>OW028713.1:5617500-10617500 GCA_932294345.1 Pandemis cinnamomeana | reverse complement strand
TAGGATGCGATGCTTAAATCTTCACACACTACACACTCACCGAAAGAATAGCGATTACTGTATTGAAGGGATCTTTCGAATGAGACTATTGGTTAACGGATGCTTATGGCCCAATATCTATTAACGTACTCTAGTTTTGGAAGGGATTTTTCCGGAATTTCCATATTCGGTCGATATGCAGGAGCAAGACTGGTATGGCGGGACTGGTGAAACGTGCTACTAGAGCCGGGGATTGTTCTCACAAAACAGTTTCCCTATCTAAGACTAGATTGCCTTGTGAGGGTGATATTCGTTCATAATTATTTAGTCGTGAACTTGATGGGTTCAGTTGTTACCTTAGTTACTACCTTTCGGTCTAAAAACACACCACACATTCCAAATACACTCATGGGAAAAATGCTATTAAATTAAAAGTGATCAATTGTGAAGGTTCATATATTTGTGAATACAAGAGAGTTTAACTGTTTACTTCAGTTATGAGCTTGTCAGCTTTCCACTTGCGCAAACATTGGGGGGTGGTTGTAACGGTACATAGCGTATTTTACCGTTAATTTCACAAATATATGATTGGGCGTTGCCCATAGTCAATTAATAATATTAGAATATATTATTAATTATTATTATTAATGTTGACTAACACTAGTTTTGTAATCACTGATACTAACATAATATGGATTTATAATCTGAAATAAAAACATTTTATTTTATTTTATTTTATTTTATGTAAGTCTTTCCTTTTCCTTTTTTTTATAAGATGTATAGACTAAATAATAATTAAGCTGGAATTTCTGTACGAGGGTGATAGGAATTGGATGAATAGATTGCGCAGGAAGGTACTAAAATACTGTATAAAGGCTGAATAAACTACACAGGTAGTATATGACACTAAAATGTTCGATAATTGCGTAAACAGCATCGTACGCGCTTCCTCGCAACTAGAATGAATTGACGTAATTTTCATTGATCGTGTTGTTTCATGTTGGTTGTATCTGAGGTGCGTTCTATCTCTTTCACACGCTAGACTAACCACAAAACAGGTATGTATGTAGTTGTATGTATACGGTCCGAGACTCACGGGGAATAGCGAAATTCGACCTTATTGGGTAGAGCGTAAGGATCGTTTTGGTTCAAATGTCGGAAATGTCTGAGAAGATGCAGAAAACGCAGAAGAGGACGGTGTCGGAGATGAGCCTTATGTTGCTGAAAACGCTAATGTCTGAGAAGATGCAGAAAACGCAGAAGAGGACGGTGTCGGAGATGAGGCTTATGATGCTAAAAACGCTAATGTCTGAGATGATGCAGACTTAGCGAGTATAAAAGGGACGTTTCTTCAAGGAATGAGGATGATGAGTTGTTTTCGGAATTTCTTCAAGCGAGGTCTTGCTGCTGTAAGCGATATCGGTTCGCAGTTTATTTACTTTGACAAAGTTTAATTATTTAATTTAATTATTTAACTTAGTTTAATCGTTTAATTATTTATTGTGCTTCGCAATCAGTGTTCGTGAACCAATTACCATACCAACCTCACAAATATCCTCGATCCTTCCCTAATCCGATTTCTCTGTGGCCAGGACACCTTTAGCCGTCAGTATCATGAACGGTGCCCTGAGTCCGGGGTATCGGCAGAGAAATTACCGCCATCATCGCCATTGTCATGACGTTTGATTATTGGCCATGAATTCTGATTGTGTGTTTTAATCTGTCACGCTTGAAGTAGGGACTTTACGGGACGAGGTTCCCGGCCCCAAGGCAACCTTGCGGTGTTAACAAAGCTTGGGGTTTAACGTCTTTCGGGACGGAGTCAGGCGTTGGTGATCGACCTGGCGCTCGTCTGCCGTATGGAGTCGAGAAACTTCCCCCTAGAGTTATCAGGCTCTAGGTATCTGCTGGGTTCCTGATTTACGCAGCTGCCACAGAAGAAATACTGAGTGAGTGTTTTCTTTGTTTTGTGTTACTTTGTTTGTGATATGAGAGCTTAGGCTGATTTTATGCAGTGTCATTTATTCATTATGTCTGTATTCAACGGTCATATGAATTACTTACTTTTGAATCATTTACTTTCAATATTTGATGAATTTGCCTTGGCTGGATTGTTTTGAGGGTAGATTAATCAACACCTCATTTGAAACCAATTTTAAATCGTCAAGACTCGCATGTAGTTGTTTTACCTAGACCGGGAACCACTACAAATGCATTGAGAGTCATCACCTTCATCATCATCTGAATTATGATCAATTAATAGTGGAAATGGAATCTGCTATTATCATCATCACAAGATTGATTTACCTTGTAAAACTATTCTTTGCTATCGCAAAATTACTACAATAACAGTGTACATGTTATTTATTAGACTTGTGAGTTGAAGTCTTTATTAAAGTGAGTAATTTAATATCACTATTGAATCATGGACGGGGAGACCATACCTCATCCGGTAGCGCATTGGTTTGGCTAGTTGCCTTTATCGAAGTACAGTATGAAGTCATACAGTAGTGAGAGAATATATACTACTTGAAATCAAACTCAGACTTGCTGTTCTCTATATTGGAGGGAACCCAAACTCATGCCTATGAAGGTCTACTGTGACGGTCGGGGATAAGGGGGGGAAATAATTAATATATCACATATCTTTTATAACTGTGTTTATAATGTGCATTTCTATTTTCCATTGACAATCTGATTTGTGTGCATACTTATTTTCTAGCAGCGGACTTCTTTAAGTTGATCATAAGTTGATCAATATTTTAGCATAACATGTAATAAGACTAATTTACAGGTTCTTTACATTCCATAGATCTCCATGAAACTTTAATTATAATGTGTTTCCTTGCTACGCTATTAGCCATCGACATGCTTACTTTTCCGTATATTACTATTATGACGAACTTCATAATTTATTAAATAATGGTTGACTTGTTTCCATACTTGCCCAAATGATCACTTAACTATTATACTTTATGCTTCATTAACTATACATAAAATACCTTCCAATAAGACTTAATCAGCGAAAACAAAATCCTTAGGTAATGTGTTGCTAGCCGTCGCATATGTATGTTAGTTTTAATTTGTAGGTAGATCAATCTTTACTCGTCACTAAACGTTCCCAGGGTTACGTAGGATGCGGACACAACGAAGGGTATTTAATTTAATTACTAGACGATTCACGCACTAGACGATCACATGGCCATTTCTTCAATATATCACGTATCACGACCAGTATAGTTGGCTAGGCTTTCACGACATATATAACTTATTAGTAGGCGTCTTTATTTACCTCCTATATTAAGTATGCGTTGGATTGAGCTATGTAGCTTAGGTACGTTAGGCGCGTTATTCGAATTAACTAGAAATTAGTTGAATTAATTTACAGTTTTTTAAATATATATATCTGTCTTTTAATAAATTTAGACTAGGGGGGGGGGGGACGTTTTGTTACAGCATCAAAATCCGTTGTGTAGTTTTGAAGATATAAGCATACATAGGGACATAGGGACAGAGAAAGTGACTTTATTTTATACTATGTAGTGATAAACATACGATAAAATATTCCATCTAATTCTAATCCATGTCAAAGATATAACAGGATGTCTTAAGATAGTTAAGTTCTTGAATATATTATAGTAGGTGTTTAGGTAGATTAGAAAGAACACACACATACACGCACAAATCACGTCTATATGCCTTACGGGGTAGACAGCGCCTGAGGTAACAAGAGCCAAAGGCCACGTTTAGCATCGCCTATAACATGATTCGTATGCATTTCGCCTATTCCCTTGATGGGATTTTACCATCTGCGCGGGACGAGAAGCAAATGGTGCATTCTATGTTTTTACTTCGCTCCCTGACCAGCATGGAAGTAGAATGAACACCCTCGTAAATGTTTTTATTTAATACTATCTACCCGCAATTTCGCAATAATTAAATTTCTAAACGACACTGTTAGAACACAGAAAAATCCGAAAAGTAAAGCAATGACCGGGAATCGAACCCGGATCCTTGTCATTCCGTGACGCGTGCTATACCCCTACACCGCCCGTAGCAGGTAGGTAAGCCTTCGAATTTTTCTATCTGTTACTAGCTGTCATGTGACCTTGTTACTATGCGAATCTGCATCTGTTTGAATGTGAATGTGTCTGTACGTAGCGTAGCTCTATTAGAGCGTAAGTATTTATTTCAAAAAGTAAGCCTAGTTTCCATACTGCTCTATTTATTTACTGTGGTAAAGGGGAATCAAAATAGTGATGGGTCGCGAGCCGCTTCGTCTATAACATGATTTCTAAGATTTTCGCTCATCCCCTCGATGCGCTTTTACGCGTTGCACAACTGGTCCATTCTATGTTTTTTCTTGACTCCCAGGCCAGAATGGAAGAGATTCTTATAACGACTTATATAAAGTTACGTACTATAGAAAAAGAGTAGCGAATAATTTAATTTAATATCAATTCTGCGAAGACGCATTAGCATTCCATCCAATGGTAAGATAAATCAGTCAATTCCATCGAGGCAACAACGAAAGGAAATTCTATTATGATGGACGCAGAGTTCCTATTTGATGATTGAGGCAACGTGATAGGATACTTGGTTAACTGCATCTTTACTAAGAAGTTTGTGTTAGTTTGTACGCAATTAATAATTTGGCACGAAGTTTAGCTTTCCGATGTATTTGTCTTCGATATTGGAAAAGGAACAGAATACGACTACGCTTTTGCAGCAATAACAAATGAAAGGGCTGGATGATAGAGAAAAGTTTTGTTATAAATTTTATTCTCAATACAAGTTTTTTACTGTAATTTATAGTCTGTGCATAGTTATCTGTCCTACATCGACGTATACTAAATTTCAAGTAAATATAATCGCTAGAAAATAGCTAAATTTGAATTTAACAAACACACAAACTGAATTAAAACTGGTAAAAAGTAGCGACAGATCCGAAACTTATCAACACGTGTTATACATTAATCGACGCTTGTTCCGCGCTCTCGCTTGCACATTGACGTCATGCGGAACGTAACGCAATGAGTCATACTTTTTCGTGAGTGCAGCCGGCGTTCATCGATTTATAAGACGTTGTCACGTTGTTCTAAAAACTTTTGGACCGTGTTCTGTTATCGATTCTAAGTATTCCCAACCATTTTTTTTTATATCTTCCATGTATTTTCAAACCTCTTTAGCTTTATTATATGTATGGATAGATGTTACACTATGTTTAATAATTAATTCCGAATACTTCAGCAAATAGGTTATTTTTGTTCAACTGAACGCCTCCGTAAATGTTTTTCAGGATTTTTATATCGTGGTTGACAAGTTTTCATAGTTAGACGATGTTCAATGTACGGCAGCGATGATATCGAAGTGGTAACCAAATTTAGAACTGACGAAAATTTCCAGTTTTAAAAAGTTCAACGAAACTAACCCAACCTTCTGCTGTAACGTTCTAGAATAATTAAAAGACATTGTGTTTGTTTTGATTTATAGGAGAATTTTAATCAAATTATTATCTAACCATGATTGAAGGCACGTCCCTACATGCAAAGCTCAGATTAATGACATAACGCGTCTGCAGCGTCCACGATACATTACCTTTGCCAGCCTGCAGCCAGGCACAGAACAGCCAAATCGTTACAGACGCGTCACTGACATCGGAAACCGAACAGGCGGCAATTACAGTGATTTTTGGATGTAGTTTTTATAAACTTTTTTGAACAGACGTGTCCAATGTGTCAAAGCTGGGGCTAAGTGATTTGAGTTATGGTTTCGAATGCAGAGGATGGGTTTGAGTCCGAGCTCGCAATTCTGACGTTTTCAAGCACTGAAACTTAGCGTCAAGATTAGAAGGCTTTCAAAGTTCATAAACTTTTTATCTGTTTCCGAACCAATAGATACTACCGACTGCGCCATGTATTTTCGGCAATTAATACTTGTTTATGATGAAATAGGTATAGTTTGAAAATTGGCTCACAAATGTTATGGGCCCACATCGTACGGGTTCGCTGTAGACAGAACTTTCGAAAGTGGCAGACTAGAATATTGTTTCATAATAGTGACAGATTTCATAAAGAAATCACTACATAGTATAAAACAAAGTCGCTTTCCGCTGTCTGTCTGTCCCTATGTATGCTTAAATCTTTAAAACTACGCAACGGATTTTGATGCGGTTCTTGTAGTAGATAGAGTGACTCAGGAGGTGTATATAATTCATGCATACGTACATACATAAATCACGTCTATATCCCTTACGGGGTAGACAGTGCGTGAGGTAACAAGACCTAAAGGCCACGTTTAGCATGATTGGAGGCGTCTAGATGGAAAGGGGAATCATGCATAATAATAGTAGAGAAACACTGATTACACCCATGCGAAGCCGGGGCGGGTTGCTAGTAATAGAATAAAAAACAAGTCCAATGTTAAGTAACAGTTTTTTCCACATGCAAACTAAGATTTATCGCTTTTTTTAAATTACATACCTGAAACACATAGGTACATGAAAATTTATTTAAAAATCGAAAACCCTTTAGGCGTGGCTCACGTTACGTTCAGTTAGTTTTGTTTTATAAGTTTTCCAAAAAGTCAATATTTTAGTAGAAAATAAAAGGTGACGAGTTTGTGATTGATTTGTGGAAAGTTGTTTAGCAAATGATGATAAACCGCTAGCATACCTCAAAAATGCGCAGTTCTGTTCATAAATACATACATACATACATAAATCACGTGTTTATTCTTTACGGGACAGACAGAGATTCCTCATATTTTCGCCTATTCCCTCGATGGGCCTATTGCATCCGCGCGGGAAGAGAAGCAACTGGTACAATCTAAGTTTTTTCTTTACTCACAGACCAGCATGGAAGACTCTTCATTCACTACAAAAATAGTCTAAGCAGCTATAAAAGGGTTTGCAGCTTAAGCTACTCTCGACATGACCAGTCTACGAGTACGCAGTAAAAGCTTATTTCGCTGAACTAATGCATTAGCAGCAACGGTCACTTTTGCTGCGTCCGACCGCGACGCGGTCAGCCTACGTCATAAATTAATGCCTTAATGTATCTGCAATACATTGCCTTGTGTTACGACACCCCTGGTCATAGAATAAGAGGGCCAGAAAACACATTTGTCTATAGCAAATAAGAAGTAGGCAAGCCGTTAGCTCTACGAGTCAGGGCAAAACTGTAACGTTAAAAGTAAGTTTGTCACAAATATTTAAAATTATACCGTTAATATAACTCTGTTCTGCTGAGTCGAATAAATAATTCCTATTGTCAGCGGCATGGTCGCTATGTTCTTTGTTTCTATTCCTTTCGTTTCGAATATCATTCGCGTTTTAACGAACGCTACAAAAATAAGCGAACAAATTGCTTCTAAAACAACAAAAGTCAACCGGAAAAATTCACAATCGCAACGAATCATTAATCTCAGAAACAAATGGAAATCGCCCGACATCTGCTATACTCGCTGGAAAAAAAAATGGCCGGCTATAGTCGACAGTTGTCACGTTATTCTCGACGGGATTAATTAGAAATGCGATTAAAAGCAAACAAAACAGGGAATGGTGAACTTAAATTAATGAAAAATTACCACCCTCGGCGAGCACTCGTCAACTCTTTTTTTTAACGGGTCGCTCCCGCGCATTAAGCGGCTTTAATTTGAATTCGAAATAAGAATTACGCGCGCTTTATAATTATTTTTTTTCGGCCAGTGACGGTTGATTTCTAACGAGGGTTTGGTTCGGAAACGCGAGCTTTGTGAATATGTTGATTTTTTAATCAGTTCGTTATATACCTTTATGTACTATACCTACCAACCTACCCTTGCATAATCAAGTCAATTCACTTTTACTAATAATAATATATATGGGAAGAATAATAAAAAATGTAAGGGAAGTAAAATCTGAAATTGAGAACAATAGCGTTCGGAAATAAGAAGTGATCGGGATACTCGGGGGCAATGATGAGAGGTTTTTGAACGTCGAGTGTCGCTCGAGTGCACACTCCACGCGACGCGACGCACCTCTAGACAGAGTTTTTTTAATTATTTCGAATTTGGAATGTTTTATTCTTAATGTTACTGGTGGGTGTTTTTGTTTGTACATTTTTTTATACCTGCTGGCTGGAATTATAAATTAATTAAGAAGATTTTTGGCTAATAAAGTTGCCAGAACATTAACCGCTTTGTTAACTGGCTTATGTTTCGTTCATCTTTAGTTTTCGTTTCAAAATTTGCTTATGTCAGGCATAAATCAGCTTAGTATAACGACTAGTGAGAGGGCAAAAGTAAACTATCTCGAAGAAAAATAAAAACCTTTATTGCTGGCAGCTTTGAAAACGCTTGCATCTGCTAGCTTTTAATAGAGATAAATTAAATATGTACACGCACTAAGTCTCGCAGCGCATATATTACAAACTTATTCTTTTTGCGCTAATAAAACATCTCTTTGTCATATTACAACCATTGTCTTTGAACTGTTGTATAAATAGTTTAACAGTTCACAGCGGCATTAAGGGACTTCGCAAAATGTGCTAATGTTTGATTTAATGACGTACTAAGATGAATTATGGAATGTGAGTTATGTGTGTGAGTTATTGTGTGTGTCAGTCTGTTTATTTGCTCGTGTTGGGGCTGTTTTGGATGTTTAGGTGATATTGTTTATGGTTATGGCCTTGAGTTTATTAGTGCTGAATTTCTAACTATTTTAATGTAAAGGGGAACTTAATTTGTAGTTTACAGATCTTGTTGATTTCAAAACTTTTCGCTGGGTATTAATCATGCGTATATTTACATACACAGTTTGTTTTTTTTTAATTTGCGATAAAAGTTAACCGTTAACTTTTATCGCAAAGATTAAAAGATACAAACAGACACACAAATAGGCAGAGGCATGTTTACGTTTATATTTGTTTATTTGATAATTAAATATAAAATTACATCATCACTTAAAATTAAATGTCAAAGAACTTATATTGAAATCGTCAGCGCAAAATAAAAATGAAACAATTTCAATTTTTAATTAATGTATCAATTAGGTAGGTACTTACAAGTAAACTAAAATAAGCTTTTTTTTTCAAATAAGGGTCATTATGAAATACAATTAATAAAAAAATATATAAATATCGGATAGTTACGTAGACATTATAGACGTGGGTCAAGGAGAAGTCAAGGAGAGGTCAAGCCAAGAAGAAGGTTAATGTACCTACTAGTGCCGTATCAGGACCTCAAAGCAATGGCGGAAAGGCTCTTTCATTTACGATGAAGACGATTATTTAAATAGTAAAAACATCTTAACAATTAAGTACCATCTTCTTTTCCTAACTGTTTAATTCAGTGATACCAATGAACAGTAAAAGATCATATACTTGCCTTTCTACCAAAAAAATCCTTGCCAATCATAACAGCAATTCGCATCACAGATTGCGGCCGTAAAACCAGCTACTCTTTACATTTCACTAGGCCTTATTGCCTTCCCATTCAAAGGCAGATGTCCGACGACAAAACAATCGAGAATCGTGCAAACAAATGCGCATCACGCCGAACGCGATTACGCCAGCCGTGGGCCGGCGCGGACACCAAATTAACTTACGTACAAATATCGGGCATTGGCGATCATTTCGCTTTCGACGGGTTAAAACCCGCTAAATATAATAATAGATACGGTGGACAGCACTCTCGGTTTCGGGGGTTTTTGATGGCTACGCTTGTCTGCAATGGGATTGCGGGTAGTTGTCATTTCGTTGGTTCGGTTTATGATAATTTTACTGAATCAGGCAGTTTGTGAAGGTCTATTTCGATGAACAACGAACACTTGTACCTTACTACTCCACTACGTGCAAGATAGTCAAGCCTTTGCGAAAATTATGTTTTTGCATGCAGGCCTACCCTCCTTTGATTTTACATAAAACCCATAAACATAACTATCCACAACGTTTCGATCCCTCTAAGGGATCATCCTCAAAGTTAGAGTACACTAAGCACAACTGTCAGGCATGCAAAGCAACGACCAACGACGCAGACGACGTCGTGTAAAGCACTATAAATTGGTACTGCTCATATCACATTCGTCTATTTTAGTTTCGAATATTCATAAAATCAGTGTAAAATAAAAATATAACACTGGCAACACACGCCACGTGTTCGACACGCCGATAACACGCGGCCACGTTGACAGAAACCGAAAGTGACCGGGGCCCATTGATTGTTCATCTATTATTAGGTATGCCGTACGCGCGTGAAGCATTAATGGGCAGCTTGAACTGTGTTGGACTAATGCAGTGTGCTGGGGACATAAGTTGGAAAATGCTGGCCAGTTGCAAAAAATACTGGCCAGTTACACTTAATATGATAAAAACTTTTTCTTGCCAATCTTGCCTCATAACGAAACAAAGAGTTTAGACTAGACTGAAATGGATGGATGACAAAAAGAAATCACAGTAATTAGAGCAGATGAAATTAACGTTTTTCTGGTGCTATTTTCATAATTGGAGCCGCTATTCTCTTGTCTAACCTCCTTGAAATTGTGATATGAAGCGAGACGGAAAGCTTCTGCGTAATCGCGAAGAGTTTTTTTATTGACTTTACCAAAAAAAAAAGAGAACGTCTGAAAATTTGATAGAATGCTAACCTCAATTAAAAGTCAACCTTATTACACCGAAACATGTCTCATTCTTCAACTAAAACTTTGAAACAGCACAATTAAACACAACGCCATCTGTGCTCTGGATGTGTAATCATAAAAGCCCATTCATTAAAACACATTAACCCGCGCTGTCGCGTTTGCGACCTTATCCTTGTACAGCAAGGTGTTATTTGGCTGTTAGTTTTTTGACTATTCACATTTTGAAAGGGTTGGCAAATCTAAGTCTTATTGTTACAAGTCACGCGTCTACTTATATTATTATTATAATGTTTAATGCTTCCGTTGCTATAGTAGTAGCTTGAATAGATGAGGGACATTAACAAGCAGTAGTTTATTTTATTATCGCCTATAGGTACTATCAAATGAATCAAGAATTTATACTTCTCGATTTTTTATGTTTACTTTTACGGTTAGAAATTAAATTTCTAAACGGCACTGAAAATTAGAACATAGAAAAATCCGTAAAAGGGTAGTTCTCACGAAATCTCGAAATTCGATTCTGATGATAAAATTAAAAATAGTATGATGATTTAGATTTTTTTTTATATGGATTTTGTAGTAGTCATAATATAAAATTTTTGTTGAGTAGTGGTCCCCAGAATAAGCGTTTTTTTTAAGAATTATAAAGCTTCTTAAAAAAGATAAAGTGAGGGAATGATGACTTAGGTGATGGAATGATTTTTATAAGCAATGATGAACATTTTTAAATAAAAATGCTTAAATATTTTGTTAAATATTTTGTATTGAAATATGAAATATATTAATTAACATTATTAGGAACTATAGTCCAGAAAATCACAATCTCCTTTTCTCTCAAGACGTGTTTCAGTTTTGCTTGTAATTTAGCTATTTTTGCACAGCACTGCTCTACGTTTTCTTAGTTGCCGCCTCCTCCTAGCAGCCACAAAATTCCTAGCTTCATTATTATTTTGAAAATCCGCCTCTACGGGTCCTGGGCTAGGAGGAGGTGTCTCATCCAGTAGTCTTGCTAAATTTTTATGTACTTTAGCTCTTTTATCTCCATATATCTGGCTATTTTTTTTCCAATTCTTCCTTTTAATCCTTCTGTCTCTGGAAGTCATATTTGATATTGGTTTTACTTGGCCTTTCTTTTTCTTATTTAAGTATTTCTTTTTCTCGGAGCACCTCAAAACTTATAGGGTCAGATTTCATTTTTTCCCTTCGCTTCCTATCATATTCCTTCTTTTTTAATTTAGCTTCCTCTTCACTGATTTTCTTTTTTTTGCCATTATTGTGCCCTAAAACAAAATGTTAAGAGTTAAATTTAAGGGCTTGCTACAGCAAGCGACAGTAAAAAAGAATTCCAACCCAGTCAAAACCATTACCCCCTTAATTATCATTACCTCACTGTAAATATATATGAGGGAATGACGATGAGGGAATGACGAACCAGAACATAAACTTAAAAAACTAGTGACACGGCCATGCTTTAAACAAGGTTATTTGCGGACGTAAACTACTCCCAAAACCCTACTTCATCACGCAATTAATTATTGTTAAAGTACTTACCTTCCATTTTTTTTAGGACGTGATGTAATGACGAACACAAATGTAATTTTAAGAAATTATGTATTATAACTTTTTTTTTACAAAACCTCAAATGCGTACACAACGAATTCGCCCTATTGGCAAAAGGTCAGTGCTGCCAGCTATCAGAAACAAACGGTAGCGTTCACTTTTGATTGAAACAGCGTTCAAAAATTAACTGTTAGTAATGTCATGAGGGAATGATTTAATTTCATTGGACACGTAGTTTTAATTTTTTTTTAGTTTATTTTTAGTTTTTTTATACTAATAAAAAATACATTCATAATTTCATTGTTTTTAGAATAGGTTAATTAAATTTTCATCGCTTTTACTGTATCATATTTTTATTAAAAAATTTAAAAGTAATTGAAAGTGGAGGTTGGGACATAGTGAGGGAATGATTTTAACGGCATTACATACACTCTGTTTTTTTTATTTACACATATGACTCAGAAATTTTAACTAAATCGCATACCGACGATGATGTTTATTGCAAGGAAATTACACTTGCCGCTATATATTTACTATTTTTTTGTGAAAACGTGAAGGACAATCATTTCGAAATTTCGTGAGAACTACCCAAAAACGTCAAGAAATCAAGAAGTACAGACACATCATTCAAACAGATGACGTTTAGCGACAAAAAATCGCATAGTAACAAGGTCACGTGACAGCTAGTAACATATAGAAAAAAATCGAAGGCTTACCCACCTGCTATGGGTGGTGTAGGGGTATAGCACGCGTCACGGAATAACGAGGACCTGGGTTCGATTCCCGGCCCTAGCTTTACTTTTCGATTTTTTCAATGTGTTCTAACAGTGTCGTTTAGAAATCACCTATAGGTTTCTCCTGCGTCTTTCCGTCAGATTTTAAGTTGAAAGCTTGAATGAGAAATAACTAAAGAATTAGGTAATAACAATAAGTATTACCCGTTAGAGTGGTAACAAGAGCCATTCAACTATGGCAACACAGAACTTGTTCCTAAGATTTCACATACACCGTACTGACACAAACCCAATTAAAGAACCTTCGGCACGCGAGTCCGATTCGCACTTGACCGGTTTTTTATGTCACTTTGACACAGACACAGCTAAAACATTAATGTACACACAGCAAAGCTATTCGGTAAGCAGGATAGATACGGCGCGAGCGTGCGTAGGTGCTTACCTGATTATATTGCCGTGTGTACATCGAACTACAACAATGTGCCCTGCTCGTCCTTGGCCCAGCCAATCAAAGCGCAGCGATCACCGCAGCGTTGTCAAACAAACTATATTTTCTGACATTTCCGCTCTTGAGATTAATTCCTCACAGAATTCGCAGAGTGCAAAGCGGGTGAAGGGGGTAGCCTAAACGATCACAGCGCTCGCTACGGCTAAAATTGTAATTTTTTTCGCTGACATGAGCTGTCAAATCCTTATTGCAGTAAACATTTTCTAATCGTTTTTGAGATAAAAATATGGTCCTGGTAATATGTGTTGTTGTGAATTGTAATAATACCAAGAAGAATAGCGACTGTAAATTGTATATACCAATTTCCAAGACCATGGCGGAAACGAGACCAAACAAATAAGTGTATATTTGCCGTAAGAAAAAAAAAGTAAGTTACCTAACCTCTAAAATTTTACTTAAAGTACGTTATCATTTGATACATGTTACTGACTACCATTGTCCAAAATTGTGTAATATAGTAAAATAACACAAGATTTCATTAATATTTTTCACAATATTAACTTACTTCTTGTTTGATAGCGGTGACAATATTGTCCATAATGGCCGCCTGTCACGTGGCGCTGTCGTCGCGCTCGGTCCCAATAACCTTCATGCACCATTGGCGTATCCACCACAGAATCAAACTCTACTTGCTCTATAATTCGACAGCGCGCACATCCTTTTCCTGCTACTAAAGAAAGAAAGGGACGCAAACGGCGCGACTCGCGCGACAGGGAGGCGGCATCAGTAAAAACAAAAGGCGAGCGGTGACATCTAACACCAATGCTCACGTTTAACGTCCAGTTATTTTTCGTGTTTTTATGCTCGCTATAAAAAGATAATTACAAAAATAATTGAAACGAAATAATAAAGGGGGTAAGAAAGGGGGGTATTAATGACGGGGCGAGGGGGGATAGTAGCATTACGACCCAAATAATCAACATAATTACACTTTTTACCCGGTTTCCCCTTTTCCCCTAAGCGTTGATAAGATTCTCTATTTAGATCAGTTAGTATGGAATGATAGTTGCGTGGTATGCTTGTAATTTTGCTTTGACGTTGTATGATCTTTTATTATTATGATCATTTAGTATGTATGTATGTGCAACGTCGGGGAATAGACAGGGATCGCAGGCGCTGCTAGCTGTTCCGGTTCGCTAAAGATAAGGCGAAGTACATGCAGCTAATTGGCAACCTTCAATAGTTGGAGAGGCACTAAAAGAAGTGTGTGTGTAGTCCAGTGGCGTGGCGTCCATAGAACCGGCTTGCCAATTTTAAGGCACATACACACACAAATCACGTATTTATCCCTCACGGAGTAGACGAGCCTAACTTAACAAGATCTAAAAGCCACGCTTAGCATGGTTGTGAACGTATAGGTGGAAAGGGGAATCAAAATAGTGATGGGTTGCTAGCCGCATCGCCTACAAGTTCCTATGCCTATTCCCTCGATGGGCTGTTACCATCTGCGCGGGAAGAGAAGCAACTGTAACTTTTATTTAATCGAGTGTTGCCATACATACTTCCGTATATTTGTCAGCTTGTTTGTGAAGTGATTTCCACTGGCACTCGTGTCGTATGTGTGTTCTTTGTTTTTAGTTTTTTTAATGTTATCTAAGTAGGTCCCACACATATTGTATTTCTTCCTATTTTATATCTACGTGTATCGAATGTGTGCAAATTAATAAATGTTTCTCTTTCTTTCTTTCAAATCAGTCTCACCCGAAATTATTTCACAAGAAATGTAAGTTAAGGTATTTAGAGTCAAAAAACGAGTTGCGATATATACATAGATATAGATATAGCACAATGAGCGACGAATCTATATAATTAAAGATAATGAGAAGCTATTCAAATGTCCGTCTGGAACCTTTCGGGCGTGGATGGAACAAAAAATGGAGGCGGCACTTTTATTTAACCCTTTTTTCAATTTATTTAACTTGATGTTTGTTTGTGGGTATGAGCATGATAATATCATAGCTGTAATATGTTCGGGTTAAATCTTGCTAGGGTACCAATTGAATCACGTAAAAGTCATCACTACAGTTATTGTTTTTTTTTTATTTCTAGAACTGTTATGAAACTTACCTACACCTACCGGATATCACTTTCAAAAATTTTTAAAGATGCACGAATTCATGTGTAGTGAAAAACTAAATAATTTGATGGTTATGTGAAAAAGCCATCTGGCAAGTTAAAATTGATTGAATCGACTTCCAGTGGTCAGATGAATTTGTTTCCGCCAGCTCTTAAACTGTCTCCAACTTATTTCTGTTTATTGGTTGTCTGGTAGATATCGCTATTAAGCAATAATACCGCCTATTGTCAACCTTGTTCTTTGTTTCTGTATTGTTTTGTACTGATTTGTAGTGTTCAATAAAGAGTGTTTGTATTGTATTGTATTCATTTGAAATTTAATACGGAAGTGTAAGTCGGGGCTGAAATAATTTTGAATTAAAACTGGGGATACTGTGTTGTCTAATAAACTTCTATTTGAAAAAAGTCATATCTATAACTATGCGATTTCAACTAAACTTAGAAGAACTTACTAGTACTAACTAACGATTTTGCAGTTCAAGTTTTTTTAAAACAAGCGACACCTATCATTTGGAAAAAAAACTTTTAACAATAAAAAAGTAAACGCCGCCTCCATTTTTCTTAGCCCGCTGCGTCCGTCCTTCACGACAGACTATCCCAAACGAAGAGGGTTCATTTCACAAAATTGTAACTCTTCATTGCCTCGGATTCACTAATCAACCAGTTTAATTCGGTTAAATGCTTCATTTTAAATGGTCGCTATGTATTCTGCGACGGTTGGCGCAATTTTGATGCACAAAATTATTGCTAACATTTTAAATATAGAGGTACTCAGCGGCAAAAAGGTAGCCTTAGGGCCCGATTTTTGAAAGCACATGTGTAAAAATACCACTCGAAAATGGTATAAATCTGCAAATTTTTGACTAGGTCACAAGATTAATGAGAGCCGTAAACATCTTCTAAGCTACTCGTATTTCAAATTCAACACTATTTTTCACTACTTTCGAGTGGTATTTTCCCACATGTGCTTTCAAAAATTGGTCCCCTGTATAAATTTAGTATCGCTGTACGTATTTTCGTGTCTTTACCTCAATTTTTACTAAATAAATAAAGGTCAAATGTAAAGCGATTAATGAACTAAACACGTCTAAAGTGACCTAAGTTTCTATCTGCCAAGGAATAGAAATATAACGTCCAAAGCACATAATTACGTACACAAAATTAACTGCCAGCTATTTCCACCTAAAACTCAACCCTGCGTTAGTGAATCCAACAAATTTCGCATACATCGCTCACTGGCTACTTAGAAATCGCAAAGGTTCTTTAATCAAAAGCGCATTGTATTTAACATTGAAGAAATCGTCGCGCCACACGAAGCCCAGTGTGCTACGGAAAAAAAAACAAAACAGAAACGCAAACGAATGCCAACTTCTAATTAAAATGATTAACTTAATGGTCTTCGTCATTAGCGATTTTAATTTTGAATCGTCTATTTTTTTTCTGTTGAAAAATTATAACCACGCTTTTACGATTGGTACCGCGATTCTTAACGTTTTACGAGCTATCGTAATGCGTACAATTGCTATTGTTTTTCGTTTTATACGTATAAAAGTTTAATTTCCCTGTGTGTTTTAAGTTTATTTCGAAGGTGCATATCGTGTTACAAATACTTTCGTTGTAATTATAAGGTATAATATACGTAACAAGCTGCCGTAATAACCGCGCACTTGTAGCTGCGTCTTTATTTGCTACTTTCGTCTCGCTCTAACTACAGGAGTAAATGAAGGACAAACTGAGCGACGTGAGACGTCAAGCATTTCTCATTGTTTCGAGTTCTTGGCTTAATGCTGATGTAATTAATCTTTATAAATAAAAATTAATGGCTAAACCCCTTATTCATAAACGCTCTATAGGCTTCTGCTAACTTAGCAATTGTTTGTCTTTATCTGTGAAAGTTAAATGTCAAAGTGACAGATGAGGACAAAGGATGGCTAAGTTAGCAGAAGCGTACAGAGCGTTTATGATTAAGGGGGTAAATGTGTTGCTAAGCGCTAAGTTCAAAGAAGGATCAAACAATTTGTTTTTTTTTAAGTTGGGTCCGAAAATTAACTACTTAAAGGGTATTTGAGAGACTGTCAAAACTACAATTAACTTAGCTCAGTTACACTTCTTCCATACGATCAAATTTTCAACGTATATAAGAAAAAGTTAAGATATTGTATTGTTCGCTTTAGCCTTTACGAGGCGACACTTCGATACTGCATTATAAAGATATGTAGTGCCATCTATCAATGCATAGCGAAACTGTTAATATATAGTCTAACTTGTATAGCTAATGAACAGTACAAAAATATTGAATGGTCAATGCAATAAAAAAATAAAATAAAATTTTGCAACTAGGCCGCCAAGGGCTCTTTTACATGTCGTTTTTTGAAACTACCAGCGCATTGGGAAAGTCCATCATTGCCAAAAAGAATGCGCCGCAAGAAATGTGGCAGAAAGCCATTTATTCAAAATAAAAGACTTACTACAATACTTACCTTTAATACATTTATTAAAGGATGTATAAGGTCCCCAAGCATTAAATTATATTAGTTTATAGTAGATATGTATAAAGTCTACTGGTCAAAGTAAAAAAAAGTACACGATTCCCGGCCATGGCTTTATTTTCGAATTTTTCTATGCGTTCTAGTTTTCAGTGACGTCTAGAAATACAACAAAGCGTAGTTTAAATCGGCCTCGCTTTGCAAAACCCCGTATTTACTTTTTACATGATCTGAGGGTGCCGTTTATTGTTTCCTGTTACCTGTTCGCAGATAATAATTATTTTACGCATTTTACAACATTATCGTCAAATGAGCCATTAATTGGCACCCAATTAACACGCGTTATCTCGTAAACAAGCCTAATTAGGACCAGAGACTAAAAATATAATCAAAGGACGACGCAATTGTTTACCTAGTCTAATCCAATATCATAAATTTAATTTAACAGGTAAATGTAAAAAAAAGGTAAGCGATAAAACGTTGCCTACTTTGTTCTTCGTTTCTGTATAGTAGGTATTGTAAATCTTTTTATATTGAATCAGGCGTTACTTTGCGGAGGTCCAATTCAACGAACAAGAAGTGTTCACCTTGCTACTCCGCTACTTATATAAGTAGGTAGTGGAGTAGCAAAGTAAATGTTTTTTGTTCTAGATACTTTTTGTATAGAACTGGAGCCTTACTGTCTAACGTTTACATCTACATCGTAAATCCTAGGGTTTGGGCTGAGCGTTGATGAGTCAATTAGTCAAGACTTTTCTCTTTATATTAATGGATTGCGGAGAAACACAATAACAGAAAAAATACACAACAACTTAACGATAATTTATTGATTTAACCAGGCGTTACGTTGAGGAAGATCCATACTACCACGACTTTTAATAAACAAATCAGAGAAACGTGGAAGAAAATATTTCATTAATTTAACAATTTTAAATCCGGACCTTTACAGAAACTTACGGTGTTATATAGGCGATGTGGCTAGCGACCCATCACTGCTTTGATTCCCCTTTCCATCCATACGCCCACGATCATGCTAAACGTAGTCTTTAGGTCTTGTCTCCTTAGGTCCTGTCTACCCCGTAAGGGATAAAGGCGTGATTTATGTATGTATGTATGTACCTTTACAGAAATAGATAACATAACATGAGAACGGTGACATAAATGACGACCGAGCCAGACCATTTTTGAATACACCATCAGCACATTACAATAATTGATAATATCTACATTCTGGCGACAATTTAAAAGACCATATTTGCACAATTCACCATTTCCACTGACAATAAACAGATGCGCCGCTTGCGAAACAATTGGATGGTTCTCTGAGTCGTCTTCGCCTGTGAAGTGAAGCTGCCTTCTGAAGGCCATAATTACTTGGCCCTTCCGCTCGTAGGCATTATATGGAGTCAGGTATCTTGTTGCCAACGTCAAAGCAAGACCTGTGTCCAGTCATCTAACTTCATTTAATGTCTGCTGGCTAACGGGTTAAGTTATATTTTGTCTCCTAAGCGCAGCGATTTTACTTCACGGATAAAGTTCATTTAGAGAATCGCACCCCTGGTTAGTTTAGGCAAATTCTGCGTACATACATACATACATAAATATCACGTCTTTATCCCTTACGTGGTAGACAGAGCCTAAGATAAGAAGACCAAAAGATCACGTTTAGCATTATTGTGGATGTAAGGATGGAAAGGGGAATCAAAATAGTGATGAGTTGCTAGCCACATCGCCTGTAACATGATTCCTAAGATGTTCGCCCATTCCCGGGTGGCTTTTACCATCTGCGCGGGAAGAGAAGCAACTGGTACATTCTATGTTTTTTCTTTGCTCCTAGACCAGCATGGAAGTAGTGAAATTCAGCGTAGGATGTCATTAAAGTTGGGATGTTTTAGATAAGGCGATTAGCGTCATCTATAAATCTAAATACAGTTCTGTGCCTTAAGCTGAATCAGCTAGCCGTAGCAACTAGTCATCTGCATATCTAGTTGGTCTAGCTGTCATTCAAACGTTGCTTGACACTATCATTTATAATGGATAATGTTTAGCTCACTATCTCGTATTTTAATATCTTCATTTAATTCATCAAAAGTAAAAAATAAGATTCGAACTTTAGTCTTGGAGCTCAAGTCAATTTGAGTTTCAAGTCTTATAGATAGACTCAGACTAGCCAAAAAAGACTCGACGCTCAGTCCTTTAAACAGACTCAGAGCCGTTATAGCTTCAAAATGAACTTTGAAAAGAATGAAGTAGAAAAAAATGTGAAGATAACAAAATGCTCAAGGTGTAAAGTTAAAATTCTTTCATCAACGCTTAAGTTACCATGGAAAATACTACCCTGTCACAGTAACATAAATTATACTCGTTGTGCGAATTGTAGTCTAATCATAGACTAAATAATTTTATGTTAGAACTCATGAATACTTTGATTCAAAAGAACTCATAGAGTTCAAAGGGTTCAGGAGTCAATGAACTCACTCATGACTTAGGGCTCATTAAACCTATCAATCTCACGTTTTGAAAAACCCTAATTGAGTCTTAAATAAAACAATTGAATCAGCTGTTCATTAACCATTAACTCAAACCAATGAATTCTTGCTGCTCTGCAACCACTTGGGTTCTGATTTCATTGTTTTTGCGGAGTAGCAAGGTACCTAATTAGTTTAGTAGTAATTTCTTTTTCTCACAACGCGCAATGAAATATTGGTGTTATGTTCCTTATATTAGGCTGCGAAGTGTCACGTTTCAGGTGCGACCAGACGAGAGGTCTTTAATGGGATTTCATACAACATTGCAGGCCAAGGCCGGTAATGTGCTCTTTTTAATTTGCGTTCCACACATATTTGTGACACAGCATCTTGGCACTCTGCCATTAAAAAAAAAACTACAAGCAAAATATTTACTTTCTTATGACAAATTTTAAAAAAAAACAATAAACGAGGTTTCTTATATGTTGTCTCGTTTACTTTTCTATTTATTTAATTGCATGTTTAAGAAAAGCTACACAACTCAGTAGGAAAAGGTGTTGCCAGCATTAAATATCTATGTGCTTTCGCCCGGCAACCCCTTATTTCCCAGCCTCTGAAGTAACGTACTTTTATTTCGTCTAACATTTTGAGTAAAACCTGAAACTTAAACTTGTCGCATATTTAGTACGGGTTTCACTGCGCGTGACCCGAAATGCAAATGGGCAGCTTTACTTTCTTGTGTTCTTGTCTCTGAACAAAAAAAGGGAAGTAAAAATAATCGAAAGCATGAAGGTACCATCTAGAATAATCGTACTAATCTGAGATAAATAAAGGTCATCAACTTACTCATATGGTCGTGGAAAATTATTTTCCAACATTGTGTCATTTTGTAGGCTTTTTCGGTACAACAATAATGTCATATTAATTAGCTATTAACAAGTCATCAAAACTAATTATTTAACAGTTTTATATTAGGTATGTGTTCTAATTTTGATAAAGTATTAATTATGACATTCTAAGATGTTAATGTCATACGTAAATCTCTATTAAGACTGGTTCTAGAACACTCATTATTGACAGAATTGAATGGACTTTGAAACTTGAGGTTTTCGGTAGGTATAATATTGATTCCTTTTTTTTTGTTAATCAGACCGCTTCATAATTAATGGTAACCGTGTCTTTTTTGATATTTCTTGGCTGCCACGATACAGGCTGTGCCTAGTGTGGAGTCATTGAACTTCCTAACATTATGTATTTCATGTCTATTTTGGAAAATAAATTTTACTTTACTTACTTTACTTTACACTCAACAGCATTACAAAGTCGTCCGAAAGTGCTTTGGCGTTTCCATTAGTCAGTTACTTTATAAGAATAAAAATACTCAAATTACATGCGCAACTCGATTATAAACTACAATAGTAATTACATACATACACATACACAAATCACGTCTTTATCCCTTACAGGGTAGACAGAGCCTAAGGCGGCAAGGCGTACATGCCACGTTTAGCACAATTGACGCTACATGGTATTTATATATACCTGTACAATGACTTGGAACGGCGGAAAGTTCAAATTATAATACCGATTCACATACATTTTTGTAATAGAAAAGCTACGACCAATAATTGACAAGATTTCAATGTAGGAGTAAACTGTCGATTAAGAGTTTGGCGACACCGGTTTCCTTAGCATACATACATAAATCACGTCTTTATCCCTTACGGGGTAAACAGAGCCTAAGGTGACAAGACCTAAAGACCACGTTTACCATGATTGTGGGCGTATAGTTGGAAAGGGGAATCAGAACAGTGATGGGTTGCTAGCCACATCGCCTATATAACATGATCCCTAAGATTTTCGCCCAATCCCTCGATGGGCTTTTACCATCTGCGCGGGAACTGGTACATTCTATGTTTTTCCTTAGCGAATGTGACTTATCGTACTTCTATTGTCTCTTTGTTCTGTGGTATTACTGCAGTAGGATGACAGCTTCGGTGTTGTCAGTATTCACCGTTGTCAACAGTTGCCAGCCGCATCGCCTATAACATGATTCTCTCCGCGGGAAAAGAAGCTAGTACATTCTATGTTTTTTCTTTGCTCCCAGACCAGTATGGATGGATAGTAATTAAACAGCATAATAAACAATCATGCTAAACGTGACCTTCAGGTCTTCCCCATAAGGGATAAGGACGTGATTTATGTATGTAACACTAGCTGTTGCCCGCAACTTCGTATGCAAAGAATTCGTTTACGCTATCCCGCAGGAATCACGCAATTTTCCGGGATAAAAGTAGCTCCAGACTATAATAATTATATATAATTATGTTCCAAATGTCATCCAGATCTGACCAGCCGTTCTGGCGTGAAAGTAACAAACATCCATCCATCCATACTTACAAACTTTCGCGTTTATAATATTAGTAGGATACTACAGTAATCGTTAGCAACCCATAATTGTGACCTTAATGAAACTTGATTAAAAGCATTGACAAAAACAAATTGGCCGAGCACATTGAATTAGACGAAAGGAAAAGGCTACTTGTGGCTTTAAATGTATATAAGTACTGTAGCAAATTGATAGCGTAATGGCATGCAAACGAACTGCCGTCTTCCGAGTGGCCTGGGAAAGGTTATCATTTGACCGAATTACCTTTGCCAGAATTAACGATTGGTCGAAATATTGTTCTTTGTCAGGTGTAATTACGCCTGACAGAATGTGTTAGGTAGGTACCTACATACCTTGGTTTGGTTTGGTTTGGCCGAGTTGTACTGTTTTTATTGCAAATATCTAAGACCCTCCCGGGGAAGGATATAGCATAGTTTTAACCCGAAAAAATGCATAGTTTAAGTCGCGGGCAACAGCTAATAATTAATAAAGGGAGTTTATTGCTTAAAAATTTCAAATTATCAAATAAATAAGGTCTTGAATAAGGTTCTTGTTGTCCAGAGCAATGTTCGACACCTCTAAGCGTCAGAGTGCAAAGCACAGCGATCGTTAGTCAAAGTTTAATTACAATCCCGGCTCATTTGAATCCGAATATTATTAACTGAAGAGTTAAATTCACAAAATTAAGGTAACTTTCATCAAAAGGTTAGGCTTAATTCGATATTCGCAAGCAAAATCATTTTATTTGCGCTTGCTTATTCGAATTAAAAACTGATCAGCGGACTGGCCGGACCCCAGATTTACGAATATGACGTGATCCGGTAAAGTAAAATGAGATGTGTTCACTTTCATACAAAACTCAAAATTTTAACTGAAGCCCTGTATGACTAAGCACACAAGTATAAAGTTTAATCGATCCCACTCATCAAAGTCGCAAAACGCTATTCTCAAAAAATTACTAAGTTTTTAGAGGATTTCGCGGAGTCCGTCCGAACCTAATAACAACACCAAATGAAGGGTTGCGGCTGTTGGAAATTTAATGAAATATTTGATTTATGCCCGCCGAACATCAGGTAGCTTATTATAAGAATATATCATTAAACATTACATATATAATTAAAGGCAAGCTTAGCCTGGAGCTACCCCAATTTAAACCGGCCGGTGCATTATAATTTTAATAAAATTGCCGGCCGACCGATAAAAACAATAAAAAAATATGAGAAAATTATAACACATCTGATTGATGTATTATTTGGTAATTTATTGGTTGTAATTACATCTGGTAATAATGGTTGATAATGCGAGCGGCGGCGGAGTGAGCGAACGATTTATTAGTATTTATTAAAGTATGAATTATTGTATAATTACTGGGATAGGAGCTTCCAAACTAAACAGAGCAGTTGTTTTAGGGTCGGATTTATGGGCCGTTCTCGGAGGCGATCTAATCGGGCTTGTTTGCGATGAACGCCTAACTATATCACTTCGTATAAAATGCTTAGGTAATAGCTAATAACTATTCTTAATACACAAATTTACGAGGAAAACCGTACGTACATTAAGTAAGAAGATAAGAAATTTAAAATTATGAAACTTGCCTTAATTATGAGTTACTTTAGGTCGTAAATAGTGTTTCGATTATGTACAGTCTGTTTCTGAATGTGATGAAGTTTATGTCATTGGCCTTGTAGTTTGTCAGATTCTAACTAGTTAGCATAGATTAATAGGGGATAGATAGGATTCTTCTCAGATCGTTACCATACAATGACATCACAAGAACTGCAGAGAATAATTCCCAGAATTGACTTCAAGCAGACTACAAGTTCCATGGCTGCATTCAAATCTTACCTATTGACCTTTGGAACCATCTGTCATTCATAACTAAATACAAATCAGTTTCTCACTTAAAAAATATCAGAGTCAGACATTACGAATGTTGACAGTGAAAAAAAAACCGATATGGATCGATGCATCGGTCAATTTTAGTCTTGCTCAATAATTGGTATCCAAATATTAATTCTAATGATATATTTAATATTATGAAATAATACTAGTCATAGATAATAGCTACAACTTTTTACGGCTTTGTTTTTCGCTAAAATATTTTGTTAATAAATTTGAAAAGTATCGATTTTGATACGATTGTCGATATTGAAATTTTGTATCGGATCAAACATATCGATATATCGATGTATCCATATTCTTTCAACGGGCCTAATAAACAAAACGAGCTTATTCTTCAACCTAATACCCTGTTCGTTAACAGCACTATCCCTCCGCTCAATAGCCCTGTTAATCCTTTAATAGTTTCAATAAACTATTTACACTGAACCGTTACGACCTTAAAAATTACTATTTCCAACAACACAAACACACACTTCATTATTAATGGTTTTTATAACCCTTAAGTACCAGTTCAGATTAAACCTCAGATAAGTATTTTTAGATATATTTCACAGATGCTTCAGCTAATAATTATGCTCATAATTTATGCATCGATGTTACTATTATGTTAACCAAACCATGTGTTCGACTTTCTCTGGTCTCGTATCATTTCTAGTTTTTGGAACGTTTATTTAATTATAGTTTTTGTTTACCGCGCTCTGTCTAATTATCTCATATGCGTAGCGTAGCCCTCAAATTAGGAGAGACTAGTTAAAAAAACATTTTTATTGAGTCAGCGTGTGCGGTACGAACTTAATCTGTTTTAGTACCTACTTAAACTAATTGTAACTTTCTTATCATTGCGTATCATCACTATCACTACATAGTAAAAAATAAAGTCGCTTTCTCTGTCCCTGTGTCCTTATGTCCCTATGTATGCTTATATCTTCAAAACCACACAACTGATTTTGATGCGGTTTTTTTAATAGATAGAGTGATTCAAGAGGAAGGTTTATATGTATAATACATGCATAATATACCGTGCGAAGCCGGGACGGGTCGCTAGTATAAATATATAAGAATACATAAGTCATGTACGGGTATGACAGAGCCCAGGATAACAAGACCTAAAGGCGTCGGATACGTGGAAAGAAGAATCAAAATAAATAGTGATGGGTTAGGCGTATCACTGTATGACAGGATGCAGTTAGGCTGGATTTAAATGTTTAGTGACCATAAGGCGGCTTGTCAAAAGTATCAACGAAGTTGTCAATTGTCAAGTAGTCACTAAGAGTGAATTTTGAATGCCACCAAAAGTTAGAGTCAGTTGCTAGCTTTGTTACAGGTACATTGCGTGTCGAGTTAATTTGTAGCTATAAAAAAAGTTTTTTTTTACGAGAGACCAATTTACGTTCATTAGGGCTTACATTTTCAGACCTTTCAATATGTTCTTATTGAATGTCATACGCTGTACAACATGATTCCTAAGAATGTTGCCCGTTCTCCCGATAGACTTTTGCCACTGCGCGGGAAGAGAAGCAACTGGTACATTCTATGTTTACTGATGCCCATTGCTTATTTTGGTTATTTGTTGAAATTGTAAGGTTATATTTTTTGTATATATTTTATTTGGATTGATTTATGTTTCTTCTCTTTTGAAGTATCAACTTAACAAGCGAATTCTATTACGGTCACATCCTATTGCAATACAAGCAATCCCTGGTATGAGTATATATTATTTATTTTTATGTAGAATAAGGTTTTCGTTTGACCACAAATAAATTTCATATTTAATATGAAATTTTGTATGAAGGCAATGTTTTGACGCTAAAGTAATAACTACCTAATATTTTTGTTTTTTATTTTTTTAGTGGTGATAAAAAAAACTATTCTACTGATGATACTTATGATAGTAGTAGTAAAAAGAGTTCTACCTTGGCACTTACCGGAGCCACTGGCGAAGAGGAAGTCCCTGTGTAGGGAAGACGTCTTCAGGTAAGGGTAAAACAGCTTGCTGGCCTGCTCCTGACTGCCGCAGCGACTGCACAGACAAACACAACGTTTCATGATAATGTACATATTTCATTTATTTTATTTGGGCGAGCGCTCCAGGAAGGACTACGAAATAGTCCGAAACATGTCGAGCATCCCTCGACTTTTTATACGTGAGTTATCCGTTTATGTGTAATAATACATATTTCATCTTTATAGCAACCACGACTTCCGTATGTAGTAGTTTATGTAGAGTTAGTTTATGTAGTTAGTTTATGTAGTAGTTTTAAAAAGTAATAACTATTAAAAATTGAAAGATCACCCCACGCAAAAAAGTTTATGGCTTGGAACGTATGGAAAAAATTCTTAAAAGAAAAATAAAAAACAATCGAATTTTATGCGAAAAATGCCTTACATCGCATTGGAAAAGAGCTGTTACTGTTCAAACTCCTGGATCGATTTTTACGAAACATAGCTAAGAACCACCTAAAAGAAACTGGCTTTCGAATGAAAAAAACCGCATCCAAATCTATTTGTCCGCTTGAGAGCTACGATGCCACAAGCAGACACACACACAGAGGCATTGACGTCAAACTTATGATATTCCTTTTTTTTGCCTCTGGAGTTAAAATACAGGAAATAGGTACATAGTCTAAATTACATTAAATATAATATTAGTTTAATCTTATTGATTGTGTGCACAAATACTGTATTGATCGTTCATACAGTCCTCAATACATTATTGTAGCAATACAGTATTTGCGCACAATATCAACTTTCGTTAGTCAGGCTCTAGTTCAAAGACAAGGTAAAAGCAACTCTCCTCAAAAGTGCTTCGTGGAAAGTAATGATTTTATGAAGTTTACGGTGTAGAACATTTACGGGAAAAATAAAATAAAAACTAATAATTAAATTAAAATTCAAATTAACATGTCATCAGCGGAACAAAGTCAAGTCTTAGGTCATTAACCATTATCATTAAAGACTTGTAGGACTATTTCTTACACAATTCATTGTAAGTTCCACAAATTCGCCCACGTTAAACGAAACGTAAACCGTAGCGTGAGACGGAACATCTTTCTAGTTCGAAACGGAGGAGCGCGATTTTTCACCACGTGCCTGCCACGTGCGTCGAGTGGAAATCCGAACGTAGGAAGTGCTTTTTTTGATCTTTTTTTATTGACGATGGTGTTTTCTTTTCTTCCCAGCTATTTGTACGTTGCGTTCCGTTATTTGGATGAAGACCGCAGTGTCTGCATTTGAGCAGGTCAGGTTTTTCTGCTGTTTTGAGTGAAAATTTACTACGTGGTTTGCTAAAACAAAATGAATGTAACATCTACTCAATAAAATTGAAGTTTCAATAACTTAACTGTCAACGTCTATTACCAGGTCAGAATGACCTTTAATTAAATTTAATTTTTCAAAATTTTTATTTTCACTATATTCTGAAAGAATGAGGGTATAATTACAACAGTTTTTGTAAAAAGACTTAAGTAGACGGGATAGAGACCGCACAGTATTCCAATAAATCAATGAATTTGTGCTGAAATTTGCAGAAATATTTTCGTTCGCCATTTTGTTAATCCGTTAAGTAAAGTTAATGACTTCTGCTTCGCATAATATTGCAAATCAGAAATCACAAGCGGCCATTCGTGAGATACCGAGGTGCGATAGAACACGATATTACTAGATATTCGAAAAAAAACAATATTAACCAAAAATTAAGGTACATCATTTTTAATTAAAAATTCGGTAACGAACATTAAAATTAATCTTTTACGAGGCATATCTGATCATAAAAATTGATTATCGAATTCACCCATTTCACAAGGGAATCAATAAAACGCCGCTTTCTCGTACACAATGCAATGGGCTAAAGCGTATCACAATCAACATATTAACAACGCTGTTTTTAGAAAATTCTTAATTGAACTAATGAGGAGTAATTACAATTTTTATTGCTGGCCGTAATGATTACGATGCCTTAAAATAATAAAAGCAATTAGACATTGATGGGCGCAGCGGAGTAGATACCATCGTCTCTTTCAGACTCTTCTACAAGATGTTACGTGTGAGCGAAGTGGGAGATAAAGCCTGATTAGATGTAATTGTAGGAACGGTTATAAAAGTTGTCTGTCAGAGCCCGTGTTCTGTTTGTCGTAAAATTGCGAGATGCTCAAATTGATTTGAATCTCGAACAGTACGTTCTCAATTATTCGAGTTATTCAGAAGCAAAACACTTTGAGTTCCTGCGCCTCTATAGTGTAAGTTTTCACACAAAAAAACGTCTCGAACGCGTTCAAGTAAACATCTCAATTACTATGGAAAAATTGGCAGCGCCACTTGCGGATAGAAATGGCAACAAACTGTTCTCATAGTATTAAACATTTTAACGCAAAATTGCGTTCGAGACGTATTTTGTGACCGAATACTTACACTGAGCATACTGTTGGCTTTGGTGTTAGGTTGATTAATGAATTAGGTACCCATTTTAGTAATTAAATGTGAATAAGGATTGTTCACATCTCAATATGAGTTTGTGGTTAACAAACTCATTTCTAATTATTTTCTGAGTTTATGAAATAAATGTTTTTGGTTTTATGTAATTTGGACATTTTAATATAATTACTAGAGCAATACTACACTTGCAAGAGACTGCGAGCATGCTCTTCGTATTGTAAAAGTAAAAATACAGTAAAAAGATTTATTAATTTAAAAAATATATACTATGCATGGCATGACGTAAATTTTTACAAGAAACCAAATAGTAAAGTGCGCAACAAAATCCATGAAAACATTTATTTCCCACACAACAGTGTCACCGATGTTGTTAATTTTATCAGACTTTCATTACTCTTTGCTGGCTTCAAACCTCCAATATATTTTTAACAAGCTGTCGCCCGCGACTCCATGTGCACAAAATTCACTTATCGCTTATCGAACTATATTTTCCGGGATAAAAACTATCCTATGTCCTTCCCCGGAACTGAAACTATCCATAAATCAAAGCGCAACTAAATCGGTTTAGCTGTTTAAGCGTGATAAGGTAACAGACCGACAGACATACTTTTGCATTTATAACATAAGTAGCTAGAGTTTAATGATGTCCAACAGATATTTGGTGGCATTAACCTGTACTTCTGTTAACGACAGAACATAATTAAAATGACTGATTCATTCCAATGAGATACAAATGATACATGACGAATAAGAACGAAATTATACTGAATGGCAGTTTTCATTATACATTTTACATACATTATTATTTTATAATACCTACTCGAAATTATAATATTATGTTGTGCAAGATTCTTCTTCAACTTTTAAAGGCCCAGTGTGGCCATATTTAATTAAAGTACCAATGAGTTGAGATACAAATGAGCCATGGCGAATAAGAACGAAATTGTACTGAATAGCAGTTTTCATTATACATTTTTCATACATTCTTATTTGATTATACTCGTAGTTATAATATTATGTTGTGCTAGATTCTTCTTCAACTTTTAAAGGCCCAGTGTGGCCATATTTAATTAAAGTACCAATGAGTTGTTGAGATACAAATGAGCCATGGCGAATGAGAACGAAATTGTACTGAATAGCAGTTTTCATTATACATTTTTCATACATTATTATTTGATAATACTCGTAGTTATGATATTGTGTTGTGCAAGAATTTTCTTCAACTGTTCAAGGCCTAGTGTAGCCATATTTAATTAAAATACCAATGAGTTGAGATACAAATGAGCCACGGCGAATAAGAACGAAATTATACTGAATGGCAGTTTTCATTATACATTTTATACATTACATTATTACACACATACATTATACATTAATATTATGTTGTGCAAGATTCTTCTTCAACTTTTAAAGGCCCGGTGTGGCCATATTTAATTAAAGTACTTCTGTATATTAAATATTTTAAGTGCGCAACAAAATCCATGAAATTATTTATTTATTTATTCACTGATTAAGACGTATTATAATAACAATAATAATTATAATATTGCTCAAGGCTATAATCCACATGTGAAAACGCCTTCACAATCTATTCTGCAGTTTGACAGCTAACATGAACAGACAGACAGACATATAGGCAAAAAATCATTAAATATGTTTTCATACAATATATACATACAGATAAATTACACACTCAAAGCTAAGACGCGTGATAATAATGTACTCGGATATATTTCGCGAAATATACTCATACACTGTCGTGCAAAAATAATGAGTTCCTTTCCATACATAATTTCAAACGTACAAATAAACACAAAAATCAAGAAGCAAAATTCTTGATACATTTGGTACTACTCGATACCTACATAAACTTTTAATTATAGTTTGGAAAAAACTAATAAAGTTAATCACTGAGTAAATTAGTCAAGAAAATTCTTCTTAAATTATGAGATTTGATTAAATTTTTTATCATCATCATCATCTCCAGCACATCCCACTCACAATCTCTCCTCTCACAATGAGAGGGCTTGGGCTATTAATTACTACGCCTCACACCACACCATTGAATTGCTTCGCAGTTATGTGCAGGTTTCCTCACCACTTTTCAAATGAGATATCACATATGAATTCCGAAAAACACAGAGGTGCAAGCCCGGGATTTGAACCCACAACCCTCTGCTTATGAGGCAATAGGTCAAACCAACAGGCTATAGGCTTTACCACCAGGCTAACGCGGCTTTGTAGGTTATCTATCTATACATAATAATAAAGCTGAAGAGGGTCGTAAGTCTGTACATGGAAGATATTTATATATATTTGTTTGTATAGTGTTTTCCACCGGCGTTCGTGTCGCCACAGTGGATGTGTATTTTATATGTTTAGTTTTTTAATTTTATCTGGGTCCTACTGAAAAACAGCGTTGCGGCTTGCCGCAACATTATGCTGAGTGGGGCCCATTTTACACCATATCGGTACTATTGCTAAGTATATTGTATTTCTTCCTATTATATATCAACGTGTATCGAATGTGTGTAAATAAATGTTTCTCTCTCTCTCTCTCTCACATTTAAAAAAAAAATTGGCTGGGGTTACTTAGAATCGACAACAGAACACGTTCCAACAGCTTTTAGAATTTTTGTCTGATTATCTGTTTGTCTATTTGCGAGCGCATCACGTGAAAACGGCTGAACGGATTTTGATGCAAACTTTACTAATCAGTTGAGAAAATCACCGGGAAGGTTATAGTCTACTTTTTATCCCGGAAGATTACATAGTTCCCTCGGGATAGCGATAAACATCAATTGCTAATTCGTGGAGGAATTTGTGGGCAGAAGCTAGTAAGGTGCATTGGGGTAAATTCGAAATTGGGCGAATTTCGAAAATCGAGGATATACTAAACGGGGAACAATTCCATAATCTGGCAACGCTTATCTAGAAGCCATTGGAAGTTAAGTTAAGTTTTATATTCGTTATTTTTAAGGTAGCTGTGGTTTATATCTGTGTTAACTTTTGTAGTTATTTACAAAATAAATTCCACTTAGGTAATAAAGATCGGCAATGGTAGTAAAGTGAAATGAAAACTTTCAGGCTATACCTAGTTGTTGCCATCAAACATTTTACATCAAACGTAATATAGTTACGTAGAAAGTGGAGCCCTCGTGTATGTTTTTTCTTTTATTTTTATTTTTTTTTAAAAAAACGTTGAACTTTTGAATTGTGTAGTTAAAATTTTACTAAAATCAAATTTCAACAAGAAAAAAAGCTAAATATACATCGTTTTGGTATTTTTCGGCATTTTTTAACAAGAAGTTTTTTTTTGTTAAAACTTTTTTTATGTGTAATTTTACTTTTTGCGTTTTATTGCAGACTTGATGGCGTAATTTTTTTTTTCTAATTACATTTATTTTTGTGTTTTTATTAATAAACTTTACCGGGTCCTTAAGCATTATAATAATTATCTTATCAATTAATTAATAATTAAAAACGGTAAGAACATTAAATCTTATTTTGTACATTTTAACTGTTACGACTCACCCATTAAGAGCACTAATTAATTAACTACTTGCTTATTAGCATCCTTGAAGTAATAAAATGTTTTTTCAGTAGCATTTTCAACACAATCCTAAAACACAAGCAAGTTGGTGCTGATATCATTCATAAGTCCTTGCCCGATACCAAAATTGAAGCGCATTCGAAAAAAAGTTACGCAAAAAGTTTTCCCGCGTCAAAAAAGTTAAAAAAATACCTACAGAAAAATGCAACACAAGTAACTGAACCAATCAGCTGTTCGTTGGGCTCGTCGCCCCGCCCCGCGGTAACTTTTCCTCTTTCGCACGTCAAAATATAATAAACCATTTCACGTCACTTAATATATATTTTCGCAATACATCCGCCGAATGTTCCTTATACACCCCTCACTGGCAACATCACTTTCCTCAAGGCACAAAACAAACGTTAACTTTTTTTATAATTTAAATTTCGAAAGCATCGCTTTTCGGAACACCGAATGGGCAAAGAAACTTTTTAATTTTTCTGAACAGACTGTGTAACCGCAAACTTTTTTCATGAATTTTCTTTTTGGCGGCCAGTGCTAAAAGTTACCACGTTACGCAAATAAGCGCGAAAGGGCAAAGTCATACAAAGTAAAGAAACACTCAAAACTTTCAACAAATAAGAACACTTACAATATAATCGGCGAGTTGGCAGTTGAGGCGAGGGCCCTGTTTTCGTAGCAGTCGGCGTTAATTACGCGGCGGTTGCTGATACATCACTTTATAGCGTCTCAGCGGCCAGTCCAGCCGATAATTAGTTCACTGCAACGTGCTTCCAACTTATCTCCACGTACAAAAACTCAATCCGTACACTGCGACGTCTCAACACAACACCCGGTCAGTTCCAAAAGTTCAAAATCAGCATTGACAGAAGACGCGCGAAATGTTTTTTTTTAAACTGTGGCTGTCAAACGCCCGAGCACAGACACGGCCATCCACGCCAGTTCGCTGACGTTCACTAGTCGGGACTCGGCGTAAGTCGCGGAGAAGAAGGCAGCGGTCTCGACTCGACCGGCCCGCCTTTTGTTCATCTCGCTCTGGCGCGCCATGCCCGCCCGCACAGTTTTTACGGTTTAACCGACTCAATTCAATTCAACTCAACTCAATTGTCGTGGCGCAAATGCCTTCGCACTGGACGCTAGAGTGAGACGTAGAGCATTCGCCTTCATTCATAGCGAGCAACTTTTTAATAACGCTAATCATTTACGTCCGTCGTAGCGGCAGTTCGGCGTCTTGGCTCGATTGCGGTTTTTGGTGGCAAATGTTGACGTTCGATGCGTTTTCGTCAAGAATTACGCGATCGGGAAAGCGGAATAGAGCCTTAATCTTGGTTGAAGACGCAGCAGTGGGCACTGGCGCGCCGTCTCGCTCGTGCCACTATCGTCCGGCGGCCCGTGGCCGCGCGTGGGAAAGAGAAGCCCGCGCGGCGATAGGCGTTACCGTTTCCCTCGGCTCCCTCTTCTGGGTGTGTAAAGTTTTAGACCGAAACATGTAAAATTGCATCTTGAAAAAAAGTTATGTATTAAAAAAAGAAGCTTAGTGCGCGGTGGGGGGGACATAACGGGAGGTGGTGGAAGGTTTTTTTCGCAGGCTGCATTTTCGGGGGTGTCCGGCGTGGACAATGCATTACTGCAGTCCACGCATCACCTTGCATTTGAACTGTGTATCAAACGGAGTCGACTACGCTGCACTTACGTTTTACGACTCCGTCGACTTAATTCGGTCCTTATGGTAAACGGTTACGGCTAACAAAATGGTACGGCATCGATTGATCTCAATTAGACCCGTTTGATTGCTCCACGCGATTCCCAGACTAGTTTAAACGCCGCTCTATCTTTTTAAGAAACGATTATTTTGATACTTTACAAAACTTTTAGCTTTCAATACGTACGCGATGTTATTTCCGCGATTAGAAAAACTTAAGCTAGATTCGAATTTTATTTGAAAAGCTCTACCTACTTTTCTTACTTCAATAAAAATATTAGCAACATCTCAACTTTGTGATAAACGGACCAAGAAACGAACCTTGACAGCCTTAGAGTGCATAATTTCATTATTTTCTGTTTTCTCTATACTAGATGAAACTAAGAAAGACAGGACTTAACTTTACAATATTGGCTCTAGCCTCTTAAGTTATTTTAAAAATGTATACTGAGACGATAACACACAGAAAATAGAAAAATATTTTCTTTAAAGCACGTACATAACTCGAAAAATAGTAAAAATATGTACGAAACTACAACTCAGATCGTATATCTGCTAAATTACATACATACGTACATACCGTCACGCCTCTTTTCCACAGGGGCAGGCAGAGACTACTTTGCTCCAATTGCTAAGATCTTGACATACCTACTTCTTTCGCTTCATCCACATTCATCAACCTAACCTAAATTAGATACAAGATTATTGTATCGCATCGCAGAATCAGGGCTTTGATTTTAGATCCTCACTTTTCAGCTGTCTTAAAAAAAATCTTATTAGAAATTTAAAAAAAAACGATAAGCAAAACTGCTTTCAGCATTTACGCACTTACCCCCTTATTCATAAACGCTATAGAGCGCTATAGAGGCTTCTGCAACTTAGCAATCGTTTCTCCTTATCTGTGGAAGGTAAATGTCAGAGTGACAGATAAGGACAAACGACTACTAAGTTAGCAGAAGCCTACAGCGTTTATGAATAAGGGGGTGCATTTTCAATAGTACACACAAAAAAGACGCACAACAATGTTCGTAAATACCCAACTTCCAAAACTTCTACCACGCCTCAAAACAACAGATTATTTCCAAAAACACAATACTCACCATAAAAAATATCAACGTTCAAACTTTTCAAGTCATATAACTTTTTTCATCCCAGCATCTCCACCGACTAGAAAGTTAACCTAATATTTTCCAAACACACTGTAACTCGATTAGCAAGCTTTGAGACGCCAGCTCGCATGCATAGCGGCCGGCCAGCGCCCAGCTAAGCAAGTTAATGGCTGGTCTGATCAGATTCATAAAGGTATAAGCATGCTCTAACAAGTCTAACACATCAGAAGAGTACAAAATAACGATATTATAATACACTTACACAAACGTCCCTATCCCTTACGGGGTAGACAGAGCCTGAGGTAACAAGTCTGTGCCATTCTGTCATTACAAGTGATGTGGTCAGCCTATTGCCACTTTGTTATGTCACATTATAATGTGTTTTCTTAGGAATCATGTTGTAGGCGGTGCGGCTAGCAACCCATCACTTTTTGATTCCCCTTTCCACCTATCGCCCTTAATCATGCTACTTTGTTACCTTAGGCTCTGTCTACCCCGAAAGGGATAAAGACGTGATACATGTGTGTATGTACGTATATATGTATGTGGTGTTCAATAAAGAGTTATCGTATTGTACTGTACTGTATTGTAAAAGTTGTCGCTCAATGTGTCATACCTTAAGTGGAAAGTTCTTCCATGCTGGTCTGGGTGCAGAGAGTCATCACTACATAGTATAAAACAAAGTCGCTTTCCGCTGTCTGTTAGTCTGTCTATCCCTATGTACCTATGCTTCTTTAACAGATAGAGTGATTTAAGAGGAAGGTTTATTATGTAGAATTCTACGCAGACGAAGTCACGGGCAGAAGTTAGTAATAAATACACCAGTTGCTTCTCTTCCCGCGCAGATGGCAAAAGCCCATTGAGGGAATGGGCTATAATCTTAGGAATCGTGTAACAGGCGATACAGCTAGCAGCTACATAGTCATCTGATAAACTGGCCTTTATGTCTTGTTACCCTCGGTTGTCTACTCCGTAAGGAATAAAGACGTGATCTGTGTTTGCTAAGTGGAAATGGGCAGACCACGTCTCTTGTAAGACAGATAGCCGTTGGCACAGAAGGGTTCTCGAGTGGCGACCACGAACCGGAAGAAGCAGCGTTGGAATCCCTCCTAGTTCACAGGTGACAATTTGTTGTTCATTATAGCATTCAAAGTGATCCCTCCTGCCCACACTGTGGGAAAGAGGAGACAAGCAAACACGTCCTCACCGAGGGCGTCATGTACGCGGCAGCGCGGCGCGAAGCATTCAGGAGCGATGAGCTGGAAGAGGACGAGCTTAGAGACATCAAACTAAAAGATGTCCTTATGATCGGCAGGATACGAAGATTCGAGGAGAGTTGCTGTGTGGGAGCGCTGGGACAGTAACCGGCGGCTCCAACCAAGGAGAACTGGGTTGAATGATCGCCACAGCGGATCGACAGCCCGCCTGATCCAGCTAGGCGTCCCCACAACAATGTAGCGACCCTAGCGCCACCTAGTTGGCCTCTACATTACTACTACAACGCACGAGTAGCTAGCGCCAGTTCTAATGACAGCTTTCACATCGTTCTACGCGAAGTTTCTCAATGCGGCTGCATAAATACAACTCTCAACTCTCCTCCTTCGGACTTCGGTCTGCATAACATCTGCCTGGAGAGAGATCTCTCTATTGTAGCACTCCCCACAACAACATCAACAACATCAACATCAAGCATTCGAAGATGGCGGCCTTTAACAGTGGAGGTCGTCCGGCTGATAATGATGATGATGATATACCGTGAACTTCTACTTGGGGAATGAAAGATCCCCGTCACGGACGAAGCCTTGTCGTGTAACGCGCAGGAGTTTGCTTGCTATCTCTTTCCAGCTTTGTCCAATACCGTTCAACAGAACGAAATGACAGATGTGACTTTTTCAAGTTATTGACAATGGCAACACGCGCCAATCGTCCTACCAATAAACTGGACCATGGTCCAGATCCCCCGTACTTTTTATCCTACTAAAATTATAAATGCGAAAATAACTCTCTCTGTCTTACACTTTCACGCCTATACTTTGAATCGATTTAGCTGGAATTTGGTGTAGAGACAATTTCAGTCCCGGGGAATAATATGGGCTAGTTTTATCCCAGGAAATCGATAAATGAATTTTACGCAGACGGAGTCGCGGGCAACAGCTAGTTTATTATATAAAAGCTTTTTTCAAAGCCAATTTTTTAATGTAAGAAATTTGTTACGCTGAGTTATTCGTAACAGATAGAGATATATGTGGCTCTATATCCATCTCTGTCGCGCTGCGGGTTGGGAGGGGGGAAGAGCATGGACTGATAAACCAGCGCTGCGCAGACGCAGGCTCGTGCTTGAACGCGCAGCAAATGCTGAGGTTGCCCCTGGCAAACTTTTTTTAGCCAACTAAACGGCACCAAGGCATAGGTCTTAAACGTTTTAGTGGAGGCAAAATACGTGAAATTTCCCTTAAGTCAGGAAATAATTCTAAGAACTGATAAAAACAATTGTTTTTGATTTGTATGGGTTAGAAATGGAACTTAATACATCACTTGATATATTCACCCCCCCGGAAAGGGGTGGAATTGGTTGAAAATGGTGTAATAGTAATAACTAAGAAGAAAAAATAGGTGTAGTCTGTGCAATTTGCCATACGTTTTATTACATCTTAATCTATATTTGCACCCATTATTTAGCTCAATTCAAGCTACGGAACATACAAAAAAAAAATCATATAACTAAAAATATACTTTTTGGCATTGCGGCCCCGGGAAAAATACAGAACGCGGTGCAAATTGAGGAAATGATGAGAAAATATATCAAAACACAATACCAAATTTGCACCAGGGTGCGACACCCGGAAAGTAGTTTTCTATGTTTTACTGTCTTTGTACTTGGGGGGAAATTTTGAAATTAATAAAAATCGTCACAATCGTCTTAACTTGGTTTGATTTACATTCGCACCCCATAAAAAATTGACATTTCTACACGGAACATGCGGTTCTGTAATACTACCCGCTACCTAGCGTTCGCTGCTATTCCTTGCGTTTAGATAGAACTATGTTTACCAAACTTCCAGTTAAAATTTTCTTTTTTTTATTGAGTGCGAATGTAGTATCTTTTAAATATGTGTTATTTATAAATTTTCACGACTATCTTAATTTCCCCCGAAGTACAATCTACAAAAGAGTGAAAAAAAACATGTTCCATACTTTGCACGGGGGTGCAAAGTTACCTGGGTGTTTATAATACTTTGAAAAGCTTGATCTAAGTTTGCACCAACCGTCTGAATTATCCTCGAGCCGCAATCAGAAAAAATATTTTACCAAGATTCTATACATCGTACACCTTTTTAATTAACATACATTATGTACCAAAGGGGACCCTTCACGTGGCTAAACTTGCGCTTAATACCTTTTATCATACTCCAAAATAACGGCATTTGCAGTTTATACCTAATATTTTAAAGTGTTCCGTACATGATAGAAAGATGCAAACCGAGGGAAAGCATCTAGTCGTGCCCTCTAACAGTTCCACAAAAAAACACGACTACACGAATTACTTCCATACTTTTCCGTATTTCGACTATACTAGTTTGATCTAGTCGGCCAATCAGCAACCGCTACCATTTGGCAGTTTTAAAATTTAATGAAAGAGGTCATGTTGAAATCGAACCAAGCTCTTTTTTTCTGTGATAATTTTAATTCCGAGTAATTTTTAGACCAATTTTTACTGTTACCCAATTTATGGTTTATTTTCTGAACGTCTCCTTCAAAAGCTTGATACTTAACTATGAGTAATAAGTTTTTATTGGAAAAGAAAACATAATAAAAAACATAATAAATTATTATTACAAATTATTACATTCACTTAGTCACCACATTCATGCAGTTCGTTAGTTTACTTAGTTTCTCACCTGTTCCTCACTATATCGCGGATATAGCAAAGTAAAGTTATTTGATATAACAAATGCATTTAGAGAGTAGTGTCTTAATGTCTTTATACGAAAAAAAACATGTTATGTGTATGGGGAGTATTTTATATTTATTGTTGCTTGCTTTATAAAAAGTTAATCAAATTCGTCGTTATAGGCATCGGACAGTCAGTTGGTAAAATATAAACCCCTCTATTACAATACGCCGTCCCTTGAAAATTTCAAATAAACTCGTCATAGAGTGCACCTTTACAATGTATTTCAGCGGCAAAAATGTGGCCCTCATACACACATACATACATATATATAATGATGTTAACCTCTTCCAACACGAATCATCAGGATTATTGAAATAAAGACGAAATTGCGTTTCTCTGAAAACACAAGTTTATTTCAGTACAAAATGTTATGATATCTAACTATTACATTGTTCCCGTATGTAAACAAGATAATTTACTCACCTGAAAACACAAGAAACAACATTTAAAGCCTTTACTTCAGATCTTTATATTATTTTACAAAAATATTATTAATTTGCCTCTCACTGACGGTAGCTTATAACCAATCTTGCATCTCCTGTCAAAAATGACAACTGTCAAAAAACGCACGTCAGTCAACCCCAAATCGCGGCAAATTCTAATTAAGAAAAACGGTGGCTAATAATTATTAGCTGTGGCGATTTTCTTTACATCTCCCCCCCTTACAAATAAACAATTTAAAATTGTTTATGCACGAGTCGTCACTGGAGTTAGTTTTGTAATGTGGTAGAGGTTTGATTCTTCTTTCCTGTGTCCTGTGTCTACTTCATATAAAGAATTGGAAATTTTTCTAAGTATCGTGTATGGTCCAATCCTTAGTTCATCCATTTTCTTTCTATTTAGCCGATTTCCATTTTCCACATACACTCTGTCTCCTTCTTCGAATTTGTATTCTCGTCTCTTTTGATCAAATATTTTTTTATTATAATTGTGAGATTTTATTGTATTTTTTATAGCCAGTGTTCTGTCTCTTTTCAGATCTTTTTGTGTACAGACTGATTTTAATTCAGGTGGCAAAATGTTCACATTTTCGCCTTCCAAGAGGTATTTTGGAGCAAACTTTGTGATTGTGTGTTCCGTTTCGTTGTATTTTTCTACACACTTTTGTGCAATAGTTGTCCAAGCTGTCTTCTTATCACTTTCATTTATTTTACACCTTATCTTGTTGACTAAGGTTTGGTTAAGCCGTTCATTAAGGCCATTTGAAAAGGGTGTATCAACAGCAGTGAAGACTATTCTTATATTTTTTTCTTTTAAGTAATCTTTAAATTCCTTGGAATTTATGCCAGGATATTGATCTGTTAATATCATGTCAATACTGTAGCTTTGTGTTACGGTGTTTATCAGTTTGATAAAATCGTTTGAGCTTTGATTTCGTGATGTCAAAATATAAGCATATCTTGTGAAGTGATCGACCAGAAGATGTAAGTATTTCTTGGTGGAACGTGATCCTCCAAAGCCTCCAATGGTGTCAATAGATACAATTTCGAATGGACGTGTTGCTGGGCCCAAATGAGACATCAAGCCATATTTTGGTTTCCTTCTAGACTTATTCTTAATACAAATGTCACAGTCATCGCAAATTAGCTTGATGTTTGCAATTATATTCTTTTCTGTATAAAAGGGTGTTATTTTATTTATCATTTGGGTTCTTCCAATGTGGCAGTAGGTCTCATGTATATGTTTTATAAGAGTCCTACTAAATTCTTCTGACAGTATGATCTTTTTCTTTCTTTTTTTTTCCTTATAGTAAATTTCATTCTCCAGTATTAGTTTGGTTTTTCTATCTTGATTGTTTATATTTGCTTTTTGGTCCTTTTTGATATCTTCCAGCTTAATCAAATTTATCACTTTTAAAAAGTCATCAGAATTTTCACAGGGTTCCAAAACTGGGTTTCTGCTCAAACAGTCTGCTTCTTGATTTGATTTTCCTGGGTTGTATTTTATAATAAAATCATATTGGGACAAATAATATGTCAAATCCCCGAGTTCTTCATCTGTTCTAGCTTTTATGTTCATGTTTTCTAATGGTTTGTGATCCGAGTATACCATAAATTTCTTCCCCATAAGCCAGTGCTGCCAGTATTTCACAGCTTCTTTAATGGCCAGACATTCTAAATATATCGCTTTTTTCTTTTTCTGTGTTTCTGTTAATTTTTTTGAAAAATATGCAACTGGCTTACTTTCTCCATTTTCATCCTCTTGTTTTAACACTGCTCCTACTCCTTTAATACTAGCATCTGTGTAAATTTTTATTGGTTGTTCAGGATCAAAGATTTTCAGGATTGGCTGTGAACATAACAGTTCTTTTATTTTGTCAAATGATTCCTGACATTTTTCAGTCCACATGAATTTTACGTCTTTCCTCAATAAATTGTGTAACGGGTCCAGAATAATTGCACTGTGTGGTAAAAATTTATGGTGAAAATTTATCTTTCCCAAGAATTGACGTACATTCTTTCTTGTTTCTGGGACTGGAAAATCTCTAACCGCTGTTAAATAATCTTTAAGTGGTCTGACAGAGTTATTTTCTATTATGTGGCCCAAATATTTAGCAGAATTATTCGCAAATGAACACTTCGAAAACTTTAGTCTGAAGCCCTCTTTAAGTATTGCTTCCAGTAGTTCTGACAAATGTAGCACATGTTCTTCAAAAGTCTTCGAAAAAACCAAGATATCATCTATGAAATTTACTGCAAAAGTAGACAGTTTGTATTTTCTTATGATGTTGCTCAATATTCTCTGGAAAATGGCTGGAGCCGTCTTTAATCCAAACGGGAGGCATGTCCACTGGAAATGTCCTTCTTGAGTGACAAAAGCTGTTTTATATCTATCTTGAATTTTTAGTGGAATTGACCAAAAAGCTGAATTTATATCAAAAGTAGAAAAGTACTTACAGTTTACGGTTTTTATCATTAAGTCCTCTATTAACGGAAATGGTTGTGATTGGGGAACAACAATTTTGTTCAGTTCCCTGAAATCTATACATAACCTCGTTTTCTTGTCATCTTCTCTTTTATACGCAAGGGTCACTGGAGCAGCGAATGGACTGTAAGACTCCTCAATCAAATTCTTCTTTAATAGTGTTGATATTTGGCTTTCTATTTCTTTTCTATCTTCAGCTGTACATCGGTATGGACGTTTATAACAGTATTTATCCACCATCAAGTCTATATGAGCTTCATAATCTCGTACAGTGCCCACATCATATTTATCTTTTGCAAAAACTTGTTTGTATTTTTCTATCATGTTGTCAATTATTGATTGTTTATTTAAGTCTAGATGGTTCACTGCTACATCAAATTCATTGGAATTTATATGTTCATTAAAATTTATTTCACATTTCTTTAATTGTTTTGTGTTCTGTTTTAAAACTTCTGAGGATGATAAAAGTTTCTGTTCATTTTTGTCACCTAGTACATCAGGAATATTGACATTTTTTGAGTTTGAAATATCATTTGCAGTGTTGATCTTGATTTTCATGCCTTCTTCATTTGCCGTTATTTTCTTTTCTGCCGGATTACTTTGTATAATATTTAAATGTTCATTTTGCGTTAATTTGAAATTGATGATGCAATCCAGGCCCACAAGAAAATCGTAGTTGAAATTTTCATTATCTACCACGAAAATGTCCATAATTTGTTCAATATCGTAGATTTTTATTTTTAGTGTTACCATACCTTTTGTTTTCTTCTCACCATTAATAGTTCTCAAGTTTACTATTTCTATATTATCTGTATTTTTTTTCTGTTGTATTTTTAATAATTTTGCATTAATTAGTGACACGTTTGAGCCGGAGTCATAAATTCCAGCAACATTTAAAGTGTCATTTAATAGTAACTGAATTTTTATTAATGGTGGTACTTCTAGTTTTTTGGATTCTTCTCATTAAGTTCGATTTCTAATTCCGAGTTATTTACAGTTTTTACAACTGCTTTTGGATTTCTTCCTTTAAACCAACATAACTCTTCTGGATGGTATCGTTTTCCTTTTTTCTCATTGGCACAGATTTGGCATGGCCTTTTTTCTTCAACTTTTTTTGTTTTAGTATCTGCATATGTATAGTTTCTTTTATCATAGGTAGTTTTCTTCACAAGATGTTCCAATTTTCCTAGTTCGTTATAGAGGTCTTCCGTTTCATGTAAAGTTTCTCTGTTGATTTTGTCTGTTACAAAATTTGGTAAGCCAAACGCAATGAGGTCAACTAGTGTTCCCGTATCAATAGATTTCCGTACCTCCAGTAAAAGTCGTTCTTTTTTTAGGGCATATTCTAGTAAGGAACCTGCTTGATACTTAAAGGCAAGAGCATATCTAGCCGGCGACCATCCCTTATTTGAAAATGTCTCGCAAAAACTTTTTTCCCAACTGTTCCACTCTGATTCCACCGTTAGTTTCATTAACATGCAGCTGTACCAGTCCACGCTAGAGCTTTCCAAAAACAATTTCAAAATTTCAATTTTCTTTTTATCTTCATTAATTTCAAAACGTTCACATTCTTTATTGAAGTCTTTAATCCACTGGTATGCATTCGAGTTTTTCCCGGTAAATTTCTCTATTATGAAATCTTTTGCTATTTTCCCTAAATTTTGAGTACCAGATTTTTCCTGTTTTTCTTCAAGCAATTTTTCTATCAGTTTTTCTAACATTTTATTAGAGCTGCTACTGCTAGGTGCGGATTCTTCATTATTTGTTTTTTCTGATATTTCTTCCAGGTAATAATCATTAAACTGCAAGTTTTGGTCGTCATCCAAATATGTTTTTGATATGTCACTGTTCAAGGTTATCCATATTTTCCGTGTCTTTTAGTTAACGATTTCTTGACTTTGGCGTAATTAGTAGTGTTTATGATTGTTTGATGTAGTTGCAAAGGTTGATATTCACTTGGTATTTCAAAAACCTGTCCATTTGTTGTAGCGATTGAGGTTATGCAAATTATGTTTGATTTTCCGTCTGCTGTCGGTTTCACAGCAAAATCAAATCTCAACTTTTCCATGTTTCTTGAAATATTTGCAGAAAATGTTGTTTTATAATGATGTTAACCTCTTCCAACACGAATCATCAGGATTATTGAAATAAAGACGAAATTGCGTTTCTCTGAAAACACAAGTTTATTTCAGTACAAAATGTTATGATATCTAACTATTACATTGTTCCCGTATGTAAACAAGATAATTTACTCACCTGAAAACACAAGAAACAACATTTAAAGCCTTTACTTCAGATCTTTATATTATTTTACAAAAATATTATTAATTTGCCTCTCACTGACGGTAGCTTATAACCAATCTTGCATCTCCTGTCAAAAATGACAACTGTCAAAAAACGCACGTCAGTCAACCCCAAATCGCGGCAAATTCTAATTAAGAAAAACGGTGGCTAATAATTATTAGCTGTGGCGATTTTCTTTACATATATACATACATATATCACGTCTTTACCCCTTACGGGGTAGACAGAGCCTAAGGCAACAAAACCTAAAGGCCACGTTTAGCATGATTGTCGGCTTATAGGTGAAAAGGGGAATCAAAATAATGACCCTCCTACATATACATACATACATACAATCACGCCCGTTTCCCATAGGGGTAGGCAGACACTACTTTGTTCCACTTGCTACGATTTTAACATATATCTTTCGCTTCATCCACATTAATCAATCTCTTCATACATGCTCGTCGGTTTCGGCTTTTTCAAAACGTCTCCTATTTAGTCCAGAAACGTCCATCAAGACCTTCTCCTCCCAACGCAACCATTCACACTCCCCATATAGATCTGTTAGATCCCCCTTGACAGATGATATAATGTGATATGGTCAACCTTAAATAAAGAAATATTTTTTTAACTAAAACCAACTAGTCTTGTCCGATGCAGCTTAGATTAGATTAGATTTATTTCTATTTGTAAATTACATTATATTTTTATGTCAAAACATAAGAGTCACAAAAAGATCGTCAATTGTAAAAAATAAAAACAATAAGGTACAATAAAATAATTCATACAAAAACTAGAAATCAGAAATCAATAATAATCAAGAAACAAATGTCAAATAATTACCAACAATAAAATATTAAGATAAAATTAATATAAAATAAAAAATTAAAATAAAATTAAAACAATATGGTACAAAGTACAAATGAATCATTCAATGTCAGGAAATAAACATTTCACTATACTCTTTTACAGAGTACCTACAATGATTTGTCCAAAAGAAAGTTTCTTTAATCTTATAAAAATGTCCATGTGTAGTGGTTTTTCTTTACCGTTGGGTAACTTGCTGCCCTCCTTGTCGTACAAAAAAAGAAACGATATCGTTCGAAGTTCTTTACGCGACCTACAAAATGAATTAAAAAGGCAACAGAGCCAGACAAGTCCAAGAATACACGTACAGACAGCAGAACAGCCGTCGAACCGAAACTAGTTGTAAATAGCTAAATTACGTCACAACTTTAAATCGGGCAACTTGAAGCGGCCGAAAGTTGCCTTTTGCTTTAATATTTGATCGCGGCACTTATTACGTGTCGATTCTAGTTCTTTCAAGGCCCGATTTTTGAAAGCACTTAGTTGATAAATAAATCTAAATCTAAATCTTTATAGGACCAATTGTAAGTGGTGAAAAATTTACGAGTAGACCTGAAAAAAATTGCAATTAATAAATTTAACTGAATTTGAGCTGTTGTTGAAATGAAATAAAAGGATATTTGCTTTGAATAAAAATTGTAGGTTTTATATCCACTTTACTTTTTTAGAGTGATCATTCATCATCACTACCTGATTAAGAGTTGAGCTCTTCGGTGAAGTAATTGACACCTTCTTCCGTTATCCCGCCAGACTTTTTCTCTTTGTATAACTTGCCGCTGACGGCGAGATGTGAGCTGTAACGTACATACACTCGAGCAATCACATTATTTCAAATCCATATATCGTCCCGTATGGTTTTTACACTAATCTGACCAGCGATTGACCCCTCACGTGATGGACAATGCAGAAAACCAAAGGTTTAACTCACTGGTTTAGTAACATTTTGTTTATTCTAACCTCAAAGAGCTGATGCGGTATAGCGTTTCCGATAGCGTTGGTCCCAACCGCTGTGCCTATACAACACCTAATTCGGAAGCGTATTAGATCGCCCGCCCGTATATCTCAGTCTGGGTCGACTGGAATGAAATCACTACTGAAGGTAATAGATTGCTGTCTCGTACCTTTATAGACTGCTTAAATAAATAAATAGGGCGGTAATGTCTATTGTTTGTTGTCAAGTTTTTGTAAATTTTAGTAACCGCTCTACATTTTGTGCCAATAACGACCAACTTAGAAAGAAGAAGAAGAAAGAAAGAAAGAAGACATTTATTCCTTTTTGCAAGACACACAAATATAAGAGAAGATACACAATTTTATAGAAAATAATCAAGACATGAAAAATAGATCATCAGCGTTGTGTGTATCTTCGCAAAAGTGAAACGGTCGCTGGCTCAGCATTACGCTGAGGTGTTAGACACCTGCAGCACTGATTTTCAGCCAGAACCGTCTATGACTCACGAAACGATACACAGATAAAATATACTACATAATCCATAAACTTTTACGTAAACAAAGCAATAAATAGATAGAACCCGACTTATTTTTGGTCTTCCATGCTCATCCATGTTGGTCACTCTTCCCGCACAGATGGTCGGCCTATCGAGGGAACGGGCGAAAATCTCAGGAATCATGTTATAGACGATGCGTCTAGCAACCCATCACTATTTTGATTGTTACCTTAGGCTCTGTCTACCCCGTAGTCATTCTGGGCAATGTAAGTTTATAAAACGAAAAACGTCCCAAACGCATTCGCATAAACGTTATCATTAAGACGTTTTACAGTCGAATTACAGTCCGTGAGCTCCTAGAACGGCATTCGGGTTTGTCTTGCTGTCTCACTCACACTTATGGGTTTGATACTTGAATCAGCCGATGGTACCCGAAACCCGAATGTCGGACTGCAGAAATTTGGCAGCACCACTTATGGATCGAAATAGCAAGAAATATGCTTAGTGTAGGTTTTCGGTCACAAAATACGTCTCGAACGCGTTTGCATTAAAATGTCAAATACTATGAAAACAGTTTGTTGCCATTTCAATTCGCAAGTGGCGCTGCCAATTTGTTCATTGTAATTGAGACGTTTACGTCTTCGATCAACAATACAACTAGATTCACGGTCCCATACAAAATCAAAGCGAAAAAGTGGCCGTGTTGTTTATGCTTATAGCTATATCTGTTTTACCTTCTTTATTAACGTAAAATAAACCTTAAGTCTAAGCAACAAAGATCCAAATAATTATAATTGTATATAATACTTACGACGTTCCGTCACAAGACGAGCGAAAGCGTTCGATAAACAAAAGAACTACCTTCGTTCCAAAAAGATGTCATTCTATTTGAGGAACAGGGTAATAATGGAGTCGCAATTAAGTATATAACTCAGAATTTTTTTATTTGTCAGATATTTACAAATACAAATATTAACATGACTTTTAATAATTAAGCCTATCTACGTTCCACTGCTGGGCACAGGCTTCCTTTAACAACGAGAGGGATTGGGCCATAGTTCCCACGTAGGGCCAGCCAGGCAACAGCCGTAGTAGCCTAGTTGTTCGACCTACCGCCTCTCAAGCAGAAAGTCGTGGTTTCAAACCAGGCCTCGCATCTCCTGAGTTTTTCCGAATTTATGTGCAAAATTTAATTTGAAATTTACTATAAGCTAAATAAAATTCAAAGTCCTGACTGACTGACTGACTGACTTAACAATATATCAACGCACAGCCCAAGCCACTGGACTAAGAGACTTGAAATTTTGCACATAGATACCTTATACAATGTAGGCATCCACTAAGGAAGGATTTTTGGAAATTCCCACGGGATAAGGAAAAAACGGGACTTATATATTCGATTCCGAGTGACGCTATCTCAGTAAATATAATAACTAGACTCTTCAAATTTGGCATAAGGTGATTATAATAGTAAAATAATGTTTTAATGATTTTTGGAAATTCCCACGGGATTAGGAAAAAAACGGATTTATATATTCAGTTGAACGAAATATATAACAATATATATTTTATTTTAAAACGAGAACTACTCCATGAATTTCTTGTTCTAAAACCACCGATAATTGTCAAGATGGTGGGCCAACATTGGCCAAACAATAAATTATTGATTTTAAAATGTAAACTGCAAATTATTACGTACTTTATGAAATACTGACTTGTACTTACTTAAAGAAAGATATTCCTTCCGAAACCTTCGTGTTTCGGTGGCTGTTTTTACAATTTTTGAACGCATATTGTGGCATTTTGACACGTCCTCGCGTTGGCCGAGGTTGGCGCATACTGTCAGAAATAAGGCCACAAATTTATTTTGTGGTCTTATTTCTCGGAGCCGTTTTCAGAGCTATCACCGTGAATCTAGTTGTATTGTTGATCGAAGGTTTACGTGAACCGTGAAGTTTTTATATGCGAAAACTTACACTAGAGGCTCAGATCTCATAGCATTTGAATTTTCAACGCAAACGCGTTCTTGAAGTTTTTTGTGAAAAACTATGTGTACAGTGTGTTCATAATACTTCTAAGCACATAAACAGCTTCGATCTATCTGAAGGCGACTGGAAAGCATATTAGAAAATAAAATTTCCATCATTTATGTCCTAGTTATACAACAAACTCCAACCGAAACGTTGTCAATTCATAATCAGCAAATTCCAAGATTCGCAACCGAATTATTTAAAAGCAACGGGCATCAGATAAACTTGATTAATCCCCAAACGAAGTTTCCCTTCTTATTATAATAAACTAATTAATGATGGGAGCGGACAATTCATTATCGAAGCAAAACTGCCTTCTGAACAATAATGATAATAAGTGTAATTAATTATAGGAAGTTGGTTGAAGACGAACTGGGGAGGCGCGGTGGGTGTCGCCGGGCCAAGAGCCTGTTTGGATGAGGCATCAGGGATTTGGAGACTTTTCAAGCAGTGCACACTCAACTGAGTTAAATTTACCCGTACCTATGTATTTTATTGAAACTACCCGCGCTATCGGAAAGATCCCCATTGCCAAGAAGACTGCGCCGCAAGAAACTTGGCAGAAAGATATTTTGACAAAACAAATAGGTACACATTCAAAAAATTAAAAACTGTATTTTGCAAATAGGCCGCTAAGGGCTCTTTTAAGTGTCTTTTTTGAAACTACCAGCGCATTTGGAAAGTATTGAAAGGTATTGATTTAAATACAAATACATGGTATATGTATTAACGTAATTAAATTCTGCTTAACCACTAATACAAATTACATAAATTACTTATTTAAAATTATTATACATAAATTCAAAAATAATTCAAAACGTTTTATTCTGAAGTGTTATGTCCCCAAGTTAAGTAAAGTTATACTAAAGTCTTAGAGATACTGGTCAAAATATTTCTATTTTCGAAGATTAATAACTATTTTCTTTGTAAACCCTTAAATCTTTATTGCCCCTCAAGGCATATGACAGTCAGTCCTATTGTGGATTGTTTTTCTGAAAATCATACCAAATGGCTGTCCATATTGTATCATAAAAGATTTCCTCTCTAGCACTGTAAAAAGTTTTTATGCTCTGAATGCCTTGCGCGCGCGATACAAGAACAAAAGAATCGGATAGAGAACGCAGCCCTGAGGTACTCCGGCATTTACGTGGTCTGTACCTTTAATTTGACTAGCACGTAAAATGTGGGTAATATATTCCTTATAATGCCGCATCTAATTTTCCAAGATGGCGGCGAGGAAGGGTGTGAGTGGCGGGGTCAGCCGTTGTCGCTCTACTGATGGCTTTAATCATTATTACTTATAATTAAAATTTAGATGGAAAATTCTATTGTCTACAACAGTCGAGCTTGCCTTTTGTTTCGAGCGCGTATGGATGTTTGTTTAAATCTATAATTGATTTGAGCGACGGGAATTATTAACATATTTTTGTGTCTTCACCGGGTATCAGACGACCATTCACTGCAATTGGACGCAACTTCGTCTAAATGGAATTAATTTATCGCCACCCTGCTGCGGAAATAACGTAATTTTTCAGAATAACATGTAGCCCATATGTTATTAAATTTTATAATCTATTTCTGTCCCAAATATAATCCACTTTTCAACTGTTCAGATGTGAAAGAGTAAGTACTGAACATCCATACATTCATGCTCTGAAACTTTTGCATTTATAATTATTGGTAGGATTTCATTGTCTTTAGTAAGTAAGTAAATGCTTTATTGTACAAATGTAAAGAAACAGATACAATCCACAAAAAAATAAAAATAATATTAATAGATACACAAAGACAAACTTATCCCTATAAGGGATCTCTTAGTGAGGGTGTCAGGCGAGTATTAGAACTATGTAGGGGTAGTAGGCGCAGAACAATGCGTGAGTGTTAACTCATTGAAGGCATCACCAGACTAAAGTAAATTTAAAAAACACTCCGACTGGGTCTAACTATTTTTATTAAGTACTAAGATAAAGTTATTAAGTGAATACTTAACACGTAACGTGATAACGTGAATACGTTATCGTGCCAATCAAATGGTCTGCAAGTAGCACGAGAGCGCACAAAAGTCGCGTCTCGCGAGATAGATAGCCCGTCTTTTTCGTACTGTTCGTTCTGGAAAGAGATGGGTAGTCTATCTCGCGCGCGACGTGACTCTCGCGCGCTCTCGTCTCAGCCGAGCTGGGCATATAGCTCTCACAATCCGAAGCTAATAGGGTGTGAATAAGTTTCTCGAATAAACATGTAGAGCAAGTCCCAGTTTTGATCTCAATAAAAATAAAACTTAAAAAAAATTTGGTCCCTTAAGATAGGGTCGCCGTACAGGGTAACACGAGGAGTTTACAAACTTATATTATAGGTAACACTCATAACCAGTTTGACATCGTTGCGTCAGGTGTTAAAACAGTAGCAACTACGTAAATGGAGCTCAAATCAAAACCCGAAATTAATATTAAACCTTCGAACGCTGTCAAAATAAATTTAATATAAGCGTACCTTTGGCCAAAGTACCAGGGCCACTGAAGGCATAAAGAGGCGTATGAAGGCTCATTAGGTCGCGGTATCGCCCATAAATACATTATCGCGGGCAAGGGGGGGAGGGCGGTGGGTTATCGAATTAAAACTTCACTAGCAATAGTGAGCGTGTATTACAAGTATGATTCGTACTATTGGATAGGTTGAGGCGCGTTCCGCAGTACGCAAAGAGCGGTTGAGATTTAATTTGTAACAAGCTTTTATTTAACATTCCTTGTTAGTATGTGGATCATGTAAATCGACTTAAACCCACTTCAAGGTGTTCACTTAAAATTTGATGCAGGCAGATTGGAAGACAATTCAATTTCAGTTGTTAAAAACCTGAAAGTAACGATATTATTAAATGATTTTATTAATAAAGCTATTTAGTCTGAATCGTCTTTATAAACTGCCCTAATTATTATCAAATAAAGAATTGGAGAAATAAATCAGACTTGTCTATTGTGCATTAAAAAAATCCGCTGACTTGTCACTTGACATTGTTTTACATTGTAAAAGTATTCCACAAAGAAACAAAAAATAGCTCAAACAAGCGGCAACGCACAAAACAGTTCGATAATTTGTTATTTTTGAACCAGTTGATACGATAACGTGGAACGGAACGCACGAGGGAGGTTCGAGGTAAGGGTACTGGCTACGTAATTAGATTTCCAAAGTCCGAATACACTGCTCGTACTTGTCTTCATAATAATGTGAGGGGACTGACACAGTTTGATTGTTGCCAGTATTTATAAGCTTTTTATTAACTTGACCTGTCTTTTGTTTTTTGGGTCAAATTTTACAAATCAACGTTGATCTATTTCTACTGGTCAGGTTGCCATGAAATTTAGTACACATGCTTAAGACGTATGACAATGCAAGTACCTACGGTTAGAAAAAAAAACTTGTATTTCAATTTTTTTTTTACATGTTACATTATTAACGCAATCATTGCCGGGAACACATATATGCGTTTTAATGACTTTCATCAAGTGCTGTCATAATTTAGTATCCGTTTGTTTTTTGTTATTGTTATGTTTTGTTTGTTATAGTAAATAATGACTCGTGTCTTTGGCTGCTAGTATTTTCCGCTCTAGATATATTTAGACTCTAAATAAGTCGGAAATGCGTCCAACTTTTTTAAATGTAGTTAGTTTGATTATACTCTATTTATTGTAAAAACTGCTATTCAGAATTTGATTGAAGTAGTTAAAATACAAGTACATAAAATTTGGTCGGACCAATATTGATTATTATAAATGTACTGTGTACATGAACGATCCTATATAGGTACTACCTACTTGTACTTATTTCTACCATATTAGGGCCTTCAAGAAAAGATTTTATCATTATCTTAAAGGCCGGTAACGGCTTGGTCACCTATCATCGGGTGACCCGCTTGACCGTTTTCCTCACTCCATTCCAAAAATAAGTGAAGTTGTTCTTCTTTTGCTATTTTCCAAACATAATGTGCCAAATACCGAATCAATCCCACCACTAGAAGTGGGTCAAACTCCTAAAAATATTGAAAACAACTCAAGCTCTTAGAATAGGATTCGGGTTGGTCTTGCTGTCTCTCTCGCTCGGACGATACAAGTATCAAATCCATAAGCGTCAGACAGCACCCAAAACCAATGGCACTCTAAGAGCTCGTAAGTGTACGAACAATCTTCACTATCACTACATAGTATAAAGTAAAGTCGCTTTCTCTGTCCCTATGTCCCTATGTATGCTTAAATCTTCAAAACTAAGCAACGGATTTTGATGCGGTTTTTTTTAATAGATAGAATGATTCAAGAGAAAGGTTTTTATGTATAATTCTACGCAGACGAAGTCGCGGGCAGAAGCTAGTAGTGAAATAAAATCTTGTTAAATTTAAGAAGTTAAAATCCTTAGCTCAAGTACCAAGACGTGTCAGTTCCCACTCAACATCGAGGTATCGGATATTTAGTTTGCTTTGGGCCGGCGGGGGCGCGCTTAAGTCCAACTATAAATTAGGAAGGGGTACCGTTTCATTAATCACCCATACGCCGTTATTATTAATTAACCCCCTTCGAACTAGCGTATTAGCTATCGATCGGTGCCTTTTTAATGCGCCAGTGTTAACTTGTGTGATACAGTCTAGTGTGTGAAGTGATGTAATTTTATATTGAAAACCTGCCTCTTGAATCACTCTATCTATAAAAAAAACCGCATTAAAATCCGTTGCGTAGTTTTAGTTGTCTAGCTGTCGCCCGCGACTTCGTCTACATAGAATTCGCTTATCGCTACTCCGGAACTATACGATTTTCCGGGATAAAAACTATCCTATGTCATTCCCCGGGACTGATTATCCAAGTCCGTCTAGCGCGTGAAAAAGTAACAGACATACACGCACACACACACACACACACACACACACACACACACACACACACACACACACACACACACACAGACTCACTAACTTTCGCCTTTATAATATTAGTGTGATGTGTAAAGAAAAAAGGAACCATTATGAGATTTCTTTATTGTCACTGTCTGTCTGTCGGTCTGTCTAAGTTAGTGTCTATTAGAACTCTTTTCTTAGAGGGTTAGCAACGTAGCCGTAACCCCTCTATGTTATGGGTGTCCATGGGTGGCTGCATTGCTTTCCATCAGGCAACCCGCACGCTTGTTTTCCCCTGCTTCACATTAAAAAATCTTTTTTTACTTATTCACTTTTTCATTTTCATTTTTCATAAGCACCGACCGCGCTGCTAGAAAAACAAACATCCGAGAACTCTTATCTGTGGAATACATCAAAATCTTTGAACTTGTTAACAATATTACTTATTACATATTCTCACGTTTTCATGTAAGTATGATAAACGCTAATGTTTACTTTACATACGATTGCCATCGCCACATTATAAACAAACTTAAGTAACCCCAACGTTTCAACAAAGTAATTGTGAATTGTTTTAAAGAACCTGTTTAATATATGTTAATGAACGTATTAACACTTTAATATGTTTATTGTAACACAGGTTATGTGAAGCTTGTCTGCATGGACGGGTTTCCATTGCCCAACGTGGTGCACTCAAGATTACAAAAAAACTTTTTTGACAGCTCGTAGCAAGAGTTCAGTGGCAGTTTGCAGAATAATCTGACGCCCGTTAGAATTAGTAATTCAATAAAACAATGCATTACTGTAAAGAAATAAGATCAATTTTAATTAATACGGATTTATTCTCTTTACTGGATTTCTCGGAGTAACAAGCTTAATTATTGGTTAATGAAAATTATCTGACATCTTGGAATTCCGAAAAGAAGGAAATGTAATGCCTACCTAAACAAAGAAATTGCTTTTTATAACAACTTAGTGGTTTTTAAAGTACCAAAATGATTGCGCAGAACTTTTGATTTGACCTGTAATTAATTATCTTCCATTAATAGACACCATAATCATATTTAATTGCAAAATATTTGTATGAAATGAAGATAAATTGAAGCATTACGGATAAAATTAAATACATATTTATAAAATTATCCTTTATGGGGTAGACAGAGCCTGAGGTAACAAGACCTAAATACCACGTTTGGCATTATTGTGGCGTAAGGATGGAATGGGGAATCAAAATAGTGATGGGTTGCTAGCCACATCGCCTATGATGATTCCTAAGTTTTTGCCCATTCCCTCGATGTTTTACCATCTGCGCGGGAAGAGAAGCAACTGGTACATTCTATGTATTTTCTTTACTCGCAGACCAGCATAGAAGAAAGTAAAGTATACAGTAGTAGTAGTAAAGTAGTTTAAGTAGGATAACTTTTTTAAATTATCTGATACCATGGAAACGTTTTAATGAGACAATAAACTTCCGGAATAAAATAGCCATGAAATTAATATTGTGTAGAGTGTGGCTTTAATTGAACAGGTTTTAATTAGTTTCGTTATCACACGTTAAACAAATGCTTGGGAGTCATTAGGGGCGTACAGTGATATATGTATATTAAGAGCACACATACATACGCTTACACTGTTTCAACGCATTGCTTTCAGCATCTGCAGGCTTATCTAACACGCTCACAATCGCCATCGTGTTCATTTTGACAGTTCATGTATGGGTGACAATTGGCATCGGAATCGGCTAGCTGTCACATTCATACAAGAACTGTCAAAATGAACACGATGGCGATTGCGAGCGAGTTAGGTAATAAGCCTACTGATCAGTTTTTGCAGTGAGTTAAGTAACTTTTTTGCAGCTGGCAAAGCGGAGCCCATGCTTGTTTTTTTTTTAATTTCACCTGGCCAGAGTTTTTTCAACTGCATACCACTGACTGTCAGGATTGAATTAGCAGATGTCTCCAGCGCAGGATGTGAATAAAATCGCCAAGAATATTTTAATAACAATTTTACTGTGCCTAAGACCCAAAACGCATGCCTTGCTTTTTTGTTCCGAATGCAAGCGTTACTAAGAGTACATGTACACACACACACACGTATAAATCACGGTTTTATCCCTTACGGGGTACAAAGCCTACAGTAACAAGACCTAAAGGCCACGCTTAGCATGATTGTGGGCGTATAGGTGGAAAGGGGAATCAAAATATTGATGGGTTGCTAGCCGCATCGCCTTTAACATGATTCCTATGCCCATTCCCTCGATGGGCTTTTGCCATCGGCGCGGGAAGAGAAGCAACTGGTACAATAGGAAGAAAAGTAACATAGTACGTGTACGTGTTCATTATTGTTCTTAATTTGAAATCAGAGTGCAGAATTTATTACTGGCCAGTGGTAACTGTTTTTTTTTATACGTATGATTAATCCATATGTGTATAGCTAGCCAGTAACTTCTAAACTTAGCGAACATGTTTCAAACTAACTACACACACAAGCCAGCATGTACGTAGCACCAGACACGTGTACGTGTGTGTACTTAATTCAAATTCGCTACTTAACCGACGCAACGTCACGCCTGCACTAAGACAAAACCTATACGCCGGCCAACTATCCGTTCGCTGACCCCCTTATAAATAATAGCGGCGAACTACCCACCCTGCCACCCCTCAAGGGTAACCTACCCTCCAGATCTCATTTCCAAATTGCATTTCGAAACTGATTCTCGACTTTACAACTGCGTTACGCCAACCAAACTTAGAGCTTAACGGCCGAGCTTAAGGTCGCCTGTGTTATGTTGTTTTAAGAGCGAAATTTAGTGCTTACTTGTAAGGTCATAACCTAAGAAGGGGCCTTCCTACCCCGGTACAAGCACTAACTCGCATAATGAGATATGATAATAAACGTTCCGGTTGAATATTGATGTTGGAAGTTACGGATGCACTCGCTGTTTAAGATCGAGACAGATTGTTAATTAAAGTGGTTGGATTTAGTTTTTCCTTGACAGGTTGCAACTTGTTGGTATACTGTCAGGTATAACTGGACGTACGTGGCTTACACCCGTGGCACAACTCCCGGGGCCCGATTTGTGAAAATACCACTCGAAAGTGGTGAAAAATTGTGCTTAATTTGAAATACTAGTACCTTAGAAGATACTTGCGGCTCTCATTAATCTTGTGAACTAGTCAAATATTTGAATAGAGCTGTGGTTTTGAAGATTTATATCACTTTCAGTGGTAATTTCGATTGATGTGCTTTAAAAAATCGGGCCCTTGGTGAGGGAATTTCGTAAAATCTGAACTTATTCTCGTGTCTACATAAAATAATGTAAAGGCTGAGGCTATATTGGGGGAAAATCTATTGTATCTGCGTATCGTTAGAATTTAATTTTGAATGTGACTAGCGATTTCGATGTGCAGATTTTTAGAAGCGACAAAACGATCTACGAGTAGGTCCCATATTCAAAAAAACATGACAATGTATTACTTATAAAAAAATACATCTAAACGACTTTGAAAATTAGAACACATAGAAAAATCTGAAAAGTAAAGCCATGACCGGGAATCTTTACCCCTACACCGTCACAGAATGACGAGGATCCGGGTTCGATTCCCGGCCATAGCTTTACTTTTCGGATTTTTCTGTGTTCTAATTTTCAGTGTCGTTTAGAAATTTAATCTCAAACGGTAAAACCGTAAAAGTAAACATAAAAAAAATAAGAAGTAAAAAATCTTGATTCATTTGATAGTACCTATGTTATTACTTATAGCTAAATTAAATGTATGACGCCATCTCTTGATTTTTTTTTGAAACAGCTATCCTCCATCCAACCAGGTATCTACTCATCTGCCAGCTATAGCCGTAACTGTCGCACGTTACAGTAAGCAAAAAACCCTAGTGTGGACACCGCTCGCGAGCCTGCTGAGTGCTGCATGCTACACTAGGGTTTTTGGTTACACGCAACAGTTACCGTTACAGCTCTTAGATGAGTACTCGGCTTAGGTACTAGTCACTAGACTTTGGTGGCGGTAGCTTACATTGGCTTATTTTTCTTATTTTCATTGTTACTTTCACACATTTATTTTATCTTAAGTATTATACAGTAATGTCACGTGTGTATGTATGTATTATTTTATGTTATTTGTTTAGCTATGCATTATATTTATGTTGGTATTGTTGTTTTTATTATCGCTGCGTTTATCCTGTCATTTTTGTTTCCGCCACCTACTTAAACTGTCTCCAACTAATTTCTCTATCTTATTGGTTAAATTGTCTGGTAGAGCTATTAAGCGATAAGACCGCCTATTGTCTACTTTGTTCTTTGATTCTGTATTGTTTTGTACTGATTTGTGGTGTTCAAAGAAAAGTATTTGTATTGTATTGTATTGGCTATTGCAAAATCTCTTGGTACGACCTATTTGAGGCGCGTGAGTCAGTGTCAATCATATGTTAGAGACGTTGTCAGTGCCGCATTAGGCGCCGCCATAAAAGTGTTAATTGCACGGCAAGACGGCTTTGTCGCGCGAGGCGAGGTATATGCGAAACGGGCAGATTATTCTGAACAAATCAGGCACTTGTAGTATTTTTAAGAAACTACAGTGAGACTTATAGTTAGACAAACGGATTCGAACCCACGACTTGCTTGGGGCCACAGGCACATTAAATAAATAGAGCAGTATGGAAACTAGGCTTATTTTTTGAAATAAATACCTACGCTCCAACGGAGCGTTAGGGTTGTCGATTTAATTTTTGTAAGGCTAGTAAGCTAGTAAGGCCTGTTTTAAGGTAACTAGCTACACTTAATGAGTATTAGGGCTTAATTTCCATAAAAAAGAAACAAACGCTTAGGTATTTGGGTTCTATAATAATTAAATAATCAAATAGATTAACTCTTTTATAAATAAAATACGGATTAAAAAAATCTTTAACAGTTTCAGATTTTATATTCGTCGGTAGGCAAGTATTATATTATTACTTACTGAAAATACTTTCGCCTCCTAAGACACGTTCGGAAAGCTCTATTATAAAATTTTATGATATGAAAAATTCTCATTCGAATGAATAGCTTTCTTAAATAAACTGTTGGGAAACATAGACACACTGCACAATACACTCTTGGCATGTTTAAAACGAAAAGATTGCGGACTGTCTGAGCGCACAAGGCGCACATAACAGACGACCGCTCGTCTCAACGCGGCACTCGCGACTGACGGCAGTGACGGCACTGCGAGATCCGCTTAGGGGCTTGTAGAAGCACGCGTCTATGTGTGCGTTCGTTTCGAGCGTTTTGTTCCGAGTTTCCTTACTGCTTTAGCTTATATATATATGTATACTGTGTCACAGGTCAAAACACTATAATGGATTATTTATTAACGACGTGTTTCTGACTAATTCGTCGTCCTTCCTCCTGGAGCGCTCGCCCCAGCGGCAGGGAAACGAACACCAATGTCAAGCATTAGGTACCCCATTTTTATTCGCGAGTTATCCGTTTGTGTAACTGTTAGTCTGGTCCAATATTACAAAATTCTACGATTTGAAATTCGGATTGAAATTACAACATTATCATAGTCATAGTGACATTGGATCTAAATTACTTAAACTGCGCTAAAAAGTGAAAATGTAACACGAAAATGTGGCCGAAAAGTTTTGCTGTTTTTGGCCGAAACCGAACCATTGGCCGACACCAGCCAAGACCGAAACCGAAACTGAAATCTTGGTCGGACACTCGTAAGCAAGTAATCACCACTGCCTATGGGATACAGCACTAAAAAAAAAATTTAATGTGATGGGCCGACTACTGCTTTTGCCGACTACCCGTTTAGTCGGTGCCAAAAATGCCGACCTCTCGGCATTGGCGGTCATTTTGTGGGCGTTCGTCAATTCGCTCTATTTCTACACCCGTTCCGATGGAGTTGTCCGTCCGCCTTCGGCTAATTGACAGCGCTCGCGCATACTTGAATGTTACTCATTTTGCTACATTGCTTTAGAAGACATTTTATTTAGTCGCCGTGCTTTTATTTATGCGTTCTTAAAAAAAAAACAACCGACTAGTCGTCAGTTTTGCCGAATAGTCACCAACTATTCGCCGACTACGAATAATGTCGAATAGTCCGAATAGTCTAGTATTTACGAAGCAAAAAGAGGGGGACATTTCATTTGAGTTGTTTATTTAACCAAGAGATTATTCACACTTGATACGTTGGCTTCATCAAAGGAGGAAAATTATTTTTTATATCAAATTTCCACAGATACGTTACTTAAGATGAAAAAAACACGATCTGTTTCGTTACCATGACGTACCACAGCACTCAGACACAGGAGTCAGAATTCTGCAACGTCACGTCGCGGCCGCTTGTGCTAGCATGGATTGTTCTGAATCCTCTGCGTATTCGCAAATAAGCAACCATAACAATTAATTGATATAAGTACTAAGAGGCGCGGCGATGATAATTGCGCGTATAATGCCAGCGGGTGACTCAACGGCGCAATAGGAGGCGAACTCCGATCTACATCACTAGCAAATACTAGGTACTAACTTAATCAGATATAGTACATTTCGAGGCTAGTGCGGAAAGTACTTCATAAAAAAGTAGTCATTACTTCACGAGTCTCGAGCTATCAAGATACCGAGACAGCAATACAAGACTCGGGACGAGTGAAGACATTTCCGCGCGTGCATCGAACGACGTTTTTTTAGACAGTTGCGAAAAATACAACACTGACAATTTATGACATACTAGCTGTTGCCCGCAACTTCATCTGCATAGAATTCGTTTATCGCTATCCCGCAGGAATTACGCAAGTTTCCGGGATAAAAAGTAGGCAAAGTAGCCTACGTGTTCCATACTATAATCTATCTATGTTCCAAATTTCATCCAAATCTGTCCAGCCGGTCTGGCGTGAAAGAGTAACAAACATCCAAACATACTCATAAACTTTCACATTTATAATATTAGTAGGATTAAAGGCGTTTTTTCTGTGTAACTTTCATATTTCACAGGGCAATGGCTTATGCTATTCAGCCAACTAAAGGAAACAATTTTATAATATACAACACTACTATTATTACCACTTTACAACACTTTACTAGTATCATGATGTTCGATTATTATTTGTGTATAAAAATATTTTTAAATTGTATAAACACACTAAAACTACTGTTGCCTTTAAAACCTTTAAAACCATGCTTGCATTTGAAAAAACGCCTCCACTATGATAGGTGTTTCGGCAACTACTTCCACGCTATTCCGTTCCATTCAGACACCTTAATAAGAACTGTATGTTATGTATAGATGACGTCGATAATTTGGCGTTTGAACCGAGCGTTCAAAACGCTCAAACATTCACGCTGCTTTTAGCGCAGCGCTGCCAAGCCGCGGTCGGTGCGAACAATTAAGCAATCGCGATCGCTTGTAAAATGCAAGCAAGAAGCCGCCAGCTGGATCCGTCCACAGTGACCGCAGATACCCTCAAAGTTATTTAAGGATTAAATAAATAAATATAAATAAATATCTTGGGACAAATTACACCAATTGACCTAGCCCCAAACTAAGCAAAGCTTGTACTATGGGTACTAGGCAACGGATAAACATACTTATATAATGTAGATAAATACATACTTAAATACATACAACATCCATGACTCGGGCACAAGCATTCGTATACATCATACAACTGTCTGTCTGCCCCTACCGGGATTCGAATCCAGGACCTCTAGCTTCATAGTCAGGGTCACTAACCACTAGGCTATTCGGTCGTCAATTTGATTAATGATTTTGATCCATTGATTTTTGATTGCTTCCATGCAGGTCTGGGAGCAAAGAAAAAGCAGTCTTTACCCCTTACGGGGTAGACAGAGCCTAAGGTAACAAAACCTTAAGGCCACGTTTAGCATGATTAAGGGCGTATAGCTGGAAAGGGAAATCAAAATAGTGATGGGTTGCTAGCCGCATCGCCTATAACATGATTTCTAAGACTTTCGCCCATTCCCTCGACGGGCTTTTACCATTTGCGCGGGAAGAGAAGCAACTGGTAAATTCTATGTTTTTTCTTTACTCCCAGACCATGGGAGACTAAGTCTAGTGACAGTCGATTTAGTTCATTAAAAAACAAACATTTTTTAATTTTTAATGCAAGTTCTTTAGTTGAAAAATTATTACTAAGCAATCTACGCAATCTATGTAAATCAAAATTTATCATTTCGACCATTGAAAGTGTTATAAAGGCTTGAAAATTTTATAGTAAAATACATGTGACGTCAAATAAGATTTAAAAAAAGCTCAGCCACTGTGGCGGCACCCTGGGCCGTCACCACAGTAAGTTCAGATCATTGTTTTACTTCACAATAGCGAGTGCCCTGTCTTCGGCGTTTACCAATGACTCCGACATAGTTCCCTTAGTGTGAGTTACATGAAGTTAATTTAGAATAGATTAAAACTGAATAAAATAGAACTTCTGCTTCTTCTTATTTGTGGCGTATCAAGTCGTTATAGCGACGACAACTTCGCCAATGTCAAAGTAACAAAAATAATTAAAAAATCGTGTGACAAAATGTCGGCAACGTTGTACGGTTACGGTCAAAGACCCCCTCCCCCTGTCGGGCTCTTAGCCAACGGACAATGATATCCCTCAGAAACTGCCAACTAAACGATGATTTTGACGTATACCTATTTGACAGAAAACCTATGAAATATACCTACCCGTTTTTCAAAATCGTCGGTTACAGTTAAAGCTCGGGGTACTTAAAGATACACTTCGACCCTCGTGAAGCTTTTGTGCCAGTTATAGCTTATTTGGGGCGAGATATTGACGTTCGCGTCGCACTTTTGTTTGTGTTTGAAACTTGTCGGACACCGAAACTGATGTAATATTCCGGACAAATTTTGAGAGCCCTTATATAGTAACAAAATGTGGATATAGTCCGTTTTGGTCTACCATCTATTCCTATTCGTAGGAGGTAGTTTTATTAGAAACTAGCTGTTGCCCGCGACTCCGTCCGCGCAGAATTCGCTTATCGCCATCCCGCGGGAACTATGCTGTTTTCCTGAATTTTCTTTGCTGTAAACCTCACGGAGCCCGAGACTTTTCCAACGAATGCAAAACCGTGGAAATCGGTTCGTGCGTTCTGGAGTTATAGCGTCAGGAAGGAAAACCCGACTTATTTTTATATAGTAGAAAATCATTTCCTCCGCTTAGTACATACATACATGCATAAATCACGTCTTTATCCCTTACGGGGTAGACAGAGCCTAAGGTAACAATACCACGTTTAGCATGATTGCCCGTTTAGTCCTATTAGTAGATCTGAATTGTAGTCGAAAACGGACTAAGAGGAAAAGCGGGCAAGGCCTTACAGTATTATCTAATTAGATGGGTCCACTTATATGCCCTTTATCATGCTAAACGTGGCCTTAAGGTTTTGTTACCTTAGGCTCTACCCCGTAAGGAATAAAGACGTCATATGTGTATGTATGTAGGTATATGGGTATGGGTAGTCTCAATTGCATTTGGGTACAACAGAAAGGGGTGCGAGTCGGGTTACCTCCACGTGTGGTCAAGAGCTGCGGTTCCTTTTTGGATCCGTCGGGGGGAAGAGCAGTGCTTGATCCGGTGCACCCTGGGCTTCGGCTAATGATTTCCTGGCAGCTTCTGAGGGATATCATTGACCGTTGGCTAAGAGCCCGACAGGGGGGGAGGGGGGTCTTTGACCATTACCGTACAACGTTGCCGACATTTTGTCACAAGATTTTTTAATCATATTTTTGTTACTTTGACATTGGCGGAGTTGTCGTCGCTATAACGACTTGAAACGCCACAAATAAGAAGAAGAAGAAGGTGAAGTACAACAGAAAAGCTTTTATGTGTCGTCAACAGTGGAAACCCCCGAACTATGCGCTGATGTGCTATTTGGCGACATTGCGTAATTTACAGCGCCGTATTTGTACGCGTAATGTGCTTAATACGCATTTCTATGTAATGAGGCTTGACATGTCGCCCAAAGGTTTGAACTTTAATAATAGAGCATTAAAATTTCAATTGGCCTGAAGTCTTCGCTGGCATGGAGATAGTTTGGACAGACGCTGGCTGGCAAGAAGTATTTGTAACGGCTTTATAAAACACCACTTTGAAATATGGCAATGCATTCGTGCGCGCCCAAAGAGAAAAAAAAAACACCACTTTTTTTCTGTCATCTACTTATGCTACTATTATTATAAAACTAGCTTCTGCCCGCGACTTCGTCTGTGTAGAATTAGAGAACGGAATAGTGATAAACGTGTGAGGACATAGCTGCCTAATGTAAGTCTAATTTTAGGCGGACGAAGTCCCGGGCAGAAGTTAGTTCATACATATAATAAAGCTGAAGAGGGTCAAAAGTCTGTACATGGGAGATATTAAAAAAAAAATTGGCTGGGGATACTTAGAATCCATAACAAAACACGTTACAACAGCTTTCAGAATTATCGTCTGTTTGTCTGTATATTAGCGAGCGTATCACGTGGAAAAGGCTGAACGGATTTTGATGCAAACTTTAGACTGTTGAGAAAATCACCGGCCAGGTTATAGGCTATTTAAATAGGGATTAATTTTCATGTTATATAGATTCGTCATCATCATCATCTCCAGCCTTACAAGTCCCACTACTGGGCACAGGCCTCTTCTCAGAATGAGAGGGCTTGGACTAGTTCCCACGCAGGCCCAGTGCGGATTAGGAACTTAGCACACCATTGAATTGCTTCGCAGAGGTGTGCAGCTTTCCTCATGATGTTTTCCTTCACCAAAAAGCTCATGGTAAATTTCAAATGTAATTTCGCATATAAATTCCGAAAAACGAGCCCGGGCTCGAACCCACGACCCTCAGCTTAAGAGGTCATTGGTCAAACCACTAAGCTATCACGGCTTTTTTTATTACATAGATTACACTATTATCTACTACAATATTGGAAGAGGTCTCTTCTTTGGTCTTTCTTTTTCTTTGGGTCCTACTGAAAAACAGCGTTGCGGCTTGCCGCAACATTATGCTGAGTGGGGCCCATTTTACACCATATCGGTACTATTCCTAAGTATATTGTATTTCTTCCTATTATAATTGTACGTGTATCGAATGTGTGTAAATAAATGTTTCTCTCTCTCTCTCTCTCTCTCTCTCTCTCTTTAAGGGATAAGTTCGCCTTTGTACATCTGTTTATACCTATAAAATTAATGTGTTTTATCCTACTAATATTATAAATGTGAAAGTTTGTGAGTATGTTTGGATGTTTGTTACTCTTTCACGCCAGAACGGCTGGACAGATCTGGATGAAATTTGGAACATAGATAGATTATAGTCGGGAATAACACAAAGGCTACTTTTTATCCCGGAAAATTGCGTAATTCCCGCGGGATAGCGATAAACGAATTATATGCAGACGAAGTTGCGGGCAACAGCTAGTATACAACAAAAAGAGTTATACGTACATACATATATACAATATTGCTTAGACGAATATGTGTCAGTATCGACATAAAACGATTTGAGGAAACATTGCAACCAAATAATAATCAGTATCTCTGGAAAAACCGGTTACTAAGAAGGGAAAACACGTGTTAATTCTAATTATTTATTATTAAATATATCACTAAGAACTTATAATTATGTCAATGGATTTTCCTATTCTATGTAGGTATCTATTATATTTTTATAAGCGGGGGCTAAAACAAATTACATTTATATCACCACATAGTATAAAATAAAATCGCTCTCCGTTGTCTGTCCGTCCCTATGTACGCTTAGATCTTTAAAACTACCCAACGGATTTTGATGCGGTTTCTTTTTATAATTAGAGTGATTCAAGAGGAAACCTGCCAAGATAAGCCTCTCTTTCACAATTAATTTTAAAGCTTATTTAGTGATTTTAATCCATTTAGTTTCACAAACTATGTTTTAGTAGGCAATAAATTCATTTCCTTCAACTTGTAACCGTTTTAAAAGTCAAAGTTAACAAGCAAACAAGTTTGCCACAGTTGGCGGTTGTTAAAAAAAGATACAATCCCGATGTTACGTAACGTAGTATAGCATAAAGTGAAGACGGTTCAAATGCAGCCGACGTGAAATATGGGACCTACCGCGGGCTGGGATTCACAGAGTGGCTAGGAGTGTGACACGAGGAATTTTGGTGTGACAACAAATATTTCGAGCTTGAATGTTTTTGGAAACTTGATGATAGGAAAGATAACAGTTTAAGCTAATTTATGCGAAGAAATTAAGAAAGACAAAATCTGTAAAATTTCTTAAAATTGTGTTCTAACATTTATCACTGACTACGATTCGGAACTAAAATTGTGAGCAGGAAAGGACAGTCACGTTCGATTGGTCTGTTTTGAGTTCGGAACAATTAATGATGTTTACAATAAAACCATTTATACTGGTTTATTACGTCTCTAGGTGTTCAATTTTAAGTATACCCTTCTTTTTTGTAGTGTTGTTAAATAAATAACTGACCCAGTGATACAAGTAAACACGGCAGGAACGTTCATATTACAAACTGAATTATTAATAAAAAAATTAAAGAACACTTCTTAAGTAATAATTGTAGCTTTTTTATATACTGACGAGCCAAAGTAACGGGTCGCTTTTCGTAAAACTCTGTATGGGAAGTGACAACGAAAAATAACAAAATAGAAATCGAATAAGCTTACAATATTTAATGATACTACTCAAAAGAATACAGGGTTCACCTGTGTTTTATCGCGTACAATGAAAAATAATAATTAAACATGTGTATTTTTTTTTATTCAAAATAAAATTACAATTTATAAATATTTTACGACTAATAGCATTTAATGCATTAAGGTGAAGATACAAACCAGTATTTTAATTCAATTTTGGCTATGAAATCGCAATATCCTTTTTTTTTGAGCAATATAAATATATTATGAAAAATAAAGGTTTTATCGTCTCTATTTGTTTCCACTTCCTTTTTTCTCCGACGTAACGAAGTAGCTATCCGTGCACTCGTAAGCATATCATGACCTTAACCTCGCTCGTTTAAATTCGGAAGCCGGGATCGTCCTGTTGCGTACCGTGAATACCTACCTTCTTTTGTGCCGGGAATTTGTTTGTTTTTGAGGTGTTCGAGATCGGGTTCCGGTTAGGAACTTTTGCGGGGATTTGTGAATGAATTGGAGTGAGTATGATGGTTAGTGTTTTGTTTTTATTTGTGTTAGTGCTTAGGTATTTTATTTGTAACTTATTTTATTGTATCTGGCCGCTTACGTTATTAAATGTTTTAGTGGTTTATTATTTACTAGCTGTTGCCCGCGGCTCCGTTTGCTTAGAATTCTTAGAATTCGCTTTTCGCTATGTTGTGCGAAATTATGCGATTTTCCCGATGATGATGTCCTTTCCCGGAATTAAGGCCTTACCATAACGCCTAAATGCGATTCAATTCCGAACCAAAGTTGGATCGCACGCTGTCAGATCCATACTACAAGTGTCAAAAATGATAGCTAAAATGTAATGCCCCTGATTTATAGGTAACAATAACAAGTTACAACTAAATCGGTTCAGCGGTTTTTGTGTAAAAAACAGACAGACACACTTTCGCATTTATAGGTAGTATTAGTATGGATAACTTGGCATAGTTTGAGATGGAAATAATTGATATTATAAACGTTGTTACACTTTCGTAATGTCTAAAGCCCCTAGGTATCAAAGGTAAATTAAATTAGAGATATTTGAAATGACTGTTATTACCTTACAGTTTGTAGATATTAAATTTATTATCTTATAATAATAGGTACGTTTCTAAAAGATAATTAATGAAAAATTTCATAAACAATTTACATAATACTTTACTTTGAATATTTTATTGAATCAGGCGTTACTTTGTGAAGGTCCATTTTAATGAACAAAAAATATTCACCTTGCTACTCCGCTAGCCACGTGCAAGATAACTAAGCCTGTGCGAAATATGGCAGTAGTGGAGAGAGGGAAATATGCAGGGGGGATGCAGGATGAAGGGGGTATTTAATTAAAAAAGCTAAAATAATTTGATTTTTTTTTGTATTAAATACCTATGTATACTTACGTTGGCTGGGAAAGATCGGTGTGTAGCGATAAGCCCGCCTATTGCTTACCTACCTAGTAATTTTATTTATGTACCTGTTTTCTGTATTCTTTAGTAAATATGTGGTGTTCAAAAAAGAGTCATTGTATTGTTTGTTTTGGAGTAAAGAAAAAACATAGTATGTACCAGTTGCTTCTCTTCTCGCGCAGTTAGTAAAAGCCCATCGAGGGAATGGGCATAGGAATAATGTTTCAGGCGATGAGGCTAGCAACCCATCACTATTTTAATTCCCCTTTCCACCTATACGCCCACAACCATGCTAAGCGTGGCCTTTAGGTGTTGTTACCTTAGGCTCTGTCTATCCCGTAAGGGATAGAGACGTGATATTATGTATGCATGTACCCATAATACAAGGCTTACTAGCGTTTACTTTGGGACTAGGTTAATTTGTGTGTATGTTCCGCATCATTTATTTATTTACTTTGCCGTCATGATTTTTTGTCTCATCCTCCTTCTTTCTCAGATTTGCAACGAAAATTGACAAGCTAAATAATTCAGTCCTTAATAATAAAAGCAACCGTATAAAATTCATTTCCATACGCAATGTCCGATGCCTAATTACTTTTCTCGTCATATTTCAAATACTTACTTTCAAAAATACCTTATTTCCATTGATCACACATTTCTATTTCAACTCTACCAGCAAGAGCTTTAGATATATATTTAAACGGTTGTTTTGTGTACTTGGGACCTTTCCACGATCGAATTCTTGACTGTAATTGCGAATGAGACACGCTGAAATAACTCAGTGGTCGTTACAACAAAATAAAGAACTAGTAATAAATCGGCGATGTACCTACTAGAAAGCAATTTAAGTGTAGAAATACACAAGTCATCCATAGCAAAGCCTCGAGTTTAACTTTTTGACAATGATAACGTACTATCAAATGAATCAAGAATTTCTTCTTGATTTTTACGTTTACTTCTACGGTTTTACCGTTAGAAATTAAATTTCTAAACGACACTGAAAATTAGAACAGAAAAATCCGAAAAGTAAAGCTGTGGCCGGGAATCGAACCCGGATCCTCGTCGTTCCGTGACGCGTGCTGTAACCCTACACCACCCATAGCAGGCGGGTAGCCTCTGTTACTAGCTGTCACGTGATTTTTGTCGCTAAGCGTCATCTGTTTGAATGATGTGTCTGTACGACACAATTACAAACCATTCAAACGACGCTTGGCGACCAAAATTCGCGTAGTAACAAGGTCACGTGACAGCTAGTAACAGATGGAAAAATACGAAGGCTTACCCGCCTGCTATGGGTGGTTCGGATTTTTCTATGTATTCTAATTTTCAGTGTCGTTTAGAAATTTTATTTTCGTTTTAGTTGTTATACGAGTTGTAAATGGTCCAAATAGCTATAATCGTAAGCGCTAGTTTAACGCGTAGGTACGCAAAACATGTCCGCAGACATGACAAAAGTTAATGGCTTACAGACATATTGACATATTTTAACCTTTTCACCGCCACATCACATACAAGAGACGTCACCCATACGCCAGACTTCTTTATTGCGATGCTATAAATTGAACCTAAACCCAATTGAACGAATGTTTTGCATTGAAGTAATGGACGTATAATATACCTATAGGTCGTTGGCGTTGAACCTGCGGTGCTGATATACGTGTCTTTGGCGTCTAAAAGGTTAAGCCCATTATAGTAAAACTCAACCTCAATTAGTCTATGCTTCTTATTCATAAACGCTTATTGCTGCTTAACACAACATTTTTTGTCTTTGTCTGACATTTTAACATTGCCTTTGCCAAACCGAGACACAACAAACTTTCTTGTAACAATCTTGCAACTATAAGGTAAATAAGTACCCGTTAGTCGATAAGTTTATGTCGACATTAAATGCCATTTTCGTTTCTTATTTTAAGAGTAGGTTAATAAATATATTACATCTTGTACGTAAGGTGCGTTCAGAGAAAGAGGTGACAGATATAATATCGTCGGTGGAAAGGTAAAATTGCTGAACCGCCAAATTGAGGTTTTCGAGAAATTGGGTTTAAAGTTTTTTTTTTCGAAATAAAATTCATATTTCTCGAACCAAACTGCGAACGCTCGTGAAATTTATATCATAGATAAATAATACAATCTTCTTTCTTCTCTATCAATATCAAGCACCTAGCTCTTAAATCCTCCGAGATAGTGTCGGTTCAGCAAAACGCAATCACAATCTTGGTAAGGAAAAATTGCTGAAGCGCCTGCATTGAATACAAGACAGAAAACGTTACTTTTCTAATAGACAGGTAAGACTTCAAAAACAGACACTTATTTTGACTAATCAATCTTTTTTTCACAAATCAGAACAGCATTTGTTGCTGATGAATAGTATTAGTTAAAATTAAAATCAACGTAAACAGCTTATGTAGTTTAGGTTTTAATTATAACATTGGGAAATTTGACTTATCTCCTACTGTCATATTAATATTGAAAATGCTAAAATACTTATCAATTACTACATTTGTGTTTTTTTAAGAAAAAATACTGACCTACTGTATTAGTCTCGTGCGTACACCTGAAAAATGTGTTATTTGAGGATTCTTATTACTAGTTTGCGCACAATTATTACAAACTGATGAACTTAACCGATGACTTATTTACAATAAAATGCAATGTCAATTAAATCTTTAATATTTTTTTATTATTATAGTCAATTACTTTTGATCTCGATAATGTTGTCGGCTTTTTTTTTGTCCACGATACAGACGTACATCAAGTACCATGGTACCATTGTGTGGTTAGAAGTTAGTGTGAATTCATGTCATGTTGAATGTGTGAGTTTGTGTAAATGTTGTGTTGGACGGTTGTGTGTGTGTGTGTGTGTGTGTGTGTGTGTGTGTGTGTGTGTATGTCTTCTTGATTGTTATGTATCGGTAGGGAAGTTGGGTTAAGGAAGCAGCGTACTATATAGAGCAGGTGTCTAAAACTATTGATTTTTGTAGGGGTATGAAGGTGATGTCGTGAAAATCTTATATTTTGAGTGCTGATTTCAGGGTTTTGGGGACAATACTAGTTGAGGAAATAATAATTATGGGGACGATTTTTACTATTTCTTGGAGCCACATCTGTTTAATTTCATCTGCTAGTGGTATGTATTTTTGTATTTTCTCCGAGTGTTTCTGTTTCAGGTTGTGTGTGTTGTGAACGGCGATGTTTATAAGGTAAGTGGTTTTGGTAGGTTTATGAATGAGCGTAATGTCGGGTCTGTTGCTGAGGATAGTGCGGTCAGTTATTATATCTCGGTCCCAGTAGAGTTTTGTTGTAGAGTTTTCTAATAGATTTTTTAGTTTATATTGGTAGTAGGGGGTGTAGGCTGTTAGTAATTTGCGATTTAGTGCAAGTTGTTGGTGTGTATGTGTTTAGTGACGTTGTTGTGACGGTGAGTGTAATCTTTTTGTGCAAGAAAACTGCATCCTCCTGTAATGGTGGTCTATTGTTTCGGTGGTTTGGTGGCATCATCTACATTTGTTCGTTTCTATTGTTTCTTTGAGGATATATTTGGAGTAATTTCGTGTTTTAACGATTTGGTCCTGTATTGCGATAAGGAATCCTTCTGTTTCGCCGAAAATATTGCCTTTTGTGAGCCACGTGCATGATGCTTTGTGGTCTACGTGATCTTGTGCTAACTGGTGTGGATATTTGCCATGTAGTGCCTTACTTTTCCAGTTGTCGATTTTTTGTTGTTCGGTGTGGGTTTTATGTTTTGGGTCATACTGTCTATTGTTAAGTTGTAGGAGTGTTCCTGGTTTGGGTAGGGTAGTAATTGCTTTATGTAGTGGACTATCGTTAGCGTTTTTGAGGAAGTATGTTCGCAAATTGTCTATTTGTTTATAGCGTAATTTTTTTATGTCAACGAATCCGCGGCCTCCGAGTTCTCTTTTGAGTGTGAATCTTTGTACTGCTGAGTATATGTGATGAATGTTGTGCCTATTGCATGTTGTACGTGTTGTTGTGTTTAAAGCTTCTAACTCTGTGTCTGCCCATTTAACAATAAATGTTTCTAGCTGATACTTGGGTGTTTAATATTTTGTTAAGTCTTAGCTTGTATTTAGCCGTAAATGTGTTTTTTTATTTCTGTGTGGTTTATAGATGTATTTTGTAAGTAACCTAAGTATTTGTAAGTGTCATTTGCTACCATTCTGTCAATGCTTCCTCCCTGGAATTTTATATTGTACGGTTTTGTGTCATTATGTTTTCCTTTTATAATGCTGTTAAGTTTACACATATCTGTTCCAAATGTAATTTTAATATCTTTACTGAATTCCTACGTTTTTTGTTCGAGTAATTGTTCTATTTGTTTTCTATTTGGTGCGTAGAGTTTTATGTCGTACATGTAGAGTAAGTGAGTCAGTTTGATGTCGTTTTGTCTGTCAATTATGTAGCCGTAATCAGTCTTGTTTAGGATTCTAGACAGAGGATTTAGTGCCAGGCAGAACCACAGTGGGCTAAGTGAGTCACCTTGGAATATACCACGTGCTATTTTAATTTGGGTTGTACTAAGTATTGATTTGTCAGTTTGTATGTTTAATTTAGTGGTCCATTTTGTCATTGCTCTTTTTAAGAACTCTATTAGTGTTGGGTCAATTTTGTATATTTTGAGGATGTGTATTAGTCATGAGTGTGGAACGCAGTCAAATGCTTTCTGTTAATCTATGTATGAGTAGTATAGGTTTCTGTGACTTTGTTTGGCTTGGTTGTGAATCTCAGTATCTATTACAAGTTGTTCTTTGCATCCCCTTGAGCCCTTGCTACAGCCTTTCTACAGCCTGTATTATATTGTTTTCTTTAAAATATCTGGTGAACTTGTGTGATGATAGATGTCAGTTAGTTGGTAAATTGTAGGTAAACACGTAATTGGTCTGTATTTAGCAGGGTTAGTTGTGTCATTATCTTTAGGTTTTAAGTAAGTGATGCCTTGTGTTAAAAACTAGGGTATGTCTTGTGGGTTGTGGATGAGATGGTTTAGTGTGTTTGCAAGATATTCGTGTGTTGAGGTGAAATATTTTAGCCAGTAATTTTGTATTTTGTCTAGGCCTGGTGCTTTTCAGTTGAGTGTTTTTTTGACTGATTGTGTAACGTCGTCTTTATTAATAGTGATTTTTGGCATTGTGGTTATATTTCTAATTTCTTCTTCTTCTATTGTTGCCCAGGATGCGTGTGGATTGTGTTCTATTGGTGTTGACTATAAATTTTCCTAGTATTGTTGTAAAGTGGTGATATTTGGTGGTTGTGTAATTGTAATGTGTTCTGAGTTCTGAGTTAAGCTTTCGGTAGAACAGTTTCTGGTTGGCGTTAAATAGGTTGTTGTCGGTTTTCCTTTAATTGCTTATTTTGTATCGGCGCAGTCGTTTTGAGCATGCTTGTAGTTTTTGCTTACAACAATCTAGTTGATCTACAATTTCGTCTCGACTTTTACTGTGTAAATTTAATTTCGTGTATATGTTCTGATGGGTTAGTATTATCATTGTGCTGCGTTTGATCATTGATGGGTGATGTATGCCTAATGTGTGAGGTGTGTGGAGTATTATTCCTGCTGAGTGGTGTGTGCTGAGGTGCTTTTTGTTTTTCTTGTTTGCTGTGGATCGTGGTGACGGTAACTGCTGCGCATTACATTATATATATTATTATTATTATTACAATGTAAATTAAATCGTTATTTTTTTTATTATTTCCTTTAAAGTTGATTACTATGATACAACTATACCTAAGTTTATTTTGAACTAGTAAATTCAATCAAATAAATGTATTGCTAAAATAATAATAAGCAGAGGCTCTTGAAATTAACTGGCAACCTGAAAGTAGAGTTGCCGCAAAATCGATAGTTTCCCTATCAATAATTCATACGAAAAATTACATAATATCGATAGGTCTATAAAAGACGATCTTAAAGTATGTATGTACTACACCTATACTGTGAAAAAAAGGGTTAATTACTTTTGTTCATATAAGCTTCTCGGTATTTCCATCGATTTATGTTCAACTGTATTAGGAGGCTCTGATCGAGACGGTGACGTTTCAGTTTCAAGGGGTCTCAGGTAGTTTTTTGCTTCTATAAAAATGTTTGCTGTAATCGCTTAATACTGTAAAATAAATGCTTTTATTTTATCTGAAGTGACAGAAATATGAAAAAAATACAAATTTAACTTACTTAACGCACATTATACAACACTTCTAATTACGCAAAAATTTCTTAACCAACTGACTGGAACAAAACATCGTAAGCACCTTTTGCTGAACCAACTGACTGCAACATAAAATAGTAAGCACGTTTTGCTGAAGCGCCAATCAGACTTTAAATCTTTATAAGCACTTGTTGCTGAAGTGCAAAATAAAGTTTAATCGAAACATTGATAAAATGCTTATCATAGTCACTACTGCTTTGTCCAATAAACTGAAATCACTGATTAAGATATTTTACTGAAAAATGGGTAAACGTTTACTGCTGATATATTTATTAATCACTTTTTGCAGAAATCAAAAATGACTGAAGTACCACTTTGAAAAAAACACTAGAATTTTAGTCGCTTCAGTATTTAAATTCGAAGAAAAACCGAAAAAAATCGGTTGCTTAACCGACAAAAAAGTGTTCAGAATAACATGAAAGTTGGACAGATCGACGCAGAAAAAAAAATGCTATCGAATGGTATATAAAACTCAATTTCGTCAAAATGGCGGTTCAGCAATTTTACCTTTCCAGCGACGATATGGTTTAGCAATATTACAAACATTTTATATCACACCTTGTAAAATAAATTCAACATATAAAATTATCTATTTTTTTATTGGTAAGCTCTATTTACCCTGTATATAAAGGTATTAAATCTACCTACATTGTAAATTTTTAATGACTCGTATACTTGACTTTAAAATAATGTATCAGAATAAAACTGCTAGTTGAAAATCGTAATTCACAATAGTTCTTACGTTACAATTTGCACTAAATTTATCATACAATAAGGTTTGTATCTGGAGATTATTATTCAAATCAAGCTGCATTAATCAATGCGTCGATAAAAGAAAATGAGTGCGGCGATGCCCCTGCGCAGGTAGGAATGAGACGTGACTATTAAACATTCTATCGACATCGATGCTTTGATTATTTTTATCGCGGACTCGGTTGTACACCTGATTAGTTGATACCTAATTGTCACGTCTTTATCCCTTACGGGGTAGACAGAGCCTAAGGTAGCAAGAAAGGTAACGTTTAGCATGATTGTGGGCGTATGGGTAGAAAGGGAATCAAAATAGTGATGGGTTGCCAGCCGCATCGCCTATAACATGATTCCTAAGATTTTCGCTCACTCGATTTTCCCTGGCTGGACATTAACCATCTGCGCAGGAAGAGAAGCAACCGGTACATTCTATGTTTTTTCTTTACTCCCAGACCAGCATGGAAGAGACGTGGACGTTTGGTACCAACCAAGCCCACTCTTAGTATGTCTTAATTATCTACCTATTACAACGTATACAAGCAGGTAAGTAATTCTGTCAAATCAGTGAATACGAAACAGCATTGGAACTGGGCAAGCTGCGCTGGCTTTGACTTTACTATTTATCGATTAATTAGTATATCGATAAAACATCCCATCACTAAACACATCTCGCGTGAATCGTAGTGTGCGTGCGAGATAATGAAGTATCTGCACTAATATATTATAAAGTTCATTATAAACAATTATTTATTGTTAGCGTATGTTTATTAATAAGGAGAGTCGATAGCTACTGTGCATGTGTTTGTGACCGTAGGGTTGGCGAAGGTCTGCGTTGCTGATTAATAACCTAACCTAAAATTTCATTTTGAATACAAGCTTTTTTGCTGACTGTACTTTATTGTAATTCTATCTTGCATATGCCTACCAGTATTCAAGTGTAGGACAAACCGTTGAAGAGTTTCCTTCTGTGGAGACGGTCCCGGCTGGGTCAACAGAATTTCATTTGGCACAAGATTATTGTATTGTCACTGGACTTACATAAGTGTGCCAAATTGCACGTTAATTCGACTACTGGAATGGTCAAATTTAAGTGACTAGATTTAACCCAAACAAACAAACCGGACAAGCTAAATAAAGCTTGTAAAAGTTTTCAGGGTTGCGTTCGTAGTAAAAAAATTGGAATACACGCACATACACACACGCACGCACGCACACACACACACACACAGAGAGAGAGAGAGAGAGAGATATCGACGTCCAACATCTCTCTTTTTGCGGCAGGGTTTAAAAATATAAAATCGACTACATGTCTGCCCTACCCGTATGGAGAATAATCCTGGAATCTCAACCTTCGTACCCTAGTCAGTTTTCTAACCACGAAGTTATCCGATCGTTGTGATACTAACCTTTTTCAGATAAAGACAAATAATATTTTTCTTATAGCGCTCCTTCACTGTCAGTTTCAAGTATCAAAAAGTGAGGTATCATATCACCTCTTCCCTCGCCTTCCAAAACTCATTTTATGTCACTAAAAACTTTAAACTTGAAGAAGTGTTGGAGCGATTTCATCTGTACCTGTTTATGAGTCAAGGGTTTTTTACACTGGCAACCCTATACCGCCCTTTAACTGTCAATGTAGCGAATATGAAAGTAAGCACAAAGCAGTCGGGTTAGATTGCGGCGCCCGCGCAACTAATATAACGTACGGCGTGTTGTGATTGGCTGTTGAATGTGGAAGTGTTCCCGGTAACAGCTTACAATGTTGATTGAACTTTGGATTGAATTTTATGCACAGCTTACGGCGAACTCTTGAGCTAGGGCGACGTGGAAGGGGTAAGTTTGCGCATGAACTTTTGTAGCAGTGACGTTAAATCCGCTCCTGCGCATTCAAGGTCAGGCTCTAAATGTGTGCCAGGAACTGTAAGAACTAGCTGTTGGACGCGACGCGGGGGGGGGGGGGGACTCCTTAGAGCGGCTTGTGCAGGGGTAAATGGCAGTAGATCGCGAGGGCGTTCGCCTTTGCGATGGACGGATCATACCAAGTCTATGACAAACACATCCCTCAACAACCTGCGCAAGATAGGCTTCATACGGGGAAGAACCAAGATCTCCTATCTTACAAATTTTAAGTACAAAGCACAATACTTTGGATTCTTTTGAGAGAACCGAATCTTACATTAATCCGAAGTTACAAGATCGGAGATCTTGATTTTCCCCGTCGATATCACGATATTCCTTACGGGGTAGACTGAACTTAAGGTAACAAAACCTTATGGCCACGTTTACCATGATTAAAGGCGTATAAGTTGAAAGGGAAATCAAAGTAGTGATGGGATGCTAGCCGCGTCGCCTATGCGATGATTCCTAAGAATTTCGCCCGATGGGCTTTTACCATCTGCGCGGGAAGAGAAGCAACTGGTGAATTTTATGTTTTTTCTTTACTCCCAGACCAGCATGGAAGAAAGACAGGCTTCAGCTTAGGATAAATGGCGCTCGGTGCTGAAGCGCTGCCGGGCGTCTTGCGTGACCACGGCTGCTCTGTCTAGAGTATCCGACTGAGGAGAAAAAAACTAGTATAGTTTAAGCTCAGACATTTTTGGCAAGAGCATGCACTCAATAATGATGAGTGACTGAAAAGGAAGCCTTTGTCCAGCAGGACAATAGAGAGTGCGACAGAAACGGCAAAATTACAAGGATTTTCTCATATCGATTTCAGCTAGAAAACACGGCAATTTACCAAAATACGGAAGTATCTAGTCTAATCATAAATTCGAATTCCAAACAAAACAGAAATATGCCTCATAACATGTATGTGTTCTCGATGCACGCATAACTATAATTTAAACTGTTTGTTACAAACTTAAGGTATATATTCCACAAAGGCCAGATCCTTATTATCAGCCTGACTGCGTCGATACCTTTGAGAATCTGTGGCTTCCTGATATTTTTACCTCATTGAACATTCCGAATTTATTGAAAAGTTGTTGCTCTTATATTTATGACGAATTGCGTGTTCTGATATTATTAACCATATCAAGTGTAACGAATTTATTGAAATTTAATGCTGCTCCGAAATATTTGAGGACCCCGCCCGCTACGATATAATATCTGATGGCGACTGCTACCCGTTTTGTGTCTGTGTGTCTTCTATAAGTACGCTTCTTTTACCACATTTTTGTATCATTTACGTTTACATACATACATACATATATCACGTCTTTATCCCTTACGAGGTAGACAGAGCCTAAGGTAACAAAACCTTAAGGCCACGTTTTGCATGATTAAGGGCGTACAGGTGGAAAGGGAAATCAAAGTAATGATGGGTTGCTAGCCGCATCGCCTATAACATGATTCCTAAGACTTTCGCCCATTCCCTCGATGGGCTTTTACCATCAGCGCGGGAAGAGAAGCAACTGGTAAATTCTATGTTTTTTTACTCCCAGACCAGCATGGAAGAAATTACATTTAGGAACCGATAAATATCAGAGAGCAAAACGTCTGGAGTTTCAACATTGATACCAGAGAAATAGTCAGCGAATCTAAGATACACCCCCAGTGATAATCAAAAGCGATGATAGTCATAAAACTACTAGCGCTACGCCGCCCGTTTAACCCCGCACCGGAGTGTGGTCCATTCGGACCGTTCGATAAAAGATAAGTCAAAAAAAACCGCCCGCCACCCCTGGCCGGCGGAAAAAAACCAGACAAAAAATAGGCCCCGCTCGTAATTTAAACGTCGTACCAGTTGTCGATAACCGGTGGCACGGATCTGAATATTTTTTTTTCAATGCTTTTGACATGTGTGTCAAAGACATTTTGGTTGAGCTGAGTATGGTACCTAGATATAAGGTTTTTTTTGTAAAAATAAAGCCGGAAAATTGCTGAATTGTTCTTAAAACAATTGCAGCATCCAGACTGTTGAATAATTTAGTTGTTCTTCAAAGTATATTTTAAAGAAATGATTTTATTATTTAATGGAATAAGTCATTAATACTGTGTAATGGATTTTATCATATTTTATTGTAAGTTTTTTTTTTAATCGAGTTAGCACGTTTCGCACTGAAAAAGTGTAGGTACCTACCTTATTTTTTATCACAAAAAAATGTGTGAAAATTTAACGTAGTTTTAATAGCCAAACGAATAAATGTCATACGAAACAAAATAATAATCAACACAACTCACATAGCACAGTAAGAAAACAATTTTAAAAAAGAACATTTATTTGTAATTTTCCGAAAAAAGGTTGCGAAACACAGGAGCGGGGTCAACATAATCCACATGTTTAATAGAGTAGCATTTTGCAGTTGGGAAACTCGCAGAGGACATTTGCATACACCTTAGCACCAGGAAATAGGGTTTATTTTTTAACGGTTTCCCTCATGCACGCGTGCAGCTGGGTGCATAATGTTTTGCACTTCTGCATTGGTGCAATGATTGGGGTGGTCAAAAGGTAAGTAGTTCTTTCTGAAAGAGTTTCCATTGTTTTAAAGTGCTATAACTACCTCATCGAGGATTCTCTCCGAAGCAATAAGACTTGGCCATTGTTTATCTCCTTTAATATTTTTATGTGAACAAAAAATATTTACCTTGCTACTCCGCTACTCACGTGCAAGATAACCAAGCCTGTGTGAAATATATGTTTTTCATGCAACCCTCCCTCCACTGCTGTCAAGAAAACACATATAAACCCACAAACTTTATCCCTTAAACACCACACAAACACTGACGCGTTTCGATCCCTCTACTGGATCATTATCGAACTTTAATGAGCTCAACTGTCACATATGCAAACCATCGTCGTACTGATTCCAAAACGTATAAATGAATATAATGTACCTACATTCATATATTTTCCCAAACTACACTTTTTATTTATGATCTACAGCAAAAACAAAAAGGGTTATGTTTTTAACAAAATTAATTTTTCTATACACCAAAATGGACACGCAATAAAAGCGATGAAACCAAGTTCACCTGATCGTTAATTATTAAACCAGTATTATTGTAGGTACCTAATTATTTCCAAATATCTATTAAATACATTGGAATTTTTTGAAAAAAAACAAAGCTACTTACGACGATGCTCACCTAGCTTACCCTTACCTTTACCCGATCTGAAGAACGACCATTAAAAAATTAAAATCTACTCTCATGTTTTTCTCCTTATAGACTACAAGCCCATGGACAAAAAAAAACATGTGACATGAACCGGCGTGAATGAAGCTTAGAAGGCTGTTACTATATCATAAAATAACTCTGAGCGCTATGCCGTCATTTCTGAGCGGTACAGATTTTTCTCATACATTGAAAAAAAATGCACTAACTTCCGGCACCACCACGTTAAAGCGGCACTAAGTTTTTCGACATTTATTTTTAATCATCTATACGCTATAAAAACGCCGCAAATTAATAATTAGTAGTAAGTAATTCTTCACTTGTACCTGAGAAATTCCAAAAATATACCGCTCAGAAATGACGGCATAGCGCTCAGTTATTTCGTGATATAGTAACAGCCTTCTAAGCTTCATTCACGCTGGTTCATTTCACGTTTTTTTTTCCATGGGCTTGTAGTCTATAAGGAGAAAACATGAGAGTTGATTTTAATTTTTTAATGGTCGTTCTTCAGATCGCGTAAAGGTACGGGTACCTAAGCTAGGTGAGCATCGTGAGTAGGGCCCGCATGAGTAGGGCCCATTTTACACCATATCGGTACTATTTCTAAGTATATTGTATTTCTTCCTATTATAATTCTACGTGTATCGAATGTGTGTAAATAAATGTTTCTCTCTTTCTCTCTCTCTCTCTCTATTACGCGCACTTGGCCTGGTGATTTAAACATATGCAAATATCGTAACCCGCGCATCGTGCTCAATGGAGCAATAATGCTCATAAGTGGTCAAATGGACCTAGCGCACCTATCCTCTATCCTGGCATTAGACGCAGGATCTCTAAACATAGTCACAATGGTCATCATCCAATTGTGCCGGTGGAAATCGCCCGTTTATCTACAATAGGAAGATCATTTTATTTCATTGCATTTCTTTAAGTTCATACATTATGTATGGGATGCGGTGCGTTGCCGTTTTGGCTGTTCGCTGGTATATTTAGAGAGACGAAATAAGAAGACTGACAATTGCCATACCTATTTCAAAACTCGAACACAATAGATGGTGCTCTTTTCTTTACATAAAATAGGCTTACGATTGACTTCAATCTCGCTTGATGGTAGGCGAAGATGAGGCCTAAGATGGTACACGTTTGCCAAGAAGGTGTCTGTTCATTTGGCCTTGAAGATGTCCAGATTATAGCGTTCCGGAAAAAAATCGTAAAACCCATTTGTTTTTCTCCGTGCAAAACTTTAACCCCATATTCAGAAACGCTCTGTAGGCTTCTGCAAACTTAGCAATCGTTTGTCCTTATCTGTCACTTTGACATTTACCTTTCACAGATAAGGACAAACGATTGCTAAGTTAGCGGAAGCCTATAGAGCGTTTATGAATAAGGGGGTTGGTCTGAAGGTTCATGAGTTAAGTTAGGTAGCCAGTTACTAGCATATTATTTTCTTCTTCAATATTAATAAGGTTATTCGTGTGGTCAATGTGTCAGTGTTTGGTCCGGTGCACCCTGGGCATCGGTTAATGATTTCCTGGCAGTTTCTGAGGGATATCATTGACCGTTGGCTAAGAGCCCGACAGGGGGGGAGGGGGGTCTTTCACCATTACCGTACAACGTTGCCGACATTTAGTCATAAGATTTTTTAATTATGTAAGTTATCTCTTATATCATAGTTATTTAAGTTAGACATAGAAAATTGCTGCGCCCTGCCAGGGTTCATGTCTGAAATTGATACTATGTATTTGTATTTGTAAGACCTAAATGCACGACATGATTACAATGCAATAAATAAATAAATAAATATGTTTTAGTTACTTTGACATTGGCGACAACACGTTAACGACGACAACGACAACGACAAGTCGTTATAGCGTCAACAACTTCGCCAATGTCAAAGTATCAAGATACGCCACAAATAAAAAGAAGAAGAAGAAGTTATTCGATGGTTGTTTTTACTTCAAATTTTACCACGACCGGTTGGGTTAGGTTAGGTTAGTTTTATTTACTTACAATATTAGTTACATACATACATACATACATACCGTCACGCCTCTTTCCCACAGGGGTAGGCAGAGACTACTTTGTTCCACATGCTACGATCCTGACATAATTCTTTCGCTTCATCCACATTCATCAATCTCTTCATACATGCTCGTCGGTTATATACAGAGATCGGACAGATTTGCGTCATCGTTCGCAATAAAGTGGACATGACTCAAAAATGTATCAAATAATTAATCATTTAATTAATTTCTCGAAATAAAATTTGAACTCCCGGAGATAAAAATTTACACATGCATAAAATTATTAGCCAAATGTTAATTAAAGTGGCAGTTGTCGTTCTCGTAAATATTTTTAATTAGTAAAGAAATCACGATCCTGCTAGATATGATTTTTATTTCTGGCAAAAAAGTTTTCTAGTTCTATAGATATAAAACCTCCGTGGATATACTTATTCTTAATATATGTATTTTGACATATTTGATTAATTTTTGAGTCATGTCCACATTATTGCGAGCAATGACACAATTTTTTCCGATCTCAGTTATATATTAGTTAGGATTAGAATTATGTTCATTAATATACAAACTACTTTTGCAGAGCGAAATGAGAACAAGCCACGTCGCTGCAAAACAGGGATGGAGATTTGCTGCATCCCGATTTACGCGAAGGTCGGCCCACGTCCTCTGTCGCGCTTGACGACTAGTGTTTGCAATACCGGTACCGAGTAGATCCAGTAGGTACCGGGAAATACTCGGGAATTCGATACTTTCGGTACTAGAGGAAGAATGTGTTAAATGTTGTTCGTTAAATAAAACGATGGAATTAGTTTTATAGAAGTTTAAGTCAGTTTAGTACGTCGCTTAACCAACACAGTGACAGTCGTGTGATGACTCTGACAAATTGACAACCGACAGCCATAGCCATAGTGTTGCCAACTCAATGTGTTATAACTTAATTTGTATCAAAATATTGCCAGTTTAAAAAACTAAAATATCAATAAGTAAATACAAAATAAAAAGTTTAAAGTAACCGGCGACTTACAGCTTGATGAAAGTTAAAATTTTTAAAATTATTACCTATATATTTTTGTAGTACCGGAATTCCCGGGAAATGGGTTTCGTTTCCCGGTACCGAAGGCGATGAAATTTCCCGGGAATTCCCGGGAACTTCAGTATCTACCGGTAATTCCCGGGAGAAATTGACGACATGTCAACAACTAATGTTACGTCTAGATTCTAGATCGTTTCGTGAAAGATACGATACATTTCGTATTACCAGAGAGTTGTGAAACAGGCCCTAAATATCAGTAAGATACGGGTCAGATACGGGTCACGTTCAAAATCAAAGATATCCGCTTAAATGGCTACTTGTATTACGATGCAATAGGTTCACTAAGGTTTTGGAATCAACTGTCCAAAACAAGTCCCTTTTGCGCTTCCCGTTTATGAACTCAACTCTCGCTATATTTTTTCAACACCACGGCCTCCTTGTTAGCATTTCCTTGGAAATAAACATGATTAATTCATACAAAACTCACTTTTCGAGGATCAATCTATTACTCGCTGACCACAGACTTGCGTGAGGCAAATTAAAAACATCCTATCATTTTTAACGCGTATAAATCATCCAACACACGTATATAGGTATTTCATGTTCATAATCGGCCATTTTATCGCGCCCTATCGTTTCAAATAAGCTCATTTATAACGGGGGTAGAACAAAAAACAAAAATTTGAATAAGGAGCACATTATTTATCACCGCCCAAGCGAGAGCCGTTAATGTGATTTTTTAATAAAAAAAAAGTAAAACGCGCCAAACGAGGATCATGTATCATCGTTTTTTTCGGCCAGTGATTGTCCTCGAATTTTTTTCGGATACAGGAAGTGTTGTGTTGTAATTTAATTATGTTTTTTTTTCATATTTAATGGCGTGAGGATAGATGGTGCAAGTGTTATTTACTTGTTTGTTTGTGGAAATGCTTTCAACTTCGCAAGTATAGGAATAAAATAGTGGATGTTTCGCCAAACAATGGCACATCTAAAAATCACAAATTTAAATGATACATTTTGCTGTCACAGGAGACTTGTCCAATTTTTGTCATTTTATTTTGATGTTTTCGATTTTACAACGCCTATGTGTATTATTTTGTTATTTAGCAGTCATTTTACTTAGATTATATATTTCGTAAACAGTATGTGAAAAAAAATCACGACATGGTTACTATACTACTGCCGCTAAATTGTATAACTTTTTGTCTCTTTAGATATTGCACGCTTAATTTTATTTACAAAATCGTAAGCCGAAATAAACCAGCTCAACTACCTCATTTCACATAACCTACTTACAATTCCGACGTCAAACAGAAAAACAAAAACATCCAAACCCTTCCGTTGCCTAATTAAAAAAAATTAAAAAAGCTCTCCCTCAGAACGCGTTGTCACGTTCCATATTCGCGCGTTAATTACACGTCATTCTTTTTTTCAAAAAGCGCGCCAATGACGCGCGCAATTAAAGCCGTGTACAGACAACGGGAAGACGCGACATAAAGCCGGCACACACAATGCGTCCTCGGCAAAATTCGCCGCAGGGCCGACGAAATTAACAAGGCGATTTACACTTGACACTAGGCGCCTGCTTTTCACTACTTTTCTACTGCGCTTCACTCGGACCGTGTTTACATAGAGCCAACCCTATTTTTAACAACGGCGCAGATGAAAAATAAACTCATGGCTTTTTAAGCAAACAGACAGTATGAAGAAAATTCGAACTTGTATTATTTACTCTGTGGTCATGTCTAAAACAGATGCGGCGTGGTATGGAAGCGCTTAGAGCCGTCTCTTCCACATATAGCAGTAATTGTGTGAAATAAAGTGCTCTGTGCATCATTATTTTTTATTTTCTTTGTTGTCATCGTGCTGTGCTTTGAGTGTGTTATTGTGATTCAAAATTTATTAAATGCATTATTTTTTCATAACATGACTAAGCTAATTTTCACTTTAAAACTCATTCAAAAACTCAGTATTTTTGAGTTTTTGTCTTGTGTGCATAAAATTAACTATGAAAGTAGGTCAAACTACGCCACAGAGCATAGACAAGCGACAGCTTGCGGCGTTACTTCTAAACCTTTACAAAACGGCTGCCTTCTTTGTTGTGAATAAAAAGCTTTGTTTTCAGTGACACAAAACCAGATTTAAAATGCTGGCCGGATAGATTCAGGAATAAAAAGATAATTTAAAATTTTGAATTTAAAATTGCCGCCTTGTTTTTGAATCGATTACTGGGATGTCAAATTAGGGTATGTTTTTCATATTAGTAGATGTAGTTTAGATACGCCGTTTTTTCTCCTCCTACTTTATAAGAGTTAGATGATTTTGATAATGAATCATTGGATTCGTTTTTGGACATTTTTGATTATTTTTGATAAAATGGCTTTAATTGAGGGACTTGCATAATATGATTTTATATAATTTAAAATAAGTAGTTTTGGCCGCCCTCGACCAGTTTCGCATAAAATATCAACCGACTTCAGGCGTAGATAAAACTACAATTACTTAGCCAATTTCAATAAAATAATAAAAATGACAAATATTCTTTCGAATTAAAAAGTAACATCGTAACCATTTCACAGACGAACGAACGGAAGATATCGACGAACATACATAACTTCGAAAAAAAGGTTCTCACTAAATCTTTTTTCGAAGTAGGTTAAAAAAGGCCAACGTCGATACCTCTCTGTGAACTTTCCCAAGACGTAGATAAGAAAACTCATTCTGTAGATGGCACTTAGATCACCAAGCCATACTATCAGCGATTAGAAGAAAGGTACCCTCAGATAAATTCTATTGTCAAAACATAAACACTGCTAAACTTACACAATTATGTAGATTTTATGTTACCCCTAATTGCTAACTTATTTAAAGAGGTTTCTGTTAATTTCCTCCCCCTGGGGAGACACCCTTTAGTAAAGAAAAAGATTTTCTTTTCCAAATTGCATATAAATGCTGTTACGGAATTATCGACGGGGTCACAAAGGGAATGAAATTTTAATTAGGTTCGCCTACAGTCAGCCCCATTTGATCACATGTTAATTTTTTTTAACAAGTCAAAAAGCACTAAGTAACTGTTTTAAATGATGTTAATCCTTAGTTAGTCGTTTAGTAATCCGTAGTTTTTTTTTATAAATGTAAAAAAATTATTGGGTTTGTCCTTGTTACTTGTTAACTTGCTATTTTGTTTATTTATAAATGACATTATTAACAGCGTGTACATAGCCTTAAAATAAAGCACAAAAAACAAAAGAATCCAAATTAAAATTAAAGTCTTAAAATAAACCCTAAAAAACAAAAGAATCCAAATACAAAATAATTTATTTTTAAACCTTAACTAGGTACCTCAAACATAAAATTAGAAACAACAAATTCGAAAACCGATCACAACCCACACCGAGCGCAGAAATAGTAAACAACATTCCAAATTCAAAATCGCAAACTATCGAGTTAACCGTGGAGGCGCTCTAAGGTCAGGGGTAGACAACCACCCGCCTCCCTTGATCATTTATAATGCCAAAATGTTTTAATTAAGATGCTGTAAAATGTAATTTACATGCAAATTCGGTTTATGTTAATGCGCCGCGTATATCTGTTTGGGTGCGTGCTTGCTATCTAATTTTGCGACAGTGTGTACCGTCATTATCTTGGCTCTAATGAGAAATCTGGCAACGGCTTGATGTTTGCATAATTAAACTTGCGGCTGGCAACGTTCGTTTTGATTGTTTCCATGATAAAGTAGGTTTACACGTGCACTGCCATTTTGCGGGTACTTGTCGTTGATAAAAGTTGATAGTGAGCGGGAAATGGTAAAGGACTTGAATAAGGAATTTATTCTATCCCCCTTATTCATAAACGCTCTGAAGGCTTCTGCTAACTTAGCAATCGTTTGTCCTTATCTGTCACTTTGACATTTACCTTCCACAGATAAGGACAAACGATTTAGCAATCGTTAACAGAAGACTACAGAGCGTAAGTAAGTAAATGCTTTATTGTAAAAATATAAAGAAAAAACACAATTCACAAAAAAATAAAAATAACATTAATATATACCTACACAAATGCAAACTTATTGCTTTAAGGGTTCTCTACCAGTTAACCTTAGAGTAGATGAGAGGAGCATTAAACGAGGGACCGACAAAGTGCGTTTCTGAATAAGGGGCATCTTTGATTATATTCATTTTAAAGTCATCATCATCAACATCATAATTATCAGCTTGAGTACGTCACTCGACGGGGACATAACCCTTCCCCGAGGATCTCCAACATGACGGGTGAGAGCAGCCAATGGTTTCCCGCCATCGTGACCAGTGTGTTACCATATCGACAATAGTAGGTGACAAGTGACAATTCTGTTTACATTACAAACTCGACGAGTATCCACGCCTGTTGGCTTCATATTGAATACGCGTTGCATATCGAATTGTCAATGGTCACCGACAATTTTATTGTCGAGTTGGTGAAATAGAGCCCAAATCTTCCGTGTATCTTCTTTGTATCTTCCGTGTACCTTCTGTGTATCTTCCGTGTATCTTCTGTGTATCTTCCGTGTATCTTCTGTGTATCTTCCGTGTATCTTCTGTGTATCTTCTGTGTATCTTACAGGAGGCCAACTACGATTTTTCCCTCTTTATGGTAAAAATATACTATTGTAAACTGTAATAAACAATTAGAGCTACATAATTTGCTTGAAAATGACGCGTGAACGTTAAACTTTATCCAATACGGGGTAGACAGAGCTTAAGGTAATAATACTTAAAGGCCACGCTTAGCATAGCATATAATTATGTTTTCATTATGAATGGACAAGAATTAGCAATATTGTATTTTAAAAAAATGCTAATGTCTTTACCTGACACAGTTTTAAGTCTATTCGGTAGGTACATTTTGTTTTTTGTTAGTTTTTGAGTTTGACTCAGTGTCAATAAGTATATTTCTCTATTTTTAACAAAACACATCAAAAACACTTTAATCAACAAAAGTCGTCCGCACAATCGTTCTAATTTATACCAATAAAACGGAACAACAACCCAACATAAGTACAAAATACATTCTTTTTTTCCTTCCAACCCTTGCAGATTGAATTTGGCTAAATAAACTGAATTATATGCTACTTAAATGAGTGTCAAGCCACCCTAAGGGCCACTCGTTTCTCCTCACCCCTAGATTCTTCTGAGATTGTTTCGCGGAAAGGGTGAAAAAGGGAAAACTCATAATTCTAAAAAAAAAAGTTTTTTTTTTCTTTTTCATACCTAACTGACTCTGACTTTGTAAACTAGAAAATATAAAAATATTAAACTATTATTCATTATAAACTTGTGAAACTGATAGACATAAAAAATGTACAATTAGATGAGGGCGCCACTTTCATGTAATTATTTAGTTCCTTTATCATCCATTTCCTACTCTTATAATACGGAGTGAGTCTAGTTAATTTTGTATAATACCTATACCTATTATTAATTATCTGATATTGCTTTCAAGTTAATCATAATTCAGGCAGGTAGACGACCAAAAAGGGCTACGATTAAATAAAATAAAAAACGTCTTTTTAGCGGCCACCATACTCAATCCAATACCTAACAGAAGCACAACCAACACAGCCAATTCCTTCTTACCAGCAGTCAATTAAAGATCCGACGACACCGGTGCGTAAGAGACGTTGACGGTGCTTTTACGCAACAAAATGTATGAAAAAACGGTAAGAAAACGTGACGCCTTCGACACGTCACTGCGTATACGCGGCGGTGTGGCCGCTCCGTAAAACCATAAACTTAAACATTTCATAAACGGCTATCAAAACTTTGTTACTCCACAAAACCAGCCAGCATCTTTTGCAAAAACGTCAAACTTTAAAAAAAGAAAAAGCGAGTTGCGCGGTTGTTCAGATCGGCGTAAGACAAAAGTAGGCGGGCGCCCTCCGTGAAACGAATAGGCCGGGTGGCGAGCTTTTCTCACTCTCTTAAATGCTCTCGCCTCCTCTACTGCGAACAGCTGATCTTGATACTGGCTGAATAAACTATTATTTTCATTTAAAAGATTCGTTATTGAAGAGGCTTGTATGTGGCTTTGTAGCGCCTAGATAAAAAAATTGGTACGATGTTTAACTAAAATAGTAATTAGAAAGTAGAGTCACATTACGAAATCGACTTAGGTATAGGCGTATACGTTTGCAATTTCTCGAATAAATAATGGTGAATGTGCTTTTATTATCTGTCGATCATATCCTTTTAATATAATATTGTTTGCTCAAATGATTCCTCTAATATATTTTCTAATACTCGCGTTATGACAAGTATGTAACTAAAATTTTTAGCTCTATTTCACTCATATTCATCAACTTATAGTATTAATGCAAAAAAATACCTGTATTTATACGCTTTATCTCAAAAACGAGGCAATATTAGGTATTTATAAGGCGCTCACAACAGTGCTGCGTTGTTAACAACTACAACTCTTTATATTTGTACAATAAAGCATTTACTTACTTACTTACTTACTTACTCATTCTCAACTCACTTCATTTAATTTAGAATGAGAAAACACAACAAAATTATGTTGCATTTGGTCAACTTGAGTGTACAGTGCAATATTAGTCTCGGAACCGCAAAATAAAATTGTTTTACAATACAATACAATACAATACAAATACTCTTTATTGAACACCCCAAATCAGTACAAAACAATACAGAAACAAAGAACAAAGTAGACAATAGTGTTTTAGTGTCACTTTATTTTCGTGTCGCTTACAATTAGGTACTCTAGTACAAATTGAAAAGAGAGTAGGTACACTTCACGAGCCGTAATATAACATTGCTGTGGTTTCTCATCCTAAATTAAATGAAGTATAGCAGAAATAGAGCTTTGCTTTTCGAAAGCGATCGCAATTCCGAAAATTGTCCTATACAGGTCAAAATTAAAATATTGCAAACTATCAACCACATTCGGTCGGCGTATACGCTACAAGTGTCACTGGAGTGTCGCCGGCCGCGGCGCGACTCGGCTTTGTTGCAGCGTGTATCGCTAATAATGCTTTACACTACATTATTACTACGTCATTGTCATTAGTATGTACGTGCTTACAGGCGTGAGGCAGCCTTGAGGTGTTTTAAGAGGACACACCGTATAAAGAGTCACGTGGATACTAGTCTTTGTTAGAGCGTGGTTTTTGAAGGATGTTGAGTGAAGTTTTATCGGATTTAGCACGCATGAAATCATACGTATAATAACAAGTTTAGTTGTTTAACCCTGATATTGATACGTTTCGGAATAGTATGAGTAAGTAAATTCTTGGGGCATTATATGGACGCTAAAAGAAAAACATCGAGTAATTAAAGAAAGTAATTGCATGAATAGAGATAACGTAAGATTTGAACGAATTGTGCTGCGTTCTGATTGGTGGTATTTTGACTAGCCGTCAATGTGATTGGTGGATTTAGAATGCGTCAGCAAACGTTTAAACAAGGGCATCGGAACACAGCGTCCCGCATGAGCGAGCAAAGAGATCTGACTAACCCAGTAATAGGCGAATTATTCAAAATTACGGCGGAAAAAAATAAAAAGCACCGAACTCCATTAGAAACAAAAATAAATTGAATTACAACTCGATCGACATTTTCGATTTGGAGGCCTAACCCAATTAAACGGGAGAGCTGATGGAAAAATAAAATAAATACGGGGAACAAAAAAAAAATTAAAACAAAAAAAGAGTCCAGATATAATTTGAAATATCTCCGTAAATGCAAAGTGCGAGTGCTGTTATTTTATTCAAATGAGGGCGAACTTTTTCCAACCCTTTTCTCTCGCGCCATCAAAGTGGCCTGATATTCAATTAAAAAAAGAAGAGCGGGCCCGCGACTGGAAATTAATCAGAAAAAATGCTTTTAACTAGATCTACATTTTAATGAAATTATTATTGACGAGTATTATATAAATGGGAGTGTCCTTTGTGGAGATTGCTCGAGTAACGCGGCGGACACACTGCTGTTTTAAACCCCCGACGCGAAAATAGGGCGTTAGAAGTTTAACGTCGATGTCTGTGTCTGTGGCATCGTAGCTCTCAAACGGATGGACCGATTTCAGTGTGTTTTTCTCATTCGAAAGCCAGTTTCCTTGCGACGGTTCTTAGCTATGTTCGGTAAAAATCGGTTCAGCAATTTGAAGAGTATCAGCTTTATCCAAGACGATGTAAGCCATTATTGGCATAAACTTTTTTTTTTAATTTCCGCATTAATCCGTGGGTTTTTTTTTATTTGAAATGGAAGAAGGTTGGCCTACTTAAACTGTCTCCAACTTACTTTTCTTACTGGTTGGTAGAGATCGCTATTAAGCGATAAGACCGCCTATTGTCTACTTTGTTCTTTGTTTCTGTATTGTTTTGTACTGATTTGTGGTGTTCAATAAAGAGTATTTGTATTGTATTGCATTGTATTGTTGGAGCGGGTCGTCACTTGAGTTAGCTCTTGGTGGGGGCGGGAGCTTGGCCAACGACAAGGCAGACCAAGAAGGCGATGGCGGGACGATTTGGACTCGTATATGGAGGACTGACCTGACTGCGTCAGGCCAGGAGTTGTGGAGGTCGAGGGTAGAGGCCTTTACGCTGCAGCATAGGCAGCATAGGCTAATTAAAAAAGGTGGATTAAAAGTATTGAACAAACGCTGATGGTTGTGAACTTCAGCAATAATATCATTTTACATACATACATACCTATGTCTGATATTAGCTTCTGCCCGCGACTTCGCCTGCGTAGAATTATACATAAAAACCTTCCTCTTGAATCACTCTATCTATTAAAAAAAACCGCATCCGTTGTGTAGTTTTGAAGATATAAGCATACATAGGGACATAGGGACATAGGGACAAAGAAAGCGACTTTATTTTATACTATGTAGTGATATATCACGTCTTTATCCCTTACGGGGTAGAGAGAGCCGAAGGTAACAAAACCTTAAAGCCACGCTTAGCATGATTAAGGGCGTATAGGTAGACAGGGAAATCAAAACAGTGATGGGTTGCTAGCCGCATCGCCTAAGACTCCTAAGACTTTCGCCTATTCCCTCGATGGGCTTACCATCCGCGCGGGAAGAGAAGCAACTGGTAAATTATATGTTTTTTCTTTACTCCCAGACCAGCATGGAAGAACTAAAACAAATGACTGATCACAGTTGTTTCTAAATATAAAAACACTGTCCGCCAAATTTCCAAATAGCGCGTCGCAAAAATGTTCTAAACATAATACATAATTCCAGTTTGCATACGTAAATATGAAAAGTGCTTTTCCCGGTACAACGATATATAGAAATTAGTTGTTGATCTCCATGGCTGGCCGGCTGTTACACCGTGTTGTAATGGCACACCGTCGTGTATTGGTTGTTCGCATGGAAAAATACTAATACGTTCGTAAGAACGTTTTATACGTAAGAGGAGTAATGCTTGAGACCGAGATCCTGAATTTTTTGAGTTTTGAATATATCAGTATTGGGACCGAGCGCGACGACAGCGCCACGTGACAGGCGGCCATTATGGACAATATTGTCACCGCTGTCAAACAAGAAGTAAGTAAATATTGTGAAAAATATTAATGAAATCTTGTGTTATTTTACTATATTACACAATTTTGGACAATGGTAGTCAGTAACATGTATCAAATGATAACGTACTTTAAGTAAAATTTTAGAGGTTAGGTAACTTACTTTTTTTTCTTACGGCAAATATCCACTTATTTCTTTGGTTGGTCTCGTTTCCACCATGGTCTTGGAAATTGGTAAAATTTACAGTCGCTATTCTTCTTGGTGTTATTACAATTCACAACAAAACATCTTACCAGGACCATATTTTTTTATCTTAAAAACGATTAGAAAATGTTTACTGTAATATGGATTTGACAGCTCAAGTCAGCGACAAAAATGACAACTTTAGCCGTGGCGAGCGCTGTGATCGTTTAGGCTACCCCCTCCACCCGCTTTGCACTCTGCCAATAAGTTCGCTATCTCATACTCATACTCGTTTATTCGTAATACTTATAGTTATTACATGTCATTTTTAATTTTCAATTTTGATAAAACTGGAGCACCAATAAAATAATAAAACATTTTTTTTTAAATCATAAAGCTGTAGGCTTTGACTGCCAGGAAAAGAGTTCGTCAAATGTATAGAATGTGTGCTCGAGAAGCCAATTCCTGAGTTTAATTTTAAAACATCTTAACGACGAGGCCGAAATGATCATATCAGGCAGCTGGTTATAAACTGCCGGGCCCATCACGTGGGTCACCTTGCCCGATCTTAGGTAGTTATAGGCATATCTTATGTTTCTTTGTCAATTATGTTTGTTTCATTACTTTTGTACAATAAAGCATTTACTACCTTACTAGAATTGTGTTACATACGAGATGGATCGACCTTATAAAAGCTGCAACACAAACCAACAACCAGTGGCGTAGCTAGGTAACCAAGGGCCCTGGTGCAAATAAAAAAATGGGGCCCTACTACTATCTAAACTGGTTACGTTTTAATGATAATAGTTCGATCGAGATTTTCTGGTAAGGATTTGAGGGCCCTCTGAGCTTGAGGGCCCCGGGGCACTGCCCCGCTTAGTCCTTAGGTAGCTACGCCACTGCCAACAACAATGCTCTCGTGACGCAGACCACGCCGAAGACCGTGGCAAGTGGAGGCGCATTGCTGCGTCTGCTTTATTCACAACAGGTATGAACATGTCTCATCCCTCTCCTCATGTAACCACGACCACTCTGTCAAGCGTGAACGAGGAAAAAGAGAGATACTACTACTTAGCAAAAACTTACTCCAAATCCTTGACAGTTCACTCTGCTAGGCTGTGGAATCGGTTACCGACCTCCATCAGGCAGTCTGCCTCCGTGGCGTCGGTCAAGGTAGGCTTGAGGAAGATATGGCTCACACCATCTCCTTAGATATTATGTGTGTACTCTTATTGTATTTTGTATGTATGCATGTGTGTAATGATATTTGGTAGTTTTTTTATGTTTTTTTATGTTTTGTTTATTGTACTTAGATATGTACGCTCTATTGTGGCTTTCACTATCTGGAATTTTAAACCTTTACTTTGTCGGTCCCTCGTTTAATGCTCCTCTCATCTACTCTCATCTACTATATTAATGTTATTTTTATTTTTTTGTGAATTGTATCTGTTTCTTTATATTTGTACAATAAAGCATTTACTTACTTACTTACTTACTTAGTAGTAGTACATCATAGTTTATGTACCTATCAGTGGCGCGATTATTAACACGGTAATTGACAATATTAAAAAAAACCGTGAATCAAAAACCATTTCGAGAGAAACGCTTGTAGAACACAAAAAAATATTTTTGGATTCTTTTGTACTTACAATATTTTTTGGAAAAATGAGCCAAATATGTAAAACGGGAAATGACACCATACAGCGCCGGTCCCACTTTTGGAATATGGTAACCGGTTATAAAAAAAACGTATAACTTCCGGGTTTCCGTTTGACATTTACGACGTTGACGTTTTATATTTTGTTTTAAGTTCTTAAATTTCACTGTCAAACTATTTAAGCACAGGATTGGTCAGTCAATTTGTTGTCATTATTATGTGACGTCATTTCACCGACACTTGACGTTTGTAACATACGCAACGATTTCTATGGATCTTTCCGCTAAAATACAAGATTTTACACATATATAAAAAATACGGGTATCTTAAAAAAGAGCACTCAAATATTGAAATATTGTCAATTGATAAGCTGTTCGTGAAATAGTTTGCGCTTATGTTCTTCCTACTGGCAAGCAATATTTTGCTTTGCTTAAAAAAAAAACAAAATTCAAATTAACTTTATCAAACCATTTTCTTATCCCATTGGCTTAAATCAGGCCAATATGAGTGTCTCTACCTACATTTCTGGAAAAAAAAGTATCCACATCAGTTTCGGTTTACCTTAAATTATGTCTGACGACGACACGCCACTGGTGCCTGTGTGCAGCATGCATGTATAAATCTTTATTGTACATAAAACACAAGAAAAAGATGAATACAGGAGGACATTCACAAAGGCGGACTTATCCCTGAAAGGGATCTCTTTTTTTTTATATGAATAGGAAGGCAAACGAGCAAGTGGGTCACCTGATGGTAGTGATCACCACTGCCCATAGACACCCGCAACCCCGGAGGGATTGCAGATGCGTTGCCAGCCTAGAGGACTAAGATGAAATGCCTCTTGTGCCCGTAATTTCCCCGGCTGTCTTACTCTCCACACCGGAACACAGCAGTGCACGCACTGCTGCTTAGCGGCAGGATTAGCGTAGGTTAACCTTTGAACAAGCATTACAGTTCCCCGTCGGTGTGAGAGGCTGCCGGGTAAATCAAGCCGGCCGCCCGAACACATTATTATTCACCGGCGGGACGGAATGAATTCGTTTTTATTCAAACGCCAGAATGATATAATTAAAATTTGAATACAAGATTAAGTCGAGAAAAATTCAATGTCGAAGCTTTGTTTTCCGCCTGATTCCGAGATAGAGTTAGGCTTTCGGATTAATTAAGCTTTTTGGCGTATAAATTGTTATTAAGCAAAGAGATTCTGGGAATTGTTAATTGTGCGCCGGGAATCGGAGAACCACTGGCCGAGACGAACTGTTCTAGCTCTGGGCTGGTTCGGAAATCGATTTCCGAAGTTCGCATCACACTATCTCTCTCACACTCAAATTAATGACTATTGGTGTGAGTGGAATGACACGAAGCACAATTTAAAAATCATATTCCAGAGTATAAGGCCTGGGACCTTACTGGGATTCAATTTAGGTTCGCTCGCTGTCAGATCCATACTAAAAATGACAGCTTAAACCTGAACTGAGACTGAATTGAATCGCATTAAAACGTCATGGTAAGGCCTCAGAACTCCCCTACCAGATTATTGTATCGTCATCCAATTTACTCAAGTATGCAAAATTTGCATTGCAAACATTGCAAGTTACATAAAAGCTTATAATAAATAAAAAAATATATAAACACTGAACCCAAGCAACTAATGCACAATCATTTGTCACAAAGAATGACAACCTAATACACCACCATAAGCCCGCCCCCCTCCCCCCCTGTTTACGCACACTCTTGACCATTCCAGCCTCAACCATTAGACTCCCGTCAAACCGACGGCACATAAATCGGGAAGGCTACCCCATAATAGCTGGCTCTCTCAATTCTAAACCTAAGCCCGCAAAGCCAGACTTCTACCTCCGTAATGCACTTAAATCGACTGAGCTTAAATCATCGTCATCGTTTGTTGAACAAGACTCTCCGGTCACATATCAGTTCGGTGACGGCACCCCCCCAACCCACCCTACTCACCCCCCCATAATTTTCGGCCTAGACTCTCTGTGGGCATAGATTTCTAGTCTCAACGTGCAAGGGGTTTTGTGTAGATAAATGATGTATCTATAACAACGATCTTTGGTGGCCTTTGCACACACGCGTGCTGTGCATGTGTGGGTTAATATGGAATGACCGGTGGAGGCTGATTTCGGTGGCAGGGTAACTTGTGACGTTGTTTCTAGAACGTTCGTTGGAATAGTGCAAGCTTTAGCTCTTATAGTATAGGCGAAAGCAGATGCTTAGGTACCTTGTCGCTTTAGAGACACATGTAGTGGCGTACGAGATTGGCAAATGTGTTACTGTGATAAAGTATTGTTGATTGATAAAAGAATGATTTCTATTTTTATTGGTTTTGTGTGTTCCATTGTGCTGCATTATAATGCGATTGCTATTATGCTAATAATTAGAAATTTTATTATGAGTATTTTGCCGAGATAGGTCAAAAGCTAGTAACTAGTCGCGAAGAACTATGCAATTTTCCCTAATAAAAAGTATCTTATATCAATTAATATTAATTATTAATTATTAATTTTCAGTGTCGTTTAGAAATTTAATTTCTAACGGTAAAACCGTGTAAGTAAACATAAAAAATCAAGAAGTAAAAATTCTTGACTCATTTGATAGTAGGTACCTATCATTTGAAAAACAGCGCCTTCTCTCGTCCCTGGTGAGCAGTAGATGTTCCACGGGAGTTTGTAATTGTGTCGTATAGACACATCATTCAAACAGATGACGCTTAGCGACAAAAAATTCGCATAGAGTAACAAAGGTCACGTGACAGCTTACTAGCTGTATAAAGATAAAAAAATTCGAAGGCTTACCCACCTGCTATGGGTGGTGTAGGGGTACACCACGCTTAACGGAATGACGATAGGATCCGGGTTCGATTCTCGGCCATAGCTTTACTTTTCGAATTTTTCTGTGTTCTAATTTTCAGTGCCGTGTAGTTTTTTTTATCCTTTATCAATGTTCAAACTATCTTATTAGACTTCTTAACAAGTTTCATAAACATCGATGCAAAAATGTTACCTTGAAGAGGTAGCCAACCGACAGGCACTATTGAGTAAGGATGCTTAGTTTTTTTTTTTTAAACCAAGTTTCGAACTAAACAGATACCAACCGAACACTCTCTACATAAAATTATTACGTTTTTAATGATCATGTTTCACATTAACTCTAGGCTCTTGCTCCATTTCGTAATTCAAGTTATGTTTTAAGATATATCTAAAATAATTTACGATTTAATTATTATCAGTGTCCACTGTTAAGTAATTGGCGCAACTTAAGACCGCGTCGCCGCATGCGCACGAGCTGGGTCATTCTCACTTATTTCTTCAAGGAAAAGCATTGACTTACAATAAACAACTAGACTCTCAGTCGCTAACAAAGGTTCCTCAAGAAACGTCCGAGTTGCTTTGTCTATGTGTTGTGTGTGTCAACACATCGACTTAGACAGATAACATTAACATATTCGTTCAAATTGACACCTTATTTCGTGGCAGTAATGTTTAATATCAATGGCATAGGATCGTTAGAAGTAATGACACGACGCCACGCGCTGGAAACCTGCCTGTCTCTTTTGTTCTCAATAGTAAGATTACGGTGCGAAAGAGACCATATACATTGTTATCAAAGCGCGGTCCAAACACAACTGAACAAAAATTCTGAACAATAGACGCGTGTTCTGACTTTTGCTTCGGACAGTTTTTGAGCGTGATTGGGAGTCTAGTTGTTTATTGTATAGTTCGTTTTATTTAAAATGACGAAAATGCAATTAACGCGGGATTTTACAACTTCTTTTGTTGCTGAATATGAAAGGAAAAAATAACAAAGGGACGTAATAAAACTGACCGAAGGTACTGGAGCAGCTCAACCCTTCTTGATCTTTGAAATTAAAGATTTTAAATTTTATTTAAAATATGACTATTAATACTTACACAAAAAATCAACACATATACATATTACATATTACATATAGCCATGTTGTAAAAAAGAGACTATTTTTGCAAATATAACATGTACTAAAAGAGCGAAAGCCAGTTAGACACTAACAAAATATTGCACTTAAGCCTAGAAAGTATCCCCTCCTTAATTGATTATTGTTTATTACCTGAACTGGACCCATTTAAGTAATTATACTTGAAACGCACGTCGTCTAGTGTAACACCGACCAACAACATCAAAACTATCAAGATTGTTTGTTCACGGTATACATTTAGCGAACACTAATGGTTTTACAACCCCACTTGAAGTTAACAATTGGACAATAGACGTCGGTTTTAAGTACTTTTCGTCATTTTAAATGAAACAAACCATACGTCAATGAGGAAAAGGTTAAATTAGTCCGATTAAAGGAGCGACCACACCGCCGCGTAACGCAGTGACGTGTCGTAAGAGTCACGTTCGCACCGTTTTTTCCATTTTGTCTGTTACGCACCGGTGTAGTTGCACCTTAACATGGCATCCCACTAAAGTCGTCGCAAAATAAAAGGCCCGTTTTGACATTTGTCTTCGCGACGTAACTAGTGATGTAACCATACGACTCGGTACTCGATACTCACGATAAATCGATTCAAGTTTGCATGAGTACTTGATCGATTTGAATATATATTGTAAAGTGCATTGGATTAAAGTTCTGTTTAGAAAATTTAACTTACACTGATGTTGTAGATTTTGAAATGATACAATGTTACAAGCTCATAATTTTCAGTAAAGATCACTACACAGCTGGTGAAAGTCAGTAATTAATTGATTGATGAACACTAGTATTTAATTAAATAAAACAGGCCAAGTGCGAGTCGGCCTTAAAAAAATATCTTGATCGATTTATTTTTTTCTTTAACCGATTATTATTAGTCTGTGGACAATATGAAAAAATCGTTATGCACAGCACTTAGCCGAGTGGGCGGTACCCATCAATGAAAAATATAATTACCTTCAGAACATTTCGTTCGGTAAAAAATAGAGAACTTCATAGGCGTGAACTGTCAAAACGGGCCTTTTATTTTGCGACGAGTTTAGGTGGACCGACGACATCGTGAAAGTTGCGGGAAACCGGTTGCAGGTGGCGAGTTGTTGTTTATGGCGTGGTAAGGGAAACTCGATAGTACAAATTTGATAAAAGAATTCACAAGGGTCCTGTACCCAAAGAAACTCGGAAGGTACACAAGCGGGAATAGCCCAAGGAGTTGCGTGATCAGCTTTAGCGTCTAATTAAAAATGTATTTCACAGCGATATAAAGAGACTGAATCTCATATTCATGAATGGCTAACACCAATTCAACTTATTTTAATTAACCCCCAGCAAAAAGGTGTGTTATACGTTGACGCCGACGAGTGAGTGCGTGTGTATCTGTATGTAGTATCGTAGCACGTTTTTGAAGTGAAAACTTTAGCGACGTTGTACACTTTATTTTTATATTGCATATTATAGAGTTATTAGTATAATTATTTGGTACTAGCTGCTGCCCACGACGTCTGCAAAAAAATAGTTTTTCGCTATCCCGCAGTAACCATGTAATTTTCGGGATAAAAAAATAGCCTACGCGTTAATCTAGGGTATCAACTATGTCCGTTCCAAATTTTATCCAAATCCATTCAGTAGTTTTTACGTGAAACAGTAACAAACATCCAACCATACTTTTTTTTTATATGAATAGGAAGGCAAACGAACAAGTGGGTCACCTGATGGTAAGTGATCACCACTGCCCATAGACACCCGCAACCCCAGAGGGATTGCAGATGCGTTGCCAACCTAGAGGACTAAAATGAAATGCCTCTTGTGCCCGTAATTTCCCCGGCTGTCTTACTCTCCACACCGGAACACAGCAGTGCAAGCACTGCTACTTAGCGGCAGGATTAGCGAGTAAGATGGTGGTAGCAATCCGGACGGACCTTGCACAAGGCCCTACCACCCGCACTTACAAACTTTCGCGTTTATAATTATTAGTAGGTTCTAAAACTTTTTGTCTCTTTCATCTTCATAAAAGTGTAAAAGAGAGAGCGTAGAGCTAGCTATCGTAAACAGGGTTACAGGCTCATTCCACGCTGACTTGGCCTAAAACTTGAGACAGGTGAAATATTAATCACTCTAACCCAGTTATTAATTACCTAAGTCGAGCTTGTAACGCTGCGTGAGGCTGCGCGTGCGACGGTCACAGAGAATTATTAGTGGACCCGATAATTTACAAGATGGAAAATTTCCATTGTAGGAGCAAAGGGGTGTCAAAAGCCGCAACAATTCCGATATCAGTGGCGTTTAGTAAAAATTCCAGTAAGACGAACCAGCACGTCTAGCACGAGAGCGCACAAGAGTCGCGTCGCGCGCGAGATAGATTGCCCGTCCTTTTCTTACTGTACCAACAAGAAAGAGACGGGTAGTCCAACTCGCGCGCGACGCGACTTTCGTGCGCTCTCGTGCTAGCGGGGCAGAGCAAAAAACAACTTCAGGCTACCACAACGGTTGGTAACAGGCCGACCGCGGTCCGTTTACGGACCCGGAAAGGGCGAAAATCGGACCGCCAAATATTGTACAATACAATATACATACATACATACACATACACAGATCACGTCTTTATCCCTTACGGGGTAACAGGTACCTACAGGCCACATTAGCAAGATTGTGGGCGTATAGGTGGAAAATGGAATCAAAATAGTGATCGGTTGCTAGCCTCATCGCCTAAAACGTGATTCCTATGATTTTCGCCCATTCGCTCAATGGGCTTTTACCATCTGCGTGGGTAGACAAGCAACTGGTACATTCTTTGTTTTTTCTTGCTCCCAGACCAGCATGGAAGTAGTATGGAAGTAAATGTATTGTATACAATACTAGTTTCTGCCCGCGACTTCGTCTGCGTAGAATTATACATAAAAACCTTCCTCTTGAATCACTCTATTTATTAATAAAACCGCATCAAAAGCCGTTTTGTAGTTTTGAAGATATAATCATACATCCATATGTATGATTATATCTTCAAAACTAGAGATAGGGACATAGGGACAGAGAAAGGGACTTTGTTTTATACTATGTAGTGATACAATACATTTATTTGCTTCCATGCTGGTCTGGGAGTAAAGAAAAAACATAGAAAGTACCAGTTGCTTCTATTCCCGCCCGCACGGCGTAAAAGCCCATCGAGGGAATGGTCGTAGGAATCATGAATTTTACAGGCAATGCGGCTAGCAGCCAAACACTATTTTGATTCCCCTTTCCACCCATGCACCCACAATCATGCTAAACGTGACCTTTAGGTATTGATACGTTAGGTTCTGTCTACCCCGTAAGGGATAATGACGTGATTTGTGTGTGTGTATACCAATCAAACAATAGGTATACTTGTTTTTTTTTCTGAATCGCGTTAAAATTATGTCGCAGTATCCGGACCCCAACTAAAACTACTTGCCGACCCTCTGGCCTACCCTATATTTCCGTGAAGAGAGAGCGAGAGAGAAGTTTGGTAGAGAAACCCGGTGGGAAGCGACTTCAAAATTGAGATACGGGTCTTGCAACGATAAAAGGTTCCATTTTTAGTCGACACATTGAATTGGGAACTAGGACAATACGAGTCGATGAACGTTCAAGAAAAGCTTTGAAGTCTTCTCAGGCCGCTCGCCCACGGCGACCTTTTGTAGCGATGCAGTAGCGATGCTGTCGCGCATTCGCATAGATACAGTCGCGATGCGGTCGCTAGCTGTGTGCCCTCACTCACATAACACGATTTAGTCGTGATGCAAACGCGATACCGTCGCGTTTCTGTTGCGATGCCAAAGTGATACCGTCGCGCTTCTGTCGCTTCTATATATTAAAGGCTGCTCGCCCACGGCGACTTTTTGTAGCAATGCAGTAGCGATGCGGTCGCTAGCTGTATGCCCTCACTCACATAACACGATTCAGTCGCGATGCAAACGCGATACCGTCGCGTTTCTGTCGCGATGCCAAAGTGATACCATCGCGCTTCTGTCGCTTCTATATACTAAAGGCTGCTCGCCCACGGCGACTTTTTGTAGCGATGCGGTAGCGATGCTGTCGCGCATTCGCATAGATACAGTCGCGATGCGGTCGCTAGCTGTGTGCCCTCACTCACATAACACGATTTAGTCGTGATGCAAACGCGATACCGTCGCGTTTCTGTTGCGATGCCAAAGTGATACCGTCGCGCTTCTGTCGCTTCTATATATTAAAGGCTGCTCGCCCACGGCGACTTTTTGTAGCAATGCAGTAGCGATGCGGTCGCTAGCTGCATGCCCTCACTCACATAACACGATTCAGTCGCGATGCAAACGCGATACCGTCGCGTTTCTGTCGCGATGCCAAAGTGATACCATCGCGCTTCTGTCGCTTCTATATACTAAAGGCTGCTCGCCCACGGCGACTTTTTGTAGCGATGCGGTAGCGATGCTGTCTCGCATTCGCATAGATACAGTCGCGATGCGGTCGCTAGCTGTGTGCCCTCACTCACATAACACGATTTAGTCGCGATGCAAACGCGATACCGTCGCGTTTCTGTCGCGATGCCAAAGTGATACCGTCGCGCTTCTGTCACTTTAAAATTGTGTATATTAATAAATAAAATAATAATAAATATCTTCGAACAAATTACACCAATTGACCCAGTCCCAAACTATTGCTTAGTAAAAAAAATCTCCAACCACTAGGTTATACGGACACCTCTAAAGAGAAGAAAAAGAGAAGATTGATGAAGGCTTTGGCTACTATTAATAATTAATAATAAGTAATAAATAAATATCATGGGACAAATTACACCAATTTACATAGTCCCAAACTAAGCAAAGCTTGTACTATGGGTACCATGCAACGGATAAACATACTTATATAATGTAGATAAATACATACTTAAATACATACAGCATCCATGACTCGGGCACAAACATTCGTATTCATCATACAACTGTCTGCCCCTACCGGGATTCGAACCCAGGACCTCTAGCTACATAGTCAGGGTCACTAACCACTAGGCTATCCGGTCGTATCTTATATTTGTGTGTCTTGCAAAAAGGAATAAAATGTCTTCTTTCTTTCTTTATATACTTTAGGCCGCTCGCCCACGGCGACTTTTTTTAGCGATGCGGTAGCGCGTTGCAATTGCGACTAACGCGACAGCATCGCTACCAAAAGTCGCCATGGGCGAGCGGCCTTAATTCTCTTTGTCAATGTAGCGAAATCCGGTTGTCTAAACCAAATTCGAAATTCGTTTGCATCATACCGTCCCTTTCACTCTCCACACACTATAAATGTGAACGAGACGGCAGAATATGAAATTTGAAATCGTAATAATATTTCTGCTGCCTGTATCCTAGAGTAAACGTTAGTCTCGAAGTGGCGTCCTTTCTATAACGCAGGCATATTGGATACCCGTCATTGTTTGCGCTCACAATGGTTGCAAATACGGCGCCGGTACAAGGAGTAATGAAGACGCATTGTCGTGTGACGCGTATGGAAATTTACAGATGAAAAGAGGAGTTTAGGTGAATCCAAATTACTATCCCCATTCAAACGTAGTAAAACGACAGATACAAAGCCTACAAGTGTTACTTTTATTAATGAAAGTCTCGAAGTCATTCACGTGCACGTTTGAGTCACCAGTGGCGTAACTATAGGGTGGCAGGGGTGGCAAAATGCCAGGGGCCCCTAGCTCTACGGGGCCCCGAACTGGCTTGGTTTAGAGCACAGAAGGGACGCTGATGCACTTCTTTATCCCCCCCGATGGGGAAGGAGCCCCATCTGAGGAATTAGCCGCGGGCCCCAGACGTTATAGTTACGCCACTGTGAGTCACTATGGAAGAAAATGGCAACGCCACTAGGTACGTAACGGCAACTGTTGTATGCAAATGTCCATATGACACCTGTCAGTCACTAGACTTTTTTTCTATACGCATAAACTTTGAAGTGGCGTTAGCAAAGCTACTGACTACTGTGTTCTTCAGTGAATCCACGTCAAGCCCCAGGTATTGTCATAGACAATCAGCGGCAGATAATTACAAGCGTTAATGCAATTTCAGCGGCAGGATTTATCCGTGGCGTGATTTGCGAGACATTATGATAAGTGGTCGAACGGCTATTGGAACGTCACAGCGTAGTATGGGCGGCACAACGTAGAATAATATATCTACGTAGTTTTTGAATATCAAATCATATGCTTCATCAGAGCTTGCTGTGTACGACTGACGTAGACGATTGCAAACATGAATGAAAAAATACACTTTCTTTTAAAGTTTCATAAAAAGATATCCAGAAATAAGATTGGCTCTCACGTACGTCTATCTACTTATAAATGCAGTCTTTTCGAAGTAGTTGTAAGTACACATGGTATTGGACAGGGTAAATATTTGTTTTAATCCAAAGGTACTTACAACCACCAAGCACCTTCCACCAAGTGAGATAGAGGTCAATCACTGGTCAGTTTGTAGTAAAAAAAAAAAAAAAAAAACTTGCATTGCTACAGCAAGACCAGGTAATAAGTTGCTTAAAGTCTAAAATTTGGTAAAAAAAATTATGGAGACCTTCACTTCTGAGATAAAAGCGAGCCTACTACCAAACTACACTGTGACCGCACACGCTTACCTACCTACAACCAGTGCGCAAATTAAATAAATTAACAGACACCGCGACAAAGTTACTGCGCGCGGCTCCGCCGACGACGCGAAACGGTAGCGCCGCGTCACTAACAGCTCTACCACGAAAACGCGCAACCGGCGACTAGACGATCAAACATTCCATTCATTGCGCGCTCCACACTTCTACTACACAGTAATAGGTGAGCACCACACGCAATGTATTGTAAAAACGCTGGCAATCCGATCGGCGCCGCGAAACGGTAGCGTCAGCTCTGATGTTTATGGTGCTGCGCAAGAGTTGTGCGTTCGATTTTCAAATTAATCAATTACGTGAGAAAGCGGGCTTAGTCCTAATTGGGATTTGTTTTGTTCGAACTATTTGCTGCTGGAAAAGTAAAAACGTGTCACTTTTCATACAACTTTCTAAGGGAAGTGACCTGGTTTTTTTTGGTCCTCGGTATACAATTGAAATAATCTAGAAAACTTAACAAGAGTAAAACATAGTATCAAGGGGATCCAGACCTCGAGTACCTTTAACAAGCTCCCGATATTTTTGACACAGTGTTTGCAACGTTAACATCCACCCGCAATTTGTCTAGTCCACCCGCACCTCTCTTTCCCCCTTTGTCGTCCTACCCCAGCCCCTGTGCTGCGCCCGCAATTTGTCTAGTCCACCCGCACCTCTCTTCCCCCCTTTATCGTCCTACCCCGTGCCCCTGTGCTGCGCCCGCAATTTGTCTAGTCCACCCGCACCTCTCTTCCCCCCTTTGTCTTCCTACCCCGCGCCCCTGTGCTGCGCCCGCAATTTGTCTAGTCCACCCGCACCCCTCTTCCCCCCTTTGTCGTCCTACCCCGGCCCCTGTGCTGCGCCCGCAATTTGTCTAGTCCACCCGCACCTCTCTTCCCCCCTTTGTCGTCCTACCCCGGCCCCTGTGCTGCGCCCGCAATTTGTCTAGTCCACCCGCACCTCTCTTCCCCCCTTTATCGTCCTACCCCGTGCCCCTGTGCTGCGCCCGCAATTTGTCTAGTCCACCCGCACCACTCTTCCCCCCTTTGTCGTCCTACCCCGGCCCCTGTGCTGCGCCCGGAATTTGTCTAGTCCACCCGCACCTCTCTTCCCCCCTTTATCGTCCTACCCCGCGCCCCTGTGCCGCGTGGACGAGGACTCATTTAAGCGGTCGGTCTATATACCCCGTTGATAATACGATGTACTAGTTAGTTAGCTAAGTCAAAACCGTGAATCATTTAAATCTGTTACATGCTTACAAGGGAAAAGCCAGAACAATTATAAGGCAAGTTGTTCATATACTTTTACAACCACAAGACGCCGTCTCCTGCCAAAGCTATGAGGCAAGAAGTCAGCTCCAGGGGGCTTACCATGACGTCTTAATGCGATTCAATCCGGACAAAATTTTGCGTGTCCCTGTTTGAAACTTAGGTATGGATCGGACAGCGAGCGATCCAACTTTGGTTCGGAATTGCATCGCATTAAGACGTCATGTTCAGTAGGCTTATTGTCTAACTCGCTCGCAATCGCCATCGTGTTCATTTTGACAGTTCTTGTATGAATGTGACAGCTAGCTGATTCCGATGCCAATTGTCAGCCCATACATGAACTGTCAAAATGAACACGATGACGATTGCTAGCGAGTTAGGTAATAAGCCTACAGGCCCTGGCGTCTTGTCAAAAATGTCCACGCTTGGCGGCCATTTTGAATTTTGCCGGGAGACCGTCTCGCCTATCGAAGGATACAGTAAACGTTAGCTCTCCCAAGCGCTAATCTCTAAGCAATCAAGAATTATAATCGCGAACTGTAATGCAGCATTAACCGTTACTCGGGCGGCGGCGTCAATAAGCACTTGATTCATTAGGACGCAATTAAGGGTGCGATAAGGCGAGTCATTACGTATGCTAATCGCAGACTTAATTCCAGCAAGATATGCGCCCCTGGTCGCTCGCGGGCGATAGTCATTATGGAGGAATGAAATAATTTAAAATGGTACAGGTAATATCGATTATTTTTTGAACTAGAAATAAAATTATTTTTTAAATTTAGGCCATAGGCTGATAATGATTATTTTGTCTTTAAAGGTCTTCGCACATTAAAACAACTCCACGCCAATCCGACACCAACTCAACTCACACTCTCGATGTCTTGATCCACCCAATGGTCACTAGTGGGCAATGCGTTGTCAACGAGTGGACAACGCGGTGTCAACGAGTGGACAACGCGGTGTCAACGAGTGGACAACGCAACTCATTTGGCAAATGGTTGCCCGTCACGCGTCAGTCGCAAACGCATAGTCGTTGCGTGGACAACGTGTGGTCGTTGCGTGCACGACGTGTGGTCGTTGCGTGGACGACGTGTGGTCATTGCGTGACAAACGTGTCGGGGTTGACCTTTAGTGTACGATGCGTAGGCCACTCGTTATACACTACTTTATAATCATTTTTTGAAATTAAACCTAGAACATATGACACAGGGCTTAAATTTCAATGTCTAGCATAGAGTCGAGTCGCCGTTGAGTTGTTTTAATATGCGAAGACCTTAATACAATATTTTTTGATTACGGTTTCCAAATTACATAGCTACATAACGAATATCAAATTGAACCGATCTCTGGAAGTAATGAGAACGAATCAGGCTTTATTTATTGGAAGATCGAAACGTAAAACAACAAAACTACAACGATTACGCAAATCTAATTTTCATCACACTTGCACGTAAACAGTATCAAATTATACAGGTTAACTTGGCCGTAATGCCCCATATAAAACCCTCGGGCTGTTTTCTTGTCATGAAACCCTAGCGTGGTAAATAATGCCCGGCGCCCGCGGTCTCAGGCGCGTGCCGTTTTTTCTGCCCTGTAATTTTATTTATGTATGTATGTATGTAAACTCTTTATTGCACATAAAAATTAAAAAAAATACAAAAATACACAGAAAATAGTACAAAGGCGAACTTATCCCTAAGAAGGGATTTCTTCCAGTTAACCTGACACAGAAAGGAAATAGTTTACAAAGAAAGGCAAGCAGTCATTGTTATGTGCAAATAGTAGTCTTAGTAGGTACTTAACAAATTAACACTAAAGTACATTATACAACTATAATAAGATAATATATAAATAACAGAATAAAATTTATCCAATAAACTTACATAAACACTAACGAATATCAAATAAAATAAACAAATACTCGAACCGAAATACAATATGAAAGGCAGCTACCGCCTCAGGTACTATTTACTTACTATTTATTTACTCGAAAATGTGATAAATAATATTGTGTGAACGTCGACTCAGAAAGCCTTCAGTCTTCGACTTCGGGCTTCTAATAGAGCCTCGATCGTAATTCCTTACTTACCGCCCTTAATATTTTACCAACTCCTCATTTTCTCTACCCCGTTATCATCCTGGCCACTAGTAAATGCAGCTGATCAGCAACCGGCAAGTACAGGGTTAGCAGTAAGTGACACAACAGCGGAATCGCATCGCACTCATTGACACGGGCTCAAAGAATTGATTACCGCACTATTGGCGCAAAAGCATAGCGACGGTAGGTCCACGAGCCATTTACATTTACGAAAAAGTAACCTTTAGATACTATCCCTTTTTTTGGAAAAAAACGTTGGCGTTTAGTAATGTCAATTGACAAAAAAATCTTGGAAGAGGGCGCTGTCTCCGGAACTCGGTATGAGAGGCTTTTTATAAATTTCTGAACCTCCCGTACCCCCGGGATAAAGGGATTTCAAGGTTGACCAAATATTTTTGTAAGCTGAATCAAAAGCTGCCTAAAAATCCTTACCAACAAAACTCTAAAAGACTATTCAATAATAACACAATATATACCATGATATTCTACCGCTCTGTAGGCTTTTGCTAACTTAGCAATCGTTTGTCCTTATCTGCCAGTTTGACATTTACCTTTCACAGATAAGGATAAACGATTGCTAAGTTAGCAGAAGCCTAGCGTTTATGAATAAGGGGGGCAGTCTCTCTCCCATTGGGGTATGCAGAAACTACATTGTTAAAATTACCACGATCCTGACTTACCTATGTACGTCTTTCGCTTTATCCACAATCATCAATCTCTGCATACTTGCTCATAGGTTTAGGGTATAACTCTTGCAATTAACGATGGCGAGTGAGTTTTATTTGTGGTTAACATTATCTGCATACCTGTCAAAGTATGTGTGAGAGTGAAAGAAGGTAAGGTAAGCATAAAAGTACAGAGAAATGTAGCTCAAAAATCGTTCCGTAAGACACGCACACATCGATACGCATCCAGATATGTATTGTGTTGACTACAAATAAAGCTCACTCGCCATCGTTAATTCCAAGAGCTATAATCTTCATCTGGGGCCTTACCGTGAGGTTAATGCGATTCATTTCCGATTCTATAACTGTACTTTTGACACTTCTAGTAGCTGCAGCGATCGACCCAACTTTGGTTCGGAATTGAATCGCATTAAGACGCCATGGTAAGGCCAGGACCTTTGTCAACACGTTCCAATTTCGTTACGGAACGTCCGACCTTGCAAAACAAAAAGTTAATAAGGTATCGTTACCAACATTATTACTTCCATGCAGATCTGGGAGCAAAGGAAAAACATAGAATGTACTAGTTGCTTCTCGTCGCTAATGCCCATCGAGGGAATGGGCGAAATTCTAAGGAATCATGTTATAGGCGATGCCACCTATACGCCTACAATCATGCTAAACATTGCTTTTAGGTCTTGTTACCTCGCGCTGTCTATCCAGTAAGGGATATAGATTAAAGATAAAATTCAAGCAAAAATTATCAAATTTAAGTAACCTAGCCCACTGTAGCGTCGAAAGCATAAAACCATATCGCCGCGCGGTGTATTTCGACACATTTGCGTTTAAGTGCTTCGAAAGTGATAATTTTCGACCGGTCCCGCTGTTGAGTGAACGGATGAATGAGTGAATGAATTGTTTGCGGAGTGAACGGTTTGGTTTCGCGTTTTGTTTAGCATCGACGTTTAATTTGCGATCTGTTGGGGTTAATTGCAAGAGCAGCATGTTGTTGGTGCATATTTTAGTACAAAGCTTTATTTACTACCAATGACACGTTTAGGGCAAATCTTGCAAGTCAAATTCGTCCCACTTATAATGGTCTTATTCAATGGATAATAATATACACATACGGCATGATTGTGGGTGTATAGGTGGAAACGGGGATCACAGTGATGGGTTGCTAGTGGCATCTCCTATAACATGATTTCTAAGATTTTCGATCATTCCCTCGATGGGCTTTTAGCATCCGTGTGGAAAGAGAAGCAACTGGTACATTCTATGTTTTTTCTTTACTCCCAGACCAGCATGGATGAAATCTATACAGCCAACTGTTCAAAAATACCTAATAAAAATAAGGTTTATGTGTAAATATTTTTGAACAGTCTTCTGTATAAGATATCGGAGACCTCGGCTGTAGGTACTGTAAAATTTCAGCGTTCTTGATCTTCAGCCTATTTGGTCAAACCAAAAACTAACTCTTCTACAATAGCTACGACTAAGACGATGATAATAAAGAACAACAGCCAACCTAGAACCAAAGATTTCCAGAACATTCCAACGCTTCTAACAAGTGAATCTAGACTAGACTGAAACCTGGGGCAATAACAAAGTCCCGTCCGAGTGACGCGAACAGAACGCGGACCATTAAAAAACCCTGTGTATTCATAAAAGCGGTGGTCAACGACCGCAAAAAACTATCGACGAATAGAAAAAAAAATGCACAAAAATGGCTGCGCTTTCAAAAAGAGCCGTAGATTGTCGCGGTGGACGATGTTATTAATTCTTGGGCAGTCGGCGCGCGCCGCAGCCGGATCGAAAAATAAAATGACTATCATTCATTTACGCTTATTGGTAGGTAGCTTCACTATGCAAATAATTAGGGTTACGTTAGGCACACGTATAGTGCATTGGGGTAATTTCGAAACTCGTGGATATCCACTAAACGGGGAACAATTACATCTAGCAACGCTTACCTAGAAGCTCTCTGTCTTTGGTTTCTAGATAAGCGTTGCCAGGTTATGGAATTGTTCCCCGTTTAGTGGATATCCACGATTTTCGGAATTCCCCCAATTTCGAATTTACCCCAATGCACCTTATTTGAGAATTTGTCTTGATATACAGGCCGTGAGCTCGGGTGTCATTCGGGTTTGTCTCGCTTCACTCTTATGGGTTTGATATTCCACCCGGACAAACATACACAACATATAGGTACAAGTTAATAATGAAGGTTGTAAAATCAATCAAGGTGGTAAAGCCCATCGAGGGATTGGGCGAAAATCATTGGAATCATGTTACAGGCGATGAGGCTAGCAACCCATCACTGTTTTGATTCCCCTTTCCATCCATACGCCCACAATCATGCTAAACGTGGTCTTTAGGTCTTGTCACCTTAAGCTCTGTCTACCCCGTAAGGGATAAAGACGTGATTTATGTATGTATGTATGTAAAATCATGAACAATATTTGCAAGGATCAAGTCTAAGTAACCCGATAGCCTGCACGTCTACAGACCGACCGCTTAAATGAGTCCTCGCCCGCGCGGGTACAGGGGCGCGGGGTAGGATGACAAAGAGGACCGAGAGCGGTGCGGGCGGGTAGTGCACCCCTCTCGGCCCCCTTTGTCGCCAACGCCGCGCGGGCAAGGTCTCATTTAAGCGGTCGGTGTATAACACGAGAGCGCACAAGATTCGCGTCGCGAGCGAGATAGCTTGCCCGTCTTTTGGATACTGTTCGTTTTAGAAAGAGACGTCTATCTCGCGGTCGAGTATTCCGGATATTTTTTTAGACACGTTACACGTTAGAATAGAACCCACACTCAGCTCTTACCGCTCCACCGGATCATTCGCTTTATGAATCATTAAGTTTAAAACCAAAAAATGTCATACGCATTCGGCGTCATACTGATCGGGATGCGATTGCTCTGCGTATACGCTCCCATATGTTAACTGATGTGGTTTAATGAAGAAGATTAATTAACAATCAATGGACAATTTGCTGGACGTAAACCTTTTTCATTGACTTAATGAAACTAGTGTCACTTTACTAACTTTTTGTTGGAAAACCCATTTTATTCTGTAGATGAATTTTTAAATTTGACACTGATCTAATTTATCCATAGGTATTTTTTATTATTGTTTTTTGTTTCTTTTAATGTTAATTTCCATTTTATGACACATTTCTGATTTGTATATGAGTTGAATTGTATTTAATTTTTGATTGTTGACATTTTTATTTTAAGCTGACGATTTCAGTATAAATTCCTTGACATTTAATTTTAAGCGATGATGTAATTTTATATTGAATGATCAAAATAAATATAAACATAATTACATAATTATATTGATCGAATCCAAAATTTTTATGAAAAAAATTTTCGCGATTTTTTAATCAATCTGGAATAATTTTAAGAAGTCTTGTATAAAGAGGCTTCTAACTAAGTTCTCTTCCATGCTGGTCTGGGAGTAAAGAAAAAAGAGAATGTACCAGTTGCTTCTCTTCCCGCGCAGATGGTAAAAGTCCATCGAGGGAAAATCGAGTGAGCAAAAATCTTAGGAATCATGTTATAGTGCGATGTTTTTGGCAACCCATCACTATTTTGATTCCCCTTTCCACCTATACGCCCACAATCATGCTAAACTTGACCTTTAGGTCTTGTTTCCTTGGGCTCTGTCTACCCCGTAAGGGATAAAGACGTGATTTATGTATGTAGGTAATGTTTGTATGTAACTAGTCCTTTACCAACGGCATTTCTGTTTTCCGGGTATTTTAAGGTTTTTTTTTTCTAAAAGGGCCGAGAACGCTTAACGCTCTTTGTTATGAGTGCATATGAGCGGCAGTGATGGCTCTCCACCAGAGTGATTGCATGCCCGTTTGCCGTACCTATTATAAAAAAAAAAAATTTAGACACCGGCAGTACCTAACTGACGGGGCGAATGTTTTATGCATTATAGAGACAAGAAATTATAACCAATAAGGAAAATTATTTAGTTCGTGACTAAGGCAGCTACTTGAGTTATGCCGGGTCGGTATTATGTGCACTTCGATAGGCAATTAATAAAATGTAATATTATTCAGATCTTCATTTAATTACATAATTTTGACGACCTAGTAGCCTAGTCTAGTGGATTGTGACCCTGACTATGAAGCTAGAGGTCCCGGGTTCGAATCTCGGTAGGGGCAAGCATGGTGAGTAGTGATTGTGCCCGAGTCATTGATGTTGTATGTTAAATAAGTTTGTAAATATCTACATTATATAAGTATGTTTATCCGTTGTCTGGTACCTACCCGTAGTACAAGCTTTGCTTAGTTTGGGACTATGTCAATTGGAGTAATTTGTCCCATGATATTTATTTATTACCTATTATTAATTATTAATAGTAGCCAAAGCCTCAATCTTCTCTTTTTCTTCTCTTTAGAGGTGTCCGTATAACCTAGTGGTTGGAGATTTTTTTTACGAAGCTTGAAGTCTCGGGTTCGACCGATGGGGGTAAATGTTATGTACGAAAAATGTGAGCGTTTTTTCTTGAATCTGGGAACCAATTTATTTTAATAATTCCGTACCTAAAGTAACCCTATTAATATAGTTCCGTTGTCTGTTACCTCTGTCTGTCATATTGCAGTATTTTTGAACTATACTTACAACAGGTAAATTTTTATAGATAGGAGTATCTAAAACGTAACAGAAAAAACTTTTTCCTTGCCACTTATAAAACATGGCTGGTAAACTATTTAACATATCACTATTATGCTGATTAGTAGCAATTTAAATTCTATCTCCGTTGCTTTAAACTTATTTGCATGGAAAGTAATTATAACGAAGTGTCAAAGTTGACTAGAAAAACGCTACAGGACGGTACTACGTAATGCTGCCCACGGCTAGCATGAGAGGGGCCTAGAGCTGTGTCGCGCGCGAGATATACGCGTCCCTTTCTAGAACGAACAGTATGAAAAAGACAGGTAGTCTATATCGCACGTGACACCGATCTCGCGTGCTCTCGTGATAGCTGTGCTGGAGCGGACAAAGTCAATTCCTTTTGCCAAAATCTCTATGACTTTAGTCATAAGAAATCTCGCTCCTCATTTTGACACGGTTTGGTTGTGGCATGCTTTTGCAGGAACGTAAAAGATTTTATTTGAAAGGAATATATCCATGACTATGTTGCTTATTAAATATAGTGTGGGAGCCATTTGTCGTTCTCTAATAAATAATATTACACAGATAGTATCTGTTAAACTGACATGATTGTTAACCTGACATCTATTCTGTGCATGTGAAATTAAGTATGGCGCATTGGGGTAAATTCGAAATTGGGGAAATTTCGAAAATCGTGGATATCCACTAAACGGGGAACAATTCCATATTCTGGCAACGCTTATCTAGAAGCCAAAGACATTGGAGCTTCTAGGTAAGCGTTGCTAGATTATGTAATTGTTCCCAGTTTGGTGGAAATCCACGAGTTTCGAAATCCCCACAATTACGAATTTACCCCAATGCACTATAAATAGGTACTAATAAAAGTTATTTCCTTATTCTACTATATAAAAATAAGTCGGGTTTTCCTTCCTGACGCTATAACTCCAGAACGCACGAACCGATTTCCACGGTTTTGCATTCGTTGGAAAGGTCTCGGGCTCCGTGAGGTTTATAGCAAAGAAAATTCAGGAAAAATTTCAACAGAAAAGCGGGAAAATCTTTTTTCACATACAGCGCCATCTCTGATACATAGCATGTACTACAAACCAATATGGAAAGCCGTAAAGTATCACAAAAACACACGCGGACGAAGTCGCGGGCAACAGCTAGTTATACTTAAAAGTAGGTACTACACAAGACATGAGTCGGGTATCGGTACGAGACTATGACTAGCGAAGAACTCTACGAAATAAAATCAATACTGAAAATATTTTCTACTGCAACTAAATTTACTAACAAATAAAAATGTTCATTCAAAGTAGGTACACAATACCATGCATCAAAAGCCTGCTTACAAAAGGCTAGTCCAGATCTGGGCTACGCTAGACGCAGTACCAGCCCAAGGAGATAGGCGCAGGCAGCGCTCATTAAAATATGTAAATGCACTGAGACATTACGCAGATAGGTGCTTCTGACTTATTGACTGGATCGCTTCATCCAAAATGTCACCAGTGTTTTATAACAGCTCACAAATATTCACTTATGGAGAATCACCAGGCAAGTACCCATCCAGAAAGAGACGAAGCGGAAATAAATAAGACATTATCACAGACACCTCTGATGCTCATAATTATGTCCAAAGTGGCCATGACCTGGAGGATACCCGGAAAGCTGAAACAAAGTAAAGAAAGAAAGAAGACATTTATTCCTTTTTGCAAGACACACAAATATGAGAGAATATACACACATTGATAGAAAATAAACAGGAAAAATAAACACATACATGAAAAATAGATCATCAGCGTTGTGTGTGTCCCCTAAACGAAACTGACTTGGCGTCGTTCCATGGAGCAGGAGATGGGTGTGCTGGGGATGCGATGAGAGGTGGCCCGAACTGCCCAAGACCGGAGTCTGTGGAGATCACTACATAGTATAAAATAAAGTAGCTTTCTCTGTCCCTATGTATGCTTATATCTTCAAAACTACACAACGGATTTTAATGCGGTTTTTTTTAATAGATAGAGTGATTCAAGAGGAAGGTTTTTATGTATAATACATGCATAATATACCGTGCGAAGCCGGGACGGGTCGCTAGTCACTACATAGTCACTACATAGTATAAAATAAAGTCGCTTTTTCTGTCCCCGTGTCCCGATGTATGCTTATATCTTCAAAACCACACAACGGGTTTTGATGCGATTTTTTTAATAGATAGTGATTCAAGAGGAAGGTTTATATGTATAATACATGTATAATATACCGTGCGAAGCCGGGGCGGGTCGCTAGTAAATTATAAAATCCTTACACCCTAGTTTAAGGTAGGTAATAGGATAGGAACCAGACCTTTAATTTCCGTTATTTTTGCGTAACGCTATTTTTCATAACGTTAGATTACCGAATAGCATTTTTCAATAAAACGTTTTTAGGTAGCGCTATTTTTCAGTACGTTATAATTACCAAATAGCGTTTTTTAATAAAACATTATTTATTCTGTAGCGGTATTCATTATAACGTTATTAATAGCGATATATATCGATACTTCGGCAAGTGATATAATAACGTTATAGACCATCTCTTTCTTACACTCTATAACACCCGCTCTATATAACGTGCGACAAACATATGCAATGACAAATCTGTACTGTTTTCGTGAATTGTCAAATCATGTCATTCGTTCATAATCAGTTTCATAGCGTTATTATACCTAACGCTATTTCATAACGTTATGGTTTTCTTTAAACACAAACGACATATATCGGTATTATATCGTTTTTTTCATAACGTTTTAAAGGTCTATAACGCTATTTCGTAAAGTTACGGTTTTCTTTTCGTTATGATATGATATAACGTTATGAAGGAATATAGAATTTGTTTGAACGAAATTTTAAACACAAACGATATATACCGCTATTATATCGTTTTTTTTTATAACGTTATAAAGGTCTGATAGGAACTGAACAAGAAGTGTCGAATCGCCTTTCCTTCGGAGTCAAGCAATACTAATACATGACACTCGAAAATATGACACGCGCCACGAATAGAACAAAAATGACTACACCCATAGCGAGAAATTTAAAAAGATGAAGACGATCTCCTAACGACGCGGTCGGCCTAGCTGGCACTTGGCAGTGACCTTGTCTGTGAAGCAAGCGTCCCGGGTTCGAATCCTGGCAAGGCAATTTGTGTGAAGAATATTTATTTGTTTCTGAATGTATGTTTCTATCTATTTAAATATGAATTTCTCTATATTATGTATATCGTTGTCTAGTACCCATAACAAGCCTTACTAGCGCTTACTTTGGGACTAGGCCAATTTAATATTTACAAAGTAGAGACATACCTACAAAATGTTATTAATAATATTATTTTACCGTTACAAATCAAGTGCCCCTCCTATTTTCTATGGTAAGGTAAGTAGACGGATAATTACGAGGGGCGGCTGAAAAGTTCTAAGAATCTAAGCCTAAGGTATTTCGAGGTAACATGCATTTATGTTACTGGTCACTAAGAAAACCATTAAAAATTAATTTACTAAAGACTAGCTGTTGCCAGCGGCTTCGACCCCGTTCCAATTTTTTTTTAATTTTATTTTATGCAATCCTTGTTCAAACAGTAACAAACACAACTAAAAAAAGAGTTATCCAATACGGTGCAGTCGTTTGGAAGTTATGCGCGTACATACATTTCGACGATTCATTTTTATTTACACAGATATATAGGTAGATGTAAAAAATGCATTGAATTAAAGAGGGGGATTATATTGAGAAATAAATGTATAAAATTACTATTGTAGGTATATACAAATATTTTTCTTTAGCTTAGAACTTTACAGCCGTCCCTCGCAATGCCAGATTTAGAAGTCTAGAGGCCCCGGGGCAACAAAGGAGTGGAGGCCCCCTGGCCCTAAATTATTTTCCTTCCGACGTTGTTTACTAGTGTTTACTAGTCTGAATTTGCTTTTTTTTTCGAAGTCTCTATTTTGGGGGGCCCTCTTTTGTGGAGGCCCGGGGTTGTAGCCCCGGTTGCCCTCCCTCAAATCCGGCCCTGGTCCCTCGTACGTTCCTGTCCTGGCAACTTACTGCATGCCGCCGTCCAGCGCATCACTCGCGCCCGCGCACCTACCGCGCGCTATTTAGCATCATCACTAATGTCGCTGCCGTCCGTCCGTCTGCGCCCGGCCTTATTAATAAGTATCCCAACAAAGCAGCGTGGAGGAAGTTCTTTATTCTTAACTAGCTATTGTCTGCGGCGCCGTCTGCGCAGAATTAAAATTTTGTAGGTATCCCAGCAATGTATGTATGTATGTAAACTCTCTATTGCACATAAAAATTAAAAAAATATAGAAATACACAGAAAATAGTACAAAGGCGAACTTATCCCTGAGAAGGGATTTCTTCCAGTTAACCTGACACAGAAAGGAAATAGTTTACAAAGAAAGGCAAGCAGTCATTGTTATGCGCAAATAGTAGTCTTAGTACTTAACAAATTAACACTAAAGTACATTATACAACTATAATAAGATAATATATAAATAACAGAATAACAGAATAAAAATTTATCCAATAAACTTACATAAAACACTAACGAATAATAATAATATGCTATGTATTGCCCGTGGTCCTAGTAGGTAATTTGTACTAGGTACTCGGAAAAAATGCTGCCGTTATTTTGAAACATTCAATAATATTTTAATACAAAACTAGGTAGGTTAGTTTAATTAGGAATCTTCAGTTGCCCGAAGCGCTACATACCTAGAAAAAGGAGCTCCGCCCCGGGACAAACTGTAGCAGGGACCACGGGCAACAGAGGTCCCAGGCTGCTTGACATTTCCCGACATACCCACAATTATCCTTTATTCCAACCAATTTACAGAAAACCTTGACAAATTATACCTACCAACCTTCCTTGTCAATCATTCATTGGTGAAAACCGCATGGCAATCCGTTCTGGAGTTTTTGGGTTTATCGTAACCAACAGACAGACAGACGCGGCGATAACTAGCTTCTGCCCGCGACTTCGTCTGCGTAGAATTATACATAATAAACCTTCATCTTGAATCACTCTACCTATCTATTAAAGAAACCGCATCAAAATCCGTTGCGCAGTTTTAAAGATCTAAGCATAAATAGGGACAGACAGACAGCGGAAAGCGACTTCGTTTTCGTATATAAACTATTGCAAAATATATTATTTCATTTTATAGAAGACCAAATTTTAGTAAGTATTTACCATCATTAAAGAACAAAAAGATATTAAAAAGTCGGTTTCCTCAGCAGCAGCCGTCCGCGGCGCGGGCGCAGCGTTCGTTTTGTTCGTCATTACACTGCTCATTACTGGCACAGATCACTCGCTTAATTTGTGCATTTCCGATCCAAAGATATTCAAATTTCAACCCTAATGACGTACGGGAAATGCTAATAAAATGTTAATGCGGCGAAAGCGGTTGTACCCGCTGCAATAAGTGACAGATTTGCTTGACTTGACGTCCAAGGCTTGTTTGCATGGATACTCGGATATGAATAAGTCACGAAATGTTTTTTGTTCGTTTAGTTTTAGAACAGCATGGGATTACGCTAGGAATGTTAACTACCATGTTGCCTTCCAAATGCTAGCATGTTTAAATCTGGTAGAGCGCCATCTAGCGAGTAATAAAGTAAACATTATTCCGGCTTATGCTGAAAGTTAGTTCTATTGGGTGTGAAATCAATAATTTTCAGTTATCATTTTGATGCTGGTCTGGGAGCAAAGAAAAAACAATGTACCAGAGTTTAAGGCCATCGAGAATGGGCGAAAATCTTAGGAATCATGATAGGCTATGCGGCAACCCACTATTTTGATTCGCCTTTCCACCTTGCGCCCACAATCATGGTAAACATGTCCTGAAGGTTACATTACCTAACTTTTTTTCTTTTCAAAACTGAGTAGCGGTGAATCTAATTCAGAAAAAACTCAAAATGTCTTCCTTTTGGAAATAAAAGTAACGGGTACTTTTTTAAACTCAGTTACAATCAATAGTTCGAAGTAGTATTAATATCTGTGTCGAAAAGGCGTTAGATAGGTAAGTACCAACATTTTATTCAAATTCTAAAGTCGTGAGTTAGCACTCCTCTAAGTAATTTATTATACCGGTAATCAGAGCGATATTGTAACTATGTCTTATTATAAATAACCTTTTAAGACAGTGACAAACTCCAATGATCTTGAAAGAACAGCGTCACTAGGTATCACACATAGTGTTGTTTCGACGAAAAAAAGAAACAATGTCGACATTCTTTTTTTTAAATCTACATTGGAATTTAAAAAAATAGTTAGTCAACTTTTTATTGCGTTTTGTTAGATGGTTATAGATTAAAAAAATGTATTCTGGTGAATTTTTTTGAGTGAGTTGAATTTTTAACTACTTATTTTCTAAATAATTCTTACGCACCTAAGTAAGTACTAATTTTACTGTATATTTGGCTGCTGAAATGTCTTCCCTCCCTTAGGTAGTCTGCTCTAAAATTATGCATTAAGTAAGTTAATAATTAATTGAACTGATAAGTGCACAAGTCGGGTAAAGGCGTCCCGTCCCACGCAACCGTGTACTGATATTCGCGCGATGCATAATGCATTCTGATCTGCATGCATTAGGTTTATAGTAAAAACTAGATTTCTAACTATCTATGATTTCTAGTTATTTTTAAATGGCTAAGTATTTTTTATACAGGAAAAAAAATAGAGTAAAATTTTCAGATTCAATATCGTCAAAAGTAAGCGTTTAAGAATTTTTGTGTTTCTGTATTAAGAAAATAAATTGTGCATTTTTCTTGGTATTGCCAGAGTATTGGGTGAATTGTAGATGTAGAATTACCATTGTCAGGGCACATTCTGAGGGCATGGCAGCGCATTCATATTCGGTGTCTGTCGGGACAGAGGGGTAATTATAGAGCCTAATTGATGGTCTGACAAGGGATTCCATGATGCACTGCTGAAGGTAATGCCAGGTCTTACAGAGCGACCTATGTCCTTTCAATAGAACACCTAAATATTAAGATTTACCTTTCTATTTTTACCCGAAAACGGAAAGGTAAAGGGGATAGGGGTTGTGCATGGTTTTTAAGTTAGGTGTTAAAGTGTGACGTCAGTGCGCTCTGTATGTAGAAGAAGCCTACATACAGAGCGTTTATGAATAAGGGGGTAAGACTTTTTTGCGATGGGGTTTAAAGTTTTTAACCGTCACCGCTGATGTTTTGAAACATTATAAACTTTCAAACATTACGCATTTTAATACGTACCGGTAACAAAAAGAGACTGCATCAAGAGCTGACACTAAAATTATCAAGAACTTCAGTAATTAGGGAAAGTATCAAGTACTTAGGGGATGGTGAAACAGCCCCCAAGACTGCGTACTTGATCGTAAATCACCCTACGTCAACAAATACAAACTGGCCATACAAAAAGCACACCTGTACAAGCTAACATGGAATTCATTAACAGGACTGCCTAATAACCCCCCCCCCCCCCTCCCACCCCTTTGACCGCAGGGGGCAGTAGGGTGACAAACGGCACCCTGTAATGTGCTACTGTTGAATTGCAAAAATCTCATTATCCTCTAACTGTCGTTTATAGAAGTAATTAACTACTGGGGCTAGGGATGGTGAGGAGTGGCTGTTTGTTTTTTGAAGTGAAATCTTTAGCGGCGTTGAGCTATTTTTTAGCGTCAGATCACGTGATCCTGTTCGAAAATGCGTAGGAGGGAGGGAGAGTTGCTGATGGGCCGCTTAGCGGCGCTGGGCGCTTACGCTAGTGTGCGTGTGAGCAGTTTTCACTTCTACCGGCACTACCGTGCTACCCGTTGTTTTTTTCTTACTTCCTCTTGCTGGTCAAATCATGCACATGCTAGGGGGTCATCCATAAAGTACGTCACACATTTAGGAGGGAGTCTGGAAATTTGTGACACAAACAAATGCGGGGGGGGGGGGGGGCTGACTAAGTACGATATTTCTACCATTCAAAGTGAAAATCCAAATTCAAATGAGACAGGCACTTTGAAGTACCTAGGTACCTAATACGATTTCCGAAAAATCATCATAATCAGGCCACTTAATTGATATTTACAATCACGCTCAAAAACTGTCCGAAGCAAAAGTCTGAACACGCGTCTATTGTTCAGAGTTTTGGTTCAGTTGTGTTTCGACCGCGCTTTGATAACAATGTATATATGTCTCTTTCGCACCGTAATCTTACTATTGAGAACAAAAGAGACAGGCAGGTTTCCAGCGCGTGGCGTCGTGTCATTACTTCTCACGATCCTACGCCATTGATATTAAACATTACTGCCACGAAATAAGGTGTCAATTTGAACGAATATGTTAATGTTATCTGTCCAAGTCGATGTGTTGACACCCACAACATATAGACAAAGCAACTCGGACGTTTCTTGAGGAACCTTTGTTAGCGACTGAGAGTCTAGTTGTTTATTGTAGGTAAGTCAATGCGACCAGGCGAACGATTTTTGATAGCCTAGTCGTCAGAGAATCTGCTACGAAACTTGAAGTTCGGGGTTCGTCCCGGTCGGAGCAGATATTACGTATGGATAATACGAATTTTGTTCTGGAGTCTTGGATGTTCAACATGTAAGTAGTTATTTAAGTTATGTAAGTATTTGTCGATAATATATTTAAGTTTATGTTTATCCATTGCTTAATAATAAAGTTATTTGGTGTCGGTTGTTCCACGAATTATATTTAATTTCATGCATGTGTTTTACGAATAAAAATTTGGCCAGCGCACCTAGTCAAATACTAGGCCAAAACGTGAAAGCGAAAATTCGGAAAAAACAATGCCAGTTTTTACAGTGTCTCACAAAAAGATTGTCGCCGATTTTACTTCGAAAGGCAACTCCCCAGTTTCCCTGTGCCCCTGTAATTGTGTTTCGTTATAACGAGTTTTTTGGTGACGGCCTGCGGACACCGTGCGGTTGCTTTGCTTATTTTAATGCATATCTGTTCGGATATACATTTCCACCTATTATCTTTTTTAATTGGTTAGATAATGTAGGTACGTTTCCTTTTTGCGCGAGCGATTTTCAGATTCGTTGTCAAAAAACACAAAAAAGTATTTCATTGTAACATGCAACTTTCATACCACGCTGAAGTAGCTTATTATTATTAATTAAGTTATAACAAAGAGTCTTTACTTACCTCTACTACTCTACTTAAGCTTTTCATAATATAGGTAGATTAAAGGAAAATTATTAGTGCATTGGGGTAAATTCGAAATTGGGGTAATTTCGAAACTCGTGGATATCCACTAAACGGGGGACAATGACATAATCTAGCAACACTTACATAGAAGCTTTAATGCCTTTGGTTTCTAGATAAGCGTTGCCAGATTATGGAATTTACCCCAATGCACCTTTTTAGGTAAAATCTTAAATTCAGAATAAAAAATATATTTTTATTTCAATCAAAAGTTAGATCAATAGTATCCTCAACAGACATGTCTTTAACATCATTCGTAATCCTATTCTCTAAATATTCACTGATTTTAGAACTACCTTCACCTACATTTAAACTTTCATCTAAATCCTTCCTGGTTTCACCTAAATCCGTCCCGGTTTCACCTAAGTCCATCCTGATTTCATCTAAATCCATCCTGCCTTCACCTAAGTCCATCCTGCCTTCATTCAGGTCCTTTCTTAGACCTTTTTCGCCAGCATCATCACGTTTTCCTTCAGTATTAGGCCTGAGATCTTTTGGTTTTGACAGCGGCGTACTTATAGATTTACTTGTCGAATTTGATGCAGCTACGGTTTTCCGACGTTTATCTTTTGCCAAAGGATTCGAAGGCTGTATTTTGTTTAGGTGCGTTTTCTGTGAAAATGAAGAGAGTTTATTTAAGACCATTTTACGTTAAAGCGATGAGCAAGTAGACTGATAACTGATGAAAGTTGGTAATGAACGCATGCAAAGCCGAACTGTAGCCAGCAATGAATGTTTAACCTCGTAAGGATGATGACAAAGCATTGTTAATGGTGTAGTAAAGATGCTTAAGCAAAATCCAAGACAAATACTCTATTTTGTCATCAGCTTTAATCATTAGACTATTATGCCAATGGAGATGGAGAACAATGGACCATCAGATATAATCGAAGACGATATGAAGGAAATCGAAGGCAAAATGCGAGGATAGGGTACTTCTGTGGGGAATGTACCTATATTGGATAAAGAAAATGGATGCTGTGTCGTGTTAGAAGACGAATAATTTGCACTGAGAAGAACGGACTGGAGAGAGCTGCGCTGCACTGGACTGTCAAGAGTCAATAATAGTATTTGTCTTAAATATTGATGATGTACCTCTTTGAGTTCATGCCATTAGGCTTATTATGTAACTCGCTCGCAATCGCCATCGCGTTCATTTTGACAGTTCATGTATGGGCTGACAATTAGCATCGGCATCAGCTAGCTGTCACATTCATACAAGAAATGTTAAATGAACACGATAGCGATTGCGAATGAGTTAGACAATAAGGCTACAGTATAAGTAGTAACAGAACAAATAAAACATTACGTAGGAAAATACACGGAAACGCAATCAAAACTAATGCTAAACCAATGCGGTTGTCGCTTTAATATGGAACGGGAGATACATAAATGATATTCATCATATTTTACAATGCACAATCGAGTTTACATTAAAATTGGGTTTTAAAATAACTCGAGCCAATCTACATGGCGACGGAAACTGTTAATAATTGAATGCTTTAAAAAGGTAGTTTCGATGTGATTTCATTTCGAGTAGCCACAATCACGAATAGTTTTGAATGAAATAGCTAGCTTTGAGTAGCCGAGTAGTATTTGAGAACAAAGAATTCCTTTGATACTCTAAAGCCGGGAATACACTTGCTTGTATCTTACATATTTTGTGCAAATACGAAACACGAGAGTGCAAGATACTTGCATTTAAATGTGCAAGCTACAGGCGTGTGTTCCCGCCCTAAGGTTCATAAAACTCCATCTCAAATGCCATGACATGACATATTATGACGTCACTCACAAAACAAATAGGTAGGTGTCTATACGACCTCGTTTACACGCTTTGGTTATACTTAATTATCCCACGGGAATTATACCATTTTACTGGAAAAGTATACTATTTTAGATCTCCTAATTAGTCTTCAGAGCTGTTAACGATATTAATTTCACGAAAGTGTTATAAACAGAATCTGAAAGAAAAACGTACCAAAGAAGGATTCCTTCGAACCAGAAGCTTCACATCTTCAGAGTTGATGGTGTTGCGTTTGGCGTGCCTAAAAACATAATTTAATCTTACAAGCTCTTATTTATTCTGCACAGTAATTATGAGTTTTCCGCTTCAAAAGAAACCATTTCTGGCCCACTTTCAGCTGTCAGATTGACTTGAACTTGGGTAAGTAGGTTAGGTTACATACTTAGGTATACCTTACCTACATAAATAATATTGCAAAGCACCTACTTACTTAATAAAAAATACGATTATCATAATCAACCAAATTTAAAGGTTTATTATTTTAGCTACATACAAAAATGTATACTAAATTTAATTTATCGTTAACTTTCGATAATGGTGGCACATCACTATTTTTGAATTGCAAAAAACAGGCAACATAGGTAATGTCATTTTGGTATATCTACTACCTACGAAAAACTAGACTAGGTATAGGTACCTATTACTGTGTAGGTTTGTTAGTGTGAAGGTAGTACTTAAAACAATTGTGATTTTTTGAATCGGCACTCATTGAATACATGGGCCTTATGACCTAACCCATACACAGGCTGCAAGCTATACCAATTATGTAAATTGTTATGATGGTGAATCAAAATGAATTGTATTTACTTTGCAAAAGCCTCCAAGTCCGTTGCATACAAAAAGAGCTTCTTGTAGACCAATTCTGCCACTATTTCCATTGCTGGCTTTGTCATCTCCATGCCTAGCAAATGCAGAGATTCTGTGCAAATAGCTCGGACATCCCTGTGTAGCGATGCACGCAGTTTCTAAAAGATTAACAACAAAAATAATTAGTGTTTTCAAACGAAATTCTCAAACTATTAGTTTTGTTTCAACATTTAAACCAGCGCCATCTAGTAAAATTGTGATAAATCGCTAAAGGTTGAGTTAAAACTAAAGACAGCTGTCATAGTTCATGAGTACGTCTACAGATGTCACTGTTCTAAGCATTATGTTATGTTCCCATGCCCACGTGACTCGCACATTGCTGACTAGCCGGTGGCTTGTTTACGGTTTTGTTGTGATTAATTACTAGACATCTTAGGGTGCAATTAAACTAAAACTCCTAGGAAAATGTACTTATGAAGTTGGCTTACTTGTGATGTTGATAGATTTTCGAATGTAGTCATTGCTTTAGTTTTTGATCAATCATTTATTGTTTTATCTAACGTCACTTAGTTCCCTTATTGAAATAACTGGTGTACTACAGTTTCTCTTAGTTAAAACCTTGTCGGTAACAGTCGGTAATGGCATGAACTATAATTATATTCAATCAAGCTCAAATTATAAACAAAATCGTTTGATTTTGATTCTGAATTTCTGACAATCTGACAGTGACATTGACAGATATAGTTTTTTTTATTCCATATTAAAAGGTAAAGGAAGTATGCCCATAAGCCCATTTCTCAGGGAGTTCTCCCGAAATTAATTTTATTTCATGTGGCCTTTTTCACTCCCCTATAAACTATTGGTGTAAGCGGAACTGCTCAAACAAGATTTTCTTATTCCGGATAAGCGCAGCGTGCGCCTACAAATAATTTTTCAGCCATAATTTGACCAAAACCACAGTCCAGTCGAAAAGTAGCCAAATTTTTGTGGATAGTTTAATAGAGGTAGTCCAAGGTAAGAAATAAAACTTGACTCTTTTATTTACACTTTACTGAGCATTCTGTACATACAATGTAACATCCCACACTGATAATTAACAATTGCAAGCGTGCTACGCATCACAGTCCGAACCCACTGCCTTCTTACTAAATCAAAAATCATAATCATGACTGTGATTCTAGCATATTTGGGGCATAAAATTACATTATTACAAATATTGGTGTGTAGTTAGTTATTCCTACTTATTTAAGGGCTCTACACCTTATACGAAACAGTTAAAGACTGTGTTGAATAGCACGCTTTGCTAGTTTTGATATCAACACCAATTAAAAAAAAATAATTAAAAAATGGTTCTGCTTTGCATGATAAGGAGTAGTGGATAAGGTTGTCAATAATATTATGCACATACATCATTTGTTAAACAAAAGCGTCTTCACATATTCAAAAGCAACCACTCAGCTATCAGGCCTTATACACCGATATTCGAAGTTCGTTTTGTGCCATTCCGCTCACACTTATAGTCATTAATTTAAGAGTGAGAGGGATGGTGATTCAATTTCGAAAATCGAATTTAGGTCCCCCAGTTTCTGTCACACTGGCAATGTCCAGTAGCCATCAGCACGGCTAGAACGAGTGCGCACGTGATAGATTACCCGTCCTTTTCTTATCATCCGTTCTAGAAAGAGACGGTTATACGAGTAGCCTACCTCGCGCGCTCAGCTCTTGCCATGCAGTGGTCCGATTCTCGAAATTACAAGTTACAGTTTTACGAAACTAAACAAGCAACACTGCTCAAATCCCAACCACTGATTGGTTACTTAGGCCAATGTTGTTAGTTTAGACAGCCGTCTGTACAGTAGATGCTTTAAAACTATCTCAACTCTATCATATTGTTAGCGGAGTAAAGGTCCGATCACACCGCCGCGTATAGGTATTTAGATACGTCAAGGCAATTTTCGGGCTGAATATCAGTTTCTCTTATACATAATCATTACACTGGTAGAAAACTTAAGTTTTACAATTATTATTGTGTGATAAATGCCGGTAATATTGTATCACGGATATGTAGAAAAGCAATGCGAATATCGATACATAGATTTTAGAATTTCATAGTCCAACAATAACAATTTTTTCTAGTATCTGAAAGGATATTTATTTTTACGTCGCCCCGAGCCGTAAGTAGCAATTTACCACCCGCTAAGCGAGCGGAAATTTCCACTTCCTATACAGGGGAAAACGTTAAATTGCGTACACACCTCGAGCGGTGATAAAGAAAGCCCAGGTCGCATGTTTATCGTCCTCGCCTTTGGTTCGTGCGACAAATTGCTGCGACCTGAGACATTCTTTATTTCACCACTCTCGGAATGTTATGTACGGTCAAGTGCAAAAATAAGTATCGATATGAACTTGTCAAAAATATGTCCCACGGCCTTATTACGCCGGTGTAAGGGCGTATGATACTTATTTTTGAAACTTTGACTAGATACATATTATTACACTTGACTGTACTCTTGAAGTTACTTACACTTTTAATAATAAGGTTAATCTGGTTTGATATTAGAGGGAACCCTGTAACTCAGAATCCTACCCTAATAGACAAGCTATATAATTTGGACGCAACTATATCTGTATACAAAACAAATATACTGTGTGTTATTAAAGTCATTTACGATTTTTTATAAACTGAAGACTTCTTTGGGCAAAGGCCTGTCCCATAGGCTTCCAACTCGCCCTGTCTGCACTTATGTCTAGCCAGTCGCTTTAATTATAACATTAAAAAAGTAAAACAAAAAACTCTTGAATCATAAATATCCCTTCAGATAACTACTCAACATTCCATCCGACAACCACACTCACAGACTTCAAATAACATTTAACCATTCATTATCATCATCGCCAGCCTACATACGTCCCACTGCTGGGCATAGGCGTCCTCTACAATGAAAAGGCTTGGGCTATGGTTCCCACGCGGGCCCTGCACGGATTGGGAACTCCACTCACCATTAAATTGCTTCGCATGTATTCCTTCACTGAAAAGCTCGTGGTAAGTTTCAAATGTAACCATTAATTAACAAAAAAATCACACAATATTATTACAGATAGTTAATTGAATATCTTAAAGTTAATTGAAATCTCTGAGTGCGGCGGCGAGTGCTTCGATTCAAAAAAATATATACTCTTTGTACGTTGCCATTTTATACTTTCTTGACGATCTGTACGACGTCCTCGTCCGCCAAGACGTGTTCAATGCCCACCTTTTGCGGCTGATGCTTCACAGAAGAACCCCAGACCAGAGCACTGCAAAACACAAAGAATAACAGAGTGAGCTTTCAATGAAATGTTTCGGGCCCCTTCTTCGATGACTGTGTTTCTGTCTGTGGTATAAAACAGTGAGAATGAAATGTTTCAGGCCCCTTCTTCGATGACTGTGTTTCTATCTGTGGTATAAAACAGAGTGAGAATGAAATGTTTAGGGCCCCTTCTTCGATGACTGTCTGTGGTATAGTAGCTCCAATGGATAAACCGATTTCGTAGCGGTTTCTTTTATTCGAAAGCCAGTTTCCTTGCGGTGGTTCATAGTCATGTTTGGTAAAAATCGATCCAACTTTTTGAAGACTATCAAATGAATTTCCTAAATGATATGCCATAACATAATGAAATCGTGAATTTTTCAGGAATTTTGGAAAAGTCATCAGAATGTAGTAGGTTAAGTTAGATTATTACTATCAATTCTAAAAACTTAGGTACTGTTTCAGAAGCCATACGACACAAAAATTATGGCAAAACGTAGCTCCGAATGTACATTCGGAGCTTCAATTTTATGAAACAAAATACAGACCCGGTCCTCTTGGAAGGTCCGGATCGCTACCTCCGTCTTACTCGTTAATCCTGCCGCCAAGCAGCAGTGCTTCCGCTGCTGTGTCCGGCGCGGAGAGTAACACGGGTGAAATTACTGCCACACTTACCGTAAGGGTGTAGTCTACCAATTAGATTCCCAGGCCAGAAATCTCTGTCGTTGTTTTTTTTTACGGAATACCGGACACCCTCTCACAAAGTATGTTTCTTTGTCGTCTCTTGTTAGAAAAGCATACAACTGGCACTGGTATTCTATCTTGGCCCTCTAGACTGCCAACGCATGTACAATCCTCTGTTGTTGCGAGCGGCAAGTGCAAGTATGTAATCATCTTGTACTTGTATCTTGTTGTGTCCGCTTATGAACACGCGGCAAAATAATCTGGTAAGCATAGCCACGCACACAAACGTCGTCTATGTAAATGCTCGTGTGGATACCGAACCATTTCGTTGTGCATGTAATTAATGCAGCGGGTAAGTGCGGATGTGTGTATAGAATGACACACATGGACAACTAGGGTGCATACCGAATAGTTTTGCTGTACGTCCCACTGCAGGGCACAGGCCCCCCAAGCCTGGACAGTAGTAATCATTCACATCAACTCAGTCTGTTACCCATACCGACCAGCACGGCCACGTGAGAGCGCGAGTTAGACTACCCTTCGCTTTCTAAAACGAACAATAAGAAAAAGACAAGTATATCGCACGCTTTCGTGCCAGCCGTGCTGTCAGAAAATGGTCTAACATTCAGCTACTTTTGAGCTTGACCATAATGGTCGATTTAGACGAAGACTATTTATAGCCGCCTAAATTACGGCGCCTAAAAAAGGCACCGTCACATCTTCAGACCGTTTAGACAATGACTATTTTCAGCCGCTTAAATCTCGCCGCCAGTGACCAGCAAACCGTTTACACGGTGCCTTTTCAGTACCAGGCTTAGCACGCCGCCACGCCGCAGCGAGGGGGGCGGTGAGGGACGCGGGCGGACGGCACTGGCGCCGAAAAAATGGCGCTGAAAGTGTTTATACGGTGCCTTTTTTAGGCGGCTGTAAATAGTATTCGTCTAAATCGACCATAACATTGATTACTTACATTTTAAATTCCTTAACAATGGACCTATGCAGCTTGTTACAGAAGTCCTCTACAGTGGTCCGGTCAGCGTGCAACACAACAGGCGAGTTATAATCAGGCAGCTGCCCCTTCGGCTTCGTGTATATCCTGATCAGCTTCAAGTATTCCCACATTTTCTCCAACAGATCGTCAAAGTTCCATCTATGGTGAGCCGAGATTGGGACACAGTGGGGTATCTTGTAGATAACGTCGAGTTCCTCTATGCTGATTTGATCTGGAAGAAAACAGTCATCCTTACTTAATATTATAAATGCGAAAGTAACTCTGTCTGTCTGTCTGTCTGTTACCTTTTCACGCTTAAACTACTGGGCCGATTTAGTTGAAATTTGATATACAGATAGTTTGAGTCCCGGGAAAGGACATAGGATAGTTTTTATCCCGGAAAATTGCATAGTTCCCGCGGGATAGCACAGCCCAAACCACTGGAATTTTTCAAATTTAAGGCGGAACAAAGTTCGCCGGGTCAGCTAGTTTGTTTATATTTTAACATCTTTCACAGGACGACAAGACGTAGGCTTCATCCCAGTTGATAGCATCCCTAAAATTCGCACAAAGCATCCAGAACAAAGTTTTTTGGGTTCCCATGCCAACCTCTCCAGTGGCTAGCTCGTAGTGGCATTAAGAGTTAGATCTGGTCATATTCCATCAAATTTGTTTTTGAACATGATGAGTGTCTCAATCTAAAATGTGCGAGGTTTGTAATAAAACTGACGATTTATACCATATTCTGGTGGAACGCGACCGGTATAAGCAGGCTAGAGAGAAGTACCTGGGGAACCTAAACATGCGTAATGGTGAAGTATGTTTTGCTGGTTTGCCATTCCTCGGACAAAGCTCTTAGCACATATAAATTTGTGCAGCATTCCTTCATAACCAGAGCATCTGGCTCTGGGGCGGGCATGGTGCATGAATTTTGATCTCCGATCTTCTTGAGTTAAGAATCGAAATCATTGAAAGATAGAATAAGGAACAGAAATAAGGGAATGTGCTGGTGTGAAAGAGGATATAGTGACTAGGATAGAAAAAAGTATGCTTAGTTGGTTTGGGCATTTAGAGTGGATGAATGAAAGTAGACTAACTAAACAGATCTATATGGGGAGTGTGAATGGTTACGGGAGGGGAAGTCCTAGACGGACGTTCCGAGACCAAATAGGAGACGTTTTGGAAAAAAGTCAGGTAAGGAGTACCCGAAACCGACGAGCATGTATGAAGAGATTGATGACTGTGGATGAAGCGAAAGAAATATGTCAGGACCGTAGCAAGTGGAATAAAGTAGTCTCAGCCTACCCCTGTGGGAAAGAGCCATGTACGGCACGGACGGCATGTATGTATGTATGTATGTGTGTGTACTAAAGCCTCTGTAAAATATGAATTAAAAAAAAAGAATGTGTTAATCTCACGGCAGTTTTATAATTCTCCCCGTGATATGTATCAGCTCACCAATCTTATTAAGCAGATAGATGCAAGGCACGTAGATGCGGTTTCCTTCAATGACATCGATCAGGTCGTCGGCAGTGGCGTCGTATCGCAACGTGATGTCAGCGTTGTGGATCTTGTACTCCGAGAGGATGGACTTCACCGCTTCCACATCCAGCTCGGATTGTGGGCACTGCGGACAGAATACGTTAGCTAGAGCCGTTGCAAATTGTCTTACGGAGCTAGTTTCGAGCGAGACTTCTCTTTTCCTCACGCACACATTTACACATATACAGATACATGTTTACCACAAATAAAGCTCACTCGGCATCATGAAGTGTAAGAGCTATACGCGTATTGGCACTTGGGAGGGGATTGCAAAATGGTTGAGTACTCTTTCTTCCTCTATGTTGCTACACTTATGACAGTGACTGTCGTCAGCATCACCTTTTACGATATCAATGTCAAGAGATGGTTTCATTCTCTTCTTAAACTGGGAGAGCACAAAACCATGAAAATATATATTTTTGTATTCCTTTAACATTATATGCTAATGCATAAAGTTATATATTAAAGCATAAGCAAGTACTGGCCACCAATAAGGCTGGCATATTCATAGTCACACAAGTGCACTTATGCCTCAGCCAAAATTATAAAATAATAGTTTTTATACAATCGTTGCATAATGAAGGCTCTTAAAGTCGAGTACCGTCTTTAGGTAAGGTTAACGAGTAGAAAAAAAAAAAGTGAGCAGTATATAATTTCACGAAAAAAATACTCACCGTTGTATTCAAATTGATCCCTCCTTTGTCTTTCTTCCTAAAGTATATATTAGGAGGCTGTTTGTTGAGCCGCAGCCCGAAGCCTTCCAACTCATGCTCCAGGAGTTTCTTGTGCTGCAGCGGCTTGAGGACATCAAGGACAATGAAGACCAGACTGCAGGTGCGGGCGACGGCTATGACCTGCCGACCACGACCCTTGCCGTCCTTGGCGCCTTCGATGATACCGGGGAGATCGAGTAGCTGTGGATAATTTTGGTGTCATAAGTCAAGTGGGTGTTAGCTAAGATTGGACCGAGTAAGCTATCTCACAAGGCATCTAGGGTAATAAATGGAACAGTTGCAATAAGTTGTTTATCATGAATTTAATTACTGACTTGATTTATTACAATGGATGAGCAAAGGTTATCTATAAATATTTATCAATAAAACTGATTGTTCAGACTCTAGATAAGACATTGCAACCTAATAGTACACTTTCACTGACATTACACAACTATGGTTGACATGATAAAAATACTTGAGTCGGACTTGTAAGAAATAGAAAAAAATACAATAATTATGACCAACACAAGGCACCACTCATTGCTATGCGCTACGTTCGTGATTAGTAACAGCATTTTCTGCTTTGTAGAGAAAACTAAACATAGACACAATGTAGTTACAGTGATAGTGAAAAATTACAAGTTATTATTGTCCTATTTCTTAATTGGGTGAATCAATTTGCCAAACATATTGTGTTTTAAGTCTCTTTTATGATTGGTCTGCTACTAAGCATGATAGTATAATGAAAAATAAGTTTCTTCTAACAAACTGTACTACTTTCGTCACCTCGCTGATGGAACAGACTAACAACTAGAAATGTTGATCCCCACAATTGTCAAGTCTTATGAAATGGTATATTGAATCGGGCATTACTTTGCTTAGGTCCATTTCTATGAACTATTAGCTAACAGCATAGCGGAACAAGGTAAATGTTTTTGTTTATTCTGTGGGGAGAGGATACAATAGATCTCTCTCCAAGCTCATGTCATGCCCGAGGATGGAGTCCGTAGAGAGAGTTGGAAGTGGTATTTATGCATCAGCTTTAAGAAACCTTACTGGCGTAATGTAGAACATTGAGATGGCTAGTTACTTGTGTCTTAGCAGTTGATGTAGTCAAGGTCTAGATGGCGCTAGGGTAATAGGTTATTTTAAAACAAATGCCAAAATACATAGAGTTGAGATGCAACACTGTCAAACAGCACAAACTGTTTGTGCCACCAGTTCCATTTGCCTCAATAATCTAGGAGCAAAATATGCTATGCTTTTGTTTACTGTGGGCACTTGGTTTCAAGGCTGTGTTCATTATATCATTACTTTTTTTGACCCTTGTACATTTTAATCCATTGAACATTGTACCAACATTACCCACTACCGGCACTAGAGTGGGTTACGAAATGGGTTAAATACTAAAACACATACCTGTATCTTAGCCCCCTTGTATTTAATACAGCCAGGCACGGTAGTGAGCGTTGTGAACTCATACGCTGCCACCTCAGAGTACACTCCGGCCAGATTGGATAGCAATGTGGACTTGCCCACCGATGGAAAGCCCACAAAGCCAATACGGGCGTCACCTGTCTTGGCGACATCGAAACCTGAAATATAAACAATAATAATATGAGTTAAATGAAACATACATCTAGAATAATGTAAGGGAGTAAAAGAGAAAAAGAAACGAAAATCACTTCATTTCTTAAATCTTGAAAACAGAGCCAATGACTAATTTAATTTATTTATAACTTATTTAAGTTTATTTTGATACCCAAAAAATGAATTATTTAATTTTTTCAAATAAACAATCCACTTATCTAAGTAAAATTTTGATTCCATTTGAATCAAGCAAGTAAAATTTTTTTCATAGTCAAAGATTTTACTAAGCCATAATGGATTTCAAATGTTTGTGTCGACCAAATGTTGTCAACAATGCTTATAAGCTCTTGAAATTTTCCAAACAGTCATAGACCCATTTTACTAGAAAAGTTATTTTTATTAGGCAAGTACATAAATACTTTTTAGTATTTCCAGTCCTTACCTTCACCCGTGGCGCCGCCGCCACCCTTAGGCGTGATCAGTTCACGTCTCAATTTAGCAAGACGGGCTTTGAGCAAGCCTAAATGGAGTGCTGTGGCTTTGTTTTTTTGCGTACGAGCCATCTGAAATACATCGCGCAACCTTTAATTTTCAGTAGATTTACACTAATACCAGTATTTTTCACTGCCTAATATAAATTTTAAAGTAGTTGTACATGGGTTTGATCATAATAAAGTCTGAAATACGCCAATTTAAGTCATAACCTCTATTACAAACCTCGGACTCTATAGCCGCAATTTTCTCCAGTATAGTACTCATGGTTTCGGTTTCTACTTAACACGGGGTTAAAATTTACAATAAATTATTAGTAAAACTAGTGGCTGCTTATTTTAGTTAAGAAATTAATACAAAAGGAAAGCGTGACAATCTCCGTGGACGTACACCATTCCAGAATTTGAAAGAGCCGGGCTGTGTTGCTAGTTGGAAAAAGTATGCCACATTTAGAGAACTGTCAAAAAAAATTAAAAATTAAATTTTCTGGTGGGTGTCAATCATTAATTTATTAAAATTGATTTAGGTAAGCTACTTGAAAATAAATCTATTACACAAACAATTCAAAAAGTTAATAGTTACCATTTACTAGCGTCTAGCGCCATCTATCACAAAAGTATAATACTAGTTAGAAAGAGAGCAGAACAGTGTGTAATGTTAGTAGTTAAAGTCTGTATTCGCCGCGAGATGTCACTATAAAGTCTATTTTTCAACCACCCAAGAGATGGCAGTAAATGCAACTTAAATAAATAAATGAAACCACGTGGAAAGTTCTTCGCAGGTTGGCGCAGGGAAATACAGAAGGAAAGGAACAGTGGGAAAATCGTGTGCAGGGCTTGAAGCTATGCCTCAGTCAGTGGCAATTCGAACGTCGGTTAGGGTGGCGGACTTGTTCGCTCGCTCCGAACATTCGTTCAACTTTCGTGCGTGAAAATTTGAAACTGAATTAATATTTAGTTAAAGTGACTATTACTAGTGAATGTAGTGATCAAAATGGATGATTGAAGTTGTAAAAAAGTTAGCCTAGCTTTAAGACTTTGGTGTTGTTTGTGATTAGGTAGGTATGCGTTTGCGGAGGTCAATTACATTTTTAATGCACGTAAACTTGGTTTAATTTTTAATGGAGGTACTTGGGTTGCCACAATACTTACGTACCAACATTTTAGTTTCGGGAACGAATTTTGTACCTAGTTACTTGGAAACTAGTTTGAGTTAGGTTCTCTTACACGAGTTCGCTAACTAAAGCTTATAAGCATTTACCTACCTACATAAATTATTAGTTTATTAGGTATCTAATAAGAAGGTTGCTTTATTATTTAATTAACTTTTAAAAAACTTTTGTCCAAAACATTTGTTCAAAGTAAAGGACCATGAAGATTTTAAACGAAAGCTGGAAGGATTACCTACGGGTACCTAAAACGTACATCTTATAGGTACTTAGTAAAAAAAACGTAAAAAATTTCTACAGCAGACTTGGTAGGCAAATAATATTAGAATGTAGCAAATTTTTCGGGTTCTTGCCAATAAAAGAATATGAATAGAGTATTTTAATGCACGCCTATTTCGCTTTAAAAAAATACTTTCCGTAGAACCCTTTCGTAGTAAATGTCTTCAGCATAATGACTACGGAAATGACTAACAACAAACCGACTGAATGCGAGTTGGATTTGCACTTCGAGGGTTCCGTACCAAATTTAAAAAAAACATGTGTGTACCTACTTTTTAGCAAGGGCATAATTTGACGGTTTTTTTTAACTACTGCACGTTCTTACATTATTCTATCCAAATAAAAATGAATCAACGAACTGCGCCAAATTTGATAATTCTTTTTTTGTCGTGTTAATTTGCCAGGCCAATTTTTTTTAAAAAACACTTTTTTTTTTAAATCTTGTTAAAAATAAAATGACACATTATTCCCGTTTAAAACGTAAACCAGTTTTTTGGACTTCTACTTGCGCGTTGAGGCCTTCTACAAACAAATTTTTACTCGAGGCAAATAAACGCCACATCATAGGACGAGCATTATATACAAACTTATAAACTCAGTTGTATGTATTAGGATGCACTTACGTATGTTTACGACAATTTTTTTTTAAATTGACGCCCGTGATTGTAATGCAGTGACTAGTCAGTGTCGTATGGACCATTTCATTAAAATTACACTCAACTTTTGTTTTATTGGTAGCTACTAGCTAATTTCATTGAAATATAATTTTACGACTACGACTGTAATAATCTTACTGCGTACTAAAAGGTCTTTAGGAGTCAAAACTGTTACTTGGACTGACGTTTTGGGTAGCTAGGTAAGTACGATGCGGTGATCAAGTTTTTTTTTTAAATTTGAGGTCCGGTGATATAGCTGTTGCAATGTACATTATTTTATGGTAGCAACATTAAATTTCATGTTTTTTGCCTATGGCAACTCTCGCCCCTTGTCTGCCGACAATATACGAAGAAACGCACCATCCAGTTTTTTTATTTCTACAAATAAAGAACCACGCAGAATCGGACCCCAAACCAGTGATTTGTTCAGGTTGGTTATGTTCATTCAAAAACTCCTGTAAAGATTTTGAATCGTAATTTTCCCTTGTTCCTCGTAGATAACCAAGTTTGACAACTGGTATTCTAATATTCTAATAGGAAAAATAATTCTTCCTAGGTAACTGGGTTATCAAACGGTATTATTTTTTCTCTTAGAAAATTCTACAACTAAGACACTGTTAGCAAACGTGAATTCAAAATTAAGTCACCTGTGGAAAGATTTGTCAATCACAATGAAAATGAAATGCAATACATTTACAAGGCTGTTCAGGCCAAATAACCCAACCTCCTGAAGTATTTGATTGATTGATTGATTTTAAGTGCATTATCAGGTAAAAAGATTTTCGTTTTTTACAAAGATCTTGGTGATATACATTTTAAGTTCTGATGACGGATAACCGATAAAATGTGGGCGGGTATCACAAAAGCAGGAAGCAGAGCCTATTTTTATAAAGACGTCTCATTTCAACCCCTTGGAGACTTCAAGCACTTCCCATTTGTACTTATTTTTTTCATTTCTAAAAAACGTTCCTTATTGAAACGGGCACTGGAAATATACCTAAAAAGCATTTCTAAAGGAAAATGGTGAAATACAGCGAATCAAGAGATAATTTAAAAGGTGCTACCACACCGGTGCCTAAGACGTTGACGGCGCGTTTACGCAACCAAATGTATAAAGAAAGAGCTGCGGTTCCTTTTTGGATTCGTCCGGGGGGAAAAGCAGTGCTTGGTCCGGTGCACCCTGGGCAACGGCTAATGATTTCCTAGCAGTTTCTGAGGGATATCATTGACCGTTGGCTAAGAGCCCGACAGGGGGGAGGGGGGTCTTTGACCATTACCGTACAACGTTGCCGACATTTTGTCACAAGATTTTTTAATTATATTTTTGTTACTTTGACATTGGCGAAGTTGTCGTCGCTATAATGCTTCGATCAACAATACCTAGATTCACGGTCCCATACAAAATCAAAGCGAAAAAGTGGTCGTGTTGCTTATGCTTATAGCTATATCTGTTTTAGCTTCTTTATTAACGTAAAATAAACCTTAAGTCTAAGCAATAAAGATCCAAATAATTATAATTGTATATAATACTTACGACGTTTCGTCACAAGACGAGCGAAAGCGTTCGATAAACAAAAGAACTACCTTCGTTTCAAAAAGATGTCATTCTATTTGAGGAACAGGGTAATAATGGAGTCGCAATTAAGTATATAACTCAGAATCTTTTTTATTTGACAGATATTTACAAATACAAATATTAACATGAATTTTAATAATCCCATCTACGTTCTACTGCTGAGCACAGGCTTCCTTTAACAACGAGAGGGATTGGGCCATAGTTCCCACGCAGGCCCAGCCAGGCAACAGCCGTAGTAGCCTAGTTGTTCGACCTACCGCCTCTCAAGCAGAAAGTCGTGGTTTCAAACCAGGCCTCGCACCTCCTGAGTTGGAGTTGTTGAGTTGGAGAAAAGTACAAAAATTGTACAAAGAGACAACATAAACGTTTTACCCGATTTGACATCGTCGATTCTGTTATTGCCGCTGCTTGCACTTTCAATTGTTTGACGTGAATCTGCAATTAACGGCAATATTATAAATATTGTACGGCTTGAACTTTTCTTGAAGCTTTACGTCTTCTTTAATAAGTGATAGCTCCTCTGTTCCATCTCACTATACTTCATCCTATATTATTTTAAACATTTCTATGTAACTATACCTACAATTTGGGAATCGCCTTTTTCTGTAATCTACGCCTTTGGCTATTTCCAGTTATGTCGAATTTGTCAAAATGAATCGAATATATAGCAGATTTTTTGTAAGGCCTGAAAGTTATTCTTCTCTTTCTCTCGCGACAATAGTTATCCATTCCGCAGAGCAAAAAGGATCACTAGAAAATCTACAAAAAAATACAATATAATTATATTGTATATTGTATAAAACGACAACTACTCCTTGAATTTCTTGTTCTAAAACCACCGATTATTGCCAAGATGGTGGGCCAACATTGGCCAAACAATAAATTATTGATTTTAAAAATGTAAACTGAAAATTTTTACGTACTTTATGAAATACTGACTTGTACTTACTTAAAGAAAGATATTCCTTCCGAAACCTTTGTGTTTCGGTGGCTGTTTTTGCAATTTTTGAACGCACATTGTGGCATTTTGACACGTCCTCACGTTGGCCGAGGTTGGCGCATACTGTCAGAAATAAGGCCACAAATTTATTTTGTGCTCTTATTTCTCGGAGCCGTTTTCAGAGCTATCACCGTGAATCTAGTTGTATTGTTGATCGAAGCTATAATGACTTGAAACGCCACAAATAAGAAGAAGAAGAAGAAGAAGTGTAAAGGAACAGTGAGAAAACGAGGTAGGCGGAGGCATGGTCGGACCTTACCCAATTTTAATACAAGGGGATATTATTTATTTCCCACTTCATATATTCGTATAAAATCGATGTTATTTTTTAAATGGCAATACTTAACGTTGATTACTATACAAAAAAAAATCTAAATGTCAGTGAAAATTAAAACACAATAGAAAAATCCGAAAAGTAAAGCTATGGTCGGGAATCGAACCCGGATCCTCGTCATTCCGTGACGCGTGCTATACCCCTACACCACCCATAGCAGGTGGGTAGTCTCTGAATTTTTCTACGTTACTAACTGTCACGTGACCTTCTTTGTTACTATGCGAATTTTTGTCGCTAAGCGTCATCTGTTTGAATGATGTGTCTGTACGACACAATTACAAACTCCCATGGAACATCTACTGCTCACCAGGGACGAGAGAAGGCTTACCATACAGTTTTACATTCTGCAGTCCTCTTGCATTGCATGTAGATATGTAATGCATGCACATAATGTACTCTTTGAAAGCGCTACGTCGGATGAATTTTTTCTCTGCTGCTCTTTAATTAGAGTAATTAACTAAGGTTTTAGTGTAATTAGAGGACTTTAAAAGTGTTGTGGTTTTGTAACGTTTGTTTTAAGTTGCGTTACTTAATTCGTTTGAATTAAAAGTGAGTTTTTAATTTATAGCGGTTGCATTATACGAATGATTCATTTGTCTCCAAAAATTACGACATAGGGTTACGGCACCGGTAACGGACAAGGATGCACTAAGCATACAAAATAAAATACATAGGTAAATCACGTCTTTAGCCTTTATGGGTTAGACAGAATTTAAGGTAAGAAGACCTAAAGGCCACGTTTAGCATGATTATGGGCGTATAGGTGGAAAGGAAAAAAAAGTGAAAGATTCCCTCGATGGGGTTTTACTATCTACGCGGGAAAAGAAGCAATTGGTACATTCTTTTTATCAACAATTTCATTCAATCAATCGATCAATTTTCATTTTATTTTTTATTTGGTATTTAAAAAAAAAGTCCTAATCTAAGTTCGACTGACTGAATCTTGACATGACTAAAAAGGGAATGTTAACGCGCTAAATACATAGATCCCATTACAAGGGGATGAAGAAATAACGTATTTATCTAATACCTTTAAACGAGCAATTCTTGCATATAATCTGAATCTCGGAAACTGCTCCAACGATTTTTATTAAATTTCAATAAAACTTTCATTAAAAATACCGGTCATCCAAGTATTAATAATAATTAGCCACTTAGTTAATACTGGCCACAAACACAATTACAAACAAAATAAAAAAGAAGAACCCGCAAAATCCTTGTCTACCGCTCCACGCGTCATTTCCCCTGACCCCAGCTGTACATATTGGACCCGGCCGTCCAAACTTCTGACCCCATCCTTCTCGTTTTACAGTATAATGAGAGAGATAAAACATAGCCGTACGGTCCGAATCGCACCGACGAGGTTGCCAGGGATCAGATTTATGAACTTCTGAAAGTAAAATACAAATACTTGCCATCTCATTCCACTCAATTTCCTCGTCTCGACAATTTGGATCACATGGGAATAGGGGTGTGGAATTTATAAAGTTTAGTTTACTTATTCGGTTTAATTTTAATTAAATAAGGTTATTTTTAAGGTCCGTTTCGGTTTTACAAACTTTTAATTAAGTAGCTTGACTTCCTTTTTATTCCCGTAGTCTGATTGAATTGAAATTTGGTAGGTATAATGATTGTTTGCAACTCGGGTGACAATGCAATAGTTAAGTGCCACATAATTTTGAGAAACTTTAGTAGTTTTAGTAGTAGTAGAAAAAAGACCTTTTGTGAAGCCATTATGATTTATATCTCAGAGAAGTTTGAGTAGTTTCTGCAAGATAGTAACTTTAAGAAAGTTTCTTCACTTCTTTTTTAAATCTAAATAATCATCTACATATCTACCTAATTTTACAAGAGTTCATAGGTATCGATAAAACATTTTAGCAAAATATCGATCCTCTTTGTTTGTTTCGCGAACAACAGTTTTCAGGACCTTTTCATTCACTGGTAACCCTAGCCTTGGCAATTTCTAAACCTTTCAAAGCAGCGTCGCCGGATCATTTATTACCGTACCGATTTCAGTTGACAGTGTGACCAGGCGGTACAGTCTGCTATGTAAGGTTCCGCGCCAAAATACAAAATATATGTAACCTTTATTAGGTTTTCTTCTGTTACTCAGTCGAATCAAAAGCGAGACTATACTGTAACCCGGTTGTGAAAGGCTCTTTTTATACGTTTTTTTAACCTAGCAGCGCTTCGGAACGACCATCACAGGCAAAAAGAATAATCCTCCATCTGACGAAAATTCGCTTAAATAAATTTTACTCAAATACCTACTAAGTTAATATTACATAGAGTTTTATATCCAACGAAAATTTTCACCACTTTCGAATGGTACTTTCGAGTGGAGCTTACAGAAATCTATATACCTATATGGTTATAGGTTTCTAGTACGGAACCCCAAAAAATATTTGTCCCACATCGCGTTGTATGCAGCGTGCGCACTGTGCGGCGCAGTACGGTCTACCCCGAAACTATCCCAAACTATGTCACCCCAGATCATTTATTACTGCTCCAATTCCGTGTGACAGTGGCTTGATGGTCACCCTATTTCACGTTTGCCGAGTTTTTGCGTTAAACAGACAATGAAACGGGCGGCGAGTTTTAGTTCAGTTTTGTTCAAAAGGAAATTTGTTTACGATCTGTTTTATTTTATAAATGGTGTAACAAACACCCCGTGCCATAATCCACTTTGATATGGAAACTAAAAAAATGTTGTTTTTGGTGTCATCAAAAAATGACACAAAAACAAACGAATTATTCGAAAGTCCTTTCTGAAGTTTGTGCGCTCCGAATTTACTTTGCTAACCTACCTGTTCTGTTTAAGTAGTACCTACTTAACCTTTTTCAGTTGACTTACAATTTTTTGACTAACGATATTTTAGTAGATATTTTATGAAGTATTTTTTTTCTGAAAGAAGTAAGTAAGTAAGTAAGTAAATGCTTTATTGTACAAATATAAAGAAACAGATACAATTCACAAAAAAATTAAAAACATTAATATATGCACAAAAGCGAACTTATCCCTATAAGGGATCTCTACCAGTTAACCTTTGAGTAGATGAGAGAACACGCATTACACAGACAAAACACTCGCCGCGTCGCCTATACAGAAATATTCCTGCGTGTCGATATTCTGTAATGACTTCTTCGAAAAAGATCTGTTTTATTTCACTACTCTACGTAATCATGTTACAAGCTCAAAATTTTGTACTACTTTCGATAAATTTTCATACCTGTGACATTTCAAAAATCGACCCACTGTCCCAGTCCTTGTACAAAGTCGTAACGCAATCTGCTTTTGTTTTGTTTCGATTCCGATAACCATCTCGTGAGACCAGATCGATAGCATTCGCATTTATACAAAACAGGGCTGGAATGAAAATAAATGCTGCCCTACTTATCCTGCCCACATTAGAATACTAAAAGGGTCGCATAACGGTTGTAATAGACACACTATAGAGCTACTTATGGAGTACATTTCAGTCCAGGTTTAGAGCCGTCACATTTATTTGACATTATCTTTTATTGTCGGTATATCGACCTCCCGGAGGGTCGTAACATCCCTATTCCTTTTATCGAAATCGATTATGGCCCTTCTTTAACCCTTTTAAAGGTCTTCAATAGGCATGAACAGAACGTTGTGACTAGCATGTGGATGTGTCCTTTCTAGCTGTCCCTTTTCAACTGTTTCCATTGGAAAGAGACGTCGACAAAATTCGAAATTGCTCTATTTTCGATGACGAACCTTTTGGCACGTTTGGAAATAGTTCTGATCTTTTTTGGAGATTAAAACCGTTGTACACATGTTGGGCCAACGTTGGTCGAATGTAAAGTATGAGGACTTTAGAGTGAGCACCACTTCTTTCCATAATACTGTCGTGTAACTCCGTTCATCAGGTTGCCCAACATTGGCCCAACATGTACATATAAGCGGGTTTAAATACTCTATACTAGTATAAACAGCGGACAAAATGAAGACCTGTGTCCGCGTCAAAGTGTGCTAGGGATAATCAAAGAAAAACAAAGCATTGTACAAACATTTGAATCTGTAGTAGACCTTCGGCTATCAGCATGGAGTATGGCTATTTCGATTATCGTATTTTATTGAATCAGGCGTTACTTTGCGGAGGTCCATTTCAATGAACAGAAAATTTGCCTTGCTACTCCGCTACTCACGTGCAAGATAGCCAAGCCTGTGTGAAAACACATATAAATCCCACAAACTTAGTTATCCCTTACACCACACAAAGACTGATGCATTTCGATCCCTCTACGGGATCATTATCAAAGTTTAATGAGCACAACCGTATACGGTTTCGGATCAGTACGACGTTGGTTTGCATGTGTAAGTTGTGCTCATTAAACTTTCGATGGGATCGAAACGCGTCAGTGTTTGTGTGGTGTAAGGGATAATTAAGTTTGTGGGATTTATATGTGATTTATTGACAGCAATGGAGGGAGGGTTGCATGGAAAACATATATATTTCACACAGGCTTAGTTACCTTGCACGTGAGTAGCGGAGTAGCAAGGTAAATTTTCTCTGTGACGGATACTAGAGAAACTCAAAGCAAGTTTTCCGAACAGAAGACACCGGGATTCTTATCAGCACTTCTGACCGAGAAGGTTTGGAATTGTAAGCTTCTGGTATTTTGGATGATCTCTTGTCTCAATAGATATTGAAAACGATGATTTATGTTGAGGAACCGACTGTACCAGCCTTAAATCCATCAAAATTATACCTTAGTCCAAACACTACAATACAAAATGTATGCAAAAGTAAAACCATTATAAACTTTTTATAGCCAAGTTGGTGTTATTTCCTGCGGGATCCATTTCTTACAGTGCAGTCGAAGATACTGAACCATGTATCTCTGTGGCACCTTGTCTCGTATAATTTTGAAAAAAATTCTTTGGCGGGTTTATGGTAAGTTGTAGTGACAAAGTATCTAAACATTAACAAATTAATATTAATATCGTACCTACTACGAGTATTTAGACCAGCAATGCAACCTTACTTAATTCACGACAACACCAAAACATCCCTTACAGATAACTTTAATGTTGACATAACTTACAAAATGGCCGAAACAAAAGACTAGAGCCAAACCGCCAAACCAAAAATGGAACGGTAGCTTCGAAATTCGAAATGTCTTCGGAAGTGTCATTGGACGCTCGCGAGCGCGGATTGGCTCGTCGCGCGCTGGCAGGTTGCGTCCGAGCAGCATGCTCACAAATAGGTCTAGTAGTGCTTGTGGTGATATATGTACTCCTTGGTGCGTTACTTTTCGAGTATCTGGAGTCAGGGCCGGAGGTGCAGAAGAGATCAGCGATACAGCGGTCGAGGGAAGAATGCTTGAAGGAGCTGTGGGCAATAACAGGTAAGATGTTACTATTAAGACACTGCTAGACATAGTATTTAAGATTTCCACGACGATCGGTTTCGTAGCTACTGAGGACGTCCCGAGATCTTAACCGAGTGTCGAGATCGACACCTATTACTCCCCAAACTGCGAGATTTTTAACGGTTCAAAAAAGAATTTTCAACAAAATTAATATAGCAAGGTTTGAAAATGAGCTTCGAAAAATAAATTGGGACGAAATAATACAACCACACAAAAATGTTAATGAAAATTTCAATAAATTTAATGAAATTCTACAAAAGACTTTACAGAATTGCATCCCTGAAAAAATCATTAAAATAAAAAGCAACTCAAAAAAATCATATTTAACATCCGGTTTAAGAGTCTCATGCAAAAATAAAAGACTCCTAAAGCAATTAGTATCAGAGACTAAAAATAAAACACTAAAAAGCCATTACAAACAATACAGTAAAATACTTAAAAAAGCCGTTTATACATCCAAAAAATTAAACAATAAACAATACTTTAAAACTTCTTTGAATAAAACTCGGACAATGTGGCACATAATAAATAAAGAGACGAATAAATCTACATTAAAACAAAAAAAGAACACCCAAATAAAAACTTCGGATAATAAACGAACTAACGACTACGAATTATTATTCGTAGGGCAGCGTTGAATAAAAATGTAAGCACTCGTCCACTTTAAGTCTACATTCTTACTAAAAACCTTTAAAACAAAGCCCATCAATACCTTTACCTTTTGCCATTTACGATTAACGCATGAGAGCCCATATTTGAAGAGAATATTCAAGTTCGCTGCTAAGATTTTCTATGGACGATAAAAACCGTTATGTATCAATGCGCCGGTATCATAATGGATAAATCAATTAGTGACAATCTTTTGTCTCCACGTCGTTGTTTCTCTGTTCTCTGACATAGGAAACCTAAACTGTGCCTCTGTGAACAGGGTACCACTGATAAACTATGTAGGATTTCCGCAATTCCCGCCAGACTCTCCAACTTAGTGTCCTCTCTCCCTACAAGGACTGCCCTTACGTTAGGCGGTAGTCTATTTAACCATAGCCTACGCAACGGGCCCTCCGGTACTCCCGAATTTCTTGCCAACTCACTCATCTTCCGTAGTAGTTGCGACGGTTTTTGGGTTCCCAAGTCCATCTGTCCCACCAAGCGCTGGAACTGAGCGTCCGTGTCCTCCTCATAAAACTTTAGCAATCTCTCCTTTAGCATAGCATAAGTTCTCTCTGCGGGCGGTTTCTCTAACAAATCACTCACTTGTAGTAACGCCTCTCTATTTAATTTGGATATCGCCATGTCGAATTTGGTGGTGTCACTTTGTCTTTGGGGTGCCATAATAGCCTCGAACTGTGCGAACCACAGTTTGGGCATGTCCGCCCAGAACTCTGGAACGCGCATCTGCACCGTGACCATCGCCAGGTCCGATGTGCCGGAAACCACTCCAGCTCCGGCCGCGGTACTGGTTCCGGCCGTCGCGGCGGAACACCCCGGATTCACCATCGCCAGAGTTGCCCGTGAAACTGGTTGTTAAATATCCCGGAAGCGGTTCGTCGGGGTCACCACTGTAGGATTTGTCCTTGCCGCTATTAATAAAAATAAAGTTGAATTTTAAACTGTTTATTTTATTGTCACAAACTTTACACTAATCCCAGTTTTACAGAATCGAACTTGTATGGGACGGCTTGACGCGGCGACGCGTAACGGGCAACTGCCCTATATAATGAAAGTGCTAACTCTGCAAACTGTGTCGCCACAACTATATAAGTAAAACTTTCTATCTGACCCCAGTGGAACCTAAAGAAGTACACAAAATTTTGAAAAACCTTAAAGATAAATCGTCGTTCGGCATCGACGAAATCCCTCCCACTCTAATAAAAAATTGCGCTGAGACTCTATACGTTCCATACACAAAACTAATAAACCAGTCGTTTTCTGAAGGTATATTTCCAGATGCACTGAAAATTTCTTTGATAAAACCCATCCATAAAAAGGGTGAAACCACGGATGTTGGAAATCATCGACCAATTGCGTTACTACCGACATCGGCTAAAGTTTTCGAAACTGCTATGATAACGCGCCTCAACTCCTTCTATGAAAAATTTCATATTTTTCATGATAGCCAAAACGGTTTCAGGAAAAATCGTTCTACAACCCTTGCCATTTATAAATTTATCCTAGAAGTCCTAAACCAGATAAATGACAAAAAATACGCTATAGGGCTATTACTTGACATGAGCAAGGCATATGATAGGGTTTGCCATAAAACTTTATTAGATAAATTATATAGCACGGGAATAAGAGGTTTTAGTCACGAATGGTTTAAATCTTACTTTAACAACCGCTCACAATACGTGGAAATAGAACACACGGACTTTGGGACTGGTAGAATACAACGGATTAGATCTGATGGAGTCCTTATGCGTGGCTCTATCCCCCAAGGTAGTGTCCTTGGTTGCATCTTGTTTCTGGTGTATGTTAATGATCTTCCTTGTGTACTAAGTGACAATCACTGTACGCTTTTTGCCGACGACATTTCTGTTGCATTTCCCTGCTCAAATCTTAGCGAAGCAGAAAGTAAACTAAATGATACATTTAACACAATTATGAACTGGTTAGATGTCCATAATTTACAACTTAACTTGGGAAAAACCAAAATTATCCAGTTTAAGCCTTATCAGAAAACCGCTATAGCATTAAATTTTAGCTTTAACAACACACTTATAGAAAGCGTGAATTCTGCTAATCTATTGGGTATTGACCTCGACACTAATTTAAATTGGAAGCCCCACGTTGAAAAACTGTGTAAAAAACTGTCTTCATTTATATATGCCCTCCAGCACCTCAAACGTGTGACCGATTTCCAGACGGCGCTCTCAGCGTACTATGCCTATGCTTACTCCATCATTTCGTACGGCCTCGTGCTCTGGGGGAACAGCCGCAATGCACGCAAAATATTTATTTTACAAAAGAAGTGCATTAGAATAATTACTAATATAGATCAAATGGATTCATGTAAACCTTACTTCATTAAACATAAAATCCTCACACTCACTTCCATGTACATTTTAGAATCTTGCAAATTTGTTAGGAAACATGAAGATCTTTATTCAAAATTAACAGGAAACAAAAGAAATAACCGCACTAAAAACATACTCAAATTGCCATCATCCAAATTAAAGCTGGTGAAATCAAACCCACACTTCATGACAATAAAAATCTACAACCATCTACCAAATTCCTTGAAAGACATAGATGGTACCTTAGCATTTATTAACCAACTGAAATCATTCCTAATAAGTAAATGTTTCTATAGCTTAGATGAGTATTTTAATGGCAAATGTGTATGAATGTACTTATATGAAATGGACCCTATGTTAGCATGTCGCTATGGCTCGTCGTGACGCATAATAAATGTGCAACTGTTTTTGGTTTAGTTAAGCGCAAAAGTTTTAAAGTAGGTAATATAAATATATGTATTAGATAATAAGTACCAAGGAAAAAAAATAATAATAATAATAATAGAGTCCTCTGATATTGCCGTGCCCTTGCAGGGTGTCACATGTAGACCTAGTCAAAATATTCCATCTTATGCCTGTAATGTGATTTGCAATAAATTATTTTGATTTGATTTGATTTGATTTGATTTAACCAGATTGTCCGTTCGTGAAACTGTACATACAATACAGAAACTGAATCATTATCGACCAAACTTTATACGTAAATCATAAATCACGTCTTTATCGACGACGCAGCCTAAGTTAACGAGACCTAAAGACCACGTTTAGCATGATTGTGGGCGTTAGGATGGAAAGGGGAATCAAAATAGTGATGCGTTTCTAGCCGCATCGCCTATAAAATGAATCCTAAGAATTTCGTACAATCCCTCGATAGGCTTTTAACATCTGCACGGGAAGAGAAGCAAGGTACATTATAAGTTATTTATCTGGTCCCAGACCCGGGACTCTTTGTACTTCCTAGTTCCTGTCAAAACCAAAACAAATCAATACGCAATCGTACTCCACTCCACCGAAACTAATAAAAATATCTCCAATATGAAATAAAAAAGCGCCTAATGTGAGGGTACTTTGGCTCTGAAATCTCGCATGCCTCTTATTTCCCTAGGGTCGTAAACTACAAAGGAAAACCATTACTCAGTCCATTCAAATAAGTGGCCTCTCGGAACTTAAACTAAGTAATGAAAAATATTTAGACGGTTTCGGAACCTTATGGAATTAATTTTGTTACAGAACCCTATAACAGTAGGCTTCTGTCTTTGCCCATTCGTGTGTCACACTGATGTATCTAGACACGCGGGAGCGTGTCAGCCAAGGTCAAAGTAAAAGGAACTGGCGACGCTGTCGTGTAAACGAACCATTTCGAGCTACTTCTGACCCCTTCACAACTCGGAACTTATTTAACACATGGCACATTTATTCAGACTCCCAAGCTTGCCTAAAATGCAAAATTTCATAGTAGCTCAAACAGATACTGATAATATTAACGTTCAAAAACCGGCGATTTTGTGACCGACTCACTGACTTAAGGAGCGACCATACCGACGCGTATACGTAGTGACGTATCGTAGGCGTCACGTTTTCTCACCGTTTTTCATACGTTTTGTTGCGTAAACGCACAGTCAACGTCTTTTACGCACCAGAATGGTCGCACCTATGTGTAGTAAAATATTGATCAAGAAAAGTCGACCTACTGTTGCACGTTACAGTAACCAAAAAAGTTGCGTTCTGCTCGCGGACGTCCGAACGAGAGTTTTTGATGTCTGTAACGTGCTACTGTTACATTACAGGTCGCAGATCAGTACCTGGCTCAACTTATAATTAACTAGCCTCTGCCTGCGACTTTATTTGCGTAGAATTATTATACATATAAACCTTCCTCTTGAAATGATTCTGAGCAACGGATATCGATGCGGTTTTTTTAATAGGTAGAGTGGTATTTAAAAGAACCGCATCAAAATCCGTTGCTTAGTTTTAAAAAGCTAAGCATACATAGGGACAGACCGACAGCAGAAAGCGACTTTGTCTAAAGGTCCGGCCACACCAGTGCGTAAAAGACGTTGACGGTGCGTTTACGCAACAAAATATATGAAGAAACGGTGAGAGAACGTGATGCATGTGACACGTCACTGCGTATACGCAGCGGTGTGGTCGCTCCTTTATACTATTTAGTGATGTAGGTATCGAAAGTCCGTGCATGCATTTCTTGACGGTTTTACAAAAGAAGATAATAGTTAAAGAGCCATAGCGCGAATTTTAGACTTACCATGACGTTGCGAAGAGATTTCGCATATTTTTTAGTCTAAAAGCTTCTCAAACAAATTCGTGCATAAGTCCAAGTGCAAAGCAAAACACAATGCACAGGTGCGCTACAATAATTGGGACAGGCGACATAAAACATGCCATCTGGCGTATTTTGGGCGTAACTCGTAAAAACGATATGGCGGCGAACAGATGGAAACCATGCCAAGGTTGTTATTGCCGAACTGAATTACGTATGGTGAGCGAATTCCCAGTTGGATTTGCATGGGAGGTCATTGACACGAGTGACGTAGGCTCGTGGAATGTAAAGCATTGTTGGAACTCTGCCACTGTAAATAACGAAGAAAAAGAAGGATGTATTTGTATTCCAGAGGGTTGTAAAAATATTTTTTGAGCATTAACGCTTTATCAAAGAACTAGGCTCGACCCATTCCACACCATAATTAATACACGATAAAACATTTTATTACGCATAAAACTATAGCTACTAAAATTAAACATGAACCATGGCATGAATATATTTATAGCAAAAACCTTCTTACGCGTTAAAAAAGTAAATAAAGCAGGGTAATAACGGTCGCGTGTAACACTGGTGACAAATAGCCAAGCAGCCATGTAATTTATAAAAAAATATTTCGATGAGTAAATTCCATATTTAAATTAGGAAGGCCAAAAATCTTGATAACGCTCAAATATTAAAACGTTATTACGGCGTGGTGACGTCTAAAACGTTAAAGGTCCGTGTTAAGCTAATTTGTTTTTCCTCTCTTTGCCAGAGAGAGCGATAATCCCAGTTTCTTTGAAATTAGGATCAAGGTTTAGTCACAGAACAGTTTTTTGGATTTTGCACTTTCGAACCAAAAAAAAAACTAAAATACGACTGCCAAATAACCAATAATCATTGAGTGTTGGGAGCAAAAAAAAAACATAGAATCTATCAGCTGCTTATCTTCCCCCGCACATAGTAAAAGCCCATCGAGAGAATTGGCGAAAGTCTTAGAATGTTATATTTATAAGCGGTGCGGATTGCAAATCCCTATTTTGATTCCCGTTTCCACGTATATGCCCACAAACACGTTAAACGTGGCCCTTAGCTATTATCTCTCTATGCTCTGTCTACCCATTACCGAAGGGGTAAAGGCGTGATTAATATGTTGACAGTTAAGAAACTGATTTTAAATTTATTCAAGCCATTTGTTTTGTATTACGTAGAGGCATTTAAATCTGGCGAGAACGTAAAAAACCCAATGAGGGATTGGGCGAAAATCATAGGAATCATGTTATAGGCGATGAGGCTAGCAAAGCAACCCATCACTATTTTTGATTCCATTTTCAACCTATAGGTACGCCCACAATCTTGCTAAACGTGGCCTGTAGGTCTTGTTACCTTAGGCTCTGTCTACCCCGTAAGGGATAAAGACGTGATTTGTGTATGTAGCAATGCATAATTATCGTCAATCGCTTTTTTGTATTAATGATGTCTCATCTCAAATTACATACCTACCTTAAATTATTCCGTTCTCTTCAAAATCGACTTAGTGGCCGCAGCGGGATCGCCCGGATTCAAATTAATTGGATTTTATTGAAAGTGAAAACAATCGCCAAAGTTATTAATGGCTGGCGTACAGATGGCGCTGACCACTCATTGTTCTACCTTTGTCGAACTTAACAGCTTAAACGATGTTTCACAGGTTGGCCTCAATAACCACCAAAGTTGGAGTCATTATGTCGTAGCATAGAACAGACAACTTAATAGAAAAGAAATGCCATGTAATTTATGGCATAAAATAGGCCTAGCCGAAATTAACGATTACTGCAGTTTGTAAGGTCATTGGCCTTTGCTTATTGATTGGTGTCATGATTTTGCTAATGCAGGATTATGTTAGCCTTGACTTATTATTCATACGTGAATTTACTGTCAGGGTGTTTTTTATATTAGTAGGTTACTATAGTGGCCTTTTTAATTCGTATTTTTTGACTAAGGTAGAGTTTCAGAAATTTCAGATAGCGAAGACTATGGTAGCATCTATACATACACCACCAGTGTAAAGGCACGTGTCATCTCCTGATCCTACGTAAACGAACCACAATGTCTCGTTACGTGTTCCAAAATTAAAAACGCTTTTTTTTAAATCTTTTATTGATAGAAAAAGAAAGAAAGGAGGCTTTAGTCGCTGAGCGACGATGTCAGCCTCGTTAGATTTACAAACTTATTGTCTTCTTTCTTACGCTTGATTTCTTTGATATATTCTTATGAAAAAACGTGACAGCACCAGATAATTTAAAAGCAATTTCTGGGGGGCACGATAAGGCGTTTTAATATTCACATCGTGAGGTGGATCGTTTCAGTAAGGGCTTGGCACACTCATGTTACTGGCATAAAGCTTCCGTCCCTTACACACACGCGTGGTTAGAAAGGGATAATGCTTTATGTTCACGACGAAATTAAACGTGCCAGGCCTGATCAAGGAAAGTGGGGAAGGAATTGTGACGTCTCGAAGTCCTGTGACCCGGCGGTCTCTTGGGGTCCGAGATATTTTTGGTATACGGAGTTCTCATTCGGTGTAGCTCTTAATAAGATAATGTGTCATATGTCATACTATAACGCGATGACAACGTTGACAAATTATCAAATGAATCAATTATTTTTACTTCTTGATTTTTTATGTTTACTTTTACGGTTTTACAGACATATTCAAACAGATGGCGCTTGGCGACAAAATTTAGCATTGTAACAAGGTCACGTGACTGCTAGTAACAGATAGAAAAAGAAGTCTTACCATGCTATGGGTGATGTAGGGGTGCACGCGTCACGGAATGACTAGGATCCGTGTTCGATTCCCGGCCATAGCTTTACTTTTCGAATTTTTCTGTGTTCTAATTTTCAGTGTCGTTTAGAAATTTTGCATTGAAAATGCAAAAGAGGCTGGTGACCTAATTTAAGCCTTAATCACTCGTACTGAGTGGCGAGAGAGTGCCCAGGGCCTTACCTGACACTTCTAGTATGGATCTGACAGCGAGCGATTCAACTTTGGTTCGGAATTGAACCGCAATTAGTGTGTTTATGTGACGAGTACTCGGCCTAGAAAAATGACCAAGCGAGTAGGTCGGTATCTAAACTATACATACATACACATACACAAATCACGTCTTTATCCCTTACGGGGTAGACAGAGCCTAAGGTAACAGATACCTACAGGCCACATTTAGCAGGGCGTATAGGTGAAAAATGAAATCAAAATTGTTAGGTTGTTAGCCTCATCGCCTATAACATGATTCCTATGATTTTCGCCTCCCTCGATGGGCTTTTACCATATACGCGGGTAGAGAAGCAACTGGTATATTCTATGGTTTTTCTTTACTCCCGGACCAGCAGGGAAGAATCTTATCGTATCTAAACTAACTACTTCTAATTAACATTTTTTTGTACGTGTTCTAAGCAAATAAACAGTTCTTTCTTTCTCTGACAAAGTACCAATTTGCTGTCTCGTCACTGTACCAGTACCAGTGATCACGGCATTAATAGTTAGGGAGCTGGCGAGCATTTCGGTATATGATTTGCACACGTTTCACGTCGAGGTGGAGTCATCCGACTGTATAATCATCAGGCCCAGAAGCAGACGTGTGCGCATAATAAAATAAATAAATAAATACCTTGGGACAAATTACACCAATTGACCCAGTCCCAAACTAAGCAAAGCTTGTACTATGGGCACCAGGCAACGGATAAACATACTTATATAATGTAGATAAATACATACTTAAATACATACAACATCCATGACTCGGGCACAAACATTCGTATTCATCATACAACTGTCTGCCCTGATTCGAACCCAGGACCTCTAGCTTCATAGTCAGGGTTACTAACTACTAGGCCAGGAGTTCCCAACCAGTGGGGCGCGCCCCACTTGGGGGGCGTAGGGTAATCCAAGGGGGGGCGCGACGAGCGGCTTAGGTATTTATTAAAATTCATAAATTTACTAATAAAGTGCAAGCACAATGTTCTCGCTAATCATTAATATAGTACCTATGTAGTTGAGTTGGGACAAGGGGGGCGTAGTATTTTAGCATAAACTTGAGGGAGGCGCATAGGGTAATAGGTTGGGAACCCCTGTACTAGGCTATCCGGTCGTCAAAGTCCTTGAAAGATGGTCCTTGATGTTTCTCAGGGCATAAATATCACTATTAATAACGTCTGCCTTGTGTGCTGATCATATAGAAATTTTGCTCGCCAGCTCCCTAACTATAAGGTACACTGGATAATAATTCGTTCGTGCCACAAATTGTCGCGGGCAATCCAGAAAATACGACAAAGTAAAAAAAGGTCCATCCCATAAATCAGATTTTATGAAATTTCGACCTTACACCAAATATATCGCAGGCGGAGGGCCGTTCAGAAAATGCGATGGAATTAAATTGCTCACGAAACTTCTAATTTTGTCCAAGACTACGGTTAGTAATAAATAAAGGTAATACTATATCGGCGTGACTAATCATCATGCTCAATGCTTCCATGCTGGTCTGGGAGTAAAGAAAAGCATAGAATGTACCAGTTGCTTCCCGCGCAGATGGTAAAAGCCCATCGAGGGAATGGGCAGAGGAATCATGACTTCTATAGGCGGTGCGGCTAGCAACCCATCAATTTTTATAACATCTAATAGTTTTCTGCATCAAATGAAGTCCTTTCTTAGAAGTATTTTAGTTACTAGTCCTATTTTTGTTTATTTGGGTTAAAAAATATAGTACCTATTAAAAATGAAAGTTCTCAACACTATGTCAAGTCTATTGTCGATTGTTTCTTCGCCTTCTTCTTCTATAATTACCAGTGGCCTTACCATGACGTCTTAATGCAATTCAATTCCGACTTAGTTCAGGTTTTACTTGTCATGTTTAGTATGGATCTGACAGCGAGCGAACCTAAACTGAATCGAAATTGAATCGCATTAAGACGCCATAGTAAGGCGCCAGGTCTCCTCCAAACGCTCCCATAAGAAATGGTCGCACGAAAAATACGTTTAAACTGCAAAATATAATATTACGTGTGTTTAGCCTCTGGCATAAACAGTACCTAATTAGAATAGGTAACGTAATATGTAAATATAATTAAGATAATTAGCTTCTCTCATTACAATTTAAGGATAAATTTAAATCCCGCTAAATTCTGCAACGTGAGATATATATAACATAAACAATATTGATTCCTACCTATCTATTAAACAAAACAAAAGACTGGGAACCCTGTAATCCGAGCTGTCGCTTCCTTTTCTACTCTCAACCCTAATATATCGCGGCTCTATCGCTTAACATAACATCCATTGCCTCGTATCGTCGAACAGCAAACGTAGATGTGGTAAATCTGGCGTCAATGGATTGCAAACTCTCTATTAGTTCCACGTAAAGTAAACCCTGTATTCAAGTTAAGAGCTCAAGGATTTTGTGTCAATGGCGATTTATTAAATATCTCGTAAATCTTTTTATCCTTGTCGGCACTTTGTTATTTGACTCCTGCTTTTGTTTGATGATACAATATTTGAACTTAGACTTTGGTTAACTCCATCATTTGCGGGGATTTGCGAAGAAAGCAAAGTCTTAATTTAGAGTATTTTAGGGATGTTAATTCTGTTGTAGTCTAACTAGCTATACTAAATTTAATGACTGTCTTAACTGGTCTCTTATTACAGAAGGGAGTTTCGTTGAAAGACACTACGAGGACGGCTTTTGTTCACACAAATAAACCGAGTAAAGGGTAATAAGTAGAGTTAGCTCTTTCAACATGAAACTACCGTGAGACTTAATCATCATTACACGTAAACGGATAAGTCACGTATAAAAAGTCGAGTGATGCTGATGTCATGATGTGGATGGTCGGTGCCCTCGAGCTGGAAAACTGTTTTAAATATTGACCAAACGGTGAGTGTGAGCGAACCTTTACGGAGTGACGTGATCAGTGTTGTGTGCTGCCCTACATTATTTTGATAATAATAAAAATGACGATGAAAACGAGGGTAGTTGTGCGCCGCTGTCAGTTGCGTCGAACAGCCGCGCGAGCAGAGCGCTGGCATGCAGTGTTCGTTTCGCTGCCGCCGGGGCGAGCGCTCTGGGAAGAAGGACTACGAAATAGTCCGAAACATGTCGAGCACCACTCGACTTTTTACACGTGAGGTATCCGTTTATGTGTAATGAGGGTTAGCTCTAAACTTTACTTAAAACTTCTTTAGTGGCGTTGTGCACTCTTTGGGATGGGTAAAAAATGTCAAACTCGCGTCAGCATCCCTGCTGTCCCAAGTTCATGCAATAGGTACGACATATGTATACATACATAAATCACGTCTTTATCCTTACAGTGTAGACAAAGCCTATATCTAAGGACTAAGGCCCTAAAAACCACGTTTAGCATGATTGTGGGCGTATAGATGGAAAGGGGAATCAAAATAGTGATCGGTACAGCCACATCGGCGGTTTTTTCTTGTCTCTCAGCCCAGCATGGAAGTAAGCAATCATAGTATGATTGTTATAAAGTGTCGTGAGTAGGTACGATCCTTTAACACTCCGGTAAATGTGATACTAATTGCTTACAATGAGCGATTGTTTGGGAATTAAGATTATATTGGTTTATTTACAAAGCCTTTAAAATAGACTAGAACTGAGAATACACGAGTTGCGGCAACATACATAGACTTAAGGCTGGTATTGTCAGATAATTCTAACTTCACAGAGTTCTGTAGAAGATACTTCAATTTAAAGCCGAATTAGATTATTTGTGAACTTCTAAAGGCGCGTTTACGCTATATAAGCCGAGCAAGAGTCGAGCACGAGCCGAACAGAATTCATCTAGTGTGGACCGACTTACAAGCCTCGAACCACACTTGCCGCCACGAAGCCTAGAACTGCTCCGCTCGTGCTCGGCTTGCCTAGCGTAGACGCACCTTTAAGTCCCAAGTATCTAGAGATACACGTAGGCGGCGCCGACAGACCGCTAACTTAGTTATCCCTTGCCAACGTGATGACATGTAAGTTTCGCTGATAAAAACCGTCTCAATGCGAGGATTAAACATCGAGTTAAGTACCTTTTTTAACCCGAATGGTCTACGAAGTTTGAGGACTTATAAAATGCTGACGTGTATTACAAGAGATAAGTCAAACACTGAACTTGGAGGTAACTTATCCAGAATTACATACATTTATATATCACGTCTTTATCCCTTACGGGGTAGACAGAGCCTAAGGTATCAAAACCTTAAGGCCACGTTTAGCATGAGTGATGGGTTGCTAGCCGCATCGCCTATAAAATGATTCCTAAGACTTTCGCCCATTCCCTCGATGGGCTTATGCCATCTGGGCGGGAAGAGAAGCAACTGGTAAATTCTATGTTTTTTCTTTACTCCCAGATCAGCATGGAAGAATTTGTTTCTTTTAAATCATGTCATGGTTCCCGAATAAAGTTTTTATCAAACTATACCTATCTAACTGACTGACTTCACTGAGCTCCTTTTGGAGGCAAGTGTGTAAAAAAAAAATTGGCGCGAGCAAAGAAGCTATGGACACTTTCGTATCCTTGAAACCTTACTACATTTATTTATACATACGTAACATTTGACTTCGCAAAGAAAGGCAGAAAGTTTTGTATGCTTCCTAAAATCTACGATTCTAACTGGGCACGAGATGAGATCTTAATAAATCGCAACATTTTAATCAATTCTATGGAAATGTTAAATTTATTCGTATTTATCTTAATTAGGATCGCGAAGCAGTCAGCAAGCGCACACCGAACTCCCTTAACTAAATATAAACTATTTCTTTGCCACAAAATCAAGAGCGCGGTCCCCTATTTCACAAACATAATGCTCGTGAATAAAAACGTCAAGTTAGTTACGAAGTTGTTTCGTGACCTTTCGCAACTCGGAGCCATTCAATGGAGCCATTTGTGTCTTTCTGACAGGAATTTGCCCTCAGTAGAAACTAGGGCTCCCAAGGAAAACTACTCGGCATCTTTGCATGTTACGGGTGACAGGATATACCGAGTGCGAAACTTTATTTAACCGTTAGTTTAACGAACTGTCAAAGTACTTCGACAATTGGATTTACTTTTGAATTCCGTATAAAATAGAGTACGTAACACAAGATAAATTAAGAGTGAGTTGCCGGCCCTTTGTGGAAATAATACTTTTTGTTTTAAAGATGAGGCTCCAATGGGGAAATAATGTCGTTTGGAACTGATTCCATAATATTGCCGTATATAGTGACCTGTAGGCTTATGACCTAACTCGCTCGCAATCGCCATCGTTTTCATTTTGACAGTTCATGTATGGGCTGACAATTGGTATCGGAATCAGCTAGCTGTCACATTCATATAAGAACTGTCAAAATGAACACGATGGCGATTGCGAGCGAGTTAGGTAATAAGCCTACTGTTCCACTTTGAACGCTCTATGATAGACATTCAGCGATTGAGGTGGTGAAAACGGAAAAAGTGGCAAATTTAAAGTTTGACATAATCAAAAAAAAAATGAAAATTAATTTAAAGGCCTGATATAACAACTGAAACTAGGTACTCCTAATTATAAAAGTTTAAAATAAATATGTCGTCTAAATATTCCGCCACAGGCATCGACGCCAAGACGTTTGCCGCATTGCCTCTTTGAACTGCTATTCCTAACCTTTGAGAGAGGTACGCGCCAGCCCTAGGGTCACCAGTGGCCAGCACTGCACGTGTCGAAAGCTCTTTTAGTTTTTTTTTTGTGACCGCCGACCGAGGTCCCATTGTCTCGAAAGTAAGCGCCGCAAACACATGGTAATTCGTTGATCTAAAACCAATTGTCTAGTTAGGTACTTTGTGACCACCTGCATGTTTAGTTTATGGCGCTGCACCACAAAAAAAGTAGCTACCTACTTAAGGTCGGACGCGATCACTTAAAGTTCTTTAAGCTTTTCTGATTTAAAAATGACTGTAAAATAATAGACTTCGCTTCCCGTCTCAAAATGGGGTCTTCCCATCGAGTTACGACCTGGGTGCCTTTAAGAGGTGAGTGTAAAATTTTCTGCAGGGCCGACAACGCACTGACATCGCGTAAGGCGCTGCGGGTGTCTATGGACAGTGGTGATAATTTAACATCAGGTGACCCACTGGTTCGTTTTGTCTGGCCTCTCTAACATTAAAAAAAAGCAAATCATACGTTTAACTACAACACAACACTTACCGACATAGAGCAATGGGAAAGCTATAAATCAGCCCCAGCTTACCTAAAGCGCAACACACAGATATCTCGAAGGTGCGGTAATAGGATTCGACCTTCGGAAGGGTCTGAGCGCCCCATGTCGGATGATTTAATCTGCTCATTTCGTTTTGAGTCGACGTGATGTTGTCCGTAAATTCGCACGTCAATCCGTCATATTAAGGCAATGGCTTGTGAATCTTGTGATGTACAAGGATAGTGGATTGCTGCTAACCGTACTGAACGGTGAAACGGCGCTGTACCTCATTTAGTTGGTCTCCCAATTCCCATTCAATTTTAACATAAACAGGTTTCAATTTAAAATCTTAAACTTTGGCCACCTAAATATTTTATAACCTTCAATTTTGAATTTAAAATGAGTCTGTGAACAAGCCTTTCGAACTATGTTTAATATTAATAACTACTTCGGAAAACCTCAAGTATCCCTTTTATGTTTCTTGGACTGTATTTGTGAGCTGCCCGTCATATATTTCTTGAAATTGAAATTGCAAGCGCTCCCGGCGATTCAAATCTCCGCCTTCTGAATTATTTGCACGAAATGGTTTGCAGAAATAGTTTTTATGTAGCTTAGAAACTATCTATTTTTATTACGTAAACTTAAACAGAAATTTATTGGAATACTAGTCCATAAGTTGAGCTAGTTGTTCTTATATAGCGCGTGGGAAATTGAACTATCAATTCAGAGCTTGTGTATTCGATTGTCCCTGGTTTACACGGCACAAATCTTGGGAAGTAAACTCAAGATAAGATTCTAGTTTTCCGGCTGGCACTTCCTTTGGCCTGGATGTCGAGGGAGCACTGTAAGAATGGGTTTGTGAAGGGATAACGTTTTCTCGTCGACCTGCGGTTCAGTTCAGACTGGGTGCCATAGTGTAGTCGACGTGTTGAGTAGTTAGAGTTTAAGACCTGTAGAATATTCTGGATTCATGCATAGACCTAAGTCCTAATTAATCTTACTAATAGTATAAAATGTGAAAGTTTGTGTGTTGTTACTTCTTAACGATAAAACGGGTGGACGGATTTGAAATTTAGTATGTAAATTACATTTGCAATTTGCCATGAGCTTTTCGGTGAAGGAAAACATCGTGAGGAAACCTGCACACATCTGCGAAGAAATTCAATGGTGTGTGTTAAGTTCCCAATCCGCACTGGGCGCGCGTGGGAACTGTAGCCCAAACCCTCCAATACACGGAGGAGGCCTATGCCATGAGGCACGCCGAATTACGCGACAATTTAATAATAATAATAAAAAAAAAAACAACAACATACTGAAATTGTAGCGAATTCGGAATAAAAAGGCTATAATATAATATAATATACTTAATGTAAATTAGTTGTCTAGAATAACACATGGGCTATTTTTTATCCCGATTTTCCCATGCGATTGAAAAATCACGAATTGTAAGTTTCAAGACATAGTGTGAAGGATATAGGATTCATTTTTGAGTTGTGTGCAACAGCCTAGTGTACAATAATTTTGTCGAAAACTATTGGCAAATGGCGCAGCTAGTCAATTGAAATCTCTTGTTTCCATCGTCAAAATCTATCTCTAAAAAGTGAAAATCACGAAAACATCCGAGGTCGGGACAAAGCCGTCGTCATGTCAAACCGAGTGGCTTGCCGCCGACAGTTTTAATTAGGCTCTATTGACTCGAACCTTCTGCGATGGGATTAATAATGCCTTTATGAATGCAAGAAAACAGGACTTCAGGACAAATACCTTTTTAACGTGGCTCAAGGGGATTTATGCCAAGACTATAGGGATGATGACGGAGTAGTCAGGCTGTAGCTTTGCTGTATGAATACAATACAAATGGAGTGACACGCGCGGGGTGCATATTTTTGCAAGATTTTGTTTGCCTTACCGTATAACGTAAGTATGAATCAAATCTTGCTAGTCAAATACCTACTCTTACAATGGTCAGATTAACTAAAAGTAAAAGTAAAAAAAAATATTAATACCTCAACATAGACAGATAGAAGTTGACAACAGGCTTAAGACTAGAGAGGAAGAAAACGGGTGCGTGTGTGCGTGCGTAGGTACAAGCACGCGTGTGTTTGCGGGTGTTTTAAATTTGTATTTGTTTCTCTAAAGGGTGTTTTTTTTTTAAATTAAGGCATATATATTATTATGTACGTTATGTAGGAACAAAAGAGGGTGAAGCAGCAAGCCTTAGTTACTTACGGTTAGTTAACTAAATAAAGATTGTGATGAAAATTGAAGGGTTTTTGGAAATGTAGAGCCGCAGATGAATAGATTTGGTTTGATGTAAAAACAATAATTTCCTACCGTAGAGTTCTTTACCCTTTCGTAGAGCTCTTTTTCAGCCTGGTATTGAATTAATTCATATTAAATGTAGTGAGGACTATTAAAAAAAAACTAAAGCTAGTTCACGTTATCACTTATTCAAAACCCAACCCTTCTAACTAAATATTATTTCGTACTATATCAACCGAAAAGTGTTATTATTTTATGTTACAAACAGACATAGCTCTAGATCCTTCTGTCTCACCATACATTCTCCATAAAGAAAATACCAAACTTCTAAATCCAACCTCCTGTTTTATGCATAGAGTTTTCTTCGGGCGGATATTGTAAGGAAATGTCGACGACAAGGTAAAACAAAGAAAAATCTTTAAAGTCCCAAACCAAAGACAAGAAAACCGTAATGTGAAAGTAACAACATTACTTTGATCTGCTCTAACTTACATAAGTAACAATGAGTTAGAAGTAGTAACCAATATCTCGTGATCTTTTAGGTTGTTGCACTATTTTGATTGTTTGGTTAACACCAGTTACTCGTAAACAAAAATTACATTAAAACTGTACATTAAAAAATTAAAAAGTAACTAAATACTATATGTACAAAATTAACCTAAACCTAGCCTAATTTAAACTACAAATAAAACACCCCTCCCAGGTTACTATACTATCACTGCTCATTGTACCCAGAAGGCTGGCAAGAGTTATAACCCTACCATCTCTTTTTCCAGTCAAAATCCAATCGAATTGCGCTCCTACATATTACAATGTACTATCAGGCCGTTTGAAATTATTAATTAGTAGTTTCTGTATTCCACTTCTGACAGGATTATCAGTTTATAAATAATTGGTTCACAGAATTCGAGCGTGGACACATCGAAATTGAATGGCTGTTATTAATAATGAGATTCAAATACACGGTGCATTTGAGCAAATCTGTTTGTGCGCTATCGGCTATAGGTTGGTTTCAACTAACTATGACTTTGTAATGAACCAGTTTTAGTCTAGGTTTGATGAAGCGGTTGTAGTAGTTTTTCGAAGCAGATTTCCATAGACACAGTGAGCTCATTTTTGAAATCACGCCGTGAAAATAGGTGACACCCGAGAATTATAAAAATCTGTATCGTTTCAATTGAATTACTAGTTGATTAAATTAATTAAGCTGTAATATTTTACGCGTGTTCTACCGTCTTTCGTAAAGGTTGATATGTTTGAATTGTTATCAAAGTTCAAAATTAACTCTTTTTGCACAATACATTGGAACCTAAGATGCTAGATCAAAATGAAAGATATGTACATTTTAGTTTTTTTTTAAATTCAGGGTTAACTATCGAGTCATAATATAAAACTTCTAAGTATACGACAGCATAAGTTTTTTTTGGATAAAGTAAACAGTGAAAGAACCAGATTTAAATAATAATTGAACATACATGTTTACGTATTTATCATCTCGGCAAATATTGTTAAAACAAATGCTAACAGTAAACTTTTAATGAAAACGAAAAACAGTACCGAATTACCGATACCGTGAACAGATTAATGTGTTTGCAACTTTTTCTTCCATTGCGGTAGTGATCGTGGGAGGTATATGGACGTTTGAAACACTCGAATACTCGTCCTACTTAGAATTAGGTACCTACATGTTATTTTAAATTATCATCAACAGGACCTTTTCTTACGTCATGCGGAAACCACCAGGAACTCGGGAAAGTTTGTCCAAACTTTCAGAAATGAAAACACCCTAAGTTTCGCCATCCAATCAAGGTGGTTGTTTTGTAAAATTGATAAGGAATATAACGTTAAAACTTCAAACTTTTGGAAAATTGGGACATCGATGAAAAAATAAGAGTTTGGCAACTCATTTATAAAAATTGAATCTCTATTTCTTATAGCTGACTTCTATGTAGGTACTTTTTATCTTTCAGGAAAAATGTTGATTAAGTATGTAACTTACCTGTTTTTAGTATAAAAGCTACCATTCTAAATCTATTCTGTACCATTATTTCAGGTAAATAAAATTATAGAAAACGAGTCTCCTACTAAACATTAAATTCGGACAAAAATCAACCTTCCGCCATGGGGCTTGTAGTTACTTAATTTATACAGATGATATTTAATAATTTTGTATGTATTGATAAAATCATTACACAGTTAGGTAAATGTAAAGTGCTTGAAATTTTTTAGTGGATTCGTAAATTGACGAATAAAATAAATGTGAATCAGAGTACGAATAAAAATAAATTATTTCACAAAACCTGAAACCCATCTCCGCACCTTATTTAGACCTCTGTTAGAGACACGAGCTTCTCCCGCTAAGGGTTGTGTGGGGGTTTGAGAATTTTTGAAATTAAATGCTCGCTTCTGCTGTCCCTTTGTATGCCGAGATATCCATGGGGGTAATGTCAAGGACGTTTGGATATTTCGAATCACTCGGATCCAGTAATGCGTTTAATTTCTTACATATTCAGAATGTAATTTGATAAATGGGACCTCGCACCTTTAGAGGTCGTGAGTTCAGAAGCGTCCGTTGAAATTTTGAGCGGACCTTTATTCTGCCTTTGTATTTTAAATGAACCGAAACTGACATGAAACATGTCCTGAAAATGGATGTTTTATACGCGGTAATACTCGGTAATTCAATATTTACGTATACTTTTTTGGAAGTACAAAATTTGGTCACAATTTGATGCTATCGAGGCAGAAAATGTATCTTTTCCAAATCATTAAAGATCACAGAAAATATTGAAGATATGTACCAATAATCTATGTATAGCAATTCCTGTAATTTGGAACCGTTAAGTGAGCAATATTTGTATTCGTAAATGTTTCGACATCGGCGTTAAAGATACGGATAAAATTTGCTATAAATATAAGGATTTTTGGGGCATGCTAGTGTCATTCAGTGGAGCTTGGCAGGTCTCATCTCTGGATTTATTTTCTTATTCACCATAACACCTATAAAACAAAAACAGCCAAAACTCAAGTCGAAATTTGGAAAACAACCAAACTATGTTGAAATTCTTTACAAAAGAAATAAATTCGTATTGCTTAAATTTTTTTCAAGGCCTAATAACATAAGTAAAGCTATATACTACAATAGCACAGGTACATAGGCGTACAAAAAATGAGCATCGGTTAAAAAAGGGTGTGGAAAAGGTACAAGCGGTGTCACGAAAGTGTGAGCGAGACAAATTACAGGGGCAGGTGTAAACAACTTTTTATTCACGAAACTCAAATAATGTAGACGTCGCGAAGCCCTATTAATCAGTGTTGGAACTAGCGCAATTTCCGTACACAGCTATTATTCAGCCTTTGTATGTAAAGTGAAAATGGTTTTCTATTTCTGCATTCTCGAAAAACGGACTTTGTGAGTAAGTTAATATCCTGAATGATAAAACGTTTCGCGGTAACAATTAGACGAATAGTATTGAAAATGTTTCCTATTTCTGCATTTCTTGCGTGCAATTTAATTTAACGTGTAAATGTAATTTAGTGTTGTTAGAGGCAAGTTTCTTTGTGCTAACTAGGTAAATATTAAACTGCTTACACGATTAGTCGACAATGATTCGACCAGTTTAGGTCTATTTCAGAAGAATTTCTTTGGAGGTAGGTTTTAGTTTTAGGACTGTTAATACGTCATTAACGTTTTCAAAAATTTGCTCTTTCCTTGCTCGTTAATTTCACCATTATTATGTTTTCCACTTCGCCGTAGGTCCGTATTATCTCAACGGGGGCTATCGCGTGTGAATTTGCTACTAGAGGCGCTAGTGTCGCGTGAGGTGCTATAACATTCACTTTTCATTGGTTTTGGCGGGCTTCGTGACATAAATTATAATTTATTTCATTTACCTGTTGAAAATTGATCTCCTTCGTGAAATTATCGTGAAAATGGGTTATTTGGCGATGAATGTGAACACATTGAAAGCGGATTTTTTTCAGAACACAACGGAACTGCACAATATTGCGGCATAGCTACTCGATATGATGATAGTTATTTTTAATTAATAACTTAATTAGATTCAAGATTTAAAACTTTGTTTCGGCGCCGATTTTATAAAGTCGCCTTTGAGCTATACCTCTGGACCTTAGTCAACGGTGGCGCCAACTGGTGAGCAAAAAAACGATAGTCCCCAATCTCTAAATTACAACAATTTGGACCTGTGATTGTAGGCCATACGCACCAAGACTCCCACCGATTGGACTAGTGGCATGTAGTGACTTCTATTTATCCAGCATGGATGAATCTTAGTTTTTTCTTAGCAAGCATACTACATGGTACAAAATAATTTCACCTATTTCGATTTTATATCTTCATCACGATTGTCAGTCAAAACAATTTCATATTTATGTGCCCTTACGTTTTGTTCTGACAGGCTACGGAACTCTAAAAAGGTATGAAGCTGAAATGTACGAGTAAACCTTTTGTCAGTCCGGCCGTGTCCGTGTCGAGGGCTTTAAATAAAATATAGCCCTGAAATATGATATTTAACGGCGAGCCTTGAAAAGAGTAATTGTGGCCAAAGTTGCAAAAATTAAACATAGTCTCGTACTTTTTCGTAAATGAAAGGATTTTTGTTCTCAATTCATTAAGTTAATATAAAGGCTTTTTGGCATTTGTTTTGAGAAATTTAAACTCTAAATTTTTTGAGTTGCTTTCCAGTTTTGTTAGAAGTCACCATGGTTCGCGGCATCAATGTCTTAAACTGAAAAGAAATAGCTGTCGGAGTTTATTAACTTTTCTAAGTAAATAGTTTACAATATTTACAACAAAACTTAAATAAACTGTGATCAATATCGCACTCCGAAGTAACAAGACACTTCGTAAATCACATAATTAGAAATTATGATAAAACTTTTCTAATTTATTTTATCTGGCAGACAGATCATTGTTTATTGTGAAGGCATTGAAAACTTTCGAGACGTGATTATAGCACTTATCTTCACATTGTCTTAGTTTGAGTAAGAGCATTTGCTTTCCAGAGGCCTTCAACAAGACTAATTCTGTTCCAATCCATTTTAACATTATGTAAACAAAGTAATTCCATCTAAATTACCACCTTCTGTTCTCCAGTCCATTATGGTTGCCTGGTAGAGATCGTTCTGTAGCGATAAGGCCGCCTATTGTTACTTTGTAATATTCTGTATAACTACCTTTTTTCTGTTTTGGTTTTTATATGTGGTGTTCAATAAAGAGTTATTGTATTATATGTATTGTAAATTCCCACACAATCACTCATTGTGAGACATGATCAGATGTGTACGGATCTGCATTTCTGTATGAGAAAACCCATTGAAATCAGTTCATGGAATAAATAAGGCATGGTCCTCTTGGCATATTTATGCAATATGTATTATTACCGTGTCATTAGAGCCTCAAAATCTGCCTAAGGGGCACGATTCAAGGAAAAAACTGCAAGAATATCTCTCCAATTAAAAGTTTTTCAAATTATCCGCCTCAAATTATGCAAAGTTCCGAAGTTACAGAGTTTTTTTTAAGTAAATTCCAAAGACTTGATCTTCGCGTTTTAGAAGCCATTCAATTTATATGAAAAACGCTGCTGTAGGCGTAGGCTTGACCTGTGGCTCTGGCTTTCCAAGGAGATCGTGGGTTCAAATTCGGCTACACCTGAAATGTTGGACTTTATGCAGAATTAAATTGATTCTGATTCGAATAGTAGCTCATCCCAATACTGTTACGCAATTACCAGATAAGATTGACTTATTGTAAATTCTAGCTGGACTTACTGAACGCTACAAAATACCAATAAATAGAAAAGCTACTTCGGTTTTTTAGCATGAGAAAAAAGGTAAACATTCTTAACATGTCTTTTTATTGAAAAACACTTTTTTTAAATCGGTAACTGGAAAATATAAAACTGTAACAAAACAAATCACAATATTTTAATTTTTAACCTGCTGTTATTAATTCTTTGTAGATTGACATTTTTTTTCATGCTAAAAAAAACCGAAGTGTAAACATAACTGTAATTGTACAAAATAAAGAGCACATTCACTCCTCAAGATCGTGTAGAACGTCTTAAAACCATTACACACGCGGAAAGAGTTCTTTAGCGACAATGAGCGACATTCCATACTACTCGCGACGATTAAAACCACACCCAAAACGCACCCTAGCGGAACCAGCGTACGGTCGCTTTTGTACGTTCTCCTTTGGCGCCGAATAATCCTTTCGTATCTACAAAGAGATTTTATACGTAAAAGACATTCTCTCTAATGCGACTTGTTTGTTTGAAGTGATTTTTTCTCGAGCAAAGTGCTCCGCACCATTAGTCGCGAAACGGTCGGATAATACAGCAGGAGTAACGACGCACGTTAGCAAGGTGCCGCTTTACACCCTCTTACCTGTACGAGAATGCTTAAACGGAATCACGGGGCCATACAACAGTTCTCCGTATAGGCCAATAGCAATGGGCGGAGCTCCGCAACACTGCCGGAAATATCTGTGCACCTGATCACTTAGTTATGCCCCTACCCCTATTGTCTACCTTGTCATTATTTCTGTAACGTTATTGTGCTGTTTTCTGGTGTTCAATAAAGAATATTTGCATTGTATTATTGTAAGTCACATTAAATTAATAATCATACACGTGTGTTTGCGCTTGCATTTGCTAAATAATTTGAGGCAAGATCAAGCGAGGTGCGCAAGTATTTCCGATGTGTTAAGCGTGCTGAAAATATAGAGCTGTATGTATGTAGTTCAGGAAGCATATCCACGGTTTCACCCCAGTGAAAGGCTGAAAAGTATCCTGATTGTCTAGTAGGAACTTGAAGCCAATATTAGGAACTATAGAATAAACAACAAAATAGAGTGGCAAGAAGGGCAATCCAATTATGGCAACACATGAGTTTATTTCAGCTAATTTTGCGCGAATGTTTGTCCTTTTTTTACTTGGAACAAATCCAAGCAAAGATAAAGTCCTGGCTCAGTATTTATTTAACTTTCTCTGTTAATAGAACCCGAAACACAAGTGAATCATCCATTTTCTAAATTAAACTACGTAGTAGATTAAAATGATTCTAGTTGCAAAAAAAACTTGGCGTTCTCACGAAGTAGTCATGTAAATTGGTCTAAATTGAAAAAAATGTAGACTCAGCGTAACGTAAAACTCGCGAAAAGAATTCACCATATAAACATAAACTGTGCATAATTTATATGAACCAAAGCAATGTTAATTGCTAGGTTTTCCCTTGAAAATAAACGTTGAAAAATGCCAATGGGGTATTTTTATTTAATTTACGCTTAACAAGCCTTCTGAGCGTTTTTTTCAAAGCATCCGGCCTTTCATGTATTGTCGTCGATTGTTTGAATATTAACATAAAAACAAAAGGAATTTTTCGCGGGGACAGGCCGTGGAATTTATTTCTGTGCGTAAGTGGGGTTGGCAAATAATTGAGATTCAAAAGTCAATTAAAAAAAATGTCGCTATTGTAGCTGCAGTTTTGGAGTTCTGATTTTCCTCTACACATACACAAATCGCGTCTATATCCCTTACGGGGTAGACAGAACATGAGATAACAAGACCTAAAGGACACGTTTAGCATGATTGTAGGCGTATAGGTGGAAAGGGGAATTAAAATAGGGATGGGTTGCTAGTCGCGTCGCCTATAGCATGGTCCTAAGAATTTCGCCCATTCCCTCGCAGGGCTTTTACCATCTGCGCGGGACATGAAGCAACTGGTACATTCTACGTTTTTCCTTTGCTCCCAGAAAAGCATGGAAGTAAAAAAAGCGCGGAAGTGGAAAATGTGTCTATGTTTATTTATTTGTCAGATAGGTTACAAACCCTAAAAATATTGACGTTTTTCAATACAGACAATAAACTACAACTCAATGAGCCAAAGAAATATACTGACGAACAAAAATAACGGGTCACTCTTCATACATTATTGTATGGGAAGTGACCACTTACTTTTGCTCATCAGTGTAGTTAGTTCAAAATGTTTAGTTAAAGTTGAATATTTTTAACTAATATAATTTTATTGTTCATTAAGTTTAAAAATGTCTTAATGCGATTCAATTCCGAAAAAACCTAGTGCTTATATTCTCTTTGTTCCGAAGCAAAGTTGGATTGATCGCTGTCAGATCCATACAAGAAGTGTCAAAAATGACAGCTAAAGAATTGGAATTGGCCTTGTCTTATCAAACCTCGACTTTGGCAGAACCATCAAAAATTAAGACTTCATGGTAAGGACTCTGTGCTCTGCAATGAGACGTATGTAATGATAATGATAATTTATAAATTTACAAAGAATATGATACAGTAAACAGTTAATAAGATTATTACACGCTTCTTATATTCTATAGGCTGGAGATGAGATAGTGAGATGTTGGTTATTAATCTTTTGAATTAATATTTTTAACCACCATCCCTAAACATGACCGAGATAACGAAGCAGAAGTAAGAAAATCCAAAAAGCTTCATAACCAAACTTTGTTCAAACTTGGAATGTGATTTAAATAATGCTCTTAATTTAAACATCGCACTGGCCGCATTATGCATTGAATTTAATTTTGTTTAAATTTGTATCCGCGCCCGCGAGTTCAGAATTTATTTCGGAACTTTCCAAATAAGGATGTACGCCTTCGAGTAGGATGTTGATATAAATGAAATAAATATCACAAGAATATTTAGCACCAATTAACCTAGTATCGAACTATGCAAAGTTTGTGCTATGGGTTAGAGGCAACGGACAATACTTGCATACATAAAAATATTTACTTAAACTTAAACACAACAGCAATCGTTTGTCCTTATCTGTGAAAGGTAAATGTCAAAGTGACAGATAAGGACAAACGATTGCTAAGTTAGCAGAAGCATATAGAGCGTCTATGAAAACTTCTTCAATGCACGAAAATTTTGGCTTGAAATCAAATGATTGTTGTTGTTTATCTTCAAACGTTCTGTGTGAATGTGTCAGTAAAATCACTCTCTCTCTTTCTTTCTCTTATGCAACATCGATGGTGAAACATTAGACTTGCGTACAAATAACAGTTCTACTCGGTGGACCGACGACATTGTAGCAATCGAAGGGAGTTGACGTATGATGGCGGCTCAGGACTTCTGTTTGTGGCGTCGTATGGGGTGGTTTGTGTACAGCAGTGGATGTACACGAGTCCAGCCAACTAACAGATATAGCAGTAGACGTTCCCTCGGCTTTTTAATATCCCAAACATTACACTCCCACATGCTGTCATTACGGCTAAACCGTGTCCTTCCACGGTAAAACGTAAAAGCGCATAACCTTGCAAATTCACCAGCCAACGTTTAACATTAAATTGTTGGTAAACAGCCATCAAATCACGCATCTCATTACGTTACCATATTTTTCTTTAATATTAGTGGAGCTAAATCACGAATGGGGTCCATTTATTTTGTGTGAAATTATGATAATAAAGCCATTATATGCAATCTCATCGCATGACTAGGGCCTATTTGCGAGAATATAAAAAGTGACGTTATAAAATGTGCCTCCGGACTTCCTAACTGGCTTCCCGACGGGAGGAAACGTTTAGCCTTAATAGTTAGAATGTGACGTCACAATTTTTATACCATATGGTTTCACGGCATCATTAAGACAGAACTCCTCATATGCGGGCGTTAAAAAGCACTGCATTCATCAGTAGTCACATCTGTTTTAAAACCTACCAAAAAATCTGCTGATTTAAATAAAAAAATTGCCTTTACACGAAAGGTTAAACCTGAGATGGTAGGTAACTACGTACATTCAGTAATGAGACACTCTAATGCATGTGTTGGGTCTAGATCCCTAGTGCACGTTAGAGGAATAATCTCGGCTTGATAGTTCCTTCAATAACATGCGAACTATATAATAAAGTTCTATAATAATAGAACTATGAAATTATAAGCAAATGTAAGCACGGTGAAAATCCTAGGAATCATGGTTATAATATAAGCGATGTGGCTAGCCACCCATTACTATTTTTATTCCCCTTTCCACCTATACGCCCACAATCATGCTAAGCATGGTCTTTGGGTCTTGTTACCTAAGACTCTGTCTACTCTGTAAGCACGACGCGTACGGCAATTAAGCTCTAAGATCGCAAGTGAAGTGTTAACACGCGGTTGACGACTGGTCACGAATCTCTCCCCACAATGCTACGTCGAGGCGGCCTGACGATACGGGCATCCGGGGCTTGGCCTTAACAGCGTGGCTGCTCCACCCGAAGACTTACTTACTTACTTACTTACGGCTGGGCGCACTAACCCAAGTGGATCTTGGACTTCTCTATGCCTTGTGACACCGAGCCAGCTCTCGCCAACCATCAGCGAGATCCGAGAGACCCCTCTGAACCACATCGCTCCGATACTAGCACGACCACCGTTGTACGCCCGCTCGGCCGGCCCATAGTACGCTCTTTTCACGACTCGATTTTCTCCTAAGCTCTTCACATGCCCAAGCCAATAATGTCTGGACACTTTGATATCGGACCCCAATAATATCGGGCCCGGTCACTGGATAGAGTTTTTAGGTCATAAAAATAGGAACCTGCAATGGCCCGTCCGAGGTTTGTGTGTCGTAAAATATCTCGCCAGAATAATAGAACAGCTTGGCTCTGATGAGGAGTTGCTTAAGTTTTTAAATCATAAGTCAGGTTTGATTTAAAAATCAGAAAAGATTCTATTCGCCTGCAAAAAATTCACTTATCGCTAATCTACCTATGTTTCCCATCATAGCCAGGGTGATATCCTAATAGACATACCGTATAGCGTACTCTGCTAATGCTACTAATGCATGCATACATTAGCCGTAATGGTCACTCTCCCTTCATTAGAAGGGATGACCTATGCTATGGGGCACAACTGGTTTATAGAACTTGAGTATTGGCATGAAAGGTTTAAGCTGAACCAATGTTAGTTTACACGATACTATTAGCTAGGCTTACAACTGTAGAAAAATGGGAATTGAAATGTACATAACAATGGGACGAGCGATAGCAACAAATTTGACGTAGTCTTAAACTAAAGAATTAAATACAAATTAAATATCGAAGTAATCAGTAAACGAATTCACTTACCTATTTTTGTATTGAGTTTTAAGAAGTTTGGGATCAGATTTTAAGGCATTAAAATAGTAATGGAAAGCACACTACATTATAATGAGTAGGTAAAAAAATATTTACCGTAAAACTACCAAACTATAGTCCAATTCTAAAACTATGGCACATAACTTCAAGACTTTAAGTATCTTTCCAATAGGTTTTTTTTTTTAATTTGTCCAATTTTTTCTTCCGTTAATGAACATATTTAACCACTGAATTCCCTCGTTCTAATAAAAGTCACACCTATATGAAAATATAGGTGTGAATAATAAATTGGGAGTTTTCAAAATGTGTTATAATTATATTCTTGGCAGCTTGAAGGGAACCATGAAACATAGAGCTTGGCATGCAAAAAATAATTTCCAGTGACGGTTGAGAAAATGCACCGTCTTTTTAACGTCAAATGCATGCACGTCTCGCTAAAGTTGCACCTGAAAATACTTTTCAATTTCGCGTGCGTGAAAAAAATAACAAATGAAAAACTCAACAAAGAACCGTCGTCATTTTAAATCGCGGTGTCGTCGAAACGATGGAAGTCATTAAGCTGTTTCAAAAGCGAGCAATTAGAGACCCGAGACAAAGTGAGATGGAAAATATAGTACATATTATAAATAGGGACGGTGATATTGTTCATTAACTCGCGTATTATTTTATAATAGGCCTTAAAAGCTCCTAATAAGTTAATTGAATACCCCTTTCTCTCTTTGATATTTTCGGTAGACGAACGTGAACCTCCGTGTAAGCATAAATTGTTCCTTTGATAATTTATGCTAATTTAATTTTAAGCGAGTGCAGTTCTTTGTCAATTTTATTATTATTAGGTATAATTTTATTCTCTTTTTTAGTCGTATTGGAGTCTAATCTTCTATCTTGTGTATTACGAAACAAAGTCCGCTTATTCACACTACTTCTAACGGCTGCACCGATTTTTGCTTTGTTGGATGTGTCTCCAACACTAACATAGCAGAATAAGTGTGTGTTAAAAAATATAAAAAAAATTACGGCAGTAAAAATGTTTGCCGGGTCTACTAGTGTACATTTATTTACCTATCCAACAAGGAAAGCAAACGCGTTAGAGTGAGGTCCCACTGGTGCGTTGCAATGCGTTGCGTCGTCGAAAACGATCAACGCATCATAGATATGCATCGCCAGAGCATTCTAAGAGCAACAAAAATATGCGATTAAAAAAAAACTTGATTCATTTGATAGTACCTATCATTTGAAAAAACAGCGCCTTCTCTCGTCCCTGATGAACAGTAGATGTTCCACGGGAGTTTGTAATTGTGTCGTATAGACACATCATTCAAACAGATGACGCTTAGCGACAAAAAATCGTATACTAACTAAATTCGAAGACTACCCACCTGCTATGGGTGGTGTAGGGGTAAAGCACGTCACGGAATGACGAGGATCCGGGTTCGATTCCCGGCCATAGCTTTACTTTTCGGATTTTTCTGTGTTCTAATTTTCACTGGCATTTAGAAATTTAAAAATAATCGTCTTTAATGCTCTGAAGATATATACAAAGCGTTGATCCCCAAAGACGACGCAGCAGGCTTAGAGCGCCACACACGTCAGCAAGTTCACTGCTGCTCCTACACACTCGCGACAACATAGGGATTTCCAATGCGTGGTAAACTTGATCTGTCTCATCACTGAGTCAAGCTTGAATGTGGTTAATTATAGTGAAAAATACGAATAAACTACTAAATGTATAAAATAAATAGTTTTTGTTTCGTAGACAGTAATTCAAATCGAAAATGTAATTGACTAAACATCCTACTTTGAAAATGATTAAATTCCCTAAAAATTAATTTCGTTTCTCAACAGATTTACTATGTAAATTATTTCACGAGCAATCATTAAATTCCACATTAATAATTTCACCAACGTTTTCTCCTCGAATTGTTAATTTTCACAATTGGATTTGTACGTTTAAGCGTAATTCTAGCTCTGTTTTACGGTTTCTGTGATCTACTCGGAATAAATCTTATTTGTCGTTGGCAATCATAATAGTTCTGCGGTTTGTCTTTATTGTTTAACTATCTTGCGACCGTTGCTTTGCCTTCGTAGCAGAACCCCATATTCTGTGAAAAAATTACCAAATACGTCTATAACACCTGCTTAAATCATAAAAGGTATCTTTGCAAGCTTTGCAACATTTTCTTTTCTTTGTACTCTATGGTGATCCTAGCTCTACCGGTGTAGGTTACATACTGATGAATCTTAGTAACCCTCGAAAAAAGAGAGTTGTCAAAACTCATGTTTTACGTGTGTATGAATATACCCGTGTTGCTTTTACGAAGAATAGACTGCATTTACCAATTTACATTTTTAACGTAGGTATAAAATATATGAACTACTAGTTATTGGCCGCGACTTCGTCTGTAAAGAATTCATTTATCGCTATCCCGCGGGAACTACGCAATTTTCCGGGATAAAAAGTAGCATATGCGTTATTCCAGACTACAATCCATCTCTGTGCCAATTATTATTCAGATCTGTCCAGCCGTTCTGGCGTGAAAAAGTAACAAACATCCATACATCCATACTCCCAAATTTCGCATTTATAATATTAATATTTGCAAAGCTCTTATTAAAATCAAGTTTAAAAAGACATTTTTATTAGATTGTTGTCACTTACTGCTCAACTTAACTGTAAAACTAACGGTTGCAGTGGCGAGCCACCCTTACTTTTTCATAAGATGTTAAGATTAATAGCCGATTGAAATTGGAACACGAAATGATTAATTAGGCCGGTCAAACTTGATGTTACGATACAAAACAAACTAATCCTCGTTAAATAATGATAGTTATTGAATGCAAACAGCCTCAGGTTTAGGGGAACTTCGCAAAGCCTAAATAGTAGACAATAATCCTTCCGCGAATCGACTTATGGAAGTTTGTATTTGAGATCCTATCAGTCTAAAGCAATTTTGTAACTAAATATTACAACTATTATAAATAATTGACAATTATATTTTACCAGCGAGAATTTGGGTAAGGAAAAGTTTCGTACCTAAGTAACCAAGCAATCCTACTATAAACGCGAAAGTTTGCAAGTATGGATGGATGGATGGATGTTTGTTACTCTTTCACGCCAGAACGGCCGGATAGATCTGAACAAAATTTAGAACATAGATAGAATATAGTCTGAAATAACACATAGGCTACTTTTTATTCCGGAAAATTGCGTAATTTTTTTTTTATGTATAGGAAGGCAAACGAGCAAGTGGGTCACCTGATGGTAAGTGATCACCACTGCCCATAGACACCCGCAACCCCAGAGGGATTGCAGATGCGTTGCCAACCAAGAGGACTAAGATGCAATGCCTGCAATTCCTGCGGAAAGCGATAAACGAATTTAGTGGAAAATAAATATATTAGCTATTATAAGTTTGCCCTATAACGAGCTACCTACTAACTGTCATACGACAATACAGAGAGACAATAGAGCCAATAGTATCAATGGCACTAATATAGTATGTGAGTATGTATGCGTAACTTTTTATGGTACAAAAAAACAGATACATCAAAGCATCGGATACATCAAAACTGTCTAGCTGGATCAAAAATGTCGAAACATTCATTGACATCAATGTCGATACTGTCGTGTTCAATTTTTTTTGAGCTCCCAGGCAGCTCTATTGTGTAATTTGGTGTCTGTATCTACCAATAAATATTCTTGCATTAGACCTCGTATTACCTAACCGCATAAACACGCAAAGCTGTAACCACTGATATAGCAACTACGTGCAAATGAGGCTTATGTAAATACCAAGTCCACAGCCTGAAATAATTAGTAGCAGCATCAAATCCCTTCAGCAGTTGAAGAGGTGAAACCTTACCTCCTCATATTACGGGGAAGTAGATTCGCGAGATAAATTACATCTCGAGATCATGTAGCTGTTAACAACGTCTTATCGCGACTCCTTTAAACTAATTATAGTCTTATGTTACCTCATCGTCGGTGTAATCATTCTGGAGAAACAGTACCTACATTATCTATGTATACTTGTATAGTTTCCTGTATTTTAGACCGCAGGTATAATTTTATTTTTTCTTCCTTTGAGTTATTTTCAGCATTATTATAAAATAAAACTGAACACAATTGTCATTAAGATTATTTTAAGGAGCAATGATGCGTATCATGTGAAGAGAAGGGTGCCTCTATTTATTTTTTGTGCTGATTAACAACATTATAGAAAATGGTCTGAATGGAGTATGATTTAGAGTTGCAAATCTAACCGCTTTTAAGAAAAGCAGCAGAATATTTAGAATATCTATTATATTTTGAATACGAGGCTAGCTTATGAAAAATAGACTTGGCACATCGATGTAATTGATTAAATCGGGCGTTAGTTTCCAGAGATCCTTATTAATTAATAAAAAAAATGCCTTTCAACTCCGCTACCTCAAATACCTTCGGTAGCGAAAGTAGAAGCGGGGTAGAAAGGTTAATGTATTTGTCATTGCATTGACGTATTTTGTAAAAGAAATTTGTCTAAGTTTTAAAAAATTGTAAGCAAATAAACAGTTTGTTCTGGTATTTGTTGCTGGCGTGGATTTTCTTTGCATCGTCATTTCTAAAATGTCTTTTAAATGTTTCTCCAAGCAAGCAATTTGCATACGGAATAGCGACAACATAACTCTTTTGACAAGCACATCAAAGATGACATTTTTAAAATATTTTCAAACCGGCATGAAATGCTAATGTACAAAGCCTTTGATAATAGCAATTTAAAGAATTTTTCAGGAATCAGGAATAGGAAGAGAATTTTGACAATATAATTTCTTGATTTACAAATAGCATTATTTAAATACGTTTTGGCTAAATTATGATTCATTTATGAAAATGGACACTTTAATAACATTTTAAGCGAAATTTCGAAATATTCTTGTATAACTGACATTGTATTTGTGCTACCCACGAGCGGTCCCAATTTTCAAATTTATTTCCCATTCTGTCAGTTATTATTTAGACCATTTTTCCTTTTAACATAACGTTCCTGAAAATGTTGGTTTCAGCACAGTTTCAATTAGACGAAAAGATCATTCGAACAAACAACATTAGAGCAAAAAATGTTCGACCATCCGATACCCGTTACCGAATATATAAAATGCCGAGATCCAGATTTATAGGTTTTACTTACCATAATGCCGACTTCGAAATGTCGCGGTCAAGTTTACTTTCGAAACGTTATTAAGGAGAGAGAGAGAGAGAGAGAGAGAGAGAGAGAGAGAAACATTTATTTACACACATTCGATACAAGTAGACATAAGTAGGAAATATTTTCTTTGCGACAATCGCGTTAAGATTTACTTTTAAACAAGAGTGTAGTCATTTTTGGCCGTGAACTATCGATATAGAGTAAATATACCATCACCACTACTAGGCAATATTTACTCTGTATTATTTGGCAATAATTTATTTTAGCAATTGATTTTATTGAAAAGGTTTTGAACTAAATTATTACTGTGGACTTTCATCATTTTCCATAAAAACCCAAGCAGTATATTGACGTTCTGTATCAATATAAATAACAAAGAGCATATAGAAGTTTTCACTCTTCCTCTTCTTTTTTTAATATGGCCCCATCGATCGATGCCATGATTTCTCCAATGTCAAAGTATAAATACAGTATTCAAAATCTTGTGACAAAAATATCAGCAACGTTGTACGGTAGAACACTGTCAAAAGACCTCCAACGGATAATGATATCCCTCAGAATCTGCCAGGAAATCATTAACCGATGCCCAGGGTGCACCGTACCAAGCACTGCTATTCCGTCACTCATTGTGTAAAGACAAATTTCTGAAACATTGCGCATTTTCATAGGAAGTGCCGTAGTATTTTTTGCGGTATTAGCGGGACCTTTCTGCGGTTGACATCAATGCATAAAAGATGAAAGAGTCCGCATCTAATGTAATGTCAACGGAACACAAGTTAATTTTGTTTGTGTTATGAAATAAACATTGAATCCGGTGAGGCATAATGAGTATTTGCTGGCTTCGACGTGCTGCGAAAACAGAAAAAAAACCGCTTTTATTATACAATTCTAAAACAGCAGTTAACGCAAACAAACAGCATTGCAGACTGCCATTGACTTTGATTCAGACAAATAAATATCCCGATCATCTGAAACTTCAGGACGTAGAAAGCTAAAATTGTTAATAGAAATCCCCTTTATTGTGAAAACAAGCATTTGCTAAATTCTCGGGAGATACACACGCAGATCGGCACCGGAGACTAAACTGTAGGCGTAAACTAAATGAAGTTAATCGTTTACAAATCCAGTTTAAAAACAGAAAACCGTTTAAAGGTTAGAGCATTAACCAAAAATACGGATGAAATGAGTAGGAGAGTAAATTGACAATCTTGGATAACACATGCAAAGCCGATGTCTCTCTCGTCTTCCATATGAATCAATATACATACTCGTATATCATGCTCAAATATATCTGCTATACCTACTTAACATTGCAGGGATTTATCATCATTACCTCCAGTATGTGCTTCAACATGAACCAAGCCATTCCAGAATTCATAAACACAGTTACATAAATACGATACGGATTATAAAGCCGCGATACATTTCCGCGTTTATCCCAGCCTTGACCAGCTCGGAAATAGTCCGAGAGCCTCTCTGCTCTCCAACTAGATAAGGGCCCTTCACACGGGCTGTTAGACCTTCGCCTATGCTCTGATATTCGTGTTTTATACAGCGAAAGATGAACAGTATTTTTTGTGCTACTGATAAGTAGTGAAACAAAAAGTATTGGCTATGACCGCTTAAAAGGCGGTAGGCGCACTATCCTCCCGCTCTCGGTCCCCTTTGTCGTCGTACCCTGCGCCCCTGTACCCGCGCGGGCGAGGACTCATTTAAGCGGTCGGTCTATACCTCTAACGATTTCCCTTAGATTTATTTGTTTCGACGCGGCTGCCTGCATCATGATCAAGGGTAGATACATCATTTAAAAGTTTTAGGCGTCACAACAGTGGAAAGTTTATTACAGATTTTTTGTTCATGCCTTTCCTGTTCGAAATTGTTTTTGCTTAGACGAGAAAGCTAGAAAACCGATTAAATGATGTATGTGTCTTGTTTATTTCAGTCCCCAGAGATATCTCATAAAGAAATAATATTAAAAAATCAATTTGTCAGATAGAATTCTTTGCGAAATGACAATTGCACGTGCTTTTAAATCAAAGACTCTTTTAGTCTCACTATCTTTCCGGTTGATCTTTGTTTTTGATTTTAATTGTCTTAAAGGAAGTAAGTATTATACTAGTTTTTACGCTGCCTCAAATAGGTACCCATTCTAAAATGTCTGTCAGCTCGCGAACCAATACAGGAGTTGTCTGTCCCAACTGTCCTAACCTAACCGAAAGATCAAAAATGTATGACTTAATCACTGCATGTTACCAATATTACTAGTTGATGTGGAGTTACGTAGAACTAAAGTAAACAGAAGAATTAAACTATGAACATGTAGACACTAAAAGATTAATTCTATCACGAAATAACTTCCATGCTGGTCTGGGAGCAAACGAAAAACAGAATGTACCAGTTGCTTCTCTTCCCGCGGTGATGGTAATAGCCCTATGAGCGAAATTCTTAGGAATCATGTTGTAGGCGATGCGGTTAGCAACCCAAATATTTTGATTCCTTTTTCCACCTATACGGTTTTGTTACCTCGGGCTCTGTCTACCCTGTAAGGGATATAAACGTGATTTGTGTATGTACAAAATGACACGGTGTCGGCATTAAAGCACTAAGTACTGAACTGAAAATCAGAAGTCCTGCGAGTCTCGCAAAACATTAAAAGGCTGAGAGCTGTCCTTAATCCGCTATACACCCTGTTTGCTTCATTTAACATCAATAAACCCTTCTAAACAAGCCATTAAATATTTTACGGCGCGAAACCCGATCCCTTCCATGTCATCCCGTTGTCAAAACACTAATTGCTGGCACCAGCTTAGGGGTGGCGGAGATTTGCGCTCGTTACCAATCAGGATTTATGTTTTTTATGGTAGGTAGGCGGCTAGTAGGGCCTTGTGCAAGGTCCGTCCGGATCGCTACCACCATCTTACTCGCTAATCCTGCCGCTAAGTAGCAGTGCTTGCACTGTGTTCCGGTGTGGAGAGTAAGACAGCCGGGGAAATTACGGGCACAAGAGGCATTTCGTCTTAGTCCTCTAGGTTGGCAACGCATCTGCAATCCGTCCGGGGTTGCTAGTGTCTATGGGCAGTGGTGATCCCTTACCATCAGGTGACCCACTTGCTCGTTTGCCTTCCTATTCATATAAAAAAAATTAACGTACATAATATTATGTAACTTATTTAAGAAAAACGCTTACAGACGCCACACATTTGGAATCTGTTGTTTTAATGCCTCCACACACAGCGAAATTTTAAGGCAATCCGACTCTTGGAAATAGGTTAAATTCAACTTACAAGATTTGACCTAGAACAACAAAGTAATAGCTTGTAAGCATAAGCAATAGTCTCAACCTAAAAACTTCTAAATTATAAGTAGCTACGTATATAAAAGTTTGTATACGTCGTTAATCATCCATTCCTTTTTTTAGGCAAATTGCGTACCGTTCAAGCATAATTCTGAACAATCCCTTCTTAGCCTGTCTAAGACGCATCAATCTTGGAATTTGGATGATAAATAATAAGGCGGATATCCGAAGGGCTAGGGCTGTGATTTATTCTGCTCGGACGGTTTGCAAGTATTAGGGAACAGATTGCAGCGGTGATCGATGTTGACACCCCTAGTTCATAAGGGCCGCCGGCAGTATTTTGTTTTTGCTATTTATTACGATTTGTTACGCGCGTCAGCGTGTGTTGGTAATTGGAAAACAAGTCGAAACTTTTTATCAATAAAAAAAAGTATTATTTTCCAATTTTTTACGTGTAAGTAACAGTATTCCATTGGCTCAGGCGTTGTTATTCAGTTGCCAGTTTTAATTTAAAAGCTTTACCGTAAAGTCATCGTTTGAGTATTATTTTTTATCTTCTTCTGGAAAGCGGGGGACAAATTAGTAAACGGGCCTGATAGAAAGCGATCACAGCTACCCATAAGAACCAACAACGCAGAGTCACTGTTCCGTTACCGGCCTAGGGAACAATAAATAATTTTCTTGAATGCCCCGATGTCGTACTCATTTCGAAACTCGCAGTTGGTGTTTGGTCGCAAACCTTTTATTCAGACGCCGATTTACATTCCGCGCATAATAATAATGTGTATCACAGTCATCGCTGTTTTGATTCCATTTCCACAATCTTGCTAAATGTGGCCCTAAATTTGTGTATTTATGTGTATTTATGTACGTAATAAAATAAAATTGAGTACAAAGAATCAAGTTACTTAGAGTTATTAAAACAAATCCTCCCTTCGATATAGTTGGGAAAAATAGGCAGCATATTGAAAGACGAAACAAAATCAAACCAATCACTTACAGTGAAACAATATTTGCAAGACACAGCCGAATACATTTAAAGCTTTCTATTAATTCTGCTACTGACTACAAAAATACAATTCACAAAACGACGTTATTATTTTTCGTATTTTGTAAAGTGTAGTTAAAACGGTTTATTCCTGGCGGATAACAGAATGTAGTCGCGTTTACAATTTCTACCTGTTGGCCCCGATACGCGAGCAAATAAAATGTTGTCCGATTCGATTTTCATTTGTTTTTGTTTGACACACAAGCCGTGCGGGTTTGTAGAGTTCCAAAGTCAAAATGGGAAGCGGAAAGGGTTTTTGTCAGAATGTCTGATGTGACTTCATAGTTCCCGATTTTTTATAACTTTAATTAAATTCCTCGTAATCTTGTTTGTGGTCTACATTGGGTAGTCAAATATAAATATGTATTTTGTTTTAATGTAATTAATGTATTTTAAACAATCATATATTTACAAGATCTAAAATTGTAACGTTAGGTCCATAGGTTTTGACCATACAAGGATCAGTATCAGATTAGTATTGTTTAGATATTTAATTTGTAACCGGTGAAACCGTAAAAATAAATATAATAATTCAAGAAGTAAAATTCTTGACTCATTTTACATACGAAGATCATCGAGGAATAAAGTAATTCAAGCTATTATAATGTAGATTTCTATAAATACCGTTGTTTAGTTCACAATCGTATTAATTACGGGGACAAACGCTAAAGTAATTAGGGAAATAGAGCACAAACATCACATCATTGCAATTACACCGAAAAAAAATATCGCGATTGTGAAATAGACCACCGATATATTGAATGGATGGATAAAGCTGAATAAAACGCCGGTTTTTCTAAATATACTTTTTAAAGTTGATTTAGGTCCTTAAGTTTCAGGAGTCTTTCTCAGAATGCTTCAGTCCGTCGTTTACAAAAGCTTCCTACAGGATTTTAATGCTTCGCTTTTAGCTTACACCAACCCCAGAGCCATGAGTCGGTAGGTTCCGTCCCACAATTGACTAATCCTCGAGGACTCCGTTGCCACCATTTATCAAGTTCCCACGACGTGTGAAAGCGTGGTTTAGTTTCAACGTTATCATTAGTTGCGATAATACACGCTTTGTTGATCCTTTTGAAACACAGCAGCTAGGGAACAAGTCTTGAAACTTTGAATTAAGGCCTCTGATCAAATGATGTATTTCAAGTTTGTGTATTTCATTAGGTAACTCAAATATATAATCTTCATTGTCGATGTGGAATCCCCAAAATTCAATTCAATATTCACCACTACCATTTTTATCAGTATTTCTTACGCATTCTTTAAAACCGTCATAATCTTATTCTGGTTTTGTAGTATCTTTATGGCATAAGCGTATTTCTTCTTTATCGTCATCATTTTCATCTTCAGCTTATTTACATCGCATTCCTGGGTACAGACTGCCTCACAGAATGAAGACCTCAATCGCAATCCTACCAATGTAGGTCTGAACCTCAATAATATAGTTATTGGCTCTATTTTATTTGGAGTTGTATCAAGTATAAGCTCGCCTTTTACTGTTTTTCCTTCAACAACATATTTAAAAAAAGTTACACATTTAATTTACTAATAATAATAACAGATCTATATGGGGAGTGTGAATGGTTACGTTGGGAGGGGAAGGCCTAGACGGACGTTCCGAGACCAAATAGGAGACGTTTTGGAAAAGGGGGATCAGGAGTACCCGAAACCGACGAGCATGTATGAAGAGATTGATGACTGTGGATGAAGCGAAAGAAATATGCCAGGACCGTAGCAAGTGGAATAAAGTAGTCTCTGCCTACCCCTGTGGGAAAGAGGCGTGACGGTATGTATGTATGTATAATAATAAAACATCAAGCGTCAAAAAACTTTTTTCAATAAAGGAACGTAATGACGCACTATCAAATATTATTTCATCAAACGAATTCAGTAGAGACTTTAAATCTGATTACCTTTCACCCAACCTTCGTTGGCTGAAAAGCGTAATTGACATTTAATTTAAATATGGCCGTTTGAAAATGAATTAATACTTCAAATTTATTGGGAAAAGTTAGCAGTGGGTGGTGTCCGTGATTGATAAATTGTGGGTAATTATTGAATAGCCATGCGAGTGTGAGCGTGATTTCTGTTACGCGTCACTTTTGAACGTTGTGAGTTAATACTGTGTGCACTGGATTGATAACAACTTAACAATTACTTACCGTAGAAATGATAGCCGAAGATGAATCATCTTAAATGATGTAACGTGAATAGGAACACTACATTGAGACACTTCATCTTATTTTCATTCTTATGGTATTTCAAGTTCGGAAACTGTACAAATTGTTTTAATTATCTTTAAATCGTACGGCTCAAACAGATTTATTACTGTTACTACTATTTTATGCTGTTTTACAAACGTATTGTATCACTAAACGGGCAATAATATCAGGAAATTAATTTTAAATCTAGCACCTTAATTGTCCTCAAACAAAACAGTATTGTCTCAAAACTGTGCATGAAAATGAAATACCTTGCTAATATTTTAACTCTTTCTAGGTTTGACGTAGTCGGGTTAAAATCAAAGTCATACCCAAAACGTAAGCAAATCAATTCTCAACTTTTCTTTTATTTGAATTCACGGCTATCAATTTGCCAAATTCAACAGCTCTGAATTAATTTCGTCGCAAAATTTCATATCGGCAATTATTAAATCTATCCAAAACTGGAAATTCTGTTTTGTAACAAAGGTACCAATTAGCAAGAGCCAAGGTTACGTCAAGGTTTCAGAATAAGAAACAGAGCAAGGTTGGACCGTGCTGAGGGCCCTTGTGAGGGAATCTGTGTGACACTTGACAATGCCACTGGTGTCGTAGTGAGGCTAATTCTGTTATTCTAACTGGAAAAAGTGTCTCTGCCTCGTGGAAATTTTATCATTCGCGTTTTTATCTCCTAAATGTCTTCTTGCTCGAGCTTTACCATGACGTCTTAAAGCGTTTCAATTCCGACTCAGTTCAGGTTTTAGCTGTCATTTTTAGTATGGGGTGCGAGTCGGGTTACCTTCGCGTGTGGTCAAGAGCTGCGGTTCGTTTGTGGATCCGTCCGTGGGAAAGAGCAGTGCTTGGTCCGCTGCACCCTGGGCATCGGTTAATAATTTCCTGGCAGATTCTGAGGGATATTATCCGTTGGCTAAGAGCCTGATAGGAGGAAGGGTCCTTTGACCGAGTTCTACCGTACAACGTTGCCGACATTTTTGTCACCGATTTTTAAATACTGTATTTATTACTTTGACATTGGCGAAATCATCGCATCGATCGATGGGGCCATATTAGAAAAAGAAGAAGAAGTGGTATGAATCTGACTGTGAGCGAACCTAAACTGAATCGGAATTTAACAGCAGTAACTGTACTACAGTTACTGCTGAAACCATTTCTAGAGACAGAATGCAAATAACCAATGGCAATAAGAGCTGTCTAATTGTGGCAATGCCACACAACGGCTAAACATTAACTATCCATATCGATCATAATAGCGGCTTGCTGAACTCTTAGTGACCTCTGTAGGCTTATTACCTAACTCGCTCGCAATCGCCATCGTATTCATTTTGACAGTTCTTGTATGAATGTGACAGCTAGCTGATTCCGATGCCAATTGTCAGCCCATATATGAACGGTCAAAATGAACACGATGGCAATTGCGAGCGAGTTAGGTAATAAGCCTATTGATTGACCTTCGGCTGGCCAATCAGAGTAGTCAAGTAATCGCCAATTATGGCTTGCCGTAATTTTATTTCATGTGAAATAAGTATATTACATTTTAATCTATTGGGTTGTTTTCTCTATGCCTAGAGACCTATACCTATATGGTCTGTTAGTAGTTGGAAATGAATCTTCAATGGTTTTTAGAAACGGCTAACAAAGAAGTCGAATTCACCAACAAAAATTGAACAAAAGTCTTATTTCTTCTTCTTCTTCTTCTTCTTATTTTTGTGGAGTTTCAAGTCGTTATAGCGACGACAACTTCGCCAATGTCAAAGTAACAAAAATATGATTAAAAAATCTTATGACAAAATGTCGGCAACGTTGTACGGCAATGGTCAAAGACTCCCCTCCCCCCCTGTCGGGCTCTTAACCAACGGTCAATGATATCCCTCAGAAACTGCCAGGAAATCATTAGCCGATGCCCAGGGTGCACCGGATCAAGCACTGCTCTTCCCCCCGGACGGATCCAAAAAGGAACCGTAGCTCTTGACCACACGTGGAGGTAACCCGACTCGCACCCCGTCTTATTTCTTAAGAGCTATCAAAGGGTACAAGTAAATAAATATCTGTAAACAAGTCTCGAGTGCTTTTTTATCTTAAAGGTGCAGGCTTCTGAAGTTCCGCAAACGTGATTACAAAATCATTTGAAAGTCCATTCCTTGCCACAAGACAATGAGAATCAAGATGCAGTTTGCAAACTCTAAACTAAATAAACTCGATGCGCTCGCGATAACTTGCCTTAACTTTAGATTAAACTTTAAAAATGGTGGTGTATTATGTAGGTACCTGAAAATGTTCTCAAACTTTGTTCGGTAGAAGCTTGTTATTTAGCTGATTACAATTTTGCTGTAGTTAAGGTGGAAGTAGTAGACGAATGTGTATTGTTTTTGTGCTTATTTGTGTGTGTAAGAAAATGTAGATATTTTTGGTTTATCAAAATGGTTGAAGATACAGTATAAATAAATACTCAAAATTTAAATAATCACTTTTATTATGGAACGAGCTTCTGCCCGCGACTTCGTCCGCGTAGAATTACCAAATTACATGTTTATCGCTATTCCGCGGAAACTATGAAATTTTCGCGGGATGAAAAGTAGCCTATGTTTTAATCTAGGGTACCAGCTATCTTCGTTCAAAATTTTATCCAAATCCGTCCAATCGTTTTAGCGTGAAGAAGGAACAAACATACACACTCACATCGTTACAAACTTTCGTATTTATAATATTAGTAGGATAAGTCATCAGGAGATTGGTAATGTTACCCTGAAAACAATCAGAGTGTCTGCCGCTGACTACCTCATCTGCGGTTATAGTCGTAACCGTGTTAATCTCAAAGCGAAAGCTTGCAAATTTTCAGTCCCCATTGTTTTAGCGAAGATGCTAATTTGTATTTGGCATTCCAAATTAAACCAAACGTTCCAGTATTTTTTAATTAAAACTGAAGATCTTTGTTACGGTATCATCACGTTTTGCGTATTTTTTTACGACGTACAAATACGAGGTCAATGTTTTGTTTTCTTTTTGTTCACAATGATTTTTTTCACTCTCGCGTGATGTGATGCGTGAAGGTGTGATAAAGCTATATTTATTTTTGTTTACCAGCTTAGATTAGGTTTAAATAGAGTTTATGAGCTAACAAAAGACTTGTCAATGTCAGGTGGTCAATCAAAAAAAAATTTTTTCACTTTAATTCTAGGTTTCGACCGTTGCAATTGAGTACCTCGAAATCTAATGAAATTAAATGTGAATCGTTTAAAACTTTTTATCGCTCTAATTTAAGTTTTATAAATTGCGCTTTAACGTTTCAATGGAAGATTTAATTAGCTCCATTTTAATTTAAAAGCTTTGCTCAAATTTTTCAAAGGCAGTTTTCGTAATTTAAAATAGAAGTACACTTCATGTTATTTTCACTATTAAGTTTGTAGCTTTTGAGTTTATGACAAAGAACAAAGTTTACCCTTAATTTGGCAATGTGCACTATATTGTACAAGTTCTAAGAATTTTTTGGACTCTAATATTAGGGTGAGGCTCTGAGGCTTGAATCGTGTTTTTTAAATTATGTCAATTTAAGGGTTAAAAATATCACATAAATCAGACTGAATAAAGGCCTTTTGAAAATTATTTCACACAACTCGTCCCGCCGTACGACCTCCCCATCACCATCTTTCCATTGCTTCCAATGTTGCTATACTAAATCCAAATCGATCTAAAACCATGAATGAATTAATTAATTTAGCCTTTTTATTCCGAATTCACTACAATTTCAGTAAGTATGTTGTAGTTTTTTTTTTTTTAATTATTATTAAATTGTCGCGTAATTCGTCGTGCCTCATGCCATAGGCCTCCTCCATGTATTGGAGGGTTTGGGCTATAGTTCCCACGCGCGCCCAGTGCGGATTGGGAATCTAAAACCATAGCCGCGCCAAACTATTCGCCGCATAAACAAACGCGGCGATTCAAATTCACCCTAAAACAATATAAAATACCTTGGACATTCAAAACACATTGAATACAAAATCCCCTTAGCCTAATCCAGTATGAGGGCCCTGTTATCTTTACCCTTCATTTGGAACACATGCGAAGGTAACTCCTAAATGAAAAGATTAAGGTGACCGGTAGCTACCCCCATTTGAATTCGCTTCAGATCACGTATACGGCCCTTGATAAGAAATTACGAGACATCAAAGGGACAGGGCCCTAAATTTAGTATTCAATTTTATTGTGGATTAGGGCGCCGGTGTATAATCAATTTATCTTGAGATGAAATGGAGGTAATGTTGTGTGTGAGACTGGCTCCATACAACCGTTTGGTCGGCGTTCAGCACCCGTTACTACTTTTATTCACACAAGTAGTAACATTTGCTAAATTTCGACCGAAATGGATGTGTGTGAATTGAGAAGTGAACTGTTTTTTGTGTGGTTTATGCTGGAACAAAATATATATACAAGGATTAAGGAAATTGATTTGAAAGCGCCTTACGACATAGTCTTCTTTATTTTAATTAGAAAAAACTTAGGGTTCTTTACAAAAGCTCTTTTAGCCCAGTCGTTGGACCTATCTCAAGTAAACGATGGCGAGGTCTCCGGCATTTCAGAACTTTTATCGATATTTTTTAAATTTACTATGAACTTTTTAAATGTTCACGCTTTTAGATAATGCTCACTTTTCCAAATAGCTCTACTAGCTCATTTATAATACTGTCTTCGAATGTGTTTATATTTCTTTTCTATTCACATTTAAACATCGTTAAATTAATACTGCCTTCACTAAACTAAATTTATTCTTGGTCTTGGTACCTATCTGTTATTCAGAGGTTGTACTCCGAATGATCGCTGATAACCGAAAAGACCTCAGCCGTTTTTATCGTCACCATTTTGTTTTCTAGTTTTGTTATCTGTGGTAAAGTGTGTTTTATCCCATTTTATATTCATAGCAATGTCCCCCAGTCATATTTACATGTACCTATAGTCGACGGATAAAGATTTTATATTATTAAAAACAATTCCAGTTTAAAGTTAGACAAAACAATCTTTTGTCCACTTCACATGACTAAATTAAACTTTAGCTTCAAAATTCAAGACCTTCCTTCATCACTATCATCACTATCACTATCACTATCACTATCACTACATAGTATAAAATAAAGTCGCTTTCTCTGTTCCCGTGTTCCGATGTATGCTTATATCTTCAAAACTATACAACGGATTTTAATGCGGTTTTTTTAATAGATAGAGTGATTCAAGAGGAAGGTTTTTATGTATAATACATGCATAATATACCGTGCGAAGCCGGGGAGGGTCGCTAGTAAACAATAAAACATAACCATCGAAGCTAAACGAGTTTTACATGACTATAAACAAATGAAGGACGATGTTTGCGACAAATTCAACTCGAAATGATCCAAACGCTCGTTATAATTTCGACGGTCGTAGTAAAATATGATTATGACCCAAATGTGGATATCAGACAGGGCTAGATACCTAACATTATGCTCTGAACGGCTACAAACTTGGCTCGCCTCCAGCGTTGGAAGAATTGAGTATCAAATGTGCTCCACATCCACATTCTTGGATTGGAGAAGTGGATTGGACGGTGAAGGAACTAATCCGTGCATATTTTTGAGTAGAATTTTAAAACTCTTTCTGTAGTCTTTTTTTTGTTTGTAGCCTAGTGTTTTGTCTTCTACTGAATTTGATTGCGAGACACAATTTGTTGGCGTTATGTGGCATGACTTACTTATTTTTTTTTTCTTTGATAGGGGGAAAATGTCACCTAAGGACACTCTTGCAAAGCGAGAGGAATTTCAGGAGCATTGCCGGCCTTTTACAAGGCTTGTTTCAGTAATTAATTTTTCATAAAATAACCTTTCGGCGTAATAGCAGTTCCACGTAAATACAAATCCGTCTTCAAGGCTCACAATTCCGTCATTTCACTTCCTCGTTTAAGGTTAATTTGACATGAAAAGAGTCAGTCATGCTTTAAAAATAATTCTAGGGCTCCTTACCTGAACATTTCCTTTATTTGGGCAAATTTAAAACTTGTAATAATTCGCGATAAACCTTCTACGCCCTTTTAAGTATTCTACTTCTTGATTTAGTATTAAACAATTCAGTAGACGGTTGAACAAGTTGTATCACAATTATTCTGCAATAATTAACGCGTGAAAATTTTCGTGCGATAACTTATTACGATTTTCGGCGTGGACTAACTCACTTCGACTTTTGGGGATGATACACCATCGAAAACCACCGTGTATCACTGGTTTGGTGAGTTTAATCGTGGACGCAATTTGCTGAAGGGTGAATTTAAAGGTCTAGACTACAAAATATCGAGAACAAGAGCCTCATCTTACATATCGCAAGATATAGACATCCTTGGACATATAAGTATGACGAGCATACATAAGATTTCACATGAATATTCGGCTGTAAAAAAATTGATCGCGTTGGATATACCATGTTGAATTAGCTCACTTTTTGCAGATCGGAATCTGAGTGGAAAAAGTGCTATGAAAATTGGTTTCATCCTATGCAAAAGTTGCATCGATCATTTCGGTGATATATTTTGAAAAACAATAAAACAATAATTTGTTTATTTTTATTACTCCGGATTCATAAATAGCAATTTGACCACTCCTGTAAAAAAAACACCTTTTGGTGTGATGCACTTCAAACATCGACCAATGTCATGCAAACACAACAAAGCTGTTCAGTCCAACCAACCACCTGTTAAACTATTGTAAATAAATTTTCAGACATCTTATTTATTTTCCATGACTTACTCAGATTTTTGGACGTCTCAGCACCACGGCTACTAACCACAAATCGCGCTTGACCGATATTTTCCACCGTATTAGTTCAATAACCTGATTTAAAGCATGACCGGGAATACTGACAACCTGTTTTAGGGGTGTGCCTTTAAAACAGGTTTTTTATATTCCCGGTCAGGCTTTACTTCCATTTTTACGATGTTTAACGGGCAATATTGATGTTTGTTTTTCTTTACAGGTAACACCGGGAGTCCAAGGGTCGATGAAAATGCAAGTAATTAAACGCGGCTTTTAAGCTGTGTTGCTGAAAAGAAGGTTTACGTTTTCACTGTCGTATCTGGGGGCACGGTAGTGACTTTTTTTTTTTTGTTTGAGAGGCCAGACAAACGAATTAGTGGGTCACCTGATGGTAAATGATCACCACTGTCCATAGACACCCGCATCGCTTTACAAGATGCCTGTTCGTTGTCGGCCCTGCAGAAAATTGTACACTCGCCTCTTAAAGGCACCCAGGTCGTAACTCGATGGGAAGACCTCAGCGGGAAGCTCGTTCCAGATTTTGCAAGTTCGTGGTAAAAAAGACCGATTAAGACTAAAATTATTAAAACTCCGCCAAAACGAATAAAAAGAAGGCGGGACACTACCTACCTTACATCAAACCGTTTTGTTAAGTATGTCAAGTTCTATGTTCGTATGATAACGGGATAAACGATTTGGAAAAGTGAGATTATCATTGGATTCGTCTTCACAGCGACATGTGTCATAGGCCTTTTCATTCGTTGATGGGTTTTAGTTTTAGACTTGATATCTTGCTTTATGCTATTAATCTTAAAAAATGATCAGTTTTTAAACAGTCCCGTGACTCATTGACAGAAGATGATGCAACGTATAGCTTAGATGATAAAAGCCACAGATTAAAAATTTTGTAGATCTAGAATATCACAAAAGTGCACTAAGTAATGTTATATATAAAATTATTATCGTTCTTTAGATCAATTGAAACACCTACACACAAAAACTTTTCCTCACTAATTCAGCCAGAAGTGTGAGTGAGACCCAAGTGAGCATAACTCAACAAGTTGTGACGAGACGCCAGTTTCAACCAAGCCATAAATTTACAAGGATTACTGACTTTTGGGCAATTATTCAAGTTTCGCTGTTGAGTTGCGCGTTGATTGAGTTGAGTGAACATTAGGCGTTTGAGTGACTTTTAAATCATTAACGGAATGAGAATGAGGGTCACAATGATGATGATTTTAGTCATCGCGACATTTCCAGCTTTGACAAGATTATGCAAAACATAAATAAAATAAAATAAATAAATAAATGTCTTTGGACAATTGACACTAATTGACCCAGCCCCTAAACTAAGCAAATCCTTATACTGTGAGTACTAGGCAACGGATAAACATAAGTACGTACTCATACAAATAAATAAATACTCAAATATACGTTAAACTTCAAGATTCGAGAACAAACATTCGTAAATTTCGAACGCAATATCGCAACCGGGGATCGAACCCGGGACCTCAAGCTTCATAGTCAGTTCCTAACCACTAGGCTATCCAGTCGTCACAATATCTTATTTTGCCAAATTACAATTCTAGAACAAAGAGTTTGCAAATTTTTAGGTCAACAGTCCCATTCTCCGGTCCACGCTTCATATTCCGACTTCTGCTTTCTTTCCTTCAAAGATAACCTAGACCAATTTGCAATTGTTTTTTTCGTTTTTTTTTTTATTTAATCACGCCTGATGGTAAGCGTAGATGTGATCTAGGGAAATTTAATAGGAATACTTTACTAAATAGTGTGATAAGGGAACGTGCTGGTGTGAAAGAGGATATAGTGACTAGGATAGAAAAAAGTAAGCTTAGTTGGTTTGGTCACGTAGAGCGGATGGATGAAAGTAGACTAACTAAACAGATCTATATGGGGAGTGTGAACGGTTGCGTTGTGAGGGGAAGGCCTAGATGGACGTTCCGAGACTAAATAGGAGACGTTTTGGAAAAAGGTCAGGTCAGGAGTACCCGAAACCGACGAGCATGTATGAAGAGATTGATGAATGTGGATGAAGCGAATGAAGTATGTCAGGATCGTAGCAAGTGGAACAAAGTAGTCTCTGTCTAGCCCTGTGGGAAAGAGGCGTGACGGTGTATGTATGTACTTTACTAAACTTTATCTTATAGTTTTCGCCCAAACTTTTAGGGTGCGGTTCCACTGAGGCGGAGACGAGCGGAGCGGAGCGGAGACGTATGGGGATCGACCAATCATATTACAGGGTGGAGATGTGCGCGAAGAGCGATGTGGATTTCATGTAATATGATTGGTCGATCCCCACACGTCTCCTCTCCGCTCCGCTCGTCTCCGCCTCAGTGGAGCCGCACCCTTAGCCTCGAACAGGGTTTTTACACACTAAAGTATCAGCTTCCAGCGCGAGTCAATCGTGGAAGTGCCTCGAACGGGGTCAGCTTCCCCGGAGCACGGGAGCGAGGGGCGGTGAGATGACGATTACTTGGGGGAACAGGGCTTTGGGATAACTGATTAAAAACTTGAACCTTTTCATGAAACTGTCTGAATCTATTTAGTTTAAATTAAAATGAATGAAAATGAAGATGAAAATTTACTTTTGCAAATTGGCCGCCCAGGGCTCTTTTACATGTCTTTTTGAAACTACTAGCACATTCTGAAAGACCATCATTGCCAAGAAGAATGCGCCGCAAGAAACTTGGCAGAAAGTCATTTTTTCAAAATAAAATACAGTAAGAATACTTAAATTCTACTTAAATTAAATACATTTATAAAAGAGATGTATAAGGTCCCCGAGCCTTAAATTATATTAATCTATAAATAGTAGAGATGTATAAAGTCTCTACTAGTCAAAATAAAAACCAAAAATAATAATAATAATAAGTTCAGTGGATGTGTAAAACGCCTCCACCGTCAAATAAATTAATTGGAGATGTCTCCGTCGCAGGAAAAAAATATATAAAAAATATAATGCGTTTCTTAAAAAAAACTGGAATACTTCAGGAGGTAGTTGGATTAGTTTGACGTGATTAGTACGATGTATGGCGTCAAAGGAGAGACTTGACTCTGAGTCGGAACAGAATTTCGATGACAAAAAATTACGACGGTAGCGATGATAATAAATAAATAAATATCTTGGGACAAATTACACCAATTGACCCAGTCCCAACCTAAGCAAAGCTTTTACTGTGGGTACCAGGCAACGTATAATACTTATATACCTAATGTAGATAAATACGTACAGCATCCATGACTCGGGCACAAACATTCCTATTCATCATACTGTCAAGTGTTCAATCAAACGAACCCAACCAACGACTGAAATATTTTGGAACTATTCTAAAATACATACATATCACGTCTATATCCTTCACGGAGTAGACAGAGCCTATGGCAACAAGACCTAAAGGCCACGGTTAGCATAACTGTGAGCTTAAAGGTGGAAAGGGGAATTATAATAGTGATGGGTTGCTAGCCGTATCGCCTATAACATGATTCCTAAGCATACACACATACACATACACAAATCACGTCTTTATCCCTTACGGGGTAGACATAGCCTAAGGTGGCAAGACCTAGGACACGATAAGCAAGATTGTGGGCGTATAGATAGCAAAAAAATTAAATCAAAATAGTGATGGGTTGCTAGCCGCATCGCCTGTAACATGATTCCTAAGATTTTCGCCCAATCCCCTCGATGGGCTCGTACCATCAGCGCTCAGAGAAGCAACTGGTACATTCTATGTTATTTCTTTGCTCCGAGACCAGTATGGAACTTCCTTCCATATTCTAAAACATCTTGTATAAAACAAGTTCCTCTTCAATACACAATCAACGGATAAAACCGCAGGTGAGAACTTCCACTATCCCTATAGTTAAACTTCAAAATTCCAATGAAGCTACTAAACGAATTCGGAAAGCAATTTTATCGGTAAAAGTTGCCGACGCTAATCTCGTTTGGCTCGACTTGCCTCTGATATAAAATTATCGACGATAAATAAACAGGGTCTTGCTGGCTTTTTGAACTTATATAACTTTTATAACTTACTCTGGAAACACCTGGGCTTGGTTACGTTCAGTTTAATTACCCTGAATTTTGGGAGGGGTTCCTGTTTTTAAAGTCGACTTAGGCTCCAGATTGTACCTTATTTTGATAATTCTCTTTCACTCTAATAACTTACAAAGTTCAAAGTAAAGTTTCGAATTAAACATCACCTGTACAGTCAGGGAAATGTTTTCACGTACCACCGTAAAATCCTATCGCAATAAGATCACATGATATCATATCATTCGAGTTTGAGTAACGGCGGCATGTCAATTGCGACAGGGTTCTAAGGTGGTACGTAACATTTCCCTTATTGTATACCTGATTAAGAAATATAATGGGAATTGCAATACTTCCATGCTGGTCTGGCAGTAAAGAAAAAACATAAAATATACCAGTTGCTTCTCTTCCCGCGCAATGGTAAAAGCCCATCGAGGGAATGGGCGAAAATCGTTGGAATCATGTTATAGGTGATGCGGCTAGCAACCCATCACTTTCGATTCCTCTTTCCAGCTATACGCCCACAAGCATGCTAAACGTGGCCTTTAGGTCTGGTTACCTTAGGCTCTGTCTACCTCTTAAGGAATGGAGCCGTGATTTATGTATGTATGAATGGAAGGTAAAAATTGCAAAGCAATCTTTTGTAAAACTGCGGCATTCGTTGTATTATAAACGTTATTTTCGCGAACGCTTTACATAAAAATACACTCTTTCCACATTTCAAGAGACCATACTTCAACCTAAACAGCTAAACCACACATTTACGATGACAGCGAATAGATCAGGTAGGACAAAACGTAGGAACAAAGAAAAGTTGGCGAGAAAACTCCAACTATAAATCACCGTTCGGTTACAAAAATGCCGTTATTTCCACATTCAACATATTTTAGTATGGAGCGCAGTTCACGACAAATAGGGACACAGAATAGTATTTTAAAGAATTGGGATATATTAGGCGTTCTTCTTCTGCTTTATTAATCTGGCCCCATCGATCGATGCGATGATTTCGTCAATGTCAAAAGTCTTGTGACAAAAATGTCGACAACGTGTACAATAGAACTCGGTCAAAAGACCCCTCCCCCCTATCGGGCTCTTAGCCAACGGATAATATCCCTCAGAATCTGCCAGAAAATCATTAAACGATGCCCAGGGTGCACCGGACCAAGCACTGCTCTTCCCCTCGGACGGATCCAAAAACGAACCGCGGCTCTTGACCACACGCGGAGGTAACCCAACTCGCACCCCATATTAGACGTCACGATTCTTTAGTTAGACAATGATTAAGAGCTGTGTAAAAAAACCGTGGTAGGTAATGTAGAGCTGCCTTGAGGAGGCTTGTTGATACGGGGATCGTTGTCGATTTCCTAACCAAACTTGTTGGTAGGCTTGTGGTGGTAACTTTCTTTTACTCAGAACTAGCTGTTGCCCGAGGCTGAGCCCCCGCTGCAATTTCTTTTTTTTTTTACAAAAATCGAACGAACGTTCGATTTATGAACTTTGTGTAGCCTCTTACCAGCCAGCCAGGAGAGCTATACTACCTCTAGCTCTACAGTACCTAACTTATTGGTTTGGCCTATGGCCTCTCAAGCAAATGGGTGTAAGTTTGAGCCCAAGCTCTGAGTTTTTCACTTTTCGGTAAATTTAAACTTTGTAAGCAAACGTAACGTTAAATGGCTTTCGTAGCTCCAGAGAATCTCGAGTAAAGGCAAAGTGAGGCCGGTTAAAACTACGTCTTGCCGCGTGTACAATACGCACACAAGTGCTACCGAAAGTTGAGACACACACGCGTAGTTTGAAGTGACCTTAAAAAGTCTGTAGGTGAAGGCTATAGAGCTCGTAACGCTTCTTTTTATTCGAAAAAAAAACAAACGAATCTCTACGCAAAAGCTAGAATTGAACTATGTCTTTCGCGGAATACATTTATTACAGGGCAGATAGCATAGGCCTACTCGCGGCAGCTTGTGCCGGCCGTCACGAGCGACGTTCACTGACCCATAAATGTCAGTTTCGCGTGCCTCCACCGCACTGAACATTAAAACGTCAGTAAATCAAGAGTATTAAAATGTAAAGAAAATAATGATGGACGTGAAAATTATGTAAACGGAATAATAATTTTGAAAATCGGTCCACAATTTGACGGAGTGAATATACATAAAAAAAAATATACAGTCGAACATAGTATAGAACCTCCTCCTCTTTGAAGCAGGTTAAAAAAGAAATTGCCGTGGTTCTTTTTAGGTAGTTGTTTATGTACAGTATTGATTTATTTCTATGTAATTTAATTATGTATTTATTCTGCTGGCGTAACTTTCGTGAACTCAAGTTACGTTCTATGGATCTGTCAGCCATACCTTCCTTATCGAAACGGACTGTATGTGTTTTTCATCAAAAGCGCAACGCCAGCTAGCCACAAATTATTTTTTATTTGAGTTTGAAAATTTAATTTCCGCATAAAAATTAAAAATTAGGGAGTTTGGTTTGACGAAAACAATTTGAACTTTTGCGGAATTAGTTTATTATAGGGTAACTAATTAGGTTTACTTGCGGCAGCTGTTGGCCGTTGTGACAGATTTATTAGAGCTTGAATGTCGACTTTCCGTTTCTCAGTTAACAAAACGTGGAAAAAAAGCTATGGTTTATTTATTGCACAAAACATCGAAATCAATACTTACGCATACGTCATGTCAGTTAATATTAGGCCTACTCGTAGCAAATTTTAGAAACTGGAAAAATAGAACATCATAATATTGTGTACCTATCCTACAAATTATTTTAAGATATTTTATAACATTTTCAAATTGTGGAATGATCTTCATAGATAACGTTGCTCAACTTTAGTACAAAAACCAAAAAAAAAGGAATTAACTACACCTAATTAAAAACGAATTCCTGGTTGGCCATAATTGTCAATAGCGACGGGTCTTATCAAGATTAATTTTATCGCTATTCATACTGTTCCAAATTTGTTTACTGCCCACGATCCGCAAATAAACAGCTACGGTCAGGGATTATCAGATTTAATCCGATACATCGTATTGGCGGATTTTATTCCGCATCAGCCTTTAAATCTTCGATGACACGCCTGTATAGGGTTTCAGATTTCGTTTGTAAATTCAATTATATTAACAGGCTATTTTGTTTTACGGGGTTGTCAGATGTGGATGATTTAAGTCGATTAAGTAACTGTGATATACAATCAAGAGCACAAATAATTTATGTTGTCAAGACGTCAAAAACCTCTTCTTCTTCTTCTTATTTGTGGCGTATCAAGTCGTTCATTATATTCATCGACAAGTTCGATGGCGCTATTTCTTTTTAAAAATTGAATTGAATTGAAGTCGTTATAGCGACGACATCTTTGCCAATGTCAAAGTCTTTTTAGAACTATTTCATTAGTTGTCTCCATATGAGTGCTACCTTCATAACACATTTAAAGTTTTTAGGACAACTGGAAGTACTCCGTATTTTTAGCCCTGTAAGTTGTAAGGAAACACATTTTCTAATGATTGTATCTTTTGATTGAGTTGAGTTAGAGGGTTAATTTTTTCACAGAGAAGATATCAGAAACTTAGCAAAGTGGTGAAACGCCTAAGAGTCCCTATATAGGCTTTGTAATAATGAAAATACAAACACTGGCCCAAAAGGCGGTGTCACACGCTTCCCTCATACAAACGCATCTCAGAGGAAATTGCACATCGGACCCTCGCTTAGTGAAAAGATACATCACCGACAAACGGGAATATACAATTTTGACATGTATTTTTGTAGGCAAATTCTACAGGATATGGGACTCAGTAGGTATGACTATGGGCTAGTTGTCAGAATTCATGACAGTACCTTTCATGTCATCCCCAGACTTCCAAAAAGACTGGTGTTATAGTTTGACGTTGATGTCTGTGTGTGTCTGTCTGTGTGTGTCCGTCTGACTGTGGCATCGTAGCTCTCAAACGGATGGTCCGATTTCGATGAGTTTTTTTTAATTCGAAGATCTTTTAAAAAAATGATTTTAATAATTTTACAATATATTTTATTCTCAACATCAAATTTTGATGAAAAAAAGTTATAATGTAGGTACCTATACCTACGTTGCTCCAAGCGCGAATATACAACCATACGTACAAATAGACGTTTAATAATCAGAAAAATCATTGAAAAAGTATCCTGTGTACATGTACCTATAGAATATTTGCATAGAACAGTACAAATAATAGCTTGGACGCTTTAATTCCGCCAAATACAGCTTTTAGTGTTCGTAACAGCTCCAATTATTGAGAAGATTAAAGGCTTTGTTATAACACAGTTAGTCCGACCAGCTAGCTAAACAAGTCATAAAATTTTATCTGCTTACCAACAACTATTTGGATATTCGGTTTTGAATAGCTTATTGGCAGTGTGAACATGACAGCTTTAAACCATTATGTGTTAATAACATTAGGGTCATTTCACATCGTTCAACGGCAACGCAATGACAATGCAAGAAAAAACCAAAAACACTTTTTTCATACTTGACATCAAAAATCACCAAGTTAACGTTGAATGAACAAAAACGACTTATTGTTAATTGAAATGGACCCCCGCAAAGTAACGCCTGATAATGGCTGATTTTTAAAAAAATATTCTTATTTACGTCATTAACAAGATACGTTAATTTCAAAAGAAACGGAGCGGTAGTTTTGAAAATATTTTGAAGAGTAAATAACTTTGGAATGACATTTCACGAAAACTGCGAATAATAATGAGATACAATTTTATAAAAAATTAACAAATTATATTTGTAGGTAGTCTAACAATTTATGTACCTATGTGTTGTCTATTTTAGATTCTCATCAGAGTACCGCACGCTGAAGCTACCGAACAACGGCTGAATAAAAACAAGTAGTGTTTTCTTCAACCTCGACATTGGCAGAATCATCGACAGTATCGATGGAGCTAGATTTTTAAAAATTGGATTGAATTTGTATGAGATACAACTTAGCAGAATAATAACGAGCACTACGATCTATGCTTAGGATATACCCATTGCCTTTCTTGTTCCGTTCCACGGTTGTAGCTTTTTGTAGAGACTAATAGATGGCACGACTGTCGTCTAAGGAAGTCAGTATGGCTTTCTGCTGGTATGGTAAAAAAATGGTATCACCGCTAGCATTCCCACCGTGATGACTGATGATTTTATTTAATTAGCTCCATTATTTCTATTTCCGTACGGCAAAGTGATTTGGACGGGTTATTCACGATTTATTCATTAATTACCTGACTGAGTCTAGACAGCCACTCTAAATACATTGTGCTAGTAGTCGGCGAATATTACCCTATCCTTTTGTTGAAATAAAACACATTGCCTTTGCTCGTTTGTCTCCTATCACAAAAAAAACATCCTGACTGAAGCTGAAGCCTGACCATGACGTCTTAATATTGTGTGTACTCTTATTGTATTTTGTATGTATGCATGTGTGTAATGATATTTAGTAGTTTTTTATGTTTTTTATGTTTTGTTTATTGTGCTTAGATAAGTACGCTCTATTGTGGCTTTCACTATCTCGAATTTTAAACCTTCACTTTGTCGGTCCCTCGTTTAATGCTCCTCTCATCTACTCAAAGGTTAACTGGTAGAGATCCCTTATAGGGATAAGTTCGCCTTTGTGCATATATGAATGTTTTTTCTTTTTTTGTGAATTGTATCTGTTTCTTTATATTTGTACAATAAAGCATTTACTTACTTACTTACTTACTTACTTAATGCGACTCAATTCCGACTCAATTCAGGATTTAACTGTAATTTTTAGTATGGATCTGACAGCAAGAGAACCTAAACTGAATTCGAATTGAATCGCATTAAGACGCTACATTGATACTATTTACATTTTGTGCTCGTTAACCACCCAGTTTTATAAAAAAGTTATATTTTTTGTTGTTGTTAAATGGAATACGATTTAATTGCTACAAACTTAATCGATAACTTCCAAATGAATACCTATCAAACTTTCCTTCAGGCACCGTAAACAACCCCATCCGAACGATTAACTTGAAAAATGTTTTTGTAACCGACTAATAGCTGCTATCCCTCGTAATGAGCGTTCGCAGGCTTTACGGAATATTTTGAATCTGTCCATGATTTTTAAAGAATATCCAATAAGATACTGGTACTTCCATATTGGTCTGGGAGAGAAACAAAAACATAGAATGTACCAGTTGCCTCTCGTCCCGCGCTGATGGTAAAAGCCCATCGAGGGAATGGGCGAGTCTTAGGAGTCATGTTATAGGCGATGCGGCTAGCAACCCATCACTATTTTGATTCCTCTTTCCACCTATACGCCTACAATCATGCTAAATGTAGCCCTTAGGTCTTGTTAGCTCAGGCTCTGTCTACCCCGTATGGGATATAGACGTGATTTGTGTGTGTGTGTACTGGTTGAATTGTTTCATTAAAAATATAACTGAATGGCGTCCATTAAAAACCGTGCATGTTTTGTCTTCAATGTTGTGAAAACATTAATCTTAATTTCTTACAATATCGGCCGGACAGTCCGATATACTTTATGACGTATAGTCGACCAAGAAAGTCCTTTACTACCCTAAGGTACAATGTCATTTGTATGGCTTAAAACTAAACTAAACTCAATGTGACAATCAATTTATTGCTTTTTTTCTGATGGCGGAACTGTCATAAAAATGATGAAGCACTTTCATGGTCGACTATACGGTAGAAAAATTCTCCCATAGGTCTTCAATTTTATGATACACAGAGCTATGAAACTGCTAGTTCACACTTTAAAACCAATGTGTAGCATTAGTAAAGCCAGGGTTAAGGGGTTTTCCTTAAATCTGCTTTTACAAGCATTATGAGCTCGGGAGTCTTGGCCGCCATTTTTACATGATATGTTTTAGGTGGGTTAAATTTCAATCAATTACTCATTTCACTGAGTCAGTGTAGCGAAGTTCTACGTCGTAATTTGGAGCAGTCAAAACTTCACTTTACAAGATTCTATTTCGATTCAAACAAAACTTAGTAAATAGTGCGCAATATCTAAACTCAATTAAACTGACATGTCAAAGTCACATCGGCATCCAGTAACGTAGTTCAAGTCAAAGTAAACTCGCCCCTATTTGCGTAGGCATTGGTGTGGAAATATATTAAATATTAATCGAAGCAGAAGGCACGTGGAAGCCAAATGGCGCATTTATGGAATTAAATTATTTAATGGATCAGCTTGTGTACGTTTGCACGTGTGTGTTTTCATTAATTTGTCGGAGTTTGTTTGTCTATGGCTGGAATTTTCAAAGTGGGGGGGCGCGCCACCCACGGGGGCCGCAGAGACTTGTAAAGGGAGGCGAGAGCCACTAGTATGGTCAAAAACTACGGCATTGCATACAGTGGCGGCGCGTGAAAAAGTACATTGGACAACCCGACCCGGCCTAAAAAACACCTACTTAGCTAATACATACTTACCTTGATGTTTGAACAGTTTTTTTACCTAATGCGAAGACGCCCTAAAGCTCAGGCCTTCTCTAATTGTATTGTTGAATTGTCGATTGAAATCTGGCACATTTTTCCTTATGCTCTCTCAAACCGCTTCCGTTTCATCTCGAACTCTCAACTCTGTTAACATCGCAAACAATTATGTGATAGCCCCATTCATTTCCTCTCTAATCGAGACAGTGAACTTCGTACAAACCACAACCGCGGGAACTTCCCTCATTAATTAGGGCCCTTGAAATCCACTAAAAACTAAGCAAAAGGCTGCAACGTAAATAAAACTTCGAACCTTTGTTAAACTTTGAACTATGTTGGTAATATTAAGCAGCGGTAAAAGGAAGTGGAGGGGAAAAAGTTTGGGGAAAGATGAAAATTGCGGTTGGTACAGACGGAGGTTCAGTGGGAAACAAAGTTGCGTGAAACTAAATGGAACCTTACGCTACTCCGCGAAATAGTGAGGTCGAGTCAATCAAATTTTCTTCATGCATTTCAATGCGATCACAACAATTTTTAACCGACTTCAGAAAAGGAGGTTATCAATTCTATTGTATTTTTTTATATTTTTAAGTTTGTTACCTCAGAACTCCGCGAAGCGATTTGGAAAATTATATGATACCTATGCATTTAGTTTAAAGTAAAGTAACATCTGATGGGTGAAATGTTGCTAATTGCCTTTCGTAACACCCGATATTTTATTAGAATACTCAAAGTCGAAACAACAACAGGGTGATGACCAAAAAGATTTACAAAAAAAAAAAAAATGGTAACCTTACAACACGACTGGCCGGAAAAAGTTCCATTGTGATATTTAAATTACCTACACAATTGTATAGTTAAATTTCGTGTCAAAAACTTTCATATCCATTTTAACTAATTGCGTTAAGGTGTCTACTTTTTGGTCTTTATCCGAGGAATATCATAATAGATAACCACGTTTCGTGATCGCAGTATTTATTCAACAGAATAACTTAACATATTTTCAAGCTTCATTAAGCACACTTAAAGTTGTCCAGTGTACATCATTCAGGTGACATCTATCATTTACCTGTCATGACACAATCTATCATCGATGATAAATCACAGTCGGACCGACGTCCTAATTCCAGTCTTTTTTACATGCACATGATTTAATGATAAACACCAGTATTGTCCTTTTTGACGTGGTTAAATAATAAATAGAAATACTATTTGTCTGTCAGTTTTATTTTTCAAGTTGAAATTAATGTTGTTAAAATACTTAGGGCTATGAATGTAGCGAAGTTCATGCCATCGAACGATATTTTAAAGTTGATACAAAAATCGTAGAAATCAAAATATAGATAGGGTATTCCCGTTAACATTCCGATTTCCACTTCTATTGATATTAATATAGCATTTTATTTGATCAACAGCAAAATACCGGATGATTTCTATGAAAAACAAAACTATTTCGATGGGAATAAAACAGGCAGATTTAAAACTCACTTTTTTATTTTGCGTGGAATTGTAACTTCCATGCTGGTCTGGGAGCAAAGGAAAAACATAGAATGTACCAGTTGCTTCTCTTCCCGCGCAAATGGTAAAAACCCATTGAGGTTATGGGCGAAAATCATAGCAATCATGTTACAGGCGATGCGGCTAGCAACCCATCACTATTTTGATTCCACTTTCCACCTCTACGCCCTCAGTGTCTTGCTAAACGTGGCCTGTAGGTCTTGTTACCTTAGGCTCTGTCTACCCTGTAAGGGATAAAGACGGTGATTTGTGTGTATGTGTGTGGAATTGTAGGTGCGCGAGTCCGTTTCGCAGTGATTTTTTTTTCTTTTCCGTTTAATGTAAACAAAACATCGAATCGCCTTACGCACTAACCTTGTCACTTTAAAACAAATTCATATACAGGGTGTTGCATTCCACCCAAGGAATTCGGCTTACGTTTATCTCGTAAACTATTTGGAATTCATTAGCCCGTTTTCAAGGCACTGAGCGTACTATTGGACTAAGTAATTTTGCCGGAATTTGAGATAGTACTGTATAATCCGTTTCACTGACGGATGTCTGTTTGTTTAGATAGTTATTAGGTAATAAAGCGTCGAGAGCTGGGCCTGAAGGTAAGAAAGCGTTCTGCTTTTCCATCAAAACTCAACTGTATTTAGCACAACAATGTTAGTGGAAGCTCAATAGTCCTTAAGCTCATAGAGCTCGTGCTCAGGTCTATACTTTCTGGAATTCTCGTATAAAATTAAGCTTTGTTCAATAGGTACTAAACTTGTGTGTAAATCAAGTAAGTTAGCTAGTTAAAGCATGGAACAAGTTGCTATCAAAATCTAGGAACTGTAATTAGAGGTTAGATTAAGTTTGTTAATTTACATCCTTGTTACTTACGAGTACGTTTAGTTTGCAAATTACAGTGGTAAACAGAAATAAGTGGTCACTTTCATTCAGCTACTATTGCATAAATAATGCATATTTTTTAAATATAGCGAAAAACACTAGTGCTTGTAAAGAATTTGGAATTGGAAGACCAGTATTGAACACTTTAATAATAGAGTTAAATGCTTGGCGTAGCCCTTAACTTGAACATATAATTGCTCTGAGTAACATATTTATGTTCTTATTCTAAAGGTAATTGTTAAATGAATTTATATTTTTCTTCATTAGTAACCTTTGGCCCAAGACGTTTCCTCAACCATAATAAAGGCGGCTGCAAATTTCAATATTGGAACTAATCAATCAAGGCGGCGTGGAAATGAGTACAGGCGTGTGGCCATTTATCAAACACCCTGTAGATGAAACATGAGGCAAGACGGTGGTACGATGTTACGAGATTTGAGCGAGTTTTTGCTTATGAGATTACGAAAGTTGCTTACTTATTCGTAGGCACATACACAGATTAATCATTTTGTTTAATAAAAAAAAAATCGTTTTAACGTCTTGACAACTCAGCTCCCACCCATGTTCCTATAGACTTTTCTCTTTATTCTTTCTTCGGTTGCCGTTTCAAGGCGGTGCGGTAGTGTATAAAAAGATCTTTGGTTCCGTCTTGCTGTCTCACTCACTCTTATAGTTTTGATACTTGAATCACCGATGGTACCCGAAACCCAATGTCGTTCTAGGAGCTCATGGACAGTATGTGTTTTGTTTTGCTGCGGGTTACCAGACGGAAGTTTTCAAGGAACGGCACTGATGTACATTAACACGTGAAGGATTTAATATACTTCACTCATTGCTATATCGTGAGTATTTTAAAACTGAAATCCTCATTTCCTATGTCTTATGTCTGACAATTTGCAAAAAATTACTGAATCGCTTGTTGTATGCGACCAAAGAGAAGACTTAATAAGGTTTATAATATATGCTTTTAGTAATTAATATATGAATTAATTCAATTATCTTCAATATCCTCAGTGTCCAGCAGTATATACCTACTACATGTATATATGCATATACATATAGGCTGGTTTATTATGTAATGTTATTTTCATTTATGTGTAGTTAGTGGTCGTAAGATTAAATTTGATCAGTCGCTGTTTTCTTGTGACTTGCGGCAGAAAGTTCAAAATTCCTGTTTTGTGTTCAACATTTTGTTCGAACAAAATAGAATCATTACAATACGGTTCGAGAAATCATTTAACATTGATATCGGATTTGTGTTAAACGCGTTTCGAATAACGAACACATTGTTAAGAAAGTTCTGGGTCTTATTGACGTTGGCGGAACTAATAGAACATTTTGCTACCTCTTCTCGGTGAGCTTGTGTTTTATAATTAAATAGCTTCTGCCCGCGACTTCGTCTGCGTAGAATTATACATAAAAACCTTCCTCTTGAATCACTCTATCTATTAAAAAAACCGCATCAAAATCCATTGTGTAGTTTTGAAGATATAAGCATACGAGTACATAGGGACATAGGGACATAGGGACAGAGAAAGCGACTTTGTTTTATACTATGTAGTGATGTAGTGAAGAATTTGTTAATCCAAATTTGATCACAATTTTAAATAAATAGATATTTTGTGGATATGCAGCAATTAGCCTAGAAATTATTGGTGGTTTACTCGTTTATTCTGTTAATTTTACCTTCTTTTTATTCACTAAAATTCTATACATGTTATAAATAGTAATTGTCTTCATTTAAATGTTAAAAGTGCGACTTTTCAAACTCGATTCGCCATTTCACTTCAAACTGCCTCCAAGGGCCGATATTCGGACCTTTCCCAGAATGAAAAGATCTAATCTCACTTTTTACCCAATTTCTTTACGTCATTTCGGATCAGTCCTGGTTAAAAGAGCAATTGCGCCAAACTGTTTCTTGTAAAAGAAAAACTATTTCCTTTGTCGCTTTTTTAGCTGTTCTTGTAAATGAGTTGAGATTGAGTGGCTTTCAGAATTCAGAGTAAGTATACGGCAACTGGTTTAATAATGTCTACCTATTTAGTGGTAACAACACTTTTGGGATGTTCCGTTGAACATAATATATAAAATTTCATGATTTTCCTTCATCATTTAAATAATTGTGTAAGACACATTAAATTACATACATAAATACATAAATCACGTCTTTATCCCTTACGGGGTAGACAGAGCCTAAGGTAACAAGACCTACAGGCCACGCTTAGCAAGATTGCGGGCGTATAAGTGGAAAAAGGAATCAAAATAGTGATGGGTTGCTAACCGCATCGCCTATAACATAATTCCTAAGAATTACGCCCATTCCCTCGATGGGCTTTTACCATCTGCGCGGGACGAGAAGCAACTGGTACATTCTATGTTTTTCCTTTGCTCCCAGACCAGCGTGGAAGTGACATTAAATTAAATTACTCAAAATAACTGTTAGAAGGTATTTTATGTATTTTTTTCTAGATAGATAAGGTATGCAATAGATAATAACATACTGTGTTCTGTAACTAGTCGATTTGCAAATTGCCTGTCGGGAGAGCTATTTTGTCTGCAGGTTCTAGATTAGTCGAATACAGCAAACACATTTCAAGATATTTAAGCATATCTTTTCTGACACGCACATACGTGCCTTATATTGTTACTTCTCTCTTTCTAAAAGAGATGCCATAGAAAATTAAACTCAATCGTTGTGACCTAAAAAAATACTCGAATTATGTTACCAATGTTTTCCTGTTGTGTATAATTGAAACCAATATTTTTGCAAGAGCTTCCATTTTCAAACTCGGTTGGATGGTCAAACCAAATTTATTCATACGCGATATAAGGACATTAAGGTCATAAAATACAGTCGAATAAATAACCAGGGTCTGCACAGCTGCTTTTCAACTGTAACATAAATACTAAGCGAGCAGTTTTCTAATGGAACTGCAATGGAAAACATACGGGTAGTCACCAGATGGCAGTGACGATCTTCAGAGACCAGATTTTTGAAATCACATTAGTCGAAAGTAGCATTCGTCAATTTGTGTACCTAATGCTACAAATTTCCAGATTAAATAAAATTTTCGACTACTTAGTTGATTAGTTGACTAGAGCTGCATTATTCTTCTAATCTACTTGTATAGTGTACTTGTGTGTGTTGTGTTCAATAAAGAGTATTTGTATTGTATTGTATTTCGAATTCGTTATAATTTTTCATCACTTTCGATTGACATTTTTACATACGGTACTTTCAAAAATCGGGCTCCTGTAGGTACTGGCCATTCGAGTAAATAAAATTAACCATATAGCAGTCTGTTTCTAGATTTCTCCCTAACTTAAGGCATCCTCTATCGTATCTGGTCTAACTATATTCGTAACTTTGTACGGATGCTTGTATAGAGCGAGACTCGCAAACTAGATTAAAGCATCTACCCTTAATTTTCAATCTCAGAGCAGAAACATCATCGATGTACGACACAAAGGGCACGTCTCATTCCGTCAAATCGTCCGGGACACGATTTGATGCCCGAAACCATTAACCTGAGCCGGTTCCCATTTACGTAGAATTACTTTTTCTGCAAACTGCCTGTTAAAAAGTCAAAGTGAAATGTGGACTCGCGGATACCATTTGATACGCAAATTAAGAGTGATTCAACAGACCTTTTAGGGCCCAAAGGTTCGTTACTGGGGTGATTACAATATTAATATGGTGAGATGGGAATGTGTATTATCTGAGTCTATTAACATTATGCAATGGAGGCCCTTTCTGGTAGGAGCATGGTGTTAAGCTGTTTGTAAGCCGGAACTAGCTACTCGTAGTTTGAGAAAAGTATTTGCAAGTAGAATACTTACGGCACATTTAGTTCAAGAAAGTTAATTTTACTTGCCTTTATTGTGAAAATCAGATTTAAATCAAAGAAATATATAACAGCAAAGGGCTCTATCTTGTCAAAATAAATAAATATTTTACTCGAACCTGTTCTGGAAGTGTCTCAAAATCAAACCACTGTGTTACGAATGTTTGTAGTGAGATCGTGCTATTCGTGACCGCATACACCACAGAATACCTCTAATATCGGTTTTTGGTCATGGTTTGATTCGTATTCAGGCAACGTCAATTAGGCAGAGATTCGTAACACCATACGCGGTTGAGACGCCACGCGGCCCTAACCAAATAATCTAGGAACCTTCTATTTTAGGGAGGATAATTAAATTAAATTTTGACATAATAGCTATGTTAGTACGTAATCCTATTAAAAAATATAATTACCTGAGATATCTGACTCCATCAGGAGCACCGTGAACTTGGACATTCGTTCGTACCCAATGCCTTCGAATGGCTTTTCGCCAATGGCCTAGAATTATTAATCGAACAATTAACCCTTCCATGCTGGTGTGGGAGCAAAGAAAACAAAATAGAATGTATATACCAACCGATTCTCTTCCCGCGCAGATGGTAACATTCCATCGAGGGAATAGGTGAAAATCTTAGGAACCATGTTATAGGCGATGAGTCTAGCAACCCACTACTTTGATTCCTCCTTCGCAATCGTGCTGGTCTTTACACCTTAGGCTCTACCCCGTAAAGGATAAAGACGTGATTGTAATCGTCTCTATCTGTTACCACTAGCGCCCAAAAAAGGGACCAGACTGAAAACCAGCGTTGGGTTCATGTAACCTAGCACACGCTGAGACTGGTACCCGTTGCCGGAACATAGCCCTTTGTTTTTTCTTATTTTTTTTTCTTCTTTAGTCTTGAATCTGTTGTCAATTTGACTTCTATCTGCTTATGTTTTGGTAATAAATGTTTTTTTATTTATTTTTTATGTTATTAGTAGAAGGAATATTTTACATACATACGCATAGATACAGCGTGTGTTTTAATGGGCTAGTACAGGTTAATGACGTCGTCACTTAAACACACTCCGCCATAGTGGTTCTAGTTCACACACACACGGTCGTCGGGCAAAGGATTTGCCCCAATTACTCAAAAATGAGTCCCGGTTTTTTTGCAGCGCTTCCCTGTATGCGACGTTGCGGTGATTGAAAGGTTTATTTTTATATTATTACTAGCTTCTGCCCGCGACTTCGTCTGCGTAGAATTATAGATAAAAATCTTCCTCTTGAATCACTCTAGGTTGACTGGAAGAGATCCCTTAAAGAGATAAGTCCGCCTTTGTGCATATATCTCAGTGTTTGTCAATTGTATTTTGTCTTGTTTATTTTGCACAATAAAGAGTTTAAAGACATACATATACACTCTATCTATTAAAAAAACCCGCATCAGAATCCGTTGTGTAGTTTTGAAGACATAAACGTACATAGGGACATAGGGACAGACAAAGCGACTTTATTTTATACTATGTAGATAAGTACTAGTGTGTTGTAGTGCTTTGTTGGTTGGAGCCAATACATCATCTATAAACCATCATCATCATTTTGTATATACAAGGTCTTTTAGATTTTTTTTGGAATATTTCGGCAGATGATTTTGTCGTTATTTTGGTTTAAAAATTAAGTCGCCCCCTTGATATCGCACACTTCAATATCGACCAACGTGTGGAAACTATTGTTAATTACAATAAAAAATACAGAAAAACATTTACTGTGGTTACGGTGTTCTGTTAAATTTACCCAACTATCTATTCACGTATTCACAGTTCACACAGCAGAGCGGTCGAGCCTTGAGACAGTGATCTGCAAAATAGAAGGAAAGAGAGGGACCAAGACCAAGGAGAAGTTATTTAAGAAGGTTAAAGTCGTGTAGTAAGCATGAAGCCGTCTGGCGACAGGACTGGATGATGACAACTTTACCGATGAGAGCGAGGCTCTAAACACAGAGAGGGCGAGAGTAATCTACCTGCATTAACATTGCTTGGCCCGCTTTCAGTATTGGGCAATACGAGTATACACTAGAAAACAACTAAAAGTAAACTTCTTGTCGCAAAAAAGAACACTTATTGACTTAAATACACGTGTTATTCGACACATGTCACTAGTTATCAGTACACATGAATGACTATCATATGTCACGTTGACTCTATCATTCAAAGAATGTAAAAAAAAAATAACGCACAATTTTCAAACAATATATAAATCCTTCACTTCTGGTATTGAACCTAAATCGCTTAGCAAAATGACAGTAACTAAGTTTGCGATTGCGTTGATATTGGCTGTTGCGATATCAAAAATAAAAGCAGCAGAAATAACGAGTACTTCAGCAATATGGGATACCTCTACCGAAGCGACAACAATACCTCAAGACTCGACCACCAATGAAGTGACTACCAGCGAAGCGCCAACCACACCAGCAGACTCGACTACCAGCGAAGCACCAACCACACCAGCAGACTCGACTACCAGCGAAGCGCCAACGACACCTGCAGACTCGACCACCAGCGAAGCGCCAACCACATCTGCAGACTCAACCACCAGCGAAGCGCCAACCACACCAGCAGACTCGACCACCAGCCAAGCGCCAACCACACCAGCAGACTCAACCACTAGCGAAGCGCCAACCACACCTGCAGACTCGACCACCAGCGAAGCGCCAACCACACCAGCAGACTCGACCACCAGCCAAGCGCCAACCACACCTGCAGACTCGACCACCAGTGAAGCACCAACCACACCAGCAGACTCGACCACCAGCGAAGCGCCAACCACACCTGCAGACTCAACCACCAGCGAAGCACCAACCACACCAGCAGACTCGACTACCAGCCAAGCGCCAACCACACCTGTAGACTCGACCACCAGTGAAGCACCAACCACACCAGCTGACTCGACCACCAGCGAAGCGCCAACCACACCAGCAGACTCGACCACCAGCGAAGTGCCAACCACATCTGCCGACTCGACCACCAGCGAAGGGCCAACCACATCTGCAGACTCGACCACCAGCGAAGCGCCAACCACACCTGCAGACTCGACCACCAGCGAAGCACCAACCACACCTGCAGACTCGACCACCAGCGAAGCGCCAACCACACCTGCAGACTCGACCACCAGTGAAGCACCAACCACACCAGCTGACTCGACCACCAGCGAAGCGCCAACCACACCAGCAGACTCGACCACCAGCGAAGTGCCAACCACATCTGCCGACTCGACCACCAGCGAAGCACCAACCACACCAGCAGACTCGACCACCAGCGAAGCACCAACCACACCTGCAGACTCGACCACCAGCGAAGCACCAACCACACCTGCAGACTCGACCACCAGCGAAGAGCCAACCACACCTGCAGACTCGACCACCAGCGAAGCGCCAACCACACCTGCAGACTCGACCACCAGCGAAGCACCAACCACACCTGCAGACTCGACCACCAGCGAAGCGCCAACCACACCTGCAGACTCGACCACCAGCGAAGCACCAACCACACCTGCAGACTCGACCACCAGTGAAGCACCAACTACACCAGCAGACTCGACCACTAGCGAAGCACCAACCACACCAGCAGACTCGACCACAAGCCAAGTGCCAACCACACCTGCATCTCAAGTAGTATCTATAAAAACATTCGATTTTTGGCAAATGTTTCGTAATTTCTATTAGTCACAATTATACAAGTTTATGATTCCTTTCTGGGACACAAAATAGTTTTAAAAGAAATACATTTAATTTTGAATCAAGGTTTTCTATTAACGTTACCCCTTTACCTAATCAATATAATAAACTCCAGAACAATAATAAATACATACATTTTGAACTCCATTGGAAGTGCATATTCTAAAGTTTTCTAATTTGGATCATGCACGCTTCTTACATACGTTTCTTAAAGTTTTTCCAATGTTTTCCCTCTAACTTCTAACGTGTAGTGACCCTTGCGCCACCTAGTCATCGACTACATAAACTACTATGGCGCACGAGTAGCTAGCGCCAGTAATGTCACAATGGTTTACGTCACGCCAATGCAGTTTCTCAACGCAGGCGCATAAATGTAACTTTCGACTCTCTTCCTTCAGAATTTGGCCCCAGGCATAAAATCGGCTTGGAAAGAGAATTCACTATTATGGTCTCTTCTCACAAACGTATCGCAAACAGGTAACCAGAAAGAAATGTAAGTCATTTAAAAACACGTGTAACGCGAGTCATTTACGACGATAGCAGTACGGAATTATCTTTTTATTTAAATGTTAAAAAGGAATTTAAAAATGATTAATGACATTTCATAGTAACGCAATAAACTGAAAGCAATAAAACGCAGCATTGAAAACAAAGGGGAACCAACATTATATAAGGCATTTACATTTTGTTTTTAACTCAAATCAATTAACAAAATGTCTGGAACTAAGTTGGTTTATGCGCTGATCATTGCTATTGCTGTGTCAAAAACAAGTGCATGCAAAACATTAAAGATTATGTCTGATATATCAAAGGACACCGACAAGAAATTTTTCAGCGAAACTTATCCTTGGTTGATCGAGAATGTTGGTTCTGACTTAAAAGTTGAATATTATATTAAAGACGGTGATAAAGGAGGAGAGCTGATGTGTGTTTTACAAGAGTTAAAGAAGAATATAAGAGTTCAAGCCGCATATCTCAAATGTGAAGCTGATGGTAAATCAACATGTATGGCAAATCAGCCAGTTACTAAAAAGAAAGTCGACAAATGTATCCGGAAGGGAAAATTTGCAAAAAAAGTGGACAAGGAATTTGGAAAACAGAATCCAGATCAAACACCACTCATCATTGCCAACAAAAGAGGACAAATAGCCACAGATCCAAAGAAACTTCTCCAGACAGTATGTGCTTTATTTGGAAAGAAACAACCTTATGGTTGTCTGCACCCTTCACCTGAACCTACCTCTACTACTTCTGCCACACCTACAACAACAACAGCATCATCAACTATAACTCCTGACATTATTACAACTACTAGTGAAGAGACGACTTCATCTGATACTTCGAGTAGCTCTGGAAGTTCATCTACTAGTGAAAAGACGACTTCATCTGATACTTCGAGTAGCTCTGGAGATTCATCTACTAGTGAAAAGACGACTTCATCTTATACTTCGAGTAGCTCTGGAGGTTCATCTACTAGTGAAGGGATGACTTCATCTGATACTTCGAGTAGCTCTGGAGGTTCATCTACTAGTAAAAAGACGACTTCATCTGATACTTCGAGTAGCTCTGGAAGTTCATCTACTAGTGAAAAGACGACTTCATCTGATACTTCGAGTAGCTCTGGAGGTTCATCTACTAGTGAAGAGACGACTTCATCTGATACTTCGAGTAGCTCTGGAGGTTCATCTACTAGTGAAGGGATGACTTCATCTGATACTTCGAGTAGCTCTGGAGGTTCATCTACTAGTGAAGGGACGACTTCATCTGATACTTCGAGTAGCTCTGGAGGTTCATCTACTAGTGAAGAGACGACTTCATCTTATACTTCGAGTAGCTCTGGAGGTTCATCTACTAGTGAAGAGACGACCTCATCTGATACTTCGAGTAGCTCTGGAGGTTCATCCACTAGTGAAGGGATGACTTCATCTGATACTTCAAGTAGCTCTGGAGGTTCATCTACTAGTGAAGAGACGACTTCATCTGATACTTCGAGTAGCTCTGGAGGTTCATCTACTAGTGAAGAGACGACCTCATCTGATACTTCGAGTAGCTCTGGAGGTTCATCTACTAGTGAAGAGACGACCTCATCTGATACTTCGAGTAGCTCTGGAGGTTCATCTACTAGTGAAGAGACGACTTCATCTTATACTTCGAGTAGCTCTGGAGGTTCATCTACTAGTGAAGAGACGACCTCATCTGATACTTCGAGTAGCTCTGGAGGTTCATCCACTAGTGAAGGGATGACTTCATCTGATACTTCAAGTAGCTCTGGAGGTTCATCTACTAGTGAAGAGACGACTTCATCTGATACTTCGAGTAGCTCTGGAGGTTCATCTACTAGTGAAGAGACGACCTCATCTGATACTTCGAGTAGCTCTGGAGGTTCATCTACTAGTGAAGAGACGACCTCATCTGATACTTCGAGTAGCTCTGGAGGTTCATCCACTAGTGAAGGGATGACTTCATCTGATACTTCGAGTAGCTCTGGAGGTTCATCTACTAGTGAAGGGACGACCTCATCTGATACTTCGAGTAGCTCTGGAGGTTCATCTACTAGTGAAGAGACGACTTCATCTGATACTTCGAGTAGCTCTGGAGGTTCATCCACTAGTGAAGGGATGACTTCATCTGATACTTCGAGTAGCTCTGGAGGTTCATCTACTAGTGAAGGGACGACTTCATCTGATACTTCGAGTAGCTCTGGAGGTTCATCTACTAGTGAAGAGACGACTTCATCTTATACTTCGAGTAGCTCTGGAGGTTCATCTACTAGTGAAGAGACGACCTCATCTGATACTTCGAGTAGCTCTGGAGGTTCATCCACTAGTGAAGGGATGACTTCATCTGATACTTCAAGTAGCTCTGGAGGTTCATCTACTAGTGAAGAGACGACTTCATCTGATACTTCGAGTAGCTCTGGAGGTTCATCTACTAGTGAAGAGACGACCTCATCTGATACTTCGAGTAGCTCTGGAGGTTCATCTACTAGTGAAGAGACGACCTCATCTGATACTTCGAGTAGCTCTGGAGGTTCATCTACTAGTGAAGAGACGACTTCATCTTATACTTCGAGTAGCTCTGGAGGTTCATCTACTAGTGAAGAGACGACCTCATCTGATACTTCGAGTAGCTCTGGAGGTTCATCCACTAGTGAAGGGATGACTTCATCTGATACTTCAAGTAGCTCTGGAGGTTCATCTACTAGTGAAGAGACGACTTCATCTGATACTTCGAGTAGCTCTGGAGGTTCATCTACTAGTGAAGAGACGACCTCATCTGATACTTCGAGTAGCTCTGGAGGTTCATCTACTAGTGAAGAGACGACCTCATCTGATACTTCGAGTAGCTCTGGAGGTTCATCCACTAGTGAAGGGATGACTTCATCTGATACTTCGAGTAGCTCTGGAGGTTCATCTACTAGTGAAGGGACGACCTCATCTGATACTTCGAGTAGCTCTGGAGGTTCATCTACTAGTGAAGAGACGACTTCATCTGATACTTCGAGTAGCTCTGGAGGTTCATCCACTAGTGAAGGGATGACTTCATCTGATACTTCGAGTAGCTCTGGAGACTCATCTACTAGTGAAGGGACTACAACTGATGTATCAAGCACCACAGCTCCATCGGAGGACACTCCATTAAACCCAGAAAATTATTACTTCTGGTATTATTTATTTATATAACGCGTAGTATCAGATGACTAGGTTTATAATGTTGATGATGATGACACACTGTTTATTGTAATTATTATTTACTTAAAATAGTTATAAAAACCAAAATCTACTATTAAGCTGTCCTAAACGTCGTTATTGTTATGTTATTGTTTATTTTTAGGACATGGTATGTAACTTCACTAATTGTAAATTCATTAAATGGTTTTCCGGCAGAGATTGCTTTTAAGCGATAAAACCGCCTATTTTACCTTGTTTTTTTTGTAATCTCGGTGTGCCGATATGTGGCTTTCAATAAAGAATATTAAATTTATTTGTATTGTAATGTAAATCAAACCTTTTCTGGGAATAAAAATATAAGTAGGTAATTATAAGATTTATTTTATTTTTTCACTCTTAAACGGCTAACCATCCAACTATATGTGTAATATAGATAGGACATAACCATGATATATTTGTGTTTTATTCTGAAAACAATCACTAATTTTATGCAGACAAAGACGCGGGCAGAACCTAGTCTAAATACTTAACAGTGAAGAAAAAAACTGTACTAGTAGACGACTTACGAGTATCAACGCCTATTAATTTTTTCTCATGTTCTGACTACATTTTCACGTCTGCTTTGTCTAATTTTGATTCCGCGTCTCACACACCATTGTAACTATTTCCACATCCATTTGTTGTTCTCACGAATTCAAATCCTTATGCAAAATTGAAGTCTGTAAACTGTATGGCATCAATAGGTTTTTATCACTTGTCCCTTTGTCCGCTTTGAAATCAAGATAAATGACTGGCTGGATTAATGATGGCTGCCACGGCCAGGTCTGACTAATGTTTAGAATTTGTCCGGTATTCACACGAGGGCCCTTAGATGTCCACTAGAATTATTGCCCACAATAATGTTTCTTGGACGAATATTACGGATATTAATCGCTGGAATAGTACAGTATTCGGATATTTTCTCATGCTATATCGACGACATGACTACAAAGGAGTAATTGCGATTTGAGTTTATTGGAGGCGGTCTGTTTGCGCAGTTACCTAACGTCACCAATTAATTGTCTTTTTATTTGATTCCGGAAAATGTTGCTGAGTTTAATGCTTTTATTTTCTTTTTTTCTTTTTTTATTCTAGTTTTATTTGGGTAAAAAAAGTATGCTTAGATGGTTTGGTCACGTAGAGCGGATGGATGAAAGTAGACTAACTAAACAGATACATAGGGGAAGGGGACGTTGGGAGGGGAAGGCCTAGACGGATGTTCCGAGACCAAATAGGAGACGTTTTGGAAAAAGGTCAGGTCAGGAGTACCCGAAACCGACGAGCATGTATGAAGAGATTGATGAGTGTGGATGAAGCGAAAGAAGTATGTCAGGATCGTAGCAAGTGGAAGTAAAATTTTCGGTCCACTAACAGTAATAAACCTAGGGTTACACAAGTAGATACGATGACAATGCAAGCATTAGTCAGCAACAAGGTTTAAAATATTTTTTATCAAAGCTCATTTCAATTCAAAAGGACGGAATCAGGACGACACTGTAGGATCTTTCACATTTCGAACACGTTAGATCGTGGCGTAGAACGTTCTCACAGTGAAAATCATATTGATTTCCCTTGAAGGCATTGCGATGTTATTATGCCATTTCCTGTGGAAAGGTTTCACATCGAATCGTTTAACTGGTACATATGAAGTGAGCATTGTTGCTTCAATCACCTTCCGACCTTTTTGGAATCGAAAGATATAATCTTACTTGAGTTCACCTCAACTCTGTACAAGCTTTTTGCTAAAGTATACGGGCATGTGTTCAAATGGCCCATACAAAATAAACGGAAACTAGAAACTTTAACAGTTTACTGCAGATTACTTTGACACTCTTTCCTTTGTGAACTTTTTACGGTGAAATAAAACTTCCGAGCGTTTTTTAAGCCGTTTTAATTCGGAAAGGGAAGGGATTATTCCAGGTATTTCTGAAGTTCCGAAAGAATTTCTTAACAATGCCAGAGAATAAATTAGGGCGTTATTTCTTTTTATTATCATAAAGTTGCAATCTCAAAAGGGATTATTACGAGGTTAAGGATTTAGTGAGTTAACTTTTTTGTTACCTAGTGCAATAAAATAGTAGGGTAGGTACTTACTTGAATTTACATTTCCTTAAAACATCGCTGCAAAGTAATTTTTTGTCTTTTCGGAATATTCGATTTGGATTATGTAGCTAGGTTTAAATTAAACCAGCCTAGAAATATCTAAATATCTTGTGCGTATGTAAAATGCAACCGTGTTCTGACTGATCGATCATCACACAGCTGTAGCTCAAACTGTTTAACGGATGCAGCTGAAATTTGGCTCGCAGATAGTATTAACGTAGGTATATACTAAGAAAGTATTTGGCGACAGGGCCGGATGTAGGGGTTTAAGAATACTTTTAGCTCTGCGCGCAGTCGCCGGTAACAGCTAGTACTCAATAAATAAACAAACCATTGATTACCTTCCATGTTTCATGCTTGAAGTCGGTAAAGATGCTACTAAAATAAATCATTATAATTTACATCCATGTCATAACTTCCGTACAATATGTTCAAAAACGATTAGCAAATGTGGTTGTATCATAACGTTTACTTAAGAGTATCAATTTTGATTTTCTAATGAGTGGTCGTATTGTAATATTTGCATTAGAGTATCAATATCGATACTCTTATTACATTCAAACTTGGAACATCTTAAATAACAGAATCTCTCTGTCTATTGTGTTACAATTTAAGAAAAAATATATAAATGAAAGTCGTTTCATCTCTTTCGAACTTTCGAAGAACAGAAAATAATGTGGTACGTATTTTGATGTGAAAATGTTTATTGTGCAATATGTTTGATATTAATGTAGATAACGTTATGTATTATAATACAGTCACATAAGCTACTGCACAGTACAGTTGCGGGTATAAATATCGATCCATCCATCATGTCAAATATATGTGTCATTGACCTTATTGTTAATGGCATAAAGTTTTACAAATGTTTTTTAAGTCTTGCTAACGTACATATATATTGCCCTTGACTGTACTTGTATACGTACTTAAGCTGTTGCAAATAGACTCATTAAATCAAAAGAATGCGACCTTTAAATCATTATTTGAAGGCTGAATAAATGTCATTATTTCCCATTAAGATAACGGCTTTCAACAATTCCGATACCGCGAACGTTAACAGCGTTGATAACATTTTTGACCCCATTCAAACCATCGCTAATTTTGTCATTTGGGTACCTTTATTTGAAACTAGCTATTGCCCGCGGCTTAGTCCGCGCAAAATTAAAATTTTCAGACAGCTTGACTTTTCTCGAGATTTTGAACTAAATAACATCACCTACAATAATCAATCACCTTTTTCGTGGATCACTCTATCAGAAAATCCGTTCAGTAGTATCTGAGTTAATCGCTAATAGACAGACACTGCGAAGGACTTTGTTTTATAATAATATGTGGTCATTAAAAATGTGAATTTCACGATAAAGTCAAGTAAACTTATCAGATTTTTCTTCAATGAAGCATTACCTAAAAGTACTAGTGTGATTAACGAAAGTAGTACCAAAAACGGTAAACAGTAAAAACGGGGACACCTACCTGGAAGGTTTACGTGGCACCGTATAATTTTCATTGTTGAAATTGATAAAAAAACCGAAAGATCCTTTTCTTGTTCAGACACTTATATTTTTTGTTGTTATAACAGTAATTAAATCAAGCATTATAAAAAAACGAAATAGTGTATTGGGGTAAATTCGAAATTGGGCGAATGTCGAAACTCGTGGATATCCACTAAACGGGGTACAATGACATAATCTAGCAACGCTTACCTAGAAGCTCCAATGTCTTTGGCTTCTAGATAAGCCAGATTATGGAATTGTTCCCCGTTTAGTGGATATCCACGATTTACGAAATTCTCCCAATGCACCTTATTCTACAATGTGAAAGCACCAAACGAACACGTACCGACGGACGGATAGGAAGCGTGGACAGGTTTTTTCTGGCACCGTTTCAATATGGAACCTTAGAAAGGTAGCCTTGTTATACCTTATCGCCCCAAAAGAGCATGCAACCCGTAACCCATAACTTTATTACGTAGTCCACCAGACACCTCGCCCTTTACCACAATAAATAATGGGTATAAACGTCCCACCGGCAGTAAAGTGTCCAAGAAAATTAGGACAGGCCATGAAGACATCTGCAAATCGCTCTCGTTACATAAAAAAGAAAAAACCCAAGGAAGCAATAAAATCGTTGGGGTCCCTCCAGTCTTAAGGGTCTGGTCATTACTATGTTTTGGCGGAAAATTAAATGGATCTCATGACTATGGGCTGTTTTGCGCTTCATTGGATTCAGAAGGAAGTCAAAGAAGGGACCGACATGATTGGTATGGCAAGTTACGATTAAGTCTTTTCATACGTTTGTTGAGCTTCGGTTAAGTTACTTAAAATTTGTATACACGTCATCATCATCATCATCATCAGACTATATTAGTCCACTGCTGGACATAGGCCTCTCCTTGTATACACGTAATATTTTTATTTTCGTCTTTTTGATAGTCATCATCATCTCCAGTCTACATACGTCTTACTGCTGGGCACGGCTTTGCTATAGTCATAAACAATATATTTTACTAGCTGTTGCCCGCAACTTTTTCTGCATAGAATTCGTTTATCGCTATACCGCAGGAATTACGCAATATTCCGGGATAAAAAGTAGCCTATATGTTATTCCAGACTATAGTCTATCTATGTTCCAAATTTCATCCAGATCTGTCCAGCTGTTCTGGCGTGAAAGAGTAACAAACATCCATCCACCCATCCATACTTACAAACTTTCGCGTTTTTAATATTAGTTGGATTGTATTTCCTCTTGTTTTGTATCTACGTGTATCGAATGTGTGTAAATAATAAAATTAAAAGTAATTTTTAATGGATAAATGTAACTTATCTTCTGTCAATTGAGTAAGCATTAGTTTTTATATAATGGAAATTAAGACATTCGATTAAATTCTATATATGTAGGAATGAATGTGTTTACAGAATGACAGACTGACGGAAGGACTGATGAGTGTGGAGATGAATGGAACGAAAGAAGGAATGAGAGGGAGGACCGAATGAAAGGGACGGGGACGAAAACGTTGATATTAAACTAGAGAGATCGCTTACTGTTAAATTATTGTAATAAAACTGTTATATTTGGTTGTGGGTAAATAAAAGCATATTTCAAGAGAAGAAATTGTTTAATTGAAGAGGACACTACATATATATGATTTACCTTATTCACGTTCACAGACAACTTAAAAACACGGCGTTTGCTTAAATTTATTTTCCTTTCGTGATGTTTTTTGTACAAAATCCGGGCCTTCAGGGCTTCTCGATAAGACGGCTGTCTCACAAACCACAGGATCCGTCTGTCACGGAAAGAAAACAATTAATAAGAATCAGTCTCGCCGCTGTGAACATTGCTGAGATTTTTTATTAAGAGTCCGTCCTAGTCTGTTGTTGATTTAGCTGTAGAATTTGTAAATACTAGACAGACTAAATGGCGGACAATGTAAACAAACCCGTAGCCAATAACCTGTAAATTTCGATAAATTATCACATTAATGAAATGTATGATTATTTATTAATTTATAGACCTTTGTAAAATAGCTGGCGGCTTCGAAGCCGTTTAAGAAGATCCCTGATATAAAATGTTGTTTAAATGAGAGTTTTTCTGTATCGATTTTAACCTTCAATGTTCAATGGTACTGTCCAATTTTGGTTTCCAATTCTCTGCATTTATTTAACCGTCAATCTCCACCAAGCTATATAAGCACTGTGAAACGTACAAATGATCATGATTCAAATGAGATGATAATAGTCTTAAAAATAAATTGTTACATCGTTAAGTGCTATAATTAAAACAAACGTTACTTGATTCCTTTGTGTAAGATCTTTAACCTTATTGCAATGAAATAAAGGTGAAAGGGTCGTTACTCAAAGGAATCAATTAGTTTTGTTGTAGTTTAGCCCACAACTATATAAAGTTTTTTTGAAAACGACTCTAATGTCGTCAAATGCAAATTTCAATTGCTGTGGCTCTTTTAGCAGACCTTTTAGAAATAGCGAGGTAGTAGTAGAAACTTCAAGTCATTTCAAGTCCATACACAAGTAATTTTAATTTTATTATTTGAATTAATTCAATTTTTCCTTAGCGTTGTATTGTACGTTATCATTGTGCATTTTGGTACGTGTCCAAGGAAGCGCGTAGGGAACTAAGTATGTAAATTATGTTAAAGCTTTCGGTCTCGTGAGAATCAAGTTCACTTAAGTGTATGCCTATATTGACGTGTTTGAAGTTTCCGGTCTACGGGGATCTGTTGAAATACATTATGCGATTGACATATTGTATTGTAAAGTTTGTCCCTCATTACATAAGACATTTTTACCTAAATAAAAATATGATGTTTTAGCGGTAAACTTATTTCCTTGTAAGACTCGTATTAATCCATCGCTTCTACTACACCAGTTAAAAAAATCTGATATAAATCTACCACATCATCAGCTCTGATTAACATAGTCCTTTTACTGGCATTTATTTAACTTAAAACGTTTGTATGTATGCACGTCATGCACATGTATTGCGTGTTTGGCACGAATCTTGCAACTAAATTTTCAACTAGTTGTCCTTTACCAAACAGAATAGTATAAGAATAATTTTACTTCACCACAGAAGTCATAAAGTGCATAACATTTAAAGGACACATTGTTACATAGAGATGGGTAGATGACATTTATGCGGTAAGTGAAACAGCGGCCTTCGCACTAGATTCTGGGTCTGTATCGCGAGTGCCAAGGAAGTATTCAAAATACGAGAATGATACAAATAAAAGAGAAGAAATTCTCTTAGTTACCATTAGTAAGAGCCTATAAAGAGATCTTCAGTATCTTGGTAGTTTACACATATTTGCTAGATATACTTGCCCTAAAATTTTGCATACTATATGGGGATCATCGTGTCTTTGTTCACCAGTTGGCGCCACTGTTAACTAAGGTCCAGAGGTATAGCTGTGAAAGTCGAAAGTCGACTTTATAAGATCGGCGCCGAAACAAAGTTTAAAATCTTGAATCTCATTAAGTTTATTAATTACAAACAACTATCATTATATCGAGTAGCTATGCCGCAATGTTGTGGAGTTCCGTTTTGTTCGTAAAAAAACCGCTTTCAAAGCGTTCACTTTCATCGCCAAATAATCCATATTTGCGAGAATTTCACGAAGGAGATCAAAATGAAGTAAATTATAATTTGAGTCACGAAGCCCGCCAAAACCAGTGAAAAGTGAATGTCATTGGACCTCACGCGACTCTAGCGCCTCTAGTGGCAAATTCACACGCGATAGCCCCCATTAGATGACGTTACGATAATATATGGTAGGTAGTAAAATTCTGATGGGCCAGCCAGGACCGTCTTAGCCGGAGAGAACGATTCAACGAATGGTCCAAATGGTTAGAAATTTGGCATACGCATTAAGAATGGATAACAATGCAAGTACAGGCAACAAAAAAAGGTATAATGAGCAGAAAAGTTTATATTAAAGATGTCACCTTAGACAGAATCTGATTTTCCTCATGCAGACAAAATTGTGGGCGTCATCTAGTTTCGGTATAAAATAAAACAATTATCAAAGCAAAATGTCAAAGGTGAAAAAAACCTTTGATCCTTTTGTTTAAAAAGGAATTCGTGACACAATATAAGAGGCTCCTCGTCTTGAACTGAATACTAAGTAACCACTCTAGCTTAATGTCGAGTGTTCTGAATGGACTTCGAACAATATTCATGCCGAGTAGTGTATAAAGTTTGTATGGAAAGTGAACCGTTATTTTTGCTCGTTACTGTAGAATACACTATCGTTACATGACGGTTATTTTTCTATATCTACGATATACCTACACGCATTATTCCGCAGTAGGTGTGTATGGTTATTTTTCCTTTGGGTGAGGCAGGCAGGTTATCTTTGTGGTCAGTCTATTTTTAAGGATGTTATGATCAAGACTCAGCATACTTTTTTGTATCCTAGTCTCTACATTTTCTTTCACACCAACACGCTCCCTTATAACAGTATTCCTTTTCCTGTCTTTCAGTTTTAACCGTTTCATACGTCTTAACGCTCTCATTTCTACAGCATTCATTCTACTTTTATGCTTCTTTTGTCATACCAAACTTTTGCTAACGTATATATTAGTTGAAACGAGCACCCATCTGTGGAGTATGTTTAGTTTGGTCACGTAGAGAGGATGCATGAAAGAAGACTTACTAAACCGGTCTATATGGGGAGTTTGAGTGGGTGCGTTGGGAGGGGATGGCATAGAATAGACGGACATTCCGGGAGCAAATAGGAGACGTTTTGAAAAAAGGTCAGGTCAGGAGTACTTGAAACCGGCGAGCATGTATAAACAGATGATTGAATGTGGATGAAACGAAATAGGTATGTCAGGATCGTAGCAAGTGGAACAAAGTAGTCTCTGCCTACTCCTATGGGAAAGAGGCATGATGGAACGTATGTATATATGATCTGGAACAGTCGTCTTGTCAGTAGGTCGTCTTTATTTTTAGACAATTTCAAGGGTATTTACTAACTTTTGCCTAAAATTTCATCTGCCCAAAAAAAATTGTACTTGCAACAAGCAAATAAAAGCAGTATAATTTTTATGACAGTTTCAACATCAGAAAAATGATTAATAGTCTTTAATGTTTTTAGACACGCCATTGACATTAAACCTTAGGATTTTGATGGAATTTGTTGGTCGACCTATTCTTTTTCGGGATGAGAAGTAACCCAAAGTAGCGATAAGGTAGAATTGATTCAGTAGCTATCTTTTGCAAGAGATTGCCCTCTAGCGTTTACAAATCTTACTGTTATTTGTGTTTCCTTTAGACCTTCCAATCTAATTTTCCCGGCTTACATAACATTGACACGTCTCATCTCGTGTTTTATGACGCAGCGCGTCGCGAGCCACGAATCGAGGAGATTCCCCTTAAACGGCTCATTTCTGTGATTTAATAAAATAAACTGTGATTGTCGCGCGATGTCGCCGTTTTGGTGGGCACTTAAGCTTCCGTGGAACGTCACGCAGAACTCGCTTCTTTTGAGATAAGTTAAGGGATATTGTTTTAAGGGTTCCATGTTCAAAATGTCACAAACGGAACCTTAATTTTTCCATGTCCATCCATCCGTCTGTTTGTTTGTGTGTGGCTTAGCTCAGAGATTTTATGTACTGGAAAGCTTCGATGCATTACTCCAGCATGGTGGTGCAATTTTCATGGGGTTCTCTTGACGTGAACTGACCTGAAAGATAACCGGAACGCGGAAACAAGGCCGTCTTAAATTGACTTGGCATCGTTCCGTGGTGCAAGAAGTGGGTATGCTGAAGATGGGATGGGATTGGGTGACCCAAACTGCGGGTTATAGTATCTTTAAGAAGAAGATGAAGACCGTTCTTAGAAACTACGAAATAAAACCGTTTGTTTTTTTATAAAACATGTCTCACGAGAGTTCCAAAAAGATATCTTGCACTTAAATTAACTGGTTGTGTTTATTTTAAATGATTGTTTCTCTTCAATCAGACTAGCTGGCAGACTATCTGGAACATATTCCGTGTACATACAGTTCCGTGCTGTCCTTTGTCTATTAACTATGTTTTTCAATTGTTATACCCTTTACACAGTACACAATCAATTCAACGAATACGTCAAATTTTGGAAAATAAAGTTATTAGAAAATAACGATTCTACCTAATTGCTATTCGATACTATTTTGGTACTGTTTACTCATTAAAATTACGTGTATTTGTTATTCTGGCTTCACGCCGAACAAAAATAATAACATGGACCTCGCGACCAGTAATGCGGCATTCATTATTCAAGAGCTACAGGAAATATAAAATGTTTGTAAAACGACGTTGTTCACGGGTAGAGGGGGCAATTAAGGATTATTATTAGTCAAGTGTGATCACGAAGCACGTTTCGAGAGGGTGTATTGTGAACAAAGATGCACGATATATTTAAGCTGAAAAACACCTCTTATATTTAAATAACTACCTCCAAGTGGGCTTGGCTCGTCTATTCTTTTTCAGCCTCGTCTTCTTGTACGTGTTCTACCGGAACAGTTTTATGTTGATATCTTTATGTTCACAACACATGGCATCCATATGTAATTAGTTTTAACATTATTATTTTTAGTTCCCATTTTTCTTTCCGTATAGTTTTGCATCCTTTTGACTACTTTATGACATCATAGGTCTGTTCTAGGCTCATTACCTACCTGCATTGCACGGTCTCATTGTCTAAGGGAAGACGGGCCCAGCATACGGACCCTCCCCATTCTTGGCGCGGTCCTGGCGGAAGCCGGGGCCACCGTGGGGACGTTTGTGGCGAAACCCTAGTGGCATCCCACTGCGTCCCCATCACACCGGATTGAGGCAACGCCGGAGAGTTTTTAGTTTGGGTATACCCCTTCGGGGGGGAGTCCCACATAACCTTAGGCATCCCCGTGCCTAGGGCAACCATAAAGATTTCTTCTCCTTTAAAAAACAAGGTCTGTTTTAGGCTTTCAATTAAACTCTACGCCCATAGCAATATTTATGGCTAGCGATTTTATCCTGATGAGGTTTCAGGGGCCTCTCAACTTTTGACACAACAGAAGCGTTTAGCGGCATGTTTCTGTAAATAATTATTACAATACAGTGACTCTTTATTGAACACCACATGACGAATAAACAACAGAAAACAAGTAGGTACATCCAGAAAATTACTAACTAAGCAATAGGTGGCTTTATCGCTTCAGACCGAACTCTTGCAGGTAACCTTACAATTTACATATCCATTCCGTATCATCCGTTTGTTACTTGTATATACTCACATGAACAAGTGAACGACATTCGTCGACTGTTGGTGATTGAAAATTCAAAAGCTGGAGTCTCTTGGGTGCAGTAAGAGCACCGGCTACTGCAATTGCAACTGCAGTGAATTCAAACGGCCATTATACAATTCAGTTAACGGGCTGAGCATTTGAATACCTGCTTGAACCGTTTCAGCATGTTTGCAGAAGAGCTTACCCCCTTTTTCATAAACGCTCTATTCTTCTAACTTAGCAATCGTTTGTCCTTATTTATCACTTTGACATTTACCTTTCATAAATAAGGACAAAACGATTGCTAAGTTAGCAGTAGGGGTGCGGGTCGGGTTACATCCCCGTGTGGTGAAGAGCAGCGGTTCGTTTTTGGATCCGTCCGAGGGGAGCAGTGCTTGGTCCGGTGCACCCTGGGTATCGGCTAAATAAACATACACAAAAAAGTTTTTCGCGAGTAGGATTTGAACTCGCGCCAAACATCCTCCCAATTAGGCTACCGGGTACGCACTTTTATATGGTTCGAAAAACCCCTCAATTCGTGATATTAAATCATGTTAATTCCGTTTACCGAACACAGCATTAAACTTAAATGGCATGGCAAACACTAGCGTTTAATGTGCAGCTCCAATTATATTTTCATTAGTTACTAGTTTGCCGCATGCAATGCAAAACGAAGCAATATGTGTGCTAAATCACTTCGGGCTTAATAGCTTTGGGTCCAACATAAGTGTTGGCATTGGTTTTAGTTCTGTTAGATTGTGGTCTGAGCTGCAATTATAGGATAATAGTTTTATCTAATACTAGCTTCTGCCCGCGACTTCGTCTGCGTAGAATTATACATATATAAACCTTCCTCTTGAATCACTCTATCTATTAAAAAAACCGCATCAAAATCCGTTGTGTAGTTTTGAAGATATAAGCATACATAGGGACATAGAGACATAGGGACATAGGCACAGAGAAAGCGACTTTGTTTTATACTATGTAGTGATTTAATCATTTACAGAAAGGTATTGCTTGAGCGGATACTTAAACAATTTCGATTTTCCTTAACTATATAAAAAAAATCTTAACGACACTGAAAATAAGAACACATAGAAAGATCCAAAAAGAAAAGCTATCGAGAGATGAGAATTTTTGTCCCTAAGCATCGTCTGTTTGAATGATGTGTCTGTACGACACAATTAAAAACTCCCGTGCAACCTCTACTGCTCACACCTTAAATATAGAACACGTTTTTCTATTCTTTTATCATTATAATGTTTGTAACATAGGCTAAATAGTTATTCAGCGCGGTCAAAATTGTGGGTCATTTTATCAACACCACCACCAACCTACTATATTTTTTTTTGGTCTCAAAAATTATCGACCCTGGCCAACAATGGTAAGGTCAGTCGTGATTATTTACCAAATAGCCAAGGCTAAATATCAATTAATAATTGAGTAAATTTACCCGCTACCCGTCTCTAATTACGGCCTTACGTTGCTTTCGTCGCCATTTTAAGATGAAAAGGCATGTACCTATTTGACGTTGCCGGAGTGATATTGCAACGATGTAGAAGCAGAATGGTACACTCGTTACATACTTAAAATGCTGAGTCCAGTCGGCTCATTATGTCGTAGGGACGAAAGTGTTCAAATATATCGGAGCACAATTTTAACAGCGTGTCTATACTTGGCCATTTAATTCGCTACGTTAAGTAACTGACGCTGACTATAATAAGGCTAAGATACAAAATCTGTGGGTCGATCGCTGTATGTTTTTACTTCCGTACCTACATTTATTTATGCTTACACGCGACCTACTTTTGGCTGCGTCATAGCAGACATTATAATACTGTGAAAACATCAACCGAAAAAGATTTTCAGCAAATATATTACTATATTAAAACAAAATAGAAAGCTTTATTTTGTAAATGATTACAAAAGTATTGATTAAAATATAAACTATGGCTACCTTAAAAGTAACTTAATAAAACTTAGGATAAAAAATATAAATTTAAATAAATTTGGACCCTTAGGTCGGGTAGGGACCCTCCCCATCACGCAGGCAGCATTCCCGTGTTGTATCGCAATTGCGAGTCTTTGTGCGATGCATGCGGGTTTATTTATAAATATATATATATATTATAATAAAATAACTACTACAAAAATATCGCTCAAATAAAATTACATCGTTGAGATAACGAAGAGCTGCACCTAAATATTTTTTAATATTGTAGGTCATCGTTTTGCCCTGTTTTTTATGCTGCCGTCATATCACTTTGACGGTTTAAAATAGGGTAAGCCTTATTTGTAACTTTTAAATGACACCTGGAAGTACTGCTACATAAACGACCATGTTTTTTAATTGCATGTTTTAGTTGGTTGATTTGTTCACTGCTTGTGGTTATACTACCTATAGTAAAGTCCAGTTTACACCGTACAATTAATTCCATGGACCTAGCTTAGCTTTACCACTGCCGCGTTTCATTGATCACTTATAATAGTGATGTAACGAATGTCATTTTTTAAACATTCGCGAAGACGAATGCGAATGCAAATGTCTGCTACTGACATTCGCGGATGCGAATGCGAATGTAGAAGTGTTCAATTTTTTTTATTAAAAAAAAATATTATTAAGCTTCATTGCACAAGGTAAAATAATGAATAAATAATACCAAATGATAAAGTGACGGCTGTTAATGTTCTTACGAGGTTAAGTTACTTTTTCTTGCATTAAAAACATAAGAAATGAATGGGTTTTTGATTTTATTAAGCTACCATTATCTTCAAATTGTTTTTTTTTCTGATATTTATATTCGCAAAACATTCGCAGAAATTTTATGGATGCGAATGCAAATACGAACATCCAAAAATATGCGAATATCCGCGAATGCGAATGCGAATATTCGTTACATCACTAACTTATAAAGCGTTATCTCACCAGCCGCGCAATCTAATGCTAATTGCATGATGTAAACTAGGCTTAAGTTGATGTTGCAACGTCTGTGTCTGTAAATGCGAATCTTTCAGACAACGTGTTATGTACATACGTACCGTTGACAACCGGCCTCTTCAATCTCGAGTGCCCTCAGTGATTGTCATCACAATATGTAGCCGAAACAGCCGCTATGTCGCTTATCGTCGGGCCACTGAAATAGCGGTAGCGGATTAAGGTGTCAAGTCATTGTTGAAGAGCGGTTCGTAACAGCCATATTACTCGGCTTACTCGGCTCGGTAGTTAAAGCTGGAGCTAATGTCGCCATATCAGTAACAATTAAGCAGTGATACTGTTAACCAATAGCGACGTCGTCACAGAGTCATATAAATTATAGACACTGTAGATAATGAAGCGCGAGTATATCATCACTACATAGTATAAAACAAAGTCGCTTTTTCTGTCCCCAAATCCGTATGTATGCTTATATCTTCAAAACTACACAACGGATTTTGATGCGGTTTTTTTTAATAGATAGAGTGATTCAAGAGGAAGGTTTATAATGTATAATACATGCATGATATACCGTGCGAAGCCGGGGCGGGTCGCTAGTGTATGTATAAATAAAGGAGATTCGTGCGACATTGAATATGTTCACTTTTATTTGGATTATAATTTATTCAAAGTCGATGTGGCAGCAAGAACATGAAAATTTCAACAACCTAATGTGTAAGGAAAGCGCAACATCATCACTACATAGTATAAAATAAAGCCGCTTTCTCTGTCCCTGTGAATAGAATAGAATAGAATAGAATCGTTTATTGCGTTTGTTGTGTGTCCCTATGTATGCTTATATCTTCAAAACCACACAATGGATTTTGATGCGGTTTTTTTTAATAGATAGAGAGATTCAAGAGGTAGGTTTATATGTATAATACATGCATAATATACCGTGCGAAGCCGGGGCGTGTGGCTAGTATATTTATATTAAAATTTCGGACCGTGAATAAATATAGCAAATGGCACGGTACTTCTTTTTTTTCTTTATTACTATGATATTGATACCTATTCCTAATGGTATCCAATGTTATTTCTTGTAACATAGCCTTCTCTATTGTATTCTACAAGCCGTGCTGTTATGTTTGGCAACGTCGCATTTTTACGCTTAGCGATGCTGCCAAACCGCTACGACTTTGCTTAATGGTTTGGCAACGTCGCTTGTCGTCCAAAGAAAATTAAGAATCTACGGTCTTGTAGAGTTATTAATCCAATATACTTAAGCAATTTTTCTCAGTCGCTGCTTTTGTGGCCCTCGCTGGATAGTCCCTTACAAGAAAGCCCCCACTAAAACGTTTCCGTGAGAGCCTCCTGGCTACTTTACGTCGCTCACTCGCAGCGACTCTCACGCAGCGAGCTCACCGCATTGTTCTATATTATCTGTACCTGTAGGTAGGACAGGTGAAAAACTTAAGTAAATGACCTGTCGTACGTGTGATTAATCTGTTAACAAATTGACGTTCCAAATTAGAAAAAATACTTAAGTCCCAAAACGTGCCCTTAAGGTTTTGTTACTTTAGGCTCTGTCTACCTCGTAAGGGATAAAGACGTGATTTATGTATGTATGTATCTACTAAAGTCCCATATCAGTTCCGTACACTACTACATACAAAATCATGTATATACAACGTTATTTACTTAAACATGAAACTACCGTGAGACTTAATCATCATTAAACATAAACGGATAACTCACGTATAAAAAGTCGAGTGATTCTCGACATGTTTCGGACTATTTCGTAGTCCTTCTTCCTAGAGCGCTCGCCCCGGCGGCAGCGAAACGAACACTGCGCGCCAGCTCTCTGCTCACGCGGCTGTTCGACGCAACTGACGGCGGCGCACAACTACCCTCGTTTTCATCGTCATTTTTATTATTGTCAAATGTAGGGCAGCACACAACACTGATCACGTCACTCCGTAAAGGTTCGCTCACACTCACCGTTTGGTCACCTATACAGGTACCTCATTGTATTGGTGACTATTTACAACAAAATGATAGGGTCGAACTTTACTTTGTGTAGATCCGTATCAATGAATATAAGCAGTTACGTTGTTACTCAACAAAATGTGCAAGACAGCCTAGGTATGCTACATAGAGTAATAATGTCACACAGAATCAAGATTCAACTATTACCAATATCACCCAAGATTTGACCAAAGTATAAGAACTTTACTTCCACTGAGCTAGAGGCGGGGCTTGTCTCAAGCTATAGTGGTTAGAGCCGTAGCTGCAGAGTGAAGACTTCTTGACAATTCGTGGCTATAATATATAATAACTATATAATATAATAGCCTTTTTATTCCGAATTCGCTACAATTTCAGTAAGCATGTTGTTGTTCTTTTTTTTTAATTATAATTAAATTGTCGCGTAATTCGGCGTGCCTCATGGCATAGGCCTCCTCCGTGTATTGGAGGGTAATGACTTGGGATATAATGACTATTTATGTGTCAATAATGAATTGCTTGTGATTAATGATGTTTTCATTTTATTTTCAGGTATAAATGATTCAGTTCACACTTCTACTTTGGTAAGACAAATTCATTTACAAACTGTCTTAAGCTTTTGCAAAATTTTAAAGTTAGGTATGTTTACATTTTTGGAAGTATTTTTCTTTGTCACATGCTACAAAATTATCCTATTTTATTAAAAATGACCGCAATGTTTATTTTTAATTTTTGGTGCCTTTTATATTATAGTCTATTCAAACAATGTTTTTCCGTTTGTAAGAAAAACTCAAGGTCATTTCTGTATACCCAGAAGAGTGGGTCAAACACAATTGCTCTCAAGAATTCATTGCGCTACCCAACTAGCAAATTCAATTGCTCTAGGGTTAAGAGTTAAAGGAGCCACTTAAAACATACAGATTTTGTTTTATAATGTGACCAGAAAAACAATGGAGGAAGTTATTTCAGAAATAACGAGTATATCCCTAATAGAAGAAAAACGTCGGAAGATAAATAAGCAACTTTTGCAGTTCGTCAGCATGTAAGTTTTGTTGAACTTTATTACCATCAAGTACGAATTTGTCGCATTTGGCGCCGAGACACTCGGTCCGTGGGGCAAGGGCGCACGTGGGCTCTACAGAGCTATAAGCAAACGCCTGAGGGACACAAACGACGACCCTCGCGCCGGCAGCCTTCTTGCACAAAGACTCGCAATTGCGATACAACGCGGGAATGCTGCCTGCGTGATGGGGACCCTACCTTCCAAATTTATTTAAATTTGTTAGCCTAAGTTTTATTTTTGTTAAGTTATTTTTAAGGTAGCCTTAGTCTATATTTTTACCAATACTTTTGTAATCATTTACAAAATAAAATACTGTCAACGTGACAGATCTTCATTTCGAGGTTATATAAAAGTGGAGCTAATGAACTGTCACTAGAAGTGTCATAGGGTTCATGCTTCGCCGCGAGGAGTATTCGGTTAAAGCACGACCGAGTTATTGCAATCTCGAACAATGCACGGCTCAATAATTCGCGTACCTCGGTAAACGTTACGGAATATAGGATGCGCTCTACCATCCCGTACCGATCATGCGTGAGCTGTTATTGTACCTCTACAACGTGTTATTGCACGATCTGATAACCAGTAGGCTTATTACCTAACCCGCTCGCAATCGCCATCGTGTTCATTTTGACAGTTCATATATGGGCTGACAATTGGCATCGGAATCAGCTAGCTGTCACATTCATACAAGAACTGTCAAAATGAACACGATGGCTATTGCGAGCGAGTTAGACAATAAGCCTACTGGACGGATGCGTACCTATTATATTTCTTCCATGCTGGTCTGGGAGCAAAGAAAAACATAGAATGTACTAGTTGCTTCTCTACCCGCGCAGATGGTAGAAGCCCATCAAGGGCATGGGCGAAAATCTTAGGAATCATGTTATAGGCGATGTGGCTAGCAACCCATCACTATTTTGATGCCCCTTTCCATCTATACGTAATCATGCTAAACGTGACATTTAGGTCCTAGGAACATAAATTCCGAAAAGCTCAGAGGTGCGAGCCCGGGATTCGAACCAACGACCCTTTGCTTGAGAGGCCATTGGTCAAACCACTATGCTACCATGGCTTCTTGTATATCCTAATAATGCACGACCACCATATTGTACGACGGAACCGGAATCCAAAGTGGCTTTGGATTATCAGGTCTTACTCTGTTTGGTGGACAATTTGGGGCGTAAGTTACCGGCTCCCGTTTTTCTAAAGCAAGAAGTGTGTCGGATCAGTAATATCAGCATATTTTCTTTCATTCTGCTTCGGATTTACGGTGAGCCATGCAACCCTTTGGTCCGTTATTATTTTGTTGTTTTATTTTATAGTGTGTCCTTTTTTTGTTTTTTCTCCTCCCCTAATCCTGTTATTCGGAGTCGGGCTTGGGGTCGAGTGTACAATAAGACTTGTACGTATAACACATAAAACTAAATATTTGTATCGAATTATAGAACGAACAAACCAAATTCTTTCGAGAATTTATGCAAGAGACCTAAATCTCTTTGAAAATATAAAAGACGTATTGAAGATGTTCAACTATGTCCAGACGCTTGGAAGGAAGCCTTTGACAAATGTAAGTGGACTTGCTCAGATTGGACGCGCAACACTTCTCTCTACTTCACAAATATCCAAGTAAAAATGTATTTCGACGACTCAATCGCAGTCCTAGTGAAGTTTTAATGCAGTTGTGCTACATTTGTTCTATTACTACTACATCAGAAATGTGCTGGAATCGTGAGTCGGAATTTAGACGGACCGAATAGACCTTTCGCGAAAGTTAATCGAGTGTGAATTCCTGTCCTTTTTCCGCAAATAGCGAACGACACTGACTAAAACATGCCAATGCGATACGTTACCGCTTGTCGCGTTCAAAATAATTTAAGTGTACTTGGTAAGGTACTGTTGAATTTCATGGCATATTTTGCTGACTTTTGAAGCAAAATAAAAGTGTATCTACCTACGTATTTGGATTAATGTATTTTTCTAATATTTTGTAACGAGGAATCACTATAGGAATGTAAATAAATAATACACATACACACATAAATCACGTCTTTATCCTTTACGGGGTAGACAGAGCCTATAGTACCGACCTATAGGCCACGTTTGATTGTGGGCGTAGGTATAGGTGGAAAGGGGAATCAAAATAGTGATGGGTTGCTAGCCGCATCGCCTATAACATGATTCCTATGCCCGTTCTCTCGAGGGGCTTTTACCATCGGCGCGGGAATAAAAATAATACATAGGAATAATAAGAAATTACTAATTTCAGGAGAAACCTTAACCGTGTAATGTGTAACCGTATGTAACTAAAAGTCTAAAATGTAAAATAAATAAAAGAAATACACTTTATTTCGACATAAGCCTTGTAACACCTTTTGCGAAAATATGCGTTTTTGCAAATAAAGTTAAGCATTTTCACTGCTCCAAATTTTCAGACCAAATAAAAAGTAAAGACAGAGACCGGTCAAACCGCTGTAGTGCCCCTGCCGCCCGCACCTCTCTCGGCCCTCTTTGTCGTCCCACCCCACGCCCCTGCACCGCGCGGGCGAGCACTCATTTAAGCGGTCGGTATATAGTTTACGTATTTGTGTATACGACTGCACGCACTGCAAGTCGTAGTTTTCTAGCTACACAGTGCCGTTACAACTCGGTCTTTACTTTTTATTTGGTTTAAATCAACACGACTCTTACTAATAGGAAAGAGTTGTTCAGTACCTAATTAAAAGTAAACCTTACTCCAGATTCCGAAGCAGTTTAGAGTTAAAGATACCAGAACTTTAGTGTATTGTGTAGTAAGGTTTCCTCGGGATAAAAAGCCGGCAACAGTTTCGTGTAAAGCAAACAAGTGGAGGGTGCTCGGTGGAGATTGGATTCGACTCGGAAGTACTTTGTCATGCTCGCACCCAGCTGAGAGCCATAGAAAGTTTGGATAAGTCGATCATTCTAGTTGTCGATGCATACGTAGAACTGAAACACCTTAGTAACCTATTTCACAAGCTTTTGTTCGACTTGCAATGTATGCAACATGTTTGTCCGGGTGTATGCAACTCAATTTTGAAGCAGATATCTTTAAGCATTGAAGCCGAAATTTACATTATTATGTACTAGCTTCTGCCCGCGGCTTCGCCTGCGTAGAATTAACCTTCCTCTTGAATCACTCTATCTATTAAAATAACCGCATCAAAATCTGTTGCGTAGTGTTAAAGATATAAGCATACATAGGGACAGACAGGGAGACAGCGGAAAGCGACTTTGTTTTATACTAAGTAATAGTAGTATAGAAAAGTCGGATGACAATATTTGACAAATCTGGTAATAGAATTCCGGTGGCCCAGCCAGGAGCGTTTCCGCAGGAGGGAAGTCTTCAATGGATGGTCCGATTGACTAGAAATTTGGTTCACATAATAAAAAGTCATCCGTATGACGGTGCATTGTAGTTGGCAAAATTATTGATTCCTTGATGAAATGTCTTCAAAAGGTGGATTGGACTTCTAATCATCCTCAATTGTTTCACGTTACGTAGCAGTGATGACGGAATCGAATATGCGTTAAGATAGCGATTTACAAATGATGGGTAGGTAAGTACCAAAAAATGTAAAGGATGATAATGGTCTGAAGTCCATCAGCAAGTACAAAGGACTCGCATTAAGGACCTTCATGCGTCACGGTCCCGTAAATACACATACATTAATCACGTCTTTATCCCTTACGAGGTAGATAGAGCCTGGGTGGCTAAACCTAAATGCCACTTTTAGCGTAATTTTGGGCGCATAGGCGGCATCAAAATAGTGATTGTTAGCCGCATTGTTTAAGATTTTCGCCCATTCCGTCGATGGGCTTTCCGTCTGCGCGGGAAGGGAAGTAAGTATGGTAAATTCTGTATTTTTAGCCGCATCACCTGTAAAATTAGTCCTTAGATTTTTGCCGACCCTGTCAAAGCACCAGAGAAATCAATATCAAATTTAAACTTGAAATGAAGCTAACTGTGGGTAAGTTAGAAATTGTACAATGAACAAAATATTTACCTTGGTACTCGGCTACCGCAAAATAACGCCTGATTCAGTAGATTGTAAAGTATTTTCAATTAATCATCAATATTTATTTTATATTCTTTGACGTGAATACATTAGCCGAATCATACTGTAACGCGATCCTAGAACTCCCCGTTATGTGACTTCGATTCCTTTCACCATAAAAAAATATTTACTCGATTGAACGCGCGTTTTGTTTCGCAATAAAACGTACGCCAAATAAAGCATTCGTCTCAGATTTACCAATGCCAATAGCAGCAACGATCAGTTCATCCAAATAAAGGAGTCCATTTGCAAAACACCCTGAATAATATATTTGAATATGCTTGTTCCCGATTTGTATGCAAGCCCATTGCCTGTTGAGCTTCACGTGGCATGTGTGGCTCGGGACCATAACCGTTTGTATTGAGAAATTGTTGGCCTTCCACATCGAGAATGGCAACCAATAGAGAGGAAATATATCAAAAAAAAGAGGAGATAAAAAAAAAGGAAAAATAACAATTAGTGTGTCGCTGTCCAGCGTCAAAAAGGTTGCGGCTCAGCATGATGCTGCGACGGGAGTCGCAACGCTGGTTTTCTGCCGCAACACTTTTGAGTGACGATAACGACGGAAAATCGACTATAAAGTAATATTAACATGACGCGTACTTACATAAAAGCACTAAACCTACACCGTTATCGTCGTAAAACTAATTTGCCAAACCCCTTACCACCACTCCGGACACTAGAGTTGCGAACAGATATTACCCAGTGATGATCGATACCCAATGTTTAGTTATCAAATGGCATAATGATTAAACTCACTAGTTTTTATGAAAATGAGCTAAAATGGCTAAAATTATATCACGTCGGGGACAGGAATAAAGGAAACATTATCGTGAAAGGATTACTGTATTTTATTAACAAAATACGATCCAACTTTATGCTCGATGGGTTTTGCACATAGCTGAAAATTAAGTGATATCAGGCAGGCGCCTAGAGAAAGTGTAATCCTAGCTTAATTTAAAAAATAAGAACAAATCATTCACTTGTAAGATTTTGCTTTTATAGCGTAGGATCCGTCTTTTTTAGTCGATTATCACAAAATTCTTCCCTAAACCTATTATGGACCAACCGTCTTGATAAACCTACAATCTTGATTATTCCACCGCATACTCCTTACTTAATCCAAAAGGGTACAAATAAGGGCACAAAGCAGGTATACCAACATCGCCGACATAAGAACACGCTTAAAAGTGACGGTTTTCCCGGAGGAGCTACATTATTCATGGCAAAGGACCGTACACAATTACCTAATTAGGCCCACGGTCCAAATGTCGAGATGTCGATTCCTACCAGAATAGCTAAAGTAATGGAACCCAATTCATTTTACCTCGAGTTACCTGCTCTAAGTATATTAGAGAATCGTGATGGTCGTCCCGGGAATTTTGTTTCTATTTGATGACAGGAAAAATATTTAATATAATAATGTGTCTTTTCATTTCAGATTGTTCTTAGAGTGCCCTTCCACCAGAGTTGCTATGGATGTGTTTGATATGCACCAATCATATTTATTGGTCCACATAGCATAGCACTGATGACTGGTTCAACTATGAATGTATGTGGTATAAGAATATGGATGTGTGGTATATACTTAGGTTACTATTAGGGCAACATAGCTTAGCATTAGTGAAAACGATTACATAGTTGTGTAGCGTAGCTTTCACATCTTCGGAGCATAGCTGAATATTTAGTACATCTCTGGTGAAAAGGCACCAAAATACTGACTGCTGACTCAAGCTGAGCTCTTGGTGTATTTTTTAAAAATAAAAGTTCGTTTTGCTCTAACGTACTGTTAGGATAGGTTTTATAGGTCTACGGACTGGCTGGTTTACGGACTGGTTGGTTCGTGTTTGCGCTCAAATTTTATAAATCGAACACTCGTTCGATTTGATTCGGGTTTTGTTTTAGAACTTGAGCGCAGATGAAAGACCTGCTTGAACGAGGAACTAAACCGTTTCCTTGGTATACTGTAACGTTCAATTTTATCAAGACTGAATAAACAAAGTATTAACGTAATACAATTGCATTTCTATTTCAAGTATTTAGGCCTTAAGCAACTAAAGTTTGTTTAGGACGCATCGTGATCCGTACTTGCATCACCGTCTGATTAAGATAGTGTTCCAAGAGCAGCTCCACAGTATATACATGGGTAACAATGAATTAGAAGTAGTAAGGTATATTTAGCTTTTTTCACGTTGAATATATTTAAGTTTTAGGAAAATTAAGGAACAAAAAGAAGCCAACTTGTGTTTACCTATATGCTAATGCCACCACAATGCTGAAACGTTGCTAACTACATTAATAAATAACTGCTCCTCTGAGCAGTGTACTTAAAAGGTACATAGTTACATAGTCGACTAATTAAGACAAGCTCTATACCAGTCTTTTATGTGAGTTCCTACATCAGAAAATACACACATAGGTACATACATAAATCACGTCTTTATCCGATCATGTAGACCGAGCCTAGTAACAAGTTTTAAAGGTCACGTTTAGCATGATTGTAGGCGTGTGCAATGGGGAATCAAAATTGTTGGAAAGGAAACTCTTAAAGAATTTAGGCTTGCTGTATTTGAGATGACTTTTTGAACAACAGACATTAGAAAAACAAAACTTGCTTCAAAAATTAGACGTCTTAGTAAAATTCATTATAAAACTACAAAGAGTCCGCAACAAAAATAGCACAGTGATGAGTTCTAGCCGCATTACCTAAGCGTTACCTAAGATTTTCACCCATTCCCTCGATGGGATTTTACCATTGCGCGGGAAGAGAAGAAACTGGTACATTCTTTGTTTTTTTTTGCTCCCAGACCAGCATAGCAGCATAGGTGTAACCAAAAAATAGAACTATATTTATCACCGCTGCCTTGCCGCCGGTAGCCGTCGGGCGGTACCTACATGGCTGAGTGTGCCCATCTTTATCTATAGGTGCATTGGTTTCATTAATCATAATCATAATAATATTCTATTGTTACACATGGAATTAGTACATATTTGGCAATACGATACACATGCCTATAAAGGTGTGTCTGCACTAACAATGCCTACCGCTGAGATATTGCCACCATGTGACGTCACATACGTCACCGCGGCAGGCGTGCCAATCAATCATAGGAAACGGTATTGGAATACGTGCAATGCCTCTAAGACAGTATTCAGATGAAAATTTTACTAATATTATGAATGCGAAAGTTTGTGTGTGTTGTTTGTCTACGTTTTGGTCACTATTTCAGTTTGGATGTCATTTAGCACACATGTATTTTTTTACTTTACTTAAATAAATTAACAAATATTTCTTTCATGCTGGTCTGGGAGTGAAGAAAAAACATAGAATTTGCCAGTTGCTTCTCTTCCGGCATAGATGCTAAAAGCCCATCAAGGGACTGGGCGAAAATCTAAGGAATCATGTTATAGGCGATGCGGCTAGCAACCCATCACTACTTTGATTTCACTTTCCACCTATACGCCCTTAATCATGCTAAACGTGGCCTTAAGGTTTTGTTACCTTGGGCTCTGTCTACCCCGTAAGGGATAAAGATGTATGTATGTAAATCTTGGGACATTTGACACCAGTTGACGTAATCCCAAACTAAGCAAATCTTGTAATATGGTTACTAGTTAACGAATAAACATACTTAAGCAGATAAATACATTCTTAAATACATATTTTAACATTCAAGTCTCTATAGCAACATTCGTAATTTTCACACATATTATCTGGGCCGACCGGGTATCGACCCCTTTTCAAGCTATCCAGGGCTATCCAGTCGTGAAACTTAGTTCAAGGTATCACATGACTAACGGAGAGCCGTACCGACTGACAGATAGACAAATAGCGTAGGCTTAATATTGAGGTTTATTATGCAACTAGCTTATGCCCGCGACTTCGTCCACGTAGAATCAGCAATTGCCATGTAAAACGCGATCCCGTAGAACTGAATATATAAATCCCGTTTTTTTCCTTATCCCGTGGGAATTTCCAAAAGTCCTGAAATTAGTTTCTTAGTTTTGTAATCACCTACTTTTGTATCAAATTTGAAGAGTCTATTAGTTATTATAGTTACTGAGATAGCGTCACTCGGAATCGAATATATAATTCCCGTTTTTTCCTTATCCCGTGGGAATTTCCAAAAATCCTTTCTTAGCAGATGCCTACGTCATAACATCTACCTGCATGCCAAATTTCAGCCCGATCCGTCCAGTGGTTTGGGCTGTGCGTTGATAGATCACTATGTCAGTCAGTCAGTCAGTCAGTCACATTTGAGTTATATATATATTTAGATTAGATACGAGTTATACATATGTGGCAAAAAGTCTTCATATTCATGAGGCTAACCTCATCATACTAACGTCAACGCCCTGTGGTTAGGGTGGAAAGGGCAAGGTTCTTGCTCCGATTCACCTAAAAAACGTTCACATGAATACTTACTCGTATGTCAACACTACCCCTTTTTTGTCAAGCCAGTAACTCATAGTGGAACAAACAAATCTTTCGAATATATAAGCTGGGGGGTTACTTCGAAATTCGATTTTTGAAGTGTGTATGATACCCTCTATCTCACTCTCAAATTAGACACTGTTAGTGCGAGAGAAACAGCATAAAACGACCTTCGGAAATCGAATTTCGGAGCATAAGGCCTGAGTATAACACCATGACTGTTTCGGACTGACCAGTAGTCTGTTCTCAGGGAGCACAAGCTTCTGCGTCAGCGAAATTATCACTAACACACCACTACCATCTTCTTAGATATTTTAATGTGTATGTATGCATGTGAGTAATGAATGATATTTAGTAGTTTATTTTCTGTTTTGTTTTTATCTACGCTCTATTGTGGCTTTCACTATCTGGAATTTTAAGCTTACACTTTGTCGGTCCCTCGTTTAATGCTCCTCTCATCTACTCAAAGGTTTACTGGTAGAGATCCCTTATAGGGATAAGTTCGCTTTTATGCATAATTATATATTTGTTTTTTTTTTTGAATTGTACCTGTCTGTTTCTTTATATTTGTACAATAAAGCATTTATTTACTTACTTACTAACTGTGGTCGTGTTAGAAGTCAGTGAGTTTATGAAGTTTTTACCTTCAAGTTGGTACGTAGGTACTAGCAAAACGATAAAAATAAGTGATTTTTATACTCCATTTGATTCGGAATAGTGATCCATCGTAATCTATCTATACATATAATAAAGCTGAAGAGAGCCGAAAGTCTGTACATGGAAGATATTTTAAAAAAATTGTCTGGGGATACTTCGAATCGATAACAGAACACGTTCCAACAGTTTTAGAATTTTTGTCTGTCTGTTTATCTGTTTGTCTGTGTATTTGCGAGCGCTTCGATTTTGATTCAAACTTTACTAATATGTTGAGAAAATCACCGGCCAGGTTATTATGCTACCACGGGATAGCGATAAACATGTCTAATTCTACGCGGATGAAGTCGTGGGTAGAAGCTAGTTTGTCAATAAAAACAACAAGCATATATTTTCCTTCAGTTCTCTACACTTATTGTCGTACACGTACACAAATCACGTATTACCTACTACTTTACTTATTACTAATACTTTTTATTAGCATTCATTTGCAATTGTTTGACTTTTGTTAACCTTTTCGGCGCCACGTCAAATACAAGAGACGTCACCCATACGCCAGACGTCTTTATTGCGATGCCTTAAATTGAACCTAAAGCCAATTGAACGAAGGCTGCTTTTACATTGAAGTAATGGACGTATAGGTCGTTGGCGTTGAACCTGCGGTGCTGATATATGTGTCGGTGGCGTTGAAAAGGTTAAACAATAGAAAGTAAACTAAAAATTTCAACGGTTCTTTGTTCTAAGATTTATTCAAAAATATATGCTAAATTAAACCACAAAATGGCGACCGTCCTACAGGAAGTCCAGTGCTCATTAGTACTCCATTACATAATGCTGTCTGCAAATCGTTCTCATAAAACATGCATTATATTATGCTTTATTCATGCAGCGAGTTTCTCTGAAAATGCTTTGTGTTTCATACGAGGTACTCAAAAAGTTCAAGTTCCTATCTGAAAATATGTATTGTAACTTTGTAGTGGCTTAAAAGAGTTTATTTAAGATCGAAGTTATGCATACATACCTACATGCATACTCAGATCACGTCTTTATCCCTTACGGCCACGATTAGCAAGACTGTGGGCGTACAGATGCCAAAAAATGGAATCAAAATAGTGATGAGTTGCTAGCCGCATCACCTAGACCGTGATTCCTATGATTTTCGCCCATTCCCTCGATGGGCTTTTACCATCTGCGTGGGAAGAGAAACAACTGGTACATTCCATGTTTTTTTTTACTCACAAACCAGCATGGAATTATGGATCGAATTTATGGTTATTTACTACACCGATTTAGAAAAAGTTTATAAGGGACCAATGTTAAATAGAGAACAGGCAAAAAATTACGGGCTGCTCATACAAAAATCATGTTAATTCTACGAAGGCTCAGCCTTGCTCGCCTTTTTATGAATTGCACAAATAACGTTTATCATGTAATAACATAGTTAGCAAAAGAGATTGACGGCATATTTATTCGTCCACTGTTCCCGGCAGAACCGCCATTTATCGTCTTTGTCCCACATAGAAAACAAAGGCTCCTAAATCACTCTTGACCCCACTGCATGCCGGCATCATCACCGTTTAACTAATACACAGTGGAGATTTATTTATTGGACAACATTGTATAGTGTCAAAAAGGGAAACTATCGGAAACTGCGGTTGGTAGAATCTATAGCAAGGTCTCCGGTCCGCTACTCGTTAATCTTGCCGCTTAGCAGGACCTTTAGTGTAAGATTTTAACGTACAAAGCGACTTAGGTCTTAAGATTCAAATCACTATCACTACAAAGTATAAAATAAAGTCGCTTTCTCTGTCCCTGTGTCCCTATGTATGCTTATATCTTCAAAACCACACAACGGATTTTGATGCGGTTTTTTTTAATAGATAGAGTGATTCAAGAGAAAGGTTTATATGTATAATACATGCATAATATACCGTGCGAAGCCTGGGCAGGTCGCTAGTATAAAATAAAGTCGCTTTCTCTGTCCCTATATCCCTATGTCCCTATGTATGCTTATATCTTCAAAAACTACACAACGGATTTTGATGCGGTTTTTTTATTAGATAGAGTGATTCAAGAGAAATGTTTGTATGTATAATTCTACGCAGACGAAATCGCAGGCAGAAACTAGTAGTAAATAAAATACATAGGTAGACATCAAGAATAAAAAGTAAAATATTCATACATTTTCTCTTGGTCACCACCATTAAACATAATAAACAAATCTTAATTAATACTATATAAAATGCCAGCAACACAAAAGGCTGCTGTAAAAGGGTCTCCACTCCACTGAATTCACACACCCACGTGTAACCCACTCATGTTGTTCAGCTCAAAAATTACGTAACCATTGATTGATTCTCATAAACCTGTGTGAAGCAGCTGGCATAAACTTCACACCTATTCCATTTTTAATCGGTTTATCACCAAATTGACCCCCAGAAATCCCTCCAAGCCTCTCTAAAGAGCCCACGGCCTGATCCTATTACTCCAAACCTCTTTAAAAGCTTACTATTACAATAAATTCAGCATTATGACGTCGATATCGACTTAAAAAGTCTGAAATTGTCCGCGAGCGGGCCATGGCACAAATTGGCGATGCATTTTTCATGAGCCAGAAGTATCGGATACTATGAATCGTTGATTTAATTATCGTGATAGCTACGGTCCTCTTTGTTTGAATAATGGCTATAAGGATCCGCTTAGAAATGCTTAAAAAGGTCAATAGGTTCTTTATGAAACGGGAAAATACTATGGTGAACCGAAGTATGCGCCCTGAGGCGTTTATCATCCTATATAACACTATACAAAGTCTGTTCTCTTTTGGTTCATTGCTATGTATGGAATGATAGTCCAGATTTATAGCAATAATATTAATAATAAATAGAAGTTAGAGAATAAACCCGGTGGATTTAAACGAGACCTGTTAAATGTAAAAAGTTGATAGACAATACAAGATTTCTTCACTTCACGTTCAGAGTGATTTAGTATTCTCTCTGATTTGTCGATGCACTGTGCAAGTCCATTCTCAAAGCAAGCGTTTTGAGTGGTTTTGGTAGCAGTTAGAGTCTGTGTTACACATGTTGGTTTAAGGGGAAGTGAATGATAGTTGGTAATGTCGCACAGATTGTAGTTTATGTTGAGAATTTGGAAATCTACCTATAAACGTCATTTTATCCAAAAAATTAAGTAGCTAGGTCACCTTTATCATTGTGAACAGATGCTCAGTTGTAGCCACATCACCCGACGCGCAGGCACTCGCAATTGCTATTCGCATCTCTCTTCCTCATCTTGTATCGTCTGAAAGAAATATTTCTTTCCTACTGAATGTGATTGTGAGCGCATCAGACAAGCCTCTGGCCACTTTACCACGCCGAGCCAGGCGAAATCCACTTGTGTAATAATTTCGCGATGAGAATATTTTAATTACCTTATTTACCGCTGGGCGAGAAACTTTCTCGGGTATTTGCTAAGGAATTCCATTAGGGAACCCTTGGACAGTGCCTTTAATGGAGCCGAAGGAGGAAAGGAAAAACTTGGCTCGTAATCATATTTAGCCCGTGTTTATTATGCGAGGCGTTTAATTGATGACTCGATTACGGGAATATTTAAAACTGTTCCTAGAATTATTTTGTATTTTATGTCTATTTACTGCCATATTATTTCCCACTGACCTTTTTTATTCGACAAGGAAGGCAACCAGACCATAAGGTGTCTTAGAAATTAATCTTGATATATTATGTTGGGTGACATTTTAGTCGAACACTACTAAAGCGTTTTCATTGTATAATAATAATAATAATAATAATTGTTGAACGTAAGTGTGAGTCTATCGAACCTATGGGCGCTGTTACCATCACCCCCGAGGACGTTAGTTGTGCTATCCAGACAGCCCAGAACTGGAAAAGTCCTGGTCCGGATGGATTGCACAACTTCTGGCTGAAGTGGTTTCGCTGCTCACATGAACGTTTGGCAATGCAATTCCAGCAAACCCTCGAGCTCGGTTCCCTACCACCTCTTTTAACAACCGGTATAACCTTCCTGCTCTATAAGTCCGGTAGTACCATGGAAGCGAAAAACTATAGACCCATTACGTGTTTACCCACACTGTACAAACTCCTTACATCCATTTTGAGAGCAAAAATTAACGCGCACATCGTTGCTAACGACATTTTGGCCCCCGCTCAAAATGGATGTAAGGTTGGGTCCCGTGGTACTAAAGAGCTCCTCCTCATAGACATGACTATTTGCCAACGAGTCCGGCAGAACAGAGGGTCCCTCTCTGCTGCCTGGATTGACTACAAGAAGGCCTATGATTCGGTGCCTCACTCATGGCTGAGGAGGATCTTAGAGCTGTATAAAGTTGATGCAGCTTTAAGATCCTTCTTAAGCGCGTGCATGAGGCAGTGGACCACAGTCCTTCGTCAACCGGGTGGCAGTGATGACCCTCCTGGTCCGCAGGACTTCATAAGGATTGAGCGCGGGATCTTCCAGGGTGACAGTCTAAGTCCATTATGGTTCTGCCTAGCACTGAATCCGCTCAGTACTTTGCTGGCGGATTCAGGGCTAGGTTGCCGGCTCCGGAGAGGGGGTGAGGTCATTTCTCATCTGCTTTATATGGATGACCTTAAGCTATTTGCACCAAACAACCACAACTTGTTGGAGTTATTGAAAACAACAGAAGTTTTCAGTAATGCCATCAAAATGGAGTTTGGTGTAGATAAGTGTGCAGTCATACATGTGCAGCGGGGGCAAGTTGTAAATTCACCGAACTTACAACTTTCTGAGACAATGTCCCTCAGATCTATCTCCGAAACTGAAACCTACAAATATCTTGGTATGTCACAGTCCTTGGGTATTGAAGGTAGGGACATCAAACAGATGGTGAGGGAGCGTTTCTTTGGGCGCCTGACAAAAGTACTCGATAGTCTTTTGTCAGGAGGCAACAAGGTGCGCGCCTTCAACGCCTGGGTGATGCCCCTGCTCATATACTCCTTTGGCATACTAAGGTGGAATCAGACTGAGCTGAATGCCCTGGATCGAAGGGTTCGTTCATTGCTCACTACGCGTCGCATGCTACACCCACGCTCGTCTGTTATGAGACTGTACATCCCACGGAAATGTGGAGGCCGTGGCTTCTTAAATGCCCAGGACCTCCACAACCGTGAGGTGTACAGTCTTAGGGAATATTTCCTGAACAACGAGTGTGGGATGCATCGTGATGTAGTGGCGGTGGACAAATCCTTCACCCCTCTCACCTTGGCAAAAGAGAACTGGCGTAGACCTAAGGTATGGAGCACCGAGGATCGCAAGACTGAATGGGAGAGTAAGGAGCTACACGGGCGGTTCTATAAGGCCCTCATGGGGCCCGATGTAGACCTGCTCGCGTCGGTGAACTGGCTACGCTTCGGGGATCTCTTCGGGGAAACCGAAGGTTTTGCCTGTGCAATAGCGGACGAAGTTATCATGACTAATAACTACCGGAGATATATCCTGAAGGACGGTACGGTCGACATTTGTCGGGCATGCCGCCGTCCTGGAGAGTCACTCAGGCATATTATTTCTGGTTGTTCTAGTCTTGCTAACGGCGAGTACTTGCACAGACATAACCTTGTAGCCAGGATTATTCACCAGCAACTTGCTCTTTTATTCGGTCTTGTGGACTTCGAAGTGCCCTACTATAAGTACATACCTGCACCAGTTCTTGAAAATGGTCGTGTCACGCTCTATTGGGATCGATCTATCATCACGGACAGGACTATTGTCGCCAATAAACCTGATATCGTGCTGATAGATCGATCGAAGCGCCAGGCAGTGCTCGTAGACATCACGATTCCCCATGACGTGAACCTCGTGAAGGCCGAGAAGGACAAAGTCAGCAAGTACCTTGACTTGGCTCACGAGGTTACCGCCATGTGGCCTGTTGATTCCACGATCACTGTCCCGATAGTCGTTTCGGCAAACGGTTTAATAGCGAAGAGCCTTGACCATCACCTTAAAAGGCTCTCGCTAGGTGGTTGGGTCAAGGGCCAGATACAGAAGGCGGTACTCCTGGACACGGCTCGGATAGTCAGGAGGTTCCTGTCTCTGTCGCCCTGACCACCGGTAGCTTAGGCCTTGCCTCGCTGCCGGCGGCACCCTAGGTTAGGTTTTTATAATGTTTTTATATTTTGTATTAATATTGTTTTATTACTTTTTATATGAATATTGTAAAAACCTAACCTGAGATAAAAATAAATATACAGAAATAATAATAATAATAATAATAAAGATATTTATTGCCACAACACAAAAAAGACATGATACATAATTATCCAAAAGATGCACACAATAATAATTTTGAAAAAAAAACAAAAACAACAACAATATATGTACATAACACAATTACACGAAAACAATACACAACAGCTGGTGGCAACAGGCTCAGGCTCAGCATGAGCTGCCAGTAAACTAGCAGCGCTGGTTTTCAGCCTGCGCCCTTCCCACAGCGTGGCAGACACATTAAATTAAAAAGGCCGGGTAGGGCCAACATCAATAACTAATCATTAACTATGAGTCCCTTCGAACCCGAGCCGTTAATGGCAATAATAACAATAATAATAAGAAGAAACAAAATAAGCATGGCAAAAACCGAAAGCCTTGGTGGTAGGGGCACCAGTGCGGTTTTTTTTTTTTTTTTTTTTTGGGGGCTATTTCCATCCGAGTTCAGTAATGAGTGTAATGTTAGACTTAAATTTATGTAAGGTAGGTATCTACCCCATTGACGCCATATACTTGGAACGTTGACTAATGTACAGAAACATTTCAATCACTTTCTTCTTTTTCTTATTTGTGTCGTATCAAGTCGTTATAGCGACGACAACTTCGCCAATGTCAAAGTAACAAAAATATAATTCAAAAATCTTGTGACAAAATGTCGGCAACGTTGTACGGTAATGGTCAGAGACCCCCCTACCCCCCCGGGCTCTTAGCCAACGGTCAATGATATCCCTCAGAAACTGCCAGGACATCATTAGCCGATGCCCAGGGTGCACCGGATCAAGCACTGGCTCTTCCCCCCGGACGGATCCAAAAACGAACCGCAGCTCTTGACCACACGTGAAGGTAACCCGACTCGCACCCCACGGCGTCAATCACTTTGACACCCATTGGTCATTGATTGACAATGGTTTAGTCAAAACTCAACCACGTGTTAAAGGTATTTGAATAATTCTGATCAGTATAATTTTAATTTTGTAAATATTTTTCCTTTCTAAGTCATTTATACTTTTGCCTTTCCACTTAGGAGGTAGCCCTAAATAAAAACTGTTAAGTTTTTCTCTAACCTTGGCAATGTCGAAATCACCGATTACGTCGATGAAGTCTAATTAACAAAAAAAAAAGTGGCTTTCAAGAACACGAAAAATTCAGTTGTAGATTAGTTTCCATAATACTTGATGCTTTTAGTATCTTAAGAGTAAACCTTAGACAGTCTTCGTCACCATCGCCTTTTTTTATCTTCAGCCGAAAAATAATTAATTGGCCAGTGCTTTAATTAAAATAAGGCCGGTTAGCAAGGTTAATTAAGCCTTAGTCGGGAATATCTTTCGTCCCTCGCCTTTTTGGTAAATTAATAGTACTTTTCAGGATTCGCGTCAGGGGATACAATCTTGTTAAAATGTATGGACACGGTTACACACGACCTTTCGTTTATGACGAGAAGGTCATTTATACTATGCAAATTTTAAGTTAATTTATAATTTTATATTTTGTCTTCCATGCTGGTCTGGGAGCAAAGAAAAAACATACAATGTACCAGTTGCTTCTCTACCCGCGCAGATAGTAAAAGCCCATCGAATGGGCGAAAATAATAGGATAGGAATCATATTATTATTATAGGCGATGAGGCTAGCAACCCATCACTATTTTGGTTCCATTTTCCACATATACGCCCACAATCTTGCTAAATGTGGCCTTTAGGTACCTGTTACCTTAGGCTCGGTCTGCCCTGTAAGGGATACGAGTAGAGACGTGATTTGTGTGTGTGTGTAATATTTTAGCTTCATTTAAAAAATATATTATACTTAAAGTTGGAAAAATGTACATCGTTTTCTCTTTGCTTTTAAAACTAGCACCTTATAAGCTTGAAATAACTATCAGAAATCGTGATCACAATAAAATTTAATCTCTATGTAACCGCTCAGTTACGTTTCTTTTACGATAGGCACTTAAACGCACACAAAAGCTATCACTCGAGGCCGATAACGTTTCAGTCACGTGACTATTCCGGTACGAGGAGGGAACGACTTTTGCACCTAGCTTAGGTACAATCGAACCAGTTGAATTGGGAACACCGTGGCACCTCGTGTCAATAAAAGTGATGACGTCGTAATGCTTGGCTAGAAAAATCGTGACGAGGTTTTATTGGGGGAAATAATACAAAAACTTGACTCTTGTTATAAATAGCAGCATTCTTTTTATAAGCTTTTAATAAACTACTAGTTACTTTTTCAAAAATTTTGCTAAGAACATTCAGTTACTAAGAACACCTCAAAATCGTCGGTTATGGTCAAAGTAACTTGGTGCAACTCATACTAAATTACTTCCAGTCAGTTCAAACGACAGTCATTTAAGAAGGTCATTACCTACCTGCATTGAACTCCTCTTCTTCGCGCCTCTTGGTGGAAACTGGTGCCATCGAGGAGGCGTTTGTGGTAAAACCCTTGAGGCATCCCACTGCGTCCCCATCACACCAGATCGAGGGCAACGCCGGAGAGGTTTTATTTTGGGTATACGCCTTTGGGTATGGGAATCCCACATACTTCTATGAATCCCAGTGCCTAGGACATCCATAGCGGTTTCACCTTTGTTACAAAAAAAGACATCAGTCATATGAAAGAGGAAGATTCATCATCATCATCATCTCCAGCCTATATACGTCCCACTGCTGGGCACAAGGAAACATGGGAAGATAGAAAGATTACCAAGAGACATTAAGAAACTAGAAGCACTGTGGGTACTTAAGTAGGAATTTGTTTACATGCTAAAATCATGCATGATGATTGCTGTCTGTTCGTTTCATCATTGATTGAAGAGATTCTGAATAAAGGTTTCCTGTTTTTTCTTGAAAAATACCCAGCGTTAACCTTGTCGGAGAGGTCATAAAAGTTACGGAAGTTTATTATTTATTTAGGAGATTCGGTAAGCGTAAGGAAAAATGAATTGGTGTAAAGAGTGAGACTCTTTTTAGGTTGCCGTAGAAAAAAAAGATGAGTTGGTGATTCCAACAGAAACACAGAAATGTGGTAAGTAAAAAGTAGGAACTAAAATTAACGCCTGTTACCCGTTTTGCTACACAGAGCTTAAACAACGGTTAGATATCGCCTGCTGAATGCAAAAAGGGCCGAAATCAAAATTTTCGGTTTTTGCGTTTATCCCGGAATCGTGTTCTAATTTGATCGTTTTACCGTATACATTAAAGACTATTTTCAAAAGTTAACTCTAACGGAATATAGAGGGCATAAATGCCCTTTTTGCATGTGACGAAACCTGTTTCTCAAAACTTTAACTAGCCGTTTCTTGACTTATTGGTTTTTTGACTTGTGCCCTTATTGCATTCGGCAGGCGATATCTGGTTAAGCGTGTTAATGACTGTCCATCAAGATAAACCGGGGTAGAGTTTACTGGACAAGTCAAGTTGAGTCAGGAGTGTCGGAATAGTTTACGCTACCTTCCCCTTCAAAATCAAAATGGTAATCGCACCCTCGTTGGTGCTCGAACTATAAAGCCAATTTAATATTGGTCGACCATTGTCAAGTGTATATGGACAGAGCTACTCTAGTTTCAAACCAAGTACCTACCCGGTAAAGGCATTCGTGGTTTATACCCACTTGGAAAAATCAGAATTGTTGTCGACTAGACCAACGATGTTCCAAAAATTCCATGGGAATTATTATTTTGTCCTCAGCCTTTGTAAGTAAGTAAGTAAATGCTTTATTGTACAAATATAGAGAAGTAGAGACAAATCACAAAAAAAAAGACCTTAAATATATGCACAAAGGCGAACTTATCCCTATAAGGGATCTCTACCAGTTAACCTTTGAGTAAATGAGAGGAGCATTAAGCGAGAGACCGACAAAGAGTGAGTTTAAAATATCCATATAGTGAAAGCCACAATAGAGCGTACATCTCAAAATACAACAAACAATTCATAAATAAACTACTAACTATCATTAAACTCGTGCATACATACACACTAATATATACCTACAATACACATACAATATTTAAGGAGAAGGTGTGAGCCACATCTTCTTCAAGCCCTCCTTTGTATTGGATTTGTAAAGATTATCGAGGATGCCTACAAAATGGCTGACATCGATGACCATGACACTGCACTCTTCATATTGACTCGACTGTATGTGAAAGTCAATTTATATTTGGTAACAATCGACAAATTGTTGTAAGCTTTTATCAACTGCCTCGTTAGCTTTTGAATTAAATGTTGCAAGTAAAATTTCAACTACATTCAGTGGTTGGAATAACTTATGTAAATTCAGACTGGACGGCAAATAAATGTCGTGAGCAATATCATCTACAGACAGCAAAAAGCTTGTTAAAATTTCAATTGAAATTTAGAAAATAAATTGTTACACAATCTCTCGTTGCATGCATGTGTGTAATTAAGAGTCGGTCACTTGCCGGCATCTGTGCGATTTTCAATGCGCTCGGTAGACAATCATAACTTGACCCTCTCGCACGTAGTAATTAAACGGAATCAGGTGTCTTGGAGTCAACGTCAACGCGCGACCTACGTCAAGACTCCTCCATATAATGTCTCCTGTTAAACGGTTCAAATTATCATTGTCTTCGTCTGATGAGGTTCAATTAGAGAATCAATCCTAGGGCCTCTATCTTGGCATGCGAGGGATGACACCGAGCATTAGCAGAACCTAAGCGGTGGCCGAGGCAAATTTACTGTTCGGCGTCGTTAAAACTGACAGCTCGCCGAGCATAAGCGATAAGAACACCATGAGACATTAGGGAACAATGTGGGGTGCTATGTCATTATGATTGGGAATTGTCTACAGCTGTCAAAATTTCAAAGAAAAAAGACAAATTCCGAACTAGCACATCTAAATTTAAGTCGTAATTAAAGAAAACTGAAATCCCCGAGTCCCCGAATAATCCCCCTTTTTGAGGATTGACACTGATCTTACTTACAGTACCGTTTCTGTCTAGCGTTATCTTCTACTTAGAAGCACGTCTCGCATTTGCGAGACCTGGTACGACACTGTACTTCACTTACCTTGGATCTAGATTTACAAACACTTACTCTAAAATAGAAGGAAAGTTTTCTAGGATCCTATACATTGATCTTGCTGTGGACGTTCGTCACTGTCCGCGCTAGTCTCTATACCCTATTAGTCTAGCGTCGGGGATTCCTTGAGAAATAGATACTTACCTGCTTTCGAATGGTCTCGATTTTATTCTAAGACAGGGGACGTATTCTTACGAAAGGTAACGTCAGTGAAAATAAAGTATGATATTTATAGAAATTGTATTTTTAAGCACATTTTTGTGGGTGGTAAGACCTTGCATAAGGTCAGTCCGGATCGCTACCACCGTCTTACTCGCTAATCCGGTCACCAATCATCAGTGCTGGTGCTACTGTTTTCCGGCGTGGAAAGTAAGACAGGCGGTGAAATTACTGCCGCATGAGGTATTGCATCTAAGTCCTCTAGGCTGGCGGCGCATCTGCAATCCGGTTGCGGGTGTGGGTTCACTAACCATCAGGTCAGACCTACTTGCTCGTTTGCCTTCTTGATGAGATAGAGAGCTTTTACCAGATAAACCACCACCATGTCACGCCATGTGCCACGTCTCATTGACATTGTATGTTAACGTGCAATGATTTCCAACCTTATGATGGCACACCGCATATTTGGCGGATGGTACCCGCCTTAAGTAGCGAGCAAGTTGCGCCATTGTTTTTTTTATTTTATACTTTTCTTCTCCTTTTTTGTGATGTGTTGAATGCTGTGTATTATTGTGATGTATGCTCCGTAATTATTGTATTGGGAAATCTACTGTTTGTAATTTTATCAGCATGAATTCTGTTAGTAAGATAATTATAATAATAAATAATAAAAAAGCGGCCATTAGAGAAGAGTAGCGGCGTATTGTGAAGCTTGCCACCAATACTTGAAGTGATGACCACGACCACTCTGTTAAGAGTGATACCGACAAGAAAGAAGAAAAAAAAAACTTGGATTCAGTGTTGTGTGAATAAATGTTACGGGATAAAAATAATGTCAACGACGAGTATGTAAGATTTACGTGGCCTCTTGCACGAAAGACCGAACCAGGTAATTAAATTGAACTTTAGATTCCGAATTCCCCTGCGTGCCATATACCACTGGCAGCCTCTCAAATCACCGTAACACATCGGTCACTAGCCTTTAACGACCAAGTCTCACTTATCGCATCCCTTATCAGTCCGCATAAACTTGGGGCACTAACTCTAATAGCCATTATCAGTTTACATAACTCACCCGATAGTTTGAGGGCCGCTGATTAGTGCTATCGTATCTCGAGGCTCGAACTTAGAGAACCTACGCAGGAGGCGGGAAAAACATGTGAAGGTCTGAAGCTTTAGAATCTGAGGCTTGATAATTTTATTACGAGTATAGGTATTCGGATAACGTTGGTTTTCAGATTTATGAGCCACAGTGAAAGGTTACGAAGCTTTTCTTCCTCTGTCTTTCTTCCCGCTATCAACAGGTCGTCCGTCAACATATTAAAGCCTAGATAAGAGATATACTGATACTCCGTTTCAGGGATATTTATGTGGTGGTTTCCCAGTTTGCCTGATACGACATGACGATTACATAAAAAAATTGATAGAAGGGAAAGTAGGAAGATGAGGCAGAGGAAGGCCGAGACGTGCATTAATGGACCAAGCAAAGCAGAAAATGAATGTAGTGTCGTATCAGGAGCTCAAAGCAATGACAGAAAAAAGAAGTGAATGGCGATTACTCCACCGACAAGGGCTGACCTCTTAAATTTAAGAAGAAGAAGAGCTTTATCTACGGCCGCTATGGTCATCACTCATCAGTATTACGAACATGAATTTACGTATAAGAATCCTGTCGCTGTGAATGTTTTTTCTGATTTCTTTGACGTTTATAATTAGGTACCAAAAAACATTTATCTTGCTATTCTGCTACTACACGTTCAAGAAAGCCAGGCTTGTGCGAGATGTGGTGTTTTTACATGCAAGCTCACCCTCCGCTGCCCTAAATCCCTCAAACCTAACTATCACAACACTGACGCCTTTCGAACCCTCTACAATTCCATTATCCCACACAACAGCAACTAGCAGACAAATTTGCTTCACTTTCTTGTGACATAGTGATAGGTATAGCTACACAGGTTGTTAGGTGGCTAGGTGCAAAGCTTTAAGGGGGTGATAGTCGATGTATTTTAAACATTTTAGTCATTTTAGTCATATTTTCGCCTATTCCCTCGATGGGCTTTTACCATCAGTGCGAGAAGAGAAGCAACTGGTACATTCTATATTTTTTCTTTGCTCCCAGACCAACATGGAATTTAAATATAAGCATATAAAAGTACTTACGGCTGTGAAATAAATTACTGTTTATTTTTATACACACACACACACACACAAATCACGTCTTTATCCCTTACGGGGTAGACAGAGCCTAAGGTAACCGGTACCTACAGGCCACATTTATTTTTATTAATCGCTTATAACGCGCAACACAGTACAAATACAGTAACACGTCTTACAAACATTCAGGCTTTAAAGAGTAACAAACATCCATACACACATCCTCAAAAACTTTCGCATTTATTGTACTAGCCGTTATTCGCGATTTTGTCTAATATGAAGTCGTTTATCGCTATCCCGCGGGGACTACGCAATTTTCCGAGATAAAAAATAGCCTATGTTTATCCCAGAATTTGATACATAATGTATCTCTATTCCAAATTTCATCCAAGTCTGTTCAGCTGCTCAATCGTGAAAAACAAACATCCATACATCCTCACAAACTTCGCAATTATAATGTTAGTAGGTTAAGCCGTGAGTTCTGACAAAATTGTAATTCTCGCTAAACGCCGATTCGGGCGAGTACCGCTCAACGTGTTAATTCCGACTAATTATATTACTTTCGAGTGATCCAAATGCCTTGTTCCTTTGTGGCGAATGTCGACTGCCAGTGTGAAGGGCTTGTTGACACCGGGTCAACAATCAACAGCGTAACTGCCACCTTCGCCGTTTATTGGTTACATGTAGAGGTCACTGACATGTGACAAATTATCGCAGCTCTGCTAAAACTGATGCTTGTAACTGTAGATTCTTTCAAACCAAGAACCCAGGGGTATAACAGTGGCATGGCGTCCATAGAACTCGATTCCAGCTGGCTCGCCTATTTTAAGGCAGTTGGCCACTTTTATTGTGCAGAATTAGATGAAAAGGCTAGTTAAATGCTCTACGGCTTGCCTTCTGACGAATAACGCCACCCCAATGTTAAATAGTAAAATTTAAACACAAAAAACTGAAATAAAAAAACATGCGGTCAAACATAGAAATCTTCTTTTCTTGAAGTCGGTTAAAATCGAAAAGATGTCTTAAGTTTTTGTGGTAACACAGTTTTCAGAAATGTATTGTGTAATGATTATTTGTCGTAACTCTTTTTTCCTTTAAACTGTTGATTGTTCAGGATTATTATAAAACTGACCTAACCTAAAAGAATTTCGGTTTCAAAAAAAAAAGTTATGGCAGCCCTTCTATTATGTGACATGGAAAGTGATCCGTCATTTTTGCTCGAACATAATTTTACTACACTGCTATTCATTAGCTACCTCATTCTAGAACTCGTAAGCTTATGGCTTTTCAAGTAGCAAAACTTGAAATTGCATTGAAATAAACAGCGCCGTTTCCTACTTTGTTTTGCAACACCAGGTCTAAAGTTTGCCTGATCCAGAGCAATGTAGCAATACAATTATTAGTTAGCAAGTCGCAACTTGCTAGTTCGATGGCTGTCACCGACAATGAAACGAGGAGTGTCTGTTACGGATAGCTTGTGAATAAAGCTGATCAAGAATGGAGTAGAAGGCTGTCGTTTAGAATCGTTTGACGTTAGTTTTTAATTTCAGCTTAATACTTTTTCTGTGCAGAATTTGTTCACTATACTGTAAAAGTAGATTATGTGAGAAGGGAAACTCCAATAAATAGTTAACCTTTATTTTAAACTAAACGGATTTACAACAACAATATTTGATTAAGTCAAGTTCTCGTGTCGAGTGCTAGTTAACCAGAAGCCGCTCTCAGGCCGTCGCGCCGGTTTTATTCTCAGAGGTGGCGCCCCCTGTCGACCGGAAACAGGAGTTTGCCCGCCACAATGTTTGCGCGAACACGATGTTGCCAACACGGCCATGCTGCACGGTGTCAGCCCCTGACACCATACATGCCGACAATATGACTGAAACATATTAAGGAATGTATAAGTTAATAATACACCAAAATGCATCTTTTCTGGGGCAGGAATATTCCTTTCACATGTACAGATCACTATGCACTCCAGCCAGTCAATCTAATAACGACCAATAAGACCCTCGCACCCAAAGAACAAACGTTACACTTGGGAGACCGAGTTGATCTAATTGTATCGTTATTAAGGTTTATTTTTGTTTTTGGAGGTCCTTACCCTTAAAGAGCGAACCGCTACACTTAAGAGTACCAAATTCACCCCAAACACAAAATAAACATATTATGGTATTGGCCTATGTGCAAATATCTATAGAACACGTAAATATTTACATTTCTAAACACAAGCTAAAGAGTAGAGGTACAATGAAATAATGTTCAATGCCTTTTTGTTATGAAGGTAATAAAGCGATACTTTTGTTAAATGAAACAATGGAATCTAAGAATATTATGCAACATAACAAGAAAGAAAATATTATGTAAAATCTTGCCTTGTTTGTTTTTTTTTTGTTTACCTATATAATTAAATCTACCCACATTTGCCAACACGGAATACTCACAATTAACTTATTCCGAAGTCCAATCGTCAATTTTAATCCACGGCCTCATGTTTTCAGCCGCTGCTGTGCCGATGTAGTTCTTAGTACTACGTTCAGTGTATCTTAGATCCGTCACCTCATAACGATCGTTGCCTAATACGCTTTTAACTTGGAATGGGCCTTTAAAAATTGGCATCAATTTCGTGCTTTGCCCGTCGTTATTTTTACTTTGGATTTTAATGAGTACCAAATCGCCTACCGAGTATATTTTTGCCTTTGTTCGTGCGTTGTCAAACCTCTTTTTTTGGTCTATCGCATTAGCTTTAATATTTTGATCAACCTTTTTACGCAAATCAGTCATATCAATCAACTCCCCGTTATCAAGCTCACTCTCAATCATGCTATCTTTGTCTGTTCTCAAGCGATAGCCGAAAAATACTTCGCTTGGAACCGCTTTTGTAGTCTTATGAATAGTGCTATTAAGCCCTTGTTGTAACGCCGTAACGTACCGATCCCAATCGTCCTCATCGCTATTAGCACCTAAAGTTCTCATCGCCTCAAGAATAGTCTTATTGAACCGCTCAGCCTGACCATTGGATCGGGGCATGCCGGTGGCAACAATATGTAGCCGAATATTTTTATCTGTGCAATATTGTGAAAAGTCCTTAGACGTAAAGGCAGTTCCAGCATCAGATATTATGCGTCTGGGATTGCCAAAAGTCTTATATACCTGATCTAATTCTCTTATTACATCAGCCGAACTAGTAGTCTTTACCGCAGAAATAAAGACAAATTTAGTAAAAGAGTCAACCGTAACCAACAAGTATTTATTTCCGAATTTTGACTTTACGAACGGTCCTAAATGGTCCATGTGGAGCGTATGGAACGGCTGCGCGTACTTTGGCAAAGGATATAATTCGCCTTCCTTGCGGCCACCTTTGATTTTATAATAAATGCAATGTATGCAGTTTTTTATATACTTTTTTACCGTATGCCGCACTCTAGGGAACCAGTACAAGTGTTCTACACGCTCCACGGTCTTATCTACCGAAAAATGACCTAAGTCGTCGTGGTTACTTTTTATGATTTGCCAAATACAATTTTTCGGCACCAGCCACCGACGACCTTGGGTTGTTCTCCGGTAAACTTTGTTACCTAATAGTTCATATCTATTGAAAATATCTTTGTTTTCATCGGCCTGACCTGACTCTAATGTTTCCTTAATCTTAACTATCTCCGGATCCTGCAACTGTACTGACATTAACCAGTCCCCTTCAGTTATAGATAGAACTACCTCTGACTCAGGTTTTTCCCCGGATGGCACTGGGTTGCGGCTTAACGCGTCAACGTGTTGCATACGCGAGCCCTCTCTATGAACTATTTCGAACGCAAATTCCTGTGTCAGCAGCACCCAACGTGCGATTCGGGGAATAATTTCCTTTTTCGTCAGCGCATATCGTACCGCATTACAGTCAGTAATTATCTTAAACGGGGAGTCTAGCAAATAAAGTCTAAACTTTTGTAACGATGTAACTATGGCAAGCAATTCCAATTCAAAAGAATGGTACCGTTTTTCGTCCTCTGAAGTCTGTCTGCTATAGTAATGGATAGGTTTTTCACCCTCGTCTGTGACTTGCATAAGGATCCCAGCTACGCCTTCCCTACTGGCATCTGTATACAAAACCTTGTCTTTGGACGGGTCAAAAATAGACAGAACACTACTAGAGATCAGTTTCTCTTTCAACGTCAAGAATGCTTGCTCGTGTATACTCTCCCACACCCAGGTACAGTCTTTTTTTAACAACTTCGTAAGAGGTGATGAAATCATCGCGCAATTTTTAATAAATTTACGGAAATAGCTGATTAATCCCAAAAACTGGCGAAGTTGGTGTACTGACTTGGGTGTTGGAAAGCATTTCACGGCCTCTAACTTAGCGTCATTTGGCATAACCACGTTTGGTTTGATTCTATATCCTAGGAATTCAATTTCAGTTTTGAAAAAGTGGCATTTTTTTAAATTTAGTGTTAATCCGTTCTGTCGAAAAATTTCTAGTATCTGCTCTAGTAATTCTAGGTTCTCTTCGACGGTTTTTGTCACTAAGTAGACGTCATCTAAATAAACGATCACTTTTCCAAATCTCAAATTTCCTAGCACTCTATTCATCATTTCCTGAAAACAACTAGGACCATTGACTAGGCCAAAAGGAAGCCGCAAAAATTCCCAGTGGCCGTCTTCAGTAATGAAAGCCGTTTTGGGGACAGAGTCAGGACTCATTAAAATTTGATAATAGCCACTTTTTAAGTCAAGGCTAGTAAAACACTCGCTGCCTTGAAGACGATCTACTAGGTCTTCAATGCGCGGCATTGGGTATTTGTTTTTTATGGTTACTTTGTTCAGAGAGCGATAATCTATACAAAGTCTCTTTTCTCCATTTTTCTTGTTGACTAAAAGTGCGGGGCTAGCATATGGAGAATCACTTTTTTGCACAATATTATTAGCTACTAGTTCGTCCACCATGTCGCGAATGATCTGTCTATCGGCAGGGGAAGACCTAAACGGCCTACTTTGAACGGGACGCGGATCAGTTACGTTTATCACCATTTCGTGGTTGTTTACTTTACCTAATTCCCTGACATTACTAGCTATACAATCACTATACTTCGTAAACAAGCTCAACAATTCAGAGTGATGCGAATCAGCATCAAATTCAGTGTCTCCAATCGAATTGCAAAATTCATTAAATTTATCAGCGTAATCAAACTTTAACACTTCGCCTATTCGTGAGTATATCAAGTCGGGGCGTTCCGTCACATTCCGTCCAATAAGAATATCACAGCCTGTCAAATCATCTATAACGTAAAATTCGACATCTTTTACAAACACCGAATCGAGTTTTAATGTTACCCTCAAAACTCTGGTAACCAATTTTGACGAGTCTCTAGAAAATCCTTGCAATGTTATAGGAGAGGGTAGGTCGGCGGATCGTAAACAATGTTTTTTCACTAAAGATTCTGCAATTAGCGAACAACTACTACCCGAATCTATAAAAGCCTCGTGAGTCAACCTCTCATTTATAACTACTATTTTCACAAACTTGTTTCGAGAATTCGAACACGAAACAAATTTTGTCTCCGGTTTCTCGGTTTTTTGTTCCGATTTAACGTACTTTTTCTTATGACATGTTGACTCAGTATGACCTCTTATGCCGCAGAAATCACATTTTATATCGCACTGCATTCTTTTGTGATTTCCGCCACACAAGAAACATTTAATTGGTTTACGTGGCTGTGAATTTGGTTCTCCAGAGGAGCTTGACGGAACGGCTCGATTTGAAGTCGCAGATGAAGTTATATTAGGGGCCACGGGATGAACTGCATTTGCCTTGGGTTGTGGCACAATCGATTGCTTTTTTGTTTTGTATGTACGACTATGCAGAAAACTTGCTAACTGATCACACGAGGTAAACGTATTAGATTCTATATTTCCATCGCCTATGTTACCCAGCACTATTGAAATAATGTCCTGCTCAGAAAACTGTAAGCGTAATCGATCGATTTTACATTTTTGATCAAAATAGAATTCATATAACGACTGGTTATCGGCTGGCTTTCGGTCTATAATTTCTCTCAATAGTTCAAACATATTCCTTTGAATTTGAAAGCTAACCGTTAACTTAGTATGCCAATCAGACCATTTCCATGACGGCCAAAGGTGATCAGTGCGTAACAACGAGTCATACCATACTTTGGCGGAGCCTTTAAGCTTATTTAACGCTTGATAACGGGTTGTCTCATCTGACCATGAGAACGTACTTGCATAAGATTGAATGATACGAAGCCATGCATTAATATCATCTTTAAGAGGGTCAAACTCGGGTATAAGATTGTTCAACGTAAGTGAATTAGTGTGACTTACAGTTTCAGCTCCACGTTTCGTTGAATTCTTACTTGTCAGGCCTGGTGTAATCCTCTTAGGCCTCGGAGACGGAGTTGTACTCGTCGAGCGCTTGCTGCGGGGCACTCGCGTACGTTTCCTGCTGCGACTTTTACGAGGCGGAGGTGACGGTGTCCTAGCACTCTCACTGCCAGAACTTGTACTAGAACTAAGGGATGATCGAGCACGTTTCTTTTTATGTTTTTTCGAGTGCTTTCCCATGGCGCGTGGTCAAAACAAAATGAAAAGAACACTTCTGATGTAAAAGTAGATTATGTGAGAAGGGAAACTCCAATAAATAGTTAACCTTTATTTTAAACTAAACGGATTTACAACAACAATATTTGATTAAGTCAAGTTCTCGTGTCGAGTGCTAGTTAACCAGAAGCCGCTCTCAGGCCGTCGCGCCGGTTTTATTCTCAGAGGTGGCGCCCCCTGTCGACCGGAAACAGGAGTTTGCCCGCCACAATGTTTGCGCGAACACGATGTTGCCAACAATACCTAGTATTTGCCAAGATTTCAATAGCGATCATCGACTTGACTTATCGTAAATCGATTATCTATACAAAACTGTCGCAAAAATGTCATCGCTAGTAATACTTAAAGGTACCGTAGAGGTCTCATTATCTTCATCATCATCAGCCAGAAAACTTCCAATGATGAACAAAGGCCTCCCCCTCAGAACGCCACAATGAACGACAACTCGCCACCTGCATCCACCGGTTTCCCGCAGCTTTCACGATGTCAGTCCACCTAGTGGGAGGCCTGCCAACACTGCGCCTTCCGTTTCGTGGTCGCCACTCGAAAACTTTTCTCCCCCAACGCTTGTCTGTTTTACGAGCGATATGGCCTGCCCATGACCATTGCCACTTCAACGTACATACTCTTCGAGCTATGTCGGTGACTCCATTTCTTCGACGAATCTCCGTATTCCGGATTCTGTCGCGGAAAGAAACTCCGTGCATAGCTTTCTCCATAGCTCGTTGAGCAACTCTGAGCCTCTCCAAAAGACTAGCAGTCAAGGATCACATCTGAGAGCCATAAAGTCGTCACTGGCAAAACGCACTGATTATAAACTCTTGTCTTCAAAGGTCTACAGTACCTTATTACCAAATACTTTTTCTTTCACAAACCTCGTTCCAATTCTCAAATTCGTTCTAATCTTAATTATTATGTATATTGCATGTAAAATATTGTACAAAAGCGTTGAATGGAGTTATTATGTAAATCCTAAGCCACGTACATTAAGTTATTTGCGGGTATAACGCTCTCAGGCTGAAATTACTGTAATTTAACCTTTATAAATGGGCCCGTGCAATACAAGGTTTATGATTTAAAAGGCTTAATATATGGCGCGGGTGACAGGAGGTGTTTACAGGCTCTCCGTGGCCCACGGCAATGCGGAAAAGGAATAATTGGAAATTAACGCGGAGCTTTCCTTAGTTTCCGATTCAGATTAAATTAAAAGGAAGGTGCTGTTTCAAATTTGGAATTGAACAATACATTTGCAAGTATTAGCATAATTTCATCCAACTTTAATTTGAGTATGGAACCGAACACAGACTCACGCGTTCTACACACGTTTGCCCATACAAATTTGTAATTTTAAGCTTGTCAAAGTTTTCATGGTAAGAAGAAACATAATATAGTGTTCCGATTTCTTTTTTTTTCTTGAAAAAAAACTACCCTGAAGTTCTATTTTTGAAAGCACATCACTCGAAAGTTGGCACGATTCAAGTGGAAAAATTGTGTATTGCTACAAAATATATGTAGGTACAGTCAATTTTTCGACTAGTTGACTAAATAACTAAATAGAGCAGTTGATTCTAATCTACCTATATTCCAAATTTAGCATAACTTTTCACTACTTTTGAGTTGTATTTTCATATCATATATGTTATCTAAAATTGTCCCCCCTAGTTGTTAATTTTTAACAAATTCGAAACGTTAAACTTATAATGAGTACATTTCTTTCATTTGCTGGATAATATATCTTCTAGTATGTTAAATCAAAATACTCTTAAATGGAGCTAAAACTTTACAGCTGTAATAACCAAGCCCGAGTTACATTTCCTATTCATAGCGGAGCAACAAAACCATAAAAACTGCAGTCGATATTGAATTAGAACGCACTCGCGCGATTGGCAACTCGCGATAATGGTATTCCGATCAGTTTCGCGCGCACAATGTCCATTGTCAGCTCCGTATAGAAAAGCTGCTTGCTCGTCGTTGAATAAGAGACGATGTATTGTGCGGCGGGCGAGGGAAACGCGAGTAAGTCCTGGCAAGCCTGCCATTGTTCCACCACGTCAACACTTTCCTGTTCGGAATGAATGCGAAACTAGGACGCTTGCCGCATTTTGTCCTCGTTTTCACGAAATTCATAGTGACTCCCATTTGTTTTATGGAAGTTGCGTCATGGAAAAATGCGAGCTAATTTTCTAAATTTTTGATGACGTACGTCGGTAAAGACAGTATGGATTAACCCTTATACCGTTATACGCAAGGACCAGTGAATCCAATATACTTTGTTATCAGCTTTCTCCTCAGCGAAACTCCCAAAAAGAAGCGTTCATCGATTAATAATTCTGTTTATGAATAAAATATACATAAGTACTTACATAAGATTTAATCTCGTTTTTATCCCTATCAGGGTAGACAGAGCCTAAGATAACAAGACTTAAAGGCCACGTTTAGCACAATCGTGATAGTGATATGTTGCTAGCCGCATTGCCCATAACATTATTCCTAAGACTACCTCCCATTAAAAAGTATATGCCTCATTATTATTTAGACAAGAACTATAATTCATAATACTGACGAGCAAAAATAAGGGGTCGCTTTTAGTGTATTTAAATGTGAATCACATGAATGTTAACAAAAAAGTGTAGCTCAATTAATCTTTCTTCCTGTATTCATCTTTTTCTTGTGTTTTATGTACAATACAGAGTTATACATACATACAATTAGAGCCAGAATAATGTTTCTGTTTTCTCTGTAACATGCCAAAGCCAGTCTGTCTGGTTGAGTAAATGTAGTTAACTCTGTGAATCAGTGCCTTAGTTTGAACGTATGCAGGTATTTAATTTAAGCGTTTAAGCCAGCTTTAGCTTAACGAACTAACTAAGGTTTTAATGTTCCTTCATTGTCGTTTAGACTTGTTTCTTCAGAATAAGAAGTGTGACTTAACTTTGTCATTAATGGTTCTGCCAGTCTGGCCACAGTGTATTACGCTAGGTAATTTTATGTGCAAAGACCCAATATGTACGTCATGCTCAGGTGAGTATTAAGTTTCTAATTTTTTGGAGCAAAGTATTGCAATATATTTTACAACATCCATAACACTTCAGAACACATGTGTGCCAGACCGATAAACTTTATTTTCCTTGCGACATAGATCAAATTTGGTGACACCTGAAAAGTGTTTAATACAGAGTTTATGTAGACTGGCAACACAGTCAGTTGTGCCTAATGAACCGCCATGAGCACGAGCTGTTTGTGTAAAATTTAACTTAATTAAAACACGTAAAAAGGACTTTTTTTGTATGTGTAAAAAGCATACCTTCTGATGTGGCTTTTATTATCAAGTTTATTTAAATTGGAATTCTCCCAATACCGCCAATAATGGAATACGGCATTGCATTATCAATTGCCATTATCAGGTTCAAGAGCAATCTCGCGGTCCGCTGCGCTCTGAGCATGACGTCTGCTGCACAATGCACCGCAATAGCGTACCGTTGTAGGCGCTCAAATATTTAGGTAAAGCGGTGTTTGCTGAAGAAAACATATGCTGCACGACGTGGTTGTAACTTCGAATACTTTTGCAGCTTTGTTCATGGATTATTTTGTAATACACAGAAGCGTGACCGTCTTATGCCTCGCTGTGGTGATTTTTACATTATATACATACATAGTATGTATGTATGTCTTGTTAAATTAGAAAACATCCCTACCCTAAACCGACGAGTATGAAGAGATCAATATGAATGAGGATGAAATTAAAAAAGTGTCATGATCGTAGCATGTGGAACAAAGTAGTCCACACCAACCCCTATGCGCTCTCGCATCTCGCTCGGTGCGAAGGTATTACCTTTTAACACTTTTGACACTTTTTTAATTTCATCCTCATTCATATTGATCTCTTCATACTCGTCGGTTTAGGGTAGGGATGTTTTCTAATTTGTGTCAGATATGAATCAAGATTGAAATAAAATGGCGTTTCCATTAAATGCTTAGTCAATTCAGTGCATAAATTATTTTGTTTCAAACACTACCCTAGAAACAGTTACTACTTTTGGCACTCAAAATGTTTGAGAAACACTTTTAAGGCGTCTGGCTGTTTGTCCAACCGTCAGTGCCAAACCCTATCGAGTACCTTTATAAGTCAAAGGGAGGTTTACCTTCCATTCCGATAAACTTATTACGTGGGAGAGAATGGTCGCCGGTATATTTTATTTAGATGGTCATAGAATGGAGGGTCTTTGTTTAAAAGCTATAGAAAGTTGGTTTTTAGGTGATAGGTTCACGTTCAGGGAACACAGGATATGACGAAAGTAACTGCTCCCATGTTTACATTACCAGCCTCATAAGAAAACTGAAGGATTATCTTGAGTAATCAAAGAGCAAAGGAAAGAGCTCAGCTTGCAATGTCTTTGCGATTCCGCATCAGAAATGAGGAGATCCGTAAAATATAGCTGACACGGCTCAGGAAGTTGCATACTTTAAGTGGCAGTAGCGGAATACATTGCTCGTGGAACTGATGGCCGTTGCAGTCGTAAGGTTTTGGAGTAACAACCGCGTACCGAAAGACGAAACTTCGGTAAGTCGGACAGACGATTTGTTGAAGATAGTCCAATCGTCTTTGATATCCTTCTTGGGGAAGGCCTATATCCAGCAGTGTACGTCTTCCAGCTGGATTGATATGATAACGATGACGAAACAGTCGATTGGCAATATTTTTTAGTTCCATCTGCATGTATTTAAGTGGCTAACCCCTTTGTCATTTGTTCGATTATCAATACAAAACGTTTTAGTCTAATTTTGTCCTGGCTGTTTTAGGTTATAGTTCTATTCGCTTTTCGCCCTTTTGCTCGCAATTTTACGCACTTATTACTATAACATTTGGCGTGTAATCGTATTACAGACTTGGAAAAAGCTGTAACGTTAATAGAGTAAAAATGTTTTCGGAGCAATTCACTTTTCTGTCACAACAAACGCATCGAATGGATTCCCGTTAAAGTATTGAAAACTATAAGGAATGTTTGTTGCAAATACTTACCAATGAAGGAGGAACCAATTTTCCCATAAGTCGTTAACGACGACGCAATTTTAATAGTATTCTATGTCTTAAACATACACCAGAGGATCTGGCTCCAAAATGTTAAACGTGACAGGTGTCATTTGACACTGGAATTTCGGTATACATTTCGTAGGCAATGAGGATCAACATGAAACTTCCCAAGCTATCAATGTATTTCGAATTGTCATAGGTCATAGTCGCCTTTGAAATGGACCTCTTTTCCAGAAGCGACGGCAAGTGACCCAGGGGCGCCGACTCCGTGGGTGCTCGGGGGCTCGAGCACCCATGAGAAATAAACAGTGGGTGCCGACCACCCCTGAGAATAGACATCACGAAACAGATCAGTAATCGCCTTTTAGGGATAGGTGTTTTTTCATAGGTGTTTTCGAGTCATCAAATAAGCATGAGCACCCACGAGGTTTTCTAAAAGTCGGCGCCCCTGAAGTGACCACGCTATTGTTTATAACTTAACCAGGTTGTTTAACTTTGATCAAAGTCGGAGAGCCTGTTCGTTTACCTCATGTATTTACATTCTAAAGTGTAAACACAGTTAAGCGCAGCAAGAACTGCATCGAGCAAGTTCCTTCAGGCACCCAACTTTCATGCGATTTGTGGTGTCCTCTCAAGTGTGAACGTGAGATAGCATTTCCAGTTTATATTACGTAATTTGTTACTCAACTATGAATTAGCAAGAAGTTGTTTAGCGATGTAAACTATCTGCAATTATAGCTGAGCATTTCCCCTTACTAAGATTTTGAATAGCATGAACTATCAGCCTGGTGTTGGTAACTTACCAAGATCTTTTCCAGATTTACATATTCACCAAATGAGAAATCAAATGAAAATGGTTTATTATTGCACAAAAGAATGGTCAGAAATTGCAACCCCCCAAAACTAGGTAGAAACTAGTGTCTTGGAGGAATGTATAAAATGTGTAAGATGACTTACGCAGACTGTATTATAGACACTCCAATAACCTATACGTACAAATTACAATAAGTACTTATACCTATAGGTTTAACAGATAAACAAAACGCCTTCCGTAGCAACATCGACCTTACGCGGAGTAAAATGTGGAGGTTTGGTTACAATAATTATATTGGAAATCGTCAATAATTAGCAGTAAGGTTTATCTAAAGGCCAACACTTATGAAATGTTTGCATTCCAATCCCAATTGTTCTTTTTCATACTATTTGAAGTATGAAGCCACAAAATTACGAGTACTAGCGTAGAACGGGGTGGGTAAGGACAAAATTGAAGTTCAAACTTCGATAAAAAAATTGGTGGCAAGTGGCAAGGTGATTTTTATAGATAAAAAATGTTCTGGTGGTATGAATTTTAGTTTAATAATGATTATATGTCGTTTAGTTTCGTAGTTTAAACATTAAACACTAAAATATAGCTAAATCCCAGCTCGCCCTGTATTGGGGTCTGAAAGCACAGGAACACATAAAAAATATCACGATAGCAAATTACCAGAAAAAAGGAGATATAATTATGTCTTAAAATGTAATTGAAAAGTACTTTAAGCTAAGCCAGAAATTTTAAGTAGCAAGTGAAAACACAAAATATCAGTTCTATCCTTTCTCCCCCCGCAATCCCTTTTCATCCCGTTTTGCGGGTACCTACTACATTACATTCAGCAGCAAACCTTTCATATTCAGATAAGAAGAGCATAGATATCAGAAAAGCAGTGTTCAACTTTCACACGCTGTAACTTGTCTCGTTAGTTAGCCAAAATTAGCATACTCCCGCATAAAACGCAAATTGTTCGCAATTACTGACAAGAACACATGACGACCGTATCTCACACGTTCACATAGTACGTAAGAGTAAAGGACGCAGATATTAATTAAATCTTGGAGCGTATTAGTTTACACAACTTAGCGGCAAAACAGCGAGTTGTATGCAGTCTCATCCTACTCGGGATATTGGACGACAATGCAAAGTCCCAACTATGCTTTGTCAAACTTGGTTCTGCAGCTCATTTTGAAATTAACATGCACTGGTTTACACATGAAATTAGAGATGTTATGATCGGGTCCCTATTAAGTAAGGGATCTGGTGCGAACTCTTTCATAGTTTTGATAATAACTATATTGTTTACGATTTTAAACTCCTTATTTATTCTTTCTTGTTACGTGTGACACTTGTACCCATCCTCATCAGGATCAATTGTGTGTTGTTAAGTTAAGATTTGCAGCTTGGCTTTTTTCGTGGCAGACCGAAATTACATCGTGTCTTTTTGTCAGTTGCTCTTTACACTTCATGCAGACCGAACGCTCTTCATTGAAGTGGTCAAAGAATTAATAAAGAAACTACGCCATTGTTATTTTACGAACATTATTCTACATTGTTCGAGGTACCTTGTCTATAATTTGATAATTTTAAATTAATTTTGACACGGTTTTTGCATCTGTGGTCTACACACAACAACGCTGAAAACAGCTCTCTCATTTTTGAGCAGCTGACGTTATTTTATTATCTTGAGTATGGATATCGGCAATGTTCGGCCTTATTCACTAAGTTTAAATCCAAAAGCCAATCCAGTTCTATTAAATTTTTTGACGCCATAAATTCTTAACAGACATGGTCTCTTTAAGGAAGCCGTAAACATGATTACTTTGTTATGACGAGCAGGGAGACAGGCGGGTTGAATGTAAATAATTAATTCAGTGGACTCTTGTTGATCGATTAAGTAAATATCTGATAACGTCATCGTGAAAGCTGATGACGAACCATAATAAATTGAATAACATAAGAATATTTAAACGGGGAAAAGAAATGTCTTGAGTAGGTAACTGATTGCCTCTTTAATTGACCCCTTGGATCTGGAAAATTTAAGCTGAATATCTAGTTCAAGCTTCATAATGTAGACAAACAATAAGGATTAACTTTGAAATCCTTATGGTAAAGGTTCGATTTTCTACAACGGTGACGAAGCCGGTGTGAACTGGTTCTACTAATATTGTGTCACACTGAAGATGTTCTTTTCGTTCATTTATAAAAGTAGCAATATTTGTTGCGACTGATTAGAACTGCATTTGGTTGATTCTAGATGTTGTTTTCTGCTGTTACTCCGGCTGTAGTCGAAATTTGCTCCACCTGGAACACAATAGCGTGACTGCTTCTGGGACGGTCGCATGCAACACTTTTCACGGTAAACTTTACGTTGCAGCCCGAGTAGATAAAACTTGCATAATAGAGGTCGGGTAAAGTTTGGTTTTGGCACATGAGTAGGGAACGGTGTAATGACATTTTTATGTAGCCTAACAATAAAATAGTGACAGTGGGTTCTAGCAGAACAATGCAGAGAACCATCAATTAGGTCATGAATATGTGGAATGGTGTGATGACATTTTTATGTAGCCTAACAATAAAATAGTGACACTGGCTTCTTGCAGAACAATGCAGAGAACCATTATTACATGATGAAATTTTTATGTAGCCTAACAATAAAATTGTGATATTGGCTTCAGGTGGAATAGAAATTCATTCTATTCTGAAAAAATGACTTTCTGCCAAGTTTCTTGCGGCGCATTCTTCTTGGCAATGTTGGTCTTTCCGAAGGTGCTGGTAGTTTGAAAAGACAATACATGTAAAAGAGCCCTTGGCGCCCTATTTGCAAAGTATACTTCTGTTGTTTTTTTGAATAGGTCAAAGAACTTTTTCAAAAAGAACTCTCACTTTACTGGCAGTTCAAAGAATCTGTATCAAATAAGACTTTTTAGTTAATTTGACGGTTAACAAAATGGTTATCTATTCGATGCCCATAATATTATCATACTGATTAATACATGACATCGGGTTACCTCTGACGATAATCTTCGTAAAGTTTAGATCTATCAGTTATCCTAAGTGAGCGATTCGATATGCATCATACATGCACCTTACTGTCCGTTGAGGACTTTTGTACTTGGTATTATTTTAGTTTTAGATTGGCATTTGTACACCTTCGTGGTAGATCGCAGGGCACTTTACTTTATTTTTTTGTATGATCCAATGTATATCACCTGTGTATCACAAATAAATGACTATTCTATAATATATTAAAAATATACACAACTCCTAGGACGTTGAAAGAGCACTGGCATGGTACTTTCCTTTAAGTAAATCTATTTTTGTTATCAATAAAAAGGGGCTAGAATTAAATTACACGTTGAATTCTCATAAAATTTCGACAAAACCAGTTTTTCATACCATTTTCCCGAAGTTAATTTCCTGTAGACCAATTCTTTTGTCATAGGCTTTCTTAACCTATTTATCAGAACGGAAATTGTGATCAAACAATCGAGGAAATAGCTAAATATAATGTTATTTTATAATATTTCAGGGGCAGATGTCTCTATAGAATAAAATTTTAACAGCTTAGTGCCGACGAGTTTCAGTCTATTCCGGAAGACCTTCCTCAGGGTATCGTTCCTGACTTATAACAGTAAGTTAGCCGTTTATTTTTTGTATCATGTCTCACAGAAAAGCTTAAATACTATAGAAAATGAAAATGAAAATTTATTTTTGCAAATTGGCCGCCAAGGGCTCTTTTACATGTCTTTTTGAAACTATCAGCGCATTCGGAAAGACCATCATTGCCAAGAAGAATGCGCCGCAAGAAACTTGGCAGACAGTCATTTTTTCAAAATTATATACAACAGTAAGAATTAAATTACATAAATAATATTAATCTCTCTGTAGAGGTATGAGTATGATAGGAGTATATTTTGATACAGAAACGTTAATCTCTTACAAACTTCCAATGGCTGATTAAAGAATACCTGCGTTTTAAACATGTTATAACCCTTTGCATATTATAAATAAATACTTTTTTACTTTACTTTACTTTAAAAAACCCTGAGAACTTTTATGGTCGAAGCGTAGGTAGTAGCTGTTTCTTACTTGTGTACACGGTGACCAAAAGGTTAAAAAACCAAAAGGTATAAGAATAACTATTAAAGAGTCTACCTGTTGAACATTCTCTAAAAGTTTAATCCCAGTACAATCAACCGATCAAGTCTCCAGTATCACCTAACGAGCATTTAACAGTCCCTGGCAGTCTGCAAATTGAATCCCCCACCCCACCACCCCCTCTATAATCTCTTAAATAATAGCCTTTGAGACAATAAAGTCAGATTTGGGGTGTCATTTCGCGAAGATTACTCGAGATGTAATATTATAGGGGAATGACAATGGTCTCCGAGTTTAGACGGCGCGATGACGATCGTCTGTTGTTCTTCTGTGATGTGAAACCACAAGGTTATCTGTGCTGGTGAATGTGGCAGCAATGTCGTACAACCAAAGTGATTTCTGTATGTAGCAGCTTATGATCCATCGGGTCTCATAAGTTTGTAGTGAATTGACAATTGATTCCTCGAACATGTTTAAAGGGGTCTTTGTTAAGTTGCAGTGGCATATGCTTTTGTTTCAATTCAACTATTGAATCATTTGACCTCAAATAGTTGATATTATTAAGCTAGAAGGCAAAAATAGGTAAGTTCCTAATCAAAATCGTTCTTATGACACAGTTCATGCTCCTCAATGATCTCAAAGTATCTGACTCCAATGGTTTAGGTTGAGAAATGGCAGTAGGTCAATCAGTAAGCTAGACACTGTTGACGATGCTACCTAAATAATAAATTAAATAATACCTCTACGATCTACGATAATACGGGAGATGTAATTCCAAAAGCCATTGGCGATTTGTAACTAATACTATAGTGGCGCTAGTATTTTTTCAAACCAGAAAATAGAAAACAGTCCACAAAACACCGTCATGGTTGCGAGTTTTTTTTCAGTAAGGTTATAGGTGAAAAACTTAAGTATATAATATGACCTGATGTATGTGTGAGTAATGTGTTCGAATAGATAAATCGACGTTCCAAATTAGAAAAATGACTTAAGTCCCATATCAGTTCTGTATACTACTCACCTATACTATACCAACACTATACCAAACTTTCAGGAATCCTAAACGAGGAGCTCACTTACCTCAACCGATTTTAAAACGAACCCCTAGTTTACTCGACCCTATAAAAGACCTACTTTATAGCTTATTGAAACCGCTATTGCTCCCTAAAACAGTAAGAGACATAAAGTTATCATCGGCTATATATTATCGGCCGTATATCGCGACCCATGGCCGGACATTATTTTGCGGTGGCAATAAAAATGTCCCCACCAACCGTTTGGTGGGCGACCTTTTAGTTCCGAACTGACTATTTTATTCATTTTCGAATACAGTCTATTGCACTCAAATGCTTTCTGTGGCCAGTAATATTCTAAGACTTTTTCGTTCTAAGCTTTCTTTACTTATTTATCAACCTTTTCACTATCACTACAATACTACACTACATAGTATAAAACAAAGTTTTCCGCTATCTGTCCCTGTGTATTCTTAGCTTTAAAACTACACAACGGATTTTGATGCGGTATTTTTTAATAGATAGTGATTCAAGAGGAGATTTATATTATTGTGTATACCTATATAATACAGGCATAATATAGTAGAGAAACAAGAGTTCATAAACGATTGTAATGCTTCTATTAAATTAACATTCGTTCTTTGGCTGGGCATAAACAAAACGAGTTTTTGGACACGTTAGCTTTGGAACAATTACATAATAGGTTAACTGGAAGAGATCCCTTTTAGGGATAAGTACGCCTTTGTGTGTGCAATACTGACGCGAATTCAGAAAGTTTTCGTTTACATTTCAAGTTACTCTTTTGTCCAACACTAGTACAGATTGCAACAGAGAAGTAAAATCTAACTTTCTCTGTCTTACATAAGGGTATGGTACCCTACAACAAACAAATACCTACCTCAAACCTCAATTTTTTTATTGACATGCATGGCATCGCTCACAAAAAATAATGCGTCCTTTATCTAATTTCCGTTTACAAAGTTGAACGCTACAGAATGTCACAATATTTATGTGTCGTGTATGGCTTAAACTGCTTATTTAAAGAACGTTGTAAACGCCTTTCGGAGTACGAGCCGTTCTGTCATTTCGCCTGTTGTAATAAAATAATGAATAAATTTTGCGACATGTGCGGATTGCGAAGGAATGTTGCCCGGAAATTTATGCCGAAATTAAGCTAAATATAAGCGGATTTTTACACGAAAAACCGCAGCGCATTTAGTGATTCGGTAAACAAATAATATTGTCGAAAAGTAATTTATGAAGGCTGCGTTAATACGGGAGGTGTTGTGCACAGCATTCCTTAAAAATCACATTTTAAAACGAATAAGATTATTATGAGTAAAGATGAAGTTTAATGTAGGTAGGTACTTTCACCTGAACCCAATTATTTAGCAAAGGTCAAAACAAAAACGAAATCTGAACGCTCTCAATTCACTGAATAGGTCAAGGGGTGGATCTTTTTTTACTTTAAAGTTACGCACTAATTACGTTAAACTTTGAATTGACTAACGAATATAAATTAGTTTTACTCTAAGGTTTATATAAGTAAGGAGTAAAGAAGATTAAAGTCCTCTATAACCGTATATCTTATTGAAACACAGTTATAACCCTTTTGGTCATAAACGATTGCTAATGTTTACTTCGGTATTCCGTTTACTCCACGAGTAGATACAGCGTTCACTACAATTTTATTCACTACTAGCTGTATCCCGCGACTTACCCCCTTATTCATAAACGCTCTATAAGCTTCTTCTGAATTATTTCTCAAGAATTCGTTTATTGCGCGTCCGCAGGAATTGTCCATTTTCACGAGATAAATACCCATTCTATGTCCATTCCACACTTTGAGCATCTGATGCAAGCTAGTATTAACTTAGCATTAGATTGCTTTCATCTGTCACTTTGACATGAAATGAGTGTGAGTAGCACCAAGTTACTAGCTCCTAGCCCCTAGCTCTACGGGCCCCCAAACTGGCTTGGTTTAGAGCACAGAAGGGACGCTGATGCACTTCTTTATATTGAAGAAGGAGCCCCATCTGACGAATTTGCCACGGACCCCAGACGTTATAGTTACGCCACTGCCGTGGACCCCAGTGAAACCCTACGCTTAAGTATTCGATCAGTGTGTGTTACCAGTGATGACTTATGGCACTGAAACGTGGTCCCTCACTATGGGCCTTATGAACAAGCTCAAAGTAGCCCAACGAGCTATGGAGAGGGCTATGCTGGGAGTCTCTCTGCGAGATCGAATCAGAAATGAAGAGATCCGTAGAAGAACCAAGGTTACCGACAAGCGCAGCGTGGGCCGTCCACCCACAAGGTGGACCGATGACCTCATTAAGATCGGAGGATCGCGCTGGATGCAAGCCGCTTCCAACCGGTCTTATTGGAGATCTAAAGGAGAGGCCTATGTCCAGCAGTGGACTTGTAATGGCTGAAATGATGATGATGATGATGACGCTTAAGTAATTTTGTGGAAATCACACTAGTGTTAGGGTAAGCGTTGACGATAAAACTTAAGCGGTAAATAAAATTAACCCCGCAACTGAAGTACATCACTAAGGCTCGCGCTTTCCAGCGTAAAAGTAAAAAGTCCCCAGGCATATAATTCACGAGGAAAACGCTCACGATAATCATATTTAAGCACGCGCTGTAGCCTGTAGCACCCTGACCTCGTAACGGTTCAACTCAGATGTAGGAATCACAACGCGGAAATGTATTTTCCTCCTTTTTTAACACGGATGTAAAGAACAGCTTTTTGGCGACGACCGGATAGTGGTTAGAGAAGCTGAATGTGACGCTTGAGAGATTCGATCCCCGGTCGGGGCAGATGTATGACAAATACGAATGTTTTTTCTCGAATCTTGGAGGTTTAATAGGTATATTATTATATTTAATACTTAAGGGTGTGTACCCTTGCAAAAAAATCGGGCACATGGTTTTTCAATTTTTTGGCAAGGACGCCTTTTATACATATAAACAAAAACCATGGGTGCCTATTTTTATTGCAAGGGGGTGTATGAATTTATCTACATAAGAAGTATTCGTTGCCTAGTCTACATTACAAGCTTTGCAAAGTGTGACACTAGGTCAATTGGTGTCAATTGTCCAAAGATATTTATTTTATTTATACAGGAAAAGCAAACGAACAAGTTGGTCACTTGACGATAAGCAATACCACAACAACAGTGTTTAATGTAAGTTTCCAGTCACAAGACACGTCTCGTCTCGACCCCTTTTGCGTTAAAATGTGAAATACTATGAATATTGCTTGTCAATGGCGGATCTAGGATTTTTTTTTGGTTGGGAGGGGGGCATAAGGGGCGAACGGGAAAGAAAAACAACAATAACTGTTAGAAATAAACTTGAAGTATGTACTGCCCACAGCACACAAAAATACCGTTTGGAGGAGGCCCCATGGCCCCCCCTCCAAATCTGCCCTGCTGTTTGTTGCCATTTTGATTCGCAACTGGCGCTGCCAATTTTTCAAAGCATTTGAGACGAAGTGAACGCGTTCGAGACGCTTTATAAGTGAAAATTTACACTAGTGCCTCAGAGCCTCTTGTGTAAGTTTTCGCATATAAAAACGTCTCGAACGCGTTCACGTAAACGTCTCAATTACTGTGGAAAAATTGGCAGCGCCACTTGCGGATCGAAACGGCAACAAACTGTTCTCATAGTATTTGACATCTTAACGCAAACGCGTTCGAACCGTATTTTTTGACCGAAAACTTACACTAAGTATACAGATGATTGTATACGGCTAAGATAGATGTGCCAGTAATTTCACTGGCTGTCTTACTCTCTACGCCGGAACACAGTAGCGCAAGCACTGCTGCTAGGTGACAGGATTAGCGAGTAAGATGCTGGTACAGACCTGAACGAACTTTATACTAGAGTTACCAGTCGTTAAGTTGTTAATTCAATTCAAATTTGAATATATAGGTCCATTTCTACCATCGATGACCTCGCCAATTTCGAGGGTGCACCAGACACTATCAGTTTTTAATTAACCGTTCATTAACCTACTCTGACTGGTTAAAATTCATTTCCGTATCTGTATGATTCGCTGGTAGAGCTCGCTTTTTTTTATAAGAGGGGGAAAACGGCAGACGGGTCACCTGATGGAAAGTAATCACCATCGCCCAGGGACACCTGCAAGACTTGGGGAATCACAGGTGCGTTGCCGGCCCTTTAAAAAAACAGGAAGGCGCGCTTTTTAAAGATCCCTAAATTGTACCGCTCAGGGAATGTTGCAGCAGGAAGTTGGTTCCAGATCTTTGTCGTACGAGGAAAGAAATTGCGTTTAAAACGCACGGTACTTTCGGCTTTTAAGCGACAAGAACTCCCGTTGGCTAGCTTGCGATTCATTTTACTGGTGTAGTAGTCTTCAATAATGAATATTGTCGTCGTTACGAATTCTAATCTTGTCAGCAGTAAGTTCATATTTTATATTTTCTTCTGAGTTCAAATTACATTATACAGTCATATTACCTTCGCCACATCCAGCAACTTTATCACAAACAATACAGACCGCCATATTGCGCTGCACGAGTTGCGTTGCTAGTTAAACTCGGGCAACTTTGACGCGTTGCGTCGGTCAATTTGAATGAGCTCGTTAACTCGAATGGGAACGCGATAAAAGTTGCCGGCGAGTTGATAACTAGTTGCGACACACCTGTACCGGCAACTACGGCTTTTGTTTCATATAACAACTCAACAGTTGCGGGTTCAACTCTGCGATATCATGAGCTCTACTGTGCTAATACGTCCGGAGTGCTGCCATCATCTGGCTATTCATGTCGATAACCAGCAACCCTTGTGTTAGAACGGAACGCAAGGTCCTTAAGGGGACTGTGGTTATACTCTTTGGTTATACTCCTATGGTAATTTTGACTGGTTCTCGCGATACAGGCTCGACCTAGTGCGAGAACCGCTGCTAAACTTTAGTTCCTAATTGTGTTAAGGTATCAGTTTCTGCGAATTTGTTATGGCATGTAAAGTATTTTGGAAATAAATGATTATGTTATTATCTTATCTTATCTTATTTTATCTGGGTCCTACTGAAAAACAGCGTTGCGGCTTGCCGCAACATTATGCTGAGTGGGGCCCATTTTACACCATATCGGTACTATTGCTAAGTATATTGTATTTCTTCCTATTATATATCAACGTGTATCGAATGTGTGTAAATAAATGTCTCTCTCTCTCTCTCTCTCTCTTATCTTACTGTGCCCGCGGGGAGCAGAGCTGTCAAAAATTAGGAGAAGATGACAGCATCGACTGTCGCCACATTGCAATTTTCGAATCCATAGCGGACACTTGTGTCCTAATTTGTATTTTTAGTTATTATCAATTTTCAAAATTTCTATTTTTTTTAATAACTTCATCCACCCCCAAATACCTTGCACTCTTGTGTTCCGACGAGAGAGGTTAGACAGAGCGGAGAAAATACTGACAGAATAGATACTGTTTGCCATTATGATCATTTGTTATAACTCTTTTTTCTCTTAAACTGGTGACTGTTCAGGATTGTTATAATCGTAAAACTAAACTAACTTAAGTACAAAGTTTTAAGGTTAGCTATTTCAACGGTTCCAAAAAGTTACGGTTTCAGAAAATATTATGGCACATGAAATTCGGACAAATGAAAGGACGCATGTCGGCATAATAATAAATTTGGCTTAGGAACTTTAAATATAATTTCACATTGATAAAGATTTCAAGCGTTATGACGTGTAACAGAATAGGTTTTTATATTTCACTTTTGTCTACAATTTTATATCCCTTATAACGAAAACATACGAGTATTCAGAGATTAGATTCAAAAGTATCCCGTCTTGCTTAGTGCAACCAACGGAAAATCACTTGTGCATCCAGTGGAAAACGAGCTTAAACGCTCTCTGCTATCTTTCTATCCGGTTAAGACGTGTTGGCTTGCTTCTTTCTTTTGTTTGACCGGTGCATAGGTATAGTACAGTGACGGAAAGTCGCTTAATGTGGAGGTTTCACAAGATACATTGACTACTTCACTACATAGTATAAAACAAAGTCGCTTTCTCTGTCCCTGTATCCCTATGTATGCTTAAATCTTTAAAACTACTCGACGGATTTTGATGCGGTTTGTTTTAATAGGTAGAGTGATCTAAGAGGAAGGTTTATATGTATAATACATGCATAATATACGGTGCAAAGCCGGGGCGGGTCGCTAGTATTTCTTATAACAAAATCATCCTCCCACTTTCTGTACTGGTCTAGGAGCAAGAAAAACATAGATTGTACCAGCTAATTCTATTCCCGCGCAGATGATATAAGGCCATGGAAGGAATGGGCGAAAACCTTAGGAATCATATTATAAGCGATGCGGCTCCCCGCTTTGATTCCCGTTTTCATGAAAAAAAATAAAATAAAATAATGCTAAAAGTAGCCTTTAGATCCTGTTACCCTGGACTCTGTCTATCACGTAAGTGATAACGGCATGATTTGTATAATGTATGTGTATGTATTGTCAAAGTGTCCAACATATCTTTCGGATGTGCTCAGCTATTATACCAGATACTCCCATTTAAAAGACGAAGTTCTCAAGTGGGTTAATTCTTTGGAGTTTGATTTTGATTTGAATTTAAAAAATGTTTCTAATTCCTCTGGAGTACTTTTTCTCCTCTGCTACTTTATTATTATACACATGGTTGTATGTGAATAGGATATTTCACGTCCAATTAGCACCCACAATAGCTAAAATGATAGATTTACGAGATTCATTGTAATTTACTGTAATAATTTCGCGGTCTGCGGTTCCCGCCCAACCTAGATTTCAAATTCCATTACACTAGATAATTTAATTCACCTAATCACGGCCTATTTCAATGTTCATTGGAAATTTATTTGATTAAGCCGCAACACTGGTTTAAACTTTTTCGAATATTTTTTGAAGAAAGAGGTTTTACTTAAATAGAGGGATGATAAAAACCAAGCTACTTCGGAGGGCTGCCTCAAATTTTTTTTTCTTTTTTATTTTGACCAGTAGAGACTTTATACATCTCTACTATTTATAGATTAATATAATTTAAGGCTCGGGGACCTTATTACATCCCTTATATAAATGTATTTAATTTAAGTAGAATTTAAGTATTCTTAGTGTATTTTATTTTGAAAAAATGACTTTCTGCCAAGTTTCTTGCGGCGCATTCTTCTTGGCAATGATGGTCTTTCCGAATGTGCTGGTAGTTTCAAAAAGACACGTAAAAGAGCCCTTGGCGGCCAATTTGCAAAATAAAATTTTCATTTTCATTTTCATTTAAATTCACGTCTTAAGCCACCAAGGTACGTAAAACTAAAATAGAATAGTGGGGATAGTCTACAAAATAGCGAAATATGGCTTATTCCTTCTATCTCATTGTTACCAATATAAGCTGAAGCAGACAAACTATCTAATGTTAGGTGCTACTTCTGCATTACGTCTACGATGTCAAACTTCTGTATTTTTTAATCTGACTGCCAAGAATTACTTAGTTAAAATTACAAGAATCAAAAGAGTTTCCCTGGTCTAATATAAGTTATTTAGTTATTCTGTTATCATTATGTATGACTTTATACATATAACAGGATATTACAGTAATGACCTATTATTTATGTTATTGTCATGATATTTTTATCGTTATGTTCAATAGGTTTGAGTTATAGTGTACTAATAAAAAAATCATAATTCTAGATAACAAGCAAATGCTTCCAGCTTGCTCGAATGTTTAGTAGATATTTATGTTCGTTCAGGGGAATTACTTATGGTATCAGAATTCATTAGCCTCGCAGTACTGCATAGGCACGTCTGAACCAAGTATGATGCGAGTGGGTTGTGTTCAAGTTAGTATGAAAATCACTACATAGTATCACTACATAGTATAAAATAAAGTCGCTTTTTCTGTCCCCGTGTCCGTATGTATGCTTATATCTTCAAAACTACACAACGGATTTTGATGCGGTTTTTTTTAATAGATAGAGTGATTCAAGAGGAAGGTTTGTATGTATGATACATGCATAATATACCGTGCGAAGCCGGGGCGGGTCGCTAGTCTATATATATAAAAGAAAGTCGTGTTAGTTACACTATTTATAACTCGAGAACGGCTGAACCGATTTGGCTGAAAATTGGTGGGGAGGTAGCTTAGAACCAGGAGACGGACAGAGGATACTTTTTATCCCGATTTTCCCACGGGATTGGAAAATTCAGAAATGTTGTACTAATAAAGCTACAGACGTTAAATTTAGCATGCCTACACATTATCCCTTGATTAGTATAAAGATTGAAAGTAGGTGAGCATACACTCACCTGCATGTAAACACATGCAGTTTTAATTAGGATATTAATTTAAATATAGTGCATTTGGGTAAATTCGAAATTGGGGGAATTTTAAAACTCGTGGATATCCACTATACGGGTAACAATTATATAATCTAGCAACGCTTACAATATAATCTAATCTAGCGAAGCTCCAATGCCTTTGGCTTATAGATAAGCGTTGCCAGATTATGGAATTGTTCCCCATTCAGTGATTTTCGAAATTCCCCCAATTTCGAATTTACCCCAATGCACCCTACATAAGTTTCTTTGTTTAAAAAAATGAGTGATAAACCTGTGCAGTCATTGAATAAGATCTTAAATTTTATACTCCAAATTCGCAATCATAAACATCACATTGTGTCTTTACACCAAAACTCCTCGTAGACTGGTAATTCATTAATCTATCTAACAGTAGGTGTCTTGTCTAGTTCCGAAACTTTGGTAATAAAAGTAATGTTTTCATTAAGATTGCGATAAAAGTGAACGATCAAGTCGGAACCCAATTAAGAATACGTTAAGCTATACTAACGTAGACAGAATTTATTGAATCAGGCATTGTTTCTGGAGGCCATTTCAATGAACAAAAACAAGCAAGGTTTTTTCATAGAAGTATACGAAAGTCTTCATATAGAAACGAATGCGGAGATTTCTAAGGATAAATGTAGGTAACTACATATCGCGGTTTTATCCACATGGTCGCAGTTAAATAATGTGATATCAATACCGCGACAGCTAGATAGCTAAATAGAATAAACTAAAAAAGAGTCCTTGACTACGAAACTATAGGTCCCGGTTTTGAATAAGGGCAGACATTATTATATTTTATATTTTGTGTTAACCTTTAAGGTAGATCGCCGAGCTTCTTTGTTAATATAAGATCCGGTTTACCTTTCCATAATATGGTTATTCCATCATCTAGGCTTATTGTTTAACTCGCTCGCAATCGCCATCGTGTTCATTTTGACAGTTCTTGTATGAATGTGACAGCTAGCTGATTCCGATGTCAATTGTCAGGCCATACATGAACTGTGAAAATGAACGCGATGACGATTGCGAGCGAGTTCGATAATAAGCCTATTGTTCAATTATTTATTTACCAACAATATTTTATTCTTGTATTGAATGCAACACGAACGAGTAAAAAAGTGCTTGAAACATCTGCCATCTCATCAGAACTTGACCGGTATTGCCTATTAGGAGAATTTCAGTCAGAGGTATTCTGTCGGAACGTTGCACAAGTTTGTATTTACCTTTATTTCGATTGGAAAAAGCATTTGCGTTTTTTTTTTTATTACGTTAATATAGGCAAAAGCAAGTGGGTCACCTGACGGTGAGTGTAACACAGAGGATTCCTGATGCGTGGCCAACCTAGACGGCTAAGATAGAATACCTCATGTTGTTACTCTCCACCCCGGAACACAGCAGCCCAAGCACTGTTGCTTGGCGGCAGGATAAGCGAGTAAGACTATTAGCCGATCTCAGAAGATAAATTAGGTACTACGATATCCTTATTGCCTTCCTTGTCGTATAAAGAAAAAAATACTGGTAGGAACACATTTCTTTAGCATCGCGTTTGTATCTCCAATAAGACTACTCCCAAAGCTACTCTCACTTCAAGTATCTAATCAATCCTTTAACATGCCTAAGTGACATACCTGATTAGGCCTCCCAATCAATACTCCAATATAAACAGTTGGGCCGTCGCCAACTAATTACTCATGTAAATGGAGGCGTTTGGCGACGGTCCGGGTTTGAGCGACGTGAATGATGAAACGTCTAAGGTTTCCTAAACGTAAACCGCCGCGTTTGCTACGTGACGGATAAAGACTCGGAGTTCATGCTTAGTGTAGGTTTTTGACAAAATACGTCTCGAACGCGTTTGCGTTAAAATGTCAAATACTATGAGAACAGTTTGTTGCCGTTTCGATCCGCAAGTGGCAATATTTGACAATAATTGAACCTAAATTCAATTAATAATCCTTCGTACACTGAACTCGATCAACTAATTTACCCACTAACAAAAAAAAAGAACGATCCAATTCATTTCGAACGTTTCCTCTTTCAACAACAAAATATTATTCAAACGAGATACATTACACGCCATAGAAAAAGCACAAAGCCTTCCGACATTGTTACCTAATCATTTACATGAAAACATTCACGAAACGTTTCACTTGTTTTCCTATCATATCTCGCCCTATTATCTTTGTAGAGGGAATGTTTGGTCAATCAGATAAGCAAAACGCCGGCTCACTCAGATACGACGCAGCCAAGCTTAAGTTTTACAACTTCAAAGGGTTCTAAAAAGCAATATGTAAAGAGCAATGTTTGTGTAACAATATTGGCAATATTCCGCGGACGAGCGAGTTTTGTAATCTGGATTCAGCCATCCGCGCAAAATTGAAAAGTAATGAACTAGCAGCCTAATGAAAATGAGACCGTTTGGCAAGATTATATTCTGGTTGATGTAGATAACAACAATCATAAAATCAGTCCACAGCCTTCCACTAATGCCGTAAGTAGAGTTACTTACCTGGTCCTATGCCCAACAGTACACAATATAGCCAGTATCAATACCATCCGAAGAATTGCGAAACTGAACTAGCAGTGGGCGGGGGGGCACATTGCTCGCAGAACTGATGGCCGATGGGGTCAGGGTTCTCGAATGGCGTCCGCGGACCGGGAGACGAGCTCTCGGTAGGCCTCCAACAAGATGGAGCGACCTGATTAAGATCGCGGCATCGCGGTGGATGCGGAAAACACAAGACTGGTCTGAGTGAGGGCCTTGGAGGAGGCCGATATGATGATAATGATGATGATCAATACCACAGGAGAATGAAAGAAAGTAAGAAAGAAAGAAAAAAGTTTATTTATGACAATCATAAAAATCAAATAAAATAAATTAAACACACTTAAAACAATACAGATAAGTTGTCACAAAATGATCCCAACTCTGCATTTGCTGGCCTTACAGCTTCTTCAGTTGGATCTTCCGTTGGGACCAGAATGAGGATAGGATCATTCCTAAATACAAGTTCTCTCAGAATTAATCCCGAATATTTTAGCGGGTGTTTGTTCCGGATTTTCTTAGGATTTTTTAATTGCTTGACAAAATGTATCCATACCATTTTCGATGTTCAAAATGTACGGCGACGAAGGGGTGGCTTTATTTTGAATCCGAAACTACGATGATAAATCCCGTACACCGAGTCCGTGTGGTTTGTTGCGCCAAAATATTGTCGCTAGCGGTTGCACGCAACTTCGCGAACTATGCAATTTTAGGGGATAAAATTTGTTTTCTTCAAGTTAATACGTTACACATTGTAAACCAGTGCCAAATCTACTTCAATCGTGAGTTATTCGGTGTCTTGCATTAAATTTACAAGTTAATTCAACAAAAATCTAAACGACACTGAAAATTAGAACACCCACAGAACAAACACAGAAACGAACCCGGATCCTCGTCATTCCGTTCCATGTTACTTCAATAACGATGCAGCTCAAATTTTGAAAGGTGAAAGGTGAATTCTACAGAGTTATTCTGCACTGAATTTTTGTGACACAAGCCGCCGCTGCGCTGTAGTTTGTGGTTCAATCCGTCTCATAAAAATAGAACAATAAAGTAAAAGAAAATAGTACACTTGGGTTTCACAACCACTAAGGTACTCCACTGAAACAACGTACCTCCGTTGATGCTGCTTATGACATGACAACTCTTCTTCTTCTTCTTATTTGTGGCGTATCAAGTCGTTATAGCGACGACAACTTCGCCAATGTCAAAGGAACAAAAATATAATTAAAAAATCTTGTGACAAAACGTCGGCAACGTTGTACGGTAATGGTCCTAGACCCCCCTCCCCCCCTGTCGGCCCTTAGCTAACGGTCAATAATATCCCTCAGAAACTGCCAGGAAATCATTAGCCGTTGCCCAGGGTGCACCGGGCCAAGCACTGCTCTTCCCCCCGGACGGATCCAAAAACGAACCGCAGCTCTTGACCACACGTGGAGGTAACCCGACTCGCACCCCGACATGACAACTCAAACACTTCAAAACACCTACAGCATCGACCCCTAAAAGGTGAACCTACGCCCACAGCTGCAGATGTCAACGTGAAACAGATTTTACAGCTACGCACGAAAGTTTATAATTACCTAAAACAAGCTTAGGTACATTTAAAACCGGACGCTCGCCCATTATCGCATGTATAAAGCGTTTCCTTATACTAACACGCTACTTTTAAATTGGTGGCTAGGCTTTTAATAAAATTGTGGTTAGAACCTAAATCACGGTGTTCAGGGTGTGCGATAAATATGAAAGTACCTACCTAGTTACCTACCTGTGGAAAGAAAATATTGAACTAACGTCTTGGAAGAATAGAGCATACTATAAAGTAATGCCGGGGTGCGAGTCGGGTTACCTCCACGTGTGGTCAAGAGCTGCGATTCCTTTTTGAATCTGTCCGGGGGGAAGAGCTGTGCTTGATCCGGTGCACCCTGGGCTTCGGCTAATGATTTCCTGGCAGTTTCTGAGGGATATCATTGACCGTTGGCTAAGAGCCCGACAGGGGGGAGAGGGGGGTCTTCGACCATTACCGTACAACGTTGCCGACATTTTGTCACAAGATTTTTTAATCATATTTTTGTTACTTTGACATTGGCGAAGTTGTCGTCGCTATAACGACTTGAAACGCCACAAATAAGAAGAAGAAGAAGAAGAAGAAGAAGAAAGTAAGGCCAACGTAAGCCGCTATACAGCTATAATAAGATAGTTTTCATCTAGTTACCTTGTGTTCTGTCTAGTGTAAGGGATAAAAACGTGAATAATGAATAATAACTATTTGTAGGTATGTAGTTGAATTTCTAAATGTCACTGAAAATTAGAACAAGACAAAGTTGAATGTGGATGAAGGGAAAGAAGTATGTCAGGATCGTACCAAGTGGAACAAAGTACTGCCTACCCCTGTTGGAAAATAGGCGTGACGGTATGTATATGTATGTATATAATGTGGACGAGTTTAACTTTACTTGCCATGGCGCTTACACACGTCTCATTAGTGATGATGATAATTTACGTTATAAAAATTTCAAACGAGTCAGGTTTATTACATTTGATATTCTTGAGTGCGACGGTTACGGCTTTATTTTGAATAGAGGCGATATTGGGGCGATAAGTGGGCAACTCTTAGGATGGCAACACACAGTAGTAATATCGTTTTTTTAATCATAAATGGCCACAAACACGCCTAGTTTTTACTGGGGGTAAGAAGAAAAAATCGTGCGGGGCCAGATCAGAACTGTAGGGTGGATGTGACCTGTGCTATTAAAAAATAAATTGTTTTTGCCGCTGTGTGTACAAAATGGTTCTCACGAGAGCTCCATTCCAGAAAATATAGAACTGACATTGCCAATATAATAGAGGTTGATTGGTAAATCCTACTAGTCCTACTTCCTACTAATATTATAAATGTGAAAGTTTGTGAGTATGTTTGGATGTTTGTTACTCTTTCACGCAAAAACTACTGAATGGATTTGGATAAAATTTGTAACGGAGATAGCTGATACCCTAGATTAATACATAGGCTACCGGAAAATTGCATAGTTCCCGCGGAATAGTGAAAAACAAATTTTTTGCAGACGAAGTCGCGGGCAGCATCTAGTTGCCTATAAATTTAAAATGCAGTTTTAGAATTACACGTCGATAGTTTTTAAATTGCTAAAACTTTCGGCAATGATTTTATTAAATTTCATGCATTTTGAAATAAATTATTATGAATTCTAATGGTACCGCCCGTGTGAGCCAGCCTTTAGGCCTAACAATAATATTCACACCTCTTACCTACATTTCAACCTGTCGAGACTTTTGACGTTGATAGGCGTTTGGTAGAAACGATATTGGAAAAACATTGTCATGGTTTGATTCCACTTTATTTGTATAATATGAGTACTAATAGGGTTACCTCCGCGTGTGGTCAAGAACTGCGGTTCTTTTTTGAACCCGTCCCGGGGAAGAGCAGTGCTTAGTCCGGTGCACCCTGGGCATCAGTTAATGATTTCCTGGTGGTCTCTGAGGGATATTATTATCCGTTGGCTAATAGCCCGACAGAGGGAGGGGTCTTTTGACCGTGTTCTACAGTACAACGTTGCCGACTTTTTGTATATATTTTTACTACTTTTGACATTGACGAAATCATCGCATCGATCGATGGGCCCATATTGGTTGTAGAAAATAACACAATGAAATGGAAATTAGTTAAAGACGATATAGGACTCTTCAAGGCCAGACTGTAAGGCTGTTACTGGACCACATACATACATTCACATATCACGTCTATATTCCTTACCGGGTAGACAGAGCCTATGGTTACAAGATCTAAAGGCCACGGTTTACTAACCTTGGCGGGAATTATACTTAATTGTGGGTATATAGGGGGAAAGAGGGGGGAAGGGGCGGCTTATTTCTTGTAGCAAAATTCCCTAACTAGTATGTATAATCATTACAGACATCCTTATTCTTTCCCGGCTTTGTTTTAAGGAAACCTCTATACAAAGTTTCATTTGAATCTCTAAAGATTCGGGTTGGACGTTGATATGTCAGTGAGTCAAGATGTTTCTTTTCATCAATTTAGTAAAATTAGATGTGCTGTTGATTTTATTACATTTATAAACCTACCTACATCTACAACATCAAAAGTAAGTACATCAGCTAAACCTAGAACACACATTTTGCAATAGGTTGTAATAAATACTAAAAATTATACATAAGTTTATAATTATAATGAAATATATAAAACTACAAACAGTTATTAAAAACTTAGAAACCCGGGTTGAAATAAAAACACGATTGTTACGAAACTACCCGGAAATACCAATTTGACTGTTTGCAATTCCGAAAGATAATTCAAAATTCTCTAGACCAAGATTGCTTTAAATAAATTTGCTGAAAATAACTCGCAAAACGTAATTGGCCTCCCAACACCAAGAATAACATTTCATCAAGGAGTTTTCGTTCGTTACCTTAATATTACCTTTAAGGGATTGCCTTTACAGACGTAAACGAATTTCCACAGAATCTTCCTAAGTCAAGCTTTTCCTTGTTATTGCTCAGTTAATAGGATATTAAATTTTCATGTAAGTCAAATGTAACGAATGGAAGTTGGGATTGTTTAAATACAATGTTGTGTTACGTTATGCTCCAATACTTTGCCGTGAGTAAAATGGCGGATTTTCTGCTGTTTCTCTGCGTGAGCAGACAATATTGTACGTAGTTTTTGAAATTGCGCTATTGACATTCGTTGTAAAGCAAAACTTTGTTAGTGCTTATTATGATAACTTAAAACACATCCTACTATCCTACTAATATTATAAATGTGAAAGTTTGTGAGTATGTTTGGATGTTTGTTACTCTTTCACGCCAGAACGCCTGGACAGATCTGGATGAAATTTGGAACATAGATAGATTATAGTCTGAAATAACACATAGGCTACTTTTTATCCCGGAAAATTGCGTCATTCCTGCGGGATAGCGATAAACGAATTCTATGCAGACGAAGTGGCGAGTAACAGCTGGTTACTAAATTACGCATGCTTTCATTTTACAATAAAATTAATAAAAGTGTCTTTGAAATTTATTTATTTTTGATTCGCTAATTATGTTTTTTCTGAACTACTTACAGAATTTTAAGAACAGCTTGTTAGTGCTCAAAATCATTAGGATTTTTATAAAACTGATTCACCATTCGTCTCAACAATAGTAAGCATTCATGCTGCCTGCCAATCGCTAACTTGCACACGTTACCTCAAATCCGTCCGCAAATCCGGATATTCTTTGTCTGCTTCGCTAGCTCGAAAAACAAAAGGCTGTCTGCAAAAGCATCCGATTTTTCAATTTAGATCCTGTCACGTTGTTTCAGTAATTTTTTGGTGGAAAAATCGCATATTGAAATGTTACACGCTCCCCGTCACGGCGTCCGTACTATCTCGATCGCTACACGGCCGCCGGCCCGTAATCTGAATTGAGTTCGTGATCTCGCATCCCGTATGTACCACGTATTTTGTATAATCTTTTGGGGTGTCTTAACGAGTATTTTTATCGAGGAAATAAGGGCGCGGTTTGTTCAAAACACGGTTAATATTTAAGAGGCAGGACCGGCTATAAATAACTGGTAGGTGCCTGTAAAATTGGAAGCTGTAAAGTTAATAATTTAAGAGACACTTGAATTGTTAGCAACAGTTGCTTGATAAATCTTCAAAGTTCATTAACTGTAATAACGTGTTTTTATTCAATCATAACCTCAACTGGTCCGTGTTGAACAATTTAAATTGCGATGAAGTTTTAAAAACCCGCGCGTAAAATTCATTTTAAGGTAGTCTTTACGAGTGGAATGTAAAGCGAAAACTGTAAAATATTACTTTTGACAATAGAAACTTGAGGAATGACCCATAAACCAGTTACAGTTTATGTCTTCCGGGGTGTAGTGAAGTCGGTCGAAGGTTGCTCGCGACAAATAATGCGAGTTGCCGGGAACTTGACGCTGTTAAATGTTTAGGGACATTGGGGGCTTTATTGATAGCGATAATGTGATGGCAGGAGATGAAAGTTATATTGCCATGGATTTAATGTTATTCAACGCTCCTTATAATTATAATGGTGGCACTTTGCCAACAGCAAGGGAAACTACAGACGCAACCGACTGTCGGCGACTAATATTAAACCCATCGCTTGCAGTTACCATTATTAAGTTCATAAAAAGTACACGCAAATTTAAGAGAGAAAATTGACTCACGCTAGTTGTTAAGTGCCCTATCCACATTGCTGTACTGCCCTCAAACCAAATAAAAATCCAACTTTACTTTTTATTTGGTCTACACCTGTACCCACGCTCAAACGTTCTATACGAGTGCGCCTTCCCCTTTTTTCTGGGGGGAGAAATGTTATGGAAAAATCCGCAATCAAAACCGCATGGCCGCTCGATTCGGGAATAAAATCGAAACGAATAAATCCGGGTTCGAGAGCTTATCACATACAGAGCCTAGTACAACTTGTGATTCACAGAAAATAAAATGATGCTTGAATCATGAACATACCTACAGACGTATGCTATGCTATACAGCGGGTGGTAGGGCCTTGTGCAAGGTCCGTCCGGATCGCTACCACCATCTTACTCGCTAATCCTGCCGCAAAGTAGCAGTGCTTGCACTGCTGTGTTCCGGTGTGGAGAGTAAGACAGCCGGGGAAATTACGGGCACAAGAGGCATTTCATCTTAATCCTCTAGGTTGGCAACGCATCTGCAATCCCTCCGGGGTTGCGGGTGTCTATGGGCAGTGGTGATCACTTACCATCAGGTGACCCACTTGCTCGTTTGCCTTCCTATTCACATAAAAAAAAAAAGACAGATTTGATTTTTAAATATTGTCCCATTTCAACTGAAAAGATTCAGTGAAAGTGCGTTTCATAGGAAAGCGTGCTCCACCTTTGATCACGTCTTCGCTTACCATCAGCCGTGATTGTGATCAAACGCCTGCCTATATTGCATTTAAACATGTACCACTTTGAGAACCATAAGAAGGAAGCGCGGGAAATTTGGCATATATGTGTTCCGTATTTACAACGGCCCTCGGTTAGTATATTATCATACAAACGGTGTGCAAGCCTATTCTGTTCCCTAAACGTTAATCGATTTCGACTAATTTTAGCTCTGTTGCCACAAAATGTAGGTTTGTACATTTTTTAATATAATGTTTATAAACAGACATAGTTAGAAATTTAGTTCTGTACATGTAACGAACACAATGAAAAAAGAAAAAAAAAGCAAATGTAAACTCAAACTATTTGTTGCAAAAAAATGTTGTGACAAAGATGTTAGTTTTTTTTTTTATATGAATAGGAAGGCAAACGAGCAAGTGGGTCACCTGATTGTAGTGATCACCACTGCCCATACAAATACAATTGTTATAAAAAAATCTTAAAACTAAAACTTATTATAATAATAAGGTACCAAAAGGCCGCGTTTAGTATTAATTATGGGCGTAAAGGTGGAAAGGGGAATCGAAATAGTGACGGGTTGCTAGCGGCATCACCTATAACAATGATTCCTAAGATTTTCGCTCATTTCCTTGACGGAGTAATAATAATATTATTATGGCACTAGCACTTAGTAACCATTTAGACGAGTACGATCAACAATTACCTACTTATATGTTTCAGGAACATGATAAAAAAAATTAATAAGTAAACAAAAACAAACAAATTAGTAGGTAGCACAGAGAGCCGCATTGTAAGCATGTAGCATTTGCTTTGACATTCATACACCCACACAAGTCACGTCTTTATCCCTTACGGGGTAGACAGAGCCTAACGTAACAAGACCTAAGGCATTGACATTCATAATTGGTTAAAATAGGGAATTATATGAAAGGGTGTGATCACCCAATCCTCTTAAGTCGTAAATGTTTGTAACTTAAAACATACATAAATAAATCACGTCTTTATTCCTTACAGGGTAAACAAAGTCTAAGGTAGCATGACCTGAAGGCAGCGTTTAGCATTAATTATGGGCGTAAAGGTGGAAAGGGATAATCAAAATAGTGGTTGATAGTGGTTGATAGTAGCGTTGCTAGTGGCATCACCTTAACAATGATTCCTAAGATATACTATAGGTGTAAGTATAAGCCAAGCTGAAATCATATCAGCATTCACGCCGAAGACAGTTTTGATTACTATATTTTTTCCACAATTACAATAAACTAGGCTATTTTCTTTTTGTGCAAATCTTTTGTCTATTTCTAGTAATTTCTGCTGGCACGCAAAATACCGTTTTGTCTCCATCGTGCCGGCAGGAAAACTTATTTAACTTGTAGATACCAATTTCAGAAGTTCCTTTTTGTACGATTAATATTGAATTACACGAAACCTTCAGTTTACGAAAACCTTAAAACAAAATTTTACGAGATATAATTTTACAAACGCTGCTGATGATAAACCGAAAAATTAAGTCCCTGGGGAGTTACCATGACATCTTAGTGCGATCCAATTCTATACTAAAAATGACAGTTGAAACCTGAACTGAGTCGGAATTGAACCGCATTAAGACGTCATGCTAAAACTGCGCTAGATTCTGGAACCGACTGAATCCCCATTTGTTTTTTTTTATATGAATAAGAAGGCAAACGAGCAAGTGGGTCACCTGATGGTAAGTGATCACCACTGCCCATAGACACCCGCAACCCCGGAGAGATTGCAGATGCGTTGCCAACCTAGAGGATTAAGATGAAATGCCTCTTGTGCCCGTAATTGTGCAATTATGTACATCCATTATACCGTACATCTTGTAGTTAATTAATTATCACTAGTTGTCAATTAATACGGAATAATTACTTGATTGCATGAGTTATGACGCAGTTTAGACACAGCAATACTTTGTTTCACTAACCATAACTGACCATTCGTGATCTTCATTACACATAAACGGATAACTCACGTATAAAAAGTCGAGTGATGCTCGACATGTTTCGGACTATTTCGGACTCGACTTTTTATACGCGAGTTATCCGTTTATGTGTAATGATGATTAAGTTTCACGGTAGTTTCATGTTGGAATTCGTGATCTTGTTTTAAACTGACTGTTTTTTTATATTCTTCCTTTTTCTTCTATTTTTAATATGGCCTTGGATCTGACAGCGAGCGAACTTAAACTGAATCGTAATTGAATCGCATTAGGTAAGACGTCATGGTAAGCCCTATTAATGCTGACTTTAACTTATATGAGTGTTAATGGAAACTTGCTGAAAAAAATAATGCATTCATGCGCAGTCTTAAAGTCACTAGTAAAGTCAAAATGTAAGGAAGTCTTAGCCTGTATTGGCACCGTGCACGACAGTAGCGCCATCTCGCGAACGCAACTTTAGGGGCGTTTGTCAAATAGTGAATGACAAGTGCTTATCACTACATAGTATAAAATAAAGTCGCTTTCTCTGTGCCTATGTCATACATAGGGGTCACTACACAACGGATTTTGATGCGGTTTTTTAAAATAACTACTTCCATGCTGGTCTGGGAGCAAAGAAAAAAGCAGCAGCTGGTAGCAGATGGTAAAAGCCCATCGAGGGAATGGGCGAAAATCATAAGAATCATGTTATAGGCGATGAGGCTAGCAACCCATCACTATTTTGATTCCATTTTCCACCTATACGCCCACAATCTTGTTAAATGTGGGCTGTAGGTACCTGTTACCTTAGGCTCTGTCTACCCCGTAAGGGATAAAGACGTGATTTGTGTGTGTGTGTGTGTGTGTTTTTTAAATAGATAGAGTGATTCAAGAGGAAGGTTTTTATGTATAATTCTACGCAGACGAAGTTCCGGGCAGAAGCTAGTTATTTTCTATAACGTAAAGTAAATAAATAATATACAGAAATACAAAATACATATAGTATTTTTAGAGGCACTTGTTACAAACCGTAATAGGAAAAATGGATGTTATTATAAAAACTGGTATTGAGACTTTAAAACACAAAATAAGTTTTCAGCCCCAAACTATGCTGAAAGGAAATAAATTGGTTTTAGCAGAACACGTAAGGAATGCAGAAGAACTAAGAACTGGCAAAAGTTATTTAATACGAGCCAATGTAATTCGCCAAACATTGGTGACCTTATGTTTAATAATGACCCATTTTCAAAGCAACACTGACAAGTTTCACTAAACCCCTATAGTTGCACATTTCTGCCACGGCGTGTGCTGTGATCGTTTTCTATACCCCCACCATACACTTGTCACGTTCCCAATCAATTATTTGGTATATGAATTCAGTGCGAAGAATAGACAGGCGTTTTGTAACATTGTGCCTAATTATTTCACATCGCACATCAATTATGATATAAATCAGAAGCAGCCAGAGCGCTTAAATCAAATCAGTAATTACAAATTAGTTTTAAGAGTAGAGCAACGGAAATTAATTATTATTTCTAATTATAATCAACAAACGACTGTTCATCCAAAAATTCAGTGAGCATCAAATGAATCGCATTCCATTTATTACCGATGTACTTTCACATTTAAATCTTGTTTATAATTAATTAATGTGAGTCGGATTATGCGGGTTTTGTCCATGCAGGCGCGTATGCCTATGTCAAATTACACCCTCTACCAAAATTTAGTGTACGTTATTGAAATCACGTTTCAGTTTCAATTTTAGAAGCGGGACGTTTAAACTCACGAATGAGCCAATCAGCGCCGCGTCCGATATTTCCAAAGCTTGTTTATACTTCTGTTATTGGCTGGAATTTTAATTAGAAGTTTAGAAGACCGATCACGTAGAAAAGACGGGAGAAATCCGACTAATGAAACAATTTTAGCTCAAGGATGTGATTGGAGTCGGGGAAATAAACAAACGCTGACAGATTAATCAACAGGACAAAGATAATATTTAATAGCTGTTTCCGCGGCCAAAGGAACGAATTTGTTGACATCAGAAATCTATTCCTTTGCAAAGCTATTACTCTTACTAATTATAACCGACGCATCGCAAAAGGAGCACTTTGATACGGTAAATTAATAAGTAGAATAGCTCCTTTGATTTGACACACTTAATTTGACAGGCACACCCTTGACGTGTACGATGTAGGTACCTATGACACCCTTTACTGAAGACTTATCCAGCTAATTATGACCACACATGATCATTCAAGGTTACTAAAGCAGTTTAGTTCGACGGTGCTAAGAAATGCCCCAGTATCCTGAAATTAAAACTCTTTTCATCGGATCCTGGCCACAACAAAGGCCGGTGGCTAAAATTCCAGGAAGTCTTCTTAAAAGTTAAATGGCTCTTTTAACTTTTGATTAAACTAAACAGGGCGGTGATTGTGGCCATCGTTAATTTGAGTGTCGGACCATCGAAGTTATAATGGCCCCTTGTGAAGATCTTGTCTCGAGACCTGCAATTACTCGATAGCTATTTTTAGGGATTCATTTTATGAGAACCTTCTATTTCTGTTTGCTGTGTCAAAAACAAAGCATTAATTCTTTCAATACAGTTAAGAGTATCACCGGATTAACTAATTTTAATTACTCACTTTTGACGTTTACTGCACTACTTACACCGACGCAAACTAACTTTCTGAAGTTTCGTGTAAGCTAGCGGCTGCAAAATTTAAACATATTTCCATTTCCTATAATAACTAAGACGAAACTTATGCTTAGATTAATTTTATTATGACATACTGTTTCCTTTTATTGGCATTTGGCATCATAATATTCAACCTCTTTTTCTCGTTACGATTCTATGTCAGTACAGTTCGTGGGCTTCTAGGACAATATTCGGGATTCGGGTAGCATCGGCCGATTCAAGTATTAGAGTGAGTGAGACAACAAGACGGACCCAAAGCTCTTTTTAAATACTATCTCTTTACATTCCCATTTTTTTAAAGTGTAAGTTTAATTTTCTACCAGGCGGGACCCGCACGGATTCTCCATGGAATATTTTTTTCTACTTTTTGTTTCTGCAATTTGTAAGCTTTAACGAAGGAGGGTTCGAAATGTCACGGATTATTAAGAGACTGACAAACTCTTGCGACTTTTTGGGCAAAGACTTGACCTAGTAATCGGCATTGATTATTTCAAAACGTGTCAATTACTAAGCAACAATGGAAATAAGCTTACTATATTTCTCTTTCACAGAGAAGTGGTATATTTTACCCTCGTCAGGAAAGAGTGGCCGTTCCGAGCGAGATATCGTTTGTGCGTGCACAATATGAATGTTTCCAATTCTGTTGTTTTGGCTTGTCTGTGCACTCAAATTCTTCTTGGTCTGCATTTGGCCATTAGTTGGACTATATCCTTCCTCCTCAAGTTTGTTCAGGGATTGATTTACTCCACGATTATTTAATTGTCGCAGTAGCTATCTAAATATACTCAACGGCAAGAAATGTGGCCCTGAATATTATATGCAATCACATCACATCACATCACACTCACACTAATATTATACTGGCAAAAGTTTGTGAGTGAGTGTGTGTGTTTGTTATTTACTTCTTCACGCGCAAACGGCTGGATGGATTTCGATAATTTGGAATGGAGATAGCTGGTACCCTAGATTAACACATAGGCTACTTTCTATCCCGGAAAATTGCATAGTTCCCGCGGGATAGTGATCAACATGTCAAAGGTCGTAGATGCCTAGACTTGCAACGTAAATAATTATTGCAAAATAAAACTATCAGTATCAGTTCTTAAATCTAATTCTATTACATTGGAATGGGATCCCTTTGCATCAAATAAAGTTATCTCTTAAGACAAACGCAATGTTTGGCTGAATTATTGTGTACGTTCACAATTGGATCTAAGACCTGACAAATTCGTATCAAAAATAAAAGGAATATGCAAAAAACCTCTGAAGATGATAATATGTAGCTGTCGTTTTAACTGACAGAAAAAAGAAAAAGGGAATTCTGAGATCATGTATTTCACAGACAACTTTTAAAAATTGATTCGTTAAATAAATTTTCGATGCCAAAGTTCTTCTCAATTCAATTTTGCATAAAAAATACATCCCGCAGCGTATATGTAGGTAGGTATGAAGGGATTGTTTTTCACCCACCGAAAACTTTGTCGATTTTATTTGATTGTGTTAATTCTGACAGAAGACCTATGCGCAACGGTGGGATGTGGGCTGGAGATGATGATGATGATGATGATGATGATGATGATGATGATGATGATGATGTTAAAGACTTCCATTTCTTTCTTTTCAGAGCGTCTCAACGTCCTCTACGAGCGCAATTGGACTCGGCTTGTGCACGAACAGCTGCGGAAGTTCGAGTCTTCAATAGTGGCTGCGGCCAGGCAGGCTCCGGAGGTCCAGCCTCAAGAATTGGCGCTCGACTCCAAGTGGACCTTCTCTGGGGCACTCATATACTGCATCACCTTAATAACCACGATAGGTTAGTAACCACAGATAGGGTAGTAGTTTGAAAAACAGCGCCTTCTCTCGTCCCTGGTGAGCAGTAGATGTTCCACGGGAGTTTGTAATTGTGTCGTACAGACACATCATTCAAACAGATGACGCTTAGCGACAAAAACAATCGCATAGTAACAAAGGTCACGTGACAGTTAGTAACGGGTTGAAACATTCGGAGACTACCCACCTGCTATGGGTGGTGTAGGGGTATAGCACGCGTCACGGAATGACGAGGATCCGGGATAGCTTTACTTTTCGGATTTTTCTATGTGTTCTAATTTTCACAGACATTTAGAAGTTAGTAACCACATTCTACAAAGTGTTGCAATTCTATTAATATACTCTCTTGCAAAAAAACGGGCACCCATGGTTTTTGTAGGTATTTTATGTGCATAAGCTTACTTTCTAATCTTTAATGCCTCAAAATCTGAAAAACCATAGGTGTCCGATTTTTTTGCAAGTGGGTGTAGTTGTAAATAGGAAAGTTTGTGTGAATGTAGGGATGGATGGTTGTAGGAATATCTGACACTCTTTCACGATAGAACAGCTGAACAGATCTATATGAAATTTGAAACTGGGATAAATTACAGTTTGGAATAATGTCATCAGAATGGATGGAGTAAGTTAGGTTAAGTTACTTTATTGTTCATTTTAAAAAACAATTTTACTGCTTTCTGCTTTATACCTTCTGTTTCAGAAATAAAATGCTTTATGACTAACTAGCTTCTGCTCGCGACTTCGTCTGCGTGAATTATACATATAAAGCTTCCCCTTGAATTACTCTATCTATTAAAAAAACCGCATCAAAAGCCGTTGCGTAGTTTTAAAGATCTAAGCTTACATAGGGACAGACAGACAGCGGAAAGCGACTTTGTTTTATACTATGTAGTGATTTTAATTACGTAAAAGCATGCATTAGGAACGTCAATTTAATGGGACAAAATATAGACCCTAGGACGACTCCAGTCCTGTGACTTACCAAAACAGAAAGTCTAATTGTACTTAACTTATTATTAACCAACTTCATAGCATTAATTAAATTATTACATCAATCATAATTATTTGACACAACCTAAAACTAGCCAGTTAACAAACTAAGCTAAAATAATTAAGATGTAAAACGAATAAAGTTTTCTCATAAATCACTGTCACAACAGGACCTATTAAAACGGCCAATTAATAGCTAGTATATTAGACCTAGATTTATTAACTTTAAAACTAAGGCAATGTGCCCACTTCATAACAAATATGCGCAATTTCTTCTACACGAACGCGGTTTCGTCTATTCTGTGGACCATCCCAGAGTACACAAAATTTCCTAGATTAAGAAAGAAAGAAAGGAAAACGTTAATACTTATTACTTAAACATATTGTCTGTGGCTACGTGTAAGGCTACAAAAGACCAGGCGGTAAGCGCTTTAGGATTAGGTACGCTTACATTTGAAGTTTGCCGTAAGATTTTCAGTGTAGGAAAATATCGTAAAGAAACCAGTTCAATGTGTGTGAACTTCCCAAGCCGCAATAGCCCACGCCTTCATACTTAGGCGGGAGGCCTGTGCCTAGCAGTTAGATGCATTCAGGCTGGAAATGTTAAAGCCCTTTGATAGCTGCTACTGTTACGAACATAGATACTCCTCCAGTAGATTTTCGTTTACTTTGTGTTTCCAATTTAAATCTACTCATAGTACCGTTGGCATTTCGAAATTTCATAAAAGACCATGAGAGTCGAAAAGTCCACGGATAAAATTATTATTGTCATTATATCTCCAGGTTATGGCAACGTGTCTCCACGCACGGCTGCTGGTAGGGCAGCCACGGTAGCTTATGCGGCAGCAGGGGTGCCGTTGACCCTGGCATGTTTGGCTGGGTTAGGAGCCTCACTGGCACGTCTGGCACGAACTGCCTGGCTGAGTGCCACTAAGAAGAAAGTGCCGAAGACGTGGACGAAAGAAGGGGAGGTGAGAGAATGATTTTGTCATCCTATTTTTAATTTGTCTTTCGGAATATTAACCATAATGTATATTGACGACCGGATAGCCTAGTGGTTAGTGACCCTGACTATGAAGCTAGAGGTCCTGGGTTCGAATCCCGGTAGGGGCAGACAGTTGTATGATGAATACGAATGTTTGTGCCCGCGTCATGGATGTTGTATGTATTTATCTACATTATATAAGTATGTTTATCCGTTGCCTGGTACCCATAGTACAAGCTTTGCTTAGTTTGGGGCTGGGTCAATTGGTGTAATTTGTCCTCAGATATTTATTTATTTATTTATTTGTAGTCATTACTTCATCAACTTTTAGGAAGCAATTTACGTCTGTGACCTGGCTTCAGCCACAGATTGTCTCGAATAATTGAATACTGAAGCCAAAAATTCACAAAACGCTGAACAGTACATAATTAATTATCACCTACCAGTATTAATACTAACGACAATTGAATGTCGTGATAAAATTTTATGACATTTTCCTATATTTTGGTTTGAGATTAAGCGCATGATCTTGCTCCTTGCTAATTGATCATAGCCGTGCATTATAATCGTCATAAAAAAGCACGACTACGTGAACTTAGTCCAAAAATTCCCGATAGATGTCTCTACACTAACTCTACTGTGACTCGAGTTTTTAATCGACTTTTCAAGTAGCTGTCGAGATGCTACGTCCCACCAAGAACGTAGAAATATTGTACACTTATCGCTTCGCTTCTAATTCCTCGTGCAATTTAAGTGCGCCATCTATTTTGACCACTTTCATTAGTATCTGCGTAGTGTTCTGTATGGTGATTGACTTGACAGTCCTCTCTTATTTTCTTCATGATTCACACCCACCTTTTGCCTACAGATGGAGAACCACTTCCAACTGCACGAGCAGCAGCGCCTGTTGCCGCAGCCGACAGAGCACAACCAGTACACGTCTTTCCCGCCAAGACACCGTCCCGGCACAGTTCGGGCTCGGGCTGGGGAGCGGGGCCAGTACTCGCAGGTGTTCGAGAGAGCGCCACCGAGTCCGAAGTCTGCGACGCTGGGTCGTGTGAAACGCAGTGCCTTGTCTGATGGTTTGTTCAATTTATCTTCTGGGGTTTTAGCAATGGTAACACACTAGACAATCCTACCTTATCTTTAACTAGTCGCGAAGGTATTCGACTGATCTATCGGTTTGACTAATTATCTCTAATCAACAATCTTTGTCCACACAGTAATTTTAAGTATTAACAAAATGCCGGATCAATCCGAATGTATGCGCCAATTTAAGTTAATAATCGTATTTGTGATTTGTGATATTACTGTCTTAGTTTTTTTTTTTAATTATATTTTGTGAATACGATTTCTCCATTAATTTTATAGTCTGTGATGTTCGACTTTTTAAGTGGAGTTAGGAAAAATAAAGCTTATTGTGATATTAAGTACCTACGTATTATTATTTTTTATTACATATCTTTTATTGTCGAACGTATGTTTTTTTTGTATGTAGCAAAGTTAAGTAATGCCAGTAGCTTAACAGTAAAGTGTCTGTCATCATTCACACCATTTGAAACCAATTCAATTTGTTTCAATCTAGAACCACAAACGTCATCAGCACTACAAACTCAAACCCTAGACCGCAAGCGGACAACGGGTAGCATGAAATGCCTGGCTACAGTCCACGGGCCTGGTCGAGGCAGAGGCCGAGGTACTATCCAGAGGCCAAGAGGGGCTGTCATAGAACAGCTGATAGCCGAGGAGTGCGGGGAGCTGCAATTGAACAGGAGCGAGGAGGACTTGGAGGACTCTGAGGATCCTGATGAAACGTGAGTGGAGAAATCTACTCGTATCTATGTCAAGTATTTTACTCAGCGTTTACATCCTGTCCATCTGATTCTGAGAGTTAATTTTTCTTCTTGTTGGAAGCTATGTGTTAGTTTCTAGATGTGCAAGTAAAAAGTATTGAAAACTTTTTATCGCTACGTCTGTTTTTCTTTTTACTTCTTCGTATTTTTTAATGACAAAGGCTTTAAATGTAGTGAAGAGTAGGAAAGATTTTTTTTATAGCCCATGCACTTTCAAGAGTTTCAAGTACATTATAAATATTATTTCACAGAATATGTCCACACGACACACCATCACGAGTGCCTTTGATCTGGAAGGATGAGAACAAATCAAAGAGCTGTGCTGTGCCAAGCAGCAGCGTTTCTACGAGCATGCAGCATCACATCAACCAAGGCATCGAGCACTGTCACGTGCCCGTCAGCATTGTGCTCTTCCTTCTCTTAGCCTACGTCTGCGTCGGAGCCGCCATATTTTCCGCCTGGGAAAACTGGAGCTTCCTCGACGCAGCTTACTTCTGCTTCATAGCTCTAGCAACCATCGGTTTCGGAGACTTCGTGCCCACAAGCTTCATAACCTCAAAACAAACCACAGAGAACTCTAAAAGTGAATACATTCAAATGATAGCTTGTTGTGCGTATCTAGTTTTTGGACTTATATTAATAGCGATGTCTTTTAGTCTTCTACAAGATGAAGTGGTGGCTCGATGTTCACAGATAGCGAATAGTTTAGGGCTGTCGCGGCAATGACAGTACGAGAAGAGCGATTGTAGCTCGACAGACAACAATCTGAGAATGTTATGATCGTTGTTATAAGAAGGAGTTAGTTTAGGGTCCAAGTTATATTTAACTTCATCTTTGGATCCGGTTTCTGTACTTCTTATTATTGAAACTGTAATTTGTATCATCATAACAATAAAGGTTTAATATTTTTCTCATATCTGTCTACATGTAACGCTGATTATTTAACGAGAAATTCGAAATTTTTACGGAATTTGTACTCTAAAGGTGAAGATGATGTTTGTGATGTAAATAATGTAATATACTATTTATAAAAGCAAGGCTGACATTGTAATGAAACAATAAAATTGTGTTGAACAGTGTTGGTGATTTTTCTTTATAAAATAACCTGAATAGGGTAAGAAGTAGGGTATCGTGAAAGAATTACTGGTCTTGTTATACGATGCTGACCACGTCAGGCGGGCCGGCGAGCCGGGAAGGTTTTGTGAAATATTCCCGGATGGCTTGTGAAATACACCACAGAAGAGGATTACAGGAGAATGGGGTTCGGACGTAGTCGATTTTAGAACAGCATGCAAAGCAAATATAACTTTGTGAATATGATGAAACTTACGAAGAACTGTTTTGTACGAAAATTTTGTATACAGCACGTGGGAACGTTGCACTTTCCTTAGACAAATAGATAAAAAAACTGAGATAAAAGCTTACCCTTATAATATAATTATTACTTAGCACAAATAAATTATTATGCTGGCCATCAGAAAGGATAGATGTCGTTCTTTACTAAACATGGGCACCATGCATTATAGTGTTAGTAGTAGTAGTCAACACGTTAGAATGTAGCCAAATACTTTTAATTTTTTTTAAGTTTCTGGTTTTCAAGGTGAATTTTTCAAAGTATGAATCGTGGGTAATCAATTTTAGTAAAACGCTTAAGGTTTTTAAAAACAGTGCCTGTCGTACTGTTATAAACCCACTGTGTATAATATGGTGGCCAATGGGACGGGGCGGTAAATCACTCGCGTTACGCGCAACATGGGTCACCCATTATCAGGTTGTGCTACCTATTTGAGAATGAGATTTTAAAAACCTACAAACTTGAGAAAATCTTCAATAAATACGATTTTGTACGTTACTTTTTGTCATTAAACGTGTCTGTTTCGTAAACTAACTTCAAAAAGAGAAGTTATCTGTTTCAAGTAAAAGATTTCAAAAATGTTGGTAGTCGACGGCACAATTATATTTACTTAAATCAATTTCAATTATACTTTTTAATTCGATAGGATATTTAATTTTATCAAAGTAGGCGTCGTGTACATTTTAACAGAATCGGTTCATAAATCATAGTTTAAGTTACTTTCGAAGTTGGTTAAAGTCTATGTTATTATTTCATGAAATCCTTATCTGAGACCTTGGCCTTAACATGCATTTTGCAAAAAACTGGTTCAAAAAAGGAACTGTAAAAAACCGGCCAAGTGCGAGTCGCACTCGCGCATCAAGAGTTCCGTACAATTCAGCAAGTGAATATGACATCCAGTGTTACCAGAACCCTACCCTACCTCCTACCTCCTAAGCAAAACGTAGGCAGTGTGAGATCACTTTACAATACAATACAATACAATACAATACAATAACTCTTTATTGAACACTACATATTATTATAACAACCAAAACAGAAAAAAGGTATACAGAATATTACAAGGTAACAATAAGCGGCCTTATCGCTACAGAGCGATCTCTACCAGTCAACCATAATGAACTGGAAAAAAGAACAGATCTGAGCAGGTGGTGCAATTTAGAATATATATTAATATATATATAATATTGGCCTAGACGGACGTTCCGAGACTAAATAGGAGATGTTTTGGAAAAAGGTCGGGTTAGGAGTACCCGAAACAGACGAGCATGTATGAAGAGATGAGTGTGGATGAAGCGAAAGAAGTATATCAGGATCGTAGCAAGTGGAACAAAGTAGTATCTGCCTACCCCTGTGGGAAAGAGGCGTGACGGTATGTATGTATGTATATTGGCTACTTACATAGACATAAGAATATTCTGTGTTTAGCACATATTCGTTGTCATAACTGCAACAGAAATAAATCATTCGTGAAAATTGTAACTGTCGAGCTGTCATGAGACACAGCCTGGTGACAGGTTCAGTTTTTACCCTTTGGGTACGGAACCTTAAAATGAGCTACCGTACTGTTGCAATCGGACTGCGGTCGATACGGTCCCAGGGGACAGAGCGTTACGTGCAACACGGAACATGGGTCACCCATTAACATGTTGTACTACCGTTATGGGAGCAGGGCTTAAAAATAATTCTCCAGAGTGTAACCCTAGTTAGAGATACTAAATAGGCTCGGCTGTACAATGAAAGAGCCGTGCACCATACATACATGTACATACATGTATCACGTCTTTATCCCTTACGAAGTAGACTGAGCCTAAGGTAACAAAACCTTAAGGCCACGTTTAGCATGATTAAGGGCGTACCTATAGCTGGAAAGGGAAATCAAAATAGCGATAGGTTGCTAGCCGCATCGCCCTCTGCAATCTTACTGTATTTTATTTTGAAAAACTGACTTTCTGCCAAGTTTCTTGCGGCGCATTCTTCTTGGCAATGGTGGTCTTTCCGAATGCGCTGGTAGTTTCAAAAAGACATTTTAAAGAGCCCTTAGCGGCCAATTTGCAAAAACAAAATTTAGATTTTTGATGTACCCCGTAAGGGATAAAGACGTGATTTATGTACGTTTGTAATAATTTAAAATTATGGAGTTTACAATTTTATTACTTTTGCGCGTTCAGCAGAAACAAAAAGCAAACGCTCTGAATGAATTACACAACAAATAGTGTCAACAAACGCTCGGCAGCAAAAAGCTTCAGCATAAAATCAAAATCAACAAGCATGCGTTAATTCAGTTATATTCCCAATAAGTGGAATTCGACATGAATTCGCAATTTTCATATTAAGCATGAAATAAAAGGGAATATTTCAATTTGATATGACGCTTGCCGGACGGCCGGTTTCCTGCACTCCGAATATCATGGTATCGGTAAAGGGATTATCGGCGTCATACGTCGCGTCAGTCACAGAGAAACTGTCATTTTATTTTAATGAAATATTGCTGATATAGCTCTAGCAATGCTCGCTCGAAAATCGCTCACATTGAAACGTATGGAGATACGTGTTTACTACCAAGTAAAGCTCACGCGCCATCGTGAATTACAAGAGGTGCACACCGTGATGTGCTTCAATGGGCGTGCGACTTAATAAGTTGAGGAGCATATCCATATTTTGTGTAAATCCCCACTCACAGTCGTACTACATAACATACACACACATACACAAATCACGTATTTATCCATTACGGAGTGGTAGACAGAGCTTAAGGTAACAGGTACCTACAGGCGACGCCTAGCATGATTGTGGGCGTATAAGTGAATAATGGAACCAAAATAGTGATGAGTTGCTAAACTCATCGCCTATAACATGATTCCTATGATCACCCATTCCCTCCAAGGGCTTTTAACATCAGCGCGGGTAGAAAAGCAACCATACCAGCATGGAAGAATACACTACATAACATCATCGTTGAATTAGGTAAATAAGTAAATGCACATCATTCCATAATTAAGTGGGATCGTATAGTGCTTCAATAGGTATCTCTTCCTACGTAACATCTTGAAACGTGGCACTGTTGATATAGTAATCCAAGCACCTAATGCTTATAACCACGAAAGCCAAACTGCCACTTCAACCGTACCTTTGAGTCCCCTAACTTGTTGTAACTAGTTACCGAATTTCGAAATTATCGCCCCCGGTACCTGCCTTTGACGTGCCAACTTAATAAAACTTATGAATGCAACCTGTGGCGACGAGGAACTTCCACGTAGTGTTGGCCGAGAACGAAGTGGTTCCAGGGCTTAATAGGATTTTTGCATTGGAATATCAAAGTCTATGACGACGGAAAATAGAGTTGGGAGTGGCATCAGTTTTTAATATAAAAAGTTAAGAATGTTGCTGCGATGGGAGCTCGAAGTATTTGCATGGATATTTTAAGGAGTTCAATGTTTTTGGATTGATTGAATTCGGGTAAGTTCAAATTATTGCGTTTGTTTTTGTTTTCCGTAATCTAAAATAATTTATGATTTTTAATATGGTAACCTATTAACACAAACTTCGGCCAGCGAAAGAGTTGTTTAAATGGCGAATAGGTAAACTTTAAATATCGAAATTCAAGAAGTCTTTGATTGTAGTAAAGGAATGACCTATCTGTGGCCCGATTTTTGAAAGCACATGTGTGAAAATACCACTCGAAAGTGATGAAAAATTGTGCTGTATTTGAAATACGAGTAGCAAAGAAGATAATCGCAGCTCTCATTAATCTTGTGAACTAGTCAAAACTTTGATTAGAGCTGTAGTTTTGGAGATACGAGTATAAGCTGATTTATACCACTTTCGAATGATACTTTGGAGTGATGTCCTTTCAAAAATCGGGCCCCAGTAAGCGTCCCCAGATTGCATAGTATGAAGGATTTTGACAAAACCTCTGCAGTCAAGTCACACTAATCAGATTTTTAAATGGAAGCAATTTATCAGCTGAATTCAGCATTCATAAATTTTACTTAGAATTTTGCAACCATTTTTATTACAACGTCGCACGTTACGTTAAGCTACCTAGTACTCGTTTAAACGTTAAATGTAACTAGGAATTATTTACAAGAATTAAGAAGTAGCGAATTACTGTTTTGCATAATTATATTACTCGAGTGAGCGTGTGCATTTCACAAAACAAAAACATTCGGAATTAAAGAACTAGAAACGCGTGACGTGAATTAATTCAACTTCGGAGTTTGCACACCTAGTGATTAAATGTTATGATAATATAACATAGTTTGAATAACGAATAAACATCAACAGGAAAGTTAATTAATACGACTAATGCAACAACAACTAGGAACGTAACTTTGTCGCCATGCAAGTTGTAGGTACGTATAGTTGAGTTCATTTAATTAGAAGTAGAAATACTGAAATTCTTAGGAATCATGTTATAGGCGATGCGGCTAGCAACCCATCACTATTTTTATTCCCCTTTCCACCTAATACGCCCACAATCATGCTAAACGTGGCCTTGTCTTGTGGTGGTCTTGTTACCTCAGGCTCTGTCTCCCCCGTAAGGGATATAGACGTGATTTGTGTATGTGTTGGCGCCACTGTTGACTAAGGTCCAGAAGTATAGCTAGAAAAAACTAAACAAGCATACTTTTAGCAAAAATTACGTTTTTAAACTGTAAACAAACAAACCTCTGAATTGAGTTGCTGGTTTTGCGTCTCTTTTTCTTAATTCTGCTTTCAAAGCCTACACATTCATCGCCAAATAATTCATATTTGCCATAATTTCACGAAGATCACATTTCAAGAGGTAAATGAAATAAATTATAAATTATGTCACGAAGCCCGCCAAAACCAGTGAAAAGTGAGTGTTATTGGACCTCACGCGACACTAGCGCCTCTAGTGGCAAATTCACACGCGGTAGCTCCCATTGCTGGACTCTAATTAGTTGACCAAGTTGAACAACACTAGTTTGGCAAGTGGCTATAGAAATCGATAAGAATAGCTCATTTTTAGACGGCGTAGAGAACGAAACTCACTTATTTTTCAAAATAAAAAACATAGATATTCATAATCATTTTAATAAAAGTAAATGAATCTGTTTCACATAAGAGATAAAAAAATATATATTAGTATTAGTATGGTGCAAGTGATGAGTCACTAATGTGTAGCAGAACTTAATGTCCTGTAGCACTATTCGGCTACCAACTTCCTCTATGCTTATACGAGCACACTAGTCTGTAACCATCTTAAACGCTCCGCTGCCCTCTTCCCCCTGACGTAAGTATTGAAAACGACGTGTTCCCGGAGATAGATAGCTGGAACAAAGGTTTCATTTGTCTTGGAAGACGCGGCAAAAACGGTGATCGATGTGTACTGTTTATAAACACCTGTTTACAACTTATTTCTTTTGGGGAGTTGGGTAATTGATGTGTTTTTGATGCGAACGATTATCTATCGGAACGTTATTGGCGGAAATTTGGCTGTGCTGATGTATTATTTATTTAAGGTACTGTACGTTTCATGAGAGCTTTAGAAGGTAAGGTTGCGAGTACGTACGTACTTTAATAGTAATAGTAAAGTAACAGACAACAAAAACCATGACTGTTGGTACAACAGTCGGCCACATATAGTTTGAAGCATTCAAATCGGCCAAATAGTTGACGCTGTGTACCTTCAATATTTTACGTATCTATACCAAAACTTGAAAACGTATAGGCTTTGATATAAGCTGTATTTCCAATCGAATTTAACAAAACAACTCCTAATTTAACCTAAACTTAAGCTTAATAATACATCTATATAATCTACATGGATGAATCCCGAAAACAATAAATACTAATTCATGTAAATATCTAATGTAATTACTGTTTCTAGGAATTTGGTAACTATGATACTGAGCCCATAATTTCATTATCAATGTAATTTCATTAGGTAATGAGAGCTGAGACAATTGGATCTAATGAAACTTCCTGAACATGATTAATAGATTCTCGCTATACATAGATTCTTTAACTTATTTACCAAATTAACTAGCCAAAGCTCCCATGAAACGACCTGTAACAAACCTCACTCAAGTACAGCTGTTTGTTAAACTTAATTTAAACTTAAGATAATGTTAAATCAAAATACCAACCGACATTCAACTGAAGTATGGATTAACAGTTTCCAACAATTGATTTCATTCTAATACTCAAAGTAGTCTAAAGCCAAACCCGTATACATACGTACCTACCTTGGTTTAATCACCGACGTCTGTCTTTATTTAGTATCTGTATTACTCACAATAGTCGGCTAAAATTTGCAGTGTAATTATTAAAACTAATCCGTATTTGGTATCTCAATTCTTTGTAATAAGAACATTTTCATAAAAACACAATTACGTTACATTTAGCAGAATACGTCGACCTATTTCTGCACGAGAAAATCTTTATTACAACTGCGATAGAAAAGCAAAAGGGTAGGTATTACTAATAGTAATCTCCAATTTAGGTCAAAACGAGTATCCGACCGTACATTTGTTGGGAAAGGATCACAATGGACCGCAATCCTCTAGTTGGGAACCCTACTGATTGATACGATGTATTCCCTAATCCTTTGCAATCCCACCTCAATAACAATGCTATTTTGTATTGGCAAATAAAACGGAATATAATAAAAATCTACTCAAGTTACATAGTATGAAATGCTCGCAGAAAATTCAATACCATTTTGTCATTTACGGATTTGATATCCTAATATTCGATGCTTGGAAAGTCGAGAGCTACAATAAACATTTACAATGTCAAAACAATTGGCAGTAAATTGTTCGAGCGGTACAAAAAGTAAGTCGGAATAATAGAACAAGGTCACTGAATAAACTCTACATCCCTTTCTAACTTCGAACCGTTCTTGGGCACTTCTTTCAGGCGTACAAATAATAAAAACTACGACTCTTTGTCGGGCTTTCGGCAAGGCGTGCTAATGAATTCCATTGTCAAAGTACAAACACCGCTTCACTTTCTATTCTCATTGACAGCCCTAGCGCAACAGTTTGCCACAGCCTAAAGGAGTTACTTGACACAAACGGACGTACTGTTGTGATTTAAGCGCGTTTTAGAGCTCCTCATTTATTCTGTGTCGTTAAGTCAGGGTTAGGGCAACTTCACAAGGCCTTGTTAAACGTGTCTTTTGTAATTTCACTAAAAGGGACCGGGCTTGAGAGCCACATCTATATGTTAATTGTGATTTCGTGCACCTTCCCCGGGTAATGCCGTCACACATGTTGAGAATTAACCATGAAGGAGACAGCCGTGTAACTGGCTGTAGGCTTTTAACTGAATGTGATTGGTGTTGTAAAATCTTTTACTGTCTGCTCAATTCCTAATTCAACCCTTTTCGCGAGTATTTCAATGGCGAATTCCATTGCACCCAAATGTTTCGCTTGTACCTCCGCATTGAATGGCTTCACGCCTACAAAAATACATTTTAATGTATTCAGTTCATGTAATATATCATCCCTCTGCGCGTATCCCGGCCCACCACGATTACCATTTGAATGGCTCGGCGACAAAGCAGTAAAGAAACTCTTAAATCCACTAATACCTATTTATAAATGATTGCTTTCGGACAAAAATGGCTTTTGCAGGGATCGTGTGTGAATTTTGGTGTGTTGAATTTGGAGAATGCGTTTTTAAATAGACTTTTTTGTCAGATTGTTTCAATGCTTTGGTAGAGTCATTTCCGTTTGACTCTTTTGTTGACTATGACTATAAACCTAGAGGTAGGGAAGGAGGAATCCTCGTAGGAGCAAGGTCTTGCGTGGCGATTGTGATTGTATCCAAATCATGAAAGTTATGTTTTGATATATGCAGTTTCATATTTACGTATGCTTATTCGTTGCATAGAACAGCACCAGCTTTGCTTAGTTTAGGAATACCTTACCTCATGACCTTTATTTATTGGTTATATTTCAATTTATACATAACAATTAGTTTTATCACAAACAAAAATCGCTGGTTAAACGTTATATTCGTAGCGTGAGTTGCTGCAAGTTACTCTAACAGTAAGCTTAACGGAAACCAATTACCTTTGACAGAAAAACAATGGAATATTATGTCGAAAACGTCAGTTATGGTTAAAGTTATCGTTAAAGTAACTTGGTGTAATTCACCTTTAAATTTAAATTTAATTAAAATATTGTACAATTTTAACATAACTTTAACTTTAAAGTTTGTAAGAAAATTAAGAGCTTTCCGTGAAGTGAAAATTCAGGAATGAATAATTTAGTATAATGGGTACAAAGTTTCAAGGTCCTTCAACTAACAAGTATAAAGTGTATGTGTCTACAGCCGGTGGAATATAACTGTTTATGGCTCTCTAGAGATATAATTAGCTGTATACAAAACTTCACAGTATTATTAGTAGATTAATGCCGCTGCCTGGGAAGTAGCCAATTGCTGGATGAGTAACTTGTTTAAAAACACGGACCGCAGGTGAGTGTTTTTTTAAAGTTACGAAGCCAACAATTGCTCTTCCAGCTGAGCAGATATAATGTTTTTCTCAAACATTGAGAGGAAATGAAAATAAATTTTGCACTAAACTTCCTCGCAACTTAGGTCATTATGCCATAGTCATATGCCATTATGCTATTTTGACTTAAGAAAAAGCTATAAACAAATGAAAACCAGTCCAGCAATCCGATTTATGGTCAGAAAATCGCGCCTGCAATGTAATTCGACCGTCAACAAGGCCCTTCGTGTTCTGTTACTTAGAATACAATGACGACATTTGCGACAATGTTTGAGAAAAATAAATTGTGATTTACAGCTGTCTTCAATACCGATAACATAAATTGATTAACTTAAAGCAATTCAGTAGACTGTGTTTTCATACCGTTACTCTGAGGCGCGATTTTTGAAAGCACATGTGTGAAAATACCACTCGAAAGTGGTATAAATCTGTTTATATCTTCAAAACTACAGCTCTAAACAAATTTTTGAGTAGTTCACGAGATTAATGAGAGCCGTAAGTATCTGCTAAGCTGCTCGTATTTCAAATTCAGCACAATTTTTCACCACTTTCGAGTGGTATTTCCACGTTATGTGCTTTCAAAAATCGGGCCCCTGGTCACATATACATCCTGTTTCTTCACTTACAGCATTTTAAAGGTTAGTGATTGAAAATGCTGTGGGTGGTGTAGGGGTATGCACGCGTCACGGAATGACGAGGATCTGGGTTCGATTCCCGGCCATAGCTTTACTTTTCGGATTTTTCTATGTGTTCTAATTTTCACTGACATTTAGAAATTTGATTGAAAATCTGTTTTGTTTGCTGTAAGTAGCCAAATATGCAAATTGTAGCAGCTGGTTAAAAATACAGATGTTTCAAAATTGGTTATTTTATACGTGTGGTTTAGAACCTATGTTTTTTTTTAATTTTAAAAGTTTTTGGCTCTGGTGAAAAGTTGCATTATCTTAACTTACAGCAGTTCCGCTTTCCCACGTGGACATCTGCCGCTCTGATACATTTTTTCTTTTAAACGTTTTATAAAAAAGCTTTAACGATTAAAGTGTCCGACACACGGCCGGAGTGCATGACCAGAAGTTCGATACCCTATTAGGAGTATTGGCAAGAGTACATCAAACTTTAGTTTTTAAGCTTGTACCTTTTCTCACTAACTCTCTAGACTAGAATAAGTCTAGTACTAAGTAAAGCCAGCGCATTATTAACACTAATGGCTTTACCGCGAACTCTTTCTTCGTCTTCTACTCGCCACAGAAATTCAAGTTAATCATGCATTATTATGGCCTTGAAACCTCCTCCTGTTTTCCGTAGTATATGCAAAAAGAAAATATATACTTGGGTAGGTAACTACCGAATAAAGCCCCCTAAATCATCATTTATTCACGCGCGGCGTCTGTCAAATACATCAGGAAACTCACGTAACTTTTCAATGGAAAGGGTTCTTGTGAAAAACTTGCCAAATTTTCAAGTTTTTGTTGACGTTTTCATGTGGAAATAGTTGAAAATTGTCTGCCATAACGTTTCTGAAAATATTTACAATGTCAGCTATCCATAAAATGTGAACAACGTGTCGTTCGGTTTTATTTACTATTATTGTATCTTTGCATTAATAAAGCAATGTCTTTTATTTAGTCGATTTAGTTTTCTTGAATAGATTTCCTTTTACAAACGTGATCCACTTATTGCTCGTGAATACGGTAGATTAAAAAAAAAGTTAAGTTAGTTTTTGAAACGTCATTTTCACTACAAATTTTATTTCATGACCTACATATACTTTTCAAGTAGATTTAATGTGATTTTAAATTATTCTAGATTCAAACAAACCGGAGATGCTAGAGTTCATAGAACTGTCCAAGATGAACTGTCAATGTTTGGCAAGACTGAAGGAACTTGTTAAGTTGTGGAAGAAGCAAATGTAAGTAAGTTCGCATTATGAGTTGGTATATGAATATACTAGCTTCTTCCCGCGACTTCGCGTAGAATTCGACTTAAGAACTGATGTTGATAGTATATTCTGCAATAACGACTCTAGGCAGCTACGACCTGTGACATTTTTATCGCTATCCCACGAGAACTATGAAATTTCCCGGGACAAAAAGTAGCCTATGTTTTAATCTAGAGCACCAGCCATCTTCGTTCCAAATTCGATCTAAATCCGTCGAGTAGTTTCAGCGTGAAGAAGAAACAAACCTACACACTCACTCACATCCTCACATCCTCACTCACAAACTTTCGCATTTATAATATTAGTAGGATTCCTGTACCCTGGCGTTGCAAATGTTTTTAGGGCAGCCTCACATGCGCGTAAATCTTCGGACAATGTATAACATAACGTCTGTGGCCCCAGTAACAAACGACAGCAATATTTCGCACTACTTTCACAAAATAACAGAGTGACATACGTCAGAGTTTGTGGACAATGCAAAAAGCGGGGTTTTGTGATTCTCCGTCGGCTTGTAAAAAGGTCTCCCTTTCAAGAACGTGCAAATGTTTACGTTTAAAAATATGCGGGGCTTGTGGTTATACAAGTAAACAGTTTTTTGGGTCAACTCCGCATTTCCGAGACAATTTCGGTGATACATTATAAGGGGGCCGCTTAATGTAACTCCTGAATATTAAAGAAGTAACGCTAGCGCTTACTATTAGGAAAGTGATTGGCATAAAGGTAAATAAGAATTAAAGTGAGTAAGAAATAGGGTAGGTATGGGATGGCTGGTTATTGTTGGGAATAACTAATTTAAAGAGGAAATAATTAATATCTTTATTAAAATACATGTAGCGTTTCTTTTTTCAGTTAGTTTTGGCTCGATCATACAAAATATCGGCAATTGTGCCGTGAACTCGTTCTATGCGAGAAAATGTTGGAATGTTCACAGAAAACCTTCCGATTTTTCAAACAGAAACCGCTATGCACAAAAACTTTCTGAGGAAACAGCCATAAAATACCCCATGACGTTACTTGAGCACACATGCACGATTTATCACTTCCTCTGGCGCTGTCGATCTGTCGAGATGGATTGTTGTAATAATCGCGCTGGAATCTGGTAAAATAATGTTTTCTACGTCAACATTTCCACGTTGCACCCGGGACGGCAAATATTTGCTTTAGTCTAAACAATGTACTAAACAGCTAGTATACCTACTTAGTAGTACTTTGGTGGTCTATTCTATTCTACCTAAATAACGCTGTATCTTAAAATTAGTTACGAATGCTTCAGCAGACGTTTGAGTGAACTTGACTGAACAACAGCCCAGTAAATTTTTTGCAAGATTGCTTAAATTATAAATAACCAGCTTCTGCCCGCGACTTCGTCTGCGTAGAATTATACATAAAACCTTCCTCTTGAATCACTCTATCTTTAAAAAATACCGCATCAAAATCCTTTATGTAGTTTTGAAAATATAAGCATACATAAGGACATGGGGACAGAGAAAGCAACTTTATTTTATACTATGTAGTGATTAGTGATGAACCGATTCTAAAATTGGTTTGCTTAAAACAAAGCAACATTACCCTAACCAAAGTTACTGCGTGCAAGCAAAAAAGTTAGTCGGCCATAGTTTTTTTAAATACCTAGCTTTCAACACCAATAAGTTTTGGTGTCCAAGATAAGTTAGAACGTGAATATTTGGAGCTATTTGATTGCTTGTTTCTATCTTCGTTTTCCTCCCACGTTTATTACCACCAATAAGGAAGGATAAGTCCCAACAAACTTTGGTCAAACTTGAGTTGGCATCGGCACTGTCCTTCGTTCTCATACAAATTTTAAAAACGCTGAATATTGCCCCAAGAACAGATCGGATTAATGTACCCTGTGTGTACTTTTCACGGCAATTGGTTTTACTACTCTACAACGACACTCCAATGGATAGGTACAATTACATCAGCTGTATAGTAACTGTTAGTAATACAAATTGTATCGGTAATGGTCTTTTCTTTATCCATCACGTTTATTACCTCTGAACACAGAAAAAAAAGATGTCTTATTTCAAAACGCAAAACTCTCTCAGGCACTGTTTGTTGAAGTGAGAAATATAACTCTTCATCAAATAAATATATCTCAACTCAACAATATCTCATTTTTTCAAGAAAGAACCTAAATTAATTAGTTCAATCTTCATATACTTTTGTGCCAAAAAAGACATTTTTGAGTAAAATAATTAATTGATTTGCAACAAAACGCTACAGCGTTTTAACAATAATATCAGATTTCTTGAAAATGTTATTTGATGCAAGTAATCTTCTTTAAAATAAGCATGTACACAAATTTCAAATAAGTATTACTTAATATTTCCTTCAATACTGTTACTTTTTCGGATGAAAACTGCCAATTCTTGGTTTAATATTCACAAGCTACAGTCAAGATTTAAAAATTTTAATTTAAAATAGAACGCGGTTTTACACCAAGATTCATTACATTTTCGGACGAAAACTGCTAATTCTTGGTTTAATATTCACAAGCTACAGTCAAGATCTAAAAAGTTTAATTTAAAATAGACCACAGTTTTACACCAAGATTTAGTACATTTTCGGACGAAAACTGCTAACTCTTGGTTTAATATTCACAAGCTACAGTCAAGATCTAAAAAGTTTAATTTAAAATAGACCACAGTTTTACACCAAGATTCAGTACACTCTTGGTTTGATTTACATTTTATTTGCCATTTTTTCATCAAATGTTTTACTATTTCAACCAAGAAACTGGTAACTCTTGGTTTAATATTCACAAGCTACAGTCAAGATCTAAAAAGTTTAATTTAAAATAGACCACAGTTTTACACCAAGATTCATTATATTTTCGGGCGAAAACTGCTAATTCTTGGTTTAATATTCACAAGCTAAAGTCAAGATTTAAAAAGTTTAATTTAAAATAGACCACAGTTTTACACCAAGATTCAGTACATTTTCGGACGAAAACTGCTAACTCTTGGTTTAATATTCACAAGCTACAGTCAAGATCTAAAAAGTTTAATTTAAAATAGACCACAGTTTTACACCAAGATTCAGTACATTCTTGGCTTGATTTACATTTTATTTGCCATTTTTTCATCAAATGTTTTACTATTTCAACCAAGAAGCTGGTAACTCTTGGTTTAATATTCACAAGCTACAGTCAAGATCTAAAAAGTTTAATTTAAAATAGACCACAGTTTTACACCAAGATTCAGTACACTCTTGGTTTGATTTACATTTTATTTGCCATTTTTTCATCAAATGTTTTACTATTTCAACCAAGAAGCTGGTAACTCTTGGTTTAATATTCACAAGCTACAGTCAAGATCTAAAAAGTTTAATTTAAAATAGACCACAGTTTTACACCAAGGTTCAGTACATTTTCGGACGAAAACTGTTAACTCTTGGTTTAATATTCACAAGCTACATTCAAGATCTAAAAAGTTCAATTTGAAATAGACCACAGTTTTACACCAAGATTTAGTACATTCTTGGCTTGATTTACATTTACATTTGCCAATTTTTCATCAAAAGTTTTAGCATTTCAACCAAGAAACATACGAAAATTAGTATTTCAACCAAGAAACATACAAATCATACAATCTTAAAGTAAATAATATTGACGGAGGTAAATCTTGTTCATCTCGTGGTGTTGCCATAATAGAAAATAATACCCTTGTAATGGGACAGCCATCATAATTCACATATTATTGAAACTAAAATAAAATAAAAAACCCGCATAGAAAACTTAATTTAGAATTGCCTATTTCAAAACCAAGGAATTTAAATAGTATAAAATAATAATTATTTACGTTGGGTTGAGCTAGTTCTTCTTCAATTTATTTTCATAATGAAGCACACGACGTATGAGTACCTAGGTATGACTGATTGGTCGATATTGTCGATTTTTTTAGTTTAATGTTTTTGCAGTCGAGTTTTTTTAATAATTCAGTTTTTTTGTTATTATACGATAGTGCATATAAAAACTTTATCACAGCTTTAAAATATTAGTTATAAACAAAAATTTTAACAAAAAAAACCGACTTCACAAAAGGAAACTATTCCAAAACAAACTAATACGCACTAAAAAGAAAAACATAATTGCATATTCTTCTAAAACTTAATAATCAACTTACTTTTTCTACTTATCAATATGTAGGTACGATCTATCTAATGTTGTTATAATTATTGTTATTTCTGGAGTCGGTGTCTTGTAAAGAATTACACACATAGTTATAGGTGAGATGTGATTGTGTATAAAAGTTAATTTGTAAAAAAATATTTATTAAAGTATTCTCGTATTATTATTGCCAGACATATTGTAGTGTTTCCTTGGCTGACACCAACTCCAAACATAACAATAATTGTAACAACATTAGATAGATCGTACCTACATATTGATAAGTAGAAAAAGTAAGTTGATTATTAAGTTTTAGAAGAATATGCAATTATTTTTTTCTTTTTAGTGCGTATTAGTTTGTTTTGGAATAGTTTCCTTTTGTGAAGTAGGTTTTTTTTTGTTAAAATTTTTGTTTATTTTTTTATATTTTTAGTGAATCTGAAGTACACTAACATTTTTTTCTGAATATGGGTAGACCTATTAAACGTGCTGCTCATATAACACAGCACCGTTTAAATGAAACGGACATACTTAATGCTAAATGGAGGTCTAAAGGAGAGGCCTATGTCCAGCAGTGGACTTGTAATGGCTGAGATGATGATGATGATGACTTAATGCTAATTTTAGACTTGTATGGTTTTCTCATGGGTGTCATCGTCAGAACTGGACCAAATTGAAATGGGACCACACGGAAAGCACCAGCTTTCAAATAAAAAAGAATAATTAAGATCGCTTCGCCCAGTCGGAAGTTATGAGGTAACAAACATAAAAAAAAAACAGACGAATTGAGAACCTCCTCCTTTTTTTGAAGTCGGTTAAAAATGGTTGTTAACCAACTTTAAATCGTTATACATCCTAAATGGTTACTCAAAATTAAAAATTATTAAATTTATGAAATCTAAAGATGATTTTCAAAGTTAATAAAGGGTGGGGCCTTTATATTTTATACCATTTGTCCAAAAAATATGGAAAACAATTCACAGTATTTAAAGCCGTGGTAGTACAAGTAGTGGCTTGACCTATAGCCTCTCAAGCAGAGGGTCGTGGGTTGCAACCCTGGCTTGCCTCTGAGTTTTTCAGAATTTATGTGCGAAATTTCATTTGTAATGTATCATGAGATTTTCGGCGAAGGAAAACATAGTGAGGAAACCTGCACACTCCTGCGAAGCAATTCAATGGGGTGTGTGAAGTTCCCAATCCGCACTGGGCCCGCGTGGGAACTATAGCCCAAGCCCTCTCATATTAAGAGGCGTCCTGTGCCCAGCAGTGGGACGTAAAATAGGCTGATGATGATACCAGTATTTTAGTCAGTCAAATAATTACTTTCAAAACAAATTATTTTCAAAATGGTCAAATATACCGTTATTGAGTTAATGCCGAAAACTGTGCTTCTCAACAAAATAACTTAAGTGCGATGAAGATACCTACACTCTTTTATAAGTTATTTTTTAAAGTCGGTTCCCAGACCTTAAAACTTTAAATATTATGAACGCGAAATACTGCTACTGCCAAACGAAACAAAATAGTCCTCGAAATTGCCTTAAAGGGTAAAATATCAACGACAGTTGGCAACTCTATGTTCCTTTGCTAGCCTAGCCATTTTTGTAATTGTTCGATCGCTGTGCGGCTGTTTGCTGTTTCATAAAAATCAAAAGGTAAGATTATCATTACTTTCATTACGGATATATACATATTATGTGTGTGTGAATTACGCCAGTCGATTTATTGTTAGAAGTTTGTCTTTTTTGTCAATAATGAGTTTCACTAGGTACCTACGTAACTATAGTTTCTCGCATGGTCATTACTTTGTGTTCTTATAATTATTTTTGTGTTTGTTTTAGGCTGACTTCCACAGCATTGAGCCGATCATCTCAAAATTATTTCCTTGTTGCTGTTCAGTGTTCACATGCCCAAGCGCAAACTTATTACCTAGTGGCCGCCATTAAGGGAAACGGAAGTCTCGCATATTCTTTGCCACGTGTCCTATGATATACGGTTACAATGGACGAAACAGTCCTTCTTCTAATGAAATGGAGCATTTCTGAAGAAATCATCAAGAATTTCCTCGGTAAATACCCAAATCTTGTTATTAATTAGGTACTTGCATTCGTAGATTCGAGCTTTAGTTAGCAGGTTTGTTTCATAGAAAGCAGTCTTATAAATCGAATATTATATCCGTTATTTTATACTTATCTTGATTTAGGTAATGCCAGGATTATCTGATTATCGGCGAGAATAGATGAATAGGCACAATAAGAGTATATAAGTGACTTGTTGTTAGGATGTATTCGATATTGGCTACAAACACTCATCCGTTCTCCAGTCAATGGCTGTTTTTTTGGCGCGTTTCAAACTATTATTTTGTACGTTTACAAGTATAACTCCGAATACTGCCGAATATATTATGTATGTATTCGCGAATACTAGTCTGTTCTCCAGCCATCCATAGCACGGTAAGGTTTATCCACCCATTTTATCTACTAATGACTCGGAGGAAATAGATAAACCTTACTTTGCTAGGGCCTCAGGTGAATATACAGGTAAACAGGGTTTATGTACTCGTATCCGCGGCTAAATGATGTGGTGAGTAAGAAAGAATGTAGATATGTAAGAAGTGTTGACGTCATGACAAGTAGAGCCTAGGTTCTATCTACATATAGCGGCAAACAGCTAAATGCACAGCCAGTCTCGGTTTGGTCTTTGCCGCAGTCTAAACTAATTATATTTTTTATTTTTTTTAGATATTGACATAACTATAGAAAAGTTCAAGGATTTGACACGGATATATCAGTCATTGTCATTGAAAAGGTTAAGTATTTACTTTCGTGAACCATAAGCATTTCAAAGAAGCAAGTGAACCCGCAAGCGTGCAAGCAAGCCAGCAAGTCTAGTTGCTGTCCGTGACTTCATCTGCACAGATTTCGACACCACTAATATCCTGCTGAAACTATGCAATTTTCCGGTATAAAAAATATCCTAATATTAGTAGGATTACAATTTGGTTTATGAACTTTTTATTCAAATGAGTATTGTTTTTCAGATTAATTTGGATTTTGAGGAAATGTATGAAGAACAATCATTAAATTTCTTTATAAATTGGCACATCGAAAAGCTCGTGAAGTTGAAACAAGATCAAATTAAAAATGAGACTGGGATTTCAATATTGGAGACATTGTTTGCTTTAAAAGACGATGGTAAGTTTTTAAGTTTAATTTATATTTATGCACTTTAGAGAACCTGAATATGAAGGTTAAGGTCCCGGGTTCGATTCGCGGTCGGGGCAGATATTTGTATGATGAATACGAATGTTTGTACTCGAGTCTTGGATGTTTAATATGTATGTACAAGTATGTATTTATCTATATATTTATGTTCATCTATTGTCTAGTACCCATAGTACAGGCTTTGCCTAGTTTGGTACTCAATTGGAGTAAAGTGTCCCTTGATATTTATTTATTATTTATTTATTTATGTACAGTCAACAAAAACTATACAGTCAACTAAACAAAAGTTTGTATTAAAAATTAAATATTTATGGTTAGGTACTTTATTATGTCTGGCCAGGATCGTCTCCGCAGGAGGGAACTCTTCAACGGTTAACCACAAACATTTAATTTTTAATTCAAGCTTGTGTTTTGCTGACAGTACTTTTTGTTGACTGTACTTGCATTGTCAACGGAGCTCTATACAGGTACTAAATTTCAAGTATTATTTAAAAATAAACTTTTGTTGTTTTGTTTTTAGATAAATAAAATCCAGTACAAATGACATTACGAACTCCTGCAACTAATAATGATGGGCAAAGTAGCCGGCAGAAGAGCCGTCGGCCGAAGGAAGAAGTCGTGGCTGCGCAATATCCGGGAGTGGACCGGAGTCGCAAGTGCTGCCGAACTTTGCAACCTCGCGAAGGTTGGAGGAAATATGCGGAGCTGACTGCCAACCTCCACTAGTTGGAGAGGCACTATAAGAGAGAGAGAGACAAATGACATTACTGGGACACCTTTATTCCGCCTAAGGGGAGGATATCTCGAAAGATAAAGTTTTCGTCAATGGAGGTGATAGAAAGCCTGATTGTTCGCACAGAGGTAAGTTTCGGTTCTCGTTGTTTGTCCCAGTTAAACCTTACACTACCTAACCTAACTGGCATAGCCAGGTAAAAAAAAATATAAGTGAAAACTGATACTGTGAAAATTGTTAAAATGACATCCATTATCAAATCCAAGATTTATATTTTCTTAAAAATCGATAAGGCTCCACACGCACAGAGAGCGGTAGCGGGGTGGCGCGGCACGGTGGCGTTGTCGCTAACGCTCTCTGTGTGTATGGAGCTTAAACCCTAAGGTTGTACGATGCTGAACCCAACCCAATTTTTGACAGACATTGAATAAATGTATAACTTAATAAATTTGTGCATGTGACTAAGCAGCTTATTTTGTTTTAGGACGCCGGAACCATCGACACAGTAATCAAAAAGAAAAAAGAAAACTGTAGAATACCGGTTACCAGTTTAGTCGGGCCTTGCAACATAGGTTTCGCAATTAGTTTAAGTTAACCGTAGGCCTAGATGCATTTGTTTCCAGCGACGACCACGCGGATTCATTTGATGCCAAGGTACCAGCGCAAGGAAAATTGATATTTTTTTATTTTCACAATAATTAATTTGTGATCATAGGTTAGTGATTGTTTTCCGTATAATAAATGCATCTATTACTTTTTTTAATGTTTATTTTTGTCAATGTCCACGGCAAAGTTTTTTGTGTAATTCTGGATAGCTTTCTAAAAACTAAACGTTTATTTTGCTAATTAAACAATATGTAGGCAAAGGCAGGAATGTAATCGATACAACTATGTTTATTTGAGATATTTATCTAGATTTCGCTTACTGCAGATGAGAATATAATTAATAAAATTGATAGTTGTGAGGAACGCTGTTATTAATATTGCTGGTGTGGAAGACCAGTAATACTAATAATTGCAACAACCTCATTTGCAGTTAGGCCGCCTTTACACCTGTAAATTTTAGTTACGTAAGCGACTTCCGTAATGAACTTACAAAGGCATTTACATTAGTAAATCTGTCGTAAGTTCATTACGGAAGCTGTTTACGTAACTAAAATTTACAGGTGTAAAGGCGGCCTAACTGCAAATGAGGTTGTTGCAATTCTTAGTATTACTGGTCTTCCACACCAGCAATATTAATAACAGCGTTCCTCACAACTATCAATTTTATTAATTATTGTTTCTCGATTTAAATATTTCCAGAATTACAGGAAAAATTCGAACCTCTCCCTACAAATAACAATAGACTTGAAGCAAGACATAAATATATCTTACTTCAAAAAACAATGTACTTGAAGCAAGACATAAATATATCTTACTTCAAAAAACAATGTACTTGAAGCAAGACATAAATATATCTTACTTCAAAATACAATAATCTCTACTCAAGATAACAGTGAAATCAAACCAAAAGATTTCATTACTTGGATAAAGATTCAAGTGTATTAAACCAAAACATTTACTGACTTCAATAAAAAGTTTAAAATACTAATTTCAAGTAATATTCTTTCTTCGTTTAATGTGGATGATGTTTTGATTAGAGATTGAATATTTATAAATTTAAAAGATAATGGTTTTGGTTCAATAAATTTTACTTCTCACATTAAGACATTATCATCTTTAAAGTAATTGGGTGAATATGAAACCAAGAATGAAAGTTACTTGGTACAAGTTAAAGTAAAGTTTAGTTTGAAACTCAGTGTTTCACACTAAGAAACAACAATCTCATTCCAAGTAGTGTTAGTAATTATTTTGAGAATGATTGTTTCAATTCAAGAAATTTTGTTTCTCACATTGAGAAATTATCATCTTTAATGTAATTGAGTGAATATCAAACCAAGAATTAAAGTTACTTGGTACAAGTTAAAGTAAAGTTTAGTTTGATACTCACTGTTTCACATTAAGAAACAACAATTCAATTCCAAGTACTGGAAGTCATTACTTTGAGACCGATTGTTTCAATTCAAGAATTTTAGTTCTCAAATTAAGAAATATCATCTTTAAAGTAAAGGGTAAATGTGAAACCAAGAACTAAAGTTACTTGGCATAAGTTACACTGTTTCACATTAAGAAACAACAATTTAATTCCAAGTACTGCAAGTCATTATTTTGAGACTGACAAACTCTTATTATGAGTAATATAAACTATATGCAATTAAGAGACGATACTTCTTTGTGTCAAGAATTTCTGGATTTCTTTCTGAATAACGATTTTCATGAAACAAAACAGTCGCACTCTTGGAATAAATATTAAAGTTTTTAAAAAAAAGAGTGTTTTATGTATTGAAAAAAGAGATTTAATAGTTGGAGGAAGTAATAAACTCTGAAACATTTTATGTCTTATTGCAAGCAATTAGTGTCTTCCTGATATAGGAAACAGGATATGTCTTGAACGAAATAGGTTTATTTGGTTGAAGACATCTTTTTTCTCTGTGAAGTTTAATCTGACATTATCGAATTTCTAGTCACACAAGCACCATGTCATTAACACAGTTCGTAAGCAGGCTGTTTCCATTCGAAAATGTATTCTGTGTTTTTCGAAATTTCTGTTTCTTCAAAAATAAGTTTAGATATGTTGCAGTCGCGGTGGCGGTAATAGAACTTACATTTAATATCTTTTTCCTTTATCGTGTCTTCTACGAGCTCCTTTCGACTTCTTTAAACATGGAGACGTTTTTCATTTTTCAATTCGGATTTTTCTCTAGTACGAACGCCATGCTGGCTATATTGCTAGCTTTCAAAAATGCTAATTCATTCAGAGTGCTATATTCCGAAATTGATTCTATATACGACATGTTAAACGATTGTACGGCTTTTCAAGGATTGCTGAAGAAGACTAAGTATTTTGGTTTGACACTGACTGCCGTATTTGTTTGTTCTTACACGACAATGTTAGCACTTTATTTGATGAGTTATGACTTTAATAGCGCAGGCCTAGAACCAAGCGAGCATCCTCGAGCTTCATTATTGTTCATCTTTTTCTTGCTCATGATGATTTTCTCAGAAATCCGATTCTTTATTGAATTTCTTGTGATTATTATGATAATTTGTGTTAAATACGTTTGCTTAAAAAGTGTCCACTTAAAAATCAGCAAGACAGTAAATATTTTACGAAAAAGTCCAATTGAGCCTAGAAATATTAGTTATATTGAAATGGATGAGATGAGTAACAATTTGAATAAATGGTATTTGGTCGTCTGTAAGCTGGATAACTGCGCATTCCAGACAAAAGAATGTTTTGGTAATCAGGTAAGTAAATGAGTACAACCCGACGTAAGTAACTGAGTACACAATAAAGGCTAAAAACGTAGGTACTTACTCTTTTTTTAATTGTGTGCGATGTTTAATGTTACTAAATATGATGGGTTATGTGAGCCACGTATTTTTTTTAAATAGGCCCGTAATGACGTGGAAATAAGTACCAAAGTAAGTACGTGTCATCTTGAATATTACGATGTGCCTTTTTGGCCTTTAACAATCACTAAATTAAAATGTCGATGGGTCCTACGTATAACGGCCAATCCATGAAAAAATTACAAAGTAAATGCTACCTTAAGTATAATCAAACATAATTTAGATCACCCTTTCTAGAATGATTAAGATTAGCCCATATACGTTGGACCCATCGATGTATGTAAATAACAATTTAACTTTTCCGTTTTATTTTTTACTAGCGACCCGCCCCGGCTTCGCACGGTATATTATGCATGTATTATACATATAAACCTTCCTCTTGAATCACTTTATCTATTAAAAAAACCGCATCAAAATCCGTTGTGTGGTTTTGAAGATATATAAGCATACATACGGACAAAGGGACAGAATAAGCGACTTTATTTTATACTATGTAGTGATAGTGATAGTGATAGTGATATAATCGTAACTTGTTTACTTTTCAGATCCTATTCTCTATCTTTACTGTTATAATTTACTTCATATTTTTAACGTATCGATCGATAAAGACAATTATAGAAGTAAGTTCATATTTAATACAAATTGCAAATTACTTTTTTAACTTTAGTTCATGAAGCTTCTTATGTAGGTACTTGGCTTATTTAGGCAGAGGCGAAAGTTGGCCTTTGCAATAATAAATAATACCTGTGAATAGCAATTTTATACAAATACCTAATTGGCTCGCTTATACATATAAATCACATCTTTATCCCTTACGAGGTAGACACTAGACAGAGCCTAAGGTAAGAAGACCTAAAAGCCACGTTAACCATGATTGTGGGCGTATAGGTAGAAAGGGGAATCAAAATAGTGATGGGTTGCTGCCGCATCGCATATAAAGGTCCGACCACACCGCTGCGTATACGCAGTGACGTGTCGCAAGCGTCACGTTTTCTCACCGTTTCTTGATACATTTTGTTGCGTACACGCACCGTCAACGTCTTTTACGCGTATGGTCGCGCATTCCTACGATTCTAACTTATCAATATTGTATTTAACAGGAAACGGTTGACATTGAATTTCTGTCTTCGTTATTCCTCATGATCAATTACACCGTGGTGATCATTTCGATGCTCCGCGCAGGCCAGTTGGCGCAGAACACATCCAACAGCGTGAGGAAGGCATTAGTGCAATTGCACAACGTGTTGGTGGCAAGTATGTTTACATCGAGTTTCTTGCGGCGCATTCTTCTTGGCAATGATGGTCTTTCCGAATGTGCTGGTAGTTTCAAAAATACATGTAAAAGAGCCCTTGGTGGCCAATTTGCAAAAATAAATTTTCATTTTCATTTTCATAATCATCCTTGCCTGGCTTGTGCCCAGCAGTGGGAAGTATTTATAGGCTGGAGATAAGATTAATATTAAAACACCGCTTACAAGAGTACATACATACATACGTACATCACGTCTTTATCCCTTACGGGGTAGACAGAGCCTAAGGTAACAAGACCTACAAGCCACGTTTATCTTCCATCTGGGAGCAAATAAAAAACGTAAAATGTACAGCTACCAGTTTACTTCGCTTTCCGAGTAGATGGTAAAAAACAACGAGGGAATGGGCCTTGGGAATCAGAAACTTCACTTTTCACCTATAGGTACGCCCACAATCACGCTAAATGTGGCCTTTAGGTCTTTTCACTTAAGGTTCCGTCTAACCCGTAAGGAATAAAGTCGCTATATATTCTAAAATAAATAAATAAATATCATGGGACAAATTATACTATGGGTACCAGGCAACGGATAAACATACTTAAATAATGCAGATAAATACATACTTTAAATACATACAACATCCATGACACGGGCACAATCGGGCGTATTCATCGTACAAATGCCTGCCCCTACCGGGATTCGCACATTCGCTAGCTTCATAGTCACCACTAGGCTATCCTGTCGTATGTAATAATTGTCATTTATGTGGGTAGCTTTAAGCTTGTGTGCGTGTCGTAAACCTATGTAAGTCAGTCTGGCAATACACGTAAATGAATACACTCGCGTGGGGTGCGAGTCGGGTTACCTCCGCGTGTGGTCAAGAGCTGCGGTTCGTTTTTGGATCCGTCCGAGGGGAAGAGCAGTGCTTGGTCCGGTGCACCCTGGGCATCGGTTAATGATTTCCTGGCAGATTCTGAGGGATATCATTATCCGTTGGCTAAGAGCTCGACAGGGGGGAGGGGTCTTATGACTGTGTTCTATCGTACAACGTTGCCGACATTTTTGTCACAAGATTTTGGAATACAGTATTTATTACTTTGACATTGGCAAAATCATCGCATCGATCGATGGGGCCATATATTAAAAAAGAAGAAGAAAAAAACACTAGCGGTTTAATCTCTTCTCAAGTATCCTGGACATCTTTCTGGCTACCTTAGGACCCCGGAGCCTAGACATAATAATAATACTAATGATTCATTTTCTTTTAGTACCACATGAAGATATGACAAAGCTGCGAAATTCAGTAAAAGACTTACTTCGCTATACGACCGTTAAGCCAATTAGACATCAATTAATGTCTACAGTTTCCATAGATATGCCTTTACTACCGGTTATTTTAACAGTCATCATTTCAAACACCATCATCCTTCTACAGTTTAATCATGTCGTATAAATCTATTGAAATTATATGAATAAATAAATGTATAAATAATGAAATATAGTATGTGTAAATTAACCAGCTTTGTGTTTGATTTGTGTGCTTCTGTTTTCGTAATGTGTCTCGGAAAACTAAGTTTTTAGTTAATTCAGTAAAAGACTTACTTCGCTATACGACCGTTAAGCCAATTAGACATCAATTAATGTCTACAGTTTCCATAGATATGCCTTTACTACCGGTTATTTTAACAGTCATCATTTCAAACACCATCATCCTTCTACAGTTTAATCATGTCGTATAAATCTATTGAAATTATATGAATAAATAAATGTATAAATAATGAAATATAGTATGTGTAAATTAACCAGCTTTGTGTTTGATTTGTGTGCTTCTGTTTTCGTAATGTGTCTCGGAAAACTAAGTTTTTAGTATGACTGACGTCTGAACTGAAGAGACAACATAAAAGAGAGGTCGTCTACAACGTGCAAAATCTGTTTTTTTTTAATTCGAAAATGAAAAAATAATTTAAAAACCATGACTTTACACTAAGCTTGATCTTAAATTTAGTAATAATAAAAAAGGTTATTTATTTAATCATAAGCATTAACAAGTATCACATCAATAACAGAAGGAAACAAAAACTGAACGAGTTCCGCGGCACTGAAATTACGGCAAAACGCATTTGGGACGCCATTAGGCTTGTTTAATTATTTTCAGACACCCTTTTTAAAGGTAAACAACGGGTTAGCATTCATAATTGGTGGTAATTTTTGTTTTATAAGCGTACTGGGGCGATTTGTTTCGAAGCAATTCCGGTTTGTCCGTAATTTTGCTCGGACGTAGATTTACATCTTTATCTTACTTCTAGGGCGCTGAATAAGTTTTTGTTACATGAACATTGTGAGTATCCGATTTGTGACTATCAAGCTATCATTCTAATTTACCAGAGTTATGTTAACTTGTGTCAGATTTTCTAAAAACTGCAAAAAAACCACGAAGTACACCGCCATCTCACTTTTTTTCGTAATTTTTGCTCTCATTTTTCGGAACCCTTTCGTCTTAACCATAAAACATTTTTTTAATTGGATTTCATGAATCAAAATTCGCTTTTAAGTAGCTTATTGCTGCTACCAAGTTTTCCGAGCCAGAGACACGAACAATAGGGTGCAAACGCTTCTAACACGGTCAGAGCGTGTTGGCATCCACAAGGATTCCGGGAGCACTATCTCAAAACCGCAGAATGTATGGATTGCAACCCAATTAAATGTAATAAGCCACATAAGAACGTAAATAAACAGAGCGAATCTGGCGATCCACGTAATCCATTTTGGGCGAGTTTATACCAAAACATTTTACCTACTCGGATTCTGTAATAAAAATGTTAGCGTGTTATAAAATGTTTTAGAACTGATCACTAAGAGTGCGGTAAGAAAAGAGTTTTTTTCTTTCTGGGTGAATAAAATTCTATAGTCAATTTCAGCTTGATAACAATATACTTAATCCAGTTCGAAATACTTGAGGTATCATTCTGATTGAACTTGGTTTGTCCGGTGAAAACCGTGTTAAGGTAGGATAAACAGTCTACTCATTCAAGGTCCAGCCACACCACTGCGTAAAAGACGTTGACGGTGCGTTTACGCAACAAAATGTATGAAAAAAGGCAAGAAACGTGACGCTTACGACACGTCACTGCGTATACGCGGCGGTGTTGTCGCTCCTTTAAAGTTTCGACTGTGACCCAATTTCTGAATAGCTTGTTTTGACTTGGCGTCTGCATTTTATTTTATATCGCCAATGAGTGAATACTCCATAGTAGGTATACTAAATACGTTAACAAGATGTAGTAGTAAATAAAATGATGTAGTTTTTCACAAAATACACATAACTATTGTCTACGGGGTAGCAGAGGTAAAGAACTCCAGGGAGGTAGTAATCGTTATATAAATAGTTCTATCAGAGCTGGATAATTAGTGTTGCCTAGATCTTGAGTCGAAGCCAAACTGTAATAATGGCAGTGGAGGTTAATAATGATGGGGTAGGGGTGATGATCATTCTACAAATAGTTCTATTAGAATTAGATATTCAGTGATGCCTAGATCTTGAGTCGAAGCCAAACTGTAATAATGGCAGTGGAGATTAATAATGATGGGGTAGGGGTGATGATCATTCTACAAATAGTTCTATTAGAATTAGATATTCAGTGATGCCTAGATCTTGAGTGAAAGCCAAACTGTAATAATGGCAGTGGAGGTTAATAATGATGGATAGGGTGATGATCATTCTACAAATATTAGAATAGAATGAGATAATCAGTGATGCCTAGATCTTTAGTCGAAGCCAAACTATAATAATGGCAGTGGAGGTTAATAATGATGGGGTAGGGGTGATGATCATTCTACAAGTAGTTCTATTAGAATTGATAACCTATGGTATTCTTAACCAAAGCCTTGTAACGATTACCCTGTCTTTTGCAACACTTATAATATTACTACGTTTCTGGACGCAGTTGCGACACAAACTAAATTCATAACGTCCAGCAGCGTCATTGTGGGCAACTTCTAATGAAGTTGTGTGTGGGAACTTTGCGGGCCATGTGTTTGTAACTCCTGCTTTTTCTTGCTATTGCGTAGTTTTGTGTGAGTTGTCGTGCTGCGGTTGATTGTAGGTATAGTTTGACAGTTACACAGCTGTAACCGGTAAGTTATTCAACTAAAGGTGTGACGAAGCAAATCCTAGGGTGACGTCCACGTCAGCACTCAGCAGACAAGGGGTTTGATTCCAAAATTATTTCCTTGCTGCTGCTTATTCGTTGACGTGGACAGAATCAACCGCAAACTAACATTGGCCTAAGCCTTATGGACGCCATTAAGAGGAAAATTCAAATCGTTGTCTTGTTATTCACATGTTTAGTCTAGTGGTATATAAATTCAAGCCACGGAACTAGTACACATGACATCCATAAATCGTGTACTAAAATAAGTATTCATCATACAAATGCTTGTCCCTGCCAGAATTCGAACTGAATTATTAATGTTTGATAAATGATTTTCGGTAGTCTAATAATATTATAAATAGTAGGTACATCACCGAACGAAACACCAATGAAAGTACAAAAAAAAAACACTTGAATCTATTATTTTATCGATAGAAACAACTGTCTATTTGTGGTATTATACCGCGGGGGCCTCACCTGTTTTTTAAGAATAATTCTAATTTCGTTTTTAATTTCGTTATAGATTAGATATGGTACTATGTACATCTATTGTTGTAAGTGTATTTAATGATTATCAGTAGTGCTATTGCATCACCTGATTCTCTAATTCTCCTTAATGTTTTTAAAGTTGATCATAAAGCGATATGGCCGTCTATAATTTATTTTGCATTTTGCAGTGTAGAGTTCATCGACATCGCAAGTTTTTAAATGTCCCATTTCTGGGTACAGGCCTGACAGGACTTGGATTATAGTTCCCACGCGGGCCCAGTGCGGATTGGGAACTTCACACACGCCATTGAATTGTTTTTTAGATGTGTGCAGGATCCTCAAGATGTTTTCCTTTGCTAAAAAGTTCAATAAATAGTTAAATAAATTACAATAGTAATTAAATGTAATAAAACCAATTTATTTATTCCTTAATTTCAATAAGTTATCAGCTGAGGACGGATAATGGTTAAAGTTGGTTGGGGTTTGGCGCCGCAAGAACTTCCGCCCTAAATTACCTTTTAACTTACTTTGTCACTTAGAGCGGTTAAGAAATCTCATTATCGACAACCATAAAACAGTCTTCGATTCCATTGTGCCGTGATTTTATGGCAAATCATTTATTAGCACGTTAATTAAATAAATGTTCAATGATATTGATCATTATTATATTGAAGTCTGTGATGTAGTAGGGTGAATATTGAAGTGTTTTGACCACTCAGTTCGATCCGGTTATCGTCGTACGATCATAACCACAAAAGGAAGGACAAAATTAAGCACAACATTTTTGATCAGACTAAACTCAAGTGTCGGTCGATACAGCCTTTCGCTTTTATAATGAAAAACTAACTGACCTAACTTCGTATCGCTTTAGAATCAGTTTCTATCATATCATCAGAGATAGCGTTGCATACGAAATGTTTCCATTTTTCAACCATTTTTCTTTTTTTGTACTCATTCTACTAGCCGGGTGGAATCGAATCCAACCAATCAAAGATCGTAAAAATCGGTGAAGCCTTTCTTGACTTTTAATTATTTATATAGAAGAATAAAAACAGCCGGAAATGATGTCACTGTGTCTAAGTTAAAATATGAAGCAACTCTCTGAAGATGGCAATACTTTTTCATTGGTATAATGCATAGGTACTACATCATTAGATAGATCTTTGAGTGAAATTGAATGCTTAATTTGTCTATATCTTAGTAAAGTAAAATAGTTAGGGACTAGGTCAGTACCAAAGTGTAAAAATATATTATTATTTATTATTTTCGTTATTTCATTGAGAGCGCCAAGTGTTGTTTTTAGATTAAGAAGGAAAGTAAAATTAAAATGATTGAGTTATGTTCAGCCGTTAAAGCTTAGCAAGCCGCGGGTCTCATAAAATATTAATAAAAAAACAAAAGTTTATTTTTCAGCAAACTTTGACAAAGAATAGCTACGTAATAAAATTATGACGGTAAACTTTAAGACAAGGGGCCAATTTGGGCAGTTTTTGCTGTTGTTAAAGCTTTGAGCTTTGACTGTACAGTCAAGTTTAATAATACGTATCTAGACACAGTTTCAAAAATAAGTAGGGGAAGCCCGGGCAAAACGCATATGTTAAGGGAAAGTGATAAAATAAAATATAAATATATAATCAATATATATATTTTTACTTTTAATTTGGACTTTGCTTTATAAACTTTGGAAACAACTATAAAAAAATAAAAAAATTAAACGATTTCTTCTATTAAACAAACTAAAATAAAAAAGAGCCAATTATCCGTTTTGCCCGCAGGGGTCGGGCAAAACGGATATCCCATTAGGGCAAAACGGATATCCATATCCATTATTCTGGGTTTTCTTTTTTTTTCTTGTTTTTAGTTTTGGTAGAAGTCTTTTTCTTATTTACTTCAGTTTTACTTGAACTGGCTAATTCTGCTATTTTAGTTTTTTTGTTGTTAGCTTTTTCATATTTAGCAGCCTGCTCGAGTTTGACAGGAGTAGATGTCAATATTTCCGATCGTTGTCTCTTATTTTTTCGATTTGTTTTGGGACCAGCCATTGTTGGTATGGGTCTTATTTGCAATGGAGTAAGGTTTTCTGCAAGGGCTAGTGATGGTCCTTGCTCCGTAATTATCCGTCTTGCCCATATTCGTTTTGCCCTATAATACTAACATTAGATCGATGAACAAAATTCAAATGTTATAAATAACATTATGAAAAAACTACTATCACAAATTGTACTTAAATAAATACGCTATTGAACAAACAAAAGTTATAATTATACACTACATTTACAGTAAAAAAAGTTGATGCACAAACTTTGCGAAAATCGTAACAAAACACCACAAATTCTTTTTTTTTTACTTCACAACAAACGAGCGCTTGCATTGTTTTGGTCAAACTATCATGGCGTCGCTGACTGCATGCCGAATCATAGAGGCGAGTGTCAAAGCGCCATCTGTTACCACTATTTAGAAAAATCGATTATTCTTCTTACCCACATTATGCGTTTTGCCCGGGCTTCCCTACCATACGCTCTTACACCAGCGTAATAAGGTCGTGGGACATATTTTTGAGAAGTTCCTATCGATACTTATTTTTGACTTGACCTACCTTGTACCTATTCATAAACCGTAAAAGTATAATATTTTGACGAAGATCTAGATTTTCTGGTTCCAGGCTTATTTTTATAGTAGTTCATGTGTATTTATTTTTCAAAAATGTAACTTTTACATTTTTATTTTTAACTTAGAAATTATTTTACACTTGCAAATACCCATGGCATATGGCGCTCAGCGTTAAATTTGTGGTGTAATCCTCTAGTGTTGCGGGTGTCCATAGGTGGTCGCTTACCATCAGGTGACCCACTTGCTCGTTTGCCTTCCTTGTCATATATTTAAAAAAAAACGTTTAGTAATTTAATATAACTGTCATTAGAACACATTGAAAAATTTTACCAATCAAATTACCTGTGCTAATATGTAGTTTAGGGCTAGGGCGTGCAGTTGAGGGTGGCCAGGGTACAAACCGCGTTCAAATTGAGCAGCGTCACCTCCCGCTGCCTATCCAGGCACTGCTACTGCACGCTACTGGTAGAGATACCTATATAGAGATATATGATAAGTACCCGAGTTCCTCGATAATGTGTAACTTTGTTTAAAATGAAACTTTAAGTAACATTGTATAACGGTATCAAAATTTATACCCCCAAGAAAATCCTAAGGCTAGAGTTGAAGAGTCCTGATAACCCTTTCATTTTCAAGTGCACCATAAAATCGGTCCTCGCTCCACTACTTTGTCGGCGATAAAATTATATTAGCTCACGTACGTGGTCCTGCGACGTGCTGTGACTTCTTACGTGGATTGTCGCCCTTATTTAGACCGCACGATACTTTTGCGCCACGATTTTTTGAAAAACCGACTATAAAAGGCACTTAGAGAAAGCAATCTAGTAAAACATTACCCAAATCATCACGAAGTTCATCATTAAGAAAAGTGTTTACGTTTCGGAAATCTACAGACATTATCAACTGGTTGGTGTCGCCTTACTAACTTGCCGCTTTAATGAGGGTTATGACATGCTAGATGAATTTTCATGAGCAAACATTGCGTTTCAACGAGGCATCTGAACTATAAGCGTAGTAATAGTCAGAGAGACAACATGCTAAGCCATTATAACGGCCAGTTTTGCTCACCATCAGTGTCTTTTTGTCAATCAGGGCTAAACACATGTAGCGGCAAACAGAGAGGGTTTGATCAGGAGATCAGAGAACCAAATAACAGTCTAAGCATGCTGGAAACTTTGTAAAGTAGGTAAGAGATTTAAGGATACAATTTCGAATACTTTTGGAAGTTACTGCTCCTCAAATATGTAGTTAAACCCAAAGCTGTTAAAAAAAATCTCATCATTTTTGAAGACAGAGAATATAATTTTTCTCCTTCCCTTTAAAATCCAAGATAATGTTTTTTTCGCATAAAATGTTACATATCACTAAGACCATAAAAATAAACCGATTGAAACCTCAATCCCCAAAATCGAACGAGTAGTTAGCCAAAATACAAACTTAAATACATACAAAGAATGCCAAATCATAGTCGTTTCGTTTGGCTTTGTGGTAGCCGAGAAAAAAAACAAACGCATCGCTTCGAATACAAACACATTGCCATCCCGTAAAACCTCGTAGAGTAGGATTTCCTGTTAGACATATGAGATAGCCAACTGAAAATCCGTTTTCATTTTCAATAGAAATCGTATCGCCTGCACTAGAGAACGGACGAAAAGATACGGCATCAAGTGCAAAACCGAACGGAACGCGCGTGAAATGGAGCGCAGTGCGTGATAAGTGGTGTTTCCACATGACGGATATTTTTACGCTCGACGGTGTTTTATTCTTCCTATTCCTACAGTTTTAACGACAATGTAAAGTTTATAGAATCGGATATGGTGTACGTCAAAACAGGGGTGCAATGCTATGAGTAGGTTTGGGCACAGAATAAGTAATAGTACTAACGTACAGAAGGCTCACTCTCTGGAGTCGATTAAATAGATAAAGACTCTAGCCGCGTACATATAAAGCACAATCTAGCTCGCTCCTGTTATATTTACCTACAGCGATAATAGCCTACAGCCCCACTCCAAAGCCCCGCAAAGCATTCATGCAAAAATAAACCGTATCACTACGCAAGAGCGCTTCTTTCAGTTTTTTAATCATGGCCGATCACGACGTCATCACGTACATATTAGGGTTGCGACTTACAAATTATATATTTTGTACTGTACGTTAGTACTATTACTTATTCTGTGGTTGCGGTCAGAATAACTAATAGTACTACCGTACAGAAGGCCCTCTCTCGAACAAAAGTCAAGTTTAGGTATACAAATTTGCCTACACTACACTTAATACGTGCAAGTCGCACGTGAAATAGAAACTTATCGTGTTACACGAGTAGTACAATAGTAATACCGTACCGTAAACAAATTCATTAAAATTGTATTAATTTCTACATTAAAAACATATAAAATAACACAATGAAGTGTTTACCAGTTCAATAAAACACATTACAAAACGAGGTGTAGTTATAGCCAATCATCGTAACATAGTGATCTTTCTTGCATTTTTCTATATTTCAAATGAGTCTAATAAACTATGAGCCGATGTCTCTTGCAATTTTCAACGTAGACAGAATAGTTTTGGAGTGTTTTAACACATATATTTCTTGAATTTAAAGAGATTGGTGAGCGTATTTCAATCAAATAAACTGCAATGTCTCATGGATAATAATGTTACGGCCGCCCTATAAACTTTTCTTTAAACACAACACACATGAGCATCAAACTCTCCACCAATTAGTTGAAATAACTGTAATATTCCAACATCGTTTTCTCTTTCACAATACAAAACAGTCGCGTATTTTAAATTAGCCATTTCTTTATTTCGCTCTGTTTACCCCTGTACCTTTTATGAGCTATTTTTAATGTACGTGTCTTTGATAGGGAGGCAGCGTGTTAGGGAACGGTTCCGATATAATTTGTGAGCCAATGGCTGTTGCTTGCCGCAAGTTACTAGTGATAGCGGTCAAATTTCTACATTGTTATCAAGATTTTGTTAAAGACGTACGCAAACGATGATAAGACAACTGACCATTTTTGCCTATAGACACAGAAAAACCAACAGCGTTGTATATGCGTGTTTATAAAATCTCATGGTACATCATAATAACAATAACGCGGCTTGTGTTGAGCTGCTGAGGCCAAAATCGAAATCAAGAATCAAAATTTTATTTTTGCAAATTGGCCGCCAAGGGCTCTTTTACATGTCGTTTTTGAAACTACCAGCGCATTCAGAAATACCATTATCCCCAAGAAGACTCCGCCGCAAGAAACTTGGTAAAAAGTCATTTTTTCAAAATTTCAAAATAAAATACAGTAAGAATACTTAAAGTCTACCTAAATTAAATACATTTATAAAAGAGATGTATAAGGTCCCCGAGCCTTAAATTATATTAGTCTACAGTAGAGATGTATAACGTCTCTAGGTACTAGTCAAAGTAAAACAAAGTAGTTATGGAACAAAAAGAAATAAAAAAAAACAATAAAAATAATTTAAGTTCAGTGGAGGTGTAAAACGCCTCCACCGACAAATAAATTAATTGGAGAATGTCCAATGTCGAAGAGAAAAAAAAATGTATTAAATATACATCTCATGTCAAGCAAGTAACCAATAATCTTTTGGATTCCGAAGGCAAGCTTACGTCTGCCACCCCCAATGTTGGCTCTCACGCACTCATGTCCTGCTCTGAAAGGGCATGTATCGCTTCCGTCCCCACGGGCTCACTATGTCACCTCCGGGGGTACACATACATACACAAATGTTCACCAACCCACCTAAACTCTAGTTTGCCTTAGTAGGCAGTCTAGAGTGGAGCGCAATTGCTTCGAAGGATGTTTGCGTAAGTGGCGAGGGCTTTAGTCACCGCCTACGCCTACCAAACTTTGATTTTTTGAGATGACATGGATCTTATCCCTTGTTATACGCCACGCCAAAATCCTTCTGTTTAATAGGGATAAATCATCAAGTAGAAATTATTTTTCCGCCAAAACCTATGCCTTCTACAACTGGAGTGGGATGCTCTTGCCCGGGAATGTGAATTATTTATCGCCGAGAATTGTACATGCGGCAGGTGATCCGAATTCTATTTCCATTGGAATCGGAAAAACAGTGACATTATTCTTTAAGGATACCGCTTGGTAATTGTGATTTGTTGAGAGAGCATGACGTTTTAACGTTCAATAATATAAGTCAACAATTTTAATGTAAGTAGCTTTATTGTTGTTAGAGCAAAGTTCGTTACTTTACCCATTGCTTATGGACCATAGAGTGGAGGGATTAACATTTTTGAAAGTGCTGATGTAGACCAATTCGTATTAAAAAAATTGCAAAATGGTTCTAATATAAAAAAGTATTCACCTGTGTTAGACGTACAGCGCTAAAACAATGTACCTCGTCATATAACCAAGCAACAGTTGTAGCATTACGCAGTTAACAATATGTAAATTTAATAATCTTGTCAATACTAATTTCTCGTTAAAGCCATCCTACCTCAAGAGCATTCCCTCAAAGCCATATTTCACGTACTCCCGACATGCAACATACTTCGCACTTCCCCTCGCCCCGGAACCGGTCAAATAGCTACATTAAGCCCGCAATATAACAAAAGGAAGACGTCCGTCGGTGCGTCGAAACATGAAAAGACAGAGGGCAATCAGAACCCAACCGAGTGGAAGGCCGACCGATGCCGGACCTGCCGATTATTAGTACGCCATTATAGTAGCAGTGCTAATATATATGTCATACCTCTCAACTAGGTTGGCTTGGGGGAAATATAACAGGCACTAGCTAACCCGAGCTAAAGAGATCGGCAAGTTTATAATGACATGTCATGTGCTCGCATACAGAAATAAAGGGAACCTATTTCGATTTTTTTAGTTGCGTAAACTACAGCTTGTTGGTAAATTCTTATTTTTTTATAGTTAAAGCGCTGAACATTGCTCAGATAAAAGTAACTGATGTGTTGTTAGTGAGAAAGATGTTTTGAATGAAATGGGATAGTGAGTTAAATGAGATTCATCCAATATAATAAATGATACCTACGTCGCTAACTTAAATAATGTCTTTAATATCTTATTCTAAAAGTAAAATGATAATCTCTTTGCTGTCCCACATCGATTTACTTCACAGGTTTTCTCACTTTGATAGACTCCGTTTTTATTTTATATAGACGAATTTTAGAAATGAGGAGCCGTCAGATATATATCAAGCGCCTTTAAATTTTACACAGAAAATAAAAGTATACGTGACTATTCGGCTCCTCGAACCTTTTAACGTCTTGCAATAAATATCTCATGGGAGATAATTGAAGGCGGTATTGAAACTGAATGAGAGAAAAGGGAAAGCAGATAATGGGGTATTACCTAAAGTCTCCCGACGATTAAAGGATTATTCTATCATTCCCGTTGAGCTACAGAAGGGAGTTTTGTAGTGAATTAATAGTAAGAGTGTTTTTGTTTTTGTTCTTAGGTTCTACTATACTTGTACCTTTATGCACATTCTTTAGTGCCTAGTTAGCAGCATAATTCGTAAAGTTTTTTTTTTTAACTAAAACAGTATGTTATTAATTTCCTTGGGTAACGATGCAATTGTTACATCGAAATCTAATAAGTAATGCAGGAAATGTTAGAGATATTAACGCTGAGTAGGTATAAGTAGCAATTTTTAATATAACAAGCAACCGCACAGCCTAATATTCATACAGTCCACTAGATTGGTTTTCGGGAACTTCCCCAGGCATAACTGCGGCAGACAGACTGACAACTCGTAACGAGTTGCGAACACTGTCCTGTAGAACACACCTGCTCGTACAAAACACGTTCCTAAACATTGTATCAGTAAAGAGTTGTGATGCGGGCTTACGGGAACAGCTGTGGGAGTTTAACTTTGAGGTGAAGTCAGGTTGCGTACTTTCTTAGAAACACGGAAAACCGCAAACTTAGGCTTAATTTAACCAATGAATGAGCTTGATGTGTGTGTAAATTGGTATAAATAGCACTTATAATGTTAAAGATGTGTTTATTTGGGCATGTGTTGAGATCTTGAGCTCTTTCACTAACTGGAATTTTAAACTCACACTTTGTCGGTCCCTCGTTTAATGCTACTCTCATCTACTCAAAGGTTAACTGGTAGAGATCCCTTATAGGGATAAGTTCACCTTCATGCATATATTAATGTTTTTTTTTTTGCGAATTGTATCTGTTTTTTTATATTTGTCCAATAAAGCATTTACTTACTTACTTGAGAAATACCAAATATTCATTGAATCCTTCAGATCATCATTTAAAGAAATTGCCGCCTATCTCTTTATCTAGGGCTAAGGCTTCTGAAGAATCGCCATGATGTTGTTCAATCTTCAATTGGAGATTAATGAGAATAATAATATTTACTTGCTGTGTATTACAATCAGGTCCAGGTACTAGATGTATTAAGCATGTCGATCCCTTTTACAAATGTTATGCGCTTTCATTTTTATTATGTTCATGTTTTGTATAGAAATTACTTACTTTCAGATATTGATCGTTATTTTTAATATTTACCTCACATTTATACTGTTAATAAAAAATAAAACGTTATAACTCATCAAGTTCTTTAGCGTGTATTAAATAGGTATTATTGTGCTCATAAATACAACATCTTAGTCTAGTAGCAATATTCTCAATGTTACAGTAGAATACAATTTCAGAAACGTAAGCTGAAAAAACAATGTAGCTTCTCAAATCCACTACAACATCACAACTGTATAATAGTTCACAGATAGTACTTTGTCCCCAGTAACTCGGTTCACAGTCTACTTGTTGTCATAATAGACAAAGCTAAACAACTACTGACATATGTATATGTATAATCTACGGAGCACAAACTAGGATACAACGGTAAATAACTACAGCGCATCTGTTTAAATAAAACGTTGAGTGTATTTTTTTTAAAAAGAGCTTTAGTTTAATCCAAGGTCCTATATTGCTTACATGCCCTTTAATTCGTATTTTAGTCTCTAGTTTGATTTTATAGATAGTAAAAGGAATGCCTTATCCCGTGGCAACTCTGAGAAACACGTCCTTAGTATTTGTCTACATTAGAAAAAGGAACCTGTATATGCAAGATCGAAAATGGCCTAAACTGCTTTGAGAAAAGGATGGTAGGTACGGCCATGCCACTTTTTTTGCTCGACTTGGCGGGGGCACTGCCATGCCCCCAGATGGTATTTCTTTATTTACGGTAACAGCATTATCAGAACATCAAGGATAAATTAGGGTTACTAACCACTTATATTACCTGTCTAGAATTTTACGATGAAGTAAATATTAATAATTAGCTGTTGCCCGCAACTTCGTCAGCATAGAATTCGTTTATCGCTGTCCCGCAGGAATTACGCAATGTTTCGGGATAAAAAGTAGCCTATATGTTATTCCAGACTATAATCTATCTATGTTCCAATTTACATCCAGATCTGTCCAGCCGTTCTGGCGTGAAAGAGTAACAAACATCCATGCATCCATCCATACTTACAAACTTTCGCGTTTATAATATTAGTAGGATAGTTTCATAGAGTGATATCATAGTAGAAGTACCACTGAAATCTCATTTCTTAGCTTCTATCCACAACAGAAGTATGAGTGCACTGATCATAAATACACCAATAAGCTTCTTCTTCTTCTTCTTCTTGATTGTGGCGTTACAAGTCGTTATAGCGACGACAACTTCGCCAATGTCGGTAAAAATTTATTTAGGTATAAAATCTTGTGACAAAATGTCGGCAACGTTGTACGGTAACACGGTCAAAGACCCCCTACCCCCCCTGTCGGGCTCTTAGCCAACGGTCAATGATATCCCTCAGATACTGCCAGGAAATCATTAGCCATTGCCCAGGGTGCACCGGACCAAGCACTGCTCTTCCCCCCGGACGGATCCGAAAACGAACCGCAGCTCTTGTTCACACGTGGAGGTAACCCGACTCGCACCCCCACCAATAAGCTACTGTAGATCCTTTACCACTGCATCCGTCAGTTCGTTATCTGTCGCTTCCTACCTGCTGCAACTTGTATAATACGCTCCGCTGCTCCTGAAGCCTTCCCTTTTTATGTGTTATCGCAATTTCAGAATCATACGGGAGTTTGAGACTATTCTATTTGCATTGTTGGTTAGCTGCTACTCGAAATAAATGGATAACTTTACTTTTCTCAAACATTATCGTAAATATCGTCATTGTATTCTAAGTAACAGAACACGAAGGGCCTTGTTGACGGCCGAATTACATTGCATTGTCTGACCATAAATCGGATTGCTGGACTGTTTTTCATTTGTTTTTAACTTTTTAAAAAGTCAAAGAGACTATGGAATAATGAACAATAATGTCATACAGCCAAGTCGATGCCCGAGGAGTGCGCGTTTTGTTCGAGTCTAACGTTTTTATCAATGTCTCAAATAGCTTACGGTGACAGACAACATAAAAAAAATCTCAAGAAAAAAGGCAGGAACATGAAAACCACCAAGTTGCGAGAAAATTTGGTGCCAAATTTATTTTCATTTCCTATCAATGTTGGAGAAAAACATTATATGTGCCTCAGCTGGAATAGCAATTGCTGGATGAGTAACTTTAAAAAACACTCACCTGCGGTTCGTGTTTTTAAACAAGTTACTCATCCAGCAATTGGCTACTTCCCAGGCCTCAACTCCAACAGTTGTCAGTTCTACGGCAAACGTGACCAGCCCATTTCACATCTTACTGATGTGGACAAGGAACTAGGAATAATTTTGGGACCGTAGACAGAGTTCTGCGTAAATAGCTAGCAGAAATTATTTGGACATTGCTCGGAGCTTGCGCATTGGCTATATTTTTGTAGAAGCCCCATCGTGTACCGAAACCAAAAGCATGTTCTGCGATTGCGACGTTATTTCCCTTGTGTTTGAATAGGAATAACAATTAATAACCGGTTATTACGGCGATTACGGGCTCTTAGCCCACCGGGGCGGCAAGATCGATATCACTCACGAAACGGGGCTTAAGAGGACCCGTGCTCATTTCTAATGTGCTTGGCGATAACTGTAACAAGTATAATATTTTTAACTAATAGCGATGTGGGATCTTTTAAGGGTAGGTACCGTAAACAAGGAATGGGGACTATCGTTACTTTGCTCACCAGTTGGCGCCACTGTTGACTAAGGTCCAGAGGTATAGCTGTCAAAGGCGACTTTTATGATCGGCGCCGAAACAAAGTTTTTAATCTTGAATCTCATTAAGTTTATTAATAATAAATAACTATCATCACTTCGTGTAGCTATGCCGCAATGTTGTGCAGGTCCGTTTTGATCGAAAAAAAAAACCGCTTTCAAAGCGTTCACATTCATCGCCAAATAATCCATATTTGCGATAATTTCACGAAGGACATCACTTTTCAACAACAGGTAAATTCAAGGAATTATAATTTATTTACGAAGCCCGCCAAAACTAGTGTAAAGTGAATGTTATTGGACCTCACGCGACACTAGCGCCTCTAGTGGCAAATTCACACGCGATAGCCCCCATTGAGAACCGAGATATCCTCACGTCCATCTGTTTGTCCTTCTATCACAAGGGTCTAGCGGATAAATTGTATTTGTATTACCGATAAAAAAGTAACGAGTAAAAATAAAATTAAGTCAAAAATAAATGAGGGTAACCTAGCGATAGGCACGCATCAGAAATGTTAAAGGTCATTTAGGTATAAAATGCCATACGCATTTGATCCTTAGACATTTTTGAGCAGTATAAAATCCGCCTGCACAGTTAGGGTTAACGCCTGCTTAAAGACCAATGTATAGTTTTTTTATCGCACTTTTTCCCACAGTTTTAAAACCATTCGGCTTATTACCAAAATGTAATCACTACATAGTATAAAACAAAGTCGCTTTTCGCTGTCTGTCCGTCCCTATGTATGCTTAGATCTTTAAAACTACGCAACGGATTTTGATGCGGTTTTTTTTTAATAGATAGAGTGATTCAAGAGAAAGGTTTACAACATGTATAATACGCAGATGAAGTCGCGGGCAGAAGCTAGTAATTCATAATTCATTTATTGCATAGTAATCATGTCGTACATTAGGTCTCACATAACTTAATAAACATTGAAGAGTGCAACGTAGTACCCCAAATAATACACAATCATTTTCTTCCTGTAATAGTTTTAAATTATTATATAATGCGACGGAGATGATTATATTATATACCTAAGACAAAAATATTACGGGGTGATTGCATCATGATCACGGGTAGGACTTGTGGGATGCATCCAGATCATGATGTCAACTCCGTCGAAACATCGCGAGCACGTTTTAAGTAATCTTTGAAATGAATCAAATAAAGTTAAATAAGACTTTAGAAAGCGCCCTTAAGAGACTTCGAAGTACAAAATTAAGTGTTACAAGTCAAACAGTTTGTTGGGCAATCCTGCTGACTAATTAGTAAAGGCAAACGCCGCATACTTCGAGCTGTTTCTTACTCAATAATGGATTGTTTATTTGGTTTCACTGCTCATTTAGAATTTGTACGATAAAATAAGCACCTAATTTAACTTCAATTATTTCGGAATTTTAATATTATGGGTTCAGTTACTTTCTTTAGTAAACAATCAAACCAAATGTTCACATTTCTAGAATATCAGGTTAGTTGAATTGGGCACTTGGTTTCATCACTTTTGGAATTGTCAATGTTCGTCGTTAACAAATAGACGAAGGAGAATGTCTTCATCATCATTTCATCGTCATTATCATCATTATCATACAGGTAAGATTAGTTTGCTGCTTAAACATTCTCGCTGTGCGCTTCTACTAGATGAAACAAACACCATATCATCGACATACAATACAAGAAGCTCAACATAGATAAAGGTACGCTGGCAGTATCAGTAGAGCATCGAGCTTTTAACTAATAGAGTGATCATGTCATTTCATTAATTTGCAAAAAAATCTGCATTGCTGCACTCCTATTGGCCGGTCGAAGGTCCGCTCAAACATGATACTGGAGTTGGAAAAGCAAAATTAGGTAGGTAAGTACCATCGATCTCGAAACTAGACAGTATATATTCAATCATTGAGTAGCACGGTAAATAAGTAAATAACACTCACGTAGGTATTTAATGAAAAGAAAAGTGAATTAAGTGAATTTATAATGATAATTTCAGGAGGTAAAAGGAAATACAATCGCAATTAAAAAAGTCGTTTAAAATAGTATTATAGACCGACCGCTTAAATGAGTCCTCGCCAGCGCGGCACAGGGGTGCGCGGTAGGACGATAAAGGGGACCGAGAGAGGTGCGGGTAGTGCGCCTGCCGCCCGCACCTCTCTCGGCCCCCTTTGTTATCCCACCTCGCACCCCTGCACCGCATGGGCGAGGACTCAATTAAGCGGTCGGTCTATAATCCACAAACCACTAACGAGTTTGGATGACATTGGTTAATTCCTCTTTGTCTAAGAGCAAAACACGTACCTACAGACATTGTTTATGACTTCGATATCGCGGTCGTAAATCTCAAAACTTCACTTTACGACGTGCTGACAAAGAAATACCACAACTATTTGTGCAATTGTGCGACTAGAGTAAGATGGGGACGGAAAAGTAACTAGGTAACTAGGCTAGGTAGGTAGGTAGGTAGGTAAGTAACTAGGTAGGTAGGTAGGTAGGTAGGTAGGTAGGGTCCTTGAGATCCTGGAACGACATGCTGGTTTGTCTTGCTGTCCCATTCACTCTTATGGGTTCGTTACTTTAATCGGCCGATGGCACCCGAATATTTTTTATTTGTATTTTGTATTTTTTTATGACGCGGCGTAAAAACATCAGGGACTATTTTCACCCTCAAATTATTGTAATCAGCCTTAATGTTTTTTCTGATGGAGCAACTGTTATAAAAATGGTAAAGCATATTTCATCACACTTGCACGTAAACAGTCTGTATCAAAACATCCAGGTTAACTTGGCCGTAATGCCCCATATTAAACCCTCGAGCTCTTATCATGAAACCCTAGATCGGTAAGTAATTTTTGCGACTGCGACGACAACCTTCCCTGGTCATATGTAAAATTGGTGCGGAACCAGTATTTTCCAGTATCAATATTTAGCGAGCGGACTCCAGATTAGCTCTCTCGCACCATTAACTTTCAGACGATATCACCCTTTGAGCGACCACTGGCGAATAGCGATGAATTTAGTCGAGATACCATCCATACTAAATTTAGACGAGGGGATTCTTATTTTCCTTTAATAGGTATATTGTTTCGAATTTCGGAAGTCATCCTACTAATATTATAAACGCGAAAGTTTGTAAGTATGGATGGATGGATGTTAATCTTTCACGCCAGAACGGCTGGACAGATCTGGATGCAATTTGGAACATAGATAGATTATAGTCTGGAATAACACATAGGCTACTTACATAGGGTTTTTATGCCGGAAAATTGCGTAATTCCTGCGGGTTAGCGATCAACGAATTGCAGACAAAGCTGCGGGGAACAGCTAGTTGAGTCATAATTATGCTCAAAACTATCGTTAAATCAACTTATCTATCTATCTATCGATGGTCATAATTTTCTTATCTAAATTATATAATATATAACGCTAAGTAACTCTACTGTCCGTGACCTCTTGGCCATTCGCGTTAGTCTTGCTGTCTCTCTCACTCAGCCGATTCAAGTATCAAACCCATAAGAGCGAGTGAGACAGCAAAACAAACATGGATGACATTATAAGAGCTCACGGACTGTACCTAATGATTTACCAAATAATAATATACCTACAAATAATTATATCAACTCCCCAAAACAAGGCAAACATAAAGCCCTTACAAACAAAAATCAAAGCATGCTTATTAGCAAAAACGCAGGGTAAGCCGGTTTAACGGTTGATTAAGTTTTAATCAGAGTTTATTGGAGTTCCGTGCCGTTCGAAATTGTGAGAACGTTTCAAGTGGCTGCTTAGGCTGTGTGCACACGTACCGCCGTTGCGGTTGACAAGATCTGTTCACACCCTTATTTCAAAGCTTTCTGTGTTATAGGTAAAGGCGTAAAGGCTCAGTATCATTGGTCGATATAGGTGAAAAACTTAAGTAAATGAAGTGTTGTATGTAGTAGTGTACAGAACTGACATGGGACTTAATTCATTTTTCTAATTTGGAACGTCAAGTGAAGACAGCAAAAGCAAAGAACTACCCTCATTTCGTTCGCTATTTAGACGTCAAAAGCGGTTGCATGCAACACATAACTTAACTTTTCAGTCGTTAACAGTGGATAAAGCTTTAATCGGAGTTTGTTGGAGTTCCGTGCCAGAGATGGTGTTGAGAACGTCTCAAGTGGCATTGAAGCTGTGTGTACACGGTGGGTTTAACACTGCGGTTACCACAATTTGTCTACACCCTTATGCGATATATCAGTATTTAGGGAGACAAAATTATGTGACTTACATTAGAACTATTTAAGTAAAACCAATTATCTTGATCAACACTAGGAGATCGCACGAAAAAGAAGACTTTTCCTTTCTGTTGTCTGCGGGCCGAAACAGCTTTTGCTCCATATAATGACTGGGCAGTGTCTTTAGTGCAGTCTAGTGACCTATGACAATCCAAATACGGAATTGTAATAAGAAATCAAATGTTAAAATCATACTAAAAATATATCTCTTTTCATGAGAAATTAGCTGTTGCCAGCGCATAATTACCTTATTGCGATCCCTCGGGAACAATGCGATTTTTCGGTATAAAAACTATCTTATGTTCTTCCTCGGGACTGTAGCTATCTCTGTACCAAATTCCAAAATTGGTTCTGTGGTTTAGGCAGACAGACAGAGTTACTTTCGCATTTATATTTATAGGAATAATATTTTTTTAAATCGCTGCGGTTTCTAGCGGCACGTGTTAGTAACCCTCACAAACGAGGTTTCATCATTTCATATTTCGTAGGAATTCGGCGAAAATATCCTGTTTCTTTACGAACCAATCTCTAAATTGTTCATCGCATCGTAATGTTCTGAATCGGGTTGGTTTTTAATTGGAACAGGATATTATCGTAAAGAAATTGGACCTAAATATTAATGTGCTCTTGGTTCCTCGGGATGAAAAAAAAATTTGTAGGGAAAAAGAATTCAGCAGATCTGCTGTTTTTCAGGTCTTACTTTTTACGTAAGTAGAAGGTGTATTAGTAAAACCAATATCAGGAGTAGTCATCTAGCTGGAAACCAATAGTGTAACTCTAAAGTGCATTTGTAACAGCAAGGCTTGCCAGAATTTTGAACCCTATTCAAATTTTTCTAAGGCCTTCTTCGATCTCATCAGCCTGCGTCGAACAGCCGCCCGTCGCCCGTAGCGTCTATATACTGTGTTCGAAAATGTTTCGGAGCGGTCGTTCTTCCCGTTGTTTGCAACGTCAAAAACGCGGTGGGCCAGAACGACCGCGTCTGAACATTTACGAACACAGAATACAGACGCCGCGAGTCCGGGTGAGAACAACCAAGACTTAGCAATTAATAAAGCCAACATGGTACGAGGAAATAATTACAATAACCGCGTACCCAGCAAGTTCTCGTGCTTTATTCAACGCTGCTGATTCAGTAATTTTATAAAATAACCCAATAACTTCGAGCCTCAGCTCTTTATACTCGTTTACTGGCTGTTAATTAACTTTTAATTAAAATCTATAGTCTTCACTTAGCTAACGGTGGCGTCAGCGGAATTCTGAAATCACTTAAGTATATTTAAGATCGTTCAAGGTATGATCGATGTCTGGCCGAACTAAGGCGAAATCAATTGCTGCAATCGAACGAGGGTTTATTAAAGCGGTTCGGAGAACAAGAAATGCTAATAGTTTCATGCCTTGAATATAAAATCATTACTTTATCACAGGTAATTATTTTATAATCAGGTACCTATTATTAAGGGGTCAATCACTGATCAGTCCTGCATAAAAAAATGCTCTGACTTTTGAAGCACTGGAACAGTATAGTTGGGATGCGAGTCGGGTTACCTCCACGTGTGGTCAAGAGCTGCGGTTCGTTTTTGGATCCGCCCGGGGGGAGAGCTGTGCTTGGTCCGGTGCACCCTGGGCATCGGCTAATGATTTCCTAGCAGTTTCTGAGGGTTATGATTGACCGTTGGCTAAGAGCCCGACAGGGAAGAGGGTCTTTGACCATTACCGTACGACGTTGCCGACATTTTGTCACAAGACTTTTTAATTATACCTTTGTTACTTTGACATTGGCGAAGTTGTCGTCGCTATAACGACTTGATACGCCACAAATAAGAAGAAGAAGAAGAACAGTATAGTTCGAGAAAGCATACGTTTTTCTAGTCCTACTAATACAATGTGAAAGTTTGGATGTGTGCTGACCAGATCCTTGCACAATTTTTATCAGTGTGGACTTTACGTTCACTAGCTTCCGTAGACTGTAAAACTACACTTTCCCCACCTATATCTTCTTGGGGCACTTGAGAATTTTCCCCAGGTACTAGCCGCAACATTAAACTAGCGTTAGCGTCGTCCTCGCAATACAATTTGACTTAATTACCTCATTACTTTGATAATTGGCCTGTACCCTAATAGCTTTGGGGCAAATTATAGTTTCATAGTTCTTTGGATGGTGGGTGGGGGGAGTCTTATTTTTAGGACTTAAAGTAAATTGCTTTACAGTGGGGACAGTTGGAAGAACTTCTAAACTTGATTAATGGGATGTATTTTAATGTGTATTTTGTTTTTTCATGACTACTTTATCTTGATGAAATTAGCTTAATGGAAGCATCTTCTCGGCACAAAGTTCTTTTATTGAAGGTACAAACGGAATAAATATATTGCGGTGAAAGATATTAGAATGATTTAATAATGATACGACTAGGACTGAAAATAATAACTGTTGATTTTATACTTTTCGTTAAGTTAAGTATAAGTCCTGGTAGTTGGAACCATTAAGTAATTAATTTCACTCAATCACCACTATTACATTGTTAAATACGCGTTAATTATTGAACGATAATGTCTCGTATTACGAACAAGAACTTCGGATAAATGCAGCCCAAACATTTAATATAATAAAAACACGCGCTAGTGCGGTATCGGCTGCGCCCCATTGTGCAGCATTGCTGATTTACGATTGTTATGCTCTTACAAGGTTCAGTTTTTAACCCCTAGCGCAAAAAGGGGGGTGTTATAAGTTTGACGTCGATGTCTATTTGTGTGTGTGTGTGTGTGTCTGTGGCATGATAGCTCTCAAGCCGATGGACCGATTTCGATTCGTTTTTCTTCATTCGAAAGCCAGTTTCCTTGCGGTGGTTCTTGGCCATTGTTGGTAAGAATCGGTCCAGCAGTTTGAAGAATATCAGCTCTGTACCAAAATGACGCACACACACATAAATCACATCTTTATCCCTTAAGGGGTAGATAGAACCTAATGTAACAAGACCTAAGGACCACGTTCAGCATGATGATGCTGATGTCCAAAATGACGTATGACAATTCTGGCACAAAATTGTTTATTTAAGTAATTCCTCGAGAAATGCGTGGAGGGTTTTTAAAATTTTGAATTCAATTAATTCACTGATAGAATCAGGAACACCGATCTGCGGTCCAGGACTCGAAATGCCGATATGGAGGTGAAAGCTGCAAAACTCAAGTAGGACTGGGCCGAATGCATCCGAATTTCCGAATCGCTGGGCCAAAATGACCACCGACTCGGTTCCATGTGACGGGAAGAGCAGACCAAAGAGGAGATAGCGGGACAATTTGGAGTTTTTTGAACCGGACTGGGGAAGTCTTGCAACAGACAGAGACCGATGGAAAAAGAAAGGGGAGGCCTTTGCCGAGCGTTGGGGCACCAGATAAGGTACTAAACAAAAATTACGGGTACTGCTCGAATGAAAATACACAACAATATACAAATCGTCATTGCATTTAAATAATGCGATGAGATAGAAGTACAAAGCAATTTATTAAGTTCCCTTTGCTAGAAACTGAATTGTCCTTATTTTTTTTTTGAGTAGTTTATACATATATCATGAATGAAATGAATGAAAGCCAACCAAAGACGTCGCCATCTTTAGTTAGTCATTTGATCGAAATTATGTTATTATTAATATAATTATGAAGAAGGACGTATATATAACATGCCCAGTATGGTTGAATAGATTGGGAGTCAATGAACAAAAAATTTTACCTTGCTACTCCGCTACTCACGTGCAAAATAACCAAGCCTGTGTGAAATATATATGTTTTTCATGCAATCCCTCCCTCCACTGCTGCCAATAAAACACATATAAATCCCACAAACTTAATTATCCCTTACACCACACAAACACTGACGCGTTTCAATCCCTCTACGGGATCATTATCAAAGTTTACACACAACCGTTACACATGCAAACCAACGTCGTACTGAATCTAAACTGTATATATAAGCCTAATGTACCTACGTTCATATGTTTTCCCAAAGTACCCTATTATTTATGATTTTTATTATCCATTAACAACTACCTTCAAAAAATTTTTCGACTACAGTAAAAATAAATAGGGTTATGTATTTTACAACCGGGTGACCGCAGAGCTGGCAGCTTCCTTGGACAGCGTATTAGTATCGCTGTCCAAAGGGGGAATGCTGCCAGTGTCTGTGGAACTATGCCACGGGGGCCCCTTCTTTTATAATTATTTTATTTTAAGATTAGTTTTAGTTTAGTTTTTAATTTAATAGTTTAATTTGTATTAATTTCATTTATGTAATTTTTATTGTATTGTTCATGAATAAATTTTACAACTACAATTTTTATTCACCAAAATGAACACGCAATAACGGCGATGAAAGCAAGTTCACTTGTTCATTAATTATGGAACCATAATTTTCATACCATAATTTTTTTTCCATAATTAATGAACAAGTGAACTTGCTTTCATCGCCGTTATTGCGTGTTCATTTTGGTGAATAAAAATTGTAGTTGTAAAATACATAACCCTATTTATTTTTACTGTAGTCGAAAAATTTTTTGAAGGTAGTTGTTAATGGATAATAAAAATCATAAATAATAGGGTACTTTGGGAAAACATATGAACGTAGGTACATTAGGCTTATATATACAGTTTAGATTCAGTACGACGTTGGTTTGCATGTGTAACGGTTGTGTGTAAACTTTGATAATGATCCCGTAGAGGGATTGAAACGCGTCAGTGTTTGTGTGGTGTAAGGGATAATTAAGTTTGTGGGATTTATATGTGTTTTATTGGCAGCAGTGGAGGGAGGGATTGCATGAAAAACATATATATTTCACACAGGCTTGGTTATTTTGCACGTGAGTAGCGGAGTAGCAAGGTAAAATTTTTTGTTCATTGAAATGGACCTCCGCAAAGTAACGCCTGATTCAATAAAAGATTGGGAGTCGTTCGAACGTTCTTTAAGAGCTACCGTCTAATTACTCGGGGACTAATACGAGTCTTAGAATGTTATTACATTACTAAAGTAGAAAGACAAGAGGAAAACTTCATTTCCCTGGAACTGTGCCTTTAGTAGAGAAACGTAGGTAAAGCCTCTGTCAAAGTCTCTATTAATTTAGTTGTATAACACGTCACTTTGTTCTAGCTCTGGGATTATCCTTTTGTTCCCGATCGCTGTCTCTAGAAATACATACATACATACGAGTACATATATAACATATATAGACAGAGCCTAAGGTAACAAAACCTTAAGCCTACGTTTAGCATGATTAAGGGCGTATAGGGTGGAAAAGGAAATCAAAATAGTGATGGGTTACTTTGCCGCATCGCCTATAACATGATTCCTAAGACTTTCGCCCATTCCCTCGATTAAGCAACTGGTAAATTTTATGTTTTTTCTTTACTCCCAGACCAGCATGGAAGAAATCGAAATACTTTTTATACTTGGACGTACTTCTGCAAACCGGAATCAACCCACAAATAAGTTAAATACTCACATCACCACCACCTATAATATCAGCAGTAAATTAGAACCTGAAAATTGTCAAATTATTCATAAGTATTTTCAAGATGTATCACTGATGGGTAGAATAAGGAATAGTGTGATAAGGGAATGTGCGGGTGTGAAAGAGGATATGGTGACTAGGATAGAAAAAGTATGCTAAGTTAGTTTGGTCACGTAAAGCGGATGGATGAAAGTAGACTAACTAAACAGATCTATATGGGGAGTGTGAATGGTTGCGTTGGGAGGGGAAGGCCTAGGCGGACGTTCCGAGACCAAATAGGAGACGTTTTGTGGGGTGCGAGTTGGGTTACCTCCACGTGTGGTCAAGAGCTGCGTTTCCTTTTTGGATCCATCCGAGGGGAAGAGCAGTGCTTGATCCGGTGCACCCTGGGCATCGGCTAATGATTTCCTAGCAGTTTCTGAGGGATATCATTGACCGTTGGCTAAGAGCCCGACAGGGGGGGAGGGGGTCTTTGAACATTACCGTACAACGTTGCCGACATTTTGTCACAAGATTTTTTAATTATATTTTTGTTACTTTGACATTTGCGAAGTTGTCGTCGCTATAACGACCTGAAACGCCACAAATAAGAAGAAGAAGAAGAGACGTTTTGTAAAAAAGTCAGGTCCGGAGTACCCGAAACCGACGAGCATTTGTATGAAGAGATGGATGAATGTGGGTGAAGCGCAAAAAGTATGCCAGGATCGTAGCAAGTGAAACAAAGTAGTCTCTACCAACCCCTGTAGGAAAGAGGCGTGACGGTATGTATGTATTTTCACCTAAATTGTAATTTCTGTCTAAAGTTTATGAAATTTTTCATTGTCTTTTGATTATTTACTATCAAAATGTCCTGAGACCTATTTAAGCGGTTTTGTAATAAACTAGTCATTATGTCCAGTAACGTAACTCGAGGGTGGCAGGGGTGGCATGCCAGGGGCCCCTAGCCCTACAGGGCCCCGAACTGGCTTGGCTTAGAGCACGGAAGTGAGCTGATGCACTTCTTTATATTGAGGAAGGAGCCCCATCTGACGAATTTGCCACGAGCCCCAGACGTTATAGTTACGCCCACTGCATATGTTTCGCATCCCCGTTTCGCCCACGGTGTTCCGCTAGATACAATAGTTTTAAATCCTTTCGTTCCACTGTATCAATGGGATCATACATTGCATAATTCATGACTGCATGCATTTTAAATCTACCCTTGCATTTAACCGTTTTCAAAAACAATACGTTGCGCCGCATTAATTAAAAAGTTACAATAAAACTGTCCTAGCTTCGCGCAACTGCCGCGCGGGAGCTTGTTGTTGCAAAATAACGTTTACGCCTTCAGAATAGGAGTGTTGTGGACGGTAAATGAATTTTATACGATTGTATGCAGGTGCCCCAATTAGCAGAGAATGCTGGTCGCTCACAGAACGAAGCGTGTTTTACATTGTTTAAGCCAACGCCGTGATACGTGAGAGTATATCATCAAGCTAGTAACATGATAGGGAGTAGACTGAGCTAAAGCTAAGACTAATAAAGACCGTAAACTTGCTGAGTAAAGGAGCGACCACACCGCTGCGTAACGCAGTGACGTCTCGCATGCGTCACGTTCTCACACCGTTTCTTCATACATTTTGATGCGTAATCGCACCGTCTACTTCTTTTACGCACTGGTGTTACCAGACCTCAATTGTGATCGTGAAGGTAGCGTTTCCATAGTAACAAAGCCATGAACCATGACCACTCTGACATGAGTGTCCGACTAAGAACCTACTAACCTACCTATCAAACATTCAACTGGTGTTTAAAAACATGAAGGTTAACTGTAAGATATCCCTTTCGAGGGATAAGTTTGCCTTTGAACGAATCTCTGTCAATAATGTATTTTTTTATTTTGTTATTTGCAGTAAAGAGTTGCCTCTCAGTTACCAGACTCTAAGAAGCCTTTGATATGCAAATTAAACATATATACATACATACATATATCACGGCTTTATCCCTTACGGAATAGACAAAGCCTAAAGTAACAAACACGTTTAGCATGATTAAGGGCGTATAGGTGGAAAGGGAAATCAAAGTACTGTAGTGATGGGTTGCTAGCCGCATCGGCTATAACATGATCCCTAAGACTTTCGACCATTCCCTCGATGCGCTTTTACCATCTGCGCGGGAAGAGAAGCAACTGGTAAATTGTATGTTTTTTCTTTACTCCCAGATCAGCATCTGATAAGCATTTTAATGTTCTTGCAACGCTCAGTAGAATTTCCTAACACTAACTACTAACCTTACTTAAAACCTTATTCGTACGTAAGGTATAATTAGTCTCTAAAACATTTATGACCTATTAAATCATTTTACGGCGTAATTACATGGCAGGTAACTCCAGAGATTGACCCAAGCGTAAATCTTTACATTTATGGCGGCGTAAATCTTACGATGAACCTGACACGCCCGTAAACTTACTGGAAAATTTTATGAGGTGATCCCAAAGTGTCCTCACACGCGTGACAATGTTAGAGGCTACTCCGATATTCGATACGTCTCTCGCACTCTCTTGTTAATGACCCCTTTAGCGCCACCTAGTTGGCCTCTACATAACTATTATGACACATGAGTTAGCGCCAGTTCTAATGACAGCTGTCACAACGCGCTAACGAAGTTTCTCAATGCGGCTGCATAAATACAACTCTCAAGTCCTTCGGACTTCGGTCCCCAGGCATAACATCTGCCTGGAGAGAGATCTCTCTATTGTGGCACTTCCCCACAACTATTAGTGTAAGAGGCACGAAACAAACTGTTTTTTAACTAAGTAGGCTTGCTGAGTCGTGGCAACTGTCCAAGGCTACGGAAGTGCCGGGAGAATTGGTCTCTTTTTTTGCCATTAAGGATGCACATGCATTGAGCTAAAACGGAAAAGCTCAAGCAAATCGATCGGTTATTATCGTTTGTTTACACAGCTTAGAAATTTGACAAACCTCTTAAGCCATGTAAATAGTCAAACCATTACATTCTTATTCTATCTGACGTAATTTTTGTTTAATAAAAATATTATCTTACTTCCGAAGTCAAATTACTTCCATGTTGATCTGAGAGCAAAGAAAAACATAGAATGTAGCAGTTGCTTCCCTTCCCGCGCAGATGGTAAAAACCCATCGAGTGAATGGGCAAAAATCATGTTATAGGCGATGCGGCTAGCAGCCCATCACTAATTTGATTCCACTTTCCACCTATACGCCCACAGTGTCTTGCTATACGTGGCCTGCAGGTCTTGTTACATTAGGCTCTGTCTACCCCGTAAGGGATAAAGACGTGATTTGTGTATGTATGTATGTAGAATCAATTTCGCATTCATAATATTATACGTAGTAAGAAATGCGTTTTTTAACCGACTTCAAAAAAAGGAGGAGGTTCTCAATTCGACTGTATTTTTTTTTATTTGAATTAATTCGATCGTGTCTATAGAATTTCTGTCAATCAATTCTAATATCGGCACAAGTGCGGAACTCGCCAATAATGTGACGATTAATGGTTCTGCGTTTAATCAATGGAATTTAATGGGATAAGCGCTTTAGTCTCTAAGGCGTTACAACCGCTGTGTGTCCTTGTGGGAATTTCAGAATGCCTCGATTGATATATTAATACGGTTAAGAGGAAATAGGCTGATAATTGTCTTTAAATATAGTTACTTGAACATGCTAGTCTTTGAACCCGCCAATAGGATTAAAAAATATATATTCGCATGATATCTTAGTCCTCTAGGTTGGCAACGCATCTGCAATCCCGCCGGGCTTGCGGGTTTCTATGGGCAGTGGTGATCACTTACCATCAGGTGACCCACTTGCTCGTTTGCCTTCCTATTCACATAAAAAAAAAAAAAAAAAAAAAAAAAAAAAATATAGTTCAATTCTAATTTAGGCTAATTTTTATTAAACTTGTAAAATGTCGTGTGCCAGAGTGTCGTTTTCGGATAATTTTGTGGTTCTGGGCTTGTTTTTTTTTGTATTTTTTTTTTCATTTTCTCGCAAATGTGATGATGATATCACGGGCAGTAAGGGGATTACAAACTCGAGTCATTAAAAGCCTTCTGCCTTCGGCGTCGGACTTCTAATAGGCTAATCGTTAGCAATCCCCTTCTTACCGCCCTCGGTGCACAATGTAGGTAGGTACTGTTTTATCACTACGTTTATACTATTCAATTAAGATGCTAACATAAGCTGATGACTTTGAGCAGCGCCAAACTACTCAAATGGTTGGTTTCACTGGAATTTGATAAGAAACTACTATGTTGGATATTGGAGGTGAAATAAGTACTGAAAAAAAGCACAAATAAATTACCAATTAGGTTTATCGAACCAATTTTGCCTAGTTGGGATTTGGAAAAGAAAGACGGATTATGGAATATCGGGAATGCAAGGGATTCGGATCATCGTAATAATTATTTCTTTATTCTATCGCAAAATAGTTAAACTGATTCTGTACATACGAAGTCAGCAGAAAAAACCTAGGCTACTGCCAGCTAATTATAAAATTATGATAATCGACAGAATAAAGTTATGTCTTCTTAAACTCAACACGTACCTACAAGCTATATCGCTTAATAGTTATATCTTAGTTAATCAACGACTAAGATAATAAGTTACTGTGTATTTTTCGTACCCAACAAAAACCAAACATAACCGCCCTAATTTTGCAATTTAAAACATAAATCATTGTTAAACCAACTAGCAAAGCCAACTAGAAAAACCACAACACGGTTCGTCGACTTTAATTGCGGTGTCGATGTTAAAAGTTGTCAAACATCAATTATTACAAATAGCTACAAGTAGATATGCAAAGGGTGTCACGACCATCAAATTTGTAAACACAAAGTCCGAAGTAAACCGCAACTCGGAGTTCCACGCAGTTAATACACCCGACTGTACTGCTAAGGGGCACAGATTAGTTGGCTACAATTTAAAGCCGTCAGATTTGTATAATCATAATTGGGGCTTTAGCTTAGCCGGAGATGGGTCATTAAAAATTGACACAATACGGCCCGGCGTTAATAATATAGCGGCCGGCGAGTGCTAGGCCGAGTTCTAGGGAAGGGAAGGGCTGGTATCGGTTTCAGCTATAAATTTTACACATAATTTTATTTGTTACTAGATTCATGCCGCTGTTTTGCCACTTTCTATCCGTCGTTATTCGTTGTCTACATAATGTAGGATAGTCCAAGGATTTTGATATATCAGTCAGTTAACGTGGCTTAGGCAAGTGGGACATTAAATTTGTTTATAAATATGATGCCAATTGTTATTAAGCTTGTGTTATACGAAAAAATGTGACAGTAACACCAGTTAACAGAAGAAGTTTCTAATGTCAGTTTCGGATTGTTTCAACTACGAACTTTGTGTCGAATGTCTACTAAAAATGTAGCAAAAGACAATTTACTTGAACTTATGAAATATTTTTATTGCACAAGTCTACTTTGAGACTCTCTATGAAATTGGTACCGAAAAATCTCATTTAATAAGGATTTTAACCAATGAGTGATTTGCAAATCAATTAATGGATCGTGGCGTGACTGAGCTTAAATCCTACTAATATTTTAAATGTGAAAGTTTGTGAGTATGGATGTTTGGATGTTTGTTACTCTTTCACGCCAGAACGGCTGGACAGATCTGGATGAAATTTGGAACATAGATAGATTATAGTCTGGAATAACACATAGGCTACTTTTTGTCCCGGAAAATTGCGTAATTCCTGCACGAATTCTATGCAGACGAAGTTGCGGGCAACAAAAATATACGAAAGCCAAGCTCGAGATAGGTTCAACAGAGTGCATAATGTGAGTTGTTTTATTCTTCTACAGCCGAGTTCTCCAATATCTATGCAGCCAACTGTTCAAAGTTATCTAAACACGCTTCTTATGTCACTGAAAACAAGGTCTATGTGTAGATCTTCTTGAACGGTCAGCTGTATAGATTGTTGTTGTATAGATGAAAATGGCGTTTTATGAGCACATTCCAGCCATCGCCAGATACGAACTCCTGCAACTAATAATGATGGGCAAAGTAGCAGGCAGAAGAGCCGTCGGCCGCAGGAAGAAGTCGTGGTTGCGCAATATCCGGGAGTGGACCGGAGTCGCAAGTGCTGCCGAACTTTTCAACCTCGCGAAGGATCGGAGGAAATATGCGGAGCTGACTGCCAACCTCCACTAGTGGAGAGGCACTATAAGAGAAAGAGATGAGCGCATTTAATACATACATACATACATACAGTCACGCCTCTTTCCCACAGGGGTAGGCAGAGACTACTTTGTTCCACTTGCTACGATCCTGACATACTTCTTTCGCTTCATCCACATTCATCAATGTCTTCATAACATGCTCGTCGGTTTCTGGTACTCCTGACCTGACCTTTTTCCAAAACGTCTCCTATCTGATCTCAAAACGACCGTCTAGGCCTTCCCCTCCTAACGTTACCATTCACACTCTCCAGATAGATCTGTTTAGTTAATCTACTTTCATCCATCCGCTCTACGTGACCAAACCAACTAAGCATACTTTTTTCTATCCTAGTCACTATATCCTCTTTCACACCAGCACGTTCCCTTATCACACTATTCCTACATTTAATACTGGCGTATAATAAATTGGTTTCGGTTTCCAGTCCCAACCATACAATCTCTTTAGAGGTGAAGGCTCTAAGCGATTGTCTGTTAAGTAAATAATGTCGTAGGTATCATAATGAAGCGGAATTTCAGCGTGGTGTCATTATATATGAGAAAAATATTAAACATACATACACAAATTACGTCTATATCCCTTACGGGGTAGACAGAGCCTGAGGTAACAAGACCTAAAGGCCACATTTAGCATGATTGGAGGCGTACCTATGGGTGGAAAGGGGAATCAAAATATTAAACAAGTTACTTTAAAATGTGTAGTGACTTTCAACGGACTTTTTATTATAGTTGACGAAACATAAATTGTTATTAATGGTTTTATGACCCTATTGAAACACAAAGGACAAGCTGGCGCGATAGGTATAACATTCATCGGTGCAAATGGCATTTATTCAATGATAAAATGTTTATAATTGGTACTTTAAGAGGAGAGCAAGTTTAAGCAAACACATCTTATTGTGACTTTGATTATTGTAGACGAGTAAAGAAAATCGCGACAAATTTAGTAACAGCGTTTGTTTCGCTATATCTGTTACAAAAAAACGTGATTTGACAATCGCCTGATCGCACCAAAAAGAAAGACCCACATGCTCTCCAAATAAATGAGCAAAAGAAACATTCCTCAAAGCGAATCAGTGGCAATCACCTCCTTTGGCAGAATACCTCGCGGACGGACATAAAAAAGACAAACAGCGACTGAAACGAAACGAATGCCATTAATTTGCTGCCTGCAAAGACGTCATAATAACGCAGAGCGCCCTATTACTTTTTAAATTGAGTATTTGCTGTTAGCGACAGGCATTTGTTTTTTAATTTTCTCCTTACTCGGGCGTGAGGATCGTCGTTTGTTTTGCGCACTGGCAGGTAAGCGTGTAATGTCTTCGTTTTATGTTTTAATGATTCGCGTTTTTCAATTGTTTTTAGGGTTCTGCGCCTCAAAGGGAAAGCAACCAAGGATTTCGTACGGTTCCGTACTAATGCGAGATATTTACTATAAGAGATTATGGTAGATTAACTAGCAAAACTAACTTAGTATACTACATTTTAACTTCGTTATATGCCTTCAATTTTTGGCATACCAAAAACTATAGACGCTAAACTAGAATTTACGACAAAATTGTGACAAGTGACAAGAGGCTCAACGTTCCCGGGTGATGACAGCACTTAGAGTCTCTAAAGTCTAAACTAAGCTGTGGACAGATGAACGTGGTGAAACTATTAGTAGGTAGTCCTTGTTGACGAGGGAACCCTAAAGAGACCGCTCAAAAGTATCGCATCCAAAGTTCTCTTATTTTCGAGTGATGCGAATAATTAACAGAAAGTTTCTCTCGCGGGAAAAAGCCCACAAAGGGATTTAGGCGGCGCCCAGGAAATACCTACCGCTTTTTGAGGTTTAGCCAAGCTTTAATCTTAAAGTCCTTCTATGCTCAAAGTAAATTCTAGAGCTTTTAAAGAAAATGCGGCCTTTTTTGTTAATGTACAAACGGTGCGGGGTTATTTTTTTATGTACAGTGCACGTCTCGATTAACTTCATTCGTTTTTAAGCATTGAGGAATTAACAAGTAGAGTAGAGAGGTAATTCGTGCCATCTATTTTTGGAACTCGTTTAGTGATATGACACTGATAGAGGCACTGTTTTAATAGAAATTGATTTTGAGCGACTTGTGGTTCAGGGTAGGGTTGAGGGTACCAGGCCCTGAGGAAGATCGCCTATGAGGTGGACTGACCAGATAAAGGCGGCAGTAAATGGCTCGTCATCACTACATGAATGCACGAAGAATGCGGCCATCAGAGAGGAGTGGCGGCGTGTTGTGAAGCTTGCCACCAATCCCTGAAGTGTTGACCACGACCACTCTGTCAAGAGTGATACCGACAAGGAAGGAAGGAAGGAAGGATTTTAGCAGCCGGTTGTCCTTTAAGAAATCAGCAACACCATTTTATAATTATACATGTGATAACGTGGGGCACCTATACATTGGACTATCTCAGCATTTACTTAAAAATCTTTTACAAAGGAAATGCACAAAGCAACTCTGAAAACTGCGGTCAGTTCAGATCGACAACAATTAACAGAACTGGAGTATCAGAGCGGGTTTTAATTAAAAATCTGAGAGATATTCAATGCTTCATTATTTATTACGGGTAGTAGTCTGGGTTGCGGACTAGGTTTTCTTCCAAGACGCTTTGATACTAATGGATGCTTTCAGTTTATTAAAATAAAACTGGACTCCACCTAGAAATCAATAAAATTTATACCTACACCAGTCATTGCAAGCAGCGAGCATTTCTTTTGTAAGGTAATTCAAATTGTAATATTTCAAATTCGGTAGTGGAATTCGCAAATCTCATCTTATCCAATGACGTTCCGCTGTTTATACAAAGATAAATACATAATAGACCTTCAAAGAATCGGGAACAAACATTCGTAGGTTTACAAACTTTTAAATAAGTTCCAACGTATGAATGTATGTAAGTAGGTATGTTTGTCCGCGTGGAATTTCAATTTGAAGCAGAATAGATGTCTTCAACCTTAACACGTTGAGTGCGGTACAAGTCAATTTGGAATCGTATTGGACTTTCGCTTGGTGCGACGTTAGAAAATAGGTTGTCTCTGTCTGGTGCGGGAACGATTTGACTATGAAATCGTGATGCCCAGAAAGAGTCAAGTATACATTATTTGTTATGGCTTTAAATACTATCCAATAAGAGCCTTAAAAACGTACAAGACCAATTCGACTCGTACCGCACTGGACGACAAAAAAATACAATCAGTGCGGTACTGGTCAAAAGCGTCTCGTAAGCTACCGTCTTGTATCGCACCGCGGGAACTTGTCAGTGCAGGCTAGTGCGGTGACCAATGCAGACTTGTATGTACTGAGGCGTTTACGAAATTACGTTCGTTTGTTTAGTTTGGTGGTAGTTTGTGTAGTTTAGTGACCAGATGACATCCTACTATTCATCATTTAAAAAGTAAGAAGAGTCAATAATAGGTACCGGCAAGAGTATGACCAAACAATATTATGTTTAGAATGTTTTAATAAATGTCACTTAAATTTGTAATTTTTGTTAGTTTTAAATAATTATAAACATTGATCTCGTTAAAAACTCTAATTTATCTCAAATAAACAAAATATATAAATAAATAAATCTCGATAACTATTTTGTTTTACTATATTTCCCCTCCCTACCAAATTATCGATACAAATAACTTAAACCTGTTCCCGTGGTGCGGTACGAGTCAATTTTGTATCGTTAATTAGATATCTTATAATTCCTAAACCAAAGCCACTAGTTCGTGGCGACGATAAATTTAGGTGATTCAGTTCGTCAACTTCCTATTGCAATCCTTAAATTGATAATTTGTAGTACCAATTAAGATATATTAAGCAAAACTTAATCGTCTAATTACAAGCCTTTATAGTCTTGTACCGCACCAATAAAAAAATATGTTACAATTCCAAATTGGTATGTATAGCACTGAGCGTAAGTTTTAAAAATGGAGCCTCGCATTCAACGTGTTAAGTCGTATGAGAATATAATAATCTGGTAATGGAGTTCTGGTGACCAAGCCAGGATCGTCTCCGCAGGACGAAGCTCTTGAACAGTTGGTCCGATAGACTTGAAATTTAGTACACATTATGTAGAACGGATGACAACGCAATTACAGTCAGCAAAAAAGCTTGCATTAAAAATTATTTTCTTGACAGAAACTTATCATAGATAATATCTGCTCCGGCGGGGGATTGAACCAGGGACCTCAAGCTTCATAAGTCAATTCTCTAACCACCAGGCTATCCGGTCGTATAATCTCTCGGACCTGTAATGGATTCGTCAAGAACAAAATGTCCATATAACAATAATGTCGAAACGTTTCTGACAGCTGTAAGTTTCAAACCATTTAATTTTTGGTTACAAATTAATTTGTATTTACTAGCCAATTTGCTAAAGAAAATATTCTGGTAAGTTGACTGTCGAGAAACGGGAAAATTGTATTTGAATAAGGATTTATAGCGCTGAATACGGACGGAGACAGGTGAGTAGTAATATACGACTTGAGAGACGACAGCCTTATTCTGGTAAAGTTTGGACGAATGAAATTTATTTGACTAAATAATCTTCCTAAAATTAATAAATTAGAGTTTGTAAATAATGTTTGTCAGTGTGTACTTTTCACGCTAGAATGGCTGGACGGAGTTAGATGGAATTTGGAATGAAGAATCCTGATAGTTGGATCTCTGGAATAACACAGTATTCCAATTTTCCCACGGTTTGGTACTTCCGCACTCAAAATCCCAAAATATTTACAACTTCCACTAGGTAACTAGAGCAATTAAATTTTGCATTAATGTTTTTTTATGATAAATCAAGATTACTATGACACTTCGGAATCACGGAATTTCGGAGAACGCAGAAGCCGGTAAAAGCTAGTTTTTTTAGTCAAATATACTGAAAATACTACATCTATACCTTTACTAAACAAATAATGTACACTTATACTTTTAGTCCACGTACATGAACTTAAACCACAAATGCAATACGACCGGGTCTTTTCAATTGTCATTGGATCAACAATAAAAAATTGATACGAGCATACAAAAAAGCTATCTGACTAGGAATAAACGCGCGCTCGCCTACTCCTGTTATAAGTACTTTGAGTATCGCAAAAGAATTAATAAACCATCTCCCAATCCGCCTACCACACCCGTTTGATTGCCTCCATATAAAATGTAGGTGGCTCATCTCGTTACGTCACCCGGGACCGGAACGAGGTAAGTAATACTTTGCTTCTCTGGCCTCATACGCCGAAGTTAGAAATTCCGAGTTCGAATCAAACCGTCCCTTTCTCTCTCATAATCATTGTAAGAGAGATAGGGACAGTATAATACGAACTTCGTACTTGGAATGTCGGAGTAGTCCCATTGTTCCGCTTCATCTGTGCTTCAGGGAGTTAGGATAATTCCGATTTGTTGCGAATAAGCGTGCCAACTGACAAATGGGTAATAATAGTATTTTCTTTTGTTTAACTTGCTGTATTTCTAAGTTTTCTTCAAAATTTGCGCTATCACAGTTTTAATGATATATGTTTGTGCAGACTATCTCAAGATATATCTTTATCAAAATGGTCATTCATTTTAAATTGTTGGAGGATTGTAAACATAATCGTTACGTTTCTGAACTCATGTGTCATTTTTAGTTCCAAGTTTGCGCACTTGTGGCGCCACCTTAGTGTTCAGATTCAACTTCTGCATGTCATAGTTGTATTTGTTCTCTCTCTCACACCTTTACTTTTATTACTGCCTGTTTCTAGCACGGGATAATGTTTGACCCAAAACAAAACCAAATTTCCCCAAACCCAAACAACCGCGAACTAAAAGCGACCAGGAACCGCTCCTTATTTAGTTATTTCAAAAAACACTCAGCATTCCTAGATAATTAAACCTTGCCAAAGAAACCACTGAACCGAAAGTGTACTAAAAGTTATAAATTGAATGGAAATCCTAAAAAGTGGATCACTTTGATCGGTTCCACACCTCGCTGCGCTTGAATTCAATTTAAACTTGTCCGCTAAACTTGAGTACCTACGTATCGGGCTCTAAGCAAAACTCGGCTCTATCTCTATTATAATTTATAATTTATCGAATTCAAAAAGGTAGGTTTTATAAATAAGTGGTACCTAATAGAGAGGCGCTGTGTATTTATATTTTAGGATTTACACACACATCTAATAACATTATAGATATAATTATGCACATCGTATGTTCTTCCATGCTGGTCTGGGAGTATAGAAAAAACATAGAATTTACCAGTTGCTTCTCTTCCCCGCGCAGATGGTACAAGCCCGTCGAGGGAATGGGCGAAAGTCTTAGGAATCATGTTATAGGCGATGCGGCATGCAACCCATCACTATTTTGATTTCCAGCTATACCTACGCCTTTAATCATGCTAAACGTGGCCTTAAGGCTTTGTTACCTTAGGCTCTGTCTACCCCGTAAGGCAGTGGTTCTTAACCGGTGGTCCGCGGACCACTGGTGGTCCCTGGAGACACCCAAAGTGGTCCGCAGGGCCAATCTAACAAATAATTAGATAATTAGATGTGACAACCAGACACAACGCATGAAGGTGCCATTCCGTCTATTTAATTGGGGCCGATCGTAGCCATACGTTAGATATTATGTTACTAGGTTAGGTGGTCCATGGCAAGACAGAAATTTTGTCAAATGGTCCCTCATGACTGAAAGGTTATGAACCACTGCCGTAAGGGATAAAAACGTGATATATGTATGTATGTACCTATGTATGTTTAAAAATGAATTGGTGTTTGTTTGTCTCGCTGAAACTCGGGAATAGCTGTAAATACCGATTTGAATAAGTCCAGGGAAGGTATAAACGGTGAGAAAACATTTAAAAAATTGAAGCAGGAGCAAAGCCGGGGGGGGGGGGCAACAGCTGGTAATGAATATTAAATAATTGTATTTACTTATAATAAATGTGAATAAACATAATAATAGGTACCACGATGTCTTAGTTTTGTTCATCTATACCTACTTACTAACAATACATTTGTTAAGGTCCTACATTTGTCACAATATGTACTTATCATTATCAAGAACACAAGCACGACAATCTGACATGTGACAAGCTTCATCAGCGGCGAGTGGAACGTGCTGTGCCCCCGGTATCGGAGATCTGCGGCGATCCGGGAATCCGCCGGATTACTGCCGGACGGCCAAACGGCCAGTTCTAAATAATAGTTCTGCGATGCCGATAACGATAGTACTGAAGAAGATTTAATATTCTGACTCGTGTTTTTCACATAATATATAATTACAATTTTAAATACTTCCATGCTGGTCTGCGAGCAAAGAAAAAACATAGAATGTAGGTACCATTACAGTGATATTGTTTAAAAATCAGATTAGTCTGTACTGTAGGAAGAATGCAGTGATTCCTGTATCTCCTGTAAAAAAGTCACGTATATGTGCTCAATTACCTCGCCAAGACGTCGCAAGAGTATTGCTATCATTTAAGCAGTAAACAGAGAAAAATGGCGTGTGCTATAATTTAGGAAATGAAGAGTTATGAGTCGACTTAGGCACGCACTGGATTAGACATACGAATAATAACAGGGCTAACAGTCACATCTCATGTTTCAAGCTTTCGTAATTTTCTTCTTCTTATTTGTGGCGTATCAAGTCGTTATAGTGGCGACAACTTCGCCAATGTCAAAGTAATAAAAATACAAAATTCTTGTGACAAAATGTCGGCAAAATTGTACGGTAATACGGTCAAAAGACCCCCTCCCCTCCCTGTCGGGCTCTTAGCCACCGGTCAATGATATCCCTCAGAAAATGCCAGGAAATCTTTAGCCGATGCCCAGGGTGCACCGGACCAAGCACTGCTCGCACCCCAATTCGTAATTTTCACTCACTACCAACTCCTGAGTCACGTATAATCACTACAATACTGCCTACCTACAAAATTTATTATAATCTACATAATACTTAAAAGAAAAACAACTATAGATAAATATAAATATACAAGATAAATTTAAGCTAAAACTAAAATAAACCCTACTAAATTATAAAACCAATTCTTTCGCGCCTTCCGTGTTTCTGTCTGTTCGCGATTAACAGATTTCCAGCAATAGATAGAGTAATACACGAAGAATGTTTTCATATATAATTTGTATTATTTTTTTTAATAATTGTGGCAGAGGTGGCGACGCCGAAGCGGGTCGGTAGTAATATTCAAATTATCTCGAAATTTGAGCCACATTTCAGCCAGTGTGGTCACGAGAAACCTGAAAGTATCACACTCGTTAACCCGTGCGAGATGTGTGAACTACCCGCACTTGATCTTGTATTTGTCATCATCATCATCAGTCAGAAGACGTCCACTGTTGAACAAAGGCTTCCCCTTAGAACGCCACAATGAACGACAACTTGCCACCTGCATCCACCGGTTTTCCGCAACTTTCACGACGTCGGTACACCTAGTGGGAGGCCTGACAACACTGCGTCTTCCGATTCGTGGTCGCCACTCGAGAACTTTTCTCCCTCAACGGTTGCCTGTTCTACGAGCGATGAGGCCTGCCCATTTCCACTTTATCGTACATACTCTTCGAGCTATGTCAGTTATATTCGTACCAGTATCCTATCACACCGACGTAACGCTGTGAACTTCCATCCCGATACCTTTCTAATACTAGATTCCATGTAGGAAAGCTGATAATCCCGGTAAAGAAGTATACTCTTTGATGTCAACTGCTTCACACACTTTTTAACGTCTTTGAATGGTCCAAAATAACACGTCATAGTTGGAAAGGAAGGCAGCAAAAACTCGATCGATTCAGCGAACTAGTTCCGCAAAGTAAGGAAGCGATGAGGTTGCAAGTTCAGTTTCTGTCGAGCGTATTTATTATCTTTAGCTTCAGTATCTAGTAGTTCACTGATAGTATCTAATAGACGCGTAATTAATTCGTACATAGTACATCATTTTTCTTTGTACCGATAACTATACGAATTAGGTTCTTCTTCACAAAATTTTGCCATTTTTGTGGTGTTAACCCTAACCGCATGGCATTTAATCATTGTTACCGAGTCTGACATTACTCGTAGTTATGTTACGACTACGTGACATTTCAGGTGTTTTCTTAATAAACAATACAAACGCGCAAATAACCATAACTTCCATGCTGGTCTGGGAGCAAAGAAAAAACATAGAATGTACCAGTAGAAGTCTTAGAAATAGATTCAACTCCGATTCGTATGAATCTGATAGCAGTAGATCCAACTTTGGGTAGGAATTTAATCGCATTAAGACGTCAAAGTAAGGCCCCAGTTCTCTTAGTTTTTAACAGTTTAACGCAAACTAACCAACCAACGAAGCCAACCTCCAACCAAGGATATCAAGGCGTATTTTGCTACCGAAAACTTACACTTCATACTGTTTAAAACAAGTGGTATTTAAATGCAATCGCAATTTCGAGTAGGTAGGTATGCATTAGACAATTGCCCTTTACATTGAAAGATCCACTTGATAAAAGAAATACCGCATTCGTACAAAACTTGGATGTAGCTATAATCAGAAACGGCCGTCATAAAACGATGCAAGCTTCAATAATTTACAACACTCGCGATCATACTTCATTTCTCCGATTCCAGTAAAAAACCTCCTCTGAAATTGCTTTTGCTCGATTTCAAAGCGAAAAAATATTCAGCTCGCCTTTTCCAAGCGCTTCAAAACTGCTAGTCTGCAATCAAGGCGGATTGAGATTCAATATTAACGGAAAATATAGTGACGCCACCAAATTGCAGGCCTGTCGACGCCTGTCCAATAGAAGAAAAAACGAGTAGCTAACTTTGGTAACATGCCGTGGTTCTATAATCTATGGAGTCGCTTCTTGTTGAGAATATTTTTCAAAGTCAAAGTCAAAGCCAAAACGTAAATTGCGTCATAGGTACTTGTATCAATCCACGCATATCGCAAAAAGGGAAAATACGGAGACAGACAAACAAGAACGATTAGAACTTACAAATGTGAACAAATATGAGTATTTTTTCTCGAATCCAGTTTTTGAAGTCGCCTTAGTTCAAATGCACGATATTCAAATAATTTCCATTCCTATGTTACAAACAAGGCAGCATAAAATGGCTGACTGGCTCATCAATACCAAGCTCAATCTTTTGGACCTGGAACGCATACATTTTAATAAGCACGTGATTTACAAAACGTCTAAGGTTAAGAAGCAAATGAAGATAACGCTTGCGTAGGATAGTCATAAAAGTCAACAGACCCTGAAATATAACCGAAGAAATAATAAACAAATCGTGTTGTCTTTGAAGGTTAGCACAGTTTAAAGTTTACTTTCCAAGTTTATTTAAACCAAATGAGGTTATGCTAACAGTTTCCAGGTGGATACGCTTCTAAGAAACTTTCTTGGTTTATCTAATAATTTTGGGTGCACTTCAGTAAAACAAGAGCAGGGAGTGCTACTCCGAAATTCATTTTACGTCCCTTTCACTCTCATATTGATGGCTATAAGTGACAGCGGTAGGCGAATTTAGAATTTCCGGACACAAGGCCTGTAGATAGCGGAGACGAGTGGCATTTGGTAGTCAAGGGCAAAAATATAATGCATGTTACCAAGACGTCAAAAACATCTATACCATGTTTATGCCACAAACAATAATATCGATGACATAATTTTTCACATGATGGCTGCATCGATATTTTTGACCTCGGCTGTACCTAAATACTATGTATACTATGAATAATGCGGATACAAGTAAGACTTTATGCACTGAAGAGCAAAAATGACGGATCACTTTTTGTACAATTTTATATGGGATTTGGCCCGTTATTTGTGTTCGGCAGTGTAGTTTATTAAATTAGAAGATGATTTTAAAGTGTCTACTCATACAAGCAGCTGCAATTCGGTAGGTCGCACAAAAGTAGGTACTTACATACCTAATGGGAAATCATTTAGGGGGATAAGACATTCTGCTGAGTTGTTCGGAAATTTATTGGAAACTTTTTTGCGAATTAAAATTAGCTTCAACATTTTTAAATGTGCGCAAGCTAACATATAATAAATACGTAAAGTGGTAGAAAAAAAAGTACTGCAGAAATAATACAACAAAATACAACTAACTAAGCCTTCTGGGCTTCTGCTTTGAGTTAGTGGTTAGTGGAATTGCACTTGATGGTTGTCTTGTCCCTTGAGCAGTGGAAGCATTGTGCAAGGCCCTTGCTCACCAGTCAGAGGAGCCACAACAGGCTTAGAATAATAACAATTTATTAACGGCCATAAGCAAGTGATTAGTGACTTACTTCCATATTCCAGCGAAACTACGAGTATGTGTCCTTAATAATTTAGCTTCCAACAATCCCTTACAGCAACAAACGACGCCGTCACTTTGTATCCAAGCACGAGGAACGAGATCAAATCAAGTTAGTGTTAATAAGCGTATAACGTCCTCATGTAGCGGGATTAGAGCCACCTCGAGAGCGCTTACTCCAACAAGGTTATAACTTGACGCAGTCTGTCACAGTTGCTTTGTGGCGGATTGCACTCAATCTCAACGTGGTACTTTGTCAAAGTTACGCTTGGATTTAATTTAGCTTACGTTAGATATTACAAGATTTAATTTAAAAATTGTAGTTGTTTTACTGTTATATTTCAGACATCTTGAGAGCTTAATTATGAATCTGCTTAGTTTTTATTTTCTTTTACAGCTGTCAGCGTAACCAGATGTTCTTGAGATTGCAAATTTTATGATGTTAAAAAATTGGGAGCATAAACGAGTAGAGTTGAAAAACATGTTTTACCTACTTGAAATTATAATGGTGCTAGTGTTCAAGTTGCTTCTTCGAACCAGGTTTTAGTCTGTTGGTCTGTTCTATAGGCTTATTGTCTAACTCGCTCGCAATCGCCGTCGTGTTCATTTTGACATTTCTTGTAAGAATGTGACAGCTAGCTGATTCTGATGCCAATTGTCAGCCCGTACATGAACTGTCAAAATGAACACGATGGCGATTGCGAGCGAATTAGATAATACGCCTACTGGTTAGCTACCTAAAGTTGCTTTTGCATATTGCAGTCTTGAAGCGATCCACTATAAGTGGCATAAAAATACTATCAAAATGGTCTAGAAATGGAATTCAACATGATAATACATAATCTTGATTATCTTACGACGATTCCCGAAGCGATTGAAATTTAAAATATACGTGGTAATTCCTAATTCTCTTACTTTTAAACAATGGTTGAGCTTGTTTTTATACCAGATATCATTTTAAGTTTCGTTCATTTGTGAATTTACTTCGTTTCTGTTTTCACCTGACTGCCCAAAAAGAAGGTTTCATTCTGATACTCAGTCTTTTGCGCTGCTTTAGTTGACCGCTTATAGGATCAATAGGTTGAAAAATTTGACTGTGTGGTCCGGCATAAGCACACTTGCCAAGAGATTAAAGGATAGTCTGGCATTATCATTATTAAGATTATCGACAAACTTCACAATCCTTTAGCATAAATAGTTTCAAAGCTAAATATTTTTTCTTTCCCATAAAATACCTAAGACGTATTTCCTTAAATAACAAATAAGGCTTCCGCGCGAGACGCCCAATTTGCCTGCATTGTGCAAGCTCGTCGGATTTCTAGACGATTCAAAGAGCTTTGTATACTTTTGCAGCAATGATTTTTGTCTTGTTACAGCAAAAACTAGGATTTTTGCGGAATATGGTGATAAAAAACCATGACGCAAGATACTTGATCCATAGCGTTGTAATTTTACATCAAGACGCTTTATGTGGTTAACAGTTTGAATTATTGAAGGAGAAAATTTGGAAGAAGGAAGGAAATTTGGAGTTCGTACATCATCCAAATTTTTTCACGCTTTTTCTAGAATAAGGTTGTGGTGAATCATGGTGCATTTTGAAACAGTCGGCATCTTGAAGGAACACTATCTGTCATCTTGTCCATGAATCTTGTAGCTGTCTTTTTTAGGTATCTGTGTATACCTATTTATATCATCACTACATAGTATAAAATAAAGACGCTTTCTCTGTCCCTATGTCCCCATCTCCCTGTGTCCTATGTATGCTTATATCTTCAAAACTACACAACGGATTTTGATGCGGTTTTTTTTAATAGATAGAGTGATTCAAGAGGAAGGTTTTTATGTATTACTCTACGCAGACGAAGTCGCGGGCAGAAGCTAGTTTATTATAAACGTGTGTTTCATGTACCTGTAATGTATTGTGTATTTTCACTATTTAGTATATTAATATTTATATATTCTAACTTGCACCATCTGCTCAGATCTGTTCTTTTCTCCATTCCATTATGCCTGGTAGAGATCGCTCTGTAGCGATAAAGCCGCCTTTTGTAACCTTGTTATATTCTGTGCACCATTTTTCTGTTTTGGTTGTTATTATGTGGTGTTCGTTAAAGAGTTATTGTATTGTATTGTACTGTAGGTAAAATAAATGTTGAAACAGAATGTAAAGTTAAATTAATATTCCATCAGCTTCGCCTTAACTGCTTTAGCAAAACTAGTTACGAAATAAATTAAAATTCACTTTACAGAAAATCAAGACACTTCTTCTTAAAGCGAAATGTGTTAATCACCAGCGGGAAAATAACCTTTGATCCTTTAATATGACGAGAAGTTATTCCATGGCCGGCCATTTTGCTAGAATTAATATGCAATTTGCATGTTAATCGTCCATTTGACGGAAAATCGTAATTTTCGTCAAGATGAAGTTTGTAAGGTCGTAATGAAATTTCTCGACGAGCTTAATTGTTTCTAATTAACAAGTCCGAGTGAATAATTCGACTTGAGCTGTATAGTTATGGTCGTTACTGTGCTGTATAATTGCGAGGTCCGCGAAGGGAATTAAAGTTTGAGGGTTGTTGTTTTTTCTTGTATCTTGCATACATACATACATACATAGGGAACATACCCAAACTACGTGACCCTTTTTTTCGTGTTTTTTGACCCCCTCCCCCCCCCTCGGTGACCAAGCGTAGTATATGCCCAGACCCCCTCCCCCCCCCCCCTAGTTTTCACGTAGTATATTTTATCAATATTTTTTGCGTAAAGTTACAAAATAATGGCTTTTGTTTGTATTTTCTTATACGGCCCCTAAAAGTGCGTTTTATAATTAAAAAAAATTAAAAAAATTATAGGTACCTAAAAAAAGACCGAACTGCCGACAAGCGACGTAACCACACTCTGCGATCGCTTGGGTCGAACTGACATGGCGGCCGGCAGTCGGCAGGCGTGCGCGTCGGCCGCCGTCAGCGATTCTCGGAAATTTTATAGTGATGTGGCGATACTGGACAAGTTTTATTGATGGGGTAATAAAAACGTGGCGTTCTTAAAAAAAAATTATTGACTACGTGACAAGAAACCAAACCCCCCCCCCCCTCCCCCCGGTGACCATGAGTGGTACTTTGAAGACCCCCCTCCCCCCCCTAAATCGGTCACGTAGTTTGGGTATGTTCCCATACATAAATCACATCTTTATCCCTTACGGGGACAGAGCCCAAGGTAACAAGATCCAAACCAAAGAGACCACTCTCATATGTCCATCGATTGTTTAAAAAAATGGTCCTACTATTCCCCTACGATACCCCTTTCCATCCATACGCCCACTATCATGCTAAACGTGGTTTTTAGGTCTTGTTACCTTGGGCTCTGTATACCCCTTAAAGGATAAAGGCGTGATTTATATAAATATGTATGTATGTTGAAATTGTTCAATACTATCCGAGTGGCCCGTCAAGTCTTGACATCAAAGAATTATGTTACTTTATGACGTTTTTTGCATAACAGAACTTCTATACCTAGGTATGTACCTAGGTATGTATTATTTGTAATTTGCAACAAATAAAAAGACAAAATAATCTTAAGAATTCCCGCAATAGTGTCGCTCGACCAACTTTGTGGACGCAATGGCCATAAAAAATAAGTAGGAGTAAGGATCCATCTCTGTAAGTTGGCAAGTTAGATTGACTTCTTCACAAAGTTTTTGTTACTTTGAAATTAATCCTGCAAAGCTTTGCTGTCATAAAAATCCTAAAAAGGCGACTTTGAGATGAAAGAGAAGATTTAAGATTGAACACTTGTTTATTTTGTCGTTTTATTTTTTACATTTTTAAATTATTAACATGTTAGAATAGACGTTCATCATCATCATCATGTCAGCCGAAAGACGTCCACTGCTGAACATAGGCCTCCCCTAAGGCACGCCAAACAGATCGGCCCTGCGCCATCCGCATCCAATGCGTTCCCGCTACCCTCACCAGGTCGTCGCTCCATCTTGTTGGAGGCCTAGGTTGGAATAGACGTTAATCCTTCCGAAGTTCGGAATCCGAACTAGAATACCTATAGTATTAACATACTTATTGACCTTAAATTTTGTCACCTCCTATTCTACAAAGTGTTACATGTGCTTATACACAAGCAGAGCGCTATCTTTGTGTTACGATGGTCGGACTAATTTGTGATAACAAAATAATTTTAAGTCCTTAATAATTCATCTCCAGCTTATATACGTCCCAGTCCTGGGCACAGGCCTCTCAGATTGGCTTGGGCTATAGTTCCCACGCGGGCCCAGTCCGGATTGGAACCTTCACACACACCATTGAATTGCTTCGGAGATGTCTGCAAGTATTCCTCAAGATGTTTTCTTCACCGAAAAGCTCATGGTAAATTTCAAATTTCACGGTGCCACCATTATGCTCCCGTGGCGCCCTCCAATGGCGGTGAGGGAATACCGGTGGGTTTTAGTGGGTATGCCTCCCCCCCCCCCCCTCCTTTCGCTAAGAAAGGGGGCAGTGGGGAAGGAGAGTCCCACATAACTCCTATGCCGTCCCCACGGCGTGGGAGTATGCACAAAGCATTTTACCACCGGAAAAAAAAAAATGGTAAATTTCAAATGTAATATCGCACATAAATTCCGAAAATCTCAGAGGTGCGAGCCTGGACTCGAACCCACAACCTTCTGCTTGAGAGGCCACAGGTCAAACCACTAGGCTACCACAGCCTTAATAATAGCAAGCAGAAAATAAAATATCAACTTGACAATCGTACTTAATAGTGCATTTAAATAAAATCTCGGTGCACTTTCTCCAATAAAGCAACAGTGCATTTCTCAGGTGCAACTTTTGCCGGCGCGAGATTTCCGAGACGGCACTGGAATATTGCACAGGAATATGGAATGAGAAATGTAAATGTTCCTTCAAGGAATCTATGCGAAGCGAAATGCCGATGGAATGTTCAATAATCGTCTAATATTGTGTTTACTTTTATGACGTACAGCCAGTTGTGAAGGAAATTTGTTCGTGGAATTCTTAGAATTGTGGCTTGACGAGCAAACAATAAATGCCTATCGATATGGGTTCACAGGACGTGATGAAAACAAACGAGAAATGCCCGTAGTTTGAAATTTCTCGTCTTGGAGCTAAGATAATTGCATTTTTTGAAATATGAAAATTATTATATTATGTAAGTAAAATTTTTGAAAGCTGACGTTGCGTTCATTCACTCAGTCGAAAAAAAACAAACTGATGTACCTAAACTAATCAAGCGATCACTTACATTATCAAAGTCGAGCGTATTCAAGATGTCGTCCGACTAGTCCTACGGACTTATACTTTCGCAGTATTTGTGTCGCTGCCGCCGAGGCAAATGCTCCAGGAAGAACTCCGGATTGGTCCAACATTTCCAGCAGATGCGAGCTTGATACGTGAGTAATTTGAAAGAGATAGATAGATATGAAAGATAGAGAGAGACAGAAACATTTATTTAGACACATTCGATACACATACCTAGATATAAAAAAGAGATACAATACATTTCAGAAAAAAATACAGCCAACAATCTTAATGTACATCTAAACTAAGAAAAGTTTCGATATGGTGTAAAATAGCAGTCACAAATAGAAAAATTAATAAAGTACCTAAACAAATGTAAGGGAAAAATGTACACTAATTAATTAACCTGTATTTGTATGTTCCTGCATGAAAACAACCCGTCGAATATTTGCGACCACACTGCTTGCTTTGCTCCGCGTATTTGTTTTGTCCATTTTTTGGGTTCGGTGTAAATAAATCCTTTACCTCACCTCAGACTTTGTTCTATTGTGCAGGTACTTCAGTTTTTTTTTAATGGAATACATAGTTTGTGATCGTTAAAAAACTTATTTGTGCGTTCATGTGTTTTAGCGACAAGTTTTTTAGGAAAATAAAACCAATAAATTTAATCTCGCAAACTCTTTGGAATTTCGATTTGATGTTTAGTTCTTATTGTTGTCAGTTAGTCTTTTTGTATGTTTCTCATAACATTGTTGCCACAATTTAAATTTATTAATAAAAAAAAAATTCTTACAAACCTTCATTTTTAATACAAACTTTTTATTGGCTATATTTTTTCATCACTGTACTTGCATTGTTATCGATATTACATATACCACGCGTATACCAAATTTCAAGTTAATCTAACCACTAAAATTTGGCAAAAAATTACTTGCAAGATTAAACTCACAAAACATAATTACAATATTAACACAGCAAGTTAAATAAATGTATAAATAAATTCGGCATTTAAAGATGCTATCTCTTGTAATACATGTATGTACACAGAAACAAATATCATCCAAACTTCGTAACGTATAATTCCTAAAAGCTCATTGAACGTCACGTCTATGTCTTTCGTTACCTTTATTATGTTTACATTTGAACTGGTGTTATTCATATCGTTTACGGGAATACAAAGCGAAGGTTGTCAGTCTACCAAGTTAAAAGTCTAAAAGTTAAAAGGTTAAGAGAAACGATGTTCGCAATTTTATCACATCGTTTTGTCTTGTTCGTCAATAGCAATGACGTACCGGTACTTGCTGACACGAGAACCTTTTCAGTTTTTTTTTGTTCTTTATAAAGGCCTCACTTGCGCATTCTTAGTCGAGGCGAATTCAAACCGTAGCAAAAAAGAAAACGTAGGTACTTTCCTAATTGAAAATGAAAGCAGCATTGAAGCACATTTTATGCTATAACCTAAATATAAGAACATTAGGAGTGTGACCTTGCAGATAATCACTGACTACGAGGCACTCATGACTTGAGATTCCATTAGCTTCTTCCGCACTCTTCTTTATCTACTCTTTTGTCTTTGGACTTTTTTCTTCTTCTTTCATGGGGATAACTGGGGCATATACGTAACATAGCGTACATTTGCTACAGAAATTATTGTGAAATTTGTCTGCAAAAAGATACACTATCCAATTTCGAATGGTACGGTACTCATCTCATGTCGAAATCTGTTACCTACTTTTCGCCAAAGTTATGCCAACCATAGACCTTCAAACAAATGTTAGACACGTACATAACTTAACGATTTCCACGAGGTCATTGCCTGTCAATTTTTTACAGACAAGAAAACGCACGTTACCATGTCATGTCATGAGTTCTTTGTGTCACTGGCAAATGACGGATGCCAAGGAAAGTTGGTCACTCAGCAGAAAGTTCAAGATGTAGATCGTGTCATGGGTTAATGTTGGTTTAATAATGACTATAATATAATAGATACTATCAAATGAATAAAGAATTTTAGTTCTTGATTTTTTATATTTATTTTTACGGTTTTACCCGTTACAAATTAAATTTCTAAACGACACTGAAAATTAGAACATATAGAAAAATCTACACCACCCAATACCTGCCTATCTGCCTGCATTACCTACTATGGCGGTGTAGCGGTATAGCACGCATCACGGAATGATGAGGATCCGGGTTCGATTCCCGGCCATAGCTTTACTTTTAGGATTTTTCTATACCTATGTTCTAATTTTCAGTGTCGTTTAGAAAGCTATATAATAGATTTATATTTGTGTCATACGCAAACAATTGCACATTTTAAACAAGCTGTCCAATACGTGGGTACACCACCACGATTGGATTAGATCATCTTAATTATGTATACTGTTATAAATAACCCCTACTAGTATCTGCATTATGTGCACCATCGATGCATCAAACACGTAATTCCAGTTCTAGCAATTAAGCAGTAATTAATCGGTGGCATTGGTTTCTGTGCACCGTTCACATAACCTATCAAAACCCTAGCCAAGGGATTTGACCTAATTGTGACACAAATTGCAGCCGGACATCATATTGAATGGGTATAATTACTTTAACTACTGCAGTGGATCTTACACAGCGAGAATCTTATTCAAGTCTGAATTAGGGGGTTGATTGGACAACTTCGTTTTGGGAGGCACATCATCATCATCAAAGCCTAATATGTTAGTCCACTGTTGGACATAGGCCTCCCCTAATGAGCCCCATAGCGCCCTGTCTTTAGCTTGACGCATCCAGCATCTGCCTGCAGCCTTTCGCAGATCGTCATCCCACCTGGCCGGAGGGCGTCCTACACTACGTTTCCCGAGTCGCGGTCTCCACTCAAGAACACGTTTACCCCAGCGGTTGTTGGTTCTTCGCGAGATATGGCCGGCCCACTGCCACTTCAGCTTGCTAATTCTTTGAGCTATGTCCGTTTGGGAGGCACAATGTGGACTATTTGTAGAAAAATCTGCTTTTAATTTTGTACTGTGAGTAGCTGGCGTTCCATGAAAATTTTCGTAAGGCAGCTCGAAGAAATACCGCCTAAATATATATAGCGGCGAATGAAGAGCGAGGAGAGAGGAATTGTACTGTAGTATTAAATTTAATTATTGAAGTATATAATAAAAAAAAATACAAATTGTGCTTCTATGGAATACTAGAGGATTGTCCGCGACTCCGTCTGGGCAGTATTCGCTTATCGCTTTCCTACGGGACTGAAACTATCTCTGTACTTTGGTTCATTAAAATCGGTTTAGGTGTGAAAGCGTAACAGACAGAGACAGACAGAGTAACTTTCGCATTTATAATATTAGTAGGCATGACAAAATTCCTTTTCATAGGATTTTCTTATGTCACGAGCCTACAAAAATAACCTAGATTTTTCCAGACAACGTGAAATTGAGGCAGTGAGATTACATATTACGAGAAAATTCCACGTGTGCGTAAACAATATAGTCACGTATTCGTTGTTTGTAATGTCAACGGGATAAGTCGCGTCACGAACGATGTCAAATTTCAATCATGCTGTGACATAGGATAATGTACGCGTGTAGGGAAATCCTTCTTTGCCAGGTGAGGAATATTGTCATCACTAAGTACATGTTATAAACAGAGATCGGACAAATTTGCTTCATTGCTCGCAATAATGTGGACATGACTCCAAAATTAATCAAATATGTTAAAATACATATATTAAGAATAAGTATATCCACGGAGGTTTTATACCTATAGAACTAGAAAGCTTTTTTGTCAGAAATAATAATAATCATATCTAGCAGGATCGTGATTTCTTTATTATATAAAAAGATTTACGAGAACGACAACTGCCACTTTAATTAACATTTTGCTAATAATTTTATGCATGTGTAAATTTTTATCTCCGGGAGTTCAAATTTTATTTCGGAAAATTAATTAAATGATTAATTATTTGATTAATTTTTGAGTCATGTCCACTTTATTGCGAACGATGACGCAAATCTGTCCGATCTCTGGTTATAAATCAAAGTGCTCCTCCGCGTCAGTCGGTGTGTTCGCGATTAACTCAAAAACTACTACGAATTTTGATGCTGTTTTCATTGGTTGATAGAGTGGTTCACGAGAAACGTTCATTATTTTTGGTTTTGTGTCGGAAAAAGTCAAGGGGAGCGTTATTTGGATGAAGACTAAAAAGTTACACACCGTTAAAGTTGCGTTAGTAGGTAGTTAAAATTACCACAAACTTTTTCCATTGTGACACAAAAATTAATCTTACATTTGTATGGATAACGTGTCACAATGGAAAAAGTTAGTGGAAATTTCGACTACCTAGTAATGTAACTTTTTGGTCTTCAACCATTTGTGTGAGTATTTACCACTAAATATAAGCTATCTAAAATACTAATTCCACGCAGACGAAGTCCCGGGCAAAAGCTAGTTAAAGAATAAAATGAGCTAAAATAGCAGTTTCAGCTGTTGGAGAAAATGGCTAATTCCCAGGAAATTTCAATAAACTAATATCACGCAACTATTTTGAATTTTTCTGTCACTACGCTTACATTCCTAACTAAATACTTACATGAGAGAAATTCCCGCTACGTTCATATTAGTTCCGATATTATGGTAAACCTAACAAAAGCGTTTATTCGAAACAGCTCACAAGAACTTGGCTGAAAGGCAAACTTAAACAAAACTACCTAAGTTACCTTTACGCTAACAAGAAGGTACTATATTGAGAAACATACTTTATTCTGAAATCCATTTAGAATACAAATAAGAATTTTCAGGTGTGTGTTTATGTAACTGAAAATATTGTCGTCAATTATTTACGGAATTTGTGTTAGATAAGAGTATTTTTATTATGAGCTCTGTGAGCAAAGCTGTGTAAACTTAGCGAACCTGTCGACTAGGTAACCATTTTTCGAAAAACTCAAATTATGTTTTTTTAGCCTTTTCAGCTCCTTTTAGAAAAAAAAAAGAATTGTCAGCCTCCAATATTTGATCTACTTAGAAGCCTTAAATTCACCACTTTCGTATGTTATGGATTGAAATCAAACTCAACTTAGCGTAAAAATCCAAGTTAGGACGTATTTGACGACCGGATAGCCAAGCGGTTAAAGAATCTGACAATTAGATCTTGAGAGTCATGATGCTTGAGAGTTTGATCACCGATCGGGGCTGATAATTATGTACCTACTTAAGTATATTTTTATCTACATTAGTATGTTTATCCTTTGCTTAATACCACAGTACAAGTTTTGCTTAGTTTGAGGGTAGCCTTTAGGTCTTGTTACCTTAAGCTCTGTCTACGGCGTAAGGGATAGAGAGATGATTTTTATGCGTGTGTGAGGGTTTTTTTTTTTTTTTTTTTTTTTTTTTTTTTTTTTTTTTTTTTTATATGAATAGGAAGGCGAACGAGCAAGTGGGTCACCTGATGGTAAGTGATCACCACTGCCCATAGACACCCGCAACCCCGGAGGAATCGTAGATGCGTTGCCAACCTAGAGGACTAAGATGAAATGCCTCTTGTGCCCGTAATTTCCCCGGCTGTCTTACTCTCCACACCGGAACACAGCAGTGCAAGCACTGCTACTTAGCGGCAGGATTAGCCAACGAGGGTAGGTCAATTTGCGTCAATTATCCCAAGATATTTACTCATTTAAATGTATTTATTTACGACACATCTCCATCCATCCTCAACATCTTGATGGTTGGCAGTCAAGTACCGTGCGTTTTAAACGCAATTTCTTTCCTCGTACGGTAAACATCTGGAACCAACTTTGCAGCAGGAAGTTGGTTCCAGATCTTTACCGTACGAGCGGTACAATTTAGGGATCTTTAAAAAGCGAACCTTCCTGTGCCTCAAAGGGCCGGCAACGCACTTGTGATTCCCCAGGTCTTGCACGTGTCCCTGGGCGACGGTGATTGCTTTCCATCAGGTGACCCGTCTGCTCGTTTGCCCCCTCTTATATATAAGCACTACACGTTGGCGTAAGCTTAAGCCAACGTGTATATATATATATATATACACGCTTCGTAGGTCGACTAGCATTATCCACTAAAACACAGTCAGCTACACGTTGGCTTAAGCCTACGGGTGAATCCGCTTCAGGGTCCCCGGTTGCCATCAGAAGAGGTCAGAATTTGATGACTTGACCAGTTCAATTAAACTGGGCCCCGAAACCGGGGCTCACATAGTCCGTACTTATTGTGGTCCCATTTCATTACTATTTGCGGCAAATCCCTGCCCGACATTGTCTACCTTTTAGGGAGGATGAGAGAGTTCACATCTTACGTTAATATTCTATTTTTGTTCTTTTTAAACGTGCCCAATTCGGTTTAATCATCGTTTCAAACATCCGACAGAGAACCAAAGTTGCCGACATAGCTCAAAGAAGTAGCAAGCTGAAGTGGCAGTGGGCCAGCTATATCTCGCGAAGAACCGACAACAGCTGGGGTAAACGTGTTCTTGAGTGGAGACCGCGACTCTGCAAACGTAGTGTAGGACGCCCTCCGGCCAGGTGGGATGACGATCTGCGAAAGACTGCAGACAGATGCTGGATGCTTGCTGGATGGTCAAGCTAAAGACAGGGCTCTATGGCGCTCATTAGGGGAGGCCTATTTCCAGCAGTGGACTAACATAGGCTGATGTTGATGATGATGATCATTTCAAAAATAATTATCTGATAAACCTAGTGTTTTCTGCATACAGCGGACACTTGCAATATTTGTACATTGTTGAACAAGTTATAAATCTAATCTAACCTAATCTAACCGAAGCTTCATAACTATGCTCATGTTTTTTTTTAAGGACTGACAAATGACGTGTTCCTGAAATGATGGTTGGTCAAATGTTGGTTGTTGCGATTGCTTTTCATCTATAACCCGATTCCACCCTCAGTTGAGTCAGAAATTGATGTAGTACTCATTTGAGTGTAAGTCTCATACGCACTCTATTCCGCACTGTTTTGATTTCTCTTGGTACTTTTGACTGCAGTCTACAACCCACTCTTCTGCGGCCTTGTTTAGCCTCTGGTTGAGCGAAAATATCACCGTCCTGTAAAATAACTAATGTCATTATATCCTACTCCTTACTTAGTCAAATTGAACTAAAAATAAGTTGTGTGTAGTTTGCGAGACGGTTTCTCTTGTATTTCTCTCTGCCCTAACGTGGCCCTGGGATTTTGCACAAGTCTTTATAGGTTACTTTTATTGCTTGATATTGGACCCCATTGTTATCTGAATATCGTTTTATTTTATTGCGTGGTTTTGTTGTCTGTGTGTATATTAACAGAGCTATGTAGGTGTTATTACACGTAACAGATAATGAACTATTATTTAGTTGTAGTATCAAATGCAATTTGAGAAAGGGTAAGTTTAAATTCACTAACTGAATTGGGTACAGCAGTTGAAGAAGTTCGTGCATTTACAGCAGAGTTTGTTAATAAAACTTTGCTTTTTACTTGCCAGCTAGTAACAAGACCTTAACAAAATTCCAAGCTTAGAGAGGTTTAAATCGGCTAACGTGTAACTCGTTCCCAGTAATCGCTTCAAACAAAACACGCCGAACGGAACATAAATTACGTCGAATCTCTTGAGAAAATTGGCTGCGTAACAAAAGCCCCTTATCCGCTTTATTCTAAAAACTGAACTAAGCCCGCCTAAGACGCTCACGGTGCCTCGCATGCATAAATATTCCGTTCCCTCGATCATATTTCGCAATTCCATAACTCTCAACCAATCAGCCGTGAGAGATCGCTATTTCCGCGGAGTGCATCCATTCACGGAGTAATACGTTCGCGCCCTATTACCCCGTCATATAATAGGATCCAACTGATTGGACCAAATTTCTATAGTGCGAATCAGGCAGATTTTACGAGGCAGTTTCATGAGTTATTGTCACAGGTGGAGCGAAAATATTATAACTTTTCTCACTTACGTAGAGTTTTTTTGAAAAGAAAAACTGACAGTGCAGAGAAGCCTTTTAGAATCAAATATCAGGATTATCGTAGGACATTTTGATTAATAAATTTAGTTCAGGCGGAGTAATGGCTAGGCAACCTAGAAAACTTAGTCGCAGAGCTAACTGGCCAAATAAGACTAAAAATGGAAGAAGCTTTATTCATTCTTATTACTTTTATCACGAACAAATTGCGCCTGATTGGGCTCAAAATTTCCGCTGTTGGAAAATCTATCAATTTATTTTTGTGTCGACGCGCGTTTTGTGATCGAATCGGCTATTGTGGCACGAACAATGTCGGCCATTTTTTTATAGACAACGCGGAATAGTGGTTTGATGACCGCAGCGGTTTTGTATAGGTTTGCGATAATTGCATATTATATATACGTGCCATAAGTCGGACTCAAAATTTGATGGACACTTTGTATGAATAATTCACATACAATATGGTGTCATTTTTTAATGACTATCGTTATGAAAAATGACAAGCCGCTTACTAAACTGTTTAGCCAAAATAGCCACATTTGAAGCTTATTTATACCTACATTATTTTTACAGGGCTGCTCTATATTTGACTAATAATTGGTGCCAAGCCCAATAGGTACCTAGATTATATACATATAGGTTTATAGGTAGGTAGATAAACTAGGTGGGGGTGTCACGGTGAGGCATAGACTTCAAACTGAACTGTTAGAGCTTATTTTTGTGAATTTACCATGATTTCAGTTTTTTCCACTTTTTTATATTTTGAGGCAATAAAATGGCCAGTCAATGTTTCTCATAACTTAACATTTCTATTGAATGGGAATAAAAAAATATGGGAGATGGGAATCATGTTATAGGCGATGCGGCTAGCGACCCGTCACTATTTTGATTCCCCTTTCCTCCTATACGCCCACAATCATGCTAAACGTGGCCTTTACGTCTTGCTACCTTAGGCTCTGTCAACCCCGTAACGGATAAATAAATGATTTACGTACGTATGTATGTTTGGAATAAAGTGCAATAGCTCTTAAAACACGTTTCAGGTAGTAGTAAATAGCAAGTATCAATAGAATGAGGTTCAATAAAGTCGGAGAGTCTATTTTCCCGGGAGTATTGACTGGACTAATACATTTTCACCCGGCCCATTACTCTCGACACACATGCATAGAAACAACTCGGCTCTGGTAACTAAAATAGACGTAACAGGCGAAAAGTATAATGGTTAAACGTTGCTAAGGTTTACCGTACTAATTTATAAATATGCGCATACATACACGTACACAAATCACGTCTTTATCCCTTACGGGGTAGACAGAGCCTAAGGTAATAGGTACCTACAGGCCACATTTACCAAGATTGTGGGCGTATAGGTGGAAAATGGAATCGAAATAGTGATGGGTTGCTCGCCTCATCGCCTATAACATGATTCCTATGCCCATTCCCCTCACTACCAGATTGTTGTATTGTCATCCAACTTACACAATTACGCAAAATTTCAGCTCAATGGGCAAGATTTCACCCGCACAAACATTCATACATACAAAAGGGTTCAAATCGGGAAATCCTAGTTTCGTAATTCAAGATCCACACTGCAATTAACATGAACACTCAATTTATGCGAAAGCAAGAAAAAGCAACAATGTAATTTGAAATTAATTTACGTTTAAGCATCCAAAGGTGACTTTGACACGCGAGACGACTATTAGAAGTAGGTATTCTAACGCCGGAACACCATCAGTGTCGAAGCAGATTTCATTTGGCATAGTTGTGCTAAAGGACAGTTGCCATCATGTATAAAAATTTGGACTATTGGAAAAACAAAGTAGCAGTAGTCACGGGCGCTGGCCACGGAATCGGGGCTGAAATAACTCAAGATTTAATTAATATAGGAATGATTGTTATCGGTTTTGAGCCCACGGAAAATAGAGTCAGCGAAATGTGTGAAAAATTTGCGGTGAACGAAGGTGAGGGTCAACTTGTTCCGTGCAAATGCGATATTTCTAAGGACGAAGACTTGAAGAACGCATTTGAAGGAATCGTAGATGCTTACGGCGGTGTTGATGTTTTGATAAATAACGCAGCTATTGGAAAAGAAGGATTGATTTGTACTGGAGACATAATCGAACTCAAGAACGTCGTCGATGTAAATATCTACGGTTTGATTGCCTGTACTCGATTTGCGATCCAATCGATGATAAAAAAGAATGTTGCTGGATTAATTATTAATATTAATAGTATCTGTGGTCATTACATGCCCCCTTTTGCTGAGCCCAAAATCAACATGTACATTGCATCCAAACGTACGATGACGGTGATCAACAAGCTGATAAAAGACGAACTGAAATCATTGAAATGTAAAGTTAGAGTCACGAGCATTTCTCCTGGGATCGTTCGAACGGGAATATTCAAGACTGCTGGCATTAAGTTTCTGAATGAAGAGTTCTTTGAGAAAAACCCTCATTTGACAACGAAGGATGTATCGAATGTAGTGTTGATGGTACTGGCCGCTCCGAGAACAGTCCAAGTAAATGAAGTCATTTTTCATGCTTTACATGAACTATACTAAGTAAAACGCTGTTAATAACCCTGATAATCTTGGGAATGCCGGGCAAAAATGCGTCATAAGTGGAAAAGCAAATCAAACCGGAAAATAAACTACACAAGTTTCAGGGACCGGCGGAAAATGGCGTAAAATCGTAAAATGATTATCAGAATTTAAATATATAAAGTATGTATGTATAATTGAAATTGTTATTACCTACTTATTTGCGCATAATGACTCCTTGCCTTTTTGTTGTAAACTATTCCTTTCTGTAGCAGGTTAGCTGGAAGAGATCCCTTCTTAGGGATAAGTTCGCCTTTGTACTTTTTTCTCTGTATTTCTGTATTTTTTAAATTTGTATGTGCAATAAAGAGTTTACATACATGCATACGTACCTATTTAGTTTTTTGCCTTATTTTAGTGATAGGAGGAAATATTTGTATCTATGAATAAACATTATGCCAGAAGATTATTTTTCATTTCTAGGCCATGGTTGTCAAAAATTGACCCATAATATTTTGTTTTATTTTGTCTGTTACGCTCGCAGAGCTCTACTCTCATGGATGAATAAAAAAGAGCTTATGTTGTTATAATTCATTTTGGACCTAACTCTTACTCTACTTAGTATTGTTTTATAAACATAGGTATTACAACTGGGTCTTCACCGTGACGTCTTAATGGGATTCAACTCCGATTCATTTTAGGTGCGCTCGCTGTTAGATCCATACTAAAAATGCCAGCTATAACCTGGGGCCTTACCAAGACGTCTTAATGCGATTTAATTCAGATTCACTTTAGGTTCAGTCAGGTAAAACCTAAGCTAAGTCGGAATTGAGTTGCACTAAGACGTCATGGTAAGGTCCCTGGTAACTTTTTAACTCTGTACAACAATCACTGCATAGTATAAAATAAAGTCGCTTCCTCTGTCCCTATGTCCATATGTATGCCTATGTATATATGTATATCTTCAAAACTACACAACGGATTTTGATGCGGTTGTTTTTAATAGTTAGAGTGACTGAAGAGGAAGGTTTTATGTATAATTCTACGCAGACGAAGTCGCGGGCAGAAGCTAGTGTATTTATAAAAAATAAAGTACAACAGCAAATACAATACAAATTTACTCTTTATTGAACACCACAAATTTGCACAAAACAATACAGAAACAAAGAACAAGGTAGACAATGGGCAGTCAAATAACAATACAAGTTCCATAAAGCGATTGAAAAGATACTTAATTACATAGAAATATAAATTGCATTTCACACAGAGTGTCTTGATGCGATTTACGGCTTTGGATCTCGTAAAATGTTTTATCCTTCGGTATAACTTTAAAATCAAAAGTACGTTCAATCGTAAAGTACTGAAACGGCTTGAGTTTACGACATCGATGATTGTCCAGCTACATCCTATTTGCAAGATAGAAACATTGTAAATTAAAGTTACACCATTCCAGAAAACGTTAGGTTGTAAACTACTTTCGAATGGTAGACGCATTTCCATTGAAGCAAATTGGTATAGGTATTTTAAAAATCTCTGCTCTGCTCCAGCTTACACTCGCATCCGCTGACAGCTGAGATAACCAAAAATTCTTTAGAAACAGAGCATTGCATTCAAATGTCAGCAAAATACACAAACCGAAATTTTAGAAAACGTCTCCTTAGTACTGAATGCACTCATGAACTTATGAGTCATTCCATAGTACATTATTAGACTTTAACAAAAAGAGATTAACTTTAATGTAAATCTGTAATTCTGATACAATTTCATGATAACAATTTTACACTGTACGTTGTACCTTTTGTACAATCTGCATTAACGTAAATTTAAGGATCCTTGAGAATCATCTTCAAGATTTTCATCTTGATGTAATTTTGATTTGAACGACATAATTTAAAGCGGGAAGTTATAAACTCGTTATGTGATCAATTTTGATAGATTGCACGTTTTTCATCAAAAATGCCAGAATAAATATATGTATAGAGATTCAACGGTAGGCATTCAGAGTTAAGTTCCGCGAACACAACAACATATACGTGGCTTGTAAACTTTAAAACAATATGAAGTGCTGGAAAAACAAAGTTGCTCTCATAACCGACTGCGAAGATGAAGTTGGACTGAATGTTATAGAACAACTAGCTAAGGCAGGAATGATCGCCGTCGGATTCATTAAAACAGAAGAAGATATTAACAAAACAAAGGAAAGGCTTAAAGATGTGATTACAAGAAAAGTTGATGGTAAAATAGTACTTTGCAAGTGTAACGTAAGAAAAAGCGAAGAACTAAAACTTGCCTTCGAACAAATTACGGAAGCATATGGAGGTGTCGATGTGTTGATTAACAATGCTTTCTATAACATTGATTGTTTAGTAAGCACTGGTGAACTTAAAGACTTTAAAGAGATCATCGATGTTAATATTTGCGCTGTAGTTGCCTGTGTGAGGCTGGCAGCGGGTTCCATGATAGAACGAAAAGCCCGTGGTCATATAATCAACATCAATGATTTGTGTGCGTATCAGATACCAGAAGACTCTAAAAAATCAGTCTTTATTGCATCAAAGTGTGCCATAACTTCAGTGAACGAGATTCTTAGACATGAGTTCAGATACCTTGAAGCTAATGTAAAGGTGACAAACATAGCGTGTGGTAAAATTGAAAGTGAAACAGAGCCAGCGCCTAATGAATCCAGGCTAAAAATCAAAGATGTTGCTAAATTAGTAAGGTTAATATTAAATACACCTGAACATTTACAAGTGCATGAAGTCTTGTTAGATTCAACAGTCGAATAAAGCTGGTCATCTGTAGTCATAAGAGCTCACTTTAAATGTTTGAATGTTAAAGAGTCTCGCTTTCATTTTCTTTCCCTGTAAGTTTAACACAGATTACAAGCTTGTTAAATTTAGCGTACAAATTTAATGCGGTATTAACGGTCTTTAAGTATTATTTAATGTTTTTCTTCTTGTTTTCGTGATTATAAACTATGGCAGAAATAAATAATAAAAAAATATATCTTACCTTTTTTGCAATTAATTACTTCGTAATGCTACCACAGACAAAGTACATAGTTCTTCTTCTGGCCTACTTCGTTCACCCCTTCGACTCTCCTCCTTTGTACATCACAAACTAAGCTGTTAACAATTTCGTACTTCAATACCTGCATAAGAGATACTCTAGAACCCTACAGGAACCCCTTAATTAATTACTACCCTATAGTGCTAATGAATATTCTTGCATGATGCATATCGCGGTAAAAAGAAACCCTCCGTTTGCCCGCCGCCGCGGCCGCGTCAAAAGCCGGCGTGAGCGCATTATCTTAATTAAATGGGTAGAGCATTAGGCCACAAAGCGCTAATGACTGGAGTTGCCTATAGCTTATCTCTACGCTAAAAAATCTAGCTTTTTGCGCAGTGCCGAGCCTAGCGCGTGAATTGAGTACAGTACCCGGCCATAAATTGCACATCGGTCTTCTCGGCTAATTTCGGCTGCGTAGAGCGTTGTCTCGCTCTGACTTATGTGACTCTAATTGTCTCTTTCCAAAGACCGAAGTGCAATCTTTATGGCCGGGTACTGTAGAGCGTTTATCTCTCGGCGCATTTAGGTGAATGGTACTCCTCTACTCCTTCAAAGCATACCATAAGCCGCCCAAAGGCCTTTTAAAAGGTCATCACCCTTGTTGAAAAATTAAACTTGGAAAAAGGGCATTAAGGTTGTTATGATAATTTAGACTACAGGACCCTAGGTGGCAGGAGGATAGCATTACTGCAAACCGTAACTGTTGGACGTTACATTAACCAAAAACCCTAATGCCGAGCCACGTTCACAATAGGGTTTTTGATTACCTACTGTTACGTGTACAATGAGGGCTATCGCGTGTGAATTGGCCACTAGAGGCGCTAGTGTCGCGTGAGGTCCAATAACATTCACTTTTCACTGGTTTTGGCGGGCTTCGTGACAGCACTACAATACATAGTACATATAAAACAAAGTCGCTTTTTCTGTCCCTATATCCCTATGCTTAAATCTTTAAAACTACGCAACGGATTTTGATGCGGTTTTTTTAATAGATAGTGATTCCAGAGGGAGGTTTATATTTATGTATAATACATGCATAATATACCGTGCGAAGCACAACATTGCGGCATAGTTACTCGATATCATGATAGTTATTTATAATCAATATACTTAATTAGATTCAAGATTTAAAACTTTGTTTCGTCGCCGATCTTATGCAGACGCCTTTGACAGCTATACCTCTGGACCTTAGTCAACAGTGGCGCCAACTGGTGAGCAAATAAACGATGGTCCCCATTACGCTTATCGATGAGTACCTTAATAGATGCGCAGGGAAGGCACGCGATTGCCTACTCCCGTCGTAAATGCTTTATGATTAGTGCTCGTTACTTGTTGTTTTGTAATTTTGCAAATCACGATTAGCTCACTATTTCATCTTGTGGCTTTTGTTTGAAGAAACTAATTAAACATTCTGCACTGTTAGCTTGAGTGTAATCTTGTTAACTGTACGGATATGGGAATGGCGCTGGCTTACTTAAGTTTAAAGCTTGCTGTACAGGGTTGGTTTTAACCCCCGACGCAAAAAGAGAGGCGTTATAAGTTTGACGTCGATGGCACTGTCTGTCCTTCTCTGTGTGTGTGTGTGTGTCTGTCTGTGGCATCATAGCTCTCAAGCGGATGGACCGATTTCGATGCGGTTTTTTTCATTCGAAAACCAGTTTCCTTGCGGTGGTTCATAGCCATATTTGGTAAAAAATTATTCAGTAGTTTCTGCGTGGCCTCCACAGTTTTTAAAAAATGGTTATTATTCTGCTTAATTGATCTTTGGGTTGCTAATAGCGTCATAAGTAGTCTTATAGTTACTAAGGTATTATTTTATAACATTTATAATATTATCAGTCAAAGGAAAAATATTTTTATGAAAACTTTGGTTCGCGGTTACGACTCGCACTTGGCTGGTTTTTACTTTTCTGGTAAAATTTTTGATTAGACTAATGCTATGGGAATGATCTTTATGCCAAACAAATTTTCTAAGAACCACAATATAATTCTTTGTAAATTTTCCGAAATTCGGTCTCAGGTGGCAAGCAAAAACCCCTACCCATCCAAAAAGAAAACTGTTGGCATTTCCATTTTGACATGGTAAAAAATGTTCTGAAAATAAATTACTTCAAATTCAAATTTCGCCTCAATTCGTTAGGCAAGTATTAATTCCATCAACCCGCAAACATCGGCCTGAAAACTGGAAATTATACACAAATTAATGCCTCAAGTGTCCGTCCTCAAGGGTTTCATTTTTTTCAAAGCGTAATTGACTTGAGAGACAAAAGGCACTGCTTTTCGCTCTTACTCAAACAAACTTAATTAACTTTTTTTTCTGCTTCGCGTTCTATCACCGCCTTGGATCATTTGAAAGTCGACGTCTAATTGTAAACAGAGAATTTTAATTATATTAACGTGATAGAAGGCGTTGTTTATTTATTTTTTATTATCCTATTGCGGTGCCCCGCTGTTGGGTAGGAGGATGCGTTATTTTACGTTTCTGTAAAAGCTGCGCACACACGGAGCGCTTAAGACATGCGCTAGTCATTATCCTCTCCAGCCGATGTACAAATACAAAAATAAGTATCGATATGAACTTCTCAAAAATATGTACCACGACCTTATTTCGCCGGTGTAAGAGCGTATGGTACTTATTTTTGAAACTTTGACTACATACATATTATTACACTTGACTGTACCTCCCAATGCTGGGCACAGGCCTCTCAGAATGATAGGGCTTGGGCTATAGTTCCCACGCGGACTCAGTACGAATTGGAACACGCTAGAATTTCATGCAGCTAGCATTACATTGCGTGGCCTATAAACTAACGCTTTATAAAGACCGGCTTCTTGCTGAGGGTCTTCCAATTGCGTTCGCGCCACTACGTGCACTTCAGTTCCTTTGTGGTGCGCGTTCCGCGGCCGCTGCAGGAGACCATCGCGTGCGCTGACTTCTGGCCGAAGGGTGTCGTATTTCGTCGGTTCCGGGGCAATCTACCGAATCCAACACCGGAGATGACGACGCAGCGGAGCCACAACGTTTCGTGGCCTAAATAACATTTATTATGTTTTTTTGAATTTTATAGCGCATTGGTTTCGACTGTAATGCTGTAATTTTTTATTGACTAAATAAATAAATAAATAAATCATCAATCAAACGTCGCAGTGTAATGTTTTTGCATGAAATTACTTGCATGATGTAAACTGGACTTCAGTGAAGTTGCTGCCAATTTAGTCATAGTCATTTTGTGTGAGGATTTTCTTATGTGGGCATCGAACTTATTGCATTAAATAGTACAATAAAATATACGGAATCTTTATCGAATTTACTCATCTCTGTCATGACAATGTAAACAAAATTTGGTTGCTAAGACTAGCTGACCACAGATGACAGGGCGGTGCCAGCCAGTACTCACAATTTGAGACGTTTATGAATATGGAATTTATCTTGTAGGAAAGTTTTGGTTCTTCTATTGGCAGAGTGCAAAGCGGGTGGAGGGGGTAGCCTAAACGATCACAGCGCTCGCTACGGCTAAAATTGACATTTTTGTCGCTGACTTGAGCTGTCAAATCCATATTGCAGTAAACATTTTCTAATCGTTTTTGAGATAAAAATATGGTCCTGGTAAGATGTGTTGTTGTGAATTGTAATAACACCAAGAAGAATAGCGACCGTAAATTTTACCAATTTCCAAGACCATGGTGGAAACGAGACCAAAAAAATAAGTGGATATTTGCCGTAAGAAAAAAAAAAGTAAGTTACCTAACCTCTAAAATTTCACTGAAAACAACAATTTTAATATTGTTACTGACTACCATTGTCCAAAATTGTGTAATATAGTAAAATAACACAAGATTTCATTAATATTTTTCACAATATTTACTTCCTTCTTGTTTGACAGCGGTGACAATATTGTCCATAATGGCCGCCTATCACGTGGCGCTGTCGTCGCGCTCGGTCCCAATTATCCGATTTCTACAACAACTGAGTAAATGATAAGCATTAGCCGTTCAGGAAGTCACTTGCTAACAAAAAGGTTTAACTAGAACAGAAATATTATAAAAACTAACCAAATTTCGTAGTTTTTATCGTACAATATTAAAATAGACCAATATAAAGATAATTTGTTTGCACATCAAAACTAGTCAAGTCAAATCTTGTATCTCAAGTTTCTTATTAAAACAAAGCCGTAATATATTTTGCTGTGAACATTTGAAAAGTAAATCCTATGACATTTATCAACCTGACACTACGTAATAGAACAAAAACGAACAAAACTGACGTTACTCCAAGCGTAGGGACGAAAGTGCACGGAAGAATTTATACGAAAGTGAATTGAAATATGATTTCTCGCAAAGATAATGTGAAACAACAGTTGTAACACTTATAACTGCTGCCGAGCTGTGTTCCTTTTACGTAAACTTTTATATCAAGGTAATATTTGTTCCGCGCAAAATTTCAAGCATCATTTATTTTCATTAATTCACTTACTTAGTAAGACTTTGCTTTCAAACTTTCCAGCTCTTTAACGAAGAAAATCTAGAACTAACGTCATAAATGGTTTTAAGACATTTGCATAAAGTCGTAAGTATTTTAATGAGTTTAATTTTATGTTAAATTACTTTACATTATCAACATTGTATAGCACAGGATAAGTTATCACCAGTTCTTAGAAAGAACAGACTTTTTACTGATGGAACTCATGAAATTTGTCATCAGAACATGTGCAACAAAGTTTTAGTATAACCTCATGGAGGAAACACCAACAGCATAATAAAATACCTACACATAACCTAGACAAATTCTGCATCGAAATTTTCCTTGCGAATCGCCATAATCTATTGTTGAGAACCGCGTGAAAATCGTTCAGTACTTTTTTCAGTTTAGCACAAACACAGACATGCGGCGAAGGACTTTGTTTTATAATATGTAGTGATGAGTTGATAACCAATTTATTTAAATACCAGCCGGTGAGCAGTGCAGTCGAACATCCTGACGATGACGACGAAGACAGCAAAGAAGACGAGGAAGAAGATTCCCCCGGCATCACATGGCAGAACATTATCTTTCTGCCGTTCAACCCGGTCTTTAAACTGATTGTCTTGTGCTGCGCTCTCATCAAAGTTACTATTGTAAGTATAATAAAATTTAGTTAGGTACCTACTAATTACTTCCATGCTCGTCTGTGAGCAAAGAATAAAGAACGTACCAGTTGCTTCTCTTGCCGCGCAGATGGCAAAAAAGTCACCGAGGGAATGAGCGAGATCTTACGAATCATGTTAAGGCAATGCAACTGGCAACTCAACACTATTTTGATTACCATTCCCACCTATGCGCCCACAATCATGCTAGACGTGGCCTTGTTATCTAAGACTTTGTGTACCCTGTAAGGGATAAACACTATGATGTATGTACTATGTGTAATTTATTTGTAGTCAACCGTCACCTAAGAAAATCTTAAAATAAGAGAAATAAAAATGTTATCGTGCGTACCTACCTACTTTGTTCCAGAAGTTATGTTACTCTTTATTCGCCTATGCATGCTTTGCGTGCGCGTTTGTTTGCGTTTTCTTAGTTTTTACAGCAATTTAGCGTACTCACCAGTATAAGGTAATCCATCTGAAGCGCACTCTCTGCAGTAACCCATCTTAAGAACAATATTAACTCAAGCAGGCTGAGCTGGAAGAAGTTTTATGGTTTTTTAATCATATAGATGACTCGCGCTTTTATTTTTTTCCCGTGATAAAATAATATTTCTATTCTTCTTATTTGTCCTGCGTGAGATACGTACAGGCGAGTGGCGCGGAGAAACTCTAAGATAAGTTCTTTGATTTAAGATTTCAAAATAAATGCAATATTAAGTATGGTAATTACGGCTTTGAATTTTTCGAGAAGAAATTGTTGCCACGTAATTTTTCCAATCTCTGATAGGTAAAGAGAAAAAATATCGGCATGATACGGTTTATATCTATGCAAATTTCATAAAAGCATGATTGAGGAACAAACATCCAAACTTCCGTGTTTTCATGGCCATGTATTTTCATTTTATTCCGTCACGCATTTATTTCACGCTCTTGGGTACGTTGGAAAAGATTGACTTGATGAAAAATAGTATACTTATCGAATATGAACAATTTGCGTAGCTTAATTTTCCTAAATTTAAAATGACAGCTCTACTACAACGCGCTGTATCTCACTTCTATTCTATTCTCCCTTAATGGCGGCCGTAAGGCTTGGGCCATAAGATTTTGACAAAAATTTCCAAATCTCAAGCTAATCGAAGAAACCTTTGAAGAGTTCCCTCTTGAGGAGGCGATCCTGGTTGAAGATATTATTGTATTGCCATCTGATTTACTCGAGTCTGCCAAATTTCAGCTCAATCGGTTGAAGATTATCTGCTTCCAAATTGAGTCGCAAGATTCCATCCGGACAAAGTAAACATACTTACATTACGTTGCATAAAGCTAGTAATAATAAAAAAGACGCTGTTAATGTTAAACTATAGTCACCCTTCCATCCATACATACATACATACATAAATCACGTCAGTAGACTGAGCTTAAGGTAACCAAAACTTAAAGGCCATGTTTAGCATGATACGCCCACGAGTATCGTTGGAAAGGGGAGCCAAGATAGTGATGGCTAGTCGCATCGCCTGTAACAGGATTTCTACGATTTTCACCCATTGTCTAGTTGGACTTTTACCATCAGCGCGGGTAGAGAATCAACTGGTACATTCCACGTTTTTCCTTTGCTCTCCAGCCAGCAAAGAAGGGAAAATGTCATTAAAAAAAGCTTACAGACACGTGTATAACTCTCTCTCTGTAGCGATAAGGCCGCCTATTGTGACCTTGTAATATTCTGTATATACCTTTTTCTGTTTTGGTTGTTATATGTGGTGTTCAATAAAGGGTTATTGTATTGTATTGTATAACGATAAGTTTTCTGCAAAGGAATACGTTTAATAATTGCTTCCAGGGTCCCATACAATCTGTATTTCCAACAGTTTATTGCGACGATGCACGTGTGGTGTCAACCGAAATGTTAATCATAAAATATTGCTACTTATACGTCTGCGACATCATTTACGGCATCGACACATTTTTTTATATTATACACAAGTAAGTTCCTCAACATAATCATTGTAGAACGTTAAAAGTTACAATTTGCAGGTTATGCGTCATGAAACTGAGATATGTTTGAGATAACGTGAGGCCTCTTTGTTCTAATACCTAAATCGGACGTGCAGTCAACGTCATATAGTAAGTAGCAGTCAAGATCATCAAATACTTGGAAACACCCAAAATGGTAATTAACAGTGACTCAACCAAAGCGGTCAAATTGTTCGGGACATCCATCGTGTACAAATATACTGGAGCACGCACATCGCCAAATACTTAGTAACATTCAAGGCGACATTAGGTAGTACCGTAACTCCTAAGCCGCCACTGATAGCGTAGCAGCCAAAAGTATGGAACACCGCAGACTAGGAAAATAGACTTTATTACATGGCGTCTAAGGTCCACTGCTACTTAGTATATGACGCTGACTGTACTTCTGCAAGCCGGAACCAATGCACACAATTATAGCTCTGAGAACACATATCTTTACAGAGTTGATAGAAAGTCCATTTTGAAACGTTTCTGTACACTTATATGTCAATTTTGGCATGTTCCGGTTTGATATTCGTGTATTTAATTTTCAGGCAAGTGACAGACGTGGCTACGAACCGCGAGTATATTCCAAAGTCAACCTTTTTAATTATGGTGGATATAATGGCGTTGGTACCATTTTACAAGCTGTTTTCTTCTGATACTTGTCCTCCTGTCCAGTTGTGGCCAAACTGTCTTGGTCTCGTTGAAAGTTTCGTGTAAGTAACATTCATACCTAATTTCAACAGAATCGTTTCAAAAAAAAGACTAGTAAAAGAGCCCTTGTTTTTGTGATACTAAGTAACTGCCGAAATAAAATTTGTATACCTAAGCTTAAAATTAATATACTTTTGGACTTGCTCCGTACATAATGAAATGAGTCTGGATTTTCATTGCAGAGTTTACAGAATTGTGGATTATTTTTCGTTGATAACTACACATAGCTGTTGGAAAATCATTCTGGGTTTTATACTGCTTGCTTCAAGTGTAATAAACGTCATCAGTTGGAGTTACATATTAGTAAACTGGCCTAATGACAATTATTGCCATAATTGCACATACCAAATCTTCGATTGGAGGAAAAAACTAATTATAGGGGTAAGTTACCTTAGCGCATGTATTTGTCTTTTTAGTTAATGAAATAAAATTAAAAACTTTTTTCTTTCAGCTTAACGAAACCTCGGAACCCGAATTTGTTTCATTCGTCTATTCTATATCATTCGTTTGCTCATTTGTTCTCTCCACTCTATTTAGTGGAACAAATCCAACCAATATCTCAGATTTTATGTCTGCGTGCGTTCTAATGATATTTGGATACGTTGTGATAACGTTTATAGTGTTCCCTAAAGCAATCGGTGAGGCTTTGCTAAGTCTGCGGCGAGTCTGTGAACATTTGCCAAGAATGCAGTCGATTATAGAGGAAACTAAAAGAAAGAATCCCAATGCCCAGGCACACATTGACGTGAGCAATTTTTATAGTCTGATGTGGAAGAAACGCGGTGGTATTACGAGTATTCCAGAAGTTATTACAGCATTGCCGAGATATCTACGAATTGAAATAAGACAGGATCTATTGTGGCCCGTTTATCACCACAGCCCTACTTTTAGACGAACTTCTACGGCGTTCAAACGGTGGCTCTGTGAATTGGCGCATCTGGACTACAAATTGCCAAATGAAAACTTCTTCGCTGGTCCACAGGCTCGTACTCATTTTTACTATCTCAAATCTGGTGTAGTCCAGCTTATATCAGCTGAAGATTCCACAACACCATTAATATCTGTAACAAGCGGAACAGTATTTGGGGACATTAATTTCTTTGTTCCTCCTAATACAAAGAATGTTACTGCGCGCTGTCTCACATACTGTGAAGTATTTTTCGTTACTCGTGCTGATATATTAAAGGCATTGCACTTATTTCCGGATGATCGTCAAAACATCTTGTTTCGTGTGAAAGACCGGTTGAAGCATGCGCGTACGCTGCACACCTGTAAACAGCACATAAGAGGGTTAGACCGAGCCGAAGACGAAGGGGTTGCATGGGTGAAAAAACGTTGGTGGGAGTTGAATGAAGCTATTTCGAATTGGAAAAAGAAATCAATAAAGGGCGATGTCAGTTGCGATCTGCCTCCCGAAGAAGCAGTCTACCACTGTTCCAAATACATCGGACGATTGGTTTTGTGTCCCGACGCATTACTGAAAAGGAAATCGATGTTCGTCAGTTATAATTTCCCATGGATACTCTTACCAAATTCTGCCTTTGTTGTAGTTTGGCAACGAATCGTCCTCTACACAATAATTTTTGTTTTGATCCTGCATCCGCCAAATATAATAAAAGATGTAAAGCCCACCTACTTTAGATTGTTTCGAGCTTGGGCTGATTTAGTTTACATGGCTGATATTTGTGTATCACTAATGACATCCATAGAAACGCAGGGGCATCTCGTTTCGAATTTTGCTTCAGTGTTGTTCATACGCTGTAAGAGTCCTTCGTTTATTCTTTCCTTGTTAGCTACTGTTTGGATAGAGGACTTCATGCTTCTTATCAGCAAGCCTGAGTTTTACACAATCACTCAGTTCAACAGACTGCTTAAAATATTTGTTCTTTTCTCTGACAAACACACGATCAAAGATATAAAACGGAATCCATTTGCAGAAGTGTGTTTCAAAATCGCACTGTTCCAAATCTGTTTTGTGTATGTTTCGGGTTATTTTATTTACGAATTTAATAAATTAGTCCCGGAATTAACCAATGCTTACTTTTTTGGAACTGGCCGATACTGTGAAATAAATCCTAATAATAAAACTTGTGATGCCACGGCTTCCATATTTGGTATCGCTACTGCATGGACATTTCGTTTCTTGTATGTGGACTATTCACCAGAAACACTCATGGACGTTTATGTGGCAGTTAGTATTCACATGATAGGATTCATGATCCTTATGTACTGCAAAGCTAATTTGGTCGCAGTGATATACTTGAAACACAAGGACACCGCAGACTATTTGTTCTTCGTGTCTAATATAACGAAACATTACATAGAGCATAGTATTCACCCTGGTTTATTGATGCGGCTGCACAGATATTTGTTATGTCATTGGAAGTTTTACAAAGGGAAGGAGGTTACGAACCCTAGTCAATTGAAAGATGAACCGTACGATATATATTGGAAGGCTCACGGGGAAATAGCGGTGAACATAATAAAGGAGTCGAGAGCCTTCGTTGACGCCGATCCTGCGCTTCTGAAGGAGCTCGCATATCATAGTAAATTTACGATTTTGCCAAGCGAATCGAGACTTATGTTGTTCGGAACTGCGATAAAGAACGTCACTTGGCTTGTTCAAGTAATTATTCTTACTGAAGTATAGAAGAATTAACCAATACAGTGGAAATTTCAATTAATTTGTTAGAAAAATTGACATACAGCCATTGCTGCACTCTGATTGGTCGGTCTGATGTCAAGCATTGCAGCATGACACTAAAGTCTATTTTTTCATACGAGATACTGTAGAGATGTACGGTAGAGTAGAACACGGTCAAAAGACAACTGTCGGGCTCTTAGCCAACGGATAACGATATCCCTTAGAATCTGCCAGGAAATCTTTTACCGATGCCCAGGGTGCGCCGGACCAAGCACTGCTCGTCCACTCGGACGGATCCAAAAACGAACCGCAGCTCTTGACCACACGCGGAGGTAACCCGACTCGCACCCCACAATAAAAGCTGGTATCATTATTTGACAATTTGACATTTGCAACTGTCAATATAGTATCTAGTGTGAAGAAATAGACTATAGAGTTGTGCGTGCAGACTGTTAGTGCCGGTAACAATGACAAATCATTAATAAGTCTTGGAATTGAATGATCCGTTACCACCTTAATTGGTTGATTCTCTAATTGAATACTCTATTTTGATAACTACGAACTATGGATTATTTTTGATTACTTATTCCATTTAAAGGGTTTCCTTAGCACTACTTTTCATGACACAACGGGAATATCCAATAAAACGGTGGACCGTCCGGGGACCATGCTTGGTTTTGGTTCCGTGTTTTATGAGAAGAATTCCTTATTGACAACCGTGACCTTGACGGAATGCGAGGTAAGCTTGAAATTCTAATAAGCTTCTATTTATACAGAGCTTTTATTTTCACATGAAACTCATTTGAATATTGCCATTTAAAAGACACACTTATAAAACGAGAAACAATGCAATATGCGTTGAAATTCTATATTATAAATTACATTTTCCTTCAAATTGAAATCCAAATTAATCGTAAGAATTGCCCTGACGTGCTTTTGCATTCCGAATATTTAGGTTGTTTTACCATATTCTTACAACACATTTTTTTCTGACTATCCGTTTTCACCTATCTTTTGGCTCGATTACCGGACTGTTTATTGACTATATAGTTAGGTATGTAACTTATAATTTTATTTATTATAGATTCTCTATATTGGTAGAAATGAGTTTTATCACATTTTGAAACGGTACCCTAAGGAATGGTCGCACATAGAATTTTGCACAGAAAAATTCAAAACGGCATATCACGATTTATTAAAAGTCAATATGGACATGTATTTGCGCGTAAGTAACCAAACCATTTATGTTTCTGTAAAAAAAATCCAATTTCATGAGTATATTGATTGTGTGCTTTTGTTCATCACTAAATCAATGTTTAAACCTTCCCTGAACTTGCACAAATGTTGCAAAACCAAAATTATTCATCGGTACAGACATGTTCGAGTTTAACGAGACAAACGAACAGCAATTCATTTCTAAACATGAAACATGACCTTATATCTGGTTATTTAGCAGTTTGCAACCCGGTTTGATTCCTTTTTTCAAATTTATCAACGAATGTAGAAGTGGCATGTGAACGAGACACGCGTGCCATCTTTAGGCGCAAATCCCATGTAGGTATAAACATCAGTCAGTTCGAGTAGCATAATGATTCTGCCAGATAGCTAAGAAATTGCTAAGATTTCAAGGTACCTAGAAGTAAACGTCGATGTGAGAGTTTGGCGACACCAGCTTCCCTAGCGAATGTGACTTATCGCGCTTCTACTTTTTCCTTGTTCTGTGTAGTATACTGAAGTAAAATTTATTTATTGCTATTTAAAATCAAGTAATACAACTTGATTCAGTACAAAACGACAAAAGAAAAATTACCCATTAGGTTATTTAAATAAATATTTTTAAGGATGAAAAAGCCCATCAAGGACACAAAGAAAGTGTGTACGTCGAAGCGCATCTAACAAGGAAACTAAAAGCATGGAAATCAAAACAAGACATCACTGAAACTACAACTGCACGGCTGGACGATATGATACCGCCCTTCAGCAAACCCAAAATAAAATGGAACAATCCTGAGTCCACGTTAGTTCTTATGAAATGTTAAGAATTTAGCGAAGGAGCCAACGCCTATTCTGATGCAGGGAGCGAAACTTTGTTGCCGATGACGTCATTGTGACGCAAATTCACTTGCTTTTATATAAACAACTAGCTTTTGCCCGCGACTTCGTACGCGCTAAGATGTAAAGCGAAAAAATAAGTTTTTTCCCGTTCCCGTGGAAATTTTGGGGAGTGCTTTACACTTAAAGCCTTTAAAGAAACACACGTTATAAATGTTTAGTCTCTATCTTCCGCGTAACTGTCTCATCCCCGTCAAGCCCAATTCCTTGGACCTAGAAGGATGAAATTTTTAAGAAAAAAAAGAAAAGATGAAGGAAAATAAAGACAGGGGAAGATTCACTGGCTAACCCACAACCTATTATTGAATGCAACGTATTAGACTTAATTTATAGCAAGCTAAGAAATACGGTATCACTACAATAATCGTATATGTCCGAAATCCTATAGAATCTTGGAATTTTTCAGGTTAATGCGATACTGGATGCATATACGAGCAGTCTCCGTTTTCGTGAGCATTGTAATTACTTCTGTACAAGGTGGCTGTGGAGCAGAATACAGACGATTTATGCAAAGCTTTATTAGATCAACCTATATCTTTATTTATATTGATATGATTCTAAAATGTTTCGTGAGTATGTTTCTTATCATTATGGCGGTAATAATAGCAGAAGAATTGAGACAAAGAAAACTAAACAAACATTTCTGGCCTTCTGCGTTTATGGCCAAAAGGCAAAAGCGTTTCTGGCTTTTTGTCTAACTGGCATTTTCCGTTCCTGACAAAACGGAGCAGGCTTGTCCTTTGAATGCCAAATAACTAATATTCCTTTTTCAGACTGGTTATTACGATGAGAGGGGTATATTAATACATTCCCCACTCAAATGCACATTAAACTATTTATCTCACGGGTTTATACTAGATGTCATTGCTGTCGTACCGTGGTTCCAATATTCAAGAGACATACCTAAATTCAGGATGGAAGAAGATTGGAATCTTTTTACTAACACCATGTGCAAATTTGCAAGAGTTCACCTTTTATTGGGTTATTTTAACTACTTGGCTGACGATCCGACGGTTCATGTCGCGATTATTGTAGTAAGTGTTTTATGAAATATGTCACCCTTATTAGTTTGTCGCAAACATAGAAGAAAGAGAAACGTAGAAGTGGCATGTGAACGAGACACGCGTGTCGCCTTTATGCGCAAATTTATCGCAAATCGCATGTATAAACGTCAAATTGAATTTGACGGTTCGAGTAGCAGAATGATTCTGGCAGAATCAGATTTTCTCTAGTGTTTCGGTGTCAACAGCTAGATTTTCAACCACCTAAACTTAAAGTCCATTTCGCAGAGTTCAAGCAAAACTATTATTCAGACAACTGTTCTTGACTGTTATCTTTGGGCTACTTCACGCTGGATGGTGTTTATATACCTGTACAATGGACTTTTAGCTATGTTCTGTTGGTGGAAAGTTCAAATTATTATACTGATTCAGAACTTATTACATTTTTATAATAGAAAAGCTACGACCAATAATTGCCAAGATTTCAAGGTCGATGCGAGAGTTTGGCGAGACCGGTTTCCCTCGTGAATGTGACTTATCGCAGTTCTATTTTCTGTTTGTTCTGTGGTCGCAAGCGCAGTCACCATTTTTATCTGTCAAAAGATAACGTGGCAGAACAAAGATATGATGGTTGCAATTTTGAACGCAATAGAGATCGACAATATGACCTTGGGTTTTGTATTTTTGACAACACTGAACTGACCAATCGTGATCCTTGGTTACTGGCAATAATATCGGATAAAACAAAGCACTCAGAAAAAATAGAATTAGACAAAGAGAGATACAAAGAATATGAGGTTAAAATAGGTTATACATTGAGGAATAAATTAGACTACTTTCAATCTAGGAAAATTACAGATATTTGGCGGGATACCGACAGTGATAATAAATTCCGCGCGCAGAGTAAGTTACCATTACCTAACTCTCAACGCGAAACTACCATCAACTCTATTAGTTATTTTTGTCGTTTCATATAAATGAAACTGAACATTGACTTTAAAAGATACTAAGTCAAACAATGCGTCTTATGTTTACAGATAATAAAGTGGCAAGTGACTCTGATACTTCTTATGGTAGTCGCGAGCCAGTATTTGATCCTCAAGTGTGCCCATTTCCAATGGGACGCGGATTTGTACTTAGTTAACGTTACCAGACGGGATACGTGTTGGCTGCCGCGTTATATCCAATTCGACGAGTTTCCGAATACGCATCAACAGCATTTGGTAAAAGCGTTTAATTTCTTATGTTTATGCGTGTGTCTCTGTCCAATGAACAGATTGAATGAGAGATTGATGATACTGTAATGCCAATGCTAGCGTTTGTCACAGGTTAGCTAATAGTTAGGTAGGCCTTGTTCTGGCTATGTTTGTAGATTAATCATTTCGTGTATAAGTATTTTTTTGTTTCAGCTCTTTGGCGAAAGCTTCAGCTTAACTCAGTGCGCCTTCATGAGAATTTTCATGGGAATGTTTGAAATCAAACGAAAAGATTTTGCTTTGGGAGCAGTTTTGTTTGCTCTCGGAATTCTGTACTGGTCAGTTTTTATTTTGAGCTGACGTGGTCTTAATTTAGAAATAGAGAAAAGTTTTGACCAACTCTTAATAAAATTATTAACCTGGCAGAGCTTCGATTTAGAATTGAAGCCCCTTTTATGATAGACAAGAAATAAAAATGGATTTCGCGGAATCATCACGGAATTTGGAGTTCTGCTAAGAACGAAAGTGCGAGCTACCCTAGTTTTTGTTTTCAGTCATAGTTGCAAAATACCTCAGTATCTCAGTAGTTTTTTCTAGCGATAAGCAATTGACCAAGTTCTGCACACAAAAGACAATTAACTTCACTAACTATTACCTTACTGTCTACTTCATGGTATTATAAAGAGTCGAGACTGCTTTTTTTCGCTATTTTAACTTTCATTGCATCAATTTCGTGTTTAGGTGCGTATGCTGCTATTCCCTCGTCTATTTGACTCTGAGTCTCCGCGGCAGCACACTGTTCCAGCACGCAGTCACATCCCTCAGCAAATTCTTACACGCGGAAAGGCTCGAAGACGATCTCATCCAGAGGTCTCTCGCACATTTCAGCTATTGGTGGAAAAGGTATGTGGGCTAAATTATAAATAGTTTAAAGTCCACTTAAATAGCTTTATGTAATTGCAACCAAACTAAATAAACGATTATAAATTTTAACATAAAAAATCATCACTGAACTAAATAATCTAATGTCAAGAAAAGCAACTGACAGCTAAACAAAAAAATACGGCGCGCCAAAGAGTATGGAAACTGTCCTCCATGGTAGACCGCCACAGGTACTTATTCACAGGTTTTGCTCTCCTTTAGGATCTTCCAAGTGTCTGAAATATCTTTTGCTCTTATCCTAATACACGTTTTTTCTTGCAGGACCAAAGGCATTGCAATAGAAAACTTAAGATCCAAAACCCTTAGTCTTATTTTTAGCCAAGATTTGAATTATTACTTCTTCAAGCAGTAAGTTTTACTTTATCGTTGGAGAACTTTCAGAATTATTTATGTCATTATGAAGCAATGTTTTCTTATTTCGTATTTAGAACTTTGGGCACTGGACTGGACTCATTATTAAAAGGTGGTGAGCAAATACAGAGACAACTGGCGTGTATCGGCGTCCAGTTCTACTACTTGCCCGGCTGGACCATCATGAGGGAGCAGGATCTGAATCCTTGGGTCTACATAGTCCATAGAGGGAAGATAGCCATAACCCAAGAAGGAACGACATTGGCTTATTTGACGAAGGTATACTCGTATAAATTGCGTTAATAACAATGCAGAGAAGGATGTGTTATAGGAAGGGTAATGTGGAAGGAGTTGCTTTTTTAAATTATTTTTATGAATGTAGTTAAGTAGAATTTAATTATTGTGTATGTATTTTTTTGAAAAAAATGACTTTCTGCCACGTTTCTTGCGCCAGTACTTTAAATTTTTTTACATGTAAAAGAGGCCTTGGCAGTTTATTTGCGAAATAAACGTTTTTGTTTCCATAATATTCTAAATTTAGTTAATGATCATTATCTATCGTTCTCCCTATTTCTAATGTGTTTTTTATAAAAAACCTAGAAACCTAACTTGAGAGATAAAGCGGTTAGTATTTAATTATGCTTACTATAAAATAAAAACACTTTATGTATTGTATGTACTGAGCTAATTTGTGTACCCACAGACCATTTTTTACCCATAGTTCAACATTTAAGCACCGATTAACACTTTCAAGTCATTTTGCTCATGACCTTTGTTCTTACATAATAGTTAAATAAATAAATAAATATCTTGGGACAAATGACACCAATTGACCTAGCCCCAAACTAAGCAAAGCTTGTACTATGGGTACCAGGCAACGGATAAACATACTTATATAATGTAGATAAATACATAATTAAATACATACAACATCCATGACTAGGGCACAAACATTCGTATTCATCATACAACTGTCTGCCCCTACCGGGATTCGAACCCGGGACCTCTAGCTTCATAGTCAGGGTCACTAACCACTAGGCTATCCGGTCGTCAACCTACCTACCTAGCCTACCTAGTTATACCTACTTGTTACACAATTTCTTATTAAAACAGGGCTCGATCTTCGGGCAAATGGACGGCATCAAACATCGTCCCATCTGTATCTCGGCTCACACCGTGGACCACGTCGACGTCCTTCAAATCCCGGCCAAAGCGTTTCAGGACAATATTGACGACGAGGTACATTGTAACATTGAACTAGACAGCTGATCAACCATTGCTTTTACACAGAAAATGCTGAGTAAGCAGTATGTTTTATGAGCTACTAGCTTCTGCCCGCGACTTCGTCTGCGTAGAATTATACATAAAAACCTTCCTCTTGAATCACTCTATCTATTAAAAAAACCGCATCTAAATCCGTTGTGTAGTTTTGAAGATATAAGCATACATAGGGACATAGGGACAGAGAAAGCGACTTTATTTTATACTAGCGACCCGCCCAAGCTTCGCGCGGTATATTATGCATGTATTATACATACAAACCTTCCTCTTGAATCACTCTATCTATTAAAAAAACCGCATCAAAATCCGTTGTGTAGTTTTGATGATATAAGCACACATACGGACACGGGGACAGAAAAAGCGACTTTGTTTTATACTATGTAGTGACTATGTAGTGACTATGTAGTGATGATGATAGTGATGAAGATTGTGCATTTATGATGGCGAGCGTGTTTTATATGTGGTAAACATGTTTCTGCATACGTGTCAAAGTGTGCGTGTCGGATCAATTTTTGAGCAAGAATTGTCTTTATATTTTTTTCTTACCATACCCGTTTTCGCTCTCACGCACACGTTGACACGTATATGGATACGTGTTTACCACGAATAAAACTCACTCGCCATCGTGAGCAAGAGCTATGGGCGGAGAGAAAAAAGAGGTCTGCTTTGCCCAAAGACGAATGTTTCGGGATTTTTTTTTTCTAACTTTCAAAGGTTCGCGCCAATATCCGGAATAATCCGGAATCAGCACTGGACTACATGCAAGTAAAGCAATCTTTCAAAGAGAATCCATTCAATACGGTCAAATACCTACTCCGAGGAAACAAAATTATTCAACTACCCGTTAGTATTTTGTTTTCTTTTTGCATGTTATAAGGACAGAATACATCCGACAGAGAACCAAAGTTACCGACATAGCTCAAAGAATTAGCAAGCTGAAGTGGCAGTGGGCCGGCCATATCTCGCGAAGAACCGACAACCGCTGGGGTAAACGTGTTCTTGAGTGGAGACCGCGACTTGGCAAACGTAGTGTAGGACGCCCTCCGGCCAGGTGGGATGACGCTGGATGCGTCAAGCTAAAGACAGGGCGCTATGGCGCTCATTAGGGGAGGCCTATGTCCAGCAGTGGACTAACATGGGCTGATGATGATGATGATGTTGTAAGGATTATAGCATTATCACGCTAGTTTTTGAGTTTATCGTGAACAGACAGACGTAGCTTACTTTGTTTATTAGAATGTAGTGATTTAGAATCGTTAACAAGCCCTACTTCTTTTCTGGTTCAATATGCTATGCCCACGCAGTTCCCTTTTTGTCCTCTTCGAAAAAGGTATCCATACAGCTTTATTACATACTAAAAAGTTACTTCATTTGTCTGTCATTTTTCTAATTAAAACTCTATTTTACCCAAGTATCAAACACATCCACCCTCACCCTTCCCCTTTCCACCTATACGCCCACAATCATGCTAAACGTGGCCTTCAGGTCTTGTTGCCTTGGGCTCTGTCTTTCCCGTAAGGGATGAAGACGTTATTTATGTATGTATCAAAGACATCAGAGCCGACCATGGTCTTCTTAAAACCCCAAAAAATCGAAACCGTTCATTATTTTATGCGTAGGTACTCTTACCGGCACTGGATAACTTCTAACACGTCGGCATCACGTTTCATGCTTCAAATTCTCACTCACTCTCACCAAATTAATTTGAAAATAAATGATACGAACTTCGAAAATCTTCAAAGTAGCCCCAAGGGGTGAAATGAAACTTGCAGGATTTTCCTTGGAACAACTACTAAACTGGGCTTTAAAATTGTGTTTCAGTGGATGCTACAGCCAGTAGAAGCCCATGCCAATGCGTGGTACAACCGCTGGCTCGCCCTCGTCTGGGTGGTTGAACCTCTAACTTCAGCTACCATAGTGCTAATGCTTAGCACTCTACCCTTAAATCTCATGTATAAAATGCTCTGGATTCTGCTCATATGTGACGTGATACATTTAGCTTACTTCGTTTCGGAATTCTATGCGGTAACTATCCTAATTTCTTTATTATTACTGAGGGTCTGTAGTCTGTACCCATCTTTATATAGTAGGTAAAATAATGACTACGGTCGGCCAAATAAGTGGTTTATCACTTTTTGTCAAGCCAACTTCCTATCAAACGATATGTCAAGTCGAACTTACAAGTTGACAGACATGTCAGCCACCGAACAACAGTTAAATAAATAACGACACTGTCTTCTTCAACCTTGACATTGGCGGAATCATCGACGTATCGATGGCGCTATTTCTTTTTTAAAATTGAATTGAATTGACAGCCATGTCTTTTCGACATTATAATTTTATGCTGTACCTACGAAGAATTTTCAACCTAAGGGTAGCAGACCACTTTGATGGAGATGGCTACAGTCTAATGATGTGATGATGGTAGCGAAGCTTTAGTTATTCCATGATAGCTCTGAGGTGGTAATTTCGTAACTTTTATAGTACTAAGAGGTAAGCAGTACAAAGCCAGTAAAAGTCGGCGAAAACGCTGGGTTACAGGAAAAAGCCGAATGTTGAGAAGAGTCTAATGTAATGTGTTAGTACAGTCAAGACCATAACATATATACGTTACCAAGACCTATAGAAAATAAGGCCAGTGACTTATAGGTATATTTGACATGATAGCTGTATCGCTTAGACTGTCCATATTGAATGCAAATTTTGCTTTAGTTAGAAGGTGATATAAGGCTAAAGAAATCAGTCCAATGACATTCATTGTTTATATTACTCTTCTGACCAAAAACATAGTTACGGTTTGTGTAGCAGACGTTAATGACAAAGTTAATAAAGCGGTGGTGTGTCACATTAATCAAACAAGTGGATGATATCATTAGTCTGAAAGCTAAATCAGTTATACAAACTGTTTCATTCGATAACTTGGCCAACACACCGTGTGAATTCACTGTCAAAATTTAAAACGAATTTACTCCTCTCTATTTGAATCTACATAATTCTGTGTACTTTAATAGTGTGCCTAGGTATGCCACTTTCTGTATTTTATTATCTATATTAAAAATATTAAAATTTAGGCCAATGGTGATATGTCAGGTTATAATTGTTAATTTACAGACGATCATATTAAAACGAAATCGTCATTATGACTCTCTTGTTGTTGGAAACTGGGGGGTTACCACGACGTCTTAATGCGATTCAATTCTGATTCAGTTTAGGTTCGCTCGCTGTCAGATCCATGCTAAAAATTACAGCTAAAATCTGAACTAAGTCGGGATTGAATCGCTTTAAGACATCATGGTAAGGCATTGTTAGAAACACAAGCCTGCCTAAATATTGATGTATGTTTAAAGTGTTTATGGCTTGATTTTAATTGTCTTTGACCCGGTTTTAGATGCAACTGTTCGTGACTGAAACTCGCTGCGTGAATCGGCACGTTAGATTTAAAATGTTCAAAGAGTGGGGGACGTACTTGGACGCCCTCTCGCTTTTGATACCCCTTCTGTCTTTTGCCACCTACAACTGGAATTATCAACTAGCCAGATTACTTCGGCTTCGATTGTGCTGCCATTTCTACCATCATTTCTGTGAAAATTTTAAGGTAGATTTTGTTTAGGTACATAGGAATCTATTAAGTCCCCGAGCCGACACATGGCGTTTTATTGTAATTGTTATCATTGACTAAAGATTAACTAAGTGAAATGGTAACAAATAAATTTGTGTGATGGTTGCCTTTGGGATTGTAAAACATAGAATGCACCAGGTGCTTCTCTTCCCGCGCAGATAGTAAAAGCCCATCATTGGAAAGGGCGATAATCTTAAAAATTATGCGAACATAACCTAATGACAACTTAAGTACGTCGTAAGTGATACACGTCCATTACTTCAAAGCGAAAGCAACCTTCGTTCAATTGGGTTTAGGCTCAACTTAAGGTATCGCAATAAAGAAGTCTGGCGTATGGGTAACGTCTCTTGTATTTGACGTGGCGGCGGAAAGGTTAAACACCTTTGCTAGCAAGATGCTAATCGATGTATTTTTTTTTTCAGACAATTATTACTCCTTTTGTGATGAACTTTGCTGTTATTTGCTTGGTGCTGCATGCCTTGACTTGTGGATGGATTGCTATAGCCTGTCGATGTGAGTACTTATGTTTACTTAGGTATTTCACTTCAAGAATTGTTCATTGAAATGGACCTCCGCAAAGTAACGCCTGATTCAATAAAATACAAAATAAGTTTCCAGTCGCAAACTATGCTGAAAGGAAATAATTTGAAATATTTTTGAATCAGGCGTTACTTCGCAGAGGTCCATTTCAATGAACAAAAAATATTTACCTTGCTACAGCTCTGATCTGCTACTCAAGTAGGTATAATTTGGTTTTCGCAGGACACGTAACGAATTTAGAATAACTAAGAACTAATGGCAATAGTGGTTATTTAATGCAAGCCAACGTAATTCCCCAAACATCGGTGACCTTAACACCCTACAAAACAAGTTTTATAATGACCCAATTTCAAAACAACATTGACCAGTTTCACTAACCCCTTATTGTTGCACATTCTGGGCACGGCATGCGCTGTGATCGTTTTCTGTACATACCTATATACACTTCGTAAGTTCCCAATAATGAGTTACAATTACAAATTAAATGGTGCTATAAGTGATAGATAATCAAAACTATTGTTTTTAGCTGATCAGGACATAGAAAAGGCCGTTTTCGACCACGGTCAGATTGTACTGGAAAACAGCTCGTTTGAGTTCGACGAGTGGACTTATCCACCAGTAAGGAAACAAGGTTAGCACTTTTTCGTTCCTATAAGCCTGACTTAAACGGGTATCTGATGGTCAACTTATCATACATACATACATACACAAATCACGTCTATATCCCTTACGGGGTAGACAGAGCCTGGTCTAACAAAACCTAAAGGCCACGTTTAGCATGATTGATTAATTGACGTCAACTTTTCTGGACGAAATAAATAAATCACAGGTAGGATTTTTAGAGGTGGATGAAGATTTTCAATACCTAATATTTATTAACTTTCATACTGGTCTGGGAGCAAAGAAAAAACTTACAATGTACCAGTTGCTTCTCTAATGATAAAAGGCCATCGAGGGAATCTGCGAAAATCGTAGGAATCACGTTATAGGCGATGCGGCCACTCAGCACTATTTGGATTCCCCTTTCCACCTATACGCCCACAATCATGCTAAACGTGGTCTTTAGGTTTTGTTACTCTAAGCACTGTCTAAATACGTAAAGACGTAATTTATACATACATACCGTCACGCTTCTTTACCACAGGGGTAGGCAGAGACTACTTTGTTCCACTTGCTACGATCCTGATATATTTCTTTCGCTTCATCCACAATCGTCAATCTCTTCATACATGCTCGTCGGTTTCGGGTACTCCTGACCTGACCTTTTTCCAAAACGTCTCCTATTTGGTCTCGGAACGTCCGTCTAGGCCTTCCCCTCCCAACGTAACCATTCACACTCCCCATATAGATAGACGTAATTTATGTATGTAAGTAAGTAATATTTATTATACTATACCTACTTCAAGATCACAAATTATTGCAGGCTGCTTGCGTTTAGCAAAAGTTTGCGTGAAACGAGGAGAACATGAGCACAATCATTATCAACAATTCATGGTGCCAAAAAGATGGCAAGACGATTACGTTGTAGCACTGTCTTTTGTTATACTTCATTTGTCTATAACCGATATGAATACCGTAAGTAAATATAGTCTTTTCATACTGTGATCTGCAACCTATGCACATAATTTTTGTGTATAATTAATAATTATTATATTATAATATCTTTTGCCCGCTACTTCGTTCGCGCAGATAGCGTCAAAGTGACATACCACCTTCATCCACTCATTTCTTTAAATATTATGCCATTATTTCCTATCCCGTCCATTTAGCCCGTAGAAAATTTGTAAAATCCCGTCTGGAGTGGTGTTCTTTGATCTTCAAGGAATAATCTGATCTGTATTATGTAGCAAATCATTATATATCAATGATTCTTTTTATTTCTTATCCCACGGGAATTTCGCAAGGACGGTCCAAAAACTTCACTTCAAATGGTCGGATTGAATAAATAAACTTGTGATAGGTACTACCTACGTGAATCGATTTGCGATGGCAGATGACAATAAAGTAATGTCATCCAAAAATATAGTAGTTACTCCTATCATAAAAGAAAATTCGTTTTAAAATGCCTATGTATTATTTAATTTCTAGGTCACACACTTGAAGCTTTCGGAAATATTCTACAAATTGATTATGACTTTTATCCTCAACATACTTCATATTTGGGTGGCAAGCTTGGCGATCAAAGCTATATATCTCAAATACCGTGAACTGTACAACTACGACTACAACGTAGCTAACCTATTCGAATACTTAAAACACGTTGGATTGACAAGCTCTCTGCTGGAGTGTGTTAAGGAGTATACGAATCTTCTGTGGCATAAACAAAGAGGTAATACATTACATTCAGAGGCTGGTGAAATCAAGAATCGCAGGAACTTAGCGCACGAGCCAAAGGCAAGGGCGATAAACATGCGACCCGAGGCTCTCTTTTTTCACCACCCTCGGAATATATCGCGTAGTGCGCAGCGTGTTGACGACGCGAGATGTAAAGCTCAAAATGATCTACATAATGTTTTTTTTCTCAGTGTACTTTATTTATTATCTGTTGTGTGCTGTCATGTTAGCTTACTGTAGTCTGTAAATTATTTTCATCTTATTCATATCATATTGTATGTCGATTAGTTGTTGAAACCATGTGTATCCTCATTGCAGATAGTAAATGGTAGTTGTCCCACCGAAAACTGCCAGATTATTGAACAAGACGTCCACCTACTTGCCGTGTCTTATCCAGCCTCGACATTGGCAGAATCATCAAAAAGTTGATGGAGCCACTTTTTCCTAAATTTGAATAGATTGAATTGATCTACACAATGATTTTTCTGTGCTTAAGTTACAACAATATTAACAACTAGCTGTTGCCCGCGACTTCGTCCGCGTGTGTTTTTGTGATACTTACGGCTTTTCTCGATATCAAAATTATTATTATTATGACTATTAACTTCGTCACGTGAACCACTGAAAGTGTGTACGAAACTATACTTTTAGAATTACGTCAATGACTCATCACATTTATTTATACCTTATTTTACAAAATAGTTTAATTTATAGTTTTGTTTATAGTTTCTTTATTCAAAAAAAGCTAAGTACAGTTTTAGTTATCTACATCACTATTAATTTCGCCGAACTATGACGCTTATTGGCGAATACTGCGCTCACTTTAACGATATTTGTACCCTGATTAATTTTAAAAAATAAATATATTCTAATCAAATAATAGGTACATAAATGTTTACCTGTTTTTACCTTACGACTAACAATTCAGAAGAATTTTTTTCTAGCAGAAGTTTTTTATTTATTTTCTTGGTTTAAGTAGGTAGCTACTGATTATTAACACTTATTATCTTTATCTACAAATTAATTACCGACAGAGGCCTTACCATGACGTCGTAATGCGATTCAGTTAAGGTTCGCTCGCTGTCAGATTCATACTAAAAGCACAAACTTTTTTCACAATAAAATTCTGACATGTTCGTAGCGCAGACGTAAACGCGCCTTTTGATTTTGATTTTTTTAGGCAAAGATATTAAGAGCATACAGCCAAGCGTTTTACGCCGCCCTCATAATATATCAGGTTTTCAAATAAGAGTGCGTTCAAAAACCGAACGCGTTGTGAATAATAGCACATAAATAAAAACAAAGTAACGGTATTGCATATTGAACTTTAGGTGTTAGGTAAAGAACACAATTTAGGACGCCAATTTAGGTTGATTTAAGTTTGACGAAAGTGTCTTCGTTGAAAAATACCTGTACAGCATGTAATTATTTTATTAATGTTTTTTCACAATTGACACAGTTTTCCGGCTTTATGTACATTCGTATCTATCTATTTTCTCCGTAGTATTATTTTGTTTGTAATTATTACCAACTACTTATACCGAGGAAAGCTGATTTTCTTGAGTTCCGCTATTTTGTGCGTAATCACCTCAAAAATTAAATTTCAAGAAAACTGAGAAATTATATTTACCTGTATTAAATTGTAAGTATTATTTAGTAATTTTAAAAGGTTACACTTCATTGGTTTTTATTGTATAGGTGTATGAAGTTAATTAATTTTAAACACAAAACCCTCTTTTTTGCGCCTCTGGGTGAGATTAAAAAAAATGCTAAAATAGGTATTTCTTTATTTTTATTACTTAGTATTTATTCTCAGTTTCATGATTCTAGAACAATCTAATTTTATTTTTTCATACAAACTTTAACCCCCCTTTTCACCCCCTTTTTCCAAAAAATTCCAAAATTTCTGTAGCCTATATCCTATTCTGAATTTATTGAAATAGATTTGTAAACATTTCAACAATATCCGTTCAGTAGTTTTTACGTGATGCTCAGTCAAACAAACAAACAAACAAACAAACAAACAAACAAAAATTTTAAAAATTGTTTTATTATGTTCAGTTACCGATTTTAAGTCACCCTGGTCGGTTTTTTTTTTAAATCTTCAATGTACAGATTTTTTGGTCTCAACGATTTTATTATATGTATAGATTATTGAAATAGATTTGTAAACATTTCAACAATATCCGTTCAGTAGTTTTTACGTGATGCTCAGTCAAACAAACAAACAAACAAACAAACAAACAAAAATTTTAAAAATTGTTTTATTATGTTCAGTTACCGATTTTAAGTCACCCTGGTCGGTTTTTTTTTTAAATCTTCAATGTACAGATTTTTTGGTCTCAACGATTTTATTATATGTATAGATATTCATATGAAGATGTGAGATCGTTGTGTGACCCATAACAGTCCTTCCATAATAACCCTGGTTTGCATTTAGATTTGTCCGTCTGGATCGCATTCATTATTTACTCCTCCTTTTCTACTTTAAGCACTTTTACGTCATAAATGCAATCAGATAAAAACGGCTGCAGAAACGATAAACCCCCTTATTCATAAACGCTCTATAGGCTTCTGCTAACTTAGCAATCGTTTGTCTTTGTCTGTGAAAGGTAAATGTCAAAGTGACAGACAAGGACAAACGATTGCTAAGTTAGCAGAAGCCTATAGAGCGTTTATGAATAAGGGGGAAAGTGTTTGTCATATTTTGTACCTATTAAGTTTTCGCCCAGATTTTAGTAGGACGTCATGTATTTTTCTTAGGCAACTGGATTCCGGAGTTAGCGCTGCAAGCGCCACTGTGTCTGCGCGAAGACCTATTGGGATCCTTGTACTCCTATCATCTGGAGACGCTGCCGTTGTTTCGATCGCTGCCAACCTATTTCACTCGACAGCTGGCCGCGAGGCTGCAAAGAGTTGTTGTTTTTCCTGGTATGGTCTCGTTAACAAGGGTGGATCCAGGGGGGGAGGGGTCATGACCCCCCCCCCCCTGAGCTGGTTCCAGGACTTGTTATCTAGTTCCAGGACCATTGTTATCAAAATTAAATTATAAGTTCTTGACTTGACCACGACTATGTGACCCCCTCCTGGCGCCAAAGCTGAATCCGCCCTTGCTCGTTAACCTTTTTAATGCTAATGATGGATTATTACAAATCGACCGAGCTATATGCATCTCGCGTCTTAACAAGAACAGTTCAAAAAAATAAAAATAATCAATAGGAGTAAAAAAATTACAAGACGCGTGTTGGCGACAAAGATGCTAACCGTACCGATGCAACAGGGCGATCGCGGGAAGGTGAGCGGGAAGTGGAACGCCGCATTCCATCGAGGTGCAAACTTAACTCGGTCGAATTGTATATCCGTGAAAGTAATCCACGTGTACTCGTATACGTTTTACTTTAGACGTAAAACAGAGACATTAGAAAGGTCAAACGTATAGTGCTTCTAGTTTCTTAATATCTCTCGTTAAACTTCGTATTTCTGCAGTTCAGACGTCAGTCATATGACAGAAGATTGCCGGGAGACTAATAAAATTGAAACACTGAGCATTATGTTACATTAATTTTATCTACAACATAAGTGTATACATAAGTACACTGTTAGTTGTGTAAGCACGCTACCTAAGCCTATAACGTATCATGTAAATATTAAACAAAAACTATAAATATATTAGCTGTTGCCCGCAACTACGTCTGCATAGAATTCGTGTATCGCTATTCCGCAGGAATTACGCAATTTTCCGGGATAAAAAGTATAGCCTATGTGTTATTCCAGACTATAATCTATCTATGTTCCAAATTTCATCCAGATCTATCATGATAGGCTTGCAAGCCTTTCTGGCGTGAAATAGTAACAAACATTCATCCATCCATACTTACAAGCTTTCGCGTTCATAATATTAGCACCTTTGCATGGTAAAGGCGAGTGACAGCGATTATTCTTGCATAGCGTTAGGTACAAAATCAAAATACAGCATTCAGTTTTTAGTAGCTGCTAAAATACTGAAAAATCTACATTTAAGTTAGTATTTTCAAATACTTTCACGTCGTCGTTAAATAACATACCAGCACATCCAGACGATGCACAAAACCCGTGCAAAATAAACACTTATCCAAAATTCATTCTTCCAGGCAAGCCTGTGGTAGAGGAGGGCGATATTTTCGCATGTATGTACTTCATACACGAAGGCGATGTAGAGAAATGGTACACAGATCCGAGGTAAGCCACGGATTTTATAGCTTCCTTTGCTTTGAACAAAGCTGGAGTTCTTCTCGCTTTGTCTTGAAAAATGCATTTTTCCTCGGAATATGCTTGTAAATTTTTCGGGTTAGAATAAAAATCATACGTGGAAGCATCGATGGATTTTTACGAGCTATACACATTGCTCGAAGAAGACATGGTCTTTGGGGCGAGGAGGTTTTGGACTTATAGAGCTAACAAGGTTTTTTATACGTATTCTAACCTTCTACGTATCACCTTCATTGACAGCCGAAGTTACTGTAATATTCATTGTAGTTATAAATACCTGGGACTCGGAGACCTGGTGACCTGACCAATGGCGTAACTATAGGGTGGCAGGGGCGGCAAAATGCCAGGGGCCCCTAGCTCTAGGGGGCCCCGAACTGGCTTGGTTTAGAGCACAGAAGGGACGCTGATGCACTTCTTTATATTGTGGAAAGAGCCCCATCTGACGAATTTGCCACGGGCCCCAGACGTTATAGTTACGCCACTGGACCTGACAAACTCTGTACCTACCTAATTTTATCTTTACTTACGAGTATATGTCTACAAACTTTTTAACCCAGATATTCGGCAAGTGACTCTAGTACAAAATAAAATAAATGATCATTTACAACCTCACTATTTTCTCCAGCGGCGAAAGCAGAATGGTGTCTCTGCTCACAACGAATGGGTTTTTCGGTCTGATCCCGGGATTGTTTCCGGATTCACCACACCAGTTTACCTACATTACACGAACGGTAATTGTGAATTATTTGTATTCAACACACAACATTGGGGCATGTACCATCATGGATATTTTATTGTGTTTTCGAGGTTAAAAGGCATGTAAAAATTCGGTAGTTTTGTATGAACAATTTCAGTTCCTTGTCATCAGTTTCTCCAATGATTAGATCTGTTCTTAAAATTTGCCTTAGATAAAGTTGAACAACAACACTGTTTAATATTTAACTGGAACGCGTTCCCATAACCTGTTAATGAGTTACCAAGGGCGTGGATAAAAGTTGAAGAACATGGCGTGTTTCGGTAAACTTGTTGCTTCCGATATCCCATCTGTAACATTCACGCAACAATCACCGTAACCTCCATATTCATGATGGCACGGTGCACAGAACTTTAGCTTTGGGACAGTACGTCAGCGCAAATTATTTTAAACGACCGCCCAAAAACAGAGTTGTTTTATTTCAGTAAGAATTAGAATAAGGTATTTTGTTTTTTTATTTCAAATCAGCAAAGCAAAAAAAAAACTATGATTTTAACATTCTATTATGTTTTTATTTACGTATATGTGCCACTGTAAATTATTCATCCAAATTTAGAGCATTTTCGTTTTTATTTTTTGTAGAAGTTCCGAAGTTCATCAAAATTGTGTACCCTCCTTGTACCTAAACAACTAAGGAACTTAACATTTTTAGCACGTTTTGCAAGAAAAAGATCATGCCGCCTATTTATGTGATTGCCTATCAAGAAAGCATTCGGTACTTTTATAAAACCCACGATTGCTGTTATAGTCCGTCTGCTGTGATTCACCTTGCTCCGAACTAAACCAAAGGACGATAGCAAATAAGCGAGCTTCTATTCAGATTCTGTTCAGATTTAGGCGCGCCTCGTCGTATTCTGTGTTAACGAGCCAACCTCTGTGCACCAAAGGCTTGTATTATATACTTAGTTCGGAACACATTAACAAAACCTCATTAGTCATTACGCATTAATCTTATTATCCTCGGAAATCAAAACATTGAGTTAAATTAACAGTCTACTAATTAGGAGAGCTAATCAGATGTGGGCGATATTCCTTCACAATTTCCACGTTTTGACACAAGAATGGGGTCACTTCAAGGCTGCGTATAATTTCTTGTTTTTAACACTCTTATTATCAGCTCGTATCTATCTTATCTTACCTTCCGATTGGCTTTGGATTTGGCTCATAAGTAGGTATCTTGTAAAGAGAGCAGAGGCAAACCAAAAGAGCGACACGGGTGGAAAAAGAAAGGGGACGCCTTAGCCCTACATTGAAACATTTGGAATACCAAGACTTCATAAAAAATGGAGATCTTGGGTGCATTCTTCAATTAAATAGGCACCACAACCCCTAGCAGGGTTTTTTAAACAAACTTAATTGTTTGTTTTCCTCTTTTTACAGTAAACTTTAGAGCAGAAAATTGTTTTTTATTGATTTTCTTTGGAGTCCATATTTCGTTTTTAACATATTCGGTTTTTCTGTCAATGGTATTGTTTTTCAGGTGGTAGACATGGTGTACTTAAGGTTCAGGGATTGGCAGGACCTTCTGGAAGGTTATCCCGATATAAAGCGGGACTTGTATACCGCCGCCAAACTGTTGAAAAGTGACATGGGAAAAACATAGGCTTCGTATTTAGTTTATTTTATTTCCCATTGTGCTGTATAATTTCATTTAAGATTTTTTGTGTGCCAAATGATTGCAATAAACTCGTATTTTTTAAGTTAACTGAGCTGAGTATTCTGTTTTTGGTAAAGTTTGGTTTAGTTATTCCTTTTATCCCTTTACTGTTGTCCAAACTTCAATAAACGGCTTTGTAACAAAGTCATAAATTACCTAACACTGTGTTGAGACTGTTGAGAGGATCCAATTACTTAGGATAACTGTATTAACTAGTTCAATAAAGCTGAGCAGTCAACCAACCGGCCAACGGAATTTTGCAACTCTTCAACAATTTTACGGTATTCAATTCACTCTGCTCCCCTCCGCACGGCTACTACCGAAATAATTTCAGATAATTTGCCTTTGAATGTCTTATCCAAATAATATAGCACCATTATCGCCTTTTTATTAACGCTTCAAGGAAGAAGCGAGGCTTTTATTACATTTACATCGGCAATTTGGGCAGAAATAATATTTTTATGCTGAGCGGATTACGCACGGGGGTACTAAACAAAATTAGTGCCAAGCATAAGACAGCCAGGCAGGGGACCACTTATTCCGTATTTATTATTATTATTCTTTATCGCTATTAGATACAGGAGCATTTTCTTGGCGTTTAGATTTTATTTTAGATTACGAGTAAAACGTACCTATTAGAATAAATTTTCATTAACGGCAGTTTGTATTCAAATTTAAAGTAGACTGCAAGAGAATGCTGCTGAAGATTAGCAAGCAATGGTTAAAAACCGCAACGTGAGTTAATTGCGTACCTAGAGTTGCTAAGTTACCGTGACATTATGTTTTGGTTTACCCAAAATAGCAGGTACGTCTAACGCAAGCTGTTAACCACATGACAATGCTTCTTGTCGGTAGACGAGTAACTTAGCTAGTTAAATTTTATTTCCATTTATCAACTGTTAAATTCAAACGAGTTTTAATAAGCTCTGCTTTTAGTTCTACGCTAGTAAATATCACACATTAAATTTCAGAATACCTACGGAACCAATGATAGTTAGTCTTAACTATGTGTAAAAAGTTGAACGGGAATGTTGGATGGCTGTCAGCTCTTTTGCGTCTCATGCTAAACATTGTTCATAATGACTACCAAGAGCGCTTTAATGTGACTTTTAGTCGCATATACGTCTCGAACGAGTACGTGTTGAAATGTCAAGTTCTATGAGAACAGTTTGTTGTTTTTGCCTACCGCTGGTGGCGCTGCCAGTTTTTCTACACAATGAAGCTCTAACACAAATTTGCGTTTTTCCCCGTATTAAACGTTAAACAGTAATCTTAGGGAATATTTGAAAGCGAAATATTCTTCGTTCCCACGTTTAATCGAGTTATTCAATCCCGCCATACTTTGAGTGGAAGCGAGATCGCAGGGTGCAATCTTCTTCGCCTTATTAATTCTCCTGTTATGAGCTTCAAATTACGCCTCGATGGTGGATCGCGGGACCTAAGGGCTTGGCTCAAGTGGCTACAGAAGTTCGTGCCTTTATTTTCATCGAAATATAAGACTATAAGATAATATAAGACCTTATGCGAATTTAATCAGTACATTTCATATTTGACTCCGATTTACAAAAAAGAAGGTGCAGGTACTTAACTATGCTGGTTAATGAAATAGAGCCTAAATAACGTACTTAGTCTCCCAAAATGCCCCAATTCATTTTTAAAAAGTTTGTGTTGTTCTTAGTCCACTTGGACTCAATCCGGATTGAATTGGAACGTTTCAATTTTTTTTCGGAGATTGCCAGTTGTAGCACGTCAATCGCATCGAATAATGTTTGTAATTAATTTGAAAACGTTTAAAAAAGAAAAAAATGAGAAATTCTAGACTCCGTAATGATAAGATTAGTTATTGTGGAAGCAGAATTCATTCGTAGTGTTTGCTTATTTTAAAAGAATTATAATTGTTTCCTATGCGGTATGTATGCCGTCTTATTTGAAAATAACGATTATCTTAGACACTGAAACTGATTCTGAAGTGAGTTCTCGCTGCCTCCCAATATCTACACCAGCACTATAATATTTTCTTATTTGCTATTACATATTTTCTGTTTAATTAAACAGCGAGTTAATTTGGTTATAAAATTCTTGTAGTGGATTACAAAAGGGTTGAAGATTGGCGAATTAACTCATTCGCAGAACGATTTCTTGAAAATTAATTTTCTAATTCAGAACTTCAATAGAACGCTTATCAAGCTAACGTTCAGGAACTGCTTTACATTAAAAATTATAACGTTTAGCTGATATTGGCGAGTAAATAGGTGCTTGCATCATGCTTATATCCTCCCCCCCCCCCTAAAAGTAAATAGATTACTGTGACAGTAACATAGAAATATAACTATTAAGTGCGAAAATATATCTATTTAATCCAACGACCCAAGAAAATAATGTAGTGCGTCCTCTATACCCTGTGACACGTATGTTTTTTATGAGATATATTTGCAACTTTTAACACTTTTCTTTGGCCAATCGTAGCCTGATATTCATCTCGCAGGCCCATTCATTCCGATGCCGCGACTAAAGTAGGTATCCTCTCTCGTCGTACATTGATTGCTTCGCGTGATTGAGCGAAATGATCGTGCTTCGGGCAGAATAGCATCATTTCTCAAAGACTCATTGTACTCATGGTTATTAGGTCTGGTTCTTTGTACCGAATTATGTTTATTACTTCTGTGCTGTATTTATATTTTTTATTTTTAAAGTCTGGGCTTGATAATGGAATGTATTTCATTGTCCAAATGTCAACAGATTTTCTTTTTTTCAATAGTCGAGTCGTGTTGTATTGTCTTAATTCATTTAATGAAAATCGACTGAATGCTTCAAAGTGAACTTTCAAGCATTAATAAGGTAGGTAAGTATTTATTTCAGTTCTTGGTCATTGCGTCATGTTTTTTTGAAAGGCATTATTTAAATCTGTTCTACCAAAAAGTTGTCGCGAGCGAGACAAATACTGCGAGATTCCATTCCATTATTTATAAAAAGAAAGGAGACGTCACTCGGTCGAGATGCAGCTCTTGTGTAAAGGCTTCCTTTCTTAAGTTAATGCTTTTAAAGAAAATACTTTCCTTGCCAGTTAGATTTACCTACTCCTAAAGGATTTCATTGTCTGCTTTGCCATTGAAATACTATTATTATACTGTTGTCACTCTACTCTATTTGAATAACCCCGTCGGTTCGCGTTGAGGTTTTCCGACAAGTAATTTGCACCGTTTTACATTTATACATTGATGCAGTTTTTCTTAATTTCCTTGCAGAAAGGCCAGTTTGCCTTGCCAAATTAAGCATCTTAAACGTTACTATATTTATCTTATTTATGTCTATCACCTAATTATTAAAATAAAATTTAGCTAGGTACCTATACCTAACCGAAAAATATTTCAAATTTCATTGAATTTATTTAATGAAAACCATATTTGTTTGGAAAATTTACATACGAATTGTACAAATATAGTGTCACTCGTAAATATGTGCACGTTTATGTGGTTTCGGTATAAAAGTCAATTGTGGCTATGAAACGAGCCTTTTGTTGAGCGACATTGTAGATAAGGTTAAATTTTTGGTACAAAAATTGCGCCGTTAAAAAATAGCACGACAACAAAATCGCGTCGTTTTAGTGAAAGCCACGAAAGTGCTGCCTGCCGTGCGGTTACAACCCAAATATGAACGGTTGTTACACTGTTGCGTAATGAAATATTTAGAGAATCTGTACTTACCATGACATTACATAGGTACACACAGCAAAGCTATTCGGTAAGCAGGATAGATACGGCGCGAGCGTGCGTAGGTGCTTACCTGATTATATTGCCGTGTGTACATTTCAATCAAAATTCCTAGTAATATGCACTTTGCTTTATCTGCATTGTTAAAGCGTGGTTGGTACTTAATATTTTTTGTTTTACATGATAATATTGAAATATTATGGCAGTGGATTTGAGTCAATTTATTTCTTCCATTTGATTAGATTGGGATAGATTAATGGTAAGTCGCGCAATATTGTTTAAAAAAGATTATTTATGTGGCGTCGCGTCCTTAGAATGGTGGCTTATGAATATACCGATATATCCACGACCGCTCTGTCATGATATGAGTGCAAGAGTACTTACCTACTTACCTACCTGTAGTACTTACCTACTTATGCAGAAGGGCTCAACCAAATGACAGTAAAATTTATTGCGTTGTAACAGGTCTGTGCGCAGAAATGTAGGAAACCAGCTCGTGATATGGACTGCCATTTTTTCCCAAACGCCAGGGGAGACTAGATGCGCAAAGTACAAAACCGCACAACATTGAGGAATTGGAAGACACTCACCAGTAAGCAGTGAAAACCAAACTGTTTGTAGAACCCAAATATTGCTCGGTGTGTTATCGAACCCAACAATTTTACAGTTCGTGCTGGTGTTACTGGCGTCTAGCAACATATTTTGTATTTCGCAGTACCTACTCGGGAGTCGAGAGCCATCGTGAACGCACGGTCCACCGAACAAATAGTGTCGCATTTATTTGACGTTTCCACCGTGAATATTTTGTTCCTTGCAGACATTGTATTATACGCTTGGATTTACTGTAACTAAAGTCTATTGTAGCTCTCGTTTACGAGGTAAACAAAACACTTTGGATAAAACAACAACCTCAGTAGAGGTATTATTTCTTACAGGTCTGACGAGCCAGCTGCATTGGTATGGCAAACAACCGACTGTGAGATGAAAATTGTTTACTGTGCATTGCTATGCTGAAGTCTCACAAACGACTCTGGATTGTCAATGACCACTGCTTCGGCTCAGGCCAATAAGGTTGGAGTTTTGCGAACCGCGAAGTGACGATCTAAACTTCTGGGGAAACTAGCTCTGCTAGGTACACGAGACGAGGCGTAGTTTGAACTGAGATCACTTTACAGTTTGCTGAACACAGTCTTTCCTTTTTATTTGATCTGATTGCCTTTAAAACAAAATTAAATAAAAAGTAGATGAAGTGGCAGCGATTTAACGTCCAAGCAATATTTGCTCCCATATCACGTAGATATAGAGCCAGTTTAACAATTTTTCAATTGTCTCTGCGCTTGAGTGCAAGCACTAAGACATATCTCTTCCAACGCAATTCCGCTCTCTGAATTTTTCATCGTATTATGGTAGCCATAAAAATGTTCGGTATTTCATTGTAGACCTTTTCATTGCCGATTGGGCTAATAAAAAGAACCACTTCAATTATTACTTCGTTTTCTTTTGGCGGTGTTCCTTGAATATTATTATCGTACTGAAATGAGGGGTTATTTCCAGAAAACAGAATTGAGTTTTCTTTTAAATAAAACACGCAAACTCTTATTGATTTTGACGGGCATTTTGAATGTGTTTCGGTGTCAGTGACTGTATTATAATCATGGGTTTATTTATATATTTGGGCAAATGCAAACGTCGACCAATTGAACATTGAAATTTCACCTACCTATGCAGCAAGTACAACACACCTAATCTAATTTCAAACTAGATCCTACATTATTGTTATTATTGCCTCGGTATTTCAAACCTTAACTATTATTTTTTCACTTCTTAAAATGTTACTTTCTGCATATCGTGACTAAAGCTCCTTATTAATCTCTAGGGATTAAAGTTTTTTTTTTCTTAATTTACTTTGGAAACCCCTAAACAGCCAGTCATGATGCTTGTAATAAAATTGTGTAAGTATAAACAAATTTTAGGGCGTGGAAATAACCTCAAAATGAAAACAACTGTGCAAAAATATTAAAGAATAACGATTTAATTTCGTGATACACGATTCATGATTACTATTATGCACCTATTTAATTATATTAAGGACGAATTCAATTTATTATGCATGGTCAAATTAGTTATGAGCTCGGGTGGCTAAACATCTCGTGTCATTATGTATTGTTTTAGTCCCTCGTTGAACAATCTACTATTATCCAACTGCGGCGAAGCCCAAAAGGAGGGTTATTGAGCTTCCATTCAATCAATCAAATCAATCCACATCCACCCACTGCTGAGTAAAGGTCTTTTAATTTTCACGCCACTTTGTCTTAAAAATAGCTAGGTACCTACTTCAAAACTATCAAACAATCTTACTTCTATACCTGTGTTTCGTTACCAAAATGTCAGAGCTCCATGAATAATTTCCATCACTTGTGTTAGTTCTAGAAAGTTTGAAGCAAATAGCGTTTGTCAATAGTGTCGTTAGTGTAACGAGGCAAATCCTATCGGCGTGCCACCTGAGCTCAGTGTTTGGTCTTATACATTATTCAAAATAGCCCGGCGTGACTCTGAATTATTGTTTAAAGTACCTACCTTGTTGATCTGGAGTGCTAGCTTTGAATCTTGCTCTGAGAAACGGGGCGGGCACTTCAAACAAAATATTCCTTATTAAGTACTGTGTACCTTCGACCGTAAAGACGCCAACACTCGCCAATACAATGTGAGTGCGTATGACGATGCTACAAAAATCGATATCAATGGTGATCTAATGTTATAGTGACCCTTCTGTAAACATGGATATAGTACCCCTCGACTAAGTACAAATCCACAAATTTCGAATACTTAACCCTTGCCAACCAGCATGCTTCCTTGTGCGTGTATGAAAATCTGGAGTTTTTTAATGCTTCGTTATTACCATTATCAAAGCATCGTTTGGAGTCCACCCAATATTCGATACTGGTTTATGAACCTCCGGGCTCTCCAATAACTACGAACAGCGTTTTAAATTGTCGAAAAGCGCCGCAAAGCATTTCCGAACGACATTAGAGGGTAAAAGTACCGAAAGATTGTGCTTGAAAACCTGCCAAGATGCAGATGCTTGTTCAAGCGGATTTGTGAAATGAAATATGACAATTTGAGAAATAAAAACGCTAAATGCTGGGTGCAGAATTCTGACTTAAATGCTAAGTTATCGTCGAAAAGCACGACAGCACAATTTTTCGCTTTAAACTGTTTGTGGTATGCATTTATTGCACTGAAGTATAAAATTTAACTAGAACATGTCAACAAATGGTTCGACGAGTATGATATAAACTCCCCTATAAAGTTGTTCAGAATTTCTTTATCGAGGTTAATAATTGTTTCCAAACAATTGGTCTAACTTTAAATGTACCGCGTCAAAGGCATGATTTCATTTCGAAATATTCCAGATTAAATAATTTTATAACATCTTGAATAATTGCAGGAGTCTACAAAAAGCAAACTGAATATCAACCACTGATAAAATTTATTCAAAAGCTACCGGTTTAAGCTTTCAATATTTCATTCATATAAATGATACTTATCAATTTTTGTGGAACATGAATTTACTGCTGATACCTAGATATGCATAAAGCCTCATACGCGAGGTGATTTATTTGTTGGATTGTCAGAATATCGTATCGTATACAGGGTGTTAGGTAATGAGTGGATAATCCTTGAACTATGGATAGAGGGCACTTAGGACGTTATAATAAAGCTAAAATAGGTTTAGTAAAAGTGGCACGGTTTCCGAGATATTCGGACTTTTAGGTTTTTTTCGAAAATGAACACCCTTTTTCAATGTTTTGATCATAGCACCATTTTAAACTAACTTTTTCAATTTTTTATTTTTGCTCAATATTCTTGAGTACTTGTATTTTCAGATAGGCATTACTATTTTTGTGAGGCTACGTGGGATTTTTTTTTAAAAAATCGCAAACTTAATTTTTGCCTTTTCAATCGTACATTGATCGAATTTTCAGCTCTCACGGTGAAAAAAAAATACACTACAGCCTAGTTGCCAATAAGCTTAAAAACATGCCGGTTTAGTGACAATTCAAAAATGGTAATTACCTTTTGAATTTAAATTCAAAATGACAAAATAATAAAAAAAATACACGCTCACCCACATTTTTCCCGAATTACTTTTTGTATCACGGGCGTAGAACAAAATTTTTTTTATTGCAAAAATAACATTATTAGTCACTTATTTAAATGCAAATGGCATTTAAATAATTCCAAATTTAAAAAACATGCTGACTGCCTTTTGTTTTTTTTCTACTTCGATTTTGAATTTGTATTTTTTTTATTATTTTATCATTTTGAATTTAAATTCAAAAGGTTATTACCATTTTTAAATTGTCAATAAACCGGCATGTTTTTAAGCTTATTGGCAACTAGGCGGTAGTGTATTTTTTTTTCACCGTGAGAGCTGGAAATTCGATCAATGTACGATTGAAAAGGCAAAAATTAAGTTTGCGATTTTTTTTAAAAAAATCCCATGTAGTCTCACAAAAATAGTAATGCCTATCTGAAAATACAAGTACTCAAGAATATTGAGCAAAAATAAAAAATTGAAAAAGTTAGTTTAAAATGGTGCTATGATCAAAACATTGAACAAGGGTGTTCATTTTCGAAAAAAACCTAAAAGTCCGAATATCTCGGAAACCGTGCCACTTTTACTAAACCTATTTTAGCTTTATTATAACGTCCTAAGTGCCCTCTATCCATAGTTCAAGGATTATCCACTCATTACCTAACACCCTGTATAGATTTTTATTTTTTTATCAAGCGGAGTAATAAAGAAATGGAGACAGGCTCACTGACAGATGAGGCATAGTCAATGATTGCAATAAAATTAATGATACATTTTATACGAATATAAGTATTCGCAGACAAATAAATTTTATTAGGGAAACGTAAAATATTCACAGGAATACATTAAATTGATGCTAAAGTAGTAGTAAATTATGCCTAGGCGTAAGATAAAGATAAGATACGTATCTATTTACAAGTAACTATAGTATAGTATTCATTTTTTTTAAACATCAAAACAAAAATTATGTAATTACATACTTGCAAAATAAGAATGAGGTCGGAATTACTGTAATTTAAACATGGCACTCCTGACGGTTAAAAAATTCATTCAATTAGTAAATTAACCTACAGGATTTAAATCTAAACAACCTTATAAACTAAAAGTATCCTAGTTCTTATCAACGCTAGCTCCATATTCTTTACACAGCTTGGCTACATGGTGACTTGCCACGGCCGCTCGTCGGGACAATGTTGCCACGTCGTCGCCGGTAGCCGCTCGCACGTTGAATGCTTGCAATCTGCAAGTGCCCGGCATCATGCGGCCTATGACTCTGAAAATTATATGGGCATCGAATTTACATAATGATCAGGTCACTGATCACTATTTATTCTAAAAGGCAGTGAAATTATGGATACAGATTGTAATGGACAATAGTAGCATGTTTGAACGTAAGTTAGGTATTAGGTACGCAAATGTGCTCTATAGTTATAATAAAATTAGAAAAATTGGCTTCTTTTTCACTCTTAATACTACAGCAGCATGTTTTACTTGATACACTGACGAGCAAAAATAACGTCACTTCCCATAGGTACAAAGTTGTATGCCAAGTGGCCCGTTATTTTTGCTCGTGAGTATTGTATGATTTCGTGCTACCATGTGCTACAATTAAGTTAGCATGCTTACAGTCAATATTATAGCTATTTTTATACGAAATGGAAAATTATAATTAACAATTAATTAGCTTCTGCCTGCGACTTCGTCTGCGTAGAATTATACATATAATCCAATCTCTTGAATCACTCGTATCTATTAAAAAAACCTCATCAAAATTTGTTGCGCACTTTAAAGCATACGTAGTGACAGACAGACAGCGGAAAGCGACTTTGTTTTATGCTATGCAGTGACGTAGTGATTTTGAAGAAAAAAAAAGAATTTCATGTTTGCAGAAATCGACACCACAGAACAAATATTTGGAGTAACTACACCATTTATTTGAGTTACCTAAATTGAACTATTATACAAAAGTTACAAGTCTGAAAACATCCTATCAATAAAATTGTCCAGTTCCGATGTTCGGAACATATCGAACACGGAGTATAGCGCGTACCTAATGCGATATAGAGTGTGAGCTACGTTATCCAGTTCATTGAAACGAAAACGTCCGTAAGTCCCAAAAACTAGTGCAATTCTAGCACACAGATTAGAATTGGTAATGCTCTGGAAATTACGAAGATGAGTATAGAATTTTCAGGATGATAACTAAGTAGAGATATTTCCTTTATTTCCCGTGGCACTACTGAGTGGCACTGCTGTCCAAAGATTTCTATTTCAAAATCAAGTTTAACATAATCGACGGAGCTCCTTCTTTTGGGTATTTTGGCCCTTCGGGCCTGCTGAAGATCTAACATAACCTAAACCTACCTCCCATTAAATTTATGATATTTTTTTGGTCTGTAGTGCCACGTAGTAGTGCCATGGGTAATACTCTAGATATTTCACTGCACTCACGTGGGACTCCGTAAATCGTTATTTATGAAATTGTAATTGTTTCAGGAGCTCTTGCAAAGTTGAAACATTTATGCATTGTGGCAGGCAGGCTTCAGTAAAGAGAGTGGGTAAACATTTTTGTTAAGCCTGTTTCTAGGATAGGAACCTATTTTCATTAGCACGGCTGCCCACCATACTTCAACTAAAGTGTTACTCCCACGCCCCATTCAAATTTAGTGAATGACTTTCTGCCAAGTTTCTTGCGGCGCATTCTTCTTGGCAATGATGGTCTTTCCGAATGTGCTGCTAGTTTCAAAAAGACATGTAAAAGAGCCCTTGGTGGCCAATTTGCAAAAATAAATTTTCATTTTCATTTTCATTTTCAGTGATCCCACCGATGATGCTCACAGCATCGCCCTATTACCGAGGTGCCGAGAACATCAATACCCTGAAACACAATCTTGCGATCCCACTGGTAATGCCTATGACAGCCAATAAAATTATATTGTTTAGTTATTCTGCAAATATTCATTCTGTAGAAATTGCGAATGCAAACGCCAACGTCGTCGGTACGATATATCACAAACAAAATTTGACGGTTGGTGCCTATACGATGCCAAGTACAGTAGATAGTATTATACATATTTAGTGTGAGTTGCACCAAGTTACGTTAACAATGACATTAACTATAACAGATAATTTTGATTTCATTGGTTTTGATAAATATACGTCGAAATCTCATATTGAGAGAAATTTTACCACAACGTCGTATTTTCCGTTTCCGTCACGGAATCCTAATAACGCTCCCCAAAGGACATTGTTATACACAAAATCATGAAATATGATGGTCTTTAAAAACGGGCCTTTGTATATAAAGATACGGGGCATTCAGAAAGCTATTTTAATCTTTACACTGTGATGCAAGTTTGGAATCGGATCTAGGTCACCGGAATATGACTCTGGGCTGGCCAAATGAAATGAGTTGCGGCAGTTTCATCCGCCTAGGGCGGTGACAGTTTAGCTGTCTAGGATTTGCTGTTATTATTAAGTTGGAGATTGGGAGCTGAACTGCGGAGCACTTAAGCAGTTAAGTTATTTTCTCCAATGACCCGGTTTGTTAATTACAGAGATTTAACTTCTGTAAGTGAATGTTGGTCGGTGAATATTTTTTCTTCCTTTTCTTTAATATACACTTTTACAGCGCAGTTATTGTTTAAGGTTTTAAATTCAGTTAACCTGTTAAATAAAGCAATCGCTGCAACGTTCCTCTTCCATGGTTCCAAAACCCTAAGTGTGTACTTCTGTTGAGTACATCACATTAGTTGAAATCCATAACTAATGTGTAGGTAGGCCTTGTTCTGCACGTCTTCGTTCTGCACCGCCTCTATTTAGGCATACCCTAAAGCTAATGTCACAAAAATACATACAAAAAAAATCTAGCTACCATCAATCCACGCAGATAATATGTGCGTTAGCGTATAATATGGCTAACTCTAACTTCGGTGGGGATCTGCGTACCGAAACTGGCATAGGTAGACATGTGGCCAAATATGTGTTCCAGATCACCCTTTGATTTTAAACTTACCTCACAGTGCAAGGAGGCTTCAGTTCTGGCAGAAGGAAGTCTATTTCGTAGTAAACAACCTGCATGGCTGGCCCGTTGTCGTCTCTGATCACTAGATTTTTAGCACACGATTCCCCTGCTCTGACGCTAACGCATTTTGCTAAAAAAAATGTTTTAATAGTAATAATGTTCACAGAATATAATTAATAATTAACTGCTGTCCGCAACTTTGCGTCTCGCCTCACAAGAGCGCTACTTATTGGGTCCAAAAATATCCTATCTTTCAAGCTGAAACCAAGCATAATTTAAAAAAAATTTAGTTATCTGAGTGCTTTAGGAAATTAGCATGTATTACGGACAAAGTGAGACGTGATTTTTGTGTAATTAAGAAAAAACTTGTTTTTTTTCCTATTCCTGTGTCTAAATTATACCTACATGGGAACAAAACGATGTAAATATTTTTTGAAATAATTGCAAGTTAAGTTTTTATCGTCCTGCCAACGCAACCCCACCCAACTCACCCAAAAACTTAATCGCTTGTAGGTATACGCAATTTTTTAGTGACGTGGCACCTCGAAAAATGATCGTCGTTTATAATAAAATTCTGTTTCCCTAAACAGGCATACAGCTACATATAAAAACTAATAATAATTGTAGGATACGTTTATTAAGCGCTATGTTTTTCTGTTTAATTACATTACAGACGTGTTTCAGCAGATGATTATCTTATGAGTCTAAACACAGTCTACCTAACTTCGATTTTTGGCCGAACAGAACTTATGACATCCACTTCAATTTGGCAATATTATTTTTATGAGCAAAATATAATACAGACTTACCAACAATTTCGAAGATGATCAAGACGCCGATCTCTTGAAGAGCCTTGTGCCACTTGAGGACCTTTTCAACCGGACCAGAGAAGACCCTCAGTCCAGTCTTCTGCAAAGCCTATGGAAAATATTTAACAGGTATAACTAGGCAGAATTAAATACCGTACATGAATTACCTGCCTACTTAAGACTGGTTAAAATCGCTGAAAAAACTTTGAACTGGTGTTATACATTATATTATGTTGAGAAACACTTAATTTATCGCTTGCCTACTTCCTAGGAGCAGAATATGATAATGCTAAAAAAAAGCTTTTCAAGCTAACTTGTAACTACAAACAGTGCAGAAACTTAATCTAACACTAGCCTACCCTAACCTACATACAAAAAAAACTGGTTTACTCTAGAGCGAGAGAAAATTAAGGTTAATCTTTCCACACTAGGACTCCTAATCCAAACCATTTCTTAGTTCAATACGAAAAAGTCGACTTTTTCCACGAGACAAAGCGACGGATATTGCACCCAACTGGAGCACGGGCCTTTACAAGCACAGATTTAGAAATATAAAGATATTGCTATGGTTGTTTCATTTATTCAAGTCGACAACAACGTCAAATTTTGTAAAGTTAGTTACGTTCTTTAGGTACTCTGAGTGTCTTTATTAGTACGGTGATAGGTTACGAGTAGGTACGGAACTTTATTTTATCAAATAAAAATAGAGTAATCAACTAATTAATCACGTATCGTTAGGGAAAAATGAGAAGTTCTAGTATCATAGGGCAGAGGTACGGCAGTAAAAAAAGTGGAGCTGTAATAAACAATGTGACTGATCTTTTTACTATTCCATCTACTCCTGAGTGAGGACACTTTATTTACTCCTTCGAAATCGCAGCTATTACTGCTGCGACAAAGGGGAAGGGCCCAGTTACTTTTATGACGAGTCATTTCTTTAAGTTTTCATTTTATGAGTCCAGTTGACAGGGATTATAAGGAACGGTAGCTTTCGGAAGTTTTGGGGAGTGAGACTATGCGGAAGTCTTTTAGTTCAGTTCCGTTTAGTGCCATTTGTCACCGCATATTTTTCATACTTACTTGAAGTTTTTAGTGGTAGCTCTATACAAAATATGTGACCGGAAAAAGTTACGTTGTAACACAAAAAATACCCATATAATATTAATTGATTGCGATGTGGTGGACAACTTTTTGGTCCTTACCTACAATACATTAGAATAAGGTCCCTGTTCTTTATTGATCACAAAACAATACAGTGAGTTAATTTTGTATAAGCAAGTTATAAGTACGGGTGCATTCATGATGAGTCCCTACTCATTAATTTTTAGAAGTCTAAGTCAACGAAATAGGTACAGAACAAGGAAATATATGACCTTGTTTCTCTGGTATCTTCTCACAACTTTAACTTTAGCCGAATAAGGACACAAGTTTAAAATGTACACAAGTTCCTTCACACGTGTAGTCCAATTCTCATTTATCTCCATTCCACAGCCACCCAACTTGTTATCAAAGGATCCAATGTCGAAACTTGAAGCACTTACCTTAAGTTTGTCAGAGCGTGTCAGGATTTGGCTCTGTAATTCGTTCTTCTGAATTTCTATTTCATTTGACTTCTTGGGAACTGCGATATCAAATGCGATTGCATTAGAGTTTAAGGTTGGTTCTGTTGAATTTACTTTAATTCTTTAGATTAATCTTTTTGCCTAGATACTTAATAAAAGAGGAGGTTTTCAAGTCGACTGTAATTTTTTTTTATAAGTAATAACAGTAAATTTTGTCACTGGATATAGTAGAGTAAGTTCCCTAAATATGGACTACCTTATGGATTTAATGAAATGAAACGCAGAACTTTGAAGTTATACAAGTGTGATTAACGCCAGTCAGTCGAGAAACTATCTAGATAGTTACATCCTATGCCGAAATTGCAATAAAAAACAAATCCTCAAACAAACTTTTTGTTTTTATAAAATATGTCATATTTAGGTATTACAAAAAAGGTAACTTAATATGGGCCACTAGGTATTTAATACGGACTAGGGGTACAAAATATGGACCATGATATTTTGAGTATGATATAATTTTAATTTTGCAAACATTATAAGGAACTTGTTGATGTAAACAGTATTAAATGACAAAGAAACATATTTTTAAAATCCCGCCCTCATATACCATTGTATTGAGCAATATTCCCATCAAAATAAAATACCACTAACACCAGCTTATTTATCATGGTCCAAAACACAGAATTTTAAAGCTAAACTAGTCTAATTAATGTGAATCAGTCAAATAACTATCTAGTACTTACATTCTATAATAAAATTGCAATAAAGAAACAAATCCTCTAACAAAATTTTCTTTTTTATAAAATATGTCATACGTAATTCTTACAACAGCGGTAACTTAATATGGACCGCTAGGTGTTTCATACTAAAAAGGGTTGCATAATATGGACCATGATATTTTTATTACGATATAACCACAATTTTGCTAACAATTATTAGGAACTTCTTTTTATAATCAGTCTCAAACAACAAACAAATATAATTGTAAAACCCCCTCTCCATATTTTCATGATCCCTCATAATATGGACCACTAGACCATATTTGAAACCTCATCATCGGTCCATAATAAAAGCTAGTACCATTTGAGCATTAAACATTTTACAAAAGTTATAGGTATGACGTACAGTTACACATTATATCAAGAATTTTCCCTAACAAAACAATGTTTCTAGAATACGGAGATTTTAGAATAAGTTGCTGTAATTAACGTAGTAATAAACTTACAAAAGTCACCGTAAAATGACATAAAATGTGCCTAAAATTTTAAAATGGCGATCAAAGAAACGCACGGCCATGTAGCCTCGCGGCAATCGACTGACAGTGGGGCGCGACGCAAGGGCATCGAAAGCGCCCAACTTCACTGCGATAGCAATGACATCTAGCGAAATACTTTCGTGGTCCATATTATGTGACTAGTCCATATTTAGAGAACTTACTCTATTCATATGTGAACCTATTTCGATGATTCTTTTATTCGGCAGGTAGCATAATGTCCGAAAGTTGATTTCAATGAATTTTGATTAAAATTGGTTCCCTAATAAATACTCTAATCGCACGTTTGCTAGATTGACTTGTTTTTTATAAATTTTATGATATTTCTTACGAATATAAGGTTCAGAAACATAAGGTTCAGAAACTACTATTTATAATTGAAATGACAATTTTGTATAAGATAAAAATACCTAACACGTTATCTAGCAAACGCCCGTTATAGTAGTACTTACATTTAAAAAAAATAAAGAGATAAATCCGGCGCTAGTTATAATAATGATGGTCACACTTGATAGAAAAAAAAACTGGATTGCGTCGTTAAACTAAGTATTTAAATTGTGCTTAAATCTAAATCGAGATTTGCTTTTTTTCTAACAAGTGGCAGTAGGTATATTATTATAAACATGATTATCTTTTCAATTTCGATAACTTTAAGTTTTCGAGTCTTGTCTTTGACGGTTTCGATTATGTCAATTATGTGAAATGATAAATGAAATAATAAGTAGGTACTTACCTAACTACCTTTCACAACTACTCTTACATACCGCTACCACAACCTCATAGTTGTTACCTACTTCAACTAGATATGTTGTAATGTCTAATGTCTATTTCATTTCATGTCTATTTCAAACCAAAACATAAGCAATTTCAACCAAAATTTTACGATAAATTCGTCTCACGTTTAAGTACGCTCTTTAAGTTAAATCACGTCTCTAATGCTGATATTACAGACTTTTTGGAGTCAAAACCCAATGGAGTATAACTGCGGAGTATTTTGAGAAGCATGACAAAGTTTGTCATTACAAGTTTTGCCGAAAAACAGTAATGAGCTTGTTAGGGTGAGTTAGCGCGGGGTTAAGGCCGTTCAACTGTATTACGATCTTTCCGTGAATAATTTTGAAATACGCTGGAAAACAGTTGTATATAATACTAGCTTCTGCCCGCGACTTCGTCTGCGTAGAATTATACATAAAAACCTTCCTCTTGAATCACTCTATCTATTAAAAAATCCGTTGTGTAGTTTTGAAGATATAAGCATACATAGGGACATAGGGACAAAGGGACAGAGAAAGCTACTTTATTTTATACTATGTAGTGATTTTTATTTTAAGCATTAAATCGACAGAACTTTATAATTTTTTATCGGGCAACCCTAAAAGTTGAAAATTGCAGAGCAATGCCGCTATTCGATATTTTTAAAATATTTAGTAGTTTTGGTTTTTCGATGCTAAGTACACTTGTTTTAGTCGGCTAAAACTTACTTACTTAAATCTTCAAGGCTATAACTTTGAAAGTTGCCTAACTGGGGTTAGTCCTCAGGATTAGTCTAAAACAAAACTTACCGTTTGTCGTGTTTTTTGGTAACAGAGGTGTTACCCCTGAATTTGAAGGTTTGATCTTGTCATAACTATGCGCTTTCCGCACTAAATTCTCGACTTGTCGAGGACGCGGAGTCTCTACAAGACGCAATCAATGACAAAAGTAATTTAAAAATATTATCTAAAATAAAAATAAATAATAAGTTGGGAGGGGAAGGCCTAGACGGACGTTTCGAGACCAAATAGGAGACGTTTTGAAAAAAGGTCAGGTCAGGAGTACCCGAAACCGACGAGCATGTATGAAGAGATTGATGAATGTGGATGAAGCGAAAGAAGCATGTCAGGATCGTAGCAAGTGGAACAAAGTAGTCTCTGCCTACCCCTGTGGGAAAGAGGCGTGACGGTATGTATGTGTGTATGTATGTATCTAAAATAAGAACTATGCCTATTAGAAATAAGTGCTCTTACATAAATTTTAAAACTGAGCATTGTAATAACTGTAGCAAAAGAGGATAAAATATTCCATCTTACCACAAGAAACGACTTGGGTAGTGAATGTTTTGCAGTTGTTTCTATCGACAGGCATCAAGTTACGATTCTGATATTCGCCGAACGGAGGATCGGGCCGGAATTGCATTTGCCTTTCCATTTGCATCTCTCTTTGCATTTGTTGATGTTGCTGATGTCCTGCCAAACGTAATCGATTCTGTGATACCAATGAACATGTTGAAAATAGGGAATACTTATGCATTATTTTTATCACATTTCTTAACAAAATATGAAAATGTCGGTCAAGAAATATGGAAAATAGGTACCTATAAAAACTTCTTCTTCTTTTAATATGGCCCCATCGATCGATGCGATGATTACGCCAATGTCAAAGTAATAAATACAGTACAGTACAGTACAGTACAGTAATTGTAGTAGGTAAGTTAGCTTAGTTTAGTTGGAGACTGAAAAACAGCGACCTCGCTGAATCTCCCCTCCATTTTACCTTCGCATCTAATTCTAATATTATATTTTAATCAGTCGTATTTTCGTTTACTTTGTAATTTTTGAATTCTTGAGAATTTTTTGTGTTGGTGAATAAAAATTTCTTCTATTCTTCTATTCTATTATATTCTTTAGGTAGGTACCTATTCAAAAACTTGTGACAAAAATGTCGGCAACGTTGTACGGTAGAACACGGTCTCAAACCCCCCCCCCCCCCCCCCCCTTGTCGGGCTCTTAGCCAACGGTCAATGATATCCCTCGGAGACCGCCAGGGAATCATTAGCCGATGCCCAGGGTGCACCGGACCAAGCACTGGTCTTTCCCCCGGACGGAAACTATAAAAACTTCAAACAACTAATTAGACATGTCATGTGACGTCAAAAAACACTAGGTACGCCCATATAAACTCCATAATATTAAATTCTATTTTCCCAGAAAGAGATAAAGACAAATCTGTGACAGCTCATATCTCGGTTATTTTTAGTTTTTTTTTTTTTTACATTGTTTGTTACGTAATTGAGCTTTTATCAAGGCAATAAAAAAATAATGGATATTCCCTATTGTAGGAAACTATATAGTGGATACGCATAACAATATGTCAGGACCATTAATTAATATGGACCGCTATGTAACGCCTGATTCAGTTAATTGTATAGCGCAAGTACCCGGGTAGGTACGCCCGTACTTCCGCTGTATAAGAAGAGCCTTACTTTAGTGCTATTTAAGACTACAATCTATCTCTGTGACTTTCATCCAGCTTTGTCCAACGTTACTGGCAGTAACAAACATTCATGCATCCTCACAAACTTTTGCGTTTGTAATTTTAGTAGAATTTAAACCTTATGCGATTTCTACTTTCTAGGACTCATGCCATGTTGTTGCTTATATTTTTTTAACATTTAAATATTGACTAAATACCTGCTATATACTGAGTATTGTTGGAATATGCAGCCAAGTAAGTAGGATCAATTCCTGAGATCATAGAGTTTTGTTGACCTTGCATTACCTAAAAAAATTAAGTAACTGTGATGAGTTGAACATAATTATAATAGTATCTCCGTGTCTACCTGTAGTACACATTACAGAGAATGAGAAATAGACGAAATTATGATAACATTTAATCTCTACATTTTAAAGGCTGAAATTCTCTGTCCAAATGCGATATTCGTGTACCTCAGACTTGAGCAACTACCTACGTTTATTAAAACATGTAAGTGCACTTACGTTTGTCGGGGCGTAAGATTGCGGTAAGCCTGTGTACCTGTTTTCTGCACGTACACTCGGGAACTCGGCGCCGTAAGGCCCGTAGTAGGTCTCTGGACTGGGAAATAAGAAACAAGAAACAAAAATGTTTATTATTTAAAACTGTACGGGCCGTGAGCTCTTAGAATGCCATTCGGGATTGTCTTCCTGTCACAGCCATCCTTGTGGGTTTGATACAAGGGCGTCGCCAAGGGGGGGCAGGGAGGGGCAGTTGCCCCCCCTAGAGATTCTAAAAAAGTTGCCAAAATATAATGCAACCAAAGTCCTAAGTCTTTCAGTTGATTTGATTTGATTCATAGAGAATGAGAAAAGTATGAATTGTAGTAGGTAAAGTCAACTTGCCCCCCCCCCCCCCCCTGCGCCATCGGCTGGTAACGCCCTTGGTTTGATATATGTACTTGAATCGGCCGATGGTACCCGAAACCCGAAGGGCTTCTAGCTCACGGACTGTACTAAACTAAATAACATTTGGTTTAATAAATTCCAACAGATGGTCCCGTTTCAGACACAAAACATACTCGTAGGTACAAGTTCGATACCGATTTTAATAGGTAAGTACTCTGTAAAGAGACCAGAGCCCTTAGCGTAACGTCTCGACCACGACATCGGTCTGCGGCAGCAGCGGCGGGCGCTCATAGGTGAGAACAAAAGGTCCGAGCGGGTTATCTCGTTCTCTCCTATGGGCGCCGCTCGCCGCTGCCGCTGCCGCCCGATGTCGTGGCCGAGCCGTAACTTTCTAAACCAAAAAACGTCTGGTTGACACTTTAACGCGAACGAGATCGAGACTTTGTTTGCAACGAAACTTACACCAAGCGCTGGAGCATATAGATGTAGGTAAGTTTTCTATCACATCAAATTAAATCAAATACAAATCGTCAAAACACTATGAGAAAGTCTAGACACCCGCTAGGCAACGCTGCTGCTCATACTACCTACCTAATTGAAACGTTAACGCAAACGCGTTGGTGACGTTTTCCTGTCAAAAATTGTACACGTGAAATTTTATTCGTGAAGCTCGGTGATTTCCGCACAGATCAATCAGAACTAAGAATTACGCTTTTGTTTCTCGTAAAACCTCATGGGTACGACATAAAACGCCATGCGGGTACTCATGGGACATTTTGACGAACCGTCAGACAAAATAAAAAGTCAAGACGGAGTTGTAAACGGCGAAATGAAACTACATCACAGCGTGTGCGTACAGTTGCACGCACACAAACGCAACCTTTGCCAAACAAACTGGTTGAGCTTGAGACACACCCACATGCACGCGGCAAGGCGTAGTTTAAACCAACGTCACCTTGCCGTTCGTATAACTCCGTCTTTTTTTTTATTTGATCTGAGGACGAACCCTCTTGGATACGTTACGATCAATTCTCATTTTATAAAACACTTTTTCGCCTGTCAGACTGTTAGGTACGTAATGCGTCGTTCCAGCCATACATTATTCATACAAATCTTCTGAAGCAGCAACCACGAAAGCCCTGAATGTATGGGTGCTCCGATGCGCTCCGACGGCACCCCATCAGGCGTAAATCGTCCTTTATAAATGAGATTGTCTTGCTGTTTGGTTTCTCTAGACACACTAAGTATCTTTCTTTCTTTCATAGAAAAGGTAGCTGAATGTACTGAAATGTAGATACTCTCAGAGATCCCAATTAATAGATATTTTAATACTATTAGCTTGAATTTAAAATCCATCCTTTATCCTCGTCTACGTTATAAAGGGAACATCTGAATATCATTTTAACGTTTTCCATACATATATACCTACATAAATCAGGTATTTATCTCTTACGGGGTAGACAGAGCCTAAGGTAGGTAACAAGACTTAAAGGCCAAGTTATCATGCTAAACGTTTTAGATACAAGGAAGTGAATTATATAAATATTTAATCTATTTAACTATCAGTGTCTTATGCCTGCTAATTTGAGAAGCAGATAATTGACTTTTCTGGGTGCAAAGGCAGTTGACTATGGAATATGGAAGTGGAAAATGGAAGCAAACTTTTTCATTCTTCCACGTCAGTGAAGCCGCAAGCGTAAGTAAGCATCAACCTTTAGTTGAGCATAAAAATTATATGCCTGAAAAAGTTCCCCGAATTTTAATCCCGTGGTTTTTTCTAGACTCAAGAATAAGTGACAAAAGATAAAACCCTCATTATAAGAGCATAAAACCGACAAAGCTTCTATACGAAAATAATAAAAAACCAAGAATAAAGCCTTTGAGATTGAACGTCTAGACATTTCACTTGCCAACCTCGCCCTGCTAAAAAATGCAAATTCTGTCTCATTACTTAGGAGGCACCTAAAAAATACTTACATCATGTTATTCCCGGCTGTGCTCGTTGGAAAGGCTATTATTTGATTACCCTGTAGACATTCTGAAATTTATAATTAATATGCGTTGATAAGTTTTCAGTTCTAAAACCGCAAAATATTATTTTATTCTATAAATCAGGTTAAAACACAATGAAATTTAATGTCTTACCAGCTCCAGTGCGGGGTTCTCTGACAACGTATCTATCCATTTGTAATAGATTCCCAATTATATTTATCCACCTATTAGTCTTAAGATAGAGTTTATTTTGTTTTCAGTGTTGTAAAAGATAATGTAATAAAGTGTACGTGGCGTAGCGTAGTCAACTTTGCCGCCAATTTATGTGTCAGTGTTTCAACTTTTTTTTTCACTCTGTGCAGAAAGCTTCAGCGGAAACAATTAGGTACTTACCTAATTTGGTGCACTAAAGTCGTAACCTGAAAATTATTATGTAATTATAACCAATTTAACATTGGTCAAATAAATCAATTAAAAGAAATAAATAAATAATATTTATTATTATTTGTTCAAAATGCTGGGAGGTTACGCTCAATAAAATAAAAAAATAAAATTAACTTTTTAAGCATATTTACTGGCTCATAAACAGATTTTTTGCAGCCAAACTGCCAGTACCTAAGTTAATTAATTAGGAAAATATAGTAAAAATATCTTATTCATAAGATTAATAAAACACGTTATTAATGCAGCTTCTTAGATATATTATTATTTGTTTTTTTTTTTAAGTAAACTCCCGTTTTTGGCTTTCTTAATTTATTATTAAGCAATGGTTTCAGCAAGAAAACAGTTTAAACAATGACTTGAAGAGTGCATAATGGATTGTCAAACCCGAAATGTCATGTCACTGTCAAATCTGACATTTATTTCGCTTAATGAATGTGTTGATGAGTAACACATCGACGAAATAAGAAACTGAAAATTATTCTATAATAATTACTTAAAATGGAACTTGAAGACATATACTACAATAAATCAGAATACGTAGAAACTGTAAGTGACGGTTTACTTCGTTTCCTTGTATGCCAGAGAAATCCTGACGAAATCTATTGCCCTTATTAAAATAACTTTATTGCAGGCCTCTGGTAACAAAGTGAGCAGACAAACAGTATTATGTGGATCCCAGAACATAGTGTTGCACGGCAAAGTTATAGTTCAGAGCGATGCGATCATCAGGGGAGACCTGGCTAATGTGAAAACAGGGCGTTTTTGCATCATTAGCAAAGGTTCTGTTATCCGGCCTCCTTTTAAAAAGTTTAGCAAAGGGTGAGTAATTAATAGAACAGCCAGTATTATCATACTTATAAAATGATTTAGTTGGCTTTATCTGCAAAAACTAGTGTGCATAGCTCACACAAGTCACCGCAAAAACAGAAACAGACATAGAACAGAAGAATATTCAATGGAGTGTTAAGGTTTTGATTACCTTAAAGAGTATATTTTCTTAATTAACATTTGACCTTTTTTAATTGCATTTCTGTCATAGTTCTTGTTCTATTACCATGTTGCAATGATCTGTCCAGGCTGTGCTAATGTAGAGAAAACTTGTCTATGAGAATGAAAACCCTACTACTCAGTCTCTCATTAAGGTTTCACGTTAAAAACTAAATCACTTATTTATGCCTTAAAATATTTTAATTTTCAGAGTGGCATTCTTCCCACTTCAAATGGGAGACCATGTTTTTGTCGGAGAGAATACAGTTGTCAATGCAGCAGTGGTAGGCTCGTATGTTTACATAGGAAAGAATGTTGTCATAGTAAGTATTACCACATTCTCATTGCAGATTAGTTCTGGCAGTTAATAAATTACCTTTAACAAGATTAAAACCTATCCAAGTATGCCTTTGCTGAATTTACTAAACAGGCCTTGTACCTATACCTACCTCAAAGTATTAAAAGTATAAGGCATTTATAATATGAAAGTAAAAAGAGACAGTATCATATAAACTTTGAATTTGAGTAGCCTCCCAGTTGACTGCCCTTCTTAGTAGCAAACATCTTTAATATGATTATACAAATACAGCATAGTAGCTTGCATAATAAAAATCAGTGAGCAAGACTAGAATAGTATATACTTCTCCAGGACGACCTTACAATACCATTACTAGATAATGGTCTCTCTTATCCTAATATTTGTTACTTATTTCTAAAGCAACCTTTTTATCTTTAGTTCCCAATCCAGAATCCCCCAAACTAGTGACTGTCAAAAGTATATGGGCTTTGCCGCCAAATCCCCATTAAGAAAGTGTTGCAAGCAGGTATAATTATTATTTGAGGTAGTGTTATTCCTGCTTGCACATGAATTGAACCTAACACTAGCCTTACCAATCCATTATTGGCTTGCTTTTAGAACAACACTGCTAATAAGTTCATGAAAAATCCTATTAATTAATGCTGTACAGTAGAAGGCCTAAATATTAATACAGCTATCATATCAAAATTATTATGTATCACCAACCTTATTATTAGCAGCATAATGTTTGTGATGTCTTGGTAATGTTATATATTAAGTTTGGATGTCCATAGAAATTTGGATATAAACAAATGTTCATTTATATTTTCAGGGCCGGAGATGTGTCCTAAAAGACTGTTGCATGATCGAAGATAACTCTGTATTACCCGCTGAAACCGTAGTGCCATCCTTTGCGAGGTACTCGGGGAGTCCTGCTCGTTTCGTCACCAACTTACCGGAGGCCATGCCAGACTTAATGACAGAATTTACGAAGAGCTACTACCAGCATTTTCTGCCAACAACTGTTAGTTAGTTTATAAAGTTAAGATATCCATTATTTAATTCCAATATTTTAAAGTTTTTTTATTGTAAGGGAACATACCCAAACTACGTGACCCTTTTTTTCGTGTTTTTTGACCCCCTCCCCCCCCTCGGTGACCAAGCGTAGTATATGCCCAGACCCCCTCCCCCCCCCCCTAGTTTTCACGTAGTATATTTTATCAATATTTTTTGCGTAAAGTTACAAAATAATGGCTTTTGTTTGTATTTTCTTATACGGCCCCTAAAAGTGCGTACTTTGAGAATGCGTACCTATAATTGCATACGGTTGTAATTGTGTTTAGTAAAAAATTATTGACTACGTGACAAGAAACCAAACCCCCCCCCCTCCCCCCGGTGACCATGAGTGGTACTTTGAAGACCCCCCTCCCCCCCCTAAATCGGTCACGTAGTTTGGGTATGTTCCCTAACTTATGCTAACATTAATTAAAGTCGCTTAATCGAAGATTTAACTTTTTTATTACAGGAGAGACAAAGTTAGCTACAAAAGAATGTCGCGGCAGATAAACAACATACTTTATGTTAGGTACACTATCATTGATAGCATTGAAATATACGTCGACCACAAAAAAAAATATAGCTACATCTTTATTAATAATAATAATAATAAAAGCCTTTATTCGCTGACCAACATACATGCTATTCTTATAAAAACAGTAGTATTCTTAAACCTAGTATAAATTTACATAGCAAAATAATTAGCAACCACTTCTGTCAGGTTGTCTGTCGACATACACATCGTCGGACATGTCGGACAACATCTTTATTATTTGACTATAAATATAAGTCTGTATGCTTTCTTGTCTCTCAACAAACTTCGTTTTTCGAAGTTCTGAGCCTGTACTGCTGCACAATACTACAGTTGCAGTGAGGTTAATCCCTGGGGCAGGTGTGTGTGTATGTGGTGCACTCTGACACTGCGTCTACGTCTCTTTCTATCTTTGGCTTGCATGGATTCTCCTCCGTTCTCCTCAAGGCATCTGCAAAAGAATATTTCCATTTGGAGTACTTCATGAGGTGGTTAGTTAGTATGACTGAACGTCTCTGTAATTGCTAAGTATGTCATTTGTTTTTTTTGGTTGCCCGTGAGTCATCATACTCCATTTGAGTTTCAAAAAGGTCAATGGTAGAGAGGGCAGCCAGAGCCACTAAAGAAATGGGAATCATCCAATTTATAATTAACTAGCTTCTGCCCGCGACTTCGTCTGTGTAGAATTATACATAAAAACCTTTCTCTTGAATCAGTCTATTAAAAAAAACCGCATCAAAATCCATAGTGTAGTTTTGAAGATATAAGCATACATAGGGACAAAGGGACAGAGAAAGCGACTTTGTTTTATACTATGTAGTGAAGCAAAATAGTTCAGAAAGTGCTACCTTGGAGAACATTTAGTAATCCCACTACCTTAATTTATGAAAACTATTATAAAAAGCATTTCCCTATACTCATAAAGGTAAATGATTTTCGTAAGCTAAGCAACCAGGTGGCTTACTTTGCATTGAAAAAGCAATGTCCTGGTGTTGCATCAGCTCAGGTCCAAATACCATTTCGTCTTTAACCTCGTAGCCGGCGTACAAGCCTTCTGCTGTAGCAGCCTCGCTCACATCGCACTCGACCCACTCGGGTTCTTCCTTCACAGGCCCGCACTCCGCAGTCATGTTGTCTGAACACGCCGAATGTTCCGCGTCGGAAGGGCGACGACAGCATGCGGACGACTCCGTATTACAAACGTGTGTTTCATGCACCGGTGGTATCTAAGACAAAGAAGGTTAATTTTCTACAAATATCAACAATCCTACGCAACAAACTACTAGGTACTACTACTAGTCTGACTACTCTACTCCTATCTTCTGGCGCGTATCCACCAATTTCACTTCATACATAATGCAGAATTTGACTAATTTTGCGACTCCTAGTTCTTGCGGCACGCAATTTTAACGTTTATGAAAATTGAATGAGATTAACCGGCGCAAAAATATACTGCTGATTAGTTTACTGACACGTATCTTTATGCCGGGCCTTAAAAGTTCCGAAAAATGTACCAACCAAAATACAAAGTTCCTTCCAAGTTCCGCGGAGGTGTCAAAAGTTCCGCAAAGCAAAACGGAACCAAACGGCAACACTGACAATGACAACAGCACAGCTGTCAGCAGATTTTTTTAATTTTAAGATAAACAAAGAAATATATACCCATACAGCCATGTACAAAGTATGTGAAAAATATCTGTTACGTTATTCCGCGATATAGGTATAGCATTTGTCTCAGAACATAAAGATAAACTTGACAATTAGCTAATCCTCAAACCTAAGAATCTTATTCTATATGATACACATAGCACACCTAACGGGGTCTCAAAACTTGAAGTATTGTAGATGCGTTACCGGCTTAAGAGGACTAAGATAGTAGGTAGGTATACCTATGTGCCAGTAATTCCACCGGCTGTCTTACTCTCCATTTCGAAACACAGTAGCCCAAGATGTTGGTATCGATTCGGATGGACCCTGCTCGTGGTTCTACCACCCGCAACGAATGATAATAATAGGTATTACCTACGTAGATACATTCATATAGATATATTTATAACCTGACGGTGAATAGTAATTAAGGGTAAAGAGCAAATTTTCTTACTCCTGGCTTGTACTTCACGATACCCCTTTTTCCTTTTTCATGTTTTCTTTTAATGCTGGAAAAAACTTCACTAGATATATTTGATAGGTTATTTTGGAGATCAGTGTCAATAAATTTATTTTTTCTCAATTCTTCGGTCAAGTTTTTCAAGGAAGCACATTTTTTTATTAGCCTTTTATTTCGCCTTCTTAAGCCGTTTATCTTTGATAGTCTCTTTTGTGAGAGTATTGTTTTTTTTCTCACTTCGTCTTTAAGTATTTGGGTCTTCGGTGTATTAAACGCTGATTCAATATCAGAAGATAATACGTTCAAAGGCGTATTTCTATTAGCCTCTAATGAATCGGCTATTGCTGCTAATGCTGACAACTTTGGCGACAATGATTGCGTTGACTGCTCTGTTATATCAAAGTGATGTCCACAGCTTGGACAGGAGACCTGAAAAAAAACTATGTTAAGCAATTAAATAACACCCAATAATATTATACAAATTAAGCGTCCGCTGCATTTCTTCTGCTGGGATGGCTCCACATACGTGTAGATACTTAGCTGATGACCTGATAACGGAAATAAAGATACCTAGTTAGAAATCAGACAACTTACCAGTTGTTGACGTTTTTGAGGACTTTCCTGAGAAGTTTCCGGAATATTTTGTTTGTTTTTAATTTTTATTAATACTGGTTTTTCACTCGAAAACACCATCTGAAAATGTAGGTACATGTCTATTATACAATCGGACAAAGTACATTAACTAAAACGTGATCATTCAAACCAAATAAATACGCACAGTACAAACTGGTATTGCGCTTTTAGAAAGCATTGTGTGTCCCTTCTTCGATACATAAAAATCTTCATCTTTAAAATGAACTGAACATATTTTTGAATTCTTGCTCGGTGTCCAATCATTTTCCTGTCTCTCTAATTGAACAGCTTTTTTCCATCGATTTCTACGACTCGGGTCTTGTGGGAATCTAAATTAAAATCAAGCGAAATGAGAAACAGCTTCGACTTGTTAATCCGATGAAAAACCGAAATTAAAACCCAAATCTGTATGTAACTTAATAATAAATATTATGTCCTATAAAAATAGCTTTATTGAAGTTTACCTACTAGCTACTATAGTTCTTCTTCTTCTTCTTATTTGTGGCGTTTCAAGCCGTTATAGCGACGACAACTTCGCCAATGTCAAAGTAACAAAAATATGATTAAAAAATCGTGTGACAAAATGTCGGCAACGTTGTACGGTAATGGTCAAAGACCCCCTCCCCCCTGTCGGGCTCTTAGCCAACGGTCAATGATATCCCTCAGAAACTGCCAGGAAATCATTAGCCGAAGCCCAGGGTGCACCGGATCAAGCACTGCTCTTCCCCCCGGACGGATCCAAAAAGGAACCGCAGCTCTTGACCACACGTGAAGGTAACCCGACTCGCACCCCTACTATAGTTCTTCCAATCATTTATTTTCTCGATGACAGATTCCGTAGAATGTAACTGCGCTTTTTACGCTAAAATTAACTTTTAAATGCGAGGTATAAAAAATATGACAACTGCCTAATTTTGTTCCTTGATCTCATATAATATTCATCTAAGACAAATTGAGTCCATATTATGCAGTGATATTTTTTTAAAGTGCGATAAACAATAAACGTTTTCATAAAGTTACATTCTATGGGATTACAAATAGTGATGTTATGATTGAAATTTCGATATTGTATCGATAAAAAATAGATTATAAGGTATAGTGTAATTATTAAATATGCTGCGAGATATTTATAAAATTGGATCGATATCGTATCTACTGATCACTTATTAGGTCACAACACTATAACTATCAAACTACATCTGTCATCGAGAAAATAAATGATTGGACGAACTATAGTAAAAAAGCGATTTTAGATTTTTTAAGTAAACAGTGTACTTACACGTGAAAAGTGATTCCAGTATCCTTGGGACAATATTCCTGTTGATTCCTGCACCACCTCACCACACATGAAGGCATTTTTTAATGGATAAGTTGATTTTATATGATAAAAAACCTGTGTGACACGACTGACAGGCGTCCGCTCTGCGCAGTGCGCACTGAACTGATCGCGTTGCCGCACTAGTTTTCAAGCCCCGCCCCCGCCCGCCGCGAACTAGTTTACGTTGTGTTATTTTGGAGCGTCAGAAATGCTTCCTTATGATCGTTCGCCGCTTAAAACTGGAGCATGGAATAATCGTATCATATATGCAGACGACACTGCCTTACTTTTTGCAGCTGACTCGGAAAGTGAAGTCTACAAGCATGCGCAACATGGCTTCAATGTGATTAATAACTGGCTTCAACATCATTTAAAACAAATTATATTAAGTTTTCCATGCGCAAACATACATCTATGCCAGCTAGCTCTACACTATTATGCTCATTCTTGTAAAGTCCCCACGGATAGCCATCCAAATGTCCAAAAAAGGGAGGCATGATAATAAACATGCTAAAAAAGAAACAACAGCGTATTATTGTTTGTAATGTCCACTAATCATAAGTCTATTCACCAATTTTCAAGAAATACGAAAATAGAGGCAGTAAAATTTAAAAATAAAATTATTTTTTCACTGAAATGTTGTCGCTTACTCACTCGTCGAAATTTATATCGTATTTACCCCAATGCACCCTACATTTTACTTAAGAAGATGGTGCGAGCCACATTTTCCTCAAACCTTCCCGGATTAATTTAATTCATTCATTTAAAAAGTCAGAGAACACCATTGCAGTGATTGATATACAATAGGTACACGTATCAGCTCAAAGAGCTGCTGCTAGTGTATTATTTTTTAAATAATAACACAGACTACTAAGAGATACTACGTATAATAATAATCAATATTTTGATGTGAACGCAGCTTTATCAATTTTTCGGTGCTTGTGGAGTGGTGTGGTAAAACAAGTCCTTTTTACGGCATTCGATTTGACAGGTGCAAATGTAGCCAAGTTTTCCTTACTGGTCTTGAATTTGGTGAGTCTCTATATAAATTATTTTTAGCTTTAAAAGAAGACTTACAAAGTCTAAAACCGCATGGCAATTGTATTTTTCTCAAGAGAACAATGGCGACTAAAATCCGTTACTTACGCCATGTCATAAGAGTATAGTAAGCCGCACGTATTATGTTATTAAAATTAAGATTATGGTTTCAATTGCAATGAAAATAGGGTTGCAAATATTAATTCGAGTTCTGACACAATCGCGATAATGGGTGTAGACCATACGACCATACAAAAGTAGATTGCGTTGCTTTGCGTCGTTCCGTGCGTACCTTTTAACGGACAACAAAAATACTAATAAATTAATCCAAACCGACATCTTCCTTGCATTCTGTGATGTAGTTGTTTTAACTTATATTCGATGTTGTAAGTTCAGATTAAAAAGGTACTCGCAGTTCTAAAATGGAGTACCATTTTAACGATCTCTGTATGCCAACTGATCACCTTTTAACAGGTAAGTCGATCCAATCAATATTAATTCTATATCCTTTATAAGTTTATCGTGTAAACAGGGTTTAAACTGAAGATTGTGATTGGGAAACCAATAGTTCGTATTTAATAAGAACTCACTTGTTACTCCCCAAACAAGTTAAATTGAAAACTACAAGAAAAATATTGTACCTAGTTGTTTGTTTATCTTCATAGAATAAATATGTATATACCAGTAAGTAATTTCTGTGATTTGGAAACTTCAGTATTGTCTGAAATGTGCAACTTTCACTAAACACACATTTTATCTGCTTAGAATTGACATGCACCAATGATTTCTTATTCTTATTAGGCTCTTAACTAAAAGGTTGAATATCATATTGCATTTTTTTAATTTAATTATAAAAAATTATGATTGTTAATATATTGTTCACTTTTGAATTCTTTATAGCAATATTTGAATTATTTAGTCTAGTGAGTGAGACATAATTTACAAAGACTAAAAATGAATCAGCTCTCAACAATTATGTCAAGCGAGATTGGACTAAATGCAGTATTTTCCAAAGATTTTTATCAATGGTGAGAGTGGAGGTGTTCAGAACAGACTTGTCATGATAGAAACATACATATAGCTGGCAGACGATGATAATAATATTATTTGGTTTCTTATTGAAGATCCATACGCTGCAGAATACTCTCCTCAGTTCCTCATGCCGTCTCAGGAAGGAGAATATGAAGTGCGGAGTAGCATCCTTGTTGATGGTGGGGACAGGTTTGGGGTCTCTGCTGTGCAGTTTGACAAGTACGAGGAGCTCATCTGGATGGGAAACCAAGGGGTAAAGTTTAGTTCATTATTTTTAAGATTAAGTAGTGTTCATGGACGGATCAAGCACTCATTTGCCGTTAGAGAATATGGTGGTGAGCTCAGGAGTATTTGATGAATTTGGTCCAAGATACAACCAATGAGGCTGGCATAGTCATACAGTGATCTTGAAAAATTAGGGAAAAAAATACAATACAATACAATACAATAACTCTTTATTGAACACCACATAAAACAACCAAAACAGAAAAAGGTAAACAGAATATTACAAGGTAACAATAGGTGGCCTAAAGGAGGAAAGAAGTATCGGGATGTCGTGAGTTTGTACAATATTATTGTATACTCAGTTCTTTCTTGATGCTGACAGGGATTAGCTGGTTCCTGACTGAGCAAACAGCCTTGCTAGGTAGCCATTTTCAGATCGATTTTGAGCCTTGTGCCAAAGAAAATCATGCCTCACATAGCTGACTCGCTGAATTGACTCATTACTATCTAGTACAATAACCTTGGTAAAATAAAGGACTTGAAGAGAAAATAGTTTCTCAATTTTGTAAATATATTCAAAATAAAAAAAAAACAAAAATGTTTGTTTGGTTCTTTTACATTTGTAGTTTACAGTCAGGTTGGAACCTTCCTTGAAGCATGAGAAATGCTTGTATCGGACTGTTCCGCTCTTTCTTAACTTGACGGTTAAAAAAAAAACAAGCAGAACCAAAACCAGTTCTATCACTAACTTAACACATTTTTAAGATTTATTATGTATTTTTGTATAAGCATCAGGCTTGCTTGGTGTTGATTTTAGTTGTTTTTATTTATTTACTTTAAATATATGTGGGGGAATTTAAGTGTGATTCATCTGGAAGAATAACATTGTTATTATATTTATATGTTAAATTAATCCATGAACTCACTTGTTCACTTACTTTTATTAACTAGGAGAATAGTTTTTTATTTGCTCTATTTTAGGGGCATGTGACATCATACTATGGGCCTGCAATGCAGAAATATACATCATTTCAAGTCCATGAAACTGAGGAAGTGAGAGATATAGTTACCACTGAAGCTGGTATCTTTGCTTTGACGAAAACTTCTCTCCGTCACCAGATTAGAAGAGGCATACCTAAGCATACACACAGGTAAAGATATCTTAAAATAACAATGGTTATTGTTTTGTTTTGAGACAAACACCTTGTTCTTACCTGAGCTGAGCAAGAGGCAGGTAGAAACAAATTTTAAGTTAACAGAAGCATAACCATGATCAAACCTTTGACCCTGTTTTTATTCTGTTAAAGAATATTTAAATAATACTTTTATTATAATTTATACAATACAATAACTCTTTATTGAACACCATGTATCACAACCAAAACAGAAAAAAGGTAGACAGAATATTACAAGGTAACGATAGGCGGCCTTACCGCTACACAGCGATCTCTACCAGGCAACCATAATGGACTGGAGAAGAAAACAGATCTGAGCAGGTGGTGCCATTTAGAATATGTATTAATTTAATATACTAAGTAGTAAATTATAATTGTAATTGCTTAGCCCTGTGATCTCATTAATTATTAAGTTTAGAAAAGTAACAGAGCTCTATTAAAAAAAGAAATTGATTTTTGCATTCATAGGCAGAACACAGTGAGGTTTTTGTATGTTTTATAACTTGTGAACTGTATTGTTGAAATAAGAATATTTCATTTCACTGTTTTTCCTAAAAACCAATTTCTTAAAGACGACAGTCCCAAAGTATCTAATTAAAGGTCTGTTTTACCACTCCCTTAAGTTCTTGATATTTTAAATGCCAGATATCTGTGGCGCCATCTCTATTTATTACTGCGAAACTGACAGAGACGGCATCATAGATATATCAGGAACTTAAAGAAGAGTGGTGAAACAGGTCTTGAATCTAGTATATGTATGTATGTATAAGTCTTTATTGTACATAAAACAAAAAAATACAGGCAACTGGATAAACAGATGTACAAAGGCGAGCTTATAACTTGAAGGGATCTCTTTTTGGGGGATTTGGAATGAGGGAATTAAAACACCTACTGTCCTTTTCTGTTATCAGCAGAGATCGGACAAATTTGCGTTATTGCTCGCAATAATGTGGACATGACTACAAAATTAATCAAATATGTCAAAATACATATATTAAGAATAAGTATATCCACGGAGGTTTTATACCTATAGAACTAGAAAACTTTTTTGTCAGAAATAATAATCATATCTAGCAGGATCGTGATTTCTTTATTATATAAAGATATTTACGAGAACGACAACTGCCACTTTAATTAACATTTTGCTAATAATTTTATGCATGTGTAAATTTTTATCTCCGGGAGTTCGAATTTTATTTCGAGAAATTAATTAAATGATTAATTATTTGATTAATTTTTGAGTCATGTCCACTTTATTGCGAACGATGACGCAAATTTGTCCGATCTCTGGTTATCAGTCAAAACTTGGGTCATTGCAACCAGAAACATTATAAGAGTTTGCTAGATATTCCACAGATCGAGGAATATGACAGACATGCAGTGCCTGCACCAAGTGGGTACCAACAAACTGATGATCGGCGGACACCAAGACAAACTCATTGATCTGGACCTAACTAAGATGGTGGAAACTGTCATTGTAAGTTGTTTAACAAAAAAAAAGCTGTTGTAGCCTAGTGGTTTGACCAGTGGCCTCTCAAGCAGAGGGTTGTGGGTTCGAGCCCGGGGTCGCACCTTGAGTTTTTCGGAATTTATGTGCGATATTACATTTGAAATTTGCTTTTCGGTGAAGGAACGCACACTGTTGCGAAGTAATTCAATGGTGTGTGTGTGAAGTTCCCAATCCGCACTGGGCCCGCGTGGGAACTATAGCCCAATCCCTCTCAGTCTGATAGGAGGCTTGTGCCCAGCAGTGGGACCTATATAGGCTGGAGATGATGATGAAGTTGTTTAACGCCTAAAGAAATTATTTTAAGTAGATTGTTATAGAGAAGTTTTCATTGTCCCTCTAGTATTGGAAACAATTGAATAACTTTTTTTCCTCAAGGAAAACGTCTACGAAACCCTTTAAAAGCCCAACAACGTAATACATTATGTTTATTATGGTATGATTCTGTGTGATCAATCATGGATAAAAGAGCTGGGTGATTGTACTGCTCCTTTATCCCCCTCTTTTCCGCTTTTATGGTTAGATGTCGCTGATTGGGTAAATACGACTATTTAGGTTAACCAACAATCGAACGGTGGTCGATTTGGCTTGAAAATAGTGTCACGATGATAATGCAATAATCAAGGCACGCGGTTGGCGGAGCTCCTGTTTCACGTAATGGGGGCTATCGCGTGTGAATTTGCCACTAGAGGCGCTAGTGTCGCGTGAGGTCCGATAACATTCACTTGTCACTCGTTCGTGAAATTATCGCAAATATGAATTATTTGGCGATGAATGTAAACGCTTTGAAAGTGGATTTTTTTCTGAACAAAACGGAACTGCACAACGTTGCGGCATAGCTACTCGATATGGTGATTTATTTATAATTAACTAGCGACCCGCCCCGATATCGGATATCGGTATTGACTAAATAAATAAATAAATATCATGCATGTATTATACATTATAAACCTTCCTCTTGAATTACTCTATCTATAAAAAAAAACCCCATCAAAATCCGTTGTGTAGTTTTGAAGATATAAGCATACATACGGATTTGGGGACAGAAAAAGCGACTTTGTTTTATAATATGTAGTGATGATAGTGATAAACTTAATTAGATTCATGATTTAAAACTTTGTTTGGCGCCGATGTTATAAAGTCGCATTTGACAGCTATACCTCTGAACCTCAGTCAGTGGCGCCAACTGGTGAGCAAAGAAACGAAGTCCCCATTTAGTTGATTCGCGCGCCAAAATGAATCCTTTTTTCGCAATGTTTAGTATATGTTCCGGTCAAACTATCGAATTGGCGGCGATGCTAATAATCTTAAATATGTGCCATCAGCCAATCCCCGAGGAGGGCTGCGCCGTGCTCCGCAGCGGCGGGGGCTCGCTGCTCGCTTGCGGGAGTGCCGGGGGCTCCGTGGCGCTCCGGGATGTGCGTGCCCCGGGGGCCGCCGAGCACACCTTCAGGGCTCACACGGCATGCTTGTCCGACTTGGACATGCAGGGGGACTTGCTGATCACTTGCGGGTTTACGCAGTCGTGAGTGTATTTTTTAGATACATAAAACGTGTATTTATCCCTTATGGATAGAGCTTAAGGTAACAAGAGCTAAGCCACGTTTATCATGATTGTGGGCGTATAGGCGGAAAGGGAATCGCCTATAACGTCATTCCTAAGATTTTCGCTCATACCCTCAATTACCTACATTCTAAGTTTTTTCTTTGCTGTCAGACCAGAATGGAAGCGTTTCTTTATTAATTTTTATCTAATGCTGTGATGCGTGGAGACTGGAGAGAAATGGTACATCTACTCAGTGCTTTGTATCGAAACTATGGCAGATGCAATGGAAGCAGTGTGAATGCACCAGGCAACCGGATATATTACTGGCACATGAAGTATTCCATCATAATTCTGGCTGGCAAAAAAAAGCGCAGCTGCGATTTTTTTTTTTTTTAGTAAGTGGGCGCGTATACACTAGGAAACATCTGGTCCTAGCTAAATTTAATCTGCTGGACTCTGATGCTTGTGGTTTGGGCACTGCAGATACCGATCATAATTATATTATTTTCCTGTCCTCTCCACGACCACACTTTTCTTTATGATCACCTCATTTCCTAAAAAGTTGCACTGCCGACATCCAGCACTGTCTTGTTAGCGTCCATTGATACAAATATATATAATTTACTTAATATATTTATAAATAGTAATGATATTAAAATTTAGTCTACTGTTTTCCTTTTTCATAGATAGAGAGAGAGAGAGAGAGAGACACACACATTCGATACACATAGATGTTATAATAGGAAGAAATACAATATACTTAGGAATGGTACTGATATGGTGTAAAATGGGCCCCACTCAGCATAATGTCATATAAGGTGTATGTAGTGTCAGATAGGTATACATGTATATCATAATTTATAATTCCCCCTGTATAATGTTCCTATTGACTTAATACTAAAATCCATTATGTTCCTACGCAATCCCATAATAATCCTTTCCTGACATTTCATTCCAAATACCGTACTTTTTCACGCTCCCCCAATTTTACTCTGTGGTAAATACGCAAACCGCGCGAGCCAGAAAAAAAAAGTGGTGTAATGAAAGCGTAATCCCCCCTTAGCCCCGCCGGCGTGGCGGTGGCAGAGCCCTACGTGGTGGTGTGGGACGTGCGGCGGCTGCGCGCGGGCCGCGGCGAGGCGGCCTGGTCGTGCGCCACGGCGGCGCCGCCGCTGCTGTTGCACTACCTACCCGCCTTCTCCGGCCGGGCCGTGGCGCTGTCCGGCGACGGCCACGTCGCGTTGCTGCACGTTAATTCCCACACTAGTGAAAACCATTCGGTGTTTCAGGTCAGTAACCCCTTTATTCATAAACACTCTATAGCATGGGTGGCCAACAGGTCGATCGCGATCCACCGGTCGATCGCGACTGTTAGACCAGTCGATCGTGGCCAGGCAAGAAATATAAATTAGTAGACCAGACTGCGCAACGTAATCACCAACTGCTGATTTAAGTTTTCATGAAGTATGTAATTGGTAGATCGCACAGGGTTTCGTTAGTAAACAGGAGATCTTGGGTCTAATAAAGTTGGCCACCCCTGCTCTATAGGCTTCTGCTAACTTAGCAATCGTTTGTCCTTATCTGTCACTTTGACATTTACCTTTCACAGACAAGGACAAACGATTGCTAAGTTAGCAGAGGTCTATAGAGCGTTTATGAATAAGGCGGTAAGTGTATAGCAAACATGGAGTTAAGATCCCATTGAGTAACGACCTGTGTGCCTTTAAGAGGCGAGTGTACAATTTTCTGCAGGGCCGACAACGCACTGGCATCGCGTAAAGCGCTGCGGGTGCCTATGGACAGTGGTGATCATTTAACATCAGGTGACCCACTAGTTCGTTTGTCTGGCCTCTCTAACATAAAATCAAAAAAAAAATGTAAAGAACAACAATGCATAAGCGTTATCAAAATGTAAATTCGAAGGTGTGAGTGAAGATTGATTTGAATCCTACACACACACCCAAATCACGCCTTCGTCCGAGACTGTGGGCGTATAGGTGCAAAGTGGAGTCAAAATAGTGTTAGGTTGTTAGCCGCATCGCCTATATATCTTCCGATGATTTTTGCCCATTCCCTCGATGAGCTTTTAGTATCTGCGCGGGAAGAGAAGCAACTGGTACGCCCTATGTTTTTTTCTTTGCCCCCAGACAAGCATGGAAGTTCGAATCCTAATATACTAATATTAGAAATGCGAAAGTTTGTGACGATGTGAATGAGTGTGTTTGTTCGTTCTTCACGCTGAAACATAGGGTACTTTTTATCCAGGAAAATAGCAAAGTTCCCGCGGAATAGCGATAAACATGTCAAAGGTCGTAACTGCTTACAGTCGCAACGTAAATTGCTGAATGTACTATCAACATCAATTCTTTTTTTTTGTATATCATCAATTCTTAAGTCTAATTCTACACGGACGAAGTCGCGGCCAGAAGCTAGTATAATAAAATTCTTCTTCGTCGTCATACTCTTGGCAGAGTGGTCGTGGTCGTCCATTGTACAGGCATGTAAACATCTAGCGTGAAGCAGCCAAAAGATAGTCTGAAAATGTCACTTGTCTATATGATACATTTGCCATTGCACAACAGATGTCGTTAAAATAACGGCGTTGCAAAATGAACTCTGTCGAATGGGATTTAGGTTTACCTGATTGAAAATCTAAGTGATGATAGCGGAACACTCGAGAATATCTTATTCTGGCAACATTGTGTTAATCGAAACGTCAAACTCAATTTGACGTTTATACGTGCAATTTTCCGCATATAGGTGGCGCGTCTCGTTCACATGCCACTTCTACTATATCTCTTTTTTCTATGGTTCTCTTTCTCTTGTAGGTAGACACGCATTCCTCCGTATGCAGCGTGATGGACGTATCTGCGACGAGCCAGTCACTTGTTTTCGGAGACCAGGCCGGCCACCTGCACCTGTTCTCGCCGCAGCACAACCACGAGCCCGTGTTCAACAACTTCTCCAGGCAAGTGGACTGAAGGAATTAAATCGAGAATCAATTGGGGTCTAAAGTAGGTGGAAATGATGCGTGGAAATATGCACCATAGTTCTTGGAAATAGACATTTGATTAGAAGTTCTTAAAACAAACACGATGTTAAGAATCCTTTTTTGTTTAAGATTTCATTTTAAAAATGAAATTATTGTCTGGTTCCCATAATCTTTGGCCTAACTGACGTGTACCACAAGTAATGTAGGGTGACTATATGATTAGTCTACAATAGTAGAATAGTAGGCTACATAAAGTTCGCTTTACTATAAATTAAATAATTCAGAAATTCATTAATTACTTTAACACCCGCATAGTTTTAATTTTGCCCAAATACTGAGATAAATTTGTTGAACACAAGTTTGCAATTAAATAATGTCAAATCAAATTAAATAGATTCAAATCGATTCCATGTCATAAAATACAAATAAAAATATTTGTAAACTGATTGTAAGCATGTACTACTTTTTTGTGGCGTTCAATAAAAAATATTTGTATTCTATTGCGGTATATTAAGTAAGAAGTGTTTGTCGAACGCTGTATTCGGTCAAATGTTTTTCGATGAAACATTAGTTGATGTTCCAGAGCAACAGAGTTCGCCGAGCCGCCTCCGAGCGTTCCGTTCGCGGGGTTTAGCGACACGTTCCAATTCTCTTCTGTGCCGCTGCCGCCGCTCGCGCCGCGCGCCAAGTGGTTCAACGACCTGCCAGAGAGCTTCTTTAAAAAGGGCTATAGGTATAGTACATTACTGTCTAGGCCAGGAAGTAGGCAATTGCTGGCTGAGTATTGGTTTGAACGGACGAGCTTGCGAGTCCGTTTAATAATACGAAGCCAGCAATGCTATTCTGGCCGAGGCAAGTATAGTGCTTTTCTCAAAAATCAAAAATAAAACAACAACAAAAATAAATGAAAATAAAATAGTGAAAATTGTTTTGCTTTGCCGCCTTTTTCTATCAATGGCATTTGAAGAGTGTATTTTTCTACCCAGAACACCTAAAGCTATTTCAGACACAGATAAACACGTTGTCGTACTAGCTTTTTTTTTTTTAATTTGATGTTTTAAGTCTTGTGCCTTTATTTTATAATGGGGATTTGCATTTTTAAAAAGTTAATAACTAGACAGTAATGGAATTTGTATGCAACATTACTGTCGAGTTTAGCGCGACAGTAATGTTTTTTTTTTTTTTAATTTTGGACTGTCCGGCAACAATTAACTTCCTGTTCTGATATGTAGTTAACAATGACGACTTTAACGGACATTTTTGAGAAAAATTATGAGCGCGTCGGTTTAAATTTCGAAAGCGCTAGCAACTAGAACACATTGAAAATTCCGAAAATATTTTCTAAGCGGTTGAATTTAAAATTAAAGCAAACTAAAAATCAGGAAGAACGTATTTGTATTGAATGGTGTGACGAGTCACCGGGTTCGATTCCTGGTTTAAATTTCTGACTTTTCTTTGTGTTCTATATTTTATGTAAATTGGAAAAATAAATTTCAAGACGAACTAGAAGCAAGTGAAACAAACATTCAGTGTGGTCTGAGGTGATCAGTATAGATATAATATCCTTTATTTCAGGAAACCCAAACCTATAGATCCGGAGGTACTAAAAACTATGAAAATGCAGGGTCCGATCGGGTACGCACCAAACCCTGGAACTTGCCGAAGAAACCAGGTAAACAACATTTCATTGGATTTTATCGAAAGACACCAAAACAAGTGAGTACCTTAAATTTTATTCACGTCCGAATTACAGCGCTATTACCCGACTGAACTATATATGAACCTCGTGATGTGAAAATGTGAAACAGTTGATTCAATTAAAGACTTGGCTTAAAGGCCCAGTTACCAAGCCAGTTACAAAAAAAAATAAAGACTGGAAAAACTTGACAGCTGTCATCGTGTGTCAAAAAAAAAGCATTAATCCTTTCACATTAAGTAATGTGTCACTGGCTGGAAGAATTCAAAGATTCAAAGATAATGCCGACGTGTCTATGAGTCTGACTGAAGTAGCATGACAAATACCGTACAAATACGAACATTTCCGAGATAATACGATGGGAAAGGATTTTGTACGATCTGTACGCGTATTGTTTCGCTCTTTATCTTGTGTTGCTGCCCTTACTATATTCTATTCCCCTTATTCATAAACGCTCTATGGGCTTAGTCCTCCTTAGGTCCTTATGACTTTGACGTTTACCTTTCACAGATAAGAACAAACGACTGCTAAGTTAGCAAAGACCTTTAGAGCGTTTATGAATGAGGTTGTATATCCATGGGCTGAACATGTTGTTCTTAGAGATTTTTAATGTCTTTTCTTTCTCAGATGCCTTACATAGAGGACTCGTTGGAAGACTTGTTTGCTGCCAAATTGACTGAGAACAAATTCGCCACGCAACCGGTACCGAAGCATTACCAAAAGGTACCTTTTTCATGTGGTTGACTACTACATACAGAGTACAGTCGACATCAGGTCCCTGTTTCACCATATCTACAATAGTCGGTGACATATGACAGTTCTGTTTACATGACAAACTCGATAAGAATCTACGGCGATTGCCTTCATGTTAGCATTGCAATTCGAATTGTCACTTGTCACCGATAAATGTCGAGTTGGCGAAATAGGGGTCAGATGGATCAGAGTTGTGCACGTGCTCAGAAATCTAAACCCGAACGTGTTTAGCAGGGATCGGATATGGGTGCGTAACGATGTATATAAAAATTTTTGGTATAATATTAGTAGCAATAACGCTCATTTGATATAATTATTAAATCATATAACAACACTTAATATATTTACATATGACATAATTATCATTTCTTATAATGATCATTTGGTATAATATCATTTAATATAACATTCTTTAAGTATAATGCTTATTTCCTATAATGAACTTATGGTATAACGTTATTTTTATATAAAATACAACAATTGGCATAACCATTATTGATATAATGTATTAGAGACATAATCACAAAACGAACTGCTATCAAAAAGTAGGTTAGGTTAGGTTTAAACTGCGTCCCCCAACAAAAACGAACTGCTATAAAAAATATTTTTGTATATAAAATGAGCGTTATACCATATAATCGTTATAAGAAATAAGCGTTATACCGAACGATAAATATACGAAATAAATTTATATATTTTAAAATTATACCAAACGTTTATTATACACAATGAGTGATTATACCCTTTGAAATTATATCAAATGTTGATATATCTATAGAAAATATATTAAATATTTTTATATCAATCATTACACACCCATCGGATATACGGTCGCTTATATATTTAAACTTCTCATTTATACCACGACAGATTAATATGGATATGTCTTTCTGAATAAATTTAAACAGTTATGGCTGCTGTTACTAAACGAGTTCTTCAAAATTGCACTGTGAATTAGTAGAACACATGATTTTAGAATTTTGAAACTTTAAGACGCTTCCGGATTCCGGGATTTAAAAAAGGCACATCCACATTAACCTCGTCGTGAACTGAAGTTTCGTTAGATAAGTGCCCGAATATCCTATGCTTGTTAAATTTGAATCGTAACTACCTAATCAAAAACAGGTTCTTAATAACAGTAAACCCATGGTTAACCAAGATTAATTATAATTATAGAGTCGTTTCAGATGGATCTTCGTTTCAACAAGCACAATCACAACGAGGATGCTGTGAACAGTAAAAGCGGTTATCCCGGACTCGAGGCCATCTTGCCAAACGCTTACTGCAACTCCATGCTACAGGTAATGGTAAATATAGATAAATTACAGTGCCGTTCCGTGAAAATTTCCGTTAGAATGAGCAAAGAAACAAAAACATGTCTTAAGCGGCTAGTGAAGAAAGAACGAGAGAGAAGTTTGGTAGAGTAACCTGATGTGAATAACTTAAAAAGTTCACATGAGCTAGGTAACCGATGTCTAGTTGTTTTTTGAATGAGGCCAAAAACGAGCAAGTCTGTCACCATTCCCCTGTTTCAACAATGAACGAAAAATATTTACCTTGCTACTCCGCTGCAAGACAACCAAGCCTGTGTGAAATATATGTTTCTCATGCACTATTGCCACATAAAACGCATATAAATCCCACAAACTTAATTATCCCTTACACCACACAAACACTGACGCGTTTCGATCCCTCTACGGGATCATTGTCAAAGTTTAATGAGCACAACTGTTCACATGCAAACCCTGTTTCACCATCTCAGTAGTCTGTCACAAGTGACAATTCGAAATGCAATGTGGCGTAGTCAATATGAAAACAAAAAGAAATGACACTTGTCAGCGACAATTGTCGCGTTGGTGAGTTATTGATGATAAGAGTACATGTGTCATGTTTTTACTGCAATTCGAACGCAGAACGAAGCTTGCGGCGCTCTGGTATGATAACCGACAGAGAATACGTTAACATTGATCTCTGTGAAGTAACGCCTGAAATTATACAGGAACGATACCTTGTTAGCGCTTAGCCCAGGGGCGTGCATTGGGTTCTGACAGAGGGTAGGCACATTGCCAACAAAACCCCTATTGGTACGAAGCGTGGCGGGCACATTTACGTATGCTTACAAGCACTGCTATATGCCTGTAAGGGATGAACGCGTCTGGCTTAACATAAGTTAAAACTGCATGTGTAACTTGTTGAAAATGATTTTCTATTAAAAAAAAATATGAATAATTATATTTTTAGGTTCTGTATTACACTCAGCCTGTGAAATCGACTCTGCTAGCCCACACGTGCAATAAAGAATTCTGCCTCAGCTGCGAGCTGGGTATGTCAAAATTTTATAGAAATTAAATATTTTTTTTTCATAAAGCCATCCAGAAATCGAAAGAGAAAAGAAACCGTTTAAATTATACTTAGTTCAAATCAACAAGTAGGATCAACTTTGGAGACTTATTCTTGACATCCTTTTACAGTCGGAAAGGTATCGACGAATGTAGTGTATACAAAAGAAAAGAAAACAATCGGACAGCGCCCTTCATATGATCGTTTAGTATAGTTTTTCTCCAACCGAAACTTACATTTCGCAAAATCTTAATATCGGTTACAGTCCGTGAACTCTTCGAATGCCATTCGGGTGTGTCTTGCTGTCTCACATACTCTTATGCGTTTGATACTTTAATCGGCCGAGTGAGGGAGACATCAACACAAATCCGAATAGCATTCTAAGAGCTCACGGACTGTACTTAGGTACTTAAAATAGTTTTATTTGTATTACTTTCCTGAGGAGTCAATGATATGACTATAATTACAATTAAAATATGACCCAGACCAGTCGAGCTGAAATAGTACATTTTGATGCTAGTGCGGAAAGTATGTCGTTACTTGTCCAAAATGTTCACTGCTAAAGTTAGAACCTACTTTATTCTGTGTTGTATTTTTTCGCAACTGTATTAAAAAACGTCGTTTGATCGTTTGACGTCGGAAATGTCATTCGTCACTCGTCCCGAGGCTTGCCACTCGCCTTCGGGTCGTGGCAAGATATCTCGAGACTCGTGTGGTAATGACATACTTTCCGCACCAGCATCGAAATGTACTATTTTTGAAGTTAGTTAAAAACTTTACAAACTGACAGTGTTTTTTTTGTGTTCCGTTTACAGGATTCCTTTTCAGAATGCTAGATGCTTCTGGTGGTGCCCCTTGTCAGGCCACTAACTTCCTCCGCGCCTTCCGAACAGTCCCTGAGGCAGCCGCGTTAGGGCTCATACTGCCCGACCGTGGACCCGACCCTCGGGTCGACTTGGTTGCCCTAATACAGGTTACTATACACCGACCGCTTAATTGGCATTGTTCATTTTTTTTTAAGCTATGCTTTTAACACCTTTATTTGATAAAATGGACTATTTCAAGCAACTAATTTGAATATTATGCTTTTACGTAGCTTTGTTGATTAATAATAAATATTTTTTCGCTGTTTGATAATTCGTGAATTTTGACAATCCCAATCGCCTTCGTTCGGCTGGCTATAAAAAAAACGGCTTTGTCTATGGTTTTGTCGATTTGACAGTGACACGTGACAGTTGCCATAGCTAAACTTTTTTTTTTCATTTTTGTGGCAAACATTCGATGCGGGATTCTGTCTAAAAACCGGGTCGTTCGGTCAAACAAAGGTTCAAAGTACTTTTACAAAAATATCTGCAATCATAAAGTATTTTTGAAATCGGACAAGATAAATCGGATAAATGATGGTTTTCCTCGAAATGGTTTTCGAATTAGAGCATACTAAAAAAAATGAACAATGCCAATTGAGTCCTCACCCGTGCGGGTAGCGGTGCGTGCGGGCAGTGCGCCCGCCGCCCGCACCTCTCTCGGCCCCCTTTGTCGCCTACCCCACGCCGCGCCGCGTTGGCGAGGACTCAGTTTAGCGGTCAGTCTGTAGAAAACAAGAATAGTAGAAGGTAATATTCGTAATTTGTCGAGTGATTCGCTTTTCCGGTCAGAATGTTTATTGACTTAAAATTATTGTGTTGTAAGTCAACAAATAAGTTCAATTGAGTTTGCCGGCAAGCGCAGCGTGGGCCGTCCACCCAAAAGGTGGACGGATGACCTCATTAAGATCGGAGGATCGCACTGGATGCAAGCCGCTTCCAACCGGTCTTATTGGAGATCTAAAGGAGAGGCCTATGTCCAGCAGTGGACTTGTAATGGCTGAAATGATGATGATGATGATGAGTTTGCAAATAAACGCAGAACGAATAAGGGGAATAGAAATGCCATCGTTTGTATTTCCTCTCAGCTGGCGCTCCTGTTTGTCTCCATATTACTACATAGTATAAAACAAAGTCGCTTCCCGCTGTCTGTCCTTATGTATGCTTAGATCTTTAAAACTACGCAACGGATTTTGATGCGTTTTTTTATAGTTAGAGTAGAGTGATTCAAGAGGAAGATTTATATGTATAATTCTACGCAGACGAGGTCGCGGGCAGAAACTGTAAATGCAAATAGTTTATTTTTTTATTAAACCCAAAGTATTCCATTTCATTTCAGAGTTGGAATCGTTTTATTTTGCACCAAATGCACTACGAGATTTCGGAGACGCGCAAGAAAGAGAAGGAACTAGCTTTATTGACCAACAGCTCGCCCCCGAAACCACGGCTTGGCAACGCCGCACCGAACGGAGTCGCAACGACGCAAGTTAGTTTTATTTGCCCCCTTATTCTTAAAAAGTAACAATCCAGCTTTGTTTTTGTTAATATGGTTTTTCCATTAGAAAGATAGCTTCGATCTTCGTATGAACCCTTGCGCGTTCTTGCATGCTTTTTTTATTAAAACCGACAAACGGGCATGCGGTGCACCTGATGGTAAGTGATCACCGCCGCCCATGGACAACTACAGCACCAATCGGACTGCTAGCGCGTTGCCGGCCTTGCAAGAAATGGTACACTCGCCTCTTTTAAAGGTACCCATGTCATAGCCAGTTGGTCAGGGATAAAAGAAAAAACAGAATGTACTAGCTACTTCTCTTCCCGTGCAGATGGTAAAAGTCTAACTAAGGAATGGATCAAAATCGTAGGAATCTTGTAATTGGCGATGCGACTGGCCTCCCATCGCTATTTTGATTCCCTTTTCCAAACGTCCACAATCTAAAGTGGCCTTTATGCCTTGTTACCTTAGGGTCTGTCTACCTCGAAAGACGTGTTTTATGTGTGTATGTAAAGATTTGTCTGTCTCTTTAGGTTAACGGGCAGTACACTGAGGATTATCAGTACGCGGAATTGGAATTTCTAGGTCCAAGCACAGAGTTTGAGCAAGACGGCGAAATCAGGGAAGACGGGTGGCACAATAACTTGAGCCAAGAAGATGGTAAGTAAATAACTATATTATACTAGCTGACCCGGCGAACTTTGTTCCGCCTTAAATTTGAAAAATTCCAGTGGTTTGGGCTGTGCTATCCCGCGGGAACTATGCAATTTTCCGGGATAAAAACTATCCTATGTCCTTTCCCGGGACTCAAACTATCTGTATACCAAATTTCAACTAAAACGGCCCAGCGGTTTAAGCGTGAAAAGGTAACAGACAGACAGACAGACAGAGTTACTTTCGCATTTATAATATTATATAGTAAGGATTAGCACAAAACTTCTATGTTTACGTGGAATAAAGCTAACTATACTTACAGTAAAAAAAGCTGACCTCTCAAGCAGAGGGTCGTGGGTTCGAATCCCGGGCTCCCACCTCTTGAGTTTTTATGGCGATATCACGTGTATTTTTTTTCGAAAACGAAATACGTTATTTTTCCAGAATTTAATTAGATTTTTTCAAGTTAAGGTTACTTAGTATGTACAAAAAATACACGTGATCTTAATTTGGGGGTTGTACAAAATCTCACCAGGGGGGAGGGGGGTCTAAAAAGTCGCTTAAAACATCACGTGATGAATGGTCGGCCCCTTGGCAATAATGTTCCCAAACATTTTTTGTATTAAAATGACTGAATGTATGGGTTTAAAACGAAACTGTTTTTACATTGTAAACCTGTTTGTTGCAAGCAGCTTTATTTGGAGCTGTAGAATTTGCAGGTAAATCGTTTGATACTTTGCTAATATTTAATACTAGTCTTTAGAAGTTAGTAGCAGAAGTACATCCTCATGTCTTCCATGCTGGTCTGGGAGCAAAGAAAAAACATAGAATGTACCAGTTGCTTCTCTACCCACGCAGATGGTAAAAGCCCATCGAGGGAATGGGCGAAAATCATAGGAATCATGTTATAGGCGATGAGGCTAGCAACCCATCACTATTTTGATTCCATTTTCCACCTATACGCCCACAATCTTGCTAAATGTGGCCTGTGGATACCTGTTACCTTAGGCTCTGTCTTTTTTTATTTTATTTTTTTATATGAATAGGAAGGCAAACGAGCAAGTGGGTCACCTGATGGTAAGTGATCACCACTGCCCATAGACACCCGCAACCCCGGAGGGATTGCAAATGCGTTGCCAACCTAGAGGACTAAGATGAATGCTCTCGTCTACCCCGTAAAGGATAAACATCTGATTAATACTTATGTATGTATGTAGGATTTTTGTTTTGCTAGAACCACTATTAAATAGTTTTTTTTTTAAATAGGCCAAGATCAGCTTCCGAAGGTTAACGACGAGCTGCCGAGTCAACAGGCTGATAGGGAAGAGTCGGATATATCGCAGCTGTTCGCTATTGGCCGGCATCAGCTCAACAGGTGTCTGAAGTGTAATAAAGAGGTTAGTGCTTCTAAACCTTGACGCGAGAGGAACTTTCACGTCGATGTCTCTGTGTGTGTGTCTGTGGCATCATAGCTCACAAACGGATGAACGGTTGATGCGGTTTTTATCGCTCGAAAGCCAGTTTCCTTGCGACGGTTGTTAGCCATGTTTGGTAAAAATCGGTTCAACAGTGTTTGCGTGGGGCGGTTTTTTATTACTTGCTCGTGAAGGGTGTTATTACACGCAAGCGTATAGTGGTAGTAGCTGATGTACCTCCCGGGGGAATTTCAGATATTTTGCTGTCGAGGGAATTATTTTTGTATAGATGTTCAGATTTCTCTCGGGAGTAAAAGTTTAGTTTTGAAATAAATTAAGAACTCATTGTACGTCATTTCATACTAAGGAGGTTTGAAACCTGCCAAGTTTATTTAATGTGTTCAAAAAATAGCTATGAACCAATTTTATAAAATATCCAATTAGACATTTTACTGTTAACGATCCAAGATGGCGGATGACATTTTGCCACTATTGACACCAAAAATGTTGTTTTTTTTTTAAGTTAGGTTGTTAGGTTGTTAGGTGTCGTTTTCGAGTAATTTGGTGGCTCTTGTTTTTTTATCAATTATTTTATTTTCTCGCAAATGTGATGAAAACCATTGTGTGTATCACGGGCAGGGATTACAAACTCGAGTCATTAGAAGCTTAATAGACTCTCGGTAGTCATTAGAAGCTTAATAGACTTCTTTCCGCCCTCGGTGCGCAATGTACAATTAATTTACGGTTATTGTAAGCTTGCACTTGGCAGGAGGAGCGCGAGTCAGTGGTGCTGGCGTGCGCGCTGCAGCTGGGCGCTTTGGGGCGCGAGGAGCCGCGCGGGTTCGCGGAGCTGCTGCGCGCGTCGCTGGCGCCGCGCCGCGCCACGCCCGCCTGGTGCGACCGCTGCGGCAAGTTCACGCCCACCGCGCAGCAGGGCCGCATCATACGGTACCACCACCAGCGCTACCTGTAGACAAGCCCATGGACAAAAACGTGTGATACGAACCAGCGTTAATGAAGCTTAGAAGGCTGTTACTATATCATAAAATAACTCTGAGGCGTCATTTCTGAGCGGTACAGATTTTTTCTCATACGTTGAAAAAAAATTGCACTAACTTCCGGCACCACCACTTTAAAGCGGCGCTAGGTATTTCGACATTTATTTTTAATCATCTATAAGCTATAAGAACCGAAAATGGTTCCGCAACCGACGAGCATGTATGAAGAGACTGATGGCTGTGGATGAAGCGAAATAAATATGTCAGGATCGTAGCAAGTGGAATAAAGTAGTCTCTGCCTACCCTGTGGGAAAGAGGCGTGACGGTATGTATGTATGTGTATGTATGTATAAGCCTAAGTATGTATGTATTAGTCGTAATTTCACACTTGTATCTGAGAAATTCCATAAACCGCTCAGAAATGACAGCATAGCGCTCAGAGTTATTTTATGATATAGTAACAGTCTTCTAAGCTTCATTCACGCTGGTTCATTTCACATGTTTTTTTTCCATGGGCTTGTAGTCTACTAGTTGTCGACTACATGACTTCTACGACGCACGAGTAGCTAGCGCCAGTTCTAATCTAACGGCTCGGCCAAGACATCGGACGGCGGCGGCAGCGGCGAGCGACGCCCATAGGAGAGAACGAGATAACACGCTCGGACCTTTTGTTCTCTCAAATGCCGAGCCGTAATGACAGCTGTCACATCGCAATACATCACGTCAACGAGGTTTCTCAACGCGGATGTATAAATACAACTGCCTAGAGAGGTCTCTATTAATAACCTAACCTAGAAATTACAGTTTCAATACAAGCTTTTTTTCTGACTGTAGGTACTTTTTGTTGACTGTTCTTGCATTGTCACCCTGCAAATGTACACTAAATTTCAAGTCAACCGGACGAATCGTTGAAGAGTTCCCTTCTGCGAAGACTATCGTGGTTGGGTCACCAGAATTTAAATTCAAGATTATTGTATTGTCATCGGAAATTTGTCGTCAATCCGATCACTGGAAGTGAGTCAGAATTCTTGCTAGGACTGTTAATTAACCAGTATTTTATTTTGCAGGCTGCCTCCGATACTAGCGATCAACTGCGGCGGGGTAACAGCTCACGAGAAAGCATACTGGGCAAAAGGCATTCAGAAAGACGCGGTAAGTAACAAAGCAATATAAAATGAGTTACGAATTAATCTATATATCTAATCAGCCCATTGGTAGGCATCTTTATTCTCACGCCACTTTGCTCGGTCATATGCCGGTCTCATTCACAGCTCTCCATATGTAAACTTCTCCTTAATTCATAAACGCTCTAATAGGCTTCTGGTAACTTAGCAATCGTTTGTCCTTATCTGTGAAAGGTAAATGTCAAAGTGAGAGATAAGGACAAACGATTGCTAAGCTACAGAGCGTTTTTGAATAAGGGGGTTAGTGTAAAACGTAGCCAGAGTCATTGTTTAACAGCTGGTTCTCTGCCCGAGATTCTAAGCAACCTCGGCCCACCGTTACCATAACTATGAAATAATACTTAATGATTTGAAATTTAGGATTAATTTGTATACCTTGTTCTTTCAGCAAGAGGCGTCAAAGCGAGGGAGCAGCGGGAAACCGTGCCGGTACGGTCTGCACTGCGCGAGGCCGGGGTGTCGGTTCAAACATCCTGATAGGTAAGAATTCAGAGAGGGAGAGAGTGCAAGAGAGGGAGAGTGTGAAAGAGATAGAGGGCGATTGTGAAAGAGAGGGACAGCGTGAAAGATAGAGGGAGATTGTGAAAGAGAGAGGGAGAGCGTGAAAGATAGAGGGAGATTGTGAAAGAGAGAGGGAGAGCGTGAAAGATAGAGTGAGAGCGTGAAAGATAGAAGGAGATTGTGAAAGATAGAGGGAGATTGTGAAAGAGAGAGAGGGATAGAGAAAGGGAGATAGTGTGAGATGGAAAGAGGGAGGGAGAGCGAGATTGAGATAGGGTGATGGGGGGGAGGGAGAGAGATTAAGAGAGAGGGGAGAGAGAAGGAGAGAGAAAGAGACAGACTTTATTTAAAGAATCAACGTTATGCAGACAGACTGGCAAAATCCCACACAAATAAGGTGGGGCATGTAAACACCAAATCTTTATGAGCTGTTTGTATGTTTTCAGACCGAGTCCGTCTCAAGGCTCCTCGAAAAGCCCCGATTCTCACTGCGTTCTGCCGCACCAGCTGCTGGTCAGGTTGCAGTCTGATGGTGACGTCATCATTAATGATAAGGTAACCTACTTGCTTTGCGACGTGCAATGTTTGGTCGAACGATCGTTTCGTCCAATTGTAATTGTGCTGAATTAATTGACTGCAGAAAAATTATGTACACAATAAACCCAACTTAACCCTTAAAGATACAATAACCTTTCTTTAAGTAATGCAGGTTTTTTTTTGCTGACTGTACTTTTGTTGTACCTGCATTGTCGTCCATCCTACACAGGTGTACCAAGTTTCAAGGCAATCCGACCCTTTATTTCCCGTGATACTACTGAGTGGCACTGCTATCCAAAGATTTTTATTTCAAAATCAAGTTTAACATAGTCGACGGAGCTCCTACTTTTGGTTATTTTTGGCACTTCGGCCCTGTTGAAGATACAATATAACCTAAACCTACCTCCCATTTATGATATTTATTTTGGTCTATAGTGCCATAGGTAATACACTAATCCGACCACTAAAATTGGACCAAATTTGACTTGTTACCTAGTATTACAAGGGTAGGGTAGCATAGGGTGTAGCCTAGGCTCTGTCTAACCTACAAGGGATAAATGCGAGCTTATTATGTATGTATGTATATTTCAGAACGACTCGCCATCCGACCGCGACAAGCACAAGAAGAAGCAAACGACGACGCAGTCCGAAGACGAATACTGTCTGTCGGCCGCCGTCGTCTGCGTAGAGGACAACCCGAAGAATCTTGTAGCGTACGTGCAAGCGGGACGGGACGAGGACTGGTACATGTTTAACGACGTTAGGTGAGACAGCACTAGCCATTTTTCGTATGTCTCGCAGTCGTAGGAATGAGGGCTATCGTATTTGTGCTCACCAGTTGGCGCCACTGTAAAGTATATTAATTTGGTTGTTTTAACCTTTTCGCCGCCACGTCAAATACAAGAGACGTCACCCATACGCCAGACTTCTTTATTGCGATGCCTTAAGTTGAACCTAAACTCAATTGAACGAAGGTTGCTTTTGCATTGAAGCAATGGACGTATATATAGGTCGTTGACGTTGAACCTGCGGTGCTGATATATGTGTCGTTGGCGTCGAAAAGGTTAAAAGCATTTCTACCGCGGATTCACATTCAGCATTTTGTTTTAATTTATCTCTAACAACATATAAATTAACACCCTTAGGGCATGTTTCACCACTCTCTGTTAAGTTTCAGTTATCAGTGTAGGTTATCTATGATTCCGTCTCCATTTACATAGATAACTGACGGTTAGGATAACTGGAATTTAACTGAGAGTCGTAAAACAGGCCCTTAGTGTTGCGCAGTTTCTTTTGTTTTCTGAATCAGCTGCCATCATTTAATAGCTGTAATATTTTAATTAATCTATCGTATGTCTACTATAATTCTATTACTATAATTAATCTATCGTATGTCACTATTTTGATACCCCTTACCATACGCCCACAATCATGCCAAACGTGGCCTTTAGGTCTTGTTACCTTGGGCTATGTCTACTCCGTAAGGGAAGACGTGATTTATCTATGTATGCATGCAATGGCGGCAAAAAGGTTAAGTCAGTGTATTTTGTAATAGCATAACGCCGGTAACCCCGTCCGAGGTAGTCCAGTTCAGTGCGTGGTGGAAAACGCCTTGCGTGCTGTTCTACACGTCCACCAGCCTCAAGCTCACCGAGGAGGCCTCATAGCCGACGCTGGAGTATGGGCCTTATGGCGAAGAGTGAGTCCAATTAGTTATTATATTACTAGCTGACCCGGCGAAATTTGTTCCGCCTTAAATTTGAAAAATTCCTTTGAAAGTGCATCTTTATACTAATCAAGGAATAATGTATAGGCATGCTAAATTTAATGTCTGTAGCTTTATTAGTACAACATTTCGGAATTTTCCAATCCCGTGGGAAAATCGGGATAAAAAGTATCCTATGTCCGTCTCCTGGTTCTAAGCTACCTCCCTACCAATTTTCAGCGAAATCGATTCAGCCGTTCTCGAGTTATAAATAGTGTAACTAACACGACTTTCTTTTATATACATATATAGATTCGTAGTTAAAACCTTTGATTAGATTGAAGGAAGAGCAAGGGGAAGATCCTGATTCAGGTCAAGACTGGCGGGAGAAGAGTCCGATTCTTTAATGGCAATGATGATGGTTTTTGACGACCGGATAGCCTAGTGGTCTGACTATAAAGCTAGAGGTCCTGGGTTCGAATCCCGGTAGGGGCAGACAGTTGTATGATGAATACGAATGTTTGTGCCCGAGTCATGGATGTTGTATGTATTTATCTACATTATATAAGTATGTTTATCCATTGCCTGGTACCCATAGTACAAGCTTTGCTTAGTTTGGGGCTGGGTCAATTGGTCAAATTTGTCCGAAGATATTTTTATTTATTTAATTTGTACGCGACTTTCTGCTAGAAATACTTAATTGAAATATTTTCAACGTCTGAAAGAATTTAGTCGCATAAATTCAAAGATGCCCGGACAAGGTAGTTAGACAAATAAAAAGGTAAAATAACTCGACATCTACTCGTACTTCCAAATGTTTTTCAAGAGAACGACTTATTGAGTTTGTTATTATGTTCTAAGTAGTCTAAGTTAATTATCACTTTTACATCCCCAGAGCATTTGGCCCATACAACGTGAACGAGACGTACTATCAAGTCATAACCGAGGGACACTACAGCTTGTACAATGAATCTTTATAACGCCTGCCAACGTGGCAAAGGGCTAAATTTTACAAAAGTACCTATATAAAAGTCATTAAAATAAAGACATTTTAGATAAGTCCAAATTTAAAAGCTTAACGACGCCTAACTTCCATTATGTATCCCGGTGGCTTCCATAACTTTTAACCGTAATCACAATTTCATACAATTTATATGAAAATAAATGTCGGTGAGCCAGTGTGGCTATTGACACTTGTATACGGCGGTCGAGAACGACCGCCCCCGAGCATTTACGAGCACAGCATGTTGACGCCGCGCCAATCCGCCGCAGCGGATAGCGGGTGAAAACGACCCACATTGGTTGATATAGGCTGTCGTTAGGGTGCGCTTCCATTGGCGAACTGCGAAAATATGTAGAATATTAAATAAATATTAAAATCCACGCCACATCCCACGCAATGTGGCTTTTGCCTGCTTCGCTAGCGTGAAGATTTAAAGCTGACAGAAATTCCAATATTCCACCGAATTTCTATCAAAGTATTCAAATTAGGTACCCAAAAATCGTAAACGTTGAGTATACATTAATATTGTATGAAGAACATTCGCGATTTCGAAATTTGCATGCCAAATTTCATCGAAATCCGACCACCCGTTTTAGCGTGAAAGAGTTATAATACCATTTATAATACCAATAGTATAATGTGACGTGGATTATTTACTACCAATAAACGTATAGTTTGTGGATTTTGCATGTCTCCGATGGTTTTTAATGGAATCGCACCCTAAAGCTGTAGTTTACTGTGTGTTGTGATGTGGTGAGATCGTACTTATGTTAACTGTGCTAATTAAAATGTCTGTCGTCGAGAAACTTACTGCCGCGCCCAGAGACGCAAACTAGTATTTAATTAGCGACAATGTTCAACAAAAATGAAGAAATGTATGTTATAAGGTACTATTTTTAAATCTTACGCATACTTTACGAATTGAAGCAAGACTTTGTTGAATAAATATGTGCGTTAGTTTTAAGCTTTTTCGAGGAAACATTGTATGAAGCTATTTATTTTTGGGAGTGATCTCAATACGCTCATATTTAAAGTCGGCAATAATGTTAAAATAAATATTTATTTTTAGGCTCTTTACACCTATTGAGGAATGCTTTTAACAGTTTCGGACACTCGTAGAATTTCTGTATTCATGCAATTCTTCGAATATCATGTCGACGAGCTCCGCGCGGAGCTCCTATGTCTTGACGGTTTACCCTTCAAGCATCTGACGCTACCTAAAATACCTGAGCTGCCTTTTTTTAGGGGACAGAAGGGGTAATAAATGCGGAAAATAGTAAGAAAATTAGAATGTGAAAATTGTACGAATGTGTCCGAAGCTATTTTAACAATCGTGGTCTATCTATAGTACTATTTTTATAGAAACAAAAATATATGGAAAAATCTAATTTTACATCGGTATCAACAGTAGAACTTTATTAATTTTAAAACCCGGCCAAGTGAATATATTTATATTCCCATTTTATTGCCACAATTTGAACTACATGCCCTATTCTATCACCGTAAAGTTAACAAGCTTCCATACTTCCTACACTTGCTCCAGAATTTTCGGTTGTGATATAAATATTATATTATAAACAGGCGTACAACTTAAACAAATGAAATACTGGTGTTCTGAGTGCACGAAACACAAAACCTCGAGCTTGAAGCGTCCACTCAAGCCTTACTTAGAGTCGGTGAGGTTTGAGGCGCGGGAGGGAGCAATGGCGATAGTCTGTCAACGTTTTCTCTTTCCAACTCTCATTTCATTTAAGTTGTACGCATGTATGTTATTTACCTGGATGATCTTTTAAATAATATTCTAATGGTCTAGTTGATTGATGGATGTGATGCTGCTGCAGTTGTTAGGATTGATTTTATAGTATACACTTTACATGCGTCTGAAGCAACATAAACTTTTAGCGAAGCAATTAAGGTTTTCTGGCAAAATATAGCTCCACTAGACTCTTGGTGTTCTCTTATTGACAAACAGTTTAAAAAAAATAAAAAAAATAACAGTTAGTCACAATTTAAAATACTTGGAATATTTTGATGTTTTGTTACGGTTTTATATTTTACAGTTATCAATTATTAAAAAGTGTTTTTAAAAAAATTGATTGTTGTGTTGTTTGTTTTTTCTCATGCTAAAAAAACCAATAGTCTCGTGTTAGAAATGCAGAGATTGGCTGCTAATAAGCTAGTCTCGAAAGTGACAGGAATGTCAAACCGACCATATAGCGACCTTTTGTTGGGAAACCTCATTGATGCAATTTATGCAATATAGTGCATTGGGGCAAATTCGAAATGGGGGAATTTCGAAACTCGTGTATTAACTAAACGGGGAACAATTACATAATCTAGCAACGCTTACCTAGAAGCTCAAATGTCTTTGGCTTCTAGATAAGCGTTGCCAGATTATAAAATTGTTCCCCGTTTAGTGGATATCCACGATTTTCGAAATTCCCCCAATTTCGAATTTACCCCAATGCACCTTATGTTACAATTATTGTTTATGGTCCTGAAAACACTTACATAGCAAATTGTTTGTGTAAAAATAAGCTAATGGTTTATGTTGCTATCTTAAAACGTCAAAATGTTATAGGAGATATCCTTTAACATTTCATTGGATGAAAAGACTGTTAACGCCTGACCAGACACAGATATGAAGAGAATTGAGTTGTTTCTTATCGTATAATTTTATTCGTACATATCCACTGCTTTTAGGATCCGGTTCTATTCTAAAGAGTTCCAAGTGGTAGTTTCTTAATGTATTTGACAGTTGCCGTGTTTCGAATAAACGTGAATGAAAAAGTACCTACATCATTGGCAGTGGCGTAACTATAACGTCGGGGGCCCGTGGCAAATTCGTCAGATGGGGCTCCTTCCTCAATATAAAGAAGTGCATCAGCGTCCCTTCTGTGCTCTAAACCAACTCAGTTCGGGGCCCCGTCGAGCTAGGGGCCCCTGGCATTTTGCCACCTCTGCCACCCTATAGTTACGCCACTGATCAATGGGGATGGGAGCGAGTAGTTTGGACAGAGTGCTCGATGCAGCTGTTGCACTTGCTCTCGATCTTAACAACATTATTTTTCATAACTGTTTTGTTCATAACACGTCCTGTCAAATACATTAAGAAACTAGAAGCACTTTAATTTGTGAACCGTATATTTTTGTAACGTAATGTTGACTGAAAATAATAATAAAAACAAAGATAATAATTGGCATTGTTCATTTTTTTTAGTATGCTCCAATTCGAAAACCATTTCGAGGAAAACCATCATTTATCCGATTTATCTTGTCCGATTTCAAAAATACTTTATGATTGCAGATATTTTTGTAAAAGTACTTTGAACCTTTGTTTGACCGAACGACCGGGGTTTTAGACAGAATCCAGCATCGAACGTTTGCCACAGAAATGAAAAAAAAAAAAAAAATTTGCTAAGGCAACTGTCACGTGTCACTGTCAAATCGACAAAACCATAGACAAAGCCGTTTTTTTTATAGCCAGCCGAACGAAGGCGATTGGGATTCTGTCTAAATTCACGAATTATCAAACAGCGAAAAAATATTTATTATTAATTAACAAAGCTACGTAAAAGCATAATATTCAAATCAGTTGCTTGAAATAGTCCATTTTATCAAATAAAGGTGTTAAAAGCACAGCTTAAAAATAATGAACAATGCCAATCGAAAGGGGGGAAAGAAACATGTTCTATACTTAATACGCTTAAAGTTTTTTTTTAAAGAAGTAAACCATTCCTCTTCTGGTCAGGTTTAAAACGATTGTTAGTTAGTAAATTTGCACTTGTTAGCAGTCTGCCGATAAGTGTGCTCCCTGAGTAGATGTTGAAACCACTTGGCGACAATTCAGAACGGCATGTCGTGCTAGCCGATCCGACGTTACATCACTATTCAGTATTTAATAAGTCATGATCTTATTTATGTTCGAAGAGCTTGATCTTGTTGGGAGTTAAAAGTTAAAATAAAGGTGGAAATTTCATGAATTTTTATTATTTTCCTTCTAATCCTTTAATTACCTATATCAACTTAACATAAATACGTGGAACTTAAACAAAGAACAATTAACCTACATACTTAAATCAAAGAAAGGTGAACCAGTGCCTACTTACACGTCGTCACCCACAAAATCCACAAAATAACTTTTATGAGTCCGGAGACTTAGCAGGATTTCCAGGGCCCACGCCCTGAGTGGATGCTAGAGCGGAGCGTGCAGCGGGGCGGGACGTGCGGCGTTCATATCAAACGCAAGCAAATGTATGTGAGCGTCCTGAACGCACGCTGTAGGTATAGAGCGCGTATAGAGTTAGGTACACTTATCTGTCACTTTGTTACACATAAGGTGCATTGTATTACGCTAACCGGATGCAAGTGACGGGGATGAAATGTCAAAAGACGATAGAGGAGGCTTATTTCCAAAGACGGATCAACCAAGAGCTGCGATGGTGATGATGTACCTACAGTCCGGAGCTTTTAAAATGCTATTCAGGTTTCGGCTTCAATTGCAAACCAATAAGAGTGAGTGAACCAGCAAGACTCGCGGACTGTATGTAGGTATCCATGTTCTTGGGATTCAAAGTGAACCAGTTCGAACTATTTCAGCTGCTCTTCCAGCATATCCCCGCTCATTATATGTTGCTGCAACTTAAATTGCTCATCAAGTACCCGCATGCATTCCTGCCTGCGTGTAGCCACCTTCTTAATTTCATCGTACACCGTTGGATAGCACGCTATGGTCTCAAAGTCTTCACGGCTCAGAATAAACAGTTCACAGTTGGTCACAGCGACGGCGGACGCAGTTCGGAGTCTATGGCTCATCACTAGAGCTATGCCTCCGAAGTATTCGCCGTCTTCTAGGTGGCAGACTTCGCGGCCAGACTCGCTGTATATAGCCACGGTGCCCTTATGGATGAAGTAGATTCCATCGCCTGGTAATAATGAGAGGTTTATGTAACTGCACGCACTTAAATAACTTACGTGAGTAAAAGTTAGAAGTGTAGAATCGGATAGACATGAATGATTTTAAGGTAGAGTTAGTTATTCGGGATTGATCGAACGAGTGCTTCCCGTTCGTCCGATAGGTTGACCGACGAATCGGTCCAACGGGATTTGTTTTTCCCGATGGTCACTAATCGTACCTACCTATGGGAAAAATAAATCCCGTTGAACCGATTGATCGGTCAACCGATCGGCCGAACGGGAAACACTCGACCGAACGCTACACAGGTAGGAGGTAGGTATAACTGAAGTTGATAGCTAACACCATATTTTTCCATTTCAAACTCCAATAAATAAATAAACAGATTTTGATGAAACTTAGCTAAAGCAATGAAAATTAAACCGGCTTTGCTTTGTACTTAAAAAAGGCTCATTAACATTAGATTACAACCACGTAGGTACTCTGATCTTTTTGACCGCTACGATATGTCTGACGCTGACCGACTTACCGACCGGCTGACAGACTAACGTACCTATACCTATCCTCCTTATTTTTGCAAGTCTCTTAAAAGTAGCATTATTGACAAAATTAAACTACCCACAAAATATTCAATCTTAAGTAGGTACCTTAGTTAGATGATACTTTGCAGTAAGTTCCTATTATGGTATAATTATGTAATAGTATAGCCATTATAATATTTTCTGCACTCAAACAAAATGCTCAACAAGTCATAATTTTGGAATAATGGCCAATTTTTTGTCTTTATTCAACACTAAGCGTGGGCGACCCGTTCGTTATTCTATTAATGCCGCATAAATTGCTCTAATCGGCTTAAGTTAGGCAATTAACCAATTTATCCGTGGGATGGCGGAAATATCTGTATTTTTGAGAACTGAATCCTCATTAGCTTGAAATTTATTTGACTTGAATTTCGTAAAGGAAACAACGTCTGCGTTCATAAACATACTGAAACGCGAAAAATTACGTCGCTGTTTGCCAGTTAAGTAGGACATTTTAGACGTTTTTCTTACAAAATAATGATAAGTAGGTACCTACTCGGTTCTTATTGAGTAACTCACCTATAGTATGAATCTTGAAAATTATGTCCCCCTCCATAAAGATGACGAGTTTGAACCGCAGAGTGATTTCCATTAGCAGTACCCTTGGTAGTTGTTTCAAGAACAACAATTCGCGGACCAGTTGCCGACCCGTGTACATAACCATATCGTTACGAAGCTGGCCTGACACGCATGCCATCATGCGAGATTCCTGAGAAAATAGATACTTTTAGTAATTTTGAATCATTTGCCACCCATTCCCAACAACCACCGAAATGAGGCGACTTGAGCGAAAAAAAAGTATTCAAGTTTTCGTTCGTAATAATACTTCATTATTTTGATTGGAAATCTTATAATTAAATCAATCAGTTTTTGTTTTATAGAAGGGATAATTATGGTAATATGATTAGGTAATACAAATGCAGCCAGCTGACAGAATATTAGTCACATACTGGCTGTTGCCCACGACTACGATTTTCCGCGATAAAAACTATCCTATCTATAAGTGAGTCCGCTTTCCCGGGACAACTACCGGGAACTATCTTTGTACCAAATTTCATTTAAATCAGTTCATGGATTTAGGCCTAAAAGCGTAATAGACGGACAGACAGAGTTACTTTCGCATTAATACTATTAGTAGGGATTTCCGACTGAAATGCACTGATGTATCCGAAAATTGCTACGATTGGTTCTCAAAAATGTCACTGCACTCGTGTCATTTACTCAAGTTTGGGTCCGTCAATCAATGCTTTATAAGCACGTTAAATACTACGTTTCTACGGTTATTTTTACCACAAAGAAGTGCGACTGGAATCGTATGGCGTAGAACTTGAGAATTTTCTTCTTGATTCTCGGCGGGAAACGGCGGTTGTTCATGTAAGACTCGATTTGGCGCGACATCATGTAATATTTCGCACGAGCTGACTCAGTGCCAAAGAACGCGATCATGTATTTGAAAGAACAGTGCAAGACTAGAAACTGAAAGGAAATATCAGTAAGTTAAAGAGGGGGTTGGAGAAGAGGAGTAGGTAGTATCCGCCTACCCGCCACATTATATATACCTAACCTGCGACGCATTCCATGACTACCCAATGATTTTAAATGAACTTACTTCTGCAATTATCCAGAATACGACGAAGAACATCTCAAAGCATCCATTGTTTTCAATTAAATTCATGTTAGCGTTCTCTCTTAACATTCCAACTGAAAAGTTGTCGTGAAAGTTAGCTCAATAAAATCACCAGCGGCAGATTTTATTAATACCTATTCAATATTCTGTACCAATGTTTCTACAGTGTCTTAATAAAAATAGCCGTGATAGATACTTAGGTAGGTATGTCACGGGTCGACTGCTTTTCGTGGCATTTTAAGACCGTATGAAGTCGCTTTCAAATGTAGGTAACTACGCATACTTAGATAAAAAAAATATGACATTAATTGGTTTTGCACAAATGCCAAGGTTTCGGGCGGCTAGTTACAAAAATATTCCTTAGTTACAAAATCTCTATGTAGCCATCCCTCTGCCATTGTAAATAAGCAAACTATTGCCAAGTTTGGTACACTTGTGTCAATTATGGAATCATTGAGAAACTGAATTAACTCCCGCGTTGCCAAAACACTCAAACTGTTGGGGCTTTGTACAAATATTTAGACGAGAACTTAACAATAACACAAATAAGTAAACAACATTGGAGTGATGAGTACTGAATTTTGATCATAGTTCGTTATTTAGGGTCACGTACTTTTTGAAGTTTGTAACAATTAAAAATAATAAAATCAGAGTAAGTAGTTTTGTATAAAATCGTGGCGACTCCTTACGCAATCCTGAGTAAAATACAAAATACCGATACATCCTACTAATATTATAAATGCGAAAGTTTGTGAGAATGTGAGTGAGTGTGAATGTGTATCTATGTTTGTTCCAGTTTGTTCCTTGTTCACGCTAAAGTAACAGGACGGATTTAGATCAAATTTGCAACGGAGTTAGCTGGTACCATAGATTAAAGGCTACTTTTTATCTCGGAAAATTGGCCGGGGCTTTCCCGGCCATAGCTTTACTTTTCGGATATTTCTGTGTTCTAATTTTCAGTGTCGTTTAGGAATTTAATTTCTAACGGTAAAACTGTAAAAGTAAACATAAAAAATCAAGAAGTAAAATTCTTGATTAATTTGATGGTATAACCACTGTTGTTAGTTAAAGTTAAATTAAGATCCCTGCATTGCCTCACCGGGACGCCATGGCTACGTCGTCAGTTAGTAGCCATACAATTCATAAAGAAATATATTGGATATCGTTGGCTTGGCGATGCTTTGATGACGTCTGATATGGGCTACGTAGCTGGCGGGCATGGTGAGGCAGAACTCTTGGCTCACCTGCTCTTTCAAAGCCATACAAGAACCTGTCATGTGACGATGCATTCCACAGTTTCCCAATGGACAGCCAGGAGCAATTCTGCGGATTAACTGGAGCCAAACTGTTCTCCGATATATACTCCACAGCGAATTGTAACACTATGTTCCAAGATACGTAGGTCACCAGCAAAAGCACCACCTCTATCGCTGTTTTCAATGGCACCTATAGTTGAGACATTCAATCAACCCTGCCGTCTGTCATACCACAAAGTACGCTTAACATAACTGTCTACCACAATATCAACAAAAATACATTACATAAGTAGGTACATTATCATGCACGCACGAGTGATGTACATTTTATCGACTCATAATGTATACTTGTCATTACGTCCCAATAGTGGATCGTCAAGTACATGCAATATAATTCAGGATCAGTGAATGTGTTATATTGTACTTATATCATTAAATTTCGAGACTGACTACAGTTCATTCAATACTTAGTAGGTAAGGAAGAATATCAAAGTCCCGAAGCGGGCCCAGAGCTGATGTGCTGTTATTTTTGAATATTTTTGCGGCTTCTACCTGATGTCAATTAGGTGTACCTACAAGAACTTGACCAATACCTACCGTTGCTTTCAGATATTACTCAAACTGAATCTAAAATTATGGATGCTTTATTATTTCGGCACGAAGGGGCACAACATACCGGACCTAATACTTTCATATTTGGAATTTCAAGTGCTCGCTCACACTTGTTTGATTGCTCATGAACAAAATGGTTCACAAAAGTCCAGTTTCCTTATAGATACGTACCTCGGTTTTTCTTTAAACGACGAAATTATATAAAAGCGTCCAGCAATGTAAAATACAGATTTGTTGTTGATACTTACGCCCGTCCTTAAAACTTTGGTGACGTTATTAAAATAGACGAGTAGAATTGGGAACCTCAGAATTTTCGAGCATTCGATAGCTATCATTATAGCCTCGTTTGTTATAGTCTTGCGATTGAGTAGGTTACCGGCTAGAACCACAATATCAATCATCAGCCAACTCTTAAAGTATTTGCAGAGGATCTTCCGCATATCCAGGACAACATATTGATGATTTTTTCCACTCACATAGCCCGTGAAGCAATTGGCGATAATATTTATGAAAATATTAAGAAAGTCGAAAGCTAATATGACAATATGTAATGGTTCCTGCAAAGAAAAAACTATTTGAACATGAAATTAACAATTGCTTAGGTCCTGGGTGGAAAATAATTGCAATCATGTAAAGTGGAGGGTCAGCATTGGCGTAGCTACCTAGAGACTGGGCGGGGCAGTGCCCCGGGGCCCTCAAGCTCAGAGGGCCCTCGAATCCTTACCAGAAAATCTCGATGGATCTATTATTATTAAAATGTTACCAGTTTAGATAGTAGTGGGGCCCCATTTTTTTAATTGCACCAGGGCACTTGGTTACCTAGCTACGCCACTGAGGGTCAGCCAACAATCCCACAATATAATAGCAAGATAACACAATCATTTCCGAGCTTGTGGTGCCACCAGTACTACGTAGGTACAGTCGGCGTCAGTATGACACATCCAAAATGACCAAAAAGTTCGGCACATTATACTATTTCAGTCTATGGTGTACCTACCGAACTATTTGCCCGACTTGGATGCTTCAACCTATATGACGCTGACTGTACCTAAGTCTATAGTCATAAGCTTAAATTTTTTGAAATAGGATAAGTAGGCAAACGACCAAGTAGGTCACCGGATCGTAAGTGATCCCCAGCACCCATGGACACTTACAACACTTCTTAAATTGAAGATGCATTGTCAACGTAGAGGGCTAATATGAATAACTCATGTGCCAGTAATCACCGGCTATTTCTATCTCCAAGCCGTAAAACAAAGAAAGAGGAGAAGATATTGGATCCATCCCGTAAATAGAAAACGAGAGAGTAAAGGCGAGTTTCATTGTCTCGTTAAAGAGCTTGAGAGTGATGCTGAAACATTTAATCAGTATTTTAGAATGTCTAAGGCTCTGACGAGTCACAACACAACACTGGCCGCGTGCACACTATCCCGACGTGACGCTGCACCGTCCCCCGCATCTCACCCGTTCTGTCGCAGACCGGAATCGCTTGTGATGCGACACAACATAAGCTGTCACAACACACGGCATCAGAGAAATGTGAACGCAACCGAACGTGACCAAGATGGCAGCGATCCTAAAAATGTTTCATCGATACTAACTTCTTGCTTTGGATAAGTTTGGCTAATCCAGAATGTCATCAAAATGTTAGAGATCACAATGCACAGACAGACGGTAACTTCCATCCAGAAACGCATCTTACTGAATGGGTGTATAGTACACGGGTATTCGCTGAATTGGCGATACTTTTCTGCATTTAACGATGCGTATGACCTGGTGGACAGAGACATTCAGAAATTGAAAGAAATACACAGCACTTACCAGTGTAAGAGTGTCTTCAAATACCTACTCCCGAATATAATTAATACGAACTGCAGATGCCCATTTAATATAAATTTTGCCTAAAACTAAAACATTAGCAGACTTTCCTCTTTAACATAGGGGAATTTATATTCCCCATGGCCAGTGGCGTAGCTAGTAACTAAGGGCCCTGGTGCAAATAAGAAAATGGGGCCCCATTACTATCTAAACTGGTTAGGGATTATCAAGTAAAAATATTACATATTATTTCTGGTAAGGATTCGAGGGCCCCTGGGCTTTGGGGCCCCGGGGCACTGCACCGCTTAGTCCCTTGGTAGCTACGCCACTGCCCATGGCACACCTAGTTGTTCCGTGGGGTACCTCACTGCCCCACGGCACAACTACGGCGCTCAACTGGTACCAAAGTGAGGCTTCGTCATAACTCCTTTTTTCTCTTAAACTGTTGATTGTTCAGGATTGTATAAAACTAATCTAACCTGCACAGTACCTACAGGATAACCATTTCAAAGCTCCTGAGAAAATTACGGTTTTTCTGATTTTCCGTAGGGAACAACTAGATGTGCCAAGGGGCATTTAAATTCCCAACGGCTCAACCAGTTGAGCGGCGTAGTTGTGTTGTGGGGCAAAGACTCAGACTTTAGGTACGATTAGAATTATCATCAGATTCATCATATCAGCTGGAAGATATTTATTGCTGGGTGTTCTTCCCTAAGGATTGCCACGTGCTACCCGCAGCAAAATACCGTGATCTCTATCAGATCGTCAGTTATCCTGCAAGCCAAAAAGTAGCTAAGGCCTACCGGCATTTCACCATTCGCTGTGTGGTTGCCGTTTTACCGGCCCTAACAGCCATATTTATAGGAGCAACTAAGGTATCATTCCAGTCATACCTGTACATATAATGAGCTCGCGTGTCACTTGCCCTGACTGTTGTCAAATCCAGGATACGTCTCCGGAATCGGTTGCATTTAATCTCGTACTGGCTCGGTGTAGTATCGTTTTGCGACAGGAAACAATCGTGAAACGTGAAGTACGGATGCTTCGCGTCCTTCGCCTTCTGGGGATCCTGTAGAAAACTTTGAATCGATGTCATTGTTATAAATAGATATTTATAATTATACCCAAAGGTTATATCTGACTCGAGTAGGTAATGTGCTTTAACAAAAAGGCTGCTGTCACTTTTTGGCAAGTGGCTGGCAGTAAGGAAAGAAAGAAAAATATTTGCTGCAAACTTCAGAATTCAGATCAAAGACAAGTCAGTATTTTAACCTCTTCGGCACTATCTGATCTGATTACGTAGAACCATCGTAGAACCGCGCCGCTGTTGTTGAAATTAGTCCAAAGAGTTTAGTAGATAGGTGATAAAAAGGACTAACACAGTTCTGTAATAAAACACACACACCTTGTTAACATGAATATATATTTCTCCAGGACAACCATACAATAACATTATCTAGTACTCTTAATCCTAATATTTGTTTCTTATTTCTAAAGCAACCTTTGATCATCAGTTCCACAAGCTAGCGACTGTCAAAAGTATATCGGCTTTACCGCCAAAACCAAATTAGAAAGTGTTGCAAGTATAAATAACGATTATTTGAGGTACCTAATGTTATTCCTGCTTGCACATGAATTGAACCTAACACTTCTAAAGACTACCTCCAATAACCTACCAATAAATCGACTTTATCACCGAGACGCTTAAGATCATATATTCACCATCTCTTTCCACCTTCTTATTTTACTATTTTGACAGAGCTTATGATTCTGAGTGAGTTTTACAGTTTTACTACAAAAGTAAAATAACTGTTCTGTAGGCTTATTACCTAACTCGCTCGCAATCGCCATCGTGTTCATTTTGACTGTTCTTGTATGAATGTGACAGCTAGCTGATTCCGATGCCAATTGTCAGCCCATACATGAGCTGTCAAAATGAACACTATGGCGATTGCGAGCCAGTTAGGTAATAAGCCTACTGCTTTAACTACTTTGAAGTAGCCACCGAACGACGGTTAAATAAATAACAACACTGTCTTCTTCAACCCCGACATTGGCGGAATCATCGACAGTATCGATGGCGCTATTTCTTTTTAAAAATTGAAATTGAAATTAACTACTTTGAAGTGTTATTAGATCAAACCAAAGACAAGTTTAGTTATTTTTCTAAGCCTGTGTTTTTTCGAAAGTGTGGTGACTATGTGTGTTCCCCGCCACACTAAGGAATTACTGTCTAATGAAGTTTATTTTTATTCCATTTATAAATTTATATTAAACTCAGTCAAGTGGAGAAAATTTGGTTGAATTTCGATTTAAGGAATTTCATATTCATTTGTATTATTTCATTTCATTCCTTTTTTCTGTATTCGGGTGAAGGACTATTGCACCCAGCGCCAGAAATAAATTAAAAAAAATGAAACATTAAAAGATTCTTTATTACCTGTTGCACAGTAAAGCTTAAACAAAATTAATCATAGATTATTATTATTACTATTTCAAGTCTACAATAAAGTCCATGGGATGGTATTCTTGTCTCGTCTCCAAATTTCAGCACAACTTTTTGAACAAAATGCAGCGCTTAGTATTACATGCTCTGTCCTATCGATCAGGATAATTTCTCTGAAACAAAAATAAACTGGTTAATGCACGTCGGACTATCGCAATGAAAACTTAAAAAATCCTTACTACTGTCTGTCTGTCTGTTACCTTTTCACGCTTAAACCGCTGGGCCGATTTAGTTGAAATTTGGTATACAGATAGTTTGAGTCCCGGGAAAGGACATAGGATAGTTTTTATCCCGGAAAATTGCATAGTTCCCGTGGGATAGCACAGCCCAAACCACTGGAATTTTTCAAATTTAAGGCGGAACAAAGTTCGCCGGGTCAGCTAGTATGAAATATTTTTTTAAATTCTTTGCCTACTTCGTAGGTAGGTTAGGTATGCCTACTTCGCTTTTCATAGAAAATATACGGTACTAGGTAGGTACCTAGTAATTCTTTCAAGTTATTTTTTAAGACAAAAAAATTAAAAATAAAATAACATTTGAAATAATACTGCGGTATAAATTCGTATAAGTAGGTACCTCCCGTTAAACATGCAAAACTTGCGTTAACATTGCTGAAACTCACATATGGGGGCTTGTAAGTTTCATTTGCAAGGTTGCAACGTTCTAGCAACGTTTGAGAAATATTGATGCAAAGCTCTAACGGCTCCGCTGTATATATACCCTGTAAGTTTCATAGACCTGATCACTAGAACTTTACACAACTTTCAAATGCAACTTTGCTCAAATGTTTCAATTGTAACTTTCAAGAAAGTTTTCACGAAAACTTTTAATAAATTATAATTTCTGTATGTCTACAACGTCACATATGCAACTTGCAGAAAACTTTCATTTAATTAGTTGTGGCAAAGTTACATTTGTAACATAGAGGTAACTTGAGCAATTAATGTTGCTATAATAACGCATATGTAACTTGCAGGAAACTTTCATTCAATAAGTTGTGGCATTTACATTTGTAACATTAACGTAACTTGTGCAATTAATGTTGCTGTAACGCTGGTACGGGTCGCGCAGGGAACAGCTGCGGGGAGGTCCGTCGGACGGAGTGTCGATACACGGTTGTTGTGTTCAGAAGTTATATTTTAAGAAAAGATATAAATGAACTTGCCCTTAACTGTGGGCTAATTTGAAAGAGCTAAAAAATACAGGGGTAATGGCCCGAGGAAGCGACCGCTACTGCGATACGGCAACCCGTGCACACACCTGAAGAGTCTGATAGACCGGGCCCGTTAACGTCCTAACGAATTAGAAGCAGTAACGTGCACACTAGGCTACTCAAACCCGCTCTTGTGTCTGTTACAAGATAATCATCAAAAATCATCTCGGGTATATATAGACGCTCGGTCAACCAAACGATAGCGCGATGTAACTTGCGCGCAGCGCCATCTGTTGGCGTATTTCGTAAGCTCAGTTGCTGTTGGCCTTAATACTTATCGTTTCTGTGTCGGTCATACGATACCGCGTTCTATTGCGCGCGGCGCCCTCTAGCGGGTTATCTTAAAAATAATGACGTCATGCTACATTGCTATAATAACGCACATGTAATTTGTACGAAATTTTCATTCAATTAGTTATGGCAATTACATTTGTAACATAAAGGTAACTTCTTGTGCAATTAATGTTGCTATCTTCGCCTGGATTTTGACACTTTTTCCAAAATATCTTTCAAATTTGAAAGCATTTTACTCCATTGTGTTGTGGCGATAAAACGTTTTTTAGTACTCCTGGCTTTGTTTCATTTAGGAGAAGGTTTTGAATTTTAACAGACTTCATGAAAATGATGTTCTCAGTTCCATTTTTCAGTTTAGAAAATATACATTCTATGATGTAATTTAATTCAATGATGATATTGAATGTTTCAATAAGTTCAGTTTGCAAGGTACCTGCAATGTCTATAGTGTTATTTCACAGCAACATTGAATCTGTGACGTTTATGATACCTCAAATTTTATATGTTGCAAAAAGAATATTGCTGCAATAATAACACCATAAGTTTCAGATAACTTTGACTGCAAATTGCCTGTAATGTTTTTTATGAAAGTTTCAACAACGTATAAAATGTGTCGTTGAAGCAACATTAAAATACTTATATTTCAAAATGTAAATTGCTGCAATAATCATATTGAAAGTTACAATAAGTTCTGTTTACGAGGTAACTGCAATGTCTATAATGTTATTTCATAGCAACATTGAAACTGTGACGTTTTTGGTACTTTTAATTTTATAGGTTGCAAAAAGTATATTGCTGCAATAATATTGTGAAACATTTCAATAAGTTTAGTTTGCAACGTAATAGCAATGTTCCGTGATGCATGTTGTTAAATATAGATTGCTGCAACGTTTCATCTGCAATGTTATAAAATAACATTGTAGCAATTTAATAACTGAATATTATAATAAGTTAATACAGCAATGTTGCTTGAAAGTTAAGTAATAAACTTTCATATGTAATGTTGATATAACATCAATCGCAACATTTTTGAAAGTTTCAATGAACATGTTTAATTAAAATTACAGCAATGTTTACATGACCTTTCTTTAGAAACGTTCAAATGGTAAGTCTGTCAACTTGCTAGAAAGGTCCTGTAAGTTTCATGTTCAGTGGGCTACCTAATATCAAATTACTTAATGACAACTATGCTCTATGAAAAACAAAGTTTGCTTTCCGTTTGGTAAAATAAAAAAAACATCGTCTCATTAGAAATGGAAATCTGCGATACTCAATGCAAGTTTTTATTCCGACGACTCAAGTAAGTATGAAAACGACCTAAGAGGAATCAAAATGTCATCTTTTGTATATCCTTCTACAATAAAAGTCGACACTTTTTGGTCTTCCTGCTACAAATGCGAATCTTTGTGTAGATACTTTAATAAGGTACAAATAAACTAAAAGTAATCTACCATAAATTTCTACATGTCAGTGAAAATTAGAACACATAGAAAAATCCGAAAAGTAAAGCTTTGGCCGGGAATCGAATTTTTCAATTTCTAATGGTAAAACCGTAAAAGTAAACCCAAAAAGTCGAGAAAATAAAAATAAAATATCTTGATTCATTTGATAGTAATCTACCATACTAAAATATCCAATGCAGCCAATTAATCCTTTTCTGCATTCTCTGCAATTACTTATTTTTCAAACAATTAAGTTTGTCATGTACCAGGGCAATAAATAGATTATTTTTACTATCAAATGAATCAAGAAATTTTTATTTCTTGATTTTTATGTTTTACTTTTTCGGTTTTACCGTTAGAAATTAAATTTCTAAAAACCCGGCCATAGCTTTACTTTTCGGATTTTTCTATGTGTTCTGGTTTTCACTGACATTTAGAAATTTAGATTATTTTTAGTCAAAACTCTCGCTGTTTTAAGTCGCGTGACATTTCTATTCCTCTTTTTTACCCCTGTAGTCAGATCCGTTTTGTGACTAACACCCTAAAATGTAAATCATCCAATTTTCTTACCCAAGGCAGAACTCGTATAACACGAAATCAAATATAGGTTTCATACAGGCGACGTTTTCACATCTTGATAGGGGTCCGTTACATAAATCCTCTTTCATAAATTGGGGTAGAAAACCGTAATATTCCCGCACTATATCAGATATCGCGTAATAACTTCTACCCATTGTTTTATTTTCATTTTTGAAAACAGACGGCATTAGTTTGATTTCGTAGTTTCCATTTTTGTCGCTGCTCTGTATGTTTTTCGCATTATTGAAATTGCTCAAGCCCCTGTGAGATATTTCATGATTGTGCGTCGAGTTGTACGAATTATCCGAATAAATGCTTTGTGTTTCTGTGTCATGTCGCTTCGCAGTATCACAGATAATTTGGTAAACTTTTCTTCTGGTCAACTCATAGAGACTAGGCGGTGTGTTTGCAATTACATTTTGATATTGCGGTGGACATTGTATGTCTAGGTCTTGGGTCCCGTTTTGAGTTCTGACCCTCAGCCGACAAACTTGGTGTTTAACGGATACAGCTTGTGGTTTTCTGAAAGAAGAGAAGATAAAATTAAAATACTGTTTTAGTGAAGGACCCAAACAAAAATTTCTATTCATCATGGAACGGAGGTTTGCGTATAGTGTGAGAGGTTGTTTATCGGTACCTAATATGTTATTTCGTTTCGAGCCTTTGTTCTTCGCTAATGTACATTTTACTAAACAAACGTCACACTAATTAGGTCTCCGTAAAAAAATAACTAAGTGTTACGATGCCGAAATGGCTTTCGTAAACATGTCCATCTCTGACGCCATGTGGAAAGTGGACGAACGAAAATATGAGTTCCATCTGTTCTCATTGCAAAAGCTGAAAGTTGATGTTAACTTTATTAATTCACAAAGGATCATCAAATTCCTTGAAAGAACATTAATGTTTTTTGTAGTTATAAATGTATAGTTAAGTAATTTGCTTAAATGTTATTATTCATACTTTATCTAGAGAACGAGACAAGGACCCATAGGCTATCGTAATGCTACATAAACCTTGATTCAAAGTCTTCCATGCTGGTCTGGGAGTAAAGAAAAAAAACATAGAATGTACCAGTAGCTTCTCTTCCAGTGCAGATGGGAAAAGCACATCGAGAGAACGGGCAAAAATCTTAGGAATCATGTTATGCCCGAATATTTGGGCTGATTATACAAACGTGGTACGAAGGCCTTTCCAGTCTCTTTCTTGTATTCCTTGGTTTCAACTGTTTACCGTTCGTCATGACGATGATGATGATGTCTACTACTATTATCTCAATTGACAGGCATTCGTCTATTTTAAGAAAGGATTTGACCGGTGGCGGAACTATAACGCCTGGGGTGGTAGCAAATTCATCAGATGGAAATCCTTCCTCTATATAACGAAGTACATCGTCATCCCGTCTGTGGTCTAGGCCAAGCCAGTTCAGACACCCGTGACTTTTTGCCAGTCCTGCTACCCTATAGTTACGCCACTGGCTCTCACTCACCCAATGCCAAAGCTCCTAGTCTGCTGGTTCCTGAACATGTGATACCAGAGCGAGAAAGGTATAGCTTTCAGGTTGTTCCGCCAGAAACGGAACTCGCAGTGATGGTAGTTGTACACGGGCCGCTGGGACAGCCATTGAAGGTTATTGTCTAGAAAATATAAAGGAATGTTATATTAATGCTTGAGACGGTAGGAATATGTATCATCGCCTATAAGAGTCGTATTGCTGGACGCAGACTGGCTCAAAATGAAATCGCTTGGGCTGTTGTTCCCACACGGACCAAACCTGATTTGAAACTTCACATTTAACTACCGAATTGATGAAATATACCTTTTCCTAAAAACAAATGGCCTATAAAATGATTTGACAAAGTATGTTCGTGCAAAACTAGGACACGTAGGTTTCGTTAACACCTTAAAGGACAAGACAAGAGCCCTCGTTAATAAATAGACTAAAAAAACATAAAAATTATCACTGCTTTTGGTAGCATTCGTATCCACAACCTCTCGCTTTGTAGACAGTTACTAGCTGCAAGATATTCGGGCGTTGACAGTCCATCTTTAACATCCGGCAATACTTATCAAGTTCTTCATTGATTGATTGATTGATTCAACAACATCAAATCAGTAATCCGACCAGTCTAATCGAATCGTAGCGTTGCACTATCTAAACCGATTGGATTAGACAACCTCCCATTTCCATATTAATCGATTCAGAGTTCACAGGAACACGACGCAAACAGGTCAGGCCAGGCAAATCAATGAGGAAGCGCTAAACGTTGATTTATAGCCGACAGTTAGTTATCTCAAGCGGCAAATACCACACGACACCAACACTTGGCTAGAAACCAATTGATTCTCAAGCTTATTTAGTAGGGATAAGATTCACGGATGAGCTCAAAGTTCCATGACGCGAACGAGCTGTCTTCGTTAAGTTTACGAGCAATGGTAAAAGCTGGTAACGGGGCCGTGTAAACTTGACTACTGTTAACCGCCGAACGTAAAATTGTACAAATATATTTTGTATTGCAACAATGCGGTTTACAAAATAAACATTTATTCATTTCGAGTGCTGTGATTTGTGCGTTCTTTGCGTGGGTGGTATTTAATTGTAATAAATAATATTATAATCTAGATTAGATTTAGCAAGGCGCGTTTTATTATAACGTGTTAGTAGCTTGGTTATATAGATATAATGATAAATATGATACATGGATAGACGGATTTACGTGTCCATTTGCCATAAACTACTATCGTTAATTTTTGGTATTGGTATCTTTTAATATAAATAAATAAAGTTACTTTATTAAGATTTAATTACTTCACACTTTTCTGCATATTTCACTAGTCCTACTAATATAATAAATGTGACAGTTTGTGAGTGAGAACGTGAGTGAGTGTGTGAGTGTGTCCTACTTCACGCTGAAAGGACTCGATGGATTAGGATGCAATTTTTAACGGCGAGAGCTGATACCGTATAATAAAATTTTATCACGGAAAATCGCTTAGTTCCCGCGGGATAGCGATAAGCGAATTCTTCGCAGTCGGAGTCTGTGCGTATCCATTTTCTAGTGACGCTCAAAACTATTCGGCTTAGATATTATAAAACAAAATTAAATTAAGAAAATACAAGAAACTTTGCACACTTGTCATTTTCGAACAAAAAAATAGCACAGCTCTCTTAACAAACACATTCGAGAGACGCATGCATTTACTAAAATAGTTTTTTTCACCAAAACATCAATGCGGCATCAACAACATACACTAAATAATCAGGTCTAGATACCACAAACCGATAAATACCGGAGCGCCCTCAGCTCTGCAAGCCTCAACGGCAACTCGCTCAGTTCATTTTCATCTAATATCAGGAACTTCAAACTCCTCACGTCGCCTATCTCATCGGGGATGTTCCTCAATCGATTCCCGCTAACGTCGAGGCACTTCAGTGCTCGCAACTTGGATATCTCTCTAGGCAACTGCGTTATATCGTTACCGCTTAAGTAAAGGCTCTCTAGATGCTCCAACCTGCCGATGTCGCTTGGGATACGGGATATTAGATTCTCCTTTAGATAAATGTCTGTGATTTCTGATTCCTCGCCGCGCAAGAGCTGGAGTGGGAACTCGGTGAAGCCTCGATAATTCCAATGGAGGACTGCCGTCGGTATGATGCTGTCACCGTAATCCATTATCAATCGAAACACATTTCACTGGGCGGTTTTAAGAGATTTCACTTTTAAGTTTCGAGTTTATTTTGCTCGGCGCTTCGAAAGCAAATTAGAGGTGAACGAAAATAAACGTTTCAGGCTACTTGTCTTTTATCCCGTCGGCTGAATACTGCATGTTACCGCGCGAGCGCGGAACGTATTTTTAAATCTACAGCAAGGTCTTTGCTGTGGGAATTATAATAAAGTCCAACGATAAGATTTAGGTCTAAATGTGCTCCAATTCTTGCGATATTTCGAGAAAAATATTTGATAGCGAAATGGGAATTATCAATATCAAAGAGAATATAATCACTACGTTCAATATGAAATGAGGTCAAACTTTTAGAGTTTTTTTTTGTAAACGACAGCCATAGATATGTTGCAAAGAAATCAAAAACTTACCGGTTCAAGTAAGTAGGTACTTAGTCCTTTTTTGTCACAAACTTCACCCCGAGCTGTTCGACCAAAACAGAATGGTAACACGATTGCGAACACCCCGCGCTGTAGACTTAATTATTCGGTCTTATATGGGACTTATACAAAGAATACAAGGCGTGTTAAAGTTGTTTTGGAATATATGAGCAGATGATTGGGTTCTTTAATGGAACTCTTTCGGCTAAGGTTTTTCGTTGTAGTTTTGGATTCAAAATTAACTGATCCCTTTGACGCCGTACCCATCCACTGTTGAAATACCTATTCTGGATGAATTCTAAAAATCCTTACCTTATATCCGTACCTTCTTTTCACTTTATTAAAATCTTTTGCAAAAAAACGAACAACCTTGTTTATTTTTTTTAGAAAAATGCTGATTTTGGCAAAAGGTTACTTTAATTGACTTTCTCCATATCGAGTGTTGCCTCCTCCGGCTGAAATAACTGTTGCACTTCTAAATGGCAGGAAAAGTTTCGGGTGCCTGTTTTTGTGCGGATGGGCTTACAAACGTTTCGAATAAACCTTTGTCTTCGACTGTACAGTTCAAAAAGTCGGTTATTACGTAAAGATGTCGAGTGGTTGGCTTTCGTCCAGCGCCCACGTGCGTTCGGGCCGAGGTCGGAGACGCGAACGTAAACAAACATGCGTCAATGATTAGACTATTAAAATTTGGCAACACTGTCGCATGTCATTTGTTTGTATTCTGAAATTCGATTTTCGAAGTTCGTGTCACCGTCTCACTCTCAAGTTAATAAATAAGTATGAGCGGAACTAAACCAAACGAATTTCGATAATCGAATTTTACTGCACACGATTGAGGCCGGATTGTCTAAAGGCCGGTGTCCGATCATTTACAGACATACTTTTGACAAATGTACCGTTTGACAACAAATTCATTTGACAAACATTTGATATCTGCTAAACCGTAAACTTTTTTAAATCTAAAACCTTTTTGCGAGGATCACAAAAGCTTTTACATGTTTTATTTTGGAAATTTAGATTGCAAATAATTACTAAAGTATTAATATATAAACTACAGCTACATTAAAATAACAGAAATAAGACTTAAAATTAAAATAAACTTGAACCCTTAGATTAGGGTACTTTTATTTCATAACTTTTTCAAAAAGTTAACATGTTATCAGAAAATCTTTATATCGTTTATGAAACAAATTGCTTGTCAAACGATACATTACTCAAATGTTTGTCGGTCGAATAAGTATGAATAATTTTATTATTATTAAGTTAGTAAAAAAAAATCCAATTTCAGTTTAAAGCATTAATATTTTAAGGTTCAGTACTAAATGAGACTAGTTTTTCAGAAGACAATAATCTTTATTATTAATGTAACTTACCGTTCATTGAAATACAATTTTTGAATATTTAGGAAAACATTTTACAAAAGATAGTCAAGATCTTATAAGTTTTAGGATAATTATTGTTACTAGGCTTTACATTGATGTAAGTTAACTATCTAAAAGCAGGTATAGGTTGCACGTCATAAAATTTATAGTATCTTATGATACATCAAAAGGTTGAAAAATGTAGTCAAAATTTTAGGAAATCTATTAAAAAGGTACATTTATGTTTATCCTACTTGTCATTGTGTTTTTTTATTGGTTGTCTAGAATATAAGTTTAAGGTAAAGTGACTTACATTACTACTAAATGGGGCCCCGTTTACCCTGAGTTATATTAAATTATAGTCTCTTTAATTAAGTAGTGCTTAGTCTTTAAAAGCAGGCAGATAACGAATATTTTGTGTATACAACATTTACGAAAGTACCTAAGTAAATTCACTGCAAATATCAAGCCCTCCATGCTCTGACTTGATAATCATCATTTCAATAATAATTACGTTATAGACATAATTATTTATAGTCTAATCGACTATTATGTTGTTATATTAAAATTATTCATACATTGATGAATGTAGATGATGCGAAAGAGGTCGGTATATCAGGGTCGTAGTAAGTGGAACAAAGTAGCGTGACAGTATCTATGTATGTATACATACAACCAAGCCACATGAAAAATAGCAAACCGTTCTGGTTAGTCCATGCAAGCTAAGTCCATACATACATGACACGGAATGTCAAGGACCCGGATTCGAGTCTCCGCACCAATTTTATTTCATTATTATCTTTAAATCATGATGTACTAAACTAAGTAGAAATTCTTAAATATCGACTAGTGTCCTTCTTAGATTCTTGATCTGTTTAGCACATTCACCTTTGGTAAGTGGGAGGCTGAGGTATCCTAGCTACAAAAATAAATTATTAATATAATAGTCAAATAATTAGAGGTACCTACAGCTGTCTTATATTCTAAACCTAAACAAATCACGTCCACAAATTCAACGCCGACATTCAGGTTGTTGACATTGACACTGACCAGCGTCCAGATCCCTGCAGGCTTATTACCTAACTCGCTCGCAATCGCCATCGTGTTCATTTTGACAGTTCATGTATGAATGTGACAGCTAGCTGATTCCGATGCCAATTGTCAGCCCATACATGAACTGTCAAAATGAACACGATGGCGATTGCGAGCGAGTTAGGTATTAAGCCTACAGATTTTGTATAATGCCAACAAGCGTCAAGTCATGGTTGTCCGTCGAGTGCAGCGCTGGATCAGAGGGCATTGTTTATTTAAAAAATAATACCCATGCATTTGGCAAATGTTATCTATCTAATAATACACTTATCACATTTATTCATTAACTAGTAGTTTCTCAGACTTTCCAGTACGCATTTTTACTAAAGATATGTTAAATTCTTTATATATCTTTTACTATATTATACACAACAATATGTTTTTTATTTAGACCTATGTTTATCACACACTGACATCCTTGAATTTTATATCTAAGTTGCAAGGAGTCATTGAATAAAATGAATTAGAATTATAAAATAAAGAGATCTTAAATAGAAAGGTGTACTTACATAATTTAACAACAAATTACCTAAATATAAGTATTTTACCTTAAGCATTTAAACAGCTTGTTCTCCGTACATAACCAAGTTATATAACCGGCACTGGTAAAATCTATGTAGGATGATTAATTTGTATTAGTTTAGGTTTAGGTGCGGCAGCGGGTGCAGTGCCTCGAACACGTTTGTTTTAATTTAGAAAGTCTTTATTATACTTTAGAATGTCCTGGTTATCAAAAATTGTTATGTACGGGGAACAAGCGATTGAAACACACATACTTAAAAGACGATCCTTTGGATTTTTTTTTAAATTACCCAGACAGCTTTAATTTTAATAACTTTTAACAAGTCTAAGTTTTTCTGGTAGTCTCAATTTTTATGACAAAACAATAAATAATACTGTACGAGTATCTTTGTAATAATACTACTTGCATTTAGTAAAGGCTTTACTGAAAATTTTCAGAATTATATCGCATAATCAAAGTAAAAAACATTTTTCCATCTACTGAAACGAAGTAGACTGGTTCCTGCTCCGAAATTCCAAATTGGTGTCATACCCGTGCCTCTCACACTCGTATTAATTACTATTAGTGTAAGTGGGACGGCATGAAAAGAACTTCCAATTTTCAACCTCTGGCTAGCTCACACATCAGTATACATTTCGTCGAAACATGCGTCTCGAAGGCGTTCGCGAGTGTCAGATACAGATACTCTAGAAATAGTTTTACTGATACGCACTGCTAGAAACACTGTCAAATTGTCCATAGCAATTGAGACGTTAATGTTTCTCGGGGTTACCAGGACGTCTTAATGCGATTCAATTCCAATTCAGTTTAGGTGCGCTCGCTGTCAGATTCGTACTAAAACGACAGCTAAAATGACGTCGCTGTCATTTTTGAAACTTCTAGTATGGATCTGACAGCGATCGATCCAGTTTTGGTTTGAAATTCAATCGCATTAGGACGTCATGGTAAGGTTTCAATAATTTTATTACACTACAGACAAACCCAAACGAACAAAGTTTACCCTCATAAACATAGCTAACCGTATAGGGTTATTACAGCAATAGAGTTGGTGTTGATAGGATCTACTAGTTCTCAGGCTATGTACGCACTATCCAGTTAGCCGCACTGCGGATGTCCGTACTGTCCATGGGTCGCAACATGCAGTGCGTATCTTCTACGGTTACATACAATTTCGGACTTCCGCTAAACAAGAGACTTATTTATATGGCGAGATTGGCGAGAGTGAAAGCAAGCTTTGGAAGGAGAAGGCCTAGACGGACGTTCCCTGATCAAATTGGGTACATTGTAACAAAAGGTCAAGAGTACCCTAAACCGAGGAGCATATATGAAAAAATTGATGAATGTGATCGCCGTGATCGTATCTAGTGGAACTAAGTACACACCCATATTGCACATCGTTCTCTCGACAAATACGGCTTCGTAGAACGTTGTCTCGCTCTAACTTACGTGACGCCTTGTCTCTTTCCAAAGACCGAAGTGCGATCTTTATTGCTGGAAAAAGGTGTGAACAGAGCTATCAGCAGTGCGGCTTACAGGAGTGCGTTGCGTATATAACCTTACAGTCTGTAAGCACTCATGGTTCACGATATAACCATTACCTGAGAAGCGTCATAATGTAAAGTAAAAAGCATTGTAGTCCGGACCTAAGTTTCGAAGACTCAATATCGCCTTATGATCCTGACTCTTCGGCCTTTGCCGTCGCCTTCGTCGTCGCTGTCTAGAGATGGTTGCCGGTGGCCCAGCATTAAAGCCTGCACGTCAGGGTTGAGAGGCAGCGCGGGGAAAGAAGAGCGCCGCACCATTGGTACTGGACGACCTCCTACGGGAAACAAGGATAGCATTAGGTTTGTCAGCTGTTTTGAAAATGTAGTAGCAGTAGCAGACGATCGAACGGTTGTCTGACAAGGATGCAGTTTTCTGATAGAATAGGATTTGTATAGCTATCTCATTATAATAAGCAGCTGAGACTCTGTCGGCACCTTATACTTACTGTTCTATCACCTATTTATAAACATGAGAATAACAATTTTGCTAAGCCATGGCACCAGTGGCGTAACTATAACGTCTGGGGCCTGCGGCAAATTCGTCAGATGGGGCTCCTTCCTCAATATAAAGAAGTGCATCAGCGTCCCTTCTGTGCTCTAAACCAAGCTAGTTCGAGGCTCCGTTAGAGTTAGGGGCCCCTGGCATTTTGCCACCCCTGCCACCCTATAGTTTCGCCACTGCATGGCACGTCTAAGCTACGCAATGACTAATCGACGATACTATCAACTTGCCCAACTTTAACTTTAACGTTGAACTTGTTTTTCGATACTTTTCTACCCTATAATGAAATTCTCCGACGGTATCTAATTCTATATACAATCTTAAGTTCTAATTTACTCTGCGGGAAACCTTTATTGTTAGCATAATAAATTTTTCAGCTCTAAACACAGGCATGCTTCTCACCGTCCTAGCTGTGAGGATATCTCGGAAAATACCTCTGCAGGCTTCCATACATAAGTTCATTAAGGAATAAACTTAATTGAATTTGCAGCACGCGTACAGGATTCTCATGAAGTCGTGCATTCTGCTGTGTAATGACGTTAAGTCCGGGAACGCAGAACGGTTAGGGAAGTCGCGGTATGCATTTATAATTACCTGAGCATCTTTTGTTCTTCAATTTTGAAAGGAACAACACTTTTTAATCATGAACTATTATTTCTTCCATGCTGGTCTGGGAGTAAAGAAAAAACAGAATTTACCAGTTGCTTCTCTTCCCGCGCAGATGGTAAAAGCCCATCGAGGGAATGGGCGAAAGTCTTAGTAATCATGTTATAGGCGATGCGGCTGGCAACCCATCACTATTTTTTCCTCTTAATCATGCTAAACGTGGCCTTTAGGTCTTGTTACCTTACTCTGTCTACCCCGTAAGGGATAAAGACGTGATATAGTATGTATGTATTATTATTTATTTATTGACCATGTACCTACTGCATAGATAAGCACTCAGTATAAAATTCAAGTTTCTACTTATTACAGTTCCAAAGACACAATAAGACAGACTGACGGACGCAACCGCACTCGTAATTATAAAAACAGAAATATTGATATTCAAACGTATTTAATAATAACTCCATAAACCATAATTAAGTATCTACATGTTGACATCCAATTAGCATAATAGTACCTCGCAACTCGAAATCGATTCCTTAATATTTCCACAAATTCGCTAATTTATCAGCGATATTGCTGTTTAAATTTGAGTGTTTGTGCGGAAACCTTTGATTAGCCATTTGGAATTAATCACAGGGTCAGTCGGTCGTGAATGGAGAATTGTTGTGTTTAGGGTTCCGAACCGCTAAATGAAAAACTAACCCCTTATAGGGTACTTTTTATACGAGAGGGAAGGCAAACTAGCATGTGGGTCACCGGAGCATCAAAACCTATGGCATTCCCTTTAACATAAATTTGGCAAGAAGTAAAACCACACAAGTACAGAAAAAAAACCATTTTTAACTAGAAGAACGGGTGAATTCCTTTTTTATTTTGCCAAGCGCCAAAAGAACTTTCATGATAATATTATTATCATGGCTAATTTTCAACATGAAACTACCGTGAGACTCAATCATAATTACACAAACGGATAACTCACGTATAAAAGTCGAGTGATGCGCGACATGTTTCGAACTAGTGCGTAGCCCTTCCTCTTGGCTCTTGGAGGCGTAGGTGTTCGTTTCGCTGCCGCCGGGGCGAGCGCTCCAAGAGCGGACTACGAACTACTTTACTCGCCTTCTATATTATTATACTTGAGTTATCCGTTTGTGTAATTATTATGGCTAATGTTATAAGTATTGCCAATGTATAGAAACCTATCAGTGCGGGAATCCGACTCGCGCTTGGCCGTTTTATCTATATTAATAATTTTACAATCTATGCCTATACTAATTACAAGTGCATAATATTATTATTGCCATGCAATTTCAAATAGGTAATTTGGTGCTAATTGTGCAACTGATACGTAATAACCCCTTTATTAATAAAAATACATTATAAAATGATACATTGATTGCTTAAATTATTTCTTGTCTGTTAGTGTTCATACTGTATTTTGCAAATTTAACGAAAACAAGTGACAACTTTTCATTGAAATCTGACAATATTATAGACACTTACCACCTTATTCATAAACGCTCTAGAGGCTTCTGCTAACTTAGCAATCGTTTGTCTTTATTATGTGAAAGGTAAATGTCAAAGTGACAGATAAGGACAAACGATTGCTAAGTTAGTAGAGGTTTACAGAGCGTTATGAATAAGGGGGTTACAATCCAACGTCATGGTCACTTGGAATTAAATATTGTTTGAAGATGTGATATTATCCAAAAACAATAAATTGGATTTCGATCGATTCAGTATGTGACTATTCACACATCACTATCACTATCACTATCACTACATAGTATTAAAACAAAGTCGCTTTTTCTGTCCCCAAATCCGTATGTATGCTTATATCTTCAAAACTACTCAACGGATTTTGATGCGGTTTTTTTTAATAGATAGAGTGATTCAAGAGGAAGGTTTATAATGTATAATACATGCATGATATACTGTGCGAAGCCGGGGCGGGTCGCTAGTTGTTCATAAAATCGCAATTCCCATCTCTTTCTATCTTCATCCTTTGTTGTTTAAAGGAAAGGAATGGTGAATGTTTAAAGAGGAGACAATTAAAGCCACGCGTCTATCAGTTTGTTATGTGTCTACAAGATTGTCAGATTGTATAATGTTAAAATACAAATCTTCTTTGACCATTTAATACAGATTTTGTGTGCCTATGAATAAAGGGGTTAATTCATTAAACATTGAGTTTAAAAAAATTTAAATCGTGCGTGAGGCAAACATGAGGCAGATTTATAATTATGACGCCTAATTTAGTTGTGCTACGTTATATCATTTAAAACAGACGAATTACTTTCAATTCCTTTTTAAATACGATTCTAATGAGCCTTATCTCCCTCATAACCTTCAATCTACCCTCACTTACCCTTTGCTATTGAAAACAAAACAAGCGTACATGTAAATCGAGCCCGATAAAGGCAGTGATTAATCTCATATCATTGCATAATTCGTATTCTAACCTAACACAACAAACAACAACGGAGTACCAGGGAGTGCAGTTACGATAGGCCCTAATTCACCAATTTGACAATTGTCGGTGAACTTTGACAATTCGAAGTGCAACGCGTATACATTCAATATTATCCAACCGGCGTAGATTCTCTTCGAGTGTGTAATAGAAATCGAAATATATGTGTGTGTGTGTGTGTGTGTGTGTGTGTGTGTGTGTGTGTGTGTGTGTGTGTGTGTGTGTGTGTATGTGTGTGTGTGTGTGTGTGTGTGTTGTGTGTGTGTGTATGTTTGTGTGTGTATGCGTGGGTATATTTGTGCAGAATTTGATTGCTGACCCTAGTGACGTTGAAGTAAGTAAAATTCTAAATGTTTTGAAGCAAATGTTCTATCTCACAGTAGTTCTTACTTTTTAACCTTTTTAGTTGTAAACAGAATTGTCACTTATCGTAGACAATTGTCGCGTTGGTGAAACAGGGGCCAGGATATAATAAAAGCATAAACTTTAATACTTTATGTCACCAACAAATCGCCGTCGGCTCGGCTCGATATGAAAACTTAATTACCTTATCGAATGCCTTTCGGCAAAAATGTTGATGACATTTAAAATTTAAAACATACCTGAAAATCTTTTTCAGTCGTCAGACAGACCTTGTTTCGAAACACAGTGAATTAAACAGTGAAAGAAGAGATAGATTAGACAGTTTAAACAATATACATCGACATTCTCTTTGAACATTCAATCAAACATGCTGAAGCGCTGTTTAGATTAGATTTTAACAGATCCAATTGTTTATTGGCGCCCACAGTCGGCTGATACCACTTTGAATAAACAACTAGATGCTTTTTAAATCTTATTTCCCCCATCTACTAAAAACATTTCAATTAGCTCCTAGTTTTGGAGGTACTTTGAAATCAAACGGTTCAATAATTTATAGGTTACAGAGCAAATTCCTTGCGTTTGCTCAATAAATATATATGTTATTATATTATTTTTAACTAAGTTATGAAGTAATTATGAGTAATTACTAAAATCTAGTTACAAATTTTGTTTCAATGGAAGCGCTTCAGCGTACTTGCATTATTGTGTGTAAACAATGAAGATCGAGTTAAAAATAACCGTCTTTAAATAGATAAAAAACATACCAAAGAGCTTAGCAACGGATTGCCTCTTCACGAGTCTGGGTTCTGTGGATTCTGTAGGCGTGGAACCGTCAGGTTGCGTTTTTCTATCTGACAAATAGGAGTTCGTGGAGTCCCCGCGGGTATAAGGACGACTCTGGCGACGACTAGTCTTTTCTTCTTCATTGTTTGTTGCAGATTCAGCAATCTGAAACAGCTGTAGTCCGAATCTGCTTGACTGTCGCCTCAAATGCTTTTTATTCGCAAACTCCGCCAACGACTGCCTTCGTTCACCACTAGGATTCAACTTTCTTCTTTCCTTTTCTTCTTCTTTCACTTTGAGCACGTCCATAATAGCGTTTATAGCCAAAGCTACAAGGAACACCATAATGCCAATTACAGCGATTGTATGATTGCTTCCGTCAGATTCCTTCAACATAGTTTTGTTTACTCTGATATTTACAATTGGTTTTTCAGTAAACACGTCCAAGATACTGCACGCGTTGTAGAATAATAATGGGATGTATTTATGGATTGTTTTGATAGTCACCTCTTTCTCGATAATCGTCACATCCGGTGGGTCTATTACTTCTGGTAACTTAACAACCACAGCTTCAACTTCCTCCACCACGATGTCTTCCTTCGTGTACCACGTGTTGATACAGTACAAGCAGTAGAGGATCCCAAACGGGACGAATATCAAGATGTTTCGATTGTTCATGTTTACATAGCAGACGCACTGGTTTGTTTTGTCTGAGAGCGTACGTGTGCTGCTGCCCGCGCACTGTATGATAATCTAATGAAACTTCCACAGTTTTCGTGTAATTCACGTCGTTCTGTTGTTTTTTTGGTTGATTTAGGAGTTAGTGTTTGTGTCGCGTCGCGCCGTGTTTCGTGAGAGATGGACTGGTTACTACCCTCTGCGCATGTGCGAGTCTGGCCAGGGTTGACCTCGCTTGTAGTAGCTCCCGTGCGTACACAACACACACGTCGATAGCTCTTAACAGGGGATACCTTTGTTTTGGAATGAATTTGCTTATCAACGTTTTATGAGAGCGCCATAGTGCCGTGTGTAGTTCACCAAAGTGAATATTTCACTAAGTTACATTCCCGTGGCCTAAATTGAAAGTCTACTGATACGTTATTATTTCACTGTTTATCTTTTTATTGATCGTGGTTTGCATCACTTTGATAAGGGTTGTCGTGGTTAATTTAATTTAACTACGGATTGATAACGATTAGGTACACTCGTGATATTAAACTTGGTATAATCTTACTTGAATTAATATACAGAGTATCACAAAAAGTATAACGATATTTCACATACTCCCAAGGGTCGTTAGTCTGAACACTCTTTCAAAGTGTCTAAGTCTAATTGGGACTTAAAATTTATTTCATTTAAAGTTAGTGATGAAAAGTTAAAAACTGTAGTAAATAACGTTGCTGAGATGTTCAGATCGACTATCCTGATGCGTATTATGTGAAATACCGTTAAAGCGTTTTATGACACACCATACAATAACAGTTTACGGCTTTAAGTTATATTTAAGGATTGGTCTTTAAAGTTTCCAATCCGTTTACCATCACTTGGTAAGTATTTACACAATATACGTGTGCCGTGTGGGGTACTTTGTAAATTCATTGACAGTGCGGCGTTCAGCCTCTGAATAATTAAATAAAGTCGTAAATTACTACCTATTTTAGTAAATATTATTATTAATTCATTATTTAAAAAAAATAAAGCAGTATCAAGTGATCTATATGCGCGTAACAGCCGCAAAAATTAAATTCACTCCCAGTTTAAAAACAGCGCCATCTGTATGTTTATACAAGTAGTTAACAGCTACGCTGTAGTTCAGGCGAGCGTCATGTCCGTAGATGTTCCGTTTTTAGATCACTTTACGATTACGACTATTCGTTGTTACGAATGCTTACGATTATGAGCCGACGATTGCTTAATTTTACAACCGTCTGCTTGCGTAGGAATGAACTATGAACAAGGGTAAGGTAAAACTTACATTACAGATCTTATTTATATCGTTCGTGGTAGCCATTACAATACCACACGTTCTTTATGTTATGAGGTACAGTCAGCTTCGAATTTACGCCTCACTTTTTTGACACATTTGACAATTTTGTAAGGGGTGACGTATCTTCGTGGTTTGCTAAGTAAAGCACCCAAAACTTCATTTGGATCCTAGGGGCTCCAAATTTACTTGAATTTTGACACAATTTGACAGATAGGCTTGTACGCATCGCAAAATACAGTCGTAGGAAGTCTTAGTTTACATTATTATTTATATCCATAATGAAAATTAGCAGAAAATTTTAAATGCGAATATAAAGATGTATATAAGAATGAATATAAGATGTATGTGATTATTAAATAAATAAATAAATAAGCTAATGGAAATGAGTATTTGTTATAAAACTTTTTTTACAACTTTTTTGCTGATTACAGTATCCTTTCATCCATCCTACATAATGTCCAAAAATCAAGTCAAGCCGACTATTAGAAGTGTGTCAATTATCTTTGCAAGGCTTGACCCACAAAACATACATTGCCGTCGTATACGTGCTTGCAAAAAGAAAACTACTTTTCAGCGCTATTAACATATCCATTTTATAAAATTTCCAATACTTACATTATTTATAAAGATCGCGTCCGACATCTGGCCACGTTTTATTAAAAGATTAAACTATAGCGCTTCCTATTTGCGGCAGATGTGGATTGGATAGCTTATCTAATAAGTATTCGGTTCTAATTAGATTTCCAATAACTACGGGAAGCAAAGATTACACTAACAATTTTGTTGTTGTGTTGTGTGTCCTTTTCTAACTGGGTTAGTGTGAAAGAGGCACGATGAGAGATAGGAGAGGTGGATTTGTGCTACGCGTTTCGAGTGTTGGAAAATCGATGGAAAGATTTGGTTTAATATCAGAGATGATAGTTTTAATTAGATATAGCTACTCACATAGGTATAATTATGCATACCAAGTCTCCTGCGAAATTTATTGTTAATCAAAGTCACAGTGAATGCACCTATGAACACCATCGTTAGTGAAAATCCGTTCAGAGGTTTTGAGTTTTTCGTTAACAGACAGACTGTTTTATAATACACTGACGAGCAAAAAAAAAAATACTCACAATTTATATAGTAAAGTGGCAATCCTGTTAAGTTATCATTTTCTGAGATTTTTTTTTTTTTTTTTTTATATGAATAGGAAGGCAAACGAGCAAGTGGGTCACCTGATGGTGAGTGATCACCACTGCCCATAGACACCCGCAACCCCGGAGGGATTGCAGATGCGTTGCCAACCTAGAGGACTAAGATGCAATGCCTCTTACAAATTACAAAAATTACATTACAAAAAAAAAAAAAAAAAACAAAAATTACTTTTACATTTAGTATTTTGACCCATTATGTAATTTCAAATGTAACACCAAATCATGAAGGGGTCTCTTGAGTTGTATGCAAAGTTTGCAGTAAGTTTCCACTGAACGTAAAAATTGTCCTTTTCAGAGCCCTGTCAGTCCTTTTGCACTTGCAGCCTATGGATCAATTACACACGAAAGGCTTACGGCGCCTCACGAGTCCAGTATAACAATGCCTTCAGGATGTTGTTGGGGCTGCCGCGACATTGCAGTGCGTGGGGGGGGGGGGGGGGGGGGGATGTTCGCGGCGGCGAGGACGATGGATTTCACGCTATTATGCCTATGCGTAAGCGCATTGCGTCTTTGCTCCGGCGGGTGCGCGGCATCCCTAAAAGCTAGGAGGCTACTGTTGCGGGGAGGATCGAGGACCCTTTTGATGATGTCTTGGGATGGTATCCATCTGTCAGCGAGACCTAGTTAGGGTAGGACTTATTGTGTCTTTACTAATTTAGACTTAAAGTTACAATTGTTACTAACAAATTATGGAAGTTTTGTTTCCGAATTATTAAAATAAAATAAAGTTTGAAATGTATAATGGGTAACTAATACACAATGTTTTAAAATATATAGTGCAGTTTTCTTAGAAAATGGCAACTTAACATGATTATTACAAATAAAAACTTACCTAACCTAAACTAATCTGTAAATTGCGCCACCAAAAAGTTTATCTCAAATTGCATTATAGTTTTTAACAATTATGCCTTTTGACATAATAATATTATACATTTTAAACCTTATGCATTCTGGGCCCTCACCATGACGTCTTAATGCGATTCAATGCCGAACCAAAGTTGGAGCGCTCGCTGTCAGATCCTTACAAGACAAAAAAGACAGCTAAAACGCAAAATTTAATCGGAATTGAATCGCATTAAGACGTCATGATCCCCTAAGGCCCCTGAGCCGCTCCCTGACAGTTAGTCTGTAACGCCTGTTAAAGTAAAATAGCTCAAGCGAGCAAGAGTTGCCTAGGCTATTTTGAGCACATAATCGTATAGGCGTTATTCATCACATCCCATGTGACTAAAGATAACTGAAACTTTACAGAGAGTGGTGAAACAGCCCTTAGACCAAAATAGACTGATCTAGGTCAGTCAACGAGGTAAAATTTTTTCATTTAAAATTTAGTGACTAAATTCTCGTTTAATGCCGTAGCTCTCTTGCACTTCTACGTGTCAGTTTTTAACGCACTCCTTTAGTTTTGCGAGTGGGGTGCGAGTCGGGTTAAATCCGCGTGTGATCAAGAACTGCGGTTTATTTTGGAAGTCCGAGGGGAAGAGCAGTGCTTGGTCCGGTCCACCCCGGGCATCGGTTAATGATTTCGTGGCGGTCTCTGAGGGCATTATCCGTTGGCTAAGAGCCCAACAGGGGGGAGGGGTCCTTTGACCGTGTTCTACCGTACAACGTTGCCGACATTTTTGTCACGATATTTTTGAATACTGTATGTATTACTTTGACATTGGCGAAATCATCACATCGATCGATGGGGGCATTTTTAAAAATAAGAAGAAAAGAAGTTTTGCGCGAGTCCATGGGTGGTGGTGTTCATTTGTCATTAGGTTCACCTTATTTCCACCTCATTTCATTCAAAAAGTCCGTCCCAATCGCTACCAACATCTTGCTAGCTTACTGCCGCAGTGGTTGCAATGCTGTGTTCCAGTGAAGGTAGTAAGATAAAATGACATGAACATCCAAGAAGTATTTGGAAAATTCCCGTTAGAAACTTTAATTATGGGAACTTCCTATAAATTCTCGTGAACGTTTCTAACCAAACTTCTGAGAACATTCTTGTTTTTTCGAGAATGTTCTGCAACTTTCACATTGCTATCCACAGGTAAAACCACGGTAAAACTGTCAATACATTTTATCGGCGAACCGACGATGTTTTTTGAAAGGTTATATTTCGATATTGCATTCCAGTTCCAGCCAGTTCCAGCCAGTTACAATCCAGAAAGATTTCCATTTCGCGCTTCGCCGCATTTGGCTGCGTATTAAAATATGCAGAGGGCGTTGAATTCTGTGCTTTCGAAACAGCTGACGGTGCATTTTCTAGTTCGGATTTGCGATGAGGAAAAAAGGGGGGTTTTGGAATGTTGACTAATAGCTTGGAGTTTGCACTTTGAGTTAGACGGTTAACAGAATCTTGCCTCGCGACGGCGCGACGCGACGAGTGAATTGTCTGGTCAATGCGCTTTTGAGATACTTATCGTATCCGTCCCTTTTGACCTTTCACATCAGAGTCTTCCAAAATCTATCTATCAAAACAATACAATACAATAACTCTTTATAGAACACCACATATAACAACCAAAACAGAAAAAAAAGGTATACAGAATATTACAACAAACAAACAAACAAATTCTATTCAACAGTTTCAAATGTAAACATAAGTTTTTTTTTAATAGGTCCTCCATGTTTAAAAATTAAGTATGTCCTGCACAGAATTCCAGCGTAAAATTGCAGCGTTGCACCTGTCCTACTAATGTTTTTTACAAATTACAAATTCATATCTGGAGCATCGCCTTGGCTGCGAAAATTTAGTAATTAATTCATTATTCTGAAAATGTTATTTCTGTCCATATTCCCAGTAGGCCTCATCTAAACAACACTAGCCAGGCCACAGCGCTGGCTTGTCAGAGGACTGGCGCCAGCATTACTGGCTTCGTCTAAACCCGGTTTAAGGAAGGACAGATAGACCCTAAATCAAATTTTAATGTGCATTGCAGTGGACAAAGTTGCTTAAAAAACTCTTTTCAGTAATGGCTGGTTCTTCATGCGCGAAAGAGAAAGAGAATTTGGCTCGCGGCGTCCTTCAATATCATATTCAAAATGGTGTGCAAAATTTCCATGAAAAAACAGCGTAGCGCTCATTTATTTATCAGATACGTACGATTCAATGAATGCCGATTGGAAGTCAATTGGAAGCATTCATTGCTTTCAAAGGGAACTTATTGAATTACGAATATTATCAGAACGCGTGTCCCGATCAGGCAGGTTCATTAATTAAGGCTGCAGACTAAATATAATACTATCAATATTTTTTCTTTTTAGTTTTATTTTCGTTCATTTCGTAAGTTTATTTATTACTAGCTGACCCGGCGAACTTTGTTCCGCCTTAAATTTGAAAAAATCCAGTGGTTTGGGCTGTGCTATCCCGCGGGAACTATGCAATTTTCCGGGATAAAAACTATCCTATGTCCTTTCCCGGGACTTAAACTATCTGTATACCAAATTTCAACTAAATCGGCCCAGCGGTTTAAGCGTGAAAAGGTAACAGACAGACAGACAGACAGAGTTACTTTCGCATTTATAATATTAGTAAGGATAGTAAGGATTTCTTTGTTAAAATAAACATAGGGATACATAAAAGGATTTAAAAATATTTAAACTGGCCCCGAAGCGTTTTAAACGCCTTATCTCGTGCAGGACGAAGTTCTACGAACACATCCACCAATTGAGACCTATACTTTGCTATTCGCGACCACATATACCACACTATACGAGCCCACAGAGTAACTGTGCTATTGGATTATTCACATTCGTAAAACGGGATATGGCGGCTTAGAATCCTCGAGGCTTTGCCCAGAAACTATCCCCCTTATTCATAAACGCTCTATAGGCCTCTGCTAACTTAGCAATCGTTTGTCCTTATCTGTCACTTTGACATTTACCTACCACAGATAAGGACAAACGATTTCATAGTTTCAACTCGGAACTTTTCAAACCAGCAATGCAGTCCGAGTCGTCATGTCACTGTCTCGAACGCGTTCACGTAAACTTCTCAATAACAATGTGAAATAACAGTGCCACTAGCGAAACATAACGACGGCTAAAATTCTCATAGTATTGGATAATTTTAACGCAAACGCGGTCGAGACGTTTTTGTGACCGAAAACTTACATCGACGTCGCTACTCATAGTAGGTACCAAGAAAGCAAGCAGGATTGCGATGTTGGATTGGTAATTGGATGGCTCCTGAGGGAAAAAGAGGGAAAAAAATGGATGAACAACTAGACCTGTTGGTAGAATGCGGACCTCGCATTTAGTACGTACACACATTTGCCACCCGGTTAAATCAATTTATTAAAATAAACTTTTAAATTTTAATTTCCCTCCACAATTTTCCACCCAATCTCTTTCCGAACAGGAAAGAAATTCCGTACAATTTCTGCGCAGTCATGGTAAACGCTGATAACTTTCGGTAGGTACATAGCTTTATTCTGAATAGGCAATTTGTGGGTTGAACTCGTAAAGGTAGGGAGGTTTTTAGAAAGCGTTTTCAAACGAAAATGCCTAATGAACCTGAAGGGCTTTGTGATGAGATAGGCTTATAGCTGACAGAGTACTTTCATTGCTCGAACTCGTGAATATTGGATTGTAGCCCGTAATACGTCAGCTTAAGAAGCTAAGAGATTTAACAGAGATGAATGAATGTATTGAATCAATTTGCTGCTTATATAGACCATGCTCTTTTGATATTTGATGTTTACTTTCTGACCCGCAAGTTTCTTTGCATCCCGTGCGAATACACATGTATACATAGTATAAAACAAAGTCGCTTTCCGCTGTCTTTCTATCTGTCTGTCTGAGCCTATGTAAGCTTAGATCTTTAAAACTACGCAACGGATTTTGTTGCGGTTTTTTTTAATAGATAGAGTGATTCAAGAGAAAGGTTTACATAATTATATAATTCTACGCAGACGAAGTCGCGGACAGAAGCTGTGCCCGCGTAGAATTAGATTTAAGAACTGATGTTGATAATGTTGTGTGACATAGACAGCAGAGATAAAAAAATAAGTTTTAGATTTATTACATTCATAGCAAATTTAAAATTTCTAGGACGGGGTTTCTTAAAGTGGGGTCCTATATAGGATTCCACAACCATGATATATATTTTAGGCATTTTATAAACTAGTATAGATAGTATAAAAATACGAAAAATGGAGTTTAAAAAATGTACATCGTGAAAAAAAAATTGGTGCTTTTATTTAAGACTACTTTAAAAGAAACTTTTCATAGCCGGCCCTGACATTCTGTGTCGCTGCGTTGCTTTGGGTCTATTTTAAATGACTCGGTATTTTTGACAAAAATTTGCATAAGTATTATACCTAGTTCAAAACATGCAAACAATTAAAATATTACTGGAAAGTTAAAGCAAAAAGCAGTACACTATTGCAATACGAATTAAGTATTATAAAATGTTAATTGTTACCAGTACATCTAGCACGAAAGCGTATAAAAGTCGCGTCGCGCGCGAGATAGATTGCCTGTCTTTTTCTTACTATTCGTTTTAGACAGAGAGGGGTAATCTATCTCGCGCGCGACGCGACTCGTATGCTTTCGTGCTAGGCATACTGGCATAATATACTCGGTGGTATAAAATTTGGTTCAGTCGTCATACAAAACTACCTACATTTGCATAAACGTGAGGGGCTAATTTTTTGCCGCCGAGTACCTACATTTTTAACCTATTTCTAGTATTGGTTGTCTGGAAGAGATCGCTATTAAGCGATAAGACCGCCTATTGTCTGCTTTGTTCTTTGTTTCTGCATTGTTTTGTACCGATTTGTGGTGTTCAATAAAGAGTATTTGTATTGTATTGTTTTGTATTTTGCCACATGGATTACAAAAGACCACGTTTAGCATGATTGTGAGCGTATAGGTGGGGGAATCAAAAATAGTGATGGGTTGCTAGCCGCATCGCCTCAAACATGATTCCTATTTTCGCCCATTCCCTCGATGTGCTTTTGCCATCTGCGCGGGAAGAAAAGCAAGTGGTCCATTTTATTCCCTTTAGGTCTTGTACCTTAGGCTCTGTTTTTTTTTTTTTTTATATGAACAGGAAGGCAAACGAGCAAGTGGGTCACCTGATGGTAAGTGATCACCACTGCCCATAGACACCCGCAACTCCGGAGGGATTGCAGATGTGTTACCAACCTAGAGGACTAAGATGAAATGCCTCTTGTGCCCGTAATTTCCCCGGCTGTCTTACTCTCCACACCGGAACACAGCAGTGCAAGCACTGCTACTTAGCGGCAGGATTAGCGAGTAAGATGGTGGTAGCGATCCGGACGGACCTCGTAAGCTTGAGGTCTCGGGTTCGATCCCCGCCCCAGTCGGAGTAGATATCAGTTTAACACCTCTAGTAGCAAATCCATACGCTATAGCCTTCATTGATGTGACTGTCCTGTGATGCTTTAGAGTAAAGACAATTGTAGTCATTTTACAGATCCTTGCCGTGATATAGCCTAGTGGAAAGCCGTGGTAGCCTAGTGGTTTGACCTGTGGCCTCTCAAGCAGAGCGTTGTGGGTTCAAATCCCGGGCGCACCTCTGAGTTTTTCGGAATTTATGTGCGAAAATTACATTTGAAATTTGCCACGAGCTTTTCGGCGAAGGAAAACATCGTGCACCTGCACACGTCTGCGAAGAAATTCAATGGTGTGTGTTAAGTTCCCAATCCGCACTGGGCGCGCGTGGGAACTATAGCCCAAGCCCTCCAATACGGAGGAGGCCTTTAATTACGCGACAATTTAATAATAATAAAAAAACAACAACAACAACATACTTACTGAAATTGTAGCGAATTCGGAATAAAAAGGCTACATCACTACATAGTATAAAATAAAGTCGCTTTCTCTGTCCCTATGTATGCTTATAAATATCTCCAAAACTACACAACCGATTTTGATGCGGTTTTTTTAATAGATAGAGTGATTCAAGAAGAAGGTTTTTATGTATAGTTCTACGCAGACGAAGTCGCGGGAAGAAGCTAGTTACATTATATACAGATCCTTAAATTGTCGGGCCTGCAGCACCATTTGAATGTACTGCGATCGCGAAAATATAAGAACAGAACACCTCCACTTTGAAAGGTTCTGAAATTTCATTATCATAAAATATTGATGTCAATCAATCCAATCACGATTTCGCCAATATCCCGGAAACCGTTTTGAATAGCCAATCGCGAGCGGGGTAGCCCGTTTTTTCCCTTAATGAAGTTATGAGCGTGGATTGACTCCGATGACATTACGGTTTGCTCGATTTTCCTCACATTTTCCTGTTATTGAATCCATAGCCAATTTCAGTTAGTGGATGAAAAAATAGAAAGTAACTTTTTGATAATTCCAGAGGAAGATTACTTCACTACATAGTATAAAACAAAGTGGCTTTCCGCTGTCTGTCCCGATGTATGCTTAGATCTGTAACACTACGCAACGGATTTAGATGCGATTTTTTAAGCCTTTTTTTAAAAAAGCTAGCTAGTTATTATAATATACTCAGCAGCAGCAAACTTGGCCAAGTCTCCTTAGAAAATTACCTACATTGCATACAATACATGTGTGGCCCAATTTTTTGCCGTTGAGTATACATGATCATTTACATGCTCATAGCCCCCTACAATCCATTTTAATGCTTTTGTAAACAAAAAAATTACAAGTATGATCATTCAACATTCCGGTGGATATGATGCTAATAACTAACTAGCTCTACTAATGAGAGAGAGAGAGAGAAAGAAAGAGAGAGAGAGGGAGAGAAACATTAACTAATAAATCCTTTATACCTGTTATTTTTTAGTTTTTTAAAAGTTACACTTAAAACGATGTTTTAGGTTCAGGTCATTATAAAAGATAATGTTCTACACCCATACTTTCTCCCGGAGGGTATGAGCAGGCAATCTGCAGTTAATTTGTCTATAATCCGCTAGATGGCAGTTGAGACGGGATGTTGGGTATCGCAGACTTAATTACGAGATTGGAACTAATCCCTTGCGTCAGGCACTTAGGGGTGATCAAACTCTGACGTAATTTGTGGTGACGTCGTCTATATTACTGTACGGGCCATGTCTCATATTTTCGCATGTTTAGTGGCTACTTTGTTGGAGAGATTTAGATAGTTAGTGTCAAAATAGTCAAGTTTCTACCAGGTTTAATACCTAACTAACCCGCTTAAGCTAGACTTCCGACGATAGTGTCGATGCGTCAGTAACGCCAAAGCCGCTTTTTTTTATATTAATAGGAAGGCAAACGATCAAGTGGGTCACCTGATAGGAAGTGATCACCACTGCCCATAGACACCCGCAACCCCCGAGGGATTGCAGATGCATTGCCAACCTAGAGGACTAAGATGAAATGCCTCTTGTGCCCGTAATTTCCCCGGCTGTCTTACTCTCCACACCGGAACACAGCAGTGCAAGCACTGCTACTTAGCGGCAGGATTAGCGAGTAAGATGGTGGTAGCGATCCGGACGGACCTTGCACAAGGCCTACCACCCGCTTTGCTCGGATGTCGAGCTTTATTCATAAATGCTAGTTTCAACTTATCTGTCAATTTGACATTTACCTTTGTCAGACGAAAAAAAACCATTTTGGTACAGAGATCACGTGGTTCACAGAAATCCGTCTTTATTTTTATATACATACATACATATATCACGTCTTTATCCCTTACGGGGTAGACAGAGCCTAAGGTAACAAAACCTTTAGGCCACGTTTAGTATGATTAAGGGCGTATAGCTGGAAAGGGAAATCAAAATAGTGATGGGTTGCTAGCCGCATCGCCTATAACATGATTCCTAAGACTTTCGCCCATTCTCTCGATGGGCTTTTACCATCTGCGCGGGAAGAGAAGCAACTGGTAAATTCTATTTTTCTTTACTCCCAGACCAGCATTATAATATTATTATTATTATTGATTTTTTATTTAGTCTAAAATTTTATTTAGTACCTACTATCAAATGAATCAAGAATTTTTTATCCTAAAAGTCCGAAAGGTACTCCGAAAATCCGAAAACTGAATCGGAATTGAATCGCATGAAGACGTCATGGTAACCCTCAGTTTAGAACTCAGAAATGAATTGTACGTGTCAACGTTTTTAGTTACCTCTTTAAAGTACGTTAAAACAGAAGTAATTTCTCAAAACACTGCAAAAGTCCGGGTTCGATTCCCGGCTATAGCTTTACTTTTCGGATTTTTCTGTGACATTTAGAAATTCCACTGCAAAAGTGTTAGAGACACGATTAAGACGATTCAGAAAGAGAACTTGGAATGACTTTTTTTTTATGTGATCTTATTCACATAAAAAAAAGGCAAACGAGCAAGTGGGTCACCTGATGGTAAGTGATCACCACTGCCCATAGACACCCGCAACCCCGGAGGGATTGCAGGTGCATTGCCAACCTAGAGGACTAAGATGAAATGCCTCTTGTGCCCGTAATTTCCCCGGCTGTCTTACTCTGACTCTGACTTAAAACTGAGTAATTACGTACAATGAAAGCGAGCCAGTAACTATTTAACACCGACGTGATTGTGAGCGGTATAGTTCACGCCTTCCGTATGAATTTATTAATGAGTTCGCGTGATACGAGGACGTAATGTTACGTCAGTAAAGCAGCGTTTACAAACCCTCTAGTAGTGCCCTCATCATCATACATACACACACAAATCACGTCTTTATCCCTCTAGACAGAGCCTAAGGTAACAGGTACTGGCCACATTTAGCAAGATTGAGGCCGTATAGGTGGAAAATGGAATCTAAATAGTGGGTTGCTAGCCTCATCGCTCATAACAATGATTCCTATGATTTTCGCCCATTCCCTCGATTTACCAATCGCGGGTAGAGATTACAATTTAGGGATCTTTAAAAAGCGAGCCTTCCTGTTTCTCAAAGGGCCGGCAACGCACTTGTGATTCCCCAGGTCTTGCAGGTGTCCCTGGGCGACGGTGATTGCTTTCTATCAGGTGACCCGTCTGCTCGTTTGCCCCCTCTTATATAAAAAAAAGAGAAGCAACTGGTACATTCTATGTTTTTTCTTTGCTCCCAGACCAGCATGGAAGAATCATCACTATCATCATATCAGCCGTAGTCATCCACTGTTGAACATAGGCCTCCTCCATAGATCTAGTTGCCTCGGTTAGAAGCGGCTTGTATCCACCAAGAACCCGCGTCTTCAACCATACCTTCTCTCTATCTTGGTGGACGTCCTACGCTGCGCTTGCCGTTCCGCGGTCTCCACTCGAGAACCTTTCGGCCCCAATGTTCGCAGCGCCACCTAGATCTGACGTGCCGAACTAAATGGCTTGTCATTCAATGCAAATCACTAAGCACTTAGCATTGCGACATAATGTGTGGGGCGCTAGTATCGCCGCTTTAGATATAAGAAATGTTTTTAAGATTGCTCGATGGCTTCGGAATTCAAGTCGTTAATATTCAAACTCTCATTTTGGGCACCCTAATTTACCTACACCCAACAACTATCCTGTTCTCGGCCGCTCTTGCGTTACTTAAGTTTCAAGTTTAAGTGCCAAAAAATGACGTTTGGTAGGTGAGAAAGGGGGTGAGGTGAGGTAGGCGAGGGTGAACTTTTGACAAAACTTGAAGTAGTGGAGGAGCCGCATTGGTTTTCAATTCATATAACGTCTCGAACGCCTAAATGTCAGTGAAAATTAGAACATAGAAAAATCCGAAAAGTAAAGCTATGGCCGGGAATCGAACCCGGAAAACTCGGAGGTTGGAAAATTCGGAGACTACCCACCTGCTATGGGTGGTGTAGGGGTATAGCACGCGTCACGGAATGACGAGGATCCGGGTTCGATTCCCGGCCATAGCTTTACTTTTCGGATTTTTCTATGTGTTCTAATTCTAATTTTCACTGACATTTAGAAATTTAATTTCTAACGGTAAAACCGAAAAAGTAAAAAATAAAAATCAAGAAATAAAAATTCTTGATTCATTTGATAGTCTCGAACGCATTCACGTTGACGTCTCAATTATTGACATCGTTTTTTTCAAATAGTTACTTCCGTCCACAGCCTTACCACGTCCAATTCCCTAACTTGCACCAATCCCCCAATGAAATTATTAACTCAATTATACATAATAGCATTTCCGTAATGGCTTGTACTTATTTATTCATTCGCCCGCCGTCACGATGTGGGACCGTATAAAAAAGTTTTTCACCGGCTTCTGTTCGGAGAGTTCTGTCCATGGCATCAAATATCTTATAAAGGACAAGAATATTGTGGCAAGGTAAAAAAACAGCGATAATATTTCAATCTCCATTTTTTTTGACATACACACTGTACTGATCCAAGAGGTCAGGTATTAAAAGTTTCGTATTAAATTAAGGTAAATAACTATAGGAAACCTCTTTACGTTTAACAGTGTAAGTGTCAGTTTTTAAAAAGAATAAAAAGGGGACGGAGACGGGGGCTGTCAAGGAAGAAAGATGGTTTAAAGAAAATTGTTTGAGGACAGAAAAATATACAGGAATTCCAAGAGGGCCCTAGCGACGAGAGTTGTATTGCAATACACGGATAGACGAGCCATGATTGAGGAGCGCCATACATTATTTTGGGATTACGATAGCTAACCAAAAGATTGAACGGGTGACAGAAAGCGAGTTAGAACTGGTATTTCCAAAGCCCCTTACTAGGAGGACGGCGACGTTTCACGCCCATGCCCAGATTGGGACATCAGTAGAAATAATACTTGAAAGGGGAATCTGTGTCATATCGGTTATCAATCCCTCGGGAAACCCCACAAATAGACCTACCTAAACCCCCAGTGACACGGTCTAACAACACTAACTTTATCATAACAAGTGTTTGTGTCGATATTGTGTGGTTAACCTTAGTGTAATCGAAAGTGTAGTTTAGCGTAAATAGTGAAAGTGTATGGAATATTGCCGTAAGTCCATGGTATTGCTGTTTATTATACTTTCCAGGGGAAATATGGCTGTATGGAGGGCTACGCTGAGAGTGACATCGCACGTCACCGCGGAATACCTACGACGGGAGGCGAGGGAGTGAGAGGCGAAGAGGACCCTATATAAGTTAAGTAGTGCTAGGACTCACAAGGCGCTAGACTAGTGATTTAAGTCGATTGAGAATGAATATAAGACTGCCCTATTATCCCGACTAAACCTCCTAACAAGCCATCTTCAGCTATTAAATTAACTCTAATTTATGAGGGAGTACGACTGCGGAGGAACACCTTCGAAGGACTGCACGTCAGCTGTCATCGGGCTGGTGGGGTGCTGAGGCTGAGCTTCGAGCGTCGATTGGGTAGTGGAACCTCAGTTCCCGAGATAAGTGATCGCTTTTCTATATTGCGCAGAAGCGCGAAGCGCTTTACATTTTTGACATTTTAAAAAGCCGTCATTGTGAAATTTAACTAGACATTACAATACTCGCAAGCATTCGTGACGTTGATGACAGGCGGGAAGATTTAAATTTAAATTTTTAGGAACACAAAAGGAAATCAAATGTCGGATGAATGAAAACTGGTCATTTGAAAAACAGACGCGATTCCGAATAGATTTACAAGTTTATTTAAATATCTTTTATAATTTTTTTTATAAAATCGGACAATTCTAATTTTAAATATTTTCAAATACTTTAAACCAAACCAAAATAAATCCGGGAATATAACAAGAGTTGAAAGGCTGCTGCTTGACTGAACAGTCGAGAATTTAATTTCGTTAATTGTTAAACGCGGAGTGCGCTTACGGACGAGTGTGTTATAGTATCAAGGTAATTCCAGTTTGTTATTTTGTCAACAGTTTATTTAATATTTTAAATTTGATTAGATTTTATATTCCTAGAAATAGAATTCTATTTCGACATTAATACCGAAGTAAATTGATTAATTTTGCCGAGTGCTCTTGGAGTCTTCGATGGGTTACGACAACTCCCAGATATCCTAGTGTTGAACTTTATGGAGATCGGGCATGATTCTAGTCGAATGTACAACCTATTCCAAATTACCCATCGATATTTCTGGCCTAAACCTGGCGACATATTCCGGCTCTAGTGAGGGGCAATATGGATAGTGGAAGCCAATAGGAGTTTTATTCTACGATGTGACCAAGTATTAGTGCTGGATATACAATCGTTACGGGAGGCAATTCCGCACTCCTATAGTGACTATTGTACCCGGTTGATCTATCGAATGGAACTAGTGTGCCACAGATACGAGTACCAGTCTAGTTGATTGAGTATTAATGGTCATTATTGCTCGCAATAGACTAAACAAAGTACCCTTACAGACTTCTCAGATCTATTACAGCCCATGTTCCATATTGGAGTCTGTAGTAATGCTCTAAATTGTGCTTGGGGCGAGTGTCTCCAAAGTATATGTGGTTCGCTACGAGTGTTCCTCACCTCTGTCCATAAGAATGGTTATGGTTAAGTGTATGTTGAAAGATACAGCACGCGTGATGAAGACGATCATAGCAGGGCATATGGGGAGGGGAGGAAGGCACTTCTTTTTGGTTGTAGATAACATTATGGAGTATCCTGTAATCACACATACACTCTTAGAGTTGCTTCCCCATAACGACGTATATGGGAGGTTAGAAGGGCTTCCACTAGGCTAGGGGTCACTCTGCATAAATTGGAGAGGTTTATAAATCCTGCTTCCAGAGTGACTATAACTTGCGCTACCCTCTTGTCATTTGCAGACAAAGAACAAATAGACTAGACTAAGACCTTAAACAAAGATCCCTAAAGGCTCGAAGCAGGCAGGGAGGAGGGTGACCAGTCAGGTGACGAGCCCTATCGGTTAGAGCGGGGTGTGGGCTCTGCCCTTGCCTGAAACTACCTCATGTATGAGCTATGTCCTAGAATCAGAACAATTATGGGTTTTAGTTTCCCATTTAAGACTCCAATTGCCCTTCACAGCTACTACCCCCTAGATACCCTTACTCTGGCTTGTGCCCTCACTAATGATCCACCTAAGTTGAACTAGGGTTATCCTAAAGACGGTCACGCAAACAAGAGGGTCCTATACTACTAACGATCACAATAAACGGCTAAAACAAATAATTATTAAAATAAATAATTATTAGAATAAATAATAAAAGTTTCTGACTCGGCCTGGGGTCCGGGAACAGTACAACACATTTATCCCTTACGGGGTAGACACCTTACTTTTTTTATTTTTTTTAATGGTATGGAAAATGCGCCTTATGCATCCGCCCGGTACGGGTTTACCGGGGGTAAGTGGGGCTCTCCCGCGACGGCAGGCGTACCCACTAAAAACCACACGGATTCCCTATTCAGTCGTATATGAGGCGTTACGGGAGCACTCGGTGTCACCGCGACGCCCCACGACCACCCCGGGATGGGGTTCCCTCTTCGCGGCACCTGTGCAATGCAGGTTTGGGAAATACGGGGTAGACACCTGGGGTAACAAGACCTAAAGACCACGTTTAGCATGATTGTGGGCGTAAGGATGGAAAGGGGAATAAAAATAGTGATGGGTTGCTAGCCACATTGCCTATAACATGATTCCTAAGTTTTTGCCCATTCCCTCTGAGCTTTTAGCTTAAACCATCTGCGTGGAAAGAGAAGCATCTGGTACATTCCATGTTTTTTTACTTCCAGACCATCATAGAAGCATTTTTGTTCATGTCCATTATAATCTACTAGCTGTTGCCCGCGACTTCGTCTGTGCAGAATTCGCTTATCGCTATCCCGCGGGAACTATGCAATTTTCCGGGACAGAAAGTATCCTATGTCTTTCCTCGGGACTCAAACTATCTATATACTGTGTGTATTATCTTATATTTGTGTGTCTTGCAAAAAGGAATAAATGTCTTCTTTCTTTCTTTCTTTCTTTATATACCAAATTTCAACTAAATTGGTCGAACGGTTTAAGCGTGAAAAGGTGACAGACAGACAGTTACTTTCACATTTATAAGTAGGGATTTAATTCAAGCTGCACTCAGGGACGTATCGAAGGTCTCGAAAGTTTTCCCGAATATTTTGGTAAGTGGTACGATAAAATAGTTCGATTGAACATATTTTTCATTTAAATTAAAGCTTGGTTGACTTAGAACATCGATTAATGTATGGAAATATACTCGGGAGCGAAAACAGCAGGTCATTTCCCGTCGTATGAAAAGTTACCCGATTTCTTTGCTTTCGAGTATAGATGGAAACATTTGTCATTCAAAAATCCTGAAAAACATTTACCTATAGAGAAATTTTAATCAAACTAAAAAACCACCTGATAAAATACATACATACATACATACATACCTTCACGCCTCTTTCCCACAGGGCTAGGCAGAGACTACTTTGTTCCACTTGCTACGATCCTGACATATTTCTTTCGCTTCATCCACAGTCATCAATCTCTTCATACATGCTCGTCGGTTTCGGGTACTCCTGACCTGACCTTTTTCCAAAACGTCTCCTATTTGGTCTCGGAACGTCCGTTAAATTATTACGGAAAAATGTAAAGAGAGCTTGTATTTGTTTAACGTGATGTTTGTCGAGTTCTTGTCAGAAGTTACATTTTTTATCAAACTAGGTTTCGGCTAAATTTAGTCATGTAGCGTCTCACCACGCTTAAGTCATTCACTTCTTGAACGTTAATTGACAATTTTAAGCAAATAAGCAAAATCTGAGTTTAAGAGTTAGGGTAAGGCCTGAGTGGCGAGCGTTCGGCGGGGCGGGCAGCGTCGGGCAAATATGTGCAGCGTGCAATCAGGACGCACCCATGTATTAAATTTGCTTGTATTTAACATGAACTTACTTCCATGCTGGTCTGGAAGCAAAGGAAAACATAGAATGTACCAGTTGCTTCTCGTCTCGCGCAGATGGTAAAAGCCCATCGAGGGAATGGGCGAGTCTTAGGAATCATGTTATAGGCGATGCGGCTAGCAACCCATCACTATTTTGATTCCCCTTTCCACCTATACGCCTACAATCATGCTAAACGTGGCCTTTAGGTCTTGTTACCTCAGGCTCTATCTACCCCGTAAGGGATATAGACGTGATTTGTGTGTGTGTGTGTGTGTGTGTAACATGAACACCGCACGCCCCGCTCCGCTGCACGCTCCGCTCGAACGTACTAAGGATGGAAGATCACGCTATTCACCTACAGATCGGTAGTGACGAAAATAGTCTTCTGGCTAATCTTTGCATTTCACTTTCTGCCACTTCCAGCGGGACTGGGGGTCCTATAGGTGCGTCTACCAAACGTCTTCTTTTCATGTCAAAGTTGGTTACGGTCTTACAAACAAAACAGTCACATCACACAAACTCAAACAAATAAAAGTTTCCAAAGATGAGATCATAATTCCTGCTGCAACATTCCCTGAGCGGTACAATTTAAGGATCTTTAAAAAGCGAGCCTTCCTGTTCCTGAAAGGGCCGGCGACGCACCTGTGATACCTCAAGTCTTGCAGGTGTCCCTGGGCGATGGTGATTACGTCCTATCAGGTGACCCGTCTGCTCGTTTGCCCCCTCTTATATATATAAAAAAAAAATTGACAGAAGGTCGCGAGTAACCATTTCTCGTAGATGCTTCACTTCTTAAGTATTAAATTCGATAAATGGGATAAGCTATAAGCTTCAATTAATGACCATCAAATTACGCAGGCATTTAACAAAATTTTGGGGTGCGAGTCGGGTTATCTCCGCGTGAGATCAAGATCTGAGGTTGTTTTTGGATCCGTCTGGGGGGAAGAGCGCAGTGCTTGGTCCGGTGCACCCTGGGCAACAGTTAATGATTTCCTGGCTGATTCTGAGAGATATCATTATCCGATGGGTAGGAGGACGACAGGGAGGGAGGGGGGTCTTTTGACCGTGTTGTACTATACAACGTTGCCGACATTTTGTCACAAGTTTTTTGAATATTATTACGTTGACATCGGCGAAAACATCGCGTCAATCGATGGGGCCATAATAAAAAAACTCATATCAAAACAAAACAGTCACATCACACAAACACACAGTAATAAACGTTTCCAATGATGAAATCATTATTATTTTTAAACAGAAGGACACGGAGTAACCATTTTTCATAAATGCTTCGCTTCTTAAGTAGGAAATTCGATAAATGGGATGACGACCTTTGTTAATAATGAATACATACATACATAAATCACGTCATTATATCCCTTAAAAATGAAGCTACTGTTTAGTAAATTTAAATTACTTTCACACATTTCCGAACGTTTGTAAATCTTCGGTCTCATTCACACTAGATATAGCCCTCTCGCTCTCTTCCTTTTCGACATGGCGACAACGTACAAGTGTGCTCCAAGTTATTAATGCTGTATAAAGCTAAAACAAGTATGTAAACTCGCGAAAAGCTGATTAAAAAGTGTCATTGACTGTACCATCTTTCAATTATATCAGATAGTGCCTATGGTTCCACAATCTCAATAAATACTTAACAGCTACAATTAATGACCATTAAATTATGCAGGCATTTAACAAAATTTTGGGGTGCGAGTTGGGTTACCTTCGCGTGTGATCAAAAGTTGCAGTTCGTTTTTGGATCCGTCCGGGGGGAAGAGCAGTGCTTGGCCCGATGCACTCTGGCCATCTGCTAATGATTTCCTGACAATTTCTGAGGGATATCTTTGACCGTTGGCTAAGAGCCTGACAGGGGAGGTCTATTGACCGTATTACCGTACAACGTTGCCGACGTTTTGTCACAAAATTCTTGAATTATATTTTAATAATTTTAACATTGGCGAAGTTGTCGTCGCAATGAGGACTTACATACATACAAATCATGTCTATATCCCTTACGGGGTAGACAGAGCCTTTTTTTTTTTTTTTTTTTTTTTTTTGCGGCGCAAAAATGCGTTACGCATACGACCGCGCCGTGGGGACGGCGCGGAAGTTATGTGGGACTCTCCTCCCCGGCCCCCCCCCCGAGTGGGGGGAAGCGGGGGAGGCCTACCCACTAAAAAACCGCCGGTATTCCCTCTCTGCCATTGGAGGGGCGCCGTGGGAGAACTATGGTGTCACCACGCACGCCCCGCCGGCCGCCCCAGCCTAAACGCCGGGGCTCCCGCGCCAAGAGGGGGGGGCCGGGAATACTTGGCCCCCCCCCTAGACTCGTGGGCCTCTACGCGCTAGCAGGGGATCCCCATCCCCCGCCAGCAGGCACCACTAGGGGAGGGCAGCAGCAAACTGCCGCCGCCTCCTCCCCGTCCGTCTGCGCCGGAGCGGGGGCGCGAGGGGGTCATTCTCGCGCTCCCGCTCCCTCTCCTCCTTCTGCGAGATCACGTCCTCGCAGAAGGAGGCGACGGCCTCCCAGGACCCCTCACTCCCGACCATGGCGTATATTACGCCGGGAAGTGAGAGGTCGCCGCCGATAGTCGCCACCAGAGTGCGGCGCTGCTCGGACCAGGCGGGGCACAGCTCCAGCGTGTGCTGTGCCGTGTCCACCGCCGCGCCGCACTCATGGCAGGACTCCGTCTCCTCCCTACCGACTCGTTTTAGGTACCGCCCGAAGCAACCATGCCCGGACAGTACCTGGGTGAGTCGGTAGGTGAGGGACCCGTGGGCCCTCCCGCACCACTCTAGGAGCACTGGGCGGATGGCTTGGATGGTGCGGGTGCCGAACTCGGCATACGGGGTAGACAGAGCCTGAGGTAACAAGACCTAAGGGCCACATTTAGCATGATTGTAGGCGTATAGGTGGAAAGGGGCATAAAAATAGTGATGGGTTGCTAGCCGCATCGCCCATAACATGATTCCTAAGACTCGCCCATTCCCTCGATGGGCTTTTACCATCTGCGCGGGACGAGAGGCAACTGGTACATTCTATGTTTTTACTTTGCTCCCAGACCAGCATGGAAGTATGAGGACTTGATACGCCACAAATAAGAAGAAGAAAAACAACAAAATTTTAATTTAGCCTTTTGTTTTACGTCAATGTTAATATCGGGTAGCCAAAATCGAACTGTTAATGGTTAAACGAACTTTCGATGAACACTTAAATCGTTAGTTTGAGGGTCAATGTCATATTGATACCAATTACGACCAGAATTCAAAGGCACACTAATAAAGCCTGTTTACAAAAGAGCCTAGTTGAGGTCATTCACAATGAACAAAGGTATCGACAGACGAAGGTATTTTGTGTTGATTTGAAATATCAATAGAGACTAAAATGTCAAGGTATCGCACTCGTCAAAGAAGTCCTGAGATTTCTATGGTCCTTATTAAGTGCTTTGTGTACTCTGTTATAAGGGCATTGGTTCTTAAGTTAACAACTGCTTTGTATGAGAGCAGTCTTTACTCAATTACTATCAAATGAATTGAGAATTTACTCCCGATTTTTGAGTTAGTTTATTATTAATTTAATAGGTAATCACTATCACTGCATAGTATGAAATAAAGTCGCTTTGCGCTGTCTGTCCCTATGTATGCCTAGATCTTTAAAACTACGCAACGGATTTTGATGCATTTTTTAAAATAGATAGAGTGATTCAAGAAGAAGGTTTTCATGTATAACTTTACGTATGTATAAGTCGCGGGCAGAGGCTACTAAAATATATTAAGTAGGAATGCTATATTGCCTGTCATCCCTTGTCGCGCAAAACAGCAACAATTGTCGACACAGCAGCTCACCGCCCCGCCAGCAGATCGCGCTCCGGTGCTGCCACGAGAAGTGCATTCAGCGGCGAGGTATATACCTCATCAATACTCTTTTCCTTTTTAGATGCTACTGGTGCTTAATGCTAATAGTTTCTGTTTACTGCTGCGTGCAGTTCACTCTGTTACTTTCACGTCGTTTCCTGGACATCCCTATACAAATGATCATAAAAAACAACCAAGCGCTCACTGAAGAACTCCCATTACCGGCAATTACATTTTGCACTGAAAAACCATCCACAGACGAGTGGTATGAAAAATTCTTGGATAATATGTAAGTAACTAAGTAAAAAATGTATGTATTGTAGGAAACCTGTGATAGAAACTCACTTCACTTTCTATCACCAACTTAATTGTTGGCTTCGGTTCCTGCGGAATGTTCTGCCACGCTTGTTAAAACTTTGGAATCAGCTTGCAGTACCTATATTTTCAGACCGAGACGACTCAAACGTTGACTGGAAGAGATCCCTTAAAGGGATACGTCTACTTTGTGTATGCATCTCAGTGTTTGTCAATTGTACAGTCAAGTGTAATAATAAATATCTGATAGAGACCTCAGGAGACCCCAGAGCTGGCGCTTACCTCTCCCAATTTTTCTGGCTGTACAGAGAGGTAATGCCGCCAGTGTGTTGGGGTCTATGCCGCAGGAGGGCCTTTTAGATGGTGTTTTCTTTTTATAGTTAGGTATAATATTTATTTAGTTTTAAGTTTTGTATATTTAGTTAACTTTTAGATTTTATCATAGTTAAATTTTTTTGTAATTCCCCTCTTATATCAACTAATAAAGATGTTATAGAATTGAAATAAATAAATATCTAGTCAAAGTTTCAAAAATAAGTTCCATTAGCTCTTACACCGGCGGAATAAGGTCGTGGGACTTATTATTGAGAAGTTCGCATCGATACATATTTTTGCACTTGACTGTACCTACTTATTTGTTTTATGTTCATTTTGCACAGTAAAGAGTTTACATACATGCATATGCATACACTTAGAGTAATCTTCAAAAAACTTGCCTACTTTCTCAATGCCGCAATAACCCACTCCTTATTAGAAGCCCTTGGGCTTTGTGTCCTTCGGCGATGGTGAGAATACTTCCATCAGATGATTCACCAGCTCAAAAAAAGTCTTTGATGTGGTTTTCAGAAAATTGCCTCCAGGCAACACACGGGATGAAGTTCTAGATGCTATGCGGCATGTTGTCAATGAGATATCACCACGCTTTCAACAGGATCCAAAGCAGCTGAACACAGCTCTGCTGACCATGATAGATCATGTACTGCAGTTCAATCAAATCCAGGTAAAGAAAACGATACGAATCAAGCAGTTGCAAGACAAGGCTTTTTGTTCCTAATTCAATAGTTGGTTTTTTCCATGCTGGTCTGGGAGCACAAAACATAGAATGTACCAGTTGCTTCTTTTCCCGCGCAGAAAATCTTAGGGATCATGTTATATAGGCGATGTGGCTACCAACCGATCACTGTTTTGATTCCCCTTTCCATCCATACGCTTACAATCATGCTAAACGTGGTCTTTAGGTCTTGTCACCTTAGGCTCTGCCCCGTAAGGGATAAAGACGTGATTTATGTATGTATGTATGTTTAATGGTTTAACTATATGACGACATTATTACAGCCTCGTGACTTCATGTCCCAAGTATCGGTTCCATGCGACGTGCTCCTGAGTCGTTGTCAGCTGCGCGGTGAAGTGTTGCCATGTGGGGATATTTTTACGCGTGTGAGAGGCCAGTGTTGCAGGTTCATCGATAAGTAAGTCGAGAGATAAAAATTAAGTGAGACTGAATTAGGAAGATGGACATATTTTGTATAATTTCACCCACATATGCCACTTGACAGCTTTGCTATGAAGCTTCCAGGTAGTTATATCAAGATTATAAATTTTGGTACCGGAAACACGGACATTGTATGTAATTACCTAAATTTTTCGGGACTAGATCAACAGAACTGGTGTAGATTGTCCCATGGTATAGATTTTTTTCGGATGCGCATAAACCCACAGTTGGCTGCATTAGCTGCAACCTGCAACCCAAACACGGCTGTCATATTGTCTACGTCGGAACACAGCAGCGCAAGCACTGCTGCTTGGCGAGTAAGACGGTGGTAGCCATCCGGACAGACCTTGCACGAGGTCCTACCACCCGCAATACCTCTTAAGAGAGCAATTACTTCCCGAGCCTCTAACAGTCAGTCCATTTAGTTAAGTTAAGTTAAGTTTTATAAAGAGTCTATAGTTTCACAGAAAAAATAAATGTTTTTATACAGTCGTTAATTTCCGATCGTCCCAGCGGAAGACCACCACTGACTGTAAGGCCAGCAAGTGCTGAGTTGGGACCATTTTGTGACAATTTATTTATCCCTAAGCCTTTTATGTTTTTATTTTTAACTACTTTTATAATCGTCATAAATAAACCTTTTCTTTCTTTCTTTAGTGCTGAAGATTACATAACTTCAGGCCAAGTGTCTGGAAACATTCTTAAAGTAGTAACTACCATGGATTATGGTGATGCGTACTTCATGGTGCACACAGCCGATTCAGAGCCAGTAATAGACCAATCCTTCTTCGTCCTGGAAAATGGATTCTATTACAGGTTCTTCGTAAATCCGATATATGTACTAAAGTCAGAAGAAGTGCATGAAATTGAAGAAGAAAAGTAAGTGTTGCAGTCTATATTATTCTTTCAGTACCAAGTGTTATTCAAAATGTGTTTGATAGGTAACCTTTACCTTTTTTCGTTTCAAATACGATTTCTTTTTAGAGGTGAGTGTGTTCATCCGGACGAAATGAGCTTGCGATATTTCGAAGAGTACGATTTCTACAATTGCGCCACCGAGCTGGCTATCAACACGAGCATGGCCCTATGCGGCTGCGCAGGAACCTACTACCCTGTACCTGATCAACTTACCTGCAACTTCACTATGATGAATTGTGTACAGAAATATGCCAGTGAGTTAACATCAGTGACGAAGTTATTTAGTCAGAGAATTAGAGTTAGTAGAGGCTGACTGGTCTAATACTCCGAAATAAAAATTCGAAGTTCATAGGCTCTGTCTAACCCATGAGGGGTATAGAAGTTATTTGTGCATGTATGTATGTGAGTTCATATCGTGCCGTTCCTCTCCCACTTATAAAACTGTCATTAATATGTCGGAACGATACTAGTTTCGAATTTAGAAGTAGCTCCCCTGGTTCTAAAATGGAGACTGCAAGACGAAAACGCAGTTTAGTACGTTCTGTAGATATGTGGGGCGATGACGATGACATACGTAAGGCAGTGGGCAGGGATTGCAGGAGTAGAGCTGAAGACCGAGTTCAGTCGCATGCCAATGGGAGAGGCCTATTGGACTGACATCAGCTGAAGATAAAATTCAGTGTGTATAAATGATGAACGTAATGTTTATGAGTATTGTTTGGTTTTATATTTCAGTTATCAACAAAAAGAATGAAGGCATAGAAAAGTACATACTCGAACAGGCTACACAAAAGGGCGTAAATATATGGGAGAGCTGTCCAAATTCCTGCGAATACATGTCTTACAGGCTCAGTTTCAAGCCGACATACTTGTTTCCTCTTCACGAATGTTCAGGGTTCCTGTAAGTTGTTTAACTTTTTATAAGTTTATTTTAAGCCTTCACCTAAATGGTGTTTTGTTTTACATAAGATAAGTGACGCATTATCTACTGAAGACGCTTTATTGTTGCGATGCGCAGTGCTATCAAACAGTCCTTTAAAGTGGCTTTTTGCAATAAGTTGACTGTTTATAGCTTCTTTTTGGACTATTAATGGTGGTTTTAAAGACTTTTGATAATGAGTAGTTGGACGACTGGGCAGCTTAGTGGTTAGAAAACCTGACTATGTATACTGGGGAGCAAAGAAGCGGGCCACTTTTCATACTACTTTCTACGGGAAGTGACTCGGTTTCTTTGCTCCCGAGTATAGTTTGAGGCCCCGAATCCTGGATGTTTATAGACCAACCGCTTAATTAGTCCTCGCCCGCGCGGTGCAGGGGCACGGGGTATGACGACAAAGGGGGCCCAGAGAGATGCGGGCGGCAGGCGCACTATCCGCCCGCAACTCTCTCGATCCCCTTTGTCATCCCACCCCGCGCCCCTATGCCGCGCGGCAAAATATAGGTCTAGCTTTGCTTAGTTTGGGACTAGGTCAATTGGTGTCAATTGTCCGAAGATATTTATTTATTTTATCATTTCAGGAATGACATGGACCCCGTTAACGAATATGCGATACAGTTCAATTATGAATCTCGATTCTACACGGTACAAGAGTTTGTTCTGTTAAGTGATTGGATTAAGTTATTGAGTACGTACCACTTATAACCTTAGTAGAACATTTTCTTCCTACTAATATTATGAATGCGAAAGCTTGTGCGAAGGTATGGATGTTTTTCACTATTTCACGTCAGTACGACTGAACAGATCGGGCTGAAATTTGGTATGAGGATAGACAGCCTAGAATATCACATAAGCTATTTTTTATCCCTGGAAATTGCGTATTTCCTGCGATAAGCAAATTCTTTGCAGACGAAGTCGCGGACAACACCTAGTTAATCATAATGCGTTATAAGCGTGTAACAATAAGCGATAGTTAAATTTATAATCTGTGAATCACGAAGTGGGTATATCAATGTACACACAGCAAAATAATGCGGTTAGCACAGCCACGCACACGTCTATGCGTGTTGAGTATCGACATGAACGTTAAGTAGAATCTATGACATGTGAATGTGTGAGTGAGTTCAATCATAAATTCTACCCCCTAAGTACAGATTTTTTAGCAACAAGATGAATGAGCAATGTCGCTGTAAATTACCTGTTTATTGAATAAACAAGAACTAACTATAAAATAACAATGAAGAAAGTTACAACTATTTAAGTTAGTTTATAATAAATTAAGTAAAAAATAATTACAAATTAAATGAAAATAATCCCCCCCGGTATCGTGTCACACTCAAAGGCTGAAAATGCAATATCTCCGGTTTCAGTTACTTCTACGAAAATAATGTAAAAGTATTTTTTTTATTTAGACTGTCCTAAAAATATTTTACCTAATCTTACATTGGATATTGTCATCCCCAGTGTAAGCGAGAGAACCGAATCGAAGCTTCCTTCGACCTTGAATCTTCAAATTTATGCAATCCCACGCATTGAACTATTATTACTAGCGAAGAGTAGTTACCATCTCACTGATGCGACGATGTTATATTATTATTTCTCAACAAGTCTGAGATTCCAATTCCAAAGCAATATTCCTCACAACCAGCATGGCCATTGAAATAACATCCAAAAATGTCATTTTATTATTACCATTTTATATTCCGTTTTCTTCGGATACGAACCCGGTTTCACTATAGCACAAGTCAAATCTTCGACCTGTCTTTGACCGCTAGGCCACCGAGGTATGCAAGTTACATGGTGAATTTATGAATTATGTTCAATCTGCGACTACTGTATTGCAATTTGTGTAAATAGCTGTTTTATGAGCTTTGAAATAAGGTTGAAATTATAACTTATTTTTTTCCGTAACTATTTAATTTTATGGTGGTTGCAGTCTGTTGTATGTTTAATTTTACTCTTATATAATATGTTAAAAACGCAAACGCATTGTGTTTTCTTTTAATATAATTATTAATAGGTATGACTCTTTTTACTGGAGTTTAAAAGTTGCTAGCTGATGGCTATTTTGGTCGTTATCGTCTTAAACAATATAAAGTGTTTTCTACCCTCAAATTTCTAATAATATGATTTTGTGAACAAACAACCTGTCACCGCTGGCAGCCATTATTAGCTGCGGGATGAACCGTGTGTTATACTTACGAACTGTTTAATTTTGCCTTTCGAATACCTTGTGATTGGCAAAACATGGATTTTCGTTTATCTTTGTTAAAAAGAGCAAAACAATATAACTATTTATATAAGGAATCGCTAGGCGTTTTTTGATATGGGTAAGTAGACAAACGGTGTTAAAAACAATGACTTATTATTTTATCGGTAATGTTTTAAACAACTTTCTTTGACGAAAAAGGTTTTTATTTAAACTTCATTTATTTTGCAGCGGAAGACTGTGCCATTATGGATTCACCCTTACGCAGACTTCGGACACGATAAAAATATTCGTTCTGGGCCTAAACCTGAAGCCTCATCTCCTGCCATTTGATTTGGACATTATGTAGTTGCCGCACCCGCTAGTGACCCATTTCACAGCAACAAGACACAATGCTACGTTGCAACCTGTGCGAAACCATCTGCATGCTGCAGGATTGCATTGCCGTAGACCAGCAAAAAACATGCTTTAACGGACCAGCATAGAAGAAACCTTTGCTCGTGAATATCTTGACTTTGATTATTACATCAATCAAAGTCAAATGTAGTGATTTTTAGTGATGAAGACGAAATATATTAACTTAATTAAATATATAAACACAGTAATGTTTTACAGTGCAGAACGAGTGGCAGTGTTACTTTAGGCTATGGGGTTGGATGTCATCGATGGGCCCTGGTGTCCAAATCCAAACCAAATCGAGATAGGTAGCTTAGTCGCTTCAAAGTGGAGATTATAACCCAGTGTGAAATGATGTTATTGTTAATGGCTGTCATTTAACATGTCTATTCATTTCACCACTGACTTACACGTCCGCAAATAAAACGTTTCGTTCATCTTTATCAAACTTAAACCTAATAAACCAGAATTTAAGATATTAATTATGTGTCATCTTAAAAATAGCCCTATTATGGTTGTGTATTCAATTTGCAAGATAATTATTATGTTAGTGACATAAGACTTTTTAGTAAACATAAAATCATACTGGCCTCTAAAGTGTGTGTTATTTTATGAATATTATTCTATAAGGAAAAGTGTGCAGTTTTATTTAGCTAATTTAATTACTTTTGGTAAGAATAATAATAACACAAATAGAGGCTAATACAATAAAAATTAAAAGTTGCAATAAACAATTTGAACCAATAATTGCATTTTATTGTTTTATTCTTTTACATCCTTTTTTTCTTGTTTTAGGTAAACATGAGTTTATTTTGAGATTAGTAATTTAAAATTGAAAACAAAAAAGATACACTTGTGCAGGATTCGAACCCGGTTCTTTAGGTTTCATAACTCTAAGTCAATACACCTGAGCCACCACGCTTTTAAAACTGGTGGCAAAATTATGCTTCCATTGAACAAAATACCAGCAGGTTTGAATAACTATGCGTGAAGGTAGTCAGAAAACACAATTAGCACAGATAGGGCATTTTGTTGTGTGCGTAATAAGGCAGCGGATAAGTGCGGATGTGTGTATAGAATGACACACGTGGATAACTAGGGTGCCCACCGATTCGCTTTGCTGTGTGTACAATACTTTATTCCATATAGTATTAGTCTACATCAATATCACAATATTTAACACGGGTATAGTACTCGTCAATCATTCTATGGAATTAAATATAGTGCAAGACTGACTTTGTTTACCTCGTTTCTCTGCAAAAAAACATCATTTTTATAGAACAGGATTTAAATTCGCATCTAAATTCAAACCTTTAGCTTTAGATAAAGGTCACGGCATTTAACCTATCAAGAATTCGGGGTTAAAGATACTGTCATTAATCAAAGTAATTCGAAATTTAACAGCGCCATTTTACATTTAATGATTTTTTTTAACTATTTCTCAACACAGACTTTTTTTGGTGGCTGTACTTCTTGTTGAGTATGCTTGCATTGTCATATCATCTTTACATATAAAATTCAAAGTCCTGACTGACTGACTGACTGACTGACTGACTGACTGACTTAACTATATATCAACGCACAGCCCAAACCACTGGACTTAGAGACTTGAAATTTTGCACATAGATACCTTATACAATGTAGGCATCCACTAAGGAAGGATTTTTGGAAACTCCCACGGGATAAGGAAAAAACGGGAATTATATATTCGATTCTTTGTAATGGCTGAGATGATGATGATGATGATGATGATGATATATTCGATTCCGAGTGACGCTATCTCAGTAACTATAATAACTAGACTCTTCAAATTTGATACAAAAGTAGGTGATTACAAAACTAAGAAACTAATTTCAGGATTTTTGGAAATTTCCACGGGATAAGGAATAAAACGGGATTTATATATTCAGTTCTACGGGATCGATTTTTCGTTTTACTGGTCGTATAAAACTGAAATTTGGCCTTCAAGTTCCCTTGGGGAGTGTAGGGGAGCACTACAAAAGGATTTCCCGAAATTCCCACGGGAACGGAAACACCGGGACTTTTCGTTTTACTGGTTGCAGAAGCTGAAATTCGGCATGTAGGTTGCTTCGAGAGTGTAGAGGAGCATTAAGAGAGTACTTTCCAAAATTCCCACGGAAACGGGAAAAAGACAGGATTTTTCGTTTTACTGGTCGTAGAAAGCTGAAATTTAGCAAGTGGGTTCCTTGGGGAGTGTAGGGGAGCATTATGAGATAATTTCCCAAAATTCTTCTTCTTTGTTCCCGTAAGAATTTCGGGAAATGCTCTATTTGGCGAAATTCTTACGGGAACGGGAAAAACCGGAAGCGGGGGAAAGTTGAAATTTGTCACGTAGGTTTATTCGGGAGTGTAGGGGAACACTATGAAAGGATTTTCCGAAACGCCCACAGGGACGGGAAAAAACGGGATTTTACGTTTCCAGACGAAACAGCGGAAGAAAGAGACTTAACATTTATAACGTGTGTTTCTTTAAAGGCTTTAAGTGTACTACGAAAGCACTCCCCAAAATTTCCATGGGAACGGGAAAAAACTTATTTTTTCGTTTTACATCTTAGCGCTTACGAAGTCGCGGGAAAAAGCTATTTAGGGTATATTTTAGGACAGCCCTATAGGTTAGGTTAGGTTTGTTTTATAAAAATCCTGCAATATTTACAGTTTCAGAAAAATCAAGGTAGCGGGGCAATGCGGGGGCTTGCTTGCATGCTTGCTTGAGTCCTTGCTTTGCATGCTTGATTGCATACTTGCTTTCATGCATGCTTGCATGCATGCTTGCTTGCATGCATGCATGCTTGCGTGCTTACTTGCATGCATGCTTGCTTGCACGCTTGCTTGCATGCCTGCTTGCATGCCTGCTTGCATGCCTGCTTGCATACTTACATGCTTGCATGCATGCTTGAAAGCTTGCAGGTTTGATTGTTCGCTTGCTTGATTGCTAGCTTCTTTGAAATACTCATGGTTCACGCGTGCGAAGCCGCGGGCAAAAGCTAGTCTACATATATGTTTACTAAATTTCAAGTCAATCCGAGAACTGGTAGTTCTCAAAAAATATTTGCTAATTTTGGAACAGACACCTTAGATACGGACAGTAAAATTAAACAAATGCTAGTGATTAAATTACAGAAGGCATTAAAATAAACTTGTTCTGAATGTGTTCCTCGGAAATATAAAAGCTTGGTGAAATAACTCCGTGAGATGGGCGTGGAATTTTTTGATAAATTTCAGGCAGATATATTACAGCTGCATGTGGATGTGTGTTGATTTTTCGGTGTCAATAATGTACTGAAATATGATCACTGTTACATTGAACAGCAGATTCGACAAAGTAGTTAATGTAATTTTTTGACATACACATGCTATGACTAATACTTAAAGTTGAACGTCTCTGCCTCTCAAATAAATTACAATACCGTCAAACACTCCAACTTTGCCCACTTTTTAGACAAAAACTGAATTTTTTCAAGTTTTTTGTATGAAACCCCGGACACATTTCTGTATCTGTGGCAACTCTGAGATCGTGTGTATGCACTGATTTATCAAAATCTAAAATTAGTAGAAGTTTTCTTTATCATATCACCAATCAAGAGGGCGGGCAAAATAATCTGGACTTTTAGCCAACATTGCCCACGTAGATTTTTAGCGAATTATGGACCTTATACAGATGACATCAACACCAATGAAAGTATTTTGGCAATGAAGGCGATCGACCTAAAAAATAATTCAATATCATTCATACTTTCCTAATAAAATGTGTGGGCAATGTTAGCCTGTCATTTTTCCTCTTCTCCATACAAACGGCATGTAACGATTTAAAAGTGTTAGGGTTGTCAAATTTGGATTTTAAAAAAATAAAATTAATTAGCACAAAGTCGGTAAATATTAAAACAGTTTCTAAGACGCAAATTTGTTTATTACATTGCGGCGTGCGGTGGATCAGTTGACATCGTTAGCCTCGCGATGTAATGCTACTGGAACAATTTTACTGGACTAATGTGAACCAGGCATAAGGTCCCTTTTGCTAGGAAACTTCACATTTTTGTCGGGATAAAATATTTTTTTCTACTTACCAATCTACCTACTTGAAACTTTAAAAAAAACATACTTTGTCTTGAGAACCTCCTCCTTTTTTTGAAGTCGGTTAAAAAAAAAGAAAAGGTGCCAACCCTAAGCGTTTTTTGCTGGCGGGCAATGTTGACAAACATACAGCTAAACTTCACTGGGTAATTTTGCCCATCATGATAACTTTTGTTATATACGAGTTACAGTAACGAAACAATCATCAAAATACTCGGCACATCGTTTTGCATTACAAACAATCGATAAAATTGACTTGTGTATTCCCCATGACGCACAATTGACTACTAAATTTCGTCAGTAATTGGCCCGCAAAAATATACTCCGTACTCGACAAGCGCCAACAGGTTACTGGATGAAGTCAGGAGCGCACGCGCTACTCTGTGTTGCCACAGGTATAGTTTATTATCTACCAATGTCATGAATGTTGCCATAATTCTGTAACTTTTTTTATTATTAGTAGATTTCCTTAGAAATTGTGTTTTGGGCAAAGTATACCCTGGTGGCAAAGTTGGAGTGTTTGACGGTACAGTTAAGACAAAACCACTTCTCGTATAACGTTACTATAGACCGCTAAAATGAGTCCTCGCCCCCGCAGCACCGGAGCGTCGGGTAGAACGACAAAGGGGGCCGAGAGAGGGGCGGGCGGGTAGTGTGCCTGCCGCCCGCACCTCTCTCGGCCCCCTTTGTCGTCCCACCCCGCGTCCTTGTGCCGCGCGGGCGAGGACTCATTTAGAACTGGTTCGCACGAGCATTTTTTCAATGGGCGTTAAAAAAACGTTTAAATAAAAAAATTGGAAACCATGTATTTATTCACACGAAGGCTGTTTTAAAGCGCGGCGCTTTTTTATCGAGCACTGTTCGATTTTCGACGTTGGGCGTTGGACGTTAAATCGAATTGTACATACGGAATTCCGTGTAACTGTTCTGACGCGACGCTTTTTAGCGCTCGTGCGAATAAGTCCTTCAGCGGTCGGTCTATAGCTCCGAGTTTATTTTGATGTATATTTATCTTGTTTTCTATTTTGTAGGTAACCTCGGAGGAGTGTTCGGTCTATTCCTCGGCTGCAGCATGATTACTTTGGCCGAAATTACCTTTTACTTATGGAAGAGTATCGTGGCTGACTTCGAAATTCAGACGTTTACTATAAAGAAGACTCCATAGGTTTAGTTCACATGAATTAACTTCCATGCTGGCCTGGAAGCAAAAGAAAACAGAATGGACCAGTATTCCGCGCAGATGATAAACGCCCTTCGAGGGAACGGGCAAAAATCTTAGGAATCATCCCAATCACTATTTTGAGTTCCCTTTCCAGCTATATCCACACAGTTATGCTAAACGTGGCCTTTAGGTCTCGTTACCTTAGGCTCTGTCTATCTATGGGATATAGACTTGTTTTGTGTGTGTATGTCTGAATTAACTTTATTTAGTAATGCATATGTTTTTTCTTGTAATACAGCGTATCTACGAGTATACTATGCCGTTAGTTGCGTTTAGTTTATCTATCTATAAAATATGCTGTACAATACGTCAGTAGACAAAGACAAGTAGTACTTATTGGTATTAGAACTAAACGTTAAAATAGAAATTGTGTGTGGGCACTGCCGCTGATATTTAACTTCCTCTTACTTACTTTCTACATTACAGCTTAAAGAGTGCAAAATATTGGATAGATTTAAAATAAATCTTCTCTTCTTGTTTTGCTTTTTATTCATATTTACCATACCTATAAAACGTACCGTGTGTGACTGACAGACAGCGCACACTATACTCAAAGCAATGTAGGTATAACACCTTAAGTATAATTTCTATGCTTTACCTCTAAGCATCAAAAATATACTTTTTTATTTCCACGCAATAGTAAATACCTAAGTCAACCTTTTCAACCCACAAGGTGGACCGATGACCTTATTAAGATCGGAGGATCGCGCTGGATGCAAGCCGCTTCCAACCGGTCTTATTGTAGATCTAAAGGAGAGGCCTATGTCCAGCAGTGGACTTGTAATGGCTGAGATGATGATGATGATGATGATGAAGTCAACCTTTTCATTCTTTTACAGGGACGAACTTGGAGGCATACATTACTATTAATTACGCGTTGCTCATGCACATGTCTAAAATATATGGCTTTTGTCATACGTTACAAGGACTCTATTGAATTTTTTCATTTGCGGCCCGGATAATAAACGTTTGCATTATCCCCCTAATGGTTTCAATAAAACGGGATTAGTAAGGGAAAAAATGTCATAGCCATCCTGAAATATGTGTTTAATATTTCGCACACTTCATGAATTATTCCCTTAATAACCTCTTCCACAGTGTTCATAAATTGTCCCCGAGAGGTTTTTTACTGAGAAATATGGAAAAATAATGTCTTTGGTAAATAAGGAAGAGAAAACATAAATTATTTATCTACGTGAGAATGTAGTAAGTTTAGATAGATACCGATAAGTACCTCCGACGCAAAAGGTCGTAACACGTTTTTTATCCGAAATAAGATTTTTCAGCTTTAACTTCCAAAAACTCAAGTGTTAAATATTTTTGATAATTACGGAGTTTTGTAATTGCTAATAGTCATATCATTTGCACTTTACCACGCAAATCGTCGCATCACAACATTCGACGATTTGCGCCACTCCATTAGTCTTCATTAGATACACCCCACACAAATAGTCTTAATTTCTAACTTACGACATTATGCGTTATGCGTAAACAATAGTCGTAGTTACGTCTTTTTGTTGCAGTTTTTTTTACAATTATAGGTCGTAACTCTTACTTACGACTATACGCGTTGCTTTGGTGAGAAAGTATAGATATCCGTTCATATAGTCGTATTTAGAACATAACGACTTTATGTAATGGACCTGATAAATCGCAAAAGGTTTCTTATACGTCCTTTTGAAAATGTTTTTGCCATTATTTTGAAATGATGATAGTTATTTATTTTAATAAATAGATTTGTTTCGTGTTGATTAACCCGCTGCGGACAGATATGCCCAAAGTTTAAAGCAGTGAAAATACACGAAAAAAATCTTATAATCGCTCTCCTGTAAAATGTAAAATCGTCGATTTAGTGATACGACCTTATGCGAAAAAGGTGTCGATATTATTCCTAACGTTAGAAATATAATTATTAAGAACAAGCAATGCTTCGTTTGTCACGGTGTCGTTTTGAGATTAATACTTCACAACTCTATACTCATTAATTACATCTATTTATTATTTGCTATTCTCTGTTACTTTGACATTCATCTGTCTTTTTCTGTGACTTTAGAATGCCCCTTCTCAAGACATAGCAGATAAGACACAATCTTACGTCATATTAAGTTTGTAAGTTTTTTGAATAAAACATCCACATAAATCACGTCAATGCCTCATCGCTCAAGTGAAAAAAAGCAACGCATTAGTTAGTCAGAGTGCAGAAATTCGAGGAATGATCGCTCTGTGGGTTTTGTTTTATTTTACCAAGGCCGGTATAAAATGTAAACTTCGTCATATTCTCTTTTAATTTTCACAGCTATACACTTATTTGACTACTATCGTTTAAAGTTTATTGCAACATTTAATAAAAAAACAAATATATTTATAAGATTTAAAAGTTAACTAAATATACAATACTTAAAAGTAACTAAATATACCTAACTATAAAAAGAAAACTCCGTCTAAAAGGCCCTCCTGCGGCATAGACCCCAACACACTGGCGGCATTTTACCTCTCTGTACAGCCAGAGAAATTCGCTGGGAGAAGTAAGCGCCAGCTCTGGGGTCTCCTGAGGTCTCTCTATACACTTACTTATTTAACAACCACAATGAAATTGATTGAATCAGACGTTACTTTGTGGAGGTCCATATTAATGAACAAAAATTTACCTTGTTACTCCTCACCTTGTGGCACGCTTATGGGCATTTTTCTGAAAATAAATCCACTCACACCGTTCCTCGAATTATACAACTTCGATGGTAATTCTGCTCTGAATTACGAGCACTATTCATTTTAGTATTAGGCAAAAAGTGTCCCAAACTTTTCATACAATTTTCAACTTTCTATTTTGTAACTCTCATACAAGTGTCTATGAAGGAGTAATGGAAAAGGAATGAGAAAAAAAACACTTTTTGCCTTATACTATAACTCTCATAGTACAAGTGTCTATAAAGGAGTAGCGGAAAAGGAATTAAAAAAGGACACTTTTTGCCTTACACTAAAATCAATAGTGCTAGTGATTCTGAGCAGAACTGCCATCAAAGTTGTATAATTTGAGGAAATGGTTGACTGGATTTATTTTCAGAAAAATGCCTTTATGGCAGCGGAGTGGCAAGCTAAATGTTTTTGTTCATTACTTAACCATCAAGTGACATAGTACACGTATTCCCAATTACCCGTAATAACAGTTTGTAGCACGAATTGGCGACAGCGACCAACATCGATTAGCGCTCGATCCATCCCGGTGAAGTACATCAGCCGTATTTAGTCGGTAATCGAATTAGCTGCAACGTATCCGAGTGTAATACATGAAAGCGCGTTTGGTTATCCTGCCAGTATTAATGCAGGCTCTGTTGAAAGTATGCTTTGTATAAGCGGAAATAGAATGACTGTTAACGCGAGTTGCGTTTGTTTAATGTATAAATATTTGAATTGAAAATTTTCGAACACTTCGTTGGTGATTCGTTACGTTCTTAGATACTCATCGTCAACTTTAGATTACACGTCCTGCTGGGCATAGGCTTCTTGCTTACTTTCCCACAAACTCATACCGAAACAAGGTGCTAAATAAAAGTTAGTATTTATAAACCAAAACAACTATACGTGATATTACAAAGACACATAGGTCCTTATTCAACAGTCCACTGACAAAATGGCTGGTTTGTTACTGCTTAAATCGAATACTGGCTCACATTAGACGCGTTTAAAAAGAAACGGCCAAGGTGGATGTTTTTTTAAACAGAAACATTAACCAACATAAAATTAATTATAACACTGGCATACATAAAAAAATACAAGAATCAGTTCACATTGAGGATATAAATGAACATAAAAAAACGGAGGACCTGCGAGCTTCCTTGTCCGACAGTCGTTTAGAGGTACTCGAATGTCTGACTGCACAAAAACATATACATTTTCCCTCTAATATCATTGCGTTACATTCTAAAGGTAAAGTATATAGAAACGTCAGAAACGAGCCAATAATGAGCAGTACTCAGCGGGGAGCAGATAAATCATCACACAAAGGATCTCGGCGCCTCCACTGGCTTTGTTTAAGGGAAATGTCTGCCATTTCGCGTTGCCTTTTGTAATGATGTGGTGTTTGGTGCACATTTGGAGGGAAGTGTTTCGTTGATGCTTAATGTTTGTATTTCATTTTTTTTTTGATCGTACAATTTTAGGTTAATGGGTAAGGCTGTGGCGCGGTTCGAGAGAGTTTTAAAAGGGAAAAATACAGTTTGATTTTGAAAAGTAAGGAAAGTGTTTTCAAAACTAAAAAAGATTGCTTGCTTGTTGTTCTAATCAAAAAATTGTTGCTTTAGTAACTTGTAGCTAGGTCATGATTAAGAAATTATGTATGAGGTTAATTTGGTGTATCTTGCTGATACAAACTTTACTGCTAAATGATTCTAAGGTAAAACAGTTGGGGACCAACGAGATAAGCAGCCTTATAACGACTATAAGGCAAGATACAGAACATAGGTTTGACTATAAAAGCATCATATAGATTATGTTCCTTATTTTCAGCATACGGAGCAACTAATTGGACGTAATTAGCCTAATTTGCAGTTACATTTTGTTTTATTTCTGGGATATGTTAGTCAATTAAAGTTTTAACAAAGGTTTTGGTAACCAAATACAATTTTTAGAGATATTGATTTAAGAAGCACACTGTTCCGTCTTCAACAATCTTACAGCGACTAACCTAACACGTGTACCATTTGAAAGAATCACGTTCCCCAAATATAACCGGAGCTGAAGATGACAACTCAATCATGTCTGCTCAATGATGTGATAAAAGGTAGATCCGGTGTTATCATTCTTTGCTGCGACTATTTTTTTTCTATATTGGCCCAATTGAGTGTCCCACTGCTGAGCAAAGGCCTTCCCTTTTTTCCGCCACTAGTCCCGGTCGAGGGCATTCTCCTGCCACTCTACTTATGCGTCCAAGTCATCCCGCCATCTTCTTCTCGGTCTGCCAATGCTTCGATGGCCGTCACACGGAACCCAACGGGTAGCGATAAAGGCCCATCGCTCTGGATTCATGCGGCAAACATGACCAGGCCAGTCCCTCAGCTTGGCGGTCTTTGCCCCCACATCCGTGACTCGGCTTTTCGAGCGCATCTCCGTGTTTCTGCGAATATTCAGTATTAAATATTGTTATCGTAATAGAATGTGACATTATCCCTTTTTTAACATAGGGCTACTTTTTATCATGGGACCGTAAGTAAGTTTATAAGTTGCCGAGAGTCGCAGACGATGTTGCGGTCTACAAGTAGTATTATTATTATACTGTGTATACTCAAAGGAAACATTACGAAATGGTTAGTGTCTCATCGAATACTTGACTTCGGATTCGAGTTTACTTTCGTCTAGTTTTGGCACTAGAAATGTTAAAATTCGAATATTTTTGAGATCTGTTTTATCTCATGGAATACTTTGAAGACTGAAAGATACATAAAATATTCCGAGGGATAGCGATACACCAGACCTTATTGTCTAAAGAGGAGGCGGTTATAATCACGTTCAAGATCTGATTCTTACCTAATCCTATACCGTAATGACGGAAAGAAACAGTTAAATGCAATGGTGATTCTGAGCGCATTAGGTAATTATAATGTCAAGTGTCTTTGAATAGGCACTTCTTTGAAAACGAACGCGCGAGCAGGTGGTACGAGTAGTATATACGATTCGTATGATGCAAAATATTATTGTAATTGATACATAACCTATCTACACATTAGCTTTCATCATTTTTTTTACTTTTGCATGGCTACAGACACGGTTTACTGTGATGACCAGCCATGTCGGTTCAAGGCCGAGGATTAGAATAAATAGACTTTTAAATTATCTCATTTGGATTCGCTTTCGGCGCCATTAGCATAATTTGGTACTTAAGTATCAATTAATAAGCGTGACGGGTAGGTTGCGCAATGGTGATTGAAGGGAAGTTATTATTAGCTCATTAGCTTTTGCTCTCTTTTAGTTAATACCACAGACCACAGAAAATAGAGCCCCCTCTATTTTAAGGGCATTTATTTTGACTGTCTTTTAATTTTTTGTAAACCATTTTTCAACCGTTTCCTGTTGTCAGGTGGACTTTAAATTTGGTACCTATACATATATTTGTGTAGATTTAATGGATACAGGCACCAAAAAAAGCTTGTCTAAATTTTTTTTTTAAATCCTATTTGAAATCAGTTAAGAAAAATTGTTATTGCTTTGACTTCTTTTACAACAGTTTCTATATCGGAAAAAAGTAATATTTCTAATAAGGCTGTTTATCTCATTGATTTGTAAGTGAAAATGGTCTTTGATGTTCCGAGAGCCATCCATTCTTAAAAATAGCACCAAATCTTAGGATGGTACCGGGATTGGGATTCAATTATTCTACCAGCCAACATTTGATTAACTCAATGCATGATTTCAGAAAGTCAGAATTTGAAAAATATCTATTATTTTAATTTGCTAATTCACAAACTAAAAAAAAAACCATTTTCAAAAAGTTATTTATGGAATGATTCTTGTCGAGTTTTGACGCAATCCAGTCTGAGTTTCAGTTCAAATATGTATATTAGATTATAATAAAATGTAACTAGGACTATAGTTACCATTGTTTTTTTACTTTTAAATGTCAGCATTAACATTATGCAGTCATTGTTATTTACCATTGTATAATAAGGATGTAGACTTGATATTATAATGGAATGAATGAATGGTCGCAACTATTTAACGATACCTATTGAAAAATTATATTTTATTAACATCGGTCTGTTTTGAGTTTATATTATACAAAAAGTGAAGATGTCTTTTGTCGTTAACCTGTCGCTATAATTATTTAAATGAGATTGCCTTTAGAATAATATTGTAGAAGTTCCGTAGGAAATTTCAGCTACTCGATTAATTTGTGAAGATGAATATTGGAATATGAAATTAAGCATTAAAACATTATACTCAGTATGGGTAAATGCCATAATACAAAGAGAGATTCATCATCATCATCATCATCATCTCAGCCATTACAAGTCCACTGCTGGACATAGGCTTCTCCTTGAGATCTCCAATAAGACCGGTTGGAAGCGGCTTGCATCCAGCGCGATCCTCCGATCTTAATGAGGTCATCGGTCCATCTTGTCCACCAAAGAGAGATTAATTACTTTTCCAGTAATTTTTATGTCTAGGATCGAAATCTGGAAGAAAATGGATTGAAGTTGTTTTTAAGCATTTGCGTTAAGAAGCTTTGTTATGGGCATTTTATAGACTTTTAATGATGATTCAATTTTCAGCCTTTGGTGTGACCACATTAGAAATAAAACAAACAATAAGTAGGTACCAAAAATTAAAAAAGTTAAAATTGAAAATAGATTTGATACTGCGTTGCGTAATTTAGTATAATATTAGTTTAGTCATCACAGTATACACAAGTAAGTACAGACAGCTTTTTTAATTTAGTGAATATTAATGTAATGAAAAAAAAATCTAAGGGGTAAAATCGTAAAAATAAATGTAAACCTTTAATAGTAAGTACTTTCAACATGAAACTACCTAATACTAACTAACTACCTCTACTAATAGTACCTTTTAATGTAGTGTTTAAAATAAAGCCCGTGAGTTATCTCTGACTGCTTTTAATTATTTTTATACATTTAAAAAAAGCTTTCAGCAATTGCTCAAAATTCCCCGCTCCCTGCTATAACCGTTTTAATTAATTTTAATTAAGTTAAGTTCTTTAATTAATGGATCATCAAATCAAATCATTTAGCTTATTGTGTGCAAGGGACCCTATTCGCTTAGACAAAAAAAGGCAATGGTTTCTTATTTGCGATTTGGCTAGTCTTGCATAAATTTAACAAATGTCGGTTGAGGTGATATTACCACTGAACTAACACAAAGATTATTGTATAAGAAGCGACAGTCCTTGCCTAACAGCAACTCATATTTACCCACTGATCTTTACTGGCCTTGAACTTTTTCATAGAGCTTTCTTTTATCATGTAAGCAGTCATTAAAGACATGATTTGCGTAATTCTCTCTCAGTAGGGTGGTCCATGATGAAACCCAAGACGAATACGTAGGCTTTTGTACTGGCTAAGAGAAAATATCGAAATTAAACTGGATCTGGAATTTACAAATTTTATTTCACTCAAGCCAAGACGTTAACATTTTCAAGCAGAAATTTTGAATATTGTGACTATTTTAACGTTAACAAGTATGGTCAAGTACCCAAATCTTATCAAGCCTGCGATATCTAAAAATAAATTGAAACGTCGAGATTTCTAAAGTCGTAAAATTTCATCTTATTCTTTTGAGTTAGTCTTGTTCTAATATGCATAGGTATTCACCGTGAAAACACGAGAGCATAATTTATATTCGATTTGTCGCATCTGCGCTCGGGTCATCTTTCGCAGGGTGGAGTAGGTAAGAAACAAGATTTTTAATTTAATCTTTTTGGAGATGATACTTTAGTATATAAGGAGAAATATATTATTGTTTGTTCAGACTGTTCTTGGACGACCTACCTAGCAAAATGGTAAGTAACGAGACAAACATTTAAAAAATATTAATTCCAATAATTTTAAAAACAAATCCTGATAAGGTAGTTCTGGACTTCATTTTTAATGTCATATATTTTGACTTAAAAACAAAGCACTGTTATATAAATGCCCTAAAATAATTCTAGAGTATTCCGGCCGGTTATTAGATTAGTTTGATTGTATGATACACTGTTATAAAGGTTTTTATCATAATTTATGATTTAAAATAGACGCCGTCTACTTACAAAATCGACCATTTTATTGTGAACCGCAATTAAAAGTCCTGAAAAACTATTACAGAGGCACAGTCGCGAACAGGAATTGTTGAGCCACTTACCAATGTTTGTAACTTGGCCGAGTAATACAAATCGAATAGCTGTCAGTCGGTAACATCGGTCATTGATAACTCGGCTTAATTGCGAACAATAGCAAGTGGTCCAACCACCTGCCGAGGTATTCCGGATTCATTTAAAGACACAGTGTTTATTAGTAGACCATGCTAAGGGCTCAACAGACCATCTCAAATCGGTATGTGAGTACTGTGTGTCGAGACTCCTAAAAAGTCTATATTAAAGAAGTCCAAGAATTTATTTTAAAATTTGCTTCTTCCAGAAATTCCTAGTTGCCTTCGCCCTCGCCGTGGCTGTGGTCCACGCTGACGTGTCCCACGTCGTCAGATCCGCTGATGGAGAGGCCACGGTCCTCAGGTCCGAAGGTGAAGTGAAGCCCGATGGCTTCCAGTACGCCTATGAGACCAGCAACGGCATTGCTGCCAGCGCCAACGGTGTCGTGAAGGACTTCAACTCGGTAAGTTGAAGACACAACTTCGTCAAGTGCAGTAAAGACTACCCCCTCATTCATAAACAGGCTTCTGCTAACTTAGTAGTTTGTCCTTATCTGTCACTTTGACATTTACCTTTCATAGATAAGGACAAACGATTGCTAAGTTGAAGAATGGAGACCCTTGCCGCGTACAGCCTCTAAGCGTGGGTTCTAATCCCATCTGATACTCCGAAGTTTCTTTCGTTTATAATAAAACTTAGTCAATCGTGCAACAAAACACTAATTAACATTTCTCAATGTTCATCTCAAGATTTCTAATATCCATTATTTTCTTTATTAAATATACCGTTTCTTATTTCTACAGGAACACGCATCTCAATCCGTCTCCGGCGAATTCAGATACGTCAGCCCTGAAGGAACCCCCTACTCAGTGAGCTACGTTGCCGACGAGAACGGTTACCAACCCAAGGTAATACTCGGGAGCAAGAAAACCGGGTCATTTTTCATACTACTTTCTACGAGAAGTGACCCGGTTTTTTTGGTACCCAGTACATTTAACTGTCTAATTTTCCTAAATACTCCTAAAGTACGTGGAGTGGAGGGTCAAAAACTTTGCGATATAGCCTGCTTCGAGACACTTGCTGACAAGAGACAGAAGCGACAGGGTGGCTCGGTAACAACCACCGCTAACTTCCCTTGTTCAGTTCAGGCCTGTGGTAGAGTATATGGCTCTCGCATCGGTTTGAATAGCCACAGAAGGCTACGTCGTCTGTCATGTCTCCCAGACGATACGCCATAATTCGTCTGCAATAGACGCAAAGGGCTATTCTTAAAGTACCATCTATGACTATGACATATTTTGTAATAGCTAACACCGTACATTCATATGAAACTTCGCTATTGATACGCCAAGAACATGCCTTCGGCCTAGGACATGTATGCACACGCACACAAGTCTGCTCTCAAGACAATCGAGCCAATTGGGTTACCTGGGGCCTTACCATGGCGTCTTAATGCTATTAAATTCTGATTCTTTACCTGTCAGTTTTGACACTTCTAGTAAGTATGAATCTGACAGCGATCGTTACAACTTCGGTGCGGAATTGAATCGCACGGCATTAAGACATGGATATTCGCAATACAGAAGCATTACTTACAGTTGCATTGCCAGCATAGCGGGTTAAGATAAAACAGCTCACCAGAAATCAGTAATTTCATCAGCTGTACTCTCCTCGCCGAAACAGAACAGCGCAAGCACTGCTGATGAGCGAGTAAGGTGTTGAATTTTCTCTAATTGTTCTCCTTTTTCCAGGGTGACCACCTCCCAGTAGCCCCCGAAATCCCCGCCCAGATCGCCCGTGCCCTGGAATACATCGCAGCACACCCCCAGGCTGAAGACAAGTACGCCAAGGTCGCTCAACCCGTCCAACAAGCCTACAAGCCCGTCCAGGCCGCCCAACAAGCCTTCAAGCCCGCCCAGGCCGCTTACAAGAGACCCTACTAACTAAATAAATACTGACACACGAATTCGCACTGCCAACTAGTATAAGCTATTAAAAGTTTTCATGTTATAATTGAATAATAATGGTTTTATTTCTAACTACCTAGCTGTCTTGATAGAATTTCTGCTCAAATATGTTTATTTAACCTTTATCCGAACAATTTTTCAATTTTTTCTCTACTATACATAAACCACTAAATATAAACTTCCATGCTGGTCTGGAAGCAAAGAAAAAACATAGAATGTACCAGTTGCTTCGCTACCCGCCCAGATGGTAAAAGCCCATCGAGGGGAGGGGCGAAAATATTAGGAATCATGTTAAAGGCGATGAGGCTAGCAACCCATCACTATTTTGATTCCATTTTCCACCTATACGCCCACAATCTCTTGCTAAATGTGGCCTGTAGGTACCTATTACTTTAAGCTCTGTCTACCCCGTAAGGGATAAAGACGTGATTTGTGTATGTGTATGTGTGTATGTATACATAATAATATACCGAACATACGAATTTAAAAAAAAAAATAACTTCCATCCTGGTCGGGGAGCAAAGAAAAACAGAATGCACCAGTTGCTTCTCTTCCCGCGCAGATGTTAAAAGCAAATCGAAGGAAAAGGCGAAAATCGTAGGAGTCATGGGCGATACGGCTAGCAACCTATTTTGATTCCCCTTTCCACCTATGGGTACGCCTAGAATCATGCTAATCGTGGCTTTGAGGTCTTGATACATTAGGCCCTATTTACCCCTTAAGGGATAAATACGAGATTTATGTATGTAAATAAAATACCGAATTGTTCCAGACTATAATTTATATTTATACAGGATGACTTCTAATTGGGTACTACTCCTTAGTTAGGGGGTTAAACTAGAGCCAAGTTGCATTATTTGAGGTCCAGTTTTGTAGAGAGAGTTCTAATACTATGATTTTTGAGTTTATTATTTTTTTAATTCATCACCTTTCGAAGTAAAACTCAAAATTAGGAAAAATGATACTTTTGGTTTACTTTAGATCGGTTTCTTCATCTTGGCTTTAGACACTAAGAACGCATTTTTAAAAAAGATAATGAATAAATAACTACTTTTAACAAAAAATCATGCAACTAGGTAATTCACATAGCATCTAAGTATGTCATAATAAAAATAGTACATTGTGTATTAAGGGCGGTAAGTCAGAATTACGATCGAGGCTCTAGTAGAAGCCTGAAGTCGAAGACTGAGCGCATTCTGAGACGAGGTTCGTAAATCCCGTTCGAACCTTGAAACATACAATGTTTTTCAGCACATTTGCGATTTGCGAGTAAATAAATAAAATTATAAGGCAGAAATACCGCGTGCCGGAGACGCGGCGTTTGGCCAGGCGGGGTCGCGGGTGACGAGGGGCGCGGGGCTGCGGGGGTCGCGGACGCGGGAGCTACTTACCGCTCTAGGGTTTCATGACAAGCAAAAAGCCCGAGGGTTTTATATGGGGCATTGCGGCCAAGTTATCCTGTATGTTTTGATACCGTTTACGAGCAAGTATGATGAAAAAGTTCTTAAAACGAGTTGTAACTTTTTCTTGCTGCTTAAATTGAGGAGGATTACTCAGATTTTTTTTCACGAGCCTAATGCAAAAAAATCCAAAAGTTCATTAAAATTAATGAATAGCTATTAATAGCAGAGCCGGCAGTTTACTTACAAAGGACGAGAGATGGCGCTGTTGTCAACGATAGATCTTATCAATGTAGGTATCGAAAATTCATTCTAAGTGAGCAGAGTTTGGAAATGTGTGTTACAGTTACGATATTCAAACAGATGGCGCTTTGCGACAAAATTTGCGTAGTGAGATATGACTGTTGGAAAACATGGAAAATAATATTAAAGTACAGATTTTACCTTGAGGGAAAATACAAGATGTCTAAGAGTTATTCCAGTATATTTCGGCAATATTTAAGGTTAGTTTTAATAAACACTCGTAAACATTTTAAATAGGTAGTAATTTTAATGCTGGTCATTTCCCTACTGCTTCTGAACCATCTTAGAGTACTTACAATAATGTGTGTAGATAAAGTGATGTAGGTTCGTTTCAAAAAACCACACTCGTGCTTTTAGGACCCACATTATAATAATGGTTGTATATAATACGTTCATGTTTACACAACAGTGTAAGTTTTTGATTATTTACAACTTTTACACGCTTACCAAGGCATAGTCAAGTTTAAAGAAACTATATGACAAAGACACATTTACGCATTTATTTTATACTAGCGACCCGCCCCGGCTTCGCATCGGTATATTATGCATGTATTATACTTATAAGCCTTCCTCTTGAATCACTCTATCTATTAAAAAACCCGCATCAAAATCCGCTGTGTAGTTTTGAAGATAATAAGCATACATAGGGACATAGGGACACAGGGACAGAGAAAGCGACTTTATTTTATACTATGTAGTGATAGTGAAGTTCTGAGTCTGTTTGTTTGTTTCCCTCTTCCGCTCAAACAGCTAGAAAATTAAAAAAATAGAAGCATAAAGAAGTAAATACATATAAAAGGTTGGTTGGTCGGTCAGTAATATGATGTTCTTGGAAAATGTATGAATTTCAACTGCCTTGTCTAATGAGTTACGCGAGCGGAGCCGCGGGTAAAAACTAGTCGTTACTAGTTACTACGTAGTAGTAGTTACGTTAGTCGTTACTAGTCGTAGAATAAACGGAATTTTTCATGAGGTATATTCGTTAATATACCTCATGAAAAATTCCGTTTATTTTTGTAAAATGAAGACGCTACAGCTTAACACTCTGAACGCAATAAATCTATCAAAAAGGACCTTGAACAAGATTCAAGTTCCAGTTTGTCAATTTAAAAACATCGCAACACCAACCGCACAGGTCACCAACAAAAGCTGAGGTGAGCGCTTTTATTTTATTAGATACTATCCAGTTTATGCCTTAGCTTTGCCCACGCGGCAGAAAAAAAATAGGCTCCCTATCCCATTATAATTTCCAAGATTTCTCTCTTAGTACACCAATATAATATTCGAGTTTACAGAATAAATGACGCAGGCGTAATGATCACACACCTACTTTTTTTTTAGAGCTGAGTTTATCTAAATCAGTCAATCTCGGATGTCATGCGGTGGTATTTTTTAACAAAGGTGAAATGTGTTGTGTGAATCTGAGTAATTTAAACGAACGGCAAATGGAGATATTTTGAGAAATGTGCCAATGACGTATTCAAAAGTTGACACGCACACACATTTCACCTACGTCATCCACTTCAATACAGAGATTGGTTAGATTGTGCGTTGTTTGTCAGTTAGCGAGTCATTTATGGAATTGCTAAGGCCTTGTCAGGTTCGATGCATATAGTCTAGTCAGATATTACCCATCCTTTTTCCCTTTACATACAGTCATCAGACCAAAGGGGAGTCCTGATCTACTGGCATTGTCGGTAATCTGGCTAGGTGATTGCACATACACAAATCATGTCTTTATTCCTCACGGAGTAGATAGAGCCTAAAGTAACAAGATCTACAGGCCACCTTTAGCAAGACTGTGGGCGTATAGGTGGAAAGTGGAATCAAAATAGTGATGGGTTGCTAGCGTTACGCCCATTCCCTCCATGTGCTTTTAACATCTGCGCGGAAAGAGATGCAATTTGGTACATTCTGTTTTTTCTTTGCTCCCAGACCAGCATGCAAAAGTAATAGCAGATTCTGGCAAAAAATGTGCGTCGAGGAATAAATACTAGGGGAATTTAACGTTCGTCTTTAGCGTTGCATTACACGAACATTCGGTGCAGTTGGTGTGAACGCGGTTATTGGCTGGCTGCATAAATTTTGATAATGTCACTAAATTATAATTTATGATAATAGCGCAGGTTACCTTAGGTTTTAAGAGCTATAGATAAAGGTTCATGGCTAACAAGAAAGAGTTTCTTATGAAGCTATTACGGGTTCAGTTGATTTTGAAAATGTACGTCACATACATTACATACACTGAGACTTGATTGAGCATCTTAAAACAGGCATCCATAGAAAAGGCTAATAGAAGAACCAGGTAGCTGAGTTTAATATTTAAAGCTCGAAAAATCTCACAAAGTCAACTAGAGTTACCTACTTTCGGAGCCCATAGCTTTACACCGAAAAATTGGTAAGTAAGAAAAATATCTTGTATGCATGTATTTATGTATAACTCTTTATTGTACATAAAACACAAGAAAAAGATAAATATAGGACAATACAAATGCACAAAAGCGAACTTATCCCTAAAAAGGATCTCTTCCAGTTAACCTTTGAACGATTGACAGGACATGAGTACTAAGCAAGAGTAGACACTGAAAATGTAAAATGACCGATCGAAGAATATCTTAACGATGTATTATATATTATGAGAATCTCACACCTCGACATGTAATTTATCGTTTTATTGTCTCACTCGATAATTTGAATAGGTGTAAAGGTCATATTAATTATTTTAATCAATGCCAAAAAGAGCGAAAGTACTCCAAAAGTTTAATTGATTAATTAATTAGGCTCCTCTCACTCGAGTCTCATATCTTGAATGAGGCTGAAAAAACAGACTTGTTCTCATGCTCACTGTGTGTCCCTGCTTTGTTGGAACCAACGGGCATCGCTAGGGACGACGGCAAGAGACCGGACGGTATGTCTATGATTCCGTGGAGTGTGGGGCGTGTGCTGGTGTGGGATGCAACGTGCGTAGACACACTAGCCTCGTCTCACCTTCGCGGAACCACGAGTAGAGCAGGCGCGGCTGCAGAAGCGGCCGAATCAGGCAAGTTAAATAAATATAGAGGTCTCAGCACCGAATACAACTTTGTCCCTTTCGGTGTTGAGACCCTTGGTCCGTGGGGTCCTAGCGCTATTAGCCTCTTCAAAGATATTTCGAAGAGGCTAATAGACGCTACGGGTGACCGCAGAGCTGGCAGCTTCCTTGGACAGCGTATTAGTATCGCTGTCCAAAGGGGGAATGCTGCCAGTGTCTGTGGAACTATGCCACGGGGGCCCCTTCTTTTATAATTATTTTATTTTAAGATTAGTTTTAGTTTAGTTTTTAATTTAATAGTTTAATTTGTATTAATTTCATTTATGTAATTCACTAAAGTGACTTTTTATTATTATGTTATAAATACCTTAACATAATAGACCCATTTTGTTAACTTATAAGCATTAAGTATATAATTATTAAGTTGGTACACTGTCGCATTGGATTTCCTGAAATGATAGTGTATTTTTTTTACAGAAAAGAATAAACAAGTTTTTATAGTACTTTTTATAGATATTATGTAATTGTGTCTTATAACAAACAACATAATAAGAAACAGTCAAAACTTAAAAATAACGTAAACCTAGCTAAAACTATTGTTAAATTAAAGATAAAAAATGCATCGTTAGCAGCTTTAACTGCCTCTGTCAAATTTTAGCTCAATACGATTGTAAGAACTTGAATGATCTCATTTTTCTTTCATTAAATTATTAGTTAAGCACATCATTAGTTAGTTACAAGTTTAGTTAACAAAAGTTATGAAAACAGTTACATATCAACGAACAGGATAAATTATCTCGCTTCACGGCGAAGAATAATATAATTCCGACACGCATTTTGACACGTAATTTAAGCTCAGTTGTGACATTAGCACATTTTCACGTACCTGACCTATGATCTAATGTACATTATGTACAATTTATTTTCATGTAAGTAAAGTAATAAATGTATACATAAGCGAATCGTCTTTATTTATTTAACTATGTATAAAAAAGTTGCCCTAAATCACTGCCCGGTGACATGGTGCCCCGAAGGCTGGCAGCATTGCCGCGTACCCTTTGTGCTAAAACAAACCAGCCGTCTGGTCACCCCAAGCTTCATTCAGCTGAAGCTTAACATACTCGAGAAAGATCACGTCCACAAGAACAATGTCATCTTTAAACAAAAATAAATCGTGTCGCAAGCGCTGCTCTTTAAGCATTAAAAAAAGGTTAATTTATTACGTTTTACCAACAAAAAATGCGTTCACCTTGCCACCAAACAAATCATATGATGATCAGCAATCTGGACCGTTGCAAAATAAGTTAAATGTCGATACAACCAACGGAGATGAGTATAAAACCAGCCTGGCCTTTATCATAATCGCAGTTGCAGTTCGTCGGTTAACTTTGACACACTTAAAATGGTGAGTAAGGCTTACAACACCAGTGTTATTTCATACGACATCTCTTCTCAAACAATTTCATTAAAAGCAGAGTTCAATTTATAGTAGTTTGCTGGAGCGTCAGCGATTTTGTGTGGGCTTCATACGTAAAAATTGGTGAAAAAAAATGAGTAGGTTGAATCAGCTGCCACATAAGTGTTTTTGCTTAGCGTGATTGACTGAGGTTGTTAAACCCTGGGATAAACTATCAGTGGGATCAATCTCACTTTTATTTTTAATCACATTGTGGTTGCATGTGAATACGAGGTCGTTGGTCCTGAGCTTTGATCTATAGGTATAACAGTTTTCGTTCTCTAAATAAAGTTTTTTTTACTTTTGTTTGATTAGAATCTAGATTTTAGTCTTTGTTTCGGTTTAAGTGTTTTACTTAGGTATAAATACAGGCAAAGTTTATAGTTTTGGCGTAGGAACTACTTATCCAAACCAGATACAAAGATCTATATATATTTTTCTAATTCTTCATGTAATACCTTTTGGACAATTGTGTTAACTGTGTTTGATAAAGAACACGTTTTCTTTATTATAGCAAGTTTGTGAGTGAAAAAATTAATGCGCGAGGGTCGTTTGTTACCCAGGCTCTTGCTTAGACCTTGCCCCACGAACCGACTATCTTCACACCAAATTCTACTATTATTTTAACGTTTCATCACAACATTCCAGAAATCCTTCATCATCCTCGCGTTCGTCGCCGTGGCCGCGGCCGACGTATCCCACCTGGTCAATCGTAACTCTGGCGCCGAAAAAGATGCCCAAGTTATTTCCCAAGCAGCTGACGTCGGTATCGAGGGCTACCAGCAAAGTTTCCAGACCAGCAACGGCATCTCGCACCAGGAGAATGGACAGCTGAAGAACGCTGGACGCGTAAGTAAAGTCTTTCATCATCACTTCATCCTATCAACCTCTCACAGCCGGGATCCAAAGCCGTGTTATCTAACGGCACTAGGAATCAAATTCAGATTCAGCATTCTTTTCTGTCACTTGGTAAAGGATCAGGGCATTCCATGAGTCCTTCAATTCTAATTAGTACTTCATCTTTGCGTGAACTGTCTTTAAATTCTCTATTTTACTTTGGTAATTCGAACAATTCTGTTATCCGGCACCTCCTGTCTTTACCAGACCTTTTTATTTCCAGCCATTAATGCATATACCTTACCTTGTTGCATTGATGCATACACTTGCAACACTATTTTGATTTCCCTTTCCACCTATACGCCCACAATGACGTTAAACGTGGCCTTTAGGTCTTGTTACCATAGGCTCTGTTTACCTCGTAAAGGACGTAGACGTGATTTGTGTATGTATGTGTAAGAGACATAAACAGACTAATTTAGTTACCACTGAATCTAAGTGGTTATGTAGATAGATTATATCCAGTCCATCATAATCGAGACATCAAATATTTTACACCTATTTTGCGTGGTGGGTCACTTATAAGGGCTGCATAATTTTGCATATTTTAGAAATATTTGCATCTGGAGAAGCATTATCGGCCGATGAAGTCATTATGAACACATTAAAGGCTGATTCTTCCAAACTGATTTGAAGCATAAGTAATGGGGATAAAGTTGTTATTGAATTAGATGGAAAGGCCAACCGCTTAATCCATATTCCGATGAGGAGTCACATGATGCACGAAATGCCACTAATATCAAATAAATTACTGTAAAAGGTTATCATTTGATATTTCAATAGGCGAAGGGGATCCGTATTAGAATCAATGTTGTTTTATCTTAAGGTCAGGTGTCATAATAGTGAATCAAATCAGTTTAACGATCATTAAAATAAGGTTAATAATATTTAATGACGTGTCAGTCAACTCTATAACGGAAGGTCTTTTTATAAGCAGTGGAAGATGTAATAAAAAGGAGGTTAATTAGATAATAAGTAAACATGATTGATTATGTTAAATTTATAACATTGTAAATCAATGTTTATTAATTTTATTACACTGAACATGCAGATGCGAGGAACAAATTTAAATTTCTGGTCATTACCATGTGTTAATTTTATACCTTAATTATGTACTTCAATGTTATGTAGACACAGTTTTATTAACATTAATTGACATTAACTTGTTGGCTAACGAAGTATAGTGAACTTAACTATCTACATAGATAAGTCGTGCCATTTAAACTCTAGAAGTGTTAAAGACTCCTAATCAGGAACCAGATTCATAAATGGCTTAGTTACACTCAGTAGAGACCAGCCATTATTGCTAGAGCATCATAATCATCGTCTTCAACCCATGCATGTACAAGCAGTTAATCTAAAAATGTAACACCAAATTTACCAACCAAGGCAAATAGCTAAAACAACGTTTGTTTCAACAGGAAGACGAAGCTTTGAACGTACAAGGAGAAAGCCAATGGTCCGCTCCTGATGGCACCCCCATCAGGCTAACCTTCACCGCTGACGAGAACGGATACCACCCAGTTGTAAGTTTCCTATTTTAACCAATCATAATGCACACGTCTCACCAAGTTCTTAAGCGCTGAGTAAATGTTCCTAAAGTTGTGAGTTTAAGACGACCAACGCGTCTGCGGTCTTCTGACAGCTCTATCCAGCTCTTGATCTAGTTGGAGCGAGATGGTCTTTCGGCGTTCTTTAGTCGATCCCCAACGCCGTCAAAAGTTGTTTTTCACACCTCTTATTACACGGATAGCACTGAGAGCAGCTGTTCTACTCACTAAGGCCCGCCCGGCTCTGTTGTCTGAACTACAAGGTGTCTGCATTCAATAAACGTACATTGACTGTAGTTCAGTTGGCAGGTCGTGGCCAAACTCATGCGTCTTGTTAAGCTTTGTTGTTCTTAGTATTTCTACAGTCACATAAGAGTCTCCTGCTATCTTCCATGTATGTTTCGTAATTTCAAACATTTTTTTTCCAGGGTGACCACCTCCCCACTCCTCCCCCCACCCAGGCCATCCCTGAAGCCATCGCTCGCTCGCTCGCCTACATCGCCGCGCACCCCCCACCACCAGAAAGCCAGCTCCAACAGAGGAAATTCTAAGTCCATAAACATTGTTAAACTTACCATGTCAAACGAAATATAGTAATTCTGTTGATTTCATTTGTTTTTTTAATTGGTTTTGTAGCGTAACATCCATCCAACTTAATAAGTTTAACGAAGTTGTATTAATTAAGTAGTACTTCACCGCGACAAATTTCATTGGTTTTAACACTTTCAACGCAAACGCGTTCAACATATTTGTTATAACAAGAAACTTATAAGCGCTCAGTAAAAGCAGAGGAACTCCGTTAAAAAAAAACCAGGCCTAATCCTTTCATGCTTTGACTTTGGCATGGTGTCACTAAAATTTAGCCTCATAACCGTCCTAGTCGTTCAGTCGTGACAACCATTACCAAAGTTTATACGCCAACGACGAATTAAAAATCAAGTTAGGTAGTTTGTCGTTTGTTTTTTTCCGGCGGCGTACAGAGCCCGTCATTCCATTCGTAGTGTGGCGGCCAAGAGGTTAAGTACATACATGCAGATACCAACGATGTAATTAGGAAGTGTATGAAATCCTCGGAATGGCACACTATTATGAAACGGGCCAAAGATAAGTTGATGACGATGCAAGTAGGTAAGTAGCAGTTTTGAAAGGACTCGGAAAACAGCTCGTCTCTTCCCAATATTTATTCAGAACCAACACTTTCTTTGCGCAATTCAACTCGTCATAACAATTTCACCTTGTTATTCAATGATTATATTTGGTGTAAAGTGTTGGAATCACGCGATACTGCAATCATGAGCCAAGGGAAACACCGTGAACTGCTGTTTATTTGTTTTGACGTATGATTGATATGCAATTTAAAAATGACATTATGGAGGGGAAATGTTTGCGACGATGGAGCACACCAGTCCTAAACTGAGTGGATGTGAAAGACGTGAAACAAAGGCCAATATTACACTGCATTCGTGTACCAAGTTACTTCTAAGGACAAGGCTGTAACTTAATACAATTACCACACTCTGGAACATTATTAGGTGGCAATTATCCTTTAAAAAGGTCTTTAAATATGACGTCAACGTTAAATGTTTTACTTACAGTTCGTGAGCTCTTAGAATGCCATTCGAGTTTGTCTTGCTGTCTGAGTTACTCGGCCGATTCTATTATCAAACCTAGAGTGAGAGAGACAGCAAAACAAACCCGAATAGCTTTTATTTAAGAACTTATCTTGCCGTTTTAGTTTATGATTGAACGGGTCAAATTTTGCAAGTCAAATTTGACCGACTTCTAGTGGTCAGACGGACTTGAAATTTGGTATACTAACTTAATACAATATGTAGGACGGACGACAATTACAAGTATAATCAGTATGAAGTCCGTTATAAATGAACTTGCTAATGAAAACTTTTATAGTACTCAACAAAAAATATGTCGAAAACTTTCCTGTTTAATTGTTCTACATTGTTTAAACGCCAAAATTTGGTCACGCAAAGTGTTTCTTTCAATCGTAGCCTCTTATTAATAAGAGTAATTTTGTTTGGAATTAATGTTTTTATTACTGTTCTTTAATTGCTTTGCTAATTGTAATTAATGCAATCCACGACCAAGCTGGAGTAGACCTGGATCGAACCACTAACCACGGCTGAACTGTTACGTTTATAAAAAAAACCTCGTAATAATTCAACTACGCGCCGACCCTTATTTACTTTGATGTATAAAGCGCTGAATTCATTATTCAGATTGAAATTAATTACAACACTCATTGCTAATGAAGCTGTTGGTTGGGACAATATTTGCGCGCCCTGCCCGTCCCATCAGCGTGCCTTTGTTCTCGTAATACAGCCATTTTGAGTTTGAGCTTGAAACAGAGTTATGTGTTCAACGAAGATTTCTTAATCGATGTTACTGTGTTAATTTGGGCTTAGGCATTAATGGTCGTACGACGCTTTAATATTCTAGTAGTTTGACCTATGACCACTGATACAGAGTGTCGTGGTTTCAGCCCGGGCAGTTTTTCGGAAATTTTATACTTTGAGCTTTTCAGCGAAGGAAATGTTATGAGGAAATCTGTGTGCTGCGAAGCAATTCAATGATGGGTGTGAAGTTCCCAATCCGCATTGGCCCGCGTGGGAACTAGCCTAAGCTGCAGGATTTTCGCAAAATCCGTCTAGATTAGAAATCATCTAAGCATTTCAGGTTGTTAGATCCAAGAGTTTGGGTTGTATATGGATGAGTTAATCCGAAAGTCTTAGGAATCATGTTATGCAAACCATCACTATTTTGATTTTCCTTTCCACCTATACGCGCTTAATCATGCTAAACGTGGCCTCAAAGTTTTGTTAGCTTAGGCTCAGTCTACCCCGTAAGGGATAAAGACGTGATATATGTATGTATGTAATTTATCTTGTAATACATTTATATTTTTCATTTATTTTAATAAGTAGCTATGCTATATAAGGATATGGAAAACGAACGGATCGAGAAATGTTTTAATCCTTTTTCGAGTCTCGGTTTCCTCGTCTGCAACCGATATGGCTACGCCGCGTCACGATTGCAATTTCACAGTTGTCGTCTAGTGTATCTGCCTCCTAATACGATATACACCTGGGATCTTCAAAGGTGATTTATACGTCGAGGCAAAGTTTGCGTCATGCTCTGACTGTCGGAAACGTGGCAAATAAAATAGAGGTTTCCCGTTGCAATGTAACTTAGTCTACAATACAATACAATACAAATACTCTTTATTGAACACCACAAATCAGTACAAAACAATACAGAATCAAAGAACAAAGTAGACAATAGGCGGTCTTATCGCTTAATAGCGAACCAATAAGATAAATAAGTTGGAGCAGTTTAAGTAGGTGGCGGAAACAAATAGACAGGATAAACGCAGGGATAATAAAAACAACAATACCAATATAAATATAATACATAGCTAAATAAATAAAACAAAACATTACTGTATAATACTAAAGATAAAATAAATCTGAGAATTTAACAATGAAAGATAAGAAGGCCATATAACAGAAAAGGATTTGATCAGAAGCAGAAAGAAAAGATAAGGTACCTACTAAAGACAGGGAGTGGATTAAATTAGTAATAAATAGTGAGATTTGAGTTGGTTAAAAATAGGTTTACAGAAGTAAAGGTAACAAGACCTAGGCCACATTTAATATGATTGTGGGCGTCAAGGTGGAAAGAGGAATCAAAATAGTGATGGGTTGCTAGACGCATACGATATTCGCCTAGGTATTCCCTCCATGGCTTTTACCAACTGGGAAGAGAAGCAACTGGTACATGACGACCCCATCTGAGCTAAGTCGCAACAAGACTATCGCGCTGTAACAACAAATAGGTAGGTACTAAAAACCTTGTATATATCAATAACCAATATAAGGTGACCCCACATTGCGTACATTTTACTTTGGAACAGGGCTCTGCTGACAATGGATTATTGATATTTATAGATAATGGTACCGAACCCTTCGTCTACGGACTACGTCTAGATGTTTTATTTTGTCTGAGGCTGCGACCACGCCGCAACGTAGACCTTGCACGATTCTTGCTACGTGAACTGGGCTTTACTCAAGAGATGCAGGTTGAATATATCCGCGCTAAATAATACAGAGCCGTGTCTCACATACACGCCAGTTTCAATTTGTGCTTGTCGATACGTCGATACAGGTTCCTTACCAAGGGTAACTAGTTCGGGAAATCATTAACTTGGTTTGAGATTGTGTCGTGGAAACGCTTCAGTTAGGTTTACTCGGAGGAGTGGCTTTGATAGGGAAAACTTTGGTACGGACGTTGCTGTAGAATTATTTTGAATAAGTTAAAGTTTAAATGTAATGTATTTTGGAAGTTGCTGCTGCATCTGTGATATGCTATCTTTAGGAACCCTTCTCCTTTTTAATAGCGCGCGACAGACGGCTTACAATCATATGTGACGTACATGACATGCAATATTAATATGTACCTACCTTTAATAAAACTTCTGCTCTGATCTCAAAAGTTTGTTTGTTGTTGTTTGCTGACCCTAAACGAGGTGGGATAAAGCCAGGAGAAAGAAGATGAGAAGAAGAACGGCGCTGCCAGTTTTTCCGTAGTAATTGAGATGTTTACGCCGACGTTTTCGAGACGTCTTTTGTGACAAATCTTAACCACGTAAGTCTTTTCATAAATCGGGTAGTAAAGACCGAACCATCCAGTCCCAGTTTTGTGATTTTAGGTTTAATTTTAAGATATTTAAAGTCCTTTTTTCATTTTAATAATTTGTACTTCATGTAGTACATTCGGAAGTTATTCTTGCTATTATGAATGTATGCTTATATGTATAACTCTTTATCACTATCACTACATAGTATAAAATAAAGTCGCTTTCTCTGTCCCTTTGTCCCTATGTCCCTATGTATGCTTATATCTTCAAAACTACTCAACGGATTTTGATGCGGTTTTTTTAATAGATAGAGTGATTCAAGAGGAAGGTTTATATGTATAAAACATTAAGATAATTCTCAGATCGCTGGAACTTGTCGCACGAGCCAAAGATGAGTTTCTTCATTACTGCCCGAGGTGTGTAAGTACGCAATTTTACATCTTTCCTTGGCCTGGAAGTGGAAATTTCTGCTCGCGTAACGGGCGGTAAACTGATACTTACGGCCCGGGGTGACGTAAATTCGAAGCAAAAGCAAATGTCATATAAGCAGTAAAATATCTTAAATTGACTTGATCTAGGTATTATTTTTATTATTATAGCCTTTTTTTTTATTCCGAATTCGCTACAATTTCAGTAAGTATGTTGTTTATGTGTAATTATGATTGAGTCTCACGGTAGTTTCATGTTGAAAGTATGTTGTTGTTGTTTTTATTTTATTATTATTATTATTATTTAATTGTCGCGTAATTCGGCGTGCCTCACGGCATAGGCCTCCTCCGTGTATTGGAGGGTTTGGGCTATAGTTCCCACGCGCGCCCAGTGCGGATTGGGAACTTAACACACACCATTGAATTTCTTCGCTGATGTGTGCAGGTTTCCTCACGATGTTTTTCCTTCACCGAAAAGCTCATGGCAAATTGCAAATGTAATTTGCGCACATAAATTCAGAGGTGCGCGCCCGGGATTTGAACCCACGACGCTCTGCTTGAGAGGCCACAGGTCAAACCACTAGGCTACCACGGCTTTTGATCTAGGTATATTAGAGCTTAATTAAGTATTAATCTGTGCAAATCTGCTTTCCATTACAATCGCTGACCAAATTGTTTAAGAGTCATGTCAGCTATAATATAGCACCACTAACGTAACATCCTAACTAAACATAATTAACAAGAACAAAGCTCAAAACCACATAAATCATATTTAACCTTGTGCTAACGTCATTTAACGGTACTAAAAGTTGCTTATGCCTAAGTAAATGACACAAGCCTGGAATGCTTTTGTTTCATCGATTTTCAGTTGATATTTCAAGTCACGCGATCAAGCAATAAGTTACCCTTACACAACTGGAGTTGATTCCTCGCTGGAGAATAATTAGAAACGGCGTAGTAATTGTCTTAATACACTTGAGTAAGCAATTTAAAGCGAGTTACGTACGATTGTGGTTTTTAAATAGTCGTTTTCTTATAACAAGGAGTTGGGAAGCGAAGCACGATCGTTCGTTGCGTGACGCAGCGGGAAGATTGGAGGGGGCATTTAAAATAATATACAACAGGATTTCATTCGACAACCCCAATTCGAGGAGTCGTCGGCAACCCCTCACTCTCCGATAAACTCGATCCTCTTGCTCTCCGCAGAGACGTTGGCTCCCTTTGCGTGTTCCATAAGATCTACAACGGGGAATGCTCTGAGGAACTCTTTGACCTCATTCCAGCTGCGGGGTTCCATTACAAATCCACCCGTCGTAAGCGTTCATTTCATCGACATCATGTTGATGAATGGCAGTCTTCGACGGTGCCGTTTAATCGGTCTTTTTTGCCACGAACTTGCAAAATCTGGAACGAGCTTCCCGCTGGGGTCTTCCCATCGAGTTACGACCTACCCAGGTCGTACATTCGCCTCTTAAAGGCACCCGCCTTTAAGAGGCGAATGTACGATTTTCTGCAGGGCCGACAACGCACTGGCATCGCGTAAAATGCTGCTGGTGTCTATAGACAGTGGTGATCATTTAACATCAGGTGACCCACTAATTCGTTTGTCTGGCCTCCCTAATAAAAAAAAAATACTGGCTAGGTCCTTGTACTAGTTAAAACTGCCATTCTTGCTAATTTGACCGCCAAGTAAAAGAATGTTCTAGTGTAGAGAATAAGATGGCAGACAACAGTACTGGCTCATGAGGTATCTTAGACCTCAATGCTGACAACGCATCTTCAAATCACAGTTTTCTTAGTCTAAGCTTTGGGTCACAAAAATCACCTGTGTATGTGAAAAACTTAAGTAAATACCTGTTGCATATAGTACTCGTAGTGTACAGGACTGATATGGGACTTAAGTCATTTTTACTATTACCAGCTTTATATTAACTTGCAACGTATGTATGGATGTTTGTCCGGGTGGAATCTTGCGACTCAATTTTAAAGACTTCATCCGATTGAGCTGAAATTTTGCATACCTACTTGTGTAAGTCAGATGACAATACAATAATCAAAACTGTCTCCGACTTATTTCTTTATTTTATTGGTTGTCTGGTAGAGATCGCTATTAAGCGAGAGACCGCCTATTGTCTACCTTGTTCTTTGTTTCTGTATTGTTTTGTACTGATTTGTGGTGTTCAATAATAGTAGATTAATGTCGAGGCCTGGAAAGTAGTCAATCGCTGGATGAGTAACTTGTTTAAAAACATAAACCGCAGGTGAGTGTTTTTTAAAGTTACGAATCCAGCAATTGCTCTTCCAGCTGAGCAGATCAAATGTTTTTCTCAAACATTGAGAGGAATTTAAAATAATTTTTTATGTCATCTGTCACCGTAAGCTATTTGAGACACTGATAAAAACATTAGACTCGAACAAAACGCGCACTCCTCGGCCATCGACTTGGCTGTATGTATGACATTGTTGTTCATTATTCCAGTCTCTTTGACTTTTTAAAAAGTTAAAAACAAATGAAAAACAGTCCAGCAATCCGATTTATGGTCAGAAAATCGCGCCTGCAATGTAATTCGGCCGTCAACAAGGCCCTTCGTGTTCTGTTACTTAGAATACAGTGACGACATTAACGACAATGTTTGAGAAAAGAGTATTTGTGTTGTAATAATTTTCTTTAGGCCACTAATTCATATTTTTGACTTAACCAATAATGTAAATCAGTCAAATTACATTGGCATAACCCTTACAAATTCAATTTGCAAACCAATCAATCGTTTATTCTATAATCCTTAAATCCTTACGTCACTTGAATTGAATAAAAACAACAGCGGGACCACAGTGCTCTCTGATAAGAATGTTTACTGCTACTGTAATTTTTTGCGGTGCATAAAAAAATCTAAAAAGTCCGTACGCTGCTTTTCACTTTCCAGTTTTAGTAGACCCTCCCCCTTAAGCTTCGGCTGATATTTTGAAGAAGGAAATGAAGTTTAAGCCGTGTTATCAAGGCTCTGGTTACGTTGGTCGCTGTAGGGGTGACGTTATAGCAAGTATGTTACCATTTATGACAGAAACGGAGTCGTTTGGCTCACGGCACGCTTGGATCCTACGTTTATGATATTTTTACGGTCACCATATCGACGATTTGTGTTGCATTTCAATCGTCCGTTGTTATTTTGAGAATTGCGCTATCTCGCGGATTTTATGGTTAGTTAAGTGAGACTGAGCATGCAAAGTAATTTTCTAAGACAGTATTTGAGCATTTTTGTTTCAGAATTAGGTCGTTTTTGGGTAACAGCAACAATTTGTTCAAGTAATGCTATTATAAAAAGCGTGTTACAATAACAAGCAAAATTGTCTAAGTTAATTAGCATGATTGTGGGCGTATAGGTGAATGGGAATCAAAATAGTGATGGGTTGCTACCCGCATCGCCTATAAAATGACTTTCTGCCAAGTTTCTTGCGGCGCATTCTTCTTGGCTATGATGGTCTTTCCGAATGCGCTGGTAGTTTCAAAAAGACACGTAAAAGAGCCATTGGCGGCCAATTTGCAAAAATAAATTTTCATTTTCATTTTCATGACAATGTACAATTTACGATGTAATTTTTATTGAATGAATAAATAATCTAAATCTAAATCTAAATCATGATTCCCAAGATTTTCGCCCATTCCCTCGATGGGCTTTTATCAGCTGCGCGGGAAGAGAAGCAACCGGTACTTTCTGCGTTTTTTCTTGGCCCCAGACCAGCACGGAAGGACCACACCAGCATGCGGAAGCAGAAACAATCAAACAGTATACTTATCGTTAGTTATTTATTATGCTAATGGTTAGATTTATGTCTTAACTCATGACCTGCGGTTTACGCTTCAGGTAACATAAGTGAAAGCGTGTGTTAAGTGATCGTGTGACTTTTAACGTGACCCAGGCGGCAAAAACACATTCTAAAATTATACACGTTCTAAACTATGTCCTAACTCATCATTAGATAACTCCGTTTCATGTTAATTAGGGTTCAGTACCTACCTACTTCAAAATTAAATACTTAAAACATTTTTGCTGTTATCCCCAAATTATTCTCCTAAGACCTGATATTGTATTGTTGAAGAGCTGTATTTATTTAAGTCAAACTAAGAAATAAATAAATATTAACTTATCCCGACTTAATCGCGTTTTTATCCCTTACGGGGTGGAAAGAGCCTAAGGTAACAAGACCTAAAAGATCACGTTTAGCATGATTGTGGGTGTACAGGTGGAAAGGGAAATCAATATAGTGATGGGTTGCTAGCCGCATCGCCTTTAACATGATTCCTAAGATTTTCGCCCATTCCCTCTGCTGAGAAGAAACTGGTACATTCTTTGTTTTTTCTTTACTCCTAGACATAGAAGAATTTATTTTACATAACATTTAAAAAACGACTAGGTATGCATAAATTATAATGATTTTTATATTAATTACCTCAACGCTTCGGACATGTTTGCTGTTATTTAAAAAATGATCAGTGTTGAAAATCTTGATAAACATCAATTCGAACTAGACTGCCATCACTATTCAAGTTAAATAAATGTTTATTAGTAGGTTAGGTACGTCAATTTTTTCCAATATAACTCCAGTGCGCCTAGCACGAGAGCGGGCGCGAGCTTTGTCGCGCGAGAGATAGAACACCCGTCTCTTTCTAGAAAGTACATAAATGAAAGGTACTTAAACTTCAATGAAAGGTGACTTCAACATCATGATGCCACTGTCATTCCGACTTTGATGAGCCCCAAATCGACATTGCAAAATGAATTTTAATATCTCTAAATATCTTGGCCTCATCAAAATTATTAAACGACCATCCGGAGGATTAAGGGTGGAAAGTTTTTGAAAATTTAATTAAAACTCTGACAGTAACGTGGACATGATTCTGTTCCGACGGCTCTGAGAAAGTTTACTTATAAATCACTTCACATAATGAGTGTCCAGTTTGAACTCTTAATTTACTTTAAAAGGATTTTCAGATAAAGGGTATTTGCTTGAAGTAGTAAACTTTTCAGTGGATTTAATATTAGTGCCTCATGACTTTATCTGGATGTCTCGTGATAGTAAAGAAGAATGAAGAATGCAGTAGCAATGTGACGTGATTCTTAAATAAGAGGCCTGAGCTATAGAGACAATCTTACAGACCAAAGAAAGAGAAACATAATATTCAAACCTTAGTGCCTAAATAAAACAAGAAATACAGATAATGTCTACGTAGTGTTATTTTAGAGATTATCTAGCTCACATTGTCGCTATCTTTTAGTTCTAATAACTGATTGTACTTGTTTTTTTTTTACTAAAGTGTGAGTTTTTATTGGAAAAACATAAGATTATAAAGAGAGTGCTTGGAGAAGTGAAAACTAAACACACGCACACTCGTGCAAGCGCCCAGCGCCGCTTAAACGACCCAGCAACAACTCTCCTTCCGTTTTACGAATTTTCGATCAGGTCACGCGACCTGACGCGAACTTGACATTTTTTGCCCATCCCAAAAAGTGCACTACGCCGCGTAAGGAGGTTTTCACTTCAAAACACACCATAGTAATAGTTTAATAAAAAACAAATTACAAACGAAACCAAAACTAATTTTAAAATAAAATAAGACAGGTCCCTAGTGGCATGGTACCACAATCTATATCTGGATCAGTACTATACCAAAGTCTCAATAAATCTCACCGATTGACGTCATTGAACTTGACGCTTGGCGATACATTATTACTCCGTCCACCATTAATTAGCCCTAAGTTCGTAACAAGCAAAATGGTAACATTTCCCTACAAAATTAATGAACGATCCACCTTGTTGCTATTCGTAGTCAAACGAAGGTCATTTAGCCCAATATCCATTACGAAGTGCCTAAAGAATACGACAAAAGGTGGTAAAGGCACGAAACGTTCCAATCGCGGCGTTTTCTGTGCCACCAAAATTGACGAATGTATCCATGAACTAAAAGACTAAGAGCCTGTTTCATATCATCATTATACTATAACCATAAGTGTCAGACATCCACGATGTCGTTCGCTGGCTCTGTCTATTTCGTAGTAATAAATAGAGACGGCAGACGAAGATTAGGATATCAGTCTGGATACAATCCTTAAAACCAATCTTGTTCTTTCGGAACTGGTGAGCGTGGTCACCTTCGTGATAAGGCAATTAGTTTCAGAGTGTCTAGTTTAATTTTTGACACAAAAAGCGTCTCGTACACGTTTACGTTAAGGCTCATTAGTATGAAAAAATGAGTAGCGCTATCGGCATATTACGGTAACAAACTAATTCACTTAATACGCCTACTTGCGGGTGGTAGGGCCTTGTGCAAGGTCCGTCCGGATCGCTACCACCATATTACTCGCTAATCCTGCCGCTAAGTAGCAGCGCTTACACTGCTGTGTTCCCGGTGTGGAGAGTAAGACAGCCGGGGAAATTACGGGCACAAGAGGCATTTCATCTTAGTCCTCTAGGTTGGCAACGCATCTGCAATCCCTCCGGGGTTGCGGGTGTCTATGGGCAGTGGTGATCACTTATCATCAGGTGACCCACTTGCTCGTTTGCCTTCCTATTCATATAAAAAAAAAGAAGGGAACGTCGTTAATTTCTGTTCATAGATTTGGTTTCATTAAAGCACCTAAAATATCATTTCTGTTCCCTACCTACACCCTACATTATTCAAGGTGACTGGTACTCCTACGTGACACTTCTTCGACTATGACGCAACGCACCAAAATTCTATGTTTGTCTACATAACTAAGTTTTCTAAACCATTACAGGTAATGGATGTCCTCCCGACTAATTTATGAGGTAAAACTTCCTAAACTCGGCTTCCATATAAAAGTATCCAACTAGATTTCCCGCGACCATTCCACATGGCCCTTTGACAATCCAATTTTGGTCTTACACCTCTCGTAATAAAATTCATTACATTACGTAAAAGTTGAAGTTTGGACATGCGCATTGCGCTTTCCGCCCACGCCTGCGCTAAGGGTAGCGTGTCGAACAAATGACAGTTTTGACAACAAACTCTCAATGAACGTTTCTCTTCCTGATTATTTTATCTAAAAACTGTCTCTAGATCGTTTAACTATCATTCTGTGGTTTGATATTATTTTAAATCCTACGCGTGTTCATTTTATACGTTAAAGGCTTGAGGAATCTTGCGGCAATGAGTGAGTTTTAGGTTATTTTTCCAGTTGGCTTTGTGTTGTTATTTTTCCTCTTCCCTTTGGATATTCTAATGTAAATACTTGAGTGCGTTGATTTATTTTAAAAAGTGTGTTGCTGTGGATAATATGTGTGTTGGAAGACTGCAACCAGCGTAATTTGGAGGTGTCTGAACCCCAAGGTAAGTCAATTGTATTAGTGTGTAGGAAATTAGCCTCAATTTTGCTCAACTTAGAAGGTTCTTCGTAAAATTTACCAGCGTCCTACATAAATATAAAAGCGTATAAATGAACGCGTTAAACCGCTGTCAAAGGCAAAGTTTACTAAATTTTGCATGATTTATTTTTACATTTTTATGTGTAAATTAGTAAGCCGTGGCTTTACGAAGTTATTGTGTTCAATGTAACTAAGTCGCCAGGGATTTTCTTTTAGGATTTCGTACCCAAAGGTCGCCAACGGATCTTTATTACTAAGCCTCCGCTGTCCGTCCGTCCTATCGCTTATATCATCGCTGTATGTTTTAAACCGTAAAATATAGTACTTGCAATTACCGACCGGTATAAAAAAATAAGAGTTAATTAATTCAAATATTTTGTGAGTCTGTCTGTCGATCTATATGTATCTTTGTTACTATTTCACACTAAATTAGTTTGACGGATAATTAGGTATGTATGTATCTGGAATAACATCACTTAGGCTACTTTTTATTTAGATTTTAATATATTGAAATGAAAAAAGGCTAAACCCAAATCTAAAAATCACGACATTTTGCAGGGCTGATATTCATGCATACATACACAAATCACGTCTTCATCCCCTACGGGGTAGACAGTGCCTAAGGTAACATGTACCTATAGGCCACATTCATTAAGATTGTGGGCGTATAGGTGGAAAATGGAATCAATATAGTGATGGGTTGCTAGCCTCGTCGCCTATAACATGATTCCTATGATTTTCGCCCATTCCCGCGATGGGCTTTTACCGTCTGCGCGGCTAGAGAAGCAACTGGCTCATTCTATGTTTTTCCTTTGCTCCCAGACCAGCATGGAAGAAAACGGTGATATTCATGCAATGTAAATAAAGATATGGTAATATTTTTGGTAGGTAATTTCCTCAAGCATATAAAGTAAAATCCTGCAATTTCAACTGCCACATCTAAAGATACATATTTGTCAAGATTTTGTGTAAACTAGTTGAATTGTTAATGATACTTGTTGCAAGTTTCGGGAAAAGTCAAGCTGCTTGGGATACTTCTAATTCTGCGCGAACGAAGTCACGGGTAACACCTATCTTGTTCTAAATAACGAAATGATTGTGGGCAAAATCGTGTGGTTGCTTCTACAACCCACGTCCCTTTGCCATTTCCGATAAAGCTCCACAATAAATAAACTTCAGAGCGATACAATTATTTTTATCTTGCTCCCAACGTATATAGAGGGAATGAGAGAAAGCTCGTTAAATTTAATTGCGACCAATCCGTATACAATATTTGCTGTGATCTAAATACCACAGTGGGTTGCTATTTGTACCCCTGGATTACTCTTACCCCCACATCAGAGAATATCATTATAATAACAAACGAACGATGACCTCATTAAGATCGGAGGATCGCGCTGGATGCAAGCCGCTTCCAACCGGTCTTATTGGAGATCTTAAGGAGAGGCCTATGTCCAGCAGTGGACTTGTAATGGCTGAGATGATGATGATGATGATGAATAAACGAGCAATAATTGTAGGTACCTTAATACATTCCTATCACTGTTTTTAAAAAGCCGTGGTAGCCTAGTGGTTTGACCTGTGGCCTCTCAAGCAGAGGGTCATGGGTTCGAGCCCGGGGCTTGCACCTCTGAGGTATTAGGCATTCAAAGGTGTGTGTGAAGTTCCCAATCCGCACTGGGCACGCGTGTGAACTATAGCCCAAGCCCTCTCATTCTGAGAAGAGACCTGTGCCCAGCAGTGGGACGTATACAAGCTGAAGAGAGATGGTAAAAGCCCATCGAGGGAATGGGCGAAAATCTTAGGAATCATTATTATAGGCGATGCGGCTAGTAACCCATTACTATTTTGATTCCCCTTTCCAGCAATACGCCCGCAGTCATGCTAAACGTGGCCTTCAGGTATTGTTACCATAGGCTCTGTCTACCCCGTGAGGGATAAAGAGGTGATATATTTATGTATGTATGTATATTTCAGCGGGTTGGGGCGAATGAACATCCTAAATTTTTGATTCAAATAGTCCCGCCCTTCACGCGGTTCACTTTGAACATCGATGAACTGTCAACTATGAATGAAAAATTCTTAGAAACACTAGCTGTTGCCCGCGACTCCGTCCGCGCAGAATTCGCTTATCGCCATCCCGCGGGAACTATGCTGATTTCCTGAGTTTTTTTTGCTGTAAACCTCACGGAGCCCGAGACCTTTCCAACGAATGCAAAACCGTGGAAATCGGTTCGTGCGTTCTGGAGTTATAACGTCAGGAAGGAAAACCCGACTTATTTTTATATAGTAGATTTACAGGTATATTATTAAGTCTTACTAACACAAGCTCCTGCTGAAATATTCTGGAATAAATTTAATAAACCCTCAGACTTGGAATAAAACAAACGCATTTCTGTTATCCAACCACGCTGAATGCCCTATATCAATTCACAAAATTAATTAACTAGGTATCCTTTACCCCGGAAACAGGCATGTATTACAATTTACCAAGCAAACCAATGCCGTCAATATTTATAACCGGGCACAAATGTAAAGCCAGAGCATTTGCGTATTCATTTATCGAACATATAGCAGCTGTTGGCTCGCCGCGACCTGCATTGCAATCGTTTACGTGACCGCAAAATTAGGGATGCACTCTTGTACGGCTGCAAGTTGAAATCTCGGGAATTTTCAGTTAAAAAGCTTCTGAGAGATTTTGTCCGCTTGGAGTCTGTGATTTGAGTGTTGTAAAAAAAAACATGTGAAATGAACCAGCGTGAATGAAGCTTAGAAGGTTGTTACTATATCATAAAATAACTTTGATAGCTATGCCGTCATTTCTGAGCGGTACAGATTTTTTCTCATACATTGAAAGAAAAATTGCACTAACTTCCGGCACCACCACTTTAAAACGGCACTAGGTTTTTCGACATTTATTTTTAATCATCTATAAGCTATAAAAACGCCGTAAATAAGAAATAAGAAACAATTACAATAATTAGTCGTTATTCCTCACTTGTACCTGAGAAATTCCATAAATGTACCGCTCAGAAATGACGGCATAGCGCTCAGAGTTATTTTATGCTATAGTAACAGCCTTCTAAGCTTCATTTACGCTGGTTCATTTCACGTGTTTTTTTCCATGGGCTTGTAGTCTACTAGTTATGTACAGTTACGAGTACACTACCTAGCTACACATCATTCAAGTTTGAGTGACGGCGGCCTGTCAATTGCGACAAGGTTCTACGGTGGTACGTGTATACATTTCCCTTATTTTACTCTAGTGTTCAGAAGCGATAAAGATTTCAACTTCTTTATGATATCGATTTCGGTATCCTTATGGCGTTATAATAACACTGCTCTTATACTGGTGGTCATTACGAACGGTTTCCGAACGTATTACAGAAGACTTATGATGTGTGCTTGTACCTACCTATTTAAATAATGGCAAAGTGCTTACTTGGTCGACTTTACCCCACTTCTAAATAGAAAGAGATTCGGCTAAAACGCGATCGCCGAATCGACGACGAAGTAAAAATAGTGCGTCTCTAAATCTCGTCAATATTAGAGCATTGTTGGCTATTGCGAACATTGAACTGGACTAATTAGTGCTAATAGGTATGAGTAGTTGGCGGGCAACGACAACAATGGGATTCTGGGGTTATTTCGAATATTGTTAGCGGACTTGTGAGTTCACATGCTTGTTTAAATTGCTGATTGCATCGATTTTTGTTAGGGTTCTGTAAATTTGGCAAGGGCATGCTCTTATAGTTTTCTGCGGTCTGTGTCTGTCAATATGTCACATGGACATGATAAGGGCATTATGTTAATGAAACTTTAAAGATAGGTATTTTTATATACTCTTTTTATATAGGTATTTTTGTAAGCAGTTTAATGTGAATTTTAATGTGAAAAGAAAATCTTTGGAGTGGGCACAAACATTGTATTTTTTTTTAAATCTCAGTGTAATTTTAGATAAGTACGTAACTATTGATAAGAAAGATCTTTGAGACAGTATTTAAGGTGCTCTTAGGTCAAAAGAAGTAAAAATTGTGTTTAATGGTAAAAATATTTAATAAACTCTTCTTTAACTTGAATTACGAGGTAATTAAACAGCGACATTACCAACAAATGTTCATTTGATACAAAATGTACACAGTTTTCGTGGTGTAATATATGTAAATTAGGAATAAAGACAGATTTTGCCAAATTCATGAATACCTACTGCAACGGAGGTGGAGGCGCAGGCGCGCGCGCTTGTAGACTAGATAGGTAGGTATATAACGTAATCCAGATTATACATAACCCACTGCTGCTTGAGCTATAGTACCCACGCGGGAACAGTGCGAATTGGGATCTTCATACACCATCGAATTGTTGCGCAGGTGTATGCAGGTACCCCACCGAAAAGTTCATAGTGAATTTCAAATCAGTGCGTCCTACCCGTCATGACCTACGGAGCTGAGACGTGGACACTCACGGTAGGGTTGGTCCACCAGTTCAAAGTCGCTCAGCGAGCTATGGAAAGAGCTATGCTCGGAGTCTCTCTGAAGGACAGGATTCGTAACGAATACATCCGACAGAGAACCAAAGTTACCGACATAGCTCAAAGAATTAGCAAGCTGAAGTGGCAGTGGGCCGGCCATATCTCGCGAAGAACCGACAACCGCTGGGGTAAACGTGTTCTTGAGTGGAGACCGCGACTTGGCAAACGTAGTGTAGGACGCCCTCCGGCCAGGTGGGATGACGATCTGCGAAAGACTGCAGGCAGATGCTGGATGCGTCAAGCTAAAGACAGGGCGCTATGGCGCTCATTAGGGGAGGCCTATGTCCAGCAGTGGACTAACATAGGCTGATGATGATGATGATGAATTCGCATGTAAATTCCGAAAAACTCAAGTGGTGTGAGCTCGGGATGCGAAACCACGACCCTCTGCCTGAGAGGCCATAGTTACCACCACTAGGTTACCACGACTTTTTAGATACAATGAAATGTTAAAAAACTTGTAACAGCATCGTTTATTAACCACCGTGCTTCAGGCTTGACGTTTAAAGGCAAGATTGCGTTAATAATTTAGGAGCATCCTGATATTTGCAGCCGCAAGAACCTCTAACAAACTGGGGGTTAGCCAGGGCCCCGAAAGAGTTGTTTGCCCCAAACATGCCGGTTCTTGTCCAATAAATAATATGTGCCTGGGATCTTCAAAGGGTTTTTGCATGCAGGTCGGGAGGCCCCCGATGTTTTGCCTACCATTAATTACGAATTATGAATTCTGCTCACAGAGTCGGGCGAGCCTGCGAATTTGAAAGCCTTAGGCGAATAATTGGAGAAAAAAGGTGTGGGAGGTTGGGTTTTTTTGAGATTGAACGTGTTGGGTAGAGGTATGTATGGTAGTACTAATTAAATGGCTGTGTGAAAGCTGGCATTGCAAATGCAGGGTTCTGTATGTTTACGTGAATTTTCGGTCACAAAATACGCCTGGAAAGCGTAAGCGTTAAGATGTCACATAATTATGAGGACAGTTCTGTTGGTTGCGGTTTAAGTAGATCCGCAAGTGGCGCTGCCAATTTTTCTATAGTTATTGAAACGTCTACGCCTTTTCTGACTGCTTAGAGCATAGGCCATAGCCTTTAGTCGTCGCTGTTGGAATTATCTGCATTTTCAATACAAAATTAAGAGCAGGGCTTAAATTTTGATAAATTTAATGTGATCACACTGAACAAATATTAATTAAATAGCTCGTTTTCGATTTCATAATATATGCGATCAAAATTCCTGATTTTTCTGTCACACTTTGACAGCTGTTGACAATCCCCAACAAAAATGACGAAGCACCCCGAATAGCTTACCTACTAGGAACCCATCGCGTTCGCGTCGGTTATGCTCGGCTAACTGTCATTTTGGCCACACCGCATGGCAAATTAGCCTCTTATTCATATGTTTAATTAATTAATAAGTGAACATTTCAATTAAACGTAGGGTGACCAAAACTTATGGCGAATTATTAAAAATATCAAAATTTCGTTTTGAAAAATTAAAGATTAGATTAGATTAGATTATTTATTCATTCAATAAAAATTACACCATAAATTGTACATTGTCAAGTTAGGAGAATTTAGATAGAAATCGTCAAGAGTAAATCAAATAAAAATCTATTGAATATTGCAAAAATGGCAAAATCAAAAACAATAGTAATAAATCAATTAGGTACAATTAAATTAATTTTCCGCTAGGAATTGTCACTGCTTATAAACAACAAAATAATAATAATTATCAAGAAAGTCAACAGATTCACAAAGTATTATATACCAAGGGTTTAGAGTTCAAAAAAGTTATTTCTGTTTACGATCTAGAGGCCACCCTCTATTATGTCAGTGAAAAAAAGCTATGTAAGTAAATGATAAATAAAAACTTGTGAAAAGGAATTATAGACGGCGAGAATGTCGACGAAAGATGCAACTAATACATCATCCATTTCGCTATATAGGTCCGTGACGAGAAAAACTTATGGTCTATTCAATCGATAAAATAAGAGTACATTATAATCAGACCTTTAATTACCGTTATTTTTGCGTAACGCTATTTTTCATAACGTTAGATTACCGAATAGCACTTTTCAATAAAACGTTTTTAGGTAGCGCTATTTTTCAGTACGTTATATTACCAAATAGCGTTTTTTAATAAAACATTATTTATTCTGTAGCGGTATTCATTATAACGTTATTAATAGCGATATATATCGATACTTCGGCAAGTGATATAATAACGTTATAGACCATCTCTTTCTTACACTCTATAACACCCGCTCTATATAACGTGCGACAAACATATGCAATGACAAATCTGTACTGTTTTCGTGAATTGTCAAATCATGTCATTCGTTCATAATCAGTTTCATAGCGTTTTTATACCTAACGCTATTTCATAACGTTATGGTTTTCTTTAAACACAAACGACATATACCGGTATTATATCGTTTTTTTCATAACGTTTTAAAGGTCTATAACGCTATTTCGTAAAGTTACGGTTTTCTTTTCGTTATGATATGATATAACGTTATGAAGGAATATAGAATTTGTTTGAACGACATTTTAAACACAAACGATATATACCGCTATTATATCGTTTTTTTTTATAACGTTATAAAGGTCTGATTATAATATTGAGGCGCCGTATTATTTTCGCAGCGCAAACTTGCAGAATTATTTACAGGCAAATTTACCCCAATAAAGTAACATAAGTAATAATTATGTGTTTTCTCAAATTGTTATTGCAGCAGACACGTACCGTGCCCATCGCGGCGGTATCGGCACGTAAGTGCCTCGCATCCGCCCGGGTTTTTCTGTTTTTTGTACTGAAACTCGCATTTTTCGGTACTTACGATGATTTAGATTGCACTAGATGTGGCTGTCGCTTTGGATATCATCTTATCACCAAAGTTTCTGGTGATAAGATTAAGCAATTTTGAGAATAAGAAACTCTTTTTTCACCTCATCCCATGCGTGTGTCACTGTAGCAAGAGAAACACAGAGCCCTTGGTGACATGAGAAGCATGATGAGTAACCTCGTCTCGGCCTAGTCTTCTCGCCACTTTGCATGCCACTTGTCGAATGTGTGGCTCTAGCAAGGGATAAAGAGAGCCTTGAGCAAGATGGGTAGCAGACATATGTACACACATCAAAGCTATTCGGTAAGCAGGATAGATACGGCGCGAGCGTGCGTATGTGCTTACCTGATTATATTGCCGTGTGTACAACGTAGCCATCCTAACGTCAGTGCCGCGTTTTCTAGCCACTTCCCACACTGAGTCTGCGGCTGTAACAAGAGATAGAGTCCTAGTAGGTATGAAGAGTAACGTAGCGGAACTATATTGTTTCTGTCTCTTTTAGTCGCCTTTTCCCATGCTACTCGTGGAAGGTGTGGCACAGGCATATCAATACGTAGTCTACCCACTTATTACCGTCCATCATACTCTTCGATCCTAAGTCCCAGCCGCATCTAGTATTGTCGTCAGCCATGATCCAAATGGAAGGCGAAGAGGCATTATTTATGGCGCATATGGAAATGTGCCCTGCGGAATGGGACCGTAATGTTTGATCGTTTTCGAGATAATACCGGCAACGCAACGTTACGGATGGCCATTTCTCTCTTTATTTGCTTTTCATTTGCATAACTGATCATTTTTGGGAGTTTTGTCACGTTGTATTGTCTAGTCAGGGTGTGTTTTTTACGATTGCGGCTTAAGCGTTTAAAAACGTAAGATTTTTTTGTGACGTACTTTTAATCGGTTTTCAGATGGTTTTATGAAATAGTAACTGGATAATTCCTGAGATCAATAAGCGTGCTCTCGCGTCAAATCAAGTATTATCTGGGCGAGTACGGGGTATGAAGCGACGTACGGGCGCGGCGCACTCCTTCCCGCTTCCCCAACCCCCGATCACTTGGAGCTCGCGCGCGGACTGTACTACAGTCGAAGAAACGGAATCACGTACCTCTGCGGAACCTTTTCTCAAAAAATTTCGCAATAATTTCTTTGAAAGATGTAAGATAAATTATTATGACATTTGTAGTCAAAAGGTTCCATAGTAGTACGCGATTCAGTTTCTTTCACTGCCTCTACCGTCTTCCTTGTGTAGGTTTCGTAATAATACATCAAATGCGTTCAAAGATCAAATAAATACCATCTTACTCGTTAGGCTCGTAGGCTAACCCCCTTATTCATAAACGCTCTATAGGCTTCTGCTAACTTAGCAATCGTTTGTCCTTATCTGTCACTTTGACATTTACCTTTCACAGACAAGGACAAACGATTGCTAAGTTAGCTGAGGCCTATATATAGAGCGTTTATGAATAAGGCGGTATTCCATCTTAGTCCTATCTAGACTGGAAACTCATCTGCAATCCTTTGACATTGCGGGTATAGGCGGTGGTTTTCATCTCATTTGCAAACTATTTCATAAAATAAAATAAAAATTCTCAAACGCCAACGATTAACCTCTCTAAATTTTGGCGCAGTTTCGTTTATTAACCATTACTTATTACGTTATAAAAATATGTTCCAATTTTATAATAATAGCCCGTCTGGAAAACCCGTTAATCATTACAACCCCAGCTCACTTAAATAAATCAATAGATACAAAACACACTCCAATTACTCAATCCCCCCCTTATGAATTATTTAGACTAATGTTTACCCCCCAACACAGCTCTAACTCTTTCTGAATTAGTAATGGCCTCGAATGTAACAACTCGCGTATCAAAAACCACAACATGCTGTAGTTTGTAGTTACGTTAATAACGGCTAAATTGGATAAAATTTAGTAGCTGTTACTTGTGAAATTTTATAGGGTTTTAAAAAAAAAAACTGCGAGGATGCCACAAAGAGCTGTTTTTCCTTTTGTCTCCGTCTACAAGAGGATCGTAGCTTCAAACCCAGGCTTGCATCTCCGGGGTTTTTCATTTAAAATTCACCATTTTGCCTTTCAATGAAGAAAACATACATACATAACTCACGTTTTTATCCCTTACGTGGCCGTCAGAGCCTAAAGCTAACAAGATCGAAAGGCCACTTTTAGCATGGTTACGTGAAGGGTGAATATCGTGAGGAAACCTACTTACCCGTAAATTAGTTCAACGGTGAGTGTGAAGTTTCCAAGTCGCATTGGGCCTGTGTGAACATTATATTCCAAGCCAACTTATTCTGAGTGTGGTATACTCAAAAAAAACCGGTCAAGTGCGAGTCGGACTCGCGCACCGAGGGTTCCGTATCATTATCTATAAATATCTAAAACCAGTGTAAGCAGAGCCCTGTTCCAAAGCAAAATGTACGCAGTGTGGGGTTACTTTATATTGGTCACTGCTATATACAGACATACATACACATTTACGGTTTTCGCAATTATTCTTTAATCTGTGCTATAAGACCTACCTTCATACCAAATTTCAAGATTCTGCGTTCACGGGAACTACCTTGTAGGTTTCGATTCCCTTGAGAGTTGAAAATTTGCGGAAATTTGCGGCATAAACGGCTGTATCTTTTGATTGCGTTGGCTTAGAAGTTTGATTTTTTCACAGCTTCAAGGGACAGTAGACCTGAGTAATTGATATAAATTTCAGCTTCATACCTCCACGCGTTCCTGAGAAAAAGGGTCTTGACAGACGGACGGACGGACGGACAGACAGACGGACAACAAAGTGATCCTATAAGGGTTCCGTTTTTTCCTTTTGAGGTACGGAACCCTAAAAAATTCTAAATGTCAATGAAAATTAGAACACATAAAAAAATCCGAAAAGTAAAGCTATGGCTGGCTAAGTAAAGTTATATACTCAGCAGTAAGTCGTATATAGGCTGAAAAGTGCAAGGGTATATTGTATCCTACTCTATATCGACTTTAGAACGTTATCAACGGTATTTAATTGCAATTTCATCGTCAGATAATAGCGATCGCCTTTTGTCTCCATCCTCTATAGCCTGGCTAGTGTATTGAGTGTCGCATATTGCTCTGGAGTGCACCTACAGGCACTAGGGTGGGACTAGGCATTCAATATGGGCCCCACACCTGCTACAGTAAACAATCGTAAGGCTTTGCAACTGTGCCTGGGATTCGATTGAAATTGGGACGTTAAATTTGGCTTTTGGTACGGAAGTTCTGTTTTCGGTTTCACGTTGCGATTTGTAAGTTTTGAGTGAGAGATATAAATTAAAGATGAATGTCATTGTTGGCAATAATATAGACATGACTCCAAAGATCAGTTAATTATTTTTACCTGTAATTTAATTTGTATACCTCGTAAAATATTTATTAATAAATTAAACACCGACTTATTGTGTAGATTTATTAAAGTAAATAAAAAATATTTTTTCTAAATTTTTAGGGGTACGCTTTATTTTATTTGTCATATGATGTCTTTCGTGATACACTTATACCATAAGAATGAAAGAATCACAAAGTAAATTTAATGAATCTCAGAATATTAATGTCAATGTCAAAAAATGATTGTATTTTTAAGAAGGAAATCAAAAGAGGTATGATATCTTTCTTTTATTATCCCTTTGAAGTTTTAGCAGTTATCACTAAGAAATCAATTAATTCATTAATTAATCTTTGGAGTCATGCCCACGTTATTGCGAGTAATGACACCCATTTGTCTGGTATCTGCTTATAACACCCCTTTTTTTGCGTCGGGGGTTAAAAACAGTCTCGCCTAGTTCACACAGCATGGCCTCGTTTGTTCAGACTCAGCAGACGTGCCCAAATTACCAAATCCGAGAGTCAAATCAAAAGTTTAAATTAAAATTTTCGACCAGCTCCAGAAAACAAGCTGAATGGCTAAAGTTCCCTAAAAGCCTTAATGCAATCATCGCGTTGCAGCGAAATAGCCCAGCGGAATTAAACTATAAACAAAGTCTTGAGTAATTGGGCTTAACCAGTTTTCAGCTAAAAGCAATTAGCATTTATATGCGAAGTTGATTTTGAGTGATAAGTTCTAAAGAGGATTTACGTTTTGGAGACAGAAATAAGTTTAGATTCGCGAGCGGAAAATTCCAGTTCCTGGGCAGGGGAAGACGTGAAATTGTGTTCACACCTCGGGTGGTGATAAAGAAAGCCGCAGGTCGCATGTTTATCACCCTCGCCTTTGGCTCGTGCGATAAATTCCTGCGATCTGAGACATTCTTTATTTCACCACACAAAGAGCTGTTTAAAAGAACACTGATAGTGTTATGTTATGAGCTACAGTTTAAGGAAAACATTTTCCTGGCACGGTCCTTCCACGTCTGGGTTGGTAACATTTTCAAGCTGACATTTATTTGATCTCATTCAATCTGGAAAATGAAAGATTTTCTTAGTATTTTTATTGCAAGTAAATAGCCTGAGTTCAAGTTCTCAATCAGTTCAAAAAACTGAGATTTTGCTATCATTGAATGAGCAATGCGCTTAAAAATTATGGAACTGCTGTATGCGACAAATTCGCTTGGTGTGTGCTGTTAATGCACCAAAAATAATTAATTTAAAAGCTACATTTGCGACCCAACCATAAACAATTAACCGGCCCAACGGTAACTCAGAGCCCCAAACGGTGTAAATTGGATATAAAAAGTATAATCAAAATTTTTCATAATGCGAAACGGTCGCGCGGAACCCGCGAATAATCAGCGAAACTCAATAATGGAATTTGTGAAATGTATTTAGAGCAGGAACGCTACATCAGTGAGATTCGGATCCAATATGAATATAAATTGAAATTAAGTTGGCCGAAAAAGTGCTATTAAAATTTCATAAATTCACTGCTCGGCTGCCGTCAAATATTCAGTTTTTGTGACGGAGGGAGCAACGTTGCAAATAGCTCCTAAACTTTATTACGGCGAGTGCATTGTATTTTTACGTTGTTGGATGCTGTACTGAAGAAATATCGTCAATTTTTATGAAAAAGTTACAAACGGTCATTCGTAATTGAAGCTGTTTTGAGTATAATAGATAAAAGTTGCAATACATCGTCCAATGCAATTATTTAATTTTATACATTCTCCTAAAAGAAGTTCTTATTTTACATAATAATATTTTCGTAACAATTTTATATTATTGTCAGATGTTAAATAGTGTGATTCACTACACTGAAATTGAACTCAGTATTTCACGGAATAGCCTGAACGCCTGAAAGTAGGTACACAGTATTAAACTAAAACCTTAAATAATTTAATCACAAATCTTAAGTAGAATTTTGGATAATATAATGGTACACTACCGTTAGTATTCAATCAATAACGCCCCAAATTCCTTCAGTAAAGTATTCCTTTACAAAATTACCTCTTATTCCTTGAATTGAGTAAAATAAATGCCATTCTATTTGTACGATGGAACGGAAACCAGCTAAAGATTGGACTTCCTTCCCTCTAAATCACAATAAATTAAGCTAAATAAAGTTACGGTTTATTTTCCAAAGAAAATTTGAGTCGCAACTTGAAAAGGTATTTCCGTATATTTTCCGTACACTTTATGGGTCCCAGTCAAGCGTGAAACTCATTGGCAATTGCTTATTTTATAATTATTAAATTGTACTGTGTTCGAATAAGCAGACACTAACACAAATAGACGAGGTAACTAAAGTAAAGTAAAGGTTTTAGACATTGGATTTGAGGATTATGGTGTCTCCTAAAAAAATTAAGTAAAAGCAACCATTGCAACATTAAGCTATGTCAATGAAAACCTAGAGAAGTAGAAAGAAAGAAAGAAAGAAGACATTTATTCCTTTTTGCAAGACACACAAATATAAGATAATATACACAATTTTATAGAAAATAAACAAGGTAAAACAAAAAAACATAGACATGAAAAATAGATCATCGGCGTTGTGTCTTCGCAAAAGTGAAACGGAAGTAGGTACAGAATTATGACATACGGCAAAAAGCCAAGCTTTACATTACACAGTGAAGATGAAATCCGAAAAACGCGGATACGCAAAAAATAGTCTTCCATGAAAATGAAGAATGACAATGAAGTGCAAACATGTATTTTGTTGACTACTAAGTGTACGGAACACTTCAGTGTGTGAGTCCCACTAAACTTGCACTTGACCGGTTTTTATGTTATTTAACATAGTGGCCTCTCAAGCAGAGAGTCGTGGGTTCAAGCCAAAAGCGTCCACGCTGGACATAGGCCTCCCCAACGCTCTCCACTCAAACCAGTCTTGTTCTTTCAGCGCCTGCTTTTCGGGATATAAGCGCGATGTATGTGCAAAATCTCATTTGAGATTTTATTATAATATGGCGAGCAAATCGCTGAGAAATCGCGTGGGTGCCAACTTAAAAATTCGACTAGCGACGCATTCATTTGATAGGAAGTTGGATGATAAGTGCCAGTACACACCATGCGAACTAATATGCAACAACGTCACCTCTTAGTCTATAATAGCCTCTTAGACTAATGGAATCTTTTCAGCTCCTCCAGACAGCACTTTAGCCTAACGAAGTGCCATAATTAATTTTCACGCCCCTACTAGGGTAATGCTGTATTTTAACAAATTATCGGATCTAATAACTACATTATTGATTTTAGAAGATCCATTAGTCAGTGCGATACGTTGTATCTTAATAATAATAAAAATTGTAAGAGTAAGTATTATTATGTTTAATGAAATAATAATTCAAAATATGGTACACTAAGTACCTTTTATACTCGTAATTGTCCCTACAAACCCTTATCCGTCCTTACAAGGCGCTTATGTTGTTCCTTAATTGTGTTCGAATCACTGAACTGTTTCTACTTGGAACTTTGTAGAAGGTTCTGTTAGGCACGACGAATTATCCAATAGACTGGTAATATGAGCGACGGATGCAAAAAGTTTCTATGGTATTGATTACGAGTGAAAATCTACTTAAGCAAATTTTGAGTTTTGCTTTTTTAATATCTGCTTTGTGTTTCTATTCTGTGTTTGATTCTTGTCGATGGCTTAAAGTCCTTTTATAAGTTATAAGTTCGCATTTGTACATTTTGTTTTATCCTGTACCTTGTAACTTTACTGTGTAAAAATAACTACTATAAAAAAAAGATGCATGTAACTTTTTTTTACTATACACAGCTAATTGCCAATTTTAGTAGGTACCTACCTATTCGAATTGATCTTGGAGCCAATTAGAGTGCGGGCGTAGGTCTGACGTTTTTTATAAACAATTTTTTTTTTATGTTAGATAGGCCCCAGACAAACGAACTAGTGGGTCACCTGATGGTAAATGATCACCACTGTCCATAGACACCCGCAGCGCTTTATGCGATGCTAGTGCGTTGTCGGCCCTGAACTAATTGTATGACTTTCCCACTCTCTTGGTTAGTTTTTCTTATAATCCACGATCCACCTACATAAGTAATGACAGCGGGCAAACTTGTTCTAGTGAAATAATTGCAAAGATACCTATTCTAACAAGGGTATACCCGTAACAAGAGCATACCATGTAGAAATTGAACAAGCAAAGTTTGTAATTACACATAAACGGATAACTCACGTATAAAAAGTCGAGTGATGCTCGACCTTGCTTTGCGATGCTTTATAAAAGCAGCTGTCTGTATGTTTACTATCGCGCCTTTAAGTTAATGCTCTAAGCGCCTTCTTCTTTCATATCTACGTTCCGACGTTAAACATTTTGCCGCTCGAAATGCGTCAGGCGCTTAAATGTATTTTATAACACCTACCGTTTTACATCGACCATTACGACTAACAAGGGTCAGCGGAGGTAGACTCGGTTAAAATATATAAAAATCACTCAAAAGGCTTCCCTTTGATAATAGAAAACGAGGGTTCCGTTCGTTTTTTTTCAAAGGATACGTAAACATTAATAAAACGGGAATAAAGTCTTTGATCGGGTTTCATTACACCAATGTGCCATGTGAGCCTTTGATCATGAATTGATAATTACCTACAATGACTACACAGGGGGTAAAGTGAACTAAGTATTAACTCTAGTTAACTGTTGTAACTGTAAACAGTTCCAATATATTAGAAATTGTAATCCTAATATGTTTAACAATTTAAATATTACCTTTACCATGAATTCAATGGTGTGTGTGAAGTTCCCAATCCGTACAGGGCCCAGTAGTGGGACGAATATATGCTGGAGATGATGATGACAAACGCTTAGGTAAGCTTGTGTTATTTAGATTTTTAAATGGTTTTCGTTCATTATTAGGTCTCTCAATTTTAGAAAACGAAAATCCTAGCTAGAGTAGGTACCTACTTTTTTTACAGCAACCCTAAAATGTGTAAAAAACGCGGTTACTTCCACTAAGGGCCCATAAAATATCTAAACGAGCGTTGAGATAAGAGTGCTATGATAACAACCACCCTTGTCGAATAAAAATGTTCGAATGTTTAAATTTTCGATCACTTTTACTACAGCGTTCGTAAAATTTACTCCTTGACGATTTGCGAACCTCCATGCTGGTCTCATAGGAATCAAGCATAGGCGGTGCGGCTAGCAACCAATTACTATATTGATTCCATTTTTCACCTATACGCCCACAATCTTGCTAAACGTGGCCTGTAGGTCTTGTTACCTTAGGCTCTGTCTACACTGTAAAGGATAGAGACGTGATTTGTGTATGTATGTATGTGTATGCACGATTTGCGAGTGGTAGAACTTTGGGCAAGGTCCGTCCAGAACGCTACCGTCATTTTACTCATTTGTACTGACATCGAGGCAGCGATTCTATCGGTAAAATTACTAACACATGAGCCTACAAGGCATAACATCTCTAATCCTGTGGTGATGCTGTCCATAGATGGAGGTGTTCATTAGATGATTTTTATTTTTCTTTTCGACGGAAAAATACGTCGTAAACTACCTATTCATCTACAAAACAATTTTATGTTGTAAGTACACATCGATTCACAAGAGCTGGCACGAATTAATCGAATCAGTAGGCTTATTATTTAAATCGCTCGCAATCGCCATCGTGTTAATTTTGACAGTTCATGTATGGGCTGACCACTGGCATCGGAATCAGGTAGCTGTCACATTCATACAAGAACTGTCAAAATAAACACGATGGCGATTGCGAGCGAGTTAAACAATACCTACCTACCTAACCTACTGGTATTGATGCATAATGTGTGCAATCGCGATATGATACAGGTTGATTTAATCTATACATATAAAATTCAAAGTCCTGACTGACTGACTGACTGACTGACTTAACTATATATCAACGCACAGCCCAAACCACTGGACTTAGAGACTTGAAATTTTGCACATAGATACCTTATACAATGTAGGCATCCACTAAGGAAGGATTTTTGGAAACTCCCACGGGATAAGGAAAAAACGGGAATTATATATTCGATTATTTGTAATGGCTGAGATGATGATGATGATGATGATGATGATGATGATGATATATTCGATTCCGAGTGACGCTATCTCAATAACTATAATAACTAGACTTCAAATTTGATACAAAAGTAGGTGATTACAAAACTAAGAAACTAATTTCAGGATTTTTGGAAATTTCCACGGGATAAGGAATAAAACGGGATTTATATATTCAGTTCTATGGGATCGATTTTTCGTTTTACTGGTCGTATAAAACTGAAATTTGGCCTTCAAGTTCCCTTGGGGAGTATAGGGGAGCACTACAAAAGGATTTCCCGAAATTCCAACGGGAACGGAAACACCGGGACTTTTCGTCTTACTGGTTGCAGAAAGCTGAAATTCGGCATGTAGGTTGCTTCGAGAGTGTAGAGGAGCATTAAGAGAGTACTTTCCAAAATTCCCACGGAAACGGGAAAAAAACAGGATTTTTCGTTTTACTGGTCGTAGAAAGCTGAAATTTTGCAAGTGGGTTCCTTGGGGAGTGGAGGGGAGCATTAAGAGATAATTTCCCAAAATTCTTCTTCTTTGTTCCCGTAAGAATTTCGGGTAATGCTCTATTTGGCGAAATTCTTACGGGAACCTGAAAAACGGGAAGCGGGCGAAAGTTGAAATTTGTCACGTAGGTTTATTCGGGAGTGTAGGGGAACACTAAGAAAGGATTTTCCGAAACGCCCACAGGGACGGGAAAAAACGGGATTTTACGTTTCCAGACGAAACAGCGGAAGAAAGAGACTTAACATTTATAACGTGTGTTTCTTTAAAGGCTTTAAGTGTACTCCGAAAGCACTGCCCAAAATTTCCATGGGAACGGGAAAAAACTTATTTTGCTTGCGAAGTCGCGGGTAAAGGTATTTAGGGTATATTTTAGGACAGCCCTATAGGTTAGGTTAGGTTTGTTTTATAAAAATCCTGCAATATTTACAGTTTCACAAAAATCAAGGTAGCGGGGCAATGCGGGGGCTTGCTTGCATGCTTGCTTGAGTCCTTGCTTTGCATGCTTGATTGCATACTTGCTTTCATGCATGCTTGCATGCTTACTTGCATGCATGCATGCTTGCGTGCTTACTTGCATGCATGCATGCTTGCGTGCTTACTTGCATGCATGCTTGCTTGCACGCTTGCTTGCATGCTTGCATGCCTGCTTGCATGCCTGCTTGCATACTGACATGCTTGCATGCATGCTAGAAAGCTTGTAGGTTTGGCTGTTCGCTTGCTTGATTGCTAGCTTCTTTGAAATACTCATGGTTCACGCGTGCGAAGCCGCGGGCAAAAGCTAGTAAGCAATTATGACACTAGTGTTTAGACAATCTCGATACAATGACAATAAAACTGTGTTTCGGTGTATTACGTGATGCGATAAAATCTTGTCTAGAACTCTATTTAGAATAACTGACGAGGTCACTATTATATCATCCGAAACCAATTCAGCACTTATCAGTAATTCCCTATGTGAATTCCACCTAATGCCACTTAGCCAAGGATAATTTCCCCAAATAGTGCCTCGGACGTCAATGCCGGCATTAAGTCAATAATTGATGCTTGTCGCCGCACTAGAGTGTTTACACGAGACGGCCGAAGATCAGGGCACGACACGATCACGGTACGATTTTTAGTAAGTTAAAATTTGCTTCAGGCAGGTCATCGAAAAGCATTGCACACGTATTTTTCCTATCTACATGTAATCAAAGCATTACGGCGATATATTGAGGTGAAATGGCGCGATACAATTCACGTCTTGATACAAGTTTTACTTAGGAGTGACGTCACAAGCCCCCAGTTATACACGATATTTTTTGTTTATGTAACTACTGGACTATGTACCTATATAGGATTTCATTTCCTTGCTCCAGGGATCATTCCTATTCATTTCCTAAATGCACGGTCTCATTGTATAATAGAAGACGGGCCCAGCGTACGGGCCCTCCCCTTCTTGGCGCGGTCCTGGCGGAAGCCGGAGCCACCGGGTACGCGTCCCCGTCACACCGGATTGAGGCAACGCCGGAGAGTTTTTAGTTTGGGTATACCTCGTCGGGCGGGAGTTCCACATAACCCCAGGCATCCCCGTGCCTAGGGCATCCATAAAGATTTCCTCTCCGTTAGTAAAAATCATCCCTATTGCGCAAATTGGTGTAAGAAATTATCGAGTGCCTGCGCTGATGTGAAGGGGATCCTTAGTTCCATTGCCAGACTACGTGTCTTGCGACCTTGGGTCAGCTTCGGGGGCAAGAAATCGAGCTAGGTTTCAATTTAAGAAAGCGAATAAAAAAAAATACCGAGCAGAGTATGTATTTTCAACATGAAACTACCGTTAGACTCGATCATAATTATACACACGGATAACTCATGTATAAAAGTCGAGTAATCGACATGGTTTCAGGGCGAGTGCTCCAAGAGTTAGGACTACGAATAAGTCTCCCAAACCTGCATTGCACAGGTGCCGCGAAGAGGGAACCCCATCCCGGGGTGGTCGTGGGGCCTCGCGGTGACACCGAGTGCTCCCGTAACGCCTCCCATATGACTGAATAGGGAATCCGTGTGGTTTTTAGTGGGTATGCCTGCCATCGCGGGAGAGCCCCACATAACCCCGGTAAACCTGTACCGGGCGGATGCAAAAGGCGCATTTTCCACAACATAAAAAAAAGAACTACGAATAAGTCCGAATGATGTCGAGCATTATTCGACTTTTATACATGAGTAGTTATTTGTTTAATTGTGTATGTATTATTTTGCTAAAAATAAAAGAAAAAAAAACTGCGAATGTTCACCTACATCTTACTATAATATTACAAAGGCGAAAGTTTGTAAGTTTCGATGTTTGTGGCTCTTTCATGGCAAAACGGCTTAACCGATTTTATTGAAATTTGGTATAGTGATAGTTACAATCCTGGAAAACGACATGGAGTAGTTTTTATCCCGGAATATCGCATAGTTTTTGCGGGATAGCGATAAGCGAATTTATCGCAGACGGAGTCGCGGGCAACAGTTTGTGAAGTAATATTTTCTAGAAGCATTTCGGAATTAAAGTGTGTAGTAAAAATCTGTTCATGTTATCAGTAATACCATAGTGTTTCCCAACGAATGCCGTATAACGCGAATAAGGTTTATAGAGGCTGATAGCACAAGTGCGTTTTACGATCTTAGTGCTAATTTGAAAACTATGAAATTGCTTAGTAGCAGGAAATTACGCAATAACGCGCAGCGTTCTGAAGTAATTAGAAAATGTCATGAATAATTTACATACAACGAATCACGTCTATATCCCTTACGGGGTAGACTGGCGGCGTATAGGTGGAAAGGGGAATCAAAATAGTGATGAGTTGTTAGCCGCATCGCCTATAACATGATTCTTAAGATTTTCCCATATTCCCTCGGCGGGCTTTTACCTACTATCTGCGCGGGCAGAGAAGCAACTGGTACATTTTTTGTTATTTCTTTGCTCCTAAACCAGTATGGAAGTGAATGAATCTCTGTATTTTCCAGGTTTTTGTTCTAGCTGCCTAATCATAGTTTGGGTGCAGTTTTGTAAAATATGATCAATATTATACATGCATCGACATCCTAGTCGTAGTATTTATAGGTAGTTAAACATCGTAACTCCATTCGCATGTGTAATGAAGCCATTAAATTACTTGATGCTCCCATGCCGCTACTTGAAGTGAGTTATGTTGAATGCCGACGGGCACTAAACAGCTCATCACCTACTCGAAATGGTTGTTCAGTGTTCACTCCGATTCAGTGATGATGTAATGAGTTATTTAGAAAATCATTTTAAGTTAGATTTCAAAAAAAAATTAGAGATGCACTAGTAATATCATAAAACATTTTATTCATTTATAATTTACAGTTATTATATGAACAAAAATATTTACCTTGCTAGTACTACTTACGTACAAGATAGCCTGTGCGAAATATAAATATGTTTTTACTACCACCTCTACTGTCACATCAAACAAGTTTTTTGTTCATCGAAATGAACCTCCGCAAAGTAACGCCCGAGTCTATAAAAATTATATTAGGTATATCCATTTATTTTTTCAATATTTTGTTATTTACATTTCTCGTCCTGACAATAAAGCACACACAAAAAAATTCCAACCAATTTGTTGCAGCCGCAGACCGATTTCGATGATCCATTTAAAGATATACGTAAATTAAACTGAAACAAGAAGTACATTCCAAGCAAGTGTTTTCTTAAATTTTGCTTAAAATGCTTGAAATATAATGAAAGCATAACTGAACATTTACTATCTACGACTGTGATAGCAAACATGGCGCCGTCCATTGTCGTACTATGTGAAAACACCCTGCGGCCGGCGCTCGCATTCGTAATGAAGCAATTACTCGATAGCCCCCATGCTTGCGCCTTTGGAAGCGACCTGCAATGATCCAATTGCGCCGATTGTCTATGCCTAATATCATTCATAATTTTCGTCGTCTGATCGAAAAATGTGTCGATGAATACGATTATGTGATAAGTTGTGTAGGCTGATATTACGATTAGGTGAGGTATGACACTGTATGAGTTAAAATTTGTTTTTAAAATTAAAATATTTCCTCCTTAATATACCACGGATGGAAAAAATGTGCTTTTTAATTATTTATTTATTTATTATTATTCATTGCAATTGTCTTCTACGTAACCATTGAGCGGTGCGCGTCTCCGAATCGCACTTGGCCAGTTTTTTATAAAACATCTTTCAAACGAATAACGATTGTCTTAAGTAGGTACCTACTATGCTTTTTGATATTTTTATTTTTATTTATTTTGTACGGTTACTTGTCAATTGACTGGCTGCTATAGGTCTGTTAATTTTCGAAGTACCTACAGAAAAAAAACTTTTTAAATATCCATGTCTTTTGCTTATAAAAGGACGTGAATTTAATTTCTAGCGTCGTAACAGTAGTTTTATTCATGAAAAAGCGACCGCTGCACTTACTGCCTCATTTGTATGCGGCACGAGGTTTATTTGCTTGCAGTAATTGCTACGTACATCTCGGTGCCTTTTAAAATGTATTATCGTTAAAGTTTACATGCCCTTTTAAAATATTACAGCCTTCATTTGTAGCTGAGTCTTAATTGTATAACACGGGCACGCTCGATTGTATTATAACTTACTAGCCTTCCGTCCGCAGCTTCGCCCGCGGTAAATTAATTTTCCCGTAGGAAAAGGTATATTCCCGCGGTAAAAAGTAGCCTATGTCACTCAGTGGTAATGTAGCTTTCTAACGGCAAAAGATTTTTTGAAATCTGTCCAATAGTCAATGCAAACAAACAAACAATAAAATTTTTCCTCTTTATAATATTAGTATAGATAACTTGGTGTAAGGTGGGGATGGATAGAATCTTCAAGAATAAGAAGAGGAGAATGCTGAAATTTAGTATAGCACTTACTAACGCCGTGACCTATCATCAGAAAAAAATCAAGCGGAAAAGCTATTAAGGCACAAGATGTTCCCTTACCCTGCCATGGCCTTTTTAATTTCTTTACAAGTTTATTGTTACTCTATTTGTGTTATAGTTACAAGTAAAGTTAGTGCCACTGGAGAACATCGTTGATGCTAATTTGCACTCTAAAACGCTTGTCTTGTCTTGCCTTATTAAGTTCGGTTTTGTATTTGTGTTTTTATTTTATTTAATACTAGCGACCCGCCCCGGCTTCGCACGGTATTTTATGCATGTATTATACATATAAACCTTCCTCTTGAATGACTCTATCTATTTAAAAAAACCGCATCAAATTCCGTTGCGTAGTTTTAAAGATTTATGCATACATAGGGATATAGGGACAGAGAAAGCGACTTTGTTTTATACTATGTAGTGATTCTCTTCTTTTGAGTTCTTGGTACAACATGCCAGTTTGTGTTAAGCAAATACATTTTGTATCTCTCTTCTTCATTATTTCTCATTCTTTATTTAGTTTTTCAAGGCTCGTCTGAATCGATTCTTTCTTTGCCAGCAATTCGCTAACTCTATTCGAAATGGTTAAACTTTAACATTGAATTATATTTGTTCCGTACCCCGCAGTAGTTAAGTGTTCCAATATCGGAATTTCATACAGTTTGTGTTTAATAAACATCTTTGAGAAACCTGAGGCGAGTTCTGAGCCACTAAAGTTTTGTACATCAATAGTTTGGGATACCTCACTTCAGACTTAAGAAACTATATTGAATTTCATGGATTCTTAGAATAAACTCGTTGTTTAGATTAGACAACCTAGCAAATGGTTCGTTGCCTTAAATGTGCATAAATTTGGTCAGAATTTGGTTCGTGGTCTGAAAAACAAATAAAAATCTACAAAGGCAAACTTTTTAGTGTTTCATACTTTGAATGTCAAGGGTGTTTCCTGAAGAGACTTAATTCTCAAAGTTTCAATCGTATGCATCAATTTTTTTTAGTAAAATGGTGCTTAAAATATAAGTAGAAAGAGTCGATGCATGTGATTGCGAGCGCCCACGATCGTTTTTTAATGAGAAGGAACGCTTTTGAATGAGGTTGCGTTTGTGTATCGTTATATTTATGGTTTTCAATCCAAGTGTAATGAAATGGTTGTCAGGACTACACTGAAATACCGCCACACGTAGGTATAAAATGTTTTGCCTATTGGTCTTTGCTGAAAATGATCCATCTTTTTACAACAAATTTGTTTAGAAAGCAGCTCATTTCGTATCGATTTAAAAAACCATTTATCATCGAAAGATAAACCTGTTAGCAGCAAACACGTTGCAGTTCGAAACTTTGCCAGTGGCCGCTGCTAACGTCAGCAGTCCAGAACTCTAGTTTAATAACTTCCAGATTCAACAACAAGGAACATAAATTCCTTTCCTTACGGGAGCGTAACTTCATTAAATTTGTTGCCACCGTTTGTTAAAGTGGCGCGGCAACGAGGTGATTTCGGATGCAGATTGTTAAGAAATAGATGTTGGCGCAATTCTGTGGATAACTTTATCTGAACTTGCGTCTAAGTTAAACTTGATTCTTTGCTTACACTATCGTAAAATAATAATATGTTTGTGTTTGTATGCTTGTCAGTAGTGTCGAGGTTTGTCTAGAGAATAGCTCAGCTGTACCCATAATAAACTGGTCCAAATTTTGAGGGTCCAAATACTTCAGCGTCTGCCACTGTGAATTTTTACTGTGGCATAAGGCTGCTCAAAACTAAAATAGACCTCTCTTGCTGTCGTTCATTTGTCCGAGTATCTTGCCAGTTCACGTCAGAAACTAGCTTATTTAACCTAAAAATAGTATTGCTCTGTCAAAGTCTTATCCAAAAAGAACCCACCGCCGTGAAACTGGAAACTAATTAGACGAGACGGAAATCGATACCTTCCCGGCTTTTTTATCCGATTTACCGGCTCTGCTGTAAATAGCTGACAGTATGGCTTTACGACTAGCTAGGTAGCTACTTACCACGTATTTTTGCTTTTTCAATCAACGAAAACGAAGGAGTAGAGTCTCAATTTGACTCTTTGGTGTTTTATATTTTTTACGGTAACGCATAACTTGTACAAAGATAGGTACTTACCTAAATCTAGTTAGTAACCAAAAAAAACTTAAGTCTCGTCTACCATGTAGTGTTTCATATTTTGACCGAAATGTCTTGAGGAATTTTAAATTCATTCAAATTGTCTGCTCATATTTCTGTTTTAAGAAAAAAGTTTTATTTCCTATTTAAAAGCTCGACAGCTTAGCCTAGGTAACTAAATGGATTGGCGAATAGGTACTCGCCTTTTTTCCTAACGTAATGAGAATGATACCATCTCCGACTACGGTTGTAAACGATTTTCTACGTCGACGGGAATCGTGGACCTTTCAGTACGCTATGAAATATTGGATGATGGAAACGATAAGAGACGTCTTTGAATTGTAGCAGTTTCGTCAGAATTGATGTCGTGAAGTATCCATTACGTAAACGAGATGGAATTTATTCAATTTTCACTTTTATTTGGGGGTGCGGGAAAGGTTTTGAATAAGCTGATGTTTTTAAAAGTGGGTCGGTAAGCGAGGTAAGATAAGATACTTAGCGTGAGTTGCACCAAGTTACTCTTTAACAACAACTTTAACCATAGCCGACGATTTTAAAGTATATCTGTCAGAAAACCCATGAAAGTAGTGTGACAATGAAATGTACTGTACTTGAAGACGAGTTTCTCCTTAAAGAAATGAAGTATTTACGACGGTTAGTTACATAATAAAATTTAGAATCTTCTTCTTCTTCTTCTTCTTATTTGTGGCATTTCAAGTCGTTATAGCGACGACAACTTCGCCAATGTCAAATAAACAAAAATATGATTAAAAAATCTTGTGACAAAATGTCGGCAACGTTGTACGGTAATGGTCAAAGACCCCCTCCCCCCTGTCGGGCTCTTAGCCAACGGTCAATAATATCCCTCAGAAACTGCCAGGAAATCATTAGCCGTTGCCCAGGGTGCACCAGATCAAGCACATTGAGAATGTTCATTGTTTACCAGCTGTTGCCCGTGGCTTTATCTACGAAGAATTAGTTCATCGTGATCCCTCGAGGACACATTTTATTTTCCTTTCCTATACATGGTCGAATGCGGTCACAGAGTGGTGGCCAAGACTGGGTCGAAGGTCAGTGGGCAGACCATCAGCCCGTTGGTCAGATGACATCTGTCATTCGGCTGGAAAACTGTGGATGAGACTGGCACGGGACCGGGCAAAGTGGCGTGAAAATGACGACGCCTTTACTCAGCAGTGAATGGATGTGGGCTGATTAGATTAGATAGATTGGAATATGTCAGATGAAAAATAATCCTATCTCACTAGATTATTACTAGTAAATTGCTCGATTGACCAACTCCACCAAATTTAGCACCCCACAGAACATTGACTTACGATTTTCCCTATGCAGACGGCAACAATCCCTAATTTCCCTTTGTTCGTAGGTCAAACGTAAAGATGCCAAGCACACGCGTCGAAGGTGCAAACGACGGCGCCTGAGACAATATGGGCCTTGATTTAAAGGGTCGATAACCCTTCGCAAACAATAAGGTAACCCCTCCAGAGTAAGACGTAGGTGTAGTGGTGACAGCTCTTTGTTGTGTTTTAAACAGTCAATGTGTTTAAGGTTTAGTTTTATGAGTATGTTACGGACAATTTTGGGCTTTATGATTAATTCAATAATAATGGTGTGATTATGCCTCTATTCACTTACTTGGTGTGAGAATTTTGCATGGGAAGTCCAACAAAGAGTGGCCGTTTATAACTCGTCAGTACAGCAAGAACAAAAAATAATTTAACTGCGAATCTTGCTAAACGTGGTCTGTAGGTCTTGTCACCTTAGGCTCTGTCTACCCCGTAAGGGATAAAGACGTGGTTTGTGTATGTATGTAAATTGTGACCAATCCGACTTGTGTCGATCTTGTCGGAGGATCTACCTACACTGTTTAGCAAAAACAGCGGGTCACTTTTCATGCAAAGTTCTATGAAATGCGACCCGTTATTTTTGCTCGTGAGTATATTTCAACTGTTTTGTGTCTTCGAGAGTTTAATTAATATTATGATATTATAGGAGTATTTCAAAAGACCAGATTTTTGAAACAATCAACATGCCCGACATTTTAGAAATAATTGATTCAAAATTTCAAGCATATTTTTAAAGATACAGGACTTGCTTTATAGTCAAAGTAAGTTCTAACTAGTTATTTATGTATATAATTTGACATGCAAGTGAATTTTACAAACATGGAATTGTATATTGATAGATAAATGAATAAACTGTTAGAAATGGGTAATTATAATAAACAAAGGCAAATTGCCTCGTCATTTATCATTTTCATCCGTTATTATTAATTTACCCGCAATTATTTCTATAGTCTCACCAAATTTAATTATTTATTCAACGAACCTATAAATTGGTAGAGGTGAAAACTTTGGGAACACCTCCATAAAATTTCAGAACCGACTGGAATATAATGCGATTGCCTTGTGAATAATTTATCTGTATTATTCATTACTCTAGAACCCTTTCGTGCGCTTATTCGGCGAAGTTCTTCCAAAACTTTTATTGTTTACACCGCTCTTTGAAAACTCTACGCAATTGTTTCTTTTGTCCTTTTCATTCTGGTTACGTACACATCTCCCCTCTTTGTTTGTCGTGTGATTGCTTGCCCAAAGGCTCTTCCTTCCGGTCGTTTATTGGATTGATTTCGGATTCTCATATTTTCTTTCTGTTTAGAAAATTGGTCACGTTATTTCTCTTCTGTGTTTCTTACGTGTCTCTTTGTAAAGTGGCGCATGTATTAGAATTTTGTTTGGGGTGGAATCTTTTTGTGGAACTATATAGGTCAAGGTTAGTTTTCTGGCTCATTTTCTTTGCGGAGACTTGGCGGGTTTGAATTATTACGCGGTTGAGCGAAACGGGCAAAAACAAAAGAGAGTTGGCAGGGCAAGTAAGTACATGAAATATCAACTCTTGGCCGACGAAGTTCTTTTTTTCCAATATAAATGTCTTATCAAAACTTTGTGAGATAAAAATGGTTAATATTTTAGGATACATTTTATGTTAGTATTTTTAATATTCATTTCGTAAAAATAAGACATAAGATCGAAGACTTTTTTATTCGCACAAGGTGCGCATGGCAACTATGGTGCAAAATCTTTTCATTCATAATTATCATTATTATTGTTGGTATGGGTTCCGACCACGGGTTTCTACCCGGTTATTTGAAAGACTTTCATGGACCCGAGGCCAACATGAATAGGCCTTTGGTACCACATAATATAAATATGTGATACGCAAAATGTTGAGGCTTATTGTCAAATATTACATTAAGAAAGTGATGTCGCCATGTCCACTCGCAGACTACTTCATCATAACATTATCGAGTTGCTTTTCCTCTAAAAACTAATGCACGAAATTGCATTGGCAATATTGGCATAATTCATTCGGCCATTCCGAATATTCGAAATAAGGTTTAAGTGCATAATATTAACGAACACCGCCGATAGCAATTTAATCCATAAAGCTCATCGCTTCATTCAACCGTTTTGTTTGTTAGAGGGTTTCATATTTTTGTATAATTTACTTTTACCTTTATTATTGTTTTCGTGCAATTCGGTTTGCCCAGCGTTCTGGGTGATGCGGTTATGTAGTTATTGTGAGTGTCGTGGAGTTGTTCAGATAGGATAATAAACAGCCTTGAGTTACAAACTGGATGATAAGACAAGTATACACATGCGGCATCGGCTTGTTGCGAGGCATCGACGAAACAATGCAGATCAAGAATAAAATAGTCTTCCGAAAAAAGAAGGTACCAACCTAGTTTCTAACAGAAAAGAAAACTCTTTGAGAAACTTTGATTACGTTTTCAAAAAATGGCAAGGAAATATTCGTCCCAGTCGAGCTTGGTACACCGTAGCCTTTGGAGCAATATTTTAGCTGCAATGACACAAGAACATAACAATTCAAGCAGTCAAACAATCAAGCTAATCCATCCGTTTTGGCAAATTTCTGTATTCCCAATATGAAAGCATCGTTGTCTAAATTTTGTTTGTTAACTACATTGGTATTACTACAGAAGAATCTCGGTTACATTTAACACAAAATTCTTAACGTTTCAGTTACTAAATACAAGATTCATTTAAAGTATTGTAATATCAGACTCATCATAATCCTGATGAGAAGTACACGGTACACATAATTAATTTAGTTTCCTCCTATTTACATACCTTCATAAACGATCACATGTGAAGTTACTAGGGTTCATGTTACTCTACCCTATTAAAGGCTACCAAAGGTACGTTTCTTATTGGATTATCAGATACATTTCTAATCGTATCGTTTGTTCAGCCAATTATATTTTTCTGTGAAACGGAGCCTGAAATTTTGTTGTGATGCGAGACGTTTCCTGATAATTCGAGTGTAAGGTTTCAAAGCAACAGCTATTATATTAACGGTTCAGAGGATCATGTTTTCTTGCTTCAACTTTATCCTATTATTTATCATCAATGTAAGTGAACTTTTCTTGGTGAATAATAAAATGCGTTTTAGATTATATTTCTATAGTTAGGCCGTCAAAATTTTTAAATGCCCTGTCTTCTATGTTACCAATTTTGATGAATAGGTACCTACTGAAACCGTTTTCCTACTCCGCGACAAAGTGTGCGTGGTTGTTTTTGAAGGAAGGTAATCGATGTTAGTTCATTAGCATTTTCGTCAATTTTGGTAACGCAAAAGATACGTCTAAATCGCTTCGTGGCTTTTCCCATTTTGTATTGTTGCTAAAAATTCCTCTGCATCGTTTAATACGCGCTTCACAAGATCCCCTAATATTTTTTAAAAAGAACCAGTACTGTTATAAACTCAAACTAAACTGTCGATAACATTAATTTGTTACTTGTCGCGGCCATACTTTTAAAAGCGCCAAGCAATTCACTTTTTGTTGCGACGAACAAGTTTCCCTCCTCTAGTTGCTCGCCAGTCACGTCAGGGGTTTTTATTTGTATTTCAAATTCTTTATGCTATTTATTTTTATTACAGTGTTGTTTGCATTATTTGATAATTCAGTGCAGCCATTTATTTTAATTCATCTATTACCTATTTTTCGCGTTGTGACTATTTAATTTAATATTGCATTTATTCCACACAAACCAAACACACTGTCGACTGCAAATTCATACATTCTTGATATTGCGTTTTCTGAATAGAAATGAATCTATCTACTAATTTCATAAATATTAAACTAGGTACTTAAAATCTCATAATTGTCATATCTATCAAGCACTTTGCTAGTTACATGTCTTTACAATTTGATTAACTGCATGGTTATCTACCGTGTTATCTTTTAACAATGTAATATTTTTGCTCTTCTATTTTTATTATGTCTTAGGATTCTCTACTCAAAGGGTGTCCATTAACGGACCCCGATTATTAAATCTTCACTGTATGTCCGTTCGTCCGTCTATCACAGTTGTGTCATCTTATGAATCGTAATTTGAAATTTTCATAGAGTTAGTCATTTTGTTTTAAATTTTCATAGTGTGTATTAATAAACTGAAGTTTGGTTAGGTCTTTTATATTATTTGATTGGTGAGTCCTCTCTGATTTGGTCGTTTTGACATGAAACATAATGACACTTATTAAACAAAATAATATAAATGTATATATGTATGTAAGTATTTATACAAGCCTCGACAGAATATCAACTATAATGCAAAATGCAATATATTAATGCTTGTTAAGGTAAACAATAATGAGCTACTTATTATATTAAACACGTGGTGACGCGTAACCAGTCAGCCTTGGAAATGGATTGGGAATTCCATGGTTGTATGACATCATACCAGCTGCATTCTGATGAAAGCGACCTTTGAAGATGGCACTGGCGTTCACTGCCATAATTATCGTCCGTGTTGAGGAGGGTTTTAACGGTTTCTTTAAAGCTAGTTCTCAAATCGTAATACTTATTTTTGAATTATTTTTGTTCCACAGCAATTTCTTAACCTTTACATCGATTTGGTTTTTATCAATGCTAGATGATGCCATTTAAAATTTGTCTAGAAAGTGAACAAAGAGGAGATAGAAATGTAATTTTTTGAAGTTAACTTTGAGATATGCCTCAGGCATAAACATTTAAGCCCATGTTATAGTTGGCTAGCTCTAGCGAAATTCAAAGAAGATCGCTTTGCAATCAGATTAGTTACAATTTTTTTTCATTACTATTACAAAGGTAAAATAAAAAGGTTTCTTTTTATAGCAGATAAAGAAATGAATGAATGATACACCAAAAAACTTCAAAGAACTTCAGAATGAATTTAACTCATTTTATTTACAATAACTGATTCAAAAGTAACTCCCATTATAATATAATCATGTAATCTCTAGCTTGTTATTGGAATTTTATATATTTTAGGTATCCAAGGTATGTCTGCTTTACAAGCCTTTATAACTCCAGTCATATGCAATGCGTCGTCTATAGGTCAGGCAATCAGTCGCGGTACTATGTTACAGCTAAAATATGTTAATTAACGTCTCTAAGTGCCCCATTAAGTGTCTTAGTTCCTCCATGAACCTGAAAATAAAAGTGTCCACTTAGATTTACTCTGACAACCGAGTTATGAGCTCATATTGTTTTATCGCTGAACTGGGATCCTCAACTACGGCAAATATTAGTTTAGTTCTACAGAATGATAGCATTGTGCATACTCGTAATAAAATGAAAGTGGGACGCGTGTAATGATAAAATTCATTATGATTATGACAAATTGTTAACATGAATGGAAACGGAAATAATTTAAATTAGCAACCTTGTACACTTTCATGTAAATACTAATTAGTTTTCAACACGAGTACATGAAAACTATTTGGTCATCATCTTCATTATTTTCAGCTTCTCTGTGTTATATGCGAACTTAAGGGTGTAGCGACTAGTGAATAAACATTAGAAAATGAATTACATTGATTATTTTAATATTTATATTAACATCAGATGAAGCAACTTCAAGCAGAATGAAGTCAATATTGATCTCACATCAAAAGGTAAATCCACAAAGACCACCAAAAGATCCTCAACAAACACGACATTGTAGATACGGTGTTTTTTACAAAGTCTTCGACCTAAGTCAACGAAGCGCTTGTAAAATGTAAATAGGAGGTAATGAACGCTCAAACCGCTGACCCGGAGATAACGTATCTACACGATGCAGTGAGCTATGTAATCGGAGTTACTGGCATATGCAACTGGCAGTTGATAAGGGTGACGTTTTAAAAGAGCCGGTTTTCGAATTTGGAACTTTGTGACGTTGGTTTTTTATGATCGTACATAGCCACCAGAAGCTAGGACAGTTGCGAACCGGGATTGGTCAGCCATGTACCAATGTTTGTAACTTAGTGTGTAATGCAAATCGGCTAGCTGTCAGCTAGTTGGGAACATCGGTCATTGATTACACGGCTAAATTGCGAACAATGGCAAGTGGCTCAACAATCCCGGTTTGAGACTGTACCCACATTTATGTCACTCCAATCTCTGGAAATGCATTTAATGACATTTGTAGGATCTAAATTTGAGCAGATACGTTATGTGTGTACAGATCAAAAAGTTGTCAAACAAAAGAGAGTAAAATTTTATTTACTACTACCGTAACCTGGGGTTATAGGTATATCGCATGAACTAGATAGTCTATATTTAAATAGCTTTTGATGGATATCGTATGTAGTTAAAGCATTATCTACTTTCACGATATATAGCAATAAATATTAATTATTCTGTGCTTTCGTTAGCATGCACGGGTATTCCCACTTGCAATAAACACGTCAACAAATCAGCCCTGATATAAAACGCAAATTGTTAATAAATTTTGAACAAAAACCCAACAGTGGTGACACATTTCACATAATTACGTCGGTTCATATCGATACTTATTTTTGCACTTTTGCACGCGTATTCCGTACCCACTGTCCAACTAAGGCTTAGTGGTTTGACTTATGGCCTCTCAAGTAGAGGATCGAGGTTTTAAGCCCGGGCTCGTATCGCTGGGTATTTTAGAACAGTCATGTGTAAAATATCATCTGACATCTATCATATCATGAACATTTTGGCGAAGGAAGACATTGTGAGGAAACCTGCAACACACCCGAGAATCAGTGCAATGGTGTAGGTATGTGAAGTTCTTAATCCCTGCTATTCCTTTGTGGCAGCTACAGCCTGAGATTCTCATTATGAGCGGAAACCTACAATGTCCCACTGATCTAGCAAAGGAATTGGAGGATTTGAGATATGAGCCTGGAGATGAACGGTATACATACCGTGAGGGCATCCCTTAATATAGTATTTTTTATTAGAAATTGTGCACATTATTTCGTTTTATCTTAAATTTTGCGTCTACATCATTAGTAGCGAAATTAAAATCAATCCAATAACATTCTTTTAACAAATCGTAGTCTCTTACGAGAGAACAAAATGTAATTACGAGTATGAGTGTAACACATAGATCAAATATAGAAACAAACAAGTAAAAAAAACTTAAAGCTACTATTGAATAAAATATAAGACTAAAAAAGATAGATATAACAAGCTACATAGACAATTAACTAATGCAAAACAAATAACGTAAAAATATTGTTATTGCAAAAATACAGATTTTCTACGTATCTAATAATAATGTTATCGCATGCAACGCACCGTAAAACCGTGAAAATAATTTATAGGCTGTAGTATGAATTATTGTTTATTGTGTGCTGACGTTGACCAAGATTAACGCACAGCCATTGATGGTATATCGGTTTGGTTTATGAGTTGCCTGGCTGACATGACGTGGTCTCTGTTCTCGTTTGTTGTTCAATGTGTCTTTTTCTAAATGATTCTGTCTGAAAGGGATGCATTGACAAATTTCAAACAAAAGGTTATGCTTATGATGATGTTTAATCAGAACGTATACGCTAGTTATTCCCTCCCTTGAATTTTTGTGCATTTCTCTTTTACAATGATAAAATAAAGATATTGTTATCTTGAAAAAAATGCATCAAAGTAACAAAAAAGCAAGCTGAGGTAGGTATACGAAATAATATATTTCAAAAGTCATACATCATCTTTTACACCACTCTTCGGTAGCCATTGGGAATACAGCGTCAACAGTGTCGAAGGCCATTCATTCTCTAAAGCGATTAACGCATTTACTAAGGCAATATGTACCAACAGTTTCGTGCAAAAGCGAGAGTGAACGTTGTTAAAAACTGGATAGCACAGTTCAAACAGTACTGGCTGTCGACGCGGAATACAAAACAAACTAGCATCAATGAGTAGAAACGAAATCGCACCCACGACGCAGCTGTAGCGGGCTGCGATAAGGGAAGTGCCCACTTGATAACGGGCCCAGTGCACACGGTATGGCCAACATGCTACTCGTGTGCACCCATCCGAATTTGTATACACTATCTCCACGATGATAGCGATGCAGGATAAACAGGAATGGTTAATCACCTATTTGTATTCTTTAAAATGTTCTTTGGTGTAACTGGCTGGGTTTACAATGCCTGTGTCCCGTGTTTTTGGATAAAACATGCATCATATTTGGCTGTATTCGGTTTTAGAATTGGATCTATTTCTTTCCGTGGCCATCGTAAAATGCAACTAGGGGACTTGATTTAAGAGTGGGCAGCAGCAATCTCTGTTGCCTACTCCGAATACTGAAGTCCAGCACTGCTGTGCCAAAGGCAAAGGGAAACCACCACACTATTTTCCCAAGGAAGTCAGCATGAATGTTCGGAATCTCTCTCTATAGAGAAAAGCTACAGAAGAAGAGAAATATATAGTTGCAAATAAATCAGATGGATGTTACGATGAAAGCATGGAAAGAGAGTTAGTAAATAAATTCACAAATATTATGCAAAACTTGTAGATATTGATTTAATTGATGAGTTAAACATAGCAAGGTGAGTGGAACAATTTTTAATTGCGAAATCACATCAAACACGGAAGTTGATGTAGTTTCTGAGTAGGCAAACTTTATTAAATTTTTATTATGCTTTGATCTAAAGCATTCCTGGTTGATGCTAGTCGTGCTAGCGTGCGGGTAATTGTGCTGGCTTGATAACTGATAACAGACCGCGGTCTTCGTTGACTCAATGCCCATCGTACGCCGTTGCAACGTAATTGCAAATAAATCGTCGTCTGCTTTGATTTTGCACAAGGGCTTGTAGATGCAAAATGTTAATGGTCTATAACGGTTTTAGTGGTCGCATTGACTTGAAGCTTGGTGACGTATGTTAGGTGGATAACGCAAGCACAGTCAACAAAATGTCTGTTTTAAGACTTTTTTTTTTAACAAAACGTGATTTTGAAAGAGTGGACTCTATTCTGGCCAGTGTTTTTGTTAAGCTTTCAGTAGTTTTGCCAAAAATCTTCACAAGCAGAACGTAACGTATTTAAAAATAATACTACAACTGCTTTGAAAGTTAACGTTATATTTCATACATACATACATATACACAAATTGCGTCTGTATCCATTACTGGGTAGACAGAGGCTATGAAAGACCACGTTTAGCTTGATTATGGGCGTACCTATAGGTGGAAAGGGGAATAAAAAAGTGATGGGTAGCCGCATCGCCTTTAACATGATTCCAAAGTTTTTTGCCCGTTCCCTCGATGGGCGTATATCATCGGCATAGGAAGAGAAGCGACTGGTACATTTTATGCTTTTTCTTTTTTTTCCAGAACATGTTACTAAACATCATAAACAGCATAGATTTTAAATAGGGGGCTCGCCAAAGGACACAACTATTTTTATTTCTACTTCTTAGTATATAAGTTCTCTTAAAATTGTCCCAGAATATTTTAGCAGCTGGTTCAGTTGACTCAACACCCCTACAAAGATACTAGACACTTACCCCCTTATTCATAAACGCTCCATAGGCTTCTGCTAACTTAGCAATCGTTTGTCCTTATCTGTCCCTTTGGCATTTACCTTTCACAGATAAGGACATACGATCGCTAAGTTAGCAGAAGCCTATAGAGCGTTTATGAATAAGGGGGTAAAATTTTTGATTTAAAATTTAGTACCGCCTTTTACGCGATTCACTTTGAACATTAATGTATAGACTCTCTGTCGACTATGATTCAAAAATCTATATAATATATAAAAGAAAGTCGTGTTAGTTACACTATTTATAACTCGAGAACGGCTGAACCGATTTGGCTGAAAATTGGTAGGGAGGTAGCTTAGGACCAGGAGACGGATATAGGATACTTTTATCCCGATTTTCCCACGGGATTGGAAAATTCCGAGAGTTGTACTAATAAAGCTACAGACATTAAATTTAACATGCCTACACATTATTCCTTGATGCACTTACAAAGGAATTTTTCAAATTTCCCACGGGATTAAAATACGACTATTTATAACTCAAGAACGGCTTAACCGATTTGGCTGAAAAGTGGTAGGGAGGTAGCTTAGAACCAGGAGACGGACATAGGATACTTTTTATCCCGATTTTCTCACGGGATTGGAAAATTACGAAATGTTGTACTAATAAAGCTACAGACATTAAATTTAGCATGCCTACACATTATTCCTTGATTAGTATAAAGACTTACAAAGGAATTTTTCAAATTAGAGGCGGAACAAAGTTCGCCGGGTCAGCTAGTTCTGAATAAATTTCAGTACTATTAAGATTAAGTCAAATAACCTAACAACCCGCTGTAATATACCAAAACAGTTTTAAGAGACCTTTGTCTGTAAGTAAGCTACTCATTATTTGAAACAATGTGTGTTATTAACACACATCTTCCTTCTGATTCGTTCCAAAATGTGAGCATGAAAATAATCCGTGGTGAAGCAGAGTTTCAATTGTGCGGCTTCCTAGCACAATACAGCTTAACGTAACGCCCCACTTTGTTGTTCGCAGTCCCAGAAGTCTACAGTTAATGCCATTCTACCGTAAGTTTGCTTCGGAATCAGACGAAATGAGATTCAACGTGAGGGAAATGCCAAACGGGAGCAAGGTTGGCTTTTTACTTTGAAAGTATTGATTCTCAGGTTCGCTTGGTAGGCAAATTTTGATACTAATTTGGGTCGCTTACTACTTTTAGCTCTGCTACGTATTCCTGTGTTTATCTCACCGTGAGAATACTACGTTTTTTCTCGGTTTGGAGCTTGTTAGTTGACTATAATGGCACTGAAGCGGAAGTATTTAGCACATATTTTTATCAGGTTATCTTGAGTTGTAAATATTATTATTTGAAATTGATAAGGAAATATTAGGTATTAGAATACGCGAGTGAAAGTAAAATGAATCTGATGATATTTTTACAAGGCTTTTTAGATTTGATTTAACTTTTAACGCTTGTTTGGGTCAAATGATGACAAAGCTAGTACAACAAGTACAGTCAACAAAAAATGGAGACAGCAAAAAAGGTTGTGTGCTTATTAAAAAAAATATCTAAATTTAACTTTCTGGATTACTCGAGCCGCATAATGAATATCAAATTTTCAGAGTAGGTACATAGTTTTGGTGATCCAACAGTAACTTAATGAAATTTTACTACTGAGAGATTAATGTTATTTGTATGTAGAAACAGATGACGATAATGGTAATATTGCTACAATGACCGGTGAACCATAAAACTTTATTATTACCACAAAGTATAAATAAGACATGTCAGGAGTATATTTTGTCACTTTTCGTGGGGAGGAAGGGGCGGGGGGGGGGGGCGACTTTATACGAATGTACATACAGCACACAGATGTAGCTATCTATTCTATGTACCTAATTCTCATTTTAAAACAGAAATGTCATAAATTCAAAACACGCACACAACTAAAAATTACCCATGACCGTTAATTTAAATATAATAGGCTCGATTATTGAAAGCCACTCGAAATTGGACAAAAATTGGGCTCAATTTTAAATACGTGTAGAGCAGAAGAAAACTGCTCAACTTAACTTGTCAACTATGCGAAATTTTAATATGAGCTTTATTGTTTTAGCAAAACAGAAACACTGATTGTTACTAGTTTCAAACGGTACCTAATGAGCGATGCGTTTTTAAAAATTGGATCCTATGTTCTTTTTCAGTTGTGCCTTGTGTGTCAAACAATCCCCGAAAGCGAATTTTAAATATAGAACGCGTTAAGAACGGAAGCTGGGAGGTGCGCATCCCGCGCCAATCGCCACCGACCTACGGCCGGCCAGTCCTCAATGCCTCGGTCCTTCCTTGCTCGGCTCCTCAGTTTGTCTGCTCGCGTCGCCACGCACGGACGCACGCTCGCCGCCGCGGCGAATCACGCGAGCTTTCGCAAACCGAACCTGTGGATTTGCCAGTGACATGTGCAATTAAAATTTGATACACCCAACACCAGAGTGCTAGCATTCAACTGGATTTACCCAAATCGGATACTATCAAGGTCGGTGTTGCGAATTATATGCGATGCATTCGGAATGTCACTTGTCCAGTCCTTTGACGTGTAAGGATTGTTTTTAATGGCAAGATGGTTTACGCGTTAATAAGGGTCGTTGACTCTGCTGTGCTGGGTTGCTTTTTAATTGTGTCGAGTGGTCAATGGTCAGTGTTGTGTTTAAGGTTTTTACGGTTCAGCTGTACTTTTAATTGCTTTTATGATCTTTATGAATGAAAGAAAGTGCTAGAAATTTTGTTTTCTTCGTTGAAATTAATTGTACAATTTAATAGGTAGGTAGCTAGCTGTTGAGGTTTGTTGAGGTTCTATGAGAATGAGCAGAAATAATTTGGTAGCATTCATAAATATTTAATTTTGGCTACACGTATGTACGGAAACGATAATTCGGTGTATACGTAGGTATGTAAAAAGTTGTTTTTAATGACTTGGTTAAAATTTAACGTTAACATATAGGTACATACGTATTACTAACAACCATAATCGTTTATGTTTTTCTTTGGTGTACTTACTAGATCTTAAACATTTCCTTTAAGCTATAATAAAATATACATATACCTAATATTACACTCGAGGGTATAAATATCTATGCAGCCATCACGTCAAATATATCTTTGTGGCATAAGGGTGTATACATGTTTTTGACGTCTTAATAATGTAAACATATTTATGGTCTTGACTGTACCTACCTACCTGTAAAGTGTCTAATCGATGACCATTTCGAGATATTTGTAGCTGGTGGCTTCGTGGAATTTCCACCAGATGTCATTAGTCTATATCGTGGGGGGCTTATCAGAATTTCGCCTTCCGGTTTGCAGTCACCACTCCATTATGTCACATTCCCAATTACCATTTGTTCGTCGGTCATTTGAATAACTTCATATTGTCATTTACCATAAGAGGAACCCACGATTTTGAATTCCAATAATAAAACGAAAAAAAAATCCTATCTACTTACTAAAGTACGCCAACGTATTTGCTCGCTTCTCGCTGCGTGATCACACAATTTCCAACTAGCCTCAAATGTACCTTCGTATTTACTTAGAAAACAAATGAATCAACACTTTTTGCGTAACTCCTCTACTGAGATGCCTAAATTTACACACACAGATAACATTTAGTGTCCGCAAACCGTACATTGTTTGATTACCAGTCACTGCGTTGCACAGAATCGGAGGTCGCCGAACATTAGCATGTCAAGGGAACAGGTAACGGTTGGACCCATCTGTGTCGTTTGACGGATGCACCGGAAAATTGATAATCATTGTTTTGGTCAATTATAAACAAGGTCGAAGGTAGCGTGAAATTGCGTAACGTAAAAACATTAACACGAATGTTCATGACTTGGTAGTGTGCTGAAAATTTTTGTGCACGAAAACAGCTTCAGAAAAAAGCCGTGGTCGATGTTTTGTCCCATACATACTTTTTGAAAATTTATCTGTAAAATATAGTGTGCTATTTTTTTATATGCGATTTCAAAAATCGATTGCCTGAGTCTAGTTTTTGGCAACTGACTGTTATAAAATATGATGAACATAATAAAATGAATCTCGTGAGTTTTTCTTGCGAACTGATAACTACACTTCAAGGGCCTCGTCTAGTTCTCCCATTTCTCAATTTTCGGCATCACTTTGGTACATTTTTCATAAAAGGTACCTATTTCTTAAGAAAATATATTATTGTAGTAGTTTTATTACTTTTAGAAACCTCAAGAACTTTGAACATCAGTATTTCGTTTTTCACGCATATCCTGTTTGAAAAAACCTTTTCTTTTAAAAAGGACTGGCGCAAACCAGAATAAATATAATAATGAAATTTACGTTAAATGAAAAATATTTGGCGTCCTTTCACTTGATAAGACAGCAGCAATTTAATAAACAGTTTTACTAGCTTTTATTATGCCTTGAAAATAAGCGTAGTCTAGAAACTATTTCTGTTTATAACATTCTCCAAGTAAACTTTAATATAATACAATTCAGTGCTTCCTGTGCCAGAATGTATACTAATAATGTTTGCAAAAATTTCAGTCAATAATATTTCAAAATCTATAATGATTATAAGATGTTGCATTATTAACTACATAATAGGAACATTACTCTCGAGAAGCCTTGAAACTAAGTGAATCGTGATCCAATCATTATTTGATTATAGACACCACTACAAAATTTTCTATCCTGTATTAAAACGATATATGGTATTTCTAAATTATTGCAAATTTAGCAATCTAAGAACGTTGATAGCTTTCGTCCAAAATAAACGCTGGTAATTAACTTTCTCCGGACTGCAAGGAAATGAAGTTCACCAAAGTTGTGACGAAAACGAAATTTAAACGGATAGTTTAGCCTCTGGAACTCAAAAGAGTTAGGGGTTGGTAATTAGAAAGATGACTTTGCTCGAGGCAAGGCATCGAACTGTGTCGCGAGCTTAAGAACGGATGGCTGTTAAACCACGGATGTAATTTGCCATGAAATACTGCGTCGGAGTAAGACACGGCTCCGTCTTGAGTGAAAAATTTATAAGCCTTGACGTTAAAACGGGTTGCACGTACATCCTTAAAAGCAAGTCTTACAAATCCTCAAGTCAAAGACCGGTTAATGGATATATTTAGATTATTAATATCCTCATTAATAGTCTCAAGGATCACACACGGATTTTAATAGCTAATTTCTGAAACATAATAACGTACTTGGAAACACATTCAGAATTATGCAAGTCCCAGAATCTACGTCAACTTTGTCGTTAAGAATTTCTACCCTTTCCACGGCAGATGTTACGCCAATTGTAACAACCTACGTACCGTATGGTTTTACTTTAAAATTGTTGTTATAATTTTACCTTGAAGCATTTCATTTGCATGATTAGATTCAAGAACTTTGTGTTTGAGGACTGTTTTACTGGAAACAACTTGCGTTTTAACTTCAAGGTAAATAATTCCTAGTCATCTTGTTATGTGGTTTTATTTTACATGACTCATTCTATTCCAGTATGGTTATTGTTTTCCTCAATTTATAATAACAATTAAAAAATAAGTCCATATCTACATCCTCTTGCTAACTTATTTTAAAAACTGGTTAAGATAGGTATTAAGAAAATTTGGAGTCATTATATTGTACACGGAGCGATATGCATTAGCGGGACATGTAAATGTAACTTTATCACTCATTTACAACTGTAAAGTTAAGTATCATTATCTATTGTTTCGAGTATTTATCTTGTCTAGGAAGCTAAAAAATGCTGAGAAATTTCCCTAAAAGCTTTGGTTGCGCAACGTCAGTTAATGAGTAATTATGCTCAATCTTGGTTCCGTTGTGCTCGAACTAGTGTGGGAGCATAGCATCAGTCCAATTGGCCTTTTAACTTTTTTCTCTATTCTAAATGCAATTGTTACGAAAGTGCATGGTAAAGTTAAGATACGGTGTGATAATAAAAAAATATTTGATATTTGTTATAGAACATGATGGTGCGATTTAGTAAATATGCTTGAGTGAAAAATTTGCTAGTGTTGGTAGCGTATTTTTTCATGCCAAATATGCTTGCGTTTAACCCCAATCTCGGCTGACGGTAAACAAAGATGTTGCCTAAGATGAAGGACGCGTGTCTGACAAATGTCCATTTAGATGTGGATTTTTTAAGTTTAAGTGAGACTTGTCTACTGTTTTTCTACTTAATGCGTCCAGTTTGTAGATTGCGGCCAACGTTTTTAGTGGTAACGAGTTGTTTGTAGAAAATTATGTTTTTGTTGCGCTCTTGTGGACTCTGCGGTTTTCGAAATTATTATTTTATGCTGCTGCCAATATTATAGAAAAAAGTTGCAATAGGAAGGTATTAAATGAAACATGTACTGTGTTTTGTATTTTAAAATTTAAAGACCACAGACTGGCTCCATCTGAAGTATCAAAACTGCAAGCCGGCTGTTAAGTTGCAGATTTGTAGCAATTGTCGTGCGGTGCGGTTAGTGTAACTGCAAACGGACTGTCGTTGGAACTGCTCGCCGCCGCAAGCGTAATGCTAAAGCTTGCTGACATTATTTAGTAGGTAATTTATTAATAGACCTAGAGTTATCTATTGAAGTCTAGGTAGATCATTGACCTTTATTAATACTAGGGACCAATAAACTTAGTGCAGTTTTGTGCGACTGTGTGTAGTGTAGGTATTTCAATTAAACAAGGTAGCCACGAATCTCAATTTATTTATAGAGCATGAGACGGAACGCTGAGGTTGCAGATTCGAGTCCTGTGAGACGAAAGCATATTTTGTCCTTGTCTTGTCATCACAAAAATGTTTTTTACTTTAAATACAAAATGTAATATTAACATGCTAGGTCGTATCTACTAACTGTTTAAAATTGTCACATTTAAACGTAAAAATGTGTAGTATTTATTATCGCTGTAGTTGATAACATGTTTCCTGCAAATAGTTTGCCGGACAGTCTTAGATAGGAGTTCGCTTTTATTATTTTGTTGAAATTGACAAAAATATTTTCACTTTGTTCCTCTTTATTCAGACATTTTTAAAACCACGTCTTTGGCATAGGAGCGTACGAACTCCGCCTGGAGGTATAGGAATTTAATAATATAAATAATCGCCTACAACAAAGCTCTCAAAAGATCAAAGATATCCAGTAAAACATTCTTACCAATATGATACTATCTATAAGCATAATCGATCAAGTTTTTTTACCAAAGGATTTTTTCATTTACAAGTCAATGCGAAAATCAGCCTTATTTTGTTGCTAGATGGGCATCACTTATGCCCATAATTCCCCTCACTCATAGGTACTCGCATCACCGGAACGCAGCGAACCAAGCTTTATTTAGTGGCAAGATTAGTGAGAGCTATGTATTGATATTATAATGCATAGATGTTAAACAACACAAATTATATGGCTAGTTAAGATTGGCACAGTTTTAAAAATATGCCCCTATTAGCTAATAGCTAAAACAAAGTGACACAAAGAAGAATGTTTTATAAATATGTTACACAGTAGTCATGATAAGAACAATGAAATAGTGCCATAATTTTGATACTAATTTAGAGTTTATATTTTATCAATATCTTTATACAAACTAATGTTACTTTCAATGAAACGTACGGTCCTAATGAATCCAATTATGTTTATAATCAGTGAAATTTTATCACGACGATAAAAGTTGTTGATAAGGAAATATCGTATAAATATACTCCTAATGTTACGGTATTGGAAACGGTGTAATATAGAACTAATCGCCTTTAATAGCTATTTGAACAAACGGTATTTAAATAAAGTCTGTACTTAAATTATGTTGAAGAGTTATTTTTGATTTACCTAAATACTACATTATGAGATAAATAATCGAAATTATAAGACTAATTAGGTAGGGGCAGAGAGTGAGTTTCAAAGGTATTTGAAACTTTATATGAGAATTATACAAATGTGTGACTTTCAACGGTTTAAATCGCGTTTTACCTAGCAATATTGTTAATCCTGATGTTTTGTGACAAGATCGGGGATCGTTCTTATTATCTGTGAATTATAATGAAAATGTGTAATATACGACAATGATGGTTGAAAAATTTCATTGTAAATTTAAATTTTGACGATAAAAATGTATTAGTAAATTTTAGACACACGCACACATATCACGTGTATATACCTTACGGGGTAGATAGAGCATAAGGTGAGACCTACATGCCACGTTTAGCAAGATTGTGGGCGTATAGATGGAAAATGGAATCAAAAATAGTTATTGGGTTGCTAGCCGCATCGCCTATTTGATTCCTATGATTTTCGCCCATTCCCTCGATGGGCTTTTACCGTCTGCGCGGAAAGAGAAGCAACTGGCACATTCTATGTTATTTCTTTGCTACCATACCAGCATGGCAGTGAATTCTAGCAATATTTTTTTTTTAAAATCCTTTGACTCAAATTGATAGTGATAAATTCACAAAAAAAAAATGAAAGTTCACCCATTTTGTCCAATTCATTGGGGTCATGCCGTAACAAGCAGAGTAGGGTAAATGCAGCAATTGTTGGCACCATTGTCGTCAAACGTAATCGCGATGGGAACCAACACTTCCGATGTAGATTAACGTGGATGTGTTGCGAAAAGGAAATTACCCTCGTATAATGGACGTGATGATTTAATTTGCATTTTATTTTTCCGTAGTGAAAGTGGTCGTCGGTGTCAAAGTGTCGTGGCGTTAAATTCCTTAATTGCGTTGCGTAGGTGCTCGTATGTTTGACGTGTTTTTTTTTAATTTTACGATGCAGCATTACGAGTGTTGCCATAATCTAACGTTATAATTATGTTGGCGAAATTTTTTTTTCGTTATTTTTTATTTTTTATGAGCTCGCACTTTACTTGAGTGGAACATTGATCTGTACAGTAATTTCCCTTTTTAACATATTTTTTTGTTTTAAGGTAGTTTGTGATTGTTAGATTACTACTTGTAAATTGAGTTTGCTGATTGAAATAATAAGTTTGTTTTCGAGTTTTTAAATGTATTAAAAACAAACAGCAGGTTTATGAACAGGTACAATTAAAACCGCTGCAAAATAAGAGTAATGCTAAAGCCGTGTCGTAAATGCATTCTTTAACGTTAGGACTATATTCAAAACGAGTTTATGACAAGAAGCTCTATTCTCAAGATGTCTCCTTCGAGATGAAGCAGGTATCATTTCACAATACTGCAAATAAAGAGGATATTCAGGCAGTGAAAAGGTGTACAAAGGCATGTTTTAAAATGCTTAACATTTTTAAGTTTTAGCTACATTTGAACTATAAAGGTCGATGTGTATATTCTATAGGTTGATTGGGGACTTTACCTTATCCTCAAAGCTTACTAACCATTTTCGAAATACCCATGAATTTTCGATTGTTCAAAGTAAATGATTTTTTACATTTTGGATCACCAAACATCAATTTACGTTCACTTAATTTAATTAGTTGCTAGGGTGTCATGTTCTTTAGAACGTACACACGGCAATATAATCAGGTAAGCACCTACGCACGCTCGCGCCGTATCTATCCTGCTTACCGAATAGCTTTGCTGTGTGTACCTAAATGACCTCCTTAATCAGCCCGTGAAATATCCGCATCAACCGTCCAGTTCACTCTGTGTGTCCAAATTAATGGAAGCGTTGCTAATTTATAAATATCGGTCTTAAAATGTTGCTTTAACAAAAACGAAATACCTAAAATCTAGCTTAAATATTTTGAATATGTTGGAGTAAGAAAAACATGAACAAACTTGATTCATTGCAGACGAAATACCACAGAACAGCGTTGTTGAATTTTTGATGGTACCTAGTTCTTCATATGTGTCTTGTGAAAAGTAGATGTTGTCAGAATGAAGCATAGCCGTCGTTTCAAAACTGAGATTGTGGAAATAAACTCGCTGTTTTGTTATCTAAGTAATGTAGCATCTAGTAACAAGGACTTGGACTTGGACTGAAATCCGATAAAATTTGTCGTAAAATGTTGAAAGGATTGTTTTGCGCCCGTTTTACGGCTTACGCTGTGGCTGTATTGATTTCTTGTGTTTTAAAAAAAGCTTTTAAACTGATAATCATGCCTTTACTTGTCGAAAGAGTGTATTGCCACATTACTTGATAAAACACGCGCGAAATTCGTTTTTATTTTTTTAAGAATAAGGAAAAAATGAAGTGTGACGATCATTAAAATTCTGCGCCGATAGCGGCCAGTAACGGTTCAACGGATGACAATGTAAAGGTTGAATTGCAACATGTTTTGGTCTTTCAAACTTTGGATTACTATAGCCCTTCTGTTACGCTTGCCTGCAAACCCGAGATGTTTCGGTAAAGATTGAATGACACTATTGCACACAACATTTTGTAAAGACCAGAGTCTTTTTACCACTGTTTAAATATTTTACCATCGTTCGGGTACTTGTTACGGTAATCAGTTGTTTTAGTCTACAATCCAACTTAATTTATTATCAAAGAATTAATGTTAAGTATATCATTGTTTAGAAACCGTTAAATGTTATAGATTGAATAAATTTATGGCCTTGAAAGACGAACTGAAAAGCGCGATAAAAATATTTAATTAGGTACTTATCTGTTAGGTCTAAAGGAAAACATTAAACATTGCATGCGTGTTAACATAAAATAGGCGAGTTATTACGCAATATGTCATGTCATCAAACCTTAGGACGCGTGTGTTTTAATGTTTATATAGATGACATAATAATTGCATTCGGATTTACAAAAACAAACAACAAGATTTAAATGTCATCGCGTGTCCTACCACTACGTTACAAAGGTGACATTATCTTGAGTTGTCTAATCGTGGTCTCACTGAAGGATGGATGAAAACAAAATGGCGAACATGCAAATAATTAAAAAAAAGATAAAGTTATGATTATGAAGGGCCGCTAAGCCTCTACCCTGCGCATCGGTGCATGTTACAAGTCCAGAGATTATAGTCGAGATATTAGTCGTCCGGTAAGAAAATGAGTACTTCGCCAAGACTCGCGTGAAACAGGTTTCGATGGCCGCTACCACGGTCCATGGCATCGACGCGTTCCATTCGCACACAGGCGCTTGCCGTTAAGGAGTTCTCATAGGTGATTCATCGAAGGGCGTCGCTTAGTACAGGGGAGATGTAGTCAATGCGGATTGCGGTGTCACCGGAGGCCATTCCTCGGTCAAGTGTACATGTTAACCGCATAATACTGTCTGTGCTGTTAACGATTTTGCCGCAGGCGAATTGAAGCCTAGCTCCGATGTTGGTAACGGTCAATCTGATAAACGTGAGAAAGTTAGTTTTTAACGGCGTTCGTAATTAGACTATTGTGCGGAGCCGTGTGATTATCGCGAATTGTGTGATTAGGATTGTCTCAGAGCTAATAGAGGCGTCTGTTATAGAATTTGCTTTTAGGTTAGCAGCTGGTTCTGGGAACATTAAAATTGTCATTTTGTTGGGTAAATTTGACAGTTTATGGCTGTGGACACATTACGTTACGATTTGCTTTCAATTTTACTCAATTATTGACAATGCTTTACTTACTTGAATTTTGAGATAATGTCGTAGCTTGTTCGGTGTTTGCTAAACTAAATGTTTTTTCAGTGATGAGTCCTACATTTTATAGCCCCAAAACTTCTATATTTATATCAAATTTCAGTACCTCGTTTATTGGTAAAGAATATGTTATTGCTTGCTTAACGGTAAAAATATGAGTACAGGTCGTTTTAGTAGTATTAAGGCACTCGTTACACACGCAAGTTGGAATGTTTAAGTGGAATTTAAATTCATCGAATGGTGCACTCGACCATTCAGGGCATCATAATCCTGCTGGCCGCTGTGCCGTTTTTAATAAAATGACGTTTGCACGAAATTATACCAATTGGAGTGAAATGATCTAGGTAATTGAAGTAATTTCTGTCCGTTGGTTGGTTTCAGTGCAATTTCGAAGATTTATCGTAGGCGCCTCTGGTGACTGGTTTTTTGATAAAATTTGGTTATTCAAAAAAAAAACTAAATAAATCCGCAAATCCACCGGAATTAAGATCAATGTAATGTTTTATGAAGTGCGAAGTTTTGAAACATTTAGATGCAACATGATCACGGCAGACTGAGTGTATACAGTTATTGAGTCGTTTTAAAAAGAATACATAGGTAAGGGCTTTGTGTTACGACTGTTTCACTTTTATTCCATTGCAATAAGTGTGAAAAAGTCGTAACACAAAGGAATCAATTAACTTTTGTTTTAATTAAGGTCCTTAACTAAGTTCATGTGTTTTGAAAACGACTCTAATAACACCTTCTTTAATTTTGTTTCTGTATTGTTTTGTACCTACTGATTTGTGGTGTTCAATAAACAGTATTTGTATTGTATTGTTGTTGTACCTTCCAAGTATTACTCTTGCTTTTAATACTATAAAGTGTTTAATATGCTCATTGTGAATGATAAAGTATTTTAGAAGCTGCATCTGTTTAGATTTTTTGTCGCTTGAATATCACTTGCTCGGTATCATATGAGACCTAGTCACTGTGTGACGTTATAATAGTATCATAGCAATGTAATTTGAATGACATCATTAATTTTGCTTCACAATCGTCCTAGACAATTGATTCGATCATAACAGTAAGTGTTGTGAGTTATCATGGGAAGACGGAGATGTAATGATAATAAAACTGGTTTAAATAAAGTGGACATTGATAAATGCCAGTGATAAATCAGTTTTGACTATGTTTGCTTTGGATGCTGGATAGCTGAATTGGAGTTGATTGTTACCACTTTCAGTTCAATAGGAATTGTTTTGTTTTAGTCGTTTATTTACTGATTTGTTGTTGTCACAAACCTAAACGGTTGTAAAAAATTCAAGAGACTGGATTGTATAAGTGATAATGGTGTGATAAGAGCTAGTATCGTACTACATTGCTAAGCATCTTGGATGGATCAAAAACCGTTAGATGTTTCATTGATACATTAATACGTGAGTAATCAGTGACTGATGACTAAATACCAGGGCAGTTTTTTTTTATTTAAAATTAAATCGCTGTGGAGCAGTAACGCTGAGTAATTAAAATAAGTGCATAAAAATTAACTGCTGCCGTAAAGTATATAGAGTTGTTTAAAATTGTATGTGACGTATTAATATAGGTTTGCTATTATGACCTTGTCACGAAAAGAGCTGTCGAATGCAGGGCGGAAAGTGGTACAGCTACTCTTCAACACAAGTAACATTTATGTCAATGGTTAAGAAAGACTTCGCTAAAAGTTGCATAAACCTACAGTGACGTAGATCAAACTACGATCCCGAAGCGACATCTCGGAGGAAAGAGAATTGGAACAGCTGACCCGGATCAAAACCGGGACAAGGCCGGAAGAAGAAGAATAAACAGTCACTAACCGGCAGAAACTTAAGCTTTAGCAAAACATTGCGCTGTTCACCATGACGTAGTTAGGCATTTGATTTGATCGGACCTTTAAGTTGACATGTGAAATTTGTGTGCTAACATAGGAATTTATTCGTGAAATTATAGCAGGCAATGTCGAGCCCGCTGGTTATCGTGCAAGTAATGTGTTTTGTAAGAACAATAACGTTCTTATCGATTCGTTGTATTATGCGTTTTCGTTTATTGTACTTGCAAATGCATTTTGATGCGAGATTGGACTCGGCTCGTATAGATTTTGAATATTTTCATTTTACGCGTTTGCAACATTTCTAGTAGGTACCAAGTATAACGAAACATTGAAACTTTGTGGTTTTGTGGCAGAAGCATTTTCACTAGCATGCATTGCACAATGTCTTTAATTTTATTGCCGAACCACAGACAATCTAATAAGTATTTAGTGACACATAATATTTTAATGGTTTGTTATGCAACTGGCATTAAATCGTGCTGTTTTTTATGACACTCTCGTACATTTAAAAGCCATCGCTGCCCAATGATGTACGAGTTGATGTATGGCCTCTCAAAAAATACGTGGGTTTAAACTTGAGTTGGTTTCTCGGATCGCATGAAATATTTTCAATTTATGTGATGTGTATAATTTATGTGTCAAACATCTTTTCAAATTTATATTAGCTTTTGGTAAAGGACATGATCGGGAGTGTGAACACACTATCGTAGCAATTTCATACCTTTGTGAAGTTTCTATTTCGCACGACCTGACTGAGAAACCAACGAATGAAAAGTTGGACCATTAATGGACATAGTTAAAGGTACATCGATTCTTGATTGCCGTATATTCTCAACATTTACTAATACTAGGAACGGCTCAATAAATCATACATTCCGAGTTCACACGGTTTATTCCGCATTGTTTTCCTCTACTGTTGTTAAGGGAATTATAATAGGAGTCCCGGCCATTGCTATCATATATCAAATATACCATATCCCTGTCCAAGTCAAATACTCTAAAGCAATTAATTTCCTCTGGGATCCCGAAACATCATATACTTAAGAACAATGGACATAGTTGCGAGAGGCGAATTAATAGTCCCATGTGATGCCGACGTGTTTTGCTAACATTTGTCATACTCGTTGTTAAATTAAACAACTGTTAGCTTTTGGGAGTATGAACATTACAGATGTTAGTTCATACTAAGGCTTAGTACCAGTACTAGGGCTTGGTTTGAAAACTTAATCTTTGTCATTTCACGGTCATAAACTAATAGTTATCAAGGAGTATTACAAAATGATGATGCTCAGTAATTTTGATTTAGGTGGGGATAGGGTTCTTGTATACATATCATTCATAATGATCGCGACAAAAGTTTCTCTAGAGCAGCACGTCATTGTATTACGGGAAGCCTGAAAATGGTGATAAAATTATAACAATGTGACTTAGCGTACAGTCGACGGTAAAAAAGATACCCGTTTTGTACTGGCATCAACATATTAATCATGATTGTCGTTACTTATGTCATTGTAAAGAGACTTTGTAGTCAAGAAAGTAAATTAGATGATGATCACTATGGGTACCCATCAAACTCTAGTTATTTTGTTGGTTAATTGCATAACGTATTATTGTTTTTTATCATCGTCTGTTATGATATATCCTAAATACTCTTGTCTATCGGGTTCAACTGTTGCAGGCTCGCTTATCAGTAGGATCTTTAGTATTAGCTCTACGGCCTCATTTGCCGCTCATAACTTTCCTCTTAATTAAGGCCGTTAAATTTTCAATTTACTTAAAAATGTATTTTTCTTTTTTTATTACAGGTATGTCACGGTAATTACTAGGCACATTTCACGCAGTTAAATGACGTAAGTATTATACAGGCAATTAAGCAAACAGTCTCTTATTAGTTTTCATCGAATGTAAGCAGAATATTTTTAAATATGGTTAGAAGAAAAACCTTAGTAAGTTTTTCGTCACTGAGCGATTTAACTGCTTATCAATACAAATTAAATTTGTTGATACTTATTATTATTACTATACAAATTTTGGTCAGAATCGTCTCTTTATACCCTTCGAGAATTCAAAGCAATTCAATTAATGATTATGACACCGACTTGCGTAGACGGCCTTCATTCAACGGAGACCAAAACAATTTCAATTAGGCACGCGTTCATTTAGGGATTTTAAAGGAAACCCAGTCCTTGATGTTGGTGATAAAATTTAACAACACAATTACGTTAACAGACGTCAGTGTCGCTGAAGTAGCCAGGGAGGCGCGGAGTTTGCGTTACGGGACCAATTACTGACGTCGCTGTATCCCCACCACAGGGCCCCCGGCGTGCTCTGAAATATTGACCCTAAAAGGCCATTAGTGCCCCGTTTTAGCCGCCGATAAGCCATCTCGGATCATTTAAGGATACGGCGTTACGATTGAGGTCGGGGGCCGTAGCAAATTGTGGATTGCACCCTTTGTGCTTTGCGATGGTTTTTAGGAAATATTCGACGTGACATAAGAAAAATATAATCACGTTATTGTTTACTATTGTTAACTGCGTTTTTTTTTAATACACTCCCTCTTATTCGTAAACGCTTGTTGAGTTTCGTTTAGTTTGCCATTTCATTAGCTTTTATCGGTCATTTTGACATTTTTGTCTTCGACAGAGAGACGAAATGTGTTTAGTCAAGATATAATGGAACTTTTTTATTTATTACTAAATTTTGTTTGCATAGTCGACTCAGAAAGGGCGTTAGGTACCATTTATATGACAATCCCTACATCATTATATGAAATAATCCTTGATATTATTTAAAGTCATGCCAATGAGACTGAACCTTAGGATTGAAAAGGACTTTATTAATAACGTACGTACTAAGTTAATCTTGAAACAAAACCACATAACTATTTAGTAAAAGCAAAAGTTACACTCACTTCCTCACTACACGAGAAAGTGACAATATTTGTTTTAAACCAAACCGGAGTTGGAATGGCATTAAAATGCGTAAGTACTTTATCTAACTTTGTGAATACGTTTTTTAAACGCTTGCAAATGATGAGTTAAGTTGTCTTTTGTAACCGAATAAATCGGTGGTAACACGTTTTCGTAATGACAATGGTTATGGTGACAAAAATGTAAAAGACAAGTGAAATTAATAATATGAACAGATTTTGCTGCTCAATGTTCAGGATTGAGTAAAAAAATAAAATAAAAGATAAAATTATATCATTCTGTAGTAAGATAGGAAATGGCGTAATCTTTTTTAATTACACGTTAGATACAGTTATTAAACTAATCAAGGTTTTATCTTATCGTATAATGCTTGTGGCTTATGGATATTATTTGTCCTGCTGCCAGAGAGCATGTTCCCTTGAATGTTTGGAATAAGGCCTGTAGGCTTATTACCCAACTCATTGACAGTTCATGTATGGGCTGACAATTGGCATCGGAAACAGCTAGCTGTCACATTCATACAAGAACTGTCAAAATGAACACGATGGCGATGGCGAGCGAGTTAGGTAATAAGCCTACTGGTCAGTATTGATTCTATTTTGTGTTCCAGTAGGTACAAAAACGTTCAATAAGTTGGATACACAGGTCATGATTTTGAATTGAAGACAGACTGGGTTATCAGACCTCGTAAGATTTGGATAAATCTAAATCATTATCATGATACGTTTAAGTTTCTAGTTCAATAATGTCTACCACTTCGTAGTAATATTATAAAAGACAGATGCTACTGAGATGTTTAATGATCACTATAATATTGACCGTTACCTTTGATTGATGATAATGGTGGCCGACATGAGTTAACAGTGTTTCAATGACTGGCGAAGCTTCGTCCCTCGTCGTTTCAATTCAAGAAACCATACAACACGTGCTACTTTCTTCAGTTACTTGTTGATTTCCAACAGAATTATGTTTTTCTCAACTTAACATTTATGGCTATCGAAATTGTCTAACCAATCATAACTTTCATCTGCCATTTACTTTCGAATTTTCGTGATTGGTTCATGAAGTTCAAAAGTCATAGCGCGCTGTGTAACAATGGTTCACGTCACTTCCCAGTGCTGAAGTTGTTATTATTCATTGTTTAGATGTTGTCTCCTCGCGTCATCTCTATTGTAACGGCGTGTGTTGTCGAAGATTGCGTTTAGAAATAATGAATCATTTTTTATTATTGCGTAACGTTTATTTAATTTCATGTTCGTTATTTCATTGTGATCATCAATTCATTGTGATTCACTTCGCAGTGTAATGAGTTGCAGTTCGCGATTTAATTCCATTCACCTCGCCGGTAGTCTTTCTAGTTCACCTTGGTTTGCTACTTTTTATGTTGAAAATCGCCTATAAATATCATTAAAACCAATTTGTCTGAGTAGCTGATACTAACAAATTAGAACGGTAGTTCTCAACAACCGTAATCACAACACTAACAAATGACCAAGTGCTTCTTAAATCAATGTTTTCCTAGCTAAACTAATGCGCTGTCATTTGCTTTAATTTTTTTGACGATTGTAGATGATGACACCTCATTTGTGTCTCCATTCATTACCATACTTACTTAAAGTAAGTATAGAAATATTTTTATAAAATATTATAAATCGTTATTTTTTTAAATCGCCCGGGGCTTACGTGGCATTACGTAGATTAATAGTGATACTTCTATGTCGGGAGTATTTTAATAAAAATGGGAATGTTTTGGCACTTACATAATATTTGTCAAAAATGTTTGCGTAACGATCTGTCAAAGGTATGACTATTTGGAGACTTTCGATTTATAGGTTCAACTGTTCATGACAGTCTCCCTGACGCCGGTCATTCACAGGCACAATGTACTTTTTTTGCCTCTCAGACGCCTACAATTGATAAATGGACACGGAGTGCTCATTCTTTCCGCCCTTTATGTACGGTGGAGATTCACATTCTTTGTTAAGATCGAGTGTCGATTTATAGATAATGGTGTTTACTGGCCCTTTTTCACTAAGGCGTTTTTCGGAGGCCTTTGTTGTATGCCGAATCGAGAGGGAATTATTGAAAGGAAAATTTTATTGCTATGCGCGTGAAGCGAAACGTGTTCAGTCGTTTGTGTAAAATATTGTAACACGCTCGGTAGTTTATAAGTCGTTTTTCGGGACAGGGAAGTGTTTATATACACAAATACCGTGTCATTTTTTTATTTGTAGTTAGTTATTATCAGAATGTAAATTTTTCCTCGAATGAAACGAGTCATACGCTTTGCATCGTCATCTATATCACCATATCGACAGGAAAACATTCACTGCTCGAAATAGGCCCACTCATCCGCCCATTTTGCGGGAGACCTACTAACATTTTCGCCTTCGAATACGCGGTCGCCACAAAATTCATTGAATAATAATTTGTACAAGGAAATCTGTAAACCATGCGCAAAATGGCTCACAAGTGAATAAAAATAATAGTGTTGTACCGTTACGGCCTCCACAGAATTATGTAGAATCTGGCCATCTTTGACCGAGACGTGTGGCCCGTTAGTTGTCTGGCCATTCATTTCGTATTGTTCATCCCGTATTAGATTAAAGTATGTTAGACGTCGTGAACACGGTGTATCACATGACAGGCTATCACCAGTATTGATGTTGACTTTAACGACGGTAACTTGAGTCCGGAAGCATAACGAAGACGATGTGACAGGCTTGACAAACAACTTTTCGTACAGAGCGATTTGCGTTTCTCTAACGTATCGTCATCAATAACGTAGATAATTTGAAGGATAACTCAATGATCAGTAACAAATATTCAGAATTAAAACCATGCAACATTTACTTTAAAAAAATATTCGTTCTAAAATTAGGTACCTACCACGATTTTTGTAGTTTTTAATCTGAGATGCAATTGAACTAGCTTGCCCTCGATTCGTATATGGTATGCAACGGGTATACGCACCAAACCTTTTTAAATATTGTGCTCTTATTAGCTATGTGCAGTTTTGAGAAAGAGTATAACATAGAAATAACATTTCAGATAATACAGAAACAATTCTCACATAAACCCACCTAGAAACAGTTAATTAATAAACCGACATATGTTTCCTTGCATGCTCCGTCGGGCATAAATTCTAACTACAACAAGTAGGCATTGTTTACACAAAAACCGGCCAAGTTCGTATTTGGAATAACAATACGCGTGTACCATACTACTCGGTTCTCGTTATATCGTTTCGGTCATAAGTCCGTATAAATATTGCAAGAGTGGAACGTATAAAATTCATGGGGCTCTTGAACCGATATGAACAAAAATAATAGGTATAAAAGACCTCATAAAACTTGTGAACTGATGATACACGGTTACGACCAACATATATAAAATTTCATGTTATCGTTACGACCTAAATCATTATAAAAAGTATAAACAGTGTGCCTAAAATTGTCAATGGTATTCTAATAAGACAACGACCAAGATACCTTTTGTTTTTGATTTCTTGGCGATAACAATCAAAATGGTATTCTTATTGTTCAATGCATATTAACCCTTTAATGATTAATCACAGCTGTCAAGTCATCGTGACCAGGACTTGAGTAGACCTTCAATAACTAGAATCCTGGTACAGTTTTGACCTAAGACACTTGCCGTTCACTTAGCCAATGTGACATCTGTTACAACGTTCATATCCATCGTTTGCTGCTTGTTTAATTCAAAGAAACCCATTCCTATTTGCTTTTAGCCGCTATTATTGTTTTCCCTTTAATCTCTTCTCTGACAGAAATTGTCAGCGGATCTTTCTCGATATCAACTTGCGCACAGTGACGTCTAAATCCATAATTTATACGGAAGGTCACTGCCACCGGCTGCCGCGCCCTGAAACCAGCTCATTAATAAAGATTTTACTCTCATAACCTAGAATTACCTGGACCGGTCTAGTTCATTGAGAAATCTGCTGGGTTACAGCTTGCTTTGGTATTAGCTGTAGGCGACGTATCTGGTTAATGTGACAGGGATGTCTTCTTAGCTTAATGATGAGTATCTTCATAGTGTTGTAACTTAATTGCGTAAGTTAAACTTGACGTGTTCCATAAACTTGACGTTTTGATTAAGTACGGTTAAAGGTGACTTGTTATGCTGTAAAAATTGTTTTCTCAAAGATGCAATGAAATGTTAACCTTACGTTCCAAATAATAGGCCGGGACGTATCACGTCGCGGGCGCGGTTAGACAAGTGGTATGTAATGGATTTTCATACAAAATGGCAGGCCTAGGCCTGCAAAGCGATCGTCTATTGTTTCATGTGCCACAGCATCATGACGTTTAGTTTATAGGTCATTTTTATTATTATTCATCCCTTTTGGGGTAGGCAAAGGAAACAGGGTCCATACAGCCAAGTCTTTATTGGTCAATGGCATCATGATATTCAGCTTTAAAAAAAACATAAGCAATATTTGCTTTCTTTGCAAATTTTAATTACATAAAAACAAAAATTACATAAAAAACGATACATAATTAACAAATAAGATTAATTTTAAATTGAAACCTAACTAGGTACAGAAATATTTAAATCTCATTTCATTGTCATCTTAATATCAGCGGTGTAAACGTCAGCACAATCAGCGTAAAACGAAACGTACATTTAAAAAAAAACACATTTTGGTGGGAAAATAAAAAAACACTAATCTTTTGTTCATTGTTGATTTTGATAAATTTAAAATATGAGTTCCGACGAAAATAGTGACAGAAATGTATCAAATTTAAACAGGGTAGGTCTCAGTCGTCACAATTGACAAGTGTCGTTTTTTTTTAATTATTGTAATTATAAAGCATTGACTACAATGCCATGAAATTTTGTTTTACTGGTTTAGATTTTAGTTGCCTTACAAATAAATACTGTTTTTTTGAAGTTTTTTATTTATTTCATTGCATGTTTGAGAAAAGCACTATACAAGCCTCGGCCGGGACAGGGGTTGCCGGCCTCGTACCATGCCGGCCTCGTGTACCACTCGGCCGTCAAACTTACTCGGCCTGCAACCCCTTACTTCCCGGCCTTTGCAGTAATGTACTATTTTTGTAGGGTTGAGGTAGAGCCTGTTACGTATTTAAAGAGCCTTAGTGGTCATATATAATTAATTTAATCACCGACCATGTCGACCATCACAGATGTGACTCAGAATATGCTACGCATTACAGCTATAAATAAACTTAAAAAACAATTACCTCTACTTCACCATTTGGTATGCCGCAGTGTCAAGAATCTGCTAACGAATTTGAACCCTGACACGGAACAATTACGGTGTTATTTCATTACAACACCAGGGCACAGTAAATGCGGGCTGATGCCCAGAGGCGCACCGGAACCGCCACAGACGTTCTTAACCTTATGAATGTCAAATTACTGTTTTCTTTATTTTCCGCTTGTTTTTTTTTACATTGCCTCGCTTTAAAATGACAGGCATTTTATGTCTGCTCGCTTTTGTTTTTTAATGATCGTCGTAGAGCCGTGTTGAATCTATGGGAGTCTCGACTACTGTATCTAAGAACATTACTAGTTTCATGGCTATTATGTGAAACAGGGTAGGATAAGTTTAGTTTAAGTTCCTTGAGCGTTGGGAGTCTAGTTTTAGACAATTTTGAAACATTTTACTGTGTTACCATTAACCTGGACGGTCGTTGACCATGGTGTCGTTTTTCGTTTGTCTGTGACGTGTTTATTTTGCCAACGATTTCCACAGGGCTGAAATACCTAAGTATGTAAAATACTTAACTTCGATCAAGTTTCGACCCCATTTCTTTCGGCAATCGAATTCATTGACTTAACACCTACTCGATTAACCTAGGCTTAGCGATACAAACAAAACAACGGCCTTTACAATACGGAGTCATACGAGTATCAGCACGAGTCATATTCGCCGAAATATCGAACGGTATATCACCCAGCAAAAAGTTATTGTCATATCTGAATAGATACCGGTACGTGGGCACCTAATGAATATAGAATTAGTGCGTTTCTTTTCCACTTCACATGCCAGCGGCCGTATTAGGAAACCTGTTAAATATACGATACCGTTAGAGCTTGCGCTGTGGCCCGGTACAGTGCGTCAGGTGTTTGATTTTTGAATATTTGTTTGCCATTCTATGCAGTTGAAGGGTGTGATAAATTTAAGTTTATAGAGGTTATCGTCTTTTCCAACTTGGACGTTTCCTGGTCAATAGTGACTGGCCAGGGGGCAATGATTTTGTAACTTCGGTGCAAGTGGATTTTGAGCATCCTCCATGCCGTGGATTCCCAAAATCTTACCAGGTTATTGACCCTCATTGTACTCGTAGTCTACGCCCTTCGTATAATGTTTTGCCGTAAAAAGTCTCTAATAAGAGAAGAGTTGTTTCTAGTTACGCCTCTTGAAACGTTTAAATTAGTCCATGCTAATTGAGATGCTAACGCTAACGCATTCGAGACGGGTTATTGTCAATATTTAACCCGGAGCCACTAAACACGTTTCGTTTTCCATTCGAAGCGCAAATGTGCGCTCTCTGTAAGTTAATAAATAATCTTATAATATTCACTAAGTTAAATGAAGGTTTTCTCTTTTCTATTTTAGAGCCATCTTTAACTTCTGCGTGTGCTTATAAAATCTATGTATGTGTATTTATAAATGTTCATTAAGCAGTTATGGTGAAAGTAAACTATCCTGTTCTAAGCGTATCTGCGGTATAGGAATTGTTACTGGCACTGTTAGTCGGTCTTACAACACTTACACATTACTTATAGTCACTAACAATCTCAATGAACGCTTCCATTGAACACCTCCGGAACCAATCCGAGCGCAATCAGAACTGTTAACGAAATAGAGCCGCTGTGATACTTAACTCTGAGTAACCCAATTATCTTGTTAAGATCAATTATGGCTTGTTTTGAAGCAGTGATCTTTTTAACTGGAACAAAAATATCATTGACGCTGAATTGAGATGCTACAGTGACGTCTATTTAGGAACCTACTTATACCATTAAACGACACTTGACTTAATGAAATGTTGAGCAAGTCAATCAGCCAATGATCATTTTTAGCGAGTGTTTGCGTTTGTGGGGATTCAAGATCAAACTCTTTGAATTAAATTTACTGATGAGCCCATAAGTATAATAATTTTTAGCTTCAAGTACGTCTTGTATATTACCAGTACCTTTATTGTTTGTCTCGCAAAATATTGTACTTAATGCGCGACCTGCTGTGCCTTGTCTTATCTGTACCGGTTCCCTCTGAGGTAGCATCATTATTATGCTGGCTTTATTGGATTAGCCAGGCCGATGACTTAAGCCTCACTCGGCTTAAAAAATAGCTAGATAGCTACACTCGTGCAGAAGCTTTGTTACCTACTTAATGTACCAATGGAAAATCTAACGTGTGGCTTTGCTTGATATGGAATATTTTCAAGGTAAAAAGTTTGCTACGATTGAATAATGGGTCGTAATTGAATTCAAGTGTTTCTCATTTTGAAATAATCACGATTCTAACAACGCTAGCTTCTGTATAAAATTGCTTCTGTCAGTAAAATTATCCAAAATATTCTTTATATTTCTCTTATCGCTCAGCGAGTGCTACGTAGCTATGGCTCCCATGGGCACCAAGCGTCGAGCAATTTAGGTCCGACCAAGATAGCAATTGTGTTTCGCTTTCCTTCTTCGAGCGCGAATTTATAAATCCATACCATCACTGCCTCTATACGGGCAGGCTTCCTCTCTGAATGAGTGTTTGGTCTATAATTCCCAAGTGTCCAGTGCGGATTAAGAATTTTGTGTGTAGTTTTACACCATTTAATTTCTTCACGGGTGCTGGTTTCACAAGTTCATGGTTAATTTAAAATATTCGCACATCAATTCCGATGGATGCCCTTCTATTAGTCGAATATTTTTTTGGTCTAACGTATTGCTTAATCTAAAATTTCTCAAGCTGAAACTGTAAATGTTTAGGAAAATATTTTACAGCTATGTAGTATAGGTTAGGTTAGGTTTATTCAATATTTTCTTGAAAAGTCGACAGTTACAGTATAAATTCGGTTAAGACCAAACGATTTGTTATAATACAGCGTGTACTCTAACATGCTTTCTTTGACTACGTAAAATAATCTCGATTCGGTAGCGTGCTGTTTAAAAATAGATAATTGTTTCAACTCGGTTAAGAATAGCACACACGTGCGTTGTATGGAATGATCTTAATCTTTTAAAAGTCATTAGTGTCACAAAAGGGTGTAGGCATTTGTGATAAACTACCCTTAACTACCCTTAACCTTGCATTAATTAGGGTCGTACATTTTAAATATAGAAGTAATTGAACATCGTTTAACAATTTACACTAATAAAATTGCAATTGTGGTTGCGATTTTTGCTATTTGTGGGTATGCAGGACCTTCTGCAAAGTCTGTCCGCATAGCTCATCATCAGACATTATAACATTAAATAACCCTCCCCCACGTAGAAACTGCTGAACCGATTTTTACCAAACATGGCTAAGATCCGTCGTGCACCGTACAGAAACTGGTTTGTAAATAAAAAAAAAACCGCATCAAAATCGGTTCATCCGCTTGACAGCTACGATGCTACAGACAGATACACACACAGATATCGACGTCAAACTTATAACACCCCTCTATTTGCGTCGGGGGTTGATAAAATGAGACTAAAAAAAACGAGAACTAAGGAAATTTAAATTCTTAAGAATTAAGTTACAATATGTCTAGTAATTATAAACGTGCTTCCATGCTGGTCTGGGAGTAAAGAAACATAGAATGTACCAGTTGCTTCTCTTCCCGCGCAGATGGTAAAAGCTCGAGGAAATGGGCATAGGAATGTTTTAGGCGATGCGGCTTCCAACCCATCACGATTTTGATTCCCCTTTCCATCTATACGCCCACAAGCATGCTAAACGTGGCCTTTGGGCCTTGTCACCTTAGGCTCTGTCTACCCCGTAAAATATAAAGACGTGATTTATGTGTGTGTGTGTGTGTTATAAACGTAACTTAACCCAGTACAACATATTGCTTCCTCAGTCTTCTTCAATGTATCGCAAACTATTTACCGCAAGTATTGGAACCGCGGAGCATCTAACAATCTCTTCAAGTTATTATGTGCGTCATATTTTATAAACCGAAGAACTAGTATTCGCGCCTTCATTGTTCTAAGCCGGTAGTGGCAATAACATCTCGACGCTTTCCTAGAGTTAGATAATGTGAATAGAATCCCAGTTTATTGTATAGACTGTTGTGTAACGCTGATTAAAGATGTGACTCAGCTTTTGCATGTAGATTAAAAGATTCTTGTGAACTCTTTGTTTTTAATTGAAGGTGTTGTGGTCGAGTTAGACGGTTTATACATCATGTCTTTGTCCCTTACGGGGTAGGTAGAGAGCCTAAGGTAATAAGACGTAAAGGCCACGTTTAGCATGATTCTATAGGTGGAAAGGGGAATCAAAATAGTGATGGGTTGCCAGCCGCATCGCCTATAACATGATTGCTAAGATTTTCGCTCACTCGATTTTCCCTCGATGTACATTTACCAACTGCGCGGGAAGAGAAGCAAAACTGGTACATTCCATGTTTATTATCAGCTAATAATGAGTTTGTGAAAAGTTGTTTAGCAAAGTTATTGGATACCGGTCGCAAAATTATGAATTCATCAGAATTAGTAGTAGATGAACAAGTCTTTATATTTACATGCGCGGCGTCGTAACCTTTCTCCAGAAATAAATTTAACGTAAACTAAAACACGTATATATATACGCATGCATTTGGGATCACATTAAGGAAATTCGCACACAGCCGCATTCTTTCTACCTACGAGTATACAACGCATATGTGATTTGGTTCTGTTCTTATAAAAAACTGGCTTCCAAAAATGGAAGAGGTTCTCAATTCGACTGAATTCTTTGTGTATTTTTCCGCCTGGGAAACAATTTTGATGATTCTTCTTTTGAATTTGAATGAGCACCCTTGAAAATGTTTTAACTTTATAAATGCGGTTGATAAATGGTGTTAATCCTTACATTGGTAGAGCTTCAAAATGCGGGGTATCATAGGAGTGACTTAACACTTTTGAATCTAGAATTACAAAAAAAAACTTAAGTTTTCAGCCATTATCCTAACCACCTAGTGAAATATTCGAATAAAATTTTAAGCCAACTTGTACAACATGATGTAATAGCATTTTCAGTATTACTCAGCAGTGCTGTGTAAGTGCACCTCTAAATGTTTTGTAGCTCGTATATATATCGTAAAAGGGACCTAGAGTTATTACATCGTTCAACACCAGCCTTACAGCAACCGTGTGTGGTGAAAATGCTTTGTCTACCGGCCAGAGCTATTGCGGTCGTGTTATACGCTTCGGGTCATATAAAAGCAGCGTGTTCGACTTTGTGACGGAATTTCGTTCGTGTAATAGAAGTTTATGTGCAGTCTTGTCGATAACTGTCATATTGCTGTTTGAGCTCAAAGGTACGCTGAGCATTTATCGATGTATTCAGTGAATTGCTTGGTACTTCGATCATGGTAAAGCAAGACTAGGTATTTTAAAATTTTGTTTATAAAAAATCAATTGAGTACACGAAGGGATTTAAGTGCCAAATTTATAGACCGACCGCTTAAATGAGTCCTCGCTCGCGCGGCACAGGGGCGCGGGGTGGGATGACAAAGGGGGCCGAGAGAGGTGTGGGCGGCAGGCGCTCTACCCGTCCGCAACTCGTTCCCCTTTGTCGTCCTACCCCGCGCCCCCGTGCTGCACGAGCGAGGACTCATTTAAGCGGTCGGTCTATACCTTGTTACTACGCGTCCGAGGTCTGTATGGGTATGGTTCACCATGCCTATCTTTGTAGCAATCGGTTAATTTAAAAATATATTCGTAGATGTTAGTAATGTTTAGGTACAGGTTACTGCGGTCGAAAGGTTTCGCGATTTTACTGATGTATGATTTTCTTAGTACAACTGTGCTTTATTACCATTGAAATATATCTTGCGTTGGCGTAGAATATACACGTAATTAATATTATTAAATTCAAATCAATCCTACACTTGGCTTGGATGTGGTTTAATTTCAATTTATAGGACTTGATCTAAACTAATGAACAAACATTGCTCGTGTCGGTACAATAAAATACATAATCTAAACATCATTTGATTTATTTAAATTGCATGCTTTCCTACTAAAATATTAAATATCCGAAAGTTGTATCTGAGATTGAACATATAGATTTAATTGGATGTTTGTTACTCTTTCACATCAGAATGGCTGAATTGATCTGGTTGAAGTTTAGCGTAGAGATAGAGTAAAATCTGGAATAATACATAGGCTACTTTTTATCCCGGAGAATTGCGTGATTCCCGCGGGATAGCGGATAAATTAATCCTTTGCAGAGCAAGAAGGTATAGCTGTAGTAAGTATTATTAGTAAGTTTCCTAACCACATTATGCTGTGAATTTGGGCTCTCTGGCGTCATCTGGGACGATAAGAGGGTTTGAAAATACGACGAAACGGTTCGAGAAAAAGTAGGTAGTACCCTGCCTTCTTTTCTCGTCTTGGCTGGGGCACTGCCGAGCCCCCTGATAAGTGCTCCTGTCGACTCGCTTAGGTCAAGGTCGCCCGCTGTATTGTCTCTGTGACATTTGACACCGTTCTCAATGCCTACCGGTTTGTATAGTGCAAGCCGGATCGTCTACTTTGTTATCTTGCACATCACGTAAAGCTGTCGAACACGGGATTGCAAACCACACGGAGTTCCAATTATAGAAAACTAGCGGACCCGACAGACTTCGTTCTGTCAAAAAGATTTGGAATGTGGCAGTTTTTTGTTCCTACCTATTTTATAATAGTCGGGGCAAACATTTCTCCTGAACAGTATCGTTGCTTAGACAACAGTGAGTGCTTGTAATTTAATATGAACTTTATTGAAAAGCAATAAAGTTCAAATTTACTCTACATTTTAGTTAGAAATCGTTTGTATGGAAAAAGAAAAGGGCTGTTTTTAGGGTGTTCCCAGCAATTATTCCAATTTTTCTCTCCGTAAGAACCATCCCCATACTTCAAGGAATATTCTAAAAAAAGAATTAGCGGAATCGGTTCAGCTGCTCTCGAGATTTGCGCTTAGCAACACATTTTGCGATTCATTTTTATATTATAGAAAGACAAGAGATGGTAGCACTTTGAAAAATACGTTTGGTTACCGTCTAGCGTTCAAACGAAGTCTTACTGTAAAACACTAGTAGTAGATTTTTATGACACTTATTGTGAAGAAGTGATAAAGCGACTAATAAAAAACATTTGGCTCCAGTTTCATTGAAATCGTCATGCTGTTGACCCGTTGGCACTATCGTCGGATAATTAATTGTAATCTCTTTTGTTCGTACAAATATTAATTTCGTAACATCCCATTGTCGTACTTCGGCGTACATAAAGTTTTAATTGAAACAATTGTCGTCAGTCTTTTGTTTTCGAATTCGACCGTGTAATTGTTAATTTTAAATTTGCTTGCGTAACCGATATTCCAATTGTTTTTTTTAAATTACAAGCGTCATCAAAATTGTACTTTTGTTCTGCAAATTTTGATGTAGATTTGGCTTTTATAAAACTACGGAATTCGATTTAGAGAATGTTCGGAACTTTAGTTTAATATGTGGATTTTGTCACACATTTTTTCAGGTATTTTAATTCCGAATATTTTGAAGCACATTTTCAAATTTAATTTTAAATAATAAGCTAGAAATGTGTGTGCGTGTGTTTTGATGAAAATGATAAGACGAGTCTTTTTAAACTTGTTTGATACTGAAATAACATTTTTATATCAATTATCCGCCGTAGTTGGTGTTCAATATATAAAAAAATTATGAAATAGAGATTGGGACAAAAATGGGATTTATTGAATTCGGTAAGCTTTAAAGCACTCCAAAAGTCATCCCAGTTTACGACTATTTTTACTTAGGACTAACTTTTGAAATAAAATCCAGACTGTATTTTAGTGGAACTTGCTGGATAGAAACTTTAGTACGTCGTCCAATTAAAGCTCTTTTTATAAAAACTGCAACGAGGAAACTGGGAAAGTCTGGTTTTTTTTACGGGGAATATAGTTTCTTTCATTCTTTACTTACTAAAGATATACATTAATCGCGTTCATAAGTCATAAGTCATTTATTCGTCGCTTTCATGTGTACACTGGATCTTACTAGCTAATAAATCACTGTCTGTATAAATCTGTTCTGTATCTTTTACGGGGTAGATAGGACCCAAAGTAACAAGACCTAAAGGCTACGTTTAGCATGATTGTGTCTGGGCGTAAAGGTGGAAAGGGGAATCAGAGTAGTGATGGGTGCTAGCCGCATCGCCTATAACATGGCGCATAACATTATTATTTTCGCCCATTACCTAGATGGTAAAAGGCCATCGAGGGAATGGGCATAGGAATCATATAGGTATAGGCGATGCGGCTAGCTACCCATCACTATTTTGATTCCCCTTTCCACCTATACGCCCACAATCATGCTAAGCGTGGCCTTTGGGTTTTGTCACCTTAGGCTCTGTCTACCCCGTAAGGGAGAAAGACATGATTTATGAATGTATGTATGTATGTATGTATTACCTAAATGGGCTTTTACCATGTGCGTGGGTAGAGAAGCAACTGGCACATTCTATGTAGGTACCTGTTAGCTTAGACTCTGTCTACCCCGTAAGGGAAGACGTGATTTGTGTATATGTTTGTCCATTTAATCCTGCACATCCGTATTCTCAATTCCGCTACGTAACTAACGTCGTCGTGAGCTCTATCTCGCATCGCAATGACCTTTGCAAGTTCCGTGTTTCCCTTCGGATGTTGCTTGCTTCACGCTCTTATGTTGGTATATTTCCTTCTTGCGTTGAGACTGGCTGGCCATGTTTTTGTCTAACATTTGTGATGTTCTTTTGATTTTTAGTTGGATCGAGTTAAGTATATCGATTACGAGGTACGGCTTGGTAAACTTTTTTTCTTTTCGTCTTATATTATTTTGTTTCAGAATATACGTACGGGAGTTACGTTGTATTATTTTTGATGCGCAGAACTTTCCCTCAACTCCTAAGCAAGCTGTTGTTCTTACAAGGTTCTGTAAATCAGTCTTGCTCCGTGACCCACATTCGCTGAAACTTATGGACGTTAGACACAAGCCCCGATAGTCTCTTGTTTTTGACCTCCAAAACGCTATTTGGTACCTCGCCAAGTTTTACGTGCACCGGGCTTATCGGCAGTCTATGTTCGAAATTCATTTTTATAATTTCATTTTGTATTATCTGCACCATCAAACAAAAATTGACACTGGCAGTTTCTAAAACGCGGAAACAGTCCGAGGTCTAATTTTAAATACATCAAAACATAAACAATAGTGAAAGTCGAAACGGAAACTTTTTTAATTAATTCCATTTTCAAATTGCAAATTTCTGGCCGTATTCGTGACATAAAGCTGGGGACATAATTGCGGAGACGGGTCTAGCGAAAGCATCGCCACTTTCACCGCAACCTGCAACCTTTGACTTGGAGGAGGGGCGGGGAGGGGTTGTCAGTGAATCATTGCTAACGGTCATCGCTATATGTGAATGTGTGAACGCGACCTAATAGAATAGAATGGCGCGCCGGTGAGAATTGTGCTTACATCGTCATTTATTATTTTATCATTATATGCGACATTTAATTTGTAGTTTTGAAGTATTGTTGCGGTTTTCACATGCTTATAGTACAATTTTGCAATAAAGAGGCGGTTCATTCTCGCGGTCTACCGGTATTTAATGTACTGTTAACTCGGGGCTATGACAATGCGTCAATCAAAATTTTGTTTTAATACCTAGTTCTATGTTTGACCCAAATTATCTTTACATTTTTGTGGTCAACCTTCACACTATTATGTTATAATATCCTGTATGACTTGATTAACAATACAGAACTAGCTAGTTGCTCGTTCCTAGTAAACAATAATTAAGGAATGTTTTAAATGGCAGAAGTGGGCACGCACCTTCGTCGTTGGATGCATCTTTTTTACCGACTCCACATAAATGAGGAGGTTCTCAATTTGACGTGTTTTTAATTTATGTCTTTCCCCGTTTCCATTTCCCTGAAAAATGTGATTGAAGTTAGTTCAACAATTTTTTACAGTTTTATTTATAAGAAAATAATTATTTCTGCAAAATTTATTCCAAAAGATAAACGTGATAATTGTGTGTGATATGTGCACAATATATATATACATATATTTTATCTTTTTTGCAGTTTTGTCTATGGTAATCAAATGTTTTTTTTGATTAATACTTTTGATTGCGTTCAAAATCCAATGTCTTTGATTTGCTCTCCTAAATATGTACCTATTGTGTAATAACTTTATACTCAAAATGTCTGAATTGGCATTGTTCATTTTTTTTAGTATGCTCCAATTCGAAAACCATTTCGAGGAAAACCATCATTTATCCGATTTATCTTGTCCGATTTCAAAAATACTTTATGATTGCAGATATTTTTGTAAAAGTACTTTGAACCTTTGTTTGACCGAACGACCCGGTTTTTAGACAGAATCCAGCATCGAATGATTGCCACAAAAATGAAAAAAAAAAGTTTGGCTAAGGCAACTGTCACGTGTCACTGTCAAATCGACAAAACCATAGACAAAGCCGTTTTTTTTTATAGCCAGCCGAACGAAGGCGATTGGGATTCTGTCTAAATTCACGAATTATCAAACAGCGAAAAAATATTTATTATTAATTAACAAAGCTACGTAAAAGCATAATATTCAAATTAGTTGCTTGAAATAGTCCATTTTATCAAATAAAGGTGTTAAAAGCACAGCTTAAAAAAATGAACAATGCCAATTGGGTACTTTTACAGAGGGCTTAGTTCCAAAATAGTATTAAAATTAAAATTTACGGCGAGCCTGGCTAACGATGTAACTTTTGACTCCTTTTAAATACATCTCTGATTTTTACGTAACCTCATCCAGGAGAAGTCATTGAACTCGTATTAATTATGTAACGAGTCTAATGAGGCCTCACAACGAACTCAAAGGTATGATTGGAGTGGTCTGGGCTTACTCGATTGGTGAATGCCGTTGCCCCTTAATTATTTTGTCGGGAGAACATCCACGTATTTTTAACGTGTCTGAGGTTTATACATCGTTACAGCTGATGAGAGTGGTTTGAGATACTTTGATATGATTGAATGTAATTAATAAGTAAATTGTAAGACTATTCGATCGTTAGGATACAAAGGGAGCGCATTTTTTACATACTCATCACTCTTTTTATTTAGTAATTTCTCCTAATTTCGTTTTTCATAACACATCTGAAAATGTCATTCGGTCCGTTATTAGTTTTACTACAGTTCTAAAAAAATATGTACTATAAGGTTCTGAGGGGTGTAGCCAGTACTACAGCAAACTAATAGGATACTCCTGGATTTATTCGAGATGTACGGGATCTTGGCGCTTTGAGCCAAACTTTCATCTAATTAATGAAATATCATAATTATAGATTCGTAACCGTATTTTATTTTAAACTTTTTATCTTTTAATATTCTAAGTTGCAGCAGCGGCTGTCTGTCTGTCTACCGGTCGGATTTTGATGTTTTTTTTAATAGATAGATTGATTCGAGAGGAAGCTTTATATGTATAATACGCAGACGAAGTCGCGGGCGGAAACTAGTTAAATAATATTCCTAAGATTTTCCCCCATTCCTTCGATGGCCTTTTACCATCTGCGCGGGAACTGAAGCAGCTGCTACATTCGCTGCTACTGATAGATAATGTTAAATTTCAACGACTCAATACAATATTGTATTCATACCCTGGTCGGACATTGGTTACATTTTATCCGAAATACGAAATTCGAACATCAAACAGACATGACGTAGAGTGCATTATGGTAACAGACAAAGTCGTTTCAATTCCAATCTTCTCACGCCTGCATTGAGTCTGAAATGAGACAGCTAGTTTGTTTACTTAGTTCTACTTTGTTCTGGGTAGGTTTGTTGATGTAGTAGAGAAAGGAAACATTGTAAGCGGGCGCTATATGAACTAACGAGCTGTAACTGGTATAGTAATTAATTTAAATAATTTCACGCCCTACCTATTAAGGTAATGGTATCGGAATGTTTTGTTTTTGATAATTAACGATGCGGTTACATTCTTTTGTTTTGTATTAAAATTTTTAATTGTTAATGACCAATCCAATAATAGTGATTGAAAAAGAAAATTAAGAAACTTTAGCGCTTATCTTTGAATTGTTTCATGTAATAAAAAAAATCTGACCACCATTCACTTTTAATTGTGGACTTGCATGTTTATACGTATGTCTTGTTACTTATAATTTGATAGGTACACATTACGTTGATTGAATGACAGTGCAGTACGTACAGTCAATGAAGAATACTAAATGTCATTAAAATAAATGATTAAGTAACAAAAACTTGTTATTAACTACCGGTTACCCCCTACTGCGTCTGCGCAGAATTCGCTTCTCGCTAACCTGCGGAAACGATCCGATTTTCCCGGATGAAAACTATCCTATATCCTGGCTTGGAATGGAAACTATATGTGTACCAGACAGACGAACAGACGAACGATTACTTTCACATTTATAATACTAGCAGGGATTAAATTACAAGTTAAAATCACATTTCAATTCTTTGATATCCTCAATATCCTCAGAATTAGCCTCGTGCAGCATAAACGTGTCATCAGATATGACATATAACATAATTTAGTAATAAAAGTGCGTGCGATTGTTGCGTTTTTTGCATATATTGCAAATGGACACAATATAATTATGCGTGCAATAATGATTCAAACTATTTGCGAGCGGAGACAGCATGCAATTTATTTATTGCACGTATTAGCATATTTTGCATATCAGGTTTCTTTGATGTGCCAACTGTGATTTTGTTTCAGGTGCGTTGCTTATTAACATAGTTTTGTGTTGGTAGTTTAACGTTTCGGTTTTTGCTTCAGTTTTGTCTAGGGTTGTACTTAAGACGGGAATTTTACTCAATTTAATGTCATTATAACACCAATACACAACCGCCTGTTTTTAACCAAAATGTCCATAGTTTTAACTAAACAGAAGAGTAGTTCACTCAGAGCTGAATAATAGAAATTCATTAAAGCACTCTCGGTTTTGAGTGCTCACATAAGTCCACTGATAATATTGAAATACACGTGTTACCAGCAAACTAAAGCGATTAGCATGACAATAACAACAACCAAAACAGCGACAAAAGGAAACGCTTTACGTTGGTTCAAACAAAAAGTGCCTTTTTCGAAAGTGGCACGAGACGACAGAAATAAAGACTAATGTGTTGCAAAAACCGGTGAATTCCTTTGCTGGCTTGTACGAAGTGCTTTGCATATAGCCATCACTATTCTCTAGAATATTATATTACGGTTATTATTTAAGTTCCATTTGGCTTAATTAAACTAAAACCTTCCATGCTGGGCAAAGAATGTACCAGTTGCTTCTCTTCCCGCGTAGATGGTAAAAGCCCACCGAGGGAATGGTTAGTTTGAGTATACCACAGCGTATGCAGTTAGTCATTTTAAGGAAGCTGTCTAACAAAGTTGTTGAGAGAACCATCGGTGGACAAATGCAGTATTAGGTCTAACAATCAATTTCAGAGCCACAAACATCGAGGAAGCCGGCTTCAACCAACGCTGTGTAGAGTCAGTCCGTAGAGTCTGTTAGCCACTCCCGCCGCTTAGTAAACGTCTACACACCCGCGAAGACTACCCGTGATGTTATAATACACTAATTACACTATTGCACCAAACATTACACACATTAATTAATATTTATTGTAGGTGAAGGTGGGCAAGCACTGCTTGCAACTAATCCTTATTCTTCAATTTTTCGCGGTATGCATGTAGGAGGGAGTTAAGACTTTTATACGCAGTGGGTGTCGTTGTTACTACTGAACCAATTTAGAAGTAATAGATTCCTATAAATTTTAATTAAAAAAAACACTAAATTATTTATTTCGCTAGGTACTCCTAAGATCGAAGAAGTCTAATTCCGTTTGAACTCGGTTGATGGTATCGACGGGACTTTTTGTCAAAGACTTTTCACGTGGGAGCTAATTCTTGAGCTCTCTGAGCGAACTTTTCATTGATAAGGATTTATATTTAAAGAAATGAGATTTCGTTGTCGATACGAATTCTTTTTGCGAAGTTTTCCTTTTGATACTTGTAAATTGTGTTGATTTCTTTGAAACATTTGAAAAGTTGGATCTTCTTCAAATGTCATCCATTAACGTAGTTTCTGGTAAATTATAAATTAAATTTTATTGTTCTTCTAATGAATTGTTACAGGTTAAAAGCTGTCATGCGCGACTTCGTGTGCTGCTGTTGCGTTAGATGTAGTAACTATAAAATTAGAGTGATGTTCGAGAGTTAGTGATTCATTTTCAAAGGTAACTCTTTCAGTACTTAATCATATCCATCAACGTTATGAAGAAGGTACAACAAAGAGGAACAATAGCGCGGCGACCACCACTGATCAAATAAGCCGCGCTGCAGGCAACTGATATCGCTTCTATTGTATCGTATAGGTACTTGTAATTTGATTGCAGCCGGCCGAGCCGCGGCTGACGAATGTGATAGAGGGCTCTTGGCGTAGATAAATTCTGAAGTAAGGAAATAAAAATATAGTCTCGTAAGTCCTCGTGTACTACATGAAGTACAAATTGTTCCAATGAAACAATTACTTACTTTAAATAGGTATGTTAGTTTGTAGATATTACAATAATATTTCAGTGGATAAATATGTACATCGTCTTAAAATTAATTCGAAATACTTCACCAGGTGATTAGGTTACTTTAAATGAACATATTTGTTTTAGGGTTTATTTCATTGTGGTTTCCGTACCTTAGTTGAAAGAGTGACTTAATACCTACTTAATATTATAAATGCGAAAGTAACTCTCACTCTCTCTGTTTGTCTGTCTGTCTGTTACCTTTTTACGCTTAAACCGCTGAGCCGATTTAGTTGAAATTTGGTATACAGATTAGTTTGAGTCCCGGGGAAGGACAAAGGATAGTTTTTATCCCGGAAAATTGCAAGGTTCCTGAGGGATAGCAATTCTGCGCAGACGGAGTCGCGGGCAACAGCTGGTTTTGAATAAAAAAATACAATGAAAAACCTGTAATAAGACTGGTTTATTCTGTTTGAAGAGATTTTGTATAGATAGACGAATTCTGGAAGTTGTATGTAGGTAGTCAATTATTAAATGAATAATAATATTTTAAGTTATAGCTTCACTCGGGTCAGGAATCATTTATCACAGTTGGTTTCTCCATAACCATCTTACACTCAGGAAGCATACTTAATCATTGGCTTTTATTCCATATTCATCAATTCTCTCAACATTAGACTAAAATTGAAGTTCGTTCACAACTTTTTTAAATAAAAACTAGAGTTCATTTCATTCATTTTTGTCTGGATTGCTGATTGTATTCATTTCATTTCATTTCATTTCATTTATTCATTATTTATGTCATGTCATGTGTATATTCTAATTTCGGAAGTGACATGGAATGGTGTTAGACATGTTTTTAACGGGGTATTCACCGCCATTACCTACTGCATTCCATATTTATACAGCAACATTAAAACAAATTACACTAAAATTAAAAAAAAACCCTCACGCATGCACGATTAATCGAGTAATAGCACGCAAATAAAAAAATGAAAAAAAAATGCCAAAATGCCCGACTGGAAAAGAGTTGATACTTTTCAAACTACCGGACCGATTTTTTTAAACCTACCTAAGAACCACCGTAAAAAAACAGGCTTTCGAATGAAAAAAAATCGATACACATACATACACACAGAGATACATGGACGTCAAAGTTATAAAACCTCTTTTTGCGTCGGTGTTTGAAATACATTGGCCTCTCTAATATATTCCTACGTCTACTCTCCGAGACCCCACGGTAGCCGCGCCGCCGGTCATTCGATCTCCGGTCAGTGGATACCCGCTTTCGTTGTATACACAGCCTTATGACGTGGCCGCCTACCGGTGTTTTCACTGCCCATGAAAGGATCAGATGTATCAATCTGAGAAAGTGATATTAGTGATTTACCATGTCATAGTTGGAACAATAAATGACAAAGACATGCAAGATGATTTATGGGTAGGTGTGCGATTGAAGAATTTCACTTTATTTGGACTGAGACCAAGGAATTAGGATATAGAATGGGACTGAGATTGGTGCCGGTACTGAGACTCGTGACAGGGTTGCCTCAATTGTTTTTGCCTGCCGGATACAGCTTTGTGTCTCTAACATTGTTTTGGCGGAATTTATACTTGTGGATATGCGGGAGGTGTGAGTGGCTCAATCGAGTTTTGAGCACGTCAGTAATTATGTAATCAGATATTTGTCCAGTACCTATAAATTTTCCTAGCACGTACTTCTACCGTGCTCGCATTTTTACGACACTTTTAGATTTTAAATACAAGACAAAATTAATCAGTGGCATGATCTAATTTAGTTAAAAAATATGTACAAACTTTCAAAATTTATTTTTCTTTGATCCTTCATTTTCTGACTGAGATGAGTTCCCTCCCTCAAATTAGTGATGGAGCTCCCTCACCTTTCACAACGAAGCCATTCTATTGCGTAATTGATTTCATATTTCTATAAATTTGCACAGTAACCCCTTCCACCGACAGAGTAATCGTCCTAATCGTAAAATTTCCAATGTTTCTCGTGAAAATTCGTCTGTTATTAATTTCCCCGTACCTCCGGTAGAAATCTAATTAACTTTCAATCTGAGGTATTTCCATTGGAGTTTGTTTTGAGAAGTGGATTGTGTATGCGTAATTGGAATTATGAACGTTTTGACTTATATTACAAGCTGGAAGCTACAATTAAGCGAAAATGTTAATCAAACATTACAGCAATATGAGATAATTGATATCAATCTACAGCTCAGCTATGCTTGAGAGTAACTTAGGTATTGAACGCGAGGCATTGTTTTTGTTTCATTGGCAGATTTTGCTTTATACATGTTACTACGATTTGAAAATAGATGATAGGTATTATAACCTCATATAATTTACCCCTGATTTTGGTATCTTCGTTTGAATATGTAGGAACGTTTCCGAAACCATTTATAGGCATTGCATTGTTTTTTGCATGTAAATAACTTTTTTATTAATGTTTTGTTCTATTTCAGGTAATAATTTTAACACGCAACAATTTGTGAAACATTTGGAGACTTAATGTAAAGGTATGAATTCAGTTTTTGTTCAAATTTAACAAATTGAGCGGAAACAAAAATAAAATAACGACTTCTTTATAAAATTAAATTTTGTTTTTGAAGTACGTAAACCGGGGTGACATTGATTTACTTGGTGACTTTAAAAAGTAGTTGTATTGAAGAAATCATTAATTTTTATTTACGTTTACTGCTTCCAATCGATGTCTTCGTCGATCGCCTTTACGTCTACGTACCAAACATTAATCGCATATGGACAATATCGATTTTATAGCAACTTTAAAACGATCAAATTTGCCCCAACATTATCAAAGTCACCCCGGTTAACGGTACCTAACTTGTAACAACACAGTGGAGTCAATGTTGTAATCAAATTATCATCATTCCGATCAAGTTTTGCTTGCTTCTAAGCTCTAGATTTATTTCAAAACTTTAATAGGACTCCGTCAGTGAAAGGTGTTGTGTAAGTATTTGTATTATTAGCTGTGGTGACCGCACAAGACTCGGATGTGGAGATGTGCTTTTACGAATCGTGACTTACGTTATGTAGAGCCACAGTGCGCTCCGACTTTTTATGAACGTACAGTAGCGGAACAAATGTCTCGAAAAAATAATTTCTGGAATAGTGTAGTTTGGTAAAGTTTTAAGGCGTCAGAGTGAGTGAGAGGCACAGTTTCAAATGCAAATTAGTACGTCTTTTGTTTATTATTTCCAAAGTCCTGTGTTGTATCATATTGACTTCACCTTTATTCAATAGCAATAACATCAATAAATCTTCTTACAGCGGACAACATTTTGTTTGGTTCCTTTTTTTCATGTTCCCTTACATCTTTTCGTCTTAATGAGAATTATTTTATATCGCCGTTTGTGCTGCGGTTATTTTTCCTGTTCACTTCTGATCTTTTAATTTAAGCTTCGCTCTGAATGTTAAATTCCTATTGATTTTTAGCTTTGATGTTATTCAGCTTCTTGACATTTTCTTTAGGCTGATATAACCTTTAAGTCTCATACGACTTGTGTAACAAACCGCTCACTAATCATATAAGTTTTAACCTTGAACTATTGCTTACTCATTAAGCAGTGACATCTATTTAAAAAAACACGATTAGGTTCACAGTTAAGGATAGAAGTTTTGTGACGTTATCTAAGAGAGGTGCGGAGGGTAAATGTACTCAAGCGGTGTTTTTTTTCATACAACAGCTGACTCTTTTCACCCTTTATTACTGTGCGGAGAATTTTTCTTCTCAAAAAATATATAGCCATTCTTATGCTTTTTTAGCATCAAGAGATCAAGACCATGAAATGAAGCTAGCTCTGGAAACGGAAATATAAAGATCTGACAGCCGGCCTTGTATTGGAGGGGCATTTGAAAAAAGAAAAAAAAAACATTAAAATTATCTGATATTGTCACCGGTAAATAGACGCTTACTGCTCGAATTTAATAGAAGCGTAACTATAATATTTTTATTCTATTATTGATATACCTTCGATAAAGGAGCAATTTTCGAGCTGGGCCTTGAATCTTGCTAAATTTATTCTCAGTATTTGCGGGTTTTGCGGTTGTTCTTATCGTGAAGTATAATGGGGCGGGTCAGTTAGATGATTAGGCAATAATTTTATCAAATAACTGCTTTTTAATTGAATCGCCGCTAACATCCTCTATTAGAACCGGGTTTTAAGGATATTTGTGTCCGGAACCACGTCATGTTTAATCGAAAAATGTAACACCAGCTTATCTTCTATAATATAAAAATGAATCGCAAAATGTGTTGCTAAGCACAAATCTCGAGAGCTGCTGAACCGATATCGCTAATTCTTTTTTTAGAATATTCCTTGAAGTACGAGGATGGTTCTTACGGAGAGAAAAAATCGAATAATTACCGGGAAAACCCTAAAAACAGCCCTTTTCTTTTTCCCATACAAACGTTTTCTAACTAAAATGTAGAGTACATTTGAACTTTATTGCTTTTCAATAAAGTTCATATTAAATTACAAGCACTCACTGTAGTCTAAGCCACCAGGGTGACAGTTCTGTTCAGGACAATTTTTTGCCCCGACTATAAAATAGGTAGGAACAAAAAACTGCCACATTCCAAACCTTTTTGACATAACGAAGTCTGTCGGGTCCGCTAGTTTTTGATAAATTTATCAATCACAGTCTTTAGCATTACATTTTGAGACTCCGAGTTATGAAGCAAAACTGTAAGCCATGTAATAACCGGAGGTAATGAAACTTGTGGCCCGAGGGTTCAATTTCGAGGTACCCTGTGGTTAGCAGGATTAGATGGTTCTCGGTGGCATCTCAGACTACTACTTATCCACTGGCGTCTGAAATTACCATAGAATCTCGTCCCGGTTTACTTAAAGTTCCTCTGCACGGACAAAGCACTTGTTACGAGAAATGGTAACTCGGTGTCCGCTTAAAAAAAAAATCATGACCACATTGACCATGGGAAATGCTAAGTGGTGTGCGTTTGGGGGACGGATAAGTGATTGTTGCGGGAGACCATTATAACTTGCCCATTCGTTAGCATGCTTTATAAGGTGTGAGGTGTCTTGACGTACTTAAATCGTGCGTTGAATTTGATTACAAAACACCCAGCTCATACGAGTATAATGCTTTGAGAGTAACGGTCAAGTTTAAAAACTATAGCGATCTCAGCCGCAGACGGGGATCACTTAGAGGATCACTCAGCTGAACGACAATTAGTAGAGATCGGAATTGACCGTCAATTACGATTTTCATATGCGTTGCATATGTTTGATCACATTTGTATTTACATATTATTCTTGTCCTTTTGAGAAACTGGTTTCAACAGAGTCAATGAACTATGATGTGTTGTATCGATTTGAGTGTCGGTCATCATTAGAATCTGATACGATGTTCAATGTCAAGTTATTTTTATGGTTTAGTTTTTCGATTGAGTTGGTGCACATAAAATAATTATGTTTATTTAATTAAAGTCGACATATTTACCTTTACCATATATTAGCTAAGTGTTGGTTTCTGAGAATAAATTCTTATTAAGATACTTACTAACTAATTTAATCATTACTTAAGCAAACTATCATCTGTGTGCTATTAAACCCACGCAAAATAGCAGACATATCTTTTCAGTCTAAAGTGACATCTTCTATATTAATAGCGCCATCAAGTACCTTTCTAAAATGCCGTAGAATCTTAGAGTCGTTTTTGTAGAGTCACCAAGTCTGCATCCGCGTGCCTGGCGGGGGGCGGGAGGGAAAGGTCATCCGGTTGCCTCACTATGTCGCAGACTAGTCTTAGCAGTGGATTTTGCTGTCTCTATAATATTTATACTCATACGTTTTGGCATTTTTTTTTCATTTTTAATACGAGCAGTTTTATTGACTGTACTTGCATTGTCATCTGAACCATTTAAAGTGGGTTGAATTTGACTTATAATATAATTCGATATTATCGAATAAACATACATTTCAAGTCAAATAAAAGCATTTAAAAAGTTCAACAATCTTGAAGTGTTTAATTGTTTTAAATTGCTTTTAAAAAAACAGTAGCTGTAATTTATTAAGACTACCCACATATAAATCACGTCTTTATCGTTTACAGGGTAGACAGATTCTAAAGTAACAAGACCTAAAGGCCACGTTTAGCATGATTAAAACTAAAATGTTTTCTAAAGGAATGAGTGGTTTTACCAAGATAAAATAGGATGCACCGTTGGTCAATGAAAAAACTTTTGCTTTTATAATTTGTATTCGTGAGGAGGTTAAGATAATTGATTTGATTTTAAAATTAGCGCAAAAGATTAAAAATCTTTACCTACTAAGTATTTTTTGGCGGCTTCTGTTCATTATGAATGATTTATGAAAGCTTTGCATTATGTAATTAATGTTTTCCCAATATGGGTACTACTTTATTCAGTAAAATTTACATACCTATTTCACAATGTTGTGCTTCATTAGAAAGTTGTACAATTTATTATTTGCAAACTTGCTTCGCCCGTATGCATGCATTACCGTATACACTTAGGTAGGTATTTATATGAAAAAGTATCTGATTTAGCTGTTGCTATGTGGTCGCGGATCAACAAAGTTAGTGAATATAGATTTCCGCAACATGACGCTTGATTTTCGAAAAAAGATAAATTTCCAAAGGAATTTATTAAATCTCGGAATGTCTTCTGCCAGATGTAATTGGTTTCGTTAATATGTGAGCTATTACTTACATACACATACATAACGTCATGCCTCTTTCCCATAGGGGTAGGGAGATACTACTTTGTTCTACTTGCTACAATCTACATTCATCAATCTCTTAAATTCATACAGGTTGTGGGTTTAGGGTACTCTTGACGTGACCTTTTGTCAAATCATCCCCACTTTGGTCACGTTCGCTTAGGCCGTCCCCTTCCAACGCACCCATTCAATTACTGTACTGACAATTCTTAGTTATACCATTGGTATGCCGTCTCGATTGTCGTGAACCTATGAACTTAATGTTCGTCGGCCTAGCTAGAGTCATCTCTTTGATGCAATAGATAATTTAAAATTTGAAAAGGATATGCAATGGGGCCGTCGTGAGTTAAATTTAATGCCATTCTGTGGTCAGACTCTTACGCAATTCTATTATTTAGTTGCTAAAGTTAAATCATCATTGTTACGAGATAAATGAAGACGAGTTATTTCAAGAGTACGTCCAGTGAGTTACATTTGCGGGTGACAGAAACTTGTGAAGGGTTATATCGTTACCACTATCTTACTTCCTAGTCTTGCTGCGGGAAGTTCCGGTCTGGAGAGTAAGACAGCCGCTGAAATTTCATGCACATTACAGGCACATGAGGTTAGAACTTAGCCCTCTATCCTGCCAATACTCTGGTGCTGCGAATTTCCTTGGATAGTGGTGATTATATTCACCATCATGTAACCCCGTGGAAGGAGGGGTTTGCAAGCGAATGTTAAAAGTGTTCTTGCTGGTTAAGCTTCCTTTTTGTATATTAAAAAGACCTTGTATTTTATCTTTGGTCCACACTGCGAAGTTATACTGGATGCATCCTGGACGTCTTGGTTGGACGTAGGAGTAGATAAAATGCTACTATGGGAAGCGTCCTTCTAAAAAGTAGGTATTTCTTATGGTATCTCCAGATCTATTGATTTAATACAGCTCTTGTAACCTTGACGGTTTGACATCTTACAAAACAACAATGGGCTTTAGTGTTGTTGTGCGTCGGTCACGCCGAAGTAATCGCGGTCTGAACTTTTGACGTTCGTTGATGAGTCAACGCCTTGCAAATTGAATTATTTACGATCCATATTGCTTGAACTCATTTTGTAACATCATAATCTTTGATATAAAACTGTTCAAAGTATTGTGAGACACAGATTATATATTTATGGAATATCGAGCATAACTAGATAAATACGGGAGTGACCCGTACCTAAGTATATCTTATGTTAATAATTAACACCATAATCCATTCTTTCTTTTATTAAGAAACTAGCTTCTGCTCGCGACTTCGTCTGCGTAAAATTATATATAAAATTCTTTCTCTTGAATCACTATCTATTAAAAAAAACCGCATCAAAATCCGTTGTGTAGTTTTGAAGATATAAGCATACATAGGGACATAGGGACAGAGAAAGCGACTTTATTTTATACTATGTATGTAGTGATGATGATAGTGAAGGGGTGTCTTCATTCCATTGGTTCCGTAGAACTGATACATTGAGCTCGATTTTTAACTGTCACTTCACGTGATATCACAGTTCAATAGAATAGAATGAGAAGTACCCATAGAAAGCATCGGTACTGGATTAAAGATTGAAGCCTCTGTCTGCATTAATGACGTCATTGGTAAACACAGACTTTGTTTGTCTTTGGCTTCGTGAAACCTAATCAGATCGCGGTCTTTTAAAGCTTTGAACAATAAAGTAGTGAAGGAGTGGTGGGTGTGGAATAGCTGATCTATTAAATTGAAATGTTGAGATTACTGTTGATAATAAAGAAATAGGTGATTTAAAAGAATATTTTTCCACACTACGCTAACACTAGTTACTTACCTGCGTTAATACCATAATGCGAGAAAAAAAACATTCATTTAGATATAGTTAAAATAAAAAACTAAGCAAGGCTAAAAGTAAAATTACCATCTGCGGCAGCGTGGGCCATGCCATTTGTAAAAATTTCAAGTGTCATCCGTGACATGACTGATAGACCGCAAAATTTTAATAATTGGCCGTTGGAAACGGCCTGAATATAACAAAAGAAAAACAAACAGATTCTAGTTCAAAACATGCCGGCGAATTAATGTGTTCCTGCAGCAGAAACATCTGAATCTAGGCCCGGCTAACCTCTGACCTCTAATAGTGGGTCGAGCCGAGCGGCACACCGGTCACCCAATAGTCGAGTACCGTAAGGTGAGTTTGCTGCGACCCCATTTCGATGGAACATTATGATAACCGTAGGAATCGTATCGATCTTGTTTTGAGAATAACTTTTTTTCTGATAACGATATTTTGTTGTTTTCGGATCGCAATTTTATTATGCTTATGTTTTTCTTTTACGATGGAGTTTGAGTTAATTGTACGTGGTTTGTGTTCTAACTGAAATGATTTGATAGTTTTACGCTCGTGGTTCCAAAACTCTTCATCCTGCGGGAACTCGTCGTTGTTCTTTGTCTTTGTCAAAAAAGGAATATTTTTGGTTTTTAAGGTCTAGAGATTTAGGCGTAGCGTCAATGTGTCAAGGGAGAAAATGTAGAATTACGGAACAGAACAGAGAAGCAAAAATCGACGCCATAGATAGAGAATTCGATAAGTGAGTAGCTTATCTAAAGAATATTATAAATTGATGACATTAATACGACAGAAATTTTGCACTTAATAAACTATACATTATCAACACATATTATTATTTAAGTATATACATAGGGAATCAAACCAGGAACATCGAGCTTCGTAGGCTGGTTTCTAAACTCTAGGCTTAGCATCCGGTGGCCCCTGTCTAAAACTATACTCTGCACATTAAATGTGATCTTCATTATCAGCATATCATATATCATTGTAAGCATATAGGCAATTTTGTATGGACACTGGACCAAATTTTATGCGGCTGTGTATATCTGAAACAATATTTCATTTGTCATTTCATCGCTATATCGCGTAACACCTCAAACCGTTATGAACTCGTCTCAAATGACCATTATTATACTTCGTGATCTTTTAATCCGATATTGATTCGCTTCGTTCAAGAGAAACACAACCTCATCCTTCTGGTGTTGAATATCACACTCGTTTGGTATATTTTTAAACGATGCATAGTGATTTGCTTAAGACATCTGACAATTAAACGTACCGTTTAAAGATGAGTCTGTACATTACTATCTCGTGTGCGTATTGAATGATAGGTGAAAGTGGTGAAAGGAACGAACAATTAAAACGATAGCCTAGTACTTACGTTGTTTTAAGTTCTACTCGTCATTTTGGTAACCATTATGATTGTAGATAACGTAACAGTTGTTGATGTGAGCCTTCTAATAAATTGTAATGATCGTTTGCTTGCTGTTGGTTCGTTGGTTCGATTATATTTTCAATTATTCTTGTTGAGTTTTATGACGGTTCATGATATTCAATGATAGATTACCAGATTGATTGATCGGCGACAATCACAAGACTATGAAGGAACTTTTATAACGGTGGTTTGTTTTGGTTTAGCTTGTTTTATATTTCGCTAGATGTCGCTGTACCGTGCCATAAACATTCCTGAATCGCGTTGTTGAGATTTTTCCTAGCAGGTATGAATACTGTCAACTTGAATAAAATTGTCAATCACAACTCTTTGAGAAATCTTAATCAGATCACATGTTTTCTAGTTGGTAGGTTGGTATCTATCTAATGCAAAGTCAGATGACTTTTTTTTATTAATTCAGCCATTATTTTTGGTAGGTAGTTATTTTGAAACTACTTAGTTATTAGGGAAGTATTATTTACGAACAAGCTCACTTTGAATTTCTCGTTTATTTGCTAACTTTTGTGTTATTGTAAGCTATTTATTTGTGGGTAAAGTAAGTATAATTTGCTCATTCAAAACACCGTAGTCAACAGTTGGCCTTCACATTTTAAGGTTTTGTTTAGGTCTTTTTGTCTAGCTAGACAACGGTCGACGTTAATTTTTAAATGACAACTTTTTTAACACGAAACTGTGTGAAGTGTCAAATTGTCTCACGTTCTGTTTATGTTGTTCTTTTTATATTTTGTAATAGTGCGCGCGCGAAAATATTTTTTCAAACTTGATACTTGTAAAAAATATGATAAAAGACATAGTACCTATTAATTGATTAAATAATGATGTTCCTCTGAAAAAATCATGATGATTATTTATTGACTCATCAGCCTTAGGATGTCCACTGTTAGACATAGGTCTCCCCCATATACCTCCGTTGCCTAACCACGACTTTAACCAGGTCATCCCTCCACCTCGTTGGTGGACATCCTTCACTGCACTTGCCGAGCCGCGGTCTCCACCTTTATTGACTCGCCGACATTTTATTGTGAATTTCAAACAGCTTTTGTGTTTGTGTCATTTGTATGTTACTCGCTTAGACAGCTAATTCTCGACATCGTAATGTCTTATGTAAAATTTACTAGGCTATAAGAAAAAACCCATTAATTATCAAGCAAGAGAATTAGCAAGCTGAAGTGGCAGTGGGCCGGCCATATCTCGCGAAGAACCGACAACCGCTGGGGGAAACGTGTTCTTGAGTGGAGACCGCGACTCGGCAAACGTAGTGTAGGACGCCCTCCGGCCAGGTGGGATGACGATCTGCGAAAGGCTGCAGGCAGATGCTGGATGCGTCAAGCTGAAGACAGGGCGCTATGGCGCTCATTAGGGGAGGCCTATGTCCAGCAGTGGACTAATATAGGCTGATGATGATGATAATGATGAAGAAAAAACCCAGACGCTATCAATTAAAATAACTGACGATACCCATTAATTCGCAGAACTTAATCTCATCTAACTTGAAACGGCAGACTACAATTCACAATTAATTAACTCTTACGTTTTACTTGACATTGACGAGTTCAAGTACCTATCGTACGTTGAAGCGAATCAACGAAATGGGCTGGAAAATTTAATTAAACACATTTTAAAGACATTTAACCCTTGGAACACGTTTTACGCCACATTACGTCGGGAATAAAGGCCTTCTAAGGTTCATGCGTTCTTGGTTCTTGTTAGATGTTTTTGTGGTATTGTTTGTTTATGAGCGATCTGTGGACGGGAGCGTGGATGGCTTTATGCATACGACTGAACGGATTTGATGCTTGACAATGCTATGTACTACTAGTTTATTATATCGGCTCTAAAAGAACCGGAACAAGACCAAAACGCTTTACTTATGGATTTTAATGTCAGTGGCTTATGGATGTAATGTATATCTCTCTGCCTTGCACTAACACACGCGTTCTTTCTCTTGCGTTTCCAGCCTTGACAGTTTTACCTATAACTTTTGAAGATACGTTCCTAAAATACTGCGTAATGCTTATTTTGAAGGTAGTCATAGCTTCCATGCTGTCGAAGGAATGGGCGACAGTCTTAGGAATCATGTTAGAGGCGATGCGGCTAGCAACCCATCACTATTTTGATTACCATTTCCACCTATATGCGCCCACAATCATGCTATACGTTGCCTTTAGGTGTTGTTACCTTAGGCTCTGTCTACTCCGTAAGGGAAAAAGACGTGATTTATGTATGTATGTATATAGTCATAGCTCTTTACATCATACATCAGCTATCGTTCAAAAAGTTTATGGTCACTAATTTTAGGCATGGAGCGAATACCGCTATACGCGCGGTTTAATATAACACTCCGACGCACATGCCCATTAAACTTACGTAATTATCCTATTTTTGTACGTGTAATGTAAATGCAAAGGTGCGCGTGCACCGGACGTCGAGACAAGACAAAGCGAATTTACGTTGAAATAGAGAAAAAGGGTAAATGAATAAGAATAAGAAAACTTTATTGACTGATACAGATACACACAGAATATTACTTATGGATAATTATTCTAACCAGCCAAATGGCCGCCACTCAGCTATGTGTCACGATAATATCCAGGATATTGTCGTGACGCTGATTTTCAGGCACGCCAGTTACAGAGTTACGGAGGTGGCTGTCACCAGGCACACATCCCAGTTCATACTGGTTTACGAAATCACCACTTCCGATACCCATGCCTTATACAAGAATTATGATTACAATTTTATTATTTAAATCAGTTCAGTATCATTTAAATGGTTGAAATCTTGAAATTTTTTCTTCCCGAGATTAAGCTTCGGATGTTTTTGAACATGTTTCGTCATCAGAGGTACTTAACCTAGAAATAATAATGATGGATACTTACTTATTTTGTGTTGAAGCTTTTGTCTTTAATGTTAAGTGGAATGTAAAGGTATTTATTCCGAGTTTGGTAAAATAATTAGCGATAATAATAAGCTACGGTCAAGTGCAAAAATAAGTATCGATATGAACTTCTCAAAAATATGTCCCACAACCTTATTACGTTGGCTCTTAGCGTATGGTACTTATTTTTGAAACTTTGTCTAGATACATATTATTACACTTGACTGTACATAGTTTTAGATTTGAATTAATTATTGATTTTTTTATCTAATCTTTGACTATTATTAGTGAGGGGTAGTAAGTTTTGAGTTAAATAAATATAGCACAAGTGCGAGCATTCGCTAAAGTTGACTTAATGTTAAATTCATGACAAAAAGAACTGTCATCAAGTAAGACTAGAGTTTTCTTCAAGGGTTATGCGGAAAATAATATTAAATTTACGTAAAACAATTTGGAAAATAATGTTAGCGAAAGGTCAAGATTAGAATGCAAATTGAAGAGCCGTGAAATCGGTCGAGAAATTGACCGCCATTGAGTAGAGGTCAAACGCCTGGACGTAGGTTTAGGTAGCGAACGCAAAACCGAATTGAAAATTATAATCCTGCTTATATGAGTGCCTAAGTTGCCGTCAACTTAAGGTTACGGATAGCCTAGGTGGTTAGTAACACGACTAACTATTTAGCTAGAGATCCCGAGTTTCAATCCCGATTGTCCCGGTAAGGGCAGGCATTTGTATGATGAATATGAATGTTTTTACCCGAGTCGTATGTATTAATGTATTACTCTGCAAATGTGTTTGGTTTAAAAAAGTGGAATTTATAAATACAAATTCAGAAAAAATATTATACCTACCTAGATTTGAACATCAACCATTTCGTTAGGTACCTACTTTTATTGTGAGAAAATATAAAATAAGTTTCATTCCGAGTATAAAGCCCAAAGTGCTTCAGGCAGCTATTAAAGAACCTTCGTGATTTATCGCCGCTCAGACACGAAACCGTGTCAATGGAGCAACTGTCGCTTTATTGATGAAATTTCAATAAGAACGTATAACATCCTCGCGCCAAATAAAAAGTCAAGACTGTTCTGCGTAGGGTGAAGTGAGACCGGCTTAAACTAAGAGTACAACTTGTTTCGTGCAGGTGTGAGTAGCTCAAATAGTTTAATTGGCGAAGTATGGGTGCGCTTGTGCGCGTGCAACTGTATGAACGTGGCAAGGCGTAGTTTAAATTGGTTTCACTTTACCGTTCGCAGGATTCCATCTCAACTTTTTATTTGGTCTAAAATGGCATCATGTAATACTGAAGTAACGCAATAGCCCATAACGGGGGTAGAGTAAAATTGGAGTTCACTTCTCACAGAAAACTGTTATCTCAAACATGAACGTCCGTTTGAATTCTGCAGCGCGAGCACGGAATTGCTGGAAAATCCTCCATGTGGAATCCAGTTTGATTGTGTCTCATGAAATAAAAGAATACGGCGTAAGTGGCGTACTCGCAGAAGTTCGCCCGCGACCGACTTTGACCGTTATGAAACTTCTCCCGTTGCAAGGATCGGAATTAAATTAATAACTGGAAACGCGCTCCCTTATTCGCGAAGCTCGAAAATCATTCCTTGAATCGACAAGGCCACTTTGTCTGCGCGAAATCCCCGAAAAAAAATCTCCACCGTAGTGATTGCTTTTCAATTTAGAATTGAGCGTAAGGAGAAATGAGGAAGGGAAGATTGATATTTGGGATTTTTCCCGCGCCGTCCCCCGGCGAGGCCGCACAAGTGAGTGATCGCCCCAGTCTGTCCCCGGCTAATGATATCCAAAGCTTATCGGCTCGCCTGTCGCGCGTCATTTTTCCGGATTCGTCGGGATTTATGTAAATTTGTTTTGTCAGCGACCCGCTTTGTTAGAGTCGAGGAGAATCTGCCTCGATATCGGAAATATTGATATTCTTCTGTCGGTTTTTCGAGTGCTTCGGGTTGATAGACTTTCCGTCTGAATATTTTCCACGTGCGCCCATTTAATTTGTAAAGTTTGTTTGTTCGCCCGTAAAAATGGATAATATTGACGTGCGCTGAACTTTTATAACGGCTGTCCGAATAGCTATTGACGAGTAAACGGTAGATGTATTGAAATATTCAATCAACTTTGGAGGGAACATTTCGTGAAATACGTGCATAGTTACCAGTTTAACTGTTAGAAAGCGTTATTAATATTCAACAGAGCACGGTTACGGGCGCGAGTTGCCGAGTTGCTACGTTGGTACCTCCTTTCCGACAAATTTGAATAGTATGCTATGCAGGTTTAGTGCAATGATCAGATGTGCACACCACTTTGTTATATGGGTGGTATAACCACCGTTCGTATTACGAATTCACGTCTTATCACAACAATAGAATATCTCTCGGATTCAATTCAATGCATATGTGATTGGTTCTAATAGTGTCAGCGGTGAATTAGGTATTGTTCCGCTGCGTGCTTATAGCGACGGTGTATGCTATTATGTCATATAACCAGAGCACGACGGCGTGTGAATTTAATTGTTTGACTTACTACTGGATGATGTGGTGTTTTTATTGACACTAGAAGCATTGTTTGGATGCCTGCTGGACTATTGAAGCGTTGCAGTGAGTTTCTATAGTGATTCGGTTATGTCTCGATAATTTAAATCGATTTTTTTATTGTATTGAATCATGTTTGCATGTGTAACTTTGATAATGATCGCGTAGCGGTATCGAAACGCGTCAGTGTTTGTGTGGTGTAAGGGATAATTAAGTTTGTGGGATTTGTATGTGTTTTATTGGCAGTAGTGGAGGGAATCCATATTGCATGAAAAACATTTATATATTTCACACAGGCTTGGATATCTTGCACGTGAGTAGCGGAGTAGCAAGGTACCTAAATATTTTTTGTTTATTTTAATTTCTATCGAATTGGAATCTATGATTATGTGTCTAATAATTGACATACATCGTATAAGCCTCTTAGAAGATGAGATGGGATCAATCAAGATATCTTGTGTCTCGAATCCGTCACCGCAATCCCTTCGTAGCATTATATCAATGGGATCCTTGCAGCGAGTAGCGTGAATTTAGCATCGATTTCGTGTGATTGATGTGTGGGACGGGCAGGTCGTAATCCGAGCCGATCCGTTCAATCGACCTGTTGTCTTGCATCCGATACATAGATGAATTTACCAATAGAGTATGCAGTACGGTCTTTAGTAACCTATGCTTAACATTGGTGATGTCACGCTTCGTTGGCGGTAGGACCTTGTTGGTTTACGTCCGGATTGCTACAACCATCTTCTCTAATCCTACAGCCAAGCTGCAGTGCTTGTTGTGTTCCGGTGTGTAGAGTAAGACAACCGGTGAAATAACTGGCACATGAGGTATTCCATCTTAGCCTGCTGGTCCATGGGCGGTGACGCTTACTTACCATCAGGTGACCAGCTTGCTCGTTTTCCACTTTATCTTACACAAAGCATTAATATTAACAAAATTACAAGTTACAATCCATGTTCATGCACCAATAACAGGCATGCGACAGCATTTATCATGTTACATAACTAACTAACATAAAATAAACAGGATTAAGCAAGTGAGTGAGGATCCTGCTTGAATAAAGCCATTTTACTTATCTATACTATATATATAATATTATAAAGAGGAAAAATTTGATTGTTTGTTTGTTTGCATTGAATAGGCTCCGAAACTACTGGACCGATTTAAAAAATATTTTGCCGTTAGAAAGCTACATTATCACTGAGTGACATAGGCTACTTTTTACCGCGGGAAAATACCTTTTCCTACGGGAAAATTAATTTATCGCGGGCGAAGCTGCGGACGGAAGGCTAGTTAGAATAATAAAAAAGGGTCTTATTCACTATGTCATGGTAGGGTGACTGCACCAGTAATGGACAAGGATCCAATAATACACATTAACTCTTATTTAAAAGAAACGAACAGTCATTTAAATTAATAATAAGTGTCCATTACTGGTGCTTGTCAGCTTAAAGCGTCCAACACTGGTGCCATCGCCTTATAACTGGTTGCCCAGTTCTAACGTCCTGCTAGACCTTGGACCAGAGCCAAGAGCCTTATCAGAGAGCTAGTGTTTTGGCGATTTCCATTTTCAAGCAAATTATAATGATAATACCGGTATTGGTTAATTGCTCCATGATCCGATACGACTGATTGCAATACGATTTTGTGTTGATGCGCCACGGATGACGAGAGCTGAGCTGGATGGAAAGGATTAATATCTGGTTGATGATAGACTACTATTAGTGGTAGACGATGTTCACACTGCGAGGATAGTGTTTAATTTAATTAAACAAACATGTACCTATATTAGAAACTAGCAGTTGCCCGCAACTTCGTCTGCGTAGAATTCGTTTATCGCTATCCCGCGGGAATCACGCAATTTTCCGGGATAAAAAGTAGCCTATGTGTTATTCCAGACTATAATCTATCTATGTTCCAAATTTCATCCAGATCGGCCCAGTACTTTTTGAGCCTATTCATTACAAACATACAAACATACAAAAATAGGTACAAATCTTTCCTCTTTATAATATTAGTATAGATAAGTAATGATATATCCGGTATATCCTACTAATATTATTTATGCGAAAGTTTGTGAGGATGTGACTATTGTGACTGTGTATGCTTGTTCCTCCTTGACGCTCCTTTTGTGGTGCACTTTGTTAACAGCAAGCTGCATATCAGATTGATTATCGCAGTACAACACAATATTACAAGAACGCAACATTAAGAGCTCTCTTAATAACGCTTGTAGGAACACCGTATCTCTACTAGCTTCACTTAAAGCTAGTTTGAATACTCACCTATATTTCAGCAAATAAACCACATTTATACACACAAAGTATAATGTAGATTAACCCATAACCTAATGAAAATATTATATTTAAATGGTTTGTTAAAAATTGTATTGACATCTAGTAACAGGTAGAAAAATTCGAAGACTACCCACCTGCTATGGGTGGTGTAGGGGTATAGCACGCGTCACAGAATGACGAGGATCCGGGTTCGATTCCTGGCCATAGCTTTACTTTTCGGATTTTTATATGTGTTCTAATTTTCACTGACATGTAGAAATTTGTATTGACATAGGAAAAACACAGAAGAGACAGTGACAGCTATTTAACAGAAAATGAACATTATGAGATGCCTTGATAGCCAGAGTTAGATTCAACACCCGGCTTTAGATTTGGCTTTGTCCTTGATGACATTAGTTATCAGCTCTGATTCGATGCGACCAATTCTCTATGCGTTTAATCTACTCATTATGAAGCTGCAACGATTTGTTAGACACGCAGCGCGTTGATTCCTTGTACTTGGCAATAGGCACGGTGTTTTCAATTGAAACCCAGCCGTCGCATTATCGGGCGTAGTGGGCGTGAAGAGATAAACGTGTTCTGCTCACGGTTGGTTAATATTCAATCGCTTTTAGGGTCCCTTAAGAATTCATTAAAACTGTCGTAGAAAATGCACAAGATCACGTCTATGTCTCTTACAGACAGAGCTTAAGGTAACAAGAACTAAAGGCCACGTTTAGCATGATTGTGGGCGTCGTATAGGTGGAAAGGGGAAGAAAATAGCCGCATTCGCTTATAACATGATTTCCATCATTTTTAGGCTTTATCAGTGCGGGAACAGAGGCAACTGGTACATTCTATGTTTTTCCTTTGCTCCCAGACCAGCATGGAAGTGTTTAAAATAACTAGGTATCGATTATTTACAAGATTTTATGTTAATTGTATTTGCATTGTCATCCATCCTACATAATTTATTAGGTACCTACCATATTTCTCAAGTCCATCCGACCACTAGAAGTGGGTCGATGACTTGCGAGATTAGGTCTAAAAAATGTACGCAGCAAATTCAACAAAGGCTTGTAGTAATTAAACATCGTAAAACCAATGACACTAAGTAATTGAGCTAATCGAAACTATTAAGGAGAGCATGTAGCTTTCTGTGTAAATAAATATGGCCGAGAAGATCGTCCTAAAGATAGTTTTATGTTTTATTTTTTACATAAAATAGGCTTACGTTTGACCTCAATCTCGCTTGATGGCAGGAGAAGATGAGGCCTAAGATGGTACATGTTTGCCTAGAAGATGTCTGTTCACTTTGGCCTTAAAGATTTCCAAATTATAGAGTTGCGGAAAAACTGACCTCGGCAGTTTTTTCATCCTCATGACTAAGATGAGAGCTAAAAGTTTCAAATATAGGTAACAATAAAATAAGTATAGTAGGAAATTACGAAATCAACAAAACATTTCTCAATTATTTAGGCATCAAGCACATTGCAATCGTCGTATTTATAATGTTTAAGGGTGCAAGACGCATGGGAAAGATTATCCCTTTGATTTAATCGAAACAATTACATGTTGTTTTGCACAAAGTATAGTGTTTAAAGATGAAGAGACTGATAACTTTAATCAAGAGCTAACAAAATATGTCATGCGTCAAATTATAAACAGACACGGAACGATTATGTTGTTGTGGCCGGCTCGAGCCTAACTGGCTTTTTATCGTAATGGATTTCTGATTCAGAACTAATGTCTGAATGAAAATTGAGCGCTTTGTGTCTGAGCGTTACAAAACGACGCTTTATCCTATAGCTAATGTGTTTTATTCTTTTTTCGCAGGTAATCCCACTACTTTTACGAGATTTGTACAAGAATTAGACTTTCTATGACGTGCTTCATTGACAAAATGGTGAGTACGAATGTAGCAATGGGTACAACTAAAGAAACTGAACCACGTGCCTCAATCCAATTTCAAAGTGATTCAATGACTTTACATTTTTTCCAAGTTTTTATAAATTTGTCAGACTAAATCCTACATTGTTAAGTTTAACATCAAAGTTAAATCAAATGATTATCAAAAAACAAACTTTGATTAACTACTGTAATAATAATTTAGTAAATAGTATAATTTTCCAAGAAACGAACTTGTCATTGAAATTTAAATATTGCTAGTAAGCGAACAACACCGAATCATAAACTGAATTAGAGATGCCCTGGACAAAACTTATTTGGATACCAAGTTTTTGATTCAATTAAAATTGTATTGGAGTTTCAATATTCACAATTTGTAGCGGTTTGTGTTCAGCCCACGTTTTAATTGGGTATCGACAGTCAAAACTAATAATAATTTATGCTGTTCTACTTCTCACTATAATTTTTATTTCAAACTTGATGCAATTATAAAGTTAGTTCTTTTAGTTCCCCGTTAAAAATATATTGGTTTTTAATTTTGTTTATTTCCTTCCAATCAGGGAGTAATTTTGGGTTGTAATGATTTCTACTGCTTATTTTTAACAGTTTATTTAAACTAAAACCATAGCCGTAAAATTAACTTAAATGTTGAATGCCAATGTAATTGTGGTAATCTGTTGTGTTTCTTTCACAACTGTGATCTTTCCCACTCGGAACATAGAGTAGTTTTTGCTGCTTTGAACACATTTTATGGGTTGTACGCTACTTGAAAGTCTTCTATTATCCAAGTTTGCGTGGTAATTTGAACTTGCGATTCTTGTTGCCCTGTAATTTTAGCCATTTCATCTTAGTTGATGGATTTTATAAACTATTTATTTGGACACCGTTTTATTGCTTTACGGCTGCCAAACTTTTACTTATTAGCATTTAACTTTCAAACTGAATTAAGTAATATAGAAAAAAATCTCATTTCATATTATACGTTTGAATGTATCATAAAATATTGTTACTTAGATTGGAAGATATACATACATAAACACGTCTTTATCCATTACGAGGTTAACAGAGTCTAGGGTAACAAGACCTAGATGCCACGTTTAGTACGAGAATCAAAAAAGTCATGGTTTATGATTATGATAGTCGCATCTCTAGATTACGTACGTTCTATGTTTTTTCTTTGCTGCCATGCATGGAAGAATTTATAACACTGCCAATGATACAATTATTTTTGGTTTTTCGCATACTGGATCGAGTAAGTGGTTCTGGTGGTGACCCACCTGCTATGGGTGGTGTAGGGGTATAGCACGCGTCACGGAATGACGAGGATCCGGGTTCGATTCCCGGCCATAGCTTTACTTTTCGGATTTTTCTATGTGTTCTAATTTTCATAGACATTTAGTAATTTTAAGTGGTTCTGTTTCGTTTCTTTGTGGATCACGTATATTATTATTACAAGCTTTATATTAACTTGCAACGTATATTTGTATGATTGTCCGGGTGGAATCTTGCTACTCAATTTTGAAGCAGATATATCTTCAACAGATTGAGCTGAAACTTTTCATACCTGTGTAAGTTACATGACAATACTATAATCTAGTAGTGGAGTTCTGGTGATCAAGCCAGGATCGTCCCCGTAGGAGGGAACTCTTCAACGGTTGGTCCGATTGACTTGAAATTTGATACACATATGAAGGACGGATGGCAAAAAAAAAGCTTGTATTGAAAAGTGGAATCTTTGACAGAAACTTATTTTCTTTTCTAGTATTAAGAATTAGTTCATCTCCTTCCTCAGTCCAGAACTACTTAATACTACCTCTGGAAACCCCACCCGAACCGCACCGAACACGGCTTGACCTAAAAATTCAAAGGCTTTGGGTAAACCGAAGCGAAACATTCGCATGTAAACGCGCCGGGTGTTTACAAAGGGCAAATTTACTTACAGGCCTTAGAAACCAATTTTACCATGACCGCCACATGACGAGGCGGAATGAGTGCGTGGTCAAATGGAAGTGGTGTTATGACGCCACTTTTACGAGTCTGCATTACAGTTTCAGTCTGGGAGCAAAGTTAGAAACGGAATGTACCAGTTGCTTGTCTTTTATCGAGGGAATGGGCGAAAATCTTAGGAATCGTTTTATATGCGATGCGGCTAAGCAAACCACAATACACGCTCACAATCATGCTCAACGTGGCCTTTAGGTCTTGTTACCTTAGGATCTGTCTACCCTTAAGGAATACAGACGTGATTTATGTATGTTGATTGCCCGAATGAAACAATGTGTGCGTAATAATATGATTTTATTTTTGCCTGAAAACATCGAGTTTTCGGAAAACTATTATTATTATGATGTTGAACTTGGTTGAGTATCTAAGAAAAGTTGAATATCTTCTCAACTATGTTAATTTTTATGGAAAATCGGCCCTAAATTTAATGGTCGTGTTCGTATGTTACGTACTAGATAGTTAAAAGCTATTTCTGGCGCAATTGCCATTTCAATGACATGTCTGAGTCAATTCATTTGTGTACGTTATTATTTGGTTTTCAATGCGTAGTTTGTTGAAACTATTTTTGAATGCCGTGGTTCATGGATCAGTACGTAACGTACGTAGTAAATTGGGAATCAGCATATTATTCACGACTTCGAGTGTTGTCTAAAATTGTTTATCCTAAGTAATAATTATGTTCGCTGCTTAAACCGCAAATGTCCTAACATGTTTTGCATACTTAGCTTGCACTACTTTAGAAACGGTCATGTATTTTTATTTCATTCTGAAAAGTTGATGGTTCCATTGAGTATATCAATGAAGCGAAGCAATCATGCGTCCAATTTTTACACAATCCAAATCTATATTTCACTATAGGGGCGTGCTGAAAGTCTTACGTGAATAAATTCCGATTTAGCCTAGTTTCCTAACCATTTTTTTCTACTAACTGTTGACTGTAAACACATCAACCAATCGCACCTTTAGGACGAAAACGACACATCTCAAAAAACACGGTTTTTGTGTTAGGGTCGTAAAAAGACTTTATACGGTCATATCTATCGTTCCATAAATAATAAAACGCCACATTCAGGCTGGAATGGGACAAAGCTGCAATATCGGTCTCTTTCTTGCGCGGGGAATTCCGTGCTCATGACAGTGCGAGAGGGGCGCATTCAGTGTTCTGTCGAAGCACCTGTCAGATAGACGTCACATGGACAGAACAGTAGTGACGGAAAACCTATTGAGTCGTTTTCATTCTGATGGAAACGGTATATTTCACTTTAATTTTTAATTTGAAATCGACGTATTTATGATTGTGACTATTTGTGACCATTTATTTCTGGTATAATTTATATAATTTGATGAATTATTCAGATTTGTGTCGTTTTAATATAGAAATACTCAAAGAGTTTAAGGACTTATTTTTAATAGTGTCATTTAATTATTAAATAAAAACATCTATCAGGCGTACTATGTGACTGATGAGATAAAAACCTTTATTTATCCACATATTACTCACAATTTATTCCGTTTTTTTAAACTGATTTATAGGTAAATTAATCCTTTACAATTTTATGCCCAAAATTTAGCTGTCACTTCAATAGTAAAAAAAATAATCACGACGAAGTACAATGGTGCCACAATCTCCATTCTTTTATTTCAATTTCCCAAAAAGTTGCTTTTTTGAGTTGAGGCGTTTTCATCCTAAAGGTGCGCAATGTAATTCGAATAATACGCGAAATGGAAGCCGCGCCTAAGTAACTTCCTTACTCAGGGCAACAAATAGGTTGTTATTGAGAGTTCTCTGGCCGCGTTGAAATTCCGATCACGTGATATTGTAGTTTCTTTCTCGCCTTATGTTGCCACTGTGGTTTCACGCCCGGTCGATTTGGGATTCTATACGGGAATTGATCTCAATTTATCATTTTCTGCTCGTTAAAGTTGTATTGTGTGTGTTAGGTGGTTTGAGTCGTTTCGACGCGTGGGATACGTTAACCCTTTAAATCTTTATTCTCATACTAGCTTTTATTTTTAGTGGACGTCATTCATCCCCCTTGAATATGTTTAGAAAAGAAAAGTTGCTAAATGTTCGCTACAAAACCTTGCATGCTATCTATGGACATAATATAGATCATTCATTTAAATGATTGGCTAGGCCAGTCACCACAAATATATTATAATCATTTCATCTAACGTTAGCACTGAAATGAGACCGCTGTATTTTCATAGTGGCCGGCCGTACCATACCATGCATTGATGTGAACGTAAGATCATCAGTTAATAAAAATTACGTCATGTAAAAAGAATAATGTCTGCAATTGTTAATTGACTGAACCCATAAAACGTTGGATAAGCCGAATGTATAAACTATAGTTTCCCGACCGTTGATACCTTGATCCATTAGTAACATATTGCTAATACAAATGGTCCGTCTATCTTCTATAATTGCCATATGGGACGATAATTGCGCAGCCATCACACGCCTAGTAGGTGCTACGAGCTATCCGATGCCGCTAATATCCGAAACGTAATAATATGTAACGCAATAAACTTTGTAGGACATGACTGCGGATACCCGAGGCGTTTGGCTGGCTACCAATTGTGCACAGATGGGCAAACGGCTGTGTTACTCTGTAACTAGTTCTTGTCAAAGTTGTACCTCTACATGGATGATACAATCGAATCATCTGTTGTTTATAAGTAATCTTTCAATAACTTGATCACGATTGTATCTTTCTTTTGTTTTGGAGACTCGCGGATTGCACCAGGTCAAATACTTAGTTTTCTTGTAAACAATCTTTGGATTAAATATATAAGTTTCTATAAGAACGTAGACGAGATTCGTCATTATGTCTTAATTTAATCGTTACACTTCTCTGAGAGTCTCGGTCATCTCACTTTCAGTTCATTTTCACTTTTATCGCTCCACATCAGTTTCGTATAATGTTGGCTTTCCCTTACTTATGTATGTTTCTATTAATAAGCGCTATTAGGCTGATAATTTAGTAAACAGGAGAAGTTTTCTTTCTGCGTATTTGTATGTAAGGGAAATCTCTGAAGGTACTGAGCCTTTTTGAACTCAGAAAGTTGCAAGGTTTCCACGAAATGCAAAATGATGCAATGATGGAATTACGAGTCCACTATAAACGGGTGATACCTTGTGTAAATTCGTATGGATAACGACTGCCGTCTTACTCGCTAATACACACGTACATAAGTCACGTCTTTATCCCATACGGGGTAGACCGAGTCTAAGGTAACAAGACCTAAAGGCCACGTTTAGCATGATTTCACTGTGGGCGTATGGGTTATAAAATGATTTTTAAGATTTACTCCCATTTCCTCGATGGGCATTTACCATTTGCGCGGGAAGAGAAGCAACTGGTATATTCTATGTTTTTTCATTACTCCCAGACAAGCATGTTAATCTTGCCGTTTAACTGCAATACTTGCGCTGTTGTGTTCCCGTGCAGAGTAAGATAGCCGGTGCACATGCACAATTGCCATACGACACTGACATACGAGGTATTTTATCTTGGCTTTCTAAGCGAGCATCTGGCAATGCTAGAGTATGTATGTATGTATGTATAACTCTTTATTGTACATAAAACACAAGAAAAAGATGAATACAGGACAACACACATGCACAAAGGCGAACTTATCCCTAAAAGGGTTCTCTTCCAGTTAACCTTTGAACGATTGACAGGATATAAGTATTAAGCAAGAGTAGACACACAGAAAAAGTAAAAGAACCGATCGAAACCTAAAATAATCCTGAATGACTAAATATGTGTATGGTTTGGTATCCAAATATAGTGCTCACTTACCACCTCAACTAATGGAGAAGAATATTTCAAAAGTCTTATCACTTGGCGAAGCTGTGTTCTAGTCTGTGTCGATGCCAATACCTAGCCCGCGGGCGGTCATATGTGCCATAATAATGCCATTTGTTAAGGAATACTATATTTCGAATAATCGATATGAGTGAAATAGGTCAGCGGTGTTGTGTTACGTCCGACCAAAAATTACTATGTAGGCCTTTTGATTTACGCACCTCTTTCCGAGGGGAAACTAATATCATATTGCAATATTAAGGCGGAATATTTGATGTATTACGCTTCGGTAGCCTTTGATTCTTTTTGGCTTGCCTCTGACTTTGGGTATCGGTAAGTTTTTATTTCGCCAGCATTGACGAACAGTATATTAGCAATGTTTACTTTCAGTATAATATTATTTCGTGTTTTGTCTTTGTTTGGAATAAGAAAGTGTCAAAATAACAGATAAAGACGAAAAAAAAATTCTAAACGACACTGGAAATTAGAACACATTTGAAAGATGTGTCTGTGCGACACAATTACAAACTCCTGTGCAACATCTACTGCTCACCAGGGACGAGAGAAGGCGCTGTTTTTCCAATGATAGGTACTATCAAATGAATCATGAATTTATACTTCTTGATTTTTTATGTTTACTTTTACGGTTTTACCGTTAGAAATTAAATTTCTAAACGACACTGAAAAATCCGAAAAATAAAGCTATGGCCTGAGATCGAACCCTGATCCTCGTCATTCCGTGACGCGTGCTATAACCCTACACCACCCATAGCAGGTGATAAATACGAGTCTAGAGAGTTGAAACTTAAATAATAATGAATCTAAATTTATAGTTAATGGTTGCACTAAACATATATTTTGAAACATATTGATAATTTAAACAGCAACAGGTGAACTGTGCGCCATTATCAATATATCCACACACGGAACACATTCGACAGGCTCATAAATATCTTCGGACAAATGACACGTTTATCGTTACACAAATCAGGGTAATTCAAACCGAGTCACACAAATCAAAGTAAATCAAAGCGTGTCACTGTGCCTATGCCTATACACGGGTCGCGCTGTCATAAAGTGAACCGGTCGCCGAGATCGGTGGATGCTAAATCATACTGTCCAGCTTGGATATGAAATGTAATTGTTATTTGTGGGCTTTGTAATAGTTTGATTGATGATTAAATAATATTTGCGATTGTTATTTTCTATTAGTCCAAGAAATAGTGACAACCAATGGCGACGCTTAGCATGATTGTGGGCGTAACGATGGAAAGGAGAATCAAAACTGGTGGGTCGCTAGCCGCGTCGCCTATAACATGATTCTCAAGATTGTCGAAAACTCCCTCGATGGGTATTTACCATTGGCGCGGGAAGAGAAGCAACTGGTACATTCTATGCTTTTTCTTTGCTCCCAGACCAGCGTGGGACATCCTCTAGACCACCGCACACAAACCCTGATCCGATCCTGTAACAGAAGAAAAAATTAACCACCCGGTATACTCGTCACCATTTCCTTCTTAATATTGTTCTTTATTAATTATTTAATAAAAAAAATTATTCGAAAATGTTTCAATGAAATGTATTGTTTTTGATTAATTGTGAAAAAAGTTGCCGTGTCGTGATCGTGTTGATCCTGTCACCCTGATAGTGTTTGTTATTAGATGAACAAGGACGGTATGAGACGGACTTCGAATCGAATTTCACAATAGCCGCCCAGATTGGGAGGGATGCCAGGGTCGTCAACAACAGGGAATAACTGCCGGTGTCTTGGAGGTTAAGCTGGGATTAATTGTAGCGTTTTAAATCACCAAATCTTCACAAATTTGAGAACTTTAGGGACGGAAGGTGACGGGGGTGAGCAAGACGAGGAAATAATCATATAGATTAAGCTAACTTATTACGGTTTTAACATAGAATACTTTTTCATCATTACAGTTCCGAAACGAATTCTTCGCAGACTAAGGGCAAATGCTAGTTTTCTTCTAATTATTCTGTCTGTATTATTATTATTATTTATTAAACAAGATTGTAACGTGTTTTAATTTTTATTATTATTATTATTATACACATGCATACATACACAAATCACGACTTTATCCTTTACGGGATAGACAGAGCCTATGGGAACAAGATCTAAAGGCCACGGTTAGCATAATTGTGAGCATATAGGTGGAAATGGGATCATAATAGTGATGGGTTGCTAGCCGTATCGCCTATGACATGATTCCTAAGATTTTAGCCCAATCCCCTCCATGGGCTTTTACCATCTTCGCATTTGCAAAAATTACAAACTAATAATAGCAACGTAAAATCCACTTGAGGTTTACGCCCGTACATTAAATGTCCTTTTATTTTGTCCCCGTTTCCTGTCGCCAGGCTATTTATCATAATGGCGTTCGTACGTTTTGTTTCGTACATTATGTTTACTGTCAGTTATATGACCGCTTTGAGGTTGATGATTACCTACGACAACTATGCTAACAGAGGGTTATAACTAGTGCACTTAGCTGTACTAACGCTGAAATTATGGTTTGCGGTGGTGAAGAAGCTGACATACTTAGGACGCCATGTTCTTCTGAGTGTAAATAAGACTTTACATAGCTGTATTGCTTAAGTGTGGTAAGAAATTGTTTTTTTAAGAATAAGGATGAGTGATATTTGTTTTCTAAATATATGACAAGAAATATTCTACTCATATCTACCTACTATATAAAAATAAGTCGGGTTTTCCTTCCTGACGCTATAACTCCAGAACGCACGAACCGATTTCCACGGTTTTGCATTCGTTGGAAAGGTCTCGGGCTCCGTGAGGTTTACAGCAAAGAAAATTCAGGAAAACAGCATAGTTCCCGCGGGATGGCGATAAGCGAATTCTGCGCGGACGGAGTCGCGGGCAACAGCTAGTTGAGTATAAAGTATATTTTTTTAGGGCGTTGTATGAAAAATAATAATTTGGATAGCTGAAACAATGATATCGGTCAATAATAAGTAAAGTCCGCATTCTTTTTGCCATAGGTAAAGTTGTACGTTGTACTTCGCTTCTGATAATTCTAAGATAATAATGGGAGCCTGAGGCCGTGTTGAATCACAATATCACTCACCTTATTTCTGTTAAACAGCAATCTTACCTCGCTGGAAACAGCGAGGTAAGATTGCGAGCGCCCAAGCATTAGACGATTCGACCTTAGGTCTGACACCTTTGCTTAATAACACAAGGACTACAGTAGTTTTTTTAACAACTGACTAAGCTGTTCAAAGTTGTGGTGTTGGACGGTTAGGTTCTTAATGACCGGACGTAAAAGGCACTTGGTGCATGTTTACGACGTTACTTGTATTGCCATCGCCGTAGTTGTTAGGCTGTTATTTCTATTACATATAAAAAGACGTTTAATTGCCGGTTATACATTTTCATTATTGAAGTTGCAAGTTTTTTAATTGGTTTTACACCTAGTTTAATGCGACAGTGGGAACTGGAAGTGAGTTCTGTTATGTCTAATAGGGGTTAAGATTTAACACCTTTAGGTTTTGGTCGTTCTCAACCGCCACTTGCAGCGAGCAGTGGCGACTATATGCTGTGTATGTTAATGTCTTGGAGCAGTCGTTCTCGTCCACCAAGAGTGAGGAGCTAAAGGGCACGTTCAGCATGATGAACCACTTTAGTAGACCAAGGCTTACAAAGGTGATAATTGCATATAAACGGATAACTCACGTATAAAAGTCGAGTGATGCTTGACATGTTTCGAACTAATTCGTAGTCCTTCCTCTTGGAGCGCTAGCCCCGGCGGCAGCGAAACGAACACTGCGCGCCAGCGCTATCTGTTCGCGCGGCTGCCTAACACAACTGATAGCGGCGCACAACTACCCTCGTTTTCATCGTCATTTTTATTACTGTCAAATGTAGGGCAGCACACAACATTGATCACGTCACCCCGAAAAGTTTAAATTTGTCAGTAATAAAAATGACGATTAAAACGAGGGTAGTTGTGCGTCGCTGTCAGTTGCGTCGAGCAGCGGCGCGAACAGAGCGCTGGCGCGCAGTGTTCGTTTCGCTGCCGCCGGGGCAAGCGCTCCAAGAGGAAGGACTACGAATTAGTTCGAAACATGTCGAGCATCACTCGACTTATACGTGAGTTATCCGTTTATAGGTAATTATGATTAAGTCTTACGGTAGTTTCATGTTGAAAGCCTACTAAAGTGGTTCATCATGCTGAACGTGCCCTTTAGCTCCTGTTACTAGGCTCTGTCTATCCCGTAAGAGGCAAAGACTTGATTAGAGTATGTTTTAAAAAAAGAGAGTGCCATCTTCACTTACTTACCGGAATTAAATATATGTCAAATCAGTTGCGTAATGCTTCGCATTCGCATCAACGACATCACATTCGATGCTCGGTGAATCTTCTCATTAGCGCGACGAAGATTCGAAAGTAATTACGCCACACGACAGATGGCGTTGGAGGATAATTAGCAATGATTCACGCGAGTGCGCTCCCACGCCTCGATATTGTAATGATTGTTAAGTAACGTGCATTCTTCGTGCCCGCGTTGTTAGGGTGGGTGCATACTGTCTTAGATATTCACCTGTAATAGACCTTGTTTATGAGTTTGTAATTGTGTCGTATAGACACATCATTCAAACAGATGACATAGTAATCATAAGTAAAAAACCGCATAGTAGCAAGGTCACGTGACAGTTAGTAACAGATAGAAAAATTTGAAGGCCTACCTTCCTGCTATGGGTGCTGTAGGGGTATAGGTATACGAGGATCCGGGTTCGATTCCGGGCCATAGCTTTTCGGATTTATCTGTGTTCTAATTTTCAGTGACGTTTAGAAATTTTCTTGTTTGTTTTTTTTAGTTCTCGGGAATGTTACACCACTACACTTGGTTAATCAAAATTTTTCTTAATTTGACATAGAGAAAATAGAAAACGTACCTATAATGTACTGTTATATTGTTTTTAGGTAAAGGATGTGATTGTTATATTACCTACTGAAATAATAACTGTAAAATACGTGAAATATATTTTGTTTATCACTCTTTAATTCATATTTGAAACAGCAGAAAAGGTGTAAAAGAAAATACTATGCAAACGAGGCCGCTACAAAATCCTCAATATCATAAGACCATGCTCCTAGATTCTGCCTAATGATATTAATTAAATAAATTTATTCACTATGCCTAAGTACAACAAAAACAGGCGTGTGTTTTTTTTTAATGCCTGCCCTAACTTGAAAATTATGTCTATTAAATACGAAGATAATATGTTTTTGCAAGCTGTACCTATGTGTATTCACCTTTATATCAGATGCGCTCAAAAGTCGATGGGGCATGGTTACGTATTTGTCGCGTATGCTTGCATTTTTCGTAACCTGTGGACATTGCAAGCGTAATTCTCCTTAATGCATTTTTAAAATCTTTATGCACTTATAAAATAGAGTCGAATATTGAATAGACTAGATTGTTTAATACTGAAGCAATTCCATTCGAGGTAATTCTAAACTGACGAGCTTAAATAACCTGTTTACTTTTCATACAGAGCTCTATGAAAAGCGACCCGCAATTTTTGCTCGTGAATATATTAACGAAGTTGAACGAATTGGTTGAATCGTTGCATGGATTTCAGGATATTGCAGGTTTGACAATTATGTCTGTGCGTAATTTATAAAAATATGTTTGCCTGCCCAAATCATAAAGCTTGAGTTTAGTTTGGAACGCAAGGAATTCCTGCCAGACTGGTTTGATTATGTAAAAAAAAACCGGCCAAATTTCTTGCGCCACAATATTCTTCGCACTAATTGATCTTTCCAAAAGTGAGGTGGGGATTTTGTTAGTTTGTGTTTATCAGTTTCAAAGTTTATATTATTATTTTTTGCTGACTCACTTCTGACCGGCTATATTAATGCGATCATTGATCAATGAACATTCTGCAATAACAAATTACCCATAGTTACGTCACTGACGTTTCGGAGTATTCGAGCCGCCTTTTTTATGCAAGTGCGTCACTTATTATAAATTTATTTTGCTTGTTGTCTGACTGATACGCCGTGGTTTCCTTGGTCGTACTATAATCATTCACGATTGTGATAGTTGGTTGTGTACTTAAAAAAAATAGAAGAAAATGATTTATTACATTGATTTATATCATTTGTAGGGATCCTCGTAAAACTAAAAAAAAAATTTTGAAAAATAATTACGGGTCTTTCTTTCGACACTTTTTTTAATGATAAAAAGTAAAGTTAACACTCGTAAGTAGAAGTAAAATAGATGAGGAAAATTCATAAAAAAACATTTAGGATTTATGACACCAAAAGAAAAACTTCAACCTAGATCACACTAGGTAAAGTTTTCTAATTACATAATATTATGTCTAATAAATACCCTTCGAAGGTAATTCTTAAAAATAAAGTGGAAGAATCATTTCATTAAACATTCATTAAAGTCGCAAATAGTAAATTTTCCAATTTCGTTCTCACTCAAGGCTTGAGTTTTTGCCATAATTTTGAGTCATTTTTCTGAAGCCAAAAGTTTGGGCAAAAGTGGTATTTTTAGCCGAAGCTAAAACTGAAACGTCGGCTGGACGCCTTAATGTAGAGACCGTCTCGTACCTGAACCTATTTTGTTTTAAACCGTCAAGTTCCAAACTGTTGCATACAAGCTACAAGCCGCTGTTACAAGAAACATATGTCTGTCCAAGTAAATGGAAACGCCACGCGCACAGCCCTCTTAGTTATTGTCCAAGATTTTAGTGGGTCAAGGGTCGAACGACTTGTGCCGAGTCCATTAAATCCGATTCATTATGCAGCCTTTCATAATGTGTGATGACGTCGTATATTTATTTTAATCCGTGTACCTTTAACAAGACGTTGCTAAATGGCTTTTTAAAATTATCATTTTTTTCTTATCGAAAACACATAATAAGTTATCGTTATGATTGTTTAAAAAGGAGTTTTAACCGCATGCTAAATTTTCATCAATCTATCTAGGTATATTTTGTTTGTTTATATATTTGGAGGTACTGAACTGATTCCAAATAAAGGAGCGACTACACCGCCGCGTACACGCAGTGACGTGTCGTAGGCGTCACGTTTTCTCACCGTTTTTTTATACATTTCGTTGCGTAAATGTACCGTTAACATCTTTTACGCACCGGTGTGGTCGGAAAAAACGTTGACGTTGCGTTTACTCAACAAGATGTATGAAGAAACGGTAAGGCAAAGTGAAACCTATGAAATTTCCCTGCGTATACGCGGCGGTGTGGTTGGACCTTTAGTCTTCCAGAAATAGGAATTTGAACTGCCCTAGATATGGGCTACTTTTTGTCCCGGGAAAGTGCAAAGGTCCCGCGGGATCACACGTAGAGTTTTTATCTTCGCAAATGAAAGCTTAATTCAGGCTTTTATTCACCTTCAAAAACCAGTGAGTAAAAAAAACCGTTTAGTTTAGATGAAACTATTCGGTTTCGAGTAATCTATTACTTCAACTAACTAACTTAACTGACAGACTTGCTCCAAAGCAATATTAAGTGTAGACTAAGTCGAGCTTAATGCTCGCCAGACCTCAAACACCGAAGTTGTGACTTTTGAAACTCATAAGTGTCAGAAGTTAATGCGGTGCACTTCACCCTGGGCCCACGGCTCCGAAAAGCGTCAGTTTTTTAACAAATTATACAGTTGCGGCACTCTTGGAGGTAATAAGATGCTGATTTGTAGTGCTAAGTTGGACAGTATGGTATTAAATATGCTGTCTCACGACCTTTTTGTATTCCGAGCTTGGAGATTTTATGGAAAAGTCTCAAGTTTTTGCCTTTTTGAAGAACTCTAGTGTAAATAAAAACACATTAAGAGAGAAATATACTTATGAGAATGGACATGTTTATGAGGATTTTGATATTACTTCATTCAAATGCGGTATCATCATCAGAGAGGAATGGGTTTATAATTTTAATAACAATAACGACCTTTTTGCTATTGAAGCATTTGAGGAAGAGGAAGGTTTCTGCTAAATACTTACGTTATGCATTTATGTGCATTAGGCGTGTGTGAGTTGAAAAGAAGAATAAGAAAGAATTTTCATAAGTATTGTAATGTTTGTTAATTGCGTATTGTTTGCACCACCGTTAAGAGTAAAAAATATTTTTGGTGATGCTGATATTTTTATTTCTGATATCACCCGGCATTGTTACTAAAATGAGATGGCTCAAAAAGGTCCATAAAAGAAAGTTATACAAGTTGACGTTATTCGTCGTTCACACGACACCGCAACAAAGTATCCGTGTCAAAAGCGACATTATTTAAAACCTGTTCAATATTCATAACAACATTAATCCGCGCGGAGAACATCTGAAGCGTTTTGTCGTGCGTCGATTGTCATTTCATTAAATAATGACAATATTAACCCAGATAAAAGAGGAAAAAGCTGTCTATTTTCAAAATTCATGAATAAAAAAGGCGATTGCGTGAGACCGTGCCGTATGTGTGTGAAATGACATTGATGGAGGTATACGAGTTAATCCGCTTGGTTGCTGCGGAATTGTAAAAAAAACCCTTGTCGATCAAACTGTACGCGGATGCAAGTACAATCGGCATCAGCGGGTTGGACACGAGAGCATGGGCCCATTGTATCGCTCTAGGGATGTGTTGTTCGGTATTGGAGAGTTCATTCGTTTCAATCTACACGTGTTTTCAGTTGAAATTTTTAGAAATACTTTTTTATGTGTTCTAATTTTCAGTGTCGTTTACAAATTTTATTTTTAACGGGTAAAACTGTAAAAGTAAAGATAAAAAATCAAGAAGTACAATTCTTGATTCATTTGAAAGAATAACAGTTTAAACCAAATTGTGCTACCACTAAAAGTGTTCTTCTTCTTCATCAGCGTGTATTCGCCCACCGTGTGGGCACACGCCTCTCCAATCTTTCTCTATCCCGAATGGATGTCCGTTTCTTTTTTCGAGACCTGTCCTACTATCTCTTACACTAAATAGTGCCCGGGGGGTGGCGAAACCCTATACTGGTGGGAGGGGGATAGTGTCCGTTCTGTGTGTACTATTAGTTATTCTGTGATACAGTCGCCAGACATATGTACGTGTACATATAAGCACCTGCGATCTCAGTTTTGTATTTACGCAACCCCTTTGGCTTGTTACTAAATTTGTACAACCTGGGGGTTAAATTAATATCAACGCTAACCCGAATTGAATTAATGAACTGACATTAGTGTGAGCTAACTAACAGAGTTCGCGTTTAATTACTTTCACTAAAGTCGTGCTTATTAAACATTTGAGTTTCATATTGAAGTTCAAAGTTGTACTTACAATATAATAAGTTCTGCGTTCGTTCAATTTGAATAATTAAATTCAGACTTAGGTAAGTTACGCAGATTTGGAGTTTTCGGTGAAATATTTCATTATTTGATTACGCTTCGCCTGTTATATTTTGTTTAATCGTTGAATTTATTATTATTTGAATAAGTCAACTTTTATGTGTGTGACTGGTTAATATAATTATGCTTATGCTTCTCTTTCTCGATGTCCCTTGGGAAACTTCGGGTTTCTCTAAGTTCAGACGTCAGCCAATGAAATACAAAGTTTGCCGAGAGACTTCAATTATTCATCATTTATCCATTGCAACCATGTTATTTACAAGATGTTCTTAGGTGTTACCTATCCTATTTATTAAACAAACAGAAACACTGAACGCTAATGTCATTTTATTGTATTTTTTAATGACACAACTCAAGCAGGTATATCTTTGCCATATTGATATGCTCACATCTCTATTTTTGTCATCACAAGTTTGAGCTTAACTCCAATTCTATTTGAACAATTTTAACCTTTTAATCACTAAATACGGCTATAACCGCGGCGAGAACATTGTAATTACAACCTAAGTCCGTTGCCTTAAGTTGTAATTTTGAAGATACCTAGTTACCTATATTTGACGTGCCAAAAAGGTTAAATGGCATGGGTTAAAATTGGGAGTCATACGCATAGCTTAGCGAACTGAAATAGTGATTTAATTATTCGCACCGCAACCCAAGCGATGATTCTCTAATTAAATCGATGGTAAAGCCTTCAAACTATTCCGGCACGCTCATAGCAAACTAATAACGGCAGAAACTGCAAAGCCTCTTTCACCTTAATTGGTGCGAGGGAGCCACCTGCGAATTTCAAAGATATCACAGCGGCGAATTGAAATACAGTAGGTAGTTTCAGCACGTACAATGAAAATGGTGGCCATTTTTAATTAGAAACTGTCTTGTGGTGTGTAAATTTGAAAAACCTAACCTAAAAAAATATTTTTAATAAAAGGTTTTATGCTGACTGTACTTTTGTAACTGTACTTGCGTTGTCATCCGTCCTACATACGTCTACCAAATTGCGAGTGAATCGGACCAATCGTTGAAGAGTTATTCCCTCCTGCGGAGACGATCCTGCCGGGGTCACCAGAATTCCACTACCAGGCTATTGTATTGTATCCGACGTACAAAATTTCAAAATTTCGGCTCAATCGGTTGTATTTAAAAAAAAAATGTTGCAAAATTCCACTCGGACAAACATACACATAGTTACATACTTACTTACATACATTGCAAGTTAAATAAAAGCTTGTAAAAATATAGAATGTAGTATGTGAGAGATAGCAGTATATATTCACAGTTATTTTGAGTAGCAAATTATAATGGCCTCAAAATTCGCATAACTATTGTCTTGTTTTTTACTGTTTTTTTCGTTAATTTTTATATTACAATAATTGAGCCAAATCAAAAGAATGATGCTGTGATAAATACATAAATCATAAAACGTGTCATTTAATTCTCTTGAAACCCATAAAGTTATTTTAAATCTTTAAGATTGAATTACTGCTTCGGGAAAACTTTTACTGTGCATCCAGCAAATCACTTCGAAATTAAATGCCGACACAGGCTTTGTACGAAACCTTTAAATAACCAAAGGTTTGTATTGCTTCCTGGGATTCATTCGCTTTAATGGCATAGAAATTCGACTCTAAATTAATTAGGATACCTTTAAAGGCTCTTAGTTTACACAGCCTACAATGTTCTATTGATTCATTCATGTATTTATTTTTATTGCTCATAATATTAGAGTTTTCTTTTGTTTTATTCTGTTGACTTATGCATTTGCCCTGTTAAACAATATAAGTACTATTATCGCCGCCATGAATTTGCTCCGTAAATCCTTTATGTTCAAAACATTGTAACGTTATAAATCCAGCATGTTAAGCTTGAAAAGTTGGTTCAAAATTTGAAAACGGAAAAGTACATCTTGTTTGTAACAACGTCGGCGAGTTTTAAAAGTTGCTACCCGAAAATAACTGGAGCTGGTCTCTCCCTCGGATTAATAAGAAAACTTTACTTAACGCCTTTTTGACGAAGCCCAAGTATTGTCGGTTAAGTTAACTTGCTTGGCGGAACGGAATGGTGGAGTTATATCCCCGGAACGGACCTAATTGTACATTAAACTGGGGTGTGGGCATTAAAAGGGAATAACGAATTGTTATGGCTTTATTATCTTTCACACATTAGGCAGACGTTGGCTGAATTTTATTGTGTATGTCGTCGAGTACGGGTAAGTTAGGAGTAATATGGAATACTATCTTATAAGGCGTTGTCGAAGAGTCTTGAGGGAAAATAGTAGATAGACCGTTATCTTATACCCTTAAACGAGTAATTCTTGTATAAATAAATGTAATTAAATTTAGCATGCAGGGAGTTTCGGGGAGCGATAAATTGATCTAGCTAGGTTTCATATTTAGAAAACGTACCAAAAATACCAAATAAGGTCATCTAGATTAGTTTTACGCTTAAAGACCATAACTATTCAACGGAGTTGAAATTTAGCTTGTCTGCTGGAATACCAAAACTTAAAAAATATATCCATGCTATTCTGGGAGCAAAGAAAAAACATAGATTGTACCAGTTGCTTTTCTGCTCGCGCAGATGGCAGCACCCCATCACTGTTATGATTCCCCTTTCCACCTATACGGCCACAATGCTAAACATGGCTGTTAGGTCTTGTTACCCTGAGCTGTCTCGCCGTAAAGAATAAAGACGTCATTTATGTATGTATGTAGTGTAGCATCCAATCAGACACGTCGCAGCTTACACGTTACAGGGTTACCAAAAATGTGATTAGCACAGCTCGGTAATATCTACCGGGCGAGAGGCGCAGCACCGTAACTAGATTGCGACGTCCACCGAGCACTGGAAATTCGAAGTTGCCGGGAGTTGAGGCTTCTCGTTAGGTAACTGTTTATGCACGATCTGGTCCTCTGTAAGCTGTGAGGTTTGCAGGCAACGCTTTGTATTGCTATGCACATTGAAATACAATTTTGGTAGCTTGAATTAAGTGAATTGAATATAAACTCTTGCGGGGCATGATTTATACACACATACGTACACAGATCGCGTCCGTATCCCTTACAGGGTAGACGGCGCCTATTGGTAACAAGACTTAAAGTCCACGGTTAGTATGATTGTGGGTGTATCTATAGGTGCAAAAGAATGTGTAGGGAATACAACGACTTGGCCTGTGCCCATGAGGATCTAGACATATTTAACTCAAAACTCAATAAGTTTTCGAGTAAGTTAAAAAATGTTCTCAGTTGAGTTAGTCAAATTATAATGGAGGCTTGTGTAACTTTATTGGTTTATTCGCGTTTACTTATTTTGTCCTTGTTTATACTTTTCTTTAGATCGTAACTATATCACTCTTTTCATGATTGTGTACACATAGTATTGAATTGTAAACGATGCTTAGTCTTAGTTATTTACACTACTGTACCACATGTTTACAACTTAATTTGTGTGCCAAAATTAATAAAAAAAAAGGAGAATCAAAATAGTGGATTCACGACGGAGGTAAAAGTTGTGTAAATACTAGTGAAGGCGTCGCGCGGGAGCAACTTAAAATTACTAAGTCTATAAGAAACTTACTAAGTCGGCTATACTTATCCTTTCACTGCCTGCTTATTTGTATCACGCAATGTATCAAATTAGAGTCAAAAAGTTTCACGATTGTAAAAGCCACCAGTATTCGTAGGTTGCTTGTTACATGGCTATCTGGCTGTCCAATCTAACGCGTGGGAATGCTTGCAGCAAAATGCATCACCGACACTTTGAAATCTTGGATTGCAACCGGATGCTCATAAACACGGTGTCATTTCACATCATGAGACCACAGAGGCAGAGGTTGCCCGGAAATGCACCATAAAATGACATTATTATACCTCGATCAAGTCAATAGATTGGTTTTTCTTGTTGGAATTTGTTTTACAGGTACGTGTGAAAATACTGTGACTGGAAACCGAAAACTGTTTTTTTTGTGCTGTATTAATTTGAACACTGTAAAATTATTTACGTTATTACACTTTAGGGTTTTAGAGCTACCAAAATGTGACTGTAATATAACTATAATAAACGCGTTGCTTAAAGAAAATTCCTTTTTTTGCGTATAAGCTTTTTCATGTAGAACATTCTCAACAAGTACCAGATTTAATTTCACATAATTATCATCATCATGTTATAGGTGATGCGGCTAGCAACCCATCACTATTTGGATTCCCCTTTCCACCTATACGCCCACAATCACGTTAAAAGTGGTCTTTAGGTCTTGTTACCTTAGGCTCTGTCTACCCCGTAAGGGATAAGGACGTGATTTATGTATGTATGTAGGTATCATTAAAATGTAAAGCACAATTTTACCCATATCCAATGGTCATATTGTTAAAGTGCGTATTTTGTGTCAGTTAAGTATCATGCAGCTTAACATTCTGGTATTCGTAGTTCATTTAGGTGCAGAGTAGACGGGTGTCACCTCCGAGTCAGCCGACCTAGTGAGGTGTCGCACCGTTATCTGTTTAGCATATTGCCAGCTCTGTTTGTATTGAAATGGTGATCGATACGAGCACATCCATTGTTGGTTTAACGATTAGTTTTTAGTGGAAGAAGCTGAAGAGCACTTTGGGATAAAGTGAAATGTTCAGATAGTTCATTGTTATTGGTTAAACATTAAACTGTTTTTAACTCTATACGTCTGCTTACTCGATCCACAGCTTTGTTGACGTTATCGTAATTTTTTATGTGTAGACTTGTCTAGGAGACGATTATTGTCTCTTTGATGTGAATTCGTTTGTTATTCGTTATAATTGACTGACGAGCACGAGCCAAAAGAGTCAGTGTTAACTTAGGCAAAAATGCTTTCGTTTGTCTATATGGTTCTCCTACATAGATCGAATCGATTTTCGTGAAATTTTGTGTAGAATCAATTTTAATATGTTTTTGTCGATTCGCTTTTTATTTTTGGTAATTAATATAATCATAATCATAATTATTCATTTATTTGCTTAAGTACAAAATACATGCAAATATAATATTTCGGTGTCTTAATCTAATGCATATTGTAATAGTATAATAAAAAAGGCAAATGACAATATCAAAACGGGTAATTAGTAAATTCAATTCAAATTTAAATTTAACTTCTCCTACACAATAATACTATAAATACCTATAAGCTATTTGTCTAGGGCGCCCGCATAAAACTCTTCAACCGAATAAAATGGTATTTTTGCAAAATAATCTTTCATCCTTCTATTAAATGCTACCACGGTGTTATACAATCTTTGATGTCGTTGCTAAGATTGTTGTATATATAATTGGCATAGCAATGGGCCAGTTGGAAAAAGGTTCAAAAATCTCAGAGAACCTGAAAGAACTTTAGTAAGACTCAATATTTTTGTGTGAAGTGAACAACATGTAATTGTCTTGTTCGTGCTATTAATTTCGCTAAATCTACATCTCTCAGGGCCACTTGTCTATTGCTATTGGATATTCGATACTTTTATTGTATTACTGTATTGAAACAGTTTGTTTTAGCAGTCGTTAACAGACTTCAATAGACCTTGAACGATGAGCATACGAGTTTATCAACTGACATCTGTTTCATTTGTTCGAATGTTCGGCCAACAAATCAAAACGTGGCAAAACAACGTTTGTTCAAGTGTTTTTAACACATCAATTTTACAATTTGTTAACTTATCAGTACGGATGTCAAGATGCTTACAAAAGCGATGTGGACATAGCAGTGAGCGTACGTTTTATGCAAATATTACGTATGTGAGCCAGACAGTGATGTATCTAGGTACTTTCTTATATAAAATTGAATTCAAAGTTTGCGATTTCAAATTGTTAATGTTGAGGTAAAGCTCATTAGCTATGCTGAAACGAAATAAATGGGTGAGCCTGTTACACTCGGACTAAATCTTAGACAAATTGCGTGTTTAAATAAAATTAGCATCAGTTACAATTTCGCTCGCTGAATGTTCAACTCTCTTTTTTTTAACAAAGTTTAGATCTTTTAGGTTTAGCTACAAGTATTCTTGTTCTTCCATGCTGGTATGGGAGTAAATAAAAAACATAGAATTTACCAGTTGCTTCTCTTCCCGCGCACATGGTAAAAGCTCATCGAGAGAATGGGCAAAAGTCTTAGGAATCATGTTACAGGCGATGCTGCTAGCAACCCATCACTATTTTGATTTGTCGGGGCTCCTGCGCCAAGAGGAGGGGGGCCGGGAATACTTGGTCCCCCTCCTAGACTCGTGGGCCTCTAATTTCTAGCAGGGGATCCCCACTCCCCGCCAGCAGGCACCACTAGAGGGGGAGAGCGGCAAACTGCCGCCTTCTCTTCCCCGTCCGTCTGCGCCGGAGCGGGGACGCGAGGGGTTTGCTCTCGCGCTCCCAGTCCTTCTCCTCCTTCTACGAAGACGTCATGTCGCAGAAGGAGGCGACGGCTTACGGGATAGACAGTTTTTTTTTATGGTGTGGAAAATGCGCCTTATGCATCCGCCCGGTACGGGTTTACCGGGAGTATGTGGGGCTCTCCGGCGACGGCAGGCATACCCACTAAAAACCACACGGATTCCCTATTCAGTCGTATGTGAGGCGTTACGGGAGCACTCGGTGTCACCACGACGCCCCACGACCACCCCAGGATGGGGTTTCATCTTCGCGGCACCTACCTGTGCAATGCAGGTTTCGGAAATACGGGATACACAAAGCCCAAGGTAACCACCAACCAAAGACCAAGGCCACGTTTTGCATTTATCACTTTTGTAATAGGTATGCATAATATTATCATCGATATTATAAGAGTAATTAACGAAAATGATCTAAAAACATATAAAATGGTGGTTATTACACGCATCTTTGTAGCGCCTGTTACATTGTAGTTTTGATGAAACATAATAACAGAAAAGAAGGATTATAATTTATTTGATTCGCCGTATTAATCCGGTTCCCTCTTGTGTTACAGGTAATTACGAATGGACCAGAATAACTAGCTGGAGCTGTCTGATGTAGGTAGTTATTAATCCAGCCGAAACACGGCAGCCGCGGCAGCCTTAATCCTTCATTAAGCGAATCTTATTAAGGTAACTTCAGCTTTTGGTTTAAGGGTAAACTAACGTTAAGTTACTGTGGTGATTTAATTAGAGCTACGTTTCGCTGTGCATTTAGGTATACATATATCACGTCTTTATCCCTTAAGGGGCAGACAGAGCCTAAGGTAACAAAGCCTTAAGGCTACGCTTAGGATGATTAAGGGGGAAAGGGAAATCAAAATAATAATGGGTTGCTAGCCGCATCGCCTATACCTATAACATGATTCTTAAGACTTTCGCCCATTCCCTCGATGGGCTTTTACCATCTGCGCAGGCCAGCATGGAAGAACCCTACTATGGTATGATAATAAATAACCCCCTTATTCATAATCGCTCTGTAGATTTCTTTTTCTGTGTGTGTGTGTGTGTGTGTGTCCTTATCGATCAATGCACAGCTCACACCACTGAACGGTTTGCGCTGAAATTTGCCACGCAGATAGTTTTACTTGTTTCTTTTTTAACTGATTTCAAATTAAGGAGGAGGTTCTATGTTTTACTGTATACATGTATGTTTTTGTATCAACTAAAACTGAGCCTCTATTGTAAGTAATTGTAAGTAACGGCTCAATTACTATGGAATAATTGGCGGCGCCACTTGCGGATCAAAACGGCAACAAACTGTTCTCATAGTATTTGACATTTTAACGCAAACTCGTTCTTGTCGTATTTTGTGACCGAAGACGTACACTAAGCATTCTGAATATCAAAACAAAAGGTTTAAATGGATTTAATAGATAATCCATCGATTAAGTTATTCTTCTTGCGTTATGTCGCTTTCGTGTGAATGTTCCCTCGTAAAATGTTCATAATTTAACTTGTTAGCTATTACAACTTTCCATATCTCGCCACGAGACATTATTGCCAAGAGTTTATTGCCATGTACATTGTAGTTGTTAACGTTGTGTGAACATAAACTTCTTACAAACAAAGTGTTCAGACCAATTAGGTATTCACAACAAACTCAATTATACAAATAACTGTTGCTAAACTGTATACAGTGTTCAGCAAACACTAATTTTGGTAGAGCAAATATATTTAGTCTGGTGTAAATCTACGGGATGGTTGCTCCTGGGTACGATTTGCGCGTATTGTTGGCGTAACATAGGGTGGTGCTACACCTGTGAAGACGTAGACGCAGTCATGCCAAAGAAATCTGATTTAATAAAAGAGAAATAAGCCTTGAAACTCCTGCGATAGATTTCGATCGAACATAACAAACGGGGACAGTGTACTTTTGATTTGTTCCCGCATGTTGTAGTTTTATTTCATAATCTTCATCATCATCATCATCATCATCATCAGCCTATGTTAGTCCACTGCTGGACATAGGCCTCCCCTAATGAGCGCCATAGCGCCCTGTCTTTAGCTTGACGCATCCAGCATCTGCCTGCAGTCTTTCATAATCTTCATCATCGGTTTATTGTTATATCTGCCATCAGTCGCAAAACTATAATCAGATCTTTTGAGAGTTTAGTGGCGATTGTGAGGAGGTGGACTATCGACCAACTCTCAACGTCCTTATGGGAACACATTAGCCCTTTTTAGTCGTTTCAGTTTGCTAGGCTCCAGCAGTTCCTTTACTAGCGGGTTGGGATGAAGAGTGAGACGTTCTCTATAGGGCACAGGCTTTGTCTCAGAATGAGAGTGCTTGAACTATAGTTACCACGCAAGCCCATTTCGGGTTGGGAACTTCAGACATACCTTTGAACAGGTTTCCTCACGACGTTTCCTTCACTGAAAAGCTCATGGTGGTCAACTGTGATTCCGTACATAAATTCCGGGAAACTGCAACGCTAGCTCGGGCTCGAACTCACGACCCTCTGCTTGAGAGGCCACAGGCTACCATGGCTTTTAAATTTATCTCTTTCTCTCTTCTAGAAAAATGATTTGTCTCATTTAACTACTCGCCCTCTCACCCGGTTCCTACTTTTCGGGTGTCAGATACTTTTCATTCGCATGTGGGTCATTTCTATGCGAAAGGAATCTGTAGTTTATTGTAGCAAGTCTATAATTACTAACTGGGCTTGTACAGATGTAGCGTCTAACTTTAGTGATAGCAAATTATGCTTGCCGTTGCAAGCTGCTACCAAATATATCGGGCAAAGTTTCAGCCTTTCAGCTGCGTCGATGCAGCGAAATACTGTTGGTAGATTCAGGTGTGGCGCCACCCCTATACTCATCTTGCTAGCTTGGCAAATTCCTTAAACATACATGGTTATATCACGCATGATTAATTCAGGAAGAAAGAGTGTTTCAGGCATCAGTTTGGCATTTAATTATTTATCTAAACTTAAGTGATTATGTAGCCGTGACCTGCGGCTTCCAACGTATGAATCTAGACGTGGCATTCGAAATCCCTAAGAATCATCCTACTAATATTATAAACGCAAAAGTTTGTAAGTATGAATGGATGGATGTTGTTACTCTTTCACGCTAGAACGGCTGCACAGATCTGGATGAAATTTGAAACATAGATAGATTATTGTCTGGAATAACACACAGGCTACTTTTTACCCCGAAAATTGCGAAATTCCCGCGGGATAGCGATAAAGGAATTCTAATCAGACGAAGTTGCGGGCAACAGCTAGTAGGACATAATTTGCTTCACGCAAAGCACCTAAATGAAGACTTAGATGGGAGTTATGGGAAATACCATAAATTATTTGTACACTCCCCTAGGAATTAAGTAAAAAAGAAAACTACTTTATGTAAACGTTCCACTTGTAACCTTATGTTCGTGAACAAGTTGAGGTTCATAAGTTCCTTCGCGCGCATGCCAGGAGTAGTCGACAGGGTATCGCTGTAGACGGACATATCTAGGAGGACTAGATTAGAGAGAGTGAGATTTGTAAGCGATTATGTTCTGACACAATCACGACACGCCTGCTCGGACAAGTAAATAGTAGTATAATGTCTGCCTTAATTCAACGCAACAATGAAGTTTACAACAACATGCTACTATCTCATTATCCGTGTAAACTACACAAATAAACTTGTTACCACCTTAAATCGACTCCTTAAGAACCAACTCGTTATTTCCCCCCTAAAACTTGTAGCTTTTATTCCGTCGATGAAAGTTCGGGATCCGGGGACTTACCTATTTATAGTTTAACCCCTTTATAGGGAATAGTTTGGATTGTTGCTACCGGTCCTCCGACCAGGGGATCAAAGGGGGCCCCTTTTATATGGGATTGGTTTCGGCACAAAGAAAACATGGCCCACGTAGGCTCTCGCGTTTCATTATTTATGAACTTCGACAACATATGAGTTTTACGGCTTAGCATTAGAAGTGGGTCGATTAAGTAAAGGAGTTATTCATTTTGAAATTAGTTATGTTACTCGGTTAAAATTGTGTGCGCGAATACGTTATACATAATATTTTCTACGTGCAATAGACCGCGATTTCAAAATGAGCTCCTGATGTGTACGGATAGATTAAATAAATTGCAGGTAGTACTTGTTGGGACCTAAAGCGTAAAGAATTAAGGTTTACGTCACTAATGCCTTATAAAAAGGTGTTTTTTTACAGTTGCTTGAAGCTCACCATCTTCTTTATTTTTCATCACGAACAGAGGCTATCTCGTCCGAATTCGCACTCACCATCTCTTTCCACCCTCATGTTATACCGTTCGACAGAAAAAATCTGAATGCAATAGAGTGGAAAATTCCAAGTAAGTGTAAGTATTTTCAACAATATAAACTCTTGAGGCCCCGCAGTGTTTGCTGTGTATTTTCTGTGTTGCTCGTTTAGTTCTAACGAAGCATGAGAGGCAAAATAGCCGCATAAACTCAGAACATTTCCATAGAACTCTATCCCAGTCGTGGTATGTAATTTTATATTAACGAAATTATACGTAGTGATAGCTAACGTTCAAAATTCAACGCCACCTTTTCACACATCACCGGCAAATTCATTTTACAACTTTCATTTCATGCTTCTTTGAGTATCTAAATTTTAGTAGGGGCGCTTAAAACTTTGTACGTACTCGTGCAGCGATGAAGTTGAATTTGCCAACTTGTTAAAATGTATAGATAGAGGGTTTGTTTTGGTACGTTCTCATCACGGTGGTCGTAATCGTAAAACCGACCAACAATATGCGTGTTGGTGCTGCCAAGTCACACAGGAATTAACCGATAGAGTGGTAATAGCCCATCCAAATTGCGGCTAGTTTGGTAACTCGTATCTTCTGTAAGCTGTGAAAGCTATCAGAGGTTAACAGTGGCAGTCGGCCTGAAAAATCATCATCTATATCATTAAGCAGTTATCTGTCACTTTATCGCGACAGTTCTTCCTTTATCCCTTTAAGAAAATAACAACTCACTGTACTGTACTGCACTGTACTGTGAATTTGTTAACTCACTGTACTTTTTGTTACCTGAATAAACTATTATTATTATTATTATTATTATTATTATAAGAAAAACTATACCCGGCGGTAAAAATGTAGCTCTCATAATGTACTTAATGTCATATGTTAGGTAATTTTGTCTGGGCCAACTTTTATACCGCTGAGTATTATATCTGTTTTTAGTTATGAGAATTATGATTACAGGTGTGTCGTTTTTTCATTATGAAACGAGTGAGCGTCATTCACTATGCCACGTATTTAATGATTAAATTATTTACGACTAGCTGTTGCCCGCAACTTCGTCTGCATAGAATTCGTTTATCGATATCCCGCAGGGATAACGCAATTTTCCGGAATAAAAAGTAGCCTAGGTGTTATTCCAGACTGTAATCTATTTATGTTCTAAATTTCATCCAGATCTGTCCACCCTTTCTGGCATGAAAGAGTAACAAACATCCAAACATACTCACAAACTTTCACATTCACAATATCAACTTGCCCAATTTTGGTGTCATGCTCGATCGCGGGCAGGCCGATTTTAGCACAGCGACCATCGTAAGGTTTTGATGTTTTTTTTTAAAGGAATTATGTGACATTACACTTTATTGGTTCTGTGCTCGATGTGGGTATACGGTGGAACGTTTGGTACCTAATTTTATTTCGCGGTCGAGCGATAGGTTTACGGGTATGGGTTGTTACGCCGCGGCTGCGCTGTTTCGTTGATTAGATTTCCTGTTCGTTAGTGCGTTTAGTGTTCTCAGCGCTTAGTGTGAGTTGCATGTTACTTTAACAATAACTTTAACAACAACATAAAATTATGGCAACACATATGACTTTTTCGACATGTACCTTACTAACAATTATTTTTCGCGATTGTTTTTCCTTTTATTTTCTTCCGCGAAGTCATTTAAAAATATAAGAATTTTGATTATATTATTTACACGACGACTAAACATTAACTATAATATTGATCATAGTAGCTTCTTGTTCAATAATTGCCAATTTCGGCTTGGCTTAATTTTATGTCATATAAATAACTAGCGACCCGCCCCGGCTTCGCACGGGTGCAAGGCATGTATTATACACATAAACCTTCCTCTTGAATCACTCTATGTATTAAAAAGTCTTCATTATCGATAATCAATCATTTTTTCACAATTATGGTACGAAATACAGTTGATGATTGAACTGAGCAAGAGTTGCCATATATCTTTAAAAAGCGCACAACGCGGCAACGCACCTGTGATTCCCCAAGTCCTGCAGGTGTCCCTGGGCTATGGTGATCACTTTCCATCAGGTGACCCGTCTGCTCTTATATAAAAAAAAATATTTTCGGGTAAGGTTATTTGCGAACTACTTTCCACTGACTTCCATGTCATCAAAGTGTATTATGTTGTTCTGTTTAAAAACAACAGCGTTGTAACTAGCCATTAGGGGGGCCCATTTTACAGTAATTTGGTACAATCAATGAATAAATTACATTAATCATGCTACTCCGCTACTAGCGGAATCAACGGTAGCGGTAGTAGCGGAGTAGCGAGGTAAATATTTCATTCACATTTCAATGAGAACCTCCGCAAAGTAACGCCTGATTCAATAAATTATTCGATACAATATTTCCAGTCTCTCTCATTTTAGAAAATCAAAGTTGTTGTCGTCTTACGTACAGACCATGACTAAGTTATTATAATTATAACACGTTTATAATTCATCACGGCATTACAAACTTACTGAACAAAAGCGATCTCGCGGGCGTAAGTGTCCTGTGAAACGAGTGGGTATACAAACTAATTTTGAACAAAGTTTTCGAATTTTCGCCTTAGAGTCGAGGTTGGGCTATTGTGCGCGCTGGGTGCAAGCTCTTGTAGATATTCTGTTCGTTCGCGAAACTTTGATACATGGCCAGGCTATAAAACGCAGCGCTGCTCCCCGGAAAGTGTTGCCAGGACAGGTTTTCCGGAAAACTACAGTATTTTGCGCGAATATCAAGTAAAGACTAAAATTAAATCGTTTAACTTGCGGTTTATTGAGATTAATTCTAAACAACACAATAATCATTATGTCTGACGAGAGGTTGGAAGCTGCAGTGTACCTACACACAGATTTTTAAGTGTAATGAAAAAATGGATTGAAAAGTTGATCATTTTAACTTGTACCTATTCTGTTTGTTTTGTTGAAATGGTGGATTTTCAGAAAATATTTTTTTTACTGAAAATTCAACTTAGCTAAGTAATGTACAGATATTTGTATGTAACGTCGACTACCACTTTTTACAAGGTTTTGTGCCTAACGCGTAGGTGATTTTCCCTAAAAAACCTTTTTCTTTTACTGTTGACTACAATGGTATACATTTCACATATCTTTGAACTCGAATGTATGCTGAGTACAACACACTACTATAATAGAACGTCATACAGGGTTTGTTTGAACAAAGTCACTTTAGCGTCGCCGTCTCCCGATTACAAAAAAAAAAATGAATTTTCAACATGTTCTAAGGCATCATTACACATAAACGGATAACTCACGTATAAAAAGTCGAGTGATGCTCGACATGTTTCGGACTATTTTATTATTTAACGGCGAGTGTGAGCGAACCTTTACGGAGTGACGTGATCAGTGTTGTGTGCTGCCCTACATTTGATAGTAATAAAAATGACAATGAAAACGAGGGTAGTTGTGCGCCGCTGTCAGTTGCGTCGAGCAGCCGCGCAAACAGAGCGCTGGCGCGCAGTGTTCGTTTCGCTGCCGCCGGGGCGAGCGCTCCAGGAAGAAGGACTACGAAATAGTCCGAAACATGTCGAGCACCACTCGACTTTTTATACGTGAGTTATCCGTTTATGTGTAATTTATAATTGAGTCTCACGGTAGTTTCATGTTGAAAATGTTCTAAGGCGTCTAGGATATTGATTAAACTGTGAGTTTTTCTGCAGAGCTGGTAACACAGTTCTACTCGTAGGTCTGCCCGCACGTATGCCGCGGAAGTTAACAGCTGTAAATATAAAGATTAAAAATACGGTTGAAGCGTTGAATTGCAAGAGTTATCTGTGTTCCGTACTAACGGTAACTTACCTATTGACACTTTTACCTGAACGCTACGGTAAATATGGCGGAGGTTTTAGATTTCTTTTCAATTTTGTCCTCAGGGAAATGAACAGACATGACAAAAATAATGTTGACGTCATTCTCTTTGGGGTTTTATGTGGTGTTGGTGACACATGTTGGTTTATATGGAATTAGAGGAGAACGGGTTCTCGCATGACAACATATCGTCAGGGATAGTGCATTACCGCGTAACTAGCACTGGTAAATACTCCGTATCTACACTACACCACACCCATAGTGCAAAACCACGTAACTAGCACTAGTAAATACTGCGTACCTACACAACACCCAACTTTATACTGGTTTGAACTGGTATATTCTAATCAGGATTTTATGTTCGTTGGTGGGAAATCTTAATTTGGCCACATTTGTTAGATATACGGTATTAACCAATGCCAATTACGCGGATTTTCGCTATGGGTGTTGTGCAGTATTTACCAGTGCTAGTTATTGCACTATCCCCGGTGATATACGTGTTACAAGGACGTGGCAATCTTGCTCGTGTGGTTGCAGAGTAGCAAGATAATTCGGTTTGATTATGGACCTTTGCAAAGTGACGCCTGATTCAATCAATTTAACTTGACAATTGACAGAATTTACTGTAACCTACGAACAGGCTCCAAAAACTTATCAGAATACTCCTTTGGTTTCAATTGCATGGAAGTTTTTAAAGTTTTCCGAATGTCAAAATTCTTATTCCAGCTAAATAAAGCTAAAGCCAGAGAATATGCTTTTACGGTCACTGTTGTCGCTATTCATTTCGCCCCGGATAAACGTAGGCGATACTGAAAAATATTTCAGTTATTTTTTGGCAATTTATGCGTTCGGTGCGACCTTTATCGTCTTCGAAACAAAATGGCCTTATATTTTACCATAGCTGCATCGGCTATTGCATTTTTACTGAAATAATGCTGCACAGTTGCTTATTCTTACACCTTTTCAGTTTCTATTTCTTCTTCTTTCGGTGACATCTTCTACTGCAGGTTGGGATTTGACACAACGATACGACGTCAATATTAAACCATAATAAATGAGAGCGAAAATCTTAGGGATCGTTGCATAGGCGATGCGGCTAGCAACCCATCACTATTTTGATTGCCCTTTCCACCTTATACGCCCTCAATCATGCTTAACGTGCCTTTTAGGTCTTGTGACCTTAGGTTCTGTCTACGCTGTAGGATAAATACAGATATGATAAATGAGGTTAATTCTTTTTGTAATTTTGATTCAAAATTCGCACAGAGTCGTATTTAGGTACTATTGATCGTATCTATGTTATTTATTTCGTATTTCATCATTCTGATATTTCAATATTTGGAAACAAATTCTTTTCCTCGTTAATATTATTACTTTACTACACTACAGTAACTTTGACGAACTAAATATCAACACAACCGCACTATCATCTTGTTCCTCTACGTTTATTTCTGCCTAGTAACCGGACACAAAAGTATTATGCTACGATGTCACAGCGAGGGAATTTTGTTATCCGTATAAACGGAAACTCTGCCGTACGTTGGCTAGCCTGTTTTATTACTAGTTTTTGTTTTGTCTTTTTCGATCCGCATGAAACAGCAGCCGTACTGTTTGACAATGAAGTTAGTTGGGTGTTTTATGCTCTGATGTGGTTGGTTGTTACGGGATGGGCTTTGAAGGAAGCGATGATGAGTTTATATGACCTATAGACTTGTATTGGGAAACTAATTGGCATTGTTCATTTTTTTAAGCTGTGCTTTTAACACCTTTATTTGATAAAATGGACTATTTCAAGCAACTAATTTGAGTATTATGCTTTTACGTAGCTTTGTTAATTAATAATAAATATTTTTTCGCTGTTTGATAATTCGTGAATTTAGAAAGAATCCCAATCGCCTTCGTTCGGCTGGCTATAAAAAAAACGGCTTTGTCTATGGTTTTGTCGATTTGACAGTGACACGTGACAGTTGCCATAGCCAAACTTTTTTGTTTTCATTTTTGTGGCAAACATTCGATGCTGGATTCTGTCTAAAAACCGGGTCGTTCGGTCAAACAAAGGTTCAAAGTACTTTTACAAAAATATCTGCAATCATAAAGTATTTTAGAAATCGGACAAGATAAATCGGATAATTGATGGTTTTCCTCGAAATGGTTTTCGAATTGGAGCATACTAAAAAAATGAACAATGCCAATTGTAAAAAAACTTATCAATGGGATATAGACCACGAGTACCATTAACTAGCTTTCGATGTCGACGCAGTTGCATCATGATTACGGGTCTACCCGTAGTTATATATGTGATGTTATTTTTTTTTAGTTTTCTTAATGAGTCAAACCAGATTCGTTAGAGTGTATAACGTGGATAAGATAAGAGGAGTTAATTTGAGTAAAAGCAAAGGCAAATTGGTTTGTGCAGGCAAGTTAAGCTTTCTAAGTTAACTCTTTAGAAATACGCAGTGAAGTTAAACACGTCCATTAAGAAAACAAGTTGATAGCTTAAAACGGTTAATCTGTTAAGTAAATTGTACGCAGGGGTAAAGATTAAACTGACAAGATTGACCTTTTAGAGTAAATACGCTAAGTATAACTTGAAGCTTCGAACCTAGACAGGTAAGTTCCTAAACTTTTTTTGGAATGGGCCTTTTTTTGGTTACAGGTTTGGTATGTATTATTTCGCGAAAATATTGTGACGGATCCCGCCTAAAGTTTATTCAGAATTAAATAAATGAAAACAAAAAAGGAAAATAAGGTTCCATATAACAAAGCTCAAGGTTTGGCCAGGAAAAAATATTTACGCACATTATTTAACAACCCACAACACACGCGGCTGTATGGAGAAAAAAGATTTGCTTTCGTCCAATTATTCCCGTACATGTGTTGCGTTTTGTGATAAATAATGTGAATTAGGCGTATAGAGGAATTGATCTATAGAGTAGGAAATTAAAAAAAAATGACACACTACCTGCTGCAATTAAAGTTAGGCAATCAGACATTGTGATAGTGATAGCGTATAGTTAACAAAATACATTAGATAACAAATGCAAAAGCAAATAATAAATTGTGAATATAATTCTGATGAATACCAGCTTTGTTCCTTATAACGTGATAAAAGAAAAGCTATCGTGATAGACTAGAGTTATTGTGGTATATATAAGCGACAGCTAAATGTCTAGGCGCAGAATTGATTGGCCCTGTCACAACTCTATTAGTTAATTACTCTACTACTAGACGTAGGGAAGAACTTGCTTCGTTGTAAGATGGTTGTTTCATTAACCGCGATAGTTCTGCGTCTAATCATTTCCGTTCAATCAGAGCCTTTCATAGCTAATCGGCTTAATGCCCCTTTCATTTCCCGACGGCTCTCTGATTAGGCGTCACTTCAACGGGTAAATGTCTAATATTTTTAAGGTTCCTCGCTATTTCCTCTTGCTCCTGGGGGGCTACTACGGAATTAGAAATTCGAAGTTCTGTGGTAGAGATACCATCTCTACGTATTAGGTTAAGTGATTCCTTTATATGGAGGAGACATATTAATCATCAATGCACTTTATAATGTAACTCTTATACTTAGTCAATATAGATCGAGACGTGTAACAGTAAAGGTGTGTTTCATTAAGTACTCCCTCCTATCCATCTCTAATGTAGGAAGACACAACTATTATGATACCGTTCGTGTTATACTCGTACCGTTTCTCTCACTCTCATATTAATTAAAGTAAAATTAAAAAATCATTTGTTTCAGGACTTTGGTCGCATAGAATAGAAATAACACTAGTTACATCTTAAAACAACGTTACTAAACGCAAAGACTCACGGTAGTCTGTGTCACTATAGTCGTCGTTATTAGACACAGTTTAAGGGTTATTGTGTTCGGTAGGCTTATTACCTAACTCGCTCGCAATCGCCATCGTGTTCATTTTGACAGTTCTTGTATGAATGTGACCGCTAGCTCAATCCGATGCCAATTGTCAGCCCATACATGAACTGTCAAAATGAACACGATGGCGATTGCTAGCGAGTTAGGTAATAAGCCTACTGGTCGTGGTCGTCCTCTGATACGTGTTCCCTCCACCATGGCGAGTACTCCTTACGTCGTCTATCGTCTGTCCCCGTAATACAAAAAGAAAAAATAGAACACGTATTGGACCACTTTGCTGTGTGCGTGTATCAAGTTTTAACACTCGCAATTACATTGCTTCCCTTTGATCTAGAATCATGAAATTTACCTAATTGTAGATTTGTTGTTGTAATTTACATTAACAGTTTGAGAATCGGATAGGCGGTATATTGGTGTTATGTCGATGGAAATTTCTCAACAACCAAGTTTACTTTGATTTTCAGTCCGACATATCCTGTCGTTGCCCCAATGTTTCAGTAATGTGTAGATACTGAACCATCGGTGTGCATTTGCGACTCGCATCTTGTCGGTTTTTTCAAGGAAAACTAACTTTATAAACGCTTGTCCTTTCAGCTCCGAGTACTTAATCAAACAACTTCAGACTTCTAAATTAGAAATCCTATTGATTACATTTACGATATAAAACTTTGATCTTTTGATTTATACATTTATATGTATACTAGGTTCTGCCCGCGACTTCGTCTGCGTAGAATTATACATATAAACCTTCCTCTTGAATCACTCTATCTATTAAAAAAACCGCATCAAAATCCGTTGTGTAGTTTTGAAGATATAAGCATACATAGGGACATAGGGACATGGGGACATGGGGACATAGGAACAGAGAAAGCGGTTTTATTTTATATACCATGTAGTGACTATGTAGTGTTGATTTATGAGTTAGTAGAGAACACTAAATGATTTGATGTCACTTACTTAATAAACTAAAATAGATATATAGAACGTAGCTGAGGTATTTATTGTGGTTGTAACTATTTTGTTGATTGCATGACCAAAATAGCATTGCGAATGCGATTCCAGTTTAGATGCCTCGTAGCTTCCATTCATTCTTCTCTAGCTTACCTCTAATTCCTTAAATACTAGCCGGTTCTACCAACACAGTAATTTCAGCAGGAATACCACCATTAACAATGTTGTCATATATTTTCCAAGTCGGCAAGTTATCTCTACATACCTCGAGTGCTAGTTAACGAATACCTGAAATGCCTTAGCGTAACTGCAGAATTGCAGTGAGCATTATGCAACCCGTGTGAGAAGCTCGTCGCTTTCGTGAATACGTTGTTTAGTGAGAAATAAAATTGTCTGTGCGCAAAAAATGGTGTGAAAGCAAAAGGTCGCTTGAGATGTCCCGTCGAAAACGTTAATAAGTCTATTTTGGTTTGTGCTTCCTGAATATTTCCTGATGTTGTGACAAAATCTTTTTTCAATAATTAAGCCAGAATGGGCTCTTACAGCATCTTAATGCGAAGATATGTCAAAAAGTTTTTTAAAAATAAATATATTTCAATTTACTTGATCAATTATTATATTAAAATCAATTATTAAGACAAATTGTATGCAGAAAAGTAACAAATAAAGTGTTTAAAGAAACATTTTATCACATGTCATGAATCGACTATTTTATTTAATCTCAAAATAGGTAGGTACATAAAAAGCATAGGAATTAGTCTAACTTCAATGGATTGAAAAATTGCCGTTCGATTCAGACTTTTGAGCCGACAGATATTTATTATATCTTCACTTTTAGTTACTTATCCAATACGAGTATTAATTCGTAGGCATGGATTTAAAATAATAGGTGATTTATGTATTTTTTTGAAAAAGCGAATATTATTTTATGTTTTCCGCACGCAATTTATTGCTCGTCCGTAACTTTTATTTGCAGCAAAGAGTATACATACTCTTGTACGTGTTGTACCTATGTTCTTTGTAAAATAATGGTTACTCCGTTTGGTAGCGCTATCATTTCCCGACAGCGACTGATTGCTTATTTTTATTAACTTTTATCTCTACACTTTTCAGGGATAAGTTCGACTGTCTATACTCTTAGTCTATTACTATGTTTTTTATTGTTATACGCTTTAAAGAGTCTACTTAGGTACAGCAAAGTTTGTACCAAGTTTTCGATATAAAAGGACGTTTAACCAAGAGTTTGCGCTCATTTACAGAGATTTTTTTCCTGTTTTATTCTACGAAAGACGAGCGATAATGAAGATTAAATACTTCTTTTATTTATTTATTCACTGCACCACAAGCTTCTACTTATGTTACATTTTCTTAGTTTTAGTAGCTGAAAATATGGCCTTATAAAGTTTTATTAAAAGTTGTTAAATTTCATCTTTCTTTTCGCTTAACTAACACCCGTCGAACTAAAACGTTATACGTACAAAAAAAAACATTTTTTACTACAAGCATAAACCATTTTGTCTATGATTACTCCGGAGCACCATAAATTGTGCTTAGAGCCCTATTTTTGACCCGATGCGAGATCCCCGACTTTCATTACACCATGATGGATAAACAAAGTTTCACCGCAGACATTTCACTTTTATATATCAGCCAATGTACGTGAGTAGCTATCGTAATCGCAATTCCCAGTGGATCCTCCCGCACCATTAACCATGAAAGAAGCGATTGGCTGGAAGAGATTAACTTCCATCGCGGCGTCCTGGCGACGCTTTTGCACGCGTGCAACGTTAACTCGGCAATGGAGACCGCATTTTTTGCAAAAAGTAAAAAAAATGAATTGTTCGAACCGGCTGCTGGTAACGGTATGGTGTAGGGAGGTTTTTAATTTATTGCATCGCGCTCCAAGATTTGTTGTTCTTTTTGCTTAAGAGATTATAAATAAAGTTGGTTTATACGTATTGGAATCTATATGTGAAGTTATAAGTCACATTTTCATGCAATTAATGTAAACAAGCTTATAGGTAGATATAGTTAAATTGCTCCAATTATTTGTTCAAAAACTTGAACAAAGACATCGATTGCCGATACAAAACCGTCGAAAAGTTCAGGGTCGTAATAAAACTGGGTTCGTGGGTAACGCGGGGGTTGCACACCATTAAATACCGTAAAGCGGACCCGTCGAAAGATTAACTTGTTTTCTATGTCAATTTATATGTGAAAACTACAAACACCTGTTGAGAATTAATGCTGATCTAGTTTTGGGATCTTATTTGTTATTGTCAGTGTATTTATCGTTTTGGTTTTTGGTTAGCAAAGTTTTAATAATAAATTTGCGGCGGATCCATTGTTTGGAATAGAAGACTGCGGCGGACCGCTTATTTAAAAGATCACGTAGCATTAATTAAAATGGTTTACTTTAATATAAGTACATAATTTGCGTGATGTATTTAAACTGTATCATCCGTTAAAATTGTTGTCCCTAAAATCCGTATATTTTGTTTGCTATAATTTCTGTAATCACTTCTATTGCATTTAAGTTTTCCATTAGTAATCTTCCAGCAGCAGTTATGCTTCTTCCTTAATCTGTGCGCAGGCGTCACACGACACTTTCGTCAGTCGCGTCGATCGTGTCTGCTGTCCGACTCGGGTTTATTCGGAATTCTCGGGCTTCAAACGTTTTAGTCTCGCTGACGGGTTATTCCTTCCGCCAATCATCGATTGACAGTATTCGAACTATTGGAGCTTAGCAATCATGGCAGAAAACTGGTCGGCATTTCCAGAACTGAACTTCTGGAAAGCTTATTGGGTGATCTTTTGTCAGATATTCCTGAAATAGATGTGAACAGTTCAAACCGTTTTTAATACTACAGTATCCTTTTGTAAATAGATTTTAGTGTCACTATGTATGTATATTGGTTTACGGTAGACTTTTAGCATTACGGTTTATAAATAATTCACTAGCGCTAGATGCCTGAATAGAAAATTGATTCCACCTCCAAACCACACGGGACATGACGTATCCGTTGCGGTCTGGTTGCTCGGTTTTTAAAATAATCATTCGAGTATATTAAAAATAAATATTTTACTGTTGGAGAATTATAAATTATTATAGCACCGAGGGAAGAATAATGGAGCTGTTATTCATGTACGAGTGTCGGCAACATAGAAAGAAACCATGGCTGTAGCAGAATTATGGGCTCCAAAGAGTCTTACTTATGGCTAAGCTTGGTGTCAACTCAATAAATTTTCCCACCCTGTCGTAACCAGTGTCGCTTCTTGACTTCATAAAAACATATTTTTTTAACGCTCTCGTGGAATTATATGTTTATGCTTTTCGTTAAAGTTACTTGTATTTATCAAACAGTTATGCTGAGGTAGATTAATATGCATGTATATTGAGGTAATTTCAAGTTTATGCTCTGTAGCCGACTAGCAGTGCAAGTGACAGACATTTTGTAAGTTAATTTTCTGCAATTTTAGTTTAAGAGAATAAAAATAGTTTTATTTGAAAAGTAAAGTCTAAGTACCTATTAGCTATTTAAACAATGTGACTTATTGTCAATAAGAGCAGCAATTGCTCGAAATATTGTTAGAATTTGAGGTTGCACATTTCTTTATCGGTATTCATTTTAGTGGAATGAAGAGTAAGCTCTACGCCTGTTCCTATTAATCAAATAAATTAGTTCTGCACATGGCCATAAATAGACAAGAAGTAGGCTGACACAAACACTTCAACAGTTTAACAATGGAATGGAGTTAGAAGCTATAGATTTGTAACTAATTTATATTCACTTGTTTCAGGTACATGGTAATATTTTTACTCTGAGAAATCAGAAAACTGGCTGGGCTCATTCGCCAAGTGAAATACTGAAGGCGAAGTTGGTAGGTAGGTAAGCGTAAGCGTAGGTAGGTAAGAGTATTTTTGATAACAGCTTCGCAAAATGACGCACCGTGTCAGTGAAGCTTTGTCGAGATTTACGGACTCAACGCAACTTTGAAGGACTTGCTACGGTTCTTTCCAGATTCTTACCTCACACTTTTCTTTGATGATTCTTCGGGATATTTTTAGGTTTACTCTATTGATTTTGCCAGTGCTGGGAATCCTTAGCACGACAAGGGTAATGCGTAACTCATTTCACAAAGTATTCCCTTTCGAATGTAGGATACCGACCGTTATACGTTGATTTGAAACTGAGAGATGTAAATGGCTGAACTAAATTTCACAAAGTAGGCTAGCACGTATTCGGCTGCAAAGAAAAAACGCTTTGCTTAAGAGATAAGTTGTAAATTATATTTACTGGACTAATCGAACGAGGCAAGTCGAATGATTTGACAATTTAGAAGGACCTTGTTTAGTCCTTATCATTAATTTACTAAGCTAGTAGCTAGCATTAGATTGACATAAAAAATTTAATTATTGGTTTGAAATTTGGAAGAAATTTGGATACATAGATAGACCATGTCCCAAAAACGGATAAAGTAAATTTTTATCTAGGAAAATTAGACTGCAGTGCGGCAAATATGTATTTGATCGTTAACTAACAACCTTCTTAATGACGAAGACTTAAAGTACTAATTGCGTTGATTCTCTGTCGCATTCAGAAATGTTACGTTTAATAGTTTATCACTATGTTGATTATCGATTCCGAGTGCGGTTATCTCCTTTATTATTACAACGAATTTTACGCAATGGAGGCTTGAGTAAACACCAATAAATAGAAGTGCAAGGACGCTAAACGTATAAAACCGCTATGGTATAGATAGCGTAATTCTCCCGGCGTCTAGACCATCTTAACTTGTGGAATCGTTTAAGGATACGAGTGGTATCAAACTAATCTTCACGCATTTCCATGGGAAGGTCTGTGGTTGCTGCCGCTAGTACTGCTTTTGCACCATTACCCATGCTTACACATTACCCATTGCTCTTACCCATCTGCGGCAACGCCAAAAACTGTAACATAATAATAAAAACGCGATTAACGATTCTTAATATACGCATGGAACTTTCTAATCACTACGTATAAAATAAGTCGCTTTCTATGTCCCTATGTCCCTATGTATGCTTATATCTTCAAAAAAACTACACAACGGATTTTGATGCGGTTTTTTTTAATAGATAGAGTGATTCAAGAGGAAGGTTTTCATGTATAATTCTACGCAGACGAAGTCGCGGGCAGAAGCTAGTTTAGTATAAAATACGAGTATATTAACAATTAGCACGCCTCGCAAACGTTTCAATACATAAAAAGTATGTATAATGCATAGGAACAGAACTATTTCAAAATCCAAGTCAAAGGAGTCGTATATTTATAGATGACGATGTCACACAAGAGAAGGCTAAAGGAAAAGGTAGCGTTTTGTATATGTGACTTATGTACGTATCCTTGCAAATCTCGATCTACCTTTGACTTTGCACTCCCGTGGAAGCAAAGACTGCAATATTTTTGAGTGCATGTTTATTTTGTGGTGACGCCTTATAATGATTCAAGTAAGTGTCTTTTTACAAGTTTTTTTTAAATACATGTGTTAATATTTGTACAAAGTAAGTTTTCTTTACTTCCATCAGTTAATTGGGTGAAGATTTTACAGTCTACAAAGATTGGATGATGTAGTAAGTAGTTATAAATTTGACGCTTTGCTTGAATACTTTTTGAAATATGAAAACTTATAGGATTAGGAAATTGGAAATTAAATAAAGTTACAATAGATACAATATTTTTCATGCTGTAGGTATAGTCAAGAGCAAAAGTAAGTGATCACGGTTTGCCTGGTCACAACGAAATAAAACTGGTTTGTTTTTGCTGTTTACTAGACTTGCCACAATAGTACATTTTTTTAGCAATTTTAGCTTTATAGGTCATCGACTACGGAAAAACGAGTCACAAGTAAAAGGTCATCTATATAATGTTATGTAAATGACTAAAGTGATTGCTGTAAAACTAAATACTCTACTCAGAGAAGATATCTAAAAGCTTGTCTATGTTTTCCAGACACAGTTTTAATACAGCGTATGAAAGGAGTCCGGAATCAAAGAGAATTTCTTAAAAGCAGCACACAGTTATGTGAACGGACTGAATTTTAATACCTCTTCAGATATTCTTACCGTTTCTTAACAAGACATCTTCTGAAGTTATTTTGCTTACTTGCATTTTCAATGGTATGAATGGATCCGTGTGCCTTTTAATTTCAATTAAAGAGGCCTTTAGATTTAAATCTTATACCGTTTATGACTTTAATTAAGTAATCGTCTTTGCGTCGTTTTTAGCCTTAAAGTATAACAAGTAAATAGAACTTACAGTGCGATAGTATTTAAAAAGGCCGTTGGGTCTATCATGCTGCCTCACTCACTCATATGGGTTTGATAATTGAATCGGCCGATGCTACCCGAAACCCGAAAGACGTTCTAGGAGCTCACGGACTCTACACTCAATTCTTACTAACCCTATTATAAATAACCTTACATAAAAAATTCATTTTAGATACAAACTTTTGGCTGACTGTACTTTTTGTTGACTGTACTTGCATTGTCATCCGTCCTACATAAATGTGAACCAAATTTCAAGTCAATCGGACTAACCGTTGAAGAGTGCTTTCCTGCGGGGACGGTCCTGGCTGGCCCAACTTAATTCTACTGCCAGCTTATTGTTTTGTCATCTGACTTAAACTGCAAAATTTCAGCTCATTCGGATGAAGATAATTATCTGCTTTAAAATTACATACATATGTACGGTCAAACATAAATATGTTGCAAGCTGATAATAAAGCTTGAAATAATTATCATATCATTGATATAAATGTTAACCTACTGTATTTGGTTTATTTGTTTCATTACCTCATCAAGGAAAACTTTTTTTTTGCATCGACACTTTTAAACAACAATATTTTTGGTTAATAGAAATGGACCTTCGCAAAGTAACGCCTGATTCAATAAAATATTTTCTAATGCAAACGGATATTTGCTTACTGTTCTAAATCTAAAACAATACAGACATGAACTGTAAACGCAACACATTCAATTGATTGGTCTTAAAATAAATTCACTGGAAGATCGAGTTCACTCACTAATAATTAAGGAATGGATTGACTGCAGTTTCCAAACAGCATTTAACTAAGTGATTCGAAAATAGCTCGTGTTTAGATGGAACTGAAGTTTAAACGTTGGTTGCTGGCTGGGCCAGTTTTTTTATCTAGTATAGCACATTTTCTGGTTAAGAAGTTATTAATCTACTGATGAGAGATGGAGTAGAAATATCTCAGAATTTTTGCGTAATGGATTTCTGATTAGCTAGAGGGAAAATAAAAATTTGTGGAGATGCAAATGCATAGGTAGGTAGTTGCACTTATGTTTAGTCGCAATACAGACCGTCAATAGAGGCCCTTAGACAGTTTGAGCCATAGCATTCAGCTAATTTAGGGACATCTATTGACTTGTGTGTGATCGAATGAATATATTATTATGGCGTTGTAAATTTATTGGGAAACTAAAAATGAATTAAAAATTCAAGAATCTGATAAAATAATTTCGGAACATTGATGTGACCCTGATTCACATTTTGCATTTAACTTAAAAGTAGATGAAGAAAAATAATATTGCAATATAACTTTAACCAACAGACCATTTACTTAAAGGAAGACGTAAGTGGGATTGTAGCCTTTATGTTCTTTTTATTCTTATTTTAACTCTATTTATGACTGTATCCTGTTGCAAGAACAAAAAAATAGAACTAGCCTGCCTTGCTGAACCAGTTAAGTACTGCGTTTCACATGATTTTGGTCCTTTTTATAGAACATACTTACTTATTCTTTTTTTTTTGTTAAAGCCGTTTTTAACCAGCTTGGCCAGGTGCTATTTTAAATTTAAATGTGTGTTAAAAACAAAACCCATTCGCGTCGATTCAAGGATTTCAACAGGAATACTGAGATGCTGAGTCGGTACCATTTTGTGTCAATTTATTTATCTGTTTTTATAATACGTGTTTATTTTGTTTGTTGTTTTGCGGTTGTAAGTAAACAAGTAAATGCTTTATTGTAAAAATATAAAGAAACAGATACAATATGATACAATTATCATCAATAAACTTTTTCCTTTTTTTTTCTTTCTTTCCCCTTATTAAAGGCCTTCTCAAGTTTTCGCTTAAGTATTTTAAGTATCTTATAAATACCAACTACAAAATGTAGGTAGTATTCGAAAGTATCGCTTATTCAAGTAAATACATTTTGACATAAAATCGTTGAACAATACAAACGTTTATGTATGAGAATTTTTTGTTTCCTTTTCACCCGTTTTTACTGTATTCTTGACGGCCACTATTTTGTGTTCTGTTTTTAAACTCAGGTTCCAGTTCCACTTTGATTAGTTCCAACGTGACAGTGTATTAAGGCAACGTTACACCGTCCTGTACCCGTCGACTTTCATTAGACAAAATGCTATGGCTCCTCACTCTCCCCGGTGTAATGGGCCAGCTAAAGTTTCCGTGTAATGACTCCGGGGACACAGAAGTTTAGTCGGTTAACACCGTACACCGTAGGCTGAGTTTGTTTATTAGATAGGATTGGTTGTTTGTGGACAATGCTTGTTTTTGGTCGGGAAGAGTCATGGATATTGGAGATCCCGTTTTTGTCCTTGTTTAATTTGTATTTATGGTATTACCCGTGGCTTCTTTTCTGTTTTTTCAATTTTATGCAAGTTCCGATAATGGCTAACTTAGTAAAGTTTAAGAATTGTTTTGTATAGTTGATATCCATGTTCTTAGCTATGCTCAATTTTTTATAACATCTGTGACTTGTTATGAAAAGAACATTTAAATTTTATGGCCTAATGACCTGTTGAACAGAACAACGCTCAAAGTAAAAAAGGGGGGGAAATCAAGAACGATACTGAAGTGATACTGCATCAGATGTTTATTTAAATTTGTGTACTTGTTAAAAAATACGATGTATAGGGTTTAAAACACACTTCTAAAGTTAGATTTGTTTGTTTGCAGTCGCTCCTCAGTTCTATATTAAGAAAAAATCTTAAGTTATTTTTAATTTTGCAAAAGTATAAAATTGAACCAGGAGCCTGAAATAGCTCTTTGATATTTTTACTTTTGTCACATCAAACTATAAATAACGTCTCCCGTAATGGTTCAACTTGGGCACTCAAAGCAAATATAACTTTGCTTAAAGAAATAAAAAGTTACTGAAGTTGTACAAACTCGCAGCCTTTATGGCATTTCAATTTTTTTCTAGCATATTGCGTCCGTCGAATGAGCTACCATAATACCGTACAGGAGTAGGTACAAAAGTCGTAAACCCTTTTATTGCTTAGTGCCAAATACGCAATAGAGCGTTTGGAAACTCTCGGTTTCTTTAAGATGGTTACTGTTACCGCGAGTCTTTTGTCTTTGTTTGAGAAGACGATATTTTTAAGCATTTTGATTTCATTACATCAATTTGAGTCAAGGAACAATATTATGTGCCTTGCTACTCTGCTACGTCCTGACGCCTTACCATGACATGAGGTCTTAATGCGATTCAATTCCGACTCAGTTCAGGTTTTAGTATGGGTCTAACAGCGAGCGAACCACCATTCCACCATTGACCCGCACGAGGCGGTTTGCTTCATCCTTCCTAATGCGAACTGCTAGGGAATGGAATTCGCTCCCATCGTCTGTATTTCCGGACAGATACAACCTAGGGCTCTTCAAGGCTAGAGTGAATAGGCTATTACTGAACCAGTGAGTTACACCTTTGGCCTCATCTGCACCTTCCACCAAGTGAGATAGAGGTCAATCACTGGTCAGTTCGTAGTAAAAAAAAACCTAAACTGAATCGGAATTGAATCACATTAAGACGTCATGTTAAGGCCCCTGTACTAAACATAGACCCTAGTAGTAAACTAGCGAGGCACCTAAATGTTTTTTGTTCGTTGAAATGGACCTCCGCAAAGTAACGCCTCATTCAACCAATTAGATTTTAATTGTCGATGACTTTTATCCTTTTATCGAATCAATCTCAAAAGTAGTTTTAACTGACTTCAAAAGAAAACATTTCGATACACTGAGTTGGAAATGCAATAGTTTTTTTTTCAGTCTGTTTGACGACACTGTTTCAGTATACGAGTATTGCGCCATGTGTCCCGTAATCGCGAGGGTTTCTACTATAAAATATATCTGAATCTGTTTACCGTTTTTGTTGTCAAGTGGGACATATTCAGCTATGATTTACGATCCTCCGCTATTTTATTTATCCCATTACTATTGTCTTGTCATGTAACACATGTGTTTTGGGATTGTATTATGTAATTTCGTAATATTATATCAAGGAACCATTGGAAATGGGTTTTATAGCTTTTGAAGGCCAACTTAAAGAATACTTTTGCATAATATTTGTCATTTTAGAATTATACTTGTTAAATTAGGAACAAAAACTAAAGTTGACAGCTTTTTTACTTTCTGTACTTTTTTTTTTTTTTTTATATGAATAGGAAGGCAAACGAGCAAGAATTTACAATGATCGGAAATTTCTACTCCTGGCCAGGGGAAGGTGATTACGAAAGCCTCAGGTCGCATGTCTATCGCCCTCGCCTTTGGCTCGTGCGGCAAGTTCCTGCGATCTGAAACATTCTTTATTTCTCGACCCTTGGGGTGTAACGTACTATTTATACTATTTATTTATGTTCCATTTTCGCATTCTGTTTTTTGCGATATTTCTGTAAGTATTTTTAATTGACGATCTTTTGGTGCGTTTTCGAAATTTTGGCGTAGGTATAAAATGTAAAATAGTATTAGTAAGTAGTTAGTTTTATAAATAATCCATCTATATATCTACCTCTATGAATAAGGATCACTTTGCTACTCCGCGACCTCAAAAAAATAATTACGTGGCTGCTAAGTAGAAAGGTGGTTTTAGTGCATGCATAATGTAGGTACCCTCAAATTAACGCTTCAATTATTATTCTGGATTTAACTCTAGCATTTTATAGTCTTGTTCCAATTTATAACTGCCATTCGAATTACGAGCAATGGCATCAAAGATGCACAAAAACCCCAAAAGAACATTCAAAGAGCAGTATCTATTCAAAAATGTTATGGCTTCTTTTTCGTGCATTGCCAGTTATCTTGCTGGCCAGTAACGATATTCAGGAACGTTGCATTTGCACCGACGTCGTTCGCATAAAGAACCTTCAGCTTGCCATGTACGACCAAGATTACATTCAAAGATCTGACTTAAGTATTTTATGCTGTGAGCTTATGCTCCAATATCGTGTCTCGCTCATATTTTGAAGGAAATTCAGAAAATTTACTGTCTGCCGCACTAATGTAAGAGATATCTTTCCATGTACCTTGTAGCAGTCTTAGCGTCGTATTTTGGTGGCACGTTTTATAATTTGAGAGTATTTCGTTGTCTCTATCTATAAATAAGCGCTCGGAATATTTCCCTTATAGTTGTATATACTTGCTTGCGTTATCGCAATATTGATTGAAAATCTAGAAATACTAATAAGATGTTGAGGAATAGGATAACTTTAAGAGTTGCAAAATCACACGTCCCAAGTTGCTAACACGATTAATTTTATAATCATTTGTTACAAAAGCTTTTTTAAATATAATAGACAGTAGACAATGTTATAGGCGATGCGGTTGGCAACCCATCACTATTTTGATTCCCTTTCCACCTATACGCCGACAATCACGATAAACGTCGCCTTTACGTCTTGTTACCTTTGGCTCTGTCTACCATGTGAGGGATAAAGACGTGATTTATGTATGTATGTATAGCAGGAAAAAAAAGTTTTATCAAAAGGGTTTTGAACAGAAGAGTTCTACTATGATTTTTTCTTCACAATAATTATGGTCTCATGGCGTAGTGCGTCACCTTTAGTTATAATCTTAACTCATATTCCGTTATAATCTGTGACATTCTGTAGTTGGCTCTATGTTCCTACTTTTACCCTGATTATTTGTATCATAGATAAGCCTAAAAATCCACAGACATTTGGCAATACTTTTCCTTTCATTACGATTAAACTGCGCCGTTATTTCCGGTGCAGAAACTTTGTCTTTTCTTTGCGAACTGACGTTAAAGACGTGTTTTTCTGGTTATAAAAATGGCAAAGCCGAAGAGCAATCTCGCATCTCATCTAAGCTCACCTGGTCCGTCTGTGAACCGAGCCGGTCGACGACTCTCACGAGGTCGTGACCAGCCTTTAGTCTCATTGTATATTAATACGGGGGCAGATTGCTCTCCTATTCAATAAGCCTGCGATTGTTGTAGGGGGATAGGTAAGGGAGAAATGGGACGTTAATATCGTAGCAGTGTTGTGGGAAAATTATTAAATTATCTCCACATGCGTTTACGTGAAGCATAATAAAAAACGACTCGATCTAGAGGCTTACAAATAAATCACTCATATACTTTTAGTACCATAAAAGAGCTCTAAGGAGGAATTTATTGAACAAAGCCAATTAATTTGGTTTTCATCGCAGCAATGGGAGAAGGGGACCCGATGGTCTAAGATAATTATTGTAGACGTCTACATAATTATTATACAGTTGACTATCTACATTTAATGAGATTAAGATCATGTCAAAGAGTTTAAGTTAATTGTGACCCGTTTATTATTACGAATGACTTGTTAAGTTAGCTTTATAATAGGATAGCATTCAGTTGAAACCATTAGGTTAAAAGTGACCGAATATAATATTGTGTGGTCAAAATTCAATAGCACCCCACAAAGCGGTCACAATTATTAAATTTACCTTAATAACGTTAAACGTCGAATAATCACGCTAATGGATTTACGATGACGCTTTAATTGGAACTTGCCAGTCTGTCCCCAAAATGACTGGAACGGTAATTTAATTCACGATGTCAAGGGACGACCGTTCAAAGTTACGATATTAGCCCCATTACGTGCTGAATGGGGTAGAATACCGGATATCGTCTCTAAACTACAGCCGTGCAAACTTATCCTCTACTCCCTGTAAATACAAAACTGCCGCTAACTCAGCCCGGAGTGATGCAACGCGGGCACCCTTAGATGGCAAACATAAGTTGGCCGCCCGCGACCGGTATGTTTAACAAGATGGTGGAACTGCAGTTATCGTTTCAGTATATTTTCATCTGCAAAGTCTTTGGCCCATTGACGACGCACCGAGCTCGATTTATTACAGATTTTACTGCCGCAGTCTCGCGTGGAAGCGTAAAAACAAAGTGTAAGTGCCGTGCGCGAAGACTTTTGCGCTTTTTTTTCTGGGAATTGCAAATTTGGATTAAGATGCCAGCTTTATTGTGAAATAGTAGTATTACAGGCGTTTACGTAACGCCGAACATGACGGGGAACGATGGGAATGTGCCTTTATATGATCATTATTTTCAGCTATCGTTTCTGACGGTGAAAGTTTACTCGTGTTTCTTTTCAAAATATTGAAGCTAACGTTTATGGAAAACGTTTTTTAGACAAGTATTATTATCATTCATGATATTCACGATATAATATTGCAAAATTTAGGTAAGTTAGGTAGAAGATGACTGTTAGGTACTTAGGTACTTGATAAGATAATCTAAACACGGGTTGGACTGACACCTTTATTCAGAAAAAAATAGTAATTTAATAACCCCTTACGCGTTAATAAAAAAATAAATTTACTTTATGCCAAAAATGTTTTACATCTTTTTGGAATAGAAAAGCGGATACTCTTCAAGCCACTGGACCAATTTTTACCAAATATGGCCAAAAACCATCACAAGGAAACTAAAAGAAACTGCATCCAAATCGGTCTATTTCTTTAAGAGCTACGATGCCACAGACAGATACACACATACACAGATATCGACGTCAAACTTATAACACCCTTTTTTTTGCATCGGAGGTTAAAACAGATTGCATTGAAAAACCCCTCATTTTGCTGACACGCCAAATTGATCATGTCACTTCATCCGATTGTTAATTTAATTATTTTATATCATGCAGCCATCATCCGTAGAGAAAAATAATGAGCTATACTAAGAATTAATGACTTGATACCCGTGTCCATTATACCTTCATAAAATTTTCGTAACAGCACCATTACAATAACAATCTATTTCAATTTGCACGCCATTGTCGTTACCATAGCCTTAACTGAGCGTTAAATGGTTCACAAACCAAGTTCAAGGTGCATTGTAACTATACAGCTATAAGTATGTAGCTGTACATATTTTTCTTAGCCCTTCTTTCATAAATGCTTTTCAAGTTTATGGTGAACTTAACCATAGAATAAAGAGATATAATAGAATTGCGATAAGTCGCTTTCGCTAGGGAAACCGGTGTCTCCAAACTTTGACATTGACAGTTTACTCATACCTTGAAATCTTGGCAATTATTGGTCGTAGCTTTTTCATTACAAAAATGTAATAAGTTCTTTTATTATTGGATTTTTCATACTTCTGTACTGTTTAGTTTTTTTGTCGAGTGTACTTTTTGTTAACGCTTAAATTGACATAATTAAAAAAAGACACGGTTCAAGCCTCACCGTAATTTTAGAGTCTAAAAGATTCTGTGTTAAAAAAAATACTAAAGGTATTCTTAGAACTTGTACAATATAGTGTACGTTGCCAAATTAAGGGTAAATATCAGCTAACCTACATGTTCAAGTGGGGCAAATTTAACTTGCAAAGTTTTTATTACACACACCACAAACCAGTACAGGTGAAAAACAAAAGCTTGTCGGAATGCTAAAAATACACCTCGACTTCTTCATAAACAACAAAATAACCTGCTTACTAGACGTGTCACGGTAAACTAGGTCAATACAGCCTATAACCGCTCCGCATGTAAAGAAGTTGGCGTTCGAAGGTGGCGTTTGTCATAGCGATTTGCGGCGAGAACACTTGTGTGGATAAACGTTGATACAAATGTGGCATTAATTTAACAGAAAAGTGAAGTTACAAGCTCGGGGTCTCAGTTAAGAGTTTAACGTTCATTGCTGGTGCCTAATGTGCAGGTGGGGTATAAGTTTGCTGTAACAAATAAACTGAAAAAGTAAAAGATTCGTGGCGTCTGCCGTAGTGTAGACTTGTTCCAAATTTACTTAAATAAGTAGTAGCGGTGGCCCGGCAGACCTAGACGGCGATGGCGGGACGAGTTGGACACGTTCTTAAGGGACTGGACACGTACCGCAGCAGACCGAGAACAGTGGAAGCGTTGGGGGGAGGCCTTTGTTCAGCGGTGGGACACAATAGGCTCATAATAATAATAATAACTAGTAGATATCAAAGATGGATATTGAATAGTGATATTGGTTTAATATTCTCTTATGTCCTTAAATTTATTGAAATGCTTATGTATTTTTTGACAAGATCTTAGCGATGTCATATTCATAAAAATATTAGTACTGACTCTATTTTCACTTTGCTTGTTCCTCATTAGTCTTGATAACCTTATACCTAATTTCATCACTACTTCATTAACGAATATGGGTTTTCTCATATTGGTGCCATTTTACTTGAACTTTTATTTATTTGTACGTCAAATGCTTCACCTTTAATCTTCTTTGAAGGCCATCTCCAACCGGAGGTTACCTATCATCAAAGTAATTCGCACTTTGTCCACAGCTGCCCTGAACAGCGATATGCTCACCCCGAACTATTGCCAAAAGTTCTTCAATACAGTGCGACAGTATCTAAAAAGATCTTCGGGTCTGTCATGCTGTCCCATTCTTATGGTTTTAACAGTTGAATCGAACGAGGGTACCAAAACCAGCAGAATGTCGTTCTACTAGCTCTCTACGTTGACGTTTATTACCTCGTATCAACTAGCTGTTCCGTAGGGTTTCCACAAAGCGATACTTTATAGCTGTTGAAGCGTGTAAATCGAAAACAGCAGATCCTCCATGGGAAGTGGCGTACACTCGGCACGTGACAGAACGACGCAGCGCCATAAACTTTTCCTGATGGCAACGATGGCTTTAGGAAATTGATCGATCGGCTTAAACGTGCCGGCTTAAGCGTCTACATTCGTCCTCATTTTCCTCGAATTTGAATAAACTGGCAATGTTATAAAACATTCGGGGAAATTAAGTTGAAATGGTTTTTTTTGTGTGCCGATCTTTGTCTATCAAAATGAGTGGGTTAAGGACGGTTAAAGTTTTCAATTAGGTAAACTATTTGAGTAGGCAATGAACAGAGGTTGTTGACGGTGGGAACTTAGGAGAAGACCCGATCAGTCCTTACATTTTGCTCGCATTAATCCGTAGTGTGTACTGTTGAGTTCGGATGAGGAGTAGTGGCGCAAGAACTCTTTCATCTATCAATACGCATCTAAAATATTTCTGGTATAGCTGGTGTCTATTTGCAGCAGTAAGTGCACCTCAAAAAAATTAAAAATAAATAATATGGTCCTATAATACACCTTTATTGACCAACACAAAAAGCAAATTTGGGTATGCGGCAACTTTATTGACGCCCGCAGTAGTATATTTTGTGCCAATTTATTTCACTCAAAATTGCTGCTTTGTTTAGCAGTATAGTAACGTATCTGCGCAAGGATTATTGTGTATTCTGCGCCGACGATCTCAGCATCTGGCCGCTTCTTAGTAAAGCAAACTGCGCCCCAGTTGGTGTCAATCTCGTTTTTTTCCTCTCTCGACTCATCAGTTTCTTGGCAACGCCACCGATATCCGGCTTTGCCCAAATATCTTGGCTAAGTATACTCGCGATTAACATGTTTTGGTTTATAACAGCCGACTCGGTGAAGTGCGGGGACTGGTATAAAACTGACATTCATCTATACGTCAAAGTGCAGAACAATCATTAATAAGTTAATTTGATGAAAGTTTGTAAAAATACAGAAAACCCGTTCACACATCAACGCTTGTTAGTTTGAGAATGTTAACTTCTAAAGCTGTAATTTACTAACCTGCATAAAATGAAGTAATACATCAATAAAAGAAAGTTAAAATTACTACTTTCTGTTTATTGGGAATTTGTAATTTTAGAGGGTTAACAGATGTCGAGCGAACTATTAAAATGTTTGCACTTTAAGTGGATGAAAACATTGTTGTAGTTCAACAACTTATTTTGTTTTAAGAATTGCTTGGTATTTTAGCCAATTTCAATGGAAATCTGAGAATATGTAAATATTAGTCTCAGAAATGATTAAAGTGGCCGTTTTTATTATAACAAAGGAAAAATTACAGCACTGAAAGAGCGGATGAAATGTGAATTTAACTTTTAAAGTTCCTAGTACCGTCATTATCATAATCGTTGTATTTTTACGCTGCAACATCACCGCAGTTTAAAAATATTATAACGTAATCCTTTTTAAACTGCCAAGTTTATGCGCGACTCAGTGAAAAATAAAAAGTCGGCAGGAACGAGCGTTTCTTATTCAAATGCAATCCCGCGAAATGTCGCGAGAGGTGTTAGAAAAATCCTCTTTGCGGATTCAATACGTTCCAGTTTTCAATTTCAAATTACACGGCACCCGTTTCGAGTATACGTAAATCGTCGATCCGAAACGGAATCGAATTTTTAATAGAACACTATCGGCTCGCCCAATAAATCTTTGGGCGAATCCTCGTCGACTGAATCCGTGTGTTGCGAGCGACATCTGCCGTCGACTGGAACGGCTCCAAGACCAACGAATCAGTACACGATACGTCGAATCGTATAAATTATGTATAAGCCTGGTTCCTTGAGCTCGTACTAGGAAATAGATACTCGAATGCAATTTTGTGGCTACGATGTCTGTGGTGAATATCGGAAATCAAATACTAAGTTGTAGTCCCCAATTATCTATGTTTTTGATAACGTTACTGTATATCAAAGACGATATCAACAAAGATTCGCTATATAGTTACTTTGATATTAACGAATAAGACCTCGAGCCACTTTTGAACTTAAAGCACTGAACTTTTCTTAAATATGTATCTGATTGATGCAAGAAAATTGCAAACCAATCTGTATAAAAAGTTGACAGCATGGAATGACTAGGCTTATTACCTAACTCGCTCGCAATCGCCATCGTATTCATTTTGACAGTTCTTGTATGAATGTGACAGCTAGCTGATTCCGATTCCAATTGTCAGCCCATACATGAACTGTCAAAATGAACACGATGGCGATTGCGAGCGAGTTAGGTAATAAGCCTCCTGGTTGGACTTACGTGTATGTATGTTGTTATTTTTGTTTATCTAAGAAGTTGCATTTTCATTCTTAGCTATGTTAGCTGTTACAGAGACACGAGAATAAATATCTAAAACTGTTTTCTGTCCCAGAGTTAATAGACTGATGGTTGGCGAAGCACACTCAGTTCGAAAAAGACAGCGCACTACGCTTGGCGTCTCATCGTGATTTATCTATCGATAGGCAAAATTTATTACCACCAGTATATTTACTTAGGTATTCTTAATACTTCCATGCTGGTCTGGGAGCGAAGAAAAAGCATAGAATGTACCAGTTGCTTCTCTTCCCGTGCAGATGGTAAAAGCCCATCGAGGGAATGGGCGAAAATCGAAGGAATCATTGAATATTGGCTAGCAACCCATCACTATTTTGATTCCATTCTCCACCTATACGCTCACAATCTTGCTAAACGTGGCCTGTGGGTCTTGTCACCTTAGGCTCTGTCTACCCCGTAATTGATGGAGGCGTGATTTGTGTATGTGTGTATGTGTATGTATTCTTAATAGGAGGGATATTAAAGAAAATTTCACGAAAATGAAGAGGATGTTACATAACGTAGGAAATCACGAGGGGGAATTATATTGGCTTCCAAATTGGGAAATGGCAAGGAAAATCTGTTTCCGTGTTTGTGTGAATAATTGACGTTTCCATGAATCTGTAGGAGAATAAAGCAAACTTTACATTAAGCAGGATGATTGATATCATTGATGTAAGACGAGTGGAGTCTGTACAGAAGTAGGCTCTCACTTAGCGATGTGAATTTTTCCTTTGTTTCTATCTCGTTGTTAAAGTATATTTTTTTAGGATGTAAAAAAATATATTTGGTTTAATCTGCGTTCTATCAAATACCAATGTTGTAAGTAGACTGAATAAATCGCATTTTTGCGGTTTTTGGTACTACTTATTAATTACACAGATTATGTCGAAGTTGACTATGGAGATTTTTTTATGAAATATATATAATATATATAATCAAAACACACACACACACAAATCACGTCTACGTCACGTCTTACGGGGTAGACAAAGCCTGAGGTAACAAGACCTAAAGGCCACGTTTAGCATGATTGTTGTGAATCAATATAATGTCTTATCTTAAAAAATCTTAACATATTTTGTGTGGATTTATTTTAATATGTCTACGCAAAATCGCCTCTTTATTAATATCGATCAGAATGCCATTTTTTATTATAGTTTATGCCGCCTATAAATTAATCACATCACCAAAACTGTAGTATCATTATGAATTAAATAATTTTCATTTCTGTATAGAAGAGCTGACATGGCTTTCCATAAATTAAACGTTTTTTTTTCGCTATTTTCGTTTCATTCTCACTCAAATTAATAATCCTCTATGTACCAGGAGTCCAGACCAGGGAAATAAATTTGGGGACGTCCCCAATTGCAAAGAGTCCAGTCTGAAGACGGAAGTGCTCGCTCGGCAGCGCCGTCTTGATTTATTGGGCCCGCCGCGACGGATATGAACCGCCGCCGTTGAAATCTCGAAGGCTGTGGCCCAGGGATGAGATGCAAGCGACTGAATATTCTATTGAATCAGGCGTTACTTTGCGGGAGGTCCATTTCAATCAGGGATGTTGCGGATCCACTTTTTTCCACATCCGCTGATGCGGATGCGGATGCGGATCTGTATAAAAAACTTAAGTGTTGGGTGGGTAGAGTTAAAAAAACACAGTAGCGCGAGTCAGATCTTGTCAGTTGTCACAACAAAACAGTAGCGAGCCGCGTCACCGTCACCGATTCACCGAAGTCCGAAACAAAATTACCGCTTTCCTATTGGTCAATCAGCACGCGCGGTCGACACGTGCCACTCACCGGGCCCTCCCCTTTCTTTCATGTCGTGACCTGCTACACATCCGCATCCGCTTCAGCTCCGCATCAATTTATGCGGATGCGGATGTTTCGCATGTGCGGATGCGGATGCGAACATTCGCAACATGAACAAAAACATTTATCTTGATACTCCGCTACTCACGTGTACGTTAGCCGCTACAAGCGACTGAGTCATTGAAATAAAAAAAAATAATGCGATATTTGGTTTTTTGCCACCACTTGTATGTAGAAACTGCACATTATGAATTTTGATAGTAAAATTTTGTGCGTGCATTTAGATCCATTGCCAGTTGCCGGAATATAAAATGGATAGGCTTTGATAAAGTACCTACCGCCTACAATAGAGATTATATTTATTTATTTTTTTCTACTGACCTTTACGGGTACTTCTACTAGCATACTAAATACGTGTTTATAATTGACTAAATAACAATGATTGATAAACGTAAATATTAAATCTTTCATAAAACCAAACTTGAAACCAATGCGTACGCAAAAACATAACTCGAATCGAATAGTCGTAAATCGAATTTATGAGAAAATGTTCATTTGTGGGACAAGCATCACGTACAAGATGAGAAAGTGGTAACAAACCACACACTTTGCTGTAGGCTTGACGCTCAGTTGCGTTTAAATTTGCACAACATAGAAACATAAACAACCTTCGCCGCAACAGCAAAGGTCGGGGAGTAACCTCTTACTATCCTATTGCTTGATGCTTAAATTAACGCTAAGATGTTTATATTGGTTCGTGTGTTGCATTTATTTGCTACATACTCGTATCGATAATGGTATTCGCTTGCTTGGCGTAAACACACTATCTAAATTTATTTTCTTGAATCAATTTCAAACTTGCTTCAAAATGTATGTACGCGCATAACTTCCAAGCGACTGCACTAATTTGTGTTTTTTTTATCGTGTTTGTTACTGTCTGGACCAGATTTTGTAATTTAATAATATTTTGAAAAAAAATACTGGAACGTGGGTGAAGCCGCGGACAACATAGTTTCCTATAATTTGATTATTTGCTTTAACTTTAATTAGTAGTGGAAAATCAAACTTAGATGCAAATCTTTAAAAACTTTTTCGAGCAACTGAGGTGAAAAATACTTTTACGTTGATGGCAGGAAGTTGGTTGTAATTCATTTGCAAGATTTGAAACGGACAACTTACTTTGGAACTTTGCAAAATATTGAGCTTGTGGAAATGGATAAAAAATCGTTATCGCCCACGCTTGCAACTTAAATTTCATTTCGAGGCGTTACAACGAGAAATATCTCATAAAAATTGAAAGAAAGCTCTGCTTATGAGAAAGTTATGTAGATTTTTCAAATGTGTAGCAAAAGCACAGCACATTTATTTTAATGAAAAAAGCTCGAGGTTCTTTCGTCATTTGCGAGAATATTGTTTGATACACCTAAAAAGAAATCAGGTGTACAGTAAGGATTATTAGGTGCGAAAACACACCAGTTAGTTGGGGGGTATTGTTCAAAGGCCATTTTCATCATCATTGTGACTGAATGAGATCAAATTCTCCGCGGTCGATAGTCATGGTAGCTTAATGGTTTGGCCTACGGTCTCTCAAGTAGTTAGTCGTGGATTTGTAACGAAAACTGCATACATGCATGTTGGGAAGTCTGTGTTCAGTAGTTGAATGTATATTGGGCTAGTGGTAATTATGATGATGATGATGATTGTTATTATTATTATTCCACCTAATGTCACTTTACTAGGAGAGCAAAGGGAGATGTGAATTTCGACTAAATGCAATTGGTCTATGGGGCATCTCTTCGCTTCTGCTTAGGTGAAGTGAAGTATTGGAAGTACGCATTCTCATGGTATCATATCGTATGCCGCATGTATTTAGCTGTTTTTTCTTTCGAACCACTTATGTAGTTAATCGAGATTTTTCAGTAGACTTGATTTAGCAGATGTATAATTTGAAATGGAAAATAATGACATGTATCAAAAAGTTATAAATACGTGAATATAATGGGACATTTAACACCAATTAACCTAGTTCCAACTAATCAAGGATAATCTTAGTTATGCTATTACGGGTTACATTATTTGTTGTAACATGCTCATTTCCTATATGGTTACATATTTATTTTCCTAATCGCAAACAAATTCCCTTTCGCCGTCTCTTGCATTGGCCAGAACGTTTCGAAGCAAAACGAACGGCATAGCATTTTATTTCATTAAAAAAAAGTCGAAACGTAGCGGACGTGCGAATCATACTGACCTAAATATTACGAATGGACTATGTGGAAAAGAACAAAAATCCACTGGAAATCTTATTAAGGAAGTAGTGCCACGAAATCGTTTTCATTTTCCGAAAGAATTGCTTCTGATAAATTGATTTGGATTTCGGTTACTGAGTTATGGCGAAGTAGATGATAGATTTGCAGTGCCTGTCTTGGATGGAGTAGGCTTGAAGGTGGTAGATAAAATTATGAAACGTTTAGAGGTATTACGCTGGGTATGGTCACGTTTCTAGAACCACCGATAACTGTTCGGGGAAAAGATTCTAGAATAATGACTGCGCAAAGAAAAAACATTATAAAAAGACGTGATCAAAATCACTGATAGTTGGTGGTTAAGAAGCTAATAAAGAAAATCAAATTATTGAACATTGTGGCTTTCTTTGAGGGTGACTGATAATTATGCTGGATCATAGTGATTAGAGTACTAATTATTGTGAAGTTAAAAGTAAACCTAATGAATAAATAGCGTCATTAAATCCTGTTCTTCCATGCTGGTCTGGGAGCAAAGAAAAAACAAAGAATGTACCAGTTGCTTCTCTACCCGCGCAGATGGTAAAAGCCCGTCGAGGAAATGGGCGAACATCATAGGAATCATGTTGTAGGCGTTGAGGCTAGCAACCCATCACTATTTTGATTCCATTTACCATCTATACGCCCTCGATCTTGCTAAATGTGGCCTGTAGGTACATGTTACCTTAGGCTCTGTCTACCCCGTCAGGGATAGACGTGATTTGTGTATGTGTATCTATTAAATCCTAAAGATGTTCCAAAATTTCCTCCTAATAATTGTTTATTCCAGCCACATTTTCCAATAAATTAAATGTAAAAGCTTTGGCTTGCGCGCCGCCGGCTGCCACTGAACAGTTAATGAGTAAGGCGGAATGCCAAAAAAATGCCGCTGCGAGGCTCTTTGATTTATTGTAAATTACTCGGATATTCTGCTTCGCTACCAGATAATTTGAATTGTCAACATTGTCAACAAAAGTGTCTCGAATTATAACTTTAACGATTTGTTGCATTGTGTTTTTTTAAACCTAATTATTCTATATCGAAGGTTTTTCAACAGCGAATGACTGCTTTTCAAATCGTAGATACGTTAAGATCTTGCTTATTATGTATTAAAGCGCTTGCCAGTTATCACTTTCACTACATAGTATAAAATAAAGTCGCTTTCTCTGTCCCTATGTCCCTATGTATGCTTATATCTTCAAAACTACGCAACGGATTTTGATGCGGTTTTTTTTAATAGATAGAGTGATTCAAGAGGAAGGTTTGTATGTATAATACATGCAAAATATACCGTGCGAAGCCGGGGCGGGTCGCTAGTATAAAATAAAGTCGCTTTCTCTGTCCCTATGTCCCTATGTATGCTTATATCTTCAAAACTACGCAACGGATTTTGATGCGGTTTTTTTTAATAGATAGAGTGATTCAAGAGGAAGGTTTATATATATAATACGTGCATAATATACCGTGCGAAGCCGGGGCGGGTCGCTAGTAAATAATAAGACAAAAATTAAAAATCAGATAATATAGAATTAATGCTAGAGCCCGTTCCTTTGAAATGTTTTCCGTTCTTACAAAACGAGCACTCAAAATACTAAATTGTTCAATCTCACAGACCCATTGGTATCCAAGGTTTACCCATATACGTCTTAAATCCTTGCGCTCTTTAAAGTTCAACAACTAGACTAGAGATACTAACCAGTCATTCGCTTGACTACCTTTACCTATCAAAAGATCGTTTCTACGAATCCACTTTTAAAGCTAAATTGATATGCTATATATAAGCGTGGTAGTAAAGGTGCTTAAGTTTGATTTGACAAACGAGTTTTACGTCCACGGGTACCTTTTTAGACCTATTCAATAGGCTAGCCTGCGTCGTAACCCCTCAGTAGCTAACTTTTGTATAAACACTACCTACCTACAACAAAGCTATTAGGAGTAGGTACAGTCAAGTGTAATAATACGTATCTAGTCAAAGTTTCAAAAATAAGTACCATTCACTCTTACACCGGCGTAATAAGGTCGTGGGATATATTTTTGAGAAGTGCGTATCGATACTTACTTTTGCACTTGACCGTACGTTAAATATAGAGATTGCTTATATTTTAAAAGTGTATTAGATCCAACTTTATCTATTTTAATTTAACTTATTTATATGCTTTTTTTTGATAACTCAAACTAACAAAATTTGAACCCCCGACACTTCCATATTAAAGTCCAATGTTTTAAAATCGCATGTGTGAGTTTAAAAAAAATAGTTTGGAACCATCGCTGTTGAATTAGTTAATTCAAAACCGCGTATGCACCATAGTACATTTTGTACAGAAAAATAAACAGACACACAATACATATCACATCAAATTATTTACTTTTGTGTGAGTTGAGACGTTTAGTATTAATACAAGAGTGAATTTTAGGAATGACAATTTTAAACATTACAGCGCACCCTGTGAGATATTAACATAAATTAAATTAAATCATGAACAAATTTAGAACAACGCAATCACATTTTGGAAATGACTACTTACGAACCCTATAGTAGGTACAGCACAGCGGTAAGGTAGCTTGTACACATGCGAAAACTGAACTCTTCTAAAATGGTAGCGATGTGCACCGGCCTAATGGGGGCCTGTAACGAGCAAAGCACCCTCGAGACGGTCCAAACTAAACGCGAATGCAGTTAGGGAACGAAACGAGTTGTGTGGAAGAGGCTTTATGGGATTGTGTGGGGATATAGGTGAAATAATCTAGGGATAGGTGTTAAGCGTATCTGGTGAAAGAAAGAAAGAAATATTCGTGACAGTAAATTTGCAAAAGAAAGGAAAACGAAAGACGTAGGGGGTTTGGCACGAAATGGTCTCAAATCATATAAACGCTGATCTTACAGAAGAACCATTATTTTGATGACATTATTTTATCAACGTGATATTTTAATTTGGTTTTGGTTGTACTGCAATGCAAGTAACGATACTTCATTGATTAATTATTTTTAAATGTGTTTGTTTATTGTTTGTACAGTCATTTGACCGACCGGATAGCCTAGTGGTTAGTGACCCTGACTATGAAGCTAGAGGTCCTGGGTTCGAATCCCGGTAGGGGCAGACAGTTGTATGATGAATACGAATGTTTGTGCCCGAGTCATGGATGTTGTATGTATTTAAGTATGTATTTATCTACATTATATAAGTATGTTTATCCGTTGCATGGTACCCCTAGTACAAGCTTTGCTTAGTTTGGGGCTGGGTCAATTGGTGTAATTTGTCCCAAGATATTTGTTTATTTATTTATTTATTTATGTTTTCATTTAGTTCTATCCTTATAATGATGATATTTTTTATCAATTTTGTTACTTGGTAGGTACCTATTCAAATTATCCTAATATTTATAAAACTCGTTTACCACATTACGCTACCATTAGACGAGCAACCATCAAAAACTGACATAAACTTCCTTTTGTCCGCAGATCGCCGTACGGAGTCGACACAAAGGTAATTCACAAAAAAACACATCAGCCCTAATAGATTGGAACGAGACAAGAGAAAATGCCATTAAACATTTTCAATAAAGGGCAGTTCATGTCAACTTTTTTTTTCGGACCTTAATCGGCCCTCGTGAGTGACGGCCGATCGACCACGAATTCAATCAATTGACCTGAACGATGCGGGGACTGAAAGGGGATGGGATCTCCATCATTTCAGTCCAAGGTATTTTATTATCGGGATAAAAAGCTACCTTTTAAAGTGTCTGAAGTAATAAACCTGTCAATATTGATTTTAACTTATGACAAGTTAAATTGGATTTTTGTTCTAATGTTCATACCTATTTAGTGTTTCAAATGGAGTTGATCTTAAATCTACGATCGTTAATTTCATAAAACTAGATCATTAGTGGGAAATGAAATATCTCCTGATTCAGAAGCAAGGAGACATTTTTGTCCCAATAATTTCACCATAGAGTGGGCAGATGATCCTTGTTGCAATGGATATTGACTATGAGAATGTTGAAGTTATTTAATTCATTTTATGGAATCCATTTTTAGTCTTAAGTAGTTCCCAAATGAAAAATCGTGACTATATACTTGTGAACTGTTAAATTAAAATCAAGAACTCTGCATTTCATTAAATCGATAACCTAATTATAATCAGATAAAGAGCTTGCGTCGATTACGGTAACATGAGTATAAAATGTGAAGTTTTAGTATTTACTAATATTGGTACGTATGAAATACTTCCAATTTTTCACAACCCTAAGGGTACGGACCCTGAAATCATTTGGTACATTATTACCGATCGCATTGTGCCTAATGGTGACCCCTTCGATGAAATTCAGAGATAAATTTAATGGAACTATCCAATAATGTGAGTTGGGATTTTCGATAGCCGTAACTGTTATTAGAAAATGACATTGCCACGTTTTCCTGCAAGTATTTTTAGTTTTCACTTAAGAAAAATTTGTAATGTTGCGCTTAAAAACTGTCATACCTTTTCGCTTATTTGCTGTAGCTAAAGCTATTGGAATAAAGCAGACCTGTAGATATCCAATTATGCTATAGTCTAATTATTATTTTAAACGAGTTTACCATCTGACAGGCGTTTGAGTTCGTCGCATTTTGAGCTTCAATAGCCGTCTGTTATGTATTTGAATTTTAAACAAAAATAATTTGTTGCCGTGCGACATGAGTTCTCTTTACAATTTAATCTTTTTACCGTCAATGCGTGAATGTTCAGAGCGTTACATTGATAACAGCATCCTGTTACAAAAAAATGGTAAAATTAGTTTAGTTTTTGTTGAAAATACAACAGTCGATGCAGTCTTCTTCCACGATCGGTTTTTCGGCGACAAATACCTACACATGCTTAGAGCCTGCTCGGTGTACATATAACGCACCCTTCGTGGAAGAAAGACGTAAGTCCTATTAAGCCTTAATAGGACTTACGTCTTTCTTCCACGAAGGGTGCGATAAGTTGTTCGTCGCAACATCTTTTTCAACACGTCAGCTTTTTAGTGTCAAATACTATGATAACACTTTGTTGCCGATACGTGCCGTTAACGCAAACTCTTTCGATACCTACATTTTGTTGTACCAAAACTGACACTAGAAAATCTATAGTAACATAGTATTAAGTACTCTATCTTCATGCTTCAGCCTACAAGACACCAGCATTCTGGCGTAAAGTTTGCGGCATCGTTGCAATAATGCTGCCCACATAATATACCTAAATTTGCATCATGGAGTCTTTAAATTATCTTGTGTCGTGGAAGTTTTTATAGAAATCTATTTTGAACTCCCTCAGGACTTAATACTTCTATTGAATCGCAAATAACGGTCGACGACACCGCAGGATGTGGTCTCTTATCCTATTGATACCACAAGTGACGTTATTACGTTTAAATTTTATTTATGGTGCCGATTCTGACATTGGTTGATTTTGAATGATTTCATTATTTATAGGATTTGAACACAAATCATTATTAAACACTGAAGAAATTGGTCACAGAGTTGTCATGTGACTCTTATTCGAGGGTAATTAATTATATACCTAACAACTTTTTAGATGTGCTTGGTAGCAAAATAAAGTGACTATCTTGAACTTTGATGCTAAGTGTGTTACTATTTTTTAAATGCGATTGCATTTCGTTCACTCCATTAAGCCAGGAGATTAAATGTTTGCAATCATACAAATACGTATACCTAATCCAAATTAATTCATTTAACAGTTTCTTCACCTATTACGCATTATATCCGTTATTAAACCGATCGCCGTACAGCTATGAAACTGCACCAATACATCCCAATCGAACATGTTTGAGCTCTTAATGTGCCGGCCATGTTACCCTGATCTCTGGTTGTTTCACTGGCTCTTGCAGTCTTTAGTTTCAGGCTGCTGCATTGATGGGCCTTGGTGAGCTGGTTTTGTTTATCACACGTCATGTAGGTACTCCGCTACCGCTTTGAAGGCTAATCGTGTCCGGCAACGGTCGTTCGGATGGACCGTTTGTGGCTTGTTTGATCTACTGCGCTAATTCTTGCATTCCACTTATCAAACTACCCTACTTTTGCAGGAAATTGACAACCACAACCTTGTAATTTAAACGGTTTATTATAGAAATTATCCTTGTGCAGAAATTGTTTTAATTCAGCGGCGGTGAAGTCATTGATTGATGGTTGTTCATTCAGATACTTCCCACGTACGACTATTGTAACTAAAAAAAGGTTATTATGTGAATCAAGACTTAGTGTTTCAGGAATACATTCAATCACCATAATTATTTTTTGTATTTACGTTTAAATTTTTGCGGTAAGCATGAACGGGTCTGACATTTCTTGTTAAGTATATTTTATCCACAACGAAGTTAAAGGGGGGTCGGAAATGGCCTGAACTGCTTCGAGAAAAGATGGTACGGCCGTGCCGCTTTTTTTGCTCGACTTGGCGGGGGCACTGCCGTGCCCCCAGATATCTCTGCAACGTCATTCCATATTTTCACACATATTTTCACATCGTGGAATCTAGTTCGAAAATTTGTGTTAAGTCATGATTTTCATTTCCCATTGGCCAGTAATTTGTTAGTTTTACTGCATTACAGTTTGTTAAACTAGTAATTGGTATCGTTTGTGAATTTCATCACTGATTTATTGTCAATTTGCATGCATTATTTTGCAGGAATTTGGTTAATTAGGAACAGGTGTGTTGTATTTTATTGCGTTGTTTCAGTTTGCGGTAAAATTTTAAAAGTTTATTGGAATTATTTTAATGTTAAGTTTAAGTAATATTTGCATTTTCTTCTTTCATTGTCCATTAGTCATCATACATATTGAATGACTTTGAATGAAACTACGTGTACTGGTGATCCATTGGATTTCTGTTTAGACTTTGACGAGGAACTGTAATATCTTCTTGTACTGGTGTCTGCCAACTTTTAACCAAGTCATCAATCTCTCATGTACTAAGGCATATCAACTTCCCAATAGGCAACAAAGTTTTTTCCTTTCACCAAAATAATAAGGTATAGGTACGATGCTTTCATTTAACTGACAGCCACTTAAGAATCGAATAGACGGATCATCACACTAAACCTTGACATTATTAAGTCAATCTCAACATTACAAACACTTATCCGTTCTAATTTAGTATCAAAACTTAATTGGCTCACGATGCCTTAAAAGCCATCCTTACTTTTTTATTTGCCAGACATTCGAAGGTTGAAACAATCATCTTCCGTAACCACATCCTCATGTACGGTGACCTTGACAGTTGAAGATCGACCGTTGATTTGGTGTCTCTAGAATAACTTAAGTTGGGTTAATCCATGGCTCTTTGTATTCTGGTCAAGTTTTAACAGATGGTCTACCATTCGCGTGCGTGCCGCACGACTGGCTGATACTCGTATACACGCTTCCGTTGAATCCGAAGTTTCTTAGGCTATGGTGACGTCAGCTTTACGTTACGTACTAGCATAGAGAAACTAAACCATTGAGCGGAAATTTTATATCCTTTGAGTTTAAAAATAATGCCAAGCCGTTGTGGCGATTGTTGCACTTGAATTGATCTGCTTATCATCGGATGACCTACATGCTTTATGTACAGTCAGGGAATTTAATTCCCTGCCCACCATGGAATCTTTGTATAGTATTAGTGTCGTAACGATTTTCCTTGTTAAGTAATGCGATGTCACTATGACGTTTTATGTGAAGAGGTTCCATGGTGGGTAGGGAATTAAATTCCTTGACTGTACAATGACGAGGACCCGGGTACGATTTCCAGCCAAAGCTTTACTTTTCGTATTTTTCTAAGTGTTCTAATTTTCAGTGTCGTTTAGAAATCTAGAAGCCCGTACCTCTCTCGGCCCCCTTTGTCGCCTACCCTGTGCCTCGCTGGCGAGGACTAATTTAAGCGGTTAGTCTATAGATAAAAGTGTATTTTTCTGTACAATCCTATGATTATGACTGTGATATCAGTTACGGGTAAAGCGGCGCCACCCCGTCGCGTACTTACAACGAGGTCACTGATAAAATATTCAATTTCAGTGATCATTCGGCGCCGTGCAAAGTACCTGGAATGTACGACGTTGGGTGAATTTGTAAGAAAGAAAGTATGAATTGAATTGAACACTTCTGTCGCAGGCGGATTGTAGTGAGCCGCCGTATTGCAAAATGCCTAGCCGTTTTGAATGACAGGGCCGTATTGAAATTCAATGTCAAAACAAAATGTCTAGTAACAATAACATATTAAAAGGAAGTGCACATCATGGTCAATATCAGCTAATTCACCAACAGTATAATGGTTTATCCAACAAGGTTTCTCAGTTTGGATCTAAATGCCTCGTCAGATGGTTCTTCAGTTCAGCAGGAAATACCATAAGTTAGCTTCTTAAAATATTCATAAAAAAAGGAATAAAACAATATTGATACAAAATATAGTAAAAACACTATAAACACCTAACATAAGGTGCCGCCGGCAGCGAGGCGGGGCCTAAGCTACCGGTGGTCAGGGCGACAGAGAGAGGAAACTCCTGACTATCCGAGCCGTGTCCAGGAGTACCGCTTTCTGGATCTGACCCTTGACCTATCCACCCAGCGAGAGCCTTTTAAGGTGTTAATGAAGTATTATTATTATTTATTTAATTGTTGTTAAGCTTTTGAATATAATCGTATTACCATGCATAAAGCGTTCATTGATAAAATATTCAATTCGCAGCGATAGCACGACGCCGAATAGCCAGGGAGGTACGACTCGGAACGAATAGGTTCCCAGCGAAAGAATTTATACGTGGCGCTTAATATTTCACACTGCACTGTGCCCGCTTCCACTTTAGGGCTTTTACACGCGTGTGATTATTCATCATCATCATCATCTACAGCCTAAATACGCCCCGCTACTGGGAACAGGCCTCTCACAATGAGATGGCTTGGGCTCTTTGGAAACTTTACCGTTGAGTTGCTTCGCAGTGTGCATGTTGCCTCACGATGTATTCCTTCACCGAAAAGCCTATGGTTCGAACGCGCCACCCTCCACTTGAGAGGCCACAGATCAAACCACTAGGCTACCGCGCCTTTTTTTTAAATAAAATAAAATTGTTATCTATAAATTACGGTCTTTGGAAAGAGACAATTGGTGTCACGTAAATTAGAGCAAGACAACGGTCTACGAAGCCGAAATTTGCCGAGAAGTCGGTCTTTATGGCCGTGTACTGTATATTGCTGCTCTGTTTTTGCTCATTAATATTGAACCTCTACTAACAAGTGTTTCAATCAATTACAGCATGACCATTTAACAAATATTATTCTTGGTATTTTGTACAAGTACAATATGTATTGTTAAATAGACTGTATCTACACGTATTTCATCACACTGATCAATTAAAAGATGAACAAGATCGTGTCTTTGGAGCCTGTCATGGATTAATTAAGTCCTATGTACACACGATTTATAGAGATACTCGTAACAAAGGGGAAAAGCATATAAATAGAGAATTTATCTTAAATAGTATAATCGTTTCGGTTCATAACCTCCAATTGACATAGAAGACATTCTTAGAATGTGGAATGTCAAATAAATTATTTGACTTTGATTTCTATGTCAGGCAATGATATTTCAAGATTTCGTTTTAATTCTGTCTTACAACTACTCTTACTTGTTTTTCCTAATACATACATACTTAAATCACATCTGTATCCCTTACAGTGTAGACAGAATCTAAGGTAACAAGACCTAAAGGCCACTTTTAGCATAATTGTGGGCGTATAGGTGGAAAGCAAAATACTTACTGATGGGTTGCTAGCCGCATCGTCTATAACATGATTCCTAATATTTTCGCCCATACACGCGGGAAGAGAAGAAACAACTGGTACATTCTATGTTTTTTTTGCTCCCAGACAAAATGGAAGTTTTTTTAGATACGCACATGTAAGTAAATACTGAACTGAATGCCTTATATGACAGGATTATCTAAACATTATAATAATTTTGTTTTTATAACATATACACTTTCGTTATTTTACACATAATATAACATTTCATCCCGGTGTGGAAACAATGCCATTGCGTCACGTGTGCGCACCCTAACTCTAGTGAAGCGCTGCTCAATTAAACCTTGCGCGAGACGAGACGCAGCGCCGGCAATTCGTTGTGGCCAAGTTGTGGTCTCATTAAACGGTCGGATTCCCGCGCGTCACTGATGACGCGAAATGTTGTACACCCCTGGAATAGCGCCACAGAGAAACGGAACAGAGTGGTAAATACGGGCTGTCCAATTCTGGAACGTGTCAGTGATTCGTCAGTTTGTACCGTGTACGCTAGGTTTTCAGACATTTTTTGACGACGAGGAAGGTGTGCAGTCGGTCCAGATTTCTACCACCATCTCGCTCTCTAATCCTGCCGCCAAGCAGCAGTGTTTGCGTGGAGAGTAAGCTTAGCCCGTGAAATTACTGGCACATGAGGTATTTTATCTTAGCCCGCTTTTCAAATGGTGATTAGGGTACTTATCATTAGTTAATTCATTTCCTCGCTTGCCTTTGTTGTAATATTTAAAATCAACTGACTTTTTTTCAATCAGATATCAATGCGTCGCCCAATCAGAGTGCAGCATTCGCCGTAGTTCAGTAAATTGTTTAACTAACAACATTACCACTTTATTAGTTAATTACTTCTTGCTTTAAATAAGGCTGTGTCGAAAGTGGAACTCAAATTGTTGTGCGCCTCTGAAGCGAGGGAAAATTTGAACGAACACGTCGACGTTTGAGGCGAAAATGTTGAGCGCAACTGGCCGAGAGCGGTGCTATGTATTTTCCAAGTTCATCTAGTGAAGGAATGGAATTGTTAATTGCATTGAAATTTTAAAGTTTGAGCGTTTCAGGTGTTTTTTTGCTTTGGAAAAACAAAAAGCTAGTTTATTAGTTTGTTGTTTAGGGACAGCTTTGCTTACGTTTGGATTAGGTCTATTAATATCAATTGTTCCAAGACATTTATTGGAAGTTTCAATTTAGTATTAAATTTACTTCCCTCTCTGATAAAAATTGTAAGAGTTGACTTTCATTTAAACAGACTGCTTGTAATGTAAAATTAATTACAATCCTTCCGGGATGTAATTAAGGGTTCAAATTTAAGATTAATTTATGAATTATAATCATTTTCTTAAGTGCAAGCTGTAAGGAAAATTTCGCCCTTTAAGATTTTTAATAACGATTAAGTGGCTTCCCAGGATATAAATCCACTTTGATGTCTTTGATACTCTTCTCAAATAAGCTAATTTTCTTGCTCACTGAGTGTATATTGTCTGCAATTTTGAGTTAAGTAAGCTATGTACATTTCGCTAGTGGACTTTTAATGGTCCTGATTTCTAATAAACTGTCTAGCTGTTTCCCGTATTCCCGTTTCTATAATTAAGGACTGTATGCCGGCTTCAGCAGTCAAGTGTAATAATATATTTATATAGACAAAGTTTCAAAAACAAGTACCATACGCTCTTACACCAGCGTAATAAGGGCGAGGGACATATTTTTGAGAAGTTCCTTTCGATGCTTATTTTTGCACTTGACCGTACCTAGCCGAACACTTTAGTTACTTTGTCGCAATAATCAACTACGTCTTTAAATTTTATATGAGTCACAGTATTGAAAATGACAAGGTTCAGCTACTTCTGAGGTCGACCGTACTAGTTAAATCTATAGGCGACGGTTTTTGCTTAATTTCGGTCGAGTCTCTTGCTTGTTTTCCACCGCGAACGCCAGCAAAATTTTCTATTAAGTACTTACAAGTATCTACACCTATAAAACAGTACCGTGACTGACTGGCTGACTGACTGATAGACAACGCACAGCCTAAACTACTGGAGCTAGAGATTTGAAATTTGGCACACATGTTCCTAAAGCATCATAGATGTGCACTGAGAAAGGATTATTCGAAATTCTCACGGGATAGGGAAATATCCTGACTTTGTTTGTTTCTTTGTTTAGGAGTTTAGCTGTACTATTTCTGATATGCAACGGGTGCTTTTTTTACGGGAAAATGCAAAATTCCCGCGGGATAAAAGTAAGTGAATTCATCTTCGGGGCTGATTTTAAAAATTATTTCACTAATAGACATACACTACCTATCCCAGATTGAAATAGGTTACTTTCGCATTCCATCAGGTGACCCACTAGTTCGTTTGTCTGGCCTATCTAACATAAAAAAAAACCTTTTTGTGATTCCTTAGCCAAAATATCAAAAACGATAGCTAATTATCAAAAAGAACATAAATAAATTGCAATTTTCTTATTTCTGATTTAGATATGGGCATTTAAATGTCACTACAAAACGCGCTTCTTTTGTTTTAGTATCTTAGAAGTATCTATGGTAAACGTTTCAAGTTTGTTTTGCTCGCGAAACCGTCTAGTAAACCTGGTACGACGCTGGCTTGGCCGTTTTTCATTCGAATAGTCAGTTTCTACCTGAAAGAGGAGAGGGTCCAATTAGGTATCGTGAATACAGACAGGAGGTAACCCCGCAGTCGACATCTCTATCAAATTAAACTCGAGTTTCAAAAGATACAGAAATTATGAGCAATGAGGGAGAAATTAAGATGGCTTTTTGAAACTCGCTTATGTGAAGATCCGCTCTGAGTGTTTTGTAATTCATAATACCACGTGTTTGCTGATTCGTACCTTTGTGCTGTTTGGTCTTCATGGTTCTGGTCTTGGTTTTCTTTGTTATTAAATTAAAATGTTCTCTCAGAAGTTCTTCTTTTTCTTTATTTAGCATATCTTTTTTATACGTCTTATAGATTCTGTGCTCGTCTTACATATGGTGTGATATGTCAAGTAAGTCTTTTAAATATTGCAGTTTGGATTTGCGATAACAATCTTTCGATCCAGAGATTCTTTTGCGAATCATAAAATGGACTTTAAAGTGCCATTTTTTGAATGTAAAGTGTCCGTCACGTTTTTGTTCGAGTGATCTCTCTCTTTTAGTGACTCTCCAACTAGTGGAGGTTGGCAGTCAGCTCCGCATGTTTCCTCGGATCCTTCGCGAGGTTGAAAAGTTCGGCAGCACTTGCGACTCCAGTCCACTCCCGGATATTGCGCAACCGCGACTTCTTCCTACGGCTCTTCTGCCTGCTACTTTGCCCATCATTATTAGTTGCAGGAGTATCTGGCGTGCCTAAGCACGTGGCCCAGGTAGGCAACTTTACGGTTTTTGATGGTCTGCATAAGTTGGCGTTTCTTTCCAGCGAGTTCGAGTGATAATTTTGTAGAAATGCACAGATTTTTACCAATCATTAATGGAATTTTCACTGTACAAAAGTGACTGAGTTCAATGTCTGGGGATATAGTTTGTATAGGTAATTTACCTACTTAAGTCAATGATTATAATAGGTACTTATCTGGAAGCTGGCTTAGAATAGATCGGGCACTACAATGGTTCGCTTGCCTGAACTTTCCTGAAATACGTACATCAATCAGTTGAGTGTCTTCAGGCCTTCCATTCTCCCGTCTATTTACGTACAACGATTGGTTTTGAAAACGATGGCTGCTCTCTCCGCTTTGTTGTAATTTTAGACGGTTAATTCCGTAGACGTTTGCGGCCTTGTTTCTAGATATACCATTTCTTTCCTTGACTGTATGACTGTAAGCAACTAGCGTCTGTATTCTGAATAGTATAGCAAGTACGCAAAATGTGAGATCATACAAATTTTTATCAACAATTCTACGTACGAGCTAGCAACCCATCACTATTTTGACCCCCCTTTCTAACTATACGCCCACAATCATGCTAAACGTGGCCTTTAGATCTTGTTACCTTAGGCTCTGTCTACCCCGTGTCTACCCCGTGTCTAAAGACGTGATTTATGTATGTTTGTATACATTCTACGACAATTAAGTGATTCTTCGCGTCATAATGCCTTTTTTTTTTTCAGTAGGTACCACGCAATAAATGAACATTTACTTCGATATCGTTCATAAATATCTGCTTGTTCAACTCTACTGGTCAGGCTAGACTTTGTTGGATTTTAAAAGGTCTGTAGCCATTATTATTATTTAATCTGGTATTTTGGGTATGGGTTAGAAAGCTGTTAGTGGTAGTTAACCGTACAAAACGCCTGACTGGAAAAAGTTCCGTTGTGACACGAAAATTTCACAATTACCTATTGTGGTTAGGGTGGACAACTTTTTGGCCGTTACTCATCCACGGCTTCCTATAGTACTCTAAGCGTTGGTTTTCTGCGCCTTAATTGCGCACGCGCGTTTAACTTTAATCGCCATTTTAAATTAAAGCACGTGTCAACATACGTCTCGTCCCGAACTCATAAAACCTGACCGCTGCGTGCCTAATGCATTCCTGATGAAGTGGGTGCCTGCTACTGGTCCTGACACGACTTAAATTACTTTCAGCCTTTTTGTTCCGCCCCGGGAATCTAGGTGAGCACAACAAGAACTTGCGAGATTATGTTTTGTATTTTTAAAATGGCGCGTTGCCTGTTTGGCTGGCTATTGTTTTATGCTTTTAAGAGTGCGGTTTTTATGGAGAATGCAGAGTGAAGAGGCTCCTTGTTGAGATCTTGTAGAGTCATCGGAGTGGATATTTTTTCACTCTTTTACTATATTCGTTGGATTATTTAAACAGCATCATCACTACATAGTATAAAACAAAGTCGCTTTCTCTGTCCCCGTGTCCCTATGTATGCTTATATGTTCAAAGCTACACAACGGATTTTGATGCGATTTTTTTAATAGATAGAGTGATTCAAGAGGAATGTTTATATGTTTAATACATGCATAATATACCGTGCGAAGCCGGAGCTGGTCGCTAGTTTTATATTATAACTCCAAACATAAGCATGATTAGCATGATTGTGGGCGTATAGTTGGAAAGGGGAATCAAAAATAGTGATGGGTTGCTAGCCGCATCGCCTATAACATGATTCCTAAGATTTTCGCCCATTCCTTGATGGGCTTTTACCGTCTGCGCGGGAAGAAAAACAATTGGTACCTACATTCTATGTTTTTTCTTTACTCCCAGACCACACTGAGAAAATTAACCTTCTGATATTGGAAGGATTTACCTTCTATTTTGACTCAGTAGGAATTTTACCGTCTAGTTTGGATGGATAATTTACTAAGTTTTTACCGTCCAAAACTTTCCTTCCACATGATTCCTTTCTGAAATTTCCTTCTTTTTTGATAGGATAAGTGAAAACAATAATTACCTTCCTTTTTTTTCCTACTGAGTCAAAATAGAAGGTAATTAAACGGACGGTAAATTAAATTGTAATTACCTTCTAATAAATTCCGACCGATTAATACCTTCCATATTTTTCCTACTGAGTCAAAATAGAAGGTAATTAAACGGACGGTAAATTAAATTGTAATTACCTTCTAATAAATTCCGACCGATTAATACCTTCCATATTTTTCCTACTGAGTCAAAATAGAAGGTAATTAATGGAAGGTAACAGAATTGTGATTACCTTCCTTTTTTTTCCTACTGAGTCAGAATAGAAGGTAATTCAACGGACGGTAAACATGACTGATTACCTTCTAATAAATACCGTCTGATTAATACCTTCCACATTTTACCTATCAACTCAGAATAGAAGGTAATTCAACGGAAGGTAAATGGTTAAAACATTTACCTTCCAATAATTTCCAACCGATTTATACCTACCATAATGGAAGGTAAACGCAGTAGGAAAATAGAAATATACCGTTCAATATAGGAAGGAATTTCCTACCGTAAATATAAGTTTCCTTCTACAATGGAAGGTGAACCCAGTAGGAAAAGTGACGTACCTTCCATTGTAGGAAGATTTTTCCTACTATATTGTTTATAATTCCTTCTGCAAAGGAAGGTGAACGCAGTAGGAAGTGACGTATTCCTTCCGTTGTAGGGTGGATTTTCCTACTATATGGTATGTAATTCCTTCTACAAAGGAAGGTGAACGCAGTAGGAAAAGTGACGTATACCTTCCGTTATAGGAAGAATTTTCCTGCTATATGGTTTATAATTCCTTCTACAAAGGAAGGTGAACGCAGTAGGAAAAGTGACGTATACCTTCCATTGTAGGAAGGATTTTCCTACTATATGGTTATAATTCCTTTTGAAATAGACGGTGAATACAATGGGAAAACTGGCTGGTACCTTCCACTGTAGGAAGGATTTCCTACCATATGGTTTGGAATTCCTTCTACAATGGAAGGTGACCGCAGTGGGAAAACTGGCTGGTACCTTCCAATGTAGGAAGGATTTCCTACCATATGGTTTGGAATTCCTTCTACAATGGAAGGTGACCGCAGTGGGAAAACTGGCTGGTACCTTCCACTGTAGGAAGGATTTCCTACCATATGGTTTGGAATTCCTTCTACAATGGAAGGTGACCGCAGTAGGAAAACTGGCATATACCTTCCATAGTAAGAAGGGTTTTCCTACTATAATGTTATAATTCCTTCCAGAATGCAGTAGGAAATCTGTCACGTACCGTCCATTGTAGGAAGTATTTTCCTACTATATAGATAGATTACACCATTTAGCAGGAAAATCCTTCCCATAATAGAAGGTACATACATATCAGGCTTCCCATTGGATTCACCTTCCATTGTAGTAGGTAACTTATACCAATGATTAGGGTTACCTACTACAGAGGAAGGTCAACCCAGTGGGAAGCCTGATATGTACCTTCTATTATGGGAAGAATTTTCCTGCTAAATGGTGTAATCTATCCATATAGAAGGAATATACTTCCTACAATGGACGGTACGTGCCAGATTTTCTACCGCATTCAGCTTCTATTCTAGGAGGAATTATAACATTATAGTAGGAAAACCCTTCTTACTATGGAAGGTACATGCCAGTTTTCTCACTGGCGATGGATGAAGGTAGCCATCTCATCTTCCCCGTGTATTCATCTTCTATGAGACAGCTACTGTAGTTTCCTTTAATATCATCAAGCCTGAAAAACAACAAATTAATCATTTGGTATATGTAGGTAATAATCAAATTACAAAATAAAACCAGTAAATAGTAAAGAGAAAGGCGTGTATTTATTTTCAGCGTGTATTAACCCTAAACCCCTAAACTACCAAAAGTTTACAAAAATTGCTAGTCATAACCAAAACACTACGAGATGGCTCCCCTACTTACATCCATATTGCGTCGTAAGGCTAAATTCAGCAAAAGGAAATCTCTCGATCACCAATCGCCAAAAAAATAACCAACACAATGGATTGGATTATCAAAGGGATAGCTGATTCGGTACCTACAGCGTGTAGGTCATTTATGCCCGTAGGATTAAGCTGGTCGTGAATTAGTGAAATACTGACGAAGAAAAACGTCCAGAAAATCCAGTTGTTAAACTGTCTGTGTATGTATAGGTACGGCGCATAGTATAATTATTATCCTCGAATCAACCATTTTTGTGACTGTTTAGTGACTGGATTATCTGCACGTCTTTCTTCGTCAGTTTTCACTAAAGCACCATCAATAAACAGACAGACTGGCTAAATCCTATACACGTAAACATAAGTGACCTACACGCTGTAGATACTGAATCAGCCATCCCGCTGATAAACCAGTCAATATGTTGCTGCCTCTGGGAACAATATGAGACAAATTTTTGTTGTACAAGTAAAATCAATACACAAATTAACAAACACATGAATCATCATCATCAACCGAGACAAACACAAAAAGTCAAAAAGAGAAATTTAAAAGATAACAACAAAGAATCTTAAACAACTTATACGGTAAGGTTGTGGTTAGTTACTCCGACATTATCTCTTAATAGTATGTACACGATAAAATTCGACCATGAATGGTGGTGTAACTTTGTAATGAATGATAATTTCAAGCAGCACTTTTTTTCAAATAATCAGTCGTTATGAAACTGCGTAATAAAAATACAATCATAATGAAATCTTATGGCGTCTGTGAGTTTTAGCTTTATGTATATATTTTACTAATGATATTTTCGAGCAGCACTTTTTTCAAATAATCAGTGGTTATGAAACTGCATAATGTGAATACAATCATAATGAAATGTTATGGCGTCTGTGAGTTTTAGCTTTATGTTTATATATATTTACTGTGTCTAAATAATAAAGATGCTATTTCATTATGATTATATTTTTAGTATGCAGTTTCATAACCACTGATTATTTGAAAAAAGTGCTGCTCGAATTATCATTCATTGCAAAGTTACACCATAATCATTAATGATCGGATTTTATCGTGTACGTAACTACATAATTATAACTTATTAATTTATGTAAGCTTATAAAATAATGTTATCATTTGAGATAAAGACACGGTCTTATTATAATATTACTTTGGGCTTTTAGAATCTAGAATAAATTATAAAATACGGTAAGTATCAGGTTTTATGATTATGTCGAAGTATCAACGTTCTCTCATCACCCAAATAATAATACTCAATATAATGCTTGAATCCTTTATAAGTAAAAAGAGTATTTATGAATAACGATTACGTGGCTTATAGCCTATAACTGATCATGAATTGAAGAAGTCTATATCACAAATGCTGGGCTATGTATTTACCCATTATTTTGTCAATCGTTACTTGATATCAGATAAGTTCCTGATAGCTTAAGTATCAGATATGTAAAGAAAGAGACTGCAATAGCCTATTAAAATCTTCAACCTGTTTTCAGTTTTACTTCCTTAGATCAAAGCCTATTCATAATTGAAAATATGTAAGAAATACAATTAATACAATACAATACAATACAATAACTCTTTATTGAACACCACATATAATAATATGTATGTATGGTATAACTCTTTATTGTATATAAAACACAAGAAAAAAATTAATACAGGATAACAGACATGCACAAAGGCGAACTTATCCCTAAAAGGGTTCTCTTCCAGTTAACCTTTGAACGATTGACAGGACATAAGTATTAGGCAAGAGTAGACACACAACATATAACAACCAAAAGAGAAAAAAGGTATACAGAATATTACAAGGTAACAATAGGCGCGCTTATCGCTACAGAGCGATCTCTACCAGGCAACCATAATGGACCATAATATTGCATTAAATCACAAATATTTTGATCAGTATTCTTAATAACAACGAATGATCCTACTTATTAAATTAAGTTACAATAGATGTTTGAGAAATGAAGTGGTGCTTCAAACAAATTTAGTTTATTTTTTTTTTGGTCACTTCAGTCTCGTATGGGTCTTTCGCTTTAATGTCACGTTTAATGATTCAGCTAACTCAGATGTCGATCGGTGGTTCCAATCGACATCTGTGTATATACCATAGACTGCCTGTTGTATAAATTCCCATACATTATGACATTCAAGAGGATATTGGGCATAGTAATGAATAAAAAAGTTGGAAACACACTTCAACTGCTTTTAGAATGGTCGGAAAATAATACAATATTTTATCCACAACAAGGTAAGTCTGATCGATCTCGGCCCATGAGGTACCCACTGATAATACGAAAGGTTGTAGATGTATTTCGTTCCGCCACTTCAATTTACGTGAAGCTTCTTTAAGGTGATTACGCAATTTTTCGATTCCCTCACACGTCAGCTTGCGTGTGAACTAAGAAAAAAAAAGAATCTAGTACGTTACTTTTAGTGGGCTTCCAATTTTTGTTGACTTCATATACTCCGGGGAACAGAAACGGTAGCAGCAAAAGCAGTCCAGTTGTTTGAAGATCAACACGCTCTTCTGAAATATTTATAAGATTGTTCAAATACCAGTCGTAGTTGGCTACAAAAATATTTATATCGGAGATGGAAAAACTTTGGGGACCCGATTTCCTCTTAAGGAAGCATTTGCGGGTGGTAGGACCTCGTGCAAAGTCAGTCCGGATCACTATCACCATCATAGTCGTTAATCATGCCGCCAAGCAGCAATGCATGCCACGCCGAAACACAGCAGCACATGCACTGCTGCTTGGCGTCATGATTAGCGAGTAAGACGCTGGTAGCGATCCAGACTGACCTTGCATGAGCTGGTCCTACCACTTGCAAACTTTCTTAATAAGACATCAAAAAAGTTTAATGTAGTGTTAAATTTTTAAAGTAAAAGTGTAAAAAAAAGTAGTTAGTTTCTTATGGAATGGAAAGAATCAGTCGCCTTAACTGTAATTTAGAATCGATTAAACTAAATATACATACATACACATACATAAATCACATCTTCTTTATCCCTTACGGGGTAGACAGAGCCTAAGATGACAAGACCCTAAGGCCACGTTTATCATGATTGTGGGCGTATAGGTGAAAGGAGGAATCAAAAAATAGTGGTGGGTTGCTAGCCGCATCGCCTATTTAACATTATTCCTAAGATCTTCGCCCATTCCTTCTATGGGCTTTTTTCATTCTGCGCGGGAAGAGAAGTGAAACTAAATATAAGTATGTATTTATGCTTTTTAAAACTAACCTTTCGCTAATTTCACAAAAACTGTAACTTTTTCTTTTTGAAGTTGAGCCGTTATTTTACTTTGCACTTCGATAGCAAGCTCCAAAATATTTTTCTTTTTTGATATTAGGAAATCTTTCAGTTTACTGCTAGACTCCAAATCACCAAACAATAACTGGACATCTTTTTTTATCTGCAAATAAGAAAAAAACATAAACAACTTGAAATATCAAAAACCGAATACCACTTAATTTTCTCTAATAATGTGACCCAGGGTGTTGTAGAATTTCATACTTACTAACGATGGTCCAATATTCGGTAGGGCTAGTTCTTTATACGATGTTATATACTGCCACAGAGTTCCTTGAGTTTCTGTCAATTCTTTCATGCGAATGACATGAGTATCTCCCAGGCTTGTAATAATTCAGCAGACACGTTATTTCTTAAATCGATCGCAACTGACTTCAATTTTTCATTTTCGCGTACTGCAAATAGAAAAATAACATAAAATCACGAATCAACAATATAATAATGACTAAACTAGCTACACTAACTTAAATACCTGGAGCCGAGTATGATACTTCATTTTCCTCTTGAACAGGTCTGAGGCCGGAAGCCCTAGTAATTTTCTGTGGTATTTTTGTACTTTCAAAAGCCGACGAGGCCCGTGAACCTGTTTCGCTATTATCACTATTACTAGCACGCAATTTTGCGGATTGATCTTTACTTATTAGTTTTTTGCGCAATAGACATAGTTGATTGTATAAGGCTCCCGTAGCTCTTCCTTTATTAACAACTTGGCCACTTTTGGTCTTGTATTTTTCGTTTTGAACTAAGTAGAATCTTGATGTGCGAGATCATTATCGAGGAGCCAAGAAACAAGGCTGAATGCGAAGCGCTTTCTTGGAAGCATTTGTGGTATAACATTTTTGAGTTCATGATCAGTTATAGACTTGAGATGGTCTATGTGAGTATAACCATTGTCTGAAAAGAAAATTACAAATCATACATAACCACACCAACCATGCATTTAAAATCGTTTTATAAGTATTGTTAACCATGTTAAGTAGACCATTTTTATAACATTTCCTACACCAGAAAAAGCAAGATTCAATCCTTTATAACCCCACACGCAAAAAACGGTTTAATAGCTGTGTGTGTGTGTAACAGGGACCGGAACCGGTATTTAAAAAAAAACCGATTTTGCCTAGCATATTGAATTATTTTATGCTCTTTTTGTAGGTCTCAATCATGTATTTAAGTAACAACTTCGCATTATGAAATTTTCCTATAAAAAATTAAATTATAAACCAAAGAACGAAATAGAACGCAATAATACCGGTATTTTTGTATGAAGAAATACCGGTATCCGGTCCATGGTGTGTAACGACTTTTGGTAACTACACAAGTTTTATACTTAAATAAACTATCTCATTCTGAGAGGAGGCCTGTGCCCAGCAGTGGAACGTATAAAGGCCGGAAATGATGATGATGATATAAGTTCCTGTCAAAAATTTCATTTTGAATACAAGCTTTTGCTGACTGTACTTACATTGTAATCCGTCCATGTGTACCAAATTTCAAGTCTATCAGACCAACCGTTGAAGAGTTCCCTCCTGCGGATACGTCCCTGGCTGGGTCACCAGAACTCCACCGACCGATTATTTAGATCTCTAGGATTATTTAGTGGGATAATTAGTAAAACCACAAGCGAAAACGACATTAAGACATGGAAATTTTAAATAACACAATTTAGGCGATAGAATTAAAACACTCACCAGTAAAATTTTTCACCATTCCATCATCAGCCCCGAGTTTGAGTAAAATGTCTTCTAGAGACATATTTTAGTTAGGTAGTAACTATTTAAATTGGTACTGTTCACTACCACAAAAATAATAACAAATATTTAAAAAAAATTAAAGAGACGTCGGAGAACGTAAATTTATAAATATTCGACCTGAACTTCAACCGATGGCATCTAACGGACTGAACGACTAGCTAAACTACGCTTAAAAAATATTGGGCATGGATGGAGGGAGAGATTCCTTCCGAACATTGCAAGTTAGTAGGAATATGAGAGAAATTCCTACTGTTAGCACAACTATGGAAGGATTGATGTAATTTGTATTGATATTCTATTAAAGAGGTGCCTACATAAATAATACATAAGAATTGTGTAATTTGTATCGTTATTTTATTATACATAAGTATTATCGAGATGCGGCAATTTGTATGGAAGTACCTACCTATTCGAATGACTGTATCTTACGATTGCGTAGACTTAAAGGTTCGATTTTCTCACAGTTTGCAAGGGACCTCAGACCTCAGTATTTAGTATCAATTTGATTTTTATATCTACGCGATTCTGAGAAACTACGCTTACAAAATATTGGGCATGGATGGAGGGAGAGATTCCTTCCGAACATTGCAAGTTAGTAGGAATATGAGAAAAATTCCTACTGTTAGCACAACTATGGAAGGATTGATGTAATTTATATTGATATTCTATTAAAGAGGTGCCTACATAAATAATACATAAGAATTGTGTAATTTGTATCGTTATTTTATTATGCATAAGTATTATCGAGATGCGGCAATTTGTATGGAAGTACCTACCTATTCGAATGACTGTATCTTACGATTGCGTAGACTTAAAGGTTCGATTTTCTCACAGTTTGCAAGGGACCTCAGACCTCAGTATTTAGTATCAATTTGATTTTTATATCTACGCGATTCTGAGAAACAAATTGGGCAGGTTAAAATATAATCCAGTGTAAGCAGAGCCCTGCTCGTAAGTAAAATGTAGGCAAAGTGAGGTCATTTAATATTGGTTATTTACATATGGGCGAAAATCTTAGGTATCATGTTATAGGCGATGCGGCTAGCAACCTCATCACTATTTTGATTCCCCTTTCCACCTATACGCCCACAATCATGCTAAAACGAGGCCTTTAGGTATGTATATAGGTATGTATGTGTGTTATTTACATAGGCCAACGTAAAAAAATATTTATTTCATTAGTTGTACTAAACTACCTTCGTACCAAATTTCTAGGACAACTGAAAGTAACCTGTAGGTTTTCTAAAGTCGGCAATTTGTATGAAAGCATCATTTCTAACGACTGTATCTTTTGATTATGCTGGCTCAAAGGGTTCATATTTTTACAGCTCCAAGAGACTGTAGACCTCAGTGTAAGGGTCTTGACGGACAGACAGATAGAAAATGAAGTGATCTTTTATAAGGGTTTATTTTTTCCTTTACAGGTAGGTACGGAACCCGAAAAATTTTTAACTAACGACTTTTTTAACCCCCGGAAAATGTTTTACTTTCCTGCGGGAACCCATCAGTTTTATGGGATATATAAATTTTATACGTAACTAGCTGTTGCCCGCAACTTCGTCTGCATAGAATTCGTTTATCGCTATCCCGCGGGAACTACGCAATTTTCCGGGATAAAAAGTAGCCTATGTGTTATTCCAGACGATAATCTATGTATGTTCCAAATTTCATCCAGATCTGTCCAGCCGTTCTGGCGTGAAAGAGTAACAAACATCCAAACATACTCACAAACTTTCACATTTATAATATTAGTAGGATATTGTTTAATTTAACCGGTAATATCAGGTAACAGTATGCCAATTTTACTTAATCAGATGCATAAGTTGTTGATTACTTACCTGCATACGTTATTAAGTATAGTTTTTTAACTATCCAACGGATTTTTTTTTTAATTTTCCGGGAATAAAAGTGTTGAAATACTATTTTATATTTAACTAGCCTTCCGTCCGCAGCTTCGCCCGCGTTAAATTAATTTTCCCGTAGGAAAAGGTATTTTCCCGCGATAAAAAGTAGCCTTTGTCACTCAGTGATAATGTAGCTTTCTAACGGCAAAAGAATTTTTGAAATCTGTCCAGTAGTTTCGGAGCCTATTCAATTGAAACAAACAAACAAACAATCAAATTTTTCCTCTTTATAATATTAGTATAGATATAGATTATTAGTATAGAGTAGTATAGATATATTATTTATTCAGGCACAACTTAACATATGACATACACATGACAACCAAAACAATCAAAGACAATCTCAACTAAACTACCATAGAGGTGCTACATCACTATATTCTAACAAAAAGTATCTAAAATGTTGACCGGGGATATAAGGTACCACCATGCAAAATTTCATTTAAATCGGTTTAACAGTTTTCAGATTAACACGTACAAACAGACAGAGAAACGAAAAAAAAAACTGGATATTGTGTTCTATTTCACTTCTTACATCCCGCTGACTCAAGCCTACCTAAGCGTTGCCAGTAATTTTAGGTCGGTTAAGGTAGTTATTAAATGCAGACATGTGTTTTATACCTACTATTTAGTTTTTATTATAAGTAAATATTTCTAACACTACGGCTGTTCAAAAGATCAAATGTCTCTGGAAATCACATATTGCTATGCAAATTGAACAGGCGTTTAACGCTTAACACATTGCAAGCTAAATTATTTTGTAATGAAAAACAAATACTTATCGTAGATTTTTAATAATTTAAGGGAAAACATAGTCATTAAGGCCTATTGTAATGTGAGAATGTATCAAAAATACACGCTGTACCTATACAATGCGCAAACGCCTGCATAGCTGTGAAATTTACTTTCATACGTACTTGGACTTGCTATTCAGTTTTGTACAGGCGCTTCAACGCCTCAATAACTTTTCGGTTACTTTAATATTTTTTCCAAAACCTTATACTTTAAAGCAAATTAGTTTTACGGAATTAATTTCCACTTTCATATCCAGACCAAAATCAATGGGTCAAAAATGTAAAGCTGTTCTTACTAAGTATTTATGTTCTAAAATCTTAACGTGTCAAATCTTTTTACCGACTAATTTGAAAATAAAAGAAAGTTAGATTTCCCACTGAATTGGTAGGTTATGCGGTAATATCCTACTAAAATTTAATTTCTCTACCAATTTGGATGACAAATACTTTGTTGTATACCTACCTAGTCAACCTACAATTTGTGTTATCCACCAGAAACAAAGAAAAAAAAAGAGCCGTTTGGATAATAACCCACCAAATCAGAAGGATAACCAATTAATCCTGCGAAAATTACCTTCCAACTTATAATCCATCGAAATCGGTGGGAAAAGTAAACCGAATTCCTACTCATTATTTTCGTTCTTAAATCTTTCCTTCTAATATTTCCTATTACCGATTTTACCCACCTGTTCGGTCGGTAAATATGATACATTTTCCAACTAGATTGGTAGGTATGTGGTAATATTCTAACAAATTTTAGTTCCTACAAATTTGAAAGATAAAAACTATATTGAATACCTACCAAGCCAGAAGAATACCCATTAGTGCTTCCAAATTAACCTTCCATTTGTGCTACCCACCAAAAACAGAAGGAAAAAAAATTGTTCCTTCGAAATATTTTCCTTCTAAAATGTTTCCGGTTAAATTTCCTACCGACTTGGTAGATAATGTGGTAATTTCCCACCAAATGAGATTACCTATCAATTCGGAAGGCAAAAGCGAGGATAATAACCCACCAAATCAGAAAGATAACAAATTAATCCTGCCAAAATTACCTTCCAACTTATAATCCATCGAAATCGGTGGGGTAAAGTGAACCGAATTCCTACTCATTATTTACCTTCTTAAATATTTCCTTCTAATATTTCCTATTACCGATTTTACCCACCTATTTGACCGGTAAATATAGTACTTTTTCCGGCTAGATTGGTAGGTTACGTGGCAACTTCCTACCAAATTTTATTACCTGTCAATTTGGAAGATAAAAATTATGTTGAATACCCACCAACTCAGAAGGATACACGTTATTCCTTCCAAATTAACCTTCCATTTGTGCTACCCACCAAAAACAGAAGGAAAAAAAAAAATTGTTCCTTCGAAATGTTTTCCTTTTAAAATGTTTCCGGTGAAATTTCCGACTGATTTGGTAGATAATGTGGTAATTTCCCACCAAATGAGATTACCTATCAATTCGGAAGGCAAAAGCGAGGATAATAACCCACCAAATCAGAAAGATAACAAATTAATCCTGCCAAAATTACCTTCCAACTTATAATCCATCGAAATCGGTGGGGTAAAGTGAACCGAATTCCTACTCATTATTTACCTTCTTAAATATTTCCTTCTAATATTTCTTATTACCGATTTTACCCACCTATTTGACCGGTAAATATAGTACTTTTTCCGGCTAGATTGGTAGGTTACGTGGCAACTTCCTACCAAATTTTATTACCTGCCAATTTGGAAGATAAAAATTATGTTGAATACCCACCAACTCAGAAGGATACACGTTATTCCTTCCAAATTAACCTTCCATTTGTGCTACCCACCAAAAACAGAAGGAAAAAAAATAATTGTTCCTTCGAAATGTTTTCCATTTAAAATGTTTCCGGTGAAATTTCCGACTGACTTGGTAGATAATGTAGTAATTTCCCACCAAATGAGATTACCTATCAATTCGGAAGGCAAAAGCTAGGATAATAACCCACCAAATCAGAAGGATAACCAATGAATCCTGCCAAAATTACCTTCCAACTTATAATCCATCAAAATCGGTGGGTAAAGTGAACCGAATTCCTGCTAATTATTTACCTTCTTAAATATTTCCTTCTAATATTTCCTATTGCCGATTTTACCCACCTATTTGGCCGGTAAATATAGTACTTTTTCCGGCTAGATTGGTAGGTTACGTGGCAACTTCCTACCAAATTTTACTACCGGCCAATTTGGAAGATAAAAAATATGTTGAATACCCACCAACTCAGAAGGATACTCGTTATTCCTTCCAAATTAACCTTCCATTTGTGCTACCCACCAAAAACAGAAGGAAAAAAAATAATTGTTCCTTCGAAATGTTTTCCTTTTAAAATGTTTCCGGTGAAATTTCCGACTGACTTGGTAGATAATGTGGTAATTTCCCACCAAATGAGATAACCTATCAATTCGGAAGGCAAAAGCTAGGATAATAACCCACCAAATCAGAAGGATAACCAATGAATCCTGCCAAAATTACCTTCCAACTTATAATCCATCAAAATCGGTGGGTAAAGTGAACCGAATTCCTACTAATTATTTACCTTCTTAAATATTTCCTTCTAATATTTCCTATTACCGATTTTACCCACCTATTTGGCCGGTAAATATAGTACTTTTTCCGACTAGATTGGTAGGTTACGTGGCAACTTCCTACCAAATTTTATTACCTGCCAATTTGGAAGATAAAAATTATGTTGAATACCCACCAACTCAGAAGGATACACGTTATTCCTTCCAAATTAACCTTCCATTTGTGCTACCCACCAAAAACAGAAGGAAAAAAAAAAATTGTTCCTTCGAAATGTTTTCCTTTTAAAATGTTTCCGGTGAAATTTCCGACTGACTTGGTAGATAATGTGGTAATTTCCCACCAAATGAGATAACCTATCAATTCGGAAGGCAAAAGCTAGAATAATAACCCACCAAATCAGAAGGATAACCAATGAATCCTGCCAAAATTACCTTCCAACTTATAATCCATCAAAATCGGTGGGTAAAGTGAACCGAATTCCTACTAATTATTTACCTTCTTAAATATTTCCTTCTAATATTTCCTATTACCGATTTTACCCACCTATTTGGCCGGTAAATATAGTACTTTTTCCGACTAGATTGGTAGGTTACGTGGCAACTTCCTACCAAATTTTATTACCTGCCAATTTGGAAGATAAAAATTATGTTGAATACCCACCAACTCAGAAGGATACACGTTATTCCTTCCAAATTAACCTTCCATTTGTGCTACCCACCAAAAACAGAAGGAAAAAAAAAAATTGTTCCTTCGAAATGTTTTCCTTTTAAAATGTTTCCGGTGAAATTTCCGACTGATTTGGTAGATAATGTGGTAATTTCCCACCAAAAGAGATTACCTATCAATTCGGAAGGCAAAAGCTAGGATAATAACCCACCAAATCAGAAGGATAACCAATTAATCCTGCCAAAATTACTTTCCAACTTATAATCCATCGAAATCGGTGGGTAAAGTGAACCGAATTCCTACTAATTATTTACCTTCTTAAATATTTCCTTCTAATATTTCCTATTACCGATTTTACCCACCTATTTGGCCGGTAAATATAGTACTTTTTCCGACTAGATTGGTAGGTTACGCGGCAACTTCCTACCAAATTTTATGACCTGCCAATTTGGAAGATAAAAGTTATGTTGAATACCCACCAACTCAGAAGGATACTCGTTATTCCTTCCAAATTAACCTTCCATTTGTGCAACCGTCTAAATTCAGTAGGTAAAAAATCCCAATTCCGTCAACAAATTTACCTTCTAAAATTTTTCCGTCTAATATATCCTACTACTTCACAAGGTAAAAAAAAAAAACCTTCTAAATTTTAGAAGGTAATCGACATCCGTCAAACTTTGAAGGAAAAAGTGGGACGGAAACGTCTTTTTTTTGGTAGGTAAAGCACTTAGAAGGAAGAACTCAGAAGGTACTGTCGGATATTTTTCTCAGTGCAGCATGGCCTTTAGGTCTTGTTACTTTAGGCTCTGTCTATCCCGTAAGAGATAAAGACGTGATTTGTGTGTGTGTGTGTGTATGTGTTCAAAGATAAATTACGAGTATTTGGCGAAAATCAGTTATGCGTAAAGCCGTTGTTTTTATTACGATATTTCAAATAATTGTGAATATACAGAACGAATTGCGAACGAGTTGCGTTAGTAATTTCCGTTTTAAATACTTGAAAACGCGCTTTCAAAACTGATACTTTTTATATACAACAAAGGAGGAAAACGAGCAAGAGGGTCACCTGGTGGTATTTAAGTGAGCATCACCCGCAAACCACCCGTAATAGACACCCGGCAATACTAGAGGATTGCAGATACGCTGCCAGCCTAGAGGGTTAAGATAGAATCATTACCTACCTGCATTGCACGGTCTCATTGTCTAAGGGAAGACGGGCCCAGCGTACGGGCCCTTCTTGGCGCGGTCCTGGCAGAAGCCGGGGCCACCGGGGGGGCGTTTGTGGTGAAACCCTAGTGGCATCCCACTGCGTCCCCACCACACAGGATTGAGGCAACGCCGGAGAGTTTTTAGTTCGGGTATACCCCTTCGGGGGGGAGTCCTACGTAACCCTAGACATTCCCGTGCCTAGGGCATCGATAAAGAAAGAAAGAAAGAAAGACCTTAAACGAACACATGCAAACTGCTAATGTGTGGGTAACCTCATTCATATTAACGCTTGTACCATCGATCGCTAGTCAGTATTGAATCAATTTCAATTGTAATCATACCTCGCTAATTGCGGAATATAATTATGAGGTTATTCCGTAAAACAATACGTATACGCGCTCTGCTGTGTACAGAGTCGGTTGTAACAATGTTGATTACTGTTTTATTTTACTGTGAACTAAACGAAAGAAGTTAACTGGACATGATTTCTTCCTGATATTATAATGAATGACGCTAAAAAATTCCGTAAAAACTCTAAATATCGACCCACTTAGTACGCAGAATTGCTAATCACACTAGTTGAAATTAATGTCGCATGAAAGAGCATATTTCGTTTGCACCGTTGCATTTCAATGAACCTGACTATAAAATTAAAAAAAAACAAATTCAAATTCAGATTTATAAAGTTTGCAGTCGCAGAGTCGTCCTTATTTAGGTACCCATTTCATATAAGATATTGTGTTTGAATAATTGCATTTTCGCGAAGATAGAGATGTCAGCTGTTTCTGATTGATTGCCTATTGCGTTGTTTGATTATGCAGTCATCTTTTTCTAACACGAGGAACTTATGAAACGTTTTCCCACGCGCTAATTATTAAGTCATTCATTAAGTTTTTAAATGCATTCTCAATGAGATTTGCTGCTTATAAGACCACACACCCAATCACAATGTCTCCGAGTTTTTACAATTATCATTTTTTTAATACATACGTGATTGATTAGAATAATTCAAAAAAGAAACAATTTTAAAATGCTTTTTGTTTTTCTTTCAACATGAAACTACTGTGAGACTCAATCATAATTACACAAACGGATAACTCACACGTACTCACTCGCGAGGGCTCTAAGAGGAAGGACAACGAGCTAGTCCGAAACATGTCGAACATCACACGACGTTGGTGTAGTTATTTTTGTTTTTCGTTCGAGTCAAATCTTGCAAGTCAAAGACCCACTTCTAGTGGTCGAATTGCTTTGAAATTTGGTACACCTATGTAGAACATTGTTTGTCTTTTGTTTTTGATAGAGTTGAATACTTTTTACTAATTGACGGTCATCAGTTCTGTTATCATACCGTGTATCGTCATACGACCGCCTGTTGCTTACCTCTACTTTCTTCTTTAATATGTTGGGTTCTGTTATGTATGGATACAATACGAATATCGGAAGTCGATAAATGAGAAGTCCCTATGACAGCTCAAAAGTGCCACGAGAATTCCGCCTTCTAGAATCACGAATTTTGAAACAAGTGAACGTGCTTAATGTTTTTATTTATTCATCCTTTACTCACTGACTAAATTAAAACGTTTTATCGTAATAATGACTAGTTTCGCAACCCATTGCTAACAATTTTAATTATAAATACTCGGGTCGATGTCACAACGCATAATTCTGATGAGGCTTCAACTATTTAGATTATTTTGCGGTGAGTTTACAAACCGGTTAAAGTTGGAGCCGCAACTGCGGTTTCTAATAGAAAAATGATTCTTTTTCTTCTACTTTTACAATGTCATTGTAAGAAAATGGTTGGCACTTGAAATATACTTTTACTTGCCATGGAGGAGGGAAAGCGAGGCCGAGGACGACCACCATAAAAAACGACCTAAAGATCACCAATACGGCAACGGAGACAACCCACGATCGTCTGATGTGGCGCAGGAATACTAGGAGGGCTGACCACTAATACAAGTGGGATATAAGTCAGGACCAAAAAGAGAAGAAGAAGAAGTGTCAACTATTTGCTTCGACGTACCATTTTCTTTACAGCAATAACGGTTGAAATGAAACGTGATGAATTCATTAAAAGCAATTAATTAATGGAAAGCTTCCTGTAGTATGTAGTGCTCTGGGCTCTTCCATGCTGGTTTGGGAGCAAAGAAAAAACATAGAATGTACCAGTTGCTTCTCTACCCGCGCAGATGGTAAAAACCCATCGAGGGAATGGGCGATTATAATAGAAATCATGTTTATAGGCGATGAGGCTAGCAACCCATCACTGTTTTGATTCCATTTTCCACCTATACGCCCACGATCTTGCTAAATGTGGCCTGTAGGTGCCTGTTACCTTAGGCTCTGTCTACCCCGTAAGGGATGAAGACGTTATTTGTGTGTGTGTGTACCTGTAGTATTTGGTTGCGGGAGTAGGTTGTAATGGTAAGGCCACGCACGTCATAGACAAGTAAACATACTTATTGAAATTAGACGTCCTCATGAAGTTTATCTAACAGGTTCAGCTGTTAGCAAAACTAACACCGCGACCACAATAGAGCTATGTTTGCGCGCAACAACCATGACCTATGCACAGAAGCACGACTCGCCTCCCGCAAAGACGTGCGATGCAATTTGACATCATTAGGCACCCACCGGTTTGCATGCGGTGAACCTGCTATTGTACCTTTATTCGCAATGCCAAGTGACTTGAGTCGTTCACTTCTTTATAGCCGCACAACGCACATTATAAGAAATTTGTTGCGGAAAAATCGTGACGCTCGTCGGAAGGAACTCTGTGCATTCATTTTTTGTGTTAGATCCCGGACACTGTGGAATATTATTTTCTGTCAGATTTGGCTGTCTAAAATTGTGTGGCTGCTTTGAAACTTACACTATGTTGAACGAAACACAAATGCTGATACGGTGTTTTTGTTTTTTCGTGACCACGATTCTTGTCTCTACATACACGCCTCTTCCCCGTACGGATAGGCAGAGGACTATGTTCCACTAGCCTACGATTCTGACATACTTCTATCGGTTTATCCACATTGAATTTATCAATCTCTTCATACATGCTCGCCGGTTTCAGGGATTCCTGCATGACCTTTTCCGAAACGTCTCCTATTTGGTCTCGAAACGTCCTTCTCTTGTCTGTGGCTTAAAATTTCGGTATATAATATTCAAGCGTTTGTAAATTTCCTTGATTTTTTGCTTCAAATTTTGTCTAAATAAATTGCGTAAAAGGGTGACGCTGCTTTTAAAGCAGGTAATTATGGAGACAATCTTACGAATGTTTCTTCGCGTTTAGTGGGCCATATAGCCCGGAGAACAAATGGTTGCGTCTTTGGGGCCTAAGGGTTCTCGAGTGGAAACCCGCAGCTCGGCAAGCGCAGCGAAGGACGTCCACCAGCTAAGATGGATGACCTGGTTAAAGCCGCGGGTTCACGGTGAATTCAAGGCCGCTTCCAACCGAGGGAACTGGATGTCTATGGAGGCCTATGTCTAACAGTGAACGTGTTATGGCTGATATGATGATGATGATGATGAGTTCTCCTTGACGATGTACATGGTTAAAATGCCATCTCGTGTAGCAAATTAGTATAAATGTAGCAATTGTTAAACCACCAAGATCGAAGGTATTCAGTGTAGGTATGGAACGTTTTATATGTATAAAAAAGAGTATTCGTGGAATCGATAGATTACTTCGGAAGCACCCATTCCGTCCTCATTCCAGACAGGCTTTTTGCTCGCTCTGAATATCAAATCGCTTATGAATGTTTTAAATCTATGCCGTTCGATGGTACTTTACTTAGGTACTCACGTCCACGTGTAAGATTTTCATAGGTGTTTTTTTCTATCAATACATCTACATAAGTTAATATTTTATATTATTGGTATAACAAACAACACAGCGTGATTTTAAGATGGCTAAATATTATTATTAAAATGTTTCAAGATTTTATCATTTTGTGTTGTTTCTAGTTTCATCAAAATGTTAACTTAATTACGTCATAAATGAAATTAGAAGTAGCCGTAGGTAATAATAAAATTCTTTACATAGAAAGTTCTTCGCAAACGAGAATGGCTCATTTAATTTTGTGCCCTTTCACATTTCGAATTTGACTTAAAACCTTGATATCCTCAAACATTACTATGCGCTTAACCCTTGGGAGGCGTTCACTCAAATTTATTACACAAGCCCTTTCAGATACTACGATTTGCCGTTCAATGTTATTTACGTGGTATCTGAAATCGTGGAGATTCGTATCACATATTTATTGCCATGTATCTCGGTTTTCGGTTTTATCTCTCTCAATTGATAATACGTAAATACTTTTTAAAAGTTACGGAGATTATTTAAAAGCTTGTAGTTTATTTTGTTTTATTAATATTTTCTTTCTCTTTATGTTTTCGTATCGAATTACGAGACTCCATGATAAATAACTTCTAATATTTCGTTATTTCAAAGTTCATAACAATAAGTGATCGATGTCTTAAACATTGCTTTCTATTTGTTTCAGATTTCAAAACTTTCCGCTCCAGTAACTGAGGAATCTATTTATTTCCCTGCGTAACACGTATGTATCAATACTAATAAACCGCAATTACTAGGCATAGAGTATAGCAATAATAACTATCAATGCATTGCCTGAAGCATAACGATCAAAGTCACAATCACCAGCTAGATGTGTGGTGTATTTTCACTAAACAATACCGTATAAGTAGTTGTGTGGTTTATTTTTTTTAAACACGTGTGATATTGCTGTGCGTTAGGGATACAATCAACCAATTCGATTCCTAGGCGACCACAGTACCTTGCCGTAGTGACATTCACGTCATTCGGTAAGTTTTGTCATCTATAGACAAATAAAGTGTTTGACTATTATAGTGGGCCAGGAATAAAACGTGTTGACTATACATGCAACTTGTTCCATCGAAATAAACAACCAAGCATTCTCAACTCCGAATTCGTTAGTATTAATAGTTCTATGGAGCAAGCAGAAACAAGTCAACTATAGCCAATTGTTTTGTCTAAACATTATTTTAGTTCAGTTAAAGTCAAATGTTATTTGTGTTTCATTATAATTATAACAAACGCAGTTGGCGTTAGAGAATGTGGAAATTTAACTTTACCTCATTTTTTGTAATGAGATGGGCAGCGATAAAAGGAGATTCGAAAAGCACAAAAGTCTTTGCGGACTCCAAAATAGCTCGTAAAACTCGCCCATTTGGCCTACAAATTGTAATGTGCCCGACTGAAAAATAGCTCCGGCTGCCTGGGCCGATAATGTTCGGAGCGGAACCATTCATCAGCGTGCGGTGAGGGCCCCACGACCGGTTGTGGAGGCTTCTATAGACCCTGTGTCTAATGATCAGCAATCACTAGACCGTGAGCTTGGACGGTGTCTGAAAATTGTTATCCGGATTGAATATTGAATTGAACGTAGTTTATGTTATCGGCTGTCCTACGGAAAAAGAAAGTAACTAACATTTTTGTCAAAACCGGTGTTTTTGTATTTTTGGCACTTTTAGACGATAACGGATGTTGCTACATTCTTGGAATCACCAAAAGAGCCTTAGTTTTAGAGATAAGTTTTCACCAAACACAGTAACTGCAGGCACTGACTCACATTATCTACGGAAAAACAAAGTAAACCGCAATTACAACGCATAAATGAGGTAATTGCATGTCGTTTACTTTGTTTTTAAGTTGTAATTTGATCCACTTTGTTTTTTGTTTCGTAAATCGTTTTTTATTGAGACTTTGATTTAGTTAAAACAAAAGTAAATAGCATTACTTCATTTTAGTACTGTAAAGAAGCGTCAAAATTACCAATTTATCTACGCAAAAACAAAGTAACTCAATTTTAAGGGAATAAGAAAGTAATTGAATGGCAGTTACTTTCTTATTACAATTTTATTTTAATAAACTTCGTTTTTAAGCATCATTTACTTTGTTTCTATATTGTTAAGCTGAATAAACTGCTTCATTTAAAAATTTTGAAGATACTGTTTTGGCACTTGCTTTATTTATTTGTTGCTTTCAGAACGAAGCCCGTATGGTCCAGCAGCCCTCGCCTGTATTTTTAAGTGATTAATAACAGGCTGAATCTTCGTGAGTTCGTTCGGTTCGACGAGACGCCCAAGTTTTACCTCTTTGCACGTTCTCAAAGAGGTAGGTAATGTAGTGCGCAGATGTAATACATGTCGATTTGGTAGGGTGTCGAAATCGTCTGACTAACAGTAAATTTTTTATTGAAATTTTGAGATAATTATTATGATAATAAACTCGGAAAAACAATTGTCCTACAAAATCGATGGTTTGAGTTGGAGCGTCCTCCACGCCGAATATGTCGAAATAACGAGGTCATAAAAATTACTAATAACCAACAGATTTTTTGTATGCAGCTCAGTAAATATTAGTATAATTGAATGGCCACAAAGTCCTACAAATGTAGTGGTAGGTTTTCCTAGTCCTACACTTGGAAGTTGTCGATTCCACGGTAACCCTTTTTTCATTAATAACAACCTAGGTTTGATTTTGTCCTATCCGGAATAAGGTGTAGAACTCAATTTTACTACTGTCCTACACCAAAAGTGGTATGTATTTCCAGGGATTGATATATTTTGTCCACATATTTAACTTTACATTTCGATCACGGAAAATAAACTGCGGTGGGGACAACAGCAACTTGGAGTAGTGTATACTACACATGCTATGAGTATATCTATACAGGGCGTCACAAAACCCTTCAACGTTAATTTACGAACTTGTTCGTTATATTGGTTTGAACACCCATGCAAAGTATGAGACCTTAATTAAAACTAAAATATATATATGGAAACTTAAATGGAGATTTTACACGTGTAGTAAACGCTGGGTACTCCAAGTTGCTGTTGTCCCCACCGCAGTTTATTTTCCGTAATACAGAGTTAAATTCGTTAACAATCCCGAGTGAATGACGTTGTCGTTAGCCACTCACTTGCTTCCGATTTTAAGGTAAGGTAACCTAAATTGTTTTGACATTTCACAAATACGACGGCACGGTGTCGCGTTATTTTCTAAAATTGATAACTTTGTTTCTACTCAACCATTTTCAAATATTTATACCATTTCGTAAAAGCGAATAAATGAAAAATTAGATACCTAGTAGCGCTATAATTATTGGTTATAATACCAAAAATATTTTTAAAAATGCACAAAGCTGACATAGAGAAATAATTGCAGTTTAAGTAGAAAACTGTTTTTAGTTAAAAATTTAGAGAGATAACGTGTCTTTTCTATTATTTAATTTAAAGTAAACTAAACAAGCTTTCATTTGATACCAAATAACCAGTAAGTTTTCTTATAAAAAATATAAAATAAATAATAATTAAAATAATTGCAATATAGGACTAGCGATTATATACCCATTTTTCGGTAGGACACTGTTTGATTTAGGCAAAGTGTGCACTAACTGAACGTGTGTTTTTTTTTTCCTATGGTTAATAATAAAAAATATTTACTAAGCTGCATACAAAAAATCAGCTATTTATTAATAATTTTTATGACCTCGTTATTTCGACATATTCGGCATGGAGGACGCTCCAACTCAAACCATCGATTTTGTAGGACAATTGTTTCTCCGAGTTTATTATCATATTATCTTAAAATTTCAATAAAAAATTTACTGTTAGTCAAACACTTTTGACACCCTACCAAATCGACATGTATTACATCTGCGCACTACATTACCTACCTCTTTGAGAGCGTAAAACGAACTCACGAAGATTCAGCCTGTTATTTATCACTTAAAAAAACAGGCGGGTTCTGCTGGACCAGTACCGTCATAAAATTACGCGCGCGTAACCTGACAGAATCTGTCATGTTTCGCTAAATCTGATTTAGATCTTGCTTGTCAAAATTCATTCTCAACGGAACTTTTCGAGAAGTTTTGTTTCTAAATAGTTGCTTGAGGTAGAAATAAATAATGAAATTTATTGTATATTGGTACCTACCTATAATAATTTAATATCTTATCACACAAAACAATCCCCCGGGTCCCCCAAATGACAATCTAAGTAACCCCCAGCCCTATGTTTCCTATTAGCCTTGTTACTTATTAAGCGATTTAAAAAAGTAAATGATTTTACAGTGTGTAGAAATAATTTTTATTCTTTAAATTTCTCCCTAACACCTTGTAAAAACAAGGTAAGTACTATTACTTCATTATTTAAATTAAAACTTGTGTGAGGAATATGCTTATTAGCAATTAAAAAATAAAGTAAAAGTATTTACTTTGTTTTTGACTTGACACATTTATTTAAAAATAATTAATTATCTACGGAAAAACATTTTTCGGCATTTAAAAGAGAACTAAAAACAAATTGTCATAAAATTGTTATACAATAAGTAGAGCAAATTATTTGACACATTACTACATTTAAAAAATGGTGGAATAGTTAATAGAACGTTTTAAATTAAGTTTTTTCGGTTTTTTCGCTCTCCTGTAAAATTTACTAAACTGCAGTTACTTTCTTTTTCCGTGGGGCAGCCGTTATGCTTGTGTAGTTATTGATACATGTACATGATTTCATAGATTTTAATAGCAATATAACTAGGGAACTAATACGTTTAAAATACGATCCATTGAATAACGTAAATAAAGCGGCTTAAATGTTTCTGGACGTATAAAATGAATTTAGTGTAATATGCGTCTCATTATTTATGGTCGCAATATTCTTTTGTAGTTTGGTGACAACTGGTAAATTCTACATTATGAATAAATGAAAATTACATTTCCATGTTTCAAGTCCACGAAGTGTGTGACATGTAGTAAAATAGCAGAAATAGTGGTATTCGGTGTAGCCGAGCTCGCGTGACCGAGATACTACACAACCTCCCTAAGGCCCCGTCCCAGCGCCATTACCTTCCTGGCAGGAATTTGACGAAAAATCGCCGACAATATGTCAGAGGGCCGACTCGCCGGAATGTCACGGGTTCATTATTGCCACACGCTTTGTTATATCGTCCTGCCTTTTTAAAAGCAGTGATGAAAATTAATTGTACGCTAACGGATATAAATTATGGACGTATTTTGTAGCGTTTTGTCACCCCATTAATAAAAATGATAGTTGCTTTTGTTTGCATAAGGCTCGTGAAACTTAGTTGGCGATGAATTTTTTATGTGCGTTGCTTTAATTGGTAGCTCAATTTTAATACTGTGCCATTGTTGTTTCAGATTTTAACCTAATTGAAGATCATGGACGAAAACACGTCGCATGTACGCATCAGATATGAAACAAGGAACTAAAAGAAAAGTCGTTAAATTTTGGTGCCGTCTGAGAAGTTTGTAGACGAACTAGCACTAAAGTCATGTGAAGGAAACATTCAAATTTCACGCCAACTGTCATATCTATCAAGCATATCTTGAAGCGTTATCGTTAAAGGGATACATATCTGATTCTTTTTATGCTAGTCACCGTTTGTGATTATAATTTATTATAGTAAAAAGTTGCTCAAGCTCTAGGAAAAGTTTAGTCCTAAAATTGTTTTTAAATAAATTTTAATACCTTGTGACATGTATTGAGGGTATCAGTCAGTTATTTTAAAGATTTGCGAGAAAGACTTAGAAATGAAGTTCTTCAGCATGTTTTTCCTGAGGAGGCGAACGCTCATATTGAAAGCTGTGCTCATTCTGACAGCACTGTGGTTTATGGTGGCCTTGCTGACTACCAATGGGGGCACTAGAAATTCTATAGGAGCGCCAGCAATAGAATACGAAGATCCGGAAGCAAAGCCGCTGAAAATGGCCAAGCCTACATCCATAAAAAGGAAAAGTGAATCGTACGGCAACAATCTGTCTGACGGTAAGAATATTATATTGTTACTAAACATGCATGTAGGTGGAGGACGGTACATTTAATAACAACAAATTGTAAATAATCCACTTAGTGCGATGTAACTGTTGTAGTTGGTGCAATGCTTATCAAAAATTGGTTGTCGGTCAAATCAAATCAAATCAAAAGCAAAAATCAAAATTTTATTTTTGCAAATTGGCCGCCAAGGGCTCTTTTTACATGACTTTTTTGAAACTACCAGTGCATTCGGAAATACCATCATTGCCAAGAAGAATGCACCGCAAGAAACTTGGCAGAAAGTAATTTTTTTTTCAAAATAAAATACAGTAAGAATACTTAAATTCTACTTAAATTGAATACATTTATAAAAGGGATGTATAAGGTCCCCGAGCCTTAAATTATATTGGTCGAAATTATTGTATTGTTTGCCGTTATTGAAACAAATTAAATATTTGTAATTTTTTTGGAGAGAATTATAAGAGATTATAAGTTTTTTTGTTAAAAAATAATATCTTATTTTCACACGTTTCAACAGTCTAGAACATTAGAATTCCATTAAATTATAACAGTGAACTTGTCATACACGGGAAATGTGTATGATAATCTAAAAGTACATACATACAGTTCTCTTCCATGAGAGTTTCCTCGAGGACGATTGTTCTTAGACCTAGACAGTTGAAATGCTAATAAGGATAGACTATGAATTGCATGAAATCCAATCGTAGCTTCACTTGGAACGTAACATTACTGACATTCACTTTTATGTTTTAACTTTTCGGTAAAGTTTCTTCGCACGTCTTTTTTTGTTAATGTTGTCGCTTTGTACTTTGACATTTTGCATGATTTCTTATCACAGCAAGGACGAAGATCGATTGGCTTGGTCGCATCGTTGGGATTGAAGGTAACTCAGGTAATTCATCGCTTAACGTATTTTATAAACATTTAAGTAATTGGTGATGGAATGGTAGTTTAACGTGGTCTGGTGCTGGTTTAAAATAGTACATAATAAGGGCAATTTGCAATAGGTAATAATGGGCATGATCCAGTTTTAACAGTTTTTAATATAAATTATGTTTACCTACTTACTGTCGTAATATTGGTAGAGCAAGGAAAGGAATTAATTTAAAGTACGACAGTTAATAATAGAAAATTAATTAATGAAAGTAAATTTTCGTACAAAAGCTCTGTCATGCGTTAATTACGTTAAAATTGTGTCCTATTTAATAGCGGCAACTGGCTTAGACCAAAGAAGTTGCTCTTACTAATTTACTATCTTTGAGTGATATAATTTAGACATCAACCTTATAATGAATGATCACATTTTTCAGAGAGAGCGAGCGACATTAATCAATATCCACTTAACACTTACAGATATGTTTTTCGTTTTATTCCCAGCTGTCATTTTAAAATTGCAGCGCCAAGTAATTATAGGGGTTCTCACGCTACGCTGTGCTGGTATTTGTTGCTAATTATTGGTATCCTGTAGGGCTGGGAGTACTTGCCGCTCCTGGTTCGGACAACGCCCCCGGGGAACTCGGCAAACCTGTCGTGCTGCCCAAGAATCTAACAGAGGAGACGAAAGCGGCGGTCGCCGAGGGTTGGAAGAAGAACGCTTTTAACCAGTATGTCAGCGATCTCATATCGATAAGAAGGAAGCTGCCTGATCCTAGGGATGAATGGTGAGATAAATTAGTTAGCAATTTAGAAAAAAAGGCACTCGTTATTTTATAGACCGTGCGTATCAGAATGTTTAAAAATGTTATATAGTTACTTCATGATTTTTAAGTAACGTGATGTAATTTTTTAGTTTATTTAAAATTTTAAGTGTTTTTTTTAAAGTTTAAGTATTGAAAGTCAAATTTGATCCAATTCTAATGGTCTGATTGGCTTGAAAATTGGTATAATTGTTTAGGCTGTACGACAAAAAGTACAGTCAGCAAAAAAGCATGTACAAAGATTACTTTTTAACAAAAGCTTATTGTAATTAATTAGGTGCAAGCAGCCGGGGCGTTATCTAGAAGATCTCCCGCAAACATCTGTCGTAATTTGCTTCCACAACGAAGCGTGGTCAGTTTTACTGAGGACCGTGCATTCCGTGCTGGACAAATCGCCCACCCATTTGATCAAAGAGATTATACTCGTTGACGATTTCTCTGACATGCGTAAGTATTAATTCATTATCATAGTAATTAGTAGTGAGATAGGATACCTGACGACCGTGTGACAGAGGTTTCTCACAAGTATTACTGGCGTAATGTTTTTACCTGATTATGAAGGAAAATGAGACTTTATTACATTACTTGAAGCCATATAATACACCCTCTTGCAAAAGAATCGGGCATCTATGGTTTTTCAGACTTTTAGGCATCAAAGCTTAGAAATTAAGTGCACATAAAATAATAAATCCACATAAAATACCGAAACCATGGGCAGACTTTTAATAACCGTTATTTTTGCATAACGTTATATAACCGAATATCGTTTTTTAGTTAAAAGTTTTGCATAACGGTATTTTTCATAATGTTATATTAGCGAATAGCGTTTTTTAATAAAATGGCGAAAATACCGGTATTTTGAAGTCCTTAATTTTTTCTCATAGCCCGGTATTTTCGGAATCCGAGATGCCGGTTTGCGACCCCTAATACCTACGGAGCGGCAACAGCGCGTAGTTCATAACCAGTTTCATAACGTTATGGATTTCTTTCCCTTCGAATGAAATTTTAAACACAAACGACATATTATACCGGTATTAGGTATGCCCTTTTTTTTCATAACGTTTAAAAGGTCTGACCATGGGTGCCCGTTTTTTTTGCACGGAGGTGTATTTAGAACACATTTTACTTTAGATAGGCTTTATAAAAACCGAGATGTAACCGAAAATAGCTTTATTGCGTTCGATTAAGACATTCACCAAGTTCATACTAATGTGTTACATCGGTATTTCTGTTGCATTAAGTACCAAATTGTACAGTAGGTACTATAATTCACCGTGGGCAGTCTGATGCGAAGATTATTCAATTTAAACACGACTATCTCGAAGTTGTTTATTTCCAATGTATCTCAGTCGAATCAAATACAAATTGGAATGCAACACATTGGTTGCGAAGCAGCCTTTGCGTTACAGTACTCTAAACCAATGCTTAAAATATGGTTCTGTTGCATCGGCTGCACTTTGTGGCTTGTCATAATTACAACCAAAGCTGCAAGATGAATAAGGTCCCGTTTCAATTACGCGAAGTTTCTGTACATCTGACAGAATAACGCGAAACCTCACATTGCCATTGCAACTGCTGAATTTGTCTCCAAGTAAAGGTTCATTTCTAGTTTACGTGTTTTAACAACATGTTTCCTTTTTAGCACATTTAATGCAGCAATTAGACGACTACATGTCCTCGCTACCCAAGGTCAGGATAGTTCGCGCCACACGACGCGAAGGGCTAATCAGGGCCAGACTGCTCGGGGCGAGATACGTGACTGCGCCTGTTCTTACTTATCTCGACAGCCATTGCGAGTGTACAGAAGGTAAAACAGTAGAGACAGTCTGAAAGGATTCCATATCGTTGGCTCGAAATTCATATGTACTGATCTCTTGATGTGCTATAATTTTATATGCCATAACAAATCATATGACATAATCAATAGTCATAATTTTCAGGTGCCAATGTGATACCTACACCGTAACATTTCATTTTCCCTATTATCAAGTGTTCTAAAGTCATATGCCCTAATTATACAGTTATAAAAAAAAATACCTCAAGGGATTGCCTTTTAGTTTTTAGTCTTCTAACTTAACCTATTCAAGTCGATTCCGCCAGGATGACTCTTACTCGTTCGCTTTCCTCGCTTGTCCCTGTTATATTATGACAATTTAATAATGTTAGTTTGGCATCAAATATTAAGGATTTTGAATATTATGACACTCAAAACGTGTGTTACGTGATATTATAGCAAATTAAGGTTACATAGGCCAGTGTCCATTATGGCAAATGAAATTAGTACAAATGAAATTATGGGACTTGAAAGAATGCCGTCTGAAAATTAACACAGAATTTAATGTTCAAATATATTTTTTAGGATGGCTCGAACCTCTTCTCGACAGAATAGCACGTAACAAGACCACAGTGGTTTGCCCAGTTATAGATGTCATCGATGATAATACTCTCGAATACCATTACAGAGACTCTTCCTCTGTTAATGTCGGTGGATTTGACTGGAACCTCCAGTTTAATTGGCACCCTGTACCAGCCAGAGAACGTGCCAGGCACCAGCATACAGCAGAGCCTGTCTGGTCACCAACCATGGCAGGTGGTCTCTTCGCTATAGACAAAGAATTCTTCGAAAGATTAGGTACATACGACAGCGGTTTCGATATCTGGGGAGGCGAGAATCTAGAACTGTCTTTCAAATCTTGGATGTGCGGAGGGACATTAGAAATTGTCCCGTGCTCACACGTCGGACACATATTCAGGAAACGATCCCCATACAAGTGGCGGACAGGGGTGAATGTACTGAAGAAAAATTCTGTTCGGCTCGCAGAGGTAAATTTCTACATAAGATCTTACTCTTTTCTTGTGAATATTGTGTGTTGGTGCCAATTTACCTACCATTTTCTCGGAAATCTTTGATCTCTTGAGCAGTGTACGGCTTAATAACACAAATAAATATATTGCATCACCTTCTATTTACCCAGGTATGGCTGGATGACTACGCAAAATACTACTATCAGCGGGTTGGTAACGACAAAGGGGACTTCGGTGACATTAGCAGCAGAGTAGGATTAAGGGAGAAATTAGGGTGCAAATCTTTCGAATGGTATCTTAAAAACATTTATCCCGAATTGTTTATTCCCGGCGAGTCCGTCGCCCATGGAGAGGTGAGTTTTAACGTTACATTTTACTGTATTTTATTTTTATCTTTGTATTCAAAGTATTTGTAAGAATAATGGGCCAATGTATTATTCCGGACAAAACATGACTGGCCAATGAAGAAGATTGATATGCCCTTTTACTGTATGATTGATATACCAGTGATACACCTACATTACAATTGGGTTTTTGAATAAAAAAAATATCATTTTTTTTGTGAGTAATTTAAAAGTTTATCACACTCGTAAATTATGATGTTTCATGAAAAGAAGTCTCAAATTTGAAAATTATTATTGTTTAATCGTTGATGATTTTTTTTAAATAATCACCTGACTACAAATGCGCCACGATTGGTCGCCACGCTTGTGACGTCATAATGTTAAAGCATTCTCGACAGAACAGTGTTATTTGTATATTGACGAAAAATATCCGAAGTTTAGTGCAGAAAAAAAATATTTGTAAGATTAAAAGACATGACAAATTTACACAAAATGGTTACTCAAATTTATACAAACAGCCGCCGGTGTCATTCCATTGGAACCAGAAGAAGTTAGAAAATAAAACAAATGATTCAGAAAACTGTAAGTAAATTTATCATGGTGTGATAAAGATAAAGGATTTTTACAAGCTTATATTAATAACATTTCTAATTTGAATACGGATATTACTTGGAGAGTTTACAAAAAATCGTGGGAATTGGAAAAAAAATCATGATCTTTATTTACACAGCCCAAAGCTGCAAGGCTGCAAGGCTGGCTTCATGTATTTTTACGGAAATCCCGTGGGATAAAATAAACTAATGGCAATCTCCAAATTACGCATTGGCGGTTTTGCACTGTTTTATACTTTGCGGTTGCAATTACGGGGTTTGTTTCCGGGAATCCATTGGGATAAAAAAATCAATGGTATTTTCCAAATTTCATATTGTGATCTTCATATCTTCATATGCTTGGCAGTTAAAACACTGTATCATCTGTAGGCTGTGTGCTACGAGTGGAAATTAACATTACGACGTCAAGTGCGGTTCGGCTGTGTTCGGGAACTGTTGGTGTGTTTTCGATGCCGAGTTCAAATATTACTTTTTGACTATGCCAAAAAAAAACCAACAAACTTATAAATTTTATCACAAAAAAAAATAGGTAATTCAAAAACCCAATTACATAGGTACCTATGTTTATGAAACAAAACTACCAACAAACCAACATGCTTCTGAGTGCAATTTTCAATGGACGTGTCTTCAAAATGATTATCTACACAGATTCGAAACGTGGCCTTCCAAAAGACATGTTTGGACTCACCGACGCGCAAGTCTGACCATCATAAGCCCGTCGGCCTATACCCGTGTCACCGGCAGGGAGGAAATCAGGTCTTCTGTCGTTTACAACACGACCTTATGCGGCAGTACCACTTTCTAGGAGTTCTTTTTGTTTGTTTCCGTTCGTTCGTTCTATTTTGCACTCTTTAAGCACTGATTAGCACGCCGACTTTTTAAAAGCACTTGTGATTGCATGGATTAATGTTGTTTGGTTTTGCATCGATCATTGTTAGATTCGAAATGAAGCTTTCCTTAGAAGATTCTGCCTCGATGGAGCTGTTACGGATCCTGAAGTTGAAGAACTACTTAATATCCATACTTGCCACCATATGGGTGGCAGTCAGGTACCTGCCTGAAACAGGATTTATAATTTCACGGGGTGTGTTAGTCGATGGGTTTAAACAAATCAACTTATTCAATTATGAGGAATAAGTCCTATTTTACATTCTACTTTGTGTTCAACAAGTTTTCATTTTCATTATAATGCGATTTGACATCATCACTTGATCATTTTACGTTCATGGAGTTGTTAATTTGCTCAGTAAACTTTGCTATCATAATCGAGTAATGATGTTAGTTCGTCACGCTTTCTTTTGGCACGCCTTTTTAACTAATGGATGGCACTAGATCGCGAACCGTGGGACGGATATGTGCATCGACTCAGCGGCGGGCCCCGAAGATATGAAGAAACCCGTCAACGTGTGGCCTTGCCACGGGGAGTATGGCAATCAGGTTTGTCTTAGGCGGCCATCTTATTTTCACTGAGATTTCGCTTTCGCTTCCCTGTAGTTGGTGTTGGTGATCATCAAATTAATGGTAAGTTTTGGTGATAAGAGTAGCGGGGGGATGTAGTTGTATTTTGAATTGCACTAACGCATATACAATATCTCATTAAGTAACTGACATTTGATCTCAGCATATAGTATGCTTCACTAATGCTTGATAAATCACTTTATTGTTTGAACCTAATAATGACTTATTTCAAAACCCTTTCCAAAAGAAACTGTAAACGGTTGGAATTGTTTCAAAGGTGAATTAATGTTTGAGATAAGCAATAGTAGAAAGAGCTTATCTTTTAATGGGATCCTTGAGGGTTAACAAATGGACAAAATAAATCCGAAGTGGTTGGTAATTATATTATTCAGATTATAAGAATCAATACTACTCCTACAACTTTGGTACTGCCGCTAGGTTATTTATTATAGTGTAATAATTATGTTTTCTGTTCACTCTTCAATCTAACTCATGAAGTGTTAAACATATTCAACGTTATATTAGTTTTTAGCTACTAACATTATAAAATCTTGAATATGTTTAGTTCTATCTTATTTAATCCTTTTTAACTCCATATGTTTTTATTATTTTTTCTTCTGACCATTTGATTGTCTTCCATGTATGTAGTTAAAATTTGTGTGATCAACCTAATTTAACTTCGGGTTGGGTTTACGTTAGCTGTATATAATAATATTTATGACAAGTAGCTTAATTTCCATTCTCCCGAGTAATCATAATACCTAATTTAGTCCCCTTTCTGTTTTGATACATTTGATTTACAATGTCTCACTAATATGTTTTGTTGTTTTCTTAATCATGTTTGAATTTGAGTTTATCCACGGCGCGATTGGGAGGTGCAGTCATTTCAATATTTGCATCGTAATGTTTACAGTATTGGATGTACTCGAAGAGTGGTGAGATCAGGCGAGATGAGACATGTCTTGACTTCTCCGGTCATGACGTCGTGCTGTACCCTTGCCACGGGGCCAAGGGCAACCAGCTGTGGCTGTATGATCCTAACGTAAGTTTCATATTTGCCCTATATTGTAAAGAGTAACTTTTAGGTCTGTTTCATTGAGCCTTTTGACGTCTTGTTTTGTTCTCAAATTACTTGATAAAATATTCACAGTGTCTTAGTCTTAAGTCAGTTATAAAGGTATACTGGAGCACTGACGACACTGCTAACGTTTTCTATGTTTAATTCCATCACGTTATCACAATTGTGGTACGAAATTATAAAAATAATTAAATGAATAATCTGACGACTGTTATTTGTTTTCCAGTCAAAACTACTGAAGCACGGTTCGAGTGAGAAATGCATGGCGATCAGTAGGAATAAGGACAAAATCACCATGGAATCTTGCAACGAAGAAGAAACGCGTCAAATGTGGAGCATGGAGAACTTCCACGCTGACAGATTGAATCCGGAACTTATAGCCGAGTAGCCGGAGGCCTACGACGAAGTGTTGTTCATATAAACAACAGTGACGTTTTAAAATTGGACGCAGACGTGTGTCTTAGTGTCGATATAATTAGCAAATCACTTGTTGTTGGGTGCATCGTGTGCGTGTATAAGTCGGAATAAATGACAGTTTTGAATGATAGACTAGTTTAAAGTGAAAACAAATGAATCGGTGACAGATGTTTTTATGACAATTATGATCTTGCTAGTGAGATTCTTGCAAGAGATTGATTGCTAGATAGTGTTCAAATAACGGAAGCTGATGATGTTATATCTAAATAACATCTATTCACTAAAATATTACCTACCTATAGATTAGAACCTGTTATTTATTTTAGTGAAAAGATGGTTAACTTAAATAATAAATGTATGTCCGGCTTAGTTCCCATGTTCGTTAGTGCTAACGGGGTGTAAAGGTGTATTTTTTAAATTTAAAGATGTATTTTTAAAATAGTATCGCGTTAATTGGCCTAACATTAGGTTCCTTGATTTTGTGCCAGTAAAACTTCAGTGATTTTTGCAGAAATCATTGGCTCTGTATATTTAAAAGCCCAGGTCGGTACCGTCTGTCGTATTCATATTACAACAGGCAAACGATAATCTCATTTTTGTATTTCTTTGTTATTTTATTACATTGTTAGTTGAATTGGATATAAAAATATTATTGGCGGTAATGAGATTGTTATTTTATTTATATCCTTTTGTTATTATATCAAAACGTATTTTATGAAAATTTAGTAATTGTTTATAAAGTTTTTAGCTAAGAAGGGTCAAAAGTTTCAATATAATCTGTACATATCTTAATACATATGATCTTTATAAATAGTTTATCAAAATGTATGTAACTTCTTATAATATTGTAATTATTCTAATGAGGATAATAGCTTTTTGTAAATTCTAAATTGTGATTTACTTTAAATTAAATAGAAATCCTGTGCTAGATGTGAATTAGAGAAATACAAATTTTACTGAATTACAATTTGCTAAAAGGCTCATCTTTTAGTTCACTGTATATTAGGTTAGGCATAAGTTTTGTATTGTAAGTTCTTTTGGAGCGAATTTATTTTTTGTTGTATCATAGTTAACTATGGAAAAATCGTAACTAAAATTGACTGAATACTACTTAGAATAATCCAACCTTTTCTAGATGCTATTTGCCTAAAAATACTTAAAATAAATATTAAGATTATAGGCTACTTCTCAATTTACGTCATCACATATCCGTATTAAAAAACAATTTATAATCAAATAAAAAAAAATGTGGTCTTACACAACGTGATTTAAAAACATATCACAGCATATTGTGGTTCTAAAGTTCTAACGGCGTGTTACCGTTTCTATCGTACCATTACGCAGTTCGTTTATGTACCTATATTGAGCAAAATATTAAGCTGAGTACTGATCTGCGAGCTGTAACCGTCAGTTTTGCACGTTTCAGCAACCAAAAACCCTAGTGTGGACATGGCGTTCAGCTCGCGGCAGGCTCGCGCGTTTCGGTTACTGTATCATCCAACAGTTTCACGGTGCGCAGCTCGCGGATGAGTACACGGCTTTACAAAATCATAAACACAACAAACGGTACAAATACTCGAAGCTCTCCTGTAAAATTATTGTTTTATCGTCCTCTCCTAACATTGTTTTGAATCTCATTAAATAGAAAGTTTCCATTATTTTAAGATACTTAACATTCCTTCGACCATGTGATTCAATTAGATGTTAGAGCGTACAAATTCAACTGCCAGTAATTGTTTTAATGTTAAATTGTTAGAAACGAATCGTGAAACCTAAATGCGTTCGTCAAAGTTAATAATAACTGTGGATATTTTGATATTTTTAAGCAATTATTTGGTACAGTATCCTACAGCCAATAACCTGATGCGTGTGATACTCGTACAATTCGCACTGTGAATTAAGTCCTCAACTTAATCAGCGCTAGATTTGCAAATATTTAACTAGAGAACTCTTTGGCAATTTTTTTTTAATTTCACTTTTCTTTACAAACCATTAAAAAGAATCTAGTCCAGTGTCACCAATTTTACTCGAAAACACTACTATATAATCTGGTACCTACAGTAACATTGTCACGACTATTTACGAAAACGAAAAGGTAATATGAAAAAAATGCATTATGTAAAAAAAATATATAAATTTTATCGATAAAAGTAACTTTAATATGTGTCGTTATTTTTTGCTAACGCTTAATTTCGTTGAGCAGCAAATAACGTTACCAAAGTGTTGATGCAAATAAAACGAAGCCCCGGTTGTTCTCAGACACTATTTTTCACCAAACACCGTTTTACTAACAAATAGAATAAAGAACCCACTCTTACATGACTGCTCAATTTCAGACCGTTTACTTTCGTGTTTCGGCATCATTGTACTATGACAGGTGACGTGATTAATGTCACTAATTTTGGACGACGACAATTAGATGACAGTGCTGATGTCGCATTTTACTAAGTCATTAGGGATTGACAGGAACTCCTGTCAGCCCAATTTGACATAAATAATTACTTTCGCATGTGATTAGGGGAAGGAAATTTATCCATTTTTTTGTTGACTTAGGCGAAATTCTATTAGAGCTTTAATTTTAAATAACGTGAAAAAATGTATGCAAATTTAATTTAACGTTATAGCGTCAGGATTTTGATAGACGCCAAAAGTTATACATATTGAACGTGTCTTGAATGAAAGGTAAATTATGTACCAAAATCGTTTGAAAATTAACAGAATTTGTAAATTTGGCCGTTTGAAAATGAATAAACTATTAATATTTAATACTTACAATGAGAAACTCACACAAGAAAAAAAAAATACCAGACCTTAACACAAACATTTTATTTTATCACAATCCATTCCATAGGGCAAATCCACAAGGCTGTATGGAAAATAAAACCATGTTAAAAATCATACATTGAACCTATACCTTGTCGATTCATGTTCACTGCCAGTAGGTCTTCCTTAATCATTATTAATTAATTTTAAATCATCTACTTAATTTGTAATTTTTTTAATTCCAATTTAATTTAACAACATTTAGAGACATTCCATGCCCTTTTCATGTTTAAAATTTAAATATGGGCAATCATTTGTATTTTGACCCGCTCCCATACATTGTAATATTGTTAAAAATTAAAGTAAGCTCTTCGCGGGTTATGACAACTCAGTATAACTTGGTAGTGTTATGCAGAAAAATGTTAGTCGTAATCAGTAAAATAAACAATTTAACTTTGTAAATAATTATTGTAAAAATGACGGCATGCATAATTTATTAAAATAATGACATTAACTGTTCTAAATTCTTTTCACCATTATGATATTTCATTTTTGACATGTGAGTGACTTTTACAGTGCTTCTGTTGTTTTTTATTGTCCCTCTGCAATCATCGGAATTTGAAATTGAAATCCGGATTGTGTGTGGTGAGGTTAGTGAAATACTGTGTTCTATACCATGTTCTTTTATTATGTGCGCAGTAGGTGCCAAACCGTGCAACTGATCGAATCTCAACATGAATAAATTAGAAACACTGTAAATTTTGCTTGTATGCCACTGTAACGAGAATAGACAGTCCATAGAGATAATATCGAGCAGGTTACGGACTACTTAGATAGTACCCATTGTATGACTTTTGAAAACTTTCGTCTTTTCTGCAAAACATCGACCAATAGAAAACAAGAGATTTAAATTTGAGATTACATTCCGTGATCTTATTGTAAATACGTTTCCAACTGACGTGTTTTTAATACTATTAAATTTAATTTTCTTAATGCGAATGTTGGAAACATTTAGACGGTAGTTCGTGTTAGGAAGTTATAAATGTGCCTTATATCTTTTACTTAGGTTATTAATATAATTGAATGTTGAAATTTCTGTATATAATGCAATGTCTCCAATGGTGTATTATACATAGTATCATAGAATTATGTTAGATGGCGATACTATAGTGTTTGTAAAATAAAGCATTATGTTGGATTTGTACAAGTTTTTTGTTTTATTTCAATGGTAGAAAGATGGTCCAAAAATACGAATACCTAGTCATTAAATTGGTGGTAGATAGATACCATCTTATAGTTTTACCCTAAACACTCACGACACCTTTATTCTCAAAAAGTTCCTAACCAGTTTTTTCTGAATGTATTATTTTGTTAGTGTTTGACAATGATCAATGACACAGGTGATAGACATAGACAAATGAAATGAACAAACAACATTTAGGTACCTTGCTTCTCCGCTACTCAAGTAGCGGTACTTGAGTAGTTAAGCAAATATTTTTTGTTCATTGAAATGGACCTCCGCACACGCCTGGTTCAATTAAATATAGACAAATTAATTTTAACAATAAACTCAATAAGCGTTTCTGAATAACGGGGAAGCAAACATCAATGCGAAAATAGACGGAGCTGGGACAAGGTTGTACTGAAACAGATCAAACAAAAAGACAGGAATGGTATAGTTAAAAACTATTTAGAAACAAGCATACACCATTATTTAATAAATCAAGAACCAAACTTAATTTGTCTTTCTTGTAGACTCTCCAATAATAACAGAATTATCAAAATCGGTCTACTCTGTAAAAAGTTATGCGTGGTCATACATAAAAATATAATATATCTACTCGTGTCCAATTGAGAACCTCTTCCGTTTTTTTCGTTGGTTAAAAATTGACAGCTTTTCGTCATTTTTAGCTTTGTCTAAATAGGCAAGATTTGCACCTGGCCACACTCGCTGTAGTAGACTTCGGTTAAAAAATATTGTCTTGTGATATTTAAAATATGATAAAAGAAGAACATTACACATTATAACGTGAAGATACGGCATACAGTGCGGTAGCTAGGAAGCTGGGTTATCAATAAGACCTCTTTCATAGCAAGCCGCGTAAGAGCTCCTATATATCATGAGGAGGAACACTTAATTGTCTCAACTACAGTGTTCTAGTTACCTGCAGAAATGTTCTTAGCAAAGACGAACGTTGTGGAAGCTGTTGGAAGATACTGTCAGGCGAATCCTTTTGAGGAGGTAAGTTTAAGTTCAAATACAATATAATGTGAAGACTGAATGGATGTACCTATCCGTCTGTCGTAACTCAAAAACTTGCATAATTATTTTTCTTGATAACGAGTGTATTACCACTTATACATACATACATTGCGACTATAATTCGATGGCACAAATGCAGACCAGTAAAAAGTAAAGACAGAGTACAACCAACAAAGTTAGGCCAGTAAAACTACACCTCAGTGTGTGTATAAGAATTGATCAACCAAATTAGTTGACTTCTTAAAGACAATATTAAAGAAAAAGTCGTGCGATTTAGTTTTACCCGAGCTCTCTCTGTTGGTCACAGTTGTCCGCATTTTTATTCGATCTGAAGATGCAAGGAACATTGTTCCATGTTTCTATCTACTGCTAATGGTCGTAATCCTATAGCATATAAACCGCATGAAACCCCAAGCTGACCTTCTAACCAAATAACGGCACAAAGCAACTTTTTCCAGCCCGCAGCTTTAGTGCACTACAATCGACTATTTTTTGTGTACACAGAGACGCTACCAGCGGGATTAAAAGCGATGTGCCCTTTGCGACGGCCTTTGAACTTTGAACATGATAAAACGCCTAAGTAATGAAATGTACGGTGAGCATCAAGGGTTTAACAGGTGGAGTTACTGGGACATGAGGTGTTTTATCTTAGCCTAGACTGGGAACGTCATCATCATCAGCCAAAAGACTTCTTCTTCGGTCTTGGGCGGCCCTCGTCCAGCGGACTCCCCGACCTTTACCAGATCAGTCCATCTTGTGCATCCTTCCTATGCTGCGTCAACGAATCTGCAGTCATCATCATCAATTGGTGTCGTTTACCATCAGGTTACCCACTTCCTCGTTTGACAAACTATTGTTTAAAAATAAGGCTAAATGCTCAAAATCATTCTTAGGTGTATTTTCTGAAACAATTTTATTAATCTATTGTTGTAAGACTAATTTAAAGCTTAAACAGTAACATTAAGGAATAGCGATGGCCATATATATTTTTTTATTTTTTTTTACTAGAAACTGACCAGTGATTGACCTCTATCTCGCTGCTTGGTGGAAGGTGCAGATGAGGCCAAAGGTGTAACTCACTGGTTCAGTAATATGATACTTTTATAAGAACCTGTAGTCGTTAGAAACGGGAGTAGGTAATTACCCTTTTTTTTTTAATTTTATATACGCAATATTTTAAAGAGCGCTTGAAGCAACAAAACAGAGTCCCTTTTCGTTCCAAATTCGAAAAAGCTGTGTTTCAGCCAAACTTATTTCAAACGCACTTGTTACAACTTTGTTTCGTCAACTGACACAGCTGTTCCGGAATATCATCCTTTTAGGCAAATGAAAATAATCCTCTAAGGTGTATTTTTCATCGCGTAAACAGCGAGTTTACGATTTCATAAAAGGTTTGTTTCGTGAAACACATTTGTGTTATTAAAAATGGTGATTATTGTTTTTTAATGTCGGTTCTGGCAAGTAGACTTAGTAACAAGCACGAGTTTAACGTGTTGAAATTGTACTAAAAATAAACAAGCGTTCAATGAATTTGCTTATTTTAAATGGTCTGGATAGTGGTTTAAACAAACATTATTTACAAGATCTAAAAGTTGATATTTAAAAACTACCTTCATCTAATCCTAACCTACCTATATTTCCAAATATTGCTCAGATCCTTGCCCCATAATGGTGGCTGCGTTTCCTCATTAGTTGTTGTATTGTATTCATAACTTTCTTTCAGTTATAAAATATGACCAATAAAAAACACAAGCAAACGAAACCGTAGCAAAACACTTGCTTAAAAACAAAGGTCAAAATGTTACAATGAGCTAAATCAATCTCCGTTTTCTCAGAGCTAAGTCTGGTAACTTTTCAATCGACAACCTCTGATTTCACTCATTCAATTTGCCGTGAAGGGAATGAAAACTGAATTTGCTCCGACGGTCCGTGATCGGTTACGTTTACGGAGTTTGATCTGATTATAATGAGTGACGTAGTGATTTTTTTCTTTAAAATATTCAAACTTTTCTACTTTTAGGAACAGTTTTGTTCGTCAAATTGATTGATGGCAGCCTTTTTCTCTCGAAAATAGCAAATTTTACTCTTATTTATTTAGTTATTGATATCTCGTTTACCTTATCACCTAATCTTTAATAACAATATTTTATCGATAGGTATTTATGTTGGTAAGAACATGCGATCGTCAATCATTCTCTGCAGACGTGGATGAGAAAAAAACGTACCTACATTTCAAGACTTTATCTCGATAAATATGAGCTAAAACCAATTATTTTTCTATTCCACGACCACCATGCAACTACTTAAAAAATTCAATAAATTATGCTTACACTTAAGCCCAATTTAAAAATCCATTTCGCATTCAAAGTATAATCTAAACACTTCACTTAATTTCAAGTCCCTAACCTTTCATTTCAAATCAAAAGACAGGAAATAAATCAGAAGTCGCTGCTTAGTGATGTCGATTTGTCGAATTTGGCATGTAATGCAATTGAAGTAGAGCAAAACGGATTTCCCCCAACGGCCGGCAAAATTCCTAACAAGAATTGCGGGACAAGAATTTTCAGATTAAATCTTACGGCGGGATGACTACTGTTTCGGTGTATTTCGATTGCATTATCCGTACAATGAGAAAGTTAAAACTATTCAATTGAGAACGATTTGAAAGTTTAATCGACTTGAAATTCACCACTTTTTTCTACTAAAACATTTAGAAATTGCCGCGGGAAAAAAAATTACCAAATTTCTTAAATCCCTCATTCTGATAGAAGGCCTGTGCCCAGCAGTGGGACGTATAATTAATAGGCTGGAGACGATGATCATGAATTTCATCTTTCTCAACCAGTTTTATGATAACTAGTGAACCATACGCAACATGGCACAGTTTTTGTTAAAAGTAGCTAAATTTATCTTGAATTTCAGTAGAAACAGCACACATTTATGGCGTTCTTCGTATGATTAAATACCAATTTTCTTTCAAAATCGAGGGTTATTTACTTAAATACATCGTTTTCGGGTGGTAGGGCCTTGTGCAAGGTCCGGCCGGTTCGCTACCACCATCTTACTCGGTAATCCTGCCGCTAAGTAGCAGTTCCTGCTGTGTTCCGGTGTGGAGAGTAAGACAGCTGGGGAAATTACGGGCACAAGAGGCATTTCATCTTAGTCCTCTAGGTTGGCAACGCATCTGCAATCCCACCGGGGTTGCGGGTGTCTATGGGCAGTGGTGATCACATACCATCAGGTGACCCACTTGCCCGTTTGCCTTCCTATTCATATAAAAAAAAAACTTATACGACATAGATTTTAACTTCAATACCCAGCTAATGTGACCAAACTGTATCTCAATCTTTGGTGACAGCAGGCTCGATAAAACTAATTAATCAGCAAATAAGTCAGAAGGTAATCTCATATTCGTCGTCGCGTCACGAGCTGAATCTGTAATCGCCCCGTAAACTTGTCCGCCGGTAATTCTGGTTCAATCCTCAAACTTTCGGGTTTACGAGTATTTTGGTGGCGTTCCAATAGTCATTGAATACAGAAAACTTTTTCATTTACGCTCTCGGACGCTGACTGAATAATATATGGCCTCAGCGTCTTTGAAATCCTTTTATAGGGCGCCTTTAAGGATTTTTTAAGCTTTCCTTAAGAATTAATGACGTCTCACTTTGTGGGTTTTACGATTTAAATAGGAACGGTTTCAATCCAGCGGCTATTGTTTCTTTGTTTCAATTAAAGTACGTTCGCAGACTTTATTCAGCTTTATTTTTAGTTGCTTTACTTTTTGTGCCTATTTAGAAACGAAACTCTTGCTTTCGTCAGTTTCTGATTGAGTTTCGATTATTGTATTATTAAAAACAATTGCCTACTTCTGAGAATTTAGAGGTGATTTTTCCGAGCAAAGCCATTATTCAAACGAGCTGTTTAAATTTTTCAAACATTTAAGTCAGAACCTAGCCGTAGGAAGCGGTATTTTAGTCGCTCAACCGATGAATAACACATGAGCTGCGTACCTTTATTTGACCTACGTGAAGCCGAGTGAATTTTAAAACGAGCCATGGCCGCACCACGAAAGCTTTTATTAGTAAATTGCTTATGTATTGGGTTTAAAGGGTCGGTGTGAAACTGTGAATCGACGAGTAATTAATTCATAAAATTCCGTGTTGCCTTTTCTGTTGCCGTTTGAATACGTTCAAAATTGGAATTCAGTTGAAATGAACTCACGCTCAGTTGAAATTTATGAAAGCAATGGTCGCTCATTTGACGTACCTATATGAGCACGGGGCGACCGCCATAGTAAAGTAAATGAAGTAACTGTAGAACTCTTTCACACCTTGCATTTTCACAGTGAGCTCGTGGGATAGTGCTCACTATCCTCGTGGAATAATTTCATCATCGAATCATTAATCTACAATCATGGATGGTGGGTTTCTATGTGTGGTTGTACTCGTTTACCATAAGGTGACCCGCTTGCTCGTTTGACACCCTATTTCATAAAAATTTAAGATTGGAAGATTGATTCTACATACATACCTACATACTGTCACGCCTCTTTCCCAGGGGTAGGCAAAAACTACTTTGTTCCACTAGCTACCTACAATCCTGACATACCTCTTTTTAAATTTAATAAGATTATTTTAGATTAGATAAGATTGATTCTACTTATTTGTTATAACAAGTCACTGGTTAAATAAATAGGTATACTGAGGAGCAAAGTAACCGGATCATTTCCCATAGAAATAAAAAATAAATAAAATGATAAATGAAGTTGTATGAAAAATGTCCCGGCTTATTTGCTCCCGAGTTTAGATAAAAAGGTTAAATGTAGTGTTGAAATACGTCCCGTTAACGCTATACTTTACCTACTAGGTGCCAGCGCGCGTTTAATATGACTGTCTAGAATTTTATAGACAAAGGGTACAGAGGGAGGGTCGGTGTAAAAAGCCATTTCCCCAAGGAGATAACCCGCCTCTGGGGTTGATATTAAACTTGCATCGAAAAGTAGGCCTAAGTATACTCGTACCTAATTATTTTGAAGCACAAAATATGAATGTTTCATCATTTTAGAAATAGGGAAATACAGTAGGCACTACTGATGAAAGAATAGTCTTTCCGAAGGCGCTGGTAGTTCCAAAAAAGACATGTAAAAAACCCCTTGGCGGCCAATTTGCAAAAATAGACTTTGTTTTTTTTTTTAACTAAAGATCAGACAGCATGAAATTGGCGATGGACATTATTAAATTCAGTTTTAGGCACGATCGATTCCATTGCAGTCCAGTCGATGCCTAAATAATGCATTTTTTATATTGCACCGCCAATTTCTCGTTTAGCATACACTCCATGACAAACATGAAAACGCACTTTCACGCGCGTTCCGTTCTTTTCTAATTTGACAACACAAGCTCTTTGTGCATTCATTCAAACAAAGGTGGAAAGCCATAAAGTGGGCCGGTGTAAAAAAACATTTCCCCAGAGAGATTGCCCTCCTGGGCCGGTATTAAGGACACAGGAAGGGTTAACGTGGCTCTTTGAATATCGGAGCGACGGACGATTTTTATCTTTTACGTGTCTGCTTACGGAGAAGTGGCTGTAATTTCTCAAATTGACCCCTTCGCGGTGAGGAATCGAACTGTGGGTGCTGTGAATACTGATAAGGCAGAAGTTGTTGATGTTGTTTTTGTTTGTGCCATTTTACTATCAGAAACACATAAAAAACTATTCGTTGATCGTTCGCAGTTTATACGAATGAATGACGCGATTTTTCGGATGCTACGTCTAAACATCCAATTAGTTTGTTTACATACAATCGTACACTTGAACGTTAAAGCATTGTTCTGTGAAAAATCTCTCGATCTTGGCGATTCAGTATAGTGTAGGTAACTTTGTTGTCGCAATGAGCCTATCAAAAACTTATAACAGAAGCATAGTTGTAACACGCCAAGCCTAATAAACATTCGATAATTGATGCAACAAATAAAAGAACAGTATGGAGTATTATAAGAGTATTATTTTATTTATTAGTAAGGTATTAAATAAAAAAACGACCAAGTGCGAGTCGGACTCGCGCATCGAGGATTCCGTGTAAATTCGACAAGTTATTTTAAAATCCAGCGTTACTGGCAATGACAGACAGACAAAAATATTCAAGTTTTAGTATTTGTTGTTATAGCAGCAACAGAAATACATCATCTGTGAAAATTTCAATCGTCTTTCTATCACGGTTCATGAGATAGAGCCTGATGACAGACGGACAGATAGACAGACACAGAAGTCTCAGTAATAGGGTCTCGTTTTTACCCTTTGGGTGTGGAACCCTAAAAAATATATACAAAAAATGTATTCTTTCTCTATATGCGTGTAACTATTTGCCTCAGCTACTTTTACATTTTATTACCCTATGATGGTCTCTATGAATGATCTCTACGCATTTGTTGCTAGTTTAGCCTTCCCTTTATGGAGTAAATAAGGCGCAAAGTGCGGCCCCATTGTGTTTAACAAACACGACATCTACTAAATCTAACGTAGCAACTCAGTAACTCAGGTCATACTCCCAAGACGGCAACGTTAGCCGGCGAAATTCATCCAAAATCCGAACGCAAAATGGGTAACGGACATTCGAGACTCCTGTGAGGCATTAGCTGATAATTTACGAAGGTTCAAACGGGATAAGCAGATTGCCGCTAATCAATTTCGCTGGTTTACGGCTTGAGGGATGTCTAAATTTATGTCCGGACAAGTTGATATTGTCGGGTCCGGCCCTTGCTTTTATCACGGGATACATAAGTCGAAAACTCCATACAAAACACACCGTAACCCCATCTAACCAAAACCGACCTTATTCGACAAGCTACAAAGTAAAATTTAAGGATTCCCGCATACATTTTTAAGGTAGTTTCACAATCGGCACGCGCAGTTGACTAGGCTGGTTTTTATGATGCTTCGTGATTCGGCTGAGGAATGAGAATTTAGAAGGAATGAGCTAGGAACAATTCGCAAGTTATGACGTTCTTAGAGAACGAATCGAATGCGCGATGTAGCGCGTATGTTATATTGATGAATGATTGCAGATCACTGTACAGTTTCTTAACCATTAATTTGACAATGTAAGAATATATTTTCGTATTTTTTGCTGGTCTGGGAGCTAAGAAAAAACATAAGTATAGTACCAGTTGGTTCTCTTCCCGCGTAAATGGTAAAAACTCATCGAGGGATTGGCCGAAAATCTTAGGGATCATGTTATGTTTTGATTCCCTTTTCCATTCATACGCCCACAATCATGCTAAACCTGGTCTTTAGGTCTTGTTACCTTAGGCTCTGTTTACCCCGTAAGGGATAAATACGTGATTTATGAATTTTTGTAATAACATAGAATTTTTTAGATTTCTAAAATAATGATGAAGTTTTAACTATGTTTTTTTAAATTAAGTCTATTTTAGGGTTACAAGTTTCATGGCGTGGGAAAAATTATTTCAAATCGTGACAATAATGTTGTAAAGTACCTACATGCTAAAGGTATAATCATTGTCTTTTGATCGGCAATAATCACTAAGTTTTAATATAAAACAAAGTAGGTACCACGCCTCCGAAATGGGGGGCAATCTCGTGGCAAAAAACACCAACATCTCTCTTGGTTCTTAAAATGTGCGTTACAAAAGCCCGTATTTTTCGATTAAAGATACTAACTTAAGTCTCTAATATATAATAAACTTAACTAACATCAAGAGGCCAAGTTATGTTGGCAGCTGCCGTACGTTTATATCGAACATACAATTTTAATGCCTTCCGAACAATGTGGTATTTATGAGTCACCAGTTGCTAGAGGCACATAAAATTGATGATATTAAGCTTAGTCCATTTATAGTGTCGCTACTTATCAGTAGCGTTCTGTAATTTTCATGTTTTGGCTCTCTTTATTTTTTTAGACATTGCCGCTATGCCATTTTTTTTTAATTAAATTGTAACTGAGAGTTTTCTAAAAAACGTCCTCATGAGCATTTTTTCCAGAATTTAAATATTTTTGGTTTTTCTTTCTCAGAATCGTTTCCTCTATCGATTTTCCTACAAGAAAAAAGGTGTCTCAGATTTTACTATGGATTTTTTTCCTGTTCATCGCGTTCCATACCTACCTACATATATTAAAAAAAGTGACGAACTAGAATGAAAATTTTGAGACACATTATTTCTTGCAAAAAAACACGACACAAGCCAAAGAAAAGAAAATGACGAGTTGTAAACATTAAATAGAAGAACTGTATGTGGACTGCGCTTTTACTCAGAGCTAATGCTCTTTGCTAATGCAACCTCTAGCTTAGGAATCGGACGGGCCTTTGGTTTCCGCATTCGAAGCTTCTTTTAGTTTACAGGATTTGCTAACTTCTCCTCCATTTCTTCACAAAGGGTACGGTTTCAGGCACAAATTTAGAAGACTTAAATCAAACGTAAACGTAACCTCATCATTCAGCAATTCGATTTGAAATCAAAGCGACTTAAGTTAATTACATGTCCAAAGATACTCCCCTGTGAGACTCGTGAAAACGTAATAACCGTAAATAACTCTTAATAGCCATTTTTTGTCTGAATGTCAACGGGAGACGGTCGCGTGCCAGGACGCAATGTATCACGATGGGAGTGACGTTGTTCGGAGAAACATTGAGCCACCTGGTTGGGTATTTAAGGACACACTACCTGAATGTACGGTGAACTTAGTGCTATGAATATTCATAGCACTAAGTAGCTGGCATACGTGGTAAATGAATATAGAACATCTATTAGTGTAGTGGTCGTTGGGGCCGAAAGGTTCGCTAGTGGAGACTGCGGATTGGCAAGCGCAGCGTAGGATGTTCACCAACGAGGTGGACGGAAGACCTGTAGGGTTATTACCTAACTCGCTCGCAATCGCCATCGTGTTCATTTTGACAGTTCATGTATGGGCTGACAATTGGCATCGGAATCAGCTAGCTGTCACATTTAGTTACTTTACATTTAGCTGTCACACAATTAGGTAATAAGTCTACTGGTTAAAGTCGCAAGTTTACGGTGGATGCAAGCCACTTCCAACCGAGGCAACTGGAGGTCTATGGGGGAGGCTATGGACCTCGAAAGTTGTCTGATAATAAAGATTTTTTATTTTTTTATTTTTTATTTTTATGTCCAACAGTGGGCGTCCTATGACTAATATGATGATGATGATGACTAGTGCAAGTTGTTGATACAAGAACGTTAACAACGAGTTTATTCATAACGTTTCATTTAGCATTGGCAAATTGGAAGCGCCATGTTACAGCATGAGTTGTCAACTAATTATTCTTAAATTATCAGACGCATTTTGTATAAAGAACACCCTTTCGAGGTTGGCCATAATTATTTGACCAAGAAACGTTGATATTTGTTGCTGTGCTAGACGCTTGAAATACTTAATGTTTATTATTGATATGAAATGAAATGTGAAATCACATTTTCTGAGTAAATCTGTAACGTGTATCAAAAGGTTCCGTATGACCTACAAATGTTTGACAAATGTGCAGTTTGACAAATTAATTTAGCAGTTATTAAAGGCTTGAAAAATGAATTGTTTGTCAAACAATATATTTGTCAAAAGTTTGTCTTTCAAATGATCAGATACCGTTTCAGAAGAAAAGTAAACATTCATAAACACCTTTTGCGAATTTGCTTTTAACCGATGTTCCTTACAATTCAACGAAGGAAATTATTTCCATTGAATGCCAGCCGTTACGGCAGTATGCCCACGACGCTTAGATAGCTGTCTGTCGAGAGATTTAATATTATACAAGCAGACAACAGGTAACGTGGTTTTAATGGGCTTGCGGAAAAAGGTTCAGATAAAAGGGCTTGACTTCAAGTCAAGGGTTCAAAGATAAATTTCCTTTGCATCGTTAACGGACAAAATCTTTATCTTTTTAAGCGCTTTTTGGACCTATGATATTATATGGTTTTTAAAGGGTAATTAAAATCAATGTAATACGCCTAGAAATTGAAGACTACGGCTTAGCTGTTATATGTAACAGAAAATAAATGTGTACGTGTACTATATTGGATACAAAGATTCATTTGATCTTATCTAGGTATTAAGTATACGAGCTTAGATAGGCTTAGATACGATTATAGTATAAGAGCCTATTTGATGGATCCAAGGGTGACACTTTACCCAAGGGTAAAAGAAATAAGAAATAAGTACTAATACGTATAAAATAAGTAATTCGTACAAGATTTCGTTTATTATAATGATTGTATTTAAAAAAATTACCTAGGATGAAATTTTCGAAATTCCCATGAGATAGGGAATCCAAAAAAACTGGGGGGCTTTATCACATTTCAACTAACTTAAGAAAGAAACTTAACTCTAGAACAACATTTTAATCTTAGTTTTCGTCTGTGTTTCATCAGTCGTGCGTCGGAAAAACATATCTCGTTATTAAAGTTTCAAAAACAATTTAAAGTTTTTATCATTCTCCTCGAAGTGCAGTTCATGCAAATGAACTCATGAGCACCAGCTAAATAGTACCACCATCTTGGTAATTTTGAGTCAAATTTGATTTTCAGGTTGTTAGAAAAGACATAAGATTGAGAAGTTACATTAAACAAACTAAGGAGAAGAGGTCGTGTTGGTATACCAGAAAATGAAGCAATTGTTGGAGAACAATAATTCCTGGCGCTAACTCCACCGATAAGAGCCTAGACTCTTAAGTGCAGAGAGAGAGAAAGAAAAGGCGTCCCCTAACCAAAACCATCCATGGTTGCAAATAGCGTTGTTGCTAATGTCAAACCTTAAATCGCTACTATTGTTTTCCGTGGGCTACATTTTTCTGAGTGTCTCCTTTATCTGTAAGTTTACCCACTGAAACACTCTTCAAGATTGTAGGTATCTTACATCTTATTTAGCGCGCTGCCTTGACAAGACACGTTTCACGTCCCAAATTTCCCGAGTCATAAAACGCGAACACAAAAGCAACCACTGAAAGATGTATCACCCATCTTATCATCGACGGGCAAGTTTATGCGCGTGGAAACACTTGCGTGGTACACGATGTGAGAGAGAGCGGTGAATATCTGCATATTATCTTGTTTCAACTAATCCCAATCTAATCCTAATCTTCCATGCTAGCCTGGGAGCAAAGAAAGGTCAGAATGTACCAGTTGCTTCTCTTCCCGCGCCGATGGTAAAAGCACATCGAGGGAGTGAAAATGTTGGGAATTATTAACGATGCGGCTAGCACGTCTATTTTGTTTCCCTTGCCACCTATACGCTGACTATGATGCTAAACGTGGCCTATAGGTCTTGTTACCTTAGACTTTGTCTGCCCCTTCCTGGGAAGCCGTCGCCTCCTTCTACGAAGACGTGATGTCGCAGAAGGAGAGGGAGCGGGAGCGCGAGAACGATCCCCTCCGCGCTCCGGCGCAGACGGACGGGGAGGAGACGGCGGCAGTTTGCCTCCCTCCCTCCTCTAGTGGTGCCTGCTGGCTGGGGATCTCCTGCTAGCAATTAAAAAGAGGCCCACGAGTCTAGGGCCCCCCTGAGATAAATACGTGATTTTTGTATGTATGTCAACTACATGTACTTATTAGTAAAGCTGTACTACTTTTTTTTAGTCTAATAGACAGTAGCCAAGGCGCTTCTTGGACTGTTTAATTTTTTGAGATTAAGATATTGCAACCGTCGAATATAGTCTGAAGTCGCCCGCTGCTCCAGTCTTGTATCAAAACAAGATGCGGTCTTGTATACTCCGGTACAGCGGTATCCGAGGCATTGTTTCCTAAAGTAGATCGTACTTGGCACGATAAGGCGCTCCAGGGACCGTGATAACGTTCGATGCCGAATTGTCGCTGAGAAATTGGTGTAAAAACATAATCAGTCTTTGTAGGAAGCGGAGGAAGTGTTGTCTAGAAGTTGTATGATGAGATTTGGGTAACCGTACTTAAGAAGTTGTGTTGTTTCAATGTGATTGCAGATGTAAAGCATTGGCTTAACGTAGGTAGTAACAATAGTCGCTTAAGTACTCCATTTTTCAAGTCCAAAACGTGTACTTAGTTAGGCCACTAATTAAATTAAATAATTTGAATTTAATTATATAACGAAATTTGGTGGTCCAAAAATCGACCTTTTGCAGCCCGAAGACCAAAAAACCTGGAGAACTCTTGCCTTTTTTAATACAGCTAGGAAAAAGATCGAGCAAGTGGTTTACCCGATGATAAGTAATCATAACTGCTTATGGGTTTCCGCAACACCGGAGCATTAAAAACGCATTGCCAGCCTAGAAAGCTAAGATAAAGTAGGTACCTCAAGTACCAGTTATTCCACCAGCTGTCCTGCTTTCCACGCCAGAAAACGACAGCGCACTGCGCAGTGCAATTAACGAATGTGATGGTGTAGCTATTAGGACGAAACCTACTCAAAGTTCTACGCTAGGTCTTGGTGATTGTAACTCTTGCCCAGATTATCTACAATCAACCAAATACCCTGGCCAAAGCCCTGATAAAAGTTGTTCCGTAATAAAATTTCTTATGTAACCAACTCTTACTTTGTTGTATTGCTCAGCGCAGACGCTTTTCCAAAAACATTCTACGTAAGAATAAAAATAAATTTGATAGCAGAGTGGCATTGCGTCGGATGTAAGTTGTACAGACAGGTTTATTTCCCTGTGCCAGTTTATGCTGACGCCAAGCCTGTCTGCTATCCATGACTCTTGTTTGTATTTTTCTCCGAGTATTTTCCCGAATACAGATTGCTTGTAAAGTGAGATCGCGAGGATTTATGGCTACTTACGTAATGCGTGATCATTCTGATCGTTTCCACTGTTAACTCTTAATAAGTAGGTACAGTTGTTTTTTGAAATGTTCTGAACATACTAAAAGCCCTCGTCTGTCGGGGTGAGCGCTGATGGAAAGACAAAATATTCCTTTTCCAGAGTTTTATTGACATTTTAAAAACGTACCAAAGCTCCATCATTTATTTTTACTGTAAGATTAATACTTACTTTAACCAGTACGAATATAATAACTAAAAACCTTACAAGAAAAACGTAAGCACCTTACACATCACTGCGTTATCATACGAAATACTCCAAGGAACACATAATACTATAGGGTAGTGCAGGAAGTGATATTCAGTCGTACATATCAGCGCCATGGCTCAGTGCGTCTATTCGTTTTTCATACTGAATGGATGCTGTCTAGTGGAAGTAAGCCATGTTCGACCGACTTCTGTGTCGTGTTTTGTTTTGCTTTTGTGACTGTTCGATGCTTTTTGTCGATAGGCTTTTGCTTTTGTTTTTTTGGAGGATATAAGATTGGACGAGACCTCCTTTGGTCCTCTCACCGCCACTTATAAACATAAGTATACGTAGTATACACAAATTTACATAAATTATAATAGCTTACGGCCGTACTTTGGCCTTTTTGGCAAAATAAAAAGGTTGATTGATTCTCTATCCTATAGGAATTTTGATATATCTTTAGTGCATTTTTATGGTACTCAAGGCCTGCCAAATTTCAAGTCTTAAGCGTCAGTGGTTTAGGCTTTGTGTTGTCTGTCAGTCGGTCACGTTAATGTAAGATATAACATATTATAGGGTATAAATTGATTTAAAGGTATCGACGTTAGTGGTGTGTTTGGGACTCAAACTAATATTAATCTAATGTTCGTCAAGAAACAAATTAAAAGTAAGAAAGAAAGAAGACATTTATTCCTTTTTGCAACACACAAATATAAGAGAATATACACAATTTTAAATAGAATATAATCAAGACATATAAAAATAGATCATGAGCGTTGTGTGTGTCTTCGCAAAAGTGAAACGGTCGCTGGCTCAGCATTACGCTGAGGTGTTAGACACCTGCAGCACTGATTTTCAGCCAGAACCGTCTATGACTCACGAAACGATACATAAATAAAATTAATAAACTACATAATCCATAAACTTTTACGTAAACAAAGCAATAAATAGATAGAACCCGACTTAAGTGTAACTAAAAAAAAAAACGTAATTAATTAAACAGTTTATAATAAACAAAAAATAAAAAGGAGTGAAAACTAAATCAAAAACAACAAACAGGCTGGCATATCAAAGCAAATGCACACATCAAAAATGTTTAGCGATCAGAATGTTTGATTAATAAAACGAATACCTAAAAATTACTTTCTGTCTTTATTTAAACAGAAAGATTATCAAATTAGAGAATCCTCTTCTCCACCGCTTCAGTCAGCGTTCCCAATCCAACTTTTACTCGAACTCGAACATTGCTTTAAAATTTATATTTGCACCGAGATTTCTGAACGGAGACACGCCAACTTCAGTCCACATGTAGTGAAGTTCGGCGCGAGTTAGAGACTGCCAGGAAGTTTGTCGCAGATTGTTTCTCGCCAACTCTGTGCCTTTCTAACTCTATCGACGTGTTTAATTCCAAATTCAAAAAGTTTAAAGCGCGCTTGTATATATAACCGCTCAAGTTTATTAATTTAACCAAATTGTCTTTCACCCAGGATGCACTCCATGGCTAAGGATCTCTGATACATCCGAAACTCTTGGAAGCTTATCCACAATGTATTTTTTACTTGTCTTAACTCTTGGTCTCTCATTATTTTTTTTTAGATTCAGGAGCTCTTAAAAAAGTCCTGGTCTATATCCCGTAGAAAATACGTCTAACGCAAAGAATAAAATTACTTTTTCTCCGTCGTTGCATTATCTTACTAACTATTTTTTGTGGCCTTAGTCATTTTTTGTAGTTTTAACATAAAAATAAGAAGGAAAATGAAAAATGGCAGTCAGTTTTAAACTTCCAATTGAAAACAAGTTCAAGTTAAATCAACTCGATTATTCACACAGAAATAAAAAGTTTTATCGAATCTGCCTGTCTTAGTGCCTATGTCAAATAATAATACTCCCTTTTTCTTTCATGCCGTGAAACCATAGCGGTTTAGTCTTTTTTACTGTAAATTTTGTAACTAATTATTTAGCTTATCACGCAGAAAAGATGATTTCAAACCATGCCATGATGAAACACGAAACTAACAATTCTTTCCGTTTAATTGCATGAAAAAGAAATGGATTTTAAAAAATTATATTGAGCCGGGCTATATCTTGGCTTATTCCGTAATATACCTAAAAGGATTTCCATTTACAGGGAAAATAACCGTCACGTTACTCAATCAGACGATATCTATTCACTACAATTCTAAACAAGGAATGAAGAACTGACAATCGATCAACGAACGAGGTATGAGAAATGTCAGAATATATTATCTTATTCGATTTTCCCTGAAATTCGGGAAATCTTCGAATGCCTGAAAAACAAAACTGACAGCCGGTAGGTATTGCCAAAAATGGTCCCCACCGTCTGGTGGACAGGAAATTAAAATACGAGCAAGGCGAAAAATTCCCAACGGAAAAATCTATCGAATTCACATTCCAATCATTTTGGAGATTTGGTTTTAGGGCGTGGGTGTAACGGTATTTGCTTCAAATTTCATTCGAAATATTGGGAACAGTGTACCTACGCTTATTGAGTCGGGAATTTTCATTCCGTTCATTCTTGCTTTATGAAGATTTTGTATTTCCTAGATTGTTAACCGTGGTTAGTTTGGTATTCAAAGCGTACGACGTCAAAAGAAAAAAATTAAGCCAAATTTTGAAATCAAAATTGCAATGCAAATCTTTTACAAAAGAGTTCATTCATACTAACCCAATATTCTAGAACAAATTCTAAGACACCCTGTAAACATAAGTAAGTAGGTAATGCAAGTACATGCAAGCTACATAGTAACGCGCAAGCTATTGGTACAGTCACCGGCCATAAATATTGCACTTCGGTCTTTAGCAACAGCCAATTTTATTGACGTCATGTAAGTTAGAGCGGGTCATCGCCCTACGAAGCCGAAATTAGACGAAAAGGCCGATGTGCATTTTTTTTGGCCGGTGTAGGCCATAAGCAAAGGTTCCTTTTAATACTATAATCAAGCATATCAGAAACTACATTCAGCTACATGTTCAGATAAGTAACGCAGCATAGTTACATGTATTTTCTGATCAAAACATTTCACGGTTCAACGCGATCGTTCGCTCCCGCTTCTTAAAAGCGTAATCGCGTACGAAACTAAAAGGTCGTATGATCCCAACATTTGTAAGATCCTACGTCGTTTCGGTTTTTAAGAACACGGCAGTGCTTAAATTCTCAGTGTGCAATGGGGAGGGCTGAAACAATAACGAGGGAAATCTTGGATGTAGATTGTCGTACTTTCGTTGTGTTTATAACGTACGATTTAGTTTATTAAGTTGAATGATGAGATTTTACATAGTAGTTACAGTAACCAAATAAAATGTGTAGATTTTCCAACTTTAATAAATTGAAACCGGATTAAAAGTAGTAGATAATCATATGCTAGTGCATAATATATCTATGTTAATAATATGCCTAATACTTTCAATTTTGCCCTAAGCAAGCGCCACCTGGAAAAACGAAACTAACTTGGAACGTGAAGCGAAAATTACTTCAAAATATCTCACCAGTAGCGAAGCGGCTCTCCGTAGCCCACTTCTCGCCCCCCGTAGTGAACGGGTCTTGACGGGTTTCGGACCTCGTCGCAGCCATCCTGATCATCATTTTGAATTAAATGAAATGGTGTCACGTTCCCACGAGTAGCAAGGGATAAAGGTCGACCCTGGCAGAACTCCACATACCAGGATAAGGCAAGCCGTTAGCACCCGAAACCGAAAGTAGGAGTACCCAAAACCGACGAGCATGTATGAAGAGATTGATGAATGTGGTTGCAGCGAAAGAAGTATGTCAGGATCGTAGCAAATGGAACAAAGTAGTCTCTGCCTGCCCCTGTGGGAAAGAGGCGACGGTATGTATGTATCCCACCAGGCTAGAAACTCACAATGAAATCCGTCCACTTCATCCGACCGGATAATAAAACACACATCAAAATGCAGTTGGGTGTAAACAGCTTCGGCGTCAAAAGTTCAGTAGCACTCTGTCGATATTGTGCAGAACGCGAATCCCCATGCACCCGTAAATACGTCGTGTGCGCATTCGTAAATGGCTTTTGCGGTGTAAATAGTTCCTACAAATATGTAGTGGAAATTGCAGATTATAGGGTACCCTGGGGCAAGTTTTCGATGGAGACAAGAACGAAACTAGGTTGATGTTATTGTGTTTGCTTTTACGCTAATTAGGTAAGATGTAATGAAGAATTTTGTATAGGTACTTTTTACACGTTTTTATTTAGCCTGCAACGGCTGTTTGTTTTAGTCGCTGCGCATCTTCTTCAACTTTATGTGGTCAAAATTAACTTCAGCATGTCTATTGAATGACAACACAAGTAGAGTCAACAAAAAAGAGACTTTAATGACGAAAAATTAAACGGCTCTGTCTACGATTGTGCATCGGAAACGGTGCGACTAGTTTCAGTCTTTACGGAAGACATTTTTTAGAGGTGATAAAAACTAATTCGACCGTTACGATCCGAGAGTTCAGCCATTGGATTTGCAGTCACTGTATTAATTCTTTGAGTGCAGTCAAATCGAAAATTACAGAATCCGACTTAAAACATAACCGGAATTTTGCCGTCCTGATTTTGATTTGAGGCAGAAAACCTTGTTATCGTCTATTTTTGCCGGAAACCCTTCCCCGGACCTGACATTTACTCGATTAAATATTTTTTTACCCTTTTCACTTGAATTTTTTTCTGTAAATTAACATTCGAGGTTTGAAGTAACCCTTGATCGCGAAAGGATTACAAAATGTCTGATTTTCAATCCCTAGTGGAACGTCAAAGTTTTTAATTAAAATTGTAATTTTTTTTAGGGTTCTGTAGTTTTTTAAGTGCAGTCACAGATGTAGGTCACATAGTTTAACAAGATTCTTATAGGACCACTCGTACGGTCTGTCTTACGTTCTGTTTACCCATTGTTATCGAATCTACTAGAACAATTAAGGAAATAATCATACAATCTGACCCAAATACGGATGTGTAAGTAACGTAAATAAACGAGGAAAACTATTTCAGGACAAATCAGAAAAAGACAGTTGTTTACTGTAATAGGCAATATGCGTTAAAATATTATCACATCTATACATATAATAAAATCGTTGAGACCAAAAAATCTGTACATTGAAGATTAAAAAAAAAAACCGACCAGGATGACTTAAAATCGGTAACTGAACATATTAAAACCATTTTTAAAAATTTTGTTTGTTTGTTTGTTTGTTTGTTTGTTTGACTGAGCATTACGTAAAAACTACTGAACGGATATTGACGAAATGTTCACAAATCGATTTCAATAAATTCAGAATAGGATATAGGCTACAGACATTTTGGAAAATTCTGGAAAAAGGGGGTGAAAAGGGGGGTTAAAGTTTGTATGAAAAAAGAAAATTAGATTATTCTAGAACCATGAAACTCAGAATAAATACTAAGTAATAAAAATAAAAAAATACCTGTTTTAGATTTTTTTTTAAATCTCATCCAGAGACGCAAAAAAGAGGGTTTTGTGTTTAAAATTAATTAACTTCATACACCTATATAATAAAAACCAATGAAGTGTAACCTTTTAAAATTGCTGTATAATACTTTCAATTTAACACAGGTAAATATAATTTCTGAGTTTTCTTGAAATTTGATTTTTGAGGTGATTACGCACAAAATAGTGGAACTCAAGAAAATCAGCTTTCCTCGGTATAAGTAGTTGGTAATAATTACAAACAAAATAATACTACGAAGAAAATAGATAGATACTAATGTACATAAGACATATAAATAAATAAAATAAAATATATAGATAAATTTCTTCTTTCTTTCTTTCTTTTTTTATATAAGCGGAAAAGTGTGTCAATTGTGAAAAAACATTAATAAAATAGTTACATGCTTTACAGGTATTTTTTCAACGAAGTCATTTTTGTCAAACCTAAATCAACCTAAATTGGCGTCCTAAATTGTGTGCTTTACCTAACACCTAAAGTTCAATATGCAATACCGTTACTTTGTTTTTATTATTTAGGTTTTCGAACGCACTCTTATTTGAAAACCTGATAATTATTATGAGGGTGGCGTGAAACGCTTGGCTGTATGGTCTTAGTACCTTTGCCTATAAAAGTGCGCGTTTACGCCTGCGCTACGAACATGTCAGAATTTTATTGTGAAAAGTTGGTGCTTTTAGTTTAGTATGAATCTGACAGCGAGCGAACCTAAACTGAATCGCATTAAGACATAATGGCAAGGCCCCTGTAGGTAATTAATTTGTAGAAGAATGATAATAAGTGTTAATAATCTGTAATTACGTACTTAAACCAAGAAAATAAATTAAAAAAGCTTCTGCTAGAAAAAATTGAGTCGCAAAATATTAATTTAAACAGAAAACAGATTAGTAAATGAATTGTTAGTCGTAAGGTAAAAACAGGTAAACATTTATGTATTATTTGGTTAGAATAGATTTAATTTTTTAAATTAATCAGGGTACAAATAAATATCGTTAAAGTGAGCGCAGTATTCGCCAATAAGCGTCATAGTTTGGCGAAATAAATAGTGATGTAACTAAAACTGTACTTAGCTTTTTTGAATAAAGAAACTAGAAACAAAACTATAAATAAAACAATTTGTAAAAAAAATAAATAAATGTGATGAGTCATTAACCAGTTTACACCTGTTTTTTTTCAAGATTCAAGAAGAAGTCATTCTAAAAGTATCTCTATACTTTCGTACACACTTTCAGTGGTTCCCGTGACGAAGTTAATAGTCATAATAATAATAATTTTGATATCGAGAAAAGCCGTAAGTATCACAAAAACACACGCGGACGAAGTCGCGGGCAACAGCTAGTTTCTTCATAAAATATCAAAATATCGTAAAAGAGATGTCAAAAAATGAAATTAATAATAAAATAATATGGGTAAAAACATACGGAAAATATAAGAGTTTTAAAGTACTAATTAGTCAGCGATTAGAGAGAGAGATCCGATATTATGACATGACAATACAATGAGCTCACGAGTATATTGCTCTGATAAAGAGTGCTAAGAAAAATAGGCCTCCGTTTAGAATCTAAGAACTTAGTTATGACCGTGTCCTGAACTTGAAAACTCTGAAAAAGCAGTGGGGTTACAATTTCAACGAAGACGATTGCCGTGTTCAGGTCTTATGGAATAAACGAAAACTCAACTCAGGATAGATTTATGAGTATCAACATGAGGAACAATCGTAAGAAAATGCCAGGTATTGAGCATATAACAATAAATAAAGAGTACCAGGCAAAACTACCGCTAACCGAAAACAAGAAAAAAGGTTTGAATGAACTTTTACAAAAAAAAAATACACCCCATTATTACGTCGATTACTTTAAAAATATTCTTTAGGTAACACAATCATGAAAACCACTCTATTTCATTTCAGTTTTAGAAGACTAGGTACTTTATTTTTGTTAAGAGATACCTAGTTTTGTGTTGATTTCAGTTTATTTTTAAGTTTTTTCTTTGATATGTTATAAAAAACAAATTTTATTACCATGTGCAATTCAATAAATAGTTAGTAACAGTCTTGAATTTTATTGAATCTGTTCTTCCAAATTGACCTTACTTTTAATGACACAAAATTGTTTCTTAAGAAAAACGACTTAAACCACATTTGGTCAAACAGTTTGCTATGTTACATAATACAAAAATGACTTGATTCGCATTAAGCCAAATAAGTAGCAAATAAGCCAAATAAGTAGTTCAATCATAAAGTGACCTTATAATGGCTTGATTTAAAAAAAGTTTTTTTTTTAGTACTGAATTTACAAATATACACAATTTCTCATGTGAACTAATAAGTTCAATAATTAAACTATACTTTGCAATTTAAAATTGCTCCGTATCTTATTTGGTCCTGGCAATAAAGGTAGTTAAACGTTACACTTACGGTATTTCAAAACTTTAGACACGTTTTCCCAAAAAGTTGCGTTTTTGGTTTAGGTCGGTTTCGTTCTAAAGGTGCGACATGTGACGTCGTTTGTCTCTCCTCCATACTCCATATTAAAATTCTGTTTTTCTAGAAATAGATAGAGACAAAATCTTTGGTAGCTTATATCTCGCTATTTTTTATAGTTATAGACCGGCTGCTTACTTAACTGGGTCCTCGCCCGCGCGGCAAAGAGGCGCGGGGTAGGACGACAAAGGGGACCGAGAGAGGTGCGGGCGGGTGTGCGCCTGCCGTTTGTGACATGGAAATGTTTTCATACATTGGTCGAGGTGTATGGCCTCAAAGGGAAAAAAAGGACTTAAATTTGAATATAATTTATTAACTTAACAGACTTAAGACCATACTCAATACTGATAGTGTCACTCGACGTTAAAACATTGTTCAAAGAACGCCAGGCTTTGTTAAATTACCTCGACTAGCTCGCACCGGATAAGCCGCCCAATCAATCAGACCTCTAATTTACCTCATCTCACCCCCTTTGCGGTCAATCCTCGCTTCACTGGGCAGCGGTGAGACGGGCAGGGTGGTTCTACATACGTTGGTCATTGCCGTCATATTGACTGACACTACACGATATTTGCATACAAAAGAGGATAGGCGTTTGACCGTTTTCATGTACATTGTTGGAGTTGGCTTGTGTTTTATTAGGCGTTAAAACAACTCAGGCGCTTGATGTGACAGTCCAATTAATTTTATGTAAACAACTAGCTTTTGCCCGCGGCTTCGCTCGCGTTAAGAAGCATGCATGCTAAGTCTCAGCTCGATCGGTTTAAAATTTACAAAGTTTCATACAAACTTTCATCCCCTATTTTATTCCCTTGGGGGTAGAATTGATCAAAATCCTTTCTTAGCGGATGCCTAAGTCATAACATCTACCTGCATGTCAAATTTCAGCCCGATCAGTCCAGCGGTTTGGGCTGTGCGTTGATAGATCACTATGTCAGTCAGTCAGTCACCTTTGAATTTTATAAATATAGATAGGAAATAACTATTAGAGGAGGAAACAGAGAAAGGCGAAATTATAAGTTACAGAACTTATGAGACTTCTCCCTCTCCCCGTTAAACATACGTTACACTTATTTTAAAAAAAATGTCCAGTAAAACAGATGTAAAACAGGTTAGTCGGCGTACAGTAAAAAATAAACTAATATTACGGGTATTGGGTATAAAAAACGATCTGGCAACACCATCTGTAATTTCGTGTCAAAATAAAATCTATCATCGACGTTCAGCAACTGAACGAACACTTTGCCTTCATATGGCGGCAGGAATTTGTGTTGCCAATATTATATTGCCCGTACATGAAGTAAACCGAGAACCGACATAACAATTTGTCATGGAGCGAACGACAGCTGTGTTTGTCTCTCGATGTTTTGAGCAGCATTGTTCGAGTTGGACGCTTTCTGCTGGTTGTTGAAGGAGTTTCAGCTTTTCAATATTTACGAACTTATTGTAGAACCAGTTGTGATAGCCAGAGATCGGACAAATTTGCGTCATTGCTCGCAATAATGTGGACATGACTCCAGAATTAATCAAATATGTCAAAATACATATGTAAAGAAATAGTTTTCTTTAAGTTATGTGTTAGGCTCATTGATAAAGCAGGTTTTGTTTATTTATTTTCACTAAAGATGGCGTTACTTATGACAGATGTCATGTCGTTAGGGCAGAGGCTGTTATGTCAAGATGGCGACATAAGTTGATAATTTTAAGATATGTTTGTAGGTTGATAATGTGATAAGGAATCGACTCCATGAAGAACAAACTTTTAATGTCGTTTCTTTGTTATTTACAGGTAAGTTAGTGTAATGCAGTCACTGCAGATAAATTGTAATTAGTAGTTTAATGGTGTAAACTTATGCTAAAATAAATCTTTGTTATTTACAGAGCAACACATGTTTATTTTCGTCGTTTCTTTAAAGAACTTTAATTAATAGTCTTATACATATATTAAGAATAAGTATATCCACGGAGGTTTTATACCTATAGAACTAGAAAACTTTTTTAACAGAAATAATAATCATATCTAGCAGGATCGTGATTGCCTTATTATATAAAAATATTTACGAGAACGACAACTGCCACTTTAATTAACATTTTGCTAATAATTTTATGCATGTGTAATTTTTTATCTCCGAGAGTTCAAATTTTATTTCGAGAAATTAATTAAATGATTAATTTTTGAGTCATGTCCACTTTATTGTGAACGATGACGCAAATCTGTCCGATCTCTGGTGATAGCAGAGCTGTTAATTAAGAAAATAAACTGGTTGGCCTAAATGTGAAATCATGATAAAAAACTGAACTTACCTTTAGTTACCTGGCTATCGAAGCACAGGGAGACCAAAGAGATGGCAGGATTTGGATGCATGTCTAAAAGGGCGGCAGGAGCATGCATGCTCTTGACTGAGACGAGTGGTAGAAAGAAGGGAAGCCTTTTCCCAGGAGTGGGACACTATAATAGGCAAAAAAAAGCTTACGTAATGAACCACCTTTTACCCTCATTTTCAGTTGCGACACAGTAGTAAGGTAAGTTTTTTGAACATGAACCAATAATGACATAGCTACTTAGTTTTACTGGCCATTGGCTAAGCAGGCGTTTGATATCATCGGGATTCCAATCCCAGCTTGCGCAAAAAAGCCTGATAAAAACATAATACATTTGACAGGTTTTGTACGGGATATAATTCTCTACCTTAAACTAGCTCCCGATATAGGAACCTTGCGTCATTTTATAAGAATCGCTAAGTCATAGTTTTCAATACGAGCAGTTTTCCGCTGCGTTATACCTAGCTTAAAATCTTCCTAGCTTCGCTTCGTCTCGGTCAATCTCAGCTTAACCACACAACCTAGGCAATACATCACTCGTGACGCAGGAGCGGATAATCCACTACCGATCTATTGATACGGCCATTAATCATCCTCGGCGAAAGAAATCTCAAGCACTTAGGCCCTTTTACCGGGTGAAAATGTGTGGGCACCTAGAAAGGCACCTGGGCTGTTATTACGTCATTTCGTCTGAAGAAATTGGTTATGGACTTTTGATAATAATATATGCTTCAGGTTTCTTAGCAGAAGAAATGAGAGAAACAATATTGGAGTGTAATTTTATTGAAAAAAAGTTTTGTTAAATAAGTAACAGCAAGTTACAACCTAAAATCCCTGATATATTGTGATTTGTTTTGTTATGGATTTATTTTTTCCAGTTACCGATTTTTAAAACGTGTTTTTCGATAAAAGGACGTGTCAAGATTGTTTAACTAATTTTTTTTGGTAAAAATACTGAAATAAATTATAGGAAACGTGGGAAGTTTCATAAAGTTTTATTTTAATGGGTCACCTTTGATAATTTTCTTGCGGTTGCAGAAAACGTAGATATCTCCAAGCGTTGATAGGAGAAAGGATATTTGCAGACAGCAAACCGAAAACCTATGACATGGAACGCTAAAAATAAAAACAAAATATACAACCAGCCAGCCATTCACACTCCACTTCTAGTTTCTTGCAAACAAACCTGACTCGTGCTCACTTTAAAATAAAGAATCCCAGTCCCCGGACAATTCGTCGTAAATTCGTGCAGGGCGATAGGGGTTTTTGCGACGTGTCCAGAAAAGTAGCGGGAAATAGCTCATTTAAAATACAGCAAGCCAGGGCTAAGCAAGGAAGCGTTCTGTGCCTGACTAGCACAGTGGGATTCTTTCGATTTTGAATCTACTGCAGAGATTACTAAACAGGGAAAGCCGTATTTTCCGCAACTTTAGACCATGGCGTTTGCAAAAAAAAGTAATGTGGTTCTTTCAACATGAAACTACCGTGAGACTCAATCATAATTACACATAAACGGACTTCGACTCTTCGACTCTTATACGTTTCCGTTTTACGTTTTCGACTTTTATACGTGAGTCATCCGTTTATGTGTAATTATAATGTGGTTCTGTTGTTTTTACGGCAATACCAAACAAACCTAATTCAAAGTTCGTATTCTGCCGTCCCTTTCTGTTTCATACCTATTAATGACCATAAGTGGGAGAAAAAGGACACAAAGGCCTAATTCAATCACTAAAATTGATTTAAACACCATCGCTACGCGAGCGGAAATTTGCACTTCTTGGCCAGGTAAAACGCCTCGTAGTGATAAAGGAAGCCTCAGGTCGCATGTTTATCGCCCTCGCCTTTGGCTCGTGCGACAAGTTCCTGCTCATGTTCATTTTCAAGGCAGGCAACGCATCAGATACTCCAGTATTTCCGTAGGTCTATGGACGTTAGGTACTCGTAAGTACTTACCGTCAGGTAATCTACTTGTATGTTCGTATTACATAAAAAAAAACAATCATTATTCATTTCGTAGGTGTAAGTGGTTCCAGCGACAAGTTTTCTGGCCAAGGCTGAGTAATTTTCAGGTTTTACGGCAATATGGGATTAATGTCAGACGTTAAACATGTAGACATTTTGACACAGCTACACCGTCACTATTAGGTTGAAAAACGTTACTAAAACGTCACTCTAACGTCCACCGTATCGTAATTTTTTTAAGCCTAACTCAAGCTAAGGTAAGTGTACCACGCGATTAGGTTCTTTATTTTTACCAATTATATAAGCAGAAAAAAGTGCCAAATTATGATTATGTAAAATTAATCATTTTGTGAAATATTTTTGTTGACATAAGCTTTAATAAAGAGGGTTAACCTAAAAGTGAGCACGAACGTTGCGATTCCCCTCTAAGGAGGGAAGAGTACTGCTTAGGCCGGTGCAGCCTGGGCAACAGCGATTGACTTATTTATTAATTTACCGTTGGCTAACATCCGACTTCAGGCCAGGCGTACTACACTGAGAAAAATATCCGACAGTACCTTCTGAGTTCTTCCTTCTAAGTGCTTTACCTACCAAAAAAAAGACGTTTCCGTCCCACTTTTTCCTTCAAAGTTTGACGGATGTCGATTACCTTCTAAAATTTAGAAGGTTTTTTTTTTTTACCTTGTGAAGTAGTAGGATATATTAGACGGAAAAATTTTAGAAGGTAAATTTGTTGACGGAATTGGGATTTTTTACCTACTGAATTTAGACGGTTGCACAAATGGAAGGTTAATTTGGAAGGAATAACGAGTATCCTTCTGAGTTGGTGGGTATTCAACATAACTTTTATCTTCCAAATTGGCAGGTCATAAAATTTGGTAGGAAGTTGCCGCGTAACCTACCAATCTAGTCGGAAAAAGTACTATGTTTACCGGCCAAATAGGTGGGTAAAATCGGTAATAGGAAATATTAGAAGGAAATATTTAAGAAGGTAAATAATTAGTAGGAAATCGGTTCACTTTACCCACCGATTTCGATGGATTATAAGTTGGAAGGTAATTTTGGCAGGATTAATTGGTTATCCTTCTGATTTGGTGGGTTATTATCCTAGCTTTTGCCTTCCGAATTGATAGGTAATCTCTTTTGGTGGGAAATTACCACATTATCTACCAAATCAGTCGGAAATTTCACCGGAAACATTTTAAAAGGAAAACATTTCGAAGGAACAATTTTTTTTTTCCTTCTGTTTTTGGTGGGTAGCACAAATGGAAGGTTAATTTGGAAGGAATAACGTGTATCCTTCTGAGTTGGTGGGTATTCAACATAATTTTTATCTTCCAAATTGGCAGGTAATAAAATTTGGTAGGAAGTTGCCACGTAACCTACCAATCTAGTCGGAAAAAGTACTATATTTACCGGCCAAATAGGTGGGTAAAATCGGTAATAGGAAATATTAGAAGGAAATATTTAAGAAGGTAAATAATTAGTAGGAATTCGGTTCACTTTACCCACCGATTTTGATGGATTATAAGTTGGAAGGTAATTTTGGCAGGATTCATTGGTTATCCTTCTGATTTGGTGGGTTATTATCCTAGCTTTTGCCTTCCGAATTGATAGGTTATCTCATTTGGTGGGAAATTACCACATTATCTACCAAGTCAGTCGGAAATTTCACCGGAAACATTTTAAAAGGAAAACATTTCGAAGGAACAATTTTTTTTTTTCCTTCTGTTTTTGGTGGGTAGCACAAATGGAAGGTTAATTTGGAAGGAATAACGAGTATCCTTCTGAGTTGGTGGGTATTCAACATATTTTTTATCTTCCACATTGGCAGGTAGTAAAATTTGGTAGGAAGTTGCCACGTAACCTACCAATCTAGCCGGAAAAAGTACTATATTTACCGGCCAAATAGGTGGGTAAAATCGGCAATAGGAAATATTAGAAGGAAATATTTAAGAAGGTAAATAATTAGCAGGAATTCGGTTCACTTTACCCACCGATTTTGATGGATTATAAGTTGGAAGGTAATTTTGGCAGGATTCATTGGTTATCCTTCTGATTTGGTGGGTTATTATCCTAGCTTTTGCCTTCCGAATTGATAGGTAATCTCATTTGGTGGGAAATTACCACATTATCTACCAAGTCAGTCGGAAATTTCACCGGAAACATTTTAAATGGAAAACATTTCGAAGGAACAATTATTTTTTTTCCTTCTGTTTTTGGTGGGTAGCACAAATGGAAGGTTAATTTGGAAGGAATAACGTGTATCCTTCTGAGTTGGTGGGTATTCAACATAATTTTTATCTTCCAAATTGACAGGAAATAAAATTTGGTAGGAAGTTGCCACGTAACCTACCAATCTAGCCGGAAAAAGTACTATATTTACCGGTCAAATAGGTGGGTAAAATCGGTAATAGGAAATATTAGAAGGAAATATTTAAGAAGGTAAATAATGAGTAGGAATTCGGTTCACTTTACCCCACCGATTTCGATGGATTATAAGTTGGAAGGTAATTTTGGCATGATTAATTTGTTATCTTTCTGATTTGGTGGGTTATTATCCTCGCTTTTGCCTTCCGAATTGATAGGTAATCTCATTTGGTGGGAAGTTACCACATTATCTACCAAGTCGGTAGGAAATTTAACCGGAAACATTTTAGAAGGAAAACATTTCGAAGGAACAATTTTTTTTCCTTCTGTTTTTGGTGGGTAGCACAAATGGAAGGTTAATTTGGAAGCACTAATGGGTATTCTTCTGGCTTGGTAGGTATTCAATATAGTTTTTATCTTTCAAATTTGTAGGAACTAAAATTTGTTAGGATATTACCACATACCTACCAATCTAGTTGGAAAATGTATCATATTTACCGACCGAACAGGTGGGTAAAATCGGTAATAGGAAATATTAGAAGGAAAGATTTAAGAACGAAAATAATGAGTAGGAATTCGGTTTACTTTTCCCACCGATTTCGATGGATTATAAGTTGGAAGATAATTTTCGCAGGATTAATTGGTTATCCTTCTGATTTGGTGGGTTATTATCCAAACGGCTCTTTTTTTTTCTTTGTTTCTGGTGGATAACACAAATTGTAGGTTGACTAGGTAGATATACAACAAAGTATTTGTCATCCAAATTGGTAGAGAAATTAAATTTTAGTAGGATATTACCGCATAACCTACCAATTCAGTGGGAAATCTAACTTTCTTTTATTTTCAAATTAGTCGGTAAAAAGATTTGACACGGTAAGATTTTAGAACATAAATACTTAGTAAGAACAGCTTTAAATTTTTGACCCATTGATTTTGGTCTGGATATGAAAGTGGAAATTAATTCCGTAAAACTAATTTGCTTTAAAGTATAAGGTTTTGGAAAAAATATTAAAGTTACCGAAAAGTTATTGAGGCGTTGAAGCGCCTGTACAAAACTGAATAGCAAGTCCAAGTACGTATGAAAGTAAATTTCACAGCTATGCAGGCGTTTGCGCATTGTATAGTTACAGCGTGTATTTTTGATACATTCTCACATTACAATAGGCCTTAATGACTATGTTTTCCTTTAAATTATTAAAAATCTACGATAAGTATTTGTTTTTCATTACAAAATAATTTAGTTTGCAATGTGTTAAGCGTTAAACGCCTGTTCAATTTGCATAGCAATATGTGATTTCCAGTGACATTTGATCTTTTGAACAGCCGTAGTGTTAGAAATATTTACTTATAATAAAAACTAAATAGTAGGTATAAAACACATGTCTGCATTTAATAACTACCTTAACCGACCTAAAATTACTAGCAACGCTTAGGTAGGCTTGAGTCAGCGGGATGTAAGAAGTGAAATAGAACACAATATCCAGTTTTTTTTTTCGTTTCTCTGTCTGTTTGTACGTGTTAATCTCCGAAACTGTTAAACCGATTTAAATGAAATTTTGCATGGTGGTACCTTATATCCCCGGTCAACATTTTAGATACTTTTTGTTAGAATATAGTGATGTAGCACCTCTATGGTAGTTTAGTTGAGATTGTCTTTGATTGTTTTGGTTGTCATGTGTATGTCATATGTTAAGTTGTACCTGAATAAATAATATATCTATACTACTCTATACTAATAATCTATATCTATACTAATATTATAAAGAGGAAAAATTTGATTGTTTGTTTGTTTGTTTCAATTGAATAGGCTCCGAAACTACTGGACAGATTTCAAAAATTCTTTTGCCGTTAGAAAGCTACATTATCACTGAGTGACAAAGGCTACTTTTTATCGCGGGAAAATACCTTTTCCTACGGGAAAATTAATTTAACGCGGGCGAAGCTGCGGACGGAAGGCTAGTTAAATATAAAATAGTATTTCAACACTTTTATTCCCGGAAAATTAAAAAAATAATCCGTTGGATAGTTAAAAAACTATACTTAATAACGTATGCAGGTAAGTAATCAACAACTTATGCATCTGATTAAGTAAAATTGGCATACTGTTACCTGATATTACCGGTTAAATTAAACAATATCCTACTAATATTATAAATGTGAAAGTTTGTGAGTATGTTTGGATGTTTGTTACTCTTTCACGCCAGAACGGCTGGACAGATCTGGATGAAATTTGGAACATACATAGATTATCGTCTGGAATAACACATAGGCTACTTTTTATCCCGGAAAATTGCGTAATTCCCGCGGGATAGCGATAAACGAATTCTATGCAGACGAAGTTGCGGGCAACAGCTAGTTACGTATAAAATTTATATATCCCATAAAACTGATGGGTTCCCGCAGGAAAGTAAAACATTTTCCGGGGGTTAAAAAAGTCGTTAGTTAAAAATTTTTCGGGTTCCGTACCTACCTGTAAAGGAAAAAATAAACCCTTATAAAAGATCACTTCATTTTCTATCTGTCTGTCCGTCAAGACCCTTACACTGAGGTCTACAGTCTCTTGGAGCTGTAAAAATATGAACCCTTTGAGCCAGCATAATCAAAAGATACAGTCGTTAGAAATGATGCTTTCATACAAATGGCCGACTTTAGAAAACCTACAGGTTACTTTCAGTTGTCCTAGAAATTTGGTACGAAGGTAGTTTAGTACAACTAATGAAATAAATATTTTTTTACGTTGGCCTATGTAAATAACACACATACATACCTATATACATACCTAAAGGCCTCGTTTTAGCATGATTGTGGGCGTATAGGTGGAAAGGGGAATCAAAATAGTGATGAGGTTGCTAGCCGCATCGCCTATAACATGATACCTAAGATTTTCGCCCATATGTAAATAACCAATATTAAATGACCTCACTTTGCCTACATTTTACTTACGAGCAGGGCTCTGCTTACACTGGATTATATTTTAACCTGCCGAATTTGTTTCTCAGAATCGCGTAGATATAAAAATCAAATTGATACTAAATACTGAGGTCTGAGGTCCCTTGCAAACTGTGAGAAAATCGAACCTTTAAGTCTACGCAATCGTAAGATACAGTCATTCGAATAGGTAGGTACTTCCATACAAATTGCCGCATCTCGATAATACTTATGTATAATAAAATAACGATACAAATTACACAATTCTTATGTATTATTTATGTAGGCACCTCTTTAATAGAATATCAATATAAATTACATCAATCCTTCCATAGTTGTGCTAACAGTAGGAATTTCTCTCATATTCCTACTAACTTGCAATGTTCGGAAGGAATCTCTCCCTCCATCCATGCCCAATATTTTGTAAGCGTAGTTTCTCAGAATCGCGTAAATATAAAAATCAAATTGATACTAAATACTGAGGTCTGAGGTCCCTTAAAAACTGTGAGAAAATCGAACCTTTAAGTCTACGCAATCGTAAGATAGTCATTCGAATAGGTAGGTACTTCTATACAAATTGCCGCATCTCGATAATACTTATGTATAATAAAATAACGATACAAATTACACAATTCTTATGTATTATTTATGTAGGCACCTCTTTAATAGAATATCAATACAAATTACATCAATCCTTCCATAGTTGTGCTAACAGTAGGAATTTCTCTCATATTCCTACTAACTTGCAATGTTCGGAAGGAATCTCTCCCTCCATCCATGCCCAATATTTTTTAAGCGTAGTTTAGCTAGTCGTTCAGTCCGTTAGATGCCATCGGTTGAAGTTCAGGTCGAATATTTATACATTTACGTTCTCCGACGTCTCTTTAATTTTTTTTAAATATTTGTTATTATTTTTGTGGTAGTGAACAGTACCAATTTAAATAGTTACTACCTAACTAAAATATGTCTCTAGAAGACATTTTACTCAAACTCGGGGCTGATGATGGAATGGTGAAAAAATTTACTGGTGAGTGTTTTAATTCTATCGCCTAAATTGTGTTATTTAAAATTTCCATGTCTTAATGTCGTTTTCGCTTGTGGTTTTACTAATTATCCCACTAAATAATCCTAGAGATCTAAATAATCGGTCGGTGGAGTTCTGGTGACCCAGCCAGGGACGTCTCCGCAGGAGGGAACTCTTCAACGGTTGGTCTGATAGACTTGAAATTTGGTACACATGGACGGATTACAATGTAAGTACAGTCAGCAAAAGCTTGTATTCAAAATGAAATTTTTGACAGGAACTTATATCATCATCATCATTTCCGGCCTTTATACGTTCCACTGCTGGGCACAGGCCTCCTCTCAGAATGAGATAGTTTATTTAAGTATAAAACTTGTGTAGTTACCAAAAGTCGTTACACACCATGGACCGGATACCGGTATTTCTTCATACAAAAATACCGGTATTATTGCGTTCTATTTCGTTCTTTGGTTTATAATTTAATTTTTAATAGGAAAATTTCATAATGCGAAGTTGTTACTTAAATACATGATTGAGACCTACAAAAAGAGCATAAAATAATTCAATATGCTAGGCAAAATCGGTTTTTTTTTAAATACCGGTTCCGGTCCCTGTTACGCACACACACAGCTATTAAACCGTTTTTTGCGTGTGGGGTTATAAAGGATTGAATCTTGCTTTTTCTGGTGTAGGAAATGTTATAAAAATGGTCTACTTAACATGGTTAACAATACTTATAAAACGATTTTAAATGCATGGTTGGTGTGGTTATGTATGATTTGTAATTTTCTTTTCAGACAATGGTTATACTCACATAGACCATCTCAAGTCTATAACTGATCATGAACTCAAAAATGTTATACCACAAATGCTTCCAAGAAAGCGCTTCGCATTCAGCCTTGTTTCTTGGCTCCTCGATAATGATCTCGCACATCAAGATTCTACTTAGTTCAAAACGAAAAATACAAGACCAAAAGTGGCAAAGTTGTTAATAAAGGAAGAGCTACGGGAGCCTTATACAATCAACTATGTCTATTGCGCAAAAAACTAATAAGTAAAGATCAATCCGCAAAATTGCGTGCTAGTAATAGTGATAATAGCGAAACAGGTTCACGGGCCTCGTCGGCTTTTGATGTCGAATGTGCTACTGAAAGTACAAAAATACCACAGAAAATTACTAGGGCTTCCGGCCTCAGACCTGTTCAAGAGGAAAATGAAGTATCATACTCGGCTCCAGGTATTTAAGTTAGTGTAGCTAGTTTAGTCATTATTATATTGTTGATTCGTGATCTTATGTTATTTTTCTATTTGCAGTACGCGAAAATGAAAAATTGAAGTCAGTTGTGATCGATTTAAGAAATAACGTGTCTGCTGAATTATTACAAGCCTGGGAGATACTCATGTCATTCGCATGAAAGAATTGACAGAAACTCAAGGAACTCCGTGGCAGTATATAACATCGTATAAAGAACTAGCCCTACCGAATATTGGACCATCGTTAGTAAGTATGAAATTCTACAACACCCTGGGTCACATTATTAGAGAAAATTAAGTGGTATTCGGTTTTTGATATTTCAAGTTGTTTATGTTTTTTTCTTATTTGCAGATAAAAAAAGATTTCCAGTTATTGTTTGGTGATTTGGAGTCTAGCAGTAAACTGGAAGATTTCCTAATATCAAAAAAGAAAAATATTTTGGAGCTTGCTATCGAAGTGCAAAGTAAAATAACGGCTCAACTTCAAAAAGAAAAAGTTAGTTTTTGTGAAATTAGCGAAAGGTTAGTTTTAAAAAGCATAAATACATACTTATATTTAGTTTCACTTCTCTTCCCGCGCAGAATGAAAAAAGCCCATAGAAGGAATGGGCGAAGATCTTAGGAATAATGTTAAATAGGCGATGCGGCTAGCAACCCACCACTATTTTTTGATTCCTCCTTTCACCTATACGCCCACAATCATGATAAACGTGGCCTTAGGGTCTTGTCATCTTAGGCTCTGTCTACCCCGTAAAGGATAAAGAAGATGTGATTTATGTATGTGTATGTATGTATATTTAGTTTAATCGATTCTAAATTACAGTTAAGGCGACTGATTCTTTCCATTCCATAAGAAACTAACTACTTTTTTTTACACTTTTACTTTAAAAATTTAACAGTACATTAAACTTTTTTGATGTCTTATTAAGAAAGTTTTTGCAAGTGGTAGGACCAGCTCATGCAAGGTCAGTCCGGATCGCTACCAGCGTCTTACTCGCTAATCATGACGCCAAGCAGCAGTGCATGTGCTGCTGTGTTTCGGCGTGGCATGCATTGCTGCTTGGCGGCATGATTAACGACTATGATGGTGATAGTGATCCGGACTGACTTTGCACGAGGTCCTACCACCCGCAAATGCTTCCTTAAGAGGAAATCGGGTCCCCAAAGTTTTTCCATCTCCGATATAAATATTTTTGTAGCCAACTACGACTGGTATTTGAACAATCTTATAAATATTTCAGAAGAGCGTGTTGATCTTCAAACAACTGGACTGCTTTTGCTGCTACCGTTTCTGTTCCCCGGAGTATATGAAGTCAACAAAAATTGGAAGCCCACTAAAAGTAATGTACTAGATTCTTTTTTTTTCTTAGTTCACACGCAAGCTGATGTGTTTGAGGGAATCGAAAAATTGCGTAATCACCTTAAAGAAGCTTCACGTAAATTGAAGTGGCGGAACGAAATACATCTACAACCTTTCGTATTATCAGTGGGTACCTCATGGGCCGAGACCGATCAGACTTACCTTGTTGTGGATAAAATATTGTACTATTTTCCGACCATTCTAAAAGCAGTTGAAGTGTGTTTCCAACTTTTTTATTCATTACCATGCCCAATATCCTCTTGAATGTCATAATGTATGGGAATTTATACAACAGGCAGTCTATGGTATATACACAGATGTCGATTGGAACCACCGATCGACATCTGAGTTAGCTGAATCATTAAACGTGACATTAAAGCGAAAGACCCATACGAGACTGAAGAAAGTGACCAAAAAAAAATAAACTAAATTTGTTTGAAGCACCACTTCATTTCTCAAACATCTATTGTAACTTAATTTAATAAGTAAGATCATTCGTTGTTATTGAGAATACTGATCAAAATATTTGTGATTTAATGCAATATTACGGTCCATTATGGTTGCCTGGTAGAGATCGCTCTGTAGCGATAAGCGCGCCTATTGTTACCTTGTAATATTCTGTATACCTTTTTTCTCTTTTGGTTGTTATATGTTGTGTCTACTCTTGCCTAATACTTATGTCCTGTCAATCGTTCAAAGGTTAACTGGAAGAGAACCCTTTTAGGGATAAGTTCGCCTTTGTGCATGTCTGTTATCCTGTATTCATTTTTTTCTTGTGTTTTATATACAATAAAGAGTTATACCATACATACATATTATTATGTGGTGTTCAATAAAGAGTTATTGTATTGTATTGTATTGTATTAATTGTATTTCTTACATATTTTCAATTATGAATAGTCTTTGATCTAAGGAAGTAAAACTGAAAACAGGTTGAAGATTTTAATAGGCTATTGCAGCCTCTTTCTTTACATATCTTACTTAAGCTAGATACTTAAGCTATCAGGAACTTATCTGATATCAAGTAACGATTGACAAAATAATGGGTAAATACATAGCCCAGCATTTGTGATATAGACTTCTTCAATTCATGATCAGTTATAGGCTAAGCCACGTAATCGTTATTCATAAATACTCTTTTTACTTATAAAGGATTCAAGCATTATATTGAGTATTATTATTTGGGTGATGAGAGAACGTTGATACTTCGACATAATCATAAAACCTGATACTTACCGTATTTTATAATTTATTCTAGATTCTAAAAGCCCAAAGTAATATTATAATAAGACCGTGTCTTTATCTCAAATGATAACATTATTTTATAAGCTTACATAAATTAATAAGTTATAATTATGTAGTTACGTACACGATAAAATCCGTTCATGAATGATTATGGTGTAACTTTGCAATGAATGATAATTCGAGCAGCACTTTTTTCAAATAATCAGTGGTTATGAAACTGCATAATAAAAATATAATCATAATGAAATAGCATCTTTATTATATAGACACAGTAAATATATATAAACATAAAGCTAAAACTCACAGACGCCATAACATTTCATTATGATTGTATTCACATTATGCAGTTTCATAACCACTGATTATTTGAAAAAAGTGCTGCTCGAAAATATCATTAGTAAAATATATACATAAAGCTAAAACTCACAGACGCCATAAGATTTCATTATGATTGTATTTTTATTACGCAGTTTCATAACGACTGATTATTTGAAAAAAGTGCTGCTTGAAATTATCATTCATTACAAAGTTACACCACCATTCATGGTCGGAGTAACTAACCACAACCTTACCGTAAGTTGTTTAAGATTCTTTGTTGTTATCTTTTAAATTTCTCTTTTTGACTTTTTGTGTTTGTCTCGGTTGATGATGATGATTCATGTGTTTGTTAATTTGTGTATTGATTTTACTTGTACAACAAAAAATTGTCTCATATTGTTCCCAGAGGCAGCAACATATTGACTGGTTTATCAGCGGGATGGCTGATTCAGTATCTACAGCGTGTAGGTCACTTATGTTTACGTGTATAGGATTTAGCCAGTCTGTCTGTTTATTGATGGTGCTTTAATGAAAACTGACGAAGAAAGACGTGCAGATAATCCAGTCACTAAACAGTCACAAAAATGGTTGATTCGAGGATAATAATGATACTATGCGCGGTACCTATACATACACAGACAGTTTAACAACTGGATTTTCTGGACGTTTTTCTTCGTCAGTATTTCACTAATTCACGACCAGCTTAATCCTACGGGCATAAATGACCTACACGCTGTAGGTACCGAATCAGCTATCCCTTTGATAATCCAATCCATTGTGTTGGTTATTTTTTTGGCGATTGGTGATCGAGAGATTTCCTTTTGCTGAATTTAGCCTTACGACGCAATATGGATGTAAGTAGGGGAGCCATCTCGTAGTGTTTTGGTTATGACTAGCAATTTTTGTAAACTTTTGGTAGTTTTTTTTTTTTATAAAACTGGTACGTGTAGGGTTAATACACGCTGAAAATAAATACACGCCTTTCTCTTTACCATTTACTGGTTTTATTTTGTAATTTGATTATTACCTATATATACCAAATGATTAATTTGTTGTTTTTCAGGCTTGATGATATTAAAGGAAACTACAGTAGCTGCCTCATAGAAGATGAATACACGGGGAAGATGAGATGGCTACCTTCATCCATCGCCAGTGAGAAAACTGGCATGTACCTTCCATAGTAAGAAGGGTTTTCCTACTATAATGTTATAATTCCTCCTAGAATAGAAGCTGAATGCGGTAGAAAATCTGGCACGTACCGTCCATTGTAGGAAGTATATTCCTTCTATATGGATAGATTACACCATTTAGCAGGAAAATTCTTCCCATAATAGAAGGTACATATCAGGCTTCCCACTGGGTTGACCTTCCTCTGTAGTAGGTAACCCTAATCATTGGTATAAGTTACCTACTACAATGGAAGGTGAATCCAATGGGAAGCCTGATATGTATGTACCTTCTATTATGGGAAGGATTTTCCTGCTAAATGGTGTAATCTATCTATATAGTAGGAAAATACTTCCTACAATGGACGGTACGTGACAGATTTCCTACTGCATTCTGGAAGGAATTATAACATGATAGTAGGAAAACCCTTCTTACTATGGAAGGTATATGCCAGTTTTCCTACTGCGGTCACCTTCCATTGTAGAAGGAATTCCAAACCATATGGTAGGAAATCCTTCCTACAGTGGAAGGTACCAGCCAGTTTTCCCACTGCGGTCACCTTCCATTGTAGAAGGAATTCCAAACCATATGGTAGGAAATCCTTCCTACATTGGAAGGTACCAGCCAGTTTTCCCACTGCGGTCACCTTCCATTGTAGAAGGAATTCCAAACCATATGGTAGGAAATCCTTCCTACAGTGGAAGGTACCAGCCAGTTTTCCCATTGTATTCACCGTCTATTTCAAAAGGAATTATAACCATTTAGTAGGAAAATCCTTCCTACAATGGAAGGTATACGTCACTTTTCCTACTGCGTTCACCTTCCTTTGTAGAAGGAATTACATACCATATAGTAGGAAAATCCACCCTACAACGGAAGGAATACGTCACTTCCTACTGCGTTCACCTTCCTTTGCAGAAGGAATTATAAACAATATAGTAGGAAAAATCTTCCTACAATGGAAGGTACGTCACTTTTCCTACTGGGTTCACCTTCCATTGTAGAAGGAAACTTATATTTACGGTAGGAAATTCCTTCCTATATTGAACGGTATATTTCTATTTTCCTACTGCGTTTACCTTCCATTATGGTAGGTATAAATCGGTTGGAAATTATTGGAAGGTAAATGTTTTAACCATTTACCTTCCGTTGAATTACCTTCTATTCTGAGTTGGTAGGTAAAATGTGGAAGGTATTAATCAGACGGTATTTATTAGAAGGTAATCACAGTCATGTTTACCGTCCGTTGAATTACCTTCTATTCTGACTCAGTAGGAAAAAAAAGGAAGGTAATCACAATTCTGTTACCTTCCATTAATTACCTTCTATTTTGACTCAGTAGGAAAAATATGGAAGGTATTAATCGGTCGGAATTTATTAGAAGGTAATTACAATTTAATTTACCGTCCGTTTAATTACCTTCTATTTTGACTCAGTAGGAAAAATATGGAAGGTATTAATCGGTCGGAATTTATTAGAAGGTAATTACAATTTAATTTACCGTCCGTTTAATTACCTTCTATTTTGACTCAGTAGGAAAAAAAAGGAAGGTAATTATTGTTTTCACTTATCCTATCAAAAAAGAAGGAAATTTCAGAAAGGAATCATGTGGAAGGAAAGTTTTGGACGGTAAAAACTTAGTAAATTATCCATCCAAACTAGACGGTAAAATTCCTACTGAGTCAAAATAGAAGGTAAATCCTTCCAATATCAGAAGGTTATTTTTCTCAGTGTAGCCGCCCGCACCTCTCTTGGTCCCCTTTGTCATCCTACCCCGCACCACTGTTCCGCGTGGGAGCGGACTCATTCAAGCGGTCGGTCTATAGTTATTGTTATTGTTAGAGTAACTTGTGAAGCTCGAGTAGCGAGCTAAGGGAAGGACTTTAAATTATAAACCAAATGTTAACCAGGTTACCCGTAGTGTCTATCTAAAACGTCGTAGCTGCCTAACTGTCATGTTAGCAGGGTAACAGCACAACGCGTAACTGCTAGGTAAGGCCCGCAGACGTCCTGTAAAACAAGCGAAGCGGTAATATCGCTGAGGGCGCGTTATAACGACCGCTCGTTAGTTTCTGCGTCGTTACACTGCGATATGACGGGCGCCGTGCGTGTGAACGTCGGCTTAGCTTCGCCTAGGTCCTAGGTGCCTATTTATTGTGTGTACTGCACCATCTTACTTCACTACTCACTACATAGTATAAATTAAAGTCGCTTTCTCTGTCCCCGTGTCCCGATGTGTGCTTATATCTTCAAAACTACACAACGGATTTTAATGCGGTTTTTAATAGATAGAGTGATTCAAGAGGAAGGTTTATATGTATAATACATGCATAATATACCGTGCGAAGCCGGGGCGGGTCGCTAGTTAACTATAACCTTCGATTTTGACGTAGTAAAATTTCAAGATTAACTTTATTTTGCTAATAGACCGCCAACCATCGCTTTCGGAACGATCATTGCCAAAAAGAATGCGCCGCAAGGAACTTGGCAGAAAGTAATTTTTTCATTCGACAGAAAACCTATGGAATAATTTTGTCAATATCGTCCGTTGTGGTTAAGTTGTTAGCGTAATTTGATGTGTGTGCGTGTGTGTGTGTGTGTGTGTGTGTGTGTGTGTGTGTGTGTGTGTGGGTGTGTGCGGGTGCGCGCGTGCGGTCATTCGAGCTTTTATGCGCAAGACCATATTCTGTACCTTGTCTCTTTTTAAATCTCGTTGTATTGATTTTATGGTATTTAATAAAGAATATTCGTATTGTATTTGTATTGAATTTTACAACTTTTATATAGCCTCAAGTCCTCCGTTTCCAGCTCAAACGTCTAGCTCCATTTTAATGTCGGACCGTACACGGGCTTAATGGAAACACGCTTAGTTGAAGGCTTAGCAGGATTATAACAGCTGAACGATATTAACACATTGAACAGTTTGCTATTATATGGCAAAATTGGAAAATTGCTGCCAAAAACATTGCTAATGAATAAACATAAAGAAAGAAAGAAAGAAAAAAGTTTATTTAAGACAATCACAAAAATCAAATAAATTAAATTAAACACAAACAGATAAGTTGTCACAAAATGGGCCCAACTCAGCATTTGCTGGCCTCACAGCCAGCGCTGGTCTTCCGTTGGGGCCATAGGATAAAATAATATAATAATAAGTAAATAGACAGTAAACATAATAAAATATAATTGGATGTGGTTGCCCGGGCACAAAGCCCTTTGTCTTTAAAAAGGAAATAATTAAACTAATTAATATAGGTCTGTCGTCTTTGTAGTCAAAGTATGGCCGACATGTATGGAACCATTTCGTGGTTCCTTATCAAGGTGAGCTCCAACGGACAGCCTACTTGAACGTTCGAAACATGTCGGTTGGTCAACCGATTGGTTCGAAACATGTTGGGTATACGTCGACCACAGTTAGGTGAGTGACCCGTGTATTTTATATAACTAATTTTAACCAGTTTGATAGGAAATAGTTTCAATTTCAAAATTGCATTATTTTAATTTTAGATAAGAACTTTCTATAAATTGAACGACCAGCTCATCAACGCACATCGCAAACAATATCGCCTCGTCATTACTATTTTCCAAAATCGTGAAATCATTTTTCAGATATCATAATTACCTATTGGTATACTGTAGTAATTATAGTTATGGAGATAGGCTCCCTCTTTAGTGGACTTACAAACCCCATTTATTCCGTAGCCCGTGGCAGTTTTGAAAAATCCCTCCTTAGTGCACCGTATGATACTGAATACTGAAGCAATAGGTATTTATTTACGTCGTGACTCTGGACAGCTGTGACCTTTCACATTATTATCGCTATCTCGCGAGAACTATGCAATTTTCCGGGATAAAAAGTACCCTATAAGCTAGCCGCTGACTTTCTCCACAGATTAGTAAAGTTTGCATCAAAATAAAGTTGTGCCCGCTCGGTCTTCAAAGGGAGCACTCCCATCTCGTTCAATCGTTCAAAGTTCCGCTAGTTCGATCTTCTAGTTCCTTTAGTTCAGAGCGAAATTTTGTAGTGCTATTTGTCTCGTTCACACCGAGCGCTGCGCTGTATGGCGACGGTTTGGCTAATTCGTTCGTTCGCTCCACTTAGCTCATACGTTCACTACTGAACTAAAGGAAATGACTGACCGAGACCGACTAAGATCATTTGTGAGGAACTAGTTCAATTCGATCCGAAGGAATTCATTCCTTTTAGTTCTTAGTTCCTGACCGACACAAGCAATTATTGCACTCGCAAATATACCTACAGACAAACAATCTAAAAACTTTTGGAACGTGTTCTGTTATCGGTATATATCTCTCATGTAGATTTAAACAAAATTTCGGATGAAAAAGTTGAAACTTCATTTTGACGGGCTCCATCCTCTGTTAATTTATTTCAAAAACGTCTCTATCAAATTCATTTAGCCCAGGAAGAGGCGTTAAAAATATAATATCTGAAAAGATAAAGGTCCCTACTTGTCGTAAAATCCCGGTAGTGTCACAGTTTACCCAGGTCAGCTGCGTCACTAAAGACTAGTGACCAAAGTATTAAAGTAATAAAGTAAAAAAAGCTATGGGAGCTCGATGAATTAAAGTGTTATATCAACATACTCAGCAATGTTAACTATCAATTAATATAATGCGTAAACGTGCTTGCTTTTAAATTGAAGTTGGTTCAGCCTGTATTTCAATTAGCAAACGTAGTCACTTTAAAATGAGTCAATAACTTTTTCTCCTAGAAGAGTTGAAGAACACGTGTGGTAGGACCACATTTCAAGATTCGTGTGGAAAGATGGTGATCTTAGGATAATTCGGCAGTCAAGCGCTATTGTGTTCCGATATCGAGAGGAAGACAGCCGGTGAATTTACTGCCACGTAGCCCTCTATGTCAATCCTGCAATACTTTAAGGTTAGCCTCCATAGTAGGTTCTCACTTCAAATTGCTCGTATTTGATTCTCTTTGGCCACCTTTTTAGGGTTCCGTAGCCAAAGGGTGAAAACAGAACCCTATATCAAGACTCCACTGTCCGTGCCATCATCCATCGCGCCGTTGTCATAAGTCGCCGTGATAAATTGTTGAAATTTTCTCAGATCGTATATTTCTGTAGCGGCTATAATAACTAAAAACAGAATATTTTCTAGATTTTATATTCAGTTGCCAAATTTGTATGGAATACTTGATGCGCAAGTCCGACTCGTTCTTTGTCGTTTTTTTTTTAAATAATGAAGTAGCTGTTCCACATCTAGACTTGAGCATCACTGCGAGTGACGGCGAACGGGTTAAAAATGCAAAGGCTCTTTGCGTGGGTAAACAGGTCTTTTGTGCCCGGCCGTTGCGGGGAGGTTGGCAACTCCGCTGTGGCTTAGCTGGCAAAGGTTTGCTGAAGTGCCTGTCTGGATAACATATTGACTCACCTAGCTTTATAACTTGTTTATAGAAGTCTGTAGCACCTACGTCCCATTTCTTAAACAAATCGTATACTTAGGTTTATCATAGGTTATTTGGCTACGTTTCGCTAAATAGACGAATTTTAGACATGTTTTGGATGGGATAATACAGTGATTATGATTACTTATGCTGAGATCACAAGTTACGTCTATATCCCTTACGGGATATACAGTCTAAGGTAACAAGGCCTAAAGGCTACTTTCAGCATGTGTACGTATAGGTGGAAAGGAGAATCGTACTATTGGGTTGCTAGGCGCATCAGCCTATCTATAACATAGAACAAGTTTGATGTCTCCAAGTTAAAGTTACATAAAAGTCATATTCTACATGACTGTGGCTCAAATGTGAAAGTTTGTACTTAGCACACTCCCACGCACCCCCATGGGCGTGCTGTTGTTAACTCTGCGCGGCCTGTTTTGAGTAGGTAATGCCACTTTGTCTTTTTTTATGGGAACCTTTATAAATTGTACTTTTATGTACGTACTGAATAAATGTTTTAATTAGGAACAAAAATAAACAGCATGAACTATGTTTAGGTCATGTATAAACAATTGGGGACGTACAGCTTTGCGATGGCCAAAAGTTAAAAAAAAAAAGAAATGACTGCCTATTTATATGAACTAAGACATTTTTCTATGAACCTTGATATTGGACCTTTTGTTTTAAACAATATAATAATATACTTTTTTATTCCAAGAAATACTTTGAACAATTCACAGTAACATTTGATAAGAATATGATTTTTAGTACAAGGATATTTCATTTGCTGATTGCATTGTTCCTTAATTACTTGCATTGCCATAATAGAAACAGTAGTCGAAACATAGTTCGCAGATGCACATTGCTTTTATACTTACATAGGAACAGTGAAATATAAATAAGAGCTTGTAAAAATGGAATAAACTAAGACTTATGACTACGATACTTTTAAACTGTGCTAATAGTCCCACGTTATGACAAGTGTTTAAAAAAAATAAACATTGTAACCTCCCACAACACAGCAAGTAAATATTTCAAAAGCAAAATTATTACGTTGTTACCTGAAATTTCATCTAATAACATCTGATTTTCCGATGGGGATGCAGCCGGAATCCAATTTGTTGGCGACGGACCCCGGCTTTGTCTCAGACTGGAGCTCAGGGAATCGGGTCGAGAAATTTCACTTTATAAATTTCATCGGGGATAGCTACGGAATATGGAAAAGTGAGGAATGTTGCTATTTTGCTATACTTTTGTTGGACAGAACACACATACCTTTACCTTCTTTTTTACATACATACACATACACAAATCACGTCTTTATCCCTTACAGGGTAGACAGATCCTATGGCAACAAGACCTACAGGCCACGTTTAGCAAGACACTGAGGGCGTAGAGGTGGAAAGTGGAATCAAAATAGTGATGGGTTGCTAGCCTCATCGCCTATAACATGACCTTCTTTTTTGGGTGTGGAAAATGCGTTTTATGCCTGCGCTCGGTACTGGGGTTACCGGGGGTATGTGGGGCTCTCCCGCGACGGCAGGTATACCCACTAAAAACCACTATCTAATATATCTAATCAGCCCACATCCACCCACTGCTGAGTAAAGGCCTCTTCATTTTCACGCCACTTTGCCCGGTCCCGTACCAGTCGCATCCACAGTTTTCCAGCCAAATGACAGATGTCATCTGACCAACGGGCTGATGGTCTGCCCACCGACCCCCCCAGTCAGATATTAGCCACGATGAACTAACTAAATTAATTAAGTAACAGTTGTTGCCCAGGTTGCACCTGCCTAAGCGTTACCCTTCCCCCCCGTGAGGCCAAGAGCTTCTGTTAGAAGGGAACTCTAACGCTAGAACTCTCGAGAAGGTTTCCGACGCCGCACCCCAGATACTTTTACCCTACGGAAGACAACTTTGGCCCATACTAATGAAATGCACGTATAGACAGGGTTTGACAAAAACCATCAAGTGGTTAGTATGTGCCATTATTTCAACGCAATAATAAACCTGGACCGAGTTGATCCCAAGGGCTAAAATTACCCTACAGGGACAAAGTAACCCGAATTTACGTTATTGATTGAGTACTGGCTGAGTTGAAAAGCGTTCTCCTTGTTTATGTTATATTGTATTTATTGTAAATAATTCTAAACTTAAATACCATCTCGGAGGTACTGACAAAGCAGCTGTTCGTCAGTCGCTGTCGGGTTGCAAGTATAAGTCTCTCATAGTTATATCAGTTAAATAAACGTTTTAAACCTTAGCGAAATTGTTAGTGTCTTTTAGGAATGAACAGTGCCTGAAAATACACATATCTACTATCGTGCTGTGATATGAGTGAAATTCAATTTCATTTTTATACGTAAAAGGATTGTATTTTGCTTGTGGCATGTGACATTTCAGTTAAACGTCTTGTCTACATTTCTAGCGATTTTCCATTAGCAAACTACACAACTTATAATTGAGAACTCGCATGTAACGATTTAGGTACGTTAGGTTAGTTAGGTTAATATTCTACTTTACTAGCTCTGTTTACAAGTTTCTACGAAGTCTTTTAAATAACTGTGATCGTTTGGCATCTCCGCGTCCTTCCTTACTTATATTTGACGACATAATTACAATACAGAATTCGCCGTATTAAATTCTTTGACCAAATTAATTCACGTTATTTCAGCTTTGTGACATCGGCAGTTTGAGCGACCGGCATATTATTATTTTATATTTGAAATTTCAGATACAATCAATCCAATTAGTAGCGAGCAATGTCTTTCGTGTTTATTCTCTTTGCTCTTAGAGGCAATCAATTATACCATGAAATCTTTAGAATATTTTTAAAGTTTTTTAAATAACCCTGAATATAAGAAAAGTCTTACTCCAAAATAACTTTCGAAAATCTTAAACAAATATTGATGAATGATCTAAACATATTATTAGGACTATTACAGGGTCAGAACTTACCAAAAATAACAGTTATATAAGGTATTAAGTGCATTTATTTTTTAATAAGACATGAAAGGCAAACGAGCAAACGGAAAAACATCTATACCTACTGCTTAAAAATGAGCAAACGACAAAACATCTATACTGCTTAAAAATACCTATGTAAGGATGTTTGAGCGTATGAAATTCTATACTTGACTGATCCCTAAGCACCTTTGATGTGTGTAGTTCGTACGTGCGGAAAAGCATAACATTAAAAGAGAACTAGTTGTAACGACCAACAAAATTATATCTCAAATTCTGTAACCTAGCGCAGTTTAGTCATTTTACGGTAAACAAAACTTAGTCCAAACAGTCCGCATCTGATATAACAGTTGAATTTGAATTCACCACAGTCTGAAAACCAATTATTGTTGAAAACAGTGAACACCCTTTTGTGACTCTGTAGTAGTTTAGCAATTTGCAAGTCGCAAAAGCGAAGCGAGTCCGTGGATTGTTGTAAAATGTGGATAGTATAGTCCAGCATGATTAGATTGCTATGTTTTGTTGCTTGTTGGAAAACAAGTTTAAACTCGAAGGTTACTTTGACTTGTAATCGATTATTATAACCACGGGTTATACGCACTTGTGATGGATAAGCATGCACATTGTGAAACGGTTATGTTAAAGGACAATTAATTGAACAATGTTTCATTGACAATTAAATCAGAAAGGTTTACACGACACGATTTTAAATTTAGTTTGCAACAGATTAAATACGTCATATTGAATGATAAAAATATCTCTAGTTAATTGTTTTTGTTTTGCGTCATGTTGGCACTAATAAAATAATAATGAACCAAAAAAATAACATAAATTTAAAACCAGTAAAACTAAAATAAATTAAATACATTATTCATTGTATTTAATGAGCAGATTTAAAACAATTCTGAGAATCCGGTTGGATCCAATTAATCAATCTGACACCGGATAATTTGACATCTGCCATTGCCATGCAATTTCAAAGCTGTAAAACAGTTTGTATGAGTTTTAAGCCTTTTCAAGTCAACCTAGTTTCTACAAAGTTATTTGAAACTTAGCCAAATTGCTTACTGAGATGTTTTCACACGTTAATGCAACGTAAGAGGCCGAATTTGCCTACAACTAGCCAGTCAGAACGGTTTGGTTAGAAATGTTTTTTTTTAAGAAATAAAAGCACTACAATTATAATGACTGCTAAACGCTGACCCGGAAAACTTCGTTTCGCGTTGGAATCAGTTTCTGTATATCATCAGAGATGGCGTTGCATACGAATATTTTGCTCTTTTTTCGAAAAAGAAACATATTTTTTATTACTAATTCTATTATTCGAGGTAGAGAAAAATCTAACAAATCAACAGTCATAAATATCGGTGCAGCCGTTCTTGACTTATAAATTAATTAATTTACGTTTGTTTTACGTCTATGAATAGAAGAAGAAAGAAAATTGCATTTTTAAACTTTTATATTACCATTCAGCTCTTTAATGATAATACTTGTTGTCACATTAATTCGCTTTAAGTTTAATTCATGCGAAACTTACGCTAATTCCCAACTCGTAGCCACACTATTAGTTCAGTTTGAACCGAGAATTTAGTCGTTCATGTACCCAAACTCAAGGGCGGGTCTACACATAGATATAGACGTCTTACCGAAGCGGGCATTACGGACTAATCCAGGGATAAGTTGAAGTGTGACGCTGAATATTAAACTGGGTTTACGTAGGTCACCCTAGATTAAATGATCCCGAAACTTTCTCCACGGAAACTGTAATTATAGGGGTAATTTTGCGGGAAGAATGTTGTAAATATGACCGTTTGGGAGATGGTGGACACTGTCATTAATATACGCAGTTTTGATGTAAAAGTAAAAATGTAGGTTGATAAAAAAACTATCTACTTCTTTTTGTATGGCTTTGGGTTACAGTTTGTAGATGGAAAAAATGTGTTCAAATTCACTCGCCGAATTCAAAAGAAACGTAGCCTACTTCATTTTTATACATACATATACAAAACACCTCTTTATCCCTTACGGGGTAGACAGAGCCTGAGGTGACAAGACTTAAGGTTTCATTTTTAGTGTTATTTTTATACAAGTGAAGTTAAATCATTAAAATGTTATATGAGACTTTTTAACATTTATCTATACTAATATTATAAAGAGGAAAGATTTCATTGTTTGTTTGTTTGAATTGAATAGGCTCCGAAACTACTGGACCGATTTCAAAAAATCTTTTGCCGTTAGAAAGCTACATTATCACTGAGTGACATAGGCTACTTTTTACCGCGGGAAAATACCTTTTCCTACCGGAAAATTAATTTATCGCGGGCGAAGCTGCGGACGGAAGGCTAGTGTTCTAATATTTCGAGCATGCCACAAGAAAATTAGATGATACGTTTTTATTTACGGGGTTTTTGTGGGCGAAAAATCGATTCAGTTATGTTTTATCTGTAAAGTATCATAAAATAGGTAAATATTATAATTTTATTCTGCGATGCCATCTCTCTCTTTTGAAAAAATGACTTTCTGCCAAGTTTCTTGCGGCGTATTCTTCTTGGCAATGATGGTCTTTCCGAATGCGCTGGTAGTTTCAAAAAGACACGTAAAAGAGCCCACGGCGGCCAATTTGCAAAAATAAGTTTTCATTTTCATTCATTTTCACATAATACATATATCTACGACGTCCAGGTACTAAAATACTTCACGTAATAAGTATTCTAGTTTTCGACAATAATCAATAGAATTTGGTGTCAAATTGTTCTAAAGAAATGCTAAGCGAAAAATCCCTTACACAAAACACTTCAATTATCTCCATAAAAAATATATTACGAAACTCTGTCATATCTTGTAATATGCAGCGGCTCTATAGTTTGTAGGAAGTAATCTCGTGGAGGAAAGCTTGCTTCCTGAAACTTATTTCGGAGCTTTTGTGGCGAACAATGGTGCGCCTGATTCGCGCTGAAAAGCTTCGGGTGAACTGAAGTGAGGGTTTGTTGTAAACTGCTACAGGAGATTAAGGAGAGGTGAGAGGCGGAAAAAATATTTCTTTGAAAGTCGCCATAAGTAGGTTGGGAAAACGTCCGCCCTTAAATCACTTTACGAATAAGGTATTTATCTTATTCGTTATGGGGCCATCTCCCGCCTACACATAATAGTAATTTCTCTTCATTGTTATCGCTGATTTGCTTCTATAAGTTAGGGACGTGGGAGTTTTTAATCCGTAAGTAATTTACTGACGCGGTTGAACAAATGGCCCTTTAAGGATGAAATTAGGCCCATTACTTTACCCGATTCGAGATTGAATGGGTGATACAACCGCAAAGTTTATCCATACATAAATACTGTCACCTAGGTACGAGCTGTAGTTGAAAATGTACGAGTATGTATTGTGACTTGAATAAGTACAATTTAATTTTACTACGCAACGGTTTTGCTGCATGGCTTCTTAATGAATAAAGTCTTTCTTTTCTTGAAGTTCATTTCAAAAGTGATGAACAGATTGAATGAAAAAGTGTCTCATTCACATTCACAGCCTATTTGTATTTAAAATGCAAGCGTAATGAGACGACACAATTTCGTGGGTTTTAAATAAAAATTGCTCAGAAAATAGCATCGATGGTATTACAAAATCTAAATCTAAATTGACGATCCTTTTGTGAATTACTTATGTTTGACATTTAGTTGTATTTTTAAAAGGGTGATAAATAAATCAATCAATCAATCAATAAATAACATAGTTAAGTAAAACAAGACTTGAAACTCTTGCAATAGAATTTTAAGAAAATTAGAGCAGGCTGGGATTGTTTTTTGTGTCTTTTAGTTTTCATTTCTCCCTGAGGGCTGTAATTTTATTAAATCAGAACTTATAATTTGTGTATTCATCTTCATTCACCATTAACAACGTTAATTCATACATACATACATAAATCACGTCTTTATACCTTACGGGGTAGACAGAGCTTAAGGTAACAAGAGCTAAAGGCCATGTTTAGCATGATTGTGGGCGTATAGGTGGAAAGCAGAATCAAAATAGTGATGGGTTGCTAACCGCATCGCCATGAACATCGGAAAAGAAGTAACTGGTACATTTTTTGTTTTTTTTACTCCTAAACCAGCACGAAACAACGTTAATAGCTTCTTATTTGGAGGATATTACGAGTTTACGAGTAGTGTTGCTACATACTCGAAGCGATACTCCGACACGTCACGTCCGCAACTGTCACATACAATTTTTCTCGCGTTAATCTCGCCACACTTTGTACCGCTAAGCCAACGAGTCAAGAGGAAGACACAGTTTGTATGATAAATGACTGCGTCGTTAGTGCGGCACTGCGAATGGCACAAGTGATGGCATTATTTGAGCTAAATGCCGCCATCATTCTTCTTGGGGCAACTGACGTCATTAGTTAGACGGGTTTTTAAGTGATAGGGTTAAATGAAGAGGTTGTGCTGTGGAAAATTGGTTCAGTGCTGTTAATTAAGTGTACCAACGAGGTGTCAACGTAAAGACGTTCTTCCACCTCGCATATTTAATTACATACATACATCACGGCTCTTTCCCACAGGGGTAGGCGGAGACTACTTTGTTCCACTTGCTACGATCCTGACATACTTCTTTCGCTTCATCCACATCCAACAATCTCTTCATACATGCTCGTCAGTTTCGGGTACTCCTGACCTGATCTTTTTCCAAAACTTCTCCTATTTGGTCTCGGAACGTCCGTCTAGGCCTTCCCCTCCCAACGTATTCACACTCCCCATATAGATCTGTTTAGTCAGTCTACTTTCATCCATCTGCTCTACGTGTCCAAACCAACTAAGCATACTTTTTTCTATCCTAGTCACTATATCCTCTTTCACACCAGCACGTTCCCTTATCACACTATTTAATTAGTATCCAGTTATGTGGAGATACAGTGCGTTCTTAGCCAAGTGGTTTGAAATTATGGCCTCTCAAACAGAGGTTCTTGGGCTCGATTTCGGGCTCGCACTGTTCAGTTATGGGGAATGTGTCTGAGAAAATACATTACAAATTTACAATGAGCCCTTTGCTGAAGGAAAATATCGTGGGAAAACTTACACATAACTCGCAAAGACGGTAATTGTCTGTGTGAAGTTCTCAATCCGCTCTTAAGGCCTCGTGGGTAATATAGCCCTACGCTTTCGCGCTATGCTAAGATGATGCAGTGTTGCGTGTATTAACGAAGATACTTTTTATTATGTGTGGATGAGATTGGCCTGTAATATTTCCAAAAAGGTCATGGCTACAATTGGAGTAGGTACATTAGAACTTTGAGACAAGAAATAGGTAGGTGGACCTAGATATTTTAAGAAAATCTGGAGTTCATTGTATAAATATAATTATTCAATACCTTTATAACAGGCTTTTCTTAAGTGGGGTCCATGGGCCCGTTAGAGGTCCGCAGCACCTCAGTAAACCCTTAACACAATACATGTAAATAAAAGTGATTATCTTATGTTCGGCTTTGTTTCTTTGTAGGTATGTAACAGGGGTCCATGGACTTCTTGACAATTTTAAAACGTTTCGTGACCAAAAAAAGTTTGTAACCTCTCAAAAATCTATTTTGTTATGTAAAGTCTCCTAGAGTAATAAGAAGTTCTTACAACTAAGGCCAAAGCTTCGGTCGCGAGAAAATACGTTGACAATCACGTGGTAAAAAAATACGACTTTTATGGTCATTAATGAAAATCTACTTATTTTCACACAATGACTTTAAAACACCACAAGTAAGTTCTAATAACGCTTCTTACTTTTCTACGATTGTGGAATGCCGGCAATGCAAGTCGGGAAGTTACTCTTCTAATTCTTACCAATTCCAGTGCCCGCCAAGAAACTTGGTTCACTTTTTATTTTCAATTAAGAAGCGCTAATGGAAAGAACTACGGAACCCACAATGGAGATCGTTAGGGTTCCGGCAATGGAAGTTTTTGAAACGCGACCAAATTTCCATTTGATTCCATTAAATGTTAGGTCGGTAATAAATTACATTGTAACTTTTTGGCGGGTAAAAGTTGAAAACGGCCCCGGCGTTTAAGCAAAAACGTATAAAATAATTTTAATAAATTATTACAAACAGTTGTCATCAGTGGTTGACTGTCAGTTAACCAGTCAACTGACATAATGAAGGCAGTTATATAATAACTTCTATTTTTCCTATTTACATCCGAATCAGGATTGCAGATGCGTTACCAACCTACTGAGCTAAATGGAGTACCTCGTGTGCTAATTGGTTACCCTTACTCTCCACCCCAGAACATAGCAATGCAACCACTGCTGCATGACGGCAGGATAAACGAATAAGATGGCTGCTTAGTCAATTATTAGCCGAATTAGTCGGAGTTACATTCTGGCTTGTAGAATACAGTTTTTGGTAGTTGAAGGGCCAGAAACTTCTTTCATGCCCCATTTTTACTAAACTTAGACCTATGCCTAGTATCTTTGTAACTTTGTACAATGAATCATTTTTATCATTTATTTATTATAATATCAAGCCGCCCCAAAGTTCTGGAACTAGGAGATAGAAATTGTACTCAGGGCTCTTTTTATCATGTACAGGCGAGTAGTTTAACTAAGTAATCAATTTATGCTAGAGATTTATAAAAGTTGAAGCCTCTTTGCTATTTGTAATACTTAATAAAAATATATAATTGAATGTTTTTTTTTTTAAACTATGATTACTCGATTATTGTGACCACTTTAATCTCTTGAGCGTACGTTTCACTTACTTAGGTAAAGATGACAAAATACCAGTGTCTCGGCGCCTAATACGAATTCGTCGCATTTGGCGTCGAGACACTTGGTCCGTGGGGCAAGGGCGCACGTGGGCTCTACAAAGACCTAAGCAAACGCCTGAGGGAGGCAACAGACGACCCTCGCGCGGGCAGCTTTCTCGCGCAAAGACTCGCAATTGCGATACAACGCGGGAATGCTGCCTGCGTGATGGGGACCCTACCTAAGGGTCCAAATTTATTTTAATTTTTAACATAAGTTTTATTTTATATCAATTTATTGAAATAAATATAAAATAATGTCTCAAAGAAAATATACTTACCTAAGTTCAAAAAATTGCTTAGGTTTCAGCTTATTAAATTAAAGGTTAAAATTTCTACTACATAAAGTAAACAATTCCAAGAATCTCAGTTAAGACAATCTCTACAAGAAAAATTAGGCGTGCAAATTTGCTCATTCCCAGCTCCCGACGGATGGCAACGATTGTACATTTCCAAAGAAAATTTACTCCCTGCCTATACCAGTCTTAATTAAATGCCACTGTGCAAACCTTACCCTTTGGAAAAACCTTCATTACACTCATTACTAACATAAAACTTAGCTACACTCGAAAAAATATTGTGCCAAAGTAATTAAAACTCTAATTTCTAACCGTAAGGATCACGCTCCCTAATTTTAAAAGGTATCTAAACGCAAAGTTATATTGGCAGTGTTACATTGGGAGGAGGACAAAAAAGGTCCTTTTGGATTTACTTTACAAGAGCATCATTAAGGTAAATTGAGGTTAAGGAGGTCAAATATTAATACCTAAATTCAGGACTAATTCTTGTTTTCAATCTGTCAGCGCTGCGGAGCAATATTAAGCTTTGACTAAGATTGTCTTCCATGATATTACAACCTTTTGTAACTTCTATAGAGTGCTCAAAATTGTATGAGGCAAAGAACTGGGATTACTGAGATTAAGTAACGTTAGGCTACTTCGCGAGTACTAACAAATGTACATACATACATACGTACATAAATCACGTCTTTATCCCTTACGGGGTCGACAGAGCCTAAGGTAAAAGGGCCTAAAGACCACGTTTAGCATGATTGTGGGCGTATGGCTAGAAAGGGGAATCAAAACAGTGATGGGTTACTAGCCACATCGCCTATATAACATGGTCCCTAAGATTTTCGCCCAATCCCTGGATGGGATTTTACCATCTGCGCGGGAAGAGTAGCAACTGGTAAATTCTATGTTTTTTCTTTGCTCCCAGACCTGCATGGAAGAATATAACAAATGTATCAAGAAAAAATATTAAAAGGCAGCCACCACATACCTAGTACGGTTAATATTTTGTTTTCCTCTTCATAACATAACGACCCAGTTCATACAATTGCAGGATCAAGTCATGACACTGGACAAAATAACGCTTCTGAAATTAAACCTGTCGATTCACAGAAAAAATTACAAACAGTAAAGTAAACAAGTAGACTCTTTTTCATTAATGCTACTACGAGTATTTGCGATTGAGAACTGCATCGCTTACAGGAGCGTAGTTAAATTGATTCAATCAACAGAGCAAATAATTGCCATTTGTTGTCATGATATTATATAGAAACTGCCGTATGGTGCACTGGGGTAAATACGGAATTGGGGGAATTTCGAAACTCGTGGATATCCACTAAACGGGGAACAATTACATAATCTAGCAATGCTCCAATGTCTTTGGCTGCTAGATAAGCGTTGCAAGATTTTGGAATTGTTCCCCGTTTAATGGATATCCATGATTTTCGAAATTCCCCCAATTTCGAATTTACCCCAATGCACCTTGATTAACTTGTACAGGTCCGTAAAAAGAACGCATTACATTGCTGCGAAAAATTACATAAATAACGATGTTTACTTTAATAACAATAACAGTAAATGCATTTATTTCAAACCACAACGATTCATTTTGTTTTTGTAATTATAAGGCAAAGACGTATTAATTACACAGTACTGTGGGCAACATGAAGCAAGCAAGCAGGAGATCCGTTTTACACCTTTCCCAGAACTTTAAGTAAACAAACGTTTGTGAATGTAACATACTCTTTATTGTCTAAACACCTTTTGTGTGTTACAATACCAGCGATAAGTCCTTGCTGGGAATTTTCTTTTTAGTCTACTTTCAACGTCAAACGAACAGTGACCGTTTATGATGTTAAAAAAAGTATTGAAGTTATTTCTCGTAATTGTACTAGTGTGGATTGTTTTGCTTTTGACAATATTGCGAGAGTTCAAAAGGGGGAAGTTGGATTTTTTTGACGATGCTAAAATTTGGAACCGTGGTTTCAGAAAGACACAGTATGGTACCAGCAACGCGTCGGTTTCAGGATTCGAAGGTTGGTTTATTGTTATTAGGGCCTGTTTTACCACTCCCTATCAAGTTCATGATATCTTAAGTGTCAGATATATTTTTATAGTTATCGTTTCTTTTTGTTTTGAAGAAATAAACAGAGATGGCGTCACAGATATCAGACACTTAAGATATCAGGAACTTAACAGTCTGCTGTAGTAGTATGCTGGTCTGGAAGAAAAGAAAAAAGATAGAATTTACCAGTTTCTTTTCTTCCCGCGCAGATGGTAAAAGCCCATCGAGGGACTGGGCGAAAGTCTTAGGAATCATTTCATAGGCGATGCGGCTAGCAACCCAACACTATTTTGATTTCCCTTTCCAGCAATATGCCCTTAGGCTCTGTCTACCACGTAAGGGATAAAGACGTACTATATGTATGTAACACGGAATGGTAAAAATACCCTAAATTAATCAAAATTTATTGTGATTTTTCTTTTAGCATGGAAGATGTTGGATTTGCACTCTCCTACTTTATCGTCTCAGGATAAACTTGCTGTTGTCACCGCCTTTAGTACTCCACCAGGTATTTCAAGAATTTTATGATAAACGCCTACAACCTCTTCTCATTTACCTAATATTGGAAAATTAAGAATTTAATTTACTCGCTATTTATTAACCTTTACAATGAAAATTACTATTCTATGATAGTCTCGCGTTGTAGAAATTTTATCCTCAGTGTCTTTATTTTAAATAAACATCAAAAAGTAAAACCTTTATCTACTTAATGAAGCAGCTTCAGTATAATATTAGGATCAACTATGCGTTGGGAAAAATCTTACTTCACCGTACTCATACCTAGTAGAATGAAAAATATGTTCGAAAATAATTGAATTAAGTATTTTTACTAGCTAATAATAGTGTCCTTTTGGATCCATCTGGGGGGAATAGCAGTGCTTGGTCCGGTGCACCTTGGGCATCGGTTAATGATTTCCTGGCAGTTTCTGAGGGATATCATTGACCGCTGGCTAAGAGCCCGACAGGGAGAGGGGGTCTTTTGACCGTATCACCGTACAACGTTACCGACATTTTGTCAGAAGATTTATTGTCGTCGCTATAACGACTTGATACGCCACAAATAATAATAAGAACAAGACTTGCAACTTCCTCAGTGCACTTGTATCGGCCATGGCCAGTCGCGCGAGAACGTGTTTAGGTCTTCCCCTCATGTCCATCTCGGCCTGCCGCGGTACCGGTAGCCGTCCTTTTTTTTTTTTTTAACGTGTGGAAAATGCGCCTTATGCATCTCCGCGCTCGGGGCAGCACGAACGGAGGTATGACGGGCTCTCCAACTCGCCGCTGCCTTCCCTATGGAAGGAGGGGAGAGGCCTACCGTCTAAAAACACACACGTACCCTCCAGGCCTTGAACTGCGGGCGTTGCGGGCGCACTGCGGTGACCACCGCAACCCGGTAGCTGTCCTGGGGCATCTAGTGATTGCCAACATTTCCCCATCTATCTGGGTGCATGCGGCAGACGTGGCCAGCTCAGTCCCATTTGAGCTAGTCGAATAAATGAGAGCTAATAACTAAACTGATATGACATCAATAAAAAGTATGTTTTTCGGTTGATTGGTTTATAAAAATTCTTGAACTCTTTTTAGGTAGCAATGGTACACCGGTAGTCGTAAACTATCATTTAAAGGGCAGTATTCGTGCACTCGTGTCTAAGGGGTGGGAGGACCACGCCTTCAATGAATTTGTCAGCGAAGTGATCCCCCTTAACCGCAGTTTGCCTGATGTACGAGATCACAGGTCAGACGTTTTAAGCAATTTACTGTTTATATTATCCTAACTAATATTACAAAAATGAATTGCTGTTCGATTGTCTTGCTAAAACTCGAGAATGGCTAGACCAATTTGGCTAATTTTGGTTTTGAAATATTTCTGTAATTTTAAACAAGGAATAAACGATGAGAACGGAATAGGAACGGCGGCAAAGCCGCGTGCAAAAGCTAGTTATAATTCTAAATGCGAATGTTACTTTGTTTGTTTGTTATGCTTTCACGCGTAAACTACTCGACTGATCGTTATAAAATTTGTCATGGAGATAGTTTGAGACCCTGGAAAGAACAAATGATACTAAACATGCCATTCTAGAAAATTGTATGGTTCCGAGAATTCTGAACAAGCTAATTCTGTACCTAATTTTTCAGGTGTAAGAATATGACATATTCAAAAAATTTGCCATCAGCATCAGTGATTATCTGTTTCTACAACGAGGCGTGGTCTACACTCTTGAGGACCATACATTCTATCATCAGTAGATCACCGCAAGAACTTTTGAAGGAAATCATTTTAATTGATGACTTCTCTACAATGTGTAAGTATAGTAACTAGTAGAGGCTTTAAATGTCTTAGGAACATGTCAATCGCGAGACATGCCAGTGTCAGCAAGGATAGATTTTAAAATGTTAAGACTTCTGAATTACTAAGTTCACTACCTTTGTCATGGATGCGTATTGCTAAAAAGCCCTTTTATAAAAAAATATGAGAGAAAACTTAACAAATAGATGTTTCTAGAAGATAGTAAATTAACGAACGACCAAGTGTGGCTACTTGTATTGATTTTTAGTGTTCAATAAAGAGCATTTGTATTGTATTGTATTGTGTGGCAAAAGTTCATTCTCTCCTCTCGGTGTGGAAAGGAGCGCAATTTCAAAGAATAAACATGTATTGCTATTAAATATAGTGATATAATGGACATCTTAAAATACGTTGACATCTTTGACAAACGAATTAGAATGTCCAATTTAAGTTTGAGTCAGGTCGTAAATAACATTAGCAATGCAAATTGAACACCGTCCTACAACAAAACAATCTCAAACTAATGAAATAATTTCTTGCGTTTTGCACAAACTTATGGAGAACTTGGAAGTACAACCATAGACCTTTTTGGTGTAAAGTTTAAAACAGTTTAATCACGATAAGAAATAAGAAACCATCCAAAAGAACAAGTCAGAATCTTATATAAGATTATTGCTGAATTATCTTAAAACGTACGTTGGACATGTTTTCTACGGGTTATAACAGGTGTTCCAAAAAGGACTTTTTACAAACCCTAATCATTCTTCCATGCTGGTCTGGGAGTAAAGAAAAAACATATAATTTACCAGTTGCTTTTCTTTCCGCGCATATGGTAAAAGCCCATCGAGGGAATGGGCGAGTCGGAGGAATTATGTTATAGGCTCGCAATCCATCACTATTCTGATTTCCCTTTCCAGCTATATGCTCTTAATCATGCTAAGCGTGGCCTTAAGGTTTTGTTACCTTAGGCTCTGTCTACCCCGTAAGGGATAAAGACGTGATATATGTATGTACTAAACATTCAGCTGTCAGATGGCATTCGGTAGCCAGCAGTAAAATGCAAAAATGGTGGCAAATTCAAATCTTGCGTTCTTTTTGGGACACCCGCTACTTAGGCTGCGATTACCTTGGCTAACCCCTTTGAAACTGTTCTCGAAGTTCATAATCGTGGATCTTTCAAATCTGTAGTCTTAAAACAGCAATACAGGCATAATAGTAGATTAATGTCGAGGCCTGGGAGTACCCAATTGCTGGATGAGTAACCGCAGGTCAGTGTTTTTAAAAGTTACGAATCCAGCAATTGCTCTTGCAGCTGAGGCAGATAAAATGTTTTATCAAACATTGAGAGGAAATGAAAACAAATTTTGCACCAAACTTCCACGCAACTTACGTTGTTTTCACGTTCCCGCCTTTTTTATTAAGTTTTTTTATGTCATCTGTCACCGTAAGCTATTTGAGACATTGATAAAAACGTTAGACTCGAAAAAACGCGCACTCCTTGACCATCGACTTGGCTGTATGACATTGTAGTTCATTATTCCATAGTCTCTTTGATTTTATAAAAAGTTAAAAACAAATGAAAAACAATCCAGCAATCCGATTCATGGTCAGAAAATCGCACCTGCAATGCAATTCGGGCGTCAAACAAGGCCCTTCGTGTTCTGCTACTTAGAATACAATGACGACATTTACGACAATGTTTGAGAATACGTATTATGATTGACAGTGGCACTGCAGGGATGCTATGAGTACTTCGAGTATGGCGCTTAAACTACCAACTATTGACCGGATATCATTTTCCAGCGCATCTGAAGTCACGTCTGCAGTTGTACGTGCATGAACTCCCCAAAGTGCGGTTGATACGGACCAGTCGACGCGAGGGGCTGATCAGGGCGAGGCTACTGGGAGCGAAGGAAGCTGTTAGCCCTGTAGTCGTGTTCCTCGATAGCCACTGCGAATGTGCTGAAGGTATCGAGGGTTTTAGTTTCAATTTAAAAGACACGTTTAATATATATGTTTTGACAAATGGATAAATCTCCGCATCCTGACTCAATTACAATCGAACTTAATCACAACAGGATAGCCTAGTGGTTAGAAAACCTGACTCTAATAGGATAGGTTTGTGTATAAAAAATACGGAGGTTCGTGCTTGAGCCTTGGATACTTAATATGGATTTAAATAATGTACCTAATTGTGTATAAGTGTTTGTTGTCTGGTACCCATAGGACTAGCTTTCTTAGTTTAGGACTAGATCAATTGGTATCAAGTTGAATTGAAATTGGTATGATGATTTTATTTCGGCAGCACTACAAATTTTAATATTTTTTTCAATTCGTCGTTTTTCTGTGTTGCAATTAGTCAAATAAACGCTTGTTTTGATCTAATTTGTCTTTAAAAGTCTGTACACGTGCAGATAACTCGATCTGACACCATCACAGGTGAAAAAAAAAGTCGTACCTACTATTAAATCCAAACACGTCCTGACCAAACTAATATACAGAATAACCTGAATATTTGGTGTTAGAACATCATATAAACATTGGGAAATTGGTTTTGTTTCAAAGCGAACATAGACAATTTGCATTACTGGGTTTGGTTTGGTGTACAAAAAAATGTAAAATACAACGAATTTTTGTACGTCTATACATATTTGTTTTATATTTAACAGTTTCATAAAGATATTGAAAATACAAATCCATTATTTTTCCAGGGTGGTTAGAACCTTTGCTCGAACGCATTACTTCCAACCCAAGGGCCGCAGTCAGTCCTATTGTGGACCATATATCAGACTCAACTTTCGAATACGTCGCTCAGGACGTAAAGGAACTTCAAATAGGAGGTTTCACCTGGAACTTGCAATTCAAATGGATCACCCCTTATAAAAATACCATCAAAAGATTGAGAAATATTTATTCCGTCCCAACACCAACGATATCAGGTGGTTTGTTTGCAATAGGCAAGAAATTCTTCGAAGAAATAGGTTACTATGATGACGGATTTGAAATCTGGGGAGGGGATAACCTAGAAATTTCTTTTAAAGTGTGGATGTGTGGAGGCTCGTTGGAAATAATACCGTGCTCACATGTTGGACATGTATTTAGGAGGCGTTTTCCTTACATGGTTGAGAAAGAGAAAATTCAGAAGAACTTGGTGAGATTAGCGGAGGTAAGCTAAGTTTGATGTTGATTTGAATGCTATCCTTGTCTGTTCAGGGAATAATCTTACGACAAAGAGCAAGTCAGCTATAGATTTAGGCGGGTAATTTTGGACGTAAATAACCAAGCGCGTTTTGACGAGAGCCGGTGTTTTGCATACGACTTTTGACAAGGTGCCGTGTCTTCCCAATGAAAAGGTTAAATGGAACTGACCGAAACCCTAACCATCCCTAACTTCGGTCGGACACTATTAAGAAACTACTGACATTGAGGAACGTAGTTAAAACATCATGATTTCCAATGGACAATTGTGAAATGAGTGTATATCAAATCTCTGAGTTGGAAATTAATTAATAAAACTGATTTTAGGTGTGGATGGATGATTGTGCAAAATATTTCTACGAGCGAATCAACTATAGAAAAGGCGACTTTGGTGACATTAGTGCAAGAAAAGAGATGAGAAAGAATTTGCATTGCAAGTCTTTTCGGTGGTATTTAACAAATATTTATCCCGAGATGCAAATACCAGACAGTCAAGTTGCTGGAGGACAGGTAAGTTGTCAAAATAAGATGCTGTTAAAACCTGACTGCTTATTATAATATATATAGCTGAATACCCACTGACTCACTCACTGACTGACTCACCCCAGAGTTGTTTGGAAGAACCCAGAAGAGGTGTGGTTAGACTCTATACACCATCGTATCAGAAATGCTTGCCCGACCACCAGAAAAATACGAAATCGACCTGAACGTGGAAATTGACCTGATCCATGGGCCGGTTCTCCGCAACCGCTCTACCTATAGAGTTTGTCCGGAACTAAAGTCGCTCAGAACAGCCGGCCAATGGGTGAGCCGGTCCAAGATTTTTCAAAATGGCGGAAACAAGATGGCCGCCATACAAAATTGAAACGCGAATATCTCAGAGGCCAGTCGAGATAGGTGGGTGGTGCTCGACCAAATGTCATTCAGAGTTGAGGGGGAAATCTGACTGAGTAATTTTTTTTCCAAGATGGCGGATTCAAAATGGCGGTCAAATTTTTTTTTAATCCGATCCGATTGAAATTTTGCATCCGGGGCTCTTTGAGGCCACAGATTGTGATGGCATACTTTATTTTTCGGTTCCGCCATTTTCCAAGATGGCCGCCATACAATGTAATTTCTGTATATTTGACCTGTTGTTTTGAGGAGCCCATAAGAGGTAGGGTTTGGTTCTATACACTTTCGCTTCAAAAATTATATGATAAGTACCAAAAAAATGAAAAATTGACCTGAATGTGGAAACTGACCTGACACATGGGCCAGCTCTCCGCAACGACTTGCCCTATCGAGTTTGCCCGGAACAAAAGTCACTCAGAACAGCCAGCCACTAGGTGAACCAGTATTTTTTTTTCAAAATTGTAAAAACAAAATGGCCGCCATACAAAATTGAAACGCAAATATCTCAGTGGCCAGTCGCAACAGGTGGGTGGTGCTCGAACAAATGTTGTTCAAAGTGGGCGGAGTAATTTAATGAACCAATTTTTTTTTCCAAGATGGCGGATTCAAAATGGCGGCCAAATTTTTTTTGTGTCCGTTCGAGCTGAAAATTTGCATCCGAGGCTCTTCAGGGTCACAGATTCTAACGCTAGAATTTATTTTGCGATTCCGCCATTTTCCAAGATGGCCGCCATACAAAGTAATGTCAGACTCATAGACTCACTTGTATTGTATAGCAGCTTTTAGAAATAGGGTTTGACTTTATACACCATCGCATAAGAAATTTTATTGCAAGTACAAAAAAAAAGCAAAACCGACCTTAACGTGGAAACTGACTTGACACATGGGCCAGCTCTCCGTAACGACTTGCCCTATCGAGTTTGCCTGGAACTAAAGTCGCTCAGAACAGCCAGCTTATGGGTGAACCGGTATTTTTTTTTCAAAATTGCGAAAACAAGATGGCCGCCATACAAAATTGAAACGCGAATATCTCAGTGGCCAGTCGAGATAGATGGGTTGTGCTCGACCAAGTGTCGTTCTAGGTGGGAGGAGTAATCTAATGAACCTAATTTTTTCCAAGATGGTGGATTCAAAATGGCGGCCAAAGAATATAGTAAAAAGTATAGAAATATTTGAAAAAAAAACAGGCTGATAGGGTAACCTCCGCGGGTCCCGCGGGGCCCGCGGCTTTCACGCGAAATGCTTTTCCCAAGATGGCGGCCAAAGAATAAAGTAAAAAAGGTTATAAATATTTGGAAAAAACAGGATGGTAGGGTACCCTCCGCGGGTCCCGTGGGGCCCGCGGCCCCCATGCGAAGTACTTTTTCCAAGGTGGCGGTGTCAAAACGGCGGCCAAAGAATATAGTAACAAAGGCTGGAAAAATTTGAAAAAAAAAACAGGCTGGTAGGGTACCCTCCGCGGGTCCCGTGGGGCCCGCGGCCTCCATGCGAAATGCTGTTCCCAAGATGGCGGCCAAAGAATAAATTAAAAATAGGTTAGAAATATTTGAAAAAAATACAGGGTGGTAGGTTACCCTCCGCGGTCCCCGCGGGGGCCGCGGCCCCCACGCGAAATACTTTTTCCAAGGAAGTGGTTTCAAAATGACGGCCAAAGAATGTAGTAATATTTGAAAATAACACAGGCTGACAGGGTACCCTCCGCGGGTCCCGTGGGGCCCGCGGCCCCTATGCGAAAAAAATAGGATGGTAGGCTACCCTTCGCAACCTCCGCGCGAAATACTTTTTCCAAGATGGCGGATACAAAATGGCGGCCAAAGATTAAAGGAAAAATAAATATAAATATTTGAAAAAAAAACAGGGTGGCAGGGAACCCTCCGCGGGTCCCGTGGGGCCCGCGGCCTCCACGCGAAATACTTTTTCTAAGATTGCGGATACAAAATGGCGGCCAAAGATTATAGTAAAAAATGTTAGAAATATTTAAAAAAAACAGGGCGGTAGGATATGAATCACTGTTTTCAAAGTGGCGGTTTCAAAAATGCGGCCAAAGTATATAGTAAAAAAAAAAAAGGTTAGGATTATTAAAACAAAACAGGGTGGCAGGGACCTCCGCGGGGCCCTTGGGGCCCGCGGCCCCCACGCGAAATACTAGTTATTATAATATATATAGCTGAATACCCACTCACTGACTCACTGACTGACTCACCCCAGAGTTGTTTGGAAGAACCCGTAATAGGTGAGGTTAGACTCTATACACCGTCGTGTCAAAAATTCTTGCCCGACCACCAGAAAAATACGAAATCGACCTGAACGTGGAAATTGACTTGACACATGGGGCGGTTCTCCGCGACGGCTCGACCTGTCGAGTTTGCCCGGAACTAAAGTCGCTCAGAACAGCCGGCCGATGGGTGAGCCGGTCCAAAATTTTTCAAAATGGCGGAAACAAGATGGCCGCCATACAAAATTGAAACGCGAATATCTCAGAGGCCAGTCGAGATAGATAGGTGGTGCTCGACCAAATGTCATTCAGAGTTGAGGGGGAAATCCGACTAAGCAATTTTTTTTCCAAGATGGCGGATTCAAAATGGCGGCCAAATTTTTTTTTACTCTGATCCGGTTGAAATTTTGCATCCGGGGCTCTTCGAGGCCACAGATTCAAATGGCATACTTTATTTTTCGGTTCCGCCATTTTCCAAGATGGCCGCCATACAAAGTAATTTCTGCATCTTTGACCTGTTGTTTTGAGGAACCCATAAGAGGTGGGATTCGACTTTATACACTATCGCATCAGAAATTATATTAAAAGTACGAAAAAAATGAAAAATTGACCTGAATGTGGAAACTGACCTGACACATGGGGCAGCTCTCCACGATGAATTGCTTTATTGAGTTCGCCCGGAACAAAAGTCGCTCAGAACAGCTAGCCAATAGGTGAACCGGTATTTTTTTTTCAAAATTGCAAAAACAAAATGGCCGCCATACAAAATTGAAACGCGAATATCTAAGAGGCCAATCACAACAGGTGGGTGGTGCTCGAACAAATATTGTTCAAAGTGGGAGTTGTAATCGGATGACTCATTTTTTTTTCCAAGATGGCGGATTCAAAATGGCGGCCAAATTTTTTTTTAATCCGATCCGATTGAAATTTTGCATCCGGTGCTCTTCGAGGCCACAGATTCAAACGTCATACTTTATTTTTCGGTTCCGCCATTTTCCAAGATGGCCGCCATACAAGGTAATGTCAGACTCATAGACTCACTTGTGTTGTATAGCAGCTTTTAGAAAAAGGGTTCAACTTTATACACCATCGCATAAGAAATTCGATCACAAATACAAAATAAATGCAAAACCGACCTTAACGTGGAAACTGACTTGACACATGGGCCAGCTCTCCGCAACGACTTGCCCTATCGAGTTTGCCCGGAACTAAAGTCGCTCAGAACAGCCAGCCAATGGGTAGGCCGGTGTTTTTTTTTCAAAAGCGCGAAAACAAGATGGCCGCCATACAAAATTGAAACGCCAATATCTCAGAGGCCAGTCGAGATGGATGGGTTGTGCTCACTAAGTGACATACAGGGTGGTAGGTTACCCTCCGCGGTCCCCGCGGGGGCCGCGGCCCCCACGCGAAATACTTTTTCCAAGATGGTGGTTTCAAAATGAGCCGTCAAAGAATGTAGTAAAAAACGTTAGAAATATTTGAAAAAAATACAGGGTGGTAGGTTACCCTCCGCGGTCCCCGCGGGGGCCGCGGCCCCAACAATAGGCTGGCAGGGTACCCTCCGCGGGTCCCGTGGGGCCCGCGGCCCCCATGTGAGATGCTGTTCCCAAGATAACGGCCGAAGAATAAGGTAAAAAAAAGGTGAGAAATATTTGAAAAAAAAACAGGGTGGCAGGGTACCCTCCGCGGGTCCCGTGGGGCCCGCGGCCTCCATGCGAAATGCTTTTCCTAAGGTGGCGGCCAAAGAATATAGAAAAAAGGCTAGAAATATTTGAAGAAACAATAGGCTGGCAGGGTACTCTCCGCGGGTCCCGTGGGGCCCGCGGCCCCCATGTGAGATGCTGTTCCCAAGATAACGGCCGAAGAATAAAGTAAAAAAAAGGTGAAAAATATTTGAAAAAAATACAGGCTGGTAGGTTACCCTCCGCGGGTCCCGTGGGGCCCGCGGCCTCCATGCGAAATGCTTTTCCTAAGGTGGCGGCCAAAGAATATAGAAAAAAGGCTAGAAATATTTGAAGAAACAATAGGCTGGCAGGGTACCCTCCGCGGGTCCCGTGGGGCCCGCGGCCCCCATGTGAGATGCTGTTCCCAAGATAACGGCCGAAGAATAAAGTAAAAAAAAAAGGTGAGAGACATTTGAAAAAAATACAGGCTGGTAGGTTACCCTCCGCGGTCCCCGCGGGGGCCGCGGCCCTTATGCGAAATACTTTTTCCACGGTGGTGGTTTCAAAATGACGGCCAAAGAATGTTGTAATATTTGAAAATAACACAGGCTGGCAGGGTACCCTCCGCGGGTCCCGTGGGGCCCGCGGCCCCCATGCGAAACAAATAGGATGGTAGGCTACCCTTCGCGGCCCCCGCGCGAAATACTTTTTCCAAGATGGCGGATACAAAATGGCGGCCAAAGATTATAGTAAAAAATGTTAAAATATTTGAAAAAAAAAACAGGGTGGCAGGGAACCCTCCGCGGGTCCCGTGGGGCCCGCGGCCTCAACGCGAAATACTTTTTCCAAGATGGCGGATACAAAATGGCGGCCAAAGATTATAGTAAAAAATTTTAGAAATATTTGAAAAAAACAGGGCGGTAGGATATGAATCACTGTTTTCAAAGTGGCGGTTTCAAAAAGGCGGCCAAAGTATATAGTAAAAAAAAGGTTAGGATTATTAAAACAAAACAGGGTGGCAGGGACCTCCGCGGGGCCCTTGGGGCCCGCGGCCCCCACGCGAAATACTAGTTATTTTATAATATATATAGCTGAATACCCACTGACTCACTGACTGACTCACCCCAGAGTTGTTTGGAAGAACCCAGAAGAGGTGTGGTTAGACTCTATACATTGTTGTATCAGAAATGCTTGCCCGACCACCAGAAAAATACGAAATCGACCTGAACGTGGAAATTGACTTGACACATGGGGCGGTTCTCCGCAACGGCTCAAGCTGTCGAGTTTGCCCGGAACTAAAGTTGCTCAGAACAGCCGGCCAATGGGTAGGCCGGTCCAAGATTTTTCAAAATGGCGAAAACAAGATGGCCGCCATACAAAATTGAAACGCGAATATCTCAGAGGCCAGTCGAGATAGGTGGGTGGTGCTCGACCAAATGTCATTCAGAGTTGAGGGGGAAATCTGACTAAGCAATTTTTTTTCCAAGATGGCGGATTCAAAATGGCGGCCAAAATTTTTTTTTCTCTGATCCGATTGAAATTTTGCATCCGGGGTTCTTTTAGGCCACAGATTCAAATGGCATACTTTATTTTTCGGTTCCGCCATTTTCCAAGATGGCCGCCATACAATGTAATTTCTGTATCTTTGACCTGTTGTTTTGAGGAACCCATCAGAGGTAGGGTTTGTTTCTATACACTTTCGCTTCAAAAATTATATGATAAGTACGAAAAAAATAAAAAATTGACCTGAATGTGGAAACTGACCTGACACATGGACCAGCTCTCCGCAACGACTTGTCCTATCGAGTTTGCCCGGAACAAAAGTCACTCAGAACAGCCAGCCAATAGGTGAACAAGTATTTTTTTTTCAAAATTGCAAAAACAAAATGGCCGCCATACAAAATTGAAACGCAAATATCTCAGAGGCCAGTCGCAACAGGTGGGTGGTGCTCGAACAAATGTTGTTCAAAGTGGGCGGAGTAATTTAATGAACCAATTTTTTTTTTCAAAATGGCGGATTCAAAATGGCGGCCAAATTTTTTTTGAGTCTGTTCTGTCTAAAATTTTGCATCAGCGCCTCTTCAGGGTTACAGATTCTGACGCTAGAATTTATTTTTCGATTTCGCCATTTTCCAAGATGGCCGCCATACAAAGTTATGTCAGACTCATAGACTCACCTGTGTTGCATAGCAGCTATTAGCGATAGGGTTCGACTCTGTACACCATCGCATCAGGAATCATAACGTTATCACCAAAAAAAATAAAAACTGACCTGAACGTGGAAACTGATCCGGCACATGGGCCAGCTCTCCGCAACGACTTGCCCTATCGAGTTTGCCCGGAACTAAAGTTGCTCAGAACAGCCAGCCAATGGGTGATCCCGTATTTTTTTTTCAAAATTGCAAAAACAAGATGGCCGCCATACAAAATTGAAACGCGAATATCTCAGAGGCCAGTCGAGATGGATGGGTTGTGCTCGACTAAGTGACATACAGGGTGGTAGGTTAACCTCCGCGGACCCCGCGGGGGCCGCGGCCCCCACGCGAAATACTTTTTCCAAGATGGTGGTTTCAAAATGACGGCCAAAGAATGTAGTAAAAAACGTTAAAAATATTTGAAAAAAATACAGGCTGGCAGGGTACCCTCCGCGGGTCCCGTGGGGCCCGCGGCCTCAACAATAGGCTGGTAGGGTACCCTCCGCGGGTCCCGTGGGGCCCGCGGCCCCCATGTGAGATGCTGTTCCCAAGATAACGGCCGAAAAATAAAGTAAAAAAAAAAGGTGAGAAATATTTGAAAAAAAAACAGGGTGGCAGAGAACCCTCCGCGGGTCCCCTGGGGCCCGCGGCCTCCACGCGAAATACTTTTTCCGAGATGTCGGATACAAAATGGCGGCCAAAGACTATATTAAAAAATGTTAGAAATATTTGAAAAAAAACAGGGCAGGGTATGAATCACTGTTTTCAAAGTGGCGGTTTCAAAAAGGCGGCCAAAGTATATAGTAAAAAAAAAAGGTTAGGATTATTAAAACAAAACAGGGTGGCAGGGACCTCCGCGGGGCCCTCGGGGCCCGCGGCCCCCACGCGAAATACTAGTTATTATAATATATATAGCTGATTATAATATATATAGCTGAATACCCACTGACTCACTGACTGACATGCTGTTTTGAAGAACCCACAAGAGGTAGGGCTCGACTCGGTACACCATCGCATCAGAAATGCTCCCACGACCACCAGAAAAATACGAAATCGACCTGAACGTGGAAACTGACTTGACACATGGGACGGTTCTCCGCGACGGCTCGACCTATCGAGTTTGCCCGGAACTAAAGTCGCTCAGAACAGCCGGCCAATGGGTGAGCCGGTCCAAGATTTTTCAAAATGGCGAAAACAAGATGGCCGCCATACAAAATTGAAACGCGAATATCTCAGAGGCCATTTGAGATAGATGGGTGGTGCTCGACCAAATGTCATTCAGAGTTGAGGGGGAAATCCGACTAAGCAATTTTTTTTCCAAGATGGCGGATTCAAAATGGCGGCCAAAATTTTTTTTTATCCGATTCGATTGAAAATTTGCATCCGGGGCTCTTTGATGCCAAAAATTCAAATGGCATACTTTATTTTTCGATTCCGCCATTTTCCAAGATGGCCGCCATATAAAGTAATTTCTGTATATTTGACCTGTTGTTTTGAGGAACCCATCAGAGCTGGGGTTTGACTATATACACAGTCGCTTTAGAAATTTCATGATAAGTACAAAAAAATGAAAAATTGACCTGAACGTGGAAACTGACCTGACACATGGGCCAGCTCTCCGCGACGACTTGCCCTATCGAGTTTGCCCGGAACAAAAGTCACTCAGAACAGCCAGCCAATAGGTGAACCGGTATTTTTTTTTTCAAAATTGCGAAAACAAGATGGCCGCCATACAAAATTTAAACGCAAATATCTCAGAGGCCAGTCACAACAGGTGGGTGGTGCTCGAACAAATGTTGTCCAAAGTGGGCGGAGTAATTTAATGAACCAATTTTTTTTTCCAAAATGGCGGATTCAAAATGGCGGCCAAATTTTTTTTGAGTCCGTTCTGACTAAAATTTTGCATCAGCGCCTCTTCAGGGTTACAGATTCTGACGCTAGAATTTATTTTTCGATTTCGCCATTTTCCAAGATGGCCGCCATACAAAGTTATGTCAGACTCATAGACTCACCTGTGTTGCATAGCAGCTATTAGCGATAGGGTTCGACTCTGTACACCATCGCATCAGGAATCATAACGTTATCACCAAAAAAAATAAAAACTGACCTGAACGTGGAAACTGATCCGGCACATGGGCCAGCTCTCCGCAACGACTTGCCCTATCGAGTTTGCCCGGAACTAAAGTTGCTCAGAACAGCCAGCCAATGGGTGATCCCGTATTTTTTTTTCAAAATTGCAAAAACAAGATGGCCGCCATACAAAATTGAAACGCGAATATCTCAGAGGCCAGTCGAGATGGATGGGTTGTGCTCGACTAAGTGACATACAGGGTGGTAGGTTAACCTCCGCGGACCCCGCGGGGGCCGCGGCCCCCACGCGAAATACTTTTTCCAAGATGGTGGTTTCAAAATGACGGCCAAAGAATGTAGTAAAAAACGTTAAAAATATTTGAAAAAAATACAGGCTGGCAGGGTACCCTCCGCGGGTCCCGTGGGGCCCGCGGCCTCAACAATAGGCTGGTAGGGTACCCTCCGCGGGTCCCGTGGGGCCCGCGGCCCCCATGTGAGATGCTGTTCCCAAGATAACGGCCGAAAAATAAAGTAAAAAAAAAAGGTGAGAAATATTTGAAAAAAAAACAGGGTGGCAGAGAACCCTCCGCGGGTCCCCTGGGGCCCGCGGCCTCCACGCGAAATACTTTTTCCGAGATGTCGGATACAAAATGGCGGCCAAAGACTATATTAAAAAATGTTAGAAATATTTGAAAAAAAACAGGGCAGGGTATGAATCACTGTTTTCAAAGTGGCGGTTTCAAAAAGGCGGCCAAAGTATATAGTAAAAAAAAAAGGTTAGGATTATTAAAACAAAACAGGGTGGCAGGGACCTCCGCGGGGCCCTCGGGGCCCGCGGCCCCCACGCGAAATACTAGTTATTATAATATATATAGCTGATTATAATATATATAGCTGAATACCCACTGACTCACTGACTGACATGCTGTTTTGAAGAACCCACAAGAGGTAGGGCTCGACTCGGTACACCATCGCATCAGAAATGCTCCCACGACCACCAGAAAAATACGAAATCGACCTGAACGTGGAAACTGACTTGACACATGGGACGGTTCTCCGCGACGGCTCGACCTATCGAGTTTGCCCGGAACTAAAGTCGCTCAGAACAGCCGGCCAATGGGTGAGCCGGTCCAAGATTTTTCAAAATGGCGAAAACAAGATGGCCGCCATACAAAATTGAAACGCGAATATCTCAGAGGCCATTTGAGATAGATGGGTGGTGCTCGACCAAATGTCATTCAGAGTTGAGGGGGAAATCCGACTAAGCAATTTTTTTTCCAAGATGGCGGATTCAAAATGGCGGCCAAAATTTTTTTTTATCCGATTCGATTGAAAATTTGCATCCGGGGCTCTTTGATGCCAAAAATTCAAATGGCATACTTTATTTTTCGATTCCGCCATTTTCCAAGATGGCCGCCATATAAAGTAATTTCTGTATATTTGACCTGTTGTTTTGAGGAACCCATCAGAGCTGGGGTTTGACTATATACACAGTCGCTTTAGAAATTTCATGATAAGTACAAAAAAATGAAAAATTGACCTGAACGTGGAAACTGACCTGACACATGGGCCAGCTCTCCGCGACGACTTGCCCTATCGAGTTTGCCCGGAACAAAAGTCACTCAGAACAGCCAGCCAATAGGTGAACCGGTATTTTTTTTTTCAAAATTGCGAAAACAAGATGGCCGCCATACAAAATTTAAACGCAAATATCTCAGAGGCCAGTCACAACAGGTGGGTGGTGCTCGAACAAATGTTGTCCAAAGTGGGCGGAGTAATTTAATGAACCAATTTTTTTTTCCAAAATGGCGGATTCAAAATGGCGGCCAAATTTTTTTTGAGTCCGTTCTGACTAAAATTTTGCATCAGCGCCTCTTCAGGGTTACAGATTCTGACGCTAGAATTTATTTTTCGATTTCGCCATTTTCCAAGATGGCCGCCATACAAAGTTATGTCAGACTCATAGACTCACCTGTGTTGCATAGCAGCTTTTAGAGATAGGGTTCGACTCTGTACTTCATCGCATCAAGAATCATAACGATAGTACCAAAAAATTTAAAAACTGACCTGAACGTGGAAACTGATTCGGCACATGGGCCAGTTCTCCGTAACGACTTGCCCTATCGAGTTTGCCTGGAACTAAAGTCGCTCAGAACAGCCAGCCAATGGGTGAACCGGTATTTTTTTTTCAAAATTGCGAAAACAAGATGGCCGCCGTACAAAATTGAAACGCGAATATCTCAGAGGCCAGTCGAGATGGATGGGTTGTGCTCGACTAAGTGACATACAGGGTGGTAGGTTACCCTCCTCGGTCCCCGCGGGGGCCGCGGCTCCCACGCGAAATACTTTTTCCAAGGTAGTGGTTTCAAAATGACGACCAAAGAATGTAGTAATATTTGAAAATACAACAGGCTGGCAGGGTACCCTCCGCGGGTCCCGTGGGGCCCGCGGCCCCCATGCGAAGTACTTTTTCCAAGGTAGTGGTTTCAAAATGACGCCCAAAGAATGTAGTAAAAAAGTTTAGAAATATTTGAAAAGATACAGGATGGTAGGTTACCCTCCGCGGTCCCCGCGGGGGCCGCGGCCCCCACGCGATTTACTTTTTCCAAGGTAGTGGTTTCAAAATGACGGCCAAAGAATGTAGTAATATTTGAAAATACAACAGGCTGGCAGGGTACCCTCCGCGGGTCCCGTGGGGCCCGCGGCCCCCATGCGAAGTACTTTTTCCAAGGTAGTGGTTTCAAAATGACGGCCAAAGAATGTAGTAATATTTGAAAATACAACAGGCTGGCAGGGTACCCTCCGCGGGTCCCGTGGGGCCCGCGGCCCCCATGCGAAGTACTTTTTCCAAGGTAGTGGTTTCAAAATGACGGCCAAAGAATGTAGTAATATTTGAAAATACAACAGGCTGGCAGGGTACCCTCCGCGGGTCCCGTGGGGCCCGCGGCCCCCATGCGAAATGCTTTTTCTAAGATGGCGGCCATAGAATATAGTAAAAAAGGCTAGAAATATTTGAAAAACAACAGGCTGGCAGGGTACCCTCCGCGGGTCCCGTGGGGCCCGCGGCCCGCATGCGAATTGCTTTTCCCGAGAGGGCAGCCAAATAATAAAGTAAAAATGGGTTTGAAATATTTGAAAAACAACAGGATGGCAGGGTATCCTCCGCGGCCCCCACGCAGAATACTTTATCCATGGTGCCGGTTTCAAAAAGGCGGCCAAAGTATATAGTAAAAAAAAAGGTTAGGATTATTAAAACAAAACAGGGTGGCAGGGACCTCCGCGGGCCCCTCGGGGCCCGCGGCCCCCACGCGAAATACTAGTTATAATATATATAGCTGAATACCCACTCACTGACTCACTGACTGACTCACCCCAGAGTTGTTTGGAAGAACCCGTAATAGGTGAGGTTAGACTCTATACATGATCGTATCAGAAATGCCCCTACGAGTACCAGAAAAATACGAAATCGACCTGAACGTGGAAACTGACCTGACACATGGGGCGGTTCTCCGCAACGGCTCGACCTATCGAGTTTGCCCGGAACTAAAGTAGCTCAGAACAGCCGGCCAATGGGTGAGCCGGTCCAAGATTTTTCAAAATGGCGAAAACAAGATGGCCGCCATACAAAATTGAAACGCGAATAACTCAGAGGCCAGTTGAGATAGACGAGTGGTGCTCGACCAAATGTCATTCAGAGTTGAGAGGGAAATCTGACTAAGCAATTTTTTTTCCAAGATGGCGGATTCAAAATGGCGGCCAAATTTTTTTTTAATCCGATCCGATTGAAATTTTGCATCCGGGGCTCTTTGAGGCCACAGATTCAGACGGCATACTTTATTTTTCAATTCCGCCATTTTTAAAGATGGCCGCCTTACAAAATAATTTCTGTATCTTTGACCTGTTGTTTTGAGGAGCCCATAAGAGGTCGGGTTCGACTCAATACACTTTCGCTTCAAAAATTATATGATAAGTACGAAAAAAATGAAAAATTGACCTGAATGTGGAAACTGACCTGACACATGGGGCAGTTCTCCGCGATGAATTGCTTCATTGAGTTTGCCCGGAACAAAAGTCGCTCAGAACAGCCAGCCACTGGGTGAACCAGTATTTTTTTTTCAAAATTGCAAAAACAAGATGGCCGCCATACAAAATTGAAACGCAAATATCTCAGAGGCCAGTCGCAACAGGTGGGTGGTGCTCGAACAAATATTGTTCAAAGTGGTAGTGGTTATCTGATGAGCCAATTTTTTTTCCAAGATGGCGGATTCAAAATGGCGGCCAAATTTTTTTTGAGTCCGTTCTGAGTAAAATTTTGCATCCGAGCCTCTTCAGGGCCACAGATTCTGATGCTAGAAATTATTTTTCGATTCCGCCATTTTCCAAGATGGCCGCCATACAAAGTAATGTCAGACTCATAGACTCACTTGTGTTGTATAGCAGCTTTTAGAAAAAGGGTTCAACTTTATACACCATCGCATAAGAAATTCGATCACAAATACAAAATAAATGCAAAACCGACCTTAACGTGGAAACTGACTTGACACATGGACCAGCTCTCCGCAACGACTTGCCCTATCGAGTTTGCCCGGAACTAAAGTCGCTCAGAACAGCCAGCCAATGGGTAAGCCGGTGTTTTTTTTTCAAAAGCGCGAAAACAAGATGGCCGCCATACAGTCGAGATGGATGGGTTGTGCTCACTAAGTGACATACAGGGTGGTAGGTTACCCTCCGCGGTCCCCGCGGGGGCCGCGGCCCCCACGCGAAATACTTTTTCCAAGATGGTGGTTTCAAAATGACGGCCAAAGAATGTAGTAAAAAACGTTAGAAATATTTGAAAAAAATACAGGGTGGTGGTTACCCTCCGCGGTCCCCGCGGGGGCCGCGGCCGCCACGCGAAATACTTTTTCCAAGGTAGTGGTTTCCAAATGATGGCCAAAGAATGTAGTAATATTGGAAAATACAACAGGCTGGCAGGGTACCCTCCGCGGGTCCCGTGGGGCCCGCGGCCCCCATGCGAAGTACTTTTTCCAAGGTAGTGGTTTCAAAATGACGGCTATAGAATGTAGTCATATTTTAAAATACAACAGGCTGGCAGGGCACCCTCCGCGGGTCCCGTGGGGCCCGCGGCCCCCATGCGAAATCCTTTTTCTAAGATGGCGGCCATAGAATATAGTAAAAAAGGCCAGAAATATTTGAAAATACAACAGGCTGGCAGAGTACCCTCCGCGGGTCCCGTGGGGCCCGCGGCCCCCATGCGAAATGCTTTTTCTAAGATGGCGGCCATAGAATATAGTAAAAAAGGCTAGAAATATTCGAAAAAACAACAGGCTGGCAGGGTACCCTCCGCGGGTCCCGTGGGGCCCGCGGCCCCCATGCGAAATGCTTTTTCTAAGATTGCGGCCATAGAATATAGTAAAAAAGGCTAGAAATATTCGAAAAAACAACAGGCTGGCAGGGTACCCTCCGCGGGTCCCGTGGGGCCCGCGGCCCCCATGCGAAATGCTTTTTCTAAGATTGCGGCCATAGTATATAGTAAAAAAGGCTAGAAATATTTGAAAAAACAACAGGCTGGCAGGGTACCCTCCGCGGGTCCCGTGGGGCCCGCGGCCCGCATGCGAATTGCTTTTCCCGAGAGGGCAGCCAAAGAATAAAGTAAAAATAGGTTTGAAATATTTGAAAAACAACAGGATTGCAGGGTATCCTCCGCGGCCCCCACGCAGAATACTTTATCCATGGTGGCAGTTTCAAAAAGGCGGCCAAAGTATATAGTAAAAAAAAAAGTTAGGATTATTAAAACAAAACAGGGTGGCACGGGACCTCCGCGGGGCCCTCGGGGCCCGCGGCCCCCACGCGAAATACTAGTTATTATAATATATATAGCTGAATACCCACTCACTGACTCACTGACTGACTCACCCCAGAGTTGTTTGGAGGAACCTGTAAGAGTTGAGGTTAGACTCTATACATCGTTGTATCAGGAATGCTTGCCCGACCACCAGAAAAATACGAAATCGACCTGAACGTGGAAACTGACCCGACACATGGGGCGGTTCTCCGCAACGGCTCGACCTGCCGAGTTTGCCCGGAACTAAAGTCGCTCAGAACAGCCGGCCAATGGGTGAGCCGGTACAAGATTTTTCAAAATGGCGAAAACAAGATGGCCGCCATACAAAATTGAAACGCGAATATCTCAGAGGCCAGTCGAGATAGGTGGGTGGTGCTCGACCAAATGTCATTCAGAGTTGAGGGGGAAATCTGATTAAGCAATTTTTTTTCCAAGATGGCGGATTCAAAATGGCGGCCAAAACTTTTTTTTATCCGATCCGATTGAAATTTTGCATCCGGGGCTCTTCGAGGCCACAGATTCAGACGGCATACTTTATTTTTCGGTTCCGCCATTTTCCAAGATGGCCGCCATACAATGTATTTTCCGTATCTTTGACCTGTTGTTTTGAGGAAACCATAAGAGTTGGGGTTCGGCTCTATACACTTTCGCGTTAGAAATTATATTAAAAGTACGAAAAAAATTAAAAATTGACCTGAATGTGGAAACTGACCTGACACATGGGGCAGCTCTCCGCGATGAATTGCTTTATTGAGTTTGCCCGGAACAAAAGTCGCTCAGAACAGCCAGCCAATAGGTGAACCGGCATTTTTTTTTAAAAATTGCGAAAACAAGATGGCCGCCATACAAAATTGAAACGCGAATATCTCAGAGGCCAATCGCAATAGGTGGATGGTGCTCGACCAAATGTTGTTCAAGGTGGGAGTAGTAATCTGATGACCCAAATTTTTTTCCAAGATGGCGGATTCAAAATGGCGGCCAAATTTTTTTTGAGTCCGTTCTGACTAAAATTTTGCATCAGCGCCTTTTCAGGGCCATAGATTCTGATGCTAGAATTTATTTTTCGATTCCGCCATTTTCCAAGATGGCCGCCATACAAAGTTATGTCAGATTCATAGACTCACCTGTGTTGTATAGCAGTTTTTAGAAATGGGGTTCGACTGTATATAAGATTGCATAAGAAATTTTATCACAAGTACAAAAAAAATGCAAATCCGACCTTAACATGGAACCTGACTTGACACATGGGCCAGCTCTCCGCAACGACTTGCCCTATCGAGTTTGCCTGGAACTAAAGTCGCTCAGAACAGCCAGCCTATGGGTGAACCGGTATTTTTTTTTCAAAATTGCGAAAACAAGATGGCCGCCATACAAAATTGAAACGCGAATATCTCAGAGGCCAGTCGAGATGGATGGGTTGTGCTCGACTAAGTGACATACAGGGTGGTAAGTTACCCTCCGCGGTCCCCGCGGGGGCCGCGGCCCCTATGCGAAATACTTTTTCCAAGATGGTGGTTTCAAAATGACGGCCAAAGAATGTAGTAAAAAACGTTAGAAATATTTGAAAAAGATACAGGGTGGTAGGGTACCCTCCGCGGGTCCCGTGGGGCCCGCGGCTACCATGTGAGATGCTGTTCCCAAGATAACTGCCGAAGAATAAAGTAAAAAAAAGGTGAGAAAAGGGCTGGTAGGTTACCCTCCGCGGTCCCCGCGGGGGCCGCGGCCCTCACGCGAAATACTTTTTCCAAGGTGGTGGTTTCAAAATGACGGCCAAAGAATGTAGTAATATTTGAAAATAACACAGGCTGGCAGGGTACCCTCCGCGGGTCCCGTGGGGCCCGCGGCCCCCATGCGAAAAAAATAGGATGGTAGGCTACCCTTCGCGGCCCCCGCGCGAAATACTTTTTCCAAGATGGCGGATACAAAATGGCGGCCAAAGATTATAGTAAAAAATGTTAGAAATATTTGAAAAAAAAACAAGGTGGCAGGGAACCCTCCGCGGGTCCCGTGGGGCCCGCGGCCTCAACGCGAAATACTTTTTCCAAGATGGCGGATACAAAATGGTGGCCAAAGATTATAGTAAAAAATGTTAGAAATATTAAAAAAAAAAACAGGGCGGTAGGGTATGAATCACTGTTTTCAAGGTGGCGGTTTCAAAATGGCGGCCAAAGTATATAGTAAAAAAATGGTTAGGATTATTAAAACAAAATAGGGTGGCACGAGACCTCCGCGGGGCCCTCGGGGCCCGCGGCCCCCACGCGAAATACTAGTTATAATATATATAGCTGAACACCCACTGACTGACTGACTGACTGACTGACTCACCCCAGAGTTGTTTGGAGGAACCTGTAAGAGTTGAGGTTAGACTCTATACATCGTTGTATCAGAAATGCTTGCCCGACCACCAGAAAAATACGAAATCGACCTGAACGTGGAAATTGACTTGACACATGGGGCGGTTCTCCGCAACGGCTCGACCTATCGAGTTTGCCCGGAACTAAAGTCGCTCAGAACAGCCGGCCAATGGGTAAGCCGGTCAAAGTTTTTTCAAAATGGCGAAAACAAGATGGCCGCCATACAAAATTGAAACGCGAATATCTCAGAGGCCAGTCGAGATAGATGGGTGGTGCTCGACCAAATGTCATTCAGAGTCGAGGGGGAAATCTGACCAAGCAATTTTTTTTCCAAGATGGCGGATTCAAAATGGCGGCCAAATTTTTTTTTACTCCGATCCGATTGAAATTTTGCATCCGGGGCTCTTCGAGGCCACAGATTCAGATGGCATAGTTTATTTTTCGATTCCGCCATTTTCCAAGATGGCCGCCATACAAAGTAATTTCTGTATATTTGACCTGTTGTTTTGAGGAACACATCAGAGGTAGGGTTTGGTTCTATACACTTTCGCTTCAAAAATTATATGATAAGTACGAAAAAAATGAAAAATTGACCTGAATGTGGAAACTGACCTGACACATGGGGCAGCTCTCCGCGATGAATTGCTTTATTGAGTTTGCCCGGAACAAAAGTCGCTCAGAACAGCCAGCCACTGGGTGAACCGGTATTTTTTTTTCAAAATTGCAAAAACAAGATGGCCGCCATACAAAATTGAAACGCGAATATCTCGGAGGCCAATTGCAATAGGTGGATGATGCTCGACCAAATGTTGTTCAAGGTGGGAGTAGTAATCTGATGGCCCAAATTTTTTTCCAAGATGGCGGATTCAAAATGGCGGCCAAATTTTTTTTGAGTCCGTTCTGACTAAAATTTTGCATCAGCGCCTCTTCAGGGCCATAGATTCTGATGCTAGAATTTATTTTTCGATTCCGCCATTTTCCAAGATGGCCGCCATACAAAGTTATGTCAGACTCATAGACTCACCTGTGTTGTATAGCAGCTTTTAGAAATAGTGTTTGAGTTTATACACCATCGCATAAGAAATTTTATCGCAAGTACAAAAAAAATTTAAAAACTGACCTGAACGTGGAAACTGATTCGGCACATGGGCCAGTTCTCCGTAACGACTTGCCCTATCGAGTTTGCCCGGAACTAAAGTCGCTCAGAACAGCCCGCCAATGGGTGAACCGGTATTTTTTTTTTCAAAATTGCGAAAACAAGATGGCCGCCATACAAAATTGAAACGCGAATATCTCAGAGGCCAGTCGAGATGGATGGGTTGTGCTCGACTAAGTGACATACAGGGTGGTAGGTTACCCTCCGCGGTCCCCGCGGGGGCCGCGGCCCCCATGCGAAATACTTTTTCCAAGATGGTGGTTTCAAAATGACGACCAAAGAATGTAGTAAAAAACATTAAAAATATTTGAAAAAATACAGGTTGGTAGGTTACCCTCCGCGGTCCCCGCGGGGGCCGCGGCCACCACGCGAAATACTTTTTCCAAGGTAGTGGTTTCAGAATGACGGCCAAAGAATGTAGTAATATTTGAAAATACAACAGGCTGGCAGGGTAGCCTCCGCGGGTCCCGTGGGGCCCGCGGCCCCCATGCAAAGTACTTTTTCCAATGTACTGGTTTCAAAATGACGGCTTTAGAATGTAGTAATATTTGAAAATACAACAAGCTGGCAGGGTACCCTCCGCGGGTCCCGTGGGGCCCGCGGCCTCCATGCGAAGTGCTTTTTCTAAGATAGCGGCCATAGAATATAGTAAAAAAGGCTAGAAATATTTGAAAAAACAACAGGCTGGCAGGGTACCCTCCGCGGGTCCCGTGGGGCCCGCGGCCCGCAAAAAAACTGGCTGGCCGGGTACCCTCCGCGGGTCCCGTGGGGCCCGCGGCCCTCATGCGAAGTACTTTTTCCAATGTAGTGGTTTCAAAATGACGGCTATAGAATGTAGTAATATTTGAAAATACAACAAGCTGGCAGGGTAGCCTCCTCGGGTCCCGTGGGGCCCGCGGCCTCCATGCGAAGTGCTTTTTCTAAGATGGCGGCCATAGAATATAGTAAAAAAGGCTAGATATATTTGAAAAAACAACAGGCTGGCAGGGTACCCTCCGCGGGTCCCGTGGGGCCTGCGGCTACCATGTGAGATGCTGTTCCCAAGATAACTGCCGAAGAATAAAGTAAAAAAAAGGTAAGAAAAATTGGGAAAAAATACAGGCTGGTAGGTTACCCTCCGCGGTCCCCGCGGGGGCCGCGGCACTCACGCGAAATACTTTTTCCAAGGTGGTGGTTTCAAAATGACGGCCAAAGAATGTCGTAATATTTGAAAATAACACAGGCTGGCAGGGTACCCTCCGCGGGTCCCGTGGGGCCCGCGGCCCCCATGCGAAAAAAATAGGATGGTAGGCTACCCTTCGCGGCCCCCGCGCGAAATACTTCTTCCAAGATGGCGGATACAAAATGGCGGCCAAATATTGTAGTAAAAAACGTTAGAAATATTTGAAAAAAACAGGGCGGTAGGGTATGAATCACTGTTTTCAAAGTGGCGGTTTCAAAAAGGCGGCCCAAGTATTTAGTAAAAAAAAAAAGGTTAGGATTATTAAAACAAAACAGGGTGGCAGGGACCTCCGCGGGGCCCTTGGGGCCCGCGGCCCCCACGCGAAATACTAGTTATAATATATATAGCTGAACACCCACTGACTCACTCACTCACTCACTCACTGACATGCTGTTTTGAAGAACCCGTAAGAGGTGAGGTCAGACTCTATACATGGTCGTATCAGAAATGCCCTCACGACCACCAGAAAAATACGAAATCGACCTGAACGTGGAAATTGACTTGACACATGGGGCGGTTCTCCGCAACGGCTCAACCTGTCGAGTTTGTCCGGAACTAAAGTCGCTCAGAACAGCCAGCCAATGGGTGAGCCGGTCCAAGATTTTTCAAAATGGCGAAAACAAGATGGCCGCCATACAAAATTGAAACGCGAATATCTCAGAGGCCAGTCGAGATAGACGGGTGGTGCTCGACCAAATGTCATTAAGAGTTGAGGGGGAAATCCGACCAAGCAATTTTTTTTCCAAGATGGCGGATTCAAAATGGCGGCAAAATTTTTTTTTTATCCGATCCGATTGAAAATTTGCATCCGGGGATCTTCGGGGCCACAGATTCTAATGGCATACTTTATTTTTCGGTTCCGCCATTTTCCAAGATGGCCGCCATACAAAGTAATTTCTGTAATTTTGACCTGTTGTTTTGAGGAGCCCATAAGAGGTGGGATTCGACTCTATGCAATTTCGCATCAGAAATTATATTAAAAGTACAAGTAAAAGCAAAATTGACCTGAATGTGGAAACTGACCTGACACATGGGGCAGCTCTCCGCGATGAATTGCTTTATTGAGTTTGCCCGGAACAAAAGTCGCTCAGAACAGCCAGCCAATAGGTGAACCGGTATTTTTTTTTCAAAATTGCGAAAACAAGATGGCCGCCATACAAAATTGAAACGCGAATATCTCAGAGGCCAGTCAAGATAGATGGGTGGTGCTCGATCAAATGTCGTTCAAAATGGGAGGGGTAATCTAATGAACCTGTTTTTTTTTCAAGATGGCGGATTCAAAATAACGGCGAAAATTTTTTTTACTCCGATCCGATTGAAATTTTGCATCCGGGGCTCTTCGAGGCCACAAATTCAAACGCCATATTTAATTTTTTGATACCGCCATTTTCCAAGATGGCCGCCATACAATGTAATGTCAGACTAACAGACTCACCTGTGTTGTATAGCAGCTTTTGGAGATAGGGTTCGATTCTGTACACCATCGCATCAAGAATCACATCGTTAGAACCACAAAAATTAAAAACTGACCTGAACGTGGAAACTGATTCGGCACATGGGCCAGCTCTCCGCAACGACTTGCCCTATCGAGTTTGCCCGGAACTAAAGTCGCTCAGAACAGCCAGCCAATGGGTGAACTGGTTTTTTTTTTTCAAAATTGCGAAAACAAGATGGCCGCCATACAAAATTGAAACGAGATGGTGAATGCAAAATGACGGCCAAATATTATAGTCAAAAATAAAAGAAATATTTGAAAAAAAACACAGGGTGGCAGGGTACCCTCCGCGGTCCCCGCGGGGGCCGCGGCCCCAAGGCCCCCATGCGAAATACTTTTTCCAAGGTAGCGGTTTCAAAATGACGGCCAAAGAATGTAGTAAAAAAAGGTTAGAAATATTTGAAAAAATACAGGATGGTGTTACCCTCCGCGGTCCCCGCGGGGGCCGCGGCCCCCAGGCCCCCACGCGAAATACTTTTTCCAAGGTAGCGGTTTCAAAATGACGGCCAAAGAATGTAGTAAAAAAGGTAAGAAATATTTGAAAAAATACAGGGTGGTAGGTTACCCTCCGCGGTCCCCGCGGGGGCCGCGGCCCCCTGGCCCCCACGCGAAATACTTTTTCCAAGGTAGCGGTTTCAAAATGACGGCAAAAGAATGTAGTAAAAAAGGTTAGAAATATTTGAAAAAATACAGGATGGTGTTACCCTCCGCGGTCCCCGCGGGGGCCGCGGCCCCCAGGCCCCCACGCGAAATACTTTTTCCAAGGTAGCGGTTTCAAAATGACGGCCAAAGAATGTAGTAAAAAAGGTAAGAAATATTTGAAAAAATACAGGGTGGTAGGTTACCCTCCGCGGTCCCCGCGGGGGCCGCGGCCCCCTGGCCCCCACGCGAAATACTTTTTCCAAGGTAGCGGTTTCAAAATGACGGCAAAAGAATGTAGTAAAAAAGGTTAGAAATATTTAAAAAAATACAGGGTGGTGTTACCCTCCGCGGTCCCCGCGGGGGCCGCGGCTCCCAGGCCCCCACGCGAAATGCTTTTTCCAGGGTAGTGGTTTCAAAATGATGGCCAAATAATGTAGTAAAAAAGGTTAGAAATATTTGAAAAAATACAGGGTGGTAGGTTACCCTCCGCGGTCCCCGCGGGGGCCGCGGCCCTCTGGCCCCCACGCGAAATACTTTTTCCAAGGTAGCGGTTTCAAAATGACGGCCAAAGAATGTAGTAAAAAAGGTTAGAAATATTTAAAAAAATACAGGGTAGTGTCACCCTCCGCGGTCCCCGCGGGGGCCGCGGCCCCCAGGCCTCCACGCGAAATGCTTTTTCCAAGGTAGTGGTTTCAAAATGACGGCCAAAGAATGTAGTAATATTTGAAAATAACACAGGCTGGCAGGGTACCCTCCGCGGGTCCCGTGGGGCCCGCGGCCCCCATGCGAAAAAAATAGGCTACCCTTGGCGGCCCCCGCGTGAAATACTTTTTCCAAGATGGCGGATACAAAATGGCGGCCAAAGATTATAGTAAAAAATGTTAGAAATATTTGAAAAAAACAGGGCGGTAGGATATGAATCACTGCTTTCAAAGTGGCGTTTTCAAAAAGGCGGCCAAAGTATATAGTAAAAAAAAAATGGTTAGGATTATTAAAACAAAACAGGGTGGCAGGGACCTCCGCGGGGCCCTTGGGGCCCGCGGCCCCCACGCGAAATACTAGTTATAATATATATAGCTGAACACCCACTGACTGACTGACTGACTGACTGACTCACCCCAGAGTTGTTTGGAGGAACCTGTAAGAGTTGAGGTTAGACTCTATACATCGTTGTATTAGAAATGCTTGCCCGACTACCAGAAAAATACGAAATCGACTTGAACCTGGAAACTGACCCGACACATGGGGCGGCTCTCCGCAACGGCTCGACCTATCGAGTTTGCCCAGAACTAAAGTCGCTCAGAACAGCCAGCCAATGGGTGAGCCGGTCCAAGATTTTTCAAAATGGCGAAAACAAGATGGCCGCCATACAAAATTGAAACGCGAATATCTCAGAGGCCAGTCGAGATAGACGGGTGGTGCTCGACCAAATGTCATTCAGAGTTGAGGGGGAAATCTGACTAAGCAATTTTTTTTCCAAGATGGCGGATTCAAAATGGCGGCCAAAATTTTTTTTTATCCGATCCGATTGAAATTTTGCATCCGGGGCTCTTTGGGGCCATAGATTCTAATGGCATACTTTATTTTTCAATTCCGCCATTTTCCAAGATGGCCGCCATACAAAGTAATTTCTGAATATTTGACCTGTTGTTTTGAGGAACCCAAAAGAGGTGGGGTTCGGCTCTATACACAATCGCTTCGGAAATGTTATGATTAGTACCAAAAAAATGAAAAATTGACCTGAACGTGGAAACTGACTTAACATATGGGGCAGCTCTCCGCGATGACTTGCTCTATCGAGTTTTCCCGGAACAAAAGTCGCCCAGAACAGTCAGCCAATAGGTGAACCGGTAATTTTTTTTCAAAATTGCGAAAACAAGATGGCCGCCATACAAAATTGAAACGCAATTATCTCAGAGGCCAGTCGCAACAGGTGGGTAGTGCTCGAACAAATATTGTTCAAGGTGGGAGTAGTAATCGGATGACCTAATTTTTTTTCCAAGATGGCGGATTCAAAATGGCGGCCAAATTTTTTTTTACTCCGATCCGATTGAAATTTTGCATCCGGGGCTGTTCGAGGCCACAAATCTAAACGTCATACTTAATTTTTTGATTTCACCATTTTCCAAGATGGCCGCCATACAAAGTTATGTCAGACTCATAGACTCACCTGTGTTGTATAGCAGTTTTTAGAAATAGGGTTCGACTGTATATACGATTGCATAAGAAATTTTATCACAAGTACAAAAAAAATGCAATTCCGACCTTAACGTGGAAACTGACTTGACACATGGGCCAGTTCTCCGCAACGACTTGCCCTATCGAGTTTGCCTGGAACTAAAGTCGCTCAGAACAGCCAGCCTATGGGTAAGCCGGTGTTTTTTTTTCAAAAGCGTGAAAACAAGATGGCCGCCATACAATATTGAAACGCCAATATCTCAGAGGCCAGTCGAGATGGATGGGTTGTACTCGACCAAGTGACGTTCAAGATGGGAGGGGTAATCTAATGAACCAAATTTTTGTCCAAGATGGCGGATTCAAAATGGCGGCCAAAGATTAAAGTAAAAAAGGTTAGAAATTTTTGGAAATTAAAACAGGGTGGCAGAGTACCCGCCGCGGGCCCGCACGAAACACTTTTCCCAAGGTGGTGGTTTCAAAATGGCGGCCAAAAATGTAGTAAAAAAGGTTAGAAATATTTGAAAAAATACAGGGTGGCAAATTACCCTCCGCGGTCCCCGCGGGGGCCGCGGCGCCAACGCGAAGTACGTTTTCCAAGGTGGTGGTATCAAAATGACGGCCAAAGAATGTAGTAAAAAAGGTTAGAAATATTTAAAAAAAATACAGGCTGGTGTTACCCTCCGCGGTCCCCGCGGGGGCCGCGGCCCCAAGGCCCCCATGCGAAATACTTTTTCACCCTCCGCGGTCCCCGCGGGGGCCGCGGCCCCCAGGCCCCCACGCGAAATACTTTTTCCAAGGTAGCGGTTTCAAAATGACGGCCAAAGAATGTAGTAAAAAAGGTTAGAAATATTTGAAAAAATACAGGGTGGTAGGTTACCCTCCGCGGTCCCCGCGGGGGCCGCGGCCCCCAGGCCCCCACGCGAAATACTTTTTCCAAGGTAGCGGTTTCAAAATGACGGCCAAAGAATGTAGTAAAAAAGGTTAGAAATATTTAAAAAAATACAGGGTGGTGTTACCCTCCGCGGTCCCCGCGGGGGCCGCGGCCCCCAGGCCCCCACGCGAAATGCTTTTTCCAAGGTAGCGGTTTCAAAATGACGGCCAAAGAATGTAGTAAAAAAGGTTAGAAATATTTGAAAAAATACAGGGTGGTAGGTTACCCTCCGCGGTCCCCGCGGGGGCCGCGGCCCCCAGGCCCCCACGCGAAATACTTTTTCCAAGGTAGCGGTTTCAAAATGACGGCCAAAGAATGTAGTAAAAAAGGTTAGAAATATTTAAAAAAATACAGGGTGGTGTTACCCTCCGCGGTCCCCGCGGGGGCCGCGGCCCCCAGGCCCCCACGCGAAATGCTTTTTCCAGGGTAGTGGTTTCAAAATTATGGCCAAAGAATGTAGTAAAAAAGGTTAGAAATATTTGAAAAAATACAGGGTCGTAGGTTACCCTCCGCGGTCCCCGCGGGGGCCGCGGCCACCACGCGAAATGCTTTTTCCAAGGTAGTGGTTTCAAAATGACGGCCAAAGAATGTAGTAGTATTTGAAAATAACACAGGCTGGCAGGGTACCCTCCGCGGGTCCCGTGGGGCCCGCGGCCCCCATGCGAATAAAATAGGCTACCCTTGGCGGCCCCCGCGTGAAATACTTTTTCCAAGATGGCGGATACAAAATGGCGGCCAAAGATTATAGTAAAAAATGTTAGAAATATTTGAAAAAAACAGGGCGGTAGGGTATGAATCACTGTTTTCAAAGTGGCGGTTTCAAAAAGGCGGCCCAAGTATTTAGTAAAAAAAAAAGGTTAGGATTATTAAAACAAAACAGGGTGGCAGGGACCTCCGCGGGGCCCTCGGGGCCCGCGGCACCCACGCGAAATACTAGTTATAATATATATAGCTGAACACCCACTGACTCACTCACTCACTCACTCACCCCAGAGTTGTTTGGAAGAACCCGTAATAGGTGAGGTTAGACTCTATACACCATCGTATCAGAAATGCCCCTACGAGTACCAGAAAAATACGAAATCGACCTGAACGTGGAAACTGACTTGACACATGGGGCGGTTCTCCGCAACGGCTCGACCTATCGAGTTTGCCCGGAACTAAAGTCGCTCAGAACAGCCGGCCAATGGGTGAGCCGGTCAAAGTTTTTTCAAAATGGCGAAAACAAGATGGCCGCCATACAAAATTGAAACGCGAATATCTCAGAGGCCAGTCGAGATAGGTGGGTGGTGCTCGAACAAATGTCATTCAGAGTTGAGGGGGAAATCTGACTAAGTAATTTTTTTTCCAAGATGGCGGATTCAAAATGGCGGCCAAAATTTTTTTTTATCCGATCCGATTGAAATTTTGCATCCGGGGCTCTTCGAGTCCACAGATTCAGACGGCATACTTTATTTTTCGATTCCGCCATTTTCCAAGATGGCCGCCATACAAAGTAATTTCTGTATATTTGACCTGTTGTTTTGAGGAACCCATCAGAGGCAGGGTTTGGTTCTATACAATTTCGCTTCAAAAATTATATGATAAGTACGAAAAAAATGAAAAATTGACCTGAATGTGGAAACTGACCTGACACATGGGGCAGCTCTCCGCAACGACTTGCCCTATCGAGTTTGCCCGGAACAAAAGTTGCTCAGAACAGCCAGCCAATAGGTGAACCAGTATTTTTTTTTCAAAATTGCAAAAACAAAATGGCCGCCATACAAAATTGAAACGCAAATATCTCAGAGGCCAGTCGCAAAAGGTGGGTGGAGCTCGAACAAATGTTGTTCAAAGTGGGCGGAGTAATTTAATGAACTAATTTTTTTTTCCAAAATGGCGGATTCAAAATGGCGGCCAAATTTTTTTTTAGTCCGTTCTGAGTAAAATTTTGCATCCGAGCCTCTTCAGGGCCACAGATTCTAATGCTAGAAATTATTTTTCGATTTCGCCATTTTCCAAGATGGCCGCCATACAAAATAATGTTAGACTCATAGACTCACTTGTGTTGTACAGCAGCTTTTAGGAATAGGGTTCGTTTTTATACACCATCGCATATTTTTTTTTATCACAAGTACAAAAAAAATGCAAAACTGTCCTGAACGTGGAAACTGACCTAACACGTGGGCCAGTTCTCCGCAACGACTTACCCTATCGAGTTTGCCCGGAACTAAAGTCGCTCAGAACAGCCAACCAATGGGTAAGCCAGTGTTTTTTTTCAAAATTGCGAAAACAAGATGGCCGCCATACAAAATTGAAACGCGAATATCTCAGAGGCCAGTCGAGATGGATGGGTTGTGCTCGACTAAGTGACATACAGGGTGGTAGGTTACCCTCCGCGGTCCCCGCGGGGGCCGCGGCTCCCACGCGAAATACTTTTTCCAAGATGTGGTTTCAAAATGACGGCCAAAGAATGTAGTAAAAAACGTTAGAAATATTTGAAAAAAATACAGGGTGGTAGGTTACCCTCCGCGGTCCCCTCGGGGGCCGCGGCCGCCACACAACAGGCTGGCAGGGTACCCTCCGCGGGTCCCGTGGGGCCCGCGGCCCCCATGCGAAGTACTTTTTCCAAGGTAGTGGTTTCAAAATGACGGCTATAGAATGTAGTAATATTTTAAAATACAACAGGCTGGCAGGGCACCCTCCGCGGGTCCCATGGGGCCCGGGCCCCCATTCGAAATCCTTTTTCTAAGATGGCGGCCATAGAATATAGTAAAAAAGGCCAGAAATATTTGAAAATACAACAGGCTGGCAGAGTACCCTCCGCGGGTCCCGTGGGGCCCGCGGCCCCCATGCGAAATGCTTTTTCTAAGATGGCGGCCATAGAATATAGTAAAAAAGGCTAGAAATATTCGAAAAAACAACAGGCTGGCAGGGTACCCTCCGCGGGTCCCGTGGGGCCCGCGGCCCGCATGCGAATTGCTTTTCCCGAGAGGGCAGCCAAAGAATAAAGTAAAAATAGGTTTGAAATATTTGAAAAACAACAGGATTGCAGGGTATCCTCCGCGGCCCCCACGCAGAATACTTTATCCATGGTGGCAGTTTCAAAAAGGCGGCCAAAGTATATAGTAAAAAAAAAAAGTTAGGATTATTAAAACAAAACAGGGTGGCACGGGACCTCCGCGGGGCCCTCGGGGCCCGCGGCCCCCACGCGAAATACTAGTTATAATATATATAGCTGAATACCCACTCACTCACTCACTCACTCACTGACATGTTGTTTTGAAGAACCTGTAAGAGTTGTGGTTAAACTCTATACACCATCGTATCAGAAATGCCCCCACGACCACCAGAAAAATACGAAATCGACCTGAACGTGGAAACTGACCCGACACATGGGGCAGTTCTCCGCGACGGCTCGACCTGTCGAGTTTGCCCGGAACTAAAGTCGCTCAGAACAGCCGGCCAATGGGTGAGCCGGTCCAAGATTTTTCAAAATGGCGAAAACAAGATGGCCGCCATACAAAATTGAAACGCGAATATCTCAGAGGCCAGTCGAGATAGATGGGTGGTGCTCGACCAAATGTCATTCAGAGTTGAAGGGGAAATCTGACTAAGCAATTTTTTTTCCAAGATGGCGGATTCAAAATGGCGGCCAAATTTTTTTTTAATCCGATCCGATTGAAATTTTGCATCCGGGGCTCTTCGAGGCCACAGATTTTAATGGCATACTTTATTTTTCGATTCCGCCATTTTCCAAGATGGCCGCCATACAAAGTAATTTCTGTATCTTTGATCTGTTGTTTTGAGGAACCCATAAGAGGTGGGATTCGACTTTATACACTTTCGCATCAGAAATTATATTAAAAGTACGAAAAAAATGAAAAATTGACCTGAATGTGGAAACTGACCTGACACATGGGCCAGCTCTCCGCAACGACTTGCCCTATCGAGTTTGCCCGGAACAAAAGTCACTCAGAACAGCCAGCCAATAGGTGAACCGGTATTTTTTTTTCAAAATGGCGAAAACAAGATGGCCGCCATACAAAATTGAAACGCAAATATCTCAGAGGCCAGTCGCAACAGGTGGGTGGTGCTCGAACAAATGTTGTTCAAAGTGGGCGGAGTAATTTAATGAACCAATTTTTTTTTTCAAAATGGCGGATTCAAAATGGCGGCAGATTTTTTTTGAGTCCGTTCTGAGTAAAATTTTGCATCCGAGTCTCTTCAGGGCCACAAATTCTGACGCTAGAATTTATTTTTCGATTCCGCCATTTTCCAAGATGGCCGCTATACAAAGTAATGTCAGACTAACAGACTCGCTTGTGTTTTATAGCAGCTATTAGCGATAGGGTTCGACTCTGTACACCATCGTATCAGGAATCATAACGTTAGTACCAAAAAAATTAAATACTGACCTGAACGTGGAAACTGATCCGGCACATGGGCCAGCTCTCCGCAACGACTTGCCCCATCGAGTTTGCCCGGAACTAAAGTCGCTCAGAACAGCCAGCCAATGGGTGAACCGGATTTTTTTTTTCAAAATCGCGAAAACAAGATGGCCGCCATACAAAATTGAAACGAGATGGTGGATACAAAATGACGGCCAAATATTATAGTCACAAATGAAAGAAATATTTGAAAAAAACACAGGGTGGCAGGGTACCCTCCGCGGGTCCCGTGGGGCCCGCGGCCTCCATGTGAGAGCTCTCCGCAACGACTTGCCCTATCGAGTTTGCCCGGAACTAAAGTCGCTCAGAACAGCCAGCCAATGGGTGAACCGCTAATTTTTTTTTTTAATTGTGAAAACAAGATGGCCGCCATACAAAATTGAAACGCGAATATCTGAGGCCAGTCGAGATGGATGGGTTGTGCTCGACTAAGTGACACAGGGTGGTAGGTTAACCTCCGCGGTCCCCGCGGGGGCCGCGGCCCCCACGCGAAATACTTTTTCCAAGATGGTGGTTTCAAAATGACGGCCAAAGAATGTAGTAATATTTGAAAATACAACAGGCTGGCAGGGTACCCTCCGCGGGTCCCGTGGGGCCCGCGGCCTCCATGCGAAGTACTTTTTCTAAGGTAGTGGTTTAAAATGACGGCTATAGAATGTAGTAATATTTGAAAATACAACAGGCTGGCAGGGTACCCTCCGCGGGTCCCGTGGGGCCCGCGGCCCCCATGCGAAATGCTTTTTCTAAGATGGCGACCATAGAATATTGTAAAAAAGGCTAGAAATATTTGAAAATACAACAGGCTGGCAGGGTACCCTCCGCGGGTCCCGTGGGGCCCGCGGCCCCCATGCGAAGTACTTTTTCTAAGGTAGTGGTTTCAAAATGACGGCTATAGAATGTAGTAATATTTCAAAATACAACAGGCTGGCAGGGTACCCTCCGCGGGTCCCGTGGGGCCCGCGGCCCGCATGCGAATTGCTTTTCCCGAGAGGGCAGCCAAAGAATAAAGTAAAAATAGGTTTGAAATATTTGAGAAAAAAACTGGGTGGCAGGGTACCCTCCGCGGCCCCCACGCAGAATACTTTATCCATGGTGGCGGTTTCAAAAAGGCGGCCAAAGTATATAGTAAAAAAAGGTTAGGATTATTAAAACAAAACAGGGTGGCAGGGACCTCCGCGGGGCCCTTGGGGCCCGCGGCCCCCACGCGAAATACTAGTTATAATATATATAGCTGAACACCCACTGACTCACTGACTGACTGACTGACTCACTGACATGCTGTTTTGAAGAACCCACAAGAGGTGTGGTTAGACTCTATACACCATCGTATCAGAAATGCCCCCACGACCATCAGAAAAATACGAAATCGACCTGAACGTGGAAATTGACTTGACACATGGGGCGGTTCTCCGCAACGGCTCGACCTGTCGAGTTTGCCCGGAACTAAAGTCGCTCAGAACAGCCGGCCAATGGGTGAGCCGGTCCAAGATTTTTCAAAATGGCGAAAACAAGATGGCCGCCATACAAAATTGAAACGCGAATATCTCAGAGGCCAGTCGAGATAGGTGGGTGGTGCTCGACCAAATGTCATTCAGAGTTGAGGGGGAAATCTGACTAAGCAATTTTTTTTCCAAGATGGCGGATTCAAAATGGCGGCCAAAATTTTTTTTTCTCTGATCCGATTGAAATTTTGCATCCGGGGCTCTTCGAGGCCACAAATTCAAATGGCATACTTTATTTTTCGATTCCGCCATTTTCCAAGATGGCCGCCATACAAAGTAATTTCTGTATATTTGTCCTGTTGTTTTGAGGAACCCATCAGAGGTAGGGTTTAGTTCTATACACTTTCGCTTCAAAAATTATATGATAAGTACGAAAAAAATGAAAAATTGACCTGAATGTGGAAACTGACCTGACACATGGGGCAGTTCTCCGTGATGAATTGCTTTATTGAGTTTGCCCGAAACAAAAGTCGCTCAGAACAGCCAGCCACTGGGTGAACCAGTATTTTTTTTATAAAATTGCAAAAACAAGATGGCCGCCATACAAAATTGAAACGCAAATATTTCAGAGACCAATCGCAATAGGTGGGTGGTGTTCGAACAAATGTTGTCCATAGTAGGCGGAGTAATTTGATAAACTAATTTTTTTTTCCAAAATGGCGGATTCAAAATGGCGGCCAAATTTTTTTTTACTCCGATCCGATTGAAATTTTGCATCCTGGGCTCTTCGAGGCCACATATTCAAACGGCATACTTAATTTTTCGATTCCGCCATTTTCCAAGATGGCCGCCATACAAAGTAATTACAGCCTCATAGACTCACTTGTGTTGTATAGCAGCTTTTATGCACCATCGCATAAGAAATTTTATCACAAGTACCAAAAAAATGAAAAATTGACCTGAATGTGGAAACTGACCTGACACATGGGCCAGCTCTCCGTAACGACTTGCCCTATCGAGTTTGCCCGGAACTAAAGTCGCTCAGAACAGCCAGCCTATGGGTGAACCGGTATTTTTTTTTCAAAATCGCGAAAACAAGATGGCCGCCATACAAAATTGAATGAGATGGATGGGTTGTGCTCGACCAAGTGACGTAATAGGGTGGTAGGTTACCCTCCGCGGACCCCGCGGGGGCCGCGGCCCTTACGCGAAATACTTTTTCCAAGGTGGTGGTTTCAAAATGAAGGGCAAAGAATGTAGTAAAAAAGGTTAGAAATATTTGAAAAAAACACAGGATGGTAGGTTACCCTCCGCGGTCCCCGCGGGAGCCGCGGCCCCCACGCGAAATACTTTTTCCAAGGTAGCGGTTTCAAAATGACGGCCAAAGAATGTAGTACATAAGGTTAGATATATTTCAAAATAATACAGGGTGGTAGGTTACCCTCCGCGGTCCCCGTGGGGGCCGCGGCCCTCACGCGAAATACTTTTTCCAAAGTGGTGGTTTCAAAATGACGGCCAAAGAATGTAGTAATATTTGAAAATACAACAGGCTGGCAGGGTACCCTCCGCGGGTCCCGTGGGGCCCGCGGCCCCCATGCGAAGTACTTTTTCCAAGGTAGTGGTTTCAAAATGACGGCCAAAGAATGTAGTAATATTTGAAAATACAACTGGCTGGCAGGGTACCCTCCGCGGGTCCCGTGGGGCCCGCGGCCCCCATGCGAAGTACTTTTTCCAAGGTAGTGGTTTCAAAATGACGGCCAAAGAATGTAGCAATATTTGAAAATACAACAGGCTGGTAGAGTACCCTCCGCGGGTCCCGTGGGGCCCGCGGTCCCCATGCGAAGTACTTTTTCCAAGGTAGTTGTTTCAAAATGACGGCTATAGAATGTAGTAATATTTGAAAATACAACAGGCTGGCAGGGTACCCTCCGCGGGTCCCGTGGGGCCCGCGGCCCCCATGCGAAGTACTTTTTCCAAGGTAGTGGTTTCAAAATGACGGCTATAGAATGGAGTAATATTTGAAAATACAACAGGCTGGCAGGGTACCCTCCGCGGGTCCCGTGGGGCCCGCGGCCCCCATGCGAAATGCTTTTTATAAGATGGCAGCCATAGAATATATTAAAAAGGGCTAGAAATATTTGAAAAAACAACAGGCTGGTAGGGTGGCGGTTTCAATAAGGCGGCCAAAGTATATAGTAAAAAAAAAAATTTAGGATTATTAAAACAAAACAGGGTGGCAGGGACCTCCGCGGGGCCCTTGGGGCCCGCGGCCCCCACGCGAAATACTAGTTATAATATATATAGCTGAATACCCACTGACTCACTCACTGACTCACTCATTGACATGCTGTTTTGAAGAACCCTTAAGAGGTAAGGCTTGACTCTATACACCATCGTAACAGAAATGCCCCCACGACCACCAGAAAAATACGAAATCGACCTGAACGTGGAAATTGACTTGACACATGGGGCGGTTCTCCGCAACGGCTCGACCTGTCGAGTTTGCCCGGAACTAAAGTCGCTCAGAACAGCCGGCCAATGGGTGAGCCGGTCCAAGATTTTTCAAAATGGCGAAAACAAGATGGCCGCCATACAAAATTGAAACGCGAATATCTCAGAGGCCAGTCGAGATAGGTGGGTGGTGCTCGACCAAATGTCATTAGGAGTTGAGGGGGAAATCCGACTAAGCATTTTTTTTCCAAGATGGCGGATTCAAAATGGCGGCCAAATTTTTTTTTTATCCGATCCGATTGAAATTTTGCATCCGGGGCTCTTTGAGGCCACAGATTGTGATGACATACTTTATTTTTCGGTTCCGCCATTTTCCAAGATGGCCGCCATACAAAGTAATTTCTGTATATTTCACCTTTTGTTTTGAGGAACCCATCAGAGGTAGGGTTTGGTTCTATACACTTTCGCTTCAAAAATTATATGATAAGTACGAAAAAAATGAAAAATTGACCTGAATGTGGAAACTGACCTGACACATGGACCAGCTCTCCGCAACGACTTGTCCTATCGAGTTTGCCCGGAACAAAAGTCACTCAGAACAGCCAGCCAATAGGTGAACCAGTATTTTTTTTTCAAAATTGCAAAAACAAAATGGCCGCCATACAAAATTGAAACGCAAATATCTCAGAGGCCAGTCGCAACAGGTGGGTGGTGCTCGAACAAATGTTGTTCAAAGTGGGCGGAGTAATTTAATGAACCAAATTTTTTTTTCAAAATGGCGGATTCAAAATGGCGGCCAAATTTTTTTTGAGTCTGATCTGTCTAAAATTTTGCATCAGCGCCTCTTCAGGGTTACAGATTCTGACGCTAGAATTTATTTTTCGATTTCGCCATTTTCCAAGATGGCCGCCATACAAAGTTATGTCAGACTCATAGACTCACCTGTGTTGCATAGCAGCTATTAGCGATAGGGTTCGACTCTGTACACCATCGCATCAGGAATCATAACGTTATCACCAAAAAAAATAAAAACTGACCTGAACGTGGAAACTGATCCGGCACATGGGCCAGCTCTCCGCAACGACTTGCCCTATCGAGTTTGCCCGGAACTAAAGTTGCTCAGAACAGCCAGCCAATGGGTGATCCCGTATTTTTTTTTCAAAATTGCAAAAACAAGATGGCCGCCATACAAAATTGAAACGCGAATATCTCAGAGGCCAGTCGAGATGGATGGGTTGTGCTCGACTAAGTGACATACAGGGTGGTAGGTTAACCTCCGCGGACCCCGCGGGGGCCGCGGCCCCCACGCGAAATACTTTTTCCAAGATGGTGGTTTCAAAATGACGGCCAAAGAATGTAGTAAAAAACGTTAAAAATATTTGAAAAAAATACAGGCTGGCAGGGTACCCTCCGCGGGTCCCGTGGGGCCCGCGGCCTCAACAATAGGCTGGTAGGGTACCCTCCGCGGGTCCCGTGGGGCCCGCGGCCCCCATGTGAGATGCTGTTCCCAAGATAACGGCCGAAAAATAAAGTTAAAAAAAAAGGTGAGAAATATTCGAAAAAAAAACAGGGTGGCAGGGTACCCCATGGGACCCGCGGCCTCCATGCGAAATGCTTTTCCTAAGATGGCGGCCAAAGAATATAGAAAAAGGCTAGAAATATTTGAAGAAACAATAGGCTGGCAGATAACCCCCCGCGGGTCCCGTGGGGCCCGCGGCCCCCATGTGAGATGCTGTTCCCAAGATAAAGGCCGAAGAGTAAAGTAAAAAAAAAGGTGAGAAATATTTGAAAAAAAACAGGGCAGGGTATGAATCACTGTTTTCAAAGTGGCGGTTTCAAAAAGGCGGCCAAAGTATATAGTAAAAAAAAAAGGTTAGGATTATTAAAACAAAACAGGGTGGCAGGGACCTCCGCGGGTCCCGTGGGGCCCGCGGCCCCCATGCGAAATGCTTTACTAAGATTGCGGCCATAGAATATAGTAAAAAAGGCTAGAAATATTTGAAAAAACAACAGGCTGGCAGGGTACCCTCCGCGGGTCCCGTGGGGCCCGCGGCCCGCATGCGAATTGCTTTTCCCGAGAGGGCAGCCAAAGAATAAAGTAAAAATAGGTTTGAAATATTTGAAAAACAACAGGATTGCAGGGTATCCTCCGCGGCCCCCACGCAGAATACTTTATCCATGGTGGCAGTTTCAAAAAGGCGGCCAAAGTATATAGTAAAAAAAAAAAGTTAGGATTATTAAAACAAAACAGGGTGGCACGGGACCTCCGCGGGGCCCTCGGGGCCCGCGGCCCCCACGCGAAATACTAGTTATAATATATATAGCTGAATACCCACTCACTCACTCACTCACCCCAGAGTTGTTTGGAAGAACCCGTAATAGGTGAGGTTAGACTCTATACATCGTTGTATTAGAAATGCTTGCCCGACCACCAGAAAAATACGAAATCGACCTGAACGTGGAAATTGACTTGACACATGGGGCGGTTCTCCGCAACGGCTCGACCTATCGAGTTTGCCCGGAACTAAAGTCGCTCAGAACAGCCGGCCAATGGGTGAGCCGGTCAAAGTTTTTTCAAAATGGCGAAAACAAGATGGCCGCCATACAAAATTGAAACGCGAATATCTCAGAGGCCAGTTGAGATAGATGGGTGGTGCTCGACCAAATGTCATTCAGAGTTGAGGGGGAAATCTGACTAAGCAATTTTTTTTCCAAGATGGCGGATTCAAAATGGCGGCCAAATTTTTTTTTTCTCCGATCCGACTGAAATTTTGCATCCGGGGCTCTTTGAGGCTACAGATTCAAATGGCATACTTTATTTTTCGGTTCCGCCATTTTCCAAGATGGCCGCCATACAAAGTAATTTCTGTATATTTGACCTGTTGTTTTGAGGAACCCATCAGAGGTAGGGTTTGGTTCTATACACTTTCGCTTCAAAAATTGTATGATAAGTACGAAAAAAATGAAAAATTGACCTGAATGTGGAAACTGACCTGACACATGGGGCAGCTCTCCGCGATGAATAGCTTTATTGAGTTTGCCCGGAACAAAAGTCGCTCAGAACAGCCAGCCAATGGGTGAACCGGTATTTTTTTTTCAAAATTGCAAAAACAAGATGGCCGCCATACAAAATTGAAACGCAAATATCTCAGAGGCCAATCACAATAGGTGGGTGGTGCTCGACCAAATATTGTTCCAGGTGGGAGTAGTAATCGGATGACCCATTTTTTTTTCTAAGATGGCGGATTCAAAATGGCGGCCAAATTTTTTTTTAATGCGATCCGATTGAAATTTTGCATCCGCGGCTCTTCGAGGCCACAAATTTAAACGCCATATTTAATTTTTCGATTCCGCCGTTTTCCAAGGTGGCCGCCATACAAAGAAATGTCAGACTCAAAGACTCACTTGTGTTGTATAGCAGCTTTTAGAAAAAGGGTTCAACTTTATACACCATCGCATAAGAAATTCGATCACAAATACAAAATAAATGCAAAACCGACCTTAACGTGGAAACTGACTTGACACATGGGCCAGCTCTCCGCAACGACTTGCCCTATCGAGTTTGCCCGGAACTAAAGTCGCTCAGAACAGCCAGGCAATGGGTAAGCCGGTGTTTTTTTTTCAAAAGCGCGAAAACAAGATGGCCGCCATACAAAATTGAAACGCCAATATCTCAGAGGCCAGTCGAGATGGATGGGTTGTGCTCACTAAGTGACATACAGGGTGGTAGGTTACCCTCCGCGGTCCCCGCGGGGGCCGCGGCCCCCACGCGAAATACTTTTTCCAAGATGGTGGTTTCAAAATGACGGCCAAAGAATGTAGTAAAAAACGTAAGAAATATTTGAAAAAAATACAGGGTGGTGGTTACCCTCCGCGGTCCCCGCGGGGGCCGCGGCCTCAACAATAGGCTGGTAGGGTACCCTCCGCGGGTCCCGTGGGGCCCGCGGCCCCCATGTGAGATGCTGTTCCCAAGATAACGGCCGAAAAATAAAGTAAATAAAAAAGGTGAGAAATATTTGAAAAAAAAACAGGGTGGCAGGGTACCCTCCGCGGGTCCCGTGGGGCCCGCGGCCTCCATGCGAAATGCTTTTCCTAAGATGGCGGCCAAAGAATATAGAAAAAAGGCTAGAAATATTTGAAGAAACAATAGGCTAGCAGGGTACCCTCCGCGGGTCCCGTGGGGCCCGCGGCCCCCATGTGAGATGCTGTTCCCAAGATAACGGCCGAAGAATAAAGAAAAAAAAAAGTGAGAAATATTTGAAAAAAATACAGGCTGGTAGGTTACCCTCCGCGGTCCCCGCGGGGGCCGCGGCCCTCACGCTAAATACTTTTTCCAAGGTGGTGGTCTCAAAATGACGGCCAAAGAATGTTGTAATATTTGAGAATAACACAGTCTGGCAGGGTACCCTCCGCGGGTCCCGTGGGGCCCGCGGCCCCCATGCGAAAAAAATAGGATGGTAGGCTACCCTTCGCGGCCCCCGCGCGAAATACTTTTTCCAAGATGGCGGATACAAAATGGCGGCCAAAGATTATAGTAAAAAATGTTAGAAATATTTGAAAAAAAAACAGGGTGGCAGGGAACCCTCCGCGGGTCCCGTGGGGCCCGCGGCCTCCACGCGAAATACTTTTTTCAAGATGGCGAATACAAAATGGCGGCCAAAGATTATAGTAAAAAATGTTAGAAAAAAAAAACAGGGCGGTAGGGTATGAATCACTGTTTTCAAGGTGGCGGTTTCAAAAAGGCGGTCAAAGTTTATAGTAAAAAAAAAAAGGTTAGGATTATTAAAACAAAACAGGGTGGCAGGGACCTCCGCGGGGCCCTCGGGGCCCGCGGCCCCCACGCGAAATACTAGTTATAATATATATAGCTGAATACCCACTGACTCACTCACTGACTGACTGACTGACATGCTGTTTTGGAGAACCCATAAGAAGTAAGGCTCGACTCTATACACCATCGTATCAGAAATGCCTCCGTGACCACCAGAAAAATACGAAATCGACCTGAACGTGGAAGTTGACTTGACACATGGGGCGGTTCTCCGCAACGGCTCGACCTATCGAGTTTGCCCTGAACTAAAGTCGCTCAGAACAGCCGGCCAATGGGTGAGCCGGTCCAAAATTTTTCAAAATGGCGAAAACAAGATGGCCGCCATACAAAATTGAAACGCAAATATCTCAGAGGCCAGTCGAGATAGGTGGGTGGTGCTCGACCAAATGTCATTCAGAGTTGAGGGGGAAATCTGATTAAGCAATTTTTTTTCCAAGATGGCGGATTCAAAATGGCGGCCAAATTTTTTTTTTCTCCGATCCGATTGAAATTTTGCATCCGGGGCTCTTTGAGGCCACAAATTCAAATGGCATACTTTATTTTTCGGTTTCGCCATTTTCCAAGATGGCCGCCATACAAAGTAATTTCTGTAATTTTGACCTGTTGTTTTGAGGAACCCATAAGAGGTGGGATTCGACTTTATACACTATCGCATCAGAAATTATATTAAAAGTACGAAAAAAATGAAAAATTGACCTGAATGTGGAAACTGACCTGACACATGGGGCAGCTCTCCACGATGAATTGCTTTATTGAGTTCGCCCGGAACAAAAGTCGCTCAGAACAGCTAGCCAATAGGTGAACCGTTATTTTTTTTTCAAAATTGCAAAAACAAAATGGCCGCCATACAAAATTGAAACGCGAATATCTAAGAGGCCAATCACAACAGGTGGGTGGTGCTCGAACAAATATTGTTCAAAGTGGGAGTTGTAATCGGATGACTCATTTTTTTTTCCAAGATGGCGGATTCAAAATGGCGGCCAAATTTTTTTTTAATCCGATCCGATTGGAATTTTGCATCCGGTGCTCTTCGAGGCCACAGATTCAAACGTCATACTTTATTTTTCGGTTCCGCCATTTTCCAAGATGGCCGCCATACAAGGTAATGTCAGACTCATAGACTCACTTGTGTTGTATAGCAGCTTTTAGAAAAAGGGTTCAACTTTATACACCATCGCATAAGAAATTCGATCACAAATACAAAATAAATGCAAAACCGACCTTAACGTGGAAACTGACTTGACACATGGGCCAGCTCTCCGCAACGACTTGCCCTATCGAGTTTGCCCGGAACTAAAGTCGCTCAGAACAGCCAGCCAATGGGTAAGCCGGTGTTTTTTTTTCAAAAGCGCGAAAACAAGATGGCCGCCATACAAAATTGAAACGCCAATATCTCAGAGGCCAGTCGAGATGGATGGGTTGTGCTCACTAAGTGACATACAGGGTGGTAGGTTACCCTCCGCGGTCCCCGCGGGGGCCACGGCCCCCACGCGAAATACTTTTTCCAAGATGGTGGTTTCAAAATGAGCCGTCAAAGAATGTAGTAAAAAACGTTAGAAATATTTGAAAAAAATACAGGGTGGTAGGTTACCCTCCGCGGTCCCCGCGGGGGCCGCGGCCCCAACAATAGGCTGGCAGGGTACCCTCCGCGGGTCCCGTGGGGCCCGCGGCCCCCATGTGAGATGCTGTTCCCAAGATAACGGCCGAAGAATAAGGTAAAAAAAAGGTGAGAAATATTTGAAAAAAAAACAGGGTGGCAGGGTACCCTCCGCGGGTCCCGTGGGGCCCGCGGCCTCCATGCGAAATGCTTTTCCTAAGGTGGCGGCCAAAGAATATAGAAAAAAGGCTAGAAATATTTGAAGAAACAATAGGCTGGCAGGGTACTCTCCGCGGGTCCCGTGGGGCCCGCGGCCCCCATGTGAGATGCTGTTCCCAAGATAACGGCCGAAGAATAAAGTAAAAAAAAGGTGAAAAATATTTTAAAAAAATACAGGCTGGTAGGTTACCCTCCGCGGGTCCCGTGGGGCCCGCGGCCTCCATGCGAAATGCTTTTCCTAAGGTGGCGGCCAAAGAATATAGAAAAAAGGCTAGAAATATTTGAAGAAACAATAGGCTGGCAGGGTACCCTCCGCGGGTCCCGTGGGGCCCGCGGCCCCCATGTGAGATGCTGTTCCCAAGATAACGGCCGAAGAATAAAGTAAAAAAAAAAGGTGAGAGACATTTGAAAAAAATACAGGCTGGTAGGTTACCCTCCGCGGTCCCCGCGGGGGCCGCGGCCCTTATGCGAAATACTTTTTCCACGGTGGTGGTTTCAAAATGACGGCCAAAGAATGTTGTAATATTTGAAAATAACACAGGCTGGCAGGGTACCCTCCGCGGGTCCCGTGGGGCCCGCGGCCCCCATGCGAAACAAATAGGATGGTAGGCTACCCTTCGCGGCCCCCGCGCGAAATACTTTTTCCAAGATGGCGGATACAAAATGGCGGCCAAAGATTATAGTAAAAAATGTTAAAATATTTGAAAAAAAAAACAGGGTGGCAGGGAACCCTCCGCGGGTCCCGTGGGGCCCGCGGCCTCAACGCGAAATACTTTTTCCAAGATGGCGGATACAAAATGGCGGCCAAAGATTATAGTAAAAAATGTTAGAAATATTAAAAAAAAAACAGAGCGGTAGGGTATGAATCATTGTTATCAAGGTGGCGGTTTCAAAAAGGCGGCCAAAATATATAGTAAAAAAAAAAATAGTTAGGATTATTAAAACAAAACAGGGTGGCACGGGACCTCCGCGGGGCCCTCGGGGCCCGCGGCCCCCACGCGAAATACTAGTTATAATATATATAGCTGAATACCCACTCACTGACTGACTCACTCACTGACATGCTGTTTTGAAGAACCCACAAGAGGTGAGGTCAGACTCTATACATTGTCGTATCAGAAATGCCCCCACGACCACCAGAAAAATACGAAATCGACCTGAACGTGGAAACTGACCCGACACATGGGGCGGCTCTCCGCGACGGCTCGACCTATCGAGTTTGCCCGGAACTAAAGTCGCTCAGAACAGCCGGCCAATGGGTGAGCCGGTTCAAGATTTTTCAAAATGGCGGAAACAAGATGGCCGCCATACAAAATTGAAACGCGAATATCTCAGAGGCCAGTCGAGATAGGTGGGTGGTGCTCGACCAAATGTCATTCAGAGTTGAGGGGGAAATCTGACTAAGCAATTTTTTTTCCAAGATGGCGGATTCAAAATGGCGGCCAAAATTTTTTTTTATCCGATCCGATTGAAATTTAGCATCCAGGGCTCTTCGAGGCCACAGATTCAGACGGCATACTTTATTTTTCGGTTCCGCCATTTTCCAAGATGGCCGCCATACAAAGTAATTTCTGTATATTTGACCTGTTGTTTTGAGGAGCCCATAAGAGGTGGGGTTCGACTCTATGCACTTTCACATCAGAAATTATATGAAAAGTACAAGTAAAAGCAAAATTGACCTGAATGTGGAAACTGACCTGACACATGGGCCAGCTCTCCGCAACGACTTGCCCTATCGAGTTTGCCCGGAACAAAAGTCACTCAGAACAGCCAGCCAATAGGTGAACCAGTATTTTTTTTTCAAAATTGCAAAAACAAAATGGCCGCCATACAAAGTTGAAACGCAAATATCTCAGAGGCCAATCGCAATAGGTAGGTGGTGCTCGACCAAATCTTGTTCAAAGTGGGCGGAGTAATTTAATGAACCAATTTTTTTTTCCAAAATGGCGGATTCAAAATGGCGGCCAAACTTTTTTTGAGTCCGTTCTGAGTAAAATTTTGCATCCGAGCCTCTTCAGGGCCACAGATTGTAATGCTAGAAATTATTTTTCGATTTCGCCATTTTCCAAGATGGCCGCCATACAAAATAATGTTAGACTCATAGACTCACTTGTGTTGTACAGCAGCTTTTAGGAATAGGGTTCGTTTTTATACACCATCGCATAATTTTTTTTATCACAAGTACAAAAAAAATGCAAAACTGTCCTGAACGTGGAAACTGACCTAACACGTGGGCCAGTTCTCCGCAACGACTTACCCTATCGAGTTTGCCCGGAACTAAAGTCGCTCAGAACAGCCAACCAATGGGCAAGCCAGTGTTTTTTTTTCAAAATTGCGAAAACAAGATGGCCGCCATACAAAATTGAAACGCGAATATCTCAGAGGCCAGTCGAGATGGATGGGTTGTGCTCGACTAAGTGACATACAGGGTGGTAGGTTACCCTCCGCGGTCCCCGCGGGGGCCGCGGCTCCCACGCGAAATACTTTTTCCAAGATGTGGTTTCAAAATGACGGCCAAAGAATGTAGTAAAAAACGTTAGAAATATTTGAAAAAAATACAGGGTGGTAGGTTACCCTCCGCGGTCCCCTCGGGGGCCGCGGCCGCCACGCGAAATACTTTTTCCAAGGTAGTGGTTTCCAAATGATGGCCAAAGAATGTAGTAATATTTGAAAACACAACAGGCTGGCAGGGTACCCTCCGCGGGTCCCGTGGGGCCCGCGGCCCCCATGCGAAGTACTTTTTCCAAGGTAGTGGTTTCAAAATGACGGCTATAGAATGTAGTAATATTTTAAAATACAACAGGCTGGCAGGGCACCCTCCGCGGGTCCCATGGGGCCCGCGGCCCCCATTCGAAATCCTTTTTCTAAGATGGCGGCCATAGAATATAGTAAAAAAGGCCAGAAATATTTGAAAATACAACAGGCTGGCAGAGTACCCTCCGCGGGTCCCGTGGGGACCGCGGCCCCCATGCGAAATGCTTTTTCTAAGATGGCGGCCATAGAATATAGTAAAAAAGGCTAGAAATATTCGAAAAAACAACAGGCTGGCAGGGTACCCTCCGCGGGTCCCGTGGGGCCCGCGGCCCGCATGCGAATTGCTTTTCCCGAGAGGGCAGCCAAAGAATAAAGTAAAAATAGGTTTGAAATATTTGAAAAACAACAGGATTGCAGGGTATCCTCCGCGGCCCCCACGCAGAATACTTTATCCATGGTGAAGGTTTCAAAAAGGCGGCCAAAGTATATAGTAAAAAAAAAAAGTTAGGATTATTAAAACAAAACAGGGTGGCACGGGACCTCCGCGGGGCCCTCGGGGCCCGCGGCCCCCACGCGAAATACTAGTTATAATATATATAGCTGAATACCCACTGACTCACTGACTGACTGACTGACATGCTGTTTTGGAGAACCCATAAGAAGTAAGGCTCGACTCTATACACCATCGTATCAGAAATGCCTCCGTGACCACCAGAAAAATACGAAATCGACCTGAACGTGGAAGTTGACTTGACACATGGGGCGGTTCTCCGCAACGGCTCGACCTATCGAGTTTGCCCTGAACTAAAGTCGCTCAGAACAGCCGGCCAATGGGTGAGCCGGTCCAAAATTTTTCAAAATGGCGAAAACAAGATGGCCGCCATACAAAATTGAAACGCGAATATCTCAGAGGCCAGTCGAGATAGGTGGGTGGTGCTCGACCAAATGTCATTCAGAGTTGAGGGGGAAATCTGATTAAGCAATTTTTTTTCCAAGATGGCGGATTCAAAATGGCGGCCAAATTTTTTTTTTCTCCGATCCGATTGAAATTTTGCATCCGGGGCTCTTTGAGGCCACAAATTCAAATGGCATACTTTATTTTTCGGTTTCGCCATTTTCCAAGATGGCCGCCATACAAAGTAATTTCTGTAATTTTGACCTGTTGTTTTGAGGAACCCATAAGAGGTGGGATTCGACTTTATACACTATCGCATCAGAAATTATATTAAAAGTACGAAAAAAATGAAAAATTGACCTGAATGTGGAAACTGACCTGACACATGGGGCAGCTCTCCACGATGAATTGCTTTATTGAGTTCGCCCGGAACAAAAGTCGCTCAGAACAGCTAGCCAATAGGTGAACCGGTATTTTTTTTTCAAAATTGCAAAAACAAAATGGCCGCCATACAAAATTGAAACGCGAATATCTAAGAGGCCAATCACAACAGGTGGGTGGTGCTCGAACAAATATTGTTCAAAGTGGGAGTTGTAATCGGATGACTCATTTTTTTTTCCAAGATGGCGGATTCAAAATGGCGGCCAAATTTTTTTTTAATCCGATCCGATTGAAATTTTGCATCCGGTGCTCTTCGAGGCCACAGATTCAAACGTCATACTTTATTTTTCGGTTCCGCCATTTTCCAAGATGGCCGCCATACAAGGTAATGTCAGACTCATAGACTCACTTGTGTTGTATAGCAGCTTTTAGAAAAAGGGTTCAACTTTATACACCATCGCATAAGAAATTCGATCACAAATACAAAATAAATGCAAAACCGACCTTAACGTGGAAACTGACTTGACACATGGGCCAGCTCTCCGCAACGACTTGCCCTATCGAGTTTGCCCGGAACTAAAGTCGCTCAGAACAGCCAGCCAATGGGTAAGCCGGTGTTTTTTTTTCAAAAGCGCGAAAACAAGATGGCCGCCATACAAAATTGAAACGCCAATATCTCAGAGGCCAGTCGAGATGGATGGGTTGTGCTCACTAAGTGACATACAGGGTGGTAGGTTACCCTCCGCGGTCCCCGCGGGGGCCGCGGCCCCCACGCGAAATACTTTTTCCAAGATGGTGGTTTCAAAATGAGCCGTCAAAGAATGTAGTAAAAAACGTTAGAAATATTTGAAAAAAATACAGGGTGGTAGGTTACCCTCCGCGGTCCCCGCGGGGGCCGCGGCCCCAACAATAGGCTGGCAGGGTACCCTCCGCGGGTCCCGTGGGGCCCGCGGCCCCCATGTGAGATGCTGTTCCCAAGATAACGGCCGAAGAATAAGGTAAAAAAAAGGTGAGAAATATTTGAAAAAAAAACAGGGTGGCAGGGTACCCTCCGCGGGTCCCGTGGGGCCCGCGGCCTCCATGCGAAATGCTTTTCCTAAGGTGGCGGCCAAAGAATATAGAAAAAAGGCTAGAAATATTTGAAGAAACAATAGGCTGGCAGGGTACTCTCCGCGGGTCCCGTGGGGCCCGCGGCCCCCATGTGAGATGCTGTTCCCAAGATAACGGCCGAAGAATAAAGTAAAAAAAAGGTGAAAAATATTTGAAAAAAATACAGGCTGGTAGGTTACCCTCCGCGGGTCCCGTGGGGCCCGCGGCCTCCATGCGAAATGCTTTTCCTAAGGTGGCGGCCAAAGAATATAGAAAAAAGGCTAGAAATATTTGAAGAAACAATAGGCTGGCAGGGTACCCTCCGCGGGTCCCGTGGGGCCCGCGGCCCCCATGTGAGATGCTGTTCCCAAGATAACGGCCGAAGAATAAAGTAAAAAAAAAAGGTGAGAGACATTTGAAAAAAATACAGGCTGGTAGGTTACCCTCCGCGGTCCCCGCGGGGGCCGCGGCCCTTATGCGAAATACTTTTTCCACGGTGGTGGTTTCAAAATGACGGCCAAAGAATGTTGTAATATTTGAAAATAACACAGGCTGGCAGGGTACCCTCCGCGGGTCCCGTGGGGCCCGCGGCCCCCATGCGAAACAAATAGGATGGTAGGCTACCCTTCGCGGCCCCCGCGCGAAATACTTTTTCCAAGATGGCGGATACAAAATGGCGGCCAAAGATTATAGTAAAAAATGTTAAAATATTTGAAAAAAAAAACAGGGTGGCAGGGAACCCTCCGCGGGTCCCGTGGGGCCCGCGGCCTCAACGCGAAATACTTTTTCCAAGATGGCGGATACAAAATGGCGGCCAAAGATTATAGTAAAAAATGTTAGAAATATTAAAAAAAAAAACAGAGCGGTAGGGTATGAATCATTGTTATCAAGGTGGCGGTTTCAAAAAGGCGGCCAAAATATATAGTAAAAAAAAAAATAGTTAGGATTATTAAAACAAAACAGGGTGGCACGGGACCTCCGCGGGGCCCTCGGGGCCCGCGGCCCCCACGCGAAATACTAGTTATAATATATATAGCTGAACACCCACTCACTCACTGACTCACTGACTCACTGACTGACATGCTGTTTTGAAGAACCCGTAAGAGGTAAGGCTCGACTTTATACACCGTCGTATCAGAAATTACCCCACGACCACCAGAAAAATACGAAATCGACCTGAACGTGGAAGTTGACTTGACACATGGGGCGGTTCTCCGCAACGGCTCGACCTATCGAGTTTGCCCTGAACTAAAGTCGCTCAGAACAGCCGGCCAATGGGTGAGCCGGTCCAAGATTTTTCAAAATGGCGAAAACAAGATGGCCGCCATACAAAATTGAAACGCGAATATCTCAGAGGCCAGTCGAGATAGGTGGGTGGTGCTCGACCAAATGTCATTCAGAGTTGAGGGGGAAATCTGATTAAGCAATTTTTTTTCCAAGATGGCGGATTCAAAATGGCGGCCAAATTTTTTTTTTCTCCGATCCGATTGAAATTTTGCATCCGGGGCTCTTTGAGGCCACAGATTGTGATGGCATACTTTATTTTTCGGTTCCGCCATTTTCCAAGATGGCCGCCATACAAAGTAATTTCTGTAATTTTGACCTGTTGTTTTGAGGAACCCATAAGAGGTGGGATTCGACTTTATACACTTTCGCATCAGAAATTATAATAAAAGTACGAAAAAAATGAAAAATTGACCTGAATGTGGAAACTGACCTGACACATGGGCCAGCTCTCCGCAACGACTTGCCCTATCGAGTTTGCCCGGAACAAAAGTCACTCAGAACAGCCAGCAAATAGGTAAAGCGGTAAAAATTTTTCAAAATTGCAAAAACAAAATGGCCGCCATACAAAATTGAAACGCAAATATCTCAGAGGACAGTCACAGGTGGGTGGTGCTCGAACAAATGTTGTTCAAAGTGGGCGGAGTAATTTAATGAACCAAATTTTTTTCCAAAATGGCGGATTCAAAATGGCGGCCAAATTTTTTTTGTTTCCGTTCTGAGTAAAATTTTGCATCCGAGCCTCTTCAGGGCCACAGATTCTGACGCTAGAATTTATTTTTCGATTCCGCCATTTTCCAAGATGGCCGCCATACAACGTAATAACAGGCTCACAGACTTGCTTGTGTTTTATAGCAGCTATTAGCGAACGGCTTCGACTGTACACTATCGCATCAGGAATCATAACGTTAGTACCAAAAAAATAAAAAACTGTCCTGAACGTGGAAACTGATCCGGCACATGGGCCAGTTCTCCGCAACGACTTGCCCTATCGAGTTTGCCCGGAACTAAAGTTGCTCAGAACAGCCAGCCAATGGGTGAACCCGTATTTTTTTTTTCAAAATTGCGAAAACAAGATGGCCGCCATACAAAATTGAAACGCGAATATCTCAGAGGCCAGTCGAGATGGATGGGTTGTGCTCGACCAAGTGTCGTTCTAGGTGGGAGGAGTAATCTAATGAACCTAATTTTTTCCAAGATGGTGGATTCAAAATGGCGGCCAAAGAATATAGTGAAAAAGTATAGAAATATTTGAAAAAAAAAAACAGGCTGATAGGGTAACCTCCGCGGGTCCCGCGGGGCCCGCGGCCTTCACGCGAAATGCTTTTCCTAAGATGGCGGCCAAATAATAAAGTAAAAAAGGTTATAAATATTTGGAAAAAACAGGATGGTAGGGTACCCTCCGCGGGTCCCGTGGGGCCCGCGGCCCCCATGCGAAATGCTTTTCCAAAGATGGCGACCAAAGAATAAAGTAAAAAAGATTAGAAATATTTGAAAAAAACAGGGTGGCCGGGAACCCTCCGCGGGTCCCGTGGGGCCCGCGGCCCCCATGCGAAGTACTTTTTCCAAGGTGGCGGTGTCAAAACGTTGGCCAGAGAATATAGTAACAAAGGCTGGAAAAATTTGAAAAAAAAAAACAGGCTGGTAGGGTACCCTCCGCGGGTCCCGTGGGGCCCACGGCCTCCATGCGAAATGCTGTTCCCAAGATGGCGGCCAAAGAATAAATTAAAAATAGGTTAGAAATATTTGAAAAAAATACAGGGTGGTAGGTTACCCTCCGCGGTCCCCGAGGGGGCCGCGGCCCCCACGCGAAATACTTTTTCCAAGATGGCGGATACAAAATGGCGGCCAAAGATTTAAAAAATGTTAGAAATATTTGAAAAAAACAGGGCGGTAGGATATGAATCACTGTTTTCAAAGTGGCGGTTTCAAAAAGGCGGCCAAAGTATATAGTAAAAAAAAAAGGCTAGGATTATTAAAACAAAACAGGGTGGCAGGGACCTCCGCGGGGCCCTTGGGGCCCGCGGCCCCCACGCGAAATACTAGTTATAATATATATAGCTGAATACCCACTCACTCACTCACTCACCCCAGAGTTGTTTGGAAGAACCCGTAATAGGTGAGGTTAGACTCTATACATCGTTGTATTAGAAATGCTTGCCCGACCACCAGAAAAATACGAAATCGACCTGAACGTGGAAATTGACTTGACACATGGGGCGGTTCTCCGCAACGGCTCGACCTATCGAGTTTGCCCGGAACTAAAGTCGCTCAGAACAGCCGGCCAATGGGTGAGCCGGTCAAAGTTTTTTCAAAATGGCGAAAACAAGATGGCCGCCATACAAAATTGAAACGCGAATATCTCAGAGGCCAGTTGAGATAGATGGGTGGTGCTCGACCAAATGTCATTCAGAGTTGAGGGGGAAATCTGACTAAGCAATTTTTTTTCCAAGATGGCGGATTCAAAATGGCGGCCAAATTTTTTTTTTCTCCGATCCGACTGAAATTTTGCATCCGGGGCTCTTTGAGGCTACAGATTCAAATGGCATACTTTATTTTTCGGTTCCGCCATTTTCCAAGATGGCCGCCATACAAAGTAATTTCTGTATATTTGACCTGTTGTTTTGAGGAACCCATCAGAGGTAGGGTTTGGTTCTATACACTTTCGCTTCAAAAATTGTATGATAAGTACGAAAAAAATGAAAAATTGACCTGAATGTGGAAACTGACCTGACACATGGGGCAGCTCTCCGCGATGAATAGCTTTATTGAGTTTGCCCGGAACAAAAGTCGCTCAGAACAGCCAGCCAATGGGTGAACCGGTATTTTTTTTTCAAAATTGCAAAAACAAGATGGCCGCCATACAAAATTGAAACGCAAATATCTCAGAGGCCAATCACAATAGGTGGGTGGTGCTCGACCAAATATTGTTCCAGGTGGGAGTAGTAATCGGATGACCCATTTTTTTTTCTAAGATGGCGGATTCAAAATGGCGGCCAAATTTTTTTTTAATGCGATCCGATTGAAATTTTGCATCCGCGGCTCTTCGAGGCCACAAATTTAAACGCCATATTTAATTTTTCGATTCCGCCGTTTTCCAAGGTGGCCGCCATACAAAGAAATGTCAGACTCAAAGACTCACTTGTGTTGTATAGCAGCTTTTAGAAAAAGGGTTCAACTTTATACACCATCGCATAAGAAATTCGATCACAAATACAAAATAAATGCAAAACCGACCTTAACGTGGAAACTGACTTGACACATGGGCCAGCTCTCCGCAACGACTTGCCCTATCGAGTTTGCCCGGAACTAAAGTCGCTCAGAACAGCCAGGCAATGGGTAAGCCGGTGTTTTTTTTTCAAAAGCGCGAAAACAAGATGGCCGCCATACAAAATTGAAACGCCAATATCTCAGAGGCCAGTCGAGATGGATGGGTTGTGCTCACTAAGTGACATACAGGGTGGTAGGTTACCCTCCGCGGTCCCCGCGGGGGCCGCGGCCCCCACGCGAAATACTTTTTCCAAGATGGTGGTTTCAAAATGACGGCCAAAGAATGTAGTAAAAAACGTAAGAAATATTTGAAAAAAATACAGGGTGGTGGTTACCCTCCGCGGTCCCCGCGGGGGCCGCGGCCTCAACAATAGGCTGGTAGGGTACCCTCCGCGGGTCCCGTGGGGCCCGCGGCCCCCATGTGAGATGCTGTTCCCAAGATAACGGCCGAAAAATAAAGTAAATAAAAAAGGTGAGAAATATTTGAAAAAAAAACAGGGTGGCAGGGTACCCTCCGCGGGTCCCGTGGGGCCCGCGGCCTCCATGCGAAATGCTTTTCCTAAGATGGCGGCCAAAGAATATAGAAAAAAGGCTAGAAATATTTGAAGAAACAATAGGCTAGCAGGGTACCCTCCGCGGGTCCCGTGGGGCCCGCGGCCCCCATGTGAGATGCTGTTCCCAAGATAACGGCCGAAGAATAAAGAAAAAAAAAAGTGAGAAATATTTGAAAAAAATACAGGCTGGTAGGTTACCCTCCGCGGTCCCCGCGGGGGCCGCGGCCCTCACGCTAAATACTTTTTCCAAGGTGGTGGTCTCAAAATGACGGCCAAAGAATGTTGTAATATTTGAGAATAACACAGTCTGGCAGGGTACCCTCCGCGGGTCCCGTGGGGCCCGCGGCCCCCATGCGAAAAAAATAGGATGGTAGGCTACCCTTCGCGGCCCCCGCGCGAAATACTTTTTCCAAGATGGCGGATACAAAATGGCGGCCAAAGATTATAGTAAAAAATGTTAGAAATATTTGAAAAAAAAACAGGGTGGCAGGGAACCCTCCGCGGGTCCCGTGGGGCCCGCGGCCTCCACGCGAAATACTTTTTTCAAGATGGCGAATACAAAATGGCGGCCAAAGATTATAGTAAAAAATGTTAGAAAAAAAAAACAGGGCGGTAGGGTATGAATCACTGTTTTCAAGGTGGCGGTTTCAAAAAGGCGGTCAAAGTTTATAGTAAAAAAAAAAAGGTTAGGATTATTAAAACAAAACAGGGTGGCAGGGACCTCCGCGGGGCCCTCGGGGCCCGCGGCCCCCACGCGAAATACTAGTTATAATATATATAGCTGAATACCCACTGACTGACTCACTCACTGACTCACCCCAGAGTTGTTTGGAAGAACCCAGAAGAGGTGTGGTTAGACTCTATACATCGTTGTATTAAAAATGCTTGCCCGACCACCAGAAAAATACGAAATCGACCTGAACGTGGAAATTGACTTGACACATGGGGCGGTTCTCCGCAACGGCTCGACCTGTCGAGTTTGCCCGGAACTAAAGTCGCTCAGAACAGCCGGCCAATGGGTGAGCCGGTCCAAGATTTTTCAAAATGGCGAAAACAAGATGGCCGCCATACAAAATTGAAACGCGAATATCTCATAGGCCAGTCGAGATAGACGGGTGGTGCTCGACCAAATGTCATTCAGAGTTGAGGGGGAAATCTGACTAAGCAATTTTTTTTCCAAGATGGCGGATTCAAAATGGCGGCCAAATTTTTTTTTTCTCCGATCCGATTGAAATTTTGCATCCGGGGCTCTTTGAGGCCACAGATTCAAATGGCATACTTTATTTTTCGATTCCGCCATTTTCCAAGATGGCCGCCATACAAAGTAATTTCTATATATTTGACCTGTTGTTTTGAGGAACCCATCAGAGGTGGGGTTTGACTATATACACAGTCGCTTTAGAAATTTCATGATAAGTACCAAAAAATGAAAAATTGACCTGAATGTGGAAACTGACCTGACACATGGGCCAGCTCTCCGCAACGACTTGCCCTATCGAGTTTGCCCGGAACAAAAGTCACTCAGAACAGCCAGCCAATAGGTGAACCAGTATTTTTTTTTCAAAATCGCAAAAACAAAATGGCCGCCATACAAAATTGAAACGCAAATATCTCAGAGGCCAGTCGCAAAAGGAAGGTGGTGCTCGAACAAATGTTGTTCAAAGTGGGCGGAGTAATTTAATGAACCAATTTTTTTTTTCCAAAATGGCGGATTCAAAATGGCGGCCAAATTTTTTTTGAGTCCGTTCTGAGTAAAATTTTGCATCCGAGCCTCTTCAGGGCCACAGATTCTGATGCTAGAAATTATTTTTCGATTCCGCCATTTTCCAAGATGGCCGCCATACAAAGTAATGTCAGACTCATAGACTCACTTGTGTTGTATAGCAGCTTTTAGAAATAGGGTTCATCTTTATACACCGTCGCATAAGAAATTTTATTACAAATACAAAAAAATGCAAAATGGACCTGAACGTGGAAACTGACTTGACACATGGGCCAGCTCCCCGCAACGACTTGCCCTATCGAGTTTGCCTGGAACTAAAGTCGCTCAGAACAGCCAGCCTATGGGTGGACCGGCATTTTTTTTTCAAAATTGCGAAAACAAGATGGCCCCCATACAAAATTGAAACGCGAATATCTCAGAGGCCAGACGAGATGGATGGGTTGTGGTCGACTAAGTGACATACAGGGTGGTAGGTTAACCTCCGCGGACCCCTCGGGGGCCGCGGCCCCCACGCGAAATACTTTTTCCAAGATGGTGGTTTCAAAATGACGGCCAAAGAATGTAGTAAAAAACGTTAGAAATATTTGAAAAAAATACAGGCTGGCAGGGTACCCTCCGCGGGTCCCGTGGGGCCCGCGGCCCCCATGTGAGATGCTGTTCCCAAGATAACGGCCGAAGAATAAAGTAAAAAAAAAAGGTGAGAAATATTTGAAAAAAAAAACAGGGTGGCAGGGTTTAGAAATAGGGTTCATCTTTATACACCGTCGCATAAGAAATTTTATTACAAATACAAAAAAATGCAAAATGGACCTGAACGTGGAAACTGACTTGACACATGGGTCAGCTCTCCGCAACGACTTGCCCTATCGAGTTTGCCCGGAACTAAAGTCGCTCAGAACAGCCAGCCAATGGGTAAGCCGGTGTTTTTTTTTCAAAAGCGCGAAAACAAGATGGCCGCCATACAAAATGGAAACGCCAATATATCAGAGGCCAGTCGAGATGGATGGGTTATGCTCACTAAGTGACATACAGGGTGGTAGGTTACCCTCCGCGGTCCCCGCGGGGGCCGCGGCCCCCACGCGAAATACTTTTTCCAAGATGGTGGTTTCAAAATGACGGCCAAAGAATGTAGTAAAAAACGTTAGAAATATTTGAAAAAAATACAGGGTGGTAGGTTACCCTCCGCGGTCCCCGCGGGGGCCGCGGCCTCAACAATAGACTGGTAGGGTACCCTCCGCGGGTCCCGTGGGGCCCGCGGCCCCCATGTGAGATGCTGTTCCCAAGATAACGGCCGAAGAATAAAGTAAAAAAAAGGTAAGAAATATTTGAAAAAAATACAGGCCGGTAGGTTACCCTCCGCGGTCCCCGCGGGGGCCGCGGCCCTCACGCGAAGTACTTTTTCCAAGGTGGTGGTTTCAAAATGACGGCCAAAGAATGTAGTAATATTTGAAAATAACACAGGCTGGCAGGGTATCCTCCGCGGGTACCGTGGGGCCCGCGGCCTCCATGCGAAATGCTTTTCCTACGATGGCGGCCAAAGAATATAGAAAAAAGGCTAGAAATATTTGAAGAAACAATAGGCTGGCAGGGTACCATCCGCGGGTCCCGTGGGGCCCGCGGCCCCCACGTGAGATGCTGTTCCCAAGATAACGGCCGAAGAATAAAGTAAAAAAAAGGTGAGAAATATTTGAAAAAAATACAGGCTGGTAGGTTACCCTCCGCCGTCCCCGCGGGGGCCGCGGCCCTCACGCGAAATACTTTTTCCAAGGTGGTGGTTTCAAAATGACGGCCAAAGAATGTAGTAATATTTGAAAATACAACAGGCTGGCAGGGTACCCTCCGCGGGTCCCGTGGGGCCCGCGGCCCCCATGCGAAGTACTTTTTCCAAGGTAGCGGTTTCAAAATGACTGCTATAGAATGTAGTAATATTTGAAAATACAACAGGCTGGCAGGGAACCCTCCGCGGGTCCCGTGGGGCCCGCGGCCTCCACGCGAAATACTTTTTCCAAGGTGGCGGATACAAAATGGTGGCCAAAGATTATAGTATAAAATGTTAGAAATATTTGAAAAAAGAACAGGGCGGTAGGGTATGAATCACTGTTTTCAAGGTGACGGTTTCAAAAAGGCGGCCAAAGTATATAGTAAAAAAAAGGTTAGGATTATTAAAACAAAACAGGGTGGCACGAGACCTCCGCGGGGCCCTCGGGGCCCGCGGCCCCCACGCGAAATACTAGTTTTATTTATAAAGACAATAGAAGATAATTAATGACAAAAGCAAAATTTAAAATAAACTAAAAGTAAAAGGTAAATCAAGATCTTGATATTCGACCCCAAGAAACTGGCCACATTACCTCTCTAAACTACTAGTTTTAGAAAACAAAAAAAATTATCTTGCTACTCCGCTACTCAAGTGGCTTGAGGTTGCTTGAGTAGCGGAGTAGCAAGGTAAAATTTTTGTTCATTGAAATGGATCTCCGCAAAGTAACGCTTGATTCAATAAAATACTAGTTTTAGTCTTATAGAGCGGTGAGTGCTGGAAATGAAGCGAATAAACATTGTTCTGATTAAGGTATACTCTGAACAGTAGGTACTTTGAGACTAGTAATTGTATTAGCAACGGCAAATGTTTGTTAATTATGTTGTTTACAGATTATTAGTTTAGGACAAACTGACTGCTGTCTTGACGCACCAAATCGAATGAAGATGGGCCCAGATGATGTTACAATTGTGAAGTGTCACTTTCAAGGTGGCAATCAGGTGCAGTATTTTGTGTATTTTGAATATCATGACGTGTTTTGATTATTTTAAAGGTAGTTTTCTAATTGGTTTGCTGGTTATTCTTACAAAGTTAACAATGTCTCATTTTGTAGTACTGGGTGTATTCAAAAGACGGAGAGCTGAAGAGAGATGACATGTGCTTAGATTATCTCTTTAACACCGTCACAATTTTTCCATGCAAACGATCAGCATCGCAAATATGGCTCTATGATTCTAAGGTAAGTACAATTTCATCATATTATCAAGTCTGACCAGCTACGACCTTTGACATGTTTATTGCTATCACTCACTCACTCACATTCTCGCTAACTTTCGCATTTATAATACCAGTAGCATTATGTATATAGATTAAAATTACAATAATTCAAACTGAAAAAGTCATGCTGGTAGCCAGCTATACAAATTTTAATTTTGCGCAGAGTTGCGGACAACAGATAGTGTGTAAAGTGTGTAAGCTTAGGCTTGTTTAAGGCGCGCTTTATCGTAATTGCATTCATCTTTTGTCTCTGTCAAACGGTGTTAGGTGGCGGTAGGAAGATAATGAATGCTATTGTTATGGCGCTCGCGTTACATGCTATCGGCCCGGTTATGTCAGTTTGCGACGACACGCCGAGCGAGTTTCTTGTCCATTGCGTGGTTGAGATACTCATTGTGCAGCGGTTAACGGGTTAAAAACGCAATGTATTATTAGTAAATAGATTGTCACGCCGCCGATCGCGCAATACATAGTCAGGTTGGACAAGGTATCTGTTTAGTTTGCTGAAGATAAGCTGCATATAACGAATGTCTTTATATTAGTTAAAGTACGGAAAATGATGTCCTTAATTTCCATTTCAGACGCAAAATATAAGGCATATGAAAAACCAGCATTGTTTGTCAACAAGGAAATACGCCGATGCAGTGAAACTAGTACTCGATGCATGCTCCTCCAGATCTGAACAAAAATGGATGCTAGAAAATTTTACAGTCGAAAGATTGACACCGGATTTGCAGAGCTATGCGAGAAGAAATATGCGTTTATGATAGTTTTGGAGATACTTCAGTCAGGCTGGCATCAAACTCTATTATTTTAAGATTTCTCATGTGTAAGACATTTCTATAATTTTCCAATCGCTGCATTATTCCGCAATGGCCTACACTACACAAGTCTCAAATTTGACTATTTTTAAATACATCACGTCTTTATCCCTTACGGGATAGACAAAGCCTTGGGCTAACAAGACCTTAAGGCCACGTTTAGCGTATTGTGAGCGCATAGTATCAAGTGGCGAGTGGAATCAACCTATAGCTACAGTAGCTAGACTAGTAACTAGGTATACGCTCACAATCTTGATAAAATATTTGTCAAATTTATCATATGTCTTTTGCATAAAATGCGGACATTGCCAGGTATATTTGTAAGTAAAGTTATTCTTGTGAATCAATGTTTCTTAAAGTTAATGTAGTCCGATGCCAGGCTTTAGCTTACTTAAAAATGTTTCCAAATCAGTCTAAACGTCTTTGAGATTTTGAGGCTGATGCATTAAAAATGTCAAACTGCGAACCATCTTCTTTTTCTGAAGCCAGTTGAAATATTTCACAAAGCCAAGAGAAAGCAACACTAAAAAGGGCTCAAAAGCAAAACCATGGATGTAAAACACTTTTTGCTCCCAGAGTATTCCATTAAACAACCTTTTGCACGTGGATCCTCGACCGCAGAAAGGGATGAAATGATCCCATGAACATTATTGTGGTTTCAAGTAAAAAGCACATACATTTGCACAAAGACCCCGCCGTAAATAGGACAAAACTGTCCCCAGAAGTTTTGCCTCGAATCTAATACGAAATTTAAAGTAATAAAGCCAAACATCAGACAGTCGCTCTGATTGAACTCTTGTCATTCGGAGTTACAAATTGCTTTTAATCGTTTCTGTTATTAATTATTAAAATTGCTGCTGTGTGTGACAAGCCAAAGTTCAAGAATGTGTCAAAGTTCAATTTATCAAATGTTATAAAATTGAACAAGTCTTTTATATTTGATGATATTATCGATGAAAGTTTAATATCAGTGTAATTGATTCTGGTGATTTAATACTATCAGAATGAACTTTCTATGAAGTTAGGTAATAAAGCAGCATTAAAGGTAGCATCCACCTGTAAAGACTTGCGATAAAGAGATGGTGAATTACGATAGCAAAATGCGCATGTGCTAGCAAAACTGTTATATTATAAACATTTGTTATTTTTAAAGTAGTCTCCACCTATCCCTACGGGTAAGAGTAAGAGGCGTGATGTGTGCTATTTTTCGATTAAAAAAATAACCACCAAACATAGTGTTTTTTATTTCATTACTAGCTTCTGCCCGCGACTTCGTCTGCGTAGAATCATACATAAAAACCTTTCTCTTGAATCACTCTATCTATTAAAAAAAACCGCATCAAAATCCGTTGTGTAGTTTTGAAGATATAAGGGCAGTTCTCCGAGACAAGCTGTTTTAGGTGACTTCGGTGGCAAATTTTTCTACTAACTTTTTTAATGTATCACCTCAAAATCTAAATACAGGCCTAAATTTAAAAAATATTAGTACTAAAGGCCTTCTAGTAAACCTGTTAGTTAGTAAGATATTTAAATTTAAACAATCACCGAAATCAAACCGTATAAAAAGCGTAAACAAGCGACAACTTGACTGAGAGATGGACAGACATACTTCTTTAATTTTATTATATGCGTGCAATAAGTATTCGTGCAGAAATAAAGAATATTTTAACGTTTTTCTAAAATAAATATTGATAGCTGTGGTGGCTTTATTGATTTCGGTAGCAGTTTTATTGACTTCAGTGGCAGTTTTCTTGATTTCGGTGACCCAAAACCCCACCGAATCCACTGAGATCATTGCCACCGAATTCAAAATTAAACGTTTTTTCCAAATAACAGAAAATATAGGAATAGTACTTACAAGAGCCACTTAATAATGAAATCACATACCTCTAGAGATGACTTACTTACTATCAAACTACCAATAGAACTAACACTGAAAAAAATAATTGCCTCACCGAATTCAACAAAACACGAAACCAAACCCACCGAACGACGAACATTACCTCGAAAATTTTGGCGCTGAGTTGTGAATCGACTTCCGCTCTCGCCAGCAAACACGGCACATCTGAGGCTACCTACACGCGCGTCGCGAGATTCCTGGTATGTTTCTTTGTTAGGATGCCGGCGCGTTTCGTAAACTCCACCGAGTTCAAACGTTACCCTCGGACATGGGGAAAAATTGTTTTAATTGAATGAATTTAAATGATATTTTTTATTAGTGTGTATTATATGATTTATAAACAAGTTTTGTATATAGGAACCCATTTGAGACCAGGAAATAAAATTCGTATCTTAAGATATAATTTTTTTTCTCCGCTCATCTGCGTAGGGGACACTACCACCGAATGTCAATTTTTAAATGTAATATTTTTTTCTTTAGAGTTGGAAATAACTATGGAGTATTTTAATAGTTCTCCAAGCGGGACTGAGCCTAAAGTATACGTCTGATTTTTTTCAGTATTATCTAGCGACGAAATCTATTATTTTTTGCCCCGGACACGTAAAAATGCCACTCCGGAGAACTGCCCATAAGCATACATAGGGACAGAGAAAGGGCATTATTTTATACTATGTAGTGATTTACGCAGTATTTTTAAACGTCCTTTACCACATGGCCATTATATTACAGAAAAGTTAAAACGTTCATAAAATAGATAATTACGTTTATAAAGAAAAAACGGCCACGCCTGCCGTTGTAATTTAAATTTAAAAGGTAAGATTAACAAGAGTCTCATTTGTAATACCACAAGTCAGACTCAGGATTCCACTTAGCTGTATAATCGCTTCCTTAAATGACAAATATGCTAATTAAGGGACGTCACTTGATTTAAAAAGTTTAGAGCAAAATGAGATTTTTTTGTAAAATTTAAGCGGACGGTAAATTGATGTTATTAAGATAAAATAATTTAAGGAAATTCAGGAGGCCGTTTAAGATGTTGTGGCTGCATTTTGTAATAGGCATACCTGCGAGGTGTCTTAAAAAATAATCTGGAATGTTCACCAGGAGATTGAACTAAGTTTGACTTTACTTAACATCACTGCAAATGTTTTTCCGGGTTTTTTAACTCTGTGATGACAAAGATGTTTACCATACTTTGGTCGAAGTGTAGCGTGTCAAAGGGGTACCTAACCTAATTTTGAATCAATAATTTTGCTGAAAACCCTTTACAGTAGTGTTCAGCTTTTTGCATCACGGGCAGACCAAAGAGATAGCGGGTTTCAATCTATTCGAACACGTGATCATGATGCATACAACTGCGTCAAAATATCGGAAACTCGCTAAAGGTAACTAAGTAAGTAAATGATTTATTGTACAGATATAAAGAAACATACACAATTCACAAAAAAAACTTTTGCCCAAGCCCTCTCGTTGTGAGAAGAGGCCTGTGCCCAGCAGTGGGACGCATATATGCTAGGGATGATGGTGATGATGATATGCATAAATGCGAACTTATCCCTTTAAGAATCTCTACCAAACCTTTGAGTAGATGAGAGGAGCAATATACGAGGGAAAGGTCGACGTGGTGTACATACCGTTGATAATTTGTCTTGCGTTATTAACCGTGCAATATAAATATTTCTAAATCTGTTTTTGATACGAGAGTTACTCGTCTATTTTATATTGATTGAATCTCACGGTAGGTTTGAGTTAAAGGTATCAAATCAATATCACATTGTGTGGCCATATATATTTTCCATGCTGGTCTGGAAGTAAAGAAAAAACATAGAATGTACCAGTTGCTTCTCTACCCGCGCAGATGGTAAAAGCCCATCGAGGGAATGGGCGAAAATCATAGGAATCATGGTATAGGCGATGTGTGTGTGTGTGTGTGTGTGTGTGTGTGTGTGTGTGTGTGTGTGGCCATATTATCCTGTAGAAAAACCCTTATAAGTCTATTTAACATTCGCTAGTCCGATGAATATTTGAAACTTTAACATCAAACGCGGTCAGCACATCTCTTCTTCATAAGCCTTAGTGATTAACTAAGGGTTAGAAATGTCAGGGATGTGTGACCAAACAAATGGCAACATTAAGTGTGATCCCTCTTAATGTAAGTACTCAAGTTTTAAAGTTAGCTTAGCGCAGACTTATTCTGTGTGAAATCAGTTAGAACGTGGTGTTTGGTAAGTCTATAATTTATTTGTGTTTCAGCCACCCTTCTTTATCAACTAAATTGACGAATATGTCCATAAACTAAAACTTTGTTGTCCACATTATAAGAATTTGGTTTTATCATTACACGTTAACGGATAACTCACGTATAAAAAAAATAGAGTGTTCGTTTCGCTGCCGCCGGGGCGAGCGCTCTGGGAAGAAGGACTACGAAATAGTCCGAAACATGTCGAGCATCACTCGACTTTTTATACGTGAGTTATCCGTTTATGTGTAATGATGATTAAGTCTCACGGTAGTTTCATGTTGAATTTGGTTTTAGTTCGTCGATTTCAGTGACGAAAAAGTACGGCGGTTAAAAAGTTTCACGGTCTTAGTATAATTTGTGAAATGAGGTCTAGGTGCCACCAACGTACAGTCCGTAAGCTCTTAGTTTTAGAATGCTATTCGGGTTTGTCTTGCTGTCTCACTCACTCTTATGGGCTCAATTCTGGAACTAGCCGAGTGAGGGAGACACTTAGAGCTCACGGATTGTACGACCTGGAGTACGCGACAGTAAAGTTCCATGCAAATAAAACCGGTTGTCTATAAAGTCGGTTTACGAACGATAGTTTTACGTGATAACGATAAATGTATCACAAGCCAACGCTTAGGGTGGTTGTGCCTCTCTATCGCTTGTTCTGCGCTCTCGCTAAATAACTTACTTACTTACTTACTTACTCGCTTGCACACTGACGTCACGCGGACCGTAACGCAATGAGTCATGTTTTTTCGTGAGTGCAGCCGGCGTTCATCGATTTGTAATGGTGGCACTCCACTTGACGTCGCGTGTTCGCGTTGCGCTATTGGCATCTTCGTCGCATACGCTAGAAATAATATAGTGCATCCTTCACTCACCCAAATATTTGGATAAATACCTACGCCAAGTAGAGTGCCACCCATAGACGTTATCACGTCAAAACTTTTGGCGGAAATTCAAATTGAATTGAATTTTATTATAAAATAAAAAAAGCCAGTTAAATTGATACCGTATGTACTTTTATTACAAGTTTATCTAGTACAAAAACAAAATAAGTCTCCGGATGCTTGATAATACAATCAAGTTGATGAATGTTTTGATTGTTTAACTCGCAGTGAATAACGGATTACGGTAATATTTCGAACTTTTCATCTGTCTGAATACACCCGCATTTGCTTTGTAAAAATGGTATCGGCAGCTTGGAAAGCGATGTTAATTGTGTTTTGTCACAAACATTACACCATACGTATATTATCTGCTTGAAATAAAATACAACATAATATGTTAATGTAACAAATGAAATAATAATCGTTGCAAAAAAATCCTTGATGACTGAGCCAGAAAGATGAACCATGTTCAAGACATTTTAGCCAGATGCGCACGCTTTTAGTTACCGCGTCAACTCTATCTTTATTACTTTTGTGGGTACTACTATATAGGGTCACTCAGCCACTTAGTGTCGAAAAATGGCTAGCGACGACGAGGTAGACCAAGAAACAGACGACAGGACGATTTAGACGCGTAGACCGAGAGTTGTGGATGTCGAGGAGATACGCCTTTGCCCAACACCTCACAATGCTATAAAAAAGAGCAGAGACCCGTCTGTTCTATTCTCCGGACTGGAACACAGCGGCGCAACCACTACTGCTTGGTGGCATGATTAGCGTGTAAGGATCCAGTCTCACCGGGACGCTATGGTGAGGTCGCTACCGTAGCCAAACAAACAATATAGAAATGTATCGGCTGCCACTTAACGACACTTTGGCGATGGCGACGTCTGATTTGTATAGGATACCTAAGTAGCTGGCGACGCAATGGCTTCCCGTTGAGACAATGTTCTAAGACGGGGTAGCGATCAGGGCGGACCTTTTAAGAGAGAGAGAGAGAGAGAAACATTTATTTACACACATTCGATACACATGGGATTTCGATGGGATTTTACAAGGTCCTTCTACCCTTAATGTGACAAGATTTGTTGATCCTACACGTCTCAGTTCAGCTCGGCCTCATATCATCCCACCTCGATCTATTTCGATCGCATCCCACGTCTAAGATCCCCAACCGGACGAGAAACTGATTTGCATAATGGCCGTTCCGAAGATAAATGGAAAATTTAACATTCCCGCAACATATTGAAAGAATGCGATGAAGAAAAATTGCTCCGACATCGCGTCCTGAAAACTGACGCGTGTGACACAGCGTAGCATTTTGTTCTTAGGCGTGGAAAACTAACCAGTTTTAACCAGATTTGGTGAAATATTATTTTATCCCGCTTTACACGAAACTTAAGATTTTACTTTCTTGCCGGTCATGCTTATTAGAAATCGCTTAGGTAAAGAGTTTGAAAGGCGTTGCGTGGGATGTTGGTGATAGTTCTGATATGAAAATTACACATAGGTACTCATAGACACATACCTACACAAAGATATATGTATGCAAACGTGCAAATAGCATGGTAAATCGTTTTAGTTTATTAATAAAGTGATATTCAATTCAATGCTGTCGTATTATTTGAAATCAACTTCAGAAAACGGGAGGTTATAAATTTTTACTAGCTTGGCTCTATCCAAATCGATTCTAAAATTGTTTATAATTTTATTCGCATTCGACATTCTGTTTGGAGTTCCTGTTTTACTTAAGTTATAACTAAACAAAGAAGCATCTAACTCCCCTGAGACCTGTAAGGCCTAAAGTTACAAAATAAGTCGCACAACTGTTCGTTGCTACACTCTGACTCGATCCCAATTTACGTTGACGTGGGACGACAAAGTTCACTGTTTGAAGGATTACATCGTTCCCGTCGCGTTCGAAGTGCTTTGTTAGTAAAACTTTTGCTAAAGAATTCATGTTGTCCACACAGTTCCGGTAGGCTTCGAAAACATTTTTTTTCTAGTCAAACATTCAAGCAATTCAATGGTACATACATACACATACACAAATCACGTCTTTCTCCCTTACGGGGTAGACAGAGCCTAAGATAACAAGACCTACAGGCCACGTTTAGCAAGATTGTGGGCGCATAGGTGGAAAAAGGAATCAAAATAGTGATGGGTTGCTAGCCGCATCGCCTATAACATAATTCCTAAGAATTACGCCCATTCCCTCGATGGGCTTTTACCATCTGCGCGGGACGAGAAGCAACTGGTACATTCTATGTTTTTCCTTTGCTCCCAGACCAGCATGGAATTCAATGGTGTTTTGTTCTTTACGACGACTGCATAGCCAAGCTAGAAGTCCCGGCTCCGATTCTCGGTAGGGGCAGGCACAAGGCACAATTATGATTTTTTATAGGATACTAGCTTCTGCCCGCGACATCGTCTGCGTAAAATTACACATAAAAACCTTCCTCTTGAATCACTCTATCTATTAAAAAAACCGCATCAAAATCCGTCGTGTAGTTTTGAAGATATAAGCATACATAGGGACATAGGGACAGAGAAAGCGACTTTATTTTATACTAGCCTTCCGTCCGCAGCTTCGCCCGCGATAAACTAATTTTCCCGTAGGAAAAGGTATTTTCCCGCGGTAAAAAGTACCCTATGTCACTCAGTGATAATGTAGCTTTCTAACGGCAAAAGAATTTTTTTAATGTGTCCAGTAGTTTCGGAGCCTATTCGATGCAAACAAACAAACAAACAAACAAATTTTTCCTCTTTATAATATTAGTATAGACTATGTAGTGATAGTGAAGGGGCAAACGAGCAAGCGGTTCACTTTGATTCAAAATTGTTTTTTAAATGAAAACTCGAAACACAAACCGCTAAGTCATAAATACCCACTCGAGCATGAGTTCATAATCATCCGCGGGGTAATTAATTTCGAGTCAATGTTTGCACAAGCCTTTCGGGAGCTTAGGCAAAGATTAATCGTTGATGAGTGAAACTTTAACCGTTGATACCCACTAAATACCGCTTTAGAAAAGATTTAAGCCCTTTCAATGTTTTAATGAAGCAACGCAGCAGTTGTGCTCTGATTTTTTAATAAAGTTTCTCATGAAACTTTTGCACCATTGATTAAAATGAAGCGTGAAAATGAAAGAGATTTTGATAATATCAATAACAGGAGAAGTATAGAAATAGGGTAACTACCTACAATACATTTTTAAATTTTCTTAGATTTTCTTTTGATGTAGGTACCTACTCAGAATCAATAGCACTAGCGATTGTATATAAATGAAGGATAAGTGTCCCGAGGTCAGTTTGAAGGTAACAAAACCGGCACTAATTTTTGTTGGAAAAACTGGCGACATTTTTTACGCCATTATAATCAATTGATAGGTTGATCCTGAGCAGATCCATGCAGAAATTTCTAAAATCGGAGAAAAAAATATAATTTCTAAAATTCTCCAACTGTAGATACAGTCCGTGAGCTCTTAGAATGCCAAACATTTGTCTTGCTGTCTCTCTCACTCTTAATAGGTTTGATACTTGGATCGGCGGATGGAACTCGAAACCCGGATAACATTCTAAAAGCTCAAGGAATAAATGTTGGCAAAAATGCCATATGAAGAACGTATATTTCTAAACAAGAACTCTTAAACAAAAATTAATTCAATTTACTCGGTATCGAAGTCTTCAGAGAGACCGGAAATGGAAGTTGGCTTCCGATTTTCAACTAATCTTAAATATGCCAATCCTAATTCAATCTCAATACCTACAAACGCGAAACTGTATAAATGAGAAGCGAAAGAAACATAAATAATGCATAACCCACACAAATTCTGGTAATTTAATCAAATCCATTGCAATTGAGATAGGAGCCGAAAGCGAAAAAGTTTGTTAGCTAACAAAATATTCAATCAAAGTTTCTCTTACCTGAAATAAAACTTGGTTGAGCATACAAGGATGTGGATTATGGGTTTATACAAAACGGACGAGGCAGTAAAGTTCTCGAAAATAAATACTCCATTCAAAATAGTCATTAATATTTTGTTGTCAATCGGTTTAGTATTAAATAATCATTCCACAACTATCACAATAGTTAACCATTGTAATTAATGATTAAACGAACTTACCTGTATGTGAAGTTCTATCATAATTATACGAAGCGCTTCGTCCGAAGAGATTAGTAGTTGAGGATATATATACACATGTAGTAACGCATACGTGATACCACTCTGCACTAGATTTGAGAGATTTTTTTTTTTTTTTTTTTTTTGTGGGTATTCTTATCTTTCAATGGGCGTTGTCTTGCTCGGTGTCTTCATTTTGTTTAGGGCTACCAATTTTTCTTTTTCTTATTGATATATTTCCCATTTTACTTCATACGGGTGCTTCCAGCTTGGGTAGGGAGGGATTTCCTACTAATCTCTTCGGACGAAGCGCTTCGTATAATTATGATAGAACTTCACATACAGGTAAGTTCGTTTAATCATTAATTATACTTCGCGCTTCGTCCTCAAGATTAGTAGTTGAGGATATATATACACATGTAGACTTTGAGAGTTAGGGTGGAAATATATTCAATCATAACACATTTTTACTGCTAAACAATCTTCAGTGTAATCAATGATAATAATTAACAAGGGGTTTACCTTATGTGCTATGCAAATTGATTGTAATTATTCTTATAATAGTTACCACATTTACATTTTATTAGCCGGGCATGCCGGAAGAAGCGCACAGCTTAGGTTCTCATTTCTAGTAATTACTAAGTTTTACTATAATTCACGTTGTTTGATTGCTAATTATTGATCTGGCTAAAGATAAATCATCAGTAACTGTAATAGCTCTATTATAGAATTTGGCAAATGTGCTGGAGTTTCCGCTCCAACCTGCCGTATTACGGATTGCGTCGACACTGACGCCTAATGAGAGTGCACGCGACGATGCAGCGTGACGCGTACTATGCGCAGAAAAAATCGTCGTGTCCACTCCACACTCGCATAGTGTGCGCTTAATCCAGCGACTAATAGTCTGCGACCCGACTGCTTTATGCGGTTTCTTTAAACCAACAAATAGGTTCTGAGATGTTCTAAGGGTTAATGTTTTACACAAGTATGATTGTAAAGTATTGGCTGGGCAAATGGCAGGTTTTTCGTTATAAAAAGGGATCATCAAAATCGGTTGTTTAGCTCCTAATCGGGAGGTTTTAAGAATGTCTGGAATTTTTATCATAATATGTGCACTAGATGTAACTATGTTTTCTATGTTAATTTTTGACAGTTTGAACTCTGTGTGCTGTCGTAAGAGCCATTAAAGTAACCGCCTTTTTAGATAATTTGTCTAAGGACAGATCCTCATTGGGATACCATGTGGTTAAATGATCTAACACGCAGTTGGTATCCCATGTGACATTATATTTTGGTAACGGAGTACGTAGACGAAATACCCCTTTGAAAAATCTCTGTACTCGTTGATCTTTAGATAGTATTGGACCCATTATAAGCGATATTGCTGATTTATATGAATTCAAGGTTCCATATTGACATCCGTCATTAAACATCTGGGTTAGAAAATCTATTACATTTGGAATTGACGGCTTATTAAAATCAACTTGATTATTTTGGCAGAAGTACCACCACTTACGTAGGCCTACATCATACTGTTTTATTGAGTTTTTAGACAGCGACGCTAGCATTATATCTAATGAGGTATGCGGTACGAGTTGTCTTGACATCGCGTCCCTGATAACACTCCTGCAACCAGGGTAAGGGAGGAGTGTATTCGACGGGAGCTGCAATGAGATATTAAAACGTTATCGTTCGGAGAAAAAGTTATAATATCAGAGGCGAGAAGAGATCGAAACAAAGGGTACCAAGGCTGGGTAGGCCACAGTGGCACTATCACAATACCTCTTGCTTTATCTAGAACAATTTTTCTTAGCGTTTTGAGGATCATTGAAAACGGTGGAAAAGCATAAAAGTTTTCTTTTGACCAACTTATGGTAAATGCATTGATAGCAATCGCATCCGGATCTCTATGCCACGAAACGTAATTTGCACATTTTTTATTTATTCGGCTAGCGAACAAGTCAATATCAGGAAGACCAAACGCCTTTATCAAAGATTGAAAAGCCCAGTCCGCTAACTCCCATTCTATATCTGGATGAACTTTTCTCGACTCCGCGTCCGCAATGGTATTGTCGCAGGATTTTATGTACGACGCAAATATGTATATTTTTCGGACCTCGCACCATTGCCAGATGTTTTTAGCGATTTTTGTAAGATGGGGAAATTGTATACCCCCCATCCTGTTTATATAGGCTATTGCAGTGGAGTTGTCTATTCTAAGAAGAATTTGGCAGTCATGTAGTTCTCTAGCAAAAGTTTTTAGTGCTATATATGCTGCCAGGAGTTCCAGCTCATTTATATGCTTTACACGCTCCATCCTTGACCATTGACCGCTCGCGGTATCACCCTTGCAGGCAGCACCCCACCCAGTTGTTGAGGCGTCAGAATAGATTTCGTTGGCGTATATATCACTTCTAATAGGATGTATTGAGTGATCTATATGATTTAACCACCAAGAAATATCTGGAAGAAGCGAAGCAGGTATATTCATATATTTTTCGTAATCGTTGTGATTTTTTAGATTAAGATACTTGTAGCGTTCGAGCTCTTTTGTGTAAAGCCAGCCGTATTCGATAGCGGGACACGCTGAAACTAGTAGGCCTAGGATTTGTGCGTATCTCCTAATTTTACAACGTTTTAATCGACTGAGGTGTTGTAATTGCTCCTTGATACGTTGCCTTTTCTCTGTAGGTAATTGTAATTCGAGTTTTTGTGAATTTATTATCATGCCCAAAAACTTACACGATTTAGAGGGTATTGTTACACTTTTATCTTCGTTTATTATGAATCCCAACGCTACTAGAAACTGTTTTGTCAAATTTAGGTTTGTCAAACATTGTTTATAAGATTGACCAAATAAAAGCCAATCGTCTAAATATAAGGTAGACATCAGTTCGGCTGATCGTAAAAGTTTAATCACTGGTTTCATAATTTTCGTAAAGACGAAGGGAGCCGTGCTTAAACCAAATGGTAATACATTAAATTCGTACATTTTATCATTGAAAATAAATCTAAGGAACTTTTTCGAATTTTCATGGATTTTTATTAAGAAATACGCTTCTTTGAGGTCCAGTGTGGCCATGTAACAGTCTTTTACTACTAACTTAACGGCTGTTCGTAAATCTTCCAGTTTAAAATGTTCCGTGGTTATAAATTTATTTAGCTGTTTCAGATTAAGGATGAATCGCATCTTACCATTTGGTTTAGGTATTAAGAAAATGTTAGATATGAACTGTCCTGGGCAGTGACTACATTCTGATATGGCTCCTGTACGTAGTAGGTCGCTAATTGCCTCATTTAAGTAATATTTTTCAGAAAATGTGTACGTACGTGGCACAGGGATGGATTTTTGAACGACTGGAGATGAAAAAGGGATTTCATATCCATTGATCCATGAGAGAATTGTATAATCATCTGTAATTTGTGACCACAGGTCATAAAACTCTGCCAAGCGTCCTGCGTACTTAACTGTATTTAATAGCGGCGGCGCGCCTGCGGTGCTGGTGGCGGCGGCGGCGGTGGCGGCGGCGGCGGTGGCAGCGGAGCGTAATATGACATCCTGTATGGTTGCGTGGGCGGCGGTCGGGGATACTGCGGCGCTCGCGGGGCTGCAGGCAGGCGGCTCCTCTGCTGCGGCCCCGGCTGTCTGCGTGCCGGAGCAGGAGCTCTCTGGTTTAAAGGCTTATAGGCCTGTGTTTTAGGTCTCCGTGTCTGAGGGTTTTTATTTCCAGATTCAGCTAACAGTTCTACTCCGGATTTATTAACGGCTTTAGCCGTTTTGAGTGTTTCTGACAGTTTTTCGCTAAACAGAAGCGTGTCGATTTTTGTGTTGGTTAGGTGCTCCTTCATGTCTTTCTTTAAATGAAACAGGACAAAGTTCCGTCTGGCTACGGAATCTCCATGTTGAATGTCGCATAATATGCGTCCTAGGTCCATCAGCTTCTGAAGCACATCATTATTCCTTTCCTTAGATCTCAACTGATCTGTTAGAACTTCCCCCAGACATGATATGGCGCTTGCCATTTGTTTTTGTTTAAGCTCTATTCCTTTGTCACGTTTAGTAGTAGGATCTGGGAGCGCGGCTTTAATTTCGGGATTAACCGCGGGTGCACCGATAAGTAAACAATTGGCAGGTAGAGGGTACTTGTCAATTAGATCCTTACGATCTACTTTTGTAAGTCCTTCTTGAACTATATGCTGCATTCGGCTAGCTAGTTCTTTGTGAATGTCTGGTCCGTGTTGTATGGAAACAGACGGGTCCACACCCAGGATTTTAAGAGCATCATCGTCTAAACGGGGCTCATCGAGTGATGTACTCGGAACTTCCTCTGTAACCTTCGACTCTGTGGTTGGGACATCAGGCGTATCCTCGTTTGTATTGGCTGCCGGTATATTTTGTGAATTTTCGTCTGCATTCAAGTCCGTGATATCATCGATATCATTTTCATTTTGTGCCAAAGTCTCTGGTTGCCAGTCGAATGGATCCAGATCTGGTTGAGGCGTGTCTGAAACGAGCGCCGACCAGTATAGTTAATTATATTTTAAATAATATTATTATTATTTATATATAATTTTATTATTATTATACATATGCGAAAATTCACATTGTTTTGTATGTTTTTGGAGAAAACCTCAATGGTAGTTCCATATTTATTAAGACATACAAAGTTGAGACGAGAGTAAGTGTGTGTCGAGACAGCCCCAATGACAGCTCAGGTTACACAGCTTAGTGTTTAACGTAGATACGTTAGTCTCCAAACTTTAAATGGTCGTTCCCATTTAACTGAATTTTATCTATTATTCTACAAAAAGTTATTTTTGCTTGACTTAGCGGGGGCACTGCCGTGCCCCCAGATTAGGTTCATACTGTACCTAAATAAAGTCATAAATTTTAAAGTTAAATATTACTAGCATACTATTTAAAAGAATTACTTGCAATATGTATTTGCGTTATTATACAAAAAATGTCTCACTTTTCAAAATGATATAGTACCACAGAAGGTGGAATGAATAATAAAATAATTGTGTAGGTACCTGGTCGGTGTACTGTACTGCGCACCGTCACCTCCTCGGGCAACGAGTCGTCCGAGTCACTTGAATCACTATTTTTTCTTTTTTGTATCTGACGCTCTAATTTTCTTAATTTATGCATTAAATGCACCACATCTTCTTCCAATGCTTTGGAACGTTTCCTTTTTGGCATTTTAATAACTTTGCTTAACGCGATGGATAGTGTTTAGAGTGGTTGAGCACTAAATTGCGAATGAAGACACCGAGCAAGACAACGCCCATTGAAAGATAAGAATACCCACAAAAAAAAAAAAAAAAAATTCTCTCAAATCTAGTGCAGAGTGGTATCACGTATGCGTTACTACATGTGTATATATATCCTCAACTACTAATCTTGAGGACGAAGCGCGAAGTATAATTTATATTATTTGCTTTTAAGCAAGTACCTAATACAGTGAGGATATTCGATAAAGCTTATTGTGGATAACAAATAAAAAAGAGACCCTGGGAGTTGTGTCGAGTAGGTTTAGTTGGAAAAAAATGCCTTGCTAGTCTCAGCGGTTGCTGTGACTTCAAAAATGTTGGTTACAAAATGCATTTTTAATCGATTATAGATATCAAGGAAATTGTGTGAAATAATTTTGTTATTCCAAGCAACTTCAAATATTCGTAGCTCTGCAGAAGTTTGATAGAATTATTCACACAGATAAAAATATAATAAAAGCTTCAAGCAATTCCACACGTTATGCTTGGAGTTTTACAGTAGTGATAAGAAATTTAGCAAACAATATAGATTTTGCTGCTCGATGAAATCACCCCGCTGTGGATGTGTGTCAATCATTTAACGAACCTCTTTTTTCTTCTGATTTTTCATGATGTACATACTTTTTGAATATTATACATTTTGATAATGAGCCATTTTGAACCATTGTATATTTAGACATTCGTACCAAAACGTGTGAATGTCTCTCAATCGCAGCGAAAACACAAGGTAAACAAATTTCATTTAGACAATCGCACCACTGATCTAACTCGCCGATCGCAAAAGGGGTTTGCTCTATTTTAAGAATTAGGCGTAATTTTCACAGACTTACAAAAGCAATTGTAGAAGTAAACATTGGCCATTTAGTGTCAGCTACAGGAGTCAATTACCTACTGAGTTAAGAAATTAAACTTTGTTAAAATTCCTCTTACTTTACGCGGCTCAATCAACTGAAACACTTAGTGGAAAAATTAAGAATCTTCTAAAAAATCTTCATTTTGGAGAGGTCAACGTTTATATTGCGTGTTTCTCCGAAAAATCTACCCAAGGAAGTTAGAAAAGGGTTAAAAGGACAGTAACAAAAATACTCCGAAACAAGTCTGGCCAAATGAACCAATATTTTCCTAAAATGTCTTTTATCTGCGTCTGTTTCTTTTTCTCCATAATTTTCCTTTGAAACGGCTTTAAAATGTTATTTTTGAATTTTCTGTCTAGCTTCATTTGCCTCCTGTCCTGTAATTACTTTTATCTAAGTGGCTGTGTCGGCAGAAAGTGTACGGAACAAATTTAAAGTGACCGGCCTGTGACTTTCTATTAATAAGTATATCTTTCAGGTTTTCTTTAGTTATTTTGAACCCTGTTAAAATCTATAGGTACATATTAAACATAATTCAGAAGAACCTAACAAATTGTGAATTTCCTTTGTTATGAATTACCTTAACTTACGGTTAAACAATGCTAAAGAGAGACTATTTTATTAATAACAAAGAACAGATTTTAGAAATATTTCGGCATTTCAAGCAACATTTGTGAAGAGATACGGTAATATTTTGGCTTAATAAGCAAAGTTTGTGCTCACTTAAAAGCAATGGTCTAATTCACAGTTTAAAGCACCGTGTCTTCTCCCTCAGGACCTTATTTCTACACCATTAACGCCTAAAATGTCATTCCAAGTCATAATTTTGAAGAAGCTACTGGGAAATTATTTTAAAAATTTGTGTCGCTTGATATGCAAAAATGTAGGTCGTCCAAGTAAAAGTGTGCTGATTTTTATAATTTGCTACAACGATATATATGCCAAAGACACATGTTTTCAAATTATCTTTACCTTTTTAAATTACAACTTTAGATTCTTCTTTCCACTTAATATGCCTACAATCACACTAAGCGTACCCTATAGGTCTTCTTAACCTTGGCTCTATGTACCCTCGTACCCTTACGGCCGTGATTAATTCATACATACTCATACACAGATCACGTCTTTATCCCTTACGGGGTGGGTAGGCCACAATTGTTGGCGTACAGGTGGAAAAAAATACCCCGCAAAGCTCGGTCATTCAGGTATTTTGCGAAAAATAGTAACTAACACGAGAACGTGTAGCCGGCGCCGGCCGTACGTCAGCCTGAATACATCGTTTTTCACTCGAAGCCTGGAGCGATAGGTCATCGACACGTTTAATTTATCATGTAACAACTGGTGCTCGATGGTTCGTTGTTTTGTTGTGATTTTTCCAGTGACAAGTTATCATAGTGAGTTCAAAAACTAGAATGAAAACCAAATACTCTTTCCCATAGGGATAGGCAGAGATTTTGTTCCACATGCTACGACCCTGACATACCTTTTTTGCTTCATTCACTTTCAACAATCTCTTCATACATGCATGTCGGTTTAGGGTACTCTTGACCTGACCTTTTGTCAAAAAATCTACTATTTGGTTACGGAACGCCCGCCTAAGTCTATTACTACTATTAATACCCTTTAAGCCTTTGTCTTTGTCCTTTAGGTGCGAGGTAGACAGAGCCGAAGGACAAGACCTAAAGGCCACGTTTAGCGCGATTTCGGGCGTAATTGGAAAGAGGAATCAAAACAGAGATGGATTGCCAGCCGCATTGCCTATAACATGATTTCGAAAATGTTTGTCTATTCTCTTGATGGGCGTTTATAGTACGAGAGAAATGAGATTATGTGGAAATGAGCAGCCAGATTTAACAGTAAATATGTATATTAAAGGAAAATTATAAAAACAGGCCCGGCGTGTTTACGCACGTCAGTCTCTCAATCAAGATACAATGTTATTGACATGTCTAAGCACAACATTCGGTGTTGCTTAGACAACCGTTTAAACTCTAATATACATGTAAATAGATTACATTTAGCCAGTATATAATCAGGCGCTATACAGCCTCTAATACGCCCCCTTAATCTATTACATGTTACAGACATACACACATACAGACAATTTATAAAACACACAGTACTTGCCTGTACTCTTCACATTATTTTACAAATAAAACAAAACATACAAAACCTAAATCTAACAAATGAATAACCGCATAACCAACAAGAAAAATAAATTAATCTAATACCTACACAAAACAATTCAAACATAAAACAATTATAACAACAACTATACGTCCGCCCCCTTCTTAGAATAATTTAGCAAAGATAACTGTCCTAAAAACTCTTTCAGTTTCGGGCTGTGCACGGACTTAGTTAGAATGTCAGCTATCATTTTATCGGTTGCCATGTACCTGATCTCTACTTGTTTTTTCAGAACACATTCCCGTATAAAATGATACTTTATGTCAATATGCTTTGTTCTGTTATGCATCATTTTGTTAGTTGCAATTTTGTGCGCAGACTGGTTGTCGTTGTAGATTACAACCGCCTTTTTACTATCTACAGTTAATAGAAGACTGTCCAGTAAACTACGCAGGTAAAGCGCTTCCTTTGAAGCCTGACTAAGTCCTACGTATTCTGCTTCTGTGGAAGACAAGGATACGGTAGCCTGCTTCCTACTCTCCCATGTCACGACATTCTTACCTAATTTAAAAATTAGACCAGTGAAAGATTTTCTATCTAGCGCTCCACCCCAATCTGCGTCTACATAGCCTCGTAAGTCTAGATCCCCCGACTTCTTAAATGTAAGACAGAGGTTAGACGTACCCTTCAAATACCTAAGGACTCGCTTTGCACATTTAAAGTGTGTTTCATCGTAACACGAATTAAACTGCGAAAGTGCACTTACTGCATGCGCTATGTCCGGCCGCGTATTACAGGCTAAATAATTAAGACAGCCTATCAAACTTTGATATGGCAGATTACAGTGCGAATCAGCTGACTTTTCGAGCTTGATTCCCACCTCCATTGGAGTACTAACCGGCTTCGCATCAGTCATGTTAAAATCGTTCAATATATTTAATATGAACTGCTCCTGATCAAGATGAATAACATCTTTATCCCGCCTCAGTCGCATTCCTAAAACATGTCTAGCCGCGCCTAGATCTTTCACTTTAAACTTTTCAAGCAAACCAGTTTTTAATTTTTGCTTTTCGCGTTCACAATTCCCAAATACGAAAATGTCATCAACATAAATTACTACCACTAGCCTCTTGTTATTTTTAAGATGCTTCTGGTACAAACACGGTTCTTGTATTGACTGAATAAAACCTAACGCTAGCATCTCTTTGTCCAATTCGTTGAACCAAGCATTCGATGCTTGTTTCAACCCGTACAATGATCGCTGAAGCTTGCATACTTTGGTTTCTTGACCTTTGGCTACTGCTCCTTTAGGCTGGAGCATATAAATATCTTCTTTAATCTTTCCGTATAAGAAAGCAGTAGTAACGTCCCATTGGTCAATAAACCAATCGTATTCAACCGCTAGTGAAAATAACATTCGCAATGTAGAGCTTCTAACTACAGGAGAATAAGTTTCACCATAGTCAACGCCACGTACCTGCGTAGAACCTTTGGCTACCAATCTAGCTTTGTACTTGGTTACCTTGCCATCGCTGTCTTTCTTGACTTTGAATACCCATTTGCATTGTATTGGCTTCTTATCAACTGGACGGTCGACTAACTTCCAGGTTTGATTCTCCTTCAGTGATTGTAGCTCGTCGTCCATCGCCTTCTGCCACAAACCACTATCAGGCCTCGCCAACGCTTCTTCAACAGTCAATGGATCGTCATCTATCACGCTTTCCATCGCGTACATGACGTTACAGCCATAACGATCGACTGGATTACGCTCCCTTTGAGGATACCTCCTTTCAATCGGTTGAGGTAACGTCACTTCCTCTTCAGCAACTTCCTCTTCAGGTACTCTCTGCTCTGGTGCATTCGGTACACTCTCCTGATCGACAACGTCACTTGACGAACTGTTGTCATGCGCCTCCGAAGTTCCAGCTCCACTGTTGCTGTCATTGCGTACACTAGACTGAACAATCGACTCTGAATCCAGGCTTAAGCGTACGACAGAATCGTCACTTTTCACGTCTTGAAGAAAAACATTTTCTAAAAATTGTACATTTCTCGCTGTAGTGATTTGCCTTGTCTTCGGATTCATTAAACGATATCCTTTCTGGTTATCGGGATATCCAATAAATATCGTCGGTTCCGTTTTCATGTCTAGTTTGCGTCGCTTCTGTTTTGGTTTCAAACTAAAAGCCAAACAACCAAAGATTTTCAGATGACTCACATCTACATCTTTTCCAGTCCAAAGCTTCTCAGGTACAGCATCGCTCAAAGCTTTCGTTGGACTTCTGTTCTTCAAGTATACAACTGTATTTACAGCCTCTGCCCAATACTTTTTGCTCAATTTTGCTTCCGATAACAATGTCCTCGCCTTCTCAATAATGGTACGGTTCGCCCTTTCCGCAATAGAATTTTGCTCTGGTGTATAGGGCACGGTCGTCTGGTGTTTAATTCCTGCAGACTTCAAAAATTTATTAAACGGACCATTACAATACTCTGTTCCACAGTCAGATCTAAGGCATTTTATTGACCTACTTGTCTCTTTCTCAACTTCCGCCTTGTATTCACGGAACTTATCGAAAGTTTGACTTTTATTTTTCAAAAAATAAACATGCGTCTTCCGAGTATAATCGTCAATAAATAGTAGGACATACCTCGAACCTCCGTACGATGGTTCTTCCATCGGTCCACAAAGATCAGAGTGCACGAGCTGTAAAATCTCGTTCGCTCTCGTACCTTTGTTTTTGAAGGGAATCTTGCATGTCTTTCCTTCAATACACGCAATACATGGTTCAGTCAAATCACAACTTCTAAATTCCATTCCCGTAACAAGGCTTTTCAATTTATTCATGTATTTTTCGTTTAAATGCGCCAGCCGTTTATGCCAAATGTTCGAAATATTTTCATTTTGTTTTGATAATGTCAAATTGACGACGTTGGTTTTGTTTTCCTCCAACTCGTAAATTCCGTCAACTTCATGACATCTTGCAATAGGTCGATTCTGTCTTTGAATCGTGCAACCTCCTTTGTCAAAATTAATGCAATAATTCTTCTTGGTCAAATCGCTAACTGAGATTAAGTTCATGGATAAATCGGGAACATGTAAAACATTATTCAAAGATAATTTCTGTTCGTCGCTGACTTTAGGTTCAGCGTTCCCTCGTCCTTGCACGCGTAGCTTTTCACCATTCGCTACCGAAATTTTCATGTTGCCGTTCTCGGGTTTATAAGACAACAACCTGCTCTTATCATGAGTCATGTGATTTGAACATCCACTGTCGAGATACCATTTGTCTTTGTTAATCGCCTCCTTTGCATTCAGGCAGACATTCGCGGTTCTCTTCCGCTCTTCGCATTCGGACGCCTTGTGTCCTTGCTTATGGCATTTATAGCACTTGTAAACAAACTTCTGCTTACGATCATCGGGTTTAGTGCGAGATCTGGCATCGTTCTGTGCTCTTCTTGTGACTAGGGCTTGTTCGTGGTTTATGTTCATCTTGCTCTGTCTACTTCCTTCTTGCAGCAATTTCGTTTTTATTTGCTCCAACGTGATCTCGGTACCGCTGTTGTCTACAGCCATGATGAGGGGGCTGTACTCAGGGGTCAGACCACCGAGCAAAATCGATATGATCCAGTCCTCTTGAATCGGTGAATCAATATCCGACAGTTGCTGTGCAAGAAACGTAACTCTTGCAATGTAGCTTTCAATGCAGTCAAAATTTTCTAACCTGCTACTGAACAGCTCTCGTTGAATGCAGATTCGTCTTCCCCAACCCTTGTCCTCATAAGCTCTCTGCAGATTACTCCAGACATCTTTGGCAGATTTGGCATTGTAGACGTGAGTAAAGCACTCCGGTTCCAACAACAAACAAATCGTTGTTCGTGCTTTCCTGTCGACATCTTCGTCTACCACATCCTTTGAAATTACTTCCCACCAGTTTTTATTTTCTAAGTAATTCCTCACCAATAATTTCCAGTTCGGGTAATCAGACGAACCCTTCAATTTTCTAATTCCGCTCATGCCAATCGAACAGCTGTTTTCATCTGACATTGTCACGGAGAAAATTTTCACGAGCTTCAAACCACTTTTATTTCCACTTTAAGGGGCTACCCTACGCCAATGACCTCGAGCGTTTCGGCTCCACAACCCCCCGCACCCTTGCTTATGTACACGTTGACAAGCTACGACATCCTACTGTCACAAGAAACATATTTGAATTATATAGGCAAGGAGCTGGCAGCCCAAATACAACGTAAATTCTTTTATGTTCCGGGACGAAATTCCGTCCGATTTGCAATTAAACATTTTCAATTTTTATTAGGTTTAAAATTAGTGCGAACCACTCATAAAATGGAAGGGAAATTGAAAATCCGTATTTTTGCGAAAACTTTTTATTTAATCGGTCCCCTTAGATTTGGTACATACATACACACACATAAATCACGTCTTTGTCCCTTATGGCCCGTAAGGGGTAGACAGAGCCTAAGGTAACAAAACCTTAAGGCCACGTTTAGCATGATTAAGGGCGTATAGGTGGAAAGGACAAGTATGTTTTTTTGATAGATTTGGTACAATACTTATAATAAAATTCTTCGAATAATTCCCATCTTTTTACATACGTAATATATTTAAATAGTCTGTCCAAGATTTTTTAGCCAACCCATTTTTATTATATTTTTCAACACACTTGCTCGTAAATTGAGTCTTATTGCACCGCATTTAAGCTCATAATTCAGCTTATTACGCACAAGTGTTATTGTAATATATAATAGTATTTTTTTTTTAATCTCTGCAAAAATTTCAGTTATGTATTGGAACAAGGAATATTTTCGTGAATATTAAACTATTTTAGATAAAAGACGATAAACAAATTATTCATTTTTATCTAAAAGTGACCATAATTTGCATATTTTAAGCATTGATTAATTATTTTATTTTGTTATTATAATTTTTATATTAGGCTGTTTAGCAGCCTGTTGTCAGTGTCTTCGTCACGCGCGTGCTAAGTGCAATTAACATGCGCGAGTGCTGCGGAGAAATAATATCTACCGCCATTTTTCACTGATATTGTTGATTCAGACATTGTTATTTTATTACTTTAAAAATTACGAGTTCAAGTAATAAAGAAATGTAGTGTTCGTCGCTAGAAATACTAAAATATGTTCGGACAATGTTCGGACAGTTATATCAGTAAGAAATCCAAGGTGTTAATTACCAAATGATAAAGTAAAGTTCTAAAGCAGCTCCAGGTAAGCAATGTCTGGTAACAAAGGTAAACTAAAGTTCTTAAAGTCGTTTTATTAACTAAATTTTATTTATTTTTCCTCGCAAATGTATGCGACGCGTGTGCTTTGGTAATTTTTTACACATCTCGGCTCTCTTACCCGCGCTCGCTAGCGCTCGCGCGTACAATACGCCTCGTGTGTAATTACCAACATAGCACACTTGTATCATAATGTACTATTCTAATATACTGAATTTATTATAAAATATGTTTCATTCTATTATCACCTCGGTGCAGATCGACGTTCTATTCGGATCTTAGACTATAAAGAAAATGTCTAAATAAAAATGACAGTTGTCAAATCGGACGGACCAACGTTTGCGCAAGCGTAGTGGGTTGCAGCGGAGCGACACGGGTTCCCCGTCTGAAAGCCAAACGGCGACTGCCGCCCGTCGCCCGCACAGACTACCGCGAGCAAGGATTCGTGCGTAGCACTAAATTATGCCTTTTTATTAAAAGCTACAAAGTTAATCAAAATTTCAGTAGTACAAACTGTAGTGTTCGCTATTGTCTACTAATATTAAAAGTAGTGTGTCTTCAAGTCGTGTAATAATGGAATTATAGCGGAGTTTAACTGGCGAAAAGGGGTTTGGGATTATTCTTTTTTCTCTTAAGTTATTATTATTTTTTACACCCCAATGAATCAAATTGAAGAATACATACCATTCTACAATATACATTAGTTTCATAGTTCTGCTACCATATTTAAGCATACTTCATCTGGCTTGAAAACAGCGTAAATTTACCCGGTAGCCCCTTAATAACTCTTCACGTTATTTCTGGACTGCTGAGATCCTGGGCCCATAACCAAATGAGATTATGTGGAAATGAGCAGCCAGATTTAACAGTAAATATGTATATTAAAGGAAAATTATAAAAACAGGCCCGGCGTGTTTACGCACGTCAGTCTCTCAATCAAGATACAATGTTATTGACATGTCTAAGCACAACATTCGGTGTTGCTGAGACAACCGTTTAAACTCTAATATACATGTAAATAGATTACATTTAGCCAGTATATAATCAGGCGCTATACAGCCTCTAATAGAGAGCCCACGACCAAAATTTTTGTCTCATAGCAATACGGCCAAAACCGCATCAAATCGATAGATACGATTATCCTGAACTCGAAAATACCAATATCAGACATTTTCCGCGTAGCGTTTGATCTGACCGAATTTTCAAAATTGTCAAAGAATTTTACCGAACTGCATCATAGCAATATGTCTGATTTGCAGACTGTAGTTGAATGATAGTTCTGAGATACCGGAAACATATTTTTCAGACGTTAGTGGTGTAGCGCAAACCCGTAAAATCACTTAAAAAAATTAAAAATGAGACAAAAAAAATGTCTCATAGCAATACGTCTGAAAATCTTTTTTATTAGTAAATTTTGGTTATTTGATGCGAACAAAACAATTTTCAGACGGAAATGTGAACGCATTAAATTTTGAGACCGTTTTGAAAATGTTAACAAATTTTACCGATCGGTATCATAGCAATATGTCTGAAAATTGTTGGACATGATAAAATAAGTTGTCCACATGTGCAAAAAATTTATATCAGACAAATTAAGTGTAGCACCTTCTCTATCAGACAACTTTTCGATACTCAGATATCATTTAAAAATCGTATTGAGGCATCTTGAATTCTCTGTTACAAACCAACGAATACGTTGCGACCCTGAATTTATTAGATGATAATTAACAAAGAATTTACCCGAAACCGTAACATTTAACAGAGGCGTCGGCCAGGCGACTCCGAAACGTTATTTTCGTTTTTGGAAGTATATGCTACACTTAAAGTGTCTGAAAACAGGTTTTTGGTAATCCTGGCAGCAATACGAAAAGTTTAAAAAAAAAATTATCCGTATTGCTATGATACAGGTCGGCTAAATTTGTTGACATTTTCAAAAATGCGCTCAGGCTATATGCTACGCGCAAAATGTCTGAAAACAAACTTTTTCGTAATACAATTATAAAATCTATGTACATTTTCACTATCAGACGTATTGCTATAATACCGACTGCCTTTTTTTTTGACACAGCAGAAATGGCCTCCCACGCTGTTGCTACACTTTCGACCGTTACTACACACCTAGTCGGGTTCAGAATCATACAATCTAACGATTTTATAGGGTTTTTGCCGTATTGCTATGAGACATGGTTTTGGTCGTGGGCTCTGGATCTATTATGATCTGCGCGAGAAGACAATCAGATGGTACATTCTATGTTTTTTTTTACTTCCAGACCCGCATAGAATTGCAATATTCGGGGGTTCCATGACGTCGTAATCCGATTCAGTTTAGGTCCACTCGCTGTCAGATCTATAGTAAAAATAACAGCTCAAATCTGGGCTGAGTCAAAATTGAATCGCATTAAAACTCTGCGAAAACTTTTGTTTATTCGCCCATGTACAGTCAAGTTGTCCAATATTTATGACGCCATCAGTTCAAAAACATCTAAAGACGCTTTTTATGTAGGTAACTGAGAGTGAGGTCTATGTGTAGATATTGGAGAACTCGACTGTACTAGAGAATTTATTAAAGAAGATAATAAATGAGGTTTAAAAAATTCTTTCGTTCATTTATTTTCATTAACAAGTCGGGCGTCTATAAACAAAATATTACTGAAGCTTACGAAAAACAGGTTCTGTCTTTTCAGTTTTTGTATCACTTTGATCGTCGAGCTTTCATCACCATAATTATGTTTTATCACTTCATAATATAAGTTAGTATAGTGTCTGTCTTGAATTGCTTCGCAGATGTGTGCCGGTTTGGGCAACGACCCTCTGCCAAAAGCCACGACAATGTATAAAGTAAGCACAATGGTCTAACTTTTTAATCTGACTTCTACATTTTTTATTGAGATCCTTATCAACGTTAGAAACCCCAATTACGAAATGCGGATAAATTTCTGAATACAAACAAAATTATACAAGAACATTTATCACGCGTTTGTTGTTTAAAATAAAAAACCTTTTTTGCCTTCACCAAAATTTATGATCGGTGTCCTTTAAAAAATACGGAAAGCCTCAGGTGGCTAAATATTTAGATAAACACGGAAGGTAGCGGCCGCCATAATTAATTTCAAGTATTATAATTAATAACGTAACCTTGAACGGGAATTTTGGTTATTAAATGAGATAAAAACATTTTAGCATGAACATTATTTTATAGCTACATTGTTAACGTAAATTGTTACTAAATACTTTGATGTAAAACACCTTTCGTGCTATTACGAAAACTTATGACACTGTTGAACATGATTGTGTGTAAGCCAGCGCACAGAAAACACAGTCACTGGGTTAGTAAGTAAGTAAATGCTTTATTGTACAAATATAAAGAAACAGAGACAAATCACAAAAAATACCTTAAATAAGTATTAGTACAAGTACCTACCAAAATAAGTTATTAGGCTTACCTAATAACTTATCTATTTATTTGTGTCAAATGTCTTGATATTTTGTGCAAAAGCGATATTATTATTATTCGTGACTAGCTGCTTCTCCCCGCGACTTGGTATTTTCTATGCTTTTTATACATACACATTACATACATAAATCACGTTTTTATCCCTTACGGGGTAGACAGAGCCTAAGGTATCAAGACCTAAAGGCCACGTTTAGCATGATGGGCGAATAGGTGGAAAGACTGGAAAGGGGAATCAAAATAGTGATAGGTTCGCATCGCCTATAACATGATTCCTAACTTTTTTATTGCTTTTACTGTCTCAAATATATTTTTCATTTCTTTTTTTTTTCATTTAATTTCCTTAAGCTTCGTAATTCTGAAAGCTGAGCGATGGACGTCCTTATTTTTCCATTATCAACCGTTTCATTCAGCTCCTACCTCAATCCCGCAATTTGCTACCCACATAACATATTGTTTTAAGAAGCAGAAAGTTAATAGCGCTGCCACGTTTATCATGAACTACGGGCCTTTCCCTGATCCGGCTCGGCGTACGTCATTTGTCATGATGAAGCAAGGCTGGATTTTGCTGCGGCACCAGCCATGTCAGTTTGCTCGTGCTTTTGGAGATTTTCTCTTCAGTGTTATGATATGAGAGATTTTGAGGATAAATGATCGTCTAACTAAAGTTTCTAGGGGGATGTCGTGTAATAAAAGTAAAAGAGCATAGAATGGGTGCGAGTAGAAACCACACATCGAGAGCTCTGATGTGACTTTCGGTGTTTGACCGGTGCATCCTGGGCAACAATTAGCTAATTTTATGAAATTATGAAAAAAAGTAGTCTCTGCCTACCCCTGTGGGAAAGAGGCGTGACGGTTTGTATGTATGTATGAAAAAACAGAAGAATATTAAGACGGGGGAATAGTACTTTTGTGTGTAACAAAAGCCATATTTAAAAACATTTGATGATTAATTTTAGCGTCGTAACCACGACTGCACACATTTTTAATTAATATGTAACGTAATGAATTACTTTAATCAAGCCATTCGCTGAAAATACAGCTGATGTTTGCACAGATCTGACAAACATGATTTTATGAACATTAGCTAATGTTCTTAGTTTAGTACTGTAGTAGTTGTACTTAGTTTTCAGTCGTTAGTGGTGTTCATTCAAATCAAGCAGGCAGTTACTAGGCAATACTGTAGAACCTAGATCTCTTGCTTACCATCAGCGGCAAACGTATACCCTATTTCGCATAAAAACGTAAACTAACATGGGTCCTATGCGCCGCTTGAAACCTCGTTTCGTTCTATTTAATGAATTAAGGAAAGCTTCTCGAGTCGCGCTTCAGCAACAAGTTATTAACAAGTTTTTCTCATAATTACTCGGTTTCACCTAGTTAATCAAAGTTCGTACCTTTTACCAGTCCTTTTGGAACATAAGTAGAGATAAGTAATCAGGATGTCACGAGCTAAGTTAAATGGAAAAGTTTGGCGAGTCCTGCTTTATGCATGCCCTAAGGGCTAAATCCTGACCTTAGTAAATGTCACCTTTCAGAAGTTGGGCTCTCGTAAAAAGTTTTCTTGAACTTTGTAATTTGATCCATGAAATTATTAGCAGGTGGGCCGTTTTGGTGTAAATAAGTGGAAAGTTGTGCTGTTGGATTTGTCTAAAAATAAAATAACTTAACATAACGTAGGACCCTTTTCCAAGGTCCGCTATCACTAACTTACTCACAAATCCTGCCACACGGTGGCAGTGGTTTTGCTCCAATGTTTAAGAGTGGAGAGAACTACCATGACTTCACAAATACGCGTAGTTTGCGGCTCGGGTGTCATGCGGTCTAAAAGAGAAGATTTAATATTTCAAGACAATCTAAAATTCATGATTACCCCAAAAACAGTAAACTTTTGGACTAAGAATTTGCTTGATATGGTGATCGAGTATAATGTGCTAATCTATCTTAGGTTACGTAAGGACTCGTAGTCCCACTGTTATAAAAATGTCGGATTATACTCCACCACGACGTTGGAACCACGCTTTCGCGGGGTTCCTATTTCTATTCGTTTGCAACTGCTTGAAGGTCCTAATTAGGTACCTAATTGTATTATCTTTAGTGAAGATTTTTATAACAGTGGGACCACAAGAATTAACCTCGTTTTTCGTATGTAATACGTAACAATAAACGTTTGCTTCGCTAATTTTATTACGCTTTGAAACAACGATGAAAACAAATTAGCTCAGCTCAAAATAACACTTAAATTGGCAAACTTAAAATAGAAAGACATCGTATTACCATTCTCAAAATAAGGCGGCCAGGGCGTGTGTCCTTAATCTAAATCATTTGCATCTTCCGTGCCGCGCCCCGATTCGAATTTACTGCCGCAATAAATAGGAACAACGCAGTGCACAAATTTGCATTAAGAAGCAGCTGTATGATAGCTAGGTTTCTTCGTTCAAAATTACTTTACAACACGATATTAGATTCTTTATACTAATATTATGAAGAGGTAAAAAGCTTGTGAGATTGTCAAGTTGTAGGTTGTCTGTCGATCTACTAAACCGATTTAAAATTCATTTACCAATAAAAAGTCACACCATTTGTGAGTGTCATGATTAAGCTAAATATATTTAACGAGTTTAGATTTAGGTATTTATGACTAGCTGTTGCCGTTGGATTCTAATATAAGACCGCCTATTATCTGCTTTGTTCTTTGTTTCCGTATTGTTTTGTACTGATTTGTGTTGTTCGATGAACAGTATTTGTATGGTATCGTTTTGTTTTTCGATGTTCAAAATGTACGGCGTCAAAGGCGGACTCAATTTTAGATCAAAAATAACAATGAGAAATAGTGTGTTTCATTGAACTAACTTGTCCAGTCACCGAAACTCCGGTATGATTCTGAGACACATTTTTTTCAAACACAATGAAAAAAATCTTACAGTCAGTGTGTTCAGACAAACTAATAATCCCACCACCTGCTGTCAGTATTCTAAATTAGTTGTAATAGACAGTGTATTATTTAATTTCATATACCTATAAAATTTTTCGTTAAAACATGCTCTCACACATCCGTTCAAATCAAAATTTAACACACAAATTTCGCTTTGACAAAATCAGTAATGAGATACGTGCCCCGTTTCACGGGTATATTATGGAATAAAGTATCGTAATAATAACATTTTTGCCGTTTATTAAGCTTAGGCTCTTGTTGTGGGTAATCTGATTCAGTGGGAAGCCCAATTAGGATGAGTTTTGTTTGTGTTTATCTAGAAGATTCTTTGTGCAAATAAGTGTAAGGCGGCGACCGTGAGCGTTAGGTAAAGTAAGTTTTTTTACGGACTTTATGCTCAGACCAAAAAAAGGCAAGACGGAGTTCTGTGAACGGCTAAGTAAGGCTGGTTTAAACTACGTCTTGCCGTGTACGTGTCTCAACCAGTCCAGATATCTAGTCAACTGACTGACACTCCGAAACGTATTTAATTTCTACACATGCCAACGCTTTGTATTTCGAATGTCAATGGTGCAAGCCAGTCATTGCTTTGGCGAACGAGCATTCAGGTTTGATTCGAAAGAAATCATAATTGTTGTTTATGGTTTCGTCAAAGAATTGTATGCGATTGACATAAGTCGCGTAATAAAAACGTGACCGCATCAAGTAGTAAATAGAGACTAACCCCCTTATTCATAAACGCTCTGTACGCTTCTGCTAACTTAGCAATCGTTTGTCCTTATCTGTCACTTTGACATTTACCTTTCTCAGACAAGGACAAACGATTCCTAAGTTATCAGAAGCCTATATATCGTTTATGAATAAGGGGTTAATATTTAGTAGATAACTCGTATTCCTTAAGGATCACGTAGGTGTTCTAAGAAGGGATTTTTCGAAGTTTCCACGGAACAAAAGAACAGGGATCTTACCATGACGTCCATGCGATTCCATTCCGACTCAGTTCAGGTTTTAGCTGTCATTTTTGGTATGGATCCGATAGCGAGCAAGCCTAATAGTCATGGTAAGGCCCCTGGAAACAAAATAAAGACTTAGTCAAAGTAAAGACGTTATCAGAATTCAACGCAAATAAAGTCGCGGGAAAAAGCTGGTAAAAATATTACAAATATTGGCGCTGAGCTACGGACTCAATATTTTCAATGCTGACTTCTCGGAAGCTGTTATGATACGAACAAAATTCTTGGCTTACTTCGCGTCTTTATAGCCGTGATCCTTCCAGTTTTTGCGCTTCACATAAGGTTCATATTTTTACTATGCCGAGAACGTGATGAGAAACACTAAACTGGAAAAATATTTAATTTATCATCAAAAAAACTGCGTGGAATGGAAACAAAAGAGTTTTTTTATTCAGTTTCTAAGCTAGTGAGTGACTGTATCTTAAAATCATGTTGTTTTATTTTATACCGTTGGAATAGCTTTGTTTTCTTGTGCCTTATTAACTACTAGTACTAGCCTTCCGTCCGCAGCTTCGCCCGCGATAAATTAATTTTCCCGTAGGAAAAGGTATTTTCCCGCGGTAAAAAGTAGTCTATGTCACTCAGTGATAAGGATAATGTAGCTTTCTAACGGCAAAATAATTTTTGAAATCGGTCCAGTAGTTTCAGAGCCTATTCAATTCAAACAAACAAACAATCAAATCTTTCCTCTTTATAATATTAGTATAGACAACAGGAAGCTGTCATACCCAATTATGTTTCATAGAAAAAGGCCGGTCAAACTACTAGGTTACCAATACAACAATAAATAGGTAATTATTATGAACACAACAAAAGACAAGTTAATGAAAACGTCTTCACGTTGCTAGGATTAATAAATATAATTAGATGGATATAGCCTAAGACATCCCTATGATTGTAATAGCTGCGCCGCGTACAACCTATTCAACAAATTGTTTAAAAATTGGGCCAAAGCTGATAGTTTCATCTATTTATACCGGTATCCAATCGGAGGAATAAGCTATCCATTACCATGTTCCGATATCTGATACTATAGTGCTCAAGGCAAAGAGCTACTAGTATTAGTACTTTTTCTACACAGCTAGAAAAAAAGACTTGAACGAGAAACTGAACAAGGAAAAATACTGGCCCTCGCAACTATGAGTACGGCCTTATAGGATCTATGAAATAATAGATGAACTCTCAAACGTAAGCCGCCCTCCGATCAATCTCGCGAATGTGCGATAATTTCCTTTTTCCTCAATAAGATACATTTCTCGCACGTAATGCTTCGTAGTGCTTAATAAATCCGATATTATTATTTGACCAGGGGTTTTATCTCAAACGTACTTAGAAAATGACGTTGTAGTTTGGACGTTTTATTATTGGTATTCTCCATTCTCTAATCTAAGGATTATCAATGTACATATACTCGTGATTGACTCCTGTGTTATTATGTGTGACGGACATACAGACGCGCGACTGTTAATATACTATAGTTTATGAAAGAATTTTCCATTTGAGTTACGGACTTTAAAAGTAGTAAGTTAAACCTGTAGTCAGGTTAAAATCAGGCCTAAAGCTTTGAGGGATTTCAATTAAGACTGTTTTTTTGTGTTCCTAAATACTTGTAGGCGACGCACCTATTTAGGCAGCCACCTTTTTATTAAACTATTATATTTTGGCACTGGCCACAAATAAAATTAATTGCACGCAGCGCTAAAAGAAAATAAAAACAAAAGATAGTCGTGTCATTGCTCTTGTCAGCGCTGCGTGTTGAATTTTTACTATAATTTAAATTGTTTTATTTATTAGTTTCTACAGTCTTCAATACTCGTATTATTTTTACCAGGCGAACTAAGTGAGAGCTGGCTTTCGTTTCAAGGTTTCGTGCTTAGTAAATTGTCCGAGAATTACTTCTCTACGCAAGTTACATCACGGACAAAATAAGACGGGACTGTCCGTCGCCTTACAAAAGCAGAAATGGTCAAAAATGGAACAAAATAGGTGGCACTTTTAATTGCACGAGTCGTTAAAAGCGAAGCGATAAAGATCAAATTTTTCTACGTTCTTGATAAGACGTAACATTTCGATAGCTAGTAAATGAAAAGTCGAATAAAATCTCGAGGTACGTAAACCGTCGCCTCGTAAATTCTCGATTGATACTTATTGTGACATATCGGGAATTATTGTGCTAACTTCATGGCAATAACAGTCCTAGTTAATTTTGTCCATGGTTACATTTAGGTAACAACATTTGCATAAATCTTCGTTCGCGAAAATATCATACTTTTACCTAGCAACGTTTGGAATCTGGAGTAGTTAATTTAAATCGATAAAAATCTCATTTCGGGAAACCCTGCTGTGAAGGAAATAAAGCTTTTGGTTACGCTGTGTAAACTTAGGAGCTCAGAAAATAAACATGTGGAGGTCGATTTCCAAAAACAAAAAATAGTTACCACTAACAGCTTCATAGGGTTATACTGTCATTCGGGTTTTGTAAAATGAAGAAAAAAAACAGGCCAATGAAAATGGCGCATGGAGCGAAGATAGGAAGTCCCAATGGCGGATTTATTCCTTGCACACAGCTTAACACGTTGGACGCCAAAGAAAAAATGGAGTCTTCGTTAAGATCATGGGGGGCACCATGTGGCCGGCACACACACTTTCCATTGGGGCCGTGGGGGTCACCATGTGACCGTTAGTCAGATCATTTCAGAGGTATCTGCTGAGCCAACGCTCACCAATATATCTTTAGCAAATTTGTATCTAAGATAACCCGCGTGGTCCTGCAGATAGATAAACAAAATCAGATAAAAAAAAGAGTGATTTTCTACAGGTGACAACAGATTATTTAGCGCTATCGCTATAACATCCTTTATTATTTTACTAGGAACATTTGAACTTTTAACAGACTTAACCAACTCACAACTATGGTGGATATGCTAATAGACAAAACTAGTTCAACACGAAGTCGATTTCTAAGCTAAGCTTGGAGCCTGTTTCACCACTCTCTGTTAAGTGTCAGTCATCTGTGATGACGTCTCTGTCTGTTTCGTAGTAATGAATAGAGACGGAATAATACTTGATCCCCATGGGTTACAAATAATCACTCAAAGTCGCAATGTACAGTACATTACAATACAAATACTCTATTTTGAACACCACAAATCAGTACCAAACAATACAGAAACAAAGAACAAAGTAGACAATAGGCAGTCTTATCGCTTATCAACCAATACGACAAAGAAATAAGTTAAGTTTTAATGTAATGCGCTTGCAGGATTTTTCTTTCAAATCTAAACCAAACTGTTGGCGACTGGCTGGGTTGGAGCCTTCTTTTAGTACATAGTTTGTAAATTAACTACTTAAGTTCCAGTTTTAAAATACCTTAAAACTTTAAGTCTTAGGAATCATGTTATTGGCGATACGGCTAGCAACCCATCACCATTTTAATTTCTTTTTCCACCTATACGCCCTTAATCATGCTAAACGCGGCCTTAAGGTTTTGTTACCGTAGGCTCTTTCCACCCCGTAATGGATAAAGACGTTATATTGTATGTATGTTTAAAATAGGTACATTTATTTTGTGCTGACATTAACTTTCAAGACAGTAAAGTTGCTCTGTCAGGTTGCTAGCATAAACAGCTTGTTCCGCATTAGGCTCCCAGTTACTTTGTTTTTGTGTTAGTTTGTGTTATTAAACTGTGGGGAGTGCCACAATAGAGAGATCTCTCTCCAGGCAGATGTTATGCCTGGGGACCGAAGTCCAAAGGAAGAGAGTTGAAAGTTGTATTTATGTGAGAAACTTCGTAAGCGGGATGTAGAACGATGTGACAGCTGTCATTAGAACTGGCGCTAGCTACTCGTGTGTCGAAGTAGTTATGTAGAGGCCAACTAGGTGGCGCTAGGGTCGCTACAAAACCATTTAAATAATAGCGGAAACGTTTTTAAATGCCGTCGTCAACATAAACTTTATTCTACAATATTTTTCTTTTGCCAACGCCAAGGTCTTAGGCATCGCTCAGTCGCTACACGATCCAAAGGAAAATAATGTAATTTTGCTCACGTAGCATCCCTGACTGACCGAAGTAGTTCTGTGACAGTGATGAATATTTCAGCCTGGCCTTTAGTACATTTTGAATAATGATTTTGATAGGTAGCTATCAGTGGCGTGGCGTCCATAGAACTCGATTCCCACCGGCTTGCCTATGTTAAGGCTGTGGAGGATAAACTCCTTTTTACTGCCAAAATGTATTTTATAACTGGCAGTTGTAAACCTTGTGACAGCCGCATTTCATTTTTTATAACTGACTAGCTTCTGCCCGCGACTTCGTCTGCGTAGAATTATACACAAAAACCTTTCTCTTGAATCACTCTATCTATTAAAAAAACCGCATCAAAATCCGTTGTGTAGTTTTGAAGATATAAGCATACGTAGGGACATAGGGACAGAGAAAGCGACTTTATTTTATACTATGTAGTGATTCGACTCCTTACGAACTACGGTAGGAGGTGCTGCTGCCACGAGGTCACTCATCTTATGTAGTTCAATTAGGTAGATAGGTAGACAGAGCCTAAGGTAGCAAGACGTAAAGGCCACGTTTAGCATGATTGTGGGCCTACCTATAGCTGGAAAGGGAAATCAAAATAGTGATGGGTTGCTAGCCGCATCGCCTATAACATGATTCCTAAGACTTTCGCTCATTCTCTCGATGGGCTTTTACCATCTGCGCGGGCAGAGAAGCAACTGGTAAATTCTATGTTTTTTCTTTGCTTCCAGACCAGCATGGAAGAACCGGCCAAGAGCGAGTCGGACTCGCGCACCGAAGGGTTCTGTACAAATTCAGCTCGTATTAGGTATGAGGTGAATGTTATTTTATGATTTATTCATCTGAACTGAATTTAACGACATATTTAACTACCCTCGCATTATGATAATTCTATAAATTGTCGAAACCACTACGTTCCAAAAACGCACATCCATTTGTGGTTTTCATAGCCAAGTAAATGATCATTATACGCTAGATTGCCCGATACAGCTGATTTTAATGGCACCAAAAGGTGTTTTTGGCAGTGCAGGAGGGTTTTCCAATTGATTTAAACTTACTATTAAATTAACCAAGAATTTTTACTTCTTGATTTTTGGTTTACTTTTACGGTTGTACCGTTAGAAATTCAATTTCTAAACGACTCTGAAAATTAGAACACAGAAAAATCCAAAAAGTTAAGTTATGGCTGGGAATCGAACCCGGATCCTCGTCATTCCAACACAAATGACGTAACGTGACAGCTAGCGTGGTGTAGAAGTATAGCACGCGTCACGGAATGATGAGGATCTGGGTTCAATTCTCGGCCATAGCTTTACTTTTCGGATTTTTCTATGTGTTTTAAATTTCATTATCGTTTAGAAACTTGAATTAAACTTGTAAAACACGATTTGATGCTTTTGCGCTGCATAAAAAAAAACTCAAATTCTCTGACCGCACCTATTATATCAGAAAATTATGTTTGAATACCAGATCCTTTGCATGTTTACATAATTGGTATTTTTCCTATACTAATTACTTAAAAAAATAGACACTGTTTGTTCTATTCCAAATTTCTTAGACTGAGCTGTGTGGACCTAGTCTCCTTGGCCTTCACGGCGCCATACCTATTTGTTTTTTAAAGTGGTATCTACAAAAAATATAATTTATAGGTAGGTATACGTATCGAACCGTCACAACATTTCACGAGAATGGGTTGAGAAATGCGACCTCTAAAGAAACAGGAACAACCAGACATAGCAAACCATTTTTACTCAAGCTGAAACGGAGGCTATCTGCTTCACGTTCGTTGGGTCAACTAGAAGTTCAGTTATTTTTAAAATGAAGTCACAACATTACATTGATTGACTACAAGCCCATGTAAAATAAAAACATGTGAAATGAACCAGCGTGAATGAAGCATAGAAGGCTGTTACTATATCATAAAATAACTCTGAGCGCTATGCCGTCATTTCTGAGCAGTACATTTATGGAATTTCTCAGGTACAAGTGAGGAATTACGACTAATTATTAATTTACGGCGTTTTTATAGCTTATAGATGAATAAAAATAAATGTCGAATAACCTAGTGCCGCTTTAAGAGAATAAATCTGTACCGCTCAGAAATGACGGCATAGCGCTCAGAGTTATTTTATGATATAGTAACAGCCTTCTAAGCTTCATTCACGCTGGTTCATTTCACATGTTTTTTTTTTCCATGGGCTTGTAGTCTATGAGTATTTGCTTTTTCTCAAGCATGCTCGGAAATGTATGCGTTAATGTCCCGATATGAGGACATGAAGTTCCTCGTTTATGGCTCCCTACATTACTTCTTGGCTTAGGCCACAAAAGTTAGTATGAAAATCCATTTTTGTCCGCGCCTCTCATTTTTTTAATTTCTATACTAAAATTAAATTGGCAAAGGAAAAAATTACATACAGCCAACCACCATCACAATCTGTACCTAAGCATAATTGCGACATAAAAAAAAATCGATGGTACTATATTTATGTGCGGTTAAACATGGTGCTCAAATAGCTGGATCAAATTAGTACATTTAAAAAATAAAAAAGGTGGCAAATCGAAAATCTTTTTTTCTGCTTATGCGTATTTCGTAGTGATTGTTATTATAATTTAACAGAAATAAAAATGACTTCTAGTGATGAAAGTGACGGGGAACTTATGAACTGTACTCCGCCTCATTTAAAAGAGGAGGCAAATTTAGCTATGCAAAATATGCTACCGGAAAAAAGTAAAGAGATTTACTTGATTGTCTAGTACCTAGTTATTTTAATTTTAATATTTCCTCACATTGTTTGAGAAAAGCACTATACAAGCTTTGGTCGGAACAGGGATTGCAGGACTCGTTCTATCTGGCCTCGTCTTCGACTCGGCCACCTACCCCAAACTCGTCCAGCAATCCGTTACTTCACGGCCTCTGCAGTAATGTACTATTAATTAAGGCTACACGCTTGCCAGTGTGATATACAATGTTCTATGTACATGGATGCAGTTGAACGCGCGTTGTAATCGTTCTGGTTACATCGCCGATTAAGCCTTCGGTGGCCAGTTTCGGCATTTTATTGAACACCGTTTTAATGGGTATTACGGTTTGTATTGATGCCATTGCAACAGCCAAAGCTGCATGCCAAAATTCTGCAATATTACAAGCGTTAATGTATGTTCAGAGATCGTAGATACAATAAATGTTGCTGAGTTCTGTATGCGACACCGCCGTCCGCTTCCGTTTAAAATGTTGCACCATCAGATTCGGTTGTTAGTCTTAATAACCTGAATACAAAACTTTGTTTAGATCAAATTACATAAGTGAAAAACTTAAGTTAATGGTATGTTGTATGTAGTAGTGTACATAACTGATATGGGACTTGGGTCATTTTTCTAATTTGGAACGTCTATTTGTCTATTCACACACATTGTTACTCACACATACAACATGTCATTTACTTAAGTTTTTCGTCTATACTTGTATGTTGTTCTGGGAGCAATAAAATACATAGAATGTACTAGCTGTCTCTCTTTCCGCGCAAATGGCAAAACCAGGGCAAAATCCAAGATCCAAGAAATCGTGTTATAGACGATACGGCGGAGCCCATCATTACTTCAATTCCCCTTTCCACCTATAAGCCCACAATCATGCTAACGTGACCTTTAGCTCTTGTTTTGTTACCTTCGGCCCTGACTATACGGTCTACGTGTCGTGTATGTATTATTCTGAAAGTATTTGGATCTAAAATTCCAGATTGACACGGAACCGTGTCCATTCACATACCATAGATTATATAGATAACAAATAAAACGCAGTTTGTACTGAAATGGATTAACATGAAAAATATTTATTGCTCCCCAGGGATGCGTTGTGATAAATGTGTTGAAATCAGCGCGTAATATATTATAGGTATTTGTATTTAAATGTTAACTATATAAAAGAATTATACAAATAAAACTTCCTCTTAAATCACTCTATCTATTAAAAAAACCGCATGAAAATACGTTGCGCAGTTTTAAAGATCTATAGGGACAGACAGATAGCGGAAAGTGACTTTGTTTTATACTATGTAGCGAAGTTGTGCCACTTTATTCAAATTGAAAAATAAGGTAGTTTAATCTTAGTCCTTTAGGCTTTCGCTACTGTTGATATTATGTAGGTATCTAGAAAAAAAAATTACTACAAAATACAAGCAAGCAAGTTTTTTCATTCCACAATGTTTACCTACACAAGATAATACAACCGATATAGGCTCTGATTTAAAAATAATTTCTATTTTTATGATCTATAATAGATATAATTATGATAAAGAACTTGAAATTCTACGAATCGCAAAACTTCAAAACACTGTCCTTAAATTTCAAAAATTTCGTCTAAGCTATTGAAATCGTGTTAGTCATTGTCAGTACATTCACTAACAAAACTTGATAAATCTTATTCACAATATTCAGTCATACATAATCCTATTCAATGAAAGCGTGAAACCATAATTCCCCTGTGTGACAGAGTACCGACAAGCACACAAGTGCTCACGGATTCACGTCACGGCCCAGTGTAGTAGCGGGGAAACAATTTTGTATGCGTCAGTACTGACAAGGTTGTATATCTCCGGCGCAATTCACACTGATGTGTAATGCTGGGACTATAATTAAATTAATCTAGGCTACCGATCGTGGTTTCAGTTGCGAGTGGGAATTTCGCAAAATCCGTTTTTTTTTGCATAGGTAATTTGTAGCAACTGACAATGAAGTCATTAATAATCATTTACCTCTAATTTTTTATAGTTTCGTAAGTAACATAAAGTTAACTGATTTTGTCAAAGCGTCACTCAATTTCATTTATTCAACTTGGCGCATGTTTTTGTGAGTTTATTTTTTGGAAATGAAGGCACCTAAAACAAACATAGATATGTGTTAAGGGAGAAGGTACATAGTATTAGAAAAATTAACAAAGGATGGTAAATATGATGGCTGAACACTTACAATTGTTCCTTCTGTAGTATATAAAACACAAATTCAAGACATTTCACAAACTGATAGTTGTATTTTACACTTTCTAGGTATAGACTTGAAGACTGATAAAATATCAACCAGGCTGGCACGACTGTGCGCTGGCAGAACTGTAGAGCGAATGAATAGGCAGCTCTGATAGATCGAAAACAAGAAATGAGTTTGAATTTTGAAAAAGGAGTAGAATACAAAATATGCTTTTAAAAAAAAAGTTAAATAATAAAAAAGGTTAAGGTCTGTACCGAGCTATATCAGCCTCGTTACAAGCGAATGTTACATAGCGGTGTAAATGATGCCGTTACTTGGCTCATATAAATGCTTTATACGGTTCGTCATATTGTTTTTCCCAATGGGTTCGTCGTGTTAATATTTTTACACATACGCGAATTGACTTACGTAAAAGCGACGGCTGCACGTCAAGTTGTACATAATAAAAGCGTTACGAGTCTCATGAGTCATGACAGTAACATGGGCGGGGTAAGTAACGTAGAATGTTTTTACTTTTTTATAAGTTCCAGTATATTAAGAAAAAAATAAAGAAAGCATTATGTATATAAGGGAGACCAAGGACAGTTAAGACACAGGTGAGTTGATACAAAGCCGATTTCTCTGAGCTTTGACAGTTTATCGGGCTGGTAACTTCGCTAATTTTTTTTTTTTTACTTCTAACTGGCCAGTGATTGACCTCTGTCTCACTTGGTGGAAGGTGCAGATGAGGCCAAAGGTGTAACTCACTGGTTCAGTAATAGCCTATTCACTCTAGCCTTGAAGAGCCCTAGATTGCTCATTGTTAATTCGTTGCTCTTTCTAGACTCTACAGTTTGTGTGAAGTTGTGACCTCGCTAACTGTCATAGGTGCAGAGAAATCGCCTTTGTATAAACTCACCTCTATCTCAACTCTCCTTCGTCTCCCCTATGCATAAATACAAAACAAACGTGTTTTGAAAAGTGCAAAAGATTCGATGAAATGTTCTATAGCGTGCAAATCGATTTGACTTGTCTCTTGGACAGCTATAATAATTTGATTTTAAATATGCGGTGAGTAGCTCCATCTGTGGAGAGACAGCAAACAACGTTCAGTCGCCCACGGGCTTAAAATTGCATCAAAATTCGAAGTCCTTTCAGAAACTTTCATTTCACCGTACATCTTACCCGTTCCCAGAATACTCTATGCACAGAAGCAGTTGTTTGCCCAACGTGAAGGGCCTACAATCGAATAGATAAGGCGGTAAAATTTTCTGCAAACTTGGCTTAAGCTCGTTGGAACTTTGCGAGGACAAATTCGAGCGCCTTCGACTCGCTCCATACAAGCGTGCTCAAACTTTACAACACCGTTTTATTCGATTACGAGAACAATAAGAATAGAATTGAATAGTCATGCAAGGACACTGACATATCTATGAAAAGCGACCCGTTCTTTTTGCTCGTGAGTATATTTATATCGTTTACGTAAGCGTAAATATACAAGTTACGATAATCTCTTGAGTCGTTATACTCGTACTTAAGGTCTTCATTATCTAATGCACTCAAAATTACAGTCGCATTTAACATTTCTTTCTGTGAAATGCTCTGGGATGAGGGTAGAAAGAGATAGTGAACGCAATAGTGACTACCAGTGCGTTAGTAAAATATGTTCTCTGGTTTAGCTTTGGCAGTAGGTACATTTTTTTAAAACGAATTAAACTGAGCTTTACACTAAACTTAGATTTATTTATTTTACTACAACTCATCTTTACAGATCGTAAGTTAACTTAGACGTATAATGATAATGCCAATTTAAAAAAAAAGTAGAAATATTTCTGTGTTTTCAATCTAAAATGAAAATTAAAGTAAATGTTTTAGGGTAAGCGGAAAAAGGATTACGATCTCATCCCCAGCCCGTGTAATTATTCTGCAATATGCGAAACCAGATTTTTATCTCTGAATAATCCACGTTCTACTGCGTACACGTAAATGTGGCATGAATTGCGAAAAATAACTAGCGTTCGTACTCTTCTTTAATCTTCTCCTCTCATAGTCCCATATTATGTTCATTTAGTTCATTTATATAAAAATAGTACTCTATCATCCGTGTAAAGTTACCTATTCTAGAAACAAGAAACTCTACACTAAAATATTCAAGGATATTTTAGCACATGTCGGTAATATTCACTTTTTTTTGGAACAGTTTGAGAAACAGCAGTCCAGAGTGCGACCAAGGTGCCGCCCATTCTATTTTTCAGATGTCGTTGATGAAATTTTTACAATGTAATCAAATTTGGCGCGAACAAAAACACGTTGTTATTTTGTTTTTGCATAAAATATGGTTCGTTTACGCTCCCATTGAATATTTGGACGATTGTCTGTTTATTTCGTTAAAAAAACGCTTTGTGTTTATTAAATACGTTTAGTCAGCAGGTGCAGAAACAATGTACATTTTAATACACGACTTTGTAAGCGTATCGTTGGAGTTTTGTACTTTTCAAGTATTAAATATGACCTATCATGGAAACTTTCTGTTAGTGAAATATTTTTTGGAACACATCCCACTATTTCCTAACAAACACACAAAGAAACAAAATTTAGTTTTTTGCTACCTCCTCTACATAAGAGGATAGATTTTAGTGAATATTTGTAATCGAGTTAAATAAGCCTCATAGCGTCTGAATTTACTTGCTACTTAAATCCACTCATCAAAAAAACATTATAGATATTATTATATTTATAATGCCGCTACATTGTTGCTGCATGAGCGAGACCAAACATAAAGCATCTGATCTGACACAAATACAGCTACTTACAAAAAATGTATGTAATTTTGTTACTTTCGTTAAGTTAGTAGTAAAGTGTTGCCCGCATTTTATTACTCAATAAACATTTACGATGATCCAGAAAACATTTTATTTTATATGATTTTCGTGGTCTTATAAAAAGTTATTTAATTTTGCTAGTAGGCTTACTTGGCACCAATATTAAAGCATTTAACGAAGACCTTTACCACACGTAATAAGAATGACATCTGCCTGTTCGAGAGCTTCTTTACTAGAGTTATAAGATACTCGTAAAAGAAACGCATTGCCTTCATCTGAGTACGTTTACAGAATAAAATTATTAGAATTTTGTGTCTTCGGGTCACCAAAAAAGTTGAGATCATGTGTTGTCGTTATCATCGACATATAATACGATTCGATAAATGTACTTTTTAACTTAGTTCATGCCGCAAAGAAGGGTTTAACAGTCTATAATATTAAATTTGTTTTTATGTGACGCTCTTGAAACGTATGAATAAGAGAATACGAACGTGGAAAACATAGCACTTTTGTTACCTCTTCATCTGTATGGCGTTTTAAGACAACAGACAATATCCTGTTTTTTTAATTTTAAAAATAGAAACATATAGAAGTAAATACATATAAAAGGTTGGTTGGTCGGTCGGCAACAGCTCTAATTATAACAGAGGTGGCCGCTGTGTTACAAACTTAGAGGGCCAAAATGAATTCGCCTCTGGTCCTCGTTAATTTCCCTAGCTATCTTACTCTTCGTACCGAAACACAAGTATGGGGTGCTGTTTAGCGGCAGGATAAAAGAGTCAAATATTTAGATCCAAACCCTGCACAAAGTATCACTATTACAACCCGCAAACATACGTTGCCGTCAATGAATGCGATAACTACTGCTTAAGACTGACTTTGTAAAAGTAGGTATTTGAACAAAGTATTGCCGTTCCCTTCATATATTATCCCTCCGGAAAGAGCATGAAAGGGACAACTGCCGCCTGGACTGATCATTCCTACAGGAAACTGATAAAACTGCCTTTCGTAGTCCCCTATGTCCTCTTTCTAAACGGAATCTTAGAGTTTTTTATCAGACGTAATATACGAAGGACTTTATCTATGTATACTCCTATGTTTTCGTTTTGTTTATTTTATTTGTTTAAAGTACTATATGAACGTCTGAATTATTGCATCAAAATTCGACAATCTTTGAGATCTTCGAAGGTTTTAAGTAAAACGTGGCATGGCTAAGGTATAAAGGCGACGCCCACTGCAGCGCACGTTCAAGCTACGCACGTGGCAGTATCAAAATGTAGGCGTTGGTTTCCACAGCAGTACACACACGCTACGCACGGAGTGACCAATTGATCAGACCAAAAGACCCACGTGGGTGGCGTGTATAGCATATCCGTGCGCAACGTGCGCAGCAGTAGGGCATCACCTTAAATTTTGTAGTAAAAAATACACGTTCTAACGTGATTATCGAGAGAACAAATAGGGGAATACATGTAGGAAGATATAGCCACCTGTTGGTCCCGATTTCCTCTAAAATTATCGACAACCTCAAATTGTGTAGCAACTAAAACGTAAGCCTACGTGGTGACACTACAGCTCAAGGCAAATTTGTCACGTCACGTCACTGTTATCTCGTCAGTATGTCACGTGGGCGATAGGGTAATAGCAAGCGCTCACCAGAATTTTAAGCGGCACGTGATACATACAAGGCGAAATGAAAAAAGAACGAGTTTCAATTTTCATGAAGACACGTTTTTGACGGAGTCCTTTACGAGCTACGGTGAGAATAGTTCGTGATTTTTTTATGACGTCACGGGTAACGGGATGATTGGGTTCGTTTGTGATATTGGATTTTGGGAAGTAGGAGAGCTGGATTTTTAATCCCCAGTCGCATCACAGCTGTTCTAGGTCTTCAAAAATGATGACAACCGTATTGTCAGTAGCGAAAGTAATTGTACGGATATTTTTGGGCACGTCGACAGCTTCCGTGTATCTCGATTAGATATCACGTTACGTTACGTTACGTCATTACGTTATCTATCTTGAGTAGTATTTTAACAATAAATATGTTTCTGTAATCGTAGTTAGCTAACATTTAAAATCCTTGAGGTGTTATAAATTTTATTTATTTGTAGGTGTAATTTACATAATTCTCTGCCACGCGGTGCTACGCGCTACGTTTGTAACCAGTAGCAGAATTTTGAAAAGTTGACTGAGGATCTTGGCGCTGAATTTGTTAAGGAGCGTTTTTTTTAAAAAAAAACCCAAAATTCAACTATTTTGTTTTTTTCTTACTCATAATCGTTTTCCCTATCGATTCTCATACAAAAAAAATGTGTCGAATACATGTATGGAACATGACGCAGAGGAAACAAATCCATGATAAAATCTGGGACACATTTTTTCTTATGAGAATCGATAGGGTAAACGATTCTGAGTAAGAAAAACCCAAAATATTTAAATTCTGGAAAAAATGTTCATGTAGACTTTTTTTGGGAACGCTCTAAGATACAAAACCAGCGGCTTAAAAAGCACCTAAAAAGCCTTTAAATGTAATTATATTTCTCAAATTATTCAAATGAATTTACCCTCCCAGTAAAATATAACTCAGTGAGCACAGATAAAATTTTGTCAAGTTCATTCTGCCGTTTTTAAAAAAAAGTTTTCAGTTCCATCAAACCTCTTTTTTCGGGGAGCTAACTTAGTAGCCGTAAATGTAATTTTTTTTTGCTTGAACTGTCTTCTTTCGCAGTAGACAGTCTTCCATACCCCAACTAAGACCCAAACTCTTGGGTTAAAAGCGTGCAAATCTCTATCATTAACAACGAACGCGCGTTAATTTTCGAGTTTAATTAAGAATAATTCCCTGCTTGGACGTTAATTAATGTTTGGGACTCGCCAAGTATCCATTTAATCCTCACTAGTGGTTCGCTTGAAACGCATTAGCATCTTTTCATGCAGTAAAAGTTGAATTTTCTCGTAGTAATTGAGCAATGCATTGCTAAAAAAATACAAAAATCTTAAATAATCATTTACAGCACGATTTAATTGTTCTTTTTTGCCTGGACTTATATGTCTGAGCTTATCTATCTTTTATACTAGCTTATTAAACTTCTTCTTGAATCACTCTGTCTATTGAAAAAACGGCATCAAAATCCGTTGCGTAGTTTTAAAGATATAGACATAGGGATAGACAGACCGACAGCGGAAAGCGACTTTGTTTTATACTATGTAGTGATTATACGTGTCGTTATCCTTCCTGTAACTCAAAATAAATCAAATTAAACTATAACTTATTATATTACTACCTTCTGCCCGAGACTTCGTCTGCGTAGAATTATACATAAACCTTCCTCTTGCATCACTCTATCCATTAAAAAAAACCGCATCAAAATCCGATGTGTAGTTTTGAAGATATAAGCATACATAGGGACATAGGGACAGAGAAAGTGACTTTATTTTATACTTTGTAGTGAAAATACGTTAAGTTATAATAAGTAAGTTTATTCTATTTTAATTAAAACAAAATTATACAGCAGTAGTTTCAGTGCTAGTTTTTTCACTTAATTTTTTTGTACAGTCGCAAAAGTCGCAAGCCGCTATTAAGAACATTACCTTCCTTTATGTCGCGCAGTCGGGTAATAAGGCACTTCCTTGGCACGGCACGTGGCTACAAATTAACATGTATTTCACAAGCGTACAGCGCATGCGTGTTTCCATTCATTTTCGTACATGTTGCGGGTAGACTCGAAACTAAGTTAATTTCAGCTTTGGGAGTAATAAATTTGACGATGTTGAATAAGATTTTAATAAGGGTTTGATAGTTGTTTGTGAGTAATTAAATGTGACAAGGTACTTTAAGAAGTCTAACGTCAATTTTGTCAGGCAACATACTGAATTGAAATAAGCAGCTAAGGAAATGACCGGAGCTAAGAAACTTAACGAACAATTCGATTTGTTCTTTTTGCATGTTTAATACAAAATGATATTATTTTAACAAGATTTTGATGGTTCGTCGTAATTTTATTATATTTAGTAGATTTTCATAGAGCTCCGAAGGCCATCCAATGCAATATTTCACATAGAATAAACGAAATAACCGATTTTACTTTAACTTATTTCAAAGAGAGGGAAGCGTCAAAGGTTCAGGCCAATAATCAAGACATTCTTTGCAAAAATACGTGCTTATAACTGTCAAACTAAGGAAAACTTGTATTATGGGTACCTACCAGGCAACGGATACTTATATATTTACGTAATGTACCTCTAGATACAAAACATACATACTAATTACATCCGAAATCCATGACTCGGGCACAAACATTCCCACTCATCATACAAATGCCCGTACCCGGGTTAGAACCCGGGACCTACAACTACAAAGTCAAGGTCACAATCCCTAATCTAGGCCAAGTGGCTACCTGACCGTCTTTAGGTAACCAAGTTATAGAATAATAAAAATGCACAAATATATAAATGGAATTCTTCCACGCAGGTCTGAGAGTAAAAAAAATATAGAATGTACCAGTTGCTTCTCTTCCCACGAAGATGGTAAAAGCTCATCGAAAGAATGGGCGAAAATCTTAGGAATCATGTAATAGACGATGCGGCTAGTCTATCACTATTTTGATTCCCCTTTCCACCTATACGCCCACAATCATGCTAAACGTGGCCTTTACGTCTTGTCATCTTAGTCTCTGTCTACCACGTAAGGGATAAAGATGTGATTTATGTACTAGCTGTTGCCCGCAACTCCGTCTGCATAGAATTCGTTTATCGCTATCCCGTAGGAATTACGCAATTTTCCGGGATAAAAAGTAGCCTATGTGTTATTCCAGACTATAATCTATCTATGTTCCAAATTTCATCCAGGTCTGTCCAGCCGTTCTGGCGTAAAAGAGTGACAAACATCCAAACTCACAAACTTTCACATTTATAATATTAGTAGTATGTGTGCCTAGACTAACATGGGAAATGTAAAAATGCATCAAATAAACGTGTCTTTTTTATGTTTACGTGAATGTTTAATGGTATTCGCTCGCTTGGCATTCAGGTCACCTACTTGTGGCAAAGAGCTTAGGCTAACCGGATTTTAGTGCAATATTAATTCCACGACTTTAAATCGTGTATTAAAACGCTTGCTAACTTTTGTGGCGCCGTATCTAACTCTATTACGATGACTCTAGTCCTTTTTGTCTGTTGATCTAGTCTGACACTCATATGGCTGCATCTTTTAAATTACTTTATCTCAAACATTGTCTTAAATATCGTCATTGTATTCTAAGTAACAGAACACGAAGGGCCTTGTTGACGGTCGAATTACATTGCAGGCGCGATTTTCTGACGATAAATCGGATTGCAGGACTGTTTGACATTTGTTTTTAACTTTTTAAAAGTCAAAGAGACTATGGAATAATGAACAACAATGTCATACAGCCAAGTCGATGGCCGAGAAATGCGCGTTTTGTTCGAGTCTAACGTTTTTGTCAGTGTCTCAAATTGCTTACGGTGACAGATGACATAAAAAAAGGCGGGAACGTGAAAACCACCTAAGTTGCGAAGAAGTTTAGTGCAAAATTTATTTTCATTTCCTCTCAATGTAAGACGGCAAGCGGAGTCTTAGTAAAAGGGTACGGAACCCTAAAAAGGGTTCCCGAATATAATTTAAAATGACTAAAGGTTACAATTGATTGCCTCGTCAGCATTCTTGCTAGTTCCTTACACTGCCAGCAACATGCATATTTCGAGCACAGAACAATGGTCTAGGTGTAAATGCAGCCGCTATCTAGGAAATATATTTGTGTTCCGTGGACACGATTGTGAGAACTAATTGAACTTCAGTGTGGCGTTAGCATTAATAGAGGAGCGGGCTAATTTAATGCTCAAGTTTCATGTAAATTTAGTTCGAATTGTGTTTTGGACTTGAATTAGTTGGCTTTACATAAAATGTTCCGACGTTTCTGTTAATTTACATCAAAATAAACATATTTCAATGAACTATAATTATTTTAAAAAAGCCGTGGTAGCCTAGTGGTTTGACCTGTGGCCTTTCAAGCAGAGCGTCGTGGGCTCAAATCCCGGGCGCGCGCGCACCTCTGAGTTTTTCGGAATTTATGTGCGAAAATTACATTTTGAAATTTGCCATGAGCTTTTCGGTGAAGGAAAACATCGTGAGGAAACCTGCACACATCTGCGAAGAAATTCAATGGTGTGTGTTAAGTTTCAATGGTGTCTGTTAAGTTCCCAATCCGCCCTGGGCGCGCCTATGCCATGAGGCACGCCGAATTACGCGACAATTTAATAATAAAAAAACAACAACAACATACTTACTGAAATTGTAGCGAATTCGGAATAAAAAGGCTATATTATTATTATTATTAATAATTATTTTTTCAATTGAATCTTTTCAATAATGTTTTAGTTTCGTAGTTTCCTTTAAATTACGCTGCGCATGAAATGCTACGGCGTAGAGAGGTCGTAGCGATGTCTACGAGGAAAAAGCGTAGCAGATTATAATATCGCCTAAAGCTTTTATACGCACCACCATTAATGCCTTGCGTGTAATACTTATTATTTTTGTGACACACACGTAATGTAAGTAACATTTTTTTAAAGCGTTCTTCCATGCTGGTCTGGGAGCAAAGAAAAAAACATAGAATGTACCAGTTGCTTCTCTTCCCGCGCTGGTAAAAGCCCATCGAGGGATTGGGCGAAAATCTTAGGGATCATGTTATATACCCGTTCCATCCATACGCCCACAATCATACTAAACGTGGTCTTTAGGTTTTGTTACCATAGGCTCTGTCTACCCCGTAAGGGATAAAGATGTGATTTATGTAATAATTATGTATTTTTTGAAATAAAAATGGATTTTTCTAATGATTCTTGTTCTTGTTGTCTTGTTGTTGTTGTTGGTGTTTTAGTTGTCCATGGGCGGCGGTGATCGCTTACCATCAGGTGCATCGCATGCCCGTTTGTCGGTTTTAATATATAAAAAAAACTTAAAATAAAACTGAAAAAGCCCTAATTTACCTTCGTCTTTTAAAATGCAATACCAGTGTCTCGCATCAATTTTATTTTTCAAAATAAACGTAAAAGTTAATTAAGAAACTAAATCGTGTTTGTGTTTTCAATTCTACCAACTCAACCGTGTATCGTCAAATGGATACAGTTTGTAATTAATCACGTCTTGTATCGTATCAGATCGGAGGACGAAGCATCCGTTAGACGCGACCCGTATCCGTCTTGCGTCAGGTGCCGACTTAGAATAATGGCGGCTCACATTATCGTGTTGAATTTTGTAGCTCATGCATCGGAATTGAGGCTGCAAACTTATTACCTTGTGTATGTTAAAAAGTATTTTTTTGTAAATGTTTACTATATTTACATACATATATACCGTCACGCCTCTTTCCCACAGGGGTGGGCAGAGACTACTTTGTTCCACTTGCTACGATCCTGATATACTTCTTTCGCTTCATCCACATTCATCAATCTCTTCATACATGCTCGTCGGTTTCGGCTACTCCTGACCTGACCTTTTTCCAAAAGTCTCCTATTTGGTCTTGGAACGTCCGTCTAGGCCTTCCCCTCCCAACATAACCATTCACAATTAGAATAATGGCGGCTCACATTATCGTGTTGAATTTTGTAGCTCATGCATCGGAATTGAGGCTGCAAACTTATTACCTTAGACTACAAGCCCATGGACAAAAAAACATGTGAAATGAACCAGTGTGAAACACGCTTAGAAGGCTGTTACTATATCATAAAATAACTCTGAGCGCTATGCCGTCTTTTCTGATTTTTTCCCATATAAAGAAAAAAAAACTTGCACTAACTTCCGGCATCATCACTTCAAAGCGGCACTAGGTCTTTTGACATTTATTTTTAATCATCTCTAAGCTATAAGCTATAAAAACTTTACTTTACTTTACTATATTTGTACCTGTATATTAAAGGAAACCGTGACTGACTGTTCGATCATCGCAGAGATCAGATCACTAAATGCATTGCGCTGAACGTAAGCAACCGTGTTACACTGTCAATTTTATTTCTGTCCGGATAAAGCCGCCGGCAACAACTAGTCATTGATACACATACACAAATCACGTCTTTATCCCTTACGGGGTGGACAGAGCCTAAGGTAACAGGTACCTAACGGCCACGTTTAGCAAGATTGTGGGCGTATAGATGGAAAATGGAATCAAAATAGTGATGGGTTGCTAGCCTCATCGCCTATAATATGATTCTTATTATTTTCGCGCATTCCCTCGATGGGCTTTTACCATCTGCGCGGGTAGAGAAGCGACTGGTACGTTCTATGTTTTTTCTTTGCTCCCAGACCAGCATGGAAGATTGATAAATAATACTTATTTAAAATATGACGAATTTGTGACAAAAATTCTTGCTGGTTGTAAAAACATGGCGTCAACAAAGTAAAGCCAACGGCATATTAAATCGATCTATTTTGTTTCTACTAAATAAATAACAGTAAAGCATTTTTAAGAGGGGATCGAATTATTTGATCCAAATAACGGTCTATGTTCTTTGTCCCAGAACGCCTTTGTTATTTTAAAACTGGTCTCAGTTTAAATCAGCTCTATCTGATATAGTAACGTATTTTTCTTTGTCTCTCATAAATAAGGAGCGTTGTTTTATGCCCTCTCAAGTGTCTCGGTAAAGAACAACACAATAAAAGAAGAAAGAACTAACGTTCTATATTTCCAACAAAATGGTTTTTTCTGGGTCGGGCGCCATAGAAATTATCACGCTATCTATTAAAAAAAACGCATCAAAATCCGTTGCGCAGTTTTAAAGATTTAAACATACATACAGACAGACCGACAGACAGACAGATAGCGGAAAGTGACTTTGTTTTATAATACATAATGTAGTGATGATATTAAGTGGGTCACCAGATGGTAAGGGATCACCACCACCTATGGACACACAGGATTTCAGACCCATTTCGACCCTAGACAGTTAGAGGGGGTATACCTCATGTGCCAATAATTTCACTAGCCATCTTACTCTACTGGTCCAGAATCTAACTATTTTGGGTTTTTCTTACTCAGAATCGTTTACCCTATCGATCCTTATACAATAAAAAATGTGTCCCAAAATTTATATTCCAGTTCGTCAATTTTTTTTATATGTATGTAAGGCAAACGCTCAATAGCTACCTATTTAAATGAGTTTTTTTTACAGAAATGTCAATGTACTCTTAACGACCCACCTTTCGTTCTAATTTGAAAATTACTGATAATGATAAAATACTGATTTGCAAATTTAAATTTCATTTCCAAATCACTATGATTTGAAATTGATATTTGTAGGAACAGCGGACTTGAGATTGTCGTTACATTTCGTTGCTGGTAAGTTCCTCTGTGTAATCTCTTAGCGAAATCTACTTACAACTACAGTTGAGACTTCGTCTTTTAGAAACTAAATATTTTACTTTCGGTACTTGATTCAGTTGGAAATAGAGGACAAGATTTCTATACTAGAAACTAATATAGTTTCGACCATAAATCAAAAAGTGAAAAATCTACACAAGCATACTATGATAATTATTTCCATATTTACTTAAGGTACTATTAAATGAATCAGGAATTTTTACTTCTTGATTTCTTGTTTACTTTTACGGTTTTACCCTTAAAAAATAAAATTTTAAACGACACTGAAAATTAGAACACAGAAAAATCAGAAAAGTAAAACTATGGCCGGGAATCGAACTCGGATCCTCGTCATTCAAACACCACCCTTCGCAGGTGGATAGCCTTCGAATTTTTCTATCTGTTACTAGCTGTCACGTGACCTTGTTACTATGCGTATTTTGTCGCTAAGCGTCATCTGTTTGAATAATGTGGAAGATCTACTGCTCACCATATTATATTTACTTAACTCCAGCTGCCAAAATAAAGTAGAGTCCTAAAAACTCCACCAAATCGTTATCATCGTTAGCGTAGCTTAAAATGTTGAAACTCAGCCCGTCCAAGAAATATAGCGACGAAGCGAAATTTAGGATTCAATAGCCCAGTCCACCATGATAACTATGCCAATTACACGACAGCCCCAGTTTTAGAGGCCATTAGGTTCAAATTGGAGTCAGCATTTCAAATTTGCCAAGTTTGGCTTTTTATTTTCTAGGTTCATTTTAATATACCTACCTATATACACCACTTTTTAACGACTAACAAAAAAAATTAACATCAGATTTAATAATTAAAAAACCCCACGCATTGGTCGAGTAATTAAGTAAATAAAAAAAACGAATTTACGCCAGAAAGGCCTTACATCATTTTAGAAAAGACATGATACTCTTCAAACTACTTAACCGATTTTTACGAAACTTGTCTAAGAACCACTGCAAGGAAACTGGCTTTTGGATGAAATCGAAATCGGTTAATCCGTTTAGGAAATACGATGCCCTACACACGACACACACACACACACACACACACAAAATGCCACGGGCCTCTAGCTCTACGGGGCCCCGAACTGGCTTGGTTTAGAGCACAGAAGGGACGCTGACGCACTTCTTTACATTAAGGAAGGACCCCCATCTACCGAATTTTCCACGGGCCCTAAACGTTATAGTTACGCCACTGGCCCTTAGACATCCATAACGCAACAACGAATTGGGAGACTTGCATAACCTATGACGATTTTTCACACAAAAATATATCACTATCACTACATAGTATAAAAAAGTCGCTTTCTCTGTCCCTGTGTCCATATGTCCCTATGTATGATTATATCTTCAAAACCACACAACAGATTTTGATGCTGTTTTTTTTAATAGATAGATATAGAGTGATTCAAGAGGAAGGTTTATATGTATAATACATGTATAATATACCGTGCGAAGCCGGGGCGGGTCGCTAGTTACAAATAATCGGCACGCCGCAAAGCTTCAAAGCCCACTTTTTAATTCGAAACATAAAGTACATGCGAAACATTTTACAAGCGGAGTATTTGTTGCCAATCAGAAAGTTGCGGAACTCACGATATGTAGCAAAAAGAATCTCGTGCGGGCTCGTTTTCGAAGCAAACAACTCATCAGTAGCGCAAACAAGAAGCGTTTCAGAACGCGTATTTGATTTATGCAACCGAATTCGGAAGGTAAAAGATAATCTGTTTACCTTGATCTTTATGATTGTGGAGGAGAGGCATGTTTGAATGAACGAGAATCAGGTTAGAACTTATTAGAACAAAGGCAGCAATATATAAGTACTAATGAGAAACATTCATAAAATTGTTTCATGGATTTCATTAAACTGGTACATTCTATGTTATTTCTTTGCTCCCAGACCAGCATGGAAGATACTATTCATTAATTTTACAAGAAATACCAAAAATTATGTCCAATTAAGCGTGAAATAGAGCCACGTCAACGTTGAAACATTGACGTTTACTCTGATCTTGGCTCGGATTTATATCTGCTGATTTAATGACGGACGTTTGATTATAATTAATACTTGCGCAAACGCACAGCGTCAGGAAGTCGAATCAAAGCCTGACAGTAATCGCAGATACTTTATAATAGCTATCCCTTCTTGATTGCCTATCAATAACAATCTCTTTTGAGTTTATCATGGAAATTGGTTTCTCAATTCAGTCGGTAGTATGAACTTGGAACACGCATTCAGTTTTGAGTCAGTTTGATGCCAAAATAATCGTCTGACTATCTCCGATGTTTTATTTGTGGTTTAAGACCGGGGTCTACTTCAAAGACAAACCTTGTAATAATAGACTACAAGCCCATGGACAAAAAAACATGTGAAATGAACCAGCGTGAATGAAGCTAGAAGGCTGTTACTATATCATAAAATAACTCTGAGCACCATGCCGTCATTTCTGAGCGGTACAGATTTTTCTCAACATTGAAAAAAAATATAAAGAAATTGCTCTAACTTCAGGCACCACCACTTTAAAGCGGCACTAGGTTTTTAAAAACGCCGTAAATAAATAATTAGTCGTAATTCCTCACTTGTACCTGAGAAATCCCATAAATGTACCGCTTCGAAATGACGGCATAGCGCTCAGAGTCATTTTATGATATAGTAACAGCCTTCTAAGCTTCATTCACGCTGGTTCATTTCACATGTTTTTTCCATGGGCCTGTAGGTAGTCTATAAACAAAATGATAAGTTAAGGTTCATATTAATGAACAAAAAAGATTTACCTTGCTACAGCGCTACTGCAATTTGCTCGGTTGGTAGCGGAGCAGCAAGGCAAACGTTTTTTTGTTCATATCCTATGATGTATTATGTACGTTTTTTGTAACCGGTCTTATTTTGTTTCATACTAACATTAAGAGGTCTAAGCGGTACCGTATTCCTGCTTCATTTAATCACTAGTAGTACAAGAGACCGCCCTAATGCTTCCATTAGAAGCACTTTAGTCTGCGCTCACGAATAAATGGATGTATTTAAGCAACTAGACTTCAAAACAGCAGACGTAAGGGAGATAAATAGGATTTTAGGACGGCGGGAACGGCGTTTTCCATTAAATAAATTAGATTTTGACAAAATGCTCATGTGACAGAATGTTAATGTAATGTAATGACCACTTCTTAATCAAAAAATAATGGAAAGCGGTAAGGGCCCATTACAACTGTAATTAACTTTAATTGAGATATGTGAGTGCAGTTGTCTTATTTAGTAGGGTGACGAGTCGTGTTTCTTAAAAATGATCAACTAATTAGAATAAGAAGCTTTTCGTTTAGACATTCGAACGTTGTGAAAGAATTAATTAGGGTGTGAAATATTTTGAATGAAACCTTTTAACTGCTGCTACAGCGCCATCTGTTTTTAGTCGTTTGAATTTCGTGGAACTCTGCTCAGAAGCTAGCTAACCACGCTACTGGTTGAAGCTAAATTTCTGCCTTAGGTTAGTTGGCAATACAGACAACTTCGTGTAGATGTCCCTAAGCCTGATTTTTAATATTGAACAAGTATTTTTGTTCATCAGAATAAAATTAACATTAATTGAGTTTCATTTGTCTAGCTTTACTAAAACGGATCGGAAATTCTTATACTACGGCAATTAAATTAACATAGCTTGTTTTATTATTGTTTGCACATGTTTTTCACACCGTTTATGAAGCAATTCAAATATCTTTCCGAAAGTCGCGGAGTTGGAAAACATTGCGAGCTTGTAATTTTTAATTTTCAGTTGCCTAAAGAGAGAAAAGACAGAAAAAATTATTGAAACTTTTCAGGTTAAGCCGGCATCAATACAAAACATCGCTTAAAGATGCAGCGGAAAGAGTTATCCATAAAAGATCCGACTCTCAACCGATTCCCATTCATTCATGAATCACCTTCATCCATTGAAAGGCGACCTTACTTCGCCTCATGGTGTCATATTGATGTCAAACCCTGACATGCGCACTAGCCGAGCATGCGCTTTACCAACCCACGGTTTATCTGTTATGTAGTTTCAGGTAGCAAAATCTTTCTAGCTTTTTTAATAAGCTGTTACTATTTACTAGTTAGCCTTTTTGTAATTTGTTAAAGTAACTTAGCCGATTATAATCGTGTAAAACAAGACAGTATCACACTCGTTCTAAGTTTATAAAAACAATTGAATATTATTAAAAAGTATTAGCTAACATATCAGTGTATTTGATTGAGTTTTTCATCTTTTGTGGCGGTTTCGATGCTGTGTTGAGTGAGTCGAGTACGTGCCGGAGGCGCGTGAAAGAAGTCACATCAACAGGTAGGTTTGGTGTTTGCTTGTAGTTAGCTGATAACTGGGTGTAGATATATAGTATAGTTCCTGGGTGGGCGTTACACCAGACGGCGTCGTTGGCGTGGGAGGAACATCTGGCAGCTAGACTCGGCGTGGGCAAATGCAACAAGATCACCTTGCAAACTTTAATATTACCGAATATTTTAGCTACATTTTAACTCTTATATTTTGTTTGCGCAATCTCAGGGTATTAAGAAAGAAATAAATAATAAAAAACAGCAATTTCATACCAATAAAGAATTTCGATTAGAAGTTTGAGATTTGCAACAATCCAATATGAGAAGGACGCGGCACGCAAAAGACAAAAAATCCAGTCATGTTTATCGTTATCATCAATAATATTTTTGTACACGTAAAAAGTAAACTTGTTTTGTACAACGCCTTTGTTTTCATTAATGTGGCTGCGATATATTCAATAATGTACAACGTTGGCATAAAATCGATATTGTAGGGGATGACGCGATCGGTTTACGGGTCGGTGCACATGGCCCATTTATCGGTAACTAAGGACATCTATTAGCTGCATGTAACTGGGGCTTGCACGTATACGTTGAAGTTGTGATAATTAGAGAGAGAGAGAGAGAGAGAGAGAGAGAAACATACATTTATTTACACAGCAATAAATATCTAATTAAAGCAATAAATATAGCAAATTCCAAATCGGCACCATGGCCAAGGGGACCTCTTTTAAGTAATGTTTTTAGTTGATGGTTCATGTTTAATTTACATTAAGTTCTGAGAGGAAACCTGAGCCCAGCAGTGGGCGATGATGAAGTTAAGGATCATTTTAGGTTTAATAGAAAATAAGCCGGCTTTAATGCCAGATAAAGAATTGTAATGTTTAGGAATAAAAAAAAATACAACTATTGTACTTATTTTACCCATTTCGGTACTATTCCTAAGTATATTGTATTGCTTCCTATTATAATTGTACGTGTATCGAATGTGTGTAAATAAATGTTTCTCTCTCTCTCTCTCTCTCTCTCTCTCTCTCTCTCTCTCTTATTATATATTATTGTCCATATATTTTAAACTAGCTGTTGCCCGCGACTTTGAATGCGCATTATTACACATAGCCTTTGTTCATCAGGGGTAATGTACGATTTTAGTGGTGAAAGAATTCACAAATTGGTCTAGTAGTTTTGAAGCCTATTCAATGCTTTCCTTAGCGTAGATTAACCAAAATTTAGACTGAACTGAACAAATAACAACTACTTTATATTTTGTACTACCGACCCTTCCCACCTTGCACGGGTGCAAGCAGTGTTTCTCTACTATATTGTGCATGTAATGCATATAAACATTTCTCTTGAATACTCTATCTGTTTAAAAAAACCGCAAATAAATCCTTTGCGTAGTTTTAAAGATCTAGGCATACATAGGCTCCGACTGACCGCGGAAAGCGACTTTGCTTTATACTACGCAGAGATGACTTTTGAGGCAGATTGCTTGAATGGGAATTTAATTAAAAAACAGAAAACGTTTTTGTACATATTAAGATGTTTCCAGCAAATTTCTTTATTGCGCGAGAACTATGCCATTTTCCGTGTTAAAGAGTATATTTCTTTAAGGTGCACTTTATCTTCTTTCCAAATTAAACCTAAATCGATACAGCGGTTGTGTTGTGAAGAGGTAGCAAACATACATAGGTACAGATATAAGAGCCAGTTACTTTCACGTTTAGAAATTAATAAATAGATAGATCTTACCGCAGGAATGACAGAGACGAGAATCCTGTAATCTTGTACCAAAATTTGTGATAAACCAGCACCGTTGTGTGGTCTCCTATTTGTGACGGGATTATTTAGACGAGTAATTTTTATCCATGATTGTTTACAGTAAAATGTTAAATTTAAAGATTAAATTAGATTAGATTAATTTATTATTGTTTGTAATTTATTGTTATATTTTATTTCTGAATTGATAGTAAACTAAGCTAACCTAACCTACTACATTCTGATGGCTTTACCAAAATTCCTGAAAAATACACGATTTCATGTGTCATGTCCAAAAAAATTATGACTAAAGAAAATTATTATATTTTATGTGTCATAACATAAGAAAGTAACAAAAAGATCATCAATTGTTAATAAAATGAAGACACAATAAAGTACAGTAAAATTCGATGGCTTTGTCATAATGAAAATAACAAAAAACAAATGAATAAAATTACCTACGCAATAAAATGCTTTAACCCCACTACATACGAGTACATACACATAATAAGAACGCTCTAAATATTTATTCTCCTCCCCCTTTCAACGCAGTTAACAATTAAGTTTTGTTCAGAACGTCTGCATGTTACACGCTACAAGCGAAATTCCATCTATGTCTTACGCGCAAGCGAGAGTGGGATATTTCACACAAATAACGTCTTCATCCCTTACGGGATAGACAGAGTCTAAAGTAACAAGACCTATAGGCCATGTTTAGCATGATTGTGGACGTGTACGTGGAAAGGGGAATCAAAAATAGTGATGGGTTGCTAGCCGCATCGCCTCTAGCAAACGGGAGTGTACCTGTTCTCCACGACTTGACTTCACTATATCGCGGAGATAGCAAAGTAAATATATTCAATTGTGGGGACCTAAGATTTTCACCCATTCCCTCAATAGGCTTTTACCATCTGCGCGGGAAGAAAAGCAACTGGTTCTACGTTTTTTCTTTACTCTCAGACCAGCATGGAAGATGGTTCATGTTTCAAGTTGCATTAAAGATAAACAGTAATTGTGCTGCATCCTTCGTCCTTTGTTTACACTCAAAACAGTGATTCGCGACAAACAGTTTGCCGGTATTCCGTAAATCTCTCTAATTGTAAACACTTAGAGGAAATGAAAACCGTCATTTTATGTGCTCACGCCCGGCCATAAACAAAGTGAGACGTACAGTACGTTGCTTGGTACAAGTCTAAACCTGTTTACGAAATGCTAAAACCCTAAGCAAGATTTAGGAGCCGCACAGCTGCACGTTTGAAGCGAAATTCTGTCCCTGTCTAACGCATAAGCATTGGGATCGCTTAAGAGTGGAATGGAATTTTGTTCACTGGTCTACAGTAACTAAGAACCCTAAGTGTGGACATGACATTCCGCTCGCAGCAGACTCGCGACCCACGTCCACACTACGGTTTTTAGTTACTGTTAGATGCGACAGTTACTGTTACAGCTCGCAAAGGTACGCGAAGCCCTGGAGGTTTAATTTTCGGCTACTCTCGAACATATTCTGTTATTGATCAATTTTGTATGATATTATTCATTTGCCGGTATTAATGACCTCATTTTATGTACTGTAGAGAGACAAGGAAGGAAGGAGAGGGAAGCTTTGGAAATCAGCTTCCGTGGTACGTTTAAATTTTCCTCTTTTAACTTGGGCAGCAGCAGAGCAGGGTATTACAACCCGAGTCCCTATTTCCTCCTGCCAGTCGAATTCTGAGCGCCGTGGCGAGCAGTCGTTTCCGAAACCTACTGCTGTGAAATAAATAGACAAAATGGATCTCACCATAACCAGACACTTCAGCTTAGATGATGTTGGTATTATTTTTAAATTTTGGCGTTAAGTGATTTTTTTTTATTTTTTTTTTATTTTGATCTCGAGTTTCTTTTTTGTTTATTACAAATTGTGTAAAAATCTTTTAAGTACCTATCAAATGAATCAATAATTTTTATTTTTACTTTTTCCCGGCCATAGCTTTACTTTTCGGATTTTTCTGTGTGTTCTAATTTTCACCGACATTTAGAAATTTAAAAATCTTTTGTTGATTATTAATTTCGGGTACCTACCTACGATAGTTTGTCCAGAAGTATTAAAAATCTAAGTTGATCTTCAACTTCTTCCTGTATCCAGATTGGTTTGTAATTTAGTGCATGTATGTAGATCGAATGAGCTCACAATCAGTAGTTGTCAGTTAACAAAGCTGTCTTCAATGTTATAATATTATTGATGGCTAATGCTGGAAAAAGTTAAATCTCGATTTTTAGCAGTGTTAAAAAATGATTATGATTATCAAGTTTATTCCAAATTTTGCGAATAAATCGAGCTGCAATTATTTACTGTAACACGGGCTGACAAAATCTAGATAAATAACGCTCTTCTCATTTTTCCTAACGTCAAATTTTATCACGATAATTTAAAGATAATCACTTTAAATCCTACTTATGGCGTGTTTCTTGTCCTTTTTCCTTTTTCTTAACTTAGCTATACCGGAAATTATGACGAGAGAAAAAACTTTTCATCTCATCCATCTGAAGCTTCCATCTTACAAGACTTAATTACAAGTAGCTGCGCATTGGAAATGACATTCGTTTCTTTGTCAAAGTTTTTCATAAAGTCCTTCGGGATTCCCGGTATTGAGTAGCTAATTATAACTTTACTCAATGCCTTTTTAAGTTACATTTTATGTGTACCTCATAAGGGATAAAGACATGGGTTATGTAGTAAAAAGTCAACATTTATGTAAAATTATTTTTACAGATTTGTGTACAAACGATGCCATCCTTTTACTAAGTAAACTTGTCAAAATAGTTATTAAAACACTTTTTATTGTTTTGGTGTTGTGTTCAAAATGTATTAAACCATAACGGAAATAAAAATAATTTCAACATTACGAGTACACATTCAAATAATATAACGTGAGTCCTACTCACACTTAGATTTTGTTTTTCGACTGTTTTTTTAAACCGGTGTACTCATTTTTTTCAATCAATGTTTGCATAAACGAACAGAACAAAGAGAGATTACATGTACGTATAAAATATGAATACTAATGCTTCAAACATCAAATAACCCAGACTTGAGTGAGGGCTTCGTAAACCTTTTCCTTTTTGCTAAACTGACAAAAAGTGCGTGATGCTTACGGCGAGTCAAGCAGAATTGATACAACCATTATTTTTCTTTTACACACGAAGAAGGAAATAATAATGTCTCACGTAGGTACCGTGGTACTAGCAAAACAAGACAAATATTAACGCGTCTTATTATAGCAATAGGTCCATACTGACAATATAATCATGCTTGGTAGCCATCTACGTATCAAGTATACACGTATCAAGTTATCAGTGATTCTCGAGGCAGGTTTAAGTGTATAATTTGTAAAGCTTATTGTAAATTGCAAATTGTCTAAATTTCTGGAAATATGACGACAATTGTTGGAAATATCGGTAAAAGTCAAGATGCCTGGGATACAAATTTTAAATCTCCGTGGAAGAAGTCTCTAGAAACACCTAGGGTCTTATACCGTGCTTTGTGGTCAGCCACTATCTTATTTATATTTTGTTTTAGTCGTCAATGCGAAGCGGGGCGTTAGCAGCTATGGAGGCGGAGCCTGACCTCAGCACCTTCGAGAACAAGTCAGGTTTGGCCGAGGACATGAAGTTCCTGGCTTCCATGCCGGAGCTGTGTGACGTCACCTTCCTCGTGGGTGACACCAGGGAGCCTGTGTGTGCCGTCAAAGCTGTGCTAGCAGCTAGGAGCAGGTAAGAAGAGACTGACAATTTGACATCGAAGGAATGGACGAAAACCTTCAGAATCATGTTATAGGCGATGCGGCTAACAACACATCACTAATTTGATTCGCCTGTCCACCTATAGTATGCCCACAATCATGCTAAGCGTGGCCTTTGGATCTTGTTACCCTAGGCTTTGTTGTGGCAGGCTGCGTGAGCGATAAACACTAGGGTTTTGGTTACTGTAACATGGTTACAGCTCGCAGATGAATACCCGGCTTAAAGTGATGTTTCGTTTTATCTGATATAATAGATTTACATTTAGAAATCGTGTTTCTAGAAACTTCTATCAATAGCTCATAAATACGCTAGGAATGAAATCCAAAATGCCACTTGGTTCATTACATTTCGGAGGTAATCAAATGAAAGGCAAAGTAGTGCTCCTGCCAAGTCGAGTGCAAGGTAAACAGCCGGACCATTATTTTCTGAAAGCATTTCGGCGTATTTTTACGCCTCTGTCTTGCGTTATCTTGCAAATTACTAGTATTCTTATGTTCATCTTCTATGCTCGATTGACTTTTAGGTTTCACTTCTTGTAGTCTCGTACTTGGCACTTTTAACAAATTGTTTTTGTAGAAATAATAATTATATAGTTTATAAAAAAACGACATCATAGAAGACAATAACTTATAAAGCAGCGACTTACAAAATTACTTTTTTTATTCATTTTAAATTTCCCTGTGGACTAATTAGTTACAAGTTGTTTGCCGTTCTAATTAAGGATTCTTGTAAATAAACTTATCTTTCCCAAGAGGATCTCTAATTAGGTTTACGCATCTTGTTACTATAAAGTTTTCATACCGGAGAAGACGTAAGCATTATGGTTTAAAGCCCTTGAGTTAGAAAATTATTACATATTAAAATGATGTGCTTCGTTTCTAAAACGAGTACAATAATAGAAAATATAAAAAAGCACCTTAGTAAAAGCCTCACCGTTTTCGAGGAATTTCGATCCTATTTTTGTTTTTTTTTTTGCACAAAAATATTGAGATTTTCGGATTTAATTAATTTTTGTGATGCAAAACGCTTTTAAATGTAACGAAAGGCGAGCGTCTTCATTCTTTTCTGTGACTTTTTTGTTTTCATTTTCGAGTTTCCAAGGCATTTTATCGACAAAAGTGAATTTCTCAAGGAACCTAGTGCACGTAACGTGCTCGAAGGATTTATTTTTATTATTTGATAGGTGTAAGGTCACCCAATCGATAGTGGGTCCATTGAAGGAGTATAGAATGGACCTATTGTAAGGTGGCATATATTCGATGTGATATACATTATAAATATCAAAGAAAATCCACCTTTGAAGTAGAATGGTGATATAATAACTCAAATAGGCACAAACTTCAAAAAATAATTACCCTGCAGTTTTTTTCGTTTTGAACTCGGCTCTATTTACAAAATGCACATTTGATTTTATTGTGTAACTTTATTAGTATATTTCTTAAAGCTAGAAAAAATTTTTTTTTCATTGTATTATTACCAACGGCGTTTGATGAAGCAATTCAATTATCTTCAATCGATTACTAGTTACAATAATTTCGTTGAAGGCGGCGTAAATAGCTTTCAGCTCATGCAATTTAATTTCTTCTTGACGATAGTATCATAAAATAAATTCGGATTAGGCTAGTAAGACTGTTAAAATCTACTGAATAATTTAATAAATAAAGCTGTGTATCCAGTGTGTATCCTAGTTTAAGATGCGAATATTGCCATCGGTATAAAAGTTTCCGTTTACCATATTTACAAATCCTTCAAAATCCTTTTACGATGCGACGGCTTCGGGCCTCTTATCCCCGTACGATTGAAGGATTTTCGTGAAATGCTGGATTTCTTTCGGAAATCGCATCATTATTTTTATTTTCGGGCATGAGCGTAAGTCTTCAAAATTTAACAAAAGAATTTCTTTAGGTAAGCTTTTATGAAAAATAACTTCACATTAAAAATAACACGTATTAAATTTAATACAGCTGAGAGCAAAAGCACTCTGCCCCGCAATTTGAACCGACGGAAGAATAATGTCAGGAATTTGCTCATAAAAGTGAAGGACGAGATTCCAGGCATGACTGGCCACGTTGTTTCGTAGTTAACTTGACGTACGTGGCTCACCCCAAACGTTACAAAGAGCCACATAATGTAACGGACACGTTAATTTACAGCTGGCCGGATTTACTAACAAAGTAACCTTCAATGTTTTTTGTTTTTAGGGTGTTCCAAAAGATGCTGTATCAAGCCCCAAGCCCACAGAGAAAGAAGGAACCGGCGCCTCGGGAGAACAAACTAAGACTCTTTCTGAAGAGATCGTCTGAACCACTTTTAAATCTTCAGAATGCAGCACAACAGGTATTACTTTTATTCACATAACACTTTATCCCCGTGCTAGTTTGTGAATGCTACATGTTACAAAACCCTTGTTAATTAATTATGTGTTTAAAGAATAGAAAAGATCCCGTCCTTAATAAGTCCCTCGTTGGCTTCGCTTGAACATAATGATGGTATGGAATCACTATCCAGAGTCCTGTACTAAACCAGATTTCCTCATTTTCCTTGATAGAATATCGTTTATAGACTTCATAACCGTGTAACAAGAAATACTTATCCGTGAGGTTTATCGCAAAAGTTTTGATTACTAACGTACTCAATGGTTTCAGTAGGAAATGCGTTGGAGAAATAAAATACGGTTATTTCGTCGTTCATTAAAGAGAGTATTGCTTATTCAATTAATAATACACCACGTAGAGAAAAGCCAAAAACGCTTGGTTAGGTATATCAGAAAAAATATGAAGATAAATGCTTTTGTTATTTCCACAACAGAGGTCCGCTTTCGCGCAGCAATTGGCACCAATTCAAGAGGTAAAAACTAAATTAACGGTGTTGTAGGGGTTACAGAAGTAACGCTATAAATTTACTCAGTGTTCTTGTACAGATGTTTATTACTTTTTTGTAGTTGGGATTGAATCGTCTCTGCAAACTGAGTCTTCAATAGAACAATATTCATTTGTTTCATTATTCTTAGGATGGCACGATTGATGTTGCATGTCAATTTTGCTATTCATTTTCGTTTCTAACTGGAGGTAAGTATAATAAATTTAAATGTCGTGGTTATTTTTGAAATTTTATGCAACTCATGGTGTTATATTCACAAGTTTATTCAAGTACAGAGAATGTGTTTATAGTCATCTTTGACTTGGAATACTGTAGTTACTTTCTCTGTACTTCGCACTATCGTGTTGTAAATAAGTTATTAGGCATGCAAACGAACTCGAGATCTCATTACTCATTCGAAGATTTTTTTATTATTTTGTCACAATTATTGTGCACAATTTTTCATAACTCTCAGTAATTTTATCTAAATTACGCTTGACTCGTATTGTAAATTTCGTACAAAAATTCGATTTCTTTGATTCATCTTGCTACTTTTGATAAATTTTAGATCATGATAGCTGCCAAAAAGCACTCCGTTGACTATTTTGTTTCACACAGCCTTCATCGCAGCAGCATCAGACCCTGATCATCGAAGAGTTTGAGCCAGATGTTTTCCGTCAGCTAATAGAATACATACACACTGGGTGTGTTACGCTGCAGCCGCGGACTCTACTCGGTAAGTTTAGATTCTTCTTCTTCTTCTCCAGCTGTCGGTCTTACTCTTCTTCTACTTCCATGCTGGTCTGGGAGCAAAGGAAAACACAGAATATATCAGTTGCTTCTCGTCCCGCGCAGATGGTAAAAGCCCATCGAGGGTATGGGTGAAATTCTTAGGAATCATGTTATAGGCGATGCGGCTAGCAACCCATCACTATTTTGATTCCTTTTTCCACCTATACGCCTACAATCATGCTAAACGTGGCCTTTAGGTTTTGTTACCTCAGGCTCTGTCTACCCCGTAAGGGATATAGACGTGATTTGTGTATGTATAATATGTGTGGAATGAAACCTGTTTCTCAACGTTTTCAGCATTCCATAATTCAAAATTATTACCAAAGAAGGAAAATTGTTTCCTCCAAATTCTACCGGTAATTTGTTTTACATCTCAATATAAACATACAAAGCGTTACTAAGAAACCACTATTCAGTTATTTAATCGAATTGAAATATATTTTTGGAAAGTATTTTCCTGGGTATATTACTAGCAAAAATCAAAAGAAAATATTGACGCAACGTTCAATTACGGCTCGGTAAATTCTGAAAATCAATTCCGAGTTATTTGTTCGCTGTTCCTAAGAGATATCTTATTTCTATTGAACAAACAGCTACATCTTCGTTGCTTTTAAGTCACTTTTGAAACGAAGTATTTATTCATTTGCGAACAGAACTGAGTTTAATCAGTATAATCAGACCACCATTGTTCTTAAAGAGGTCTTTAACTGATTGAAAATTTGTGATATTTGCGTTCATTACTTATTATTTTGATTATTCAATGACTTTGAACACTGTCTTAAATTGTTTTTAGCAACGAGTTGACCTTTTGAAGGCTTTTATAAAATTTATTCTATCCAAACGGCAGTCATTAAAGTCGGAACCATCCTAAAAATTCAATTAAAATTTCAAACGCTGAAATTTTCTTTACAGAACCTCTGCATAACCGCTAAAAATTTCCAATAAAAGCCCGAACGGTCCGAAATGAATTGTTCACTCGCCTAGAAAGAAGTAAAATGGGACCAAAGATTCAATTTCCGATTTAACAGCGAGTCATATTTAATCCGAAAGAATTCATTTCCATTCGGTAGAGTTTTTTGTCGCCCGGAATTATGACTTGCCGCTTTGTGTTTCGAGCTGTGGCCGTAGGCTACCAGCTTTATGATGTTTTAGGGGCTGACGTCACAAATTTTAACATAGGTCTAATACACTACAAAAAGTGTCGCTTGAGAAGCAGTAAAAAGGGCAGTAAAAATCGAACAAGGCTTGAGGCAAAGTACCCTCCCTACACATAATTTTACATCACTATATCACTATCACTACATAGTATAAAATAAAGTCGCTTTCTCTGTCCCTGTGTCCCTATGTCCCTATGTATGCTTATATCTTCAAAACCACACAACGGATTTTGATGCGGTTTTTTTTAATAGATAGAGTAATTCAAGAGAAAGGTTTATATGTACCTATAATACATGTATAATATACCGTGCGAAGCCGGGGCGGGTCGCTAGTACAGTATAAAACAAAGTCGCTTTCTCTGTCCCTATATCCGTATGTATGCTTAAATCTTTAAAACTACGCAACGGATTTTGATGCGGCTTTTTTAAATAGATAGAGTGATTCAAGAGGAAGGTTTATATATATAATACATGTATAATATAATATATAATTGTTTCCGCCACCTACTTAAACTGTCTCCAACTTATTTCTCTTATTGGTTGTCTGGTAGAGATCGCTATTAAGCGATAAGACCGCCTATTGTCTACTTTGTTCTTTGATTCTGTATTGTTTTGTACTAAGTTTTGGTGTTCAATAAAGAGTATTTGAATTGTATTGTATTGTGATATACCGTGCGAAGCCGGGGCGGGTCGCTAGTACATTTATAACAAAAACTTTTAGTACCTCGCGTAACTTTCCTAACCTAACTAAATTCACCTCATTCCCGTTTACCTGTAGCTTGGTTTCTACCTCCTGAAGTATTTTGCTGTGTAATTACCGGTATTTAATTAAACCCTGCTTCGGGTTCATTAAAGTTAGCAGCATGTTCTCACTGAGAGAGAGAGAGAGAGTAACATTTATTTACACACATTCGATACAAGTAGACATAAAACAAGGAGAAATACAATATAATAAGGAACAGTACCGATATGGTGTAAAGTGGACCCCACTCAGCATAATGTTGCGGCAAGCCGCAACGCTGTTTTTCATTCACTGCGCACTCTAACCGTCGCTGCGTTGCTTGCTAATTAATTTCAGGATTATTAGCCCACATAGCTAAAGTAGCAATATGTATGTGACATTATAGGAATGCAACAACTGGAGGAGACACCGTAGCATCGAGGGAACGGGCAATCTTAGGAATCATGTTATAGACGATGCCGCTACCACCCGTCACTATTTTGATTCCCTTTTCCACCTATACGCCCACAATCACGCAAAACGTGGCCTTTAGATCTTGTTCCCTTAGGCTCTGTCAAGTAAGGGATAAAGACGTGATTTATGTATGTAAGTGTGCAATCAAAGTAACCCAACTAACTGCTATAATATTCTAGAAGAATTTTAATACTCCTTTTATAGCAATTACGCCCGCCTAGTCTTATGATTTTAACAGAACTGTTGACTTCTCTGGTTGGTTTATGCTCTAAGGTGGTGTACATAGAGGTTCGATGTTGAATAAATAGGTAGGATATTGGAAGATGCTCGACAAGCCTACGGCATAATTCTGTTAGCGTGTTTGTGTTGAATTTGCACAGCCGTGTACCGTGCTTGGTGTTGTCTATTTATACCAGTCTACATTTAGCTAAGAAAATTGAGTTAATTAAAACAAATTGCTCATCGATATTCATTTTGTTATTTCAAGAATAAAAAAATCGTGTCTCCGTTATCTTTTAAGACTTAAGTTATAAATCATTACGTATGTATCATTATTAATGACATTCCCCAGTACCTGCTAGATGGATTTAGGAAATTCTATAGTATATTGCTAAATAAAAGTAAATCTGTTAAAGTATAAAATGCTAAGTTATCTTTTTATGCGTGTCCCAAGAAACCTTACTCTACATATTAGAGCAATTTTACGACTTCATTATTAACACTCCTTAATGTCATGCCGACAAAAATTACCCCGCACCAATTTATTTTCTAATTTAGCGACCCTATCGCCACCTAGTCATCGACTGCTGTAACTGCTATGATGCACGAGTAGCTAGCGCCGGTGACGTCATACATGTTCTTCAGCGCAACAGCAAAGTTTCTAAACGCAGATGCATAAATTGTCTTCCAACTCTCTTCATTTGGTTCCGGTTACTATGCAGCCCATCTGGTAGCTCGCTCTCTCTCCGATAAGCTTTAAAAGCTTTCAGAGGCTAACAGCGGTAGCCAATCTTCCTTTGGTCTTCGGTCCCCAGGCATAACATCTATTTGGAGAGAGATCTCTCTATTGTGACCTCCCCCCACAGTAACTTACCCTATAAAGTAAGGTAAGAGTACCTTCCTAACGAACCACATCGTTCACGATACCTCGATAATATTATATTATAATTATAACACTTCAGCATCAACTTCTACGTTGTACGAGTAAAGCTTTATTTATTGAGATACTCTCGTAACTTTGTAACAAGAATCATGTTAATTATAAAAGTTGTTTCTTCAGAATTGTTTAAGATCTTTAAGAGCATTCGTGATTTTAAATACTGTTGATTTTGTATGAAAACGCTGTTATTTATAAGATAAACCACTTTTTTGCTCGGTCTCGCGGACCGGACACACTCTTGCCCTGAGGTAAATAATCCCTCTTTCCTTTGTTGTTCTAAGCTTCATATTGTATAGGATTTAGATCAAACCTAATTCCTTTTCCTTCACTAAATTTAATCCTGCGTTTTCCTTTACATACTTATGGTCCCATTTTACGAATTTTAACCGACTTTAAAAAGGTGAAGCTTGAGACGCCATTCAAATGTATGCTTTTTAAATTGTATTTATTGATCAATAATGCTTCAAATTATCCAAATGAAATCGTTACGAATGTATTTTGACACCTGCACATTAATATTATAACATTCTAGCGACCCGCCCCGGCTTCGCACGGTATATTATGCATGTATTATACATAATATATTATAAACCTTCCTCTTGAATTACTCTATCTATTAAAAAAACCGCATCAAAATCCGTTGTGTGGTTTTGAAATTATAAGCATACATAAGGACATAGGGACACAGGGACAGAGAAAGCGACTTTATTTTATACTATGTAGTGATAGTGATAGTGATGATAGTGATAGCGAAGTACTAAATATACAGAAAAAAATATTTTAAGTGTTCACGCGATTGGGCTGAAATAAAATGTGAGAGTTATGTGAGATGAAACTAAAATAACCAAGCAGATATTTTCTATCCTCAAGTTTTGACAAGATAATTAAAGTGTTTTTAAAGCAAATTAAGACGAAACGAAGCGAAATTTCCCATTCTCGTACGTGGGAGGCAATTAAATTCGGGCGCCGAGGCGTGTGATAGGTAACAGTCCACCAAACAGCAAGGACGTGACTATATCCCGTTAAGCGTAATTTGCTGTTTCGCTACTTCCTAAACTCATTGTTGAATAGAAAATTGTGTCAAACTTAAAAGGAGGCATTTGCTAGTGAAGTACTCGCTAGAACAATTACGTTTAACGACCGATTACATTATATTGATTTCGATTAGATTGAGGACCGTTTGATCTAGTAACCCTGACTGTGAAGCTAGAGATCCTGGGTTCGAATCCGGGTAGGGGCAAACACTTGTATGATGAATAGAAATGTTTGTTCCCGAGCCATAAATGTTATTTGTATATTAGTATGGATTTATTTATTTATGATTATCCATTTCCTAGCACAGCCGACATTGTGTCGGCAACTTTGGTGTAGCTAGGCAGAGGACTTTAGGTAAAACTACCGCCCTAATTCAAAAGGACGCATGTCAGTTGCACAGGTTTTGAGAAATGGGCGATTTAAGTTTTTCATTTACCGCACTTCCTCAAATTTAATGCTAACTTACTTAAAAGTAAAAAACGATTTTTTGGTCATCCTTTTTAACTTAAGGTTAAGACGGCAGAACTTATAGTTCCGAGTTGTCTGTTTCTTTTTAGCTGTAACGAATTCCGTCTATCTGAATTCGGAGATTCATTCTTCACTTGTTCACTTAATTGATCAGCAATTCATGTCATTAGAGTTCTGGTTATATCACTACATAGTATAAAACAAAGTCGCTTTCCATTGTCTGTCCCTATGTGTGCTTAGACCTTTAACCACGCAACGGATTTTGATGCGGTTTTTTAATAGATAGAGTGATTCGAGAGGAAGGTTTATATGTATAATTCTACGCAGACGAAATTACGGGCAGAAGTTGGTTACTCAATAAATGACATTTGAAAATGCGTTTGCAAGTATCGCGATGTACAATAGAGCGTCTACCATTAAATTACTGATTTCACACTCTACTTGACGCAAATGTCACTCACCGTTGACGTGGGTCCCATTTGAATATGGATTAGCCATTTTGAGACGAGTGACCCCTGATCCTGGTTAAGTGAAATTAGAATTATTTCAAAGCAAATATTTGTGTTGACGTTCTTTCCAAATATAAAATTTAGGCGTCTCGTTTTCACATTGTATCATTTCTTACAATTGCACAACCTAAGTGGGATGTATGGAGATAGTAAACGACCGTTCAGTGTGAATACTGGTTTATTACTGGTAATGACAGAGAGCGCTGTACAATGTGTTAGCGAGTTAACGGGTACACTTCATCCCTCACACCTTATTCTAGAAACCTAAAACAAACAAAAAGAAAACTTACATAAATTATTAACAAACATGGTTTTAATCTATTTTCTAACTTTATAATTGACCTTGGCGCGCGGACGCAATAAGCGTCGCGGCGCGGCCTCCGCGACCCCGCGCGGAGACGCATCGGCCGCGGGCGGGGCTGGCTCAGCCGCCTGCGCTGGCGGCGCCGATACTGGCACCGGCGCGCTCTCGCGGTCCTCAGCGTCACAATCGACAAACAAATCATTCTCCCCCTGGACTATCACATTCCCTTCCCCTTCGGCTGAGGTGCTGGAAGGAATAAGGGCCTCGGGTACTACTGGTTCGGTACCGGGCGTAGTATGACATGGAATCCTTCTTTCAGTACACAAAGGCAACGTTTTTATTGGATTGTCCAGGTTCAATGCCAATGACTCGTTAACATTATCACCTTTATACATTAATAATTGGTCCGTATGTCTAACACAGAAGGTATTATTTTCAAATACACATATTTTGTACATTTTATGACCAATTTTCTCTGTAATAATGCCTTGCTGCCAAGTTTCCTTCCTTGCACTGTACCACCTAGCCAAAACCGTATCACCAATTTCGAATTTTCTTCGACATATGGGTTCTACTTGGTCACAACTTTTGGGAGGAAATATTAAATCTAGGCGAGTTCTTAAATTCCTTCCAAACATTAATTTAGCTGGTGTTTCGCCGGTAGTACAGTGCGCGGTGTTCCTATACTCTCCTAAGTAACCTAAAAGCTTATCATGTACTATGTCTTGTCTTATGTTTTCTTTTAAAATGCATTTTAACATTTTTTTACAATTCTTGACCGAATTTTCAGCCATCCCGTTACTGTTGGGATGATAAATTGGCGAGGTGATATATTTGATGCCATTGTTGGAACAGAATAAGTTAAATGTCGCACAATTTATTTTTACGTCATTATCCGATACTATTACCTGTGGAATTCCGAACGTACTAAATAATTGTTTTAGTTTGGCGATTAACGACTGCGCAGTAATATCGTTATTCATGTGCAGGCACTCGAGCCATTTACTGTATGCATCGATTACCACCAGATATACCCTCTGCCCTATTGTCATATAATCAATATGGAGACGTTGCCAGGGCCCTGCGGGGCGCGGCCAGGGCGCGGGCGGCTCGCGAGGCGGCGCCGACCGTACTGCGATGCACGAGGCGCACGCGCCGCTACACCGTTCTATGCACTCATCAATTCCCGGCCACCACATTCGACTGCGCGCATTGGATTTCATTTTTACTATTCCTAGGTGTGTACTGTGCAATTCGCGTAACATTCTTTCTCTAAGTATCGTTGGAATAACTACCTTATGGCCTCGCAATAAAATCCCGTTTTCAAGTTGTAAGTCAGCCCTGCACTGGAAATAAGGCCTAATTGATTCGCAAACTATTTTACGCGGCCAACCTTTCATCATGTACTTTATAACTGTTTTAAAAACCGGGTCGCCTTCGGTCGCTTGTTTAATATCTTTCGACGTGACCGCAGGTGATATTGCATCAACGAATTTAAGCGAACAAAACATATCAAATTCTTTGTCACTGTCACTAAACGATGCCGGTACGGGCGCGCGTGAGAAATAATCCGCCACTACATTATTCTCGCAAGGCGAGTACTGCACTATATAGTTATAGGCCGATAGAATAATTGCATACCTTTGGAGTCGCAGCGCCGTCGTAACAGATATACCATTCGTATTATTAAATATAGAAACTAACGGTCGATGGTCCGTTTTAAGTATAAAAGGTTCGCTACGGCCGTAAAGGTATTGATGAAATTTTTTTACGCCAAATATGATGGCCGTAGCTTCCTTCTGAATTTGGCTATAGTTGCGTTCACTAGCGGTAAGCGACCTAGAAGCGTATGCGAGCGGGCGTTCCTGGCCGGCGGTGTCCTTCACCGCGAGCACGGCGCCGAGCCCGGCGGGGCCTGCGTCCGTCGCCAGCACCAGCTGCGCCGCTGGATCGAAGTGCGCCAGCGTGCGCTCGGAGGCCAGCTCGTGTTGCACCTGTCGCATGGCGGCGCGCTGCCGCCCCCCCCACTGCCACTCGGCGCCGGCGCGCGTTAGCTCGTGCAAAGGACTCATTATAGCCGACGCGTTAGGGATGAAATTCCTGTAGTAATTGACGACTCCCAGGAAACGTTTCACCTCCGCCACATTAGTGGGCTCCGGCGCGCTAAGTATGGCCTTAACTTTATCGGGACAAGTGTGTAGTCCGTCCTTATTTATAACGAAACCTAAGTACGTTACACTGGGCTTAAAGAATTCACACTTTTCTCTTTGTAGTCGCAGGCCCGATTCACTTAACCTATCTAATACTTTGTGCAATCTTTGTAGATGCGTCTCCTTGTTCGGACCCGTCACACATATATCGTCCAGCCAACAACTTACACCGTCAATTCCTGACAGAAGGGTTTCCATCGCCCTTTGAAAGATTGCTGGCGCGTTAGCTAGTCCATATACCAGGCGGCTATATTTAAAAAGACCCTTTTGGGTATTGATTGTCGTTAGTTCTTGAGATGACTCGCACAACTGAAATTGATTGTATGCATTTTTTAAATCTAGCTTACTATAATGTTCACCCCCTCCTATGTTGGCAAAAACTTCCTCAATTCTAGGCAAGGGGTATTTATCTATTACCAGGTCTTTATTTAACGTCACCGAGAAGTCGCCAGCTATCCTGACCTTACCATTTTCTTTCAGGACGGGTACTATCGGGGTGGCGTATTGTGAATGGGCCACTGGCACTAGAATACCTAAACCTAATAACCGGTCTAATTCTTCCTCTACTTTGTTTTTAAGGGCGAAGGGTACGGTTCGGGGCTTAAAGAACTTAGGAGTTACATTGTCTTTTAATTGCAAGCTAACTTTAAATTTATTGAACGTGCCCAGCTCGTCACGCCACAGGAATGGGTACTGTTCCAACAATCGGTTTATATCACTATCGTCACTCATCATATTATTAATTTTAGTGGTCAGTTCTAAACCAAATGCGGACATGAAATCGCGACCAAGTAAGGGAGGGCCACCGTTTTTTACTACAAAGATATTAATTAATTTTGTTTGGTTTTGATATGTAGCCTCAATTGTAAAATATCCTAATGGTACGATTTTATGTCCATTATAAAGACACATTTTTAAATTACAAGGTTGTAATTGATAATCTGGGAATAAATTAAAATACATACTATCTGCTATAACGCTTGTACCAGACCCTGAATCAAGTTCCATTACAACAGCATTTCCTCCCAATTGCAATTTTAATTCAATAGGTTGAGTGTTTACGTACCTCAAATTAAAATTACGACACTCCTCACAACACGTTTCTTCAGTTGAATTTTCACTAATATTGTTTATTCGTGACACCTTATCCTTGCATACTTTCTTCAAATGTCCCACAGTACCGCATTTTTGACACCGGTATTTCTTGTAGCGACATTTGTCTGCATCATGGCTTTTCATGCCACATACGGTACAACGAGGCTCCTCTCGCAGCTGCTCGCGGCCCGTTGCCGCCTGCCAGCCGCCGCGCCGCGCGCCGCTGCCGCCTCCGCCGCCGCGGCTGTATCCACCTTCGCTGGAGGTGCGGTATAACGGCTCCTCCTTGATGATGGTCGCGCTGGTCAACACGGTCTTGGCCTCTCTTGTACACTCTGCCGCCTCCGCTACTCTGAGCGCTTCATCTAATTTGACTTTCGAAGCATCCAATTCAAAAAGTTTGTCGCGTTCGGGCCCTGGTCCCATGCCAAGTACAAAGCGGTCGGCTAGGTTTGTCTCTAAAGCGGTACCGAAGTCGCAGAAACCCGCTAGACCTCTTAGTCGTGCCGCCCAGTCTCCCAAACTCTCACCCGGGTTCCGTGTAGCCCCATAGAATCGCGCCTTGTCTCCATATGAGCACTGCTTCGGTTTGAAATGTCCGTCGAGTAATGCAACCAGCTGGTCGAACTTGAGACTCTCCACGTCCTTAGGTATTGCTAGGTTCCTTAGTAAGCGATAAGATTCGTCACTGAGGTGGGTTATTAAAACTGCGCCCTTATTTTCTGAATTCACATTATTCACTTTAAGAAACTGGGTCAGCTTCACCTTAAAAATGGACCATTCGCCCGTTTTAATGTCGAAACTGGCTAGATTCCCCATAAGAGACATTTTTATTTATTTTTATTTATACGCGTGGGTAATTTTAGATCCTCGTCGGCCACTGGGATGTATGGAGATAGTAAACGACCGTTCAGTGTGAATACTGGTTTATTACTGGTAATGACAGAGAGCGCTGTACAATGTGTTAGCGAGTTAACGGGTACACTTCACTAAGTCATCATTGATCACGATATATTATGAAGCAAAGTCCTTCGACGCGTCTGTCTGTCTATTTGCAATAAATTTAAACACTACTGAATGGATTTTCATGCGGTTTTCACTCATGGATAAAGTGATTCACTGAGAGGGTAGGCAAATAAATAATTTATAAAAGTTTTGTGTGAATTGATTGAAAAATAACGATAAGTTGTTTGAAGTGTCAGGAAAAGAGAAGCTTCATGTGATACAAATTTTAATTCTACGCGACCAAAGTCGATATCAACGGCTAGTAATACCTAATTAACCATAAACAAAATTTTGAAATTCAGTCAAAATGTTGATTTTTAACGATTTTTTTTTCGTAGTTAGATTTAAAACCGAAAAAGGTCCTAATTTAGTTAAAAATAAATATTTCCCTTATTTGTTGAAAATATTCTCTTGGTACGTTGTCCTCTCGCTACGTTAACCGAAACAGAATTCATTATTTTCGTTGTTAAGGATAATGTGAAAGGAAATTAGCTGGAATGTTCAAACAGAATTCTATACGAAAAATGCTTTGAATCCGTAGAAATATTAGCCATGTAAAAGGCACGTTTGTTCTTGCCCTAATTTGGTATTTGATAGAACCAGTTGCTTAGCACAAGTTAAATCTGAAATGATTTTTTTGATTCCGTACCAAAATGATTTTAAAGTTTCTAATAAATTTCCTAATTTAGTACCTAGTGAAAACACCTTCATTTTTAACCATCACCAACCAGTGTCAGTCAGATCTTATTTTCTTCAATGAAGATTAGACTGAAGTGTATAACTGGGATCACATTAATTTAGCCATTTAACTGTTATGTGTGTTCCATTATATTCAGATTCTTAATTACATCAAACGATAAACTAAATGGCTCAAGTAAATTTAGTTAATTGCGATCTTTTCTCGATTTAGTTTTATATTAGACGTCAAGAATTTGCGTGGGTATTATTGAATCCACCGAAAATGTGTAGGCCGTAAATGGATCGAATGACTTCCTATTAATAGAACACGCATAAAACAACGGGTTTTTATTAGGATGTTTATCCAAGAATCAGCGAGTAGCTTGTAAACAGCATTATGACCGTATTTTCAGCTCATCCTAATATTCTCATTATCTTATCTAATGTTACTGACAATATTAATGAAACTTTCTGAAAATGGATGGATAATAGATGATATCGTATAAAAAACTCCTGAACAGATTTTGTTGAGCACACAATACATGTAGCTGTTAACCTGGATTGGCATTGATACTTTTCATCTCGTGAAATTTAACAGTTCTCGCGGAATAGCGCTAATGAGTTATTCGTAGAGCAAATTTAATACTAAATTACCATACCTATACTAAAAAAATATCGAGGACGCAATTATTTTGCTTACCGTGCTAACATAAAAAATCAATAAACTGTCTTGTAAGTGGAGATTCTTGAGTTTCCTCTTAACGCCCGGCGGCCCTCGACCCGAGTTGCGTCTAATAAAATTGAATGGATTATTTACGCTTTACACCACGTCTTGATAATAAAACAGAAGTTATAACCTTAGCAAAACTTTTGCATAAAATTAATTTGCAATATAAATTTTGGATAAATCGTCGAAAAATTGAGTCCTTCTTCTTTTAATTTTTTTTTGTTAGTTGTAGGTACCTACTTTCTTTAGTTACCCAATTTGCACTTTACTAATTTTAAAGTTACTACTAACTGAATGTTGCAGAAATCACATTTGCAATATCAATATTGAAATAGAAGCATTTTAAATTTCAAACGTCCCTCACCAAGTAATGGAGTAATCAAACATAAATAAAAAAAAAATATGCCAAAAATACCTTACATTATTTTCTAAACTGCTAGACCGATTTGTACCAAAAATCGCTCAGAACCACCGCAATAAAATTGGCTTTCAAATTAAAGAAACGTATAGAAATTGGTCCTTCCACTTGAGAGCTACGATTCCCACAGAGAACGAGAGAGACGTCAAACTTTAACACGCTTCTTTTTGCGTCGGGAGTTTTTTTTTTTTTTTTTTTTGTACAAACTGACCAGCGATTGACCTCTATCTCACTTGGTGGAAGGTGCAGATGAGGCCAAAGGTGTAACTCACTGGTTCAGTTAAAAGTTGTATTAAAAAAACCGGTCAAGTGCGAGTCGGACTCGCGCACCGAGGGTTCCGTATCATTATCTATAAATATCTAAAACCAGTGTAAGCAGAGCCCTGTTCCAAAGCAAAATGTACGCAGTGTGGGGTTACTTTATATTGGTCACTGCTATATACAGACATACATACACATTTACGGTTTTCGCAATTATTCTTTAATCTGTGCTATAAGACCTACCTTCATACCAAATTTCAAGATTCTGCGTTCACGGGAACTACCTTGTAGGTTTTGATTCCCTTGAGAGTTGAAAATTTGCGGAAATTTGCGGCATAAACGGCTGTATCTTTTGATTGCGTTGGCTTAGAAGTTTGATTTTTTCACAGCTTCAAGGGAAAGTAGACCTGAGTAATTGATATAAATTTCAGCTTCATACCTCCACGCGTTCCTGAGAAAAAGGGTCTTGACAGACGGACGGACGGACAACAAAGTGATCCTATAAGGGTTCCGTTTTTTCCTTTTGAGGTACGGAACCCTAAAAACTATTTATTTTGCTTATATGCTTCAGGCGTGATGAACGCAGCGGACTACTACGGGCTGGACGAGCTCCGGCGCGCATGCGCGGGCTTCGTGCAGTGCTGCATCACCGTGGACACGGTCTGCGCGCTGCTGGCGTCCGCCGAGCGGTACATCCAGTACAAGTGCACCAAGTCCCTGGTGCAGAAGGTGCGTTATCCTAGATCAGTGGTTCCTAACCTTTTCAATGTCACTACCCCTGTGAACAAGTAGGGGAATTGAGTTTACCCCTAGCTAATTTAAAATAATTAAAACCACACAAATTCGAACGAAAATATGTTTATTATTATATTCGTGCCATCCCGTGTTACCCCCCTAGAATCTCCGTTTTACCCCTGCGGGGGTAATGACCCCTAGATAATACCTACTCTACGGGCTGAGATGACAACCAGGTTTAGTTTATTAAAAAACATGTAAAGTTGATATCTTTTGAAATTATATCAAATGTTATTATATCTAAACAGATCTATACCGGGAGTGTGAATGGTTACGTTGGGAGGGGAAGGCTTAGATGGACGTTTCGAGACCAAATAGGAGACGTTTTGAAAAAAGGTCACGTCAGGATGTATGAAGAGATTGATGACTGTGGATGAAGCGAAAGAAATATGTCAGGATCGTAGCAAGTGGAACAGAGTAGTATCTGCCTACCCCTATGGGAAAGAGGCGTGACGGTATGTATGTATGTATGTTATTATATCGATCATTACACACCCTTAAACAGGTAATATTTATGTATATTATGTAACAGAGACTAGCCAATCAGTTGAAAGTCGTACAGAATTCCAAACAGATTTTCAAACAATGCACCTCTCTCTGCAAACCTTGCCTTATCAACTGAGTTTCTGTCATAACACTCTTCTTTCAACCATATAACATATTCATGCTATTAACGCTCATATTACTGTTTACAGACATTACGTATTCATAGTCTCCCTTAATGCTCATGAATATATGTATGGCATCACGCCCTAGCGTTCATAGTTTGCACTAAAAGTAAACGACATCCAACTCGACCCAACCTTTGAGCGTTTAGATGTTAAATACTCTATACTGCAACCATCACCCCGAACCTAGCAAACAAGTGCTAGCGACCCCGTTGTAAATAAGTGATTATACTGTTTTCCGTTTTTTGTTTCTTTTTTCGGATTTCGATGTCGCGAGATAGATTTCAGGCCCTTTATTGTGTTTCAGTATAATTCCAAAAAGATTGCAAGCCTTTTTCGGAATGTGATAAGCTCTTTTTTCATAACGTCTACGTCTATCGAAAAGTAGTAACTTCTTTATCCTTATCCTTCGAAGTTCTTCAGTTCTACTGCAAAAACACAGTTCTAAGAAACACTACTTCTGTGTTCCAGGTGTTAGAGTTTGTGGACGAGCACGGCAACGAGGTTTTGAACCTCGGATCCTTTACTCTTCTGCCGCAGCACGTCGTGAGGCTGATTCTGGCCAGAGACGAACTCAGAGCCGACGAGTTTACTAAATTCCAGGTAATTAATCTATGAATTCCATTTGCGATGTAAAAATAAAAGGACGGTGTCATCATGGAATAAGGACATAGGATCCTATTATGGACGAATTAATAGGAATAATAAACAATCACGTGACATTTTATTCAAGGATGAGCTTACAAAACACTTTTACTTTTTTATCAGCTTTATACATTGTATTTAAGTCCAAACCTTAAAAAAAAACATATGTCAATGATTCATAAATTAGAGCACCACTTGGGAACAAAATGCTGGAGGTTTTTTATTGATTCTGAAATGTTAGTCGAATGTTAAAATAGGTCACGATGGCCTTCCGATGTTACTATGACATGCATACTCATAAAACAAATGAATACTAAGCGATAGAGTAGTTTACTAACCAATTTATTAAATTGTACAATTCCAAATTAACACTTAAACTATTTTCTATAACTTTTTCAGGCTGCCCTGATGTGGAGCAAGAAATACTGCGACACGAACCCCAACATCAACCTTAAGGAGGTGATCGGGAACTTCCTGGAGTACATCCAATTCCACAAGATACCCGCAAATGTGCTGATGCGAGAGGTTCATCCATTGGGACTCGTACCGTATTCTATCATCATGAATGCATTGGCATATCAGGTGCGGTATTGTGATTGACTGTGCTAACAATATTTATTGATGAGTTAAAATAATAGGATATTTTTTCTTACAAATTTGAATGGAGAGACCCACAAAAGCATGAAGATCCAGCGTATTATTTAAGTGCATGAAAAAATCGGTTGAGTCTTTATCTGCTACTCAACTAAACTAAAAAAAAGTGATTCCACTTCAAAATAAATGACGTAGTAATGGCAGAGAAATCAAAGGAAGTTTAATGCGAGAACGATTCACAGTAAGGTAATTCAAATGATTCTTCTGTACCTAACAACAAAAATTTAGATGTTACAGCTTCGTCGTCTACTTTTATTAATAGTAACAATATCACAGTTCAGTGCTGAAATTGTAGAAGTAGTAATGCGATGTATTAGAGTGCTGAATACGCTCTTGTTGCAGGCAGACCCGGCCAGCATAGATCCAGGAAAGTTGTCTCCGGCACGAGTGCGACGCGCGGGCCGCTCCATGTCGGTTCAGTCTTCACTCGACCCCTACGGGTCCAACACTACTCTCTCCTCCACCGGCTCGAGCGACGTCCCCTCTTCGGACTCTCGGCACAACTAACGCGAGGGGAACCTCCCCCGTCCCGCGCCCGAACCCGTCCCTGGCCCTTCCACAGCACCCACTGTTCCTCTTCCACCCACCGACAAACCACCCGAAAAACTCGGACTGTTCTCTTCTATCAAAAGAGCCGCGAGTAAAAAGTTCGGTGACCGCCGCTCTCCGACGCCAAAAACAAGAGAACCACGATCAAAATCTGATTCCATAAAACACGCAGCTCTCACTCGTCAAGTCTCAGAGACGGTTGCCGCTTCAGGAGATACAACTTTTGAACGATGCAGACCTAAGAAACGAGATAGTGAAACGGAATTTCCTGTACGTAAATCTACTTCTGAAATATCCGAGAGCTTTCCTTTTGTTCGACGCGCGTTGGCTGAGATTGAAAATGGGTTGAATTACTTTAGAAGATCGGTGGCGTCAGATTCTGGGGACACCAGGCCGTTGACGCTACGAACTGAGCCAGTTGTAGTTGTAGCGGCAGCAGAAGATGAAACGCCTGCTTCGCCGCCACCGCCGATGGGTTTGAAAGAGCGCAGGGGTTCTCGAGGTTCCCCATGTGCGAATCTACCACCACTGATGTTACCTCCAAGTACACCGGAACCGTCACCTGGTCGATTATCACCAAATCGTTTGTCTCCGCAACGACCGAAGGAGCCAGCTTCTGCGCCAATCATCCGCGATCCACCGAGGCGTACCCGTACTCGCTCTGAAATGCCTCCCGACCCTCCTCCAAGGTCTCCCCAAACGCCCCGTCCAGCCTCTGTGTCACCTAAACATACGTTCGCTTTCAAGATAGTGTTGAAAAAAGTGGAAAGTACGCCAAATACTTCATTTGACAGACCTGACCAATGAGAGTACCTCCTCTAAGCGCGGCCGCTGTTATGCGGTGGGAGTACTCGAGGTAATGACGCGCTTTTCTCCATAATCTAGAAAGGCTAGCATAGATTAGTTAGCGGCGGACTCAAAAACTGTTAACCGCCAAATATATCTTCAATGATTACGCTTTTCAAGAGAGTATTCTTCATCTTATGAAACCAGGGGCTGGTCCTCCTTATGGATGTGTGTCGACATTGTGTGGTATCGATAAGGATTTTATAAGATTAACCTTAAGATCTACTTAAACATAGACCAAGACATTTTACTTGATGTTTGTTTATCTTAGTTTTAAATGGAAAGACATTACATAATGAGGCTTCCGATACAAAATAATGATCGTCTATCTATACACGTAATTATTTACTGTGAAATTTTAAATAAGACATATCGATGAAAATTTAATGTTATTTATATACTGGTAATGTTGTATGACTTCGGAAGAAATGGTTTTCTTTCAATTTAAGCGTACACTTATGATCTCTTTCTTACTCAGTGTTACTGGTTATAATTAATGTTCGTTGTTGTATTCTACCTCATTATTTATTTTATAATAATTTTACACGATTGTTCGTTGTTGTGATTCTTCAAAGTTAATATTGTATTTGTCCGTAATAATTAATTTTTGAGTATGTTTACCGTAATCGTATGCTCAAATATATCGCATAAACTATTTAGTATAAATTACCAAGACAACTTTAATAATTTCAGTGATTGTACTTATTGTTTAGACAGGTCTTTGTAATTCAATACCTAATAAGGTAAAATGTTGAATCAACAACGATGCGTGAAACGCATCACACTATAGCAAGGATTGTATCAAAAACAATGCAGAAAAGTCTACCGTGTGTTGATTTTTCGCTTATTGTCTTTGTTAACCGGTTTTATGAAACAATAGAAAGATAAATTACGTGTGACATATTCAAAAGACCACAAAAAGACTATACTTTTCTGATAGTGCTATAAAATGAACAAAAAACAAAACAAAGTTCACGAAAGGAAAATAAATAGGCAGTGCCTCGGGTTGTAGAAATTGTTCCAGCACTCATATTAACAACTTTTACTAGCCTTTGAATCGATTTCATAACGTATATTCAAAGACAAAGCAAAATGGTTGAATACACGCTTCGACGCGTATGAACTACAGGTTTACTAGGAAAAACATGTAAAGTTCGTCTAATGTAAATAGAAAAATAAAAGAAATAAAGCCCAAACTATACCTAATATAGCGTCAATGTGCCTGTTTGTCTTGTTTCTCCACATTTGATGTCGTTTGGATGTAATCTCAAGTGTTTGGAACACTGTTATTGTACTTTTATACGGTTAATAATTATTGACGGGTTAATGTATTTTCGATGTTATACAATACCTAACCTGAAAGTATTTTTATAATGTTGTATATAAATAAACGTTTAGCGCGTGATGTTACTCCGATAACATTCTTTCCATTAAAGATGATACGTAACGAAAAAAGTACCAAATGTTACCAGATTTCAGACATATTTTAAATTTGAAACAAAAAAAATAAAGCTGGTAAGAATGTCTTGGTTTTCTGAAAGACGTTTGAAGGTAAAACCTCTTAGTAAACAACAACAGAATCTATAGTCGACAACAAAGAGGTGATTTAAAAATGAAAAATATACCTAGTAGTAGTAGCCAGATGATAAGCAGGAATTGAGAAGGCAAACAAAGCAGCTTCGGTGTATCATCCTATTATCTAAAAATGGAAAAATTTTGGCCACGTGTTTACATGAGTTATTTATTTGATTAATTATTTTACATGGTAAAGAATTGATATCGGAGTAGCCTAATATTTGGATCCCAACCACAATCGTTGTTGTATTTTGTGGAGTGATTAAATATGTAATATCATGTACCTACTTCAAAAATATCGGATACCCTAATCCATTTACTAAGGCCGCTATTTACGTTGTCAAACATTGCTGTCAATTTAGTGTTACTGAAAATAAAAACCATTTTTTTTTGACATCTTAATTAGAGACAGGACCATATTTTTATCACGTGTTATGGAGTTTGGGCCGAATCTTACGAGTCCCATTGCTCCCACTCCCATTGGTTAGATTGACTTGAAATTCAGTAAATACCATTTTATGATAATTATTTTTAAAAACTTACTTGCAATAGGTATGCTTATGCTCTGTTAGTCTGATTTATTAGCATCGAATAACGTTATTTGCCTATTGACAAAGTGTGAACAAATCGAATTTGATCAATAAACGAGACTTCATAATTTATTTCCTAATTTAGTTCGTACCTATTGGTATTAAAAATCTACGTATAAGACAATTTTTCATATACATTCCATTGACTATGACATCTTTAGCGGCCGAGCACACTTGTTAAATATGTATTTTATTCTCAAAAGTACTCTTTAAGAGTATCACAATACACTACAACCGAGACCATCTGCTTACATATATTCAATATCGATACTAACGTATTCATTATTTTTTACATCAATAATAATAAGTTATAATTTATGAAATTATGTATTTAATAAAACGTAAACGTCTGCCAATATTCACAACAATCTTCCATTTTGTTTAATGCATTCGCTTCCAACTGAGCAAATCAAACAGGAAATCCTTGTATTCCGCAATTTACCTAAAATGCTTTCAAATCCTGGGCTCCTACGACATTCAGGTTTGTCTTGCTGTCCTACTCATTCTTATGAGTTGGATACTTCAATCGGCCGATCCTACCCGATTGTACCCAAAACCCGAATGTCGGAAGCTGACGAACTAATACGAAATTTTGACACAGTATTGGGCGAAGGTCGCGATAACGAATATCTAGGATGTTGGTAGTGAATGCATTAAGCGAATCTATAACCGTGTAGTAAAATATGTTTTGTATTCAACTACATTGATGTTTGACTGGCTGTTGCATGAAGTTGTTTGATATCGTATATTAATAAAGATTAAGTGGCCAAGGAAATCACGATTCGAAGATGAAATTGTTTTATTTAATAAACAAACTGTTGCCCGCCGCTCCGTCTGTTTAGAATTCACTTTTTGCGCAATATTCCGGGTTAAATGTACCCTAAGTGCTATCTACTCCAGAGTATAATCTGTCTATACCAAATATCATCAGGACATTATCGATTTACTACCCAAACGTATTAAAAGTAGGGCCTCTCCCAGTAAGAACATGTAAATTACATTAAAACCCGAACGGGGTCTATTCGGTATCATTAGATACTTTATGAGCGTTATTGACAGCCCCTTGTGCTCCAAAAGTACTTTTTACATGCTTTTCTGTAAGAAAACTACTCTGGAATGGAAGCTATAAGTCTTGGGAGCTACAAACCTATCTCTGTTATCTATCGTTCCCGTTTCTTGTAGGCGCTCGAAAGAACTCCCTTCGCTGCAAACCCTGAAATAGGTCTACTGGCAAGGCTCACCGGTAACTATAAGTTGCATGCTCATCCCGCCAAAGCTGGAGAGATCCAGTTGGCTACCAATTCGACATTAACCTACATTATCCCCCTGAGACGGGATTTCGCGGACCAGGATTAACTATATCCAGTTCACTGCTAACCCAAAGTTAGATGCAAGCGGCCCTCAAGCAATTATAAAACCGGAGCTTAGGGACAAAGAATGCTCCTTATTCTCTTAAAACCTATATCCATCACCATTTATAACCTTTTTTTTAAAAGTTCACTCTTAACATGGTGCACCTCCATCTGGTGTCGTTTTTGTGAATTAACAGCCAGGAACTTCAGAATGTTAGCTTTTAATGTGACTTTGTGCCTCGAGCTGCGTGTAGATGGCGTAAACTACAAATAGGTAGTATATTGTTATGCTTGTTATTTTATGATTACGATCTACTGAGTCACGATCACTACTTGCGTTAGTTACGATATTAGTTATTGTAATGTGAACCGGCAAGAGAAATAAATTGGAAAACGTTCGCCGAAGTAACTCAATCCCTCGTGATCGTTTATCTTCTTGTTCTTTGGTGTTGATAATCGAATGATAGGAACATCGTTGGTTTGCACGCGTGATAGTTGTGATCACGGTGTGCCCTAGCTTTGATAATGGACCCGTAGAGAGTTTAAAACGCGTCAGCTGTTTTGTGTGCTGTCGGGTGTGGCGAGGTTTGTAGGATTTATATATATGTATAATATATTAGGTATATATATTATATATATCGCTACTCGTACCAATTCGTTGCTGGCAGAATAGAGCCCCCCCCCCCCCCCCCCCCCCCCCGCGAGATGAAACTAAATTACTATTTGGTGTTTGGTATCTACTACATTTTTTTGGAGACAGGAATATGTTTTTTTGTACTTTTCTACTCTCAAAGACAACTTAAAGTTTCATCTCAGGAAATAAAAGGCTGTGATCATGACTGTGATCAACCAAGTCTCTAATATCATAATTTTTCTTGTAGGTACATGTTTTTCCTCACTTGCTACTAATAATCTTTATTTATCCTCTAACATATTTTCATTTGAACGTAAGAATATATATTATTTCCTATATTTCTTCCTCCCCTCTCCATTGAAGTCGTTCTGCGTCACAAAAGTACATCTCGAGCAACAGATTGCTAATAAAATGTGCCTGATTTTTTTCCGAGGATTACGAGATATTATTGCCGAGACTATTATTAAGGCCAAATGATATTAGCACGGGAACAAGGTTCTTCGACATTTTAGAAGGACAATATTATGTTTCTTCTTATAACAAGATCTTTAAAAATTATGTTTTTGTGTGTGAAGAAGAATAATATAGTGTCTTATCTCCTAGGTCAGTAAGGCAAACTCTTTTATATGATTAGCATGAGTACCTTTCTCTACCTCTTAAAATTGATCAGAAATATTTTAGTCTTTATGGATATACGTTTAAAAAAGTCCAAAGTCTTTGTAGATAAAAAATAATAAAAATAAGATAGTGATGTAGAGACCACGAACCGGAAAACGCTGCGTTGGCAGACGTCCCACGATTTGGATAGACATACTCATCGCTTGTGTATCGGGCAACCAGTGGACAGCAAGACTAATGGGGAGGCCTTAGTTCAGCAGTGGACGTCTTCCGTTATATCCTTATAGCGTACCTAAGGCCTAAGTGGAAGCTCGAAGCAGAGCGGGTGGTGACGAGAGCAGCAAAGGGTTCTGTGCAGCGTTGACTCAGGACATTATTATGAACTTCCCAAACCTGCACTGCACCGGTGCCGCGAAGAGGGAACCCCATCCCGGGGTGGTCGTGGGGCGTCGCAGTGACACCGAGTGCTCCCGTAACGCCTCACATACGACTGAATAGGGAATCCGTGTGGTTTTTAGTGGGCATGCCTGCCGTCGCGGGAGAGCCCCATATACCCCCCGTAAACCCGTACCGGGCGGATGCATAAGGCGCATTTTCCACACCATAAAAAAAGGACATCGTTATGAGTTTTATTTGTTTGACATGAGTGCCGCACGCCTCGTCCAGCCACACACTCAATTCGAGCACTCAGCCCTTACACTTAAACTAGATACGAAACCTTCTTGCACGAGTCTCATTTGCCATTTTTTGCGATTACACACACTTCGCACATGCTAATGACTTCACACCATAGTTAATCCAGAAAGCCGGCGATAAGGGTCGTCTCATTAATTATGTAAGGCACTAGAAATTTTGTGTAACACTCTACCGCTGCCGACTAGTGCGACTTGGCTCGAGAGGGCGTGCTATAGAGGGTATAATTACGGAATGGGAATATCAAAGGTTTCATAAAGAGGTAATTGTTTGTTGACTTGAAGTATTTTAGAGAGGTTTTAGGCGTAGGTAACGGGTGTTGGATATTTCCGAATGTTGTACGCAACGGAAATCTTGGCGTTTGTTGTATTGTAGTGTCTCTGCCGCCTGTCCAGTCCAATATACATCCAAAAAAATGATATTGTAAAATGTATAGCAGACACTATTTAAATACCAATACCTATGTTCGTAATATTGAATTGACTTTGTGCGTGTGATTACTTGATTATGATTAGGGTGTGACAATTTAATGGTGTGTGTAAAGTTTCCAATCCACATTGGAACTACTGCCCGTGCTCCATTCAGTGTTGCCAGTATGGATTATCCAAAAAGCTCGTGAAAAAGGTACGAAAACTGAAAAAAGTACGGTTTAAAAAAAAACACAAAGGTAAAGGGACTACTAGCCTATACAGCTAACATTTCGGTTTTTAGGATTCAATTGGCAAAACGTACGAAATAGTACGACGTGAAGGTTACGTGAAATGTACGACACATGGTCAAATAGTACGTAAATCGTACCAAAAGGTACGATCTGGCAACGCTGCTCCATTATTATGATACTGCCTAGAAGTGGCACGTAAGTATTATAGGCTGAAGATGTGATTACAATTCCGTGATAGCCTCTAGTTACTATCCACCTAATTGATCTTTTTTGTCTAACTATTTGATACGTTGCACTAAAGTTTCATTTACTAGTCAGTTATTAATTAAGTAAGTAAGTAAGTAAATGCTTTATTGTACAAATATAAAGAAACAGATACAATTCACAAAAAAATAAAAAAACATTAATATATGCACAAAGGCGAACTTATCCCTATAAGGGATCTCTACCAGTTAACCTTTGAGTAGATGAGAGGAGCATTAAACGAGGGACCAACAAAGTGAAGGTTTAAAATTTCAGGTAGCGAAAGCCACAATAGAGTGTACTTATCTAAGCACAATAAACAAAACATAAAAACATAAAAAACTACTAAATATCATTACACACATGCATACATACAAAATACAATAAGAGTACACACAATATCTAAGGAGATGGTGTGAGCCCTCCATTCTCAAGCCCTCCTTGAACGAATTAATTTTGATTTATTGATTTTGATTAATTCTGTCTACGGAAGCATTTCCGTTTAATGCCACCAACGTCTGCGGTTGCTTTCATTGTTTTCAATGAGATTTTCAGATAAATTACAACAAATATGCTCGACGTGTCTCGGCGAAGTGCCAGAAGGTAAAACGTAGTGATATTTGAATTCTAACAATATTAATTTAAACTCGTTATGCACAGCGGTATTTTCTTAAATTAATATCAAGCGTTGTCAGTTCTTTTGGTATATAGTACATGGTTGCCGTGTAAATGGATAATACAAACGCATGACAGCAAGATCGTGAATATAGTAAATGTAGGGTTGTTTATTTATTTGCTCAAGTAGGTATCAAAGGAATATTGCGAGGGCAGATATTTAATTCAATAACTTGCCTTAAGAAGTTGAATGACATGATTGTATTCATTTTTAATTAAAATAATTCTTTACTTTTGACATTATGATACTAAATTTTTGGTGTTTAAACCAGAAGATTTTTAAAAGTTGATGTTTTTTTGTAGGTATTATTAATTGTTACAAATAAACTTAAGGTGTGTCAAAGTGAGAGATAGTACTTATAAATAAATATTATTGAATTAACAGAAATTTAATGAACATTCATTTACATTTAGATAAGAAAAATATAAATACTAAAAACTTTTAAGTTATACATAGTCAACGCGAGCCTGTGGATTGGCGAGAGGGGAAGCGGGGTGAGCGCTCGGCGCCCGCGCGTCCCTTCATACCCCGCACTCGCCCGGTGCGAGTATTGGGCTTGACGCGAGAGCACGCTTAATCGTATAAATTGTCAACACTTTTCATTAGCGACATAGAAGTTAATTTGTTAATTGAGATGCCTTGGTGCTCGTGGAATTTAAAATTAAAGTAGGTACATTCTATTGTTTTAAAACATTTTATACAAAACCGCGTCAGGCACATCCACACATTATGTATTTATTTATGTATGTAAACTCTTTATTGTGCAAAATAAACATAAAACAAATACAATTGACAAACACTGAGATACATGCACAAAGGCGAACTTATTCCTTTAAGGGATCTCTTCCAGTTGTGGTGTAGAGATACCATCTCCAATATTTTGGCTAAATGATTCCTTATATGTAGAGACATTAATCATCATTATACTTAATGTAACCTATGAATATTTAATACAGATCTAGACGTGTAACAGTAAAGGTGTGTTTTATTAAAGACTCCTCGACGACTACCCATCACCCATGTAGGAAGACCTCACATATTATAATACATGGCGACCTTGCCGAAACTATTAGAATTGAAGAAAAATGTGCCGAACAGACAATGAAAAATTGTTACAATTGGAGAAAAAATACTTTCCTGTGGCAGAATATTATGTTATTTTCATCGGGATCCTGCTGTTGGTCATAATTCTGGCGTACGCAATTTACAAGAGGTGCCGATACGTCAAGAAGACAAAAGCGGGTTTGGTATAAATTTATTTCGGCGTGGGAAATAAAACGCAAAATGGGCAAAACAATATCGAAAGAGCAAAGACAGGAAATTATTATTGCCCAGAACGGACAAAGCAACAAAGCCAATGCGTCTCAGGATATTGCTGATGGTGGAAACGCATCATATTTCACCATTGCTACGGGGATAATGATCATCATTATTTTCCTTTACCTAGTTTGGAAGAAAATTCATAAGTGCCTTACAAAGAAGATTGAGAGGCAGGCTTCCGCTGCCGTGATGCGCCGCCGTGCGTCGGTATAAAGGACAATACAAGTGAGTGTTCAAAGTGAAAGCGCGCTGGACTACGACTTCTAACGAAAAACTATGTAAGTGTTTAGTGCCTTTAATATAAACTTAGTAATAATTATGTCATAATTATGCATGTGAAATATTTGCCTTATCGAAAAATTCATATTACGAAGTGTACATTGGCTTGTGTAACTTCAACTGATGTCAGAAATTAAGGAACTACATGAAAAAATAAGTTACCTTAAAGATTATTTAATCAAACTTGGACCTATACGAAGAAAATAAAAATTAGGTCAAGAAAAATATTTACAAGCAAACTTGCTATATGTAAAGTATGAAACGTATGTAGAAAACTATAGTTGTAAAGAAGAGAAGAAGTAGTATATTAATACAAAAATATATAACTAAGATAGAGCACGATTATGCCAAAATAATACAACCAGCCAGACTCCTTTGAGTGGATGAGAGGAGTATTATATAAAAGACGGACGAGTGAGTTTAAAAATTACATATACTGAGAGCCACAAGACATAACTTGACCGAATATAATAAAAAAACTCATAAAACGGAAGACCTACCAAACAATAAACTACTAAATATAACCCTATAATATATATCAATAAAATATAACACATAATAATAAATAAAGATCACAATAAACAAAGGAATATTTACCAACTTAACTGAAGACGACACATTCCTCGAAATATAAAGCAGATTAATGACTAAACATGCTTGGCTAACGAAATTATGTTCCGAATGTATTTCGAAAACACTTGGTCCACTCGTACCTACTCGTACGTTGAAAACAAGCAAAAATTATAAATTTTGCCAATCTCAGTAGGTATAGTATATCAAACAGCCACCCGACCAGAAATAAGAACAAAATGTCGGCTTCTGAAATGAGCTGATGACGTATTCAAAATTTACACTTGATTCCCTAACATTTAACATGCTTAGGTCATCCACTTCAGTAGAGGTCTTAACTTTATTACGTATCGTCTAGACAATATGCAAGGAATATTACTCTAGGGACATACCTTGAGTACCTACTTTACATATCAATGGACGCGATCGCGATCGTTAAATAGCAATGTCTGTCCAAATGCACATACTTGTCATCGATAACCTAATATTATTACCGTTTGTTAAATTTATTCGGTTAATATCAGAGGCATCCTGCCTGCGAGCGTCTTGGAAAGATTACCATTTTCTTCGACTAGTACGTAATAAATTCTAAGCGGCATTGCATTAAAACAGCGGCTGCAGTCTACGTGAGCGTTGTAATCAAATAAACTTCAATAATAATACGAGAAAATATTAAGCTTTGCAAATAATAAATTTTGACCTTTGACAGAGCACCTTGTGTAGCTACAAGTGTTTTGGGATTTATTGTGAAGAAACCTGGCCTACGAGTACTTGGGAACTACAGCAAAGGCCCCTTCTTCCGAAAAGAGACATATATGTCTAGCCATGCAAGTTATTCACGCATAGCTAGAGATGATGAATTTGAATCTATAGAAGAAAAAAGAGTAAGAATATAAATCGAAACCTTCGTGCTATTGAACAAACGAGCCCCGACAGAGCAAATAAAATATTTTTTCTAGCATTTCTCCAAATTAATAGTCGGCACTAGGTAAATAAATGAACGCCTTTATTTACTATTTTACCCTTTAATAATACTTTTATGGTGTAGTCTGGAGCCATTCCTATAGTAAAATCGACATGGGAAACATTATGAGTAGTAAAAGGTCCGTTAAAGGCTGCCAATTCCATTCAGAATCCGATCTCGAGGCCAGATTTATCGGGACACATGGAAAGGCAGTAAAAGCTAGTGCTCTTGCGGTTTTGATTAGATCCGCCATTAAATAAATACGAGAGAAGGCTACGACTAAACAGTTATCGTTATGTGGAATACTTGATTCAACAGTTTCAAGTTAGGTAAGTTGTAGATGATGTCGACATAAATACACACGATTGTATATAAAATGGTTTGACACATTTTTAGCGTAAATAGGAAATCAGATAACTAAAATTAAAAATACGCGTTCAAAAATCTAGTACTTGAACCAGTTACAGTTTTTTTTATATGAATAGAGATAGATTTATTTGTTTTGATTTTTTTGAATCTCGAAACCAGTGAAGTAATTTTCCAAATTGTCTTAATCTTCAGACTAAAGATTTGGGAAGTGCAAAATTCTCGATACGCAGACAAAGTTGTAAGCAATAGCTTGTATTAGATTCTAAGTATATGAAGTATTACCGGCAATGATAGATGTAATAACAAACTAGGTAATTCGCTTACATTTATAGTAAATCTATGTTTATCTCAAAGCAACTACGTGAAACTCATCTCTGACCAGATGAGAAAAACATCGCGGCAACGAAATGAGGTCTTTGTACAGCAAAATTAAGTTGCTATGAAAACAAAGTACAGTTGAGAAACAGTAAGACAACGATGTTCATTATTATCTTATCTATTTACTTTCAAACACCGAAAGAGTTTTCATAAGTACAAGCTGAAAGATACAAATGAAAAGCTTTTGAATTTTTATATTTTTTAAAGTTGAATTACTAAATTTTCACCACGAGGAAATAAAAAAGGAAAATAGACATCATTCATTAAATTACACAACTTGGTTTAGGTATACCAATGACAATTTCAGAGTAATATGGTGTATAATTCTGAAATTGTATAGATAGACCAACATTGTATGAATAGACCAAGACAAAAACTTACAGTACTGCTAATCTCTGAAAAGTCTCAAATATAATGCAAACACTTTTTTACCTGCATTATACCTGGTACTAATTCATACTGACAAATACCTACATATACAGGGTGTCCCAGAAAGTAGAGTCAAGCGAAAGTCCTGACGTAGAGCAACTCAATGGGCATCCGAATCACCCCCATGTATGTTCCGCGATTTTTCGTAGTTTAGGAGTTATGGCCTTTTTTCACATTTTCTATTAACCTACGACCACGGAGACAGTTTTGCTCACTCTCGACTGCAATAATTGAGATAATTGGCTGTTTGTTTTTTTAACGAGTAGCTGAATAGTAAGTGCATGTATTTCATTTAAAAATAAAACAACATCGTTGACCGTTTGGGCAAAAAAAAAATATCGAATCACAAAAAGTGACTAAATTTTGACTGTAGTTCAGACTTTGAAGGCCAATTACAAAAAAAACTAGCATAACTTTTTTTTTTTCAAACCATGTTTAAAAACTGCCTTATTTTATTGACTTTTTACCCTATTAATTTTATTGATCTATCATTAAGGGATCATCACTCCTAAACTACGAAAAATCGCGGAACATACATGGGGGTGATTCGGATGCCCCTTGAGTTGTTCTACGTCAGGACTTTCGCTTGACTGTACTTTCTGGGACACCCTGTATAATAATATACTGCAAATCTTTCTCGTGTTGCTTGTTTGTGATTTAATGCTCTAATTGGAGATCCAAATACCCTAGGAGTTGGCAAAGCTGAGATTAGAGTTTATTTTAAAAATGTACCGTTTTTATTGTGTATACTGTGCAGCAAAGGACAAATGCAGCTGTTAAATTCCCTTGGAAAAAGTTCAAAGGCTCTTCAGACATAAATGCTTTTTGCTTTTAAATTATGTTAATAGGTAGGCGTAAAAACACCATTAAGAGGACATTTAATTAAAACCGGATGGTTTGTTTTTATTTTACTTAATACGATGAGTTTGTTTTGCATGACGTCAGTAAAGGGGGAAACGCTTGATGTTGAACCTTTAAATAATACTAACTGTTGTTTGCGACTTCATACGCTAAGTTCTAAGGTAAGAAGAAGTCTTCTATTCTTAAACTATTTTGCTGCCGAATGTGATCAGGATGGGTAAAACGGTTTTTCCGTGAAAATGGAGCAGACAGGCAGATAAAGAGACACAAATTTACTTTCGCATGTATAATATTAACTTAGTGTTAATACCTACGGAAGTTGGATAGATAGATAAGCTAACGTAACCCTTTATATCGTAAGTCGGACCAAGTGTACTCAATTCAAGCCTCATTAGATACTGATTAACACGTTCGCTGCGATAAGAGGTCTAAAGACCTCCTGCCTGTACTCCCGGGCTGTGCGGGTAAAAATATTGCTGTTTCGCTCTGGTGCGGAGCTCATAGCTTGTATATTTTCATAGGTATAAAAGAGACCGTTATATGGTTCGATTTATATTCAAACGTAGAATTTGGTAAAACCTTAAAAAACACGAGAGGTTTTTAGGCCCCTCATCGCACTGAGAGTGAAAAGTGAACGTTCAGTGCGGATAGGGGGTCTAAAGACCTCATGTAGATAGTACGGGTCTTTATGCCCCCTCCCGCACCTGTTTGTGTCTATGATAATGAAACTATAACACAGTGATGTGCACTCGTCGATGAGCAATGCACGTGATTTATTGAATTTGCCAGTGAGTCAAAGTACGTACATAAGCGAAGATCAAAAAGTTACACACCGTTAATGCTGCGTTATTACGTAGTTATTTTTAATATTACAGTAAAAAATTTAAAAAAAATAATGAGCACAATTGTTACACATGCAAACCCCGATAATGATAATGATCCCGTAGAGGGATCGAAACGCGTCAGTGTTTGTGTGGTGTAAGGGATAATTAAGTGTGTGGGATTTATGTGTGTTTTATTGGCAGCAGTGGGGGGAGGGATTACATGAAAAAGATATATATTTCACACAGGCTTGGTTATTTTGCACGTGAGTAGCGGAGTAGCAAGGTAAAATTTTTTGTTCATCGAAATGGACCTCCGCAAAGTAACGCCCGATTCAATAAAATATTGAAAAATAACATATCTTTGAAAAAATGGTGACAAACGAAGAAAATGTGCGGGCTATTATGAAAATCTGTGCACTACTCTAACCAGTCGAGAAGCTAATAAAAAAGTAAAAAAAAAAAATACTGCCGCGATTGTAACAAACCACTATGTCTTAAATGTTTCTATAACAATCATAATATATGTAATTAAAGTAATAGATTATAATAATTCTTTTCAATTCATCGATATGATTGCTTTTTATTGACCACATCCCTAGCAGTAGCTACAAGCGTACCGTGAATTCAGTGCTGTAAGAGGTCTAAATGCCTCCTAATTATCTTCTGTCATATTGTCTTCTCCTTACATCGAAACTCTGGGCGAAGCCAAAATTAGACAGAATAGTCCTTTAGAAATGCTCATAAGTATGTTTAATATAATTTTTTGTGAAATTCGCAGAAATATATGGATTTTAAGTATTCGGTTCCGTGAGTGGTCTTAAGGCCCCTAACCGCACCGGTAAAATCGTACAGTGAAGGCATAAAGACCTCTTACAGCACTAGTTGAAAGTAAGCAACATTTTGAGCCGCAGCGAACGTGTTAAAGTAACAAAAATAATGTTTAAAAAATACCACAAGACGATCTTAAAGTATACTATAATTAACGTTGCGAAATATAGGGCAACTTTTTTGCTGTTTATCAATACAATATGATACAAAATTAAACCAAAAAAGTTAACAGTTGATCTAAAGTGATCCATACTAGATAACAACTGATATAACTGCTAATTCTTCATCATGATTACATGATTACACAATACCGTAATCTTGAGAAAATTAAGCACAAAAGGTAGGTAATCAATGAGAAATAAGGTTGCTTGTATTAACGCTAGCATTTCGGACTGGTCAATATGTGAGCACTAATTAAGCTACGCTTTAGCTGATAATTCTTGTGGTGCATGGTTTAATAGGGGCTTCAAAATTCACAAGCTAAACTGCATTAAATCTGGCTCGGGCCCTCTTTCACTAAAATAGTGAGCAGCGGCAGTTGAGGCAACTATAATGTTCAATTTTATTATCAGTAGGTAACTAGCACCTGCGCCTTAGCGCCCATTTGAACTCCAAATGCCATGAGCACTTTGAAATATCCGTCTTTACACCTCAATCATGCTAAACGTGGCCTTTATGTCTAGTTACCTCAGGCCCTGTCTACCCCGTAAGGGATATAGACGTGATTTGTGTATGGATGCATGTATTACACCTCATAAGTGTAATTGTGAAACATCAGCCTTCTAGAGGGCCAAAGGTCCGAGCTGAGCTTTAATAAATATTTAGCCAGTCGGGACTGTTTTCTTACATACATACATACAAACATACATAAATCACGTCTTTATCCCTTACGGGGTAGACAGAGCCCAAGGTAACAAAACCTACAGGCCACGTTTAGCAACATTATGGGCGTATAGATGGAAAATGGAATCAAAATAGTGATGGGTTGCTAGCCGCATCGCCTATAACATGATTCCTATGATTTTCGCCCATTCCCTCAATGGGCTTTTACCATCTGCGCGGGAAGAGAAGCAACTGGTACATTCTATGTTTTTTCTTTGCTCCCAGACCAGCATGGAAGACAGTTTTCTTCACAACAATATATACCACAAGCACTTAAGGATTATTTTTCAAAAAAGAAGGAAGTGAGCTGTTGATCGGATTACAAGGCTCGCTGATTCTGCCACTAATTAGCAACTGGAATACAGTGTCACATTCCAGCGAAGGAGCTACATAAAAATGGCTGGGGTTACCTAATATAAGGAGAAGAGGCATTCCGTCTTACCCTTTGTGTTAGCAACGCTTCTTGTTTCCCTCTGGTACTGCAAAGGTCGAGAACATTAAACAAACTCAAACAAGAACTCCACCGATGAACAAAAAGCCTTTTTAAAAAGTAAACAAACATTACTCTGCTTCTCAGTAGAACTCCATACAGCACGAAACAAAACGTCATTACACGTGGTATTCAGTCTTTTTTACTTGGAAGTTCTATTTGTGGAATGAATGACGTACTCAAACGTATTACTTTTTCCTGACCTGTCTATTTCTGGGCTGTACAAGTTTAAGTTTGCGACGCGGTACTTTCGTGATATTAGGGCGCCGTTAAGATCTTTTGTAAAGCTTTTAACGGTACCTATGACATAATATTAAATTTTACGTAGATTTGCTATTATAAAAGCGGAAGAGCTGGCTATCTTGCTCATACGTCATCGTCACTATCCTCCTGCTATTCTAATCATAACGGAAGGATGTCACAACAATTTTGAAGAACCTAGACTCAAAAATTGCTGCATATAATAATATCTGCGTATTTAGCGGTGCGTGAAACTCCTGACCGGCACTAAGCCACCTTAGCCTGCTAACTGTAGCCCAAGCCCTTGCATTGCAAATGGAGGCTCATCAGTGATACTTGTAATGGCTGGAAAAAAAAAAGTTATGATCGGTCGTTACTCGCAATCGGTAGTTCTCCCAATCGCAATTGACGATGCTACGACGTTATAATAAATGTTAAGACATCGTCTAAATATACCAATAAGCAAACAGTTAGTTCAACAAAGAAACTTATCATTCAAAAATGAAGATTTTGCCCTATATTCTTGTTGGATCTCGGCCAAGATGCAAACTGTCTGAGGGCTTGAGGCGCTATTGCAAGGTCGTTCGATACTTTGTCACAGAGGAATGTAAGGGGCCAGATTTGTGAAAGAATGTCCAAAGTTATAATGTAAGACAGTAGCATTTTTAAAACCTGTAACCTCGTGGATTGTTGTTTCTTGATGGACTATTTACATGTGTTTATATATATTTACTTAGTTTAGGACTAAGTCCATTGGTGTAAATTCTCTACGATACTTTGTCATTTTACGTCACAATTGTACAGTTATAAAAATACTGGTACTCTCACTTTATAATGTACTGTATAGTGTCATAATTTATGCCACAAGAATACGCCCTCAAACATTGGAATCGTCTGCATTTCTTTCTATGTCAAGGGGCAATGGAACGACATAATCCAGCCGTCGAGTGTGCTCGCCGCCTAATTAGATAAAGGTCGTTCACAAACGCTAACTGTGTTGAAATTATACCAAATCCGAGTTAATTGAAATGATCATTAAATAAATCCTAATTAAGGTTGTTTAGGTTACGTGGAATTAAAAAGTACAGGGATTAAAAAACAGTGACGAAACAATTGTGTTTCAATTCTCAATATCGATACTTTGAAAAAATACGAAGTAACTGAAAAAAAAGTCATTTGAGTTTTTGTACACATTTTGTAATTAACGATTATAAGGCTACGTCAATTTAAAAACGACATATTTTAATACAACGGGTGAATCCAGGACATACATTTATGACGCGGATATAAAACACAATGCCCCTTGCCTAATAACCAATGAGCTTGTGTGAAAGAGATACTAGTACATAACAATAACCAACCATACCAATCCACTGTCTAATTTAAATAGATTCTCTATCCGTGTCACTATTCATTCTCCCTGCAATTCAATTTGCCAAATATGAGCAGGTGAGAAAGAAATTGTTTAACGAATCAGAAAAGGGTCGGCGTCAATAGCGTTATTCGGTGCCGAAATTCATCCTTTTTTTATTTATTGCCACATTGGGCAAATAAAACTGAGCTATTTTAGGTCAGGTGGTATTTGTGGGCCCTCTTACTTCCTGTAAAAAATATTAAATGTATATCCACTCTAATATACCTACAAATGGTAACCGTTTACGATGTTTTACGAAATAATGCAGTACACTGTTGCTGTCCAGTCGGGGCCCTGGTGGATAATTAACGTATTCGACAGTAATAAAACTTAAAACTGGTACATTCTATGTTTTTTCCTTACTCCCAGACCATCATGGAAGTAAAAAAAACACACTAGTGAAAAATTAAAGTGTTAACGATCTACAATCTTGGGACGGACGGATGGTAAGCGTAAAACGGTAAATCATTTAGATACTTGGTTGACTGTTTGTAGATAGCTACTTGCACACTTTTATGTTTATAGTTTTTTTTTATGTCAATGACGAAGGCACGTTTATAATTTTGTTAGACAATTCCTACATCACTATAAAACAACTGTTGCATTAGATTTCTGATAATATTTTTGAATGTTTTTAACAGGACAACTGACTATGTACAATGAAAAAAAATCATCCGCCAAGGGCTCTTTTACATGTCTTTTTGGAACTACCAGCGCATTTGGAAAGACCATCATTGCCAAGAAGAATGCGCCGCAAGAAACTTGGCAGAAAGTTTTTTTTTTCAAAATAAAATACAGTAAGAACACCTACATTTATAAAAGGGATGTGTAAGGTCCCCGAGCCTTAAATTATATTAGTCTATAGTAGAGATGTATAAAGTCCCTACCAGTCAAAGACGATTAAGAATATCCTTAGTGGACTACACAAAGTTCATCCGATACAACCAAAGTCCAACACGTGTACACAATAAATAATTAAACACGAGTCGATAACGTGCAATGGACGGTATCATTAAAACTTCATCAACTATGAATTGAAACCTTGATTTAAGCATTGTGTTTAGTAGTTGTTTGTTATTTTGTTAATGAAATAGTATTTACTGGTTTGCAAGGAGTTGTACTATTGTATTTATGTAAAACTAGCGACCCGCCCCGGCTTCGCACGGTATATTATGCATGTATTATACATATAAACCTTCCTCTTGAATCACTCTATCTATTAAAAATCGAAATCCGTTGACTGGTTTTGAAGATATAAGCATACATACGGACACGGGGACAGAAAAAGCGACTTTATTTTATACTATGTAGTGAAGTGATGATGATAGTGATAGTGATAGTGATAGTGATAGTGATAACCAGTAAAATGGTGAGTCTGGAACAGAAAAAAGGACAAGCGTTCAAAGAAAGATTGAAGAAGTGTATGCCCATCGGTGGGCACTCACACGCTGATGAGGAAGAAGAAGGAGAACTAGAGTTATTATTATTTTGGCCAAACAAATACATTTCCGTTATAAATGTATGTATGAATAAAACAAAGTGTAGGCACAGCGGGAGTTAAAAAAATAACGATTTATTCATTTCTGAGCCTACCTGTCTTTACTAATTAAAAAGTATTTATTTTCTTAAACAGTCTTACCTTGGCCTTAATTTTAAATTAACACTAGTTGTTGCCCGCGACTTCGTCCGCGTGTGTTTTTGTGATACTTTACGGCTTTCCATATTGGTTTGTAGTACATGCTATGTATCAGAGATGGCGCTGTATGTGAAAAAAGATTTTCCCGCTTTTCTGTTGAAATTTTTCGTGAATTTTCTTTGCTATAAACCTCACGGAGCCCGAGACCTTTCCAACGAATGCAAAACCGTGGAAATCGGTTCGTGCGTTCTGGAGTTATAGCGTCAGGAAGGAAAACCCGACTTATTTTTATATAGTAGATTTTGTCTGGCTCCAACACACATAATTATTCCTCTTTTATTTGTACGTCTTAAATTAACAAGCAACGATTCCAAACACATTTGTGCCTTAAATGTATAAGATTAAACTCTGAACATATTACGACGTTCGTGGCTACTTACTAGGTCTCTTTTAATATGCAAATTAAACCATTTGACTTTCAATGCGATCACTTAAGTTTTTCTAAACTCCGTAATGACATTACGTATGCCGTGAAATGCTAATGGCACTTTGAAACAGAGTTAAATGAAATGTGATAGATCTACTAGCATGTTCTCCTTCATTGGTAACTTTGGACTCGGAATGCTGGTTAGTGGGGTGAATAAGAAAACATCCGAACATCAAGCGCTTATAGAAGTCGACAAAAAACATCGAAAAAAGAAAAAAAATAGCAGTTTTATTGTACTGTATGTACTGTAATGTACCGTGCCTTCAATTCTATAATCTTTATTGACTCATAATTTTTGATTTTAAAAAATGCCACACACGCCCTATGAATGTTTCAACTATCTGCCTATTACGGTTCTAAAGATTGACGGACATTGGAGCCATAGTAGGTAATAGCACCCCGTTAGCACCCTTTGGTTTAAAACCTTTCAAATTAAGATTACAATAACCAATGATTTATTTGAATAAAAATAAGATTACAAATAGAAAGTAGAAACAAGTTTAACAATAATTCATAATTTAATTATAGTTTAACAAATTAAAAACTAATTTAAAAATAAAACATTTAAAAAGTAGAGGCCCACGTGGCATAGTAGTACTACAGACCTAATCCTAAATTACTTTATCACAATTTGCGAATTAAATATTTATGAAATGCATAGTTAGTTATTAGATAACACGGTTGTTATATTTTGCAAAAAATGAATAGCTGTATGGTTCACTTGCTTTCTTTATACAGCCCGATGTTCCAATGCTGTTTAAAAGCCAGTAGGACAGACTTCATGTTCCCCAGTCTGCATACCACTGGCTGGTCATATAAGAACGCTCCCTACGGATATTCGATAATACATAACCAGGAATATTACGCAATGTACTGTTCCTAACTAATAGTATTGAATTCGTGACTAATTAGGGTCAGAGTGCAAGTTATGTGGCTCAAAGCAGGGTTGACCCGCCGCGTACTAATGGCTCTAGTTGTCACCGGAACGAAACAAACGCATTTACCCTGTCAGTGAAAGTCAGTAGTTGTTCCCCGCAGAAGTTCGTTGAACTGTCAAGTTGGGCATTAGGGTAGCTAAAACTAGTGACAACTGCTTTGTTTGCTGTTTGAATGAAATGAGTAAATTGGGTTATGAATTATAAAACAACGTTATACGCCACATACTGAAAACCTGAAAATGGTTTCTGCAGAGTCAAGAGTAGAATCGATACATTAATATATTTAATGTAAGTACAATCCGTGAGCACTTAAAATACCATTTAGGTCTATCTTGTCTCCCTCCCTCGGCCGATTCAAGCATCAAACCTATAAGAGCGAGCGAGACAGCAAGATAAACCCGCATTCTTAGAGCTCACGCACTGTAGTAGTGGGTAAGTAATGTAGTGTCCGCCTTTGTGCATGTATCTCAGTGTTTGTCAATTGTATTTTGTCTTGTTTATTTTGCACAATAAAGAGTTTACACACATACATAATATAGGTCCGGCCACACCAGTGCGTAAAAGACGTTGACGGTGCCTTTACGCAACAAAATATATAAAGAAACGGTGAGAAAACGTGACCAATGCTACACGTAATGCGTATACGCGGCGGTGTGGTCGCTCCTTACAATACATCTTAAAATTATCCGAAATACTTCAGTAGTAGTTTGACAAACGTCTTCTTACACTGGTCGACGTTCAAACTGTACGGCGTCGGAAATGTGATGAAATCCTTTATAGAACTGTTCAATCGCGCTTATCCATCCACTTGGTTAAATTATAACGAGATTCCGAGACACCTGTACAAGCTTGTGACGTTAAACATCACGGTAGAGACTAATAAGGTATGAGGCAGGTTCTATATCCGTTGCTCCCAGAGGTGCCCTTTCACTTGTCTGCCTTGGCAGACATATTGTCTGTGCCAGGTCAGATTTACGTAAAGGCTCATGTTCACCATCAGCCTTATGTTTCTCAGTATACAAAATGCATGCTGCCGTCAAAACCATGTTTATGTAGTATCAGGGCAATATTAATATATTTTGCTCAAACATGGGTGATTGTAATAAACGCAATTCAGTTTTCATTTGGGTTGGATACAAATAACGATTAAATAAATAAAATATCAAAATATCATGGGACTAATTACACCAATTGACTTAGTTCGAAACTAAGCTAAGCTTGTACCATCGGTACCATGTTTATCCGTTGCCTGGAATGAATGACGAGGATCCGGTTCGCCCGGCCATAGCTTTACTGTTCGGATTTTTCTGTGTTCGAATTTTCAGTGTCGTTTAGAAATCAAACCCCGTTATTCATAAACGCTGTATAGGCTTCTGCTAACTTAGCAATCGTTTGTCCTTATCTGTGTAAGGTAAATGTCAAAGTGACGGATAACGACAAACGATTGCTTTGAAAGAAAGTTTGTAAGTGGTGTTAGGGGCTTTAATCATCGGAAACGTAAGCAAATCTCAAGTGTGATAAGATCCTTTAGCTATGGCTTCCCTAGTCGCAAGTCGAGTTGAATGTGTAATGAAACACGAGCCGTAGTTCTGCGTAAACGTTGCTGTGATAAGTAATTAGCCGCCGTGTGTATAATAGTTAGGCCTAATAATGATAGCGGAGATGCTTTTGTTATGCCTTATGCTATTATTTCAAAATTAGAGCTCCAGATCTTAGACATTTCCAGAACCTAACTGTAGTTATTGCACATGTGCCGCGTCTGCTCGATTTTAGAATAGGACTGATCTATCTCTTCCTGTGTCTTGTCGAGAGTAAAATCCTTGACAACGATGTCCTAACTTCAAAATAATAAAAAAATAATAATAATAACTCACTATGACAAAAGTACACGTGGTACATTTTTTTACGAAGGCAAACGAGCAAGTGGATCACCTGGTGGTAAGCGACCACCACCACCCATAGACACCCGCAACACCAGAGGATTACAGATGCGTTCCCAGCCTACGGGGCTAGGCTGTACATACTTCCAATCCATTAAAATTAGCTAAATTACACTGGATTTCCTAACATAGATTACAGTATTTCTACCAATTATGCAGCCTAATGTCAAAACCTACTTTCCTTCTTATTAACCTTTTCGACACCAACGACACACATATCAGCACCACAGGTTCAACGCCAACGACCTAAATATACGTCCATTACTTCAATACCAAAGCAACCTTCGTTCAATTGAGATTAGGTTCAACTTAAGGCATCGCAATAAAGAAGTCAGGAGTATGAGTGACGTCTTTTGTATTTGACGTGGCGGCGAAAAGGTTAAGACAAACCATAGATGTAGAAACCGCACCCCTAACGCGAAACTACGTTTCTCATGATCAAGGATATACAGGACAGACAGAAAAGCGCGTATTGTTTGCTACTGGAATATTAGTGCTTTGTAGAATGATCATAACAAATTCATTGAAAAGTTTCATCCAATCAACGTCCACAAGTTAATCAGATGGAATGAGGAAAAGGTGCCGAGGTCGGGCTAATCCAACCTTATAATGATTTATTCAGAGAGGGAACGCGTAGTATGCACAAAATTATCTTGTTTTGGAGAAGTGATTTCAAAGGGATCCTTGTAATTTTTGTGAGACCAAACAACCACATTCACAATACGTATAATATTTTCGGTAAGTGAAGAAATAATATTGAATGATGATATTTTAAGATACCACACGTAGGATAAAGTAATCAAATAAAACTAGATGTTCAGCGAAGTATTGTTAAAAAAAGAGAAAAAAAATGAACGACATGAGAATAAATAAATATGAATGACTGCGAAAACGAGAAAGAACGATAAACGTTTTCATAATTTGGTAATAGAATTTGAATTTTCGAAAACAATTGTGTGCAATTTAAATTAATGACTGCCAGAGGTTTTTTTTTAAATTTTTTTTTTTAGGTTTCAAAAATAAATTATTTTGTTACTCTGAAACTATTGAGTATGTAGCTTTTTAATCGGTGTAAATATCACTACAGAAATAACAGAACACAAATGACGATATTGCAATAGTAAAATGAATACCAACATATTAATTTTATAATTATTTCGCAATGTTTCCAATTGAAACCTGAATCAATTGTTTCTGTTATTTTTAAGTGCCCCCGATTGTTCGCTTTGAGGAAAACGTTTAATCTTAGTTAAAAAAAAGAATTATTATGAATTTTAGAACTATATTGTACTAGGTACACACAGCAAAGCGAATCGGTGGGCACCCTAGTTATCCACGTGTGTCATTCTATACACACATCCGCACTTATCCGCTGCCTTATTACGCACACAACAAAATGCCCTATCTGTGCTAATTGTGTTTTCTGACTACCTTCACGCATAGTTATTCAAACCTGCTGGTATTTTGTTCAATGGAAGCATAATTTTGCCACCAGTATTATAAGCGCGGTGGCTCAGGTGTATTGACCTAGGGTTATGAAACCTAAAGAACCGGGTTCGAATCCTGCACAAGTGTATCTTTTTTGTTTTCAATTTTAAATTACTAATCTCAAAATAAACTCATGTTTACCTAAAACAAGAAAAAAAGGACGTAAAAGAATAAAACAATAAAATGCAATTATTGGTTCAAATTGTTTATTGCAACATTTAATTTTTATTGTATTAGCCTCTATTTGTGTTATTATTATTATTACCAAAAGTAATTAAATTAGCTAAATAAAACTGCACACTTTTCCTTATAGAATAATATTCATAAAATAACACACACTTTAGAGGCCAGTATGATTTTATGTTTACTAAAAAGTCTTATGTCACTAACATAATAATTATCTTGCAAATTGAATACACAACCATAATAGGGCTATTTTTAAGATGACACATAATTAATATCTTAAATTCTGGTTTATTAGGTTTAAGTCTGATAAAGATGAACGAAACGTTTTATTTGCGGACGTGTAAGTCAGTGGTGAAATGAATAGACATGTTAAATGACAGCCATTAACAATAACATCATTTCACACTGGGTTATAATCTCCACTTTGAAGCGACTAAGCTACCTATCTCGATTTGGTTTGGATTTGGACACCAGGGCCCATCGATGAGATCCAACCCCATAGCCTAAAGTAACACTGCCACTCGTTCTGCACTGTAAAACATTACTGTGTTTATATATTTAATTAAGTTAATAATATATTTCGTCTTCATCACTAAAAATCACTACATTTGACTTTGATTGATGTAATAATCAAAGTCAAGATATTCACGAGCAAAGGTTTCTTCTATGCTGGTCCGTTAAAGCATGTTTTTTGCTGGTCTACGGCAATGCAATCCTGCAGCATGCAGATGGTTTCGCACAGGTTGCAACGTAGCATTGTGTCTTGTTGCTGTGAAATGGGTCACTAGCGGGTGCGGCAACTACATAATGTCCAAATCAAATGGCAGGAGATGAGGCTTCAGGTTTAGGCCCAGAACGAATATTTTTATCGTGTCCGAAGTCTGCGTAAGGGTGAATCCATAATGGCACAGTCTTCCGCTGCAAAATAAATGAAGTTTAAATAAAAACATTTTTCGTCAAAGAAAGTTGTTTAAAACATTACCGATAAAATAATAAGTCATTGTTTTTAACACCGTTTGTCTACTTACCCATATCAAAAAACGCCTAGCGATTCCTTATATAAATAGTTATATTGTTTTGCTCTTTTCAACAAAGATCCATGTTTTGCAAATCACAAGGTATTCGAAAGGCAAAATTAAACAGTTCGTAAGTATAACACACGGTTCATCCCGCAGCTAATAATGGCTGCCAGCGGTGACAGTTGTTGTTTGTTCACAAAATCATATTATTAGAAATTTGAGGGTAGAAAACACTTTATATTGTTTAAGACGATAACGACCAAAATAGCCATCAGCTAGCAACTTTTAAACTCCAGTAAAAAGAGTCATACCTATTAATAATTATATTAAAAGAAAACACAATGCGTTTGCGTTTTTAACATATTATATAAGAGTAAAATTAAACATACAATAGACTGCAACCACCATAAAATTAAATAGTTAGTACGGAAAAAAATAAATTATAATTTCAACCTTATTTCAAAGCCCATAAAACAGCTATTTACACAAATTGCAATACAGTAGTCGCAGATTGAACATAATTCATACATTCACCATGTAACTTGCATACCTCGGTGGCCTAGCGGTCAAAGACAGGTCGAAGATTTGACTTCTGCTTTAGTGAACCGGGTTCGTATCCGAAGAAAACGGAATATAAAATAGTAATAATAAAATGACATTTTTGGATGTTATTTCGATGGCCGTGCTGGTTGTGAGGAATATTGCTTTGGAATTGGAATCTCAGACTTGTTGAGAAATAATAATATAACATCGTCGCATCAGTGAGATGGTAACTACTCTTCGCTAGTAATAATAGTTCAATGCGTGGGATTGCATAAATTTGAAGATTCAAGGTCGAAGGAAGCTTCGATTCGGTTCTCTCGCTTACACTGGGGATGACAATATCCAATGTAAGATTAGGTAAAATATTTCTAGGACAGTCTAAATAAAAAAAATACTTTTACATTATTTTTGTAGAAGTAACTGAAACCGGAGATATTGCATTTTCAGCCTTTGAGTGTGACACGATACCGGCGGGGATTATTTTCATTTAATTTGTAATTATTTTTTACTTAATTTATTATAAACTAACTTAAATAGTTGTAACTTTCTTCATTGTTATTTTATAGTTAGTTGTTGTTTATTCAATAAACAGGTAATTTACAGTGACATTGCTCATTCATCTTGTTGCTAAAAAATCTGTACTTAGGGGGTAGATTTTATGATCGAACTCACTCACACATTCACATGTCATAGATTCTACTTAACGTTCATGTCGATACTCAACACGCATAGACGTGTGCGTGGCTGTGCTAACCGCATTATTTTGCTGTGTGTACCTACTTTAATCTTTAATCATTGTAATAAACTAAAAACTACCCCTCTTCGCTCGCACAGGGATATTCAAATAAATAAATGGGCTATTTTGGTTACTTGTTTTTTGACAATAGGTAAACACGGTCAGTGTCATAATTACGGTCAGTGTGTTATTTTTGTATCTATTTCAAACCTAAAAGGATTATTTTTCCATCTTGCACCAGGAAGCGACCTAATTTCACTTTGCGAGTATCGACAAATCTATTATGCCGTGGAGAGTGGTTTGTAACATCGTTACCAACGTTCAAAGAAATATCGCCTCTAAATTCACTTAAAACGCTACAGACGTGTGTTGAATTTTTACAAGAGGCTTTGATTTTGAGTACAAAGGCCTTCATTAAAATTTTGTTTAATTATAAATTTGCAATTATAAGGTAACGCGTTATTTTGCTTCATTAATTTCTAAAGATATCGTGTTAGCACCTTAGTCATTAAAATCATTGTTATTTGTTATAAAATATTTGACTATTACATTATTTATAGCATCTCTAGTTTAATTAGAATAAATGAAGCATTTTTTTTCAAGCCGCCAACCCAAAATCAAATTCGCACCCTTCGTGGAAGAAAGACGTAAGTCCCATGGTAAGTCAATAGGACTTACGTCTTTCTTCCACGAAGGGTGCGAATTATCAAAGTCTTAGTTTCTTGGAAGTGAGAGAATTAATTTTGTTTGAAAGCGTTTTAGCGCGAAGATTTGTAAGCAATTAGGTCTTAACTACAAATGTGCTGGCCATAAAGCTTCGAGAAGAGCTCTGAAAGTCTAAGAAGCCGTTTAATTGTCTATGCGGTGGGTACTGCGTAAACCGGTTTACAACACTTCTAGTTTACGATGCCGTTAACGAAACGAGCCGAACGTCACTTAAAGTATAGTTAATGTTTAAGGTGCTGTGGTCGTTGTATAAGCTATAAATTATAACTTTAAGACGACATTATACATGCTTTATGAGTACCATCTCTGACCATAATGTAAAGGTGTTATAATTAAAATAAAACGGGAATATTTCAAAAAAAATTTTGGGCGCGTAAAGTTAACACTGAACAAAATGTGCTGACACCTTGTCAATTTTGACAAAAAAACCCTGAATATCAAACCGCTGGCTAAAAATATTCTGGGTTAACTCTGATATATTCATTCTTACCAGTTAGCGCGTGCAAAAAGGTTTCAAGAATGCTTTATTGTTCGTAGACATTTGAAAACTCTTCCAATAATTATTTTCCCATTGTTATTTTTAGCTGAACGTAAGAACATTTTATTTTACACTGGCGAACAAATGTAACTTTGAAAAATTGTTTGAAAATGATCCGTTATTGTTTTTCGTCAGTATATAATTTTAAACACAGTGTTACATTTCATTTTCCGATTTTTCACTTAATATACCTACACCATGCTAAGGCATAGAGACACAGTACCTAGTTCAAGATTGGTGAAGTTTTGTGAGGTACGACGTCAAACATCAAAGTTAGTGAAACTGGTTTAATTATTCCGTATAACTACGCCTGCAGTCTGTGCTTGATTGCATGTACGATTTATTCATCCTTTGTGGTAAGGTTTTCCTGCCATAGCCGGTTATAAAATAAAATTGATGCATAGTCGCGAACCGGTATTGCTAAGCCACTTGCCATTATTCGCAATTTCCGAGTAATCAATGGCTGATGTTACAAACATAGGTAAGTGGCTCAACAATCCTGGTTCGTGACTGTACCCACCTGTTACTTCCCACGGGTGATGTAAGGGACTTGATGTAAGAGTGGGTAGCAGTGCTCTGTTACCTGATGACCTCCGAGCTTCAGCACTACGTTATATAGAAGGTAAGGCAAAACCGGCATACAATTTTTCCACGAAAGTAGTCTTGACGACTTCTATTGTTATTATCCTTCCTATTGTACGGCATCGCCATGCCGATTGGATCAGTTAGGACTGACCGTGTTGACAAGAATGTAGCAGCTGGCATGCCAATCTACTCCCACACACGGTCTGTTCTAAGTGCTCCAATCAGCATGACGATGCCGTACAATAGGAAGGATGGTGTATGGCCAGCATTATTTCTGCCACCTACTATAATCTGTTCGGATTCATTTCTGTAGGTATCTAAATGATTATTCGAACAGTACAGGCTGCTTTTATACTTATGACATCATCTAAGGAAACTCGTAACGCTACAGTAATAAAGAAGGTTAAAAACTTGACCTTTCACTGCGTCCGAGACAGTTGAAGCATTCAAAATGGGACTACGTTATTACGGCAGTAACAAAATGCTCTTCGCGGCAATACCCTTGTTTGCCAAGGGACGGGTACGAACCCTTTTGGCGAGAAAGATGTAATGAAAAAACCGCCTCAGTGTTTGCGTTGGGTCCACAAAATGATACTCAAATACGTACATATTCATAAGCAGGATGTAGGTTTGATTTTTCAACACGTTGTTAGACTTTGGAAAACGTAGAGTTAAAAAAAATACTTTTCCTTAGAGTTAAGGAAATTATCATAACATATATTATGACTGTATCATCTTAGTTTTTGATTAAATCTACTTGTTTTTTAATTTAACATTTATAGACATCACAAAAAGAAAGTGCACTTGTGCTAGATTGAGCGTATTAATTTTATTTACTAAATTATGTAAAAGTTAACGAGTTACGAGGGCTGCGGCCGGAGGACTTAAGAAAAACCAAAATTATTGAATTAAATTTAATTATTAAAGATTATAATAAAATGATTAACTCTAAAATATATGTGTCAATTGTTCGATGCGAGAAACAAAAGTGACCCAGTCACACGGTCGCGCGATGAGTTGCCCGCGGTTCTGCTAATGCTGCGTCGGCACTTGTGGAACTCGGCGGCGGCTCCCGCGGTGTTGCGACATCGATTGTATCGCGGGCGGTCCGGCAGGTGCTTATGCCGTGAATAATCAGAACGTCGTATGTAACACCTCCCCTCCGAGATCGGCAACTATTTGCCGAGGGCTCTCGCAAATGTTGCTGGGATGCTGGCGGGATCCATCTTCGTGTCTCGTTCTGTTGGGGACGCAGGATGGGCCCCAACGTTGACTCCTTCTAGAGTGGTTTCTTCGGTATTGGAGGTCCGAAGACATCTAGAGTTTAATCTGCGGTAGGTGAATGCAGCGACCAATGCTCCTGCTCCTAGTGTTATAATCGTGTAGACAGGGATCGTGGTGTGATAGATCGCTTCGTTAGGTACTGGATTTAGCTTCTCAGGATGCTGCAGTGAGATCTTCATATTTACGCCTTGTAGACTCTTGAGGTCGGGGGTGTGTAAGACAAGTGGCGTAATGTTACTTGGTGATGGACCCTCTTCAATGGTCAGATTAATTATTTTGAGGACATGGCCTTTGGTGTGGTCGTTCATGTTGGCGATGGTAAATTCTGGAGTCTTAATCTTGCAGTTTAGTGGCAAGGATGCGAGGTAGCTTCCCCGAAGTATTTCGTATTTTTCTTGTCCACAGCTTATCTGCACTTTGGTTGGTTCAGGAAAGTTCAAGGTGTAGTGACGATCATCGAGTTGTTCCAGGGCGGCTTTCTTCAGGGTGATGGTAGTCAACCGGCAGGATGGTAAAAGTTTCTGTTCCAGGATTAGATGTTGGATGCAGTTGGGGTGGTAGCTGATATATTGCTGCGAAGTTTTCTCACAAAGGTACCAAGATTTGATCTTCGGGCATTCAGCCTCCATGTACATAGATACTGGTCCCTGAAGTGCTATGTAGGGTAAGGTAGGTATAAGGATTTCATTATTCTTGTTAGGAATGACGGATAGCCGGTAGAGGGTGGTGGTTTCAGGCATGAAGACAGGGATCATTATAACTATAACTATTAACTTATCTTTATAGTACGAACCTAATCTAATTATATCGAAATAGTCGCGACAGTCTAAGTCTAGAATTTCGTCGTTTGAATAAAGACTTCTTAACCTATTTATCATTTCCCCAAGGGAACTAACACTAAAGGTAGAATGCAAAATACTTTTAGCGTGAATGAAAGCTAAAAGTTTTTCTAGCTCATTTAATTCGTCGAATAAACTCTCAATGTTATCTCCCAGTATTAACAGATATTGTGCAAGATGTGCGTACTTAATTAATTCTTGATCTCGGGATACTTCAGTGGCAAATATTAGATTAAGGACTTTGGATATATTTTGCTGGTTCTCAGTAATGTCACTTAGGATTTTAGTGTGATGAGACATCCACTCTTTAGATAAACTAATATGTTCATTGATTTCTGACTGCAATTTATTCTCATTATCTTGCATGAGCCTGATCGCGTTATCATATTTTAGTGCGTCTGAATAGTCTAAGTTCCCGGATATGTCTTTAATAATGGATCCTAATCCATTTATTAATCCTCTTTTTACACGGCCTGGCTCAAAAGACCGTAACAAAGCTGTGGTTCTATAAAATTTTTGTAGCAAGAATTTAAGATGGGGTTCGTATAGGGAAAGAGTGTCGTCGTTAAGTCTGGGGCTGATTTCGAGCAACTGTGATAGTACAATGTCAAGTTTAGAATGAATTTCTCGAAGGTCAATAGATTGTAGGAAGGAATGATAATGCGAGGTTATCTTTGTAGGTCCCAGTTTAAAGGGGAGGACTCCAGGTCCGCTGTCCAGGGATTCAAGTGTTGGTTCTTGAGCCGTTGCGAGGTGAAGGATCAGTGGTATTCTGTAACAAACCCTGGGAATTAGGAGTGCGTTTGAGACGGGCTTTCGCTACGGGACCTTTTTTTCTTTTAGTGTATATGTGAATAGGGAGGTCAGCTAGAACCGTGTCTTGGGTGAAGCGTGGTGCCAGTTTCTTTCGTGCAGCTAAGGGGTTTTTAATGAAAACTTGTTGGTCTGGGGTAAACTCCTTTTCTGGTTCCCTATCTTTGTTTCTATTTTCCGTTAGCTCGGTTCTATGATGTAGTGAGGATTCGTTAAGGATTTCGAATACTAGGGACATCTTATTCTTATGGTCTTGCAGGTACTGCTGAAGGAGATGTACTGACATATTAATATCAAGTGGGTCTCGAGGATCGAAGTGCCCTGTAATCAATTCTATAGGCCGACATTTGGTGAAGCTATGTATAGAACTATTGTATCCTAGAATTGCATAAGGCATTAAATTTATAGCAGATTCATTTTTTCGCTCTAGTTTCAAAATTCTCAAGTGTTCCAGAATAGTGGAATGGAAGCGTTCCACGATTCCGTTCTCATTGGGAGAATGCGCTAGGACTTTATGATGATCTATTTGATGAAATTTGGTAAACTCTGAGAAGAGTTGATTGGTGAATTCTGGGCCTTGGTCTGATACTATTCTTTGAGGAACGCCGTGATGCGTAAAATATATCATGAAGGCTTGAATGACACTTGTAGCGGTAGCGTCTTTCAAAAGGTACGCCTGGCCGTATTTCGAGAAGGCGTCTACTATTGTCAGATATTTTTCCGCTTCCACGGTAAATAGGTCAGCATGTATAACTTCTAAGGGTTTCGAAGGGGGTGGCACAATGCAAAATTTCTGTTTAATTGGATTGCGATCATATTTAGCTTGTCCGCAAATGCTGCAAGCGTTTATAAATTTACTAATGTGTTCTTTCATCTTGGGCCAATAGAATTTACGGGATAAGGCTAGATAGCACTCCGTTATACCACGGTGATTAGTTTTCCCATCATGATATTTCTGTATTATTTCCTGTTGCTTTAGGTAATCCTTAACATTTTCGACTTCGGTCTTGGTAAGAGTGAGGTTCATGGCCGAACTTTTGAATTTTTCTTGGATTATAGGGATAATTTGGTACATGGCAAGATGAGGGTGGATAATTATTCCAGTTTTAACCTTAGGATTGACATACTCTTTTAATGAATTTACAAGATCCTCCTCCAGACGGGATTCGGAGAGTTGAATACAAGTTCTAATATGGGTTTCAAATGGCTTTGATACGACGGGACGTCTTTTGACGTCACCCACAATTGTAAAAACTAGTTGCCGGCTAAATCTATTGAGGGGCTCATCGGTTATTGGGACCTCAAGGATTGGGTTTTCATTACTTGTATGGGCGGTTAGGGTAGCGGAATCGGCGGTTAATGTGGCGGAATCTGCGGATAATGTAGCGGAACCTACGGATAAGGTAGCAGAGTCTGCTTCGGAAGGAGTTTTGTTAGACGCGTTAGCAATCATAGAATTTACTTCTTCGTTATGGATTTCCACACGAGATAACGTGTCAGCGTTAAGATTACGTTTCCCTGGTTTATATACTATATCGAAATTGAACTCGCTTAGTTTCAGTTTCCAGCGTGTTACTCTAGAGCTAGTCTCTTTAGCGTTCATTATCCACTGCAGAGGTTTGTGGTCCGTGACTATTTTAAATTTACGGCCGAACAGGTATGGCCTAAAGTATTTGGTTGCCCATACGGCGGCAAGGAATTCCTTGTCCACTGTGCTATAGTTAATCTCACTCGAGTTTAAGGTTCTAGAAGCATAAGCTATCGGTTTATCCGAACCGATGGGCCCTTGCGATAACACTGCGCCTATTGCAAAGTTAGAAGCGTCGGTTGTTAGGATAAAATCTTTAGAAAAATCAGGATACTGTAGCAGAGGGTCGTTAATGAGAAGGGTTTTGCATTTTTCGAAACATAATTTATATTCAGGATCGTTGATATTAATTTTCGATCCTTTTTTTAGGCAGTGTGTCATAGGCTTAGTTATGCGAGCGAAATCGGGAATGAATTTGCGGTAGTAACCTATAAGACCAAGGAAACGCTTTATTTCTGTTGGAGTTTTTGGAATAGGGAATTTCTGGATAGCTATAATTTTGTCGGGATTGGGTTTTATCCCATCTTTAGATATAATGTGCCCCAAATAAGCTGTCTCTAGCTTGAGAAACTCCGACTTATCCATTTGGATTTTAAAGTTGGAGTCCCGCAATCTCTGGAATACCTGTTTTAAATTGTCCATATGCTCCTGAAGGGAGGTACTAAATACAATGATGTCATCGAGATAAACCAGACATATCTTATTCTGCAATCCGCGGAGCAGGTTATCCATGACTCTCTGGAAGGTAGATGGGCTGTTCTTCAGTCCCATCGGCATTCTCAAGAATTCGTAATGACCGTGCTCTACGTTAAAACCCGTTTTAGGTATGTCGGCTGGGTCCATTTCTACCTGGTAGAAACCGCTAGCGAGATCTAGTGTTGTGAAGTATTGGCAATTTCCCAATTTATCAAGGACATCACTGATATTTGGTATCGGGTATTTGTCGTCTATCGTTTTCTCATTTAGTTTCCTAAAATCGACGACTAGACGCCATTTGGTTTTGCCGGAGGCATCTGCTTTCTTAGGAACTACCCATATGGGGGAGCTCCATGCTGATTCTGAGGGACGTATTATATTCTGGCGTAACATTTTTGAAATTTGGTCCTGTACCTCCTGCTTGTGAATGAAGGGATATCTGTAGCTTTTGGTGAAGACAGGCATTTCGTCAGTAGTGTTAATTTTGTGTTTGATTCTATTGGTAAAGGAAAGGGGTTCGCCGTCTAAATAGAATATGTCGGCGTATTCAGCGCAAAGATTTTCTAGATTAGTCCGTTCTTCTACATTTAAGTGGTCGGTGCGTAATTTCGACAGAACTTCTTGTATCCTAGACGAAGGGAATAATGGTTTATCAAGATTGCATTCAATGTTAAATATTTCAGCAGTTGCCGGACGATCCATAGAAAACACGACGTCATTGTTGGATGGATTAAATACTTCTAAGATACCTCTGTTTTGATTAACTTTGGTGACACAATCTCCGATGAAACAGTTTGAAATAGATTGCTCTGGAATAAAAGCATCTCCAGATTGAAAATTTATAGGAATTCGTACTAATTTTGACGAATTTGCTGGAATAACAGTTTCATAAAAATTACAATTACGAGAATCGTGAATTCTAATTGGGTTGCATGCGTTTCTGGTAATTAGAACGTTATTTTTTAAGTCTATGTTCGTCTCCCATTTGTTTAGGAGATCAAGCCCAATTAACCCATCAAAAAAATCGTGAAATTTATAAATGAACATGTTAATATCATGTCGTTCCTGAAACTCCTGAAAACACGGTAATGTAATAGAATAGTTGCTGCGGCTGGTGGTGTGTACATTGGTTATTTCAAAGGGTTCATAATTCCAATGTAAGTGTGGATAACATTTTTCTACGGAGTCGGGGCTAATAAAAGACTGGTTTGCACCTGTATCTATGAGTAACTTTAGCGGAGGGTTTGCAATTTTTATATACGGTAAGTGACGTTGCGTTTGCAAGTTGACCTCTATTTTGGTCTGTCTGAGGAACGCTCTTGTGGAAAATCCTCATGGTCATCCGGAGTGTTTGACTCGCTGGACTCAGAAATGGCGGGTCCTAGGTGTTCCACCTCAGGGTATTGCTCCTGCGTCTCGCCGTAAGAGATTTCGGGATATTGAGAATACGTATCATAATGGCTGTACATATTACCGTCGAAGAACCCGTCTTCGTTATAAAAATTAGAGTAGTTATAAAAGGGATAATATTCCTGACACTGGTTGAAATTAATTTCACGCGGCTTGAAATAATTTGTGGGGGGTGGATTTCCTGGTCGTGGCCAACCTTGGCCTTGAGTTGTGGGGTGCTGCTTAGTTACATAGTGGCTAACGCCACTCATGGGCTGTGGTTGATTTCTATTAGGGAGCTTAAATACGTTAGATTGGGGATTGTAATTCTGTGGTCGGGCTGCAAACATCTGTTGAGTACGAGAGGGACCGTGGAACTTCGGGGTTTGATTGAAATTTGGCTTCCAGGGAGCTTGGAATGGCTGAGGTTTCTGTTGGAACTGGGGTTGGAAAAATTGAGGTCGGGAAGGTCCTGGCATAATGAACTGCTTTGCCGCGGGATTAGCAAAAGGTTGCAGAGTTGGTCCATGGCTGAGTTTGGGTTGCTGTGTTGGTTGGTTAAAATGTTTCTTATCAGGTAAGTGATCGTTACGTTGCTGCATGTACAACGTATTCATCTCCTCATGGACGAATTCCAAAGCCTTTTCTATCGTTTCAGGTCTCATGCACCTGATTCGGTAGCCTAATGGATCCTTAAGACCACGGATAAATGCTTGCAAAGTAAGCTTTTTGTATAAATCGCGTTTCGATTCAATCGTTGTATCTACAGTCTCATGCAAGCTAATATAAGTTATGATTGTGCTAAATAAGTTCTGACATTTCTCGTAAAATTCTTGTGGGGTTGAAGACCCCTGCGTTAAAAGTGCTAAGTCGTTATAGAGGGAGGTCTCGTCCCTTTGATCCGCAAAGTTGTTAACTAAAGCGTTGCGGATGCCGACCCATGTTTCAGGAATACCATTAGAATTTATCAATCTAGCGGCTGGTCCCGAGATTTTATTAAGAATACCATTTATAAGAATTAAGTTATTAAATTCATTTCCTAGCCCCGGTTTCATACATTCGCTAACTATCTGATCACATAATTTCACAAATCGAGTAAGCACATTTGGGTTCCCGTCGAAATCGGGGAGCAATCGCAATGCTTTTGTAACAAAGTCGAGATTGTCCATGGCTCTAGGGGGTTGCCTATCCTCGGTCATACCAATATCTAGCTCACTACTCGAACTACTTAAATTTCTATTCGCGTCTTGAGCTTCTAATCTAGAACTTTTACTAACGTTAGGTAAGGACGGAGATCTTCTTGGATGGAAAATCTTGGAAAATTATAAGGAACTCACTTAAGGAATACGGGAAAGCAACTTCAGAGCAGTTCTAAAGTACTTACATAAAATACATGGTCCTTTTCTCGTATCGATGTCTGGATACTCCTCCTGGCGGCAGCTCTTCAGGTTCTGGATACTCAGCAACGGTGCCAAGAAGTCACCCGGGCGACTCGCGAGCGCGGATTTCGATTTCCGGAAATTACGATGCCCACGAACGACCGTGAGTATCCTACAACGACTGCGCCAGTTACGAGGGCTGCGGCCGGAGGACTTAAGAAAAACCAAAATTATTGAATTAAATTTAATTATTAAAGATTATAATAAAATGATTAACTCTAAAATATATGTGTCAATTGTTCGATGCGAGAAACAAAAGTGACCCAGTCACACGGTCGCGCGATGAGTTGCCCGCGGTTCTGCTAATGCTGCGTCGGCACTTGTGGAACTCGGCGGCGGCTCCCGCGGTGTTGCGACATCGATTGTATCGCGGGCGGTCCGGCAGGTGCTTATGCCGTGAATAATCAGAACGTCGTATGTAACAAACGTTTGAAAATAACCACGAACATTTTGGTGAAAATAATCATCCTGAGAAAATCTACATAGACTCAAAATAGTGATGGGTTGCTAGCCTCATCGCCTATAACATGATTCCTATGATTTTCGCCTATTCTCTTCTTCAGAGAAGTAACTGGTATATTCTGTTTTTTCTTCCCTCCCAGACCAGCATGGAAGAATGCTGCATGGAGGCTGGAGATAATGAATTATAATGTTAAAATATCCTCAATCGATACAAAATAATTACTATGTTGTTTGGAAAATGTGATTGAAGAATAGGAGGGCCCCTCGTCCAAAGAAAAATGACACATTAATATCCCGATAGAACTTTCATTATTGGGATAAAATTAGAAATAAAATTGTTACCTATTCATACGAAATGTAGCCTTTGAAGCACACGTGTACTCGTATAGACCTATTCGATGAAATTCAATCCGAATGAATGAATCGGCTGAGACGAAAATGAGTTCGCAGAATGTTCCCGTCAACAATACATTTGAGCGTGGTTATTGTGCATTAACGAAAATCTCGTTTGGCCGAGATACGAATGCTGCTTCCGCTCGTATTTGCTTATCTTTGTAATGGATACAAAGCCATTGAAAATGCAACCTTTATCATTGATAAGTATTGCAAGTTAAGTATTGACTTAACATAACACACCCTAAAACTGTTTAAATGTTACCTTATATATATAATATTATGTTATTAATATTATGTTTGTCATTATTCTTTTAAATTTATTTTTTGTATCTTGTTTTCATGTTTGGTAAGTTTCGAAATTTATTGTGTCAATAAAAATTACGCACTCGTCTATGTTTATGAAAATAAGCCGCGTTAGCCTAGTGTTTTGACCTGTGACCTCTCAAGCAGAGGGTTGTGGGTTCGAATCCTGGGTCCGCACCTCTGAGATTTTCGGAATTACATTTGAAATTTGAAATTTGCCATGAGCTTACCTGCACACATCTGCGAAGCAATTCAACGATGTGTGTGAAGTTCCCAATCCACACTGGGCCTGCGTGGGCACTATAGCCCCAACCCTCCAAAAAATGGAGGAGGCCTATGCCATGAGGCCCTCCGAATTACGCGATAACTTATAAAAGGAAGACTACACAATGTACTGAAATTATAGCGAAACGGAGTAAAAGGGGCTATATTATTATGATAATGATATGAGCATTTGAATAGTTCAACAGTTTATTTTAATAGTGACTCTAAAAGTTTTCAGTAAACTACTCGTAAACCCCGTACTCATAAACGCTCTATAGGCTTCTGCTAACTTAGCAATCGTTTGTCCTAGTCTGTGAAAGGTAAATGCCAAAGTGACAGATAAAGACAAGCGATTGCTAAGTTAGCAGAAGCCCACAGAGCGTTTATAAATAAGGGGGTAACAACAGTTTGGGTATATTCTGTATAGATTTACAATTTGGGTTTTATAGCTTTACGTTTACCCACTTTTGAATACCGGAATTTGTCTTATCATTTATGTACGCAACAACCGACCATTAAATTTTCAAAGCTTGTTCTAGCATCTATAGTAATTTTCGCTGTCCAGTGACCGACGTGGCGGAACATACTCGCAGCGCGGGACAGCACGTAGTTAAAGGACAACTCCATTAGTTTTGTGTGAGTCGACATTTTGAAAAATAAGAACTGAGTTAATGGAACGCCAACGAGCTTTGGAAGGTGGAGTGCCCGAAGCTATTTCATTTATAACGGAATTACGTCTACGTAAGATGCTTTTAGAATTTTTGAAAAAAAAAAATGAAGTAAGTTCAAGCTACTGTAGTAAAACTAAATAATCGCTTGTGTGATTGTCAAAATAAAAGCTTACCGACTAATAAAAATTACGCTTGAAAATGGTAAAATTTGTTGCTGTAAAGTTAACGCTCTAATTAAATTTTCGATTTTATAGTCGAGAAAATTATTAAGACCTTGTAGGTAATTCAATTCTTTTTCAAATCAAACAAAATGTAAATACAACATACTCATAATATTTAAAAAATTGAAACTGTATATTCAGCACATCGTATTTTTATAGCTCGTAGTACTCTTAAGTGATTAATTGCATTAGATCAATTGCATCGTTCTACTCGTAGTATTCTTAAGTTATGCATTGTGGTTTAATGTCTTGGCCCTTAATTGTTTCACAATAGTAGATTGATAAACAAGGGTTGAAATTGACCCATTTCACCTGAGAAATTTCTAGCGGTCGAACGAAGTGAGAGCGCCAATAGTTCGAGGGTTAAATTGGGTAATTTCTCCCGAGTCCACTCTACTTTTCGATTGGAATATGAGGAAAGTAAAAGAAGGTATTAAGTACTTAATATTTGTTACGTTTGTCTTTATTTTCCCGCTCTTTTATCTATTGCGCGTTTTGCGTTAAACTTGCAGACACGAAGGTAGCTATCAATTAATTGTCGACTTATATTTCAAGCTAAAAAAATTACCGAGCGCAATAATTCCTAATTCTCGTTGTATATGCTAGCATAAGCTTATATAGCGTGAATGTTATTTTTAAAAAGATTATTTATCCTTTCACAATTAAAAAGGATCTATTTGAAAGATGATTATATAAACGATAGATTACATCAGTGTATTTCCATTGCGTTTGAGACTTTTTTTTTCAGAGTATTTTCAACCCAATGGTCGCAATGAGTCACTTTCAACCCACTATCCAGATAACCAATGGCCTACTTTCAGAGTACGAGAAATGAAAATTTACTTTCGTCCTGGAGGAAAAGTGTAAATTTTCTTTGTTTCGTTATGCCTACGCGTAGGTACTCAAATATTAACGACGCGAACTGTCGGTAACTTTGTAATATTTCCTTTAGGGTTGCAAAATGATTTGAGTGAGACTGATTTAAAACAAAAGCTTACCTTCTTAATTAATAATTCTGATGACAGTTAATGTTTTAAATCATTCCGTATTTATTATTATATCCCTAAACTTCTATCTTCAGCGATCTCTGACCAGTGGAATCTTGTCAAGAAGCGCAAGTGAGGGTTTGTGTAACGGTTTTTTGTAAACGTTTTGTGTAACGGTTGAATTTTGCAACGTTTAGGGTAGTTAGCGTCTTCTCTATAGCTAGTTCTTTGTGATATTTTTTAGCAAAAATATTTTTCTGATAATTACATTTTGCAAAAAATTGCTACACTTTCTTTCTACAGTAGATCTTTTTCGTGGCAACATTAGTGCACATTTCCCACTTTTCGACAGAAAGGTAGCTTTGATAATTTCTATGAATGGCGCTCTACAAATGTGCGGTTTAAGCGATGTTTCTTACCCTGTACGAGCAAGATTTGAAACGGACCGGCGGCTGAGGTTTTCCCAATATGCTATAGCATGGGGGCCTTTAAAAGGCGAGTGTACCACTATTTAAAAGGCTGGCAACGCACCAGCAGTCCTAATTGTACTCAAGGTATCTATGAGTGGCCCTCGTGCCCGTTTGTCGGCTTTAATAATTATTAAGTAATAAATTTAAAAAAACTTTCATAAATAATGGATTATCTTTTTTGTCATTTAAAACGAAACAATGTAGGTACAGAAGTTAACAGAATTGTTCATTAAGTGAACACGGGTTTTTATTAATACTTCAATATTATCGAATCTGATCAAGTTGCCAGCCCTGTTCATCGTTTGCCATGCGCTCATTAAAACGCTATGAATATTGTTTTACGTGGTAATAGGCGGAAAATATACGACTGAAATACTCGAGTAAGCCTACCTACATTTACATCTGTTGTCAAAGTTACCTACAGTAACGTGAATAAGGCTTGTATAATGAGTAAATCAAACGCTTCGTTAAGCGAAATAAAGTTTTTGTTATATAGTTCTGTTTACTTTTAAACAGGATGGACATCAAAGAATTCGCTTAATTCTGTTTCAATGTTACGTCTTAAAAAAAATTAATAGTATATTTTTTATCGAGGGACTAAACTAAGCCAATATATACCCGAGGTGGTTAGCCACCCGAGCGTCAGCGAGGGTGTCTATTTATCCGAGGGTTTATATTGGCTTTTAGTCTCGAGGTGAAAACTCTATTTTTCACTTCAATTGCGAGAAAAAATAGTCAGTTTAGTACAAAAAGATTTAATCAAAAAATAAAAAATAAAAAGTTAAATGTACAATTTGAATAATTTTTAATATTGTAAATTATGGTCGTTCCGGGAATATTGACACGCGTAATCGTAGCTTGTATTTGGGAATTTTGTGAGAAGTCTGATGTCAGCTGTTGTGTTAAAAGTCGGAGATGTCGGCAGAATTTCAGACTTTTCACTATGTAAGTAATGTTCACCAGTTCCATCCCTCTGCATGCGCCACTTATGCCGAAAATCAAGGCGACCTGTAAATAAGTTTTTGTTAAAAATATACATAACGTACTTGTTGCCTTTAATTGAATAATAAAAGTGTTAAAATTGTACATAAACATACCTTGGTTGCTAAATATTTTTCATTAGGAGCGTTATTTAAAAACGTTTCTACGTCCTCAGACGTAAAAACTTTCGACTTTTTTCCTTTATGTCCACTAGACAATCGTTTTAGCAATGCAATCAAATTTGCGTATGTTTTCATTTGTACTTCGTGCTTAATTTTTACCGTCATTTTTAACATGGAATAAATAGGTACTCCACAATGTTGACGATTGATAATTTTTTGAGATCTCGTCAAAATATGCTAAAAAACGCTTTCTGTGAAAGAATGAATGCGTTTTTTATTCCTCCAGTCCATAAAACTTTCATAGGTTCTTAAATAAATCTTTCTAGATTTCGGCGGCAAAAGATTATCAATTATGTCTTTTGCTCTTTGCTCGACATCATAATTTTCACTATCACTTGACGACATTGTGAGAATAATCAATTTATTTTAATCGTTTACGATTTACACTCTACAACAATTCCAAAGATTTCGCGGTATTTTTTTTTCCAACCAGACACAGATATAACAAAATCGCATCGGCGAAATGGTCCATACACAAACTGAAAAAAATTGAATGGCGCCACCTTCTATGCGGAAAAAGCATAGAACTAAGTCCACGTAGACTAAGAACGTAACATTTCCGTCATGAAAATGGTCCACACACAAGCATACTTTTTTATTTTGTTTCCGCATTACAACGATCTGTGTGAAACTGTAAGTTTATTTATTGTGATTGTTAAATTATTTTTATCATCGTTTCGTGTGATAATTTTTAAATGTGGTTTAATTAAAGAGTGGTAATGAAATTCCTTCACTTATCGAAAATTTACTTTATGCCAAAAACTAAGCAAGTACTGGCTGTTTGAGTTTATCTAAGTCACTCAAAGTAAATTAAAAAAATTATTACTTTTACTCCCTAGGGACTAAGTACTCACTTTAGCCCCGCCTCGTAAGGCTATATTGACCTACTTTTAGAGCATGAGAAGTGAAATAGTAGATTGATAAACAAGGGTTGTAAGTGATCAATTACACCCAAGATATTTAGGCACACGAGCGAGCAAAGCGAGCGAGGGTGCTTATAGTTCGCGGGTGTAATTGATCATTTACACTCGAGTTGAACACTACTTTTCATCACAAATGCGAGGAAAATCCAAATCGTCACTTGAACTCGTCATTATTGTTAAAAAAATACGCAATTTGTAATACAGCGGAAGATTTATCGCGCCAAACCGTCTTTCGTTTTTTTTTTAATGGCCTCGCGCTCTTTGGCTTTGGCACATTCAGCCAGCACTGGGCAGCAGCATTATGCCAGCATGGCGGTTTGGAGGTAAGTATTACGCATTAAAGAGCAGCATTCGATTTTTAAATTTACTTACATCCCTAAGGATGTAAATCGAATTTACAACTCGGATTTCAAGTTAAATGCAACCTACTTTCAGAGCTTAAGTGATGAAATAGTAGATTGATAAACAAGGGTTGTAAGTGATCAATTACACCCAAGATATTTAGGCACACGAGCGAGCATAGCGAGCGAGGGTGCTTATAGTTCGCGGGTGTAATTGATCATTTACACTCGAGTTGAACACTCTACTTTTCATCACAAATGCGAGGAAAATCCAAATCGTCACTTGAACTCGTCATTATTGTTAAAAAAAATACGCAATTTGTAATAGAGCGGAAGAAAATTTATCGCGCCAAACCGCCTTTTGTTTTTTTTTAATGGCCTCGCGTTCTTTGGCTTTGGCACATTCAGCCAGCACTGGGCAGCAGCATTATGCCAGCATGGAGGTTTGGAGGTAAGTATTACGCATTACAATCTCCTTGTTTACCAGTTCGTGAATACAAAGGAGCACCATTCGATTTTTAAATTTACTTACATCCCTAAGGATGTAAATCGAATTTACAACTCGGATTTCAAGTTAAATGCAACCTACTTTCAGAGCTTAAGTGATGAAAAGCTTATTTCACCACTCTATGTTCCAGTTGTTTCAAGTGTCAGTTATCTATGATTTCATCTCTATTTATTACTACGAAACAGACAGAGACGTCATTATAAATAACTGAAACTTGACAGAGAGAGATGACACAGGCCCTAAGTCTCGCCTTTTTCTTGTGTTGTGTAGGGCGACCCTCCAATTAGTAGTGACGATTTGGGAAAGGTAGCTGGCCGAATCTAGATACAATAAGCCGAAGACAAGGCAAAATGGCGCGTTTTAGGCGAGGCTTTTAATCAGCCAGTGGCTATTAGGCTGATAACCTGATGGCATTTCCTATGGTCATTCGAAACGTAATCGATATAGCTTTAAAGTTTTAACAATCATGACCCTAAAGTCGTTAATTTTTGGCCACAAAAAAGATAACTTTACTTTATTCCTCCATTATCCCGCACGATATCAAATTAAGATCTAATTAATTATTCTATCGGCCTACCAAGATTACAGTATTCATTAACAATTCATACCTTACACATCCCTTATATAAATGTATTTAATGTAAGTAGAATTTAAGTATTCTTAGTTACTGTATTTTTATTTGAAAAAATGACTTTCTGCCAAGTTTCTTGCGGCGCATTCTTCTTGGCAATGATGGTCTTTCCGAATGTGCTGGTAGTTTCAAAAGACATGTAAAAGAGCCCTTAGCGGCCAATTTGCAAAATAAATTATCTTATCTTATCTTATCTTATCATACCTAGCATAAATAATTGATGACAACGAGTAATTCCAAACCAATTTCAGTTTTTTCTTTTGTTCCGACTGTTTTATTAGTGCGTCCATATTTTATCGCGTATTGATTTTTTCGGGCACTGTTAAAGGATTGCTGTTGTCAGTGAGATTGACGACCTTCACTGTTTACTTAACTTTCAGTAAATATGCATTATAATATAATATACTAGCTGTTGCCCGCAACTTGGTCTGCATAGAATTCGTTTATCGCTATCCCGCAGGAATTACGCAATTTTCCGGGATAAAAAGTAGCCTATGTGTTATTCCAGACTATAATCTCTCTATATTCCAAATTTCATTCAGATATATCCAGCCGTTCTGGCGTGAGAGAGTAACAAACATCCATCGATCCATTCATCCATACTTACAAACTTTCGCGTATTTAATATTAGTAGGATAATACCCTAACACGGTTTGTGTCTGTCGTAATAAGCTTGCAGGGTTTGTAAGTATTTTTTCAAACAAAAACCTTGGGAATCAAAACTTAACTCTTCTTGTAAACATAAAATTATGAAATTTGCCAAGAAGCTGGCTTACAATTGTTGTGTCGTATGGAACTCTCAATGAGCGAACCTGACACGCGCTTGGCTGATTTTTACCTTTAATCGTAGTCAGCACGACACAAGTGTTACCGAAGCACCATTTTTGCATATTCCACACTCCATTCAAGTTTTATAACAGAGCTCAAAAGTATAAAAAGGGGCCGTCACTGATTATTTTTAGCAGTACTTGGATAATTTTTGTAACTTCAACTATAATGTAACTTAATTTTTATTCCAGTAATTTTGTTTTCAAAATTTTATTTTATACAAACCTTGTCCAAATATTAACAAACACAACAATTCGTTTTTATTTATATAGATATATAAATATTTGAAGGTACACAGTCCGTGAGCTCTTAGAATGCCTTTCGGGTGTCTTGTCTCACTTACTCTTATGGGTTTAATACTTAAATCCGCCGATTGAGGGAGACAGCAAGGCAAGCCCGAATGGCATTATAAAAGCTTACGAACTATATATTTATTCACTCATTAATAGATTACGAATGCAAGTAAATCAGTAACAGAAATCAATACATTTGGACCGCGCTATGAAACGTAATAAAACGAACTAAATTAATAAAAACATGATAGCAATTAGCTATAGGTGAAAAACTCAAGTAAGTGTCCTGTTGTATGTATTGTGTGAGTAATGTGTGCGAAAAAACAAATTGACGTTCCAAATCAGAAAAATGACTTAAGTCTCATATCAGTTCTGTACACTACTACATGCAACAGCTCATTTACTTAAGTTTTTCACCTATATGTTATTGATGTAATATACTAAAGTGAGGTTGTAATACAGTAGTATAATAATACAAATATTTGGTAGTAATAAATCGTTACTTAGCCGGAGTATAATTCGGCGTTGTCAGTGTGCCAACGGCAATCTTTTTTAAGGACATTCCACGTAAAATATACGAGTGCCAGGTTAAATTTTGGCGCTGAAACATAAACCTTCTCCTCCTAATTGCAATAAAGCAGAGGCCTAATGATCGTGTAATAAAAACAAAAGCGGTGATAATTTGTCGACCATAATTCTTCATAAACTCACAGTATAGCTGTCCTGACTAATTTTTATGAATTATACTGTCCCTGTGTGAAAATGTGAATCAAAAATGTTGTTTTTCTACTGTATTATATTAAACTGGCCTATCTCTGGTAAATGCATCTTTTTCATAATCGGAACACATTAAGTTTCTGTATGTCTGCCTGTTTTTCTGCGGCTTAGCTATGAGAACCTGTATTTTACTTAATAATTGAAACTCTAGAGAGTTCCATTATCTCTATTCCATACTATCGACCCGCCCCGGTTTCACACAGCATATCAAACTACACGTATAAACCTTTTTCTTGAATCACTGAACTCTATTTCTTCGTGTACAGACAGCGGGAGCGATTTCGTTTTATAGGTACTATATAAATAAAATAATAGTGACTTACCTATATCTAATTACTTCAAAATATCGAAATAGTAAAAAAAGTTTCTTTCTAAAATTAACTGTGGTTGACAACATTTGGAAAATAATAAAACAGATCAAAAGTATTTTATGTTTTATTGGATCGTGATAGTAAATAGACGTAAGGATGTAAATAATATTTTTACAGTATATTCGATTGATTTACATTACAATATGAGCATTAATTATAAATTTATAAGTAGTGTTCTTTATAGATATGTACAATTTCATTAGTAAATCTATTTTAGCGATTATGTATAATCATTGTAAAAGCTACTCTAACACTTTTTATTAAAAAACAGTGCGACATTTGGTGTCGTGAACTTTGAAATTACGTAAGTACTAAAATATGAATCTCTCTTTCATGCCAAATTACAATTTCATTTTAAAAGCAAGCAGTCAGCGAACCATTGATTCAAATATTATATAATTTACTTTCAAGTACTTTAAAATACAGTCCCTCAAACAAACCTTGATACTCATTTGCTACACTTGATCCAAATGAAGGACAGGAAAAAAAATTGGCACAAGACAAATTCAAAACTATAATATATAGATGATAGTACATAATTAAATCGCTGTTATTGTAAAAACTATTGCCTAAGAATCTGCATAAAACATTAACTTCATAGCTAACTTTATATTGCTACTGGATGGTTCCTGTAGCAAACATAAAATTATCAATACTAAAACGTACCGTGATTATTTTGCAATGACATTGAAGAATTTCAGTTGCTCTTGGATTTTAATTATAATAATAATCATAACATTTTTTTTTCATTCATAGTTTGTAAAAAGTAAGTAGGTAGTTGTTGAGTATCAATTCATACTTCATTTAAAAGTATGGACCCCGTTATCTAATAACGCCATTGTATGTTATTAAACACAATTATTATTATTAAAAAAATTGTTTGTCGTATCGTATTCACGTTTAAGGTACCTAATAAAGTAATATGTATATATATATATATAAAAACAACTGCAATGCATTACATATTCTCGTCATAATAGGCATGTTAAATGTACATAGAGCGTATTTATTTTGGTAAATATTGAAGAAGGAAATCTCACCCTCTCTTGCAAACGAATAACTGACGTAATATCTAAATAGGTACCTACTGAAAATTCTTAACTATCTTTATCTATCCGCAGATATTTTACGACTTCCAGTAGGTATGTAAGGTAAAATATAAGAAGTTCGTACTTATTTACTTTGCGGCCATGATAATATGGAAGGGCAAATATATGAGACTGTCTTGAATTATTTAACTAGGACTGTGCGACACGCAACTATCTAAAATTTATCAAGGGTAAAATCTATAATAGTTAAGTGGAGGGAATAATATAGTCTTAGCTTAATCATATGTTGGTATGTTATTTTCAAAATATATATAGTATGGAAATCCTTTCTGGCTTTTGTTTTAAGGCTAGCATTCACATATTTATGTCTTGTCCACGTGGTCCCTAACACTAGTTTTTATCCAAAATTTCAAGTATTTGTTTTTTATATTCTTTAATAGTAATTGATTAAGGTTTACTACTAGGCATTATTTAAGTTAGTAAAGGAATTATAATTGACGTTATAATTTCTTTAATGTTCTGAGACGTGTATGAATTTTAAGTGTATAAAAATGGTTTGTATAATTATGTCTTCCACTTAGAGCGACATTAGGGAAAATAATTCATACTATTCAATTTTTTTTGTAAACATTCATCATACAATAACAGCATTTCGCCACTTATTATACCAAACTCTTTAGCCGTTCCATTTTTAGGCCAAATACATTATCAACTATCAAAAATTATTTGATATAATTTTAAAGCTCACTACAGACCTATTCTATTTTTTTTTTACTTTACAATTTAGTCATACTCATTATATTATGTACTGACAGTAGCTCAAATGCCTAGTTCAAATTTCATATTTATTTATGGTTACACATTAGCCCCTTTATTCATCACCAAAGTCTTTTAACTTAACAGCTTTGGGCCCGTGACTTTACTTGCGCAGAATTCGTTTATTGTTCAACGGAAGCTATTTTTCTGGGATAAAAAAATGCGTTAATTGCCATTACTCCAACTATATCTATGAATGGCTGCCCCGTGGGTGGACATTCAAAATTTGCTTAAATCACAATTTTACTTTACATTTAAGTTGTAGGTAACATAATACTATTTTTATCTAAATTTTAAATCGATAATCTTTGTTCATTCTTTTAATCATCTTGATGAACTCCCTTCGAGGTAGATATTACAAAATTGCAGATACACCATTTTTTATATTTTTGACATGGTAACGTCTTATAAACCGATGAACGCCGGCTGAACTCACGAAAAAGCATAACTCATTGCGTTACGTTCCGCGTGACGTCAGAGTATGCAAGCGAGAGCGCGGAACAAGCGATAGAGAGGCACGATCTTCTCGCGTGACGTCAGAGCTAGCAGTTCGAATGTTTCTTTATGACGTTATCACGTAAAACTATCGTTCGTTAACCGACTTTGCAGACAATCAGTTTTTATTATTTACGTAAACGATAAGTTTACATGTTTCTAATTTTAAAAATGACAGTACACAGATCTCTTATTTCTACCCCAACGTAATTTTAATCTCACTTCCAAGTTTCATGTGCCTCTAAAATACAACTTTTGAGGGCCCAGTTTAAGATGGATTTTGATAAATCAGCAAAGGCATTTCTTCTTATATTTACAAATTAAATTCTGTCTATTTCTTGCAAATCTAATAGTAAAAGTGATAAGAGTAACAGTAAAAATAAAATATAGACTTATTAACTGACAATTATTTATTCATTAAAAGTTATAAACTTGAGAAGTATAGCTCAATTTAGTGTTATTTTCTGGGTATGAATATGGTAAGGGTCAACGTGACAGATTTATAAAGACAATTGTTAAAAGTTAGCATAAACTTAACAAGCGTTCATAATTTTAGCTACAAATTGTCGTTTATACTCCATCTATTTTTACTAGAGAAGCGCTGGCAATTCTCAAGGCGTCGAATTGTTTAGATAACTTTTATTATAACAGGTCTATAATAAGAGGATAACATATATTTAAGTTTAGCCAGAGGTTTAAAGCATTGGGCGAATCATTAGCATCAATGCAAATTTTAGTTGATAATGCATTTGTCTGTCATTTATCTTAAACCCGTTGTTTTCCTACAAAATTCAAAAAGTATAACTTACTCTCTAAAACACAGTCAAGTGCAGATAATACATTTCATTGGACCAAAGTTCAACCTTCAAATCTTCTATACCACTATTTTTCTACAGAGACGTAATTTCTAATCATATTTTGTAAATATGAATTTGCAAGCTTCAGATTAAACTTAAAGATTTCTACATTTTTACAGTGAAATACCAAATTAATTAAATTAAAAATTATGTGAAAGCTTTTTTACACAGCAATCTAGTACAAACAACTTACGTCAAAATTGCTTATAATCATTACATAGATGTTTCGCACATGCAATTAAACTTAGAGTGGCACTGTTAGTTAATAGTAATAATTATAATTATTATAGTAGTTATTGTGCATTTCTTACCTATTATGGTATTTGACATTATCATACAGTTGAGTGCCAGAATAATTATTTTTTAACACAGTAAAGATGGCCGTAACTCACAGTCCTAAACATCGCCTGGTTCCTTACAGAATACAGCGCACAACTACCCTCCTTTAAACTTCTCTTAACCAATGCATCATATACCGCATCAATAATTTATTTTTGATTTACCATACAGGTAAGGCTTAATTCAAAGATAACTACCCTATTACAATAAAGGTGAATTTTGAAGTAGTTCTCCTTATTTTCTATAGTAGACACGCAATGGATAGATACATAAGTATTCAAATACAAAAAACAAAGAGAGCGATAGGAAAAATACCACAAGGCTAGCAAATGGATTGGAAACACTCGCCATACTGTAGACTATGGTCCCTCAACAAGACACGACAGATAAAGTACGTTCAGCTGAGTCTCTGCGACGCTGAAAGTCATCCCACGATTCTCATAGGCGCACACACTACCGTATCACAAAACGAAACACACTTTTAAGAGTCATTAGAGGTCCAGTGCAAAGTTACTAAAGTCGTATCTCAAGGACTTTGTGCGGGACTCGGCCAGGGTGGCCGGACCTTTTCCAGGACATATTTGAGCTGGAAACTGGTGTGAAAATGCTACAGGTACTCATCTATCTGGTCATAGTCCTCGTCGGGGGGCGAGGGACCAGAGACGGAGAGGATGGGGAGGCCAAAGTGCTTGACGGTCTCGACACTGCCCGTGTCGTCAGACTTGGCCTCCTCGCTGATCGTCTCCTCGCGATGCGCTCTGGCCTTGCACAGTCGTTCTGACGAGTCGTTCATTGTTGTAAGAGGGATATTGTCTGCGGATCTGTAATTAACACAGCATTGAACAAGTCGCGAAGATGCGAATGGATATTTGTTTCGAAAAATAAGTTTATTCCGAAAACAGTGCAGCTGCACTGAACAGAAACATTTAATTTATAACAAACTTTTGTCAGATGGAAGAGCACTAATTTTTATTTTCATTTTGTAGCATTAATTTATCTCTGTTTTTTGCGAAGTAAATAAAATCTAACTGGAACTGAACTTTTCAAAATCGACAGAAGTACATCGAAGTATCACGGAGACAGCAAAGTAAAGTTATTCATTTGTGGGGACGAAATTATTTGCAACTTAGTATGTTCATGTGGATATAGCCTACAAAGACTTTAAGGTGCCTGAGTTTGTCTATAGATTTGCAACTACCTTCTTTCATAGAAAGGTTTTTGGGCGACATTGCCTAACGGCCTCGGAATCGCAGCCACAGTCATTTGTTTTTTGTCAAACTATATAGAATTAAGGTAGAAAGAGATGCCGGAAAACCATTGCTATAGAGCCCACGAGTTAGAGTTAGACAAAATCTCAAATCGCAGTGTAAACACACATCCGGATTCATACTCACCTCGCCTTCCGACAGAGTGTGGACTGCGATCCGTGCCTCCTCAGAAACTCGCCAGCATCAAAGCCAGCAAAGCCGGCGGGTTCGGCGGACACGAAGATTGCCGAGTTGACCCGAGGTCGGCTGCAACGCGCCAACAGACGCTCTTCGCACTCCAAGCTCTGAGTGTGGGTGTGCGACCAACGCATATGCTGAAAACAATTTAGATGGTATAGCATGGGTCCTGGTAACTCATAATTTTCCATTTTCATAAAAATTAAGTCGTCCATGTATTGTTGGTAAATCTCTTACATTGAAAACGGAAGCGTTACTATAAACCTTGCAAAAAAATCGGGCATCTATGGTTTTCAGATTTTGGAGGCATTAAAGCTTAGAAAGTAAGCTTTTATGCACATAAAATACAAAAACCATGGGTGCCCGTATTTTTTGCAAGGGAGTGTACAATAAACCTTTCCCTTGTTAAAGCGTTTATGTCTTGTTAGGTAACTATTGCAACAAAAAAAATCGTCTATGTGCTGTGATTGCGTATTATGAGGTAAAAGTTCTCATTTCTAGTTAAAATCATGTTCTTCCGAATTGATTGTGCAGTGCATGCAATTTTTAACTATCTGCTGCATATATAATAAAATTTGACATCCACTGCATAAACTCTAACACTCCAATAAAATACAATAAAACTGACAAAAACTAAAGCTACAAAAGTTACAATAATGAAATAACAGAGGGATTACAAGTAGCTTTGCTAACCGACAGACGTCAAACGGAAAGTTCTGAAGTTACCCGCATACGCTTTGCTTGAATTTCAAATTGTAAACTTGTTATTGTTTCTCTATTATACAGGTTGTCCCTTGAAGCTTCTGAAAACTTATAGGCACAGGGCTGCTGTAAGTCAGCTGATAACATGCAAGTTTTACTATCGCCAACTAAGTTACCGAATGTTCCAAAATTTAGACACAAAGTGATTTTGTTTGACTTTACTTACTAACTAAAATTTGCAACCCTTCGGTAAATGTGTACTACTAGAACAAAATCAATCCCCGTATTCTAGTTTGCTTTTACAAAAATCATTTGGATTTAACATAATAATATTATTGGTAAGAAATCGCCGTCAATATTGTCCTCATTTAACTTCTGAAGCATTTGTTGTTTCGCGTGTCACTGGAGTTCCATCCACATGTCAGGCGTGCCGCAAAGCGCATTGTGACAGCGACATATTGGAACTACTCCAACCATGAAAACGTAAACATTTTATTAAGCTTCATAGTCTGAGATCCCATTGAGGAATATTTATAGGTTAACCATTGTTTTTGAAATGGAAGTTTACATAAGAGGTTATGCATCACCCAGTCCTGTCTAGGCAAATATTTCCGTAAGTTCGTGATCCCAAGCAGGTAGCTTTACGTTCAAATAAGCTGAAAAAGATTATAGTTTTCATTTTATTTAAGAAACATCACATGCATGTCATGATAGATGAATTCATTATTGAAAAGCCAAAAGGATCTGGTAAGGTACGAAGTTATAAATATATCAAAATTTTGTTGGAGTATTGAAATAAGAGGTTTGGGTAAACCGTTTTTGCTCAAACTTTTAATGATGTAGACAAATTTCAGTGAAATGACTGGGATCTTACACTATAATACTCCCAAAGCGAAGTTCTAAAGTATTAGAGTTGGTTTCTGCGTGACGAAGCGCCTGTGCCCTCAATCCTTGATAGAACTGTCATTGACAAGCACGCGATTCGTGTATTAAGTTTATAAGGAAATAAAAGTTTGCTTCGTTTTGGCGTTCTCCCCAAGAATAGATATTAGCATAAGAAGCGTTGTAAGAAAAAATGTTCCTTGTTTAAAATTGTACACCAAACTTTCTTAAAAGTCTGAAACGCAAACGTAAACTTACGGCGTTTCTATCAAAATTACGTATTAGTTGTTCCCTTCTTAAGGCAAATAGGTGTTAAAATCACAAGACAAAACACAAATACGGGTATGGCCGTGCCGTGCCAAAGTACACATTTTTTAAACATTTCAATTGTTAACAAAAATTTAAAATTGTGTATTTGTGTTTATCTGATAAGATCGTTCATGGAAAACGGTAGTGGAGTCGTTTTCAAAACACATTAACGTAGTTAAGGGCCCTAAATAAAACAAAAGTTAATCGATTCCCTTGTGTTACGACTTTTTCACTCTTATTGCAATGGAATAAAGGTGAAACGATCGTAACACAAAGGAATCAATTATTTATGGTGTGATTAAGCCCGTAACTATGTACATTTTTTTAAAACTACTCAGTTACGGGCATGTCTAAAACATTTTTAAGTTTTCTGTAGTGAACTTAACAATGCTTAACGTCTGCCTAAGTTTTCGTAGTAAACTGGTTAATGTTTAACTAACCCAGGCTAAGTTAGAGTTTATGTTTAAGGGGTCACATTTGGGTACATTGGTAGTTCCTCATTTTACTTTCCCATTAAAGCTATAACATGAGTTGGAATGGCGACATCGCAAGTCAACAGACCAAGTAATATTACAGTTTTACCGGACAATTGTCGTAATCGTTAAGTTTTATTATAATCTCCCTTTTTATTTGCTTTTAGTTGACTACCTACGTTATTTATTCTAGTCGCAGCATATTCAAGTGAGTTTATATTACGAGTGCACTGTATAATAATTTATTCAGATCAAGTATCTTATCTCTTTATTCAGGCAGTAGGTATGCATCAGAAATATAATCCAAACTTCAAAATTATATTACTTTTTCGGATAGTGTCACAGAAAATCCTAAGGTTAATTTAATTCAAATTAATATTTTCGTAATTTATTTAATTTAAACACTGTAAAGAAACACATTGTTATCTCAAATGATAAAAATGATAAGGTGCTAAAAATTCCCTAACAGAACGCGATGCCTGAAATTCTTCGCATGCGTGTTCAAATAGTGAATACGTGACCCAACTATGTAATTCAGTTGTCGTTCACGTAGAGAACAAAGAACCAGTGAGTCTACTTTACATAAAAATGGTTGTTTGACCGAGCGGTGGTCATGCAATGAATGCTCTTCCAAGGAACAAGTTTTAGTCATATAAATAATTTTGAGCACATAGCCAAATGAATATGCTAAAACAGATTTACAGCTACATTCAATCGTCAATTCATGAAGAAAAGAGCAAGGATCGCTATTTTAGTCATATTATAATTGACACAACAACATTCAGATCCTTCAAAGTAAGGCTTAATCTCTGAATTAATTTCGCAGTGTGACTGTCAGAGTGTCCAAGCTTAAATTGTAAGCTGTGCAGCTTTCATGTCGACGCCGTTCACAATTTTATTGAAATCAACCCTTTTGATCCCGGACGCAAAAAGCAGTGATATAGATTGCTACAACGTAACAAATGATGATTTCGTTGGATACCTACGTGACGTGATTTGCTGTTGTTTGTCAACTTTGTTCTCCTTATACTGATTCGTGTATCATTTCGAACTTTATGACCATCTTTAAGGCTACATACATCATTGAATATTTTCAAAATAATTTATTTCACATGACAAGCAACTAAGTAGTAATTATAATGCAAAAAAGTTGTTATAATATTATAACTGTAACTAATTGAACTACAGGCGTTATTTTTCAGTTAGTTTACCTAGAAACGCCCGTAAATTATAAAAAAATATAATTTGATCGATTAATTGAAACAACATGGCGTTGTCCTTTAAAATAATTGCAGCTAAGCCCACGCTTCATTTGTAGCAGTATGATGCCACACTTGCAGTGATTGTAGCACTAATCTACGATTTGCCTTTTGCTTCATATCGATTAACAACATTAATTATCTCCTTGCAATCTTTAACGTCTTCGTAAGCTTGTTTAGCGTTACAGTGCAGTGTTATTTAAAAAAAAAAATATACAAGTTCTGGAGTAGGTATGTAAGTTTCGTATTTGATTTCAATTCATAGAAAAATGATTTGTTAGCAAACTACATGTAGCGTATAGCTCTTATACCAAAAATGACTTCCAATACGCCTGTCGAATGACAAATTGGAGTATATTGAAGAAACCTTTCTACTGAGAACTTAATGAAATATTATGTTTTCTTGACATACAAAACATGCTAGTCATTGTGGATTCATATTTGCAGACGTCAAAACCTAATAGCTGTAAGTGGCAGCGTGCGTCGCCAAGTTCCTTAGTGACGTGCCTCGTTATACGGCCATAAAGAACAATACGACCTTTTTACGGCCTAACCGCTATGAGTGCAAAACGACATGGGCATTAAAAAAGCTCGTCTACATTAAGTGCGAGGATTCTGATTCGACCAGCTTTTCCCAGCGTACGGGGTAGCGTGCAAAATTATGTATATTAAACACGAATGTTGTAAGTGAATAAGCAAGTTTAAATGTACTTGTATTATATCATGGCCGTATAATTTAATCTGAGTCAATACATGTAGGTAATTTCTCATTTCGTCGACAAATATTGTTATTTTCCAGGCATAATTAGACGTGTTTTGTTTTTACTTCGAGAACCTACGTACATAGTATTATTTTGAAAATAATTGCGTGTCGTTCAAAAGTTTTTACATTGTATTTTCGTAGAAACAAAGGTTCAACAAATTTTAACATTTAGTAAACATTTTCGTGTACAGTAACCTAACGAAAAATGTTGTATCCTTGTATACCTTTAAATGGCTAGTTGGTACATACAAAATTGGTACAACGTAGAGGTAGTTACTTATTTATATAACTGTATCAATATGTACAAAAGTAGGAATAAGTATTAAGACTGAAGTCTTGAAAAAAAGTGAAAATAAATTTGCAATTAGCCAAATTCCAAGAAGTAAATAACGTTATACTGATTATTCCTGTTCAATACTTAAACTGGCATAATTTTATTATTTATTGCCAAATATAAACTTCTAACAACACTGTGATATTGATTTAAAATTACACACATAATTGATGTTATAACCAAAGGGACACTATACATGTTGTACCGGTGAACAAAAGCTTTGGTTCCTTGCTTTGAGTGCAAATTGCAGTGAGGTGCCAGAAAGTGAGAGACTCTTCGTCTGTGATTGGTTGCTTCGCAACCAAAAAACCGATTCCTTTCATATGAATGTGCGTAAACAAGTAGCAATACGTGAGTAAAAACGCGAACACATCAGTGCTTAATGGGTGACCAGTCTGCAGTATCAAGTTTAAAACTGATAGAAGGAAGTAGCGCTAGGGTCTAGGTACCAGCGTCAGATCCTCTGCGGTTTTAAAAATGATTGCGCATGTTCATCAAATATTTGCTAGGTCGCCGTGTCCCTGTGTACGAGCGTGCGTAAAACAGCGTACGTGATCACGTTGTAAGCGAGTGGCTTACTTGGTGGTCGCAACCGGAACACCGGCATTGGCAGTGGGAGCAAGCCCGCGGTTTGCCGCGGGCTGGGCTGCGCTAGCTGCCTTGGATTTGCTCATCGGGCGCTGCGTGGAGCAATGCAAACTGACACCCGCAGTCGCGGGCGCTCCGCCGCGGATATTGGAAGCATCGATCCAGGAGGCAGCACACGTCCTGCGCACCACACCATTTAAGCAACACGGACAGCCACGGCCGAGGTTCTGTGTGTCCCTACAGAACATTCCAATTTCAAATGCCTTTTCGATATTATCATCTAGCTACTTTTGGATAGCGTTTTCTAAAGCGTACACGGGGTAATGTCACGACTCACGATGTGGTCAGGTCAAATAGAGGGTCTACTGAGGATTTAAAATTTATAGACTGTGAAATTTGGTATGGCAATCGAATTCGGAAGGTAGGTGATTATCGTTTTACGGTCAACTAAACATATATGAAGCATATATACTACTTATTATAGCCTAATAGTGCTTTAATGGAGGATTGGCTGTTTCAAAGCCCGTGCTGAAGAATTAACCTCTAGCGCTATTTAATTCATTCGTAATTTACTTAAATAGCTTCAATGGTATAGAAACTTTTTATTTTATGAATGAAACGAAATATGATTTCTGATAAAAGGTATTCCGAGTGAATGCATTGAGCTAGTTTGGATAAGTAGTAAAGGTCATATGGTAAATTATATAATTGTACGTATGTTGAGCGAGGTATGACTAGTCAACAATTTATTGTCACGCCACCAATTATTCGTACACGAAGTAATAACTAAAAGTAATTGGCAAAATTGGTATAATTAAGAAGTTGTTACGCTTACGACGGAGGGTTGTGCGTGAAAATTCTTTTGTGCATCTTAGTCAGTCAAAAATGTACCATTATAATAATTGACTTTGTTATGATTTCAGCGAATACAACGACTTCCATGTCCAAAGATTGTCAATGGGATCTTTGTTTGACTCCGTTTTCTGTCACTCCGTCTGGCGGAGTTGTACCTTCTGAACCGTAAACTTTGTTGACAGAATGTGTAGTGTACTGTGGAATATCAAAAATAGGTACTGAAAATTAAGAGAGTTCATTCAAGAAACGTATTATTCAGTGCTTTTTGTTAGACTTTTTTCAAAGCCATGGGAAACTAATAAAATATACCTACCTAATCTCAAATTTATATGACGTGGTTTGGAACCCTAAAACGTCACAAATGTGCAAATCTAAATTGAACTTACGCAGTTTTTGACCTTTATTTTTATTGATGGATAAGAAACAAAAATCTGCAACAAATTAATCTAAAACTGTCAGTTAACAGACATCAATCGCGATCTTCACGAGTGTTTAAGTGGATTGCTAACAACGTTTCTTTTATACGAAAATACAAGTTGAGCATCGAGAAATAAAAGAAGGGAAGATACCTAATTCCTTTACGGATTAGGGCAACAACAACAAAGTGAGCGAGCGAACTCCTCGAATGTGATTATCGGTCTGTCAATTTGGTATCCGACGCGTCTCGCCTTTTGATACACTATAGCTCTGTATTCGTATTGTTGTTCAATTACGTGTTTTCTTTGAAACGTATTAACTCTTTAGTTTTCTTTTATTTCTCGAAATTGTAGATTATTTCTATCTGATGCGCATTTGAGGACGACAAAACAATTTTATTGTCATGTGAAATTGCAAACGATTTTGAAAAGGGATGTAAAAATTGTTAAGTGAAACCACTACTCCATATGATGGGTTGACTGACACTCAAAAACTGCCCCGGAAAATGACAATGAGGTCTAATTTTGATTAATTTCTGATAGTCGACTAAGAAACACTACTGACTGTACTGAGCGATTGATTCAGAGGGTGCAAAATGCATGTGCGCGATTTTGCTTTCGAATTCCTCGTCGGTCTCATGTAACACCTTTTTTAAATAGAGCAAAGTTACTCAAAATGGCAGCAAGGAGAAGGTTACACTTGGCAACATTATTGTTTGGCATAGTCAATACTGGGATACCTGAGTATTTGCACGACAAACTCAATTGGATGAGGAAGAGATCACAACTCCCGAGAAACAATTGTAAATGTGTTTTAATGACACCTTGTCATAAGACTGCAGCCTTTAGGGGGAGTTTCCGTTATGTTGCTACGAAGTGTTGGAATAATATCCCTCCACCCATTCGGGAATCAAGAACCCCGGCAACCTTCAGGATGAAATTAAGGGCACACTTCGTGGCAGCGCAGCTGGAACTGCAATGAGTATGTAAAGTTAGTATTATTATGTTAGTATATATGTAGGACCAATCTTGTAATTGAGAGACTTGAAACTTGGTTTAAGCAACGCTTCAATAGCAATAACGGTGTAGGTTTAATGCTTTTTTTTTTTTGTAAAAACGCGTCATGTTATAATACTTTTTAATAGACTTTCCGTCGTGATCGTCACTCAAAAGGGTTGCGGCAGAAAACCAGCGTTGCGGCTCCCGTCGCAGCATTATGCTGAGCCGCAACCTTTTTGACGCTGGACAGCGACATACTTATTATTTTTCCTTATTTTTTTTTGTTTTGTTTATTTTTAGTTGGTGCTGTTGTTGTCCTATGCGTCAAATAAATGTATTTTCTTTCTTTTCTTTCTTTCTTCTTTCTTCAAACAGTTTATGTTTACCAAATTCTTGACATTCCTACTGACCAGGGTTAAAGTTTTCAATAGATTGAGATTTAAGTTATTGTGGATCTACGTTATGTCCGTATGTATGTATGTAAAAAAGGCCCCTTGTAGTATTTTCACGAGTGCGTTTTCAAAATTGGATATAGGACCGAGTTTTTAAGCACATCAGTCCAAAGTACCATTCGCAAATGGTAAAAACCTTGTGTAGTTAGGTACGATCATTCAGTACTTTCGAGCGAGATCTTATTTTAACCTTTTCGACGCCGACGACACATACTTGTATCAGCAGCGCAGTTTCGACGCCAACGACCTATCTACAGGTTGTCCAGAGGCTAGGGACACGCTGTATACGTCCATTACTTCAAAAAAAAGCAACCTTCGTTCAATTGGGTTTAGGTTCAACTTAAGGCGTCGCAATAAAGAAGTCTGGCGTATGGGTGGCGTCTCTTGTATTCGACGTGGCGGTGAAAAGGTTAAAATTCATCCCCCTAGTTCGAAATAAACTAAAATCGGGACAGGTAAAATAAAACTGTGTAGTTCTCCTTTTTGTTATTTGTAACACGTAACCAGTTATACAGTCCAATTTCTCTTGCATTAAAATTATAATAATATCTACGTAGGTACCACTCTAAACAAAAGTAAAAGCATAAGTATGTACTTTCTGATGTACAAAATTATCTTCCGTGGGGTAACGGAACTTGCAATTAAACTAAGCTATGAAGCGCCAGTGGATTAGAATTTTTAATTAATTAGAAGGAAAAAGGTTGGTTACTTTCACATTAATTAATTAATAGTAATAAAAACTTTCCCGTGCTGATTTCAGCTAAGTAAGCATGCTCATTTCCATTTATATTACAAGTATGTCTTTTCTTTACTATTTATGTTCGTCACAGCTGGTCACAATGTTTCGCCTTGAATGAAATACAATAAGAACCATCAATAGTTAAGTTGTATTTCTTTACGGATGGTAGTAATTATATCCTTGATATACGGTAGGTAGTACAAAAAGCTAAGGGCCAACCTTCAAGACTGAAGAGGCATATGAAGAAGAAGAACATAATGGAGGCCTTCGCACCCTCTCGCGTACACAAAATAAATAAACACGCACTTACACGTAACTTGTACGTATAAAAGATTTTTGGATGGTTAGGTACTATTATACTAAAACTAAAATGAGAGTTAGAGATGTATTATAACAAGCTAGGTTAATTTAACACAGTGTACCTAGGCACCTAGATACTTTACTTTATTGTGGCTTAGAGAACGTGATCTTATTTTGTTTGTGTGCTAACAACTCTTTGGTTGTATTTTCTGTGGTTTATCTTTTACCTGTTAGGTATTTGTTTTTTTTTATTTAATCCAAAACACAATTTTGGTGACAAACATTTGTTTTGGGTACAGTCGAGTGTGTTATCTACAACTACTAAAAGTGGATTATCCGACTTAGGTACGTTCATCTCTGTGACGTCATAATAAAGCTAATTGCGTCACCGTCCGTGGCTAGTCACATCCAGACGTATTTACTGATGCTATTCTTGGATTATTCGTTGACAGATATAGTGCTTTGTATATGCGTTATCTGTATGATTAATTGTTCTACCCCATCATACTATTGCTTGGACTTATTATTATAACTATAATTTAGCATCAAGCAGTTTTGTTAAGCATCAAAAATGTGCTTATTTCCAAAATCAACTGATGAACCGTCAAGTGCGAGTCGGACGTGCACAAAAAGGGTTCCGTACAATAGTATTTTTTTCTAAAATTTCTTTTGTTTTTCAATCTGTTCATACTATGCTTTTCGGACCTGCACACGCCTGTGAAGACATACTATGGTGTGTGTGAAGTTTACAATCCGCACTGGGGCCGCGTGGTGGGAGCTCTAGCCCAAACTCTCTCACTCTGGCCTTTGGCCGTACAAAATAAAAAAAAGAGACGGGTTGCACTCCGGGAGTGCCGGCAGAAGTGAAAACTACACACGCAAACTCGCGGAAAACAACGCACTTCAAAAAGAAAAAGAAAAAATAAAGAAAAACTGAAAAAAACTTTTTCTACACGACATTTAAACCGCGGCCATCGGAGCGAACGCACTATTATTCCACACCTTATACCACTAAGCCAAACGTGGCTTACGAGTGAGAGATGAAATCAATATACGTATTATCTATATGGACAGACCTCTAACCATGTGCTGATGTCCTGGTACTTTTTCTCTGCGACCCAACAAAAAAAGACTTCAAAAATCGAACGCGACTCTAGCTTCATTCGTATTTCAAAATAAACTCTTAGAGGATCTGCCAGCCTGGTACTTTAACCCTCCCTCCGTCTTACCTGACGCGAGTTTAAAATTTTTTACCTATCCCAAAAAGTGCACAACTCCGCTAAAGAAGTTTTCACTTCAAAATAGTAAGTAGGTAGCTATGAAATAAATATAAGGCAGAGAGTACCTATTTGAGATTATTCGCAACCTTAATATTCCAAGAAGTTTTATATAGACTGTCTGTTTAAGGGACTGATGTCATGTCACGGTAAGTGTTTCAAATTTGCGGTTCGCTTCGTGTATAAGGTTTCAAGCGAAAAATTGAATAAAGAATGTTCTTTATTATATTTTTATATAGCTTTGGGAAAAAGTTAATACTATTTAGGCACATGACGTAGACATAGTTACGTTATATCGCTGATAAACAATTTGAAATCTTGAACTTCGATTCTCAAGATTTAAATACTCCGTATTTACCTACCTAAGTATTTATTTGATGTCATTACCCATATTGTCACTTGTAATTTTTTGAATTGAAAACATTGCTTTTGCTCAAGTATTAGTAACTACAATTTAATCCTTCCAAGCTGGTCTGGGAGCAAAGAAAATACATAGAATGTACCAGTTGCCTCTCTTCCCGTGCAGATGGTAAAAGCCCATCGAGGGAATGGGCGAAAATCTTATGAATCATGTTATACGCGATGCGGCTAGCAACTCATCACTATTTTGATTCCCCTGTCTATCTATACGCCCGCAATCACGCTAAGCGTGGCCTTTGCCTTGGGCTCTATCTGCCCCGTAAGAGATAGAGACGTGATTTAAGTATGCATGTACAATTTAATATCTGCCTCTAATCTAGGAAATGTAAAAATTGGGTTAACGAACTCTTGTACCTTAATAAAATCATGAATATTCACAAATTTCCCACGTAGCAGATTAACTTAGTGGATTATAAATTTATTTCAACTTGGAAGCTTAATTAACAGGAGCTTAATCAGGGTCACAGAGTTCATAATTATAATTAGGTATAGAAGTAAAAACTTTATTACAATTTCGTAGGCAATTTACTTGGCAAGAGCGTGCTCCATCCTACTGGTAGATGATAATCATCAGGCGTTATTGTGGTCGAACTAAAGCTTATCTTATCTTATCTTATCTTACTAATATTATAAAGGCGAAAGTTTGTAATTTTGGATGTTTTGATGTTTAGATGTTTGGTGCTCTTTCATGGCAAAACGTCTTAACCGATTTTATTGAAATTTGGTACAGTGATAGTCACAGTTCCGAGAAAGAACATAGAATAGCTTTTATCCCGGAATATTGCACAGTTCCCGAGGGATAGCATAACATAATCTAGCAGCTTAGAACTTGACATAAGAATATAAATATAAGTTATTCAAAATAAAATAACACTTAATTAAAACTTCACTACATAGTCGCTTTCCGCTGTCTGTCTGTCACTGTATGCTTAGATCATTAAAACTACGCCACGGATTTCTATGCGATTTTTTTAATAGATAGAATTAAAGAGGTAGGTTTATATGCATTATTCTACGCAGACGAAGTCGCGGGCATAAGCCTTAAATAAATAATAATCTAGTAATGTAAGGCAGTATTATAATAATCTAATGACTCAATAATTTGTGCATTATTTACACCTTAATATCCATTGATAACAATTTATGTAACCCTTTTTTCAGCAACATAAAGTATTTGTATTAAGCAAAAAACCGGCCAAGTGGGACACCAACTAATATTATCAAATATGGTAACTATTAGAACCACGATATTGTTTGTACGCTACTGCTAACTAAAGTCAAACTAATTCTAAAGTTCTGACAAAGTTTTAAAATTGGATTAATCCGCGAGATAGAAGCTTCCTAAAGCCAATAAAGGAGAGATATTAAACATAGGCACTGATGCTTCCAATATTGGATTATTGTATTTATTGACAAAACTTGAATATTAAATAAGTTTGTCTTCAAACAGATTTTAGGTTTGTAATAACTATGATATTTTTATTTAAAGTCATTGCTCAAATACGTAATCATAATAGGTATGTCCAAACATTTACATTTTGCGTCTCAAGTGTATTTTGACATAATTTGGATAGGTACATAGGTATCAAGTAGTGCTATCAAAAGAATCAATAAAGTACTTCTTGGTTTTTTATATTTTATTTGTATGGTTTTACTTTTACCAGCTATGGCCGTAGCGGTATAGCACGCATCACGGAATGATGAGGATCTGGGTTCGATTAGGTACCGACAATGGCTTTACTTTTAAAGAAAGAAAGAAGACATTTATTCGTTTTTGCAAGACACAAATATAAGAGCATAGGCATACACAATTTTATAGAAAATAAACATGAAACGTAGATAATCAGCGTTGTGCGTGTCTTCGCAAAAGAAAAACGGTCACTGGCTCAGCATTACGCTGAGGTGTTAGACACCTGCAGCACTGATTTTCAGCCAGAACCGTTCGTCTTTTCGGATTTTTCTGTGTGCTATTTTTTAGTGCCGTTTAGAAAATCAAGTACTAATAAAATTAATCTCTATTAAAAAAAAACTCACGTTCCTAAAACACAGTAACAGTCAACCTTTTCACGTCATTTACTAAGAAGGTAGTTGTACATTTACGTGATTCACTTATAGCATAAGCTGAACCAAATTAACCATTTATAATTATTACCGAAATGGTGTGTATTCATTTGCTTTTCATTACGCATCTCAATACAATTCCGGGATGCTCTGTAAACCGGAACATTTCCAACCGTAAACCGCCTTTGCGAATACTCCTTTGTTATTACGTCGTAAACATAACATTAAAGCATTTGTGTACACAGCCTGGATCGCTTCCATTAAATCGAGCAAAAGCCAACTGTTATGCTATATTTTTTCAAAAGGTCACAATTTGTACTGTAATTATATGGAGTTTTGTGTCTTTTCTGTTTCTATGTATCGGGCGTGCTTACAAATTTTAATTGATTATGATTAAAATAAACACGAACTTTTGCGTCGAAATCGTACACTTTTGAATATTATTTCTCCTCAGTGTTTGAAACGGATCGAATAAAAGCAAAGGAACTTCATTCTGTAAAGCTACCTATCCATTTTTTTCGTAATAATTATGTAACATTTGAGAATGTTTTTTCTCTTTGCACAATAATGTGTGCCAGATTTTTTAAAGGATACTGTTGATTTATTAAAAAGTTTTTTAATGTTCTTGAAATTTGACATCGTATTTAGGAACGATATCATCGTACATTGAGATTAGTTAAGTAATTTGTTTACTGACAAAAATGTATATTATAATTAATAGTGACCGGCTGAAGGATCCAAACAACGTTAATAAATAGGTAAGGTAGCTGTCATCAATTCAATAAACGACAAATTATGTTTCGCCAGAGATCAAAATGTTGAAACTACAAAATAAACGTTCTTCGTGGCACTGAAACACAAATCCGTTTGAAACCACAAACAGCGTCACACGGAACGTGATGAGAATTTCGTGCAAATTTACTGAAACGTGAACAGTCTGTTTCCATTTCGTAGCCAAAAAATACCGAACTAACCACAGAACCTTGGCGATAACGATCAAAGTGTGTAAAAATAGGTAAAGCTAAATCATTTCATTATATTTTATCATTACACCTAGTCACGCATGAATACTATTATTTTACGTGAAAATGGGGCTACATTATGAGCGTATGTCAGGTTCACACTATTCTTTTAGCATACAAGATTTTTTCACTATTTATGCCTATAATATTTTGTCAGCTTAGTAACCTGTGCTGGTAGTTTCAAAAGACATGTAAAAGAGCCCTTAGCGGCCAATTTGCAAAATAAATTATCTTATCTTATCTTAACCAAACCAATGCATATACTCTGCATCACTCTGTGTATCAATAATGTACCACATTAATAAATCTCGCCATTATGGTATCTGCAGTCTGCACATAGAAATCTGTGGCATTAGACCAGCGACGAATTTCAGTGCAAACGGTACACCGGCCAGCAAGCCTGCTATTATCATGTTTGTCGCAGCTAATCGTCCATTAGATTATATTATCAATACGTCTCTACATTAGACGTCAGTTTAGTCGCACTTACAAAGCCAGATGACACGAAAATAAAACTAATCGGCTTCTTCAAATATCATCGGGGATCGCTTGTTTACGTAACTACGTAAACAAAGACTACACGCCTTGAAAAAGGCAGTTGTCTTTATGCTGTAATTTTAATTACTGTCTGTATAAGCAATCGGAGAATAAAAAAGTTAAAATAGTTAATTTATATTTCAAACCAGGACTAAATTAATTTAAACGCTCCGTTAAGCTACAAATTGTTTGACAGTTAATAAGAAAACTTAATTCAAAATAACAAAGAAAACGACAACCTGTCGCTAAAGGCAACGAGTCAATTAGCTAGTCATGGATCTGCAAGCAATCAATTTTAGCTTCAGCTGAGCTATAAGAATGGTGCAGTAATTAAATTACAAGGAAGATAAATGGTGGCAGACAGTCGTTAATGTCGATAAATCACTGCAAGACGTGCACGTGAGTAGTTTAAGTTTTAATTAACTTGTGTGCATGGAAATAGTGTGTATAGTATTAAGTATTTATGAGAAATTAAATTGAAATTTTCTACGATTTCATATTTTTACAGTCCGACACTAGTCCGAAATTGCATAATATTTTGTAGCATTTTTTTGTATGCACTATTTTTTTAATTCAAGTGTTAAAATGTTTTTTCAGTAACAAGAGAAATAAACCTAACTTATCCGAATAATCTCGGTTTACGTTGAGATTAGATAGACAATATAGATTGGATACAGTCCGGTGGTATTTTGCCACTTGCAGTTTTAGTAAAATGTTGAAAAATATTATCTTTTTCGCCCGAACACGAACAGTAATTGCACATTGCACTTTGCTTCACATAATCCAATCCTTAATATTATCTGAGGTAAGTAACGAAAACAAACGAAAAAAGTGGTATTTGAGTAGCGGAGTAGCAAGGTAAATATTTTTTGTTCATTGAAACATAAAAAGATTAACAAAACATTAAGCTACACAAAGACCTTAAAGACCTTCAGGGATTGCTATATAGTGCTAAAACATAAAGCAGAAAGCATTCCGTACGGTTAATAGCCAACTTGAGAGTGGAAATCCCTAACAAAGGAATAAACGGATCAACAAAAAATACGAGAACAATAAAACTGCGCTAATGGGTTTGTTAACCAACGAGGAAAATGGATTTTCGGGTATGAAAAATGTCATAGTAAAAAAACCCAATGAAAACGGTTTTATCTATACCGTTTACAATTTTTGTGGTTTACAAGTCGTTGACGTATTTTAATGCAAGCTTTCAAATTTAAGAAGCTTTTAATTATACATAAAAAAAATTACTACTGCCATATTTTTTTTAAATTCAATTTAGGTATTGCTGAACGATTCTGATTAAAATTGTCATAAGTTAGACTATATAATAGGAATTTGTGCCTTTATTAGCAGTACACCGTCAGGCGTTCATTTTAAAATCCACATACAACCTAGTTCCCAACATAAAATGGTAAGATTTTCAGGGGCTAGATATTTAATTTTAAAATTATGTGATTACGTTATATGAAATTCAATTCATGTAAGGAAAACCTAATGCAATGATACGTGAAAAGAGAATGATTTTTGGATCCTTTATGAGTTATAAAAGAAATTACCCGTTACCTTGACAAGAATCTTAAACTCAGAGGTTTAAGTTGTGAACGGTAAGTGGTATTCAAATTTTTAGAAAAACCAAAAAACCCGGTTTTTATTGTAGTTCCGCCAGTGTTTTACTCAATATGCTATCTGAAGTTAAAATGAACTCGTACCAATACAAAAAAATCATGTTTTAATATTAATTATAATATGAGATTTTTTAAGGTTTTCTTGCCGCATAAATGTAGACAAAGCGCATTGTTTTTTGGTGTAAAATTGTATTAAACTTCATATAAGCTCTCCAAATCACAATTGCATTAACCATTTATTTGTATCAAACGTATACCTACTTATAAGGTGAGTGTAAAAATAAATGGCGAATGCGATTGCTAGTGATCACGAGTTTGACAACACTGCCTTAGATTTATTTTTTGCTGCAAGTGGCCCATAGATCTGATGAACAAATTTAATGACAACTTGATTATTTCCAAAGATTTATGACCACAGTAAAATAAAAGTTCAACGAATAGATATTACAAATAATACAATCTATCAAAACGGATCAATCATCGGCTTAAGTTGGTTATATGATTTAAGTAATATGAAAACAAAACAACTTCTGCGAGTAATAAAAGGAATTGATTGATACGCACATAAATTTGTTGCACGAAAACTTTTCCATTAGCTCGCAGAATACTTTCCAAAGAATATTCTTTTTGTTACCTTATTACTTTAAAGAGAAGCATGCATTCCCAACTTTAGATATCTGATAACTTTTACGTAAAGAATGGCAGGTAGTTTAATCGTCAACACATATTCTTATTTAACTGAAAAAGGTATTTTGTCAGTTTGACACAGTATCTTTTCACGTTGGAAAAATAATTAAAATTAGCGACAGAACCTGGTCGTAACAAATATTATAGAAAACAGACCTACATCTACACCATTAATACTTGAGTTCCCATGATATCCATCCATTACATCAAAGAAACTCAAACGGACTCTAATTTAGGGTAAAATTACGTAAGGTAAGCATCATGGCACACGTCAGAGATCTCATCATGTTGGCATATAATGTAAAACCTTGATACTGCAATGTACCTGGCGTCTTTAGTATACGATTGATTGACAGTGCAATGAAGTACCTACTCTTTGAGCAATACTCCTCTAATTTAGTTAACAATTTAACACGTGATCCATCTTTACGTACACAAAGGGTTATTACATTCAAATCACGTTAGAAGTATTAGATAGAACTCTAGAGTAGATTGTTTTCTTCTGATGGGCCAGTAAAACTGTCAAAGTGATGGCCGAAGGAAACTTAAAAGAAGACAATCAGCATGACAAACATATTATAATAATCTCATGGAGGATCAACATTTTCCAACAAATTTAGTCTTGCTTACTTACTTAGGCGAGACTCATCATTCATTGTACAACTTATTTCAGGCCATTTAACGTTCTTATGTACCTATATCATTTAATTATTTGTTCCTCATCATTGTACATTTGTCGCACAGGGTGCCAGGACGATAAAACAACTTGAAGGACTTGCATAGTAAACATTGATATTTTTACCTTTTGTTACTTACCAAGAAGTGCAAATTAAATAATTTGAAAGTGGATAATTTCAACGTTAAACGCTATTCGCTGCTCTTTTAAACCTTCACATGACGACTTCCGTTTATCGATAGTCATCTCGGTTACCATCAAAATTCGGTTACGACCAAATTGGCTCCTTCCGTTGAAATTGCAAATTGCGTTCATCTGGTGGCATATTTAAGTATCGAACATTGAATCCAAAATGCCGTGAAAGTTTGAGGGTACAAGCGACGTAAACATTGAAGTAAGTATGGACTACTCCACATCGAGAACGGAATAACATAGAAAATATAGTTACTTCTATTTAACGGGAATTACCAATGACAAACCCCATTAAGATAAGCCAGTGTTTTATGTACAATAAAGAGTTGTACTTAGAATATAATTCAGAAGCCTAATTACTAATGCTGTTTCGATTAATATAATTGATTGAAACATTTAATATACATAGATAAAGCACGTTTTTATCCCTTACGGGGTAGACAGAGCCTAAGATAACAAGACCTACCACGTTTACCACGTTTGTTGGCATAAAGGCGGAAAGGAGAATCATAATAGTGATGGGTTGCTTAGCCACATCACCTATGACACGACTCCTTAAATTTTCAGCCATTCCCTCGGTGGGCTTTTACGCCCGCGTAAGAGAAGCAACTGGGGCAATTGTTGCTCTCAGACCAGCATTGGAAGACTATTGAAAACACTAACAAACGTTGATTGGATAGGACAGTAATTAGTCAAATTAGATGATTCTGTAGAGGTAGCTTTAAAAATGACCTCAAAACATAATTAATGCGATATCAGGGTCGAGCACGGCTTGCATAATAATATTAACGTCTGTTCAATTTAGAATGTGCTGCTCTCGTAAATCCAACAAAATTAAATACGAAGAGTAATCATCATCATCATCACTATGAGGGGCTAATAAACTGTTTAAAATTTCAAAGGTCCTCCAAAAGTTCATAGTACATAAGTTAGTACTACTGAGTACTACTTACTTTTTGGGGTTCTGAACCTCCAAACAAAAAAAAATTTAACTGGTTTTAAACTCATTTGAGAAAATGTATGAAGCATTACAATGATTAACATCAGTGCACGAGTCCATCATTTTTAAACAAGAAGATGCGTCGTTTTCAGACTTGCTGTAGACAAGGAAAGTTTTTAGGTGACTGCTTTTAGAAAGCTTTTAGTAGCATTTACGAGCGCTTAAAGCTTTTTTTACGATTCTCTAGTCAAATAATATGACAAGTGTTGCGAAAGATTCGTTTGAAGAAGCAACGCAGTGTTGTGAGGCCAATAAAATACATCTTGATTTTCTTCCAATGAGAATTGTTTTAGAATACTTTCGATGTAAAGTAAATATTGTTGCAAGAGACCACAGTTTTAATAAACTTATTGTGATGCATTATTTTGTTTGAATAAAATATGAAAATAGTACAATATCCACCAAAAACTTTTGTTTGACCGACCTACCTATTGTCTAAAAGAAACAGATTTCTATTAAGACAATATTTATAGAAAAGCTACCAAACGTTTGTCGTCACAAATCACAAACATCTCAACAAGAAGACATCTATTCCACCATTTTATGAATGCGATAAACTGCGCAGTAAAGCGGTTTTTATTCGACATTATATTGCACCACAAAGATGGCCGTTCTAATAAAAACAAAACAGCTCCAGACGGCCAAGATGCTCTTTATGTATTTACTCTGATAACACTGTTTATAGCCAAATCATCTGTCAATGTTACGGGTGAGTCTAGTTTCTAGCAGTGCCTTTTGAAATGACCTCTCTATGGTAAATGTTTTCAATTTTTAAATACAAATATATTTATTAGCATCACATCCACGTCCATATGTGCTTTGCCGTCGAAAGTTAGCGCTAACTAGCTTTTGAAAACACAACTCGCCTTAATTAGTCCACGGATGGCCACAAAGTTGGACGTTAGTTGCACAAAACCTAGTAATGCAATTATTGGATTTTATTGGGTTACCTTCCTCTGCAGCAATGATTAGGTACTTGTTAGTTCCGCAATAAAATCGATAGAATAAAGCATTAGATCCATGTTGTAAGAAATAAAATTAAAGCGTTACGTTCCAAATCCATGTTTTATACTGAATACTTATCCCACCCCCTTGTTCTAAAAGATTCAAAACCTGTTATGACTAGATTGTGTGTCGTTTGTGTCTAGAAAAATGAAATGTCAAAGTTAAGATAAAGTCAAACTGTTTGGAAACTAACAGAAGCTTAAACTTAATTTATGAATAAACGAGTTAGTAAGGATTATTAATGTACCATGACGCTATAAAACATAAAAACCATAAAAACAATAATGGACCTCCAAGTCACAGATTCCTTTTTATATTTATAACGGGACGCTAAAAATGATCTTATCGGCATTAACTTAAGTGCTCGTTCACTTTCATGGCTGACATCTTTAATGGAAAATTTAAGTTCATAATAAACCAAACAAGCATTACACGAATAGTCTTTAACTAGACTGCTTTACGACTTTCGGGGCCAGTTCCACCATTCTCTGGTAGGGCTTTGGTATCATACTTATCAGCAGTATTCACGGTACCATCTCTATTCATTCTAACGGAATAAAGGGAGACGGTATCATAGACATATATGACAAGTAAGACATCAGGCAGTTTCTGTAACGATAAGTATCAGAGAGTAACTTAATATTTTTATACCCTCATTATGTTGACAAAGTGAAAAATGAAGAAACTAAGTTATAAAATTACAGTCTTGTAATTCCGGTATGATTTAATAAAATACGCGAACTACATTTCGTTCACCCTGAAAGCATTATAAAGCTCTAAAACAAAGCTTAGTAACAAAAGCCAAATTAATGAGAAAATCTGACTGTGTTCCAAGAAAGAATTGTTCTTTCGTAGCTAAGTGTAGGACTAATTTATGGAGCTAGAACATAGGCAGGATTACCATGACCTTAGTACTAGCTGCAATGCGGTAGAGGGAATCACGCTATAGTTTCATTTTACTGCAATCTTGGTGTCTACTTATTTTCTTGAGACTAAAATAATGTGTTTCAAAGGCTTAGGTTTTAGTATCAGTTGGTCTAATGTCTGACGATGTTTGTAGACTAAAGATGGATTACAAATGGAAAGTAAAATTAGTTTTTCAATTGATTCGATAGGTACTTAAATCTTTTTTACGTTGGGTGATATTTACTAATTGATTTAGGTTTAAAAGAGTGCGATGTGTTTATCATAAATATAGACATATCGCAGTAGATGGTAAGCCTTAGTTGACAGTTTCATTCAGTGTTCTCTAATTAATTTACTTTGTATCTATACAAAACTGGTAGGTATTTATAGCTTGAGACAATAAAGTAAGGCTAAGTATGTAATTTAAATTATTCCTCAAAACTTTTGTGCTTCGACGAATTTTAACGATTTAGAATATTTAATGAGTTTTGTAGTTATTGTTATAACTGAATTTTCTGTATTGAGATGTCATGGGGTCGAATATAATTTGGATAGCGCACTCTACTTCAATTTTGTACCCTAGTTATATTCATTATATTTCTAGCTTTGGGTGTAACCATGCAATAGATATGACGAGTAAGCAGCAACTGAATTAAATGTATCTTAAATTAGGGCAGATCAAGTTGACCATGGTCAAGTCGGATGAAAAATTATTAGTAAATTTGCTTAATGTGGGTGAAACAGGAACGTTACAAATGTTGGTTGCGAATGCGACGTGGAGGATTTAGACGAGACTGTAGACTTAATTGTTAATAGTAAATTGCGATTATAGTTCAGTGTAAGTTTTTGACATGAAAAACGTCTCGAATGCGTTCGCGTTAACGTCACAATTTTACTACGGGCAAATTAGCAGCGTCACTAGCGGAACAAAACGGCACCAAAATCTTTCCTATTTGACATTTTAACGCAAACGCGGTCGAAACGCATTTTGTGGCCGAAAACTTACACTCAGTATACTGGATGCGTTGGGTGAACGATGAATCAAACGTAACAGCGCTTGCTTGAAACTAGTGTAAATATACAACAATACATAATAAATTATAGTACATGTATTCTAGTGTATCCGTACCGAAAAATTCAACAGTGTGTACTCTACTACTAGATACGGTATCATGATAGCAAATAATGTGAAGCCATGAAATCGGTAACTAGAGATGCAGCAAGTTATGATGCGTATTGATCAGGGTAACTATACACGCAGTAACAGTAACAGAAAGCAGTGTGCACATTGTTTTTTGCCATCCATATGGACCCGACCAACAACCAATATATGATCATCCGTCATCTTAAAATGTGGTTGACCCTCGAAAGTCTCGTTTCGGATGGAAGTATAGTTACCGAACACGCAGAGGGTGCGGAGTGAGCACAGTTCCCGCCAGCCGCCGCCGCGGCCAGCGCGCTGCTGCCTGGCACCTGACATACACAAACAATTATATTTATTTATCCACAATAAGCCGTTACGTACTAAAGATAGCAGAACTTCGAATGTGAGTGGATCGTACATCTACAGCCCTGCATAGAGTAAATACAATGGTACGAGTTAATAATCTATCCATTTTAATATACGCTTACGCGTGGCTGTAAGGCCTACAATGAGCTAAGCTGATACTTCAACTATAATTATTGACATTATATCGTCACTATCGAGTTAATTGTTTCAAATGCAAGTGCTGCGTATTTCCAACCAGTGCCTAGAATGAGTTTCAGTTATTTTACATACGTTTATATCAGCTTAATAAAAGCTTTTAATAGCGACTCAGTTATTTAGATCGAAGTGTAGAAAATACTACTTTCGTAAAATAAACTAAGCGACAGTTTCTACACGGCAATGGTCATATGGGTTAGTTAGTGTAAAAGGCAAGCTTAAGGTCATAGGAAAATAATTATCCAAGCTTCATAACAATTGCAACATTTGCAACGCTGACGAGCTATGACTCAGTAATCGATCGAATGCAGCAATGTTATTTAACTTTAACAACGTATCTCGCATAACAATGTATAAACTGCCATTCATAAATTTAATCATATTAATTAAAGAAGTCAAATAACAAGTTGCATTAAAATCGACAGTTGATCAACTTTTACTTTAACCTCGCGTCAGTGAAAATGATGATTAAGACAATCTTGCATTACTACGTTACATTTAGTGAGGTAGACTTAAAATTAAAGACCTCTGAAATCCGCCCTGAAAAAGCAATAGCTTAGTCGGATAACAATTTTCAAATTAAGAAATAAAAACTTCCTGTTCTATCTATCTGTTAGATTGCCTACATTTGTAACTACACTGTACTAATTTGTTAATGCATGCCGACGGCATAAATGGTACCAAATGTTACGCATAGTGAAGGGTACAACAATACAATACGAAACGTAACAGAACACAAGGATTAACTATAATAGATTTCTAGTTTAACCTACATAAGCTTACAAAGGCATAAATTATGTAACGCTCAAGGATTCAGCTACGCCTAGTCACCTACTTAATTATTTACGTTGGATACTTTTCTTTACTTCAAACTAAAATTAAAGTGACAACCTTTGACCTAGAAGGGGAAGAATGGGGAAATTACGAGGGTTAGATTTTAGTATAATTTTTAACACACCAACGTTCCTATAGCGATGTTGATCTACGGGAAGTACACTGTGACACCTGTTAAAGTGTATTATTACATAAAAATAGAGTCAGATTTTGAAGTATTTCGCACATCCTGAAATAATCAAGTAAATTACGAGCTCAATACTAGTATGAAGCACAGTAAATGAATCTATTTCATAAACAGGGAGTTCGTTTTATTGATTAACACATTTTCCATTCTGTGTCTAGTTTAATAGGTCAGAGGTCAGAATAGCTATTTTCATTCTTTAAAGCAGTTCTCTATGCCGTGAATGTTTTAACATCAAAAGTTCTATGTGAGTGAACGCATCTATTTACGTGATCTGTGCAATATTAGCAAATTCCTTAGCGAATTAAACAAATAATAATCTAAATATCAAATCAAAGGATAGTTACCTATCAACAAAAAGTCAGTTCTTGCATTAAAAGAAAATTTAAAACAGTTTAAAACAGTTTTAAATTGAAACTAAATTATTTAGAAAAACTAAAACTAAACCGTATAGACTGTATGAATTTATTTTTAGTTCGTCGTGTTCCTCTGATTCTGAAGGATTCTTTAAAGAAACCTTGTCTATGGATTCAGCGTTGCACTAAACTCAACCATAACTTAACCTGTTCGCACGTAGACATTATAGTGAGTAATGTGTAAGTCGATCGTTGACGTTGACAATGACCAGCGTCGTGACACCTGACTCCGTTTAATGCCTTCGAGCGAACGGTTCAACTTATTTTAGTGAGTCTGGTTAAGTTTGTTTAGAGAGTATACCCCAGTGCAACGGTGTATCACAAAATAAACAATTGAAAGTATTTTCACGCCCACATAAAAACCCGTCTCTTCTAAATCTGAATGTTTGCTTGACCATAAATAGCAATTGCCGAATAAATGTAACTAATATGTGTCTATATATCCTTTGTACCTTCAATTGCTCTTGCTTGTAGTCCGGCTGATACGGCAGCAGCATCCGTATCTTGCCCCAGCGATTGAAGAATAGCGCTATAGCTCCGACCCACACCAGTAACACAAGCACCACAATCCCGATCTCCACGCCTCGTATCTGATACAAAATTTAATAAAAATATTCTTCGTTAAACACCACAAATAGGTACAGTAAGTTTACAGAAATAAAAAGGCAAGGCCGATAGGCGGTCTTACCGCTTAAATACCTTCCAGTGTTGATTACATACATTAAACTGTATTGACGTAAAAAAAACCTGAAGTATCTTTTTACAAAACCCACACGATCAAGAAATTAAGACACAATTTGGTTAATCTGTTAATCCTGCTTATCAGGACCTATGTGCCACAAGAAACCCCGTATCCATAATTGAAAATCAGAACCTAAAAGTTACCTTCCGTCATAATAAGCACTTTATCTACAAGAAACATTACAGTATGTATGTGTACACCGCTTATCTCTACATAAGGCCAATATTTCCAATTGTATCCGTAGTTTAGAAAGACTGGTCTCAATAAAATAAATGATAAGGTCCGATAGGCCAGTCCCTTACAACCCAAACCACTTTTAAGCCGACTGCAATCTCCCCAAGGATGCAACATTTCAGTTCAAAAAAGCGTAGGCACGAATATGTAACGTGGGAGATAAGAAAACGTATACACTTTTTGGGGAAAATTACATATACCTTTAACCGCACGAAGTTTAAATGTCAAGAGCCGTCACCGTCCCTTAATTTAATTATCCGCTGGGACTGTGGGAGGCAAACACGGGGACAGTTATATCTACTCACACTAGTACGTCCGGAAATCTGAATAGTTCAACTCGTGATGTTCAGTGATTTCAAAGGTAGTTTTATTTTATTTGCTGGTAAAATACTCTCGCTTTGTAAATTGCATAAAACTTCATAAAGCGTCAATCACATACCTAGTATAAAACTACCCATTTATTTTATTTTACAGGTCTAAACGTTCCGAACTTAGAAATCACCATGAGGTTTGAACCACGAACATTTTAAAAGTACCTATGTTAAATGAAGCGGTGGAAGAGCTAAATAAATATAGGTATTTTATCCTCGGCTTATGTACCTCATACTGCTAGGACACATGCCTCCTTTTAAAATGTTAGACCTTGGACTATAGTTCCCACGCGGGCCCAGTGACAAATTCCTATACCCAAAATTTTTTGACCACTTCTGTTCAGAACTCAATGACTACACTTGTAGTACAACTCAATCCCTACTTCTTCAGCAGATTATTTTTATTTATACTCACGAGCATGAATACCGGGTCTTGTTCCATACAAAGTTATTTGTAAAACGGACAGTTATTTTGGCTTGTGAGTGTATTTACCGTAGGGAAGGTAGGCGATGGGTCGGGAGGGCCGACGGAGGAGCGCGCCGTACCAGCCAGCCCCCCGTCCTGCTGCGGTGAGGTCCTCGGCGGCTCTGTGGACACGAAACAACCATTAACCACTTAAATACGGGAAACTGGCTCTTACACGTGTCGCGGCTCTAAGTTAGAGATGGGCTACGTGAGTTAGTTGTAGCGTCTCAAGCGATTTACCTGTTAGTGATTTCTTGCCCTATTTTGTCAGTTTCATCTACCAAGTCACAGTGAAACAAGTATGGCTGTGAATAAATCCTTACTATATTAACAGTTTTATGAAACAAAGGTCTACAAAAGTTTAACACAATTACAAATAGACAGTAACGACTAACGGACCTGTAAAAAATTTCTATACAATGCTCTTACTTTAACTCTAGGTACTAAAGAAGCGAAACAGAAAATCTGATATGGAATTTATTACACGCTGTATTGTATTTTCGCGGTGACGAAAAAGATGTCTCACGGTGACTATTAATTTAATTCTTGGATGATGAAAGCCGAAATCATTTACTTAAACGTATTGAAGAACTAGTCACTGTACTGAAATAGAATCACTGTTCCATACTCATAAGTTACTACTTGCAAAGTACCTAATAATAACAACAACGCGCAGTCATGTCGTCGTCAAAATCGATACTAATATTATTAATGTGTTCCATGTAACGTATGAAGCGTATGCGGAAATAAAGTTTATTTAGTTAAGTATGCTTTTAAGCGGCATCAAACAAATAAAAGGTTTTGTGTAACTACTTAAAGCAATCATGTAAGTAACCGGACTTTTGGACTTAGTGGACGCAGAGGATAAAATTGAATGTAAGTAGTAAGTAAAATAACATTAATATATGCATAAAGGCGAACTTATCCCTATAAGGGATCTCTACCAGTTAACCTTTGAGTAGATGAGGGGAGCATTAAACGAGGGAACGACTGAGTGAAAGTATGTATGTATGTAAACTCTTTATTGTGCAAAATAAACACGACAAAATACAATTGACAAACACTGAGATACATGCACAAAGGCGGACTTATCCCTTTAAGGGATCTCTTCCAGTCAACCTTTGAGTGGATGAAAGTTTAAAATTCTTGAACGAAATTCTTGTTTGAATGTCTTACGTACACGAAAAAGTAAATGCTTATAGAATTTAAGGAAACGGCACAAAGTATGATTGAAAAAATCAACAAGTTGGCCTTTGATAATTTAATAAAAAAGGAAAAATTTATCATAGAAATGTAAATTACTACATTATTAAAGCAGTATGGAAAATATTTAATTAGCTACTTGCATCCAGAATATTTCAAAGAAAAGGAATTCCAATAAATGAGAGGAAATATTTTGATCACACAAATAATTGAGAATTCGTTCCTCTGTAAGATATTGTGAACTTACATAATAAATCGATAAAACGTGTTATGTGACGAGGATATAAAATCTTTACCGGATGCATGAATATTTTGCCGCGCACGACCACGGACGATCATCACGGTTTAATAGAGGAGCAAAATGTACGGAAATGGAAATCCTCCTTATACATAATTATGGCAACGTGGTGCAGGGCCAAACTCGTGAATTTTATAAGGGACTAGCTTCTGTCCGCGACTTCGTTTTCGTAGAATTATACATGCAAACCATCCTCTTGAATCCCTCTATCTATTTAAAAAATTGCATCAAAATCCGTTGAGTAGTTTTAAAAATCTAAGCATACATGGGGACAGACAGCGAAAAGCGACTTTGTTTTATACTACGTATTGGACGCTAAAATATAATAGAGGCCACTACAGGATACGGAATAACAAAATGAGTCATCGCTACTAGTTACCTTTCTGGTCTTATCATGTACACTTGTTGGATTTTTAATAAAAGCCCTAATGTAGCACTTCAAGCCAATCGGTGCTCTTCACACTCGAAGTGATTAGTTTCGAAGTATTCTACACTTTACGCTGTAGTAGAAATTAGGCTTGAAACAGGTTGTATCGTCCACAATAATGTTTCAAGGTCAAACGAGAAATTGTTATTCAATTACTTTTTAAACCGTTCGATTGGTAACCATTATTCATCAAATTTCAGTTATTAAGTTGTCAGTATCAATATATACTCGTATATAGATATCACCCTAATTTATAGGTCTTCAATTATACTACTATGGCTACCTACTAACTAGATATAGTCCATCTTAAACTAGATAGATATTATTATTTTTGGTGTAATATGCTTTTTGTATAGATGCCAAATTAAAATTGTATCAGTTAAGCGATCTTAATCTGGTGTGAAGCCTGCGCCAAAGTAAAACATAATGCGATGGCAGTCAAGTACGAAAATTGCTGACAGTTATTGGTTTACTAAAAGTGTATTTACAGTAAAAAGTCAGAAATATAGAGTACGTAACTTATTTCACAAAATCTATGACACCTACTTAAACAGCTTAATCATCGATGCTTAATGCATCGAAGATCAAATTAAAGTTGAAAGTACAAATACTAAAAGCCGATTTATCGAAGCTTGAAATATCAATTTTCTAATGATCAAAAGTATAAAATCCCTTTAGTCACAATAAACGGTCTTCTGGACTTCACTATTTTAAGATTCCTCAAAATTGTACGTTCGCACAAAGTTGCAACAAATAGGTATGCATCAACTTATTAGCCACGGTTATTAAGTCTGTGTATATATTTTGGAGACCCTCTGGCATTTTGGTGACCTTGGCCTATTATCTAACGCGTGTTTTATATGATCATAATTATGATCTAAATTCGTACACAATCTGAGCAAAAGTACAATTATTGACAAGCTTATAATCTCCAATAGGCATTCTCATTTAAGCGCAGTTAATTTCCGTGACTGATCACGATCCAAGATTAGTCAGATATCTTGGCCAACACCCAAATCGATAACAAAAAGAATTTATTGAGACATCATGTCACACTGACCGACTGCTTGGCTAAAAATAATTCTGTTTACTGTGAAAATTAAAATGCTAATAACAAATCTTAGTAATACGGGTCAGTTGCAGACTGACAGTAGTCAAGATTTCAGCCACTGTCGAGAATAATACCTAGGAGATACATTGTTAACATTATCCACTCTATTTGGAGCATCAAGTTGCAAACATGTCAAAGGCGAGTCAAAACTTCTTAAATGTACGAGCACGGTAAAATTGTCAATAATGTATATCAACATTTTTAATGTGCATAAATCAAAAACCATTTCGAAAAGAACGCTTATAGATCACAAAAAAAAATTTGAAAAATTTGCAAAATTAGTACAACGGGTAATTACGTCACATGGCTGGTCTAATATTATATTATTATTAAAAAACCTTCTTCTTCTTCTTATTTTTTAATATGGTTCCATCGATCGATGCGATGATTTCGCCAATGTCAAAGGAATAATAAAAACAAACACACACACACACATAAACAATATATGAACAACTTCCTACATATTACCAATTACTTAGATGACTTAGTCAATAATAGCTTCTACAAAATGCGACAACAAAACAAACTGTAAAGGTCCTGAAACGTTGCCAATCTATGAAGTCGGTCAGATGAGAGTTCTCTACAAGTGTAGGTACGTATGTATAAGCAAAACGTCGCTATTCAAGCGTAATCGTTTGGCACAAAGAGCCCTAAGGGTATTTAGGTTAAACAAAACATAGACACGCAAAAAATACTATTGCAAAATAGACGATTAAAAAAATTGACAAACAGACACACAATGCACACTAACCTAACCTCACGAAAGTTAACTAACGCAGTATAGAGAAAAAAACAGTTACTCTAACAGGTTTTGATTTTGTAAATAGATTTTTGTGTGTTAGAAGTAGTAAATATAAATATAAGTTTTTCAATGGTTGTCAATTTATGATTAAAATGAATGGCAAAATATGGCTAAGTGTATACAGGATATTGATCCTGTATACACTTAGCCTGTAAGCATAACAATACTGTTTTTTTCTTTAACAAAATTGAGAATGTTACTAGGTATGCCAAATCACTTGAAACGTTGTCTCAGTAAAGCCTGTATGTATACAAATACACTAGTTTTTGTTGTAGTCAAAAATACCTAGTAGTTTTGATTTTATAGGCATTTAAAGTTTCAAAAAATGTCGAGTCCCGCTAACAGTCACGTGACCGCTTGTGACGTCACAGTACAACACGCCGCGCGGGCCGCGGACCGCTTAGTATCAATTTGTTGTATTTTGTTGTGTTTTCGTCCGCGTATTAATTTAATTGTCTAATACTACTACTACTTTTGTAAATATTACTCGATTAATAAAATGGATGAAGGATTCGAAAAAGGGCAATCGGATAATCTACCTAAAATAGGTGGATTAATGGTTGCGAGGAATAAAAATGCAAAGGTGATTGAACTTTCCGTGCTACTAATGTAACTCAAATAGTAGAAGTACCTAGTTACCTACCATTAAATTTTTACGTTAAAGACAACAAATATGTACTATTATAGTTTTGTAGCTATTGGTAGGTACGTATGTATATATAGGTAGGTACCGCTCTTCTTAATAAATTTAAATGAATACATACATTGACTTATTGCAAACTAGCTTCCGCCAGCAGCTTCGCCCCCGTTTCTCTTGGGAACTGTACATTTTCCCAGGGTTAAAAGTAGCCTATGTGTTATTCCAGTCCAGACTTCGTCCAGATCCGTTTAGTAGTTTTTTCGTGAAAGATAACAAACACACACACACTCACAAACTTTCGCATTTATAATATTAGTAGGATAGGTTAGGTACTTAGGATGTAGATGTAGTGGGTTGAACGTTACAGATGTAGGTACTAAACCTTGTTTTTATTTGTATTTTTTTGACTTACAAAATACGTAAGGCCATTTTACTTAATTTAATTTTTATTGCAAATATAGACGTTTGAACAGATGTACTAAGCCTTTTTTGTTTATTTGTATTTTTTTACTAACAAAATACGTAAGGCCATTTATTTTTATTTGAAACTTATTTCAGATCGGTCTTCACAACAATAAACTGTACTTTTATCTCCAAATGGATCTGACCTCTTCATAACTTTTATCCATTTTTTTCGCATTTTAACGTCTTTTGGAACAATAAAAAACAACTTTTCCAACGAATTGGTAGTTGTATTTTTACGTTTAGGCACAACACATGATTTCCTAGTATTTGGCTTGGACAGTTTTAAAAGTATCATCACTACATTACATAGTCATCATCATCACTACATAGTATAAAACAAAGTCGCTTTCTCTGTCCTCATGTCCCTATGTCCCTATGTATGCTTATATCTTCAAAACTACACAACGGATTTTGATGCAGTTTTTTTAAATAGATAGAGTGATTCAAGAGGAAGGTTTATATGTATAATAACATAGTGGAGAAGTACTGCTCTTTTTGAGGTTTCTAATGTGATGTCGTAAATAATTACATTTTTTCCGCTTACATAGCAAACGCAGGCTGAACCCTACGAGATTTATCAAAACAATGTACTAAGTATTGTACACATTGAAAAGGTCTACAGAAAACTCTGCGATGGTATATGTGTATCTCTTATGGATATCCCACAATAAAACATTTTTGTCATTTACTTTTTACGACAAATAATGGCTAATTTTCGAAGCGATTTTAACCAATACAGCATTAATCCTTATCCAATTGAATACCTTAAATAAATTGTTGATTTAATATAGATCTATATGGCCCTTTACAGCATATGATTTAAATGAATATTTTCGAAGATAATTACAGATTTAAAAATTGCGGGACGTAGCGTTTGCGGCGGTACCGGCCGGTAATGTCCCTATGTATGCTTATATCTTCAAAACTACACAACGGATTTTGATGCGGTGTTTTTTAATAGATAGAGTGATTCAAGAGGAAGGTTTTTATGTATAATTCTACGCAGACGAAGTCGCGGGCAGAAGCTAGTTTAGGTATAATTTCGATGGCACGGGCGCGCGGCTGCGAGCGGACTTAGTGAGCCAGACTGAGCGTGTTGTACAATGACGTCACACCGTAGCCGGCGGCCTGCGTCGTACGGTTACAACTTGTTTTACTTCTAAATCGGAAACTAATTGACGTATCGAAGTAATTCTTTCACTAGTATTTTTTATTTTTCACAGAGAGTATGGAGTGCTAATAATCAAAATTAGGTAACATTCTCAATTGTGCCATGTATTCCTATAACCTTACACCATGAACCAAGCGTTTATTCTTTTGTTTTTCTTCGTCCTTCCAGTCGTCTCGTCATTTAGGTTAAGTGAGCTCTTAAACTGCGACTGTTCCTATTTCAATTGTCACCTCCTGTCACAGTTTATTTCTTAATTTGCCACTAACGTATGTGCATTCTTAGAACTTCTATGAGAGGGAATGATAGTGTTTTTTCCCAAAACCAAACAAATAAATCCAGGGTTATTCTTTTAGCAAAAAATTAAATTGACAATTATCATTATCGTTAATATGAGAGATCATGGCAAAGGATATATTCAAAGGATTGGTTAAAGTCGATAATAGTAATAAATCTTTCTCTCCACTTAGAAATGATTACAGGTAATGAAACTAATGAAAGCTATGACGAACATGTTGAACAATAAACAGTATTGAACCTCAAATCGTAGAGATCTGCATGATTGCAAATTTACAAAGCAGCTGAAGTAGAATAACACGCGTTACGTCAACATGTACTTATAGATTTGCATCCGGAAGATCAAATGCGGCAGGCAAATGAACTGGCTGGAGTGATGCCAACACACTGTCCAAATGGAACGGACTCAAGTGAAAAGTGAAACAGGAATACTTTCGCTTATAATGGAGCAGTGAATGATGCAAACACTAATTATCTCTGAAGTACAGTTGATGTGGACTGGATCCAGACTGGACTCTTTAAATTTCTTTTGACATATGTTTAAACAGCGCAGTAAAGTCTCAATAACCTGGCTCTATTTAAAACAACCGAGAGCCGAATTACTGGAATGTTCAATTAACGGGTTACTAATCTATATTTGTTATAATTAAATCTATAAAATATTCAAATTGTGCTTCATCAGAAAATGCAAAGCATTAATTAATCAGCTGAACTAGCACTCATCATATTGTAACACTTTCCACTGTACAGGTTTAGCTTACCTTTATCAATTATTTCCACTTAGAAATGTGAAGACAAACTTGTCATTTACATTCACTAAAATATCATACTTTCACCGTGATTTCGTTGTTGTCAACACTAGGAGAGGTGCCTTGACACTTGCTTTCTCCATTTCTACTTATAAACGCCCCTTTAATAGCGTAATTAGTACGTAAACTCATAATTAAACTAATTGTTTTGTTACTGGGCGGTCTTTCCGTACATTCCGACTTGACAGCTGCCGAGATGTTATTCTTTTTCTTAATCTTGCGTTCCGTTACGCGCCATACGCTCGTAACGTGGCCGGTATTTGTTTTGATTAGCGTAAGTATTTACAAATTCCTCTGCCACACTGATAATATTATTTTTCAGGTAAGATAGTGTTGTTTTCAGTTAGTGTCAAATTTTCTAAACTCATATTTACTTCATACGTTGTTCCTTTAGCGTGATATCTCGTTATGTCACGTGAGTGAAACCGATCTCGGACCGGAACGTTCAGGAACATATTCTGTTTATGTTATCTTAGATTAAATCTGACGTCACGAATTTCTTTACAAATTAATTTCTTGTTCCCAAGTGTTTCTTAAATTGGGGGAAGTGGTTTATTTTGTTAATAGAATGGTCGTTGTCATTTCATACTATGAAATTGATATTATTTCAATTTTTCCACATTTCTTTCTTTTCCTCGCCGTCATATCGAACCAGCGAGTATATCGTGAGGTTTCCGAACGATCATGACTGGGCTCGTTTCGACTGGTCGATTTGGTTGATCTTCGTATTCCAGCGAACGTTAAGCGATGTAGACGCAAACACTTAAATACTCCTGAGATACCAGATTCGGGTCGGGTAAGCAGTCTTTGCTCAAGCTTCCTTTATTTCGAGTATTTTTCTGTGTCCTAATTCGTTATTTCGTTCTTTCTAGTGCCTAGCACCATGCCTTTATAAACTTAACTTCACGTCGTCGTGCCGACCGGCGCCATGTAAAGTTTTTTTTCGACACACCTTCATTCCTTGGTGAGTTATATTTTATTCGTGTTAAACGTTGTAAGACTCTTCAATATCTTATAATTTGCGTCGTTTCTTTGCGCAGATTCGTTATGTGTTTTTAATGGTTTCAATGCTTGTCCATTCCAGCCGCTAATCCGCTGCTTTCGCGACTATGCGACAATACTTCCTTCGCCTTTCTCCTGGGTGTCTTATGCTTGCGTGCATCTTGTAAAACTACGTGCCTCGCCGTTCTGCTGCTGTTAAAACCCCTTAACTGGGTAAGTTTTTCTCCTTTAATAAGTGATCGCGAGTGTACCCTCATCTTACTTTAGTAACCAAAAATATTAACTGTGAATATTTTGTTCACAGGGTTTTTTTTTTTATACCGGTAGTGCAGGCGTGCTACGTCTGAAGCCTTTTTTTAATACCTTACGTTCAAGCGTGATTCGTCTGAAGTTTTCTTAGTGTAACGTAGTCTTTTTCGGTAAGGGCGCACGGCCGTCCCACCGCTTGCGTTTTATACTTAATTCTTGTAAGCTTAATCATTCTACCGTTCCTTCCTTTCTACCGTTCCTTCCATTCTACCGTGTCTCTCATTCTATCGTCTCTCATACTACCGTTACTCTCATATTTACGGCTACTGTTTCTCTCATACTACCGTTACTCTCATATTTACGTCTACCGTACTTATTATAAATATCGACCATCTTAACTAATTTTAACTACTTTAAACTATCGATACTGTGTTTCTAATGATTTAACCATGTTTAAACACAACGTGTGAATCCTTTTGTAGCCGATATTCACACCCGATATTTGACCAAAGTGTATTCCTTGTCGCTTACTTTTAGTATCGGATAGACATACTCTAATTTTAAATATATAAGACTGTTTGTAACTACTTTCGACCCGATATCGAGACCCGATATTTGACATCGTGTTTCCAGGATTTAATTTTATCTTTTCCATGTGGGTATTTTCAACATCTGTACCACAGACTGGACACGTTTCTGTTATTAGGGTGCCGATATCGTCGGTCCATCTTTTGTTGTTGAGCTCACTTAGTTCTTAAGTTAGAACTTAGACGTAAGCGTTTGTTTTACTTTAAAGCTTAATTAAACAAATTTAAGTTATTACTTTGTTTATTTTAAAACACATCATTCGTTTGTCAGCGGGAGTGCCTGGCGCCTCCTATATAAATTTCTTCGGTATTTCCTGTTGCTCCGAGATTAAGCCTTACCTACGCCCTAAATTATCATAGTCTCTTTTGCTCTCTTTAGCCGGATATCTTTTGACTATTATAACGATTAATTTTCTTTGCCACACGCACTGATATATTACAGTGGCGATCCCAACGTTTGGCCCGGAGAATGATGTGTTTAAATTGACATATTTACTTGTTTAAGTTTTAAGTGGTTGTCTCTCACTTATTGTTTATTGAATGAGAACGGTAGAACGCGTACTTACTTTTAGCCTAAGCGGATAAGGTTTTGAAGGTGTAACTTATTTAATAATAGAAATTAAGTTTTCTGTACTGTTATTTACTGTGTGACTTTAATATTCATAAAAAAACTTATACTTTAAGTTGTACTTAACCTACTTTTAGTAAACTGTGACTAAACCTTAACTATTTATTTGAGCTTTAACTCAATAATACTAAACTGAACTTAAACTTATTTCTGAAGCTGAACTTACACACTGATACTGTTTCGTTACTTATACTGAAGCTTTAACGCAAAAATACTAAACTGAACTTAAGCTTGTTTCTGAAGCTACACTTACACACTGATACTATTTCGTTGCTTATACTGAATTGAATGTGGACTTGTCTATCCCACAATACTTTACTGTTTTCTGAAAATTTTTCTTACTTTTGATAAGTCACGTGTGTCCTTTTTTTTAAAAACAAGTAAAGGCCAGGAGGAGTCTTTATCTTTCACTCACCTACACACTCTCATTGTTTCAAACATGGATTTTCTTAAAGCTGGCTGTAAAATAACTTACTTACATAAAGACGAAATAACACATGAACTTTCTATACGTAAACTGGCGGTCAATCCACTCTCTCGTCGTCATAGCTTGCAGCAGGCTTTGAAGCAAACTGCTCAATTAGCCCGCAGAGGAAGTTTAAAATTTAATTCCTTGACTGAGCTCGATCCTACTACTGAACTGGAAATTTGCCAGCGTAAAGCTGAAGAGATTGAAGCAGAACTTTCGGATAAACTTTCTGGTGCTGCCATTGATAGACTGAACTCTAGATGTAAATATTTACTTTGCCGTCTTTCTAGATTACCTCAAGACTTTGAGGAAGCTCAGTTGCTTCGTGCTACCTTAACTACTATTATGGAACGCTTACATAATGACAAATCGTCTTCTTCAGATCCTGATAGTGATGGAAGTCAGTCGGACGACCACACTCAAGTCATCAAAAAAGTAGTTTATAAATCTGAGAAAACTTTTAACATCAATTCTTTAAATCTAAAGTATAAAGGTGACACCTGTGCACGTATTTTCTTAACTAGGTTAGAAGAGCTTCGTGTTGCTAGAAAAATTCCTGAGCAACTTATTTACTGTGGATTTCCTGAAATTTTTGATGGACCTGCTCTTTCGTGGTTCAGAGCCAACCGGACTGAATTGCTTACTTATAAAGATGTGGTAAAGGCTCTGAAGGAAGATTTTGACATTCCTGATCTTGATCATAAACTTCTGCAGGAAATTCGTGCAAGGACACAAGCTAAAAATGAAACTATAGTCTTTTTCGTGTCCACTGTTCTAGGTATGTTTGAGCGCCTGGAAAAGGCGATTCCTGAATCTGAAAAACTTGATATTCTTACTCGTAATATGCGTCCTGAGTATAGTAAGGATCTTGCTTTGCAAGACATTACTTCTATAAAGCAACTTAAGACTTTGTGTAAACGTATTGAACTAGCTCAGGTAAGAGCAAGTGAATTTCGTGAACCCAACACTGCTACTTTTAACAAGCCTATTTCTTCAACTGATGCGACTATCGTAACGGGAACATACGCCCGGAAAAACTTTAAAAACACTCATCCTTTTAAACCTAAAACACATGTAGCTGCCGTCACTCAGTCTACTTCTAGACAACCATGTTTTCGATGTGGTCTGTCAAACCATCCTACTGGTAAATGTTTGAAATCTCGAGAGATAGTTTGCTTTAAGTGTGGTAATAAAGGAGTCCGTACTCCGGACTGTCTCAAATGTAATCCTGTCTCAAAAAACTGAATAGCGTGGTCTTCTCTAATAAATCAACTTACTTTAATTCTACTCCCTTGCGCGTAGAAAAGGCCACTTACTTTGAACCTCCTAAGGGAGATACTCGACTTTACATTGCTGTTGATGTATTAAATTTAAAGGTTAAGGGTTTGCTTGACTGTGGTGCAAGTTGCTCCATATTAGGTAGCGATAGTCATCTTGTGTTTGCTGCTCTCGGCATTCCTATTCTTTCTCATTCTGTCCCATTGAAACTTTCTGTGGCTAATGGCCAAGAACTTCTCTGTACCGAATTTATGTCTTTACCTGTTCACTACAACGGTACTATTCAAGTGGTAAATTTCAACATCCAATCTAAAATCACTACTCCTATTATATTTGGTTTAAACTTCTGGAAAACTTTTAAATTGGCTCCGGAAATTATTGCTAGTTTGCTGTCTGATGAAAATATTGCTAGTATGTCTGATATTCCTGTTGAAGCCGGTTTAAATACTTTCGACTCTTTAACCTTGGAGCAAAAGGCTCAATTAGATGATATAAAGTTATTATATGACCAAATAAATACTGACAAAGTCGGTCTGGGAAAAACTCACCTCCTTGAACATGTGATTAATACTGGTAACTGTAACCCTATAAAGCAGAAATATTATCGTCTTAGTCCTGATAAACAGTTTGCTTTGGAAAAAGAACTTGATCGTATGTTAGAAATTGGAATTGTAGAACCTTCATATTCTCCCTGGAATTCTCCTGTAGTCATGGTGGAAAAATCTAACGGTGACCTAAGACTTTGCTTAGATAGTAGGAAAGTGAATTCTGTTTCCAAATCTGATGCATATCCTTTGCCGTATGTGAATTATATTCTAGATAACTTACGTGATGCTAAATACCTTTCTTCACTCGACTTAAGCGCTGCTTATCATCAAATTCCTTTGAGTACTGACTCCAAAGAAAAAACAGCTTTTACTGTACCCGGTCGTGGTTTATATCACTACAACCGAATGTGTTTTGGTTTAGTTGGTGCCTCAGCAACGATGCAGCGTCTAATGGATAATCTGTTTACAGCTGAATTTGATAATAAAGTCTTCTGTTATATTGATGATATTATTATCTGCACATCCGATTTTGATGAGCATTTACGTTTGTTGAAGGCTGTCCTTGAAAAATTAAAAGCTGCTAATCTTACCATTAACATGAAGAAATCTTTATTCTGTAGAAGTGAACTTAAATACCTAGGCTACGTAGTCGACCGATACGGTTTGAGAACCGATCCTTCTAAGGTCGAAGTAATCCTAAATTTTCCTATTCCTCAAGATGCAAAAGGCATCAAACGTTTCCTTGGTATGGCTGGCTGGTATCGCCGTTTCATTAAGAACTTTTCTCAAATAGCTCGTCCTCTATCTCGTTTAACTAGCAAGAAGATCAAATTTGCTTGGTCCGACGAAGCTAACGATTCCTTTAATGCGCTCAAATCTGCTCTTGTATCTGCTCCTATATTAAGGTGCCCTAATTTTGACGAACCTTTTTATATACACACCGACGCCTCTTCGTACGCCATCGGTGCTGTCCTTACTCAACGTATAGATAATTGCGATCATCCTATTGCATATTGCAGTCGTACACTGAACACTCCTGAATCTAATTACTCTGCTACCGAAAGAGAACTGTTAGCTGTGATCTATGCTCTTGAACAATATCGTGCTTATGTAGAAGGTAGAAAATGCTATATTGTGACTGACCATGCTTCTCTTAAATGGTTTTCTAATCTAAAAAACCCTACTGGTCGTCTCAATCGATGGGCCTGTAGGCTAAGCCAGTTTAACTTTGAACTGATTCACCGAAAGGGTAAAGAACATATAATACCCGATTGCCTTTCTCGTATTCAAATTAATGCTATTGACGTACTTTCCACTCAAGATCCTTGGTATAGAGATATCTACAAAAAAGTATCTGATAATCCTACTCTCTTTCCTAATTTTAAAATTGAAAATGGTAAACTTTTCCGTCTTTCTAAGAACAAATATCGCCTGACAGCTCAATTTGACTGGAAGTTGGTTGTTCCCTATGAGGACAGGAATTCTATCTTGAACCAGTTTCATGACGATGCTACTGCTGGACACTTTGGTGTAGCTAAAACACATCTTAGGATTGCTAATCTATATTTTTGGCCTACTCTCTTTCAAGATGTCAAAGACTATGTGGATTCTTGTGAAATCTGCAAAACTTATAAACCTGTTAACCTTGCTCGACCTGGTTTGATGGGAAATCCCAGGCGGATCTCCGTTCCTGGTGAGGCTATATCATGCGATATTTTAGGACCGTTCCCTCCTTCTTATCTAAGAAACCAGTACCTTTTCGTCACCTCTGATTACTTTAGCAAATATGTTACCTTGTTTCCCTTGCGTACCGTGACCGCAAAGAACATAATTAAGTGCTTAGAGAAAAGTATATTCCTTGTACATGGAACTCCTAAATATGTTTATGTCGATAATGGTCCTCAATTTATATCTAAGGAATTCAGAGACCTGATGTCTAAATACAGTGTTCCGCATGTATTCTACAATCCCCGTTATCATGCTCAAACAAATCAGACTGAACGCGTGAACCGCGAACTTGTGCGCACAATCGCTTCTTACGTGCGTTCGGATCACCGAACCTGGGACCAGAACGTACACGAAATTCAATGTGCCCTAAACACTGCTGTCCACGAAGGAACTAAGTTCACTCCGTATTTCTTAACCCATGGTCGTGAAATGATCATTGATGGTTCTCTTTATAATATCGACTACCCAATAGACGAAAACACCTTATCTCTAGATAATAGTTTTGCTTTTTCTGATAGCCTCAAAGAGTTAAAAACTATATTTCAAAAGGTGCGTCAATCTCTATTAGCCTCCCATGCTCGTAATGCTAAATATTACAACATGAGGAAACGCCCCCTTCAACTGCAAGAGGGACAGATTGTCTATAAGAGATGTTTTCCTTTGTCTAATGCTGCTAAGCATTTTTCTGCTAAATTGTCTCCCCGCTATGAAAAATGTATAATTCATAAGGAACGCGGACCTCTTGTTTACACTTTGAAATCCTTGAATGGAAAGCTACTAGGCGACTTCCATATCAAAGATATTGTTCGACCGGGTGAAGCTCCCCCTCCCTCGTAGTGGTGTGTAGTTTCGTTCCGCTAGTCAATCTTTTACTCATACTTTACAGAACATTTAACCATTGGATAGTTCCCCAATGATTTGTTTCTCTTATACATAGGTTATGTCAATGGCCTAAGACTAACCTCATTCTTCTTAATTTCCTCTAATAAGCTAGATTCTTTGGTCTAGTATAAGCTGAAAGAAGCATCTGTCTCTTTGAATAAAGCTTGCTTTCCAGCCTGAACCTTTCGTAGGTTCATTCTCTTTGTAAATAGATATTGGTGTTTTTCTATTTATCAAATAGTAAAACTTCATAAACCCTTAGGTATAGTACAATCCATAGTTACAGGAAACATAAGTTGACTACTCACTTAGGAACTATTTCTTCTATGAATATTTCCAGTGGTATATCAATTTGATTGGATTTAGTTCTAAGTTGTCCTTTAGTCAGTACCAATAGGTCATAAGTTGCATGCTCATTCCATTAATAGAACATCCATCGATGTGCCATAGTTGTTTGTTTAAATTTAATGATACTAGGTTAGCGAGTGCGCACTCATTTAGTTTAAGTAGGCCAGATGCGCCGGATGGTTATTTCGTGGATACTTTCAATTCCACTCATTTAGTTTAAGTTGGCCGATTGTGCCCGATAGTTAATTAGCGGATAATTTCAAATTCCATTAATTTAGTTTAATTTGTTGTTAGGTTGGCTAAGTGAGCTGTGTAGTTTCTTATTTTGTAAGTTCTGAATGCTACTTCCAGTTGTTCTCTTCTTTACTTCAATTCGTGGAGAAATATCTTTTCGACACATTTTTTTTGGTAAATCTTTTATCAAAAAAAAAATATTTAAAAATTTAGAATTTTTAAATATTTTTTTTAACCCAACTAAAGATGAACTGTAACACTTTCCACTGTACAGGTTTAGCTTACCTTTATCAATTATTTCCACTTAGAAATGTGAAGACAAACTTGTCATTTACATTCACTAAAATATCATACTTTCACCGTGATTTCGTTGTTGTCAACACTAGGAGAGGTGCCTTGACACTTGCTTTCTCCATTTCTACTTATAAACGCCCCTTTAATAGCGTAATTAGTACGTAAACTCATAATTAAACTAATTGTTTTGTTACTGGGCGGTCTTTCCGTACATTCCGACTTGACAGCTGCCGAGATGTTATTCTTTTTCTTAATCTTGCGTTCCGTTACGCGCCATACGCTCGTAACGTGGCCGGTATTTGTTTTGATTAGCGTAAGTATTTACAAATTCCTCTGCCACACTGATAATATTATTTTTCAGGTAAGATAGTGTTGTTTTCAGTTAGTGTCAAATTTTCTAAACTCATATTTACTTCATACGTTGTTCCTTTAGCGTGATATCTCGTTATGTCACGTGAGTGAAACCGATCTCGGACCGGAACGTTCAGGAACATATTCTGTTTATGTTATCTTAGATTAAATCTGACGTCACGAATTTCTTTACAAATTAATTTCTTGTTCCCAAGTGTTTCTTAAATTGGGGGAAGTGGTTTATTTTGTTAATAGAATGGTCGTTGTCATTTCATACTATGAAATTGATATTATTTCAATTTTTCCACATTTCTTTCTTTTCCTCGCCGTCATATCGAACCAGCGAGTATATCGTGAGGTTTCCGAACGATCATGACTGGGCTCGTTTCGACTGGTCGATTTGGTTGATCTTCGTATTCCAGCGAACGTTAAGCGATGTAGACGCAAACACTTAAATACTCCTGAGATACCAGATTCGGGTCGGGTAAGCAGTCTTTGCTCAAGCTTCCTTTATTTCGAGTATTTTTCTGTGTCCTAATTCGTTATTTCGTTCTTTCTAGTGCCTAGCACCATGCCTTTATAAACTTAACTTCACGTCGTCGTGCCGACCGGCGCCATGTAAAGTTTTTTTTCGACACACCTTCATTCCTTGGTGAGTTATATTTTATTCGTGTTAAACGTTGTAAGACTCTTCAATATCTTATAATTTGCGTCGTTTCTTTGCGCAGATTCGTTATGTGTTTTTAATGGTTTCAATGCTTGTCCATTCCAGCCGCTAATCCGCTGCTTTCGCGACTATGCGACAATACTTCCTTCGCCTTTCTCCTGGGTGTCTTATGCTTGCGTGCATCTTGTAAAACTACGTGCCTCGCCGTTCTGCTGCTGTTAAAACCCCTTAACTGGGTAAGTTTTTCTCCTTTAATAAGTGATCGCGAGTGTACCCTCATCTTACTTTAGTAACCAAAAATATTAACTGTGAATATTTTGTTCACAGGGTTTTTTTTTTTATACCGGTAGTGCAGGCGTGCTACGTCTGAAGCCTTTTTTTAATACCTTACGTTCAAGCGTGATTCGTCTGAAGTTTTCTTAGTGTAACGTAGTCTTTTTCGGTAAGGGCGCACGGCCGTCCCACCGCTTGCGTTTTATACTTAATTCTTGTAAGCTTAATCATTCTACCGTTCCTTCCTTTCTACCGTTCCTTCCATTCTACCGTGTCTCTCATTCTATCGTCTCTCATACTACCGTTACTCTCATATTTACGGCTACTGTTTCTCTCATACTACCGTTACTCTCATATTTACGTCTACCGTACTTATTATAAATATCGACCATCTTAACTAATTTTAACTACTTTAAACTATCGATACTGTGTTTCTAATGATTTAACCATGTTTAAACACAACGTGTGAATCCTTTTGTAGCCGATATTCACACCCGATATTTGACCAAAGTGTATTCCTTGTCGCTTACTTTTAGTATCGGATAGACATACTCTAATTTTAAATATATAAGACTGTTTGTAACTACTTTCGACCCGATATCGAGACCCGATATTTGACATCGTGTTTCCAGGATTTAATTTTATCTTTTCCATGTGGGTATTTTCAACATCTGTACCACAGACTGGACACGTTTCTGTTATTAGGGTGCCGATATCGTCGGTCCATCTTTTGTTGTTGAGCTCACTTAGTTCTTAAGTTAGAACTTAGACGTAAGCGTTTGTTTTACTTTAAAGCTTAATTAAACAAATTTAAGTTATTACTTTGTTTATTTTAAAACACATCATTCGTTTGTCAGCGGGAGTGCCTGGCGCCTCCTATATAAATTTCTTCGGTATTTCCTGTTGCTCCGAGATTAAGCCTTACCTACGCCCTAAATTATCATAGTCTCTTTTGCTCTCTTTAGCCGGATATCTTTTGACTATTATAACGATTAATTTTCTTTGCCACACGCACTGATATATTACAATATCTGTATACTGAATAAAACAGTTTTCCTATCCATGGTCAAGCGTAAAGGTATAAACTTTTCCACCGCTGGAATATATTTTAGATTAATTATAAAACATTCAGATTTTCTTAAAACCGTAACCGAAGTCGTATTTAGTATAAAGTGAATGAAGTTGTAACAGGTGAACACATGTTGTGTTTGCTCCGATTTAAACATTTCCCAGAGGAAATGGGGCTCGTATGTCCGCACGCAACAAGTGCATTATGCTCACATTGGGCACTTAGCAAGTTATTTCGTCTTTAAGCAGAACCCTTGATAGAACAGTACTGTTTCGGAATGAATTGTTAACAAAATCGACTTCAAAATGTTACCTTCAGTTCCATCCAAATTCCATTGTCAACAATTTGAAACTTGTTACTTACAACACATGCAATAAGACAAAAGCATTACAGTAGTATAGTATCATAATCAAGATATTTATGTCACATAGACCCATTCATCACCAAGTAGTGTGAGGTGTATGGATTTCCGCAAAGTAGCTCCTGATTCAAACATGTATTGTATCAAATAAGCAAGTATCTGAGTCAAATTTTAAATACAAAATACTTCACACTCGTTTTCCTTTATTGCGTTATCATCGCGGCTAATGGACACAACCAATAAATAAGATAGTTGGCTTACAAGGGTCTGGTGTGGTAAGCATCATGTCAGAGGAATCAGAGAAGAATACATTTTGAGAAACTTACCTACCTTCCTGTTGTCTTACATTAGACAGAGAATACTATTTTTTTAATTTTCTATTAAAAGCGGTATTAAAAGAACACGTTTTAGTTAGTGAGCCTAATCTTTTGCATAGTTTGAAAGGTGTGAAAGTTTAATGTATTAATGAGTTAAAAGTATGACATGTATCTAACTTATCTTGCGATACAATACCGAATTAAAATCACGACACATTCTTGTACATGTATTCTATTACTACTACGCTTGGCATTTTCTAAAGCAGAACCTACTGCGACATAACTATGCGGAAACTTGTAAGATATCTCAATACTTAATAGTTAGAATAGTTATACTGTGAAAGCTTCTCAAGTGAGGTACTTAAGCATAGTTTCGGTTTGTTTAAGAAATGTTTGAAGTTTAAATGCTTTTTGCTATTCAAGAACGTCAACCCTGTAAATGTTGTGTATCCATGAGCCAGCGACCGTTTTACTTTTACGAAGACACACACAACGCTGATGATCTAATTTTTCATTTCTGTGTTTTTAGGGTTCCGTACCTCAAAAGGAAAAAACGGAACCCTTATAGGATCACTTTGTTGTCCGTCTGTCCGTCTGTCACGACCCTTTTTCTCAGTAACGCGTGGAGGTATGAAGCTGAAATTTATATCAATTACTCAGGTCTACTGTCCCTTGAAGCTGTGAAAAAATCAAACTTCTAAGCCAACGCAATCAAAAGATACAGCCGTTTATGCCGCAAATTTCCGCAAATTTTCAACTCTCAAGGGAATCAAAACCTACAAGGTAGTTCCCGTGAACGCAGAATCTTGAAATTTGGTATGAAGGTAGGTCTTATAGCACAGATTAAAGAATAATTGCGAAAACCGTAAATGTGTATGTATGTCTGTATATAGCAGTGACCAATATAAAGTAACCCCACACTGCGTACATTTTGCTTTGGAACAGGGCTCTGCTTACACTGGTTTTAGATATTTATAGATAATGATACGGAACCCTCGGTGCGCGAGTCCGACTCGCACTTGACCGGTTTTTTTGCCGTGTATCAATGACCTTTGATTCTTCAAAATTGCAAGCCATGTGGCAACGTTCAGGTCACGATAATTATTAATTCACCGCGTCGTATATATGAAAACATCAGCTAAATTAATTTCAACGGAATATTTTATTGTATTTATACACAAACAGAGAGTGTCCTCAAAATGTTAACGAGTGGCTTGCATGTTGTCTCCACTAGGGGCGTTAGCACGAAACAAAAGCGTCGAGTGGCTCGAGTCCATTCGCTCAAATTAGGCTAGGGCGGGACATATGACATGCCGTGCGAAAACTACTTTATTATGTTACAATGTTTTTCAGAATTTGTCAAAAGCGATGAGTTTTGTGACACGACTAAATGCTGCGTGCGGTACTGAATTGTAAATTTGAATAAATTTCAGAGAAGATTTTGTAAATCGTATTCGTATTTTTCGAAAACTTGTGAGTAAACTATCATTAAAATTATATTGCCAATATTATATAGTACATTGCACATGTTTTGCATTATTTGATTTAAAATTATTCGACACCAACCTCACGTTTGCTTCATCAATCTTCATATCACAAGTATAAATCTAAAACAAGGTATTATTAAAGGGCTTGTGTCTAAAAACGACTGCTTGTGTTTTAGTATCTACAGTAAGCCGCTGTATTCTCACCTGTGTTCAACGTTAACGTACACGGCATGCTTGTTATTAATGAGTTGTAGCTTGTCTGTACGTAAGACATTAATAATTTTGCAAGGCTTGTCATCAATCATAATGAAAGCTTCGTAGGTTTTTTTTTTGTCTACTTACATCCATGTCACATGTTAACCTCTTTTACACGCTACTTCTGTTTCGAAAACTATTATTCAACTTGCCTCTTTGTATGCCTTATAGTCGAATTCTATGTTATATTTTAACTTAGTTCTTAAAACTACTTTATCATTGGTAGGTGCACTTTTTATAGTATGTCAAAACTTGACCCAATTTTCGATTAACATAATTGTTCTAATTTTGCTTTAAATTCATACTAAATTATTTATGACTAATGCATTTAACTACATTGTATATATCATATATTGTTATTAACTTTTACTTTAGTTGCAAGCATCCTTTTATGTAACGTTATGAATAAGTTCACATATATATCTTAACTTTACTTCGAAAATTTCCCCGTCATATAAGTAAAAAAATAAACGACAAAAGGGTGTCCCGACGAACCGAGTGGCTAATTTTACACAATATGCTGAAATAGGTCATTGAACTCGCTTTTCACAATAATTAATAGCTCAATTGGGTTAAAAGCTCATTTATGAATAAACGTTTCAATTTCAATATGACAACGATCCACTAAACTGCCGATATTAGAAGTACGTTGGGTTGGAAGCCTACAGCAATATTTGGACCGCAGTTTATTGAATCAGGATTCACTTTGCCAAAGTCCACAAAAATGTATTCTAGTTCATTTTATTTCTTCCGTGTTCACGTTTAATTTTAATAGTCAAAGTTAAAATTAGATTGTCCTCTGAAACGTTTTCCGTCCAAATATAATTATTTTACCAGTTTATTTACTTGTGACTTGAAACTTTTTTGAAAAATGGAATTCATTTCTGACACTGACAAAGGCAGGGTAATGAGGTACGTAAAACTAATTACTGAATTTTAAAATGAGTTGTACGAAGTTTTTGAATCAACGCGCTTTTACTTGAATTTGTTTTTTGCTTAAAATACGACGGTCTTAATTAATTAGCTTTATTGGGTAACAGTGGTACTTCTCGGACTAGGAAATCTAGATAGTACAAATTTTACTAACTTGGTGTAAATTGTCCCACGGCAAATATTTATAATTATTATTATTTTATCTGTTACGTTAGTTAAATTGTAATTATTTGCTTGTGATCTCTATTACACAATGATATTAAATACTAGCGTAATAATTCCCCCCCCCCCCCCCTACACTTCCACCTATACGCCCACAATCATGCTAAAGGTGGCCTTTAGGTCTTGTCACCATAGGATCTGTCTACCCCGTAAGGGTTACAGACGTAATTTATGGATGTGTGTATAATTTCAGGGACAAGTTCGTCTTTCTCTGTTTCGTCCTGTAGCCTATAACTTTTATATGTTTGATGTTTAAAAAATGCTTAATTCCCTTATTCATGTAGGTAATTTTTTTCTTTACCTGATGAAGGCAATATATAGGCGACAGATAAAGACACAAAATAATGGAACTAGCAGAAACTTAACAAGCGTCTATGAATAAGGGGGTTACTCGGGATAATTCCATTCTCCTATTACTATTTCAACGAATATTAACCACAAACATCAAAGAATACCTGTTCCGCTTCTATTTGCAGAGATTTGTAAAACTTTTGTTCATATAAGAACAAAACTACATTTGCACGGAAACAAAAGTTAACAGAGACATAACGCTCTTAATCAGAACCTGCAGGTACTCACCCAGCGTGCGGAAGACAATAGGTCTGCTCCTGTATTTGTGGCCGCCCCAAAGTGCAGCGACCGTCACTTGATACTGCGTGTCCGCTTCCAGTCCACTCAGAATGACTGCGTCGGAGTTACCCGCCACCTCCAGAACGACTCTGTAACTAACGTGCCATCAGTCAATTTCGTTGTATTCTATTGGCAAGGGACGGAAGAAGGAAGAGAGAAGAAGGAAGTACAGATTGAAGAGAAGAATGATAGAGGAACCGTATGTTGCGTTGCTTTTTACGCTACTTGTGCCTTAAGTTTTCAAAATTCATCATAGTTATACATCCAGGATCAATAACTACGATGCATGGATCCAATAAATTTGAAAAATCCACTGACTTTATTCTACTTTTGCATACTAGGAGACTAATAAGAATAAGGGTCTAATAAAAATTGTACATCTTCTTAGACAATTGTCAACATCGGGAGACAAAACGGCGTTGCAAAATTGTCTAGCAACGTACATGTATGAAAAGGAGACACTGTCTTAGAAGGTCTAGAATGATGGTAGTTCTTAACCGCTGACGCCTACTCCGAGTAACCATGCTACAACAGCCTTGGCGCAGTTCTACTTTAGCTAAACGTTTGAGTAAACCTTGACGATGGACCACGGATTGGTTCGAAACATTTATGCCAGGCATACATCAACTAAATGATTGTCCTCCTCGCCTGGTATCCTCTCATGGCTAAGGGTCGTATGGCCCCGGTGGCATCAACTTCTCTCTGACGATGTCACGTCTTCGAAGGTCAATTCACACCTTATGTTGGAATCTTGTAGTGCGACTACGTAAACCGTATCTGATATATGTGATATTTAATGTGTAGAATGAGCATTATGTATCACATTTATCCCTTAAATGTAAAACTCATTTGGAATCAAGATGTCCTGCACAAATTCACACAGAAAAAATAATACTGAGGACTACAGAACTAATATACTAGTTATTGCTAAATACAACATAATCTTCAAAAATACAGTACGCTTAATCTTGTTTTTCTTAATAAGCTCAATACTGGAAAAGCGAAAATTAAGTATTAATAACATGCCAACGTAAGTAGGTACCTATGTGAAAATATAAACGCAATGGATAATGCAGTACGAAATCGAATATGATGTCCACTAATGGACGGCGGCCCGCAATATATCCAATTTCCTATGCTTGGGAGTAAAAAGCATTGCGAGTAAGTAAACAGATCACTAGAGTGACGAAATAAACAATTCAAAGAGAAAGCGGAAGATCATAAACACGAGGATATTTGTTTGTTTTGACATTCTACAAAAAAGTTAATTATTTAGTTCGTGGGTGATCACGCTACGCTCAGCGTCTTTTAAGTTTTAATAGATTTTTTAAAGTTTTATTAGCAACTTATCAGCTTGAACAGCAATTTTTTTATTTTTCTTTTATGTTACCTACGCAGTTCAAGTTTTTCTACCACCTTACTTACTACTCAACAATATTTCCAAGATGAGGCTTCTTAACAACTCACTGGACCTGGCCTGACCTGTTACCTTAGGCTCTGTCTACCCCGTAAGGGATAAAGACGTGATCTGTGTATGTATGTATGTATGAGGCTTTTTCTGCCAAATTCTTCAACTCTTCGGAAACCACATTTAAATTTTTCTGTCACCATTTTAAAGGATTTTGTCTGTGTAAATAAATAAAGAAATATAAATATATAATAAGAATAATCCAGCTTACATAAGCTCCATAGCTGGGCACAGTTCTCAATAGATAATATTTTATTTAATTAGATGCAATTCAAAGTGTAACCGGTAATTTCCGATATAAAATTATCGCTCTGAATTACAAAGAGTGGCCTCATGTTCCCATTTGAAAAGCCTACATTCATCTAGTACAAACTTCGCCAAATGTTGCGGCAAACCTATCACAACAAGTTAAGGTTCCGTGCTACAAAGCCGTCGCGATTTCCGCCGGAAGTTATTGGTAAAACCACATCCGGTGCCCGACCCGCCATTTCCGCCGGTTTTTTTTTACCGTGGCCTGCTTTCGTTGGTTTCTTTTGAAATCTGATTGTCATGAATTTATGAATTTAGGATCTACTTTTCCTTTGTTTCGTTCTTTGTCCTGGTCTCTTCAATCTAGGTCTCTTTTGGGTTCATTACACGTAGTTTAAAAAAAAAATGTTTTTAGTTTTGTATTTTGGCGCTTCTTGGAATATGCATTTTAAGAAGACCTGTAATTGGTAATGTATCCAAGAAATAAAGTCTTTATTTAAATTTCATTGTTTCTGCTGTTTAGCTACCTACTTGAAAGTACTTTAATGCTTCTGATGATAGATTAGCTGTAACATAAAATTTAATTTGGAATCGGATAATAATAAGCGTTACTTCTGATGGCAAACATTATTTTTAATTTTAATTTAATAGCTTTTATGTGCATTTTATTCAAAGTATACAACGATTAACCAAGATGTAACAAAATACTTAGGTAAACCAAAATTAAGTAACTTATCTGATTATGTTGGCTTTTCACTTTTGCATTCTATGTTCTGTCACATAATCACATAACATACAAATACAAGCTTTCCGGTTAATATGCTTTTAGGGCAATGTCAAAATTGTACGCCAACCGAAAATGAGTTGGGTATCCGGTAATGGGTAACTTAATTAAAATATAATTTCTGTAAGGGTTAGGAGACAGTTTTGAAATTGCATCTTCTTAGCTTGCAATAAATAATAAAAAGCCACAAAATAATATATAAACTTAAGGGTAGACAGAGTTTAGGGTAACAAGACCTAAAAGCCACGTTCATCGTGATTGTGGCCTAATAAGTGGAAAGGGGTATCAAAATAGTGATGGTTCTGATTAGATACGCGCGGGAAGTGAATCAGTTGGCACATTCTGTGTTTTTTCTTTGCATCCAGACCAGCAAAAAAAGTCTATTAATGACGTATTAATTTTATTATTTTCACTCTATTCTAAATCTGAACCACAAAGTCCAAAATTCTTACTGCAACAAATAATATTGGATGTAAATTTGTAAAGAAATTTAGTACAATCCAGGAATTCGAACTGCTAGATGATTCACGCAAACGGTTCAAGCTAGTATGAAAATAATTACAACAACACAGGCGTTAAATGTCAAGCTATTATAGCCTAAGGTTAGTTTAATAATAAGGGAAAATAATGGTAGTAAATTAATCGATATGCCGTAAACGTACGCTGCCCAGTCTGCCCACATTAGTTGTTCCATATAAATTTATCGTATCACGTGCATATTAAAAACTATTGTTTGTCATCACGACATATTTCGTGGTATTTTGATTTATTTTGATTTTATCGTTCATGCTTGTCTGGGAGCAAAGAAACTCTTCCCGCGCAAATGGTAAAAGCCCATCGAGGGAATGGGCGAAAATATTAGGAATCATGTTATAGGCGATGAGGCTAGCAACCCATCACTATTTTGATTCCATTTTCCACCTATACGCCCTTAATCATGCTAAACGCGGCCTTAAGGTTTTGTTATCTTAGGCTCTAACTTAATCACGGAAGAAAAATGTTAGTACTTATTTCACCCATTTCATCATTTTATCCTAAGTTCTAATACTGCTGGCAAGCATGCGTTCGTAAGCGTGGATAGTAAGACATCTGGTGAAATTACTGGTACCTATTTCATATTTTCAGCCATCTAGGTTAGCAACGCGTCTGCAATATTCTAGTGTTGCGGGTGTCTAAGAGTCACATACCATCAGGTGACTCACATGCTCGTTTTCCTTGTAATGTAAAAAAATGTTTCACACAGTTCACATCTTTGCATGGAATATGTCGGAAAACTACAAAATAGTAGCGATTATATTTATAAAGATGCCACATGTAGGTACTAGACAGCGTGGGAACCAGACATAGGCCTATTAATTATGAGAAAGTGCATGTAGTAAGACATTTCAAGCAAAAGATAGTAAAAAAAATTGATTATTCAATATCTAATAAGCATAACAAAATGAAAATCTTGATTCCGATCAATCGGCAATCGCTATGCTTTGAAAATATACCTCGAATAACTCAACCATCGCAAACACGAAACGCGTAATTCCATTAGTTCGGTTTGTTTGGTCGATAAACCTGGTTTGATAATCATTCGCTAATCTCCTTAATATGCTGATGTCAATTTCCTAACGGATTATACCTGAAGTTACAAATAACATTCTGTTGCTTTATTCTTCAAAAATATAATATGATTCCATTCAGTTCTTATTCAAGTCAGTCTACTGTATCATGACACGGTTAAATGATAAACATCAAAAGAAAAAAATAGTGGAGTTATAAATGATTTCATTTAAGCATATAATTGAAGAAAAAACTGTGAACTGTGTGTGTGAATTAATGACAGAAGGTTCAACTTAATAAAAACAACACTATGTGTTATATAAACTAATATTAACTTCTTATAACCCATGTAAACACATCTCTTATAAATTTGTGATTCTATCAACATTACGGTACTATTAAAAGACAGGTGTGTAAAATCCTGCGCTGAAAAATAACCCACAAAACCACAATTGAGGTTGACAGGCAATTATAATGTGAAGCCTTGTCCCTTTTTCATACGGTTGCTCGTGAAACTAATGAATATGTAAAATTCAGAGAAGCTTACATTTCAATAAATTAAAACTTAAATTTAAGTTGATCTCTGCGCGATACCTAATGGTTTTAAGCTCATCCGGAACAATTTCAAATTGAATATTGAATACCTACAGATTTAATTTAATTCGTAAGCGCTTGTCAAGTTTATGTTGGCTTCATTTTGTACGTTTGTTTTTTTTATGTGTCCAGGAAGGCAAACTTGATGGTAAGTGAGCACCACCACCCATGAATACTAAGAAGAGGGCGAAGATAGAGTACCATGTGCCAGTATTTTCACCAGGTGACTTAATCTCCACGCTTGAACACAGCAGCGCAAGCACTGCTGCTTTGCGGCAGGATTAGCGAGTAAGACGATGAAAGCAATCGGGATGGACATTACACGAGGGTCCTACAACTCGCATCCTGTCACTTTGACGAACAAATATGACATGTATCTTTTTTTATAAACAGGAGAGAATTTTAATCAAAGATTTGACTGTAAAATCCTACTCCTGACAGAGTGATCGAGGTCGTCGATTGTGAATCTGAACCCTCATGACGACTTTCTTGGAAAAATGATGTGACGGATTCCCCTTGCCTTTCACACCGCAATTCTGGAGTCTGGAGTCCATGATCAACGATTGAAAGGCAATACTGCCCACTCCTCACATCAGGTTCTGGCGTCGTCTAAGACAATCATGTAATGAGATGGGTACGGCACTTAAGATGCTATGCAAAGAGTTAATAAGATTCCAAATACTTTTTTTTTCTCTATGACGACAACTTGAGACGTGTACAGTTAGATTATTATTCATTCATTTCTTCAAACCGGATAGCCTAGTGGTTAGTGACCCTGACTATGAAGTTAGAGGTCCTGGGTTCGAATCCCGGTAGGGGCAGACAGTTGTATGATGAATACGAATGTTTGTGCCCGAGTCATGGATGTTGTATGTATTTAAGTATGTATTTATCTAAATTATATAAGTACGTTTATCCGTTGCCTGGTACCCATAGTACAAGCTTTGCTTAGTTTGGGGCTGGGTCAATTGGTGTAATTTGTCCCAAGATATTAATTCATTTCTTCAAATGTGTAAACATTATTACAACTGCTTTAAAATGCTGTCCCGCTGCAGTGACTCATTTTACATTGCATGTCTGTGTAAACACGAAACTACAAACTTGCAGCACATTTTTAAATCACGGTCCCGGTGAGTAATCATGTTCGTTGCTTTCAGTTACAATGTTTTATCATACTTATTTATGCAGACTTAAATTGGTTGAATGTTTTCATGAAAGCAACATTATTTTGTAAGTTTTATCAAAACACGGGCAAGTTTTCATCTCACTTTATTTAGATTACTAGAACTTTTGCATACTTGAGTTAAATTTTGATTTCATTTCTATTACTGTTTCTACCTACATATAAAATTACACCTAATCCTTTACTTAACTTACTGTGTACTTTATAATAAAAATGTTTTTACATTATTTTTGCTTGTAAGACAAATAATACGTCCTCGGGAGATACGAAAGGAAGAACTTATTTTACTCAATCGTCTGTACAGATAGGTACTCCATTATAGTTCGCAGATACTTAAGTATTAAACCAGCCAGAAGGTCGGTAGGTATACAAAGACAATTATGAGAAGAGAGTTTAATAAAGGATAGTTGTTGTAAACCTCAGTAACTGACACGTACAAAGCCCGAGGTAAACTATAATTAAATGTCTAACTCATACGTACGTCGCGTTAGTTGAACAGTTGATATCAGCTTGTAGTTACTGAATTTCAAATTAACTATTGATTGCTGAGAACCTAATTAAAAGTTTCTGGTTTTCAGTTGTTCTTGACTTATACCATAATAGTTCCAGAAGGCAAATGAGCGGTTGGAGAATTTATAATATTGTTGCAAATTTTTATCACACCTTTTTGCTGTTTTTTCAAACCTTGTTTTATATTTTGAAAGTAGTTGAAGCACATATTTAGGGCTCGACTACCATACAGAATGTTTTATTAGTCTGATTTATCTTGTGCTTGAAAGAAGATTTTGTTGTTATGAGCCTACAAAATATTACAATTCTTAAACTCCGCGTAATAATTTAGTGTCGTATCATAAGCTTGTAGGGCTTTAGATCAAAGACTGAATGTTCAGGTAGGAAAATATTTTAAACAACTAAACAAATTATGCATGAGGGGCTGGCGGGATAACAGAGTAAAATATAATAATAACAAAGAAAGCTAGGTATACACAAATGAAAATAATTATGTTAGCTGCTTTTATGAATTTAATAACCTAAAGCATCAACCCATAATAAAGTTACTGGATTAATGTTGTAGATGGATGATCAGTCACCTTCAATGTGTTCACAGTTTGCTTACACCGCTCGCAAGCGAACTTAAACTATATAAAAATGGTTAGACAATATTAAAAGAAACAAGCCGTATACAAAACTAATCTTAACATTAAAAGCGCCTATAAAAATAACATACCTAACTTTTGAAAAATAGATTTAATTGCATTGTTAATGCTATGTATTGAACTACTTACCTCCCTACTTAGTTCAATTCAGTTAACTGTTTGAATCCGTATTAATTAGCTTATCAAATTCTGAGCCAACGCTTTGCGCGAAACAAAAGGTCGCTACAAAATAGTATTCCATGGATTAAGCCAACAGCTGGGCACGTAATTAGTAGATTTTGTCCCAACAATGTTTTCAGTCGGAAACAATAAACAACCGAAGTTTGGACCAGAGTGCCGCAGTTTTCCGCTTATAGTTTCGTATTCTTGTCGTTATCGCGAGTTTCATATGACGCAGAAGTTTGCCGTATAATACCGCTATATTGAGGCAAAGGCCATTCTTAACAATCTTGATTTATAAATTGCAAAACTTTTTGTCAGGTGGATATTATTTTAAACTGTAGACAATAATTTATGGTGATTTTTTTCTACAGGCACAGTTCAATCGAACCATTTGAATTCTGATATTATACCTTGAAGAGTTTCCATCATGCATTTCATATTTAAATTTACACAACAAACACAGTCACACAATTAGACTAGATAAGCCATAGTTTCAAAGTTAAGAAATTATTGTATAGATACAAAACCTTTCTTCGTTATTTGACTTAATCTCAACAAATCTTCGCAAAACGAGTCATGCAGAGTTAAATAAACAACTCTTACAATTACTACTTCTAATAAATAATGTCTCTCCTGTTTTTCAAAGACGAAGACTCGTTATTTCATCACAACGCGTTCTTGTAGACAGACATTGTGTATGTTTCACAAACAGAAGAGACAAATCAAAGAAAAACCAGTAAAAGTTAATAGAAAAGAGGCACAGACAGAAGAGGTACTACTTGGACAACGTATCCTTACCTCGCGTCCGAAGGTTTGTACGTGACGTCATACTTCTCCACGAGGTCCGCCGTGGTTGACCACGACACCCGAACCGTGGTGGGGTTCAGGAACGTCACTGTGATGTTTTCTGGCACCCCGGGACCCATTGAACCTGGATGGTTAAACACGATTAAATTGGGTACATACAGGGTACACTTGTAGGGTATAGGTACTTATAAAGGAACTTATAATAGTTATAGTACAGTGGGCTACTATCACAAAGCTACAACCATTTCGAAGCAAACTTCAACGTTGGAAAGAGATTGCTGCATCTTCTTAACAGCGCAAGTAGACTATTATTGTGGTGGATAATTTGTAGACAAGCTAAACTATGACAGGTAATCCAATGATGATCCTGGCCTGGATGAAGCAATGCGACAACGATTTATACGAGTATCAGTCAAAAACGGACAATTAAGATTTTAATCCTGTGTCCTTTACAGAGCCAAAATCAGATACATAATCAAGTATCACAAAAGAATTAAATCACAAACAAATTCCTATGCTGTTTCAACTGCTTAGTTTTCCTTTGCAGAGCAGGCAGCTTTACTTATAAAATGTTTCACATTTTTCAAAACTGCTTTCAGTGTGTTGGTGGACGGGAATTTTATTCCGTTTCGCGAAATAGACGTCAAGGAAAATATAAAACTTATTCTGAGTGGATTTTCATCATGTATGTGATATCGTTTTGTTCCTGAATAAAGTAGTGATGCACTTAAATATAATTTGAGTCTTAGTCAGAACGTTAGCATAATACTTACTTTAGATATTTGGGCAAACTTGCAAGGAATAATTCAAAATTATCTCAGCTTAAAGTTTTAGGTAAGTTTATGAAAGTAAATTATGCAGACATATAATAGAGAAAGTTATGGCTTCCCAAAGGGATACTGTCTAAAGCTCAATCGCAAAGTTGAATGAACTTCATATAAAAATATTAGTAGGTAGGTACGTAGTTACGACTACTCCTCGACGTTATACCTTTTGTTTAATTCAGTTAATAGATTCAGCCTTTTCAAAATAAAATATATGGACAAGACAGACGGGTAATTAGATGGAGGACTAGCCAAGTGACAAATTCAAATCAGACCCACGTCCAGCATTTTAAAGAAAATTAAATATGCACAAAAAATACGTCTTTATCCCTTACGGCGTAAATAAAAAAATCTATAGGCCACGTTTAGTGGAAGGCGAAAAGGTGGTAAGGGAATCAAAATAGTATTGGGTTGCTAGCCGCATCGTATACAACGTGATTCCTAAGATTTTCGCCAATTCCCTCTTTTTCTTTGCTCCCCGACCAGCATGGAAGAAAGAGGTATTTAACCCTTTATTTCCCAAGTCGGACCAGGTGTACTCAATTCTCAGCCTCATTAGATTCTTGTTAAACAAACAAAAAAAAATACTGGTGATTGCACAAAAAACCTTTGTTAATACGCTATTAAACATTATTTAACGTTGCAGTAAGTATCATAAATAGAAGCTCTACCACAACGTTATAGGACCAGTTAAACCGTTCATTTACATGAGCTATTTCAAGTAAGCAAAACGTGTTTTCCCTTGGTGAAACAGAATTATTATCTTAGCTCTTGGTCTAGACAAGAGAGTAACACACTTGCGTATAAAAAGAAATGCTCCAACAAGAAATAATTGAACGATAACCGCAATGAGAAACAAATTTAATATTTAGAACATACCAAGTAAAATTAGGGTTGAGGCAAACATAGCTAAATAATAATCATTTCTCAAGCATTGTCTTAAATGTCGTCATTATATTATAAGTAACAGAACACGAAAGGCCTTGTTGACGGGCGACGAAGTACATTGTAGGCGCGATTTTCAGACCATAAATCGGATTGCTAGACTATTTCTCATTTGTTTTTAACTTTTTAAAGAGTCAAAGAGACTATGGCATAATGATCAACAATGTCATACTGTCAAGTCAGTGGCCGAGGAGTGCGCGATTTGTTCGAGTCTAACGTTTTTATTAATGTCTCAAATTGCTTACGGTGACATAAAAAAAGGCGGAAACGTGAAAACCACCTAAGTTGCGAGGAAGTTTAGTGCAAAATTTATTTTCATTTCCTCTCAATGTTTGAGAAAAACATTTTATCTGCCTCAGCTGGAAGAGCAATTGCTGGATTCGTAACTTTAAAAAACACTCACCTGCGGTTCATGTTTTTAAACATCCCGCAATTGGCTACTTCTCTGGCCTCGGCATTAATCTACTATTAATTTAAGCACCTTATTCAAATCCCCTGAATACTCATGTATTAATCATCTATAAAAAACAGAGAATCGCCATTTCACACTAAACTACATCTCAAACAAATTTATTTAGTGTAAATAAAAATCCGGTCAGAAATTGGAATTGGAATTGGAATGTTTTTATGTTATAAATGAAATTTTTGCTGGAACTAATGTGAAACTGTCGCTGTTAATTTAATACTATGCACATAGAAGCTCAATTCCCAACATGTTAAGAGTAGATCAAGGTGCGTAAATATTATGTACCTATACATACAAATACATAATGTACAAAATATATCTCATATTCATAAGTATCTATCTTGTAACATCTAACAGTCTACAAGGCACAGAATCAAGTCCCTAAGTTACATATACCACAACTTCTACATTACCCTTGGCGAAACTATTTTGCATACATTTGAATAATCCAGTTAATTGAGAATAATAATAACTTTGCACTAAAACGTGTTATCTTAGTAAGTATTAGATATTTTAGTGAAGTGAATACGAATGAGACCAGCAGTGTAATCTATTTTAAGATTACCTATACGTGTAATAGAACTGTACCATTACTTCTATTTTGAATTTCATAATTTTTATAGTGCATTGGGGTAAATTCGAAATTTGGGGAACTTCGAAACTCGTGGATATCCACTAAACGTGGAACAATTACATAATCTAGCAACACTTGCCTAGAAGCTCCAATTCCTTTGGCTTCTAGATAAGCGTTACCACATTATGGAATTGTTCCCAGTTTAGTGGATATCCCCGATTTTTGAAATTACCCCAATTTCGAATTTACCCCAATGCACCTTAGTGTGCTTGTTATACTTAGATCGACCACTTAAATGAGTCCTCGCCCGCGCGGTGCAAGGCCGCGGGGTGGGATGACAAAGGGGGCCGAGAGAGGTGCAGGCGGCAGGCGCACTACCCGCCCGCACCTCTCTCAGTCCCCTTTGTCGTCCAACCCCGCGCCCATTTGGAGGACAGGACGAGGACTCATTTAAGTGGTCGGTCTATACTACATGTAGAGAATTTTATTAATGTAAAAGTACTCCTTCAATTTGAGTTTAAAATATAAGTCGGTTGCTGTTACACATTTAAACATTTCTGATAATTAATAAATTTCTAAAAAAAAAAAAACAGCGAGCGATTTGATTTAGCCGATTTTTACCGTATTTTAATGAAACTTAGCTTGTAACACAGATCAAAAATATTTTCGATTAAAATAACGTAGTAAAACAGTATAATATTTGGTTGAAACCTACAATGCTACAATGCCACAGTCACAAATAGAAACAAGCACACGATATAGAGTTTTATAAAACCTCTCTGTGTTTGTTGGAGGTTCTAAAAGAAATTTTATCAATTTTAATCAAAAGGATATTTTAATTAATATTGATGAAATTTCCATTTTCAGTGCCAACATCCATCAAATAATCCAGTTTATTTTTAAGTAATTGGATCTCAAAGCACGTTAAGGCCATTCGATGCAGATATAAAAATACTTGAACACATTATTCACACGCGATTTTTACACAAGAAATGTTTTATGGTCAACAATTACACGGTTTTTTTTCATAACATCTCGATTTCCATTTGAACTGCATGTTTAGCTTCCAGAATAATTAACTATCAATTTTCTTCTTTAGCTCAAAATCATTTAAAAGTGTCTGACACCCACACTGTAATATGACAAAACAAATGTAAAACAGGCATTTATAGACGAGACTGTAAGTCTTCCAAGCAAAACAAAACTTCTAATAACCTTAGAGACTATTAAATACAACGCGTGCTTTGAGAATTTCAAATCACTACACGAAAATGTCGGTCTATCTGTGCAGCAGCTACGAAGCAACCATTTAGCTTTCGCCACATAAAACGACATAATTTGATCCGATCGGTAGCCGGAATGAATCTTTGCTCAAACCTGTTAGAGCGGAAAACTTGATGCAGCGATCTAATGTGAACACAAAATCGTTCACGAAGCTTATGTGAAAATTCGATCAAAAATTTTGTTAAATAAAAGATGTTAGGTACGTTATTTAATAATAGTAAAGAATTGATTAAAGGCGGCGATAACAGACATTATTTACATTTTTGTTTGCTTGTAGAAGCTTTAAAAGTCGGTATTAAATGTTTATAAACTTCAGGTCTTAAATTTTGTCTTATGACTAAGGATCTATTTATAAGAAGACTTTAAAAAAGCAAATTACTTATTACTTTGATAAAATAAAATCAGTTTAAATAAACAATGCGACGTAGGTATATCCGAAATAACTAAAAGAGGACTTGACAAATCCATCATTATAGAATACTTACAGTAACTTAGTTTTAAAGTCACAACCATTTTAAATAATAAATATCAATGATCACAATAGCTTACTTGCAGTTAATAACAACTTGGGAGTTAATTATTGTTTTTGAACATGTAGGTAGTCAGCTTTTAGGTATAAAGGCACCTAGGCATAAATATGGCCTGCGGATAGGGAAACGTGCAGGTCAAGAGTAAGGCCTTTATTGAGACACAGAATACAGATAAAAAAACAGCTTAGTACTTTTTTACTTAAAAAAAAAACCAAACTGGAATATTCTATATTGTGTTAGTGGTGGCTCTGATTGTCAATTCGATTGTTTTTCCGTTGTTTTTTTGTTTTGTGTTGTATCGTTTTCTTAAAAATTTACTGCATCAATAGGATTTGACGGGAACGTGTTTTGCTTGATTTGACCTCACTATATTGCGGAGTAGCAAAGTAAAGTTGTCCATTTTTTTTTTAAATAAATTTTTGCAATTTAGAAACTATTGAAAGGAAGAGCAGGTACTGATTTGATCTTTTAAGACTCTTTTCTGTTAGTTTTATAGATACAGTCGTAACATACCGGCGTTGACGAGACGCAGGAGTATCGAGAGTGCGACAGCGACGGCGGCGGGATGCGCGAGCGGCGCGCGCCGCATTGCGCGCCCACCGCACTGCTCATGCCATGCCGCTTCTGTAAAGAGAGCAATGGATGACGTTAAGTTAAATCTCCCAAACAACTTAATACACGGAAAAGAATCTGGTTCGTTTCAGTTAGCTCTGATTCGACGTAATCGCAAAAACATCCGAACGTTAATTCAATATAAGTACTTAAGGGCGACGATGAACGATTTATTTACATTTAGTGAGTGTGCATGGGTATTCCTGCTGCGTCTTCAGAATCATGCTGTATAACGCACCGTTCAAAGGACAATTTAAAAAAAACTTGTTGAAAAATTGTATCGTCACGATTTATTTATAGGTACTTCATTAAACGCAGTAATTTGAACGCATTTGCGCGTTTGTGGCACGTGAGGAAATCTAATTTATTTTACGAAATACTTGTAATAGATCATGTACATGTATAATAATATCAGATTTTGGCAACAAAATTTTATTAAATAAACACTACCTACTGTAACTTAATATTTGAACAACATTAGCGCTAACAAAATAAAACTTAATAGTAAGGTAAGTACGTACTTAAAACTTAATATCCTCCGTTTCCTCGTATGACGTTTTCAAGCGTCATTGAATCTCAACGAACCAGCATCGGTTTAATGAGACATAAACATTGCATTTACCCGGGCGTTCACTGTCAAATTATTCCATAAAACTAACTAATGCGAACAATTATAAAGAGTTATAGAGGTAGTTGGATTAATCTCACATTTTAAAACGACATTAAATCATTTTTAAACGCGCTAAAAAACAGAAATTATTGCAACGGAGCTAATACGAGTAGAAGAACAATGTATATACAGGATAACATCAAAATAAATGCAGAAAAACAAAACACAACCGGAATTTAAAAATAAGAAACGCACGGCCGTGCGGCGCTTGAATTATTAATGGCCAGGTTCAAAAATTAAACCAACAAGGCGGTTTATCAGTTTCGGGTTGTCTTGGAGAAAAAAAGTGAATACTGGCTGAATATACAGCGAAGTGACTGAAAAATAAATCAATTTAACATGATTTATTCAATTCAATTTAAACTCTCACGTGATATTAGGCTAACTTTAAGTACCTACTATTAATTGTAATTAGCGTCGCACCATGTGGCTCTGATAAATTAACGTCAATTACAGTCATTAGAACGAGCATTGCTTTCTGGTAAAATCCATTTAATGAAAAATTATGTAATCTCATATATTTATATCATTGCAACACACATACTACGATTATGTGGGTGTTTGATCTTATTAACAATTATGCAGTCGACTTTTAGCACATTTGTTATATCATAACAATAATAACAAAATTTGATGCCTATTCGAGCCCTTTTCTCAAAATCTCCACTTATACAGGTACATACTTAACAAGGGTGAACTGTACCCCATAAGTCCCATAACGTGAGGTACCCTTGACCTACACTTTCGCGTGCCGTTCCCGCCACGATCAATTTGATTTTATTACCTCTAGGCTTAAATAAAATGTGCGATTATAGCTTCATATTACAACAGACCGGTTATACCGTGCTTTTAGGTTATTTTTACGAAATTGAGCGCCTTGCTTGCGTTTATACAAACCTATTTATATTTTGTACTTAATCACTTATACATTCTTTAACCGTTTCAAGTGGCACTGTCGCACATTTTGACCTAAATGAAATATCCTTCGTACTTTAATGTATGTACCTACCTAGCTTTGCTCGGTATTTTTTTTGGTAGATGCGTTCAAAAATAAAACCTAGCTAGATCAATTTATCGCCGGCGAAACCTCCTGCATATTAAATTTCATGGAAATCGTTGGAGCCGTTTTCGAGATTTAGATTATATTATATACATGTTATATATTTACGAGAATGGTTCGTTTAAAGGTATTCGATAGATAGATAGAAAGATTCTAACCTTAAATAGTCCACGGCTTTGCACCCCTAGCAGAACTAACTTTGTAATTTACGTCTCTTCGACAAAAATAGTCATTTGGTCGAATCTAAATAAGCAATGAAGGTTTTCTATGATTCATAATTACCTATTTTACTTTGAGAAAAGCACTACTTATGTTATATTCCACCATAAATACCTACCATAAATTTATTGCTCGATTGCCACCATATCCCATAAAAAAATTGTTGTTCATACATATTTAAATACCCTAATTTGTCAGCTCGTGCTTCTAATTCGTAATCGTTGAGAAAAGCTCGCTTACTGGTCCCTACTGTAATGTATTATTAACGCTTACAATGACCGAAACACCACAGCGAAACATAATTTTCTACGTGTCAACGCGAGCTAAAACCACTTTCAAGGAATGATTAAAGTTTAATCTTCATTTTACTGTAGCTGCTACAAAGTTGATGCCAGGGGGGCAGTAAAACGACTCATTGCAGGCAAGTTACTTGCTCACTGTTCAGATCATAAAGTGACAAATAAGCAAACGACATGTTTACCGTAGCGACAGGTCCATTTGATCGTCGTATAACTATAACTGCTGCAACGTACTAGAACGTCATAACTTTCTCTGACCCGATGGTCAGACGGGAACATAACAAGTTTTAACTCCCTTGTTTAAAAAAGAACACTACTTTATAGAAGCGGTTCGTTTATAAAAACAAACCTCTGTGTTCTGTCAGTGCAATTATTTTCTTTGTTACGAAATAAAAATGTGGGCATTAGTGAGTAGACGCCGAAATGTTGGTAATAAAAGTAGGTACTATAGTTTTACCAACTTGCGAAAACTAATTAAAAATTATATGTATTTCAGAACGTGAACAGGAACTTTCGCCAAAGCCATTCAGCCTTTATACAAGAGAAGTTTCTCGAACGAGTCGGGAGTGTCGTATGACATCCGCATTTGCAATACACACATACTTCAGACACTTTATAACTATTCCTATCTACAACAGCTCAATGACAGTTTTTCTTGGAGCATAATTATAACCATACTAGCTGTTCCCCGCAACTTCGTCTGCATAGAATTCGTTTATCGCTATCCCGCAGGAATTACGCAATTTTCCGGGATAAAAAGTAGCCTATGTGTTATTCCACATTTTAATCTATCTATGTTCCAAATCTGTCCAGCCGTTCTGGCGTGAAAGAGTAACAAACATCCAAACATCCATACTCACAAACTTTCATATTAATAATATTATTATAGTAGGATACTGGTGATCCACTTCTGAAACTCATTAGAGTTCTACTTTTTATTTTTAATTGCTTGCGTTTGACCACTATCACGTCGCATGGCTTTGAAAACTTAACTTCTTAAACATCTGAATTCAAATTTCATATAATACAATACAGGTTAAACTCACTTAGTATTTAACAAATGAAGCATAAATTTTATCTCCTGAGAAACTTTTATGCGGTCTGGCATTCATATTTCATTACAATTTTCGCTCGCAAAGATAACGTAAGAAAGTTAGGTCCCTGGGCACCACTAGACACACTGACCTGGTGATAATATAATAAGAAGTCGGTTTCCATCATTCATATACACATTTTTTCAGAGTCTAGGATGTTCCCTTTTAGAGATAAGTTCGCCTTTGTGCATTTGTGTTGTCTCGTATTCATAATTTTTATGTGTTTTATGTATAACTAGCGGACCCGACAGACTTCGTTCTGTCTAAAAGATTTGGAATGTTGCAGTTTTTTGTTCCTACCTATTTTACCTATTTTAAAAGCAATAAAGTTCAAATTTACTCTACATTTTAGTTAGAAAACATTTGTATGGGAAAAAGAAACAGGCTGTTTTTAGGGGTTTCCCGGCAATTATTCGAATTTTTCTCTCCGTAAGAACCATCTCTATACTTCAAGGAATATTCTAAAAAAAAGAATTAGCGAAATTGGTTCAGCTGCTCTCGAGATTTGCGCTTAGCAACACATTCTTCGATTCATTTTTATAGATAAAGAGTTACATGCATACATACGAGTACATACATATTTTTTGCACCAAGTACATAATTCCCTCCATTCTTGTGATGAAATGCAGTAGCAGTTTTAAAAGCTGAACAAATGCCTCATTAATTTCACGGTCTGTCTTACTCTCTACACGGGTGACAGAATCAGCGAGTGTGATACGAGTATGGCGATTGCGATCTGAACAACCGATCCTGGCACGAGAAGCAATGCTTCATTGGTAAGCAATAAGACATCAAAGACCTTTGGCTGCCATTCAGTTAGTGAAGAATGTCCATGTCCAACCACTTGCTAGACAATGACCGGCTTTACAATGCTCCGACATCAATAGGCCCGTTATCGTACTATGTCCTTCCCATTCCCACCAGTCTTATTGTCCTACGCGAGGACGGTCGCAATCGCAATGACCATTTCCATTCGTCAAACGGTGTAACAAGGTGGTAGAAAGAGATAGTGAATACGATTGTAGATTGTAGCTGAGCACTTTAGACAATATACAGCTTTGTTACCGGCCCGGTCTGGTGTGAATCTGACTCAATGTTGATCCAGATATTGATATGCGGTTTTCACTGTAATAGGATCGTCTATTAGACAAGGGGATTGTGCTACGGTGTCAGTGGCTTCGTGTAGAATAATAATATCCTGTAGTTTGTTTATTTATTTATTTGTGTTGTTGTGTTTTTAGGTGTAATGATAAAAAATGAACTCTTACACTTTCTTCATGCCCGACTGTCTATCTACGAATTTACAGAAGGGATATGTGAACAGTTTTGAAGACCTTGAAGTAGAATAAAATACTGAGGCTCTTTACAGTTAATTGATGTCATCGATCTTCTATTAATGAGCTATTACAAGCTTTGCTTAGTTTGGGGCTAGGTCAATTGGTGTCAACTGTCCCAAGATATTATTATTATTATTTAAATTTCATCTTTTCTTATCCTAAAGATAATCTAACTTTTGTTTGAGAGCGGGAATAAAATCAGATATTCATCGAGTTATACTTTAAAACCATTACAAACAATCAACTGAATTAGACGTCTAAAATTAGTTGAGATATTAAATTATCCACCCTTTCGTTCCAACTTCGCTTCAGTGTCTTTGGAAATTTTAAGAAGTGGTTAGAAACTCTTCATTCCAACTAGCTGATTTCTCATTTAATAAAACCTCTGAAATAACAAAAGTCTTAAAAACTTATTAAGAAATACAAAGTAGAGTATAAAGTTCGACATAAAGGATTATCCATTACAGGGCATATTGTTTACTTTATTATTTTGTTCCATAATTTCGTGGTATGTTGCGGGGTGAAGAAATAAAGTAAGCGTTTAAGCTTGCCTAAATAAATATCAGTTTATTCCAAAGGCCTAGCTCCAAAATAGGCAACAAATAAAAATCCTTTTATTGATAAATTACTTACGTAAATACGAGAACTGAGGTAGAACACATTCGTAGGTATCAGTGGCGTGGCATCAAGTATATCAGAAGGCAAGGCGAAGGGAATTTAACTAGCCTTTTCCACTAATTCTGCAATAAAGTGCCAAACTGCCTTAAAATAGGCAAGCCGGTGGGAATCGAGTTCTATGGGCGCCACACGCCGCTGGTAGGTATTTATCTAACAAACGCCTGCCGCTACCAAGATTTTAAAACTTCTCGCTTCATAGTCAGGCGGATAGTATGAACATCTTCTAGAATTTTATCAAGAGTTATACTAAGTGATCGTTACCTATGCTTATTCTTTGTTAGTCGAACAAGAAAAAAATGTTTAAGCGATGTTTATAATTACGACTTTGTCAGTGATGAATTCGTTTTTCCTGTTCCGTGGGAATTCTAAGTATATAAAATTAGCCTATGTTCATACCCAGTGTACAAACTATCTCCATGCCGAATTTCGATTAGATCATTTTAGCAATTTTACTGTGAAGTGGTAACATACACAGAGACGTAATTTCTTAAAAAAATTGTACAATTACATTTTTTTTTTTATTTACTCTTTAGGCTTTATTAATAATATTAGGTACACAGAATCAATAAAAAATATAATAATTAAGAATAACTATAAAAAACCTATATTTACAAATAAAAAAAGTTATAAAAAGAAAACCCCGTCTAATCCTACTGGCTGTGGCAGAGTCCCCATGACGCTGGCGGCATTACCCCTTTGGACCGCAAGTGCGATCCGCTGGGATAAATACACGATATACAAATTACATATTGAAATTAAATTATTATAGTAGCTTAATAAAGATTCCTAAACCAAAGCAAAGCTAAGCGAATGTGTACCTACAGTTCAAATATTCTTGTTGTTTATTTCATTAACAATATGTACATTGGGGGAGCCCAAGGATCTCAAACAAACGAACCCGCTGCGTCCATGTCTAGTAGACCACAACCTTTAACGAATAAGTAAGTACCTATTTTGTATCTTTTCTATAACGTATTATAACTATGAGATATGTATTATTAATCAAACATAGATATTCAGTGATTTAAAAATTCACATATTCTGTATCGCCAGATCTGTATTTTATCCTAAGAAACTAAGTTTTTTTTTTGACGACCGGATAGCCTAGTGGTTAGTGACCCTGACTATGAAGCTAGAGGTCCTGGGTTCGAATCCCGGTAGGGACAGACAGTTGTAGGATGAATACGAATGTTTGTGCCCGAGTCTTCGATGTTGTATGTATTTAAGTATGTATTTACCTACATTATATAAGTATGTTTATCCGTTGCCTGGTACCCATAGTACAAGCTTTGCTTAGTTTTGGGGCTGGGTCAATTGGTGTAATTTGTCCCAAGATATTTATTTATTTATTATTTTATTTATTTTACCAGTAAACGAACCCCTTAAATAAAATTGTGTTACCATACCAAACTATTGATGCTACATTTACATTGACTCTGACGATAGCTATTGTTCCATTGGCCAAAAGATACATTAAAAAAAAGAAGTCGGCAAAATAAGTTCACGCCTTAAAAAACATGTAAGTATTTTTACGTTGCCCGGGCCGTAAGTAGCAATTTACCAGGCCAGAGGAAGACGTAAAATTGTGTACACAACTCGGGCGTTGATAAAGAAAACCTCAGGTCGCATGTTTAGCGTCCTCGCCTTTGGCTCGTGCGACAAGTTCCTGCGATCTGAGACATTCTTTATTTCACCACCCTTGGCGGGTAATGTACTATTCAATTCACATCTCTTACCATTACCTAACGATACGTATTGCGTGGCTTTTATAGAACGTAGGTAAATTTCGTACCATTGGTTACGTTCCACACAATAATACTTTATTTTATGTTATTTACCCTGTGATGCTACAATATGAAATACTTTAATTCGATCCATCGATCAACCCAAAGGTGCAATGACCTGCGCTGCACCCATAGAAATGCAGCCTAACTTAAGGGCTATAGGAATAAATACTCGTAGTAGCGATCTATTTAGATCGTATTATGTTTTTAAATATACCTACCTTAAGTATGAAGTAGAATGAAGGATGCTAATAGCTAGAGTTTGTGAGCTATTAGAACGCCATTCGGGTTTGTATCGCTGCCTCACTCACTTTAATGGGTTTGATAATTGAATCGGCCGTGTGAGGGAGACAGGCAAACCAGAATGCCATTCTAAGAGCTCCCGTTCTATACACATGTTGATAAACTTATTAATATAACTTACTTTTATACGATGTGGCCAAAACGTGTTTTTTTATCCCTACTAATATTGTAAATGTGAAAATAATTCTGTCTGTCTGTTTGTCTGTCCGTCTGTTACGCTTTCACGCCTAAACCACAGAACGATTTTAGAGAAATTTGATACAGAGATAGTGTCAGTCCCGGGGAAGGACATAGGATAGTTTTTATTCCGAAAAATTTCACAATTCTCGCGGGATAGCGCTAAACGAATTCTGTGCAGACGGAGTCGCGGGCAAAGTCACTTCATGCCCCCCGTCTGTATGTATGTACATTTTTATTGCTTTTGCTTGATATTGCTTATATCCCTTCAGACCTACCATAACCCTGGCACTACCCCTGGAGGTAGGGTGGAACTGACCCATTCCACCATAGTAGTGCTGGGATTTGAGAAATTGAAAATAAAATCGACTAGCTCCGCCACGCGGGGCTCCTATTCCTGGGTGGTTTGCCCTCGGGCATAAGTAGCTACCTAACTTACCTAACCTAATAACCGTAGCTTACACCAATACGGTGGTATTGTTCAGTCCCTACTACCTCCAGGGGTAGTACCAGGAGTATGGTGGGTCTTAACCCGTTTATATAAGTCCTCGCTCGCGCGGTGCAGGGACGCGGGGTGGGATGACTGCGGGGGGCGAGAGAACGGCGGCAGGCGCACTACCCGCCCGCACCTCTCTCGGTCCCCTTTGTCGTCCTACCCCGCGCCCCTGTGCCGCGCGGGCGAGGACTCATGTAAGTGGTCGGTCTATAGGAGTCCCTGTGTTACAGGATCCATGTAAGAAACCAGACCGAGCTATAAGACTAACTACATCATACAGAGTAAATCAAAACTACAATATACAATACCAATATATATAACTTTATCGTAAATTATATTTTAGTCTGTACTCATTAACAAGTTAAAAGGCATGTATCCTGCCCATAGCTATACATTATTAACCCTCAAATAGCCCTATTAGTTTGAGGGGCTAAGTATTTGTCCGAGGTACCTACTTGTTTGTCGGGGGACGTAATAGGTGTCTTGGGGGTAGAATAGTTGATGAAGGCTACTAGGTCACGACCTTTTAACTTGATATCAACTAAATAAACAAAGACAAGTCACAAACTACAAAATTATAGTAAAAACTTCCTGATTTGACTCCTTTTGTTTAACTTACGTGTAAATGTGAGCATTAAACTTATGGCCGAATTGTTTCCAATCGACAACAAGAATGGAGGAGATTCTCAGTAGTTATATCGGTTTGGGTCAAAGTATGACCTACTTTTAGTCGGATGGAGTTAAAATTGAGTAAAAATAAGAATGCTGGATGACAATACAAGAATGGCCAACAAAAAGTACAGTCAAAAAAGGCTTGCATTGACAACGGACATAATCAGATCTAGTTGTTAAAATGTTCAAGGATCACCATGGAAATAAAATCAATGAGCAATCTCTTAATACACGTGCCTATGTACAAATATCCATTCTAAATAAGTTTCTTGTACAAACACTTCATTATACAGCTTAAATCAAAATCCGCTTTTCCGACGTCAATTAACAAGAAAACACCATCAAAAAGAGGGCAGTAGATGGAATATTAAATCACTTCTGACAGGTTTCAGGAAGTGATAAAATCGCCCTTTTTCGTGGTTAATCCGATTTGGATCCCTTTAACAGGATTTTAAAAGTGGTATCGACTAGAAGCTTAAAAGCTTTTTTGCGACGGCTGGTTACAAGCAATGATAGTACATTATTTTATGCTTTAATTTCTTTCATGCTGGCCTGGGAGTTAAGAAAATCATAGAATTGACCTGTTGCTTCTCTTCCCGCGAAAATGGTAAAAGCCCATCGAGGGAATAGGCGAAAATCTGAGGAATCATGTTATAGGCGATGCGGCTAGCAAACCCATCATTATTTTGAGTTCCCTTTCCATCTATACGCTCCCAATCATGCTAAAGGTGGCCTTTAGGTCTTGTTACTTTAGGCTGTCTACCCCGTAAGGGATAAAGACGTGCTTTATGTATTTATGTATGAACTTCTATTCAGATTTCATAGTAAGCGGGAACGGGTTTAAAAATGTAGTACTCAGTCAACCTCGTATCTCAATAGTAGCTGAAAAAAGTGCCTTGTCACTTTCAGTAATTTGAAACATGTCAAACCGTTCTAGTGTTGTTGTAAATTGCAACAAAGTACTACTTTTTCCTAAATTTGAATTGAATTGAACTAACTAAAATATACGTTCAGCTACTTTTGAGTGATATTGACTCGAATACCTACTGCTAAAGATTCTGCCTTTCATCAAAATCTTCAATAGCGTTTGAACAATGTTTTTTGCCGTGAAAATGAGCAAACTAACTTAACCGTAAAAATACATTTTTTCTGACGACTTTTCCTGAAATTTTAGAATGAAAGCAAACTTAATTAATTCCCGTTTTCAATCTTCAGCGTAACTTTTTGCGTCGAGATTTCTTTTTCAATTGGAATCATTTTACGGATTATGAATCTTAAGTAGTACCCAGAAAAGGGAAAGTTTTTTAAATCTTCCAAACAGGCATGCTTGAGTTATTCATTTTTATTAGAAAGTGGATATTAATTAACCTTTGCCTTAGTAGGATGGCAAATCATTAATAAATTTGGCCCACCCCTTTCCACCTTCTCAAAAATGACCAACTATTGCGTTTAATTTTAACTTTTTGCTCAAACATGTGGTTAGATTTTAAATGAGCATGTTTTTTAAATAGTAAAACAAACTTAACCCGCAGTTTGATTTCCCCCTAAGCCCCTCAATCATTTCCTCTATTCCCCCGAACTTGATTTAGCATGTATGTAAATCTATTGCCTCCTCGTGGGACGGTTAAATAAACCGAGCAAATACGTTGCTTATTGACTTTACCGGGGACGATTTGTGGTATGTGTACGGAAAGATTTCAAACGTACCGTTGAAGACGATTTGTAGCGGTGTTTCTGCAATTTGTAAGTATTTAGCGGAGTTTTAACGAACGTTTGTTATTTTAACGCAAAAATGTGAATATTTTTTTATTTCAGTCGTACTTAATAGACTTAAAAATTTGACGGCTCTCATATTGTACATTTATAACGTATTTTTAGCTAATGTTTCTAACACAGACAACTCTTTTTTTGTAAAGTGTTTTCAAGAGTCATTGTTAACTGTAATCAAAAGTTAACGAGAAGAACGAAATAAAGTGATACTGTAACAATTATAAAACCTACTTAATTTGTTTCTCAAACTTTTTTAACACCATGCTAAAAAATGACCACCTTATAGTCTCTACAAAAAGGGTGTTCAGGAAACATAACTCGTAACAAAAATCTTAGGAATACTCCGCGTCGAAATTTGGGCATCTGTGCCTTTTCTTTGGAACGGACCGAATAAATAATCGTCAAAACATTTTGTGTAGACCCAGCATTAGCATTTCATACACGTCGCTAGGCTGCCGGTAAGAGGCTGGCGCTACACTCGCGAGAATTAGGTACGCAGATGAAATTGTGGTACAGTCTGTTTCAATAAGGAAGGTGGCTGACGCATTAACTTTGACAAATTTAGAGGTGAGGCTTCTTCTGACACCCGGCATATTCAGAGTTTATCGATTAGGTATATTTTACTACTAACAATAAGGAGTTTCATGAAATTGTGATTGATCCTTTAACTCCTCGTGGAGCATAGAGCCTCGGCAGTCTTTCTCCAGACTTCTCTATTCTGAGCCCTCTCTTGGGCGTCGGCCCAGGTCATCCCGGCAGCTTTAAGTTCCGTCGTGATGGATCTCTTCCAGGACTCAGTGGTCTTCTTCTTCCGCCAACGGGGTTCCACTCCATAAAAATATAGACTACATTATTAATTTATAAATAAATGCTATGTTTATATATTAATACTCAAGTCATTCACTACCATGCTGCACTCATTACTTCCATGCTGGTCTGGGAGCAAAGGAAAAACATAGATGGTAGATGCAAAAACGCGCAGGTGGTAAAAGCCCATCGAGGGAATGGGCGAAATTCTTAGGAATCACTATTTTGATTCCTTATTCCACCTATACACGCCTACAATCATGCTAAACGTGGCCTTTAGGTTTTATTACCTCAGGCTCTGTCTACCTCTTTTGGGATATGACGTGATTTGTGTACGTGTAGGTACCTATCAGATTTAACGTTTTATGAAATTGGTAGGTACTGTATTAATTTAATTAAAAAAAGGATGTAACGTACACTCGACACTTGTGTGCAGTATGTACAATAAAAGCGTACCTAAGCTTGGCTGATTAAAAAATGTAAATTCCGTAAATGTGTCGCGGCCTTAATGTTTGCTGAAGTAATTGCTTCGAAAATTGAGAAAATGTTTATTTTTCGCCGTAACTGTAACCTTCTTACGCTTTCAATCAAACGAACTCAGGCTCATTTTATACTCTCAGAAGATTGAGACGTGTGATTATTTTGTGTAGGTATTCGAAACTTGATCGGTTAAGAAAAAAACTCATTTTAACCTCGATACCTTATGAGAACCGAATAAATATGGAATTAAATCTGTAAACTACTTTTATTTTGTGTAAATAATGGCGATTTATTTGTAAACATAAGTACAACTGGATAATGTGGTGGATAAGTTTGGCAATCAACAGTATGGTTTGCCGATAGGCATACAAAAATCAGTCACAATAAAAATAAAATACTACTAAAACTAAAACTACTACTAATTACAGAACGCTGGCAGCACTGTCGCGTTGTATGGCAATCTTTAAACTCAATAGAAATTATACTTCTAAACGATACCTACTAAAAAAATATAACACATATGAAAAAATACGAAAATTAAAGCTATGATCCGGAGTCAAACGCGGATCCTCATTAATACACAACAGGAAAAATCTCTTGTCTTTATTTTGTTTTAACGACACCGCCCATAATCTGTGGAAATGAATACGAACAGAGTTCTGAAGGTTTTTTATTGTACCTATTTATTTCGGATTCAATAGAGTTGTTAAACCTTATCCACCCTGAACACCCTGATTTTCTGCCGGTCGCCTTTAAATAACTCTATGGTCTTTACTTTTCGGTCATTCTATATTAGAACAATCGAGAACATATTTGTTCAGTGTGTTAAAAAGAAACAATGGCTGAGTCCTTCATGCCCTCAAGCCTTTGACCCGAAACTTCTCGTAAATCTTATATGGGTGATAATACCTATATTGAAGATTCTAAGAGTATATTGAAACCTTTTCTGTACACCGTAGGCTTTTCAATATTCGACGTCCAAATAAAACTGTGAGCTCGGCTTTGTTCGATATTATAGTCACTGTATTTTATTACTAAGTGAGTTTGTATTTTTTTTCTTCAATCTATCCGAAGTATCGTCGGCAAATCTTAAAATCTTTGTTGTTAGTCGTCGTGTCAACACTAAAAGTGTTGTAAAACATTTTGAGAATACAATAGTCCAGAAACGTTTGTTGCAAGTCACATTACAGTTTAAAGGTGGAAATCATAATCATGTAACAAAAAATCATTCACTGAATTATGCATTAAGTGATATTAAGATTGTTTTAATTAATGTAAAATTGGTTTTGTGTTTGTTTGTTTAATGTCGGGTCGTTGTCTGGTTCCGACAGAACTGAAATTATAAATAGTTTGCTAGCAAAATGCTGCACTATTCATGATTGTTAATAAAAAATACATTAATATTTTATAGATATGTATTTAAGTGGCTTTTATTTAAAACAAGTGATAAGAGATTAGGATAAACCCGTAAGTTTCATAAACTCTAACTGCATTAAGATTAGATCGGCGCTGAAATAACTTAGACCGAAAAATTTTACAACTTTCGGCGAGTGACAACGAAAAAGAAACATTACTGTGGAAACAAAATATACTCGTCTATACAGGTAGATATAATGTAATGGTTAGTTTGACATACGCAAATTATCTGGGGGCACGGCAGAGCCGCCATCAAGCCAAGACGAAAAAAAAGAAGCGGGGACTAACTACCTACTTTTTCTCGAACTGTTTCACCACTTTTTCTCTTGCGCCAACGGTCTATATCTATGGCTAAATCCAGTGATACAGTTCTCAGTTTAAAAAAAAGACAGCAAAACAAAAGCATATTCCGGTTAAAACATATTGAAAGGGCTCGTAAACGCGAGAGCTTAAAACACCAGCGCTGTAACGAACGTCTGCATTATGCAAACACCGCCAGATTTCGCACTCCCATTGGCTTATCACAGGTTGACTCCTTACCGTATCTACGAGGCGCAGGCTGTGTACAACTATACATTATTTGTATACACAGCTATTATGTCTGTATGCGTAGAGGTTATTTCTATACCAAACGGAGTGGTAATTATGAGTTACACAATTTTACAACACGTTAATGATTTACTACTTACACCAAGCTAATACAATTTTTTCGCGATTGCTTTTCTTTTATTTCCTAGTCCACAAAGCCATTTAAGTTATTAGATTCTTGATCACTTATAATATATTAACTTTTTACTTTTATTATAAAAAATAAGTGTTCTTTCACTATGTCACGCAACGACTAAAAGTTAACAACTATCCATATCGATCACAATAGCTGCTTGGCGGTTGGTTGTTTCGAACAAATTGTACGGCATTTCTACTCTATTAGTTATTTCGTCTACGATACACCCATACACTATCAGTATACACGTCTGTATTCTGTATACATTAAATATACACCTCCCGGTACTCAGGGGAGACGACGCATGGCAAATTTATAGGTTACGCCATTAAGGTTGAGCTTTAACCATGCTTTAACTTGCCACGACTTGATTTTGGGGTCGATAGGTACTTAACTGGCGTTTAAATTCACCGGTAAAAGGATGTTTAGTATAAGTATATCTCTGTGTCTGTCTATTTTTTACGTGATAGCGGAAAGCCATCACAAGCACCCATAATATTGGAGAGGTACGAGCGTGCTGACGCTTCTTGATGAAAAATAGTAGACTCGGTTTTTAGCTAGAGCTAGCGTTCATTTGACGTTAACAAATATGAGTAATTTAGAGGCCATAATGCTTGTAGTGATTTGAAGTCAATTGGAACTGGAATGGTATACGCGGTTGTTGTATAAAAATTACAAACGTTTCATGGATAAATTAAGCTAAGTATAAATCTAGCGAGGCAAGTCTTAAAGCAATAGATTAAAACAAAGTATGTTTTTACTAACAGCCTTAAAAAGCGTTACTGAATAAATAGGTTCGTCGAAATCGTGGAAATGTCTGTTCAGGATCGTCTGAAACAACCTTAAATGAATGACAGCGAGAAACTTTGAATCCTCAAAGTACACTCAGTAACAAGAAATCGCATTAAGTTTCATTTTAATTAATTAATAAGAATAATCCTAACTGGCCCATTGATTAATTGATAGACTTATCAAAGTCTAGTCCAAAACGCATTCAGAAATCTGAAGATTCCCGACGTGTTTCCCTTTACGATGTTAATGAGGAGCAAGAATTAATTTTGCATAATATGCACAGGATTTTCTAACTACTTAATCAGAAACAGGATCGCCGCCACAAGCTAACCTAGTTACTTCTATAAATCACGATACTTGACACTATTTTATCAGTCCCTCCCAGAGCTCTACAAACTCCACAAATTCCTATTTATACCTACTTATTTGCCCGTGTTTATTTAATGCCCGCTTTCCACGGTTTACGATCTACCCTCACATGGTCTACTTGATTTCCACTCGGCACTCATCTCACGTTAAGCACCAGTAATAGAGTTTACTGCTTTCGCAGAAAAACCTAAGTAAAATCAAAAAGGTATCACTGTTTCAAGTTACTTCTGCAAAGATTTATTTCGAAGGTGCGAAAAGTTTTGCCGCGTTGCAGTACATTGCCGCCGAGGATCGATCAGTTTGTAACTTGCCGCACTGCTCCGCAATGTACCGCAACCAATAACATTATACCGCACCATCTAAATAAATCTTAAAATTTGCACTAAGAGTCGAGTCGTGCATCTTTGCATAGTGTAAAACAAAATAGCTCCAGGAAGTTTGTATAGTTGTGTATATAAGCTTATATCTTTTGAACTACGCAACTGATTTCAATGAAGTTTACATTAATAGATAAAGTGATTTAAGTGAAAGGTTGTATACGTATATTTTTTTCACCTGTGCGAAGTCGGGGCGGGTACCTAACAAGGAAAATATAATTAAAAAATATGTCATTAAAATTTCATCAATTTTATGCTTTTCTATTCATCAATACATTCTGCGTGTTGACTGAACGCAGTATAAGATGATTTTAATTAGAATGTAAATTATATATTTTACAACCAATATTATTGCACACCCAGAATTTCTGAATTTATTTAAATAAACTGTACCTCTACGGCAAAAGCAAAAGGATATCTCCTAGGTAAGCGTGCCCAACCTTCGTCAATGTCATCGTTTACATCAGTAGGGGCTAATAAGGACCAAAGTAAATACATAAAAAAATATTTGTAAGAACCTTAACAATATTTATTAAATTGTTGCATAGAATTCTAGTCATATTTTTATCATTTATCAACAATTTGCTTCCCCGTGGGGGCTATACATTTCACTCTGTCAAAATTATAAATAACATTTTCAGAACCACAAACAGCATCAAAGTAAAATTTCAGGTTAAACCGTCGCTCCGTGACTTTATGAAAAAAAGACAAATCATAAAATCAACCAGCAGTTCTTATTATAACAGTAAACGCTGCTTAGACTGCTGGGGATTAAAATCTCAACTCTTCATGATCGCATGTTTAGTAAAAAGAACTGTTATACCTACTACAGTAATTTAGGAATAATCTGCCACCGGATTAAAATAGAAGTTGTTATCGCACGCTTCTAAATTATTTACAAGCTCCTAAACAAACTGGTGGTATAATTGCACCGCCTGTTTTAATCTCTTCTTTTATTCTTCCCGGTACAAAAATTGCTTGAAACAATTCAACGCTGTTTATTGCTTTATGTGCAAAATTTGCGTTGAACGCCATACAACTCACGTAAAAACATTTTCACTTCTTATAAAATGTTACTTTAGTTTTTGCATATTGTGACTAAAGCTCCTTTTTTAAAAATCTAAGGATTAAAGTTTTTTTATTTACTTTTGAAACCCGTAAACAGCCAGTGATATTTGTGATTGTGTGAGTATAGACAAATTTTAGGGCGTGGAAATAAAATATTTAAAAAAATAACGATTTAATTTCGTGAAACACGATTCATGATTACGAATATCATCGTCATACAGTGAAGAAGAATTAACGAATTAAATATTGTACGAACGATGCTAACTATAAAATTGTAAGAAACTTTGTTATAATAAAATATTGTAATTTTGTACCTATAGAACGTCGTTTTTTTTCTCGCATTTAAACTGAAAAGTAGATTGTTTAACGCGCTACTGAACAACCATCACTAACTATAGCCACTCTCGCTCAAATCTACTAATTTTATTGGGTAGAGTGAGAAAGTTAGATAGTTAAAATCCAAGCTATATTTTCTTATAACTTTGGAAAATCAGTCGTAAAAGGTTCAATTAAGTCTCAAAGAGTCTATCTAAATGCGCTTGCGGCTCCGATTTGTTGGTAGCGACGGCAAGCGGACGCACGAATTAGTATTTGCCGACCACCAATACACAACATCTACAAACCGAAACGCAAACAGCGTAGTTACTATTATAAATAAACGTTGGTAATTAGTACTTTTACGAACTATTTGGATTGTCACGTTACTTTTCAAGGTTCGTTTAAGCTCTAGACACGATGATACAGATGGTAATGGTATTTTGTTAAAGAGTCATATATCGGTGTATATGTACATGGAAATTGAATTGGATAAAAACTGAAGTATACAATTTTCGAAATTGTAGCACGGCCAGATTATTCAATATTTAGAAGGCTTACACTGTTCGTTGCTTTAAATTTTAAAAAACTTCGTACATAAAATCAATTTCAAATAATTTGTGGGAATACATCGGCTATACGACATATGTTCGAGTAGACAGCCGAGCGTAAGGTTTGTGAATAACTGTGCAAATTCTACGAGAGTAAAATAGCAGTAGCATTTTAAACAAATGATAATTTTAAGGATATATTATCTTATACCTACCAACAGCCAAAAATGTGGTCGGTCTTAAAATATTATGTCGATATGACGAGGCTGTCAATTTTAAAGTTCGACTTTAACGACATTTTCATTGATAAGAAGTTAGATGGAAAATAATAGATCAGTTATTTGGTCGACCTTACCTGAACAATTGAATTGTGTCTCAATTCACCATATCAAACAAGCTTCCATTAATAAATCCAGTTTTGTTTAAGCAAGCAACTTTTTGAGGCTTTCCCACTAAACTAATTGACACTAAACTAGTTACTGACCGTTTTGTTTATATTTCTAAATGTCACTGAAAATTAGAACACATAAAAAAATCCGAAATGTAAAGGAATCCGGGAATCGAACCCGGATCCTCGTCATTCCGTGATGCATGCTATACCCCTACGCCACCCATAGAAGGTGGGTATAGTCTTCGATTTTTTCTACCTGTTACTAGCTGTCACGTGACCTTGTTACTATGCGAATTATTGTCGCTAAGCGTCATCTATTCTGTTTGAATGTTGTTTGTTTTGTTTATTGTGAACTATCTATTCAAGAGTAATCTGCATCACAGGCCATCTGCGGTAACAATTTGCGAGCAAAGCGCGCTTCGGTCCGGACGGTCGACTAATTGAAAAACTGAATAACAACAGTACAAAGTTACTTTGCAGCCAGCTCAGTAACTTTGCACTGTCTACTGTGCTCGTACCGCTTTGAACAAGTTCTCTTTTAATAACTTTGACAGTTTGATGGTAAACATTATTTTAGAAAGCGCTGCTTAATTTGTGGCTGTATGAGAAAGACCTTTATGGGGCGATCAGCACTTTAATGTGAAAAACGCCATACAACCTTCCCTAGTCACTTCTGTTGATGGATTTTTCGCACTACAAACGTCTGCCTTTGTCAAACACCTCGGCGAAGCCCTCGCTGACCGCTGGGACAGATCACTTAGCGTTGTTATGGGTTGGTTAAGATCAAGAATAGTTATATACATAATCAGTGCCACAAGCATGTGCGTCCGCGGCACACGACATAAATTCAAGTACTAAGACAACTCTTCGACTCCAGCGACGGTGCGTCACTACCCTGCACGCAACCTACCTACTCGTAGGTACCTCTGTATCTGTCATGTTCTTACTTCTTTTGCTCAATAAAATAAATATATCGCACTTTAATTTGGTTAAGAATTCAACTTTTCATACGAATTATTTTTACTGATAGTACTTACATTTTATTAACTGTACTTAAATTGACATTAAATCTTTATACGCATACCAAATTCTTCTTCTGGATAAGATTCAAATTCGACTTGTAAGATTTGTTCATAGCCAAATAGCGAGCAAATAATGCTAGTAATAACACAAAATATTAAAATACAAGAGCCCTACCGCGCACCGAGAGGGCTCTAGGAATTATTCGTCAAAGTTTACATCAAACACGATAGGGTTGTGACCCATGCGACCGAGAATTAGTGCTGTCCCTAATTGACGAAATTCCGCTTAACACTAGTTACCAGTTATCACCAAAAGTTTAGCATTACTAATGCTGCCACAGTAGTAGTTGGAAGCGTGCGTGCAACATTTGCTACTCAGTTCCCGTTCCACGTGGTTTTGGACATAGCAAGTTTAGTATCCCTATTATAGAAGCAGAGACCCGCAGAATTTTCCAAACACATTCGTTGAAATCCACGTCTCGCCCCATTCTTGCAATTCTAATGCAATTGATCGTTTCTGCACGTCCCTGTTATACTTTTTAACAATCTATCTATCTACAGCCATTGTCCGTCCACTGCTGGACGTAGTCCTCCTTCATATTGCGCCAACTTTCGCGATCCTTTTAACAAAGTGCACCTTAATTATTAATGAGTGTCTCATTTGTATAAAACAGAATGACTAAAGAGCATTTATCGAATTATAATGATAAAAATTACATGGCAGTGAATCTCGTTCATTGGAGAGATGATCCTAACTTTTTCATCTAAGTGATTATTCCAATGATTTTATGAGAAAAAAGTTAATTTATCCACGAAAAGGAGAACACACCACTTGTAAAAGGTTCTGTTTGTTCAGCCCTCCTTCATGTTTGATTGAATTTCATCTCCAAAGAAATAACGACCCCTGGCTGATCGTAACCAATTTACTAAAATTTTATCATTTATCTTTTAGACCGTATCGCTGCAAAAATTAGGCTTCTGAAGAGTTGTAAGGTCTATATCGGGTAATTTTTGGTCCTAATGTAATGTTTGGTCAAGGAAAATAATTTGGTCCAAAATATTTTCAGTTCCGACTGAATAAAAGTTATACCAAACGATGATTCGACCAAAAATCACTTAGGACAAAAAATTGTTCGATCATACGAATAGCATCTTCTTACTAACATGATTTGATACAATAGGTAAATAGAATGCTTAATGCTATTAAACAATAAAGTTGAACTCAAAGATTCACTAAGCTACTTACAGTTTATAAACTCCTATATCGTATATAAATACCACGATGTTCAACGTAATTCGAATAAAACTCGACATATCTGGTACACGATTGCAATACTTAGCATACATAAATAATAAGTTCCAGGCGGGATCGGCGATTCCGACTTATTGGAAGTTATATGTGGGACGCGGAACGGGATGTGTCCCTGGGGTAATATTTACCAGGAAGCGGTCAGTACCCTGTCATTCCCAACTTGGTTATGAGGATGTCAGATATGTAAATTGAAATATACTAGCCGTTGCCCGCGACTTTGTCTGCAAATAATAGTTTATTGCTATCCTGCTGAAATCACGCAATTTTCCAGAACAAAACGTAGCCTTTTCTTGTGTTATTTCAGACTGTAATTGTGCTAAATTTCATCCAAATTTGTTGAGCGGTTCTTGCGTGAAAGAGTAACAAACATCCATATTTTCATACATACATCCTTACAGACTTTTGCATTTATAATATTAGTAAGATTATTCGAGCATGTATGGAGTTTGATGAACGTGGATGAAGCGAAAAAGGTATGTGCGGATCGTAGTAAGTGGACAAAATAGATGTAAACTGAAACTTACTAATTATAGTACTGAAATAAATGGTCAGACTATCTGTGAGGTAGTTTGTCTAGCGAAGCACCTTCGTCAAAGAGAAACTTATCTTCTTTTTCTATTCTTAAAAAAAAAGAATACTTTAGAGAAATTTCAGACATAAGTCTAAAAAGGCTCTTTGTTAGTGACAAGCTGGCACACGTTCGCGTAGACGTCAATCTTTCGCGAGAGACAAAATTACAAAGTTATTGGGACAAAGATTATGTCAATCATTTACACAACATTTTACGTAATCGAGGTATACAATAAACTTATCAAATTCTGATACAAAGCGTTTGATTTTATGGTGTTATGCCGTTAAAATAAATAGTAAGTAAAATGTAACTTGTCGTGCAATTTGCTTGTCATTCAACTAAATAAATCTTACTTCTAATAAATCAAATTCAATTAATCTCGAACTCAAACAAATTATATCCTGAATAAAGTTTTGTTTCTTCAAGCTCTGATGGTACTCAAGTTTTTAATGAAGACTGATTGATTTCGAGTTGACAATTTCAAGGAGACGTCGCTGAAGGTTGGTAATAAATATTCGATTTTGATTTAAATACTCGAGCCCTGTTCCGTTTTACAGTACCCAGCTTTGTTTGATTTATAAATTCCACTGTTTTGATAATCATTGTAGCGTGAAAGAAATCAAATTAAATTGGAATGGAAATTGTATCTCAGAGAGAATTCAGACTTCCGAATATAAGGTCAAATTGTATCAAATATAACTTTCGCAATAACTTCACGCGCGTTTTCTTCTTTGTCACGTCATTTTTTTCATTTTAACGATGAAACCTTTGCTATTGGCTTAATCATTGATTATATTAATCGTTGTCATTGATATGTTATGAAAACTATGTTAAAGTCAGTTTTTTGCTTCAAACTTCTAACAGAGTCTCGTTTCTCTTTTTTTACTTTCCCTAAATTAAGCGCGACATGGAACACAGAACACAATTTAAAAATAAGAAACGCTCAGTACCTACTCCAAAACTGAAAAATAACATAGTCACTTTAAACATATTTTCAAATCCTTAAACTACAAAGAGGGCAATACGTATATGCTTGAGTTAATAAAATATGCGAAGGCAACTTTCGCCGCAAATAGCCTCCCGTCAAACCCAGGCGTCTGTCATTATTTTATATTTACCTAATAACTTTCAAATATTAACGTAACTGCGTCCCGGTAGATTTTTTATCCATGTTTATAGTAATGTTGACACTGGTTATGATCCGTCGCCATTTTAAATTCACGTTGAATTTGAGTACAATAAAACCACCATATTGCAATATTTTCCTTAGTAAATAGGTATTGAATAATTCTAGGACATCTCGTATTCGAGGTTGACTCATTCATTTTAGTTTCGATTATGATTATATCTATCGCAAATGTAAATACATTATTAAATTCTCTAACCACTATAACTACCACGACACTAAACCCGGCGTATATTTAACCACTGAAACTACGTATACCCCTTGTCATATTTAACCCCTTCCAGCTAGTGATAAATTAATGCGTTGAAACGCTAAATCACCAGCGCCCATATTGTGCATTAATGTGTTGATTTACACTTGAGTTGGTATTCACCTATTTGAATTAATAAATTATCTGTCGGTCATGGAATTAATAATCACAATCACAAACCACTATGTATGTATACGTATCATGACTAGTGATCCTTATTTACAGTGCATCATTATTCTGGTTTAAATAAAGCGTATCAAATGCTATTTTTTTTTCGCCGAATGAATCATAAGAATACCAAGGCAGAGCAGAGCTGGCAGTCTGATTGTAGGTGACGCATTTAAGTATGTGTAATAAGGTTTCTCTATCCTGTTTTTAAACTTGTCCGAAAATAATTTACGAATACTTGCTGCGCGTAAAAAATACAATTAGAAAACAATAAATTGTAGGTCACCCGTGATACATTTGCCTTTGTTCGCGTTCCATGTAGTTTTTAAGTACCTACTGAGCATAAGAAGTAAAATTTTATTTAAATAGCCTCACAAACTACACCTATGATGGTTATGTAGGTGTAGGTAAACTAAAAATACCCATCTATAATGTCATAGGATCAATCCTTTATGATCACAATAAAACGTTCACTCTAGAATAGTGTAATAATAGGTATAAAGTAACCAAGGTCCGAAGGCTGTCGCCTCATTCAATAGTACTCAACGCATGACTTTTTTTCATATCACAAGTCACTGTCAACCTGTTTCAAATACAAGCATTGGCAAGCCCGACACTTAACGAACTCCGCTAAACCGTCTTCAGAAAATTGCATGAAGTTTGGTTGCATGAGGTTTTAGCAGTTCATACTTTTCAGATTATTCACGCAAGTACAACTCATTTCGTTGTTTAAATGCCATAAGTACCTTTTTGTAACAACCTGCGTTGGTTGTCAGTGACGTAAGGCTAAAATTAAACCATCCCACACTCAAGCAACGGTAGCAGTTCCATTCCAAAATTATAATAAACTACAATTTAACATCCCCCACATCCCTATCAAAGGAATTGGGTCAATAATAAAAACTGTCGGCGTTTCTATTTCCGAGGTAATCGATTGAGCCGACCTATTGCACTAAATACGGCGGTTTGGTTGCCGGCCTAAAAATAATAAAACATTAGGCGTTGGTGATCCATGCATCAATGATGCATAAGCAGCGATCACGCGAAGCCCCGTGAGTTAGCCACGTACGGCGAGCAATACAGAGCATTTAGTGTTAGTATTTCGGCGCAAAAAACGTGTCGAACGCGCTCACGTCAGGCGTCTCACGCTATGAGGAAAGTTGCCGTCGAATCATCATTACTTCAGCCTATAAACGTCCCACTGCTTTTAGAATGGGAGGGCTTGTGCTATATAGTTCCCACGCGAACCCAGTGCGGGCGGAAACTTCGCACACACCACTAAGCTACCACGGCTTTTTTGCCACGTAAATAATATCTAAACAGAAAGACAGACATAAATCACGTCTTTATCCCTTACAGGGTAGACAGAGCGTTTCTGTAAGACTTAAAGGCCACGTTTAGCATGATTGTGGGTGTACTTATAGGTCCAAAGCGAATCAAAATATTGATGGGTTGCTAACCGCATCGCCTATAACCATGTAGTACAAGATCAGCTAGTACATTCTATATTTTCCCTTTGCTCCCAGACCAGCATGGAAGACTGTCAAATAAATGCTCCCATAGTATTTAATTAAAACGCTAACGCAAACGCGCCAGCGACGTTCTTTAGGTAATATACTTAAACTAGCCTCTAAGCACTCTCGAGACAAGAGTGAATCGAGTGCAAGTTTTTTGTCACCACAATTAGAATCCATCCTCATGGTTCATAAATGCTTCTAAATTATGTTAAGTTAATTCGTTTGTTTTTACCTTTCACTCAGACATCAAATGAAAAGTAAAAATTTAGTTATGAGAACGGCAAAGTTTAAACTAAGCTTCTCCTGATCTTTATTGGTCAATTTGACATTAGCCTATATTAGACACAGCACAGGCAAACTAAATATTTTGTTTTGCGGTTTTCGGTCTGTTATTTTGACAAAGCGGGAGTTCAATTTTATTAAACACGACAGCAAGTTTTACTTTTCATTGTATAAAAGATTCTGAAGAATTGAAATTCTACTGCCGCATTTTAAAATAGTTTGAAAACAGAAAGCAAAGCTTGAGTAAATTCAATTTTGTTTCGGCAAATGGTTTCTGCAATGAGAGACACTATGCAAAATCGAATAACTCCAAATGTCTATTTTCTTTATTTCTACTTTCAGAGTTTCTACGCGTAAGCCTTAGGTTTTGCGTTTTATTTTTTTCGATAGTGCCATTTATTTAATACCTAGTTAATAAATTGAAGATAGAAGGTAGTATTATGTATGTTATGTATAACTCTTTATTGTATGGGAGACCGAGGAGAGTTGAGACAGAGGTGAGTTGATACAAAGCCGATTTATCTGAACTGTGACAGTTTATCGGGCTGGTAACTTCGCTAATTCGTTGCTCTTTCTACACTCCACAGTTTGTGTGAAGTTGTGACCTCGCTAAATGTCATAGGTGCAGAGAATAAGGCTTTGTATCAACTCACCTCTGTCTCAACTTGCCTCGGTCTCCCCAACATAAAACACACAAATTTTACAGGTAATGAGATAAATATAGATGTACAAATTCGAACTTATTCCTTAAAGGGATCTCTTCCAATTTATGTATGAGTATCCTGTATTGCGTTTCACTGGCAGAGATACTAACAAAACGCATTTTAACTCAAATACATTTTAGCTATGTTGTTTTTTAATCCAGACGTATATCTACTTATTGAAGCTTCATATTTTTAATAAAATATAACAAACGGTGTGACGTCAGCTAAACTAATCTACCTATAGTAGAACAAAATTTTATCAAGCGACGCCTAACAAGTCGGAACAGAATTTGTCACAAAGGATTAAAACTTCATACCTGATGCCAAAGTTAAATAGGATTCGTTTTTATGTTTAATATTGATTTAGGGTATTACATTACATTATCAAGGGGATATAGACCGCCATTGCCTTTAACGATGACGATCATAGTCTGATAAGACAGATATCACTATATCTAAGCTAGGATTCTTCCATGCTGGTCTGGGAGTAAAGAAAAAACAGAATTTACCAGTTGCTTCTCTTCGCAAACCCATCGAAGGAATAGGCGAAAGTCTTAGGAATCACGTTATAGGCGATGCGGCTAGCAACCCATCACTTATTTGATTTCCCTTCCCACCTATACGCCCTTACTCATGCTAAACGTGGCCTTAAGGTTTTGTGACCTTAGGCTTTATCTACCCCGTAAGGGATAAAGACGTGTTAAATGTGTGTATGTATGTACGTAGGATAGAATGTATGAAGAGATTGATGGATGTTGATGAAGCGAAAGAGGTATGTAAGTATCGTAGCAGACTTGCTTCTTTAGGCTTCTTCAGTAGGCCGACCCCTATGGGACCCTTACGGGAAAGAGGCGTGACTATAATAATATGTATGTATGATGTATATATGACGATCATGATGCATGCAACTGTGTCGAAATGTCGTCTAATCACGGTCTATATACCTTCTGTTGATAATTATGTATAGTCTTATGTTATTAATCTTGAATCTTTTTATTGTTTTAGGGTTCCATATAAAAACAAGCATAGATTTTTTTTATGTGTCGTTTTGTGTCAATAAATGTTTTCTTTCTTTCTTTCTTTCTTTCTTTCTTTAGATTGTGTGTTACTGCAACAAGAATTCTTGACTAAAAACTACTGGGAAACCTACGAGTAAAAGATGATCACACAACGTTTTGCTTAAGCACAGAGCTCTACTAATACTGGATGAGCTACGATCGAACTAGTTTTTACGTAGATAATTACGTACGGAATCCTCGATGCCCAAGTCCGACTCGCACTTGGCCAGTTTTTGGATAAATATGCGCCTGGTAACATTTACGGGAACTTCAAACGTTTGTCAAATGTACTTGAGCATTTCATAAATATTTTTTTTAGATTTTAGATTAATTAACATTTACCATTTTTCAAAGGTTTCGCCAATCAACTATTGTAAATAACAATGATTCTAGCCTAAGGCTGCAGTATTCGATTCGAATTCGACTGAGTACGATTATTCCATTTATAACGATGGTACAGAAAAAACACGGTCGTACAAAACACTTTTCCAACTGCATAAACAACAATTTCGTGCAGAAACTATTTGTTAGTAAATAAAACCAGGTTACCTGCAATTATCGTTTGAAATGCCGTAGCTGCTGGAAAATTATTCACAAACACAAATGAAAAAACGGGCAAATGCAACCATGGCATGTTTTCCTATGGGCTAGAACGATTTGTAACTTTTAATCAAGGACACGGGAAGTCAAATTGATTTCCAAACTTATTCTTTAGTAACACGGCGATATCTATTTGTTGGTATTGTTTACGTATTTCCATGCTTTAGGTGCTGCCGTGCTGGTATTTATTCTCAGTTCTAGTACATTGTAGTTTGGTAGTAAAGAAAAAACATAGAATGTACCAGTTGCGTCTGTTCCCGCGCAGATGGTAACAGTCCATCGAGGGAATAGGCGAAAATTTTAACAGTCATGGTACCTATAGGCGATGCGGCTAGCAACCCATCACTATCTATTTTGATTCCCCTTTCCATCTATCTGCTCACAGTTATGCTAAACGTGGTCTTTAGGTCTTGTTACCTTAGGCTCTTTTCTACCCCGCAAGGGATAAAGACGACACGTGATTTGTGTCTGTCTGTCTGTTTATTGTGCACTTTATTTGCTCTTAATTTCACCGCATAATTCAACTGATCTCAATGATTTCTAAAAATGTACCTCCTGGGGCCCAAAGTCTAATTTTGGTTGTTGGATTTCAAATCTAATGTCATTCATGTAAAATTCAATTTTTTCTTTGTCAGTTATCCTTTTCCTTTATTCAGGACATTGGGCGGGTATAATGATGACTATGTCTATTTTCTGTCTAATTGTCCTATTATATTCTGATAAAGAACCAGCGGCAGCGAGTAGAAACAAATTTAAGTTGAGATAAAAATTCCGCTTAGAGTTAATCTATCAATCCGTCTTTCAAGATTTGAAACGGACGAAAGATAAGGATTCACTTATTAACTTACTTACATTCAAACCTTACAAGTTACAAGGATATAAAATTCCATATAAATTCTTTACATTCCCGCGTTTCTTACCTAAATACATACATAGTGTTAGCTCGCTCGAAACCTTTTCAAATGCTTGCAACCCCACCTGTATCGCCTATAAAACGGGTTCTAAATCTTTTGAGAGTTTTCCAGGAACTTGCTTAGCTCTCGCTCAAGCTAGTAATAAAACATTAATCAACGTAGCAAGCCAATTTAGAATTTAATTCGAAAATGTACGATTTCACAGAATAGGCAACGTAAAGGCGTGGTAAAATTATGCAACGTTTTATATTGCTTTTGAGAAATAATTCAGAAATGTACAGAGAAGATTTTCAAAAACTATGATATACACACAAACATCTACCATTAACATTAGAATTATACATATAAACCTTCCTATTGAATCACTCTATCTATTAAAACAACCGCATCAAAGTCTGATGCGGTTTTTTTAAAATTTAAGCATACATTGGGAGAGACAGACAGCGGAAAGCGACTTTGTTTTATTATAGGTATGTAGTGATTTTCTTACCCTAAAACGCCATCAAAACACTCGCCTTTAACCTACGAAGCCATTTATGCATGACGTCAAGAGACGTGCGCAAATTGATGTCAGCAAAAACTTATTACCTATCTTATTTCATTTATTTGGGTTTGTGAACCTTGCCATTTCCGTATTTTGTCAGTTGCCTTAAGCATGAACTGAGTACCGTTTTTATTCCGTTCGAATTACCCATTTCTATTTATCATAAATATAATATCTAAAAATTTCCAATTTCTACTAAATAAAGCGTTTATCTGGCGTACTTCGTGCCAAGCCCTTTATATGGCACAAATCGCCGACCTATGGCCACTGGCGTAGCTACCTATGGACTAAGCGGGGCAGTGCCTCAAGTTCAGAGGGCCCTCGAATCCTTACCAGAAAATCTCGATCGAACTATTATTATTAAAACGTAACCAGTTTAGATAGTAGTGGGGCCCCAATTTTTTATTTGCACCAGGGCCATTGGTTACCTATCTATGCCACTGCCTATGGCATGTTCGGGTAGTGGACAACAAAAGACTATGTAATTGCTAAATAAATACTGGAATTCTTCAACTAGGTAGTAACGATTCTCAAGGACGACTTGTGGAAAAATAGATAGTGAATTAACTTTAGAAAATAACCCTGCGAAACTCTGAAACAGGTATTTGTCGGTATTGGTGGTATATCTATTGCAACATGTCAAGTGTTGATCAAGTGAATTCGGTGCCAGGCCGTCACTACCTATACCAATTGCCGACTCATGGTATGTTCCGGTAATGGACAACATAAGGTGCTAATTGAATCCGGCGGCTCGACTCAGCGTTCCGCATTATTGAGGCTTACATCGATTCATTGCTATTGTGGGTTAGTGTATCGTTTTTTCTTTGAACGTAGTAACTGATGTAGGAAAAATTAAGCTGCCAGAAAATATTTGCCTTATCTTTGCTCTTTTGTTAATTTCTTTGTCTGATCTTCTTTTATATTAGTTATACTTTGCTAAATTCTGGCGTAACTTTTTTTGTCTCCTCGATTTTGTTCGCGTAGAGGCCACAGGCAAGATTTCATTGTTTTAAATTAGATTATCTCTTCTTCCCAACATCCGATATTGAAATAAGGGCTGTTATGTAGTGTTACTCTTCTACACTAAGTTTAATTTAAATATCTTCACGGCTGGCCGCTAATCTGATGACATTTAGAATAGATATACCCTGAATTGACATTATCAGCAGCCATTAAAACCAAATGAATATTTCGCAATTTGGCGGGCAGAAGCTAATTTTACGTAAAAGAAAAACATTAATTTTTAGGTATTTATGAAACTGTCAAAAAAAGACGAAAAATGCCACGACGCGACATTTGAAGCACCGACATTAATAATTCACCGAGATCATTAACAGTCCGGAAGGTCAGTTGGGTCTCATGATAGTTACGACTCACAACCGCATCTAGGGATCGTAACTTTGCTGTATACAACTTTGTAAGGCAAGTGAGCCCATATTACCCGTCATATTTTGCTCGCTAATGTACACGATGTCCTTTATAACACAGTCTTAATTTGTATGTTTACTTTATTAGAAAGAAATAAAGGAGCCCAGCTTTCTAAAGGAGTGAAAGTATATTGGTTTTTCGGTGCAAGTCGATGCGGATGTAAAATAAGTTCTTTTATATACCAAATCTCAGCTAATTAATTCCGCTCGCTTAACGCACTTGTCAGTGCATCTCTCCTTAGCCCAATAAATTCAGTCGGAGTTCACTTAATACTTCGACACCGAACGTCTACTTTATGTTTGTAAAATTTAATTATAGAGAACAATCAAACGCCATTCCTGCAACACACACACCTTTAAATACCTAATAGCTTTAATTACGGGCCAAAGACATTAGCAGGTCAAATTACGGGGAAGATGTTTGCTAGCAAAGCGCTCCCTCGCTTATCACGGGATCCGAATCCGATTACCTACTTAGCTCCACTGACGGAATGAACAATTGATTAAACATTCAGCCCGTTCCGGACTCTTAAAAGGTTGCTAATTAACACACAGAAACAAACTTTACACTGTGCGAATTAGATTGAATCTTCATTGATTGTAAAACCTTTGAGATCGCGATCAAGCAATCCGAACTCTTATTGAATTCGGAGATCCAATTTGCTTGGCTACAGATTTGTTTTGTTTATCCGGATTCTATTTGCTGACCTAGTTCGAATAATTATTAAGTATATTGTCGGGAGAGTCAATGGGAAATAACTTTCTATTCATTCGGAGTCAGCGTCTTCCAGAATATCTTTTCAAATTTACGTTATTCATGCCCATCAAATTAGCTTGACCTGGTTTAGACTCTATTACGAAAGAAATGAGCTACTTAATCATTTCATTTTCGTAAAACAAATGTAAAATTAGTGTAATTTGCTTACTCGTTGTACTATAGTATATTCGTTCGTTGTTGTAGGGCCTTTTTGCAATAAAAAACAAATGTTTATATAGGCTTCGAGTACCATCCGCCGATTCAATCAAACCCATAAGAGTGAGTGAGACAACGAGACAAACCCGAATGCCATGCTATGATCACGGAAGCCACTTATTGTCATTCGGCATTCGTTGACAGCAGAGCTACTAAAGTGCAGCTGGTGAGATGTTGCCAGTTTCTAAGAAGCACGTGTCTCAAATCGTCAGTGACAACAACATATTGCGCATCGTGTTGACAAACTAGGTTGACATGGCAGCTCTGAAAATAGACTAGAATTTCGAAGTAAATCATGCGTTCCGAATTCTTTATGGACAGTAGTCGGCTGTTACATTTAAAACATCTTTATTTAACTAATGAAAGTGGCAGTTTTATCTCGATGAACATTCATTATGGTAAAAACTTTGACATTGTCCACACGTTATAAATAAATTCATGAATATAGATGAAGAGCTTGATATGACAGAGTTCAAACTTGGTTCTAAGATTTTTGGAAATATTCAAATACTGGCTTTGATAGCGAAAGTTTGTATTGGAGAACTTTTTGCGAATGAGGAGTAAAATAACACGGCGTGGAGGGAATTCTCGGTGGTTCAGTAACAATGCATCCACTACGTGAAAATTTCGCTAAGTAAACTTTTATGTGTTTTCAACATCCACATTGATGGAATAATCAATAGTGTTGATGGAGCTACAATATCTTTGTAATAAAGTAAAGTACCGTTAAATTAAAATAGTATAATTAACATGATTATAAATTTAGTTTAAGTTTAATTAAAGTTTCACGCTTTGCATTTATACAAGTCTAGACTTTGTCTCGATTATTTTATTGCTTAATTCATTCCAATCATTGTTTCTATATCAAAGTTTAATGTTCTCCGAATTATAATAATTTACATGCGATCACATTCAAATACATTATAAAACATTTTTTATCATACGCAAAAGCAGAATTTATTCGTTGCTGGTAGATCTCATAATATCACAGCATAGACTATGTGTCACTAGTTTTTCTTTAGGATATGATCTTTATTTATCTTCCGAAGGAATGGGCGAAAATCTTAGGAATCATGTTTTAGGCGTTGCGGCTAGCACCTCATCACTGTTGTGATTTCCCCTTTCCACCGATATGCCCAATGCTAAATGTGGCCTTTCGGTCTTGTTACCATGTTAAACAATCTTTATTTTTTTAATCCATCACAATATTCATGGAATAGCAGCCACTTTTACCTCTTGGCACGGCTTGGTACGATACTCGAATTTCCAGAAATCATAAAAGCATTTAAAGTATCAGCATCAAAACAAAATAAGATTATTAACGTCAAAGTACAATTAATCACACTGCTACAGCAAGACTGGGCAATATTAAAGACCTAATAAAAAGGCATAAAAGAGGAATTCGTAATCTTGTCAACACGAATAAAGATTATCCCGGGTATTACTGGCAACAAGTGGGCCATTTGGGGACAGGAAACCGGAGGAGATCCTTAATTAAGCGTTAAGAACAGTTTGAATAGAATACATTGAATACTTCTGGGTCTCATTTCGTTAATTAAAGGAGTTTTCCGAAGCAGTGGCCAAATTAGCTATTAACTGAAAGAAGGAATAGCCTGTACGTTACTTAGTGATGGAGTGGAACAACTTTCGATGTGGGGAGAAACGACAAGTGGCGATGTCGAGGGTTTGGAATATAATTCTTATAGCTTGCATATTTTTGTGCAAGTAGCTCTTGTGTCTTCTTTATTTCCCTTGAAGTTTTACATAGGTGGCAGGTATTTTATATGTTACTTTTTTATGCTTTATTGACATAAAATGTTCTAACTACAGGCGTGTGTATTCCCGGCGATACGCGTTACTGTGACTATTATAGAACAAAACAAAATTGACGACTTTATTAGCAAAGAAATGTTATACATATTAATGTGCCGATTGTAACTAGTAACTGTCGCTCGAAATTGTAAAAAAGTTAAAATGTTGAATAATAATTTTAAATTGTCAAAGCCTTCTTTGAACCCGTCTGGTTGGTCCATGAATAAATTTACGTACATCAACGAAAGATGTATTAATTTACGGGATTTAAAATATGATAAATGAAAACGTAAACTGGACCTTTAGACATTACATTTTGTTAAATATCAGACATTATTGACAGAGCTACGGAATATTAAGATTGAGCTTTATTCGAATCTAACCTAACCTAATCTGGACTATGGGCTTTTGGAAGCTTTGGGAAGAGAAGCAACTGGTAAATTCTATGTTTTTTCTTTACTCCCAGACCAGCATGGAAGAAACAGGCACGTAACAGGCATTTATTCAAATAAAATATCACTTAGTACATTCATATATTATGTTACTTTTTCTTTTGTAATAAAAATGTATTTGGTATTTAGTTAAAACCCTCAAATATAATGTCATTAGACTTGAACAAAGGTAATAATTTATGTTTCAAAATGACGACTATTCAAACATTTGCCTAACTATAGTACAACTCAAGTATTGACACCGAGTTACATTAATATTTTAGGCTGCTTGAAATTTATTATCCTGGACCTACTCTTATGATTTATTTCAAAGTACTGAAGAGGAGCTTACGGCTAGAATGAAGCTCTCTACTCCATTTTGTATACGAACACGTAACAATGAGTTGAATAATATTATTTTTGCTTTGAAAGTTTAGGTTCGTAATATATAGATAGCAACTCAGGAACATAGTAGTAGGGAATCCTAACAAGTAATATTATTAAATTGCCCATGACTGTTTGATACTCAATCGCTCAAAAACAATTGTACAGTTTATTAATTACGACGTATTTTAATATTTCAATTGGTTCATTTTCTTCTCTATCGTTAGCTTAATATTCCGTGCAGCTGCATTTCGTTCACAGGTTTAATTTAAATGCGGTTTTTTGAGGATAGTTGGTTATGGATATATTGTGTGCGCAAATTACAAATTGCTTACATTGTATTATGTTCAATGTGTCACCTTGTATAAAAGCGCTTTTAACGCTGAGAAGTTATGTAGTTTATTATAAATTTACGCAGTCAAATTTGCGTTCTAAAGCTGTTATTGTACTAGTACTAGCTTATAAATGTCTACACTTAGCAACCTAACTCTGAATGCAATATAAAAAAACTGAATCCAATCCACGGTGATCCAGCCGTTCGCGAGTTTTGCGCTTAGACTATTTAGCCATTCCCTTTCATTTGTCTTATAAAGATAGATGTTTATCTAAACTTTTGTTTTGAAACAAAAAGCAACGTAGTTGTGAGACCATTAGTAGAAAATTTCCGTTGACGTAGGGCATTGGAATTGGAATGCTAAAACCTTTGTAACGACGCTGTCGCGAACCTGATGGAAGAAGCCATATGAAGATTAATGATTTAAGGTCACTGTTTTATTAAGTTCTAATGGAACCGTATCAAGTAAGATAAATATTTGGTGATACTATTGCGCGAAAATAATACATTAGAATATTTTTGAAACGCGTAGGACAATCAATACGAATGGTTTTTCTTCATATTCGTCAACAATAGTCGACCGTTGCATTCCCATGCATTTTTTACATTCGGGTCAGTTAATTTTTCGATTTGTATTTGTTGTTTATCAAATCGTATTTAAACATACAATACAATAGAATATTTTACAACCTTAACAGTTTAATTGTCACTTCTAAACTACGGTCTGCGGAGAATTCGCTTATCGCTATCCCGCGGGAGCTATGTCATTTTCCGGGATAAAACTATTCCATGTCCTTCCTCGGGACTGAAACTATATCTGTACTAAATTTCATCGAAATCGGTTCAGTGGCTTAGGCGTGAAAGCGTAACAGACAGACAGAAGAAGAGAGTTACTTCCGCATTTATAATATTAGTAGGGATTAATCATATGCCAATTATTTTAGTACACAAAATAAATTGAACGATGAACCACATAAACCATTTAATTTTATTCGCGCGCAATAACTATTTCTAACTTCCACCAAAATTATTTGAATGAATAATCGACAGATGGTCAGTGCCATTACAGTGTTCGTTTTTTCTTAAACAATACAAGCTTCTTTCAACAGAAAACTACCGTGAGACTTAATCATAATTACACATAAACGGATAACTCTTGTATAAAAAGCCTTTTAACTTTTTAAAAACTTTTTTACGTGATTTATCCGTTTATGTGTAATTAATACAAGCTTCTATTGATTTGAAATAAAACGAAGCATATTTTTTTATTTTATTACAAGCTCTCTTTACATTAGAGATACAATGTTAAGTTACAAATAACATTTATTCCATCTATAACCGTCACTGCCTTCTTCAATCAGCTCGAAATTAATTAGAGCGGAAAGTAAACAAAGCAATAAGGCAACAATACTATAGTATATCCCTTTTCACACAGGGGAAATATTCGTAGGAGTTTTAATTACTTTAACGCTCGTGTAGGATACGGTATGGAACGATAATTGAAAAAGATATTTCAATCAATTTGCGCCGCTTTCGTAAATTAAGGCTTCCGCTTTGTTTGAAGCTCTTTTGCTTTGTTAACGTGAAAAGAATTAGGTTTAGTAATAATATAGACGTTTACAGCGTGTGAGTGCGTGCAGCTAGCATTTGATTACATTGCGTGGCCGATGAGCTAACGCTTTATAAATTATCAATCAAACCCCGCAGTGTAAAGCGAGGTGCACGAAATCAATTGCAGTGTAAACTGTAATTTAGTTAAGATCGAAGCCTGATGCGTGTGTACACTGCGTTACTGGCATAAAGTTATTTATTACCACTATGCAACGCTACATTATAATTATATCACTCCTTAATGTAACCATGACTTTATTTTTATAAAAAAAACAGTACCTAGGTACGCGTTGTTCTTTCGATAAAAGTAAAATTGGCAGCAATTACAGCAACATTTTAAAACTGTTGTAAGTAATTTGAATTTAATTACAGAGTAATTGCGAAATGCAAGAAATATTTGCATGCCGGGAACACACTATGCAGTTTTAAGTTAGTAGAGAATTGTACATTCAAAATGACAGATGGTAAGTTAAGTAAGTATTTAAACACTTAAGTAAACATCCAAAGTATAACAGAGATTATTCTAGCCCAATACAATACAATACAACAATACAATAATGAACCACATAATATCTAACAACCAAAACAGAAAAAAGTATACAGAATATTAGAAGGTAAGAAGCGGCCTTATCGCTACAGAGCGATCTCTACCAGACAACCATAATGGCCTAATGAAATAAAAATATTTTGGTAGATTTAAAACGACATAATTAAAATATTAGCGCTCCATACGTCGCTACAAAAAGGTTAGGTAGTTTTATAAATACAAATGATATACATACATAATTGTGCATATTTAGTGACGTTGTACGTGGAGCTATTAGTTAACCAATTAACGAATTGTTTTTTAAATTAAAACCTGTGAGCCATAAAATGTAATTACCCTAATGGCTCTCCATGTTGTGGGTAAAACGTTCATTCCAGTCAAAAGCTAAATAATTTATGTTTACGTAATAAAAAGCACACGTATTCATTTAAGTTGTGAAGCTGTAGTTACGACTGCAATGTAAAATATCAAAAAGTACTAACCGATTAAAAACAAGCTACGAGGACCTGTAAATTACGTTCTCGTTTGCGAAAATTATAGTAAGTAAGTAAAGTAAAAATTATTTTCCAAAATAGAAACGAATTACACTATTAGGAAATTCAATGACTGCACACTAGGCACAGTCTGTATCGTGGCAGCCAAGAAATATCAAAATAATGATTATCATCAATCATAAAGCGGTCATAATAATAAAAACAAACTTATAACAATAATTTACAGATAGGACCCCAAATACTAACTAGAAATGAAAACATCGCATTAATAAATAGATAGCTGCAAATGTGTGTGTATGTGTGTAAGTGTTATAGCCTACACAGATCAGATAAGTAAGTGCACTAATTTATTTAGAACTATTTTATACGTATTGACAGATTTAATTATTGTATCGTCATCGTAACTTTACATGAACATACTAAACTTCAAGCCAATCGGACTATTGAAAATGGGTAAAAATCGACTCACAAGATTAATGGCCTGTTTGATCTATGATGTCATCTGTCATAGACAACGGACACTTAAGATATCAGGAACTTTACTGGTGAAACAGGCCCTTAATTACAAATGAGTGTAATAAAACAATATTTAAATATTAGTTATCAGTCACATTCCTAAGCCATGACCCCAAAACGCACCGGCAACCGTCTAATCCCATATTAGTACAAATCCTTGCTCAGATTAAAACACGGGTCGAAACTGTCCAATTATAATCGTCATCCGAATCCCAATTTGTCCGGAGTACACAAAGCCTTCAATACTCTGCCTGAGTCAACGAACCAGGTAGATAAAGCACTCAAAATGTACAATAAAACGAGTACTTCGTGTAAATAAATAAGCAATTAAGGTTACGTTAACAGAAATGTTTGTACTCATTGTTTTACTGTCCTAAAAGATACTGCTGGCCTTACCAAGAAGGATCTGTAATATTTTTAGGCAGGATTGACATTAATTCCATAAGAATAAGTGCTGTTTAAGCCGTACCTAATTAATGTACATAATGTATTAATACCATGGTGCAATTAGAAACGCTTGTCATTCTACGTTTCTAAAAATACCTAGTCTATTGATCATAAATATGCTTATGAGATTAGAACTCTTATGTCATTGATTCCAAATCCCGACACGCGACACATTTTGCCGTGTACTTGTACAAATACGTATATCACGTATTTGTAGCCAAAAGGTACGCCAGAATCGTGACTTCACGTCACTATTTCGCGAAGGGGTACCTACGTAATAAGATAAAATGTTTAAAAAGCATAATGGGTCAATTGCCTCAGAAAATGGCACCTTGACAAGATCATAGATTGTTAAAACCTAACTTAACATAATTAAACAGTTCGTAGATTATGTGATCAAAAAAGTTCGTCTAGTTAATAGTTTCACCGAAAATTGCATTATATATTTTAACCCATTATGCATTTCAGACGTTATGTACCTATTTTGACACATATCCTTCGCGGAGTAATAAAAGTGAGTTTATTAAATAAATTAACATTTAAATATAGAAAGTTAGATAGCAGTTCAGAGAGGCAATGCAGCCAGCGTCTTGGGGTCGATGCCTGTGGCGGAATATTTTGACGACAACATGTTTACTTCATAGCTTTATAAATAGTAGTAGTTTTAGTATTAGTCTGTTTTAAAATCTTGCTTTGTTTCATTATTTATTATTTTTATTATTAGACTAAACATAAAATGAACTTTATCTGTTTCGTTTAACTTGGGCCTCTGCAAAGTAACGCCTGAATCTGTATAAAATATTTAATGGTCTCCAAACACTAAACTTAATATCGATAAACTGTTAAATTTATAGTGTTCTATTCACTTTATTGTCTCTATGATGAGGCAGTTATAAAAACCATAGTACTCAAGCTTTATGGTTGAAGTCATGAATGTTACGATCCTTATACGAACAGAATGAAGCGATAAAAGTGTATGAAGATGCGTCGGGTACTTAAGTGTTATATAAGTTTTTAACTATGCTGAGCCTCGGAATGAGAATTCATAAAAGATTTACTATGATTGTACTCTTTTATTCATAAAAGTTACAACGTAACAAGAGGCTGTTCTGCTTAAGTCGCGTATCCACTAGAATCAGCCTCAGGTCGAGCAGCTGCCTCGCTCCGAGGCCACGCGAGTGGAGACGCTGCTTAAGACGTTGAGGCAGCGTTAAGGCAGCGTCTCCCCTTGCGCGGCCTCGGAGCGAGGCAGCCGCTCGACCCGAGGCTGCTTCTAGTGGATAAGCATCTTTATAGACAAGGACGGGTTCATAAGGCAGCGTCTCCCCTTGCGCAGCCTCGGAGCGAGGCAGCCGCTCGACCCGAGGCTGCTTCTAGTGGATAAGCACCTTTATAGACAAGGACGGGTTCATAAGGCAGCGTCTCTCCTTGCGCAGCCTCGGAGCGAGGCAGCCGCTCGACCCGAGGCTGCTTCTAGTGGATAAGCACCTTTATAGGCAAGGACGGGTTCATAAGGCAGCGTCTCCCCTTGCGCGGCCTCGGAACGAGGCAGCCGCTCGACCCGAGGCTGCTTCTAGTGGATAAGCACCTTTATAGGCAAGGACGGGTTCATAAGGCAGCGTCTCCCCTTGCGCGGCCTCGAAGCGAGGCAGCCGCTCGACCCGAGGCTGCTTCTAGTGGATAAGCACCTTTATAGACAAGGACGGGTTCATAAGGCAGCGTCTCCCCTTGCGCGGCCTCGAAGCGAGGCAGCCGCTCGACCCGAGGCTGCTTCTAGTGGATAAGCACCTTTATAGACAAGGACGGGTTCATAAGGCAGCGTCTCCCTTGCGCGGCCTCGGAGCGAGGCAGCCGCTCGACCCGAGGCTGCTTCTAGTGGATAAGCACCTTTATAGACAAGGACGGGTTCATAAGGCAGCGTCTCCCTTGCGCGGCCTCGGAGCGAGGCAGCCGCTCGACCCGAGGCTGCTTCTAGTGGATAAGCACCTTTATAGGCAAGGACGGGTTCATAAGGCAGCGTCTCCCCTTGCGCGGCCTCGGAGCGAGGCAGCCGCTCGACCCGAGGCTGCTTCTAGTGGATAAGCACCTTTATAGGCAAGGACGGGTTCATAAGGCAGCGTCTCCCCTTGCGCGGCCTCGGAGCGAGGCAACCGCTCGACCCGAGGCTGCTTCTAGTGGATAAGCACCTTTATAGGCAAGAACGGGTTCATAAGGCAGCGTCTCCCCTTGCGCGGCCTCGGAGCGAGGCAGCCGCTCGACCCGAGGCTGCTTCTAGTGGATAAGCACCTTTATAGGCAAGGACGGGTTCATAAGGCAGCGTCTCCCCTTGCGCGGCCTCGGAGCGAGGCAGCCGCTCGACCCGAGGCTGCTTCTAGTGGATAAGCACCTTTATAGGCAAGGACGGGTTCATAAGGCAGCGTCTCCCTTGCGCGGCCTCGGAGCGAGGCAGCCGCTCGACCCGAGGCTGCTTCTAGTGGATAAGCACCTTTATAGACAAGGACGGGTTCATAAGGCAGCGTCTCCCTTGCGCGGCCTCGGAGCGAGGCAGCCGCTCGACCCGAGGCTGCTTCTAGTGGATAAGCACCTTTATAGACAAGGACGGGTTCATAAGGCAGCGTCTCCCCTTGCGCGGCCTCGGAGCGAGGCAGCCGCTCGACCCGAGGCTGCTTCTAATGGATAAGCACCTTTATAGGCAAGGACGGGTTCATAAGGCAGCGTCTCCCCTTGCGCGGCCTCGGAGCGAGGCAGCCGCTCGACCCGAGGCTGCTTCTAGTGGATAAGCACCTTTATAGGCAAGGACGGGTTCATAAGGCAGCGTCTCCCTTGCGCGGCCTCGGAGCGAGGCAGCCGCTCGACCCGAGGCTGCTTCTAGTGGATAAGCACCTTTATAGACAAGGACGGGTTCATAAGGCAGCGTCTCCCCTTGCGCGGCCTCGGAGCGAGGCAGCCGCTCGACCCGAGGCTGCTTCTAATGGATAAGCACCTTTATAGGCAAGGACGGGTTCATAAGGCAGCGTCTCCCCTTGCGCGGCCTCGGAGCGAGGCAGCCGCTCGACCCGAGGCTGCTTCTAGTGGATAAGCACCTTTATAGGCAAGGACGGGTTCATAAGGCAGCGTCTCCCCTTGCGCGGCCTCGGAGCGAGGCAGCCGCTCGACCCGAGGCTGCTTCTAGTGGATAAGCACCTTTATAGGCAAGGACGGGTTCATAAGGCAGCGTCTCCCCTTGCGCGGCCTCGGAGCGAGGCAGCCGCTCGCCCCGAGGCTGCTTCTAGTGGATAAGCACCTTTATAGGCAAGGACGGGTTCATCAGGCAGCGTCTCCCCTTGCGCGGCAGTCGCTCGACCCGAGGCTGCTTCTAGTGGATAAGCACCTTTATAGGCAAGGACGGGTTCATAAGGCAGCGTCTCCCCTTGCGCGGCAGTCGCTCGACCCGAGGCTGCTTCTAGTGGATAAGCACCTTTATAGGCAAGGACGGGTTCATAAGGCAGCCTCTCCCTTGCGCGGCCTCGGAGCGAGGCAGCCGCTCGACCCGAGGCTGCTTCTAGTGGATAAGCAGCTTTATAGGCAAGGACGGGTTCATGCCATACCATGTCTAAGTCAGGCTGAGGCTTGTAAACTCAGTGGGAGTTTTCAGTAGCAAAATACGCCTCGATAAACTATCACAAACTATGAGAACTGTTTGTTGCCATTTCGTTCCGCTAGTATCACTGGTAATTTTCCCTTGTAGTAAAGATTTAACGTGATTGCGTTCGAGACGTTTTTCGTGTCATCACTCTCTGTTAAGATGACGTCTCTGTCTGCTTCGTAGTAATAAATAGAGACGGAATCATAGATAACTGACACCTAAGATAAGTGGAACTTACGGGGAGTGGTAAAACAGGAGTTAAAACTTACACTAGTCTCACTTACTCCGAGCCGTTTTCAAGTTCATATTACAACGTTTTTTATTAAGTTAATTAACTCACAATTCACGTTTTGTTGATGCGAGAACGAAAATTACGCATGAAATACTTCAAAATAAGACACACAATAACGGGTATGTTTACCAAATTCAAATTGCCAATGACAATTCAATAATAATTAAAACGGGATCAAACCGAGAACATATTGTCGCTCGTATATTGCCTTGCGCCAGGTAAATACGGATTTGATTTACATCGGTTGAGCCAGATCACTGGTTAAAGACAAAGCATAGAGCAACTAGTTCTATGAAAATCCCTATTTTTGGTCAGCTCTCATCATAGTTTCTCATGTCTCTCATCAAGCTCTCAGTCTTATTACACATTAAGAATACATCAAAAGGATATCCCATATTAAACAATGTTTAGAGAAGTAAAAAAACAGGCTCAACAGCGTAGCGTGTTTTTCTCACATAGCTCTATATTAATTACTAAAGTTGAATAAGATATATTTCGTTCATACATTTTTGGATTTTTGAATCTACATACTCCTCGAATATTGTCGCAAAACAGCAGAGCAGCTAGTCTATCCAGAGGAGCTATTGTGGAGAGAAACCCTAATAGAGAGAGAGCCAGGCGAATGTAATCCTTGGAGACTGAAATATGAAAGAAGAGTTTCAAGCTGAAATTATGCAATCAGAATTCAGAAACTTCAACAATGTCATGTTTTCTTGACAAAATAACGTTCTTAACGCTAGCTAGTCATTCATCGTACCAGTTTATCCATTCGATAACTAGGATATATTTTTCTTCTTCCGTCTGATTACAGACCAATTAAAAAGCCAAGATGGATGTGTGTTTGCGTGTGCGTGTCTCAACCAGTTTGATTGGCTAATTGCACTTGTGTGTGTGCAACTAGACGCAACTGTAAGCGCACGCTAAGGCGCAGTATTAACCGGGCTCACTTTGCCTTTCGCAGGACTCTCGTCTTTACTTTTTATTTGGTTGGAGCGTCTTATACGCGAATATAGTTTCTTTCAATCTTCTTGTTCTTAGTCTGTGCGCCCGCTATTCAAATTGGAATCGGTTCACAATGTGTGGCAGACGCCCCGCATGACTGCACATCGTCATGACAACCCACTAGTGCGTAACATCGTAATAATAAGGGTTAATTTAATCAAATCACGGCGCTAACGTGATGTGGTGACGGATAGTTTGATAGCTGTATGCTTCGCTGAATTCGAATAGGATAGATACCTACATTCAATTAGATAACTCTCGAAGAGATTCTGTCTCGTCTTAAGAACAAATAGTATCTTCAATTTAATTTAGTCCGACAATTCAGTCGCAATCAAAGATTTGATTTGCGATCAAGTTTATTCCTCGGTACCTAACAATTTATAGTAAAGAACGAGCTCCTTAGGTCATAACTATTATTTAAAATGATTTAATGTTTTCCTGTGAACACATTATACATAAACACTCTTCATATACTCCCGTGTTCAATGTTTGTCTAAATTTGCTTTGAAAGACAGGTGTAGTTCAAAAGAAGGTACTATCATGAACTAAACTACCTATGCTAATGTTTCCGATGGCAACAGGCTTTTAGGTATCCAAGATAAGGCTTAAGGGAATTTATTCTGTAAATAATTATAAAAGTTCAGTACATAAAACTATACTAAAACTAAAATTTTGAGGTCACTTTAATATATTATTTTAGGTCGAAACTGCTCCATCCACACTGAAAGGCAGTGAAATTCATTATGCATTTTTGCTGCCGAGCTATCTATTTTAATCTTTCTACTTTCCACGGGGAAAATGGCTGTGGAAGCTCAAACGATGTATTGTGTTTTACTACGCGTTGCACAGAATACTCAAATTGCAATATTGGGTTGTAAGGTGCAAACGGATCATAATAAAAAGATTAGTAAAGGCTGGTAGTAAGTCAAATTTATATGTCAACTAGCCACCCGCCCCGGCTTCGCACGGTATATTATGCATGTATTATACATATAAACCTTTCTCTTGAATCACTCTATCTATTAAAAAAACCGCATCAAAATCCGTTGTGTGGTTTTGAAGATATAAGCATACATAGGGACATAGGGACACAGGGACAGAGAAAGCGACTTTATTTTATACTATGTAGTGATAGTGAAGACTAGGGATGGATAGACTGTCTGGTTGTTGGTCAGGATTCAAACGAGCTTTATGCGTAGCCCAGCTTAGGTCACCGTCTTGGCCATCTTCATCGTACATTAATAGGATAGAAATAACAGAACACGTGTTTCGCTTGTATCTACAGCTAGTCTTCATTCATTAGATTTAAGAAACTTACAGGCCTAAATTAGCTATCAATCATTAAGTAAAACAATTTTGTTTCTTACATACATACATACCGTCACGCCTCTTTCCCATAGGGGTAGGCAGAGACTACTTTGTTCCACTTGCTACGACCCTGACAGTCATCAATCTCTTCATACATGCTCGTCGGTTTCGGGTACTCCTGACCTGACCTTTTTCCAAAACGTCTCCTATTTGGTCTTAACGTAACCATTCACACTCCCCATATTAGATCTGTTTAGTTAGTCTACTTTCATTCATCCGCTCTACATGCCCAAACCAACTAAGCATACTTTTTTCTATCCTAGTCACTATATCCTCTTTCACACCAGCACGTTCTCTTATCACACTGTTCCTTATTCTATCTTTCAGAGATACACCTTTCTCACAATGATTGCAACTAAATTGTTACTAGAATCTATATTCAATTTTTAGTGTAAATATAACTTGTATGACATGCGAACATTTGTGTATTTTCTAACTAATTGATTAACTGCAAATAAAACGGTATTGTTATGCTTGAATGTCACTATTTGAAACTTTATTGTCAACGATTAATGACGTTCTAACTAATTCTAAGTGTGAACACAAACATTAAACATCATGGTGACTTTGCGTGTCCTAGTTAACACAATAATATTAGAAAACAAACTTCAAACACTGGGTACGAAGTTACACACAGCATTACGAGTAGAAGTCTTTGGTACCTATTAAATATTTACTTGTATAATGTAATATTTGCTAAAGCGCCGCTCACATTCGCTGAATAAAGGGCACGTATGCTTCAAACTATTTCATTCAATATTACTGAGGCAATTTTTAGTCTGTAGTTTCTTCCAGGTGAGAGGTCTATAACCTTTTGGTGAAACAGAACAAAAGTACTTTACGGTATGTACTACTTATACAGCTAAGTAATAACTGGTAAAGGCATTTTCGAGTGATTCTTCCATTTTCATTGACTACATTTCATTGATTAAATTTTTCTTACTGCATTACATTTTTATACAAGGAACTTGCGTGGCTTATAATTTTTTTAAGTTTTAAAACTACGATCAGGAGCTATTAAAATGTTAAAAACACTTAAACTTCTTTGGATTTGTTCTACTATGTCTTAATTTTGTGATGATATGCGTCACATTGCAGCTTGCTGAATCATAAGCAAACTCGATCGTTAACTCCATCGAAATCTCAACAACTTGAGGATTTGACGATCTCAAAATACCTAAGTCGGAGCGAACGTTAAATTAGTGAGTACATACTAAACCAGCAGCGGCCAAATGTCAAAACGAACACGACACGTATAATTTACTTAACGTTGCTTACGACTTACGGACAAATTTCTATCGATTTCACTCGGCGGCGGACCATGTGTCACCAACAGACCAATGGTATTGTATTTAGATATATAAACAGTGTTCGATCAATAGCAATCAACTAAGAGACGCGTGCTGACCCATATAATTGACCGGAAAGGTTCTTTACCTGTGCTTAGTATTTCACCAAATAGGCTATTTGTTCTTTTAACGTGGGACCATTTTTGGGCTTAGAATAACTTAATTTAGAGAGTGTAGTTTCGTCTTTACTTAAATATATAACATTCAATTCAATTAATTTCATTTCTGGGAATGATCAAATCTGTATTTTTAAATACACAAAGAATTAGTAGAAGTTATGGTTGTAAGATACCTACAGTTTTTGACCATTATCAAGTAGTATTTTTTGGGTCAGCCTTTCTTCAATAAAACCTCTTAAGCAGATAGTTTTTCAATATCATAGAAGGTACCGTGCGTGACTAGCAAATAGGGCAAACGTTTGCGTGCCTGCTCTTACTTTCTTACGTGATTAAATTCGTTTACGTATCATAGCTCATTGCAATTGTAATTTATGAATGAATATTTACTTCGCACCGGTACTTGCCATGTCGAAGGTTTACTATGACTGGCAGTAACCATTTTGCAATCTTTGTCATCGCTTATATTTGACCTTAACTATAATGACACATAAACTTACAAGGTTTGTTATTACAAAGTGAAAAATGTATTTTTAGAAAAATCACGTTTTCAACAAACACAAAGCATTTCAAAGCAAACACGGATGTTAGTTTCACAATTATTTCTCTGGGAAAAATATTTTCGCTGTACTTAAAACATTGTAGAATTGGCTTAAATGTCGGTGCTACGAATGAACAAGTTGCTCGTACTAGTTTGATTCATGTTATTATAATAGCGTCTATATTATTAATTCGTTTTACAAGTTAATGAAGAAATGGGTCGTCTCAATGTAATGGACATCATCAGTGTATTTGGCTCGTTACAAAATTGTCACGTAATTTTTTTATCAGAAACGAGTATACTTTTTTCACTTCAGCCAAGTAGAGATGGTGGTGGAATGTTTCTATTCGTCAGCGGTTTGAATGGCGACTACGATTCTGATTTAGAAAAACTCAAAGTGCTAAATTTCGAAAATTAAGAATAGTCCACGTTCATTTATATTTGCATAGCTATATTTGTTAGCGTTACATGGATGATCTACTTTACCAAAGCGAAATTACTAATTGTGCCTCGCGCTTTATTGTTGTAATAATGAGGTCCGTCCAATCAGTATGATCAAAGAGCTTCAGAGTTATAAGTGCCCAACAAAGGCGATCGATATCCTAAATAAGATTCGAAGTAGTTAGCCAGTGTAACCACGCCTGAGTTGACGGCGAAAACTAGTTCCTTAACTTACGCAAGTTAAACTAAACTTAGCCAGCACGTAATTAATTATTCAGTTATTACATCTAAAACAAAAAATATATAACCTTCCCTTAACGTATTACTACTACACCTAGTACTATTTTGATATGATGGAATGGAAGGCAATTTATTTACTTTCAAATGAGAGTGTAGTGAACTTAATCTATTTTATTCAATAAAACTTGTCTCCTTCGATAGCCTAATTTTAATCCATATGTATTTCTTTTCTTTTCTCCTTAACGGCGGCCGGCCGTGAGGCTTGGGCGAATGTCAGTTTAAATGACAAGTGTGCGGTAAAAAATATAATTCAAAAATCTTGTGACAAAACGTCGGCAACGTTGTACGGTGATACGGTCAAAGACCCCCTCACCCCTGTCGGGCTCCTAGCCAGCGGTCAATGGTATCCCACAGAAACTGCCAGGAAATCATTAGCCGATGCCCAGGGTGCACCGGACCAAGTACTGCTCTTCCCCCCGGACGAATCCAAAAACAAACCGCAGCTCTTGACCACACCCGGAGGTAACCCGACTCGCACCTCTAATCCATAGGTTCAAGTGACATACGGTATCAATCAAAACATAAAAACAGTAGGTATAAAAAGTAAAGCCGTCGGAAAGGAATTCGTAACAGAGGGGTTGTTTTTTTTTAACTTTAATGGGTATAATATTGTGTGTAGGTACTTCAATAATATGATTTATTAATATTTAGAAAAATGTGTGAACAAAGAGCCTGGTGTAATCGCAGTAATTATACGCTTCGTTGAATTTCGAACAACCTCGGCGTTTGATCTTCCAAGCATATTTTTTAATATTTTAAATTGCTACTAAATATTGACTAAGTAATAAATATATAGTAGGTAATCATGCTTAACGTGGCCATAAGGTTTTGATACCTTAGGCTCTGTCTACCCGGTAAGGAATAAAGATTACATATGTATGTATGTAATAGATATTACTACTCTCTTTTTAGTAAATAGTTGACACATAGCTACGGAAAAAAGTTTGAGATTGTAAATATAATTATGTATACTGATGGTTAAAATTCTATACATTCTATACATAAAGCTAAACTTACTCGTATTTATTGTTTTTCATGTAAAACATGAAATGTGACATTGGTTTCCATGTCGGTTTCAGTAATTACTAATTCAGTGGGTAAATTATTGATTCCACAAATTGTTCAGTGTTCGATACCAAACGTTTATTGTTAAAATAATTTCAAACGTTTTTATTTCCAAATAACTCGGTCTACTACAATTTTACTAACTATTTCTATACGAAAAATCGATTATTTTTGTGCTTCTTAATTTTCATTTTGGCCATTCGTTTCAGACATTTCTAAGAAAAATACTGTCTGAGAATGACAAATGCAGATACTGCGAATAATTGTGAATAAATCAAATTTAATGAAATTCGAAGTGTAGGATAGATTTCCTACTCCAAAATTAAATTAAATGTTTTCGAACGGGTTTTCTTTAGGAAGATATTACAAGCATATTAGTTGTGAATGTTTATTTAAACAAACTCCCGAAAGCAATTCAATTTTATTTGAGGGAAACATCGCCAAAATTCCGCTCTTGCTGGGACACTAAGGAATTACTGTCTAATGAAGTTTACTTTTATTCCATTTATAGATTTATATTAAACTCAGTGGAGAAATTTTGATTAAAATTAGATTTCAGGAATTTTGTATTCATAGGTTAGTGTAACTTAAGATTTGTTTTACATTGTAAACTTTCCTTTTTTCTGTATTCGGCTGAAGGGCTAAGCACCCAGCGCCAGAAATAAAAAAAAAAAAATCCGCTCTTGCTTCAGTACGTTAAAGACAAAAGTTACAGACTTTGTGCATCACCACCTGCAATTGTTTTATTTGTGAATCCAGTTGCTTTGCAGTTCGTGTCGGCACAGTGTATGTGTATTTTATATGTTTAGTTTTTTAATTTTATCTGGGTCCTACTGAAAAACAGCGTTGCGACTTGCCGCAACATTATGCTGAGTGGGGCCCATTTTACACCACATCGGTACTGTTCCTAATATATTGTATTTCTTCCTATTATATATCTACGTGTATCGAATGTGTGTAAATAAATGTTTCTCTCTCTCTCTTTCTCTCTCTCTCTCTCTCTCTCTCTCTCTTTGAAATCCACGATCCCATATTGTCATATCGGTATCACAATAATATTACGACCGGATAGCCTAGTGGTTAGTACCCCTGACTATGAAGCTAGAGGTCCCGGGTTCGAATCCCGGTAGGGGCAGACAGTTGTATGATGAATACGAATGTTTGTGCCCGAGTCATGGATGTTGTATGTATTTAAGTATGTACCTATTTATCTACGTATGTTTATCCGTTGCCTGGTACCCATAGTACAAGCTTTGCTTAGTTTGGGGCTGGGTCAATTGGTGTAATTTGTCCCAAGATATTTATTATTATCAAGATATTTATTTATTAACCGTCTAATTCATGCCATAGACTTAGTACATTCGAGTACATTTTACTTCCCGCAACATATTGAACAGATCCAAAGCGCTGGAAGAATCCGGCTTGTAACAATACTCGAACCCGTGTGACCTAGTTGTGAAATAAAGATATCTCCATTTTTCAACAACATTCTTGTTCGATACTTCCCTTGGCTGGTTAGTAGGATCTGATAAATACCTAATTTAGACTTGAAATAGATCGTTCATTCTTTCGATTCTTCCATGCTGGTCTTCGATACTCCCAAGTAAAGAAAAAACATAGAATTTACCAGTTGCTTCTCTTCCCGCGCAAATGGTAAAAGCCCATCGAGGGAATGGGCGAGTCTTAGGAATCATGTTATAGGCGATGCGGCCAGCAACCCATCATTATTTTGATTTCCCTTTCTACCTATACGCCCTTAATCATGCAAAACGTAGATTTAAGGTTTTGTTACCTTAGGCTCTGTCTACCTCGTAAGGGTCGTATAAATAGGTGATATATTTATTTATGTATGTATAGATCGTTCAGATTTCTAATAACCTTTCAAAGATGAAGATGAGTCGTTCCGCGTAGGTGGGCGAAGTAATGAATAACGTAGACTCAGTAGCCAAACAACTGGCTTTAACTGCGGAGGAAATCCAATGCACTTGGATACTTCAATTATTTAATACTAGCTATTGCCCGCGACTTCGTCCGCGTAGAATCAAATATAGCCTATTTTTATCAGGGATAATGTAGGATTCTAACGGTGAGAGAACTTTCGAAATCGGTCCAGTAATTTCGGAGCGTATTCGATGCAAACAAAAAAATCAAAATTTTCCTCTTCATAATATTAGTATAGCAACGATCTAATCTATTTTTACGTAACTTAAACATTTTTTGTTCATTAACGATTTAAAGACTGCGTGTTGCGACAACTTAATAACTAAACAAATTTAGTTGTTTTGGAGAGTGCTTAAACTAGACTGTACGGTCAAGTGCAAAAATAAGTATCGATATGAACTTCTCAAAAATATGTCCCACGACCTTATTACGCCGGTGTAAGAGCGTATGGTACTTATTTTTGAAACTTTGACTAGATACATATTATTACACTTGACTGTACAATTAAAATAGTATATTAGACAGCTCTTCGTATTCAAAATTCCAAACTAAGTACACTTGTTAATTTATATTAAAGCAATAATTAAATACGCAACTCATCACAAAATCTAAACTTTATACATCAAGATAGATTAGTGCAAAGCTTCCGTCTTGCAGCGAAGACTTAGTGCTTATTAAGCTCTAAGTGCTGAACTTTGAAGCGAGCTGCAAGCTGTTATCTTTACTTATCACTAACAACTAGCGACTTCACCTGGATTACATAATTCACCGCACCTTTGAATAACTAGTCAAGTGGACTTTTAATAATTAAACTAGTATTGTTATAGGTACTATCAAAGGAATCAAGAATTTTTATTTCTTGATTTTTATGTTTACTTTTACGGTTTTACCGTTAGAAATTAAATTTCTAAATGTCAGTGAAAATTAGAACACATAGAAAAATCCGAAAAGTAAAGCTATGGCCGGGAATCGAACTCGGACCCTCGTCATTCCGTGACGTGTGCGTGTCCTACACCACCCATAGCAGGTGGGTAAGCCTTCAAATTTTTCTATATGTTACTAGCTGTCACGTTATAGCTGTATAGCTTCACCTTTCCAATTTTTTGATGTGTTCTAATTTTCAGTGTCGTTTAGAAATTTTAATTATACATACATACATACATACCGTCACGCCTCTTTCCCACAGGGGTAGGCAGAGACTACTTTGTTCCACTTGCTACGATCCTGACATACTTCTTTCGCTTCATCCACATTCATCAATCTCTTCATACATGCTCGTCGGTTTCGGGTACTCCTGACCTGACCTTTTTCCAAAACGTCTCCTATTTGGTCTCGAAACGTCCGTCTAGGCCTTCCCCTCCCAACGTTACCATTCACACTCCCCATATAGATCTGTTTAGTTAATCTACTTTCATCCATCCGCTCTACGTGACCAACTAAGCATACTTTTTTCTATCCTAGTCACTATATATATATATTCTTTTTTTTCACAACTTGTTTTCCCGAAATCGTATTACGTTATAAAAATGTAAAGTTGTGGATGTTTGCTCGTTCTGTTTACTTTCCGTTCACTGGCAATTTATTTATATTTAATTAAAGCGAGACGTGAACTCGAACGCCACCCAAATTAACACATGGAAAGTTTTTACTTAATAATTGACTTCGCAGGCACAACTTTGACTTGCCTAATATTCAAGTATGGTAATTTCACAAAACAAATTATGTCCTAAATATACCTATGCAAAAATGTTTACGAGTAAAAAGTTTTAAAGGATTTGTCGTGCTGTCTCACTCACTCTTATGGGTTTGATACTCGAATCGGCACAGTGAGAAAAGGACTATACTTGCCTCAGCCAGCAATTGCCTACTTCCTGGCCTAGACGGTAATGTACTATTAATGTTTTTTGCGATTTGTGTCAGTTTCTTTATATTTGTACAATAAAGCATTTACTTCCTTACGTTGTCACCCTGGACGGCTAGGTTAGAATAAATACCTCTTGTGCCAGTAATTTCACCGTCTGTCTTACTCTCCACGCCGGAACACAGAAGCGCATGCAATTAGTGATTAAGATGGTGGTGGAGATCCGGACGGACCTTGCATAAGTTCGTTCCAGCCGCAATAGTTATTCGTGTCACAAGGGAGCAAATTGACGTATTTACGGCGAGGGCGGTACATTGAATTCAGAATGTAGCGACGAAATCCTCAGCGCAGCAAGGGATTCTAAAGTAAAATCCTGACCGTAGCGAGGGAAGTGTTAACGCCCAAGATAAAAATATTATTCCACCCGAGTTGCTCATGCCGAGCAATAAGAAACTTGAAAAAAAAACAATTCTAAATATAATTAAAGAACAACCAGAAAATGGCGTGGTTTTGCACTTAACAACCTCAAAAAATGCATTTGCAAAAAAACACTTATAAAAGCCTTGAACAGAAAAGTTGCACTTTGATCCCTCTTGACAGAGAGCAAAAGTTACTTTTCTGATTTTGAATGAGAGGTGTGAAAAATACTTTGACGCATCTCACTACTGGTTCTCATTACAAACCAACACACTGAATTAAGCAACAAACCTTGAACATGCTAAGAACACAATATGATAAGAACCTTTTCAAAGGTCTGCACTTGAAAATTGTTCGCAAGAAATTTCTTTGCAGAGAGCGCTCTGGGATATTTTTCTAGAGTTTATCGTAGAGAAAATCTCTTTATTACGCGAGCGTTATTAAAGATTTTTCACAATCTACGGAAAGTCCCAAGTCACGCGATGCAATATATTATTAAATTTAATGAAAGACTTGTTTAATTCTACTACCTAACTCCAATTTAACACCGTAAGATTGTCAGCAATATTCTTTAGCACCTGCTCCTAAAGTAATTTTGGAAAGAATTGCTTCTTCTTCGATTAATATTCGAAGACACACAAAAGCAAAGACTAGATAAACAAGTCATGATAAAAAAATACCAATTTTTGAAGGCCTTATTGTCACTAAAGTGACTGGTGTTAACCAAATTGTTAGGCAATTATTTTGGTACCGATAAAATTGCGAAATAAATTATTTACACCGTATTAAGAATGGGCTTAAAAGATCTGTCATTTCAAACACATTTTGCCGAAAGTATTATATGGAATGACAGAAATTTTTCAATCCTATTTTAAATATCGAAAATATCGAGAAATACCTTGCTTTTTCCAACTCATTGTTATAAGTATGACTCAGAGCAGATCAAAACGATGCTCTGTTGGTTGTTTTACCATTCCTCTATAACTCAGGGCTTCTAAGGGTCAGTGGACCCCTCAGAGGTTCGTAAAATGTTTGTTAGGGGTCCGCATATTTACTTTTTTTGTTTTCTTGTGCTATAATAAGCTTAGGCAGCGGCAGTCCACGGACTTTTCGAAATTCTGAAGGTGGTCCGTGACCGGAAAAAGTTTAAGAAATATGGTCCTATATTCTTGTCTATAGTCTTTGAAGACAAATTTCCAAAACTGACTACAGCAAAAAAGTTTTCATAAAAGTAACATTTCAGTTAAAGGATTTAATTATATGAAAGAAGGATCATTAGCATGCATTTATTCACTCAGCAGTGAAACACGGAGTAGAATGGAGTTCCATGCATATTCCACAAACTTGAAACTGGCTATATTTTCTGCACTCGACTTAAACACTTTTAATATTATGCAAGTTAAATTGTTGATGTTTCTGCAGTAGCCCTGGGAACTAGCTTATGTAGTCCTTTACCTTGACTTTATACCAGACATGTTAGATTGTGGCCACGCCTGACTGCGTAGGTATGCGTATAATTATACGTGTTTTATTTTTTGTCAAGTTGAAAAAAAGCAAATGAAACAGTTTAATTCACCAGCCGACTAATTTGTAGTTCATGTAAATCTTTTAAAACTAATTTCAAATACTTCTAAGTTCTATTAAGAAAAAAATCAAGAATATACCTAAATAGCATTCTTGTTAGTAGCAGAAGATCAGGTACCCTTAACCGGCATATATGTATCAAGAGATTGATGAATATGAGTGAAGCCAAACAGGTATGTCAGGATCGTAGCAAATGGGACAAAATAATGTCTAAAATAATGTGTAACCTACCCCTATAGGAAAGAGGCGAAACGTTATGTAGGTATGAATATGTAAACTGCATTTAAATACTTGGTTAACTAAAACAGGCATACAAACATTTGACAAGACAAAAAATATCGGCGACCATGATTTAAAAGTAAGACAATGAAATTAAAAAAAAAGTAGAGACGATTAAAGGAGCTTCCTTTTAGACGGATTAAAACAAACAGCAATCATTTTCTTAAATGAATGTGATTTGTATCTTTTTACAAACAGAATCGTTTATTTGACACATTCGTTAGAAACATGTGTAAAATCACACGACCAACCAAAGTTACAACAGGATCGATATTTACTCGAAGACAATGTTGACAAGGAAATCATTTGTACAATAAATGTAAAATGATTACGTTTGATCAACTACCTCTTACTATATTGTTCTTTGTCTTTTTAAATAGTGTGGTGAAATGAAATACCATGTTATCATTTCTACGGTTTCTTTTTACCGCGAGGTGTGGCTTAAAGGTGGCCACTGGGAATGAAAAAACACTATACTCAATTATGGTACACAATTATGTAAGTAATAAGTGTTCGTTTCCACTTGTGTAAAAAGTTATTTGTGAGTGTTTACGAGGATTAACTTCTTCATAAAATACAAAGAGTGTTTGACTGCATAGAAGTACCTAGTAACAGTTCTCAAAAATTGTAAATGTTGCCTTTATTTTCCTTTAAAAATCATTTAGAGAGACTAATTCTTCTTTTTTGTATATTAATGAATGTCTATAGCCTTTGTTCGTTAGTTTGTTCCTAAAAATAACAACGTAACGCAAGGTACACGCACAAATATATACGCCTCGGTTAATTAGAACTTTTTTTAGTTAAGCCTTTACAACTCACCGCGTTGACCGAAAAAAATTGAAAAAGAAAAAAAAACATTGGAAACGAAAACTGCGAGTCCACTGATTATTAAAGTAACCTTCAGACCGTTATTTTCACATCTAACATTTTTCGTTGGTACAAGTACTTAATATCTAATGAAAATTAAATAATAAAATTGTGTCCGCCTTAAATATTCTTTTATCGTTCTCAATTCAGAATTAAGAAATTTCAGTAATCACTTACATTTTCCCCGACGTTTTAAAGCCTTACGTGCTTCTAATTTGCCTTTTTTCCGTTATTCCGTAATTAGATGTTTTTCAAATTGCCTCTAAATAACAGCGGTTTTTCATGCCCGCCCATATTAAAGCCGTTTTCCACCCGCGAGTTTTTGTGTAGGCTATTTTTCTTAATTTACAATCTGTATTAAAAAGGTCGGTAATATGTTATAGGATGCACGAATTACGGTATGATTAAACATAAAACATATCGCGGTTTATTTTAATAAGAAAGATATTTTAGAAATTTCTTTTTCGGAAATTGCTTGGTAATTGTTTTGTATTGAGGTTCAACATGAAAGTCGTAATTGTGGTTTTTCGTAGCGTAGGTAGGTGAAGAAAAAAATGTTAAAGTGACAAATAAACTTCAAAATATTTTTTACAAAGATGAACTTGACTTCTAGTGGTTAGATAAATGTTGTTTATTGGAAAAGAAAAACAAATCATAATAAAAAACAGTCACAACTTAAAAATAACGCAGAGATAGTAAAACTAAAATCACTACTAATTATAAAACAAATTGTTATAAAGCTATAAATAAAATAACTTGGTTGGTTAGATTAACTTGAAATTCAGTAAAGCACACAGGAACAGCAAATATGCTTTTACATATTTTTTTAAAGAAAATCTTTGATAAAGACGTGTTTGAATAAAGAAAAATGTTGATATTATGTATTTTGGTGCTGAATATTTCACGTTAATTTCTTCCTTAATTGCCGTCAACATGGAAAAGTTTCACATTTTTAAAAACCCGGTTGATTCGGTTAGTCGGGGGTATATAAAGTGCCCAAGTGTATTTTGTTTCAACGTACGAGTATATAAAATCTAGTGAAACAAACAAAGGTACAATAGTCAAACATGAGAACTTCTTCCATTTTCAACTTGTAAAAAAATATTTTAGAGTTTCCCCTCAAACTTTGTGGTCTATAGAAAAAACGAAACAAAACAAACCAGGCTTATCTTAAATAAGCAGTGTTTCATAATAATTGTGGTACGAAATAGCGTGTCCATGTCACCAGAATTGTGGAATTTGACGCAAACAGCTTTATTCCGTAAGAAAAGAAACAACAGTAGACATAATTATCTTCTTCTACTATATAAAAATAAGTCTGGTTTTCCTTCCTGACGCTATAACTCCAGAACGCACGAACCGATTTCCACGGTTTTGCATTCGTTGGAAAGGTCTCGGGCTCCGTGAGGTTTATAGCAAAACACACGCGGACGAAGTCGCGGGCAACAGCTAGTATTTCATATAAACTAAAATGTGAATGTAAATTCCGTATCTTGCGATATCTATACTAATATTATAAAGAGGAAAGATTTGTACCTATTTTTGTATGATTGTATGTTTGTAATGAATATGCTCAAAAAGTACTGGGCCGATCTGGATGAAATTTGGAACATAGATAGATTATAGTCTGGAATAACACATAGGCTACTTTTTATCCCGGAAAATTGCGTGATTCCCGCGGGATAGCGATAAACGAATTCTACGCAGACGAAGTTGCGGGCAACTGCTAGTTTGATATAAAAAGCTTTGCTGTCAGAGACAACAAGATTTTGATGGTAACAAACCAAAGCTTGATTTGTAGGTATCGATATAGTTAAATGGCTACTTCTTGTAAAAATAAAAATACAAGGAAATAAACCTAAATAAAAAATGTGAATTAAAATAAAAGACAATAAGTTTTGACTCCTATTTTCTATTTTTTTAAGTCGAGTTTAAGCTTGCAAAAATCACACTGTAAGTCGGATTACATTCTGTCACTACGACGACTTCTAATCCGTTCTCATCATGGCCTGGCAACGTATGAACGGAATGTGTAAACTGACCTTTAAATATGTACCTGCTAACGTTTTTGACCCATAAAATATCTACTGTTACGTGTTATAGAGAGAACCACAAACAACATTCCGTTTATGTCTCCGCAGAGACCACGCCGGGGTGCGAGTCGGGTTACCTCCACGTGTGAACAAGAGCTGCGGTTCGTTTTCCGATCCGTCCGGGGGGGAGAGCAGTGCTTGGTCCGGTGCACCCTGGGCAACGGCTAATGATTTCCTGGCAGTATAACTTGCGATCTGTCTCTTTGGGACATTCAGCAAGAGGTTGATATGTATGGTTTTTGGTCTTGTATGGTGCGTGTCCAGTGACACGCCCGTCTACAAGATTTTTTAATCATATTTTTGTTACTTTGACATTGGCGAAGTTGTCGTCGCTATAACGACTTGAAACGCCACAAATAAGAAGAAGAAGAACTAACGTTTTTGACCCACAAAAATCTACTGTTACGTGTTAAAGAGAGAACCACAAACAACATTCCGTTTATATCTCCGTAGAGACCACGCCCCCTCGGCCCTACTTTATTCTTGGGGACAACTTTTTGGCGATCAAAGCGAACACTTAATAAAGTGTCAAAGTGGCCTGCTGAACTTCTATGAACTGTCAGCACAACCATTAAGTACAGTCGACTCACGTAGCAACGGAAATTGACCGCTACCAAAATACCTAATTATATCACTAAACTCGATCTAAGATCGATTGTACTTATCCTGGATGATTAATTGGATAATTGAAACAATTTGCGTGTTGATTATAAACTGTTGTGAACAAAAGCTGTGGTAGCCCAGTAGTTTGACCTATGACCTCTCAAGCAGTCATGGGTTCGAGTACCAGGCTCCGCAATTCGTCGTTTTACATGTGCTTTCGGCGAGGGAAAATCATTTTGAGGAAGCGAAGCGATGTCTACTAAACGTGGTATTGGTAACCGAAGCTCTGTCTACCCCGTAAAACGCTTAATATTTACCCACGTTCGCATACTTGGTTATTTTATGGGTAAGCATAAGCACAAAAGATATAGAAGTATACTTGACACTAAAAGCGTAGTGCTGTGTCATCAGTAATTATCGATTCAAATCACCTTTTGATTGCAAAATAATGACACGAATGAACCAACTAAGTGCATTTTTTTCTATTTTCATGTAAACCTTTTGTTCGGTGATACAAAGTATCGTAAGGTATTATAACTATTACATACATTCATACATAGGGTAGACCGAGGCGAGTTGAGACAGAGGTGAGTTGATACAAAGCCGATTTCTCTGAACTGTGACAGTCTATCGGGCTCGTAACTTCGCTAATTCGTTGCTCTTTCTACACTCCACAGTTTGTGTGAAGTTGTGACCTCGCTAACTGTCATAGGTGCAGAGAAAAAGGCTTTGTATCAACTCATCTCTGTCTCAACTCGCCTCGGTCTCCCCTACATACCGTCACGCCTCTTTCCCATAGGGGTAGACAGAAACTACTTTGTCCTACTTGTTACGATTCTGCCATACCTCTTTCGCTTTGTCCACACCGCATTAAACGATCTCTTCATGCATGCTTGTCGGTTTAGGGTACTCTTGACCTACTGTAGACTATAGAAACTAACAAATAAAACAATTTACATTAAATTTCAAAATTCAACACGCAGCGCTGACCAGAGCAATGACACGACTGTCTTTGGTTTTTGTTTTCTTTGAAGCGCTGCGTGCAATTGACTTTATTTGTGGCCAGTGCCAAATATAATGTTTTAATAATAAAAATAGCTGCCTAAATAGGTGAGTCGCCTACACCTACCTTTTGTCAAAACGTATAATATTATTAGCAAGCAAGTTTAAATTTAGAATTCCGAGCCTCCAGATTCGAAGTATAAAATAAGCATATTGCTAAGTGTCTTAATCAACTAGTTTCTGAGACTAATTTGGCCACTTAAAACCACTCAATCAAGCTCCCTAAATTAACAAATCGCTCATTGCTTGACCTCCAAATATGAACTCGCTTAAGTTCATTACATTACATAAGGTACCGTCGCATGTCGAGAGCCAAGCCAGTTATCGTAACACTTACTTCGGCCGATAACCATCGCTAAGAAATGTAAACTAGAAGCAAACACGGGAATTTGACTTGTAAATGCGGATCGAACCGGTATGAAAGGGGAAACGATGAGTTTGCAATATTCAAGCGGGACTTAAGGCTGATCTTTCACCGCAGCAGGTTGTATCGTGTAGTCGGTTTATTAAATATTGAAAGGTCGTTGACGACGTGACGTTCGGAACTATTTTATCTATGAGCGAAAATATGTGAAATGTCAATAGTTAAAAGAGTAATAAAAAGTGTTCTCCATTTAGATCTGTACATTTTTTGATAAAATTTCGTCGATACATAAAAATATTTGACCATCGAACCCTGACATGCTAAACAAATAGGCTTCTCAAAACTGCCTTGCCGCAGTCGGGTACATACATACATACATAAATCACGTCTTTATCCCTTACGGGGTAGACAGAGCCTAAGCTAACAAGACCTAAAGCCACGTTTAGCATAGTTGTAGGCGTAGGTGGAAAGGGGAATCAAAATAGTGATGGGTTGCTAGCCGCATTGCCTATAAAATGATTTTTGCCCATTCCCTCGATGGGTTTTTACCATCTGCGCGGGAAGAGAAGCAACTGAAACATTCTATGTTTTTTCTTTGTTCCCAGACCAGCATGGAAGTCGGGCAATTATTATTACTTCATCAAAAGTCGAATTCAAAGAACTATAACCGTCGTCACTAAAAATTTTGAAACTCGTGACCCGATTAGGAGAATTCCCTTTTCGTTTGAACGAGTAAATTTTCACAAGCACCGTTTCCCGATGTACAACTAAGAAAATGTCGACGCAAAGCTCAGCCAAGACTGAATGTACGTCTTATTCCTTTTCTTAAATGCCTCCGAAACGCAAACGTGAGGATAACCGGCTTACCTGGCGCTAAGCATCTCGAAATTAAACGGTGTAAATAAGGTATGGCTTATATCATAGTCTAAGATCCGAATATAACGTCGACCTGCACCGAGCTGATAATAGAATGAAACATATTTTATAATAAACTAGCTGACCCGGCGAACTTTGTTCCGCCTTAAATTAGAAAAATTCCAGTGGTTTGGGCTGTGCTATCCCGCGGGAACTATGCAATTTTCCGGGATAAAAACTATCCTATGTCCTTTCCCGGGACTCAAATTATCTGTATACCAAATTTCAACTAAATTGGTCCAGCGGTTTAAGCGTGAAAAGGTAACAGACAGACAGACAGACAGACAGAGTCACTTTCGCATTTATAATATTAGTAAGGATTTAGTCGGTATATTAGAAAATATAATAAAAATGGGTTGGCTAAAAAAATCCTAGACAGACTATTTAAATATATTACATATATAATATATTTATAATAGAAAAGTAATGTAATACTATCATATTAAACAATAGAACATCAATGAAATAAATATATTAAATATATATTTATTGAGTTATATAAGAATATATCTATAATATAAAAAAAATCGTAACTCAAAATATGATAATGTTAATAATAAGCATGCCTTAACTTCACTACATTTACTGCAAATAAACATTTTATTATTATTATATAATTATTATGAAGAAAAAATAGTCTGTCCAGGATTTTTTTAGCCAACCCATTTGTAATATATTTTCTAATATACTAAATTTATTATAAAATATGTTTCATTCTATTATCAGCTCGGTGCAGATCGACGTGATATTCGGATCTTACACTATCATGGGAATTTCGGTGCTGCCGCAAAACGTGGAACAGCTGTGTCTGCAATAATGTGGAGCTGAAAAATCACCTCACTTTATCTGCTCTCTGCACTCGCAGCAGATTAATGTTTATCTATACTAATACTATAAAAAGGTAAAGTTTGTGAGTTTGTGAGCTTGTGAGGGTGTAGGGGGGAATCTCTGGATCTATTTAACCGATTTTGAAAATTATTTTACCGATAGAAAGCCACGTTAAATACCTATTTGTGAGTGTCGTTGGTTATATTTAATGCGGTGCGGACGAAGTTTCGAGTAACAGCTAGTCGTGAATACGAAGGTATCCTTTTCGTACAAAGCCTAACTGGCTTGGCTGTAAGTTTTAGATGAAAAAAAAATTTTTTTTTAGACTGAAATTCAACTTGTGAGATTGAGCTTAAACCGAGCAACAAGCATTAATTTTGTAAAATGTGATATTTAATCCCAATGTGAGTGGCCGATTTTAATTTTTACCCTATGCTTCCTAGGTTAAAATTTTCTGGTCATAAATATGGACCTCCGCAAAGTCACGTCCGATTCAATAAATTACATCTACCACTTAACTTAAAATACGGACATTATTACCATTGTATATTGTAATAGTTTTGTCTTTGTGTACCCAAGTCATGAAAATATTCCGTCTATGTTGTATGAATTTACGATTATTAACCTACTGATTCTACGAGACAGAGCTCGTAGACGTGAGTAGGCTACGAAATGTGTCTACGCCGTAGCGGGGCCTCTACGACAGACGTAATCGCATAAATCAGAATAAATATGTCACTCTAAATGGATAACCTTACTTTGCACCTCCGTGAAATAGTGAGAACAAGTCATGAAAAATGAAAAATGACTGCTACCTTCGGAGCGTCGATGAACGCTGAGAATGCCTCAGAGTCGGGTGAAACACATACATGTCCGAAGTGTCGTTTTATTGTTACTGGGTTTGGTTGCGTTTCCCTTTGATTATTATAGGAGATCGGTTCAACTGCATGAATAAAAATATGATTAAATCATTTTCATAAATTCATAAAATATTAAAACCAATTCATTTCAAACTATTAATTTGTTTTCCCTTTCCAGCTATACGCCCTTAATCATGCTAAACATGGCCTTAAGGTGTTGTTACCTTAGGCACTGTCTACCCCGTAAGGGATAAAGACGTGATATATGTATGTGTGTATGTATGTTAAAAACAAAATAAAGTTCTCCCGTAGAAAATTCCATTTTTATATTTAGTCCGTCATTAATAATTGAAAGAAATTGTATGCACCTATATCATTATTTATAACTTGTTAGTGCTACATGTCACTTGTAATAGGAAAGTGAAACTAAAAAACATAAAAAAAGGTTGGCTAAGAAATATAATAAATCACAATTAGCGTCTTTTTAACTTCAAAGATCTAAAACGAAGCCAATAAGTACAGACATGTCCTATCAGACGATTGCCCTATTATTTGCTAAGAATGAAATGACAGCGGCCGTGAGGCGTGACACTTTGACGTCCGATAAATTTATGTCAAAGTTTTATGGAGACCATTCTCTAGATGGTATTACGAATATGTTTAGTGGGTTCTTCCATGCTGGTCTGGGAGTAAAAAAACATAGAATTTACCAGTTGCTTCTCTTCCCATCGCCAAAAGCCCATCGAGGGAATGGGCGAAAGTCTTAGGAATCAGGTTATAGGCGATGCGGCTAGCAACCCATCACTATTTTGATTTCCCTTTCCACCTATACGCCCTTAATCATGCTAAACGTAGCCGTAAGGTTTTGATACCTTAGGCTCTGTCTACCCCGTATTGGATAAATACGTGATTTATGTATTGTAGTGTATGTATGTAATGTATGTATGTATGTATGAGCTTCCTTTAGTGTTTTTTTTTTGGGTTCCGAACGTCAAAACAAATAACCCTTATACCATAAGGCTTTTAGAACGTCTTCATTGTTCGTCTATCTGTGTTGTCTGTCTGTCAAGGCAAGGTCTTTTCTCAGGAACGTATTAAGTTGTAATGAAATGCTTTCGGCTCCATACAAAGTCAATAAAATGAATTCATAAAAATTCGCAAAATTGGGTTAACTCACGAGACAAGTAGGTACAGGAAAAAATCTGAAATCACGGATTTTTTAATCCATGACACTAGATATTTCATCTTTTTTTTCATCTAAAAATAATATTTTTCTTTCAAAGCAATACTAGATACCACCATTACTATCACTATCGCTTCACTACATAGTATAAAATAAAGTCGCTTTCTCTGTCCCTATGTCCCTATGTATGCTTATATCTTCAAAACTACACAACGGATTTTTAATGCAGATTTTTTAATAGATAGAGTGATTCAAGAGGAAGGTTTTTATATATAATATATGCATAATATACCGTGCAAAACCGGGGCGGGTCGCCTAGTATTTTTATAAAGATCAATGTTAGTTTTGCTTGTGGTAAAACAGATAACTCTAAAATAGCTGTTACTGAACCCATGAGTCACACCTTCGACCTCGTCTGCACTTTCCATCGATGAGACAGAGGTCAATCACTGGTCAGTCATACGTAAAAAAAAGTATGAAACTGATATTCTCGGCTTTTTCTGCTATAGACAGCAGCTAATAAGATTCATTAGTGAAATGAAATTAAGTTAATTCTACCAGCGAATTAATGAGAGAGGGCTTAACCAATAACAGACTTTAATTAGCGATATAGCCAGATAATAATTAAAAGAAACGACGAGATTACTTACCGCCTTATTAGTAAAATGGCATTTAAAAAACGTGTACCATTTGTCAAACAAAATCTATACATATAAAATTCAAAGTCCTGTTTTACATAAAATTTTTTGGTGACAGTTTCGCGTGTGTGAAAAAATATCACAATCTGACAAAAAAATAACAGGCCTTTTTTACAAAAACGAATAATTGTGGTGGTGATTCATATTCAGAAAAGTCCTACATTTCTTTATTTTGGAAAAACGAAAGTATAAACGTTTATAAAAAAATCTCAATCATTTTAAAAGCTACTTAAAGCAAAGCGACAGAGAAAAAGAAACAAAATAAACGTTAAATCAGCAAAAGTTTAACAATTGTTTATAAATAAATATGTTTAATTGGATACGTAACATTTAAAAACCTTCTAGTTACTAAACCTACTATTTAGCAACTTGACTACAGGCATTAGTAAATAGTAGTAGGTGCTGGTCTGGGAGTAAAGAAAAAGCATAGAATGTATGAGTTGCTTTTCTTCCCGCGCAGATGGTAAAAGCCCATCTAGGGAAAGGGCGAAAATATTAGGAATCATATTGTAGGCGATGCGGCTAGCAACCCATCACTATTTTGATTCCCCTTTCCATCTATACGTCCACAATCATGCTAAACGTGGCCTTTAGGTCTTGTTACCTTAGGCTCTGTCTACCCGGTAAGGGATAAATACATTATTTATGTATGTATACATACATACGTATTAGTAAATACCGCAATATTGCACCATTCTGGATTCCATCCCACAAAACCTTATAGTCTGGAGGAATTAAGGCATTCCAGTATAATAGTATAGTAGTATTAGTAGTAGTGAGTAGTTAGTTGTCCTTACATCATGGAAATGGAACACTATTACAGTGAACTCCAATGATGAAACCGAAACAGATGACTCATAATCCAATTGAAAACTTTGAGACGCTTCTTACTTCGTCGTGACGTCAAATCAAAAGAGTTTACAAATCCCGGTTATGTTAAATCGAGTTTCAGTTAAGATTTGCATTTCCTTTTCCGCCCACGCGTTTATATGAGTTTTGTGTTAAGCCCAATTTACTAAAGGAAACATTATTAGAGTGATAAATTAGTCAAAGGCGTCAGAGCACCGTTAGTGATGAAAAATTGACGTGACTTCTGATTAACGAATTGAAAGAAAGAAAGTAGACATTGATTCCTTTTTGCAAGACACACAAATATAAGATAATATACACAATTTTATAGAAAATAAACAAGGTAAAACAAAAAAAAACATAGACATGAAAAATAGATCATCAGCGTTGTGTCTTCGCAAAAGTGAAACGGTCGCTGGCTCAGCATTGCGCTGAGGTGTTAGACACCTGCAGCACTGATTTTCAGCCAGAACCAGAGGTGGAATTATTTCTTTAACTAAGCTGAAGTACTTACTGAACTAACAGAGCGATACGTAATCTAGTATCCCTGATTGACATAAACTACTTTGTGCGGGTTTGTGCAGGTTACCTCACGATGTTTTCCTTCACCGTAAAGTTCGTGGTAAATTTCAAATGTACTTTTCACACAGATTTTTTTAAAAACTCAGAGGTGCGAGCCCGGATTTGAACCCACGATCCTCTGTTTGAGAGGCTCCTAGGTCAAATCACAAGGCAATCACATCTTTTTTTAATATATCAAAACAGTTATTTCTATTCCGCGGGAGCTTTATCATTTCTCGAGATAAAAATAGCCTATGACAATCAGAAAAAATGTAGCTCTCTATTAGTGATTCGTTGAATTGATCTAAAGAGTTTTTTCTGTCCCGCGGCAATTTTGCGTTTTTCTGGAAAAGAAGGATATCTACATACATACAATTCCTTTATTCTTATCCCGCAGGAACTGTGCATTATGTCAGTATGTATAGATTGCTTACTTTATTATCTACGCGTACGAAGTCGCGGGCAAAAGCTAGTAATTTATGTACTTATATCTGTGGACAGCGAATAAAATCTTATTAATCTTTCTTTTAGTGACACAATTAGCGCATTTCTAATACCAAGTTTATATCATGGTATTTTTTTAATGATTGTTGTAATTCATATTATATTGTAAAAATATTTTTTACCTCAATCGTATTAACATAGTAAGCCACTGGATGTAACTCCAATACCGGGAATTTACGTAAACTGAACAGGTAAAGAGGAATTATTGAAGCAAGCTCGAGAACAATCTGTAAACAATCAGGGATGAGATTCTTTGGCTTCCCGATTACGAATATTCCTTACCTTTAAATAAACATGAAATATTGTTGTTCCTTTTCTTTAATCCTTTTGGGTAATTTAATAATGTGACTACTGTCCGACAGACCCCGCACAATCTAAGCCGCTGTAGATAGAGACTTGAAATTTGGTAGAAATATACCACGAGTGACATTGAGCTATATCAAAAAGGCAAGTCCTTCCATGCTGGTCTGGGAGGCAAAGAAAAAACATAAAATGTAACAGTTACATCGAGGGATTGGGCGAAAGCATTAGGGATCATGTTATAGGCGATGCGGCTGGCAACCCATCACTATTTTGATTTCCCTTTCGATACGCCCTTATTCATGCTAAACGTGGCCTTAAGGTTTTGTTACCTTAGGCTCTGTCTACCCCGTAAGGGATAAAGACGTGATATATGTATGTATGTAAGTTCCGAAATTTCCACAGGATAGGGAATGAGTCTGTTTTGTTCCTACATAGAAACAAAGCACTGAACATAACATTGTTGTTTCTTCATCACTACATAGTATAAAATAAAGTCGCTTTCTCTGACCCTATGTATGTTTATATCTTCAAAACTACACAACGGATTTTGATGCGGTTTTTTTTAGTAGATAGTGTGAATCAAGCGGAAGCTTTCTATGTATAAGTCTACGAAGACGAAGTCGCGGGCAGAAGCTAGTAAATTATAATGTTTAGTCAAAAACTTATGGAGATCATTTTCTATCAACATGATAAACAGATAAACTCGACAGTAAGCATGAAATCATTTGATAGCATTTCAACTTCACCTCAATCACCTTAAAGTAACAAAGACTTCTCAATAACATGAATGTATATCAAAATAGACCGCGAATTCATTATTAAAACAAAAGGAATACTCGTTCGCGATTCCCGAAGTCTCTTCAGCTTTGTAAGTCTAAATATAACCAGATAATTCTGTTCATACGGACGTGGATGTGGGGCAACCCTATACGAGAACATTATTGCCATGTCGTGAGTCATACGACGTATTATGTCGTATTTTTTTGTTTTTATCATTATGCAACATTATGAAACGATCGTGATGTACTAGCCGCTATTTGAACCAAAGAAATACATACATACATAAATCACGTCTTTATCCCTTACGGGGTAGACAGAGCCTAAGGTGACAAGACCTAAAGACCACGTTTAGCATGATTGTGGGCGTATGGATGGAAAGGGGAATCAGATCAGTGATGGGTTGCTAGCCACATCGCCTATATAACATGATCCCTAAGATTTTCGCCCATTCCCTCGATGGCCTTTCACGATCGGCGCGAGAAGAGAAGCAGCTGGTATATTCTATGTTTTTTCTTTGCTCCCAGACCAGCATGGAATAACCCAGACCATCATGGAATAATCTAGACCAGCATGGAATAAACCAAAGGAAAGCTGGTTTTAATCGCTAATTTTGGTTTAGATATGACAGTGGTAAACTGATCTTAGAAGTAAATGTAGGAGCAGGGGCTATCTGAAGCAGAAAACGACTGGTTTAATTTTGACAGTAGCTAGACATTTTTGCTGCAAGTCGATCTAACATTGACTGAGCTATGAGGTAGGTCAAGATTGGAAAATGTTTATGATTTGATCTTACTTACATACATACAAACATATATCAAGTCTTTTTACTTTACGGGGTAGACAGAGCTTAAAGTAACAAAACCGTAAGGCCACGTTCAGCATGATTAAGGGCATATAGCTGGAAGGGGAAATCAAAATAATGATGGATTGCTAGCCGCATCGCCTATAACATGAAGAGAAGCAACTGGTAAATTCTATGTTTTTTCTTTAGTCACAGACCAGCATGGAAGAAATGAATGAAATGGAATGATTTGATCATGTACAAATAATTTATGAACAAAATGCTTTAAACTTAATTAACGGAAATGCACTTTAATGTTATAAAAATTTACCGCAAAGTGTTAATATTAGCAATAAGTACCTCGCTGTTTGTTTTGAGTTACATATTGTTATAATTTAATAATTTATAGCTAGTTGCGAAGACAACATCCCTGAAGTTGTTTACTAAAAATATAGACAGCTTCTGTTCAAAAACCCTTCACAAATTATCAGTCAATTTGGATGGATACTTAGCAGATGGCTACGGACCCGTCATTTCTATATTTATTGGGATGATGTGCTTGTTTTGTTCGTACAACTACTGGTAATTAACAACAATGTTCGCAAGACTTTAAATGCTAATAATATATGACACTGACACAGAAAAATATACACAATCACTACATATTATAAAACAGTCACTTTTTCTGTCCTCATGTCCCGATGTATGCTTATATCTTCAAAACTACACAACGGATTTTGATGCGGTTTTTTTTAATAGATAGAGTAATTCAAGAGGAAGGTTTATATGTATAGTACATGCACAATATACCGTGCGAAGCCGGGGCGGGTCGCTAGTAATACCATAATTTAAACCACTTTTGAAACTAACCCTGTTCTTCGTTAAAGGTGAAGACATGTGTCAATGAAAGATAAAGACACACGAATGTTAAGTTAAAAAAAACTTAACAAGAGTCTTTGAATAGGTAAGTCGCCTGTTGAACCTATAACTTCGCTACAAACGTTAACATCAAATACAGTGCGACTTGGAATTAATTAAAAAAAACTGAGTATAGTTTTTATGGAAAGGGTTTAAAAAATTTAATTGCACGTTCAAGTAGTTCATCGCTTCACAAAAGCGAAACTCCATACTAATATGAATACCTAAAAAGTAGTTTTAAAATTTGTCTCGCTCAAGTTACATTCTCGTAGTCACACCTCACACGACTCCTGAAAACGCCTACAAACGCAATTTAAGTTACTAAGCAGCTTAAAGAGGCACCCTCACCTTTCCAAAGAAAAAAATACAGGACGCCCACCCACCGCACTCTACTGATGATCACTTCAAAAACTTACTTAACACACTGAATCCGGCGAACGCGCACCGACCACACTCATTTACAGTTGCATTTAAGTTTCACTTTCACAATATCACAAGGCAGTATACTTGTGAAGTTTTTTCGTGCTAAATGCGGTGTAACCTTAGGAATATCGGTCGGGTATTAAAAATTTACGACGCGGGAAGCGAGGGAATGGAAACACGTGCGCTCTTCGCAGTGGCAAGAGTTGACTGAAGGGGCGATGGATGGTCGGATTGGTTGGATGGGCGGGTTGAGCGACTCGATCGTAGCTTAGTGTTGACTTGTGTATTACTCCAAATATGTTCAGCGGAACAGCTTTATAGGATTGCGAGAGGTTTTTATTTAAATCACCTTTTTATGACCCTAAGATAGGTGATCGCGTCGGCTATCACGCAAGAATTGTGACTTGTTTTGTTTTTTATGTATTATAGCTAACATTTTCATCCACGTTGTGGAAAGCATCTCTATTTAAATTAGCCACAAAGAGGATTTTTTCCCGATTTGAACACGTTATTTCTAGATATTTAAAGGTACACTTCGTTTTCTTCATTTTTGTGTACGTTGTAGTAGGTACTTTCTACCTGCGTTATATTTACCTTGTTATCTAAAAAAATCGTCAAAGCTACACGGGAAAGCAAATAATAGAATTAAGTACGCGAAATAATCAAATTGGACCAATTTCCTTGTTATGGTCCCTTAAAACTAATTTTCTTCAAATTTTGAAGCTTTTCAGAATTTTATTTCGTAACAGATGGCGGGGCAGCCAAAGTCTAGCTAATTGGATTATACCAATTAAACCCTGAACGATCAAGTTAACAAGCTTATGTTTTCAAGAACAAGCTAACATAAGTTTCACGACCGTAATCTTCTTTTTAAGATAGGTACAAGCAAGCGCCCCGGCTTTAAGTGTAATAGGTACTTCTTCTTCTTCATCTTCTTATTTGTGGCGTATCAATTCGTTATAGCGACGACAACTTCGCCAATGTCAAAGTAACAAAAATATACTTAAAAAATCTTGTGACAAAATTTCGACAACGTTGTACGGTAATGGTCAGAGACCCCCGCTGTCGGGCTCTTAGCCAACGGTCAATGATATCCCTCAGAAACTGACAAGAAATTATTAATCGATGCCCAGGGTGCACCGGACCAAGCACTGCTCTTCCCGGACGGATCCAAAAACGAACCGCAGCTCTTGACCACACGTGGAGGTAACCCGACTCGCACCCCGTAATAGGTACATAGAATCACATAATATTTAGAGAGTTAAAAACTTAGGTAGGTACGTGAAATATTATGTTATTATTATGATGTTTTTATGTGCAATAAAGAGTTGACATACATACATACATACATTATGAACTTGCTTACACCTGCTTCATTTGGTTGTAGATTTTCCGAATCCTTTTTCCTTGTCTACGTCAAAAACTATGATAATGCTCTCTTTTAGGGATAAGTTCGCCTTTGTGCATTTGTATTGTCCTATATCGACTGTGTCGACTTTTATGCGATCAGGCGAAAGCGGATCGCATCTATATTAACCCGCATCCGACGCAGCGATAACAGGATCCTGAAGGTAATTGCCGATAGAACAGATAGTTCCATCCTGTGTACCTGGGTTAGAAGTATTAATTAGGTTAGGATTTGAATTTTAATATGTATAAACGTGTAGATAAATAAAACAACTAACAATAGATTAAGGCACTGTATTTAACTAACATTCTTATATGGATCTCGGTCTGAAATAAAATTATTATTATCTGTATATTTATTTTTATCTTAAGTTAGGTTTTTACAATATTAATATAAAAAGTAATAAAACAATATTAATACAAAATATATAAACATTATAAAAACCTAACCTAGGGTGCCGCCGGCAGCGAGGCAAGGCCTAAGCTACCGGTGGTCAGGGCGACAGAGAAAGGAACCTCCTGACTATCCGAGCCGTGTCCAGGAGTACCGCCTTCTGTATCTGGCCCTTGACCCAACCACCTAGCGAGAGCCTTTTAAGGTGATGGTCAAGGCTCTTCGCTATTAAACCGTTTGCCGAAACGACTATCGGGACAGTGATCGTGGAATCAACAGGCCACATGGCGGTAACCTCGTGAGCCAAGTCAAGGTACTTGCTGACTTTGTCCTTCTCGGCCTTCACGAGGTTCACGTCATGGGGGATCGCGATGTCCACGAGCACTGCCTGGCGCTTCAATCGATCTATCAGCACGATATCAGGTTTATTGGCGACAATAGTCCTGTCCGTGATGATAGATCGATCCCAATAGAGCGTGACACGACCATTTTCAAGAACTGGTGCAGGTGTGTACTTATAGTAGGGCACTTCGAAGTCCACAAGACCGAATAAAAGAGCAAGTTGCTGGTGAATAATCCTGGCTACAAGGTTATGTCTGTGCAAGTACTCGCCGTTAGCAAGACTAGAACAACCAGAAATAATATGCCTGAGTGACTCTCCAGGACGGCGGCATGCCCGACAAATGTCGACCGTACCGTCCTTCAGGATATATCTCCGGTAGTTATTAGTCATGATAACTTCGTCTGCTATTGCACAGGCAAAACCTTCGGTTTCCCCGAAGAGATCCCCGAAGCGTAGCCAGTTCACCGACGCGAGCAGGTCTACATCGGGCCCCATGAGGGCCTTATAGAACCGCCCGTGCAGCTCCTTACTCTCCCATTCAGTCTTGCGATCCTCGGTGCTCCATACCTTAGGTCTGCGCCAGTTCTCTTTTGCCAAGGTGAGAGGGGTGAAGGATTTGTCCACCGCCACTACATCACGATGCATCCCACACTCGTTGTTCAGGAAATATTCCCTAAGACTGTACATACATACATAATGTTAACATTCTGGGTTTGGACTGGGTGTCGATTAAGTCGTCATTCTGTTGCGATAGTTTACTTTTAGTGCGAGTTGTACTATAACCATAACCATACAGTCAAAATCTACAGTTTTAGCTCTTATTGTTTTAGTAACTTGGTCCAATTTAGGTACTTTAAATTTACATTATACCTACAGGAAAATTGCAAGTATGGCTCATCCTTATTCACTTCAACCATTGTCTTCCCCTTTGCAATTTTCTAGACAGTGTTTGCAATATAAACTTGTTTCAGACTTTGTTGCACATAGCAGATTCTGTTTTCCTTACATTGTCTACATTTTTCTCGTGTAGAAGGAAAATTTTAAAATTCGACAAAATTTCTTAATGCTAGGTACATTGAATATAATATTTTCATTCATTTTTCCCCGATATACTGGATGTATCACGAGGAAGGTTAAAGTATGATGTAAATTATAACATACATACACATATACATACATACATACCGTCACGCCTCTTGCCCACAGGGGTAGGCAGAGACTACTTTGTTCCACTTGCTATGATCCTGACATACTTCTTTCGCTTCATCCACATTCATCAATCTCTTCATACATGCTCGTCGGTTGTGGTGACTAAAAAGAATGAGTGAGTCTGAGAGACCCCGCTGACATCAATAAATCTTCTTCTTTTCTATTTGATTCTGATCTTTTCTCTTTGACTAACTTTTTACTTAAACATATTTTATTATTATACGTTCGAATATTGAAAGTAAAATTCAAGCTTGAACTTAAAAATAAAGTGACTTAATGAGTGAAAGGCGAAAGGTGACGCTTGTAATGTGACCCATTCAAAATGGGTTATGTTTACAATACGAGGTGCTGGAAACTACACAGTATGCAAAATTAATCAAGCATGCGCCCCCACTTGTGGTTGTTAAGTTAATGCTAACGCACAGCGCGCACGGCATACCTAAATGGAACAAGGCCGTGTCTGTGTCAACGAAGAACTAGAAACCATAAATAAAACTGGAGTTTAACCTAACACGCTGTCAAACTTTGCATGACACCAAAAAGTAGTGGAATAAGTTGAACATGCGTGAAGTTACCTATACGCGACACGTAACTTTTGATGTAACTGGCTGAAAATCGGACTGCTTGCCAAAATACGAATGAGGAAACAAAAGCCTATGAAGGATTTGGAAATATAAATAAATAAGAACTTTTGTTTTTGTTTTTAGCGGCCAGTTAAGCATGGATAGTAAATGGATAGATATTAAATATTAGTACAATAGGGGGATTTCATATACAGCAGACAGCAAAAATAAAGTTAGATCTTAGATTTTATTCATATTTTAGATCTATTATATTATGACTTGAATGGATGTCATATTTTTTTATACGAAACTTATTGATTTTTTATGAGCTAAGCATTGGGGAAATTTGAGGAACAGATTTTTTTAAACTTTTATTGCTATTATTAAATATGATAAAGTAAGTGTTAGGATTTTTGAGAAAAAACTTATGTTTTTTTACATAGAAAATCGGAAGAAAACATTGCAAATCGGTTGTTACGTATCATCGGTATTTAAAATAAATATATCTTCCAAAATATAACAAGTAGTCTATAAAATGATGTGTGTAAAGTTGTAGAATGTTTTGTAGTAATTGAGGTTAGATTTGTGTTCTAATAAAATAAGGCACCTGTGACAACGTAACTAGAGAAAATATGGAGTAACAAGGCATAACAAATGTTTTATAAGGGTTCTTTTTTTTCACTCAGCTAGAAAAATTGTTCCGTGACATTTTTCTCAAGAAATAATTTTAATGTAAAACTTAATTATCGCTATCCTCTTACATTATCCATAATAATTCAGAAATTGAATGCCTACCTACCATATTTTTAATGACTGCTATTTTGCGCGTTAAATTCTAGTATTTAAATATAAGCGCTGCGGGTGTCTATGGACAGTGGTGATCATTTAACATCAGGTGACCCAATAGTTCGTTCGTCTGGCCTCTCTAACATAAAAAAAAAAACTGCGGATATGACAAAAAATTACAACAATCTGAATAATAATTAAAACTTTAAGACATACCAGTAAATAAATCAACTTCCGAAAACGTGTAATAAAGTCGGACGCAAAAAATAAAATGCTTCAGATACCGGCAATATTTTTCTTTTTATTAAGTAGTAACTCTCAATATAGTATTTTTACGGGCACACAACTCGCGAACTAAGAGTTTCGCACTAAGATACTGCCATTTTATTTACGTCAATTGAATAAACTGTTTACAAAGCCCGCGAAAATGCTAACAAAATGCCGACAAGTTTATTTTGAGGCGCCAATCAGTTTCTTTTAATTTGACAAATCCGCAGTTAGAATGCACGTTTATAGAAAAACAATGTTTACGTAGGCCACTCAATAACGATGTGTTTACACGTCCGCGACCGACTGTTTGCGTTATTGTACGATTTATGCTGCAAACGGATCGGTGTTTATTTGAATGTTAACATTGAGTTGTTTTGAAGAAGACTGATTTCATAGAATATTCGATAGAGTTTGCACGGTACGCAGTACGGGAGGTAAAACCTCAACTAAGCAATTTGAAAATTGCAGCTTTAATAATTGTGACTCTAGCTAGATTCTGGATGGATACGAGTATCTGGTATGTAACCCAATGAAGAATATGTTCTTTGATTTAATGTAGGTACAATATTTATTTTCTGTTTTTTTTTAAATAATTATTACTAAATATAATGTCAATATTCCATGCTGGTCTGGGAGTAAAGAAAAAAAATAGAATTTACCAGTTGCTTCTCTTCCCGCGCAGATGGTAAAAGCCCATCGAGAGAATGAGCGAAAGTCTTAAGAATCATGGTTATAGGCGATGCGGCTAGCAACCCATCACTATTTTGATTTCCCTTTCCACCTATACGGCCTAAATCATGCTAAACGTGGAGGTTTTGTTACCTCAGGCTCTGTCTACCCTGTAAGGGATAAAGACGTGATATATGTATGTATGTATGTATGTATTTAGGGTTATGTTCCTACGATATTGAAAACGAAAAGTAAAGCTATGGCCGGGAATCGAACCCAAATCCTCATAGATCCGTAGTGCATGTTTTACCCCTGCACCACTCATAGACATATGACATTTCTACTGTAATTCCTTGTTTAAACTTACTACCGTTACCACTCTTACAACACTCAGTCCCTCATGTCTAAGGACTGTGGTCATCAATTTCTGGTTTGCATCTTGAACGGATCTCCATCGGTTTCTGTCCTGCACGTCCCTTAAGACTGAGTAGAATTTGGAGGAAGACTAGTCATTTACCTGTTCGGTCTATCTAGTCGGTGACCGTCCTCCCAATCGTATGCCTTCTGTGTTCCCAACTATGGTCAGTTTTACCAAACTACCATCTCCTCTGCGCACAATATGCCCGAAATAGGTACAAATGAATGCGCCCTTACCACAGATAACAATAATTTACCATTACGCATCGTTCGATACAAATTAGTTCTGTTACATTGAATTAGAGCAACCGATGGCTGTAATTAGCTGCTACCAAGAAAAAGCCGATAGAGCGGGTCAAGGCGAAACTACAAAGTTCCTGTGATATCGAGTTTCATAATAAATTCCATTATTTCACCTTGAATTCTGAATGTTCGGATATCGAATGTTTTTTAAGTTTTATTTTGATTGAATCGCAGTGATATCAATTTATTGTATTTGACTGTTTATTTATTTTTCAAGAGCTGCTTTTGTAGGTCCTGTGTCAACAAGTTGGCTTACAATTTCGATATAGTGGAAATCATGTGAAACTGTTTGAATAGCGATATTTCTTTCCAAATTTTGGAGCCATGGGGAACGACACCGTGCAAAATTAGTATCATGGTGTACAGTCACTACATAGTATAAAACAAAGTCGCTTTTTCTGTCCCCAAATCCGTATGTATGCTTATATCTTCAAAACTACACAACGGATTTTGATGCGGTTGTTTTTAATAGATAGAGTGATTCAAGAGGAAGGTTTATACATGCATGATATACCGTGCGAAGCCGGGGCGGGTCGCTAGTAATAGATAAAAAAGTAAAACGATACCGTAAAACAGTATTAGCTCATCATTATAATTCACGGGATTGTAGTCAGTAGGTACGCATTCGGATACAATAATAAACGAATTCTTGTGATTCTTGCCAATGTTTATTTGAACAAAGCACACCAAATAATGTGTACACTGTACATTATTTTTCGCACTATCACAGCATATTTCTTCCAAAACATCAGAGTCTCGACTGAAACAAATGAATACGAATACTTGATTATTATATTTTTAATAAAAGATTCTAACTAGATTCCAGGTGGATACCAGGATGTACGTAAGGCAGAGAGGAGTAATGATGTTCTTTGATTTAGTGTGGGTACAACATATTATTTCCAATGATATTAGAGCAGCCTCCGGTAGTGGATTCTTCGGAACCTTAATGTTACGTGGTCGTATTTTTAAGGTTTCGTAAATGAGTGAGGATCAAAAAGTTACAAACTGTTAAAGTTGCGTTAGTAGGTAGGTAGTAAAAATTTCCACTAACTTTTTCCACTGTGACACGAAAATTAGTCATACATTTGTAGGAATTTCGTGTCACAGTGGAAAAAGTTAGTAAAAATTGTAACGCAACTTTTACGGTGTGTAACTTTTTGGTCCTCAGTCAAATCCATGATCAAATAAAATTCTGACGGTGGTTGTGTGATCAGCGACAGACATCTAGTGCCGTGTATCGAGGAGACTTCTTTATAATTAAAATTTTGGAGCCCGTATTAAAGATTCTGAGTTTCTTGCCTAATAACATAAATAACATTTATTAACATTTTAAAAAAAGGTCATAAAAGTTTAGACCCCTAAAGTAAGATAGCGGGCAGTGTCCTTGTATGGCATCGCTAGATGACAATGATGTTTTTCATTGTGTGATCCGCACTTATTACTATATTACTCTTTAAAATTTAATATTATAACGTGAGATCTCACCTCATCTCCCCTATGTATGGCCAGCATCATGTCAAACTCGTGGCTGGCGACAATAATCCGCGCGCGACCATCATTGCCCACAGTCACGGACTTGCCGGTGCAGCTGTTGCCGCTCTTGCTGCCTGAGATCACGTCGCAGTACGTACCGGCAGGCAGGCAAGTCTAGAAAAAATGGAAAATTTGGGTACAGAAATATGTGTACAAAATTCTTTTGTCAAAGACGTAGATTTTGCTCATGGACTTGATCATGAAGTAGATAATAATGATCTGACTCGGACGGTGGCGTAGGTACCTAGGGACTAGGCGGGGCAGGGCCTCGGGGCCCTCAAGCTCAGAGGGCCCTCAAATCCTTACCAGAGAATCTCGATCGAATTATTATTATGAAAACGTAACCAGTTTAGATAGTAGTGGGGCCCCATTTTTATTTGCACCAGGGCCCTTGGTAACCTAGCTACGCCACTGGACTCGGGAGTGACGAAGCTGCGACAAAATTAGTGGAAATAGAAATAAAAATAGTAAGATCAGTGCCGTCTAGGAGATAACATTTTTTGGAATTTACCTGTAAGCTCTGATCGAGGTCCCAATTGTCATTATTGAAGGCAATGAAAGCCTGTCCACCTCGGCAGAAAGCGATCTGGTTGCTGCCGTTATCCCACCAGTCATTGACGTTGGTTCCGGCAGCTATGTTCCTGAACGCCACCATTGAGTAGATTTGACGCCAGCGGTGCTCGCAAACCCAACCATTACCGCAACTGTTGTCCTTAATACAGAAGAATACTTGAATATAATAAACTAAAATGATAACTATAGTTGTAATAAATACAGGTGTAATTGTAATAAACACGGTACTTACAGAATTAATTGATGGAGATATAATATTCCCGTTGCTATCCATAGGAGGTCCAGCTTCAGAATCAGTAAAATCAAAACTACTCATGAGCTGCGGTTCTCCATAGGGATGCGCCAACATGAAAGCAGTAGCCCCCTTGTACTGCTTAGCTTGTTTGTACGTCAGGATATTGCCGCCACCTCCATGACCTCTTTGGTTATCGTGGTTATCAATGAAGGTTAACGCATCCTCATGAGCAAGGAGCCCCCAAGTCGGACCCCAGCTGTTGAGCCATCGGAGTTGGTTACCACCCTCGAAAGCTCTGCCCAACTCAAGTCCAAATTTAAACTCGGTGACAGCAGCTAGAGCGGTGTATTCGTCTCTTGAGATAGCTTCGTTTCCGAAATCAATGACTTCTTGGTAGATGTAAGGACGAGCGTCTGATGGGAATCCATGGTCGGTGTTCAAGTTATGAAGTCTATCGTAAATGACTTGGAGGTCTTCTGGCCACATGTGTTTTGCTGCATCAATTCTGTTTTGTAGAAGGAGATAAAAATGAATTAGTTCAAAACACCGACCCACCGACGACCGACGACGACGACCGGATAGCCTAGTGGTTAGTGACCCTGATTATGAAGCTAGAGGTCCTGGGTTCGAATCCCGGAATGGGCAGACATTTTGTATGATGAATACCAATGTTTGTGCTCGAGTCATGGATGTTATATGTATTTAAGTATGTATTTATCTACATTATATAAGTATGTTTATCCGTTGCCTGGTGCCCATAGTACAAGCTTTGCTTAGTTTGGGGCTGGGTTAATTGGTGTAATTTATCCCAAGATATTTATTTATTTATTTATTTTATTTTACATCGTATTTCTAACTTAAACGGATAATCACCCAACATGTTTTGGATCTTTTCCAGGTCTTTAATCATTTAGTCTGTCGTGAGTCGCATCGTGAAGGGCACATTGCATCTAACAACTATGTGGCATATGTGAATTATCTGGTACCATTGCTAACTAATTAATCAAATCACACGGTATTTTCCGTAAAGAAAACTTACACGCACAGTTATGGTATAAAATTATAAATGTAACGTTTTGTTTACCTGAATCCAGCAACACCTAAGTCGATAAGTTTGTTCATGAAACCAACGATCATAAAACGCACGTACTCCGACCGTTGATTCAAATCCTTTAATCCCACCAACTCGCAATTACGAACCTGCAACGTCGGAATTGTTTACTATTTACTAAAAGGACAGGCGAGTATTTACATCGGCGTTGTTTACATTACATCCTTCCATGCTGGTCTGGGAGCAAAGGAAAAAAATAGAATTTTTGTTCCTTCTCTTCCCGCGCATAATATGGTAAAAGCCCATAGAAGGAATGAGCGAAATTCTTAGGCGATGTCGGTAACAACTTATCAATAATTTGATGTTCCTTTCCACGTATACGCTTACAATCATGCCAAACGTGGCCTTTAGGTCTTGTTACCTAAGGCTCTGTCTACCACGTAAGGGATAAAGATGTGATTTATGTATGTATGTACGTTGTTTACATATACATCGCTGTAGCCATTGATATTGTATAAGGGGCAAGATAGAGTGTCCAAAATTTAGCTTACTCTATCGGGACAACATCCATAATCCCAGCCATCTATAACGCAATGAGGCCAGTTGAAGTCCTGAGCCGTAAAGGGTACGGCTGGGTACGACCATTGTCCAAAATCAGCTGTACTGCCTCCCGTGCCAATGTTGTCTCGGGGCTCTCCTGTCATGTGGTTGATGACCGCATCTACGTAGATCCTAAGAAAAAACAAAATAAATTCTAAAACATATTTCTAAATAAGACCCAATTTCAATTTTTAGTTAGAAAAGTCGTCGAGAAGGTTTGGAACTTTAAGTGGACTAGTCTAGGTGTGACAGTGTATAACTTGTAACTAAAAAGCACATGTTTAAACCTTATATAAGATACTAAAAATTGCTATGTATCGGGGGGCGTAACAAATGGAATGGCAGGATTGGCAAAATGCTCCAAACTGTTCGAGTCTAGAGAGCAAAAGAGTCGTTGATGTATTTCTTTTTATTGAGAAAGGACCCTGAGCTGATGAATTTGCCACGGACTTCTGATTCAACTTCATTTTTACCGGGTTGATTGTCTTGCTAATTCGTGGTATGATTTTAGGTATTACAATTGACTTATCGCTGACTAACCGGACACCTGCATCGTTGCAACGGCGAAGCATACTAGCGAATTGCTGCTCATCTCCGGATCTCGTCACTAATTTGTAGGATATGGGCTGGTAGCGCTCCCACCAAGGGCGGTTCTGTTCCCATATGACCACGTTCTCATTAGGTGGTGAGATCTAAAAGTAATAAAGCAGGAAGATAAAGTAATTTAGTTAAAATGATACAGGCACAGGTTAAACCATGAGGTCTCTTAGGTTGTCACATTTTCTCAAAATATTGAAATAACGCGCTAAGTTATGTTTCGAAGGACCAAAAGTTGAATTTTAAGGTCTTCGCGAAGATAACCAAGTATACCTGAATGCCACCAAAGCCTCGGGGTCCGAGAAACCGCTCGCACTCGTCGGCAATGTCGTCCCATTTCCACTCGAACAAATGCACCATGGTGGAGTGGCCCGGGGCGTAGTATGGGTTTTTATACGCCAGCGCCAAGCCAAGGCCCAGCAAAAGGAACGCCGCACGAATCATTCTGTGAAGTAAATTAACACCTAAAGCTATACTTTTAGGCTTGTTGTTTCTTGCTATCTAGGGTTTGCAGCCCACTCGTGCATAGGTACTAATAAATCTACTTAACTATGCATTTTTTGTATATTTGGTGAATAAGTAGGTAGCATATTATTATGGGCTTAATTAACTATTAGATCTTATTGACGGGAAACTCTCATACTACTACTACCCGTTTAATGAAATAGGGTGGCGAACGATACGAAGAAACACAATGCTAGAGGACAGCAGAAGCATTGCCAGTCTCGAGGGGTACGTACAGCACTACAGCAGGTGAAATTACTGACACTTAGGAACACTGCTTGGCCGCGAAGAATCAGCAAGAAAGATGGTATTAGCACACCCGCAAAGCATACGCTGATAATGTGCACCTCTGTCAAGCTAAATACTCAAAATCTAATATTTACCTACCTATCAAAATAGCCCATACCACGTACTAAGCAATCATCGAAATAAACTAACTTTTAAAAAACACTACATACCTTACTGCTGAGTTTCCTTACACTACTAATTTGTTTGTTCCCTCCTGACGCGCTTATCGAATGACGTTCATCTAAATCACAGATATTCGATTGACTTCCACTATCATTTAATCCTTGATAATTATAGTAAAAATAACATTAAATTGTTTACACGGGGTATATATCTGTGATACCTGATAACTTCGAATGTACGTGAAGATTAATTCAAAACTGCGTGGAGATTCGTTTGAAGATTGGGTTAGATCCGGTAGGTAGGGATTAATGTCTAATTTTGTTTCTAATGTCCTACTCTTTGCGATATCAATAACAAGCTTCACGGTTTCTTAAAAGGGGTGAGGACCAAAAAGTTACACACTGTTAAAGTTGCGTTAGTACGTAGTTAAAATTACCACTAACTTTTTCCATTGTGACACAAAAATTAGTCAGACATTTATGGATAACTTTTGTGTCACAATGGAAAAAGTTAGTGGTAATTTTAACTACCTAATAACGCAGCTTTAACGGTGTGTAAGTTTCTGGTCCTCACCCAAAATGCAAATTACCGTTCTCCAAAAAAAAAGTCCACATGAACATTTTTTCCAGAATTCAACTATTTTGGGGTTTTTTTACTCAGAATCGTTCCTTATACAAGAAAATTGTATCCCAAATTTTACTATGGAATGGTTTGTACTATATTAAAAGAAGTGACGAACTGGAATGGAAATTTTGGGACACATTTTTTTTTTAATAAGGATCGATAGGGTAAACAATTCTCAGTAAGAAAACCCCAAAATATTTAAATTATGGAAAAAATGACCATTGTGTCAAATGACCACTAAATCCGTCAATAGGAAGTGAGACCCGCTCAAGATTAACTGGCGGTTTACATGTTTTGCACACAAAAAATCGCCTTTGCTTTTATTTAGACGAGAAGTAGGTAGTGTTGTTTTATTTTGCCCGATCGACGAATTGCGTCGATTTAATTTACTTAATCGCTATTATCTCGTAAAAAATCAAAACTGTCATAAGATATTTTTCTTCATTGATTGTTGTTATTATTCTGTGGTATCTGACTGCTGGGCAAAGCAAAAGCCTCCCCTCTTGATCTATACATCTCCCTAAACTTAAATTTAAAAAAATGCCCATAAAATTTCAATGCGCAGTAACAAACGAATTCATAGAATTATTAAAATTTGGCAAAAGGTTCAGGCGACGCTGATTTCAGCTTGCAGCTTTACACAGCGTATGTACTAAGTACTTAATTATTAGTGTTTTCGGACTTTAATTATGTGAAACTAGCTGTTGCCCGCAACTCCGTCTGCGCAGAATTCGCTTATCGCTATCCCGCGGAAACTATGCGATTTTCCGGGATACAAACTATCCTATGTCCTTCTTCGGGACTCAAACTATCTCTATAGGTACCAAATTTCATTAAAATCGGTTTCGTGGTTTAGGCGTGAAAGCGTAACAGACAGAGTTACTTTCGCATTTATAATATTGGAAAGGATTTGGTTTTATTATTAAAATGATGAGTAATTAAAAAATCTTGTGACAAAATGTCGGCAACGTTGTACGGTAATGGTCTGTCGGGCTCTTAGCCAACGGTCAATGATATCCCTCAGAAACTACCAGGCAATCGTTAGCCGATGCCCAGGGTGCACCGGACCAAGCACTGCTCTTCCCCCCGGACGGATCCAAAAACGAACCGCAGCTCTTGACTACACGTGGAGGTAACCCGACTCGCACCCCCACAAAAAATCAGAACTAGCCAACAACTTTGTGATACGCAATATTATAAGTAGTATTTATTTACAGGCAGCGTTAGCTTTATACATCGAATATCATGGATGAGTGTCATTTAAATATTTGCAGTTAAACATCGTTGCTCGGTTTAAATGCAAATTTTGGTAGATTTCAACACCATTTGGTTTTTGATAAACCAACACAGCAATACTTGATCAAGTTTTTAATTAACATCGAGTGGCAGACCTTGTACAAATTTTGTGGTAAAGCTTCGTACCTATAATTATATAACCGCCACAGAACATTACAGAGGTCGTCACATGCAAACAGTGGTTTAATAAGTTTGTATCTGCGTCTGTCTGTGGCATCAATTTGGGATTTGATCGATTTTGATATAGTTTTTTTCTCTATTCTTTTTTTATCTAAATTTAATCAGATCAATCATAATTAATCTGATATTGGATTTCGAAATGAAAATATCCTGTGATTTTAACTTTTCTAAGTCGTTATTTTAATTTTTATAGCACAGCTAAATATCGTTAGAAATATGTAGGGATCAAAAATACATAACCAAGTTGGTTGTGCAGCCAATGTTTATTTTCCAAAAAATACAGTGGTATAAAATAATCAAGTCTTCGTTGTGTAGTCTTCAGATCCTCGATAATTTCCTCCAGGTACGTTCCAGCTTTACAACCTCGACTGAAAAAATAGAAAGAAGTCGTTAATATAGGAAATAATAATACTAAGGTACTATTATTAGATAATTACAATTACGTTTTAATTTTTTCTAGTAAAAACCTATTTCAAATTGAACGGTTCAAGTGATTCCACAGATTCAAATGTCATTCGTACATAAGCAATGAATTTCTTCTTATAAGTTTGTATCTATCTTTTTTTTCTTCAAATAAATTCAAAAGGTGCACATGTCATTGCCAGCATTTAAAAAAATAATACCTTCAGATAAAGAAGACTAGAAGTGAACTAAAAAGTTTTTTTTTCAGCCGTTGCTAGTGTTACTTACGTTGGTTCCTCTATGTATGGCGAGCATCATGTCGTACTCGTGGCTGGCGACATAGATCTGAGCGCGACCATCATTGCCCACAGTCACGGACTTGCCGGTGCAGCTGTTGCCGCTCTTGCTGCCGGAGATCACGTCGCAGTACGTACCAGATGGCAAGCAAGTCTGTCAAAATGAAAAAAATCAGAATATTAATACAGCATAATACGATCTCAACCTAGTCTGTATGATGGTAGCTTTTTTTGTCTAGTCAGTGTCGCTAGAATCAAAGCATCAAGAAATAATATTGGGATATAAATATAACCGAAACCATGATGTTAGGTAAATGTTTCTGCGAGTCGGTAAAATAAGGCAGTTTGAGCTTATTTCAATGATAACTTTCAATCGCATTAGGTTCAAACAACTAACCTGCAGACTCTGGTTCAAATCCCAATTGTCACCATTAATAGCAATGAAAGCCTGTCCGCCTCGGCAGAAGGCGATCTGGTTGCTGCCGTTGTCCCACCAGTCGTTGAGGTTGGTTCCAGCAGCTACGTTCCTGAAGTCAACCATAGAGTAGATCTGGCGCCAACGGTGCTCGCAAACCCAGCCGTTACCGCATGATCCGTCCTAAAAGTTCCAAAAAATATTTTGTAAATGCAATTTCTTGATACAAAAAGTCCTTTACGGATTTATAGAAGTCAAGTCCTCAAGGCGAAGACGAAATACTTACGGAATTGATTGATGCAGAGATAATGTTCCCACTGCTATCCATGGGAGGTCCGGCTTCAGTATTTGTGAATGCATAACTGCTCATCAATTGAGGTTCGCCATAAGGATGCGCCAACATAAAAGCAATTGCTCCTTTGTACTGCTTAGCTTGCTTATAAGTTAGGATGCTACCACCAGCTCCGTGTCCTCTTTGGTTGTCATGGTTGTCAATGAAGGTCAACGAATCTGCGTGAGCCAGAAGACCCCACTGAGGCCCCCAGTTAACCAACCATCTGAGTTGGTTACCGCCTTGGAAAGCATTGCTGAGTTCCATACCGAATTTAAACTCGGTAACTGCGGCCAGAGAGGTATATTCGTCCCTAGAGATGGCCTCGCCACCCAGGTCAATAACTTCTTGGTATATGTACGGACGAGCTCCTGAAGGGAATCCATGATTGGTGTTAAGGTTGTTAAGCCTGTCGTAAATGACACGAAGATCACCTGGCCACATGTGTTTAGCTGCGTCGATTCTGTACAAAGAAAAAATAAACGTAAAAACATTACTAAAGCATTTCTAACTAAAAATATTTAGGTATTTGTCTTATTTTCCGATTGTTAACCATTCTTTTATTTAGAGTATTTTTTATTTTGTTTACCTGAATCCAGCAACGCCCAAGTCGATAAGTCTGTTCATGAAACCGACAATCATTTGACGCACGTATTCTGAGCCCTGATTCAAATCTTTGAGCCCAGATAGCTCACAGTTACGGACCTAGAAACGAAATAGTTATACATTAATTGAATAATCGAATAGAAATTGGCTAATTATAAGATAGTGGGTAACCACTTGAAGACCGTAGAAACAGTACATGGTACAGAGACGAATAGGAGAATAAATAAAAAAAAGCTATGGAAGCTAATGATCTAATTCAGAAACCAAAAAAACTGGAGGAGACGAGAGCCAGGATCCAGTGTTACTGCTTTACTTCGAAGATACGGGTTAAGGATACAGAGATATCTGGCCAAACAAAAAACTTACTCTCTCAGGGCAGCAGCCATAGTCGTTTCCAGAAATGACACATTGGGGCCAGTTAAAATCGTTAGTGCCGTAGGGCACCGCAGGGTAGTGCCATTGGCCAAAGTTGGCAGTACTGCCTCCTGTGCCGACGTTTTCATTCCAAGTGCCCGTCATGTGGTTAATGATGGCGTCGACGTATATCCTGTGGGAATTAATGATTTTAAAAACCATTCTGTCGAAAAACACTTACGAATTGTACAATATGAACTAAAAAAATGAAATATTTATAGTTTTATTTTTACAGTTTAGTAACTGTGAGGAAATTTGAGTTACCAGTGTTCACACCAGACCAGACCATAAATATTGGGAGAAGCCTTTACTCTGATATGCACGGTATCATTTAAAGTTCATCATTGATCGTTGTATGAACCAACCTGACTCCAACATTGTTGCATCGACGCACCATGTCAGTGAACTGTTGCTCGTTGCCAGAGCGAGTGACGAGGCGGTAGGAGATGGGCTGGTAACGCTCCCACCAGGGGCGATTCATTGACCAGATCACCAGGTTCTCATTGGGCGGAGAGATCTGGAACATTGGGAATTTTAATTAAGCGCTCTTTGATAGGTTTGGCATCTCGAAAATTTGAAATAGTTTGCATAAAATGTTCGTTTGTTCATTTTGTCAAAATAGACTAAGGTCTACTGGGCGTATTTATCAAGGAAACGGTATGAATTTTAAAGTACTACCAAATAGTGGACCAATAGGCGCGTTTGCAGTTAGTAGCGTGCTATGTGCGCCATTCTGTTATTATGTAAATAGAACATAGAACTTCAAGTGTCGCTATTTGTCGACAAGTGGCGACGGCTGCAGTTTCTTTCTGTTAAACATGCCACCCTTGTATAAATACACACATACCTGGATACCACCAAAGCCCCTCGGCCCAAGGAACCGCTCACACTCTGCAGCGATGTCATCCCATTTCCACTCGAAGAGATGCACCATTGTGGTGCGACCAGCGGCATAATGGGGGGTCTTATACGCCACGGCCAGGCCAAGGCCCAACATGAGCAGAAAGACGCGCATCATCTTGCCTAAAAGCGGAAAGACCATGTTACTGGCTTAAACACCATGTGGAAGGAAAGAATAACCCAGGTGTCTAAAATGGGAGTTAATTTTTTTTAGCCCTAGGAAGTCAGTAGGAAGGTACAATGTTTTTATTGTCTAACCTATTATGTAAAAACGATTCTATATTGTCAGATCCTCTACTAAATATACATTTATGCCTTAACGCTGTTTTAGTGGTGCTTGCCTCTTCAGTGATTAAAATTTAATTACTTGAAGCATATAATTTCTGTAAAGTTGGTATTAACTCAGTGGATATATCTAACTATGCGTTTCAAGTGTCAATACAAACTGGATAACTACTCACATCCTTTTTTTGGACCGAAAGCAACATCTAATCTAAATATATATCACAGCCATATTCCTTTCAAAATTAAGCCTCAAAACTATAAGAATGGAATGTTTAATGTTAATTGCTAAGCTTGTGACGGAGCACCCTTCACAATACACAATTATCCTAATGACGTGAATCGAGATAAAATCATAATTATCTTGTTTACAAAATTATAAATTTTATATACGTATTACGTACGAATTGACTTTATCACTGCAAAATTAATTGTACCTAAATAATGAAATAAATACTGAAACAAATTAAAATCACAAAATACTGTGTCGTGTTGGAGCGAAAGAAAAAGCTTATGATTGTTTTAGAATTAAATCCTAAAGCTACCTTCATGCCAATTCTTTGAATCGTATTTTGATCACACGTGAGAATCTGCTTAGAAAGGCAAACAACGACAAACGGAAAAATTTGAAAATTCGTAAATCGTTCTAGAAAATGTTGATGATTAAATGTCATTCGACATACCTCGATCCTGTTAGACCACACACACGTATCTGATAGCCACCCACAGCGATATTCAATTTATATCGTTCACGCAAATCACGACTTTTACAATGATACCAAATAATCTGTTTAATCCACGATAAGTGTCTTGAATTTTCGTCAGCCATAACAACAAATTATGCCTTACACGCGTTTAACATAAAATATGGAAGATTTTACATAGGTACATATCTAGCAGGACAGAGTGCATGTTGCGGAAAGCTATCGGTTTTCTTTTTTAAACGTATAATATAAATATAGAAAAGTTCCATGCTGGAATTTAATGTTTACTTTCCTAGAAATTTTGTAATTTTCGAAACTTTCCATGGACACAAGTAGTTAAGTACTTGATATTTATTTACCTGAATTTTATTGAACGTGTCTTGTATCACTTACCTTTTTTCAAAACCTTAGGTATTTGATGATTATAAGCATGTTATGGTAGGTACCAATTTAAAGTGGTAATTAGTGGATATTTTCAATACCTACCAATTTTTTAACTGAAATTCTCGTGGAAATGGTACTTTATTTACACTGAGAATCTCTATTAAGTCCTGTCTCTTAACTCATAAGCAAATATTTTCGGAAATTTACCTGCTTGCCATTAAATTCTCTTCGTAGAATAATTATTCACTGAACTTCAAATGCAAAGGGAAACTAGTTCTCAGAAGATCTAAAGACTACCTTATACCGAATCATTGACTTATCAATAAAGTCACTATTCCGTTGTCCGCGTCAAAAGAGTTTACTCATAGACAAATCAGAATCAATGCCTATTCGTATAATATTACCACGAGGAGGAATGTTTTTAGTGACATGTTCTTTGCCTTGAATGTGGGTTTAATAGTTTAGAATAATTATATACCTTTGGTTCTAAGAAATTTATTTTAGAAAACTTGTTTTAGAAATTCCAACGGCATTTATTTTTTATACGGAACTTACCTGATTTTAACGTTTTAAAGAAGCAAAACTGCAGGTATTATCTAGTTTCTTACGCCAACAACACACTATGAATAGAAATAGTAATTTATAAAGAACTAGCCGTTGCCCGCAACTTCGTTTGCATAGAATTCGTTTATCGCTATCCCGCGGGAATCACGCAATTTTCCGGGATAAAAAGTAGCCTATGTGTTATTCCAGACTATAATCTATCTATGTTCCAAATTTCATCCAGATCGGCCCAGTACTTTTAGAGCCTATTCATTACAAACATACAAACATACAAAAATAGGTACAAATCTTTCCTCTTTATAATAATAATATTAGTATAGATGAACTATGCCTAGGTATTTCTCGTCGCGATGTGAGCAAAATAGAATACCTACGAGCTATTCATATCTGTACAAATTCAATTTACAAAATTGGTTTCATTTCATGCAAATATCCCTACCGAACCTTCGCAGATCTCTTTCACTTTTTTTTATCAAAGCATTTTCATATGTAGCGAGTTTCAGAATGTAATATTCGGTAGGTCTGTACGAAAATGAAGAAAAACGGCTTCAATACAATTACAATTACAGATTTTGTGTTGAAGTTGCCATGGAAATGAGATGAGAATTTCAACTCTTAATTTCCATGCGTTTTTTAACGTAAAACGAAGACAAAATTAAAACTGGAGCGTTTTAATCTAATAATGCTCAGTACACAGTTCGACCTAGATCAAGTGAACCAACTAGTTACGTCTGGTAGAGCGATCAAGCGAGATGGTTTGTATTAAATAGATGCTTTCAGCTCAATCAAACATCTAATGTTAATATTACTATCAAAGTTTAAAGGCTTTACTCCGTGAAGTATTGTAAACAATAACTTAATTCTGATAGAATTAAGTGTTACTAGGTACTAAAATTTGGTAATTCTACAAGATTTATTTGTATTATAAATACATAGGTACATACATAAACCACGTCTTTATCCCTTACGGGGTAGACAGAGCCTAAGGTAACAAGACCTACAGGCCAAGTTTAGCAAGACACTGAGGGCGTAGAGGTGGAAAACGGAATCAAAATAGTGATGGGTTGCTAGCCGCATCGCCTATAACATGATTCCTATGATTTTCGCCCATTCCCTCAATGGATTTTTACCATTTACGCGGGAAGAGAAGCAACTCGTACATTCTATGTTTTTTCTTTGCTCCCAGACCAGCATGGAAGTAATTCATTTATATTAATATTAACAAATAATACTTATTTACACGCCAGTCCAAATTTCTGGGTATAAGTCAAAATCAACCGAACCATTGGCACCGGACGAGTTAGAAATGTGAATCAGACAGGAAGCGTAGTTACAGAAGAAGTCAATAAAGTGTTAAATAAAATATAGTATGTAGTAACAAACAAACACACACACACAAATTACGTCTTTATCCTTTACGGGGTAGACAGAGCCTGAGGTAACAAGACGTAAAGGCCACGTTTAGCACGATTGTGGGCGTATAGGTAGAAAGGGGAATCAAAATAGTGATGGGTTGCTAGCCGCATCGCCTATAAGAGTCGTGATTCTTATGCCCATTCCCTCGATGGGCTTTTACCATCTGAGCGGGAAGAGAAGCAACTAGTACATTCTATGTTTTTTCTTTGCTCCCAGACCTGCATGGAAGCACAAACAAAGGTGTTCTTTAATAAAGTAGGTACGTATATCTGATAACCGCATTGTTATTATACGAAGTTGCACTCGGAGTCGTATAACTCAGTTAAAGTTTGGAGCGTGTTGTGTGATTGAAATGTATGTCATCTGAAGTTAATAACTTTAGTGTCGTCTCGTTGAATTTAATACTCGTGGGAAATACTCGTAAGTTTAAATCACATAGTTCAAGTTTCAAGTAGTACCTATGCAGTTTTATATAACTTTTTAACAAACATCAACTTACCTGTACCTACTGTGGAGAAACTTCTTGAAACCAGTAATCTCTCACACACTGTTGTTTTAAAACAGAGATAAATGGTCTGAGTTTAGATTAGAAATGCTATACTCGTAACAAGATTAGATAGGTAGTTCATTTTAAATAGGTGATAGTGTCCTAGACACGGTGTTCGCATTATCTGTTTTTAAAATCCCTTCGCACCATTTACAGTCAAATAAGTGTGTACGTATGTACGTTTTTTTATAAAAATACTTTATTTCACAAATAAGATTCGTATTACAACCCTATCACACCAGTAATTTAAAATGAGAAAAAAACAGTGTTCTGAAAAGACTTGACTTTGCCTATTTAGAAGGTAAGTTGTACGGAATCAGTGATGAGGATGAAAAAATACAAATTATTCCCAATCATTTATTATTTATTGTTTATGTATTGTAAGATGCATTAGAAAACGTGGAGCAGATGATCACATTCACGCGGTTTATATCCGCGACTGCAACAAGTAGAAAACAGAATTATGTAAAAAAAAAACATAATATTAATTCAAAGAAAATCACTGGCAATATATTTTAAATTGCAAGAAATACTTCGAAGAAGTTTATATCGATAAGCAGGATAAACTGCATTAGTCTTTTGCGACTAATAAAGATAAATATTGGACGAGGAATGCAGTCAAATTTTTCTCCTACATTCTTAATATACTTAGTTTACCTCTTTTCCTACGTGAATTGCGAGATGCATGTCTTCGGCAGACGAAGGTATGTAGATTTGAGCTTTCCCGTCGTTGTCCACCGTCACTTTGGTTCCAGAACATTCGTTGCCTTGTCTTTTGCCTGTGATGACGTCGCAGTATGTCCCTGCTGGTAATCCAGTCTGGAAATTAAGTGTAACTGCTAAAGCAATAGGTTTTTTAACCACAAATATATTATGATAAACAACAATCCATTAGACACGTTTTCTATGGCCGTTAATGAGCTTACAGTATTCCGACGCTGTTGCATTGCATGTTTTCATACATATATGCCTAAATCATGTCTTTATCCCTTACAGGGTAGCCAGGTCGAAGGTAACAAGACCGAAAGGCCACGTTTAACGAGCGTATGGATGGAAAAAGGAATCGAAATAGTGATGGATTGCTAACATAATTCCTAAGATTTTCGCCATTCGCTCGATCATTCACGTATCATGATCACCCAATCTACATGATCATGATGGATGTCAATTCATTTCAATGCGTCTTACGTATTCTGATTAGGCTCTATTTTAAGGACACGTTTCCACCAGAGCTGTGCGAGGATGCATTGCGAGAAATGTGTTTTTTAGGAACCAATAGAAAAGCTTCATTCACTTCTTCCTTGCTCACCACAGCTCTAGTGGAAGCACCACAGCGAAGCAAGGTTTCTGTATACGAGTAGAATATAATAATATACGAATACAAAAACAAGTGAAGGATGTGTCGCACATCTCTGGTGGAAACGCAGCCTTATAATATGTATAATAGTACCTACTATTTGTAGTCTTATCTAAACCTGAATGTTGTAACGCTCATAATCATGCTGATTACTAAGTTAGGTACTTACCTGCAAAGTTGCATTCAAATCCTTCCCTTCTAAATTAAAAGCGACGAATCCTTTGTCGCCTCTACTGAAAGCGATCTGGTTATTGCCATTGTCCCACCAATTTTGGACTTGGGTGCCTCTCACGGCATTTCTGAAGGCAACCATCTGATAGATCTGACGCCAGCGATGCTCGCAGACCCAGCCGTTGCCGCAAGTATCATCCTGGATTGGATGCAATTTCGATGCTTATAGAACTTGATATAAAAGCTATAAGATTAGATAGCAAGCATGAGAATCTTCGAACCTTCATACAATGAATCACTTCTTTGTTCCTTACGGAAGCAAAGTCTAGGGTAACAAGATCTTTAGGCCACGTTTATCGTGATCGTGGCTATATAGGTGGAAAAGAGAAACGACATAGTGATGAGTTGTTAGCCGCATCGCTTATAACATGATTTCTAAGATTTTCGCCCATTCCCTCGATGGCCTTTCACGATCTGTGCGAGAAGAGAAGCAGCTAGTACATTCTATGTTTTTTCTTTGCTCTCAGACCAGCATGGAAGAAGATTCGAAAGTAAGAGAAAAGCCGATAATAGCCAAGATGGTCAGCCTTCTAGTGAAAAGTGTTTAAACGTCATATGCTTACACTGTTAATGCTCGGAGACACGATATTTTCATTGCTGTCGTCGGGTGGTCCTTGATCACTGTTGCTGAAGAAATAGCTGCTCATAATCCTGGGTTCTCCGTAAGGATGTGCAAGCATAAACGCTATCGCTCCCTAATATAAAAAGAAAACCGTTAATTGACAAATACAATTTAATACCTGGGCCACGTGCTTAGGCACGCCAGATACGAACTCCTGCAACTAATTATGATGAGCAAAGTAGCAGGCAGAAGAGCCGTCCGCCGTAGGAAGAAGTCGTGGTTGCGCAATATCCGGGAGTGGACCGGAGTCGCAAGTGCTGCCGAACTTTTCAACCTCGCGAAGGATCGGAGGAAATATGCGGAGCTGACTGCCAACCTCCACTAGTTGGAGAGGCACTATAAGAGAGTGAGATCAGATTAAATCTACCTAAACAATGTTTAACATGTTGTGGCGACCTTTCTTTTGGACCGGAACGCCAATGAGCGAGTCCGTTACCCGATGATGATGAACACCCCGGAGCATTGCCAACCTAGAGGGCTGGGATAAAATACCTCATTGTGCCAGTAACTTTACCAGCGGTCTTATCAAGCGCGAGTTATGAAAATATGAAAAACAATCAGTAGGTATCCGGCGGACCCCAAATTAGGCTAGGCCTGAATCTTAGGAACCAAGTGAAAAAGGAATATGTAAATTTATTATTTTCAGATTTAAAGAAATGTTAAATAAGTACAGGTATTCCAAAATTCTTCATACTTAAGTCGCCGACCTGCCGACAATAGAGCCCTTAAGGGTTTTATCTTAGTGATTTGACAATAGTTTAGGCTTGGTTTCATTTTCGTGTTTTGGTTTACAAAACACGGTCTGCGCTTTTGGCGAGACAAAGAAAATCTCAGAAAATCAGGAGAACAAAAGCTTTTGCTAGACAAAATAAAAGAAGAGTAGACAGATACTTACATAAATATTTTACTGTGACTAATAATGGCGTGTTTGTTACAGATAACATTATAAATACTTGTGAATCAATTTGTAACGAATTTATAATTGGACGAAGTATGGCAATGGTCTGTGACATTCTCAATCTGCACGGACCTCGGGTGGGAACTAGAGCCCAAGCTCTCTCGTTCCGTGAGTAGGTCAGTGGCCAGAAGTTGAAATTATTTATATATTTAGGTTGCCTGGAGATGGTGTGATAGTAAAATGTTACCATGATATTTATTAAATTTCTAAACGACACTGAAATTAGAACACAGAAAAATCCGAAAAGTAAACCTATGGCCGGGAATCCCGTAAAAACCCTCGGGAAAACCGTAAAAGTAAGCATAAAAAATCAAGAAGTAGGTAAAAATTCTTGATTCATTTGATAGTATGATATTTATTGTTACATCGAAATCACTCAGTAAAAGTCATTATCAATTGCACTATCAATGCACCATCACGTAACTTGCAATTTAGATAAGTGTAGATAAAAACATTTATCGTTTTTGATATTAACACAACAATACAAAAACACCTCATTTTCACGGTATTTCGTACAAATAGACCTATTTTGTTTGCAGCTCGGATTTGTCCGTTATAAAGTTTACATCGAGTTTTTGAACTAGCCTGTCTTCAACGTAGAATCAACAATTCAATTTGATATTGAACGACATCACAACTAAAGATAGTAACGACGCTCTCATTTGTAGGAAGTGTGGTGAAGGTGTGACCATGGCCAGGGATGATTGCTTGATTGCGTCCTCTAGTTATCCCTGTAACTAAGACATTTAAAATCGCTTACCTTATACGCCCTCGATTCCTTGTAAGTCAAGACATCGTTACTTCTTTGAGTGTCATGGTTGTCAATGAAAGCCAATGCAGTGTCGCTAGGACCAAGGCCCCAAGCTTCACCCCAGTTCACCAGCCATTTCAGGGCATTGTTACCACGGAACACGTTCTTCAACTCTGATCCCACCTAGAAATAACGGGACACTGTGGTTCTATTTCATGAAGTCCAAGCGACATTGCATGTCGTCAAGCATATACGTATGTGTACGTTGTGTAAGTGTGTGCACCCTAAACTATAGAGCCAAATGTTTAGTTAGACGTGCGGGAAATATTGAGCGATTTACATTCAATGCGCGGCCGCCAAGTTACTAAGTCATGAAATAATTGACCAAACGCCGCAATGTAATGCAACCAGATGCAAACGCATACTCAAAAAACATGTGCCTATTACAAGTATGCCCAATACATTAAAAATAAACGGACTTGTGAAATGTAGCACACAGTTTTCAATGTATAAGCTTTATAAGAAAGCATCAAATTATATCGTCGACCTATGTGGGTTTTGTATTACAGTAGCTGTTTACTGAAACTGCATAGGTAATACAGGACTCTAATGTAATCAGAATAGAACCTCGTCTCTACCAAGTTTGCATATCTATGCAAAACGTTTTGCATATCTGTGTGTTTTAATTAAGACACGGCATACACAAACAATATTAAATGAGTATACACATGCAAGCAAATTTTATAGGCTGCACTAGCGTAAATCTGCGGCAGCACCATCTTGGAAGAATTAAAAATTGTCTAACCCCCTTATTCATAAACGCTCTATAGGCTTCTGCTAACTTAGCAAACGTTTGTCCTTATCTGTCACTTTGACATTTACCTATCACAGACAAGGACAAACGATTGCTAAGTTAGCAGAGGCCTATAGAGCGTTTATGAATAAGGCGGTAAGTCCCTATCTCTTTCTCAAAGCATGTCTGCCTAATTTGTCTGAAAATTTGTTAACCATTGGCCAATATCCAATTGGAGGGAGGGATTTGATTCGGACAATAGGCGGCATGTTTTAAAACTGTTAATTACTCAACATAGACGAATTTTTCCTCCTAATGTAAAGATTTTGCAGGTGCTTATCAAAAGTGCCTCATATTGCTCCGCTATTCAATAAAGTTGTAGTCTACAGTAATTATTTAATTAGTGTCGAGCATGGACGTACAATTCAAATAGTAACAAATTATAATACATTTTGTTATTGAAAGGTTTCACGTCTAAAACTCACTCTGAACTCCGTGACGTCACCCAAATGCGTGTATTCGCTCGGTTGGATGGCTTCGTTGCCATAATATATAACCTCTTGAAAAATATAAGGCTTTGAGTTGGGGGCGAATCCGAAATCTGTATTCAAATTGCTCAGTCGTTTGTATATTTCTTTCAAGTCATTCGGCCACATGTGTTTTGCTGCGTCCACCCTAAAATATACAAAGGCAATGTAATAATAAGTAGCCGTTGAGGTAAATAATTATTAAGCACTTAACTGCTCAAAAGTAAAACTGTGAATCTGAGTTACGAGTAAGCGGCGGTAGTATCTCTTAGTAGTCTGTGAATCGGCCAAAATAAGTTTGTGAATAGGCTTCCATTTCACGTATACATATATTTATTTATTTTATTAACATAGGTACAAGAAGACAAGAAGTCTTAGAATTATCCCGGATTTTTTTAGGATCAAAATTTAATTCACCCCTATAACGCTGCACACTTTGATCAATTAATCATCTGTCAACGTGTGAAAATATTTTCCAACTATAGTTAAAAAATCCAGTAAAAAATTTACAGCGATGTTTAACAAATCTATCCCAACCACTTCCTGAAGTCTTCCGGGCAAATTTTAAGACACAGTGGATACACAACATATTATAGACACAGTATAAAATCTTTATACCTCCAAATACAAGATATAGATACATCTAGCAGTGTGTAAAGATTTTCATGCTTAGGTAAACATAAAATACGAAGCACATATAAACTTGCCTGAACCCAGCCACGCCAAGAGAAATGAGATGGTTAAGAAAAGAGGACAGTTTCTCGGCGACGTAATGAAGACCATGATTCAAGTCCTTGAGACCAACCAAGTCACATGACCTTACCTGTGAAATTAGTGCACTATAAAGAAGGGAAGAAAAAGAGCGGGTGAAATAAAAGAGACAATTGATAACCTTATTCTTCTATGACTTACCTGATTTATTCTTACAATAACCATAATAGACAATGAAATGAAAAATGTATGATTTTAGGTTCCATAAAACAAAAACACAATTCAGTACACAAAACAAAAACCGCAGACCCCATCAAATTAGAAAGTAAGTATAATTTCCCTAGGACCTTTTTAAAATAGAACATTAAAGATACATTGCGTAAATTCACTGATGGTGATAGTAATAAAATATTATTAATACAGTATATACCAGTAACACAAATAATAAGCAAATACAAGTTTGTAAGTCTCACGGACACACAAGAGTAATTATTCCCCAAAATAATTTAGTACTTTTTTCACCTCAAACCAGCTATGCCGAGGCGGATAAGGCGCTTGAAGTATAGAATAATCTTACGCTGGACGTATGGCATGGTCTGGTTCAGATCTTTAAGTCCTACTAGTTCGCAATTTCGTACCTGAACAGGCAAAAATTTGTTCAACTTCTGAAGTAAAAAAGTGAAGAAGTTATTGTTCCTTTAATTTCACCTATTTATTTATTTATTTATTTATTTATAGGAACACAAACAGTCATACATAGCTCATAAACAAATCACAAAGAGTTTATAACATTGACAAAACAGTGTTCACATTGAACATAGCACATTTGAGTAATTCAGCCTCCTAGCTGAATGTGACGGACGCGTAAGCTATTGAAAAAAGAAGTCTTGCATCACAATTTAGTGAACAAATAAGAGTCGCTCGGATAAAACTGAGTCGGCGGTAGACCCAGGGTAGGCCACTATAACCCCATTGCATTGTTTAATCAGTTGAAGATACAAAACCATTTACCTGGCTAGCGTCATTGTAATTGTCAATAGAGCAGTGAGGGTGATGGAAGTGTTCTTGCGTGTAAGGGACAGCAGGATACGAGTACTTCTGGAAGTCGGCTGTACTTCCCGCCGTACCGATGTTATTTTCGTTGTTACCCGTCATGTGGTTTACCACAACGTCGGCGTAAATTCTGTGGAGTCATCAAAGGAAAAATATAGACCTAATCCACTTCCTGGACATTCTCAGGTCTGGTAAGTGGATAGTTCAGACGAACCTAAAGCCAAATAAAAATACAGAAAGAATTATACGAATAACACCCAGAACAGGTAAACAACCGCTACTACCACGTACACTACTTTAGGAAGTATGGGTTCCACTTGAGGATTGGTAGTTTTGATTAATAATACTTCCTATTTAGCTTGTTGTATTACGTAGAAAGAGAAGATGAAGATGAATTTATTTACAAAAAACTTACGACTAAGGAATATTTTACAATGTACACTTATAAGCTAGGAGCGCGCATCAGACGCGAGTCGCAACGGGCCAATACGGTGTTGGCAGTGTGCGAGAGACATTTTCATCGCGGTTGTCTCGCTCTCACGCGGCACGCACGGATCGCCTATAAAATAAGACGCGGCAAAAATTCATCCTTTGCTGCGCGCGGCCGTCAAAGCCTCAACAAGTTGTTGCTCCGTGGTTGCTCCGGATTTCGCTGCGTTCCGTATCACGACGATGAACACAAACTGTTATTCTCAGTACAATAGACCTTTGTTGGTCGCGTTTCTTATAAACGACGTCAATCACCTACAATACTATACGCGCGTAGCTCAACTTCTTTGGTTGCATTGCACATGTTTGCGTGCAACTGTATGTACTACTGGACACTTGAGGCATTACAGCGAGTCCAGATGCGCATTGCACTCTACGTTTTTACCGCACAGGCGACGCGCATGTGACGCACATTAAAAGATTTTAAACGAGATCACTTAGGTACTTTTGTACTAACTTCTAAATCATTTAGAGTGCCGAAAACGCACGTTCGGTGTGCATAGGCTCTATAGCGGCCGGTTCCAGTAATAGATTTCCTAAACCATACCTGACTCCAACGTCGTTGCATCTGCTAGTCATGTTTATTAAGTCCTCAATGTCTCCCGACCGTGTCTTCAGTTTGTAAGACATGACTTGGTAACGCTCGTACCACGTTCTTTTGCCATTCTCCAAATGGACGATCAAGTTCTCAGACGGCGGGGAAATCTAAAAGTATTGGATTCATTGTAATTTTTATACCATATAAAGGCATATCATAACACTTGATTTGTCGTTACATAACGAATACCTACTCCCTCTCTCTCTTTTCTTGTCTCTTGCGAAAGACTCATTGAGAAACGGAAAATAGTGCAACTACCGTAGAGTCGAGGCATAAAATATCTATGCAGTCATCATGTCAAATATTATGTGTCACCGACCTTATTGTTTGTGGCATAAAGGTATATGGGTCATTCTCGTGAGTCGTTCAAATCGCCATTCCAGGCGACAAGTCGGTACAAAAAATGATCTTTTTTCCAAACGTTGAATACAGAAAGAACGGTCTCAAAAAGATAGTAAAGGAGTCTTTTGCGTCGAAGGCATTTACCTATTATTAAACTCACGCGGTTAAAAACATAGTGTCAAATCTCATTTCCATCCCGTTCCAAATTACGTACTGATAAATTGTTCGATGTATTTAAGAAATTTTGATAAGAAAACCTTCCAATTTTTTAAGCGATCTGATTAACTAACTATTAAGGAATAAATCTGTAAATTTGCACAATTTTAAAGCTACTTTGTAATAGAAAGAATGACGATTATGATTTTGTCCAGCGAAAACCATCATTTCCTTCCGCAAAAACAAAACATTAAATAAATGCCCAAGTTCGTCCTTGTGTGGCGGTGGTAAGTGCACTGCTCCCGCCCCGCACCGCTTCGGTATACCGCCGCATCTATATGCGGCCAGAGAGGATATGCGTTCCGCTAGCAAAAAATTTAGGATTTACGTGCACAAAAAGTACTTTGTCACAGTTTGGTCTTCATTACCTTCCAGTGTTTTATGCAGTAAGTACTATTTTAATTTTTTGTTTAATATCACTTTGAAATGCTTTGTGATTACTTATTTAATGACAAAAATATAAAAGTTTCAAATTACATTTGGTATTGAAATTAATCGCGAAAAAGTGCCGAAATCTCATTCCTCTCCATGGCATTACCTTCCTAACCCTCCATTTTTCTGCTGGATGGTAATGAGCAGGTTTGGAGGGTAATGATTGTTGAAGTAACATCTATTTTTATAGTTCTGGTAAAGCCTTTTTTAATGAAAACCTATTTTAAATATAAAGATATGTTGTTTGATAGTTATTAAGATTTAATATTTCTTTTTAGATCAGCATAATGGCTAAGAAAAAAAAAGCTGACCAGGGAAGAAATTTAACCAAAAGTCAGATTACGCAAAAAACAAGACAATATAAAGATAAATAGTGATCCCGAATTACATAGACCTCAAAAAGAAAAGGAAAGAAGAAGGTATATCTTGAAAAAAAAACGAAAAAATAAAATTCAGATTATCGCAGATATGATCAGATTCAGAGCACAAAGAGAACAAAGACGAAGATGGCGTATAAGCGTTTAGGGCCGACAACGCACTGGCATCGCGTAAAGCGCTGCGGGTGTCTATAGACAGTGGTGAACATTTACCATCAGGTGACCCACTAGTTCGTTTGTCTGGCCTATCTAACATAAAAAAAAACAGTCGCAGACATTCAAACACAAAATAGAGCAACGGAAAATGCAACGAATTTGGTTGGAAAACTTACCACCAACCACACCACCTGCTACTGAGAAGAAGACAATAATCCGGATGTACCAGCACTTGTACCAGATGTGGATCCTTTAGCACAGAATCCCGCGTGTGGGATAGAAAAAGAAATGCGTGACATACGTAAAGAATCCACTGCATTTAGAAAAGTTCGCTATAAAGCCATGAAAGTAATCAAAAACTTAAAAGAAGAAAAAGTAAGAAAATTACAAAAATAAAAAGATAATTTAACAAAGCGAACCCAAAAACTAGAGTTAGAATAGAAGAACGCAACAAAAACAATAGATAGCGTGGAAAAAAATAACGAATTAATAAAAGACTTGCCAGAAGAAAAAGTTCAAGAAGTTAAAAAACCTATTATTTGATGAAACTATCAAAAAAAAATACAATAAAAATATGAAGCTAAACAAAACAGAAAAAATCCTAATTGAACGTGACAATTCGAGATTGAAGAGATATAAACTCAAGGGCAAATTACCCTTCGCTATTCGAAAAAAATTGACAGATACAAAAAAAAATGGCACATGAATTTAAAAAAAAGAACAGTTTTTTCGAAGATGACATTGTTAGCAGTGTAGCTCTGGTTTTTTTTTTAATAAGTAGTGATATTACAAGTACTAGTATAAAATCTATCGTGTTGATTTTGAAGAAACTTACAGTTTTTATTAAGGACTTATAATTTCTAATAAAAACAAGTTTTATTTCAAAAAAACATTACTTTACGTAAAATGGTTAGTTTTTATATGTATAAATGGCTCTATTACAATTAAATCATTAAAAACTATTACGGAAAATCTTATTACTTTCCATAAATAGTCACTAGAATCTACGCATATTTCATTAATTTTGTAATAAATCTCATTACTTTCCAAACGCACTCATTGCCATCCTGTCATATTTCATTTCCATCCGAGGCTTCATTACTTTCCTTCTAGAAAATCCTAAATCGTTACCTGTACAATGACGCCTTTACTCATATCTTACTCTACGCGAGTATGTGAACCATTTGAAAGCATAAAATCCTCGAAAATCATCAATATTTTGAAAAATTAAAAAATGACTCGATTTGAACGACTCGCGAGAACGACCCATATAGATGTTTTTGACGTCTTGGTAACGTACATGTTTATGCCCTTGACTGTACTTATAATGTCAAGCCTGAGATAGGAAATGATGTGATGTGTTGAAGATTTGTAGTTATGAGGTGGACATATGTGACGTAACGTTTAATAGATACTTGTAATTATTACATAGTGTTTCAGCAGGCCTTTAAGCGATAAACTAAGTTACACTTTAAATATAGTACCTAAGTACATACAATTTTGTTTAGGTAAGTACAATAATTAGGTGATAAAAAATTCCACACTGAATATTAAAGTGAAACGTTTTTTGAAAGGAAATGAGAAAATGAAATTCATTCACGCAGCCCTGCTTATCTCCGCATTTCGCACAGATTATTTATTAAGATTGGATTGGTAATTTCACAGGCTGACAACCAAGTATGACGCACGTTAGTAACTTATTGTGATGTACTTACTTTCTTTCACATTGAACAGAGGCGTGATTCTTAAAACAAAACTATTTCATGAAGTAATCGTGCACTTGGCAGGCAATTATAATTTGATCCATTAGCTCGGTCACATTATAGAGAATCAGGTGTCTTACGTATTTTGCCGTCGGTCGAGCGGAACGCCAAATTGCAAGACATCTGATTCCGTCTAATGGCTGTGAGTGAATGGGTCAATTTATAATTTTCTCCCGAGCGCAGTGATCTGTTCCCAAAAGAGATTTTATTAGAGAACGCGACGACTGACTTGCGATTGTTCCCTATCTGATCTGATGGTAAGTGTAGATGGAGGCCAAAGGCGTATTGGGAAACCCATACCCAACACTTTACGTAGTTGGCAGATCAAAGTATTGGTATGGAAACCTTTTATTCAGTGTTACAGTGTGGAAAGTTTGGTAAGTCACTGTGTCCAAATTTTACCTGAACACCTCCGAAACCCTTGGGGCCGAGGAATCGCTCGCATTCATCCGCAATATCCTTGTATTTCCATTCAAACAGGTGGACGATGGTGGATCTATCCGGCAACTGGTTGGTCCGTTCATGATGGTCACAGACCACTGCCCCGACAAGGGACAGTAGCATTAATCGGAGAAGCATTTTCTGAAATACAGAATTTTAACTTGAGGCCAGCAAATATACTGCATATACTGAGTATTTCACGACGGTACAAACAAAAAGTAAAGACGGAGTTCTGAGTCAGCCATGTGAGATGAGGTCGCTTTAAACTACGCACACAAGGGTAATCAAAGTTCACCTATAAACCGACCACTTAAATGAGACCTCGCCGGGCGCGGGGTGGGATGACAAAGGGGGCCGAGAGTGATGCGGGCGGCAGGCGCACTAGTACCCGCCCGCACCTCTCTCGGTCCCCTTTGTCGTCCTACCCCGCGCCCCTGTGCCGCGCGAGCGAGGACTCATTTAAGCGGTCGGTCTATAGCAAACTAGTTGAGTAAATCACACGCGTACGAAGGCGTTTTAAAATTTTATTTGGTCTGAGAAGTAATCAACAGCTAATAATCGATTAGCCTAGATTAAAAAAAAGAGTTAATGACTGTCAGTCCAGTCTTCGGCATGTAATTATTATCATTCGTTTCTTGTAACCTGATAAAATAATTATAATAAATACTAAATTTCTGAGTTAATAATTACATAATGCGCGTGTTAGTAGGTACCAATATCTGAGAGTCAGTGAGAAAGTAATCAAAGAAATTTAATTTCGATCAACTTGTGTTTAGAGCCGATAATTGTGTCGTAGAAAATTGACTAAAGAACACACTATATCACAGCAAACCAAAGTCAATTACTGTAAAATACACATTGAAGGAAAACATTATTTAATACTAAAATAAAAGGTACTTGCCTGGCCGAAGTTCCAAAGTATTCTAACACATCAATCTCAATCCAATATTATAATATTGAACTGTCACAATACACTAGTTAGGTATGTAAGGGTCGCACGGATCATAGCACGGTTAAATTCTTAGCCTATATTATCACAATTCTAGCTACAACAATGAACATCCTACTAGTTCAAATGCTAAACGACTATTATTTCCTTCGTCACCTAATGCCGGTATTATACTATTGTCGTAACGGTATAAACGTGATGAATAATATCGTGTTCCGTTTCTATAAAAGATGTTTACATCAACGCGTGAATAGGTGTAGGTCATCAGATTTAATCTCGAGCCGCAAATAATCTTATTATTTTGTGGTTTTTTGTTGATTCACCGGGTAGTTAAGTGTTGATAGTCTCGACATGCTTTGACATTGCGTGTACTTTTAACCGGCTTAATAAAAGGAGGCGGTTCTCAATTTGACAGATTTTCAAATTTTTATCAAGTATTATACCTATAGATTTCTTTCTTCACCGGCTGTGAACCGATTTCGTCTTTTTTTAGATTGATTTATTTTTTACTAGGGAATTACAATTCAACTAACCTATGCCCGTGGTTTCAACAGTCGAATAAAAAATCACCAGGGAATTTTGAAAATTCACTTTTCAGTTCAGTTATACACACACACACACACACACATTCTATACATTCGACGAACTCTTTTCCTGGCAGTCAAAGCCAGCTTTATGATTAAAAAAAATATTTTATTATTTTATTGGTGCTCCAGTTTATTAAAATTGTAAATTAAAAATGACATGTAATAACTATAAGTATTACGAATAAACGAGTATGAGTATGAGTATATCAGCTATTTACTACAAAACAGAATCCTGGTTATTCTTACCCATTGGGTATTTAGGAAAATTCTGAAAATAATTTACCACCTAATTAGATGGCAAATTTGAAGCATCTTATATTTAATTAGGTATATTCACGGATATAGCTGATTAATGAAGTACAAATAAACAATGGTTATCAATTTTACACTGCGGTAGGTAATTTTCCGTAAAAAAAACTCGCAGTAACGAGTGCTACTATAATCCCTTAATCAAGAAGGCATACACGAATGTTAAATCACGTATATTTACCAAAAGGGTCTCTACCTACATCTCGAAAAGATGTAGTGCCGTAATGGTTCCACACCTTTTATAAATCTCACTAAATCTACGTAATAGGACCCCAACAGGCGGTATTGCGTGGCGTATGCTATCGAGAGTTAAATATCACCCAAATGGGATACCTAAATAAATTTAGTTTAAGGACTGGGTTAGTGACATTGGTTAGGTAATATTATGCTGCCTAAATGGCAAACGGACTAAGGTACCTACTTAATGTGTAAAATTGAGGTAAAGTGAAAAGTCTGATTTTAGGAATAAAGTTTTATTACACGACACTGAAATCTCACGGACAGAGACTGTTACAATTGACTTTTATTGGACGTATTGGTTGTCTGCTTACAGGAAATACTATAAATTTCCAGAATAATCCTCTTATTCATAAACGCTCTATAGGCTTCTGCTAACTTAGCAATCGTTTATCATTATCTGTCACTTTGACTTCTACCTTTCACAGTATTCTTTCATGTAATCCACACGGGGCCGAGAACTAGTACTACTAGTCTGCTAGCCTAATATACATTTTAGATAGTATTTGAGGCAGCGTAAAATCCTGTTCAACACTGTAGGTACCACTTCCTCTATGACATCTAGTTAAATACAAAAACTCCATCTTTCTGGAGGGTTAGTGGAACTTGCCCAAAGCTTGCTTTTTTTTTTAAATATGTATTGTTTTGCGTAAAAATATTCATGAAGTATGTTTAACTTTGTATACCCAGCTCTAAACTGAGGAGTGCAAAATTAAACAAGTCAGACGGTTTATTCAGGTCTGACTTAAAAAAAATATTTTCGAAATAATATTTCACAGAAAAAATAAACAGATCATTGTTGGTAACTAAAAGTATAATTTCGGCGGGAGTCAAATATGGGTCACAAATATAGGCTGATATAATAATAAATCATAATGCTATAATTTCTAAATGTCTATGAAAATTAGAACACAGAAAAATCCGAAAAGTAAAGCTATGGCCGGGAATCGAACCCGGATCCTCGTCATTCCGTGACGCGTGCTATACCCCTACACCACCCATAGCAGGTGGGTAGTCTCCGAATTTTTCTACCTGTTACTAACTGTCACGTGACCTTTGTTACTATGCGAATTTTTTTGTCGCTAAGCGTCATCTGTTTGAATGATGTGTCTGTACGACACAATTACAAACTCCCGTGGAACATCTACTGCTCACCAGGGACGAGAGAAGGCGCTGATTTTCAAATGATAGGCACTATCAAATGAATCAAGAAATTTTTTATTTCTTGATTTTTATGTTTACTTTTACGGTTTTGCCGTTAGAAATTTAATTTCTAAATGTCTATGAAAATTAGAACACAGAAAAATCCGAAAAGTAAAGCTATGGCCGGGAATCGAACCCGGATCCTCGTCATTCCGTGACGCGTGCTATACCCCTACACCACCCATAGCAGGTGGGTAGTCTCCGAATTTTTCTACCTGTTACTAACTGTCACGTGACCTTTGTTACTATGCGAATTTTTTTGTCGCTAAGCGTCATCTGTTGGAATGATGTGTCTGTACGACACAATTACAAACTCCCGTGGAACATCTACTGCTCACCAGGGACGAGAGAAGGCGCTGATTTTCAAATGATAGGCACTATCAAATGAATCAAGAAATTTTTTATTTCTTGATTTTTATGTTTACTTTTACGGTTTTGCCGTTAGAAATTTAATTTCTAAATGTCTATGAAAATTAGAACACAGAAAAATCCGAAAAGTAAAGCTATGGCCGGGAATCGAACCCGGATCCTCGTCATTCCGTGACGCGTGCTATACCCCTACACCACCCATAGCAGGTGGGTAGTCTCCGAATTTTTCTACCTGTTACTAACTGTCACGTGACCTACAGACACATCATTCAAACAGATGACGCTTAGCGACAAAAAAATTCGCATAGTAACAAAGGTCACGTGACAGTTAGTAACAGGTAGAAAAATTCGGAGACTACCCACCTGCTATGGGTGGTGTAGGGGTATAGCACGCGTCACGGAATGACGAGGATCCGGGTTCGATTCCCGGCCATAGCTTTACTTTTCGGATTTTTCTGTGTTCTAATTTTCATAGACATTTAGAAATTAAATTTCTAACGGCAAAACCGTAAAAGTAAACATAAAAATCAAGAAATAAAAAATTTCTTGATTCATTTGATAGTGCCTATCATTTGAAAATCAGCGCCTTCTCTCGTCCCTGGTGAGCAGTAGATGTTCCACGGGAGTTTGTAATTGTGTCGTACAGACACATCATTCAAACAGATGACGCTTAGCGACAAAAAAATTCGCATAGTAACAAAGGTCACGTGACAGTTAGTAACAGGTAGAAAAATTCGGAGACTACCCACCTGCTATGGGTGGTGTAGGGGTATAGCACGCGTCACGGAATGACGAGGATCCGGGTTCGATTCCCGGCCATAGCTTTACTTTTCGGATTTTTCTGTGTTCTAATTTTCATAGACATTTAGAAATTAAATTTCTAACGGCAAAACCGTAAAAGTAAACATAAAAATCAAGAAATAAAAAATTTCTTGATTCATTTGATAGTGCCTATCATTTGAAAATCAGCGCCTTCTCTCGTCCCTGGTGAGCAGTAGATGTTCCACGGGAGTTTGTAATTGTGTCGTACAGACACATCATTCAAACAGATGACGCTTAGCGACAAAAAAATTCGCATAGTAACAAAGGTCACGTGACAGTTAGTAACAGGTAGAAAAATTCGGAGACTACCCACCTGCTATGGGTGGTGTAGGGGTATAGCACGCGTCACGGAATGACGAGGATCCGGGTTCGATTCCCGGCCATAGCTTTACTTTTCGGATTTTTCTGTGTTCTAATTTTCATAGACATTTAGAAATTAAATTTCTAACGGCAAAACCGTAAAAGTAAACATAAAAATCAAGAAATAAAAAATTTCTTGATTCATTTGATAGTGCATAATGCTATATTATATTATAGGGAGTGCTGTTGCTTTTCCGTTGCCTCAAAGACCTTATAAATACTTATCAACTCTCAGAATCAGAACAGATAGTAATTGTTATCAAGACAATGTAATATTTTCTTAGCTTTATTACACAACAGAACCCGTTTGGAATGTTTAACTCGTATTCATGCACTTAGGAGTATTTTTGGAAGTTATCTATCCAACACTCCATTTTATCATGTATAATTTTGACCTTTACCTTATCAGGTTAACTTTTGAATTTTAAAGATGTCACTTCGTCATATAAATTCATCGCACTCAAGTTACTCATTTATAAGTACATTGACATTAACAATTCCTTAAAGAATATTTAAAAAAAATGTAGCTTCTGAATATTGCACAATGCACAATTTAAATGCGCTAAAGCCTGTGGATTGACATGGCAGATGTCATAAAGTCCTTTAAAATTCACATGGCTTACTTATTTATCTCAAATTGCCTGAACTATCTCAACTGCCTACAGCAATATTATTGATACAAAAATATAATACGGGAGACCATTGTTGTTCATTAAAATTACTTTCTCTAAAATGTTTGCAGGCCCTGTCTTAGACAATATTATAAATCTCTAGATTAACAACAATTACATCAATACCTAGTTTGTTACTAAACATACAAGGGCACAGGCATAGGCATAACTTTGTTGAGTAAATTTGTATTTTATTGTAAATATCATTATGCTATTTTTATAACAATGTTGTAAACAAAATTGCTATATATTTTCGTGACCAGAACCAAATTGCTTACAACTAAACTTTCATTTAAAATATTGACGTACTGATGCTAGTTGTGCATTCTAGAACAATTTAATTTCGCACGCTTTCGCCTAAATCGTGCAATTAAATGTTTACTTGTTTTCTTCATCGAATTAAAATAATAATCAGTCTTGCATACTTTCATACACGCTAAGTATCAGTTTGGAATATTAAAGCTAAATATCAGTTTCAACGTCGAAATTTTCAGGCCGTTTTATTCTTATTATATCCATTTATTCATATATCATATTATTATCGACCGAGCGACTAAATTGCTGACCTCATGTTTATTGTGAATAAATAAACATTTCTTTTCATTTCATTCCACTTCTTTCAAAGTAAGTAGTTATCAGTGGCGTGGCGTCGATAGAACTCGATTCCCACTGGCTTGCCTATTAAGGCACCTTATTGTGCAGAATTAGAAGAAAAGGCTAGTCAAATTCCCTTCGGCTTGCCTTCTGATATACTTGACGCCACGCCACTGGTAGCTATCATGTTTTTTAATAGTGCGTATACTGAACATACTGCAGGTATCTCAATAATATTCAGTCAATAATGATGAGATGAACTGGCTTTAAATGTGCTCGGGAGCAAAAATACCGGATCACTTCCCGTATGAAAATTGACCCGGTTTTTCTGCCACATAGTTTATTTTCTTATTTTTTATGCAAAAGTTATCTTTTCGCACTAAAACGTATCTCGGAAGGTAGCTTTACGTTCAACAATTTATAATTCGTTGGTGTATTAGCACTTTACTTGGAGTTTTCACAAATATCATGATCGAATGAAGAAATTACCCGAATAATACGAAAAGGACTAGAATTATTTAATTTATCATGAGAAATAACAGTATGCGAAGTGCCGGCATTATCTTTACTTAGTTACTAATAATATTTTAACTTTGTTACCAACGACATCGAATAAAATTGTCATTTTTTACTTAACACTAAAACTGAGATACTAATTGCACGTAAATTTTTGGCATGTACGTCCGAAAACATTCTTTTGACCTTCTTCAAAAACACTTAACACTTATACAAACAATACTCTATATCGCTACCTCGGGGCTCAATTGTCGTATAAGCCATTTTGACGAAAATGAGATTTGAATGCAGTCTTGCTCAGTTTTTTTTTCTCTATCGATCTGTGTATTTAAAATTCTCCAAATCCCAAAAAAATATCGAATACAACCTCCATTTTCTGTAACTCTAAACAGGAAATTTAAAAAAAACGAGCTATAAAAGCCAGCTACTCAGAGTGTGAAAAAGGCAAAGGTATTATTGACCCTAAATCAAGATTTATAATTGGCATAAAGGACATTGCTTATCAAACTTGGCGTATACGACCTTAACGATTTCTGAAAATTGAACAAAGTTTATTATACAACCTGCCATTACGTTTCATTTTTAAGATGTATAAGCCACCACTAAACCAATTTGGTGAATACGACCTGAATTATTTCCAATAACAGAATAAAGTTTGGTGTACGGCCTGCAGTAGCATTTCATTTCATGGCAATAAACGCCAACAAAAAATAAATTTGGAGTAAAAACGGCGTTAAACACATAACTTTTATAAAAAAGATTGTTTTTAATTGAAAGATATTAGAAGTATTAAATGCTATATTCTTGTTGCTACTTTTCATTTTTATCGTTTTATGTGGTACTTGAACAATCTTTTTAATAATAACAACGTAATTTGTGGTTTTTTTTCGTTGGCATTGATGTTTTACCTTCAGCAATATATATTTTTTCTATACGAATTTTTTGTTACTTACCAAACCCTCAAACCTTTTTAATATGAATGAACTTTGAAAGTAAAATACGATTCTCAAACTGATTTGGTTTATACCTACCATATCATCATTATCCCAGTAAAGTAGTTTGGGGTGTATATACATGATTTATTTTTTTACAGTAAAGTACCTAACCAAAAAAAGAAAACCGGTGACTAATACCTTTGATTTTTTCAAAAATCGTAATAGCTGACTTATACGTCCTAAGTAGCATGTACAGCAACTATTATTTTGGGTCATAAACGTCATTCTGTTTGCTTTTAAGAAGCGTATAAGCCATCTATTTTCTTTGTTTTGGGTTCTATCTTAAATATTATGAATTCATATTATTCTACTCATAATTTTAAGAACTTTCATCCTACGAAGCTTCTTTATAACAGTTAAAACAAAAGAGTTACAATTTTTTTTTGTTTTTCTTTTTAGTTTTTTGGCTCTCCTGAAAAATCGACTTTTGGCTTATACGACAATTGAGCCCCGAAGTAGCGATATTAAATATAACTTAAAGTCGCCAGTCGCCGTCTCACGACATTATACAGTATTAGAATTACTCTGGAATATATCCGTAGGTGGTTAGATTGAACACGCATGTATATTTATCTTAATTTAGGATTAAATTACCAAACCTAAAAAAAATGTCAGATACACAAGCTATTTTGCTGACTGTACTTGCATTGTCATCCGTCCTACACATGCTAAGCCAATCTGACCAACCATTGAAGAGTTAGTTCCCTCCTGCGGAGAATTACTGGCTGGGCCACCAGAATTTTACTACCAGATTATTATATTGTCATCTGACTTACACAAGTATGAAAACATTTATATTTTATATGATTGAATGTTTTGAAATTGATGATACATGACCGGTACTGGCATTTTATAGTGCTATACTTTCTCATGACGTATAGATGAAAAACTTAAGTAAATGACCTGTATGCAATACCGTCTTCACCATAAGGGCACACGGGGCCCGTGCCCACGGCCCCCATTCTCAGTGGGGCCCCGAAGGACCGACAATTTCTATAATAAATAATCATACTTAGTAAAAAAATGTTATTATAAATCGCTTTTTTCACTTTCCAAAAGGGCCCCAAATTCTGGTGTGCCCAAGGGCCCCAGCCTAGTGTAAGACGGCCCTGCCTGTATGTGTGAGTAATGTGTGCGAATAGACAAATTGACGTTCTAAATTAAAAAAATGACTTAAGTCCCATATCAGTTCTCTGCACTACTACTCACAACAGGTAATTTACTTAAGTTTTTCACCTACCCGCACATTATTGCCACATGTAACCATTATAAACTGTTTGTTGCGACACTATCTCAGGGCCAAATAGAGTTGTTAGGCTGTAACTAGCCGATCCCGCGTGAATAAATTCTATGAAGACCTTAGTGTCATGTTACCAGAAATAACGTTTCATTTGTCATATAAAAATTTGTTTAATCATTCTAGACTTGGATCGAGGAAGAGATCGCTAGGAGCTGCGGTTATGTTTGAACATTGGAACGATCTCTTTATACTGACGTGGGGATATTGTTCGCGCCAGTCTGATACCTGTAGACAAATAGCGTAGCATTAGTCATCATTGTAGATTGTTTGAATATTATAGATTGTGGGTATTTGAATAAAGTACAGCTGCTTTATGCCGAGTAAGGGAGACAGCAAGATAATCCAAAGGACTGTACATAAGCAGTCTTCCTCCGAGCCCTTTGTTTCGTTTAAATGTTCCCAGTCAATAACATAACATGGATACTATTGGCTATGTTGTGTCATTCCTACACCTCAAGTCCATATATGTATATACGTCTCGTTGCTGCCCATAATGAGCTAAATAATGCATGAGCATAATGAGCTAAAGTTACTACATCCCAGCCTTTTCGACTCCTGGTACTCAAATTACGCGCTTTTTAACAAAATTCCTTTGAGCCAGCAATCTGAACAATCTCGAGTATCACTTCTAATATTTAAATAATTACTCTTATAACTTTACCGGTTGAGAGACATTCCAAAAACGGATGGCGGGACGATTTAGAGATTTAAGATCCTGACTCCGGAAATTTTCCATAAGGCTTCGATGGAAAGAGAAAGCAGAGATTTGCCCAACGAGGCGTCAAATAGGTAACCTACACAGAAACACAAATGATCTCACCTGAGATTCTTCAATTTGATCGCAGAAGCTGACGTCCAAGAGTTTCAGCTCGAAACATTCTGCTAAGATTCTGAAATTTAAACATTTATATTTTAAATTTTCACAAGGATTTGGAGTGTACAACACTACGGAACGGGTTTAGAACTTAGTACAAATTAATCGAGACGAAATAATCTCTCTGTCTATTTGTTTCTACCTGCATCCACCGCCTGCCCGGAAATCTTGCGATATCATCGGTCTACCTACTGCGAGGCCTGCCAATTCTGCGTCTTCGTGGCCGCCACTCGAGAACCTTTCTCCTCCAACGGTAATCTGTCTTACCGGCGATGAGCCCCACTTCAACTAACGTATTTTTGATCTATTTTTTCCTTTATACAAGGAAGTCAAACGAGAAAGTCGGTCATCAGATGCGATATGGTAAGTGAGCACGTGCGCGGGCAGCCTAGCATATGCCAGTAATTTCACCAGCTGCCTCCCAGAATCCACCAGCGCAAACTCTGCTACTCGTCTGCAGGATTAACGAGTAAGACTGTCATAACAACCTGGAAAGACCTTACGCGACCGACTTCGCACTGACTCTAGTTCAAGTGTAAACAAAAAAGTCCGTTCTGTTTAGGAGCGTCCTCATTGAGCGCACTTACCCGAACATTCGTAAACGAGCAATCAATGTAAGTTTCTAAATGTCAGTGAAAATTAGAACACATAGAAAAATCCGAAAAGTAAAGCTATTGCCGGGAATCGAACCCGGATCCTCGTCATTCCGTGACGCGTGCTATACCCCTACACCACCCATAGCAGGTGGGTAGTCTCCGAATTTTTCTACCTGTTACTAACTGTCACGTGACCTTTTTGTTACTATGCGAATTTTTGTCGCTAAGCGTTATCTGTTTGAATGATGTGTCTATACGACACAATTACAAACTCCCGTGGAACATCTACTGCTCACCAGGGACGAGAGAAGGCGCTGTTTTTCAAATGATAAGTACTATCAAATGAATCAAGAATTTTTATTTCTTGATTTTAATGTTTTACTTTTTCGGTTTTACCGTTAAAAATTAAATTTCTAAATGTCAGTAAAAATTAGAACACATAGAAAAATCCGAAAAGTAAATCTATGGCCGGGAATCGAACCCGGATCCTCGTCATTCCGTGACGCGTGCTATACCCCTACACCACCCATAGCAGGTGGGTAGTCTCCAATCAATGTAAGCTTTGTAACGCTCGCCTCAACGCCCACACCAATCGAATATTCGACGCCGAATGCTCACGCGAATGCTCTTAGCGCGAACGCTCATTTTCAAGAATACTCACGAGTCAATAATATCAGCCGTGACAGCCCTAACACCCAGCAAATCAAGCTGATTCAGCTTCGGCATCCGCGGCAAGAGTGCCCTCAGGTCTCGGTCGCTGACCCCGCGCAGGGCTCCAAGGAACAACTTGCGAAGCTCCACTCCACTTAGCCACGCCAACCATTCCCCGGAGCCGCCGGCTTGGAGGCTGGAATAGGCAGACATTTTGTTTTAACAGGTGGCCAATGAGCCAAGTCACTAATTGCACGGCTAGCAGAAGAGCGCGCGAGAAAGACTACCCGTCTCCTTCTAAAACGTACATTAAGGAAAAGTCTGGTAGTCTATCTCACGCGCACACATGTCGGCATGCTGACAGCCTAGTAGTTAGTAACCCTGACTAAGAAGCTAGAGTCCGAGTCATGCATGTTATGTGTATTTTTTTAAGTATTCACTGTCTCATAAAATTAATCCAGAATACTTCATCATCATCATCATCGTCATCACCATCATCATCATCATCACCATCATCATCATCATCAGCCAGAAGACGTCCACTGTTGAACAAAGGCCTCCCCCTTAGAACGCCACAATGAACGACAACTCGCCACCTGCATCCACTGGTTTCCCAGTTTCACGATGTCGTCGGTCCATCTAGTGGGAGGCCTGCCAACACTGCGTCTTTCGGTTCGCGATCGCCACTCGAGAACTTTTTCCCCAACGGTGGTTCAGCAGATGGTTGACTTAGTTAATTAGACTGAACTTCCTGCTTTACAAATGGCTGACAAATGTTTCCATACGTTGGTACATACATACATACATACACAGATAAATCACGTCTTTATCCCTTACGAGGTAGACAGAACCTATGGTATCCAGACCTAAAGGCCACAATATTACGTCTTTTCATACAACTTTCTATGGGAATACATACATACATACATACATAAATCAAGTCTTTCTCCCTTACTTCTATGGGAAGTGACCCGGTTTTTCTGTTCCCGAATATAGAATATCTCGCCAAGTAATTGGGTTTGTTTGAACACTGCTGTTCAGATTTTTTATCGTTATTTTTGCTTTAAAATTAAATTACTCTTTTGACGCCATCCATTTTGAACCAAATCTAAAAAAAACCTAAAAAAACGTTTACGTGTTTTGGATTTTTTTGCAAATTCCCATGACCATTAAGTAAAATCCCTTAATTACTATTGCCAGATCTAACATTTATAACATTTTACGATAGTAAAAAAATACTATACCATATTTTGTAACTTTTACTCCCGTAAGTTACGCAAGTGACCTGCGATAAACTTGCTATTTATGAAGGAAATTGACATTCGCAAACTTTCCATAAATTATTCACGTAAGATACTTATGTGAGCTAAACTTACAAATGCACAGGCGACCTAACGACATTATCTACATCTAGCTACTATACTACTCGCGAACCGGGATTGTTGAGCCAGTTGCCATTGTTCGCAATTTAGTCGTGCAATCAATGTCCGATGATACCGACTAGCTGACAGCTAGCCGATTTGCATTACACGGCCAAGTCACAAAGTAAGCGGCTCAACAATCCCGGTTTGCGACTGTACATTTCAAACAACATCTCTTACCACCACCCAACGTCTAACTCCTGCAGGTTTCGACAGTTGCCAAGCGCCCGCAACCCGATGGGTGTCAACGAGTAAGATTTCCAAAAGTCCACGGAAATGAGATTGGGACAGTTGGCACCCAAAGCCAGCGCCACATCATCCATGGCTGATATCATTTTACATGAGCCTGGAAAAATAAATACACTGTATGATAAAAATATTCACTAGATTCTATCTGCGACTTCGATGGCTTAGAATTAGACTTAAGAACTGATGTTGATAGTATATTCTGCAATAATTATTTACGACCTCTGACATGGTTATCGCTATCCCGCAGGAACTATGCAATTTTCAGGGACAAAAAGTAGCCTATGTGTTAATCTAGGGTACCAACTGTCTCCGTTCCAATTTTGATTGCAATCCGTCCAGTGGTTTCAGCGTGAAGAAGGAACAAACATACACACTCACTCACATCGTCACAAACTTTCGCATTAAGTACCTACAATATCAGTATGATTTGCTAAAATAGCTACCGTTATGTTACTCGCTAATCCTAAGAAGTGCTTACGCTGCTGTATTCTGGCGTAGAGTGGAGAGTATAAGCCAGCCGGTGGAACTATAAAAATCATTGGGTCTTTATCCGAATATAAGGGTTATTGAATTAAATAGTTGGTTTAAATTGATATATATTTTTAATGTTAGAAAAAACCAGGCCTAGCGCGAGTCGGACTGGCGCACCGACGGTTCACTACAAATATATAGGTACCTATTCAAAATTCAAAATATTTTTTTGCGAATTGGCCGTCATTATTGCCAAGAAGAATGCGCCGCAAGGAACATGGCAGAAAGTTATTTTTTCAAAATAAAATAAAAATAGGTAACTACATTAAGCTATTCTACTAAAATTAAATACATTTATAAAAGGGATGTATAAGGTCCCCCCGCGCCTTAAATTATATTAGTCTATAGTAGAGATGTATAAAGTCTGTACTAGCCACTACTACCTATGTTAATAGTTCGGCAAGCGAATATAACAATCCAGTGTCACCAGAGCCCTGCTCTTAAGCAAAATTTAGGCTGTGCGAGGACATTTTATAAGGGTTACTTAAACAGACATAAAAAAAGACTTACTTTTTCTCATTACTTGTGTTATACGAGATGCCTTCATACCGAATTTTCAACCAAAAAGTACTTACCAACATTGAGGTGCTGCAGATCAGGGTTAGCCAATACTATGGCGACGACAGCAGTTGTGGTTATATCAGTTCTGTACAGATCTAGGCGTTTAAGTTTTGTCAGTTGCGACAGGCAGTGCCAATCGGAGCAGTCTTCGACCGAACGGAGGCAGAGCTCTGAAATAGTTATCGTTTTTTTTTTAAATCATTATTACGGCAAGGCAGGCACGAACACATTCTTAATGGAATCTTATTAAATAATTAACCTATTCGCTGCCACGTCAAATACAAGAGACGTCACCCATACGCCAGACTTCTTTATTGCGATGCCTTGATGAACCTATAGGTCGTTGGCGTTGAACCTGCAGTGCTGATATAATGGTGTCGTTGGCGTTGAAAAGGTTAAAAAAAACTCGAAAAATATTTCATTAATGCAAACGTTATGATTTTCACCGGATTCGATTCTCGATTATGTATGATTATTATTTTTTAAATGGAATGGCACTTTTATTAAATCTAAAATCGATGGCATGTTTTCTAAGAACAGGTTCCCCTATCTCTTATAGTTTTTGACTTGTCCCTACTAACCCTTTTGGATTGATCAGATATGTACCTACTATAGCTTAGGAAAGAGAGAGACTGGGAGGTCAAGAGTGTGACAAAAAAGGCTAAGAAACAAAAACTCATAACTGTAACCTCAGTTTCCTCGTACAATGTTAATAAAACAGTCACGTTAAATTCGTAAGAAACGAACATTCTCTATTCGATATTTGGCTGCAATTTGTTAATTAAGTGACTCGAATATGCATTTAAAAAAATATCACAATTCTTAATAAGATGATAAAAAGTGAAATTAAAAGTAATATCGGTAAAAAAATACGGAAAATATGAGTTTTAAACTGCTAATTAGTCAGCGTATGTGCATTTGTCAAGTTAAGCCTCCATTGAAATTCAACAAATGAACAAATGTTTGTTAACAATTAAAATGAATATCTCACTACTATGACAAAGTTCAATATACGCTCAACAAAGTTGCTGACTACTTAGCTAAATTAACATTTATATTTTCCAAGTCCCGTATTGCCTTTATGAACCTAGTAACAAAAATTATACATTACAAAAGGAATTAAGTTAATCTGTCAATGTTTTGCTTTAACTTCATTTTCAGAGACGATATGATCTAAATGGTGGCTTCTAAATTAATGAACGCGCCTGACATAGGTATCATAAATCAAGGTATACCTACCAGTCTGGCTTTAAAAGATAGGCACAAGATTACTCCTAAACCTCAAGGTCGGTTGACTAGTTACTTTGCAAGTAATTACGTGATTTTATCTTCTTTACACAACTAACATTATATTTTTGTCTAGCTAGCTAGGTTATTGCAAAACTAAAACTATTTATTACTAAAAAGGTGCAACCACAGCCATATTATCCACAAAGCGGGACCCGCGTCGATTAGGATCCCCGTGCACGCACCAAAAAGATATATTTTAAACAGTAAGGAAAGGGTGAGATACGCGAAAGATCGCTGACAGAGTTAATGCGGCCCTGGGTGCAACTAACTTTAAATTTACAGTTGGAAGTTATTGAAACTTCACAACTATATTAACTGCTAAGTTAATATATTCAGGCGCTAGCCTGATCAGCCACCAACTCTTCAGTTTCTTTTATTTAAATGTCTCACCGGTGAGTAGTGGAGTAGCAAGGTAAATATTTTTTGTTCATTGAAATGGACCTCCGCAAAGAAACGCCTGATTCAATAAAATATCTTAAATGTCACCTATTCATTTATATCGCCTGTATTTAACTTGTGGGCATAAACTTAGAATTTAACAGAGAACAGTGGGTTAATATTTTACTTATAGAATACTACGTTATAAAAGTGTAACAAACCTTGTAGATACGTGGAGGTGTCAACAATGGCTCTTAGCACGTCGTTGTTAACGAAATGGCAGCAATTCATACGCAAATGTGTTAATTCGCTCCCATTGTCTTTAAGAAAACTGCAAACAGAAATCAATGCATATCAAATGAACTGCCACGCCTCTTTCTAGGCAAGATTCATTTCAATCAGCAGTTGTTGTATTAAAATATTATTTCTGATCCTTTGTGAAATAATTTTAAACACTATAATATACATAGGTACAAGCAAAAATAATGACTAGCTTTTCACGCAACTTTGCACGGAAAGTTAGTGTAAGTTCTAGAATAAAGAGCACATAACCAAGTGCCAAGCAAAATTTCGAATAATTTTAACTCTGATATTATGTTCATGTAACACCCAAGGCTACATAAAAAATACACTAACTTTGAATAACTTAGAACCTTCGACACAAAAACCGCCATTTTGGTTTTGACAAATATGTAAACGTAATTTATGTGGAACATGGTCATAGTTTACATTATCAACATATTCAGAATTATAAGTTATATATCATAACTGAATAGATAAATTGTATAAAAATTCAGTCAAACAAAAGAAAAAATGCAGGGTGACAACAGTAGACACATATTTATCTGTTATTCACGATACGGATATAAAATCAGATGGTCAATTTAAAATTTAATCCGACATGTCTAGGTCAAATACAAAACGTTCGTGCCAATATTCAATAGCAAAATTGACACGCGGCTAGTTTTTTTTATGAGATCGAAAAAAAACACAACTCATTGTTGTATTGTAACAGACCAAAGAATGATTACTTAACTAAAAAACACTGCGTTAAAACCTAGCTAGATCGATTTATCGCCCCCGAAACCCCCAGCATACCAAATTTCATGAAACTCTTGAAGCCGTTTCAGAGATTGAGATACCAGAATTGTTCGTTTAATTTAAAGGTATTAGATTAGATTAGTAAGGATTATAATGTAGAAGTCGCTAAAATGATTGATTGATAAATTGTGTGAAAGTAATTAATTTTGCATTGGGTTTTGAGACTCAAACTCAGAAATGTTACTATGTTCTAAAAAGAACCATATCTCTTTGTCTTATTCTATCCTAACGCATAGAGATAGAGGATGCGCGGCTTAAATGAAATTGCACTCCTCTTATCCATGATTAAATAACAATGCGTGCTGCAAATTGCAATGCAAGATTACAGATTGGCATTGACATTGAAACATAACAATGTATCGATTGCGTTTACTTACTTGACGACGTAATGAGGGTGTACCATGAAATGGCTTCCGCACCATGAGAGATCCAGCTTTTGAAGGAATTTGCAACGCGACGATAATGTCACTAGGACCTGTAATTTTTTTAAACTATAATATAACAGTACATTGAAAACAATAAACGGCAGTAAAATTTCAAACAATTATAGTATAGGTACCAGTGGCGTGGCGTCCGTAGAACTCGATTCCCATCGACTTGCCTATTTTAACAATTGGGCACTTTTATTGCGCAGAATTAGAGGAAAAGGGCTAGTTAAATGCCCTTCGGGTTGCCTTCTGATATATTTGACGCCACGCCAATGATAAGTACTTTAAAGGTTTAAATAATTAACTAAGAGTAAACAAACCGAAATGGGGTATTTTACATGGCATATTTTATTTCATTTAATTTCATTAAATCGTTTTGGCTATCAGTAGCTCGGTTACTGTTCCAGGCTCTAAGTATCTCATCGAGGAAAACAGACTCTACCATCGGAAACAGAATCAACGCATATTTATCTTTGGTGACACCTAAAGTTTCGAGCGCTTGTAAATGTCATATAATGCCGGTAGCTCCTTGGTGCTTCATGGTTGTTGCCCTTTTCCTTGCATCAATGCTAGCAGTCCTCTCACATAAGTCTCTACCAAGACATCGTCACGCGCAAATCTAGATTTGAGAGCGTCTGAGGCTTTCTTGGAGTTCTCACCGCTAGATGGGTACCTCAAGCAATAGAATGAGGTTCCATTGATTGAAATACTGGAACTTATCGGTTTCGTTTATGTCTGGGTCTTCATCTATTTTCACAAACTGACCCCATAGATACATACTAATAACTTGCGATTAAATACGAGTGTCGTGGCAAATAAAATTTACTATAATGGTGAAATTAAAATTCAACCTATTTAATTTACATGACACTTCAAAAAACAACTAAGGATGAAAAATATAGAAGATAAATTAACTAAACCAGAACTAAAATAAATCTAACAAATGCTGGCAGCATTTCCTCGCTGTACATACATACATACATACATACCGTCACGCCTCTTTGCCACAGGGGTAGGCAGAGACTACTTTATTCCACTTGCTACGATCCTGACATATTTCTTTCGCTTCATCCACAGTCATCAGTCTCTTCATACATGCTCGTCGGTTTCGGGTACTCCTGACCAGACTTTTTTCCAAAATGTCGCTGTATCCATCGCAAATTTACTATAAAGTATTATGCACAAACCTCAGAATACACGCAGTGCCAATACGGTCTAAGATCGATGCTGCGGTACAGAATGGCATCGGAAGCCAGCCGGTTAAAATGCCTGTTGACCTGCGCGCATCGGCATAGCGATTGCATATCCAAATACTTCATCACGCACAGTATTGTTTCATCCTGAAATAGTAGTTCATATCACAAGAGAGCGCGGGAAAAATTACCATTCATAGTTCTAAATCGACGAGAAGTACCTATTTGTATGTTTATGGTACGTTGTGAGATCTCGAAAACGGTTTTAATAGTATGAATGAATTTTTTTTAACATTTTAGGGGCACAAATCCGGCAGTGTTTGTCAATTGTATTTTGTCTTGTTTATTTTGCACAATAAAGAGTTTACATACATACAAATCAATTTAACTCATTAAGTAGGTAAATATACATAAGTATTTCAATTTGAATGTGTGGCGCGATGTCTTAACGAACTTCTGAATTTCCTCGAAAGATACCGAGTAAAATCGTCAAAAACAAATTTCTTGTTTAGGAACCCCTTAAATACTTTAAGTTTATTTTGATTATTATTTGTTGTAAACCACCATAACTGTACAGGCTCTTGTCTAACTTTCAAAAATACATTTCTGTAACAGACAAACCGACAGCGCGAAGACTTGTTATTACAACCTTTACCTTGCTTTTACCTTGTTCTTTGTTTCTGTATTGTTTTGTATTAATTTGTGGTGTTCAAGGAAAAGTATTTGTATTGTATTGTATTGTACAACCCTAAAATACAACTTTGTTACAAGGCCATAAATAGATCCTTTCTTTAAAACTAACCTTGGTTACACAAAGGGTATAAACATACTTTCAAATACTCGCACTACAGCATAATCTTAATGGACGTCACCGAGTTTCCTTTTTAAGGTATAAGTAATGTCTCCATTTATATTTGCGAAGTTACTACATGACGGCTTCCGTGTGAGCAAGGTCTCCCTTCTAGACTTCGTACATTCGTTCTTACCAATTCCCAATTCAGTATAATATTTAACTTGTAACTAAATATTGTATAACAAGTTATTCATATGTATAACTCAGAACAATATTTGCATACAGGGAAACTGTATGTCATGCATACAAGCTTTTATTTACTCTTACAATGTTTGTTTGCTGGTTGATTTCAAGTTAAATCATGCAACTTGAATTTCATCAACTCACAGTTAAAAACTCGGGTTACGAAAGCAAAATTCAGTAAAAACATTTTTGAAAAGAAACAAAAGAGTGTTTCACTGTCTTCTAAGGAGGTGAAAAAAGGGTGGCGAGGCATAGCAATTAAAAACTTTGAAGGTTTGAAGCACGTGGCTAACAAAAAACAGCGGCTATGTCAAAAGTACTCTGAATTACAAACTCTTTCACCATTTCATTCCGTCAGACGGTATAGAACAATATGGCTTCAGACCACTTTAAGACAATAGAATACACTCTTATTTTCTTTGGCTAGTCGAGTAAAAACGATTTATTCACACGGGAATCAACACGCACGATCGCGGAAAGCGAATGTATCCTATGACAAAGAAATATTTTCATTAAATACTATTGTTGGCCAGGAAAACAGAATAGAACGTTATCTTCTCATGATATGAGTCATTACGTTGTGACTAGGTCAAGATTCCTGACACCATTGAAATAGGCTGTAAAAACGCTATTAAAATGCTATTATTATTATTTATTACGCTAATAGGTACCAGTTTATTACGTTTCCTCGGTCAAGTAATAGTAGCAATTGTGAAAACAATCAATTTGTAGTTTCTATACATTTTTTTTAGCATTAGATAATTGGCAGACACCTACTTATAGTCTATATCTGTTTTAACAAATAGTAAAATAACAACAATAATAATCGTATTTATAAATCAACTACATGTATTGTTATAGTTTCATTCGTGACATTTACTCGTATTGATTTTTAAAAGCATTTTTACTTTTATCCAATGCTGCAAAAAACTGAGTATATGTACCCTTGAGAGTGCACTTTTATTTTTTTTAATAGGATTTATCAATTGTGATTTGGCTAACATTATGTATTTTAACCTGATGCAGATTGAACTATCAACGTCATATTATGAACATGGAAGTTTTTCTTTGTCAGGAAGTGCAAAGGGCAAAAGCCATAAAAACCGCTTTATTCTGTTGCCAGTGTCTTTCTTCATCCTCGAAAAATTCGTTTATCGCTTTTCCGCGAGGACTACGCAGTTTTTCGGGATAAAATTAGCCTATTTTCTGTCTCAATGTGGACACCACATTTCTGCAGGTCTGGTAATTTTTTTTAATATACTTACTGGCAGCCGCTCAAAGTCGCCTAGCACGGGTCCAGTGTCGATGTGTGCTTCTTTCAGTACAAATCCCTTGGGTGGCACGACGGACTCGTGAAGATTCGAAGCAATCACTTTTTCCAATAGCTGACCTGTTAAAATGAAACAGACTGACGTCGACATTCAAAATGTAGGTAGGTATAGTCTAATCCAATCCATTTTAACGCTTTTGTAAACGAACAAGTCCCCTGAAGGTAAACTAAACATAATAATCATAGAATGATTTTTATAAAATGTTTAGAGATATCAAGTATGATCCTTTAACATTCCGGTGGATGTGACGCTAATTGCATACAATGAGCGATTGTGTGGGAATTTAGATGAAGTTGGCTTATTCACAAAGGTGTTAAACGGATTGGAATGGAAATTAGGTAGGTATAGGTTCATAACCCGTCTTACCTAGAACAAAAAACCGGCCACTCACGACTCGCGTACTTAAAGATGCGTAAGTAAATGGGTACAGCCAGTAAAAATATTTTTTTCTATGGAAAACAAAGTTATCTTTTGTGTTACAAGGCTCCTCGCAAAATTTCTATGACAGCATCCATCCATTCTGATTCCTGCCCTGTACCTATGCCTATCTTCAAAAGATTCTATCTTATGATCGCGTGAACTTAGAAACTATGTACCTACCCCCCTCCCCCTGTTTCGTGTTAATTTCAACTAGACGAGTGTCTTCTACGCGTTTCTGGTAAAAATGGTCATACCTCATTAAGGGATTACTTTTTTCTTTTTAAGGTACAAACTCTAAAACGTGCGAAGGCACAGTTTTTAATTACATGTAAACAAACAATAATTATCTAAAGCCAAAATTCATCAATGTGACATGGCGATATCTGTTATTAGATAGCAGTCGCGAGGCGGCAAGTATATCAGAAGGCAAGCCGAAGGGCATTAACTAGCTTTTTCCTCTAATTCTGCACAATAAAAGTGCCCAACAGCCTTAAAATAGGTAAGCCGGTGGGAATCGAGTTCTATGGACGCCACGCCACTGTTAGATAGGTACATCAATGTCAATTAGTGATGCAACCACCAATCATAGGAGCTACGTCAACGTAAACCCTACAATAAGACCACGTCTCAGATCAAAGGCAAAAAAAGACGTAATGCAAAAGCAACAGAGTAACATCAGTTTGACCTTGTCTAACTTAGATTGGTAACAATGAGCGGAGTAGCAAGGTAGTAATTTTTTTCGCTAATTATAAATACCCAGTAAGATATATTTCGTCATTTTCTAGAAAGCCACCACTTCATTGGTAGGGTTCAAGTCTACCTTAGAGCATTGCTGTGAAACCGCAATGTTATACGTAGTATAAAAATCTTTCTACACATGAAGCCATTAATGATTTGATTAGGGACGGACGCGTACGACAAAACTTGGTTATACAACAGGACGCTGTTTATACGGTATCCTGGGGGGGCGATTTTCGCAAACACACCTGTGGAAATATTCAAATATGGTGTACTCGACTTGTTGTGGAAAAGAACTGAGTCGATAAGTATTTTCTACTCCACTAGTCTGCTCGCATTTCAAACTAAACCCGGTTTGTCACTGATTAAAAATTTTATTACCGCTCCCACGATTTGGTGGTATGCGAAACCACCAAATCGTGGGATCGTGGAATCGTGGTTTCGGTTTTTTATCATCATCATCACTATCACTACCTACATAGTATAAAATGAAGTCGCTTTCTCTGTCCCTGTGTCCCTATGTCCCTATATATGCCTATATCTTCAAAACCACACAACGGATTTTAATGCGGTTTTCTTTAATAGATAGAGTGATTCAAGAGGAAGGTTTTATGTATAATTCTACGCAGACGAAGTGGCGGGCAGAAGCTAGTAATATTATAAATGTGAAAGTTTGTGAGTATGGATGTTTGGATGTTTGTTACTCTTTGACGCCAGTCTGTCTGGAATAACACATAGGCTACTTTTTATCCCGGAAAATTGCGTGATTCCTGCGGGATAGCGATAAACGAATTCTATGCAGACGAAGTTGCCCGCAGGCAACAGCTAGTATTATATTATAATACACTCGCAGATGCCATCAACTCGAGCTGCGCAGAATTCGCTTATTGCTATCAAACGGGAAACATAGGATTTTTAGTGACTAATTATCCTATATCCTTACCTGGGCCTAGGACTGAAACCATGTCTATAAATTCCAACGAAATCGGTTCAGTGGCTTAAAAGGGTAAATGAAAATGTCACAGACACTTTCGCATTTATGATATTTATATCAGTACTAGCTGTTGCCCGCGGCCTCGTCTGCAAAGAATTCGTTTATCTATGTAATATATGAATGTAAAGAACTACGTAATTTTCCGGGATGAAAAGTAGCGTGTGTTATTCCAGGCTATAATCCATCCTCGTGCTGAATTTCTGACATGGAAGAGTAACAAAGATCCATGCATACTTACAAACTTTCGCATTTATAAGATTAGTAGGAAGTAGGATAGAATGGATAGTTCAGCTAGGTAAGCTGTGAAGTTAGTGAACATACATATTTGATTTTACCCAGTTATGTAACATCCTATATCTCAGGTACAACATGTACTTGGTAACATCAATCCGATTTATAAATCGCTGCCTTTACACATTTTCTTTCTTTGCCACATACCTTTCGCCATGGCACCATTCTTCGTGAAAATCGATGGAGAGCACAGGTTGCTATTTTTCACTATGCTTTTGCTTGCCGGCTGCCTGCCTTTCAATAATACTGCATCTAACTCCGTGTAGTAGGGCAGCAGTCTGTGATTGAACTCCAGTCGTAACACTCTGTATTTACAAGCATATTTTATTTTATTTTAAGGAGACATTACCCATTGTCAACAAAACAAAATGATAAAATTCTTTGGGTCTCTTTCTCATTTCTCATATTCAAAGTAAAACTCAAGACTCGAAACGAATTAAAAGCATGATACATACCTGGTCACCACATCGACCTGCCGTATCGGAGGATTGAATATTCTAGGTCTGTCTCCCACATATTCTGGTTCACCTTCCCACAGCAAGTACCACATAGTAGGACCCAGTGCCCATATCCGGACCAAGGCACCAGGATTATAGGTCTCAAACACAGACACCTCTAGTGGGTACACCGCCTTGTCAAACGATACTTCTGTTGGAAGAAAAATTCACAAAATGGGATATTCAAGAAAAGATTTCTTCAGTACAATGACTATGGAAGTCAAATAAGTGAATCATTAACTAAAAAAGACTACTGGAAAGTGTTTAAGCTCCCTTACAGTTATTTAAGAAACTGTATAAGAATAAACTTTAATATTTTTTGGATGTATTGTTTTAAACACTCCTTCAATATGGCCTCGAATTAAAAGAAAAATTAACATACTAACCAACAAAGTCCTGGCTGGCAATAGGCCGGTTATTCTGCGGCATGAAATCATCTAGTGCCGATGGAGCATCTTCCCACCAAGTTCCATAGGTGCGCTACACAATTCCACTTAATTTAATCATTGATTACTTTAAAAGAGCATAAAATGAACCAAACATGAGTAATGGGTGTTCAGTACACATATGTAAAGTCAGCCATATGAAACTGGCCACCGTAGAACCTTTACACATTCAACGATGGAGTACTTTACAGCTAATTTTGCGAATTTGTCATACTTGTTTCTATGCCAACAACCACTCCGTAATATGAGTAGCCTATGGCTAACAAATTTGATGAATATTGGCCAATTTGCATTAAAATATAGCCTACTATGCAAAAATGTATTATTTTTACACTTGCAGCTCTTGACACTGCTGTTTGTAAATTTGTGTTAATTTATTGTATTTTTTTCTTTTTAATTGCTTTTTGGCATATTCAGTGTTGTATTTGTGTTTTTGTTGTTAATCATTAGTGCACATTTTTTTGTTATTGTCTGCTTGACTGTATTTATAAATTTGTTCTGTAAGTATCTGGTTAGCTGGAAGAAATCCAATTTTAGGGCTAACTTTGCATTTTTTTTTCCGTTTCCTTTGTTTTCATATTAATTTTATTACTTTACTAGCTTCTGCCAGCTACTTTGTCTGCTTAGAATTATAAATATAAACCTTCCTCTTGAATCACTCTATCTATTAAACAAAACTGCACAAAAATCCATTGCATAGTTTTAAAGATTTAAGCATACATAGGGACAGACAGTCAGACAGCGGAAAGCAACTTTGTTTTATACCATGCAGTGATGTGCAATAGAGTTTTACATACATATACACAAAAGTTTAATATGGTGTATACACACACTTAATTACTTCTAAATTCTGCCGATAGGGTGATAAAGTCACAAATTTAACATCAATAATTAAGTTTCTTATTAAGTATTTTATGAATTGTATCTTTGTATAGGGTGTTGAATGTAACATAAAATACACATGTTTTTAAAACTGCGTTTATTATTCCCAACAATATGTTTTCTCTGCAGATAGGTAATTTTGTCATGGCTATGAAGACTTATTTACTTCATGAGTCATGACAAACTAAATGAACCAAGGTCGTTTCAAAATATTTTACAAAGCTTTTATTGATGGAAAAGTTTTGACCGGCACCCAACAAACTTTCCAAACACACGTGACGGCAGCGGCACGTGCCGTAAACATAACAAACAAGTCCTTACGATATAGTACGATAACAAAATATTAGTACTTTGTCTCACCATAACAAAAGCTTGCGGATAATCGCCATAATCAGGAAAGTTAGATGGCGGACCGCGAAGATTAAAAGCTGTGTACGACACACTTATTTCACTCCCGTATTGTGAACTAAAATCTTCGACATGCTGCACAAATTGCTCGACAATAACATTATCTGGCTTGTTTTCAACCTCCGCGCCCTCGTCTTTAAACCAAAACAGAGATGATATCACGTCTGAAGCACTCTGCATTATGAAGTTAAAGTTGGTCGAAAACAAAAGATTGTTTACTATGTTTGTTATTATTTGTTTATTTGAAGCAAAAATCCACAACACGACTGCTTCCACCACAGAGCACTGACAGACTAAAAAAAAAAACTAACTAAACTGAAATAAAGTGTTGCTAACTCCAAAAGATCCAAGCCTCTACGCTGAATTCCAAAAGTAGCCATAAACTCGCAATTATGTGCCTCTAGTCACAGTAAAGCGCCATGGCGAAGGCAGGTGGCGATGTTAAACCATCGAGGCTACAATCAGGGCTGGATTTAAGGGAGGGCAACCGGGCTACAGCCCCGGGGCCTCCACATAAGAGGGGCCCCCACAATATGTTTCCGAAAAAAAACATATTTAGACAATTGTAAATATTAGTAATAATCAACTTGGGAAGTAAAATAATTTGGGGCCAGGGAGGGCCTCCACTTTTTTGTTGCCCAGAGGCCTCCAGACCTCTCAATCCAGCATTGGCTAAAATATTCAATATTTAATATAAAGTTGTTGCCTTTCTAGCGAAAATCTGTTAAATTGGTAACACTAAAAAAATATATTGTCACCTTATTTTACTTTTTTTCTTCCTCATAGTTTAAACTAAGGAAAATAAGTCTATGCAGTCTAGCCTGATTTTAAGCAATAAGTTTAAAAAACGCCAGTTTTCGTTAGACAGAGGCTCAATATTCTTTGTTTCGTAAAATGCCTAAATGTTTTTGTTTGTTGACCGCAGCAATCTGACCTTATTTTAGAAAAATGAATTATAAATTAAATTTAGCTGTACGAGCTTAGTTTCCTTTGCCTAAGAATCTAAAAAAGAATGGAGGCAAACTGACGCCGCCCGCCAATAACATCGCATCGCATTATCATACGTCAAAATAAGATGGCAGCAGGGCCGATTGCCGAAAGGAATCAAGGTAATAAATTACTTATTTCGTTTGTTTAATTTTTTGTGATACCATTAACTGTGTACTTAATTATAATACTCTTGCATGCGCTCATTAAAACTATCTTTTTTCTGATTTCGACCCAAAGTTAAAAAGTTGAGGTTATGTTGTCACCTTAATTTGTGTCTATTTTGTTCGAAATTAATTGACTATTGAGGAATACTGCCCCCCATTTCACAACTTTTGTATTAATTGCTTATTAAACTCGATGCAATGCCGTTTTCAAGTGCGTTTGGTTTTTCATTTCAGATGCAACAATATACGTTGGAGGACTCGATGATCGGGTATCAGAGAGCCTGTTGTGGGAGCTCTTTGTCCAGTCAGGACCCGTAGGTATGTGCTGAACTCATAATCTATTTTAGTATTTTCACATACATGATTCAATAGTTTTTACTAAATTGTCTTGTTTAATTTTATTCCTATAATATTCCAGTAAATGTCCACATGCCTAAAGACCGGGTCACGCAAACACATCAGGGATATGGATTTGTTGAATTCATGGGAGAAGAGGATGCAGACTATGCTATCAAAGTTAGTTATTTTTCAATTTTAGTTAAAACCATAAGGCGTCTGTGCACCTTACAGATAAATTCTACCTCCAATCTACTTCCAAGCTGCAAGCCTTACGGGCATGAGTTATCACCTAGCATTAGTTCTTGTAGGCCTCTTGCCCGTTATTAGTCTTGCCTGCAGATTATCAATTTCGACAAAAGGTTGCGGTAAATCCTTGCGAATTGTTATTAAGGTTCAAAATTAACTTTTTATTATTTCCTTTGCATAGTACTTTGGAACCCAAGAGGTTAAATGACAGGAAGCATTGACCTGTTCATAATTTTATTAACATTATAACCTGGATCACTTCTATGTTATGTTTAGTGGGTAATAGAAGTTTATAAGGAAGATAAAGCTATATAATAGATTCAAAACGTGTTACAGGTAACACTATACCATGTCCAAGATAACGATTTAATATAGGGTTCTCTCTGTTGCACTTTTGTTTTCAAATGAAAAGGACAAAAGAAGGTCGGTCAGAAAATAACACACAATCATTAAAGGTAACCCGATGATCCCTTAAGTGGTTAAAACCATATTCACTAACTAGTCTCATACCCATATTAATAATTATACATTTTTTTTCAGGTTATGAACATGATAAAACTCTATGGTAAACCCGTAAGAGTAAACAAGGCATCAGCGCATCAGAAGAACCTTGATGTTGGCGCCAATGTGTTTATTGGAAACTTGGACCCAGAAGTGGATGAAAAATTACTTTACGACACATTCTCTGCCTTTGGAGTTATTTTGCAAACACCTAAGGTAATTTATTGCTGAAAATCGATTCTATTTACACTCTACGAGTCTAGAAGCTGTACAGAGACATTTATTAGACAAGCATGAGTCAGGGTATCTCATTCCCTGCTGGTATTTAATATTGAGGCTATTAATTGTTTATGTTTGTATATGAACTTTTTGGTCAAGGAAAACTCCATGAGGAATCTGCATACAACCTGCAAAGCAGTTTAATGGTGTGTGTTAAATTTCCAATCCTAAAAATCCAATCAATCATCAAGTTGTTTTCAAAAAACATGTTCATAGTCGAGGGCCTTAATTAAAACAAAAGTTAATTGATTCCAACTTTTCCACCCTTATTGCAATGGAATAAAGTTGAAACGGTCGTAACACATAGTTAACTATGCAATTTTTTTTTATAAGTACTCAATTGGCTCTTGATTTTATTCCTCATCTGTAAAGTCACCTTCATTTAACTCTGGCTTTGTTCTCTTACAGCTAACTACTCGTATTGTTCAGGAAATCCTTGAAGAATTAAACCCAAAAAAACCTTTAGAGCCAGTACGCTCGCTCGCAATCGCCATCGTGTTCATTTTGACAGTTCTTGTATGAATATGACAGCTAGCTGATTCCGATGCCAATTGCCAGCCCGTACATGAACTGTCAAAAAGAACACGATGGCGATTGCGCCTTTGTACTGATGCTAATTTTCCATCTAAATTCCTTACAGGTCATGCGAGATCCAGAGACTGGCAATTCAAAAGCGTTTGCCTTCATCAATTTTGCTTCATTTGAGGCATCTGATGCAGCCATAGAAGCTATGAATAATCAATATCTCTGCAATCGACCAATTTCTGTATCATATGCCTTCAAGAAAGATGTTAAGGGAGAGAGGCACGGTTCTGCAGCTGAAAGGTGAGCAATATTAAATTTTACAAGACTATTTAATTTGTTATTGCATGGTAGTTTGAAAGAGAAATTTCTTTTATTTTAGTTCCAAAAGTCTCACCACATTAGAATAAAACTAGTTACAATAAACTTAAACATTACATTTGTGTAGTTTGCTAGTCAACTTTGACCCACTTTTAGCTGGTGGGATTGCCTTGAAATTTGGTATCCATAATATATGAAGACTAGGTGTCGTTCGCGACTCCGTGTCTGCATAGAATTCGCTCATCGCTATCCAGCGGGAACTATGCGCTTTTACGGGATGTTAACTGCCGCATGTCCTTCCACCGAACTGAACTTCTCTGTATCAAATTTTAAGCGTGAAAAGTATAATGTGTAATGAAAACTTTGAAACTATGCTTCCACAGGTTACTAGCGGCCCAGAACCCGCTGTCGCACGCGGACCGGCCGCATCAGCTGTTCGCGGACGCGCCGCCGACGCTGATGGGGCCGGTGCTGATGGCGCCGCCGCCGCCGCCCGCGCCCTCCCCGCTGCCCCCGCCCGGCCCGCCGCTGGGCGCGCGCCCGCCGCCGCCGCTGCCCATGTCCGCGCCGCCGCCCCCCCCGAGCTCCATGCCGCCCGGCCCCCCGCCCCCCCCCGGGGCCCCCGCCGCCCCCGCCTCCGTTCCACCACTTCCCGCCGCCGCCGTTCGGTCCGCCGGGGTTCGGTCCGCCGCCGCCGCCGGGCGCGCGCCCCCCGCCCCCCTGGCGCCCCCCTCCCCCCTCGTTCCGGCCGCAGTTCCCACCCCGCGGGCCGCCGCCGTTCGGTCATCCGCCGTTCCCCCCGCACCACCCGCCTGAACCGAATTATAACTATTAGGTGTAGTTAATAGATTTTTTTAAGAGTGATTTGCGTTTTTCATTGGCACGGATTAGACGGTCAATATTGTCGTGATATTTGTATGACCCGATTCGCTGCGATACGCGTCGATATTTTGTGACATGGATCGCGATATACGTTGATCACACGATAATATTAACCGTCTAGTCTACTCCATGCTATTTTCATTGTTCCCGTTGTCCGTGACATTGTTGGTTATATTATATTGAGCCGGGTATACATCTGCAAGCTGTAACGGTAACTATTGCACGTTACATTACCATAAACGCGTTGCGCGGCGTTCCGGTCGCGAGCCACAGTTGAGTACCCGGCTTTACAGCGACATGCAGTCGTCAAGACGCATTGAATGTCCACGAAACAGCCCCAAGGAATCTGTAGGATTCTGGAGCGGAGCTGGCGAAACCTAAAAGAGGGTTATATCTTAAACTCTACTCGAGTAACTATGGGAATATAATAGTCCAAAAGCACCCAACTATGGTTCAAATCATATTCAAATATTTTAGTTTAGATGTGACATTTATTACAACGAGGAAGTTCAATGGTTAATTGATGGTGGGGTTTTGACGACCTGATACCCTAGTGGGTAGTGACCCTGACCCTGAAGCTAGAGGTCCTATGGGTTCGAATCCCAGTAGGGGCAGACAGTTGTATGATGAATACGAATATTTGTGCCCGAGTCATGGATGTTGTATGTATATAAGTATTTATTATCTACGTTATTGTTTGTTTTGGATGTTTATCAGTTGCCTGGTACCCATAGTAAGCTTTGCTTAGTTTGGGGCTGAGTCAATTGGTGTGATTTGTCCCAAGATATTTATTTACTAACGGAAGGAAAAACTTAGACAAAACAAAAAAAGAATATTGGGACGAGTATGGATACTTACCCCCTTCCTTAGTTTAGTCATAAACGCTCCATAGACTACTGCCAGCTTAGCAATCGTTCGTTTGTCCTTATACGTCACTTTGAAGTTTACATTTCACTGATAAGGACAAACGATTGCTAAATTAGCAGAAGCCTATAGAGCATTTATGAATAAGGGGTTAGTCTTGAAGTTATGGACCATAGCTTCGATTAACAATTGTGCTGTTGATCGAAGGACCAATAGTTATAGTACTGGACTGTAGTTGGTTATAGTTTTACGATAGGCATAGTTCTTTAAACGTTCCCAAATTATAGCGGTCCGAAAATTATATGCGCTGCTAGTTGTTTCGATAGTTTTGCCGTTCATGACAAAATGTTCCAGTCACCAGTGGCGTGGCGTCAAGTATATCAGAAGGCAAGCCGGAGGGAATTTAACTAGCCTTTTCCTCTAATTCTGCACAATAAAAGTGCCCAACTGCCTTAAAATAGGCAAGTTGGTGGGAATCGAGTTTTATGGATGCCACGCCACTGCAAGACATGAACTGTAGTAGACTGCATCATCATGTAGTTTATAAAATAAAGTTTTGAAATAATTTAGTGCGATTTCAGGGATTTTGGTCCCCGTATCCCCAACGGACCACTACTAATGCTAACGGACCTAAACCCAGTGGCGTAACTATAGGGTGGCAGGGGTGGCAAAATGCCAGGGACCCCTAGCTCTACGGGGCCCCGAACTGGCTTGGTTTAGAGCACAGAAGGGACGCTGATGCACTTCTTTATATTGAGGAAAGCGCCCCATCTGACGAATTTGCCACGGGCCCCCGACGTTATAGTTACGCCACTGCCTACACGTACCTATTGACAGAGTGATGATGCTTACTTCTGAGCATGTTAGGTAGCTACCTACCTGTCTATTATGACGACCTAATATGATCAAGAAGTGGTAGGTATAAAGTTTCCACCTACATTCATCGAAATATTCAATTCGCCTGAATAGCTTCATTTGCCAGCGGAAAATAGCATAGGCGACGCAGCACGGGAAAAGCAAAATATCGCGTGTCGTTCCAGTCGGTACATGGGTGTTATAACTCACAGGCTGAAAGCGGGAGAAAATAGATTAAAATAGAATCAAAGATCTTTCCAGATTCCTTTATTCGCTAAGTAGAAGCTAAGAAGCAGTAGGTAGGTAGTACCGCAGCGTGAAAAGTGAGAAAGTAGTATATCGAGCCTCATGGCATTCTATATTACTCGTAGCCCTCTATAATCAGTAGTGATTACCCATTTATTTTTCTATATCAATGTTTTTCCTTTAATAGGGTTGTGATCCCTCTAATCTCTCGATGAAATCTCTCAAAGCTTTAGATGAAGTTAGAAGAAATTTCAATTGAAATTTATCATGAGTAACTATTTAATTCAATCAAATGGTGTATTTCCACCTTCCATGCTGGTCTGGGAATAAAGAAAAGACATAGAATGTACCATTTCTCTTCCCGCGCAGATGGCAAAAACCCATCGAGGGAATGCGCAAGTCTTAGGAATCATATTATAGGCGATGCGGCTAGCAACCCATCACTATTTTGATTCCTTTTTTTGCCATCTATACGCCCACAATCTTGCCAATCGTGGCCTAGGTCTTGCCCTAAGGAGGCTCTGTCTACCCCGTAAGGGATAAAGACGTGATTTGTGTATGTAAATGGTGTATTTGTGTGTGTAGTTCACGATCCGCACTAGGCCAACATGGGAGAACTTACAGTTAAATATTTCTCATTTTGATAGTCGGTCTGTTATAGTTGTTATCTCGGGAAAGATGGAATTTGCCGCGATACGCAGACGAAGTTGCGGGCAACAGCTAGTTGCGCAGATGCTGTGAATATGCAGTGGCGTAGCGTGGGTCTCGGCCGCCCGGGGCGGATGAAAATTTTGCCGCCCCATTGCTTACGTATTTCAAATATTTATACGGGTTTTTTTTTTGATGTTATTGTTATTTATTCTGAAATTTTGCCGCCCCTTGAAAGTGCCGCCCCCCCCCCCACCCCTACTACGCTACACCACTGAATAGGGGCTTTGTCGCTACATCGTTACACTTAGACCGATGCATTATGGACGTGACATGTTCTTATTGGATGCGCTCGTTTGTACAAACTGGACATGCAGCCTTTTATGAGGGGAAAGACAACTCGATACCGACTTAAATTTGAATTTATATTCGAAATTGGTAGAGGAAAGGCAAGATTTCGTTGTCCTATTTTATGCTGACATCAAAATAAATATGTAAAGAGAGATTTAGTGCACCTTTTATTTGAACGCGAACTACGTTGGCCAGTACCTAACGGCTGAATCTACGCAAGATTTATTTGAGTTTATGTAAGCACCACATACGATTTGGCTCGGCTATAAACTAAGTAGGTAAATAACTAGACTAATATTTACCTATCACAACACAAACGGTTCATTAAAATTGATCCTCTCGTTTTCTATTCTTCTATTGTTAGAAAATTTTCGTATGCTTGGTTACTTAGGTACCTACTTAGAATTGTTTACATGCACATATAAAAAATCACGTCTTTACGTTAACGGGTACCCAGAGTCTAAACTTGTACTTTTAGACTCTAAAGTACCTAACCTAAAGGCCACGTTTAACATGATTGTGGGAGTAGTGTGAAAAGGGGAATTAAGATAGTGATGGGCTGATGGGTTGCTAGTCGCATCGCCTTATAACGTGATTCCTAAGATTTTCGCCCATTCCGTCGGCGGGCTTTTACTATTTTCACGGGAAGAGAAGCAACTGGTAGCAACATTCTACGTTTTTTCTTCGCTCCCAGACCAACTTGGAAGGAACATTGTAGTTACCTATGTTTTTTCTTTAAAATACTAAAAACTAAATAAAACGCTAAGTACCTACACAGTAAATTTCCTGCGCGCAGCTAAATCGATGCGACATCGTGTCCAAACATAAGTTTAAAGGCTTATGAAACTGATGAACTTTTTCGACCATCCAGCACCAAATCGCCTCGTCAGTCGTGCTGCAAAAACAAAATCATCTATATTCCATCATGAAATTGCAAGTTGAAATCCGCGTACATTTTACTCGTACAATTAGGGTTGCCAACCGCGTCCAGTTTCAGGAGTCCTATAATTATTATGCGGCCTGCAAATAGCGTGAGACGCCGATGTCCCGTTTTCAGGCTAGACTACAATAATACCCACCTATTTAAGTAGGTACTGTAATTAAAATTCAGTAATTAAAAATGCGGGCAACAGATAGTACGTTAATAAATTACTTAAGTAGTTTATCGGGTGTTTAAAATTAATCCCATATGTACCTACCAATCGCAAATCTGTGTAGGTACTACTAAGGTTGGCAACCCTACGTAATACGGTAATGGCCACCAGTGTTGCCGGATTAAAAACATCGTTAACTCACAAAATGAAATACAAATATTTGCGTCATTCGGAACGCTGGACGCTGGATTATGGATTTTAATAAGCCGTAATAGATTTAGCATAGTTTAATGATAAGCAGTAATAATAACAAAATTGAGGGTGTTAGAGCGGTTAACTTTTGTGGAAAACCTGCGTTTGGGATGGCTCTAATAACTGTGATGTCATAGAACTGTTAACATTTTTATTTCCTAGCAGTTCCATAGTAGAACTATTGAAACAAAAATGTGCAATTTGTTCTATAGAACTAAAGGCACCTCAAGTTTCCCATCAGTCCCATGACGTCATAGAACTTTGCGATATTTTTTTCCCAACTGTTGAAACAAAAAATATTTCTTCAGTTCCATAGAATAGTTGCTCTTGACCTAAATTTAAATTAAAAATTAAAACTGTAAACTCAAATGATCTGTAGAACTTAATTTAATGTGATTAGAGAACAATTAAATAGGTACATTTTTTTTTATTTTACGCGAGTTAGGTAATAGCCCACTTACTGATATACTTACCTATCTGATGGCGCCTGTATTAGTGACATAAAACGCAATACATAATATCTCTCATTAATAAACGTGAGCACAAAATATAATTCTTGATTAATACCGTACCTATCACAATATTGGAGTTATCAATTCAAGTTAGTCACCGGCGAAGCGTATTGTCGCTAGACCCTATTAGATATTAATATCTCCCTAATTCTTAATCAGATTCCTGTATGAATAGACTTATGGAACAAATAAGTACCAATAATAATCCAATATCTAAGATGGACCTTTTCCAAATGTATTAAGATGTACTATCCCTGGGTAAGACATCGATCCTTCGGTACACAGATGTGATAAAGGCGTTTTTCCTTTGTGCGAGTCACAATGATACGTAATATCGGAACGGATCTCATCTTCAAATGGAGGATTACTACTTATACCTTCCACGATTCACGTAAAATATTATTTTCAATACAACCGACGATATGAAGTAGGTACTTACGCATGAAACCCTTAAAGAGATCCTATGGGAAATTGGCTACGTACGAAATAAAAAAAACGTATGTAGAATTCTTAGGAATCCGTTGGAGTAGGTACCAGACCGTTGCAAAATGTATTTTCAAAGTAGGAAACTGTTACTAGAGGCGTTGCTTGATAAAAAACAAAGAAGTCATGAAAATTTCAAAGAATAATACATAACCTTCACGCATCAATCTGGGGGTTACCATGACGTCTTAATGCGATTCAATTCCTATTCAGTTTAGGTTCGCTCGCTGTCAGATCCATACTAAAAATGACAACTAAAACCTGAACTGAGTTGGAATTGGCATTAAGACGTCGTGGTAAGGCCCCTGTTCATACCTACCTACATGGTCATCGGTTTAGGATAGGAAATAAATAAATGTTGTATGCACTTGCAGTACATTAAAAGAAAATGTTTCTGTCTTTATTTATTGATTGTTTATTACACCTTTCTTATCAAACAAACTGAAAAATCCGATCAAAATCTTTTGTCTAAAAATCTTGAAAAATGTCTGTATATACGCTACCTACATGTTGTCAACATGTACTAACAACCTACTGTAGGTTGTTAGTACCCACCCCATATCCTTTGTCCTTTTCCAGGGCCTTTTCTTTAACATCCTGACTTTTACTTTCTCTTTCTCTTGGTCCATGAATGTTCTTCTTGGCCATCCTCCCTTCCGCTTCCCTTCAACCGATAAAATAATTTATTATAATTAGGTATAACGTTTATTAAAATATTGAATAGGTAACCGTTACCTATTCAATATTTTATATAACACCGTTACGGTGTTTTTGTTCCAACAAACGTTTCACGCTTCGCCAATTTTTACGTTTTGCACACGTAACTTCACATAATACAAATCAACATAACGGATATACCGATAATATTGTATTAAAGGAATTTACTCTCCCTCCAATCTCCGTAATAAGCGTATAATTAAATAAGGACTTGAGATCTACGACGGATTACGTACTTGAGTTGGTACGCTACATTGAAAATTATCGTACATTTTTAATCATGTTTATACACCGACTTCAAAAGAGAATTAGAGTCTGTTTCACCACTCTGTGTTAAGTCGCTGATACCTCAAGAGTCTAATATCTGTAATACCGTCTCTATTTACTATTACGATATAGACGTCATAGATATCAGACACTTAAAATATCAGGAACTTAACGCAGTGGTGGAACCGGCCCGTAGAATTCATCTGTTTATTGTGTTAGTTAAATAAAGCAGTTCTTTGGTAGCGGTCGATTTGAAGTCTATCGTTCTCATTGACTATCAGACATCTAACCTACCTACGAATCTACGAAAATGTAACACGTGGCACACATTAGGTAATATATTGCTTCATATCTTATCCCTGATGTATAAGAACTCTTCTGCTTGATCAATTCAATTAGGTACACGTTTATTTTAAAAATCTAATTCACAGAGTACCCCAAAGATATTATGCTCTTCAATAACCTGTTTGTCTGTTCCTATAATGCCAACTTTTACAAGATAACGGGAATATTCGACATCTTATTGTTTTCAAACGTGCAGCGGAGTACGCTCCTGATATTATGTCTCATAACTTTAGTTTTCGCATTTTACGACCGCTTTCATAAGAGATAGGAAAGTGCACATTTCAGCTTTATCATATTTTGGTTTTGAACGAGAAATTGTTGACAACTTTTTCCGAAACTACTCTGAAATATTGTTAAGCAGCAAATGTGTTCCGAATTTTAGTAGTTGCTAAGCTTCAACTCCAAAATGTTCACAGCAAGCTACTAACTATGCTCATTTGGGAAGTTGCCTAGTTAAATTAAATTGAGTTGTATCAGTGGGAGGAGAGTGATGTTTGATTTCTGTGATCGTACCGAAGAAAAGCGAGATTAGAAGACGAAAGTTAATTCAAATTCTAACTAAATGTTCTTAATACAACACAAAGTTACTAGAATAATATATTGGGTAGGTAGGTGCCCCGGTTCTAGCTACTTTAAGACCATAAGATTTGTAAAGTTGTCTATACCTTAGTAAACTCAATATAAAGTTGAAATTTGCCAAAACCGGCCCATGGCCGGAATCGGGGAACTTGACTTGTATCGTTTTGATGTTCATTTTCTCTCCCTTCTTTGATCATTTTCATCTGATTCTGATTCTGATTCATAGCGGTCATTCGCCAGATTCGTGCGCTCCGTCTAATAAAATTCGATTAACGTTTCGCTCAAGCGGAAACTATTGTGACGCTTTAATTAGACGGGGTACAATAATCAGGATACTTACCTTTTTATGCCTACAGTAAGGAGTTATCCATATCTACGAATTATAAAATGTTCGGTGCAACCGAACACCTTTATGACGTCAGTCACTGGCGGCTCCCGCCTTTTAAAGTTTAGTGCTCTTTACGGTATTATCGCAACCGGGTGCATTCATAACATTAACATTTTTTACTTATACTATTAAAGAAACATTAAAGTGGAGTTTATTCGTGCTTACTCGAAGTGTTTTACTCAACAATAACTACGACAAGGCCACTCCCCAAACATTGGTCCTTCGAACCGGATGATGATAATGTTTTTTATAAAAAAATAAAACTTTCACACCATATTAATTAGACTTCTAGTGTCAAGAAGCGATGGGGTGCAGATGGCCAGTGTTGCAACCTACATAACGACTGTTTTCGGTGCTGTTATATTTTCAATCAATCTCTTAGCTGTTTTACTCTTACTTATTACCCAAATAAATTAGGGTCGCCTACATAACAACACCTACATTGGGTTCCCGACAGCCATTCCATCAGCTTTATACGAATATACGCCTTAAGCCCCACTCAGGGCCCGCTACAAGAATGTACTTTATTGATTCTCATAGCAATTTGGGCTCTTTCTCAGAGTTATCGACAGTGTAAGATTGCATGCAAGGGGATTGCGAACAAGAGCTACGGTTATTTTATTCATCGAGAATGTTCGCTTGGTGCTAGTTACAATGAGTTTTAATTTGGCAACACTTTGGATAGAGATATTTACAACTCTGGCGGCGATTAGGGCTAGATCTCCAATCTATATTGAAATGGACGGCCTTAGTACGGTAAAATGCCAGAGGACAGTGTGCTATTTTTTGAATGCGTCGGCGTATTTCAGTTGAAAATATTTTATCACGACCAAATATGTCAGAGTGGCAATATTTTATTGAGTCAGGCGTTAGTTTGCGGAGGTCCATTTCAATGAACAAACTCGATTGAGTAGCGGAGTAACAAGGTACCTAAATGTTTTTTGTTCATTGAAAATGGGAGTTAAACAGAGTTAAGTTAACAAAAGGATTGAGATCAAAATGGATGCCAAGCAAAAATAATGTTTGTTAATTGAAATGTCTTTAATTAAATGTAAACAGTCATCGTTTATCCTAGGTATAAAGATCTGAAACATAATATTATGTACAAGCTCAAGGTTTTACTTGACTAATTTTCACATACAATATCTTATACTACACAAGCTACGGTTATGAATTATATTGCAATACCAAGATATCTGACTGTTAAAAAAAACTAGTACGTGCTTGGCCGACTGTACAGAATACAGAACGCTCCTAATTCCCACTCGTACAAATGGCACATCGGAAGCAGAAATATCCGTAGGTACCCATTAACACTGGCAACTTAATTCAGTTGGATGCCCGGGCTGAACCCGGCGATTCAGAAAAAGATATGTCGGGTCATTCCGGGACAAACGCTGGTCGCCGCCCTGAAATGAGGGACCTGGTTTTGTTGTAAGGGCTGTAGTGCACTGAGCGTGCCGTATTTGCTATTATTCCGTGGGACCCTTGGATGAATAAGACGTGGGACTTTGTGAAATCCACAGAATAAAGGCGCTATGAAAAAAGCCGTTTAGGCTTGTCGCGATTTGTGTTTGTTCTATTTTTTGGTTCTACCATCTCTTTATCTTATTTCATGTGTGTTGTAAATAAATGTGGATTTAGTCTTTTTAATATACCGCAGACACGAAACATGGAGAAGAATATCTAGATTTAAAACACTAAAAAAAATGTTCTTCCATAAGAATTGTGAAACCAAACCAACTCTGTTGAAAAATGAAATCAAGTAGTCTTATCGTGATCAAACCGTTCCCGCCAAAAACTTGTATTTGACGTATTCGATGACACTTTTTATCGTTTTAACTAAATACTCCTAAACTTTTACTACGCGATGGAGTTATCATTCAAAAATAAATTCAGTGACAATACTTTTATCGCAAAATTTGTTTATTTACACAAGTATTCATAGACGATGTGCAATTTCGAAACAAACGCAAAACTACTTTCTACGAAGTCAACGCAGTTGCTGAGCAGTGAATACCGACATGCATGATAATAAAGTTTGGCAAGAAATTTCAAACGAAGCCCTCTTATAAACAAACTTGTTTACATAATTAGATGCTATCTCTACTCGGGACTCAATCATGTAACAGACTAGATACCTACCTACTTTAAGTTTCTTCGACGTAATAAAATATTCTTCTTTTTCTTCTAGTGCCTCTTCAATCTTGAAGGTTGGCTGTCATCTTTCTTTGGCTCTATACGCAGCCAGCTAACCAGAACAGCTGTTCGGCGAAGGAATGCCAGTCCCCTCCCGGATGTTCTGCAGCCAAGATTTCTTTCTTCACCCGTTCTTCACTTTTTCCTTCTAAAAAATCTATTAAGCAAATGATCTTGAGTTTCAGTTTAAAGTCCTCTACATCTGCAACTTTACCTTTATGGCGTCCAGGACAAGGGCCACGTTCTAAGGGATATTGGACGCGCGGAATTATGTGCATTCCTCAGCTAAGGGTGCATCGGTGCTGCCTGAGCGTGAGCGCGCCGCCAATTCATCGAAGCCGTTATTTTCTGGAACGTTCTACGAGAACATCAGTTTGATTGTCTGTCATATTACCGCCAGTTCTATGTTGAAGGCCCCTTTCACCAACTTGACAATTGTCTGTGGCAAGTGACAATTCGGAATGCAACGCGTAGTCAATTTAAAGCGAACCGGCGTAGATTCTTGTCGAGTTGTAATGTAAACAGAATTGTCGCTTGTCACTGATAATTGTCACATTCGTGAAATAGTGGTCGTTTGTCAAAGGTATCGACCAAATTGCAGCGAAACCATGCAGTTTTCCAGGACGAAAAATATACATACGTCTTTTTCCCTGTGGTAATAAGAGCCTAAGGTAACAAAACCTAAAGGCCACGTTTAGCATGAAAAATATCCCATGTATTCCAGTTTCAAACCGTAACAAAACACACACACGTTCACAATCAAAAACTTTCTCATTTATAACATTAGCAGGATATTCAGCCAAATTTATATTACATTACTACGTAAGCCAAGACTTCAGGCAAGTCTTTCCTTTCCAAGATGGCTACGTTCGAAGTGAACAAAGAACTATAGAAGCGTCTAATGCGGATATAAATTGAATTTGAACACGAGGTCAAAGATGGCAACAACCGTTGGCTATCTCAAACAAGCGGTCATAACATAACAATCGTGAACTCGCATTACGCGAGCTTGTGCGGCACGGTACAAAGAAATTCGCAAACAAAACTAGAGTAAATGCTCAGACGAAATAAAAAGCAGAGACAGAGTTCTAGGAACAGCTACGAGATGTCTGAAACTGCACAGAAAATATGAAGTCTCTTGTCTGCATTCATCACGGGATGAAAAGGGGCGTATTTTAATTTTAACCAAGAAAAGTCAACTTGGAACCAAAATTATACTATCTACCTTAAAGGGCTAAAAAGGGGATCATTACTGAGTACAATGTAATACGTACCAGTTACCAGTTGAGTTTAAGTAGGTACTTAATTACAAATTTTATGGGATTTAATTTTATGTATTGTGTGCGTTAGACTTGTGTAAAAAAAACTTATTAGTCTTTCCAAATACATTGGAACTATCTAGATGGTCAAAAATATCTGAGAACACAATCGTGTTGTCAATAGCGTAGGTACTTAAGTTTTGTTCAAATATTTTAAAGCGCCTGCTTGGCTTCGAAAAATGTATCTGATGGCGTTAGGATGGTAAATGGCATATTTTTCATTTCGCCATCTCCTCCACTTTCCGTGACTCCTGCACAAAGTAGTACCTAACAGCGTAAGTTACGAACACCACAGCGACTCATTCTTTCGCGAAATGTTCCTACTTCGCGACAGTTCTTTGATAAGGGGGTGGACAAATTTCTTTTATCTCCAAACTACCTGGAAAGTGTTTTATTGAATGTATCTTTTATGTGTGTGGAAATAACGGAAATGCGTAAAATTTTTATTGCATTTCGGGATGCTTGATTTCAATGCCGACTTTCAAGGCTGAAATGAGTCCTGAGTCACAGACCTCTAGAGAGCTAGGCTTACTAGGGTATGTTATATGCGGCTACATTGAGATATGGTCTTCTGCTCTAATTCCCTAGTCTGTATGGAGCGAAGACAATAGACAAGGAGGGTATGATCTCAATTTTCTAAATTGTTCACACTTCCTTGTTTTAGTAGATAGACAGACACACATATGATTCCATAATAGTTTTGTCTTTCCTTTTTGGTATGAAACATTAACATACACGTGTAAGGTGTAAGCTCTCACGCAAACCAGGATTATTTATACAACACATACTTTCCTCTTAACCCAGGGTTAAGGTGCGTCAAAATGTAGGTACCTACGCAACTGTCATCCCAAACCTCAAGGTAAAGAATTTATTTTTTAAATATTAGACCGTATGAATGTGGGAAAGAGGCGTGACGGTATGTATGTATGTATGTATATGTATGAATGGCCCTTAACCCGGTGTTATTTCACTTAATACTACACTATACTTGGTACTTTCAAATTCTTTATATGTATACCTACTTGTCTTTATTTCTTGTTGTGAAAAAAATGAGAGTCTGATTAATTGTGTTTGTTTGTGTCGATGCGCTTTGCTCTGCTCTTAGAGAAAACCATTACTTTTCGTACATGAAGAGGAGGTAACTACCAGACAGGTACAGTTTCCAACGTAATGAAACGAAACAAATGATTTCGATCAATATTCGATTTGTGACTTTTCTTCTTGCTCTTCATTAGAATACGAGTAACTTACAGGATTTTATTGAATTTACCCTTGGGATGAACGTCGGTAGATTAGATAACAGTTTTTTTTTGACCGATAAATTTAAAAGATTTCGAGTAGAGGTCGGATTTTCTTGAATTTTTGTTTGAATATCAAGATTGAACGACAATGCCGAAAAAACCGCTTGCGTTTAAAATTATTTTCATTTAGGTACTGTTATTGCGCGGGAAATGTGTCATCATCATCATCTCAGGCATTACAAGTCCACTGCTGGACATAGGCCTACTCTCCTTTATATCTCCAATAAGACCGGTTGGAAGCGGCTTGCATCCAGCGCGATCCTCCGATCTTAATGAGGTCATCGGTCCACCTTGTGGGTGGACGGCCCACGCTGCGCTTGCCGGTGCGTGGTCTCCACTCGAGGACCTTTCTAAATGCGGGAAATGTGTACCTACTTAATTTTCTCGAATAGAAATAATCTAATTAATATTTAGGGCCTGTCTCTTCACTCTCTGTAAAGTTCCTGACATCTTAAGTGTCAGTTATCTATCATTCCCTCTCTATTACTACGAAACAGACAGAGACGATATTATAGATAATTGACACTTAAAATATTTGGGTCTTACTTAACTGAGAGTGGGGAAACAAGCTCTTAGCATACTAACTTTCTTTTTACCAAGTATTTTTAAAATAATGTAAAGAGGTACCTAACAAACAGACAGAGACAGAGTTAAAATAGAGAGTCTATGATAGCATGAGAATGGGGAAAAATCTTTCTTCACGTCGTTTTTTCCTATCGGCTTTGTGCTGTAGATAGTTTTTTCACGCTGTCTGACACTTTCAATATATTTTGGTGACACCGTGTTTATGGTGTCATGTTTACTTATTCTTGGAATGTAGCTTATTTATACATGACTGTTTTATATTAATTTGATACATACAAGAAGCGTAATATTTTACGTGTTCAACATGCTCAGTCGACTGTACATCCCATTTGCAGTGAACGAAAAGGTAAGTCTTTTGCAGTTTATTTTTACATCGTAGTGTTCTGACGTAAATAAAATTCTCTCTTTGATTAAATATTCCGTTTATTTGCTTTATTTGCTTGCCAAAGTAAGTATTGATGCTAAAGTAGCTTCGATACTTTGAAATAGGTTTGTGCTTATCATAGTAATATTTTTATGCGACGTTAATTAAGGTTTTACTGCTAAGAATTTGATAAGGATACGAAAAAGATACTTTAGAATATCTATTAAAATTTATTTTGTTACTATAAATAGTCTTCATTAAAAATGGAATATGTGGCTCATCGAAGCAGATGTAAATAGACAGTGAGCTACACTTTTGGCCTAATCTGTACTTTTCATCAGATGAGATAGGGATCAGTCATTCATCGGTGTAAATTAACAAAACTAGCGGTGGCTCGCAACTTTCTTTGCAAAGAACTCATTTACCGATAACGCACGAGAATTATACAAGTTTTCAGGGCAAAAAGTATCCTCTATTCGCCTTTATAATATTAGTTCGATATTGAAATACTTTTTGATTACCACTTTTCACATTGACCTGAAGATGAAGTGTGCTATTAATTTTATCCTCTCAACTTTTGATATAAAGATTTAAAGCCAAAGCTCCATAAAAAATTTAAAATATTTCTACACATTTTCAAGAGTAAAAGAGAAAAAGAAAATGTATTGAGGCGCAGGCTTCGATAGAGTACCACGTGTAATGACTCGAGCCATCATTAGCCCGGCTCTCTCGGAAGATTGAAAATTTAACGAGCACCATTCCCTGCTGCAGACGTTGGCCTGATGTCCTAGCACGCTAGCGTTTATAGCAACATGAATCTGTGATCACTCTCGTACTCGCCTGGTTAGAAAAGGACATCATGCTTACGTTCTCGACATAACTTAGCTGCCCGTGATGCACTTCTTTCAGTTGTTTTATGGGTGCTTGTTAAGGGTTGGCACCTGATGAGTTTTTGATTCGACATCAATGAGCATTGCAGGTTCTGTTGTTTTTCTTTACTAGTTTTGAATTTACAGCAATCCGGAAATCGATACTTATTGGATAACTTCCTCGTGTATTTCAGCGTTACGGTTTCCCTTTGGCCAACTGCCTTTCTATGAACGTCTGGGGATGAGCACCGTCTGCGCCGGTGCACCTCGGGTTGCAACGGTTAGCTAACTTATTTAACAACTAGCTATTGCTTGCGACTTTGTCTGCGGAGAGTTCATATAATTTTCCGGGATGAAAACTACCTATCCTATGTTCTTTCCAGCGTTTCAAACTATCTCCGTGCCTAATTTTGTCACAATCGGTTTTATGATTCTAAGCTTTTGCCTGATATCCAACTGCGGAAGGTACCGGTACAATGCTGACATGTTTCAAAACTGTATTTTTTCGACAACGGAGAAAATTTCCTACTAATGAACAGGTATGAAAAAAAAAACTAAAAAAGATTAAACGGCTTACCCGTGTAACTTTCAGCACTCGACAAAACTTGAGAGTGACTCCATCTAATTTCTACCATGCGTGAAACATTGGCAGCATTCCATATTGACATATGCACTCAAACGGAGCTTCTTAGTAAAGGATTCAGTGATTTGGTGCATAATTTTTACATTGAAGTGCTCTACAGCCGAATGGTGGCGAAGAGGTCACAGACGGACAAAATTCCATTAGTGAATTTTGGACAGTGGCCAGAGTGGTCGGTGCTTCTGTGACTTAGTTAACATAGATGCGCAAAAAGGCAGAAAATCTTTGTTGTAACTGAAAAGTGGTAGGAAAACTTTAGTAAGGTGCGCAATGTCTAGATAAACTGGCTTAATTCTAACCCAAACACACTGAAGTTTCTAGGCAAGCATTGCTAGATTATGTAATTGTTCCCAGTTTAGCGGATATCCACGAGTTTCGAAATTCCCCCAATTTCGAATTTACCTCAATGCACTATAACTAAACCCATAAAAAGTTACAGGCCTATAAAGCAGTTCTGTTTCTTACACACTAGACGTACGATACGTACATAATGTAACTAGCATAAAGGCTAACCCCTTTACTCCATAAAATCTTGTTGATTTCTGTTCACTAGATAGTTTTTACTATCGCAACAAGCGTGTAACTTTTACGAATAAAGTTAAAATCACGCTAAATTGTCGCGTCTCTTGCAAACGTTCCCGCTTATTCTTTGCACATCGTCCGGGTAAATGGGCTTGGAAGACCTCGAATTAAAATTTATTGTACACTTCATACAGCCAGATTGGACCACAAGTAATTAAAAAACTCAAAGCTTCGGTAATTAAAACTCGCAGTGAAAATACGTGCGCAGAAGGGTTGCTGACAGGTGTGTGAAATTAAGTAAGTAGGTACGTATCTACTCAAATTCTAAACCTTATTTTTAAAGTTAATTTAAGTTAAGTTAACTTAGTTTTAAAGTTAAGGGGCACTTCTTGACTTGCTGTTGCTATTAATTTAATTATTTATTTTCATGTAAGCGATAATTAGGTATTATTTTAATTTAGTAGCTTAATGTATTTTATTTAGAGAAAATTACTTTCTGCCAAGTTTCTTGAGGCGCATTCTTCTTGGCAATGATGGTCTTTCCTTGGCGGCAAATTTGCAAGCATAAAGAATTTTGATTTCTGTTTTTTAGAGCGTACATGTATCTACAAGTAAAAGGAGCCAACATGCCTCTTCTATTAATAAAGCCCTGGTTACTTACATTACACTTCGGCACTGGGTCAACGAGTTCTAACCTGTTTGCATCACGGCCTGGCAATGTTTAACTTGACCAATTTTCTTTGTAAGTCTAAGCTAGGCTTAAGGCTCCATCGTTAGCCTGCCAAAATTGTCAGTGAGCTGCTATGTAGGAAAGAAAAATACAAAATTGTACTCGTGTGTGGCCGCTTCAAATAGTTCCATAACCGTTTTTCCTGCACGACCATTCATTTCGGCGTGATCTTTTGAAATAAGATTAAAGTGTTATCTAAACGTAAAAGTTTATTGTTTTGTTTACGGCCAGATCTTTATATTACCTACGACTGTCATAAAGTTACCGACAGAGTTGTTATGCGACTGCAGGGAATGTAAATTTGGTACGTGTGTATTTATTCGAGTTAGCTCCGTTTGAGTGTAAGCTATACAACGAAAGTTTACCAGAATATGTGGCTACGTGTCACATTCTTTATGTTCACAGGAAAATACTGGCTGTGAAGTATTTCGGCGCAAAATCGGGCATAAATTCCTATTGCAGTAGATCGAAACGTCATAAAATAAGAAATATGAAACGCATGGGACATATGATAGGAACGTGTCAAGTTCTATTGTGGGAGGAGTACCTAGGAACTTATTATTTCTTGTTCAGTACCTTATCAACCACCAAGACAAAAGGAAATTGTAAGTCTTTTATGCTTTAGAGTTGTTGGACAATAATAAACTATTCCAAGTTATATTTTGCTTTGTTTTAGTATCTTTCACCGGATCTTAATAAGCACATTACTTTGTTAGTTCTGTTTCAGTGTCTTCATTATCATTGTACTTGCTGTTAATATTATTATAAAAAACTAAACTATTGTGAATTATTCTCAGACGAATATCGTGGTTTCCGCGAGTCAGCGTATCGAGTTATGTGGCATGAAATATTTTCTAAGCAATAATATTCATTTATTCACTGCAATCTTTCATGCGGGACAAAAACAAAATGCATTATGGTCCAAGTCGGTACGTTCGCGATTCAAACTCGCTTGTGAATTATACATGAGATGAGTTGCTCTCAATCTGTCGTATATAACTACCATTATTTCATGAGCCCGCACTCTCAGTCGTTCCTAGTACAAGTAACCAGGTTTGGGTGTTATTGAAGGGGGAAGAGAGGTCTCGGTGGACTGGTTTTTGGAAGTGTTCTGTGTTCGTTGGTAGCGAAAGTTTGACAAATCGCCTGGAGTGCAGTTCCAGTCGTCAGCGATAAGCTGATATGTCCCTCCGGCACGAGTTCGTTCTTTATCTTACTTCTCTTATATTTTTGAGTCTCTGCTCGTAATATTTATTCTATTATCATGCCCAGCCTCTATCTAGGCTCTACGGAGCTATGCACGGAAAATTGCGTTTTAAAATGGGTAGTTGTTAATATTGTTGAAGCGTCCCCGATTTATAGCTCCTATATCGGGACATCCCACGCTCGGCGATTAAAATTTTTAAACTGCTTTTAACTAAGATAAATCCAGAATTTAATTAAATAAACACCTCACTTATCCCGCCGGTTGTCTGTAAAAAATGCGTAAATTATCACCAACAATTTCCTCACCTAATTCCCACGCTCGATGGCCGCGCAATCGGCGTAAAAGGTCCAAAATTAGTGATTAAAGCACCTACCGATCCGCTAATCAAATCCAATTAACATTCAAACAAGCAACGGGGGTCGGATCGTCCTCGACGTCATCAGCGTGACATAATGGAGAGTCCCTGTGTGCTAATAATTAAGCTGTATTTTGGGACTAAACAAAGCGGAGCTCACCAAAAGTTTGCCCATTACCGGACGCCGGCGGCCATTCCACCTTTAGGGCTGTCTTTGGATAAAGATGGAGAATCAAGGGTAGACACACGACTAGGATTTATACTAATTGTTTTGTTCCGTGTGATATGAAAGCAATGGTACCTAAGGATTTTTGGTATGAACTGGTATACTTAATTAAGTAAGTATTTTTTCAAATAATTACCCAGCCAGATGGAATCGGATTTGCAGTGAGTTATTTTTCTTAACAGACGCCATATTCTTTCGACTAACGAATGTTAAGATACCACGAGCTTCCCAAGCGTTTATGATTAATGGATCTCCCTAGTACTTAAGTTCAAAGATTTCTGAAACCATTGAACCCTTATTTTTAAATTAATATATAGCTACACCTATCCTTGATTAGCAAAGACTACCTTTTATCTTTTTAAAGGTCGTAGTTCAAGAAGTATTTTTTATATTTTCTTAAGGCTCTATTTAGACTGCACTATCTAAGTAGGTAGCTTGAAAGCTAAACCTACTTTCGAGATCCTGCAATTGACAACCCTAGCATACATTCTATTATTCACGCTGACGCTTTTGTATGCATTACGGAACACTACACAACGCGACCGGTCAACGTGTCTGTTTACTGAAACCTTCCCTCCAGGTAATAACAGCTATAGTGGCTTGCGCCTCAGGCCACGTTAAGGTGTCGCCTCCTTTAGTTGTTTGAATAAAATTCTTCACTAATGTTAGTATTGTGGACTAGATTAACATGGTTACAACGCGGAAGGAAAACAACTTTAATGGTTTCCTCCAGCTTTGGGTACAGTTGTAGATTATCTTGTATCCATTAAGAGTTTGCTCTGTTAGATAACCTATCTGCGTGGTTTTTGTTTGCAGTTAAAATACTTTTCATAATAAATATCAGAAACTTGCTTAAGCAGAGTTGAATAGTTTCTGAAATAGTCTCTAAAATTCTGATAAGTTCGGTACCCACAGCCACTTTAATTCAGGACCCATTTAAGGTAGAATAACTGTCATCACTACATAGTATAAAAAAGTCGCTTTCCGCTGTCTGTCTGTCCCTATGTATGCTAAGATCGTTAAAACTACGCAACGGATTTTGATGCGGTTTTTTAAATAGATAGAGTGATTAGAGAAGAAGGTTTGTACCTATATGACAATTCAAAAGATTGTTTTACGGACGGGTCCTATACTAAGGAACGCCACCGTACTGCAAAACTTTGCATTGTCTATTAGTTTTAGACATGACCCTTTTAGAGTGGAATATCGCCGAATCGGTGATAATGCTCGGCCAGTGTTCGAAAATAAACCAGACGACAATGTCTAAGAAACTGTGTCTAAGTCTAAAATAGTCTCAATACGGCTTGTACCTTAATGTGATTTCAATGTATATCGGCATCCAACCTGTACTCCTGGTCGTGTTAGCCGCATGGATCCATACAGCTTGTCTAAAATAGCTACGGACTGAATACCACACGGATGGCGGCGGCGGGGAAGACCCACGAGGCCATGGCGGGATAATCTGGACGCGTTCCTTGACAACTGGCTGGACTGGAGATGGGGGAAGCCTTTGCCCGACAGTGGGACACCTATCCAAGCTAGTAATAATAATCTACTCCATGGACTCAGATATTATGAAAAAAGTGGGGCACTCATGGTAATTACAGTTGAGGTTTGCCCGAAATGTTTCGAACCTATCAAGCTTTGGGGTATTATCATGACATCTTAATACGATTAAATTCAGATTCTGTTTAGGTTCACTTGCTGTCAGATACATACTAAAAATGACAGCTATAACCTGAACTGAGTCGGAATTGAGTCGCATTAAGACGTCATGGTGCCATTTGCCATTCCGACTTCTTGCTTTCATTAAGTACTTGATTTGATTAGAATATTAGGCTATAAGAAATACTTTCAACATGAAGATTCAATCATAATGACACAAATGGATAACTCACGTATAAAAGTCGAGTGATGCTCTACATGTTTCGGACTAGTTGGTTGGACGAGCGCTCTAGTCCGAAACAGTATAGTATACTGCTTACATACCTACCTAGAATTAAATCAAAATTTCCATAGCAAAAAAGGTACATACATACATACCGTCACGCCTCTTTCCCACAGGGGTAGGCGGAGACTACTTTGTTCCACTAGCTACGACCCTGACATACTTTTCGCTTCATCCGCATTCATCAATCTCTTCATACATGCTCGTCGGTTTCGGGTACTCCTGACCGGACCTTTTTCCAAAACGCCTCCTGTTTGGTCTCGGAACGTCCGTCTAGGCCTTCCCCCCAACGCAACCATTCACACTCCCCATATAGATCTGTTTAGTTAGTCTACTTTCATCCATCCGCTCTAATGACCAAACCAACTAAGCATACTTTTTTCTATCCTAGTCACTCTATCCTCTTTCACACCCGCACGTTCTAGACTACATGCCCATGGACAAAAAAACACGTGAAATTAACAAGCTTAGAAGGCTGTTACTATTATCATAAAATAACTCTGAGCGCTAATTTAGTCGTAATTCCTCACTTGTCCCTGAGAAATTCCATAAATGCACCGCTCAGAAATGACGGCATAGCGCTCAGAGTTATTATATGATATAGTAACAGCCTTCTAAACTTCATTCACGCTGGTTCATTTCACATGTTTTTTTTTCCATGGGCTTGTAGTCTATTCCCTTATCACACTAAACTAAAAAGGTAACCGCGATTAATCCCGTGTTTTATCAACTTCAACATAGTAGTGCGAGTACCAAAGCACAGACAGTTAAATTAAGATTCAACCTCTGAAATATACACGCCTGTCATAGTAAGCCCTAGTGTTGTCATGGCGTCGTATTACCATCCCCTAATACGCGAGTCGCGCGCACAGTCACGCCATCAAGTCGACGGTTTAATCCCGACTTGGAAATATATGGATTAACAATAATCCGTGCAAGTCTACAGTTTCGAATTATGATTGTTTTGCGTTTTGAAGTCTCTGTTCCCGTTACGTGTTGAGTTTTTAGAGGAAATTACTTTCTGTAATGGGTAGGTACATACATATACGAGCTTAGAGGGATAAGAAATGGTTTTGATTTAAGTAGGTAGATTTATAAAAGCACATGGAAAAATAGAAAAGCCAGCTGTCGCTTACTCGTAAATTCAATATTATGTGAAATTGGTATAGAAAATAGATAATTTGCGAAATGTCCTTAATAAAATTGCTACTATCAAAAAATGCTACCAAATGCAAGCAAAATTATGTGGCTCTTATATGCGTAAGAGTGGCTTAGAAAATAAATGAGTAAACAATGAACATATTAATCTAGTAAATATCCATAACGGAGTAGATAGAGCTCAGGATAACAGGTGGAAAGGAGAATTATAAAAGTGATGGGTTGCTAGCAGCATCGCCTATAACATGATTCCTAAGATTTTCGCGCACTCCCTCGATGAGCTTTTACGATCTGCGCGGGAAGAGAAGCAGCTGGTACATTCGATGTTATTTCCTTGCTCTCACACCAACATGGAATAATGAACGTCCTTAGTAAAACGCTTACAAGCACAAATGCTACCCGACGAGAGTGAAAGTCTGTTTTTACTACGGCGTTATAGAGCCACGTATTAATAAAACAAACAGCTGTAGAAAGTCTTTCGCCGAGGAGGTGCCATAGTGGAAGCCCAAAAATAAAGTAAGAAAATTGTTTGCTTAGCGAAAACTAAGTATTATATAAACGAAAAAAAACAAAGCGTCGGACGGGATTTCAACCCGCCGTTTGTTCGCGCGCTAAAACCTTTTCAGTCTTATACCGTGCAGGGGTGCTCTATGGCATATATAAAAAACTGTCATTACATCTTAAAATCTTGATCTTGTCAACCGCACCGCTGCTGAATTTCCTCGGCTCTCTTCGCTTCTTCAAGTTCAAGTTTCCTCGCCCGCATCGCCTTCCTCCGCCTTCAACCACGCCGCCAGGAGAACGCACTAAGGTGAGTGCCTCTGCACTGTTTAATTCTGCTTTTAGGCATCAGCGCACTCCTGGTCTTCCGTTAATTAGAAAATTGGCTATTTATACACCCTAACTTAACACCGTTTCTAGATCATACGCGCCAAGCGTCTATTGGACCACTGAGATTCCTGGCCAATATGTCCCTATGTATGCTTATATCTTCAAAACTACACAACGGATTTTGATGCGGTTTTTTTTAATAGATAGAGTGATTCTAGAGGGAGGTTTTATGTATAATTCTACGCAGACGAAGTCGCGGGCAGAAGCTAGTCACTACATCACTACATAGTACAAAATAAAGTCGCTTTCTCTGTCCCTAGGTCCCTATGTTCCTATGTATGCTTATATCTTCAAAACTACACAACGGATTTTGATGCGGTTTTTTTAATAGATAGAGTGATTCACGAGGAAGGTTTTTATGTAAGTACCGTGAACTCTTAGAATGCCATTCAGGTTTGTCTCGATGTCTCACTCACTCTTACGGGTTTGTTACTTGAATGGTATGGTCGAATGACGCTCAAGAGCTCACGAATTGTAACTTTTCTAAGTTCGTTTAAGTACGAGTGTATCACTCGTTCGCGAACTAGATCCCTAATCCACAATCGATTCGGCCGCATTTTCCACTGGATTTCGGTCCGTTTTTGATTTAAGGCCTGCATCCGTATAATTGGGTCAGGCTTCTCCGCCCTTGTGTGCTTTGTGAAACGATCGTCAATGGCATGTGTTGACGTGATGTTCTCGAACAGCCCAAACGGGCATCACGTGTCTCGAATGACAGCGGATTTCGGGTTTTGGCGTATTGTCTTGCATGATTTTTTACCAAGGACGGAAAGCAGATGCGTGCGATTAGGGGGGGATGTCGACAAAGTTTGTCGATAGGTTTTTCGCCCATTCCCTCGATGGGCTTTTAGCATCTGCGCGGGACGAGAAACAACTGGTACATTCTGTCATTTCTTTGCTCAAAAGTTAAGTGTTACTTTTTCTATTGTTATTTTTAATTATCAGTTGAAGTTAAGTTTCAAATCTTATTTTGTGTCAATTTCTTTTGTAAAATGTTATCTCTCTTTAAATAACACGTACCTGTACTGACGAGCAAAAATAACGCATCACTTCCCGTACACAGTTGCATGAAAAGTGTTCCATTCATTATTTTTGCCCGCCAGTACAGTTAATTAAGTACAGAGCGTAAACGCTTACAATTAAAACAGACCTTCTAACTAAGTTGTTTTAGTTATGAACCAGTTCACTAGTTACCCACAATTACAACTTAATTGAGATAACGTGCCCTAAATTCTGAGTAATAAAATTTGTAACTAGGCCGAACCTCTGAACCCTCGCAAATTCCGAGGGATAATAAAAGGTGCCAAATATTTTTCGTTTGTAAAAGAGTGCTTACACTAAGTAACTGTCGCAAGTAGAGACATTATTAAAATAGAATTGTTGATTAATTGACAACAGATATAAACGGACAAAGAATGAGCTTTAGATATTCAAAGCGAGAACTGCAGCGTCTTCGGCATCATGTTTGTATTTTTAAATATGCTTTTATTGTTGTTTTTGTTAATACATGGGTACATAATTACACAAATCACGTCTTTATCCCTTAGTAGTAGGTTTTAATTAATGTTTATTTTATTTACATTAGGTTAAGGATAAAAAAAAAACAACAACAACATACTTACTACTGAAATTGTAGCGAATTCGGAATAAAAAGGCTATAATAATAAGGATAAAAATAACATAGAAAGGTTTTGCTATTTGCAGTTTAGATGTTTCCAAGGGGGTGGTTTGAAAATAAAAAAAGTTCTTCAACTTGATCGCTTTTAAAACAGCTTGTTTTATTAAGTATACAAATAATTTGGACCAATGTTTATTTCATATACCTAATTATTAAAAGCTTGATCGACTTGTTAGAAGCATCGGAACAGAACAAAGTTCTTCATTACAGTAAACAATAGTTAAATGATTAGCCCTACGGCGTGAAATTAAAATGATTTCACCGGTGACAAAATTTTTCACTAAGCGGCCTTATCAAAACTTAATTTCGCCTTAAATACATTTTTTTATTCAACATTATTTGTGATATTATTGTAACTCCATCGGGCCTATCGATACATACATACATACATACCGTCACGCCTCTTTCCCACAGGGGTAGGCAGAGACTACTTTATTCCACTTGCTACGGCCCTGACATACTCTTATTTCTTTCGCATCATTCACATTCATCAATCTCTTCATATTCTATCGATGATTCCGCCAATATTGAGTTTAAAGAAGATACTATTTTTTGTAATCAGCCGTTATTCGGTAGCTTATTCAGAATCATTAAGTAATTATAATTAGGTAGGTACTTTGCTGAATTGCTGGCTTGTCAAAATTCAATTAATGTCAAGCTGGTTTTCTTTATCGTATTGACGGCAACAATTAAGTATGATTGATAGTAAAATGGACGATGAATAATTTTCGGGTAACAATTTATTTTCATTTATAAAATCCGTGATCCTGTAATCATAAGTATATCCCTTGACCATTTAACCTAATAATTCCTTACTATGTTAAGAGAAACAAAGGATTTCAAGGCATTTATAGAAAACCCAATATGAGAAGAAAGGCCATAAACACCTGAAACTGCCTTATAGAACACAGCAATCTTGTAGACGTTCTAATAACATTTCGAGATTTACTATCAAATAAATGTCCGCGGCGAAACCGCACATAACTCACAACTTCACTGCAGCCTATAAAACTGTTCAGGGGTTATTAAAAGTTTCTCCCCTTAATTGTGAATCGAAAAGCCGAATCCTTATTACCGAGGGTACGGAACTCCGAAAGGGCACTAGCACTAAGTCCCATTTGCGTCAGGCCCTATTATCCCTTCGGAACATATTGCCGTTAAAGGACGACCTTTAATGGGAAATCAGCGTGCTGATGTCGATAGTGATAAGTTATTACTATTAATATGATATGGAATGGGTCCATTTTGGGGGTCGTCAATGTTTAGGGGTTACGGTCAGCTATTTGTTTAAATGTTGTAATTATTCTTCTTGCGTTAAAGCGCGCTTTGCGTTTCATTTCGATTATTTTTAATGCTTGTAAGGCTTATGCTGTTTCTAACTTCCACATTTGAGACAATACATCGTGTTTTTAATAACGTACGTAGTCGATATGTGTCATTGAGTTTTTTTTCATCAGTCAACTCAAATACCTATTCTGTATAAGTATTAGTACGACATAAGACTATCATCATTACACTATTAATATTCATAGAAGAATGAGCGAACATTTCTAGAATTCATCGTTATTGCTTCAGAACAGTACACTACAATCATAATCAAATCATTATTCAAATCATAAAGGATAAGTTCCCCTTTGTGCATCTGTTTTACTCGTTACCTGTAAAATTAATAAAGACTTATACATACATACATAATGGACTCAAAATCAGCATTGTAGTGCCAGAATAACTAAGTCAGTGTTTCAGGAGAATACCTAGTATATTCAATTTTGTTGAGTCGATATTGTCCTCGGGGTATTAGAGAGTTTATGTACTAACTTTAGTATAACAGATAGGCCTAAGATGTCAGTCCCGTGTTTGCTAATGATCCCAAGGAAAATGGGTCGGTAAGTAGAACCCCTATTAAGTAACCCTGAAACTAGTGTTATGTGTTTTGAAGGAAATGAAGAGGATAAAGTGAAAGAGAAAGGCTTGGTTGGACCCCTTTTTCCGCAATCAATGGGCTAGTCAACTCCTAGTTGGTACACAGTTTAAGAGTTGGAGTTAAAAATTTAAATGACTTTCTAAGTTACTAATTACTGACTAGAAATATTAAATTCGCCCAAATTGTTTTACTTAAATTTTTCTCTTTTTTTCTTCTTTGTTCGTTCAAACTTACCCGCGCAATGAAATAAGATTTACAAAGGAATAAATAGGGTTGGGCTGAAAATCAGCGCTGTGTGCGTGCGCGCTCCCGCGGTGCGCACCCGCAGCACACGCTGAGCCCAATCCAATTGCCACGCTTAGTTTTAAGTTTGATTTGCTTTATATAAATGTATGTACACTCTATTTGTGGTAATAAAATTATATTCTATTCTATTCTATTCTATTCTAAATTCTATTGCCCGTTTGCGCACCTTATTTAGTTTTAACAGCAGTAAAGTTATTTAATAAATAAATTGCAGAGCCCTTATAGGCTAAATGTTGAAACTATACAAAAATGTATTGCGGAAGATCTTTATTACACCATTCACAACTTTAACACACTAAAAGATTTGAGTTTTGAGTTTAAGATAAGTTTGCTGGCTGTGAGGCAGTTATTTGTTTTTATTATTGTTAAAATTATTTTTACGGAAAACTTTTAATGCAGGCTATTTTACGTCTCTTAAAAAACCTTCGAAAACAAAAACTAAAATAGAAGCAATATAAAAACAATTCAATCACATTATCACCAGAGTAAATCTAATAATCGTTTCTGTATCCAAGGCACAGAAACCTTTAAGTAGGATACGAAAGTTAATTAAATTAATTCCGTTGTTTGATCTGCTCTCGAACGAAATCATTACCTAACGAGATATTTATTTGATCAGAAAATGGACGGTTAAACAGGAAGGGAACCCAATTAGTTATTTGTTTATTTTTTCCTGGAATCTGATGCGATTCAGCGGGATGCTTTGTTAGATTTCTTTGTGCTTTCGCAAGATCGGAAGTTAATTAGTTTTTTAAAGCCTTTGACTTCGATCGGAAATAATGAAATGTACGAAAGCATTCCTAAATATACAGCGTGGGTGACTGTCACGGAAATAAAGGCATACAAGGTTACCTAAAATAATGGGGCTAATGTCGAATCAAAAATGTTAATGAAAATAAATTGTAGGGGTGTTCAATCGAATCCCAACCATCTGCTGAAATAATCTGGATAAATTCTAAGGCACTTTATATGAAGTTAACTCTAGTTATCTTGCACTCCGCGAAAATGTTAATGAAAAAAAAAATTGTAGGGGTATTCAATCGAACCCAAACCATCTGCTGAAACATTCTGGATAAATTCTAAGGCACTTTATAATGAAGTTATCTTGCACTCCGCGATCACAAGGGTGACGACAAGTGTGGATGCAGAGTGGCAGGTTCATAGTTTTGACCTCCGTATAGTAGCTATTTCCTAATTCAATTTAACGAAAAGCGGTAACGTAACATGTTTAACGTAAGTCTCTAACCAAATTTAATTTCTAACCTGGTAAAGTCAACTTTGGGTTGAGTACGAAAAAAATGAAGGGATGCGAGTCGGGTTACCTCCGCGTGTGAACAAGAGCTGCGGTTCGTTTTCGGATCCGTCCGGGGGGAAAAGCAATGCTTGGTCCGGTGCACCCTGGGCAACGGCTAATGATTTCCTGGCAGTATCTGAGGGATATCATTGACCGTTGGCTAAGAGCCCGACAGGGGGGGTAGGGGGGTCTTTGACCGTGTTACCGTACAACGTTGCCGACATTTTGTCACAAGATTTTATAATTAAATTTTTTTACCGACATTGGCGAAGTTGTCGTCGCTATAACGACTTGTAACGCCACAATCAAAAGAAGAAGAAGAAGAAGAAAAAAAATGAATGTTGAGCCTAGAGTCTAGAGGTTAGCCTAGCTCATCTGAACGCTAAAATAAAACCTCGTAGAGCGCTACGAAGCTTACGACACGGCGTAGCTTGAACAAATGCTACGCGGCTACGCATTTTTCCTCTACAAAGCGAAGTCATTCCATTTGAAATACATTACATCTTTTTAATTAGGACCTTTGGGATATTTGGACAGTACAACAATAATCAGTCAATTAGCAGCGTGACAAAACTAAAAACAATGTCCCTTTCAATTTTATTTCCCTTGACAGCAATAAATTGATGACGGAATACACTTCTCGTGAAAATTCTGGGGGAGCCTTTTTTACCCTGACATTAACGACAATCCCACTTAAGCTTAATGAACAACTTCATTAATTTCGACCCCCTAAGATGTCGTTTAAAATGCCCCTTGAACTGCATGCGATTAGCGAAAAAAATGGTATTAATTTGTTTAAAAGATTGCTGATATAAAAATTATGCTGTTAGCTGAAAAAGTGACTAACGATTAGATACAATGGTTTGTTGTTAAAATAGTGAACATTATTGGATATTAGCGACTAAATTGTTGATGCAAACCTATATCTGTAATTCCGTGTCTGTAATTTGTCAGTAATTTAAAATACAAATGAAATAGTGAGTGAAAGAGACATTGAATGCAATAATTTGTATCATTTAAGGAAGTGTTCTGCGAATGACTTTTTGATGAATGTAATGTGTTTTGTAACTTGTGTGTGTATGTATATATTTATATATTATGTAGTATATTTTATTTATTGTGTATTAGTTTATCGTATTTATCTATTATGTGTAGTATATCTTACATTATTTAAAATTTAGATATTTAGGATTATTTTAGGTTTCGATCGGTTCTTTTACTTTTTCTGTGTGTCTACTCTTGCTTAATACTTATGTCCTGTCAATCGTTCAAAGGTTAACTGAAAGAGATCTCCTATAGGGATAAGTTCGCATTTGTGCATGTGTGTTGTCCTGTATTCATCTTTTTCTTGTGCTTTATGTACCTACAATAAAGAGTTATACATACATACATACTTTTACCAACCCTTACGCTTCTGTAATACACCAGTGTCTCGGAAACCTATAGGCCATAGGCAGTGGTGATTACTAACCATCAGATAACCAAATTGCTCGTTTTCCTTCCTTGTGTATCGAAATTTTGTCCACCAAATTCGTTGTTCATTCTCATCCTAACTATAATTTATTACAACATTTACCTAAAGGTAAATCCCGATTACGCCAACCTTAAATCTGGACGTTTATTATATAAGGGCAACAAGAGGAAATATGAGAGTTAATATAAATTTTAAATTTATCGTAAGCCGTGTAACTGGCCGGTGATTTATAATCGTGGCTTAAACCGCGTTAACGGTGCCACATAATACACCCCCGAGGTGGGAGAGGTGGCAACACTCGTAATAGGTAATTAATAATTTTTCCTTCTATTTTCTACTAGAGTTACAATACAATACAATACAAATACTCTTTATTGAACACCACAAATCAGTACAAAACAATACAGAAACAAAGAACAAACTAAACAATAGGCGGTCTTATCGCTTAGTAGCGACCTCTTCCAGACAACCAATACTAGAAATAATAGAGTTATAATGTAATTAAATCTAGCAAATCAGTTTCAGTGATCAGATTGACCTGAATTTTACATGCATATATACATAAATCACGTCTTTATCCATTACGGGGTAGACGGAGCCTAAGGTAACAAGACCTAAAAGCTACGCTTAGCATGATTGTGGGCGTATAGGTGGAAAGGGGAATCAAAATAGTGATGAGTTGCCAGCCGCATCGCCTATAACATGATTCCTAAGACTTTCGCTCACTCGATTTTCCCTCGATCGACTTTTACCATCTGCGCGGGAAGGGAAGCAACTTACTAATCTGTAATTGTATAAATAAAATTGAATTACCAAACTTTATATGTATGCGTATGCGCATGACTTGCAATCGACTGCACCAAATTCGGTGAATCTTTTTTTGTGTTCGTTAATTGTCAGGACAAGGTTAGTACGATACAATATTTTGAAAAAAATTGGAACGGGTGCCTCCAAGAAATTAATTCTTCTATACAGCAATGTAAAATCATTTTCATAACTTATTCCTCAACTTTCCATTGGCTTTGTGCAGTGTGGCTGCAGCTTAAGCTCTCCATTTTACACTAAAACCGCTTATTTGAACTAAAAGTTTGCTTTTCGGAGTTCTGGCTAAAATCGTTTTACCTAGGTACAACTTTATAATGTACGCTTTTTTATTTTACTGTACTTCAATATTTTATGCATACCTGATTTAAAAAAATAATTTAAACATTAAATCTGGTTTAAAGACATACATACATATATCACGTATTTATCCCTTACGGGGTAGACAGAGCCTAAGGTAACAAAACCTTAAGGCCACGTTTAGCATGATTAAGGGCGTATAGACGAAAAGGGGAATCAAAATAGTGATGGGTTGCTAGCCGCATCGCGTACAATATGATTTCTAAGATTTTCGTCCATTCCCTCGATGGGCTTTTGCCATCTGCGCGGGAAGAGAAGCAACTGGTACATTCTTTGTTTTTTTCTATACTCCCAGACCAGCATGGAAGAATAAAATCATACATTTTGACAATACCATAACTCTGAGCTTAACATTTAACTGCGATTAAGTTTTTTAACGGCAGGGTTAGCAATTTCAAGCAGCTGTATTTTATTGGATGTACCTACTACTCATTTGATTACTTATATAATTCATCTTAGGTAAATATGAAAGCGACAGTGTCGCCTGATGCGCTTCAAATCACAATTGCATTCACCATTACTATTAGACAAGTTGCGATGGTGAATGCGATTTCGAGCGCCCGCACTAGGCAATACAGCCTCAGGCTTGACATTCCACTTCAAGCAGCTGATCCTGGATGTAAATAATCCTGCCACAAAAGTATATAAAATACTTAGTAAGCGATGATTTTTATTGTTACCGTGTCCGGGTGACAAGTCACGAGCGTGACGAGCGGAAGCCAGACTACCCGCGTTTAGCTCTATTTTCAGGGCTCCGTAAAAATTATAAATATTAAAGATACCGTTCCGGAAGGTATGACTTTTTTTTAGGAAATTTCCTCTTCTTTTCAGATCTTTTTTCAAATTTGGAATATCAAGATCGTTTTCGAGATATTAAAAAAAAAACCCTACTTTTTTAAATTGTTTATAACTTTTGCAATTTTCATCGGCCCCTATTGGAACTTTTTCTTTAACTTTCTACATAATATTCCGAATCGAATGACACCTTGATCATAATTTTCGGAGACTATACAAAAATTTCACCCAAAAAGGTAGGTACATGTTGACCAGACTAACTATGTCAATTTGTTATATAACAATTTTTGTTAAAAAAAACATTTTACAAGATTTTCTGGCGACTATACTTTTTATAGACTTTACAAAATAAATTTGCTGCCAATCCGACCACTAAAGTGAGCCAAAAAAATTTGCAACATTTAACCCGCACAAAAATGCGGACAGTAAAAAGAGTTTGCAAAAAATATACGAAGGCTGTACACATAATATGCATAAACGCAATCCCCGAGCCACTAATGGGAATAGCACAGAACTCTTTACGCTATGTGTGGGTCAATTTTGTCTGCCCGCGAATTTTACGAACAAAATTCCATTATCCCGGGCTTTGTCAAATAGCGCGTGTAATATGCAGCAGCTGCATTTCCACGCATCCATTAAATTTTTTGCTGAAAATATGTTGTAGTACGCGGCTTAGACAAAATATGCTGCTATTATTTTTATTGTGTATCGTATTAAGGGGGGAAAACAACGGAAGCAATTTGTACCACATTAATAGGCAATTTATTTTTCACACCTCTCATTCGGAATAGTAAGCTTTGCTTCCTGTCAAGAGGGATCAAAGTGCAACTTTTCTGTCCAAGGCTCTTCTAAGTGTTTTTTTGCAAATGCAATTTTTAAAGTTGACAAATGTAAAACTACGCCATTTTCTATGCTGGTAGCTCTTTAATTATATTTAGAATTATTTTTTCAAGTTTTTTAATGTTCGATGTAAAAAGTTGTATGAGCCACTCTGGAGCAAAATTATTTTCATCTTGGGCGTTAACACTTGAATCCCTCATTAAGCTCAGGATTCTTTCTTCGCTACGTTCTGGATTCAATGTAGCGCCCTCGCCGTCAATTCATCATTTTGCTCCCTTGTGATATAAATAACTATTTACAATGACACTTTTTTTTAAATTAAAAGCTGTTGGGGAAAGTGTTAGTTTAAGCGTGAATAGAGCTTTCCTGAATAGAGCTTATTGGCACAATGATGCATTTTATCTTAGTCCTCTAGACTGGCAACGCATGTATACCTAATGCCGTTGCGGATGTTCATGGGCAGTGCTTACTTACCGTCAGCAATCTAATCTGATTTTATTTTTATTTTGCCTCAACTACCAATTGGTTGGTATGAGCAAAGTTGGCAAACGAAAAATACACTGAACTAAATAATTCTCAACTAAACGATACAGTGAAAGATATCAATTTCCAATTGAACTATTTCAATTTTATGTATCTAACTCGCTTGTGATGGCTAACTACACTATCTCTGTTAACAATACCCAATGTTATATTTCCGCTTCTGCGAAGTATCCTCGCACAAAACGGATTTAATACAGTCAGTTCGTAAAAGTTTAAATCTCAACATTTACCTGGTTTGATATTTCCAGGAAATTATTACGTGGTTTACCCATATTACGCGTGTTACATCGGGTTTATAAACGTATATGCTATTGGTTTCCCAAAAACGTTCAAACAGGGACCTTACCATGATGTCTTAATGAGATTCATTTCCGACTCAGTTCAGGTTTTAGCTGTCATTTTTAGAATGAATCTGACAGCCTGATATTGATTGGAACTTAAGTCACTTTTCTAATTTGGAACGTCAATTCGTCAATGTGTAACCTCTAGGTACAGTCCGTGAGCTCTTAAAATGCCATTCCAGTTTGTCTTGTTGTCTCACTCACTCTTAACGGGTTTTATACTTCAGTTGGACTAGTGAGGGAGACAGCATAACAAACAGACGTTACAGCAGTTCCGGGTTTGTCTAATTATTGAATGAATAAATAATCTTATCTAATTTAATCTAATATATTCACACACATTACTCACGCGGACTACGGTAAAAGTTAAGTAAAGGATTAAGTGCTCAAGTTTTTCACCTGTACTAGGTTGAAATAGTTGAATTTTCTTATCAAAGCCTACCCTCCGATTAATATTTCACCCCAACGTTGACCATTCCAATTTCCAAGACGCATTTTTCAATTTCACAAACTCATACCCCTTATTAGTTCAATTGAAAAACGAACCCTGAAATTATATAAACTGAGGCATCATTTGCAATGTTCGTGTAGCCGTAGCATAATTATTTTTCAAATTTACGAATTCATAACCCATTTATCTTCTGGCACCTTAAAAATGAACTCTAATAATACGTGATTTGAAGCATCAATTGGAACGCCGTTCAGTGACCTATAATTATTCATTTGACCGTATAATTGCGAGGGACAAAGTGAAAAAGACCAAAGTTATTGTTTAACGCGCGGTCGGTCACAATCGCAGACACTGTCCCTTTCTAACACCGTTGGAAAGAAAGAAATAGTGAATACGATTTCTATAGTAACCATAATTATAAGCCAAGTACGTGTTAAGGGATCGTTTTGATACACGCGGACGGTAACTTTTTTAACTAGAAGGTACGTGGTTGCATGGTAGTTAAGTACAGTAGTAACAGGCGAAGCTCATGTCATGCGGCTTGCCAGTGTTAGCGGAACAATGACTTGTGATTAATACTAATTAAATCTTCCATGCGGGTCTGGGAGCAAAGTAAAAACATAGAATGTACCAGTTGCTTCTCTTCCCGCGCAGATGGTAAAAGCCCATCGAGGCAATGGGCGAAAGTCATAGGAATCATGTCATAGGCGATGCGGTTTGCAACCCATCACTATTTTGATTCCCCTTTCCACTTATACGCCCAAAATCATGCTAATCGTGACCTTAAGGTTTTGTTACCTTAGGCTCTGTCTACCCCGTAAGGGATAAAGACGTGATTTGTGTGTGTGTGTGTGTGTAATCCATGAAACATACTTTAAATTTTTAATTTCGCAGTTTAAGGTCAGGTATTTCAGACATGTCTGCCCAATGCATCCGGATCGCTGGGCAAAACTTACCACGGATGCACCCAATCGGTGGTAATTTAACCCATGCGACGGGCACCTGAGCAGAGGCAGACCAAAAAGGAGATAGCGGGACGATTTGAAGTCTTGAACCGGACTGGGAAACCTTGCAATGACAGAGACCGGTGGAAAGAGATAGCCTTTGCCCAGCTGAGGGACACCAAATAGGCTACACAAAAAAAATCAGACTACGTAGAACGTTTCTCCCCGCTGGCAAAGTAAAGGTATGGCCACACTGCGGGCCGATGCATCCTCATCTATGCTGCCCAGCTTACGGAAAATTGAAAAGTTAACGAGCCTATTTCACCGCGCTCGCGTTCACCCCGAACACCTTTTGTTTCACCGCTGCACGTCGGAACTCTTATTAGTGGAAATTGCTTGAAAACATGGAAGTTGCCGATGACCTGGTTATGGTTGATCGGATGCCAAAATTTTTTGACGATGAGTTTGCTTTACGTGGCTACATATTGTGAAAATTGATTTAATTTAGCAGATAACCTTTTGTATGGTTGCTATCCTTCATTTATCTTGACGACCTGGTGGCCTAGTGGTTAGAGAACCTGACTATGAAGCTTGAGGCCCCGGGTTCGATCCCCGGTCGGTGCAGATACAAATGTTTGTTCTCGAGTTTTGGATGTTTAATACAATTATACAAATTATCTTACTTTCATAATGTTTTCCTTTTATTTTCCGGTTTGTGAGCCTCAACAAAGCCACTTATCTTCGTCTTAACCCTTAACGAGTTACGTGACATTTTGACTCTTCCCTTAGACAAAGAAGTTGGTACTAATTGAAATTCCCGTTGTTTATTCAAGGGACATTTAATTACGTACTTTTCTGGCCCCCTTGTTATCTTAGGCGACTCGAAGTTTGTTAATGAATGTCAAAATATGTTTTCATTTTCTGCAATAGTTTGTTTGTAAAATTAAGCACGGGATTTAACAAAAGAAGTCAGATCCGCTCAAAAAAAATCAGTACTGGGGCCTTACCATGACGTCTTGATGCGATTCAATTCCGACTCAGTTCAGGTTTTAGCTGTCATTTTTAGTATGGATCTGACAGCGAGCAAACCTAAATTGAATCAGAATTACATCGCATCAAGACGATGGTAAGGCCCCAGTTGAACATAAATAGGTTTAATTTGAAACTAAAACCGAAAGCTGCGGTACAGCGTTGATTTTCAACCATATCAGATGTTATATTACAAAAAAAAAAGAAACTCGGTAAAATATAACGACAAACGTAATAAATTTAATAGGTACAAGCTAAAAAACGCCTTGAGCACGAAGAAAATGAGGTTATATAATAATCTTTACATCCAGTATCAGCTACTGTAAAAGGATACTAATCCTGTACTTTCTCGGCCGATAAAAGGAGTTTCAAGTATTTTTGGTGAATGTTTAATTTGGGCTAAAAATAATGTTTTGTACAAAAAGCGCTTATCAATCATTAACTTAGCGCTTGAATGGTTCGTCCATTTACTTTGGTATAGGATTTCATGTATAAAAAGGAGGGTTACCGACAATTTTCATTGTTAAAAATAAGAGTTACGAAATGTTTGCAAGACGTTATAATTGGTGTACTTATACGACCTTATTTAATGGCTAAAGTGGCAATCACGTGTACGGAGAGGCCAACGTTAATAATGGACGCGACCCTTAGAGTGCAGGGGCCGATTTTTAAAATAAAATGTATGTATGTATGTCAACTCTTTATTGCACATAATTTTTTTTAAAAAATACAGAAAATACAGAGAAAAAAGTACAAAGGCGAACTTATCCCTAAAATCAAACTACTTACCAAATCACACAAAAACATCTGAAAGTGGTAAAAATCTGTGTGTCGTAATTATAAAACTGTAGCACAAATTAAATTTTGCGAGTAAATGACAAGATATAATAATAATGTTGCTGATGTAATAGTTCTGCAATAATCTTCTGCCCTACTCGTATTTCAATTTCAACAAAATATTTCACCTCAAATTTGAACCCCACAACACAACAAAGTACTAGATTAAAAAAAAAATACGGAATATTCTAAGTCAATGGTATAAGGAACTTGTATTTAGATTGATAAATGCAGCTACCAGTATACGTACTTTTTAATCTGACAACACTTGTCATCCTAGAAATACAAAATAGCCGGTATACCCGGTGAAAAGTTCAGTATGTACATTTAATGTTATCCGTCCGAGAAAACAAGCTGAATAGAAAGGCTTCTATTCTTTTTATTTCCCCACGTCGGTTGAAGTAAACCGTAGGTATGTGAGTTATTACCAAATCGAGCATCCTCAGGTCAAAGCCCAGAAATAAAAGACCAGTCACTTTAAGGGTGACGCTTAGAAAAATAAAAAGCCAGAAGCCGCGTTACAACATCCGCGTATTATAACAAGGTGTGTCCAGGGCCGAATCAAATGGAAAAACGTGCGCGGGTTATTCTTTACTTCAGTCTACTCATGATCTCGATCGTTGCAAATTGTGACACGCCTGAGACATTAGGGATATAATTGTTCTTCTGTCACGGTAATTATTTTGGAGAACAAAAATATATACCGTACCTACCGCTCCGCTGCCAAAGTCAATGTTTTTGTTCATTTATATGCCTAACAACAACGCCTTGTTCAATCAATAAGCTTTATGGTATTCAGAAATTTGTATTCTTCAACTAATATGAGGAGTACGTATCCTAATAAATATTGCTATATATCATGACATGTTAAAAACGATTAAAGCCTGTCATAGAGATGTCAAAGGCGCTAAATAGAGCTCCTTACGTTATAACAAAATCATGAGAGAATGGGTCAATTATGTTTGATTTAAAATGAAATGGTGTATTCTATCTACGCTCGGCTTCAGTTGATGGATCGACTTGAAATTTTATATGCAGATAAGCGAAGGCTCGTATTAACATACGGTGGAGTATCCTGAATTTCAATGCCGTGGGAAAGCGCTTCAGAAAATTTATGTTGCTAAATCTCTATCTCTTTAATATAAAACAAAGTCGCCCGGCCCACGCCAGGTTTAAGGTATATTTGAGTGGAATAGTTTTTTGGACCTTTGGATTTTTTTTGATATTTTGCGCAAACTTTTCAATTCTTGCTATAAATATTTAAGAACAAGTAACAGTTTTTGACGTTGACTTTGTCAGCGAAGAATCGTAGTACCAATAAAGAGCTAACTTTCACTCAGAGACGCCAATCAACGTAGTAATAGAGTATGAATGGTAACATTTCCGATTGCAACAAAGTCTCAAACACCTTTGTCGTTATGCATGACCTGCAGTGTACCTTTACTGGGAATAAGTCTACAATAAAATTGAAACTGAATCAAAGAAGTCAATTCACCTAAAGCATTATACAAAGTGCCTCAGCCGGGGAATCTTTATCGTATTAAAAACTTATACTTCACCGGAGAGGCGAGTTATAAAGGGATAACATTTCATAAAGTCCCATTATCTGAATAGGCTTTTAAGGCTAATGATAGACTCCATTAAATTCGAACCGAACGACTTAATACCCTCTTGACGCGATCGTCGGCCGGAAATTATTTCACGTTTTAGATTGTGTTTTTAAACGTGCGCTTTTTTAGGGTAATGGCAAAAACGGAACCCTTGTAAATTAGGAGTCTGTCTGTCCGTATGTCATAAGAATTTTAAGAAAGTAATGAAGTCTATGCCAATGAACGCTTATGATTTCGGAACGTTTTAGTTGTAACAATCGTCTTGACCGCGTTCAATAATTGTGAGATTATTGCAATGAGAATAGTTCACTGCTTTTACGAACCGCTAGTATTGATGCCAGATTTTCAGTTTTCGTGTAGGTTAAAAGATCACTGTCACGCTAAAGCTAATATCAAAGTGACAAAGTTAAACGAATGTTAACTTAACGGCAGCTTAACAAGCGTTCATATGAGGTGTTAATACACGACGTAATTTGAAAATCATAAAATTCGAAATCAAACTTGATTGGGGTTAGCAAGATAAATAAAATCAATTAAATTCTTCCAGCGACTGCTCACCCTAATGACCCCACGCGGCGTATACATCCTGTACGTCCCAGTCAAATTGGATATTGACATGGGGTATCGAGGTTGGGGCGGCTACAAGAACTGCGATTATTGATGACTGTTTAACAATTTTATGTGTAACTAAAGGTAGCTTTGCCTGTGTGAATTGTCGGATCTAGGGGCGCAAATTATGGGAGCTCGATCTCCACAGGTGTTTCCAAAAACTACAAGAAAATTCCTAAAAGACTACAAAGTACTTGCAAAATGTCATGTATCGCTTTTTTATCTTTTTTATTGCTGTTCATATTTTCGTGTCTGTTTAAAATGGTTGTTGGGAAGAGGTCTCTTTTAAGAGATGAGACCGCCTATTGACTACCGTGCTAAAATTACGTGTAAAATTACAGTACTGCTTTGTGGTTTTCAATAAAGAATTTTTGTATTGTACATCAGTAAGTAGGTAATTAATTATATTGCAGTTTTTTTTGATCGTGTGTCTGCGGCAGATCTATACAGCTATGGCATCAAAGGTTAAGTGACCACCATTGGCCGTCCGCGACCTCATTATGTTCCGTATCTCGAATATTTCGCAGTCAAAAACAAACGCCTCATTCCAAAATGACCTATGTGCATCACTATTTCCATTGCTCTTATGATATTTTACATCAATAGAGTAGAATAGCCATAAAATTATTTAACAACCTGCTTGCTTAGTCAAGAATGAAGTAAAAGCGGGAACATTGCTCGTTCGCAATGTTTATTTTACGTTACGACTTACGACATTCCACTTTATAGGAGGTTAAGGAAAATATGGAGATTTAGCTAGGAGTAAAGTTACTTTTAATGTGGGTTGAAAGCCAGTTCGAAACATTTGACATCTAAATGGTTTTTTTTTTAGTATTCTAATCCAATTGAACAACGCCTTCAGGGCGCTGTCAGGGCTGCCGCGCTTCTGCAGTGCGTCTGCCATGTTTGCCAAAGCTAGGGTGGACAGTTTTAATGCTGTACTTGGCAAAAAAAATGGCATCGCTTCTGAAAAGAATTCGCGGCGGCACTAACAGCCTTCTGAAGACAGAAATGAGTGCTCCATAATGCAACATTTAATTAAAAATGCAATGTCTCTTGTCAAATATGAATACTAACATAGTCATAAGTTATTACTTAACATGACTGGCTCTTGTTGTCTGAATAAATAATTTATTATTATTATTCTTCCATTCTGGTCTGGGAGTAAAGAAAAAATATAGGATGTACCAGTTGTTTCTCTTCCCGCGTGGTAAAAGCCCATTGAGGGAATGGGTGAAAATCATTGGAATCATGTTATGCGATGCGGCTATCCACCCGTCACTATTTTCATTCTCCTTTCCACCTGCTAACAATCATGCTAAACGTAACCTTTAGGTCTTGTTACCTTAGGCTGCAGATACAGAAGGCAGTACTCATGGACACGGCTCAGATAGTCAAGAGATTCCTTTCTCTGTCGCCCTGACCACCGGTAACTTAGGCCTCGCCTCGTTGACGGCGGCACCCTAGGTTAGGTTTTTATTTTTTGTATTAATATTGTTTTTACTTTTATATGAATATTGTAAGAACCTTATTTATTTTACACAATAATTGTATAGGATTAATAATAAGGAAGGAAGTTTCGTTAAAAATTATCGTGAACACTTGGTCGTGCTTGATCGTTTTTACCATCTGTAACTCACTCTAACGTTGATTCGAGATCTAAACAATAATATCGCGGATGTCACGCTACAAGCGCGTCATGCCGCGTGTGGAGAGTCGTTTATCAGGGCCGGTCGAGTAGCGGCAGTAATTAAACGTGATCTACACACACGGTTGCAGGGACGTTACAACATTTTTTTAGGCACTGTGTCTATGGGCACACAGCCACATTGGGTAGGTACCAACGGCTACCGGCGGCAAGGCAGGAGGCGGAGACGGCGAAATGACCTGCACGCAAAACTGACCGAGAGGCCGGATATAGAGATATGGAGATCTCTGGATAGGGAGATGTGGAGGTCGAGAGGGGAGACCTTTGCCCGCAGTGGGGCACAAATATAGGCTAATCCATACTCTATACCAGAGGTTTCCAAACTCTTTTGTTCCATAGACCACTTTCAAAATTTTGCTGGATACGGTGAACCCCCTGCAGCTACATTACTACCAATTTCTAAATTTAAAAAAGGGTGAAGATTAGCTCTATCTATGGAAACTTGTGTTGTTGCTGAGTTTCAACGATAAATTACCAGTTTTCGAAAATATATGTTAGAATTGATTGCTTGATCTGGTTAATTATTTGAAAATAAAGTTGACTAAACAAATTTTCAATTAAATTTCGGTTCTTCACTATCGGCCAAATTAATTTTCATGCACCCCCGCTTACGATTATGGACCCCCATTTTTGGGCACGCCCAACGTAGACCCCCATGGAGTCTTCCGTGGACCCCTGGGGGTCCACCTGTACCACTTTGGGAATCACTGCTCCATAGATATAATAAATCAGTAGAAAGTTCGTGTCTGTATCTGTACGTAAAAATACAGTAAAAAGTTCGTGTCTGTATATTAAATAGATTCATCAAAAATAGAATGCTAACGATCAGAGATGAAATTTTGGTGGCCGAGCCAGAACCGTCTCCGTAGAAGGGAACTCTTCAACGGTTTGTCTGATTGAGTTAAAATTTGGTATGCTAATCCAACATAAAAATGACAATAAAGTACAGTCAATAGTAAGTACCTTCACCAGAAATCATGTATTAAAAATGTTTTTTTAGGTTAGGTTAGGTTGTAGTATTTAATAGAAAATTTGTCGTTAAAATAAATCCTGAAATGGTGCTGACAATCTGAAAGGCAGCTGCCGATGACTCGATTTGTGATATCTCGAATTATACAGACACATGACATGACGATGACATGTAATAACTATAATTATTTATGAATAAAATGAGTATGAGTATATGAGTTGAGTATGATTAAATAAAAGCACCATAACGAAATTTTATCGTTTATTCGCCACTAGCTGTTGTCCGCGCCTTCGCCTGCGGAGACTACACAATTTTCTGAGATGAATTAAAAGTATCCTATGTAGGCGAAACTTCATTGCAGTCGGCTAAATAGTTAAGACGTGAAAACGGAACAAACTCACTTTCGCATTTATTATTATTAGTAAGGATTACAACAAGAGTCCCGAGCGTGGAGAGAGAAACTATTGGCCAGTAGTGCCAACTTGATGGGAACATGTAAAAATGCTCTAAGGTACTCATATTAACGGGAATGTCGTTGGATGTTCTTCTACTCTGTCTGTCCCGTGGTGTTATGCGGTTAAACGTCATCAAACATGCTGCTCTAGACAAGTGAAATGAAATGAATAGGATCGGAACGAAGTCGCGCGGGTGTGAGAAGTGGCAGATAACCTATTACCCGCTAGTTTTGGGCAGCACTCGTCTTTACTTTGACTGACCGATTTTGGTGGTATTTATAAAATAAATAAATAAATAAATAAATATAAATAAATATCTTGGGGACAAATTACACCAATTGTCCTAGCCCCAAACTAAGCAAAGCTTGTACTATGGGTACCAGGCAACGGATAAACATACTTATATGTATATTGTAGATAAATACATACTTAAATACATACAACAACCATGACTCGGGCACAAGCACTCGTATTCATCATACAACTGTCTGCCCCTACCGGGATTCGAACCCAGGACCTCTAGCTTCATAGTCAGGGTCACTAACCACTAGGCTATCCGGTCGTTATTACTAGCTATTGCTACTCCGTCCGCGCAGAATTCGCTTATCGCTATCCCGCGGGGCGGGAGCTATGCAATTTTCCGTGGCGTGGCATCAAGTATATCTGGAGGCAAGCTGAAGGGTATTTAACTAGCATTTTGCTCTAATTCTGAGCAATAAAAGTGCCCAACTGCCTTAAAATAGGCAAGCCGGTGGGAGTCCAGTTCTATGGACGCCACGCCACTCTGCTATGTATGCCTGGGACTAAAACTATGAGTATAGCAAATTCCGATTAAATCGGTTCAGCGTGAAAAGGTGACAGACAGACATTTATAACATTATATAGTATAATATTATAGTAGGAAAGTAGAGATAAGGATTTTTGAATGGTCCAGAGACTGCTGACCCCCAAACATACACTCACGGACCCGGAAGGGTTCGCGGAGCATACTTTGAAGACGTTACTCCATACTACCGATAGCTTTTTAGCTTAAAGTTTTTCCGGGGATCAAACCACAGCTTCATAGTCAGGTTCTTTAACCACAAGGCCATCCGGTCGTCTTTGAAATCAAATTATGTAACAAGTTACATAACAGCTTTTTAGATATTCGTATGATGACTTCAGTAAAGCCAAAAGTTTTGAAGGTGTCCACACACTCAGCCAAATTAATTTGGGTGTATGGGCTCGTTATAAAGTACCTAGGTAGGTATAAGTGAAAAACTGAAGTAAATGATCTGTTGTATGTGTGAGTAATGTGTGCGAATAGACAAATTGACGTTCCAAATTAGAAAAATGACTTAATTCCCATATCAGTTCTGTACACTACTACACATACAACAGGTCATTTAGGTACTTAAGTTTTTCATCTATACTAGAAGTTCATTGAAATTTAAGCTAATTGTCTAGACGTCTTTACGATTCTTTTAAACCAAATTGTTCTGCCTAATGAACTCGTGCGACGAATTAACTTCAAGAAAATTAAAGATTTTAATGAGACGTTTGTTATTTGATTAAGTAGATTTTAAATAATTTAAACCATTAAGTTTTGACTTCCTATTACTATGGCTACCAACGTGAAATAACATTATTAACCTATACTAATAAGTATATTAGTACTTTGCACTAATTTAACAGATGCGAAATTGCTAACCCATTTAGTTGGAATTTGGTATGCAGATAGTTTCAGTTTCGGGGAAGGACATGGGATAGTTTTTATCCCGGAAGATTGCATAGTTCCCACGGAATAGCGACAAGTGAATTCCGCGCAGACGGAGTCGCGGAAAATAGCTAGTTTTAAATAAAAAAGGACCATAGTCAGGGTATAATAATTAATGGCAACACCGATCACTCGAGTTGGTGCGAAACCATTGTTGTTACTAGGTAGGTATGTATAGCTGCAAAATTCTAATGCATACTTTTAACTCATCATTTTGTGGAAACAGGTAAGTTGAATCTAGGTATTTAACACAAACGGATAACTCACATATATAAGTCGAGTAATGCTCGAAAAGTTTCGGACTAATTCGTAGTCCTTCCTCCTAGAGCGCTCACCCCGGCGGCAGCAAAACGAACACTGCGCTGACAGCGGCGCACAACTACCCTCGTTTTCATAGTCATTTTTATTATAACCAAAAATAAGGCAGCACACAACACTGATCACGTCACTTCGTTCGTTCGCCCGTTTGTATAACTATGATTGAGTCTCAGTAGTTTCATGTTGAAACTTGAATCTGGGTTAGCTAAATTTACTTACCAGGTAATAAAATTTACCGGCAACTCGTTATCATGCCAGAAGGCTGCGGCCTGCATTACTGACTTGCATAGCGAAAAAATAATGCTACGAGCATACAAGCCGGGTTATTTTATCAATTTCAAGGTAACAACAAGTAGGTCAAAGCTTGTAATTTACACCGAAGAGGGATCTAATTTTGTTAGAACATCACTATCATCATCACTATCATCACTACATAGTATAAAATAAAGTCGCTTTCTCTGTCCCCGTGTCCCTATGTATGCTTATATCTTCAAAACCACACAACGGATTTTGATGCGGTTTTTTTAATAGATAGAGTGATTCAAGAGGAAGGTTCATATGTATAATACATGCATAATACACCTTGCGAAGCCGGGGCGGGTCGCTAGTAGTTAATATAGGCAAAACAGAGCCGGAGTAAAATAGAGCTTAAAGCTCAAAAGCAAAGGGCAAAATTTTATAATAGTAAGAAAACATTTCGTTCTGACAGACTGGACGACCGAAAATTTATAGTTTAAATTGTAGGATCTAGATGCCAACAGGCACCTTTGGGAATAAACTAATAAAAAACCTTTGAAAAGTGAATCACGTGAATCACTCAGGCGGATAGTCACTATGTTGTCTTCTGATGTATGATTAACATTAACTAAACCTTAATATCAGGGTGAAACCTGATCACCGCTTCCGACCGACTGAGCACCCTTTCACCAACTTTGAAGTAGCTCCCTAACGGTCACAGAAGTAAGGCTCGAACACTCCAACTATTCACTTTTCGGAGTGCTTTCAAGCTCAAAGCGACGAAAGCTTATCCCATTTCTTTGAGTTATTTGACACAGCGATTCATTTTCAAAGTGGATTTTACGGCGGTCGCATCTTAATCGTTGACTTTGGTGGCCTTTTTTACGTGAATCAACCCAAAGAATGTTTTTCTTTTACTTGTTTATATTGTACATGTGAGCACCATCATCCATGGAAACTAGCAACACTAAAAGATATAGAATACTTCATGTGTCAGTAACTTCACCGGCTGTCTCACTCTTCACACTGGAAACAGCAGCGCAAGCGTTGCTGCTGGGCAGCAGGATCAGCAAGTACTATCATGGTAGCGATGGTCCTTCCATCACTTTTCGCTGTAACACTTTTTTTCTCCGGCTTAACTACTGGGCTATTGTCAGCATACAACGAAGCAGGTTTCCATTTCAAAGCGCTAAATAAGTTAGAAAACGATTTATTTCACGCAAAGGTATATTTGCTGCACGCGGCCCGCAAAACCTAAATTACCCATTGACCATTTAGCACCAGGAAAACTGGGCAGAGTTTACCCGGTTTAAAGGGGCGTGCACTCACTGCAGCACAAAGATAAGGCTGTGATGCATTAGGTGGTTTCCGCGCAAAATAAACATTGCTATCTGAGGCCCGCCCATCGCCGACGGCCTGACAAATGACGGAGGTTTGGACTCAACTTATTGGTTAAAGTGGTTTTTTGCTAGTCTCCGTTCTGTTTGTTCGCGTAATGTTTTTGGCTCTTTAATAATTGAATAGATAAAGAGTAAGATGTTAAGTATGCTACGCAATTAGACCTAGGGCCCGATTTTTAAGAGCACAGGTGAAAATGCTACTCGAAAGTGGTGTTAATTGTTCTGAATTTGACACGATTATTTTCTAATAATCGTGTCAAATTCAGAACAGTTACAGCTCTCATTAATCTTGTGAACTAGTCAACAATTTAATTATAGCTGTAGTTTTGAAGACAGGTTTAAACAAGTAATGTGCTTTAAAAATTAGGCCCCTGGGACATTTTTCTGGGGCATGTTGGCGCCATGATCACTTATCACGGTACATTAGGCACAATAAAATCTACGTACTTCAGTAATGTGTATCTGTATAAGATAACGAAGGAAATAAATAAATAAAACTCGGCATTATGATTGATGATCAATGATCGGTAGCTAAAGAACAGCTTCAGGCTAATCGTTGGCTTGGGGTGTCAATGAATGTTTATATTCCATGTGTTATTAATTCAAAATTCTTTCTATTCTTGTACGTGTCTATTTTGAAACTACCAGCGCATTCGGAAAAACCATCATTGCCAAGAAGAATGTGCCGCAAGAAACTGGGCAGAAAGTAATTTTTTCAAAATAAAAGACATTAAGCTACTACAATTACTTAAGTTAAATACATTTTTAAAAGGGATGTATAAGGTCCCCGAGCCTTAAATTATATTAGTCTCTACCAGAGAGGTATAAAGTCTCTACTGGTCAAATCTGTGTCTTATTTCTGCTTGATTTTTTTACGGTTGTTACAAATTTATTTCTACGTTTACTACGAAACTACATCTCAAATTATCTCTTTCAACCGTTGACAAGTTTAATAAGAACACAACCATAACATTACACTACTCGTATTTTAACTTTCTAATGATATAATATATCATAATCAAAGGTAAGCTTGTGTACTTGTTAAGTTAAAGTTACGTGAAAAGTGTACTGGTCATCATTTTTGACCTCCTTACCCAACCACCCGCTAAACATTTCAAACCAGCCAAAACCTTTTAAAAACAAATACCTTTCAAACCTCACAAAGTGCGTGTAAAGAACGCCGTGTCACACAATATCGTAGTAACGCGACACTAGCCGCAGGCTAACTCGTTTAAGTAGGGCATTAACCAGTACAAAGTTATCTTCGGCATCGATCATTCACAAAGCACTGTGGCCCTTTGAAGCCGTGTCCCGGGGCCGAAGCCTGTGTACACTGACATGATCACACAGTTCTGAGTATAATAGTGCTGTAAGCGAATCGATACTAGCCTCGAAGTTTGTAAGTCAGATGTGTGATTTAGAGGATATTGCTTGGACTTGCTATTAACACACCATTTGAAATTGTAACGAGTGGTGATTGTTTTTTTTTTTTCGCTCTATGTAAATTTCTGCTGTTTTTGTTAGAGCCATATCTACGATGTAGAAATAAAAATAAAAGTACCTAAGTATCTATTTTCATTCACATTAAATGATGGTGGTATTGTTTTGTGATTGTACTTGGTAAGTAATTATCTTCTTTTTTCAATTTTTATTCCTTTTTTTCTATAAGTCGCCACTCTCATCTACATTAAAGATAATTAATTGGTGAAAAACTTTGTTAGTACTTGTTTTTTTTGTTTTTCTGTTTTGAAAACTACTGAAGGGATTTCCATGGCATTCACATATAGTAGATAAAACTAAGTCTGGAGCAACATATACGTATCTCATAAAAATGGGATATCGAGAAGAAAAGATAATTTAAAAAAGTTAGGTTTATAAAAGGATAATAAAGACGTGATTTGTGTATATATGTAAAACAAGTTTAAAACAATTTAAAATCCATCACTTACCTAAACCGCTCACGCGAACTTAGTCGTGATCGTCGACTAACTGAAAAATCCTACTAATATTATAAATGCGCAGGTTTGTGAGAATGTGAGGAAGTGACGATATAAGTGAGTGAGTGAGTGAGTGTGTATGTTTGTTCCTTCTTCACGGTGAAACGACTGGATGGATTTGAACCAAATTTTGAACGGAGATAGCTGGTACTCTAGATTAAAACATAGGCTACTATTTTATCTCGTAAAATTGCATAGTTCCCGCTGGATAGCGATAAACATGTCAATTGATAAATCTATGCGTACGAAGTCGCGGGCAGTGAAGGTAGTAATAATAATATAAATTCACCCACCTGAGCACATTTCAACAACTTTACACGTGGTTCATTTCCAATTGCAAATTTAACTACATGAAACCAACCAGTCAACTGCAGCGGGAACATTTTCTAACCTGTATTAAGAGGTGCAAGCGGTTCTGGGTATAATTATTTACACAAAACGCCTCCTAATTGCATGCCCTGTAGGCGACACTTTCTCGTGCCTGACGGGCCCTCCACACTTGCGGTGTGGTCGTAAACAGGAGAGGCAAGCGGTTTATATCTTTAATATTGTTATTTCAGACCGAACAGTAGAAAACGCAGTTGACCACCAATAATATATCAGAAAAACAGTAGTGGGGTCGTATATGCCATAATACTGCTAAGCGGACTAGATTACCTACCCCTATCCCTACCCCTGCCGCCTGCCGCTGCTGTAGTCTCTGCCTACCCCTGTGGGAAAGAGGCGTGACGGTATGTATGTATGTATGTGGACTAGATTATGTTAAACACGGTAGCGTTTCATTCCTACGGTGAGCTCACGTTTTGGCAACATCGTCGGTTCTAATACCGCACACGTATCACGTGACGTTCACAATAGTTTTGACATTTCCACTTGTTTAGTTGTGTGACGCCCAATAGCGCTAGCGTTTGCTGCAAATAGTCGAAACGAAAAATGTTGTGAGCAAATATGATATATTGACTTGTAGTTGAAAATAACTTGATTTGTAGTTGAAAATAGTATGACGGATCCTTTTTCGGGTGATTTATTAAAACGATCTAGAATGTGAGCTGAAGCAAATTATGAAAATTGAACCGCTGCTAGCGATTGGCAGTTGTTCACCTGTAACCTATTCACGTGATGTCGTCAGTTGAGAAGTAACATTTAAGGACCATCGCATTTGTTTTGTCTTTTAAAAAGTAAACTGCCAAACGCTCGTGTTCTCTCGCTTGTACCGTTTTAGTTTATAGGACATTACGTTAGACCGCCCCAGCGGGACAACGGAGCGCGACAATTTCACAATAGTTTTGACATTCGCATACTTCAGCCAACACGTTACAGTTGGTAAAATGACACTTTACATTTCGCTTAAGATCTGCTACTCGTATACTGTGAATGACGAGAACTTCAAAGGGAAAGTGGTTGGGTCTTTGGATAAATGTACTACTAACATTACAGTTACGTAAACGATGTTGAGTTTGTGTATTGTTAAAGTGGTTTAATTTTATACACACATACACAAATCACGTCTATATCCCTTACGGGGTAGACAGGGGTAACAAGACCTAAAGGCCACGTTTAGAATGATTGTTAATTTTATGTTTAATTAAATCTAGCTACAGAGTTTAGTGAAGGAATAAATGGGAACCACAAAGTAGTATAGTAGGTAATCAATTCATGTGATGATGAATGCAGATGATGCGAAAAAGGTCAGTATCGTACCAGTAGAACAAAGTAGTCTCTGCCTACCCCTTTGGGAAAGAGGCTCGACGATTATGTATGTCACATGTCTCGAGAACAACGAGTTGTTATAAAACAGTTTAAATGTACTGCAAAATAAAAGACTATCAATTTTAGCTATCATTAAAAAACAACTGTTTGTGAGTAATTATTAATTTAATTTTATGTTAAAATTACCACGCGGCTAATAGTAAATTATTTTCTGAAATCAATTTAAGGCTGGTTAAATTAACAAGCAAAATGTGAACAGCATTTTTCAGATTGTATTAGTATGAAAAAATTGGTACCAATTTAATAAACTTTATTAAATTCGTTCATAAAATTGTTTATGTTAATAAGACTTAGTATTTTGTATCTTTAGGTATGATATATTCCTGTGTAGGTACCGTGAGAAAAGTTTTTTTACGCTTTACAAAGAACGGCCGCGAGCTAACACAAAAAAAAGTTACAAGTAAAAGAAGTTTGTAAACAAAGAAAAACCACCGAGTAATGCTGAGAGAATACGAAATTTCCTGCGCAATTTCTTACAAAGTGTGTTTTTGTGTGAAAATTAAGACAATTTTTAAATCTTGCGCTGCGTAACTTTACGCACGTATTGACGAGAAAGTTTGGCGACAGCTTAAGGCTTCTTTTTGAAATTCGTGCATTTGGCAAGTGGCGTGACTCGTATGTACTCCTATACAAGGTCTCTAAATATGTATCCCCCCCCCCCGAATAATTCACTGGATTGTTAGGTTAATTTTACTTAATAGCCCTGTAAACGTTTTCAGGAATTTTGAATCATATTGATCAAAAGTAAACCGCGCCAAAGGAGAATATTTAAATGAAAAGTGTAGTGGTCTTGTTAGTAAGTAAGTAAATGGTTTATTGTACAAATATAAAGAAACAGAGACAAATCTATAAGGGATCTCTACCAGTTAACCTTTGAGCAAATGAGAGGAGCATTAAACGAGGGACCGACAACGAGTAAGTTTAAAATTTCCATATAATGAAAGGCACAATAGAGCGTACATCTCAAAATACAACAAACAATTCATAAATAAACTACTAAATATCATTACACATGCATAGTACAAACTGCATTTAAGGAGACGGTGTGAGCCACATCTTGCTCAAGCTCTCCTTGAACGACGCCAGACTGCCTGACGGAGTAACCGATTCCACAGCCTAGCAGAGTGAACTGTGAAGGATTTTGAGCAAGTTTTGGAAGATGAAAAAGGACAGGCCAAAAGTCTTTGTAGTGTTCAATCCAACTAACCGAACCAACTACTGCAATATTCCGGGGCAATTATAAGAGATCTCGTATCATCTCCAGCCTACATATGTCCCACAGCTGGGCACAGGCCTCTCACAATGCGAGGGCTTGGGCTATAGTTCCCACGCGGGCCCGGTGCGGATTGGGAACTTCACACACACCATTGAATTGCTTCGCAGTTGTGTGCAGGTTTCCTCGCCATGTTTTCCTTCACCAAAAAGCTCATGGTAAACTTCAAATGGAAATCACATAAATTCCGTGAACTCAGAGGTGCCCGGGATTTAAACCCACGCCCCTCTGCTTGGGTGGCGAGAGGTTGGTAGAGATGTATAAAGTCTCTAATAGTCAAAGTAAAACAAAGTAGTTACGGAAAAAAAAAAATTAAGTTCAGTGGAGGTGTAAAACGCCTCCGCCGTCAAAATAAAATAATTGAAGATGGTCTCCAATGTGAAAGAGAAGATTTGATTTCAGGTTGACTCATATAATGATGGGCATATATCATGAACTAGCTACCCGCCCCGGCTTCGCACGGTATATTATGCATGTATTATACATAAAAACCTTCCTCTTGAATCACTCTATCTATTAAAAAAAACCGCATCAAAATCCGTTGTGTAGTTTTGAAGATATGAGCATACATAGGGACATAGGGACAGAGAAAGCGACTTTATTTTATACTATGTAGTGATGTCTCGACTTTCCTATGACGCAGTTTTATCTAAGATGAAGAAGTTCGTCCCGTGTCTGCTATAATCGCAACTAGTTTCTTCCCTCGTAAGAATAAACAGTACTCTGTGGTGTCCGCTTCCTCTTGGTACCTTATTGGTTACACGCCGGGTTTTCCTTGTTGACCGTCTTTTATACTATGTAAGTAAAAATGAGAAGTACCTATACAGATGTCATTTAGTCTCTTTTTCTTACCACTATCTCACCTGATGATAAGTGCAGATGAGGTCAAAGATGTAGCTCACTGGTTCAGTAACAGCCCATTCACTCTGGATTTCAATTGTCAGACAGAAAACAGACGACGATTCCATTCCTTAGCAGTCCGCAATATAAAATCTTTCAAATTATTTAGTGCTTGCCTTGACCAGGTCAGCCACTGCATTGCAGGAGTATATTTTGACATTTTTCTATATCACTAAATAGTATAAAATAAAGTCGCTTTCTCTGTCCCTGTGTCCCTATGTCCCTATGTATGCTTATATCTTCAAAACTACACAACGGATTTTGATGTGGTTTTTTTAATAGATATAGTGATTCAAGAGAAAGGTTTTTATGTATGATACATGCATAATATACCGTACGAAGCCGGGGCGGGTCGCTAGTTTGATTACAGTTCAAACGAACGAAATAAACTTCAAATAAAAAATAATATCGGAACAGATTTTGATAAAATTTCTATGGGACCAATCGAAAGTAAACACGTAGTCGTAGAAAATAACAATTTGTTTGTTACTACAGTTTATTCTCACTGAAATTTGCAGATCCTTTAGCTCTTGTTCTGCGGACGGAGCACACATGAACCACAAAAAAACGTTCAACAATTAAATGTTAAAACCATCAACTCTAATTGCCCCTTCTGGGCCCCGCGGGAGCGTATCATCGCGTGGGTCCCCGCACTCGTATATTGCGACAAGGACGTCGTAACTCTCCGTGATGGATTAACGCTTTTCCGGCTTTTCAACGGACCCCGAAACGGGCCCTCCCTTATGTCCCGATCAGCATTAGGGTGATTGCAACTTGTTTCGCTGCGCTACAGTACCGTGAGTGCGGGACGGAGATTCGAAGAAGCTCCTTTGAGTTGTATCTTGGTAATTTGCGAATTTCAATTAGCTAGTTTTTATAATTTTACACGTGAAATGAACTTGCAATTGACACTAATTGACCTAGTTCTAAACTAAGCAAAGTTAGTACTGATAAGTACTAACCAGCAGATAAACATACTTACGAGTTTAGTTATACGTACGGGCAGCAACGCGGCCAGCATAATGGGAACCTTTGAACCAGGCACGAAACAATGGGGCATTTTTTAGGTTACTTTTTAATCATTTTTAACATACTTTAATTTAAATAAACTTTCCTATTTATACGTACTACTTAAAATGTATTAAGTATTCAAGACTCAATTATATGTTATTTTGTATTGTTTTCTTACTCAAATTTTAAACGAATCTTAAAAATAACCTCGATATCAATTTACATGCTTAAGAATCCGTTTTTTTTTATCGCCTCCAAAAATACCAGATTCACGATGAAATAACTCCGGAAATTAAGGGATAATCTTATAAAACTCCACATCGCGTCAAAGCGAATTCGCGTCTATAAATTAGCAATATTGTTAAAAATTTAATCAGACTCAGCACAGAGGGCAAAGTTTCTAAACGGCGTAAATGAAATTACGCCCCTGTCTTATCTTTCCGAAGTTTCCCTTTGGACGGAATTTAATATAGCCCTAGGAAGTTGTTATCTGAAGACCCTGGGGTTAGGTGCGAATTAATTATCGCTTAGAGGTACATATGTTGTTATTATCAATTGGCAATGGAATCGATGAAACTGTTTCATTCATGAGTAATTGAGTGTATTCGGGCGTAACGCGCATTGGAAGTTTGGGTTCGCTTTGAAGTTTCGACGATTACGAAAATTGTTCTTGGCGTTGTAGCTATTAGTTGGCTTATTGCATCTCTTTTCAACTGAATTGGTGAAAGAAGCGTTTGACAATTCTAGCCGAAGACAAGGTCACCATCACTACCTTTATAGTTTTGTGGTCAAAAGCAAATATTTTAATTTGGCTTACCGAATTAGTAAAAGCATGAAACGGCGAGGAGGTTTGTAGAAATTGCACAATGTTTGAAAAGTAGAGATGAGAGTCTCTGTGGGAATAGATCTCTTCACTTACTTGTTATTATTATTGACAATTCTTAAGTTAATCGTTCAGAGATCTAAGGAAACCATAGTTTACGGCGAAAGTTAGGTGCGTTGACCCTTTCTAACCCCTAAACTCGTGCGAAAAAAAAGATATTTCATGCTCAAAATAAAAGCTGGAATGTCGGAGGAACATCTGGTTGATTTATCGTTGGCTTTCTAATTTGTAATTTAATTTTAAAATTATTACGCTCTTAATTTAGTCACAAGTTGAGGCAGATAGGGCGTGTTTCATTAATCTGTATTTTAATGGGAAATAAATTACAAGACTTAGAGCCTGGTTCACCACTCTCTGGTTAATTTTTGGAGTTATATTATATCTGACAAAATATTCATCTATGATGTCTCTTTTTCATCATTTCATCTTATGTCTCTCTTTATTTTAAGAGAAAAGAAGCAGATATAGTATTGCGTTTATAAGTCTGCAATCTGTTTTACTGCGCTTTAACAGGTGGACTTTATCTTTCTAGAAGTCCAGATACAAATACTATATGTACCATAATGCACAAAAACTCGCTATTGCGATGCAACGCGGGAATGCTGCTTGCGTGATGGGGACCCTACCTAAGGGTCCAAATTTATTTTAATTTTTAATATAGTTTTATTTTACTAAGTTATTTTAAGGTAGCCTAAGTTTATATTTTAATTATGTAATTTTTGTTTACTACATTAAACTCTTTATTCTCATAATGTATATTATGTAATCATCAAAGCAACCCAGTTAGGCGTAGCGCTAGTAGTATTCTTACTTAATCTACTCAGGGCCAGCACAATTTAATTTTAATTTAATCAACATCTCATTAATGTAAGTACTACTTACAATATGGGAAAACTGTTCTAATTTACGGGGTTAGTAACATTAACTTTACAAGGCTAAAAGTAGAAAATCATCCAAGAACATTTCTGGTAAAAATAAAGGCGGGAAATGTTCTTTTTCCGGCGAAGCGCCGGGTGGTCCGCACGGAACATTGCAAATGCTTACACTTGTTTCAATCTGCTGGAAAAATCAGCTATTTGCTGCCCTAGAGCTTATAAGATATCGATGACATAATCGATTAAGTATTTTATATTGTTCATTTGTTCTATGACTTCGACGGTTTGTTTCACTTAGCTAATTAAGAAGCGTTTATCAAGTTTTGGGATGTCACTGTGGCGATTTATTGTTAGTCTATTATTCATCAGGCTGATCCTGCCTCTTAATACTATGCAAAAAGGACAGCAGCCCCCGCGCATGTTAACAAGGTATGACGATATATCGGACAGTTTGTGTATCATGTGATACCCTATATTTCTGATGACTATAAAGCTTGCGAATAAAGAGTACAAAAACAATGTAAGAACTAATTTAGTCCTTTATAGGTACACTTTTGTTTTAGGAAGATCGGACAGAAACGGCGTCTGAGAATATGGCTTAAAAATTCAATGGTCCCTAGCGGACGGTAATGTTATATTCAGTATCACTATTACAGAGTCTTACAGACAGATTAAACTTTGTAAAGTGGATACTTACGACGCGTAATGGAAAATTGTATGGAGTTAATTTTGATAACACTCTTGTGTTTTTTTTTCATTTTGTCCACGTCTCTGAATAATTATGGTTTTATTTGGAAGCGTTATCACTATCGACACACAAAACCGCTCATGGAAGTGAAAATAAAGTTAATTTCGTACTTCTTAAGCACACGTGTAGACAGCTACTTCTTTGTGATATTAATGGTATTCATGCAAGAACCCACCCACTTCCGTATCCACCTACGTACAATGACATACTAGGTACCATCGAATAAATGGATTCCTGACCCACTGTCGAACCCTCCCAGAGTAAATGTCATAGTGACATTACACTAAATTGACGGGGAAAAGCATTTGACGTTTACTATGAGAACGTCCTACGGTGGGTCAGAAATCAAATGGTTCGACTGTACTTAGGTTTCAGTTGCATACTTTCACAGACTTGGTTGCTTCGGGAAAAGACAAGTTCCCAGCAGGACGCTTATAGGCTTAGTGAAGCTTTTACTTCAAGTATCGATATCCTTATATGCAGGGTTGATACGTTTTGCTGCCAGCATTCCTCGGCTACGTCACTAGCTAATCCCACGCCTGTGATTGAAGGCAGATGCCGGGATTGCTTGCCAAATACCTGCCATTCCGAGCGGTTTTGATTGGCTCCACCACGAATGGCAAATCTGTTGCTTGATTAACAGACGAAAAAATGAATTTGCCGAAGTATTGATGGAAATATTGGATGCTCCAAACACTCCTTTGTTTGCCGAGCCGCGTGAGAACTGAACTTGTATCATCTAACACTATAGACATTTCAATAGGTACAACTCACAGGTTTTTCGCGATTTTCTTCGAATACAGAATATAGAATATATTTTTGTCTATAAAAAGTCCTTCGGCAAATGCTAGCCTCCTTGGCTCACAAACCAGATTTTAATTTTATTTTCGCTCTCCTGTTAAAAGATGGTTTTGCACTTGTATCACTTATCACAGGAGGCACACAATTGAACTCATTATTAACGAAAACTTATTCTGGAGTCATTTCGACGTAGCTCAGAATGCCGGCATTAAATATTGAATTCAGTGAAATGATTCTATGCCTACCTTTAATGAGTGGAAACGATGGAAATTATAGTAGCAACGTCCTGGAAAAAGCAATTATGCCGCAAATGAAAATTTATATTAATATTTGCAATTTCTGTACAGTGGTAGCTGTAGCATTTTAAGCTGTTATAAAATGTATCCGCATAAGGAATTTAAAACAAGGACAATTTCTTTTTCAAGCCTGCAGACTAACTGATCATCATTCCAAATATTATACCTTAAGTATTTCGTCCATTATACTTACGCATTATTGTTACTTATTACAACGTAGATTTAGTGATATTAGTCCAAATTAACGTTATCCTCACTAATATTATAAATTCGAAAGTAACTCGGTCTGTCTGTTGGGCTTTCACCCCTAAAGCACGCAGCAGCGATTTTAATAAAAATAGGTATAGAAATAGCTTGAGGTTCCGGGAAGGACATAGGATAGTTTTTATCCCGGAAAATCTTATTGCTTATATGCGGGATAGCGATAAGCGAATTCTGCGCGGACGGAGTTGCGGGCAACAGCTAGTACGAATATACTACTCAAAAGGAAATACGGGCCTCCTGGGATGTTTATTTATATTTTGACTTTACCAATGAAATTCAAGTGGCGCCTATTTTCTTTTCTTTGGAGCAGTAATAGGTGGCTAGTTATTTTAATAAAGGAGTGTTAAGGAATAGGTATACCATTATGGGTTTTAATAGTAAGCTAAACTTCTTCGTCTATTACAATTTTCGCTGGTAGTTCAAAGTTGTTTTTATTCACCCCGATTCCCACTGGTTTGCCTATTTTAAGGTAGTTATGCACTTTATTGTGCTGAATTAGAGGGAAAGGCTAGTTAAATTCCCTTCGGCTTGCCTTCTGGTATACTTGACGCCACGCCACTGGTACCTACAGCAAGCAAAATAGTGAAGTTAATACTTAGCCGCGCTTTCCTAGAATATTTTTCTAAAAGAAGTAGCTTTTGTTGATAACGAAACGGCTCAAAGCTTTTGAAACTTGTCTAAGCACACAATAAATTAATATTTGCGTTCATAACAACTCTATTATAACCAATTTCATTAAAACCATGACCTTTAGTATATGATAATAAACACAAACTTATGGAGCGCCAAATAAGCAGCGCGGCCGAAGTGTCAAAGCGAATACGAAGTTATATTACCGAGCAAAGTGATTAATAAGGGCCCCTACCAATATCTTAGACGGTTGATTAAATTCCTTAGAGTTTCCAAATGTCGTAAAGTTTATATCGATTAGAGTGTATAATTTCATTGCCGACTTTGGTGCCCCATGGGACAGAGTTAACTTAAGCGCGGCCTCACACTAACATTAAATTTAACCCGTTTTCGCTGGAATAGCCGACACGTGCTTGGGGATAAAACGTATTCATTGGACTGATGTTACACAGCTTAAGCACGTTATTTGTTTCAACTCTTTTATAGATTTTATTTAAACACGTTTGTTAGTGATTATGGGAATTTCAATTAGAATGAGTTCTTCACCTAGTGGTCTACTACTAACCACATCACCACAAACCACTTTCAAAAAACATAAATTTTATTGTGTGAGAAGATAATACATTCAAATAAATTATATTTTTACAGTATATCTTAGTCATTACTCGATTCGCTCATTTTCAAGAAGTAAAATGTCAGAGATCCATCAGTGTAAAATCGACATAAACATAAAAATAGTACATTACTGTCTAGGCCAGGAAGTAGGCAATTGCTGGCTGAGTATTGGTTTGAACGGACGAGCTTGCGAGTCCGTTTAATAATACGAAGCCAGCAATGCTATTCTGGCCGAGGCAAGTATAGTGCTTTTCTCAAAAATCAAAAATAAAACAACAACAAAAATAAATAAAATAAAATAGTGAAAATTGTTTTGCTTTGCCGCCTTTTTCTATCAATAGCATTTGAAGAGTGTATTTTTCTACCCAGAACACCTAAAGCTATTTCAGACGCAGATAAACACGTTGTCGTACTAGCTTTTTTTTTAAATTTGATATTTTAAGTCTTGTGCCTTTATTTTATAATGGTGATTTGCATTTTTAAAAAGTTAATCACTAGACAGTAAAGGAATTTGTATGCAACATTACTGTCGAGTTTAGCGCGACAGTAATGTTTTTTTTTTTTAATTTTAGACTGACCGGCAACAATTAACTTCCTGTTCTGATATGTAGTTAACAATGACGACTTTAACGGACATTTTTGAGAAAAATATATGAAATAATCAGTAGAACAATTGACATGCAGAAAAAATTCTGAGCACTAGGTATATGTTTATTTCCACAATAGGAATGCATTCCAGTGGCATTTATTCAGGAATCATTTTAGAAAAAAACAAATGTGAAACGAATGAAAAAACAAAATGCGAATCGAATGGAAAGCCAACGGGATGTGGGAGCCAATTAATTATCGCTGCCGTTTGCGCGACGATACGAAATAATCTATTTCGAAAGACGGGTCGGGCCGAAAGGTCAACGGTCGATGATTAAAAATTAATCAATTGGTTTATTCAGTGGTTTAAATAAAAATCCGGCTAGCAGTATAGCGCAAATTTTATCAAGGAAAGGTATGGCATGCATGGCTCAATTTATAGGCAGTTAGTACTTAAATATTAACAAGGATGTGGAACTTTTGAGGATAGTGGATAGGACTGTATTAAATAATAACGCGACTGCTTTGGGCAAAATCTGAATGTAATGTTAAGTAATACAAAAACTTCTACACAAGATCAGAGCGAACTGAACATAAATAATATACAAAACCTAAACTGTAAACCTTCACACACAGGAAGAAGTTATTAAATAAGAGTATGGTAACGTTTAATTTAGTTAGACTAATATATTCTTAAGCATCAAATTATATCCATCAAAAATTCTGAACAAGCCTCGTTAATTCTTTCTTTGCGGGATTTCGCAATTATGTGACTTTGGTTAGAATTTTCATATTAAATTTGTGATAAACTTTTGAACAATAGGCCCCAAATTCTTTGTGCGTTATGAGAGTGGGCCAACAAAAGTAACGATACAAATAACAAATGGCGGCGGTCCCTAGTCCACTCTACTGTGTCGGGATGAGTTAGGGCTGCACATGTGACTTTAATACTGTCATAAATAATATTTGAATAATATCTGAGCCGCTAAGAGCTAAAAAGACATGTCTCGTGACGGGTCTTAGGCTCGAATCCCGGGCTATACCTCTGATATTCTCAGAATTTCGTGCGAAATTGCGTTTGGAATTAACTATGACACTTTCGGTGAAGAAAAACATTATGAGAAATCCAGTATACGCTTACAAAGCAATTCAACGGTATCTATAATAGCCCAACATATCTTATTCTGTGGCTTGAACCCAGCGGTGAGACTCTGAATAAGTTTTCATCGTGAGTTTTTATTAGTGTATCGACAAACATTATACTATCGTTAGGTAGTCCAAAAATACATACCGTCGTATCAGTTCGATGCGTTTATAGTTTTTTATCAACTACATAATCTAATTCGGCTTGTTTCTACTAATTCGAATTTGAAGCAACCATTTGAAAAGTAATCTTTGAATACTAGCGTAGCAGGGCATTATTAAGGTCAAATGTTTCCTGCCAACCCTACGCAGGATAGCCCGGGATACACAAACAATTTATCCCGAACGAGGGACTTGTTTTTGCCATTAACCTAATGTGTAAATAAATGTGTGCAATAATTAAACGCAGAATAGAGTGACGCGAAACTAATTGCTTTTACACCCTTCTCATCTTTTTTATGAACCTGTGTTGTTTCGTGTTATTGCGTGATTTTTTATTATTGCATCAAAGAGTAGGTTTTGTTTGACTCTTTTTGTGCCCTTCGAGTTGCTTTGGTAAGAAACCTTGAGTGTTTTTTGAATAGGTAACTATTTATCATCCCAGAGTATATATGTACTTGAGTATACATATGTTTATGCATCATTTTTATTGCGATATTTAAATTTTGACTTTCATTGCTTTAAATTAAATAAAAAAGTATTTATTGCTTGGTAGAGTCTGTGAGTGTTTTACCAAATAACTAGGTATGTCATAATGTTTTCTGGGTTATTTTGCAAGCTGCCTCCCATCTGGCTTCGATGATAATTTCGCACTTCACAAAACATAAAATATATGCAAACTGCCATTTCTTTGTTATTACAATAATTCATTTTAATACCGGCATTCTATGACGCGCACATTTTTATCATATTTACCTAATTCTGTGGGGTGAGGGCGCCTGAATTATGATAGTAATCTATCCTGTAACATGCCGCTGCCTCCCCTTTGAGATGATCGAGCTGTCCTCAGAATAATGAGCATCAACAACTGCATACCAGCTGAACGAGTAATAAGAACAAATCAGTCAATTAAGCACAGAACTAAGATACGGCTCTATAAAATGGTTAAGTAAACCTTTACATCAACAGTTAATAGGACAATTTGGCTATATAAGCTTATAGAGCAAGAACGTATCGACAAACGCTTTTATAAGACGAACAGTCACCGCTAAAACCTGTATAGGACATTTATAGGACTTTTTTGCTACCCAACCCCAAGTTATAGGGCCAAAATGTTACTTGGGGTGAGTCTAGTTACATACCCATTCTGTCATTGTAACCATAGAGCCTGGTTATGCTCAAACGCAACAATTAATGCTTATGAGATTACAGAGGTTCTTAAATATTGTGGTGATACTAACTCGTGTGTGGGGAAAGAAAAATTTTAGCAGCACCAAGTAGTCTGTTAAAAATGATTCATTCTGGTCCCCTCGCCATGTCGGTTGCAATATACAATAAGATCCCCAAGTCGATTCAAGGTGAAACCAATATAAACGGATTTAAAAAGCAGCTCAAACGATATTTAATAAAACGATCTTTCTACTCCTTTAAAGAGTTTTTGAATGAAAAATAAGCTGAACATTTATTTATTTATTTACCATATTAAGTAACTTTATTACTTTATTTGTGTGTGTATAAATACTATTTTTGTCTTTATCTACATTATAATGTATTGATGGCTCTCTATGCTACTAATTTGTTTGATTTTGTTTACTTATTACATTTTTTTTAGCACGCTCCTGCAACATGTATGTAGGTAAATGTTTGATACTATATGCATACTAACATCTTTGTCACAACATTTTTAAATAATTTGAGTTTTAAAAATAAATAGTTTGAGTTTGAATTTGAGTTTAAAATTAAATCTGTACTTACTACACAAAATGACGATATTTTGGTACAAGTTATATTAAACGATTCTCTGAACCCAATCCAATCAAATTAAATATTCAAGCATGGTTCATGTACTTTCAATATAAGCATTATTCACTTGTTCACGTATGTAGGTACCTATTTTTACCAGAGTTTCTACCCAGCGGCCCAGCTACCATAAACAAACATTATCCTATTTCTGTGTTATATTTATTTTCTAAAGTAAAAAAGTCCCGGTAAGTCGAGCAAACAATGGTCTATGGCAACTCAAAGATCCTTTAAAAGGATTTGTTGCCAGGATGAAAATCTTGAATTAGAACGTGCAACGTTCCTTATTCGTAGGCACAAATACGAAATCCTTTCATGACGACTTAATGGTATGAAAAGTTGCTATCGAAATTACTTTGGGGGAGAATATTTTTGTATACTACTTAGTTGGTATTGCAATAAAGTTATTGGATTTTTTCTTCGGCTGCAATTTTTCCTTGGTTTTGTGTTTTTATTAGAGGCCTAAAGCACTTGGAATCACAATGGTGCTTACCATTTCTTTCTTTCGGCAAAGGATGAGGGCAGAAAGAGATGGTGAATGCAATTACGAGCGCCCATAAGGTCTCAAGTTGGGTTTTTGGTAACATCAAGTACCTACCAATTTCAATGATACACGTCATGTTTAGGTATGTACGGTCAAGTGCAAAAATAAGTATCGATAGGAACTTCTCAAAAATATGTCCCACGACCTTATTACGCTGGCGTAAGAGCGTATGGTTTTTTTTTTTAAACTTTGTCTAGATACGTATTATTACAGTTGACTGTACCTACGGCCAGGCATTTGTATAACGAATACGAATGTTTGTACTCAAGTCATGGATGTTGTGTTATTTATATTTGAATATGTATTTATCTCTATAAGAATATTCAACCATCACAGTAGTACCTACAAGCTTCGCTTAGTAGCCTGTTGAGTAATTATTTATCATCCTTCAAAGGTCTAAGCATGAAATCGGATATTAATATTCTTTTTCTAAATATCCCAACTGTATAATCGATTCGAAAGCCTACTTTTATTTCCCAAAACATCGGTAATATCAATAATAACTTCAATTCGTCGAACCTAAATAAAATGCTCGATAACATGGGATGTTACGTACATATTAGGAATATTTACTTTAACACATTTAACTTTAATACGTACATGAAAAAAATAGAAAACTTAGGACTGGAGGAAAATCTAGTTCGGTCGAGCCACTTAAATAAGCTGGCACAACACACTCTAGGTACTTGTTTTATTAATTCTATTTTTGGCGTGTTGAGAATGAGTTATGATGTGTTTTCAACCTTACTTAGAGCACATTAAATTAGAGAGTACGAACTATTTAATTACTTATTTCAAATTTTATTATTTTTCTTCTTATTTGTGGCGTATGAACTCGTTATAGCGACTACAGCTTCGCCAATGTCAAAGTAATTAAAATATAATTCAAAAATCTTGTGACAAAATGTCGGCAACGTTGTACGGTAATACGGTCAAAAGACCACCCTCCCTGTCGGGCTCTTAGCCAACGGCCAGTGATATCCCTCAGAAATTGCCAGGAAATCATTAGCCGAGGCCTAGGGTGCACCGGGCCAAGCACTGCTCCCCCCCCCCCGGAGGATCCGAAAACGAACCGCAGCTTTTGAGCACGAGGAGGTAACCCGACTCGCACCCCTTTATTCTTATTGTGAGACCCTTCAATTTGCTTTGGTGTTACCATAGCTACTTACTCAAAAAATTATGGTATGTACGGTACAATCTCGGAATGTAAAAAACGATTACAAATGTATACATTAATGCTGTGAAATTGACTGCTATCGTTTTTCCCTTCCTAAGTACCTTCTATATAAGTGGTCCTTTATTAGTGGAATGGTATAACATGGCGACAAAGAGACATGGTGAATACAGTGCGAATTGTGAGCACATTGGACATTAATGATCTTGGGCTTGTAGGGGTCCGACTAGTTTTCATTGCTCAAATAGTTAAGAGGACTATGTTACATTTGCAAGATTTGTATAAGCTGGGTTTTTTAAGGTAGCTGTTTGTGTACAATAAAAATCATGAATAAAAGGGTAGTTTGGGAAAATATATGAATGTAGGTACAGGTACATCATGTTTATTTATAGGTTTTCGAATCAGTACGACGTCGGTTTGCATGTGTAACAGTTGTGCTCATTAAACTTTGATAATGATCCCGTAGAGGGATCGAAACGCGTCAGTGTTTGTGTGGTGTAAGGGATAATTAAGTTTGTGGGATTTATATGTGTTTTATGTGGCAGTAGTGGACGGAGGCATGAAACATACATTTCACACAGGCTTGGTTATCTTGCCCGTGAGTAGCGGAGTACCTAGCAAGGTAAATATTTTGTACTCATTGAAATGCAGCTCCGCAAAGTAACGCCTGATTCAATAAAATATTTAAGCTGGGTTTATATTTTATTATATTTCTGTATCGTTACGCGTAGGGTTGTCAAAAGTTCACGCTCGCTGCGCGTATTTGATGAGGTCCGAGCAATTTTTGTAACGTCCGGAATAAACTCACTTTGTGCAAAGTGTCTATTTTATTCCTTCTGTGTACATGACATGAGTTGGATATTCCTTGTGGTAAAACGGTCGATGACTAGTCAAGGTAAGAAGACTATTTTGGATAGATATTTTAAACTAAAACGAATATTGCTCAAACTGTGGTTGTTGAATAAGTTACCTTTAAGAATGTGAAACTATGATTAAAAGATTCACAAACATAATAAAAGCATTTTTTATTTGAAATTTACGTTTGTTTATAAAAAAAAACTTTTTTCTATTATTATTAATAAAAATGTATAATATAATTTCTCGTTTTAAACAGCAAAACATTAAATATTTTTAACAGTATACAGGTGTAAGCGAACTTAATTTAAGCGTATACTGGTGCAAGTGACTAATATGTCGACCAAATAATGATAAAGGGCATTTGAGCATGAGCTACGTATTTATTTTTAAACAGTATGGATTTATGTAACATATTTATCTAATTATTAAATGAAAAATAGAAAAAAATAACAATTAACTTAGTACGGTGTATACTGGATCAAGGGGTAGTTGCCTCAGTATACCACAAATCAGAACACGTAAAATACGCGTACACTAGTGTATTTACCATTTTCTCAAAAACTAACATTAATTTCAGAATTCCATATATGTAGTCTGAAAAGAGGTACTTTTGTTCCAGCGAATCCAAAGTTTTATGGAATGGACTTTACAGATAAAAAAGTTACAAATGATTTTACCTTTGCACGGCTCTCCTGTAAAATCAAGATTTTGCAGTTGCCTCAGTATACTTAGGAGGTGTCGATTTATGGCCTCTCAAGGTAAAAATTGAGTTCGAACCGGGGCTCTCACTTCTGAATTTTTCGGAATTTAGGTATGTGTTAGATTGCTTTTAAATCTCAGATATTGACACGATAAGGATAAATGTAGTTGTAACATTGTCATAAAATCAAGTCAATGAACTTACAAAATTTGCCTAAAATGAAAATCTCCCCCATCTCGAGATGATCTCGAGTAACAAGACAAACCTCCGTCTTGCTTTGCTCAAATAGCAAACGGCATTCTGAAGTACACTTCGTCCACCCTCTAATAGAGGATCGTTATTACGGGGTACCTACAGGCCCTGCCTAAAGGTATGGCTTTACTGCGAAGCTATCTGCGACATGTCAGCAATAAAAAATAACTGATACCAAACCTATACATAGTGTAGGTACTCACCATTCATTTTCGTACTTACAACAAACGGTGCAAGTCACTATCAGTAAATTTTGGTACTAGCTGGGCATTTTCCAATACTAAGAGGATTGGGACTTTCTTAATCATTCTAGTCATATTTGTATCACATTTAGTTTTTTTTTTTCAATCTGTCATTTCAGCTGACCAACATTTTTTTTTATTTATTTTTTTGTTTTGTTTATTTTTAGTTGGGGCTGTTGTTGTCCTATGCGTCAAATAAATGTATTTTCTTTCTTCTTTCTTTCTTTCTTTCAAATTACACGGAAAATTAAGACTTTTGGTAAAACGGTGCCTACTTTAAATGGTAGCACTAAATCAATTTGAATTGAGATGCGTGGGCTGCTAGCATCGACATTGATTTGATACCAGACCGAACTATCTCTCTTCTTAGTCGTGCACTCTTGACAGAGTGGTCGTGGTCATGTTTCGGTCGATTCCTGCGCCACCGCTGCTCTCGCGACGCGTCGCCAAGTATCTCGATGCTTGGCAGTGTGGGAGCAATCGTTTATGCTGGAGTGCGTCACAGTCAGACCGAACTATACCCACGAGCAAAAACATAACGAGTCGCTTTTCGTGAAATGTCATTTCTGCTTGTACTTATAATATTACATTGATGACACATGATAATGAATGTTATCTTACATAATGTGAAGTTGGTTAAGTCGCATCGCAATCGCATTCCAGTGAGGCCGTAGCCTAGAACTGGGAGCTCTTCACGCATAAAGCTATAGAAACATTGCGTGCCCTAGTTCTAGTTTTCCCCGTTTGTGTTGACTGTTTACCTGCAGCGCTAACGACGTTCCTTGAATATTTTTGTTTAACGACGTCTTTGTAAATTATTATGAAATTTAAAAGTGTTGTATAAAAAAACTCTGTGGCTTACAGACGAGAAAGTCTTAAGTCTTAAGTCGTACATAAAATGACGTTAAACGGTGATTAAGCCATTCTTGTGGACGAAAACAAAACTGTAGTTTATTTTGCCGCCTCTCAAGTAGAAATTTGTGAATTCAAATCCAACTCGTAACTTTTTACAGTCAAAGTGGCCAGCAATTTTTTTGCAGAATAAAGAATGTGAAGACATACTGATGATGTCTCTAAAGTTTCTTGTCAGTTCTGGGCTTGCATTTGTACTATCGCCCAAGCTCTCTCATTCAAACATAAGCTGCCAATGCCTTAGTTTACAAAGGTTTATTTCAAAAATGCTCTATCGTGTATCTCACTCACATAAAAAATCTGGACAAGAGCGTGACGGGCTAAGCGCAGCATAGCGTTTCGTAGTTGTGCGAAATAATTTTATGATGTGATAGAATAATACTCGCTAATTTGATCGGCCTACTTAGTTATGATAGTTTTACGCTTAACATCGTTCATGTGTATTACTACAATGCTAATTTCACATCATTTAATTTAAACTTTAATGATATTGATTCTTACTTTACGTTCAAGGGTGGAAGCGTAAAAAATGCTATTAAGGTTGTATTTCATTACTTGGTCGGCATGATGAATGCGTTTGCATCACGATAAATTACAACTTAAAATAGTACTAAGAGTTTTTGACAGACGGACGGACGATAACATGACGAAATTTCAAATAAACAATGATCATGAAAGAAAGAAGTAAAGAGAAAAACAAATATAACATGAATATAAAATAAAAACATAGGGACAAAATTGATGCGAAATGGTCCCAAGCCAACATTATGTTTGGCAAAAACGCCTACTGGTCTTTCTTAATAAGGGGTTCCGTTTTCACTATTTGGGCTAGGAATTAAAATAAAGATTTGTTCGAAATTCAACTCATTATGCACGAGAATAACGTAACTCGACTGTTTCCGCAGATATGTCGACTCGGTTCTTTTCAAATTTCAAACCAGCGAGCTCATGAAAATGGTTTTGCAGCGGTTAATTGCATTTTGAAATCGCATTTGTGTCACATTACATATCAGGAGGTTCCAGGCGTCATGCATATTCCGGTGGTTGCATTATTCTTGCAAATCCTCGCTCGCTTAGCAAATTGTAACGGAATTTGTAGATAGTATTAACTGTTGAGCACAGGAATTACTGGTTCGACGCTGTTTGGAGCTGTGTCGGCAAATGCTTGCGTCTCGTGGGTGGGGTGAGTATTACAGAGAAATGAGCAGTTGGCAATACGGGTAATCCAGATCTGGTGCACATTAAGTATTGATTTATCACTTGCACGATGATTTATTAAAGCTTTTTTTTGTTTTACCAGGTGTGTTTGTACGGGTAATCTCGTAAGGTTAAATCTCATGATCAAATTGACGTGAATTGTGGCATACTTACGTGTCTGGTGACAATACAATAATCTACAATCCAAATTCTAATGACCCAGCCGGGAACATCTCCGCAGGCCCTGGAGTTTTTAACTGCTTAGTCCGATACGATTTACTTGAAATTTAGTGTAGGTGGATGATAGTCAAAGAAAAGTCAACAAAAAGTACAGTGAGCAGAGAAGCTTGTATTAAAATGTTGATTAATCTACATACATACACAAATCACGCCTTTATCCCTTAGACAGGTAGACAGGGAGCAAGGTAACAAGACTTACAGGCCACGTTCAGCAAGATTATGTCGTCTAGATGGAAAATGGAAGCAAAATAGTGATGGGTTGTTTAATCTTCTACAAAAAAAATGATTGTTTTAATTAAGCATTAAAAGTAACGTTTTCGATGACATTATGCCAATGAAACCGGAAGCAAAAAGTATCTGCGAAAAACTTTAAAATGTGCGATCATTCGGTGACTTGTCGATAACAGCAAAAACTGTACGAAAGTTATTTCATATTGAGGTTAAAGCCAATTCGAATATTCGATAGACGTGACAGGAACCAATTTGCGACGCCGAAACCGATCGGTGCAGCAAACTCTCCATTGTCTACTGTACGAAACACGTACGTACCTACATATTGTCATCCAGAAGTACTATACTAACTACAGTACGGACCTATGTATGAAAACTATTGATTGAAATACAATAGTAGACAAAGAGTAGTATAGGCACGGGTATAGGCAATTCAATACCGATGGTAAGTGAGAACACAACCCAACAACCGCTAAACCAAAGGATTGCAGATACTTTGCCACCACAGAGGGCTATGCTGGTATACCTCGTGTGCCAATAATTTTACCGGTATACTTACTCTTCACGCCGGAACACAACAGCACAATAGTACTCAAAAGGGATCTCATTCATTAAACTTATTAGATAAAGGTATATAGGTGTTTATGGCGAGATAGTGGAATTTTAATACAATATGGAATGGTATCCGCCCTCTACTGGTATTGGTGTTGCCCTACAGGCTACCATTGCGAGTAGCTTTGTTGATTTTCCATAGTACACACACACACACACACACACATATAAATCACGTATTAATCCCTTACGGGGTAGACAGAGCCTAAGGTAACAAGACCTTAAGGTGTAGGCGTTGTGGGCGTATAGGTGGAAAGGGGAATCAAAGTAGTGATGGGTCGCTGTAACAATGTAAATAACCAGCAATTATGAAACAGTTTAAAACCTATAAAATTTATAAAGTGCTGTAAAATAACATAGCAGCATAAAATAGCTAGTTAAGTAATCATTTAATAACACATTTGATGTCTATGACTGGACAGTCATGGCTTACGTTCAATAAAGGATATTTGTTTTTTAAAAATCACATTCTACGTGTTTCGAAAAGTAATCTAGAAAATTGTGTTCACGTATCAAAATGACATTCTTTGCTTTTCTGCGAACATGGTGTGTGTAGGTTAAAAGTTTACCACGTTTATCTTATCATAACAGCAAAGCCGTTGTGTCTATTCATGCTATTCAGGAAAAAGACCATTTTATTTGTAATATTGTAGTGTGCTCGTCCGCTTTGAGAAATATTTTTAGCCCACTATCGTACTTCCGGCTCAGTGGTTCGTCACGTTGTATTGAACGCTTGTATACTGAACTTGTCGATCATGTTTTCTTTTGATACGCTCTACTTTTGCGTGTGCTTAAACGATATGTCGCTTATTTTTGACGTGATAACCTCTTATTAATCGATGAACGCCGGCTGCACTCACGAAAAAGCATGACTCATTGCGTTACGTTCCGCGTGACGTCAGAGTGTGCAAGCGAGAGCGCGGAACAAGCGAGAGATGCACGATCGGCCCAAGCGTCGGCTTCTGATACATTTATCGTGATCACGTAAAAGTATCGTTCTTAAACCGGCTTTATAGACAACCGGTTTTTTGTACAATAACTAATTCGTACAGTTAGTGTCGTATACCGACGTCTTACGACGTGTCGCGTTTGTCTTACGATCAAACTTATATTGACGATGGGTGCCGAGAAAACCATAAAATTTTTTGTGCTGGGTAATTCGTAAATTTTAATCATTCGTAAAAAACTATTGGCGTGGCTTGCCCGCTGGATTGGGTAAGGTCAGATTTAGGACTTTTTTTGCAAAAGTTAATCTTCTATATATATAAAAGAAAGTCGTGTTAGTTACACTATAATATATAACTCGAGAACGGCTGAACCGATTTGGCTGAAAATTGGTAGGGAGGTAGCTTAGAACCAGGAGACGGACATAGAATACTTTTTATCCCGATTTTCCCACGGGATTGGAAAATTCCGAAATGTTGTACTAATAAAGCTACATACATTAAATTTAGCATGCCTACACATTATCCCTTGATTAGTATAAAGATGCACTTACAAAGGAATTTTTCAAATTTAAGGCGGAACAAAGTCCGCCGGGGCAGCTAGTATTTTATAAAAGCTAGTTTAGCTATTTAAGGGTATAAAGTTACAACTGGGGACCTCGTACCAATACATAAACCCTAGACAATATCTGTTTCAAATAAATTTTATCAAATAATATATGAGACTAGGGATGTCCAGTCCGGGGCAAAGTTCCAACAAAAATAATAACTTCATCTCATTTGAATGGGATGAAAAGCCAAACGGTTTGCATTATTCATACAATGCGATAAACGCAGCATGCGTGTGTGCTATTATTTTTATCAGCGGACATGCAAGTAAAATATCTCAAGCAATGAAAATTATTGCGTCCGTAAACTGAAATCCTTTTTTACAAGCTTGGTTTATATTTTCTTGGAATGTATGTCCATTTGTATGTATGTATGTAGGAACGCATGTATGTTTGTAAGTATATCTTGCAACTCGAAGCAGATAATATCTTCAACCGGCGAGTTGAAATTTTGCATAGGTACTTGAGTGAGTCAGATGACAATAATAATCTGGTAGCGGAGTTCTGGTGACCCAGCCAGGATCGTCTCCGCAGGAAGGAACTCTTGAACGGTCCGATTGACTTGAAATTTGGTACACATTATGAAGCACGGATGACAATGCAAGTACAGTCGGCAAAAAGTACAGTCAGCAAAAAAGCTTGTATCAAAAATGTCATTTCAGGTTAGGTTATTTTTGGAAATTGCTTGCTAAGAAAAATCTTTACCTTTTTATTGGCGTTTGCGTTACCTACACAGTTTTTACTAAACATAAATCAAAACTAATGTACTTACTGAAAAGCGATATTTTACAATTAACACTAATTAGCTTATTAATTTGATTCAACTTCCGTAAAACGACGCCTGAATCAATATTATAAATTAAAGGTCCAGCCACACCGATGCGTAAACGACGTTGACGGTGCGTTTACGCAACAAAATGTATGAAAAAACGATGAGAAAACGTGACGTCTACGACACGTCACTGCATATACGCGGTGGTGTGGTTGCTCCTTTAAGGATTGTGATGTTAGAATTGATTTTTTGAAGAATTATATAACAGAATATTTTCAATAGCTACGCCTATTTAATGCAGAGTGCATATTACAGTTATATTTTGACTATAAGTTTTATCATCTGCGAGTACATTCTTCTAGATAATTTCTTACTATTGTATTAAGCAGGTATTTTACATTTTCGGTAACATAGTTTCGCATTGAGAGCATAGAAAACAGCTCTCAAACTCAATTTTTGAGAAATGCTTTGGATGTCTACTCCGAACGGTTTAATCCAAATATCTGAAATCTATTCGAATAAAAAAAATCAATGATATACCTCAAGATCTTTACGCAGCATTTAAGTCATGACTGAGTTTCGAAAGAGTAAAATTATTTTCCGAATTGTACCTAAAGTTTTTGTATACAGAAAGTTATAATTTCTAGAACAAAAAGGCAGGCTATGCTGCAGACCGGAACGCTAGTTAAAATAAAAGCTGAATATGCTGCCAGAATCTCTGAGTTATTTCAGCTGCAATAAAGTTTCAGAAAGGAATAATCGCCAACTTCACCACAGATTTTTTCAACATGAGCTTCAAGTGCGAAGTGGCCAGTAGTTGGTCATTACGGTGTTCGTTGAGTGCTAATTACTACAGTCACTAATTAGGGCAGTGAATAATTTCAAATTGAACTGTGAAATTCGTAACAATAGAAGTCATAATTAGTTTGTGTCCTTTCCCATCGACAATTTATTTGATTCTGAATTATTTATCGACTTTCACGTTTCGTTTTATTCTATCTATTTTTAGGATAATATGGCCCCATCGACAGATGCGATGATTTTGCCAGTGTCAAAGTATTAATAATATATTCCATAATCTTGTGACAAAATGTCGGCAACGTTGTACGGCAGAACACGGTCAAAAGACCCCCTACCCCCTGTCGGACTCGTAGCTTACGGATAATGATATCCCTCGGAGACCGCCAGGAAATCAATCGATGTCCAGGGTGCACCGGGCCAAGCACTGCTCTTCCCCCGGACGGATCCAAAAACGAACCTGAAATCTTGGTCACACGCGGAGGTAACCCGACTCGCACCCCGTTTCATTTTCTATTTTCAAGATTATGTCTGCAAGTGATTTTGGAGTTTTGTAAGACGATGATAAATTATTATGATGATTACAATCCAGTGCCTGCTATCCTTGTATGTACAGTCAAGTGTAATAATATGTATCTAGTCAAAGTTTCAAAAATAAGTATCATACGCTCTTACACCAGCGTAATAAGGTCGTGGGACATATTTATGACAAGTTCATATCGATACTTATTTTTGCACTTGACCGTACATATTATAGGTACCTATACATACACTTGATTAAGTTTCAAATCTCACTGTAACATGCACGTACAGTTGCAGATTGTCAGTACAATTTGAATGTTTGGCGACACTCCAAGTGGACGAGCCTCAATAACCGGTAAAATAGACTGAAACCATCGGCTTTGTGGTTGCACTTAACATGCGTTAGGGTCTGCATATAGACTAGCAAATCTACAATACGTTCTTCCTCTATGAATACATTTAAGTATATGATCTGCTTTACGAAGACTCTGTTAAATTAGGTAACCTGATCATGGAATCTTTACGCGTTGAATAAATTTACTTATGCTTAGAATTTGTACGCGAAGCACACTGTCACTAAAAGAAAAAAAATGTAAAGAATTCTACTTAAGTCTTATCTTCTTACATATAACAATCACTAAAAGAAAAAAAATGTAAAGAATTCTACTTAAGTCTTATCTTCTTACATATAATAAATCAGTAAAAAGTTCGTGTCTGTACATTAAATAAATTCATCAAAAAGACAGTGTTAACGATTAGGGAAGAGGAATAAAACACAAAAAATGTCTGTATGTATGTGTTCGCTAATCACCAAAACTGTAAGACCGATTTAAATGAAATCCCTGATCAACATTTTAGATACTTTTAATCCCAGAAAATTAAAGAATTCTCCTGGGATACTTAAAAAAACTATAGCAACTTATATAGCTTAGTACCTACGTCACAACAACATATGCATCTAATTAAGTAAAATTGGCGTGCTGACCTTATATTGCCGGTTTAATTAGACAATATATATCAATAGAAAAGAATTAGAATGAGAAAAAAGACGGCGATGACGATGATTCTAATAATACGGTGTCGCTTGCGTCGTAGGCTGCAGATAGTTTAAGATTCTTCTTCTATATGTGCCTCTCCATTAGTGAAGGTTGGCATTGGCAGGCAAATCAGAGAGATTTATTTATCAACAAAATTATATTATACATATAAAAACCAGCATGTCACAAATATAAGTATTTCAGTTAAACTTTTCCCTATTCATAGCCAGCGCAAAGAGTTGCTCTACGGTTTTTATACTTTTTTTTTTATGTTAGAGAGGCCAGACAAACGAACTAATGGGTCACCATCAATTTAAAGGTTCCGCCAATTACTTGTAAATCAAAACAAAACGCGATCGGTAGGTAACATAGATGCGAAAAATCTCGATTACAAGAAAACGTCAAGTCACGGGGCAAGTTGGAAATCAATTAAATTGTAGGTAAGAATATGTGACGTAATTACCGGGCGCCCGGGCCGTTCCCCGCCTCTTCCGTGTCTTGCCTCGTAATGGGATACTCGCGTTTGAGGTTCAAGCCCTACCTTTATTTATGTACCCGTGTCTTCTGAGTACGTACTCGTGATACAGACTAGGAGATATTAAGTAAGTAAGTAAGTAAATGTTTTATCACTACATAGTATAAAATAAAGTCGCTTTCTCTGTCCCCATGTCCCTATGTATGCTTATATCTTCAAAACTACACAACGGATTTTGATGCGGTTTTTTTAATAGATAGAGTGATTCGAGGGGAAGGTTTTTATGTATAATTTTACGCAGACGAAGTCGCGGGCAGAAGCTAGTTGTGCAAATAAAAAGAAACAGATACAATTCACAAAAAAATATAAATAACATCAATATATCCCTATAGGAAAGAAAGAAAGAAGAAAGAAAATACATTTATTTGACGCATAGGACAACAACAACCCCAACTAAAAATAAGTAAAAAAAAAAAGGAAAAATAACTATTAGTGTGTCGCTGTCCAACGTCAAAAAGGTTACGGCTCAGCATAAGGTATCTCTACCAGTTAACTTTTGAGTAGATGAGAGATATTGTGTTAGTTCCGTTTATTTTTTAGCAACAGTAAAATGGGCAGACTTGTTTATATTGGAAAGAAGACTCCGAATGGACGCCTAGAAAATGGAAAAAGAAAAATTTTCATACAAAATAAAATTGATAATCATTTTACACTCAAAATGTGAAAGTTGCAACAGGAAGTTAGGTACGAGCTGCGAGCTGAGTTCCTAGCATAAAAGCTTTTGTAACTGACAGGCATTCTATATTTTTGCCTTCGCATTGGACATTCAATAAGCTACTATTTTGTTTTTTTATTATCTTCCGATAATATTCCAAAGAATATCCTCAAGGAATTAATGAGCCATAAATCTCAGGGTATTTTCAAATAAAGTTAGGATTTTAGTTGGAATTGATAAAACGAGTAATCTTTTTATTTTTGGAGCTTTATAGATTTAGATTGTGTATTTAATTTGTAGATTATATTATAACTAGCATGTGCCCGCGACTTCGTCTGCGTAGAATTATACATATAAACCTTCCTCTTAAATCACTCTATCTATTAAAAAAACCGAATCAAAATCCGTTGCGTAGCTTTAAAGATGTAAGCATACATAGGGACAGGACAGACAGCGGAAAGCGACTTTGTTTTATAATATGTAGTGATCCTTACACTTTCTTGTGTACACGGTTTGTTCAAATAGTACTTTTAGGTTTGTTGATGAAACACTAAGTTCAAAAAACCTGAAACTTTTTTACTCGTGTTAATGCTGTGTTTTGTTATTTACTTCCATGCTGGTCTGGGAGCAAAGGAAAAACATAGAATGTACCAGTTGGAAAAAACACGTCGAGGGAATGGGCGAAATTCTTAGGAATCATTCACTCACTATTTTGATTCCTCTTTCTACCTATACGCCTGCAATCATGCTAAATGGTGGCATTTAGGTCTTGTTACCTCAGGCTCTGTCTACCCCGTAAAGAACATAGACGTGATTTGAGTCTGTGTATACATACACACATACATAAAATCATGTCTTTATCCCTTACGGGGTAGACAGAGCCTAAGGTAACAGGTACCTACAGGCCACATTTAGCAAGATTGAGAGAGTATAGGTGGAAAATGGAGTCAAAATAGTGATGGGTTATTATAAACTTAACTATAAATCGGAACACTACTTTACTAATAAAGTATTCATCACTTAACAACACTGTCCGACAAAGTTAATAACAAGCCGAGGGCACGGTTAAAATAATTACGGCTCCCTATAAGTACATATAATTATATTTAACACCATTCCATACTGGTTACAGAGATTATCTACTGTTTCAACTTATTCAGGGGTGCAAGTCGGGTTACCTCCACGTGTGGTCAAGAGCTGCGGTTCCTTTTTGGATCCGTCCGGGGGGAAGAGCAGTGCTTGATCCGGTGCACCCTGGGCTTCGGCTAATGATTTCCTGGCAGTTTCTGAGGGATATCATTGACCGTTGGCTAAGAGCCCGACAGGGGGGGGGGGAGGGGGGTCTTTGACCATTACCGTACAACGTTGCCGACATTTTGTCACAAGATTTTAATCATATTTTTGTTACTTTGACATTGGCGAAGTTGTCGTCGCTATATCGACTTGAAACGCCACAAATAAGAAGAAGAAGAAGAAGAACTTATTCAGGCTTGAAATTCCGGTGTCCGATGGTTTGGTCGTCAAACTTTTGACAAATGTCTGCTAAAACGTAAACTTAAGAAAAAAATCACACACACACACATATCACTTCATCCCTTACAGGGTAGACAGAGCCTAAGGTAACAGGTACCTACAGGCCACATTTAGCAAGATTGTTGGCGTAAAAATCTCAAACATTGTCGTAAATGTCGTCATTGTATTCTAAGTAACAGAAAACGAAGGGCCTTGTTGACGGCCGAATTACATTGCATTTTCAAGCGATTTTCGGACCATAAACCGGATTGCTGGAGTGTTTTTAACTTTTTAAATGTCAAAAGGACTATGGAATAATGAGCAACAATGTCATACAGCCAAGTCGACTCACCTACGGTTCGTGTTTTAAGCAAGTTACACATCCAGCAATTGGCTACTTCCCAGGCCTCGGAATTAATCTACTATTATAACCTTTTCGGGTGAGTTATGTATTGTGGCTCTCAGTATTTGCAATTTTTAAACTCACTCGTCCATCCCTAATATAATCTTCTTTCATCCACTCAAAGGTTAACTGGATAAGTCCGCCTTTGTGCATGTATCTCAGTGTTTGTCAATTTAATTAGTCTTATGTTTATTTTGCACAATAAAGAGTTTACACACATACATACTTCCATTACGATATATTCGTTATATAACTTTTCCAAAAAGTTAATATGTTAGCAAATGTATTATAACATGGATTATTACTATTATTATTATTAGGTAATTAGCCGTGAATCATCTAGAATTTTTTAAATTTTTATGTGACCGTTAGTAGTATTAAAGTACTATTTTAAAACTGTTCAACCCACAACTTTAAATATGAATTCAGATGCGGTTTCAGCGCTTGTGTTTATTATACATTCATTTGCTGTTTTGTTTGAGTTGCCCTCGTTAGCTTACCATCAGCGTTGCTTCGCTCCAAAGCGTCTAAAACCGATACATTTGGTCAATAAAAACATTGGACTGACTGTGGTCCGCGGGCTATTTTAGGGCGCTTTAACTTCTCCTTGTTACTATTAATTAGTTATACTAACGACACTAGTTTTCTAATGACTAATAGTCAAGTCCAGATATACGTACTTCGCAACCACACGTGCAGAATAGGAAGCTATTCTGTGCAACGCTATAATTATTTAATATGCAAAACCCGCCCCGAAATTAATTTAATATTTTTAACAAGACCACAGAGAACGCTAACGCGTTTCAAACTCTATGAATTGGTTCTGCTCTTAGAATGTTATTTGGGTTTATCTTGCTGTCTCACTCACACTTACGGGTTTGATACTTGAATCGGCCGAGTGGGTGTTACAGCGAGACGCCGAATGGCATTCTAAGAGCTCACGGACTGTACGAACAATGAGTCTCCCACCGTCACTGGGCACAACTTTACTTGCTCTAAAATAAACCTTCTTCGTCTTGAATGCGTCTTTACTACAAACTGACCAGTGATTGACCTCTATCTCACTTGGTGGAAGGTGCAGATGAGGCCAAATACGAGAAAAGTAATATCTGCACTTACTGTGGATTACCTACGAAATGCTGCAATTTTAAACATCAATGATGTCACTTTTAACACTCATATAAAAGCGCTACCGGCACAAAATTAAGTTACAAATAAAACCTCGCCCAATACAGCCTCTCAACAAACTAAAAGTGTTCTCTTACTAAGAAAAATAAACAACCATTTTCAATTGGCATACTTCCTCGGACTAAGTTAAGTTCCGAAGAACAAAACTGAAGCCTGCGTGCAGTACAAAACTGCTCCAAACTGCATCCATTGGAGCAGAAAATTGAGGGAGTGCCAATTTTATTTTTCAATTCGTTTGTGCAGAACGCTAGCTGTAATGAATATTTATTACTGTAGCATTTGGTGCTTTTGTGGTAACGTTAATGTCAATATTAGTATCTAGTTAGGTTTGAGATGGGATTTTGATTTTATTTCGTGTATATTCGAATCATGTATTGAATTCAACTGAAACTATGAACGAGTTTGGTTAAGGTATAGCATTTTGATGTCGGATTTTTCAAAGGTCCATATTTACGATGACTTTGTTAACTCGAAAACAATTTTTGCGACCCTCTTGTCAAAAAAGTACATACATACACAAATCACGTATTTATCCCTTACTGGGTAGACAGAGCCTAAGGTGACAATACCTACAGGCCACGCTTAGCAAGATGAGGGGCGTATAGACAAAAAAAGTTCATTATTAAAACCTTTAAAGTAACACATTCTTAATCTCTGACACTTAAATATCATAACGTAATACCAAACCATTGTTTACCTAATTAATTGAATCAAGTTATATTACTTTGCGGAGGTTAGGCTAATGAAAGCGTCGCCAAGAGGGAGCAAGCCCCCCTCCTTCGAGAATCGAATAAATTTAGCCTTTTTTGTTAATGTTGACATTCAAGCCGCCATAATGTTTAATCTACCGATAGACTCTATCTTTTTTAGTAGTCGCCCCCTCCCCCCTTGATCATCTGCTGGCGACGACCTTGCATATTAATGAAACAAAAACATAATCTACCACAAGAATTACAACTTCATTTACTAGACTCTTCCCAAGAGACTTAGCCAAGCATTCCTTCTACATCTACATTAGTTATCTTCTGAGCATTCATAAAAGGCGAAATTCACGGAATGCACATTACTGTCCAGAATTCTTATCTGGGGACACGACTAATTTAGCAAACCGAGTTACTATGTCGCTCCGTCCTTTTCCATATCTGTCCGCCGCTGAGAACTCTCGAGTGTTCCGGCCGCGAGGAGAAAATTACGGTAGGCATTCACAATATATTGTACGTTTCTGTGGTCATTATCAACTATGAGTTTTGTCTGAACTTCTGTCCGCCCTAGTTCAATTTTTTTTTGTAACGGAAGCAATGAGCTTCGAATATCTCTAAATTGCTTACTTGGCGCATACAGCATTACAATAGTATCTTTTTCAACACATACATACATAAATCACGTCTTTATCCCTTACGGGGTAGACAGAGCCTAAGGTAACAAGACCTACAGGCCACGTTTAGCAAGACACTGGGCGTATAGGTGGAAAGTGGAATCAAAATAGTGATGGGTTGCTAGCCGCATCGCCTATAACATGATTCCTATGATTTTCGCCCATTCCCTCGATGGGTTTTTACCATCTGCGCGGGAAGAGAAGCAACTGGTACATTCTATGTTTTTTCTTTGCTCCCAGACCAGCATGGAAGTCCTTTTTCAAGCTGGCTTATAATCGAGTTATATCGTTAATTTTCTACTTTTTCTAATAATTGTCTCACGAGGTTTAAATCATATTAGTGTTTTTAATCACGTTACAATTCTTTCACTTTTTTCATTTACAATTCTACTGTGATTGTGACCCGCGTGTAATATTAGACTCATCACAAACATTCAAGGGTAATCCATCATGACCGCATGACAGGCCAGCACTGTTTTTGCCCGTCTCCTGCAGATGAGCTCCCAGACCAAAGAATGCTTCAAGTGACAAATTGTCTCAGAACCAAAATGTTGAGCAAAAAACCTCCCTAATTTATTATTGGTGGCGTTTGAGGTTAATTTGTTAATGCCTTTTACTTTGAATTCTTTATGCCGAGCTAAGTAAGTACGATTAATAATTTTGATGGAAAGGTTAAAAAGGAAGGGGGTGGAAGTGTCTTCAATGAGTTATTTTGCAATATAATCATCATCATTATCATAATCAAACGGGAGACGTCCACTGCTGGACATAGACCTTCCCCCAAAGATTTCAACGATGATCAGTTTTGTGCTACCCGCTGTCAATGGCTTTGCGAGTTCTATACGAGATCGTCCATCCATCTTTCAGGAGGCCTACCAATCACAATATTATAGAGTCAAAAAAAACGAGGGAATGGGCGAATATTTTAGGAACCATGTTATAGGCGATGCGCCTGGCATCCCATCACTATTGTGATTGCCCACAATCATGCTAAACGAGGCCTTTAGGTTTTGTTACCTTAGGCTCTGTCTACCCCGTAAGGGATGAACACGTGATTTATGTGTGTATGTAAAAAAACAAGAGTGTATATTTTATCAAACACCTAAACATAATAGAAATCACTTTCAATCCATACTTTTTCCACAAGTACGTATTGCGTACGTTCACGAAAGCACGCGTTGTCATAAATAAGTGACAGGCGGATAGACAGACGGAACGACTCCCCAAAAAGAGTGCTTTCGCTTTTCTACTCGTACCTAATTCACTGAATACGTAATTCAATCAGTGGGCATACGTTGTCAGGTGACGGCACAAATCTAGGTGTGATCGGGTTAGTTCGCGTTTTAAGTGCCTTGTGGGTTTGATGGGGGTTCACTATAAACAAAGATTTGGTGGTAATGTTGCTTTGAAGTGGCATGTGCGACTAATTGTTAACCTAAATAGGAAATATGTGGGCTGACTACAATTTCGAACCAAGAATTTTTGATAAACTGCATCGCTTAAACTGGTTTAAAACTGATTCCATTCTCTATTTGAAATACCTAGTTCAAATTATTAGTAAAGCAAAGTGGGAACAATTTGTGGAATATATATGTAGATGAATAGGCGTGTTTTGCACAAAATAGCTAAGTGCTCTAATCCGATGTATTTTGGTCAGTGAATGCCTAAATATTTTCTGGAACCTTGTTTTTTTATTAAGTATTTAGGTGTTATAAATCCAACTTATCAAGAAATGCCGCAGGTCCCGAATGTAATTTTCCGGTGTCGCAAATTCTAAAAAAAACCCTTCAACTGGAACAGGATGAAAATTTACTTTGGACTTGGGCAAGAAATAAATTAAACCCTCCATCAGTTCCAAGTTTAATTCTGAATCCTTTAAAAGTCCATAGAAAAAGTCCAAGGTACCTAAGCAATTCACAATCGTTTCACAACAGCCCCTACGAAACGTTGAAACACGAAATATTCCGCACTTTTGTACAGTCCGCATTTTGTGTTTACTTTTCCAGTCCCTCGGAAAACAATGGAATGTTTCGAAAACTTTTAATGGTGATTAAACAATCGTTTCATTTCGTTATTTTCGACGGTGGGCATGCGGCGGAGCGGGTTGAGGGATTTTATTTAAATTTTTCAAAAACGCTCCATTTGCTTAATGCTGTCAGTTGACGCAACTCGCTTTTTGTTCCATTAAGATTTTACCATGTTTCATGTTTTGTTTTCATTTGGGATTTAGGCAGTAATTTTTTGGTGTACTTTGTCAGGTTGTTTTCGTTGTCCGCGCTGGGGCTATTTGTAACCAGCGTGTTGAAGCCTGAGTATTTAGGAAAATATACCTACCACCGAAAAGGAATTTTAATCATAAAGGGATACCAATTTCGCGACACGTTTATTTATATCTACCTTATTTGATTTCGCCATAAAATACAGCTTCATTAGCTACCTACGCAATTTCTTACAATCTACGCAATATTTGACTGATTCTCACAGAATATATCCATACCTACTCGTACCTAAATATAAGCATTTTAAATTAGGTGCTTCCATGCTGGTCTGGGAGCAAGGAAAAAACATAGAATGTACCAGTTGCTTGTCTACCTGCGTAGATGGTATAAGCCCATCGAGGGAATGGGCGAAAATCATAGGAATCATGTTTTAGGCGATGAGGTTAGCAACCGATCACTATTTTGATTCCATTTTTCACCTATATGCCCACAATCTTGCTATATGTGGCCTGTGGGTACCTGTTACCTTAGTCTCTGTCTACCCCGTAAGGGATAAAGATGTGATCTGTGTATGTGTATGTGTATGTTAAATTAGGCGTCACTAACCCTATGATTCCGTCATCACATCAGTATCATTCGCTTAATGGACTATGATGGCGGAATTAAATTATCGTTTGGGTTGAGTCAGAAAAGTGCCAGAAACGTGTTAATAATGCGAATAACCGTAAAACTTAGTTATAACGTACAAATCCTATAGGTGAGTAGAAAGATTTTATGAGTTCGTAAATTTTATAGGCATTTTACGACCTGTCCGGCTCTTAATGCGAACATTTGGCCTTATTAATATCGACTGGTCGTTTCAGGAGAATTGCATGGAATGGGTGTTGATTCCAAGTACCAAAGAAAAGATTAGTGGAAATAAGGACTTGAACTTAGGCTCTGTCTACCCCGTAAGGGATAAATACGTGATTTATGTATGTATGTATGTAAGGATTTGAATACAGGCAAAATGTCTGCGTGGAGAGTTGAGAAACAACCGTCGAATTATCAACTTCCCTCGTTGCACAATTTGCACATGCATGACTGTCGTGAATTTTGTTGGTGACTCCGTCAAGTCTCGATATTTTGGTGCAAACAGTTAGGTCATCCAAGTACATATGAGAGAACCTCGCCACCACTTTGAATCTGACAGCATTGCCTGGAAACCTTTCGCAAAACGGTGGAGGGGGATGCAAAGCTAGACAGAATCATAGACTTAACCTGTCACCCTGGAAAAGTCTCGTTCAATTCTTATAGTCCTGCAGAGCATTGAGTTTAACCCAACCATCTGGTAATAGAAGAACAGAACTGTGATCCACTACCCAATATTGAATATATGACCGTGAGCACTTGGGTTGTCCGTTATTTGGTGTCAATCGCTCTCCTCAAAAATACATTAGTATTATTACTTTATGATAAATCATGCTACACTGCAGTAAACAGAAATCCCAAATTAACATTCTACATAAAACGCCGAGAAAGGATGATCTTTATTCTAAGATTCGCCCCAAATAGGTACTTCTTCAGCAAAGTATACCGTATGCGTGAACCGAAGAATACACGGGACTATTGTAATAATTTCTTTGACTACGTATGAAGGGAAATACTGAAGACGCTTTTCTGTCAGCTGGACAATAAAGCGCACGCGTTACGACGCGGAGGGTCCTTAAAGGAAGACCGTCCATGGATGCTAGGCGACTATTTTATTTAGTTACCCTCATGGATTCGAGGTCTTAAATTTGAAAGTGAATTGAAAGTTTCTAGAGAATATTTTGGCTGCAAACATAAAATAATCCGAAATTTGATGTGAGCCCTACGATGTTGGGAAAGTTTCGATTTTTGTTTTATTTATTTATCATTAGGATAACATATATTATATGGTATATGGAGCCAATGTTGAACGGACATTTACTTAGCAAGCGCGTTCTGTTGTGGACAACAATATTGCATTAAAAATAAAACAAAATATTCAATAATAAGAACTTAAATATTTCTTTTTTACTAAACTAAAATTAAAATTAACCTCTCGCAGTTTTTCTTTTTTGTTTTTATATAAATGCTTTTTATATAAATTTTTATATAAAAAGGAAACGTAAAGAAAATTCGACATTATATCACAGCGAGTATAGCTTTGGCAGCATCCAAAAAATGGACGGACGACATAAAGTAAGGAGTCAATTTTATTAAAATGCGCCGAAAATATGTCAGTTCTGGCTCTGGCAGGCCGCGGCAGTAAATATAAGTAGTAACGCGATTATGAGGACGTGGGAAATAAAGAAAGAGGTCCCCTCCGAATATAAAAGACATTTTTTGCAAATAAATTGCATACGGATGGTAAATAGGTGCTATATTTAAAAGAATATCGCGCGTTTCCTCTTGACTAGCTCCGAAAACCTGCGTTGAATGTCCAGTCAGAAAGTGAATGAAGAGATGTTGCAAAACTTGGAAGAACGCGTGTTTTTTTTCTGTTTTCAATAAGTTTGGCAAACAAACAAGAGATCTGACGGTAAATAAGAATCAGCATTCATGGATACTCGCGACACCAGAAGATTGCAGATGTATTGACAGCTTAAAGGGTGCAAAGAAAGAAAAAGTTTATTTGTGTCAATCACAAAAGTAATTAAAAAATATAAAACATATAAATAAGCTACAGGTAAATAAATTGACACCAAATAATACACACGACACGCACTACAAAGAACACTATACGGTACTCCGTGCTACTGCATATTTTTTCTGGATGTTCAGAATAATAATATTGAACATTTTCTTCATTCGGTAGCATTTATTACTCTGAGGTATCAACTCTAAAAGTTGGTCCTATATCTATTACATTTTTAATGTTATTATAACTATATTTGCATTTGCAGTCGGCAACTGTTTTTGTTTTAAAACAAAAGTCATCACGGACACGATTACGCTTTAAAACTTGTCTTGGAATCCTCGTAAATGCCAAGGGATAGTGGCTTTTAATTAAATCTTTAAATTGTACAACCGGCTCATATAACAGAAACTTTTATTACATTTTTGTACTGACGTGCGTTATTTTTAATATCATTTTGCAGCGGCGTATCACAGAAGATTTGTCTTTGTTCAAGACAACCTGTGTCATTTTTCAACAGCGCATTGTGTAGTCTTTCTTCGTTGAAATTAAATGTCAAAAGAGTTTGAAAGTGGCTTAGAGGAACAGAGTAATGATGTGAAAACAACACATGAATTGCTGTAGGCGCTAAAAGCTTTCACTAAAATGTTTTATTTTAAAAGGCACCGCGGTAAATTATATTCCGACAGTAGGCAACTTTATTCCTCCGACTCACTTTACATTAAAAAAGAAGACGAAAGTTCAGTACTTTGTCTGCCTTGGTCAGCAATAAAAATATGAAAATCCATTATTGGCTAACGTGTTAGGTAACTTTTTTATCCTAAAATAACCCAAGAAATTATCAGCAAAATCAGAAACGGCGGCAAAGTAACCGAAGCAAGGTTTTCGGCGTATAGTAAGATTCGTAATATTCTAATTATTATTATTTTCTTAAGTAAAACAAATGAAAGTGCATTAGATTGACAGTTTGACAGACAACTCCCACGTTAGTGACTTCACGCCCCATTTGAGAAAGCTTTGAATAATTCATTGAAAGAGGGTGCATCGGCAAATCCGCCGTAACTTTTTAATGTCGCTAATGCAAAAAAACTCAATTGTGTTGCTTTTATTGGGCAAATTTTATGGACATTGTTTTTACAGCTTTCGATGCTTTATTACTTGTTGCATTAGGTGTTTAGTCCGTAGTGGTATTTACCTAGCGCCATTATTAACTGTAAATGTAGTAGATAATGATTTGGTATTGGAGCCTTCGACACGCGTTCGCATTAACGTCTTAATCACCTACTAAGTAAAAATTGGCAGCGCCTCTAACGGCGCATAACGGCAACAAACTAATTTCGTAGTATTTGGCATTTTAACGTGCATTGTATGCTTACATTTTTGTCGTAAGACGCTCGAATGCGTTTGTCCAATCAACTCACATGTGCATAACACGTGATATCCAAACGCTTTGAACGCACAAAGTTGAGTAGGTATCGTATATCTTCAGGCTACTTTCTTAATTTCATTTTTGCGAGTACCTATTATGATTAGCTACACTTATATAGCCGAAACCTTGTCAGAAGCCATCAAGGAAAACGGATCTCATAAATACGAAATTGGCCACCTATATTTATGTTTACCTATATGTGGTACAAAATTAAATCCCAGCTGGTGACCAAGGGGACGGGGGACATTTCGCCGCCTGGAGGTGTTTGGGCATTGGGCATTCCCGCTGCACTTTCCCTTTTAATAAGCGGGAACCCTCCTTTAATATAGAGCGCGCCCGAGGGAACCCCCGCGGCCTGCGTTTACGGAGGGGGACGTAATTCCCTAGGAATCCCGTGACTGTGATTTTTCCTGGGAATTTAAGACGTGGTGTAATTGCATTCCGTTGTATTTAGTATATTTTGACTGGGTTGTTTTTGAGGGTCTAATTCATAGCTTTCATTGAGTGCTCGGCGCGGGGCGGTGTTTATTTTGCGTACCTGTTTTTTTTACTATTTCTACAGCACTTGATTGGCTTTTAAAAGAACGTTACGGGTTAGCTTCTTGCACTGTTAATGCGTCTACAATCCTCTGACGGTGGTGTGATGGACACCTAATGGGTGGTGGTGATCAGATAACCTTGCTTGTAAACAACCGTATTCCATTTAATAACTCGTCATAATAAAGTACTAAAGCGTAACGATCTAAATCCGTGAGTATAATTACTTACCAACATGGTATTTATCGAAGTATGTGAAATGTTCGAAATCAATATTTATTTTTTAATACGCAGGTATGCGACCTTCTTTGTAAAAAAATGTAGGCAACCTTTCATCCGCAACGATTTGATGACCCTTTCATCAAATATTAATTAATAATTCAGATACCTCGAAATATTTTCAGCGGGTACTTGTGAAATATTAAATTCCATCTTCGCACGTGACACCCGTCACCGCGACGCTTTGTCGGTCGCCTTTATTGGATTTGGAAACCGATTCTTATTTTATTTGACCGCTTTAGGAGAAACACAAAGGGAAATTTCACAGATATTTTTATTGGGAAATCATTTCCGTGTCTGAATTGCGTTGCAAATGATTTTTTCATTGGATGTGTCTAAGACTTTCGGGCAAAAGTCATTGTGTCGTTGATATTATAATGGTTCCTTTTTAAGATGTTTTGCAACAAGTTTGACTTTAAAATTATTATGCACTAAGCTAGATTAATGAAAAAGGGCTTCACTTGTTATTTTTGATTAATATTAGAATATATTTACTTGATACCAACCCACAAACCTTGAAAAAAAAACAAAAAAATACATTTGAAAACAGTTACGGAACTACGATTAATATTTGTACCTTTATGAAATGAATGTTTCGGAACAGAAAGTCCGTTTCTTAGAAATATTTCATAAAAGTCTCACTCAAGTCTAGCAAATATTCCCTTCCTTTTAAGAGTCATCGATTCACTTAATTGATAATTAAATAATCGATAAATCAAATTAAGCTCTCGAGGAAGTCGCCAATTACTAAACGTGTCAAAAGTTTCCAAAACAACTTAACGATCCAGTTTCCATGTTCCCCGGTGATTACTTCGACACTCGAGTTCTTATTTTGAGATTTTTTAAAGGTAAACAACTTGGCTGGCGAAATGATTGAAAAGTTTGTTTTACTTTTGAGTTGCGATTGGGAACGCCTCCCATCCAAGTTTTAATGAGTAAATAACGAGTCCCGATTCAGTGCTGAATTGCTCTCTTTGCACGAGAGAGGTACGATTTGCTCGGAGTTTTCTTAGAATTTTTAGAGTATTATCGGCTTATTAACTACGTTTCGATATCGAAAGTAGGTCTCTATAATAGCTTTTCGATGAATAGGAAAAAGTCTTATTGGTACTTTTCGTAGAAACTAATTAAATAATCTTCGAAGGTCCTGCTTAAAGTTGTTCAAGTAACCATATGAAATTGATTTATTCCAGAATCAAATAAAGTTAATTAAATTAAATTAAATTGTTAATTACTAGGTAATTAGCTCCATGAACAATTATTCTAATTAAAAGCAAAACTGTCCCTCGTTATAACCTGAACAGAACGAACAACACAGACAGTAATTCAAATTGAAATGGCAACGGACAGTTCAGGACACCTGTATAAATAATTAAATAGCTTCATAAACCACTTTATCCAAATCAGTGCTCAATGGTAACTGTCCCTGATCCGTTATCCGAATTGAACGGAGCCGAACCAGACATTAACTACAGCATTATTAAGGAGGCTCTGTCTGCCCCAGAATATTATATTTTGTCCACACTTCCTTCCACGTGTAACTTAAGTAGGGTCGACAGTGAATAGTCGCAACTAATGTCGAATTTAAAAGCCTGAATAATTTATAAAATAAGTCGACCCAATTTGTAAATGAATCCAGTTTGAAACGCGTAATTTTTACTTGAATCCCCGAAACTTTTCTTATAGCTAGGGAGCTGGCGAGCAAAATTTCTATATGATTAGCACACAAGGCAGACGTTATTAATAGTAATATTTATGCCCTAAGGAACATCAAGGACCCGGTCTGCCACCATGGTGGCGCTGCGTTGTAAATTTACAGCGTTTCAAAAATGTAAAAAAAAAAGGTGTGCTATATTATGTGCACACGTCTGCCTCTGGGCCTGATGATTACAGTCATCCTAGAAACACAAAAAATCGAAAAGGCAGACATCCAGGGCTCTGACTTTTGTAGTATTAAATTTTTTAATTTATTTTTATGATTTAAAAAAATGTATATGAAATGCACACTTGGCAGACTTGAATTGTTCGATCAAAAACAATGAGAAGAACCACGGAAAAATAGTCTGCCATCATGGTGGTGCTGCGTTGTAAATTTACAGCGTTTCAAAAATGTAAAAAAAAAAAGGTGTGCTATAATATGCGCACACGTCTGCCTCTTGGACTGATGTTTGAATTCCTTATGAAAACAAAGAAAATCGATGAGGCAGACGTTTAGGCCTCTGATATTCCAAAGGCAGACCATTTGATTTTTTTTTTCTGAATTGAATTGATTTTTTCTGGTTGGCATTGAGAAAAAATATGATTGCATAGATTTCAGCTCCAGAAGTTTAGTCGTTACCGTGCTTTTAGAGCATAATAATTAAACAAAATTGTATAAATAAAACTAAAAAATAACAATAATCCCATGCAATAGGTACACACGGCAATATTATCAGGTAAGCACCTACGCACGCTCGCGCCGTATCTATCCTGCTAACCGAATAGCTTTGCTGTATGCCTGCTGTCCCTTAATTCCGTGAATTTCAAACAGTTACACAGGTGAAAATCAGCGAGCAAAGTGTCTGCCACATTTTTTTTCGAATCCACGGAGTCATAGTGAATCGAATGGGCGTAATGAGAACCGTGTGCAAATGACTTAGTAGAGCTTTTTTTTTTACACTTTTAAGACTCCGTCCCATGATAATGCAGAGTCCTGAATGTCTGCCTCTTCGATTTTCTTCGTTTTCAAGATGATTGTGACCAATGAACTCCAGAGGCAGACATGTGCAAATGACTTAATACCCCCATTTTTTTAAGCAACTTCAATCCGCTGTAACGCGAAAACGCAGCGACATAGGACCTTAATTGATTGAACCAAATCGATTCGTAATGATTTAAACTGCACTCCACCTCAACGTGAAACGTGTGCAAATCATATACCGAAATGCTCGCCAGCTCCCTAACTATTAACTTTGTTATTTGGTTCGAGAAACAGGGCTTACTATTTAAATTGATATTTCAATCGGAAACAAAAGTAGATTTTATGACAGTAAATCTCATACACCCTCTCTGCCATCGGTCCGTAAAACCATATCTCCAATAAATAATAAAAGTTCATAAATGGATGTTTTCGATTTCGGGTTCCACTCACGTGATAGATACGTCAGAGGAGCCAGAGAGGACATATGTTTCATAGATTTTAAAGTTTCTGGAAGGCGCTTTTTTAAATCTTACTGCGAATATTACTTGAGTATGGGAGATGCTGTTGATGTGGTAGTCAGTAGTTTGACGTTTCTTTGTGTTGTTTGAAGAAGATGTAATGGTAACAAACAAATATTTTGTTACTATCATCGTGACATATAGACTCAATTGGTTCGATACGTAAGTTTACTACGTATCTATTTCTATTTGGAAGGAAGATTAAATTTGTCAGCAAAACGCGGAGAAGAGTATCAAACTTCGGAATATTTTAAAGTAGTTCATACTTTGAGTTAAGCGGTTTAAATAACTGTGAGTATTGTTTTTTATATTATCAACAGCGGCTTTTATGATCGATATAATTTTACTGTAAGAAGGCCTAAGTATTATTTTGGCAATAACTTAGGTTAAGTACTTAACTATCATAAAATTTTATACAGACTACCTTAATTTCAAATGCTATTTGGTATTGGTGTGTTTGAATGCGGCCAGGAAATCTGCGTAGGTACTGGCATGCTACAGGCGTCATCAAGTTCCCACAATTAGGTCCTTAAATACGATTTTTGAACTTAAAGCTTGATTTTTAATACAAGTCACCTACTTTGAAAGATTTAAAAGTGAACTGTGAAAGTTATTTTTGTAGCTTCAACCTCAAAATTTGTATTAAACGACCTATTTCCTTGGATTGTCTGACCATTCCTTCCATTTGCCCGTGTCTTTATTTCCTTGTTGATTTCGGACCAAACTCATCGATCAATGAGAGGGACGGCTACCTTTCTACGAAATACGACTCGGACCTCTCGCTGTTTACGAGTTTTTGTTGCAACAAACTTTCGATTCAAATAAACACAGCAGCCAGTTTGACGTGCCATGGCTAAATTAAGCCGGTTCCTATTCAGTCTCAAATCAAAAGAATTCAATAAATGAAAAATGCGAACACCAGTGCAAAATGACTTTCATTGATGATTGCATGTAGTTGTCAGAGAGTTGAAAGTATTGGAAAAATGGAGAATACTAGAACCGATTGTAAAAAAAAAACATCAACGGAGTGTTTCATTGATTCGAAAACGTATACAATATTCTATTCAAAAGGTTTGATACAAATAAACTTTTGTTTAGATGTCCAAATATTTATTATATTGTTGTGTCTGTGCACATTTTACTATTTTTAATATGCTGACGAGTGTTAGATAGAATACAGATTAATTAAAACTTATTGCTCCCGTTTAATATTGGATAGCGTTGTAGAATTTATTCGAAGCGAGAATAAATTGTGTCCCAATCTCATGCATATTTTAAATGATGTACCTAGCTGATCGGACAGCGCCCTTTTTTCAGCCGAGGTTTTCTATATAAATATTAGTACAGCTGTATTCCAGTGTTGTAGTATTGTCTTTTTGTAAGCTATTTCCTTTTTTAAAGCCCCAATGTATATTTTAACACATTTCGTAGTAGGAAATTGCCTTTAAGTTTTTTTACTAATTTAGGCCCGGTTTAAGTTTTTTTTAATAGTCCGTCAATCCGTGGTAGCCTAGTAAGCTGTGGTAGCCTAGTGGTTTAACCTGTGGCCTCTCTAGCAGAGGGTCATGGGTTCGAATCCCAGTATATGTGCGAAATTATATTTGAAATCTGCGAAGCAATTCAATAGTCTGTGTGAAGTTCCCGATCTGCACTGGACCCGCGTGGGAACTGTAGCCCCAGCCCTATCATTCTGAGAGGCCTGTGCCTGTGCAGTGGGACGTACATATATATAGGCTGGAGATGATGACGATGAACTTTGTTTGTCACTTTAACATTTAGTTTTGCCATACATTTACAATAGTCTCTATTACTTTCCCATGAATACTATCAATGTTCGACACGATTTTAGAATTTGTAACTTCGGAATATAAGACGCACTACAGTGACGGTCGGCTTTTTATTTTTATTTGGCCGTGCACACTGCTTTGTATCTTGTCAAATGTGTCCTGTAATATGTGAAAGCTAAGAAAGTATCTTAAGTCTATAAAGCTATTAAGCGATAAGACCGCCTATTGTCTACTTTGTTCTTTGTTTCTGTATTGTTTTGTACTGATTTGTGGTGTTCAATAAAGAGTATTTGTATTGTATTGTATTGTTTCTGTTAATTAGCTAGTAAGCTACAGCTCTTGTGTACAGACATGCAGTTTCTTCAAACGTCGCGAACAGTGCGGAATAATGAGGAAATAGTCCAGGAATCGTGTTCAAACCCCACACCAGACTAGATAGAAGATAGACTTTAATATGGCAGCCACAAAGGTGCTATCAATGCTATCGAGTTATTGACGTCACTCACCCTTCTATGCCCGGCGAAGCAGTCATGTTTCAATTTAGTACCTGAACTGCATGAAGCATCCAAATGTAGAGTAGAGCCATATGTTAATTTCTGTATAAACACGGTATCTGTGTGGTAATAATATTTTTATCTTCCAAGCAGGTCTGGGAGTAAAGAAAACACATGGAATGTACCAGTTGCTTCTCTTCCCGCACAGATGAATGGAATGGGCGAAAATCATAGGAATCATGCTATAGGCGATGCTGCTAGCAACCCATCACTATTTTGATTCTTTTATCCACCGTTACGCCTACAATCTTGCTATCTTCCCGCACAGATAGTAAAAGCCGATCGAGGGAATGGGCATAGGAATCATGACTTTTATAGGCGATGCGGCTAGCAGCCCGCCACTATTTTGATTCTCCTTTCTACCTATACGCCCACAATCTTGCTAAACGTGGCCTTTAGGTCTTGCCACCTTAGGCTCTGTCTACCCGGTAAGTGATAAAGACGTGATTTGTGTATTTAAATTTTAATTTCCATGTGCAGGTCGTTGTTGTATCTATAGAGTTGGAAGTCTATAATTAAATAAGGAACGAAGAACAGCTGAATTCAATTTTAAAATTAAACCTTTACCAGTAGCGTTGGCATCACTTGTAGAGAAAATGTCTAAAACTAAAAAAATATGTTTGTTTGATAAAACAAACTTCATACTTCAGGTGATTGATAAATCACCTTTCTGGTATGAAGATCGCGGCCATTGTAATTTGTAGTTAGGTACTTTCAGGTTGAATGTACGCATTGTCTTATAATTAGCAAGCTTCTGCCCGCGACTTCGTCTACGTAGAATTATATAACATAAAAACCTTCCTCTTGAATCACTCTATCTATTAAAAAAAACCGCATCAAAATCCGTTGTGTAGTTTTGAAGATATAAGCATACATAGGGACATGGGGACAGAGAAAGCGACTTTGTTTTATGCTATGTAGTGAAGTGGTTGATTTGTTAAGTACTAGAAATTTAAAGGACTTCGAGTAACAGGAGCAACATTTTATGGTTAGTACGTGTTCTACTTTCTGAATATCAACTATTATTATAACTAGGATTCTTATTAGGGCGTAGATATTTCACTGCTCAGGGTTGATTTATTAGGGTTTTCTCCATACATACTGATGCCTAGTGCCCGCCCCCGGCACTCGGCCTTTGTTGCTTGACTGAAAACGTAAAAGCCTCTTAGTACTGTATCCGATATACTTTAATGCTACCATTAGCTGATTAATAATGTTGCGAGAACTTATTAAAGGAGCTGATGTTAAGTGAAATTAAGTATTGGACTAAGTGTTCCTGAATTTTCGTGTAACTTCCATGCTGGTCTGGGAGCGAAGAAAAAACAGAATGTACCAGATGCTTCTCTTCCCGCGCAGATGGTAAAAGCCATCGAGGGAATGGGCGAAAATCATAGGAAACACGTTATAGCCAATGCGGCTAGCGACCCATCACTATTTTGATTCCATTTTCCACCTATGCGCTCACTATCTTGCTAAAAGTGGCCTGTAGGTCTTGTTACCTTAGGCTCTGTCTACCCCTTAAGGGATAAAGACGTGACTTGTGTATGTATGTATTTTCGGGTAAGTAAAAATTCTTGAACTGTATAGATGCAGGGTATATAAATAAGATGTCTGTCTCCTCTATGGAATCTTTCTTAAATTTATCAAAAAAATTATGATTTGATCAAATATAGGCACCTCATTTCATTAAATATTTTCATTTAAACTTATGTAACATGGGATAAATTTACTGTATGAGTGGAATACCTGTTCAAGGCTAAGGGTTAATCGACCTGTTAGTTATGCTAACTACATTGGCTAGGCAATCAATAACCATCCCTGATTAACGTAAGCGAGTCTTAAATACACACACCACAGAGAACCTACTGCGAATATCATGTTAGTTTATCCAAGTGATATTGTCATTTCCAAATTACAAATACCTAGTTGAGAATAGGTAAAGGGAAAGAAAAATATACCCACGGCACCGTGGCATCTTGCTGGGGCGGGGAGGTTTAAGAAAGGCATTGGCGTGCTGAAAAATAGAGCTCTTTCGATAAACTGGACTTACGAGTATGACCTGATCTGAGTCGCTGGTGGAGAGAGGACACTCTGGACAGAGAAGTCAGCGACCGTCAATTATGTTGTTTCAGTGAGGCTTTATATTCAAGAGTGGCATTTGAGATGCTTTTTAGTAGATTGTAATTGGAGATACCTATTTGTCGAAGTAATATTCCAGCTGAGCAAAGGCGTCCATTCTTCACGATTTTAAGCCGGTCATCATGTAATCCAAGCAAAAATATAATAAATTTAATGGAAGCAGTTTTTTCGGATGAACGATTCCGAATAAATCGTAATCGACTTCCATGCAGATTACCGAAGTCGACCTTACAAACAGACCAATTAAATCAGAGTCGTTTTGCCGAAGCCGAGATTTCATCTAGATTCCCCCATTGTTAGTTTTCAATGGGTCTCGTTAAGGCGCCTCAAATGGCCTGCTGGGCCTATCCCTTTTGTTAGTAAACGAGCCCTTGATCGATCTCACAACAATGGGCCAATTTCAATGCTAGTTCGGCTTACTTCAGAATCAGGTGGGCTTTCGGATTAAAGTGGGGCTTAGTGAATTTTTAGCATATTTTCCTGAAAGATTGGAGTTTCTCCTCTGTCGGTGTTGTGTTTTGACTGAATCCAACAATATTGTGGCTTTATAAAATTCAAGGGTGTGTTTCTCTTTTGTTCATTTACCTTAACTGACACCGACTTTTCAGGGTATGCCTGTACCAAATATCCAATCTCGTCCTTGGTTTGGACGTATCGACCGTCGCAATTCTTAACTGTTCTCGGCAAAAATACTAAACGGTACCAACTTTTGCATTAAGTGACTAAGATTCTATACCTAATGAAAGTATCTAACCCACTGATAATCTTTTATCATTTTGATTCTACATAGATGATACAAATTTCTCTCATAGTTTATAGTTTCCTTAGTTTCCTTTAACCTTTGTTAAGCTTTGTTAACCTTTGTTAGTTAACGTCTTAGATTGAAAATAAAGCAACTATCATAAACTTTATTCAAGTAAAAGTTATAAAACTATCCTTTGCAATGGAACAGTCGACATTCCCGAGCACATAAAATGGATTTGAACATTACGTTAGACTAATTTTGTAATTAACTCAATTCACTATCCCAACTCCTTACATAATATTCAACAAACGAACATTTACGTACACATTTACTTACTGACACACGGCTGAGGAAGAAGTTAACTCACATTTTGAGATATTCCTCTTATACATACTGTCACGCCTTTTCTTACAGGGGTACGCAGATAATTCTTTGTGGAACAAATCCCTCCTTTGTTGCTATGATCCTGACTTACCTCTTTCACTTCATCTCATTCATCAATATCTTCATACATACTGGTCATCTTACTTATCTGCGCCTTATATTATAACTAACTGTTCCCCGCGACTTTGTCTGCGCAGAATTGAAATTAGTATCCCAGGTGTGAATTTGTTTGATTTTTCTCGACATTTCTAACATTTATCATAATATTTCAACCAATTAACACCAAACCTCGACAAATTATATACATAAACCTACCTTGTGAACTCTTAATATCGATTGGTGGAAACTACATGAAAATCCCTTCAGTTGTTTTTAAGTTTATCGCGAACAGAGAGACAGACAAACTTAGTGGAGGACTGTTTTATAATATTAATTTAGAGATTAACAAAAAACATTTACCTAACCGTAGTTCCATAGTTTGATCGAATTTAACGCCTAAGTGGTCGAACCAGTAAAGAAAATCAATATCTAGTAGATTATGTAGGACCTATGAAAAGCAACCCATGAAGGGAATGGGCGAAAGTCTTAGAAATCATGTTATATAGGCGATGCGACTAGCAACCCATCACTATTTTGATTTCCCTTTACACCTATACGCCCTTAATCATGCTAAACGTGGCCTTAAGGTTTTGTTACCTTAGGCCTCGTCTACCCCGTAAGGGATAAAGACGTGATGTATGTATGTATGAAAAGCAGCGCTGTTCGAGGGTAAACGAGCAAAATGCTTGTTGTTTTGCATATAATTGTTCTACTTATGTAAATTATAAATGTGTAATTCAACAACATGAAACTACCGTGAGACTTAATCGTAATTACACATAAAACGGATAACTCGCGTATAAAAAGTCGAGTCACGTATAAAATGACGATGAAATCGAGGGTAGTTGTGCGCCGCTGTCAGTTGCGTCGAGCAGCCGCGCGAACAGAGCGCTGGCGCGCAGTGTTCGTTTCGCTGCCGCCAGGGCGAGCGCTCCGAGAGGAAGGACTACGGAATAGTCCGAAACTTGTCAAGCGTGAGTTATCCGTTTATGTTTATGTGTAATTATAAAAATATTCTATATAATGTCGTAGTAATTTTGGTTGATGGTTATCACACGGTTATTCATTTTATGTATTGATCCCTTAACGTCAGCTATTGTTTTGTCGTATATTCCAGAAGATACGAAGTATTGGGGCTGCATCTCGCGTTAGGAAGTTTGAAACTCGCACGCAACTTGGAAACTTTTGTCATATGTCTCCTTCCGCGGACAGGATAACATGTTCAGATTGTTTTTGGATCCCGGCTACAGCTGTACCATTCATATATTTTTTCATATCTATCTTCAAAAACAGTAAATCATCATGGATAGTTTTTCGGTTACGAAACTTTTTGACAACTTAGGTACCTTAACTTAAAATATTAGTGACTATTACTTACGGGAATTAATAAAAAAAAAGACATTGTACTTAATAACTTCATGAAAAATGCCGTTTTATCGAGCAAAAATGCATTTTCATGCAATATTATTTTTCGAACATTACATAACAAACTTCTTCAAACTTTCTTTCATGCTGTTCTAGGAGTAAAGAAAAAACATAGAATTTACCAGTTGCTTCTTTTCCCGCGCAGATGGTAAAAGGCCATCGAGGGAATGGGGGAAAGTTTAGGAATCATGGTATAGGCGATGCGGCTTGCCTTTCCACCTATACGCCCTTAATCATGCTAAGTGTGGCCTTAAGGTTTTGATACCTTTGGCTCTGTCTCCCCCGTAAGGGATAAAGGCGTGATATATGTATGTATGTACCTATGTACTAAACAAACGACGATTATAAATAAGTAAGTAAATATAAAAATAAAGAATAAATCGCAATTGACAAAAACCGACAAGGTACAATGGCTAACTTATTCCTATGACATATCGTTTGCTTACCTTTTTGCCTGTGTGTACGACCGGTGTGCCAGTTACAGGGAGAGTGCGGGTTAATTGAATAATTTCCATATTACACGCGTCGTCTCGCACACGCCCGGAACCAACGTTAATGTGCTAATTAAAGAATGTTCTTGTTGTCTCACTTCGCGCGTGCTCAATCGGCTAAAATCTTAGTTGAAGTTCTTGACGCAACAAATGTCTCCACCGCGTTCGCGTTGCCACCTCAATTAGAACTAAACTATGACTGCCATATTTGGCAGTGCTATACTTAAATACCCTATTGCTGCCTAAGCTTGTAAAGGTAAGCAACATAACACGTTATAACTGATGGTATAACTACGCAGACGAAAAAGATTAGTCTCGGTCTAGGTAATTTGTCATTTTGTCATGCATGCTAGAGTTGGTCTCATTTATAGTTACAAGTGTAAAGATAGACAAAAATAACAAATTGGGGGCTTATTATATAACAGTGCGTGGTCAAACTAGACGTGGGACGTAGGACTTGCACGTGTCTTGGAGGATATAAAAGTCACAGTCTTTTGCGTAAATCAGAGACTTTATTTGGCGTTTGTTTACTTATGTAGGTACCTACTGTTTACGTCAAGGAATCCTTGTTTGAGCCGTTGTGTTGTTTTGTTACTTACAAGTTTGTTTATTAGTTGAACTAAGTATACATTGTACTATCTACGCATGAGGAACGGAAAAGTGTCTGTAGCGTAGCTTCAGGCATTGCAAGCAAACAAATAATCATAAATGAACTCCGTTTTATGATCCTGACTGAACTATCATTCATTCTTCAAACGCTACAACGGTTGGTCATAACATAAGTTAATTTCACTTTGTTTCGGAATGTGCAACAGAGACTATTTAGCTGGTTCATGTCTTTTCTCTCAAGTTCTATTGTCTTAGACGGATGCCTCAGCAAAAAGGAACCATTATTGTTTTTTGTATTTCTAAAGGAAGAATTTGTGAATTACGTCATGTCTAAACTATAAACATTGACTTTATTTATCATAGCCTTCCGTCCGCAGCTTCGCCCGCGATAAATTAATTGTCCCGTAGGAAAAGGTATTTTCCCGCGGTAAAAAGTAGCCTATGTCACTCAGTGATAATGTAGCTTTCTAACGGCAAATTTTTTTTTGAAATCGGTCCAGTAGTTTCAGAGCCTATTCAATGCAAACAAACAAACAATCAAATTTTTCCTCTTTATAATATTAGTATAGATCATTCAAGAAATCTCAATTTTTTGTAACTAATACTCGTTCTTCATTGTACCCATTCTATTGTTGATAGTTCTTACACAGGTTTTCGACCTGAATGATGTTCGATCGTTACCGAAATCGGGAGCCAGACGCTCCCATAGCAAACTTACACCTTATGCTATTATACAGAACAAAGACTGCAAATAATCGATCTCCTTTGTTGTCTAATAGCGTCTGATTCAGTGCACCAAGAATGATAATTAAGGGGCTTTCATACGATGGTGTCGCAACAAACATAGAAACGCAGTAGCTTAATTTCTAGTATAAGGCCAACTGCGCGGTCAAATGTTACTCGTTCTATAAATAAGAAGTCGACGAGATAATGAATTCGGCTTATGGTATCTATGAATGTGAAGTACCTACTCAATACCCGTTTGGCTAGCTTGCGAATAAGTCTTTCAAATTAGGATCGAACGTCTGGGGTGAGATTTTCTACCTATAAGCAAAACGTTTCCATGAAGTAATATTTGCCCTTGGAATATAATTATAAGTTGACCCGTCCACTCGGAGATATTACACGGAATCGAGTGCCTTCCGTTGTGGAAGTGACGCTGAATCAGAAACCTGCCGTCCATCGGAAGAATGTTATTCCTAAAAGCTACCACCATCTTGCTCGGTAATCCTACCGCTAGGTAGCTTACACTGGCGTGTTTTCGGCGTGGAGAATAACACAACCGGTAAATTTACAGCCTATGCTGGCAATGCATCTGAAATCCGCGTTGGTCACCTACCATCAGTTGGAACAAAAATAATTTAGGTACAGAAAACTTAAGCCAACAATATAGGTACCTACTGCCTCGATTTGTACTATGGCAGTTCTCTATTGTTGGCAAGCTGTGGTCAGAGCATGGGCGAGAGGCTGATTAATTTATAGCTTTGTTAGATTCCAACCGCTGCTGTATGTGGTTTAAAGACAAGTGACCGGAAGCCTCAAGCCACCCTAACCGCATCATTACCTCAAATGAAGTACAACCAAATACACAGGATGAGGGGAACAATAATTAATACCTATGGGAGTTTGCGGTACAACAATGCAAGGAAGATGTTTGGGCTACGAAGAATTTTGGTTTTAGTGTGAGAATTTGGAAGTGTCTGAATCTTATCGTGTATGTATGTATGTATAACTCTTTATTGTACATAAAACACAAGAAAAAGATAAATACAGGACAACACACATGCACAAAGGCGAACTTATCTCTAAAAGGGATCTCTTACAGTTAACCTTTGAACCTTTTTAACCTTTTGTGTGTTGTAAAATCGAAAGCATACAGTTACACTTTCGTCATTTCGTCAGTTACATTTTTTTAACACGTACTTAAGTGGTAGCTATATTTTCTCTGATAGCCATCCCAGACAAACCTAAGCTTTAGAGTAAAATAATTGAAATCGGATCCCTTTGCAAATGAACATTTACAGAAGGCAAGTTAACCGTGTCTGCATGAATATTTTGACAGCAAGATCGGATTCTGTCTGCCGTCCAGAAGAACAGATGCTTTGTTTACTCGTTCCTTAGAACTTATTCACGCAATTAAAAAGACATCTTTTGACAGAGTTGTTTCATTTTTCGTTTTTATAGCAATTGGTCTGCTCAGTGAAAACTAAGTTTTTGAATAAGCGAAATAGTTTTTCAGGTGTATCGAGGGGGAATTTGAACGCGCGCTTTTAGGCTATACGCGCCAAGCGTCCCAATAGTGCCCTACCATCTGGACCACTCCCGACCTGACCTCCGAAAGCGTTATCGCTTGTATAAGTATGTGCCATTGGGATGGATAAGACGTTTAATATTATCGTGATACTGGTGGAGACCTCGAAGCCAAACGCCTTCGCCAAAAGATCCGCCCTAAGCCTTCCTAGGTACACCTACAATTCCGTGGGTCAATTGTACTGTGCACCGTGCAACCGCACCTTTAAAACCAAATTTGGTTTCGCCAGGTATTCTCGGTCTCACCTCCGGAGCTAACAAGGTTCCCGTTGACGGATACGTCAAGAAGGACATGATAGTACTGCTCAAAAGAAAATAAGGGCCGCCAGTAATTTGGTCGTTACGTGAAATTTATATCATCATCTAGAGCCTATATACGTCCCACTGCTGGGCACAGGCCTCCTCTCAGAACGAGAGGGCTTGGGCTATAGTTTCCACGCGGGCCCAGTGCGGATTGGCAACTTCACACACACCATTGAATTGCGTCGCAGATGTGTGCGGGTTGCCTTACGATGTTTTCCTTCAAAGCAAATGGTAAATTTCAAATGTAATTCAACAGTAATTAACTTATTTTAAAAAACAGTGATACGATAATTTTGTAACTAATTAAGCTAACAAACATTTAATTAATTTGTCAATTGTTTCACTTATTTCAACTAATATGAAATCGGTCATACAATAAATGGTGCAGGTGGCCCTTGTGTTCTTTTGAACAGTATAAGATCGTGGATTCCAAAAGAACCGTATTCACTGCGATACGCGATATGCGATATATCATACAATAATATTTCTCGTCAGTCTAATCCAGTGGTAATCCACTGGTGGTCCCTGGAAGCATCTAAAGTAGTCCGCGCGGCCAATCTAATAAATAATTAGATAAGTGACAACCAGACAATCCGTAAAGGTGCAATTCCGTCCATTGGGGCCGATCGAAGCCATTAGTTAGATATTATGTAGTTACTAGGTGGTCCATGGCAAGAGAGAATTTTTTGTCAAATATTCCGTCGTGTCTGAAAGGTTAAGAACCACTGGTCTAATCAATGTCATTAGCGGCGTACGGCTGCAAGAAAGTGCAAGAATCCCGAGCCAAACAAAGTTGTGGGTAAATTCCTTTTTTTTTCTTGTAGTGAAGGAACCCTAACATTTAATACGGTTGATGTCAACGCAGGCTTTAAGCGCGCTTCATTACTATGCAGATTGCTGGCATTAGCCAGAATTCAATTTCTCAAAATTATAACTTAATGCCCCATAATGTTTTCCGTTTCTACACGTTGTTAATGCTAGAGTGAGGTTTCTTTATGATTAGCTGAGTGAAAACTACTTGATAAGCTTTTTTAATGGAGTAAAGAACATTAAATTATTTATCAAACAGCGTTTTCACTTATCGATGCCCGTTAGACGGTTATTTTAACGAAATAGTAAAGAAATTGAATGGATTTAATAAATAATTTATAATTTTCTGTTATTATCCACAATAACTGCCAAATAGTCTTTAAAACTTTGTGAGTTTAATTAAGACTGATATTTTTTTTCTATAAGTGCCCAAACGATTAGTCGCAAAAGATTTGTAAGTATCTCTCACTAGCACGCGTCCTTTCGTTCGAACTGCGGACTAACATAATAACGTTGTAAAAGGCAGTTGAAATTAAACACTTCCCATTGTACAGACAAAAACAATACGCAGTTCTCACGCTGCGAAATAAATTATTAACTTGACAGGTTTACATTTCGAAGGCTTTTGTCTCTGGAGTTTATTTTTACAAAATTTTAAATGACGCCAGCGGAGGCGGCCAAAATGCAAATATTGCTGCAATAGCTTGCTCATGAATACGTCGTTGTTAAGATTGCAGACTAGTCTTCTTATCAATTTTCCGCCAACTATCGCAGGGATGGCGATTCGAGATCGATTAATAACAAAGAAATATTTATTTAGGGCTCAAAAAAATTAATTAAATTTTGGTTTACTTATTACTACTTAGTTGCTGCCCGCGACTGCGCCTCTCAGTTTTTTGTTTAATTTTTCACACAAATCTGGTCCTGACAACACCCATCGGCACACCTGAAAAATCTATTTAGCTGAATAGGGACTATCGTTTCTTTGCTCACCAGTTGGCGCCACTGTTGACTAAGGTCCAGAACTATAGCTGTTAAAGGCGACTTTATAAGATCGGCGCCGAAACAAAGTTTTAAATCTCGAATCTCATTAAGTTTATTAACTCTAAATAACTACCTTTAATTTTAACTATGAGGCCGCTTACTATCGCGCCTCTTTTTCTTAATTCCGCTTTCAAAGCGTTCACATACATCGCCAAATCATCCATATTTACGATAATTTCACGAAAGAGATCACTTTATAACAGGTAAATGAAAGAAATTATAATTTATGTCTCACGAAGCCCGCAAAAACCAGTGAAAAATGAATGTTATTGGATCTCACGCGACACTACCGCCTCTAGTGGGAAATTCACACGCGATAGCCCCCATTGCATTGATTCAAAAATCGATCATTTTCCAAAGAACGCCACCCCTACGGAGTTTGCTAGTTGCTCGCCCCCGGGTATGTAAACAAGCGGAATCCCGGAGTGCCTCTTAACTAACAAAACATACTTTATGAGCAATTTCTAATGAATACGCTGACGAGACGCTTATGATGAAAATGAAAATGGCGTGGGAAGGAAAATAGACTATTGAATGGTGATATTTTACTATCAAGATGTTTCTGTAGTTTGTGTACATATATACTTGATATAAATATGTATTATGATCATATTGCAGTCTTTGAATGTTGACACGAACGAAGTAAACAATATGCCGTATTGCTTACTAGTCATTACAAAAAAAGTATTGATGCCCAATCTGCGCCCGCCATGTCTCTGAAATATAGTCGTTCTCAGCCATACTTGCGCCAAACATTTTCTTTTTCGACAGTCTTATGTTTCCTAATCACTACATAGTATAAAACGAAGTGGCTTTCTCTGTCCCTACATCCCTATGTATGCTTAAATCTTTAAAACTACGCAACGGATTTTGATGCAGGTTTTTTTTAATAGATAGAGTGATTCAAGAGGAAGGTTTATAATGCATAATACATGCATAATATACCGTGCGAAGCCGGGGCGGGTCGCTAGTAACTATTAAGGCAATGTTAACGATTGTAACTTACCCATCACACTTCCAAAACTCCTGAATGATGAATTGATGACGTTCCCACGCACAACACAATTTCAGAAGCTCGAGATAAAAATAAAACAGTCAAACGACGGTCCCCTCAAACGGAGTTTCAGCAAGTACATTCAAGTTCAGCTCGTAAGGAATGTTCGTGTCACCCGGAGGCTACAGTGTTAAATCTTAATCTCAGCTCTTGAGGGCCCTCGGTACTTGGACAAACTAAAGAGTCCCGTGCCGGCCCCCGAAAGGGTCCAACTTAATTAAACAACAGTTACTTTGAAACTAGATTTAGGAGCAGATTGTAAAATGTTTTGGTAAGTTTTACTTCGAGTTATTGGGTAATGTTAGCAGCTGTGGTGATACGAATGTATTTTGAACGAATTAAGTTTCAAGGAGTGTGTTGAACGCAAAATATTCTAGCGCGTGGTAGGTGTTATTAGTATGATAGGCACAAAGTGTGAAAATTAAACAACTTTTACAAGACCTTATCTAAAGAAGACGGTGCTTTATCTTTGGCGGTGTTCTTCAATTTTTGTTCCCCCGACTTTTATTAATCAGATACGTAGTCGTCTAATTCGTTTTAATTAAAGCAGCTCCCATAACACACGAGGACGACAGACATATTGAATGAAATTAGACGTGTCTCTTGAGAATTTCGGGAGACTTGAAACTGAAATGAATTTGCCAGATAGGTAGATATAGACGCTAGACTGTAATGCAGGGTCTGGAATACCTCGTGGAAGCTGAGAGAGGGTAAGTTATACATATAAAGAGCTTCGACGTGAAATTCGATGATCAAAGTGTCTTTGAACTGGGATCCTTGCAGGTACTGGCGATCAAAAATAATGGATAACTGTTCACACTATTTGTAAGAAAGAAGAAAAAACGAAATAAAATATTGTGTTACGATTCCAAAAGTATGTAGAGTGTATGGAGTATATGGAAGAGGTAAAGAGTTTGTATGGAAGGTGACTCCTTTTTTTGCACGTCAGTGTAGATGCAGTGTGTTTGGGATACGACTTGACGTGTGCTTGCTCGTTAATATTAGCGCTGGGTTTATTTGGCAAATAATTTCATTATATTTCTGCTGAAAGCTTCAACAAAATACATCCAACTTATGTCCTGAAAATTGCAAACAGCTGCTTTTAATATTATTAAACCGTAATTTAATTACGAACCGAGCTACAATTATTGTTTTAAGCAACGGCGCGCATCTCCTACGGGATCTTTCTTTTTCACATGACTATTCTTTTGGTTGCCATTATTCTTGTTCTTTTTCATGTATTCAAAAGTCTACACCGAATAAATTAGTGTTCATCATTTCGTTTTGTTTTAAGTAATTCAAATGTGTATGGGCTTTCCACGCTGGTCTGGGAGCAAAGAAAAAACATAGAATGTACCAGTTGCTTCTCTACCCGCGGAGATGGTAAAAGCCCATCGAGGGAATGGGCGAAAATAATAGGAATCATGTTATAGGCGATGAGGCTAGCAACCCATCACTATTTTGATTCAATTTTCTACCTATACGCCTACAATCCAACAATACAATACAATACAATAGCCTATACGCCTACAATACAATTGTGTTTGTCAATTGTATTTCTTTTGTTTATTTTGCACAATAAAGAGTTTTCATACATACATACAATCTTGCTAAATGTGGCCTGTAGGTACCTGTTACCTTAGGCTCTGTCTACCCCGGGGATAAAGACGTGATTTGTGATATGATTTGATTTGAAATGTGTATGATATAATATGATTACAGTGTTCATTTACTTAGCCGGTTGTTGTGACGTTGATTTATCTGTGTCTCTCGTCTCTTTTTACACCGAAAAGTATGGGATCAAAGCATACTTCGGCGTTATTTAAGTGCTCTCCAAGGGTGTGAATATACTCATCGAGAACTTCGTGAAGCGTCTGCGCTGTTTTTACACGTTCTCTATTAAGAATTGAAGATAATAATTGACCGTTGTAAATAATCGTCGCAATAAACTAAAGTCTAGTAAAGTGAACGTAATCTCTATCAGGAACAAGAAAATTATGTTTAAAAATAAAGCGTAAACGAACAAATACAAAAAACTAGTTATTGGCTTGACTCCGTTCGTAATTTAAAGACACTGAACAACACACTTAATTTACTTATATTAACAAAAATAAAAACTACCTACCTACCTTCTAACTACCTACCTAGCTAACTTAAAAACAACGAAAATAAAACTTACGCTAACAATTAAAATAAATGTGGACCATTAGCCCCACCTAATCCCATCCCATCATATTTACTCTTATTTGATTACAGATGTCTAAACTGCCTTCCCAATGGATAGCCGTTACCTAAAATTGAATCCGGAAATACAATTACCAAATGCGTAATCGGACCGATGTCATTAAGGTAAATTTGGCACGTTACATAGCGGCACAGCTACGTGTTGTTTTCCACATCCTACATGGCTCAGCGCACGGGAAATTTCACCATATTAGCAAACCGGATTGTTCGCAGCCAAGTTCCGATGGCACGGGGGTAAATTCAATAGGACCCTAATTTTCCAGCCCCTGGTACGCACAATGGATCACAATGTAATGCTGTAATGCGAGGTAGACATGTGTCGGGTAAGTGCTGGCTAATTACTGTAGCGAGGTTTGCTTTGATGCTTTTGCTCAACACTCTGTTTACTTGATCAGAAACGATTTGAAGAATATCGTAGGTTTGATCTAGATGTTCGAGTAGGTTAGGTTTGTGATTAGTATAATTTTACATAGTTTTAGGTAGGTTTCGGCAATGTGAAGTTACATAGACAGAATAGAGACAGTGAGTCATACGGGACCTCTTGCATATTGGAAAGTAACTTTGATAATTCTTATACTAAGGTTTTGTTACGTCTTTAAATATAAACACAGAGAAAACCTGCAGTCTTTTGATCGCAAAAACATATTTTGAAACATAATATCAAAATCAGCTCCAATATACCCTAAGTACCTTCAAAATGTGTTATCAGAAATGATATATTAATAAAAAACTTGGCGCGAAAAGCGTGCCGCGTACGTGTCTTCAGAATTCTGTCGCCACATGCGACTGACGACGCGTTTCTATTATCAAAAAATGATGGCAGTTTTTTGTAGGTAGAGATTGGATTCAGACCTATTTGTTGTTTAATATTATAATGTGGAAATGTACTCGTACTAAAGGTGACGATTCTTTACTAATTCATTTATAGAGTCGGAAATAAATGAGAAACATGTTTGTATGTGTACTACATACAGATTGTTTAGCCACAAATATTGTAAAAAATATTTGATGATGATGAAGAGAAGCAATGCTAGGTTATAAAGCTAAAAGTAAAAATAAAAGCTTACGAGGTGGGTTGAGTGTTGGACTAGAATGACATATTTCAGTTAAATTCTTCATATTCATTCTAGGTAGCCGTTACTTTTTAACACGCATTGCACGTACCTGTCTTTGTATATGTATGCGTGCACGCAATTGAAATAGAACTGAACGAACTTCACAAATGAATACGGCTTAACGTTGCGCGGGGCTTAAAAACGAATAAAGCTCCCTTTAAATTCGTAAAAAAACCGTGGAATATGGCCGCGGATATGTCAACAGTACGTGATGGTGATTTCAATCAGTCGGGTCGTGTTATTGTTTCGGTGCTCTCGACAATTTTATCACAATGACGCTGGACTGGTTCCACACGGCGCCGGGAACTCTCTGGATTGTTTTGTACTGTACCAGTGAGAAATGGGCTTAGTGTCATATCAGGATGGTATGATTTACCCATTATCTTCACGATGAGCTTTAATATTATTTGCACATGCACATGCACAAATCACGTCTTTATCCCTTACGGTGTAGACAGAGCCTATATATGGCAACAGGTACCTACAGGCCACATTTAGCAAGATTGTGGGCGTATAGGTGGAAAATAGAATCAAAATAGTGATGTGTTGCTAGTCTCATCGCCTATAACATGATTCCTATTATTTTTGCCCGGGTATCTGCGCGGGTAGAGAAGCAACTGGTACATTCTATGTTTTTTCTTTGCTCCCAGGCCAGCATGGAAGATAATATTATTTACATAAGGTAGATAAAAAACTACAGAGCCACATAATGAAATGACTATGAAAATCTATGCTGAGCTATGAAAGATCCGTTTGTATAGTTAGCCAAATAAGTGCTTTACCATATTTTGTATGTATATATGTATGTAAACTCTTTATTGCACATAAAAATTAAAAAAAATACAGAAATACACAGAAAATAGTACAAAGTTGAACTTATCCCTAAGAAGGGATTTCTTCCAGTTAACCTGACACAGAAAGGAATAGTTTACAAAGAAAGGCAAGCAGTCATTGTAAGTCCTATTTATGTTCCCGAATCAGAAGAAAACACTATAAAGCTGATTGTCACATTAACTTCAGTTAAAATACTCTTTTAAAATTGTCACTGAAAGCTAGACAACAAATGTCCACTGGTAGATCTCAAGGAACATCTAATATGATTCTGACGCATTTCTAAAACGTTGGTCGGTTGATTGCTCCTTATACCCAGTTGTGTAGTACTACTGACAAATAAATAAAATAAGTAGACAAATCATGAACTTTATGGAATATCTCATGCAATGCTGTCATATTTATTGAGACAACATGACCGGCGCAACGCTCCCGGCGTCCAAAGGCACGCAGCGAGCATTTTAATCCGCGTAGTGCACTCACTCACAATACTAAGCCTTATCAAATAGCGGTGCGTGAGCGCACGTAATCTAGCGCGAGCCCATTGCATTTATGGGTTTAATGAAATATCGTGTTAACCGAATTGGCAAACAAACAACTCCGGTCTTGAACGAAGCCACCTTTGGACTACATAATGAATATCAAGGAAGTATGTTCAAGAGGCTTGTAAAATTAAGAAAAGACTAATTTGAGATACATTCCTGCTAGGCACGGGGAACTCTTGAATCCGAAATTCAAAGTTTGTTCAGCAGAATTTATACAGCATTTGAATTTGTTCTAGTCTGCCTCGTTACTAGTATCTTATGTTATCATCTATTCTATCTATTATTAATCCATCGATATTCATCTTTAATTTTTCCCACCTCATTCGTGAGATGGGTGATTTGTGCCTTGATATTTCCTGGTTTGGGGTAGGTATCCGTTACCGAGGAGTTTCATTCTTACTTTGGCGAGGGCATCACATTCACACATGATCAAACCTCTTCGCCACTTCTACAATCGTTATCGGCATTTGCGAAGCCTTTGTGTCCTGGAATCCAAACCAGTCTCACTTTGTTATGTATATCAAGCTTACCAGTTAACTACTAAGTACTAAAATCGCAGCAACCAGCGTAACTGTAAACCATTTATTTATACTGTGGTGTGACCACAATACAGAGATCTCTCTGCAGGCAGATGTTAGATCCAATGTATACACGAATGCGACGAATAAATTACTTATGACTTATGACTGTTGAATAACTAGAGGACGGTGAAACCGATATTTATAATTTGTATCCCGATCTCATAATTTCCAAGCTCTTCCGTAATTCATCGTTAGCAAAACTATCCACTCATCACCATAATATTCCACTAAACGACCTTTCCGAGAACAGAGTGTATTTTAACATGCTCCCCTTCGCAAATGATAATAAAATTCAAATAAAATGACTTAGATGACTGGTCAGTTGAGTCTGATTGATAAACCATAACGACCCCAAACTTGCACAATCATATTATAGTCATGGGTCATTCAATGGATATTTTGATTTTATATTGACTTTCATGTAAACGGTTCCAATGTACGAGTATTTTCGCTTTTAGTCGTGATACATGACAATTTGGTATCCAAATACAGCTATAATGTATCGATATAATAGCAAACCGCAAAATGAGGCCACTTTAAACAACGCCTTGTCGCGTGAGTGTGTGCGTGTCTCGACCCTAGCTTTGCAAAATTTGATTGCACTTGAAGACTTCTGGCGGCCCTATATTGAAATTGTAATACCTATCTTAAACAGGATACTTCTATTATTTTTGGTGTGGTAGAGTCTAAATTAAAAAAAGCAATTAACTTAAGGTGCCTACACTAAAAATTATTACCTACCTTGAAGTACATGTTTCTTAAAAACGACTTAAATATGTACAGCGTCGATATTAACTTTCAATTACCAACTTTTGTGTTGTAAATTTGAACAAAACCCTGTCCTTTTAATCTAATTTGCAGCGACACAAGTTCAAAGTTTAAACAAAGTACAAAGTCAACAAACCAATACTTGGTCACTAACTTTTTAAAACAAAGGCTTCTTTGTTGTATCGATGTCAATATGAACATAATTCGCTTTTGAAGACTTCGAGAGAAAACGGCGATGAAAAGTTGGTTATTTGATTCCGAAATCAGTGTTTTCTTAAATACGAGGTTATTTTGAGTGAGGTTGCAGGGAATCGCATCGACATTATTTACTTTTATATTATAACTTTACATTTACAATGTTTTATGTATCACGTAATAGCACATAAGACAACAGAATTTAGTTCTGATTTTAGCTGTCAATTTCAGTATGGATCTGACAGCGAGCGAACCTAAACTGAACAGGAATTGAAACGCATTAAGACGTCATGGTAACATTTTCAGTATATTTTTTTATCACAGCTATTTTTTGTATTATATAAATACTATTCTATTCGAATTAAAATTCAAAGAGTTCTCACCATTTCCGATTGATATTTTCACAATATTTGTTTTAAAAATCGACTCCCATGTCCTCATCTAACGTGTCTTGAATGCAAACCGTTTAAATAACGCTTGAAAAAAAGATTTTCTTTTTGAACTCTCTTTTACCTAATGTTTTTTACATGCAAATGCAGTGAGCTAAGCGTTTGTATCGGAGATAAGCAACACAACACAATACCAAAGTGCATCACGTGATTCGGTAAATCTGCAGACTAAAAGCTCATAAAATCCGCTAAAGCATTGTAAATTCAGCACCTCGTGTGAGCTAGCGGAATGAAATCAGAAGAGCCCCAGCGAAATTGGATTAAGCGACCTATTGTTGCAAAACGATAAATTTTCTATTCTGACCGGCTAAGCCCCCGTATCGCAATGTTTTACACCGGGATGCCGAGCACTTTACAGGGTTAACTGCAGCTCGTGTATTGTTTTCCAGACTGTTTCTTTTTCCTCGCATTCATTGAAGGCTTTTCTCGATTTAATACGCTTCCCCAGTCAACGGCTAGGAGAGCTCTTGATAATAAAATCGAAATTCCCTTCCGAGGTACCGGTGTGAGAACGGGTTTAGTAAGCTTTTTGTGGCCCTTGCGGTTTATTGTCTGACGTCGTAACTTCGAAATCACTGGATTTAGTACACAGCTATTTTACCTTTTTAAAGAATAAAAAGCCGTCGACACTGTTTCGCTCAATCAAAGTGCTTGCATTAACTGATAATTAGTTTCCCGCTTACTGATATTTCGATATACGAAACAGATAATGATACCCGAAACACTACGTGCGGAATTAAATGGCACCAATTCCAAAGTCGCGTTGCCGGGCGATATCATGGCAACCAATTTAACTTGAACTGTACTATTAAAAAGACTTTCCACTTTCAGTGGTTTTCGTTCACTAGTGGAGATGTCGAAAGGGTCAATTTAGATTGGTATAGTGACTGGCTGCGTGTTGTGAATAAACCATGAGTTGTTTTCAATTTAGCGTAAAAGCGTTCCGTCATAAAAGCTGGACCTCTCTCATAATTAATATTTATATATGTGTGACGAACGATTGTAGTAGTCAAGTGCAGGAGGTTTATTGTCGTAGCTCCATTCAGCTCAATTAAACGTTTCCCTTGAAGCATTTATGAAAATATTAAAAATACTGTATACGCAGAAATGCCTTCAGAAACGTCGTGTAGGTAGATAGAATTCCATTATTTGAATGCGGTTGCTTTCTTGTTAAATACTTATTCTTAATTTCGACTGCAATTTCACGTTTTCTACCGTTTTCTACCTATTAATCAAAATAAACTCTTTTTGTGTGCTCATAATAAATTGGTTCGTTTATTTTTATTATTGGTAATACGTAATTTTATACACAGATCTGGATTTATTAGCTCAGCTTTTCTTTTCACGAAATAATAATGGCAGTAAACGTAACAACTGAAAGGCTCTTTACTATCAAGAAATCGTTCGTTTCGCGTTTTATTTTACTACTTATCCAAATAGACTTTTATTCAAACTGTTCTGTTTTATTCGGTTATTTGGCTTTGTTAAATGTTCTATGGTTACCGCATATACATCTGAAAATTGTTTTTGAATGCGATCAATATTTAATCATATAGGTAGGTACAATTTCAGTTGGTATAGCCTCTTAAATCTGTTTATTGTATACAATATGTGATATAAATTTAACGAGCGATAGCTAACGTAGATATACATTAAAAAATATCCTTTACGATATTTGGCTAAGAATGATTGATTTTCGTGACAAAACTGTTTATTTTTTCGTACAAGTAGATAATTGTTCAAATCAAATAGAAATATTTCGAGTCTTGTCTTTATCAGAACAAGTATCCAACTTAAATAATTTTAAAAAATCCACGCGAAAAAAATGCGGTTTGATGTAATTAAAGTTAAATTGCTTTGGTTTCTTGGGCGAAAAATTGTATCTTAATTTATTTTAAACGCATCTCCGTACCGGAAATATTTTCCTTTGAAGTGGTTTTTGTCCTCAGGGAGACCACGGGAATTTTGCCTTTTCATGTCTTGTTTATGTTGATACGACATTTGTTCGTTGGTGAAGTCTATGCGGTATATGTATATGTTTATGTTATTTTTGTTATGAATCTACGTCTTTCATTTTACTTTAAAGTTTCTACACTTTTGACAGTGGTTGGGTGGTGATGGTGGTGGTACTTTGGAAAATAGTGTGGTGTTTTCCCCTTGCTTTCCACTACCATTGCTGGAGTCCGGAATCCACAGATGGTAATAGAGAGCGCTGCTGACCGATCTCACTAGCAGTCCTTTGGTCGACTTTTACGACACCCACGAGGACAAGATAACAAGGATACAAGAATTGATGTGGACTATGTGCTTAAGGCTACCCTAGTCACCCTATCATTTGTTACATTACTTTCATCAAAGTCTATCATATTATTTAAGCTCACTTAATTCGTTGCCAAGCCATTATTAATTCAACCATTCACAGCGCAAAATTACATCTTCCCACTCAGCAGTGCTCAGAGAACACTGGTTTTATCAAGATCAGCAAAAATTCACCGCACTATTTCTGCTCAGCATAATATTATCACTCGCCAGCATAACAAACTGTGAGTGTGATAAGGAACACGACGGTCTAACGTGAGAAGTGAACTTACCGTCTCGACATAATATAAGAACACAGTAATCTAGAATTAAAATCACAAGCCGATATGATTCTAAAAAGCAAAGCATACATTCACGGGCACTCATGTCACTATTACCATCCTTTCATGTGTGCATCGAGACAGTTGTAGTGTTTCCTCTAGAAATAGTTTTTTCTAACGTAGAGATTATGTATAGCAAGATCTTTCATCTGCTGTTTTTTGATCGTTCACGAATGGTACCTACATCACGCCATTTGCCGATCAACGTCAACCTGTCAACTGTTGCTTATTATTTTTAGCAAAAGATAAATAAGGACAACAGTAAAACAATAATCGTAGACTACATGATCGATGCTAACCGTAGTTTACTAGACGTTTGTTTAGACTGGACATCAATAATAACAATGTCTGACATTCACTGCCACGCGAGGAGGGGATAGTTGACGTACCTACCTCCCAGTAAAGTTTAGGGGACCGATTTGAAGTCAAGTTTGCCAGATAAGAACCAGACTCGGATGCTTTCGCTGTTTACTATTGCCTGAAAAGAGATGCAAGACGATTTATTGCTGGTTCCATAAGAACTCTACATTTAATGCATCCAAATTGTAGGCGACGCACCTATTTAGGCAGCTACCTTTTTATCGAACTATTATATTTTGGCACTGGCCACAAATAAAGTTAATTACACGCAGCGCCAAAAGAAAACTAAAACAAAAGATAGTCGTGTCATTGCTCTTGTCAGCGCTGCGTGTTTTTTTATGTGTTGAATTCTTACTATAATTTAAATTGTTTTATTTATTAGTTTCTACAGTCAACACAAATAATACAACGCGTGTCTCCACAGGTTGATCCCACCAAATTTACAAATCACTTGCTGTTTATAATAAGAAAAGAAGGCAGCGACGTTGCGAAAATATACCAGTTGAAAGCATTCGCTGAAAAAATGTTATGCATCGTTGGCAAGTCAACGAGGACTATAACCAACGGGAGAGTGGTTAACAGGACTAAGAGGGCCTAGGTAGATTCTCATGCCGAGAAGCCCCAATTTCTCTAAGTTTTAAAGAGGCAATAATCCACCAGCAATATTCACCAATCGTCTAGAGGCAGAGGGAGTTCATCCTTATGTGGTCAGCATTCCTAAAATTCCCAAAAAGTCCTTTATTGCCGGACAGTTGAGGAATGGAATTCCCGGCCGGCACCGGTTTTCCCTAAATGACCATCATCTTCAAATCTAGAGCGAACGGGTGTTTTCTAAGCAAGCGTACTACGAGTACATCTTCGTTTATCAATAAGCGTTATTGTGGTGAAACGCAAGCTTTAAAATGTTAAGTCGTTTGAAGACTGTGGTTGCTACACTGGCATTAGTGCCACTGCGGCATAATGCAGTTAACAGGCATGAAAACACGGATAAAGTAGTGTTGTTGGCACTTACACTGGCTTGCAAGAGTTGTAAGCTGTTCTAAACTAGGTTTCAAGCTCACGCTTCAGTAGAAAATAAAATATTGCGAGCTTATTATACTAGTAACAATAAATAGATCTTTAAAGGCTTTTGTTGATGCTTTGCAGCAATATCAACGTTGCTAAAAAATATATAACATTTTATTTTTATTTTATTAATGTCTTTTAGTGCGGTGCTAACTCTTAGAGATTGCTTTCAAAAGATAAGACCACCCATTGCTTCGCTTGTAATTTTCTCCATGCTCTCTGTATTGTGTATTATGTCGAGTTAAAAAAAGAATTTTTAAAGTTTATTTTGCCATTAATATCATCATAGTGAATAGGCTAATATATTATTTTTAATGATGGACCTAAGGTTAATTTTAGAAGAAATACTTCTTAAATATAGTATACCAAAAACTGAAATTCAAATTTTCTCGTACGAAATTATAAGCGGGTATCTCATAATTCAGTTTAATCTGCAGGCAGGTACGTCAGTTAAACTTGGCAGTGTTTTTACGTAAGACTAAGTTTATGGCGGTAATATCTGAACTGAACCAAACTTAGTTGGTGTTTAGGAAGCACCGGCGCCCGCAGGAAACTACCGCCTTTGTAATCCAAAATGGCGTATGTGCATCGAAACTTGGTATAGACATACCTCGTTTTGGAGCGCACAGGATACTAGGTGACTTACGTCTTGGCTCGCTACCCGCGAACTTGTGATCCCCGATTTTTCTGTATCCCTACAAGTTGTCGAAAAGTTTGTTATACGGGTTTGTTTGAAAAAAGTTGATCGTGCTGTCATTTTAAACAGGAAGAAAATGCATATTAACAGGTTGAAGAATTCAATCGTTTTATTTAGAAAAAAGTTTTTGTTGACACGAACCGTTGTCGGAAAATAACCATGTTCTGTATTAGCATGCTGTGTTAAGTATTATGAGACCATAGCTTTAAGTATTTAATCTTAACTTTAAATTGATAACCTCTGTGCTATCCTGGATAATTCATGATAATAGATGGAGGTTGAAAGATTTCCACGGAATAAGGAGCTCAGCAATGGAGGTTAAGCCACGGGTATAAGCTAGCAAATACTTATTTAATAAAACAAAAGCAATGGACATTCCACACAATCATACAATACAATACAAATACTCTTTATTGAACACCAATAATCAGTACAAAACAATACAGAAACAAAGAACAAAGTAGACATTAGGCGGTCATACACTAACTAGACTATAGTTAAAAGGTACGCGCAACCTTTTTTTTGACTATATTTTTTGTTGACTGTGCATACATTGTCATCCATTCTAGATAGTACTGTATACAAAAAAATTAAGTCAATTCGACCCCTAAAAGATAAATGAACGCTTCATTTGTTTCGATATAGTTTCTCTCCCCGAATAATCCTGGAAAATGTATCAAAATTTCACCAATAATCCCGTCAATACACCGACCAAGTTCGGAACAGAATAGATATCATCGACTATCGAAGCAAGTTGGGCGAGTCCGGTCTCACTTCCGCAGCAAATGGCAGTTGCGGCGAGTTCGCTGACTGCCACTCAGCGAACTCGCAGAACGAAGTGTTTATGTTCTCGTTCTGTTGTGTTTTGACGGCGATATGATAATAGGGAAGAGCGAGTTTGTGGTATTGCAAATATACGTATAGTCGCTGTGGCTGAATACATCTTTCAGAATTTATTATCGTTCTGTATTGTGGCCTTTTTTTTAAGTCGAGGCTTCACGGTCGATGTAAGCCGCTTCCAACCGAGACAACTGAAGGTCTACGGGGGAAGCCTATGTCCAGCAGTTGGACGTCCTACGGCTCATATGGCGAAGATTGCCGCAATTCAATATTTTTAATTTAAAACTCACTTTTTGTGAGTCTCTAGTTTACTGCTCCTCTCATCTACTCAAAGGTTAACGAACTGGTAGAGATCCATTATACGCATAGTCTACCTATGTATGTATTATTATTATAATATCTAATTATTTTCTTGATAATTGTGTTTGTTTTTTTATACATACACATACATACATAAATCACGTCTTTATCCCGTACGGGGTAGACAGAGCCTAAGGTGACAAGAAAGGCCTAAAGGCCACGTTTAGCATGATGATTGATGATGATGATTTTTATTTTTATTTTTGTACAATAAAGAATTTCATTGTCGGAAATCTTTAAACGCGCTTTAACGCATTGACATGTTTAATAATAGCTATCTAAATACCTACCAGAAGAACGAGCCAGCAGACTTAAGCAAATTGACAGATTTTTTAGGGACCATAAAGGGGAATTAACAATATCTGGAAAACATTAAATATTTACGGGCGAATTCAAAACTAGCCGTAGAAGTTCGAATTAGATTGTTTACTAAAAGTTTAACTCGACTTAAGTAAACAACAGCCACGTTTCTCGAAACCTTTTACTTTTAAACATAACTTTAAGATTTATGCTTTCCACTTGGCACCTAGAACGATGTAAACAACAAGATTGCATCCATTCGCTCAATGAACTCCGATAGAGTTATTCACCGCAAGCGGACTAGATATCGCCGAATCAAAAACGTTCTAAACACCAGATGGGCATTGGCGCTTACATCATTTTTCTTGTGAGTAAAGACATCTATTTCGAATCCCGGATGTCCGACTCGCTACGCTTTCAAAAGAACGCCCGAATGTGAAAAACATTCGGTTTGTATGAACGTAAACATGTATCGATGTCTTTTTCTCGTCGGGAAGGCGGACCAATTTCCGCAGCGAAACGAATGCAAGGAAAATAATATTATATATTTTGTATCATTTGAAAGGAATTTTCATTTTTTTTGTTGGTTATTTCCAGCGTTTTTTGTGACGTTTTACTTGAAGATCATTCAAGTCAAAGATTCTACCTGGAGTCGTGTGGCGTCTGTCCTCATTGGAGTACGGTTTTTGTATGTTTCAGATTAAACTTCCTTATTCATTTTCTTGTATTTCATATGGCTAGTATGTAACTCTTAGTTGCACATCAACCCTGATTTTTTTTTAATAATATTCAAATTCCAAGACAGTAGGGTAAACAAAGATAATAAAGCAACCCAATCTGAAATTTGAAACATGAACGTCCAACTGAAACTAAACTTAGATTAGGAAACAGTAATCAAGAAATTGTAGTTCACAAAGAATTAAAGCGAGAACATTAATTTTAATTGGACGAAATCGATTTCATAGAATTTCAACATCGAGTTTCGAACTGAGCAAGTTTTATTTGAGTTTCGTATTTTCCGATCGTCTTAGGAGTCGCAGTTTCGGCAACTCGTTATGAAAACTCGACGACTTCATCGGCAGTAGTCATTGAGCATTTATCAATTCCGATTCGGGATTCGTGAAACAAATGCGTTGGAATTTTCGGAGCTAGTAAATGAAATACCGATTCTTTGTGTACCGCGTCCCAGTACTGTTTGCCATCCCATTCAACTGATAAAAGACATAGTTATACTCGTACATACCTAGTTGAAGGTAGATTGTGGAGTTACAATCAACAGTTCTTGGAGCTGATGCGTGTATGGGTGTATATCACATCATTTGTTTCTTTATCACTTTCTACAGTTCTAAAATGTATTAAGTCTATTTTTAAAAGAATTCACTGTACACAATGAATGAAACAATTTATAAGACGTTCGCATAATGTTAACTTTTTGGCTTTGCATGCAGTACAATGTCGCTGGACGGCGTTTTCAGCAATATCTTTTTTTATTTTTGATATAGCTAGCTGCCTGGATTCTTTCCAAAGGGTTTAAGCTAATATTTTAAAAGACCATTTTTTTCATTCGTTCAATTTTTTAAAACATATTTTAAACACGTTTATTTAAATATGAATATCAGCTCTTTTACCGCTAGTAAAAAATAATTGCTTGCGCATGAAAGCACATGGTGACCGATCAGGGTGATGAAAGTAAATTAAAACATAGTCATGACTTCAAACAGCAATGTCAAAAACATTTAAATCATTTAACTCCGAAAATACTTATTTACATTTTCTCTTTGACCATCCACAGTACTTATTTACATTCAGTCACGACTCTTACCACAATGTGTGAGCCTTAGGTTGCTGCCACCTGAACGGTCTGAATGTAAATCTGTTTAAATGTGGCTCAACTCTCAAGGAGAAAAACTGGTATTTAAAAAACCGATTGTGTCCAAAGTCGGTTTACGAACGACAGTTTTACGTGATAATTTCATAAAGAAACATATTCGAACTGCTAGTTCTGACGTCACGCGAGAAGATCGTGTCTCTCTATCGCTTATTCCGCGCTCTCCCTTGCACACTCTGACGTCACGCGGAACGTAACGCAATGAGTCATGCTTTTTCGTGAGTGCAGCCGGCGTTCATCGATTTATAACACGTTATCACGTCAAAATGTATACAACACCTGGTAAATTTTAATGAAATGGGACTGACAACAATAAAATTGAGTACGTATTAGGTATTAAAAGTTAGGTATCGTTTTACTGGTCTGAAATTAATTAAATAAAAGCTTGTAAAAGATCCTTCTTTACAATAAGAATTTTATAATAAGAACAAAGTCATGAAGGCTGATACAAAAAATATGAAAAGATTTTTTTTATGATTTTTTCTAAAATTGATCTCACCTTCATTATCACATGAAAAAATACATAAATCATGATAGTTGACAATAAATAGGGTCTCATACACTTCAAACCCGTTTTAGATCATCATTTAAGAAAACTTTTCGAAGCAACTTGATAAAACTTTTACTTGTTGTGTTTTTGTGAAATAAGATAATTAGATAGGTATTTTTTTTTACTATAACGTTAAATACGTACCTAATTATGGTCTTGCTATTTTAAAAAATATTTGGAAAACCGTCAACAATCGCACCAAACTAAAAATTCTTTCATTCTATTTCCGAAACGTACATAACAGGTCGATAGTTTAATTTTGTGCATGAAAAGTGTTTTTGTTGAACCATTATTTGTTTCTGCGGCCGTGCTGCAATCAAAAGTTGCTTTCCGTTTAACTTGCTCGAAATGCCGATTCGATATCGAGGTGGTATCGAATATCAATGATATATCGAACGTTACGAACTTTAGACTTCAGTTTCATTTTTGTATTTGTTAAATATACAAAACAATTGAATCTCTGTAAAGGGGATATGTATGAAGTATTACCTATTAATATTTGTAATGCACAGACAACTTATCATTGTCCACTTATTTAAGTGTTCACAAAATGTTTCAGTCTTTTTTTAAGAATGCAGGCAAACTTTACAGTCCGTGAAATCTTAAAATTCCATTCTGGTTTGTCTTGCTGTCTCACTCACTCTTATGGGTTTGGTACTTGAATCGGCCGATGGTATGCGAAACCAGAACGGTATTCTAAAAGTTTGCGGACTGTACTACACTTTCACTTCATGGTTGGTCAGGAACTGGTGCCGCAGGGGTTGGAAGTAAGTACCTACTGATCAGTTTCAGAATGTGTCCTCTCGTTCATGCTCCGTGTGAATACATCTAGGGCAATCAGTACGTGAGAAAATACAACGGTTTAGTAGGAAAAACTTATACTACCTATTCTTTATCACATACGAATTAAGGCTGCTCTACATAAGTACATTTTATTGTTAAAGTTTCTTTTTTGGAGTCCAATAGGTACTGAAGATATATTTTGTAAGCGACGCACCTATTTAGGCAGCTACCTTTTTATTAAACTACCTATTATATTTTGGCACTGGCCACAAATAAAATTAATTGCACGCAGCGCTAAAATAAAACAAAAACAAAAGAGAGTCGTGACATTGCTCTGGTCAGCGCTGCGTGTTGATTTTTGAAATTTAATGTAAATTGTTTTATATTATTAGTTTCTACAGTCTACATATTTTTTTAACGACAGACGCTCACTTTTTCAAATTGCTTTTTAGCTCGTTTGCGTTCCTTTATTCGTAAATGAAAACAGTTGGAGTTGATCCTCTCAATATATTAGTTCAAACTTTACAAAATATCATCGGTATTTTCAGGTAAATTCAATTGTTCGATTCGACTGCCGCTGAACGATTTTGAATCGGTCCGCAACCAACAAACTGAGGGTATCGAGCCTCGCCGACAGAGCGAAATTGGTTTATACCTTTGTCTTATTGCTTTAAACCCCAAAAAGAATCGGATTCCGGCAAAAATTCGCGGCCCGATGTTACGGAATCGATAAATATTTAGGATTGTGAATATGAGGTTTTCCCTTTTCGTTACGAGTCGCCTTTTGTCCAACGGAGAACTTTGCTGTAGGTATCGTGAACGTCCTTGACAAAGAAATATAAATACTTAAGCTACTATTTACATACGTTTAGAGTTGTTTAGTTAGCCTAATGGGTACTATTTTTAGAGTAGTTTATGTAGTTTGAAGTTCTAAGTGCTGGTTGTTTAAATACCTAACAAAATCATTTATTTTTTTAAAGTCGTCGTTTGGCGTTTTGTCCATTAGTGAAGGTGTCGCTACTATTAAAGGTCGAGTTGAGCGAAGAAAACCGAACTCTACCTAATTACCTATGTAGCTGAAATATACATTTCGCTTTGCTTTTCTTATTTCTTTTTACGCCTAAACTAGTTACTGTTTACCTCTACCTACTTGCTTTTAACGAAGCAAATAAAACAATGACAGCAGAAAAGATAAAAGTTAAGAAATAAGTACATGTTTTAAATTCTAATCAACTGAAATGAAAAGAAAATTTGCTGAGTATAGGTTGCATACAATACATATTGGTGAACATCTGAGAGAATTATAAGATCAGCCAAACTCTGCTTAGGGTAGCATGCAAAATTTTAAATGCCTACTATGCGTAATAAATAAATTGAAATGACAAGAAAGTCATTCACATACATTATGTTACATAAATTAGCCGTTTAGTTCTAGATGTCAAGATGGATTAAATTAATTTGCATTCCATAAGTTATGTCTGGTTTATTATACATTGTAGTACACAGCGTGCAAACCTTTCAATATATCGTCAAGTCCCGCAAGTTTTTCTTGGATGATTGTTAAAGAAGTAAAGAGTGCCATCACCGACAGCGAAACGCTTTTAAGCCAATCATAAAAGTGCGGGTCGCCGGCGGCCGGTGCCTGCCGGCTCCCTAGACACGGGATCGTACTGAAATACAATCATAATTAAATCATAATCATAATTAATAAGTCATAATAAACTTGGCCTTAAGGTTTTGTTACCTTAGGCTCTGTCTACCCCGTAAGGAATAAAGACGTGATGTATGTATGTAACGTAATCGTATTTTTTATTTATTTGTTTTAAGCTTTCAGCGTTTTCAATAAGTGTTTGTATTTTTTTTACAAACTACTATATATGTTGTTTGAGTTTATTACATCGAGCTTCATATTGATTGAGTTCTTACTTAAACAAATACTGGCTTCACTGATATGTTATGATACGATGCTTTACTGAATATACCTTCATATAGTGGAGAAGCAAGATAAACTTTGTGTTGATTAAAATCTATTAATGTGCAGCAGGTTTGATACCGTTAACTTACTTTGGTCGTCTTAAAATTGCTATAAAATCGATATTGTCCATAAGCGGTGAATGTTTGGCATGTAGACGCAAAGGCGATCGATGAAGACATCGATTGGAAGAAAGAAAGAAAGAAAGAAAGAAGACATTATTCCTTTTTGCAAGACACACAAATATAAGAGAATATACACAATTTTATAGAAAAAAAAAGAAGAAAAAAAAACACAGACATGAAAAATAGATCATCAGCGTTGTGTGTGTCTTCTCAAATATGATACGGTCGCTGGCTCAACATTACGCTGAGGTGTTAGAGACCTGCAGCACTGATTTTCAGCCAGAACCGTCTATGACTCACGAAACGATACACAGATAACATATACTACATAATCCATAAACTTGAACTTGAAGATTGGAAGCAGTAAACCCAAATAATAATGAATGATTTCGTCATTATAACTACTTTTAAGGTCACCCCGTAAATCAAACCCCGGTTTACGTATTAAGAGAAAACTTACCTTGTTCACTAGTCAAAACTTTAAAAAGATTATCTATAGCAATATTATTTCATAATTAAACATTATGCGCTTGGCCTGGCGGGCTAAGTTACATTTACACATGAAATTGTTATTCAGAAGGTACCACGTCAAAGAAACATTACCACCACGTGCGGTAAAATCACCGAGGGTATCACACTCACACGTGAACCCTGAGATTTCAATAGCCTTGTGTCAGAGTCAAATCGCGAGTACAAAATTGAATCTATAGCAGCCGTCCCGCGGGTCGATATTATAGGGAAGTCAAGTCCGAATTACCAGGTCCGCGAGGTCAAGGACTTTTATAATTTTTTAAGTCTTCTGAACAATTGACTGCGTTCGGGCCTGGCATGACAAACCAGACAAAATAATATTCTTGACTTACTCCAAATCCTTTACAGTTCACTCTGCTAGGCTGTGGAATCGGTTACCGACCTTCATCAGCCAATCTGCCTCTGTGGCGTCGTTCAGGGAGGGCTTGAAGAAGATGTGGCTCACACCATCTCCTTGAATATCGTATGTGTGTACTCATATTGTATGTAGTGTGTATGTATGCATGTGTTTAATGATATTTAGTAGTTTATTTATGAATTGTTTGTTGTATTTTGAGATGTACGCTCTATTGTGGCTTTCACCATATGGATATTTTAAACTCACTCTTTGTCGGTCTCTCGCTTAATGCTCCTCTCATTTACTCAAAGATTAACTGGTGGAGATCCCATATATTCATAGACTACCTACCCCCAGATACTTGCAATCTTTACGAATTTCTAAGCAAACATTTCTGCCGGCATTGGCGGAACGCGAGGTAAGCGGGCGGCAGGGGTGACGTCACGGAGAAAGAAAAAAGAGATGAGGGTATGTCGATATTGTATATCGATAAGTTACTGGCCGGTTAGATTTTGAAGTGATAACTTCTTATCGGAAGGTAACCGGAAACCGCTGCGTAACTTAACGCGTTACGGCGCCAGTGTGCATGCTCCACCTTTCGAATATTCTAAAAATCTGCCATGTCTGGCCTTTAAAAAGCTTCCGAAACGTGTGAGTTATATCGATACGGTTTGGTCGCATCTCTACTTACAAGTGCCGTTGAATGCAAGAAAGAGATGTAACGCGACGCAAAGCGTGCTAAACAAGGACATACATAGACTTGGTACTTATTAGCGACCAGTGTTAATAGAACTCCGTGATTTTTGTTATTAACGTATTATCGTAACTTTGTACTAACCGATGAAACGTGATATTATCCTTCTTGTAATTATTTTTGCGACTGTCGCTTCCACACCATCTTACAGCGCAAACTGGCATTTTTTGTATTTTTAATATTGTAGTTTTTAGGTCACAGTAACTCGCTGCTTACGGGTCTGTTTCCTGGTCGCTACTGAATGGTCTGAATGAGCGCGCGTTTGTGTTCGAAGTTATAGGCGCAAATTACGCTCATAGGATCCAGAAAATGCCGCCTTGTATTACATGTCTATTGCTAGGTGGTCTGTGCATATATTTAAGCTATTTTATTGTGATTTGTCTCTGCTTCTTTATATTTGTACAATAAAGTATTTACTTACTTACTTACTTACTTTTTTATGGAGTCATATTGATGTCCTATTGCATCTCTTTCCAGCAGATTATTATACTTTTGGCAAGGTTTGCGATTATGGCGCATAAAGCACCAAATTGTCCCGTCATCTCCTTTTTGGTTTGCCTCTGCTCCGGTGCCCGTCGCATAAAACCCGATTGGTGGTGATTTGTCCAGCGAACTCCATGCATTCAGCAGACACACGTAAAGTTCCACCTGAGCTGAGTTGATTAAAACATGTTTTACAGCAGACTTCACTTTAAATAAATAAAGTGAGCTGAATAACAAAATGTTCAATCGTCAGCGTGTCTATGTTGAATTGCTTGTTTTCTAAATTATTGTTTCAATTTGAGCCTCATTTCACTCGATATTGGCTACCCTAGTCCGTAAGGTGTTCGGGCACTTACAACTTCGACCCAGAATAATGGACCCAAACCGCATAGTTACGAACTTCCTCTTAGCTTTACCGAAACGGACGTTTCATGTACTCAAATGTACTATTAATAGTGGAACGCAAGAGTCAGATATTTAGGTGAAAGGTCACCTAACTAGGTTTAATTGGCGAACTCAATTAGCAAGAAACTTGGGAAAAGTTCGGCTTGTGTCGTGATTTGCGGTAAACTTAGACAATGGTTAATGCAAAACGGATTAATTTAGATTAAAATGCGATTAGACTTAATCTATACCTATAAATAAGAATTAATCGTTAAATTATATGTACGCGCATATAAGTCAAATTCCGGACGACTGCTTCAAATTGGTCAAATATTTTTTAGTTTTGTTTAATAACAAACAAACATTTAGAATAATACTGAAACGGGGGCGAAGTCGCGATAACACCCAGTAACACATAATAAAGCTGTATCGAGCACTGAATATGAACTATTATGTATTCATTTACTGCGGTGGAAAAGGTGAGCCTAGTTAAAAGCTATTTTGTATTTTTTGTTACGTGCCAAAAAAAAAATTCTTAAACCTTGAACGGAACCGGCTGACGCTTTTTACTTGTACTCCTGTACGGTTTAGGGAAACCACAAGTAAATTTGTTTAATTTATTAAACCATAAGTAGAAAGAAATGAAGATTTCAATTTGTTTATGACTTGGTTTACTTTTCTTTCAGAGTATAATGTACATTGTTACATCAAGTGGAATACAGCAATATTAATTATTATACACTAGCTGTTGCCCGCGACTTCGTCCGCGTGTGTTTTTGTGATACTTTATGCCTATTCTCGATATCAAAATTATTATTATTATGACTATTAACTTCGTCACGTGAACCGCTGAAAGTGTACGAAACTATACTTTTAGAATTACGTCATGAAAATAATAATTTGTGACACGGAATCTTGAAAACAAAAACAGGTGTAAACTGGTTAATGACTCATCACATTTACTTATACGTTATTTTACAAATAGTTTAATTTATAGTTTTTTTATTCAATAAAAGCTAAGTACAGTTTAAGTTACATCCCTATTAATTTCGCCAGACTATGACGCTTATTGGCTACTGCGCTCACTTTAACGACATTTGTACCCTGATTAATTTTAAAAAATAAATCTATTGTAATCTAAAAATACATAAATCTTAAACTTTTTTTACCTTACGACTATAACAATTCATTTACTAATCCGTTTTAACTAATATTTTGCGACTCAATTTTTTCTAGCAGAAACTTTTAATTTAACAATAAAATTCTGACATGTTCGTAGCGCAGGCGTAAACGCGCCTTTTGATTTTGCTTTTTTTAGGCAAAGGTTCTAAGACTATACAGCCAAGCGCTTCACGCCGCCCTCATAATAATATCAGGTTTTCAAATAAGAGTGCGTTCGAAAACCGAATGCGCTGTGAATAATGGCGCAATAAATAAAAACAAAGTAACGGTATTGCATATTGAGCTTTAGGTGTTAGGTACAGAACACAATTTAGGTCGCCAGACGCGTGATTTAGGTTTGACAAAAATGTCTTCGTTGAAATATACCTGTACAGCATGTAATTATTTTATTAATGTTTTTTCACAATTGACACACTTTTCTGGCTATAAGTCTTATGTACATTCGTATCTACCTATTTTCTTCGTAGTATTATTTTGTTTGTAATTATTACGAACTACTTAAACCGAGGAAAGCTGATTTTCTTGAGTTCCGCTATTTTGTGCGAAATCACCTCAAAAATTAAATTTCAAGAAAACTGAGAAATTATATTTACCTGTATTAAATTGGAAGTATTATTGAGCAATTTTAAAAGGTTACATTTCATTGGTTTTTATTGTATAGGTGTATGAAGTTAATTAATTTTAAACACAAAACCCTCTTTTTTGCGCCTCTGGGTGAGATTAAAAAAATATGCTAAAACAGGTATTTCCTTATTTTTATTACTAAGTATTTGTTCTGAGTTTCATGATTCTAAAACAATCTAATTTTATTTTTTCATACAAACTTTAACCCCCCTTTTCACCCCCTTTTTCCAAAATTTTCCAAAATTTCTGTAGCCTATATCCTATTCTGAATTTATTGAAATCGATTTGTGAACATTTCATCAATATCCGTTCAGTAGTTTTTACGTGATGCTCAGTCAAACAAACAAACAAACAAAAATTTTAAAAATGGTTTTAATATGTTCAGTTACCGATTTTAAGTCACCCTGGTCGGTTTTTTTTTTTTAATTTTCAATGTACAGATTGTTTGATCTCAACGATTTTATTTATGTATACATACAAACTTTAACCCCCCTTTTCACCCCCTTTTTCCAAAATTTTCCAAAATTTCTGTAGCCTATATCCTATTCTGAATTTATTGAAATCGATTTGTGAACATTTCATCAATATCCGTTCAGTAGTTTTTACGTGATGCTCAGTCAAACAAACAAACAAACAAAAATTTTAAAAATGGTTTTAATATGTTCAGTTACCGATTTTAAGTCACCCTGGTCGGTTTTTTTTTTTTAATTTTCAATGTACAGATTGTTTGATCTCAACGATTTTATTTATGTATAGATAGATAGATAGATGTATAGATAGCCGATTCCTCAAACTTGGCATAATGTGAATGCTATTCCAAGGTTAAAAATACCGTATTTATATTTACGAGTTCGGAGAATAACAAAACTTCAGATTATGATTAACAAATCCCGAAATATTTAGCGAGTGGGAGTTACTAATTACCTAGGGGCGGTATTTAAGGCGTCCATAGTAATTTGCATGAAATTCGTCGAGGAAATGAAAGGAGCAATATATACAAGTATGTAAATTAATCAGTGTAGTTTATGTTCAGACGCAAATTGCCTTGATACTGTAAATTCGCTAATGAATTCAATTAATAGTGACGGAATTTAATCCTTTATGGGAGATACAAGTTTCCTTTCTCATAAGTTACAAGCGCAGCACATGAAATAGGTCTAAAAATGTATTTTTTTAAATTATAGTAAGGAACTTTAAACCCTGCAATATTTGGCTCAATGGTCGCTCCGGTTGCTTCCAAACTTACTGGAAGCAATCTAACATTGTTCCAGACACATATACCATTCGCAACCTAGAGCGAGTCTTTAGGTCAGGGGTAAATAATAAATGCCCTCAGAACTAGGAAGGGTTCTTGATGGATGTGTGCATGCAGCCACCGTATCGGACGTGGTTCCACCCCAGCAAAGGTAAACAAGGAATACTTACTCGTATTATACAATAGTTGTGTGGGTTTCTGACACAAAACGCTAATAGCGTAAGTTGTAACAAGCTACTTTACAGCAAGCAGCATTAACTATCACCGACAATTTTATAATTATATATTTCTGTCAAATATATGTCGAAATCATCGGTTCGGTCATCACCCGCCATTCGGCGGTGATGCTTGACAGACAAAGGCACCGAGTTACTCTTGCTGGTGATGATGATGATGATGATTCTTCTAACCGATTTCGGTCATGGTGACCACTTCGACTCCTATTCAATTTGACGCTCGTGCGCCTCGATGACGTAGCCGATCTTCGAAGTGGAAACTCGCAGGTATGGATATAATGGATTATACGCCATTATATTCAAGGTTTAACCTGACCTGACACTAACTAATTTTAGTTTCAGTAAATTGCTGTTCTGGAATTTCGCTTTGCGTTTGTTTGCGGTTCTGTATGGGATGCATTGTTTGCCCAAGCTGAAGCTTTAATTATTGCTCGCGCACTCAGCGTGAATCGCTCGAGTGAGAACTACTACAGCAACCAAGCAGTTTACTTATGTCTAGTTTCAAACCTGTAGAGAACCTATTTGATTGTATAATATTCAAATCATTTAGTATTGGAAGACTAGCTTATATACGTGATTTTCCGTTAAACATTGGCAGTCACAACGGTTTTCCGTGGATCAAATGGTACATTAAACATTGGTGCGACATAAACGCAGCAAAGTAGGTATGGACTTCCATTTGATTATGACTCATTACGGAATGTCCATTAAACAGTACTCATTAGAAATATATAGCTGTTGCCCGCGACTTCGTATGCGCAGAATCAAAATTTATATCCCACGCAGCTTGACTTTACCCTACCCTTCCAACAATTACCGCTACATTTATATTCAGTCGCGTGCACTTCATAAAGACAAGAAGACATAGAGGTGGTTAATAACTTACTTACGTCATATTTACCAACTAAACAAAAATAAACAAGCAGCATTCTTTCTGCAAATCTCTGTGCACGCCACTGCATATATTTCAACCAATTTAAACAAAATCTTGAAAACCGCGTGAAAACCCGTTCAGTAGTTTTGATTATATTGCAACACAGACAGACAGACGCCGATTTTTATAATAGTGATAATTATTCAGAGAAGTATTAAACAACACTACCAATGTGATATTATTCCAATAATATCATACATAATACTGCATACTCCATGCATGCACCTAAATTATCCAGCAATTCTATACCTAGAGGATCTATTCGCATTGAATGCAGTTTCATCGCATTAAGCTCATTATTGCCATTACCATAAAGACCTTTGTTGATAGCGGCCAGCAATGTTAGTTTAGGGTCCAAATGTTTTAGTGCATAATGGTAATGCAATACAAAGCGAGCTGATGCCTGGCTTAGCGCGTTGTTATGGTAATTTGTCTCTCTCTCATGATTCAATAATTTCATTGCTTGCTATTTATTATATCAATCTGCAATCTCGTGTAGCAGTTATGAGGGTTGTTAGGTTGTTATTTCTAATGAGTCGAAAAGAATCACATGTCGTTTCATGTTAGGATTTATTAGGGCTTTTTAAGTTACTATAGCATAACCATGACTATAGATTCCTGTCAAATATACGTCAAAATCGATGGTTATTGCCATTGTTATAGTAATTTGGTGCACTTTACATTTATAGAGATATTTGTTTAAGCAATAGATGTAAGGCTTTGCGAGTAATAATTAGTAGGTACGGCACGTAGTGAAGTTCCCAATCCGCACTGGGCGCGCGTGTGAACTTTTAGCCCAAGCCTCTCATTGTGCGAAGAGGCCTGTGCTCGGCAGTGGGATATATAAAGGCTGGAAATGGAGATGAGCTCTATACTCCTCGATTTCCACACATTTCACGTCACACTAACTGAACACCAGAATAACGTAGACACCTAATAAAACACGCGGTTTTAACGGCCGCTATAAATTCGATAGCAAAAAACAACAAAGACTCTCCAGGGCACCGTAAGAACGAAAACGCACCACACATGGTCCATACAATATTTCCTCTGAAGTGCGTCATGCATCAGATCTCAGACCGGAGCACTTCGGGTAATGGAAACTACCATTATAAATTTCCGCCACTAAGAGCTTGTCAGTGGTTAGACAAGAGGACATTGATATTTTTCCTAGGAAGGAGCTTTAAAGTTCTATTGTGATCCTATGAAGTTATATCACGTGTCTCTCACTACGTACATATTAAAACGTTCGTTCAAACTAGCTCGTATTTGCATAAATAACAAACAAATCGAATGCGACACCAAATACGCTAAGATTACCTACTTAGACATACTTAGTAGACATTTGTGCAATCAGTAAGCAAATAATTTAAGTTACCTGTATAATATTAAACGTGTAAAAGATTAAGGCATCGAAATGACTTCAACGCTTCACGGGTTCACTTATCATTTTTACGATGAGAACGCGTAAATGAGAACATTACATTCAAAACTATTGCATTAATTTAACATCAAAACACCCGCGTCTCAAAAATAAAATGTTACTTCTTTTACGCACCTTGAAATACAATATTGTGTGTCGCACCTACAGAGAACATCTCGACTTGTGCTCAATATACTTAAGATGAGAAAAAATTAAACAAGCTTCTCCAAGGCGGGATTAAAAATACAGATCATTATGAGCACGAACTGGAGTGCCTGAGTCTTACACTTGTGCCCTCTTCGAGCACTAGAGCCTGTTGTATTTACTATAATGAGATACGATGTACTTTCAGGAACTCAGGTACGAATTCAATGTGAGTTATATTTATGCTGACACAGGTTTGTAATGTTTTAAGTATAAAACCTATTGATTTGATGGGCTTGATAACATCTCTACTACAAATAGACTTAATTGTTTCACAAATATATAAATTTAACTGTACATCTAAAATATAGTTTAAACTTTAATAAATATGTGTTTTTTTGTGAGACACACACAGGGTAAAGTCTAACCATAAAGTTGAAACCCTAAAAGCAGATTGTACGAACGTTATTTCAAAACTTTTTGAATTATTTTCCATGTTAAAGAGAGTTTTCGAACTGTTTACTACTTATTCGTGCAGTTATAAATTTATAGATTGGAAAGCAATCAGACAGCGTCGTTTACAAAATTCATGGTACTTTTAAAACAGTGGCTATTATACGACAGAGAATATTGGCGTTGGCATTGATCAAATGTTTACAATATTGAAAGATTTACAAACCTCAATATACACTTTATGTAACTAGTAATCATTTTGAGAAAATTTTAAGGATAATTCACGCAAAACACGATAAAAAAGAAAAGGTTAAAAGATTGTGTCCCCAAAAGTTTCGAAGACAAGAATGGCACAAAACGATCGAAAATCAAGATTCAAGTTTAATTTCTTCATATCTTTTTCCATCCCCATTTATTTACCGGCATGGAAATGTTTGCATCTTTTACGTTGTTTATCTTATTAATCTCCATTCCTGCTACCCTTATTTGTATAACGCCGGGCCCTGATATACTTTTAATCCTTTTAAAGGACGTCCCATTATCATAAGCCTCATTCTATAGGTATTGTGCGAAGGTTCGGAAACATCCCGTATGCTCGCATTATAATTAATATTTGAAAGGCTGTTTTCGTTGGGATCTGTGAAAAACACGTTAAGGGAATCATTAAATGTGGGGTTTACACGTATTTATAAATAGTTCGGCTTAAAGCTGTAGAGAACAGTGGGATATGTACCTACTCATTCCTGAATTCATTCACTTTTAATTAGGGAACTGCCGTGCGACTCCGACGTAAACAAAACGGATAAATCATGTTTGAATTAGTAAAATAGCTCGTGCTCGCACCTTTGTAGTTAGTCATGTAAACGGATTAAGACTCATCCGAAACATTAAATGAACGCGATGATTCAACAATATTTTAAAATGATGTTTGGGTGTATTAATATAGCCCGATTGTGGGTGGTGGCAACGTCATCATCATGATTAAAGTCTTTGATCTAATTAAAGTAACATAATTACGAGTGCACTACGTTTGTTAGTCGCACATCGCGTGAAAGCACGGAGTAATTAGCGATATTGCAACAACTGACGTGAACGTACACAAAATTAATGCAATTGAATTTTGTTTGCAATCCAGTCAATTTTGGTACGAGTGGAAAATGTCATCCATGCACTCTTCCATAAAAGTAAACAATTTGCATAATTGAAATATAGTAAACACTTATTGCAATTGGGCATGATTCAGCGCTGGTAGTCAGTGAAAATTTCTACACGTTAAAAAAAAATACGGGCCAAAAAATGCAAGCTTTAAAATACTAGAACTCCATCACTCCCTTTACTTATTTACATCGCGAAATAGTAAAATCAAGTCATGCTCAATTTTTAACGCGTTGAATTTTTTTGCAGCTAAACCCCCTTTCTTTCGCTTTAATAAAAAAAAAAAAACAACGCGAACGAAACGAGGCCCATGTCCAAAACCACCACCATAATAAGCAATAATTCGGACAAGTGTTTCACCTCACTCCGAGGCATTCTCAGCGGTTGTTGCCGCTCCGACAGTCGATCGAAGAATTAGTTTAGCAATAGATCTCCGCAAAGTAACGAATTAATTGATACAGTTTTTAAAAACACCGTTTACAACTAACTCGAAAGTCAGGTTTATACAGATATTGTACGGATGCCTAATTTATTGAACAATAATAAACAAATTTAAAGAAGTTTTAGAAATCATGTATGTCAATCAGGAGTTCGTCGTCTGATCGTACAGAGAGCTGACGTGTTGCCGGTGTTCCTAGCCTTATAATATACTTGTGTGCGCGTTTGTAGTCTTTAAAACCTGCTCGACAAGTGTTATTGCCGCGTGCGTCGTTTACGCATAACCAAAGTGCCAAAACCCCCCGCGCACCTCGAGTAAAAGAGAGGCACGTGATAATTCTCCTCTCGCTTGCAACCCCGACTGTGCGGTACTCGCCTCCTGTCGGCCTGGAATCTGCGGGTCTCTAAAGAGCAACAGGGAGGGCCTGTCTGTGTGACTTGTTTACGCCCAACACTGCTTGTTGATAGCCGTTGATTCTACCTACATCTTTAAGAATAAAAACAACAAAAATAAATAATAATGTCATCAAACTGTGAAGCGTGTTTAAAAGATTCTAGCCCTGACGAATCATTGATATGCTCCCGATGTAACGATGTATACCATGGACTATGCGTAGGTATTGACCTAGACGATGCGAGCAGGTCGCAGCTGCCAGCCTGGAAGTGTCCCAAATGCTGCAATAAGCAACCGAAAGGTGATAACTCAAATACACCGATTCGCAGGGACTCGAGTCCAACTAATAACGTAACACGGAGGAAAAAGCCTACAAATGAACAGTGTAGTAAGTGTCTATCGCGAGACGACCTCTCCGACATAGTACGCAGGGAGGTCACAAATGCCATTAATAACAGTTTAAATGATTCTATCAGGGCTGCCATCGCTGCTCAGTTCCAGGGCATTAATCAAAAAATATCCGACCTCGAGTCGTCAATGACTTTTATAAGTGACCAGTACGAGGATTTCAAGAACGACATCGCCGAAGTCAAGCCGCAGATCCAAGTTCTAAAAGAAGAAAATCTCCAGCTGAAATCGACCGTGGCCGAGTTGTCCAGCCGCCTAACCCAGTTGGAGCAGTTGTCGCGTGCAAGCAACGCTGAAATCCAATGTGTTCCTGAATTCGACGGTGAGAGTCTTGCTGAGATCGTGCAGAAACTGGGCACTACGGTGGCATACCCGGTGCAGGACCACGAAATTGTTCAGTGTACTCGCTTGGCGAAACAGAATTCTACCAGTCCGAGGCCGCGTTCGGTACTCGTGAAGTTTGCCAGCAATTTGGTTTTACCAAAGGCCGATCCACCACAGATGCGGCGGCTGTACTCGTTAAGTATATTTATGATGCATGGGAACATTCGCAAGATGCAATAGGGATCTTCTGCGACCTCTCCAAAGCATTTGATTGCGTGAAGCATGAAACTCTTATCCTCAAACTTGAGCACTACGGGCTTTCTGAAAACGCACTGAAACTTGTCATGTCCTACCTCAGTCAGAGAATCCAGAAAGTGGACATAAATAGAGTGCAGTCATGTGGTGCGCCGGTGAAGCTTGGAGTACCACAGGGTTCAATATTGGGCCCTTTTCTCTTTCTAGTATATATCAATGACCTGCCCCGCCTACTAGAAAACAAATGTGACATAGTTCTGTTTGCTGATGATACCTCTCTGATTTTTAAGGTCGACAGGCAACAGGAAGATCAAAGTCACATCAATGAGACTCTAACAGAAGTGCTTCAATGGTTTACTGCGAACAATCTACTACTAAACGCAGCTAAAACGAAATGCATAAAATTTTCGTTACCAAATGTACGACAGGTTGAAACAGCTATTTCCATAAACGGAGAGAAGCTGAACCTCGTTGATGACACCGTTTTTCTTGGTCTTACCCTGGATCGAAACTTACAGTGGAGCCCACATATCTCTGCTCTTGCTGGTAGATTGAGTTCTGCCGCCTATGCTGTACGAAGAATTAGACAATTCACCAACGTGGAAACTGCTCGACTGGTTTATTTCAGCTATTTTCATAGCATTTTGTCTTACGGCATTCTGATTTGGGGAAGAGCAGCTGACATTCAGAGTATCTTCATTTTACAGAAGAGGGCAGTTCGGTCCATCTACAATCTGAACTCCCGAGAGTCATTAAAAGAGCGCTTTAAAGAGATAGAAATTCTCACAGTAGCTTCGCAGTACATACACGATGTGATTATGTACACACACAGGAATTTCAATTCCTTTAAGAAAGTGTCGGACATCCATGATATCAACACTCGTAATAAACACAAGCTTCTCGTTCCTAAATTTCGTCTACGGAAAGTAAGTAAATCTTTCCTGGGAAATTGTGTCAGGTTCTACAACAAAGTGCCTGTAGATGCGTGGAAATTGTCATATGTGTTATTCAAGAAATACATAAAGAACACGCTCTTAAAGAAAGCATATTACACAGTCGATGAGTACATGTGTGATAATAACATGACATGGCCATCTTTGGAAAAATTACCGTAAGCATCCAGTGTTTTGTGAGTGATCCTGTAGTGCGTGTGTATGTGTGCGTGTGTGTGTGTGTATGAGTGTATGCGTGTAGTGTCGACTAGATACGGTCTCTGGCCCTGTTGCTACCGTCTGCTGTTGAGGTTAGCTGATCTTGATTAATTAAGATTCCAAATTGTATAGCTGTATTAATTAAAATTATTAATTAAGATAGGTATTATCAATATAAATATTGTACCTATTGTAATTGTTTATTTAAATATTTATTCTATTTTTCATAATGATTAATTTTTACAATGACATAAATATTGCTATGTCGTATGTGTATTAAACTAGGTATTAGGTAGGTATATTGTTAAGCTTATGGATTTCCGGTTTATTTCTTTTACTTTTTTTTCTTTTACTGTTTAGTTGCAGGCTAGCGACGTCGAAGTTCCTAAAACGTTCCCATAGTGTGCCTGTGGGGACGGAAGCGAGACATGCCCTCGGTACCGCTCTGCTTTCAGAGCAGGACATGAGTGCGTGAAAGCCAACATTAGGGGCGGCAGACGTAAGCTTGCCTTCGGAATCCAAAAGCTTATTGGTTACTTACTTGACATGAAATGTATATTTCATAATTTTGTTTTATTATAATTTTTTTTTTTCCTGCGACATTGGAGACATCTCCAATTAGTTTATTTGACGGTGGAGGCGTTTTACACCTCCACTGAACTTACTATTATTATTTTTTTTTTTGTTTTTTATTTTTTTTTTTGACCAGTAGAGACTTTATACATCTCTACTATTTATAGATTAATATAATTTAAGGCTCGGGGACCTTATACATCCCTTATATAAATGTATTTAATGTAAGTAGAATTTAAGTATTCTTAGTTACTGTATTTTTATTTGAAAAAATGACTTTCTGCCAAGTTTCTTGCGGCGCATTCTTCTTGGCAATGATGGTCTTTCCGAATGTGCTGGTAGTTTCAAAAGACATGTAAAAGAGCCCTTAGCGGCCAATTTGCAAAATAAATTATCTTATCTTATCTTATCTTATCTTGCATCACCTCGCCTCCGCGATGGCTTCCTGGCAGCAACACGCAAGTTCAATAAAGAAAATGCCGACGATAAGCTGAACTCGCGCCACCTGGGTATTGAGGGGCCAACAAAATCCCCAATTTACGTGGTCGAGCACCTCTCAAAAGAGGTTAAAGCCCTGCACACTGCTGCTCGACTGCGAGCGAAGGAGATCGGTTACGAAATCGTCTGGATTAAGCATGGCCGTGTGTACATTAGGAAGGCCGACAAAGCACAGCACTACTGGGTGAAGAACACAGAAATGTTGAGCAGCTTAAAATAATTTTAAATACCACCTACCATTTACTTTTTCATTGTGTATACTATTTTTTATTTTATAAGATTACTTTCGCTTCCAAATACACTAGATTTAAATACCTACACTTTCTACACACATATATTCATTACGATGGCTACTTGGGTACCTTGTACTTGCACCAGTATAATATTAATATCAGTATTAGAATAAACAATCTATTGATAGTGTATTTTACCCTGCTAAATCAAACGTTGACCACTAAATGTACTCAGTCATATGGTAATGCGCTGTCAATAATGTTATATTGCTATTGTGTTTTTGTTTTTGTCCCATTACCCTGGTACAGCAATGGTACTTTTGTTGTGTTTATGTTTGCGTGTGCGGGTAGCGCTCTGGCTCAGCTGAGCGCCGGTGCCCTTCATTGTTGCATTGCTGAATTGTTGAATAAGTTCATAAGGCACGCCGAACACTTCGTACACGTTTCACCCACAGCGAGCATGACTCATGTGCCAGATACTGGTTATTATAACCCTCCCGTTATTTATTTTTTATGCAGAACATCGCGCATTACATTTTATTATTTATTTAACAATAGTATAAATATTCCCGTTATTTATAGTTTATGCAGAACATCCCGCACTACATTTTATTATTTATTTAACAATAGTATAAATATTCAGCGGTTCTACGAATATTTAGGTATTTTAATTACGCATAGCGCCGCATGTTACTTAATAATATTTAATCAAAGTTCATATTCAATTATCCTACTTTATGTCAATTGCAGTTTAATACCATTTTTATTACAAAGTGATCGTGTTCAGACTGATCACACTCACGCTAACTGTTGCTTAGATAGGATGGGCAGTTTGCGGGCGGCCTAAACACTGTAGCTGATGATATGGATGCGGCACAGTTGTGCGATAACAAACTGGTTTCTCGCTTGGAGGATTGCACTAATATAATAACAGACTTTAAAAAACCTTTTCTTGTATTGACCCAAAACATTCGCAGCCACCAGTGTAATCTGGACTATTTCAGATGTGTATTGAGGCGGGCCAACCTTACTCCGGACGCCATAGTTTTGACCGAGTGCTGGTTGCCTGTTTGGCCAACGCTGCCGTCTCTGGACGGCTACCAGTGCTTTGCGTCTGACAAGCACAGCTTGCAGAATGACGGAGTATTGATTTTTGTAAGGAACCACTACAACGTAAAGTTGGACACAGTTAACATCAAAGAGGCAAACGCTCTTTTCTTAACTATAAATAGCTGCATTTGTTTATTGGGTATCTACAGATCCCCTAGCTATCACAATCTGACAGATTTTTTAAATTCCCTTAATTCCTTTTTATGCAAACATAAAGATAGCAATAACATTATTATAACAGGCGACATAAATATTAACATCCTGTCTAATACGAGTAGTGCCGCCTCTGACGACTATTTGAACTTATGTTCGGAACACGGGTTCTTCACAGGTAATATGTTGCCCACGCGTGGGGAGAGTTGCCTAGATCATGTCATGATGAAATCTAAACTTAAAACAGCCGTAGTTGTTTGCAACGAGGATATCACCGATCACGCCCTTGTAGTGACACTTATCGACACTAATTTGCGTAAAGATAATTGTAAAACTTTAACTAAAATTGATCTGCAGGCTGTTTCTCAGGATATTGAAAGGATTAATTGGTCTGAGTTGTATGAAATCAACGAAGTCAACTCGGCGTGCGACTTACTCTGTACGGCACTGTCTACCATCATTAAGTCACATAAAAAAACCGTCACCATCTCTAACTCCGGAACTGCCATTAAAAAATGGATGACTGCTGGTCTCCTAAGGAGTGTTCGTCGAAGAAGTAAATTGCATCGGCAAGCAATGAAAAGTCCGAACGATGAACTACTACAAAACCAGTACAAAAAGTATAGAAATATTTGCTCGAACTTAATTAAATCGGTCAAGGAAAAATTTTACCAGAACGAACTTGCCTCGAGCCGACTTGATCCTAGGAAGACATGGAGGACTGTGAAGTCGGTATGTGGTTTGTCGTCTTCACAAAGCCATGTAAGTGATCTTCTCTCCCTGGAGGATGATCCCCTCAAGTCACTTAACTCAGTAAACACATTTTTCAGTTCAATTGGCAAAAAGCTAGCCGACGCAACTGTTCGGCAGAAGAACGTGAACGCAAATGATCAAACTCGCGTCTCAAGGAACCATGTGGTGCCGCACACGGCTTCCTCATTCTTCCTGACACCTACGGATGCACAGGAGGTTGCCATGTTTATAGGTCAGTTGAAAACCGGAAGCGCCCCTGGCATTGACGGTATAACACCTGACATACTGAAAATGGTGGCAAACAGTGTTTCGGAACCTATAGCATACTTGTGTAATCTGAGCATGCAAACTGGTACATTCCCGGATGTCTTAAAGATTGCACTAGTCACTCCAATCTTCAAAGGTGGGAATAGAAAGGAAGTCACTAACTATAGACCCATCTCACTGTTAAGTGTCATAGGTAAGCTTATTGAGAAAATCGTCAATCGTAGGCTTCTCTTATATCTTGAGAGGCATGACCTGCTGTCTCCTAACCAGTTCGGTTTTAGACAAAACCGCTCTACCGAACAAGCGGTCAATGTGCTTGTCAGCAAGATCGTTAAGTGTTTGGACGATGGCGAAAAATGTGCTGGCATATTTTTAGACCTCGCTAAAGCCTTCGATACCGTATCTGTACCAATCCTACTCCACAGGTTGGAGGGAATTGGAATAAGAGGACTGGTTCTCAACTGGTTCAGGACTTACCTACAAGGACGGAAACAATGCGTGCGTATTGGAGACCTAATAAGTAACTTTTCTGACGTGCAATTTGGAGTACCGCAGGGAAGTGTGTTGGGGCCGACTCTGTTTCTGGTTTTCATCAATGGACTCAGCAACCTGGTGGTACCTAACTGTACCATAATATCTTTTGCTGACGATACGGTTATCTTAGTTCAGGGCAAGAACTGGTCTGAAGTGGAAACGAGCGCGGAGATGAGTGTGCGGACAGTAGGTGATTGGCTTGCGGCAAACCGATTAACACTTAATATCAAAAAAACTAAATATTTGTGTTTTTCTATTAATGCCAAAGGCCAGCCACACAGTGACTTCAGCATAAAAATTACATCCCAAAGTGACCTCCCTTCAAACCCTTCCATCAGCAACGCCGACATTCTCGAACGCGTCGTCACGTTCAAGTATTTGGGCATCACGCTTGACAGGCACCTCTCTTGGCGCCAGCACATTGAGTCTTTAAAGAATCGCGTCCGTAAACTTATGTTCGTATTCCGAACGCTGAGGGGCATTGCGTACCCTGAGCTGCTTAAAAGTGTGTACTTTGCCTTGTGTGAATCGGTGATAGGCTATTGCATCTCGGTCTGGGGAGGAGCGGCTAAAACACACTTGATCGGGCTGGAGAGGGCGCAACGGTCACTGCTGAAAGTTGCTTTTCGAAAGCCATATCGCTACAGCACCAGTGATCTTTACGGGGAGGCCAGCGTATTGACGGTACGTCAATTATTTCTCAGGAAGATAGTCCTTGCCTACTGTAGAAAAAACGACCAGAACTTTACCGCCGACACGAGGCGTCGTCAGCGCTGGAAAGTCCCGAAATGCAGTACTAAGTTTGCCCACAAATTCGGCCCATTTATTGCCCCCTTGGTTTTGAAAACATTTTGTCAATCCTACAGGGAGCCCAGGCCCCCTAGTAAGCTCATGCTGACTAGGTGGCTCATGAGTTTTGACTATCTCGAAACAGAGCTTCTACTGCAAGTAACTCAATAAGTCATGTATCTAAGTATACATCAATTCTATCTATATATTCAGATTATATCTACTCAAATTATATTCCACACACATTCACATACCCACACACACTCACCCATACACATCACTTACATAACTTACATAAGCATGCACACGCGCACATTATTTCGCAGCAATGGTGCCTATGCCTGATTTAATGAGTAGGTCTCCTGACCTACTTCTTTACTCGTTATACGCGTGATGATATTTTTATTTTTATTCTTCTCTGTACGACTTGTAGCATTTAACATTGTATCTGAATGGAAGGGTCCTGTAACACAGGGTATCCTAGCACAGGGCCCTCAGTTGTAACTAACCTAAAATTTGTTTGGAATAAACACTTTTCATTTCATTTCTTTTCATTTCATTTCATTTCATTTCATTTCATGTTATATACATAGGTAATGCGGCTACCAAACAATCACTAGTTAGATTCTTGTTTACACCTATGCGCCCACAATCACGCTAAATGTCTCGTTACCCTAGGCTCTGTCTGTCCTGTTAGGGATAAAAACATACATACATACATAAATCACGTCTTTATCCCTTACGGGGTAGACAGAGCCTAAGGTGACAAGACCTAAAGACCACGTTTAGCATGATTGTGGGCGTATGGATGGAAAGGGGAAACAAAACAGTGATGGGTTGCTAGCCACATCGCCTATATAACATGATTCCTAAGATTTTCACCCAATCCCTCGATGGGCTTATACCATCTGCGCGGGAAGAGAAGCAACTGGTACATTCTATGTTTTTTCTTTGCTCCCAGACCAGCATGGAAAAACATGTATTATGTATATATAAACACCAAATGCTAACTGTTTCATTTACCGTGCATTTTCAGTCGCTGTTCTGATATCTTTTAAACAATGCCTTTCAGAATTATAATCATGCCGCTTAGGAATTATCCCGTTAACAAAGTATAGCCTCTCCCGCCTGACATGGGCAAATGTCGTCCTTTTGTTTCTCGCCCGCCTCGACGCTGATATCTCTTACAACTTAGCGTGGTAATCCTTGGTGAATTAAATTAAATTTTAATAAATTAATTTCGCTTTCTTTGTATTCATGTGTTAATGAGCTAAAATGATAACCGCGAACGTGCTTCAATACCGGTTGGTAAACAAAAGTAAATGCTTTTGATTCTTCTTGGAATCTTAGGAATCATGTTATAGGCAATGCGGGTAGCAACCCATCACTAATTTTGATTCCCCTTTCCACCTATACGCCCATAATCATGCTAAATGTGGCCTAAAGGTCTTGTTACCTTAGGCTCTGTCTAAGCCGTAAGGGAAAAAGACGGGATATGTATTTTGAATAAGTGGGTTTCCGTAATTTAAACTTTTAAAGTTGATAATCTGATATTTCACGTCACAATGGACACAAAAGTTTGAAGTGTCATTCAAAAGTTATAATGTTTCTAAATCTAGCGCAGTCAACGTCGCACTACGGAAGAAGCGGGCTTAAATCTGATGAAGAAAGTGCTATAAAAATCCATTTTCCCTATTAGCAGTTAATCTTGGAAAGATGATACCGGGAAAGCTAGGCTTATCAGTTCTTTATTCGACTTCAAATTTTTCAGGATTCCGCATGGCGAATACAAAGTAATATTCTTATTAAGTACTGTAGGAATAGGTTCTGCTAGTTTTATACTGGCAGGTTTCGGTTGCTGCCTGCATTGAGACTGAGTGTAGGTTCCGAATATCGAACACTCGTTCGATATTTTAAAATATTTTAAAACTTTACTTTAGTTGTAGGCGGCAGTTGAGTTTGTAGAAATAATATGAACTTATAAACGTACCTATTGCTCTTAACGCCTACACACAACGCTGTAACAACGTTGTAAGTTTTAGGTAAATACTGTGAATAACCATCTGAATAACTAGTACACCTACGTAGTTCCTATCAAGCTTTAAGTGTTAAAATTATATACCACCTCTACAAAGAAAAACATGAAAATGTTCCCCTCAGGTAGGCTACTCATACGAACTAAGGATGTATGATACGTATCGATATATATTTATATGATACATCTCTACTATAGACTAATATAATTAATTTAAGTAGAATTTAAACATTGTAGTAGCTAAATGTATTTTACTTTGAAAAAAATACTTTGTGCCAAGTTTCTTGCGGCGCTTTCTTCTTGGCAATGATGGTTTTTCCGAATGCGCTCGTAGTTTCAAAAAATACATGTAAAAGATCCCCTGGCGGCGAATTTGCAAATATAAATTTTGTATTTTGAATTTGAATTTTGTTAATAGGTTAATTTTGTAAATACATCTACATTTTAATTCGGCGCAAGGCATTGCAACTTATAAATATTTTGTATGCTTTCCCTCAACCTCCGAAGGACCATCATCTTTTTAATAAAATTACAATGTGTCACGGTACTGAGAGAGGGCAAAAATTGCAGCCTGTCTAAATAACAATCACTTTTTCTCCCTACTTTTAAGCTACATTTTAGACTAACAAAAAAAACATTCGTTGCAATACGATATATCGATATACAGCTCTGAACACATCCCTAACGCGCAACCCACTATAAAATCCCCATCACACACGGAACCTTTTCCCCGTACTGTACCAAACACATACTTTGCATACTTTTCGTCCCTGTTAAGAATAGTCCATTTCAATTACAACTCACTTTCTCTTATGGGAGTGCTACTAAAAGCTTTCTCCGTACTTATCGTGCCGAGGTTAGGTGAGGGCGGAAAAAAGGAAATTTATTAACATCTTGATTAAGGCTATCTTCATTTACGTTGCCTTTGCCGTTTGTTCCATATCTGAATGCTTCGATGGAAGGGCGAAATTCGTATTTCCTGCGTAGGATTAGGATTGCCACGTGTTTGGATTAACAACACTGTGAATGAACAAGATGCGGTTTAAAAACTCAACTATTATTAAGTGCCTACCCGGCGTTTATCAAAGTGCCAACTATATTGATATTTATAGTTTTCAGTCAGGCCCTAGGGAGTAATAATCTCAGTATTTAGCCCCATTATAAATTAGGTGAGATTTATTTTCGTAACAACAACTTATCTAAGACTTACAGCTGTTCTCATAATATGTATATGTATAATACGAACATTAAGAAAGTGCTTGAAGAAGGTCCTCAGAAGCTGACCGAAACTAGTCTGGGCACTTGTCATTATAATTTTTGAGTTAGACGTTTAATTATATGCCGCTAATACTAATATTAATAAAAAAAGCACTAAGTACTAATTATTTTAAACTAGCAGTTGCCCGCGACCCCGTCTGCGTAGAATTCGCTTAACTCTATCCCGCGAGAATTATACAATTTTCCGGGATAAAAACTAGCCTATGTCCTTCCCCGGGTATCAAAACTATCTGTATACCAAATTTAAATTAAATCGATTCAGCGGTTTAAGCGAGAAAAGGTAAGAGACAGCCAGACAGACTTTGTTTTGTACTATGTAGTGAAGTAGAAATCATTTTAGTGTTTGACCACGATGCGGCAGCTCTGCTATGGTCATTTCGTGGTTAAGTCCCAATACATAGTAGTTATGAGTTGCAAGAGAAAATCGCGGGAAAAAAATCTGCAACAGTTAATTAACGTTGCTGCGTTGCCGACTCCATTTACATGCTATTCTTGGCATCACACGCTTTCATTACCGTGAAAATGTTGTATTTTTTATCCGTAGCGTGTTCCAGGTGCGTCGACGCCGGTTCCCGCCAACCCTACCCAGTAACACGAGACCGTCGGGGGAGCCGTAAGCAAAAAGCCGGTACGAATGATAATGGCCTGATTAAGAAGGTCCCCACGTCTCCCCGTATTGTGTTCTGGTATGTTTTTCTTGGTAAAATACTCTTTAGATAAAATTGCGAGTCAATCTATATAATCTACCCGACCCGGCTAAATCTTCCAAGATTCCAAATTCTATTTTCGTTCGATAAGGAAACGTAAAATAATAAGGAAAACCACTAGAATAATGTTATTGAACGAAGCTACTTTGTACATTTTAGTTTACAAGTAGATCAAAGCGTAGGTATGCCTCATTCATTACGTGGATGCTAACTCGTAAGGTAAATAGAGTATTTGTCAATTACGAGTATGTAGTGCCTACATATGCATTTAGAGTTTAGATGTGAGGTTTCCGAATGAAATGGTTCTATAGCTCTTAATAAATAAGTTAACAATATTCTCTAATGATCTTAAGAGGATATGATAGGAGACTAAGCTGAATATTTTCGTCTGATTATTTTTAATTTCATGTGGGCAAGCGAGCATTTGGGTCACCTGGTGGAAAGAAATCGCCCACGCCCATGGACACCCATAAAATAGGAGGGTTAAGAGTGCTTTGACGGACATTCAAGAGAAGAACCGGCTCCTTTTTAAAGATTCCTAAGATGTAGGTACCGGTCCGGAAAAAGTGGTCACACCAGTTGATTCCAGAGTTATTAAATAATAATCTACAAACAATTATAGTAATAAATACTTAAAATACCTACTAACCATCCAGATTCAAAAGCAAACTTTCGTATTTTTCATACATAGGTACGAGTAATTTTGGCCCCAATTGAGGACCGAATCCGGAACCTCAAGCCAGTTTCTCGACTTTTAATTTAAAAACCACGCCGTAAACAACCATCACAGTCATCCGGATAGCTAGCAATGCTAGCATGTGACATTGTTTAATAATGCCTGCACCGCTCGCATTCTGCCTCCAACATTAATCATAGCGTAATCCGGTCCCGTCCAAAATCCAAATACGAGCTCAGCGTCGAAGGTGCGACCACGTTGTGTTCGCGATAAAAATTGTTTACAGAACTAATTAAAATGGCATGACGCAGCCGCTAGCCGCCTTGCCCCGGGCGTCGTAATCCAATTCTGAGGCCGGGAGTGTCCGGGAACGCCCGAAACATTAGTAATTAAATTCCGTAGTAAATCAGTCGTAATTTTCTGATAGGTAAAAGTGCGGCGTGTGGTAATTGCGCGTGTCCAGCGTCACACATGTGAGCTTATAAATGCCCACCTCGAAAGGGACACGAGTATATTGGCTGGTTTAGTTTTTGGCTAGAAATTTAGTATTTATAGATGGCATGATTGTTTTTTCTTAGGAATTCGATCTGTTTGCTCTCCAAGGAAGCGCTCCCGTTGGTTCACCATATTAAGGGATATAGTATAGAATCAGTCCCTTAGGCAGAAACTATAAAGCATTTTTAAATTTAAACGAAAATAACACAGCAATTTCCTACTTATACCATATAAAAAATGTAGTGTGAAGATAAGCTAAAGACAACTCCAGTCACAGATAGTGCTTCGTGATTATTCCCAATCTGTAACTTATGAGATGGATAAACCAGATAAGACAGTGGTGAAAATCAGGCACAAAATGAACACAGGGCAAGATACTGTTATTTACTCGTTTCTCTCGAACTCGACTCGAATGTCACTAACGTTTAATACGTTACATCTGTAAATTATACATTATATTATTATAAATATAAGTAAATTGGGCTGTTTTTTTTCTGCAACGTAGGTAATTTTTATTTAAAGCTATTTAAGATACAATATATTTACTATATTTATGTAAAGCGTTTAAGTAAGACAAAAAGTATTATGTTATTTGAATGTTAACAATGAGATTCAAGTAGCCCTTGTTATCTTTTATTATTATCAGTATTACCTGTTGTTTCCCAACGGCACTTTCGATACTTAATACTTACATTGTGTATTTCAGAGCACAATAAATATTAAAATATAATAACAAAATTGTAATCGTGTCGCGCAAGGCGCCGTCGCGTTTTCATTTACCTGACTTTAATTTCGCGCGTAAGATTACTTTCCTATTTCTGTACGGCATCAATATTAAAATTATACGTGACTTAAATCTCAACAATGACCTGTAATGAACTCTCATTTCGAGGCAACGGGGAAGAAATGTCGGAAAGTAAATACGTGGTAGGTATCGACGAAAATTAATCTTTTTGCTGTAGGGAAAAAAAGAAGATGAATTTTTAAAACCGAATTCGCTAGGGTATGATATTTCATTCGCTTTGTTTTATTTAAGTTTTGAACAAAGAAACCCTAGGTACAAACGGGTAATGAGACTTTCAATGAACTAGTTGGCTTGTTAACTCGATCTAGCAGCTTTTGCGTTTAAATGTAAAAACCACCAAAGGGCGTGGTCAGCGCTCGGCGAGAATATCCAATAAATACTTAATTTGCACACCTACGTATTTCCTATTTAAATCGTAATCAGGGGCCTTCCCATGACATCTTAATGCGATTTAATTACGACTCAGTTCAGGTTTTAGCTGTCATTTTTAGTATGGATCTGACAGCTAGCGAACCTTAAGTAGTAGGCAATAAAGAGAGAGAGAGAGATCCTAAAATCGTGCAAGACGGCATAATACCAAGACCATATTTATTCACAAGACCTGTGAAAAATCATGAACCGCAAAGGAAAGGACCGGAATGAAAGGTAAACCATGAATTACAGCTTTGTGTACGGGGATACATAGAGGCTGCTAATTGAGCAAGCCGATCGGGTAGAGGTTTAATCCGTTCAGAAATTCAATGAGATTATAAATAATTCATTAAAAGGAGTACCTTATTTCAAATACCTTTTTTTGGCTTGAATTGTATCGCAACCAGCGTTGAAAGCACGTTATTTTTAATCTAGACTACCATCTGTCTCCGTTGCAAATTTGATCCAAATCCGTCCAGTTTCAGCGTGAAGAAGGAACAAACATACACACTCACTCACATCGTCACAAACTTTCGCATTTATAAATATTAGTAGGATTAAATACATTGTGCAAAACTGAACATTCTACAATGCTCAACGACATTTTATCTCCTGCTATACTTACAGGGTATACGATATAGTTACCAGTATGTTAGTATTAATTACAAGCCGGCTGACATGTTGCCAGCATTCTATTCCGCTCCAAAACAAAACACGACAGCCGTCGCCGCCATTAGCGATGAGCGATGACGATCGCGATGTGTCCGCTGACTTTTATTCCGTTTTCATCCCTTGTGTATCATTTGTGATCATCGACAGTCTACCAACTTGACGGATTATTGTGAACTTTGAGGCTTCAGGGATAAAGACACTAATTGATTGATTGTATGTGTCCCGTGACGGGTTAATCGAAGCTTTTCAGATCATGCTGTAATGGGTGCCGGTTGTGATTTATGAGATAATTGAAGGATTCGATGTAACGGGGGTTACGTAATGATAAACATTAACGATTATAGCTATGCTTGGTGACAAAGACTGTCCTTAATGAAAAATCTTCCTACGCAATCGCTAATATCGATCCTGCTCATTATTTTGGTCCTCTGCGTGAGGATGAAATTCAAGACTGAATTTTCTTCGAGTTAGAAAACCAGTGAAGTGAAACAATGGAAACCCAAGTAACCTCTAATACCTACTTATATATATGACATATCCATTAAACAACTAGATACTTTCGCACCCACAAACTTCAGCTCTGCTTCCTACGACCTTGCGAGACGCTCGATCCAAGACATCCATTGTCCGGTGGAGTAGAACTAACAGGTTCGCAAGCTGTCGGGGCACAACAAAAGTCCATTAGTGGGGTACCTAACCGTCGAACGGATTAATTAATTCACACACTTCACCCCCCATTAACGACCCAAGATTTCCCGGCCAGTGTCAGGTGGGCGCCTGACGTGTTTATTTACAACGATTTTACGGTACTGTCTTGAATTTTAAATAATTTGGGGACCGACGGTGGTAGCCGCCAGACTTTTTGTAATAAATTTTACATTTTGATTAAATTTTGATAAAATAGGTTAGCGAATTGGCAGGATTTTGAAAAAATACTGAAAGAACGAGTTCGATCACGACTTACGTCATTAGTATACATTGTAATGTTCTAATTTCTACAAACTTTAATAGCAAATAAAATAATACTCAAAGTACCTACGTAAAATACGATTTACTTAGTTGCCACGGCTACCAGCAGACTACCAGTTTCAGCAATTTCTTTGTTTGTCATTTGTTTTTGAATTCTATGGATCAGTCAGTCGTTTGTTTTTTGAAAGTACTTTATAGTTGGATTTGAGTTTTTATACCGTTATTTGATTAAAACTAACTCTGTCGTTTTTAATCCTAGATAGTATTAAGATTTGAAACGAAATTACATTTTAAAAGTCACAGATGGAGTCGAGACGGTTTCCATTAAGTGTTGTTATTTGATTACATTTCTTCAATTACGAAAAGATAATATATTTTCATCAAAAAATAAGACTTGCTTTTTAAGCAACCCAGCATAAAAGAAAATAGTTTTATTTGCCTTCTTATATTATTTAAAAATAAGCAACATTATTCAAATATCAAAGTCAAAGTTGAATTTTATGATACTTGTTCGTTCGTACACCTATATAATTGATACTTACTTATATAATAAATTACACGTAAGAAATGTTAATTCGATTTAAACTATCACGTTATTTTATAAAAAAAAAATAACTTTGGTTAATGAAATCTGCCAGTCAAGATTAGCGGGAACAGGCAGACAATACCTAGGTAATTCTAAAACCATTGAACCGTTTTTAATATTTTTGCTAGGTGTATACTAACTCAAATAAATTTTGTGTGTTAATTTTTATCTCCGCCTTCTGAGTTATCCGCGGTTAATCACTACATAGTATAAAACAAAGTCGCTTTCCGCTGTCTGTCTGTCTGTCTGTCCCTATGTATGCTTAGATCTTTAAAACTACTCAACGAATTTTGATGCGGTTTATTTTAATAGATAGAGTAATTCAAGAGGAAGATGTATATGTATAATTCTACGCAGACGAAGTCGCACGCAAAAGCAGTTATGATAATAATAGACACATATTCGCGGCTAGCAACTCATTACTATTTTGATTCCCCTTCGTTCTATACGCCCACAAACACGTTAAACGAGATAATAATACGTACAATACGTACGTGTCTGTACGTACATTTTCGACGGCAATTTTTCGAGTAATCATGATACATGAAACTGCGTCGAAATATCGAGTGCTCATGAAGTGTAATCACGGAATAACTCAAACTCGAACTCAAACTATTTATTGCCTAAAAATGTTGTGACAAAGATGTTATTTTGTATAAAGTTTCAAACATTTACCCAGTAAGGGCACGGCAATTTATTATAAAATAATCTTAAAACTAAAACTTATTATTATAATAACAGCAATAATATTATTATGGCACTTGCACTTCAAACTAATCAAATATATCCGGTACAAAACAAATATTATGATGTTCATGACCTCCATGACGTATCCATCGTCGGCAAACCCTTATACAAACTAGGTAGTGATTCGCTAGTGTGAATAAGAACATGACTCTGCAATTTGTGGGAAAATACTTATCAAATGATAAATAGGTGATCCTTTGATGTTTGACAAATGTAAGTGAAAACAGGTAACATACGTGTGACAGTATGAACCCCGAATTACCACTTCAAACAAACCGCTAAAGCTACCCAAAAGGCAAGTAAAGACTTGAAGTCTGGTTGTGTTTAGTTTACAATGCGTGTTTTGTGTGTGATATCAACTTTAATAGAGATAAACTTCAGAAAAAAAAAATTAAATACCCAGTTTAAATGTAATATACTTCCGCAACAAGAACTAAAATGTGGAACGCTTCACGATTTTATATGGTAAATTAGAGCAGAGACCACGCTAAGATTCTCTGTACTCATACTCATACTCATACTCATTTATTCGTCATAATTATAGTTATTACATGTCATTAGACATGTTTGTGTATCTTCTGTAGATATTGTTCCTCAAGGGAACTCAAGTGTGGACGAGGCGTTCCGCGCGGAGTAGGTTCGCGGGCTACGTCCACAACTTGGATTTTAGATTAGGGTCGACGAGGAAGGGGTTATGAGGAAGAGGAAGTACATGCATGAGAAATAGGAGATTCTTATGAGGATGAAGATGCGGATGAGGAAGAGAAAGAGTGATAGGATTGTGTGAGAGTGACATATTACTAGTTAAAATTTTTAAAAAAACATATCGATCAAAGAACGCAGTGTTTGTTTATTTATTAATTAAATGATAGAAAACATGGTTATGCAGATAGAGTTTAATTTAATAATCAAAATTGACCACTGGGAGGGTTATTTTAATGAAAATGTGAACGAGTGAATACGCGATATGCGCTGTGAAATGAAAATTCCTCTAATATTCCTTTAAATTTAAGAGGAAGCGGAAGAGGAAGAGATTTTTTTATTTTCGTTTATATGGAAGTCGTAGTGGTAGAGGAATTAAAAAAAATGCGGAACTTTCTCATCATGAGGAAGCGATAACGGAATCCTCATCAACCCTATTTTGGATTACTGTATTGTGCAACAATTACGGTTACAGCTCGCAGATGAATACCCGGCTTGCTAAGGCAGAGGGACGTGTCTAGACTTGCCTTTCAATCCAGTGATGGTCTGTTAGAAAACAATACAAAATACTTTAAATATACCGGGTGTCGCAAAGAACGTTAATGATTTCACAAACAGCCCTGCAAAGTGTCTTTCTGGTTTTAATAAAAAAATACAATAAACAAACTGAGAACGTGGTGCTGAAATGCATGGAGTCACTCCTTAAGTAGGTAGATAATTAAACATATGGTATGAAACTTTGTCGGGGTTAGACCGATTAGCTTCACGGATGCGTGAACGTTATGCTTTTAGGAGTATAAAACAAAGTCGCTCCATGCAGCTAACTATGCTTAAAACTATTAAAATGCACCACGGATACTGTTTTCATCAATAGACAGAATGGTTCAAGAGAAAGGCTTATTCGTGTAGTTTAATAATCTATGTGAAGGCTCCGGGTTGCTAGTTAAGTTTAAATCATTGACTTACAATAAACAACTAGACTCTCAGTCACTAACAAAGGTTCCTCAAGAAACGTCCGAGTTGCTTTGTCTATGTGTTGTGTGTGTCAACACATCGACTTAGACAGATAACATTAACATATTCGTTCAAATTGACACCTTATTTCGTGGCAGTAATGTTTAATGTCAATGGCGTAGGATCGTGAGAAGTAATGACACGACGCCACGCGCTGGACACCTGCCTGTCTCTTTTGTTCTCAATAGTAAGATTACGGTGCGAAAGAGACATATACATTGTTATCAAAGCGCGGTCGAAACACAACTGAACCAAAACTCTGAACAATAGACGCGTGTTCAGACTTTTGCTTCGGACAGTTTTTGAGCATGATTGGGAGTCTAGTTGTTTATTGTACGTCAATGGTTTAAATTAATATCTCCTGCGCGCAATGTATGCCACATGCGTGTGGAGTCGTGGCCGCCACGTTCGCCCCAGTATCTACAATTCGTATTTACTCCTCTTACCTCAACAAATATGTTTATTCAGAACTCTGTATTCCTTGAGCTTTATAAATGAAAATGTTCGAAGAAGGAAACACGTAAATAAAATACGATTGAATGCGTTGTTTATTATTCGTTTGCAAATGTTGCGGGATTTTTAGTCGATATCGAAAAAAGAAGGATCTCAATTCTGCCTTCGTACTAAAGCAATTACAACGAAAGCTGTAGGAATCTTATGGAGCTTGGAGGTAATGACCTACACCTATGCTATACACTGCTGCACGACTGACTGGTCACAGTGACTTGGTCATCGGTGACTGTGACTTTAATGGGTGTAAAAATATGTTTGACTTCGGATATGTCTAGAGGTCCTAAGTAGAGCCACCTAGGATGTTGCCTAATATCTAGAGTTATGCCTATTATGATGTTCACAAAATTTTCTCCTCATTGTATCTCTTTCTAATTTCAAATTCTATGTATTCTTATACTGTTCAGGCTTTACGGTTGTGGAATTCCTTGCCTATAATCATAAGGCGCGCTAAATCTTTACCCATATTTAAATCTATGTTGAAGGTGCACTATCTGTCAACTTGTGCATGAATCTTGTAGCTGGCTTTTTTAGGTATGTGTGTATGTGTCTCTTTATATCTCCATTTATTATAAATGTGTGTTTCATGTTTAATATATTATGTATTTCAGTACTTAGTATATTAATATTATATTCTAAATTGCACCACCTGCTCAGATCTGATCTGTTCTCCAGTCCATTATGGTTGCCTGGTAGAGATCGCTCTGTAGCGATAAGGCCGCCTATTGTTACTTACCTTGTTATATTCTGTATACCTTTTTTCTGTTTTGGTTGTTATATGTGGTGTTCAATAAAGAGTTATTGTATTGTATTGTATTGTATTATTATGTGCAATTATACAAAGGCTTGAGGCGGGTCTTGCAATGTTGACGTTTGGCTTCAAAGTCTCCAAGCCGAGCCTCTTCGCAGCTCCTCGTGCCCTCTTGAACAACTTTCCGCCACTGTTATCGCAACTTTAATATTTTTGCGCTCTTCAACTCACCAACGTAATTTAATTAACGTAATAACAAACAAACAGCCGGATGCTTGGTAGCAAGTATCAATTGTGATACGCTAACGCATCTGCGGGGTGTTTGTGAGACAAAGAACACTAACCAAGCGAGTTCCGCATGCAACAATGGATTCCTTCTAATTGGCCTTGTTATAGTGGTCATACTTCGCTTTGTTCGCAAACTATGATAAGTTTGAACCTGGCATGACATTGGTAAGACAATAATTAAATAATGTTAAAGGCCATCCGGCTAGTAACCAATCACTATTTTGATTCCCCTTTCCACCTATACGCCCACAATGTTGCTAAACGTGGCCTTTCGCTCTTGTTACTTTAGGCTTTGTATACCCCGTAAGGGTTTAGACGTGATTTGTGTAAGTTTGTATGTGTGCAAATGTTTAAACGGTTTACCCACGGTGATAAGTCGGTGACATCCGACTTGGTAGTTTCGAATTTTCGATTTAGCCGTCAACTATGGCACTCACTCCTAGTCAAATATATCACACTAAAACTAGTCGCATCGTCCTTGACTTATAATAATTGACTCTCTCTGACGAACTTTCTTAAGTGATGATGATGATGATGTCATCAATACCACGACATATTATTATGTATTCACTTACTTAAATCACACTTAGGTAATCAGAATGCCTCTATTACTGGAATTAAGGCCAAATACTCGGCAATCAAAAGGAAAGGTTGGAAAACAAATAGTAAATGTATGATAACTTAACCACTACGTTAGGAAATTGCCGTTTTTCCAGGAAATCACTGACTCTTTTCACAGTCAAGGAAATCAAGACTTTTACAATCTCTTGCTAGTGACCTTGTCGAATACTCAAGCCAGCTATCTAGTTGCTAAGCTGGGATATCGTAAGAAAAGTGTCACTCATACGTACACAATGTGATACCAATTGTGTTTAAAAACATCGCAATATGTTTTATCCGATGCATGAAAAACTAACCAATGCAGATATTGCAGATACTGTCAGGAAAAGGCTACTACAGTTTCGAGAATTTTCTACTATTATCTTCATTATCAGGTAAATGACTTATTAATTGTATTCAAATAAATCGCCTATTCTATTCTAGGGTCACTCTACTCAGCGAAACTTGACCAGACTTGATAATATTTATCGAAACTGTCTAGCAACTGAAAAAGTACCTATCATGTCGTCAATGTAAAATTATTTTTGGGCTTCAATAAATAAAATTAAAAAAATCACCTACCTAATAATTTAATTCGCGAAAACTTATAGACGAAATAAAATTTTATCAAACTCCAAGCTACGAAAAATTCAATGATATAAAGCACCCAAGGCGAAATAAACCAACATCTTGAGTAAGTTATCCCACCCGGAGTGGTTAGAGCATGCTTATTGTCAACTGAAATAAGTTTTATTACTCTGGCGTGTTTCCTATACCCCAGGCTAGCCGTAAACAACAACTTACTTATTCAGGTGTCACAATTAAGTGAAAACTAGACGTAATTATAGGGTTTTCCGTGTTAAATTTGTTACTTTGAACTGGTTCCAATCGTATGAGTAAAGAATAATAACCAGAGACCAATCATTTTTTTGGGTCAGAACTTGAGGTTCCCGAGGAACAGAACCATATTTTTTTAATAAGAAATGATATTTTAAGGTAGCTTTAGTTTATGTTTTTGTCAATACTTTTGTAATCATTTACAAAATAAAGTAATTTAAACATTTTAATTTAGTAAGAGCAATGAGATCAAGAAAATACTATTTTTTTTGTATAAATATAATTGATTATAAAAAGAATTGATTGAAGTCGGGTAGTAAAATTAAAACAATTTTACGTTCAAAACACTTCACTACATAGTGTAAAATAAAGTCGCTTTTTCTGTCCCTATGTCCCTATGTATGCTTATATCTTCAAAACTACACAACGGATTTTGATGCGGTTCTTTTTAATAGATAGAGTGATTCAAGAGGAAGGTTTAATGTATAATTCTACGCAGACGAAGTCGCGGGCAGAAGCTACTAATGTATAAAATCGTAAGAAAAATAATTTTCCATCTGTGTTTATAAGACATGTCACTTCTTTTATTGATATTTGTTATGTAAGCATTTTATGTTCGTAGGAAAGTAAAAAAATGCACGCATGAACAAATTGTTTATATCTGGCCATCGTGTTTTCCAAGATCTGAATATATACGTTAGGTATATAACCGCTAGCGCAAAGAAGCGTCTAGGTAAGTTTCTTTAAGTCCTTTCTGTGGACTTGACAAGGGGACTCGTCGCCGTAAGCTGAGACTACAACCCTCTTTGTATCTCGTTTATTTCCAATTTGTTGTACTATATTTTATATCAATTCAGACTGAATAGAAAGAAATGGATGTTTATTTTGAGTTCCAAGAAGACTTTGTTTCTGAATAGGCAGCTATCTAAGTTTGTGAAACAAAGTGTTGGTAGCAATTATTTAGCGGCACGAAGAAATCATGCATTGCCTTACGATCTAGGTCGCAGAAAAAATACGTCAACATATACATAATAAAGTTTAGTTGTAGTTAGTACCGTTTGTGATGAAAGTTTCGTGCTAAATGTTGAGCCGCACGAGATAAGCTGGCGACATCGACATCGTACAAATCATCGGCAACTAGTTTTATCAGCGGAATGAGCGTTGAATGGCGATCACTCGCACCCCCAAATGAACTGAGAGTCAGCGGCAAGATCACGGCTATCGGCAGCCGTCCCATCTCCGGAGTGTCATTAGTTAATGTTCCGGGCAGTTCCTACAGAGATTTAATCTGCCGTGGTCTGAGATCAGTTGATTCGCCCCCGCCCCCACCGCCTGATCTTATCGCACCGTCATTACCGTTCCAGCGGCGATAACGCGCCCTTTGACGTTGTATATCGAGCCACGAGATTGCTACAACTCTATTACTTCAGCTTCATTATGAACCGCAAAAACTTTGCCCGTTGAATTTTAAAACGAGTTCTGGTTATCAAATTTGTTCAGTGCCGTGGCTATGCGACTGCATATTGATGTCACGCCGCAGCAAACAGTGCGAAACAATTAACACTTCCCGTCATCAAACTGAAAATCTGGAGCCGAGCGTGCGTTCATTTTAAACGGGTATTCGGAAGAGGTGCACGCTCGCTCTGCTACATTAGCCCGCGCGTGGAAAGTATTTGGGAACATTTGGAAACAAGGAGGCGGGACGCCTTGGGGTTGAATCCCCTCTGAATGGAAATAGTTTCCGGGCTTGTCGAGGAATTACGGCCGCGCTCGGGTCAAGGGAATGAATTTTGATTTTGGTTTTTCTATCGAACTGGAGGCCGGATTATTGTGCCTTGCGTCCGCACCCTCGCAGCAGTTTGCTTATGCAAACCTACCTGCGAGCGCTTGTATAAATTTGAATAGTGTAAGCAGCTACCGGTGTCGAAAATGTTCATGACATCGCAGATTTAGTGGAACACGCAGTTCCTGCTCCGGGGGCCCCCTGTATTACCGTTGCGGAAATCCTGATGACGTCTGATGTTTGTTTTTAGCCATAAATCTGTTCATATTGCGTGTGTGCGATGAAAATAATATCAATTCCTTTTCCACTATGCTTATTCAAAACTATCAATGCAGTACTTCAAGCTACTGCAAATACTTGTGAATCTGTTGTGACGACTGTTTTGGTTGGCGCCATTTTTGCTTGGAAATAAAGTCAGGGTAATAAAAACGCTACATTAATAGCTTTTATAGTAAAGGATTGTCGTAAACCAACAATAAAGATATTGCAGGTTTATCGCGGCCGTGGAGAAAATTTAGATCGCAATATTATTAAAACTATAATGACATAATTAAGTAATGCTTTTGCTTTCACGTTGTATTTAGGATTTCAAGACAGAACACTTCTGTCGGAGTTGTAAGCTACCTACTTAGTTTTGTAGTTAGATTACATTAGATTTTTTATTCATTCAATAAATATAGTATCATAAATTGTACATTGTTATTGTTACTTTCATCATGAAACTAACACAAACGGATAACTATACTATACGTATAAAATTCGTGTGATGAGTGTGAGTGACGAGCTAGTCCGAAACGTGTCCAGCATCACTCGACTTTTATACGTGAGTTATCTGTTTTTGTAATTATGTTTGTATTTGTGTTTCTATAGTTACGAGTGTAAGAAAATACAAATTTAAATGAATGTTTGAAATCAGACTCCTCAAAATATTTAATATATTCCGCAATTAAAATACAGGCCGTAAATTGATCGCATTCCGCCCAAAATCTCGGTACGATTCAATCTCGTATTTAGTAGAAAGATACCCAAATGAAGTAGATACCTATTTCATATTTAAAAACGCTAGGGAAAAACCAACTGCATTTTTTGAAATTTGTTTACATTGTACAATGAATATGGAAAATGTCGGTTAGTTTGCGAAAGGTAGTTTTCGGTTATTAAAACTTTATTAATTTATATCATCACCACATAGTATAAAATAAAGTGGCTTTCTCTGTCCCTATGTCCCTATGTATGCTTATATCTTCAAAACTACACAACGGATTTTGATGCGGTTTTTTTAATAGATAGAGTGATTCAAGAGGAAGGTTTTTATGTATAATTCTACGCAGACAAAGTCGCGGGCAGAAGCTAGTTTATTATATTTTATCTTCACAAACAAATACACCCATTTCATTCGATTACACATTTGAAATTTCCACAATACATCATAGTGACCCACCGCAGTCCAGCTACGAAGCGCACGTCTGAAGTGTTGTAGCCTTTTGGAGGCTCTTCGGTCTGTATTAATAGAGTATTTTAATAAAAACTAGCGACCCGCCCCGGCTTCACACGGTATATTATGCATGTATCATACATAAAAACCTTCCTCTTGAATCGCTCTATCTATTAAAAAAAACGCATCAAAATCCGTTGTGTAGTTTTGAAGATATAAGCATACATAGGGACATAAGGACATAGGGACAGAGAAAGCGACTTTGTTTTATACTATGTAGTGATGATGATATGTGTAGACAGTGTGAAGGGTAAAGTCGATACAGAAGATGGTACAAAGAACGCACAGGCTATAAAGAGATGGGCTCTAAACTAGCTGAAATACTAGGACTATACCGCCTGACACAATAGATGAGTGACTTTCGAGTTTCAGAAATAAGTTTTCAGTGTTATTTACCTACTGTATGTTAAGCAACATTGTAACTTTACGGTAGCAGTAAATTAGCCTGTAAAAATTCGGGCTCTTGTTTATTATTTCCGTTTTAATTATAAGCTTTTTGAAATATTCATTCTCATAAACCACCTGCACAGGAACATTATTTTATCCCAGAATAAAATATCTTTTAAAACGTTGTCTTCATAAATTGTCGTTTATTTCACTGTGCTTTTGTTTATTGGAGAGTTAAAACAATATTGTTTAATTAATGCAGACAAGCAATTATTTCATTTTCGCCACTTCCTGAGAAGGGTTTTAATCTTTTGAAAAATAATTTTCTTGTATTGTTATGAACCTAACTGTGAGAAAATGTGAGCGCAACGTTTTAAAAACTGAACGTCATGCAATGTTCACGCAAAAGTATCGTAAAAATTACCAAAAGGGAGCCAGATCATAAATCGTGTAAGGATAAAACAATAATATCATGATGACAAATAAAAAATGTTTACGATCACTGCGGCCATAAGTGCGATGGAGCAATTTTTATTTAACCATGAACAGAAACAGGAGTTGTAAAAAATATCACTGGAGGCCCATTCTACAACGGGTAGAAGTTACAGTTTTTTTAACCTTTGAACAAGATTTTCTTCAAAATGTTATTTTGAGCACTAACTTTTGACAGTGCTTGCGTTGTAATCCAATCAACACATAATATATAATATACAATATAGTAAATTTCAAGTCAATCCGCCAATTGAAAGTGCCCAAAAATAGTTTGCAAATTTTGAAACAGACAGCTTAACTACACAAAACATGAAAGCTTGTAATATGTGAGCTTTTAGAATAATCTGAATTACCTATACTATTATTGGAATTGCAACAATTGTATCCAACTTCTATTAGGCAGGTACTCTAAGGAAATTGTGGCCAGCAATTTGACAGAAAGATTGGATGACCTTTATTTTCATGTCTAACGACTTGTTTGTACAAGTTGGTTGTCCAACTAATAATCTATGACAGAACAAAAACTTTACCAATATTGACCCAAAAGTCTACTGATAAAGTAAAATCAATTACTTCACTATTCCGCGCTCACACGTGCAAGAAAGTTGCGTTTAAAACTGCCACTCTGGGTTACCATGACGTCTTACTGCGATTCAATCCCGAATCTTTAGCTGTCATTTTTGACACTTCTAGTATGGATCTGACAGCGATCGAACCAACTTTGGTTCGGAATTTAATTGCATTAAGACGTTATACTAAGACCCCTGGTCTGCTTGCTGATTTTGGTTCAATTTCCAGCTTAAGCTTTGATTTTCTTATCGTCTATGATCAAGATCGTTTGATGTGATTGATTAAGCTGTTAATCAATGAAGTTGATTGCTAATCAAAATTCACTGGGCCAACAAAGGCATTGATTGCAAGCATCAAAGAACGGAGTGTCGAATGCAGCGTTTACTGATTTACTTAGGATACGTGAGCTACCTGGATGAGACCAAGTAATTTGTAGCATCGACCAATCGAGTGGATGTGTTAAATAATTTACTTTAAAAAAGTCACCGCTCCATCGATACCCTCGACTGTTGCTTGCCGCGTTGACTATCTACCGCACTCGGATAGGCGAACTAAAGTCAAGCACAACACTAGTAACTAATAGTAGTTGGACTAGTAAATATTTTCAATATCGATAGCAGACTCAAAGAACGACTCGAAGTTTTCACACAGAAAACGTCTCCAATGCGTTCAAGTAAACATCTCAAATACTATGTAAAATTGAAGATCGAAACGGCAACAAATTGTTCTCACAGTGTTTGACATTTTAACGCAAACGCGATCGAAACGCATTTTGTGACCGAAAACTTACACTACTTCCACCACTCGCTCGTATTTAGAAATAAAAATTAAGTATTAAATCATAATTCTGTGAACTGCCCAATCAATGTGACTTTCGGGATTGGATTAGATTGCTACTTTATTATGAGCAGTATAAGTATCAATGTTTGTCTACAAGTTTATGGATGTGTTGGTACTACTCTTAGAAAGCTCGTATCTCAAACACAAACATGAACTTACGTAGTCTGTTTCAAGGCTAAATTTAATTTACATATCGATTTTGAATAATAGCTACTCGTACGTGGTTTGGTGTGGAAGTCTCGATACTACCCCTACCTTTAAAGTGGTTAACTACAGCACATTTAGTTAAGATATTTTATGAAATAATATTTTTAAGCCTTGATATTTGTGTCAAAATGTAAGCGTCGTCCAAAACGCGAAAATCAGAACTTTTTTATATAGAACGATTCAAGAATAACCACCGAGATGTTTTTATGTTTCCGATGGCAGTTATATTTCGCTCAAGTGTAGGGGATTCTCATATTTTTATTACGCACGACATAAAAATCAAGATCGGAGCGCGGAAGTCGGACCCCTTTGAATGTTTTAATAGGCCAAAGAGGCACTCGACAAAACCCTAGTAATAATTCTGAAGGGTGGGAATAATCGAAAATCCTTTGAAATTAAAGTAGAAGATTAAGCTCGCAAATCAAAAGCGAACTTTAATTAAACAACGAAAACAATACTAATATCCAAGTGTTTGCGGGTTCATAAATAATTGAGGGGGCTATTACAAAAACTAATAAACAGTTTCGGTGTAAACTTTCAGTGGTACTTGGTAGTAGAAGTTGTTTTTATAGGGAGCGAAATAAAATGGTTAGTCTTGCTAATCAAAAAAGCAGCCAACATTCAGTGCGGAAGTTTAAAGAAGTCTACTTAAAACTTGGGGCGAGAAACACCGCGGCGCGAACTGAGTGGGTACCTAACAACGTAGATCAGGGAGCTCAGTCTTCATAATTATGACCACGCGCATACAATACAATTACTCTTTATTGAACACATTATAACAACCAAAACAGAAAAAAGGTATACAGAATATTACAAGGTAACAATAGGTGGCCTAATGCTACAGAGCGATCTCTATCAGGCAACCATAATGGACTTCTATCTTAACCTTACTTTGTTTTGTGCACGTTTCATTTATTTTTTTAGGAAGAATCTTGCAGATTAAAAATTATTTCCGACAATAGGTGTGTTGTATAATTAAGTACAGTTAGTTTTTAGCCCCGGCTTTGCTCGCCTGAGCTAATGTAGGCAATGTGTTATTTTTTTATAAGTAGACACTCGTAAACATTTAGATTTTGGATTTTTTTCATTAGTTGTAGAACAGAACTATTTTCATACCAAATTTAAAATTTCTAGGACAGCTGGATTTGTATCGAAATACCTGTTCTAATAAATCTTTTGATTAAGTTGATTTAGAATTTTCACTGCTCTAAATGGAAAGTTAATTGAATTGAGTATTTAAAATTTCAGCTTGATCCACGCGTTCTAGGGAAAAGGACTCTTGACGTACATACAGACGAACGGACGGACAAAAAAGGTGATCCTAAAGCTGCCTTCAGGTTGAGTTACCAAACTAAAAAAAACCTGACCGACTGGTGAGGGTAGCGGGAACGCATTGGATGCGGATGGCGCAGGGCCGATCTGTTTGGCGAGCCGCGGGGGAGGCCTATGTTCAGCAGTGGACGTCTTTCGGCTGACATGATGATGATGAACTAAAAAAAAACTTAGAATACACAGCATTTCATGACTTAGCTTTACAGATAACTCATATGCTGCAGTAGAGGTCGTGAATAGGCTGTCTTCACCGTACCCCGGGTAATAAGTTAGGTCTGTAGAAAATTTCATCGGGCCCGCGACTCGAGCCGGAAGTCGGTACGTGACCGGAAATGAATTTTCCGGCGCAAGTATCGATACTTTCGAGAAACTCCGTCAAAGGAATTTAATACCCTGACACCCATAATCGTAATACCTATAAAATTATAGCCCGAACTTTGTACATTAGCCTTATTGGACAGTGTTGCTGTGGTCCGGCAGTAGACAATTACCTGGACTTTTTTATGGAACAAGGAACTCTTTCCAGAACAAACAGTAAATAAAAGACGGGGAAACTAATACGCGCGCGACTAGAATCTTGTGCGCTCCCGTGCTAGACGTGCTGATGGTAAGCGAGCAACGCCGCCTATGGACCTCCGCAATACTAGGAGATTCTAGATACGTTGCCAGTGTAGGGGGCTAAGATAGAATACCTCATATGCCAGTAATTTCGTAATTATAACAACCCTAGATTTTAAACTGGGTACACTTTTTAACATCTCAGTAACTTCGATACTTTTTATCGCATTCGTAAAATATACGTACATATACATACATTAATCACTTCTTTATCTCTTACGGTGTAGACAGAGCCTAAGGTAATAAGACCTAAAGGCCGCGTTTAGCATGATTGTGGGCGTATGGATGGAAAGGGTATTCAAAATAGTGATGGGTGGCTAGCCACATCGCCTATAACATGATTCCTAAGATTTTCGCCCAATCCCTCGATGGACTTTTACCATCTGCGAGGGAAGAGAAGCAACTGGTACATTTATTATTTTTTCTTTGCTTCCAGACCAGCATGAAAGTGACACTTTTTAACATTTCAATAATTTCAATACTAAACTTATTATCGCATCCGTAAAAGGATTTTCACACAAAGGATGTCACTATTGTAACCAAAGTTCAATACAATACAAAGTTACAATACAATACAAATACTCTTAAACGTCGCCTGTAGGTCTTGTTACCTTAGGCCCTAAGGTAACAAGACCTAAGGCTTAGGGTCTGTCTACCCCATAAGGGATAAAGACGTGATTTGTGTATGTATGTACAAATATTCTTTATTGAACACCACAAATCAGTACAAAACAATACAGAATCAAAGAACAAAGTAGAGAATAGGCAAAGTTCGTTCTTTTCTTGTAAAATTACGCGTTTTTTTTAATACACCACTCGCGTTTACCACGGCTTACCTAATGGATCGCGGTACATATTTTGGGGTCCTTCAAATACATACATACTTTCCCACTCGTATGCACGCGCCTCTATGAAACAATCCAGCGCAGCTACCTGTGTAAACACCGTTATTTATAGCACTGTTATCGCAAAGTTTCATTTTCTCGTGAAATATTGGGTAATAAACCCCACTGTGATACGAATTTCCCATGCAATTAATTTTAAACAGAGAAAATGAAAAAGGAAAGTACCTGTGTGTGGAAGTCTTTTGTTGATGCTTCCTGCTAAGCGAGACGTGGTGATATATTGATGCTTGTGTCACTGGTTTATTTTTTCTATATAAAAATACGAGTCTAAGGGCCTGTTACACTGCTCACTGGAAAATTCCTAACAACTTTTGTATTAGATAATGATACCATCTCTGTCTGTTTCGTGGTAATAAATAGACTACGCCATTGATATCCACGGATATCAGGAACTTATCATTGAGTGATGAAGTGCGTGTTTTACTTAGGCACTGAAAATTAATACAGTGAAAGAAAATGAGTCACGAACTGTGGAATCTATTCACTGGAAATGTCATAACGACTTACTATACACCAGCCAAAGAAATTATGAAGAATTTGTATGAGATAAAGTTCTACAGAAGTATATACCAAATTGACTGGACTAATTAAGTTGGAATTTGGTATACCCTATGGTACGAACGTGTAATGTAAACAAAATGGACTTTGTATATAGGAGTCACTTAAAAGGCGCAAATAAAAAAAGACGTAAATACGTTATATTTAAGTCTTAAAGCGACTTGCTAAATCCTTTCAATACAGTGCGTTAATTGATCAGAACCTTTGTATTAATTCGTGTATAGCTGTGTGGAAAATTAAAAGAGTAATCCGTTCTTTTTAAAAGTCTTTGCAAGCTCTTCCTAATGTAATTTAGTATTTTTTGACATTGTATTATGAAATGTAATTTAATGGATTTTTTTCTTTTTTTTTTAATTTAGTAGTCTGACATTTATACCTATTATGTGCCTAATTTGAAATATTTGCATGCCGTTCCTGGACAGTAAGATAAGGAGGACATAATTATCAATGTAAAACCTTAACCTCACACCCTTTTCTAGCAAATAAATGATTTGATTTGATTTGATTTCCTTGTCGTAATCGATTGCTAGCTATTTAGCATTAGCCAAAACCCGAATACCCAGAATTCCTCTCACCAACCAACCCTGTGCTTGCAGCACTCGCAATGCCCCAGGTTATTCCGGTTTACGATATCGCACTCGATATCTGCGGTTACCCCTGGATTCATTCGTATGCCGCTCCCGTTCCAGAATTAGTGCGGCAACATCACTTAAAGCCGCGGTAATTAGCAGGGCTTACGATACGTACGACGTAATCGGAATAATGGTTTGTGCCTTGTAGTGTTCATTTGTTTTTATGTGAGCATGTGAGGTCAAGGTTGAGTTAGAAAGCTTTTTTCTTCATGGCCAGAATGAAAGTCTAGTACGTAGGAAAGTTACTGGCTGGTTAATAGACGACATGTGATAGAGTTCATTTTACAAATAAAAGAACAGCAGAAAAATAAAATAAAGAGTACGCCGTCATGATCCGTAGCTATTAAAATTTGAATTATTTTCGAATAGAACCTATGGTGGCATATTAGACTCTCGCTTCTATGTAGAGCCCGCCCCTTTACAGAGGTGAGATAGAGACTTAAGTTAGGTGACGTACTATCTTCAGGGCTGGGCACTTACTACGTACGTGAATGGACAATTACGCTAACATTATAAATCACATAATCGTCGACACGTTTTGGGAAATTACGAACTTGTGCAAGATTTTCATCAAATCAACATAATAAAGTTGCATGCAAAATTTCAAATAGGTACTTATTTGAATTCAAACACTGGAGGTGCGAAAAATTTGACTTTCTAGAATTGTACCAAATATAAAACTTAAACTAGAATAAGTGAAATAAATATTCGGATTAAGCCTACCGTAAAATGGATTGATGATTAAGTAAAATTTGACCATTTTTTTTAAAAGCTTAGAATCTACTGATTGAACGCAAGCGTTTCATATTTTTGCACTAGCAACTCTGACAGTTCGGGCATCTTTCCACGCGGTGCAGACGCAAAAATAATTGGCTGCGGCTTTAAAAATACATCAAACCAGACCTGTGCCTTTAAAAATAAAATAAAATAATAAAATTGTGTACATACGAATATTCTTTTTCTTTCTTGTTATGAACCAGTTCAATTAATCTGAAGTCGAATGGCGGAATGAATCGTTCTAATATTATTATAACTTTCATTTATTACATTCATGGAGTTAAATAACAAGCTACAAACTTTGTGATTATTTTCATACAGCTCAGTTGATTGGGAAAAGTGTCGATCAACAGAAATATATACCTACTTAATACAAAATGAAACGTGCAATTAAAATTTATGTCGTGTAAAATACGGTCTCCAACATTAATTATGGATGGCAAAAATAGTATTGATGTTTACCTATTTTTTTTCATATTAAATGCCCATTTTTAAGTAATTAGATTGCTTCCATGCTGGTCTGGGAGTAAAGAAAAAACAGAATATACCAGTTGCTTCTCTTCCCGCGCAGATGGTAAAATCCCATCGAGGGAATGGGCATAGGAATCATGTTATGATTTCCCTTTCCACCCATACGCCCACAATCATGCTCAACGTGGCCTTTAGGAGTGTAAACGTTTCTGTAACAACATAAATGAAGTCAAACAGAATAACTGACACCGGACTTTAAAAAAAACTGCCAAAACAATACAACGTAACTTTCAGCTTAAAATTGACCACGTAACTAAATTGAACTCTTGAACTAGGTTAAAAGTTATTTAGCAAAACAATGTTACCGAAAACGCTGCAATAAAACTGCACGAAAGCGTGTAAAAGTTCGTTTACAATCGTCCGTGCCCTAATTAGGAAGTTGGGACGTCGCATCGTTTGTGCGAGAATATAATTTGTGCAGAAGGGTCACACACATTATTACATGAAAGGTCTCGTCTACCTTCGATTTAAATAATTCATCTGAAAACAAAAAAATAGTTTTTTTACGCTCTATGAAACTGGATAAACCTAATGACAATCATAAACACGAGGAACTATTTTTTCCTTGCTACGCGTCGACGACAGCTGTCAATTATTTGAGTGTCGTAATGGTTATTTCAGAGCCGGTCAAATCTTAGGATCGTCTATGCTAAAATCAGTGCATATGTCTTTACGTAAAGTTAGGTAAAACCTCTCATGTTAAGTATTCAGCCTTTATAGTTAGACAGCTTAAATCTGCTGTCTATCGAACGATAAACAAAGTCACTTTAATGATATCAAATTGTTGAACTACGTTATTGTAACTATTATTTCTCTCGATACCTTTTTGGCGAAAAAAGAACATCGCTTCTATTCTTTTTAGTTCTTACATCGTTACTATCTAGTTAAGGGGGTTCGTTAGTGAACTCGGTTACCGTCGCTGATTGTCGGCGAAAGTGAGAAGAACCTTACATACGCCTAGCATGAAGTTTTAAAAGTTCCATTGGTGTGCGTGTTTCATTTCTGCGTTCCAACCAACAATTATAAGCATTAAACAATATTTACTCCATAAAGTACATAAAGTAAAATATGTTCGGACTTACGGGATTAAATTCTTCCCTAGAAGTAAATTCTCAGAAACTTAAAAACAATGATGTCGCTGAGAGAATACTCTCTAGAATTTTCCATCACTAATCTATGGTAATTGAACCTACATATTCATCTCGTTAAAAGATTGGCCCGAAGTTTACTATTGTGCTTTTTTTGATGTTTTCATAAGGAAAACCTTCATCAAATCCTTCTTTTCTAAAATAAGACGTCCTTTTTATGAATTCGTCAAGGAAAATTGGGGTTAGAACAAAGTGAAAGCAACTGTCAAACTTCACGAGATCACAGCAAGACGAGAATCAATTTGTGAAGCATAAATAACTTATGGATAATGGATAATTCAATTTCCCCAGTCACCGTTTGTTGTCTTTATTCAAAGGGCCAATTACTGAGTTTTTCTCAACAACGCGACGATTACTCGTACTATTGAAGCTTCAGTCCTATTGAATCAATGAATAATTTTCCGTTCGAACGGAGTAGACGAGAGTAAAGCCTTATTTACATGGCGCGAAAAATATCGCGCAAGTCGCGTTACATTGCTGCTTTAATAATGCGTTGGTTCCTTTGCCTTTGGTCATAATTACGTCTGATAGTAAACGAAAATGTGGTCTAAGATGGAACACGCTTGCCTAGCCAATGGCCATTTAACTTTATTTGAAAACGGACCGATTCAGTTCAGGGAGCGAACAAAGTCACTGAAATAGAATTCCACTCCTCAGCTGTCCGGATATTAAAGGACCAACGAAACATCTTGTGTGAATTTCAGGGATACTGACAACGTAAGGGATAAGACCACGGCCACTTTTGGTCGATCTCTGAAGGAAGGGAATTACTCGTGCAGTTCCGATGCACACTCTCTGAAAGACTCCCTGTAGAGTAGAAGAGGGAAAGGCGAGCCAGTCTTCAATGGAAGTGGATGCTCTGGTAAGGGAAATTCACCACTGAGTGGCTGTTGATAATTTTAACGCTCGCCGTTCCACCAAATCTAAAGCAGCTGATATGTAACAGACAGAGCCGTTTCAAAGATGACAGAAATACTTCAAGCAGCACGTCAAGCAAAAAAGCGACTCTCGCGCGCTCTTGTGCTAGCTGGGCAGGACCGGACTTGGTCACTTAGTTTAGTTTGCTTTGTTGCTTGCTCGGTCTTTCTCATTGTTTATTTAGTACACTATTAATACATCACACACTCACGCCACGTATCAACTGATCTAAGAGCACCATTTGGTTCGTTGGCCAGTTAGGTACGCCAGGCAGGTACTTGTGGTTTAATGTACTAAATGTATGTATGTATATAAACTCTTTATTGTGCAAAATAAACAAGACAAACACTGAGATACATGCACAAAGGCGGACTTATCCCTAACATGTACATTCTAAGAGCGAGAACATTAGGCGGCAGCAAACTGAATGCTTAGTGTCAGTTTTCGATAATAAAATAAGTCTCGATCATGTTTGCGTTAAACTGTCAAGAACTTTTTGTTGCTGTTTCGTTCCGCTAGCGGCGTTGTCAATTATGCCATAGTAAATTGAGACGGTTACGCGAACGCGTTCGGTACGTTTTTCGTGTCAAAACTTATACTAGAGGCTCTGTTCTCATAGTATTTGACATTTTAATTACTAATGCAAGTGCGTTCGAGACGTAATTTAGGTAGACTAAGCATACTGAGATAGTGTCAGGTAAGTTAGTGGTTATATAGTACTCGTACTATGTACTACACAAACTAAATTGCTGTGGTTTACTGATCATTTTCAATCCTTAGAGCTGGCGCCGCAATGAAATGCGATATTCCTCGCACGTGTAAGACCTAAAAACGTTTCTATAGTCTCGTTACGTTGCGAAGCTAATTGAACGATGGTTTTGTACTGAAATGTTTGTTATACCGACCTCCGAAAACCCTTACTCATTCATCTTTGTTGCGCGGCTTTTTGTGGGGAATTAGTGAAAAAATTCATGACCGTAATCGTCCACGCGCACCTATTCAGAGTTTTTAGCGACAAAAGCATTACGGCATCCCGAGAGAAATTAATGGCGTTTCCCATTAAGGTTAAGTGCTATTTTAGCTTATGTGACTTGACGAAAAGTTGAAAACTTAGCGCCCTCCCAACTTTTTTATTGTTTTAGCTGTCGACGGGGCCCTTGACATACCAATTACGTTCTGAATTATATTATCTCGGAGAAACTTGTCTCAAACTTTATATGGAAGAAATTGGGATACTTCAAGTTCATCTATATTAAAAAGAAAAAACCAAAGAAACTAAATGTCGACGTATTGATAATGATTAATCACTGTGATACTAATGTGATCGACAATTATCAAACTTTTTGCATGCCCGCATGAAACCCATACAAAGTGGGTTTTTATTCTGTGAATTCCCAAAATAAACAGCTTACCTGCATACTCGAGATGTCAACCAAAACAAAGGAATATAAGATTAAAGCCGCCTCCAAACTTAACAACACAATTTTTATTAATACCGCTCACACTCGTGGAAATTGGCGTGGTTTAGCGCTCAAGTGCGCCGTACGCGCCGCGTAACGAGCTCAACTTTTAATTACCTAACTTAAATCTCACCAAGACACTCAGGAAACAACATCACGAAATATTGCTTGGAAAAACCTCGCCTTTTTACCAAGAAAATTAAAATTTAAGGCGGGTATAAACAATAATAGCTAATACAGAATTATATTGGTTACCATTAATGAAGTTACAACATATGAATTAATATGCATGATTATTTTACTTTTTGAGGTTCCCTACTCAAAGGATATCCAATGGGACCCTATAACTAAGCCGCCTAACTACATTTTAGGATGATGACTTCGTTTTAAAACAGATTAGAACGAATTCGTACAAAATTTAATGTTACTTACCTATGAAAATTACACTTTAATCATAAAATATAATACTCCCATTATGACGTGATAAAACGATGTTTTATTGTACAATTGATTCAACAGCCAGCTCACTCAGGCGATCAAAATAAACTCAACAAGTACGTACTATGTAAAGAAACAATCATGGCGTTGCCTGTGTTCGAGCTTTTGTGCTATTCTCTACTCAACTTTTGGACAAGTTTCTTGCATTCAGTGCAATGCACGTTTACGACTGTGTATTCTATAAATTGAGTGCAAAATTTCCGAAAAATAAACATGAATGCAAGGCATCTTAAACTAAAATAAAATGTTTATTAATGCAAGAAAGAAATCGGATTACGCACGTCATGAATTAAAATATCGGACAATTGGTCCTACACTATCGAATTTATTCCGGTCTGATGCATTAATTATGACTGAAACCCAGGATAGTATAAAATTAATTCAAAAGTTATTGAAAACAATCATAAGAAACTAATTTTGTAACAATCGCGTACGATTGCAGAATTATCTATCACCAATCGTTAGACTTTGAGTGTTCCAAATTCTTGAGATTATAACTTAATTTTTAGTACTAAAATAGTCGTTAAGAACCTAAATAAGCCTCCATTAACTAATTATTTACTTCTTTAAATTCCGTCGACACCTGACAAAAAGCCGATTGTTGAAATATTTTTCCACTTCGGGTGTTAAATCCAATAACGTTAGAACGGCCACTTTTGGTAAAAGCTTATGTGAGTTCCATTTCGTCGAGCGGCAACATTTGCCCCAACATTTGTCCAGGCGAGAAATACTTAACCTTAGAGTTAAGGCATTCCCCAGCCACGCAATAACAATAAAATTTGCAACTTTATTCACAGGAAAGCTGGAAAGAATGTCGACGCAAAACACGAGGTCCGTAATGTATTGCGACACGATGTGGATTAATTAACATAAAACGATGTAAGTTATTACACGAGTGCCGCCAGGAAGGAGGGTTATTTTCTGTAGGTAATCCCAGTTTGTGTGTGATTTAATCAAGATGTTACGACCTTACAACATAAGTAACCTTAATTAAAAGTAGCTCAAATAGAACTTGTAAAACAATATCATTAGGTAAAAGTAATTCATTGTTCAAGGGGTGACAAAAGCATAGTTGGAGATTATTAATCTGCAAAACGTAGTAGTACTACACAAAATAGATACCTAAAGCATTGTTAATAAATAATAAAAAGGTAGAACATTATAGGAACTAGTATTGTTTATGAAGAAAATAATGCCTTCGTTTAATTCCTACTCTTGGAAATTGTCAGTATCAAAACACATGATCTTAAGGTAGCTTTAGATTTTTTGTTGTTGTGGTTGTGATGGGGTTACAATCATTAACTTTTTAGACTATGACAATTTATCGGTTAATGTTAACAAACATATTGTCAATTTATTTTATAACATTGCAAATAACAGCATCGTCTCAACCCTTAAGGGACTTATGGCAAGAAAAACGCGCCGAAAAACATTAAGTATGAAAAGTTTATACGTAAATAAACATTTACCTCTCAAGCGGCTGTGTGTCAAGTTCTAAAGTCTAATAACTCACCTACTTGTATTTTTAAAGACGATTCCAACCCCCAGAGCAATCCGTATGTGCTCGAAAAGTAATATTTTGAACGAGATAAGACTACGTCCGTAAAATGTTCGACCGCCAGATTAAACAAGCGTAGAGTAGTCACATCTTTACCAAATTACAAGACTAGAACTCACAAATCGCAAGGTAGGAGCCCGTATCTGTGAACCACGTAATTTTTTGCAGTTCAACCTTCTTCAAATAAAAGGTGCTTTAATCTACTGTGTAAATAAAATAGCGACGAGGAGCGTTTTTATCAATGAGTAACTAATTGCTTAGTGCTGATTTTATACATTTTAATCTAAGGTTTTAGGTATCCTGTCAATCCTGTCATACCATTGATGTCATGTCAATAACGTAGCTCCTTTTGCTTAATTTATATTGTTTCTTGTTTTTCGTTATTTATTACATACGTTTCAGAGCAGATGGAGAGGATTTTAGAACTTTTGCTTAGTAGAGGGAAAAATACTTTTTTCTGTGGCGGTCAGGTCATCATTACGACGCCAATTAAGCCAATGTTAAATTTATAAAAAATGTATTGAAAAATCTTGTGACTTTAATAATATAACTTTAAACTTTTGTCTGGTTTGAAGTTGGTTTTTGCTTTTTAAAACATTCGATTTGATACGCAATAAATTTAATATGAACTTGCCTGTAGCTACCAGTAATTTTATTATATATTAAGTTATTTCATTTGGTACGGAGACGTTTAATCGTCGATTAACTAATTGCTCACAAAAGTGTGTGCAACAGCAGTCCTCATTTTTACTTCATAGCTCACCCAGCAAACTCCATAGCTTAAGTACTAATTTTACCAGGTGCATTGCAATCATTTACTCATTGTTTTCTTTTTTGTTACAGCGGTATAAAACAGAAGAATAAAACCGAGAAAACGTCAATAACCGCGCGTGTTAGGCAATAAAGCCTCTGTGCGATGTGTCAACTCTCTGCTTTTCCTTGTTCTTTGTCTGAAGGGTTTGCAACATGACAGATGACTAATGTTGTTTGTTGGCGCTTCAATGGTCCACGCTTGCTCCAGTTCTGTTTACCTCCAATGTACGACCGCACTTAATAACTTTTGCGCTATATCATTTTACGCAATGATGTAACGTGTTTTTTTCTAAGTTCTATCAAAAGTATAGGCCAGCTGCGTAAGTACTTATGCTCATGTTTTTGGTCTCATTAGTAGCAGTCATCAAAATAGTGACAACAAAGTTTATAACACTCGTCCAACCGCTCCATTGTTTTGTTTTTCATGTGTGGTGCGACCTCCGAGGGTGCGACCATCACAAAAATCATTTTAATTATAGTGTCTCATATCTTCTTCTTCTTCTTTTTATTTGTGGCGTTTCAAGTCGTTATAGCGACGACAACTTCGCCAATGTCAAAGTAACAAAAATATGATTAAAAAATCTTGTGACAAAATGTCGGCAACGTTGTACGGTAATGGTCAAAGACCCCCCTCCCCCCCCTGTCGGGCTCTTAGCCAACGGTCAATAATATCCCTCAGAAACTGCCAGGAAATCATTAGCCGAAGCCCAGGGTGCACCGGACCAAGCACTGCTCTTCCCGGATCCAAAAAGGGACCGCAGCTCTTGACCACACGTGGAGGTAACCCGACTCGCACCCCACAAAAATAATGTTAATTATAGTAGTCTCACATCGATGCCGACGTTGGCCAGAGACGGTGTAGCTACTTCTGACAGTTATGAGACGGCTGGCCATGCTACCTGTGGGGGTGGGGTAAGAATGTGGTCTCAGTCTCGGAGGTTATCGCCTGAGTTTGAAAATATACAACTGTCAATACGTCCGCTGTCTGTGGCTGTCTGCCTTGCTTCATCATCACTGTCACTTCACTATCACTACATAGTCACTACATAGTATAAAATAAAGTCGCTTTTTCTGTCCTCATGTCCCGATGTATGCTTATATCTTCAAAACTACACAACGGATTTTAGTGCGGTTTTTTTTAATAGATAGAGTGATTCAAGAGGAAGGTTTATATGTATAATACATGCATAATATACCGTGCGAAGCCGGGGCGGGTCGCTAGTACTTTTATAATTGCACTATTTACTGATTTACTGATTTGACCAAACAACAAAATAGCATAGTTAAATGGTTAATAGGAACTGATAGTATTATTGAATCAGGCGTTACTTTGCGGAGGTCCATTTCAATGAACAAAAAATATTTACCTTGCTACTCCGCTACTCACGTGCAAGCCTGTGTGAAATATATCTGTTTTTCATGCAATCCCTCCTTCCAATACTGCCACATAAAACACATAAATCCCACAAACTTAATTATCCCTTACACCACACAAATACTGACGCGTTTCGATCCCTCTACGCAAGGTAAATATGTTTTGTTCAAGGAACTAAAGTCTTCTTCAAACTCAACAAGGCGGGAGTGACAGATAGTATAAATGAAACCATATAGAAATGTCTAGGTAAGTGCTGATTAGTAAGTTCAATGTGAATCTTCGTTATTGGTCACCACGAATCAGTATGTTTACTGGTATAAGCAGCCCATTAAACTTGCTAGCATCGCAATCCACAGACAACGCTGCTCCAAATCAACGGTAATAATGAAAGCAAATATTTTGTGAGACAAGCGAATGTTTTTATTGGGACGTAAAGAGGTGTGCACAGTTCCTTTGGGGTATTCATCAATCATAATTTATTACCCCCGCTGTTATCGCGGCCCTGAATAATCGCTCATATCCGAAACACCTTTCTCAAGGATCGTGCACACTGGGGGAAAACAAGTGATAAATATGTTAACAGTTTTGTTAATGTTCGGATAAACCGCTGCATAATTAATTGGGATAATTAAACTACAGCTGTATTATTGTTTGAATAAATGAACCGTCATTATTGCCAGAAAATAACGTACATACAAATTACGTCTATATCCCTGACGGGGTAGCCATCTTTTTTTTTTATGGTGTGGAAAATGCGCCTTATGCATCCGCCCGGTACGGGTTTACCGGGGGTATGTGGGGCTCTCTCGCGACGGCAGGCATACCCACTAAAAACCACACGGATTCCGGGTATGTGAGGCGTTACGGGAGCACTCGGTGTCACCGCGACGCCCCACGACCACCCCGGGATGGGGTTCCCTCTTCGCGGCACCTGTGCAACGCAGGTTTGGGAAATCCTGACGAGGTAGCCTGAGGTAACAAGACCTAAAAGCCACGTTTAGCATTGTGGCATCGTGGGCATATGGATGGAAAGGGGAATCAAAACAGTGATGGGTTGCTAGCCACATCGCCTATACCACATGATCCCTAAGATTTTCGCCCAATCCCTCGACGGGCTTTTACCATCTGCGCAGGAAGAGAAGCAACTGGTACATTCTGTGTTTTTTCTTTGCTCCCAAACCAGCATGGATTGCTTTATCTCTCTGATTATGTTAACTCTCGGGGTAGTGAAATTATCATTACTAGTAGTCTCCGATTAAATGTCACCAGTAACGAATTATTTTGTTTTAGTTATCGAGCTAAAACATCTTTAAACTTTATGGTTTGGTAATCAATCTGGTGATCACGATTTGAAGTGTTCTGAATTGAATCAAAAGTGAAACTCTCATCAAGACCACGATTACCTACTTTTCTTAATATTTCAATGCAGTTGCATGCATCATATATTGTAGACTCGTTAAAGGTATAGTAGGGTTTCTGATGACTGATATTATTAACCGTGAATCTTTTTAATCTTTTAAAAGTGCCATTCTGTTCTACCTACTTCTGTTATCAGAAATTTTCTTTATTTTTATACACGGAATAGTACTTAATAATAACAATGTACTTTATTCATATTCATATTCATATTCATTTATTCATAAACAATACAGACATTGTGTTAGAAATATCATTACAAATTCAATTCATTTTCATTACATACATATAAATTAAAATTAAATTAAATTAAAAAATCTAACAAGCAGGTGTATCTTCTTACATTACATTAAATATTATCATGTCGTTTTTTTTTTAATTGATAAAAAATAAAAAAAAAGTTTATTTAGTTGGATGGCCACCGCGCGCTCCGGGAACCTCAGTATGAACGCGCCGCGGCGAGTTCCTTCGTCCCCTCGCCTAATGCAAGCGAAGGAAATTGGATTTTTCTTTATTCTCGCGCGGTAACTTGATATTGTGTGAATTATGGAAATTGCCGGGCTAAATTGTTGATTTATTGCCACCCATGCATGATTGGTAGACGCCGAATTGTTTCATCTGAATCGCCTGTTATTGTAGTTCCTGTCATAATGTATGGTGAGATGTCACGAATGAGTAACGGTACCGGCAAGACACGAACATGTAATAATGTTCCCATTGCTTTATCGCTTATATTTCGTTACATACATTCTGGCAAAAGGTGATCGAAGTTAAATTAATTTAGTCTAAAAGTAGGTATCTTACTATGTATACCACGTATTTTCGATGTCGCTATGAATAATTGCTTAAAAGATGAAACCAACTGTAATATTACTCTTATTTCTTTGTATAATACTAACTTTAGTTGTGTAAGCATTCGTAATAAGAGCCTGGGTACACAAGAACGAACTAAGATAAATAAATAATAAAGCGATGTGCCCTCTCAAATTACAATAATAGTAGAATTACGTCTAAATTTGAGACTCTTACATTCATGATTTAATTAGAAAAATTTGCCATCATATTTATACTTGTGAAGTAAATTTTACTTAATTCATCCTCATGAATCACAACTATTATTGAAAAAAGCATGAAAATTTTGAGTTTATCGTGAAAAGACTGTCAGACGCGGCGGAAGATTCCCTTTTATAATAATTGTAGTAGCGCATTCAAGCAAGACCTTGCTCATTTTTTTACTAAACTTTCGGTAAAATACTATGTTAGTCTAATAAATAAAATTGGTACATTAGTAAGAAAAAACATTATAACATAGCTTGACTAATAATTATTGTAAAAATTATTTATTAATTGCAAAGTTTGGTTAGTTCACAATTTTTTCTGTTTAATCTACATTAAAACCGATTCAATTAAGTATAAATAACCGATTCTTTGATATTGTTCTACACTACATCGTCTTGTTTCTTATCTAACTTTCTCCCTACTATTCTATGTAATCAATTTATGTGCTTTGTGACAAAGGAAAGGCGTTGGCATCTAGTTTATTATCTGATAGCGTATAGGCCGGGCCTGGAGGTGGGCGCTGGCACACAGTACGTGTTCGCGTTACAATAAAATGTATGCTGCTTGTTTGTTGCCATAAAGAGCGGTTGTAAATTGGGCAGTTTAGATATTTTATTACAAGGTTATTTGTGTAGTGTATACTTTGGTATCATTTTATCTATTGTTAGGTATATTATTGTGAGATAGAGTCTCAATAGTTCAAATTAATTGTACGTTCCATCGTTTTTTTTTTTACATTATTATCTTAGTAAATATTATCCACTGCACTAGGCCCGCGTGGGAACTATAGCCCAAGCCCTCTCGTTCTGAGGGGAGGCCCGTGCCCAGCAGTGGAACGTATATAGGCTGGAGATGATGATGATGACGAAATATTATCAAAAAAATCAACCTCAAGTCTAATTATTATGGAAACAGAAAACTATTGAATTTTCCAATTAAATCGATGTTGGGTTTAGTTTTTTTAAACCTGCAATCTGCGAAGCAATTAAAGTGTGTGTGATGCTCCTAATCCGGGAACCCCTGTAGGAACTATAGCCCAAGCACTCTCTTTCTGAGAGACCTATGCCCAGCAGTGGGGTATATTATGTATTAGGCTAGAGATGATGATGAAAATGACAAATCTTTCAAAGTTATTCTGACGAGCTAGTAAAATTTAGTTAGGTACTGAACAAAAGAACTACCACGGTAGTAGCGGAGTAGCATAGTAAAGGTTTTATGTTCATTAAAATAAAATATTTTTTATCGAGGTTTTATCTTCAATTTTGTCCCTACTCACCCCGTTTTACCGTACCAAGGTACAGAGTACCTACTTAGTCCTTTCACGTCTATACTTAGGCATAAATACCGTTCCAGATAGAACCAACAATGTAACACCCGATAGTGTGCCGTGACACAAGACACAGCTTAGGGCGACACTTCGCCCCTGGAGACCTACTTGCTGCTAATTATTAACTTGAGACATGTTAATGTAAGTAGCAGACTCTAGGAGATACATGTCAAACTTAAGTTCAGGTTGAAGCTATTTTGGAACGCTTATGTTTAAGTTGAGGTATCGCTTAAACTCATCGATCTTAACTTATTCAGTGGTCCTTCTAACCTTTGTTAGTAGATTTTGTCTACATTAATTACAGAACGAATAAATCGAATTCTATTGTTTTATAATGTTGTCGTATAATCTACAAGATAATTTAAATCCCGATTATGTTTTGGTTTTTAAACGCTGAAAGAATATATCTTTTCTTGTTCTGTCAGAACCATTTAAAAACTTCTACGTTCCTATTTATTTTTTTATTAATTCAGCAATTTCTCATCTTGTAGCGCTATACACACTTATGTATTAAACTCCAAACAAATTACATATGTATCATCATTTTGATAAAATCCAAATAAATCAATTATAGTATCAGTATTTATTTAAAAAAAAACCTTTATGCGTTATTGATATTTATTATTAACTATCGAGGTCAAAAATAACCCATAACTTGCTATATTTTTTCTATCTACAGTCTAAAAACACAGTTCAATGTGCAGTAGTAAATATACGTTTTAACGTGATACGTGATCAAACAGAATATCAAAATACGCTTTGTTTTTTTAGGTATGGCACGCTCAAATAGCCTGTTTTTTTTCTGCGGAGAATAGTAAAGTACAATTTTATTTAAGTACCACTAGCTTTTAATAGGTAGGTCTTTTTTAACCACTCCTAGACGAAACCAAACAATGTGCAAACTCGTGGCCCGTGTATCTAATTTTTATATCTACTCACTAACTCCATAATGAACTTTGATTTTACTTTTAGGTGCTTATAAAATTTTCTTCAAAAATCCTACCATCAATATATTATGAAAACTTGTGCAAAATTTAGCCTTAAACCTAGTATCTACTATAAACCTATAAGTAATTTTAGAGATCTGTATTACTTGTGAGAAAAATTGTGTTTTATACATATTACCTATATTAAATTGATGGTTTAATGCGAATGCCAAGTCAATTTATTTATTTATAACATAAACGATTTATAATTTGGATATGGGCATTATATGTTGTTAGGTTAGCTAATTACGTAATAACTTAAGACAGGAGGTCTCTTCAGTAGGGACTAAATAAATTAACCGACTTAGTATTACATGGATCTCACAACTTTTTTACGGTAGAAGAACTGAGTTGCGAGACTTGGTTTTTTTTACAAGTTTTGTTCTGATGGGTATTTTATTCCGGATCCGTTTAACCGTTTTAATACGAAAGAGTAACAAATATACCGACATACTACCTGGCCACAACCACAATTCACAAGGCGTGACATCTTTAACATATTTAAAAAAAAACAATGAAATGTTCAACTTTACTTCACTTCACTTGTTCATGAGTAGTTAGAAAATAAAAGGACAATGCAGAACATACTCATAATGTGTATTTTATATGTTTAGTTTTTTAATTTTATCTGGGTCCTACTGAAAAACAGCGTTGCGGCTTGCCGCAACATTATGCTGAGTGGGGCCCATTTTACACCATATCGGTACTATTCCTAAATATATTGTATTTCTTCCTATTATATATCTACGTGTATCGAATATGTGTAAATAAATGTTTCTCTCTCTGTCTTATAATTGATTTAGACTATGTCTGGCTAAAATAACATCATAATCTACGTCACGGATACACCCCAGCCAGTTCGCCGCCGAGTAAATTCCGTTAGCAACACGTCAGCGGGTACCAAGTCATGTGTACTTCCATCGCCACACACAACTTACTCGTGTAAATACTAAACACACGCATAAACCTTATTTACACCGTTACATTACATTGCGGGCCGCGAGACTAAGGTCATTTAAGTGGTCGAACAATAACAGCGATGTAACGCAAGTCGCACATTTCTCGCGTCCTGTAAGGCCTTTAGGACTATGCTCACGCACGTTCAGCAATTAGTCGGATTGGCGCTCGAGATGATGATTAACCGTATCTTGTGTTGACAGCTTTGGAGTACTTATCATTGCCTCACACTGTTCCAGTTAAGTGACATCGTGTAAATCGAGTGAAATCACGCCATTTAAGGTTGAGTGTCGCACGAAGCTAGAGGTATTAGAATCCGTAGTCTTGATTTTGTTTAATTTGTTTTGGTTCTGTAAAACAATATGAAAGTCAAGGAATCCTAAGACCTAGTTAAAGAAGTGATTTTAAACCCACTTAGCTACATTTTTTTTAATGAAATTTATTTATGCCTGAAATACTTACAAATATTAGAACAATTAGTAAGTACATCATGTTTGATCCAGAGAACCAAATACCAGGTCTCAATTTATTTTGCTGCGTTTTTAAGCTGTAGAAGATCTGTTTGAAAATCTTTTGCCAAATGAAACAAGAAATGTTTCTAACATGACTATCATTGGCGATTAAATTTAATAGACTATTGCAGCGTTCACAAATAAATCTCTCGAATCTCGATATCGGTCCTCAACTCAACCGGAGGAGGCGGCGGCTCGAGATATTGTTCAGTCCTTGTTAGCTCCCAATCCCGTCCGCTTATTTTTGTTATTATTTTGTCCTAAGCTCCAATTAAACGTGAAGGATTTCGGTTTAAATTTACTTCAGCATTCTTTTGTGTCGTAATTACATTTACGCGCAACAATTTTGGCGGGAGATTACTGAAATTTTGTACGCTTTATTCGGAAATGTTTTGATACATTTTTGTTTCCTATTTAAGCTTAATCCAGTCTATAAAGCAGATAACATAAAAGTGCCGCGTAGAATGTAAAACCGAACACGTTCATTAACCTGTCAGGAACAAGACACCTCGTTATAATTTTAGATAGGGCCATTAAAGGAGCACTAATTTGTAAGCCAATCTCATTATAAATTTCCTTTGTAGTGACAAAGTCACAAAGGCGAAATTGGTTTTAATAAATTATTTTAACACGAACAGATCAAGTTTTCACATGTGCCGTCAGTGTTATGTTAAAAGCAAAAAATTCGACACCTACAATTTGGCTCCAAATTAAATTCAAATTTTATAAGTCCCCATAACCTATTATTTATTCGGCTTTTGTGGAATTCATTGATAGTAAAATTTATCGTCACTATGAATTTTTAATTATCTTTATGCCTGCACTGTTCTAATAAATATTTCATAGATGGGGGAAGGTAAATGGCGTACCAAATTTTATGGCGTGCAAAGGATTGCTGAATGTTTCAGAATTCATTAATACGTAAATGGACCACTGACTGACCGATATTTACATGCTTATGAATAAAATCAAACCCTTTTGCAAGCGGGTTTAAGTACCCCACTCGAAGATTATTTGCATCGAGGGTGTTTGGAATAAATAATCTTACGGGTACCAACGTAGTTCAGCCTGGTCCATTGAGCGCTGACCAGTTAAAATATTATAAATCAACTCCTTAATTTAATTTCTAAATGTCTATGAAAATTAGAACACATAGAAAAATCCGAAAAGTAAAGCTATGGCCGGGAATCGAACCCGGATCCTCGTCATTCCGTGACGCGTGCTATACCCCTACACCACCCATAGCAGGTGGGTAGTCTCCGAATTTTTCTACCTGTTACTAACTGTCACGTGACCTTTGTTGCTATGCGAATTTTTTGCACTGCCAAATTTTTGCCAATTTTTCCTTAATTTAAATTTAAAATAGTATTTGACTGGAAATTTAAATCTTAAATTTATAAATTATTATTTGTAAAAAACGAGACTAAAAAAATATGTTACTCGTAAGCAACTCTGGACTTTGCTACTAATTTTTTTACACTTACTTTATTAAAAGGTTCAGAAGATATAGCCCTGTGACAAATGAAATGACAGACAGGACAGCGGACTTAGAATCCCGTTGAGACTATCCGGGTACAGAATCCTTAAACCAAAAGACTATTAATGCAACAGATTTTTCAATCAACCTCGTCCTTGAGTCTTTTCTAGTATGAACATTCTAATGTACCTACTAAGTCTTAACAAAACTGTAACAATAAGTAACAACTATGCTAATACCAGTTACACATACTTTATGACCTGAACGTAATACCCAAGTAATCCGCTCCCTTGTAGTAATATAAGCGCATACTGACTTATTGCAAGAGTATCTTAGAAGCGCACTGGGTCAAGTTGAGTTGCCGACATTATTTCTCAACTTTAATCTCCAATTGTAAGTATGCTTGGTAGAGGTGTGTTTGGTAAAAAAAAATCAATAGTAGCAGTATTGGGCGCATAGACAAATATTCGATAATTAAGGCATTATATTTTTCGTTTAATTCTGAGAAACCATGGGTGCCTGGCACTATTTCTAAGGTGACGGGTTTTATGTAGTTGCAAGGGTAAACGGTAGCACATGCAATAGGCACTTAGATCAGTTGAAAAAGAGAGTTGTGTACTGCATACCGAGTTCAGTTTCGTCAGACGATCTGGCAGAGGTGATATCGAGTAGGGAGCCGTCTCGCCCGCACGCCGAGTTCAGTTTCGTGAGACGATCAGCCAGAGGTGACATGTAGGGAGCCAGTCTCGCCCGCGCGCGCCGCGCCGGCACTCAAGCCGCTGGTAGAGCCGGGACCTTCACAACCCGCTAAATATCATCTGAGTAAATAATGAAGTTCAGCGCTAAGTAGCAAATCCAGGCCTTTCAGAGAGTAATATCGTGAAATGTACGTACAAGACACGCACAGAACACATTTCACCTTCAATTTAATAAGAGCCAAATAAAATGTAAAACTATGCCCTTTCTTTAAACTTAGCTTTCTTAACTTTTGTCTTTAGCGGGTGGTAGGGGCCTTGTGCAAGGTCCGTCCGGATCGCTACCACCATCTTACTCGCTAATCCTGCCGCTAAGTAGCGGTGCTTGCACTGCTGTGTTCCGGTGTGGAGAGTAAGACAGCCGGGGAAATTACGGGCACAAGAGGCATTTCATCTTAGTCCTCTAGGTTGGCAACGCATCTGCAATCCCTCCGGGGTTGCGGGTGTCTATGGGCTGTGGTGATCACTTACCATCAGGTGACCCACTTGCTCGTTTGCCTTCCTATTCATATAAAAAAAAAAAAAAAAAACTCAAAGTAATATCCAGGTAACTTCGTGGTTTTATCACAACTTTTTCAAACCAAACATGTCATTACGAAGCCTGTCTGGAAACTTGAAAACACTTTGCCATTGAAGGGCTTACAAATGCGTGATCACGCACAACTGCTTAGTTAATTCGTCGGGCTAATTGCAGCTCTGCGATGAAAACGAGGATTAATTAGCATTACTTTATAAATACAGAGATAACGAGTTTGCTACAGTTCATGTGTTTTAAGACGAATATCAACAGTAAGCTACGATTACGCGGAGTTTGCGACTTTCGTCGAAACGAATCGAAACTAAAACTTATACGAAACTTGCTGCATGTTCATTCATTACAATTTTAAATGCCAACTGCGTTGAGTAAACCCAAAACAGAACCGACGAGTGGCAACGTCAATATTGTACTAGATGTTGCCCGCGAATTAAAATGTATAGCAGAAATCTTTCAACCACCTTATTTCGGCACTGTCGCCAAATCATTTCTTAGCGGATACCTGTCGTAACAAACAAATATCTCTCAAATTTCAGCACAATCCATTCAGTGGTGTGACTGTGCGTTGATCGATCAGTTAGTCACGATTACCTTTATTATATATAGAAGAAACACGACTACAATATTTTTTATTCCAGGAATAAAAACTTTGAGGATCTTTTCTTAATGTAAATTACATGTTATTAGCATTTCAAACCACATCTAGTGGCTTTAAAATTGGTATTAAAAACTATAATAGTATTAACTCCTAAGTTTTGTTCGTCGCCTATAGTTATTACTTAGATCGAATCCTAATTCCTTACGAATAACTCATAACATAACATATTATTAGAAAGACATTGCCCAAAGCGTAAAAGTCTTCCTTAAGTATTGTTCAGCCGCTGAAGACGATCGTAAACAAATTCTACATTATCCAACGCAAAGGAATTCTGCCATTTCCTCAGAATATCCGTCTAATGCGAACAAACGTCTCTTCCGACTGAATTATCACTTCGCCTGCCAATAATCGGCAGAATGCTCGACGGGTAACAACTCGCATGAGCGCGCGATACTTCCTATGAAGTGTGGCGCGTGCGTTAAGGAAGACTTATGACTATGACAACCCTCGTCAAATAGGGCGCTGTCACTCGGCGGCCAGCTACACGGAAAACGTTTTACTACAAGCATTTTATTGGTTTCAATTTCACCGTTGCCTTGTCACGGATAATACGGCAACATTTTTGGCTCTCGCTCGATTCGATTAGTATATAGTTTGTCGGGGATTGTCGCATGATGACTCATCTGTTTGTGGTGCTTCGTATGGAATTGTTTCTGATAGCTTGTTTGGTTTATTTCCGTACTCTCCGTTTATGGCCACTTAGGTACCTATTTTATATCTTACCTTTGATTACTCTTTGGCCTAAAATGATTTTATTGCGTCTGTGTCTATAAAACGTAGCGTATTCTTAATCTGGTCTAACCTTTGGTGGCTGTGGTTAAATAATGAATAAAAAAGAAATAAAAATTCATCGATTTGAGTAAATTCATTACAGTGCGGTCAGTAACTACGGATACTATTAAGCGACTTGCATAAAATTAACATTAGTATGGATTAACATTTTATAACCTTGTCTTACTTTCCGTAGTTTCACTACTAAGCAATTTCTATCTCTAATGAATTTATTTATCGCTCCACAAGAGAACAGAACCACATAATTACAGATAAGTGTTTGAAACATCGTCTCATGAACCCATAACCAATTTAAGATACAATTTAACCCCCTATTAGCTAACGTCCGTGTAAAGGCCGTTATCGAAGGAGTGGAAAATGAAGCTATCGCCACTAAAGTATCCAGCAAAGCCACAAAATGGCCGGCCATCAAGTGGAAACTGCGCCAAAGTTCAGCTCTTACACGGAGAGAAATGAATTAGCCGTGATAGCTAAGCTCCCTTTGCTGAAATTTTCTTTGCTGTGGCATACAATTTGTTTGCAACTGTAACAAGGCCATGTCTATAGCAACTAAAACCAGTTAGCTACCACTGATAACGATATTTAGCTAAACGAATTTCAAATAATTTGCTAACAGTACTAATTGATTAGCAACTATAGCTAATTTATCAACAAAATAATTTAGTAATTGCTGTTAGTTGTAACCGTTAATAATTTTTAGTTATAGTGGATAAAAATTTCGTTACTATTACTAATTTTACATGTGTTAGACAGCAGATAATATCTTTGATACGTTTGATAAATACATTTTGCAATCACTAATTACATTTTTGCAACGGCTGTTAATTTTTTTCTGATTCATCTACTAATATATCCTTCGCTAATGTTGCTAAGAATCTTAGTCGCACCAACAAATTTACTTTGCAATGAACAGCAATATTATATTAGCAGTCGTAGCAAATCAGACTTATGTGTGGCAGCCAAGAACTTTTTGCAGCTTTGACTAACTTATTCACAAACTGTAGCTAATATTATTTGCTGCAACTGCTAAATATTTTTTTGCTAATGTTGCTAAGAATCTTAGTCGCACCAACAAATTTACTTTGCAATGAGCAGCAATATTATATTAGCAGTCGTAGCAAATCAGACTTAAGTGTGGCAGCCAAGAACTTTTTGCAGCTTTGACTAACTTATTCACAAACTGTAGCTAATATTCTTTGCTGCATATGCTAAATAATTTTTTGCTAATGTTGCTAAGAATCTTAGCCGCACCAACAAATTTACTTTGCAATGAACAGCAATATTATATTAGCAGTCGTAGCAAATCAGACTTAAGTGTTGCAGCCAAGAACTTTTTGCAGCTTTGACTAACTTATTCACAAACTGTAGCTAATATTATTTGCTGCCACTGCTAAATATTTTTTTGCTAATGTTGCTAAGAATCTTAGTCGCACCAACAAATTTACTTTGCAATGAACAGCAATATTATATTAGCAGTCGTAGCAAATCAGACTTAAGTGTGGCAGTCAAGAACTTTTTGCAGCTTTGACTAACTTATTCACAAACTGTAGCTAATATTATTTGCTGCAACTGCTAAACAGCAACTGAGCTTACGAAATACGCCAACAGATGGCGCTGCGCGCAAGTTACATCGCGCTATCGTTTGGTTGACCGAGCGTCCATATATACCCGAGATGATTTTGAATGATTATCTTGTAACAGACACAGGAAGCGAGTCTGAGTAGCCTAGTGTGCACGTTACTGCTTCTAATTCGTTAGGACGTTAACGGGCCCGGTCTATCAGACTTTGCAGGTGTGTGCACGGGTTGCCGTATCGCAGTGGCGGTCGCTTCCTCGGGCCACAAATTGATTACATCCCACAACTAAGACTCTTGGTAACTGTAACAAACTTAATTAGCAGCTCCAGCTAACCTGATTACATCTCACAACTAAGACTCTTAGTTACAGTAACAAACCCAATTAGCACTTATAGCTAAACAGATTACATCCCACAACTAAGACTCTTAGTTAAAGTAACAAACCCAATTAGAGGCTACAGCTAAATTGATTACATCCCACAACTATGACTCTTGGTTACAGTAACAAACCCAATTAGTACTTACAGCCAAACTGATTACATCCCACAACTAAGACTCTTAGTAACTGTAACAAACTTAATTAGCAGCTACAACTAACTTGATTACATCTCACAACTAAGTCTTTCTTATAGTAACAAACCCTTTTAGCTGCTGCAGCTAAACTCGTTGTCGAATACCGCTAAAGAAATGCGATAGAGTATCAAACTAACTTAGTTGCTACAGCCAACACTTTCGCCGATGCAACGAATTATTTTGATTGTCACATCTAAAGTAATTAGCAGCTACGGCAAATTTGTTTGCAGCTACCGCTAAATATTGCTAATTAAATTAGCTGTCACTGCTAAATATAGCTAATATACTTAGCAGCCACAACTAATTTTAGCTAATATGATTAGCAGTCACTGCTAAGTTTCCCAAACTTCAAAGTGATCACAACTAAGAATATTTGCTATCACAGCCAAGTTTCGGTAGCGAAAAACTCTTTGCAACGATAGCTAAATACTTCGATGTCCCTATAGTTTCGAAGGAATTTAGCTGCGCCAACTAATTCCTAGTTACCACAGCTAAGTTTTTTTTTCCGTGTATCGCCCCAAGTCCGCAAGGCTTCGGGTTCTAGTGAGACAGATCATCCTACTTACCTATAGCTCTAGAATGTCACGCAGAACTGGGTCTGACGTAGGAACAATCGACTGAGAAAAATTTAATGAGTGCTTAGTGTTTTTGATGGCGAGATTCAAACGAAAAATGTTTTTGAAGATTCAGTTTGTAATGAGAAAATTAAACAAATCAACTCACAAATTTAAGTGGGGAACAAGACTAGTGTCGACTTTTTCGGAAACCTGCTCTTAAGCCTAATGACTTAACATTCACCGACGGCCGCTCATAGACACTTACAGTACCATTAGGACTGCTGGTGCGTTGCAAACTGTGTTACACTCACCTTTTAAAGGTCCACATGTTATAGCAAGTTGAGAAAACCTCAACCGCCAGTCTATTCCAAACCTTACACCTGGAGGCCGCATACCGCACAGTGAAGATCCGCCTTGTCTATTTGACAGATTTTATTATGGCCTTTAATTTGTTTACTTAAAACTTATTAACGTGTTAGTAGTTTAAAACATGAAAGTAAAATGTATCTTTCTGTGCGTCTATATGTGAAAGTTTTTCTATTATTATCGACGTTGCAAATCTAGAATACCTAGATGCGTCTTAAAAATTTGCGTCTTAAATATAAATGAAATAAGGTAAGTTTTGTTTGCTAAGCAGCATGCGAGTTCTTCATCCCCCAGTTCAACAGAACGGGCGGCTTAAAATTTAATAAGATTAAAACACGCTCACAAAAGGCTGGCGAAAACAGAAACAATGGCTACAATTTAGCAACGCCTTGCGGAATAACTGGCGCTATTCCGACAAGAACAAATGGAAATGAGAGACAAGACAATCGTGTAGTTTGGCCAAATGAGTGTCGAGCCCGCGGCCGGCTCGGGTGAGAAAGTTCAGGGTGTAAAAGAATACGATTTCCTTTGTAATGTTACAATCATAAAACGTGATTATACTATTGACGGTTGAATGATGTAAAGCAACGTTTCAATTCATCGTCTCCAGCCTCTATACGTCCCACAGCTGGGCTTAGAATGAGAGGGCTTGGGCTGTAGACCGACCGCAAATGAATCCTCGCCCTTGCTGTGCAGACGCGCGGGCTAGACTCATTTAAGCGGTCGGTTTATAGGTAGGTTCAGTTCTCACGCGGGCCCAGTCCAGTACGAATTGGGAACGCACACACCATTGAATTGCTTCACAAGTGCGTGCAGTTTTCCTTCACCGAAAAGCTAATAGTAAATTTCAAATGTGAGTTCGCATTTGGATTCCGAAAAGTTTATACTTAGATGCGAGCCCGGGTTACGAACTCACGACCCTCTGCTTGACGGAAAAAGGTCAAACCACTAGATTACCACGGCTACGAGTTTAAGAAACGTTTGATGTACAGTATCCCACGAAATGCACAATTTATACAAATTAAAAGTAATAAAAGTAAATGGCCGGAATCTAATACAGATTAAAATGCAATTTTCAAATTACATAAAACTCGTCAAGTTATAAGGACGTTTTTATGACACGCAAGACAGATTACGAAAACACATATTCAGTTTAGGTTCGCTCGCTGTCAGATCCATACTAAAATTGACAGCTAAAACCTGAACTGAGTCGGAATTGACTCGCATTAAGACGTCATGGTGAGGCTCCAGGTCCAAATGTAACAAGGTGTAAAGCATAAGTGTCATTGTAAGGAAGTAAAACCGAGGTCACCTAATAAATTTGTTCAAAGCAGAGAGAACATCAGATGTCATAAAGATCCAAGGCTTAAAGGTGTAGAGATACGTTACAACGATATGGTTTTCATTGCGCTTCTAAATCACATGGTCGAGATCGAATTGAGGCTTTTGCGGCAAGATTTACATAAAGAGTTTCTTCATAAACTTCAAGTTAATACAGTCTAGTTTTCTCATCTCGGTAAAACTAGATAAACTACCTTCTGTTTTCTTATTATTAAAATTCATGGTGCGAAAATACGCCGGCTAGAGCCTAGGAAGGCCTAATATCAACGCTACGTAAATGAGTATTAGTACAGCCACGGACCGTTTCTACCGTCGTTTTCACGTGATTATGGAATTTATGAAATTACTAGCGACCCGCCCCGGCTTCGCACGGTATATTATGCATGTATTATACATATAAACCTACCTCTTGTATCACTCTATCTATTAAAAAAAACCGAATGAAAATCCGTTGTGTAGTTTTGAAGATATAAGCATACATCGGGACATGAGGACAGAAAAAGCGACTTTATTTTATACTATGTAGTGAGTTTAGAGAAAAATGTTTTGGGTTCTTCCATGCTGGTCTGGGAGCAAAGAAAAACATAGAATTGTACCAGTTGCTTAAATGGTAAAAGCCCATCGAGGGATTGGGCGAAAATCTTAGGGATCATGTTATATGGGCGATGTGGCTAGCAAGCCATCACTGTTTTGATTCCCCTTTCCATCCATAGGTACGCCCACAATCATGCTAAACGTGGTCTTTAGGTCTTGTCAACTTAGGCTCTATCTACCCCGTAAGGGATAAAGACGTGATTTATGTATGTATGTAAAAATGTTTTACAGTTCACAAAAATTTGGAAAAATCATGAACTACTTTAATGCTTAACACGATTTGTGCTCATTAGATCTGCATGACGTGATAAATATACACAACTTTAAAGCCAGATCAATCTTAAAACTGTTATAAATGCGGTAGTTTGTATAGATGTTTGTTAATTGCTCAATAACGCCAGAACGGCTGAACAGATCTGAATGAAATTTGCCACAGAGATAGATTATACTTTGCACAGCACATTATAGGGCACTATTACTTTTATCCCGGACAATTGTGTCCCGGACAAAGAATCCTTCGCAGACGAAGTTGCAGCCACTCACTGCCTAGTAAGTCAATAAAACCAAACGTAACATTTTAAAATTGACCATGAATTTCATACACATCTTAGTGACTCAACGAATCTTAATCATAATAATAAAAGGTATAATAATCACAGGTAGGATATACAAGATCATAGGAATTATTAGAATAGTACAGCTAAAATTGTTTTGGCAGTAAGATCATTTTTAATATAAAAGAAAATGTTACAATATTTTTTTTGTTGAACTTGCATTGTCATCCATCTTACTTAAGTATGACAAATTTAAATTCCATTAGAACTAGAAGTGGGTTATATTTCACTTGCAGAATATATTACAGGCAGACTTTCAAACACCGGGATAGGTGAAAGCTAAAATGTGGAACACAATTTGAACGTGTACCGGTGTCCACTCTAATTTCCTTTGCGTTGTTTTCGTTTATTATTCCATGAAAACAAAAATATAATGAAAAACAAAACTACTTAATTTGAATTCAGTAGAATTTCGGGAATAACCAGTACTGGTAACTGGAAACAGGCTTAGGGAAAAGGTTGATGATTTTATTACGTAACACAAACTTGTTAACTTCGGCAGCTTTAATCATTATTGGAAATAAACATAAAATATCCCATTTCAAATTAACACCCACCGCATCTTCAGAACAAACTCGAACATCTACTTCTCAGAATTTCGTGACCTTAATTTCCCTATCGACTCAATTTATATTATATTACCAGAAGACAATTTCCCTTATTTGTTCGTTCTATTTTATCGTATTCTAACCAGAAGGCAGGTTTCTACCTGTTCCGGCCCGCTACAAATTCACAGGGTGTTCCTGTACCTGTAGCAGCGTATTCGTAGTTTGAGACACGTAGCAACAATATGTACAGGGTGATATCACGCCTCGATGGAGTTGAACCTTCAGCTGTCGCGGCTTAGGGCAGCTCTTTGACTTTTAGAATTGGGTTAAGTGTGGGGTGACGGTTTGATTCGCAAGTGCTGCAACGCTCGGTTAGTGATGCAGGGAAAGAGGCAGGTGACAGGTTACGAGGGTGTTTTATTTTATTTGTATTTTTATTTACTCAGCAGTAAATAAAACCAAGCTCCCTTTGCAAACGTCCATCCTAAAAATTGCTGCGATACTATCAAATTCATATTTAAGATCCGATGATTTTTTAAGCAAACGTGAGCATAGAGTAAACATCCTAATAAAGAGGAAATGTCATTTAAGAGGGTGCAACCGAATCTTGTCTGATTTTGCTAAAAATTACAAGTTTCGGAAGGTTTTTTTAAGGCCGGATACAGATTTTTAGAATATTCAAAAGGTTTTAGAAAGATGAAGTCTGGTCTGGAAGTAAACATAGAATGTACCAGTTGCTTCTCATCCTGATGCGCAGATGGTAAAAGTCCATCCAGGCCAAACTCACCACTATTTAGATTCCCCTTTCCACCCATACGCCCAGAATCATGCTAAACGTGGCCTTTAGGTCTTGTTACCTTAGGCTTTGTCTACCCCGTAAGGGATAAAGACGTGATTTGCATGTGTGTGTGTGCTTTCACTTGACATTCATAACGCAGGTTCGTTTAAATCTACCATAGAGTTGCCAGTCCTATTCCGCATGATCGCGTCACGTACAAGTGCATTCATGTAAGACGCAGACCGCAGTGCAAACTGGCAGATTACGAGTACACTATTGACACGGACGTTTATACTACGGTAAAAACGAGGTTACGCTTTTCCAGGGTCTTAACTAAAACCTCCTTTCTTGAAATCTTATTTAAAACTGTTTAAAAAAAATTAAAGTATCTGCTACTTTGCTCTAATTCAGCTGACATCGTCTTGATGGGTGCAAGGATAGGAGGGTAATTTTTTTCAATTTTCTAAGTAAAATTAATCTTGTTAAAGGGTCATAACTTTAATAGGAGAAGACTTTTAATAGGTAAAATATTGAAAGCAATGTGAACCGATGGTAGTCAAATTACAATTTTAATTACGATATCAGATATTTTGGTAGCCATTTCATTTTCCTGGAAGCATATGAAGTCAAACAAATTCCTGCACAATAATTGTCAGCTTTATTGTTCTTCGAAGCATTCTCTTTCAATAATTGCACTGTAAATGTTAAGTTTGTTTTTTTATAGAGAACATTTTTTTCAGGGCTAGTAGTATTTTTATGATCGGATTTTGTCAACAAAAACGATTAATTAATAATAAGAACCTATGATTAGCAATTTATTGATAGTGCTTTTTGACTTCTTCCTTATGGTGGTGCGTTCGGTTCGTTTTTTGAATCCGTCCGAGGGGAAGAGCAGTGCTTGGTCCGGTGCACCATGGGCATCGGTTATTGATTTCCTGTGCAGATTCTGAGGGATATCATTATCCGTTGGCTAAGAGCCCGAAAGGGGGAGGGGCCTTTTGACCGTGTTCTACCGTACAACGTTGCCGACATCACAAGATTTTTGAATACTGTATTTATTACTTTGACATTGGCGAAATCATCGCATCGATCGATGGGGTCATATTAAAAATAGAAGAAGAAAAAAAATATTTTGTAGTTAAAGGTGATGGAGTTCTGAAATAGATTTGCAGGTGATAAGCGACTAACTGGTTTAGCTTTAAGGCTAATAACAGAAGTTAAGGCATTAGTAAAATTGAGTTTTGCATGCAAACCGTGAAAGGCATGAATAATTACTTTGACATTCTACTTTCCTTCAGCTTAGCGTGTCAAGGTTCACCGATGACTTATACACTAAACATGTGTTTAGACGAGACGAATCCTTTTCAATTATAACAAAATGTGAAAATGCGGCTACAATTTCACGTCTCCGTTTCGCGTATATCAGATTGTCATTTATTTTACACAACAAAATTGAATTGTCACGAAATAAATTTATCATTCCGATCGCACCACCAAAAACGTGTTATCCAAATACGGTTTGAGATACCTATATCACGAGATTTGCATTTCAAAGTAATAAATCAGTAGGACAATGGTATTTTTTGGTTCGCCGCTTATACTCTAACATGTTGTAAATGTATTAGCAAAACCCCCGAAGGGCTAAATTATTTGTAAGTTTACAGAGATTCCAGTTTTTTGACAAAAATTGACAACATTGAATAGGCTTAAGTTACTGGTTCAGTTATTACTGAACCTTTAAGTTAGTGACAAAAATTAATTAGATTAACAGAATGGCAAAGGTACTATTGTTTTTTTTTTTGCAACTTTTACGGAACTTTAAATTTGTAAGCTAAGTAATAGTTTAAAGTCCACTTACATAGCTTTATGTAATTGCAAACAAACTAAATAAACGATATACATTTTAACATAAAAAATCATCACTGAACTAAATAATCTAATGGCAAGAAAAGCAACTGACAGCTAAACAAAAGAACGCGGCGCACCAAAGTCCTACGTGGTAGACCGCCACAAGTTGGTGCTTGTACAACGAAAAAAATATTGCTAATACTTTCACATATACGCCTTTGAGTTGAGTTTATATACGTTATTCGGATATATCATAGGATTAGGTAAACAGCACAACATGAGACGGATCGGAAGGTTCGATGTGTAAATCACATCACGCCAAAACTGGGATAATCTCGTTGTATGGGTGCAACCACGTCAGTAGCTATTATGTAGGCTCCATTACCTCATTTGAAAGGAAACAGTGCCAACTTTAGAATTGAATTCGATATTCGTAGTTTTTTTTAGTTATATCACAAGCGATCCGTTTATGTTCGTTTGTGTAATTGTTAATTACATTAGGTATATTTTTTACGAGATGAATAACAGATCAGGTGCGCTTAAGGTAATGCGGTCTACATCCCGTAGAATTTTCAAAGTTAAAAAGTGATGTTTAGCGCAATAATAAGGCACTTAGCTGTAATTTTCTTGGACATTTCGAAAGCCTTCCGTGGCGCACGCTAGATACGCTCCTAAAGAAGCAGAGTCCTTTTACTACTACACAACTATGTAACCTCTGGAGGCTCCCGCTGGAAAGAACGCAAGGCTACAAAAGAACATTATTTACAATAGATTTTCTCTAATGCGGTAAGTCCTTTTATAGATAGTCAGTTAACTTTTCTTCACCTGCATCTATAATACACAGCATTAGTTCTCAAAAAATCCGCTATGAAATCAACTGCATACCTACCACAAAATAAATCCTGCGCTCTAAACACACCCGTCCTATTAAGCAGGCTTCCCACAGTCTGTTCTTATGTGTATCGACGTACATATATTTATCCTGTTCTAGCATACTAACTTAGAGCAAGACAGGATATTTCGGTTCATATTATTAAAGGCCGCGAAGCCACCTTTTTGTACCCGTTCCATTATGAAATCGCATGGCGAGTATTTTTCCCGCGTCCGGCCCCGGCGCTGTTCCGGAAATTGACGTCAGCGCCCTCTGGAACAACATCCGGTACATAATCGTCGACGACACTGGACGCATTAATATTTAAATAAAATAATTCTCTGGTAAAGGTTAATTGTATTTGACAAGTTTTATGCTTATTTAGAATCGCTTTTAACAAGCTTTGTTGAATATATTTTTCGTTGAGTTCGAAAGTAAAGAGTAAAAAACAGATGAAATTGGAACTAACAATATTCTTACAAAGTTGTTTTCATATTGAAACGTGTGCCAAGTCAAGTATATGGTACCTTTTATTAGAACCTGATGTCCTAATTTATAAAACTATACAAGCCGTTCAACTTTATTCACCTTAACTACCTACTGTAGGTAAGTATTAATTTTCTCTTTACCATTGAAATAACCCAATGAACGTGATGAGGCGCACCAAGAGAAATCCAATTTCCTAGTCAGATCAGGGCGATCGGGAAAATAATCTTGATTTTCCGCTAACACAACCAGTTTCATTATCCTTTCTCTGAAGAATTTAGGTTTTTTTTTGTACGGTCTTGAAATTATCACCATACGGTCGTCGTGCGGGAAAAAATCTGGTAATGCCGCGGAGGGGTTCTGTCTAATGTGAAAATAATTAATTTGACTATAACTGAAAGGTACCTACCTAAATCTTCTATATCGATCGTATTACCGGTAATAAATAGTTCCGTATAAAACTATTGGCTGTTTGTTTTTTTTATTCTGAAATATTTACATTTTTTATCTATGTGTATCGAATGTGGGTAAATATTTTTTTCTCTCCCTCTCTCTCTTGTATTATGTGAGTTACTTTTACAACATCTTTTGCAGCATTCCGTGCTCAGGCTATGTCTGTCTAGATACTAGTTTACACGAAAAGCGCGAGCCCATAAACTCCCGTCAGTTTATCCGTACGGCCTGAATCAAAACACGTAGCCGTAACACAAGAAAAAAACTATTCTTTTATCACAAAGCTGAATCCAATCAAAATATAAGTTAGACGCTCCGAAGCTCCGAAGCGGCGGGCTGTGCCACGAAGATTGATGGCTTGTCATCACACCAACCGTGAAAAATATTGCGATATGTCGGGAATCAAGGGATGGTACACTGCACAGTTAGCGGCGGCTCTATCAAAGTTCGAAGATCGTAATCATGTCGTTTCACTCGCTCACTTTCCTGTTAAGAACATTAGTGTGAGTGGGACGGCACGATATGAAATTTTAATTTGGCCAGGACTACAATAGCTTCGGTTTAGCTCTTACAGATAATGGTGCACGCAACCAGTATTGTGCGAAATGTCTGTTTCTACCTGGAAATTAAAATGAATGCCTTCATTGCGCTTGTACTGACACAATGAAATTGATAACTGATGTGCATGGAAACATGACAGACTCGAAACGCTATATTTTCATAAGCAAATTTTATAGTTTTTTTTGTAATTGCATAGATTTTTTATTATTTAAACGTCTCATTCAACAAAATCATCGATCTGAAAACATTTTCGAACGCTTTATTTTTCTATTAACATACGTGTTTAAACAGGATATCCTATGTAGGTTACAAAACTTTTTTATGTTTTCCGGCAAATTTCATACTGACAAATAATGAAATGGGACCACACGGAAAGCACCAGCTTTCAAATAAAAAAAGAATCATTAAAATCGCTTCGCCCAGTCGAAAGTTATGAGGTAACAAACATAAAAAAAAACATACAGACGAATTGAGAACCTCCTCCTTTTTTTGAAGTCGGTTAAAAAGAAACGAATGTTGAAATATCCAATGTTAGCAGGTGGGTATGATCGGGGAAATCAGTTTCCAAGGCGGCAGTGTACGCCCACAAAGAGTAGTTACACTCGGAAAACCTTGTCAAATACTCTTCGGTTTTATTCACAAGAATTTCAACCACCTGTCATAAAAAGTATGACAATTTGCTATTCAAATTAATGTCAATATTAGTGCTGAACTTGCGAACATGGTAATTAATTCAAGGTCTGCGTGGTTTCCTTGAATCAAAATACAAGGAAGTTAGTTCAAAATCGCGATATAAATACGAATAAAGAGAGAAAATTGACATGAGTTCCTAATTATTGAGTACTTACATCATTTACTGGTCGACTCGTGTCTGTTTTTTGGCTTATTTGTTTGTTTGGTTGTATACCAACAGTCCTATTGAACCGATTCTATAAATTATTTCATTGCCAGAAAGTTGCTCGTACATTATCCCTGATTAACATAAGTTACTTTTATCCACGGAAACTACTAAATTCCTACGGAACTCATTCCAAATTGCAAACATCCTACTGCATGATTCTAAACAAGCGAAAGCAATGAAACAGATAGAGTGGTTCTGCAATGAGCCACGCGTAAGTGACATTAAAAGAAATAGGTACATCAGAAATCACGGTTGTTTTTGCTTCTTCTAAATGTAAACTAATCCCACACAAACACACACACACACACACAGAAAGACTTGCAAAAACAATGTAGATAATACAATGAATCTTATTGCTCGGGATTGTTTAATCAACGCAGCTAACATTAAAGCAAGTTAACTCCGTGGAATGTTTCTTGGAGTCGAACTAGACTTCTCAAGTCGAAAGCTTTATGACCAAACTTATCTAGCTCTTTATGATTTATCCGAGCGTTTCAAGCGCGCATTTCAGTTTATTTAAAGCAAACCCGTAAAAAGTTCGTTTAGCCACAGCTCGTACACTGCAGTGTTATAGCTCTGTTGTCTTTAAGCTCTTCAATTTTGTAAGATTAAGTTGGTAAAAGTTGAGATTTTTTAAATTATATCTCATAGTATGGTAACACGAGAGGTTTTACTGTAGCTATGCTAATTGATTTTCTTTGTCCTTGGGACTTAAGTACCACGGTTTGTTTTGCACGCTTTATTTAAAGTCGTCAGACTCTCAAAAATACTTAAATAGAGGAATATTGTTGAACACGTACCTACAAAGGCAGTTTATTACACACCTACGCCTAAAATTCGGAGTTAAATAGAAGGTAGTTTATGATTTTGAACTCTATTTTTCTATAATGTAAGTACTTACCTAGTTCATTCATCCTTTTTTGACAAACTTCTTAACTAAGTGCTGAGAAAGATTCACAACGGGAACCGGCAGTCATCGGAAAGTTTTCATCGCGGGGTAACACAGACGATATCGTTACTTCCTTTGTTTGCATCCGCCAGAAAGGCTGAATAGGTCTGGTAAAAATCTACTTTTTATCAGAGAAAACTGTGTAATTCCCGAAGTATGGCGATAAGCAAATCCTTGGCAGACGAAGTCGGCGGGCAACAGCTAGCCTTTAATAATAACAAATAATAAGATAAAGCATCTTCTGCTCAATTAGTTTCAGTCCCCAAATCCACAGCGGGAAGTTTTGATCAGTCTTATTTCCTACGCTTAGTTAGCCGAGTTCCGCGAGTATTCCTCGATCATGTTTTATGTAGCGGAGTGGAACAAATCGGGTCGGATGAGAGATGCCAGCGCATCGAGATAAGTCACGTCGACTTCGTCACTATCGTTCGACAACTATTGTTACTCGACACGTGTTGATGCCTTAATCTATCGCGTTTCAATTGTTTTTGTTTAAATATTGGTGCAATTGGAGTTATGCGAAGCTATCAATGAGACTTGTGCTTAACAGGGTCAGTGTGTAAATAGGTACCTATTTGGTTTTCAAATCCGTATTATCTTCTCTCCAGCTGATAGTGACAGGATAGGCAGCGGTGACGTGACGCACCACAAATTGTATGCGCTGCCAGTCTTGGCAATCTCCCACTGATATACCTCTCATTGCTGTATTTCTTCTCAGAAAGAGATTGAGCTCTACTTCCCACGGGAGCGAATAATAAACATATGAACTCTTATTACCGTACTCAGATCAAGAACCACAAGGATAATCAGTTGTTGTTTGAAAAGTCTTTTCATTCTAAAAGTTCGAATCCACAAACTTGGCTGAACTAAGTATGGAGCTGATGGTACGGCCGTAACGACAGTTGCTTATATCGCTAATGTACCGGCTGCGAACAAATCCGAGCCGACGCCATCGATTAGGGGTCCCGATTTGTGTGCGCTCCCATGTTTGAGATAATTGATCGTTCTGCGCGATTTACCCGAATCCACCGAATTGAGCTGTCTCTTGCGATTGGCAGGACTATTCCTGTAAATAAATACGGCATAAGTATGCGCACCTACCTATACGCATATTATGTGTTTACATATACCAGCTATAGCTGATGCTATGAATGTTTGCGTTTAACATTGAATTGCGATTAGAAGTAAGTGTAAGTGTCCATGACCTTTTCACACGATTCTGAGCAAAAACCTTACGTGCAACTTGAATTAACGAATACCTATAGTTGCATAGCCAAAAGCATGAAATTTCAATAAAGATGATAAATTTTCGCGTTATAGCAGTAAATGTTCACCCATAGGCGCCATTATACGCAAAAGTCAGCCCCATGCGTGTCTTTCTAGATAGCTCAGAATATTAACTATCATTCTGGCACGCAATAACTTCGTAGTTTTGGAGGAAAATTATCTCAGTTTTCGTGGAAAACTTTTCCAGCCGTAGTCTTTATACCTATAAACTCTTATTTTGCACGTTACTTGGCCGTTTTTGTCATCTCCAGTAATAATTAGACCGAGCTTTCTTCAAGACCTGTGCGGCGCCGTTGTTATTTAATTTCAATCATCATCGTCATCATCATATTTTATCAGCCAGAGGACGTCCACTGCTAGATCTACGCCATGATTCCCGCGATCTTTACCAGATCGTCCGACATTTCTCCTTCCGAAACGCGGTGACCACTCTAAAACCTTACGGCCCTAACGACCATCAGTTCTACGAGCAACATGCCCCGCCAACTTCCACTTAAGAACGCTCCATTTCCCATCATCTCCAGCCTATAAACGTCCCGCTGGGCACAGGCCTCTTCTCAGAACGTGAGGGCTTGGGCTATAGTTCCCACGCGGGCCCAGTGCGGATTAGAAACTTCACACACTCCATTGAATTGCTTCACAGACGCGTGCAGGTTTTCTCACGATGTTTTCCTTTACCGAAAAGCTCAAGGTAAATTTCAAATGTAACTTCGCACATAAATACCGAAAAAGTCAGAGGTGCCTGGGATTCGAACCCACGACCCTCTGCTTAAGAGGCCACAGGTCAAACCACTAGGCTACCACGGCTTTTTATAAACGATTATCAAGCAAAGAGCATCAGTAACAGCTCCAGGTAAATACCTTCATGCTCTCAAATGCATCTGGGAGCAAAAATCTATCCACTACCACCCACTTTTACGCGTTTATCGTGAATGTCGTTCACGACCTGTAGGTAGCGTTTGTTCTATAGATTTATTGTCTAGGATATAGTACAAAGTTCAGCTTTCCCAGACCTAAAAGCCCGCCACCGGGACTAAAGACTATACAGCGGGCATTCCGATCATCCCCTTTTTCCCTAATCCCCGAAATATGCAGCGTGTCGGTTCATATTTCAAGGTGGAAGGCGTGCAGCGCCCGATAAGAGCACATCAATCACACTTTGCGTTATAAACAGAGCACTAACGCTCCCCTCGCGGAATCTCCACGAGGCAATATTTCACGGCATGTCTAAGTTCATAATCATTATTTCGTCGTTTCCAAAGAGTTTTCACGGGCGATTTGAGACGTGTAAGCAATCAACTTGAAAGGTAATCGTCAAAGTAAATTAGCTTATTTTGGTTGCTTAGTGAAATGCGATGGGTTTTCCGACACTACACTGTTAAAGGAGTAACAATGAAGTTTTACGAATAGATGCAGACAGTAAATAAGTAGCTTCGGAATTGGATCAATCGGATGGTGGTAATGGTTTAGTATCCATTGATTTCAAAATAAAAAAAATGAAACAAAACAGTTAAATGCATCTAATAGAACACTGAGTTACGCTGTTTTAGCTCCCGGAACTTTTTTTTTGACGCAACGATAAAATTGTGCAAAATTGTGACCAGACATTGCTTTTCTAGTGTTTGTTAGTCCGCTCGTTAAGGTTCATTTTTATGCAATGACGTTCTCTCTTAGTAACATGCTCTTGTTAGTAGCTTCTGCGAGACATTGTATACAAGTGAATATTTGCTTTATGAAATAAAACGACGCAAACACGGGTGACCTAAGTAATTATTTACGTCATAGGGTGGGGTGGCCAACTAGCAATTTGGTCATATGACCGTAAACTGCCCACGGACATCCACTACACCAGAGGATTGGATTGCAGATGTTTTACCAGCGTATAGGACCTAAATGGAATAGGTGGATACCTTATTTGCCAGTAGTTCAACCGGTTATCTTGCTCTGCACGCTGGAACGCAGTAGCGCAAGAACTGCTGCTTGGAGCCTGAATTCGTGATATGACCGTGCACAAGGTCCTGCCGACCGCATAGATAGAAATCTACAATCAGGTAAAAGCAATATGAAAATATTCATTTTATTTACTAATCTGTCTGAACTGTATTCAAGACAATAAACATCTTCTGAAACTGTAATTAAATTTCAAAACAGTTGTTCACAATCCTCTGTTAGTCCTTAAAGCAGGGTTTCTTAAAGTAGGGTCCATGAACCCCTTAGGGGTCCGTAATATGTGTGCCAGTGGTCCGCAGCTACACAGTTAACCTTTAATATATTTACTTCGTAATTTTTTTACCGATAGGCTTTTTTCTTGTGCTATAATAAGCTGAGACATGGGTCCATAGACTTTTTGAAATTCTGAAAGTTCTCCGTGACCGCAAAAAGTTTAGGAAACACTGCCTTAAATTCAGATTCAGTGTTGCGAATTAAATCGGACAACGAATCGTGATTGGTACAATTTTATTTCTAGGTCGACCTAATACGATTAATGGATATTAACACTAATGGCTTAGGTCACTTTTCGTTTAGCCACCTTTCAACCACAGACGGTTTCACTTTGTGTAAGAAGGATTAGTGTCATTAATAACATGTTTTAGAACTCAACTACATTAGGTCAATCAAATCAAATTGCTATCTTAACTTGACCTGAAGCCATGACACTCATCGAAACTGCCTCAAACTTATCCCAATCGCGATCCATAAACTGCAAAATAGCTTGTTTTAAAAGCATCCACAAAACAAAACATTACTTCAGTGTTCACTCCGAAACTATTCTTAATTTAATTCAATTGCTTTGAGTTCTGTTTTCAGTCGACAAAATGATAACATTTTAATTTGATATTTTTAAACAACCGCTTGACCAACCCGTATTGTTCTAAACCGAATTCGGGTTTGATTTCGTCCAATTGTCAAACAACTTCACGGACCTTACGTTATTGGTATCGCAACTACATTAGTATGTAAATGTTAATTTAATAGGGAACTGTGTCAGTTTAGCGACTCGGTTGACTAAAGTGGCGCGTGTGGTCGCTGCAAAGTAGTAGTTTATCATGCTCGACGTGACAAATAGGGCGGATTTGCGGGGTTGTTAGGATCGGTCGCGGTTCGCCGAGCCCCAGGTGTAAGAGCATTTGTATAAGTTTCCAAATTTGGTAACCAATTTTAACTGGAGCGTACTCAATAGAATCGCTTCTATTGACTCACGTAAAATATACACTCAGTGATTTAATTTAGTATTTTGATTCCCCTTTCCATCTATCCTTCCTTCCATGCTGGTCTGGGAGCAAAGAAAAAACATAGAATTTACCAGTTGCTTCTCTTCCCGCGCAGATGGTAAAAGCCCATCGAGGGAACGGGCCAAAGTCTTAGGAATCATGTTAAAGGCGATGCGGCTAGCAACCCATCACTATTTTGATTTCCCTTTCCAGCTATACGCCCTTAATCATGCTAAACGTGGCCTTAAGGTTTTGTTACTTAGGCTCTGTCTACCCCGTAAGGGATAAAGACGTGATGTATGTATGTATGTATTTCCATCTATACGCTCACAAACATGCTAAACGTGGCCTTTGGGTCTTGATGCCTTAGGATCTGTCTACACCGTAAGATAAAATAGCGATGAGTTCCTAGCCGCATCGCCTATTACATGATTTCTAAGAATTTCGCCCATTCCCTCGATGGGCTTTTACCATCTGCGCGAGACGAGAAGCAACTGGTACATTCTATGTTTTTCCTTTGCTCCCAGACCAGCATGGAAGAATATTGGTAGATGAAGCTAAATCGGAATGTTGAATAAATAACTCGCGCCTGTATTCCTTGTTCACGTCGACGTCAGCTAGGCGACGCGAATTCCCAAATTCCCGAATTACACAAGACCTGTGGAATTCTAGAATCTTCTATACCTACAAAATATTACCGTCGCTGACTGAAACACAACGCCCTGTGCGCCCTTAAACCATGACCACTGAGTAGCAAGGTCGGTGTTTTTTATCTAATTAAATTGGCTTTTGTCACACACTAACTATATCATACCCGTATAATAAAGTGTGGACTAACTAATCCGTGGCTAGGGCGTAGACGGACTAGCCTAGCATACCTTACCTTCCATGCTGGTCCGGGAGCAAAGAAAAAACAGAATGTATCGGCGGCTTCTCTTCCCGCGCAGATGGTAAAAGAGAGTATAGGCGAAAATCATAGCAATCATAATTATTTTGATAATCAATCATGCGAAACGTGGCCTTTAAGTCTCTTTGCCTAAGGCTCTGACCCGTATTGGATAAAGGCGTGATTTGTGCTTGTTTATTTGTTTTTAGCATAGCTACATTAAAGCATGCATTCTGTAGGCCCTATTCTATGTACTCGTGTCATTGAGATCCATCACTTAGATCAATCTTGTACCTACATAATGTTTAACATAACACTATATACCTACTAGTGATATTTGACGTACCTATAAAGCTCTTTAATATCACTAAGAATCGAACTAGGGTTAAACGAGTGCAAACACCATTAATAAATTTAAAGAAATCAGTGTACATCATAAGATTAACGTCAAGATACTGCGTTTCACCCTTCCTAAGTTTTATTACGTCGATAAAATGAAAAAGGCGCATTTCCGACGTTAACATGAAGGAAGACTTCCATTAATTCCGCATTTTTCTGATTCTGGCCATGATTTAATTAAGAGTCAGTTCACGGAAATGGAAAAGAATTTTCTAGATTTATTTTAAGTGAACGAGGATTTCGTAATGAAATACGTTTTCCTGTTAAATGTTTGGTACGTACATCTATACCTTCGAAAGTGGAAATGGATAGCTGTAGATCCATTTCATTAGTTTTATCCAAGTTTACATCTTAATAGTTGGTAATTCGTATTAGGTATTCTTAAGTTTTGTACACAAATCTTCGTATCCTCTCCTTTCTTCTTGGTTATGGTTTATTGCATTTTCATCGTCAGGAATATGATCTTTCTATCAGTTAAAGCTTTAGAACCTGTTTAGTATTTCCGAAGATTTCCTGCTACTTTCAAATTGAACTTAAAACTACAGTACCTAGTAAGAGTGCATTGGAATGAAGACGAAAAATAAAAATCATTCATATATAAAGCTTGTTTATTTAACGTCATGTTTTGCAAAATAGACAAATATACACTTTTAATCGTCATTTACTTAAAATTCCGCATCAACATTTAACAATAATACATTACATAGGTACACGCACCGTACTCGCTAATTATCCAAATTATACATCATTATGGTTTACACAACTGTGCCGAGAGTTCGAGTTTCACCATTAGTCTACACGAGGATGGAAAATAATCTTAAATTAATTCTCTACTTACGTGTTTAGGGAGCGACGCCGAAATAAAATAATACACCGATACAATTTTACGAATCTAATTATTGTCGTGGAGCCCTTCATTTTGAATAATGTGTGTTCCACCGGAGACGGGGTCCTGGTGTGTAACCAAACGCGTGACTGGCGTCACCGAGTACTGTCGGCAGTGATTTGTTTTGTAATTTGTGATCGTCTTGTCAACAAAATCCATTTTTATCTTATCTTGCACTAAAGTGGATTTTAATTTCGTATTACGTATTCATGTTCCGTCATTTATTACAGTCTTATCTAAAATACAAAGGAAATCGATAATTTTAAATTCAAAATTTATACAATAGGAAAGTTGAAGGATATCACTGAAACCTATTTTCAATACAAAATGAGACAATTATATTATAACATTAAAACTATAATAAAATTATGGAAATAAATAAACAACTTATTCAGTTTATAACATTTATAACTACACAATAACTATTTGACTAGCCCTCGTAAAGGAAACGAAATGCACCATGATTGTTACTATTTTCTATTATTATGGCACTAAATATTTTCCATTAAATAAAATATGTCTGCCGAAGCGGTTAACATGAGCTCTCCAACTATTTATAAATCAAACTTATTTATAACCATTAACTTCTTGGTCATGCCTATCATTACGTACGATACAAAAATATCCAATTCTCTTATACTAAGTATTAACAACCATAGCTACAACAAGCTGTTAGAAATAAACGGTAACTTTAAATGGACACATTTCTGGTTTGTACAATGCTAGTTATAATTTCATATACTTTGTTCACAAATATGGGGCAGTTGGAATGTAAATGGGAATACAGAACAGCAACATAACTTTTCGAATGTTTTAGGCGCTATCACAGAAAGAAATCATTGAAGAAGTCCATGCACACGTCACTCTTCACACTTTGATGGAAACACTGATCGGCCTGAACACTTGATCTCTGATGGTGACAAATCCACAGTCCAACAGGTGACTGGACGTCTATGTAATAATACAGAAGATATTTTGACTATGATTGCTAGGTTTGTGCGATGTCAAACAATACTTTCAATCTTTTCTCTTTGTCCCACTGCATTATAAAGAAAAATGTAACATGTCTTTGACAAAGACGGTATTTCTTTGAGTAGGTACTTTGAATGAAATCGGTCATACGGTCAAGATTGTATCATTCGAAATTAAAGTTCAAATATTTTCAACGTTTTAATGTACAATTCCAAAAAGTTAGAAATTTGTTAATAATCGGTGTTATTGTCAGTCACTGTCCTATTTATCTCTAATAACGTGGTAATCGTCGATATAGATAGCTATTCATAAACCTTTGTCATAGTTTTTACATTTTATCATCATCAGATTTCAAATCATTTAGGCGATCGCATATTATAATACTGTTACTATTATCAGTCTCGAGCGTCACCAATCGATATAACGAAGGTATGATTATAGTTGGTGAACGAAAGAAAGGTCTCAATGCATTATTAGCTGCCAATAAGCTTCATTTTGCGTTGTCCTTAGGCCCTAAGATCTTTTCCTTCCGATCTCCAGCATAACGTCACATACCGTTCGCAATCAATTCGATATAATGTAGGAAACTGGTCGATATGTCGTCGGAAGATAGCGTTATCGGACTTCCGGGAAATTGCGAGGGCTCCATTTTGGTTTGGCTTGGCTTATAGCTTTTGTCATATCACTGAACTTATTTATCAATTAGTATTTGATGAAACCCAGTCTAAAACTTCGTACGCAATGGCTGTGTACCATGTACAGTTGAAATGTCCGTGGCACGGTGGATGTCAAAAAGGCAAACTAAAGGCCTGAACGCAGCTGTGCGCTTATTCTTCCCACACCTACCAGGCTTGTGGTAGTCTGCCGCTTACGCATTAGCTTACTCCGCACTTTGTATCAAAACTGTGTTTCCAAGAAAAACCTCGTGATTTTCCCATAGTACTTATACCGCTATCCCGCCTACGACAGCTCAGATGTACCGTAGAGGTTCCGTTTATATACAGCGACCAGTTCACACTATACGTAGTCCCGCCGGCCTGAGCCCAAACTATTCCGTTCACTAACAACTGACACTTCTGAACCGTCTCTTTTCCTCCTGCAGGACTGGCATAACTTTGAAAACTGAAAAAAAAAGTTTTATAATAGAACCATCATCATTGTAAGGGCCGAAAAGGTTATAGGAATATACCCGCGTTTATAAAACATTTTTAAAAACATTTTCACCTTCAGACCTTATTATAGATAAACTGGTCAGTTTAAGGCATTTTAATAAAGAACAGAAGAAGAATTCAAGAATTGTACGTCCAAATACGACAGATATGAAGAAATTGGCAATCCCTTTTAACTATCCCCTGTACTGTCGTACTCGTACCCTGATAGCACTCAGGCTAACTCTTGACTGATAAGCTACACTGGTATCAAAAAGATATAAAAAACTAATAGATGAATGAATTTAAACTTAAATATGAACTGACCTTGACTATAGAGCGCACGGGCTGCTGCAGCACGAATATACCGAAGATAACGACGCCTTGCAGCGCGTTGATGAGGTCGAAGACCGACCAGACGGACACGGTGGCCGAGCCTGCCCCCGCCGCCCACGAAACCACCTCCAAGACCCACGATAATCCCATGATGAACGAGAGCAGGCAGCACGTTCGAAAACTGTGAAAAGGAGTCCATATTATACCCTGTTTCCTGGTTGGATAGCAATGCCTATGCGTTGTCTGAGGAAAGAGCCAGCTCTATGGTCACCTGTGGATTTCTAAATGTCGGTGAAAATTAGAACACATAGAAAAATCCGAAAAGTAAAGCTATGGCCGGGAATCGAACCCGGATCCTCGTCATTCCGTGACGCGTGCTATACCCCTACACCACCCATAGCAGGTGGGTAGTCTCCGAATTTTTCTACCTGTTACTAACTGTCACGTGACCTTTGTTACTATGCGAATTTTTGTCGCTAAGCGTTATCTGTTTCAAAAAGTAAAAAATAAAAATTAAGAAATAAAAATTCTTGATTCATTTGATACTACTGATTTCTTTCTGTCATTAATGAGGTTTAAAAACGAGCGAATGGAGACGGCATATATTCCGTCGAGACAGGTCTTCAGTATCCATGATAGACTCAAAATGCAGGGAAGACGTTCGGAAGCTGGGACAGGTTGTGCTACAGAAATTGGACAGGAAGTAACAATATCAGACAGTGTATTTTTTTTAGAGTTCTAAACATAGGTCATTAATGAGAACAAACAGAATATCACGGAAATTGTGATTAATCAGGCGTCCTGACCGATTTTGCTGTAGAAGAACGTTCTATCTTTAAGACTATCTTGTAAGTAGGTACTTTGGTAACGAAAGTCTAATGAATGATGATGTCAGAAGTAAATGACACTCATTACGTAAGAAAGTACCTCGAAAACGTTTAGAAGCTGAAACTAACTGAGTAAGGTGAATAGTTAAGCAAATTAAGTTAAATTCTCGTACCAAAATTGGAGGTTTCTTTTAAAACTACAGAACCTAAAATACAAAAAATAAAACTTATTTTCGCTTGCCATATTGAGGGCTCTCGAACTAAGGCAATTCATAATCGATGCTACTGGCAGGTACTTACATCTTCCTATATTTTTTTAATCTCTGCGCGAAGTTAGCCGGCTCTCGCGCCGGTGAGCGCTCGCGTACAGACAGCGGCTGGCCGAGCACCGTGCCCAGGCGCACCCAGTCGTCCGTCGTGCTGAAGTCAGAGTGCGCCATGTCCAGGGCTAGGGGACAAAACGTTAAAAATAATATAATTATTTACACTAATAATTATAAAAAGGCAAAGTTTGTAAGTTTGAAAGGTTGTAGGGCGTATATTCTTTTATCAATAGAAAGCCACATTATTTGTGAGTGTCATAATATGTATTTCATTCTGTGCGGACGAAGTCGCGGGCAATAGCTTGTTAAAATAATAAGAAACAGTTATTGTTTAAAAAATTCAAACAGTTTGTTCATTTCGGACGTACAATGTTTTTATTCTATTTCATAATTTTTCTTCTTCTTCTTTAGCCGTTCTCAACCTCTAAGGTGTAGGCCTCCTTCAGCTTATGCCATCCCTCTCGGTCTTGAGCAGTCTCCAACCACTTTGTTCCCGCCAGTCTTTTGATGTCGTCGTACCAACGCATCTGCGGTCTTCCTCTCGGGCGTTTCTCGCCCCACGGTCTCCATTCAACCACTGCCTTGCACCACGAGCCATGCTTGCGGGCGACATGGCCAGCCCACTCCCACTTCAATTTGGCAACCCGTTTAGTCACATCGCTCACTTTACTATGCTCTCTGACCCATTCGTTTCTTTTACGGTCTCTCAGCGTAACTCCCACCAGTTTTCTCTCTATTGCCATTTGAGCCACCTGAAGTTTGTGGAGGATCTCCTTAGTAAAAACCCAGGTCTCAGCCCCATACGTAAGCACTGGCAAGATGCACTGGTCGTGAATACGGGCTTTTTGTTCAGCACTGATCTTCATGTTGAATGCGAACCTGAGTTTGGAGTAAGCTGCCCACGCCAGTCTTATGCGTCTGTCAATTTCGTTAGCCTGATTGTCTTTTCCCATTACCACCTCTTGACCAAGATACACGTACTTATCTACTCTTTCGATGAGAGTGCCATTTACGCTGATGTTTGCGGTACTATTTTCGATGTTGGTCATTATCTTGGTTTTGTCGAGGTTCATTTCTAAACCACACTGCTCAGATGCTTGGTTGAGTTCCTGTATCATAGCTTGAAGGTCGCTAGGGTTGTCTGAGAACAATACTATGTCATCCGCAAATCGTAGGTTACTCAGTCTCTTGCCCTCTATATTAATGCCACGCTCTTCCCAATCCAACTTCTTGAAAATGTCCTCCAGTACGAGGGTGAACAGTTTTGGGGAAAGTGTATCTCCCTGTCTAACTCCTCTCCGAATCTGGACAGGTTGAGTTTCTGGTGGTAAGTTCACCTTTAAAGTTGCATTGTTGTAGATATTTTTAATGAGATTAGTGTAGCGATGATCAATACGGGCATTCTGAAGGGACTGAACTACTGCCCAGGTTTCTAATAATTTTTAAAATATTTAAATTATAAATCAACTTACAATTACTTTCATGCTGGTCTGGGAGCAAAGAAAAAACATAGAATGTATCAGATGCTTCTTTTCCCGCGCACATGGTAAAATCCCATCGAGGGAATGGATGAAAATCTTAGGAATCATGTTATAGGCGATGTGGTAGCAACCCATCACAATTTTGATTCCCCTTTCCATCCATACACCCACAATAATGCATGGTCTTTAGGTCTTATTACCTTAGGCATGTATGTAGGTATGTATAAAAGCAATTACATGGTAAAAAGACCTGAAGTTTATTTTTGTATTTTGTACCATCCAATGATTTTATATACTTAAGTAATAAATGTTCTTATATTTTTCAACCATTTACATAGGTGATCGTTTATTGTTGTAAAGAGCTCACGATGTTTCGCTTTCAGGAATAAAAAGGGTCACGGGCTCAGACTAATTAAAAACGGGCTAAGCGCAAGTCGCTCTTTCACGGTATAGCGACGGGACGAATTTGAATAAAATTGTATACGCTGCGTCTTAGAATTTAGTCCGAAATACTCCACCGATTAGGTTAGTTTCACTGAACACTGCTGGAAACACTTCACCGGTTAGGATAGTTTCACTGAACACTTCTGGAAATATTTTTAGATTATTTTTAATTGTGGTTGATATCCCTTTATTATTTTTGTGCGACGTAAACGAAAACTACAAAGTTTTTATAAATTTAAACACCAAATCGAATGGGTCAATCTAGTTAGTGAAAGTGAATCCATAGGCTAGCGTTAAAAAATACCATCCAAGAATCTACAACTCTATGCCATTGTTCTCAATTACACGGAATACTTAAAAGGAATTTCCATTAGAATTATATTAGCATTGGTACCTCTTAACCATTTCGCAACAGATAAGGCTCGATTCACACCTTGCGGCTTATCACTGCAGCAGTCCAAATAACACTCTACTAATTGTACTTATCTACAGAGTAATACTATCAATACTATTTACGCTTATTTATCTTTACACAACTAACACATTAGTGTTGTATAGTTTTTGTAAGGCTAGTCATGCGAATAATATGACGTATTTTTTACATTACGTCATTTAATAGTGAATTAGATAAACGCTTCTAATAAACGTTACAATCCGTAGGTTATAAAACGGACATGACTTATATAAGAACTAGGTCATATTGCTGTGTATTCTTTGCTTTTACAAAGCCTCTGGTTTACGTTTTTCATACAGTTAGAGAAAAACCCCACACATCAATTTTATACCAAAAATGGTAATTAAGAATTCTTAATTTAGAATCAAAAATTACGACGAAAAACCTTCACAGGAGCGTTTGATCAAACTCACCCTACAACCTGCCGAAATAGTCCAGAACAGTTCTAAGACACCTTTGTATACCGTCGTATTGGACTTCTAAGCTACCCGTCTCTTTCTAGAACGAACAGTTAGAAAAAGACGGGTAGTCTATCTCGTGCGCTCTCGTGCTAGCTATTTAATATTTTAATCAAAGTGACTCACGCGTGACGTCCTTCAGTTTATCGTAGTGCTTTGCGAAGGCTCGCGAAGTGAGCACGAATATGACGAGGTTGCTGAGCAGCACGGCCGCCACCGGCCCGTAGAAATATGGTAAGGCTGCCTGGTCCGCTACGAACAAACAATGATAACATTTTTTCAATGCAGGATCTATCTATCTATCTACAGCCATTGTCCGTCCACTGCTGGACGTAGGCCTCCTTCATATTGCGCCAGCTTGCGCGATCCTGGGCTTCCCTCATCCAGCCACCGCCAGCTGTCCTCCCAAGGTCATCCGTCCAACGCGCCGCGGGGCGTTCCACACTACGCCTTCCCAAACGTGGTCTCAATGCAGGATGGATGACCCTTAATTGGACAATGTGCACTACAGGGAACACGGCTTAAGGATATCATTTTGTAATTTTATTAACATAGAGTTTTCAGGACTAAAATTACGATGAGGTTTGAGCCATGTTTTTTTTAATTGTGTCAAATTAAGAGTGGTGAATGTACGCAAGGCTACTTCACACACGTATGATTGCAGTTGCTTACGTAAAAGTTGACATTATTTTAAGATCGATACGAAAAACTTTCTGCCAAGTTTCTTGCGGCGCATTCTCCTTGGCAATGATAGTGTTTCCGAATGCTCTAGTATCAAAAAAGATGTAAAAGAGCCCTTGGCGGCCGATGTGTAAATGTATATTTTTTTGAGTAATGCAAACGCAATGATGCTACTCACTTTTGAACCAGCACCCCTTAACTCCGAAGTTAGGCTTAAGGTATGTACTAGGCACGGCAGGAGACAACTCCATACTGATGGTGACCACTAACAGGATCACTGGGAACAGAACGGCGTAAGCGCAGTACCACGCGAAGCGGCGGCGCATGCTTCTTCTGGTCACTGATGAGTTCACGTATCGTCTGAAATTAGATTTGCGCTCAATGCCTTTTGCCATAAAGCACCTAGAGTGGCCTTAGGTTGACGCCTACTTATTTAAAATTCTATCCTTTTCTTACGTGTAAGGTATGGTTTTCGCGTCAGAGACAGGTTGAATTTAAAAAAATTCATTGAGTCGGTGTTCGTTTGCGGAGTATGAACAGTAGAATTTCCAAGGACTTCCCAAGGAGTAGAATTTCGCGTTTAGCTTTCACGGTAGGTAGTAAGCGTCTCGGCGAGGCTCTCTGAATAATTATGAATATCACTTATCTTGTCAAAATAAATAATCTGTACACACATTTATTACTGTAAAAGACAATCAAACACTGAGTATTCTTACCTAACGTTTAGAAAAATATCGAAGCTCATAACGTTCATCCAGAAAAAACAGGAAACAAACGAAAACTGGATAAGATACGCTGTAACAAAAGAAATTATGCGTAAAAATAATCTCTCTTTTAAAAAATGCAGCATTGTCTTCGTTTATTGAACAGATAATTTTTTGATGTGGTCCGCGACTACGTCTGTGCAGAAATATTTAACACTATCCTGCAGGAATCATACAACTTTCCGGGATAAAAGTAGCCTTTAATTAAGATGAGTTAAAAACGAGCAAGTGAGTCACCTGATGATGACCGCCAGAGGCAGATTCGTTGCCAGCCTAGAGGACTAAGAAAGAGTACTTCATGTGCCAGCAATTTCACCGGCTTTTCACGCCGGAACAAAGCAGCTCAAGCAGTGCTGCTTGGCGGCAGGTTTAGCGACTGAGATGGTAGCAACGATCTGAATGAGCCTAGCACTGTTTTATTCCTTAAACTTCAAACTATTTGCTGACTAAATTGCATTAAGATTGGTGCAGTGGTTGTATCGTGAAAAGGTAGCAAACAGACGGATATAGAGACAGTTACTTTCGCATTTATAAATATTAAAGTATGGATGACAATCAACATTTTCTCACCCATTGTTGTGCAAACTGCGATTGGAAACGCGTGGCCTGCCAGCTGTGTGGCTGCTAAACAAGAGAATGCCACTGCCAGGCATACCGAGTGGCACGCCAACGCTTTGCCATGCGTGTCTCTTAACTCAGTAATTAGCGTGTACACACACGCTGTTGCCAAAAGAAATGGCACGGATATAATTAAACCTGAAAATAAAACCTCTTTAAGACAACGTTACAAATAAATCAATAATCATGTGTATCTAAACAGAACCAATTACTTATAAATATTCGATTAATAGAGCAACTTAAAAAGAAAATTATAAAACTAAACTAATAAGTAGACGGGGGGACATAATTTCTATATAAGTTTCCCGCTACTTACCTACTGCATAAATTATAAGCGTCGTGGAAGTTTTAGCCACGTCCACGGACTCTGGGAAACACACCAGAGGGAGGGTGACCCCCGCGGGGTTCGATTCGTTCCAAAAAGTCTCCATACAAAAGTCCTTCGTACCCAACAAGGGCGGTTTACTAAACGGCACAAACAAGGAACCGTTAACCAGCAGATAGAACTCGTCCTCGCTGAATTTGTCCGGTTCCAATTTAAATCTGTAAAGGAAACGCTAATTGTAGCATAAATCGTCCAAATATGGCAGTTTTATTACCATTCCGCGACCTATTAATATTTGAGGTTTGTCTATGTACAGATAAGTGGCTTCAGTGTTGAGGAAAACACATTTTGTTAGTTAGATTTTTACGCGGTCACTTTTTACATGTAAAACGCTAGTGCTAACTTCAATGTTATTTTCATAATAGCCAATCTGGTGTTGTGTGCAGTTTCTGAAGTCAATAACTACCTATCATAACGAGAATATTCTGTCACATGCCTAATGTGTATAGGCGACTGACACTACGATAAACCAAGAGCCAAGAAATCTTCGAAAATGGAGGCAGTTACATGTTCACAAAGACCTGTCGTAGTTGCAGGGGTTCCCGACGATAGTTTCGAACACGTTGCTGTCATAACTCCAGATGTGCGTGTCGTTGGCCTTGTGGAATATCGGCTGGAAGGTCAGGCTGCTGCGGCCGCAGACCGTCCGTGCCTTCCCGTCCTCGATGGTGACTGTCAGGTTCTGGCCGCTCTCGCAACATTTTGGCACGACCGGCAATTGTTTCTTCACTTCCTCGTCTTGCTCCTATTGGACAAGAGAAAATCTTTATTAAAATTTAATTTTAATCGTCTTCGAATCTGGCGTGGATGGACGTATACTTGACACATCGTCTTGGCTTACTATTAGCTTTTGACTAAAAATCAGGATTATTTTGGACAAAAAAACATATGAAATGGTGGCTAGCTCTACTTAGATTTTAGTCACCAGTTCTAGAAACAGTAGAAATCTAGAAATTGTTTACATAAAGCGTACAAAAAATTACTGTTAATAATGTTCTTGATCCCTGGTAAATCAGGTCACAAGGAACGTGTGAAGGACAAGTTAATTATGTTCGTCATTCAAACAATGATAAATCACACAAATCATCCGACGGGCCTACTCAGAATTCATCTCGAGTACTTGAACTTTGGCGTGTTCATAAAGAAATTGAACCAACGCAATATATTTAAATTGGTCACGTAAACAAGAGAGACGTGCCGTCGGAACTTGATTCTACCTGGACTTTACTTATACCATGAATCTTAATGAACTCGTTGCATATGTTTCGTAAGCTCAATTACTTACACACTTAAAGACTAAATTCATCGCTTAATTTTAAATTGTTTTGATTATAAGATGTATCATGTATCTCAAAAACATAGTGTGTTCTAGTATCTTCTGTATTAAGACAAGTGCTTGCATACTGGCTGGAACACGAATCTAAGTAATTCCGTATCACGATTCGCACACGCTTGCAAAATTTTCAGATTACGCGCTCCCAGTAAATGTAGTATCCACGTTCTCGTACGTGTCTTCAAAGATAAGAGTAATATACTGTTTTACACGCTGATATTGGATAAGATAGTCGATCAGTTGACGGATATGTTCAGGGGGCGTGTGGAAACTTTGGATTCCTGAGCATATCCTGTAAGATTGGAAACGGGTGCAACAGAGTGTGGTCTCACGATCGATCTCGCGTACTACATCTATCAGCTTTTTCGATTACAGCCAACGAATGCGTGAATTTAGAAAATGTGCAACGTGACGATTTTACGCAACAATAAACTAAAATAATTTCGCTATCTTTGAACATTTTTGTCGGTCAACAGAGTGAGAAAACAACTGGACATTGATGGACTGTTCAAGCTTATGCAGAGATAGTCACGGTGACTGACGTCAAAGTTATTAACTGCGGTATGTTGTCACCGTTGGGCTTAAAATAGTAAGATAATAGTTCAAGAATATCCATTTTAACAGCTTATGGATATGTAATGGGCATTGATAACAATCGGTATTTTGTTTTCACGTAGGCGTCCATGACACCCCGTAATTATGACGACTAAGTTTTTATCGAGCAATTATTGTTAGTTTAATACTTAATTACACCATAACCCTTAAAAAGTAACAATGAGACCTAGAAAAACTAAAATTTCGAAATTAATCAATCTAAACGTATAATCTACGTCTATTGTAAATATATTTCAGAACACGATCGGCTTAAGTTAATAAATTATGTAATGAAATGAAATGAAATAGAATGATTATTTATTCACAATGAACACATGGTTAGATTAAGGTTGTATTATCTTTTATAATATGAAGTATACTTCTTGTTTTATTATTCATTTTATTAAGATTTATTTAGATATAAGTTACAAATGAAATCTGTGTGGCACCATTAACCGCCGAGCCGCAACAATAAGTAGATGAGATACCGCTTCGCAGTATAAAAGCTGCATAACGCACAAAGTCACATCAATCGCGGCTTGTTAAACGTGCTCGCATGTGATGAGCGGGTGTCACCGCACCGCAAATGCATAAAATCGTCCGCAGCTGAGTGACGATAAGAGCTATAGAATGTAAAAAAAAAATTGTGGTTCGGAATCTTGCAATAAAATAAGAAGTCAATTATGTGATATACTGTTTGATTTTGAAACTTTTATTTATGTTTTTGACGTTTTTTTGTTTGCTTTTCTATTTTAGTTGTTGTTTTGAATTAGTTTCATTTATTTATTTTACGAACTACATGTTGAAACATATGAAAATCAAAAAATATATCACGGTTTTAGACAATAAAAGTTTCTTATTTATTATGTGTGTTTATTATTTAAACGTGTTTCTCTATAATAAAATCATAAAACCCTAATTTTTCATACAGTCTTTACTTTCGTACGTTTTAAATACTATTGTAAACAACTGCAAAAAGACAAATAGTCATTGCATTACGCGTAGATAGACTCAATTACACGGTTGCCGCTTTTACCGCGTAGCCTTAACAATAAGTGGTTGACGTGCCGCCAGCTTTGCTGTATAAAGGCTGCATAAGGCGCCACGTCGCATCAATCGCGGCTTGTTACGTGCTCGCGTGTAATGAGGGTGTCGTAGGTCGCCGGTGTCGCTTCGAAACGACAGAAATTTGACAAAAAATGCGCTAGTCAGCCTAAATAAAAAGTATAGGCGGAGGTCTGTAGAGAGCTTAAGTAGTTTGCTTGGTGGGATTCACTATGTGTGTGTGCAACTGAATACACACGACGAGGCGCAGTTTATTTAATGGAATAAGAAATAAAAAAAGTACAAAAAAGAAGAAGATCACAGAAGTTGCGAGAATTTCCCGTCGTACTTAAACCACACTGTGAGTCTTAATGAATTAGACTTTTTTTTTAATATGAAACATATATATTTTTTATGTGCCCAGCGCAGCAGTGGGACGTATATAGGCTGGAGATGATGATGATGATGACGAAACAAAATGTACATTAGTGTACGAACGTTCTTTATACATCCATGATGACACGGAAGTTATAGCTAGGGAGCTGGCGAGCAAAATTTCTATATGATTAGCACACAAGGCAGACGTTATTAATAGTAATATTTATGCCCTAAGGAACATCAAGGACCCGGTCTGCCACCATGGTGGCGCTGCGTTGTAAATTTACAGCGTTTCAAAAATGTAAAAAAAAAAGGTGTGCTATATTATGTGCACACGTCTGCCTCTGGGCCTGATGATTACAGTCATCCTAGAAACACAAAAAATCGAAAAGGCAGACATCCAGGGCTCTGACTTTTGTAGTATTAAATTTTTTAATTTATTTTTATGATTTAAAAAAATGTATATGAAATGCACACTTGGCAGACTTGAATTGTTCGATCAAAAACAATGAGAAGAACCACGGAAAAATAGTCTGCCATCATGGTGGTGCTGCGTTGTAAATTTACAGCGTTTCAAAAATGTAAAAAAAAAGGTGTGCTATATTATGCGCACACGTCTGCCTCTTGGACTGATGTTTGAATTCCTTATGAAAACAAAGAAAATCGATGAGGCAGACGTTTAGGCCTCTGATATTCCAAAGGCAGACCATTTGATTTTTTTTTTCTGAATTGAATTGATTTTTTCTGGTTGGCATTGAGAAAAAATATGATTGCATAGATTTCAGCTCCAGAAGTTTAGTCGTTACCGTGCTTTTAGAGAATAATAATTAAACAAAATTGTATAAATAAAACTAAAAAATAACAATAATCCCATGCAATAGGTACACACGGCAATATTATCAGGTAAGCACCTACGCACGCTCGCGCCGTATCTATCCTGCTTACCGAATAGCTTTGCTGTATGCCTGCTGTCCCTTAATTCCGTGAATTTCAAACAGTTACACAGGTGAAAATCAGCGAGCAAAGTGTCTGCCACATTTTTTTTCGAATCCACGGAGTCATAGTGAATCGAATGGGCGTAATGAGAACCGTGTGCAAATGACTTAGTAGAGCTTTTTTTTTTACGTAGTAGAGTTTTCAAGATGATTGTGACCAATGAACTCCAGAGGCAGACATGTGCAAATGACTTAATACCCCCATTTTTTTAAGCAACTTCAATCCGCTGTAACGCGAAAACGCAGTGACATAGGACCTTAATTGATTGAACCAAATCGATTCGTAATGATTTAAACTGCACTCCACCTCAACGTGAAACGTGTGCAAATCATATACCGAAATGCTCGCCAGCTCCCTAACTATTAGTAACAGCAGCGTCTAACTGAATTTAATGATTGTTACATCCAAGTATTTCTCCACAAGGCATTGTTATAAATCATTGGGGGAAAGTAACAGGTTACAAACAGGCTTTGTTTGAGGTTGTAATTAAGAGATGGGTCACGAACGGAGGAAGGCTCTTTAAATAGAGTTAAAGCATGTACTAATTATGAATAAAAAAGTAAGGTTAGGAATTTTTAAAGAAAATATTGCCGTACAAAATGTCTGTCTAAATTGCCGGGAAAACAAACGTTGCGTTAGATTAAGGTACTTAAGTAATTAGCGACCCTTCTCTGTTTCATAACTGGGCAAACAGGTTTTTACGAATGGCTTGTAATCCATTGACATCGCATAACGCGCTCGCTTAGAGCTCACTGAAAACAAACCCTCAGTGGCATCCCGACTTCTTTAAACTTGGTTAAATATGAAAAATCCGAAAGAAATAACATTAAAAAATAACCGTATGTAAAACTTGTTTTTACATTTCCATTGACTTTTTCACCGTTTTGTAGGGCATCGAAATAGGTATATTTCCAAACCCCTTCGCAAACTTCCGGTCCCCGCATTGTGAACTTTCTGAGCAGGAAACCCCGCAAACGTTCCGTTATTCCAAGAAATTTAAGAATTGTTAAACCGTTTTAATTTAACGAAGTATGTTCCAGGGTTTCTGTTTACTTGAGAAATAAAAGGGGCACCAGGTTGAAGGTATTTAAATTGCTAATTCTACCTAGTGAAATTGTGTTAGGCTTCTAACTTTTTAACCTGTTATGGTTACAAACAATGCTGCCTTTTTTCAAAATTGTTGCTTTCCATTATCTTATTAAAACTAAGGTAGATAAGGTATATGTAGATGATGGTAAACACTTCTTCCATGCTGGTCTGGGAGCAAAGAAAAAACATAGAATATACCAGTTGCGTCTCTACCCGCGCAGATGTTAAAAGCCCATCGAGGGAATGGGCGAAAATCATAGGAATCATGTTATAGGCGATGAGGCTTGCAACCCACCACTATTTTGATTTCATTTTTTACCTATACGCCCACAATCTTGCTAAATGTGGTCTGTAGGTATCTGTTACCTCAGGCTCTGTCTACCCCGTACCTAAGGGATAAGGACGTGATTTGTGTTATTGTATGTATGGTAAACACCTTTAACAATGCGTGCCATTTGCATTTGTTTCACACAGCATCTCGTCACCATCATATCAACCATAGGACATTCACTGCTGGAGATTTACCTCCCCCATAGAACTCCAGTTGCCTCGCTTGGAAGCGGCTTGCATCCACCGTAACCCCGCGAATTTAACCAGGTCATCCATCCATCTCGTACGTCCTACGCTGCACTTGCCGATCCGCGGTCTCCACTCGAGAACCTTTCGGCCCCAACGACCATCTGTTCTGCGTGCTATATGGCCTGCCCGTTGCCACTTCAACGAACTAATCCGCTTGGCTATGTCGCTATGTCGGTGACCCTTGTTCTTCTACGGATCTCCTCATTTCTAAATCGATCACGTAGAGAAACTCCAAGCATAGCTCTCTCTGAGCAACTCTGAGCCTAACTATACTCACGAGCAAAAAGAACGGGTCACGTTTCATATAACTTTCTATAGGAAATGACCCCCTATTTTTTGTCTCGTCAGTGCATATAAGTAGAATGGCATATAGAGACATTAATAGGATATATAGACAGTTATAGGAGATTGGTTTCATGTCTTGAAAATAACAGTCGTATTTATGAACTCTTTTGTTCATGACACTATCAAAGCAATGACATCGTTCATATTGCTTACTTTTTTCCTTTCTGGTCGAACAAAACTATCTGAAGCAAGGTCGGCTACAACGCCCAGTCATTGCTCTAAATAATTCATACCGGACCTGCTGTCATTATATTTTATTTTATATCCTCCAATTCACGTATAAATGTAACAGCGACGTAGGACTCAGGAAATCCCCGGTTAGCGACACTCGAGAGTGTGATTTAGTTGAAAAGCGGATCTAAAAATATCCGGTTTCTATTCGGATAAAAGATACGCCCGTAGCTAATGCTATCGGATAACGTCCTAACTTTGTATTTAAATATTTGCGCTGATAGGAGGCTCACGAATATTTCTGCGAACGCGGGAACTGGAGAATCTTAGATAAGCCAATTCGGTTTCCGACTATCGATTTGTGATTAAGGCTTGTTATGAGGAAGAAACATTATTAAGCAAGAACGTTTAATATTACAGACGGCTCTTTAAACGGTCTTCATTCTTCATAATTTATACATCAATGATAGCAATATAATGCAAGGTAGAGATAAGAAAGTAGGTACATGTTGTATTTCAACTACTTTTGATGTCATCAAAAACCCGAGTCGAGTTTACATTCTCGGATCATATCAAATGGAGTTGGTTAAGAAAAGCCGCTGGCGTTTTGTGAACAGGTAATATGAACAACTGGCACGGCACGCCTGTCACGTACGGGTGAAACATAGTACCTCAACATATTCGGAACTTGCAAGGCCGAGCGAGATGAGTTTTCTGCAGCTAAGTTACAATATCACTACTCGCACTTTATAGGACTGAAAATGTTTATGAATATTAAGCGGTACTCAGAGGTGCGGTTCCATGCAGGTCTGGGAGTAAAGAAAAAACAGAATGTACCAGTTGCTTCTCTTGGCGCGCAAATGGTAAAAGCCCGTCAAGGGAATGGGCGTAAGTCTTAGGAAACAGTCATGTTATAGGCCAGCAACCCGACACTATATCGATTTCCCTTTCCATCTGTACGCCCTTAATCATGCTAAACGTGGCCTTAAGGTTTCGTTACCTTAGGCTCTGTCTACCTCGTAAGGGATAAAGACGTGATATATGTATGTATGTATGTCAGCGGTGCGAGCCCAGGATTCGAACACACGACCCTCTGCTTGAGAGGCCACAGGTCAAATCACTAGACTACCACGGCTTGTGGCTCTGAGTCTTTCGGAATTTATGTGCAAAATTACATTTGAAATTTACCAGGAGCGTTTCGACGAAGGAAAACATGGTGAGAAATGCACACATCTGCGAAGCAATTCAATGGTGTATGTAGGAACTATAGCAAAAGCCTTTTCGTTCTGAAAGGAAGCCTGTGCCCAGCAGTGGGACGTATATGAGCTGGAGATGAGATGAGATGGTGAAGCGGTATTTATTAGAAGAATTAGAATTAACAGTGCATGTAACGTGACTAAAAATACATCGCAAAAACAATTGAACACTGAAAATAGTAGCTCTTGGGTTCCACGACAATTTAATGCTTAAAAAGCAATTTGAAATTAAGAGATTATTTTCGGACTTGACAAATGTGGCATTGTATGGGAACAAAGCATATAAGTGAGCCTAACTATTTAATTTTGTATTACTAGCATTGATAGTGATCTGTGCTAAATGCGTGTTGCCAATCCTGAACTTTAGTTAAGAACTACAAATACATAGAAAATACTCCAAATATCTTTAACACGGAAACCCAAACATGTATTAACAAGGATATAAGAGTCAACGTGTAATAACTTAAGCACGATAACCTTCCGAAAGGAACACCCTTACCGAGTCTATGCACGCCCGCGTTTCGCAGCCCTATAAGAGGGCCATTTTATGTCGCGACATAGATGACACTGGCAGGTAATAGAAAGTAAACATTCGGTTACCAACGCTGCGGCGCGACACATTCAAAATTGATTTTACACGTACGTTTATAGCGAAATGTTGACGTTTAATAAAAACTGTCGAGCGGGATTGAATAAAGAAGAATTGGGATAAAGAAAAGTATTAATATGAACGCAATGATTGCGCGCTGAGTTGCTGCAAGAGTTTTTATATTAGGGTATTTCATATCAACATGTTTATGTTTATTGAATTGGCTACATAAATGTGTGTGAAAACGAAACGGTATCTAAGTAATAAACAACATGAATCGCAATCTTAAATAGACATTTCAAAACACGATTAAAGTCCGCAACACGTGAAATGTATGGAGCAAAGGATTTCCTATAACAACAGTCAGACGGCGTTATCTCCTCTCCAGCTGATATATCGCTTAACATTGCTGTAGCAGACAGCCGTTTCGTACTTAACAATATTTATTTCGGGACTAGGGGCAGTATTTTTGTACAGAGAATGCTCATATTAACTGAATCCAATCTCCGGAGAATGAATGTGGTGCGTAGAGGCCTCGGGGCAATCTCTTTAAGTGGCCTCCTCCGAGACTGGGCTTATCGCCTTTATTAGTTATTTATTCGCCGAAGGTCCCGTGACGAAAGTGTCCTTCATGTAAATTGCATTGTCTACCCGACTGTATGCGACTAGTTCCTACCGGTCAGCGTACCGTGAAATCAGTGGGAATTAGAATATGTAGATCACTTTGCGAGGTCCCATTTAGATATTTTTGCTGATGTCATTATCATCTCCAGCCTATGCACGTTCCAATGCTGGGTACAGGCCTCTTCTCATAATTAGAGGGCTTGGGCTGCAGTTCCCACACGGGCTCAGTGCGGATTGAACTGCCTCGAAGCTGTAAGCAAGTTTCCTCATGACGTTTACCTTCATCAAAAAGCTCATGATAAATTTCTAATGAGATTTCCTGGTCCCCGACTCTGCTTGGGACCATAGGTCTAACCAACTAGGCTACCACGGCTTGCTAATGTATGCTAATGCTTGCTAATGTGAAATGTGAAATGTATGTAATCCTTGCTAATGTGAAAGAAACAAATATTCAATAAGAAACAGTTACACATCTAATGTATTCTTATCGAAGCGTAGGAATTAATAGGGCCCTCATAAAACGTGTACTTAATAGCGTGTATCGTCTAATCTGGACAGTGGTATCGAGACGACGGTAGCGCGACGGCGACAGTTCTCGATAAGATACAGGTACACCACACCACACCCACGTGACGCTAACGGCCACTTAATAAATCAGGGATGTCGATAACTTATGAACGAAATTTTATATTATGCGCGCTCATTTGTAATACGGCTGGTGAAAAATGCGTTGTTTATTTAAGTTGGTTTATTTAGGATCGCTGAGTTATTGGTTTGTGTGATTATGGTATAAAAAATGGGGTCGATGACACGGTTATAGACATAACAAACACGGATGGTAAAATTCGTATGATGTCGTCTCTGTCTGTTTCGTAGTAAAAAATAGAGACGGAATGATAGATAACTGATACTTAAGACAACTGGAACTTAACAGAGAGTGATGAATCAGGCCATATGTGTGTTGTACTAAGTTACTTAAATTTTAGATAACTTTAACAATGACCGACGATTTTTACATAATATTTCATAGGTTTTCTATTATTTACGTCAAAATCATCGGTCGTGATTAAAATAACTTGGTGCAACTCAAACGAACACAAAGGTTTTTAAGTGTATTGCTTTCTCTGAAGTTTCACGTGACAGGGTTGTTTTCGCTGTGTGCGTAGAGGTATGGCTGCGGTCGGAAAACAAACATAACTTGACCCTTTCGCTCATAAGCATTAAACAGAGTCAGGTGTCTAGCCGTTGGCCGATATCAATGTATGACCAACGTCAAGTGTAGATATAATGTCTACGAGCGAACGGGTCAAGTTATGATTGATTACCGAGGACAGCAATGACTCCACGGCGAGATTCGCTTAAAGAATGACACAGCAAAAGGGTAATGCAAGATGTCTTATAATATGAAAAAGAAAGATCCCGTAGCAGATGCGCGCCAGGAACTTTTACAGCCATAGCGAAAGGAACCAGTTGAGCGGACCACTGTGACAACTTAATCTTCTCTCCTCTAAAGACATCCAAGATGTACCCGAATAACATGCCAATGAAGAATGGCGGTGATCGCACCAAAGTAAGTAAGTAAGTAAGTAAATGCTTTATTGTACAAATATAAAGAAACAGATACAATTCACAAAAAAAAAGAAAAAACATTAATATATGCACAAAGGCGAACTTATCCCTATAAGGGATCTCTACCAGTTAACCTTTAACCAGTGTTAATCTTCTAAATATAATAAAACTCAAAGGTGACTGACTGACTGACTGACTGACTGACATAGTGATCTATCAACGCACAGCCCAAACCACTGGACGGATCGGGCTGAAATTTGGCATGCAGGTAGATGTTATGACGTAAGCATCCGCTAAGAAAGGATTTTGATCAATTCTACCCCCAAGGGGATAAAATAGGAGATGAAACTTTGTATGAAACTTTGTCAATTTTAAACCGATTGGGCTGCATGCATAAAGCTACTATGACGTAGGCATCCTCTAAGAACGGATTGCGTAATTTCTGCGGGTTGGCGATAAACGAATTCTATGCAGACCAACAGCTAGTGTTATATATAGCATGTACTCTTCAACATTCCCGTAGCTGGCCAGCCTATTCTTTACAGGATCCTGCTCCGTCCTCGCAGCCAAGAGCTTGAATGAGCCTCCTTGAGCCTCTCAAACTTATCGACACTGCTCTTATGACTGAGATCTGTACTTTTACTTTTAGCCAATAAATTACTTGAGAACATGCCTTCCCCATTTCTCATTTAATTTTGATGCAGTTTTTTTAAGAGGCTGTTGTATTCGGGGCCCAGTGAAATGACCAATGGAGTAAATGATGCTCTTAAGTCTTCAGCAGTGCGGTCGTATTTAGAATGTTTTTCTCGACTATGTCTTTGTGCGGTTTTTTGCCAAGTGAGGTTTTATAATTGTTTCGAAATATTTCAGCAGCTGGTTCGGTTGGTTTGACTGAAAACCTCTACAATGATTTTTCATTAAATTTTTGATCCTAAATTTAGTCCTTGATCAATGTATGGAAATATTTGACAATTATGATTCAACATGCACACATACATATATCACGTCTTTACCCCTTACGGGGTAGACAGGGCCTAAGGTAAGAAAACCTTAAGGCCACGTAGCATGGTTAAGGGCGTGTAGCTGGAAAGGGAAATCAAAATAGTGATGGGTTGCTAGCCGCATCGCATTATGATTCAGAATTCCTGAAAAACATTTATTGGGCTATTAACTAACTCAACAATCTGTCGAAATATTTCGGAACAATTTTAGGAGACCTTGTGTATTTATATTTAAACCGGAATTACCTACATTATGAAGTTACCGGCGTGAAATTAATTTCGTGACATTAGTTTCAACAACAATTTCTCGTGTAATTAAAACATAGAATACCTACATCAATGACGTCTTTATCCTTTACAGGGTTGACTGAGCCTAAGGTAACAAAACCTAAAGGCCACATTTATCATGATTGTAGGCTTATAGGTGGAAAAAGGAAACAAAATAGTGATGGGTTGCTAGCCGCATCGCCTATAACATGATTCCTGAGATCTTCGCTCATTCACTCGCTGGGCTGGTGGAAGTAAATATTTTCGTAAAACATGCATTCATTTCGTGCCCTACGATATGGTAAAATAAGTGTCATGCAATTCATAACTTCATAGTGTATAAGGGTGGCGTTTAGTTGCGGAACCTGTTCCCGGTCCTTTTCCTTTAAATGCTTTTACTAAAGCAAGTAGCAGTGTCTGCGCTGCTGTGTTCCGTCGTGGAGAGCAAGACAGCCGGTAAAATTACTAGCATATGAGTGGGTGGGAGAGCTTACTTACCATCACGCGACGCACTTGCTCGTTGATCTTCCTAATCGTATGAAAATGTAGTAATTTTTTTACAATTCTTATCCAAATAACTAGGTTTAACCGTATTTTCTAAATGTCGCTGGCAGTGAAATAAGCGTTTTAATTATAATCATAGTTGAGTCCACACCATACTTTGTTCAGAAACAAAGAATTCGAGAATGTTTAAAATATCAAGATTTATGGTATGAAAGCTAGCAAAGACGCAGTACATTAAATAATAGAGCCTTATATAACACGTATAATAAAGCGTGTATTAGATTTGCTTGAACGTACCGGGAATTAATTTGTGCTTCCTTCAGAACAAGATGAACGATGTGAGAGCATTTTTTCTGTTATTCTTTTTAGATGAAAATATAATAGTTACCACTACTTTAACGAGTTTGCGAATGAAGCTAAGTTTTATTTTTTATCAATAACTAGCTTCTGCCCGCGACTTCGTCTGCGAAGAATTATACACAAAAACCTTCTTCTTGAATCACTCTATCTATTAAAAAACCGCATCAAAATCCGTTGCGTAGTTTTGAAGATATAAGCATACATAGGGACATAGGGACATAGGGACAGAGAAAGCAACTTTATTTTATACTATGTAGTGATGATGATGTGAGCTATAACCACAATCGTACCGCAATGAATACCTACCCACATTATCGTATTGGCGCCACGAAATGCAATGAAAGTTCTTTCCCGATAATTTTACGAAATCATTATAATGCAACGTCAAATAGGTATGTACAATATACTTTTTTCACGATGTGCACATTGTATAACAATCAACGGCATTGTTGCTACTACTGTTCGCAATTTCATATCATATTGCAATTTTATTACCCTTAAAACAAATTGATATGATAAGATAGGAATTTGATTAAATATTTATGTAGTTGCAGTCACCAAGAACAACACGCATCGTTCATAAAACTCTGATAAGCGACGATAAACAGGTTTATTCAAGGTAATCAATGAAATTCCAAATTGCTCTATCAAGATTACGTGGCACATCACATACGGGATAATCCCAGCGTTTAGGAACCTTTGATAAGCGAAATTAGGCAATTTTAGTAATCTCGCTTGTAACGCGAGTACACCTTTGCGTAATATGCGCCTAGATTAGTTGTTATTGCTTATTACCCAAACGATTAATATTGGGTGTATAATTTGGCAGGTTAAGGCAGCTCTTCCGAGGCACTTCAAAGAGGACTACAAACAAGTCTGTATTCTAAGCGTCTAAGCGTGACATACAAGTATTCGCAATTTTCATTTTAGTAGTGTCTTAACTATGGAAGTATATATAGTAGGTACTCAGGGATACGAAAAGTCAATGGATAAAAGATGAAGCCATTCCTTGTTCTAAACGGCAATGTCTCTAGAATTAACATATTCTGACTCTAGTTTATTAGATCTACAATTTGAACATCACGTCATCTATAAAGCATACTTGCTCCGGATTAACCTCTCACCCGCCTTGAGGCTTCACGTATTATAGCAAATGGCTAATTCAATATGATTTTGATTGTTGTCTAGATTGTATTCCCTTAGCCGGGGGCGAACGAAGTGTGCATTCCTTATCTAGTATCTATTACACGGTCGGACCGGCTACAGGCGATCGAAATGGCAACGCCCACCCCATGTCTAGATTGATCCTAACAATTGGATCTGTTCTTAGATTGTAAACGTGGATAAAGTCTAATAAGAGCTTTTAGATGAGACGTGATTAACGAAATTGAGGAAGAATGCCTGAAGATAGGAGAGATGTAAGTATTGTACAAAAATAAAGAAACAAACACAATTAACACAATAAGATAATCTTAAATTATGTTCCTACCGCAAAAAACAATAAATCCAACTGGTCTTTTGATCGCCCGTAATATACTTAACTATGACTATTTCGGTGATGTTAATACGGATGACATTCATCTAGCATACTCCCATACACAATATTTCTAATGATTTCAATCCATTCGCACAACCACTGGACGTAAAATTAAATAAAAATGTTATTTCAAAACATCATGCTCAGTATTTTTCACGTAAACTGTAAGACTAAGCAGACACCTCACCGCCATAACACATTTCCTAATTACATTGTCATCTTAAACGTACAGCGAAACCTACTAAAGAAGTCTGGAGCTTACCGCGACTTACAACCCCCACTTAATACTTCACGCAGCCCTTTTCATAGACACATAATGCTAGCATTCTTGCCGAGCTAGTTCGCGTCAAAGATAATAGAAGGTAAATATTTGCCAGGGCCGCCAACACAACCGGCACCAGGCACGTTTACAGCATTAAACCAACCGGAGGCGCCAGAAACACTCGTTTCTTGACAGTGAAATGCGCTTCTGCCGTATGTTTTTTCGGACAGATACAACCTAGTTCCTCAAGGCCAGAGTGAATAGCCTATTACTGATCCAGTGAGTTTCACCGATAGGTTCATCTGAACTTTTTATTAGGTCAGATTGGGGTCATCGCTGATCCGTCTTACTATAAAGCTGCGTATCGACTTCGCGCGGCCGCCGCGCGAGCATTGTTCGACCGCGGCAAACCTATGTTTTGGCTTGCGAGCCATTTTTAGCGCACAAGGCGCTGCTAGCGAGGCTGCCACGCGCGGCAGCCGATCCATCAACCGAAAAATACAGAGACCCGTCCCAACTTCGCGCGCAAAATGCACTGGCAGTCCTTTGCCTCGAAGTCAAAAATCGACGAACTGGTTTGTCGCGTGGCACGTTCGAGCGCGCCAATGATTAAGTTGTCATATTACGCGGCTGCCGCGTGAGCCAATATTCTATAGTTTGCCGCGCGAAGTCGATACACAGCTTTAAGCAAACTGGCAACTTCGACGATCTCGCTGGGCAACGTACGCATATATTTACAAAGCCCCTTTATACATCAATCGCAATTGAACATAAATATAAGGGGTTGGTTGGTTGGTTACTATGCAGGAGTCAGTCGTCGTTGACGTCTTCAGTTGGTTTGGTGCCCTAATGCCGAGCGACACTCCACGACCCGCGCATTTCATTTCATTTCCCATCTGATGTTTGCACGGTCAACACGTCTGTAGCATTATGCCGTCTTCTTTCACCCCACCACGTCCTCCACTTCATAAATTGCTTTGACGTTTAATTGAGCGGGCGAACTGGTTAAGCACATTTAAAAATAGAACATCCGGATTGCGGCTACCAAGTACTGACTTCATTTGTTTAAGTGATGTAATTATTATTTGCGTACATCGACAGCCAAATATTAGTAAACGATAATCGGATTTCTTTGTTAATGTAAACAACATTTTATTACACCAGGTTTATCAGTGGGAAAGCTTTTAAAGAACACGATACTCGTTGAAATATTAATTAATTTAAAACTCCACTAACGGCGCCCCCATTAGTATCCAATAACCTCAATAGCAACAAGCGAGGGGTAGGCCGGAAAAAGTATCGAATGATTCGAGATTAAATTTTTAATCCGTTAAATAGGTATAGAGCATAATTTCTTTTGTAGAGGTCGGGGCTCATCAATCATCAAGCTTTCCGGCCCGGGTTTGCGTAAGTCCCCCTTTGCTATTATTGGCCCAGGAAATTGAATTATTCCTTGATATCGCTTCTTGAAAGGGATTAACGGCTTGAATGCCTTTTTTTGTTAAAAGACACTAACCGTTTAAGCATTTTTATTATTCATTCCAGATAGCACATAAACGGATAATTGACGTAATTAAGTCGAGGATTGCTCGACATGTTTCGGACCAGTACGAACTCCTTCTTCCAGGAATCTAGCCTCAACGGCCGCGACACGAACACTACGCGCCAATGCTTGCGTGCTCGGCACCACTGACGGCTGCTCATTCATGTAAAGTCAATTGTCAATGGTTACTGTCAGAAATATCGAAACCCGCAAAACCTACGTCGTACCGGTGGGAGCACTAACCCGGAGGTTAAGTCAACAAATGTCCTAAGACAGCACAGAACCCTGTCATTGTGACATTTACGTCATTCAGTAAGCATTGTCTTAGACAAAAACAAGATTCACTATAATAAGGGTCTATGGTGATCCAGGAATCAAATTGTTTGACTGAACACGTTGTGTTGTTATTACTTCTGTTACATGTCTGATGCGGGTTATTATAATAACACAGCATTGTACAGTAGTGCACAATACCCGGCCACAACGGCAATCTTTTTCAAAAATAAAAAAGCCTTAGATAAAAAAATAAAAAAAATCCTGGGAATCATATTATAGGCGATGCGGCTGGCAACCCATCACTACTTTGATTCCTCTTTCCACCTATACGCCTACAATCATGCTAAACGTGGCTTGTACCTAAGTTTATCTTAGGCTGTGCCTACCCCGTAAGGGATAAAGAAGTGATTTATGTATGTGTGTACTAGATAAAAAGAGTAACGGGCTTAAGGCGCGTTCAGATACTTAACTAAGTCGTGGAATTGTATGCTGACCCACCACACACCGCTTTCACTGTGACCAAACAGTCAGGTGCACAGATATTTCCGACGGCAAATTATTTACTTTCGTCCAAGAACCGTAGGGACAATACCTTTAACAAACACGGTGTTCGCCTCGCCCGTCCCACGACACAATACCCCCGGCATTCAAACTACACCAAATATAGTGTTATGTCATTATACGTTGTTTAACACGGGAGCTAGTTCTGGGCAAACAGATAATAAGAATGTTTGTGCAGGCACGCAAACATTGGCGCACGTAGTCAAACGAAGATTACTTAAGTCATCTGTCGGTTGTTTGTAAACAATGTAGAAAATATTAAAGTTGACCGGTGCTTTAAAATGACACCGAGGTGGCGTTTTGGAAGCAGTTTTTGTTATCGACTTAGATTATAATGCGACAATAATGAGTAGAAATTACCGAATAAGATTGAAGTTTACAGAAGGTCCTACCACCCGTGAACGCAAGAACTGAGTTACGAAGAAAATAGCGCCCTTATTAAATTTCTACTCGTTGTCGTCACACTAAGTCTTTCCTGCAGTGAACCGCAAACTTTACCTCTGAAAATCCAAAAATAACAAAACCAAGCACTGTAAAGTTGTGCTGAGACCGTTGTTCGCCGTGAGAACAAACAGGCGCTCCATTAGTGTTAATTGTGTAAGTCGCGTGTTGCTCTGTTTGGCCACACACGGCACTTTACACTTCCTTAGACAAATGTGGGGGTTCGAACAGGAATTGATCAAACACGATCGCTTAAAAGGAACGTAGAAATAGCGGGGAGTATTCGTGTGGCATGGATTTAGTGAAACTGATTTATTACAAACTTTTGGAGGCTGAAATAAATTTTGAAATGGAACCCCTAATTCATAAACTGTAAGCAACTTCTAATGGCTAAATTGAGTTTTCACTGTTCTGCTGATACTAAGATCGAAATGGCAAATAGACAATAATATTTAACTAGCATAAAACACGTGGATCCGAAGTTTTCAAACAAAAAAGTTATTTTCACCTCTTAATAATATAGAAGACCGGATTCATTATTATAATTTCACCGGGTCCAACTTATTATTCAAGCTATTCGTATATTGGTTAGGTACTGTATCCCTTCGCCGACAAAACAAAACCTTGAACTGTCCACTATTTCAATATACAACGTATCGATTCGATTCCTCTTTACTTGTTTCAAAGTAATTAGAGTAAAAGTAAATAATATAGTTTATGTAATTTCCAAATATAATTGACATTTTCTAATCAATCCAATTACGCTACCAACCAGTCCACCACTACATCCAAATTCCTTTATCTACCTAAATAAAATCATGAGTTTTTGGTATAAGTAAATTTTCATACGAAAACTTCTCAAGCGCGATCGTAATAACGTCTCAATTAGTATAACGTAGACACTAGCTACGCAAATCGGCGGCAAACTGCTATCGAAGTACTTACTTGATACAACCTATAGGCTAAGCGCGCATTGCGGTGCGGTTCGTTGCGGTTGCGGTTTGCACCGCAACAAATCTGTAGCTAATCACAGATTTTTTAGCCACATGTGGTTGAACAACCGCAACCGCAGTGTGCGAACCTCCACTGTGGTTCATACATCACAGATTTTTGCGAGAACAAACCGCAACCAACCGCACCGCAATGCGCGCTTAGCCTTATACTGCTGTTGAGACGAAATTCTTATTCATTATATCAGACCATCTCTTTCTCCAATACCAAACAATACTAGTGTGAGCGAAACGACATGACACAAACTTCGAAGTTGGGAGTACCTACAAGAACAGATCTTTATCACTTTTAGCCTCGACAGATCGGAGAAGGTAAGCTGAGAGGTTGTTTGTAAACAAAATACGAATTTAACTTATTTCTCGAAAACAGTTCGAGTATTTTTATATTTTTAGACGGTCGTTGAATTGTCCAATTTTCCTTGACATCAAAATGCAAAGAATACAAATATAAAGGAGAAGAAAGATACGCGCGTACATTTTCATCGGCGTATTATTTTTAGCCGTAGGTTTTTTTCTTATATACGACGAGTAAGGCAAACGAGAATGTGGGTCACTAGATGGTAAGCGAGCACCACCCATGAACACCTGCATCACTAGAGGTTCTTGATGTTCACAAAAAACCCGTCCTTATCCCGTGCCAACTAAGTACGTTTTAATTGTGACCCTCTTTGGAATCCCGTAACTTCGCCTTAAGATGGTCAGCACGAAAAAAATATCCGAACTTAAGGTGTCCGTGATTAGTCTGCTTACCCTACTTTTGTTGAAGAACCTTTGATTAAGCCTCTGAAGTGCTTCGGATCAACGTTACTCTTGAAGCTTCACGCTTTATCGCCATAGGGTTGCCTTGTCGTGCTTACTACATAACGTCGAAGAAATTATTGTGAAATTTTATTACACTTAGGGTACTCTGTTGTTCTTATTTTTTAAGGTATTTTTTTTTACCAAAACTTTTTTTTTAATTTTTAATTATTAAAATCGCATTTTTATGTGACTTTGTAATGTATCCTGTTATTTTTTTTTTTTGAGCTGAAGTTTTTTTTAGTTTCGTGGATTTTTGCATTTTGACATAAATAATTATTGTATCATGGACCTTAATAATGGAATAAATTAATCCTCTTTGATCTTATACATACACATATCACGCTCTTATCCCCTACGGGGTAGACAGAGCCCGAGGTAACCAAACCTTAAGGCCACGTTTAGCATGATTAAGGACGTATAGGTGGAAAGGGAAATCAAAATAGTGATGGGTTGCCAGTCACATCGCCTATAACATGATTCCTTATACTTTCGCCCTTTCCCTCGATGGGCTTTTACCATCTGTGCGGGAAGAGAAGCAACTGGTACATTCTATGTTTTTTCTTTACTCCCAGACCAGCATGGAAGAAATCTTATACAATCTTCTACAATACAATCTTATACAATCAAAAATTAATGACTTTTCATGCAATTTGTGCTTGCTGAGTAATGTGTCTATAATCAAAGATTTTGCAACTGCATCAGTAAATGTTTCTGTAATTTTGTCGATAAAATGCGTATTCTAAAAGATTAGTCAAAACCTGTCAACCCTAAATTCCCTAGACCTTAGCACCACTATAAGCGCCTTACATAACAAGAGCCTCCGTTCACTTAATTCGGCCATCAGTTATAATCTAAAACTAGTTCCGTGCGTTGATCTCGACAGATTGAGTTCACTCGTAATACCATTAATAACGCTGCATTACGACTATTACACAGCTATATTAAACTTCATTCCAGATAACAATAGACCATTTGACAGAAGCAAAACAAAGCTCTTAAAGATTAAACAATACACAGCTTTGTCAAATATAGAATAAATAGTCACGTTGGGAATACGAGGAATCTTTCGGCTTTTAAGAAAGTACTGTAATCGAAAAGAAAAATAGAATCCTAAAAGGAGTCTGTCACCAACACTATCAAAGTATACGTAATCGCCTCCAAACCATGTGTTTAATCATTAAGTATTATGATATAATGTTAGACTTTAATTAAGTACAAGAGGCCAGCTCTTAAGTATAGTACCTACTAGGATGCCCGTACCGAATATGTCTATCGCTAGCTGGAATGAAATATAAAGACTTATTGCGCCTTATAGGTACGTATGTAACGCAATGCTTGAAGTTATATAAGCGTGACATAAAGGGCTCACAAAGGGCTTTGGTCTTTTATCTTTATAAATTATCGAAAGTTGCCACTTTTTTCTTATGCAACAGAAACAATGGCAAACAAACAAACATTTATTTCTTTTCGATGTTGCGTCAGTTGACGTATAACGGCGGGAACTTAATTGTTATCCCTTTATCCAAACTATTATTTCGTATTCGAATTCATCACAAGAAGAATAATGAAAAGATAGTCGTGCTTTTTGACATAGCTCTCTTACGCTATGTTCTAAGTAGCATTAGAACATATGAAAGGCAGATTTAGCACTGGTTAAGCTTTATTTCCTTCTTTTTATAATTCAAGTTTATTTTACAATAGCTTAAGGGTGAGTAAGTCATCTCTGCGCCATTTTGAGAGTGGTCTGGCGTCATCATGATCCTGAGTAAAAGCTATAACTCTGTCATAGCATAATTAATGTTCTTTCTGCGTCTTACAAAGGCTAATGTCAAAAAAAACGAAAATAAATTCAAACGAATGTCTTAATTTACATTCTGTTTAACATAATATACAACTTGTATATGCCCTGTTACGATTTCTAAAGTATTGAAACGCACATAATGCGTTCAAAAAATCCATTAGAAAAAAAGGGAATTCTTACGTAAGACCATCGAATAATAATAAAAATATATGCCACCCGACATTGCTTTGAAGTCCCAAGATAAATATAAATAATTCAATGGTTTCATAATATTTGCTGTTGCGAAGGACCGAAACTCCTTTATTATTCGAACGCCCATTTCCACCCTTTGATTGTGTAGCCTAAACAACCCAGACCCTGTGTACACGTTTCTATACAAATTTGCACTTCTGCAAATTATAAAGAGGCCCTTATAAGAAGACTGTATTATGTTTATGTTTCAATTTTGGTGACAGATTGCTCAATAATACCTGAAGGAATCTTGAGAGAATTTGCAGTGCACACAACTGCAAAGTTATTCATTGTGTGTAAAGTTTTCGATACGTACTCGGCACGCGTGGGAACAACCCAAGCCGTCTCGTACTGAGAGGAACCCTCTGCCAAACTGAGGGACGCAAATACACAAAATTTCCTTTATCCTCTCCGTAAAATATCCAGCTGTTATACCTAATAAATAGAAATAGCGCGAGTCACACATAAAAACAATAATTAAACCTAGTAGGCTCGGCGGCTACCCTAAAAGAAATCACTACCTGCGTGTGGGCAGGAACAAGAATGTATTAGAAGTATCAAAGCCTGTATTCTACGCGTGTACAAACGATATCGCGAGCGAGAATATCTCTCTCTCTCTCTCTCTCAATTGAAGGGGGTAAAAAGAAACCGTGGCTTTTCTCAATCCGATGTATTAAACACGATTCAAACCTAAAGTTACAGTTATAAACATTTAATTTAAATTTTTAGCTGGCAAACAAAAGTATAAGATAAGGAAGGACGATTGCATTGGCTCTGCCAACTTACTAGGCTGAGATGACTTTGTGTCACAATTCTCATCACTTCATCACTATATTGATTCCCCTTTCCATTTGTAGGTGCTGAACGCAAGCACGCTAAACGTGGCCTTTATCAGTAGGCTTATTACCTAACTCGCTCGCAATCGCCATCGCGTTCATTTTGACAGTTCTTGTATGGGCTGACAATTGGCATGGGAATCAGCTAGCCGTCAGATTCATACAAGATCTGTCAAAATGAACACGATGGCGATTGCGAGCGAGTTAGGTAATAAGCCTACAGGTCTTGTTACCCTGGCTCTGAGATTAATATATACTTATGTATGTTCCCAGATCTCTTACCATGTACACTGGACCACGGAAGTATATAGGTACATTCAGACGTAATAAAAACTCAAGACGGAGTTCTATGAACGGCAAAGTGACGCCGGTTTAAACTATGCTTTGCCGTGTGCGCGTGTTCATAATTTGGTTGCACATGTGTGCGTGCAAGCGTATGCAACGCACACGCTATGGCGTAGATTAAAATAAACCAGCATCACTTCGCACTCCGTCTTGACTTTTTATTTAAACTGAGGGTACATAGCAAATTTGCGAAAAGATTAGCGAGCAAGATAGTGATAGCGATCCTAACCAAAAAATTTAGATGAATTTTTTGCATTTTATGCTTTTGAGAGATGATTTCTCTGAATATTCCGTGGTAAAGTCTCACTTGCGTTGTCTCATGCGTGCACCGTATACAGGCTCAGTAGGCATGTCGTGTGCGATAAAAAGCCGCCACGCGGCTGGGCGTTTCTTCACATGCCCAGGCGCACGGGTCACGTAGCGATAATGGGACGTCACTGGAATGCTTGATAATTGACTTGCGAAATGGTCTCATGACATTATGTTGTTATTTAAAAAAAATGATGTAGAACGTGTAGTCCTGTAGATACAACGTTTTGAAAAGGAGCGAAATAAGTGCGATTTAATCTCTTTTTTTAACAAAAATGCAAAACTACCGTAAGAGTCAAACATTGTGAACTAGAACGGATAACTCAAGCATGATAGTCTAGAATTGCTTGACATGCTTTGGAATATTTCTTATATGTTAAGCAATTTTCGGCTTTCATACATACGTGCGTTACTTATAATACTTTTTGGAACTTTATAAATTCAGATTAACGTGTATTAATGTGTGTTATTGTTCATATTTTGAGAAACCGGTTAGAAATAGGTAGTATAAATTGAGAAAAAAATAACATTAAAAAGTAGTGATATAAACCACATTCGATAATATTTTAACCGTTGCATGCTCCTTACCTACATTATGCTTAAAATCGCATTTACAAACCCGTTCTATGAAACTTGTGACCAATTACAAGTTAAGCATAAAAGCTTTTACTATCTTTATCTGTTTAATTAACTTCTTAACCGGAGCACTTAACTTTAGTACTTGGTACCTATCTGAAGTGCGATCATTTTAACGGACGCACCAATTTATGTGTTCCAAGAACCATTTGAAATGCATTTGTTCCACTCTATCCTCGCACATAGCTAAAAAACGTAGCTGTATGATGAAGCGAATTCACAGTTCGTAATACATCAGCAACGGATGTTATTTAGTCTGTGCCACTCTAAACGATTGTGACTCACTGTATTGGACAATTTAATACGGTAATGTGGTTTTTGCGTGCTTATAGTTTTTGCGAAAGGTAATTGTGTGTGATGTCAGAGCTTTCTGAAGAAGCTGCCTTGAAAATAAGTAGTCCTTTACAAACTTACTAACGACCTGAGTCAGAAAAAAATATGACTATCGAAGTAATGTTGGTATGGAATAGAGAAAGAATTTGGGATTTAAAAAGCAACAATGCGCTAAATTTAGATGCGAGGAGAAATAACGACTCACTTTTTTTACAACTTTCTATGGACTCAACAAAAACGGATAACTCACGTATAAAAGTTGAGTAATGCTCAACATATTTCGTCAATTAAGGAAGACCTTTGACACTAATCGGCCTTCTCATAATCATAACACATAATATTCCTGCTTACAAGTAATTGCGATGTGAGAATTATAAGAATAAGTAATCTCGAATAGAATTACCGGTAATATTTACGATACACAATAATTAATTTTATTACATGTAATTGAGCTGATGAACAACCGCAATGGAATCAGATAGTTGTTATGTATGACTAAACGAAGGAACTAAAGAAAAAAGTATTTAGCACCTCTTTAGTTCCATTTTAGTTCCACTATTATCCGTTTTCTATTCATTATTGTCATATCTACTACTACTCCGACATAATACTTAATTCTGGTCTTGATTTGTAGGTACTTTATTTCTGACATCATTTTTATTGTAACTTAAATAGTAACGTCACTCAAGTTCCCACTAAATCACCCCAAATCAACAAACTTTCATAAACGCCTAAAAATTATCTAGTTATCTTGAATTCGTAAACTTAATAGCGCTAACAAATAATACTACTAATAGGCATGATCTCATTAGCCTGAGCCGTATTAGCATGATTAAACAAGTCTAATTAACGCCGTATTATGTGAACTGAAAATGCCAGTTATAAGCCCGTAACGATACCCAATAATCTCTCATAACACCAATATACGGCTAGTATAAAATGTTAATATGACAGATGGTTTCACAAATACGAGTTAATGTTTTATGGATTAGGCCCAAAGTTACGATCCGTTGTTAAAACTGGACGTTAAAGTCATAAAGGCATATAAATATGGGTAATTTCCAAGTGATAATGATTTAATCAACTCATTTTCCCAGGCGTATACTTGTGAGTGAAGTTTTTCCACTTCGATTAAACATAGCCAACTACGTAACATCGTGATGGCGTTTGCATAAGTGTACATTGGAAAATTGATGGGAAATTTACCCTCCGATCGGTACATTTTACTCAGCTTTTGTGCCTGCTCATCCTCTAAATTGCGAGTATTATGTAATCCTCTTTATTTTGCTAGAGTAGCAATGCCACACAAAAATGCTACGCAGTTAACAACACATACCTTCGTATCCTCGTGATAGGGGTTAGAGTATAAACACTGATTACTTACCTACAACATTTCGTAGTTTCTTTACAAGTAGTGTTCTCGTTTAAACTGCAATTTCCTTTCAAATAAATCCCAGGGAATTCCCTGATCAAGAATACTAATACATTTATACATTTTGTACAAATTGTACGCGATAACGCCCTGAGATATTAATCGCTTTAATCTCAGTGTACTAATTGTTTGGGAGAAACAATAGGTTACGCGCCATAAATGTGACGGTGTCCAGGAATTTCTTTGTGATCAGAACAATAGCGACTATAATTGTTGCTTTAATTATTTTGTACTAAAGTTGGGCACACGAATTAGCGACGTATAATACGTTTTAATGAACATATTTTAGGTTTCCGCCGTCAAAATAGAACTGTTATTGAGTTTCAACATATCAGACTATCCCACCCACTGTCTCTCCGTGGTTTAGCGCTGAGACTCTTAGAACTAGAAAGTTGTAATTTGTACCTATCTATGTACACATGATAATCTTATTACGTCGACGAAGTCTATACAGGAAAAAGGATTACCCCGTCTCTAAAGTTAGTCCCGTGATTCATAACAGTGACGTCACCAATCCATCGATGTGCAGAAAGGTTCTTCACAATATTCCAATATCAGTATGACGATAGTCAGGTTTCGTTCGTCTTTAAAAAAATACAAGGATATGATTTTACGACAGTGACTTCATTGGTAAATACATATTCGTAATGTGTATCATTACTGCGTTGCGTACGTATGCATAATATATCAATGCTATAAAGCAAGTCTAAAATATCGTTTCCATTAGCATCGAAACTGAGAGCACACTATATCTCGGGCCACCTATATTTTTTGCTAATTTAATGCGTTAAATGCTCGAGATAACATACCAAGACGTTGGACATGTATGAGTACGACATATTGAGGTCTGTTACTGTACAACATCGTGTAGAGTTAATGATGTGATTAAGTGTCAATTAAAATAAACAAACGTGTTTTGCGGGTAACAGGACCTTATGGTCGGTCCAGCCAAATCGTTGCCATAATCTTAATCGTAAAAGCCTTTAGTCCCATCTCGTAACCGAATTCGGTAACTAGCTTCGACATGGGTGAAAATAATCCCTAATCGCAGCTTGACGTGGTGTCGATGTCTTGAAAACGGGGAACTTTTGGCCCCATTCTGTACCCGGTTTCTTAAAGATAGAGTGATTGTTTTCATTTATTTATTTCTCCATTTTGAAGCTATGAAATGCGCATAAAGGTCTGATCCTGCCGTAATTCTTGCATTGTTGTTTCCACCGATCAGTGTAAAAAGTCTGGGAAATAACATAAATAATAAATAAACTTAAACGCTGGGATTTACCACGTAGACGAGGATAAATTGCCAGTATGGTAAGTTTTACAACTGGAGCGAAGCCGCCGGCGGAAGCTAGTATATTAACACAGAAGCACACGTATAAGAAATATATATATACGTTATCACGCACATATAGTAGTAAAAGTGCGTATTTAGTATGCAATGTCTAGCTATTGATAAAGCGTAATCGCTTTTGTAGGCACAACATTGCACATTCATGCTTCTAAATTACAACGACCGATATGACTACAATAATAGCCTATTGTCAAATCAAGTACATGGCCATCAAGAAAAATTACTTCGTCCGAAACACAGTCATCCGCAGTTCCAAACAAATGAAGCTCATTAATCTCTCTCGCACGTATATTGAGAGAACCGTCGCCATCTGAATCATTTTGAATCTAGGAAGCGAAAGGGTTCTCAGAACTCGAGATTATTGCTATATTGGTGCTCGAGGGGCGGACACAGGGGCCTTACTGTGACGTCTTAATGCGATTCAATCCCGAACCAAAGTTGGATCGATTGTTGTTAGATCAGCTAAAGAATCGGAATTGAATCGCATTAAAACGTCATGGTAAAGCCCTGTGAGCATTACATTACACCAGATCTAAAGCGCAGTATGAATAAATCAAACCGCGCAAGTTTACGGCAAATGCAGGCAAACTTCACCTGAGCATTGTATGAATTCTGATGAATTCTTGTTGCGGGAAATATATTGGGAATTCATGGGTTTCTGTCTCATCTGAATTATGATTGAGAAGTTTGCGAAAAATTGCTGATGTATAGATTTTATGTAGTGTTTTATTCAGGGTTCCGTAGGTAACTTACGAGTAGGTTAGGCCTCTCAACACAAACATAGGAAAAAATCGAAAAACACTAAGACGCATAACATTACTTTGTTATTAGAAATAGGTACTACGAAGTACAAACTTTTTTTGCTGGCTTTTAAGATTGAATGGTTTTACGAGTACAATTCGTTACGGTCGCGCACTTACGGAACTTGGACCGTTCACAATGACGACAATGATAATATAATTATAGCCAGACCATTCAAATTGATCCTTGCGAAAGGCACTATAGAACCTTCTCAGAAACTTCATAGTTACTTCCTGAACCATTACAGTGATGGATCACTACAAGGTTATGGAACTGATCGGAATAGTTTTGTCTATTCGCGATACATAATATTGGGATAGTAAATTATGTTGTAAATTACCTGCATTTATGAAGGTCACAAAATCAACCGCCTGTTTTGTTTCGTTTTACTGCTTCAATATTCCACTAAATTTATTTTATTTATTTATCAATAAAATTTTACAACATTGCCGTAATAACCAATGTGCTGTAAAATTTAAATATACAATAATAAAAATGTAATAACGATAAAATATAACAAATAACTCTTCTAACTTATTTAGGGAGCACGGAACACCACACCCTCCAGCCAGAAGCCAGAGCACAGGAACATCTGGTGGTGCTTGGCAGGCATTTGGAGTCAGAAAGGGGCTCTAACAGACTCTATAACAGACAACAGATGTCGCTGTACGGTACAAATGCTGAATCGCGCTGGCGAGATTTTTATAGGAAAGTAAAAATTGTTTATCAAACTTAATGAAATTGTAATTCATGATTGTCGTTGGTTAACAACTATAGCTACGGAATTAAGCATGAGTCATTGACATTATTAGCTTTCCTATGGTAAAATAACTATCATTAATTGACATAGTTACGGTGGGATCCCCATTGTTGACATAGACGAGTGTCTGTCGAGTTGATACAAGGCCGTTCTCGGAAATCAAACCTGGCAGTAGCGTGTTATTGAATCGTGTATCACAATACGTTACGTCCTATAAGGACCAAATCCGATAGCATTTGATTATTTAGGGTTTATACATAGTAATATTTTGACAAGGTGGTACACAAAATTTTGATGTAAGTAGTAAAGTATCGTTAGTAGCATTATTAACACTCATCTGTCTTTTTTACGAATTAAATGTTATATAAGTATGGAATTCCGAAGATGGATATCAATTAATCTGTCTACCCAGTAAGGGATAAAGACGTGATTTATATTTGTATGTACTGCGAAACCCAACCGTCGGTTTAGCAAATACATAGATACATACAATACATGGTCACTGCTCTTCGGTATATTGACATTGTAATTTTGACTTGTCATACAAACACAAAGCGCTAATCAGATCACAAAATCATCAAAACAACCTTGGTTTATTTAATAAGTCTAAATTGTACATTTTCGCTTAAAGCATTCTTATTTTAAAACATTAGAAGTTATTAGTATTCTTATTACTTATTCGCATTTCCATTACGATCCAGAGTTGACCTAAAAGCGACGTTTATATTTTATGTACACAGAAAAAGGTCGGCATTTATAGGGAAATTATGACATTAAGTTTTTATAACCTTCCGTAATTTTGCTGGGCGATATTAAAGTCTAGTAAAATACGCCCGTGACCTTCGCCGTAAGCTGACATCAGATATTAAACGAACGAAAAAATACATAAAAATAACAACGATACGATACCTATTTAACAAAGGGTGAGTTTAAAGCTTGTAAGTGCTTCGTGGGGCCTTACCATCATTTTACCATGAAGCCTTAATGCGATCCAATTCCGACCCAAAGTTGGATCGATGATGTCAGACTAGAAGTGTTAAAAGTGAAAGCTAAACAATCGGAATGGGGACTATCGTTTCTTTGCTCACCAGTTGACGCCACTGTTGACTAAGGTCCAGAGGTATAGTTGTCAAAGGTGACTTTATAAGATCGGCGCCGAAGCAAAGTTTTAAATCTTGAATCTCATTAAGTTTATTAATTATAATCATATCGAGTATCTATGCCGCAATGTTGCGCAGTTCAGTTTCGTTCGGAAAAATATCCGCTTTCAAAGCGTTCACATTCATCGTCAAATAATCCATATTTGCGATAATTTCACGGAGATCACTTTTCAACAGGTAAATGAAATAAATTATAATTTATGCCACGAAGCCCGCCAAAACCAATGAAAGGTGAATGTTATTGGACCTTTCGTGACACAGGCGCCTCTAGTGGCAAATTCCTATTAGCCCCCATTGAATCGCATTATGACGTCATGGTAAGAATCCTGGTATTCTAGAAAGGGTAAACACTATCTAGATTCAAAACTACGGCGCCGATGTGACTGAGCCTTTAATATAAGTTTTTGAAACGAAAAATGTCGCGAACGCGTTTGCGTCAACGTCTCAATTACGTGGAAACATTGGTAGCGCCACTAGCGTCTAACAAGCCTAACAGTCTACGTTTAACAAGAGCGGTTTTCAACGGTTAGAATTAAGGATTAAAAACCGACTATAAGTGCGCGGCCACGCGCAGTGCAGGGTATCGCAGTTGCGCGTTTCTACTTCTCCAAGTACATTTTATAAGTTGGTCCACTATTACTCGTTAAATTATAAAGTCAACCTAGCTGTGTCAGTTTTCCTTTAAATTTCGTTATATGTACTACTACCATTTTTTTTTACCATTAATACAACCATTTAGCTGACAAGGGGGACTCTTGACCCTAACGATAATTAGAACTTTAAAGCTTAATATTTCACAAACGGATCCCTGAATCGAAAAATAGACTTCCCACACCCACAATATTTTTGAATGACGCTTCCAACGACATCCCACACTATGGGATAAACGAGAAAAAAAACATCCCCACTTTACGTGTAGGGGAGTTTCGCTATAGCGAAACTATGGTTTCCTTACTGACTACGGAACCCTAAAAACCGACCAATCACATTAGTTTAAATCTACGTCACAATGTCACGTTACAAGAAGAGCAGGGTTAGTGGATTTCCAGTCCTAAATGTAATTGGTTCGATTCTGCACATATCCACTCCGCTTGGGGTCTAAGGAGACGCAGACGAAATCTATGGCCCGTATTGTGAGCCATGCCTGCGGTCATCCGCTGTTTGCATCAGTCGTAAATGACAGAATGCTTTAACTTGCAACAAGAAAATAGACGTAAAATATAGGCAGTAATGGCATCAATATATTAGGTTTCTACGAACACCTAAGCAGGCGTTGAAGTAGCTATAAAATATACCAGTTCGGATACCTGCCATTTTATGTTATCGAGAAAGGAAATTTATATTATATTTTTCTGTAGACTGACCAGCGATTGGCGCTTATCCCACCTGATAGAAAATACAGATTAGTCTGATGGCTTCTACAACTTACCAGAGAGAGAGAGCACGCTGCCAGTTGGGCTTCTCAGTAAGGGTCTATTAACTCTAGCCTTGTAGAGCCCTAGGTTGCAAAGTTATATGTGCGAATAGTTAAACAGCTGACGGAATAAATTGGTCAGTTCCGCAGAGTTCCGCTAACAATCACAGTCGCATTCACTATCTTTTTCTACCGCCAACACCGTTTGACAGACAGAAATGGTGGTTTCAATGACCGTGCGCGTCTTATACCTACTATAAATCTACAGTTTTTAAGTCTGTAACATACATTAGTGAGCTAGGCCCAAAACATCCGAGACGTACATGTACAACTTTTGGATTTTTAAAGTTGAAACTAATAATAAGTTATATTTAATCCTTTCGAAGTCTACGAACAGGCGCAAAACAGATGACCATACTTTTTACCGAGGTGAATAGTCGGTGTTAATGTTTATTGTCCCATGGGTTGTTCTGATTTCTGATTTCAAGTTGCGATATGCCATAGAAACAATAAGGATTGAGCTTCAAAAAGTACCAAAACTCTTTCGATTGTTTAAACCCGCCATCCAATCAGGGAGGGCTATGGAATGTAGGCCGTGACGTCACACTCCTCATGACAAGGGTCGTCATAGCCAACCCGCTTAGGGCTGTCACTGGCGGTAATTGAATACGGAAAACTGGGAGTTGTCCTAGGATAGTGTCGCAAGATGTTATGGCAAGATTAGGGTGGCTTAGTGGAGAGGTTTTGAGGCTGTTGTAAAGGTTGGGCGATGCGAGTTAGTAGTTTTGTTCAATGTAGTCAATATACCTACATAATAAGAATAGAGTTTGAGTTTATTAAAAATAGTTTACGTGAATTTTTATTTTATTTTATTTTGCAATAAAAGCGAAATATTATTAAGCTAGCTAATAATGAATGACAAAATCTAAAAAAATATATAGTCCAAATAAAAAAAACTTAAATCTTAAAAATGCTTTCTCGCCACATTTGAGTCATCTTTTATTACGTTTAATTGTATAAGGATTTTTTTAAATCCATCGTTTTGATTCGGTTTGAATTTAATAAGCAAACAATTTTCAAACGGCCACAGCTTACTATTCTAGATTCAACCAGGTAATTCAGCAAGCACCGAGCGCAAACGTAATTAAATTCATTAATATTCCCTAGAACATCACTCAGTACTGGATACCTGACTGCCATAAATTCATATTACAGCGTTGTGAAATTGTAATTACTTTATGGAATAAACCCCGAATTTTATGAGGCGTTGACCTGAACTCAAAGTATCTTATTACCTCGCCTTAAAAAGTTTTAATCACTTGAAACCCCAAAAGTTGGACCCTCCGATATCCACATTTATTTGTATTCAGCCATATCGATACTTCCTCAATGATTTATATTTTATGAAGTAAGTGGGAAATTAACTCAAAACATTTTTGTGGTAATAATAAGTACCAAGTAAACACGTGACAAAATAAAGTAGTTCATCCTTTTGAATCAACTCTTAAGCGTTTTACAAGCGTAGATTAAGTAAAACCTGTAACTACTATATTATGGACAGACTGTTAAAATCGCATTCACCATCTCCTTCTCCCGCCATCTTAGGTATACCGTGTGACAGAAAGAAATAATGAAAGAGATAGCGATCGTGCGCGCGTTAGACAATAAGGCATCTGTGCGTGCCAACCCTAGCGGCTTAAGTTACATAATCGTCACGGCTCCGGGCATTGGGACTCTTAACTTAACTTGACACGGCCTATTTCCGAGAATTTGACATCTCTTTCGCTTTGTAGCCGCTTAGAAAAGATTGCTATCGGAAACTTCTGCCAACTCGACTCGCCAAGGTCGAGCCCCGAAGGTAATCCGAATTTGAAATGTATGTACATAATTGATATATAACATAGTTCCTAAAAGTTTAGGTACACAAGAGAAAGGGCGATATATAACGCGTATGTAAGAGTAAGATCAATAGACGAGACCATTTTTTTACAGGTTGTAAGCCTAAGAGGCCTCGCTGATACTCATAAATAAATCAAAGGAGCAAAATAAAACGTATTTTTCTTTAACACACGTCAAAAGCCAGCAATTTTTAGGATCTCATTTTGATTATAGGCGCTGATCTAATCTGACGGTGGTTAGTATCCTATATCTACTTTACCTACTTATAAAGTACCTAAATAGGTATGTAGGTATTTACAATCTTGAAAATCTAGAAATTCATCCCGCTTTAACATGACTGCATAAAATTTCTGCTGCAGGTTCGAGGTACTTTAAATTTAAATATATTAAAAGCGACGTAGAAATATATGAGGGATCGCGCGACATGACAAGACGCGCAAGCATAAAATGAAATGTTATAAATGCTTACAAAATGCGTCAGCCTGTAAGTTGCGATTCAATATCGTAAAACAAACAGTTTAGACAAAACCTAAAATGTAACTGGCATTGTACTTAACATTTGCCTTGGCCAGACACAATCATTTGTTTTTAATTGGGTACAACCCACAATAACGTACACTTATCGACAATTCATAGATTCCTTATTAATTTTAGTATACCTACTACGAGTACCAGACACCCTAGTACGAGTACTATGAGTAGGTACGAGATCGCTCTGTAGCGATAAGGCCGCCTATTGTTGCCTTGTAATATTCTGTATACCTACCTTTTTTCGGTTTTGATTGTTATATGTGGTGTTCAATAAAGAGTTATTGTATTGTATTGTATTGTACTACATGCAAATCTCTTCTTTTACATTAAATTTTAAAAAAAATATGCAACTCGAATAACGTTCTCGTGAGCTCGAGCCTCGCGGTTCCCTTCTGGCAAAGGGCCTTAAAGAGGGGGAGAAGTCTAGTGTTAGATCAGTGCACCTCGGGCAGCAACGGTTTATAAATAAGTTAGCCTTTGACCAATATCCGACTGGGGAGATCGGACATTTTCTTCAATCAAGACGTTGAGGCTAATTAAAAATTGAATTGAATACAATACATGTGGCTAAAATTAAGAACTACACTTATTGCTATTGTTTCCATTAGCTTATATAACGCCCTGAAACGCAATCATTCGCAATAAATCGGGAACAATACGCTAATTCCCATACAACTGGAAACAAACCGTATCACGCCTATTCCGATGTCACCGGCCCGTAATTTACGAGTCCGGTTTAGAGCTTATGAGTTATGCCCATAGAAGAAATATTCAATAGACCAGATCTGTCATAGCCACAATTTATGTGAATAAAAATTCGCCAAGCAAGCGTGGTGACTGTTGCACTATGGCCGGCCAAAGGTCAATCAGGTCACTTGAGTTCGGCATGCACCAAGTATGATCGATATAGATAGTTAATGTTTAAGTAATTTATTGAATCTGGCGTTACTTTGCGAAGGTCCATTTCACCAAACACGTCGCACGTGAGTAGCGTAGTAGCAAGGTAAATAATTTTTGCGTGGCATACTGTCACAATCATCACTCTCACTATCATCATCACAATCACTATCACTATCATCACTGCATATTATAAAACAAAGTCACTTTTTCTGTCCCCATGTCCCGATGTATGCTTATATCTTCAAAACTACACAACGGATTTTGATGCGGTTTTTTTTAATAGATAGAGTGATTCAAGAGAAAGGTTTATATGTATAGTACATGCACAATATATCGTGCGAAGCCGGGGCGGGTCGCTAGTAAAAACTAAAAATTAAACATAAAATGGAGTAAAAAACAACTTAAATGGTTTTGTATTGTACCGTATGAGATAAAGGAAAAATAAACGCGAAAAATTACATCGTGGTGTTAGTGATAATTCACTAATATATGGGAGATAATAACTCTACTATTATTGTACTCTATTTAATTATTTTGTCTATGGCTATGCCCGGTATGAATGCCTCTATAAATTAGTGAGCGGTAATGGGACAGCCTTTAAGTCTATTTCCAATAACAAAATTAGGAGTAGTAAAGGGAATAGTACCCTTAAATGTAGGTTAAAGTTGGTATTTAATTAAATGCAGCCCAGCCGTTAGACAAAGGCGTAAATGAAATGTTTTGATGGCATAAGAATTTTGAACTACGACCGAAGAAACTGGATCAGGTAGGTGCCTCTGTGAAACCTTTACTCATACAATTTAGAAATAATTTCCTTGACAGGTGCATCGTAAGTCATTATGAAATTTGCAAGGATTGGTACGCGACTCAGTTTGTTTCAGAGAGGGTCAATATTTCTAAACTCGTGAGAAACATTCGGCAGTATGGTCATGGACATTAATCGTTTAGCTATTGTGGGTCGCTGTCATAGAATTACCGATTCCTAGCAAGCTGCTTGTAAACACTAACAGGCAATGATCTTACTATAACGACATTCCGTGTATTATTAACCTATACAACGAAAAGTCGCATCACAAGATTTCACCTCTGAGATTTTAATGCTAAATGTAAAATTGAATTTTTACCACCTAATCTCCATAGCTAGTTGTTTCTTTACGAGTAAGTATACTAGTACTACTAGTACTAAAACAACTCTCCAAGACTCACATAATTTAATAATCCTCAGCAGCCATTATTGTTGATGTAAATTTTTATTGTTAGTTTTAATTGAATACCCATATTTTATGGTTATGTTTAATTACTTCACAAGTGTGAACGAACCCCCTTAGGGCAATAAAAGTCAAAACAGTAATGAAAGCGGTTAGCAATAAACTCGTTAACATCTCTATGTTCGTAATAATCGTTAAATTTCAAATTAACCGGCACTGGCACCTGAGATTATTACTAGAAAAGGTACTTTGTGATTACTGAGCAGAACTACTTTTATGAGAACTTTCCGGTATCTTACCCCGGATGATTAAATCAAGAGAGTTATAAGACCTAAAAGTTGTCAGTGCGTAGGACGTCGTGTAGGAAAATAATGCTTCGAAATAATGTAGGAATCGCTTTAGTTTTCTCCGTCGAAATGTATGTAAAATAGCATTAATTGGAGACCTAAAAGATCCAAGAATAATTAATTATAAACCTGTTATCCGCTGATTACAACTTTTAATCCTAATGACGGAGTTTGTTTACCAATTTAAAATAAACCCACAAACTGTATCCAGCCTTAACGAACAAATAATTGGCAAACGAGCAAAAAAACTCCCGAATAACAAAGTGACTTAATTACATCGCACAATTAATGGAACGTCATTTGCAAAAGCGAGAAAAGAAGTTTTTATTATAAAAAAAGTTAATTTCCCTAATTTGGCAGCTTCCCTTTCGACAGACTTGCGACTGAGCAGAATAAGAAAGTCATGTTTGATAGCCGGACTTTCCTGCAGAACACAAAAATATTCTGCTCCATTAAGAAGTTTTTTTATAAATTAAGATGCAGTTTCTCATAGCACTAAAGTCTGTGAGCCCTGCTTATGAATATCACTCACGAGGTAAGAATTATACTACAAGTAATACTCAAATTACAATCCTAATTAAATTCCACGCATTCCTTGTATATTTAAGTACCTACAATATTAAAATCTCAACACGCTGCTACAGAGACGTAGGTTTTACGATTACCATGACTGATCAAATATATAATAAACAAGGCTTAATAAAATTGTAAGATATCAGTTTTGCGAAAATCATTCATTGACGAATACAATTTATGTTGATATTATTCTACGTCCCCCATACTTGTCATATTTCTAATTACCTTCATCCTCACAGTATTTACACGAGGGTAATCATGAAATATTCATAAAACATAAGCCGAATGGGTTCCATAAATATACCTTATTATACGCTGTACCTAAAGTTCCTTACACCAGCAACATGCTAGGCGTATTCGCATTTGTGAGGCAAATTACCAACATTGCTTCCGAAGCCTAATGCAGGAAAGATTATATTCTTTATGTATTTTGTAGACGAAAATGTAATGTTACACGTCATATGAAACGCGTTATTGCGTTACTGGTTAACGTATCACGTTTGGGTTTTGTAGCGAATCCGCGAGAGAATTGAAAATAATTCAATGTAGACATTGAAGATTTGATGGTAGGTTATTTTATTTCTTTAATTACCACTACATAATTTGAGAAAGCTGTAATGTTAAATGGATGAGATGAAGGATTGTAAATGAGTTTAAGTTACGCATAACATGATTTTTCTGTAACAAATTTCATAAATAGTAAAACAAAAAAAAATGCCTTTGAATAGCTAAAAATTATAAATATATGAGCAACATCTTTTCGTAACACGCTATTTGAACACAAAGCTTTGCAACAGACTTCTATGTACACTGGTAAGAAATTTAAAACGTTGTCTTTGTTTACACAAACAAAGGACAGTCCATCAGGGCATCATACATAATTGGTTCCGTCTATCAAGCCGGACATTGCCCTGGGAGGACCATCCGATCGGATCGGTTTTGTCCAGGACAATGGCTGCCCTGGGGATTTCAGACGTCTGGTGAAACAATCCAGGGCAGGCTCGCTAACAGCCTGATTCGATTCCTTGCCGGGACGATAAGGATTTGGACGTAACAGACAGCCCAGCGAAGACAGAGGTAATTTCCGTGAGCAAAACAGCAATGTTACACGATGTGGGAACAAGAGACCTGATATGTCGGAAATTGTTTAAACAAAATATTTTGAATATTTAGAATGTAGTACTTTAAAGTGTTTGTTGTCTGTAGGTATGTCCTTCTGGACAGAACCGATGGATGTCCATCCGTGTGTCAACTATTTTTCTCAGGTAGAGGGGGAAAAATCAAGTAGTCCTCTTAAATTAAAATAAAATGAGGTTGGAACTTCATGCGATTAAAAGGTGCGACCTTTTGAAAGCGTAAGTATTTTCATGGAAGAATCGGGAGAATAATTATAAAACTATGTAAAACGTCCAATGAAATATTGATTTTGGCAAGAAGTTAGACCACCCAACACAAGCAAAGACAATTAAAGGAAAGAGGAATCACTGATACTTAAACATAACTTGATACTTTGTTTTTCAGATAATAATAAGTACGAAAAAAAATAAATAGCATAATATAGAAAGAAGAATACTTTCGAAAATTACACAAACATGAAATACAACTTTTGAAAAAGTTTACCGTATCGTAATTAAGAGGGAAAATTTGTGCCTTAACCACTGGCGAAACAGAGTTGACAAAAATGTTTTTTTAATTTTCCCCCTAACCTTTCCCCAGTACACATTAACGCAAATACCGAAAAAGTTAAGCCAAACGAAAAAGCAGTGTCCGCGACCCGAGATAATAATTTATGCAGCGACCTAATGACCTGACTGCGCAGAGAGAAATATTTCACTTTTGTCCTGACTGCGGTGTATTGCTGACGATTCAGTTGTAGGAGTATAGAAAATAAATAACTCAAATTCATAAAATACGAAACCATCGAACATTGCTGTAACGAAAAGATAACTTGGACTAGCGGCAGTAGAGGACAAGCTTAACTTTCCAGTGTAACAAAATCAATCCACTCATGAGTCTCTAACAATAATAGGGGATCTTAGAGAACCTACTGTAATATTCATCATGAATAGCGCTGATATTTGTGCAACATTACCATTTCAGCCGACTAAAACGACATGTTACGAAGCAGCAAATTCTCACTGGAAATATTGGCGCGTGCCTTTCCCAAGTTCTTCGAATATTGCGTGTTTGACTTGAAACGCCGACCGAACACTTCAGCTCCCGATTCTGCGTCTTACTTGTAGAAAGAACTTGATATTGTTCGCACCGTCCTTATCATTCGTATATGAGTAAGAGAGAGAAGTGATGTCGAATGTGTTTCGGGTGTGTCGGAATAGGTTGTCAGGTTTTCAGGGCGAAGTCGGACCGATAAAGGAGCTGAAAGAATTCTATTCAACGCATTCCAGCCTGCCGAACGAAAGTTCCAGCCCATTGTGTTCGCTAGACGGTGCATATATTTTGCCTATTTCAGTTATACGTTTTGCAAAGTGCTCATAGTGGGTATAATAGTTAAGCCGTTTATTCTGCTTGATCATCAGAAAGCTTAAGTACATTGACAGATACAATATGATATAGAGAAACCTCTGAGATTCCTAGAAGTATGAGGTTCTGGGAAATTAATGTCTTCTATAAGGTAGGTACGGCTTTGACTGAATCTTGTGACGAAATTCTCGATACACAGTTTTATTAGTTTAAGTAAATAAATAAAGGTGAATTAATTACTGATGTAACGTACACTAAGCACTAACTTTATACAAACGCCAGGTAATTGTACTGTTTCGGTCAGTAGAAACACCTCACCACCCGTCATCGCACAAATACACATCGTCGTTATTACCATCGTCATATACCGCAAGAAAATAGACAATAAACACAAAGCGGAAGAAAACGAAAAAATATAGGTGAAAACGGGACGTGTACAACAACAAGCCCTCGGAAATCACTTAACAATGGGGCATATTGACAAAATGAAATCGACGCAAGACGTGCGGCGCTACACGGGCTATTACCGAATAAAATTTCATAGAAAGCTTAGCAAACAAAGCCTGATGGCGGGGGCCATTAGGGGCCATGCATAAATTGTTAGTTTAGTGACGACATCCACCCTCGCAGTGTCTGTGCACCTCGCTTTTTGCCACCGCGGGGTGGTTTTTTTAAGCTGTATTTTTAGTGAATGGCGATGATTCTTTTCAAAGCGTCAAATTGATTCAAACCACCATTCAAACTTGCGAACGAAAGTTTTGTCTAGTCTTTAGGTATTGACCGCTTTAAGTAGTTTCGCAGGTAGATTGAACTTCAAAATAACCGGGTCTAGTGCAAGCCGTACTAGCATATGACGGGTTCGACACCACCGCAAAATTATTATTATCAACATCGTGAAAAACTTCCCCATTAATTTTATCTTTATTTCCGTTATTATGTTTTCATTTCGTCTAACTATAACGGTCTTAAAGACTCCGCCTTACTACAGATACCTTAGTATTAGTCTCCTGCCAATCCGTACTTAAGTAAGCCTAAAAAACATTTTTTTTTTGTTTTACAAAAGTCTAAAACATAGGTAGATAGGTACTGTGTCGTTAAACGTCAGATTGTTAACAGGAACACAAACCAACAATTGCGGGACACGTGACAAATAGTCTATACCTACATCGTACCATTCCAAATATTTTAATGAGGCGTGTAATTCAATTTCGAGAGCTCTATAACGACAAACAATGTGAATGCATTATTCAAAAACAATAGTGAATACAAACGACATTTTTAATCTACATCTCATCCATTAAACCGTAAAGCTTGTTCACACGACACGACCACGAACTGCGTTTGTGTTCAGAGTCTAATACCGTTTTAAAATTGATAAAAAAAATACAGGAAATATTTAAAATTTTTGATACTTACTTAATTAATGTTATTTTCCGCTATCCGATTTTAATTTTACTTGTTTTCGCGATATATTTTTTTACACCACATAAAAAATAGAAGTTATTATTTTGCTGGATTATAAATTTGCATGGATTACAGAATCCGCTTAAATACTTAAATTATCTGAACTTTATTCACAGAATAACGCGACTTTGTTTGTGTGTATAGGCCTTTACCGGATTGTTAAATATTGGACCATTCTTCAAAGAAATATCGTAGGTTGAATTAACTGTATGCGTGTTTGACAAATCGTTCACAAGTCCACGCAGTGAGCTTATTATATTGTAAAACATACAATTGAACATTAAACTGAACAAAATAGTAAGATATTTTTAGGTTGAAAGTGTAGTCTTTAATTTTTTATACTTAGTTTTGTTACCACAAATCTTTCAAGTATTTTACCACGCGTTCCTGAAAAAGAGGGTCTTGACTGATAGACAGACGGACGGATGGAAAAAGAATTGTTTTTTATTTACTTGTATTTACTGGGTAAACGAAACCCTAAAATTAAAGTTGTGTAACCGGAAACCATCGGCCATATAAAGAAATACGCCTCATCTTGATTATATCGATAATCTGGATCCGCATCGTCAAATCCAGCATAATTTGTACGATTTTCCAATAAAACTAATTTTAATCCCAACCACATCAAAAGTAGCATTTTAAATAATACTCAAATGCGACTAAATTCCATCCAATGACACAACTACCGTTGCACCAAAATGTTCGATGCATATTTTGCTCGATGGCCGATTTATAGAATCGATAAGTTCGTCGTCAGTCACATTTCACGTTGACTGATCCGGACAGAGATCCAAACCTGCTATGCCCACAAACTTGAAGTGTGATATCAATCGGTCACTTTAAATTATACAGAAATTAACCAATAGAGATTACGGGTTGTCCGATTCTAGAACATATATTAGTGATTTAAGTAATCCTTCCAGCGACCGTCGCATCGGGACGTCAACAAGCGCTGAGGATACATCAGTCAGAGAGGTGAAACACGTATCCGAAGTATTATTTATTATAATGGTGAATTAATAGTGGGATTGGTTGCGTTTTGCGTGGTTATTTTTAAAGCGGAGGAAGGTCGGACTGAATACTTAAAAATTATTATAACGGGAGGGCGGTTATTTTATTCACTTCGGCAAGCAATCTGTAAACATTCACTATCGATATGGATCATAACACCTGTTTGTTCAATTCTAGTGTACTGCTTGACCTTGAGCCGGCCAATCGGTGTTTCGTAAACAAGCAAACAAATTGTAATTATAGCATTTCCACTATTCCTATCGGTTAATTACTCCTCGCTTCAAGCCTTGCGCTTTGTGGGACGCCTCGAGATTCGAATCAGAGGAAAGGAAACACGATCCGAAGCCGCGTAGTATTACGAGCAGATAGTTTTTTCTTAATCGGCAATAGAGCTCTTGGTCTGTATTCTGTATGCCAGTTCTAGTACCACTTCAGACAGAATTCTCTGTCATTCGCTTGAAAGCACTGCACCAAGGGCTCTTGCAATATTGAGTAGTCGATATATGATTTTATCCTTCAATTTAAGTTTAAACTTCGTAGTTGGTTATAAAATAATATTATTTTATTACTAGCTGATGCCTGCGAATTCGTTCATGTACATTATTTTGAAAAGAACGATGAACTGTTTTTTTTGTCGACAGCCGGCGACATAGACAAAGCAATATTTAACTTAAAAAATGCTGGTAATTTTGTGTCATTGTAACCCCGCGGAGCAGAGCATCAAGGTAACTGATTTTAGAATCTGGAAAGTAAGTTACAGTACCTATTTACATGTGAGAACGCCATGGTCTAATTAGATCTGCAGTTTTCAATATTAGCAATTACCAACAGATATGCTAAAGTTAAAAAAGTCTTTGAAATGTACATTCTAAAAACGTTTCTAATTCCCTGTAGAGAAGTTTATACCAAAATATCTCTAGTATGAATAATAAATCAATTGAGGAGTCGGTATATTCTTTTGATTTCCGTCGAAGCCATGTAGAAGCACACCACAAACAGAACCATTTACTTTGAAAAAAAAAACCTCAGACAGCGAATAACATGTGCATAAGATAAGTTAACGAAGCTGCAAGTATTAGCTTATCCTCTCAACAAGTTTTATAGAAATTTATTCAACAAGATTATACCGAGAATGTCGCTCGGTATTTTATTTTGTGAGCAGACTCCATGCTCAAAACACTTTAATGCAAACACAATAAACTATTAGCTTGTACTTTGTACTACTTGTAATATAAATCGAGATCATTTGCATTTCACCTCCACATCGAAGCCCGGCTTTTCATTAGCATTATCAATTATTGAAATAGAGTCATATCTTTACGTGGTACTAAATATTCTGAATTTGCATCAGAAACACATCTCACGCAACCGCTTGAAGCCGAACCGAGTCTTGGGCGTCTTTAGTTTACGGTTGGGTTTTGATGGAGAGCGTAGACGCTATGAAGCTACGATGGGGTATCGCATCACCCACGCGTTGTCCGAACCCACAAGAACTTAATTAGTCGCTTTTCACCACGTCGGTGGATTGTTATTTATTATCTGTAGCACAATCCAACTGATTGTATGCACGTAGGTACGAAGACAACTTACAAAACAAGATGAATGTATACGACATTTAAATGAGCTGGAAATAATTACGGGACCCACAGGGTTTGATTGCGAGCCAGAATAAATCGTTGCTCGTGGACAATAAATAAAGTTTTTACATGCTTTATGGTAATGGCCCGTTATTATTATTACACTTACAATTAATTTTATTGAGGACGAATTAAACGCCGCGCCTATAAATTAGTCGCGGCGTTTTAGTGCGTAATAGATATTCGAATGTGGCGCTATGTTCAAAGAGGACATATTAGATTTGGAAGGTCAAAATTCAATAAATACAAAAAAATCTTAGAAAGTATCTACAAATGTTTATGATGGACACAATTGGGATTAAACTCCTATAGATATTCGCAATACTAGTGGAATGACAGATGCAAAAGCAATTTATTTCTGAAACGGAATATTATACCAGGCAATATCAGGGTAAAATCTAAATTATGCTGGTATATGGTAAAGGTACATGACAAAGTGGCAGTTGAAGACTGTCAAATAATAATAATCTACAGAAGATTAACAAGCATTAATAATTATGTAAAGGACTTTAACTACAAAAAATCTTTGATTTTGATCCAGAGTATACCTACACGAGTCGAAAATCCGTCGTCACTCTCGAAATCTTGTTTACTCGAATTCATAAATTCCAATCCACTAAATCTTCGAGATAATCTCGACCGCGCTCGTGTTTGCAACATTTCGTAAATCCTGATTCCGTAAAGCAACATACCTGCAAATCAGCGGACAATCTTCAAATAACAAGACACGGCACTTCGAATAATTTATACGAGTACTCGTATAGCAAGCCGTCAGTTGATCATAGATTTCAATAAATCTTGAAGAATAGAATGACACCTTCGTACCTACGAGAACATACTCGAAGTAAGACGCCAGTCTACTACCAAGTTGGAAATCGAAGTTCATATCATACTTACTGTCCCTCTTAGTATCCTATTAATCATTGTTGGTATGAGTAGGACGGCACGATGCAAACTTTGAATTTTTAATTCGCGGTGTAAGGTCAGGAAGCCTATGGAGGATCGAATACGTGATTATTGCCCGCTAACCCCGGACATAGGTAGGTACTTATACTTAGTAAGAACTTGCACAGACTTTGGAAAAAAAAATGTTGTTTGAAGACAAATTTTCGTCAGCCTACAGCATAAAAAAGTGAGTAGAGATGGATAATAGACAATACCTTACCAAAATCTGCTCAAAAATTGGAAGGAAGGTTGTAAGTGAAATAACCAAAATAGTTTCTCTATCACTTTTCAATGTCGTTGTTTAGGTCAGGATATCTTTATAGCCTACACACACACGTATTTCTTTTCCAAGTTTCTGGATAGCGCGCAATCTAAACGAGCTCCTATAGATCTGCACAACCGGCAGATGCCAATCTTTATTACTAATGAAGGTTATTTAGAAACCCCACATTAAGTTGTTACGGGCCCCGATAACCGATATTAAGCCGGGAAACGTCTAAAAACTTGCAGCGCATCTCTCGCGGTCGGAACGGGTTCTATAATGACTTCATCTCGGATTAAGTGCAACTATTGCGCTAATCGACAAGTAGTCGGACGTTGACGTTTGAACTCGAGCACGTTTCATATTTAAAAGACTTAACATACCTACCTAGTTAAGTATAAGTGTCTGTATACTTAGTATAAGTATAAACGCCAAATTGAATTTTAACCTTTTCGCCGCCGCGTTAAATACAAAAGACCTCACCCATACGCCAGATTTCTATATTGCGATGCCTTAAGTTGAACATTTAACTCAATTGGACGAAGGTTGCTTTTGCATTGAAGTAATGGTCGTGTATAGGTCGTTGGCGTCGAAAAGGTTAAAGTTATAAAGTACAGTGGAAAGTGGAATGAGAGATATATTAAGTACTAAACGATCTCCAGTTTCATCATATATGCTGAACACAGGCCACTTCTCAGAATGAGAGGAATTGGGCTATAGTTCCATTGAATGGGGAACTTCACACACATCATAGAATTGCTTCGCATTTCGCATCTCAGATGTTGTGTTCTGCCTCGGCAAGTTACCTTCATCGAAAAGCTCATAATAAACTAAAAGCATAATGATACACATCGTTTTTATTACAGAGTACCTTACCTCGTTTTTGATGATCGATTTTATTGGATTTTTATGTCACATGTTTGTTTTACGTTCGTTCCATATTAATCTAATTTATTTAATTGCTCCTAATTCAGCCGAAACGTGACAAATAGCACTATAAACATGGTTAGACATTTATTTCGAAGGTTTGGATAACTCTCCTATTATATTACAAGTACCTATATATTACACTATTACCTACCACCTACAATTTTCAATATTTCGACTGTTTTTTTTTTGCGTTTAGGTTTACTACTTTGCGACAATCCTTCAAAAGGTAGTAACCTAACAAGTGCAATTAGATTTTTATGTTTAAGTACATAAATTCCTAAGAATCTACCACGGGACAAAATTATAGCGCCGTTCAGTTTTATTTCGTGTAATTTCATTAATTCAAATGGTACGGAAACGTGCTTAACAATTTAAGCAGTGTAGATAGGTACTTTATTTTAAATATTAACGTCAAACTTTACTTCTCAATCGTAACAAAATCGTAACGGAATCGTAACTGCGTATAATTCCCTCCCCTCGCACGTAAAAGGGAAATGTAGCCATTCCTTACCGAATCAAACATCTGCTTTTGAAACATTGGCAGTCGTCAAGCAAAATAATTATCTTTTCTTTCGGTCCCCTAATCATTAAAAGCGATGAGGCGAATATTTTAGCGAAAATCGATGCCTTTTGCTCCCCCGGAGTGAAATGTCGTCAGTCACTGCACCTGTGCCTTCCCGCGTTTGTAAGTTACTCCCAAAATGGTTCATAAATAATTTCCAAGTTATGATTAAATGGTGAAGAACACATGCTGAAGTAACATTAACTAGTCTAATCCACGTGATCACCTATGTCCATTTAAAGCCAACTCAGAAACTAGAAAAAGAAGACAAAATCTCTGTGAGTTGCAATTTTAGGTGCATACATATAGGGGTAAATACGAATACAGAGTGGTAATTTTTTATCTAGTGAAAAACAAACCGCTTGTTAGTTTATTTTACACCCCAGTTATTACCATTATAATTAAAGCACGGTGTCCTTGAAACTATGTGTTTGCGTAAACTACACACTGGGGTGACTTGAGAAAGATAGAGAGAAACATTCATTCACACTTTACTTGCTTTACTTATAATACCTTGTACAATTTTAAAACAAATTTACAACACGCACAAACCCAGACTACAAAAGAAAGATACTCGCTTTTCTATGTTTCAAGTTGTCATCAGAAGCAATGAGCCCTAAAAAAAACACCGTGGCGAGTATAGTTTGCTTAGGTAAGTAGGTATGACCCGGCTTTCACAAAAACGTTTCAATAGTACTATAACAACAAAGAAAACAAACAAAATCTTAGCAGTCGAATTTGACCAACTTCTATATCGGATATCGGATTAAACTGTAATTTGCCAGGCATAATAATATAGAATAATTCAATAAAAAGGTCCAGCAAGCGAATTAAAAATGTTTTTCAACGTAAACTTAGGTACTACGAAGCAAGAATAACATGCGATTTTAGTGTCAAGGTAGTAAAAATTTTGGTTACTTTCAATTCAATAGCGTTAATTAGGTACTTAACAGTGGCATTATTTTGATAATTATTCAGCGAGCACCTAGTTAGAGCCTATTCAATTTCCTTTAAGTTCTAACTTGACGCGCTCGGCTCATGGCATTAAACAAAATGTAAGGGGCCGAGCGGAACCTTCATGACTCATAATCATAACGCAGTGTAAAGTTACGCGTCACGCGACGTCGACTTTATTTGTTTTACTCGTAAATTCGTGTAATTGCGTAATGAACATAAAAGAGAATTACTGCTACGATCCTATTCCACGATAGTTTGACATGTGGCCGGGTCCTACAGGGAATTAAGTTGGCTTTTTTTCATAATTGTCTCTTGTGTGCTGGAAAGGTAAATGCATGGACGACCCTTGAACTTAGAATCTTGAAAAGGTTTCCTTTGTGATGGACGACTGGATATTTTGTTTCTCTTTCACTCGAAAACTACTGAAAGAGTTTTGACGAAATAAAAAAACATTTTCTTATTATCAAGACATTTCAAGACATTTTCTTATTGTCATACTGATATTATAGTCTTCTTAGGACCTGCCAGTACACTATCAGAAAGAATGACCAAATCCGTCGTTGGGGGCACCCCTTGTTCGCTTATCTTACTCCACCTGGTATTTTTATTCTTCAGCGCATATAGATCTAGGATAATTATTATATTTATAGCAAGACTTGCTAGTCAGTTGTGCCTGTGTCCTTCTTTCCCAGTACATAAATAAAAACAAATTCTATTGACAAACATTAAGATGCATGTACAAAGGCGAACTTACCTACATAATGTTGTCTGTGCTTACTTTGACATTCATCCTAAATTACTATGTAGTAGGTACGTATACCAACCAAGTTTAAAGGCAATCCAATCACTAGAATTGGATCAAACTTGACCGAAAGCGCACACTAAGTAAGTACATAATTATTTACATACCTTGCATGTTAAAATTGTCAAATAAAAGCTTGTAGAAACATAAAACAACAAAGAGACCATCGACAATTAAATCAAAAGTCCAGTAATTTTGCCAAATGGGTCCATTCTTATTAATTAACAATAATTAAGGTCCTGTTGCCTTTTAAAACGTCTCTCATCACAATAAATCATATCACTGTAGCGTGTTGCAATTTAAAATGATTAACCGCGAGTGGGCCGATGCCAATTCTGTTAAAACTACTCGACACGGAATTCTCGATGCCATTACAGTAACGAATGACGTCCAACGGAAAAAGTAAAGGGCGTTCTCTTTGTTTTAATGGCATTTTTGCCATAACCATAGATGCCTGTATGTCAGTAGGTATGATTTACTCTTTCACAGTAAAACGGTTGGACGGATTGGGATGGAATTTCGCGTATAAACAGTTAAATATCTGGAATTTCAAATAGGGTTATTTTTATCCCAATGTAAAATTTTTGGGGCGAAATTCTGAAAACTTAACGACTTTTTTAAGTAGCTTAGAGACGAAATTTTGCGCGAACATTCTTCATGCAGGCTACATTAAATTAATGAAGACAGCTAGAGATTTTTAAGGAATTTCCATGGAATTTTGTTCAATCTCGTATTCAATAAAATCTCTTAATTCCAATCACCGGATCTGATGGTTCAGGCGAGGTTAAGATAGAGATGGCGAGTATGATATGATTGTGATTGTGAGCGCGTTAGACAACAGCCTCGCGTATTCAGATTCCCTTTAGTTTAAACTCGATTAAATCGGTCAACGTAGTCAAAACAATCAGTCAATCCACATCAAAGGCAAGGCCGTCTTGTTTAAGCCTAATTGAAATGTCAGCACTCCATGAAACGGTTGAGTGCGGTTTCTGGTACAAATAATTGAATACAACTATTAAGGCTTTACGACTCGGTCGTAAAGGCGTCCGAGCCGCGAACGTAAACCTGATTGATGGCCGCACTACTTAACGATTTGGTCAACCCGAATAAGCCGTGTTTTTCAATTCGTTTACACAAATCAACGTGAAATTGACAGGTGTTTACTATCACTGTGATAATGGGGAAACGCTACTGCGTGACTGTGTAATATTTTATATTGTTACCCAATAAACTGTATTGATAGCTGACGCAACGTTGTTTTGTCTACTTACACAGATAGGCCAACTGATGAATACCATTTGTTTCAATTTGAAATAGCACGTAATATAGTCGTTACTAGATGACGGTGGAAACATTAATTGCCGTCAAAGATATTTGCCCATTACTATCGTACAGACAAAGGTCAGTAAACACGAATTAATTAGTTGGGGCATTTTTTACTTGTCACCTCCGAGATATTGTCTCCAGTTTGCTAACCAGCTTCGTGAAACTACAAGTCACAATTTTACAAATCTTTTAACCACCCAAGAAATAGTAGAGGTTTTTGACCAATGTTGCTAGTTCAGTCTTGTAGCTTCGAGAAACGTGCCACAGATGGTTATCTTAATCCCCGCCCTGGCTCCTATTTCACCAAATTGACAACTGTCGGTTTAAACTACAAATTCGACAAGAATCTATGCCGGTTGGTTTGATACTGACTACGCGTTGCATATCGAATTGTCAGTTGTCACCGACAATTGTAGAATTGGTGAAATAGGGGGCTGAAGGATACTTCGAATGTGCTAAAGCGACAATTAATCATTTAGACCTTCAATCGTTCATACTCGAGATACAAGATACAACATTGTCCATAGTGTTTCTATTAATGAAACATTTGAGGAATCATTTCGCATCGGTGATCCTGATATACATTCAAGTGGCTTATACTTTGGATATAAGAGATAGGTACAAATGGTTCTGATAGTTATAAAGTTAACTTTATTTAGTTAGGTATCAGACAAAATAGCATGTTAGCTATCAATTAGTCTAGTCTGGTCTGATAGTTATGGGAATGTAGCGACGAGACGAGTCAATCAGAGTCCATTAGTAAACGTACGGGCAGTATGGGAGGGAAATTATTGATTTGCACCTAATTTCCGTTTGATTGGCGACCGGGGTCTGCGGGCGGCGGGCGTGACGCGGTCGGCCAGGTGACTTTGATCACGGCACTTAACTATCCGTAGTTTATTACTAGTAATAAACCGGTAAAAGTTACGCCAACTAGATATTAACTTAGAGCGTTGAACCAACCGGAAACGGCAGGGCGACTAAGTCGAAAGCATAAGACCAGCCGGTCTTACGGGGTAGAGAGAGCCTAAGGTAACAAAACGTTTAGCATGATTAAGGGCGTATAGCTGGAAAGTGGAAGGGAAACCAAGGGGAAGGGGAAGACCAGCGGTCATACCTGTGATTATTTATTGTGTGCGATTGTGTGCGTAAAGTATGACGTGTCTGTCAATTTCGTTGTTTGCATGCAGCGACGTGATCAATATGCTTAGTGTAGATAACTTTTCTGTCACTTATTGTACCTAATACGTCTCGATTGCGTTTGCATTAAAATGTCAGAATTTTGGAATAGTTAGTTGACGATACATGCCGCTATTGGCGCTGCCAATTTTCCGGGACGATTTTGCGTCACAAACTTACTCTAAAAGCCCGGGAAATTAATTAATAGTAGGGGAAAGTAGTACGAGTTGATTCCCTGGGGTAAGATGTTCCTTCGCGATTGTGCTGAAACCACTATCGCCATCTAGTTGATTTCACTGGTAATACATACACCGAACACCTCCCCGCTCCCCGCCTCAGTCAAATCGTAATGACGGCGTGAGCGATACATCGATTTTGACGAAAAAAAATAAAAATTGTGTAGGTACGGCTGATCTAAGATAGGCATGACTTTGAGCTTATGTTACTTTTATTCAAATAATGTTAAATGTAAATACTGTTGATTTGAGGCTTTCTATTATGCTTAATTTTAATATTTTGGCCACGTGAACATAGCCGCGTGCTTGTAGGTTATGTTAGCAAACATTGAATGAAAAAGTGGGACTTGGGTCAAGATGATTCCTTTCTATATGTACGAGATGATCCCTATTTTTACTATAGGTAATTAGGTATTCAGAAAGGAATACGATATTTAGATTGATCTCATTATGATTAATGTAACTGGTACAAATTAATAACTAACTAAGAAGACTGTTTTATTTTCGTTTTTATTTTTTGTGACTTTTAAAGTCACCTGACTGTTGATTTTGTTAATTTTATTACCTAACTTAATATGAAAACTTAACATATTAATGTATGACTATTTTAAATAAATAATGTTTCATTATTGCGTTTTTTTTTTGTTTTTATAACATTTTTCCTCATAAAAATATTTGTTTACTCGGAATGAGGGTAAGATGATCATACGGATCATCTTAACCCGACCTGGGTGATCATCTTACCCACAGGGGTGTACAAGATGATTACTTTGTAAGGTTTTAAAAAAAAAGACATATTTTAATGAAACCTCAATTAATTTCTGGTTTTGAATATTAGGAAAGTTGGATAGATATATATACTAGTAGTAATCGCCTTTATTTTTGGTTTACCTTGAAAAATATGTATTTTACAGCGATTCCCGCTTAAGGTGATCATCTCGTACTACTTTCCCCTATTATCATTTCGTGTGTGTATTCAGTTTCACCCGCCGTCAAAACTATTTAACAGACGCCTTATTTCTAAGAACACACGTTTTTCGATTAAGAAAACATCGAGGAAAGCCCGGTTACTCAGACGCTACGAATTAATACACTTAACGCCTCCGGATGGTTTATTACTCCAACTCTATTAACTATTAGTTCCGAGACCGACGCCCATCGGGTGGATCATAAAGGGCAACAAAGTGATCAATGTTCTTGAATCATTATGATTATGGAGCGCCTTTTAATATTATAGCGATCGCGATAGTGAGGTAACGCAGTCTTAGCATGAAACTAAACACTTTCAAGTCAATGTCAATGACAAGCGTAAAACAGAGCTTTGTCTTATAACCTTGGAAACCCTTATAGCAAGTATACAGTTGAAGCCGTTGTTGAAATAATTTGTCATAATTATGCGTCTGGTCAACAAAATTAATGTTAGCTAATCCTAAATTGGTATTTAATTTGTGGAGACAATGTTTAATAACGACGTCAAATATGATGTTGTAGAATGAAAGCGGTAGAATGAACGCACAAAAAGTCACAATTAGATACAGGAGTATAGCTGCCAAGGTGAGATGTTCAAAAATATTAGTCCACGCACTAAAGCGTGTTTTTTTTTGTGTTTTGTTCTACTCAATAACGATGCAAGCGATTCTACGGAGGCGGCTATCTCTAGAAGTACCAAAGCTAGTATACTTGATGGCTAAATTTTATCCGAGGACGGAGCCAATTTCCTGCGGGAAGCAAACGAAGTTGGGTGCAATAGCTAGTATTAGAATATTTTTGAGCATCTTGGCCGCTCTTATTCTTATGTATTTGACGTACCTATCCCTTTCTAAAATAAATAAAATTTCACCTAAACTAATCTAATTAAAATTGAAAATACTAAAATGAAAAGCGTTAAATAAGTCCCACGCCTAACGAATCTTTTCAGACTGTAATTCAGAAAGAAATAAAGAATCATTTGCTTCCAATCTTAACTACGTAAAATGGCATGTTTTCCAAGTTCTAGGAATTAAAGTGGTTTGGCATTAAAAAGGAAATCAAATCCATAACGCTACGAGGCGAGGTAGTTATTAATTAAAAGAAAAGAACGAACTGAAAAGGTTTGTAGAGCATGGAGTCATGAAAAATATTGTAGCTCGCCAGATTAATATAGTTTAAAATTCCCTTTGCTGACGGTATTACAAAATAAATAAGACTTCAGCAGGAAATTAGTACGCAGAGCTTTTTACGAGATATTTGATGATGCCCACAGGTTGTTCTCTAGTTAGAACAACTTACATAGTAAAACGGTGTAGAAGTTAATTATACGGTGTAGAGTCAAATATGACTACTTATTATTTCGACTACCTTATGCCCTTGTCCTCATATTTTGGAACCAGAAACGGTAATTATAAAAAAAAGACCTTAACTTTATTAAACGTCGTGAGCTAGCATAGCTTCAAGTTTCAAGTTGTACATTTAGCTAGGGTTTCAAAATGGGTAAGTTTTAGATTTCAGGGCCTCATCCCTACTTGATTTGTTTTTTTATACTTGATCTAGCAATATCGAACTACGTAAAAGCCAAATCCAGTTAAATAAATTCAACAATTAATTATGCCTAAGTATCCTTTTAACTTTCCATTATTATTACAGAACATAACCTATTCTATGTGATTGTTATTTTAAAACTTTTGTTAAAAATCAGTGCAGGTCTTTACCCATTGCTATGTAGTCTTCATTGATAATCAACATCTTAACGTGTGCATTGATTTAAGCATAGTCTTTCGAACTAAAATAAAAATTAGGGATTTACAATTCATCATCAATATCATCATTGTGATGTTATCGGCTTTTAACTATAGGGACTGCTTATTTGGCCTAAACAACAAAAACCTAGCTCTGTTGTAAAACTACTGTTTCACTGTGGGCAATGGCCGAAATAAGGGTTAAGTACTGAAGTGTAGCATGAAATAGTTGAAACACGCGTCAGGTACACAGTTATTGGTACAGGCCAGGTTGCATGGCAGTCCATCGTTAGTTTTGCAAAGGTTACCCAAGCGAACAAAGGTCAAGCGTATAAAACTACGGCGATGTACAATCATTCCGCGAATTTATTAATAAGAAGGTATGCAGGCAAAGGGGACTTTTATGACGTTGTAAAGAAAAGTGTTTATACCTTTGGATGAATGACCGGTCAATGGTTATAGCCCATTAGTTGTTATTATTAGCATGCTACTTTTTATTTGGGTTTACTTTTATTTTACGGCGGAATTAGCTCGTAACTTTTTGTAGTTATGTCTAACAGATATTATCTTCCAGTAAACAGTATTACAATATCTAACCTTCCATTTATAATCGCTTCCGAGTTTTAAAAGATAACAAGGTTTAATGAGGCAAGCGCCTCTCGAATAATACAGCCCATTTGGTCACTATTAGCTGATGGCTGGCTGCTGATAGAGTCGAATACACAAAGCTGACGGCCAACCTTCAGGATTGTTGAGACACTAGAAGCAGATTAACTATTGGCGGTCTGCTCAATGTTAAGAAGTTACGTACATTACATAAGAATAACCCAGTAATCGTTATCTCTAACCAAAAAATAACAACACACCCATGTATTACAAGCAAACAAATGTGAATCAATAAAGTATTATCTCGATACACTATCACCGATAACGGTACAAGAGCCAATCTCATCCTTTAAAAATATGTTACTTCATTTCCACGGCGACCGAGCGCGATACTATCTACATACAAAAGACAAGAAAAAAAATATTTTTAAAAACAATGAAGCCCATTCACTTTTATCAACGCATCGTCGCCCCGGGGTGAATCCTGAAAAGGAGCCGTGAATAGGCTCCCTCCGGCAACACCGGCAGGCTATCAGTTCAGTGAATGGCTATTAACCACCTCGGGGCGGCGATAACTCTGAAAGGGCTCGCATTATGGGCTCTGTTTGCCCTCACTCATTACCTCCTCGTCCTGTTGGTAAGTCATCGGTGGCGCGACGTCCCGCGTCTCATTCACGGGATAACTGGCACTGGATTCACTCACTGCACTGTCGAACACGGTCAGTGCAGAGTCTTCCGCACTGACCAGGACCGGGGGCGCTTCGCCCTCGTACTCGACCACGTTGACCGAGCCGTTCCCCTCGTGGAACCGCCACGGCAGTTCAGTACCGCTCTGCCGCGGCCGACGCCTCTTATGCCTGACTTTATGCCTCGTGAACCTTCCCACTTCACCACCGTACTCCTCCTCGAGCATAGCGTTGTAAAGGGAGTCCAAGTTAACTTTTGACTTGTGGTGTTTCGGCGTGGTAGTCGGAGCGTCGGTAGGGACGGGATCTCGGCTGAGGCCCTCGGCGTCCCAGAGTTGTATTCGGAGTATGTTGTCGTGGGAGGGTAGGTGGGCGCACGCGGTCGCGAGCGCGATCGCGGCAAGTGCTAGCGCGAGCGGCGCGGAGCCAACCATGTCTGTCGGCGGGCGCGAGCCTACTGAGGCTACGCGCGCTCGCCGCCGCTTTCCCGCGCTTTCCCGACCGCTACGCGCTACGAGTCACACTGCCCGACATCAACTCGCTGCACTTGTCGCTTATCAAATGCGTAGCGCTTATCGACACCTTACGATATCTAATCGAAACAATGAGTGTTATCTCACACTTACTCGGACATAACGAGGTAAATAAGGTCAATAGATAGTGCAAAAATAAAACGCTATTTGAACTAAATAAATTCTATTCCGATAAAATATAACACAGGTTGTGACAACTACAAAATAAATGATTTGTACTGTAAGTTTTAAACTTATCAAAATTAGTAACTATACATGTTCAAGTGAGAGAGTTATCGTATGTAACAAAATTTGGTTGCGTATTTTTAACAATAAAATTAATCAACAGGGCTATCTCTTAAGTGCATGTTTTACAATCTTAATATTAATTAATTACACAATACGGCCTTGATACAATAGTTTTAAGACGCTAATAGAAGCAAATAACAAATTATAAGAAATTACAAAGAGGTGACGTCCGCGCTAGATAGAGAGATTGGTCGGTAGGCTATGGTTCTTGGCTGTCTAAAAATCATGACTGAATGATGAATATATCTGAATTAAATATGATTAGCTTCTATTTTTGCCTTGATAACAACAAGGAATACTAAATTGATACTCAATATAATAGCCAAGCAATACAACCGAAATGTCAATGCCGCGACCGAGTGCTCATATCGAAACCTACATAGTCGTAGGTGTGAAATTGTCCAACAGTGCATGAATCATAAATCACGTCACATCACGCATATGATGCACAATTGAACTTCCAATGATTCACTCTTATATAATTTCTTATTGAATAAAATATTTTTTCAAAGTTTTATTTTAGTTAGGCCGTCTTCCTTTGGATGACGTGACGTACTTTCCATTTTTCTAAAGTTAAGTTCAATAAACCATAACCAGTTTTACCAATTAACTATCGAATAATTTATAACTCTCCTAAAGCTTTTCTAATAATAATTCCGAAACTTCGCATAAAAAACAATTAAATATTAAATAATTAACAACCTTTAATACATCTGAAGTTGAAGTTACTGATTCGCATTAGTAATAGAAATATTAAATTAACATACGTATTTGTACAATCTGTATTTATTATTATGAATTTATGAATAACATAAATGTTGGCAAGGAAGTTTTATCACGACACTAAGGTATACATTGAATGTATATTGTAGGTACACTAAAATGTATCTCATACTATTTTTATTTAACTGGTCAATATTGAAACTATATATGTATTTCTAATAAAGACTGACAGATATAGCGTAAATGTTTGAAAGGTATCCCGGATTTTAGTCCATTTTACGTTTCATTTAGATGTCAATTAAAAAATGGAAACACTGAAATGTCAATTTGACCAATAAAGGTTTCTATTTTAGTGTATCATTCGTTACGAGTAATATTTAAACAAATATACGTCAACCATATGTCGTTCCAGTACAACATACACTGTTTAATACGCAGGCATTCCCTTAATGTTATATAATAAACGTGGCCAAATTTGAATTTGAGCTCTTGAGCCTCTTCAGATTTAATAATTTTAGATGAAAGCAGAAATTTTATCACACCTAGCGTAATTGAATTATTTTTCTAATCAGTACATACTTATAAGTATGAAATAAAACCTTAATGTTTAAAGCATAGATGTAAGATGTTTTCATTAATAAAAAAGACGGGCAACATTTGGCTATCAGTCAAATTACACTGCCAAATTTAAATGAAAATAACGGGTAAGTAACCCGATATATTTACTAATGTAGACCCTCATCGAAATGAGCATAATTTTTGAGCAAACTTATAATTTTTTCAAGAAATTTATAATTACATATTTGTAACTATGTATTTGCAAAATACACGGGTTAATGCGTAAAAATATTTCAAAGAATAATTTAAAAAGCGCGGCCAAGTTTGATAGGTGCAAATCGCAAGTACACAGATTATATTTAAAATACAGATAATATTAATTTCGTACGATAGTCTTTTTTAACTTATTAATTTCGCTTGGATTTCAAATCAACACTACTATTACAAAGACAAGCAATACAATAGACTTAATTATTATATCGATACATCGTGATATTATGTGTTTAATTCAAGAGCACAAGCTAAGTTATTATTATTGACAATAATAAGATTAAATATCACATTATTACAAAAGTTTAGCCCTGCCAGGTACATAATAGATATGAAATGCAATACGCTATACATTTATAAATAATTGTAACGCATTATTTATAGTTATTCATTAAGTTTGGTATATTCAGTGGTATTCAATCCAACCATCGTTTTAATGTTCTCATATGAAATAGATGGCATTAATAAGAGCAATGGGATTCCTAAGACACAAGCTGAAATCGGCTTTCTATTGGTCGTTTATGGTGTCATATTAAAAACAAGAAACACCTATTTACCTACTTGTGTGGCTAAAAAATTATCACTGTACATTTCCATTGCCCTACCGATTACACCAAATTGTACTAAACCTTATAAAAAATGATCAACATGTCATGTACATATATTTCAAACTAGATTCTCTAGAAGCTGAGAATATTGATAATTACAATATTATAATGATTATAATTATTATGATGACGTATAAAATATTGTATATACATAATAAATATGTATATAAAAGTCACTTGTATAATGGTCTAATACTAGTCGTCAATTCCAGGAGTTACTATCTTCATTATCCTACGTATGTACTTACAATGGCTTGCGGTGTTCTAATTATTGTCTAAAAAGCCATGGTTCTTGCTCACTAGTACAAAAGTATTATGTACAAATACATTCATTACTAAAATGTTGCATTGGTTAGGTCTCAGTTACATAATACATATCAACTGCCATCATAGACCAGTGCATCTCTATCCTATGTTGCATTGCACTTGTCATAGACTTTAAATTGCATCATTCTCAATTCCATGCTACTGACTAATTCATAAAATTCAAATAAGAGACATTCGTACACGTGTTTGATATTGTTCTCGTGTAAGATTCACGTTCAATCAGGCGTTACTTCAATGTACAAAAACTTTCTAACTCCGCAATCAAAACTAAACTCTTGATTACGGAGGAGCTAGGCAACTATTTTATTTCATTAATTAAATATCATTTAACGTTACTGAGAGCACCAGTAAGCTTTATCTATCCGGAATCCATCCAGGTACCTGAATCACTTACAGTTTGGAAATTTTAACAAGCTCTAAACTGTCGTAAATTATTTAATATGAATATTCATTGATTATTGATGGAAACGATAATTATGACTATTTTCTGACTATAATATTTGATAAATAACTAATTGTTTAGACGTTGCTATAGGAAGTATAAATGAGCGAAATGACGCTATTTGAGCCAATTATTTTGAAAACATCTATAAGAAGTCTCAAAAACGTATTTACAGGTACTAAACACAAGTAATAATAACAAAAATATATTCTCATAGCAGTGCCCTATACACTATTGTTATTAAACATCATGTTGGAATTAAAACTAATTTCTTTACTAAGTACTAGAACACGGGTCATAGGCCTACACGGTTTGGTCTAAGGATTTTGATAATCCGTTCAATTAGAGATCAATGAACGCTCAAAACTATCGGTGGCATTATTTAACACTAACAATACTAAAATTTTCCTAAACCATAAGAATAAAGACCACAAAAGAAGCGTAACTCTCGTTTTAGTCATGATCAGTGTTGTAAATCTGGCGTTGTCTACATTGGACTTGCAATGCTAGTCATGACTTCAGGCACCCAGTGTCTTTATAAGGGAGCGTGAAAATCCAAAAATATGTATATTAAAACTTGTGATGTCTATATATGCGTCAACCGACACTCTCGCTTCTACTTATAGCAGTCACTATTCTTATGCTTAAACCTCAAATTTTGTGACAATCCACTCCATTGCTAACACTACTTATATATACCAGGGGAAAACTATATAGAAAAATACCTTGATTTTGATTAAGGTCCTTTTTTCCTGACGACGGCCGGAGAGCCAGGCCAGTAGCTCTTTAGTCAGTCAATACTGAGATCGTGGGAGAAGTGGCGCGACAGATTGGCGACATCTAATCCTGTGAAGTCGGTGAAGACGTCTGTAGTAGCGCTGGAGGGTTTTGGAGTAGTGGGTGCAGCAGCGGCCTGTGCCCAGGGTTCGCTTTCGTCGGATTTGAAGCTGGCTTCGAAGGGCGATGAGACACCTGTGGAAATGTTTACGGATATAGTTTTCAGAATAAGGGTGAGAGAGACTACTATAATGAGAGACACAGGCCTGTCCCACCACTTTCTATCAATTTTCTGATAATAATATCCTAAGCGTCAGATATCTATGTTGCAGTCTCTATTTATTACTTCGAAACAGACAGCGACAGCATCATAGATAACTCTGACATTAAATACATCAGAAAATTAACAGGAAGTGGTGGAACGGGACCCAAGACATGGTAACTGTATTAGAAACTAAAACTCTTCCCAAAGTTCAGCAAGAATTAGCGCTAACAGCCAATAGATGGCGTTAGATGATACACTGCCTTTATCAAAGCTTGCTAGTTCAGACAAATAACAATAGATGTCGCTGACTTCAATAAAACTTTGAACAACTACAGCCGTTTTTATTGTTTCACGTTGTTTAAAATTCAAAATATTTTCGTGATATTACTTAAGTACTGTAACGTACTAACCTAAAACGCTCCGGACATCGCTATTAGGCTGGCTGAAGTATATGAACCTGTAGAAACCAGGTATCCTGACCCCGCTGCCGACAGGGAAGCTCAGTATAACCACTCGAGACCCAGGGGCCACGTGGACTGGTTGTATTTCTGGCCGGTGCACCTTCGCCATATACTCGTAGGCTATGTAGTCGTCCAGGTTGTGGAAGCTTGCCTGTGAATGGAGTAGTGAACTTTAATTTATTGGATCTTTCATTATCTTGCGGAGATTCATATAAATAAACCGCTACTAATAGTATTAGTTACTGATCGCGGAGTAGCATGGTAGTGAACTGGTCGCTCAAAAGCAAGGTAGCTAACTGGTTGTGGTTCATTGTCAGTTACCTACCAATTTAGCCATTTATTCATAATCTTAGTTAGCTACAATTGTGTTACGGACTTAAATAAGCATTGAAGGGTTTATTTGGCGTTTTGCTTACTTTTGCTATTGAGGGGAAAGGAGGGGGGCCATACTAAAATTTTGCCTACGTAATACAAAAGACCCTTTGGGTAGGACGTATAGTGGGGGGTCACAAGGGTAGGTAGCGCGTACAAACTGTGTTTTGTCACCTTACCGCTGCCTACCGTTGCCTACTCTGCACGCCACTGCTTAGTGGTGCGATTATTACTTACGTCATAAATACCGATCCAATCATTAGGATGTATTTCCACGTCTTGGGAGAGAATGCACTCCATCCTGTACTCCGAGTCACCGATGTACCACTTCTGATTGTTGAGGACGAATTTTATTGTCTTCTCGGTGTAGTTGGAGAACGTCTGCAAGGAAAACAAGCAATTTAAACATGGAACCACATAGTATGAAAAGTACATAACAAATTTTAACGCCCTTATTTTATATATTTTACACGTGAGGAGTCCAGGTCAAAAGCGAAGAGAGCCCAAATTTGTTTCTGGTATTTTTTTAAAGTTCTCGTCAAGTACTTCGCTTTCGGAAAATGCAATATTAACTTATTAACCAATTTTTTTACTCAAAAATTGTGGTAGATGTTTACAAGTAAAGGCAATAAAAGGGTGTTTAAAAATAAACCAAGTGTTCAAACTAACAGTCATAGCTGTTCACTTGGATTCTTCCAGTACTGAACACTATAAAGGCCATTTATTTAACCTGACGTCTTTTTACAAAGGTATTTTACATAATCCATTATGTTGTGTTAACAGAGTATCAAGGTAATTGGTTTTAATTCACCGTAAACGCTTATTAAGGCTATACAAAAAACTACTTAGTCATTATCACATTTAAGGTCCAATCCTTACAACAGTCTATGTTATCCATTTGAGGAAATGGCGAGTGGGTCTCGAAAAGAATAATCAAATTTAGTTCTCTATCTAGTATTTCGTCGGCGTAGCTTTAATCATGTTTTTTTGACACTCGGTCAGAATGACTAAGTAAGATTACACTTTATCTAAGATGTCTATCAGCCTGCAAACAGCAGACAATTTATCCAGCTTAGTAATAATTCTAAACACAATACTCTGGATATTCGGTTTCCAATCGTGTCCAATGCACTCGCAATAGTTTGAAATATATACTCACATATTATAAATCACACCTTTCTCATAAAAATACCATATGAGTTATTATTTATTTTCAAAGGTGGACGCTTTTATAATCCGCCGTCCGCGGCAAAACTGTGCACGTGGATATAGTGCTCTCTAACAAAATATTCGGTGGATGTCCACTGCAAATATAAAATCAGATTCACACAATCTCGTACATATAGCTCTCATATTAACGGACAGTTCCACGGCGAATTACAAAAGCGCCCCTACACTTAGCGACTGTCAACAAATTGGCAGTAAAATTCAACACAAATAAAAACACATAGCCTATCGGCATGGATTGGTCAGTCAATATTATCGTGATAATAGTACCTATGTCTATACAGGATCGTGGATTTCAAAATAAGGATACTCCGCGATACGCTTCAATGTTGCTCAATATGGATCGCGATACGCGTAGATTCACCGTCTAACTAATCCATGCCATCAAAATAGAATACAGGTTACTCACGGTACCAAAATATACCCGACATTATTCGGATCAATCCTTTGTTTTTCGTCAAGGAGTGCCGAAGATAACAGAACGTGAACGTGAGAACGTGTTGTCTATTTAATGTACGCGTTTTGCTGCAGTTTTAAATCGAAAAACAGCGGTCAATACAAGCAAAGCAAGCCACAAGCTCTAATTACCTCGCTGTTGGCATCGGCATCTGTGACCAGGCCGTCAGATGTGGACATGGCTGGCGCGACATCAGCTTCGACTGTCAAGCTTGAGGGAGCCACAAGGGCAGATCGCATGCGGACTCCTCGCGACGCACGGGGCTTCTCGATAAGCGAACGGACGAAGCCGTGGCGTATCTAACATGCACGTGCGTTGTTGCAAATTAAATAAATAATAAGTAAATAAAGATTCATCATTACCAGTTAAAAAGGTTAATGATGGTATACAGAAGTAAGCGATGAGGTATGGCTACCTACACTTGCACAGGTTGAAGGACAACAGTTGAAGACGGTGAATGTTAAAGGCTCAACTCAACACAACTCCCATTCAACTTGCATTCCGCAACCCTTACTACCCTTGCTACGTTCCATCAGGAATTTCTGTGCACTTGACTACTGTGTACATTGGAAATGGAGAGCCTGTAGAAAGCAATACCACGACAAAATATCAATACCACATTGTTATTGGGTTGTTACCGATACTACGCTGAGGGAACAAGGGGCGAGATGAAAGACACCGTGGGGAAACAATATTCCAGTAAGCGAGGTGCACAAATTTTTCAGACACGTCATTTTTGCTAAAAAGAGCATACATTTCAGGGCCGACAACGCACTGGCATCGCACTGGTGATCATTTAGCATCAGATGACCCACTAGTTCGTTTGTCTGGCCACTCTAACATAAAAAAAAAACATTTTACACTCATCTACGTGTCTGTTTTAGCTTAAAACCAGTTGTAAGAACCTATCTTATGAAACGTATAATTTAAAATGATCACAACCAAATCGAGTTTCGCAGAAAACTAGGGCTAGCGTTATTACAAAGAAAGTGAAACTTAACTGTTTCAAATGTTACGAGCATAATTTAGAAAGTTACGTTAAATTAAGGTTTTCTGGCATCTTCACTGTGTGCACTGTATATGATACTGAATTGTGAACCGCTGTGGAACCATAAAAGATGTTAATAAATAATCATGGTTTTATTCCACAAAGGTGCCATTGTTACGCGGCCCAGTATCCTTGACTATAAAAAAATGTGAGTATATAATGATATTCAATAGAGTTAAACACAACTGTAACCACGAAGAAAAACAAACACGCTTCTGATTTTGCAATACTTGGAAGTCAATCAGTTTGATATTACCTACTTGTTTAACATGCATAATGTGCGAATTTTGATATTAAAATCACCAAAGTCAAATGTGATATTGAATGAACTCTAGTCATAAAAATATCGATTTAAGTCGATGACTCGAATCTAGATACGACGCTATTTTTAGGTCACACTTAGCGAAGAGTGCTAAATGGGACGTTGAATAATGTGGGTAATGCGCAAATGAAATATGCACACATTAGACAAGGTTTCATTCAAATTATACTGGAAGTACTTAGTATCTGCTCTTTGAGAACCAAACTATATTACAGCATAAGTAATAATAGGGAGGTTACCAATAAAAACTAATGATAGTAATTACAGTTAGATTTCATTCACTATTGCAGTAGCAGTTATTTACCGCGGAAGTTTGCATTTCAATTGCTGCAGAAATATACAAAAAGAATAACTAAGTATAAAGATTGTAAAGTACTCCCCATCATTTCCGTAGATAGGTCTATGATGCCTCAGAACTATTGTCTGTCACAGTTTATCGAGCGAAAATGGGACGTACCTTACAGTCTGTGCAAGTTACAAGTGAGATTTGGTTCGTACAAAGCCAGGCATTTCATTATGTACATACTACAGTTAGTATACATACATATGTACTTGTGTTATAGTGGTAACTTACCTTTATGTTAAATTGCGCAATGACAGGCTTGTGGTCGCTCAACGTATAGAATGGCACGTGGTTGTAGGACAGGAGATCTGCCCGCAGTGTTATGTTCTCGTAGTTGTTTGCAATCACTTTGTACAAAATCCTATCGGTCCATGAGGGTTTGCGTCTGAAAAATCGAATAGCAACGTTTTAGAAGTCATAACTAACCAGTGACGGAACTAGATCAAAAGAGACGTAGGTAACGGTAGGGTCGTAGGCCAATGAAAGGCCTTTCTTATTCCTAAGTTAGAAAGAATTATAGAAGATTTCTAGACATAAATATGTAGCGGTTCACGAGTGACTCCTTTCAAATTACTATACACAAAAAATAGTAATAAAACCCTGTGACAAACAGGCAAACAGACAAACAGACGGAAAGAACAAAATTAAATTATAGGTACACGTTCCGATTTTGCCTTTTGGCTATGGAGCCTTAAAAGTGGACAAAACAGGCACTTGTTTTAAACACGCCCAATAAGGGCAAAAGGCTTGAGAGTTACTTTAGCAAAGATCTAATTAATATTATGCGTATTTAGATAACGGCTCATATAGGTAAGACTAAAACTCGTTTCTTAAATTGCTGTAGACTGGAAAACAAGTACTAAGATAAATACGCTTTTTAATTGACCAATAACTTAGCCTTATTTACCATTTTCTCGGGACGTCATCACAATACATAGTTAATTTACTAGCCCGTGGTCTGTCGCTTTATTTACGTCAACTCATACAAACCGAAATACATTTTAAAATTCTGCATGTCAACGGGAAAAAATATATCGTGCGTGCTCGTAATATGAGGTAATATTTGCACAAACAAAATAATAATATTGTTTTTCCCTTAACACGTTAAATACGTAATTAAAATCAAGGTCGTGTATTATTATTATTGTTGTAATCAATCTTAATTATTTATAGTTAAATGGAGACAGCGATTCCGTTTACGTAGAATTCGCGTTTAGTTATACCACGGGAACAGTGCTATTTTACAAGACCGATATACCAATTCAGTGTCCGTCTCCGGATCGGGGTCCGTGGATATGCAAAATATCATCCAAACCCATGCAGCAACAATATCACAAACTTTGTCGATTTGTCTTTGTGTTTGTTTATCGAGGGAATGGGCGAAAATCATGGGAATTATGTAATAGGCGATGAGGCTAGCAACCCATCACTATTTTGATTCCATTTTCCACCTATACGCCCACAATCTTGCTAAATGTGGCCTGTAGGTACCTACTACCTTGGGCTCTGTCTACCCCGTAAGGGATGGAGACGTGATTTGTGTATGTGTATGTATGTTTGTCGATTATAACAATATCATGTTGATTTTTAAAAAACGCTGGTGAACGAAAAGTTACTATTTCTATTTTATATTAAGTATCAAATAAAACACTTAATATTTCCTAAAACATTGAGCGTGCAGTAAAATTAGATATGGCTGAACTTGTACGAAATATATCTATCTATAATCTATACTAATATTATAAATGCGAAAGTGTGGGTCTATCTGTATGACACTTTTTCGCTTTTAAACCGAAGAAGCAATTTAGTTGGATTTAGGTAAAGGGATAATTTCAGTTCCGAGGAAAGACATAGTATAATTTTTATCCCGGAAAATCTAGTTCTCCCGGAATAGCGATAAGCAAATTCTGCGCAGACGGAGTCGCGGGCTACAGCTAATAGTATATACATAATAGTTTTTATATTTTTTTGAAGTAAATATATTAGTGAAACATGAGCAAATATCTGAAAAGTGACAGCCCCATGGAATTCCTTAGCGTATTTCACCTTTGAACTTTTTTCTGTCAATTATAAATTTGTAAACTTGTGTGCAATTAAGACTCTACATAACATTTTACTTTACGTAAATTATCAATGCATGCTGGCTTATTAGACAGTCTTGACTGCTGGTCAAAAATATTGTCTTCGGACCTAGGATCCACAAACATCTACGAGTGATTAAGGAAGATAGCCACTGACTCATTTCATTATAGATACTAAAATATCTATTTATCAGTATATAACACGATAGCTTTTGTTGTACGTAATTCGCAAATCAAATGAGTGTGTTTTATCACTTTGGTCAAATTTAACGCGCAGACGAAGTCGCTGACAACGACTAGAAGATTATAAAACCAAATAGTTAGAAAACGACATATTTTATCACAGCGTTTCATATACGGTCAGTTGAAATAGTTTTATAAATAAGTTATAGTATATAAGTATATTATTTTTAAATACGACTTGTGCCATTGTAGAAAAATGAAATCACTTGATCAAGCTAGTTCCTAGATGCTGTTAAACACTGAGCTGTGAGAGCACGGTTCAAGTACGTCAGTCAACTTTTTACGTTAGTTCTGGTCTCTAAGGATAAAAAAAATTACATACGGCCATGCTCGGACAGCGGCACAGAGAGTATTCTCTTCTCTGTTCATTGCGCTGTCGACTCATACCGCACACATCTAAAGTGGCAGCACACGCAATGTATTTGAAAAACGCTCACATAGAACTAGGTCTCACTTACTTCAGGTCATAGTCGTCCGTGCCAGTATTGAACTTGTACGTCGGAGGAAATTTTATATCGGGTTCAATGAACTCCGCAAAAGCCTCGTCGCTCTCCATAACAGCTAACAGCTGATCGTGCTTTAATAGGTTCGTATAAACGTCCTTTTCCACCTTTTTGAGAGCTGAAACTATTTCATCTGAAGTCGGACTACTGCCTGTAGGGTGGTCTGTGCGGAAATTTAAATCCCCTATCCAGAATACGTAGCTGAAACAAAAGAATCGCGTTAGAATAAAATGTACAAAATTCGCAATTTTTTGACCCCATAAATAACTAACCTGCATCTCGCGGCAACTTCCCAGAATTACCCTCTGTAGGGTGTAGGTAAATACCTACACTATATTTATTCGTAGGTACGTATAGATACAAACCCTTCCGGACCCTAGGCACAACTACCTACTACTCAACAGTTCAAAGGCTCTATGTCTAATTCAAAATTAACAGTGGCGCTCCTATTTCTGAGAATTTTGGCCATTCGGGCCAGATGAACAAGTAATGCTGGCTGCTGACGCTGTCGATTGGATCAGTTAGAATTGACCTTGTGTGGAAGTGGATTGGCAAGTGTGGAAGCAGTCAATAGGAAGTATGGTGTATAGCCAGCATAACATAACCTAAATCTACCTCATTTCTATGATAGGTATACTAATTTTGGTCAATTGAGCCTTCCCAGTTGTACCGTGGAGAAGTCGCTATATAAACGAACATACAAAGTTTATCTCTACTATATTAGTGTAGAGTAGACGTAAAGCACGTAGAGATATTAGTTTGCATACACGGTGAGCGTCAACGCGGCGTAACCGTGAAAGATAATTTATCGATCAATGTAGTGCCGGAAGTGATAGTGATATTTGTATAACGTCCCTCACTCGTCCGTCCCTAATATAATACTCCTCTCATCCACTCGAAAAGTTGACTGGAAGGGATCCCTTAAAGGGATAAGTCCGCCTTTGCGCATGTATCTCTGTTTGTCAATTGTGTTTGTTTCATGTTTTTTTTGTACAATAAAGAGTTCACAGACATACATGTACGTCTCACTTTACGGCAAATAACTTATTTCTAATTCGTTACAGTAGTTATCTCGGTCAATTATTTAGATACTAACTGAATATTAAACTCGCACGTAACATGAGGGTCAGGATTTCAATCATAGCACAGAGCGTGCTTAAAAGCAATTTATTAGACATCCGTTTCGGGCGGAATTTGGGAACTTAAGAACAACACGTTAAAGATCGTTCGATCAATACTACGTTGTGTGTGTGCGTCAATAGCAACGAGTTTATGTACTAACTAAATAAACCATCCCAGAAATATTACATAAATGCTGCCACAGCGAGTTGCCTCGAGGCGTATTTAAAAATCAACGTGTGTGTTCTAGTCACTAACTATCACCGTAAGTACCTAGGTACCTATGCGAAGGAGTTATTCCGATTATTCCTTACTTGCGTCTCTGTGAACGCTAAAGTCGGGCCGGGCCGTCTTCAAATCTAGGGTGATTGGTGAACGGACATTTACTAAGCCAGCATGCTCCCACACCCTCGTTTACACACGCCACGCGTACGCAAATTATTGAGAGGACGTACCAAGTTATTTGTATTACTATAGGTTTTCCTGTGACCTAAACTAGTTTTCACAACTTCTAAGAACCTATGATGAACTGGTGATGAAACTTTGTAAAGTAGGTTATAAACCTCCGCGTCAGGCAAGTTTTTACCATTTCCCGAACTGTAGGTATTTTAAATATTTGCTTTACTATCCATGTGGTCAGGTTAAATGCCCTTGTTTTTGCAAAGGAATTTGTTATAAGAATTGTTACGATTCTAGCAGTAAGGTTAGCCTTTAAGTCTGTAGATACAGTCGAGGGCATATAAATATCGATAGGTACAGCGATCAAGTCGAATATTATGGGTCACGGCTACGGACCTTATTCTTGGAGGCATAAAGGTGTATAGATGTTTTCGATGTCTTGGTAACGTACATATTTATGTTTATGCCTTTAACTGTACCTAATAGATACGCCATTCGTACCTACATTTACTTAAATACCCGAAATATGGAGCGAAGGAACGAAAGTTTAGGCTTTAGCAGTATTTGTAGGCACGTCATGCCGAAACTAGAAATAGAAATATTTTTTAATCGCTAGAATACGTTACAATAAGGTTTTAAAATAAATATCAGAAGCGATTTTCAGTCGACATAAAGACAATATGCCTAACGTCAATGAACGAGGTGTCAATCGATTATCCGTTACTTTGTATAGGTACACACAAAATTGTTATTAGATACGAACATTGAGTGCCTACGGTACCTGACGTGTAAATTTAAATCGAAATTATCGAGAAGTCTGACAGATTCAAAAATTTTCAGGACAGACTAGGAGGTTTAATTGCATTTTTTTTGTTTAAATTAATACCTAAATATTTGAAGATTTAATGAGATCCGAACCTCAGCTTTTCGTTCTTTTCAGAAAGCGATTTTTCCACAGCCGGATTTTGATTTTTAAACTTATCTAACTTGTGTTGTTATGTGCGCCTACTACCTAAACTGTTGATAATGATAACATTGATAACGTACCTATGCATGATGGTTTACGTACGTACTGCTAATTTCGATACGAATACATAAATCATTTATTATAACTTTACATTACTACTGTCTCAATATTCATACTTACGTTCGATATGATTATAACAAAAATGTACACAATGCCTACAACTCTACATTAAACCTAATAGTTTATTGAGCAAATATCTATAACTGATGCGGTAACAAACGGTGAAAACTTAGTTGATGAGCTAACGCGTCAAGGACGCGAACTAAGGTCAAGGGGGAAACGGGATTCACGCAATGCCGACTTCGCAGTTACAAGAAAACGATGACGCAGTAGACTCCCAAGTCTCATTCATGTTCAGTTTAAGGTAGGTATGTGGTAGTGAGCGAGGCAGGGTACTAATAGTGGAACACGTCGTACTCACATACTACCGGATCAAACCGGAACCGGAACAGTTTGTCAATACGACGAGAAGGGAGAGCACTCAAGCAAAAATGTGATGAGTTTCTTGTGTTCTCGTTCTCGCGCGCGGGTGTTCCCTAATCAGTAGAGGTTGCAGTTTGCCAGAAAGAGAAAGACTAAGTTACTGAGACATCCCATCGCGAGTATATAGGTTGTAATGGGTACAGAAAGGTCAATAGGTATAATACGCAAGTCACGATTGAGTGTATTTTAAGAGAACCTATTAGGGCTCGCACTCCGACCCACAACGGCACACATTGGAAAGGAGTTATATGTATACACATTTATAATCACGCTCATGTCTTAGTAACAGCGAGTACTGGCACTTAATATGGAGTGTGCGCACATTACTATCGAGATAGAATTAAAAGTATCAGACACTCGAGAGTAGTTAATAATACGAGTAGAGAGAGATTAATTTTGTTAGAATCAGCCCCCGTTACCCTCTTTTTTTAACGTAGTGAATACTCATTTACGAGTACCCCAGGACCCGGGGGGCCCGACGGTTGAGGGACTCTCTACCCCGACTTCTTTCCCTGCGAAAAGGGGTAGGGGGAGCATACCCACTAATAATAATAACACTACGGGGTTGCCCGCTTGCCGGGTTTAGGAAGGCGCCATGGAATCCCGAAGTTTCGAGCCGACGACGCCTCCCGGCTGCCCGGCGTTTGCCAAGGCCACCCGCGCCACCATGGCCACCCGCGGCACCAGGGCCATCCACCCCAACCCCGTTCCTACCTGCTGTTTTTTATCATATACAGGTCATTTCAGTACGAAAACAATGTCGCGTATATTTGTATACCTAAAGCCTCATAATGAAATAGAGTGCTCCAACATTGTATCGAGACCAACAACAGTTGGTTGGTAACCTATACTATTGACAACCAATTAACATTATTAACATTATGCCCAGCAGTGGAACACAATAATAGGCTAATAAAAAATAAAATTATTAACGATGTACAGGTAATGCTCAAAACAATAGTTACTATCATAACGAATACTCACTCATGATACAAGATGTTAGATGTCTCAGAGACATGATAATTGTGGTATTTGATAATAGTGTTGTAGTCATTGATTCGGTCAGCGAGTAAATGCTCGTGTGCTGTCAAATGGCAGTTGACGAAGCATACTGAACACCCGTAAATGTTGAATCTTATGCTCACTGCACCTTTGTTGCCCTAAAAGAAACATGGAAATTATGGAAGGATAGAGGTATGGCGAACCAACGGCACGCGCGCTAGTGGTGGCACGCGTTAAAATAATTCGGGTACGCCAATAAGTAAAAGTAAGGCTCTATCTTTAAAAATGAAACCTAGCTAGATCGATTTATCGCCCCTGAAACCCTCTGCATAGGTACTAAATTATATGTAAATCGTTGGAAATATATATAGGAATACATATAAGGAGGAAAAACCAATATGTATACTATTATAGACTATAGATTATAGCTGTTGCCCACGATTCTGTCAATGCAGAATTGGCTTATGCAATTTTACAGGATAAAAACTATTCTATGTCCTTCCCTGGGACTGAAACTGTATCTATACCAAGTTACAACTGATTTTGTTTGGTATAGGCGTGGAAGCATAACAGACTACTTAGACAGACTGACAGAGTTGCTTTCGCATTTACAATAATTAAAAGTAGGGGTTTTACTTTTTAAATCATTATATCACATCCATTTAGTCAGACACAATGGACAATTGACCAATCACATTACTTGACATTCACACCTCACTTTTCTGACTCACTCTGAAATAATGGAACCGGACTCTAATAGTAAGTGGCTATAACATCAGTTATCATGAGAACACTTACCCACATCCCTCCTAGTCCAGTCTTAGTATACTGCGCCTCTAGATCCCTGAGGTGCGTTATGTGTTTCATCTGAGTATAGACCAAGAGCAAGAGCCCTTGGAGTCTCATAGACTTGGCAATAACATAGTCATGCCGACACAGAACTTTGTTGAATGTAGATGTCCACGGATCAGAGAACAATGAGTCCATGACCATATTCTGAGGCTGTGATTTTACCTCTTGCAATCTGAAAGATAGAATATGCATAAATAAACAATACAGATAGGACTTAGCAAAATGGAAGGTTTTCTGATTGACGGAAGTAATTGGTTTCTTTATTCAATCACAGTTGTATAAGAAAATTAAAAGTGTATTCCTTGGTATTTATTTTTTTAATAGGCTTATTATAGAACATTAGTGTGAATCTGAAAATTACACTGAACTAACGTTAGGGAGGCATTGGCACTAAGTGTGTTAATTTCGTTATGTTATGAAGGGGTTATGATTTGGTTTGTGAAAGGAATAATTTCCATTTTTTTTTAATTAAGGTATTTATATCTTTATAGTATTTGTGTAATGTGGTTAGTACAGTTTTATGTAACATGAAATAATACCTACCCAATAACAAAAAAGTCCGGTAGAGGTTTGTTTTTGTTGAACTGCGATGGGAAATCCAGCAAAGCATTTAGATCCTGTGATGGTGGTTTCGTGGCCACATTCCAAGTCACAAAGTACAATCTAGGAAATAGAAAAAACACCTATTTATTTTAAAGTTGTAAAGTATTGAAAAATATTTTTTGTAAAACATTAAACTTAGCTCTATAGCAAGGACTATGTATGTAAGTAACATCTTGCGGTATCGATCTTCAGTAAAGTACAAACTTTACTAACCTTGACTTTGACGTAGGTAAATAAAATAGAAGAAAAACTAGTTGCAAAAGCACTCACCTCAGGTTGTCCATATTTTCTTCGTTTAAGTTTTCCAAGGAGTTTCACAATACAACACGATGTAATGTTAACTGTATCGATTATACTATAATTTCCTAGAAATATGAAAACAGGTTACAAACTCAATAAGATAAACAAGCCAGGTAAAGATAAGATTAAATGTACATATTACAGCAAATAATATAAGTTTTTACAGCATACGTTGCAACAAACCTACTTATATTACTTTAACTAATACGCACAAATCTCCGATATTAGGGATTTTAAATTACACTATTTTTTAATGTTAAGCTACATTCCAACAATAATAAATCGTAAAAATCGTGTCGCGATCGAGAATTCACGTACAATCCTTTCACGCTACTAAACGAACACTGTAATTGTATTGCCAGTTGAAAATTCATGATACCCTACCATCATTGTGCGTTTTATTATTTACTAGCAACCCGCCTCGGCTTCGCACGGTATATCATGCATGTATTATACATTATAAACCTTCCTCTTGAATCACTCCTATTAAAAAAAATCGCATCAAAATCCGTTGTGTAGTTTTGAAGATATAAGCATACATACGGATTTGGGGACAGAAAAAGCGACTTTGTTTTATACTATGTAGTGATTGTAATTTGGTGCAGTTTTTTGATTTTTATAACTAATTAAAAACCATAACAAAGATTAAGTTATTTAATCTATAGATATAAAAGAAAGTCGCGTTAGTTACACTATTTATAACTTAAGAACGGCTGAACCAATTTCGCTGAAAATTGGTGGGAAAGTAGCTTAGAACCAGGAGACGGACATAGGATATTTTTTGTCTGATTATTGTTCTTAAACAATGTGGCTGCTATTCCAAAAGAAGCAACTGCTACTCGAATTTTGAATACATGGCCAATAAAGAATCATTAAAATATTTGTTTTTTTTTTATTATTTTATTTAAGTATATTTGTTATCCTAATAAAAAAAAAATTTAATAAAATCCAAAATCTGCTCATTTATTGCCTCTAAGGCGGAATAAATCCTACTAATATTATAAATGCGAATGTAAGTTTGTTTGTTACGGTTTCACGCGAAAACAACTCAACCGATCATCATGCAATTTTGTACACATGTTCTTGGAAGTATTAGAAGTAAAATAGGATACTTTTTATTAAAAAAAATTATGACGTCACTCAGACGTTATCTGCGCGGACGAAGTCGCGGGCAAAAGCTAGTATGTAATAAAGGAAGTTTTTAACCCCCAACGCAAAAAGAGGGGTGATACAAGTGTGACGTTGATGTCTGCGTGTGTGTTAGTGTGTGTGTATCTGTCTGAGGCAACGTAGCTTTCAAGCAGATTGAATGATGTGGATAGTTGTTGGATACTCCTAAGAACCTTAATGTTTTAAGTAGAAGGTAATGTGGCAAAGTAATAATAGTTCAAAATACAGCAAAAAAATATTCTGTTTTATTTCAGGAAAATCAAACACATGAAACCAAACATGCACAAGTAAGACAAAAGTATTTATTATTTGCACGCGGATGAATAGGACAGCTGGAGGTTTTTTGTCTGTAAAGTGATCTATTTTATTAAGTTAGTTAACTCTAGTTGTATTTATTTTATTTGTCATAATACACGGTATTTGCCAACAAATTAGTTGATTTACAAGCCATTGGTGGTGGTCTACAATACATAACGATGTGCCGCATGTGAAGTTCGTTTCTGGAATACCTTTATTTTGATAATGTGCGCAATAAAAGGCATTTCACTTTTCATTTGCCCTACACCAGGGAAAAATTATTGACTGGCAACCTAAATAATTTAATTTGATGTTTATCTTGACATTTCAATTAACGACGTTCCCAGACATACAATACGCAAAAAAAAACAGACAAGTCAGTCATTACTATTAAAGATTGCAATAACTTAATTGAAATAAACTATCATAATGGCATTAATGGCTAAGCATGTTATTAACAAAAAAAATTAAAAATATCATTTTTTTTTTCTGTGGTTTTTTTCACCTTTAAGCTGCATAAACTTGTAGTACATTTTAAATCAAACTTGAGAACTCAAACTATAAATTGGATGAATTTCTCATGATTACAAAAGGTTAGCGGTATAAAATATACGCTCAATGACAACAGCAATGGCGGTAAAAATGACACATGTACTGTCAAAATGACAAGAAAGAAATGCTATTAAATTAACATTAACGCGATCGGTGATGCGAGAAATGCTAGAATTCGAGTTGTAAGGCGTATCATTTAAACTGTTTTGCTGCCTTTCTTATAAGAACGTTGTTTAGCTACTGTAAAATAGGGCGAAACATAGTTTTAATCGATATCCATAATGAGTAGTCACGAAATCCAGGTAATTGTTTGATGTGCAACGACAAATCTTTCAAAGCGGTGGTGATACAACATTGTTTTGTTTGTAGGGTTCGACGCGAGTGACCAGAAAGTCCCTCAAGACATTACAGCACGCGGCTGACATTGAAAACTTAGTGGGTAGGCCTTCCAAAACGCTCAAACACCAACTGAGCCAGGATTCTCCCGTGTAAGTGGAACCTATTTGCTGTGAATCTGATTGTTTCACTTATTTATGTATGTATGTATGTATAACTCTTTATTGTTCATAAAACACATTATTTCATATTATATCAAGGGCTGCGTGGTCAAACCCGATAAGTCAACTTAACATTCCGTATGAATTTTGAAATTATAGATATGTTACCATGGTGTTCTTTTTTAAACTGTCAATTATTTCGACTTATTGGGTTTGACCACTCAGCCCTCGATGGTCTTTGCATCTATTACAGACAAAATTATGATGTATCGTCTTGGAGACAACATTTCACCTAGTTAAATCTTTATTTTTCAGTGATGTAGAAGTTAAACGCAAGAATTTGTCAACAAAAGAGACTCAGGCTGATCTTGATACCAAAATATCTACAGATGATCTTACTAACCCTGAAGGAGCCTCTGAGAAGTATTGGCAAATCCTAGCTGAGAAACGCCAGTGAGTATGAATATTGTTATGTCAATTTTGGTATGCCAAATACATTTTTATAATACTAGTAATTTCCACTTCCAAGCAGACATGTGCATGGTGCACAGGTAAAGTATTTTTCCATATTTCAATACTAAATACATACACAAATCACGTCTCTATCCCTTACGGGGGAGACAGAGCCCAAGGTAATTATTATTATTTTATTAGGTAATTTCATTACTGGAATGTTTTAATATCAGGACCTTCTAGTTTTAATATAAGAAAAAATAAGAAAAAGAAACAGTTATTACAAATTGTTACGCAAAACTGACATTTAAATTTTCATTTGTATGTTATTAATGCTTGTAAGCATAAAAATATTAGCAGAAATTAATCTTGACATGACAATAAAGTTCATTTACATTTTACATGTATGTTAATCTAAGTTAATAATTTTCAGAGTTGCCTTACAAGATGCTCTGGATGAGAATGAAAAGCTTCGCAATCTCATCGAAGATCTCAAGGAGAAGAATTCTGATTACAAACAAATGCTGGAGGAAGCCAATAGTTTCATTGAAGTCATCAAGGTAAGTGCTAAAATAAATTTTATTGTTTTCAGTATCATTGGTATTATTTGAGACAAACAAGACTGGAATGCTGTTTTCACTTTCCACATACAAGAGGTTAAAATATCTTACAGCATTCATTTTTCTTGGTCAAAAATAAATCTTGGACTAGCTTGCCAATAAAGACTAAAATGTTTTTTTTTGCAGGAGGAAATAGGTAACAGTGGCAATGATGACACAGGGATTGATGTGAATGATATCAGCACTGCTGATGAAACTGCAGAGTATGATACTGAGGCTACTCCAGAGACTGCGAAAAAGGATTAAATATAAGAAGTACCTTGTCTAAAATAAATCCACTTGCCTTATTATTAACTGTTATCCAAATATATGTATTACCTGAAATAAAATTAATTGATCTATTTTTACTTGACAAATCATCTTATTTGGGTAATGGTTAATAGTTTCAATGCTTTGTATGTTTACTTGTTTTAAGTTATTATTTAAGACATGATTGCGAGACCACTGGCAAGTTGGATGTTAGTTAGTATTAATCATAATAAATAAGCTTACTCTTTTGTGTTCTATGTAGACTGTTCAGAGCTAGTCTTTTCTTGGATTCATGCAGGTAAATAAAAGTTTTGAACTCTTGATGAGTGACAGACAACCTGTTATTTGGTCATTCCTTAGGTTTGACTGCTTTTTGTTTGTTTTTTGTAAACAAAAGTACATAAGAGAATTTTGTGCACATTTCATTGTATGAACTTTGTCTTCAATAATATTAGTTAAATTTTTCTTGTCTTAAAAACAAAATAAAGAAAATGATTTAGTAGTAGTATTTTTTATTAATAATTTTATTCTATAAGATAACTGCCAAAAATATTTGATTACACCTAACCTATTAATAAAATACAAAGAAAATAATTGTTCTAAAATAATAGCATAGGCATGATTCATACAGTAAAGACAGTTGAAAATTAGCTAATTTCTTATTTTACAAAATGGCAAGCTTTAGTCTTAAACTTTAGACGTTATTTAATCATCATCATGATACATAATCATAATAATTAAAGTAATACAAAAGCAAACACTATTTTCCCAAAAATGATTTGAACTGCTTCTCAAAATCAGCTTCACAGGTCCATGGCATAAGAACAGGGTATGAAGACATCAACATCCAAGGCACACTTGCATTCTCCGGCAGAACACTTCTTACTTTCTTATTCAGACACCCATTGGCATGTATAAATTGGCTGGTGAATAAACTGTAGACATAGTGTACATATTTGTGATCTAAGTTGTCATTAGTGCTTGGGGCGCATGTGTTGTTCGTTGATATTCCATTCAAGTATCCAGTTGTGATTATGGGGACAACATAGTCAGCCTGAAATTAAAAAGTTTATCATTTAAAAAATAAAAGAAAAGTTACTTCTACTGAACTACTGTGGTATTTCCGATTTAAGAAACATCACTGCAATATTAATCTCGATTTATAAACAGCACACCGGGATATATCCAGTGTTTAATTCTAAACATATGCCTGAAAAAAAAATGTAAATGGTTGCCAATGAATGATTACTTGGTCAAGATCAAAATTATTCTTGTTATAAAAATAATTATTATTTTAATGTTTATATTATGATTGAATTCAAATGGTCTCTAATAAGTATAAGAAAAAAATAAAGACACCAATTCACTTTTCGTAAAGGATGTTAGTTTTGATCGTGACCCATTTAGTGTTTTACCATATTCTTTCCTTTTCCATAATAATATTAAAGTACCATTGATATTATGGACTATTGAGACAAAGTAAACTTAAGTATTCAGCTTGATAAGTTCCTACCTTTTCTACATATTCCCTGATAAATTTTTCTGGATTTTGATAGACCTCATCCCTCTTGTCATTCAGGGTAATAACAGTGACTTCCGCATCAGTCCAGTTGTCTACAAGTTGTTGTATATTAGAAGCTGTTTGTAAACCGTCTTCAGCATATGTTAAAAATAAAACAGGGCAATCACTTTTTATGGTTGTATCAACAACTTTCACTGGTATCCGAGGTAGTGGACGTTTTGGCTGGTTTGGGTCCTTGTTTCTAGATAAAGCTGGGGGCAAATCATTGACTATATTTTTCATAAAGCTTATTTTCTCTTTTTGTGGACTAGTCTTGCTGTTGCTGTAATAACCACTGTCTTGTTGCCGGTTGTTTAAGCATTGTGTTACGTCAAGAAGTGAATGCTCAATCGCTTTTAGTATGTCATAGCGTTTCATCTTTAGGAATGCTTCCAGAACTTTGTCTAGAGTTGAATCTTCATCTTGCATAAACACTTTGAGTACCACATCAGCAAGGTCCGGCTCATATTTCATGGAATTTGATATGTACTGAAACAACAAGGAAAATAAGTCTTAAGTTTTAAATTTATCTGTGATCTATGATGGGTACATAATTTTGTTTACTACTACTAATAAGTTCTTATGTATTGTTCTATACAAGTCATTTTGTTTTTCTTTTTCACAGACTGATAAATTGCTTACAGACTTACAATAAAACAAGACAAATATGTAAGTACTTACATTAAGATCATCTTGTGGAATACCCAAAAAGTAACCAAGATCTCTCCAGCCGTCAGGTGTCCCGCCAAGTTTCTTCACCAAGGTTCTCCAAGTCTCGTAACAAGCGGCACCCATTCTCGACTTCGTGTTTCGATAGTAGAGCAGACTTGTATGGAGGTGACATACTTTCTTGCTCAGTGAATTCAATTCCGTTATCTCCCTCGCCCTCTCTTCTTCAAGCAATTCTTCAAGTGCCAATGTATCGACACTGATCGTGTCAGCATTATCGTAATCTTTTAAGACTTCCCTGTAATTTTAATCAAGTTGAGTCAGTTTGTTAGCTAATAAAATCTAGGGCATGAGAGAAAAAGGCCATTAAGGGAGTTACTTACATTACCAATATGTATTGACGCGATAATGTCTTACTGTACTAATTTCATTGATGATAAAATTACTAGTAAATCCCACGGTAAACACAACTTTGAGGAAAAGTGTTGCGGAAATTGTTTTGAGACCAAAAGTGACATTGACGTATTTGACATATGTGACGTACGGGCGCGCGCGTGGGATTTAATCACGGGGGTGCGTTCAGTTTGATCACCCGACGACGCCCGACGACGCACTGGCCCGTTCAGTAAGTCAGTGCGATCATCGGACGATCACACCAAGTCGTTCAGTAACATCGTCGGGCGTCGTCGGGCGATCGCACCGGTCACCCCGTAAAATAGATGGGTAAAAAACGCACAGACGTCACTTTGACAGTTGATATGGGGCAAAATTTATAATTCGAACGCTGGGGATATAAACTTATTATTACGAATACGAAATCATACTTCAATTGACACTTTTGACAGAAGAACGCCCCAAGTCGTTCAGTAAGTGTGTTCATGATCGGACGATTTTCACCCGACGAAAATCACACTGACACTTTAGTTACTGAACGTAGCCCGGTAGTGACACAACCGATAACTACCGATAACATATTTTTATATTATGTATTTGGTTCTGGTTGCATGTATTTTGTTAGTACCTAATCGCTATTAAATATACAAAAAAAAAACACTTTCATTTACAGCATATATTATGGCTCTTTTGTCATTTTTTTTTAAATGTAAGAGCCTTAATAGAAATGATAAACGACAAAATATATTAGACGTAGTATGGTTTGTTAGTGTTGAAATTTTTATGTCGCAATAATATTAAGCTGATGAATATTATAATCTGCCCTAGACTCCTATTTTTTTTTTGTTAACTGTATCGGCAAGGCAGTATGGGCTCCGACCTTTTGACTGTTCCAATGAAACCTTGAATAAAAAAACTTAACAATTTACTGTGGTCTGGTTGGCGGGAAACGTGACAATTAATTTTTAATTTTCACTCGGATTTTTAAATTAAGTTCAGAAAATGTTGAACTATTGCGATTTTGTTGCTAATTATTAATTTATGTTTGATACCTGTGTTTGCGATCACAAGCATGCTCCCGAGCTCTTCACAATTGTAAGTCATTGATTTAAGCAGTGATATTATTATTAATGTTTTTGTATTCCTCGTTTAACGTGTCATATTTTTAGAGAGAATTTCACAGATGTTTTCCGGGATGACGTCTCTCAGGAAAACATATCGCAGCCTATTTCTTTGCCTTCCTCGAATGAGACTATTATCGAGTCTCCAAAAAACATTCTCGCCAGAAACTCAGCGAGCACGAGTCGTCCGTTGAAAGGAACTGGGCAACATGGAGATTTCCGAAGTGTGGAAGAAATAGGTAAAAGATTAGTTCCGTCACAGGTTCTTGCTATAAGTATTAAAGTTGTCCGTCTTTATTTTTGGTACGTAGTTCTGATGCGAATATTTATGTTGTACCTACGTATTCCTTCGCATTTTCAGATCCTAAATACAGATGTTTGTTCACATTCCCGTATTTCAATTTGGTGCAGTCTAGAGTTATAGAAGATGCGCTGTACTCAGGTAAAATATTTTTTGCATCTTATCTACTTAAGTAGGTATGTCTTTAAGTTAGCATTTCTTGTAGGTATATTTGGTTGCTTTAGTCTTTATTGGTTTTTATTTGGGATCTCTGAAACGGCTGAAAGCGGTTGAAATTTGCCATGAAAGGGTTTTTGGGGGTTTACAATCGATGGTTTAGTTTCATGTGCAGAAAAACGATTTTTTCCGTGTTGTGTAAACACGGAGCTTCGCTTGGTCGCTCCGTAATAGGTACTTAAGTATTTATTGTAATTGACGTAGGACAGTAGGTGACCTACCTACTTACTACATTATTTACAACCTAGCTATTGTATTGAGCGGTCTATCGATAGGTCGTCATAAGAGGTTAAAAAAGCTAAAAAACATGATTAATGGACGGCCCCTAGGTTCATAGTAGGGTGGTCAGGACCTTCACGGTAGGTATATTGTATTATATACATTTAGGTATAGACGCAACAGTTAGTTATTAAACGTTTTGTCTTATTCTATTTCTGTTACTTAGATAAATCCCTGGTGTTATGTGCCCCGACGGGTTCAGGAAAAACGGTGGCTTTTGAAATGGCCATCCTGCAACTACTTATGGAGATTGAAGACACACAGTATGCGGGAGACTTCAAAATCATTTACAGTACATAATATACATATACCTCATCTACTTACCTAGCCTAATACATTGAAATGTTGATTTAAGGAGGATTTAATAGAGGAAAAACGTAGAATTTACTAGTTGCTTATTTTCCCGCGTAGATGGTAAAATCCCATCGAGGGAAAGGGCGAAATAAAAAATTATAATCTTAGGAATCATGTAGCTAATACCAACTTAGGCGATGCGGCTAGCAACATCATTATTAAGATTCCTCTATCCACCTATACGCCCACAATCATGCTAAACGTGACCGTTAGGTCTTGTTACCTTAGGTTCTATCTACCCCGCAAGGATACGTGACTTATGTATGTAGGGTATGTATTTTATGTTGATTTAATGTTTTTCAATACGAAAATTCTAAAGACGATTGCGTCTTTAGAATTTTTGTTAAAACTAGGCACTTTTCCTCCATTTCCAGTGGCTCCGGTAAAAGCCGTCTGCAACGAAAGACTGACTGAGTGGTACCCTAAGCTGACGAAATTAGGACTACTCTGCATCGAGGTAACCGGCGACACGGAAGTAGACTTCACGCAATTGAAGCCGTACAAGTAAGTAATTAAGGTAAATTAGAATGTTAGGCATTAAGAACGCATTTTCGTCATTCCGTGTTTTATGCTTTCCTATTGAACTAATGTAAGGATATATCCGTATCATCACGCAGGTTTATCGGGCTTCGTCCCTGTGAAAGTGTAAGAACTAAGTTTGGTAGTCCCCCATTCCGTAGGAACCTCGAAAAACCCCCACCTTTAACGTTTTAAGTACCTACATTAATGGCATGGATTATAGACCGACCGCTTAAATGAGTCCTCGCCCGCGCGGCACAGGGGCGCGGGGTGGGTCGACAAATCAATCAATCAATCAATCAAATCATTTATTTGCTAGAAAAGGGTGTGAGGTTAAGGTTTTACATTGTTAATTATGTCCTCCTTATCTTACTGTCCAGGAACGGCAAATATTACAAATATTACAAAGGGGACCGAGAGAGGTGCGTGGGGGATAGTGCGCCTGCCGCCCGCACCCCTCTCGGTCCCTACGGTCGTCGCGCCCCGCGTCCCTGTATCAAGATACTGGCAAGTCAACATTGGATCGTGGATCTTAAAACAATTGGTCGCTGCGATATGCATCAATATTTCGTGAATTGGATCGCGATATGGATCACACGATAATATTGACCGTCGAATTCATGCCAATAAAATAAATATCGTTTTGTGCTAACATAGAGTAATAATAACAACGCCTGAGAAATGGGACATGCTCACACGACGATGGCGCGACCACAGAGGCCTGGTCGAGATGATCAAACTGTTCCTGATAGACGAAGTCCATATACTGAACGACGAGACCAGAGGGCCCGTGTTGGAAACTGTCGTGAGCAGAATGAAGACTATCGAAGTAAGATCCCCCCCCCTCTATCTCTCTTTATCGATATTGTCATATGCATATGGCCATGCCATAATGTAACTTGAAATCGCAGTCGCATTGATCAGTTATTTCTGTGAAACGGTATAAGATGAGTGTAAAAAGAGATTAGTGACCTTCGCTGTAATAAACAAATCCTTTAATGTGTATTATGTGTAGCCCTCGCTTTCGGCTTGTGCGGCAAATGCCTTCCTACCGAGACATTCATCCTATCAATAGTTTATGTTATACTAGCGGTTAGCCGCGACTCCATCTGCGCAGAGTTCGCCTATCGCTATTCCGCGGAAACTGCAATTTTTCGGGATAAAAACTACCCTATGTACTTCCCTGGGGCTGAAACCATCTCTGTATCAAATTTCATTAAAATCGGTTCAGTGGCTAGGCGTAAAAGCGTATGAGACAAACAGAGAGACCGACAGATTGACAGTTACTTTCCCATTTATAATATTAGTAGGGATTGAAAAGCAAATGTGTTGATACTATCGATAGTATTGTAGTCTACCAATACTATCGATACTATTGTCTTTGCTCAAACTATCAATAGGTAGTCTATCAAAAGACTATCGATAGTGGACTATCGAGCGGCAAAACTACTATTAGCACTATTTCTTGTATTCAGTCAGCAGCGCAATCAGCGCACCGCATAGAACAACTGCAGCGGCAGTACCAGGGGTCCGAAGACGCTTTGAGCACCCCGCCCCGCATCAGATTTGTGGCTGTATCTGCTACTGTTAGCAATCCTGAGGACGTGGCCCATTGGCTTGGGACCAGTGACAAACCTGCCGTGTTTTATAAGTAATTTTTAATAATAATTTATAAGTATCGACATACACTTACGTTGTAGACAGCAAGTTACTTTGATAACTCGAAGTGCATTGCTGCCTTGAAGAGTTTCCTGATGAACTGGGCTGCATATTGGCTACAAGATTTAGACCAAATTTTCAGTATCACCCGTCACCTTTCACTTTTATGTTTTAGGGGCGATTACACGATCACATTCACCAATTCTAACTGACGAACGGTATAGAATGAGGGTAGGTAGATAGTAAAATGTGATGCGACAGTTGCGGTCGCAGCACAAAATTTTAGGGTAGCACTCCACTTGGCGTATTTATCCAAATATTTGCGTGAGTGAAGGGGATGCACTATATTGTTTCTAGCGTATGCGACGAAGATGCCGATAGCGCAACGCGAACACGCAACACCCGAGATGGTGGTCACATTCCGTTTTTGGAGAGGGAAATGCGAGCAAGCGGGCCATGAAAGTGCTATAATACCATTTTATGGCAGTTCCTGCGCCAGAAAATAAACAATAAAACTAAATGTCACATTGATTTGTAATTGTAACTAAACGAAAATTGTTTTTGACATTTTAAGCCGTAGTTTAGAGCGATAAGGGACTTTCTTGATTGACTATACCCGACCGTTAGACAATATAGCCTCAGCTTGAATATCTTTGTTATTTTCTGTGAAAATTTTCAGATTCGGAGACGAATGTCGCCCCGTAAGGTTAAGACAAGTAGTCGAGGGCTATCCTTGCGCCGAGGGGACCAGCATATTCAAATTCGACATCATTCTCAACTACAAACTGTGGTCTATCATACAGAAATACTATAACGGGAAGCCTACACTGGTAAATGTACCTGCTAAATGTCTTTTCGCTTTGTTTAGGTTTTAGGTACATACCTAATTTCCTATTCGGTACTATATGAAGCTTACAAAACTATTGATTACCAAAATGAAGTTGTCGGATAGAGTAAGATAGTGATATCCTATAATCCAAAAACCTCTACATTTTTAATATTTTATTCTGTTTTTGTAACACAAATAGATCTGAGAAGAAAAATGTTTGCTATTTACTTCAGTAGGCGCAAAAAACACGCCTTTACAGTTATAATCCACTGACACACCAACACGAGTACCACGTCAGTTTTTATACTGCGCATGCGCATATGTCTACTGAGCCTAGTAACATAATATATATTATTTTTGAATCAGCCAATTCAGTCATCCAAATTATAGTATACGTCACGTGTTTCAACGTCAATAATTTAATGAACGCACCAACCTTATGCAGTATAGGCTAAGTCCCATAAGTTCCCATCTACATGTTGTAAATGCCGAATCAACCATTCTAACGATACCACAATCCTTTATCGCCTCTGGGTAATAATAGGTATACTTTTCAAGGTTAATAAAGTGACTGCAATGCCTTGAGTTCGGATGAACGAGGAAATTTAAGTTAGGCGCATTGATTACTTACGAAAACTTAATTTGTAAGCTAGGCTGGGTGTTAGAAATGATCGTGTTACCTGTTTTAGATATTCTGCAACACGCGTAAAAGTGTAGCCCTCACTGCAGAAACGTTGTCTAAAGAAATAACGGTGTCTTTCAATCCGGAGCAGAAATCTAAGCTTACTGCGCTGGCTTCTACGCTGAAGAATAAGAAGTTACAGGTAGCCTAGCTGACATGAGCCACTTTTGATTTTGAGTTATTTGATTGTACATTATACTGTTTTAAAATTGATCCAAAATAGTTTAGTAGATGTTTGGATTGGTTTGACTGAAGTAAAGTTTTCCAGGAATTTTTAATTGTTGTTGATTTTTTTTATCTAACATTTTTACTAGGCTTAAGTGTACCTGTGTGACCTGTCAGCCTTACATGACGGAGGGTGACCTAATTTTGTATCCTTCAATTACGATAAATGTTTAATTAACTTACAATGCATTTAATATCATCTTAGACGTAGAACTCTAGAAGAAAATGTGTATACTTACTTAGTTATTTTTGTACGAGTTGTGAAGAATTTAAATATTGGACACGGACTTTTTAAATGTAAATGCAATTGTTTCTTCTTTCTCGCCGTGTAATTTAGCAATAAATTTAAATGGTAGTTATTACTAAATTTAATTTTAGATGCTTGTAATGAGTGGAGTAGGCTGCCATCACGCCGGGCTGTTGTATGAAGAGCGAGTGAACATAGAACGAGCGTTCAGAAACAGAGACCTACCTATACTGGTTACTACGACTACTTTAGGTAAATAATAAAGCTAGGGGGCTACTCCGAAATTTGAAAATCGAAGGCTTTATCATACCGTTCCTCACACTCCTGTGAAAGTGAGCGGAATAAAATTATGTAGGTACCTATAGTAATCTTCTTAATATGTTTTCAGCAATGGGAGTGAATTTGCCAGCTCATCTAGTGATTATTAAAAACACTCAGCAATATGTCAATGGAGCTTACCAGGTAAGCCTACGTATCTATTAAAACAATTAACGCTCAACATATAATTTAAAACAGACACTGAAAAATGGAATAAGAAGAGAAATATAATCTTTATCAAAGTCACTTTCAGCTTCTTTGAGTTTGGCTCTGAAGCCTGCTTTGATTTTCCTGATTGTAGATTAGATTTTCGCCAATCTAACTTTTTTTCGACCCCTCTGGTCAATATTATATCCATAACACCTATGTATAGCTGAGTTTGGGAAAAGGAATACTTAAAAAAGTATTATTCGCGGTCGCTATCATTTTAATTCTTTACCTATACACTAAAATAATAAAGTCCTGTTACATACATAAACGTACAGTCAGCGTCAATTAGTTTGAAGCATCCATGTCAGCCAAATAATTCGGTACACCATAGAAATAGTATGGTGTGTCGAACTTTTTGTTCTTGTCCTTCGTACATAGCCAAGTAAATTACTAGGACATTCTAAGGCAAAATAAAGACTAACTCCCATATTCATGAACGCTCTGTAGGCTTCTGCTAACTTAGCAATCTTTTGTCCTTATCTGGCACTTTGACATATACCTTTCACAGATAAGGACAAACGATTGCTAAGTTAGCAGAGGCCTATAGAGCGTTTATGAGTAAAGGGTTAGGTTAGGTTAGGTTCTAAAGTAAAACAAACATCTTCGCAGCTTGGGGGTGGACCAAGGGTCACCCCGCCGCACCTAAACCTAAAAAAATCTAAATTAATCATCAACGTTGGTTTTACTGGTGTTAATAATGTAACTTGGTCATGTACAAATAACAAGCTAATTTTTGATCACCTTGACTGTTTCACACTAAATGACGCTGACTGAACGTTTGTGTGTATGAGGATATGTTAGTTATGTTAGGTTCCTAATCTTAAAAAGCATTTGATTGGTACAGGAATACAGCATCAGCACAGTTCTTCAAATGGTGGGTCGCGCAGGCCGTCCCCAGTTTGACACCGAGGCTACGGCAGTCATCATGACAAGGCTGAGTGACAAGGTACGTAGCATTCAAATGATTTAAACTAAAATAGAAGAGTGGTCTGATTGAAGTAGCAATAGAGCAATATCAGATTCATCAGCTCTACCTTTTCTTGGTAATAAAGACTTGGCACTGAGTAAATGTACATTTTTATAACGACTAAGTGCGTAAGAAGCGTTTGAAAAACTTCATTATTATAACATTTCTATTTAATACAGTAGAGAAGGGATTAAATAAATGGTGATGTCATGTTAATGTAATTTACGTCAAGTGTGCCAATAGCGTAGAAAGTATCTCCACCTTTACTTTCTTACTCTTATAATGTGTGTAAGTTTAGCATTTTTCTTCTTTTTTTCTTTCTTTTTTGTAGGTACCTAGATTTTCTATTACGAGATTTTTAAAGGAAAAACAATAATTATCATCGCTTTAAATATTTAATGTATACAAAATCTACATATAAGTCGATGATAAAATATGTTCATATACAAAATTATAACTAATACAATTTTCTTATAATTAATGGCAATATATTCTTATCTACGTCCTAATTGAATCACAGAATTGGTAACTCATTTCATTATAATAGCTCGATATAAATCCAATTAGAAATTGAGCATCAAAACAAACAAAACATTTAAAAACAGAAACAAAAAAGCAACACGAGAAAATACCAATTTTAACAAGCGACAATCTCACAAGTTAATAATGCTACACCGTATTGGTAATTTGTATATTGTCAAATTGGAAGAAGTTATAGCTATAGCTGTCTGTAAAATACTGGCAGTTAAGATTTTTTCTAAAACTATTATACGGTTGCTGGTCGCGGACATTAATTTTTAGAAACTATATGGAAAATTAAGGCAAAGCAAGTGCGTCTATAGATGCCGACAAACTTCTAGCTAGAGTAAACATTGAACGCGCAAAAGAGAATTCAACATCGTTTTTACACAGAGGTACATGCGCAAACTTACACCTCATAATGCTCACGAAGCTTTTGTGTCTGTAAGTGCACCAACCCTGCAGACGCAATTCGTCCTTTTACCTTAATTTAACCAGTGCACAATCTTACTGACGTTTTCATTAAGAGTCGCAAGGAATCTCTCTGATACCAGATACTTATGTATGCAGGGTATTTCGAATAAACATAAAACATGGGGAAAAATCGTAGGCAACGTATACTAAAAGTATGGCCAATAATGTACTACGTAAGGGTTTATTATCTGTTGTGGCAGCGTTCGATAATATTCGAATTTTACGACTTTTGAAAAATATGGAAAGGTTGAGGTTGTTGGACATCTACCCTTTAAACTTTAAGGCTTAAGGATTAATCGGTTTTTGTAGATGTATATAATTATTATCGTAATGTTGGTCGACTGCATTTGTTATTTTCTCTTACTATTAAGCTTACATACCTTCCACTATATCTTGCAATGCAATGCTTAGCCACTGTATATCCAAACAATCAAAGTCCGTGACCCTACTTCGCCATCAAGCCATCTTATTTGCCTTTACCGAAGGGGTTAGCGTTGTCCTCGAAGCTGATCTTGGGCACGAACCCGCTGTCTCCTTCCACGGTGTATTCGACGGTCATGAGTCTGCCGTCAGGCAGTAACACGCGGTAGCCGCCGAGGACTTTGCCTTGAGCGTCCCCAGCTTCATTAGCTCCGAAGTATAGAGCCTTTTCTTGGTCTTCTACGTCGTATTTGTATTCGTACTGTGAAAAATGATTATGTTAGTGGGAAATGCGCATAGAAAGAGTCGTCGGTACAATCGATTGATAAAAATGAGATAATAGTAAAAAAAAATATGTTTGGAGATAAAGTATAAAATTTAGATAAAATATTTGCTGAGTCCTAACTAAAGTAGGGAAAAAATAAAGGAAGGATAGAACTTCGTGACTGAAAACCTAAGTACGGTACGGAAAAAAAGTAGGTAGTAATACTACCTGACCAAAAAGAATGCCTGACGTAGTTTCAGTTTAGATAATAGATACGTTTGATGAACTTAATATTCTTGACAAAATGTTGACGGATTCGATTTGAAGTAAGATGTATGTTATTACGAGTACGTCAACAAACATTACGATAAACCGTAAATCACGATATTAACCGAGCTCAACATTGTACTATCAAAGCTCTGCCGAAGCTTGAAAGCTTCATTCGACAGTTTGAATGATATCTAATAAGCATCCACCATCTCATAACCACGTCTTTATAATGTAGCCGTTGTCATTTTCTTTGTAAGGTACAATATCAAATTATAGGTGTGCCGCAGGGTTCAATAAGTTCCTTGAGTGCGAGTCTCTTGAGTTGAAACATGATGCATTCGACAGCTGGGTGGCTTGAGAGCTATAGTCACCCGTGGGGCATTGTAAGATGAGCCATGTATTTGAAACGAATTGATTTATGAGAAGAACTAGCTGTTGTCTCCGCAGAATTTGTTTATCGCGCGCCCGCGGATCTATTCACGTTTCCGATGTAAAAAGTATTCTATGTCCTTCCCAGGGTTTCAAACTAATTAATAATCCTACACGATCGATTGAGCAGTTTACACGTGAAACCGTAAACAATCTCACAGCCACATTTTATAATATCAGTTATGATCAAACTTACGTCGGCGTTAAGTTGGTGTATAAGTATCTAGGTACCTTACTATTGTAATGTATGTAGTCAGTTGAAAATATATCAGTGTGTGATCCTAAGAGGTTATAATTTGGCACTAAAGTTAACGTCATACTACAAACAAAATGTTAATTTTAACAGTACATTTCTCAAAACTAGGTACTAGTAGGTTATAGTTATGTGTAAAATTTAATTACTGCGTAAGTTTATTTTTACGAACGCGTTGATGTCTTCTTTACTAAAATTCAGCATCGAGACCAGTTGTAAAGTAAAGTTATGTTTTAGAATTTGGTAAGTAGGTAAGTACGTATAAATATGCAATTAGCTTTTAAAAAAGTAAAAACAATAGATAATTGCTTTATTGTAAAGCTGCAATGTTCTACAATTCAAGACTCTTGGTTTTGTTTAATAGAAATACTTTTGTTATGGTCTCGACACTCAACTAAATGAGTTCCTAGGCATATATGTTATTTGAATACAATGTTATTATGTAGCATTTCAAAATACAACTGTAAACTTAAGTAATTTGAATTTCCGTGGAACTCGCGGGGCTAATAGCAGAATTAATGCGCGCTGCGTTGCTCAATCTCCAGCAAAGACGAAATCATTATAATTTTATGCAATTACTTTTTCAGTGCCTAACAATGATAAGTCTAGGCACACTGTTTTTAAATAAAGACATAAAATTTACAAATTAAACGGAATGTCTTGATGTTTGGAAGGTTAACACCGTAGCGGAGGTAGTAGCAAGCGCACAAATGTTATCATTTTTAGTTACTTAAAACTGGTAGTAGTATGTAGATGGTAGTAATAACAAATGTGTTATGCGAATACAAATGCGAAAGTTTGTGAGTGTGTTTATGCACGTTTCTTACTCTTTCGATCTAACATGACTCAATGGATTTGAATGGGATTCGCTGTGTTGGTAGTTGGATTACCGGAATATCACATTATTTCTTTCAGAACATTCCATAGTTCACCAAGGATGTTGATAAATTATTTTTTTTCTGACAAAGTCACGGGCACTAGCTATTATGGGTATAACGGGTACTAACTAGTTTATTATATTAGTAGGTTGTACCAACTTATAGTAAGTGATTAATTAAGTCACAGAAGTACCTACTTTAATACAGCTTCGTTTTGAGTATGGAAAGCCATAGTCAAAGGACTATAGACAATTTCTCTTACTTCTAATGCCTTTGACTGTACGGCTAAGCCTAGACAATGTGATTCACTAGATCTTAACTGCGTGCATAGTGTTTACAATTAATGATTTAAATAAACTAGATAACAATTAAAAGAGTATTTAACAAAGGAGGCTGAACGCAATGCCGTCCAATTAGTGAGTCGATGTTCACATGATTAGCATAATGGCGATGCCTCTGATAAATAGTGATACGTACTTTACTGCCTTATAAAAAAGCTAAAGCTAAACTGCAATTAAAGTTAGTAATCTTATTTAAAATGCTTTTACATACATTTTTGGTTTGGTCATTAAGGTAACTAAGTGATTTTTTTTAAATTCCTAATACCGTCTAATTTACCTTTTTACCTCCAGGCCACTTGTTGCTTACTATTCTTTTAATTTATTAAAAAAGTAGGGTAAGTAATTATAAATTACATTAATTAGTCACTGTTGGGAATTAATTACGTCTTTTATATTTCTAAAATTATCTCAGTGTTTCGGTGACATTGCAGCGATCGTGGTCACGATATTATGACTTTGAAAATTTTAAAGTATGAATCTGGATAGAGATAGTATGTACCTGCTGTTCGACAAGAAACTGGCACCTGTGCTAGTCGTTACTCAGTGCCACAAATGTGTTGCTAGTAGGATTTACGCGTACGACCCAGATCGAAATGGATGTCGCCTTTACAAAGTCAAGGTTGACCTTAAGCCCCTGTTATTTATCAGGACTGAGAATGTCATCGCTACAACTAGGTTAACATTAAGTTAATGTCATTCGCTAACGTAGGATTCTCATCCGCCTGTCGCAACACGGTTAAAGTTCCCGCAGTCTGAACATAGTGCACTCGCAACGTTGTAGGTCAGAGGTATTCACGTTTTGTTTAAATTATTGCTGATGTATACGCTAGCGCATCCTTGTCGCTTATATGTTAAGGTAGACAACTTTTAGTTTTATAGGCTCTTTACGAGCCAGAGTGGCTCATCGTTTACCGTATAAGGCTAAATTGTAGTTAATAAGGTTTAAACTTAACGGTTACATTTTTGATTTTAGTTTAAAGTTGTCTGTTATCAAACAAATGTAGCACAATTTTAATAACTTTACCTTTACCCACGTAAAATTGAATAGGTAGGCACAACACAAAACTATTATTAAGAGACCTGTTGTATGACCGCAGGGCCGTCTTCTACTTAGTGAGGGCACTGGACACTTTAAGATAATGACGACACTTTAAGAGAATGAGAAAAACGGACTAATAAAGTGACCTTATTGTTTGTGGCGTAAAGGAGTATAGATGTTTTTGACGTCTTGGTAGAGATATATTTATTTCAATTGTTATTTTTTACTGTCCAGGGAGAAAGAGGGCACTAGTCCTACGCAGATTTAATGTAACTACTTTTGGAAAAAGGAATATTGTCTCTCGGAACAAGGATGTAATTGCAACACAGGCAATGTTATGACAATATAATCACATTAAATCATGACTTGAAATTAGGTACTCGCATTCGAGATGGATGTTTTTTGAAGGGCTTCAGGAGTCAAAGAATCGTTAAATCAGGCTATATAGCTCGGTCGTTCTCACCCATCGACCAAGTAAGTCTCTGCAGAGCACAGCATTTATGTGCTCTCTCTGTCTATCAATTTGTTAAATATACTCACAGGCATAGGCGGGGAATCTTCTTGAGGCGCGGGCGCCGATGCGGTCTGTCTTACAGCCACACACACCATCAACAACGCACATGCGAACCATTTTGTGGAAGACATCTGTAACAAATTAGATATGATAAAATAGAGCTTTTTCAGGTTAGTTTTAGGGGTTATAGGCGTCGATTCTGTCACGTTTTTGATCCGTCGTTCCCATACTATATTCCAATGCGAATGTTTAACATCGTATTAAATGTTTTGCTTATTGTAGGTATGTATTCATTACACTTTATAAAAAGCTCATTTTTAACTTCTAATTCTTAAACTATAGGAGAACTTAATTTTGTATATGAAAGAGGAAAAAAACTTTGGCGAACTTGTTACAGAGCGCCTAAAGTGAGAAATAAAAACACTATACTGGGAAAATACACGTTGGTGGGAAAACCTTTAATTGGTACAAGTACTTCTTGACTAGAAGGTAAAGGTGTCATTAATTGGCGATTGTAACACCTTATAATTATGATTTATGGTAGAGATGCTAACACGATAATGGTTAATATTATGTGTTTTTATGTCTTCATATCACGAATCACTTAGACATTGATTTTTGCTGTACTGACCAATGGCATGGCATCAAGTATATTAGAAGGCAAGCCGAGGAGCATTTAACTAACTAGCCTTTTCCTCTAATTCTGCGCATTAAAAGTGTCCAACTGCCTTAAAATAGGCAAGCCGGTGGGCATCGAGTTCTATAGACGTCACGCCACTGGTACCGACACATTAACCTAATCCTATTCCCGTACGTATTTCTTGTATGCATGCACGTATTATTATTTTTCTTACATTGTAGTTTGCATTATAGTCAAATAAATAATGATATTTATTAGTATGTTACCGATAATTTTGCATACAACCAATTTAAATACTGAACTAGTTGATCCATTACGTATCCGAAAGGCAGTCTTTGTGTGCAATAGTATTTAGAGCCGGTGTTTAAGTACCTATGTGTAACTTTACGACAATCAAACATAAAATAGCTCACTAAAACAGTCCCTACTTTTTAAAATGGACCATACCATACGCTTTATGTCAAGTTAAAGAAACGAAGAATTAATCAATGAATGCGCGGTACTTTAATTAGACGTACGCTAATGGTAAAACACCGTGGATAATTAAAATAATTAAGTAGCAATATGGTGACATTGGCAGCTGTAATCTGCATAAAACATCGTAGGTATGCCAATAATTGAGATTTGTCTGGCCTCGCGTGATCGATTCCTTAGGGGAATTGCTTTGTCTTGTCTAACTTGTCTCACAACAATCTTGCTGCCGACATGTGATTGCGTACGTACTTATTGGATGGTTTTTGCTAATGAAAATGCTTGGAAAGAAATTATAGGCTGTGTTGAAATTAGCATTTGCAATGTTGCTATTGCCAACTACTAATGCTTGAACATGTAGTAAGTGATTTATTGGCTCCCGTGCGATGTGATCAAAATTCTTCACTACCATTGTCATTGTCTGTCTAATGTCGGTCTAATTTAAGTTGAGTAAGTAGGTAACTATACGCTACATAAGGTTATAGTTTAACTACTCTAAGGGTTCGCTTCCATAAAATCGGAGTACACATAAGTAGAATCGACCGATCACATTTGTTTAGTTGAAAGACGTGATATGTGCGTAATTTAAGTGAAATCTAATAAATTCCGTCTCATTCTGGTCTACTAAAAACACGTGAAATAAAGACACGTATCGAAATAAACTATTTGAAAAATATATTATCTTTATTTACTTGGCCTTCGTAACACGTATCATTTTCAGGCTATTAAAGCCTGAGAACTGTAATGTTTAAAGTGTACATAGCCCATTAATAATAATTAGCAATTGTTCTTAAACGAATGCCTCGTAATTCAGAAGCTTTGCTCAATGTCATCAAGGAAAATGACGGACGGAACGACTACTTATGTAAGTGAAGTATCACTTTATGTTTCATCCTTATGATTGACGTTTATTTACATATTTATGAGGAATAGGTAGTCTTGAAGTATGTGTCGTCATTCATTTGACCGTCTTACAAAGTTGCTATTTACAGAACATCGATAAGACATCGATTTACCGATTGCAAATTTTATTATTCGTCTTTTTTCATGTAGCTATTTTTCAGGAAGCGTTTTCTAATGTTCGCGTTTAAATTTGACACTTATTTTACCAGTAGATTCTTTTATCAATCGAGTGTCAACGGAGCTCCGCTAGCGCGGAGCTCCTGTTCCTGCGTGGTTTTGGCCCTTCGAGCCGATGCAAAACTAACATAACCTAAACCTAGCCTAAGCCTAAGCCTAGAGGTGTGGTATAGTAGAGCGATACATAAGACTCGATCGAAAACAGCAGCTCTATGATACCAAAGTTCCATCGACAAATAAGTGAAAAAGTTAAACGCGAACATTACAAAACGCTTTATGAAAAATCGCTACATGAAAAAAGACGAATAATAAAATTTTCAACCATGAAAGAAATTCGCTAATATGAAAAAACGCTTTTGTGAAACTTGTCGAACAAACCGGAACGACGATACCCAAAATTGAAGTTTTTCCAATAGCTATCGGAACTGTAGAAAAACTACGCGACAAGCTATCGTTGCTGAAATAGACATAATAAATCGACGTTGTCTCAGCAAATTAAAACTGCCTAGCCTAACGCCCCAACAGATCTAGATTCACACGTTTTTTGCTGTATACCCTAACAATTGATTTTCACATCTGTGTAACTGATAACATTGAATGGTTAATTCATTAATAGGGTAATTTAGCTAATCCAATACTGGGAATAGATGTGTCTGAGCACAAATGTCGAGGTTTGAAAGGCATTAAAATACAAAGTTATGTAGCTATTGATAAAAACAGATTTTTGCCTTTGTCTTTCAAGTAAGATATTGTAGGAAGTATAACACTTATCTTTTTTACTGTCTCTTTCATGGAAAATATGTATTACTTGATATTGGGTACCTACTTTAAAGCATTGGCCATTATTTTCATTCAAAGTTGGTGCTAACAAAGTTGTTGGAAATTTCGAAAACAAATTGTTATAAAATCAGTAGCGTAAAACATCTGAGTGAGAGACAACCACTGAAACTATTTAGAAAGTTTCAAATTGACCAAAATATACTATCATAGAGCTGCACCAAGAAGTTTTTACAAAATTTCGTGGAAAAATTACAGTCTACATTGTGCGAGGTTGCAATTAATTAATTATGTTCTATCTCAATTCTATTTCTACAATTATTTATACACTACCTGTGACCGTGAACTCGGATAAGGGCTTGAAACGTTGGAATACTGTAAATTTACCTATTAACTTTGAGGTGAGCTTAGGTTTAAATTACACTAAACATGGTAAAATAATAATACACTATCTGAATTTCTGGTGTTACGAGTATTAATATAATAGAAGAAGATACAACTAGATACTCCAAATTAGATTTAATTTGATGACACTGACATATTTTTATTCTACCGATTAATCTTGCCGCTATTGTATTTTGAATGTTATATATGTTTATCTACCTAGTTTACAATAAGTCTGGAATTTCTAGATAACCTTTGTCAGCTACCTATGCTTAAATAGGCTATTGTTATTGTTTAGGTATACTAAGGTAGTATTGTTAGTGTTTTAATTTAATTTTATGACTTGACAGAGAAACAATGGTTAGTTTTTTAACGCAATAGATATTATTTACTTGAAGTTGATTTTTATTTTTTTATTCTTGTACTCAGCCAGTTACATTAAGTTTTAAATTATATGTATTTTTAGTAAATAGGTTCTTAATATTTTCAAAACTTAATCCAATTCGTGTGTTCAATCAAATCAAGCATAAAATCAAAACTTGTAAAATCATTGGAAACAACAATGAATCGTTCCCAAAAAACCACACTGTCCAATCATGCGTGCACACTGAAAACTCACCGTGAAAAATAAACTACACACAACACAGCACAAGTACAATGGTGGTCCCTTAGCGTGCGTGGATCGACTGGTGGCGCGCCCCGGCGCCGCCCGCGTCTTATATCGCGCACCCCGGCGCTCGCGCGGATGCCGCAACACCGCCCCATCGTGATGGATGCTCCACACATGCAGATCTCTAACGGTGATACGACGATAAAGCTGACTAAATATCAAGTGAAGTCTGTACTAAGGTACTGTAGGATTGACCTTTGCTTGACATGCGACCCGGTCTTGCTCTTCACTGCTCCAATTTTGCAGTAAATTTTATGTAGCGTGGATGCTGAGCATCTTTTTGTGCGTAACTAGTACTTACTTTTTACAGCAAAGTAGGATCTAATTCGTATGCTTAAGTAACCTATAGCAAGATTTTTGTAAAAAAGCTCTCCCAGGATCCTGCCATTCTTCCGGAAGCACTGGAATAAAATTTGACAAGTAAAATAATCCTTTGGGACCTATTTAGAGACAGATTACCAGAATTACGTTTGATTTTTTAATGAAAATAAAGAATTTAAATCTGTCACAGAAAGCGAATTGTCTTTACTATTATTATTGTTCTATGGTATGTCCGATTCTATGTTACTCAAGATGTCAAAGCATACGATTAAATAATACTGCAGCGAACCATTCCAGACTTCAGGGAAATTAAGTCGTGACTCTATTTGTATTGATGTTAACTCGCATGAGCTTCGACAATAGAGTCCCAATGAAAGCCTAATAAGGCTGACCATCGATAGACATTATTACTTGACCCGAATCAAATATCAAACGACAGTTTTCGTAACAGCGTGTGCAGTACACGTCAGTTTTTTTTCGTAACACGTCTTTCATGCGTGTCTTCGCACCTATCAGCCAATTAAAATATTGAATGACCATGAACCCTAAGCATTAATTGTGCGTTGGGCCACTCGTGTGCGTGGGTGACGAATCCTTGATTGGAAAATAATAGAGACCATTTAGTTAAGAATTGTTTCGCAGAAAACTACCGGACGAGTTAAACGTATTATTTCAAGGCAGATTTGCATACTTGATGTAAACAATAACTTTAACTTTACAAAGTTTTTTTTGCCCGCAGCGTTGCGTAGATTTTTTGCGCTATCCTGCGGGAACTATATTTTTGTCATGGGTAAAAATTTATTTTATTAATATATTAATTTATTAATATGTATATTATTAGAATATCAAACATACATACATAAATCACGTCTTTATCCCTCACGGGGTTGACAGTGTGACAGATTCAATGAATTCCGTTCAGTCGGAAAGTGTGAAGTAGAAATCGTCGAAACACACAAACTTTAACATTACTTTAAGTAATTAACAAATTTATAATATTATTATTACTTCATATAAGTAGCGTAGTAATTATCGGTACCTACAAATAAATCAACTTCTCAAGTTTCTCAAACAAATTCATGCGCATATATTTTGGTCGCTCGCTCAAAATACATAATTTTAATGAAAATTAAGCTTTACTCATGTGCCTAAATGTGCATTTTTTTAAATATTTCGTGGTTAAATAACCCTTTTATAATTTTTATTTAAACAAAAACAATAAAAAACTGATAGAAAACATTCACTGTCGCCCATGGACACTCATAACATAAAAAGTACGTTACCGGCCCTTTAAAAAAAAACTCAGTTGGTCACTCACTCAGTTGGTTTTCCAGATTATATTTTAGTAGAAAAGGTGGATTCATGTTCAGACTAGAAACCCAAGCATGAGTAGTTACTCATAGCATAGATAGGAGGATTATAGAAATTTTCGAAATATATTTTTTGAATCTATCAAAATTAGACACCTATGCAGAACTTGTTGCGATTCATCCAAATTATTCGTTGGTAATAATTTCCACCGTATTCCTAACAAAGAAATTAAAATTTAATTTGAGTGTAACATTTGTAAATTAAGCTACGCAAAATTACCACGCAACATCGCACAAATTCTTCAGAGCTTTGAATTTAAACACATTGCGAGAAGCGTCGTGATGAAGCTAATAGCTTAGCGAATGTAAAGCACAAAGAGTCGGTTTTCAAGGAAAAATTACTGCTCCAAATTTGTTACATTGTGTACTGAAAATGGTTCATAATAACTGTTCAGTGCCTCTATGCTTGTTCGTGAAATAAACGAAATTTTATCTTCGATCTTGATTTGCATTGTACAGTATTGTGTACTAAATTGTATAATGGAATAAGATCTTCCTCGTAGTAATCCTTGCCATATCGGCCGGTGAAAGTGACATGGATCTGTCATCCTGTGAATCAGGAAATGACTCGCGTATCGTATGCTTTGAGATCTTCGACACGCGCTTCAACTGTATGCCGAGATCTCGTATTGTTACGGGTTACTCACGCTATAGCTTTTCGACTGTCTTAAATATTTGGAGTTGATTCTATTAAAAAAATAATTATACAGGCATATTAATTATTTGTTTCAGAGGCAAGAGCAAGAGCCATAATAATTATTATGGGTAATTTAATATCCAGGTTAATATTAATCAAAAGAAAAAATATCTTACAAGTTATAAAAATAAAGTCGGATAGTTCTGGAATTACAAGAATCTGCAGTTTAAATGCAAATTGCCATGTTATTGGCATTAAATAATCAATTGTAATTGCATTGTTCTAAGCCGCACTTAGTCTTGCTATTCCCATAATGGTATATTTTAAGTATTCGATTTAATTTATTCGTACACTACGAGACAATCGTGATGGTACCGTGTTGGAAAGAGGAATATTTTGTTAAATGTCAGATCTCTATTCAATAATATCTTTAATGAAGTTAATGCTTATTAACGGATAAGTACCATAACTTGCTTTGTTTAATGTTTAAAAGCGTGTTTGTGTGTATTATATTTTATACATACACATTTAGAAATAAACTTTTAAATTCACGTGATTTGATTTTTTGGACATCCTCGTATCTTTACATAGTATAGAAAACTAAGTCGCATCCCAACGTTTGTACCTACGCTTAATATTTTTTAAACTACGTAAAGTACGTAATGGACTTTAATAGATAGAGTGATTTAAGAATAAGGTTTATACGTATAGCTTGATAAGCCTTGCGAGGTTGGGGTGGATGTACAGTCAGCGTCAAATAGTTCGTGACACCCAAAGTGGCCAAAAAGTTAGCAACACGACCTTATTTTAACTGTAACAATGACGTGATGTGTTTGGCTACTTTGGGTGTCACGAACTATTTGATGCTGACTGTATATGTATATAAGTATTATTTTCTATTACTACGTCTATGTTTATAGTCAGAAGATTATAATGAATATACTTATCAATTTCAAGGCCTATATAACTTCCAAACCGCTCATGAAACATAATTGTTATTGCGCATAGATTAAGCATCTAATTTTAAATGAACTTGCAATTAGTAAGTAATACGTAAGATGTACCACACTGTTTCGCTGGCAGCGTGGTATAAGTAACTAAATTCCGATTCCGACTCTAACTTTTGATAGCATCGGGCTCCATAGAAATTCGTTAGTTGTGCCCATTGCCAGTCGATCGCTTTGCGTTTGTTACTAGTACCACAAATACAGAAGTGGGTAAGGTCAAAGTGGCATCGTTTGCGCCTCGCGAGGGTTTCGTTGCGACACGCGCAGCGCACAAAATTATGCGACGAAAGCAAAACCAAACGAACGACAGACAGATAACGCTCCCATGTGACACCACATGTTATGCCGGAACCATAATTATAGTTCTCATTGGAGATGTGGGTGCAGGGCAGGTAGCAAATCGTGAACCATCGACACGAACACATTGTTACCAGCAAATATTTTATTTGTTTAACAAATCCAATAGTTATCTGGTTACACATATTAATTATATCTGGTCACTGCCAATAAACCTTCAGTTGCGATTGACGTCGTCGTTGATAGCTTCTTCTGGTCGCCTTTGCTGCATAGGCAAGTTTTAGAACTTTGCCCACCCACCTGGTCGCGAAATTCCATTATTTTGTGTTCAATCATTTGATTTTCACGTAATAATAGTTGTTTTTCTCGAAACAAAGCACGCTTGGTCATTTCAGCTCTCGCGACGCGCTGCCACATTCTCCTTAAGCCGCACGTAGTAGAAATAGCATTTAAAACTAACGATTCATCTGACTGCTGTTTATTTAGCTTTGGCTTAATTGTTTTGTTTTGTACGAGTACAGGAGAAGAAAGTGTCTCTGTTCCGTAAGGGAGAACTTTCTCACGCTGAACCTCGAATTTTCTACACATTGCAGCCATGCGCAAGATCTTCTCTGCTTTTTTATGACCTACGTTTAACCATGCTAGAGCACTATCTGTTGCTTTAACGAGTGTTCCTAATTGCAACGTATCTAGTTTGACTCCGTTAAGCATGCGCATTTTCATTCGTTTGCAAGCCGCGCGATGTCTGTCCCGCCTGTCTCTGAATATCGCCTGTTTAGTGCCAGATTCGTACGCCGCCAATTCAGTCCGCAGGCGTTTTAGTAAATCGCCACTATTGGCTATTTTCTTGCCTTGGGTAGCTATTACGTCAGCTATCACATTTTCTTTAAGACGTAGTATACGAACTTGTCTCTGATTGTAAGCAGTTTCGCTTACATATGCTTTGAGTACAGCCTTATATTCTTCCCACATGTTATTATAATCGTTTTCTAAGAGGGAACACAGGTTTTCTCGTTCATCTGAATATTTGGTGCGTTCTTCGTCTTCTTTTACTAGATCTTCGCCTCGTGTAGCCCACATACGGGCATCGGAGACGTGATGAGCATGATATAATAACAGCTGTTGGTGTGTCTCAGCAGTGTTGTGGTCCTTCATTATGACAACAGCAGCATCCTTGCCCCTTTTCAGTAGATCCGCTGTCCTGCGATCGTTTTCTTCAGACAACGCCTCTAATTCTGCAAGAAATTTAACTATCATATTGTCTATGGTATCGCAAAAGCTAGCCACTGTGCGTTGAAATTGGTCATCTGCTACGGTCATGAGCCACATTATGTATGCGATTTGGTGATCTTTCTTGTCATAGGATCTTTCGAAAGTATTCCACATGATTTCGATATCTTGTTTGAAGACTGGCTCTTTTATTTGCAGCATAAGCGCCCGCCAGTTGCGGTCCAGTTCGTCACGCTTTAGCGATTGTGCCTTTAGTTCCCGTTCGAGCTGGGCACGCTTTAGTCTTCTACGCTCCGCAGCTTGTGCAGCAAGTTTTGCTTCTTTCTGTTTCTTTGATGGCATTCTGTATTGTTAAATAAATGGCCCTATAAAATTTTCGGTTGATCAAGTTTGTTTGCTGGCGGTTTGTCGGTATCAGTTGGTATGTGGGTAATGTCTAAGTCTCTGTGACAGTATAGTTTTTTTGCGAAACTATCAACTTGAAAATATTGTCAGCCTAGAAATAGGTTGGTAGACAATTATAGTTTTCCTATGGATTTATTAGGCTTAACGAATTTTCTGCTGTAATCGTTAATTATTCATGAATTTTGAAAACAATTCTACCTAACCTAAGCTGACATCTTTATACCTGATAATCTTCCTTCTAAATACTATGTTTGTTTCATAGGCCCGCTATCAATCTCTGGTCGGTGGCAGCGAGCCCTTACAAAGCTACCTCCACAAGCGAATAGCAGAGAATCTTAACAGCGAAGCGGCCCTCGGAACCGTCACAGACGTCGCTCAATGCGTGGAATGGCTGCGCTCAACATTCCTCTACGTTAGGGCGGCTAAAGATCCGAAGAGGTACCTTGGATTACCACCGGCAGCCCCCACGCATCTAATCTTGAAGAAAATTGAAGGTAAGGTACTGTTTAAAATAGATCACCTGCTTTCGGAATACGGGAGATACATAGATTAAGTTCTTTTTCGAAGCCGGTTATGAAATGAGTAAACGAAGGGAAATAATACAGTTTAGTTTAATTAGTCTCACCGTTTAGTAGGCGTTCTAGTAGAATTTGGTATGCCATAGCATAAGAACGATATCAATGCCATTGAAATTTAGCTATTTTGGCATGAATTTAAGCCCATTTAAATATAAAGTGAGTATACAAAGTTATTTTTTTTTTAACCACAATAGAATATTGTCACCGCTCGCTGCGACTGGAAGTAAATATGTTGTCAGCGATTGCCTCATTGTAACAAACGAACACACAAATACTTATAAGGGAATACGAACATGACAGTCATTATAAAATACCAATAAATGACGACACCTTACGAATAAACGTGATTCAACTGCATTGAACTTTTTAGCCTCTACAGCTAATTGTTAATGATTAAGTATGTATTTTTTTCTATGTGACAGGATAATTACGGAGATTAAAGCGAAAGATTCCCGAGATAACCTGCTTATAACCGTATTTTTCTAATAGGCTTTGTATTAAGATAAATCTGACAAGAATTCATTAAATGTATATTCGTTTCGAAATAGATACCTAGACTAGATTCTACAATTTATTGCGAACCCATAAGTCGTGAGAATCTTTATTAATTGTAGCAATTAAAATTGTTAACGCGATGGAATGTAATAATCGATTAATATAAATGATTCAGGTATGTGTGATTGTCGTGTATTGTTTTTTATTATAAGCCTATTCAATTCAAACAAACAAACAAACAATCTTTCCTCTTTATAATATTAGTATAGACTAGCTATTACCCGCGACTTCGTTCGCGCACAATCAAATTTTGCGCTAAAACTTCTTCCTCTCCCTATCCCGCGGGAGTTTCGACAAGTCTTGAAATTAATTTTCAGCAGTTATGATTCCCTACTTTTGTGCCAAATTTCAAGACTATAGTAATGGAGGTAGGCTCTCTTTTCAGTGGACTTACGAACCCCATTTATTCCCTACCCCTTGTGAATTTTGAAAAATCCCTTCTTAGTTAGTGCACCTCTATTATACTGAATACTGAAGCAATATTTATTTACGCTACGACTCTAGGCAGCTGCGACTTTTGACATGTTTATCGCTATCCCGTGGGAACTATGCAATTTTCCGGTATAAAAGTAGCCTATAACCTGACCGGTGATTTTCTCAACAGATTAGTAAAGTTTCCATCAAAATCCGTTCTGCCGTTTTCTCGTGATGCGCTCGTAAATATACAGACAAACAGATAAACAGACAAAAAATTTAAAATCTGTTGAATCGTTTTCTGTTATCGATTCTAAGTATCCCCAGCAATTTTTTTTTTAATATCTTCCATGTACAGACTGACCCTCTAACTATAGATTAACTAGAGAAACTATAGATGGAGTAACCTATAGATTGCTCTTAAACGGGAGTAAACAACTAAGCAACAGGCATGACGATAGGAAACTTTTTACTATAAGTCGTAACATCTTCATTTGTAATTCAAATTGCTGCTTCACGTTTTCTCATAGATTCAGGAAATCATGTTTTTTTTTTTACAGCCAACACAAACAAATATTTTTGTTACGGTTAAGGCTTATTCTCGGACGTTAATACGGTAATTGTTTGATAGTTGTAAACATTGTGCCCCACACCAGTTCCTCAATTGGGTCTGCCGGTTATTTATTTATTATACATGAAGAATTTTTAGAGTTGGCAATACATGCTCCGGTGTTGCTCGTTTGCCTCCATAGTTGTATAAATAATAAATAAATAAATATCTTCGGACAAATTACACCAATTGACCCAGCCCCAAACTAAGCAAAGCTTGTACTATGGGCACCAGGCAACGGATAAACATACTTATATAATGTAGATAAATACATACTTAAATACATACAACATCCAAGACTCGGGCACAAACGTTCGTATTCATCATACAACTGTCTGCCCCTACCGGGATTCGAACCCAGGACCTCTAGCTAGCTTCATAGTCAGGGTCACTAATCACTAGGCTATCCGGTCGTCAATAAAAATATGTAATTACATTGTACGTCAACCTGCTGTAAATAGCACTCACTGCTCGCTCGATACGCAAAAGCCATACAACACAATGACTCTTTATTGAACACCACATATACATAGATAAAATTAATGTTTACTTCTTGGGATCCGATAGATAATCCGATTTTCCTGCCTTGAAATCGCTTTCAGTGTGAAATCCTACTAATATAATGGCATGTGAATTTGTCACAATAAAACTACTGGAATAAAATTAATTAAATTTAGCACACCACACAAATATGTTTTATTTAAGCTGGGTTAACCTCAGGCATACACGTAGGATATTTTTTATCCTGATATTCCTTCGGGATCGAGATTAACGCATGTAAAATCCCAAATCCACTGCTAAATCAACAGACATTATGACATTTTACTGAGCGTTCTTTATGTAAATGTCTTCATCTTCAATTAAATGTAGACGATAGACTTATATTACACAAATGGCAATTCCTATAATCCCGCAATTTTAACCGCCAGCTCTTACGGACCACGCGAGCGGAGCCGCGGGTAAAAGCTAGTATATTACATCACAAGCGCTCCAGTTTAACGTAGTCATTTTATGCGGCCTCGGCGGGGTTCCGGCTTAAGATGGATTGGACGCATCCTTAGCATTTGACGACACACGCGATCGCGCGAGGTGCGCCTTAAGTGAGGGCTGACATGCGATTTTATCTCAGAGTGCCTTATATGTTTGCTTTGGCGGAATATCGACACAAAAATTAACAAAGGGCTGTCATGTATGTCATAATCTTCAAATTGGCCTATATAGGTCCTGTTACCCTTGGCTCTATCTACCTCGTAATGGATGAAGACGTGGTTATAAAATATGTAACACCTATGTATGGATAATCATTAAAAATAAGGGTCGTCCGAATTGCTTTCATCATCTTACTCGCTAATCCTTTTTTTTTTTTTTATTTATAAAAAAATTGCCGCCAAGCAGCAATGCTTTTTCACCGGCTGTCTTACTCTCCACTTTTATGCTTGCTGCACTTGCTGGCAACACAAATGCTCCGGTTTTGGGGATATCCATGGACAGTGGTGATTGAGTACTTACCATCAGTTACACCATTTGCCCGTTTGCTTTTCTTGTTTTACATACATAAATCACGTCTTTATCGCTTACGAGGTAGACAGAGCATAAAGTAACAAGACCTAAAGGCCACGTTTATCATGAGTTTTTTTTCGCGTGTGACTATTATATTGATATACAGATACCACCTTTTGATGAGACTCAATAAGGGCTTAATAAACGATGCCAGGGGGCCTGTGAATCGTTGGCTTTCTTACATCCGGGTTTTATAAATATTATAATTATTGCGTATTAATTCAATAGAATAATCATGCGACATTAATCTCGCTACGCGTTTACCATTTGCGGCGAATGCCTTGTTACAGCATGCCCTTTAAATACGTTAAGGTATTTGAAGACGCTGCCAGTAATGAGGGCTTGGATCTTTTAATGCCTAGTTTAAATGCTGATCATAGTCATCTTCGTAATACTCGTAATATTCAATACCTTGTAATATCAACGCGATGCATTGGTATTTTTCCACCATGATTCATAAACGATTGTGAAAAATATGATAAGTTTTTAAAGTCAAACCAGGGTATGAAAAAAATAGCGTACCTAAAATTACAAGAAGGGCACAATTTTGAGCTTTATAGAGAAACCTGGTAGAAGGAATGTCTTGTTTTTCCAGAATTATGTGTAAAAGCTATGAACAGCTTGGCGAGTTCTGGACTTATCACAATGGATGAGGCCAGCTGCATTGAATCGACTGAAGCCGGTCGTTTGATGTCCATATTTTATCTGGATGTGGAGACTATGAAGAACATCATGAAGGTATTTTAAAATTACGCTCTAATACCTTGAACCTAACAGTTAACCTAGATAACTGTGACCCGTTTCTATAAGTTGCAATTTTCAAGTGTAAACTGGCAACATCGGCCAATAACTCGACCATTAATTGGTTGATTGAACTAATGTTGCCAATTTACATTTGTAAAATTGTATCTTGTCGCTGTGAGAGCGTCCCTAACCAATATTTTGTCACAGTAACGCGGAAGGTCAGCTAAACGATAGTACTTACCATTGGAATGGAAACTGCTATTTACGAAGCGGTGTTCAATAACTTTATGGTACACTAGCCGTTGCCCGCAACTTCGTTTGCATAGAATTCGTAGTAGCCTATGTGTCATTCCAGACTATAATCTATCTATGTTCCAAATTTTTTGTTTTTTTTTGTTTTAAAAAAAAAAAAAAAAAATTCATCCAGATCGGCCCAGTACTTTTTGAGCCTATTCATTACAAACATACAAACATACAAAAATAGGTACAAATCTTTCCTCTTTATAATATTAGTATAGAAGTATAGATAACTACTCGAGAGTATTTAAAAAACTTTTTATTTTCAACTAGGTAGATATTGTCATGGCCTAAAAGTATAAAGCCACGCTCCTCCGATTCCCTTCTCGGTACTAACTGTGGTTGGCTTGGCAGATACCCGGTATCAATTTATCACTACCTTCTTGATTTACCGAAGAGCTCATAACGCCGTAACACGACCCTGGCCAAAATAAACTCTTCCACGAACTTGCTCAGTCTTAATTATGTAGGTATTTATAAAATACGGTACCTACAAAACACGTGATAAAAGTACCTATTTACTCATATGTTTTCTTTAATGAAAATTTTAAGATGCTTTTGCATTATGAGCTTTGAAGACGTAGGTAAGGTAGGTAGGTAGGCAGGTACGTATTTTGTAGTTTCCTTTTACTACAAGTTTGTTATATGTACCTACTTACATTTTGGCGGGCAAACCTACCTAATTTCTGGGTTGTGGTTTGTGGTACTGACAAAGACTGACAATATTATTATTTATTTACATGCTAGCTAGTTAAAATATGTGGTTTGATAATGTTTATTATACAGGCCCTAACACTAACACGATTCACTAAATCAAACGTCGTAAAATGAACATCACGCGTTTATTTAAATTTACGTATACCTACGTAAATTAATTAAATGTGGTACCTAATAAACTTGGAAACCCACTTAGGCTTTGCAATTTATCAGCCAAGTTTAAAAATCAGAAAATATTTTATTAATGAGTAGATCACACTTATTCAGATTGACGGTACAGAAAACTTAGAGCTTTTGCTCTTACTCGTCTGCAAAAGTCACGAGTTATCAGAGATGCACCTAAGAATGGACGAGCGACGATGTCTCAATCTGTTGAATAGGAATAAGGCTGCGGCTACAATACGGTTCCCTATGAAGGGCAAGATTAGCACACGGGAGATGAAAATGAACTGGTAATTATGATCAATTAAATAGCCACTACTTATAGCACACTAATTATATCTTTAACTAAAGGACCTAAAGACCGCGACCGCTTAATTAAGTCCTCACCCGCGCGACACAGGGGCGCGGGATAGGACGACAAAGGGGTGCTCACTCGGTGCGGGCGGGTAGTGCGCCTGCCCCCGCACCTCTCTCGGCCCCCGCGGTTGTCCCACCCCTGCGCCCCGGCACCACGCAGGCGAGGACTCATTTAAGCGGTCGGTCTAAAAATAAGACGCCTCCTAGCGCTAAATGCCACAGATTCTAAGTATAATACAATTTCTAACTTTACCACCGAGTAAGGCAATTGTCGACACGGGCAATGCTCTTGATGTTTCGTGCTAAAAATTCAACTAAAACTGCTGTTATGTTTTCTATTTACAGCATTATTCAAGCTTGTTTAGGTTGCCTCCACATCCCGGAACCATCTTTGAACCAAGAAGCTATAAAAGTGATGAAAATTGCAGGCAGAGTTTGCACGTGTTAGTTTTTCATTATTCAATTTCTAGGGTTACTTACTTACTCATTTACCTTTTCTATTTGTGTACACTACGAATTCTGATTCTGCTTCAGTAGCAAATTCGATTTACAACATTGTCTAAAACTGTATAATAGTTCATAGGTACTACTGATAAGTACTTACTGCCATTGATAAATATCTAAGTATTTAGTAAAACAAATGAAATAATTGTCTGGGGACAGGTTTAGTAAGATACGTGTCGCGTCCAGAATTAGTATCCCAGCAGCCGCAATGCTTCTCAGCTGTGTTGAACTCCATTATCCTGGCCAAATGTATAGAGGCACATCTATGGGAGAACTCGCCCTATGTCAGCAAGCAACTGAAAGGGATCGGGCCCACGTTCAGTACTTTACTGGTCAGTGCTGGTATAACCAGCTTTATACTTTTGGAAGAGAGCCATCCTCGTGATTTGGAAAGGGTAAGTCATTAGGAACAAAATGTAGGCAAGATCGTGCTATCATCGAAGCTTTAGTTGGTTAGTTATGAGCTGAACAATCTCACAAGCAAAACTGTGCCTACTTAACTTCGTGTAGGTATGTTTAGTTTTAAATGGTCACAGTTACGTTTATAAAAATGAATTGTAGATAATGAACAAAGGACCACCAGCAGGGAACGTACTACGAAAGCAAGTCAGCTTGTTACCAAAATATCAATTAACGGCAACACCAATTGACGGCAGAACTATGAGCTTTCAGCTAATGTTGTTAAACCACTGCCACTTGTCAGAGAATATGGACCAGCTCACTGCTGGCGACAGCCATAAGAGCAACTTGATCGTTGGAGATTCCGAAAATAATTTGCTATTACTGACGCAATTCACGTAAGATAAAATGAATACTTACTATTACATTACAGTTTTTTAGGGATTTAAATTTATTTTTGATGGTTTTTCACAGAGACAGTGCCTTGATAAGCGTCTACGATGGCACAATGAATTTTGAAATAACAAGAAAACTAAATAACGAGCACAAAATAATGATCCATTGTATTAGTTCCAAATTTGGTAAGTAGGTATTTATATTTAAGACAGTAAATTATACTAAGTACGGAATGTAGTAAAGTTATTGTAACTTCTCGAACCAATTTTATTATTTTTAGTTGGCATCGACGCATATGCTGATTTTACATTCCTTGACTTGATACCTCAACCGACACGAGAAAGTGACTACTTTTGTAGTCCTAACCCAAACCTACCAACAAGTATAACAAGAAGGCAAACTCATATAACTGATGTGTTCAAAGAACGCAAACGAAAACCCAGCAATGATATTGATATCACCCAATGTAAAGAAAAGAAGAAACGAGAGACCAATTTGACTCAGAAATTGAAAGCACTAAAGGAGTCTTTTGGTAAAACTTCCAAAAAACTGAGAATCGATATAGATAAGTCGGCAGAAGCATCTAGCGAACTATTAAATGATCTTCTAAAAAGCCACGGTCAAATAAATAGTAGTCAAAAACTAGATAAAATTCAAGATACTACAGTAGGACAGCCCGATGGTGACCTTATCAACGATTTCACGTGTGAACCTTCGCAGGATATCGTGTTAAATGAAGATGATTATGTCTATATTAATGATTCAGAAATTGATAATATCTTAAGTAACATAGAATCTGAAATTTATAAAAGTGGCCGTAATTTTAATGAAAATCCTACGGAGCAGAATTTAAATTGTAACTTGAATCCAGTTCCACGAATAGACGAAAAGGTGCCTGAAACTAAAAATATTTATACAGACACAAAAGTTTTCAAAGAACTCGTAGGCAGAAGTCAAAACAAAAATGTTTTACAAATAGAAGATTCGACAAAGCGCAAAAACACTCAAACAAAGTCAAACTTCAGCTTTATGGATGTGATTGAAAAGAAAGCAAGCTCTGATGACACAGACATGGAAATTTCAAAAAGTGACTGTGGATTTTCGGAGGCGATAAAATCTCAAATAAGCAATTTCTTACAGCGCACAAAGGAATCAAAACTGACATCTCCAGGAATAAATCAAAGTTTTTATAACTTGGAGTTGCCAGCTGTTCATGTAACGAGAAATACAAGCACGAAAACTGGAGTGTACACACAAAATACTGAGCTATATTTAAAAAATGTTGCTGTCGAAGCCGACACTAAACCTGAAAATGAAATTCCGTTGAATAAAATCACCAACCCAGAGAATGGTTATCATGAGTTATACCGTAATTCAAAAGACATAGAATTACCACCTGTGTATGTTAAAAAAAAACCTGTGACCGAAATCAGCATAAACGCGCACTGCATTCAACAAGAGAATCCAGATGCCAATAATGATAAAAATGAAAGCGAATATGGTAAACAAGTCGAAATCGCAACAGTGAAGCCGATAAAGGTGCAAACACATATTGATCACAATAATATAGAAATACCAAGTCACTCAGTAAATAAAAGCATAGGAAAAATACAAAATATGGACAAAACAGTGACAGATAATAATACAATTTTGCAAACGGCAAAGATAATGATGCCATCTCATAAACCTGCTTTCTATGAAGAAAAAAATGATGGTCTGGATGCTGGATACAAATCTTTAATTCCATATCATCGTCAACTGGAGGACACTCAACCTGAAATAGAAAATATCAATGCGTTTAATTTGACTGTACCGGTTCGACCAAGCAACCGCGCAATGCACCAAAAACCTGTAACTATTAGAAGTCCGTCAATGATCACCCACATTACCAAAATGACGGAGAAATACGCTGAAAATAAACTTGAACAAGTCGAAATACTAAATAAATATTTAACTCCATGGCACCTCAATACTGAAAACGCATTGTTACCGTACAATGACTCATGTATGTTTGAGAACATACCAAACGGGAACTCCTCTGAAAAGCAAGATACGCAACTTAAAGTTCCTGCAAATGCGTCTTTGGTTTCATATCAAAGTGAACAGGGAAATGTTGAGTATAATGACGATAGTGTTAATGTACTTAACACGGCATTACCTGTATCCGATCCGATAGTAAATATAGTCTCAAACAATGTTTCGAGATCTAATCCTTCTAAAGTGAACAAAAACCCGGCGGTTAATCTACTGAAATGGAATACTCCACTCTGCTCTACCAGTTATCATTGCCAAAATCCAATGCCATTAGACAGTCCAAATTTAGAAATAACATATTCTGACAATAGTAAGGAAACACAAGTAAACAGGTATTGTTACACATCTACAAAAATTGACGTCTGTACTAAAAACAATGCTGATCATCAACTTCGAATCATAAGAAAGCTTAAGGTAGATGTAGACATAACAGAGTCAGTAACGCAAGAAAAAATTAAGATAAATAAAATGAATTTTCAAAAAGAAAACTTAGATGCTCAAAATGCTGGAAGTGACGAAGTACAGCGCCTGTCTGAGCACGAACAAAAATTAAGATTGAAAAGAAAGGCTGAAGACTGTGAACCAATCTTAGATGAAACCAACACTAATGTAGTGTTGGTTGAATCTGATCATCCTAAAATGAATAATAAAAATCAAGAGGATGTTTGCGATATAGATGAAGAATTAAAACATTGTACTTCAAGTAACAATGTCTGTAGTATATTGAAAAAATATAGTAAAATTTTAAGGTAAGTAAATAAAAACTTGAAAATCAAGAAGTGACTCATAAATTAGGTACAATAATCCTGTAAATACTTAAGTGACAGAGAGAGTAGGTAATTACAATTTTCATTGTCAATTTCAGCAAACCTGGAATCGTCAGCACTCCAACCATTAGTAGAATTAATAAAAACAATGATGTTAGCTTTACATCCTGCATAAAAACTAGTCAGCCTAAGTCCAATGTAGCCAAGTCAAGGCGACCTTTTAGAATAGAAGATATTCACACCATAGATGTGCCTGCTCAAACTACTGTTGAACCTAGTCGACCCGCTGCTGATAAACAAGTAAAAGCACACCGGGAATGTTTACAACGGACAGTAATTACAGAAAATGAAGTTAAACCGCCGGTTATCAAAACAGAAGCTTACCATAATCTCGATGTTACCGAGCAATATTATGTTGTCAACGAACAATCACCTATCCCATCTCCTATATCCGTCCTCAGCTTAGAACTGGACCCCATAGAAAACATCAAAGATGACAATATGTTTAACCCAAAGGCGCTACTGCAATACTTCAGTACAGACAGTAAGAGTGATACAGAAGTAATAGCTCCTCCGGCAGAATTTTGTGATGCTTCAGCTTATTCGCCCACTATGCCGACACAGCATGTCACAGAGGGCCATTACGAATACGACTGTGACATACAAGAGAATTCCATCTGGGAAGATGAATGTAATTTAAACAATAACAATAGTGTTTTAGGTAATGACCAATTTCATTCATCGCCGGAACAAATAGAAACATGGACTTTATCACGGGACGACGAGAACGCATGTTACATGTCACAACCACAACCAATTTCCTCTGTTCCTTGGGTAATCTCGCAAAGAGCTGGCAGCTCTCAAGCGAGTTCAGGATTCGGTTCAAGTCGAACACGACTGGGTCAGTTCAAATTTGTTCGCAAGGAACCGCTGAAACCTCGATAAATCCCTACGACATCAAAATGATTTATCTACTTATTAGTTAAACCAACATAAACATTGCTCAATTATTAGTATTCAGTATTTATTCATTCATTACTTTAGACTTACTGATTTTCAAATTAAAAAACTGAATACCGATTATTCGAATTAAGGTGACAGCTGTGGGCTAATTTACCTTACTTTCCCAAATAGAATAAGAATGGCAAGGTTTCTTCAAAGCCCGAGAGTTATGGCGCGCGCACTTGTGCTACCCATGCTGCTTTATTAGCGACCCTCTGCTCTTCTGTGGATTTCAGTACTTGTACATGTTGTAGTACCTACTTAGTTTTTATTAATAAATATTATAAGTTACATTTGACTATAACGTGTTTTGATTTTAAACTTCTTTTCTCACTTGTGTTACACTCCAGCAGGAGCAGGCCTATTCCAAAGATAAAAATTTGAAATTCGCTTTGTGTCGTCCCACTCACACTAATAGGAATAAGGAGTAGGTAGTCATTGATTCGGAGAGTGAGTGGAATAGCATGACACGCACTTTAAACGTCGAAAGCTAAACATGTCTGTGTTAACCTTCCGTTTAAAACTGCACTCGACACTTTGCAAAATGTATGTACCTATGTATTTATAAAGGATCGACCACACTGCCGCGTTTACGCAGTGACGTGTTGTAGGCGTCACGTTTTCTCACCATTTCTTTATACATTTTGTTGCATAAATGCACCATCAACGTCTTTTAAGCAGCGGTGCAACCTTTACTCTTTTGTATCTACCCACAAAAGATAAAACAAAAGTCCACGCGAACGGTCTAACCCCTTTATTCATAAACGCTCTATAGGCTTCTGCTAACTTAGCAATCGTTTGTCCTTATCTGTGAAAGGTAAATGTCAAAGTCACAGATAAGGACAAACGATTGCTAACTTAGCAGAGGCCTACAGAGCGTTTATGAATAAGGGGGTAAAACATCAGCCGCTCGAAAGTGCGCCTGCAAAACAATTCTTATCTAGTGGCAGATTTACACATATTTGCCGTCAGTAGTAGGCTATACAAATTTTGTCGTCTGTTCTGTATAGTAACTATATTGTATTTTTTTTTTATTTAATTTGCCGCCTTAGGCTTCAGCTTTTTAAGTTTTCTGGTAAATCCACCTCTGGGCTTGGTACTGAGAGCAGTTTTCAGCTAAGTCGCGTCGTGTCGTGGCGTTGGATCATCGACGCGGAAGGAGTCTGCAAAACGAGTTTGAAATCCGAGTCGAGGGCGAGGATTTTTTATATTATTATACGAGTCCAGTCCAGTATGTCACTTAATGGTTGAAGCTTGTATAGTGCTTTTCTCAAATATGAAACAAAAAAACTACAAAGACGAAATTAAATTAATTTGTATGTCCTTAATGTGTAATTAATTTTAATTATATTGGTGAAATTAAAATTGCATGACTACGAAATATTCCCAAAAAGTTTTTTGACCACCGCCCTAGATTGTAATCAAATGACGGAATTCTAATAATAATAGCTCTTATGTATAGTTTTCAACTTTTCTCGGGAACATTTCGGTAGCGCGATTCAGTATTGGGGCTGTCCGATACAGCGACATCCAGTGGCTAATAGTCGTACTAAACAAAACATTTCATCGCTGCACAAGGTAATTTTTTGGCTAAAGTATGCAACATCGTTCCATGAACGCCGGTGCTCTTAAAGTTGGAATCGACATTTGTTAAATATAATGAATTTGCAACTAATTTACTAATCTATTAAAGGTATAACATTTATAAAAAGTTATACATTTATTGTTCAACCTTTTTGAGTTGTAATGAGTTAAGTTCAAATTACAACGTATGTAATGAGATTTGTTGTAATCGTACTGGACAAGTTTTTGTTCCGGATTCAAAACCTCTACTTACTAGAGACTTTGATCACTGTCCGGTGACTTAACTTATTTGAAGTTACTGGTGACTTTTTAATGATGTAATGGCGACTTTACGTATCATGTTTGAGAAAAATTAAAATCTTAGCACTTTATTGCTGGTATCTAAACAAATTGTTTTTATAAAAATACTAGCTTCTGCCCGCGACTTCGTCTGCTTAGAATTATACATAAAAACCTTCCTCTTGAATCACTATCTATTAAAAAAAACCGCATCAAAATCCGTTGTAGTTTTGAAGATATAAGCATTACATAGGGACAGAAAAAGCGACTTTATTTTATACTATGTAGTGAAAATGCATATTCGAGAGGTACCTACATTGGAATGAGCTACTTTTGCTACCATTTTATATCCGTATCTGTAACGGATAGAAAGGTTCCCGCTAGGCTTTATTGTCCAATATCCCAGGTTTGATCATTCGCACCTTATTTACAACGAATTGTGATTCGACATGTATGCTGAAAGAGCTTCCACTTGATACCACAATCTTAGGCCTTAAAATAACAGCGAGGTCCGCTTGCTCCATAACTTCTAAGGCCGTTTTACCGTTATGGTGAAGGTACATAAAAAAAACATTACTTATTTTAAGCAACATCAAAATTTTATTTAATTAGAGCAAACAGTGTATTGACAAAATCCATTACTTTACGGCATTTTATTTAAAACAAAATAAATAGACAACTATGCAAATGTGAAATCGAAGTGTTCACAAAAAAGTGACAATATTCTACTACTAGATTATCCTTGAGATTAATCACAAGAAGTAAAACCAAGACTCACTAAACACAAAATAAACGATTCGCGCCCAGTTGTGCTGGCAGTACTATTTTATTTAGTCGGTCTTGGTTGAACAGAACTCCAATCCTTTACTCTGGTAAGTCTTTTCTAACTTGAACAGTGCGATTGATAAGGGCAGGTTGAACGCACACCATTCAATTTAAAAGAAACTCGGCGCGTGCAGAATCCTCGTCCTTGCCTCGCCGTCTCTGAAGCACTGACGACGATGCTGTACAGGTAGAAATTGTTACAACCTCTATACTTTGCATTAAAATAATGCCCATTTTCACAGGCAAGGGATCCTAACTCCGCAACCACTAATACCAGTGATATATTAATTCACTCTGACACATAGTTCTCAGCTTCCCTGCAAAGTTTTCCATCATGAATTTAAAAGAAAACCTGGACAGTGACTGGTTAAAATAGAAATAAAATCCATTTGCAATCCTGCCACATCTCTTCATTCGCAAAATCCAACCCTTGCACTTTGTAAGAAGTTCTTTGGTTCAAGTAAGGGACTACCATTTCTGAGCTTGTTACAAAGCAAAGGTCGGGCGGTTCGTCAACAAGACAAAATTCAAAGCTAGCTGAGAATACTTTTTCCGTTTAATGCTCAGCATGTTAGATATTCAAAACACACCAGACTTAACTAAAAGTTTGTATAATAAATAAGAACCAGATTAAGTAAAAAGATGAGCGGCTTTGCCATGATTATAATATACATTAAAAGCTAAGATTTAGTTTTGTTTCTTGAAAATTGATAATAATCATCCTTTTAGATGTGAATGCAAAAACATGCCTAGAATAATGCTGAATATTAAACTGGAAATATTATAGTCCACACTTTTTTTTACTTTTATATATATTTTATGCTTTTTTTTTTGTATTTTTCGTTTTTTTTTATTTTTAAGTAATTTCCACGCTGGGAAAATTACACTAATTCTATGCAAAGTATAGCTTGTATTATGTTATATGACCACTCCATACTTTGTTTCATTAAGTTTACGGGCTATGCAATTTATCCTCGCACATTGGCAGTAATAGTACAAGTGAAAAGTCACTTGTTGAATAAAATTTCATTGAAACGGAAGATCAAAGGGAATGAAATATCTCAAACATGATCACAATAGGGATAAAAGAATCACGAGTAAGATACTGCAAATGTGCCAGTTATAAAGCATAGCCCGAAGTGCTACTGGCACTGGCAACATGCCATATTCAAATGGGAAGTGGTGATTAAGATAGTGCTGTCTCAAAACCTAGCGACATCAGTCCAGGGAAATTAGCATTGTAAAGAGCTACAGTTCATAATAAATCTTATTAACATTTGGCCTGAGGTACTGATGTCGCAAGATGTTGACGAATTCACTTCTTGGTCATAATCTTGAGGTACTCGAGTGCGTTTTGCGCGGCAGAGGCCTGCGCATCCTTGCTGGTGAGTCCGTTGCCGTAGCACACGGCCACTGGCAGCGTAGACAGCTGCACCAGACACTGACAGCGGCCAGTCATTGATTTCTCCTCAATATCCACATATGTAACTTCAAATGATTGTTCAGAAGCAATCTCCTGCAGGAATTGGACGAAATTGAAGTCCTTGTTATTCAATGGAGTGACCTAAAACATACATATTGCTGTTATTGATTCAGTAAAAAAAAATGCTGGATATGTTGCCAACTAATTAACAATGTAAACTACATGCATGTCAACTTAATATTTACAATACAATGCAAATACTCTTGTATTTCATGCATTAAGGTAAACACACTAACTTGTTTCGCATTTGAATTTTATTTTACAACCCTACTATTTTCTCTTTAGTGTACAAAACTTACATAATATTATTAAGTTTACAACAAAAACCAAACCCATACATAATAAAAATTTTGCATACCTGCAACTTGGCCAGGTTGGGGCCGACAGACTGTTTGAGATGTTTGTGAAACTGCGACACCTTGTGGCTGTGACTTGTAGTCAGCGTGGAGATTTTACTATCTTTCAAGTCGGCATAACGGGCCGCAACTCCGCCCTAAAACATAACATGAATTATTAAAACGATTGAAAACCCTAGTTACCCTTCTTTCATTCCAGCTTGCAGGAGCCGACCGAAAGATAGTAAAACACCTGGCCAAGTGCTAACCGTTTCAGGAGAATGACACAAGGATGCCACGAGTCTATCATGGCTGTTAATAAATTTGGAAGAGTATTTATATTAGTTACACTGGAGCACACATTGTTAGCTTCAGAAAAAGTATATTAATAAAACTTGAAAATGGAAGATTAACATGTTTAACAACTAACAATTTTGTTTAAGGAAGTAGGTGTAAATATCTTTAGTGGTCAAAAAGTAAATTTAAGTACAGATTATAAGGAAAAACATTATTATGGAAGCTAGTTTCTTAAAATTAATTGAAACAGACTCAAATAATTTATTATTTACCTCCTCATCAGGCTGGAATGATTCCGGAGGGTTATCTTGCAGAGCTTGCCACATCTTGTAAGCAGCTTGACGCTTGGCCAGTTTCTTGGACTTGCCAGTGCCGACCTCACGACGCTTCAGAAGAGCACACACAATGGTGAACTGACGCTCATGCGGCAAACCTGTGGGCAAAATATTTAGGGTTAAATTAACTTGGCCGAAAATGGGGGTAAGTTTAAATAGTTTCATGAAACAGTTATAAGCTTTGGTTAGCTAATTAATAAGTGGGTTGTTTGATACTGATGCACAGCACTATTAAATTTTAAGCTCTAGAGAGCAATGTCAGTATAATTATATTATTAGTCCGGTCCTGACTAAACGAGCGACCTCACGAGGCAGCCAGTTTCGGTTCCATTTTGAGCCTTGCATCAAACTAAATCATGCATCATGCACCTGCCTCTCGAGGCCACTCGCTCGGTCAGGACCCGGCTATTAACGCTTTTCCTTGTTGTAAGATACTTAAAAGCATAAGTTGATCATTAGTTGTCATTATAAACAGGGACAAATTCGTACTTACGCCTGTTCACATTATCGTCATTCTCAGCGTGATAAGATGGTGGTGGCCAAAATCGCGACATGCAAAGCTCCTGCAGCCAACCAACAGGATTACCCATCAGCTTGTCTTCAAAAGAGGTTACCACTGCACCACTGTTGGATGAGAAAATAAATGTTAAGTCACTAACATTTCAATGTTAACAAACAATTAATCCCTATTCCCCTTGGTCACGCCATGACGCGTAAACAGCAGACATATTTCACTAATTCTTTTTTGTTGTGTTCATTATTGTCAGGACAACAAATTGAAACAATATTTTGGAAAAAATAAAAAACTGGAACAGGACTGAAGCTGGGTTGGGATGGTGGGTATATCACTATCACTACATATAGCATACATACGGATTTGGGGACAGAAAAAGCGACTTTATTTTATAATATGTAGTGATGTATGCTTATATTTTCAAAACTACACTACACAACGAATTTTGATGCGGTTTTTTTTAATAGATAGAGTGATTCAAGAGGAAGGTTTACAATATATAATACATGCATGATATACCGTGCGAAGCCGGGGCGGGTCGCTAGTAATAATACAATTTGATGTGCGCTACATACTAATCAGTTAGAAGTAGTTAGAAAGGCTAGACGGGAGGTTTGAGCTGAGGAAAATGCCATGAGGGAAGTAGTTTTACTTTTTCATAACCAGTTGTCTAAAAGCAGTATTTTTTGTTCTTAGTACTTACGTCTCGGGCACATTGCCATTAGCGGGTGTGTCAGCAGGTGCAGCCCCAGTCAACTTGTCCAGCAATGCCTTGGCAGCAGAGTGTTTCGCCTCTTTCTTGGAGCGCCCAGTTCCCATGGCTGTAAACAGTAGATTATCCAGTTTAGTTTTAATTCTATATAAAAATGCTAACAGAAAATATTTAATGCAAGAATTGAAGAAAAGTGGGTACCCCAACATTTTGTCCTTTTTCTCAAAATACTATTGTCGTTGTCAAGCTTTGCCATCTAACTTGGATAGTTAATAAACAATTTATACTATGATTATACTGTGCAGCAAAAAAATCTTGCAATCATGCTACAGGAAACGCGGCTAGCTACCCATTTCTATTTTGATTCCACTTTCCACTATGTTTATGCCCACAATCAAGCTAAACATGGCCTTTGGGTCTTGTTACCCTAAGCTGTCTACCCTGTAAGGGATAAAGATGTGATTTATTTATACATTTATGTACACTAAAATAATCTATGATCAACCAACAGCAACAATATTTACAGAAAATGAGGAAGCTAGGCTAACAGTAGTAGAATGAATAATGAAGCTTACCAACAAGATCAGCAACAGTGACCCTGTAGCGGAAGGTAGGTTCATGGATCATGCCTTCGATCTGGACCAGCTCATACTTGGGCACAGTGCCGCGACGAGCCAGCAGCTCTTGAAGCACCGACACTGGAGTCTTCATTGGAAGAGACTCCATTTCCTAAATACAAAATGTACAGAAGATTGGTTAACATTATGATATGAAAATCAGGCATCTACAATGTACCTACTTATATCTTTGACAATCATCAAAATGCAATTACTAACAGATAAATAAAAACAAAAAACTGATAATAAAAATGTATAAGAAAGAAGGTAGGTTAGCAAAGCAGATTCAAATTTATAACAGTGTATTCAGGATATTATATATTGAGAATAATGAGGGTAGTGCAAAAAATAAAAAAAAACAGTTACCTATTTCAAAATGGATTTTTAGTGAATGATAAGCAAATTTGATTGGAACAAAACATGATGCGCTTGTCACTGCTTGAAAATTGTTAACGTTTGAACTAAAGATATGCTTGTCAAACAACTCCTGCAAAAGTGAAATAAATAAAAAATGAGTATTTGAAGCTGTGTAGTGTTGTCAATTGTCCTTGACAAAAAATATTGTCTATTTAGGGACCCTTCAATTTCGCTTTGCTAGGTACCAAGTTAACTAATTTTCAAAGCTTAATTTAAGTATCAAGCATGTATTACTACTATTATTATTATTATTATTAAACATATCCGATGACCAAAAAATGTTAATAGAGATTAAATTATTTAAGTGTATTGAGTTTGTGTACATAAAGCATGCTGAAACAGTTCTTGATGATGAGATAATTATAAGTATTTAGGTGTAAAAACCAAAGAATAGTTATTTAACACGTTGAGTGCGGTACAAGTCAATTTGGAATCGTATTGGACTTTCGCTTGGTGCGACGTTAGAAAATAGGTTGTCTCTGTCTGGTGCGGGAACGATTTGACTATGAAATCCTGATGCCCAGAAAGAGTCAAGTATACATTATTTGTTATGGCTTTAAATACTATCCAATAGGAGCCTTAAAAACATACAAGACCAATTCGACTCGTACCGCACTGGACGACAAAAAAATACAATCAGTGCGGTACTGGTCAAAAGCGTCTCGTATGCTACCGTCTTGTATCGCACCGCGGGAACTTGTCAGTGCAGGCTAGTGCGGTGACCAATGCAGAGTTGTATGTACTGAGGCGTTTACGAAATTACGTTCATTTGTTTAGTTTCGTGGTAGTTTGTGTAGTTTAGTGACCAGATGACATCCTACTATTCATCATTTAAAGAGGCTTAAAATGGTATCGAAAATTAATGATGAGTATTTTGTTCGGTACATGCATAGTAAATAAATGTATGGATTTTATACAACGCAAAGAATAATAAAAAGGATAGCTTGCTGAATTTCAGGGAATATATAATAGAAATCATTAACAAGGACTAAACTGAAAGACAGAAGTATGGCAGGAAAAAAGAAAGTACCTACGTACATTTCAAAAAGGAATTATAAGCATTGATCTCGTTAAAAACTCTAATTTATCTCAAATAAACAAAATATAAAAATAAATAAATCTCGATACCTATTTTGTTTTACTATATTTCCCCTCCCTACCAAATTATCGATACAAATAACTTAAACCTGTTCCTGTGGTGCGGTACGAGTCAATTTTGTATCGTTAATTAGATATCTTATAATTCCTAAACCATAGCCACTAGTTCGTGGCGACGATAAATTTAGGTGATTCAGTTCGTCAACTTCCTATTGCAATCCTTAAATTGATAATTTGTAGTACCAATTAAGATATATTAAGCAAAACTTAATCGTCTAATTACAAGCCTTTATAGTCTTGTACCGCACCAATAAAAAAATATGTTACAATTCCAAATTGGTATGTATAGCACTGAGCGTAAGTTTTAAAAATGGAGCCTCGCATTCAACATGTTAAAACTATCTTAGGTAGTGTGCTAAATATGGCCTTCGGTCTTGTTACTTTAGGCTCTGTCTTCCCCATAAAGGATAAAGACATGATTTATGTATGTATGTAGGTATGTATTTGGTAGGTACTAAGATTTTTTATTAAATATGAACACACCCTCTTAGCAGCTTCATCTAACGGCAGTCTCTCCAAGCTGTTGGGTGGTTTCGGGCGGTTTTGGTAGCGGCGACGCGGACCGTGTTGAGCGTGCTCGCCGTCCGGTCCAGCGCCGTGAACCGGCAAACCGTGGACAACTCCCGGCACTCCTCCATGGACCACCCCGACGGCACCCACCGGGTGAGGATGTACCACTCCACCCTCCATCTGCTTACACCGCAACATCGTCAAAACAAGGCTAACACTTTATTTAAGTACCTAATTGGGTATTAAATTGTACAAACAGTTCGTGGCCAAATTAGTTTCGTCACATGTGACTCGAACGGCGGCCATTACAGTAGTTCAAGATGGCTCCGAGTGCAACACCGGACTGCCGGTATATAAAATAACCCTAAATTAAATAATTATAATATTTATAAACTAGAGTAAAAGAAAGCAAAATCACTAATCTTGAATAACATCGTGAAATTTCATAGAATTTACGACAGTAAAGCTAAGAAATCACTAAAATAGGTTACGATGACAGCTTACCTTCTTACTAACAGAAAGTGAAATGTCGGTATATTATTACCCCGATAAAAGATCAGGCAAGAAGTAATGGATAAGCAAACAATTCTTATTCTAATAAAACAAATGAAAATCGGTAATTACTGACCGTTGGAACGAATCTAAATCAACGAACACCGGAACACAGCAAGACGACACAGCAGAACAACGCAACGCAGCGCAAGCTGGCAGCGGATTAAACAACAGACTAGACTAGATTATTCACAGTAGGTAGACAGACTAGACTAGATTACACAGGAACACAGACTGAATGAACTGACTACTAAGACATGGACTAGAAATCTATAAAATAATTCAATGTCTATGATTGTAATGAAACTCCCACAATGTATATTTGAAGCATAAAAACTCACGTGTGGGAGGCTATTATATGTTCAAACATGACTTTTTGAAACTTTTCTTAGACTTGAAACACAAAGTGCGGGAGGATAAGAAAAGTTTTGTATAAAAAGGTTTGTCATAAACAGTCCACCCAATTTTTAAACTTTGTCGCTTTTTCCGTTCGCAAGGTTGGTGTACATGATACAAAACTAGATTAATCTAAAGACTGAAGTTGGTTTTGGGCTTCGGCTATTAATTTTTAACGTTCTTTTGACTTGTCGTTAGTTCAGTTTCAACGCAAAGCCAAATTATTTAGAAATAATAGTTATTTTTAAAAACAAACACAATACCATAATAATAAAGGAATTGATAATAGAGAACAAAGAATAGTTGACTAAATAAAATACCGAATTTAAGAACTTATCTGTGCTCCTTAATCCAAAATTCCAAAGATCGTATCTTGCAGTCCCTCTCACTGTAACATAACAGTAATATTATAAAAGAGTGAGATTTGAACTTTGTTGCATTTTGAATTTGGCTGCGTCAAATCACTACTACAAATTGTAAAGCATTTTCTTTTAGTTAGTTACTTTTCAATTCTTAGTTTGGTAATTTACAAGAGGGTTCGAACTTGTAGAGGAAGCTACAAATAAAAATTTAGGCTGATTTTATAATATGCCTCGGGAAAAGAAGTCAAAACAAAATTGTATCAATATTGTGTATTTGAAGTGTCAAAAACATTGTTATCAAAGTGACACATGCCACGTGACACGTCAAGCACAAAGTGTAGGAGCGCATTATGAAACTTCGAGCAAGGTTAGGCTACTCTTGCGTCGTGGAAGTTTATCTAGTCGATGACTAGCAGGGGTCGCTACAGTCGTGGAATTGAGAATGTTCTCAATTCATAAATTCGGTTATAAACTGTTTCTATTATAGGTACCTATGTTACTAAGTAGTAGTATTGTTTGCACAGGAGGCCGTAGGAAAAGAGTTAGTAGTTGTATTTATGCAACCGCGGGAAACTTCGTCGGCGCGATGTAGAACATGTGTGACGTCATTGGCGCAAGCTACTCGTGCGTTGTAGCAGTTTATGTATGGTAGTCGATGTCTTTGTCTAGATGGCGCTAGGGTTGCTACAAGTCCTTGCGCTGTGTTCCGACTTGCTCTTTTGTATTTATTGATATTTATTTTCGTATTATCTATTGCCTGATTCTGTAAAAGGGGTCGCTTTACAAAATCTTATAACTGCCTATATACACCGTGTTTTTTTTTTATTTCCGATAACTTGGGCATATTTTACTAGGTGTATCCATAAAACTAAATGGTAGATTAGATTTTTAAATATTGCAAAAAAATATAACGAACCTAGTAATATGCCGAAGTTATCGGAAATCAAAAAATACACGGTGTATCATAATTTGCGAGAATGTATTCCGCGACAGGGCAATAATATGATAACATTCTGCCACTACGAGTATTCCAATGATAACTACGGCAGTGCTGAGTTAACACCAACTGATAGGTTTTAAAGCCATATCAGTCTCCTTAAGCCATTCCTTCGCGTAACAAGTGTTAAATATTCATTTAGAAATGTCCGACTCCGAAAAATTGCTGAAACAGGCCGCAATCCAGATCGGAGCTGGTGGGACTGCAGGGTTCACAGAAATTTGCATCATGTTTCCTCTGGACCTCGTAAAGACGCGACTGCAGTTGCAGACTACCGCTGCATCAGCGGTCAGCTCTGACCCTCACTATTACAATGGAGTTTTCGACTGTATGAGAAAAATGTATAGATACGAGGGACTGAGATCTTTTTGGAAAGGTATCCTGCCCCCGATCCTTGTTGAAACTCCCAACAGAGCTGTGAAGTTTATGACTTTCGAACAATCGAAAAGGTTTTTCTTGTTTGGATCCAGTGCACCAACGCCTTTAGTAAGATTTTTACCTGTTTATTTTCAAAATTATTTTTATTCAACATTTATGTCAATGTTTTCCCGCTGATCTGACCATGAATCATCTATTATACTATAATTAAATTTTAGTAGAAATATAGTGTAGGTAACTTTTGTTTACACGACAAGGAAGGAAAACGAGCAAGTGGGTCACCTGATGGTAAGTAAGCGAACACACACGGACACCTGCAACACAAGAGGATTGTAGATGCGCTGCCAGCCTTGAGGGCTAAGATACCTAGATATAAAATACCTCATGTATCTGTAATTTCACCGGGTGTCTTAATCTCCACGTCCAAACACCGCAGCGCAAATATTGCTGCTTGGCGGCAGGATTAGAGCATAAGATGCTGGTGGTAGCAATCCGGAAAACAAGGTCTTACCACCCGCAAACTGAATCGATACCTATACCTAGTTGATAACTTTATAGGTAGTTAAGTAGGTATTGTAATCGGTGTACAATCGGTACCTTAATGATGATTCTTTTACGATGAACTAGCTTCTGCCCGTGACTTTGTCTGCGTAGGATTATACACATAAACTTTCCTCTTAAATCACTCTATCTATTAAAAAAACCTGCATCAAAATCCGTTGCGTAGTTTTAAAGATCTAAGCATACATTATGGACAGACAGACAGCGGAAAGCGACTTTGTGTTATACGAGTACCTACTATGTACGGTCAAGTGCAAAAATAAGTATCGATACGAACTTTTCAAAAATATGTCCCACGACCTTATTACCCTGGTGTACGTAAGAGCGTATGGTACATATTATTTATTACACTTGACTGTACCTAGTGAAGCCGACACTCGAAAGATTTACTTTAAGCATTTGCAAAATATCAGGCGACTGTTCATACATAAAAACATTATATTTTCAGACATTTACCCTAGCCGGCCTTACCGCGGGCATCATTGAAGGCATTATAGTAAATCCATTCGAAGTGGTCAAAGTGACGCTACAATCGAATAAAGCGCTTGCCTCCCAACTACCCAGCACTTGGTCTATCACCAGACAGATAGTCAGAGAGAACGGCCTCGGCTTGCAGGGGATTAACAAAGGTCTGACAGCAAACATTATGAGACATGGTGTGATCAACATGGTGGCCTTTGGCTTCTATTTCAGCGTACAAGGTTACACTAAAGAATATGAAGTAAGTGTTTTGATTTATTTTTTTATTTGATGTGTCAAGGGGGCAAATTTATTCAGCCAAAAGTTAATCTACCGCTACAGCTTCAGAGTTAACAATAGCTTGATAAAGTTTTCTTACGAGTTTTACATGTTTTAAAACGCTAATCTACACAAATGATACAAATGATAAGCGTCATATACTGACTAGCTAAGATAACGGGTACAAAGTATGAAAACAGGACAAGTCCGAGTGGGACTCGCGTAGCGAGGGTTCTGTACAAATTCATCAAGTAAATATATAATCCAGTTTTAGCTAAGCCCTGCAAAGCAAATTGTAGGCAGTGAGAGGTCATTCTATATTGGTTACTTACATAGACAGACAGGTATAAAATATTCTGTATTTAGTATTCGTTGTTGTAGACACAACAGAAATACATCATCTCTGTGAAATTTTCAACTATCTAGTTACCACGATTAAGGTGATATAGCATGGCGAGAAATAGATGGGTACCTACCTAATGGATTTGTGAATAATATGAAATAATTATATAATAATATATTGTAAGTGTAGGTAAGTAGGTACTTTAATTCTAACATTCCTACGCCCATAGAGGCAGGATATGAAGAACTATTTGTAATTAGACCATCTTTTGTAGCATGTTCTAAGAAATAAACTGACTTTCATTATCATTATCAGACAGATGGACAGGGAAGTCTTAGTAATAGAGTTTTTAACCTATGGGTACGGAACCCAAAATAAATGGCGCTACGTTAAGTTAATAGCGATCTGCTATTTTTGGTCGTCAGTTTAATTGTAATATTACGATAAGATAAACAACTACCTGAGTTGTAAGTTGGTGCTGTCATTAAAATGGCATTTCAGAGATCTGACGTTGATTAATAACGTAAACTAGCTGTAGCATGCGACTTTGTCCGCGCAAAATTATTATTTGTATCCCAGGCGGCTTGACTGTTCCCAACACTTCCATCTATAAGAGCTATATTTATATTTCACAACTAATGTATCTAGTTACACAAAATCTTGACAAATTATATAGATACTTAAAGCTTCCTCGTGAATCACTCTCTCTCTCTCTCTCTCTCTCTCTCTACTAGTGAAAACCGCATGAAAATCCGTTCAGGAGTTTTTGAGTGTATCGCGAACAAACAAACAGACAGACGCGGTAGAGGGCTTTGTTTTATAATAATTATGATGTGATAAAGCCATCGATCTTTGTTAGAGATTACCACATTACATACAACACGTACACACATAAACCCCGAAATAATACTCATCTTTCTTTGAACATATACCACTTAATACATATACCACTTTCAGGATCCTCTACTACAGTTCGCTCAGAAAGTAGCCATCGCGTTCACGTCGGGCGTGCTTGGTTCTTGCGTCAACATTCCTTTCGACGTGGCCAAGAGTCGAATCCAGGGTCCGCAGCCGATCCCTGGTGTGGTCAAGTATAGAACCACTACGGGCGCCATACTAACAGTGTATCGGGAAGAAGGGTGAGTGATGCTACACCCGAAAACACCATTCGAAAATGGTAAAAAAACTATGTTAAATTGGCAAATACTTACTTAAGTCACGTCTTTATCCCTTACGGGCTAGACAGAGCCAAAGGTAACAAGACCTAAAGGCTACGTTTAGCATGATTGTGGGCGTATACATGGAAAGGGGAATCAAAATATTTTATTGTTAACTAGCTTCTGCCCGCGACTTCGTCTGCGTAGAATTATACATAAAAACCTTCCTCTTGAATCACTCGATCTGTTATAAAAAACCGCATCAAAATCCGTTGTGTAGTTTTGAAGATATAAGCATACATATGGTAGGGACATAGGGACAGAGAAAGCGACTTTGTTTTATACTATGTAGTGATGATAGTGATAGTGAAACTGCAGCTAGGTACGACTACTAAGCTACCTGACAAGATTAATTAGAGCTGAAAGTAATTTTAGTCTGTATATCGAATAACCAACCTAAAATGTCATTTTATCTACAAGGTTTTTTGCTGACTGTACTTTTTGTTTACTGTATTTTCATTGCCATCTGTCCAACATAATTATGTGAACAAATTTCAAGTCAATCGGACCAACTGTCATGTCTGTGTCACCAGAACTCCACTAACAGATTATTATACTGTCATCTGACTTACATATGTATGCAAGATTTCAGCTCAATCGCTTGAAGATATCTGCTTCAAAATTGAGTCGCAGGATTCCACCCAGACAAACATAAGTTGCAAGTTAAAAAGAAGCTTTTAAAAAATGAAAAACTTCGCAATTTTTCATTTTCGAATAGTAATTGCGAGTGACATTCTTTTAAGAATAGGCCCTCTTCGTCGCTTAATGTTTTTTGAACTTTGCACTTTGTACGACCTGGAATATGTTGATAAACTGGTAAAAGTAGGTGATAGGCACTCGTAGTGATAACATATCGCACATGCGGCATTATGAAGTCAGCAAAGTAAAATGTCTTGCGGAATACTAGATTTGTCCTGCGGCTGTATTCGCGTAAAAACATCGTTATCAATCATATTTGAAATTCAGCATCATTTTTTATCGTTTTTGAATGGTATTTTCGAGTGATGAGCTTTTAAAAGTCGGACAGGGGGATAACTTGTAGTAGCTAGGGAGCTGGCGAGCAAAATTTCTATATGATTAGCACACAAGGCAGACGTTATTAATAGTAATATTTATGCCCTAAGGAACATCAAGGACCCGGTCTGCCACCATGGTGGCGCTGCGTTGTAAATTTACAGCGTTTCAAAAATGTAAAAAAAAAAGGTGTGCTATATTATGTGCACACGTCTGCCTCTGGGCCTGATGATTACAGTCATCCTAGAAACACAAAAAATCGAAAAGGCAGACATCCAGGGCTCTGACTTTTGTAGTATTATTTTTTTTAATTTATTTTTATGATTTAAAAAAATGTATATGAAATGCACACTTGGCAGACTTGAATTGTTCGATCAAAAACAATGAGAAGAACCACGGAAAAATAGTCTGCCATCATGGTGGTGCTGCGTTGTAAATTTACAGCGTTTCAAAAATGTTAAAAAAAAAAGGTGTGCTATATTATGCACACACGTCTGCCTCTTGGACTGATGTTTGAATTCCTTATGAAAACAAAGAAAATCGATGAGGCAGACGTTTAGGCCTCTGATATTCCAAAGGCAGACCATTTGATTTTTTTTCTGAATTGAATTGATTTTTTCTGGTTGGCATTGAGAAAAAATATGATTGCATAGATTTCAGCTCCAGAAGTTTAGTCGTTACCGTGCTTTTAGAGAATAATAATTAAACAAAATTGTATAAATAAAACTAAAAAATAACAATAATCCCATGCAATAGGTACACACGGCAATATTATCAGGTAAGCACCTACGCACGCTCGCGCCGTATCTATCCTGCTTACCGAATAGCTTTGCTGTCCCTTAATTCCGTGAATTTCAAACAGTTACACAGGTGAAAATCAGCGAGCAAAGTGTCTGCCACATTTTTTTTCGAATCCACGGAGTCATAGTGAATCGAATGGGCGCAATGAGAACCGTGTGCAAATGACTTAGTAGAGCTTTTTTTTTTTACACTTTTAAGACTCCGTCCCATGATAATGCAGAGTCCTGAATGTCTGCCTCTTCGATTTTCTTCGTTTTCAAGATGATTGTGACCAATGAACTCCAGAGGCAGACATGTGCAAATGACTTAATACCCCCATTTTTTTAAGCAACTTCAATCCGCTGTAACGCGAAAACGCAGCGACATAGGACCTTAATTGATTGAACCAAATCGATTCGTAATGATTTAAACTGCACTCCACCTCAACGTGAAACGTGTGCAAATCATATACCGAAATGCTCGCCAGCTCCCTAACTATAGGGGAGACCGAGGCGAGTTGAGACAGAGGTGAGTTGATACAAAGCCGATTTCTCTGAACTGTGACAGTTTATCGGGCTGGTAACTTCGCTAATTCGTTGCTCTTTCTACACTCCACAGTTTGTGTGAAGTTGTGACCTCGCTAACTGTCATAGGTGTAGAGAAAAAGGCTTTGTATCAACTCACCTCTGTCTCAACTCGCCTCGGTCTCCCCTAAATACTTCTACCAAATATGAGCCTCATAATATTATGGCCGCCCGTCAAGGATAAAGGATCAGATTAGTAAAAAAATTGATCATCTGAAATTCTCGAGCGCGTCAGATTAAGGTATAGTGAGTGAGTGTGAGTGTAAGTGATAGTGTGACCATTTGAGACTGACGTAAAGAGGGGGCAACAAAGTTGTAAAAAAAACTTTGTCTCAACATTCTCAAGCGTTGCTATATTTTTTTATTTCTTTGAACATTCTAATAATGGCAGAGTGTTTGCGTCACATCCAAATCGTCAAACTATTATGAAACAGCTTTTTTTAGGTTCACTTAACATCCCCATAGAAAATCCGACGCGCTCGACTATTTTTTTTTAAATTATCAACCCTTACGTACGACTACCCCCATAATAGAAACAATCAGATTAAGATACGTTCATTTCTAAAAATACGCAGGACATGGATGCTGTCAATATCTGACACGCTCGAGTATGTTCCATGCAACACTTTTTTTTTACTTTTTTGAAAATCTATAGCCGCTCCCCCCACCGATGAGAAGGTATATAATATAATTTAATATGTGTTTTTTTTATCATCTAAGCTTGGCAACCCAGAAGGTCTATATATGACGCTCGAGTAAATCCCGATTTAGCATCGTGGGCTCCCCTACTATTACTCGTAGTGACAACATATCGCTCATTCATCTTTATCAAGTCAGTAAAATGGCTTGCGGAATACTAGCTCTGTCCTGCAGCTTTATTCGCGCCTGCAAGAGATCTGTGGGCAGCTAGGTATAGTTATAATGTAACTACATAGGTACCAACTTTCTCGTATTTACTGATCCCATCAAAAACTTACTAATACTTCTAATATTAATAATATAATATTTAATAATGAATTGTCCAAATCCATTATCCTAAAAAAAAGAGTTGGTAAATACTTAAGTCCCTAACTATTTAAGGTTGCCATCACCAAAATTGACATTGTCGGATGAAAAGCTTCCAATATTTGGGTTAATTCATTTTTCCGTCCATGGCACGGAGACACAACGCCTAAGAAATCCCAGGCAACGTAATCTCAGGGTAGTCGTGTGGCTATACCTTTATTTTGCTTTTTAAATTATGTTTTTTTTTCAGATTTAGAGCGCTGTACAAAGGCTTGGTGCCTAAAGTGATGCGGATAGGCCCCGGCGCTGCGATCACACTGGTCGTCTACGACTACATTACTGTAATCCTAAAAAAAAAGTTTGAAAACTGACACAAATAATAACACAAATAGTAATGTAAAATAAATCTATGTTATAAAAAATATTTATTAGTCAAATAAGTGTAATAAGATTATGTCTTTATTGCTGTTTTTTGTTACCTTTTTGTTTTCTATCTTATCAACGTTTATATCTAATTCTTAGGTACTTAGTAAAACACACTATAGTAAAATTACAGTATTACATCTTCATACAAACCAAATGTCAGTAAAGTTCGGTACTCAACTGTTACCATTACCAGTGCAAATGGGTGGAATAACAAACAACAATTAAAGAGAAGAAACTCAGGGAGGGAGAGAAGAGATAATTAATTAATAACATTCAACAATTTATTTTAATCATAACATAATCATCGTAATCAAATTCAGAATAGTACTCTCAGGACGAATAAAATGACGATTGACAAAATGTGAGCTTGTGTTGCCATTATGATGCCAATCCCTATTTTTTCACTAAGTTTAAAATACAAACTAACTTAATTAAACGAATTAATACGTTATTAAATATAACATGTCATGGCAAGAAGAAAAATAAGCATAAACTTCAGTCTAGGAACCTAATGAAAAATAATGAATGACGCTGTGGTACCCTTGGAACCCTTGCGAGATGTGCAGAATCGACCAATTTCTCGGGATTTGCAATTCACATCTCGCACCGCTGCCGCTGCTGCCCTTATTATAATAATGATGATGATGATGATGATGATGTCGATGTGTTTGGTCCATTATTCGATACACTTGGATAAGATACAGGTCCTCGTATTTGCTTGAACCGGCATGCCTCAGGGATAACAACGTACCTACCATAGTTTTATTATTTTTTCTGCAAAAGAAAATATTTCAGTATAAATAAAATGTTTCAGTCTTGCACCATTAAATAAATTTAGTTTACTTGACATTTAATGTGAACTAATTATATTGCATTTTTTAAATTTGTTTGCCACCGACGTGGTATAAAAAATATATTGAAATAATAATATCATAATAACCATTGTGTGTCCAATGTACCTGCACCAAGTTATAATTTTAAAACTACATAGGCTGCAGGTATTTTTTGGATAGTTTCATTAATTTTGATTGAAATGTATCCATTACTGTCTAAAATAATTTCATTAATGTTTCATAAAATATAAATACGTTAAAAATAAAGATTTTGGCTATGGAAACATTACAGGTGTTTTTCACCGGAGATTCTTTCTAAGGCTCATCTTGCTGCGAACGAAATACATACCTACTATAAAAATCAATATAAATGTAAAGAAAACATTGAGCCAACATTAAATTATGAATTTATGACAATAAAGCGTTAATGAGGATCGAATGAACTTACGCCGTGATATAATATATTCTGCGGACATGGCGGTTTTCGCTGGAAGCCCCTGCCCGCTGCAGGGTTGCCGTTCCTTCTCTGTGCCTGTGCCCGTCGCCGCTGTTCCTTTATCCTCCTGATCATAAACCCTGGTAAAGGCGCGAAGCCGGCTGCAGTTTCCATCATTTCTTCTTCCTCCGGTTTCACTTGTACACCCTTCGACTCCTCAACAGGCTTCGATCGAACCATCACAACGAAAATGACTATGAAGATAAAGGCGAGTTGTTTATAAGTCATTTTTGGATCTGTGTATTTCGTCTTAAGACGTTTGGAGGTCTGTTGATGGCGGCGGTTGATCCCAGTGTAACCCGGTAGGAGAATGTAACCATGTTTTATAAGACGCACGTGTTTACGTGTTCGGGTGACACACACCGAGTGCATCTGTTCACCGTAAGCTAAGAGGAAGTTTAACGGGACATACGGTGGTCATACGGCCGTTTCCAATTAACACGTCCTCGAAATGCTATTTGTAGGCCAGTCGGACACTTTAAAATACTTTTTTTTCACTACTAGCCTAGGGTAAAGGAGGGTCCAAATGTATGGAAATATCAACTCTGACCCATATTTAAGTAATCTTTAAACTAACGAGCAAGCAGCCCTTACTCCTTACCAAATTAACTGTTTATACCTATTATCACTATTCGAAACAGGTACATCCTTGGAGGCTACAATGGCTTTGAGGTAGATTCTACATATACAGATTTTGTATATTGTAGTTATTATTGCTATATTCGCGATTATTTATTACATAACACTGATAACTGGATCAAACGTGACAAAGTCAATGACTTCATACACGTTAGAACTATGGAGGAACAAGACCAGACCACAAATATCATATTTACGTGTACAAAATACCGTTAGATTAGGTATGAAATAACTGAGATAACAGTCAAATATATAAACAAGCCCAGCTCCGTTAATTTGAGTGTCAGTAGGGCTTCCCACGCTCACAGCTTTCTTCATGGCCAATCATTAGACTCCCAATCACGCTCAAAAACTGTCCGAAGCAAAAGTCTGAACGACGCGTCTATTGTTCAGAGTTTTGGTTCAGTTGTGTTTCGACCGCGCTTTGATAACAATGTATATGTCTCTTTCGCACCGTAATCTTACTATTGAGAACAAAAGAGACAGGCAGGTTTCCAGCGCGTGGCGTCGTGTCATTACATCTCACGATCCTACGCCATTGATATTAAACATTACTGCCACGAAATAAGGTGTCAATTTGAACGAATATGTTAATGTTATCTGTCTAAGTCGATGTGTTGACACACACAACACATAGACAAAGCAACTCGGACGTTTCTTGAGGAACCTTTGTTAGCGACTGAGAGTCTAGTTGTTTATTGTAAGTCAATGTGGCCAATGGTCTATGCCTACTATAAGTTTATTACAGCCATAACGCATACCCGCGGTGCATACCTATATTCAATGTCAAGGTGCTGATAAACATGATTCATTTCATGTCCGTTTCTTATGTCAATATTGACAAATGACAAAAGCTGTATATCTTTAGCCAAAACAAAACCTGGCTTCCCCGAAGGAGTTAATCTCGGTTTTGTTTACAGTATGACAAAAATACGAATAACTGTACAGTGAATGCGGAATGTTTCTTCTCGGTGCACATTGTCAAAGATTTTTAACTTATGTTACTCATCGCTTCTGAATTGGCTGTGTCGAACGAAGGTGTTTCTGCAGACCTGCTCCTGAGTTCGTTTTGTCCCGTTCCCAGTGGCGTAACTATAGGGTGGCAGGGGTGGCAAAATGCCAGGGGCCCCTAGCTCTACGGGGCCTCGAACTAGCTTGGTTTAGGGCACAGAAGGGACGCTGATGTACTTCTTTATATTGAGGAAGGAGCCCCATCTAACGAATTTGCCACGGGCCTCAGACGTTATAGTTACGCCACTGCCCGTTCCGCATAGGTACACTCATAGCCTTTAATACTAGAGCGAGAGGGATAGCATAGTAGTTATTCTAATTTCGATATATGGAATAATTCCCCTGCAAATTAAAGCTGCAGAGGCTTCCGTCTTGGCGTTTGGTAAAAGTGGCTCTAACTCTTTGTGAGAAATAAAAATAATTATTTTTGTTTATTTTTATTGAAAAGATATTATTATCGGTACCTACTGTATTTGTTCGGTACCTTTACAATTGGTGGGGCGCCACAGTGTTACTTTAATATACAATAGAAAAATATTCTTTTGAAATAGGCAACACCAGGTACTATTCTATTCTAAGTCGAAATTAACTAATGCTAAGACGAAATAAATTACAGGTTCATTTCCCGCCATCAAATTGCACCAAAATCACTAAATACATAGTAGCCGATGTAACAACCTGAAAAATAAATTGTTATTGTTATTGAAAAAATATTGTAGATACCTAGTTACCTACATTAACAAAAACTTACACCGACCACTTTTCGTCTTTATGGTTGAATTATTGGTGTAGTAGTCACGGTGCGCCAGAGCCTCTACTCTAGTGTAAGTTTTCGCATATAAAAACTTCTCGAACGCGTTCACGTAAACGTCTCAATTACTGGATATGGAATAATTGACAGCGCCACTTGCGGACCGAAACGTCAACAAACTATGGTTATTGTATTTGAAATTTTAACGCAAACGCGTTCGAGACGTATTTTCTGACCGAAAACTTACACTAAGCATAGTTTCCTCCACATAATATCTTCACGCAGTCACAAGTAATTTTACAGAGGCCTGAACCAATATGCTTCACCTTAATTTTAAAAGTGTTCACCGTGTAGTGTGTTAAGAGGCCTAGCTATCCTGTATGCTTAGTGTAAGTTTTCAGTCCCAAAATACGTCTCGCACGCGTTTGCGTTAAAATAGCAATTACTATGAAAACGTGAACAGCGCCACCAGCGGAAAGTTTGCACAACAAAGACTGCGAGTATAAGTTTTCGTGAACGCGCTCACCTTCGAATACGTTAACGCGGAACTCATCGAGCGCGTTTGCCGTACGGTCTATGTTAAGTTCCAATCAGTGTTGCCAATTCTAAAGCAATTACCGTGATTTCATAATTAGAAATAAGAAACGTTTTGTACGGGACAATGCTCTCGTACACACTTTAGATGATAATTGATACTGATAGAAGTGATACACTGCAGATTTTACTGTACCTACTGATGATTTATTTGATAACTAAGTAAATGATACACCGGTGCACTCTGCGGGCGTTGAGCGTGCACTGCTTAATACTAATAACATTGTTAAATAATACAACTTAACGTAAAATGCTGACATGTGGAATGTGCGGTTTGCATAGACCGTACACGTTTATTGTTTAAAACATTGGTACTAACTTTAATTTCAGTTATTATAATTATTATTACTATTTTATGTATGTTTAAAAGTATTATTTTTATTTATAACGTATTATGCTAAACAAAAAAATAAATCTAAATGTAAACCAATAATTGGGATAAAATTACTTGCTTGCTTACCATCAGGTGACTCACTTACTCGTTTGCCTTCCTTGTCGTATAAAAAATATTTTTTATGAGTTAACAGATATTTTATTATTGTAGTATATTAATTTATATTTGTAATAATAATAATCATCATCTTCCAACCTATATACGGCCCACTGCCGGGCACAGGCGCTCAGGCCTCTCAGAATGAGAGGAATTTTGCTATTGGATAGGGCCCAGTGCGGATTGAAAACTCACGACATTTTACTAAACCGAAAAACCCTGTTATTCCGAATTCGCTAAAATTTTTCAGTACATGTTGTCGTCACTGTTTTTGTTTATAGATAAAATCACGTAATTCGGCGTGCCTCTTGGCATAGGCCTCGTCCATTTATTGAAGAGCTTGGGCTATAGTTCCCACGAGGGCCCAGTGTGGATTGGGAACTTCACACACACTATTGAATTTCTTCGCAGATGTGTGCAAGGTTTCCTCAGGATGTTTTCTTCACCGGAAAAATCATGGCAAATTTCAAATGTAATTTTGAACATAAATTCCGAAAAGCTTAGAGGTGCGAGCTCAGAATTCCAACTCACGACTCTCTGTTTGAGAGGCCACAGGTCAAACCATTAGACTATCACGGCATTTTTGTTAATAATTTATATTCATTCTTACTAAATTCTAATAAGTAATTCTAACAAAAATATCATTTAAATTCTAGTACTGAGAAACTTTATTTATTAATATACAAACCACTAAAAACTAAACAATAATAAGGATAACTAAAACTACGGAAGTTGATTAAAAGTACATTTAAATTATAAAGGCACATGTGCTGTGGTTTTTTAAACTTTTTTTTTAATTTAGTCTACTAGGTACTGCAAATCGTAATGTTTCTAGTTCAACCAAAAAAAAAAACTAACAGATTGGCTGATAACTTCCGCTATAAATACTTAAGTTATGTTCTTATTATTATTAATTTTGACAATTTCATCAGAAATACTTATATTTGTGACAAGCATGCTTTTATACATACATACACAAATCAAGTCTTTATCCCTTACAGGATAGATAGAGCCTAAGGTTGTAGACCTACGACACTGTGGACGTACCTATAGGTGGAAAGCGGAACCATAAAAGTGATGGGTTGCTAGCCGCATCGCCTATTCATAAATTCCTAGCCGAAACGAGCAATGGCGTAGTAAAACTTTCGCAGCAGGCGTTATCAAAGGTAGGTTAGGTTCTGTTGAGTCAATTATAGCAAGTGTCCCGGACGGAGAATGGTCTTTCGGAAACAACGAAACTAGTCGAACCGTTCCCGATTTCTGATTGTGCGAATATTAAGTCATGAAGAAATTGTATTTAAATACCGTCCACACATTAATCGAGTAATTATACGTAAATAAAAATATGTAGGTAGTTCGATATTATGACAAAAATGCCTAACATCATTTTGAAAAAGAGCTGAGATATTCTTCAAACTACTGAACCGATTTTTACCAAACTTTAGTAAGTACCACCGCAAAAAAACTGACTTTCCAATGAATAAAACCGTATCGAAAGCGGTGCATCATTTGAGAGCTACGATGCCACAGATACACACACACACACAGATATCGACGTCAAACTCATAACACCCTTCTTTTTGCACCGAGGCTTAAAAAGGGTTCCACTGTGGTATGCAATTCAGTTTCTTTCAGCTTAGGTATTTCACAAGAGCCTTAAAAATAAATTAGGCAACTTTCATCAATTAAGTACTTATTATCTACTCACGTTAAATAACAGGGAGGATTTCAGTCGAAAGAAGCCGTAGATTATATTACGAGCAATTCTTGTATGTATTTTACTTACAGGGTGGACAAAACGAACGTCGGCACATGGAGGACAGTTATTAGGGAAGTGCATAATCTATATAATCTATTTAATTAATACTTAATGTTACGAAGTAGAATCCGTCTAATATTCCGAAAAAAACGTGTTTCTTTTTTCTTTATTTTATCAGTTCCTTTTTATTTACCCTACCCACTTACTTCCAAGTGAAGTTGTATCTCTTCATACGACGATTTATATTGTGTGATGTCTTCGTTTATATTAACCGAGATATCATAAAGAGTGCGGCCCATTTTATTTGCCTGCAAGAATTAAATTAAAACAAACATAAACCATTACCTTAAACTAGGGTTGTAACGGAGGCCATCTAAGCGGAGGCGGAGGCGGATGCGGAGGTTAAAGGAGGCGGATGCGAAGATGAAAGTGGATGTGAAAAAAATAGTAATACATGGTTTATTGCTAAATTAAACGAACTTACCTGAAGTGAAGTTCTATTTCAATTTTACGATCTTCACCATCATGGAATACTATGCAGCAATACGGAGTGTTGCACCAAGATCCACAACATATAAAGTAGTTAAAAAAGAAACTCGAACAGTTCGCATCTTCGGTGACAGCTGGCACCGCCCTCTATATTCACTAAGTCTAAAGCATCACGAGCAACCCTAAAACTTAAAAGGGGAAAAGAAAAGAAAAAAAACCTAAATAGGGGTCAGGGTGGGTTGTTCCATGATGGTGAAGATCGTAAAATTGAAATAGAACTTCACTTCAGGTAAGTTCGTTTAATTTAGCAATTTTACTCTTTCACCATCATGGAATACTATGCAGATGTTTAAAGCTAGGGTTGAGAGTGAATTAAATATAAATAAAAATGGACTCATTTTATAAAATAAAGAAGACATTTATTTTCATAAAAGAATACTTAAAATTATGTGTAACAAATAAAATCAACATCTCTTATTTTAAGTAACAAAGCCATAGTACCTATTTAAAATTGTGTGCCTTTTATCAGCACAATGTCAATTATCACATATTTATAATTATTATTATTACTCTAAAATTAAAACGAAACTCAACAAAAAAAAGGGGCTTCTTATCCCAAAATCAATAAAAAATCAACTGAGCAAAGAAAAAAATATTCCACTTTCTTTTTAACTTAGAGTATCACAAATTAAGTTGCTTATGTAATTACTGTCCTCTAGCAAGGGCCTGTTATAAAATCTGGCAAATACACTTGAATTAAGAGACCAACCCGCAGACTTTCTTATGGCATCAACTGTCATGCCCGCTCTTAGAGCTGCAGAAGTAGATGCATGCCTAGTACTATGAGAAGAAAAAATACTTGTATCTATGCCTGCCTCTTGCATGGTACATTTAATCCATCTGCCTATTGTTTGGGTTGAAGCCTTTTTGTAAGGTCTTCTGCAAGTGATAATTAGATAATTAATGTCTTTTCTTATATCCTTTGTTAACCTTATGTAACTAATGATAGCTTGTGCAGGACAAATCTCAGGTTTCTGATTATAGTATGGTAACTTTAGAACTGGTTGCTCAGAACCATGTCTGGATGTTTTAATTAAGTCTAATATATTAATAGTTATACCTGAATCAGTGTAACTAATATTGGTCAATTTTATTAATGACAGAGTTTGTATTCTATGACCTGTGGTTAGGGCTAATAGGTTAACTAGTTTCTTTGTTATTTTTTCAATACTAAGTGAATCATTAGGAAACCAGGTTGCTAATAGTCTAAGTACGGTACCTGGGTCCCAAGTATTGGAGTACTTAGGTTTCAAAGGTCTCGTCTTAAAGACTCCTTTGAAAAATCTTTTAATCCTATCATCCATTCCCACCTTTGGGCCCATAATTAATGACAAGGCTGACCTGAAACTATTAAGTGTACCATATGATGCCCCAGAGTTAAAGCGATTAGTTAAAAATGACAATATAAATGGTACTGAACCTTCAAATGGCACAATATTATGAATTGAGCAAAAATTCCACCACAGTTGCAAGCCTGTATTATATTGCTTGATTGTACTGGGTGCTAGGGAAGACAACATTATGTTGATTGATGAGTGGGGCACACCCCTCCGTCTCAACGCTTCGCTGATAGCAGCCCTGCAGCCAGGGTAAGGGTCTGGTACAATGGATGATGATCTCTGAAATGAGAGGATAACAACCATTTACTTGGTTTGAATATAATAGGAGGTGCTTGTAATAGCGCAACAAATATTGGAAACCAAGGTTGAGTTGTCCAGTAAGGAACAACTAAAACGCCTGTAGCTCTGTCGATTTTTATCTTTTGTAGGACTCTCAACACCAAATTAAATGGCGGGAAGGCATAGAAAAAATAACCTGCCCATTTAACAGTAAATGCGTCAACCGCTAAAGCATCAGGGTCTTTTTTCCAACTGATGAAACGTTTGCATTTGTTGTTTGTCCGTGATGCAAAGAGATCAATGTCTGGTTCCCCGAACTCTGCTGTTATAGTATGAAATGCAGTATCAGACAATTCCCACTCTATTGTGTGTTTTCTTGACTGATAATCAGCCTCTATGTTTTCTTTTGTATTTATATATGACGCAAATAAAAATATATTCCTAGCTTCACAAAACTGCCATATTTCTCGCGTAATGCCGTTTAAATGGGGGTACTGGATTCCTCCCATTCTATTTATGTATGATACAGCCGTGGTATTATCAATCCTTATAAGTATATCACAGTTAGACAAATCACTCGTTAAACATTTTAGACCAAAAAAAGCTGCCTTCAACTCCAAAAAGTTAATATGAGACTTTTGTTCCTCTCTTGTCCATAATCCAGCTGATTTCTTAGTTTGACATACTGCCCCCCAACCAGACCGCGATGCGTCGGTGAACAACTCTTTAGCATATACATACTGTCTAATAGGGTTATTGGAAAAGCTTAGATTGCTTAGCCACCAGTCAAACTCTGAATGTAAATATTTTGGTATGTGCATAAGTGCATCATAGTTATCTTTGTTTTCTCTAAGAGCCAAGAACTTTTCTCTCTCTAGCAATTTTGTGTACAAAAGCCCATATTTTATACCTGGGCAAGCAGAATTCAGTAGGCCTAGAAGCTGTGAAAATTCCCTGATTTTACAGTTTTCCTTGCTTTTGAAAGATTTAACCGATTCTGATATGAGATTTATTTTAGGCAAGGGGAGAGACATCAACATGGTTTCTGAATCTAGGATAAAACCCAAATATTTACAAATTTTAGATGGAAGAAGGCAACTTTTTTCTGTATTAATAACAAATCCTAAGTTTTCCAATAGTATGCAGATCTCATTTATGTTACTGTAACAGGTTTCATAATCCTCGCTAAGGCAGATTATATCATCGAGGTAGATTGATACAATTATATTTTTTTTCTCTCAAGTAGGAGATAACTGGTTTTAATATTTTGGTAAATACATATGGTGCTGTACAAAGTCCAAATGGAAGAGCGTTAAATTGATAAAGTTTGTTTTCAAATTCAAATCTTAAAAATTTTGTACTATTATTAGCAATTTTAACAGAAAAATAGGCTTCCTTCAGGTCTATTGTAGCCATGAAACAATCTTTAGTTATTAATTTGGATACAGTACGTAGGTCTTCTAATTTGAAATGTTGAACACTCACATATTTGTTTAACTGTTTGAGGTTTAAAATAAAACGACTTTCACCATTTTGCTTTGGGACTATAAAAATTGGTGACAAAAATTGATCTTCTTGATACGCACATTCAGATATAGCTCCTAATCGTCTTAATTTAGAGATTTCCGTCCTTAAGTTATGAATTTCGCTACTGGACAGATGGCGGTGGCAATCCAGTTTATTTCTAGTAGGTTCAATACTGCTAAATGGAATATCATAACCCAAAACCCAGGATAATATGACTTCATCATTCGTTAGGAGTTGCCAATTATGGTAATAATATGCTAAGCTACCTGCATGTACCTCCATTAACGACGGCGTGATGGTCTCGACTGCTGCGGTTTGAACGCTGGGCGGCGGTAATGCTGATGTTGTTGCTGTTGCTGGTATGGCTGGTACTGCTGCTGGCTCGGCCGGTACTGCTGCTGGCTCGGCTGGTACTGCTGCTGGCTCGGCTGGTACTGCTGCTGGGTTCGGGGCCCGCCTCTTGTTCTGTTGTCTCTTTGAGGAGTCTTCTGAGACGGGCCCTTCCAGTTTAAATTTGTCTTGTTATACTTGAATGTTGCTTTCTTAGCTGCTTGTTTATTAGATGGTTGAAGTAATGTTCCATTTCTTTCAATTGCTTTTGCTGCTTTTAAGCGTTCACCTAAATTTTCTCCCAGCAGATAGGAGTCTGTTGGAGCATTTGTAATGGCCTGTTTGACACTACTCGGTAATGAGCTTAACACCAGGTGTTTCCTGACAATATTGTCATAATGGTACATGTTGCACAGAATTTTTGCAGAGTCATTGATGCCCTCTATAAGTTTCAAGCTATTGATGTTTCCTTTCATTATTTCAGTTAATTGGGAGCCCAGACATGAGAGAATTTTACCTATTAGGTTTTGTCTGTACTCAAATTTCTTGTCTCTCTTAATCATGTTGTCTGAGAGGACAGCAACTAGTTCAGAGTTTAGCTTCGGTGCAATTGCTTTGGGGAAGTTACTGGGGGTTAGATATTTTTCTAACAATGGAGTCCACTTTTCTCTTGTTATACCAGTTTTGATAATGTTCTCCCATCTTTCCGCTATTTCTGGTCGGATACTCTCCCCAATCTTCTCCTCTATGTGTCCTTCCTCACCTAGGGCGAGTAAAAACTCCTCAGGGAGTGGTTCATCACTTGTTGGCGCTTCTGTAATGATCACAGAAATAATAACTTATTATTATTTTGTACTAAATTGAATTTCATGTACAAATGGGATTAAACATAGGCATGGGTACATAGATCTCAAGCCAAATAAGGTCTCAGTCTGCCCTGTTACGAGTCAGCTCTAAATTATATTATTAAAAGAGACCAAACCACCATCAACATCATAGTGGCACTCTGAATTTCTGTGCTAATAGGTATATGCATTATTACCAATGTCTGACCGGTCATGTCTGGCCTCTACAATGGAACCAGCTCTATAATTTTAAAGACCGTTCTGCTGTGACATGGTTCAGGCTCAAAGGAGTAACAATATCCCTTAGTGCATTTAAGGTAAGTGCTAGTCTAGCTCTCCACAAGATTAGGTATTAAAACCAAAGAAAAAATTGCTACAACATGTATCAGAGGGATTTCAAGTTGAATTGCTAGGTATAGCAATTTTATTTACGCACCTGTCTCTTCAATGTTGTTCTCTTCATGTTCATTCTCTTCCACGTCGGGTCGAGGCGGAGTAGTAGGTTCTTCAGGAGTTACGTTGAGAAGTCTATTTAGTTTTCTTTCATATCTCTTAATCTTTCTCCTTAATTCGTCGTCTTCCGGCGAGTTATTTGGCTCAGTAACTCTCTTCATGGCTCAATAAAGTAATTTTTTCGGATCTTCTATTCAATTCTAGCTACACACGTCCACGCCGGTGGCAAAAAGAAGGAAAGAAAGAACGACCGAACGAACGAACTCGCATAGACAAGTATGAAAATAACGTTTGCCGTTATAGTGTTTTTCCGGTAAAAAAGGGCGCAAAATGCAAGCGAAAACCCGCGTATTTTTTTTTTTTTTTTTTTTTAACGAGTGACAGAACGAAATAGATATAACAACAATAATGTTCGTAATAACTAAAATTGTAAAAACGTATTATAATAATACAAGATAATGAGTAAAAGATAACACGTATTTCACGTAGTAAGGTTGTAATTGTAACATACCTGAACTGATACACGACCAGGAACATTATATCGGTAACCTCTTACTCATTCCAAAAACGGCGCCGGCCGGCGACTTTGGACCGTTGTTTCATGTCACACGCACTAGTCGTTCGATTTTGATACACAATAAATGTACAATAAACATAATCAACTACTTAAACACTTCCAAAATCACATAAATTTTATAATAAATAGGAAATGCGTTGTGGCCCTTGGGCACAACGACCATAAAGTGAATATAGAGGGCGGTGCCAGCTGTCACCGAAGATGCGAACTGTTCGAGTTTCTTTTTTAACTACTTTATATGTTGTGGATCTTGGTGCAACACTCCGTATTGCTGCATAGTATTCCATGATGGTGAAAGAGTAAAATTGAACTCAACTGTTTTCATGTGACTTAATTAATATAATTACTCTGTTTTAAATCGCTTAAAACAATCGCGATTCCAATTAGAACTTCGTAGGTAGGTACGTCCTAGCAACTTGACAGGTTGATTCCTGTCGTCTGTTCCCACCCGCACTCGATGATATCGTAATTTCGCGCGCAAAACGCGCGGACGGCTTACTCATCGTCGAGCGTCGCTGCTCGTGCGTTATTATATTCTGTCTGTGATCATGAGATTGACAATTTCGCAAAATACTAGCGGAGGCGGAGGTACGATTTCTTGCGGAACTTCGGCAGTAACGGAGGCGGAGGCGAAGTTCCGTTACATCCCTACCTTAAGCATTAGTAACACATTTACTTTACAAATTTACCTGCAGTTTTAATGAAGCGCTTGACAAACCTAAAATGTGAAATTTGATCAGCTGGTAAAAGATCCAAGCGCATTTTTCAATCACGTCGTGTTTTGAGAAGTTATCTTGGAAAGTAACACCGTGATATAAGCCATGTGCAAGGCAGACGAGGGAGAGGAAGTTCTCTTCTAGAAGTAGCAGAAGCGGCGCCTGGAACGCTGCGTTGATCTGCTTTTTGACGGCCAGCGCGCGCGCATACACGCTCCGCAGATTACGTAGCGACACCATGGGTGGTCCTAACTTCAATCCCACGTAATCGTTCCTCACACCCCTAGCTATCCTCATGTGCACTATGATCGCGAAATGTTCTTCAATATTTTTTTGTAAAGTCACAATAATTTCTATTATGACGTAATAAAATGCTAACAACGTAAATTGTAGCATATCTGATAAGTTAAAAGTCATTGCTATTAATGCTATCTTGTATTTAGAAAGATTGATTGTGAATGTGACGGCTAACTGCAAAATTAGCATCAAGAACAGAGACCCGAGGACCACGCAGTTTACTCGGACTCGTAGCGGCCCCAGCATGGCATCGTTGGTACTGTTCGATAAATCTGCCCAGCACCCGGCCACTTCATTTAAAATTTTGATGTACAAATTTCTATTCTTAAGCGCGCAAATATAAGCAATTAAATTAAATAATAACAAAAGAACCAAAATGATAATGTAAGTAATTAAAGTAATACGGTCTTTAGTAAATGAGTTCTTTCCACTATCAACACTTAGTTCTTGCATATGAAGACCAAAAAAAACACAACTTATTACAGTCATAAGCAGGGTACATGATAAATTATTGGTACTAGATTTTAATACGACGGTGAAGTCACTCTTTTCACAGGGAAATTCGATAGAACTAGGGAACAATCCGGACACCGAAAGTAAAAAGTACGAGGGTTTCAAAATTTGCAATATGTTAAGTTCTTCATTTTGACGCAGAAAAGGCGAGAAATATTTTCGTAATAAAAAAAACATCACGAAATGTTGAAGTGCTTCAAATAAAAGCCTCGATTGTTTGAGTTATACCGTGTATGAACATACTAACTGGGTAGACATATCTACCTACTTTGTAACTAGGCGTAAATGAAGTGATAGTATCGATAGGCTAATTTATTATTTACAGAGCATATCTATTAAGGTACAGCTTTTGAATCTATTGAGTGTTAACTACGGGAGCTAACTATTACCTGCGTATTTTTTGAAATAGTAGTCATTATTTTCTATCGTATATATAGTAAAATAAAAATATTAAGCAGGTGATTACAGTCCGATAAAATTGTTACATATATATTTATTTAATAAGGCGCTGTAGGATATCATGTCTACCTATAAATAAACGATGCGACTGTGAATGTGAACTTCCTATCGACTGATTTTGATGGTGACACCTTTGCTCGTTGCCAGCTTATTTGAAATATACCTATGTACCTACATGTGGTAGGTACATGAAGATATACAAGATCGCTCAGAATTATTCCGGAATATTGAATTGGACTATTTTGGGTTTTTTTACTCAGAATCGTTCACCTAATCTTCCTTATACAAGAAAAAATGTGTCCTAAAATGTCCATTCCAGTTCGTCACTTTTTAAATATGTTTATATGGGACGTGACGAACATTTAAAAAATCCATAGTAAAATCATCACGCATTTTCTTGTGTCAATTACGTACTACCTCTCTTTCTCTCTCTTGGAGATTGTTCGTCGCTATCCTTTTGGGTCTGGAGGAGCTCGGGGTGGGTCGTCTGAGTGAACAGGTTTAGTTTATACCTACCTAGTACGAGTATTATGGCGTTAGTTTATTGTTTATTTGAATAGTTGACGACGTGGTTGGCCTAGTTGGTAGTGACCCTGCCTGCGAAGCAAGCGTCCCGGGTTCGAATCCTGGTAAGTGCATATATTTGTGTGATGAGCACGAATGTTTGTTTCTAAGTCATGGATGTTTCTATCTATATAAGTATCTATTTCTCTATATAAGTATGTATATCGTTGTCTAGTACCCTTAACACAAGCCTTACTAGCGCTTACTTTGGGACTAGGTCAATTTGTGTGTATTGTTCCCTAATATTATTATTATTATTATAATTTCATTTACTTTGATGTTGCATATTAAATGTATGTATTTTACAAGCATTATTTTTTTTTGTAAGCGAACTTTGAGCCATTTCCAGCGGTTGGATTGACTTGAAATTTGGCATATTTTTTATGTGAATCAGGTGACACTACAATAATCTTGAAGTGGCATTCTGGTGAGCCAGCCTGAATCATCTCGCAGAAGGTTAACTTTAAAACTTGTTATGTCATAGGACACTTAGGACGAAATTATACAAAATAAAAACGATTCAGTTATAAAGTTAGAGAAAAGTTTACTATGAACACAGGACAGTACAGTAACACAGTAACACACATATTTCATAAACACATTTTTATTGAAACACATTAAATTTAAAATTGGTATTAAAACTATTACTAAGATTTAAGATCATTTTCAACGCGGCGTATCTTGTCTTCAGTCATATTGTTTATTATTTATTAAATCATATTATTACTGTCTGATTATTTACAGGTAAGCTCTCGTATTGTTGTAACCCACGGCAAGTTCAAATACCACCTTTATCAAATTGCACCATTATAACTAAGTACATTAGAGCTGATGCAACTACCTGAAAAGTTAAATAAAATTTAGTGTTATATATTGTTCAATTATTAACCTGCTTGAAGAACGTAATATATTGCATCTAGTTACAGTCAAATACAATAAAGGTCCGGCCACACCAGTGCGTAAAAGACGTTGACGGTGCGTTTACGCAACAAAAAAAATGTATGAAGAAACGGTGAAAAACGTGACGCATGCGACACGTCACTGCGTGTACGCAGCGGTGTGGTCGCTCCTTAATACACCCCCTTGCAAAAAAATCGGGCACCTATGGTTTTTCAGATTAAAAGCATTAAAGATTAGAAAGTAAGCTTTTATGCACATTATAAAATACAAAAACCATGGGTGCCCGTTTTTTTTGCAAGGGAGTATATTATAGCGGCCAAAGTGCCACAATACATCTGTACAGGGCTTCATGTCCGAGGCTTAAGAGTTTGCTTCAATATATACACTTTTAGTGCTATTCCAAGTATGCTTTACTTTCCTCCGAAATAAAGAAAACAGGATTGATAAAATTGAGTTAATAACTATCACTCACATTAAACAACAGTGAGGATGTCAGTGGAAACAGGCCGTAGATTGTAATTTCAGTGTCGTAAAATTTCATTAAAGATGCAAAGTGTTCAATCTGTTTGCAGAAAAAACAGCTTAATAGGCTCCGAGTAATCGGTGGAGAAATGATTAGTTATTAAAATACACCTAAATAGTAGAATTGGAAACATTCGTTTTAATGCGATTCAATTCCGATTCAGTTTACGTTCGCTCGCTGTCAGATGCTTATTTAAAAAAAAAACGGCTAAAACCTGAACTGAGTCTGAATTGAATCGAATTAAGATGTCATGGTAAGGCCCCAGGTGTCCCGATCAATGTCATAATTATAATAAAGGTCTTCGCACATTAAAACAACTCAACGGCGACTCGACTCTATGCTAGACATTGAAATTTAAGCCCTGTGTCATATGTTCTAGGCTTAATTTCAAAAAATGATTATAAAGTAGTGTACAACGAGTGGCCTACGCATCGTACACTGAAGGTCAACCCCGACACGTTTGTCACGCAATGACCACACGTCGTCCACGCAACGACCACACGTTGTCCACGCAACGACTACGCGTTCGTTGACTGCGTTGACTGTTCGTTGACTGCGTTCGTCCACTCGTTGACACCGCGTTGTCCACTCGTTGACAACCCATTGCCCACTAGTGACCATTGGGTGGATCAACTACATCATACATCAACTAGTTGACTACTCAACGAGAGTGTGAGTTGAGTTGGTGTCGGATTGGCGTGGAGTTGGTCTAATGTGCGAAGACCTTAAAAATGTTTGTGTCGCCATCAGATATTTCGGAGCGGCCCTAATACCTTAATAATAGAGTGCATGTACCGATATTTTAGACCACCTTGGCCGCTCTGAAATATATGATGGGGCCTGTACAGTGACGTATGTTGCAAAGGGAACGAAACTCCCGTGTTTTTTTAATAAGTATGTACCTAGTGGTTATTCTGATAACTAAAAAAGGCTTTGTTCCATGTACCTAGGTAAGATAACAGAAAAACAACCGCGTGGAACTTTTGCGACCGATGCCAACTGAAGCTTGCTCGCCCAGATACTAATTAAAATATTTTTATTATTTGTTTTTTTAAGGTACATAGCTTTAGTTCTTATTTGTGTTAATACTTCTTGTTGTTTTTGTTTTGTAGAAATGAGAGCGTTAAGAAGTATGGAAGGTCTTTGACCATTACCGTGCATCGTTGCTGACATTTTGTCACAATATTTTTATATTAGGTATATTTTTGTTACTTTGACATTGTCGAAGTTGTCGTCGCTATAACGACTTGATACGGAACAAATAAGAAGAAGAAGAAGAAGAAGGAGTATGGAAGATGTATCCCTGAAAGATAAAATAAGGAATAGTGTGATGAGGGAACGTGCTGGCGTGAAAAAAGATTTATAGTGACTAGGATAGAAAAAAGTATGCTTAGTGGTCACGTAGAGCAGATGGATGAAAGTAGACAAACTCAACAGATCTGTATGGGGAGTGTGAATGGTTGCGTTGGGAGGGAAAGGCGTAGACGGACGTTCCGAGACCAAATAGGAGACTTTTTGGAAAAAGGTCAGGTCAGGAGGAATGAAGCGAAAGAGGTATGTCGGGATTACGGCAATTGGAACAAAGTAGTCTGCCTACCCCTGATACAGCAACAAAAGTTTTTTACTCAACTTACTTCCAAATAAAATATTGTTATTTCTTCATTTATATTCCCCAACAATTTAAATTGTGTGATACATTTGTATTCCTGAACTGAGATGTCATAAAGAGCGCGACCAATTTTATTTGCCTGCAAAAATGGAAACAATCAACACTCAAACTATGTTGTCTCATTAAAAACATACTAAACAAGTAACATAAAAAATAACATAATATCAAAATAGACTTACCTGCAGTTCTAATAAAGCGCTTGAATAACCTAAAATATGAAATTTAATCAGCTGGTAAAAGACCCAAAAGGATTCTTCCATTGCAAAGTGTTTATCGAAGTTATCGAAGCTAACCAAATGATATAAGCCGTGTGCATCACCGACGAGGGCGTGGAAGCTCACCGCTAGAGCAAGCAGCAGCGGCGCCTGGAACGCTGCGTTGACTTGCCGCTTGGTGGTCATAGTGCGCTTGTATACGCTCCACAACTGACGCATCGACGTCGGCGATGGCCGCTGCTTTAATTTCCCGTAGTCGTTCCCCACAGCCCACATCATTCTCTTTTGTGGAATCATCGCAATGTGTTCGACCATATTTTTCATTAAAGCAACAATCATTATTATTATGACGAAGTAAAATGCCAACACCGTAAATTGTAACATCTCCATTAAGTTGTAGGTCATAATCATCAATGCTATTTGGTACGTGGAGCCACCCCTTGTGCACGTGACGAGTAACTGCACTATCAGCATCAACAATAGAGACCCGAGAACTACGCAGTTCACTTGGACTCTTAGCGAACCGATTACTTTATCGTTGGTACTGTTTGATAAATCTGTCCAGCATCTGGCCATTTCATTTAATATTTTAATGTACAAATTTCTATTCTTAAACGCGCAAATAAAGCTAATTGTAGAAAATAACACCATAAGAACCAAGTCCATGACAGAGTTCATTAAAAGAATATGGTGTCTTGTCGATGTGTATTCATTTATGAAAAAACTGAGGTCTAAAATTTGGAGACAGAAAAAAACGCAAATTGTTATAATCATCAGCAGAGTACATGCAAAATTAATAGTGGTAGATTTGAATACAACGGTGAGGTCTCTTTTTTCACTGGGAAATTTTATGGAACTAGGAAATAATCCGGTCACCGAAAGTAAAATGTAGAAGGGTTTGAAAATTTGCAATAAATTAAGTTCTTCATTCTGGCGCACAAAAGGAGAGAAATATTTCCGTAACAAGGGAAACATCGTGAATTATTACACTGGTTCAAATGAAAAGCCAAGCGCTTGTTCCACGGAATAGTTCACGAGTGGAACGATAACATCAGTAGGTAGTTCAATTTATTATTTAAAGGGGATATGTATTTATATTGCTTTTTAATCTTTACAATAAATCAAGGGAATTGTCATTATAATGACATTTAATTTATACCTCACGTACACACACCCCGTACTTCATTACAAATTTTATCGTTGTATATTTTGGAGGTGAATGTACTGTGTGTATACCTATAATACAAATTGAGTATTTTAGGCATGTAGACTTTACGGATATTTAGAATACGATAATAATCAGAACTTAAATTGGGTAGTACATTTTCCTCGAATGTAGGTAGTAGGTAGGTACTTGTATGTATATTCGTTAGCTTTAAATTGTATCGCGTAGCATGTCAATCGACACGCATTATTTGTATTAATTATGTACTTACCTCTTACCTACCCATGTAATCTATACTATACCTACATACTTATGTCACTAGGACTCATGGTTTGTTCTGTAAAAACTTACATACGTATACAAGTATGTAGGTACCTACATGTACAGTCAAGTCTAAAAATATGAAACTAGTCAAAGTTTGAAAAATAAGTACCATACGCTTTTACACCGTTGTAATAAGGTCGTGGGACATATTTTTGAGAAGTTCGTATCGATACTTATTTTTACACTCGACCGTACGTTACCAAGATGTCAAAAACATCTATACACCTTTATGCAATAAGCAAAAAGGCTAGTGACACATATACACTGACAAGCAAAAATAACAGTTCACTTCTCATAGAAAGTTGTAGGGGTGCGAGTCGGGTTACCTCCGCGTGTGGTCAAGAGCTGCGGTTCCTTTTTGGATCCGTCCGGGGGGAAGAGCAGTGCTTGATCCGGTGCACCCTGGGCTTCGGCTAATGATTTCCTGGCAGTTTCTGAGGGATATCATTGACCGTTGGCTAAGAGCCCGACAGGGGGGGAGGGGGGTCTTTGACCATTACCGTACAACGTTGCCGACATTTTGTCACAAGATATTAATCATATTTTTGTTACTTTGACATTGGCGAAGTTGTCGTCGCTATAACCACTTGAAACGCCACAAATAAGAAGAAGAAGAAGATAGAAAGTTGTATAAAAGTAACCCTTTCTTTTTGCTCGTGAGTATAGTTGACACGAAGGCTGTATCGATATTTAAGCCCTTGACTTTACATACATTATAATGAAGGTTAATAGTGTAATTTATTTTACTCATCTATCCTAATTACTATTGCTATGCCTAATTTCAACTGTAAAAACCTGCCATGGTTTCTTTTAAGAGACCAATGGATATTTAATTTATGTAGTATATCTATAAACATATATACTTTATTTAAATTGAAGGATAGTGGTTCGTAATTAAAATAATTGTTGAACAATTATTTTAAATACTGAACTGACTGAAATTTATCGTACATTAGAAGATATTATTTATAAATGGATGTCGGCAATTTTTACTCAAAAACAACTAACGAAAAACCTACTAAGTAACTTAATCAGTACAACAGAGTTATCAAGGGCAAGGTCGTTATAAATATGAACCGTCAAACTTGTTTACAGAAAAAATGTGTTTGGTTCTCAGAAGACAAACATACCTAGTTTTGACTGTCTGTTGTGTTGATCTATATTTTTTCTAATGATAAGCGACAGTTATCAACAAAAGACAGTTATCTAAGTTGACGCAAACTTAACAAGCGTTTATAAATAACTAGCTTCTGCCCGCGACTTCGTCTGCGTATTATACATAAAAACTTTCCTCTTGAATCACTCTATCTATTAAAAAAACCGCATCAAAATCCGTTGTGTAGTTTTGAAGATTATAAGCATACATAGGGACATAGGGACATAGGGACAGAGAAAGCGACTTTATTTTATACTATGTAGTGATGTAGTGAAGCTAGTGAAGGTATACAAATAGGGAAAATGCATTTAAAATAAATATCAAATTTCTTAATAGAACATGAAAATATCGTAAAAAGGATGACAAAAAGTAAAATGTAATATCAGTCTCGAAATACAGAAAATATGTATAAGTGTTAATCTATTAATTAGTCAGCGAGTAGAAAAAGAGTTCCGATATCACATGTGACGTCATTTGTCACAACGCCCATTGTAAACTCCATATTAAAATTCGTTTTTCTAGAAAGAGACGGAGACCAATCTTTGATAATAGCTTATGTCTCGGCTGTTTTTATACTTTCATGTATTTTTTATATTGTTTATTACATAATTGAGCTTTTAATGAAAGGTATGAAGAAAATCACTAATATTCTCTATTATACTCGGGAGCAAAGAAACCGGGTCACATATCATAGAACTTTCTACGAGAAACTTTCTTTCTCTTTCTCCCGAGTACTATAATGTACCTACTTTAATTTGAGTTAGGTACTATTGTCGAATTGAACTAAAATTACTACGTAGGTAGCTGCTGATGCAAGTATCTGAAATATTAAATCCATTATAATACAGATAGTGCTGGGGCCCGATTTTGAAAGCACATGTGTGAAAATACCACTCGAAAGCGGTGAAAAATTGTGCTTAATTTCAAATACGAGTAGCTCAGAAGATACTTGCGTCTCTCATTAATCTTGTGACCTAGTAAAAAATTTGATTATAGCTGTAGTTTTGAAGATATAAACAGATTTAAACCACTTTCGAGTGATGTGTTTTCAAAAATCGGGCCCCTGTTCTATTATACATCAATTAATTATAGTTTAATGTCTTCAAAGTGTAAGTAGAAAAGATTTAAAGATTCTGTGATTGAATAATAAGAAAACATCCAAAACTTACCTTAAACACCATTGATTCTTTAACCAAAAAGTAACCAAACAAGGTAATTTCGGTATCTTCAAACGTCATCGAAGAAGTAAAGTATTGGATCTGTTTAAACATCATAGTTATTAACATACTAATACTTAATCTGGAGCATTATCTGAAATTGCCTCGTTTTTATCAGTTTTTACCTACTAGGTACTTACTTGCAAGTGAGTTGTGGTGTCTTCAGTGACACTGACTGGAATGCTATGAAGAGTGCGGCCAATTTGTTTTCCCTGCGAAATCCAAAACTTTACAACACGTAAATACTCAAAGGTTTAATTTAAAAACACAAATACGTCTTTAATTAATTTACCTGTCGATTTAATAATGCACCTGATTGTCCTAATACGTAAAGTTTAATCAATTGGTAAGTCATCCAACAGCTTAACTCAAATGCGTCGTAATAAGAATAGTCAGTTTGAAAAGTTAAAATGTGGTATAACATGTGTGTGACCGTCACCAACAAGTGTAACGCCTGCGCTAGAATGAGCAGTAGCGGCGCCTGGAATGCTGCGTTGATCTGCCGTTTGAGGGCCAGCGCGCGCGCATACACGCCCCGCAGCTGACGCAACGACGTCTCCGACTCTACTCTGACATTACAGTTACTCGAAGCCTTCATTCTTCTATCACAAAGAATAAATTGAACATGCTCCTCAATTTTTTTCAGTAAAGCAACGACCATCAAAACCATGACAAAGTAAAATGCTATCAGTGCATACTGTACCACTGCTGGTAAAACAAAAGTTACAGCTATCAACACCATCTTAGCTGCCGGAACAGTTTGTGAATACGTAACTGATGAATTTACGATCACAATCAGTGAAAAAGATACAAGTACCACACAATTTACTTGAATTCGTAGTTGTCCCAGCAATATGTCGGTAGTACTGTTTGGTAATTCTTCCCAACAGGCGGCTATTTCATTTAAAAATTTGATGTACCAATTTTTGTATTTAAATGCGCAAATGTAAGCAGTTAATATCCCGGCATATCCAATAACGAACACAGCGATGTAATTCACTTCAGTGATCTCATCCTCCGTCAGTGAGTTCTCTGCGTTAGCGATACTAATTTCCAGGATATGGAGACCAACTCCAACAGAAATCGCTATAGTGATTATTATGGTGCATGCTGGATTTACAAGGCTAGATTTTACAATGACTTTAAGATTTCTATTTCCGCTAGGAAATTCGATGGAGTTGGGAAACAACCCGAGTGTCGACAGTACTGCGTAAAGAGGTTTGAAGATTTGTAGTAAATTTAGTTCTTCATAGTGCCGAACGAAAGGCGAGAAATATTTTCTTATGATGGTAAACATTGCGCTCAGTTGATATTATTATGTTTCAAAAGAAAAGTATGCATTTGTTATGTTTGGACGTTGGATATGATCTGTGTAAAATGTTCCTGCGAACATTAGTTAGATGAGGATTGGGTAGGACATGTTACGGGAAGGTATTTACGGTGCGATAGCATCGTTTCCAAAATATGAAACACAGAATTTGTTAGAGATTCATATCGCTTGCAACCAGGGCTGGACAAATATTACATGCTACGTACCTACAACTATTTCTAATACCTACCTAGCTCGATATTGTTATGCCGGTAAACTTAAATTCGCGTTTATCTGCTATCATTTACATAATGCCTAACCATACAGGAATTATTCGAATCTATTCACTGACAAGATGGAATCTTTGAGACATAAGGGCATTTGAATTAATTTCCTTGCCCTAATTTGTGTTAAAAATGTCAAAATATCACCAAAATTAAAATAACCACTGCTACCCCACTGCTATCTACATAGGAGCGTCCGCGAGCATTTGCGAGCAGTTATACATAAACGAGGAAGCAATGTGAGCTTCTTGTAACGCTGGGTTCAACGTCCACACACCCACGAGGTTTATTCCTCCTGCAACATTCCGTGAGCGGTACAATTTAGGGATCTTTAAAAAGCGAGCCTTCCTGTTCTTGAAAGCGCTGGCAACGCACCTGTGATTCCCCAAGTCTTGCAGGTGTCCCTGGGCGATGGTGATTACTTTCTATCAGGTGACCCGTCTGCTCGTTTGCCCCCTCTTATATATTATATTTAAAAAAAACTATATTCTTTCATTGCTTCCAGACCAGCATGGAAGGGTGAAGAAGACGGAAGTGTTTAATAATAACAATGACCTCTTCAACTTCTCAATGGCATAAAATATGTTTCTTAATTATGTTGTCTTGAGCTTAGTGCTTATAATTAAAAATGGCTATAACGGAGTTGAGCGAGGACAAAGAAATAAATATTTTAGACCAGCTGTTGCCCGCGACTCCGTCTGTTCAGAATTCGCTTATCACTATCCCGCGGGAACTATGCGGTTTTCCGGAATAAAAGCAATCACCGTCGCCCAGGGACACCTCCGAGACCTGGGGAATCACAGTGCGTTGCCGGCCCTTTGAGGAACAGGAAGGCTCGCTTTTTAAACATCCCTAAATTGTACCGCTTAGGGAATGTTGCAGTTGAACTATTTGCCTGAACTGAAGAATGAACTAGTTGCCTCTCTTCCCGCGCAGATGGTAAGAGCCCCTCGAAGGAATGGGCGAAAATCGAAGTAATCGTGTTATAGGCGATGCGGCCAGCAACCCATCACTATTTTAACTCCTCTTTCCATCTATAAACCTACAATCATACTAAAGAAGGTCTTTAGGTCTTGTTATCTTAGCTCTGTCTACTCCGAATGAGATAAAGTGATAACGTGGTTTATACATGTAAGTATGTATGCCTTCTTGAGCCAGTAACAACAACGGCTAAGTTATATAAAATCCCACAACACATAATATGAGTGCATTAATCTAATTGTACTTAATGACACCTGAGAACTGGAGAAACTATAGGCAGGGAATTTAAAAAATATATTTGTAGCCTGAAGTGATTGCTCTAGGAAATAAATTAATGCCTCAATATTTCAAAACATTTTATTCAGCTTTATAATACACTTCTGAAGTTCTATGAACTAACTATGTAACTTGTATTAAATTTTAAAAAGGGTTATCAAGTTGCACTAAAATCACCACATACGTAGCTGCCGATGCAAGAATCTGAAATGAAAATGATTAGGTAAGTGCAGATTTACATTATTAGGTATGTCTTGTGTTCCGTATTTCGTTGAATTAACTAGCACAAGATAGTTTTCCCCCTTTTTCTATTAATTTTAATCAATCCAAGTCGATAGCAAACTTTAATGCAGGTACGAACCAAACGCCTTTCAAAAAAAGGAGTATCAAAACGCAGCATCCCTAAGACAGTGCTGCCAACGTTCAAATAACAAAGCTAATAAAAACCGCCGTCCAGTGTGTGTCGCGACACAGACCGCTCCGCTCAAAAATCCAAATTCAAAATCTCAAGAATCAAAATTCTAGCACCAAAATAGTCGAACAATCCAGATATAGTGCCTGTGGAACACACAACGCCGGGGGCCCCCAGGAGCAACGTTCCCGAAAGCCTAGGTAAGTGTCTGCATTACTCTCATTGCTATCGAAGATTTTCCCCAACATAAGTTTCGAACCGGATATACCGTTTATTTTATCTGGTTATTTGTTTAAACTCGCGTTTTAAACTGTTTTGTGCTAACGTTTTTTAAGAATTCTATGCGCTTAGCGCGGGTTCTGCCGCCAGCCATAAAATATTAACATCAAGTTTGCGAGCGTCTGTCGTATTATTTTGCGATAATACCGGTGTGTACAGTGAGATCTCAACGAGATCTTTCTAATTATATATAGTTTCATAGGGTTTTGAGCGATATTTTTCGAAATTGCATTTCGTTATTTTTTCCGCCACACGGCGCGGTAGTTAACATCGCCGCGCGCTCGCCGCCGCCAGCGACGGCCGTTACGGCGCCTAAGCTTGTTGTACACTGGAATCATTGTAACAATTTTGCGTGTAAATTTTATTTTATTTCTATTCCCTACTATTTCATAGTGGTTAAGGTATTGCGTACCTAATCTATTTGCGGTCATTGTATTTTCGTACATGTTCCATACCCGTTCAGATATTTCATATTGAACGCGTCATTTTATAACTTTTATTACACTTAACATTGCGTGTTAAATAACTTATTTTCCCCTTGATTTGCAGCAAGGCATTTAATTACACTTGTATTGTCTTACCACTTCACAAGAAATTACAACGTCGTCATACCCACAACGTAAATTTTATTTCAAATTTTAAAGATGGAGCTTGAACAATTAATTTTCGAACGTGATTTGGCTCTAAATAGTATCCAACGTATTGTAGATTGTTCCAACAACTTGTCCGAATTCAGAGTTCGTGTTAAGGAATTAAATTCTATAAAGAAATCATTCTTCCAAGTTCAAGCAAAAATCGAAAAACATTCGGTAAAACTTGGAGATTTCTGTAAGGAACAACACTTAGCAACGCGTAATCAATTCGATTCGTTATATTATGAGATTCAAATAATATTGGATACTATGAAGGAAACGCGTAGACAAAGCACCGCCGGTGTGTCTCCGCCCTGCGGGCGCGACGCGCAAGATCTGACCAAAGTCCACGTCAAGTTACCCACTCTGTCGTTGCAATCATTTGAGGGGAAACTAACCGAATGGAATGCATTTTATGATTTGTACAAATCTCTTGTGCATGATAACGATTGCTTAACGAATGTAGAACGATTTCGTTATTTATTATTGTCATTAAAGGGTGAACCTTACAACCTAATAAAATCTATTCCGGTTACTGAGGTTAATTACGATAGTGCCCTGCAGGTATTAATAAATCGTTATGACAACAAACGTATTGTTGCAACTAAACACTTTGATAATATTTTTGATGTAGAACCGGTCAATGATAAGAACATTGAGCCGAGCTTACGCAACTTGTTAAATACCTATCATGAAAACATTACGGCCTTATATTCTTTAGGGTTCCCAGTGTCCGAATGGAGCTTTGTTCTCTTAAACATTCTGCTGCGTAAAATTACGTCTAATATTCGTCGACGATTTGAATTGTCTTTGCAATCGTCAAGTGACATTCCTAATGTCAAGGAGTTGGTGGTGTTCCTTAACAAGGAGCTATCGACGACGGAGGTGATGTCGTCCGCGCGGCTGCCGAGCGCGGCGCGGCCCGCGCCTGCTGGCCCGCTGCCGCCGCCCGCGTTCTCGCGCCCCGCGCACGCCCAGCGCCGTGCGCTGTCGCTGTCTCGCTCGCATTCTGATGCGCAACAGAGCAAGCATGATGTGCCGCGATCTCCTGTTTCTTCCTTTTCACATTCCGCACGAACCATGAGTGTTCATGCTGCAACTGCAGCTGACTATTTAAATAAAATTAAATGTGCATACTGTAAGGATAATTCTCATCCATTGTATAAATGTGATAATTTTCAAAAACTTAATTTCGCCGAACGCAAACGTTTCGTCACAGAGAATAAAGTTTGTTACAATTGCTTGTTTATCGGTCACGACACAAAGGACTGTAAATCGCGCCACAGTTGCCGCGTTTGCTCTCAGCGTCATCACTCCTCATTACATGAGGATGTGCCCGTTCAGAACGTCACATTAACGACGGAATGTTCTACGTCCTCCGAGTTGCGCTCGGTAGCGGACTCTTCGCCCACTCCATTACATGGAGATTCGAGGCCTTTCAATAATAAAAATTGTACGGTTTTGCTAACCACCGCGCTTGTTAACATCCGTCCCATGGACAATGCGCGCCGCCCGGCGCGTCCCGTGCGCGCGCTCGTGGACCAGGGCTCCCAAGCCACACTCATCACGGAGTCGTGCGTGCAGCGGCTCGGCCTGCCGCGGCGCCCCGCGCACACCAGCACTACTGTTTCAGGCATCGGCGATAGCAACGAGCGACCGCGTGGTTACGCGTTGTGTGAGGTCACACCCCACGACAAGCCCGAACCGAAGCTTTATATAGAAGCGCTCATTTTACCAAAGATAACAAGCTACATTCCAAACATTCCGCGTTCATTCGAACAAATTTCACACCTTCAAGGTCTTTCCTTGGCAGACCCAGAACTGCGTTCTGCGCGTCCTGTCGAGCTCCTTCTGGGGTCCGATTACAGTGACAGCATACTGCTTCACGACAACATAAAAGGCCCGCAGGGAACCCCTGTGGCCATAAATAGTATCTTTGGCTACCTACTCAACGGTAGAATTTCCCATACGTATCTAGGACGGGTTAGCACTAACCTTAGTACATGTCAGTTGGACATGCAACTCCAAAAGTTTTGGGAACTCGAGTCTATTCCAGAAGAGACTTGTCTTTCAAAGGAGGAGGCCTTGTGCGAGTCCATTTTCGTGGACACACACAAACGCGATTCGACAGGAAAATACACTGTTTCTCTTCCCTTTAAGGAGAATGCACCCCCTTTAGGTGAATCCCGTCTTATTGCCCTCTCACGCTTATCAAAATTAGAGGCCCGATTATCCCGTGATCCTGCTTTACGAGCTGAATACAACAACTGTCTTCAACAATACTTGGATATGGGCCACATGGAGCCTGTCTTTGATTCCGCGAACGGTGACATGCCTCCTTATTATATTCCTCATCATTGTGTGGTAAAAAAATCTGCTGCCACTACACAGCTACGCGTAGTGTACGATGCTTCGTGTAAAACAACGTCGGGTCGTTCTCTCAATGATAATCTCCTTACAGGACAGAAGCTTCACCAAGATATCTCCGAAGTTCTTTTAAAGTATAGGCTTCATAAAATCGTTTTTACAGCTGACATAAAAATGATGTATCGCTTCATCAATATCTGCAAAGAACACCGCGACTTTCAACGAATTCTTTGGCGATTCTCGCCTCTCGATCCAGTGCAGGAATACCGCCTGTGCACGGTGACTTTCGGCGTAGCCTCTGCACCATTTTTGGCCTTACGCACGCTCCGTCAATTAGCAATTGACGAGGCTGCCGACTTCCCACTTGCTTCGCAGGTGCTTCTAAATAATGTCTTTGTAGACGATGTCGTCACTGGTGCCGAGACATTGGACGATGCTCTAGTTCTTCAACGTCAGCTCACGTCTATTTGCAAAGCCGGAACCTTCGAACTCCGCAAGTGGACAAGTAATAGTTCCGAATTCTTATCTCAGGTTGTGAAAAATGACGAACATCATGACGACTCTCTTATACTTTCCGCACTTGACACTGACACTTCAGTAAAAGTGCTAGGACTCAAATGGAATCCCAAATCAGATACCTTTACCTATAAAACGGACACTCCTTCGCGTAAATGTACGAAGCGTATTATGCTTGCTGAAATTGCAAAGATCTACGATCCTCTGGGCTTCCTTAGTCCTATAACCTTGTATGTCAAGCATTTAATTCAACTCCTGTGGGTATCAGGTACGGGGTGGGACGACGCTCCTCCTCAGGGTGTCTGCGAATTGTGGTATAAATTTCTTGATGAACTTCCGCTACTTCAAAATATATCTTTGCCTCGTCATGTTCTTCCAAGCACACATAATGTGCAACTTCACGGTTTTTCGGACGCATCCGAAAAGGCGTACTCCGCCTGCGTTTATATTCGTGTCACAGACCTGGACGGTGCGATCAGTTCCCATCTCCTGCTAGGCAAGACCAAGGTTGCTCCCTTGAAACGTCTATCAGTCCCACGCTTAGAATTGTGTGGCGCACTACTTCTGTCCAAGCTCATTAAACGGATAATCACTGCTTATACGAATGTCTTATCGTTCGACCAAGTCTTCGCTTGGTGCGACTCATCAATCACACTTGGCTGGTTGCGCTCATCCCCAGACAAGTGGCGAACTTATGTGTGTAACCGCATCGCGGAAACCACAAGCAACGTGCCTGCTGCACAATGGCATCATGTGCGATCTGCTGATAACCCCGCGGACCCCGCGTCCCGAGGGGTTCTTCCGTCACACTTGGACCATCAACAATGGTTCCATGGACCCTCCTGGCTCACTAAGCCGCAGCCAGAGTGGCCGATCTCTCATATCAATTGTCATACCGACGAAGAGCGTCGTAAACACATTCTTGTCACTAAGGAGAATGAGTCTAATCTCGAGTTCCTTGAACGGTTTTCGTCTCTATCTAAGATGTTGCGTGTCGTGGCATTAATCTTTCGATTTTATCATAAATGTCGAAAGACTCTAACGTACTCTACAACGCATATAACGGTTCCAGAGACCAAGCAGGCTCTCACTCTGATCATTTCGCTTGTTCAATCTGAACAATTCTCATCGGATATTTCTCGCCTCAAGGAGGATGATATATGTACGAAACGCCTTCAAAGGCTAAAACCTTTTGTGGATGACGCCGGACTTCTCAGGGTCGGCGGCAGAATAAATCGTGCCAACGTTCCATACGATGCTAGGCATCAAATCGTTTTACCTAAACGACACCATTTTACCAATTTACTTATAGATTTTTATCATAAAACAAACCTGCACGTAGGTCCTCAAACTTTACAATTTCTAATAGCACAGACTTACTGGATCTTGTGCGCTCGCGACGCAGTCCGGATGCGCACTCGCCGCTGCGTGCGCTGCTTCCGCGCGCGACCGGTCGCTCCGCAGCCGCCTATGGCTCAGCTGCCGGCCGCTAGAGTTCGATCTCTACGTCCGTTTCTACACGTAGGGATAGACTTCGCCGGGCATTTCAATCTCAGATCTAGCAAGTTTAAAAATGCGAAAATATATAAATCTTACGTTTGCGTTTTCGTATGCATGTCAACGAAAGCTATTCATCTGGAACTCGTCCCTGATCTTTCAACAGAAGCGTTTCTAAACGTGTTACGCCGTTTCATATCACGCCGTGGGCTATGTACTGATATTTATTCTGACAACGGTCGTAATTTCGTTGGCTGTGATCGTTATCTATCCGAACTCTACACCTTTCTCCGAAACGAATCTAATGAGTCTTACATTAACCAACAACTAGCTGACATGGCCATAACGTGGCATTTCAACCCTCCGTACGCGAGTCACTTTGGTGGCATTTACGAGGCCGCAGTTCGTTCTTTTAAGACTCACTTACATCGAGTTATAGGTACACTTACCCTCACAAATGACGAGTTCAACACACTTCTTTGTCAAATTGAGGCGGTTCTCAATTCGAGACCACTTAGCAGTTTAAGTAATGATCCCTCGGATCCTTTACCACTCACACCCGGACATTTTCTCATCGGGGAACCATTGAACGCACTCCCAGAATTCGACTTATCCAACGATAATCCGAACCGTCTCGTCAGATGGCAGGTTATCCAGCAAGCTGTTCAGCATTTTTGGAAACGCTGGAGTACAGAGTATCTCCACCAGCTACAACAGCGGGGTAAATGGTTCCGCGACGAGTCTCACACACACACGACTCTCCGCGAGGGCTCTGTGGTCGTGCTGATCGACAACACGCTGCCACCACTGCAGTGGCGGCTGGCGCGCGTGCTGCAACTGCACCCGGGCGCCGACGGTGTTACACGCGTGGTCACTGTACGCATCGGTAATACCGTAACCAAGCGACCTGTAGTCAAGGTCTGCCCATTGCCTCTCGAATAGGCATTTCATTTATATTTCACTGCATGCTATAGTATTAAGTTAGCATAGTTTCTTAATAAAATAAGCATTATTTTATGGTCGGCGGCATGTTCCGTATTTCGTTGAATTAACTAGCACAAGATAGTTTTCCCCCTTTTTCTATTAATTTTAATCAATCCAAGTCGATAGCAAACTTTAATGCAGGTACGAACCAAACGCCTTTCAAAAAAAGGAGTATCAAAACGCAGCATCCCTAAGACAGTGCTGCCAACGTTCAAATAACAAAGCTAATAAAAACCGCCGTCCAGTGTGTGTCGCGACACAGACCGCTCCGCTCAAAAATCCAAATTCAAAATCTCAAGAATCAAAATTCTAGCACCAAAATAGTCGAACAATCCAGATATAGTGCCTGTGGAACACACAACGCCGGGGGCCCCCAGGAGCAACGTTCCCGAAAGCCTAGGTAAGTGTCTGCATTACTCTCATTGCTATCGAAGATTTTCCCCAACATCTTGTTTATTAGACCGTTAATTTGTGAATAAAAACCGAAGATTAAGGACAAGCATAGATCCTGTGATAAAACTTTAACAAAGTAGTCGGTACTTAAAGGTAAACCAATAAATAATATGACCATGTTGCGGATTTTAATTGTAATTATTTTCTTACACTGAAAAGCCATATAAATCATGATAATGCCGATAATAGCCACCCTCTTGACAATAATAAAATTTTATTGGCTCTTTTACTGACTAAATGTTTGCTATGTAGGTAATAAATAAATAAATATCTTGGAACAACTGACACCAATCGACCTAGTCACAAACTAAGCATAGCTTGTAATAGAGGTATCTAAAAAGTTTATAATAATATGAACTCACGTTAAAAATAAGTGACGTTTCCAGTGAAAAGTAACCGAAGACAGTTATTTCCGTGCGTTCAAACGTCATCAAAGAAGCGAAATGTTGAACCTGTTTCCAAGAAATATATATTTTACTTGAGTACCTATTATAAGCATACAGACATATTAAACATGCCTCTTGGTTGCTGTCTCACACCGTCTAATTACTTTTAAAGTTCCTACTTACTTGTAAGTGTAGTCTGATGTCTTCACTTGTATTAACCGGAATATCATGAAGACTGCGGCCAATTTTATTTGCCTGAGCAAAAAAAAATATTCGGCAGTAAAAAACAATGTTGATGTTTACTGAAAAATAACATTAACTGCATCTATCGATTTGATATTTACCTGCTGATTTAATAATGCCCCTGAATGTCCTATAGCGTAAATTTTAATCAGCTGATAAAACATCCAAGCCGTCAGTTCCAGTATGTTGTGTTTATAATACTCAGCAGTTTGGAAAGTTAAGATGTGATACAACATGTGAACAACAATGACTAGCATGTGAGTGGTTTGCGCCAGAATGAGCAGCAGCGGCGCTTGGAACGCTACGTTGACTTGCCGCTTGACGGCCAGCGCGCGCGCGTACTCTCTGCGCAGCTGGCGCAGCGACGCCGGCGCTGGCCCTGACTCTATTCCGCCGCAGTCGTTCTCTACATCACATGTCCTCATTTTGTGTACAAGTGTGTTGATGTGCTCCTCAATATTTTTCAGTAAAGCAACGACCATCAAAATCATGGTCAAGAAAAATGCCACCGAAGCATACTGCAATACTGCTGGTAAAACAAAAGTCACAGCCACTAATATCATCTTACCGGCGGTGAGATGTTGTGAATATGAAATGGCAGAGTTTACGCTCACAACTAATAAAAGAGATCCAAAGACCACACAATTTACTTGAACTCGTAGCTGGGCGAGAATTAAGTTTATTTCGCTGGTTGTACTGTCCGATAGTTCATCCCAGCAAGCAGCCATTTCACTAAAAATTGTGACGTACAATTTTTTGTACTTAACTGCGCAAACATAAATAGTTATAGAGACGACTAATTCGAAAATCAATGTAATTATGTAATTTATTTTCATTATTCCATGTTTCGTTAGTGGTCGGTGTCGGCTTGCAATACTTAAATCCAGCATATGAAGACCAAAACCAAGAGGAATCGCTAAAATCAACAACACATAGCATGCTAAATTGAAGGTATTCATTTTTAAAGAGACGGTTACGGCTCGTCTACTGCTGGGAAATTCAATGGAATAGGGAATAAGCCCGAGTGCGGAAAGTAGAAGATACATTGGTTTAAAAATTTGAAGTAAAGTAAGTTCTTCATTGCGGCGCACGAATGGCGAGAAATACTGTCGTAAGATAGTAGACATGACTACCTATGTAAAGTTGAACCAATTCAAACAAAAACATACGCGCTAGTCGATTTGGACATGGAATGTACTCTAAAGTTGGTGCTATGTGAATGTTGATGGAGTGCGTAGATTTACGCGTTCAATGCTTATGTATTATTTGAGTACAACATTTTACGAGATGATAACCATCAAATCACTCTATTAATATATTAGATATTCATCGAGTGTTGTCTGATTGTAACTAAAGTCCATTGATTGAAACGTGAAATTTAGAAAAATATCACATTCCCGTAAAACGCGGTGAGTGGAGACAAAATTGAAGTTCAAACCTCAATAAAAAATATTTTCATGCATTGCAAGTCGATTTTTATTGATAAAAATGTTCCGGTGGTATGAATTTTAGTTCAATAATGATTATCTGTCGTTTAGTTTCATAGTGTAAACAATAAACACTAAAATATACCAATAGACCGTGCTGGTCTGGGAGTAAAGAATAAACATAGAAGTATAATATTATACCAGTTGCTTCTCTTCCTGTGTAGATGGTAAAAGCCCACCAAGGGAATGGGCGAAAATCTTAGCAATCATTATACCTAGGAGATGCGGCTAGCAACCCATCACTATTTTGATTCCACTTTCTATCTATACGACCATAATTATGCTAAACGTGGCCTGTAGGTCTTGTTACCTTAGGCTCCCCGTAAGGGATAAAGACGTGATTTATATGTATGTATACAGTTCAATACACAAATCACGTCTTTATCCCTTACGGGGTAGACAGAGCCTAAGGTCAAGACCTACAGGCCACATTTAACAAGATTGTGGGGCTAGGTATAGATAGAAAATTGAATCAAAATGGTAATGGGTTGCTAGCCGCATCGCCTATTAACATGATTCCTATGATTTTCGCCCATTCCCTCGAATATGTATGTATGTAACACTAAAATATAGGCTAACCCCAGCTCACTCCGTAGTGGGGTCAGAAGGGATGAACAACATAATTATTATTATGAACACTAGCTGTTGCCCGCGACTTCGTCCGCGTGTGTTTTCTGTGATACTTTATGATGGCAATTCTCGATATCAAAATTATTATTATTATGACTATTAATTTCGTCACGTGAACCCCTAAAAGAGTACGAAACTATACTTTTAGAATTACTTCATGAAAATAATAATTTGTGACACGGAATTTTGAAAATAAAAACAGGTGTTAACTGGTTAATGACTCATCACATTTATTTATACGTTATTTTACAAATAGTTTAATTTATAGTTTTGTTTATAGTTTCTTTATTCAAAAAAAGCTAAGTACAGTTTTAGTTACATCATTATTAATTTCGCCAAACTATGACGCTTATTGGCAAATACTGCTCTCACTTTAACGACATTTTTTATACCCTAATTAGTTTAAAAAAATTAATCTATTCTAATCTAAAAATACATAAATCTTTACCTGTTAGTACCTTACGACTAACAATTCATTTACTAATCCGTTTTAATTAATATTTTGCGACTCAAATTTTTCTAGCAGAAGCTTTTTTCATTTATTTTCTTGGTTTAAGTAGGTAGCTACAGATTATTAACACTTATTATCTTTATCTACAAATCAGGACTACCTTAGAAGAGCGCTGTATTAGAGTACTACCAATACCCTACAATAATTATTATGTACTAATCCTGAAACAGGCACATTCAAATAGTTTTCTCGAATAGGTACTATGTACATTCAGATTTTAAGTACCTATTTATGAAAATTTTGTAAGCAAGCTTACCTTGCAGTGCTTAAGATAGGTACATATTGCACTAAGGCCCAGCAGCGTTATATTTTCTTTGGCAGTGTGGTATTTAACCAAAACAATAAAAATCTTATAAAAAGTCTGAGGACAGAAACTTTTTCAATTTCAGTTACCAACTTTTCACAGTAAAATTCTGACATATTGTTCGTAGCGCAGGCGTAAACGCGCCTTTTGATTTTGCTTTTTTAGGCAAAGGTACTAAGAGCATACAGCCAAGCGGTTCACGCCGCCCTCATAATAATATCAGGTTTTCAAATAAGAATGCGTTCGAAAACAGAACGCGTTGTGAATAATGGCGCAATAAATAAAAACAAAGTAACCGGTATTGCATATTGAACTTTAGGCGTTAGGTAAAGAACACAATTTAGGACGCCAATTTAGGTTGATTTAGGTTTGACAAAAATGTCTTCGTTGAAAAAATACCTCTGCAGAATGTAATTATTTCATTAATGTTTTTTCACAATTGACACACTTTTCCGGCTTTATATCTTATGTACATGCGTATCTGTCTATTTTCTTCGTAGCATTATTTTATTTTTAATTATTACCAACTACTTATACCGAGGAAAGCTGATTTTCTTGAGTTCCGCTATTTTGTGCGTTATTACCTCAAAAATCAAATTTTAAAAAAAATGAGAAATTATATTTACCTGTATTACATACATACATACATACACAAATCACGTCTTTATCTCTTACGGGGTAGACAGAGCCTAAGGTAACCTATTAAATTGGAAGTATTATGTAGCAATTTTAAAAGGTTATACTTCATTGGTTTTTATTGTATAGGTGTATGAAGTTAATTAATTTTAAACACAAAACCCTCTTTTTTGCGTCTCTGGATGAGATTAAAAAAAAATGCTAAAACAGGTATTTCTTTATTTTTATTACTAAGTATTTATTCTGAGTTTCATGATTCTAGAACAATCTAATTTTCTTTTTTCATACAAACTTTAACCCCCCTTTTTACCCCCTTTTTCCAAAATTTTCCGAAATTTCTATAGCCTAGATCCTATTCTGAATTTATTGAAATAGATCTGTGAACATTTCAACAATATCCGTTCAGTAGTTTTTACGTGATGCTCCGTCAAACAAACAAACAAACAAAAAAGTCTTGCAGGTGTCCCTGGGCGATGGTGATTACTTTCCATCAGGTGGCCCGTCTGCTCGTTTGCTCCCTCTTATACAAAAAAAAAACACAAATATTCGACGCCGAATGCTCAGTACACGCAAATGCTTTCAGTGAAGACGCTCCTACTGCAACGGTTACTATTATACCGGCTTGCTATGTAGCTAAATTTACATACATACATACACAAATCACGTCTACAACATGTAACAAAAATTTTAAAAATGGTTTTAATATGTTCAGTTATCTACCGATTTTAAGTCACCCTGGTCGGTTTTTTTTTAAATCTTCAATGTACAGATTTTTTGGTCTCAACCATTTCATTATTATGTATAGTCAGATATAGATAACTCGTTAAATTTTAAAGCCAACCTTGCTGTGATAGTTTTCCTTTAAGTTACGTTATTATACTATATACTACTGCCATATTATATTACACATGTCCAAATACAAACGTTTAGCAAGGCGGGGGCGACGACGACGACGACAACGACGTCGACGACGACGACGACGTAGACGACGACTCTTGACTCTAACGATAATTAGAAGTTTAAAGCTTAATCATCTTGCTGCCGCAGGGGCGAGCGCTCCAGGAGGATGAACTACGAATTAGTTTGTGTAACTATGATCTAGTCTCACGGTAGGTAGTTTCATGTTGAAAGTAGGAAATCCTTAATGGAATTCTTCTTATCTTAATCTAGGAGTCCCTACGGATACATTTCGACCCATTCGTGGATCTTTTGTGTAATTACCCCTTTTGGGTTACTACTATACATAAACGTATTAATAAAACTACCAAAGTCACAAAATCCTATTTTATTAGAGTAATTTTCCATTGCAGAGAAATTATTCATAATTATTTCAGTTAATAAGTTTTGTCAAATTACTAAAATCACTATATTATGTGGCTGAAGACGCGAGAGCCTAAAAATAAAACCACCTTTTTACATTTAAGAGCATTTATCCCTCCTGAGCTGGCAATGTCGCATTTTGGTGTATTTTTACGATTATTTCACAAAAATTGAGTGAAAGTTTAAAATGTGATCTATACAAGTTCTTCGTTTTTAGTGTATCAATGGTACAATATCGTTTAATATGAAAATAAAAGTCCATCACGATTAATTATTGCATTAGACAAATTAATACACTAAAAACGAAGAACACAACAGAAGCACATTTCAAACTTTCATCTTTTAATGAAAGGCATGAAGAAAATCACCAATATTCTCCATTATACTCGGGAGCAAAGAAACAAAGTCACATTTCATAGAACTTTCTACGGGAAGTGCCCAGTTTTTTTGCTCCCGAGTATTATAATGGACCTACTTTAATTTGAGTTACTACTGTCGAATTGAACCAAAATTACTATGTAGGTAGCTGCTGATGCAAGTATCTGAAATATTAAATCCATTATAATACAGATAGTGCTGGGGCCCGATTTTGAAAGCACATGTGTGAAAATACCACTCGAAAGCGGTGAAAAATTGTGCTGAATTTCAAATACGAGTAGCTCAGAAGATACTTGCGTCTCTCATTAATCTTGTGACCTAGTAAACTTTGATTATAGCTGTAGTTTTGAAGATATAAACAGATTTATACCACTTTCAAGTGATGACCTTTCAAAAATCGGGCCCCTGTTCTATTAGATATACATCAATTAATTATAGTTTAATGTCTTCAAAGTGTAAGTAGAAAAGATTTAAAGATTCTGTGATTGAATAATAAGAAAACATCTAAACTTACCTTAAACACCATTGATTCTTTAACCAAAATGTAACCAAACAAGGTAATTTCGGTATCTTCAAACGTCATCGAAGAAGTAAAGTATTGGATCTGTTTAAACATCATAGTTATTAACATACTTACTAATACTTAATCTGGAGCATTATCTCAAATTGCCTCGTTTTTATCAGTTTTTACCTACTACTTACTTGCAAGTGAGTTGTGGTGTCTTCAGTGACACTGACTGGAATGCTATGAAGAGTGCGGCCAATTTGTTTTCCCTGCGAAATCCAAAACTTTACAACACTTAAATACTTAAAGGTTTAATTTAAAAACACAAATACGTTTTTAATTAATTTACCTGTCGATTTAATAATGCCCCTGATTGTCCTAATACGTAAAATTTAATCAATTGGTACGTCATCCAACAGCTTATCTCAAATGTGTCGTAATAAGAATAGTCAGTTTCAAATGTTAAAATGTGGTATAACATGTGTGTGACCGTCACCAACAAGTGGAATGCCTTCGCTAGAATGAGCAGTAGCGGCGCCTGGAATGCTGCGTTGATCTGCCGTTTGAGGGCCAGCGCGCGCGCATACACGCCCCGCAGCTGACGCAATGACGTCTCAGACTCTACTCTGACATTACAGTTACTCCAAGCCTTCATTCTTCTATGATAAAGAATAAATTGAACATGCTCCTCAATTTTTTTCAGTAAAGCAACGACCATCAAAACCATGACAAAGTAAAATGTTATCAGTGCATACTGTACCACTGCTGGTAAAACAAAAGTTACAGCTATCAACACCATCTTAACTGCCGCCGCTGCCGGAGCAGTTTGTGAAAACGTAACTGATGAATTTACGATCACAATCAGTGAAAAAGATACAAGAACCACACAATTTACTTGAATTCGTAGTTGTCCCAGCAATACGTCGGTAGTACTGTTCGGTAATTCTTCCCAACAGGCGGCTATTTCATTTAAAAATTCGATGTACCAATTTTTGTATTTAAATGCGCAAATGTAAACAGTTAATATCACGGCATATCCAATAACGAGCTCAGCGATGTAATTCACGTCACCAATCTTATCATCCGCCAGTGAGTCCTCTGCGTTAGCGATACTAGCTTCCAGGATATGGAGACCAACTCCAACAGAAACTGCTATAGTGATTATTATGGTGCATGCTGAATTTACAAGGCTAGATTTTACAATGACTTTAAGATTTCTATTTCCGCTGGGAAATTCGATGGAGTTGGGAAACAACCCGAGTGCCGACAGTACTGCGTAAAGAGGTTTGAAGATTTGTAGTAAATTTAGTTCTTCATAGTGCCGAACGAAAGGCGAGAAATATTTTCTTATGATGGTAAACATTGCGCTCAGTTGATATTATTATGTTTCAAAAGAAAAGTATGCATTTGTTATGTTTGGACGTTGGATATGATTTGTGTAAAATGTTCCTGCGATCATTAGTTAAATGAGGATTGGGTAGGACATGTTACGGGAAGGTATTTACGGTGCGATAACATCGTTTCCAAAATATGAAACACAGAATTTGTTAGAGATTCATATCGTTTGCAACCAGGGCTGGACAAACATTACATGCTACGTACCTACAACTATTTCTAATACCTATACGTAGCTGGATATTGTTATGCCGGTAAACTTAAATTCGCGTTTATCTGCTATCATTTACATAATGCCTAACCATACAGGAATTATTCGAATCTATTCACTGACAAGATGGAATCTTTGAGACATAAGGGCATTTGAATTAATTTCCTTGCCCTAATTTGTGTTAAAAATTGCAAAATATCACCAAAATTAAAATAACCACTGCTACCCTACTGCTATCTTCATAGGAGCGTCCGCGGCAATTGCGAGCATTTATACATAAACGAGGAAGCAATGTGAGCTTTTTGTAACGCTAGGTTCAACGTCCACACACGCACGTGGTTTATACTTCCTGCTGCAACATTCCCTGAGCGGTACAATTTAGGGATCTTTAAAAAGCGAGCCTTTCTGTTCTTGAAAGGGCCGGCAACGCACCTGTGATTCCCCAAGTCTTGCAGGTGTCCCTGGGCGATGGTGATTACTTTCCATCAGGTGGCCCGTCTGCTCGTTTGCTCCCTCTTATACAAAAAAAAAACACAAATATTCGACGCCGAATGCTCATTACACGCAAATGCTTTCAGTGAAGACGCTCCTACTGCAACGGTAACTATTATACCGGCTTGCTATGTAGCTAAATTTACATACATACATACACTAATCACGTCTACAACATGTAACAAAAATTTTAAAAATGGTTTTAATATGTTCAGTTGCCGATTTTAAGTCACCCTGGTCGGTTTTTTTTTAAATCTTCAATGTACAGATTTTTTGGTTTCAACGATTTTATTATATGTACCTATAGATAGATATAGATAACTCGTTAAATTGTAAAGCCAACCTAGCTGTGATAGTTTTCCTTTAAGTTACGTTATACTATATACTACTGCCATATTATATTACACATGTCCAAATACAAGCGTTTAGCAAGGCGGGGACGACGACGACGACGACAACGACGTCGACAACGACGTAGACGACGACTCTTGACTCTAACGATAATTAGAAGTTTAAAGCTTAATCATCTTGCTGCCGCAGGGGCGAGCGCACCGGGAGGAAGGACTACGAATTAGTTTGTGTAACTATGATCGAGTCTCACGGTAGGCAGTTTCATGTTGAAAGTAGAAAACCCTTAATGGAATTCTTCTTATCTTAATCTAGGAGTTCCTACAGATACAGTTGGACCCATTCGTGGATCTTTTGTGTAATTAACCCCTTTTGGGTAACTACTATACATAAACGTATTAATAAAACTACCAAAGTCACATAATCCTATTTTATTACTGTAATTTTCCATTGCCGATAAATTATTAATAATTATTTCAGTTAATAAGTTTTGTCAAACTGTACTAAAATCACTATATATGTGGCTGAAGACGCGAGTGCCTAAAAATAAAACCACCTTTTTACATTTAAGCGCATTTATCCCTCCTGAGTTGGCAACGTCGCATTTTTGTGTTTTTTTACGATTATTTCACAGAAATTGAATGAAAGTTTAAAATGTGATCTATATGGTACAATATCGTTTAATATGAAAATAAAAGTCCATCCCGATTAATTATTGCATTAAACACATTAATACACAACAGAAGCACATTTCAAACTTTCATTCAATTTCTGTGAAATAACCGTAAAAAATCACCAAAAATGCGACGTTGCCAGCTCAGTAGGAATAAGCCTTCTTAATATAACATTTTCATTTACGTGGGAAATATTAAACTCACGTTAAAGACCAGTGAGGATTCCAGAGAAAAGAAGCCGCACAGATTAATTTCCGTAAGATTTAACGATATCAAAGTTGAAAAGTGCTGTATCTGAAAAAAAACTAGTTGATATAAAGTTAATTAAGCATAACCTGTTTGTAACTTGGTCTTTTATATTAGATATACTTAGAATTTAGCCCTAATTGTTTTTTTAAATTACGTATAACTTTGTCATTATACAAAACTCACCTATTTAACAACTAAGTATTTAAAAAATCTTTAAAAACTACATTTATCAGTTGGTTGTTTTGTTAAAGCTTCTTTCTTATACTTACTTCCAAATCAAGTGCGATGTCGGCATTAAAACCTGCCGGAATATCATGAACGGCACGCCCAATTCTGTTTGCCTGCAGGGAAAACAAAAGCATACAGTTCACAAATCACTTGAAGATAAAAAGCAACCGTAATGATAGGTTTACCTGTAGCTTCAATATCGCACCGGAATGCCCTATTATATAAAATTTAACTATTTGGTAGAAGCTCCAACAGCAGCATTCAAGCAATTCATGATCATTATTAGAGCTATTTCTGTAAATTAATCCGTGGCACAGGGTGTGTGCGTTACTGACGAGGGTATGAAAGCTCTGCGCTAGAATGAGCAGTAGGGGCGCCTGGAACGCTGCGTTGATCTGCCGCTTGCCGGCCAGCGCGCGCGCATACACGCTCCGCAGTTGACGCAGTGACGTCGGCAGCGGCCCCGGCGCCACTCCAACGTAATCATTTCCCATACCTCTAATCCTTCTATTAAGTAAAAGTATGCCAAAATGCTCTTCGATATTTTTCAGTAACGCAACGACCATCAATACCATGACAAAGTAAAATGACACAAATGTTAGTTGAACCAGTTCCGGCAAAACAAAAGTCAGAAATTGTAATATGCTCTTCCAGGCTGTGACGTTTTGCGTGTATGTAACGGCAAACTGGACGATTTGAATTAACAATAAAGACCCGAGGACTCCACAATTTACTTGAACTCGTAGTCTTCCAAGAATGGCATTGCTGCCACCAGTAGCGTTTGGCAAATCTGTCCAACCTCCGACAATATCGTTTAAAACTTTTATATACGAATTTTGATATTTAAACGCACAAATAAATACAATCATATTCACAACGAATTGACTAGATAATTGTATATTATAATTAGCTTGGGTAAATTGATCTCCTGTGTCGTCCGTGCTTTTCAATTCCAGCATATGAAGGGTATAAAACACGCAGATCACTACTGGTACAAGTAAAGTGAAAATCAAATTTATATTAGGTGATTGAAATGTCAAACTGCTCTTTGCTTTGGAAAATTGGATGGATCGAGGAAACAATCCGAGAGCAGAAACTAAAACATACAAAGGTTTGAAAATTTGCAGTAAACCAAGTTCATTTTGATCGACAAAGGGTGAAAAATATTTTCGTAAATGAGTCAACATTATTGAACAGCTTCACAAGCTCTAATACAAAATTGTATGAGTGCTACCTTTGAAAGTAAAACCCTAACTAAACCTTAAATAGTGTATATGTATTTAGTTCTGTACCTACTTGACACTACCATTAGTACCTAATTACTCTTTAAAAAGGTGTGGAAGCAGCTTGCTTAATATATTATGAATCAAGTGTAATAGCGTCAGTTACCTAAATAAAGAATTATTATTTTAAATATACCTATTTGAAATCAAAATGTCGAGCAAACAAAGTAAAAGAGTTTAGGTGAGCTTCCAAGTGCAAAGAAAGTTTTTTTTAATGGGAATTGAGAAAATATCTCATACTATTAAGTAAAATATAGACGAAAAAAGTTGCAAAGAGAACGGCAACACAAAATTTTAAATATTTAATAACTTGTTTACACACTCGTTAAATGACTATGACATAACTATGTTACGTGCATTATTGAGATTAACTCTATGGTGACAAGTTCCTTTTTAATTCGATAAACATAATTTACAAGATCTAAAAATTGATAAATATAATACGGAAAAAAATTAAAAAAACTCTGGTTTGATCTTAAAATTATTTAATATTTATGTTTATTACTAGCTGTTGCTTGCCACTTCACCCCCCTTCCAATTATTATTATTATTATTTTTAATTTGGTTTCAATCAAATTGACAATCACCGTTGTCCACCGGGGTCCCACAGTTGGCCTTCCTATCAGCCCTGACTGTATTTGTGTCTGGTCCGTGATAATAAACAAACGATTGACAAATTTTTGATCGCTTTGTCTTAAACTAAGTATAGGTATTTTTAAAATAATGCTGTCTCTAAACTTCCAGGAATTTTCACTTTCCTGGTACCGAATCGAAATGAAAAAGTGTGCTTGACTCAAGGAAAAAACAATATCTATCTAGAATTGTATCTATGCTAGAATGCCAAAATACCCCGTGTGAAATTGGTGCTTTTCTTCCCCCGGCAAAAAATCTACTATTAACACTTTTTTTAACTTCTCTCGTACCTTAAAACGGGGTGAGGAGTGACAAAATTGAAATTCGAATCTCGATAAAAAAATATTTTCATGTGTGGCAAGTTGATTTTTATCGATAAAAAATGTTCCGGTGGTATGAATTTCAGTTTAAACAATAAACACTAAAATATAGGCAAATCCCAGCTCTCCCCGTAATGGGGTCAGCAGAGGTTGGAACCTTGTTGGAACAAATAATTAAAATCACGATAACCAATTACCAGAAAAAAGGAGATACAATTATGTCTAAAAATAGAACTAAACTACTTTTAGAGCAAGCTGAGCCCGACAATTTAAGTAGCAAGTGAAAACACCAAATATTAGTTCTATCCCTTCCCACTTCGTTGTTACGGTAATCGAAATGAAAAATAGAGTGTTTAACTCGGGGGAAACGCTAATGTGCTTGAGTGCTAAAATTTGGAATGTGCGTTTCCTTCCGCAATGATCAATGGTGCCAGCTTCACGAGCTTGATCAGAAGAAAGTTCCAAAATCACTTATTTTTGTCAAATTGCACTAAAATGACTAAGTACATAGCCGCTGATGCAATAACCTGAAAAAAAAACACAATTAATGTTATGTTTCAAACAAAAGTAGTATAGATCAGGGGTTCCCAACCTATTACCCTATGCGCCTCCCTCAAGTTTATGCTAAAATACTACGCCCCCCTTGTCCCAACTCAAGTACGATCAGACCTTTAATTACCGTTATTTTTGCGTAACGCTATTTTTCATAACGTTAGATTACCGAATAGCATTTTCCAATAAAACGTTTTTAGGTAGCGCTATTTTTCAGTACGTTATATTACCAAATAGCGTTTTTTAATAAAACATTATTTATTCTGTAGCGGTATTCATTATAACGTTATTAATAGCGATATATATCGATACTTCGGCAAGTGATATAATAACGTTATAGACCATCTCTTTCTTACACTCTATAACACCCGCTCTATATAACGTGCGACAAACATATGCAATGACAAATCTGTACTGTTTTCGTGAATTGTCAAATCATGTCATTTGTTCATAATCAGTTTCATAGCGTTATTATACCTAACGCTATTTCATAACGTTATGGTTTTCTTTAAACACAAACGACATATACCGGTATTATATCGTTTTTTTCATAACGTTTTAAAGGTCTATAACGCTATTTCGTAAAGTTACGGTTTTCTTTTCGTTATGATATGATATAACGTTATGAAGGAATATAGAATTTGTTTGAACGAAATTTTAAACACAAACGATATATACCGCTATTATATCGTTTTTTTTTATAACGTTATAAAGGTCTGAGTACGATGGAAATGAAACAAACGATCTACAACATACTATTAATGATTAGCGAGAACATTGTGCTTGCACTTTATTAATAAATTTTAATAAATACCTAAGAGCGTCGCGCCCCCCGTTGGATTACCCTACGCCCCCCAAGGGGGGCGCGCCCCACTGGTTGGGAACTCCTGGTATAGATGCTTAAAACATCTAGTTCTCTTCAGCCATGTTTTGAAGTCAACAAAACAATTCAGCATTTACAACTCACGTTGAAGATCAGCGACGAGTCCAATGTAAAATATCCGAAGATGGTAATCTTTGCACTTCGAAATTTCATCAAAGTCGTTAAGTGTTGTATCTGTTAGAAAACCACGTAATTTTACCAAAAAATAAGTAAATATACCCTGTCGCTACATTTATAATCCTAAAAATGATCACCTACTTCTAAATACAGCGTTACGTTTTCATCAACGTCGGTCGGAATGTTATAAAGCGTACGCCCAATTTCAGCTGCCTGCAAAAGAAATAGGTAGGTAGCTATACTTTTTACCAAAATTTTTGTCATGTCCAAACCCACTACAATGATGCTTTACCTGTAGCTTCAATATTGCACCTGAATGCCCCAAAGTGATTATTTTAATTATTTGGAACATGACCCAAAAACAGTTGTAAACAAACTTTAGGGTATTTTTTTCACGGAATGTCATGCTGTACAGAGCATGGGATTCACTAATTAGAGCGTGAAAGCTCTGTGTCAAAACGAGCATAAGCGGCGCCTGGAAAGCAGAGTTGATCTGCCGCTTGATAGCCAGCGCGCGCGCATACGCGCCCCGCAGCTGGTGCAGCGACGCAGGCCACTCTCCGACATTATTAGATGGGTTCCATGATCTTTTGGCCTGGTAAAATAATTTTATATGCTCCTCTATATTTTTCAGCAAGGCCACGACCATCATAATCATGACTAAGTAAAATGCTATTAATATGAACTGCATTAGCTCTGGTAAAAAAAAAATCAGGGACACTGATATTTTTCTCCAGGCCGTGTTATTTTCAGCAAAAAACAAGGGGAATTCCAGGATCGGGTATAACAAAACTGTACCGAGAACCACATAATACATCTTTTTTCGTAGCTGTCTGAGAATTTTGTTTCCAGCGCCTTTCGGCAACTTCGTCCAACAGCCGGTCATTGCATTCAAAATCTCGATGTACAATCTTCTATTTTTGAAAGCGCAAATATAAATGGTTGTACACGCCAGTACTTCTAATAGTACTTCGATGGTGTAATTTGTTCGAGTCATCTGGTTTCCTGTAGATACGTTATTTTTGCTTGTGCCATCTACTTCTACTACAATGTAAACAGCGAAAAAAATACAAATCACAGTAGGCACTAGGAAATTGGATGCTAAAGTTAAAGTAGCAGATTTAAAAACTACTGTAAGATGTTTCTTTCCGTATATAAAATCGACGGAATGAGGAAATATTCCGAAAGTTGAAACTATATAGTAAAAGGGTTTGAAAACTTCCAACAATCGAAGGTCTTCATTGCTATGCACGTGGGCTGCATTTTTTTTTCGTAGAACATTATGAAACATTATGACAGCGTCTCGTATCAAAAGATCGCGTACTAGGACAACAGCAATTTGTTTAGCAGTACAACGCGTACTAAAGTTTGAATTATAGTCGTATTCTCGTGTTGTATCAATACTGCGTGCCAGAGAAACGATAGCATCGTGTCTGTCCCTGAATAATTTATTTAGGACAAGTTCATGTATTATACTTTGTTCCGGGATTTACAGTTTGGAGAATTCAGAAATCGACGGATTTGCCATGAATTTAATTAATTGCTATACGTCGCGTGCGACACGGTAGCAAATTAATCATTAATTGCTGGAGTATTTTCATTATAATTATAATAAAAAGGCTGATAATTATTTCGTATATAAACATTTTTTTAAATCCGATGTAAACTAAAATCAAGTTTTCATAATATATCTATGTGTTTTTCTAAAAAGAAGATTAAAGTTCAAGCTCAGTACCTATTTTCATTATAATTATGACCAATAGGTATGGATACATCATACATAAACATTATTGTATAATGTATAGGTACATTGTTCTACCTAGACCTAGCTAAGCTACTACAGTCAGTTAACCAGATAATTCACTGAGAGTCACGTCACTTAGTCATGTCACAGTTTATTTATTCATTTATCACCATTTATCTGTGTCCTTCGTTTTTTCAACATTACTTTTGGACATGTAAAAGATAGGACACCCATTATCTATTTTCTGAACAAGCTTTTTATAAGTACCTACTTTTATTCCAAACCACGATGATGATACGTTTTTAATGATGTGTTTCGTCAAACAATATCAAGTGTCAAGTTTTATGTTACGTGTCGTAATTAATATTAATGGTGAAACTTTTCCAGTGTTGATATAAGTTGGAAAGGAACCAGCAGCAGCATGTTTCCGCGTGCGAGGAAATACTGGTCTCGTCGGCATTCAAACGATACCCATGAACCAAATTTAATTGACATGTTTAAACCTCTCTACATTTTACTCTTGATGCTTGGATTGTTTCCCTGTTCAATTAAGTTCCCAAAAGGAAAGTATTCGAAGATAGAACGAAAATCGATCACGATAAACTCTATTTGCGCATTAGCAATGATTTCAAGTATTGGGACATGCTTGGCTATAAACATTAGCAACGGAATATCGAAATCGATTTCTATGTCAGATATAAATTATCTTATTGAAACCGCTCTCCTTATAACTATTACTATCGTGGGCTATTTTTGTATTTATTTTTATAGAAACGTTCACATAAACATGTTAAATGCCGTGATATTGACTTGGTCTGAACTAGCTAATATTGATGCGCAACATATATTGAAGCAATTTCGGTTTATGATCTGGGTTCTGATACTCGGATGGATGTTTTTGCTTATCGTGGGATATACAATTTTGCAATGCATAAACAAATCGAGCGTGTGGATAATAGTGACAGTTATAATACCGGAGATGGTGCCAAGTGGTGTTGTAGCATTTTATGACGCCATGGGGCTGATGGTTGTCAGCTTGTTGAAAAACATCGAGCACCAATGTGGAATGTTGGCTGGTAACATGCTTGGCAGCAACAACTTAGTAAGAGTAAAACCGAAATACTTTCGAATGACGGTCAGTCAATTGGAGCTGGCCTATAAGAAGACGTTGGAGATGAAGCGAGAGATGAATGCAGCCTTTCAAGCAATTTTACTGATCATCACTCTGCAGTCATTCCATACCGTCCTCTGTGAAGCTCATGAGTTATACCGTGCGCTCATAAAAACAAGCACATTTAAAGCAATTGACTTATGCATATCGTTGCACTTAATAATATATCAAACGTTGAAGATGTACGCCATATCATTTCCGGGAACGATGATAGAAAGTGAGGTATATCTGCAAAAATATGTAACCAAATATTTTCAAGTTAAAGACTAAATTTTCAATTTAATAGCTTACTTCTGCGACATGTAAAATGACTGTAATGTACTAATTATATTTTCCAGGAGAACAAAATTGGACAAACGTTACTCTGTATACCTGCTGAAAGCGTGCAAAAAATTGCTGAAGTAGGTATACGTAGTTAGTATGTAAGACACTTTAGCAGGTTGTGTGGACAGGACTTTGTGCCAGGTCTGTTCGGACCGTGGCCATAATCTTACTCTATGATCCTGTCGCGAAGTGGCAATGCAACCAGGCGTGGAGAGTAAGGCAGCCGGAGAAATTACTGGTTCTAGTGGTATTCGGTTTTAGCCCTCTAGGCTGCCAACTCATCTGCAGTCCTCTGCTGGTCCGGTTATCCATGGAAAGTGGTGTTCACTTATCATAAGATGACCCTTTGGCTCGTTTAGCTCCGTTTGGAGAATGAAGAAAACAAAAAACATGATGCTGAAAATAATATATTTATTCTATGTAATATCTAATGCAAATTGGTGGTGATTCTTTAAGAATACAAAACATATTTATTCTATTTTGTGTTGTTTTTTGTTGCAGGTGCAGCATTTCTCTTCTCTAATGTCTTATCAAGAAACCCAAATGACAGCGTATGGATACTTCGCACTAGACGCTACTTTAGTGTTTAATGTACGTATACCTATACCTACGTATGTAAATAAGGGTTATTAAACTCAAATAACCTAAATATTTTAGCTAAAAGTAATAAACACAGGTCCTGCACTCCGGCAGCAGAAAATAATGTGATTAATTGAATAAAAATATAAAATAATATTAATAATAAGTATATTGAATCAGCTATGTTATAATTACATTATAAACGGATAACTCACGTATAAAAGTCGAGTGATGCTCGACATGTTTCGAACTAATTCGTAGTCCTTCTTCTTGGAGCGCTCGCCCCGGCGGCAGCGAAACGAACACTGATGACTACGTTACACGTGACACGTATGAACACTATGTTACATCAAAATATTGTTGTTGTTAAGAGTTCACTTCCATGCTGGTCTGATTTTTTATACTATTTTGTATGGGAAGCTCGTCAGTGTATAATAAAAAACCAATTCCACTCGAACATGAAAAATTTTAAACTATGTATTGTATGCTTAGTAATATGTTTTGTTGATTTCAGACTTTAGCGGCCGTGGCCACGTACCTAGTTATACTGGTGCAATTTGACTCTTAAGAAACGTGTTCGGAAAAGAGATAGTTCACAAAAAAAACATTTATTTGCAGTACTTAGGTAATATTTATTTCATTACGTACATAATATATTAATGAATTCTGACGTACATGCACGTGTGTATATATTATATCCACAAAATAAATGACAAAGTTACCAATATCATCTTCCCATACGCTGTCATTTCTTGTAAAATTCACTATCAATTGCATGGCCAGTAAAAACAAAGTAAACTAATTGCCAATCTAACGTGATGTTATATATTTACAAATATAATATTCCTTGATAGATTCAAAAAATGGTGGCAAGAAGAAGCAATTGCATTTAACAATTTCACGTAGGTACGTAGGTCTATTTTGAAGAGCACAGACGTAAGCCACTGTGCAAAAGATGACGAAGTTGGTAAGCTCAATCATGTAGTTCGATTTAGTCATAAGGACTTCAGTCATGGTGTTGCTCTCGGTGCCTGCCACCACATTTTGTATGTGAAGAGCGTAAAATATATAAACAAGTACTATAACAGAAATGCCACATACGGAGTTGAAGTAAATTGATTTTCTTTTAATTATCACGCCCACATTTCTGGTGCTTTTCAGCGAAGCGAGTAAGGACTAACAAAACCACCCCTGTTTCACCAGTTTGACATAATATGTCGGTGACATTGTGACAATTCGAAATGCACGGCGTAGTCAAAATGAAGCCAACCGGCGTAGATTCTGAACGAGTTGGCAATGGAAACGGAATTGTCACTTATCATGTTGGTGAAACAGGCGCCACATAAACTAAAGTAGCAACAAAAAACACTCTTGTGTTTGATGAATTTGCAAAAGTTAATGCACTTTGAAGTCTACCGAAAAACCGAAATATGTAGCAAGTGATCAAGGAGACAAAAGAATGTTCGGCTTTCTGGTTTAGCAAACACGATTATGCATTTTTAGGCCAAAGCGCAATTTAATCAGGTTTTCTTTCCGAATTGGACAAAAATAACCAAATACATGGTTGCCGATGCAATGATCTGAAAAAAAGAGAATAAGTATGAACTTTAAAGAATTTTACTTCTCGATTTTTATTTTTATTTTTACGTTTTACCCGTCATAAATTAATTATATTTCTAAACGGCACTTAAAACTTGAATACATTGAAAAATGTGAAAAGTAAAGTTATGACCGGAAATCGAACCCGGATCCTCACTAGTATACCTAATGGTACCTACCTGCTATGGGTGGTGCAGGTAAAAGCGCACATAACGAAATGAAGAGGATCCGGGTTCGATTCCCGCCTATAGCTTTACTTTTCGGATTATTCTGTTCTAATTTTCAGTATCATTTAGAAATATACTACTGACTACACAAAGATAAAATAACGTGAAGTTGATTCGTACAATACCAATGAAAGGCCAAGTCATGATTGTCCGTTAAGCGCAGCGATGACATCCAGACGAATTTCGTTTATAATAGTCACACCCGGCGTCTATTATTACCATGATGTTATTTTTTTTAAATATGAATAGGAAGACAAACGAGCTAGTGGGTCACCTGATGGTAAGTGATCACCACTGCCCATAGACACCCGCAACCCCGGAGGGATTGCAGATGCGTTGCCAACCTAGAGGATTAAGATGAACTTACATTGAACATTAATTTTGCGTCCAGCACGAAGTAGCCATAAACATTCAACTCTGTGGTTTGGTGGGACATCAGTGATGAAAAATGTTGTATCTGGACAATAAAATAAACAATTAAACACTTACACCAAATAAAAGCTGCGGTAGCCTAGTGGTTTGTCTTATGATTTCTCATGCAGACGGTAGGTTCGAACCTGAGCTCCTCTGAGTAAAATTACATTTGAAATTACCATGTGCCTTTCGCTAAAGGCAAACATAGTGATGAAACCTGTACACCACACCAAACCAATTGTGTGTGAAGTCCCGAATCTGCACTAGAGCCTCGTGGGAACTGTAGCTCAAGTTCTCTCATTCTGGGAAGAGGTCTGTTCTCAGCAGTAAGACGTATGTCAGCTGGAGCAATGATGATGCCAAAAAATGAAGTAAGTAGCATTATATTAATGGTTCGTGATACTACTCACTTCCATGAATAATCTTGTATCTTGTGGTCCTATTGGAATGTTGCATAAACTACGACCGATATTGGCTTCCTGTAAAATAAAAGTTTACTTTTAACACTTTTCATCTGTTTAATTCACAATGATCCACAATTAAGAAGCCACGATCTCATCAACACAAAACACACCTTTTCTTTCAATGAAGCTCCCGAGTATGATATCGCGTAAATTTTCATTAGTTGATACAGGATCCAAATCGAGCAGTTGCAGATATCGTGAGTGGTAAAATGTTCATTAGATGTTATCCCGTCGAAGATTATATGGGCTTCGCTCACCAACGAGTGGAAGCACTGGAAAACTGTCACTAGAAGACATGCTCGGTACACCCGGTTAATCTCCCGCTTTATAATTGACGCTTTCACATATGCCACTTCTAACTGCCGCAAGCTAGACGGTTTAATCTCCGAGTTCAACCAACTCGAATGTTCCGGTTTCACCTTAGCTAAATCTTCTGTCTTCTTGTCAATATTTTTCAATATAGCTGACACCGCACAAAGTAACACGCAATAGAAGCTAACTACAGCAAATTGAATCATTTGTGGAAAAATAAATGACAAAGTTACCAATATTATCTTCCACACGCTGTCATTTCTTGTAAAATTCACTACCAATTGCATGGCTAGTAAAAAACAAAGTAAACTAATTGCCAATCTAACGTGTCGTTGTATATTTACAAATATGGAATTTCTCGTTAGATTCGGAAAATTTGAGCAAGAAGAAGCAATCGCATTTAACAATTTCGCACACGTAAGTCTATTAAGAAAAGCACAGACGTAAGCCACTGTGCAAAAGATCACAAAGTTGGTAAGCTCAATCATGTAGTTCAATTTAGTCATGAGGACTTCAGTCAAGGTGTTGCTCTCGGTGCCTGCCACCACATTTTGTACGTGAAGAGCGTAAAATATATAAACAAGTACTATAACAGAAATGCCACATACGGAGTTGAAGTAAATTGATTTTCTTTTAATTATCACGCCTACATTTCTGGTGCTCTTCAGCGAGTAAGGACAAAAACAAAACCAGAACCAGGCCCCTATTTCACTAGTTTGACATAATATGTCGGTGACATGTGACAATTCAAAATGCAAGGCGTAGTCAAAATGAAGCCAACTGGCGTAGATTCTGAACGAGTTGACAATGTAAACAGAATTGTCACTTGTCACCGACAATTTGTCATGTTGATGAAATAGGCGCCAGGTAAACTAAAGTAGCAACAAAAACATTCTTGTGTTTGATGAATTTGCAAAAGTTAATAACCACACTTTGAAGTGATCAGGGAGACAAAAAAATGTTCGGCTTTCTGGTTTAGCAAACACGATTATGCATTTTTAGGCCAAAGCGCAATTTAATCAGGTTTTCTTTCCGAATTGGACAAAAATAACCAAATACATGGTTGCCGATGCAATGATCTGAAAAAAAGAGAATAAGTATGAACTTTAACAACTAGTGACTATCAGTGAATCAAGAATTTTGCTTCTCGATTTTTATTTTTATTTTTACGTTTTACCCGTCATAAATTAATTATATTTCTAAACGGCACTTAAAACTTGAATACATGGAAAAATGTGAAAAGTAAAGTTATGACCGGAAATCGGACCCGGATCCTCACTAGTATACCTAATGGTACCTACCTGCTGGTGGTGCAGGTAAAAGCGCACATAACGAAATGAAGAGGATCCGGGTTCGATTCCCGCCTATAGCTTTACTTTTCGGATTATTCTGTTCTAATTTTCATTATCATTTAGAAACATTTAGAAATATACTACTGACTACAAAAAGATAAAATAACGTGAAGTTGATTCGTATAATACCAATAAAAGGCCAAGTCATGATTGTCCGTTAAGCGCAGCGATGACATCCAGACGAGCTTCGTTTATATAGTCACACCCGGCGTCTATTATTACCATGTTTTTTTTTTTAATATGAATAGGAAAGCAAACCAGCTAGTGGGTCACCTGATGGTAAGTGATCACCATTGCCCATAGACACCCGCAACCCCGGAGGGATTGCAGATGCGTTGCCAACCTAGAGGATTAAGATGAACTTACATTGAACATTAATTTTGCATTGTTAAACTTACATTGAACATTAATTTTGCGTCCAGCACAAAGTAGCCATAAACATTCAACTCTGTGGTTTGGTGGGACATCAGTGATGAAAAATGTTGTATCTGGACAATAAAATAAAAAAATATACACACCAAATAAAGGCTGCGGTAGCCTAGTGGTTTGTCTTATGATTGCTCTTGCAGACGGTAGGTTCGAACTTGAGCTCCTCTGAGTAAAATTACATTTGAAATTACCATGTGCCTTTCGTTAAAGGCAAACATAGTGATGAAACCTGTACACCCCACCAAACCAATAGTGTGTGAAGTCCCAAATCTGCACTAGAGCCTAGTGGCAACCTTAGCTAAAGTTCTCTCATTCTGGAAAGAGGTCTGTTCCCAGCAGTAAGACGTATGTCAGCTGGAGCAATGATGATGCCAAAAAATTAAGTAAGTAGTATTATATTAATGGTTAGTGATACTACTCACTTCCATGAATAATCTTGTATCTTGTGGTCCTATTGGAATGTTGCATAAACTACGACCGATATTGGCTTCCTGTAAAATAAAAGTTTACTTTTAACACTTTTCATCTGTTTAACTCACAATGATCCACAATTAAGAAGCCACGATCTCATCAACACAAAACACACCTTTTCTTTCAATGAAGCTCCCGAGTATGATATCGCGTAAATTTTCATTAGTTGATACAGGATCCAAATCGAGCAGTTGCAGATATCGTGAGTGGTAAAATGTTCATTAGATGTTATCCCGTCGAAGATGATATGGGCTTCGCTCACCAGCGAGTGGAAGCACTGGAAAACTGTCACTAGAAGACATGCTCGGTACAGCCGGTTAATCTCCCGCTTTATAACTGACGCTTTCACATATGCCACTTCTAACTGCCGCAAGCTAGACGGTTTAATCTCCGAGTTCAACCAACTCGAATGTTCCGGTTTCACCTTAGCTAAATCTTCTGTCTTCTTGTCAATATTTTTCAATATAGCTGACACCGCACAAAGTAACACGCAATAGAAGCTAATTACAGCAAATTGAATCATTTGTGGAAAAATAAATGACAAAGTTACCAATATTATCTTCCACACGCTGTCATTTCTTGTAAAATTCACTACCAATTGCATGGCTAGTAAAAAACAAAGTAAACTAATTGCCAATCTAACGTGTCGTTGTATATTTACAAATATGGAATTTCTCGTTAGATTCGGAAAATTTGAGCAAGAAGAAGCAATCGCATTTAACAATTTCGCACACGTAAGTCTATTAAGAAAAGCACAGACGTAAGCCACTGTGCAAAATATCACAAAGTTGGTAAGCTCAATCATGTAGTTCAATTTAGTCATAAGGACTTCAGTCATGGTGTTGCTCTCGGTGCGTGCAAACACATTTTGTACGTGAAGAGCGTAAAATGAATAAATAAGTATTATAACAGAAACGCCACATACGGAGTTGAAATAAATTGATTTTCTTTTAATTATCACGCCTCCATTTCTGGTGCTTTTCAGCGAGTAAGGAAATAGCCCGAACAAAGACAAAACCAGGTAAACCGGTCTAATTACTCCCATGAGATTTACTTTTTTATTCTTGCGACTTATTTTATTAAAAAACATTTTGTTTTTGTTTTACGGTCTACTCTACAGCTTGCCGCAGTACACTGGGGCACTTTTTAGATTAAAATTGCGATATTATTTGAAATGCATTTGAAATCGGTAGTTTACATTAGAAACATCTTGATAATTTGCTTTGTAACTCTGAGTAGTCAACAATAGCCTGTAATTCGTTGCAGTAACTACGACTCGCAGTGTACGAGGCTTCCAATATTCCAACTAAATGATTGGTTATGGCGCATCGACGAGCGATAATATCAGTCACTGCGGTATTTATTATTCATTGAAAATACATGTCCGCATGATGAATACCTACACAATACCTTGCGTTTTTGTGTTCCGGTGTGGAGAGACAGACAGCAGAGGGTTACCACAATCGCTTAATGCGTGCCAAGTTCTACTCAGCGCAAGGGACACAGTTATAAGCCATATAGATCTGTCCCTTACGTTGAATAGAACTGGGCAGGCATTAAACGATTCTGTTAACCCCCAGGTGAAATTTCTGACACACAAGCTATTGCATCTGGGTGTGCAACGCAACTCCGATACCCTGGTGTTACGGTTATCCACGGGTAGTGGTTCTTACTTACCGTCACGTGACTATTTGCTAGTTAGTCACCGTAGATATCTCATTAAAAAAAGATACGCTAACACTGGTGATTGCTCACTGAATACCATACCATGCCATTTCGCTTCTTTATATTTTACTAGCTTCTGCCCGCGACTTCGTCTGCGTAGAATTATACATAAAAACCTTCCTCTTGAATCACTCTAACTATTAAAAAAACTGCATCAAAATCCGTTGTGTAGTTTTGAAGATATAAGCATACATAGGGACATAGGGACATAGGGATAGAGAAAGCGACTTTATTTTATACTACGTAGTGATAGTGACTATGTAGTGATGATAGTGATAGTGATTACCTCAGTTTGTTACAGGTTGCTTCAGATTATTAAAAAAAATACAATGATGTCTATGTAACATTATTTAACTCTTTGGTTAGAACAAAGAAGAACTGAACTGCCATGGAACCATCAAAGTAAAAGTCAACAAAATTCTCGTAACAAAAAATATTCAAATAATGAGAAATTATAAAACGTAAAATAGTGACAATGTTTCACTGGAGTTTAATGGGTTTAGCTCGACTGGGAGCCCGGCGTGGCTGCAACCTGGCGAGGAAGAATGTTTCGAAGATATGCAGGAAGCCTGGTTCCCGCTGCTATTGCACACCCGCTTGTGGGATGAAGGTCACAATTTGTGGAGCTGGAGGAAACACAGGTATTTCTCTAGTGACTTCTCTACTCAATCTAGAATAATTTTCACTGATCAGCGGTTAGTTATTGCTCAAGCAGTACTTGGATGAAATTAGTTCAAACTAAGCTTTTATGACAGACAGAAATGGAGTGATCATTTCGGCAACTATTGTCCACATTTGTAATTTTCACAGACATTTAGAAATTAAATTTCTAACGGTAAAACCGTAAAAGTAAAACATAAAAATCAAGAAATAAAAATTTCTTGATTCATTTGATAGTACCTATCATTTGAAAAACAGCGCCTTCTCTCGTCCCCGGTGAGCAGTAGATGTTCCACGGGAGTTTGTAATTGTGTCGTACAGACACATCATTCAAACAGATGACGCTTAGCGACAAAAAAATCGCATAGTAACAAAGGTCACGTGACGGTTGGTAACAGGTAGAAAAATTCGGAGACTACCCACCTGCTATGGGTGGTGTAGGGGTATAGCACGCGTCACGGAATGACGAGGATCCGGGTTCGATTCCCGGCCATAGCTTTACTTTTCGGATTTTTCTATGTGTTCTAATTTTCACAGACATTTAGAAATTAACTATTGTCCTCTTTATGATTTCCAGGGCAGCCATTGGCTCTACTCTTAAAGCAAAGTCCACTACTGGATGAAATTGCTTTGTACGACCAGTGTCCAACCTGCGGCTATGGCATGGAGCTCAGCCATGTTGACACCAAATGCAAAGTGTCCTCGTACTCCGGGCGGCACATGCTGTGTGATGCACTTAGGGTACGCTCAAACAACGTATAATTACATTACCTTGCTATGAATACTAATTACACTGACGAGCTTAAACGACTTGTCACTTCCCATACCGTCGCGTCCCGTACGGCAGCCGCGACCACACTATTTTTTTACATACATACATAAATCACGTCTTTATCCCTTACGGGGTAGACAGAGCCTTTTTTTTTAACGTGTGGAAAATGCGCCTTATGCATCTCCGCGCTCGGGGCAGCATACGAACTAAGGTATGACGGGCTCTCCAGCTCGCCGCTGCCTTCCCTATGGAAGGAGGGGAGAGGCCTACCATCTAAAAACACACACGTTCCCTCCAGGCCTTGAACTGCGGGCGTTGCGGGCGCACGGGGTAGACAGAGCCTAAGGTAACAAGACCTAAACACCACGTTTAGCATTATTGTGGGTGTATGGATGGAAAGGGTAATCAAAATAGTGAGGGGTTGCTAGCCACATCCCCTATAACATGATTCCAAAGATTTTCCCCTATTCCCTCGATGGGCTTTTACCATCTGCACGGGAAGAGAAGCAACTGGTACATTCTATATTTTGTCTTTGCTCGCAGACCAGCATGGAAGCTAATACTAATGCTAATTACCATCAATAAACAATAAAGTTTTTGTTTGTATGTTTGTACGGTCAGCAGTGAAACTGGGTTAACAGTCGAACCCGAGAATACTTATACTCTCTTAGATTTTTGGTGATTCATGTTGACACTTTGGGTTTTATAACTGTTTATGTACTTCTCATACTTAAATGTCTCTTGTACTCGCATATTCCCCGATGGTCTTACTCTCCACACCGGAACATAACCGTGCAAGCTCTATTGTTTAGCAGCAGCACTAGCGGGTAAGATGGTGATAGTGATCCGGACAGACCCTGTGTAGAACTCCACGCCTGTAGTAACCACAAGCTCCTATCGTTCTCTTGACTTACTGCAGTAAATTTATTGTGGCTTACAGGGCTCCAAAGTCATCGTGATCGTGGTCCGCAACGGATGCGACTCGTTCGAAAACAATGCTCCCGCCATCACAGAGATAGCGCTGCAAATCTGCAACGTGAGCCCTAATGTGAGTAACTTGTATACACGGGAGTTTGTAATTGTGTCGTACAGACACATCATTCAAACAGATGACGCTTAGCGACAAAAAAATCGCATAGTAACAAAGGTCACGTGACGGTTGGTAACAGGTAGAAAAATTCGGAGACTACCCACCTGCTATGGGTGGTGTAGGGGTATAGCACGCGTCACGGAATGACGAGGATCCGGGTTCGATTCCCGGCCATAGCTTTACTTTTCGGATTTTTCTATGTGTTCTAATTTTCACAGACATTTAGAAATTAACTTGTATACATTTATCCGGAATGGTTGTCAAGGACCTGTATGAGAGATTTCAAACAAATTACAGCTTTCTAGTAGATACTAAGAATCTCTTAGCTAAGGCGCGGATAACTATTATGGCGAAACTATAAGGGTTCCTTTTTGTCTACGGAGCCCTAAAATGGAGTCATCAAAACCGATTTTGCTCAATATGGTACGCAGTGAAATATTTTTACCTTATCAAATGCGAATTTGAACGTGGAGATGCTTACTCCCTTATTCATAAACGCTCTGTAGGCTTCTTCTAACATAGCAATCGATTGTCCTTATCTGTCACTCTGATATTTACCATTAACAGATAAGGACAAACGATTGCTAAGTTAGCAGAAGCCTACAAAGCGTTTATGAATAAGGGGGTTAGTATTTCGGAGTTGCTTTTTACCATCCCTCTTTTCTTCAGTATAAAGTCTTTGATTGAGCTTTTCTATCGTCTCCAATATCAGCCATTCCCGTTATTATTTGAGTTCAATACTAGATTATTTCGGTTAATAATTTTTTCATCAAGCAAATCTTCTTACGGTAATTGGGTACTGCTGCCATTTTTCAGACTTTCTCACTATTCTTACAGTCTGTGAGCGCTTAGAATGCCATTCGGATTTCGGGCACGTATGTACCATTGGCCGATTCAAATATCAAGCCCAAAAGTGATAGTGAATGAGACAGCAAGACAAACCTGAACAGCATTTTAAGAACTCACGGACTGATATAGCAGCGTAAGCAAGACAAATGTTCTAAATGTTATATATTCTTAATCCAACAGGCTTTTACGATAGTAGCAACGGAGCCAGTAGAGAGCATGGTACCAATAGTAGCAGAGATACAGCGGCTGCGCGGTGTATACAATCCGCGAAAACTGCTCGGCTGCGTGGAACTGAACTCCGTGCGAGCCAACACGGTAAAATTATATACATTCATATAAATCAGTAAAAAGACCTAAAGGCCACGCTTAGCGTGATTGCGAGCATATAGGTGAAAAGGGGAATCAAAATAGTGATAGGTTGCTAGCTGCATTACCTATTATTTCTGATTCCTAAGATTTTTACCCGTTCCCTCGATGAGCTCTTACGATCTGCGCGGAAAAAGAAGCAAGTCCAATGCATAAAAATATTCAACGGCGACGAGGTTATTTTGGATGACGTTATATTTCACTATTTCGCGGAGTAGCCAAGTAAAGTTTGCCATTTAGATCCACATGAGTCTCCGAAAAGTAACGGCTGTCTCTGTATACTTAGTATTTATATGAAACCTCTTATTTGCTAACATGGCTTTTATAGTGTAAATGCAACCTATACAATATAGATATATTATGTAGCTTGCGGGCACTGCTTCGCCCTTGTTGCAGAAACTCCTTACCCCATGGGAATGAATTCATAAAATCCTTCCTTACTTCTCATCTACGTCATAAAAATACGTTTTGTACAAAATGTTGGCTTCCCAGGTGCAAGGGTTTTGACTAGGCGCGTAGAGAAATTAACCTATAAGGATATAGGCATGCCATGCGTTTATCAGAGACCGATCAATTACGACAAAGCAACATAACTCACAAGGTATATCTCGCGTCGAGTGAATTAGGTTTTACTAAATTGACCATACAATTATTTATCCTAATATTTCAATTAGGTGCTGGCGGATTTTCTGCGCGCGCCGCCTGAGACTGTGCGCGTGCCTGTGATTGGTGGCGGCACGCCCTGCACTATGGTGCCTGTGCTTTCTGCTGCCGTACACCCCTGCATCATGAGTCAGGAACAGGTGAGTTTCTGCTCGTGTTTGCCAACTGCGGTGCATTCTTATATCACGATCGTGATATTATCGTGATCGTGATCGTGATGTGATATATGAATGGTGGTAGGGCCTTGTGCAAGGTCCGTCCGGATCGCTACCACCATCTTACTCGCTAATCCTGCCGCTAAGTAGCAGTGCTTGCACTGCTGTGTTCCGGTGTGGAGAGTAAGACAGCCGGGGAAATTACGGGCACAAGAGGCATTTCATCTTAGTCCTCTAGGTTGGCAACGCATCTGCAATCCCTCCGGGGTTGCGAGTGTCTATGGGCAGTGGTGATGACTTACCATCAGGTGACCCACTTGCTCGTTTGCCTTCCTATTCATATAAAAAAAAAAATAAGAATGCACCGCTGACGAACAGATGATACACCCTATCATCACCCTCGCGACTCTCTTCGTTGAAGTTATAACCGCTTCAAAATCACAGATGTCTCCAATAACGGTATTATACCATCGGATAAAGATAACTGTATATCCTAAACGCATAAATCTAGCAATCTAATTAAGATCGCAAAATTGCCTGTGGAAGAATACAAGTATTGAAAATCGTAAAATAAATCTTATCACAAGGTTCAGACACTACGAACTTAACCCTTTCAATGCTTTCATATTTGAATGAAGTGATCAGTCACACGCCAAGCACCATGAAACATGGGCCAGTAAAAATAGGAACGGCTGCTCATGGCTCTAATAAACAAAAGTACTCGTATTTTTCTAATTATAGGTGGAATGTGTGACCTCGTGTATAATGAGTGGCAACGAAGCTGTGTGCATGGCCAAGGGCAATACGGTGGAAAACGCCTGTCTGGCCGGCGCGTTCGCCGTCGCCCGGAACACCGTCAATGTAGTCAAGGGGCTGAAAGGGCTGGGGAAAATCATCCAGTGCGCCTATGTAGACAGTCTGGGCACTTGCGCGCCATGCTGCCAGTTTTTCGCTAGCGATGTAAGTAATTTTCTAAGCAATGAATGATATTTTTTGTAGATAGATTGTTATAGACGACCAACTGAACAAAAGCGCTTAGCCGTTTACTTTAATGAAAGTTTTTACATTTACTAAGAAATATTTAGGTCATTTATATATTTGTATATTACGTATACCTGTTGTACTATAATGTGAAAACATAATAATCAAATTTGAACTAACGACTGGCAAACAAAGTCGTTCTTGAGTAGCCTTCCTGCTTTTATTAGTTTTTCATCAGAAAGTTCGTCAGGTAGGTTCTCAATGTAAAGCTCTTACTATTTTCATCAATTTTCCAATTTCAGGTGGTTTTGGGGCCATCAGGAGTCGAAAATAATTTAGGTATTCCAGAGCTCTCCAAGTTCGAAAATTGCCTACTGTGCAACTGCCTGCCATCTATCCGTAATGAGATCGCAAGAGCTGTTTGGCTGGTAAGTCTTGCCCTTTGCAACTTTTTTCAAATCGGGAATATTCAAATAATTTATTACTATACGGGTCACTCCCGCAGAATCCCACAACCGATGTGTCCGGTGACTTATACCAAGTCGTTGATCTATCTAGTTCTAGTATCTATACTTTCTATCCACCATCGGTTCTAAGAGTTGCTCAGTTTACTACGGTCGGTTATTTTGTATTTACCACGGAATATCGTTACCATACTAACACGGTAGGGAAACTCCAATCCTCGATATCCCTATAACACATTGAGAAACTCTCTTCAACAGTCGATAGTGAAGGACCACATTTCCTATTTCTTGGGTGGATCGGCACCAAACGCTGAAATCAATACTGGTTGAAGACCTTGATCTTTAACCAAAGTAGGTATAACAGAGTAGAAACGCAAAGAATTTCTAATTGAAAATATCTTGCAATGTTTGTGCCCGTGTCTTTCAGGTGTACACGATGTGCGCTTCGTGCTGCTGCCAAAAGTGCTGCGTGCATCCGTGCACGTGTCTAACTCCACCAATCGTGCCGTGCGTTCCGCCAACCAATTGGATGTGTGACTTGTGCCCTGATTCGTGCCGCGACGAGTACCTAGCCTCGGTAGGTTTTATGCCTCTTCATCCTTCAGTTAAACTTAATCATTGAAGTCACTTGACACAGAGACAATTGAACCTGCGACAGCTCAAACACTGCCTAGGCAAGCACGTCTTATGGAGTTCCAAGTTGTGGCCATGAGAATCACAGTTTGAAGGATTTCTGCCCGAGATAAAAACCCTTACTTTCTACTTTTGCGAATATCAAGAGTTGCTGGATTTTTTGTTTAAGTAGTTAGTAAGACCAGGCATATAGTGTCGGGACTGGGACTCTACATCTAAAACCGACTACACTTTAAAAGCCTCAATCTGTACATTCATGGAGCAATTGATACGTAGGAATTTTGGGAATGAAAATTGATAGATGACACCTCGACTCGACCATACGTTACGATTTTGTGACAAAAGACAAAAGAACTATAAGTTAGAGCTATCCTCAGCCATTTTGTTTTAAGCAGCTATCCGATCACTATCAAGAAAACCGACTATTATTTATAATGTTATTTATTTATTATGCTCGTATCTCGTGACAGATATGCCGTGCCATGATCTCAAAGTGCGGCTAGGCCGGCCGCCGCGCCGCTCCGCTACGTAGCCGGCCGTACCGGAGCACGGCGCCGGAACACTCGAGTTGCTTAGTTTATTGCTAGAACTACTGCATCTTGGTAGTCGAAAGGTATTCCAATATTTATTACTTCATTATGCAGTCGAGTGTTCCGAATGTTAAGTTTGAGAAAATTTTGGATGAACAAAATATTTACCTTGCTACTCCGCTACTCACGTGCAAGGTAACCAAGCCTGTGTGAAATGTATGTACGACGTTGCTTTGCATGTGTAACAGTAGTGCTCATTAAACTTTGATAATGGTCCCGTAGAGGGATCGAAACGCGTCAGTGTTTGTGTGGTGTAAGGGATAATTAAGTTTGTGGGATTTATATGCGTTTTATGTGGCATTAGTGGAGGGATTATATATTTCACACAGGCTTGGTTATCTTGCACGTGAGTAGCGGAGTAGCAAGGTAAATATTTTTTGTTCATTGAAATGAACCTCCGCAAAGTAACGGCTGATTCAATAAAATTTTGGATGTTTGAACCTCGGGAGATTTAACTGTTCCTAATTACAATCGTGCAACTGGGTTATGTAGCCAAATAATAATAAATTAATGGCTATGTGACCACATGAGAGCCGCATTGAGCAAACGTAACGTAACTTGTGTTTATTATACTGCCCTCCTAAGGAAAAATGCAGTATGTACATATGAGCTGCATACTGACTTACTGCATTTTTCCTTTGGACGGCAGTATAATTATGCCATCTTTGTTTTGTCATCAGATTTGCCGCAAGATGACATGCACGGTTGGCTCCACAGAGCTATGCTGGCGGCCGCGCGAAGCCGACTACGACGCCGCGCGCGCAGCCAACCTCACGCACCAGATGCCTATGCGCTGCTGCGCGTGCAGCAAGTGCAAGGTCCCGCGCAGCGTGCGCTTGGCCCTGGAAACTATTGAGAAAAACAAAGATCCTTGCGATGAAGGCAATCCCAATTATTAGAATTGTCTGTTCAGTTGTAAATCTGACCGGGTATTGTCACGTTCTTGAAAAAAATCTAACATGACGCTGGTGAAATTAATTTACGTTCATTCTGATTAAGGAATCATACGAATTCTGAAGATATGCAATGAGAAATCAATAAAAGTAGTAGACAATCGTTGAACGCGTCTGTAAAACACGTGCATTCATAGAAACCTGCCTGCATAAAATGTGTTTAAGTTTTTCGTAGTAAGACCGAAACCGTGAATTTGTGATGTGAAGTACCTATCGCTTTAAAGAAACAAGTGTTCAAAAATGTAAAGGCTGATAGTCATCATAATAAAGTTTGAAGTATTCAAGTTGGCCAAATAGTTCCGTACACCATAGAAATAGTATGGTGACAAGCAGCGAAAGAAGAAGTAACCCATGTGAATTATGAAAAAAATGCGACTTTGTCAATTACATTTTATTAGTGCGTTTATTTACTTGTCTTGTAAACAGTGGATTTAGAGTAAATGAATCGAAATGTTACAAATCATTAAAAGACTGTTTTATTTTAAACCAAATGTTGTCCAGCTTTCCTCGTAGCGTCTTGGGCGCGGCTATCTGAAACACGAGAAAGAGTTCACTCAACGCCTATGCTATTTATTGAAATTATTCGTAACATTGTAGCATAAGACGAACGGGGCGAGACATGGATTTCCACTGATGCGGCTAGTCGGATTCAAACTTTTTATTAACATGGAATCTTGCGACTCAATTTTGAAGCAGATATCTTCAACCGATAGAGCTGAAATCTTGCATACTTATGTAAGTCAGATGACAATACAGTAATCTGTCAGTGGTGTTCTGGTAAACCAGCCAGGACCGTCTCCGCAGGAGGGAACTCTTCAACGGTTGGTCCGATTGACTTGAAATTTGGTTTACATTATGGACGGATGACAATGCAAGTACAGTCAGCAAAAAAGCTTGTATCTAAAATTAAATTAGGTTAGGTTTCGGTTAGGTTATAACATTTGCCCTGAGTCTCCAGTGTATGTGTTACCATCTGTTATAGGTGAAAAACTTAAGTAAATGACCTCCTGTTGTATGTATAAGTAATGTGTGCAAATAGACAAATTGACGTTACAAATTAGAAAAATACACTACTACATACAACAGGTCATTTCCTTAAGTTGACAATAGAGAACGCTAGCTTAAGTTTTTCACCTATACTATGCAAACGATACGCCAAATTGACTAGGACTACCTACCTCCGCAAAGAAGCTCGGTTTGATAAAACAATCTCATTTAGTTATTTGACATTTCAACGCGAATGGGTATTCGTGTTCTGTGACCGAGAACTTGCACATAGCATACTGTCAATAAGCGTAGAAAGAAAAGGAACGCACATGCCGATATGTGCCTTTGTAACGCTCGAAGAAAGTAGGTATCCTATCTCAGCGTCATTTAACTGACATCTCCATCAGACTTATTTTTCAGACCATACCTTGTCAATCTGTCCCTTTTTAAAACGGCTGCAGTTATGATCGCCTATGACATCGATCTTGCTTATTGCCTTTGCCGCCAGACTTTTCTGTTAAATAAGAAAATACTTGAAATTACTTATTTCATCTTCGTCACAGTCACAAGTATTGAATCTGTACAGTGACCATCAGATTCACCTACGACCGTATCGTCAATCGCGTGAGTGCGCGTTCAGATATTTTGAGAGACACGTGCGATGTATTTAACGGTCACTGTATCTGAATTTTGTGTTCTTTCGAGCAAATTATAAGAATGCTGGCATACCTTGGAAACTTTTATAGAAATTCCCGATGACACAGGCTTGAAATCCTCAGCCGAATGTCTGTTAGATTTCTATGAGAAATAAGATCGTATTAAGGTTAACCGTCATCTAGTACCGCAAAAATATATTTATACATTCGCCATAAACTTCAAAAGTCAAAATAGTTTTTTAGCACTAATTACAACCGGCAACGCATGAGAACGCGTACGCGTTGCCAGCAGTGAATAAATAAAGAGAAAGCTTTGTTATAAGTGTTTGAACGCAAACATCTATATACCGACCGCTTAACTGAGTCGGGTGCGGGCGGGTAGTGCCTGCCGCCCGCACCACTCTCGGCCCCCTTTGTCGCCTACCCCACGCCCCTGTGCCACGCGGGCAAGGACTCAGTTAAGCTGTCGGTCTATGGCCAGTAGCTAATGTATTTAAGAGACTTCAGAGCCCTTAGTTTCACGTTATTTGCTAGCGTTAAACTATCCAATACAAGATACCAGTCTGTTACTGTTACGTGTCGCTACTGGTGCTGGCCAATAATAATGAGACGTTTGAATGAAAGTATTTCAGACGTTTTTGTCTAAAAACGAACACTTGATGCTCTGGTATTTTTTGTTAAATGTCTTGTCTGCACCTAAATGTTTTACACGACGATTATGATGAATGTAAAATTTAAGCGAAACTTTTCACTTTACCCCAGGAACGTAGAGTTTGAATCCGGAAGGGCCTTCGTATGGCATACCCGGTCTAAAGCAAGGGCCTACCGACGCCTTTCGTTCAAGCTTCAACGTCTGACCCTCGATTGGCATCTGCAATATTTTTAAAATGTACACATATTATCTATTTATACATAAAAGATAAACAGTTTTTTTATGCTCTGTATTTACGAGTTCTACTTGTTGTTTTAATATAAGCCGCTCGCCGTCGCTGATTTGACCTATAGGTCATTTACTTCCCGTGGCACTACTATCCAAAGATTTCTATTTCAAAATCAAGTTTAACATAGTCGACGGAGCTCCGCTTTCGCGGAGCTCCTACTTTTGGGTATTTTTGGTCCTCCGGGCTTGCTGAAGATCTAAAATAACCTAAATCTACCTCCCACTTATGATATTTATTTTGGTCCCTAGTGCCACGTAGTAGTGCCATGGGTAATACTCTCTTATGACCTAACTCGCTCGCTATCGCCATCGTGTTCATTTTGACAGTTATTGTTGGAATGTGACAGCTAGCTGATTCCGATGCCAATTGTCAGCCCATACATGAACTGTCAAAATGAACACAATGGCGATTGCGAGCGAGTTACGTAATAAGCATGGCAGAATAGGTAAGTCTATTTTTTCGTATTTTATGCTTACCGCTATTAGGTACATAAATTTGCAATACCTACCTGTAAATGTACTTTGTTCAAGTACTCGGGTTCATTCCAAGAAATTTCTTTTTTTCGTAACTTGTGGGTACTTGTCAACTGCAAACATGATGAACCGAGTGTATTTATAATATCTGCATTGCAATTATTTCACTAGTTGTAATTCATACTAAATGTCTTTCTTCCCGTGGACGCCGTAGAAACCGGCTAAGGGATAATACCAGGAGATGGGCAGCCGCGTCTTCTTAACATCATTATACCGCGCTCGCCTACTCGCTTGCCATGCGTGGCGTGGTGAATATTGACAACCCCCCTCCCCCCCTCTAATGAAAGTACATTGTCCCAGACCCCTAGTCCCCGGTAGCCACGCTAGTTCCAACTACGGTAGCGGTCGGGGTAATGGCGAAGCTAGGTGTGCTAAGAATCCTCGGCAAACACCCGGCTAGAAAAATGGGAGAGGCTTATGTCCAATAGTGGACATCTCATGGCTGATATGACGAAGGCAAGTGCGAGTCCGGCTCTGGTGCTACATGCAGTACCAATGAGATTTTTTGCTCGTAGTACTACTATTACTATCTTGTCTAGTTGTACCACAGGAGATTTTACATTACCGCTGGTGCTACTTACTTTACTAATTAAATATAATAAATATTACAAACATGGAAAATAACTCTAGGCGCACCACTGTTAACACCGAATAAATCGGGTTACTTTTATCCTATTGTAATAGGGAACCCCAAAAATAATTCGAAATGGATTAACAAAGCAAAATCGTACCACTTCGACATAATCACCAATTTGATTTTCTTCAGTCATTTCTGGAATTTCTTTATGCTCTATAATGTTGACGGAATTCTCCTGAAACATTTCACAAGTTAATTTGTAGACGGGTCACAAATCAAATTCTATAATTTAATACAAATACAAAATCAACATCCTGGGTGTATGTCAGATACTTATATAATGGTCACATGGTTTCACTGTTTTCTATTCAGCGTAAATCTATGACACTCGATGATACCTAATGTGTTCTGATCGCGGAGTACCAATTTAGTAGGAAGTAGTAGAACGAAGCGCAATTAAAATTCCGAGTAGTCTAATTATACGAAACAAAAAAAAATGTCGTGCCATCATTAGGACAAAGACCGCGTTTCATGATCAGAGGGCAGCAGTAGGAGCTCACGAGGAGCGCAGATTCATAAAAACAGGAAAGTGTTGTCGGATCAGCGATAATGAAGCCTTCCGTTATAGTTGTTACTAATAGAGAGTGAAAATAGGTACGATCGCTGAGCTGCTAACACAAAATATCGTATCTTTATAGAAAAATCATAATGGTTACGACATTTTGTGTCAAAATAGGTTATGACGGTCAGAGTAGCAGTAAAAAAAATCCTTGTAAGTGTATGCACTTACCCGTTGGCCCACCTAATTTTTCCAACCGGAAAAAATCAATCCATTATTTTGAATCACTCAATATTTTAATCAAGTCAGCTAGGTTAGACTAGTTAGGTATCTATAGTAGTCCGAAGGACAAAATTCCCAGATAAAAGAATTCAGCCACGAGGCGGAGCTCCGTCGAAAAGCAGCTGGAAAAACTGTAGATGGACCACGGGTCTATCCTCAAAAGTGTTTATCATGTAACATTAGGTACCTTGATTTTTTCATTCTCAAGCTAACCGTACTTGCGAGCAGAAGAAGACTATACCAGAACCCACTGGTATCTAGATAGTGTGTAGAGTACGTGCCTTACTTACTACTTGCCAGTAGGCAGTTGTATTCTATAGTGTTGTGCTATGTAACTGAATTGCCTATATTGCATCACAGATTTGCTGGCAAATTGGGTTTTGTAGTCTTATCCCGCATTAAAATAATAATTATATCGTGATCGCATCTTGATAAGGAGAAAAAAAGCACAAGTAGCGCAACGCACGGCCAGCCGCCACCAGATGCATCGGAGATTACTACGATGCGGAAAATACCTGATCCGAACCTAATGCGTGTTCAGATATTTTTGGGAACTTGAATACCTCCAATGCGTTTGACAGCGAATGGCCACTGGATGGAACCCCTCGTATGCGGAAAGTGAAAAAAGGACTATCTAGTCTCTTTTGTCTTAGATAAATAAAAATAGAAAATTATGTCATTATTTTTAGAAAGGATCCGTGTCTCAAGCGCAGCATGGGGTAAGGCTACAAAACATAAGACAATCTTGCAAAAAAAGAAAACGTTTATTACTATAGCAAAAATAAACGTTGTTATGTTATAATAAAATATGATAATCCTGCTGCGGTTAAAGTAATCTACAAAGTATAAAAAAGAGTATTTAAAACAAGTTTTATGTACATAACAGAAATACACTATTAAAATGTTCACACACATTTGCACTAATAAATAATCCAACTGGCCATCCTCGATTACAGTTGCTGAAGTCCGTTCGTGATCTTGATAAAACAACCCGCATTTTCCAATGTTTTGCGCATCAGAGGCGTGGGAACGTTTAAATTTTTCAATAATATTACGTACGTTATGTTCACCGAATAAATAAGTACACAGTCGGCCAAACCTCTGATTCGTGTTGCCTTCATTTAATACCTTAATAAGTTCATTTGTGCCCCTATGACCGTAAATGGCTAGTCAAGGTAAGATGCAAGCATGTGCGGTAGTTTAGAGCTTGCAAGAGATAACGAGTTTAGATCCCACTGAAGTGGCGTTGGGTGGAGATGTTGTCCTCGGACCCGGGCGAGTAGGCCGTGCCGCAACAGAACAGCTGTCGCACCGCACGCGAGACACGAGACGCGCGCGACTCGCTGCGCGGCAGCCCGCCCGCCTCCTCGTCGTCGTCCGACTATAACAATCACACACTTTAACCCGTGCGTCCATCTGACGCGGCCAACTCATGCAATAGGCTCCAGCCGCAACTGCGTGCAATGGACGTGTTTCTGTCTAGACCACGTTTGAGCTAACGCTTCACATCAGTCAGCACGAGAGCACACGAGAGTTGTGTTGCGCGCGAGATAGACTAGCTTTTTCTTATTTTTCTTATCGCCTTTTTCTTTCTCTCTGTTCTGGAAGGAGACGGGTAGTCTATCTCGCGTGCAACACAGGCCGCGTGCGCTCTCGTGCTACCCGTGCAGACCATTACGCACGGTTGCTCCGTTACCCAATGTTTGAACATTGAACATTTGCCCCCCGAGATGGAGACACGGCTTCATAGCATGATACTACTTTGATCTTTACTCAATTGTAACCTTGTAAAGCGTGGTCGCCCTCTTTCTCTGGCCAAGTATTTAGGTTTGCGTCCCTGATACTCTTAATTGGAATAAAAATGAGGATATCTTTACGTGTGCGGTGCGGGCTGCCGCGCCTTAGCCATTATTTTATCTTTACTTTGTCTTGAATACAAAAAACAATTTGTTTACGGAGGACGGCTGAAGCAATATTTTGTATCAGCTTTCCTACGTTTAGGAGCTAGATAGACAGATACCCAAAGCGGTACATACCCATTCAGAGATCTTCCTGGTTGATTTAGGGGTCCGCAACTCTGTAATGATGTCCTCGTCTTGCTTAGATACCGGCTTTATTGGCTCTGAGACTGTAGATGGAATAGGCTTCACTTCGGTAGGGATGGGAGGAATGGGTTTATCTTTCTGTAACATTAATAATATGTCATGACTTGTTAGTATTATATTTCGAACGTTGTGTAAAAGGATGGCTATATGTCTCTATAATATGCCATGAATAGGGAATATGCATTGAAGGAATACACATTTCTTAATAAAATATGAAAATATCGTAAAAGAGATGACAAAAAGTGAGATTAAAAGTAATATCGTTCAGGAAATACGGAAAGTCAGCTATTAGAAAGAGAGATTCGATATGGCTTGCACGTCATTTGTCATAAAACGCCCATATAAACTCCATATTAAAATTTTGTTTTTCTAGAAAAAGTTAGAGACATCTTTGATAACTTAGATCTCACTTATTTTTAAAATTATATGTTTTTTTATATTGTTTATTACATAAATGAGCTTTTAATGAAATATATGAGAAAAATCATGAATATTCCCTATTGTAAGTATTCCCTAGTGTACTTACACTTAAATGTGCAAAAATGGCAATAACATCTGATCAATTTAATATAACAGCTTCATGGCTAGACGAAGCTTCAAAGACTAAACTAGTCTTCCTAGTTGACTTGGGCGGGACAACAAAAAATTAACTTATATCTACTTGTAAAAAGAGTGACGTGACGAATTTGTAAACCATAAAGGTGAATTTTTCGAAATCCCCATAGGATAGGGAACTGTAGCTTATTTTTTATTTTAACGGGCTAAGTGCTGGCATAAGCTAGTTTGACTAATTAGCGTTAATAATCTTACAACTCCAACTGCTGTAAGTGCTATAGTCTCGGTCTCAGGTAGTGCGGTCTCTACCAGTTGCTCTTGCTTTGATGCTTGCTTGCTTGCTTGCGAGCGTGACTTTTTAGACACTGGGGCCTTATGTTTAAGTTTTTCAGTGGACTCTGAAATAAAAATATGTCGTACTTATCAATTGTCCTTATATCGTCTAAAGACGTAATTAAAATGTTATAGGGCGGAGTGCAAAAACTTTGTCCGTACAGAATTAAAATTTGTATCCCGACACTTCCAATCATTATTGTCATAACTCAACAAATTTACCCTATCTTTTGTTGAAAACCACATGAATATCCTTATTAGTTTTTAAGTTTCTCGCAAACAGACAGACAAGCCGATGCGGCGGATGGCTTTCTTTTATAATAAAGGAAGATTAGTCTTTATCATATCAGTGGAACAGTTCGTTCAAACTCCACCGCGCCACCGTTACATTTTTTCGAAGACACACACAACGCGGCTCTGGATGACTCATGTCTGTTTTATTTTTAATTTTATTGTCTGTATGCTCTTATGTAAGTATGTGTCTTGCAAAAAGAAATAAATATCTTCTTTCTTCCTTTTTTCATTTTGACAGGTTAGTGAGTATCTTACCGTGTTCTTGCTCTTTCCACTCTGATTTACTGTTATCCTCCTGCACTGGGTCATCGGGTTTGATAGTCAATTGAGCTGCCACGGCTGCAAGAAAAAAATACAATAAAACATTGCTGCGATTTCTGATTAGTGTTTAATAATTAGCCTACTGTGTAAAATAAATTAAGTAGGTAACTTAATGTTGCAGTAACGTTATATTATGTTAGTTCACTAAACGTAGAGCACGCAAACATTACAAGTTTAACTATTTCACAGAACTTAGAAATATCATTGCAAAAGCGGGCATTTCTGGCCTGAAGTAGTGATTTAAAGACTGGCTAGTACCATAACGAAAGTACTTCTTTATGATTAAAGAGAATATAAATGTTCTTACAAGGCACAGCAGGTGCTGTGGAACGCTTGTTGTGTAGTTCTGGCTGTTCTTCCTGTAGTTCCGTTGGACGGAAAGGCTTGTGCTTGCTGTCCATAGACTGTTCTTGCTCTACCATCAGCACAGGTGCCTTAGTAGTAACATCAGGGCCACTCTTCTCTTGCTCCGACATCTCTAAACAACTAAACAGCCATACGTACGACGCCTTGATAACCTCACTAATTTGTCACCAGGAAATCGGCTAACAATTTTAAAGAAAACCACATACGGATGAAGTGTCACGCTTTATAAATTTTGACATCTGTTTTTGTCGTTTATTTTAGATCTTCCATTTTTAAAATTATTATTTATAAAAAGTTTTATAACAAATTGATGTCCATTATGAGAAATTATCAGTTATCACGAAGTTATCAAGATATTTACATTTACATACTGTGATGCCATCCCATGATACAATATTTTTGTAGTATTGCTTTATCCATCCTATATCTCTGATGCGGAAGAAAAAGTAAGAACTAAAAGGTTTAACATAAAAAGAAGAATATTATGTCAAGATACTAAACTTCGTATTTGACAGTATGATGTAGATTTTTGCTTACTTGTAAGTATATCCAAATTTTAGTTGTAGCTCTTTCCTTCTTATTACCTAACAAAAAACTATGAAATATGCTGGGACGGAGAAAAATAAAATGTGATGGAAGATAATCAAAATCCATCAAAGAAGAAGTTTATATCCATCCAAGAAGAAAAGTTGATTCGTAAAGTTGACTACGAATCTATCACGAGAGCTTCCACACACTCGCCTAAGAGACAACTTCTTCTAGGTAAAGATAAATCAAATACGAATGACTTTAAGACAAATTAATTTTTTTTCCTAGCGGTTTTATACAAACACTTAGCTGTTAAGTATTTAACTGAAAATAATTTTCGCAGATCTTGAAATACTCCAGAAAAGTTCTACCCCTCTAAAGTCATCACGAGTGGTTGTTTCGATCAAACAGCGAGGACTTGTTCCCATCAAGACTATCTATATAGCCGAGAAGAATAGATTCCACCCGAAGAGGGTCATTTGTGTTTTTTATTTCAATTTATTTCATTTAATTGTTTTCTTGCTTTAACATAATTAAAATTTTAGGGAAAAGAAAAATCTGGGACAAGACTTGCTATTGGAGATCATTCGTCTTTCACTACTCGTAAGTTCACTGTCAAACTGTATGCGATTTAAAAGTACACAGCTCTAATATTTCATGCAACTTATTTTTACAGATCTATCCCAAAACACCTCGAGCTCTGCTAGTCCTGATTTAGACAAATCAAAAAAGCAGCAGCCGGATGGTCAAGAAAATAACAAAATCTCGTTGGATACGGAACTTATAGTCAGTAAGCACTTGGAAGTCGAAAGCTCTGTATGTAACGACAATGTGCCCGATTCCAAATTCGAAGAAGCCGAAAAATGCTATGTTTTTAAAACCCAGCCCCGAATACCTATTATGAGCGATAACAAATTTATTAAAGAATCGGAAAACCTATTTGAATTGACTAAAGACGTTGCTACTTTTACAGTTACACATCAGTCTTCAGATAATATAGCTCGTACTACAGTAGCAATAGTAAACAATTTGATTAACAAGATAGACCACTTAGAACACAGAATTAGAAGACAAGAGATGGTATTGCATTCCATTGATCCACACATTAATGTGTCTTCATCAGATGAAGAATACAAGGACGTCATTATGAAAAGTACTTCTGCATCTGGTCGACCGGGCTGCAGCTACATAGAGCAGTACAGCCACATCCCTGAGACATCAGCATTCCAAAGGTTGTCACCGAGTAAAGCTACTACTATCGAAAAGGAACATAATTCTGAGCAATATGGACGGGACTTCACTACGTATGACGGCATAACGGCACGAGGCCGACGGCAGACGGCGTCCGTTCCCTACAAGCGCGACGATGCACCGAAAATGGCTGCCGAGAGGGTACATAAAATACGTCACAAGCTTAATCCAGTACGTGATTATAGGTTGATGGACACGGTTCACTATTTGGCGCAAGGAGAGTTCGCACCACGTGACGACGGCATAAAGCTAACTCCGTCGCGAGAAGCTGTGCTCAGTGACATCATTTGGGAAGACGTTTGTCGCACGCACTGGCCGAGCGCTCGCTTGGGACGCCGCGTAACGCACCCTGAGCGAGTGAGCACGCGGGGGGAATTACAACGTTTGATTGACAGTCTATTAAGGGAACGAGTTGCGCACGTGGAACGTAGGAGACGTCGCCATTACAGGATAGTAAAACTAAATCACAGACATGAAAGCTGTAGACCAGTTGGCAAAACTGGCGACATAATAGTAGCCAGCCACAAAAACAAACAACCGTCTGGTGAAAAAGAAATGGGAGGAAGCGAGCACAATGCCGGGAGCGCCGTGATGTCTAGCAGGAAATGGCAAGAACACAGTCCTCAGCGAAGTCATCGCAGTCATGATCGCTTGATCTCTCCTGAACCGAGCCATAAGCGTCATAGCAGGCAAGACGAATGCTCGCCGGGTCCAAGTTACGCGGTGCCTCGCGGTGGGAACAACAGGGAGCCGACGTGCTGCTATCGTGCTTCGAACCCATCGAGACCAGAAAAAATACAAAAGCCCACACGCAACGAGTTCAAGCAAAAACTAGCTAGTAGCGGCAGTGGATCCTCTGGGAAACCACTAGGCAGGACTCCAAGACTTGTGGTAAAGAAAGAAGTTTCCCACAAGAAGTGTCCAAAAGAGGAGCCTAATCTCGAACATTTCATATTGTTACCAACATTGGTAATTCGTACACCTTCTAATGTCAAACGACAGAAAAAGTTTAATGAATTGTACCATCGTATACTTAACGTCCGAATAAATAATGGTAAGTGGTTTTGCTACTTATGAACGTAATCTAGTAAAAATATTGCTGTTTTAGTTAATATATCTACTTCATACCCATTACATTAAGTAAAGATCTTATAAACAAATTTAATTATTTACAAAATTCTACCAATTTCTGCCGTCTCAATTTTTCTTCCCAAAAATATATTACTGTCTCTGCTACATTAGTCGTTATGTTCAACTTATACATTGTTTTATTTTATTAACACGCGTTTATTCTTCAGGGCAAGAGTCAACTGACCAAGAAGGTTCTGTGCAAAAACCTGATTTAAATCAAAAGGACGTGGGCTTAAATATTAATTTGACTTTGGCCAATGGCACAAATCAAATGAAAAAGGAGTAAGTGCAATTTACTTGGAAAATCATTTAATATGTTTATTTAAGGCTTTGTCACTATTTGATACCAAATGCCTTTTCTTTTAAATAAAAGAGCTTACAAATAATTTCAATAATCTTTGATTTGATTTTGAGGAATAACTGTATAATAGCTGAAACTAATGATCTGTTCTGTAACAATATCTACCAACAAGTACGCTTGGATTTAACTGTTCAGGATGCATGCAGGTAAATCACAAAGTTGTTATGTTGTGGAATAAGATAGATATGCTTCATATCCATTGATTCTCTGATTAAGTCTGTCTTAATCTAATCTAAGACGTACTTGGTTCCATGGCGTATCATTCGATGAGAGTTACCTTCTTAGGAAAGGAACAAATAGTTTGTATGAATTACATACATACATTAGGGTGTCCCTTATTTTTCGAATTTTTTTTTTTTGAATGCATACCCTCTAAATTTGTTCCTTATGTAATAAAATGCTCCTAAAATAAAAATTAGCGCAATCTATGAACGGGAACCCGTGCCGACTTAAAACATAAGCTTGTTCATACAAACTGCTAGGGACGATCGGCGCGTGCTGCGTAATTAGTTAGCATATTAACAGTTTTTTGTATCTGAGACGTATTTGGTTGGTTTTATATAATGGCGATTGAATTATGAAGTACTAAAAAGTACATTTTCTTAGTGGGTGATATAAAACATCGGAGAACAGGTGCGAAATTGCCTTCAAACAGGCAAGTTTTAGCAGTTTCATTCTATAATATTCGCGAAGTGATATTGAAAGTAAACTAAAGTGCTAATCTCGTGATTCGCGAGTGCATTATCTTCTGGGGCAAAGCTAGAATACCTACACGATCGGTACCTAACTGTGTAAAGAAGCTAGTAGACCTGTACCAAGTTTGGCGTGATCTACAAAAAAAATCTAAGAAAAGCCACGAAATTCACAAACAACATGAGCAGAATTTTCAAAGCTACTTGGATAATTTGTTTGATATGGCACTAGAAGAAGACAAAATATTTTTACAACAACAGAGAGAACCTGGGCGTCAGGGCTGTTTAGCAGGAGTGGACCAAAAATTATCAGAAAAAGAAGTGAGAGCCCGCCAAAGAAAGGCGACAGTGAAAAAAAATTAAAAATTAGGCCCCCTGGCCTGGTGCTATGCACCAAGCACGATGAATGGCAAGGGCTATTTACGCTTTGAAAATGTGTTTGCTACAGACCAATTAAAAATCAGTGTCAAGGATAAGCGGGCATTACAAGATGTTTCTTTATTCAGCGCGACGTCCTATGTAAAACCCTGGCTGTAATATGGCAGTAAAAGCCCCAAATCAAGACTTGTGTTTTTTGAAAACACTGAAGAAGTACGAAGCGATCGATAAAGCCGTTTCAAAAGCAGCTTTAGCCAAGTTTTACCAACACTTGTGGTATTTGACGGATGAAGTTTCCATCTTAGCACTTTTCGACGAAGAGGTAGATATTCAAATGAAAATTAAAATGGTTTCTAAATTAGAATATAAAAAGCCATACGATCATGCAAAGAAGTATATTCCATCAAAACAAGAAATTTCCATCTCTTTTATACCAAATGCTTGGATGCTTTCGTGTCAACAAAGGGTAAAAAATTGTTTTCACACTTTAAAATTGACTCTAGCTTTCTGGGTTTTCCCGTTTCATTATGGAACGAAAATGAAGCCTATTTAAAGGCTAAAACTAAAATCTCAACTTTAAGGGCTGTAAATGATACGGCAGAAAGAGCAGTTAAGCTGATGCAAGATTTTCACGGCTTAATAACGGCGGACGAAGATCAGAAACAATTTCTCTTGCGTTGTGTCCAGGAGCACAGAAATCTCTACCCTGATTGTAAAAAAGCTAATTTAAAAAGGAAATATCCCAATGTTATATTGTCTGTTTCACTCTATTTAATTAAAGATTAATATTATCATGTTGGTTTTTTACTTATTTTGCTACTTCATTCGGTCGTTAGAGAATAAATTGTAATTATCAGAATATTTACCTAGTAAACCTATATACAAAACTTTGAAGCCGAGTCGGCACGGCTTCCCCTCGTCATAGAGTGCTGAAATTTCACATTTAAGCTTATTTTAGGATTACGAAAATATTTGGGGGGTATGCGTTACAAAATAATAAAAAAAATTTTTTTTGCCCATATAAGGGACACCCTAACATACATACATACAAACTCAGTAGAACTTTTTTGGATCTCATGTTAAAAGTACCTGTTTTGGTTAACTCCAGTACTTATATTTCAGCAAGATCTTTTTGTATTCAGATGTTTTAAAAGAAGCAAATACATATTTATAACCTACTTCAAAATATCAACCGGCTTCGAAAAAGGCATTTTATTTAAGCCAATAACCAAACCAATGACACACAAGGTTTAACAACATTTACTAAATCTCATAGTCACTTGAATCTCCTATAGGTGTAATTTTTTTACGGGTGGTAGGACTTTGTGCTCCCTTGATTCGCCTGGACCACCTCAAGCGTTTGTTTTCCTCAAATGGAAAATAAAATATTTCTTAGATGCTTCTTTATTTTTTGTGAAACAGTAACAAGTTTCCGTTTTATTTAGCACATGTAGCTCTACACCGTCATACCTAATGTATTAAAATGGTACAGGGCTTGGCATATTGTTCCGTTCGGTTTTATTCTAAGGCGTCGACTCCCCCAAACTACACGGAATTACTCGCCAACTATTTTGCAACGTGTATCATTAATTATGCTGTCGACTAGCCTTTGTCGTGATAATATTCTTTTTTATTTACATTATCGCTGAATCAGGCACACTCATGCTAAAAAGTTTTCCCTAAAAGCACGTAAGTAAATTTAGTAAAACTAACATTGTTGTGCAATCGAAATAAGATTTGAGAGAAAACAATTTACATTATGAATTCAGACAGGTATCTATTTTATTGATTAGCTAAACTTTCCTATAATTATAAACATGTTTTAAGTGGTGTACGTAGTTACAGTCCAAATTGCTATGATGGTTTTCAATATTTTTGGTACAAAATGAGTTAACTGTCAATGTAGACATATAGATGGGGGCCTTAGAAGCTCAATTATTGTTGTTACCGCAAATCACTGTAACTCGAGATACAGTGTTTTGTCATAGCACGGTAATACAGTCTGTCAGTTCTCGGGTTTTCTTGCTGCCTGACTCAATCGGTCGAGTGAAGGAGACAACAAGACAAACCCGAATGACATTCTAAGAACTCGCAGACTGTATCTACTTAGGCCATCCGTATCAATTTAGATCCGTCTTCATCTTCGACACAGATCGACATTGAAACTGGTGCAAATAGTGAAAACAGTTTGAATTTTTTTCACTTCTTTTATTCACCTCATTTCGAGTTATCCCATCGTATAAACCAAACGTTATCTCCTACACAAAATACCTCAAAGAATTAGCTGTTCAAGTAAATGCATTTCATCAACTTGAAATTTAACCAAACAATCAGATCTGAATCTAACACAGTTTCGAGACCAATAAAGGGGGTAGTGCTATTAGCATTTTAACCGCTATCACGGGCCTTACCATAACGTCTTAATGCTATGCAATTCCGATTCTTTAGCTGTCATTTTTGACACTTCTAGTATTGATCTGACAGCGAGCGATCCCGCTTTGGTTCGGAATTGAATCGCATTAAGACGTCATGTTAAGGCCCGAGTATCTAGTTGCATAATAATATACTCTTAGAAGATATTATGAACTACAGTTCGCATCACATTTGATAAATTGATACTGTATCGCAAATACACTATCATTTTACATAATCCTTATGGTCAAAGTCACTCATTTCTTCAATATAAGCGGAGCAAAAACCCAAACACAGATTTTTTCCGTTGATAATGGCTCAACTTGTCTCGTCGGGTGTACCCATTGTCGCTCAAGAAGCCACGTCTCGTGTGAACCGCTAACCGCTCCTCAGTACCTCCACACCTGGCATAACAGCGATCCATTTATCTGCATTTATTTTATATACTATATCAGTATCTGATAGTGACGCATCAGAAGAATACGTGTCGTGCGCTGTATTTAAACCTGTGAAAAGACAACTGTTATAAATGTGACCTTTGCGTATAATTATGAGTTATTAACGAACACTTAATGGTATTTTTATCAGTCTCAGTTGAATAAAAATAAACTATTTTCACTGTCAATACAATTAGGTAGTTAAAAACACATTATTTGGATAATTTTACGCTTAATATTATATTTAGTTTTTCATGTTTGTTTACTTTGTGAAAACTCAAGGTTCAATAATTGGAATTGTTCTGTTTATCGATATTTATGCCTTCGAATGTAGATCTCATGTTACACCAACAGTAGGTCAATAAGCTTCAGTAAACCAAATAGTGATATTACACAGTCAGTCGTCTTTATTCATTAATGATGAAGGAACTTATTATTTAGTTAGTTTTATGGCTCTGATATTTGGAGAACTACTTTGCCAGTGTAGAGTAAAAGATTGTTTTAAAACAAATGGCGGCTATAGTGCGGTAAAAATAGTCATCTCATCATCTTCTCCAGCCTATAAACGTCCCACTGCTGAGTACGGGCCTCGTCTCAGAATGAAAGGGTTTTCGTTGCAGTTCCCACGCGAGCCCAGTGCGATCGGGAACTTCACACACACTATTGAATTGCTTTGCGCGATGTTTCCTTCGCCGGGAAGCTAATAGTCAATTTAAAAATAATCTTAAAAAATAGTAAAGAACTAAATAAGATGGCTATGGTGGTTGCACTACGACCTTATGCTAAATAAATCGATCTTAAACAAACGCAAATACGTGGAATTACCATTTGTTTATAATAAAAATCGCCTTCTAATAATTTGGCCAATAAAAATTCGTGTCGGTACCTACTTATTCAGAATAGGTCAGCCAAATGTCGATAATCTAATAATCAATTGTCTAAACGTGTACCGGTAACGGGTCAAGAGCTTGAATGATGTCAGTCGGGCGTTCAGACAGTCTGGTTAATATTTAATATTAAACTTTTTCGATCGTCACCACCGCATCGAGTTCAATCGATATTGCGGACATCACCGTATGTCTCGTACATTATGCTATTACTTACTTTATTTGTATTCTTAGTTAATAAGTTATCGATTTATAAGACTGTACCAAAGTAAAATGGTAATTATTGAACGAATTTCATCACAATGTTTAAAGCCCGTGCTCTTCAGTGGGTCAGGTGTGGCTGATTTATAATTAAAACTTTCAGTACGTTGTTAAAGGCGACATGTTGGTAGGCCTGCAACGAGGTGGACATACGATCTGAGCCTCTAGTGTAAATTTTCGCAAACAACGTCTCGAACGCGTTCACGTAAACGTCTCAATTACTATGAAAAAATTGGCATCTCACATGTCTTTAATTGAAAAACAGATTTTAAAAATAAATAACAGAAAGTTACAATTTGAAACGATTGCTGCCTATTGCTTACCTAGTAATTTTCTCTATGTACCTGTTTTCTCTGTTTTTTATTATGTGGTGTTCAATAAAGAATCATTGTATTGTATTGTAAAACCCCCAGAATATTGTGATTTGTTTCGTAATGTTTTTTTGTGTGTTCCAGTTACGGATTTTTTTAAAACGTTATTCAATAGTAAAACATGTGAGATTGTTACCTTCTTTCTGATGCTAAAATAACAAAGTATATGTCCAGCAGTGGACGTCCCCCGGCTGATAATAATATGAAGGTGATGATGGCTAAAACTAGCAGGCGCTCGCGAATTCATTCTATGTTCATACTTTTGACGTGATAACGTCTTATAAATTACACCGGCTGCACGCACAAAAAAGTGTTACGTTCCGCGTGACGTCAGAACTAACAGTTTTCATCAATGACGTTATCACGAAAACTATCGTCCGTAAACCGACTTTATAGATAATCGGTTTTTTTCGTGCATTTCTTCGGATAGCAGTACATAGTAGTTACGTAGGTACTTACTGAAATGTTATTTCCTTGATATCTGTCAAGTGTTATGGAAAGCGTGAAGAAGTGGCTCTCGGAGCGGTCTGCCAAAAGGAACGGGTTCTACGTGCACTACAGCCCTCCGAAATGTAAGTCACCTATTTTAACACCTACCTAAAATTATTAGTTCACTAGTACAGAGCCCGGGAAGTAAGGAATTGCTGGTCAGAGAAATATGTATACGACGGCCGAGCAAGAGCAAGGCCGGATAGTTTTAGGCTGGTAACCTCTTTTCACGTCGAGGTATGTATGGCGCTTTTCTCAAACTTAGTAAAATAATAAAAGAAAAATCCAAGGTATCATATTAGTTGTAAGGTATTCACAAGTAATAACACTAAACTTGACTTTATTTAAAATTACCATTATGTAACTTTTTATTCACATAAGGATTAATTTGATAAAACTGGCTGCCTACAAATAAACAGCCTTAAAAGACAAAATAAAAAGTGCATGAAACAAGACAGTGGTATTGCCGACTAAGGCCTTAAGTTTTCTTCGAAACCACACCTGAAATGATTTTTTTTTGCAAAAACATGCTGCTCTGATGCTGCTAGTAATTTTGTGTTTATTTTGATTCTATCAATCAACGTGATTACGAACAAATTGCCCCGCAATTACCGAAACAAAAGCGGTACAAAACAAGTGACGTTCGTTGTTCGTCGAATTGCCTGGGTGAGTGTCAGGTAAACAGATTCTCTTCTTCCTCGGCTGAAAATCATCGCGTGTCTGTGCCCATAGGGTTATCAGCATGCGAAAAACCGGACAAGAAAAAAACAGTGACAGGACATTGTACGAATTTCTTCGTGCTATATAGGCAAAAGTATTTTCAAAACTTTTACAAAAGATGAATTGACCTATTTTAAATGTAAAAAATAATTCAACATTTTATTTAGGTATTTTAACTTGTAACTCTAGGTATACAGGTTGACCTCAAATTGGTATTCCAAAACACTTGATTGTGGCTCAGTTAACGCTAAATATTATATTACATTATCTTAAGCAATAGCAATCCAGCGCGGGAACGCTGCTTGCGTGACGGGTACCCTGCCAAAGGTTCCAGATACAAATTATTTTTCTTTTCCATACTTACTTATTGACATGTCACTTGTGCTGGTAACCCTGACGCCTACGCCCGTGCATGCAGGCAAACACGTCTCATGCACGTAGCATGCAACCTGCAGCATGTTTCATGACTCATTGACACTGTGAATTTATTTCTTTTAGAGCTCTTGCACACTAGCGTTTTAGCGGCGGTTTCTTAGCTGAGCGGGAACGCGGCGTGCATGGTGCGATGTCTTCGCAATTATTCGCCGCCTGCGTGCCGCTGCGGTGACGTCACGCGGACACTGCGTCACCGCAGCTTTATGGATGACGTTGATTGAAATCTGCATTTTGTATCATTATCTGCAAGGGGGTTCACTGTTCTACATAAACGTTCGCTTGTAACGCTCAAAAAGCGTTAAAGCTTCTAAAGACGGTCACTTGGCCACTTTGGCCAGCCATTACATTGGTTTCGAGCGTTTCATTCGATGTTGCCACGCCAGGATCCAAATTTGATCACGTGACTTGTGTCAATCTCAATCTCATAGAATTCTTAGACCAAACAATAATTATGTTTTTTTCGAATTATCTAGCAGAATAATCGTTCGCCTAAGCGATGTGACTTTGGCTAGCATGCTCGTCAGTCAAACATTAGTTCGTGCAGAAGCTTCTAAATGTAAGTCACTTAGTCACATTGAGCAATAGATTTAGAGTCAAACAGGCGCCGAATAATGGCGGATATCGCAGCGTGCTCGCCACGTGCACACCGCGTTCCCGCTCCACTAAAAAATCGCTGTCAAAAACGCTAGTGTGCACGAGCTCTTAGTGGAAAATGTGGGCAGCGGTGAACGCTCCCTTACAACAATTTGATTGCCTTACTGTTACCGTCACTGCTATTTATTTTCTTTACACAAAGGAGGTGTTTCGATTTTTGGTAAGGTCCGTCCAAATCGCTGCATATCGTCTTACTCACTAATCCTGCCGCCAATTGGCATTGTTCATTTTTTTTAGTGTGCTCCAATTCGAAAACCATTTCGAAGAAAACCATCATTTATCCGATTTATCTTGTCCGATTTCAAAAATACTTTATGATTGCAGATATTTTTGTAAAAGTACTTTGAACCTTTGTTTGACCGAACGACCCGGTTTTTAGACCGAATCCAGCATCGAATGTTTGCCACAAAAACGAAAACAAAAAGTTTAGCTATGGCAACTGTCACGTGTCACTGTCAAATCGACAAAACCATAGACAAAGCCGTTTTTTTTTATAGCCAGTCGAACGAAGGCGATTGGTATTCTGTCTAAATTCACGAATTATCAAACAGCGAAAAAATATTTATTATTAATTAACAAAGCTACGTAAAAGCATAATATTCAAATTAGTTGCTTGAAATAGTCCATTTTATCAAAAAAAGGTGTTAAAAGCACAGCTTAAAAAAAATTAACAATGCCAATTACTGGCACACGAGGTATTCTTTCTAATCCTTCTGGCTTCATGTTAAGTTACAAATGTCTACGGGTAGAGATGCTCACTCAACATGAAGTGATCCGCGCTCGGCGCTCGTTTGCCACCATATATAATTTGAAAAAGGTTTATTTTACCTAAATTGTAATACTTAAAGACTTTTTATATCTAATTTTGAGTAAGTAATTTGATTAGTAAGATTACGTTTCTTATTTTTGAACAACATACATACATACACATATCACGTCTGTATCCCTTACGGGGTAGACAGAGCCTTTGGTAACAAAACCTAAAGGCCACAAATGGCATATAGGTGGAAAAGGGTATCATAATAGTGATGGGTTGCTAGCCGCATCGCCTATAACAGATTCCTAAGATTTTCGCCCAATTCCCTCGATGGGCTTTTACCATCTGCGCGGGTAGAGAAGCAACGGGTACATTCTATGTTATTTCTTTGCTCCCAGACCAGTATGGAAGTAACACAGTTTTGAACAGTTTTGAACAAAAACTATGAATTTTCGTAGCATACGCTACGGATTTGGCTACGCAGTTGTCGCGGAGTACCTCGCGCTACGAAATACGTAGCACTTACACGACAGCTAAAATTACTTTGTAGAACGTTATTATATAAATTATTAAATTAAGCTTAAACATTTTAAGTAGGTAGTTCCCTTTAATCAGAGAAAAGGCCAACTAGAACGCAAATCTAAACAACATGGTAATAATGTATTAAAGCTTAGACGACCGCCTGATATGAGACATGTTACAGTAACACACTGAAATCATTGTTTATAATATTTTTCTTTTATACAGTTCACAGCATCCATGTATAGCCGACGGAGTAATTGCTAACATTAAAGACTAAGTATTATCATTAAATGAACTGTTATTAAGTTTGGTAAAGATTTAACAATGGACTCAAATTTGGGTTTCCTAAAATCTCAAAGAACACACAGCGAGAATAAGATACGATTCGCTGTCACGGATATGCACGGATGGATTGCATAGAATGATGACGTGCAATAAGCCTAATTGGTCGAAAAGGATTGTAAATATTAACTTCATGTCGTTAGCTATATTATGCATTCTTGACTCTAATTGATGTGGTCTAGTATTACGTCTCAAACGCGCGGTTAGATGTGTTTTTACGCAATATTGAAGTTTATAAGGTGATTGGTGAAATAATTTAAATAATGTTCAAGTAAAACTTACTCCCTAACTTCCTTTTTCTAACTCCAAACAATAAAAAATACCATTTTCGAGATAATCATGAATTTTTAATTGTTCTGTAAGACTAATACTTATTTACCTTTCCAACAATATGACACCCTAACACTAATTTATATATGCATAATTAGCTACTAGGTTGGCATAAATTTACACCATCTTCTGTCTATATCTACCAAAAATTTTGGTCTTTTTACTTTTAAACTTAGACTTTTTATTAAAATGCCAATATTATTAGCTGCAGCAGCAAATCAGTAGCTACAACATTAACACGTGTGTTCGCGACCTTAGCGTGTTTTCGTAAGAGGAACATTTCATCTCACAAGTATTGGACAGCCCTAAGTCCACTCCCCTTAATTCGTAAATTCAACCTTACTCCTAGCGTCAGAAGGTTTATTTTCGCAGTAAGTTTTTAAAACAGTTATTTAAAAGATTTTAATAAGGTGTTTTGCAGACTGGCGTGCGCATTTTGTCACGGGACAGTTTAAAAATTATACGAAGTAGTTAATGCGCGATAATTCGCAGCGAATGCTCTGTGCTGACCTCATTGTGGACGGGTACACCCACGAGAATCCTATATTTGGAAATTAAATGCTGTCTATCATGAAATAGTAATTTGTGTAAATGTATAACATTTACCAGTAAATTTTAGTAGGTATTATTTAATTTAAAGAAGTCCTTTCCTTGTTTTCCTAAGGAACTTCATCCATTAGACTAAATTAATCAGTGGGTAAACAAACCTATTTGCAAAAAAAAAATTGCACTCATAACTTTTCATGCCACGAAGAATTGCTGCAGATATTTCAGCCAGAGGGGGCTACACTCGATATTATATTTTTATTTTATTTTTTGTAACTTTTAATAAACAAAGGAGAAAGTATATTGAAGTTGCCTTATTTTTTATCAAAATGAGTACCTAATATCCTAAAGATCAAAATAAAACAAAAGTGCCCGTTTCTTTTGTAAAGAAGTTTATATATATAATTCCTTTGTTTATTTCAGCCATTAGGCTACTTTACTCGAGTAGTAGTCTAGACCGAATAGTTACCATTCTACTTAGGCCGTAAATTACTTATTGAAAATATGACACAGTCATAGAAACTTGACGTGTGGGCGCTATTGCTTCATTATCCTGAATATGTCATGCCGTGTGTGAACACTAATGGAAAGGCCACGGTACAGTCAGCGTCAGATATAAAGCAGCGACCATAGTGGCCAACAATATAGGTGCATGCTCTATGCCAAGCGCTTAAGAGCGTGTACCGAGAAATTTGTCCGCTTTGATCGCTACGATATCCCGACGCCGACTGTACATCATTAGCCCATACGACTTACAACAGCCATGTTGCATGGTAATAGAGCCTGATATGGCGCGATAATTTGTATGCGAGGACATGTATTATTGATGAGGGTTCGATGACCAATCGGCTGTTCACCCGCGACCGGCAAACTGTCTCAATAGCCGCGTGGCCTGACTTTATAAAGTATTTGTTAGCCTGGTGACATTTTGAGCACTATTTGGCTGTAAAATTTAAATAGGTAGGCGCCTATTTCATTGTTTCAAAGTAGGTAAATTAACATAAAAATATATAATAACCATGATCAGACCTCAAAAACAAGGAGAAGAGCTTAATAGTACCTTTAAACGAGCTATTCATATTTATTTGATATTTAATCTGAATCTCAGAAACGGCTCAAACGATTTTCATGAAATTAAGTATGCAGGGGGTTTCGGTGCCGATAAATCGGTCTAGCTAGGTTTCATTTTTAGAAAGCGTACCAATAAAATACTGAGCAAAGCTTGGTCATCCAGGGACTTTTGTATAATGTGTCATCTTCATCTTTTTATTACATACATACATACATACCGTCACGCCTCTTTCCCACAGGGGTAGGCAGAGACTACTTTATTCCACTTGCTACGATCCTGACATATTTCTTTCGCTTCATCCACAGTCATCAGTCTCTTCATACATGCTCGTCGGTTTCGGGTATTCCTGACCTGACCTTTTTCCAAAACGTCTCCTATTTGGTCTCGGAACGTCCGTCTAGGCCTTCCCCTCCCAACGTAACCATTCACAACGTAACCATATAGATCTGTTTAGTTAGCCTACTTTCATCCATCCGCTCTACATGCCCAAACCAACTAAGCATACTTTTTTCTATCCTAGTCACTATTTCCTCTTTCACACCAGCACGTTCCCTTATCACACTGTTCCTTATTCTATCTTTCAGTTGTACACCTTCCATACCTTAACGCTCTCATTTCTACTGCATTTATTCTACTTTCATGTTTCTTTTGCCATACCCAAGTTTCGCTACCGTACATTAATGTTGGAACGAGCACCCCTCTGTGGACAGCCAGACGCGCCTTCTTTCTTTTTATTTTGACCTGTTTACACATATTGACCCACAATTATTTATCACAATCTCCTTGTGGGTCATGATCGGCAACTATGATGGTCCAGTCGCCATCAGATATATCGGAGCGGGCGAGGTCCTCAAATATTTCGGAGCAGCAGTAAATTTCAATAAATTCGTTACACTAGATAAGGTTAATAACATCAGAACACGCAATTCGTCATAAATATAAGAGCAGCGACTTTTCAATAAATTCGGAACGTTCAATGAGGTAAAAATATCAGGAAGCACAGATCGTCAAAAATTTCGACGCAGTCAGACTGATCATTAACATCGGAACATTTATGGAAAATAAACCTTACTTCTGTAATATACAGTTTAAATTACAGTGAATTATGCATGCAAACGAGTACTAAATATAGGTGACATCTTTCATTTTTGTATGACGTATTAGCCATATTTTTGTTTTGTTAGGAATTCGAATCTACTCCTCTACAAAATGATAATGGTAGGGGAGCCGACGCTGCTAAATCGGGATTTACTCAAGCGTCATAGAGACCTATTGAGTTGCGAAGCTTAGATGATAAAAAGAAAAAAATGTTATATAATATATACCTTTTCATCGGAGGGGGAGCGGCTATAGATTTTCAAAATTGTAAAAATAACTGTTGCATGGACATACTCCAGCGTGTCAGATATTGCTAGCATCCATTTCCTACGTATTTTTAAATATGTACGTATGTTAATCTGATTGTTTCAGTGATGGGGGTGGTCGTATATAAGGTTTGAAAATGAAAAAAAAAAAATTTACTCGAGCGCGTCAGATTTTCTAAGGGGATGTTAAGTGAACTTAAACAAAGCTCTTATATAATAATCTGACGATTTGGATGTGACGCAAACTCGTGGCCATTATTAGAATATGCAAAAAAAATCGCCATTTTGACATACTCAAGCGCGTCAGATTAATATATATAGGGTCACCTTTATGCCCTAAATGAGCTGACTCATAATCTGACGATTATCTGGAGGGATCCGTCTAATCTGACAATTAATTTTATTTTTTATTTTTTGAAAATATTGAACTTAATTAGTTGAAAAGCTCAGGAAATAGCTTATTTATTTATATTTATTTATTTAGTCAATAAAAAAAATAAAAAAAAATTACAGCATTACAGTCGAAACCAATGCGCTATAAAATTCAAAAAACATAATAAATGTTATTTAGGCGACGAAACGTTGTGGCTCCGCTGCGTCGTCATCTCCGGTGTTGGTCTTATATCTTAATAGTCTTTGCTATCATATTTAGAATAATATCTACTCGACTAATACTTGAGATAGCTGCCCTTAGGTATCTGGTGATTTACTTGAAGCGTGTAAATATAATTATATTGTAAAATTCTTAATTTAATAATTTTTGTACAATGTGGCCAGTTATTGGAGGGTGGCCAGTAATTGACGATTTACCCTACTCCTACTCTTGTCAAAATCGTGTTTGACAACTTTAAATGTGAGATTGATAAGGAACTGTATATTACAGAAGTAAGGTTTATTTTCCATAAATGTTCCGATATTTTTGACGATCTGTGCTTCCTGATATTTTTACCTCATTGAACGTTCCGAATTTATTGAAAAGTCGCTGCTCTTATATTTATGACGAATTGCGTGTTCTGATGTTATTAACCTTATCTAGTGTAACGAATTTATTGAAATTTACTGCTGCTCCGAAATATTTGAGGACCTCGCCCGCTCCGATATATCTGATGGCGACTGTCCAGTATTTAAATATAATTATAATTTCAAATGTTAAATCGTGTCTTTTTTAAATTGTAGGCCAAATTTAAGAACAAAATAAAGTAAGTACATAATATATAAAATGATTTAAATTAATTTCATTACTATATGAAAAATAAATTGAAATTAAACTTTCATAGCTTGGTTTCCGGTCCTTGTGTAGTAGAAATAATCCAAAATCGAGATACCAAAACCAATGCTTTCACTATATGACCCACTTAGCTACCTACTGAATAAATCAGCACTTAGGTGCCTACTGACTTAAAAGTGTAACATGTACCATCAAAGGTGTGATGCCATCAAGGCATTCCTATTGCGAGACCGAGCCATAAATATCACGTGTAGAATAGAATTAAAATTACCATAAAAATGTGCACGCTTTTCGTGATTTTCTATGGCTTATTTCAATTAAATTATAAATGTTCTCTTACCTAATACATGCAAATAGGAACATAACTAGCATTTTGTACGCACCCCTTGTAAGGCCGACGGATGTCGCCATTCGCGATAACCTGCTGTAAAATCATAAATCCAGTAATCTGAGAAACGAACAACAGGCTGTTGTATTTGCATTTTATACATTTTATTTTCTGTCCAAGGTCAAAGTTTTTGATCAATTGCTAGCGATTCTTATAGGGATTGCCACGAGGCACAAGTAAGGAGTCTCATTTATTTAACGAACATGCTTTGCCGTGATAGCATAATAGCTTGACCTACAATTATCTCTGAAGTTAAAAGTCGCGGGTTTCTATTCGTGCTCGAATGTCTGGATTTCTTTGAAATTGACCTAAATAAAGAATTTAGATTTAACATTATTTATTTTTCGGCGAAAGAAATACCTGGGATCATTGAGACATTTATTAACTTGCGAAACAAATTAAAGAGAGTGAGAATGCATGAGATAAATTTGCAGATTGAGATGAATTTTTATAAACGTTTCGGACGTGAGAACAGCCGTAACATGCGAAAAAAAATATTAGATTGCCTAGTGACACGTATAGTGCAAACTGATAACTTTCATTTACTTCTCTCTCTTCATGATTCTTATCTCTACATGATTTCAAGATGTGTATAGTTATAACTACATAAATGGGAAATTTATTTAGTAGATGGAATTAAAGCACCAAAAACAAAAGGTACCTACTTACAGATCATTTTGGTATAAATGCCAAATTACACTGTCAAAAAGTAGGTAATAGTAAAAAAGCAGGTATAGTCGATTTTTCTGAATATTTTAGGGGCAAAACATGCTATGGCGAACATGCACTTTCAGTCAAAAAAATTGCAAGGCAGCTGTCACTATGGTACTTACTTATGGTTACTTTCACTAGGACAGAATACTCTGGAGTCAAAATGTTCAAAATGCTATTTGACTAATTTTGTCATGTTGATATTCTTAAACATTTTTTATTACGCAACAGAACACATTATGATATAATTACGCTCTTATTTAGGTTTTGGTGTCATGTAATTGATTTGTCTTTTGTTCAATGTACCTAATACATATTTACAAATTTTTTGACCGTAGTACATTTTGATAACGAGGCATTGTGTATTAGACATTTGTACCAAAATGACCTGTTACCAAACCAAACACGCTGTAAGTAATCTAGAAGCAGTTACTAAAGCTGCACGATCTCAGGTGATGATAGCGGCGACCGTAGACGATCTAACGCGGTGAATTAGATTTGTTAGCTGGCTGTGAGAAGGTAAGCTGGCGTCTTAACATCCGTATGAAGTGGTTGAAATTTGTGTTTTTTCTTTGAGTTTTACCTTTTTCATCATTTCACCGCAAGGACAGGTGTATGTGATTGTAATTCCAAGTAATCCACGCGTTAGACGGAAATACCTCTGGAGGGCTACCATGACGTCTTAATGCGATTCAATTCTGATTCAGTTTAAGTTTGCTCGCTGTCAGATCCATACTAAAAATGACAGCTAAAACCTGAACTGAGTCGAAACTGAATCGCATTAAGACCTCATGCAAGGCAGCGACAATACGTGACAAGAGAAAACGTGTAAGTATGGTACTTTCGCTTCAACGTCTCCTTGCGTCATTTCTTTGGAGGAGTCTAGGTCACAGTCATAGTCATTTATTCCTGAACAATATGTACAATCCGTAATCTCTTAAAATGCAATTTTTTTTTTATATGAATAGGAAGGCAAACGAGCAAGTGGGTCACCTGATGGTAAGTGATCACCACTGCCCATAGACACCCGCAACCCCGGAGGGATTGCAGATGCGTTGCCAACCTAGAGGACTAAGATGAAATGCCTCTTGTGCCCGTCATTTCCCCGGACTCTCCACACCGGAACACAGCAGTGCAAGCACTGCTACTTAGCGGCAGGATTAGCGAGTAAGATGGCCATTCGGGTTTGTCTTGTTTGGTTTGACAGAGACAGCAAGACAAACCCGAATGGCATTCTAAGAGTTTACGGACTGTACAATTGTGTTGGAAATAGTAACTATACTCAGGGTTTAGTATTGGAAATATTACTAGGCCTGAGTATCAGTTTATTTGGCAGTGGTAGGCGTGGTGTCGGCCGCTCAGCTGCGTCAGCTGGCGCGCGGCGGCATCGACGGCAGCCTGGAGCGCGCGGTGCTGGCCGGCCAGGGCCGGCGGTTGCTGGCCGAGGCGGACCCGCTGCCGCTGCCCAGCCACCTGGCGGCGCTCGTGGCCAAGTGCGAGGCGCTGCACGAAGCCGTGGAGAAGGGCTCACTGCTCGAACTGCAGGTATTACTGGTAAAGTTCTCGTTCATATGGAATGGCTGGGAAAAATTAATGGGACGAGGAAGACAATTTGGCCTCATCTGCACCTTTTTTTTTTTTTTTTTTTTTTTATTAATGGCAATGGGCGGATGCCATTTCTGCCAGCGTCACGTCAATTTCACACGAAAATATATATAACGGTAAGCAAATTACGCGGACATTCAGATCAGAGTTTGAGGTTTATTATTAGTTGTATATTAGGGATTAAATATTAGTGAGTTCAGTTAGTTCGTTGTTTCGAATAAGTTAAAGCTGTCTAGGTCACATCATTGTACAGAAGCATATTTATATCATAGCTTTAATTTATTCACTTCACAAAAAATTGTTAGAAATCTAAAAATTACTGGGTTATATGTTAATAGTGAAGGCATGTAAGTAGGTAAGGGCACCTCTTGTCTTATTAGTCCAAAATATAACTGATCATGATTAAGTAAAGGACAAGCTAAAAAAATATGATTCAAGTTACCCTCATCTAAGCCACACTCGCAGATCGATGAATCTCGAATCCTGAGTCTCGCGAGATGAACAGGGGAAGCGCAGTGTCCCAGCCGCATTCGTATCAGAGTGGATGTAGCACATTTTCCTAGATACTCTTTGGCAAACCAAGGCTTTCGAGGGATATTTGGTTGAACTAAAGAGAAATTGAAGCCCTTATTCTTACTTGAGGATCTCCATCTGTGTTCCCAGGTTTTTAGAAGCTGTGCTTTGGGTAGGGCTAAAAGGTCATGGCAGTAATTACGAAAAGGGACTCGATCTCCGCAGACCACAGCTTCTTTAGCAATATGATCAGCTTTTTCATTGCCTGCGATTCCCGAGTGGCTGGGAATCCACGCCAGGACCACTTCATATCCTCTCATATAACAGCGGTGAATAGCCTCTTTTATTTGGAGAATTATAGGATTGTGAAGCTTGTCAGCGAATGGGTTAGCTAATAGAGATTCCAAAGAGCTACGGGAGTCAGAGAATACTATTGAGCGGTTTAGTTTGGCCAACAGTATGTAGTCTATACTTTTCAGGATGCCCAAGCATTCCCCTGTAAAAACAGATGATTCCGGAGGACATTTAATTTTTTGGACAATATTGAATTGAGCGTGGAAAGTACCGATTCCTACACATCCTAAAGGTGATAGCTTGGAGGCATCAGAATATATGGTATGCCAATTGTTCCAATCAGTTTTCAATGATATGCGAGAGATCTCATTTGCAAGTGAGTCGCCTTTCGAAATGTTAAAATCTAAAATAACCCGAGGTTTGGAAACAACTACCTTGTACTCAAATTCAAAAATTGGTAGACTGGGTGAATGGTAAGTCTGGTCTTTAATTCGTAGGAATCTTCGTAAACTGATAATTAAACGGGGAGGAGCTTTATTTTGCCAGTAAGAGGAAGCATTAATAATTTGGTCCAACTGTTTCAATTTAGGATAAATAGGATGATTTGATAGTTGAAACGTTCTAAATAGGAATCTATCTGCAAGGAATTGTCTACGGAGGTCTAGAGGAGATTCCACAACTTCCACCTGAAGGGCGTTAATGGGGCTTGATTTCATTGCTCCTGTTATGATGCGTAGGGCCTTGGATTGAATACGATCTAGGATCTTCAGCTCGGTTGTGTTCACAGGTTCAATTAAAAAGGTACCATAGTCCAACACGCTTCGAACGATTGCATTGTAGAGTAGTTTCAGGGAGAAAGGGTGAGCACCCCACCAGACTCCGGCCAGGCATCTAAGGATATTAATACTTTTTTCACATTTATGACTAATGTGTTCGCAATGCGCATGACCTGATAGTTTTGAGTCGAGAACTACCCCCAGGAATTTAAAATGTGGTTTTATAGGCAACGGAGAACCACCTAGAGAAACCGTATAATCAGGGATAGATCTTTTCCTAGTGAAAGTAACCACGCTACTCTTGGTCGCAGACAATTCAAGTCCATGATCTGATAGCCAGCCATTTAAGGACTCCAACGATTTTGATAAAATTTCAGCTGCTTCCGAAATGCTTGAGTTCGATGCGTAAAGAAGGATGTCGTCAGCGTATTGCAGTATGCTAGCTTCCCCTATCGAGTGCTGAAGATTATAGGTATAGATGTTATACAATAGAGGACTCAAAACAGATCCCTGAGGTAATCCTTTCCATATGCTTCTAGACGGGGCGATAGAATCGTCGTTACCCCTGAAAGTTATGACCCGATCAGTGAGAATATTCATCACCAGGTTGCTCAACCTCTCCGGTACTTTCAGCTCTTGAAGTTTCTTCCTGAGAGTAGGGAGGAGAACATTGTCGTAGGCCGACGAGATGTCAATGAAAGAAGCAACGACAGAGTCTTGCCTAGAGAAAGCTAGTCTGATGTCTGTGACAAATATACTCAAGCTGTCTGAGGTACTTTTCCCTTTTCTAAAACCGAATTGGTTCTCCGCCAGCAACTGATGACTCTCGACAAACCATTCTAGTCTATTTTTTACTAAATGTTCGAGTAATTTTAAGAAGACAGAAGAGATGGCTATAGGCCGGTACGAGCGAGGGTCGTCAGGGTCCCTGTTGGCTTTGTGGATGGGGATCACGAGGTATTCTTTCCAAGCCCGAGGTAGTGTGCCAGATTGAAATATGGTGTTAGCCAGCTTAAGGTAATATTGTTGAGTATTTTCATCACAGTTCCGGACAAAAGAGTAGGGTATTCCGTCGAGACCCGGGGACGAGTCCTTTACTGAACTAAGAATGTTTTTCAATTCTGTCAAGGAGAATGGCTCATCCAGGGCGTCAGTAGAGACTATGTCATAGGTATCGCTTATTTCCAACTTGTTAGGAACATACATAGGCGCAAGAGTGTCCATGAAATACTCTGCCCAGGTATTACTACTTGGGATCGGGTAGGTACTAACATTTTTACACCCTCGAAATTTTCGGATGTTTGACCAGATAAGTCGGGAGGATGAAGTAGGGGATATCGAGGAGCAAAAGGATTTCCAGCCCTCTTGTTTTTTATCATGGAGGGTCCGTTTTGTTTTGGCCATTACTCTGTTTAGCTCTATATAGTTTGCCTGGCATATGTGCGTTCGAAATGCTTCCTCAGCCCTTTTACGGTTTTGGATTGCTTGGGTACATTCCCTATCCCACCAAGGGGGAGACGGAATCTTTCCTTTCACTGAATTTTTCTTTGGAAAGACCGTTTCAGCGCAGTGGAGGATTAACTTTAATAGGGACTCTGCACATAAATCAATATTATCCGAAGAAATTACAGGCAAAGGAAAATCAGATCTGGCTAGTATATTTCTAAAAGCGTCCCAGTCAGTATTAACGGTAATGAATTTGAGAAGCAGTTGTTTTTGTACAAGTTTATTTTGCGATAGCAGGGGAAAATTTATGAGGATGGGAAAATGATCACTACCGTACGATGAAGGAAGAGTTTCCCAGCAAAGTTGGGAAGCTAGTTCAGGAGAGCAAAGCGAGATATCAACTGCACTCACCGTTTCGTTTGGTCTAGTTCGTCTGGTTGCAGAGCCGGTGTTTAGCACACATAAGTTACAATCATCGATAATGCTAAGAAGCTGCGACCCATATGAGTCGGATTTGCCACTGCCCCAAATATGATGATGGCAGTTGAAGTCGCCAAGAATTAGCATAGGGGATGGAAGATCGTGTAAGAAAGAAGATAGATGTTCGAGTATAAGGCGAGAGGGACGGGGGATATATATAGAGACTAGTATTTTGCGTGGGGGCCGCGGGCCCCAAGGGCCCCGCGGAGGTCCCTGCCACCCTGTTTTGTTTTAATAATCCTAACCTTTTTTTTTTTACTAAATACTTGGGCCGCCTTTTTGAAACTGCCACCATGGATAAAGTATTCTGCGTGGGGGCCGCGGAGGATACCCTGCAATCCTGTTGTTTTTCAAATATTTCAAACCTATTTTTACTTTATTCTTTGGCTGCCCTCTCGGGAAAAGCAATTCGTATGCGGGCCGCGGGCCCCACGGGACCCGCGGAGGGTACCCTGCCAGCCTGTTGTTTTTTCAAATATTTCTAGCCTTTTTTACTATATTCTATGGCCGCAATCTTAGAAAAAGCATTTCGCATGGGGGCCGCGGGCCCCACGGGACCCGCGGAGGGTACCCTGCCAGCCTGTTGTTTTTTCGAATATTTCTAGCCTTTTTTACTATATTCTATGGCCGCCATCTTAGAAAAAGCATTTCGCATGGGGGCCGCGGGCCCCACGGGACCCGCGGAGGGTACTCTGCCAGCCTGTTGTATTTTCAAATATTTCTGGCCTTTTTTACTATATTCTATGGCCGCCATCTTAGAAAAAGGATTTCGCATGGGGGCCGCGGGCCCCACGGGACCCGCGGAGGGTGCCCTGCCAGCCTGTTGTATTTTAAAATATTACTACATTCTATAGCCGTCATTTTGAAACCACTACCTTGGAAAAAGTACTTCGCATGGGGGCCGCGGGCCCCACGGGACCCGCGGAAGGTACCCTGCCAGCCTGTTGTATTTTCAAATATTACTACATTCTTTGGCCATCATTTGGAAACCACTACCTTGGAAAAAGTATTTCGCGTGGCGGCCGCGGCCCCCGAGGGGACCGCGGAGGGTAACCTACCACCCTGTATTTTTTTTAAATATTTCTAACGTTTTTTACTACATTCTTTTACCGTCATTTTGAAACCACATCTTGGAAAAAGTATTTCGCGTGGGAGCCGCGGCCCCCGCGGGGACCGCGGAGGGTAACCTACCACCCTGTATGTCACTTAGTCGAGCACAACCCATCCATCTCGACTGGCCTCTGAGATATTCGCGTTTCAATTTTGTATGGCGGCCATCTTGTTTTCGCAATTTTGAAAAAAAAACACTGGCTTACCCATTGGTTGGCTGTTCTGAGCGACTTTAGTTCCGGGCAAACTCGATAGGGCAAGTCGTTGCGGAGAACTGGCCCACGTGTTAGGTCAGTTTCCACGTTCAGGACAGTTTTGCATTTTTTTTGTATTTGTGATAAAAAAAATTATGCGATGGTGTATAAAAACGAACCCTATTCCTAAAAGCTGCTGTACAACACAAGTGAGTCTATGAGTCTAACATTATTTTGTATGGCGGCCATCTTGGAAAATGGCGGACTCGAAAAACCAAGTATAGCGTTTGAAATTGTGGCCTCGAAGAGCCCCGGATGCAAAATTTCAATCGGATCGGATTAAAAAAAAATTTGGCCGCCATTTTGAATCCGCCATTTTGGAAAAAAAAATTGGTTCATTAAATTACTCCGCCCACTTTGAACAACATTTGTTCGAGCACTACCCACCTGTTGCGACTGGCCTCTGAGATATTTGCGTTTCAACTTTGTATGGCGGCCATCTTGTTTTTGCAATTTTGAAAAAAAATTACCGGTTCACCTATTGGCTGGCTGTTCTCAGCGACTTTTGTTCCGGGCAAACTCGATAGAGCGAGTCGTTGCGGAGAGCTGGCCCATGCGTCAGGTCAGTTTCCACATTCAGGTCAATTTTTCATTTTTTGGTACTATTCATGAAATTTCTAAAGCGATTGTGTATAGAGTCAAACCCCACCTCTTATGGGCTCCTCAAAACAACAGGTCAAAGATACAGAAATTACATTGTATGGCGGCCATCTTGGAAAATGGCGGAATCGAAAAAAAAAGTATGCCATTAGAATGTGTGGCCTCGAAGAGCCCCGGATGCAAAATTTCAATCGGATCGGATAAAAAAAAAATTTGGCCGCCATTTTGAATCCGCCATCTTGGAAAAAAAATTGCTTAGTCGGATTTCCCCCTCAACTCTGAATGACATTTGGTCGAGCACCACCCATCTATCTCGACTGGCCTCTGAGATATTCGCGTTTCAATTTTGTATGGCGGCCATCTTGTTTTCGCCATTTTGAAAAATCTTGGACCGGCTCACCCATTGGCTGGCTGTTCTGAGCGACTTTAGTTCCGGGCAAACTCGACAGGTCGAGCCGTTGCGGAGAACCGCCCCATGTGTCAAGTCAATTTCCACGTTCAGGTCGATTTCGTATTTTTCTGGTGGTCGGGCAAGCATTTCTGATACGACGGTGTATAGAGTCCAAGCGCAACTCTTATGGGTTCTTCAAAACAGCATGTCAGTCAGTGAGTCAGTGAGTCAGTGGGTATTCAGCTATATATATTATAACTAGTTTTTCGCATGGGGGCCGCGGGCCCCAAGGGCCCCGCGGAGGTCTCGTGCCACCCTGTTTTGTTTTAATAATCCTAACCTTTTTTTTACTATATACTTTGGCCGCCTTTTTGAAACCGCCATCTTGAAAACAGTGATTCATACCCTACCGCCCTGTTTTTTTTTTCTAAATTTTTTTACTATAATCTTTGGCCGCCATTTTGTATCCGCCATCTTGGAAAAAGTATTTCGCGTGGAGGCCGCGGGCCCCACGGGACCCGCGGAGGGTTCCCTGCCACCCTGTTTTTTTTTTCAAATATTTGTAACATTTTTTACTATAATCTTTGGCCGCCATTTTGTATCCGCCATCTTGGAAAAGTATTTTGCGCGGGGGCCGCGAAGGGTAGCCTACCATCCTATTTTTTTCGCATGGGGGCCGCGGGCCCCACGGGACCCGCGGAGGGTACCCTGCCAGCCTGTGTTATTCTCAAATATTACAACATTCTTTGGCCGTCATTTTGAGACCACCACCTTGGAAAAAGTATTTCGCGTGAGGGCCGCGGCCCCCGCGGGGACCGCGGAGGGTAACCTACCAGCCTGTATTTTTTTCAAATATTTCTCACCTTTTTTTTTTACTTTATTCTTCGGCCGTTATCTTGGGAACAGCATCTCACATGGGGGCCGCGGGCCCCACGGGACCCGCGGAGGGTACCCTGCAAGCCTATTGTTTCTTCAAATATTTCTAGCCTTTTTTCTGTATTCTTTGGCCGCCATCTTAGGAAAAGCATTTCGCATGGAGGCCGCGGGCCCCACGGGACCCGCGGAGGGTACCCTGCCACCCTGTTTTTTTTTCAAATATTTCTCACCTTTTTTATTTACTTTATTTTTCGGCCGTTATCTTGGGAACAGCATCTCACATGAGGGCCGCGGGCCCCACGGGACCCGCGGAGGGTACCCTACCAGCCTATTGTTGAGGCCGCGGCCCCCGCGGGGACCGCGGAGGGTAACCACCACCCTGATTTTTTTTCAAATATTTCTAACGTTTTTTACTACATTCTTTGGCCGTCATTTTGAAACCACCATCTTGGAAAAGTATTTCGCGTGGGGGCCGCGGCCCCCGCGGGGACCGCGGAGGGTAACCTACCACCCAGTATGTCACTTAGTGAGCACAACCTATCCATCTCGACTGGCCTCTGAGATATTGGCGTTTCAATTTTGTATGGCGGCCATCTTGTTTTCGCGCTTTTGAAAAAAAAACACCGGCTTACCCATTGGCTGGCTGTTCTGAGCGACTTTAGTTCCGGGCAAACTCGATAGGGCAAGTCGTTGCGGAGAGCTGGCCCATGTGTCAAGTCAGTTTCCACGTTAAGGTCGGTTTTGCATTTATTTTGTATTTGTGATCGAATTTCTTATGCGATGGTGTATAAAATTGAACCCTTTTTCTAAAAGCTGCTATACAACACAAGTGAGTCTATGAGTCTGACATTACTTTTTATGGCGGCCATCTTGGAAAATGGCGGAATCGAAAAATTAAATATGGCGTTTAAATTTGTGGCCTCGAAGAGCCGCGGATGCAAAATTTCAATCGGATCGCATTAAAAAAAAATTTGCCCGCCATTTTGAATCCACCATCTTGGAAAAAAAAATGGGTCATCCGATTACTACTCCCACCTGGAACAATATTTGGTCGAGCACCACCCACCTATTGTGATTGGCCTCTGAGATATTTGCGTTTCAACTTTGTATGGCGGCATCTTGTTTTTGCAATTTTGAAAAAAAATTACCGGTTCACCTATTGGCTGGCTGTTCTCAGCGACTTTTGTTCCGGGCAAACTCGATAGAGCGAGTCGTTGCGGAGAACTGGCCCATGTGTCAGGTCAGTTTCCACATTCAGGTCAATTTTTCATTTTTTTGGTACTAATCATAAAATTTCTAAAGCGATCGTGTATAGTCGAACCCCACCTCTTATGGGCTCCTCAAAACAACAGATCAAAGATACAGAAATTACTTTGTATGGCGGCCATCTTGGAAAATGGCGGAATCAAAAAATAAAGTAAGCCATTAGATTTTGTAGCCTCGAAGTGCCCCGGATGCAAAATTTCAATCGGATCGGAATAAAAAAAAATTTGGCCGCCATTTTGAATCCGCCATCTTGGAAAAAAAAATGGGTCATCCGATTACTACTCCCACCTTGAACAATATTTGGTCGAGCACCACCCACCTATTGTGATTGGCCTCTGAGATCTTTGCGTTTCAATTTTGTATGGTGGCCATCTTGTTTTTGCAATTTTGAAAAAAAAATACTGGTTCACCCATTGGCTGGCTGTTCTGAGCGACTTTTGTTCCGGGAAAACTCAATAAAGCAATTCATCGCGGAGAGCTGGCCCAGGTGTCAGGTCAGTTTCCACATTCAGGTCAATTTTTAATTTTTTTCGTACTTATCATATAATTTTTGAAGCAAAAGTGTATAGAACCAAACCCTACCTCTTGTGGGTTCCTCAAAACAACAGGTCAAAGATACAGAAATTACTTTGTATGGCGGCCATCTTGGAAAATGGCGGAATCGAAAAATAAACTATGTCATCTGAATCTGTGGCCTCGAAGAGCCCCGGATGCAAAATTTCAATCGGATCGGAGTAAAAAAAATTTTGGCCGCCATTTTGAATCCGCCATCTTGGAAAAAAAATTGCTTAGTCAGATTTCCCCCTCAACTCTGAATGACATTTGGTCGAGCACCACCCGTCTATCTCGACTGGCCTCTGAGATATTCGCGTTTCAATTTTGTATGGCGGCCATCTTGTTTTCGCCATTTTGAAAAATCTTGGACCGGCTCACCTATTGGCCGGCTGTTCTGAGCGACTTTAGTTCCGGGCAAACTCGGTAGGTCAAGCCGTCGCGGAGAACCGCCCCATGTGTCAAGTCAATTTCCACGTTCAGGTCGATTTCGTATTTTTCCGGTGGTCGTGGGGTCATTTCTGATACGATGGTGTATAGAGTCTAACCACACCTCTTGTGGGTTCTTCAAAACAGCATGTCAGTGAGTGAGTGAGTGAGTGAGTGAGTGGGTGTTCAGCTATATATATTATAACTAGTATTTCGCGTGGGGGCCGCGGGCCCCAAGGGCCCCGCGGAGGTCCCTGCCACCCTGTTTTGTTTTAATAATCCTAACCTTTTTTTTTACTATATACTTTGGCCGCCTTTTTGAAACCGCCACCATGGATAAAGTATTCTTCGTGGGGGCCGCGAAGGATACCCTGCACTCCTGTTGTTTTTCAAATATTTCAAACCTATTTTTACTTTATTCTTTGGCTGCCCTCTCGGGTAAAGCAATTCGAATGCGGGCCGCGGGCCCCACGGGACCCGCGGAGGGTACCCTGCCAGCCTGTTGTTTTTTCAAATATTTCTAGCCCTTTTTACTATATTCTATGGCCGCCATCTTAGAAAAAGCATTTCGCATGGGGGCCGCGGGCCCCACGGGACCCGCGGAGGGTACCCTGCCAGCCTGTTGTTTTTTCGAATATTTCTAGCCTTTTTTACTATATTCTATGGCCGCCATCTTAGAAAAAGCATTTCGCATGGGGGCCGCGGGCCCCACGGGACCCGCGGAGGGTACCCTGCCAGCCTGTTGTTTTTTCAAATATTTCTAGCCCTTTTTACTATATTCTATGGCCGCCATCTTAGAAAAAGCATTTCGCATGGGGGCCGCGGGCCCCACGGGACCCGCGGAGGGTACCCTGCCAGCCTGTTGTTTTTTAGAATATTTCTAGCCTTTTTTACTATATTCTATGGCCGCCATCTTAGAAAAAGCATTTCGCATGGGGGCCGCGGGCCCCACGGGACCCGCGGAGGGTACCCTGCCAGCCTGTTGTATTTTAAAATATTACTACATTCTATAGCCGTCATTTTGAAACCACTACCTTGGAAAAAGTACTTCGCATGGGGGCCGCGGGCCCCACGGGACCCGCGGAGGGTACCCTGCCAGCCTGTTGTATTTTCAAATATTACTACATTCTTTGGCCATCATTTTGAAACCACTACCTTGGAAAAAGTATTTCGCGTGGCGGCCGCGGCCCCCGAGGGGACCGCGGAGGGTAACCTACCACCCTGTATTTTTTTCAAATATTTCTAACGTTTTTTACTACATTCTTTGGCCGTCATTTTGAAACCACATCTTGGAAAAAGTATTTCGCGTGGGAGCCACGGCCCCCGCGGGGACCGCGGAGGGTAACCTACCACCCTGTATGTCACTTAGTCGAGCACAACCCATCCATCTCGACTGGCCTCTGAGATATTCGCGTTTCAATTTTGTATGGCGGCCATCTTGTTTTCGCAATTTTGAAAAAAAAATACCGGTTTACCCATTGGCTGGCTGTTCTGAGTGACTTTAGTTCCAGGCAAACTCGATAGGGCAAGTCGTTGCGGAGAGCTGGCCCATGTGTCAAGTCAGTTTCCAAGTTAAGGTCGGATTTGCATTTTTTTTGTACTTGTGATAAAATTTCTTATGCAATCGTATATACAGTCGAACCCTATTTCTAAAAACTGCTATACAACACAAGTGAGTCTATGAATCTGACATTACTTTGTATGGCGGCCATCTTGGAAAATGGCGGAATCGAAAAATTAAGTATGCCGTTTGAATATGTGGCCTCGAAGAGCTCAGGATGCAAAATTTCAATCGGATCGGAGTAAAAAAAAATTTGGCCGCCATTTTGAATCCGCCATTTTGGAAAAAAAAAATAGTTTATCAAATTACTACGCCTACTATGAACAACATTTGTTCGAGCACCACCCACCTATTGCGATTGGTCTCTGAGATATTTGCGTTTCAATTTTGTATGGCGGCCATCTTGTTTTTGCAATTTTGAAAAAAAAATACTGGTTCACCCAGTGGCTGGCTGTTCTGAGCGACTTTTGTTCCGGGCAAACTCAATAAAGCAATTCATCGCGGAGAGCTGGCCCATGTGTCAGGTCAGTTTCCACATTCAGGTCAATTTTTCATTTTTTTCGTACTTATCATATAATTTTTGAAGCGAAAGTGTATAGAACCAAACCCTACCTCTGATGGGTTCCTCAAAACAACAGGTCAAATATACAGAAATTACTTTGTATGGCGGCCATCTTGGAAAATGGCGGAATCGAAAAATAAAGTATGCCATTTAAATCTGTGGCCTTAAAGAGCTACGGATGCAAAATTTCAGTCTGATCGGAGAAAAAAAAATTTTGGCCGCCATTTTGAATCCGCCATCTTGGAAAAAAAATTACTTAGTCAGATTTCCCCCTCAACTCTGAATGACATTTGGTCGAACACCACCCACCTATCTCGACTGGCCTCTGAGATATTCGCGTTTCAATTTTGTATGGCGGCCATCTTGTTTTCGCCATTTTGAAAAATCTTGGACCGGCTCACCCATTGGCCGGCTGTTCTAAGCGACTTTAGTTCCGGACAAACTCGATAGGTCGAGCCGTTGTGGAGAACCGCCCCATGTGTCAAGTCAATTTCCACGTTCAGGTCGATTTCGTATTTTTCCGGTGGTCGTGGGGTCATTTCTGATACGACGGTGTATAGAGTCTAACCACACCTCTTACAGGTTCTTCAAAACAGCATGTCAATGAGTCAGTGAGTGAGTGAGTGAGTGGGTGTTCAGCTATATATATTATAACTAGTATTTCGCGTGGGGGCCGCGGGCCCCGAGGGCCCCGCGGAGGTCCCTGCCACCCCGTTTTGTTTTAATAATCCTAACCTTTTTTTTTTTTACTATATACTTTGGCCGCCTTTTTGAAACCGCCACTTTGAAAACAGTGATTCATACCCTACCCCTGTTTTTTTTAAACATTTCTAACATTTTTTACTATAATCTTTGGCCGCCATCTTGGAAAAAGTATTTCGCGTGGAGGCCGCGGGCCCCACGGGACCCGCGGAGGGTTCCCTGCCACCCTGTTTTTTTTTCAAATATTTGTAACATTTTTTTCCTTTAATCTTTGGCCGCCATTTTGTATCCGCCATCTCGGAAAAAGTATTTCGCGCGGGGGCCGCGAAGGGTAGCCTACCATCCTTTTTTTTCGCATGGGGGCCGCGGGCCCCACGGGACCCGCGGAGGATACCCTGCCAGCCTGTGTTATTTTCAAATATTACTACATTCTTTGGCCGTCATTTTGAAACCACCACCTTGGAAAAAGTACTTCGCGTGAGGGCCGCGGCCCCCGCGGGGACCGCGGAGGGTAACCTACCAGCCTGTATTTTTTTCAAATATTTCTTACCTTTTTTTTACTTTATTCTTCGGCCGTTATCTTGGGAACAGCATCTCACATGGGGGCCGCGGGCCCCACGGGACCCGCGGAGGGTACCCTGCCAGCCTATTGTTTCTTCAAATATTTCTAGCCTTTTTTCTATATTCTTCGGCCGCCACCGTAGGAAAAGCATTTCGCATGGAGGCCGCGGGCCCCACGGGACCCGCGGAGGGTTCCCTGCAACCTTGTTTTTTTTTCAAATATTTCTAACATTTTTTACTATAATCTTTGGCCGCCATTTTGTATCCGCCATCTTGGAAAAAGTATTTCGCGCGGGGGCCGCGAAGGGTACCCTACCATCCTATTTTTTTCGCATGGGGGCCGCGGGCCCCACGGGACCCGCGGAGGGTACCCTGCCAGCCTGTGTTATTTTCAAATATTACTACATTCTTTGGCCGTCATTTTGAAACCACTACCTTGGAAAAAGTATTTCGCGTGGAGGCCGCGGCCCCCGCGGGGACCGCGGAGGGTAACCTACCACCCTGTATTTTTTTCAAATATTTCTTACCTATTTTTAATTTATTATTTGGCCGCCATCTTGGGAACAGCATTTCGCATGGAGGCCGCGGGCCCCACGGGACCCGCGGAGGGTACCCTACCAGCCTATTTTTTTTTTCAAATTTTTCAAGCCTTTCTTACTATATTCTTTGGCCGCCGTTTTGACACCGCCACCTTGGAAAAAGTACTTCGCATGGGGGCCGCGGGCCCCACGGGACCCGCGGAGGGTTCCCGGCCACCCTGTTTTTTTCAAATATTCCTAATCTTTTTTACTTTATTCTTTGGCCGCCATCTTTGGAAAAGCATTTCGCATGGGGGCCGCGGGCCCCACGGGACCCGCGGAGGGTACCCTACCATCCTGTTTTTTCCAAATATTTATAACCTTTTTTACTTTATTCTTTGGCCGCCATCTTGGGAAAAGCATTTCGCGTGAAGGCCGCGGGCCCCGCGGGACCCGCGGAGGTTACCCTATCAGCCTGTTTTTTTTTTCAAATATTTCTATACTTTTTCACTATATTCTTTGGCCGCCATTTTGAATCCACCATCTTGGAAAAAATTAGGTTCATTAGATTACTCCTCCCACCTAGAACGACACTTGGTCGAGCACAACCCGTCTATCTCGACTGGCCACTGAGATATTCGCGTTTCAATTTTGTATGGCGGCCATCTTGTTCTCGCAATTTTGAAAAAAAATTACCGGTTCACCCATAGGCTGGCTGTTCTGAGCGACTTTAGTTCCGGGCAAACTCGATAGGGGAAGTCGTTGCGGAGAACTGGCCCACGTGTCAGGTCAGTTTCCACGTTCAGGACAGTTTTGCATTTTTTTTTACTTGTGATAAAATTTCTTATGCGATGGTGTATAAAAACGAACCCTATTTCTAAAAACTGCTATACAACACAAGTGAGTCTATGAGTCTGACATTACTTTGTATGGCGGCCATCTTGGAAAATGGCGGAATCGAAAAATAAATTCTAGCGTCAGAATCTGTGACCCTGAAGAGGCTCGGATGCAAAATTTTACTCAGAACGGACTCAAAAAAAATTTAGCCGCCATTTTGAATCCGCCATTTTGGAAAAAAAATTGGTTCATTAAAATACTCCGCCCACTTTGAACAACATTTGTTCGAGCACCACCCACCTGTTGCGACTGGCCTCTGAGATATTTGCGTTTCAATTTTGTATGGCGGCCATCTTGTTTTCGCAATTTTGAAAAAAAAATACCGGTTCACCCATTGGCTGGCTGTTCTGGGCGACTTTTGTTCCGGGCAAACTCAATAAAGCAATTCATCGCGGAGAGCTGCCCCATGTGTCAGGTCAGTTTCCACATTCAGGTCAATTTTTCATTTTTTTTGTATTTATCATATAATTTTTGAAGCGAAAGTGTATAGAACCCAACCCCAACTCTTATGGTTTCCTCAAAACAACAGGTCAAAGATACAGAAATTACTTTGTATGGCGGCCATCTTGGAAAATGGCGGAACCGAAAAATAAAGTATGCCATTTGAATCTGTGGCCTGGAAGAGCCCCGGATGCCAAATTTCAATCGGATCGGAGTAAAAAAAAATTTGGCCGCCATTTTGAATCCGCCATCTTGGAAAAAAAATTACTTAGTCGGATTTCCCCCTCAACTCTGAATGACATTTGGTCGAGCACTACCCACCTATCTCGACTGGCCTCTGAGATATTCGCGTTTCAATTTTGTATGGCGGCCATCTTGTTTTCGCCATTTTGAAAAATCTTGGACCGGCTCACCCATTGGCTGGCTGTTCTGAGCAACTTTAGTTCCGGGCAAACTCGATAGGTTGAGCCGTTGCGGAGAACCGCCCCATGTGTCAGGTCAATTTCCACGATCAGGTCGATTTCGTATTTTTCTGGTGGTCGGGCAAGCATTTCTGATATAACGATGTATAGAGTCTAACCACACCTCTTCTGGGTTCTTCCAAACAACTCTGGGGTGAGTGAGTGAGTCAGTGGGTATTCAGCTATATATATTATAACTAGTATTTCGCGTGGGGGCCGCGGGCCCCGAGGGCCCCGCGGAGGTCTCGTGCCACCCTATTTTGTTTTAATAATCCTAACCATTTTTTTACTATATACTTTGGCCGCCTTTTTGAAACCGCCACCTTGAAAACAGTGATTCATACCCTACCGCCCTGTTTTTTTTTTTAATATTTCTAACATTTTTTACTATAATCTTTGGCCACCATTTTGTATCCGCCATCTTGGAAAAAGTATTTCGCGTTGAGGCCGCGGGCCCCACGGGACCCGCGGAGGGTTCCCTGCCACCTTGTTTTTTTTTCAAATATTTCTAACATTTTTTACTATAATCTTTGGCCGCCATTTTGTATCCGCCATCTTGGAAAAAGTATTTCGCGCGGGGGCCGCGAAGGGTAGCCTACCATCCTATTTTTTTCGCATGGGGGCCGCGGGCCCCACGGGACCCGCGGAGGGTACCCTGCCAGCCTGTGTTATTTTCAAATATTACTACATTCTTTGGCCGTCATTTTGAAACCACCACCTTGGAAAAAGTATTTCGCGTGAGGGCCGCGGCCCCCGCGGGGACCGCGGAGGGTAACCTACCAGCCCTTTTCTCACCTTTTTTTTACTTTATTCTTCGGCAGTTATCTTGGGAACAGCATCTCACATGGTAGCCGCGGGCCCCACGGGACCCGCGGAGGGTACCCGCCAGCCTATTGTTTCTTCAAATATTTCTAGCCTTTTTTCTATATTCTTTGGCCGCCATCGTAGGTAAAGCATTTCGCATGGCGGCCGCGGGCCCCACGGGACCCGCGGAGGGTATTTTTGACTATAATATTTGGCCGTCATTTTGTATCCACCATCTCGTTTCAATTTTGTATGGCGGCCATCTTGTTTTCGCAATTTTGAAACAAAAATACCGGTTCACCCATTGGCTGGCTGTTCTGAGCGACTTTAGTTCCGGGCAAACTCGAAAGGGCAAGTCGTTACAGAGAACTGGCCCATGTGCTGAATCAGTTTCCACGTTCAGGTCAGTTTTTAAATTTTTTGGTACTAACCTTATGATTCTTGATGCGATGGTGTACAGAGTCGAACCCTATCTCTAAAAGCTGCAATACAACACAGGTGAGTCTATGAGTCTGACATAACTTTGTATGGCGGCCATCTTGGAAAATGGCGGAATCGAAAAATTAAGTATGACGTTTTAATTTTTGGCCTCGAAGAGCCGCGGATGCAAAATTTCAATCGGATCGGAGTAAAAAAAAATTTGGCCGCCATTTTGAATCCGCCATCTTGGAAAAAAATATGAATTTTCAGATTACCACTCGCACTTTGAACAATATTTGTTCGAGCACCACCCACCTTTTGCGATTGGCCTCTTAGATATTCGCGTTTCAATTTTGTATGGCGGCCATCTTGTTTTTGCATTTTTGAAAAAAAAATATCGGTTCACCTATTGGCTGGCTGTTTTGAGCGACTTTTGTTCCGGGCAAACTTGATAGGTCGAGCCGTCGCGGAGAGCTGTCCCATGTGTCAGGTCAGTTTCCACATTCAGGTCAAATTTGCTTTTACTTGTACTTTTAATATAATTTCTAATGCGAAAGTGTATAAAGTCAAATCCCACCTCTTGTGGGTTCCTCAAAACAACAGGTCAAAGATACAGAAATTACTTTGTATGGCGGCCATCTTGGAAAATGGCGGAACCGAAAAATAAAGTATGACATTTGAATCTGTGGCCTTAAAAAGCCCCGAATGCAAATTTTCAATCGGATCGGATTAAAAAAAAATTTGGCCGCCATTTTGAATCCGCCATCTTGAAAAAAAAATTACTTAGTCGGATTTCCCCCTCAACTCTGAATGACATTTGGTCGAGCACCACCCACCTATCTCGACTGGCGTCTGAGATATTCGCGTTTCAATTTTCTATGGCGGCCATCTTGTTTTCGCCATTTTGAAAAATCTTGGACCGGCTCACCCATTGGCCGGCTGTTCTGAGCGACTTTAGTTCCGGGCAAACTCGATAGGTCGAGCCGTCGCGGAGAGCTGCCTCATGTGTCGGGTCAGTTTCCACGTTCAGGTCGATTTCGTATTTTTCTGGTGGTCGCAGGACCATTTCTGATACGACAATGTACCGAGTCGAGCCCTACCTCTTGTGGGTTCTTCAAAACAGCATGTCAGTGAGTGAGTGAGTCAGTCAGTGGGTATTCAGCTATATATATTATAACTAGTATTTCGCGTGGGGGCCGCGGGCCCCGAGGGCCCCGCGGAGGTCTCGTGCCACCCTGTTTTGTTTTAATAATCCTAACCTTTTTTTTTTTACTATATACTTTGGCCGCCTTTTTGAAACCGCCACCTTGAAAACAGTGATTCATACCATACCGCCCTGTTTTTTTTTCAAATATTTCTAACATTTTTTACTATAATCTTTGGCCGCCATTTTGTATCCGCCATCTTGGAAAAAGTATTTCGCGTGGAGGCCGCGGGCCCCACGGGACCCGCGGAGGGTTCCCTGCCACCCTGTTTTTTTTTCAAATATTTCTAACATTTTTTACTATAATCTTTGGCCGCCATTTTGTATCCGCCATCTTGGAAAAAGTATTTCGCGCGGGGGCCGCGAAGGGTAGCCTACCATCCTATTTTTTTCGCATGGGGGCCGCGGGCCCCACGGGACCCGCGGAGGGTACCCTGCCAGCCTGTATTATTTTCAAATATTACAACATTCTTTGGCCGTCATTTTGAGACAACTACCTTGGAGAAAGTATTTCGCGTGAGGGCCGCGGCCCCCGCGGGGACCGCGGAGGGTAACCTACCAGCCTGTATTTTTTTCAAATATTATATTTCTCACCTTTTTTTTTACTTTATTCTTCGGCCGTTATCTTGGGAACAGCATCACACATGGGGGCCGCGGGCCCCACGGGACCCGCGGAGGGTACCCTGCCAGCCTATTGTTTCTTCAAATATTTCTAGCCTTTTTTCTTTATTCTTTGGCCGCCATCTTAGGAAAAGCATTTCGCATGGAGGCCGCGGGCCCCACGGGACCCGCGGAGGGTACCCTGCCACCCTGTTTTTTTTCAAATATTTCTCACCTTTTTTATTTACTTTATTTTTCGGCCGTTATCTTGGGAACAGCATCTCACATGGGGTCCGCGGGCCCCACGGGACCCGCGGAGGGTACCCTACCAGCATATTGTTGAGGCCGCGGCCCCCGCGGGGACCGCGGAGGGCAACCACCAGCCTGTATTTTTTTCAAATATTTCTAACGTTTTTTACTACATTCTTTGGCCGTCATTTTGAAACCACCATCTTGGAAAAAGTATTTCGCGTGGGGGCCGCGGCCCCCGAGGGGTCCGCGGAGGTTAACTTACCACCCTGTATGTCACTTAGTCGACCACAACCCATCTATCTCGACTGGCCTCTGAGATATTCGCGTTTCAATTTTGTATGGCGGCCATCTTGTTTTCGCAATTTTGAAAAAAAAATACCGGTCCACCCATAGGCTGGCTGTTCTGAGCGACTTTAGTTTCAGGCAAACTCGATAGGGCAAGTCGTTGCGGAGAGCTGGCCCATGTGTCAAGTCAGTTTCCACGTTAAGGTCGGATTTGCATTTTTTTTGTACTTGTGATAAAATTTCTTATGCGATGGTGCATAAAATTGAACCCCTATTTCTAAAAACTGCTATACAACACAAGTGAGTCTATGAGTCTGACATTACTTTGTATGGCGGCCATCTTGGAAAATGGCGGAATCGAAAAATAAATTCTAGCGTCAGAATTTATGGCCCTGAAGAGGCTCGGATGCAAAATTTTACTCAGAACGGACTCAAAAAAAATTTGGCCGCCATTTTGAATCCGCCATCTTGGAAAAAAAATTGGCTCATCAGATAACCACTACCACTTTGAACAATATTTGGTCGAGCACCATCCACCTATTGTGATTGGCCTCTGAGATATTTGCGTTTCAATTTTGTATGGCGGCCATCTTGTTTTTGCAATTTTGAAAAAAAAATACTGGTTCACCCATTGGCTGGCTGTTCTGAGCGACTTTTGTTCCGGGCAAACTCAATAAAGCAATTCATCGCGGAGAGCTGCCCCATGTGTCAGGTCAGTTTCCACATTCAGGTCAATTTTTCATTTTTTTCGTACTTATCATATAATTTTTGAAGCGAAAGTGTATAGAACCAAACCCTACCTCTGATGGGTTCCTCAAAACAACAGGTCAAATATACAGAAATTACTTTGTATGGCGGCCATCTTGGAAAATGGCGGAACCGAAAAATAAAGTATGCCATTTAAATCTGTGGCCTCAAAGAGCCCCGGATGCAAAATTTCAATCGGATCGGAGTAAAAAAAATTTTGGCCGCCATTTTGAATCCGCCATCTTGGAAAAAAAATTGCTTAGTCAGATTTCCCCCTCAACTCTGAATGACATTTGGTCGAGCACCACCCACCTATCTCTACTGGCCTCTGAGATATTCGCGTTTCAATTTTGTATGGCGGCCATCTTGTTTTCGCCATTTTGAAAAATCTTGGACCGGCTCACCCATTGGCCGGCTGTTCTGAGCGACTTTAGTTCCGGGCAAACTCGATAGGTCGAGCCGTTGCGGAGAACCGTCCCATGTGTCAAGTCAGTTTCCACGTTCAGGTCGATTTCGTATTTTTCTGGTGGTCGTGGGAGCATTTCTGATACGATGGTGTATAGAGTCGAGCCTTACCTCTTACAGGTTCTTCAAAACAGCATGTCAGTGAGTCAGTGAGTGAGTGAGTGAGTGGGTGTTCAGCTATATATATTATAACTAGTATTTCGCGTGGGGGCCGCGGGCCCCGAGGGCCCCGCGGAGGTCCCTGCCACCCTGTTTTGTTTTAATAATCCTAACTTTTTTTTTTTACTATATACTTTGGCCGCCTTTTTGAAACTGCCACCATGGATAAAGTATTCTGCGTGGGGGCCGCGGAGGATACCCTGCAATCCTGTTGTTTTTCAAATATTTCAAACCTATTTTTACTTTATTCTTTGGCTGCCCTCTCGGGAAAAGTAATTCGCATGCGGGCCGCGGGCCCCACGGGACCCGCGGAGGGTACCCTGCCAGCCTGTTGTTTTTTCAAATATTTCTAGCCTTTTTTACTATATTCTATGGCCGCAATCTTAGAAAAAGCATTTCGCATGGGGGCCGCGGGCCCCACGGGACCCGCGGAGGGTACCCTGCCAGCCTGTTGTTTTTTCGAATATTTCTAGCCTTTTTTACTATATTCTATGGCCGCCATCTTAGAAAAAGCATTTCGCATGGGGGCCGCGGGCCCCACGGGACCCGCGGAGGGTACTCTGCCAGCCTGTTGTATTTTCAAATATTTCTGGCCTTTTTTACTATATTCTATGGCCGCCATCTTAGAAAAAGGATTTCGAATGGGGGCCGCGGGCCCCATGGGACCCGCGGAGGGTGCCCTGCCAGCCTGTTGTATTTTAAAATATTACTACATTCTATAGCCGTCATTTTGAAACCACTACCTTGGAAAAAGTACTTCGCATGGGGGCCCCGGGCCCCACGGGACCCGCGGAGGGTACCCTGCCAGCCTGTTGTATTTTCAAATATTACTACATTCTTTGGCCATCATTTGGAAACCACTACCTTGGAAAAAGTATTTCGCGTGGCGGCCGCGGCCCCCGAGGGGACCGCGGAGGGTAACCTACCACCCTGTATTTTTTTCAAATATTTCTAACGTTTTTTACTACATTCTTTGGCCGTCATTTTGAAACCACATCTTGGAAAAAGTATTTCGCGTGGGAGCCGCGGCCCCCGCGGGGACCGCGGAGGGTAACCTACCACCCTGTATGTCACTTAGTCGAGCACAACCCATCCATCTCGACTGGCCTCTGAGATATTCGCGTTTCAATTTTGTATGGCGGCCATCTTGTTTTCGCAATTTTGAAAAAAAAACACTGGCTTACCCATTGGTTGGCTGTTATGAGCGACTTTAGTTCCGGGCAAACTCGATAGGGTAAGTCGTTGCGGAGAACTGGCCCACGTGTTAGGTCAGTTTCCACGTTCAGGACAGTTTTGCATTTTTTTTGTACTTGTGATAAAAAAAATTATGCGATGGTATATAAAAACGAACCCTATTCCTAAAAGCTGCTGTACAACACAAGTGAGTCTATGAGTCTAACATTATTTTGTATGGCGGCCATCTTGGAAAATGGCGGACTCGAAAAACCAAGTATAGCGTTTGAAATTGTGGCCTTGAAGAGCCCCGGATGCAAAATTTCAATCTGATCGGATAAAAAAAAAATTTGGCCGCCATTTTGAATCCGCCATTTTGGAAAAAAAAATTGGTTCCTTAAATTACTCCGCCCACTTTGAACAACATTTGTTCGAGCACCACCCACCTGTTGCGACTGGCCTCTGAGATATTTGCGTTTCAATTTTGTATGGCGGCCATTTTGTTTTTGCAATTTTGAAAAAAAAAAACTGGTTCACCCATTGGCTGGCTGTTCTGAGCGACTTTTGTTCCGGGCAAACTCAATAAAGCAATTCATCGCGGAGAGCTGTCCCATGTGTCAGGTCAGTTTCCACAATCAGGTCAACTTTTTATTTTTTTCGTACTTATCATATAATTTTTGAAGCGAAAGTGTATAGAACCAAACCCTACCTCTGATGGGTTCCTCAAAACAACAGGTCAAATATACAGAAATTACTTTGTATGGCGGCCATCTTGGAAAATGGCGGAACCGAAAAATAAAGTATGCCATTCAAATCTGTGGCCTCGAAGAGCCTCGGATGCAAAATTTCAATCGGATCGGATAAAAAAAAATTATGGCCGCCATTTTGAATCCGCCATCTTGGAAAAAAAATTGCTTAGTCAGATTTCCCCTTCAATTCTGAATGACATTTGGTCGAGCACCACCCGTCTATCTCGACTGGCCTCTGAGATATTCGCGTTTCAATTTTGTATGGCGGCCATCTTGTTTTCGCCATTTTGAAAAATCTTGGACCGGCTCACCCATTGGCCGGCTGTTCTGAGCGACTTTAGTTCCGGGCAAACTCGACAGGTCGAGCCGTTGCGGAGAACCGCCCCATGTGTCAAGTCAATTTCCACGTTCAGGTCGATTTCGTATTTTTCTGGTGGTCGGGCAAGCATTTCTGATACGATGGTGTATAGAGTCTAACCACACCTCTTCTGGGTTCTTCCAAACAACTCTGGGGTGAGTCAGTCAGTGAGTGAGTCAGTGGGTATTCAGCTATATATATTATAACTAGTATTTCGCGTGGGGGCCGCGGGCCCCGAGGGCCCCGCGGAGGTCTCGTGCCACCCTATTTTGTTTTAATAATCCTAACCATTTTTTTACTATATACTTTGGCCGCCTTTTTGAAACCGCCACCTTGAAAACAGTGATTCATACCCTACCGCCCTGTTTTTTTTTTTAATATTTCTAACATTTTTTACTATAATCTTTGGCCACCATTTTGTATCCGCCATCTTGGAAAAAGTATTTCGCGTTGAGGCCGCGGGCCCCACGGGACCCGCGGAGGGTTCCCTGCCACCTTGTTTTTTTTTCAAATATTTCTAACATTTTTTACTATAATCTTTGGCCGCCATTTTGTATCCGCCATCTTGGAAAAAGTATTTCGCGCGGGGGCCGCGAAGGGTAGCCTACCATCCTATTTTTTTCGCATGGGGGCCGCGGGCCCCACGGGACCCGCGGAGGGTACCCTGCCAGCCTGTGTTATTTTCAAATATTACTACATTCTTTGGCCGTCATTTTGAAACCACCACCTTGGAAAAAGTATTTCGCGTGAGGGCCGCGGCCCCCGCGGGGACCGCGGAGGGTAACCTACCAGCCCTTTTCTCACCTTTTTTTTACTTTATTCTTCGGCAGTTATCTTGGGAACAGCATCTCACATGGTAGCCGCGGGCCCCACGGGACCCGCGGAGGGTACCCGCCAGCCTATTGTTTCTTCAAATATTTCTAGCCTTTTTTCTATATTCTTTGGCCGCCATCGTAGGTAAAGCATTTCGCATGGCGGCCGCGGGCCCCACGGGACCCGCGGAGGGTATTTTTGACTATAATATTTGGCCGTCATTTTGTATCCACCATCTCGTTTCAATTTTGTATGGCGGCCATCTTGTTTTCGCAATTTTGAAAAAAAAATACCGGTTCACCCATTGGCTGGCTGTTCTGAGCGACTTTAGTTCCGGGCAAACTCGATAGGGCAAGTCGTTACAGAGAACTGGCCCATGTGCTGAATCAGTTTCCACGTTCAGGTCAGTTTTTAAATTTTTTGGTACTAACCTTATGATTCTTGATGCGATGGTGTACAGAGTCGAACCCTATCTCTAAAAGCTGCAATACAACACAGGTGAGTCTATGAGTCTGACATAACTTTGTATGGCGGCCATCTTGGAAAATGGCGGAATCGAAAAATTAAGTATGACGTTTTAATTTTTGGCCTCGAAGAGCCGCGGATGCAAAATTTCAATCGGATCGGAGTAAAAAAAAATTTGGCCGCCATTTTGAATCCGCCATCTTGGAAAAAAATATGAATTTTCAGATTACCACTCGCACTTTGAACAATATTTGTTCGAGCACCACCCACCTTTTGCGATTGGCCTCTTAGATATTCGCGTTTCAATTTTGTATGGCGGCCATCTTGTTTTTGCATTTTTGAAAAAAAAATATCGGTTCACCTATTGGCTGGCTGTTCTGAGCGACTTTTGTTCCGGGCAAACTTGATAGGTCGAGCCGTCGCGGAGAGCTGTCCCATGTGTCAGGTCAGTTTCCACATTCAGGTCAAATTTGCTTTTACTTGTACTTTTAATATAATTTCTAATGCGAAAGTGTATAAAGTCAAATCCCACCTCTTGTGGGTTCCTCAAAACAACAGGTCAAAGATACAGAAATTACTTTGTATGGCGGCCATCTTGGAAAATGGCGGAACCGAAAAATAAAGTATGACATTTGAATCTGTGGCCTTAAAGAGCCCCGGATGCAAATTTTCAATCGGATCGGATTAAAAAAAAATTTGGCCGCCATTTTGAATCCGCCATCTTGAAAAAAAAATTACTTAGTCGGATTTCCCCCTCAACTCTGAATGACATTTGGTCGAGCACCACCCACCTATCTCGACTGGCCTCTGAGATATTCGCGTTTCAATTTTGTATGGCGGCCATCTTGTTTTCGCCATTTTGAAAAATCTTTGACCGGCTCACCCATTGGCCGGCTGTTCTGAGCGACTTTAGTTCCGGGCAAACTCGATAGGTCGAGCCGTCGCGGAGAGCTGCCTCATGTGTCGGGTCAGTTTCCACGTTCAGGTCGATTTCGTATTTTTCTGGTGGTCGGGCAAGCATTTCTAATACAACGATGAATAGAGTCTAACCTCACCTATTACGGGTTCCTCCAAACAACTCTGGGGTGAGTCAGTGAGTCAGTCAGTCAGTGGGTATTCAGCTATATATATAGTAATAATGAAAGTAAAACGGGTTATGCGGATTGCTATTGCGTTAAGGCCTTCTATTGATGGTGTAGTAATTTGTTGGAACTGGATATTATTTCTAATAAGTAGACCGCAACCGGCGTAACCATCTTTTCTAGCATCATGAAGGCTAATATATCCGGGAATGCGAACATTAGTGTCTGGTTTAAGCCAGATTTCTGATATTGCGAAAATCATAGGGTTAAATTTATTTACAAGATGGATTATGTCATGTTTTTTACTAGCAATACTCCGACTGTTCCATTGGAGGATTTGGTGATCCATTATCGATAGAGGTTAGAAGATTGTTAAGAAGAGGGGCAACGTGGGACAGCAGATTATTAGATGGTGATGAGAACGCTTTTGAGATGGCCGACAGTAACTTGATTAAGACTGCGATTGAGATTTCGGTAGATGTACCAGCATGGGGGTTATTTAGAGCTGCTCCATTGGATGCAGGAGGAAATTCATCTCTAATGAGTGCAGCATGCGCTGCCCTGTCATACCCTATGCGAGGCTGCGGGGCTGCGCGGCGATTCACCCAGACTGTTTTTTTATGTGAGCCTTGGGAACGATCACCACTAGAGGTAGCGTTGGCATATGATTTTTTAGCGGGAGCATGCAGTTTACTTGCCTCAGCATATGAGATATTGTCGTCTGACATAATTTTCTTGATACTGCATTGTCTGTTATATTCTGGGCAGGATTTATTAGTAGCAAAATGTCTCTGTTCGCCGTGACAGTTAGCACATTTTGCCATGTCCGGTTCCACTCTGCAGGATTCCCCTGTATGTTCTTCTCCGCAGCGGTAGCACCTGGGCTTGGATCGACATTTTTCTTTTGTATGTCCGTACCTACAACACTGGTAGCACTGAATCGTAGGGTAGGTATACTTTTCGACTTTTAGGGAGTTGTAGCAAACGAATACCCGCTCAGGTAATATTTGCCCGTCAAAAGTAAGTAAGACGGTTTCCGACGGGAACCACTGAAAGGACCCGTCAAGGGAGCTTTTTTTGAAGTTTAGTCGTCTACTTTTGATAACTCGACCACAGCCTACTGGGACTTTCACTAATTCAATGATTTCCTCTGGAGACAGATCTACTGGAAGGCCCTTTACTAAACCTGTCCTGGTCACGTTAAAGGAGGGAATGAACGCTCTCATATTGGAGTACTTGATCGTATTGGACTGAAGGAAATCGTTAGCGTCGGCCGCGCTATGGAAGCTAACCGATACCCGATTGCGTCCCAGCCCTTTGACACTTCCGTCTATGATGTTAGGAAACTCTCTGAAAATTTTACCCAAAAACCTACCAAAAGACACTGGGTGTAGTGTTGCGCCTGAATTGAGAGACGTCTCGACATACTGGACGTGCACCGTATATGGGCCAGGATCTCTGGCGTCATACGCAGCACGCTCAGTTGACGGGGCGTTCGTGTTCGGCGTGTTCATCGAGGGCTGAGATGGGGAAGTCTGTGTGATGGGACTCGTGGGGGAGATTTGGAGGTGCGCAGGGGGGGTAAGTTGCGGCTTTTCGGCCTGGCCGAGGGGGAGATCCGAATCTTGCGTCGGAAAACTGAACCGATTTCGTAATTCAATCTGGCTTTGTATGTTCCCTGTTGACATATCGTCCGAGTCAGTAGATTGGCAAGTTCGTGAATTCGATCGCGAGCGAGAGGTTGGTCTCTGTTTTATTTTATTTTTTCGACTACGTTTTTTCCGCGCAACAGTAGTATAATCATCGGTTGGGATTGTGCAAAATGCTCCCGGGGAAGGGGGAGCCAGAGAATTCGAGCCCTTCGAAGTCCCTGGATCCCCTGGGGACTCGCCCCCCATGTTCAAACTACCCTCAGCTCAGAAAAAAACATAAAATAACACAGTATGAACTTTCACAAACAAATACGTACCCCTGACGGTTAATAGTTACCACCACCTCAGCATTAAACTATTAAAACTTTGATCTGAACAGAATTTCGATCCACAAAACCACTATAACTTTCAAAACCACCTGACGAACTTATCAATACGTGTTACCGCGATTGACGCTCAGCCGGAAGTCCTCTGCACCTTCCACCAAGTGAGATAGATGTAGAAAAACAAAAAAAAAAAAAAAAAAACAAAACTAGTAGGTACCCATAATGAAATTGCCGCACAACTGCCACATTTATGGCATTTCAAAAAATATATCGGTAGGTAGTCGTATAACTACTTATTAGAACCATGGGCATAAGTGTAATTGTTTTTATGGGATTTCTTTTTTTTCCCGGTTCTATTTCCGAATGAGAGAATTTTTGAAAATTAATAAATGTGGAATTAATTGTTTTGCAAAACTATATAGTTCGTCTCTTTTTCGCAAATTTTAATATCTTCATTATTTCGGGAACTTTTCTTATTTTTAAAACCCTGTAAAAGTAATGGTACTTCTGTAAAGTAGTTATGGCCGACAGCCTTTTTGCAACTGGTTAGACATCCGCTAAGCACTTGAAAGATATAGACAGAGGTCGACCATATACAAGAGGAAGCCATATGGCTTAAAGACTAATGAGATTTTTAGAAAGCTTTACCTACACAATTAGAGATTACTACTATTCAACATTAACTGATTAAGGCTCAGTGAGGCATATTAAATAAAAATAAATAAAATAAATATCTTAGGACAAATTACACCAATTGACCCAGCCCCAAACTAAGCAAAGCTTGTACTATGGGTACCAGGCAACGGCTAAACATACTTGTATAATGTAGATAAATTCTCGTACATACTTAAATACATACAACATCCATGACTCGCGCACAAGCATTCGTATTTATCATAAAACTGTCCGCCCCTACCGGGATTCGAACCCAGGACCTCTAGCTTCATAGTCAGGGTCACTAACCACTAGGCTATCCGGTCGTCCAAACTCATTACTCATTGTTAAATTCGACTTTGGATTGGCAGGGACTTCTCGAAGGCGAGTACAACCGGCGCAAGTATGTGCAGTGCCGCGACGAGGCTGGCGCCGGCTTATTGCACAAAGCAGTGTACTACGACTACACGGACATCGCCCAGTGGCTCGTGGAAAACTACCCGCAACTCGTTCACCAAAAGGACTCTGTGAGTTTGTGATGAATACGCACAGTTCATGAAAGATCAATCAGGCGGGTTCTGGGTTTCCTGGGTGGCATTGTGGACGGTTGCTACCGCTATTTTATTCTCTGATTCTGTTGCCAAGCCGATAAGGCGATAGCTGGCAAAATTACTGGCACTCGAGGTATTTATTCTATCTTGGGCGTATAAGCTGGGGCTACATCTACAACCCATGGGTGCAGTGCAAGTTGCAGTGAATCACTTGCTCGTTTATCTTCTTGTTTCATAAAAATGGCGTTTTATTTAATCTGCACCTCACTGATTATTGATTACGGATACTTCCATACACTATAGGTGCCATACTTATAGTGCGCGTTCTAATTTTGTAATTGCTTGCTTCTTACTTAATAGTTAATGTTTCCTTAACCAACTGGACTACTTTGAAAGTGGCGTGGCATCAAAGCCTTAGCCTTTTGAATAGACAAAACTATTTGGCAAACTACTAGAAGTTATATGTGATTATTACTTACTTAGAAATCGTCTTATAATATTGTATATAAAACTGCGGCGCCGTTATTAAATAGGAGCATGCAACATTGCCACAACAAAACAACACCTATTATTTCTGGTAAAAACACGTATAAATCATAGAGTCCATTTGTGATTTGACAACTGGACTACCTACCCAATTACCTGCACCATGATAATAGCTACCTTGAATGTATTTTCATTTTCAACGTTTTTGATATAACATTTCGCAGGTTTTCAGTCAAATATACGTCAAAATCACGAGTCATCGATAAAGTTTTTGTTAAAGTAACTACCGACGATATTTGACAGAAAACCTACGAAATATTATGTCGAAATCGTACGTTATAGTTAAAGTTATTGTATTGTAACTTGATGTAGCTCACACATAGAGTCCGTCGCGATCTCCCAGCGTAACGGGAAGGGCTCTAGTAAGCGCCCTTATTTATTTTAATTTTTCACATTAAGCCTTAACAACTTGATATTCAATTCTAGATAAAAATAATAGGTACATGTTTTTATGTGGAATGTTCCGTAACCGTCTATCACTATATCGATTTACTGTCAACGCCTACAATAAACTGCCCTAACATTATTATACACTTATGTACCTATTTGTATAAAAATATTTGTTTGTCACGATGAGTGAACCTTCTGCTTATTCGACGCCGAAGGTTATGTGACTAGTTTGAACACTACCAACATTTCTTGATAGAGTGTGTAATTTTTAATTTCATATTTTTTTAGGAATTAGATAATGATACATTTTTTAAATTAGTAAAAGAGTCGTTTTAAAATTAATTGATTCCTTTGTGTTACGACCGTTTCACCTTTATTTCATTGCAATAAGGGTGAAAAAGTCGTAACACAAATGAATCAATTAACTTTCGTTTTAATTAAGGCCCTTAACTATGTAGGTACATGCGTTTTGAAAACGTCTCTAAAAACACATCCAGACTCCAAAATGAGTGCTTAAATAAAGTTTTTTATGCCTGTGATGTATGCGTGTGTATGTGGGTAATGCGTAAGCGCATTGATAGCGTTCTCGGATCAAAGAGTGAGATAGGACAGAGCTCTGTGAACGATAAAGCGAGGCCAGTTTAAATTACGTTTTATCCACTCCACCAAGGAAACTAGTTGAGCTATATGAGCTACGGTATATCGACGTAGTGTTTATCCTTTTACTTTAAACTTGGCTGACACGCTACCGTGTGTCTAGATTACGTCACATGATATTTCGGAAAGTTATCTCTTTTTAATCGCTGTCTAATTACCTAGTAGTTAAAAATTCTTATATTTTCCGTACATGTTAACCGATATTAGGTGCTTAAAATTTCAGTCTTTATTATCGCTTTTAGGATATTTAATAGGTATTTTATTAAAAAATACATACATACACATACACAAATCACGTGTATATCCCTTACGGGGTAAACAGAGCCTGAGTTAACAAGACCCAAATACCACTGTTAAGAAACGTGATAAAAATGCATATTCGCTGTTGTCAAGTTCGGGCGCACCCCGCTGCACTACACGGCAGCGGCGCGGCACGCGGCGGCGGCAGCGGCGCTCCTCGAGCGCGCGGGGGCGGCGAGGGGCGCGCGGGACGCGGCCGGCCGCACGCCCGCCTTCTACCGCGACCACCGCACATCGCTCGCGCTGCCCGCTCCGACGCCCGCCGCCATGCCGCCCAACGGCCCACCAGGTAACTCTATTTTTTTTTTTCTACGCACTGACCAGTGATTAAGGCTGCGGCTCCACTGAGGCGGAGACGACCGGAGCGGAGAGGAGACGTGTGGGGATCGACCAATCATATTACATGAAATCCACATCTCGTCTCCGCTCTGTAATATGATTGGTCATCCCCACACGTCTCCTCTCCGCTCCGCTCGTCTCCGCCTCAGTGGAGCCGCAGCCTGACCTCTATCTTTGGTGGAAGGTGCAGATGAGGCCAAAGGTGTAACTCTAATTCTCAAATTATTAACTTAGCGTGAAACACCAAGTTGCTTCAACAATAACGTTAACCATAACCAACGATTTTTGACGGAAACATACATAAATAAAACGTTAATCACTGTATCCCTTTCGAGGTAGACAGAGCCTAAGGTAGCAAAAGCTGAGGGCTGCGTATAGTTGTGGCCATGGAAAGGAGAATCAAAATAGTGATGGGTTGCTAGCCGCATCGCCTATATAATCATGATTCCTAAGATTTTCACCCATTATGGTTAAAAGTTATTGTTAAAGTAACTCAGTGCAACTGACGCTTAGTGTTGCACCAAGTTTAACAATAACCATCATCGTCATCTCCAGCTTATACACGCTTCCACTGCTGGGCTCAGGCCTCCTCTCAGGATGAGAGGGCTTGGGCTATAGTTCCCTCTCAGGCCCAGTGGTAAATTCACACACACCATCATTGCCCAGTAACTTCACACACACCATCATTGACTTGCTTCGCAGATGTATGCAGGTATTCTCACGATGTTTTCCTTCACTGAAAAGCTCGTGGTAAATTTCAAATGTACTTTCGCACATAAATTCCGAAAACTCCTAGGTGCGAGCCCGGGATTCAAACCCACGAGCCACGAGCCTCCACTTGAGGGCTATTGATCAGAGCTTTATAGAAATCGCGTTTTTATCTCTTACGGGGTAGACAAAGCCTAAAGTTTCAACAAAAAGAAAATAACCAATACTTAGTATATTAATATTTATTCTAAATTGCACCACCTGCTCAGATCTGTTCTGTTCACCAGTCCATTATGGTTGCCTGGTAGAGATCGTTCTGTAGCAATAAGGTCGCCTATTGTTACCTTGTAATATTCTGTATACCTTTTTTCTGTTTTTGTTGTTATTATGTGGTGTTCAATAAAGAGTTATTGTATTGTATTGTATTGTAGGTACGTTAGTTTCAATATCATTTGTTCGGTTTAAACTTATATTGAATATTTTCACTCACAGTCAATGTCACAACAAGCCTTCTTTGTCTTATGTCACAGTGTCTAAAAAAATGGTAAAGCACTTTCTTGGTCGACTACTATAGTGTAAGTAAACAGACTGCTATGTTTGAAAAAAAAGAAAGAAAGAAAAAACTATAGTTTAGTATTTTATAGTCATTTACTTTTGAATGTTGTCATTTAAGCATAGTTCCCACGATACCTCTAGTCTAATTTTGCGCAGACGTTTCCTTCTCTCCATTGGAGCCCTAAATAGCATTGCAAAATACACCTTACTCTGTTGAAAACAAAACTTACCAGTGCACGAAACCATGGAACATGCTAATACTAAATAAAATTACTTAAAGGCATTATTGTAAGATTTATGATACTTATTTATTGCTCTAAGTTGGTAAATACGCAGCCTATGAGCCAGTAAAAATCTAGAATTTACCGGAACACTCTAAGGTTTTTCTGCGTCAATTTCTAACTTTAAAGTGTCTCATATTTTTTTACTTCTCAATTTGTAAGTAATTAAAATTCGTAAATTTTAAGTAAATACAGTACTTCTATCGTCGAAGAGAATTTTCTATTGTATTCATATTGCAAGATTTGCAACTGACATTTCATCTTTACTTGATAACGGAAGCTTGTATGGGGTGCGAGTGGGGTTACCGCCGCGTGTGATCAAGAGCTGCAGTTCGTTTTTGGATCCGTCCGGGGGGAAGAGCAGTGCTTGATCCGGTGCACGGTTGAGGGACATCATTGACCGTTGGCTAAGAGCCCGACAGAGAGGAGGGGGGTTTTTTGAGAGGAGGGGGTCTTTTGACTGTATTACCGTGCTAGGTTGCCGACGTTAATCACTAGATTTTTGAATATATTTTTATTACTTTGACATTTGCAAAGTTGTCATCGCAATGACGATCTGATACGCCACAAATAAGAAGAAAAAGAAAGCTTGTATAACATCTTAGACCCGCTACGATTAGTTCCAAGACAAAGACAAGCGGTGTTCATTTTCAGTTTAATCAAATAGAAATAGTGAGTATTATATTATCATAGGCACCCTAAATTATTTTCCTTGCTGGAATTAAAAGTAGTGCTAATAAAAGAGCGCGTGAAAGAATATTTCGTAGAGCCGCTACGAAAATTCGTAGAAGCGCGTAGCGTTTCATACTCCATTAAAAATACAAATTCAAAAGCTGTCTGGAAATGTGTTTCTATCGACTTTAAAACATTTTTATGTAGAATCAATAGGCTGTTCGTTTATTAGTATTATCGTTTGTGGGGTTTAATACGGTAGCGGTTTACGAGCAACGCAAATATTCCAGTACTTTAAGTACTCCTTAATTGGTACTGACGGTATGTGAACTATTTTACTGGCCAGGCCACGGTCACTGTATTAGTTAAGCTGGTCAACAATCCAAATCAAGAAAAGGTAGCACAATTATGTTTAATGGGGGAAAGCATATGTCTTTTTCTCAAGTTAGTTGTGTGTCTTTGATTACTTATACAAATATTATACTAGTAAAGAGATGTCATTTTATATGTAATGTTTTTTAAGATGGCTGACTGAGTATTGAAACAGTAACTGGAATCAAGCATCGACAAAACGCATAACTTGGTTTTTTGTTATCGCCTCTTTCCGTAAACAAAGAAACCCTAATTGTTATAGAAACATAAAGCGGCCACAATAGTCCCAATGTTTCTTATCACATTTATCTGAACGCCCACTAATTTACATAGAAAAAAACTACTTGTTTTAATTTTATGCGCGGGGTGGCGCCAGAAGGGGCGATTAGTCGAGCGTTCATTATGTTTTATTTTTTTGACCGTTACCCTAATCTGGTCTAAGTCGTAAATAATTCTATATTTAGTAATAATAAAAGAAACAAAAGCCCTTTTAACGCGTTACATAATTCTCACTATAAATCTAGACGCCCGACGGTGCTTGAAGAATTTCGTGAATTTCATAATAATGGTGTTTCGTGTTTAAGAATAGGGTTCCTATAAGAGTGTTGTGTGAGTTCGGCTTTATGTTAATCTGGGGTGTTCGAGCCTTTGGCACGCGAACTTGTTGCGTTGACACAAGTTTCGTTGTCTTTGAAATTATCATTCGCTGCGACATAGTTACTTTTTGTTTACCGGACTTAAGTTAGTAGTACCTAGTTAAGTAAGTAAACTCTTTATTGTGTAGTTAATTTTCAGATATCTTAAGTATCAGATATTAATAGCGCCGTCTTTATTGGTCACTATGAAACAGACATAGACAGCATAATAGGTATCTGAAACTTAAACTATCAGGAAGTCTCGCCGCGATTTATATAAAAGATGCGAAAGTCTAAGTTATTAATAAGAATGAGCGGCCGACAGAATGTAGTTTTTGTTTTTTAAAAGTGCCGATTAAAAAAAAGACTGTTAAGTACACAAAAGATGGAACTAAAGACAATACGGTACATAGTTTGTATCCTTTAGTGAACCCATCGCCGTTAAACTAAATAACAAGGCGTAGCGATCTGCTTTAAAAAGCTACAAAGGTATGTGGTCAAACTCTAGTATCACCAATGTTACCTGTGGAAGCATAAAACTAAATCTTTTTAAAGTATAAAGGGTAGGGTAGATAATGTCATCGCATGAGCTTTATGGCATCCTGCGGGGCAGCGGTCACGGCAGAACAGGGCGCAGCCTTCATGCCATGCTGAAATATGACGAACTGAGTTAGTTAGATTAATATTTTGATACTTGAATAACTAATGGGTTAGACTTGGCGCCCAGCGGTATTAATTAACACGAGTAACACGTAAATACGTTTTTGAAGAAGATTCGATTAGAAATCGAGGTTACTAATATTATGATCGCCGGTTCAATCAATCGTCAGTTGTTTTTATGTAGGTAATAATAATGGATAATGTATTAGTGGGTTCTGTCGATTAGTTGGTGTTACGATTCATACGTATAAATGGACTAGCTTTTGCCGACAAACAGATAAACAGACAAAAATTCAAAAAACTGTTGAAACGTGTTATGTTATCGATTCAGCTATATTTTATGTATATTTTATATAATATTGCATCTAGAAGTCAAGACAGCGTATGCTAAGATGAAACTGGTTATAGTAAAGATTTATTACTATGAATTCAGACAAGAGTTCACGACTTAATAACGGATGACGTATTTCAAGAATACCATCCTCTAGCGTGATTGATAAAGACAATGACCATTACGCTAAGACGGATGGTGGTGCTTGTTAATGTGGTTTTAGTGCCGCACTCAAACGTACACTTTGATTCTGCTGACCCCAAAATTTAAACTCTATTTGTGGTCACACCGCTCGATATTATAGACAATTATCGGCCTACATCGTAACATACGTGTGTGAGTTTGAAAACCAGCTCAACCAGGTGTGTGCCATCGATCGGCCGCTGTCATTAAACATTAAACCGTTGTCAGTCTGAGCCTCTACTTCCACTGAATAATACAGGGCGACCTTGACACTTCGGTGGCTGGCTTAAATCGTTGACACATTTGAAATGGGATAGTTTAAAGTTGTAGTCAATTATGATGATTAAGGTAGGACGCCCTCCGGCCAGGTGGGATGACGATCTGCGAAAGACTGCAGGCAGATGCTGGATGCGTCAAGCTAAAGACAGGGCGCTATGGCGCTCATTAGGGGAGGCCTATGTCCAGCAGTGGACTAACATAGGCTTATGATGATGATGATGATGATGATAGGCTGTTTACGAGTACTAACACATTTTTTCGTAGTGACATGAATGTGCTAGTTCTCTTCATAGAAATGGCAACGGTTTACCGTCGAATCGAACATCTTGCCTGTTGATGATATCCTGTGGTCCCTTAGCAAGGGAAAAGGGGAAGAAGTAGGGACTTCCATGCGGCGCGGTCCTAAGCTCTGGTTTCAAGGCTTTGCTAGTTGTAACGGATTGAGGAGACCTCTTTCTCGACCGAGTGTCTTACCTAGTTACATCCAGCATCGATTTAAAATTTAGATTCAAACACATATTTTGGTTGCAGAAATAAAAACGCCAGTGTCAAAGTTTCGCAATAAAAAAAGTCGGAACGTAGTCGATTGAAGACCACCTTAATAAAGCTTTAGCTTTATGGACAATAAACGAGGTGCCCAATCGCGTTAACGACCATAGAAAACCGTTTCGTTACGCTTCCCCGATTGGAAACTCACACGCAATTTGCTTCCACACCCCATAATAAATTCAACCTTTCTAAATTACCAATCATTTTCTTTTCCTTCTTCTCCATTTGAATGGCAGCGTTGCCTTGAACCTTCCCATCGATTGCTATTCTTGGTGAACCATCACTGCTTTTGTCCTGGTTCTTTTCATATGGTGGCCTTTGTCGGGCCGGCTGCAAACCTTGGTAACATACTCGTGGTATCGAGGGAACCATTACGTAGGGACAACACAAGGCAACTAATGCAAGTCATGCATCTAATCTGCATTATGTCATGACGTGTTATTCGCTAAAGTTAGACGAGTAGAGACGTTAATTTTTAAGTTTCTTCACAAATTTTCGCTTCTAAGACGCCATTTAAATGTCTTGTCGTATTTAAATTTATTAATTTTAAACTTGATTCTTTTAAATCAATCAATATTGGGCATAATCCAATTAAAACTATTAGGCGAACCTTTTAAATAATTACGAGATCATGTTAATGGAAAAGACTCGACCGATACTGATACTTTAAATACCTTTTTTGTTTTTTACTTAAGGTTTGGTGATAAAACGCCACAATATTCGGATATGGTGCCACGACTGCGACATGGCGCGTCTGCAGCGCGTGGTGTGGGAGGGCCACGGCGCGCGACTGCTCAGCGAAGTCTCCAACCAGCCCGTCGTCAAAAAGTTCCTCGAAGCTGTGCCTTATATGATGGTGAGATATCAACTGTGATTTAAATTATTCAAGGTTTACATTGGTTTAGAACTGCGGCGCGTTGAAATATAATAAGCTAATCAAAAGTAATCGTAGTGTTTTGACGTCAACTCCGCGTAAAGATAAAATGTCGATGCTTCGTCTTTTCTTGCATCGGATACCTTATTTTAATTACCTTCGATGAAAATGAAGACGAAAACGAAAATGAAAATTTATTTTTGCAAATTGGCTACCAAGGGCTCTTTTACATGTCTCTTTGAAACTACCAGCGCATTCGGAAATACCATCATTGCCAAGAAGAATGCGCGCATATTTTTGATGTAAACCTAAAGTAGATACATTGAATCCATCGTCATCATCATGTATTTTTTTTCTTTATTCTGTAGTATTTTTAAAATCGGAATACTGGTAGGCAATTTGTTCATAGGCATTAATTCATACTGTCTTGTGGTATGTTCTAGAACACGATTCGCGACATCCACGAGGCTGTGGTGCAGAACGATCTAGAAGGTCTGATGAAGCACTCCGGAGACCCCGTGACGCCGCAGGCGCTCTCCAGCCGAGACATTAACAATATGACCGTCATGCACAAGGTATAATGACATACTTTGAATAATATAACAGAGAATTCTTCGGCTCAGATTTTTTTCTGATAAATAAATAGAGATGAAAACATGAAGACAAAAAATTATGAATTTGGTGCTCAACGCTACCCACACTCATTTTGAAAATGAGTTTATTTTACGCTGGCTGTGCTTATTGTTTGCTATGCAAATTTGCAATGTCGTCTAATCTACATATGTTTACCAAATTTTAAGTCAACTTGAATGTCGCCTACGTTAGTGAAAATTCGACTTGCATGATATACCTCAGAAACACATTTCATGATAAATAAATGTTGTTTCTCAGTTTAAGCCGCTTAACTATAGAGTTAGTCGTATACAGAATTATTTGCGATCAACCTTTAACAACGTTATTTCATACACAATACCTCTGATTCTAGGCCGCAGGCTTAGGCCACGCCAGCATAATGAAGTACATAGCTGACCGGTATCCCCAAGGCATCAACGACGTCGACAACGACGGTCGAACACCACTGCACTACGCGGCAACCGTCCGCGATGAGCAGCACACGTTCAACACGCTAGTAGGGCTCGGAGCCGATGAGGCGGCAGTCGACAACGTAAGTGGAACACCCCACGCATGAGGAACACTTAACACTGTATGTGGCATGAGACATGACCGAATGTTTCCATTTTAGAGTCCATCTTAAACATATGGGTTGAAAGTTCTACGGTTTTTGATTGTAGAAGTTGACTATCAAGTTTTATGAAATACAAATGTAAATAAGTACATGTTTTTTGTGGATAGTATCATGTATTGCCTAATAATACTCTCCTTGTATAAAATTTTACCTGACCTGGAGGAAAGGACCCTAAAGGCCCCAAATACAACTACCTATATGGTAGAGGCGAGGCGTCCAGAGACAAGATTGTTTTTTTTTTAAATAGAAAATACCTACGTTAGTTTTACCGCCCCGTGGATGACGCAAGTTATGTGGAACTGTCCCACAAAGTTTCTTCCATAAGGAAAGGAGAAATCCTTCACACTAAAACCCACCGGTATTCCCTCGCTTGCCGTTTAGTTTGACGTCCAGGCGCAATCATATCTCGATTGAACTCAAAAGTGTAGTATAGAAAGAAAGGAAGAAGAAATTTATTCCTTTTTGCAAGACACACAAAATATAAGATAATATACACAATTTTATAGAAAATAAACAAGGTAAAACAAAAAAAAAACATACGACATAAAAAATAGATCATCAGCGTTGTGTCTTCGCAAAAGTGAAACGGTCGCTGGCTCAGCATTACGCTGAGGTGTTAGACACCTGCAGCACTGATTTTCAGCCAGAACCGTCTATGACTCACGAAACGATACACAGATAAAATATACTACATAATCTATAAACTTTCACGTAAACAATGCAATACATAGATAACAATATAGATACATAGATAGACAATGACAACACGATAACGACAATGTATAGAAGTAATTAACAGGTTCCGAAGATCTCATATAGCCCAAAAATCGAGTCACTTCAGGAATTTGATAAAATAGTCAACCTAGTGACCTGCTATAGGTGGTGTAGGGTAGGGGTATAGCACGCGTCACGGAACGACGAGGATCCGGGTTCGATTCCCGGCCATAGCTTTATTTTTCGGATTTTTCTGTTCTAATTTTCAGTGTCGTTTAGAAATTTACTTTATTGTTTTTAATTTAATAGGATGCTAATGAAAAGAATCCTTATCTTTTATAGAAAAACAAAACCCCAGGCTATTACATAAATAGGCCCCAAGAAATTGATAAAAACATATTAAAAACAATACCTGAAGCACCTCGGACACCTTCTAGCGCTTACCCGTCATCTTGGGACTGGAAATTGTTAGACACCGAAGTCATCGCTGAGCTAAACAAAAAATCAAGAAGGAAAATGAAAGCGTCCACTGAAAATCTTTCTTCGAAAAATAATACTAACACAATCTCAGAGTCGGTAGAGAATAGAATGGGCGCAATGAAACAAAGTAGCACGCATGAATTCATAAAAGATTTGCCTGATTTAGATGACAATGCCAAGCCCAATCCCACAAAAGATGACAAGACTGGTAACATAATAGAGGTGAGAACTGCATGTCACGCTTACACAGTTGTTATAATTGTTTATTTGCATTGCTTTTTAATGAGCATCTGCATGAACGTTTATTTTTTGCATTTTAGGATTCACAAGTAGTAGAAGATCCACAAGATGCAAATGAAGAACGTGGTGACGATGAAGTGCAGGAGGAAGCAGAATCTGCTGAAGATGAGACACAGCCAAAAGAAGGTGAACCTGCAGAAGAACATGATGAACAATCAGAAGAAAAACCTGATGAAGAGTTGCATGACGATGATGAAGCCCACGAAGATAAGGATGAAGCTGAAGACGGTAAGACTGATGGCATAAGTGGAATTAACGACATTGATGAAAATCAAACGGAACATGAAGACAGTAAGCCTGACAATGTTGGTGAAAACGAGAACACTGATGAACATGATAATCAAAAGGAAATAGAAGATCATACTTCTAAGCATGAGCTTGAGAACGATCATACTGAAGAACATAATGATGAAAAAAGTGACGCTCAAAACCCTAATGACATAAAAACTCATCCTGAAGTGGACGAAATTTCTAACGAAGATGCAGACAGCCATAAATCCGAACATGCAAATGTAAACGAATCAAATCAGCTGGAAAATGATGAACTAAATGAAAAACATGAAGATACTAACCATGACGAATCTTCGGATTTAGATCAACGTAATAACCAGAATTCAAGCCCTGTACATGAAAATGGTGATCATAACAAATCAGATGTCGAGGGATCAAATGATGATCAAAACAATGAAGAACATTACAAGGAAGACGAAAAGGCGACCGATGGTGATACTAAAGTAGAAGAAGAATCTACTGCCACAACGAAAGAAGGTAATAATAACAATGACCACAGTGAAGATGACGATGATGTACAAGTACAGGGGGACTGTAATTCCGAATACAGCGACACAAACCTCAGAAGTACAGCAGAACTATCTGACACAAATAGTGCCAAGAGAGGTAAATCTGCCATCTCTTCTGGTACCATACACGAAACAATAAAAACATAATCATCACACTTATTTATCAATTGTAAAAGGGTCCCAGCAAGCTCAATATTTTTAATTATTTTGCTAATTAAGGAAACCTGACTGATGGCAGAAGTACTCAGGAAAGTCTTATTGAGGGAATTATTAGTGGTGAAGCTGAATTGGACTCCCAAGATGCAAGTATCACGCAAAGAGAAGGATCAGTACACGGGAACGAGCTCGCTGTTGTAAGTATAAGTCATAGCATACCACCCAGTAAGACATTCAAAACAAATAAAGGTAATGGAGTACGTAAATTGATTAGTTGATTGTGGTGTTCCTTAGAATAGAAGCATCATTGTAGCACTGTGTATTTTCACAGGCACGACTCGTAACACCACTGTCATGAATTGATTTGCCGGCTTTTTAGTTAGAGACCTATATGTTTCATAGTACTTTTTAGAGCGCGAATGCCTTCCACACTTTGATTGCAACAAAACAGACAAGTAGTTAGTGAAAATAATGTTTATTATACTATGTTTAACAGGATAGTGAAATAGACCCAGAAGTGACTGAATTAATAAATAGTGCGAACATGGAAATGTTGGCAGCTTTAGTTTTAAATGGTGAAGGATCAAGACTGATTGGTAGGCGTTCGGGAAATGCAGAATTGCAAGCGTTCCTCGACAATGTTTCGACGTACATGGTAACATTTATGATACAGATTTTAACTAAATATTGCACGTATGGACACACTAATAACTGTTAAACTGTGAATTTTAGCAAAAAATAAACAAAGTTCATCTAGCGGCCAAGGATGGTAACATTAGAGATCTGCAGGCTGCATTAGACAGGCGAAAATTTGCTATAGCCAGAGACGCAATTTCACCAAATGGTGCCACTCCTTTGCACGTAGCTACAGTTTTTGGCAAGACAAACATCATGAAATATCTTGGAGGAAGGTAAATAATAATGATGCATTATACACAAAATACATATTTGTAAAATAAAATGATCTCCCTGGCTATTAATTGCGTCTCAAACATAGAAGATAAATTGACTGACTGACTCCTTAGTTTTTTATGGCATTGATCTAGTCTGAGACCATTTAATTCGAATTTTGCATTTTATGCTTAGATTTCCTGAAACACTATCAGCGGTGGATTTCGAAGGAAGAACAGCATTACATTATGCAGCCATTTTGCCCGACAACGGACACTATTACAATTTGCTTCAACAACTTGGTGCCAATGCGAAGGATTTGGATGACGTAAGGACTCTGGGGCTGATTCAGCTTATTTTTATATTGTTTCTTGGGTTCGTGTTTAGTGATAAGGGGAAGAGTTAGGATGTTCGCATAGATCGAGTGTCCTATGAACTCAAGCACCGCTGTCCTGGTAATCGAAGCTGTTTCTTGATATATAACTACATATTCTGATTTTTGATAAATAAATATTATATGGAGGAGGAGTAAACTCTGACTTAAATGACCAGAACAGTGTCAATATTATTTTTTAAAAGAAGTAATCAGTCATTAAATTTATTTGTTCAAACATGGTCTAAAAACAAGATGAGTAACAAACAATTTTGAGGAGCTACATGCTTATCACTAAGATATACAAATATTTTTAAGAAAGTTGCAAGAAGGTATGCACAAACTACATTCTAATTAAACTCTTAGACTATATTCTAATTAACACTGTCATTTAAAAACTCCTGAATTGAGTAGCCTTCGATACTAAGAATTTACACAGTAGGTAAACATTTAAACTCGTTTATACTTTCTGGCTTAACAATCACTGTCGGTAATTTACTAAATATCTTGGGTGCCATTCCAAAAATACTTTCTGTCAAAAAAGCAGTTCTTGATGGCTTAAAAATGATTTGAAGTGATAGGTATCTGCACATACATAATATCGAAATACAGTTTCTTTTAATTAATTTTTATAGAAAAAAAAAAGTGTTTTTATAACTTATTCAAATTTTAAACAGAACGGACGATCGGCAGAAGATTATCAGAAGAACCCGAATTTGTTACCATTTAATCAACTAATATCGGACTTTGACATTAGTAAAGAAGCAGCCCAAGAAATGCTTTCTGATAAAGGTAATATTCCATGACTACTTACAATTATATTTAAATGATTGTTATGTTTTTGCTTTTGAAATTTGATAATGTATGCACGCAATTTTTTAATATTTAAATATACCCAGTGCCAGAGGACCAGGTTTCGTCTAGGCGCATTCTGGATGTGCCAGAAGCATTGGACACTTTGGAGCGCTGCTACCGCCTGCTTGCATCGGCCAGGCCCGCTCGGACACCTCTCTCGGCGTCATCCAATAGGTCCACACCACCTTTAGTCTTGGGCCGATTTCTTAAGCGACCGGTATTTGAAGCACTCAAGCATCGAGTAACAAAATTGGATCATGATCTCTTCGATGTTATTTGGCCAGCAGTGAAAAAATTGCCAGATAGCCGGAACGTTATTCAAACAGTTGAGGAAGATTTCCCTGGTGGCGTCACGGCGCCAGATTACTACGTTTACGAAGTTTTTCACGAATTTTTAATTCCTCTTGTTAAAGATTTGCACAACATCAATGTCCACTCAGATTTGCCATTCCAACCTCCCTCTGATTTTGTGACTCATAAGGGACCTCTTGCAAAACCAAAGTTAGCCTCGGAGCCCCTTGTGGAACTAAACATTGATCCTAATGACGAGTTTGTATTGTCCGGTGTAATTGAATGTTCGAGGAACATGCAAGGTTTTGAATTACCCATTAACTTAAAAATTGGAAAATTAGAGGCGATAGAGCGAATTATTACAACAATTTTGATGCGTGAAGACTTCTTAAATTTGAGCGAACAGTCAAATCCAGAGTCTGATCAAAAAGGAGGTACATACTACACAATGAACGAAATATTGGAAAAACCGTCGGAAATCTCCGCTGCTTTAGCGGCGGCTGGTTTGCTAATTGCTCTCTGTGACAGAGAAGAAATCGATGACTATACTCGCTTGCACGGCAGACACTGGCCATACGGCCGCGGAGTCTATGTCAATGACGACAAAACAATCGCCGTGTGGATAAATGTTCATGATCACTTACGCGTACTGATGGCTACTCCAACGGAATCCCCAGGAGAAATTGGCCTCCCTTTCAGCAAACTATTTACCATGATGGCATATTTGCATGAAAAAATTGATTTTGTTCTTGATGCAAAGCTTGGTTATTTGTCTAGCAGGCCGACGTTTTTAGGAGCTGGTATCCGCTTCAGTCTCATAGTAAATTTCCCAGGGCTATCAAAAGATCCTGACAATATGAAGCATTTGTGTGCTATGAGAGGACTTCAATACAGAGAAACGTTAAGCCCTGAGATAGCCAGAATTAGTAACTATCAATGTCTTAGCATTACCGAATCTAACTGTTTCAACGATTTTACCACGGCAGCGTCGAATTTACTCCACTTGGAAAAAGACTTGTCCATGCAAAATTCCGCACACATTGCAACAATGCTGACGAATATATTTCGTAGGAAACGAAGCAGTTTAACTGATCTCGATCCACGAGATAACCACGAGAAACCTTAAAAAGAATAGAACATTGGTAGCTGGTAGACTAAGCACATTTCATTTTTATTTTAACAAATAGGTATACAATTAATCGAATGTTGGAAAGATGTAGGTGCAGATAATGACTACGGAGACGGAGATGCGCAAATCTATTAATGCAAAGAGAACTACCGCTTATGTATTAGGTTAGTACTCTACCTTTAGTCACCATCACATGTGAGTTGTGTTCGTGTGACTTCGTGTTCTGTGGTGTGAGTACAATCGCTTTAACACCCAGCAGTTTTCAAAAGCTTTTATATATGTTTCTCATAGCACTTACCACTAGCAATGCCAGTCTTTCCAACATTAGATTACTAAGTGGTGTGTACCTAGTTGTGTGAAGAGTTTCATAAAAGCACTAACTTTATCTATAGTATTCGATTTTGTTTATTTCATAGGATTTATTCAAAAGTAGGTAGTAAAAAAAAGATTTGGTAGGTAATTATATTGATTCAAAGTAAGTAACAGTCTTAACAAAATGATGGAAGTCTTTCTCCAAAGAAGGGGAAAACATGTAATTAGGTGTTTGATAAAACAACATCAATGATTCAAGTCCGAATCGTTTGTTAAACCCACTAATTAGACAAGTATTGATCTGCTTCTAATATAAAACCTCAATGTCATGTATCCATGACTTACTTATAAGCAACACTAAGCGTTGACCTATTGGATGACTATCAAGGGGCGATCAATAGCTGCGTCATATCAATTATTAGCTTTGTGTACTGATATCCCTCATTTACTAACTGTTATACTACCACCACCAACCGCTACAAATTGCACCCACCGCCCGCCTACCCCCACAGGTGCAGAGGTTTGTCTGTGTTCACACGTGTTGGCGTACTACAGCCCTCCCACTAGCGTTCCGAAGGCCGTTTGCTGAATAATTGATTGGTTTCAGGTACGGACTACGTCGCTAATGGCCACATGGACATTCCCATCTTTAGGACCGACGAGGGCAGATATCTCGCAAAGTGTAAGCTCCCGAATAGTTTGCTTTTAAATAACTTTCAAATGGAAGAAGTGAAAGAGAAGGGCGTTTATACGGACAATGTTTTTGCAGCTCTCGGCGATCCTTTAATCAAAGGGCTGACCGAGGTGGCTAATGTAAAGCCTAAGGATCCGGTCGCGTTTCTCGCGAGTTTCTTGCACAATTTTCCAGAGAACGAGAAACCACGAATAGGTACGCAGGTGAGCTACGCTTCTTATTTACTTTTGCCTCAATATTATTTTACTGAGTACTTACGCGAGTACCTACGAATATAGTGCCTCTATTAAAGGTCCCAGTACATAAATTGACTTGTAACAAGCATCAAAGATGTAACACGGAAAATCTTAAATGTCATCATAGCTGGCTGAAGCTGCCATGTTTTTTTTTTTTAATTTTACACTTGCTGCGTTAAAGCAACATCCCGTTGGAAACTGCACTAGAATTGCATGCCTTTAGCCACCGTTCTGTAAACAGGAATCCAATGTGTTAGTGACGCAAGAGGCGGGCGAGGTGGAGAACGAGCAGCCGCCGCCAGGACCTGAGGCGCTGATGGCGAATGCGCCTGTGTTGTCTCGGAGCGCGACTCGCACGGCCACGCGACCACACCGGCCTATCGACGTTATCACCGTCGACCCTCGATCTGAAGCGAGCCCGGATGCCCCGGAAGCAGCCTTCAGCAGTGCTGACAGGGTAAGCTGTCCTGCTGTAGTGATGTACCTGAGTTACAGGTCTCAAAAATCCTGATAACATCCCAAGAAATGTCTCGAATAGCACTTTCTTTCGCGATTTTACTGTGTCATCATCAAAATAAAAGTAGAAATCATAGCAAAGCTATAATATAGCGCAGGGGGTCGCCAAAGTGGGACCAAGAAGCCCGAATCCGGAACGCCGACGTCTTTTATGCGATTTTGAAAGTTTTTTACAAATGAAACGTCCGCTATATGATATTTACTTAATGATATTTATTTAGCATAGCGTATTAAATTTCCAGGTACCTACAAGCTACTTAATATCTTGTAAACAAACTGACACGTGCCCGACATTTTTTCACGAAATAGGTATTGCTGAATAATATTAAGCTTAGGCTCTTCACTGCGTTCAAAACCTAGATTACACATGCGACTTGATTAGTTTTAAATAGAACACGCTTTAAATTGTGAGGCCGCGATGCCACTAGGATGAATGAGCGATCTAGTATCGATATTGAGCGTGGACTCGCGATGTTTTTACTATCCGGGGTTAATAGAGATCCATGTTTCAGGATGAACACGGCCAGTCGATGCTGCATTTCGCAGCGGCGCGGACACACACGCGCAACGCCCTGTTCCAGCTGCTGCAGGAATCGGACGTGAACTTGGCCTTCCGCGACGAACTGTATCGGACTGCGCGAGATGTGTCTCTGCAGGCTAACATACCGGAGAATACGACGGAGATAGATAGATGGGTGCTGCATTTAGCGGCTAGAGGTAACAAAAAACTTTCATTGTTTTGGTTATAATGGCTGAACGCTAACAGTAGCAGTGACATAGGTAGACATTATATCAGATTTACCATAGATTACGTTAAATGAGCATGTACTTCGCGTGTCCAAAACCCCGATCAAACGTCGTGTTTGTTTCATACGTTTTGAAAACACGAAGACATTTTGAGGTCGGCTTGAAGCCTTTCAATCGTAGTGGGGCGATGGGGCATCGATGCTTTGGAATCGCTTTGGGTTTCCCGTCACTAAATTTCGGCTGTGGCGTCACAGTAAGTGATAAAAAGTCGGCACGCTTAGTTTCAATACGGATCGTGATCTTAGCGTAATCTTTGATGTACCTATCTGATATCTGTCGCAGTGAAATATTATTTGTTCTTCATTTTTAATCAATACTTATATTAACTTAGCATTGTTTATCGTCATGTTGCAAGTTACAATTAGGTACTTTATAACTCCAGGTAATAAAGAGAAGATCATGGAGTTGTTTCTAGAAGGCTACGACCACATACTGGATATAGTCGACGATGACGGAGTGCCAATAACCGAAGTTGTCGCTAAACGCGGCGACACCGAAATGAACAACCTTCTTGCTTCGATACCGGCTTTTGAGGTGTGTAAATTACAATAGGTTGCCTAAGTCCGCGTAGCAAGGAAGCTGAAGTAGGTGCCTATATAAAAATACCTATACCTACTCTGAGCTGACCTGCGCACCAAGTAATATGGGCCTCGGCATCATTATAAATGTCTAAAGGGAATAAATTCAATTTTCCACAAGAGGCGCTTGTGTCGCGTGAGCTCTAATAACATTCACTTTTCACTGGTTTTGGCGAGCTTCGTGACATAAATGATAATTTCCTTCGTGAAATTATCACAAATATGTATGGATTATTTGGCGGTGAATGTGAACGCTTTGAAAGCGGAATTAAGAAAAAAAAATCCGAACAAAACGAAACTGCACAACATTGCGGCATAGCTATTTATAACTGATGATAGATAATGGTTATTTATAATTAATAAACTTGATGAGATTCAAGATTTAAAACCTTGTTTCGGCGCCGATCTTATAAAGTCGCCTTTGACAGCTATACCTCTGGACCTTAGTCAACAGTCAGTGGCGCCAACTAATGAGCAAAGAAACAATAGTCCCCTTTTATAATTTGAACAAGAACAATAATTATTGTTCAGGTAACCTTGCCCTATTTACTAGTTGGATTCCTTCAATACGATCACAAAATTTGATGACATTCTGCTACTGCTGTCTTCTTCGCTGCTTTAAGACTGCCTTGTCACTAGGAATCCCGGGAAGGCCTCCACGGAGCTGTAAGAAGAGCTGACTTGGCTACCGTCGAAGCGACTCTCTCTGCTGAAGGGGGGCGAACGCTTGCGCGAGCCAAGAGCTCCTTTGGCAGGACGGCGTTACATGTCGCAGTTCTAGCGCAGCACGAAGAAATCGTAGCGTACCTGGCTTCCAAGTTCCCAGAACTGTTACGCTTTGGAGACAACGTAAGTAATTAAAAAATGCTGCAACTAGAGCGTTCGAAGCTGTGATAGTCGCTATTACTGTCGTGCACAGAGCCAATAGGTACCTGCTAACTCCGTGTCTACAATTTCATATACCGTTTTTCAAATGTTTGTTGTCTACAGTTGGAGCGCTCACCGCTTCACTATGCAATGGGCGTGGAGAAGATAGAGTCCCTAAGCAGAGTGCTTATCCGCGCAGGCGCCAAGCGCGTCCTCAAAGACCTCAAAGGCCGGCAGCCGTCCTACTACTTCATGAACAAGTCAGACATACTGCGCCTTAAGGAAGAGGAGGAGATTTACTGAAATAGCTTTCATTGCCTTCAACAGTTCATTCACTTCAAACAGCTGGTAAAAATCGAGACAAGTTACAAGGTCTGGTCGCAAGATCAATCGTTCTCACTCTAACATGTAACTACAACCCTCTCATTTGCCTAAAACGTGTGTTTAAGGGATCGACAGTGGGAGTCGTATCGGAAGGAATGATTGTGGCTTATTTGGAATTTTATAAGCAGGCTGGTTGGTACTGGAACGGGACATTCGTTTTCTTTGCTTTTCATGTAATGCACTCCTAGTTATATTTTGTTCAATGTTTCGAGAAAATTAGTAGAGTGCCGAATATCTTAGACAGCGTATGAGAGATGCGTGTTATGAACGGTTTTTGATAAATATGTATTTTTAATACACGTAATTTAAACTGTAATTTGAAGGGACCCTGTAGATAATTTAACATTGTTAGAAAAGTTTGAATAAATGAAAAACTAATTATAACAAAGAGTTTTATTTCGCTAAATTCTCGCACAATCCTACCCATGATAGAAAAACATTAAACACCACAACACAACAATGTTAATCTAAAAATTGAAAATTTAATCTAAAATAAAGTAGAGTATCTAACGATATAAACTAGTAAGTATGGCATTGACTTCGGTCGGGAAGGGACTGCAGGTGGGCCCGGGTTAGGTGCAGGAGTCACGTCGGCGCCTGCCAGGGGATGGGGTTGATGTACATCTTGGACACTGAGCCTCGCATACCTGATACCAAATTGGCCAACTTTAAAATAAGTCTTTTAAACGTTGCTGGTATTACGCTCGGTAGCTGGTCTCGAACAAAGATCGCGTATCGCAAAAAGACTAAGAACTGTAGTTTATGTGTTCTTCTAAATCCGATACATGATTTCCTAAATCGCCATTCGCCATAAATTATTAAAGAGCAGGGTCGTAAAATAAATGATTAAAATTGCATGAAGCGCAAAAAGCTCGCGTGACATGTGAAAATGGTTTTGTTTCTACTTTTGATCACGTTCATTTCATAGTAAAATAAACGGTTAACTCGCATACTAATGAACAAATTGTTTCCTGACCCACTGTAGAACGTTCACACAGTAAACGTCAGTGATTTAGTAGTCAATTCAATGCAGCGTCACTTTTTTAACAGTAAATATAGGCAGGCATGAGAATTACGAGCACAAAAGGCATTTCATCTTGGCCTTGTACGTTCGCGACGTATCGGCACACACACACAAACGTGACGTTTCCGGCACTTGAAGATGTCCTGTGTATGGCAGCTGGCAGTGAATGCTTAGATATATTTATAAAATAGAAAGATACTGACTGAGTTGGCCCTGGTTGAGCGGCACTGGCAGCGGCTTGTTCTTGCTGGTGCGCAACCAGTCGCGGTAGGCGCGCTCGCCGTCGCCGCGCTTGCGCTTGTCCTCGATCGCAGCGCGCGCCGCTCGCCGCTCCTCACGCGTCTTCATCACTACGCATAACCATAGAGAAGTCTTTAGGTGCTACCCTGCTTAGGGTTTTAACCCTTTCAACGCCAAGCTAGTGAAACTAGTTTGAATCTAGCTCGTCAGTGCCAACGTTCCTGCTGCTCTGGAGCACACGGAGCGATGGCAACCGCCCTGATGGGATGTCATTGATTCCGTGGATACGGACGTGCGGTGGTGTGAGACGCTACTTGCGCCGACACCATGGGCTCCCAATGACGTGCAGGCATGCCGGCGCGGCGGCGGACACCCGAGAGCGGCAGTGGCGTAACTATAGGGTGGCAGGAGTGGCAAAATGCCAGGGGCCCCTAGCTCTACGGGGCCCCGAACTGGCTTGGTTTAGAGCACAGAAGGGATGCTGATGCACTTCTTTATATTGAGGAAGGAGCCCCATCTGACGACTTTGCCACGGGCCCCAGACGCTATAGTTACGCCACTGGAGAGCGGATAAAGATGACAAAATAGGTACCAGTGTCTCGGCGCCCAGTATGAGTTCGTCGTATTCACCATCTCTTTCTACCATCCTTTACCGTTTGACAGATAGGAAATGTCGAATGCAATTGTGATTCTGAGTGTGAGACAATAAGGCAAATACCTAAGCGAATACTCACGTTTGATTTCCTCCTCCTTCTTCCGTATCCACTCGGCCAGCTTCTCCTCCTTGGCGCCGTCGCGGCGCGCGCGCTCCTGCTCGGCGCGCTCGGCCTCCCGGAAGCGGCGCATGACCTCCTCCGCACGGTGCCGCTCCGCCTGCACGCGCTTGCGCTCCAGCCAGCGCCGGTACGACTCCTCGCGCTGCTCGGGTGACGTCGAAGGGGTCGCCTGAAGCTTCAGTTTCTGACGACGTGCTTTTTCACGTTTCTGGTTTATAAATTACATTTAAGGGTTTCTGAATCTTCATAATTAACGAAGGTAATTTCCACTGGTTTTTCAGGAATAATATCCGGCAGAACAGAGCACTCAAAGACATCTAACGAAATTTTATTCGTAGGTATAGCCGTTGCGAATTTAGGTTTTTGGTTGCACTGCACAATTTAATTTAACTACCTAAGTAGGTAGGTACGAGTAGGTATTAGATACATTTGGGAAGGAAAATTCCAGAACGTCGATAGGCCCTAGTAAGTATATTAATCACCTATAGCTAGTATAATACACTGTATGTGGTCGATAGCTTTGTTAACAAGGAAACCATTTGCCGTCAATAAAGTAACAAAAGAAAGATACACTTACTTCCTGTTCTTTACGCGCTAGCCACTGCTGGAAAACTTCCTTCTTCTTCGCCTCATTACGCTCCCTCTCTTGCTTGGCGGTAGTGGTGGTTGATAGCGACGCGACAGACAGCCGAAACGTGTCGGGCCCATCCTCCCTGTAGGTACGGTCGTAGCGCGGGGTCTCTTCTTCCTCCTGGCCTAGACACTGATCGGCCTCGACCAATCGGCAGGACTTCCTCTTGACACTAGTCGACGAGCCGCTCGACACCCGCCCCGTAAGAAACGGAGTGGAATTGCTTCTATATGAACTGTGGGGATGCGGAGTTACGTCCACGCAAGACGAGTCAGTGTGCAGGGACGTAACAGAGTGCGAAGCTTCGACCTGTTCGACGTAAATAGCAGCGTTTATGTAACGAGTCTTGCTCGAGCGCGAGCCCAGGGACTCCGAGTCGCTGTGGTAGTGGATGTTCTCCCCGGCGCCGTCGAACACGTGGTTACTACTTTTGCCGCGCGGTTCGTATTCCGACCTATTCCTCGCGCTATCGCCGAAATTCCGCTTGTCGATGTCACTCGCCATCTCAGTACTGCCCTTCAAAAGTCAAATTTCATATCCTTAACTCTTAATTCAAGACGATAATCGACTTTTAAACTAAGAAGCGTTTTAATTTTAAACTATAAATAAAGTTAATCTAAATAATGATACGTAAAAACGATTGTCAAAAAATCTTACCCCAAAATGATGTCAACGTCAAAATCGATGTGGTTCGAAAATCAAAAGACATAAAAATTGAAATTCTTGCTTATTTCTACAGCCAATACATGGTTCAAATGTTCCTATTTTAAAATAGATAAAGTTGGCAAATTATTGATTTTTTAATCCTCGTAAAATAATATCCTAAATATTTAGGTAACTTTTTATCAATAAACTTAGCTTACTCAAGAATGCCATTAACAGAAAAGGATAACGACGACGTCCACCTATAGGCTTTAATACAAATAGCCAAAGTCCCTAATAAGAACTACGATAATGTTTCTTCTTGGTGTAGAATAGTACATAGTGTATTAAGGGCTGTAAGTAAGGAATTACGATCGAGGCTCTAATCTAATAGAAGCCTGAAGTCGAAGACTGGGGGCTTTTTAAGTCGGGAGTCGTAATTCCCGTACCACCCGTGAAACAATACAATGTTTTTCATCACATTTGCCAGTAAACCAATAAAATTATAGGGCAGAAAAACCGCGTGCCGGAGACGCGGCGTTTGGCCAGGGGGGCCGCGGGGGGCGGCGGCGCGCGTGCCCACGCATCTGCTCTGGCATCTATCGCATAGTTTCATATAATTACAACTGGTGTATGCGCGTATCACGCAGAACGCAGCACGCATTTGGTGTACCCGGCCTAAAGTTTAGTTTCCCCATTGTGTAATAATATCAAGTCCTGAGTACCTATCTGTTAGAAATGAAACGCATCCGTAGTTAGTCCTTTTATTCACCGCATTGTCAGGCGGCGCCTCTTACGCTCTTCTCTGTTCGCGCGCAATAACGACCAGTGCATTGTAATAGTATCCGTTTAATTAAAAGCTGTTTATTAATATAACTACTTATAATTTCACGCCATCCACCACTTTCCTACACTATCTACGATAAATAAAACTTAGCCTGCCTCTCCGTACCTACTTACCCGGTAATGAAATAAGCGTCAGCAAGTACCTGCAGTAAACGGACGTTCGCTGTTCCGCGTTGTCGTAGGTACTTTAAATTAGGGACTATTACTTATAGACGAAAGCATTTTGGTCGTGCTGGCTGGGAATCAAACCCGCATTTCATCATTCATGGATTATCAGACTAAAACGAAACGAGCTAAGTACCATGTCCGTGAGGTTAAAACTATTAGTTTCAAAATTCCTTGAAAATATCTGAGAACAAACATTAGGTTTCTTTCATACAAATATCTTCCCCAACATCCACTTCAAGCTTTTCAATCAGGTTATATAATTACTAGGCTATTCGTTCGAGTTTTCATTACGCGTTATAATAAACGGTATTAAAGAAAAAACAGTAACAACATTATGTGGTCATAGAAATGTATTATATTTTATTGGTATCGAATAGGTACATATTATTTAAATTAAACAGACTACCATCCAAATTATATCACTTTTGTTTACTGGGTCTTTCCTCATGAATCTTAATTATTTAATAACACAGGCACTTCAAATGAAATTCGAATAACATTTCATTCAACTTACAGAACTATTTTATTATGACTTGATGAGTTAGGGATGTCGAATGTATGGTATGGAGAAGTGTATGTTAATATTATCCTTTTACTACATTAATTTTAGGTCCATGGGTAAATTACGAAATATACGGGAACAAGATAAATCAATCGATAGGCCTGTAGCAACTGTATTCCGAAAGTAAATACCACTCAGGTACGCGACCTTGCGTCGCTATAAAATACTAAAGGTTTATACAGAGACCAGACGTCTTGTTGTCCTAGCTTGGGCTACTTGTATTGGCGAATAAATGTTAGTTAAATGCATCGTTTGGCAAAAATATTATTTAAGCTCTCTGAGGTTCCTTTTTATACGTGTTAATCATGCGCTAAAGTAGGCTCTAATTTCCGGTTCAGAACACCGCTATACCACTGCCTGTTTACCGGCCGAAGAATAATTTTAGGAATATGGCAGTTTAAGGCAATTTAACAAATCTGGTAATTGGGTGAAACCATAAAGTTTTAAATTGTTCGGAGCCCAATTTCGCTCGCGTAGTTGAGGATTACCGCTTGTATGCACCATCCCTACAGGCACTGTACAAGCAGCAGAAGTGGACAAAACAAAATGTGGGACTCAAAATGGCCCAAACTTCCTTATTGCCTTGGTAGAAAATGGCAAATCATTAAGAGCTCCATCATCAGTCTACCACTCGTCCACTTTTGCTGCTGTCTATGCCATTAACTTAAATAATAATTTTGCCAAATTTCACGTTTGTCAAAACATATTTCGCCGCAACGGTAGGATCCCCTATACTATAGTATCGCAAAAATATCTATTTTTTATTCACTAGATACAGGTGCAACCATATTCAATGACACGGAATGGAGACAATAAACATTATGATGATTGTTTGAATTCATTTAACTTCTATTAATGTATGATTACATGGAAAAGGACTCATTCAAGTATTTTGCTTTTGAGCTTTGCTTACTTTTGCTGACAAGGCGTGGTGGGAGGTCAAATTACTAAAATTCTGCTTACATAACACTTGAACTGTCCTGTACTTAAATTAACAAATTGGCAATAAAATTATGTAAGATTAATCCTAAACAATACACTTGTTATAAACAGTTGCAAGACCATGTAAATGAACTATTTATCGCCTAGTGAATAAAAAATGAGACCAGGCAACTGCTCTAAAAATAATAGTCCTTTCTAACTTGAAACCACACACATCACGTGTCCAGGGATAAAGCATGTAAACACACACACACGTGCTATTACGCGTTTGATCCTTAAACATTTCCTAGCACTGCAGAGTCAAGGGAAAAAATATGTATCTCACTCTCTAACGTTGTAATATTTGGCGGTACATATTTTTAAGTCATTCAAATTGACACATATTTGTACACTTGACTGTTTAAATACAAAATCTCCAAAAAATCTACTAAACCTTTAACTGCGGGTACCTATTTTAAATACAACAAAATTTTGCGTTTACCTTCAATAGTACCCGGTCATTTGAATCAAATAAACGCGCAAAAGTATTACCACACAAATAAGACGCCTCTTAGTGTACTAAACTGACGTCTATTTAGGTAGTAATCGCTTTGGCATGCTCATTCAGTGAATTGGTTATTTGTAATACTTTTATAGTTCTTAACAATGATCACACGGCTCGGAGTGATGGTCTCATCTAGAGTAGGTTGCCCAACTTGCTCAACTACTGTATCCATAGCAATTTAAATTATGTTAACAGTGACTAAGGTATAGGAGCTAGTATAATGATTCCGCGTTAGACGAACGAGGCTTCTTGATCTTCTCAAGGTTCTTTATTACGATGTCGTGCAGCGAGCAGTAGCGGTTGCGGATCTCGCACATTACCAGCCATAATGACAGGTATTCCTTCTCATCGAGTTCCTAAACAAAATAATTGACATTTATAATCGAAGATTGCTATTATTGTAGTGTTGATATTGAAATGTACAGTCCGTAAGCTCTTAGAATGCCATTCGGGTTTGTCTTGCTGTCTCCACTCACTTAGGTTTGATACTTGAATTGGCCGATGGTACCCGAAACGCTAGTATATAACGGCCTTAGCCAGTGACATTATTGGCACAAGACACTTCACCTAGGAATCTAAGTTGGTCAACATGTTGGCCATGCATATAATTATATCTAGACTAATATTAAAAAGAGTAAAGATTGGAATGTTTGTTTGCTTTAAATAAGCTCCAAGACTACTCTACTGGCCCGATCCGAAAAAATCTCCCACCATTAGATGATGAACATTGAACATAGGCATTAATTCTGCGCGGACGAAATAGCTGGTAATAACAGTTACAGTATAGGTTCCCTTACCATCAGGTGATGCACTAACTTATTTGCTATCGCTATCATCATTCCAAAATCAATCAAAGTCAATTTTATAAAACTTTTTTTCTTGACTACTTGGTATTAAACAAAGTCGCTTTCCGCTGTCTGTCTGTCTGTCCCTATGAATGCTTAGATCTTTAAAACTACGCAACGGATTTTGATGCAGTTTTTTTTGTAATAGATAAGAGTGATTATGACTATATAATACGCAGACAAAGTCGCGGGCAGAATCTAGTTTTAATATAAACTAAATAATACTTACCACAACAGCTCTTCTGTAGTCATCAATGTGTGGGTATTTCGCAACTTTGGACACAATCTTAGCCCGAGAAATGAAGTACCGTGAGATTTGATCGAAAAATGCTGCAGCCTCAGACTCTACCGACTGGATCTCGGCGAGCGTGTCTTCTTGTATTGATACACCAAAATTGTTACCATCCTCGATTTTGGGGATCATAAATGAAATCCACATTTTCAGCTGAAATTATAATTATTCTTTGTTAGAAACCTCATATTTTAGTACTGAAATATTCACCATATTTCAGAGCAACTTTTGTTGATGGTATTTCATTTCATTATGCATTGTTTTTAGATCTATCAATAATTACTATGATGATAAATTGATGACACATCACGATTCTATTTGATGACAAGCTTATATTTGATTGCCATGAAATATTAATCATTATGGGTTTTCCAACAGAGTCAACAACTTATGTCACCATCAATAGTTGCTAAAACTTTCTTTGTAAAACATAATACACCCTTGGTTGCACTTTTGTCACCCATTCAGTCTATTTTGCACCAGTTTTTTTTAATAATTAGTTTCAAATATGTCTAAGCTCTTTTGAACTCAGTTATTGATAAAATAGTTGCACCATATTGTGTCATACTTTATTAAATAAGTACCTACAAACAAAAATGCCATCATAACAATTGCATTTATATTTTTTTATAAATTAAAAAGCTTTTTGAGTGCCTGGCGGGATTTGAACCTGCGCTTCGAAGCTATAAGTGCCAAGCATCCTTGAAATTTGTTTGAAAAAGCATTCCATAGTCCGTTGTGGACTTTCCTGGTTTGTCACACATATGGAAAACTAATAGTTTTATAATTTTTTCCTCAAATACAAAGTTGGGTTATCAGAATATATGTTTCTTTACTTCACTTTGTTTCAATCCTGCTTACGCCTGCTTACTACCTTTCAACAGATAACAAAGTCAAATCTGAATTTGACAATGGCCATTAGTCTTCAACTATAGGCATTTTGTTTTAGCTATCTTTCTAGCTATTCTCATTTCAACATGCAATTGTCAGGAGGTTAGTAACTAGGTACTAATATGGTAACATATTTGACACTGACTAAGCTGACATGAGTTAACAGTTTCTGACCAAACTTTCCACAAACAAGTAGTTAGCAATATAGTTATTTCCTCACTGACAACTGCATTTTGCACTGGCTTTTTGTAAAATCTTATTCAAAAAGAAAATCAATGTTTTTTGCTTATTTTTTTTATATTTTTTTTAATTAAAACTTCACTTACCAAATTGGAATCTTCCACAAGCTCACGAATGTGTGGCTTGACAAGATGGATGAGGTCGCAAAGTGGCTTGTTACATGGTACCGTTCCATTGGGCAAGGCATACACTCGCGTGCCCTCAATAGTCGTGTTGCTTGACACTTCTGAGGAGTCAAGTCGTGGACGTTTGGCATTTGGCTCATTGAGATTTGCTGCAGGAGGTGGCACTGGAATGTTTAAGTCCTGAAAAAAAAAACATTTCTCCATATGATTTATTAATTTTCAAACTTTAATAATTTAGTAAATAATTTTGACCATGTAAAGTAATTCTTGTCCTACCTACAACAAATGGCTTAAACCAAAATGAATGCAAAGAGTTGCAACAGCTGGATCCACCCAAAGGTATTTCCAAACATGAACTTAGAAATGCCTAAAATTATCTAGTTAATGCATGAATTCAATAAAATAAAACTAGTTCTGACCATCAGCTTTTTTATAAGAATCTTCACATAAATTAAATATTAAAGAGTGATTTCTTCTACTGACTCAATATGGGAACCATAAAAATTTTAAGTAAGTTTAGACAGGGTCAGTGACTGACTTCAAATTCGAGACAAGTCAAAGCTCTCCCGAGATAAACCCGATGTAAATTGATCAGAAATCAGTACACGGGTGGAGGGTCAACGCTGACTTGTATACTGGAGCACGAATATTTGGAAGTCAGTCAGCGCCCCCCACTGCCCGCAACCTCCCGCACCAGTACTATTACCCCAATGTAAATAGAGAAGTCAGCGCTGGGTGCTGGTGCATATACTGAATTGTGCACTGACTCTGTCTAAACCTGGCTTAAATGGATGGCGCCAGTGTCGGCGCCGATACTGACTTTGACTTGTGCATTGACCCTGCCTAAACCTGCCTTTAGTTTCAAATTTCATAGACTGGCGATTTGTTAAAACAGGTTGTAACTTGTAATAAAATTATTGATTCAGAAATATGTTAATGATATTGAATAATGAATCTGCAGTCTGCAGTAATGAAAATAATCTAAATACTCATACTCATTTATTTATACCATACAATACAATACCAATACCCAATACAAGCCAATACCAATGACCTAATAAACTTTGTCACTAGTACTACTGCTGGGCTGCTGGTCATTGTATGGGGAATACTTTTGTCTCTTTTTTTTAGGATATAATGCTCAAACTTAGTGTTCAGAATTTAATATCACAATGTTGTGTGTGTTGTATTACCTGATGAACATCAACAAAATCCCGATTCTGGAAATTGGGTGTCTCCAATAGTTCGTTCAGTTTTACTATTTTCTCTGGGAAGCCCTTTATTATTAGGTGCTCAGCTTTCAGCTTGAGAGAATCTTTGTACTCCTGTACCTGAAAGAAGGTAAGTGAAGATAAAGCGATTTAATGAGAGGCCGGGGCCGGGGAGAGTAGACGACAGGTGCGACCGAGCACGACCGACGACCATACTGTAGCCGCGCATTGAGGTTATGTTGACTACTATACATACAAAGTACACCCCCAACATCATTAAGAACACCATTAAAAGATTTTAAACCAAGGAATTACGCTACCATTGTCATGAATTCACAGTATATCTATATTTAGACGGACTTTACTCAAAAAACGTAAGGTCACGCACACTTCATTGTTCGAACTCGTGTCAAAAAGGTATTGAGGGTAAGCGGAACAGTTTACCTTTTTCGCAACGTCTGTCATTATGCTAACAATATTATTATTGAATTAAAAACTTTATAACGTATTATATCTAGCGGAGTAAAAAATCACTAACTATCGCTAATTCGACAACTCGTCAACCATTGAATTGAATTTAGTTTGGTTTTCGCTGCGTTCAATAGTATTGGCTTATCGCAACACCCTGAGAAATAGATGCAAGCCTTACCGAATTTAGGAGATCATTTAAATCAACTTCACAAGCCATAATAAAATATTGATTTTAGTCTAACAACAAACACTTTGATACAAAGTATTTTTTTACTTTTAATTTATTATTGTAATGTCTAACTTCTGCTTTCTTTTTAAAGCCTATGTTTATGGAAAAGTTTTTAATATATTTGTGAACGCAACCTTCAAAATTAAAAGAGACTGGCTTGGCACTAAGAGAAAGCGGCCGAAACCCGGCGGTTTTTAAAGTAACTTAAACAGGTTTGTAATGTTGCCATGTGTTTTAGGCAACCTCGGCCGAACCAGAAAAATATATTTTTTAAACTGAATCTTTTTTAACGTCACGTCATTGTCATTTCATTAATGTCAATGTCATTTGTTCGACACTGACATCTGACATTTTTCAATATCAATATTTTCCATGCGGCAGCCGGCAGCAACGATATATCAAAATATTTGATGTGAAATAATGCAAGTCCGCGTTCTTTCCAGTACAATAAATAATAGTGACTGATTTATATAGTATAAAGAAAACAAATCTGATTAAGATCCCACTAAAACAACAATCACAGTGGTTTTATTCTTTACATAGTAGTAACCTATACAATTTAAAATGTCTTTCAAATTTAACTTTTCTAACTGTACAGATGAAGCTCAACCAGGTGTGTAGAAATTATTAAGATATTGTCAAGCAAGACCTAATCTAAAAGATTGTAATTGAGTGGCAACAACATGGAAGATTTTTAACTGTCTCAAATATTTTGCATATTTTAGATTCAGAAAACACCGACGACAAAATTCTATGGCTTAAATGCGAAGAAATTGTACCAGATATGATGATTGAAAATATTGATGACCTTGTGACCCATGCCTCAATTTTTATATGTGGAGATGTTGAAATTTCATATGTTAGATCTTCCGAGGCCCTTGCTAATATGTATAAAGATGATAATGAATTGAAAAGTGCCGTAGAACTTGCAGAGAAAGAACATAGTGACCTTATAGCTGGAAAATATGAAGGTATAGGTTATCAGAAAATACTGAATTATTAAGATGTCTCATTATATCTCACTTATTATTTTTGTGTATTTAAGGTGGTTTGAAAATTTGGGAAGGTACCAGTGACTTGATTGAATATCTTGAAAGTGATAGTGAAATACTATTTCAGGATAAGAAGGTTTTGGACCTGGGATGTGGAGCCGGCATTCTTGGTATATATGCATTCCTGAAGCAATCTCTTGTTACATTTCAGGATTATGTAAGTATAGGACACCTCCCACAGAACTGTCAACTTACTCACCACTAGGTTGAATAAACTGATAACTGTTAACATTTTGTTGTCTTCAGAACAAAGAAATTCTGGAATGTGTTACTATTCCCAATTTAATGTTAAACATTGAAGACAATGAAGGAACAATGGACACCAATAAATGCAAATTCTATTCAGGAGACTGGGCCTCATTCAATAACAAGCTGCCAGACACAGAAGTTTTTGACATCATATTGACTTCCGAGACTATTTATAACACTAGCAACTATGACAAACTAATTGATCTCTTTATGAAACGACTAAGTCCAAATGGAAAGATTTATGTAGCAGCAAAGACATGTTATTTTGGTGTGGGCGGCGGAACTCGGCAGTTTGAATCAATCATCAAGAAAAATGGCCAGTTTGAAACCAATGTTTGTTGGAAGAGTTCAGGTGGTATACTGAGAGAAATAATAATGTTAACTAAGAAAACATAACAAGCAATTTATTTTATTTGATTTAGTAGTGGAAGACTAAATGATTCTAAATTATAAAAAAATAATATTAAATTGATAATAATGAAAATTATGGTGAGAGTCTTTCATAAACCCAGCCATCTTCACCCTCATGAAGTAGTTTTCCATCTAGTTTTTCACCTTCTTTTAGTTTCCTGAACTTAATCCTGTCATGAAGGCGATCCCTCTGGCCCTGCCAGAATTCCACAGCTCTGGGACGTATTATGTAACCACCCCTAGAAAACATAATACTTGTTTACAAATATATGAAATAAGCCTTTGATGAAATGACCCCTATGAAATAAGAGTAATCTTGAGTTTTACACCACCCCATTTTAAATACACTTTCTGAATGAATGTTAGACATAATGTTAAGGTTTTCATCATACTTTATAGTTGTATTAATAAATTAATCTAATTACCAAAAAGTAGGCTTCGGCACTTCTTTTTCAGGAATCATGTACTGAGATTCTAACACACTCTCACGCTCGCAAAGTATGTCCCTGGATTCAATGGGAGTGCTCTGGAAGCTAGCGCAAGCAGCAATTTGGCTTGGCACAGGGCGGCTGTGGAAGTATGTCGTAGATTCATCCTCAGATAACTTCTCTACAACTCCCTCAATCCTTATTGACCTATTAAGAACTTCCCAATAGAATGTTGCTGCTACATTTGGGTTCTGATCCTAAAAAACGGGAAAAATCATTATAATATAACTTAAAGGTGACTGTTAAGTACCTACTTAACAAATGTGACTTACCATTTCTCTACCTTTCCTGCTTCCATGATTGGTAAAGAACTTGAATCCATCTTTACCATAGCCTTTGCATAAGACAAATCTAGCTGAAGGAAAACCTTCCCTGTAAGAATGGTGAACTCAAACCTAATTAAATAAATAGATATATTTGCATTTACGAATATAAATAGACTAATACTTACGGAGACACAGTAGCTAAGCACATGGCATTGGGCTCAAGAATCTCCTTTCTAGAGCAGGCCTCTTCAAACCATGCCTTAAACTGCCCAAATGGCTCCTTGGCCACTAAGTGTTTCTCCAAAAAAGTTTCATTTTTGTCCTTGTATTTGATTCTCATACCTAATAAAACAAAATAATAGGTAGTTTAACCACAGCAAAAAAAACAATCAATATAATAATGATAATTGATTTGTTAAAATTGTATTATGTTGTGTCTGGGAATATTCTAGTTTCTTAGTAGCTTCTGGTTAATGTCCAGTTTTCAAATAATACTAAATTAGAGATTATAAAATAAAAATTGAAAAATACATTAAAATATACTTGCACGTTTATATTTACTGTATTTACAAACCGACCTTACCTCCAATATCGATGCTCATTTTGCGCAAGCCCGGACGAAACACTGAGAGTGATAACTGTGTAATTAAGACCCTTCCCATCCGCTCGGTCTCTTGCTGCCAAAATAATGAAGCAATTACAATGTGAAGTGGACAAAAAGTTTATTGTTATTATCTTTTACGCTGTGTGAAAAATCTGTTCTAAGTTTGTTTCTATGTTGAAAATGACCTTCATTAACAGGTAAAAATAAGAGAATTGAGAATTGTCATTATGGTATGGTCTGTCATCTGTCTGATAAACTGATAAGATAACGAAAACAACTAGAGATGTGTCAATCGCAACGCAAATGAACTATATCTTTTCGTTTCGTTCACTCGCTCAGTTGTTCACTGAAGGCATACATAATAATATCTTTGTGTTGCTGTGTGAACTTTTTATCACGTCCACTGTTGTTGATTAATTTACCAAGTAAGAGAGAGACATTGTTAAAGACGCTGTGTATTCAGATTTAATTCAAAGCTTGCAACACTAGGGTCTGTCACTGTCAGTTATTCATTTTAATGTCAAAATAAGCTCTTCAAAATTGAACACGAATACGATAACGTGCCGAAGTATTTTAAAAGGCTTTTCTTATTAGTTTTGTTCAAAATAATATTTTACTGAAACAAAGTATCGAATATCACGATGGAGTCTGAAGTAGTAAAGGAAAAGATACACACGGAACCGATGTTAAACGATCCTCGATACATAACCTTACTTAGCGTGATTGTCCTTATTTTTACACTTGGTACGTAGATTTTATTTTATTTGCTTGGTCCCCGTTTTTGTTCTTTTTTACAGCTTAAATTTAGTATTGTTTGGCTTAGCGTTAGCGTATATATATGTTTTTGGCACGACCCGGTTATTATGTAGGTTACCATGCCCGCAATGTTCTGTTACAAATGTAGTGTTTTGTTTTAGTTAGTTAGAATTAGTTCGCTGTGGTAAACAAGTTTATCCGCCATTTATTTAAAATGCGGACTACACGAGGCACCTGCCAGTAACAATTTATTTGTAAAATGGTTTCCTGTAAGAAATAACTTCTGTACTTGCAAACTTTTTCAGCATTCTGGTGGTTTTTTACGAGGAGACGTCACCAGAGGCGCGCAGTGTTGCTAACAGGGCTGTCAGACTCTGGCAAGACTCTCCTGTTTGTACGCTTGGCATACTCACAGTACCGACAGACCTTTACTTCTATGAAGGAGAATGTTGAAGATTATGCAGTTTCAAATGTAAGTATTCTCTTTTCATGCAGCTTATGCTTATGTGTTAAGATTAAACTTGTTTTTTGTCCTTATTTAATGTTTTTTTTTTCTTATTCTCTTATTTAGAAAAGCCTGAAGCTTGTAGACTTGCCGGGTCAGGAGAGGCTGCGTAATAAGTACTTCGACCAGTACAAGAGCAGTGCCAAGGGGATTGTTTATGTCATTGACTCTGAAACTGTCCAGAAAGAGATCAGGGATGTTGCTGAGTAAGTACTCTAAAAAAATGTTTGCAAAAGGCACTAAATGTAGCAACAAAATAGAAAATTAATCTATCTAAGGATTTTTACAACAATTGTCATTGTTCATTTTTTTTTAGCTGTGCTTTTAACACCTTTATTTGATAAAATGGACTATTTCAAGCAACAGATTTGAATATTATGCTTTTACATAGCTTTGTTAATTAATAATAAATATTTTTTCGCTGTTTGATAATTTGTGAATTTAGACAGAATCCCAATCGCCTTCATTCGGCTGGCGATGAAAAAAACGGCTTTGTCTATGGTTTTGTCGATTTGACAGTGACACGTGACAGTTGCCATAGCTAAACTTTTTTTTTTAATTTTTGTGGCAAACATTCGATGCTGGATTCTGTCTAGAAACCGGGTTGTTCGGTCAAACAAAGGTTCAAAGTACTTTTACAAAAATATCTGCAATCATAAAGTATTTTTGAAATCGGACAAGATAAATCGGATAAATGATGGTTTTCCTCGAAATGGTTTTCGAATTGGAGCTTACTAAAAAAATGAACAATGCCAATTTGCAGATTAGAAGTTAAGACAACAAATATAACTAGTTAGCTGATTGTAAAATTGTATTTTTTTCTTTTCAGGTATTTGTACACAATCCTGTCAGACCCAACAGTGCAGAGCAACAGCCCCCCGGTTCTTATTCTGTGCAACAAGCAGGACCAGCCTCTGGCCAAGGGCAGTCAGGTCATCAAAAGTCTTCTAGAAAAAGAAATGTAAGAATACATTTTTCAATTCACCATTGCAACTGATTATTGCTTGAAGTTGATAGTGTGCAACTTACCTCAGTCCAGTGGCGGATTTACAAATTTTCAAGGTATAGGCTGAATTTTTGCCGCCCTTGCAAAATTTGTTGCAGACTTCTAAGATTTTTTTTTTATTTCTATGAGGTATAAGGCCTAGACGGACGTTCCGAGACCAAATAGGAGACTTTTGGAAAAAGGTCAGGTCAGGAGTACCCGAAACCGACGAGCATGTATGAAGAGATTGATGACTGTGGATGAAGCGAAAGAAATATGTCAGGATCGTAGCAAGTGGAACAAAGTAGTATCTGCCTACCCCTATGGGAAAGAGGCGTGACTGTATGTATGTAAAAAAAAAACGAAATGTGCCGCCCCCAACATCTGCCGCCCTAGACTCGAGCCTACTCAGCCTTATGGTAAATCCGCCACTGCCTCAGTCATAAACGCAGTCACTTAAAACAGTCTTAAAAGAAGCTCTATGAAGATGTAGGCTACATAACACATCTGATAGGTTTCTGAAGAAGTATAGCACACCTTGATGCTTTGAGTAATGTGGTTATCACATCTGGCATACATTATTGGGAGGATCATTTTATTCCACTCCAAAAGGTGTCCACTTTTTTCAAGTTTAAATACTTATTTTTGAGCATTTGCAGTTGTCACCCTGGTTATAACTTCTATTTGAGCCAGTATTGTAGGTACCTGCGTTATCAGGCCTTATATTATTCAGGCGATATGTTCAAGGTGTATAGATACAAGTCTGTAAAATATATGATATTATTCACAACAACTCATTTCTCTTCTGTAGTAACCTGGTTCGCGTAACGAAGTCCAGCCAGCTGCAATCCGTGGACCCATCGCAAGGCAACAACGCGACTTACCTTGGCAAGCTTGGCAAGGACTTTGAGTTCTCTCACCTGAGTTGCCGGGTCGATGTTGCCGAAGGATCCGCTAATGCTGGCGACGACGATGACCCAGCCCAACTCTCAGCATTGCAAGACTGGATCTCTAAACTATAGACTTAATCAATTGTAATTTTCTATTTTATTGTGTAGGAGCTAGCAGGCTTAGCCCACTCTCTTATGTGTCGAGAAAAGAAATGTGTGCTGTCGGTGTGTTGTTGAACTTGACTGTAATTCAAGTAAATTTTGATCTCCTACAATTACTAAAAATACTACAAATTGGTACATGCATAGAGCACCGATAACAATTTATAATAATTGGGTACCATCAGCAAAAGCTCATGTTCTAAGTATAATTGTTAACAAAAACTTCTCACTAAAATGTTGTAATTAAAAATCAAGCATGTCTGTCTCATATCAACTAATTTTATTGATAAATAAAAGAAAAGCAGCATATACAGTAAGAATCTATTACTTCTCCATACAATAGAGGATAAACTTGCTATTCCTTTTCAGTCCGTAAATTAATAGACGCGTCAAACCTCTGCGACTAATAAGAGAGTAGGTGTATCGAGGGGCAACCAACTTATAATTGGTGAAATGTAAAGTTTTAACTACTAGCACTCTAAGTCTCTAAACCTGTTCACATCTAGGAAAATATGTTGTGCAGTTGCAGTTTACTCTTACTGTAACTAAGATTTGATCTGTCATCTATATGTATAGAGATTTAATTAAGCTGGTCATTTAAATGTTAAAGACAGTGGTATAACAGAGACATTTTGCCAACGTTAAAATAGTGTGCTAACCTCAACCTTTTTTTACTCGATAATTTTTAAGAGCGCCAAGACAACAAATGTGTTATTTGAAAGTATTTTTGTATCTAAATTTGTAATTTGTGCATTTTTACGAAAGTGTTGCAATCTGAATGACTGTCGTGCGTGTCGTTGCATCGCGTGTAATCGTGAGCTAAATCGTTGTCTGCTATATTGATGCATTTATTTTCGTATTGGGAGTTATTTTGTTGAAAATTTATAAATAAAGCTTTCCTGCTTAAAGTACGTTTTTTAAATTATAGTCGTAGTATCATAATTACACATAAACGGATAACTCACGTATAAAAAGTCGAGTGATGCTCGACATGTTTCGGACTATTTCGTAGTCCTTCCTGGAGCGCTCGCCTCGAGTTATCCGTTTATGTGTAGTTTCATGTTGAAAATAAAGTTAATCAATCTTTATTTTACTGTTTAAGCAAATTAGGGGAGACTGCAGTCATACTCTTGCTTAGTTAAACACTTAGTTCCCTGCAAGCGTGTGATGACTACCGAATATGGCCTTTAAGTTGGTAGTTACGGTTCGTTGTACTTACCTCAAATTAGTATTTTTTTACTTATAGGTATGCAATAACCGAGCTTAAGCGAGATAAGTTTCACTTTAACGCTATAGGGTAGCTAGAAAAACTTAATTGTTGCAAGAAAAATAATACCTACCGAAACTAAGGCAGGTGTCGTTTAGGGATGTAACCGAAGGGTGTTGACAATAATGACAACCGATCCCCCGTTACAAAGACTCGCAGTTAATGGTGGCGAGATGACACACGAAAACATAAAGACGAAAGCGAATATTGATTGCCTACTTTAATTGTTATTTTTGCATATTCATGACCTCATAATAGATCTATTGATTAAAATCGAAGGGCAAAATTAATGAAAGGGTTAAAATCATTCAAGTAGGGGATCGTTTTGCATGTAACGTGCACTTCAATAAATTAGGAGTGTATACGAAAATGTGTGATTGACAAAAATGATATCGATTTCAAAGGGTTATGCATATTCATGAACTTTTCATTAATTATGCTCAATACAATACACATACCTACCTACTTACAATACGCTATAATATTACTATTCTCCGATAAGCTATAACTTGGTACCTCCTATGGTATATAGGTAGGTACAATAAAATTCTAAAAACCATTTAGGTACACCTTACCTTGATTACAACATTATTCCAGCGAATACGTTATTTACCTATGTGTTAATTTAATAGGTCCTTTGAAGTTAAATTCCTACTTGTTAAGATCTCCACGTGGGAAAAAAGTGAGATTTGAAAGACCAACTGAGTTGCGAAGTACTTTCCCACACAACTCGCATTATTCACACAGGTGCCTAGAAGTGCATTTATGCTTTTCCCACGCTAAAGGCTTACGCCCCGCGGTCATTCCGAACATTGAGCTTCGTAAACCGGACAAAGCGAACCTGTGACGTCCGATTCAATGCTCAGTTGACTCCCACAATGTGTGCTTTATTTTTTGCTATCAGGTTGTATTTAGACATTAGGTAGGTTTATATTAGTGGGTTAACGAAATGTAATTAAAATCGTAATGTCTTGGTATACTTAGTGCCATGTTTTACATTTACCTGGACCTTTCTCTATTTAATGCTCTTCACTGGTCGTTAATGAGTAGGGTTGCCATTCGTGAGGATTTGTCCGGACATGTCTGGATTTTTGACCCTTTAGTATACCGATTTTTAGAAATTACCTCGTTTAAAAAAAAATGGCACGGAGTTACGGAGTCGGGCGAAAGGAAAGGGAAGCGTAGATCCACGATACAGTACACCGCGCACCGCAGCGCCTCGCCGGCACATTGATCTACATCCTACACCTACGTCAATCTCTGTTATAAAAAATGTCAGGACTTACTCAGTCAGGATTTTTGTCAAGATTTTTATTTTTTTTATATGGCACCCTATTAACGAGTGTTCTCGTGGTAAGAACATGTGAGTCATCGTTGTCCTTTGGCTTACCTGTGCCCGTGATTAGGTTTTAGAAAATTAGAAAGCCACAGACCAGAACACTTAGCTGTCTTTATGATTCTCAATTAATATATCTCACCTTTAACACCGAGAAAGTCGTGGCAGCCTAACATAGTGAGGAAACCTGTACTAGTCTGCGAAATAATTCAGTGTATGTTTGAAGTTCCCAGTTCGCGCTGGGCCCGCGTGGGAACTATAGACTAAACCCTCTCATTCTTAGAGGAGGCCTGCGGTTTTACCATGATGTCTTAGTGCTATTTAATTAAATTATTTTTTAGGATAACATGCGATGACTTCGGCAGTGTCAAAGTATTAAAAATATATTCAAAAATCTTGTGACAAAATGTCGGAAACGTTGTACGTTGTAGGTAGTGTAGAAAACGGTCAAAAGATCCCCTCCCCTGCTGAAAAGCTGCCAGGCGCACGATTTAATTAATAATGATAGTACCTATGGCATACGAACTAGAGGGATTTCGTTGCTCTATAAATTGTATACCTATTTCCGTCGCTAGCTCTTAGACTAGTAGTTGGACGTAGGCGTAGCTATATAGGCTGGAGATGATTTGACGTAACACTGATAACTACACACATACTTTCTATACTTTTTTTAAAGAAACAGATTAAGTACCTAGCAGTGGCGTGGCGATCATAGAACTCGATTCCCACCGGCTTGCCTATTTTAAGGCAGTTGGGCCCTTTTATTGTGCAGAATTAGAGGAAAGGGCTAGTTAAATGCCCTTCGGCTTGCCTTCTATATACTTGACGCCACGCCACTGGTACCTAGTTAAATTCCGCTAGAAATATGCTTTCTTTTGCTAATATCTCCATTCTTACCGTGGATCGCGTAATAATGATGAAAGATTTGCAGAATTGACTGCACAATGCGATGTGTGCCAAAAAGGTAGACAACAAGTCTGTAGAAATATTTCTCAGATATGTAATGTCTAGGGTTCCGTACCTGAAAAGAAAAAAAGGAATCCTTATAAGATCACTACGTCGTCCGCCTGTCTGCCTTTCTGTCCGTCAAACCCATTTTTCTCAAAAACGCTTTAAGCTACAAATTGAAATGGTAATTTTAAATACTTAGCAACCGAAAAAAAAGTTTGGGTAACTAGGTATACGATGAAAAGACAACGTTTGGTAAAACATCACATTTAAAAGTATGATTAGGTAGGTACCTACTATTTTTAAATTTGTACCCACGGAATCCCCATCGTCACGATTTCAATTCGCACTTGACCGGTTTTGTTTTTGATAACACCAACTGTAGCTAACGGAGTGAAAGAATCAATCAATGAGCTCTATTGTTAAACTTTTTGCGGTCTTTTACAATGAACTCGGGGATTTGGTACTATTACCATTACACCAAAACTGTGGGAATCGAGACTTCCCATATGTAGTATAATAGTAGAGTTAGATTTGGCGAGCTTCATGTGGCAAAAACAAACTATACCTACTTAGGTACTCCAGAGAAAGTGAATTGGATTTAACACGTACCTATTATCCGCTTTTAAGTAACACTAATAATGAAATGGATACCTAAATTGAAACTTTGGAAACATGAGTGAAACAGTTATTTTATTGTTTGCGGTTGTGATTTGTTTATTGACTACATAGTATAAAATAAAGTTTCCGCTGTCTGTCTGTGCCTATGCTTAGAGATCTTTAAAACTACGCAGAGTGATTCCAGAGGAAGGTTTACTATGCATAATACATGCATACTATATAGTAGAGAAACAGTGATTGCACCCGTGCGAAGCCGGGGCGGGTTGCTAGCTTAAACAATATTGAAATTGTAACTCCGTAGTACTTACATTAATACCTAATTGAAGTAGAGGGTAACCTACTTAAACAACAGTCATAAAAGCCTCGTGTCATCGGCAGGTTGAACGGCAGCTACCTACAGCAGCCGTGGCGAATCACTAATTAGTTCCAATCAAGAATTAATCGTTTTTTTTCGCAAAACCTCAACACTTCTCACAAGTCGGCCGCGTTATGAGCAGTAAACGACTAAATATCGCGTATTTACGAAGCAGCGTTGTGTGTGGGCCGCCATCATTGGAATTTGCAAAACAAGTGCAAGTACAAGCTCAGGAACCCGCATTTTAAAACTACGCGTATATCTAATTGCTTGGTATTAACCAAGCACTTCAATACTATTAACGTCGATGCAGTAAGACTATTTTGCTAAGAGGCCAACCACAACTATACTGTCTCGCAAAAATAACGGCTCACTTCGTGCAACTTACATTGGGGAGTGGCCCGCTGTTTTTGCTCGTCAGTGTAAGTAACCTAAGTAGCTTTTATCGTAACTGATCTGATCAAGATCATAGCTTTCGAGCTATGTTATTTACGTGCCTCATACTAATTCAAATAAGAAATCGGTAGTCATTTAATGTACGGTGCGCATACATTGACAGTTTGTTTAAGGAGCAGGAAAATTGGGTTCTATGTACAATTCGATTTCATTATTTAAAGAGTTGGATCAGATTTCTTTCTCACGCGCAGGGAATTACTGGCAGGAGTCAATTAACATACTTCCGTGTTTGATTATGCTTAAAATTGGCAAATAAGTCTGTGATTACGTGCTTGTCTGTCGATAGCGGGTGATGTGCGTACAGCCCTTACAGCTTAGCACTTGGGTATCGAAAAAAAATTGCCTGAAATAGCCAAATAAAGCTCTTTGACTTATATCCTCTTAAGCAGAGCGTGGGTTCGAAGGCGTTCGAAATCGCATTTGAAATTTATCTTGAGCTTTTCGGTGAAAACAAATAGTTGGTACTTAACTAAATTTGCAAAATTATGAAGCGTTCTTCCATTCTTTGCTGGGAGTAAAGAAATACATAGAATGTACTAGTTGCTTCTCTTCCCGCGCAGATGGTAAAAACCCATCCAGGGAATGTTCAGAAAACTTAAGAATCGCGCGTGTTATAGGTGATGCGGCTAGCAACCCATCACTATTTCATTCATTATTCAACATTTTCGAGTAAAGTTATTTTGGTTTGGGTATTGGGTACCATGTTGGCTGTCCATTGTTTCGATCCATTGCCACATCTACCACAAACTTTTAGTGGGAATTGGTTTAGGGTACAGGCTATGTTTAATGCGCTACGTTCGTAATAGTTTTTTTTAATCGTGTCTGTATCTGTTTTTTTCCCCAATAAAGAAAATAAAATAAAATAAAACATGTCACATATTATACATATATCGCATTCGTCAACATCTCGACAGTGAAAACCGTCCCGAATATTTACTCCAGAGTCAGGCCTCACACTGTGAAATTCGATTTTCAAATTTCGTTTGGTTCCGTTCCGCTCATACTAATAGTCATTAATTTGAGAGTGAGTGGGAAGGTACGACATGAACTTCGAAAATCGTATTTCGAAGCCCCCCAGGTGTGCACGCGTATAGGAGCGCGGGAAAGCTGCGGAACCGGCGCAGGCGACTCGTTAAGGGCACACAATTAACTGATTACTTCAAAATAAGCGTGGCGGGCCTCGGATGCCCGACCCTTGCCTTATTCGCTGCGCTTGCGCCTTTGTCGGCGTCATACATTGTTGACATTTTGTGGAGCAAATCTTCGTGCCGCGGCCTCCTTTGATGCGGACCAGGGCTTTTAATTTTTATGGAAGCTTCTTGAGTTCTATAAATGATTTATAATAAGCCTAGTCAACAGTTTTGAGTGGCGTTTTAAACGTTCCGTTTTTTGCTGAAACCCATAATGAGTTTAAATACTGGAAAGAGTGACAACGCACGCTACGAAGAATTAAAGACAGGTTATTAAAGCTGCTGGTTTAAATGGCAATGAAAAAGATCATCAAAGTAACAAATTTATATTTAAGTATACTTTGTTTGATTGATTGTATGCAGGAAGCAATAACGGAAACTGCTGAACCGATTCCAAAACTTTTTATACATTTATACGTAAATCACGTCTTTACCCCTTACGGGGTAAACAGAGTTTAAGGTAATAAGACTTAAAGGCCACGTTTAGCATGATTGTGGACGTATAGGAGGAAAGGGAAATCCAAACAGTGATAGGTTGCTAGCCACATCACCTAAGCATGATTTCATAACTTTTTTCACTAGAGAATAGCTGCTCTATATCCAATTAACATAGGCTACTTTTATTAATTAATTTTAATCCCAGGACAATGTAAAGTTGTGTTAAATATTGTAGGCAAAAGTTAGTTAATCACTACATAGTATAAAACTAAGTCGCTTTCCGCTGTCTGTCTGTCGGTCCCTATGTATACTTAGATCTTTAAAACTACGCAACGGATTTTGATACATTTTCTTTTAATAAATAGAGTTATTTGAGAGGAAATTTTATTTGTATAATACGCAGACGAAATTGCGGGCAGAAGCTAGTAGTTAATAAGCTAAGAATCAATTAAAAATCAAAAATGATTTAAGTACTGTGTGTTAATTTTTTTCATACAAAAATAATCATTTTCATTACCGTCCAAACTTACATTAGATACTGTAATTAATTAAGTATGATTTAAACTAATTAACTACGATCAAATAATCGATCCTCAAAATATCCAGTCTGTACCTATGTTAAAGACATAAGCTTGATATGTTTTAAATTGAAAATGTAATTCTACAACTGGATGCTGATAGCGTTTGTGACGCAAGCAAAACTAACCCTCCTAATATACCTATCATCAAATCGGTTTTAACACACATACGCGGCGCCCCATTGCTTTTCGTTTTACTTTTATCTAAGTACCTATCATATTTAGATAATTTATTTATGAAAAGTTCGAATGACTTTAGCAGTCAATGTCGAACTCTACTCGCCAGCGATTAAAGTAATGTGGAATGGAACGTATGAGAGTGTGAAGGTGATGGATACTATGAGTGAGATAGCGAATATTCGATTTGAAGAATGAAGTGACGTATGTAAGATCATTAGGATTCAATTAAATTCAGTCTGAGGTACGATTTCAATAAGTAAATGTCTAAAGAATATTAAATAAATGTATTTCGGAGGCTATATTAGTTTCTTCAAGTAATTTAGTCCCACAGTAATAAATCACTTAGACAACTTAACTTAAATTATAGTACCTCTTGCAGCCAGTATTCATAGAGCAACATTAAACGAATCAACTCTATCATACATGCAAGTTATGTTTTTAAACCTTAAACTTCAACAAAACATGGCGACTGCAGGATGTTTTGTCCAATCGAGTATCACTCTCATTTATCATGTAAGGCCGAGACACCTGAAAGCCTTGATACGTCTAGTAGGCGAGCACCGCCTCCTCGGTGCCTACGGCGATCAGACTCGGCTATTGGCTGATCTAGTGTGTGACGTCATCATCCCTTCATTGTTTTTCTGATTCAAGTGAACGTAATTGTCTCTACTAAACCTCTATTCGATATACGCCAGGTGATGTGGAAACTACGCGCAAGCGACATTTATTTCTCACTCATCGCCGGAGATAAAATATACACACGAACCTGTCGTAATCACTAATAGCATAAAATAAAGTCGCTTTCTCTGTCTCTATGTCCCTATGTCCCTATGTCCCTATGTATGCTTATATCTTCAAAACTACACAACGGTTTTTGATGCGGTTTTTTTAATAGATAGAGTGATTCAAGAGGAAGGTTTTTATGTATAATACATGCATAATATACCGTGCGAAGCCGGGGTGGGTCCCTAGTCTATACATATAAAATGCTTTGTCCTGAATGACTGACTGACGGATCAACGCACAACCTAAGCCGCTGATCGTAGAGACCTAAACTTGGTGGGCGTATTCTTTGTATAACGTAGGCACCCGACAAGAAAGGATTTTCCGAAATGCTACCCCTAACGGAGTGAAAAAGAAGTGCAAAGTTTGTATGGGACAACGTGATTCCTTGGTCCAATCTACTTCAAGTTTTGCAGAAACATCCTTTAACAGACACATTTTGTATTTTATTGAAATTCGTCCTCTAAAGGGGTTAAAAAGGGGTAGAAAGTTATTTTGGACGTTTACTTCGAAGTTGATATCACTTTTGATTTAAATTACATTTTATTTTGACACAGGTGTACATTTTCAAACTTAATTCGATTTTATTCAAGAAAGGTTGAACTCTCATAATATATAGCTGGGTGCAATGCAAATACTCTTTAAAGTTGGAATGTCGCAAAAGTCACCGTATTATATTAGTACCGCATTTTGAAGGTTGCAAAAGTTTAGAGAGTTTCTGCGATTTTTAGAAATTCCCTCGGGATAGGGAATAAATTGGCGCTGCAAAGTAAGGAATTATAACTGCTAAAAAATAATTTCAGGACTTTCCGAAATCCCCGCGGGTTAGGGATACCTAAAACGGGATTTATATTCATACTTTGAAATGGTCCTATCTCCGTAACGATTATTACTAGAATCTGTAAACTTGGCATACCAAGAACCAAAAGGTAATTATGTTATCTGAAAACTGATTTCTGTATTTTGCTAATTTCCCCTTGGATAATAATGAAAAAGGATCATTATATGATTTAGATCCTTGGTAAACACAAATAGCCGACATTTTCCTTGAGGATCAGAAAGGAACATAATATATGGAAAGGATTTTGCAAATTTCTTACGAGAAAAAAAGACGGGATTGGAAATAATGAATTAATATTTGAAGAAATTATTGGTATATCACTTTGATGTTACCTGCGCGGACGACGTCGCAGGCAAAAGCTAGTCCTCGATAAATCTACGCAATGTAAGAACTCGATCATAACCATCTGATTCCAATTCAATTAACGTCTGCACTCTAACGGTTTGTGTGAATATATGGCAGTCGTTTTTATGCGGAATGCCTGGGTGCGCAAGAGTGGAATTCAAATCTTTCTTGCGCGCCGCTACCGTCTCCTATGGACGTTCTCGAATAGAGACGAAGAGATTTTTATCGTCTATCAGAATGTGGGTATTAAATATACCTATGGTTTTGAATGGAGTATTAAGTAATTATTATTAAGCTGTTGCATTCCCCCCCGAGATAATTTTCATTAAATTTATAACTTGCCAAACCCCGTTTTAATATCGAATTATATCTTTAAAATAAAATATTTTTAACATTAGTCGTGAAATGGTAATAAACCGGCACGAGAAGTTTATTTAATATTAAACAGCATCCCGCGTGGTGTTACTTTTAATAACCATACCACGGAGAAGGATGCCTTCACTCTGGACCGTCTGTGCGATTACATACACTCATGCACAGAGCCTGTCTCCACCCTTTATTTGTGGAATTAAGAAATCCCTGTAACTTGTTCGTTTTTTGTACGAATTAATGGCCTTTCATTTTTATTAATTGTCTGGCGTCAGACGCAATGAAATGAGGCGCGAGCGGGCAAGAACGAACCCCTACATCTGCTCCCATTTATTAATATCCCGACGATAAAACATTTGAGACACGTTCTTGCGAATCAATACGTGGCATCCCAATATGAATTATTTATATGTTTTATTGTCGCCTTATCGTGTGCATCGCGGCCTCTGTGCGGCGGATGCCGTCCCCCCTCTTGAAATAATAATCAGAACATAATCTTCATTTTTGACAAATAACTGGGCAGCAGGAAAGACTTTTTAACAACCGGCTTCGGCCGCATTGCGACTCGACTTACTAACTACAGTAGATACATCAGTTTCGACTGGCATGTTAGTTGAAAACATAATAAAAGGGACATATTTTGTTAAGATTTTTAAGTAAACAGCAAATAAACTTGGAACGAAATTATATTTTCAACATACTTGGACAGATGACAAAATCAAACCTAAATACTTTTCTAAAGTATAGAGATCAGCCATAGAGTTTGTTACTATGAGGCGGTATATCTTCACATCCCCAGTAGTTTGAAGAATTTAGATGCCTAAATTATTTAAGCCTATACTCGAGCTTAACTGCTTCAATCTAGGGCCGTACAAGGGCTTTGTAAGCATGTCGGCCAGCTGTAGCTCGGAGGGTACATGTTTAACCAATAGAAGACCCTCATTAACACTTTCTCGTATAAAGAAATGCTTCAGTTTGATATGTTTTGTGCGCCTATGATATTCATACTGTGGGTTATGCGCAAGCTTAAGTGCCGATTCACTGTCTAAATACAGCACTGGCTTCTCTGTATGTATCAGGCCATTTAATAATCTATTCAGCCACAGAATCTCTTGAACTGTTTCACTGGCTGCTATTATCTCTGCTTCAGCCGAAGAGATCGAGACAGTGGCTTGTTTCTGACTTCGCCAGCTAATTGCGGCTCCAGAGTACATGCACACATATCCTGACGTTGATCGTCCTGTTGTCTGGTCACCAGCGAGATCTGCATCGCTGTAGCAGACTAAATTTGTAGGTGACTTAGTCGTAAAGGTAAGGCCATTATTCTGTGTCCCTTTCAAATACCGAAAGATGCGCTTTACCAGCATAATGTCCCTTCTGGCAGGTGTTTCAAGATTTCTCGAGGCGACACTTACAGCGTATGAAATATCTGGCCTCGTACCCACTGATAAATATGCCAGTGCACCTACGGCTTGTCTATATGGAAAGTTTGCCTCAACTTCCTCTTTCTCTCCCATTGCGTTTTCTTTCAGTATGGGTGTTGGTGCTGAATTGCAATTGGACATGCCGTACTTCTCCAGTAATTTCTTCGTATAAGCCTTTTGAGACAGCGTGATAGTCTGGTCGTTGCGCATGTTTATTTCCATTCCGAGGAAATAAGAAGCAGGTTTGGTAGTTATTTTGAATCTGGCTTTCAGTTCCTGAATTAACTCCTCTTCTGCTGCAGTTGAGTTACACGCAACGAGCCCATCGTCCACATACAGCCCGATGATGACTTTTGTCTGTCCCTTGGCTCTTACATACAGACATGGATCTGCTTCGCTATGTTGGAATCCAGAATTTTCTAAGAATTCTGCAATGCAGGCATTCCAGCAACGCGGGGCTTGTTTGAGTCCATAAAGGCTACGATTTAGTTTACAGACACGTTTTGTTCCGTCTTGATAACCTTCAGGTTGTTTCATATATATTTCTTCCTGTACTGCACCATACAGAAAAGCTGTTGAAACGTCAAATTGACGAAGTTTGAGATTTTCTCTAGCAGCAATAGCAAGAATTGTGCGTACAGTACTCAGGCGAACTACAGGGCTAAATGTTTTATCATAGTCCACTCCAGGTTTTTGAGAGTAACCCTTGATAACCATTCTGGCTTTAAATCTCTCTACAGTACCATCTGGATTCGTTTTTACTTTGTAGACCCATTTGGAAGGAAGTGCTTTCCGTCCTTTAGGAAGATTGACCAGATTCCATGTTTGGTTGTCTTCAAGAGATTTGATTTCACTGAGCATAGCTTCTTGCCAACTACTTTTATCAGGAGATTCCATAGCTTCTTTGAATGTTGCAGGTTCTTTCGGCTTGTGAAGATTCTCAATTTCTTCAACTGCTGCCAAAATATAATCATCAAAGCGTTTGGGAGCTTTGACTTCTGACCTGTTTCTCAAAGTCATCGTTTGAGCAGCGGCGTTTTCAACAACATCAGTATTACGTATTTCTATATCAGCATTAGAGACGTTGGGGGAGCTTGAAATTGATTCGTAGTCACTTTCGGTATTTACTTGTTCCACCTGTGAAGCGTCTGTGCTGTCAGTGACATTGTGTTGTTGTAACGTTTCATTAAAATAATCATCATGATCACTTGTTACACAATCTGTGTCAGATTGCTGATCTTCATCAGTGAATGTGACAACCACTTGCTTGTTTGATGCTTGTTTCGTTGGTGCTTGCTCAGGTTCAGGGAATCCTTCGTATGGATTAGTGATTCGGTTATTGTCAGGTTCATTGTAGAACATAGTCTTCATCACTCGTATGTCTTTCGATGTGATGATACTATTTTTAGAGGGAATAAAAATTCTAAATGCTTTCGCTGTTTCAGAGTAACCCGCAAACGAGCCTGGGATAGCTTTAGGAGCAAATTTGTGCGCATTTACTCCTTTTCTTAATACATAGGTTTTGCTGCCAAACACGTACAAATGATTAATGCAAGGCTTCCTGCCAACCCATCGTTCGAAAGGGGTTTCGTTTTGAATGGCGCTGTTAATAGATCTGTTTGACAAATAGTTTGCAGTCATCACAGCTTCTGCCCACAGCTTCAATGGTGCCCTTGCTTCAATCAGCAATGCTCGTGATTTCTCTACAAGCGTCCGGTTTTTGCGTTCTGCGATCCCGTTTTGGTTAGGCGTATATGGTGCGGTTAATCTTCGCTGTATCCCGCAGCGTTTAAGGTAAGAGTCAAAGTCTTTGTTTAAATATTCTGTACCGTTATCTGATTGTAAGAACTTGATTTTGTTTCCAGTGTTTGTTTCCGCCATTTGCTTGAACTCTTTAAATTTGTCCAATACTTCGTTCTTGTTTGCCATGAGATAAACTCGACAATATCGACTGTAATCGTCAATGAAGGTAACGAAATATTTATTTCCGCTTACGGTGGGCGTTCTTATAGGTCCACACACGTCGCTATGAACTATTTCCAAGCGTTCAGTTGTTCGTTCTGAAGACGGATGTGCACGGGGAGCTGGTACTCGATGCAATTTCGCTTGAATGCAGGTTTCACATTCCGCTAAGGTATCTGATGTATCGAAGTTCAACCCAATTAAGCTCTTGTTTTCGAGTGCTAATTTCAGATCTTTGGCATTCATGTGACCAAGTTTTCTGTGCCAGTCGTTTATGTCAGATGTGTTCGATTTTTCTTGAGTAGGAACTACGACAGCTTTATCATTGGCCAGATTGACTCGTTCATGTTTGTCTGGTTTGAGATAGTAGAGACCATCTTCATGTTTGAAGGCTGTGAGTGTTATTCCATCCTTAAGGTTAGTTACAGTTGCTTTATTTTTGGTGAAGAGAACAGAGCAACCGCCATCAGTAAACTTACTAACAGACAGCAGGTTCACATTGAGGGTAGGTACATACAACGTATTTTTCAGGTGGGTGAGTGCCATACCATCACCATTTTTTGTAATAAATGAGACTGTACCCTTGCCTTTAATCTCTGCAGTATGTTCTTCAGTTGCGAAGTTAAGTTTTCTGGATAAACTCTCTAGCTTCTTGAAAATGTCTCGTTGATTTGTCATATGCGACGTACAACCGCTATCTAAGACCCAAGTGCTGTTTTCAGGCTTTCCGTTTTGAGTTAGAAGGCACTGTGTAGCAAAGTTTATCTTGTGTTTGTTATTAACATCCGGTCTGTCTTGGTTTTTCTTCCAGCAGTTGGTGCATATCTTATGAGACTTGCGTTTGAAGATGTTACCTCTTCGTTTACAAATCTTACAGGAGGCGTATAAGGCTTCTTCTTGGAAAGAGGATTCTGGTTCATCGTTATAGCCACAGTTTTGATTGTGCCTTGCTTCAAATTCTTCAATAATTTTAGTTTTGAGTTCGTCAGGTGACGGAAGCTTGTCACGCGTTTCTATTGCTACTCTGAAGTTTTCATACTCAGAAGAAAGGCTATATAGCATCATGATGGTAAGTAAATCCTCGTTTATATTAATATCCATATCAGCCAGCTTATCCACAGTATCCATAAATTTGTTTAAGTGACTGTGAACGTCGTTGCCTTGTAATTTCGTTACAATAAGCTGCTTTAGAAGGGATGCTTTTCGAGCGGGCCCCTTACTAGCGTATGTGCTTTGTAGTTTGTCCCATAATTGTTTAGCAGTCTGGCAATTTTTAATTTGTTTAAGCTCAGACGGAGCGATTATGAGTATAATTTCTGACCTCGCTTGCCTGTCCCCTTCTTTGTCCGTTGCATTCGAGTTTTCCGTCACAGGATATTCAATGTATTTCCATAATTTGTTTCGTACTAGAATGGCTTCAGCTTGAATTACCCATGTGTCATAGTTTTCTCTTGTTAGAGAGTCGATTTTTGCGCTCGACATTTTTAATGTGACACTGACTTTATAACGTTGTGAATTATAATTTCACGTTTTATATTTCACGCTCTGCTACCATGTTAAGATTTTTAAGTAAACAGCAAATAAACTTGGAACGAAATTATATTTTCAACATACTTGGACAGATGACAAAATCAAACCTAAATACTTTTCTAAAGTATAGAGATCAGCCATAGAGTTTGTTACTATGAGGCGGTATATCTTCACATATTTTGATCGTCAAATGAATAAGAGATTGAGACACACGATTGTGGCAGACTTGGGATGGCAATCGTCTTAGTTAGAGAGCCTCTGCTTTCTGTTGGTCTTTTCTTTTAGGCAATTCAACGCATATACGCATATCTAAACAGTTGTTTACACTAGAAACTGTGCCTATCACGTAGATAGTTTCTATATCCAACAAAAAAATACAACAGAATTTGAGAACTTTCTCCTTTTTATTCAAGTCGGATAGAGAACGTCTCAATTAGGTACTATAGGAAAATTGTTAGCGCCACTTGTGGATCGAAACTGAAACGAACATGGTAATTGACGATGGCGTTGAAACTTATTTAGTGACCGAAAACTTACACTACCTTTAAGCATACGGATTGAGAACTTACCAAATCATTTCTTTTCACGAAAAAGCTTATAGTTAGTTTTAATTCGCACATGTGTAAGTTCTGAAAATCCACGATAAGCTTTAGACGTTATTAGGTCAGACTGCTATGCTAACATGGTGTTTTTGCCTAAATGTCTCATCTGTCTGAGTAGGTATGAAATAAACGTAAACGGTGCAGATGTAATTGCCCGCGCACGGCGCACCCTTATAATAACTTTCTTTTACTTTCCTGATGACACCTACAGATAACCTTTAACCTACAACAGTAGCTTATCTTCACTTAAGTTAAGTTTAGCTGGTCCTGCATGCGACAAACGACTTATCTGATGGAAAGTCTAAATTCTCTAAGGATGGCCAGCATGAACCTGTAGCTTTTATAGACGGACACGTACGTCGTAAAATACAAAAAGTAAGACGAGACGAACACATCCACTCAATAGTAAGACACCGGACCACCATTATCACCTAATACAATTTGAGCCTCACTAAAGCACACACACATGTACAAACTGTCACAGATTGATAAGTCGTTTAGAGCCGCGATCAATTAAAATGTATCCTTTTGTATTATAATAGGTCTATAAATAAAAGTTAACAAATATTTATGGTAATGATTTTACCCATGATAAATGCTGGATTTATACTAGTATGATTCATTACTATGCATAATCATTCCCGAACGAATGCACCAAATTACTCCTCCTCCTCCTCCACCTCCACCCTCCACCATCCTCCTCTAGGTCCTCTAGGTTGGCAACGCATCTGCAATCCCTCCGGGGTTGCGGGTGTCTATGGGCAGTGGTGATTACTTACCATCAGGTGACCCACTTGCTCGTTTGCCTTCCTATACATATAAAAAAAAAATTTAATAAAAAAATCGTCGCGTTTGCTATTGTCAGGATAAGGTTTGTATGCGTGTGTAGGTACGGCACAAAATTTAAAAAAAAATACTAGAACGGGGGCGTAGCCGCGTGCAGTAGCCAGTCCATAGATATTAATCTACGAAATGACCAGTAACAATGACAAGCCGCCGTTTACTCGTTAGGAAAGTATTAGAACAAACTGATTATTTCACTCGCAATCTCTAAGCACTTAATGCGACTATTCACACCTATGACAAATGACAAGTGTTAGTAGATTTCTAGTTGGAGATTGATACTTGAAACCTGTGTAAAACAGTTTTATTGATTTACATTTACGCACAAGGAAGGTATTATATATAGTGGCAGACATAAGAGCCACATAGTGTAAACCTGCAAAATAGTCTGTGGATAGGCCTTTCTTTTTTGTACTGCGTTCAAAACTTACTAACATATTAAATACATAGTCGATGGGGGTACAACCAGCCTAGGCTGCGGCCGCTGTACCTATCTATGCCGTAAATTGACAGAATATTGCGTAAAATTGTGTGAACTTGTATGTTTAGTATCAGACGCCAAATTCCAGTTATGGCCACTTAACTAAATAAAAGAGTACCTACGTAGGTAAGTATGTTAATTTAAAGAACCTACTTACATTTTGTTGCTAGCTTTCATGGCATTTAAGTTTCATGTTTTTACCCTATGATCTCTTAAAGCATAAAATTCGATCGGACATCATTCCACGTCGCATTTAAAAAAGTTAATGCATATCTGAGGCGAGATGCCATCAGTGTTGCCAAGGCTATGAATAAGGACTGGCCAAGTGTTTTAACTTTAAGTAGCCAGGAACCAAAAAAAAAAATCGCTGTATTATTTTAAAAATTGGATTACATTTGAAACTGCATAATAAAATTAAACTTAAACTTTAATACGTAGAAATCACTAAGTTGTAAGTACATAAATTAATAGATACCTATACAATTAGTAAATATACAATTGAAGAAGAACATTACTTAGGAAAAGTACCGAATATGATTAAATATTATAAAAAAACAATAGGTACCAATAATATAAGTTACCGGCTAAGTTAGTGACCAAATAAATTCCAACTCTACTGAAAAGCCGAGAGTGATGGTAACACTGGACGCAATGCTCATGCGCCGGGGGTCGATGGGGCAAGACAGTTATAAATTACGCTCTCTTATTCGTCTCGATACGTGTCAAGTCGCTACAATGTGGGAAGCGACGCGAGCGCAACTTAGAACAAACTGTTCACTACTCATATGAAACGCTTTCAAAAATACTGGTACCTATACCTGGAGTGCAAGTCCTTCGAAATATCATTACCCAGAGCTTTAAACAGTAGGTACATATGCCTAGAAATACTATATAATTATAGAAAATAAGCTCTGCTTCTTTCGACCTTTACATACATACATACATATTACGTCTTTATCCCTTACGGGGTAGACAGAGCCTAAGGTAACAAAACCTTAAGGCCACGTTTAGGATTTGTACCTTTTGCTGTAAGAAACTGGTAATTTAAAGCCTAATAATCTAAAAAAACTTAATACTTTATGGTTCTACGTAGGTAACTCTATGACAGTAATTTGCACACAATTTCTATTCATAAACCATTAAATTGTATGGAGCTGACAGCTGTAACAACAGTTCTATTAGTTATATAAAATATGGTCTGGAATCCTAAATAATATGTACCTAGTATAAACCTAGCGTTTAGGTCTTGTTGCCTTAGGCTCTGTCTACAGTGTAGACTCTACACCGTAAGAGATAAAGACTTGATTAATGTATGTATATACCTGGTATATATTTAGAGTTTTTTTTTATAAGTATAATCTCTGTAGAATTTATGCTCCAGGTTGTCTGCATGCAAATGATCAATAAGAACTTAGTTGCCGAGGCGGGTAAGGTGCTGTCTTCTTTCATGATCATGAATAATATAAATCATTGTCATATCAGTCCACAGGCGCTGTATGTAACGTTGGATCTCTAAATGGTAGCCTTAATAGGTACGAGTACGTATGATTGTGTCTGGACATGATGAATCGCACAGCACCATTTTATAAGACAATGACACGATGGGTATCGAGAACGATGAAGCAGTTTGTTTGAACAACGCTGTTGAGATTATGGCATGAATTGAAAATATTAATATATCAAGTGCAAAAAAAATATTGTGTCCATCAGGTGCGAGGAACATATTCACCAGTAGGAAAGCAGCGTAAAACGAGGCTAAGCCAGTTGATTATGCGTAGTATATTTTTAATGGGCTCTCTGTACGTGGGTTTTTAATATTCCGGTTCCCCTTTCTTCAAAGAGGGCGATAACAACGGTTAGATTAGAAAAAAGTCCCCTGAACCAAGCGATTTTCGGAATTGAGGGCTCGAAAGTAATCAATAATTTTATTATTATAAATACAGCGTCATTAATTTTCATTATCACTACAGTCAAGTCGAAAATTGTACAATAGTTTCGCAGCAATGTACAGATTCAAGCTTTTTTGTGCGACATTGTCGAGCATTCCATTTCATAAATCGGCTTCATGCCTTCCCATTGGAATCAAGTTCGATTTTCGCCGGCCGACTCGGATCGGAGTTGACTTAATGAGACCTCCCCGTCAATCGGCTGCCAATACGCGTATGCAAACCCCGGCACTGGCATGCTTTATCCGATCTTGGGCCCGTTTTGTTTTTATTGACTTTTGTTGGCCCGACATAAATAAATCCTTTATTTCTGAGCAAAGACCCAACTTTAACAAAGTTGTGTAGGTACAGACCCGGTGCATTGTAGCAAGAAATTTCTCATTCTGTCTTTACTCAGCTTTCGTTGCCTGTTCATTTAATTACTGTTCAAGGGGTACAAACTATTTACACTAATAAAATAATCTCCTCAAACCTGAAACAGTTCAACGTCCAATGATGTCTGAAAAGCAACCCAAGGTGAATAAATAAAGGTAAAACATAAGCTCGCAGCGTCCATCTATCAGTGTGGTTGACCGCATTTAACTTATTTAGTTTACTGCGTCGAGATGCAGTGTTGAAATATGACTCGATTGTTCGCCGCTCCCGCACAAAAAACTGCCAATTTAGACTTAAAAGTTGAAGAGAAACAAAAGTAAATGCGGAGGATTTATGTGTTTACCGAATGAAGAGACGTGTCGGACTGACGAGCTGCAATTAGGAAGGCCTGGAGGTATCACAAACTTAAAATAATTAGGTTACTACGAATTTGCGATAGCGCCTTCAAAGTTTCATAACAAAATGCTTGTTATTCACCTGTCGGACTTAAAAAAGGAAAAGAAACATTTATGTTACTTATTTCATTTAGCAGTATTTTTTTTTAATGGGTGTTTGTAAACCGATAATTTGAAGTTACTCCGAGCTGGCATTACCAATTTTAAATATGTTTTTCAATTAATTAAAAACGTATTAATGTGATAATACCTACACAATCGTTATTGGCATTTACGAGCATATCGATGCGCCGTCAGTTCGCATTAAACGCCTAACGCTATCTCAGAGCTATCAGCGTTTTTATCAGCAAGCCTTTTAACAAATATCCGTGACAGATTGCGCTATGTGGCCGCGGAATGCACGCAAAGCATTTTAATTAATGCCACACCACGGGCAAATAAATTTTGAATACATTTTACTGGTTAAACTGGCCTACACGTACGTTACAGTGAATTTGGAGCCGATCATACACTTTCATTCCAGCGAAAAATACCTGGTTTTAAACCGCTTTACGGCTGCAATTCACATGAAAACAATTTTCGTTGTAGTATTTGTACATTGTATCTTAAAATTTGTCCGAAACATTTCAGCAACTCAGGTTAGTTTGACGATTACAATTGTAACCAGCATAAGTTGCTCGATATTCAAAGTGTACGGTGTCAACGGTGTGACTTAGTTTAGAATCCACAAATTACAATGAAAAAAACTTTTACAGAAGGTAAAACTAACTTAATGACCTCCTGAAGTGTTCCAGATGAACTTCAATACGGGTTTTTAGTGCTGTCTTGTCGTTGGTTAATTTGGTGTTGTCTTTAGTCAAGCTTAATTCATTGATTATGCTAAGATAATGCATGATCTTTCCCGTATCAGTGATCAATGGTACAAAAAAGCCAATGCGGATGCAACAATAGTAAAAAATCGAATTATGAAGTCAATGAAAGTGGCCAGTATTGTAAATGCTACCGAATATTGGGCGAGGCAAAATGCGACGAGGCAGGAAATGCGCGCGTGCTCGCCGCCGCAGGCGCAGGCGGAGGACTGCATTATTCACTACAATATTATCAATAAATTAATGATCACATTGGGACAACACCGCGCCTCGCATACTCGCGCAGAGAGTACACGATGGACAGAGAATTTACAGAAATGGAAACTAACACGCACGTACGATTTGGTACATGCTACAAATGATACATAAACATCAATCAATAAGCCTTTAATACCACGTTGCGATTAAATATTATCTTTATCTTATATTTTTTAATTGCGGTACATTTATTTACAACACTATGCAAAATGCTGAAAACCTCACCCCGGTCCACAATCAACAGCACACATCCTAACGGAATGCGAAGCCTTCACATAGCAAGCGCGCCCTTTATCTGACACCCAATCGACACCTAATTAACGATACGGCTTCTAAAGGAGCAACTACGCTCGTCTATACGATCCAAGTACGCAGGGTATCTATCGCATCGTTCCCTCCAGCCATCGGCACTCGAGAGCTGCGATCCCAATCTGTTTTTACGGATCGCGCCAATCGTATCTGTAAAAATAAGTACGCTGTGATATTATCAATAAATTAATGCTTACATTCGAACGCCACCGCACATACTAATGGCGTCACGCGGCGTCGTTTTTGTCACAGAGCCTTCGCCATTCAGCTTTCCATTGATACGAGGGGGCAAAAACTGGCCGGTCCGCTTGTAAGTGCAACTCACTAACATTGCCACTTTTTACGTCGGTAACGACAAGGACGTGATTGCTTTTTGTTTCAGCGAGGTGAGGCGAATTTTTAATTGCTTCGAGTTAACAACATTTTGATTCGTTTTTCCAGTAATATTCTTTTAAATTACAACAATGCTAAGACATTTAGTACCCCCACCATAAAAATTTTAGGGAGTATAAGTTCAAACATATTGCGACTCTATGTTGATTCCCCTTTCTCACAATGAAAATAACAGTGGTTTTGGTGTCCTGGGTAAAACGATTGCGAAAAATTTTGGGAATAGTGGTAGCGTATTGTTTAACTGAAACTTATTTAGATATTATAGGAAACGGTAAAGTATTTAAAACAAATATTACCAATATCTAAACGTTCAAATTACTCGCATAGAAGTAAGAAGAAAGAAAAATAGTAAAAAAATTGTTACGCGTCAGCTATTACCCTCTTATTACACCTCTTATTAGCATTTCTATAGTTCGATTATTGGAGTCGATCTCTCCGTTCATTTACTTATCCCAAAATCATAAAAACCAGGCCCAATATTAGATATTTTATTAATATATTTCCAAACTGAGTACTCAATGTAATTAATCCATACAAATGTGAAGAGATATCCAGGTCAGCAAAAAAAGTCAAGATAGATCTTGTTACCTTAGTCTCTTTCTGTCCCTTTAGGGATAATGACGTGATTTACACATAAATAGTAGTATATATTATTTTGTTGAGCAGTGTTACAAACATCACAATAAATCTAGCTGATTTATGAGAAATATCTATTGTTCTTACTAGAACGAGGCATTGCTCGCAATAAATATCACTTTAAGCACCCTATCACTCTTCAATCGACGTGGCTATCCCATCAATTTATTTGCAAGCAAAAAATCTAGGCGTCCTTTCATCGAAGCTCTTACTTTGTACGTTACACGAATTTCATCTTAAGAATGCCCGTAAAAATAAAGTTTTTATTCCAGTCCGAAAATAAGTGTAGTATCATTATATAACAGTAATGAAGGTGCATTAAGCGTCGACAAATTTATAATCATTACATTTTCTTGCACTTAGCCGGGATTACGAGTTACGACATGTCCATAATTAGTATTTTATGTGCATTATAAAAATCGGCGAGTATTGTTCCCGAAAGCGGGGTCGTAAAGTGTGCTATCAACTCGTAAAGGGCTGATGAGCCGCTAAGTTATGGCCAAAATATAAAATTAATCTCTGATGAGAGTGCTCATTACGGAGCGGTATTAAGCGGTAGTTACGATAAAAATGAATTGTATGCAATAAACGCAGTTAATTCGCCCGCAGGTACGCTTGCCTTTTGCCGATCGGCCATTGTCTGGCTTCTTAGTTAGGTATTTTGTTGTGAATGCAATGCAGAGTCTATCATTATTTCCTACATGATGTACCTACTTAGACAGGTAAGTTAATTGTTTACTCATGACATGTAGCGATAGAATGCAACTAAATGCGTAAATGTACTAAACAATTTCATTCGCTTCTAAATAATTATTGAGTTTAATTTTGTCGGTATATTAATTGAGTTTAATTTTGTCGTGCCCTTTGCGGTCTTTCATAGTTACTAATAAGAAGTTCAATCAATATTTTTACGATTCAGTCACTTCGTTGTTCATCTATCTGTCCATATCTGATATGATTTTTTAAATGTAAGATTTTTGAATTGCAAATAATATTTGCGTTTCAGTATAAGTTATCTTCTCGTTAAAGGAACATTTGGTGCTTTTATACACTGACGAGCATAAACAACGGGTCACATTTTCACACAACTTTGTGCTTAATTGACCAGTTATTTTTGCCCCTTAGTAAGTTACTTTTATGAATTCGAATAAGATTATATTGTTAGGCATGAAACCCTCGGATCCCGAGTATTAGTCAATTACGCAATTTGTTATAATTAAATCGCACGCGGTGAGTACTCTCCTATACACTACAGACATCGACTAGATAGGGGTATATACTGATATACCCCTATCTAATCGATGTCTGTAGTGTATAGGAGAGAAGGAGGATGATAGACTGCTATCATCCTCCTTGACGAATATTAGCCAACTGAATCCACGGGATGTCGATACCTACTTTCACAAATTATACTCGTGCAAAGCATCACCTTGGTCCAAGGGTGTTCAAGATTTGGCGTGTGCGGCGAAGCGTCTCATTAAACAGGCTGTATACGCGAGGCCGTTGTTTATGTCAACTCGACCGGCGCGAGCGCACGCGACCCAACGTCCGCAGCTATCACATGAACAAATCGCCGGATCTGTCGTGTGGTTCTCTAAGAATATCTTGTACGGGAAATGATTGCTACACTTGGGAATCAATGATATCTTGACCCATTCACTCGTAAGCATTACACAGAATGAGGTGTCCTGATATTTGGCATTCGGTAAAATCAACAGCAAAATACGGAAGATACTTGACTTCGTGTAATGTTTCTTATGTTTCCGTGCAACCGGGGTTATAAGTTTATTGTCAGCCAAGCGCAGCGATTACTTCAAGAAAGAGTTCTAGTCAGAAAATTTCATTTCTATGTTCCTCTATGTTCCCGATAATTTGACGTCGTACCATAGTGGAGGGTCAGTTGATAATACAGCAAAATAACTATATCTCACGATTGGCCACATTTGCGTTGATATTAGTACTACGACGCAAATAGCTGTGCAGCGGGGAAGGAGCCGTATTTATGGCAGTAGAGCAAGATGCACAGATATATTTGTTATGATATCACTGATGGTCGGACAGAAACCAGTGTTTTGTTTTAACCCTTAATTTGGCAATGTAAACTATATTGGACAAGTTCTAAGAATACCTTGTGTATTTTTTTTACACAGAATTTATGGACTTTTTTAATTACTTATATCAAATTACCCTTTACCATAGGGATATCACTTGATGGTACGGATACCTAACATTTTCACTGGTTGCGGGGTCATTTGTTGAAATTACCTCTATTTAGTATTAAGCTCAGATTAGGTAAAAAGTTATAATGTCAAAATGTATGAAACTATAAAACTTACATCTGGTTTAACAACCACATTAATATTTCCAGCAAGTGGGCTCTCGTAAATTCAGTTGTTATGGTCAATTAATAATGTTCGTACTAAACATCCCTACAGTAGTCTTCTTGCATGAAACTGACAGACACGTGAACAGATGCTATTTCTACATTAAAGACCACTTGCAGCCAAAAATTAAATCTGACTTGAGGCATTAAACCTGGTTTAAGCTTGACAGTTCCATACATTATGACACTACTAAGCTGAGCTTAACACTAAACAGAGATTATTTTTGCCGCAGGACAGGCATAAGGACATACATACAATTGTACCAACGACCGACAGCTGTCAATAGAAGGATACCACAGGAATGTCAATTAAATTGCCCTTACATATACATCAAAGAGCTATCAACTCGGTGCACTCAAGAATCCTTCAGCCTTTTTTACGTTTAGTATCTTTATTTACTACGACTATGACATTCATCACTCAAGACAACTGAAAAGTTCGAATTCTTTTTTTCATTCGTCGTACCTACTCGAAAAATAATGGCGCGAGCCAAGTTCCCAAGTTCAAAAGACATCAACGCGCTCACATAGTTGATGCGAAAACACGCGAACGCCTTCTGACTCTGAAGAAATTAGGTCAAATTCTAATGATTTTAATTGTGCTACATTTTATGTTATCCCAAATTCAAGCCACAAAAATCGCTGACTTATATTGCTACGTTAATTAAATTGATTGCTCTCGTGCCTTGTGCACGCAAGAATAATAGCGTTCGCCAAATAGATACGTGGGGCTGTCACGCTAGCACGCGCGACAGGTCAAGATGCGACGATAATTGAAGGTCGGCCGGCTCTGTTTTGAATTTCAATGACTTAACAAGCGAAGCGCGCCAGATCGCGGGCGAAATCAATTTAATTTAAAAATTCTCTTAGGAAAGAATAACGGACTGTCTCTAATTGAATTCAGCGGTAGCGAATTCGAATTATTTCAATAAGAAAGGGCAGGCGGCGGCGCCGGAGCAAATTGCACCTACCCGCCGATCGGCTTTTGTTCGCCGCCGACGCCCATTGGTCCATTTTAATGAGCTCCGATCAATGGGCGTAATTATTTCTCGTATCATTCTTTGTTCGTCGCGAGCGCGCTGTCATCTCTTATGGCCGCGCACTAGGCCACTTTTTGCGGGCGTTTTTGGCGAATACCCTTATGCGGGTAGTTAGCGTCGTCCAATTATAGTGCGTATGAAGAGGAGGTTGTCGGACAATGCATAACAGCCGATCCTGTTACCGTATATAAACCCTGTAATGAGCCTTCTGTGCTGGAAACGCGGTTTTATTATAAACTTGGGTTTATCTTAAGAGCTATTACTGCCTACGCTTGTGTGCAGGAGCCTTGGTTTTTAATGTGTTTTGCTTTGTAAGCACGTGCGCTTTTTAAAGTTGCTACAACAAAGGCTGGATAAAGTGAAGGAAAATAGAGTTGTTATTGCTATCACGTTGGCTGCGCGGTGTCAAATTAGTCGTTAATTGTAAACGTAGCAAGGAAGGCGGGCATTCATTTAAGTCTTTAATTGTAGAGACTTTGTGTAAGTAATAAGAGCTAACTAGTAGAATAGGTTTTGTTTTATAATTCCGCCTACGTTAACCTCCGCTTCAGTAGAGACCATGGTCTTGCAGGCTCTTCACCTTCGCATCCGCATACGCTTCCACTCTCCTAAGTAAACAACTCTATTAGATAACATCAAGGACCAATCACAAGTCAAAGAAAGCCTTCCGGCGGGTTGTTTATCCGCCTTAGTGGGTAACGTTTCTTGGGCGCAACATAATTGAATAGGTAGATATTTATTTAATTATAATATATTTTTAATATTTAGGTGTATAATTTTTAAGGTTTTTTAGGATTTCGTACCTCAAAACAAAAGGATTACTTTGTTATCCATCTATTTTCCTGTTTGGCTATGTGTCTGTCTATCCGTCTATCCAACCGTCTGTCAAGACTCTTGTTTTTTGTTTCAGGAACGCGTTAAGTTGACAAGTTGAATTTTATATAAAGTATATTCAGGACCTATTGCAACCGTATAAAATAAGTGTTAAAGTTCACTACATCAAAACATACAACCATAAGTATGAAGTGTTAATTCATTCAAAAACCGAAGGATTCAAATTCTTGAAATTCTATAGGCTACCTACTTCCCTTTGAGATGGAATCATGAAATTTGGGAAGATACATTATAATAAGGCATAACTAATTAAACGATGCTACAACTAACATACACAGATTTATGGACGTACACAATAGATACACTCTTTAAATTTATACATACATACATACATAAATCACGTCTTTATCCCTTATAGGATAGACAGAGGCTAAGTTATTTATCTATTTTGCGTAAAGGGTCCAAATTACTACGAAAAGTTAGGTAACAAATTGTATAACCACGCATGTAGGTGCATTTAATTTATGCAAGTATCCAGCCTAATTAAATACGAGAAGAAATTACAAATCGGTTTATATAATACGGATCGAATAAAAACTCACACCAATTATAAGTGGTCCACATTACAGAGCCATAAGCATACATAAATAATTCAAAGCGTATCTTTAATTTCGCATCGTATCCATTATGGTCGTGTAATTATTTTCCGATTGGACGGCTATTTACGGAGCCAATGTATAATTGACTGCTTATTGTTGGGTCCCATATAACGTTTATCGCTTTTGATGACTTGATAACTACGTATAAAGAAACTGAGTCGTATTCAGACTATCAGCGTGGCTAGACAAAGTCACCTTCGACAATCGATAACGTTATGAGAATGAAATGTAATTATGTGGGGTTGACATAAGCCTACGAAAAACCAAGTGATCTAGCGGAACCAATACTACTGGCAAACGTATGTGGACATCGATACGCTTTGGAGCGTATGTCATTTTTCTGACCACGCCACGCGACGCAGTTTGCTAGGCGTAACATTGATTTTTTTAATGTAACTTATCTTTGCAGTAACTATGCGCGCCTGTAAACGCATAATATCAGTTAAGTATGTCGTAGATGCAAAATTTACACACGTATAAAATGAACCTTAAAAAGTGTGAAACGCGGAATGTGACTTGACTTTGGAATGAAAAATAACCTTTCAGCATACATCATTAACAGCCGGTCCTCTTAGTGGCGAGGCGATCAGCGAGACGTCAGATGACACTTGCGGGCACGGGCACGAGCCCGCCGACACCAATTACCAACCTTCTTTGCATCGTAAATCTGCTGTCACTGGGGATCAGAGGGATACGGGTAGCAGATCAAGATTACGTTCTTTGGCATGGATTAAAATTGCGGAACTCTGCGAATAAAGTATAAGAAAGTACTTCTGGTGTGTGACGTGGACATTTTTTTTCGGTGATGTTTAGTTTATTTAAGGACGAGTAGATAATTTTAAACTGGCGTTTATCTACGGGCTGGTTCTTTCTAGAGTCACTTATATAATTATTTTTGTTTTACTGATGGATTTAAACTATTTAAACGTAGATACTTAATTTTGTAAATATGCAACATTGGCATTATGCAAACTCTAGAGACATGACAATTTACATGGATGTTCTTCATACAAGATAAACGAAATGAATGAAAAAGACTCATGGTATTCAGCAAAAACTCCTAATTTCAACCGCTATAGACCGACCGCTCAAGCTCAAATGAGTCCTCGCCCGCGCGGCACAGGGGCGCAGGGTGGGACGAAAAAGGGGGCCGAGAGGTGCGGGCGGCAGGCGCACTACCCGCCCGGACCTCTCTCAGCCCCCCTGCACCGCGCGGGCGAGGACTCATTTAAACGGACGGTCTATAGATCATTGGGTTAATGCGATGCGAGAGAAGCTGCAAATAAAAACTACAGCAAACAATCGAGTATCTAAGTGACTCGGAACTAGGAAGCGTATTTCAAAATCTTTTCATTTCCATCACCTGAAACCTAACTTACTGTAACATTATATTCATCTGTCACACATAAATTCGACATTCGAGCACTCATTAAGCTTAATTTCTTAATCGTATGCTTAATTGAAATATTAAGCCAGTCATGTCGCCTTCGTTTTGGTCGCGTTCCTTTTGGCCAACACCGGGAGCTCGAGTGCTGTGGCGACATCCACAATTAAACTTGGATTTTGAAATAAATGTGGTGATTACGGTGACAGTGGAGCCGAAGTGGACTCGACATTTGAAAGGGCATAAGACCACTCTGACCATACATCATTAAACTTTGAATAAAACTTTCAAGTACGCAGTCCCGTCGACGGTGATGGCTTTATTTTTATGATACTAGAAGCAATTATTTCGAAACGAATCGACTGATTTCAGAGCACGGACACGAACAAAAAGATTTCGTGCCCGCACTTCGTTACGCTTCCTATAAACAACTTAATAATTCTTTCGAGCGGGTCAAAAGAGCTGCGGTGGATAATATTTAAGACTGTTAATTACAATTTATGATTAGCAGCTTGCAATTAATCAGGCCTGTCACTGTTAATCAATGCCCATTCGACGAGTTTATTAAGACGTCACAATTTATTTGAGCTCGGAATAATGACACAATTCGAGTTCAAATTATAGTTGGCTTGGCACTGTAACAATATAAAAATACAAGTACAATTTGCAATTTAATGTTCACGGTTATCTTTTTGTGAAATTGAATTGGTTATGTTCGTAGAGTCTCAGGATTTAGTTATGTAGCGATGGAAAGAGGTCGGACGGTTAAACTTTTGTTCCTTTGGCGTGGGATAGGAGTATACAATGAATTATGCTTTAGAGATTCCACATCGCAAGATACAGGTGGTACCCAAATACCAAAATACCCAGAGCCTAAATAAAGTACGCCTTCATTTCCATAGCTGTCGAGAATGCTAGCAGATCTAGTCTTTTTTGTTCAATTGACGTCTTTTATAATATATTAAATTATTTTTTCATTGCAACTACAGAAACATGATCAAGAAAATCATGTTCAAGCCGCATTACGAATACAAATTAAAACAGTCGATATCGTTTATTGACACCAAAACGACGCACGAAAAGCAACACTGATCTTCTGTCAATTATCCCAGCGAAACTTTGTCGCACTTATCTCCCCGATAAAGTCATAAGCTTTATTACCGGCGGCGTGTCCCGTGTAACGTGGAAAGGTTGCATGTGAGTGAAAAACGAGCACGATTACGGACGTAGGCGACGTTGACAAAAGTTAATGCACGTTTTCGCCCACGCGCCGCGCCGGGTCGGGTGGGGTTGCGGATGCCTCTGTACAAAAACCTCTGTGAGCGACCTAAGAGCCTGCCTACGCATTTTTAGTTCGACAGCGACAGTATAGAACAGGGATCACTAGTTACATAGTGGGTCCGTATAAAAAAATCATAAGTTTGTCGCGAGCCGTTCGACAGATGTCGAATAGCAACTAGCAACCATGATTAAAATTAACTGTTTTTTGAGATAGGATTTAAAATTCGCGCTCTGCTATTTAATGCCCCTTGGTAGGTAGCCTACGTATTTCTGATGTTTATGTACTGATAGGATGAAAAATCAGAGTGATAAATGACACAAAGAGGCTCTATTACTAAACAAAAACTAACGGCTGAACTCAGGTTATGACTTGTTGCTAAAAACTTTTGTTTCCGTATTTTCTACAAAAGGGTAAATACATACTTGCATTAGTTTGTACTGTACTGCTGGTGTTACTATGTAAGACTTGTTAAAATCAAATAAATACTTTTTACTTTACCTACATATTTTTATTCAAGCAATCTGTGACATCCTTAAGCTAAAGTACTGGAATTAAATCATCGCCGTCCGAAGCGCCTCGTGCGGCGCTGCGCCGATAACTCGGCCACGTTCACTTATCAATGAAGCTTTACTTGCTGTTAGTTAAATACTGTTATTGGCAGAGTGCAAAGCGGGTGGAGGGGGTAGCCTAAACGATCACAGCGCTCGCTACGGCTAAAATTGTCATTTTTGTCGCTGATTTGAGCTGTCAAATCCATATTGCAGTAAACATTTTCTAATCGTTTTTGAGATAAAAATATGGTCCTGGTAAGATGTGTTGTTGTGAATTGTAATAACACCAAGAAGAATAGCGACTGTAAATTGTACCAATTTCCAAGACCATGGTGGAAACGAGACCAAAGAAATAAGTGGATATTTGCCGTAAGAAAAAAAAAGCAAGTTACCTAACCTCTAAAATTTCACTGAAAACAACAATTTTAATATTATTGGCAATAATGTTACTGACTACCATTGTCCAAAATTGTGTAATATAGTAAAATAACACAAGATTTCATTAATATTTTTCACAATATTTACTTACTTCTTGTTTGACAGCGGTGACAATATTGTCCATAATGGCCGCCTATCACGTGGCGCTGTCGTCGCGCACGGTCCCATACATACATAAATCACGTCTTTTTCCCCTACGGGGTAGTCAGAGCCTAGGCCTAAGGTAACAAGACCTAAATACTGTTATCAAAGTAGGTATCGCACATTATGTTTATTTTAAAATAAACCACTGTTTACAGTGCTTCTATTTTCTTAATGACTCCTGGCAAACTTCGTTTTTCATATGACTGAAGTCTGAACTGAAGAAAAACAAAGATTGCCGAAAGGTATTTAGAAAAAATAGTACTGTAGGTACTTAATTAGGTTCCCTGTGCTCAGCCCAAAGAGACCGAGTGATTGGGTTCGAATCTGATCTCACACCAGTTACACCTCTGACTACAAAATACATTTGAAATTTATCATGATTTTTCAGTGAAGAAAAACCTGTGAAGAAATTCAATGGTGTGTGTTAACTGGGCCCGCGTGGAAGCTATTCCTATGCCCTTCCTATCTTCCTATTTTTTTCATTCTATGTCATTCCCCATTATGCAAATGGGCGGCTAAATTTATAAGGCATCGTCTATCAAAACTGTTGAACTCTCTTATTACAGGATACACTTGTAATGGTTCAGGCTCAGGGTAATCCAACCGTAGTATTCTGGTCCGGCTGACGTGTGTTTTCCGGCGAGCGGCAGCGGCGGCAATTCCATTGTTCTACCGCTAATTGAATCGATGCCACTGATAGATTGTAGCGTTAACGCGGCTGGTGGCACCACGGGCCGTGTGACTATGGTTTAAGCTGATTAACAACGAAAGATTAGCGTTAGTCGAGTAGAGATTACTAGTAAGATTCAGGATTCTCTGTCAATGGTTGAGCAAGCAATGCAATGAATATAATGAAGAAAGATTTTAGATCCTTGAAGCTATTTATTTATTGAGACGGAGATAAAAGAAAAACTTGGAATAAAAAATATACCGATGAGTTGAAGCTGAAAATCAAAATAAATATTTTTTGTTCTATCAGTGTTTTCGGACGACTGCGTTGCCGAATTTTCGCGGCAAGAAACTTTATAAAAAGATTTTCGGAAAACTTATAAACAAAACAAAAAATATCTAAGTGAAAATACATACATATATAAGCCACGTTTTTATGCCTTAAGTGAATATAAACACCAATAATCAATTAAATGCTTAATATCAAATTTTCAAAATCTTTCTAAGTGCTCATATTTTAACCTCAGCTGTCTATGTTTAACTAAATCTTGAAAACCCAATTAAATCCACTCCCAACTGTCGAAATTGAAAAAGGTATGATAGAGACCTAGTAAATAATCCTTTCCCATATTTTCCATCAAATTAGAAAGGGCCGGCAACGCACTTGTGATCCCCCGGGTCTTGCAGGTGTCCCTGGGCGACGGTGATTGCTTTCCATCAGGTGACCCGTCTGCTCGTTTGCCCCTCTTACATAAAAAAAAAAAAATCTGAAACACACGATGGGAAAGGATTTTGCACTTCATCTGTGCCTACTCGTACGTAGCAGAAGAAAGAAGGATACGCTGCCAGCAGCTTTCATTAGGACTTCTTTTTCCTCTTGTTTGTTTAAGTTGTTTTTATATACAATTACATTACAAAAGGTCTACTTAACTGTCTTCCAGTGCACACACAAGTGAATTCACGAAGTCCAAATTACCAGGCCAAGGCCTTTACCTTCGGCCGGCGCTGGCGGTGCCACCGGGCGCTCCGTAACGAATCGTTAACGCTACCGGACAATGGACAAATCGAATCTGTCATGGGCGCCCGCACAGCCTAACATTACATGCCTAACTGTATAATAATAGACAAATGTTTTTAAGCGCAGCCGATCGCTCAAAGAGTTTTAATCAAGAAAATTTAAGATCTTCGTCTGTTTCAAATAGGTTCTTAATTCAACTGTATATTGTTTTTCTGTGTTGTCCGTTGATATTTTCGTCGGCTATAAACCGATTTCAATGATTCTTCTTAACTTGATGGAACATACTCGTATCTATGTCGGGAATGTTGGACCCGTTTTAGTTTGGCCAAAATCGATTTTATTTACATTTGGATTCGGTTGATATTTCTATTTGAAGAAAAAATACACACATTGACATAAACGCCAAACTTAAACAACTATCCGAACTACCAGATTAAAGTCGCCGAGGCAATTTTTAAAACAAGCAAGTCCGCAAGTTGACATTACAGTATCATTACAACTTATTAGTTATTGATTTGCGATTTTCCCATTACGGGTACCCATTAATTCTGCGGACATAATCACCCTTAAGTACGGCCCCGGTTATTTACGAAGACCGATAAATCTCAAGCCATCAGTGCCATCACCACAAAACACTTACGACGGGAGTTGCCTTTACTTTATATTAGATTCTGCCCGCGACTTTGTCTGCTTAGATTTGTACATATTAATCTTCCTCTTGAATAATTCATCTATTAAAAAAAACCTTAAAGATCTGAGTATGTATAGGGACAGACAGACAGCGGAAAGCGACTTTGTTTTGTACTATGAAGTGATTAACATAACACTGTTTCTGCAAATTCTTCAAGGCAATGCATAGGCACGTGCCCACTCCTAAATTCGAAATTCAAAGTTTGAGTCTTGCAATATTTGTTACAGTAATAAGTACTGTTTAGTTTTAGAGTGAGAAGGCAGATATGTTACAGATTTGGGTTTAAGCCCAAGCACACTATTTACGTGTCATTATGGCAATACAATACAATGGAAATTAACGTGACATTTAGTGTGAAAGGCTTTTATTGAGGATCAAGATTCAAACGGCTCGGCTATTTCAAAAACCTGATCTTGTCTACTCTCCTCATAAGCACTCTGTGCGAGCCACGCATCCACTCAGAAAAACGGGCGTTGAGGCCAGCGGGCACGAAAACAATGGACTTTCATACGGCACTATGCTGCACTGAACACGCAAAAACTGGATAACTGATGTTTCCTTACACGCGTGCTTTGTTCCGATAATACGGGTGTGGGTGGGAGGAGGGTGGCTCATGAGTAATAAGTATAAACTAGATCAAGGTGAGCTAAGAGCCGGACCTAGGGTAGAGCGAGTACCGTCACTTAGGCCTATAATTAGTAGTAGCGCGCAGTGGGTGGTCGCCAGGGTAGTTAGCAGAAAGGTGCAACACAATTCTATACGTTATTTACCCTGGCAACCCCCCTGCACGCTCTAGCCCAGAGGTTTTTAAACTTATTCACTACGCGTACCTTTTCCAAAAAGAATAAATCTACGCCCCCCTTTGCCCAGCCCGTGGGCCGTAAGGCGGAAACACAGGTAATTTGTTAATAAGGTCCTATAAGGTCCAAGATCGTAGCCCCGTCCCCCCTTTGCAGGTCTCTGCGCCCCCCTCGGGTGGCGCGCTCCCCTTGTGTAGCGCGCCCCCCACTTTTAAAATCACTGCCCTAATAGTAAGGGGCGTATAAATCGGGTAGTAAGAGGCGGGGAAAACAAATTTTCCCGGCAGTGACGGTTGGTTGACTACGTCTTAAACAGTTATTAAAATCGAAGGGCACCCAAACATAATACCTAGCTACGATAAAAGTGCGATAACAACTAACTGAACTTGTTCAATATCAAGTCGATTTAAAAAGAAATGACTTTGAAACTGTTATTTCAATCGACAACTGATTCGAGTCATCGATTAGCGAGATTAACCACGACAGCTGCAATTCTTTATTCCGTAGTTATCATAGGTTATATTATACTCAAGCTAAATAATAAGTCAAAACGGGTCCTGCAAACAGCGAAAACAACCACATTTTGCCAAGCAAACTGTTAAGATGTAGTTTAAAATTAAAATTACTTTGCTATTCGTAGAAAGACCTTACAAAACTTGCATAATGCACAAAGTTTCATCTTTATTCAGAGTTCATTGCGTATTCCGCTCGGTAAATTAATGCTGGCTAAATTAGATGGATAATAGCTAATCATAATTTGTGCGCGCGGTTTCGTAATGCATGATTGTATGCATCTCTTGGTGCCACGCTTTGTGTGCGAGCCGCCGCCGTACACACACGTTGCATGCTTATTCTATAGAAAAACGCGAGTAGAACTGCAACTAGTGCAAGTAAAAGATTAAATTATTGCTAAAATTTTACATAGAACGTACCAGTTACGTCTCTTCCCGCGCAGATGGTAAAAGCCCATCGAGGGATTAGGCGAAAATCTTAGGGATCATGTTATACAGGCGATGTGGCTAGCAACCCATCACTGTTTTGATTCCCCTTGCCATGCATACGCCCACAATCATGCTAAACGTGGTCTTTAGGTCTTGTTGCCTTAGGCTCTTTCTACTCCGTAAGGGATAAAGACGTGATTTATGTATGTATGCATGTAAAATTTTGCAAGGTAAGTACCAGTATCGAAGGGCTTGTATTGAACTTGTTTATTAACCGTAAGTTATTTGAGAATCGAGATCTATTTAAAAGAAACGGAATAACAGGAAAAAGTAATACCATAACTAACAAAGACTTAGCCTAATACAATCTTAGATATACTCGTAAGTATTTAGATTCTTGATTTTTTTTTAATAGTAACTGCTGAAGGGATTTTCACGGCATTTTCAAAAGTAGATAAATCTTACCTCGGAGCAACGGGTTTGAAATAATAGTGCCATTAAAATTCTAAGTGAAGTCCAAGTCCAATTGAATGAAGTCGCTGGCGCCAACTAGCGTTAAATAAAATTCACATAAACAAAAGCACTAAGTACCTGCGCACAGTATTACACTACCCGAATCCGGGGGCCGTTGTTAAAGTTAATAACATAATTTCAAAAGTAATTACTTCACTAATTATCCGTTCTCGCCCAGTTGTGAGAGCTGCGCCGGCGCGGGCATGCTTTGACTTGATTAACTAATAAACGTCTAAGCATGATGACCCGACGGAGGCACTCGGAATAGTTTTTGTATTGAAAGAAACAAATCAATGCTACCGCAATTACGAACGCACGAACTGCTATAATTTATAGTTACTTTTAGGAGTGTGCATAGGTTCTATGGCTAAGTTTTTTAATTGCACACGATGTCTGTGACAACTGGATGAGAGATGGTAGAAAAAAATTGTGGAAAAATACTTCTACTACCTACGTACATTCAAAATGGTTCACTAATTCAGTTGAAATAGGTATGTCCTCTATTGTGGCACCTACATCTATCTCTATTTGGCTCTATTCTGTGGTACTAAGAGCTGAATATGCAATTCCTCTTTTCAATCGAGCGTAAAATTTCCGGTCAGAACATGAAAGTGATTCGTTGACCAACGCAAATCCGCTCTCGTCTGCGGAATATTACCTTTTGAAGTAAGCGCGCACTTTTCAATCGGCTATTTCTAAGCTCGCTACGTCGTGTAAATTCACCATTCGATCCGCGACTGATTGTTGAAATTGTATAGAAATCCCTGCAAACCGGCAAGTATAATTATTGGCCGTGTCAAGTTGCGCCACGCGCAAGCGCACGCTCGGAGCTTCGCAAATTGTGAAGCACGGACAGGTTGCATTTTCCTCCCGTAATAACATGTCATCGACCTAAAATGTCGAAACTATTTGATGTCGACATGGCGGCTCGGAGTCGCTCGCAGGACAAGACAATACTTGTCGTCAAATTATTCATAGTAACAAAAAAAGTATGTAGTCAATATTTACAGACAAGTTCTTGTTTCTTGTACAGAATTGAACCTATTTTAAAATTAGAATGTAGACTTGAAAAATAAACATGAAATATCCTGTAGTGAGCATGACATCAGTACACTGTGGCTACAAAAAGTCACTGTCTGCTATCGATAACGCTAAGAGAATAGAATGAAATGAAAGGAATTGACATAAGACAAGGTAAGACTATGTAAAACCACGTGACACGTGATCTAGCGAAATAAATATCACTGGCAAACGTATGTTGACTTCGAAACGCTTCGTAGCGTATGTCACTTGTCTAGCCAAGCTAAAGTGCTAGAGTAACATTATTAATCCGTCCTAGGATCAGGAGTCAACCACAAGATAAGGTCTTTTTTTCACCCTTGCCTCGCGTTACCTCAAAATTAGTATAAAATAAAAAGATGACAATAACCGCCATTTTTTCTCAGCTTTTGGTAATTTGACGCATATCACTATTCACTAACAGTGCCCCACTGATTGGTGGCTAAGCAAACGCGCAGCCAGAGGCGCCGCGTTAACAAATGATGATTGTCCCGACCGAGTGTTTATTATCTGAAGACGAATGGCCCGTATTAAGTCAGGCGCTTGCCTCTGTAATGATCCTTTTAATTACGACTATATACACGTATGCAAATAAGCCGGGACGTCTGGCCGCAGTAAATGATCTTGAGCTGCACATAAAATTGAGCACTTATGTACTCGTAAATACTACGCCGCGAAATAAACCACAGTGGACAATGCGTAGGAACGCAAACGCCGCATATATAACTCTTTATTAGCCTTAAGAGCCACTTGCAGCAAAAATTGCCCGGTTTATATCGTTAAACCTGATTTCAATTTGATAGTACAATAGGGACATATCGATACTACGTACTAAACGGAGATTAAAACTAAAACTTGTTTTTTTTGGCTGCAAGACGGCTACATAAAGTATGGTCATTTTATGGTGATGATGCTACATTAAATTAAGCTACTATTTAATATACCTGGCCGTCATTCTGTATTTGTGCCTTTTGAATGAGACCGTAGGCATAAGTCGTAAATCGAATGTAATTCTATGGAATATTTGAATCACAATAGATTGCGACGACCAACCAAAGATTGAAGCAATTGGTGGAAGTGATCGTCATTAAAAAATATACCTAGTTAAATGTGTAAACAGACCCTGTCCTCTCAGCAAACTCTACATTTATTTTCTGGTTTTAAAATTTAACTGAATAAAAAAGCATTGTTAATGTTCGGACCTCAATGAATGTGCCTGATTCTGACGGATAATATACTGACGAGAAGAAATAAAGGGGCACTTTCCGCACAAAATTGTATAAAAGTGACCCATTATTATTTGCTCGCTATACATGTGGCATCCAAACGCGTAGATTAATCAAAACTTTTAACAAGATAATAATAAGATACCTACTAATAAACACGGTGGCCGTCATCTTGAATGACAACTAACCTACTGTAACATCGAAACATTTCGATATACGTAAAAGTAACAATGCGCAAACAAATGAATGCAATATACAGTTAAAATCATATTTCCGCGAAGTTTTCGTCACTTCACTCGAAGCTTGTTATTATGATGATAATCGGGTATCGCAACTGATTCTTATTCCAGTTTGTGAGCGGTTTCGAGATATTCGTGCACTTTATATTATTTTCCTTCATAAATGTAATAGTGGAGGCAAAATACGTGAAATTTCCCTTAAGTCAGGAAATAATTCTAAGAACTGATAAAAACAATTGTTTTTGATTTGTATGGGTTAGAAATGGAACTTAATACATCACTTGATATATTCACCCCCCCGGAAAGGGGTGGAATTGGTTGAAAATGGTGTAATAGTAATAACTAAGAAGAAAAAATAGGTGTAGTCTGTGCAATTTGCCATACGTTTTATTACATCTTAATCTATATTTGCACCCATTATTTAGCTCAATTCAAGCTACGGAACATACAAAAAAAAAATCATATAACTAAAAATATACTTTTTGGCATTGCGGCCCCGGGAAAAATACAGAACGCGGTGCAAATTGAGGAAATGATGAGAAAATATATCAAAACACAATACCAAATTTGCACCAGGGTGCGACACCTGGAAAGTAGTTTTCTATGTTTTACTGTCTTTGTACTTCGGGGGAAATTTTGAAATTAATAAAAATTGTCACAATCGTCTTAACTTGGTTTGATTTACATTCGCACCCCATAAAAAATTGACATTTCTACACGGAACATGCGGTTCTGTAATACTACCCGCTACCTAGCGTTCGCTGCTATTCCTTGCGTTTAGATAGAACTATGTTTACCAAACTTCCAGTTAAAATTTTCTTTTTTTTATTGAGTGCGAATGTAGTATCTTTTAAATATGTGTTATTTATAAATTTTCACGACTATCTTAATTTCCCCCGAAGTACAATCTACAAAAGAGTGAAAAAAAACATGTTCCATACTTTGCACGGGGGTGCAAAGTTACCTGGGTGTTTATAATACTTTGAAAAGCTTAATCTAAGTTTGCACCAACCGTCTGAATTATCCTCGAGCCGCAATCAGAAAAAAATATTTTACCAAGATTCTATACATCGTACACCTTTTTAATTAACATACATTATGTACCAAAGGGGACCCTTCACGTGGCTAAACTTGCGCTTAATACCTTTTATCATACTCCAAAATAACGGCATTTGAAGTTTATACCTAATATTTTAAAGTGTTCCGTACATGATAGAATGGTGCAAACCGAGGGAAAGCATCTAGTCGTGCCCTCTAACGATTCCACAAAAAAACACGACTACACGAATTACTTCCATACTTTTCCGTAATTCGACTATACTATAACACCGGACGCAAACGCAAGCGCGTGAAATAATAATCAAGTTTGGAACTACTTAGGTACCTACATGACATTATTCTTACGTATACAGATATTAAAGTTGCCTAAAAGGTAAATACTTCTACCAATAAAATTGCCTAAAAATTCTCGTAAAAAGATGAAGCATGTAAAGTATTGGTAAAACCAAAATACACTTCTATACGTGGTTACACTATTGCTTGATAGTTTAGATTTCGAACTATACAAATAATTCTGCATAGACTAGATTGTTTGTTTGTACAAAATTCAGGTTCTCAACCCAAACTAAGCTGTCTAATATAAGATAAGTATTTATCTAGACACGGAAACTTAAAACGGTCGTCTTTCCTAACTATAGTTTCAAAACTTTGCACTTATTAATCATTTTAAAAACAACGCCGTCAAAGGCTGATTTCCATGTTGAACATACTGGTGATTAAAGTTCTAAAAAAGACGATCAAAGAAAATTAATCATCAATCATCGTGTCCATCAACTTAAGCGAGCTTATCTGCTCGTATTAGTAGCCCTTCCTTAATAGTTATCACGCATATTTTGTACGACGGTCTCGATACTTAGACCTTATTACTAATTAGCGCTCGATAACACGCTCTTAATGGCCGTGTAATGGTAATTGATGCTCATAACATTTTTGTAAGGCTCCGATACAATCTTGTAAGATTTATCGTAAGTAATTTTAATATCGTACGTAATTAAATTAGGAGTCTAGAATTTTCCACTCGGCTTGCACTAAAGCTTCAATGGTTTAGGGCGGCGACTTTTTTTTCTGGGATTGTTACTCTAATAAAATTGCTTCTGATTGGTCGATAAATTGTTCCGTCGAATTGAGAATTAGCTTCGAATTTTCGTCGAGTTGGATTATTCGGAATAGTAAGAGTTACTTCTAGTTTTTACCCGACTACTGCATAGCCAAAAAGGAGGGTTATGATTTTTTCGTAGCACTGCTACACATCGTGCTACATACTTATCCACTTAAACCACATATTTGTAAATGCTTTAAGCTTATGTTAACCTAACATAAGTTTGTCTTTATCAGTCGATTTGACTTTTATTTTGCCAAAAGTAAACTAAACATGACTACATTATTTTATAACAGATGAGCAACATTTTATGAGTAGGTAATAAATAAGTAAATGTTTCAATTTTTAAAAAATGGTAGGTAAATTAGTGCTTTACCGTTTTTAAGGAGATTAATGATTAATTTAGGATATTACCAGGATCAAATCGACTTAAAAAAATTTATATATACCTATGTGTAATAATATTCTAAAGCAAAAAATACTCCAGTAAAACTGACGACCGAAAATCAAATTTGAATAAAGGTACGTATTAAGAAAACTTGCTTTATGCAAAAGAATAACGCAGAAAATCTAATGTATTAACCTCTCTATGCTGTCAACAACATGCCATTAATAAAATTATAATAAAAAAAAATAACATAACTCATGTGTAAGTCACATTATAACACATACAGATTCAGATCTGTAGTTTAGGTACCTGACATTTTTATAATACATAATTATTATTTTATTTCAAATGTACAATAAATTGTTTATAATCGTGTGAAGACTGCTAGAAGTCAGGGGGTTATAGGCCAGTACGGGAACTAAATTGAACTCACAAAACTCACAAGTGCGCAATTTTTTGTAGACAGTTAGAATTGACTGAGTACTACTGGTAAAAAAAAAATATAACAGATTTTGACATTGCGTTATTTAATATTTAAGTTTTTGTTAGTAAAGCGTGTAAATCCATAGAAAAAATATACAAGTGTAATTTTTCTGTACTAGATTATTGCATTTAACTATAAGAACATCACCTGTAGTATTCTAACAGTTTCGTCAAGAGCTTACGTCAGCATAATTAGAAACTCGAAAAAAAATTATAAATCTCTAAAAAAAAATTACAAGTGAATGGTGGCTGCTGAAATGTGTTCAAAACTGTCATAAGTATCGACAGTATTGAATTCTAACAGATTTGTCAATAGTGTATTTTTTTATCAACAACGTAATTTTCAAAATGCTCTATTTTCCATAAAAAAAATCTCATAATTCTCAAGTCGGCTTATTTGATTCGGTTTCATTGTAGTAATCTATAGGCAGAAATTCTAACGAATTCATCAATAGCTTCAAATTTTATTAACTAATCAGTTCTATAAGAAACGAATGTAGGATTTGAATTGCGCGGGAACCTTGTACGCCGGCAGAGCAACGGCTGGACCAATCACAGCACGGCTTTGCTTAGCGGCCGCGCCGGCCGCAGTCAGCTGTAGTTCAACGTACAGCGCGTTGTTGTAAACAAAATAATGCTCCGCAAAACTGCTGTTGAACGTTTGGCCTAAAAACTGTAATTAAATCGTGGCCCATTTTAGACGCTTGGGAATATTTTTTTATAATGCTATAACACTTAGCCGATGTGAAAAATATAATTCCATGACAATTGTGTCACCCACGCGAATGTGAGCGGTCGCCTTCACATTTTAAGCTTTTAATTGCATATAAAATTGAAAACGTAAATAAATAAATTTGTTTTTTATATTATTTGATGATATAATCGCTGTTCAAGTAATGGTTCCAAAATTAGAGGTATGAGCTAATAGTTGAACGGTGTTCAACTAATGGGCAAAGTGGTCTTTTTTCAAATGCATTTATAAAATCGCACAAAAATGATAGATGCACCGTTTATGGCTCAAATTAATTGTATACCTATCGTAGATATTTTAACTAAAACTTGAACAAAATATTTTGTTCCTAATCTTCCCGATTTTTGATATTTTTGTTGTATGGGAATCGCGACTGTTCAACTATTATTTAATGCCCAAAACTTGAACGAAGAAATGTTACTGGTTCAACTTTTGGTTTCTATTCAAGTAGATGAACATTGAATCGATTTAATTAGTTCATCTTATAGATTTCTTGGCCTAAACTTGAAGTAACAACATTTTGTCGTTCATGTTTGGGGTAGGGTATTTAAGTGAACATTTTCATAAGGTAAAAAAATACTTTGTGTAACTTATAACTATAATTAATTAATTTAGAATATTCAATATAGATACAAAGGTACCCTTGAGATCGTAAAATTTTATTTGAAATTTTATTTTATATCGATGGCCCAGACGAATAAACGTGCAAATGTCATTACAAGTAAATGACATTTGCACGTTTATTCGTCTGGGCCATCGATATGGCCGCTGGGCCAAATTCGAGCGAAGCAACCGTCAACTTTGCCTGTGCTGGCAAAGTTCTAGGTGATCTGATAAATCTACTGATCAAGTAAGATTAAACATACATACATAAATTACGTTATCATCCCTTACGGGGTAGACAGAGCCCAAGGTAACAAGACCTAAAGGCCATGAAAAGCTAAGATTATTCTACTAAAAATACACGTCTTGGAACATTTCGTATATAAAAGATCAAAATTAATGTGTGGTTAACCACTAGGTATACGTTGCTTTAGTACTTTCTAGCTATTTTGTACTAAGGAATCGGGCAAAGTTGGACTACGCTATAGCTTGAAGGAGTTGAGTGTAGGTTTTTGCTAATTGGTATAAACGCTGGATAGCTTAACCGCTTACAGCGGATGTTCAATGATTTATATAATTTTCGTGAATTGATAAGATCCAATATTGTCTTTGATTTCTGCGATATATATTCATGAAATAAAACCGTCGTTTTAAATTTTATTAGAGACACTTACGTGAAACCTACTTAAAAGAAATCAATGACAATCATTAGTTATGTTTTGGGTAAGTGCCGTAATATAATAACGTTTTTTTTATTGGTGGCATCCAAAACTGAAAAAAAGAGAGGCTATATGAACGGACTAGATTCGAAAAAGCCGTAAAAAGATTCGCAATAATCAAATAAGTTTATCTCAGGCAAGCTCAACCTACAATGCAATGGAGGTAATTGCGAAGAATCTCCAAAGAAATCGCTCGTTCGGTCCTAGATGATTGGGGAATCGGCAGATCCCGAGTACGAGCATACTAACATAGCGACGGTGAAGAAGCAAGATCTTCTATTTTGTAATTTCGGCTTAATGTAAGATATGAGCTATGGGTTCTCTCCTACGAATAATAATAACTCAAGAAGCGTAACTAAGCCCGAAAAATCATTCCCCGCGAAGTGAACCGCAGGGGGCGGGGCTTAAAATATGTACCGCGTGGCGAATTAGTTCGGCCGGGACGCTCGAGCCGTTATCGTGATGTTATCATTGTATTTTTGCGCTAATACATTAGAAAAATATGCCATCGTGTTGTGTGAAGTGGCGTAGAAGCCATTCAGATATGAAAAATAGAGGACTCACCTTTCATATGTATGTAAATAACTATTTTAGGACACCATACTTGACGACTGGATGCATGCGATCCACGCACCCTTCCCTTACCGCAAGTAGGCGGACACAATCACGACACGCGGACTAATCGTGTGTAAGTATTGTCTATGTGAGTGACAAGTGTCACGTTTGCATTGCTGTTAGTTTGTGTGCGTAAGTGGAATGACAATCGAAGCAGCAACTGTTAGGGAATTACGCTTCTTGACTTATTATTATTCGTAGGGTTCTCTCAATAGAATTCAAACTACAATAATTAAAATTTGTAAGATCGGATAAGGAGATCTTGCTTCTTCCCCGTCGATAAGCAAGATAGCTTAGATTAACCAAATGATTATGATTATTATTAAAATATTTATTGTAAAGAGGTTTCTACGCTTACATAATTTTCGTGAAATGTGTGGCTGGCAACTGTTTGCATCTTGTTTTTGTGTTCGAAATAAAGCAAGATGCAAATAGTGACCGGCCACATATTTCACTAAAATGATGACCCGTTCGGAACCTCTAAACAGAATGGAACAATAAGGGCTGATTTGTTAAATTTGGATTTTATTTATTACATTTTACAGTATCTCTATAATTATGTAAAATCCATTAATTTATTTCAGTATAAAAATACACTAGGATATATATATATATATATATATATATATATATATTTCGTTTATTTCAGAAATACACGTAACTACACGTTTATTCGTGTATATTTGTTTAGTGGGCAATGTTCAATTAAGGGCAAAGTTGACCACCTATCCACTATTACTTTACTATCAATATGTTAGTTCATCTTTTGGGGTCAATTCGTTCATAAATAGGGCACATCGTTCAACTTTAGGGGAATTTGCCTTATTTTGGCAAACATATTTTTTTTGTATAGATCCGTTTGTAATATAAGGTTTTGAAATCGTAAAATGCAAAGTCGACTATGTGCTTAGCGTTATAAAAAAATTCACTATCATACATGGCTTACAACACTTCGAAAAAAGGGTTCAAAGGAGGGGTAGTCGCTTAATCGTTCAACTTTTGGTGACTTCACCCTAGGTACTACGGCACCAATAGACATGACCCAATAATGCACAAAAACTCTTATTTAAAAGACACTAAGGCAAGGGTCATTCCATTATCGCGGGAGCGCAACGTTTGGACGCCTGTTTTAGTTCGGCCTGGTTGAGTAAAAAACATTTTTGATTAAATTGGTGTTTAAAGGACTACATTTTAGTATGCTTACTTTATATTAGTTGGCAAAAATGTTAATATGTTGTTTTAAAAGCCGGGAGAGTGGTTCAAGTTGCCATCGCGGGTGCAACAAATTTGTTGCACCCGCGATGGCAATTTGAACCTTTCTCCTAGCTTTTAAAATATCATATTAACATTTTTGTTGATTGGTATAAAGTAAGCATACTAAAATGTAATCTGTTAAAGACTAATTTAATTGAAAATGTTTTTTACTTTAAATAAATGACTATCCCTTAGTTTCTATTTAATAACACTCATTGTCCATTACTGGGTCCTTGACCAACACTGGTGCCGTTACCTTAGTACCTAGGTAGTTGATTTTCATTGAATAATGAATAATTTATTTAAAATTTGCGTTCTCAGGCAAAATGTACTTACTACATATGTAGCTTGTTGTCAATAAAACGAGTTCCAGGCAAACATGTCTCATTTCTAGTTAAATAAATAAAAAAAATCAACCCTTTTTCGTCTATTTTTTTAGGTGATCCCACGCTTACAAGGAACATTTACGCAAAAAGTAACTATCTATGGGATTCCTATTTAATTATGAATTATACGAGTAGTACTTTTCAACTAGCTTGGGTTCGGTGACATTTGCTTTATTTAATTAAAGAACTGGGTTCAAAATTCTGAGTTACTGTAATTGGGTACCTTAAGTTTTTTTTGTTTGACATCGATTGACATCTGACATCATGCATGTGAAGATGTGAATAATTCGAAAATAAAACTACTTATAGATTTCTTACACCGAACGCGGCACGGCTTTGTATTAGCGCGGCTCGTATTACGTGATTGGCTGACAGCACGCTGCGCCTGGTTCGCGCGAGTCGCGCGCGAATTTAAATTACGGATATAACTGATAACGTAATAGAATCTAAAGCTATTGATGAATTCGTTAGAATTTCTGCCTATAGATTACTACAATGAGACCGAATCAAATAAGCCGACTTGAGAATTATGAGATTTTTTTTATGGAAAATAGAGCATTTTGAAAATTACGTTGTTGATAAAAAAATACGCTATTGACAAATCTGTTAGAATTCAATACTGTCGATACTTATGACAGTTTTGAACACATTTCAGCAGCCACCATTCACTTGTAATTTTTTTTTAGAGATTTATAATTTTTTTTCGAGTTTCTAATTATGCTGACGTAAGCTCTTGACGAAACTGTTAGAATACTACAGGTGATGTTCTTATAGTTAAATGCAATAATCTAGTACAGAAAAATTACACTTGTATATTTTTTCTATGGATTTACACGCTTTACTAACAAAAACTTAAATATTAAATAACGCAATGTCAAAATCTGTTATATTTTTTTTTTACCAGTAGTACTCAGTCAATTCTAACTGTGTACAAAAAATTGCGCACTTGTGAGTTTTGTGAGTATAAAGGGTAATTAACACGTTCCCGTACTGGACTATTACCACAATCGCTTAATACGTGCCAAGTTCTATTCAGCGTAAGGGACACAGTTATGCAGCCATATATCCCTGTCCCTTACGCTGAATAGAACTTGACACGCATCAAGATGCGGTAACCCCCCTGCTTAGTCAATAAATTGTTTTAAAAATAATGCGCTTTAATTTGCATAAAAATATTATACTTTTATCGTAAGCCCTTCTTTTGCCAATCCAATCGCCTCTGTCAAAAATTCACGTATGCTGCACCACTTTATTCTCAAACTCACACATGCCTCGAGACTATTTGACACTTCAAACACACAGTGTGGGAGCGCCATAATAAATATTACGCAGTTAATTTGTTTTATACAATGTGCGTAAAACAGTAAAAGGCGTATTGCTAGGTACCTATTTAAATACCTACAGAAGCTGTTATCAAAAAGCTACTTAGGTACTTAAACAAATGATTACACCAGGACAAAACATCGGTATAATTATAAAGCATGGCCAAGGCCTTGCCCCATTAGACATGCTCGACTCATATAGGTGTGAAATCGACATTTAATAAAATAATTTATTGGACGCTGATGTAATTTTAATGACCACTAGAGATAACTGGCTGTCTGAACTTGTTTTTAACCAACTGTAGCCGGCTGCAGCGTTAACTCAGAACCAGTGCTTGACGACAGTCACTTCAGATGGCTATAGGTACTCTGCAACGCTTGCTAGTTTACCCTCCTTGTTGTTTAAAGAAACCTGATCTAGCGTGCATGGGCATTAAGGCAAAAACATGATCCATATTTGACTGCATCTTCGCTGATCCTCGTCTTACTCGCAACCTTGGCCAAACCAAAGCCTATTTTGTAAACTGAAGCAGAGAATAAGTAATAGGTAGTACAAATAACAGTTTTTTCTACAATACACTAATTAATAGTGTAATATAGGTAAATGAACGAAAAATCCATTTTATGTAACTTCTAAACCGTACTACTGTGTTCTGTTTTAAATTAAAGTGATTGAACAATAAATCGATATAGTTAGACCACAACATCAGATGAAAATATAGAGCAGTTTTAATCAACTTTTACAAAACCACTATTAAATCAATTAGATATGGGCACGTGATAGTCGACAGTGTAAATTGTGTGACTTCAGAGCGAGTAACCTTGTTAAGAGTAATACGTCTCCCGTCCTTGCGCGTATTAACACTAAGTCACTACCTGGCACGCTAGATCTTGTCCCAGACATATTTAAGTCATACAGTACCTATCTCTTTCTAACCCGCGTACTCGTGCGTAAGAGACAAATGCTTTACGTCTTTGATAAACGCTTGTAGGGTTCAAATTTATCAGCTTCGTTTTTTACTGTGAAAGTGTCACTGAAACGTAGCACCGAAAGAAAATAGAAATGGTTGGTTTAAACTTAATGCGTGTGCAATAACTGATGGCCCCCGCGCACGGCAGGCGTCGCGCCCGAATTGATTCGATTCCCACTCGATACCTTTTAAATCGAACATATTATATTTAAACCTGATAGGTATTTATCGAGATGCATGCGCTGCGATAACGGCATCATATCGAGACAATCAATTAACCGACTCGCTATTCGATTATTGATTTTGTAATTAAATCGCGTCGGTGGGCGTTTCCCGTGCTGGTATGAATTATCGTTATGGAGGATTTTTAGCAATGTTTGTTGATTTTTTCAATTAAGCGATTGCGTATGAAATCATTTCATGGCATTCTTGGCTCAATTACATGCAGCTGCATTACTTGATATAAGTTCACACACATGCAAGACTGCAAATAATTATTGTATTTTATTACACTTGTCTTTACAGTTTAAATTTATTTTTATATAAAGTAAAATAAATTATTATTTAATTATTCTATTAGCGTATGAGTATTATTCTCATAGATAATAATGTGATCATGGTGCATGTACCTACATAAATAAACTAATACCAGACAAGTCAACTTCGTAATTAAAAGCCATAGAAGACATGACTATAGTGTGGAATGTCGTTCAATTTATATATATTAAAAAAAACAATCAAACCAGTGTTGCGATTGCTGCTCTGATTAGGAAAGAAAAATAATAGCGAAACATATGTGTTAATAAAAAGTAAGTGATAAATCAAATCACTAATATGTTGCAGAGTTGAACAGCCCGTATTTCCTTCTTTTTGGTTGTTTTCTCTGTTTTGAAAGTCGAATAGCTGCTGGCGTTCACAACGCTACGCGAATCGAAACACGCTGAAGTTTTATTGTTCCGGTACGGAATATAATACGATGTCTCAATTGCCCTCGGCAATTTTGTTAAAAGCCTGGTGTCATTAGTCACAGATGGTATTACTCGCGATCTGCAGTTGGCCGCTGTGAGGCAGATTATTATTGTGCCCCTACACGAAATATGTCGCGCTATTATATCAGTTGACAGTGGACCTGAACAGAATATATGCGTGACAAAAAGAACCAGCGCTAATGTAATTATTTACCGGGCGATTGCTTTATTGCGGGGTATGCAAACATTTTAACGTAAGCTCTTGTCGCACCACGCTCCGAACAAGTACAAAACTCCGAGCGGCCCTTAATCATGTCTTTCTTAATCGATTTCTGAAAGCGCTCGCGGTTCTTATTTTTCACCTCATGACTGGCCATATTAAATAATCCGATGGCCAATGAGACTAAATTACGTATGTAATAATCTCATGTGCTATACGCGCTCTTTTGCTAGTCTATTATTAAACTAAAAAATGTGTTATTTATGGTTGTGAGTAAAGAAGTTAAGTAAAATACATTTATGTTAGTAATATTCTTTAACAACTTAATCGTTCTATTTTTTTTTTGTAAACTGTATTTATTGCTAATCAAATGAAGCTATCATTGGGAGTAGGTAGGTGCCTAAGTTACTTTACCAATAACATTCACCATAACCACGACTTTGACATAAATTTCGTAGGTTTTCTGAAAAATATACCTCAAAACCGTAGGTTACGATTAAAGTTACTGTAAACGTAACTAGGTGCAACTCGCACTAAGGATGTACGTCAAATCTAACGATAGCGTAAGGAATAACTTGGAGCTTTTACATTATGCAAAAGCCTGAACAGATACTGAGGCATTTGTCCCAGCCGGGAAATAGCAGTCCTAGAAAGGTTCAGTTATTTGTCACGTACAGGTGCGCGAGACAGCGAATCTGCAAACTGGGCTAGTCTCTCGGGCCATCATTAATAAACCCAGGACACATCTTTCACCGAGATAAATTGTATTAATTGGAAATAATAATTTATAAACTATTGCCTGTCTAATATTAAATCATTAAGACGGTAAAAAAGATGAGACGGGAATAGGAAAGGCAGAAATAATTGGCTCCCTCCTAAAGACTGTCGGGCTCATCAGTATGCGCAGCGCGCCTCCCGCGCATACCGCCGGCCCCATTCATCCGCGCCGCACAATCCAAAACAAATTGCCTTAACCAGAGACTGTCTTTGTGAAAATGGAAGGCGATGATCCGTTTTTGGTAAAAAAAAAACAAACGTGTCCCTACGCTTTTTAAGTCGACTATGAGTAATTGAGAACTGGCCCGCGGTACGTGACACGTCGCCCGGCCGCGACCGGTCCATACCGAATGCATCGCCCTGGGGAAACGTCGCGCGCCAGTGTTTACGCCCATTTAAAAGTCAATCATTGTCACGAAACTGCCTCGTTTGATAAGTCTCATTTGCGATGCCATTTACAGGATATGCACGATTTGGTTCACTTAACGTGTCGCAAACCTATTCAGAGAATCCTTCTAATAAACAGCTATCGCTTCTTGGCGCTGAACGCTCGCCTTGAATTAGCCGGTATCGGGAGTGTGTCACCGGGTGGACAGGATAATATATTGGTTCTACAGCTGTGGTAGCTTTGAGGCGCAAATTGAATTACCATCTATTTTGCATAAACGAAATGAACCACCGCGGTCGACGCGAGTTATGGCGCGCTCGCCGGCCACTCGGGCGGCGGCGACCATCAATTAATTTTTAATTTTCGTTCGCGAACGAATGAGTCGGCAGCGGCGTAATTGGTCGGTCCACCCGATGATTACTTTATTGGTTACATGCAAACTTGACCACGTACGTAGTATACGCGTGGTCATCGTGTGACTTTTTGTTATTGATTTTGCCCGCTTTCATAAACACTCCAATATTAACAAAAAAAAAAAAGTAAAAATAAGGCTCTAACTCAGGTCCCGCCTGAGGTAGCGGCCGCGGCTGTTTCCAGACAATCATCGAATTTAAATAACTTGTTCGGGCGCTACCGACTGCCTTTGAAATGTTACCCTTAGTTTAGAAAGGATTTAGGTGGCTTCCTTTCCTTCTTGTGGTGGGTGTAATATTGTATCTCTGTCGGGCGCGGTGGATGCTGGGCGTCGGGCTCGTCAGCGCGGCGAGCGCGGGCGGTGTCCTTTACACTGCGCCGAGTGACGCGGCGCGGGCGCAGGTAGACTGTTTTTGCGGGCTTGTCTCACTTAATTTGAGCTGGGCGTTTATTTACGACATTGCACGAGCCCGCCACGTGACATGACTAACATGAAAATGGAATACTATCAAGAATACTTACCCGTCCGCGAAGAAATACCTACCTCAAGCCAGCATCCAACGTTTACGATTCAGACTTTATAGAGCTATTAATAGAAGGAAGTATAAATAACAGAATTATGGTCAGCCGGAGCACAGTAAAAAGTTTAATCATTGATAAATATTTACGTACACAGCAATGAGCACGAATCATGGTGCCTTTATGTTATGGCGAACGAATAGGTATTATACGTTGCATTACCAAAAATACTCATTAAACCAGACGTTCTAAACATAAAGACTCATAGAATTATTTTCTAAATATGAGTTTCTATCTGTCACACCTAACACCGTGTCTATAATATGCATACCCGTTATGCAATTACGTAAGTTACGCTTGTGTAGAGAAAATGCACGTCGGGTGTGCAAGGCATGTTTTATCGTGGTGGCTCGCCGCTAAATAAAATGAGATGCACGGTTTTATGTGCTGCAGATGAAGACAACTCGTACGTGCTCGCTGCTGCCCCTTTATGTCTCGAATTATTGTTACTTGTGCCTTCCACGTGCCGCCACGACGTTTAAATGTAAATCTCTCTCTGACTTGAATAAATTATAAATTTATATTATTAAACTCCTTTTAAAGTTAAACTTCAGCTTGTGTGATCTCTGAAGCTGACTATTAGTCCTGAAATACAGAGCTTTAAGTAAGTACTTATGTTCTTTAGGTAAACAATAATATGTGACAGAATTATTTCCGAATATTTCAACAAGTGCTTGGGTAAGGTAAAGTTAGCTTACGTAGTTAGTTTGATTAAACACTCCTGTAAAGCTTTTTCATCGTAATTTTGCATTCATATATCGATCTACCAATGTTAATAATATTTTTTAAGCACAATAAAAATCCTGAAAGACATATATAGGTTTGTTCAGTCATACTAAGCATTAAATGCACCTACTCTGGATTAATTTTAAAATACAGTGTAAGTATAATTTTAAACATAACGTCAATAATAAAATGTAATAAAGTGAATTCCCAAACACGTTTGGTTATAGATACCTATGCATTTGTAAACATTCATAAAACCACTAGTACGTATGTAATTTAAGTCAAACAATTCAAACATGCTATTAAGTCCACTGTCGAAGCACAAGTAATCTAATACCATTAAACGAGCAATTCTTGTATATGTATAAATATATATATATCTTGAATAGAGTTCATAAACACCAAAGAAACATGGACTCATTGCTCTGTAATTTAATTTCAAGCATTTTAAAATGAACAAAACACTTTAAAAAACTATGTATAATAAAAATAATTACAGTGCGTGAACATTTAAAAGTTTCATTGCTGGTGCATAAACTGATACGACGGAGCTGCAGTGACCACGTTAAACTATTTGCAGTTTAACGAGTGCTCAAAATGATGAGTAGTTAAAAAACGAATTACAGACAGCCATTCCACCTATAATTACTTAATTCTATATTTTACCTAGTAGAAACATAAATAAATTTAGAATTTTATAGTATAATCCGGCAGGGCAAATGTAAAGCGTGCCGGCATGGCTATAAAGCAAGCAGATTGCATCTGTGGGTTGTCGCGGCGTGCCGGACTCTTGAGGTCGCCGCCTGCAACCTATTCCAGATTCACATACTTATTCACGGTATAAGCATATAGATGCTAGGTCTGCAAAAGGATGATATCGATGCCGACGAGATACCAATAAGGAAAAGTGGTCTTATTCAAATTATGAACTGGTGCGTCATGGCAGTTTCCGCAAGGGTTGAACTTGGGCATTTTGAAGACAGGGGGGCCCCATATATTTTTTATTTTTAATAGTTACAGGTTTTTTCTTCTGACTGCGCATTTCATTGAGTGTAACTGTTGCCGACTAAAGGTATTAAGGGAGGATAAATAATATGTACTCTTAGGTAGATAGGTAGTTATACACATCTCAAGTCAATACTAAATACTTAAACTGCCTCCAACTTATTTAGTTTTCTTATTGATTGTGGTAGAGTTTGTTATTAAGCGATATAAGACCGCCTATTGTTTACCTACCTTGTTTTATGTTTCTGTAATGTTATTGTACTGATTTGTGGTGTTCAATAAAGAATATTTGTATTCAAGTATTGTATTATAAGTGGGTCAAATTTGACCTAAAAACATACATTTCAATTTAAATAAAGGCTTGCAATGAAAAATCTGTCTGGTTTTTTATTTAGGTAAATATTCATTAACAGGAGGAACATCATGACTCGCAACTCAAAGCCGTAATTAGGTATTATTGCAGAGTATTAGCTGCCATAACATCGACACACGATAAAAATGATCATCTAAATAAAACTAAAAGAAAAATCGACAGTACAAAATGTTTTATCGAATAGTCCTTTGAGTAGCGTTAAAATCTCGCATAGCACTTCGATAACTCGTATTTACAACGATGCGACTGCATTATTGTTATGGCCACAATAAAAGACCTTGTCTCTGCTACGTTACGATATTGTTGTAATATCGCCTAAGTTATAAACACAATTATTGCGCATTGAACGCGAGCGTGTACGTTATGGTATCACATCTTTCTGTCCTGCCGATATATTTACAGTACAAGTGTAATTTAATATCCAGTAGTTTATTTATATTGTTAATAAAGTACAATCAAACGCTGCAGCTGGGCTGTATATGTGGTCTATACTTGGCTCACTATTTTTGAAATTTATTGTTACCCTTACAGGTGGAGCGATTACAATGCTTTCCAATTATGTGCTTTCTTTATGATTTCATTATAAGTAGTCGAGTGCTTAGCGACCACTTCGCATATTATATAGATGAAATATCAGAGAACCGAGTCTTAAAGTGTATATTATGCAAACACCATTGTTAATTCAGCTTAATCTGTTAATTCGCTCGTGCACAGGACCTACGAAGAATTACCATAGATAGTTACCAGGTCTTGCCTCTAAAGTACTTTAATCCTAACCGAGGAAGCAGCCACCGCTTTTTACAACATAGTATCATCATCCTACGCTTAATTACGTGTTTTGTTAGCAATGCGTGGCGCAGCTTCTGCACTATGCGATCATAATGACCTACAAGAGAAATGGCCTGTGCTACGCAGCACAAAAACCATTCTCGTTTCCCAAACGACTAAAGCACGTTAGACTTTTTAAACCACTTACGCCCTTTTAACCCGCCGGGGATGCACTCTCTGTGCCTTGTAGCCATTATCTGGATAATGCACACCTGAGGCCGTGGGAAACTTCATAACATTTTGGAGTGCAAGGGACGTCCGAGGTTGTTTAAAAATGCTTCGGTTTAATGGGTGCCGAGCGCCGAGCGCGATTATTATAAGAAAAGTATTCCTAAGTGCTCTTATCTTGCGCTATTTTTATTTTGTAACTGCTTGTGGACTTGTGTTTTACCACTTTGAAGTATCAGATTGCACTCGGTTCCCCGAGCATAAATAAAATATGAAACATCACAAGAACAGCAGTTGAGCCAAACATACCTACACGAGAAGTGTATGTCATACTTAAATTAATCATAATCAGCCTCACACTAAGTATGTACAAAGTAACTAGAATATTGGTTAAAAACTTGACCGTCCAATCGCTTAACATTTTGTCCCTAAAAATGATGAGAAATTATTTTTAGACGAATCTAAACCTTCTTCGAAATTTAACCCTTATCTATAGGTTCCTGCAGTACCTACCAGAGCGGTACAGGAGAGGTAAAATAAGTCTCTGTATATACCTACTTTGAGATTAGTTTCTTAAGTACCTATAATTGTTGACGCTGCGGCATCTAGCGTTTACGCTGGTCAGCCATTTTGTATGGAGCATGTATGGAGCCATTGCTCAGTTAAATTAAAGACGAACGGTTTCTCTCCGACACTACTATTGAAATTAAATCATTGCTCAAAGAATTCAGATGTAAGCGTAGGTGTTCTACCGTAAAGGAATTCCTGATAATGAGACTCGTTAACATTTAAATATGCGGTTAGATTAGGTGACTTCGGAGACTTACTGGTATTGTGTTGAAGTTACTTCAACGTCTATTTAGCTTCTTATCTAAATTTTTAAGAATAACTCTCGAAGGTAATTAATTTCGTATAAGTTTATACTTTCACTGTAAAGGAATAATATTATGCATCCAAATAAAACTTTGGATTGCCTATCTAGATTCGAGATTAAACGAGTTAATGCGAGTTCTTATAATGTAATTTGGACATTTTTGTTTTCGAAATTCGTAAAACATTTAGCCATTTTATTTTCCGTGTATTAACAGAAGCTATCCTAAAGTTTCACCTAGAGAAATCATTCTCCACTTACGAACCAAAATAAAGGGTCAAATCCCATACCTACAAAGTTGTATGAAACTTGACTCTTTATTTTTCGTCGTTAGCGTTACTTAAAATTTTCATTTTTAATCAAAACTTAAAACTCTTATCGCTCCAAAACAAAGCTTATCGCTTAAATTAATCACCTAATGCAACAAAAATTATCAATTGCTATCCGATTTGCAGCCGTACTTTATTTTGTTGAAGGCTTAAATTTTAATGTCAAATTGTAGACCACAATAATTCAGGTAGGCACTTACTTACATTTAGGATACTTGATTACTGACTAAGCCATGCTTCTTTCATTCGACCAAAACGTCCATAGAAAAAAAAAGGAATGTGTAAAAACAAAAACGAAACTACCCTAGAAGCCAGCGAACTCGTGTCGTGCTCGCGCTCTCTCGGGCTCGGGCGCGGCGCGGGGCGGGTCAGCGGGGCCGTGAGAACGCGCGCGCGCCGCCGGTTCCCAGGCACGCGCCGCCCGCGCCCAGCGCGCGCGCAGCCCGCACACGCGCCAGAGGACGTGCTCAATCAAGACAGCTCCATATTTTTGATGATGCTCTGCAATTGAACATTCACTAATGGTGTTTCGCATTAAGTACATTCTGGTTAAATAAAGCTGAAATCTGTTCCACAGAAATGGAATGGACATCATATCGGAAATTAGAACAGGTGCCGCCCATCTTACATTAGTTCGTTGTAGGTTTTGCGCCAGCAGCAGCAGTATTTTTGGCATTTTGTAGTGAAATACGTAACTATGATGCGCCATATGAAGAACACATGAAGCAATAATAGGCTAGAGCCAATTTATCAAAAGTAGAGTCCAAAAGTTGTTGATTTGTTTTAATGACAGACGCGACGTATTAAAAGCCCTACTTAGGTGTCTCGTATCTGACTTATTTTGTGGATAATCTGTTGTGTTCCCAATGCACTGGCTCGTGTCAATAAAATTGGTAATAATAAACATATGCCAGCACATAGGCGTAACTAATAGTGAATAAGAAGCCGCTGCCACAATCGGCCAGCAGTTCAACTTCAACCGTTACCACATAAACCATGGTCAGGTTAATTGAAAAATCCAGTGTATACATATATATAATGCCCTCTAGTTAAAGAAATATAATTCCTCTCAAAATTAGAATGCTTAGACTGAATTTCCTATGCGAGACCAATTTGAATTGAGATTTAACATACACAAGTTTTTACAGGTTGCCTCGCGGTATTTTATTTCACTGAAAAGGTCATTGTAAATGTCAAACGTAATTTCAATCATAAATTCTGAAGCACTCAGAAATTATTGCGTGAAAAACCCACGATCCTTTGCTTAAGCGATTATAAATCAAACCATTAGGCCTGTTTTAAACTTATAAAATTATATTTCATGTACCAGCATTACCATTAGGTGTGCCCGGACGAGCAGCATTCATTCGTGGCGAGGTCGCCGCGGTCGCGCGCCGCCTCCGCTCGTGGGCTAGTGTTGGATGCACACTTACCACACCTACATCTCCAGCCATAAATACTGATCCAGCCAGTAATTGAAAGCGCTCGAGAGTTAGACTTACCCATCGCTATTTATTATTGTACCCCCCACATCAAAACGTGACGAGCATCAACGTAATTACCTCGAGCCCCGTGGAAATGAACGTTGTTGATTTAGTACTGAGTATCGCTGATCATTAGCATTTACACTCACTTGTCGGAGCGCGTTCGCACGCAGCTTTTCGTAACAACGCATAATTAGCTCAGTCATTAAAATGGCGTGCTTAAAAAGCGAGGAAGGTGTACTCGTGAACCTTAATATTTCTTCGAATTTACAAACATACAATATTTCCGTCGTCCTTTTGTAGTGATCTCGGGCGACGAGCGTCGTTGTAATTTATGCGCGGGCGTGCCTGGATGTGCAACCCGGCCCCGAGCACCCAACAAATCTAAAATATAAACTTAGTTCGTTCTGTCTCTCTTATTCCATTTGTTCCTTACTATAGGGGAAAAGGACAGAACGGATAGAACGTAAGTAGTTTTCGTACAATTCCGTTGCAGTGGAAGCACTGATGAGTCGAATCGTGACGTGCCGCTCGCCACCGACCAAGAATTAGATCCTGCCTGCTCTCAATACAGCACCTCCAAACAACTATGGCCTGCCAAAGATACAACTCTATTACAAAAGACAGATCATTGTAAAATGGTCAGAAGTAAGATTGCACGTGCAGTGATGCGTGAGGACCTAGTCACGCCGTACAAATAGTGGACGCATTCTCTATGGTAAATGTGATGTGCAAGACGTCAGCCGTTAATGATTGATTATGTTTGTGCAAACTGTCTTTCTGGATTTCAACGTCTATTGAGTAATGGCACTAATTCATCACTAGTTATGTAACTTAAAAAACTATTCACGAAAATAAGAACCAGGTATCTTTTCAATTTTAGATTATTCTTTATCACTTATGTGCTCCCAGCAATGATATTTTTCGCTACTACGAACAAAATACAAAGAGATATCCCTCAATAAGGTAAGTAATAAGTTGCAATATCAAATTACCTACTCTATAAACAATGCAAGCTTCGAGCCCTTAAAATTATCCCATTCGTGATCCGAATACAACTTAAAACGTAAAGAAAGGCTTGTAGAACAGTCATTCCATTTGCTATTTGCAAAATAATGAACTCGCCAATATTCGCTGTTAGAGGTTCTAACGACTAAAAATACCTCCACTCCAGCATAAACCATAGGTTTGTCTTACGACTGATTGCAATTTGGTTGGTATGGGTTAATGGGGTATACTGCTGTCACATTCTTACCTTTAGTAAAGTTAAAGGATGGCAATAGTTACTGACATTACAATTGCATAGCCGGAGATGCGTCGGGATTGAGTCGGTAATTCCGGTAGCAGCGGGCGCAGCGCAGCCAGCCCCGCAAACTGAATAGATGTACCACGGAATTACAGTTCGCACCCGCTCATTACGATATGAAATTATCATGCGGCGGAAATTCGCAATGCATACCCATCTCCCGCAAAGAATAATACTCAGCGAGCGGTAATGACAGCATCGGGCTTGTTATTTCCAGTGACTTTGCTTTATACGTGTTTTTATTAACGTTAAGTGGCATTTTTTTCTTTTATTACCTATCTACCTAAAAATAATCGAAGCTGTTGCTACCTAGAAGATGCGTGGACAGCGAGGACGATATTTCTTGAATTAACTTTGCATTATGTTGCCGGTGGGCTCTGAAAGGCGTAGCTGATGTCCGGCGGGACAGACAGACTGACATATCGCGCGTTCTGCCCGTCGCTACCCAGTCGGCCGGTTTCACGGCACATTTAATAATGGTTGCTGATAAATTGATATAAAAATTGTTGTATTGGGACTCGGTTGTCGGTTAAAATCGGTACTTATGAACTACCTATTATAATAATTTATTCCAAAATGTATTTAAATACAATTTTTATTTTATGCGGAGAAGGACGAATCGGATGATTGGTTGATTATGGCATGCGAAGTAAAGGCGATAAAGAACCAGTCATGAATATTCACAAAGTAAGTAACACGAAAAAAATACTTTTTGTCTCAACGTAATATAGTTCGCGGACAAATTCTTTTAACACCGAAGGTTCCATGTCGCTTGCACTCGTAAATACGGCATAGAATGTCAAATGCTGTTTTGAGATAGGAACCGTCATAAAAATGGTAAAGCACTTTGTCGATTATTCCTACGAAAGTATTCACTTCGATACCGTTACATCTAAATATATTGACTAAATGAAGGTAATAATGGTCAATGAATACTACAGCTGAGATTGTCTTGAACAGTGCCTTACCATGACGTCTTAATGCGATTCAATTCCGAACCAACGTTGGACCACTCGCTGACGAAGTAGAAATGTCAAAATGACAGCTATAAGTAAAATTGAATCGGAATTGAATTGCATTAAGACGTTATGGTAAGGAGCTCTTACAGTTTCGGAGAAATCGCCGAAACTGTCCTCACACAAAAGGACGTAAATAAACTGTACCTATTGTACGGTAATAACCGACAATTTTTTTGTGTTATCAGCGATCGTTATGGCAACCACTTTAAGCTTATTTCGACTACGGAATCCTTCATTATACGTGGTCCTTGTACGAAATGCACTTGGCGGGTTTTGTACCTATATTATAATAGGTAGGTAAGTTCTATAGAAACAATTTGGTTCCTGGCCCTTATAGAACATTCTCACAGTAAACGCCACATGATTATCCTTGTCAATTCAATGTAATTGACTATGACATTTACTGTGAGAGGGTTCCACTGTGGGTCAGGAATCAATTTGTTCGATAGTAGGTTCACAAAAAATGTTTTTATCAAAGTGCTTAAATGCTCTCAGGTCAGCACAGGTACTTAAACTTGATTCGATTTCGTACACGATTTTCAGAACGTAAAAAACATACGTAATTGCAGCATTACGCTTTACGGTTAGCTATTAACTAAACGATACCACTCACATTAGCAACTGCGATCCAGTGAAAGGATGAACAGATGATTTCAAGGAGACAAAATACGTGTATGTACTTAAATATAATACCTTCCCACACATAAAGTCAGCCATTAAAATAATAAGCTTTTGGCGCAGCGATACACGTTACGGATTGCTATTAATTTGTAGATTAACACATAAAAGCTGTACTTAATCGTAGTTTTTAATTAATAATAGGGAACTTTTAATTTTTTTTTCAATATTTTATTTCTTACAGACCTTGACCAAAGTTACAAACACAACTAAAAAAAGAGTTATCCAATTCGGTGCAGTCGTTTGGAAGTTTCGACAATTTTTTTTATATAGAAGATTGCTGGTTAAAGAGCTGTATCGTATAAAATGTGTACCAACACAATATAAGTCTAATGGTCAGCCATTTTTTGTGGAGGACATCTAAAAATTCTTGAATGTTCTAGCAGACGGTTGGTTTACTTTCGTTTAACACCCATGTTAAGGTTCTCTATCGTATTTTTGATTCAAAATAACGTCACACCTTTGATGCCGTACACTTTTGATCATCGACCACGGGAAAAGACACCAGAAGTCAGCCCGGAACCTATAGTCAGCCTTTTCAGTCTTTTATTCGTTAGTATAGTAATAAATGTGTAGAGAGACCATTAGGAACAAGCGAAAAACAGGTTCTTCCATGCTGGTCTGGGAGTAAAGCAAAAACATAGAATTTACCAGTTGCTTCTCTTCCCGCGCAGATGGTAAAAACCCGTCGAGGGAATGGGCGAAAGTCTTAGGAATCATGTTATAAGCGATGCGGCTAGCAACCCATCACTATTTTGATTTCCCTTTCCAGCTATACGCCCTTAATCATGCTAAACGTGGCCTTAAGGTTTTCTTACCTTAGGCTCTGTCTATCCCGTATGGGATAAAGACGTAATATATGTATGTATGTATGAATGAAAAACAGGTGTGTACTTGAGCCCTTGGTTTGCTTTTGTTAATAGCTCCTCAAATAAAAATATAATAGGAGTTTGAACTCAAAAATTTCCTTGAAACGCTGACAATAGGTTCCGTGCTGACTTCTGTTACCTTTGCCCTGTTATAATGGAAACTTTTGTCAACCACAATTTAATAGTCCTGAAAAACATGTAAGTGGAGGGTATTCAGTTATACTATCCCAACTACCTGCTGAAGTATTATGGGTTAATTTTAAGAAGCAAGACAATTAAGGATCTCCAATATGATTTTGGTATCGTGCTGGTTAAGTACAACTACTGGTACGTTTTATGGCGCAGTTATGGAGCCTAAAAATATATTTAACGACTTTTATCAAATTAATAAAAAGCCCGGCTAAAGATCCATTTATCAAGGTCGCTTAAAACATGGTTTCTTACTGCTGAGTAATTAAATTAACACTAGTTAATAAAGAGGGTGATAAAGATATTTTTATAATCAAATAAATAGGCTATGTTTTTATATTTAAAGTCAGGTCCAACGTGAAAACATTGTAAGTAAGCCATATGAAGTTGATGATGAAACTTTCAGACTTCCTTATTATCATGTTAAGACACTCAACATGTTGATGCTGGCGCGATACTAAATTAGATCTATCATCTTAATAAATCCCATGCCCATCAATATTTTACGCGTCGACCAATGGCAATGGATAACCATAAAACACACAAAAACGAACGAGGTTAATTTTATGTGAGATTTTATTTCACTAATGATCTGGTATAAATATTCACTCTGTCCATTTATTGATAAAGATAATATAACTGTTACCCATAAGAATATTCAGTCTGTTTTTTGCACATGTCAAGATGCAAGATTTTTTTTAATGAGTTTAGAGAGCGTTTGTAAATGAGGTTGTTGACGACTGACTGAGTTAACGCCTTCTCACTGTCACACGTTTACAAGTATTAAGTTAATATCGATCCTGGTCGTACCTACCGACGGAGCAGCTGCAGGTTAGTTCGTTAATTTTAGTTTTTGATTCGTAGAACGGTAAAGTTCTCAAACAAGTTGGCCAGATGAAATTTATAACTTTTTGAATGCTTGACCGTTCACGTATGAGCAACCTACCCTGAGGGTGAAACGGAGCCGATAAAAAATGAATGTTACTTCGCTCGTTTTATTGTATAATTCGATTGCGCCCGGAGCGGATAATAACTGTAATAAGACACAGTGTGGGCCTCATAAGTCACATGCATCTCGCCGTTTACAGGATCCTATTATGAGAACAACAGGTAAATGCACAAAATCATGAGAAAAACGGGCTGATTTCTATAATGACGTAAACGTGACGAAATTAATAGGACAGAAAGTTTTTTCATAGTCCAGACAAGTGCAATAACAGAATCAGATCGCAATCATCACCAAAGGTATTGTTTGAAAACTTAAATGATTTTTAATTTTAACTGTTAAAACGATACAATAAATGCTATGATGAATAATCGAGATAGTGCATCTGCGAAATAACAACTCATAGTAGCGACATCACAGCATAATGATTCCGAATATATATATTTTTAAAACAGGTGAAAGATCGTTTCAATCGATTCTAGGAACGTAAATTAAGATGGATGGAGGAGCGACTGGTTCTGTCGGCCGCCAACACGTTGCGATTGTGACGGCACGGTAACAACATTAATATCTTCTTATGGCATAAATAACACACACGGCAAGAGAAACGGCCGTCACGTTTCCTGACGATACTTTCGCACTCTCACAGTACTAGTCACGAACTTATACTTCACTTAATTAACGTAAATAAGACAGTTTTGCGAACGAAAAAACGACCGGAGCCGTGGAGAGGCCGTTGTTTCGACGGAACCGGCTTGTGGATTTAAGTAAGGCTCGCCGGCGGCGTCTTAGGCCGCACTGTATGTCACTGTTTATTTTTAATGAGGTTTACCGTCTTGACTTTTATACACGCAAAAATATAGCAGCTCATATTTCAGTATTGCGCGTAAATTTGCGTATAGTTAAACAGGATGTTCACATTTTAAATGGCCGTGCTTAAAACGAATGAAAATATTGAACCGCTTCAGTTTTCTCTCGATGCTTTTAGAGTTTATCAATTAAACTTCGTTTAAATCGCGATATTTTCAATACCTCACGCAAAGCCCTAAGGGGATTAATCGCCGATCTCTTTTAAACAGCGTTGGTCCAGAATCCGACCCGTCATCGGCAAATCAGTAAGTAACCCTTTGGTGCAATTTTAAAAAGCTTTCAGAAGATGCACAGTCACTGTGCATTAAAACGCCACTTAGGTACTGTAAATAACTTGTGTGCCTGCAAAGAATGGCATTTGTTTCATATTCAACAAAGCTTTATTTAAGCACATAGGTACCTGTAATTATAAATAATAGTTACGTTTATGTAGTGGTTGATTAAAAGGCAAAAAAATTACCCATCTAGTAGGTAGATACACAACTGTATGTAGATGTACAAGGGAATGACGGTGTCGAAGGTTATGGAATATATGAAGAACTAGCTGGTGCCCGCAACTTCGTCTGCATAGAATTCGTTCATCGCTATCCCGCAGGAATTACGCAATTTTCCGGAATAAAAAGTAGCCTATGTGTTATTCCAGACTCTAATCTATCTATGTTCCAAATTTCATCCAGATCTGTCTAGGCGTTCTGGCGTGAAAGAGTAACAAATATCCATCCATCCATACTTACAAACTTTCGCGTTTATAATACTAAGTAGGATATAGACTAGAGATAGAGAATGACAAACGATGTCTGCTAAGAACCGTTTTAGCCTTACCATTTTACTTACCGAGGTAATACACCTTCTACCATAAGACGTCGAAAAAACTGGCCCATGCCGTTTTTAATTAAATTTCATACTGCATAAATTGTCTTCCTTAAATTACACTGGGTGGACAATAAAAAAGTAAATGAGCCTAAATTATCCATTACTTGGAGATGGGGTCAGCGCGACTCGATTACCACGAGGCAGCGAGTATGGAAAAGGACATGTCCGTAAATAGTGGAAAACAAAGGCATATAAAATTGCCAGGTCATTGTGGCACGAGTTTAAAATGTACTTTTATGCAACAGTTGTGTAAGAAAGGTCAAAAAAGTAGAGTGGTGTGGGAAGAAATACACGCCACGAGCTTTTTTTGATATGCTTATACAACGTTGCATACAATATACTTTTTCTACGACTAGGAACATACTTAATAAATGCAAGTAATACGTTCTCCGAAAATTAAGAAGACCGGTGTTCCAGTCTCCACGCCATTAAATTATCGTAGGCTTTATCATAAATTTGCCGAGATTTACAAGGCAACAAGTTTTCCAGGCAATTTTTACCACTTTCGAGTGATATTTTTTCGTACATGCTTACGAAAATAGAGTCTGTTTTATACTTTTTTAGCTGTTATCACTGAGTAAGTATTTACTAAAATATTAGCGCGTCACTTTTCTGACAGATAGGTAATGATTAAATGACATATTCAGACCAAAAACAAAGAAAACACGAAGTCCTTTGAACGGCAAAATAAGTCTAGTTTAAATTACGCCTCGCTGTCGTGTGCACACAGTTGCACGCTCACCAGTACAATCAAACTCTACCAAGCAAATTGGAGCTACGTACAAACACGCTCACGAAGCCGGGAGTAGTTTTACCCGGCCTCACTTTGTTGTTATCTCATAATATATTTGTTTGGTCTGAGCCGACATGCTACTCTTATTTTTTGAGAGGTAACTCCATAATTCAATAGGCTTGTTGGTATTACGGTAAAAACTTTGCTCAGGCTCTGTCAGTCTTGTGATTGGTATAAATGTACAGCCGTGTTACTGTTTTTTGATGGTCGATAATACAAAAGGCAACGTTTTTTTTCCTGGAAGTTAAAACGGAAACGAGTAATTTGAAACAACGGTAGTCGAAGAAAATACTTTTTCTGCTAAATGCAGGCAACTTGAGTGCTCTAATCTAGACCAAAAATATGTTTAGCTTGATTCCTTAATTAGGGTCTTTGAATATGTAGGACGAAAGAAGCTTGATTATTATTTAATTTTAAAAGCAAATAGGTACAATCACTGGAAGTAATGTCATCTTTAATTGCGTAACATTAATTTTCCTACTATGAAAACTCATATCTAGGTGAAAAACTTAAGTACCTATCTAAATTGCACTTGAACTTAAATAAAACCTGTAGTATAAATGAGTACTGCGAATAGACAAATTGACGTTCCAAATTAAAAAAATTACTTAAGTCCTATATCAGTTCTGTACACAACTACATACAAAATATCATTTACTTAAGTTTTTGATCTATAACATTTATTACGCATTACGCATAATATTGAATATTGGACTATAAAATAACATGTCAAAAGTCGGATAATTATTTAAATTTTACATTTTAATAACCTACGGCCTGTAACTGTAGGTGGTAGTTATGTATGTCCAGATAAATAAGTTAGGTTAAGTTAGTATTGCACCAGGCCTTTAATCCTGAACATGCCTTGTGTATAATTCTGCACAATATTTTTTGGATGATTTACATTTATTAAATAGGTACAATATAAAGCTATTTATGACTATTATGAATCAATGCTGCTAATGCCGACTAGGCGGCGGTAGCGGCGCGGGCGCAGACCGGTCGCGCGCACCTGCCGCGGGCACACGCCACGCGAGCGCCGCGCACACTGCGAATTGGATGCTGTACTTGATACTTTGATTAGTCGAATCTGATTTGAAATAAACCTCCATACTCCTAAAATATGTGATTAGGTACTTATTGATACAAAAATAATTCTCGGGCATGATGCGCAAGAGGCAGCATTCGGACCCTGTTTGAACAGACAAGCTTGGTCTTTGTCCGAGGAGAAAACATGTACCGAATTTCTCGAAAGTTGATCATCACATCACTCGCAAAATTGTAATGAGATAAATATCATGACGAAGTTTACATTGAGTTGAAGAGTTCTGAAAAGAGACAGATCGCCAAGACACAACGTAGAGTCCAGACTCCTCTTGGAACCGAACATAACAAAACTTTTAATTTTTGAATCAATCTAAATTGACGGTTCTATGGTTTGAAAGACTACTGAACGACCGAGAATGTGTTACGTTTATACATGCCCATACACCTACAGTTATGCCCACGCCTACACTACGCGTTCCCTTTGAGAGAGACTCACGCCGCATTTAACGTACCATTATTCTTTGAGTCCTTGTGATCTTCTTTATTCTGTGGCGCTACTTTGCATACAAACGTTAAGTGCTTTAAGATTTTCACCGTCACAATGTCTCATTGGATAAAGTATGATCTCAATGGCATGCTGAAATTTGTATAGAAATATTGTAACGTTATAAAGTTACATGGCAACTTGAAGATGATTGATCGAAAAAACTACTTAGTGGCTAATAAAGATAGGCACGCAACTTGTTTTCGTCAAAACTATGCGGGGGCGGTAACAAAGCAAAACGTAGGTAAATAATTGAAAAGTTCAGTGCGCGCCGTCCCTTCGCTGTCCTCGCTGTGCTCAAGCGTAAGATAAGCCCCGACGTGTGCATTTTATTTATTTTAACATTTTTAAGGCGGCCGCGCTCGCGTCTTTTATTTCTTATTGGTGGCGCGCGCCGGTAAGTCACGAAGTGGCCCGCACCACCTTGAGGGCTAAATAGCACCTACGTCCCTCCCCCGCCCACCCTCACGACCAGACCACCGAAGCCTTCCATGCCTACACGTTCACTAAAATGGAGCTTGTGTCTGATTTCTGATCTCACTATAAATTTTTACAACATTATCATAAAATACCGCATAAGACCCTGCCTGATTGCTATTAAAGCTGATGCGAAATTGATTAGTCCATTAGTCGAAGGGTTTCTTGAGAAACTGTACGAAGGTGAGCCGACAAAATTATAAACCGTAGATTACGGTAGCGTGACTCTTGTGCAAGGTTAGAGTTTTGGATTGAACCGCGTCTGAGTTTGGTCGTCATCAGCATACAAAGAGGTACCTACATATTTGGTGAAGTACGAGTAGCACCGGTCACGATGGTCGGCAAGGCCAGTCTGCGGTACAAGAGCCTGCAATTCCCTGCTGTGAACTCAAAATGACGTATGCGTCTTCAGTGTGGAATAGACATACGCTTTTTTGGAATTAACCTGAGCAATTACGGCGGTCGTGACGCGCCCGTCCTCTGCGTGCGCGCACCTCCGTAACGCACGCGAATAACATCAACGTTTTTTGGTTTAGTTCAGTAATGCGTTGACAAACTTACTTCCAAGGTTTTTCTTCTATCCTATGACCCTAATACGTTGTCTTTTTTACAACTTTTGTGAGACAGCAAAATGTATTCGCTAGCGTTAAAAAAACTCACATTAACATTATACACATTCATTATTATCTACTGGTAAATATCTAAAGTAACCGTTGATGAATAAAAACAATAAAATGCAATGTATTTCTGCGAACAATGTCAATTGAGATCGCAATAAACTAGTTTGAGTAACTGTGCAGCGAGGAGCATATTTTACGATTCGTTTAATTGCCCATCATAATACTTAATTACTTTAAACTTAGCGGGCATATACGCCATAGCTCGAGGCAGGCAAATAATACAGCCTACTGGGTCTGCGACCTCGACTCTTCTGAGAATGTTAAATTGTACAAGTTAAATTAATAGGTACCCTTAATAGTGTATCGCAATGACAAATGCCTGGAGCGTGATTGTTTTAGTTGACTCAATTAATATGGTATGTCATAAATTTAATGACAAAATAAATAATCTAATAATCTTGAAATGGTATCAAGAGTTTACTTTCGCGTTGTTTTAACAAGAAACCTTGGATGAAACCTGATCCGACTCTCTGACAGGCAGTTAAGAAGCTAGAAGATGTTGTGACAAGTTAAAGAATTCAACCTACTGTTAACACTTAACGTCTTAAATAAAGACAACAAAACACTTATTTAAAAAAATACGGTTTGATGTTTTATAGTTGACAGTAAGTGTAGCGTAATAGTTGGCTACCACACCCAGACCAGATGTACTCGTATATGATTAACATGAATTTACCACTTGTATATTATTTAGTCAAGAGGTCAATGTTTAAAATTCCCAATTAAGAATCAAAACTGAATGACGCCGACCCCGAGCTAATTAGTTACCAAAAAATAAAAAAGACGTTATTCCAAACACTTAAGATTATCAAGAAAGTTACGATCTTGGTGGAGTCTTGAAATAGCAGGTGCGCCCGAGATTGCCCTGTTTACCAAGATTTTTTAACACTTAAAAATCTACCATAAATCGGGAGTTAAAATATTTGGCGAAGCGAAAATGGTATTTTATATTCATTAAAACAAATTTAAGATGCTTCGTTTTAGGGTCCAGTAAAAAATCATTTGGGGGGTAATTTTTGTATGGTAAAATCAACTCATCGTTGGATAATTATCTGAATGATACAAAACATGAGGCAGTTTTAGAGTTTTGTAGGTAACAAAGAACCGTCATGGTTCGCCGTGTCCGTCAGGGTGTCCCGTGAAACGTACGGCAAACTTTAGAGGGAGAAAGGTGGACATAGGGCAGTGCAACTCCCAGCATAATACACGAATTGTGGACCAAACTCTGAATTTGACAGCCTTACCTTTATTCCTCAATTTTTAAAAGAAATACTCGCGCGAACGGGTGAAAATAGTAAAACAAACCATATACCAATAATGGACAAATAAATCCTGGCAGCGACCTCGATATTAATGAGCTTGACATTTAGCACATCGTAACGTTAGTGCATTAAACTATTTTTAACCGAGTGATCGGTTTATGTGTACCCACTTACATTGTATTTTATAATCATTTGGTGTAGTGTGATAGCAATAATTAACCCAACAAAGTATCGATGCAGTTTTAAACTCAACTTACGTATTTCCATCTACAGCTTACATATTTCCACTGCTGGGCTTGTGCCTGCGGCCTGATGAGAGAGAGGGTTTGGGCTATAGTTTCCTTACGATGACTTCTTTCATCGAAAAGCTTGTGGTTTCTACATTTTAAAAGGGGATAAATTATTCGATCTTAAAAATACCATATGACATCAGGTAGTTGTAGCTCACTGTAAAATGCTGTTGTAACATATTATTGCCGATCCCTTTGAACATGATTCGGAACAATAAAACAAAAACAAAGTTAATGGTTTCGTACCTAATATTCAGAACTAAAATCCGTAAGTTGTGCCTTACGGATTTTAGTTCTGAATCAAGTGGTGTTGATGATTTTTCATAAATCTTACAACATTCGCGACATAGATAAAATGTTTTGCATATTTTGGACATTAGTTCACAATTTTAATAACTTTTTAATGACTCTCATAAAGTTACGATTTTGTCAGAAAAGTCAAGTACTCTTTCATCGACAAAAAGTTTAGTATAAAATTAGCGTGTGTTTTGGATGCGTGTGTAATAATAAATTTACAACATTAAACAAAAAAACACTGGTCGTTTTTATGTCTTTGTTTAAGCTCCCCTTATCCCCGTAGGTGCCTACTTGGAAACCTCCATGATTCAGCGTCCCCGATAAGGCAGTGCGTAGGTTCACGGTTTGCCGCTGGTGCAGAAGCCGGCTTTATTCGACGTCAACAGAGTGATAGCGTAGCGGCCAATATTCTATGCACTAAGCAATGAATGGGAATCTTGATAACACCATATAGAATAGAAGCTGAGCAGAGCAAAACTTGAGGTAAAAATAAGTGTGTGTTAGAGTATCGCTTAGATGAAAATGCGTTACGTCAATGATTATTATCTTTAATTATTTCTATTCAATTTAGTCAGTTAAAGAAAGCCATCTTCTAGTTAAAGGTAGTAAAAATATAAATATTCTACGATTTTGTTCTTTTATTCAATTTGTATCCGAATGTATCTACCCACAAACTAATCAACCCTTTAGTCAAAAGTGGAAATAATGCCGCATCACTCAGTATACACATTAAATTTAGTAACAGCGACGCTACAATATATGCTACTGTAGCAACGCCACCACTGGTTATAAAATATGTTTTTAGATTGTTATTGTTTTGGCTCTAATAGTTTTATAAAGACAGGACAGACAAATTTTGTTGCCTGTCAAGGTTGTCCGTTTCCGTCCGTTACAATTTCATTAATAGAGTAAGTAATTAAGGTGTTTCAAACAGAAAATTAAAATTTCCGAACCAAAATGTATTAGTCAATTACAAAAATATTTCAATGGTCTAAAATTTTATATACATGTACTATTACCACATCACTACATATTATAAAACAAAGTCACTTTTTCTGTCCCCATGTATGCTTATATCTTCAAAACTACACAACGGATTTTGATGCGGTTTTTTAATAGATAGAGTGATTCAAGAGGAAGGTTTATATGTATAATACATGCACAATATACCGTGCGAAGCCGGGGCGGGTCGCTAGTAATATATATATTAAGGTGTCAAATGGAAATGTTACTATACCACTGGCTACCGAAAATACAGCCTTACAAATCCTAACTTACGCATCGCTGCTATATCCCTCGCTCGCACTCGAATAGGGGCCCGAGTCGACGCCGGCTCGATAAAATTCCGTCTGGCCATTTTATTTCAAGGCGCGCATTAACAACGAAGGTAATTAAGCATCGAAATGTCGCTGTACCGAGGCGTTGCTCTAAGTAATAGCGCCTCGCTCCGCCGTCGCCGTCAACTTGGCTTTTTATATTTTAAAGCGAGATGAAAGCATTTTCACCGGTTCCAGTTTTGTGAAAGAAAGTAATTAGTTGATGTTGGGACAGATTCACTGGGATGGCTGTGGTGTATTTTTATCTATTTTTTTGAGCTGATTGTCAAAAACTCTATATGTATTTAGAAGCCATTATCTGAAGTCTTAGGTTAAATTAAAAGATCAAATAAATTAATTTACAACTCACCAAAAATGGCTGTGACTGTTCCAACATTTCTGTGCTCTACTTTTGCAAAATAGAAAAACTAAAATATTTTTCTTGTTATCTCTGTAATTCTTGAAATTTTGCGCGAATTTAACTAGATACTTGTTTTTAATAAATCATCGGATAGAATCTCAACCAAAACGAATAACTCAATTCTTTTGTTATTTGCCAGTGTTCAATGCAAGAATACGGTTCCACATTTTAAAAACAAAATTAAAGTCTTGTCGCAGAAAAACAAGCGCTCCAATTAAATAAATAGAAGTAACAACAAGAAGCAAAGATCAAACAAATTAGCGAAACATATTTACGAACGATCCGAGGCACTCTAATTAAACTATTATATTAGGTGCTCCCGAGGAATGGCTCGCGCGGTAATCGCTTGTCTGCGCTGCGACGCGAGCAAAAAACGGAATTGCTGAATTCAATTGGGTAATTCGATTTTTTCCTTTAATCAGTTCAATTAATTTGAGGGGTTAGCTACTCGCCTTCCTATCGAGGCAGCGTGCGCGCCGTAATTGGTAAGATTAATGCTCGATGGCTAAGAATCGATTCTTTCTTTGCATCGAGATTGGACATATTGAAGGCATGTTCGGAATTAATCGAACTGAAAGTGCAGCGTGTAGACGGAAGATAACATCGATACCGTGGAGATAGGCATACAAATTGTGGTTGTGCAAATAGGTACCAATAGCTGGTTTGAGTCTGGTTAAATATACCTAAACCTATGGATACAGTTTTATCGCTATAACAGAACGTATAGTAATTTAAACCGATTCGATCTATGAAATCGATATACATGCCAGTGTATATTTTTACGGGGTGTGAAAAAAATTGTTTACACGCACTTTAACACTTTCGCAAACACAGATTGTGAAGATCGACATAAGAAAACTTGGCAAGGAAAAAAGGGTAAAACGGGGTTTAGCTAAGTCAGCAATGTGAGCTTGGCGGTAGGCACACGTGCGGCGCTGTGGGTGGCAGGTCTACGTTTTTTCACGTAAAGCATCTAACAACGTGACAAAAAACCAGAACTCACTAAAATGTAGTTAAAGCTTTCAACTGTCTTAACTTAACGCATCAACAGTAGGTAAATTGCCATTCTAACCAAACTCCCGTAAAGCGTTTTCTAGTTTCAGACAGTACCAGTGACCATGTCGGTCAACAAAGTTTCTATCTAACTAATTCATCGTCCAAGACACTAAACAACACGGTTTTCAGCGATCTTCTCCAGTTGACGTCTACGTAATTTAAAGGGTTCCTATCGTTTTTAATCTTACTAGTACTAGGTAGGTACTAGGTAATTGGTTATGTAATTAGAATTATTTATTCATAGACTCCTAAATACCCTTAATTACGCTACCAGAAAAATGACGATGTCCTATAAATTACGACTCAAACGCAAACAGGAGGTGTCCAATTTGGACTGTTCAAATTGCTATTATTATGTCATGTCATGACCAACATCCATGCAGCTTACGACCGCCTTGACGTAACAATTATCTTTCAAGCAAGAGCTTGGCCATCAAGAAATATTTAGAAACTAAACTTCGATTTTATTAAAGTCTGATTTCTTAATTGTGCCTATATGTATACCTTCACTCGGACCCTTGGAAACTAAGTTGAAATTCATCAATAAAATATATAAACGTTTTTAATTGACCTTTCGTACCTCGGAGCCGGAGGATATTTTTTGATAAATTTCAAACATCCACAAGAGTTTCTCACCTTAACTGGAACTTCTTCGACTCGATCAGAATTCGAATCACCGCCCACCGCATCGACCACCTAAATAGTTCGTGGTTTGACAACTGAAATGTCATGGCGGTCTTGCACAAAAACAGGTACAAAACCCAGACCACCGTGCCCTTAGGCCACCAACTGTATTTTTCCTTCGAACCTTACAAAGAAACCTTCAACGGACCTGAACTCGCGTGTTGTCTTTTCAATTAACGTCTCGCAAACATGGTGATCGTGACGTATTAGGACACGAACAGCCAATCTGCATACAGCGCCATCCTCGCCGCTCATTAGGTCGTGTCACGCGTCATAACACTGATTAATTGTGCATCGTACTGATACCATCGCCGAATAAAAAATAAAAGAGGTGCAAGCAATGACCTTTCTGTAACGAGGAGCCGTCACTCAGCGAGCGGCCGCGGTTTGAGCTCCGACAATCCACTTGACAACTTCAATTTATATGCATCTCGATGCCTTCACTCGTACCCACTTTGAATGATAGGTAATAAAGTCATGGTATCGATCGTTCAAAAAATTATTACCGAACGTTTCTTGCTTGGGAAGTCAAATTGTATAGTTGTTTGACTTTCCTCTGCCGAGTGCACAATTTGGCCAATTTTATTTCTCAATCTTGTTAACAGAGTGATCGAGGTCGTAATGACTTAATTAATTCATTTAAAATTGACTACTATTCAGCCAAAATTACAAGGGCAACGTCATTAAAATGGACTGTAAACGGTGGTTTAGAAAATGTGGGTCCGTGTGGGTCGCAGCCTCCGCGGGCGGCGACTTGGGTGGCTCGACAGATGCGGCTAAATTCATAAAAAATCACGTTTCAATTACGTTAGGTCCTTAGAGCGCAATATCGCTGACATTACACACGTCATCTCATGAATTTTAATGCGACCCGGAATAAACAAGTAATCAGATGCCATTTTTATTCATATCAATAAACGTAACAACATGCCTGAGCGGTTTCAAAATGTTGATTTTAAATGTAACGGCTTTTGCATCATTTTAATTAGTAAACAAGATGAAATGGAGCTTTTATTTTTTTAAGCTTCCGCAATTATATTACCACCCAAGGTGCATCGTGCAGAGGAAGAGGAACGCGAGTGTCCGCGTTAGTGATGGGAAATCAAATAATTAAGATGCACGGGATTGGACGTGGCAAATTGCTGCTGTCGGTGCAATAATTCCTCCAATAACCCGTCATTAGTGTCGAGACAGTGCAAACAAACGGTGGGTAATCAAACTTCGACTGATAAATTAAGCGACCACCGAGCAAGCTGCACTGAACATTATATTTAGTCGCCGAAAACGATTTTATGTCTTAATAATGAATGCGCTCTTGTCGAAGTGGACCAATTACAAGAGCATACATGAATTTACCTGCTCACGTAACATTTAAGGACAGCTGGAGCCAACCCTCTCAAATTATAATATGATCTAGATGCAGGTACCTAATGACTTTGTTGATAATCAAAACTCGAAACAAACGGGCTCTCATGTATAGATACACCTAACCTAAGTGTTTTGTTTATGTTGATGACTATCTTGTTCAAGTACCTGCTTACTTAAGATGCATTTCTTTTGCTAATCGAAGATAACGCTAGGTTTCTGGTAATAATTAAAGGTCGCTCCTTTAGAGGTATAACTGCAAGTAAAATAAAATTCGATAATCAGTTTTGTTTTCATAAATTTATTTGTATTATACATAAATGGCATATCTTTTAGGTACATTTAGCTCTTAGTTTTAGAAACTACACTAAGCTTGTAGGTAGGTACCTAATATAACGGTCGATGCATCTTAGTATTTAATATCACGGTGTTTATTAAAATAAACTTTATTTGAGAAGACAAAAAAGATAATAGACTGTTATTTAATGAACATAAGTATCCTTAATTTTTATAATTAAGTCGCTAAATATACACAAACATACTTTTAAAAGGACTCAACATAATGTTCGTAACTTACTGATTTAATTTACGTAATAACTCAGACACAGAAATAAAGTTTAAAATTGTACTTTAATATGCTCGGGAGCAAAAAAATCGGGTCACTTCCCGTAGAAAGTTGTATGAAAAATGAGCCGATTTTTTTGCTTCCGAATATAGTTATATCTATTATGGTGGTTTTAGGGTTCACTAAGGGCGCAATCGATAAAAAACAAAAATTATTTGTACTTATAATAGTTATTAGAAACATATTTTACATCATTCATATCATTATATGTGTAAAAATAATCTCTGCAGGGAAACAAACGCTTCTGAGTGCAACCTCGGTAACTAGCGAAGGAAGACGTATATAAAAGACCATTGGTTATGTTGTCGGTAACAAGCTAAATAATTGAGCATTTAGTAGATTACTATAAATTATACCTAACGTAATAAAGAAGAGATAAATTAATCAATTTAAATGTTAACGTTGATTATATATTTAGTGGAAGACCATTCGATTTTGCTGTATAAGGCACACAGAATTCTGTAACGAAGTAGCCGGTTTTATTTAATTTACACAAATACTTACTTTTATTAAGACAATAAGCGGTTTAGCTGCAATTCGCTAACAATGCCTAGGTATAAATATTATTAATGGCACTGCAAACTAAAAGTAAACTAATAATTAGGATAATGTACTGCAATAATATACTGAACCAAGTGTTCTTCTACGTTATCATATGAAATACTGCCTCAGATGTCTTTCACGAATTTACAAATCGTAACTAAGTAATACTAATTATTTTTAACTAACTTAAGGAAGACGAAACGATGCAGCGTTCAAATCAAAATAGTAATGGCCCAGATTCCATACTAATCGAAAAACGTACATTTTACGCTCACGTACTGGCCATGCAAGTAGCTTGATGGAAATTTACAAATCACCACTCAATATGTACAAATCAAACACTCACTCACACATCATAAGTTTAACAATTAATCTAGGAACTTCATTCTCGCCACTCGTAGATACCGGTAAAACTACCCAAGTATAGTCCAGTACTTTAACTATGGTCCATAACTTCAAGACGACTTTAAGTATCCATACCAATATTCTTTTTTGTTTTGTCCAAGTTTTTCCTTCCGTTAATGAACAAATTTAACCATTCAACGTCCTCGTTCTAATAAAAGTGACGCCTAAACGGAATTATTTGAATCAGATTTGGACCATAGTTGGGAGCTTTTGGACCAAAGTTGTGTAGTTTTACGTACTTAAGATATATCACAGAATCCAACATACTTAAACAAGTATGTATTGTCACCAGGGTCTCCAGGGTTTATCTTCTGGTGTTTGTTTCCTCGTAACGAGTGCTAAGGGTGCGGGATCGTCCGCGGGGGGCGGTGGGGTGCCCCATCCGGAGCTAGCGGGGGAGAAGCACCGGGGTTCCGAGGATGACGATGAGACCGCGTCTCGAGGGGAGAGGGGGACGAGGGTTGGGACCGCTCCCAGCGCGTTGGCGCTCACGCCGGCTGGCAGTACCAGAGCGATGTCGCCGTTGGATAGCCGTGTTGGTACTAGGCGGACTCCAGAGCCAGGACCAGCTGCAAAACAAACCTCAATTAACTGGCTGTTTACGGTTTTCAATTGGCGATTTTGAAGTAAATCATTCCTCATCACCTTCAATTGCCTTCATGTACCTTTCTGGGGCCTTACCATGACGTCTTAATGCAAATTATTAACCAAAGTTGGATCGCTCGCTGTCAGACCCATACCAGAAATATCAAAAATGACAGCTAAAACTTAAAATTTAATCAGAATTGAATCACATCCCATGTCTTGCAGGTGTCCCTGGGCGACGGTGATTGCTTTCCATCAGGTGACCCGTCTGCTCGTTTGCCCCCTCTTATATATATAAAAAAAAAACATTAAGACATCATGGTAATGCGATTGTAATGGTGTGCGTTAGACAATAGGTCTACACTACAGATGCACTTTATTCGTAATGGCACTCATCGAAAAAATCGACTTACGAAGTACTACGGCTTACCTGAAATAAGGATAGTCGAATGCGGTAGAGCGGCAGTGCCGTCCTCTGCATCCGACGGTGGCGTTGGTGCTCCCGCAGGCCTTGTTCCGGGAGTCACGCAGCCCTCCAGATGCTTCACCAGTCTCTTCCTGAGCCCGGTCTCCAGCCCCGGAAACCGCGCCACTTCTGACAAGCAGTGTCGGTAACCAGCGCGGAAACGGTCCGGTGTCGCGGCACCCTCAGTCCGTAATCCTTCCAAGTGCTTCACGGTCATCTCCAGAATATCAGCTTTTTCTAGCTTCGAATGCCTTGCTGGCTGTAACAAAGATAAATAGCTGATGTCGTGGCCATATATTTGAGAAAATGTTTTACTTATAAATGGATAACTGTTGTAGGCCACTTACGTCTTTCTTCATAGCGTCTAGAATAAGCGCCTTGAGTTCGTTCAGGCAGTTGTTGATGCGAGCCCGCCTCCTCTTCTCCATTATCGGCTTATTACTCTGTAACAAAGGAAATTATTTGTTAGAAATATCACCACAAGAACTCTTTGTAAAGATCAAAACGACCCGTTCTGCCTTTTGTTTGATGTCTGTAATTTAACTTGCATTAACAATTCTCAACTGCCGACAGGCGAAGGTTGACGGTGACCTTAACTTCCAGTTGTAGATATAATAGAATGAAGCTAGATCATTACATTTCATAGATTATATTTTAACCTTTCCTGTTGATAGTTAAATTTAGAGATACTCGAATACGAGATGGTATTTGGATTCAGAGACTTAACAGACTCACGTCCAACCATATCAGTATAAAATATCCTTGGTAAAAACGAAGCCTCTGAACGTAGCTGACGTTTCAATCGACATGATACAATAATATTATCGACAGTGTAATTGAGGTTTAAATTGTTCGCCGATCGGTGCATTATACAACGCGCCCACGCCCGGACATTATGGCCCAAGTTTATCGCCGGTTGACACCAAGTAAGGCGTGTGACAAAAAGAGCCATTAATCTCGTGTTACGCGCGGCGCGGAGTCGGCGCGTGCGGCGGCCGGCTCAAGGTGAAGGTCGTCGTTAGTCGTCGTTAGTCGTGATTGGAGACGCGTGCGCCGGCGTGACGCCACGTCTCGTCACGCGTATGCGGTACCACGTGACCAGCGATTAGGATCGCTTCTGCTTCCTATGTAGCTCTGAGTAGCACATCGCTATCATCCGATTGTCTACACTTTAGATTCTACAGAAATCCGATACGCTGCAGGACTCCGCACGAAGCCTACGCTTCAATGTTAAGTCTGTTCTGTTCCGGGTTGGCGCGACGCGCACGATTTTATTACCAGTGCCAATCGTAAAAGCGGCTGTTCGTTTCATCTTGACCCTTCCAGGGAATCAGTACCGAAATATCGCCCGAGCACACCGCGTGCGTGAATGGCCAATTCCACGGTGTTACGACAAAGCTGGTGGTAATAATTTAGTTACCTAACACTGACGCCGGCCGCATGTAAATACAGAGATGCTCTCATTGTTTTCAACGCGGTTGTAAATTGGATCTGGAGTATAATTGGCGCCTTCATGCTAATTTTGTATTTTATGGCGTTGCGACTCGTGTCTATTAGTTTTAGACCGCGTCGCTGTTTACGTGGGAATATCTCCGTTTTACTGAACAAAATAGATTAGAATCAGACTTTGGTTTTAAGTTGAAACAAATTGCAGAAACTTGCGAAATCTATTCATTGGTTTTTGCATAAGTAATGCCAAAGTACGTAAAAACCGAGACCTAGTAGTGACCCCAAATAAGATTTTGTACTGAAACGTGGTCTATAGTAGAAACCATCCCATTTTCGTTTTCTATAAACTTTTTTCCATTTAATTCCACACCATGAGAAGTGACAACAGCTAATTTCCATTGAAGACAAACAACTATTCCAAGTTGTATCCTCAGATTATGATAACAATGGGCAATCACTATGGCATTTGCTCTTGCTGGTCACATAAACTATGCATTTTGCTATAACAGGTTTTTTTTGTTTGCTTCCATACTGGTCTGGGAGGAAAGAAAAAACAAAGAATTATACCAGTTGCTTCTCTTGCCGCCCAGATGGTATAATAATAAATAAATAAATAAAAATAAATGGTAAAAGCCCTCTCGAGGGAATCGGCGAAAATCGTAAGAATCATGTTATATGCGATGCGGCTAACAACCCATCACTATTTTGATTCCCCTTTTCATAAATACGCCCACAATCATACTAAACGTGGTCTTCTTACCTTAGGCTCTACCTACTCCGTAATGGAATAGATATGATCAGTGTATGTGTACCTATGCAAGAGCAAGATGCGATCTGGTAGACAGGCCGCTCAGCCAGATTGAATAAAAGCTAATAACTTCCAACTAATCATGCTAAACGTGGCCTTAAGGTTTTGTTACCTTAGGCTCTGTCTACCCCGTAAGGGATATATACGTGATATATGTATGTAATAACTTCCATGAAAAAGTCATTGGTCAAACCAGTCTAAAGATCAAAGCATTTCCACTCGAAACTCGGCCATGGGTCGAGCGTTCATTTTCATACAATGCGCCAGACTGCGAATGAGGGATGGGTGGGGGGCGCTTCCGGCACGCGACCACTTCCGCTGCTGTATAGTCGGCTTTGTTTTAGATAAATTGACTAATTATAAAATGTACATGCATTTCAATGGATAAAATGTTAGTATGTATCGAAATTCTTTTAAAGTTCTCATTGAAAGATTTCGACAAGCCTAATCCAGGATCACAATGGAGAGATGCTAAACGACGATATCCCTGGTTCGATCACCGGTCGGAACAAAACATATTATGTATGTTATTATGCATGAAAAATATGTCTACATGTTTACACATGTCATGTGTATTTAACCATAATCTAAGTATATCTATTGTGTAGTACCCATAGGAAAAACTTTTCTTTGCTTGGATGTATACTTGATAAGAACTCTACTCTGCCCTAATGCGCTAACCGTAATCTTCTAAAAGGCATCACCACCACGGTTATATCTTAATAATCGCATAATAAACACCCAATACTTACGGCTTATAGCTATATTTAACGCTATACGAAAGCGTTTAATTAAGGTGATTGCCGTCATAGCGCCATTTCTGTCGCCTCCACTTAAGGTTCGGTCGCACTGCACACGCGTTAAATATAAACATTTACCCGGTCACGTGGAAATTCATAGTGTAATAGGAATACCAATAACTTGGCAGCTACTGCGTGGCGCAACATAAAGCAGGAAATCAATTTTCTTTTATACGAGTAGAGTAGGTATACTCGTAGTTCGCGTCGTACCTATGTTGGCGGCCATTCTCCAGATTTATGCACTTTGTCTAATTACATGTTTAAGTGGACAAAGCGACGAGCTAATTAAGTGGAACGCAAAAAATTAGAATAGCCGTTCTACCGGATTGTGCGACGTTTACATTTTTCGTACCTACTTTAAGCGATATTTTAAATCGGGCAATACGTACTATTCCGCACATTATTTAAAACATTCTTAATATGCTTACTGAATTGCTACGAATACTTGGCCTAGCTAATTCTGCTACTTAAATGTTACCGATTTTAACTTCCAACAAGGTCTAGCCCAAAAATACACTGACATGTTATAGTTATAGACTAATTCAACTAAGACTCGTATGTGATAAGAGCGTTAGGTTCTAGGATTATTTCAATATGTTAAAGTAAGTTTGCACCACATATTGTTGGATAAAATTGAACACTAGGTAAATTACTTTTTATAAATTATGTAATCTTAATTATTTATAACTTGCTGGATCGACAGACGCCGCTCTATCCATAGCAATTTTACGTTTTACGCACCATCGTATCGAGCAAATTTTTCAATTTTCCTCTTCACTAGAACCTTGCTGAGATCTCAAGTATTGTAATTAATATATGTAGAGGTATAAGGTTACGATGACTAAATAATCCTATTATAAACGCGAAAGTTTGTAAGTATGGATGGATCTATGGATGGATGTTTGTTATTATTTACACGCCAGAACGTCTGGACAAATTTGAATGAAATTTGGAACATAGATAGATTATAGGCTACTTTTTGTCCCGGAAAATTGCGTAATTCAGACGAAGTCACGGGCAACAGCTAGTATATTATATATGTGGTCGTTGCAGTACTTGCAGTGTACTCGTACCGGCGGCACTTCACACGACGCGACGCCATTGGGCCGTTGGCCGCACGTGGCGCCGCGTCATACTGCGCTAAAACCAGACTACCAAGCGATAATTTTTTATCCAATAATTATAATTATGTCTGATAATTATAAATATGTTGTGATAATTACTGGGCTAATTTACGATTAGATAAAAAGAGGTACAACATGCTAAGCAAAAGCCACTTAACTTTTAAGGTTAAATGAATAGGTAAATAGCGTTATTGCAAAATGATGATATTTATACCTAACTAAAAAATTGTACAAAATACTTTTACCAAGGGACTGTGGGGTGATTCAGCTTTGCCCTAAAATGATCTCATCTCTACATTGCGGTGCGACGCCCTTTTCTCAGTTCCCTGCCCACGCTTTTAAAACTACCACCACGCACGGCACGATTTACGTATGTCATTTTTGAGAAATCAAGTTCTATGCTTCTCTCATTCTAGCGATCTTTAAACGGATTACTGATACTACTGCTAATATTTTTTCAGACTCCACCGACCAGTTTGATTCCTTAGTAAAAGAAATATGGCCCGTTTCCCCTGTAAGAACAGTTTACCCCTTTCCAGGGTAATTACCCTAAGGTATAAAGCCAGCCGCTAGACGAGCTGAAAATATGAGCAGAGACAATCAACGTGACTTTACGTAACGTTGGCGAGACGAAGACGCCGGACAGATTAGGTCGCGGCGCCGGCGTCGGCGTGCATTAAGGTTGCCAGCAGCCAGCTTAGGGGTGTTCATTTAAAAAATACATCGATGTTTTTTGCGATGCATCAATCGGAAAGGCTGCATCGATGTTTTTCGATATATCGGATTGAAACATCGATGTTTTCGATGCATCGCTTAAAATATAAAGGAACAAAAACAAACACATACGCAGTCGGCTGTACAGATTATTTAAGTATAGTCACACGTTACACCAAGATATTTTGACGTGCGAGTGATGGCGCTAGTATATTTGACGTTTTTGTTTGGACTGACAGGACGTCTTTGTAGAAAAAGCTTTAGTTCCATTTTCCACCACACGGCTATATATCTTGGTCAATCTATACTTATATTTTGTTTCACATTTTACATTGTCTGGCAAGCAAAGGAATAAAGTCATATACAGCCTTGTCTGTGCAAATTATTTTATTATTACGTGATGTGATATTATTATATTATTCTAAATAATAAAAATTCAATTGTCAATGACTTCGATGTATTGAATTAAATACATCGATGCATCGTAAAACATCGAATATTATCGATGTATCGAACGGATCCGATGTATCAAATGGTAAATATCGATGTTTTCGATGCATCGATGTATATCGAGCATCGCTATGCCAGCTTAAGAAAAAAAAGTATGGATGACATTTGTTTTTTTTAATTAGGATTTTTTTTTAATACAAGTTGGAATGAGTAGATGGCCAGAATCAACTCGACAGAATCAACAACAAGACCCACTTCGAATCGGTTTGTTTGACTAATAATTTGTTCGACCAGTTAAGAGTGCATTTAATATAATTCAGTTTAGGCGCTATGGTCCGCCTGCGTTTTATCCTATTACCTTCCATTAGGTACCATTTTCATCGTCCGGAATCGAAATGATAGATATAATATTAATCTAAATTGAATCGTGTCTAAACAAAATCCAGCTTATTTACAAAATAAAATTTAATTCCTATAAATCATCGTATTATGTAAGTTGGGCGGCAGCCCTAGCGCCGGCGTCGGCGCGCCACGTGACGCACGCCGTGTGAACGATCCCACGCTATGACACATTTCCCTCCCCCCTACCACTGGTCTCTCGTACTCTAGAGCCTCCTACCACCTAAGCCCTTACATTTTGCGAGGCCCTAGTACTAACTTTAACTACCGACGCAAGGGATCAATCCTTTTCACGTGCGCTGGCCAGAGGTCTAAACAATAGGATTCACCATATTTTTCCGTAAAATAGGATAGGGTCCTACTTAGAACTAGACTGGGAAATGAAAAGAATGTGATTCCGAGTGCCCCGTAAGTCAGACAATATGGCTCAGTTAGAAAGATATACACTATAATGTCAGCGACATAGCTTTAGCGGATATAGAATATAGAGCAAGGCGAGCTACATCTGCTATGCAAACATATATGTATTTTAGTCATTTGTCTCGGCAATTCTGATCTTATGTGTAAACTGAATTTCACACAGCAAAGTTTATTTACGCACGTGTTGTTTAGATAATGATTATCCATAAAATAAAACCCAATAAAATAAAATTATTGGATTAGGTACCCATACTCTATTCCATAAATCGAAATGAGATTTAACTGTGCTACCGAAGTATATAGACTTTAAATTAATAGTAGGCACACTCCGTATGTAAAAATAAAAACCAAACGACTATTGGATGCATTTAAACAGTAATAGTGCTTGATTTTATTAAATTACCATTAAAATAATATTAAAATAATGAAATTAAAGTAAAGTTTTTTTGCTCCTATATGCAAATAATGTTCGACGATATTTTATTACACTTGTAAAAGTTTTACGATCCAATAAAATAACAAACTTATTTACACGCAGGTACGCGGAGTAAAGGCACCTTTTATAACAACCAACTCCTCAAATAAGACGGAAATGTTTCACGCTGTTAATAAATTAAAAATACTCCACATAGGGTGCGTGCGTACTGTTGTATGTACACACAGCAAAATAATGCGGTTAGCACAGCCACGCACACGTCTATGCGTGTTGAGTATCGACATGAACGTTAAGTAGAATCTATGACATGTGAATGTGTGAGTGAGTTCGATCATAAAATCTACCCCCTAAGTACAGATTTTTTTGCAACAAGATGAATGAGCAATGTCACTGTAAATTACCTGTTTATTGAATAAACAACAACTAACTATAAAATAACAATGAAGAAAGTTACAACTATTTAAGTTAGTTTATAATAAATTAAGTAAAAAATAATTACAAATTAAATGAAAATAATCCCCGCCGGTATCGTGTCACACTCAAAGGCTGAAAATGCAATATCTCCGGTTTCAGTTACTTCTACAAAAATAATGTAAAAGTATTTTTTTTATTTAGACTGTCCTAAAAATATTTTACCTAATCTTACATTGGATATTGTCATCCCCAGTGTAAGCGAGAGAACCGAATCGAAGCTTCCTTCGACCTTGAATCTTCAAATTTATGCAATCCCACGCATTGAACTATTATTACTAGCGAAGAGTAGTTACCATCTCACTGATGCGACGATGTTATATTATTATTTCTCAACAAGTCTGAGATTCCAATTCCAAAGCAATATTCCTCACAACCAGCACGGCCATCGAAATAACATCCAAAAATGTCATTTTATTATTACTATTTTATATTCCGTTTTCTTCGGATACGAACCCGGTTCACTAAAGCAGAAGTCAATTCTTCGACCTGTCTTTGACCGCTAGGCCACCGAGGTATGCAAGTTACATGGTGAATGTATGAATTATGTTCAATCTGCGACTACTGTATTGCAATTTGTGTAAATAGCTGTTTTATGAGCTTTGAAATAAGGTTGAAATTATAATTTATTTTTTTCCGTAACTATTTAATTTTATGGTGGTTGCAGTCTATTGTATGTTTAATTTTACTCTTATATAATATGTTAAAAACACAAACGCATTGTGTTTTCTTTTAATATAATTATTAATAGGTATGACTCTTTTTACTGGAGTTTAAAAGTTGCTAGCTGATGGCTATTTTGGTCGTTATCGTCTTAAACAATATAAAGTGTTTTCTACCCTCAAATTTCTAATAATATGATTTTGTGAACAAACAACAACTGTCACCGCTGGCAGCCATTATTAGCTGCGGGATGAACCGTGTGTTATACTTACGAACTGTTTAATTTTGCCTTTCGAATACCTTGTGATTTGCAAAACATGGATTTTAATTTATCTTTGTTGAAAAGAGCAAAACAATATAACTATTTATATAAGGAATCGCTAGGCGTTTTTTGATATGGGTAAGTAGACAAACGGTGTTAAAAACAATGACTTATTATTTTATCGGTAATGTTTTAAACAACTTTCTTTGACGAAAAATGTTTTTATTTAAACTTCATTTATTTTGCAGCGGAAGACTGTGCCATTATGGATTCACCCTTACGCAGACTTCGGACACGATAAAAATATTCGTTCTGGGCCTAAACCTGAAGCCTCATCTCCTGCCATTTGATTTGGACATTATGTAGTTGCCGCACCCGCTAGTGACCCATTTCACAGCAACAAGACACAATGCTACGTTGCAACCTGTGCGAAACCATCTGCATGCTGCAGGATTGCATTGCCGTAGACCAGCAAAAAACATGCTTTAACGGACCAGCATAGAAGAAACCTTTGCTCGTGAATATCTTGACTTTGATTATTACATCAATCAAAGTCAAATGTAGTGATTTTTAGTGATGAAGACGAAATATATTAACTTAATTAAATATATAAACACAGTAATGTTTTACAGTGTAGAACGAGTGGCAGTGTTACTTTAGGCTATGGGGTTGGATCTCATCGATGGGCCCTGGTGTCCAAATCCAAACCAAATCGAGATAGGTAGCTTAGTCGCTTCAAAGTGGAGATTATAACCCAGTGTGAAATGATGTTATTGTTAATGGCTGTCATTTAACATGTCTATTCATTTCACCACTGACTTACACATCCGCAAATAAAACGTTTCGTTCATCTTTATCAGACTTAAACCTAATAAACCAGAATTTAAGATATTAATTATGTGTCATCTTAAAAATAGCCCTATTATGGTTGTGTATTCAATTTGCAAGATAATTATTATGTTAGTGACATAAGACTTTTTAGTAAACATAAAATCATACTGGCCTCTAAAGTGTGTGTTATTTTATGAATATTATTCTATAAGGAAAAGTGTGCAGTTTTATTTAGCTAATTTAATTACTTTTGGTAATAATAATAATAACACAAATAGAGGCTAATACAATAAAAATTAAATGTTGCAATAAACAATTTGAACCAATAATTGCATTTTATTGTTTTATTCTTTTACGTCCTTTTTTTCTTGCTTTAGGTAAACATGAGTTTATTTTGAGTTTAATTTAAAATTGAAAACAAAAAAGATACACTAGTGCAGGATTCGAACCCGGTTCGTTAGGTTTCATAACCCTAGGTCAATACACCTGAGCCACCGCGCTTATAATACTGGTGGCAAAATTATGCTTCCATTGAACAAAATACCAGCAGGTTTGAATAACTATGCGTGAAGGTAGTCAGAAAACACAATTAGCACAGATAGGGCATTTTGTTGTGTGCGTAATAAGGCAGCGGATAAGTGCGGATGTGTGTATAGAATGACACACGTGGATAACTAGGGTGCCCACCGATTCGCTTTGCTGTGTGTACGTGTGTACTGGTGGTTCTTTTGACAATGAAATTGCGACTTTATGATTTGTGCTTTATCGTGCTTAACTATATCAGCTTTTCCCCTTAATTAGAACAATTGTGAACTAGACCATCGAAATGAAATATAAAAATGATTGATTACATATCAGCGTCTCTTTTTTGCGCGTGGTTTATAAAAAACAGTGCGATATAGCTCAGACTACGAAGGAAACTCATAGAGTTTTAGGAAAACTAATACCGGGCACGTGGTTGGGGCTGTCTGCGCCAGACACCGTCTATTTTCCGAGGCCTGGCACGCGCCCAGTCGCGCTATACACACACGTAATCCCTATTCATTAGCTGGGAACACAGGTACAGCCGCATATCGGAAAACACGCCACATTTAATCTTATAACCACCAGCGTTGGGCTTGTGTATGTGCCTTCATTAGGCTGTTTTAGAAGCGAGGCATATGGAGGCGGTAAAATTAGTGTAATGAGTGTCCCCGTGCGGTTGCATTTAGTGGTTAAGACTTAACGTTAATTAGTGCCCTAGACCGTTATGATTTAAACAACTTTTCGAAAAATTTGTCTTTGAACGAGCTATGGAAAGAGCAACTTACGTCATTTATTTTTCAAAAATCCATAGCAATATCAAAGTCATACTCCAATTCTGCCATTTGTAACAAAGTCAACATGGACCAAGACCACCAGCTACACGTAGCTCGTGTTTAAATAGAACCAACGACTAGCTGATTTAGAATTGCTCCCAGTTGGCTCATCCCAAATTGATCAACGACTTGGTTAAGTAGTCTAGTCGAACGAAATTAAGGTATCTCAAAGAGAACAACGAATATCTTAGCCGATTAATTTTGAATGTAACTGTTTATAAAAATAAAGAGCCAGCTATTTTATTTATTTCTATAAGAACCTGAAAATAAAACAATTAAAACTGTTAAGCAAACGCGTAATCTACGATCGCTATTTGATACGCCACATATCCCATCATGAAAGCGGTTCTTAGTAAATCTCTAAATAAAAGCAGGTGACGTCGCCTCGACCAGAGCCAGTGGTTTGCTAACGTTGGCACACGGCATTCGCTGGCAATGTTGGCACGCAGTAAAACTTTACTGGCTTTCAGTTCCAATATATCAGGGGTTTACGATATGCAAGGATTAGGAGAATGGTCTCGTAGCAAGATTAACGAGACCTGCATTACCAGCGTATATTTTTTGATACGATTGTTAATTTTTGAAAGTTTCGTAAAACTCTGCGTTTCTATTTACAGGAACGCAGAGTTCCATTAGAATAACAGCTTGAAATCTGCACCTAAATTAAAACGCGTGTCTTGACAAAAATATACTCGACGTAGTCAACACCCGTGGGAGTTTGTACATATCATCCGACATCTAATACTAACAGTTCAAAGTGTTTCAGGTCACAAGCCATTGTGAAGAACCCTTCACGTCTAGATCACCGTCTTCTCTCGACTCTGGTGTTGAGGATCATAGGTATTTGCTTGTCGTCATCAGTTGACTCACTTGTTCGTGTACAAAAGTGGTAAAGTAGTGCGACCAGCGACATTAGCGACCTTTGCTTGACCCGGAGATGTGTATCGCTAAAGTGCACGTTTGCTATGGCGTGGTGCAGTCGCGTGCCAGGGCGTGGGCGCCGGCTTCCGGCACGCGCCGTGCACAATTCACTAACACGTGGGCATAATGGATACGGTACGTCCTTGCCTATACGAGTATGCTAACTGTGTAGAGGTAGCGGCTTGCAATTTGCAAACGCAATAAGTTTTATAAAAGAATTCAGCTATTCTGCACACAATGTAGTTATTCAAATGCGGGAAGTTCACGATATCACATGCATAAATAGACATACATACAGCTACGGTAACAATGAGACAATCAGTCAGCGAAGGGACTTTGTTGTAAGTGTGCACTAGTCGTACCCCAGCCTTCCTTGAAAGGCGACGCTCAATCCTACATCTGATAGCGATCAACGTGTTCTAAAGTCTGTTAATTTCGTAGTTGGTAGGCGGCGCGGCGCGTGGGTGCCGCGGCTAACCTCAGCAGCGATGTTTATCGGCCGATGATGGATCGCCGCGTCGTAATAGCTTCCTACCTATATCCCACGCCCATATAATTATCGAGACGTCATTAACTCCAATACCTGTCATAATATGACAGTTCAAGCGGCCAGCTTTTAATTGAGGCTTGACGGGTTTGACGAGTGAAGCTGTAATTGTTGATGAGCTGGCTATTGTTCAAAGAATACTTTTATTTGAAACGTGAATAGGAGCGGTAGAAGCTGGTGTTTTTTTTTTAATTTATGCTAAACGAATTATTTCTCTGGCCAGAAACTTTTGGAAACATCTTGAGATGAGGTACGAACAAATTTAATTAATTTATCGTTTATTGCCAGTTCTAAAAAATATTTAACGTCCCTACATCGTGTAAGTTCCGAAACTTCCATAGTAATTGATCTTAGAAAACAATGTAACCGAACTAGCCGAAGTAATGCTACCGGTTGCTATTGATCAGCAGCGCCGCGGTTAAACATCCGCTGAGATAGTACCGTGGGATGCGAAACTGCCGATAACAGCAGGGTTGCCAAGTTCACACCCGGTGCAAAAATAAAAATAAAACAGTAGGTTCATTCTGATAAAACAAATCTTAAAAATCGTAGTCTCATTTAGTCGTACTTTCATTTAATTCGAGACGTTTTCTTGTTTGCGCTTGTGCTAAAGAAACTTTTTATATAATATATTTTAGAGAATAAATATCTTGAATTGAGTTTTCCGCAAATTAACATACGATCCGACCATACATAGACCGACATAGACCATAGACTTAGGTACTAACATTTCGTGTATCTCAACTCTTTGTGTTAAATTTCTCTTTCATTCAATTATAAATACGACCAATCTAAGTAGTTCAACTAAAGCCGTATTTCTTATAAAACATGGATCTACGAGTATCTAGGTCCATATCTTAGTCTCAACTGCAGTATCGCATAACCCTAGCCCTGTAGGCGGAGAGTGGGCGAGTTCTCACGACAATTAGCTCTCGCCCACGAAGCTGACTCACGGAGCACTACAAGCTCTTACACTATGCTAACGCAAACCAACACTTTCTCAAATATACAATGATACTGTAAACATTGGAACTCGATGAAACTATGAACTTTAAGAGGGATTTGAGACAGCGAGCCGTCTTTTGAATCTAGCTTTTACTCAAACCTGTTTAAGTCAAAATCAAGCCGCTTATGACGCTGATGGCGGAAGCTTTAGCAAGATTCACAAAATTACTTTCCTAAATTTTGAATATTGTCCTCTTGGTTAAAAGTTAACTCTCAGAAAACAAAAACAGCCAATTTTTTTTTATTAAAAAGATAACATTTTTATCTCTAGCTGGCCAGCAAGACCGTAACGCTAAAATTTCGAGGTACCGTTTATTCGAAGAAACAATCTTGGTTTCATATTTTTGGTCGACTCGAGCAAGACGGTACTCATCCTCATTACATTCTCAATACTACATTCATACTCCCAGTATAGGATTACATTTGTGGAGTTTGACCGCAATATATCTTGAAATTTAAGTAAAATGACCCTAATTAAAATTTAATGAGTAACTCACAGTTGAATGGGTGGCGCCCTAAAGTTGCTAAGCTGCGGTCAGACAGTGGGCGTCTGTACGCGGGAGGGCGCAACTAGCGCTCACGCTGAACTAATCACGAGCACGACAAATTACGCGTGTAATTGAGTGGGAGGAACTCATGAGGGAATTATAAAGGATGTATTTGACATAGTGAACCAAAGAATGTTGGACACAAGTGCCAGATTGTGTAAGTTTCCATGATTAATAATATTGAATATACTTGAATAGACAGAAGGCAATATTCGATGCCCAAATGATTTATAAGTGTTGAGAACGGAAACTTATTCGGGAATTTAATACTAAAAAACGAAGAGACTAGATGCCCGGCAGATAAAAGTTTGTGCCCGGGGACACATTTTCATAATATGTCCCGATGTATAATGTCTTGGAAGCGGATTTTAACCCACTTCTAGCACATGAAATGGATGACAATGCAAGTAGAGCCAGCAAAAAAAAAGTTCCTAATAGTTTCAACCAGTGCTCAAAATGAGAAACCTGTTGAAATGTTAACCATACAGTTGACGCTCAATTCCTTGCCAGTAGTAGTCAAGTAGGCAAAAAGCAGCCATCACGAGTTCTATCGCAAACTCATAGCTCCCTCCTTCCAAGTAGCTCGTGCAAAGAGAAAGATAACACGGCGTTAATAATCACGGCACTAATGCACGGAGATGTTAACGAGGCGAAAAAACACTTTTTCCACGCATCACGACAACCGTGACACATCGGTTTGTGCGGCACTTTGTCGTGCGCGGTGAATTATCCGACGCACGATCACAACACGGTTGAGACAGCCATAATGCTAGATAATAGCCAGCTACAGCAAGCTACAGCCAATGATCGGACATCTCGCATCATAGCTCACGCGCACACTCTTGCTGGGCTAGAACAAAGGCAGAAGCTCGTGCAGACTGTGTTAGTTTTTGACACAAGAAACGCCTAAAACGTATTTTTTGATTAGACACTTCAACTCGTAAGTTTTTGTGTAAAAAACTTAGGTACACTAGAGGTTCAGTGTTCGTCCGAATTGCTACTACCCTTACCACTCGCGAATCTGCCGCTCGCTAGAATGTGTACTTAAATATGTAGTATGAATTAAAAACGGTTAACATTTCATTCTGCCAGCTTTCGTTGAATTATGTAGAATGTAGAGTCCCTAACTTTACCTGAGTTGACAGAACATACTAAACAAGCGCATAGACTTTAATAAAATATATATGCGCTTGTTTATGACATCGTAGCTCAAAATTAAATGGACCGATTCGGATGCAGCTTTTTTATGGAAAGGCAGTTTGTCGCAATAGTTTTTAGGTAGAGTAAACAATTAAAATCAGATCGGTTATTTTCATTTGACTTTAAAATATAAACATCGAAGGCTTTCAACTTTCAACTTTTTTCTTTCGTGTAATTGACGCCTAAAAATGTTTAGCTTGGGTAAACAGAGCTACCAACGGAGAAAACGTCACCAGGGTCCTTTAGCATGACCAAAGATAAGCGCTAGTCAGGTAGTGTTTGTTTTTAGCCTTATCTTAACACGATAATTGCCTCGTGTTGATTTTTCGAAGGCCAGAATAGTGCCGCTTACCGTAAAATTTATCATATTTTATTAACGTGAATTCGGTAGCAAAAGGAAAAAGTTGGATAGTTTAATTTGATCAGATAATCATGGAGAGCATTTCTAATTGATTCAGCAGCACCAGCATTGATTGCACCTTTGTTTTCTTTTTGAATATTAGCAATTGTTTTAATAACATGTAAGTTCCTTAACTTTATTTATTTATCACCATCTTTATCTTGAATATGTTTGCATTTTTAACTAATTTTCATTTATTGTACCTGCGTAAGATTTTTTTTCTTACATTTAGTAAATGTAGAACTAAACAAAACCAGTCGTAAACAAACTCGTTTATTTAAACTCTACATCCCTATTTTAACTAACTACGAGTAAGTTGGTAGGTATATTATGTAGTAGGTAGGTATTTAAATCTTATGTTGATATTAATTAAATATGTATATAATAATCTCCTATCCTGTGGGAATTTATAAAAATCCGTTATTACGTATTAGGTTAGGTTCGCGTTTAATTCCGAAAGTAACCTTCAGTCCAAATTTCAGCTTCCTGTGTTTAGATAATTTTGTTTGTAGGTACGTGATAAATCAGTAACTAGGAACTAAGCAAAAATATAATAAATAAAATTAAACGACTTCCAAAAAAGTCTAATTTCTCTATGCTCATCTGTATGTACACAAGTTATTTATTAAAATTTACCAATTATTTTTTTAAATACTCACCCTCCTATTATCCCCCTTTTTCTCCTGCACCGACGGCGCTGCCGCCGGCTGGCCAGCGATACCGGTCACCATAATGTTAATGCCACAACAATCACAAATCACACATCGCGCACGATTGGCGCGCACGAGCGTCGGCGCGCGACTGGCTCGACTGCTCGTGCTCGAGTCACCCGAGAGAACCCGAGCCGGCCCGAGAGCCCGAGACGGCTCGGGTCGGCTCGCCGAGCGCGGCCGACGGCGGCGACGCGGCACGCGCCCGACGTCTGTGCGTGGAGCTTGGAACGCGTCGGAAAATCAGAACACGCGACTCGCTGTATTTAGGCGGCAGCCGCGGTTCCTATTTTATAGTCTATCAAATTATCATATTTATATGCCCACTGCTGGGTACCTTTCCATCCTTACCAGCCAACGACCAGACGTCGCCTATAACAGATTAGCAATGGTGATGTATTTTACCATCAAAAAAGTTAAGTAAGTAAGTTTCAAAAGAAAAGTCCTAAATAACTCAAACTAATAACTTTTTACTCGGTCCGATCCGAGGCAAAATTATTTGACCTAGTTCAGGAAGCTGAAAATTTACATAGAGCGTTTACTTCCACACGCCTTATAAACATGAGGTAGGTAAGGACAGACTTTACTTAATTTTGTCTATTAAGTCTTGCACCAGCTCAAAGATTGTCCAATGATACCTATTACCACGGCCGGTTGTAGAGTCGTGGATAGAGACAAACAACGTACATCACGATCATCGCTTGGCAGTGCTATCAAGACCTAGTTGTTTCAGATCAGGTTTTTTTGCATCGAACATAGGTGCAAAATAGGCATTCATAACCTGCTACGTTGTAATTTTCTGGACAAACCTCGTCCGTGAAGTGATCGCTGCATTGGAATTACATGTCAATTTTACTCATAGACTAAACGTTAAAGCATGCACAGCCTTCTTCAAGACACCTTCACGACTCCTTAATAATGCCTGCTGGCGAACGGGTCGAAGTTATGATTGTCTCACCAGCGCTACGATCACTTCATGAACGAGGTTCACGTAGCAAATCGCATCACCACACCGCAAACTTCATGATATAAAATGAGCGAAGTGAATTCTATAAATTCCGGCAAGACCTTTAGACAGCTTTAGGGGTCATCCACAAAGAACGTCACACACTTAGGGGGGGTCTGGAAATTTGTGACACACGAACAAAATAATTGCAGTCTTCATAGTAAACCAGGGGGGTGGAGGCTCTAGAAATCGTGAAATTGGTGTGACGTACTTTATGGATGGCCGCTTAGTACCTAGAGGGGGTAGTTTAGCACATACACTTTACTGCTAGAGAGGCGTCCATTCGCTTCTGCGCGCTTCAAGGTTCTCAAGAAAGTTTACACGTTTCCGCGGACTTGCCGTAAAGTTGTACCTTTAGCTTTGTCAGTGTTTACTTTGATATGTGTGAAAGAGATTGTCGCTGGCGTTCGTCGTCAGATCTTCCGAAACAGCAACAGATACACAACGTAGGTATGCGAGGTGTCATTAATCTCTTGTGGGTGTGAGATGCAAGCAGTAATGATAACCTGATAATGGACGGCGCGTTGAACGACGGCGAAGAGGCCACTGGAGCCGTATTCGGGAGGATCGCAGACGAACTTTAGACGGACGTGTAACCTGTTTGGTTTTCGATTAAAATTGTGGTCAGTGGAAAAAGATTGACCTCAATATCAGACAAGACCAGGATAAAGATGAGGCATGTTTCTTAGTCAAAAGTATCAAAAGCTGAGACATACTTAAAATTAGACTAAAACCGAGTTTCTTTTCATACAGTCTGTATTCTTCCTAATCTAAAACGACAACATTTACCCCCTAAGAAAAATTAATGATAAGTAACTTTTTATGATACAGAGTAGGCAAACGAAGAAGTGGGTTACCTGGTGGTCAGTGATCGGTGATCGATCACTGATGCCCGTAGACTCTCGCAGCAACAATACAATCATTAGACGTGCTTTCGCTGCCTATCCATAAGCCAAGATAGATCCATCTCTTATGAGCATCAATATTGTGCTGCCGCATGTTTGTCTAAATTCGACAGATGCCTGACATAAATGGTAACCAACAATCGACAATAGGAGATAGTGGAAATATAGGTACGTAAATTAGCCAGAATAGAGCTCCGCCGCACGCGGCTCTCGCGCTTATTATTATTCAAATACGCGCTGACATCACTCCCGTCTCGACGCTCGTTCGTGCCTAATGTATTGACACTGCGCATAAATATGTTTGCGTCTACCGCCGCGACATCAAAGCGCCGCGCGCGCAGCCTCCCGCCACTCGCCAGAACTCGAACAGTACGAGAACTACGAGAAAAAAACAATCCATTCTACAGGCACTAACACTAAGTAAATATCTTAGACTAATAATAAAATAGAATTCTGGTATTAACGTTATGTTAGAGGGTTAGGATAGAATACCTCTTGCGCCAGTAATTTCACCGGCTGTCTTACTCTCCACGCCAACACACAGGAATGCAAGAACTTGCTGCTTGGCGGCAGGATTAGCGAGTAAGAAGTGGTGAGTGCACGTGAGGAGCACGTGGTCCTACCACCCGCAATGTGTTTCCCGCCTTTTGTCAAGGCTGACGTCAACGCACAACCAATGTCAAGATATTTGTCTCACCACCGAAGACTTAAGCTTGGTTGTATTACTGCTATGTGCTGTATACTGTGGTCTCCTTTGCATATGCAAAGGCCTGGGACAACCAGCCCACCCGCCTTCATTGTCTTAGACACTTCAAACCATATTCAAAAATTCAAATAAGCGCTGTCGTTTCTAAGGAATATTTCAAAAGCCGACAGTCGTGTGCTGATTCCGAAAATAACGTGTTTCATAACTTTAGGGCCTATGATTACGGCTTAACTTAAGAGTATGTAAGAACAATTGATATGTAGAGCTGTGTTTATGCTTGACATGGAGAAGGCTCGAAGTTACTGTGTCAGCATTTCCTTATTAATTCTTTACAAAAAAGCCTTGCACTACTTTTGCAAAATTTTATTACAGTAGGTAGGCGACTCAATTGTATGGATTTGTACAGCAAAAAATCATCCCCTAATCACCCTAACGGTTACAATGTTTTACAATAAAAACTGTTACAATTTTCGTAACGGTCTACGACTTTTTTAATATCTGCTCAATGTTGTTTACTGCCTTAACTAAAAACTCATCGTGCATTGTTACTTACCATCGTAACAAAAGATTGCTCTATTTTACTAATTTTTATGTCTTTCTTTTTTATACCCACGTTTTTCAGCATTATGTAGCGTGTTACCGTTTTGTTATTGTTCAATTGATGCTTTGGTTTCTTTAACGGCCTATCTGGCTTGCACATAAAGTAAACACCGTTAGGAACCTAAGATTTTATTGGTTGTTTACGCAGGTATGCGTGACATCATTCTGCTCTGAGATTTTTCACGTTGAGATCTCTCCCGTAGCATCAGGGAATAATTAATACCAACTTCATTGAAATAGGTAGATAAGTTTAAGGTCAATTTTGGTAGATCTCGAGATAGTTACGAGTACATAAGTATTAATTTTAACTGTAATTTTTTAGCAAATCATAGATTTTCAACATTGTAATGGCACTTTCGAGTGATTTCAAAAAAGTAATAGTGTTTAAAAGGAGAGAAAAAAGGAACTTACTTCCATGCTGGTCTGGGAGGAAAGGAAAAACATAGAATGTACCAGTGGTTTTTCGTAAAAGGCCATCGAGGGAACCATGTTATAGGCGATGCGGCTAGCAACCCATCACTATTTTGATTCCCCTTTCCATCTATAGGTAGGTACGCCTACAATCATGCTAAACGTGGCCTTTAGGTCTTGTTACCTCAGGCTCAGTCTACCCCGTCAGGGATATAGACGAGATTTGTGTATGTGTATGTGAAAAAAGGGCGGTACACAAACTTTGAATTTCGAATTTTGTGCTAGATCTGAGCATATTTATTATTTATTATGGAAATGATGAGGCAGACTGTGTACCATTGACATTCGTCCTTACTTCCACAAGCAAAGCAAAACGTTGTTATTTGTACCTAATGGATTGTGTCGGAAAGGGGCCCTGGATCTGTCATGGTGTCCCGCGAAACCAAAAACACATTGTTTGTCTAATTTCTAATAATAATAGGCGTGTTTACAGCTCCCGCTTTCGAGGAAGGACTCGGTACCTTTGTAGCGGCACGCAAGTTTATGACTACCGAAACCGATGCCCCTATACTCATATACTGTTAACTTTTATTGCTATTCTTAAGGAGCCCGCAAGTCAGGGAATACTTATTTGTAGAAACGTGACGAATTTGGGAATTGATTATGGTTTTGCGGAACAAGTAACAGGGGCCCGATTTTTGAAAACACATCTCGTGAAAGTGGTAGGTATAAATCAGCTTATACCTTTCTCCAAAACTACAGCTCTTATCAATGTTTTGACTAGTTCACAAGATTAACGAGAGCTGTGATTGCGAGGGTAGTTGTGCGCCGCTGTCAGTTGAGGCCTGTACTCACTTTGATTAATACGAGTACAGGTGATTAGTAATTGAGGCTGAGGAGTGCAGGTGTGTAATGCGAGTAGTGCCCAACTCTTGAATAGTGGCTCTGTTTAGTACGAACACAGTGATTCGAGCAGGTGATTAGTGATTAGGAGAAAATAAGTGTGGACAGCGACGATTAGTGCAAGTGATTAGTAGTGGCAGGCACGCTGCGAGTGAGGGGGAAGGGAGGCCGCGCGGGACGTGGCTACTCGCAGTCCACTCGCAAAGAAATAGAACACGGTTCTTATCACGTTACTACGCAGCCAACTAATCACTTGCACTTATCAGTCAGTGTCCACGCTTATTTTCTCCTAATCACCTGCACTAATCACTATCAAAGTGAACAGACCTTTGCGTTAAGTAGGCGCGCGAGCAGAGCGCTGGCGCGCAATGTTCGTTTCGCTGCCGCCGGGGGCGAGCGCTCCGGGAGGAAGGACTACGAACTAGTCCGAAACATGTCGAGCATCACTCGACTTTTATACGTGAGTTATCCGTTTGTGTAACTATGATTGAGTCTCGCGCTAGTTTCATGTTCACATAATTATTAAAGCTGTACGTATACATTCACAAGAAAATTGTATCTTGGTCTTCAGCTTCAGACGTATCTATCATCGATTTTCCTAAAAGCACCAAGTAAATGTTTAACAATATTTTGTAAACATAATCTATTCCCCTTGCCCATGTGAAAGGAATAGCAATCAAGCGAGCAATTACGTAACTACGGGGCGTCTAGCGATCGAAGTGCCATTTCTCTTTGACGCAATTATACTTAAGTTAGGTAGTGTAGCACCTCTGTAGTAGGTATCTATCGGTTTTTTTTAAGAACTGGCCATAAAGACTTCGGCCGTTAAGGTTTAGTAGTTTTCGCGTTGCTCGCCCTTGGCGGATCGTAAAGTTTTTTTTATCGCAACGCCCGTAGCACTGGGCTTTGAACTAAATGACGGGTTAACTCAAAGGAACAACGGCACCACAATGTTTGGCAAACACTCGCCGTCATACTTTGTTACCGCTTAATTGCACGGGTTCGCCAATAACTTCGTCATTGTTAAGAACTCTTTTATTTATTTGAAAGTTTTTACGACGTCGCAGAAAGGTTTGAACATCAATCCGCATCCGCACGAATGTTTTTTAACACGCACTTTATTATGTGAGTAATAAATAAACCGTTAGAAATATTAAAATTCAAACGTTTAATTTGCTTTTCTCGATTCGTTGAATTACTCACAGAAATAAAGTAGTAAATTAGTTATAAAACAAGGCTAAGCCAGAGTTTTGACGGCTCAAAGGTGCGCTTTATGTATTAGATGGTTACCTACAGAGCAGGCCTTAATTCCACTGATATTGTGCGAAAGTTTGTGTACCTAAGTGTATGTGTGTTTGTTTGGATATGGATGACATTGGTCACACGGGTTTTATAGGGATGCATAAAATAGGTACTTCTTATCCGGATGTTCGCACGAGATCGGGTGTATGTACTTATATACGCATATAAAATCATGAAAACTCTACCACTAACACTTAAATATATATATTTTTAACTGTTCTCTGCTTCGATGTAGTTATGTGATGACGAATGTACTACTTTCGAACCTACACGGTTAAAATACATAATAGTGATATAGTAACGAAAATGTATTCACGTACCACTTAGAACCCTGTCGTCGCCGTCACTGTTGGCTGTGGCCGCAGTCACTCGAACTTACTCAGACTCGAGTGATATGTCACCTTATTGCGATAGTATTCTACGGTGGTAACTACTTAATTAGATATTATTTCTCTTACTGTACCTAGTAGCAACAATGGCATTAGTATTTGTGTAGGTAAGAAATACCTACGAGTGTTCTTGGTGCTGGCGAGAATTGATTTCGTCAAATCGAAGTGCTGTGCTTGGCAACGTCTATATTTAACTCGTAAATTAGACAAGGCCAAAATACCAGGCACGCGTTACCCTAAGGAATGTCGCCCGCAGCTGCTATTTCTTGCTGTCAGTAATCGGTCATCTTCGTAATTACGCAGGCACACCTCGTTAACGTATTCAGACGAAAAACCACTCCGGGGCGAAAACAAATATTAGCATTGACGCGGTCGTTCACACCCGACAATTACCTACCTGCGCAGGACGCCTCTAGTGTAAAGATTGCAGCTGAATTTCGCCGCAGCCGCACCCTTAGCCACAACGCAACTTATAATTTTCTCGCCGAGCGAGGAAGGACACGTAAAAAACAAATGCGTTATTATAATGACCGCGCCGAAAATTATTACGAAACACGCGGCCGGCATCAAATTTGGCTTTTGCCTTACATCTGTATGTTATGCCTTATGATTACAAATACGAAGTGTGAGTAAAAATAAGAAAGTATAAAAACAAGCAGAATTTTGTTCAAAATTTATTTTCTGTAAATATAAAAATACAATTTTTGTTTCTCCTAGTATAAGTATCCTTAAACGAATTAAGAAATGATAATCACAGCAACTCAGATTAGAATAACTATGTTTAGGAAATTATTTCCTAGGCGTGCTTACGCGCGTAAATTATGAACATGCTTAGGTAGAGATTCTTAATATGTATACAAAAATGTAATTATAGAGAAATAATTGTTTACATCGACAAATCTAGATAATAATAAGTTGCTAGCAGCAATGGCCGCTATACAGCATCTTTAAGGATTAAGATTGGATATTCATATTTTCTTATTTAGCGTACCAAATAAAAACAAATTAACATTTTAATAAAATATATTTCATACATGTCTGATAACAAATCATCACATATGAATACTGTTTTATGTGGGAATCACAAGAAATTAAAGCATCGACACGCTTTCCATTTGAAAATTAACTTATTTTTATATAATGATTGAAATATAAAATGAAACTGAGAGCATGATATATCAACTTAAACTACAGAACATGTCCATTAATTGACCACTTACAATACTTGTATTCCATAAACGGATAAAAATCATAATGGAAACATTTTGCTTCACTATCGGAAGATAGAATGGCTTGCCTCACGTTGTCTAACGCTTAAGATATCAGACACTTAACATAGATTATGAAAGAGGGTCTAATTTTTCTTTATACAACAACTAGTTTATGCTCGCGACTTCGTCTGCGTAGAATTATACATATAAGCCTTCCTCTTGAATCACTCTATCTATTAAAAAGACCGCATCACACGGAAAATCCGTTGTGTAGTTTTAAAGGTCTAAGCGTACATACTACATAGAGACAGACAGACAGCGGAAAGCGATTTTGTTTTATACTATGTAGCGAAGTAGGCAAACGAGCAAGTGGGTCACCTGTTAGTGAGGTTAGTGAGCACCAGCACCCATTATACCGAATTTGTATTAAGATATAGCAACATTCAAACAGCGCCTCACGCATCAACATCCAGTGTTACTAGGGCTAGTAGATAACTTTTAAGTATTCATCATTATACATTACACTAATAGACCTAAAATGGATGCCTCTTCGGTATTGACATAACTTTACAACAAAATGTGCAACAGATGAAGGTGATGTTAGAAAAAAAAGTACATAACAAATATATGTTTGTATTACAGTAGATCTGTATGTGCCACAAACTTATCTGACTGAGCGATTGAAAACTGGAACAAATGCATCAAATGCATGTTTACTTACCAGTAACACTATATAATATAGGAGCCCATCCAACGTCAAAATATTAACCAAATAATATCAACTTTATGCAAAACTGGATTTTGCCCGCCACTTCGTCCGCGCAGGTAACGTCAAAGTGACATATTGTACTCGTACCACCTTCATCCAATCATTTCTTCAAATATGAAGTCATTCTTTCTTACTGTTCCTTTTATCTCGTGAGGAATTTGCAAAATCCTTTCTATATGCTCCTTTTTGATCCTCAATGACCATGTCGGTCAAATACCAGGGATCTAAATCGTATGATCCTTTTTATTTCCTATCCCTGGAGTTTTTTTACAAAATACTGAAATCAGTTTTCAGATATCATAACTACCTCTTGGTATGCCAAGTTTTAAGATTCTAGTAAAAATAGTTACGGGGATAGGACCATTTCAAAGTAAGAATATAACTCAAAGGGATTTTTGCCCTGTGCCAAGCTTTTATGTGAGTTCAACCTTTTTTGAATAAAATCGGATTGAGTCTTCAAACATGACTGTGTCAAAATAAAATGTAATTTAAATCAAAAGCACTAAGGAGTATTGATATCAACTTCGAAGCAAATCAACTCCAAAACAACTTTCTACCCCTTTTTAACCCCATTAGGGGATGAATTCCAAGAACATACTAATCACGTTGTCCCATACAAACTTAGCCCCCCTTTTTCACCGTCACTGAGTTAGAAACTTTGTGGCACTGTAAGATACATGAAATATAGAACCTCTATGGTGACAATCATGCTAAACGCGGCCTTTAAGTCTTGTTACCTTAGGCTATGGCTATGTCTACCCCGTAAGGGATAAAGACGTGATATATGTATGTACCTATACCTATGTATGTATATTATGGGGACAATACTCACTTTTACACACTCTTTCAACTATCAATTCCTTAGAGGTATAAATTACACTAGCTCGCGTAATTCAATTACAATTCCATCACTTAGTCTTACAAATCACAGTCCTAGATTTTATTACAATCCATCGCTTTAACGACATTTTCACTTCAAAAAAATATTTTTAGATTTGGGACGCTTTAATTAACGCCCCCAACATTACTTATTATTATTCAAAACACATAATTCACTGGAACTGATTACGACGTAATTTTTGGAATAATTAAAGCACCCTATAGTGTTAATATCGCTACTTAAAAAAAGTAATTAATGTAATAACCGTAATAAATAATCAATTCCCGGTGCAAATGATCATTTTTTTTTTAAAGATTTACATTTCGCCTATAAACTTTGTCTTTAATACTGGTTCCAGTGGTTGCCACTACCTTTGAAATAAGTTACTTAAATGCTTGTGTCATATTTGGTATTAAAAATTTTACTGGACCTTTGACTTACCTGTGCGGTCGAAAAACCCGATGTCATGAGCACCTCAATAAGTATATTTACTAGCTGAGCTGTAATAATCCGTTATTATTCATAACATAAACCAAGCTAAACTTAACTTGAATCTGGTGTCAGTTAACCAATCCAAAAATAGCATGTTCATGCTCTCATAACTTTCGAACACTTTAATAATACTTTTTTGCATTGTACCCCCGACATTGTTTTGTTCTAACCAAATTTGGAAATAATACAGCAATATTTTCAGTGAATACTCAATTTTCTTACATTTCGCTTACAATTAAATTTATAGTGTTCCTGTGACTGACCAAGAGTTCGCTCCCTGGTTATTTGATTCATAAAATAGTGTTACTTTTCAGTTCCTTCAAGCGAGGCAGCTCAGCAGCGCAGCGCGTACGCGGCCATTTCCTATGATTCCGGGAAGAGGACGCTCTCTACGGGGTCGGAGGCTGTCATGGCGTCGCTGTCCGGAAGAGACCAGTCCTGGTGGGGTGCAAAGAATTGTTAAGACTTAGAAACCATTAAGTTCTAGGCCAAATATACTCATAACAAAAACAAGTTAAGATTAAGGTTGGTTTGAAGGGACGCCATTACATATTTACGTTACTTCATTCATATAAACCGGCTTTCGCCTGCCGCCAAGCAGCGGTGCTTGTATTTGTTCCGGCGAGGTATTCTATCTTAGCCCTGTAGGCAGACAACGCATCTGCAATTCTCTAGAGTCGCAGGTGTTCATCGGTAGTGACATCACTCACCATCAGGTGACCCACTTGCTTGTTTGTCCCCCTAGTCGTGTAAAAAAATAGAAAATTGCTGAAAATTGTACTTAACTACACTGTCACGTACTTAATATTCTACGTTCTCTCGCTCTATATGTGTGCGTGTTTGTGTGAATGTGCGTACGGGCATTTGCGTATGCGTCTATGGATGGGTCCGTGGGAGTTTATCAACTAAAAAAAATGCTGTAAAAAAATGTCTGTAAAATCTACTAAGTAACAGTCTCGGTAAAATAAGCTACATCTTACCTGTTCATCCGTACTAGCGAAGAACAAGTAGAATAAGTTGGCACCGAGGTCAATAGCCGCAGCCAAGTAGAACACTACCCGCCACTCGCCCAGGGTTTGCTGAAAAAACACCAACACTGCTGACAAACAAAGCTACAACACGGAAAGAACGAGCGACAAAGAAAAACAGTAAATTGTTTTGAGGTTACAAATCAGATCATCAAACAATTCATTTTTAAATAGACCGCAAAGGGCTGTTTTACCAGCACTTTCAGAATTCAACGTTGTGAAGAAGGATGCAGCGCAAGAAAATTGGCGAATGTCATTAAACAAAAACATGTCAATTTAAATGGTTTCGTAAAGCAATTGAACGAATGAAACAAAGAAAAATATAAATCACATGGGGGATACATCTAGAGATGAATTAGTGAGCAATTATCGCGGAGTAATAGCATAGCAGCGAGTTTATTACGTGCTATTGTAACACTTGTATAAGAAAATGAAATTACAATCTATATTCTTCATCGCGCGTTTCATCATGATGAGGTTTAATTATAACTACACTAGGAAGCATTTGTTTGACACTCCAGACATCGTGCAAAAATAATTTTACAAAGTCATTCTTTTGTTTTTACATTGGCAAATCATAACGAGGTATGCTCGTCTCTAATTGGTCACTTACCTGGTCACTGCTAATGATATGACCAATCACGTATGGTGCCATGAAACCGCAGATGTTGCTAGCCGCGTTTGTGATTCCATACATTGTGCCAGCAAATTGGGGGGACAAATCGATGTGGTTCATCTGATTACCTGATGACGATGACAAAAATATGACAAGTCTTCAGTGTCAATCAAATTGTAGTGGTAAATTATGACACATCCAATTTAATACAGTGGTAGGACCTGCTTCCTCTGGGCTGGCAACCCATCTGGATTGCTCCGGAGCATTGCAAATGCATTACGGACGTCCATGTGGAGTGGTGACTGCACACCATCAGTAGGCTTATTACCTAACTCGCTCGCAATCGCCATCGTGTTCATTTTGACAGTTCTTGTATGAATGCGACAGCTAGCTGATTCCGATGCCAATTGTCAGCCCATACATGAACTGTCAAAATGAACACGATGGCGATTGCGAGCGAGTTAGGTAATAAGCCTACAGGTCAGGTAATCCACTTGCTTGTTTCATTTCTTATTGTATTATAAAAAACTAGCGTCTGCCCGCGACTTCGTCTGCATAGAATTATACATATTATAAACCTTTCTCTTGAAACACTATCTATTAAAACAACCGCATCAAAATCCGTTGCGCAGTTTTAAAGATCTAAACATACATAGGAACAGACAGACAGACGGCGTACCTATTGATATATTGATGAAGTGAATCTCAAGTTGAAATGTCAGCAATAATAATGCTCTAGTAGTGCTCCTTCTAAAATAACGCCGTGTCAGACTGACACTCTTGACCTTGGGCCCACCAATTAGAATGCAGCAGCCACCGCATTGGTATGGCAATTTATTTTTCAACAACAACAACTACCTACACAAATCACGTCTATATCCCTTACGGGGTAGACAGAGCCTAATGTAACAAAATCTAAAGACCACGTTTAGCATGATCGTTGGCGTATTGTTGGAAAGGAGAAAGGGGTTTATTTTTCAAACATGTCCACTCTATTGGTAATACGATCTATGGTAGTGTCTTACCCGCGTACACAGCGCCTCCAAAAGCCGACGTGATACTCAGTAGCAGCATGACAGCAGTTCGGTCGCAGCCGGCCCACGCGATCCCGAGCAGTCCAAACGCTGGTATAAAGGCCGCTGCAAACAACACATTTTTTTTTTTGTTAGAGAGGCCAGACAAACGAACTAGTGGGTCACCTGATGGTAAATGATCACCACTGTCCATAGACACCCGCAGCGCTTTACGCGACCCTATTAATTTAAAGGACCCTCTCATCACCAGCCTAAATCACTCCACTGCTGGGCACAGGCATCTCAGAATGAGACGGCTTGGGCTTGGCAGTGCCCACGTGGACCCAGTGCGGATCGCGGACTTCACACACGCCATTGAATTGTTTCGTCAGGATGTTTTCCTTTACCGAAAATTTAAAAATGTAATATTTGGCATAAATTACGAAAAACTCATATGCATACCTAAACAGAGAACTCTTTACTTTTTTTAGAAAATGATGAACTTTTGGGTGTTTCTTAATCAGAGTCACCAGCTTTATTCATTACTGTAAAGAAACTTTAAAAAATCTGCATTTTGGAATCTGTTTGCTGTGTTCCACCGTAGAGAGTAAGGCAAGCTGCTTAAATTACTGGCTCATGATGTTATCTATTTTAGCCCTTAAGAATGGCAATGCATCTGCAATCCTTTGGTTCTGCGCGTGTTCGTGGGTGCTACGCCGTCAGATCGAAAAAAAGGCCGCCAAGGGCTCTTTTACATGTCTTTTTGAAACTACCAGTGCTCGTTTTTCACCGTATTTCATAAAGAAACGTTATTCACCTGTTTTTCTATTTTAGTTAATTTTAACCATGTTTAGACTAAAAATAAAAATGATGCTCCACTAAAAATACTGAATGGTACTCTTACCAACTGTGTTCCAAAGCTTCATGCTGCTGAGTCTTGAAATCCAACCCTTAGCCAGCACCCAGTCAGCAAATATACAGATTATTATGCCGGCCACCCACGACGTGAAATACGGAATCGCAGACAGCCTGGCGTTCTGAACAAAAAAATACATTTACCAGGTGTACACTCAGCGGCACTAAATTCAACTCAGTGTCCATACTAAATTATCTATATTGCATACATAAGAGGGCCACATTTTTTTCCACTAAGTTTTTTTTTATAAGGATGGCAAAAAGTGGGTTGTCCGATGGCAACTGAACATCCAGCGGCACCCCAAAAGCAACGACAGTCACGTCAAATTCCATTAACCTTTTGAACACCAACGTCGGCTATAGCCGACAGAGATATAAGTCATTCTCACACAAAGGCGTAAGTTGCAAATTAGTTTTATTATTTACCTAAGCTTGGCGTTCAAAGGGTAAAAAATGTTCTCATTCTTATTACGGTTCGTAAATTTTAGAAAAGTTATCGTCGTATGTGGCGTCACTAAATACACTGACGAAACAGAGACTATAGACTGAATTAGGTGTTACATTCAGAATATTTATATAGACGCCCGAGTGATCTTATAATAATACAATACTTACGGAAACGATATCGAAATGTAATATATTGTTCATGTAGGTGGGCAATTCTGTTAGCTGCGTGTAGAACAGCCAGGATTGACCGCACTGAGCTATGAGAATAGCCCACAGCGGCACACAAGTCAAGAACTTACACCATGGTATGGCCATGCCTCGTTTCTCTTCCTGAAAAAAAAATATAACTATTGTGGAAGTCTAAAAGTAAAGTTTTGATATTAGTAAGAAGATGAATTGTAATGGCAATAAAATATAGGCTTAGGATGACATACAGACATAATATGTATGTATGTACAGAGAATGGGGTAAATCCAAGAATTATCGAATTTTATTTAGGCGAATGTGAACCTTATAAGCTTTCTTATCAAATAATGTACCTAGGTGTATCGGTTACAAGAATCCAATTACTCACAATTCGTTGCTATCCGATTATGCGATCTAGTTACAATACACCAAACATCTATGTGGTCATAATCAGAACTGAGACACAGATGTTTTGGTTAGAGGCAATGACCTTTTGATACAGTTTCATAAACCACAACTTTACTTTATGTCAGAAAAATTCAAACATTAATCTATCAAATCTCCATAAAAGGACTTTGTAACAATTTATAAAATATAACAAATTAATTATATCAATAGAGTTAATCTTGACGATGTCACACCTTACTAACCAAATCGACAAAGGCAATATTTTATTGAATCAGGCGTTACTTTTTGGAGGTCAAAGGCAATTCCAACTATGAGATGGGCTCCCAAAGGCTCCTTATTTGCAGAAAATGTGACACTACCAATTTCGACAGATTTCGTCCTTAATAATATTTCCTTCATAAGAGGGGCTACCGTGAAACGCAATCATCGTTCGTTCGTATGCCCTCTCTATCACACTTGCTAATGCGAGCGACAGAGAAAACACATGAACGAACGACAGTTTGTGTTTCGCGGTAGCCGCTCTAAGCATCTAGTTATGCCATACACAATACTATGCCTCCTTTATTGCATGGAATTTTAAAAAATCCTATGAACCGAAACAGTTTAACAAAATTTAATTCGTGCGTAATCAGCATTGTAGTAATGTGAGGTCATGAATTGAGTCACACAGCTGCGACGCCTGTGAGGCGTAACAGTTAGCAAGCAATACCCATATATACATACACACTGCTGTCACAATAACAGTGGGCACTATAAATATGGAGCTCTTGCTTTAAATTCGAAGAAATCTAATGATGTTTTCAATTGTAATTTACAGTTTATCCTTTAAACAAGTGATAATGGGATACCGAATACTATAAATAAGTATGAAATTGTTCAATGGGGACTATCGTTTCTTTGCTCACCAGTTGGCGCCACTGTTGACTAACATCCAGAAGTATATTTAAATCTTGAATCTCATTAAGTTTATTAATTATAAATAACTATCTTTAATTTTAACTTTGAGGCCGCTTATTTTTGCGCCTCTTTTTCTTAATTCCGCTGTCAAAGCGCTCACATTCATCGCCGAATAATCCATACATGCGATAATTACACAAAGGAGATCACTTTTCAACGGGTAAATGAAAGAAATTATAATTTATGTCACGAAGCTTGGCCAGTGAAAAGTGAATGTTATTGGATCTCACGCGACACTAGCGCCTCTAGGGGCAAATTCACACACATAGCTCCAATTCCATTAAAATTAAGCCAACTACAACTTTGTATAATTAGTGTCTGATTACTCACTTGTGGTCCAATACAATGGGTGATATATTCTATCTCTTTCGGACATATCCTTGGATGGCTCTGCGGGGCATCGTAGACTAGGAACATCCAAGCAAAGAACCAAATGACCCCCAGGCCCCCAAACAAGTAGAAACAGAGCGGCCACCCGCCCGCAAAGTCAAGGGTGCACAGCCAACCAGAAAGTGGTAGTGAGACTACTGTGCCAAAGTTTGATCCTGAAAAATGTATTATGTATTTCAAATACTCACATTTTCCCTGAAGATTGAACAAAAAACATAATACCTTTACTACATTAAAAGGAATGAGAAAAAGTTTTGATCTATTAAAGGCTAAGGCAATTATGTATCCAAAAAACCTAATTAGAATGCAATAAAAAAGAGCGAGAAATTAAAGGATGCCATTTTCTACGCGACTGACATTTTCAACGTAAAATTCTTGAATGTGGCATAATATTGTATAAAAATTATAGTTTATCTTTCATCCTTTTTACCCAACTGTGGCAAAGTCCAACGGAAGGATAATGATTTTGGCAGTCTATGTATGTATGTTCTACCATAGTGCCTAGACTACGGAACCAATTTTAATTATATTGCTGATTAATTGCCAAACTGTTTAAAAATTCTTATCCGCATATTGCAAAACCTGTTATTTAAATCAAATATTAAAGAGCAGAAGAACTTCTCATAGTATATACAAACACACCTGCATAAACGTAAGCGGCAAATTTCGATCTTTCCATAGGCGGGATCCAACGGGCCAGCATGGCATGCATTGCTGGGTATGTCACACCTTCACCCAGCCCTTCCAATGCTCGCACAGCAATAAAAAACTTGAAATCCATGTAAGCAGCAATTGGACTAAGAATAGTGAACAGTGCTGTTAATAACACACCTACACCATAGACTAATTTACCACCAAACAATTCTGCTATTCGGCCACCTGGAATCTGAAAAAACAGGAAAGTAGATTATGGCTGGATTAAATCCTTGTTACTTTACTTATTTTTTGATGGACTCTAGAGCACTGTAAAACCTTTCCATAACATGTCATGGCTGTATCTGTAGATAGAAGCCAATAAATCAATTATATTTACTGTAAATTGGTGTTCAGTCGCTTTCCAATGAAGGTAAACTTTCGGGGACTTATTTAATTACCTGTGTCAGTACGTATCCATAGAAAAATGATCCTAAAATAATGCTCTGCTGTTCAGCAGACCAATTGAAATCACCATTTTTCTGAAAAAATAAACAGGTTTTAGCATAATATGAAAAGAAAAATCATTATTACGAAGTATTAGGTTTCATCTTTTAGTTAATTTTACAAGCTTATATTTATATATATTACTGTCCAATCTTGCAAGTGTAATTTACCTACACAATTAGTGAAAAAAAAGCTTATATTTACCAAATTTTTATTTAAATTGAATAGGGTAACACAAACAAGTCAAGATCTGATGGAATGTGAGAACTACCACCAACCGACTCTTATAACACTAGAGGATTGCAGATGCACTGCTAGCTTAGAGTATTAATAAAGTGTACCTATACACTATGTAAATAAAATAAAATAGAAATAGAAGATATAAATAAAACTAACAGGTACAATTGTGCTATTGTCTGGTATGCCAGGTGGACATACATCCACAGCAGATTCATTTGATGGAGCAGGGGCTGTGGAGTTGATCATTGCCACGATGGCCACCGACAGATTGACACGCATGGCATACACATTGGCAAAGCCCAGGAAGCCCATGATGCCGAGAACTGTCCGACTTTTGATCCATCCCGTTGTTTCCTCTGCAATAAATATTTATTAGTGGCAACATTGAGAAAGTGGGTGTTTAGTACTTTATTGTAAGAATTCAAATAACTATTTAAATGAGATATGAGACATAAATATAACCAATATGTTGAGTTTATTGAAGTTACTCTTCTATAACTTGTGTTATTTTGTGCAGTTTCTACATATAATTGTTTATGATAAAGTAATGTACAGAAAAATGCATTTAAATTTAACATAACTTATTATTTTAGTGGCATGTTTTCATATTCCTTTGTTGTTTAGGAAATCAATTTGAACTTCTTAAGAGCTTTATTTAAAACATTCAGGAGAGAGTATAGATATTTATCAGGTTCAATATTGTCAAAATAACAATGGGAATTGATTAAAACAATGCAATAAACACGATTACAGGCGTTGTGTCCTTACCTCCCACTGACCTACATGTGCTAGAAGTTTGCTTAGCTTATCATATAAATACTAGTACAAATAAATAACGCAATCTCTGTTATTATGACTAATTGATATAATACTTATATTGATATTGTATAATAATGCATGTAATAAATCTGCAATAACTGTAAGTGGCCTTGATATCAGCAGCTAGGGTAGGCGTACTTGAAAAAGTAAACAAATTGAAATTACCTCGATCCTCCACTACCAAATTACGATGACTGCTAGTCACATCTTCCTCGATATCCGAGTTAATTATGGGGCTTTCTTCTATAGGCGATGACATTGTTAATTCAGATTCACACCATTCCTTGCTCCACTTCTCATTTAGGTGCTAAAGTGACCACAGCAACCGTCCGCGCTGAGATAAATATTGATCTCAACTTGTATTGAACCTAATTAAAAGTGGGCTCCATGCAACACAATTCAACTGGATCGGTATTATATTATAGAACTGTGTTGCGGTGACTCACTCGTGTTCTTCTGTTGTACGATTACGTCGTACATAAACAAAGAAAAATATTTTCACTAGAAACTGTGCGAACACTGTAGTTCTGTGCTGTCACCGAATGTAATGTATCTGACGTCTGTCTGTCACTGTCAAGCTCGAGTGTCAATTTTTTTTTTTTTTAGAATCAAGCTGGCCCACAGGCTAGCTAGGACTAGTTCAATGGGGGCTATCGCGTGTGAATTTGCCACTAGAGGTGCTTGTGTCGCGTGAGGTCCAATAACATTCACTTTTCACTGGTTTTGGCGGGCTTCGTGACATCTATACTAATATTATAAAGAGGAAAGATTTGTACCTATTTTTGTATGTTTGTAATGAATAGGCTCAAAAAGTACTGGGCCGATCTGGATGAAATTTGGAACATAGATAGATTATAGTCTGGAATAACACATAGGCTACTTTTTATCCCGGAAAATTGCGTGATTCCCGCGGGATAGCGATAAACGAATTCTATGCAAACGAAGTTGCGGGCAACGGCTAGTAAATTATAATTTCTTTCATTTACCTGTTGAAAAGCGAGCTCCTTCGTGAAATTATCGTAAATATGGATTATTTGGCAATGAATGTGAACGCTTTGAAAGCGGATTTTTTTTTCTCCGAACAAAACGGAACTGCACAAGCATAGCTAGTTACTCGATATGATGATAGTTATTTATAATTAATAAACTCAATGAGATTCAAGATTTAAAACTTTGTTTTGGCGCCGATCTTATAAAATCGCCTTTGACAGCAGAGCTATACCTACCCTCTGGACCTTAGTCAACAGTGGCGCTAACTAGTGAGCAAAGAAACGATAGTCCCCATTTCGTGAACGTGTAAATTTTGGATTTTTTGGAGCTTTTAAGCCAAGCAAAAGCCAAGGTTTAATTTCAGAAAACATGAAAAGCTATTTTTTTAATTGCCACACGTAATATAGTAAGTCGACGTTTTGTCTACTCTAATATTATAAAGAAGAAAAGTTAGATTGTTTATTTGTTCGCATTGAATAGGCCCTGAAACTACTAGACCGATATAAAAAAATATTTTACCTTTACTAGAATCCTAAAGTATCTATCCCTAATGAACATAAGCTATACTTATTTAATTCAACGCTGACGAAGTCGCGGGCAACAGCAAGTAATATATTATTTATGCGGCAATATGTTGCTGCGGATGTCCATGGGCAGTGGAGATTACTTACCATCTGGAGAACCACTTGTTTGTTTGCGTTCCCGGTTGAATCAAAAAACATGGTTTAGTTTTAAACTTTGGTCCATCAGAAAGGTCCAAAAAGGTATAAAGGGTTTTAAAACATATCTTCTGTATATTTATGTATTTTCTTGTACCTCTTTAATAAGTAAAATAGCAATATATTTATTTTGAACAAATAATAAATAAGTCATTAAAAATTACAATAACAGTAAGGAGTTATTATTATTAAGTACCATGATAAATTATTCTACATTGGAAAACGTCAATTTAGATTGTAACATGCAAAACCCAACTTTCTAAAAACATTAATTTCTTTTAAATCTCTAAAACTTATTTAGTAAACTAATCGACAGTAGAAAAACATGGTATTAGCACAATAATTTATTGTGCTCTCACCAAAAGCGCAACAACACAAACAACGCCCGTGGCCACTTGAACTCGATTCCCGTAATGAGTATTATGTAGAGCTTAAAATATTCTAAAGTCACTCACACATACATTCAGCCCGTATCGTCTCGCAGTCAACCAGGTGTCAAAAAAACATAGCCACCTCACGCAAACGCTGAGCCACTTGCTCGTTTCCTTGAAGGATGCCCGATTTTATATTATAGGTAGGTACAGCTAAATTATGACAAGTGGAAAGTGGCTCAACATTCACGTGTAGTGCCTGTACCAGTGTGACGTTTAGCATCCTCATTGGTGAGTCTATTAGGTAAGCTTTTATCTACATCCATATCTTCCCTACAATATGTTCAGGAACAATTAGCACATGGCGTACATTAAGGAATCTGTATCTGTGGTTGTATTATAACGTTTACGTTAGAGTACCAATATCGATACTCTAATTGCATTCAAACTTCAAACCTCTTAAATAACGAAATCTTTATGTCTATTGTCATAGACGAAACATCAACTGTTTCGAACTTTCGAAGAACAGAAAAACGTTTATTGTAGAAAACTTATAATATGAATGTACAATCCCCGTCAGATATATCGTAGCGTGCGAGGTCCTCAAATATTTCGGAGCAGCCTTAAATTTCAATAAATTCGTATTGTTTGTTATTTGTTTGAAATTCGAATCTATTATTATATACGTAAGGATTATTTTCCACAAATGCTCCGATATTTATGATCAGCCTGACTGCGTCGATACCTTTGACGATCTGTGCCTTCTGATATTTTTACCTCATTGAACGTTCCGAATTTATTGAAAAGTCCATACTCTTATATTTATGACGAATTGCGTGTTCTAAAGTTACTAACCTCATCGTGTAACGAATTTATTGAAATTTAATGTTGCTCCGAAATATTTGATCACCTCGCCCGCTACGATATACCTGATGGCGACTGTAGATAAAGTTTTGTATGCGACTGTAAATAATTAGGCATTCAGCTTCACTTTGTTTCATAAACGTTGCAGGAGTGTTTTAATGTCTTTTCTTTAATGTCAGCCACATAAATAACTATTAACGGTCTAACCTGGCCTTTGACTCTGTAGTTATAAATTCAAAGTTTATACGTACCTACCAATAGTCACTTTATTTTTATTAAAGGCTGAGAGGGACGGTATAATACGAACTTTAAATTTCGAATTTCGTTGTAGCGCCCAAATGGGCTCAGCAGCTCAGAGGTGCAAAGGTATGAAGGTGAAGTCGCGTTTACGGCTGATAGTTTGAAGGCAAGCGCGCTACCGTCGGTCTGCTCGCCGTCTCCGCGCTGACGGCGAGACGTAAGCACGGCGGTGGGCCGACGTAAGCGCGATGGCAATGAGATACCGGGCTAATGCCAAGGCGAGGCGATACCGTTATGATGCCGATTGGATTACTTTACAATATGAGTTTCTTACAAAGAGATGAAAGGCTCGAGGCGATGCCCGTCCAGTGCCGCGTTGTTTAGTGTGCAGCAGTGTACAACATTCAATTAAAATATAGATTATTAAACCTAATAAATTTATCGACAGTAAAAAACTAACTTAAATTTATTAAAACTACAACATTGACTTGAATGCAAATAGTAAACAGCTGCTTTTAAATTGACTATTGTGCAGTCAGTTGAGGAAAATACGTATGACAGTTACTTTACCCAACGGAATATTTCGAACACTCGAACAGTGATTATAAAAATGTAAAAACAGAAAATACGCAAAGTAGCGATCGAAGACATTGTACTTATACAATTTCCCACTTAATTTCCTCGCCTGACCAAAGCCGTACATCATACTCTCCAAATATAAACAAATTATTATTTAACATCATATTATTGGCCACAAACTCTTGCTTAGCGCCGGCATGAGTAGACCCATAATTATCGTTGTAATGAGATTCACACTGTGATTATCAAGTACGTTTCTTCCGCTAATATGCTTCACTGATTTTGAAGAATGTGACACTATTTTACCGTCCTTGTCCAAACCTGAAATTAAAGCAAAATAACAATTATTCAACAGAGGATTCTACAAGACATCGGCATTTTTTATACAACTAGAAAGGCCAGCTACCAAGTGGGTTAGGTACCTAATGGTAAGTAACAGTGCCGGTGTTAGGGGGGGCGCGGTGGGGCGACGGCCCAGGGCGCCAAATTTCAGGGGGCGACAGGGGGCGATGCTTCCTCCGGCAAACTGGTATTCGATTGGTTTCATGCGGGCGCCACAATATTCTTGCCCGGGGTGTAAGTGGCCGTAACGCCGGCACTGATAAGTAACCACCTCTGTCTATGGCATGGACATTCGCAACACCGGAGCATTTCAGATCCGTTGCCAGTCTAGAGGGACTCATACCTCATGTGCCAGTAATTTAACGGGTTGACTTGCTCTCCACGTCGGAACACAGGAGTGCAAGCACTGCTGCTTGGCGACAAGATTAGCGAGTAAGATGGTGACGGTGATGGTGGGAGCTTTCCGGAGGGATCTTGGACAAGATCCTGCCACCCGCATACCTACTCGTGAGTATGTAAAAGGTATCTATAAGTTTCCAAATTTAACAAGTTAAAACAAACTTACCAGAATATTGTAACGTTGCTCCCATTAAAGAGTCTATTAAGCTGCCAAAAAATCCAGCGAACGCACCAAACACGATCAAAGGCCATTGTGGAGGAGCATTATCCCACGAAGCTTTGTCAGCGAAGTACAGGGTGGCCAAATATTGCGATATCCCGATGACAGTGCCGCCTACCATGCTGAAAATAGTTCCTACAAGTGTGACGCCGCCGTTTGTTCCGTTCGGAACTTTTTTAAAAGACGTAATGAGGAACGGCTCAGACTTGGCCAAGACCGTGCCCAGTTCCGAGGCCCAAGTATCACCGTTGCAGCAGGCGAATACACCTGAAAGGTAAATAAATAAAAAGTTATTTAAAATACCTTATTAAGGTTATACTTTAATTTAACTTAAATAAAAAACATAATAGGGTGCGAATGGCAGAAACTAAAGCAGTATGGATAAAAACCACACCTTCTTACATGTAGTAATATGTGCCTTGTTAAAAATAGTCATTGCATATCAGAAAAATTACTTAAAAAATCGTATCAGTTTTGTACATCAATATATTATGTAAGTTACCAAGACGTCAAAAACATCTATACACCTTTATAAACAATAAGGCTGATGACACGTACATTACATAGTATATTTGACATGACGGCTGTATCGAAATTTATGCCCTCGAATATATATGCTACTACACCACATAGATATAAGCAGGTTTAGACCATATTAAACTCCAATACTAAACTCACCAAGTATGCCCATCGATAGCCAAGATGCCCGGTAATAGTTAGCGAAATCTATCGGTTTTTCTGAAGCGCCGACATCCATCAAGTATAGCAAACCTAACTGCGTAGCCATTCCACCGTTACAGAGCACCTGAATCCAATTTCTCTGTCCACCTGAAATTACATAACAAGGGTGGTATTAGGTATATATAGGCTTGCACATCTTAATAAAGGAGCGTAAGGTATTTAACTTAATACATCCCAAAAATAGTTATTATACCTCTAACTTTCTTTCATAAATCGTAGTTAAGTAGAATTTAATTATTGAACATAATATGTATGTTTACCTTGATTTTAAAAAACGAATATTTTAAAGTTAGGAAAAAAAAATGGATGGTGATATTGGTGATTAAAAAGTACAATTTGTAACTCTAATGGATGGTAGGTCTTAGTTTTAATTAGCAATGTATTTATTAACAAATTTGTCAATAACATGCCACATTATCAGTTTATGCAATAAACATTAGTCTTAAAATTGGCATAATTAAAAAGGATAAGAAGTGTGATAACATATTGACATTATTATGGTAAAAGGTAAGTGTCTAACAAAATATTCTATGATATATAATTTACACAATATTATTGTGTATGATGAAAATAAAGCAGTGACAAAAATACTTGGTTCATACCTTCTTTGAAATCTTCCTCAATCTTCCTTTTCAAATGCGGCCTAAATTTTGTTGCTTTAGACGAAGATACAAAGAATGTTAACAATGTTGCCAGGAAGCAGAAATTACTCAGTGTGAGTACAAACCCCACAACAATCCCACACAATGCCCCACTTAGATTCAGACTGTTTTTTTTATACCCATAAAAGGCTATCATGATGGGTATGAAGCATGCTGCCAGCCAACGTGATGGGGATATGACTACAGGTTCTGAAAAAAAAATAACGTTTTTTTTAAGTGAAAACTTCTTTAGTGTCATTGTACACTTTTTTTAGAATGGGTAAAAATATTAAACTCGCGTCAGGTAAGACGGAGGGAGGAGAAGGGAGAGTCAAGAGCTTATTTTGAAATACGAATGATGCTAACCACATTCGATTATTGAAGTGTTTTTTTTATGAGTTGCGGAGAAAAAGTACCAGGACATCAGCACATTGTTAGAGGTCTGTCCATATAGAGAGTGTTGGACGTTTTGTGTTCCGAGCTCTTTGTATGTTTTGTTTCATTTTGTTAAATTTGGAATGCCGCCCCCGTTTTCAATAAATAATGATTGCGACGTGAAGTAAGTACCAGGACAGCAGCCTATAGTAAGAGGTGCGTGTGTGTAGTTTTCACTTCTGCCGGCACTCCCGGAGTGCTACCCATCGGTTTTTAATTTTTAATATTTAACCGACTTCAAAAACAGAGAATTTGAATACTTGCTATGGTGTGTATGTGAAATATTGAGCAGGATGAGACTGATTCAATAGAATTACAGTTTCACTTATCCAAGTGATCTGTTTGGCACACATATGGCATTACATCAATAAAACCTTTGAGTTGTAAACTTTAATTGTTGTGCTAATGTAGATTTTGCAGACACAAATGATGTCTAAATTTTAAATATTCCTTCTGTTATGTTAATAGTGGAATTATGTGATCTATTTACATATTCTACATACAACAAGTTCTATCCCAGCTGTAAGTATTTTTTTTTTAATCTTTAGACCTCAAAGTTAAACAAATAGGTAAGTACTTAAGTAAAAAATAACTGATAATTTTAGGATAGACTCATAAAAATTTGGGTAAAATAATTAACTATCTGCCACTCAGATTAGTTTTACTTAGGTACTTTAGTAATATTATAAACTGACAATGCGCAGATCAGAATGTTAATTCTGGTGCAAAACTAAAAGGGCAAAGGTCTTTTATGAACAATTTAAAGGGAAAATAAAACATTCAAATGTTCAGAAACATAAATTATTTAAATATACAATTTATATTTCCTCTGTCTGCCATTAAAACGAAATTCATTATAAATTAAATTAAAAGAGAAAGTTGTAACTTTAAAATAACTTACCATCAAATCCTTCATTCTTTGCAAGAATCTTGGTGTATATTAAATTAATTATCCACAAAGTCATTGACAGGGGTATTGCTATGGCACATACGAGAACTGTTACTACATGATCATTTTTAATATGGGTTTTGCTACTATTGTCTGGAGCCATTTTATTGACTAGTTCTTAATAGACCACAAAGTAAATTATTCACTTGGCAAAGCACAGCCAAATACTTTATAGACCCACTTTGATGCAATAGACCGGAATTTATACTTCAATATAAACCAGAATTTACCGGCGGCAAGGTGTTTTTGTAATGTTTGTACAGAACTTTCTCCCTATCGCTATCGACATCGAAGCACCAAAACAAACCACGTCTACATCAGAAAAACCTCGCTAAGAAATGCATTTTTTTTAAGTTATGACAGAAATATGACAAGTGTCACTTAAGTGACAATCAGCTGTTTTTGACGGCCCACAGACAGTATAATTTCTATTTCGCTCTGTTGGTGTCCTTGTTTTTAGCTACGAATAGCCAAAAGTGAATAAATCTTTGAAGTTTATCTCTTTTGCAATTATTTGTTTTAATCTGTATCGTAGTGACGGACGGACGTGTGACGTTTCGCTTGGATTGGATTTGTGTGAAAGAGGAAGAGGGGATCGCGAGTTTTTTTTGCTCGACACGACGATAAAAACACACAATTATAATATCACGTATCGTGTAATTAAATCAATGCGATCATACTAACAGTTCTTATCATGAAACCTTTAATAGATTTCGATGAGTGCCTCAGAGACTCACCAAAATTTCGGTAATCACATATTGTAATCAATGAAAGTTATTCTTGTTATGATAGAAAGTGAAATTCGTACGTGCCGTGTGTGTTAAATATTAATGAAAGATATCCTTGTTTATTGGTACAGAGAGCAGCTGGAAACGGAGGAGGCCAGTATTGACGGGCTGGAGCAAAAACTTGATAAAGTACTTAAAGCATGTTCTGTTATGATCGATTCAGGAAAAACATACATGAGTCATCGAGGGTGAGTTTGTGGAGCGTATTTTATGCTAATACCGCTTTCTGACGAATTAACACAAATTTTGAATCCATAGGAATGTGGCATGTCCATAATTTATGAATTTTCTTTGTCTTGCAACATCTGCAGTCTTTTCCTGTTATTTTTATTTATAACTATGAATTTATCAAAGTTAATATGTTATTCCTATTTTACACATTTCAAGCTTGTTTACTATGATCATAAAATTTTACTTATTTTACTATTTTATTTATTTTACTAGTTATCTATAATAATAAAATAAATTAAATACTTTTCTTGTATTTGTAGATCATTCACCAATGCGCTTTGGGATCTGAGCAGTTACTTTTCAGAAGATCCCACCGTGATAGCAACATTGAACCGGATGATCCACGCTCTACAGGAAATGAACAAGTTCCACTCGATCCTACTTGACCAGGCCTCGAGGACTGTACATAAGAATCTCAATGACTTTATTAAAGTGTAAGTACTTTTAATATGTTAGATTTTCTTTTGATCTTTCTTTTCATTGTTGAAGATTGCATGGATTTTTTTAGACTACTTGGGATGCATACAAAGTCAGAGGAATAATGTGGTTCCTTATTCTATGCCAAAAGTGATAATAGGTCCCATTGCCATATTTAGAGCAAAACCAACTAAATAAAGCTATCTTTAATAGTATCAAAATTGGTTTTGTGTTTTGAGAAACATGGTGGGCTTTCCCTAAAATCAGGCTAGCTATGGTAACATTCCTATAGTTCCTCAAAGGAAAAAAAAAACAAAATTTGAGAGATGTGAATGGATTAAGTAGTTTTAAAGTTAATTGGTGTTTCTGGATGCAAAAGTTGGTCTTTCTCTTCTACTATTGAACCAGAAATTAATTTAAGATTGCTATGGAAACAAAATGAACTTATTCCTGTTATTTTACTATTATTACTTCAGGAATTAGTTATTGCAATAAATATTTTCCTGTTACTATAATTATTGCTAATTTTATTATATGTATATATTGCTTCAGTTTTTGTGTTGTCTAATTAAGCATTAGTTAATGTGAATGTCTTATAGTTCATGGCTAATGGGATATAATTAGATTAGATTTGCTTATGAGGTGGGATGTGTTTACTTAATAGTGCAATGACTCATGAGGGAGATGTAACGTTAGTGTTTACTCTGTCTTTAATGGCTGGGTCATGGCCTACTTGAGACTGGTTTTATGGATATTAAAATGTTTAATGATTTTTTGGGATCCTTTTTGAGGTTGAAACTTTGATCAATTATATTGAGATAGTGGGTTGTATTTGTATCTGCAAATATTGTCTCACTTGTGGAGGGAGATCTTATTTTTAAGAGTCCTTAACTTTAAGTATCGGTTTGATTGTGAAATGTGTACTTAATGTCATCCATTCACAAATTTATAATTAATTACCTACAATAATAATTACTTAACAACCTACTTAACCTAGTGGTTTGACCTGTGGCGTCGAACAGAAGGTTGTGGGTTCGAAACCCTCATTCACACCTTTGAGTTTTTCGGAATCTATGTAAATGAAATTTATTTGCCATGAGCTTTTCAGTGAAGGAAAACATCATGAGGAAACCTGTGCACACATCTGCGAAGAAATTCAATGGTGTGTGTGAAGTTCCTAATTCGCACTGGGGCCGCATGGGTACTGTAGCCTAAGCCCTGCAATTCTACTGGAATTATGCGAATTGCGCGATTAAAACGAAAAAATTAACTGCAGCAATATATTTGAAAAGTGGTAGTAAATTCAGAATAAAAGGGCTATATTAATTACACATAAACGGTTATCCGTTTAAAAAGTATCACATATAAAAAGTCGAGTGATGCTCGACTGTTTCGGACTGTTTCGTAGTTCATGTTGAAAGGGCTATATTATTTTTACTACCCATATTTATTTGATTATTCTGAAATCTTAGAATACATGTTATAGGCAATGCGGCTAGCAACCCCTCACTGTTTTGATGCCCCTTTCCACCTATACGCCCACAATCATGCTACACGTGGCCTTTAGGTCTTGTTGCCTTAGGCTCTCTCTACCCCGTAAGGGATAAAGACGTGATTTTTGTATGTGTATGTATGTATGTTCGATTATTTTTGTGCGTAAAACTTGCCTGACGGCCAAATCAATTTGCAAAAATTATAAACCTACTGATATGCAAATGGCTTTATCACTTATTTGGTAATAAAATGGGATTAGGTAATTTGTTTGCCATTACCTAATCTGGTTGTTATAATTTACAAAATAATTTTGTTGTCACTTAGTGTGATAACACAGTTGTATATTGACTCATTAAAATGTTGTTTACATTTTGTTATATTTGCAGACATGGATTTCCGTTTCATTAACTCATTTAGTTATTTGTACCTTTCTTTTTTTGTTTCAGCGATATCAGAGGTGTTAAAGAGAGCAAGCACCATTTTGATAAAATCTCAAATGAACTGGATTTAGCTTTAAATAGGAATTCGCAGGTAAGTAATACTAATACTTAATGTCTGTTTACCTACTAGCTGTCTAGCTAAGAAGTCATTTATCACTATCCCACTACGCAATTTTCCGTGATAAAAAGGAGCCTCTGTGTTATTCCAGACTATAATAATCTATGTTCCAAATTTCATCCAGATCTAATTAGCCATTCTGGGGTGAAAGAGTAACAAACATACATTCATACTCACAAACTTTCGCATTTATAACATAAGCAGGATAAGTAGGATGTATATTTGAAAATTGTTGTCTGAATGTAAACATATATTTTTAATACCCAGTGTACATTGTAATTAAAAGCTTATCCTATTTGTTTTTTGTTTAGGTTAAATCTTGCAAGTCTTTGACCCACTTCTAGTGGCACAAGAGGCAATTTACAATTAACTTAGCAAATATCTTCTCAGGTATCAAGACACAAGCCTGCTGACGTCGAGGAGGCAGTTAATCTCTTGTTGGCGACCCGCTCCTGCTTTCGGCACACCGCCCTAGATCATGTGCAGAAGATCACGATGCTGCAGGCGAGGAAACGGCACGAAGTGTTGGCCACGGTGAGTACTTATTGCAATAGACCAGGGATTTTCAAAGTGGGAGGACGCGGATATGTCTTTATATTTTGATACTTACATACACACATCACGTCTTTATCCAGAGCCTAAGGTGGCAAGACCTAGGCCACGATTAGCAAGATTATTGGCGTATAGATGGCAAAAAATGGAATCAAAATAATGACAGGTTGGTAGCCGCATCGCCTATAACATTTTCGCCCATTCCCTCGATGAGCTTTTACCATCTGCGCGGGAAGAGAAGCAACTGGTACATTCTATGTTTTTCCTTTGCTTCCAGACCAGCATATTTTGATAGTAACCTAAAATCAACTATCGAATATAGTATTTTTTCTTGTTTGAAAGGGACACGTAATATATGTATAAGTTAGGGAACCCCTGCAATAGACTGGCACTGTATACTAAATACACCCTGTTACTACTACATGCGCGTGTTGACGTCTGTGTACGTGTGCGTATGTGCGTGTCGCAGTGCGCGTGTAGGTAGGGGTGTTTAATATTATATTTAAAAATTGTCTCACAGATAGAATACTACAGTACCTAGTTAGTTATACCCGATTAAAATTGACTACTTTTTATTTGGAATTGCATAGTTTCCGCGAGACGCAGATTTAATTTAATTATATGTATATTGTTATTTATGTGGAATGAGTCTTTACAGCGATCCTTTCGATTAGCATCACAAAAATACTTTTTTTTATTCATTTTTGGTCCATTCAATTCCCGGGCGAAGCAAGCAATTTTTAGAAAATCTTTGAATGCAGCATTGCTTACATTTTCAAATAAAATAATGACTCCATTTAGCAAAAAATCCTATGTACTTTTCCCCCGTGTCGCATAGCCGCGAGACGCCTTGTATTACATTAGTGATGTATTGTCATAAAGGCGTGGGAAGCGATAGACAGAGGCGACAGGACGACGGGCACTTTCGAACGTCTGTTTATTTCGTTCAGAAAAATATAATCATATTCGAGGGAAAGTTTTAGAATAAGCCTGGACATTAATTTTAATCCTGCATGTCGATATTCAGATGGACATAATTTTTAGTTTTTAACAGCATTTATAAGAGGCTTGCGAGGTACTAACAATTAAGTAAGTAAATGCTTTATTGTACAAATATAAAGAAACAGAGACAAGTCACAAAAAAAGACCTTAAATATATTCACTCTACCAATTAACCTTTGAGTAAATGAGAGGAGCCTTAAGCGAGAGACTGACAAAGGGTGAGTTTAAAATATCCATATAGTGAAAGTCACAATAGAGCATACATCTCAAAATACAACAAACAATTCATAAAGAAACTACTAAATATCATTACACACATGCATACATACACACTACATACAATATGAGTACACACATACAATATTTAAGTAGATGTTTATTTAAATAAATATTAATTAATTGATTTTGTTTGGGATAGGACCTTGGGCAAGGTACCGCCATCTTAAGTGATAATCTTGCCGCCACGATGAGACAGCTGCTGAAATGATTGACACTTGAAGTATTATATTTTAGCCTCCTAGGCAGGCAACCCATTTGCAATCCTCTAGTCTTGTATTTGTCCATAGGTGGTGTTATTTACTTACCACCAGGTGACTATTACCTCTTTGGCCACTTTATTAGAAAGAAAGAAAGAAAGAAAGAAAGAGAAACATTTATTTACACACATTCGATACACGTAGAAATAAAACAAGGAGAAATACAATATACTAAGGAATAGTACCGATATGGTGTAAAGTGGACCCCACTCAGCATAATGTTTCGGCAAGCCGCAACGCTGTTTTTCAGTGGGACCCAGATAAAATTACAATATATATACCTGGTGAGCAGTAGGTGTTCCACGGGAGTTTGTAATTGTGTCGTACAGACACATCATTCAAAACAGATGACGCTTAGCGACAAAAAATTCGCATAGTAACAAAGGTCACGTGACAGTTAGTAACAGGTAGAAAAATTCGGAGACTACCCACCTGCTATGGGTGGTGTAGGGGTATAGCACGCGTCACGGAATGACGAGGATCCGGGTTCGATTCCCGGCCATAGCTTTACTTTTCGGATTTTTCTATGTGTTCTAATTTTCATAGACATTTAGAAATTACAATATCTATTAGTCAAAAAACCATAAAAAATATTATAACTACCTAATTCTCATGAGCGACGCAACGATGCATCACGTCACATTAATGGCACTAAAAGTTCCCGGTCCGTAAATCGTTGGTTATCCATCACTTATAGGTGTGGACGCAATAGCTTCTCAGCTAACGCCGGTGCAATTAAATAACAATAAGTTACCGTTGATTGCGATCTCAAGGCGACGGCGTCTGCAATCACATCGCGTAGTGAACAACGGGATAAACGGCAAAGTTTAATGTACAACAAATATTTGTTTTATTATGTTGTGATAGCGTTGCTGAAAAGGGGCGAATGACATGTCTTGAGATAAAATGTTGTTTTAATTAAACCAGATGGAAAGCAATATGTTACACATACATTGGTAGTCTAATACTTTATTAATAAAACGACATATTTAGAACGACTTTGTTTTAACTTTGTTCTTCCATGCTGGTCTGGGAGTAAAGAAAAACGTAGAATTCTCCAGTTGCTTCTCTGGTAAAAGCCCATCGAGGGAATAGGCGAAAGTCTTAGGAATCATGTGTTATAGGCGATGCGGCTAGCAACCCGTCACTATTTTGATTTTCCTTTCCACCTATACGCCTTCGATCATGCTAAACGTGGCCCTAAGGTTTTGTTACCTTTTTGAATAAAAATTACGATGAAAATCCTTAAGGATGTTCAATCTAATACAAACACTTGCTGAAAATTTCCATGATAATTCTAAGGCACATTGTATTATGTACATACTTAGGTACAAGTAATAGAATGTCATAGAAATTATGAATACATACGTCAACGACGAAGGGGATAGTAGTAGGCGGTAGATAGAATTACGTCTCGGAATTATAGAGTTTACGTATCTATACAAAAAAGTAGGTATGACGGCATGACACATTAATGTAGCTACCGTTATGCTGTGGATGACCTCCAGTGAACCTTTGACCGGCGAAGTGTAACATGAACTCTTTGAGAGTACAGTCAAGGGCACAAAAATATGTACATTACCAAGACGTCAAAAACATCTATACACCTTTATGCCACAAACAATAAGGTCGGTGACACATATGCCTATTTGACATGATGACTGTATCGATATTTATGCCCTCGACTGTACATCATCAAAAAGTTGATTTAAATGTTTGTACCCTTTAACCTTAGAAACGTCGTTTCTTTACAATAAGAAGAGGGCATTGATCATAGACCTAATTGTTTCATAAGAATCTTCACAAACAAACGGACAACGTACTACGAACCAGTGGCGTTACTATAGGGTGGCAGGAGTGGCAAAATGCCAGGGGCCCCTACCTCTACGGGGCCCCAAATTGGCTTGGTTTAGAGCACAGAAGGGACGCTGATACACTTCTTTATATTGAGGAAGGAGCCCCATCTGACGAATTCGCCGCGGGCCCCAGAAGTCATAGTTACGCCACTGCTACGAACTATCCTACCTATTACTTCAACAATCTTTATAAATACATAAATTTCCAAAGAAAAGGAAGGGGAACGTGTTCCTCGTCCTTAAATTTATACTCGAACGGTAATTATTTCAATTGGCTATTGTTTTTAAGTTTTTACCTCGTGGGAACATCCTAGCTAACCACTGCGCGTGTCGACAATCCTTATGAATGTATAGGTAGTAGATACGGCTATATGAATATTAATTTGTTTACAACAGTATAGTACTCTGTAGCGAAGCACAACATAAACATGTAATCATGACTTAGATGACTCAGTTAATGAATAAGTCAGGTGTTAATTATATGTCTTACATAACATAACAAACGGATATACAAGGTGTCTTAAAATTACATACATACCTACATACCAGTGGCGTGGTGCATACCATTCTCTCGATGGGCTTGTACCATCTGCGCGGGGCGAGAAGCAACTAGCACATTCTATGTTTTTCCTTTGCTCCCAGACCAGCATGGAAGTAAAGGTTTCCATGATATATAATTATCGATTGTGAGCAGGTGGTGTGAAAAAAATATAATTATGATCGAACAGTCTTTTTAAGGGTTTTGTATTATGATTTGAATACTTAGTGAATGTGCAGAAATTATATTGAACACTAGCTGTTGCCAGCGACTTCGTCAGCAAAGAAATCGTTTGTCGCTATCCCGCAGGAACTACGCAATTTACCGGGATAAAAAGTAGCCTGTGTTATTCCAGACCATATATTCCGTGTAGCCGTATTGGAATTTGGAATGAAAGAGTAATAAACATCCATCCATCCATACTTACAAACTTTCGCGTTTATAATATCAGTAGTATAGTAGGCTTAGTAGGATATCCACTGCTATCACTTAGATGCAATCATTTCAAAATGTTTATCGTGATAGTGTAGAAATTACATTTAAATGTTTACCTAGATATTACACATACTTCCGCTGCGATAAGCTATGCTATACGGTTCTATTACAATTGTCCTAAATCGAAATTATTAGAAAACGTAACCCTATCTCTTTTAAACCTGTGCGTTAGTGAAGGACATAATCAGTGAGTCGTACTTTTTGTTTGTTACCGTGACTGGCCAGGTTTATCGTTAGTATCGCCGATTATTGTCAATGCGTGTCACGTCTAGTGTTGCCAAATTGTCGATAGATTAGCTTTCAGTTGGATATCGATATCGATAGTATGGACGTATTGATAGCGCAATACCTGTTTAAATTCCTATGTTGTATAACTGTGTGTGAGTACCGTATTACGTGTCGATTTTCATTTTTTTAAATGCTACTTATAAGGATGTAAATTTGCGCAACAAGTACTCTCGGTAGCAGTTCTAGTGGCAGTGAATCTATGGTTGAATTACATAAACCAATTATCAATATTGATCATTACAATCTTCACATAACAATTTTAACGTCAATTTAAGCAAGCATATTCTCGTAACACAACGAAGTTCTTTTGTTTTTCGTAGTCCATATTCCAGCGTTCCAAGTACTGAGCATAGCATGTACTGCATTTTTTTATTTTAACACAGATAAAATACAAATTTCAAATACCATAAACATTCCATTTGGCGACCGGATAGCCTAGTGGTTAGTGACCCTGACTATGAAGCTAGAGGTCCTGGGTTCGAATCCCGGTAGGGGCAGACAGTTGTATGATGAATACGAATGTTTGTGCCCGAGTCATGGATGTTGTATGTATTTAAGTATGTATTTATCTACATTATATAAGTATATTTATCCGTTGCCTGGTACCCATAACACAAGCTTTGCTTAGTTCGGGGCTGGGTCAATTGGTGTAATTTGTCCCAAGATATATATTTTTTTATTTTTATTTATTCAACATTCACACAGGAATTCACGCTCTTCATATAAAACACCCAAAAGGAATCCATCGCATCTTTTAACGTCGTAGCCTTCACTGTTTATCGACAGTCGCCTACCGCCAACACTAACTTTAATATCGCCGATTACTGTCAGTGTGTCATATCGCCGATAGAGCCAGTTTAGCAACTCGCCTCTTCGCACCATCCTTGCATAATTGCACAAACGATTCCATTGTCGAGGGTTGGACGTATTGTTATTGACAGTAAATGTTTAGTGAAGTGCTTGGCTTATCTATGGAATCTTTATTTGTTGGTGGGAAATTTATTTCAGTGCGTTCGTTGCTTGTGGGATTAAGTGGACCTCTTTCTTAGGTACGTAACTGTTTATTACTAAAACATGAACTATGCAAAACAGTTTTATTACTGAAATTACCATATCATTAAATCACACCCTTCGTGGAAGAAAGACGTAAGTCCCATGGTTAGTCAATAGGACTTACGTCTTTCTTCCACGAAGGGTGCGAAATATGTTTAAATGCTGCAGTTAGTTTTGCCTACAATAAAGAGTCTAATATTTTTTTGTAAAATAAAATTTATTTTTTAAGTAACGAATATTTTAATGCATCGCGAATACCTTCGTGCGCAAATCCGATTCGCGCTTGGCCGGTTTTTTATTTATACTTGAAACTGGTTTTTACGGTTGTTTTTAAATATTCGAATTAAGTATATATTGTATTGTATCTAAACTGCATATATTCTGTTTTATAAAATAAAATGTTTCTCTAGGTAGGTCTAATATAGAACCTATAGTGCTAAGTTAGTTCTTAGAATTAACTCATAAATACGCAGTGCTCGTGCTGATTTGTCATCTTTATGCGTCATCCCTAAAAGATAGCAGTGTTATCAAAGGAAACAAATGAGGCTGAGTTATTTAAACAAGAATAAGTTTTTTGACCATTTTTCATAGAATCTTTATGCTCACTGTACTTGCATTTTCGTCCATCCTATAAATATACCAAAATCCAAGTCCTTGTAGTATAGTCCGACTACTACACTACAAGTATCCAGGACAAATTCGACTTGCAGGATTTGACCTATACATAGTAACACTAACTATGACAGTTTGTATTCTTCACGGCAAAACCACGGTGAAATTTGTAAAGAAGATACCTAGTTTGAACAACGAGGAAATAAATAGGTTACGATTTCTCCCAAAAAAGTGGCAAAGTTCCCCTAGGATAACGAAAAACATCGTTTACTAAACTCTCTTTACTTAATGGTGTTGTTAATTTAATATAATTATTAGATAATTAAATTGATTTTGTTTCAGTTCATGTCATACATGCAAGCCTGCTGCACCTACTACCATCAGGGGGCTGATTTATCTGAAGACTTGGAGCCTTTCCTCAAGTCTATTGCTGAAGAGGTATGACCCTTATTTCTTTAAATAACTCGATTTACATTATGAATACCATCCCTGTTGTATATTCCAACTCTTAGTAAACCATATTTGATGCTCATAAAACAACTCTACTGCATTATTTAACTACCTAGCCTACCAACTTAGTTTACTACATGATTCGTTTCTGAGCATAATCAAAAAGTAACTAATTCGAAAGTCATTAAAACGAATCTTCCACTTTTACTGCACCTGTCTAATTACTGCGTGCGATCAGCGAGTGTTATATGGAATCACAAGAAAGTATCACCTAATTGGTATAATCAAACGTTTCCAACATAGCTTTATATCATTCCAGGTGTCAACAATGCGTAACGATACTAAAATACTCGATAAGGAGATGGAGAATCGTCATACTATAGTTAATAGTAGAGACAGTGCGCTGCCCAGTTGTAAGGCGGAAGAGGGGGATTGTAAAGACGGGATACTAGGTACGCCTTGTCTAAGGAATCTGCCGAGGATGCAGGGTTACCTGTTTAAGAGGACCTCGAATGCTTTCAAGACGTGGAACCGACGGTGGTTCTACTTGTATGATAACCGATTAGTATACAGGTAAGAGCTTGCATTAGGCTATGGTGAAGTTGTTGTTAATAATATTGTTAGGGCTTTGTAATTAGTTACCCCCTTATTCATAAACGCTCTATAGGTTTTTGCTAACTTAGCAATCATTACATTATCATTAGTCGTTTATTAACTAGTATACCTACCTACTTGTTTTTTTTTAAATCGCATCGAAATGTAACTAATCAGTTAAACTAACGTTTCGCAATACACGGCCAAGGTCGGGGTTAAATCCTTGTAAAGTAGGTCGTTACTCATGCAGTAACTGTGTTCCCAATTAGCATCGAATATTGAATTTACAATTACTTGGCAAAAATATATGACAATGTTTAATATAGTTTGTAAAGAACAACCTTAGTTCCCCGCGAACACAATGTTATACCAAAAATACTAACTTTCTTGTTCATAAATGCTTGTGCAGGCTCAGTTAACTTAATATTTGTTTGTCTCTATCTGTCACTTTGACATTTGCCTTTGCCTGACTGTGACAACACATACATCATTTACAATATAAAAGTTTACGTGAATACGTTACACGTAAAAATAATATAATGTGTTTACAGTGTTTTGTCGTGGGTCAAAAATGGTTTTTAAGTGTGCATTATGACTAAAATGGCACTAGATTTGGATATCAAATAATTTATCAAGGTGTATTCGGGTAATTCTGAAAACCAAAAAAAACCGTCAAATTCCGTTGTAATAAGGCTGTTTGTCCACCGCCGCCGTCACCGTCACGTCACCGAGAACGAGATGACGGCGCCGAAGTAGCGGTACATACATTTACTTAAGCCGCGTGTCCACCGCACATCCGTCACCCGAGCGCCGTCATCCCGGCCGCCGAAATTGCGAGTAGATCGGCGTGACCGCTAGAACGTGGCCCGAGATTTTGACGGGCCGATGTGCCGGCAATACAAAACACGTATGAACTTGTCCACACACTGCCGTCGCCGTCGCACCGTACACGAGCTCAGTGAACTAAACCATCGGTCGCGGTGGACAAACGATCGCTGTCACGTCATATTAAACTCGGCACGAAATAATCTCGTTTTCGGCGACGGCCCGGTGACGGCGGCGGTGGACAAACAGCCTAAGAGTCCCATTTCGGAAGTAATCTAGTAATTGAAATGGGACTCTTATTACTATGAAATATGACTGATTTTATTATACACCTTACTTAGAATTGTTTGAATTGTTATTAAATATTTTGAGATATCGCTTCCCATAGGACTATCGTGCGCGTCTGCGCTGAAAACAGCTCACAAAGCGATTTTGATAACCGTTTTCCTGCACACTTCTAAAGGCTGAAGTTATATGTCGAATTTAATGATTGATGGTATACAGCTCATGAGAATGATTGATTGTAGGAAGAGGACGGGTGAACTGAACGTGACAGTGATGGAGGAGGACTTGCGACTGTGCACTGTAAAGCATGTGCACGACGGCGAGCGCCGGTACTGCTTCGAGGTGCTCTCGCCTTCCAAGTAAGTTCATCACTGCTAAACTCAGGCCTCCTCTTACAACCTTTTGTATAGTCGGCCAAAAAACTTCTTTATCACCCTAAGCTTGAACGTAATGAAATTACATGTGTTACATACATACATAAATCACGTCTTTATCCCTTAGGGGTAGACAGGAGAATCAAAATAGTTATGGGTTGCTAGCCGCATCGTCTATAACATGACTGCTAAGATTTTCGCCTATACCCTCGATGGGCTTTTATCACATTCGCGGGAAGAGAAGCAACTGGTACATTCTGACCAGCATGGAAGAAAAATGTGTAAATGACAAGGATTATTTACTTATTGTTTTTATACTGATGCCTACAGTTCCTAGTTCACAAGTCGGGAATAGTCTAGGAGCTATGGCAGTAACTTTAATTATACGGACCTCCTCATTTCTGGTCTCCTTGAAAGTGTATTTTAACCTAGTTCTATCTAGTGCTAAACTCCGGCACCGCTTCACTTTTTCTTCCAGGAGTCACATGCTGCAGGCGGATTCTGAAGAGATGTTAACGTGTTGGATCTCGGCGCTGCAGCACGGCATCCGCTCGGCCATTCAGCAGGGGCGCAGTCGCGATCACAGCTCGCAGATGGTGCTGGCGCCGTCGCCGCTCAGCGCGCCCTCTGGCGTCAGGAAGATCAGGTCAGTTTATATCACTGGGTTACTCTAAAATTCGAAATTCGTGTCATACCGTCTTATCTTATCTTAATCTAGGGGTCCTTACGGATACACTTCGACCCATTCGTGGACCTTTTGTGTAACGTGTCATACCGTCACTTTTACACTGCTGTTAATGACTGTTAGTGAGAGCGGAACGGCACGAAACGAACTCCTAATTTTGAATTTCAAATTACAAGGCCAGTATACCTACTGTGCGTAAGGACACAATGTGTCGCACGCTGATGCTATGACGTTATATCTGTCTTGCTTGTTAATTCTCCCACCAAGCAGTTCTTGCGCTGCTGTGTTTCTGTAAGTGAAATAACTGGCAGATGAGGTAATCTATCTTAACCGTCTAGGCTGGTAAAGCACATGTAATGCACCGGTGTTGCAATGTCGCGACTTTAAGTGCCTTTTATGCAACTTGAACTAAACTATTGTTGTATCTAAGTCATGAACGTTCAATAATATACATTTTTCCTGTCTGGTAAATTTTTGTTTGTGGTAGACTGGAATAAAGATTATCATTGGAAATAGATTGTCCATCGCAGTTCGACGCGGCGACGCCTTTGCGTCCGGAATGATGCGGGGCGAGTTGTTCAGTTAGTTAGGTACGAGTAGGTTATGTAAGGTAGTTGATAGGTAATAAAAAAAATGGTTTTGATTTTTTTTTATTTAACTTTGTGTGCTAGTAATGTTATTTAAATAAATTCATTTATAGACTGGAATAGCAAGATGGTGATTAAAGATTCGTATAATCCTTCCTAATTCAGATGAATTTGTACAGAATATGGGAGCAGCTGCTGAACATTCCGGGCAACAACTTCTGCTGCGACTGCGGCGGAGCCAACCCGCGATGGGCGAGCATCAACTTGGGCATCACGCTTTGTATAGGTATGTTTATGATATGTTTATGATATTGTAATTGATTATTTTAATAAATAATTTGAATTTGTTGTCAGAAATCAACGGCCATTCTAGATCTGTGAAAAGTATTTCAAATTTAATGAAAGATTTTGAAGGAGCAATAAGCAAGTCCTCTTAGGGATAAGCCAAACGAGCGCATTTTTTTGGTTTTGTGAGTCGTGTAATTCGGTTTCATACGATATTGTACTGTATACTCGTTTTACGAAATTAAATGCAGCGTAAATTTCGCAATTTGGCACTAAATGTTACACTTGTTTGGCTGAAACTCAGACGACCTTTTTTAATTTTGAATCTCGTGGTGGCTCGCTCAGTTAAGACCTAGCTTAAGATTTCTGTGTGATGTGGTTTTAACTTTCTTACAGCATGCTCCGGCATACATCGATCTCTTGGCGTTCACGTCAGCAAAGTTAGGTCTCTCACTCTGGACGACTGGGAACCAGAAATCATAAAGGTAACGTTTTAAAACACTTTTTAAACCGTGCAAACTCGATTTTACTTGATTGAGGAAATGTAATGGTCGAATTCATTTGCAGGTTATGGCTGAACTAGGAAACAAAATTGTAAACTTAATATACGAAGCGAACACAGAAGGGACTACCATCACTAGAGCGACTCCAGACTGCGAGACGTTAGTACATTGTTCATTTATTTTATTATACAATTGTCTAAATAAATCTAAGTTAGCAATGATGCTACATTAATATTGATACCTTAAACTGATTTATTGGTATGCATACTGAAATATGAATATTAAGGTAGATCAACTTTTTCCTTTTCACTCGTTACTATGGTTACGTTTTCCTCAGTCACTCTTAATAGGTTTAAAATTTTCCAAAAAACATGGATTTTAATTGTATCAATCACGTAAACCTAAATACCACTTAGCAGAGTTCATTTTGCAACGCAGTTATATTAACAACATCTGTTGTGCAGTGGCAAAACTATTATTTAGACAACTGACATTTTCAACTGTTATCTTTTGGCTACTTCACGCTAAATGGTGTTTATATACCTTATTATTCTTATATACCATATTACAATGGACTTAAAGCAATATTTTGTGGGTGGAAAGTTCAAATTATAATACCGACTCCGAACTTATTACATTTTTGTAATAAAAAAGTTACGACCAATAATTGCCAAGATTTCAAGGTATGAGTAACTGTCAATATCAAAGTTTGGCGAGACCGGTTTCCCTAGCGAAAGCGACTTACCGCACTCCTACTATATCACTTTTTTCTATGGAAGCGAACGTAGTTAACTTAACGAACTTAACGAAGCCTTAAATTGTGCTTGCAGTGCCGTCCGCGAGCCGTGGATCCGCGCGAAGTACGTCGACTTGGCGTTCGTGAAGGACATAGCGTCGTCGCGGCTCGAGGACGCGGAGTCGCCGCGCCGCGACCGCAGCCGCTGGTCCGTCCGCCGCGCGCGACGCAGGTCTGTTCACACGTCGAAGCTGATGAGGTATCCATTACTAATACTACTGTGTTGGGTAATGTTTGATGGCGCATCTGTGCATAGTGACGTTGGTGGATCTTGACGCGGGGTAGTGACTTTGGATGACTGTTGGGAGGAGTTACCACTGAGACGAATGGTTATTCTGCGGGTGCCTGAAAAACTAGGTAAAAAGGGAGGAAGTTTAGAATGTCATTCGGGTTTGTCATTTAGTTTCCCTCAAAAGTCAAAAGTCAAAAGTGTTTTATTTGTGAAACATAGGTGATGGCTGCATAAATACAGAGATGTTACATATTTTAGTGTTGCACTATGTTTTGCCGGTTGGCGTAGTAGTATTAACAATTTAGGTCATCATTTAAATAATCGAGAACAGAATAATAGCATTTATTCGTAAGCAGGGTTAATAATTTACTTTTAATCGACTGAGTGAGACAGCAAGACAATACCGAATGACATTCTATGAGCTCACGTACTGTACGATATAGAGCGACCGCTTAAATGTGTCCTCGCCCGCGCGGCTGCGGGGCGCGGGGTGCTGCGGGGATACCTAGGCTGTTTGATAAGTACCCGTTTTCTAAATATATTAATATCGCTGGCCGAAAATAAGTATACCACCTTTTTAAGCCATTTTTCAGAGGCGGGAAAGTTAAAAAAAAAATGGCGTTCTTTTGTTTTTTTCTCATTTGACAGCGATTTAGTGAAAGCGTGAACTTAAAATTGTTAAAATGGAGAAAGAACAGTATCGGTCTGTAATTAGATTCTTGTTTTCGGAAGGAAAAACATGTGATGAAATAAAAGTAAGAATGCAAGCGGTTTACCATGAATGTGCTCCTTCTATGACAACCGTCAGATATTGGTACAACGAGTTTAAGCGGGGGAGAACAACCGTCTTTGATGAGGATCGCCCAGGCCGGCCAATTGAGGTGACTACAGACGATATGATTAAGAAAATTGAAAATATCGTTTTAGTCGACCGCTGAATTAAACTTCGAGAAATCGTTGATGGTGTAAACGTTTAAATCGAGAGGGTACAACACATATTAGAAGAAAAATTGGGTATGAAGAAAGAATCGGCGAGGTGGCTGCCGCGTTAACTCACGGAGGGGCAAAAACGGAACCGACTGACTACTTCGGAGCAGTATTTGGCCGTGTTCAAACGTAACCCGAAGGAGTTTCTGCGTCGTTTCGTGACCGTGGACGTAACGTGGGTTCACCACTACAGCTCGGAAATTAAAGAGTAGTCGAAGCAGTGGATTTTACCGGGTGAACCTGCTCCAAAGAAAGCAAAAACCTCCCATCGGCTGGAAAGGTCATGGCGACTGTTTTTTGAGATTCGCAGGGTATTATACATATTTACTACTATGAAAAGGGGAAAACGATAACAGGGCAGTGCTATGCCAATTTATTGGATGAATTTGACGCCGTTTTGAAGGACAAACGACCCCATTAAAAAAATAAAAAAGTACTGTTTCATCACGACAACGCCCCAGCTCATTCGTCCAGAGTTGTGACGGCTAAATTAGCACAGTTATGCTACGAACTATTGCCTCACCCCCCGTATTCTCCAGATTTGGCCCCATGCGATTTCTTTTTGTATCCCAACCTAAAAAAATGGCTCGGTGGTAAGCGATTTGGATCAAATGACGAAGTCATTGCCGCCACAGAGGCCTATTTTAATGACTTTCCAAAATCATAATTTTTGGATGGTTTATTGAAGCTTGAGTATAGGTGGCACAACTGTATAGAGTTAAAAGATGACTACGTAGAAAAATAAATGCATATATACAAAAAAAAAGTTTTTTTTTTGCCATAAACGGGTACTTATCAAACAGCCCTCGTACCTTTTGTCGATTAAAATTTAGGAAATTAAATGAGATATCCGTTTTGAGGGCCATTTTTATTGTGTTGTTTTCTTGTTTGTTGGTATGGGGCTTGAGTGATTGTTGATAGTAACGTGGATGATTGGTGGCTACCATTGTGCTTAAATTAGTACCAATTTTTCGAAGGGTTATTTTATAATGTACGTTTCGTAGGTTGACTAGGCACTGCCCAACTTTGCAATGCCTAGTCAGTGTGTCAATTTGGCATGAAGCCATTGTACCTCTAAAATTTTCATTGCTAAAATAATAATTTCAGAATACATTAAACAATTGGCTAGGGGACATTATGAATCCAGGTTGATAATGGAATTGTTTACAGAGTTCGCGCGCCGCCCTCAGTGCCTGAGACTATTGTCGACGAAAAAAGCGACGTCAACAGCAATACAAGCGGTTAGTATATCTGTATATGATAAATGACCTATAATCTAACCATATGAAACCATAACCATACAGAAAGTACAACAATGTGTCATCACACTATTGCAATTATTTCTCATGACAGCTACAATTCTATGTCTTTCCCCGGGACCTGCTATATCCATACCAAATTTCAGCTTGTTTTTAAAACCAACGTTGAATGATTAATGTGGATTAATTTAGGTTTAGTTCGGTGGGGTGGCCCTTGGGCCATCCCTAAGCCGCGAACATGTTTTACTTTTTAGAATGTCCTAGTAATTTAACTTGGTTATGTACAAAGAACAAGGGCAAAATTGATTCAGCGGTTTAAGCGTGAATGTCTTCACTGACAGACAGACATGCTTTCGCTTTTCAAATATTAGTATGAATGCCACTGACTGCTTGCCTAATCCTAGTGTACTGTTTCGACTAGGACCGGAACGGCAGCCGGCGCAGCAATCACTATACTGGCTAGTCGTTTTTTTTTCAATATTTTTTATAATTATTTTACTGTACTAACCCTGGTCCGGGTCAACTCTTCGAGCCTTTCTGTTCCTCAAAGGGCCGGCAACGCACTTGTGATCCCCGGATCTTGCAGGTGTCCCTGGGCGACGGTGATTGCTTTCCATCAGGTGACCCGTCTGCTCATTTGCCCCCTCTTTTATAAAAAAAAAACTATTAATTAGTTCCCACGAAGGTAATATTGTCGATGTTTTGACAGTATCTTGCCCGTCACGTCTTAGCTTCGGCACGGTGTATATAATGTCAATCAAACGAGCGCTTTTTTTTGTTTAGTGTCGGAGAGCTCGTCAAAGTCAGGTAGCAGCCCGGTGCTGCTGATTGGTAGCGAGCTAGTGGGCGAGCGGCGCGTCGACCTGAGCCTGCCGTCCGACCACGACTCCACGGAAGGCGAGGACGGCGAGGACCTTGGTCAGTACCAGATCTTAGTCAGTTTTGGCCCGCAACGTCACTGCGAAGTAAGCTTGCTGCGGCCGAGCGGTAGCGAGCGGCACCCTGATCACAGTTTCCCCTCCTAGCATGATTTCACGGCTGCTTTTTTTTTGTCTACTAGTTAGGACAGTGGTTCTTAACCGGTGGTCCCTGGAAGCATCCTAAGTGGTCCGCGGGGCCAATCTAATAAATAATTAGATAAGTGACAACCAGACACAACGCGTGAATGTGCAATTCCATCCATTGGGGCCGATCGAAGCCATACGCTAGATTTTTTGTAGTTAGGTACTTAGGTGGTCCTTGGCAAGACAACATTTTTGTCAAATGGTCCCTCATGTCTGAAAGGTTAAGAACCACTGAGTTAGGAAGATCATTTTATCAATGTCGAGTAAAAAGACTGTTTTGGAATATGTCGACTGTTTGTATGTTAAAACATACTGAGTCGGATCTCGTGTGTGAGTGCGTGTAAATAACTTAAAAAATGACGATCAACTTTAACATCGATAGCCAAAAAATTAGCTGGACCCCCTAGATTTTATATTTAGGGTCTGCTTCACCACTCTCTGTTAAGTTCCAGTTGTCTATGATGACGTCTCTGTCTGTTTCGTAGTGATAAATAGAGACGGGATCATAAACAACTGACAATTAAGATAACTGGAACTCAACAGAGAGTGGTCGAACAGGTCCTCAGGGATGTAATAAATAGCACCACCAGTTCCATGTTTCTTTTCATCACTTAAACTCTGAAAGTAGGTTGCATTTAACTTGAAATCCGAGTTGTAAATTCGATTTACATCTTTAGGGATGTAAGTAAATTTAAAAATCGAATGGTGCTCCTTTGTATTCACGAACTGGTAAGCAAGGAGATTGTAATGCGTAATACTTACCTCCAAACCTCCATGCTGGCATAACGCTGCTGCCCAGTGCTGGCTGAATGTGCCAAAGCCAAAGAGCGCGAGCCCATTAAAAAAAAAACAAAAGACGGTTTGGCGCGATAAATTTTCTTCCGCTCTATTACAAATTGCGTATTTTTGTTCTTTATTTCCTCGCATTTGTTATAAAAAGTAGAGTGTTCAACTCGAGTGTAAATGAACAATTACACCCGCGAACTATAAGCACCCTCGTTCGCTCGTGGGTCTAAATATCTTGGGTGTAATTGATCACTTACAACCCTCGTTTATCAATGTACTATTTCATCACTTAAGCTCTGAAAGTAGGTTGGATTTAACTTGAAATCCGAGTTGTAAATTCGATTTACATCCTTAGGGATGTAAGTAAATTTAAAAATCGAATGGTGCTCCTTTGTATTCACGAACTGGTAGACAAGGAGATTGTAATGCGTATTACTTACGTCCAAACCTCCGTGCTGGCATAATGCTGCTGCCCAGTGCTGGCTGAATGTGCCAAAGCCAAAGAGCGTGAGGCCATTAAAAAAAAACAAAAGACGGTTTGGCGCGATAAATTTTCTTCCGCTCTATTACAAATTGCGTATTTTTTTTAACAATAATGACTAGTTCAAGTGACGATTTGGATTTTCCTCGCATTTGTGATGAAAAGTAGAGTGTTCAACTCGAGTGTAAATGATCAATTACACCCGCGAACTATAAGCACCCTCGCTCGCTTTGCTCGCTCGTGCGCCTAAATATCTTGGGTGTAATTGATTACTTACAACCCTTGTTTATCAATGTACTATTGATGGTGTGTCGGTGTGCAGAAGCGGAGGAGATAACGTCCCTGTCCCCGCAAGCGGTGCTGCAGCGGGCGGCGCGCGCGCACAACGTGGCGGTCATGCGCGCCGCGCTGGCCGCGCGCGCCGACGTCAACGCGCCCGCCGCCGGCCGCCGCGCGCCGCTGCATGCCGCCGTGCTCAGCGTACGTACTCTACACACTCTTTAGACCCCATATGTAGGGTGGAAAAATAGAGGGTGACTTCCTTGAATCCTTTGATTAGCTTTAGCTCATTTTACTGTAAGGACATTCCTTTGGTAAAGTGAAACTTTTTTTCGCCTCGAATCGCATATCGCATTACAGCCGGCCGCAGAGTGGGGGTAAAGTGACAGGCGCTCGGCAGAGCAGCCAAAACCAAAGGCCGATATGGGCGGCGCCCATGGCTCGCATCAGCAAACCGTGTAGCGATTGTATTATGTACTAGCTGTTGCCCGCAACTCCAGTTTGCGCAGAATTCGCTTATCGCTATCCCGCGGGAACTATACGATTTTCCGAGATAAAACCTATCCTGTGTCCTTCCCCGGAACTAAAACTAGTTCTGTACCAAATCTCATTAAAATAGATTCAGTGCTTTGCGTGTAAATTGAAATTAAAATGTACAGTTTGATGTCTGGATTTCCCATTATTATTCCCATTTTCTAGTTAAGACTAAGAAAGCAATTTGACTACCCTAAATCGAATAATTTTCCGATAATTATTAGTTAAATGCCTTAAAAAGTTTCACTTGCTTTGTGGTTTCATAAACCCATAAACATATTTTTTTTTCAGAATCAAAACTGTGGTCAAAGATCTTTTAAAACTCGCTTGTCTCACCCGGGAATTGAATTGTAAATAAACACTCGCTATTTTATATTATTATTATGATAAGATTATTGTTCGTTCAGGATAAAATTTGTCTATGGATATTAGATATTGGATATGAGTAAGGTTTTTTCATTGTTTTGTACGCATTCCTGGCTGTATGGATTGATAATAGGCTATGTTTCCAGGGGTCGGTGATGGCGTGTTCATTCCTGTTGCTGAACGGCAGCAAACTAAACACGCAAGACGAGGACGGAAAAACGCCTCTGCACCTTGCCACCGAGGCTGGTCACACCGCGCAGGTAAATATTGTGCCCATAAGTCAAGGCGCCACAGATTTTAAATTTCAGTAGAATGGCAGTAATTCTTCAATGGCAATGCTTCTTCGTTTAACTTGATAGTTTTTCACAGTGGCGTAGCTAGGTAACCAAGGGCCCTGGTGCAAATAAAAAAATAGGGCCCCACTACTATCTAAAGTGGTTACGTTTTAATAATAATAGTTCGATCGAGATTTTCTTGTAAGGATTCGAGGGCCCTCTGAGCTTGAGGGCCCCGGGGCACTGCCCCGCCTAGTCCCTAGGTAGCAACGCACTGGTTTTTCAATGACTGACTACACTTGAGTACATAATGTTTTAACTATATTTGAAAATAAATAACCAGGTTACCAACAACTTTGTAAAAAAATGTTGCAATTGAATAAATACTGAATAATGAATACTGAACTACAGGTCATTGAACTGTAGTTATAAACCTTCCTTTTAAGTCGTCCCATCTATTGATTAAAACTGCATTAAAACGCGTTACGTAGTTTAAAAAGATTTAAGCGCAAATATATTGTGCTAACCTCCATCCATAGTATCTTTATTCTCCAGGTGTCTTACCATCACAAAATAAGATTACTTGTTGTTCTAGGTATGTCTGTTGCTGCGATACAGAGCAGACCAATCTATAACGGACCTGGAATCTCAAACGCCTCTAGACATTGCTGTCAACCATGCTAACGCTGACATTGTCACTTTGTAAGTATACTTCTCCTTTGTACGGGTCAATATGTATAATTTTTTTAAGGGCTCCTTCGTTGCTGTTCATGATTTCGCCAGTGCGGTTGAGGTCAATTTTCGCTATAGTCTAGCTAGCTAACCTAACCTAATCAGATTAATAAATTACTCAATTGTTGTTGCCCAGGGTGCACCGCCTCAAACGCTATTTTCCTAAGACTTTCAGCCAGGTAGGAATCGTAATCCTGAACAAATGACGCGCGTAGTGTCAAACAAAAAATCAGCGAGCGTGCTAGATGTTCCGAGCGTCAAAACGCATTACAACATTATACGTAGGTTATAAAACCTGCTCATGCTGCTGTAGGTCATGCTAAACGTGGTCTACCTACAGGTATTGTCAACTTAGGCTCTGTCTACCCCGCAAGGGATAAAGACGTGATTTATGTATGTATAAAAATAATCTTGTTTTGTCTAGATTGCGGCTTACTAAGCTAAATGAAGAGATGCGTGAGAGCGAGATGTCATCAAACGACGACACGTACAACGAGGTTTTCCGCGACTACACGCAGCTCGCTCACTCGCACCCCGAGCGGCTCGTGCGCACGCGGCTCAACAACAACGAAGGTAGGCTGTCCACGACATCTGACATATTGACTACTACTAATACTATAAAAGAATAAGAAAAACTTTATTAGCTGATACAGAAAGAAACAGTATATTATACATGCATGTAAATTTACTCTAACCAGCCAAATAACCTCCACTCAGCTATGTGTCACGATAAGATCCAGGATAATGTCGTGACGCTGATTTTCAGTTGCGCCAGTTACTGAGTTACAGACGAGCCAGTAAAAACAAATAACATCTGGTTTTTTTTTAACTTATTATAATAAGAACTTTTAACAGTCATTGTCATCTTCCTTTTGTTGCCCACAGGGACATTTTCACTTCATACTAATACATGACTTTATTGTAAATCTTTTAAGGTGAACAACCCAGTGAATGACACAGCAGTTCTTCCGCTTGGCGACGATGGCTGTGGTAGCGATGACTGAACGAAAACGACGAGTCTTCAATAGCAAGTGGGCCATAACCTTTATATTTACTGCAAATGTTGGTCCAATACGGTTTGCGTTGATGGTTTGTGATTGCTCGACGAAATCGGAAACGTGTTCACGTCTCGCGATCTCTAGGTATTATAGCGTATTGTTCGCAAAATGAAGAGTGAAGTAGAATTTTTTGGACTAATTGAATTGTTCAAAAAAAATAGCAAGAGTCAAATTATTCCAAAATTTAATTAGCTTGCGGTCCATATGAACTAAATTAAATAATAACGCAAGTCAATTGGAATTACGTAAACTTTCACATTTAACTTTTAAAAATAAATTTTAAAAAGTTCATGATCTAACCTTTATTTTATTTAGTAGTCGAAAATAAATCATATTTCAAAAAATATACAAAAAAGTAACCATTGCCGAGTTTAAGACAAAAAAATTAAAAAGTAATTATACAGGGTGTTTGGTAGCTAGATACAAAGCTTTAAGGGGATGATAGCCGTGGTATTTTTGAACATTTTTAGCCATATATGTCTTAGCCGAAATTTGATATTTTTTTTTTAAATTGAAGATTTAGAAATTTTAGGAAAATACCCAGAATTTGATAGTCACTAGTCAATATTGCCCCAATGAGCGTTAATTTAGAAACAAAATCTTTTATTTCGGATAGTTTAATGTGTATTGGACCAAATTAAATAATTTTTAAGTGTCTTTCTTGCCACAAAAACAAAATGGAGGTATTCGAAATTACTAAAAATGTCTTAGGTTGGAACAAAGTCATTTTTCTGTGCTATAAAAAAATTAAAAAAAAATCCTTGAAATGTTCAAACATTTTTAGAAACATGCCTGTTTATTGTTCTTTCTTTTAAGGTATCACTCATTCACATTGCTTGCTAAATCTGAGATAAAAAGTAAAAACCAAACTCAGGGAGCACTCGCTAAGAGAATGTACTATAGTCTTAGAATTTCACGTTAAAGGTACTTAACTAGTAAATTACATGAAAAAAAGATTAAACTTAAATCATTAATCTTCGGTTTGTTGTGATTTGAATATTAAATTAATTAATTTTACAATTTTTTTTTACATTAATTTTATCTTTGTTTATGTCATTAAATTTACTAGTAAAATTTCAAGACTAGTGCATTCTTAGCGAGTGCTCCCTGAGTTTGGTTTTTACTTTTTATCTCAGATTTAGCAAGCAATGTGAATGAGTGATACCTTAAAAGAAAGGACAATAAACAGGCATGTTTCTAAAAATGTTTGAACATTTCAAGGATTTTTTTTTATTTTTTTTTATAGCACAGAAAAATTACTCTGTTCCAACCTAAGACATTTTTAGTAATTTCGAATGCTTCCATTTTGTTTTTCTGGCAAGAAAGACACTTAAAAATTATTTAATTTGGTCCAATACACATTAAACTATCCGAAATAAAAGATTTTGTTTCCAAATTAACGCTCATTGGGGCAATATTGACTCGTGACTATCAAATTCTGGGTATTTTCCTAAAATTTCTAAATCATCAATTAAAAAAAAAATATCAAATTTCGGCTAAGACATTATAGCTAAAAATGTTCAAAAATACCTCGGCATTCATCCCCTTAAAGCTTTGTATCTAGCTACCAAACACCCTGTATACCTACGTAAACCATCCCCTTCAGTATCCTCGAGTGATCGCGAGCTGCCGAGCGATTATAATTTATAATATCTAACTGTCGAGTATTTGGTCCAACATTTGGTCTCGATCGCCAATGTTTGCATACAATGTCATGTTGTTTAATTTTGGACAGTTGGCTTTAATTTTCAGTAGCCGTTTCGTTATTTGCTGAAATAATGAATTCTTTATCAATCTGTAGTGCCAAGTTATTACTAAAAGTGGCTGGAGTATCTGAAAGAAATGGAACGCTGCGTTTGCATTTTACAATCCGAGTTATTTTCATAACCTCACCAGACGGTATCCATTTGGCAGTACAAGTTTCAATAATTACCTACTTGAAATTACCTGTTTGAGCAGTAAGAGTAGGGTTTTTTTAATTCCATTTAAGTAGGTATGTAAGTAAAATACCTACAACGTTTTTAAAATCTTCATCGAATTCTGTAAGTTATCGCATCTTATAAGTAACGACTGCTTTTATATTGATATTAAAATATATTATGTACTCGCATTTTTGGTAACAATGTTTATGTATTAGTAACTTAGATTCTCAATTTTTTGAGAGAAGAACGAATTTTTCGTAGTGCTCGTAGAACTTGATAAACGTACGATGAATATTCCAAATACTTTATATTTATCGTGGCCTAGCCAAGAATATAACGTTTTAAACTTGAATTTGTTGCTACAAGCATTTTGTCAAAATCGTTTCCAAAATTACTCTATTTGTCTAAATTGCGTGATTGCCGACAACCCGCTCTATTTCACGCCGCTAAAGTGTACGCGTGCGTAAAAAAGGGAAATAATACATAATTTGATATGTAGCTGGACAATATTTCAACAAAGTTGGATGAGCTGCTAACTAGAGATGGTTTTTTTTTTGCTTTCGCAAACATTTTCAGGCGACGCTTTATTACTTTACTGTTGTCATTCCTACCGGCCAGGGTGGCCATTATTAATTTGAAGGGCGCTGAAATTACCGTAGATTTAAGGTTATAATAATGTTCAATGGAGCAAGTTATATTATTATATTATAAAGTTATAAAGCCATAGTTAATATTATAAAAATAATGTTTGGCTTAGGCATGACGTATTATAATATTCAATAAACCAAAGATTTTGAGTATTGAGTATTTTTGTGGTTTGGTGATATAATATGAATTATAAGAATAATAAGCGTTGGCTTTACTTTAAATGAATACCGAGACTATGTAATTTGGTATTTTATTTTAAACATCATTCCTTTTATTGATTAATTTTTTAAATCAATTCATTCCTAATGCATTTGTAAAGACCGTTTGGCTTATTAATTCGATTGAATCTCAGTTGATGTTTAAGTGAGGTTTTATAATTTTTATTTTAGTGAATAACCATTTACTATGTTACACGCGTGTGAATCATAGTTAATAAAACTTTTTGCCACTTGCCAAGACTTCTATACTTTTATAAAAAATGTTTAAGGCTGGTAACTTTTCTCTTAAAGTAATATGTCGATTGACACATATGACATAATAATTGTATTTACTTATTCGATCACGAGCATTTATACATATATCATAGATCCTTTAGAAAAATCTTGTTCATCGTTGATTTAAATCCTCGTGACTTGCCAATATTGCACTTTAAAATATTACTTTAAACCAATTGAATCTAATTAAATTATTTACGATATATTACGTGTTGGTCGAATCTATCGTAATTCTTAGGTAGATAATAAGGAATAAAATGCAGCCAAGTAACCATTAAAGACATCCAATTAACCAATCCGGGAAGACCTTTTCTGTAGTCTAAAAGGATGCATCTCCAATAAATTAGTTAATAATCATTTGAATGAGCCTTCGTTTGTTTTCAATCGCGCTATCTTTTTAAATATAATGTACCAGTATAAAAATGCAACTTGACCTTTACGATAGATTCTACATTTCACGTATCGTCATGTTATCAATAAAAATATCAACGAAAATATTTCGAAGAATTTACTCTATTTGTATTAACGTTTGATGTGCTGTTAGATTCTCATTAAAATTTATTATACCTATATTATAATCTAGGTAGATATTTTTAAAGCTATAATATTGTACGTCTATACCCATATGTTTTTATTGTTAGAGTATCTACTTATGTGTTATAAATAATGATCTAAGTACGAAGTTTGTCAACAATGACAGATATTATGATTCACAAACATTATTGTTAATGTTGTTTTAATTAAATGCCGTAAAAAAATTCTTTGTAAATTTGCATGTCATACAGGAACATGGCAAACTCATTTCATGATAAAATACTTTGTATTAGAGTCAGAAAAGAATCAATGTATTTTTTAAATACAAGTCATAAATTATCTTCATACGCGATCCACGACAACAGAGATCGGTGGTCGCTGTTTCGTAGTCAGAATTTAAATTCATTCAATTAATTAAATTATGTTATTAGCCACCAAGATGTTCCACAGCTCAGGGGCAAAGGTTATCACGAACGACCCTAGCAATCATGGTTAGCTCGTGCGGAGCCCAAACAGTTATAATGAACTGCTTTTGTACTACCATAAAATTAATTAATACTCCGTTGTCCGTTGTACTGTTGATGTATTTACATATATACTAGTCGTATCTGAAAATAAACAATTAAAATTAACAGGATTTTTTTTAAATTAAAAACCGATATATGCTCAATACTTTATTAACCCACACCAGAAAGACAAGAAAAAGTGAATTAAATTTTTCATTGGTAAAACAACACGGATAATCAACATCATTAACATTTGCCAAAGTTAAAATATCAGGAATCGATGATAGATTAATGCATGTATTAACAAAATTATTTTAATGAATCAGTATTGCCATTAATTCATTGAAATCTGCAATTGTAATGATTGAATTGTATTGTCTATATATGTGAGATGATACAAGTTGTAATTATTATTAAAACATCTTAAATTGTTGAATTCAAAACTTTAAATAACATTTTATATCCCAATGAAAAATTTGAAGGATTAGAAATTATGAAACTAAGAATTCGAAGTCGATTTCCAATTCAATGTGTCTAGTTCTAAAGTATATCAAAAGCAGTATGACCAGCATACTATCAATTGAACTGGAGAAAAGACAGATTTCTTGTGAACAGTTTACTCTCCTACGAAGTCGTAGGGAAGTAACCGTCCACTAGGAATAGAAATAGAAATCAACCCCAACAGATAATGTATGATTATCAGTAAATATCCTTAGTGCGCAAATCGATGTCCAGCAACATACCACTGTCGTGCCCTCAGGCAATCGTATCAATACAATTATTATAAGTTCAAAATCTAACAAACTCGCTATTTATGAATAGCATTTAACACAAACACGCCGAATCTTAAAATCACTAAGGCCTTAGGATTCTTAAATCTATGAAAATAATTGTAAAAGAATGTTCACTAAATTCAGACCTCATGGAATCAAAGAAATCAAAATAAAGTCAACTGCAGCGTTGCTTCAGTTACAAAATATAGATACTTATCAAATTATTGGCTTCCAATCACAAATGTTTGATCGACTGTACTACGAGTGATTTGTATCGAATCTTGGCTGCAACGCCAGTGCTTGGGCAAATCCCAAACTTTGATGCCAACACGAAGTCAACGCCAGCATTGGAGCCAATATTCGATATATGTAAAATGAAGTTTCATTTTCACGTCGCGCGCGCGACTACATAACGTTAAAATGAAACATCACTAAGCATACCCAACGAAACGTTAGGTATATTAAGATCACAAAGACCCTTGCACACGTCAGACGCACTCAAATAGCTATGATTTAATTTTCTTGACAAAAACTAACGTGTTGTACCTACAATCGCGTAGGTACCTATAGCGTTTCGTCGGGTAAGATTGGTAGTTTAGTTGAAGCCGTAGGAAGACCACCAGGGGGATGGTGAAAACGCCCCAGAGGCTGGGGAGGGGGAGGGGGCCGGGGGCGCGGGGGTCGGGGGACAAGACGCGGAGCCGCTGGAGCTTGCCGACAGACCAGAGTTGCCGAGCAGCAGCGATGCGGACTGCGGCCCGCGCCGGCGAGAAGACAGGCCGCTGTTGCGCTCTAAAGGACAAACAATGTGTTAGGTAATCAATATTGCGCAAGTTCTATATGCACGTAACCTATTGCCAAAATCCATAAGATATTGCATGGATACTTTATAATTATACTCCGTAATTGCACCAGTGAAACAGCTCCCAGAAATGTTTCGCTGGCCTCAAAAACTTAAAAAAACTTACGCTCACATATTATTCCGGGTAGTAAGGCGAGTATAAGAGTGGAGAGTAAGACAGTCGATTGGTGGGTACTGGCACAATGAGTTATTCCACCCTAGTCCCCTATGCCGGCAACGTATCCAGAGGTAGTGTGGCTCACTTCCCATCAATTGACCAACTTGCTCACTCGCCTTCGGTGTTGTATTGAAGAAAATAGTACGAGTATACATATGTTCTTGTCGCTTTTGCATTGAAGCGTCAAATACTTACTAAGTACTATGAGATTAGTTCGTTGCAATGTGCTGCAAATTTTTAATACTAATTGAAGCATTCAAACCTACATACTCATCTGCGAGCTGTAACCATAATTGTTGCTCGTTACACTAACCAAAAACTGTACTAGTGTGGCGTGGCGTTCCGCTCGCAGCAAGCTAGGGTTTTTGGATATTGTAAAGGCCAACAGTTACAGTTATAGCATGCAGATGCTTAACGTGAACTGTACAAACTGCGACGAAAATTTTTCACCGAGGGTACCGTACCGTGGTCACCGTTCTCCGGGCAGTATTTGATGGTGTGCGCGCGGTCGCCGGTGGCGCCGCAGCGCGGGCAGCGGAACGCGCGCAGCACGGGGCACAGCACGCGGCCGCGCCAATCCTTCAGCGCGTGAGACGTGTAGCACTCCTCGTTTTCGCCGTTGTTCTTGCAGAACGCGCATTCCTTGAACAGATGCCAGATTTTTTAAAGCACATGTGAAAATGGCACTCTAAAGTGGTGAAATTTTGTGCTGAATTTGAGATAAGAGTACCTACAGTACAAGCAAATTACGGCTCTAATTCATTTAATTTTCAAAACGATTATTGGAGCTGCAGCTTTGTCGCAAACACAGATTTTTATCACTTTCTGGTGGTACTTTCGAGTGATGTACTTTCAAAAATCGAGTGCCAGGGGCTTTGTCAGTATTCGTGCCTGATTTTGTAGACTTGAGAGCATTGCGATTGGAAGTTGTATTGAGCATCACAGCGGATGTGATTTTACTTTACTAAATAAACTGGAGCGATTATCAATACTTTTAAGCTTTAGCGATTTTCACTTAAATAGTAACACAGCCAGGACTAAATCAGGCCTCTTATAAACAGGAGCATTAGAGCCTAGAGAGAAGTTTAGCAAAATTGCAGTAAAATTATGGTAGATTGCTTCACAAGGGTATAATACTGTGGCCAGTTTCTCGAAGCTACAAGTTAAATTTTACAGGTCTAAACTACCAATGCGGTTTGGATCTCGCCTTAGACTTAAAATCATAACACCTAAACCTGTCGGAATAGTTCAATGATATAAAGTTATCGTTACGTTGGGCAGGCCGCGGCGCGAGCGCTTGTCGGTGCGCGCTTTGAGCACCTCCTGCAGGAACTCGTACAGCAGGCTGGGCCGGATGCAGCGCAGCAGGGACAGCTGCTCGCGCGTCAGCATCGACACATAGTTGTTGGCTGACGACAGACCTGGCCCAGCGACAGTTACAGGTAAGATCAAACTATTCAACGCTATACAACCTCAGACTAAGCGTGAGTCGCACCAAGTTACTTTGACGATAACTATAACCAAAATCAGAGTTTTTGACATAAATTTGTATAGATTTTCTGTTAAATGTAAGTCATAATCATCGGTAATAGTTGTCGTTAAACTTGGTGCAATTCACTGTAATTTAAACTAAACGAGTAAAAAGTCAACACGGGGTATTATGAATGGCAAAAGGCCGGTTTAAACTACGCTCATTCTGCAGATCGCAATATTTCGTATTCTTACGTAATTCCAATCAATCATAGATTTGGATATTATGTAGATACCTATGTATGTATATACACCTAAGTACTTGGGTCCTACTGCCGTAATGGAGCAAGAAAACAAACGATATATTACATGGAGGTATTTTAGGGCGACCTATTTAATTTAAGATAGAAGAGGCTAGTTTTTTAATACGCTATGATCTTGTGTCAATGAAGATTTAGTTTCTTAATCGCAGTTCTTGAAAGACCCGTGCTAGGATAAGCTAAGTGATTCTGCCCTCCCTCGAGTTTGGGCTTGTAATTTTTATGGACGGTTATTATCGTGGCACGGCCTTTCTTAAACTAATAATAGCCAATACAGTGAAGGAACGTACTTTTAATCAGGAACTCGAATGTGTCCATCATCTCAGTCTTCCCGTTGGCGGGCACTCCGGCGCCGTTCCCCCACATGTTGGTCGACGAAGCCTCCGGACGATTAGCACCGGATCCTAAAAATACAATTACGTAATAACATTGAATAGAAAAAAAATCTATAAATAGCTATAAATAGCTGTTGCCCGCGACTCCGTCCGCGCAGAATTCGCTTATCGCCATCCCGCGGGAACTATGCTGTTTTCCTGAACTTTCTTTGCTGTAAACCTCACGGAGCCCGAGACCTTTCCAACGAATGCAAAACCGTGGAAATTTGTTCGTGCGTTCTGGAGTTATAGCGTCAGGAAGGAAAACCCGACTTATTTTTATATAGTAGAGATGAACGCCAGAAATTTAACTTATCTAAAACTAAATTAAATAGTTGAAAATTAACATAGGTAAAATAGTACATTTTCCGTTCTGTTGCCTCATTCAAGTAGGTACATACAACACAATGCAACGTTATGGAATGGTTACAGCTAGAGATTACTCCCAGTAAAATATTTATCGGTAGGGTCGGTAAACTCGGGTATTACGTAACGCGCTTAATTCTGAGATACATCTCTTTTTTCTATGCGTTTAGAAATTTTGGCCATAAAACTTTTTCAAACCAAAACAAGTATTATTTTAGTATGCTTAGCGACACTTTCTAATATCTAGGTAGTATGGAAGTGTGAACATGTCAGAATCGTTTGGATTTTAGCTTTTTAATGATAGAAAAGAAAACGAGCAAGTGGATCATCCTTATGGTAAGAGAGCACCACTGCCCGTGGACAACCGCAACACTAGAGGATTGCAGAAACGTTTCCAGCCCAGAGGGTTTACATAGGATACCTCATGTACTAGTAATTTCACCGGCTGTCTTACTCCCTAAGCTGGAAATCAGGAGCGCAAGCACTGCTGCTTGGCGGCAGAATTAAAGAGTAAGACAGTGATAGCTCCGGACGGTGATTGCACGAGGTCCTACCACCCGAAAGAGCATTTGGCGTTAATAGTTTTATTTGACGCGCTGCCAATGCGCCGAGCTTGCTTCTCTACTATATTTAGTTCTAGCCTATCTAATATGTAAGAGAGACGGTCAAGTTATGATTGAATGTCAAGCGCAGGGATCACTCCGCGGGCTAATTTCTTAGAGAATCACTACGGGCTCAGCGCGATGACTCAACGTGGAATAGGCCTATCAAGTTCTTACTACTCTACTCAGATTACTCACCCATGTAGTAGTTGTGGGAGCCGTGGTCGACGTCGTCGAACAGCAGATCGGTTCCATTCATGCGAAAGTTCATCATTACTTCATCCATATCGGGGGCAGCCGGTGCTGAGAATTGAAGAAAGTTTATACCTTTACTAAGAGTATAATACCCAGCATTTAGAAGACTCCAGAGTCCATTAGGAAAACAAATGATCAATGAGACCAGACGATATACTATCGAACTAATTGGTTCTTGATCCATCGTAGAACGTTCTCACATTACTTAATCATTGCAATATTATATCTTATCTTGCCTATTCAATGTAACGTCATTATGACATTTACCTACTGCGAAAAGGTTCCACAATAGTCACGAAATCAATTATGTATATAGCTGATGTTAGATAAGTAATCCTGGCATTCCCATGTCATACAAGATTTTTTTCTGCTTTCATTATTAAACTTTTGTTTCAATTTAATGCGAATAAAATTAACTTTAAATAAATCCGTGACCCTTTCTTCACCTGACCATCCTTAACTTGAATTGATAAATACATCGCAAATGATACGACAGCATTTATATTTACATACGTATACCACTTAGGTAATTTAAATAATAATATAAAAATGGCCTACAATACCTACTTAAGACTATCGAACTATCATATCACGTGCTAAATTGCGTCTTGACCTATCCACCGTTGACTTTCCTATACAGAGCAGTTAATTCCCAGTTTACTGGCTTGATAACAAAGTAGGTAAACTACTAGTGTATGCTGCAGTGTCAATCAATTTAACAATAATAATATTTAGTATCGAACAGGGTCGCTATGAAACGATTACCCAAGTATTCTTACGACTAGGGCCTAAAAACCCTTGGTCGTCAACTGCGGCGCGTGGCCGTGAATATTGCGGCAATCGGAATAGCAAACAATTTTAATAGTCAATAATGAAAACTGAGATTACTTAAGAAAAACTAAATACGCGTTCATTAACATGTTCCTTAGGGAGCGCGATAACCGAAATCCACGCGGGCGGAGTCTAGTAAGCTATAATCTCAAGTTCATCAGCCTGCGACCCATAGAGATATTTCACACTGTCCTATGTGGCCCTTGACCAGAAAAGTGAGACGACCATTGACCCGAATTCTTTGAACTGGAGCTGGTTATATAGGATGGTGTTCGTTGCGTTTAAAATTGTCACCACAGTACGGAAGAATATTGTTCTCATTATCTATCTCACCCTAACCTATGTGTTTTGTGTCGCTGTTTCTCTTTCAATAGGTAGTATAATAACTCTATGGTTGATGGTAGTACCTGTATCGCCGACGCGTGGTTCTTGCTGTGTGAGCATGCTCAACAACTCGTTGCCTGGAAAGAACTCCTGCGCACCGCCCGGCATGCTCCTGTTACTTGATGGTGCAAAACTTTCCTGTCAAACAAAAAAAAATCACAGTGTCCCTGCCTTAGTAACATAGTGGCCCTGTCTTAGTAACACATTATCCCTGCCTTAGTAACAGTGTCCCTGCCTTAGCAAGCAGGTTCAGTGACAGCTCTTGATTGGATGCTAGATGGAGTGTTCCTCAGTCGATGACGAGCACCAGTAATGTACAAAGGGGTGGCACATTGTGATCACTCACAGATCACCAAATGACAGAAAAACGAGCGGAAAAAAAAAACATTCAAGTACTACTTTGAATAATAAGCCGATTCACACTGAATAAGTAAGCCACCTCGTAAGGCAGCCATTTTGAAGCCTCCAACAAAATCATGCCTAACGCGGCTGCCTAGCGAGACAGTTAGCTCATTGTGAACCAGCCAGCTACAGGCATTGTGAACAGGCAAGTACATACGCATTACATACGATTTTTACTATTATTGTATATGTAAATACGAATTTACTAGTGTTGTATACAGTTAATTTTTTTCTTCATAAATAAAGTGGCTTATTTTCGTATACTTTTACTTTTAGCGCTTTCAAAAACTAGGATTCCGGTTTCTTAAATCACATCACTCGAATATGCTTACTTACCATCAGGTGACCCACTTGCTCGTTTGCCTTCCTATTCATATAAAAAAAAATGCTTGACATCTGTATATTGGTACAAAACTACAGCTTGACAAAGTTAATTAGAACTGTAATTTTCTTTTACTCGTATTTTAAATTCAGCACAATTATTTACCACTTACTTAGAAGTGCAATAAAGAGTTTGTATAAATAGGTAGGTACGCAACCGAAACTAAACTAGATTTAATTTACACCCTCGAGAGTAATGAAAAGTAGAATAAATGAATAACTGTACGTATTGCTTTTTAGGGCCTTCCTCACACGCATGCATTAGTGCCAAAATAATAAGGAAGGCTTCTCAACCTTACACACTGTGAGTTTGGTCTAATTTATACATTTCAAATGACAGCCTTAAAATCTCCAAATTGTCGTCTTAAGCCTTCCGTGTGCCTATTGTAATTGGTACTGTAATTTCCATGGCTTTAACAATGATTATTGATGAGATGTATCAACCTTCACCAAAACGTCACGTTTGTTCTAAAATTGAATGATTTAATTTACCTTGTAATTTTAAATACTTAAATCCTAGGAAATGAAAAAGACATGATACAGAACAGAAAACAAATAACAAAAAATAACCAGAACAAAGACTTACCGTGTTGGTAGGTACAGTGTCACTGGCAGTTGTAAAAATTGCTTTAGAGTCCTCCATATTATTATTGTTATAATTAAACGGCATAGAATCCATAGTCCAGAATTAAAAACTAACAAAACTTATAACTTATGGAGTTAGAGAGCTTGTTACGTTTCCGCGTACGACACAGAAAGAAAAGAACGTTCGAGATGCACCGTACTTTATATAAGAAACTACATTCGTAGAAAAAATATGAGTACTTAAGTGGTAAACAAGTTGGCGACGCGAGAGTGCGTTTTTCGTCTACCCTCAATTTTGGCTCGTGGCTTTGTAGCGACCCGGGCCAATAATATCTACCCGCATTCCATCAGAACTATCTACCTTAGAGATAACTACAATCAATAAAGCTATAAGACATTGTAATTTTCCATGGCATATTTAATAACAGTCATAAAACACTTTTAAGTATGGTTAATAAATAGTAACTGGCCAAAATGGTTTATCGTTTAGCGCTATCATTATTTGTATGAAAAGGTTAGTTTCGCTTGAACTTCACACACAAGCCTCTTTAGGACTACCTAGCTAATGTTATCTTTATGCTCCTAGATTAAGTATGTTAATGTTACAATAAGTGACGTGTGAGAGATGAGGTGGGGTGAGGTAGATGAGGGTGACTTTTTCACACTTGAAACACCGTGTGGGAGCACTATTAAAAACATACAGATATTTTTCAAGCACGATCATTCATTACCTACCACATATTATGGTTTTCTATTTAGTTACGTACCCATAAGGAGTGATGTACCTACTAAGTACCAATATTAAAGGAGCTGTATTTTTAGAGGATCCTTCCATGCTGGTCTGGGAGCAAGGAAAAAACATAGAATGTCCCAGTTGCTTCTCTACCCGCGCAGATGGTAAAAGCCCATCGAGGGAATGGGCGAAAATAATAGGAATCATGTTATAGGCGATGAGGCTAGCAACCCATCACTATTTTGATTCCATTTTCCACCTATACGCCCACAATCTTGCTAAATGTGGCCTGTAGGTACCTGTTACCTTAGGCTCTGTCTACCCCGTAAGGGATAAAGACGTGATTTGTGTAGGTATGTGTATGTGTATGTGTAAGATTTGGTAAACACCGGGGGAAACTCGGTCGCTCAGGTACTTTCTATAATAAATATGGTGCTTTGGCAATATGTTGTACATGTAAGTACATAATAATTTAATAGTTGCCTCCTGCGAGTATATACTATCAAAGGTTAACCGAGGCTCAGAAAAATAATAAAAAAACTATAAATTATTTTATTATCAAACATTTTATTTCCTCCTCACAGTACTTATTCACTAACACAATTTAAATATTTAAACACATGTAATAATACGGCATAAAATGTCATAAGAAGAAACTAAAATTAACATACATAGTAAGTTTCTAAATTATTTATCTACAACACATCAGACATTAGAAACTATACGAACAAAATAGGAACTTTAAAATGACGTGATAAATCATGTTTATTTTTATAAAAGCATGACACATACTTAGTTTTAAATTATAAATCTATTACACCTAGTCCTTAAGTACTTTTCTTGTGGCAATATAGCCACATTTAGGGCTATTATGTATATCTGGATGTGAAAATGATCGGATGGCGTAATACTTGGCTCAGCAAACGTGGGCCTCACCTGTGCCTCCTGATCTAACAAAGCAGAGTAAAAGGTGTAAGAATCAGGGTCTTATTAATTTGGGATTATGCAAGTAACTGCCCTTCTACTCTCCTTTGACATATCCGGCAAGTATGTGATTCGGCTTTGGATTACTCTAGTTATTCGTTAAATTAGGTGGTGTACCATATTGCCAAATGTTTTTTACATGCCTAACCGCAGTCAGTTGTTTCTAACTTAAAGAGCATTAACCATGAACCCAGTCAAAATGAACTTGACAAAAAAGTCATAATACAATGCACAAAAATTACACAGCGTAAAGATTCCTTATGAAACAGGTTGTAACGACAGCAAAACGCAAGTGTGAAGTACCTACGTACCTGTGATAATCGTAGCATTTTGTAGTGTTTCCCGTGGTATTAAAAAAAAACTGTCATATGAATACTCATTACAATAAACTACAATGTAAACTGGCTACATTGAGAACACTGTTGGATTACCTACTTTTATGTTGCGATTTTTTCAAATATCACTCAACATAATACTCATAGGATTAAGTAAATCGTAACATGGTGCTAGTGTTGAAGAAAGTAACAAACTCATAGAAATCATTTCAATTCTCATTTGAGGAAGCTGTTGGATTATTGTTGTTATTTTGTAGCACTGTAGTTTTCACCGTTGATATTTTTAAAATTAGGACTCTCAATAATACTCACACGATTAAGTGTAATTAACCTGAAGCTATAGTATTAGACCCTTTTCTAAACAATATACCTACCTAAGCATAGAATGAAACGCAATTTTAGCTGAGGCAGCGTTTGATGAAACCGTGAGATTATTATGTGATACTTGTAGCATTGTACATTTTACCGTTGAGATTTTTTTAAATTAAACTCGAAATAATACTCATACGATTAAGTATTTTGTAACCTGTAGTCATTATTGAAGACCTTTTATAAATGTTAAAGTAATATTACTCATAAAAGTAAAGTTTAATGATAATGTTAAACTGAAGCAGCATTTGATAGAATTAGATTATTTTGTGATACTTACCTACTATATCACCTACCTACTGTAGCATTGTGGATTTGACCGTTGTCGTTTTTTTAAAATAACACTCAAAATAATACTCATTGGATATATTTCCAGTTCTTAGTCCCAATATTTTGGATCCTGCCTTAATATGTCCGTCAATCAGTTATTCTCACCAGCTTTTACTCTTGTATATAGATACAGAATCCTTGTAGTGTTTCTCATATTTCGTAGCGTTTTTTGGAGAAAATGAAATAAAAAAAATACCCAGGATTATAGGACGCATATCATAGATAGAGAATAGATAAAATAACTGCTTTAAACTAAATACTCTTATGACTAAGTATTAGTGTTGCCTCAGGAATTTTCTTATAAGACAAGTAATACTCATAGAATTAAGTGTAAATGGGCAATCTTCCTGTGCAAGGTATTGAAAAAAAAAACATTTGTAGTAACGCAGTTATTCACAATCTTACTTGTAACGCTTGTCTTTTGCCGTCACGGCCCTGTTCCACGTCGCACAATTACAATAAAATGATTGATGATTGATTAATTAAAACTAGTTATCCCCGGGATCTGAAACGTCAGAGGGATCTTGCGGCCGCGGCGCGCGCGCTAAATCTTCTTACATCTTTTTACAAAACTATTAACGGTAGTATCATCTTCATCCTCCTCGCAGCTTAGGCCAGTTGCGCATATGCAACTGAAAATAAAATAAAGATACAAGTTAGGCAGTGACGGTGCAAGACCTAAAGAGGCTAGATACATTTTGCGAGACGTTCTATGCCATATTTTATACACAAAAACAAGTATTGGTGGAAATAATTATATTTTTAAATCAAAATCTGGTCTGGGAGCAAAGAAAAAACATAGAATGTACCAGTTGCTTCTCTTCTCGCGCAGATGGTAAAAGCCCATCGAGGGAATGGGCGAAAATAATAGGAATCATGTTATAGGCGAAGAGGCTAGCAACGTATCAATGTTTTGATTCTATTTTCCACCTATACGCCCACAACCTTGCTAAATGTGGCGTGTAGGTACCTGTTACCTTGGGCTCTGTCTACCCCGTAAGGTATAAAGACGTGATTTGTGTATGTGTATGTATGTGTTAAATCAAAATACGTGGCTCGATTACTCATGTATTTGTAGTCAACACATACCAGACATGTTTCGTACCCATCCTTTGTTCCTTCTCAGGGCGATAGTTGTGGGTGAGATCACGGTTAGCTGTCAGTTCGAGCTTTCCATGAGAATAACCACGGATAGGGAATGTAACGGGAAATGTAGTGAAATTTTGATTGTAGGTGAATTTCATAAACTGCTACATATTTCTGTGCGTTGATGTCAGATAGGCAGGTAAGTACCTATTTAAAGGTAAGTTAGTTGTTAAGTATGATATCGATCAAGTAAGACACTGACTATGTATTCAGGACATCAATCGTGATGACTTTGGAGTACGGATTGTTGTAGAAGCTCCAGCCACACGGCGTCTTCGTCGCGCAGATATTAGTCTTAACCGTCACCGGACTTTCAGCCTCCGCCTCAGTGTCCACTGCCCTCTGAAAATAAACAAAATTATCTTTAGTTTTAGATCAAACGATCAAAAAAAATGCGTGCGAGCGTGTCCGACCGTCTGTCCGCGGCTTAGTTCAATACTTTTGGTAAATACCTTATCTACATGATAGAAAGCTGTAATTTGGAACGCGTGTAAAGTACTCAATAATCATTCAGACAAAGAGATACTTAAGTTTTTACGAAAGTTCAATATTTGTGAGTGTGAATAATGTCGATAATACTAAATTAATAAGTAATCATTTTCTCTCCAAAACTAGGTAATTTCTTTTATTTGTGTTATTTACTACTTTAAAGATTCGAACCAACTGAAGAGGCCCAATGACGGGCTGAAAATTATTGAACACTACTCGAAGAAGTGAGGGTGACACTCGTAATTCGTGATAAGTAAAGCGATAATGTTGTTGTGTTCCAAAGGGCAAGATACGTAGAATTCAGTATCGAGCCGAAGTGAAGGGTCAAATGAATGCGTCATTGATCATTAAATCATTACTTGAGCTACAATACTATTGGACATAGTAAGGTTATTGTAAATATTTTGGTTGTGAAATGTTTACGAGGAATGCGTCAGTTGTTGATGCCAATGTGCTAATAAATGTATTGATATCACGTTACATACCTACTGGATTTTTACAGTTTTCTCAAAGAGTATATTGTAAAACTATTTATTTACTGTACTTAATCAATAATAATGAATGTCTTTATTTCTCACTATGCTGATAATTGAATGTACATTATTTAACTAGAAAATTATACCGATTAATTATGTTCGAATGTTATCTACTCTGTGCGTAATAGGCGACCGTGTGCAAGACTGTAATACATTGTGTCCTTGAGCGTATCCGACGTCCGGCGTCCTGTACGCCGCCGCCACGAGCCATGAATGAACGAACGCAATCGGGAGAATGAATGGCGGAATCAAACCAATTATCACATGCAAACGCAATGGCATGGCACGTAAACAGGAAACAACGTACTCTGGCACGTATGTGGGTCGTTGACCGGAGACTCTAGGTGTTTTTATTGCGCAGAAATATGTCAAGTTTCCCAACTAACGTTCAGTAGGAGAGTGTGCGTCACAGAGTATTCGCGGCGTGGCCGCGGCGACACTTCAAGTCCGCTCAAATAAAATGAGAAAAGCATGAAAGGGCTATCGGACGCGGCGGGCGCATCGGAAATAGATGCTGGCCGACGCTGCGCTGCGCAGACGCGCACCAGACAGAGACATTAATTTGTCAGTCTTTATTAATCCGTTTATAGCTCTACCTATTCTTACCTGCCACCAATTTGTTGAACACGAAACGGTCGCCATCAGATATTTTGGATCAGACCAGATGATAAAAAGTATCTGAATGTGGCGTCGTAGAAAACTTTTGTCGAAGCTTAACAAACAACAGATTAGGTAAAGTTATATTTTAGAGATTTCGGTATAAATCTGACAGCGTAGGTTAAGATAGACTTGCGTCGATTTCTACCCTCACCAAACCTTTATACCTAGTACTTACAAGACTTTCTTGCACTACAAGCTAAATAGTCATGGTGACGTAGTTCAGCCGTTTTACGCGGGTTCAATGGTATTGTTAAATTAATTGAAAGCAACTTGACTTTGTGACTGACGCGAACCCAACCCATCTTCTTTCAACGCCTAAAAAATTGTATGTATCTTGGAGTCACGGAAGATGGAGATGTGGCCTAAGATAACGCACATTTGAAGATTTGATGACGCTTATTTAACCTTCGTTTTACTAGCTTTTATTTAACTTGCAATGTATGTATGTAAATAGGTTTGTTAGCCCGGGTGGAATCTTGCTCAATTTTGAAGCAGATATCTTCAACCGATTTAGCTGAAATGTTGCATACTTGTAAGTCGTATGACAATACAATAATCCGGTAGTGGAGTTCTGGTTACCCAGCTAGGATCGTCTCTGCAGGAGGGAACTCTTTAACGGTCGGTTCGATTGACTTTAAATTTGGTGCACATATGTAGGACTAATGACAATGCAAGTACAGTCAGCATAAAAACTTGTATCATAATTTAAATTTGTCAGTAATTTATTATTTATTACCAACGATTATTTAATTAAAATATTACGATGCAGCATAAATATTTCATGTAGGTACATAAAACGAACCCGATCAATACGGTTAACCAACGAACGACGAAGATTGTCATCCTCAGGATTCAACTAGACAAAAAGTCGCAAAAAGAAAAGTTACTTAGGTAATCTTAATATTTCACTGGGTAGTAAGCTTTGTCTTAGGCCTTTGCAAAACATGAGAGTTAATTATAAGATTTATTTATTGACTTCTCTCCAAAAAGACTGTGCTATTATATACAAGTGCATCAGAGTAAGTAATTGAACTGAAATTGCGTTTGACCAATTTTGAGTTAGATATATTTATAAACCGCTTGGCTCTTTTTCTTTTGAACTACTTAATTTTCTAATCTCTACCAGCACGCAGAGAAAAAAATTCAGAGTTTACACCGCGCTCGGTTACCTGTTTTTTTCTTAAGATTTAATTAACAGATTTCGCTTATTAAAGACGAAAAAATATGTTATAGGTAGAGTAATCTTCATTGCACATTTATAACCAAAGATTAGATTAGATTAGATTATTTATTCATTCAATAAAAATTACATCATAAATTGTACATTGTCAAGTTAGAAGAATTTAGATTGAAATCTTCGAGAGTAAATAAGATGAAATTAAATTGTACAAATCAATTGAATATTACAAAAATGACAAAATCAAAAACAATAATAATGAAACAATTAGATAGAGACCTCAGGAGACCCCAGAGCTGGCGCTTACCTCTCCCAGCGAATTTCTCTGGCTGTACAGAGAGGTAATGCCGCCAGTGTGTTGGGGTCTATATCGCAGGAGGGCCTTTTAGATGGTGTTTTCTTTTTATAGTTAGGTATATTTATTTAGTTTTAAGTTTTGTATATTTAGTTAACTTTTAGATTTTATCATAGTTTTAAGTTTTGTAATTCCCCTCTTATATCAACTAATAAAGAAATTCGATAACAATTAGGTACAATTAAATTAAATGTATTCCCCGCTAGGGATCGTCACAAATAATAATAAATAGAATATTAACAGAAAGATAAAGACACAGGCATCCCATAAAAGTTTCGCCAAGCATTATAAAATCCATTGTTCTTAAGCAAAATGTATGCAGTGTGTGATCATTTTATATTGGTTACTGGTGCTAGTGGTGCTATAAAAGCTGCCTTCATACTAAATTTCAAATTTCAAGGGATTAGAGGTACCACCCCATAAGTTCTTCGAGCTCGGCAATTTGTATGGAAACCCCTTTTCTAATGACTGTATCTTTTTATTATTGACTCAGAGGTTCAGATTCCTCTTTCCATCCATACACCCACAATAATGCTAAACTTGGTCTTTAGGTCTTGTTACCTTAGGCTCTGTCTACCCCGTAAGGGATAAAGACGTGATTTATGTATGTATGTAAAAGCCTATAAAGCAGTTATTTAGCTATTTCGTAATTCATCACTCTAAATTTCTCTTACTTTTTTCTACAATTATGAATAGTTTTATTATACCCACAGTTTGATTTCTAATAAATATTAAATAAGGGTGGGAACTGAAAACAGCCACTTACTATCATTAACCGTCGCAGTCAGAGACATCAGTTAATTTAAACGCGTTCTATAGTGAAAGTGACTGCAGAACTTTTTTCCTGTATTTTTGTGATCTTTTTTATTTAAGTAGATCATGAGCTACGTAAGAGGGAATTAACTTCTTTTCTGATTTCAAAATCAACACATTTACTTTGGTCGACGCAAAACATTCGCTTATTGTTAGTATCTTACTTTTATCTGTTTCATTATTTATTATTGATCACTTTGATAGGATACATGTAGGCACTCGTTTTACTTAGTTTACTATTTTGAGTTGCAGTTGCATTGAGCATGGACATTGAGCACAGGTGCAAACACTTCTCTACACTATTTCTACAGTTTACTTCGGATAGTTAGGTAACATTTTCCTAAAAACGTCTTACAAATGCATCTAATGATGTGCAAACCCTTTATTTTTTACTTACTACCTTAAGCCACTTGACAATTTTTAAACCCGAACAGAAGTTTAATCACGTTTCATCACACACATTCAATAAGTAATTTGCTAACATGGTGTCTGTCAATCTACCGTCTTCTAACAGAAAACACAAGCCACCATCCAAAATACCACAACAACTCCATTAAAATACACAAAACATAATCGCTGCACAATAAACACGTAACGCGTATCACAATGTTTAAACAAATCCGATAAAGGGGGCCTACGAAAAACTTCGTAATTAAGTTTTCATAATTATGTTAGGGGTTGGACTCACCCTTTCGCGCGGGACCATGGCTGCGGCGAAGGCGCACAGGGCAAGGAGAAGAGCGAACTCTCGTTTCATATTCGAAGCGAGTTTGTGAGGATACTTGTATTTGAGTGTGAGAGGAGCGTGTTGCGCGGAGTCGGGACGTGTTGTGGTGGACGCGCGGAGCTCGCCGGGTATATATGTAGGCTGCCTCGTGGAGGCCCGCGCAACGCATTGACCAGATTTTCCGACGAAATCTACGCCTCGCCTACTACGCTAGGGGCTCCATGATATACGTCTGTCCGCGCGCTCTGAAACTAGCTGCAAAATTTACGCTACGCATTTTCTCGCGTCATACAAAAACACTTTTCACATTTGCCGCTGGTAACGCCTTTTTAACGGACAAACGAAATAATTAATCATATCTTGCAACTTGATTTTTACTTACTTCAAATTAAGATCCGATAGACATGAAATTTGGTATAGTCGCCATCAGAAACATAGGAGCTGTTTAAGCCTAGTGTTCAGTGTGAAAATATGAAGTTATTATGTATTTAGCCAGAGCTACGTTGAAAATTCGTCAGAAATCGTCTTAGTCAATTTATCTTAATGTTTGTCTGCGTTTGGTTTTTATTTTTGTATGATAAAGTATCATCGACATATAAAGTGTATCAAAAATGTTTATTTTGTAATAGCTTATTTTTCTATTTAAAAATAGGTAGCTACTTACTGATACGCCAACTTAAAATCGCAATGGAACGTTAAGTAATGGTTATGGGACCAATTAATACGGCCAGAATAAATAATTATCTATTGCTAAAGAAAACCATACAAACAAACATCACACCTGCTGTTCCTGCCAGTGCACCAACACCAATGCATATTTTTATTTTATCTCACATTCGGAAGTAGATTATGGTAACCCTTTTTACTACATACCTACTTTATGAATGGGAATGACTGCACTGTATGTAGGTATAGCAATAGATGGTTAGTACATACTACGATACGAGTAAACGGTTTGTTATTGTGTACCACGCCGCATGATATGTACTACGCAGAGGGACGAGCCCCTGGATATCGTTCAGATAAGTGGAATACCGAATTGTGTTGAAATGTTGAAATGTTCAAAACACGAGAGGAAAACAACTTTTTGTTAGAAAACAAGGCTTTTTGAATAGAATCTTTTTTACTGACCTTTTTGTAGTTTTTGTTGACTGTAATTTTGCACTGGCGCTCATCCTACAAAATATGCCTGAATCTACCAAATTGAAAGCCGATTTGACCACAAGATGTGACTCAAATCTTGCAAGTAAAATTTGTACTACTACTAGTAATCAGATTAACTTACACAAACACACATACTAACACGACAAGTTCAATAATATCTCGTAAAACATCTTCTTAACGAAATGAGTACGGATGATCAAGGTACAATGAACTCAAGTTACTATTATCTATTATGTGTTCTTGTTCTAGTTCTAATAAAGTATTCCTTTGAAAACAAATTTGTTTTTTTCCTATCGTTCATATGAGCTACACTCACGAGCAAAAATTACGGGTTGCTTTGCATACAACTTTGTATGAAAAGTGACCAGTTATTTTGGCTCGTCAGTGTAGAACAATAATATGATAATGATAATCCATTACTCGCCATTAAATGAAAACGAATTCTATTGAAAGAGGCGTACGGGCTAAAATATTTAGTTCCTACGTCTGTAGCTCCTTCCCCCGACTTATCAAGACTCATAGGTATAAAAAAATAAACTGACCAAGTGCGAACTAAATTTTATAATTCTATGATAAAAGGACGTGTCCTGCCCCATAGGTTTCGATATCCACGGGTTTTGTATGAAAATACGCCTTCAAACTCAGAAGGTTCTTCAAAGTTATTTTTTTAATTACTAGGTATTTATTTTAAAACGGGCTTCGTACATTTTGACACATTAGCCTATAGGGCAAAAACGAATTAAACAAGTGAATTAATAAATTGTTGGTCACATCAGTCAACCTGAACAGCATCAACACGACGTCAAAGGCCTGTTGGGCTAAGATTTCTAGGAACATCCCCGTGTCGTACCTACATATTCAGATTGGCACTCGCAGCGCGGATTCCATTGTCAGATTCACTGCTATAGTAGACCGGATAAAAAATAATACTCATCACCATCACGCAGCATCTTAAAAACCAAAATACTTCATTCTTCAACTACAATTTTGAGTAAAATATTAAACATAAATCTGTTTAGGCAGACCGGGTTTTGGGCCTGTCACTGCGACTTCAACACCTTATCTTCGCCTACAACCGACATTTTGATGTTCGGCGTTCGGGGTTACGTGTAGCCATATTAAAAGCAGCGCCCTCATTACTTTCACCATCCTTAAAATCTTAATTTTGCTGACTAGACAGTCTCGGTTGCTTTTCCGAGCCCGCAGAGGTTTCACAGTGAGACACAATCCCGGCGAAACTCAGCCACTTCAACAACGCTACTGCCGCTTATGGATGGCGACAGCGAAGAAAAACTTCGCTCGCTCTTCCTAAAAACGCGTTAATATTATGTATAAAAATATATTTTTGGCGAATTTAAAATTTAAACCAATAACTGACGTCAATCGCATGAGTCCGCAAAATCTTTTGATTGCGTATTTTTTTACGGCGGGCTTAGGCATTTTCATAATAAAACCAAAGTTGCGGGGATCATCTGGTGTTATACAATTCTCTGTAGCTTTTAATCAGTGAAAGAATTTTTAGAATCGTTTCAGGTCAGTAGTGAAATGACCCCTACACACTAGACAAACACAGAAACAAACTACCTACCTTTTATGTTATAATTATTAGTTTTTTTTTTTAAGTTTTTTTTAATGTTTTGTTTTATGTTAGAGAGGGCAGACCAACGAACTAGTGGGTCACCTGATGTTAAATGATTTATAGTACTTAAGTAGTATAAATGTGATGGCGACTGTACTTCGCGGACTTTAACCTCCTGCCTGAACATGCGTAACGGCAAACCGTGTGAACGACCTATTTAGAAAAGCTATCGTAGCTAGTCAAATATTTGGACCATTTAAGTATCTAGTAGGTATATAGGTATATTGGATGTCGTAAAATGTAGGATCTATAGTATTACACAACATGTCATCATGAAAATTAATAATAATAATAATAATAAAAGGATGGATGTAGGTAGAATGACACAATACATGCAGGGAAATAGAAGCGGAAGATTGACGTACTACATTCAGAATATAAAAAAGAGACACAAAGTTCACTCACGACACGAAGAAGAAAACATTACCGATGAACAGTTTATAGACACACTTAAACAGAAACTTAATGCGGCTGCCAGTCGACTCAAACGATACATTAATTGTACAAAACGCAAACAACAAAATAACCAGTTCATAAATAGCGAAAAACAGTTTTATAGAAATCTCACATCAGATACACAGAACACACATAACAATACACCAACTTGCACTCTGTCATCTGAAGATTTACACCAATACTGGTCAAACATTTGGGAACATACCGTAGAACACAAACAAAACGCAGAATGGATACAAGAAGATTTGCAAACACTCACCGACACTCCTCAAATGCAGTTTCAACATATCCCCATACATACATTCATTCAAGTTATAAAAAAAGCACACAACTGGAAATCACCAGGAACAGATAAAATACACAATTTTTGGTATAAAAAACTGACTACTATACACCCCCTGTTGCATAATCACTTAAACATTTTTATAGAATCACCGCACTTAATGCCGTCATATATTACTGAAGGGATAACCTTTATGATTCCCAAAGGCGCAGATTACAACAACCCTGCAAACTACCGACCTATCACTTGTTTACAGACTATATACAAAATCTTGACCTCATGCATTTCTGAACTGATATATAATCACATCTCCCAAAACAATATTATGGCAGAAGAACAGAAAGGATGCCGAAAACATAGCCAAGGCTGCAAAGAGCAGCTAATTATTGACTCAGTTGCAATGAAACTAGCGATGAAAAATAAACACGACATTAACACTATGTACATAGATTACAGAAAAGCCTTTGATTCTGTCCCTCATAGTTGGTTGCTCCAAGTCTTACACCATTATAAAATACACCCTACACTTATTACATTTCTACAAAACACGATGCCAGGCTGGAAAACCAAATTAAAATTAACTAATAACTCTTTATCAATAGAAACAGAAGAAATAGCAATTAGACGAGGTATATTTCAGGGGGACGCTTTGAGCCCTCTCTGGTTTTGCCTTGCACTAAATCCACTCTCTAATCTGCTGAACCGATCAAACTCCGGGTATACAATTGCACACAACTTCTCTCTTACACACCTCATGTATATGGATGACATTAAACTTTATAGCGACAATATAGACTCTCTTCACAAACTAGCAGATATCACACAAACATTTTCACAGGACATACACATGGAATTCGGCATAGATAAATGTAAGACCTTTTCAGTCCGAGGTGGGATTGTCGAACAGAATAATTACACACTACACACAGGCGCAACCGTAGAAGCGTTAGATCAACATAATTCGTATAAATATTTAGGATTTCAACAATTACGAGAAATTCATCAAAACCAGACTAAAGCTGAAATTATAAGAAAATTTACTCACAGACTAAACTCATTGCTTCGATCACAACTCAACTCACGCAACATCACTAAAGCACTTAACACCTATGCAATACCTTTACTCACCTACTCCTTCGGAATCATCAACTGGACGCAAGGCGACCTACAGAAACTGCAGCGCAAAATCAACACTACTATGACGGCTCACCGTAAACACCACCCACGGTCATGCACCCAAAGAGTCACGCTACAAAGAGAAGAAGGTGGTAAAGGTATCATAGACATTTCCAACCTACACAATAAGCAGATAACTAGTCTCAGAAACTTCTTTCACGATCGTGCACAGCATTCCTCATTACACTCAATAATCACACAATCTGACATTCGCCTCACTCCACTCAACCTACAAGATAAAAATCTACAGCGCAACGAACACATTACAGACAACAAAGACAAAATAGCAGCATGGCAGCAAAAGTCTCTGCATGGAAGGCATCGCCACGCCCTGCAGCTACCTCATGTCGACAAGGAGGCGTCGAACGCGTGGCTGCGGCGTGGTGAGCTGTTCCCTGAGACTGAAGCCTTTATGATTGCAATCCAGGACCAAGTTATAGATACTAAAAACTATCAAAAACACATCATCCGCAGACCAAACCTCACGACAGATTACTGCAGACACTGCCACAGTAGCTCTGAAACAATACAGCATATAACCGGCGCATGCAAGTCCATTGCTCAATCCGATTATAAACATCGACATGACCAGGTAGCTGCCATAATTCATCAATATATAGCCTTTAAACATAAATTTGTAACTGAGAAACTACCATACTACAAATACAAACCACAATCGGTCTTAGAAAACGATAGCTACAGAATATACTGGGACAGAACCATAATAACAGACAAAACAATCCACTTTAATAGACCAGATATTACAATACTAGATAAAAATAACAAATCAGTAACCCTAATAGACATCGCCATCTGTAACACACATAATTTGCTCGCTACGCACACTGACAAAACGACCAAATACACAGATCTCTCAATTGAAATAAAAACACAATGGCAAGTGAATAATGTAAAGACTGTACCAATAATTCTCTCTACAACTGGCGTTATCCCCAAAACACTCCACGCAAGCCTCCGGGCCCTCGATATACCTCCATCCGCATACACACTCCTACAAAAAGCTGTCATCCTGAACACATGCCGTATAGTAAGAAAATTCTTGTCCATGTCATAAATTTGCATAAAATTAAAGCACTTGGCTTAGGCCCGTGCGAAGTATTTCCTCCTATGGAGAGATTTAGTTAAAAATAAGAAGAATAATAATAATAACCTAGCTCCAAACTAAGCAAAGCTTGTAATATGGGCACTAGACAACGGATAAACATACTTATATAGATAAATGTTTGTTCTCGAGTTTTGGATGTTTAATATGTATTTAAGTATTAAATACATATTAAACATCCAAAACTCGAGAACAAACATTCGTATTTTTCATACAATATCTGCCCCGACCGGGGATCGAACCCGGGACCTCAAGCTTCATAGTCAGGTTTTCTAACCACTGGGCCATCCGGTCGTCAAATTGAAGAATGGAGGTATTGATTTTGTTAGTGGCCCAATTGGTCCTTATCAATTTTCCTATTGAGAAATAGCATGGAAAGAAACACAATTGATGATTAGGTGACGATGACGAAACAATAACAACGCATAAGCCATACTGATGTATGGACATTAATATTACTGGAGTTTCTCAGTATCAAACTCCTTCCATTCGACTGCATTCAACGAAGAGCCGCACGAATCTTCAACGGCCGGGAACTTTCTGGCGGCCTGACTTGATATGTCCTTGCGGAAGGATGCTGCATCCTGTCATGTGCCGCATTTGGGAGTGTTCCGAAGAGTTGATCGGTATTTTGGCCTGCTACTAAGTGTTTGTATCACACCACTTACCTACTTATATTATGGTATATTCCTACGAATCGAAAACTTTGGCTATAACTTCGTCATCTACGCCTTAAAATCGTTAAATATTTAAATTCATAATCATATTATAATACTTATTATATTGGGCGAAAGTCTTAGGAATCATGTTATTATTATTTTGACTTCCCTTTACATCTATACGCCCTTTTAATCATGCTAAACGTGGCCTTAAGGTTTTGTTACTTTAGGCTCTGTCTACCCCGTAAGGGATAAAGACGTGATATATGCATGTATGTACAATACTATATATACAATAGAATAACATACATATATATCACGTCTTTATCCCTTACGGGGTAGACAGGACTTAAGGTAACTAAACCTTAAGGCCACGTTTAGCATAATTGTAGGCGTATAGGTGCAAAGGGGAATCAAAATAGTGGTGGGTTGCTAGCCGCATCGCCTATAACATGATTCCTAAGAATAAATAGAATAACAATACGTATTATTCGAGTGAGATGCTTACTTCACCGTTTTGAGTACGGAACGATCGCCCTGATGGCGAATGGCGCGATGTTGCGTCAGCCGCGCCCAAACGCAGCATTGCACTGGTCGCTGTGTGACTGTGCCGCATTTCTTCCATGCTGGTCTGGGAGTAAAGAAAAAACAGAATTTACCAGTTGCTTCTCTTCCCGCGCAGATGGTAAAAGCCCATCGAGGGAATAGGCGAAAGTCTTAGGAATCACGTTATAGGCGATGCGGCTAGCAACCCATCACTATTTTGATTTCCCTTTCCACCTATACGCCCTTAATCATGCTAAACGTGGCCTTAAGGTTTTGTTACCTTAGGCTCTGTCTACCCCGTAACGGCTAAAGACGTGATATATGTATGTGTGTACTGTACCGCAATAAGTGTGCATTTGAATTATCCTACTAATATTACAAAAGAGAAAGTGCGTGTTACGTTAATAAAGACATGACGTGTATCTTTACATATAATAAATCAGTAGAAAATTCGTGTCTGTACATTAAATACATTCATCAAAAATAGAGTGCTATCGATTAGGAAAGAGTAATAAAACACAAAAAAGTGGATTTTATAATTTTTGTTTGTCTGTCTGTATGTATGTATGTACGTCGTATATGGACGTGTTCTGTGTCCGCTAATCTCCAAAACGCTTATATCCCTGGTCAATATTTTAGATAGGTACTTTTAATCCCGGAAAATTAAAGAGTTCCCGTGGGATACTAGTTTGAAAGTTACACACATAGATACAAAACAAGGGGAAATACAATAATAAATGACTATTGATAAATATAAATGTACAAGACAAATTAATTAAACTAAAACTTAAAAATAACTATAAAATACCTATATTTACAAATAAAAAAAAAAGTTATAAAAAGAAAACCCCGTCCAATCCCACTGGCTGCGGCAGAGTCCCCATGACGCTGGCGGCATTACCCCTTTGGACCGCAAGTGCGATACTAGTTAAAAAACTTATAACTTACTAGCGACCCGCCCCGGCTTCGCACGGTATATCATGCATGTATTATACATTATAAACCTTCCTCTTGAATCACTCTATCTATTAAAAAAAACCGCATCAAAATCCGTTGTGTAGTTTTGAAGATATAAGCATACATACGGATTTGGGGACGGAAAAAGCGACTTTTTTTTATACTATGTAGTGATGCAGCTTAGTACAGAACAACCTAAGCATCTAATTAAGTAAAATTGGCGTGCTGAAACCTTATATGCCATCTCAGAAAACAGTATAGTTCCCGCGGAATAGTGATAAGCGAATTCTGCCCGGACGGAGTCGCGGGCAACAGCTAGTTTTTAAATAAAATCCCACGGGATTTCAGTATCTGACGAATTCTTCGCAGACGAAGTCGCGGGCAAAAGCTAGTTCAAAATAAAAGCTCCGTGTAACTTTTTTCATCATAAGATTGAAATATCGAACGCGTTTCGCTATTTGAAGTGTTAGATACTATGAGAACAGTTTGATGCTGTTACGCGCCGCAAGAGGCGCTGCCAACTTGCCAATATGCATATATGTATGTTCCTGACTATTTGAATATATGTTTATACAAAAAAGAAGCAAATGAGCAAGTGGGTGGCTGGTGGTAATATAAATGGATCATTGCAGATAAATTGCTAGGTTAGAGGGCTGAGATAAAATTAATAATTTCACCGGCCGCCTTGCTCTCCACGTCGGAACACAGCAGCGCAAGCACTGCTGCTTAGCTACAGGAATAGCGAGTACGTGGTGGTAACAATCCGACTAGACATTAATGCAAACGCGCTCCACAAGGCAAACTCCGAAATTAACAATTCGAAATCCGTTTCGGACCGTTCCGCTCACACTAATGATTAATACGAGAGTGAGGGGATGATATGACGCAAACTTCAAATTTCCTACAGCCCCCTGACGTTTTTCTTCATCAATATAAAGAAGTGCACCAGCGTCCCTTCTGTGCTCTAAACCAAGCCAGTTCGAGGCCCCGTAGAGCTAGGGGCCTCTGGCATTTTGCCACCCCTGCCACCCTATAGTTATCCCACTGGCTGGCTCCTATTTCACCAATACGACAATACAAACCCGACAATAATCTACGCCGGTTGGCTTCGTATTGACTATAAGCGTTACATTTCGAATTGTCATTTGTCACCAACAATTGTCGAGTTGGTGAAATAGGGGCTTGCTATGAATGACAGATTAGTCGCACGAGGGAAAAATCATAAAAAAAATTGAACCCCTTTTTCCGATGGAAAAACCCTTTGTGCATACTCCCGCCTCGTAGAGACGGCGCGCCGGGATATGTGAGACTCTCCTTCTCCACTGCCCCCTTTCTTAGCGAAACGAGGGGAAAAACCCGCTAAAAACCCACCGTCTCTCACCGCCAGTGGAGGGCGCCACGGAAACGTGATGGTGGCACCGTGCTCAAATAATATATAAGATTAGTTTGACAACAAAACGTCTCGAACGCGTTTGTTTGTATTAACGTCGAACAAATTTGCCGCATCTTCAATCTAGAGGAATGTCATAGTATTTGAAATCTTAATGCGAACGTTTGTTGTGATAATAAAGTCACCGAAGCTCTCTGCACGTTGTAGTTGTCATCACTGCACGTTGTCCAAATGGGACTACTCTATAATCTATTTAAAGCAGAGTTAAAACTCTTTGGTTTCTGGAATTTCTTTCGGGTTCAACAATTTTCCTTAAGCCAGGTGATTCCTTGGAAAAATAATGCTGGCATTCTGACAACTATCCAAATATTAATACATTTTTCAATATTATTTTAGGTTACCTTGACGTGCATAGAGGATAGTGGGTGTGAGTGAAGCGCGAACGTTCATTGCACTGCAGAAATGACAAGCTTGAAGCGAACTTATGTGATAAGATATGTAATCAAACTTATATATAAGTAATAATTTATCGCGCCCAAACAAACGGGGTAGGTTAGGCATAAAATTGATAGACCAAAGTCACTAATCTCTAATATAGTTATACTAGTAGGTACAATACCTACATCAACATTGCAATTACAAGAAAAAGCCTTTAAAATTCAGCGGCTCATGGCAGGGCAGGGCAGATTCATAAAAAAATATTTTTATAAGTAGGTATTTGTTGCTATTTATAAGTGGTCCTTTTTTCCTTTAGAGGCACGGAACCTAAAAACATCTGTTAAGACTGTTATGTAATCGTTTCGGCATACTTTGACGCTGATTCATTTCTGGAACCCGCGATAGGATTGGATCACGCGATACTTTATCGAGAAATGAGTCAGCGGGACGACACAGTTTGTGTGTATCTACTTGCGCCCGCGCACGCACAGGTTGCGACATAATTTATTAATGGAAACATCATCTCCAGCCTATAATACGTGTCTCACTGCTGGGCACAGGCCTCAGGATGAGAGGGTTTGGGCTATAGTTCCTACGCGGGCCCAGTTGCATGTGAACCATTATATTCCGTCATAGGTATGTGCGTTTCCTCACGATGTTTTCTGTCACCGAAAGGCTCGCACATAAAGTCAGAGATGCGAGATCGGGCTAGAACCCACGACCCCCTGCTTGAGAGGCCACAGGTCAAGCCACTTCTAAATTTTAAAATTAATATATAATTGTTCGTTTGGCCACTAGTAACAGTGTAATACAGCGTATTAATATAAAATAATGGAAATCCTTGCTTTCATAATAATATGCCGAAGAGATATAATAAATCAGTAAATAGTATAAAACAAAGTCGCTTTCCGCTGTCTGTCCGTCCCTAATGTACCTATGCTTATAATAATATCTTTAAAACTACGCAAAGGATTTTGATGCGGTTTTTTTAAATAGATAAAGTGATTCAAGAGAAAGGTTTTTATGTATAATTCTACGCAGACCAAGTCGCGAGCAGAAGCTAGTTAGGATTTATAGGTAACTAGCTTCTGCCCGCGACTTCGTTTGCGATAGTGATATCTAATCCAGCACAAGCCAGTGTACCGCTCTTTATGATTTAGACCAAGCAAAACTTTCTACGGATGATAAATTTTTTACCTGTATGGGGTATCAATCAATAGACAATAAAAACAAGAGTGGAAGTGCATGACCACCCTCTGATATTTTACTCTGATATTATTGAAAATATCTACTTTGCCAGCCAGGGCTAGGGTAGTATGCCACGTGTGCCAGTAATTTCACCATAAATAAGGGTAAGTTCTCTAACAGTAACGCTATGTTGTTGTGTGTTTAGCTATATGTTAGCTGTGTACATAAATGGTACTCCATTATAACGTTGAAGCTTAAGCATGTATATAAAAGCTACTCAAAGCAGTGAGTAGGTAGCTGAAGAAAACCATTAAAATGCTAGGCCGGATACGATGTAGAATTCCGCTTGTTGGTTAAGCATCTACCTAATGCGCATATGTGTCCATAATGTTATTTTATTATTCCCCTATAAAAATTAAATGTAATGTTTAATTCATTTTCTCGCCTCGTCTACCATGTCATTAATATTAATGATTCTGAAAATTCATGTTTACAAATTCACACCCGAGTTGTAGGTACTTATAAATATAGCAAGACGTAGTAGTTTTTGTAAACATACCTAGGTCAAGCAAACTATCAAAAGAAAATACCAGTACATTTAGTGGTTTATCTCACAAAAACAAACACTTCTAATAAGTAATTTCTAAATTGGGTTTGTTTTGATGACGCAATACTTTTTCGCACTTGGAAACAATTTAACGGAACTTTTATAACGAGTAAGAGATAGAAATAGAAAGGGCTGAGGCCTTGACTAGTGTCCTTGATGGGAAATAAGTGCGCGGGGACATCCGAGAATAGATGTATCAGGTGCAGGGAGCGACCGAGTGCAATGGAGTGCATCCACGCTGGTAGGGACCTAGGAGTCCGGCGGGTGGTTCTCTCAACGAACCTGAAGTCTGAAGTTGCTCTGAATGGACGGACCCTTAATCATACCGTTTCGCTAGCCAGGTCTTAGGTCTTGTGTTGTCAATTTTATTTTCACACCACCTGCTCGACAATGGCTAAGTATATATCACGTAAACCTTACTCAAAGCTACTCGTTATGCCCCTTGGCTTTAGCCGGGTAGTAATATTGTACTGAATTTAATTATAACCCGTAGGTTAAGTAATATGAATTGTGATTCTCACTTTTCATAGTTCTTATTGCTATTCTCTTAAAAACCTTAACTCAGAAAGCCTCTACTAGAGCCTCGATCGTAATTCCTTACTTACCGCCCTTAATATACAATGTACTAGTATGTTTCACGGGCGGTACGGGAATTACGAACCTCGACTCAATACACAAAGTACCTACTATAAAAGTTATCATAAATCAAAACAAAAAATTAGTTTTAAGAAGCAGGGGGAGGGGGAAGAATGTGGACGTGATCGGAAGCACGAACGGCCTCGTGATCGCGTTTCATCCAGTTTCCATACATGTCGGGATAGCCTAATTGCTTTTATTAGTCGCAATCATACGCCGTCGGCTCGCTCGAATTTACTACGCGATATGCTGTTTATGATCAATTAACTGCCGACTTATTAGTATTTACCTTAGTAGGCGCATGTTTCCTGATACTACGGAATTTTATCATGGCAAACATGCCTTCGGCACAAGGAGCTCAGGGAAATTTTCAGTTTTAAAAAGGACGCAGTAAGTGCTATGAAATTGACGTGTATTTGTCCCTGTTGACCATTTAAACAGTTTCTCTTAATGGTCAGTCAAGTGGGCATCTTTAGGTCATTTTGGTACAAATGCCGAAATGCATCATCACTATCACTATCACTACATAGTATAAAATAAAGTCGCTTTCTCTGTCCCCATGTCCCTATGTCCCTATGTATGCTTATATCTTCAAAACTACACAACGGATTTTGATGCGGTTTTTTTTAATAGATTGAGTGATTCAAGAGGAAGGTTTTTATGTATAATTCTACGCAGACGAAGTGGCGGGCAGAAGCTAGTAGTATATAAAAATCAATTCTGGGCAGGTCGTTCTAAAAGCAAAACGTCCTGTGTTGCATTTAGTCTGCTAGGCATAATGTCCGTTTAATGAGAAGGACTGCAGGGGAGAAAGCCCAGGGAGCAAAATCGTCCGCAATTAAAAATGCCCAGGGATAAAACTGTCACAAAGTACCTACAAAATGTTTGTGCCAACAGGTCGATTTGTCTGAATATTTTAAGGGCAAAATATGCTATAAAATTGTATGTTACTTTAGGTTAAAATCTTTCCAAGGTAACCTTCACTATGGTCTAGCTAGATATCTTTGTGTCTAGAAGTTTTCAGGACAGAATACTCTGGAGTCAAAATATTCAAAACGCTATTTGACTAATTTGGTTGTTCGGCCTGACAAGCATGTTGACATTAATTTATATAGGTACCTACTTTTTGACTTTTGAACATTTTTGAACCCATTAAGCATTTTAGGATCTTGACCTTTTTTCTTCTGTTCGTTTTTTCTATGATGATATAATTAGGCTCTTCCGTGGGGTAACTAAAAATTCATGATAAGTCAAAATCGATCTTGACAATTTTCGTTACCTACGTGAACAAGGCCCTTGGCAAGGCCTTCCGAAAAGGACCGAAACTAGTCGTACCATTCACTTAAAATGGTGTGTATCTACTATTTCATTTTTAGTCAAACTGAGTCACCATCCCGTTGTTTTTTAGATGTAAGAAAGCGGCATGACTCACAATTCACTGGACGTATGTTTTATTCCCGCCGCGGAAGTATAAAGGGTATTATAAAACACCATATGTATGTACGAGATCACGATCGTTACGCATGTCGTCCCGTATGCAGGTTAGTTGAGCGGCTGCCAGCTCGCTAATCTCCGAAGGAATCCTTCACGGTGGCGCACCCAAACAAGTCCAGTTTTAAGACTCCACAAAAAAACAAACGTACGAGTTCGCGCCTCAAAAACAACAATAAGGCAGTTAAACTGCGGATTTATGCGTGTCTGTGCGTCTGAGTCACGGGCGTCGTGGTGCACCTTCGAAACTTTGCCATGATTTTAGAAGTACTTAAGTACTTCAAAACTCAAACATTTATTTCCTTTGATACAAAATACAAGATCAAATGCTTTATTGTATCTACAACAATAAAGAAACAAACAATACAAACAGATTGTCAAAAAAGATAAGATATAAAAACATAGGCGAACTTATCCCTACTAGCCTGTACCTTTTTGGGTGAAACTTTTGTATAGTCTCCGAAAATTACGATCAAGGTGTCATTCGATTCGGAATATTATGTAGAAAGTTTAAGAAAAAGTTCCAAAAGGGGCCGATGAAAATTGCAAAAGTTATAAACAATTAAAAAAAAAGTAGGGTTTTTTTTTGGATATCTCGAAAACTATCAAAGAAATTCGAAATTCGGGGAGATAATTTCCTAAAAAAAGTCTTACCTCCCGGAACTGTATCTTTAATATAAGAGATAAGATAAGAGATAAGAGATAAGATAAGAGATAATTTATTTGCATAAACATGAGTTAATATTCACATTACAAAGTTGTTCTAGTCATAAAAGAGTCCGTCATGTTTTACCTTTCGGCGTACAAATCACAATACACATACACATTACAACGATGAAAATTATTACTAAAATATTATTATTATTAAAATAAATATTATTAAAATTATTACAGTATAATTAAATTAGTAAATGTTATCAAATTTATTATCCATGTCATTTAAGAATTCATCAATATTATAATAGCATTTTTTGTATAAAAATTTTAACAACTCTCGTTTAAACCTATTCATATTCATATCCCTAATTACCTTCGGTATTTTATTATAAATTTTAGGTGCCATACCAAATACACTTTTCTTTAGAAGTGCAGTGTGTGTGAATTGGTTTCTAATTCTATTATTATCTCGTGGTCTTAATGCTGTATTGTTATTTATATTACGTTCAAATATATCAGAGTTACCTTTAACAAACATAGCCATCTCATATATATAAATGCATGGAAATGACAAGATATTATGTTTTATAAAGTATGGCCTGCAACTGTCTAATGGTGACAGGCCGAACATTGCCCTAATGCACCTCTTTTGACTTTTAAAAGCCTGTTCCCTATCAGTGCCATTCCCCCAGCAAATGACTCCATATCTTAAGACCGACGCGACCAATGCGTGGTATGCTGCTAAAACTGTTTCCACGTTAACTATTTGACTCAGTCTGTATAAGGCATAAGACGACTTTGACAATTTTTGGCATACCACTTCCACGTGTTTTTTCCAGGTAAGAGATTGATCAATAGTGACTCCCAAGAATTTTATAGATTCTACCCTATCTATTGTGCACTCTTGGTAAGAAATTTTTGTAGGTATAGTGGTCTTCCTTTGCGTAAAGTGCATTAGCTTAGTTTTTGTTAAATTTACCTTAAGATTATTATAGTTAAGCCAAGCGACAACAACACCAAGTGTAGAATTTATATGACTTTCGTATGTCGCCATATCTTTGCATTCTACTGTCACTGTACTGTCATCCGCAAACAAAGTCATTGGACTGTCTACTGCTCTTGGTAAATCATTAATATAGACAATAAAAAGCAACGGTCCCAATACCGAACCTTGTGGAACACCATACTCAGCAATGCGACTATCGGACAAAATTGAAACTTCTTTTTTCGTCTTTAAATCAAATGTAGTTATTTCTACATATTGTTGTCTTTTCCTTAAGTAAGATTCCATTAACTTAAGTATGTTACCCCTTATACCACAAGCATGAAGTTTTTTTAAAAGAATTTCATGGTCGACAAAATCGAAAGCTTGCGTCATGTCCATAAATATAGAACACGTTGGCTTTCTGCTATCCATATTTTTCGTGACAATATCAAGTAAATTGAAGATTGCCATAGTTGTAGATCTATTTTTACGAAAACCGTGTTGTTCTTTTGCTAGTATAGATTTTTTTTCGAAATATGAGTACATTTTACTATGAATAAATTTTTCAAACACTTTTGCGAATATTGATAACAGGGCCACAGGTCTATGAGAATCCATTTCCTGTTTATCACCCTTCTTAAAAATTGGTTTTATTATAGCGATCTTTAGTACATCAGGGAAAATACCTTCACTTATGCTGATATTAAAAAGATAGCTCAGGTGTGGTGCTATATATTCTGCTACATATTTGACAACTTTAGTCGACACTTCGTCATGTCCCACACTTTTTTTGTTATTTAATTTTTTTATAATTTTATAAATATCCATAGGAGAACTTGGGGACATGAACATAGACGCCATTGTACTTATCATGTTATCGGTTCTATAAGGATTATTGCTTTTGCTAGTACTGCTAGTTGATTGTGATGTTCTATTGATGTAATAATCGTTAAATGCATTTGCTATATCCCGTGGATCAGTAATAACTGTGTCCTTCGTTTTTACTGTTTTGATTCGATCCCTGGGGCGGTTTGGCCTTGTTGTATTTATTATTTTCCATGCCATTTTTGTTCTATTGTCTGCAGTTTTTATCGCATTATTGTTTTGTAGACGTTGCGATGTCTTAGTGATTGCCTTCATTTTAATTGAATAATTCTTATATTTTAATTTGTTTGTCAACGTCGGTTTAGATCTATACTCCCATAAAAGCTTCCTTTTTACTTTACTACACTTCCTTATGCCCTTCGTTATCCAATTTGGTCTCCTGTTTGCTCTTATTGTAACCAAGTTTGTGGGAAAGCAGAGGTCGTAAAATAGTTTGAAAGTGTTATGGAAGATGTTAAAAGCTTCATTCGGATTATTCGTATACATCATATCATTAATCGGCATATTTTCCATACAATATCTAAATTTATTAAGATTATGAACACAATAATCTCGTTTTTCTACTCGCCAGAACTCGATTTTACAATTGTTTTTTATCGGGATTTTTAGCAGTTGCGCTGTGTGATCAGAAAGACCCATTTCGATAACATCTATTTCACATGTAGTTTTCATGTTATGCGCTATATTGTCTATGCAAGTACCACTAATGATTCTTGTGACTTGCTCAACTTGTAATTTGAGATTATAACCATTAAGACAATTGACGAACTCCTTCGAGATTTTATTTGCCTGAAGAGTATTTATATTAAAGTCACCGCAAAGAACAACATTATGTTTAGTCTTGTTGCATATAGCATGTAGAATTTTTTCAAGTTTCTCGAAAAATACACTCAGGTACATGTATTTCGTTTTTGGTACTCTATACACACAAATAACTATAAGTTTATGTTTAACCAGTTCCACAGCACAACACTCGATCAACCCACATATTGATTCATCCGCTATTTCAGTTAATTCTCTGAAAACATTTCCATTTTTAACTAAAATACACGCTCCTCCTCTCTTTTTGTCCCTTACAAAGGCGGCTGCCATTTGGTAATTTTCGATATTTAATGTATCCCTACATGCTGCTGTCATATTATGCTCCGTGATACAGAGTACATCAATACTAATTTTTTCTTCAAGGAATTCGTCCAAATAGATTATAAGTGATTCCTTTTTGCTCATTAGCCCAGCAATATTTTGGTGTAGTATGTTACAAGAATTACTCTTGGGGACGAAAAAAGTTATTAATTTGAGGTATCTCTTTACACTTACTTTTCGGAAAATAATTCGTAATTGATTTCTGTGTAATTTTTTTCTGTTTTTCAGTGCTTACATTATGCATTGCTTTGCTGAAGTAATAGGGTATGGTGCCCTTCCTACACCTATTCATATCAGTTGATTTTCCTAGCTTACCAGAGTCTTTCTGTTGACTCTTATTTAATTTTGGCTTCACTTTGTTATAGCTAAGGTATTTGTCGGCATAGTAACGGGAGTCTATAAGTAGATTAATTTTATAACATAATTTGGTTAAATAATTTACATCATTTTGACTCAAGTCTGTTAAGTCCAAAAATTTACAATTTTCAAAATTACTACAACACAATTTTAAGGTATAGTTCAGTTTATGTTCGTTTAGGTGCAGACTGTTTTTTACACCAGTTACAATGACGAAACTACTCAAGTTCATTTTCAGAAATGCGCTTAGCTCTGCAAGTAATTTTGTTGGATTACTATCACTTTCACCAATATTTAAAATGAAGACGTCATTACAGCCATTCGAAGTTTGCGACGATTTCAGTATGTCTTCACAGCGTGCGTCGGGCTTGACAGTTGATGTAACCTCGTATTTTCCGTAAGGTGTCCTCTGTCTTGAATTCAATAGTGCGCTGGCCAATCCCCGGCTTTGCTTTCCTCCGAGTATGTGTATACTTCTCCCTTGATCGTTACAGTTTTGGTCGATCATTGGTTCCGAATTACCATTCATTTCATTATGATCTTGATCCTTGTCTTCATTGTCTACAATTGTTTGTGATGACTGATGTTTAAACTCCCTAGTTGTTATCTTCACAGCTATAGTTGTATCCCTGCAAATGTTCTTTAGCTGTTGAATTTGTCGGGTGCACTCAATTACTTGTTTTTTGAGGTCATCATTTTCCATTAAGAGTTTAGTGCTATAACTGTCCGAAAATTCAAGTTTTTTCTGCAGTTCAGCTGTTTTATTCTTCAGTACTTCTAATTCATCTATATAATTTATAGTCAAGTTTGGACAGCTTCTGTTTAGGGTATCGTTTCTTATTAAAGAAGTATCAAACTCTTCGTCGGACAGTGATTCAAAAGAATTTCGTACAGCCACATTATATTTTCTCCTAGTAACATTGTCGACGGAACAGTTAAACTGTTGTTGTTCTTCCTGTTGTATTGAGTGTGGTTGCTGGTCTTGAGGTTGTTGCTGGATCTGATACAGGGGTTCACAGTATTTTTCACCAGTTTTTATTTTCTCTGCTGTTGTCACTACGTGTGAAGTCGATGGAATAGCGAAACTTCTTTTTGTTGCTATTTTTGGCGTGCTCGCTTTCCTAGGTTGAGCTTTATATTGACGACATTTAATGCAGGACCACGATTTCTTCCGTTCCCCGTCCATTAGGTCATATAGTTTCTGTGAGTTGGTGCAATTAAGATCGTAAGTACTTTTACATTGTGAGCACGTCAAAAAATGCTTGTCCCAAATTCTCTTATTACAACTAGCACACATCGGCTTAGGTGCCATTTTATGACTAAACTAGTTGCAAAATAAGCCCTCAGTATAAGCAACTGTGTGTTCTGGTGTTAACAGCGAAACACCGCGATGTACCTTAAAGCAGCAATGCAAAGCGTCCACTGCAGCGTTATCAGCGCGCACCGTGACTCATGCGCCTCGACCGCGGCAAGTTGTCAGTTTCACAGCGGTTAATTAATATTTTTAAAACTATTTTTACTGTATCTCCCGATCTGAGATGATTTTCTCCGCGATACAAACACTACACGAAAGGTCGCTTCAGCAGCTACAAAACGATATATAACACGTCACTTAGTAAGTAATCTAATATTTATTATTTAGTGAAAAAAATCCTTTTTGGAACTTTTTCTTAAACTTTCTACATAATATTCCGAATCGAATCGAAATCCTTGATCGTAATTTTCGGAGACTATACAAAAATTTCACCCAAAAAGGTACTAGTACCAGACTATACTTACAAGGGTTCTCAACCTGTGTCGCTCACAGCAGAACTGCCGCAATTCCATAGTTAGCTGTGAATTAATTGCCAGCCCCTGGAAGGGAATAAAATTTGCAGTGATACCAAAGGGGAATACAAAATAATACAGTCTAATTGAGAAGCTAGCGTTTTTTATGGCAGTTTAAAAAGATAAGTATACTTAAAAGTGTCGCGGCGCCTGCAAGTGCAAAGCATGTGAAGCAATGTGGAATATGTTGATACCTACATGACTACTACTCCTCTATATTTCTCTACTTCTCTATATTTGTACAATAAAGCATTTACTTACTTACTTACTTACTTACTTTAAACAGGTACTATGTATGTATGTAAACTCTTTATTGTGCATAATAAACAAGAGAAATACAATTGACAAACACTGAGATACATGCACAAAGGCGGACTTATTCCTTTAAGGGATCTCTTCCAGTCAATCTTTGAGTGGATGAAAGGAGTATTAAATTAGGGATGGACGAGGTGAGTTTCAAAATTGCAAACACTGAGAGCCACAATACATAAGTTTACCGAATATAATACATAGGTAAACTTCTAAAACATACCAGTCAATAAACTACTTTATACTACCTATAATATATATCATTAAAATATACTACATAAAATAAACAAATAAAGAGCGCAATAAACAAAGGAGTATTTACCATTAATTTAAGAAGATGGTGCGAGCCACATCCTCTTCAAACCTTCCCTGAACGACACTATGGAGGGAGATTGCCTGATGGAGGTTGATAAGTGATTCCACATCCTAGTCGAGTGTACAGTAAAGGATTTGGAATAAGTTTTGGAAGAGGAAGAAGGACAGGCCAAAAGAAGATTAGAGTTGGATCGCAATCGATGTTGACTGCCAACAGACAAGTAGCTGAAACGTTCGGAAAGGTAGATCGGAGCTGAAGGATTAAAGAGAGAATTGAAAAGCAATGACAGAATGTGGATGTTCCTGCGGTCCCTGATAGGCAACCATTTCAACTGAGCGCGGAAATGAGACACGTGATCGTACTTACGAAGCCCAAAAATGTATCGAATACACACATTCTGGAGGCGATCAAGCCTGTCAAGCAGCCCCTCAGCAAGATCCATGTAACTATTGTCACCATAGTCCAGTAAGGGGAGCAAAAGTGACTAAGCAAGCGTAATTTTTGTCGATAGAGGCAGAAAATTCTGCTAACGCCTGAGCGAGTGAACCGAGGCAAACACTTTCCGGCTGACATCAGCAACCTGGGCCGACCACGAAATCGTCTGGTCCATAATAATCCCCAGATTTCTGACGGTGGCTGAGAATGGAATAATTGTTCCGTCAAAGGACAAATTTTTAACCACCAATTCAGACATCCGAGAAATAAAATACGGACTGCCAATAACGATCGCTTGCGTCTTCTTGGTGTTTACCATGAGGCCAAAACTCGCAGCCCAGTCGCGGATGGTGACAAGGTCAGCATTAATACGATCTATCAATAGAGGAAAATCGTCAAAACCAGCAGCAGCATAAATTTGCAAGTCATCAGCGTACAGGTGATAACAAGAATTTAAAGAAGAAGTAATTCCATTAATGAAAATAGAAAAAAGGAGAGGCGAAAGTACACCCCCTTGAGGGACACCCGCGGTAAGATCACACCTGCTTGAAAAGGCATCATCATCCTTGACTCGCTGCTGCCTTCCATAAAGGTAAGACCTGAACCAGGATAATGCAGTAGAAGATATTATATTCAAAGAATTGAGAATGCCAAGAAGTATGTCGAAGTCAACGGTATTAAACGCGCTACTGAAGTCTAGTAAAACTAGAACTGTGAGCTTTCTATTCTCAATATTGAGACGAATATCATCAGTTACCTTAACCAGAGCAGTGACAGTGCTATGCCCAGGACGGAAACCGGATTGGAAAGGATTTAGGAGATTGTGTGCATTGAGATGAGAGGAAAGGCGTCAATTTACAAAATGTTCAACTATTTTTGATTGCACTGGGAGAATTGAAATCGGACGATGTACAGAAAAGGAGCTAGGATTCGACGTTTTAGGAAGAGGAATTATATGAGTACGTTGCCACAACTTTGGGAAACAACCTAAGGAAAAGGAAAAATTGATGATATGGGATAATGTAGGTGCCATAACTGCCGCCCCGAGCATAAGCATGTCCAAGCTCAGGTCGTCTTCACCAATAGCTTTCGTCTTAATCGATTTTAGAATATTGAGAACATCCCGCGAGGCAATACTACCGAGCTCGAAGGAGGGGACATCAGGGTGTTGTAAACTGGCAAGAAGTGAAAGCGTGTGCTGCTTTGTTAAAGGGTCCAGTTGAACTGGAGACGTGCTAAAATGCTTATTGAGGCCATTGAGATCAGTCATGGTAGAAGAGTTTTGTTGAGATTTGCCCACCCCAAGCGTTTTTAAGAACTTCCACAACGCTGCAGGGGGACACTCATCAATGGAGTGATAAATGTACCGTCGCTTTGCATCCCTACACACCTTATTGCAACGACTACGCAATTTCGACGATTTTCCTCCAAAGGATCTTTGCGCAGCTTAACGAGAGCTCCGTTCCTCTTTGCCATCATGCCCTTGATTTCCGGCGTGAGCCACGGAGCTGGGTCATGTCTGACACGCGTTGGCTTGAGAGGACCATGTTTGTCGAAGATCGCAAGCAATGCGCTAATAAAGGCTTCTAGCATGAGATTGACGTCGGAAAGAGCTTCAATGGCGCGCCACTCGACACCGCTCAGGTCGCTGTGAAGGGCTTGCAAGTCTATGTCACGGAGGTTTCGACGCAAAACTATTTTATGTTTCCGTTTGGGGGGATGAATTTTAAAAGAAGCGTATATTAGGTCATGGTTTGAGAAAGCTGCAGCATTAAACTGGCCATGAGAAGCAACACAATTGGGAGAGGAGGTGATCATTAGACCTAGAAGTGAGGGGTGCCGTTATGAGGAAAATGTATGGGACTGAGCGGTAAAATGTCAAGGTTGAAAGAATTTACGAGACGTCTATGTAATGGCTTCTGAAAAAGATATTTCTGATCTTAGGACGGAATGGTGCTGCTTAATTACGTACAACCTAAAGACCAGCTCTCCAGCTTGTAGATTTTAAGCCCTCATTATCATTAATAGTATTTTATGCAACAGTTGTATAAGAGGGGTCAAAAAAGTCGAGTGGTGTGGGTTATTGTTATTATCTTATTATGTATGTTCTTATAATTATTATTTAAATCACAGGTACTACAGGAGTAGAAAAAAGAAAAATCGTGATGGAAAATCATAAGTTATAAGTTATAAGATACTCGGAGTTATAGGTTAGGTTAGGTTAGGTAGTTAACCTGATCCGTGCAAGCTCGCCTGCATGAGAAAACAATCGAAAGCGAAGGTTAAAACTAAAACAAATGAAATAGCGCCGGGTAGCAATAAGTATTTGGAACGAAAGTTTTTAGCCCTCTGGTGAAAGCTTTAAATACAATTCAGTGCAGAAGAGTTTATACAGTTGAAGTGTTGCGAGCAGACAGAAGGCCCATTCGAGAAGCTGTCGTTATTAAAAAAGTCTGCAAAGTTTAAGAGGATGACTTTTTCATAGTTATTTTAAAGCAAACAAATTTTCCTGATTTGAGTAGGTTTTGCTAAGTTAGAATTTGTTATATTAATAGGTACTATTACTAAATTTTGAAAAGTAAAATATTGCTGCGACTGAATGTGTGCGACTGAGAGGTCCCAACCAATCAACCATCCCATGCGATAGAAGAGGACACAGCATAGCAGCTGTTTGAAGTTCGTCCATTTAAAGAGAGTGCGCATGCTATTTGTTCTTGAAAATGAAAAGGGAAGCGATAGACTCGTATATGCTGTGCATCATTTTGGAGTAGATTGTCGGTATAGTTACAATTTACAATTGAAAAAACGTGGTACTATTTATTGTTGGAAAAAATGGCAAAAAGTGTTTTTTGTGTGATTCGGATAACGATATAATAATTGATTTTAATGATGAAACTTTTATGAACTGGGTATTCAAGTTATGGGATGGTTGGTTGGGACCTCTCAGTCGCACACATTCAGTCGCAGCAATATTTTACTTTTCAAAATTCGACAACCGGAATTCGGGTCTGATTTTTCGCAGGCAACCCTATATACCACCGTCTTCATAATAAAATAATCTTTAATTTTATTTTATTTTAATGCAATAATCAAACCGTTGCAAAATGCTACTAGGTATAGATTTACCTGTTTATACCTGGCTTCATACTTTCGATTGGTATAGAATTTATCTAATAATCAAACCGGGGAAATGTTTAAAAAAAATTTTTAGGCTATTACTATTCGGAGCTTTTAGCTGTTAAAATTAACCAAACACATCGAAAACTCCAGCAACACATGAACGAATAAAAAATGATCTTGGTTGCATGAACGGTTTTTTTCGTTTTTACAGAAATATATGGCGACTAACCGAAAACTCACCTACCCTCAAAATTTTATTCACATGCCTTTATTGGCGCAGATAGGTTCCTATGCGTATAATTATATTCTCCCCGAATCATTGCAGTAGGTATTTGATTCGTTGCACCAACCCAAGCCGAAAGGGCGGGTTATTTCGGACAGATCAATTTAGCATGATTTTCTGTTGATCACATGCAACGTCTAACCGGTGTCTGCCTGAGTCTGGTAGCAACCCAGAAAAGCTTGGCACTTGTTGGCGCGGTATTAACAGAGGTTCAACGGCCTATGGCACTCTGAACTCCACTTTTGCTTTTACAGACTGGCCGACGTATTCTTTGGTGATCAAAGAGGCTTTTTACAAAGGTATTTTTCAATTTTCCTACGGGATAAAAGGACGGTATAGAAAATAATAGACTTTGTATTTAGTAGACATGACGTTCTTTGAAGATCACGTAGGCGTAATAAGCAGGGATTTGTCAAATTTCCCACAGAACAAATAGATGCGATAAAAAATAATGGAAATGGGTGTCCATGCAAAAAACTGGTTTATTTCGTTGAGGTAGGTAGGTAATACGAATTCCTTCGTGCTAAAGTAGGACTCGTATTTGGCTGATTTTTGTACATTTTCGAAAGGAGAGAGGAAGAAGTTTTTGCGCAAATTTTGATTCTGCGCTGACGAAGTCGCGGGCGAAGGCTAGCTAAGACATAATTATCTCAATCAAAGTTCCACAATCGACGAAATTGGCAAATGTTGATTTGACTACACGCACGCCTATCGCACTTCTTCAAGGTTATAATGATAATGAGTATTGCTGACCTTAATGGGTAGTAGGTACGCTTCACGCGTCATCATTATTTATGAACGGTACCCTGAAAGGAGGTTTGGCCGAAAGCCGAAAATCCAAAATGCCGAAGATTCATTATAACTAAAACTAAAAAGTAAAGGTAAACAAATATAAAGTACTCGGTTCCGAATACTTACTTCCTGTCATTCGGGGTTGAGACCTTAGGTCCGTGGGGTCCCAGCTCCCAGCGCGCATAAGTTAAAGAAATGTCTTAAGAGGCTGATCGACTGCAACGGAGACCAAAGAGCTGGCAGCTTCCTCGCACAGCGGATTAGTAGATACCTATTGCAATACAGCGGGGAAATGCTGCGGGGGAGTACGTTTTAGATGTATTTTAGTTTTAGTTCAATTAATTTATCTTGTGTACCTATTACAAGATTTAAGAAGTATTTATATTTTTCATCTATTTAAACTAAAATAGGTTAGGTAGGTACTCCCGGTCACATGACCGTTTGAGAGGCCTATATCGTCGCCCCCACTGAGCGGTTTAATGCTCTAACCTAACCTTATTGTATTATTATTAAATTTGTTCTGTACCCTGACTTGACTTAGGCAGTAATAAAAGCGACCGACTAAGTGTATTCGCCGAAATAATAAACTAGGAAGCCTTACACGTGTCTAAGGTTGACTGAACTAGTTCGCGTTTGCTCCACGTTCCAGAGTTGTTTACTGAATACTACCTACTTAAATAAATAAAAATAACACGATATCCTATTTGATGTTTGGAGTATTTAATTCGAATTCTTGATTCCCTCCGGAAGCTTTGACCGTTGGACCGCATAAAAAATGTAAAATAATGCTCTACCGAGATGGGACGACCTCATATTAAGTATGGAAGGCTTATGCCTACTATTATAATGAGTCTATTTATTATTCTGCCAGAATATGCTTTACTATACGCGTGAAAGCTAAACTACACGTGCGAAACACAGTAGGTAAGTATTTATTCGTTTTAATTTATTCATTAGTTCAATGTTTGTCTTAAGCCTTGCAAATTAATTTGGACCCTCTTCCAGAGGTCAACTCAATTTAAATGTGGTAGGTACATCAGCAAAACAGAAACCTAGGCCACTGTCACCTTTCCACAGTCAACTACGGAGTACTTCGACACAGACAGACACGAATAACAGACCGATCACTTATTGCGATAAGGCTATATACAGTGGCCCAGGGTTCCATTTGGTCGACCTGCTTACATGTATGTGCGTGTAGCGCTGCAATGACAACGTACACAATGACAAAGTAACTTTAGTAAAAAGTATTGTAACAAATATAAACTAAAGCTAGCTAAAAAATAACTTAATAAAAATAAAACTTATTCCCGCATTGTATCGCGCGTCTAAGTGCGAGACAGCTGCCGAAGCGAGGGTCATCCGTTGTCTCCTTCTCCTTTCCTTTTTTGTAGCGTTTATACCACATTTGCCAGCATCAGAAGTTTGTGGTATCTACTTGTTAGGGCACTAACCACCAGAGCCTATAGCTAGTGCAAGTGTTTGATTCGAAAAATCTCTCGCACATGTGTTCGCGTAAACGTCCATTACCCACCAATTAACCTTTTCACCGCCACGTCAAATACAAGAGACGTCACCCATACGCCAGACTCCTTTATTGCGGTGTCTTAAGTAGAACCTAACTAAACCCTATTGAACGAAGGTTGCTTTTACATTGAAAGAATGGACGTATATATAGGTCGTTGGCGTTGAACTTGCGGTACGGATAATGTGTCGTTGGCGTCGAAAAGGTTAATACAGCGCCACTAGTGGAACGAAACGCCAACAAACAGTTCTCATAGAAGTAGAAGTAATTTGTCGTTTTAACGCAAACGCGATCGCGACGAGATGTTGGTATTTCGTGATCGGAAATCTTACACTAAGCATAGTAAGCATACAGGGCTAGTGTGTTGCACCGTGATGCAATCCAACTGCAACAATCTATTGGCCACGTGTTGCATTTGGCCGCCGACCCAACTGGCTGCTGCCCACGTGCGTGTAAAACGATCGCAGACTGCTGGGCGGCGGCGACCGCAACCGCAATCGGGACGGTGTCGAAATCAGAACACAACATCTTAAATATCAATCATTGCGATGAATACCTAACCTAAAAATTTCATTTTTCATTATTTTTTTTTGCTGAGTGCATACTTGCATTGTCATCCGTCCTATACTCGTAGTTGTAGCTTTGCTTTAAGAATGAATCGTACAGAGTTAGAGACGCGTTATGTGTGGAGTAAGAGCGGGTCGTGTCACCCTGCCTCATCGCATCTGGTAGCAACATGTAAGCTATCAGGGTTATGCCTGTTAAAAAATTATGCCTTACGGTACAGGGTTGCCTTAGCGTAACTAGAGCATTTTGTCAGCGTCGAGAACTTTCTAACTAATTCACGTTAACAATTATTTCATCATCATCATCATCATCATCATCATCGTCATCATCATATCAGCCATAGAACGTCCACTGTTGGACATAGGCCTCCCCATAGACCTCCAGTTGCCTCGGTTGGAAGCAGCTTGCATCCACCGTGAACTCGCGACTTTAAGTAGGTCATCCGTCCACCTCGTTGGTGGACGTCCTACGCTACGCTTGGCAATCCATGGTCTTTACTCGAGAACCTTTAGAAAAAATGGGTAATTGAAATATACAAGTATTGAAGCAATAAGGTTGAAAATTCAATGCTCATACAATGTGTTTCTGATCAATTTTTGTGAGCAAACTGTTAGGCGCTAACGAGTACAAAGCTGATGATAGCAATGTATGGATACAATGCCATTGTGAAAACAGATAATTAGACAAGCTCAGTCCAAAATGGCAGTTATATACCTACTCCCACAATTACGGCAAGATTTGGAAGGTTTCGTATACCTAGTTGACGAAATAAAATTTGCACCGATTCGTCTTATCGCTTTATCTTTCGAGTACAATAGGTCAAAGGATTGACCCGTCTCGGCAACGCGCGTGCTGTGTATTGGTGGCACCAGTGAACGAATATAACTATGGAAGCATTCCTGACGCTCCAAAATGACCCAACGTAAACTAGTTCGCGGCGGGCGGGGCTTGAAAACTAGTGCGGCAACGCGATCAGTGCGCAGGGCGCGCGCCTGTCAGTCGTGTCACACGGGTTTTTTATTATATAAAATCAACGTATCCATTAAAAAATGCCTTCATGTGTGGTGAGGTGGTGCAGGAATCAACAGGAGTATTGTCCCAAGAGTACTGGAATCACCTTTCACGTGTAAGTAGACTGTTTACTCAAAAAATCCAAAATCGCCTTTTCACTAGAGGGATGTCATTATGCATAATGTAGTACCTAGTACATTTTAATATAGCTATTTTTAAAGGACATAATATTTATTAATTAAGTTGCATACAGATTTGGGTTTTAATTTCGGTTTTTCATCGGATTAACAAGTCGAAGTCGTTTCTCATTTCGCTTAATTTTAATTTTAATTTAGATTCCCACAAGACCCGAGTCGTAGAAATCGATGAAAAAAAACCTGTTCAATTGGAGAGACAGGAAAATGACTGGACACCGAGCAAGAATTCAAAAATATGTTCAATTTATTTTAAAGATGAACATTTTTATGTATCGAAGAAGGGACACATAATGCCTTCTAAAAGCGCAGTACCAATTTGTACTGTGCGTATTTATTTGGTTTGAATGATCACGTTTTAGTTAATGTAGTGCTACTTTGTATGATTGTTTAATAGACATGTATTTTCAGATGGTGTTTTCGAGTGAAAAACCAGTATTAATAAAAATTAAAAACAAAGAAAATATTCCGGAAACTTCACAGGAAAGTCCTCAAAAACGTCCAAATTGTCATTATAATAAATTATCTACTGATATTTCTTTTATTATTATTATCTACACCCACCTATATAATACGTTTAGAAACCGTAAACATTCGTTGCGGGTGGTAGAACCACGAGCAGGGTCCGTCCGAATCGCTACCAACATCTTAGGCTACTGTGTTTCGAAGTGGAGAGTAAAACAGCCGGTGGAATTACTGGCACATAGGTATACTAATCTTAGTACTCTAAGCCGGCAGCGCATCTACAATACTTCTGTGTTGCGGATGTCCATGAGCGGCGGTGATTATTTACCATCAGGTAACCCACTTGCTCGCTTTCCTTCCTTGTAATACAAAAATAAATAAATATGTAAACTACTATTAATACACTTATCGAACTAGGTAGTCAAGCGCGCTGACGAAGTACCTAGGCGAAAGCGAGTGAAAATTTGGCTTACTGATTTCATACGTTTGTGCATTGGGCTGCTTTGAATCTGACTGGTCCCCTTCTGCATAACATCGTCCGTGCTTCGAAGGCACACTGACAATCTGCTGACATTGCATCGAAGCCGCGAACCAATTAGCGTAAATCTGTCACGCCGAGACCCAATCGCGACATGTGACCCGACGCTTCTCAAATCGTTGAGCTTTTACGTACTTATTTTCAAAAAGTCGCAACTAGCGAAGCACATTCTAATACCGACCTAGATTCATTAGCAATAACCTATTTTCTTAAATGCATTGATAATTTTTATTTACTTTGCTTGTGTGTGTGTACCTCAAACCTATCTGTGTGAGTTTTTGGGCTAATAATGAACGGTAGGTTGTATGAAGAGACTGCTTCCATAGTTATATTCGTTCACCGGGTGGCACCCCACTTGGCGCTGCGTGTTCGCGTTGCGCTATTGGCATCTTCGTCGCATACGCTAGAAACAATATAGTGCATCCCCTTCTCTCACGCAAATATTTGGATAAATACGCCAAGTGGAGTGCCACCATATAATGTCAACAATTCTTTTTGATACCACTTTTTGTTTCTAGGATAGTTAGGTAACAGTTTGAATGCACTCATGAATACATACAAACATACATAAATCACGTCTTTTTCCCATACGGGTTAGACAGAGCCCAAGGTATTATAAGGCGATTTTTCTTTTTGGCATACATGTATTGATTTCTGTTTCTGTTTTTGTGTAACAATTTATCGTGTAGGTGCTTTGGTGTTATCATGTGCTGTAAGCTTACACTGAAAATAAATATAAATAAATAAATAAATAAATAAATAAATAAAGGTAACAAAACCTAAAGGCCACGTTTAGCATAGGTAGAGCGTATAGGTGGAAAGGCGGATCGAAATAGTGATGGGTTGCTAACCGCATCGCCTATAACATGATTCCTAAGATTTTCGCCCATTCCCTGCATGGATGGGTTTTTACCATATGCGCGGGTAGAGAAGCAACTGGTACATTCTATGTTTTTTCTTTACTCCCAGACCAGCATGGAAGACTCATGAAGTTTAAGCGAAACTGACTTCGTAAAAAAATATATTATACTTATTCCTTTACTTACTCAATCGTGGTAAAAAGCCTACTAACCCATTTACTGCACTGGCTTGGGTACCTTAACTATAAGCTTGCCTTAGTTATTTTATAAGGTCATTGCATGTCGCCCTCTGCCTAACCTTTCTTGTGAGCACGCCCTTGGATCCACCTCCACAATTCCACATATTACAAGTTGTAAAATTTTGACACTTAAATAACTCTCATGTTACTACACATTTCATCGTTATATGACGGGCTGTAAATGCTAGCATAATGTGGAATGGGTGTGGAGATTGAAGAAATGTGGGCACCTTTATATAATACCTACTACATCAAAAACAGGGAGGTGTCCATGTCCATATAACTTATTTTCCACCGACTGGCCTATTTTAGTTTTTTCATGCTGGGCTGGGAGAAAAGTTACCAGTTCTACCTGCGCAGATGGTAAAAGACCATCGAGGGAATAGGCGAAACTTATAGGAATCATGTTATAGGCGATGAGGCTAGCAACCCATCACTATTTTGATTCCATTTTCCACCTATACACCCTCAATCTTGCTAATACCTGTACCGGTACCTGTTACCTTAGGCTCTGTCTACCCCGTAAGGGATAAAGACGTGATTGGTGTATGTATGTATGTGTTGCCTATTTTAAAGCCGTGGAGGATATGTTTTGTAGTTCTCATACTAATGTTTGCGCAGGCGTTTATCGAATAAAAGAGAAACTTTATGTAAGTACTTATTGAATAAGAAATCGTAGCGGCAATAATTGGTGGTGCTGTTTACCATCATTTGACCCACATGCTCGTTTGCTATCTTATCTCATAAAAAAAATTGACTTGAAAAATGTGGTCTGACGCCCTAAGGGTTAAAATCCTTTGGACATTCAAGGGCATAAATATATGTACGTTATCAAAATGTCAAAAACATATTTACACCTTTATGCCACAAACAATAAGGTCGGTGACACGTATATTTGACATAAGGGCTGTATCGATGTTTATGCCCTCGACTGTACCTGTGACTACATTACACGTGGCTGTCAACTAGAAAGTTCAACGTTCGTTAGCGACATAATTTGATTTGATAGGAAGTTGGATGAAAAGTGATAGACGACTTATTTGGCCGACAGTAGGTACGTACCCATAAGAACGCTGTCTACTCTGCTTGTAACGTAACCGACTTCAAAAAAGGATATGGTATAATCTTTTTTTTGCAAGCTCGCTCCTGCTGCAACTCTTGTTTAATGGTGTTCAGTAACAAATATCTGTATTGTATACATAAATAAACACATAAATTCAAACAACGAGTTCACGGTTTCAAATTGCGTAGGTACCTAGTTACCTTTATTGAATAGCTACCAAATAAGACAATTTTCATGTTCACAATTATACTTAATACCTATATACATAATAATATGTATAATATTATTTGTTGGAACCTACCAGGTGTTCAGATCAGTAACTACAAAAGTCAAAGTTCAAGATAGATAGATACAAAAGATCGTAGAACTAGTCAAAACAAGATCTGCATCAGCCCTAAACTGCCTGCTTTTGAATGATATTGATAATAATTAACTATCATTAAGTAGAAGAATGAACTGCGCATTATAGCAATAGAGTAAGTTTTCATTTCTATGATAAACTAACTACTAGATAATTAATAGTTAACTACGCAGTTCTGTCGAATGCCGCTCGGACCTCGCAGCACTTTGTAGTTAAATTGCCAAGTTGTAGGTAACAATGGCTACACGCAGTCGTCCTAAGTAATTTTATAAATGCCCATCTGAGTTTGTTTATTTGTTTTTTTGTTAGGTACTCTCTCACGAGTAAACTTCTCAACCGATCGTTATAAAATTTGGCATGTGGATAGTTTGAGGCCCTGCATGGAAAGGACAGGATGGTGTTGTTTGATGACGGAAAAATTGTAGGTATCTATAGCGATATCCCAGGGGACAGCGATAAGCGATTTCTGCGCGGACAGAGTTGCGGGCAACAGCTACCTGTATTATAATATGGAACTAGCCTGTGCACTGGCTTCGCCCCAGATGCAGTATTCTCAATCCCATGGACAAGTAGGTATTTCCTGAAATTGGTTCTTCGTATTATCTATTGAGCATATTGCAGATTGCAGAGGATCTAGATTTATTCTTTGGTGCTCTCAGTGAGTTCACTAAACTAACGATGTAAGAACTTTAAATATAGGTATGCGAATTAATCAGATAATTACTTATGCGGGTGGTAGGGCCTTGTGCAAGGTCCGTCCGGATCGCTACCACCATCTTACTCGCTAATCCTGCCGCTAAGTAGCAGTGCTTGCACTGCTGTGTTCCGGTGTGGAGAGTAAGACAGCCGGGGAAATTACGGGCACAAGAGGCATTTCAATCTTAGTCCTCTAGGTTGGTAACGCATCTGCGATCCCTCCGGGGTTGCGGGTGTCTATGGGCAGTGGTGATCACTTACCATCAGGTGACCCACTTGCTCGTTTGCCTTCCTATTCATATAAAAAAAAAAAAAAAAAAAAAAAACATAATAATTAACTGTCATTAAGTAGAAGAATGAACTGCGCATTATAGTTAGCAATAGAGTTAGTTAGTTTCATTTCTATGATGAACTAACTACTAGATAATTAATAGTTTGGATAAATTAAAATAAATTACGGTTGGCCGGGGCACATTGCTCGCAGGACTGATGGCCGATGGGGTCAGAGGGTTCTCGAATGGCGTCCGCGGAGCAGGAGACGAGCTGTCGGTAGGCCTCCAACAAGATGAAGCGACAGTTCATTAAGATCGCGGGATCGCGGTGGATGCGGAAAGCACAATAGACCGATCTGAGTGGAGAGCCTCGGGCTCCAGGGTCTATATCCAGCAGTGGACGTCTTTCGGCTGGCATGATGATGATGATGATATTATTAGTATACTTAGTCATAGGCGTGGCTATAGGCTTAGGTGTAGGTACAGATAGCATTGAGTGGGTAGGTACTTAATCTTACACCTACTAATAACTGGAAGATATTATCCAAGCGATCTTTATGTCTATTAAGTACCTAAACACAATAAGATCCACTTAAAGGTTGACTGCGGAAGAGATCCCTTAAATGGATATGTCCGCCTTTGTGCATGTATCTCAGTGTTGTCAATTGTATTTGTCTTGTTTATTTTGCACAATAAAGAGTTTACATACATACATACAATAAATTAAAATTTATCTAATACCAAACACTGCTAAACCTAGATTAGATAGAAGAAAACACTTATTCTATATAATACTGTAAGAATAATCTTCCTAATCAAATGCATTGCTTATGTTCAGAAACTTGACGTATTTTTCCTTCTGAATGTTTGGTTTTGTTGTGTTATCTACGAGCGGGCAGCTGCCGATGCCGCGTGACGTTGGACGGCTATCTGAGGGCTCGTGATCTGACCCCACGCCAGCACCGTTCATTCACAGATTCGTACTATCATCGTGTAATAACCCTAGCGATTGTATTAAATTGTTGACTTCATTGTTATCGGTCCAGAAAAGCTGTGTAGGTACCTAAGTTAAGATAGGTATACTTTGGTAATACGCTGCTGCCTACAACAATGTACAGAGGGGAATATACTGACGTATAAAACGCACTAGAAATTACAGCGCATTCGTTTTACATACATACATACATATATCACGTCTTTATCCGTTACGGGGCAGACAGAGCCTAAAGTAACAAAACCTTAAGGCCACGTTTAGCATGATTAAGGGCATGATGCTGGTCAAAAAAACATAGAATTTACCAGTTGCTTCTCTTCCCGCGCAGATGGTAAAAGCCCATCGAGAGAATGGGCGAAGTCTTAGGAATCATGTTGTGGGCGATGCGGCTGGCAACCCATCACTATTTTGATTTCCCTTTCCAGCTATACGCCCTTAATCACGCTTGTTTGTTTTAGTATTGTGTTTTCCTCAATATAAAGGGTGCATTATCGCCCCTTCTGTGCTCTAGACTATTGTGTATTAGGATCCATTATTATATAAGACTAGCTAGATCACTTACCACCAGGTGACCCACTTGCTCGTTTGCCTTCCTATTCATATAAAAAAAAAAAAAAAAAAAAAAACTAGCTTCTGCCCGCGGCTTCGTCCGCGTAGAATTAGATTGAAGAACTGATGTTGATAGCTATATTCTACAATAATCATTTACATTGCGACTCTTGGCAGCTACGACCTTTGACAATGTTTATAATATTAGTAGGATACAACAGAACACAATAAATAATCACAACGTGCTATCAAAAGATAAAAGATAAAATCGATCGAAACGATAAAGATGAAAGACAAACAGTTTGCTACGATACAAGAAATACACACATACAAGAACACTAACACAACCTTAGGTCTACTTGACTACACATTATACAAAACAAAGACCAAGCCAGTTCGAGGCCCCGTAGTAGAGCTAGAGGCTGGTGACATTTTGCCGGTCCTGTCACCCTATAGTTACGCCACTCTGGTCCGCCCACACGAGCCGTACGTGACTGCCACAAAACGCCCCCACCACCTATTTGTATAGCGACCACCAGCGTCAACGTGCCCCGCAGTCTTTATAAAGTGTACGGAGAAACGCATCCACAACTTGTGGCGGCCATTATTGTGGTTGGCACTAGTGGGTATAATGTGCGAGGGCGGGGACCTTTAGAGTCGAGTGACGATTGTATCTAAAGCATTGCTTTGAAGTATATCTAAAAGTGGGTGGAAAACGAATGAAAGAGGAGCTTAAATGTTTTAAACAAAACACTTAAAGGGAAATGTCTATACGTGGCCTTTAGGTCTTGTTACCTTAGGCTCAGTCTACCATGTAGGGGATAAAGACGTGATTTATAAATGTCTGTATGGCATTATACTCCTTTGCCATCTTCGCTGAGCGATAAACAAAACACAATACTCTATGATCTGTGTCACTGTCATTCTGACACTGACAATTAGCTTTAATGACATATATATTGTGATTTGCTAACGCTAATAAAATATTGTATTTTTTCGTTTCCATCAGTATTCAGTTTTCTTTCGCCAGCTGTGGTCGCTAATTTATTTAGTTTTCAATAGTGTCCTTGGCTTGATAGCGTTAGTGTGTTGTAGTAAACGGCAATAACCATGTCTTTAGAGACGGTGCCAAAAGATTTGAGAGGACTGCGGGCTTGCTTAGTTTGTTCCCTTATTAAGGTACGCCACGAGACCAAGATTATCTTTTGTAATCTAAGTATACTTTTATGTTTCATCTCTAAAAACTTCTTAATCTTGTTCCCAGACTTTCGATCAATTCGAATACGACGGCTGCGACAACTGCGATGAGTTTCTGCGAATGAAAACAAACAAGGACAATGTTTATGATTGCACGAGTAACAATTTTGATGGGTGAGTGCATGGTATTTTTTTCGAATTTTTCAAGGCTTGAGTACACCTGTGTGTCTGTCTGAGTGTAGAGTAATTCTAAAGACTAAAGTTATAAAATGGGGTTATGACTGATTGATTGATGGACATTGCACAGGCAAAACAATGAAATATGGCTTTTGCCATCTTATACACCTGTATACTTTGAGTGTTCTAGGCTTGCCCTAAAAGATTTTTCGAAATCCCGGATTCCCTAAATCTTACCCTTTTTTTGATTCTTTCATGAGGAAAACCATAAATAAGCTATACTAAATTCTTACACATATCTTAATGCAAGCTTAGTATACTATTATGGCAACATAGCTTAGCATTAGTGGAAATGGTCCCATAGTTTCATAGCATAGCTTTCACATCCTTGCAGCATACATAGCACATCTCTTGTGGAAAGGCACACTAAAGTTATTGAAATTTATTTTTGATAATTTTACCTAGTTTTAAAATTGCTTCATCCTAATAACACTTTTGTTATTGTGAAGAGATTTGGTAATGTGCTGCAATTAGCAGTTAGTATGTTCCAATTCAGAATTTTTAACATTGTGACACATCATTACAGAGTTAGGTTATATACTGATTTTTTTGTTACTACTTTATGGTATTGAGCATTGCTTGTAATGATAATCGTGTTGATGAAATAAATAAATTTAAAAAAATACCATTTTTGTGGACATCTTGAGAATGTAATAATTAGTAGGTATTTTCTTTACAGAATGATAGCTGTAATGAGCCCTGAAGATAGCTGGGTGTGCAAGTGGCAGCGCATCAGTAAGTTTTCTTTCTTTATTTGAACCATTTCACTGTCACTTGTAACAAAAACTATCATGATTTCACGAAGAGTGGGGCTCATGAACTAAAAAACTTTGATGTTAAACTAGTTCTATTGTCATATCTACCCTCATTAACACATTTTACAAATGTAATTAGAGGATCCTCTAACAATGAACTTTACAACTTAAAGAATTATCAATAATCATAATAATAATAATAAGTTATTAAATATTGTTTGATTAATTGCTAAAAAGCTAACATAAAATGTTTACTCGTTTCACAGGTCGGTTTTGTAAAGGAGTGTATGCAATCTCAGTGTCTGGCCGTTTGCCTGCAGGAGTCATTAGGGAAATGAAAAGCAGAGGAATTTCTTATCGGCCAAGGGACACCAGCCAGCGATAATCTTTACCCATCATGTCACTAAACTTATTAAGAAAATAAAACTTATTTAAATAAATAAATTTGATTTTTATTTTTCTATTTACAACCAACATAAATTGTCTAAAAATCATGTGCTTATAGTAATCTTATGGTAAAGCAAATTCAAAATCAGAGTGTGTTGTAGCTAACAAATAAAATTTAATCCAGGAAGCAGGAAAGCATGCACAATCAACTTTTGAACCTGGGGGAACCAGGAAAGAATTCATTTTTAGACTAAATCAACTGAGTTTCGCTTCGAAGTTCACTAACATTGTATATGTTTGTCTACTGCCAATCTTATCACCACGCTAACTGGATTATGGTAGGACAAAAATGTTTTAGTATATTTTAGCTATTTTAACTTAATCTAAATTTCTGTCTTTGACTACATCATTTAATAAATAATAACAAAAAAGGCATCAACTTCGAGAACACAAGATTATGTATTTCCAAAAAAATACTGAAATGTGGGCCATCAATAGATTTTGTGAATGTAGGCATAAAATAATAAACACTTGGTAAGGATGGCGCTTCAATACAATTTATGACATTAGTTTTATTCACTATACTCCTACAAGTCATTCTGAAATAGTTCTCTAGATTTGCGGGCATAGTTATTGTCCAAGGAATATGTTGCCAAGAAAATAAATGTTTGGAAATACCCTAAGTCTATTTGGGAATCTGGTGGAAAAATTACAAAAATTCCACAGGTAGGTATATTTTCCTGGATAAAAATACAACTTACACACAGCGCAGATAAAACTTAGTTCACATTGATGTTGTTGTTCAAGTTCTCTACAGATTTTAACAAATTAAACAAACATAACTAACAAGCAATCTCAAATCAATGAGGTATTGTTATTCACTTTGTACTCCAACTGACTTAGCTGCTTTAGCAGGTTCCAAAATTTGATGGAACTTAGAGAACAGACACAGCTCAGCTTCTGTCAACTGCTGCCGGATGGGGGTGCCTTGGACTCGTGCTCTGTGCCGAGAACATCCTTATCAATTTCTTTAAAATCTATGTTTTGCTGCTTCATTGCATTCTGAAATACATTATAAATTTATTCAATAAGGTTATTGTGTAATACAATGTGATTCAAGTTGCATTATCTAGTTATCTACCTTAACACATTCTTGATAAACCTTAAATATTCCGGCACACATTGAATCGTCGTGGTCCCCTTTCAGAAATCTATCGGAAAACCATGAATTGAAACAATCATCGTACTTTTTCTTTAGATCAGTGCACTCTTCCCCGATACTATTCATTTTTAATAATAAGATATTAAATGAATGACTTGATGATCGTATAGGTAAAATTAATAATAAAAAACTGACGAAACTCGAAGCAAGGGATCAATGAGCAACTGAATTTTGATTTGACAGATTCAGATAGATGACAGATCTTAATCTTATCTTTGGCAAATAGCAGTATTTTCTTATGCAGAAATAATAATTAACAGTTTAGTTCAATATAACAAACTCTTCGCATTTTTATCCTTTTTAGTAATTGTCTCATCATCATGTTGTCGGTATACTTAAATTTGTCTGATTACAATTAAAATTTACTAAACATAATTCAATAAGTGACTAGAATTCAATATTTTTGTTATCGTAATTATTGAACACGAATTTTGTGATTAAAATACACGTCAATACTGTCATTTTTTATTATCCTTTACACGCAGCACACGTCGTTCTAAATTTCAATTATTACTTCCTAAATTGGGTAAAAATAGAGATATATATTTTTAGTTATATACAGATTTTTAATATTTTGAGTTGACATAGCTTTTCAAATAAATCAAGATTGAAACAGGGTAGGTATTTAAATTAGTGCATACATCTTCTCTTTTTTTGATTACGTACATAGTAATGGAACTTCACAACACAAGTTCACGTTGTTCTGACGTTTTAACAATTCGAGGTTATGACAATTATGTTATGTAGTTAGTTCTGTTCTATTCTATGGTAGTTAATAATTACATCTCACAGTTCTCGACTTTGAATAGAATTCGTGTTGATTTACATGATAGTAGACGAAAAAGGAATATTGTAACAAGTTTAATTTGTACGTCTTCAAGTATGGGTGACATACTGAAAGACAGCCGATTCGCAAAATATCTCAATGATCCTCGATACAGACAAATACCTAAACATGAGAGGAAAGTTAAAATTGATAAAAGATTTCAGTCTATGTTCAATGATTCCAAGTTTAAAGTGAAGTATACAGTGGACAAAAGAGGGCGACCAGTAAATGAGACTAGTACAGAGAATTTACGAAAGTACTATGAATTGGAAGATTCTGAAGAGAGTTCCGACTCTGACGTTGAGAAAAGTGAAGAGAAGTCAACTAAAGACTCGGCTCATACTGATAATATTGTTCCGGGTCAGTTTGTGAAGCGGCCTCAAAGCGACGACGAGGAGAACGACAAAGAATCTTCCCAGTTTACGAATGATAAATTAATTCGTGGAAAATTAAATAATAAAACCAAGGAGAGGTTGCTCGATTTGGACATTGATTATGCCCGGGGAGAAGGTAATTATTTCAGTTTCTATTGATAAAGTATAGCACATTCAAAACATCACTTTATTATTTGCTGACAATAATTATTGTATGGAAATATTTTATCAGTCTGTTTACTAAACTCAATAAATTAAATTCATTACATTGGTGCATTTTTCTTCTTACAGTGCTACTCACCATTGATGGTTGGCAATTAGCTCCCTAAAACTAGTCCTTTCCATTGCCAGTCTAAGCGGTTATTTCACTGTCTTGTTACTGGTCCACTATTTTATGTTACATGTTCTGATAGTACATTTTCATTACGAAATGATGTTTTTCAAGGTGTACTGCTAACTGATAGCTCTTCGGATGAGGAAAGCAGTGAGGAAGAAGGCGAGAGTGAAGTAGAACATGAATGGGGCGAGCTTGACGCTGAGGCTGACACCACCGAGGAGTCCACTAAGAGGTCTGTATTAATACTTGGTATTGCCTCGGGAGTCTGGAGGGATGCCGCAAGCCTACAGCATCATGCATTAATACTGGTGTGTAAATCCCGCTCCAATGGATACTGCCCCAAGTTGGAGTAGTGGGTAATAAGAGGTGGATACTGGTGACGCATGTGGACATTTAAATTATCACTGATGCAGGGTATGTAACTTTTAAGATCTTTTATATGGTAAACTTGACTATAGCAGCAGTAGCAACAACTCCAACAACTGTGTATCACTACATAGTATAAAACAAATTCCCTTTCCACTCTGTCTGTCTGTCCATCCCTATATAATGCTTATATCTTTAAAACTACGGAACAGATTTTGATCAGGTTTTTTTAATAGATAGTGATTTGAGAAGAAATTTTATATGTATAATTCTATGCAAAAGTCGCGGGCTGAAGTTAGTCGAAAATATAATATTATATAATACAAAGATGCTATTTCAATACAGTGTTAGTAGCTCACTAATATCTGAACACAGTTCATGTAATTGTCAATTGCATAAACTGCGTTCAGGTATTTTTAATCACCTAGACAGCTCTGATGCATCTGACGACGACTATGGAACTCCTTTTGCATGTGAATCTGGCTCAAATTGAAGGGTCAACCATTATGTTCCAACATAGGTATTGGAGAGCTCTGGGGAGGCCTATGTCCAGCAGTGGACATGATGATGATAGATATTGTTGTTGTATTAATAAAATTAAATTGTGTTGTCTTACATTCTGCAGATTGGCAATCTGCAATTTGGACTGGGACAACATAAAAGCAACAGACATCATGATACTGCTCAGTTCATTCTTGCCAGCAGGAGGCATTATTTACAAAGTCACAGTAAGTATAACAATGCAGCCGGAACAACTGGAGCTGGGGACTTGCAATCTGATACAAACACAATGTATGTACATCGAGACCATGGGATAGGTAACTAGCTAGTTTCTTAATCTTCTGGGGTGAAGAAGCAGGTATAAGTTATTTCTATATCCATACAATAATTGTGTAATGTCACACAGCGCCACAGCAGCAAAATAATAATTTGTATTACATAGAGGCTTGTCTTTATGGTTCCTCAAAATGTCATTGTCAATGATTTTTAGATTATTTAAACATTATTTCCTTCATTTAGGTTTACCCGTCAGAATATGGCATGAAAAGGATGCAAGAAGAAGAAGTCCGTGGCCCTATTGAGTTAACTGAGCAGCGGGAGGTAGACAGTGGCATGTCTGATGATGGAGGGAATGAAGAAGGTTGGTAGGATGCTCTAATGTAACTGTTCCCAAACTGAGTCTCAAGCAAATATCAAGTAGAGACAAAAGTTCTTTATACTTGAGTCATCAAAGTTCTTCTTTTGAGGCATTCTCATAATATACATACCGACCTAAGATGGATCACAAACTTAGTAACTTTTGTTCACTGTCTGGTGGTGTCTGGATAATGTTTTCCACATTCAGTCATTGCTTATGGATAAATCTAAGAAATGCAAGTCAACCTCAGACCCAATGAAGTCTATGATGAATGTGAAACCAGAATCATGGGTATTATATTTTTATATAAGTATGTATTTTCTATTTAAGTATGTTTATCAATTGTCTAGTGCCCATAGTACAAGCTTTAATTAGTTTGAGACTATGCCAATTGTGTAAATTGGCGCAAAAAATGGAGCAAAAAAACCGGATCACATCCAGACGCGTTCATCCCTTACAGGGACATAAGCAGTGCTTGTAAGCATACGCAAATGTGCCCTCCACGCTTCGTACCAATACGGGTTTTGTTGTCAATATGCCTACCCTCTGTCAGAACCCACTGCACGCCCTTGATCACATCCCATGGAAAGTGGGATATTTAATATTTATTTATTTAAATTGTCAGGTTCAACATACCACATGGAGAAGCTCCGCCGTTACCAGCTGAACCGGCTGAAGTACTACTACGCGGTGGTGGAGTGCGACTCGGCGGCCACCGCCGACAAGCTGTACGGCGAGTGCGACGGCATGGAGTACGAGAGCAGCGCGACGCGGTTCGACATGCGGTTCATACCGGATGACGTCACCTTTGATCAGGTTGCCTTACCATTTTATGGCGGTTTATCATCATATGCTAAAAAAATTCACAAGTGCAAGATTTCACGAACTTATAATTGAACACAAACCTTTACTATTCCTATAGTAAATTTTAAAAATAATCAAAAATCTATTCGGGTGGCTTACCCTATAGGTTAGGTTTGAATTATAACTTTTTGAAAAAGTTTATACATTTATAAGCAGGTAATAAAGGTTTGTTAAATGATGATTTGTGAAAAGCTTTTTAGCAAGTGATGTTAAACATTTTATGGCACAAATCCAGAATACCGAAGTGTCGACAGCTGGCATTCCTTGTTACAAAACATGTATTAGGTACTTTTATAATTTATTTAGTTAGCATTTTTTTTTCTTCGCTGTGTATAAAATGTAAGTTACACATATAAATAAATAAATATAAGGCCTTATACTCTGAAATTCGATTTTCGAAGTTAGTTCCATGCCGTCTCGCTCCCACTAATGGTCATTAACTTGATAGAGCGAGGGACAACATGATTAACTTCTAAAATCGAATTTGCGGAAAGCTCCCGGGTGGTGACCAAAATACAGTTAATAGTGACCCTTTCCTTCTTCAATATGTAGTTAAAATTATGTTTTTAAATCTCGTATCAGCATGTGACTCGTAAATTTTTAAATTCTCAGGAACCTCGAGAGTCTTGCAGCCAGCTGCCAGATTTGTCAAAGTACCGGCCACGGTTGTTTACGACCACGGCACTGCAGCAAGCTAAGGTTGGTTATATTTTAAGTACAACCTAAAAGATGCGATATCGTGGGAATCTCTCAGTGGAAGGGTTTGGTTTGGCAGCACAGCGTGGGTACGTATTAAAATACATAAAGTTTAAAATGTATAATGGGTTAAAATACATAATGGTTTATAATATATAATGCGATTCTCTCAGAAAGTTACAAATTAACAGGATTGTTATAAAACAAACCTAACCTAACCTAAACCAATCTATAGATTATGATATCAAAAAATTTCATTTAGCTAATAATTTTACAGAAAATTGCGTTATATATTTTGAACCATTTTGTATTTTAACCCATTATACATTTTAAAGTTTATGTATTCTGATCCGCTCCCCACAGCGTCCTGAATGGCGCAGGTGGGTGCAAAACAAAGTTCATGATTTCGAGGACCAGCGTTTTTCTTCTTCGAGTCTTGGAAGGATTTCTTCAATTCAGTTGTATTATTATGTTTCTTATCTTGAAATTTCGTTATTTAAGAATCGTTTTCTATTTTTTAAGGAATATAATACAGTATACTTCCAGAATGGCTCTATACTAAATAAGTAGCTATTTCAAAATTGTTGCATCAATTATTTTCTTTACATTTTAGGAATTAAGTACATACTTAACTTTAAAACCAATAATAATAATAATATTTTTTTTGCATAAACAAAAGTAAAACTGATGTTACAGTGTATTGATGTCCATTCTTGTTTTACCATAATAATGGTATACATAAAGCAAAGAACAAAATCGTTCATTAAATAGACGTGGTATTGTAGGTAGAGCTGACGTGGGACGCGACCGCGCCTGCGCGGGCGGAGGTCCTGCGCGGCGCGCGCGCCGGAGACGTCGACGAGGACGCGCTCAAGGACTACCTGGCCTCTAACAGCGAAGACGAAGGTGACAATTCAACCATCCCCCACCCCCATGACATCAAAAATAAGCAAAGTAAAGACCTTCCCGCCCCCCTATAATCCTAACTTAATACTTAAGTAAGTAAATGATTTATTGTACGAATATAAAGAAACAGATACAATTCACAAAAAAATAAAAATGACATTAATATATGCACTAATTCGAACTTATCCCTATAATAATTAATTTTAATAATATGATATTTATTTCAATTACTTAATGTTGACTAACACTAGATTTGTAAGCACTGATACTAACATAATATGGATTTATAATCTGAAATAAAAACATTTTATTTTGTTTATTTATAAGGGATCTCTTCCAGTTAACCTTTGAGTAGATGAGAGGAGCTTTAACGAGGGACCGACTTAAATGGCCCCTTAGACTATATTTTAGTCCCATTTTGACCTCCACAACCCCTAAGATTAAATGTTGTTTTATTTCAGATGATAATCCAGTTGCTCCTGCTAATGATTCACTGCCAGACAACGACGATGAAGATCCCATACAGAAGTACAAGAAATTGCTAGAAGAAATCGATAAAAAGGAAGAGAGCAAAAAGAACAAAGACATGGAAATGGAGATCACGTGGGGCTTGGGCGTCAAAGACAAGGCTGAAGAACTTGTAAAGAAGAAGATGACTCAAGGTGAGGATATATATTGTTTTCATATACTTAATACGAATGGAGTTCCGGAAAATTACGTTTTCATAGGATTGAATATGCCTCATATAAGAACTCTCTCTCCTGAAGGCACCTACGATACCAGTCCTGAAACTTAGCACACTCATTACTAAGCTAAAAAACTTTCTCTTATCAACTAAAGAATAGCAGTGGTTTGAGATCTTCAATTTTCGTTCTGCTGACTGTACCTAAGTGTGTAAATGTTTACAATATATATTCTATTTGGTATTTCATTTCAGGTGATAAAGACCTGACTCCATTTGAAAAACTAATGAATAAGAAAAGGGAGAAGAAAAAACAAAAAAGGTTAATAAAACAAAATGCAGAAAAAGATGAAGGATCTTCAGACGAGGAAGCGGCTTCGGACGATATTCCTTCAGATGTGGATATGAATGATCCCTATTTTGCCGAAGAATTCAATAAACCAGAGTTCAAGCAATCTACAAAGAACAAAAAGAAACAAAACGTGAGAGAAACCATTACAAATGAGGAAGAAGAGAAACATAAAGCAGAATTAGAACTACTGTTAGATGATGAAGACGACGGCAAAGTGCATTTCAGCCTCAAGAAAATTCAAGAAGCAGAAAACACATCCAAAAAATCAAAGAGGAAAAATAAATTGAAACGGAAGATGTTGGAACAAAAACAAGCTTTACCAGATTTCGAAATAGATGTGAACGATCAGAGATTCTCTGCTTTATACAATTCTCACCACTTCAACATTGACCCATCGGATCCAAATTTCAAGAAAACTGCAAATATGGATAAACTTATACAAGAGAAATTAAAACGACGACCAACTGACAATCCGTCCGAAGAGCAGGCGCCGCCCAAAAAGTCCAGAGAAGACGCGGAACTAAATATTCTTGTGAAAAATATCAAACGAAAGACAAAAGCCGTATTAAATAAATAATGAAACAATTAAAATCCACATATAAGGAATTTTTTATTCAAAAGAAAATCCATTTTAAATTTGAAACACATGATAAACTTTTATATTTATTCAGGTACTACATACTGCGGTTAAGAACAAAATAAAATAAAGGAAGTGTTTTCACATGTCATTTATTTCTATAAACATTTTATCAAAAATATCGAATTTAATAAGTATGCTTACGTCATAATTTTGTTATAATAGTTAAACACGATTTATGAACATAAAAACAATTTTATTGGAACATGATTTAAGGCACATCTGTAGCATGATCATGACGAATTGCTTTGCGCCAACGCTTTTCTAATTTCTCTTCCTAACGCTTCTCCCAATGGTGGAGGCACCGCATTACCAATCTGCAAAAAAGTATTTACTTACATTACTTAGTACTCTTCCATGCTGGTCTGGGAGTAAAGAAAAACATAGAATGTACTAGTTGCTTCTCTCTAGGAAATGGGCGAAAATCTTCGGAAGCATGTTATAGGCGATGCGGCTAGCATCCCATCACTATTTTGATTCCCCTTTCCACCTATACGCCCACAATCATGCTAAACGTGGCCTTTAGGTCTTGTTGCCTTGGGCCCTGTCTACCCCGTAAGAGATAAAGACGTGATTTATGTATGTCCTTAGTGCAAAGCAATATAAAATAAAATAATAAAATACCCATCAAACGCACTGATGCCATGCAGTCAGACTGGCTTCCAATCCCATGCATATTATGTAATTGATACTAAATCGCGCATCTTAATGATAGTTTAGTCTAGTCAACCCTATGTCGCTGCAGCACAGCCAGCACGACTGCGCGCGAGAGCTGTGTCGCACGCGAGATAGACTACCCGTCTTTTTCTTATTGTTCATTCTTGAAAGAGACAGACATTCGTGCTAGCCGTGCAGGGAATACTACGCTTCAAGACTGGTGGCCACAGCTGTGGCCGTAACAGTATTTAATTTATGCGCGATTAAATCCCGGAGTGATATATTTTGTACCAAGTGTCTCTTAATTCTTAGTAAACTTAACATACTTATACTATCAAATAAATCAAGAAATTTTTATTTCTTGATTTTTTATGTTTACTTTTACGGTTTTACCGTTAGAAATTAAATTTCTAAATGTCTATGACAATTAGAACACAGAAAAATCCGAAAAGTAAAGCTATGGCCGGGAAACGAACCCGGATCCTCGTCATTCCGTGACGCGTGCTATACCCCTACACCACCCATAGCAGGTGGGTAGTCTCCGAATTTTTCTACCTGTTACTAACTGTCACGTGACCATTGTTACTATGCGATTTTTTTGTCGCTAAGCGTCATCTGTTTGAATGATGTGTCTGTACGACACAATTACAAACTCCCGTGGAACATCTACTGCTCACCAGGGACGAGAGAAGGCGCCCGGCCATAGCTTTACTTTTCGGATTTTTCTGTGTTCTAATTGTCATAGACATTTAGAAATTTAACATATTTATGCCTCACCTGTCTGTATTTATCGAGGACGGAGCCCGCGAACATGTAGGAGTCGGGGAAGGCCTGCGAGCGCGCGCACTCGCGCACGGACACGACGCGCGGCTGCTCGGGGTGCAGCACGCGGCCCTGCTTGCCCATCGGCTCAGGGTCGGTCACCGTCGTACTGAAGTACCCGTCCCATGATATACGACCTTAAAACAGATATAATGTACAGTCAGCGTCACATAGTATGAAACAGCCAAGGTGACCAAAAAGTTCGACACACCGTACTATTTCTATAGTGTACCGATCTATTTGGCCGACTTGGATGCTTCTAACTATATGACGCTGACTGTACCAGGTTCCGGTGCTTAGAGACTGGCGTCTACAATAGTTAAGTATGTCACCACCGACAGAGTACTTAAAAAGTAGGAGTCGACTTCAAATATTTTTATTTATAATTATAAATATATAAGTTTTATTTATTTATTATCGGAGAACCAACAGCTATAAAATACAGAGTAGATTACTTCTACAGTACCAATGAAGCCAATTATAGGATTTCACAACTAGAAATTCATGCTGGTCTGGTAGCAAAGAAAAAACATAGAATGTACGAGTTGCTTCTCTTCCCGCGCAAATGGTAAAAACCCATCGAGGGAATGGGCGAAAATCATAGGAATCATGATATAGGCGATGTGGCTGGCAACCCATCATTATTTTGATTCCCCTTGCCACCTATACGCCCACATCCATTCTAAATGTGGCCTTTGGTACCTTAGGTTCTGTCTACCCCGTAAGGGATAAAGACGTGATTTACAACTAGAAACAAATTGTATACAATTAAGAAAATTTAGTACAACAAAGTAAAAAAATGACCTCCCCCTCTTTCCACCAGTCTTTGTATGTAATATCGAACAAATTAATTGCTGGCCCACTGGAACCTATTCGTAGTAAACGTGACGTTAAATTTGAGCGTTTACTGTGAAAACGTTCTAAGGCGGATCTGTAATCAATTTATTTCGTATTAACTATAAATAGAACAAAGGTTTACCTTATACCACCCAAATTAACACCTTATTACGTCTGGCAACACTGCTATTTAGTAAGATTTCGCGTATATAAGGGCATGGCGGGAGCTTACCGTATAGGCCGGCCCAGTTGTTGTGCCGGTTGGCGGTGTGAGGCAGGCACCAGGGTATGAGCGTGTTCTCCTGGCGCTCCTGCGGCTCGCACGCCCCGCCCGCCGCGCACGCGCACACGCCGCGCCGCGCGCCGCCGCGAGCGCTCGCGTCTATGTGGCGGTATTGGAGGACCTGCAACCGTGCTTTCACCATGTTACATCTTACCATAGAGCCTCAAACTGCTGCTGGAAGTTATAATTTTTTTGTATGTTTTTTTTAATGTGTGTGTGTGTGTGTGTGTGGAATATCAAATGAATGTGCTGATTTCAATTGTGTGGTTTCGCTTTCGCTCCTTTTTTTTTCAATATTTCCTCACCATTTGAAGCATCGTTCGACAAATATAATATAACAATATGGCTCACACCATCTCTTTAGATATTATGTGTGTACTCTTATTGTATTTTGTATGTATGCATGTGTGTAATGATATTTAGTAGTTTTTTATGTTTTGTTTATTGTACTTAGATATGTACGCTCTATTGTGGCTTTCACTATCTGGAATTTTAAACCTTCACTTTGTCGGTCCCTCGTTTAATGCTCCTCTCATCTACTCAAAGGTTAACTAGTAGAGATCCCTTATAGGGATAAGTTCGCCTTTGTGCATATATTAATGTTATTTTTATTTTTTTGTGAATTGTACCTATCTGTTTCTTTATATTTGTACAATAAAGCATTTACTTACTTATTTCAAAACCAAAATTAGCCAAATCGGTCCAGCAGTGTTAAGAGTTTTATCGAGACTAACGAACAGCAATTAATTTCCAAACGCCGCAACCAACATTTAAACTTGTTAATAGTTTTTACTGTCAATAAACTGTAAAAATAGTTTTTACTTGCTTTTAAAATTATAGTAAGTCAATTGAGTTGGCTAATAAGTGACGTCACAACTTGATTTTGCAGTACAAACCAGGGCTGCCAAATGATAGTGTGTGGTTCTCAGTTCCATCTGTAATAGCCATTTGGGTGTCTCTAAATAGTGCTACCCGTACAGAGAGTGGTGTCTTTGTAGCGATCAAACAATATCTAAAAAAAGACGTAGACGTACCTTGCACTTGGTTCCATCGGAGAGCGTAACGGATATGTTGGGCAGGTCCCGCCAGTCGGAGCCCGGCGCGGTGGGGACCCGGGCTATCCGCGCCTGGATCAGCGGCGCCATATTCTTGCAGATGTGGTCTCGCAGCTTCGCGTTCTCGTCCTCGCCCCGCATCAGCCTCTGAAAGTGGCTCTCGGGCGCGGAACCGTAGTCGATTTCTATCCGGTTAGCGCCGTTGGGTATCTCCGGGAGATCCGACATCGCGTCGCGTATGGTACAAGTGCGGCGCGGAGCGGACTCGTCCCAGCGGATGTTGGAGACGAAGCGCTTGCCGTCGATGTTGATGGTCAGCGAGCAGGCGCGCCGGCTGAACACGTGCGTCGGCTCCGGGTACTGCGGCAGCCGCAGCCCCGGCGCCGCCGCGAGCACGATGAGCCGCCGCCGCGTCTGCGGCACGCCGTAGCTGCCCGCCTGCAGCACCCCGAACGTGCACTGGTAGCCCATGTCCAGCAGCGTGCGCAGCGTCAGCTTGAGCACCATGCCCTTCTTGAACGCCACGAAGTTCCTCACGTTTTCGAGGATGAAGTATTTCGGACGGTAGAAGTCGCAGAAGGAGAGGTACGTCGCGACGAGCGAGTTCTTGAAGTTGGAGTACTCGCGGGAGTTGAAGCGGTTCATGCCGGAGAAGCCCTGGCAGGGCGGGCCGCCGCACATGAGCTCGACCTCCCGCGGCGCCGGCAGCCGCAGCCCGCCGCGGTGCTGCGCGCCCGCCAGCGCGGCCGCCAGCAGCGCGTTGCAGTCTTCGCGGAACACCGCGCAGCCGGGGTTGTTGAGCGCGAAGGCGTGCGCGGCCGCGTCCACGTGCTCCACGGCCCAGAGGCAGCGCGCGGCGCCGGCGGCGTGCAGGCCGGCCGACAGCCCGCCGCAGCCCGCGAACACGTCCAGCGTGCGCAGCGGCCGCGGCGCCGCGCCCGCCGTCGCGCCCGAGGCGCCCGGCTTGCTGGACTTCCCCTTGCCCTTGCCTTTGTCTTTGCTCCTCTCCGCCCGGCCGACGCTCCGCGCGATCTCGGGCAGCTCCGTGAACCGCCCGGTGGCCCTGTCGTAGGCCTCGGCGAAGTAGAACCGGTCGGGGTCCAGCGCGAGCCACTCCCGCTTGGAGCCGGGGATGTTCTGCTCGGCGACGAGCCGGCAGGGCCCCGCGACCGCGCTGAAGGGCACCTCGCGCACCTCGTCGCTCCAGTAGAGCAGGCTGAGGTCCCTCGCGCGCGGGCAGCTGGCGCGCGTGTTCTCGGGGCGCGGCAAGGCGCGCGCGCGCAGCAGGATGTCCTGCGGCGCCACGAGCGGCCCGGCGGCGCGCGCCAGCACGGCCTCCACGAGCGCGACGCAGAACGGCTCCCCGGTGTCCACGTTGGACCCCCGAAGGTTGTTATCGCTCTTCCTGTAGTACTCCGGGTAGATCGTCTCGTCCACTCTCTCGAGCTTCACTTTTCCGTCGTCCGTTTTCAGCAGACTGTTCGGGAACTTGAACGTTCCCGGCTTGAGGAACACTCCGCTGCCTTTCTTGTACTCGTGATCCTGCCACCTCACGCAACTCCATTCCGTTCTGTTCGCCTCTTTCGCGCAGACGGTGCTCTCTGTGATTTTATCGAATACCTTGGGAATGTTTTTACTGTCTCGCTTCGTTTTGCGCTCGCACGACGGGCAGAAGCGGTGCTTTCGGAGCTCGTTGGGGCAGACCGGATCGGGCGGGAGGTCCTCGAAGCGCGCGGTGAACCTCTCGTAATACTTTTTATAGAAGTATGTTTTCCCGTCATCCTCGAACGTCTCGTCGTCAGTTTCCTTGCCGCCTAGACTGAACCAATCCTTGGGAATTTCGCGTCTCTCCACGTTAGCTTTTCTCAAAATGGAGGACAGCGGCGCCCCGTGACTGCATCGGTCCCCTAAGAACACCTCCCGCGGATCCCCCACTTCGCCTAGCACCGTGTCGGTGGCTCGTATGAAAACTTCCGCGTGGAAGTATCCCGATTTGGGGTTGATGGTTTCCATCCACATATACACGACCCTGGCGACGAGGGCGGGGATGTTCGTCTGTGAAGTTTCGACCATAACATAGTCGCCATTGCACAGTTCGGAGCCATCGATTTCGACTCTTTCGTAGTAAACTTTGGTGGCATCCACTTTGATAGGTTCTCCGATCCATTTGATTTTCCTGCTACCGGACCCGGTGAGTTTGACGGGCACGGCGTCCTCGATCTTGTCGAGCTGTTTCTTGTCTTGCATGAGGCGGTAGTCGTCGTCATCGTCGGGGTCGGAGTCGTCGGCCTGCTGCACCGCCATGTTGGGGCAGAGGCGGCGCACGCAGGCCTTCTTGGTGCGCCCGTGGCCGCCGAACTTGGCCATGGCGCGGCAAGCGTTGCACTCGCCGCAGTCCGGCAGCTGGCACGCCTCGCAAATGCCGCACCTCTTTCTCCGCAACACGAGCTCGTGATTAGTTTTGTCCAATTGATTCGTAAAGAAACTCTCGAAAGTTTTCCTCACTAGAGGCGTGGTGGTCGCCTTTGTCCATGCTTTTTTGTCTACCTTTTTGTAGTCGATCTTAGCTCGTATCCTGCGTTTCCCGAATTTGATACCCATCAGCTTTATCAGCTCTCGTATGCAGGGCAGCGTGATGAGAGGGGCGTCGTCTTCGTCCGCCTCCAAGCTCACCACTTGGTCGCAGACGAACTGTGCATGCTTGTGGAGCATCTCTTCAGTCATTTTTTTATCACCCAATTCTGGAATAGTGGCTTCTCGGATGACCTCGAGTAAGTCTTCGTAAGTCGGCAAAAGGTAGTGGAATTCCTCCAAATATTCAACGACGACTTTGCTTATCCAAATTTTCTCATACAAATTATTCATTAGTGGCGTGTATTCGGCACTAGGGTTCATGAGATTGTATTCCCCAAACTCAGTCGAAAGTGTAATGCAATTCTTCATTCCGCCATCAAATCCATGAATGAACCTAGAAACATTAGATTAAGTTACTTTAATTTGAAACAAGGGAAACTTTATAGTAGGAAGAAAAAACTTGATTTTATTTAACCATTTTTACTAAATTTCTTTAATCACCCTTAATTTTAACACAAAAAATGTGTTTAGCTTCATTCAGCAAGCTAAATTTGTACCTGGTCCTGCACACAAGTCTAATTCAGAACGAGTTTCAGTGATGACAAAAAAATCAGACTGAAAATGGCTGGCATAGATCAGAGGAATATTGTTATAAAATCTAACTTTTTTACTACCCCCTGACTCCTCCATAGAACCTGTGACTATCCAGAAAGAAGACTGTTTAAAAAAAAAACGGTTGAATAGTGACAAAGTACTAATTAATTACCATTCTATGATGGGGCCTACATCCTTCACAGGAACAGATTCTTCGTCAATATCAGATGATTCAGAACAAATCGACTTTAAATATCCTGACATGTAAATTCGGGCATCACTTTCAATGAGACCTCCATCTATGGGACACAGGTGCCCCTCACGGTCAAATATTGCATACCCAGTTATATTAGTTTGAGGTCTTTCCATAATATCCCCTTCATCACCTAAAAATATAAAACAATAGGAAATTATAAACAGGGCATTAAACAAATGATCACATTTGTTAACAAAATATGAAAATATGGTGAGGTGACAGCAAGTAAAATTAAAAGTAATATTGATCAAGAAATAAGGAAACTATAAGAGTTTAGAAAGAGCGATTAGAAAGAGAGCATGAAATATATATAACATATTGTAACATCATAAAACACCACCCATATAAACTTCTTAATTAAAATTATGTTTTTCTAGAAAGAGATAAAGATATTGAAAATTTACCTGATGCTAAAACTAATTTTTCATTGGTCAATGCTATAAATTCTTCCACGGCATCCTGTGGGTGTCCTTGATAGTATATTATATCAGAATTATTAATAAACTGTCTGCAGGTATCACACCTTTCCATATTGGCTTCTACTGAAGTTTTGGTATTTGATTCAACACTTGAACCATTCACCACAGATGGTTTTTTCTCATCATTATTATGAGTTTCAAAATCAACTTTAGCTTTAACATCACCATTATCTTTTGTGGAGGTTTCTTTAGCTCCATTAACATTACAATTGATTTCTATATTGTCTTCTGATTCCACTTTAAGATCAGCTTCAGTATCCTTTCCATTACAATCAGTTGGTTCATTATCATGATTTAAAATCACACCTTTACTTGGTTCAATTTCGTCACAGGTACTTGTGCTATCTACTTGCCCATTTGCAGTTGACAATTTAATATCTTTAATATCTTCAGCTTCAGCTTTTCCATCTACATTATTTTTTATTTTTTTCTAAAAAAGATAAGCATGAATAAAATGTTAAGTCCAACTGAGACAGAATTACTTACTAAATGCAACTTTAGAGGCATTATTTAGATATTTTTGACAATCTTATTGAGAATACAATTCCTTGATGAGCAAGAATTGCTTATTAAGTAAAATATGAAACGATCCAACAAATCTAGAAAACTCTTAAAATACATAAAATTCACACTATCGATTTGTAAATACATACTGTACTGAGTTGGGAGTCTTCGCTTGGACTTCGGCTGCGTTTCATTGCAAACATACTGGTAATAGACAGCTGCTTCCCATTTGAAGATCCTAATTTTGGTCTGTAAAATGTACAAAAAAAAACTAAATTTTATAAATAATTGCATTTATGTTCCTTCTGTGCTCTTAACAAGACCGAGCCAGTTTGGGGTCCCATAGAGGGCATGAGGAACTTTGCTTATGCTGTCAACCTATTGTTACACCACTAGGAGATAACCATGCTGTTGTAACCTTGTGAAGAAGTTAACCAAGTGCAAGATGCTCAATTATATATATTCTTAATTATTACTGCAATACAGCGGGGAAATGCTGCTGGCATCTTTGGCTCAATGCCGAAGGGGAGTATTTTTTTAAATTTATTTTAGTTTTAGTTTAATTAATTTATCTTGTAATATTTTTATATCTAAGTATGTAATTTAATTACACATAAAACAATGATTAAATTTAAAACAAATTAAAAACTTAACTATTCTAAATATATAAATTGAAAGTTATTAGTTATTGTATGAACAACATAGAGTGGTCACTAATGGTACGCACTATTATTAACCTCTTAACCTCTCTAGTCATTCTATTGTGAAAACCAACAAGGCTCACATGCCAACATCACTATCACTACATAGTATAAAATAAAGTCGCTTTCTCTGTCCCTATGTATGCTTATATCTTCAAAACTACACAACGGATTTTGATGTGGTTTTTTTAATAGATAGAGTGATTCAAGAGGAAGGTTTTTATGTATAATTCTACACAGACGAATTATATATAAATGACCAACTTTAGCCTCGAAATAAATCCTTCTACAATGAAACTAAAAATCAAGTTTGTTTGTCATTTGTTTTTTCTGTGGTGTACAGAGCCCATGGCACAGAGTTAATGTTATTCGCAAAGAAAAGGTGTTCTGATATATATCAGAAACAAAAGGTATCAGCTACAACACGATACAGAACCAGGTATTCCGGGTGCCCTGGTTTGATTATGACAGCCTACTCAGGGATCTACTTGTGTGGGCATTTAGGGTGAGGTCAGGTCATGTGTCATTTAATATTTTTTAATATTAATGAGAACTGCTCAATCCCCAATGTGCATGCATTGTGGCAAAGTGGAGGATTTAATCAAATTTTTGATGGAATGTGAAATGACGAAGTATAATAGAGAGAGGTACTTTAATGGCCTGTTTAATGGAGCAGTTAACACGACATGAAGTTTTCCAGCATCAGAAAATGCAGTACGAATATACAGGATCCTGAAATACTTCTTTGCAGCCAGAGAATCTGGTAGTGAACAGGGGAGTATTTGATGAATCTGACCCAAGAGACATCCAATGAGGCTGGCATAGTCATACAGGTCCACATAAGCCTCGTATATAATTATAGATTAAAAAAAAAGAATAATGCAAATATAAAATTAAGCAAAATAGGTTTATCAAGTAAAATTGCATGCTCCCATCTCTGCGCATACACCTGTTTGCCAGTGATTAAGATTATGTAAGGTATGTACATAGGAATGCTATCAGATCAACCGGCCCGAGGTTGGTTAAAATCGCCTTGCAATACATAACAACATACACAATTAGGTAGTTGCATGTGAAGCTAATTTAAGGTGTTAATAACATAATTCTTTCAAAACTCTGTTCTCTAAATCCTTTGTTTGGCTGTGAACGAGAACAAAATTTGCAAAGCATATTGTTACAGTGCAATTATGGATACCTATAGAGGTACCACATATTAAATTCCTTTTAAACCAAATTTAAGACACGTTTAGCCATTTTGTCGAGAATGACAATTGAGTAAATTAGTAAAACATTACTTACTTGTTCTGCGTACTTCTCTTATTTTTTGATTTTGGACTGCCGTTCCCATTAATTTCGCCGACAAGTTCGGCAGTAGAAGGCATGTTTACAAAGTATGGCTGTCTGTACTCAGTCAATTTTCTCAGGTTTAGTTAAATCACATATTAAATAGACACAATTTACAACATTTTATTGACAAACAATACTGAAACATGCATAAGTTTAATAATTCCAACATTGCAATGATTTATATGTTAACTAAATAATTGGAATTTCTATAACGAACGAAAATGGCGCGAAAATCGCGAAACCGACCGTCTATGACTTGATGACTGATTGTAAGAACATCGCATCGCTATCCGTCCTGTCAGTGATAAAAGCATAGATATATTTCCTTTATCTGTGGAACGCAGTCCCCCAAACGATCCCAAAGAGAAGAATTTCCTCTCACATACGACGTCAAGTACTTGACGTAGACATGAGGGATCAAGTGCGGTATAAATTATAGCGTATAACGTCACTACTTTAAAAGACTTCTCGAAATCGCTAATCTAGATACGATATTTTTCAAAGTAGTAATGATAAGCAAAATTGAAACGAGTTTTCTATGAAGTGCGGTTTTATTTCGCAGATAATTGATACGCTTCCCACACTTTTCACAAAATGAGATGCCAAATAACAAACATTGAAATGATGTTGAAAAATATAGTTGTTAGGAATCCTAGGAATCACACCTCAAATTTTATTTCAAAACTTCTGGAAATGGACAATGTAATAAAACTGGCTGCTTTGCAAAATCTTTGTACTGATCACGCGCACTCTGTGGTATTTTTTTGACTTTGACAATTGTAATGAGCAGAGCAGTTGACAGAAAAAAAGATGAATGAATTTATTTCTTAATTTTTATTTGTCCTTGCTTAGGATTTTCAGTAATTATGATTAGACGTAAATTTATTTTCTTATGCAAATCCAATTATAGACTATTTTCGTCTTTAAGTCAACCGGATATTGACATAGGATATTATTGTGATGTAAAAAACTTTTCAGAGGTTAAGCAAAACATTACCTTACGAAAAGGTGTTGGGAATTTAGACAAAGTTCTGGATATTTACAGTAGTCTTAAAGCTAAAGATGTGTCTGATAGTGCACGTGAACTATTAGAACAAGAATTCTATAAGGAGTTGATCAAACTGCCAAATAAAACTCATCCTTCAGTTCGTGAATATAAAGATGAGCCACGTCTTGTGCACGAACTCAATGGAAAAAGAGATTTTGGAAATCACACTCCACTAGAATTTAGCGAAATCACTCGTCTCATGAATCTTATGAGGACGGATAAATTGGGACAGACATGTGGACATAAAAGTTATTATTTCTTAGGAGAACTTGCAGAATTAGAAGAAGCATTGATAAAGTATGCAGTTACATATTTGATAAAGGAAAACTTTAAATTAATTTCTGTGCCAGATATCTTACCAAAGAATGTCTTAGAGAGTTGTGGTATGTCAATAAATAGTGACCGTACTCAGGTATGTAATTTTACCATTTTGAACCAAGTTCAATATATTATTACTAGCTTATCACACTTATTACTGTTTAATTTTTATCATTACATAATGATATTATATTCAACATAATATGTAGATTGTGTAGTTTAGTACCATCACTGGACTTTGAATGTTTTAAAAAAAACTTCACATTCTCACAAACTTGCTAATGTTAAGTTGATAATGATAATGCTACTTGTTTCCTATTAACCATAGTTTTTTTTTTACTTAAGATTTACTCTCTTGATCCAATCTACCATGGATCAGATCTTTATCTCTCTGGCACTGCTGAGATGTCACTAGCTGGGTTATTGATGAACTCTGTCCATCTGGTGAAAGATCTGCCTCTTAAGTTGGCAGCAGTAAGCAGATGTTTTCGAGCTGAGACTTCAAATATTATTGAAGAAAGAGGAGTGTATAGGTAATTATGATTGATTGCAAAAGAAGTGATCAAAAATTTTAAACATAGTAGTGTTCATTATCATTTACAGGGTGTTACAAAACTACCCTTAAAGCCGAAAGGAGGTTAAATGGGGCCTTATAACGAGTCCATTCGCAATATTTAAGAACCATAGTTACATTGTATAACATACCCCAAAAAAATTTAAAAATATTATTTTCACTGATGTGCAAACCCTATTTCAATAAAATTAAAGAGTGAACCACGCAGAATCTACCTACCTAAAAAAACTCGAATCAGTTGTAGGATATCGATTAGAAGATTCAAAATTGACAACATTTTTTTTTTCAACTTGACATTTTTTGAAGCCAGTACTTGAGTATGATGACATCCGTGTATTGAGGTAGAAAACATTTATGAATGAAAAATAGAAAAACTATTAATGTAGACAATTATTAGGTAAAATAGGTACGTAGTTCTGTTAAATAATCTGGTTCCCTGACATGACAGCTTACTAGGGTTGACAATATTTTTTTGGCTTTAATAATCAATTATATTTTTTACGGGGTATTTTGTAACACATTGTATATGATATCAGGGTTTGTTAGGGTAACCTTGAATTAGCCCAAGTTATAATAACTGCTTCATTTCAATGTATTTAAATGTTCAGTGTAAAGATTATGAAGGAAGAAACTAATCTTAACCAAACACAGATCCTACTGATATAAAACCTAGTAATAGTTTTTATTGGTATTTTTGCAGAGTGCACCAGTTCACCAAAGTAGAAATGTTTTCTGTAACCACACCAGAGCAGTCTGAGGAAACACTGGAATATCTAAGAAACATACAGGAAAAATTGTTTGCTCCTTTGGGAATCAACATGAGGGTGTTAGATATGCCTCCACACGAATTAGGAGCCCCTGCCTATAGGTAATTTATAGAAAAATTGTAGGTGAAAAACTTACTAAGGAGTACATGCACTGACTTGTTTGTGAAGAAGTAGGAGAGGAGTATATAACCTAAAAAATCAATGACTATAGAGCAACCGCTTAAACGAGTCCTCGCCCGCGCGGGTACAGGGGTGTAGGGTAGAACGACAAAAGAGTCGGACAGCGGTGCTGGCGGGTAGTGCGCCTGCTGCCTGCACGTCTTGGCCCCCTTTGTCGCCTACCCTGCGCCCTGTGCCGCGCGGGCAAGGACTCATTTAAGTAGTCAGTCTATAGGAAAGCGAGTCCAAAGCCATTTTTTACTCTGACTTGTCATATTTTTATATTTTTTACTATTTAAGATTTGACTAGCTAAAATTATTATGTAAACTGATGGAACTAAAAATACTATATATTTTTTTAGAAAATATGACATAGAAGCATGGATGCCAGGCCGCAACAGTTACGGAGAGATATCTAGTTGTAGTAACTGCACAGATTATCAATCCAGGAGGTTAAATATCACATTCAACGAAAATAATGCAACCAATTATGTGCATACATTAAATGGGACAGCATGTGCAATACCAAGACTGTTGATAACCCTGCTGGAAACACATCAAGACCCTAAGGGAAAGATATTCATCCCGAAAATACTGCAACCGTTCATGAAAGGCAAACAGTTTATTACGAAAAATAACGCAGTACCAGATTTGAAGTTGATGAAATTAAAAAAATAGTTATTAGTGTTTATTTTATTTGTTTTCTCTTTTTGATTTATTGAAGTACTTAAGTGGCTGTAGTAACACAAAGAAGCACAGAAACATAAATTTATACACACCATACTCAAATATTTTTCTTTAGCTTAGTTTATATTCAGTTAAAACAGCAAATCCTTTCCATAGGTGAAACATTTACTGTAACCGCAGATAGATACAGTTTGATGTGAAGATAATTAGTTCATGGTGGTCTAGACCTAGGTATACTTTACTAATTATCTTGATTTTTTACCGTTTTCTTCTTTAACTCCTTGTGTTGCTTAGAAAATTTCTTCATTTTAGCCTTAAACATTGTTATATCCACCTTGGGCTCAGGTGCAGTAGAAGGTACAACTGTCTTTTCTTCAGGTGGAATGAAATTCTTTTGCCTCTGCTCAGCTCGGGCCTTCTTATTCTGCTCTTGTTTCTCCTCCCTGTCATGTCGCCTCTTTGCTTTCTTTTGTTCATCTTTAAGGAAGTACTCGCCTGTAGCCAATTGTTTATCAATCTTACTTTCAGGCTGAGCTGGTGGGAAGGGAGTGTATGGCTTCTTCTGTACCTTCTTTTTAGGTTGCTTCCTTGGTACATTCTTACTCTTGAATGTGGGCAGGAATCTATCCCAGCTTTCATTTTTTAATCTTGGATCTTTCATAAGCTCCCTTTTGATCATTAAACTTTTGATATTGTACATTGGATGGATGTTTTTCATTGTATCTTCTACAATGCGTCTCACTTGGACCAAGCCTTTGTATGGGCCCACAGCAGAAACTGTATTTCCCTGAACAAGTACATAACACTCTGTCAGTAGTTCAATAGATTTAAGTGTCACTCCATTTGGTCCTATGAGCCGCTGTCGTCTCTTTAAGAATGTTTCCTTCTTGCGCACAAAGGAATTTATTTTGATAATGTCACATCCAATTTCATCATCAAGAACCCTGACAGCTTGCTCAAAAGGAACACTCCTTGATAATAGTTTCATCAGATCTCGGGCTTTGATGATTATATAGGGATCCCACGTTTTCCTTGTTGTTTTTACAATGATACTGCCTTCAATAAGATCCAGTTCGGCCACAATATGATGTTCCTTTAATACTTTCTGAACGAGAGGCCAACATTCCTTTAGATATTGTTCACGATATTTGGGAAATAAAGTTGCAAATTTACTCTCTTCTAGCAGACCATGTGGGTTATCTTCCGAGGTGAATTTAGGTATTTTCATTGACCACGCATTATCAACCGGGCCTTTCTCTTCTAATTCACTGTCGGATTCTTGCATTTCGACTTAAAAAGTCCTCAAAAACTTCCTTTACTGGTCGAATTCAGTAAGATGTAACCACTACAACCTCCTTGACATTTGACTGACAGTGACAGCAACAAATTACCATGCACGCGTGTAATTTTTTTTTTTTATATTATTCACCCCTTTTGGGATAGGCAAAGGAAACAGGGTCCATACAGCCAGGTCTTTTGTCTATTTTTAATTCATCAGTTTTGTATTAAAAGGCCGAGCGTGTTTAAAGTGTTACCAACGTGCGGCCAGGAATACGCGCTCAAAAATAAACGTCCTGTAAATACTTTCTCCTATTGAACTTGCGTACAGTAAACAATATTTCGGGTCGTGCATTACAAGGTGCACCGGGAGCCCGTATTTATTTAAAAGCATAGATGCATAGACCTTAACGCCATGCCATACATACACAAATCACGTCTTCATCCCTTACGGAGCCATAACTTTAATTAAATTAAAGTGAACAAAAAATATTTACCTTGCTACTCCGCTACTCACGTGCAAGATAACCAAGCCTGTGCGTATATACATATAATATATATTATCTTTTTCATGATTTGCATGTGTAACAGTTGTGCTTGTTGTCAGTGTGTCGCATTAGTGTGTTATGTGTTTTATGTGGCAGTAGTGGAGAGAGGATTAGCAATTTTTTGTTCATTGAAATTTACCTCCGCATAGTAATGCCTGATTCAATAAAATATTTAAATTACAGTGTCAAAAAGTCACTTGTGGGAATTACTATAAGTTTTATTTGCGCAAATATGTGTACAAATGTATCGTGTACTTATTCCATTCTATTCATGAAGTTAGTTATAAACTTGTAAATTTTAAACAAATTTAACACGCACTAAATTATTTTACACATTATTTGGGTGGTACAAATGTTTGATTAATTCTTTAGTAAATTTCAAAGACGCAGCATGCGTTTTCGTTTTAAATTTTTATACAGTACATAATTACCTAAAGATTTTGAATTGTGGCGCCTTATATTAAAACAGGTTATCTAACTTACTCCAATATATTAAATACTGAAAAAACAATGCGTATTTTTTATTGAGTGGCAACATATTTGTGTAAAATTGATTATATCAAACATACTCGGTAAAATACTGTACAATTGTACTGATCGTTTATACTGCTCTCAACACCATTTAGATAATGTATTTATACCGTCTACACAGTATTTGCCCACAATTTTCATAGGTCACTCACAACATACGGATTTTTAAATTTGAAAAGATTCAGTTTTTAAGTTGGTCACTCTGACTGAGCTCTACCGGGGACTAACCATTACTTCGCGTAGAGACCCCTACAGCCAATCGGCGATCTATAAAACACTTTCGAATGCTTTAAACCAATAGCATCGAATTATGTGTTCGCTTGTAGGTTTACGTTAGTTCCTTTGCGTTGCGAGTATTGGGATTTATTCTAGAATCCTGTCTCAGTCATCAAAACAGCGGTTTCCTTGATAATTACTGCGAGACTTACAGCCACAAGGTTGCACAGCGGGTTTTAACAGAAATGGTTGGTCTCCGCAACCAATGAGTGTTTCTCATTTCCAATTTTTTTCGTTCGTTTATTTTTTGTAATAATTTCCACCAGCCAGCTAGGGCAGCCAGAGCCAGTCCGATCTCAACCAGATAAGCTAGCCAAGCTGTAAGCTGTAACAGCTGTAAGTCGCAGCAGATTAAAACTTCTAATTCACCTTGTTTTGCGGTAAGTACTCAATTATATTTTGCACTCAATAGGTAATGGTCATTAACAAAAAACACTTTTCTTTACATAACTATTTTAAATAGATTTTGTCGACGGGAAACGGTCGAAATTATCATTATCTTTTAATGTCGATATTTATTTAATGGATTATTATACAAAGTGCTCTGTTTAAACCGAGTCCGTGTTTCTGTCAGCCAGCTTTAATTATTGTTATTGTCAAATTTTGCGTTATCAAAGTCCAGTAAATGTCGAAACTATGATGTAGGTATGTATAATAAAATAGTAGGTATAATAAAATTAAAGGAGATAAGATTTCAAGTTCTGTATTTTGTAATGTTGTTCATTTTTCGCTACTTTTGCACTGCGTAACCTAATATTTTAAATTTCTACCTAACATAATGTTTGTGGAAGTAAATATGTTCTAAATGTTAGAGGTACGGTGAGAGGTACCTATTGTCTCGGAGGAATTATTGTAGCTACCTATTAAAAATTCAAACGTCGAATTTGCTAACCGTTTGGTTTCAGCAAATAGTACGACTTCACGAAAAAGGCACGAGGTTCTCTATCACAATACGATTGTACCTATATTTTATTGTTTGTACTATTAGTACTTACGTTACATGGACTTTGTCTGCGAATAGGTAATTATTTTTTCATCTCAGCACTTCAAACAGGCGGGTTTTACTAATTCCAGACAGTGACAAAAAAAAACTCTTTTGCTTTGAGCGTGAGACTTAACTAACTTTTAAATTATTTTTTAATTCCGAGGTCAGTGCTGCGGGTCTATTCACATAATTCGATAAAACCAGTTTGATTCCCTTTTTATTAATCAATCACTTTAGAACATTACTTCAGCTACTGTAATTTGTAGACATTACCTAATGCTACCGCTATCTGTTCCTCTAACGTGGCCTTCAGGACACAGGTCTAACCTAGTGTGAGAACCGCTGATACTTTAGTTACCATACCAGTGTTTTGTTAACCATTTAAGTTTCAAACAATATAGGAATCCCCTCATACGAATTTAAAATTGTTTGGTAAATAAATAAACTTTATCATTATTATTATATACAAATTAAGTACCTAATATTAAAGTTTTGGAGATGTAAACTTTGCCATCATCTGTATTTTTAACATTCTACACAATTTTACATAACTTGACGTCTCTTGATCTTGCTGTACGATGGCCACGTTAGCTACTTATCTAAAATGTTACCTCCCAAACTAAATACGTTAAATCAACATTGAAGTCTCACCGAACGACAGTATCCGCTCGATAGGTACAATAATGTTATTACTTAATTACCTACTTACTTATTTAATGTCAAACAATGATTGATAAAACAATGGGTTTGTTGACATTCATAACTATTTATATTCCAAACTAATAATAATACTGAATTTAATATTATTATCAAAAAACAAAACCGGGAAATAAGGTGGAAGGACTCCTTACACTTGACCGTGTTGATTTGTCTTATCGCTGTGCACTTATGTTACATATAAGATTGTTCCCCAATAAATACTTACAACGGTGTCAGCAAACTACTGCGTAATTTACTGAATGCACAATCTGCTCGTGTTCACCAAAGATATTAGTAATAGTAGTAGGATATGATTATCCCTTGGGATGTTAACCGATCTGGAGCAGGTCGCACTTAATTTTGAGTCCAAAAGTCTAATGAAACCTCTACAAATATCTAAGTTCTGTAGACAGCCTTGAAGTTCGTATGTAGGTATTCAACTGTTTATTATTAACGTATCTAAGATATTTGTAAAAGCAATATTCACGAGGAAATGAAAATCGAAAGTAAATAATTAAGTTGTTCAATGTTTTTCTTTTTAAGAGCGAAATAACAACACCGATATTCTTTCCATACTTCTCGCAGGTTGCATTCACCTCAGTGGCGTAGCGTGGGTCTCGGCCTCCCGGGGCGGATGAAAATTTAGCCGCCCCATTGCTTACGTATTTCAAATATTTATACGATTTTTTTTGATATTATTGTTATTTATTCTGAAATTTTGCAGCCCCCTAAAAGTCCCGCCCGGGGCGGGCCGCCCCCCCCCCTCCGCCCCTACTACGCTACGCCACTGATTCACCTTCTAGACTAGTATCGCGTTATTTTGGTACTTAGACAACTCCGATGTTGCATGTATGGGTCACCCACACGCTTAAAGTACTACATACATTATTTTCTATTCGTCATTATACATAGTTATCACGGTAAAGACAGCCATCCTTCTCTTGTACTAACTGCAAAACTCAACTCGCATTACTGAGGATCCAGTGTTTATTTGTCTCCACAATGACATTCCAGACAGAACTTTGTATATTGTATCGTAAAATATCACAACAAACGCCCACTATTCAACGACAAATCAACGATCTCCAATCAATCATTTTGAATAGCAATGCTCCAAGAAGAATTTTAATAATAAGATCACGTTAAACGTGGCATTTAGGTCCTGTTACCGTTACCCCAGGCTCCGTCTACCCCGTAAGGGATAAATACGTGATTAATATGTGTGTATGTATTTATGCTATATGCCCATAGTATAAGATATGTGTACATTATTACTTGCTTTAACTGATTATTTACTAAACACGCCCAATCAAAATCAAATTAACATATATGTCGGCGCAGGGCGTCCTTAAGTGTGTAGCGATTGCTACAAGCGCAGGCGACACGCATTCCTAGTTCAATGTTTACATTAACAACATAAACCTTGATTGTAATTTGGACACAGAGAAGTCTTTGTCCGTAGAAACGGGGCAGTGTGAGGTGTTTAAAGTAAACACTGCTGAACGTAGCCGTGGGTCTGACTGTGGAATGAAATTTGATGCACGTGCTTTTGTTCTGATCTGAATCCTCTGGGGCATTCAGGGTCGATCCATGGTTGAGACGGGACGTATGCTCCCTGACCGTGTTGTGTGAAGTACCACTTGACGTGACCCACGGATTCGTTTCCGTTTCAATTAGAGTTCTTAGTTTAAGAACTTCTTAGTGTTAAGACTTTACGAACCTGTGTTATAACGTCAGTTAAGTGACTGAGTGACATTTATTTTAGTGCTACTGACACTGCTGGGCGGTTTGTTTTTTTATCGTAATTATAATTGTTGAAATTGGACTTGTGTGCGTGATTGTACCCATTATTCCGCCCACTATACATGGATCACAGAAGCAACACTTCTGACGCTTTGGCGGCCCAAGCCACGACATATAGATACGAAGTTTTGAAAATTGCAATGGACAATCTTTCGTTATGGAAACTTACTAAAATGCTTGTGAAAGTTCCCGGTTTTTTTGAGAATATTATATTTTTTTCATAATAAATCAAGTTTCTATTGACTATCGTATTTTCCGGGATAAAGTGTCATATATTATGTGACGATACTGACGACGTAAATATAAATCATTTAGGTAGGTATGTGCCTGATTTAATTGAAATTCGTCAAGCAGTTTAAGCGTGATAGAATACATGTTAGAATACGTGATAGAATACAAATTTCAAGTCTCTTCTTTTCTTAATGATACTTACTTAAGATACCTAGTTACCTTAAGATATATTTAATTACTAGCTTCTGCCCGCGACTTAAACCTTCCTCTCGAATTACTTTATCTATGAAAAAAACCGCATCAAAATCCGTTGCGTACCTAGTTTTAAAGATCTAAGCATACATAGGGACAGACAGCGGAAAGCGACTTTGTTTTATAGTATGTACCTAGTGATAGTGATGTAGAAACTTCCGCAATTTGGCACACCGGTCGTTTATACACTGGATCAACACATAATCCCTTCCATGTTGGGCTGGAAGCAAAGAAAAACGTAGAATGCTACTCTTCTAGCGCCGATGGAAAAGCCCGTCCAGGGAATGTGCGAAAATCTTAGGAATCATGTTATAGGCGTTGGCAGCTATCAACCCATCACTATTTTAATTACCCTTTCAACATGCCCACAATCATGCTAAACGTGGCCTAGGTCCTGTTACCTTAGATTCTGTCTACCCCGTAAGGGATACAGACGCATGTATGGACACATAAGATAGTTTTTTCTGGAATAATTTCATAATCCCCGCGGGATAGCGATAATTAAATTATCCGCAGACGAAGTTGTGGCTGCTTGCGCGAAGTATGAGGCATATTTTGTTTTGATTTTATATGAATTAACTATGAGTGCAATAATAACTGTTGAGATAGCATAGCACAGTAGGTATTCCAACTTCCGCATCATAATAATGACTAACGATTCAATTGTGGACACAGTTTGTACTTTAATTTGCTTATCATTTAAACTGATAATGTCAGGAGGAAGAGGATTTAAATATTATTCCACACTCGAAAATGATTATCATATTCTTAAGCTTTTCTACCCTTAAAACTACCCCTAAATTAAAACAGTAATATATATGATTACATATTTAAAAATCATTTAATTTAGAGTAAAAAAATTCCATTTATTGAATAAAATATTTACAAATTATATAAAATTGTAATATTATTATTAAAATACAATATTATTATTCATAGCTGTTGCCCGCGACTTCGTCCGCGTGTGATTTTGTGATACTGACGGCTTTTCTCGATGTCAAAATTATTATTATTATGACTATTAACTTCGTCACGTGAACCACTGAAAGTGTACGAAACTATACTTTTAGAATTACGTCATGAAAATAATAATTCGTGACACGGAATCTTGAAAAAAAATCAGGTGTAAACTGGTTAATGACTCATCACATTTATTTATACCTTATTTTACAAATAGTTTTATTTATAGTTTGGTTTAGGTATAGTTTCTTTATTCAAAAAAAGCTAAGTACAGTTATAGTTACATCACTATTAATTTCGCCAAACTATGACGCTTATTGGCGAAAGTACTGCGCTCACTTTAACGATATTTGTACCCTGATTAATTTAAAAAATTAAATCTATTCTAACCAAATAATACATTTATAAATGTTTACCTGATTTTACTTTACGACTAACAATTCATTTACTAATCCGTTTTACTTAATATTTTGCGACTCAATTTTTTCTAGCAGAAGCTTTTTTAAAGTATTTTCTTGGTTTAAGTACGTAATTACAGATTATTAACACTAATTATCATTCTACAAATTAATTTCCTACAGGGGCCTTGCCATGATGTCTTAATGCGATTCAGTTTAGGTTCGCTCGCTTCGCTGTCAGATTCATACTAAAAGCACCAACTTTCTATACATATAATAAAATCGTTGAGACCAAAAAATCTGTACATTGAAGATTTAAAAAAAAAAACCGACCAGGATGACTTAAAATCGGTAACTGAACATATTAAAACCATTTTTAAAATTTTTGTTTGTTTGTTTGTTTGTTTGTTTGTTTGTTTGACTGAGCATCACGTAAAAACTACTGAACGGATTTTGATGAAATGTTCACACATCGATTTCAATAAATTCAGAATAGGATATAGGCTACAGACATTTTGGAAAATTTTGGAAAAAGGGGGTGAAAAGGGGGGTTAAAGTTTGTATGAAAAAAGAAAATTAGATTATTCTAGAATCATGAAACTCAGAATAAATACTTATTAATAAAAATAAAGAAATACCTGTTTTAGCATTTTTTTTTAATCTCATCCAGAGACGCAAAAAAGAGGGTTTTGTGTTTAAAATTAATTAACTTCATATACCTATATAATAAAAACCAATGAAGTGTAACCTTTTAAAGTTGCTATATAATACTTCCAATTTAACACAGGTAAATATAATTTCTCAGTTTTCTTGAAATTTGATTTTTGAGGTGATTACGCACAAAATAGCGGAACTCAATAAAATCAGCTTTCCTCGGTATAAGTAGTTGGTAATAATTACAAACAAAATAATACTACGAAGAAAATAGATAGATACTAATGTACATAAGACATATAAGCGGAAAAGTGTGTCAATTGTGAAAAAACATAAATAAAATATTTACATGCTGTACAGGTATTTTTTCAAGGAAGACATTTTTGTCAAACCTAAATCAACCTAAATTGGCGTCCTAAATTGTGTTCTTTACCTAACACCTAAAGTTCAATATGCAATACCGTTACTTTGTTTTTATTTATTGCGCCATTATTCACAACGCGTTCGGTTTTCGAACGCACTCTTATTTGAAAACCTGATAGTATTATGAGGGCGGCGTGAAACGCTTGGCTGTATGTTCTTCGTACCTTTGCCTAAAAAAGGCAAAATCAAAAGGCACGTTTACGCCTGCGGTACGAACATGTCAGAATTTTATTGTGAAACCAGCTTCTGCCCGCGACTTCGTCTGCGTAGAATTATACATAAAAAACCTTCCTCTTAAATGACTATCTATTAAAAAAACTGCATCAGAATCCGTTGTGTAGTTTTGAAGATATAAGCATACATAGGGGCATAGGGACATAGGGACAGAGAAAGTGACTTTATTTTATACTATGTAGTGATAGTGATAGTGATGATAGTGAAGTTGGTGCTTTTAGTAATTTTATTTTAGTATGAATCTGACAGCGATCGAACCTAAACTGAATTGCATTAAGACTTCATGGTAAGGCCCCTGTAGGTAATTAATTTGTAGAAAGATAATAAGTGTTAATAATCTGCAACTACTTACATAAACCAAGAAAATAAATTAAAAAAGCTTCTGTTAGAAAAAAAATAGTCGCAAAATATTAACTAAAACGGATTAGTAAATGAATTGTTAGTCGTAAGGTAAACATTTATGTATTATTTGATTAGAATAGATTTAATTTTATCGTTAAAGTGAGCGCCGTATTCGGCAATAAGCGTCATAGTTTGGCGAAATTAATAGTGATGTAACTAGAACTGTACTTAGCTTTTTTTGAATAAAGAAACTATAAACAAAACTATAAATAAAACTATTTGTAAAATAAGGTATAAATAAATGTGATGAGGCATTAACCAGTTTACCCCTTTTTTTTTCAAGGTTCCGTGTCACAAATTATTATTTTCATGACGTAATTCTAAAAGTATACTTTCTTACACACTTTCAGTGGTTCACGTGACGAAGTTAATAGTTATAATAATAATAATTTTGATACGAGAAAAGCCGTAAACTATCACAGAAACACACGCGGACGAAGTCGCGGGCAACAGCTAGTTCACAATAAAATTCTGACATGTTCGTAGCGCAGGCGTAAACGCGCCCTTTGATTTTGCTTTTTATACGCAAAGGTACTAAGAGCATGTCAGCCTAGCGTTTCGCGCCGCCCTCATAATAATATCAGGTTTTCAAAAACCGAACGCGTTGTGAATAATGGCGCAATAAATAAAAGCAAAAGTAACGGTATTGCATATTGAACTTTAGGTGTTAGGTAAAGAACACAATTTAGGACGCCAATTTAGGTTGATTTAGGTTTGACAAAAATCTCTTCGTTGAAAAAACGCCTGTACCTACAGCATGTAATTATTATAGTTATTAATGTTTTTTCACAATTGACACACTTTTCCGGCTATATGTCTTATGTACATTTGTATCTATCTATTTTCTTCGTAGTATTACTTTGTTTGTAATTATTACCAACTACTTATACCGAGGAAAGCTGATTTTCTTGAGTTCCGCTATTTTGTGCGTAATCACCTCAAAAATCAAATGTCAAGAAAATTGAGAAATTATATTTACCTGTATTAAATTGGAAGTATTATGTAGCAACTTTAAAAGGTTACACTTCATTGGTTTTTATTGTATAGGTGTATGAAGTTAATTAATTTTAAACACAAAACCCTCTTTTTTGCGTCTCTGGATGAGATTAAAAAAAAATGCTAAAACAGGTATTTCTTTATTTTTATTACTTAGTATTTATTCTGAGTTTCATGATTCTAGAACAATCTAATTTTCTTTTTTCATAGAAACTTTAACCCCCCTTTTCACCCCCTTTTTCCAAAATTTTCCAAAATTTCTGTAGCCTATATCCTATTCTGAATTTATTGAAATCGATTTGTGAACATTTCATCAATATCCGTTCAGTAGTTTTTACGTGATGTTCAGTCAAACAAACAAACAAACAAACAAAAAATTTAAAAATGGTTTTAATATGTTCAGTTACCGATTTTAAGACACCCTGGTCGGTTTTTTTTTAAATCTTCAATGTACAGATTTTTTGGTCTCAACGATTTTATTATATGTATAGATACATATACACTTTAGTTTTGGATAAGTCAGTACTTCCATACTAATCCTACTGATAGTATAAATGCGAAATTTTGTGAGTATATTGATGCACCTAAAGATGTTTGTTACTCTTTCATGTCAGAATGACTGAACAGAACTGACACAGGATAAAATATTGGCCTCGAATAACACATAGGCTACTTTTTTACCCCAGAAAATTGTGTAGTTTTTGTGTAATTCTCTGCTGATGAAGTCGAGGGCAACAGCTAGAATACTTATCATAAAATGTTGCTTAAATGCTTGTCTGCTACCAATTCACGCTTAAAATGCTGAACCGATTCCGTGAAATTTGGTATGTACATAATATAGTTTCAGTAACGGGAAAGGAAATAGGACAGTTTTTATTCCGGGAAATGCTCAGTTCCCGCGGGATAGCGATAACGATAACGTAGAGAAGACGAAATATTTATTTAAGTTTTTCTTTACATTACAGATACAATTTTCAGTACTTCTGCAGTCTCTGCACTGCATTACCTACAAAATGAGTGATTTTGGCGGACCAGGTAAGTTTTAAAATAAATAATAAATAAATATCTTGGAACAAATTACACCAATTGACCCAGCCCCAAACTAAGCAAAGCTTGTACCTACTGTAACAACTAGAGTTTGTTTGTACAAAGGTTTGTATAAACAACTCTACATGCTGGCAGGTAATGCAATTATTTGTAAATTTGATTTTAGAATTTTAATAGAATAGAAGAAACAAAGTGTTTTCTCAGGGCATTACCTGGACAGCTGCCTCCGAAGGCATGATGATTGTTATTTAAAGACTTAAGCTCCTAAAATAGAATAAACGGCTAAAAGTCCGTAACAGTTTTCATTTATAAAATTACGCGTTGCGTTAGATCCCCGAACTTACGCCCGAATCCAGGAGTTTCCTGTTAAGTTAATAGTGTAGACCTGGCTACAACCCTCACACTACTATAGGTACCAGGCAACGAACACCTACTAAAATAAATTAAAGTATGTGAAAACAATGGATTTTATTCATTTTAGACATCATGTTTCATAGTCATTTACTGCTTAAGACTTACACAATCGATATTTAAATAGAAATAACGTAAGTTTATTTTTTCCAAAACAACCGGGTTCGATTCCCGACCTGAATACAGGTTTTTTTAAATGTATGAATGCAGTTTTTCTTGTTATTAAAATCGATGACATGGTTCCTAAGAACAGATCTTCGTATGTCTTATAGTTTCAGACTTTCCCATACTGACCGATTTCAATGAGACACCCTGTATACTAGCTGTTGCCCGTGGCTTCGCCCCCGTTCCTGGTTTTTTAATCTGTTCGCCGCCACGTCAAATACAAGAGACGTCACCCATACGCCAGACTTCTTTAGTGCGATGCCTTAACTTTAACCTAAACCCAATTGAAAGAAGGTTGCTTTTGCATTGAAGTAATGGGCGTAGGTATAGATCATTGACGTTAAACCTGCGGTGTAATTGGCGTGGAAAAGGTTAAATGTTTTCTCTCCGTTTAAACCTTCCCTGGAATGGAACAAAATGTTTCAAACAAAACTAAATATTTCAATCGGTAAGCCTTTCTCGAGTTTCAGCGAGAAAAAAAAAAAAACGAACAGCAATTTATTTATCTTTATATTTACCTATGTAGATTGGAAGATACATTATGTAGAATGAATGGCAATTTGGATAGGTAGTTAAATAAATGGAAATGTTTCTCTAGTTAGCAAAAAAGATTGTTCTGTTTGTTGAAGAAAAATGTTATTTTTGACAAAAACTCTTTATTCAGGTCCGTCGCGAGAGAGGGCAGGGAGAGGAGCAAGAGGGAGTAGCCGGCCCTGGCGGGGTCGGGGGTCGCGCGGCTCTAGGGGTGGGGGCGCCGGCGCCAGCCCGCGCGCCGCCAGCCAGCCGCCGCCGGGCAGGCCTCCCCAGCGCCACCAGCGCGACAGGTGTACGTATCCCAAACAACAATAGTTATTTGAAATGACATGAGAGAGAGAGAGAGAGAGAAACATTTATTTACACACATTCGATACACGTACAATTATAATAGGAAGAAATACAATATACTTAGGAACAGTACCGATATGGTGTAAAATGGGCCCCACTCAGCATAATGTTGCGGCAAGCCGCAACGCTGTTTTTCAGTAGGACCCAGATAAAATAAAAAAAACTAAACATATAAAATACACATACACTGCACATAACACACACACACACACACACACACACACACACACACACACACACACATGAGACCCTTTCCTGAGCGAAGCCGTAAATACGTGCCTGCCGCTGACGATCACTCCCCGTATCTGAATTACTTTGTAACTGAATTGCAATGACATGTGATCCTTTCCTGAGCGAATCCGTAAATACGTGCCTGCCGCTGACGATCACTCCCCGTATCTGAATTACTTTGTAACTGAATTGCAATGACATGTGATCCTTTCCTGAGCGAAGCCGTAAATACGTGCCTGCCGCTGACGATCACTCCCCGTATCTGAATTACTTTGTAACTGAATTGCAATGACATGTGATCCTTTCCTGAGCGAATCCGTAAATACGTGCCTGCCGCTGACGATCACTCCCCGTGTCTGAATTACTTTGTAACTGAATTGCAATGACATGTGATCCTTTCCTGAGCGAAGCCGTAAATACGTGCCTGCTGCTGACGATCACTCCACGTAATTGAATTGCTTTGTTACTGAATTGCAATGACATGTGATCCTTTCCTGAGCGAAGCCGTAAATACGTGCCTGCCGCTGACGATCACTCCACGTAATTGAATTGCTTTGTTACTGAATTGCAATGACATGTGATCCTTTCCTGAGCGAAGCCGTAAATACGTGCCTGCCGCTGACGATCACTCCACGTAATTGAATTGCTTTGTTACTGAATTGCAATGACATGTGATCCTTTCCTGAGCGAAGCCGTAAATACGTGCCTGCCGCTGACGATCACTCCACGTAATTGAATTGCTTTGTAACTGAATTGCAATGACATGTGATCCTTTCCTGAGCGAAGCCGTAAATACGTGCCTGCCGCTGACGATCACTCCCCGTATCTGAATTACTTTGTAACTGAATTGCTTTGTAGGCGTAATATCATGTTGAGCTGTTTAAAAGCGTTTGTATCAAAACTCTATTTCCTTTACGGCTTCTGAGAACTCGTAACGATAACAATGCATATATTAATTATTAGTACATTGTATAGTCCATTCCAATTCATTTTAACGATTTTGTAAACCAAGTTGTGTTTGGACATTCAGTTGAGTTAGAGGCTCGCAATACCTACGCCATTACGTCAAGTCGTGTGTAGTGTACCTACTCGTATGTAAATGTAACACACTCATTATATTAAAAGGAAACTAACAATTAATCAATGAATGAAATATTTAATGAAAACTAGCTGACCCGGCGAACTTCGTACCGCCTAACAGTCGATTTTTTTTCATTTTTTTTATTTTTCTCTCTGTAAGAAACCATCCCCATACTTCAAGGAATATTCTAAAAAAAGAATTAGCGAAATCGGTTCAGCTGCTCTCGAGATTTACGCTTAGCAACATATTTTTCGGTTCATTTTTATACTATAGATAGTGAAAGGAAACTAACAATTAATAAATCAATGAAATATTTAATTAAAATAGGTCTTAGGAATCTAAACACAATTAAAAATAAGGGCTCTAGAGCTGTACAGAGCGGGAGCGGGAATGGGGGCCGTCGTCCCGCTATGCAGCGTCTTATATGTGCTCGGCGGTGACGTACCCTGGGCTGGCCGGAGGAGTGAATGTTGGGGATGATGGTGATGCAGCTAACAATATTTAATTTCTTTCAGCTAACCATGGGCCTGGGATACTGGGTGAATATGTTCATCCGCCAGGATACGAACACTATTTTGTACAGCAAACACAGCAAACACAACGCGATGCTCGTCAAGATCATAAGAAAAAGAAAGAGAAATCTACGGGATTTAAAATGTTGGAAGAAATGTCTCGGTCTGATAGCGTAGACATAATAGAGACCATAAATAAGCAGAAGCCATATTTCACGCATCTCCTGGAAAAACCGGTTGAAAAGAAAAAACAAGACATATTTGCTTTAATCTTACAGATTACAGCAAACATTTCCAAAACATCATTCGAAGAGTCCAAGAGAGTGCTTCTCCTTCAGATTTGCAACTCGAAATTTATGGACCATTTACAGCTTTACCTAACTCAACTGCCCTACTGTCGAAGTGAGCAGGACAAGTTCTTCAATGGCTATTATTGGAATAAGCAAACTGAATTTTGGGGGAATTTTGTGTCATTTTGCGAGTATATCATTAACGTGTCTCCGTCGACCGCCGTGCTTAAATGTAGGTCTCTGATCGAGGCTACCACGAAAATGTGCCTGGAGGGGTTGAAGGAGAAGCACGGCTTCGAGTTACAACAAGAATATGTTGAGCGGTTGACCATCATGAGGGACAATCTCAAAGTTTGTGAAGATGAGCCAGCAGTAAGTACATACATATACCACATATTATATTACAACTAGCTTCTGCCCGCGACTTCGTCTGTGTAGAATTATACATACAAACCTTCCTCTTGAATCACTCTATTTATTAAAAAAATCGCATCAAAATCCATTGCGTAGTTTTAAAGATCTAAGCATACATATGGACAGACAGACAGACAGCGGAAAACGACTTTGTTTTAGTAGTGACTAGCGACCCGCCCCGGCTTCGCACGGTATATTATGCATGTATTATACATATAAACCTTCGTCTTGAATCACTCTACCTATTAAAAAAACCCGCATCAAAATCCGTTGTGTAGTTTTGAAGATATAAGCATACATACGGACTTGGGGACAGAAAAAGCGACTTTGTTTTATACTATGTAGTGATTTAGGAGAGGTTATATGTATAAATTAAGTTAATAATTCAAAATTTTAATTTTATAGACCAAGAAGAAAAAGATGGTCGTAAATGAAGTGGATGAGCCTCCTGAGAGCTTCCGTGACTTAAGCATTCTGCCTACTCCAGGGGAGCTGATAGGCGACAGGCCGTACTTGCGGCCCAACGTCGTGAAAGGGGCGTATACAAACAAAGACCACTATTTGGACGTGCAATTCCGATTGCTGCGTGAGGACTGCTTTGGGCCACTGCGGGATGGTATTCGTAAGTTTGTTCGCCCTTTATTATTTTGTCCAAGAATCCGACGAGAATCCGACTACGTTGGCTTTTGTAGCATATTGGTTTTCTTGCAAACGTTAACTTATCCGATATTTAAAAAATGACCTTTTTTCCAAAAATGTACTTATACCACTTAACTTAAGTACCTAATGAAAGTACCTTGCAATTGCTATTTTACTTAAATCGTTAAAAGTAACGATGTGTAATGGCTTTTTTCGCAGATCAATTTATAGAGGATTCTAAAAGAAAGAAGTATGACAACATACGGTAAGAAAACTATTTTAAATAGAATATACTTAAGTAATATGTATTCTATATAGTAGTTTATCGTGTGAGATGGACTCTATTTAATATTATTTAAGGAAACTGTGCTAATATACGTTCATATTGAAAAGACTTTATTTTGGTTAAGTGACAGTGTCTAGTTGTAAACACACGGTTGCTAAGATACAAAACCATAGACATTACACTTTCCCTCACTTAAGAGAAAATAAGTCATGAGAAATCATGAGACCTCTCTCCACTTCCTAATTGTGCTCGTAAGCGGACGAACAAGGGTTTTGCCAGACCTTTAGTTAATATGTCTGCAACTTGTTGAGAAGTGCCTATTCTTTTCACCTCTATAGTTCCATCTAGTACCAGTTCTCGTACAAAGAAATGTCTGATACGTATATGTTTCGTTCTCTTATGGAACTCTGGATTGTGAGCCAATCGTACAGCAGCTTCATTGTCTACACTTAGAGTGGGTACTTGTTTTAACTCCGTCAGCTCTTGTAAAACTCTTGAGAGCCAGACTAATTCTCTTGCTCCTTCACTGGCGGCTACAAGCTCAGCTTCTGTGGTAGATATTGCCACTGACGTCTGCCTTTGGCTTAGCCAGGATATAGCTCCTCCTGAGTATCGACATACGACTCCAGTCGTGGATCGTCCTGTGGACACGTCTCCTCCATGATCAGCATCGCTAAAAGCTTCAAGTATGCCAGTTGAGAAACCACTTCTGTATTGGATCCCAAATGACATTGTCCCTTTCAGGTAACGCAGTAATCGTTTTACTTTATTCCAATCTGACTTGGAGGGGTTCTCTAGTTTACGGGACGCCACTCCTACCGCAAAAGCTATGTCGGGCCGAGTACCAACCATGAGGTAAGCTAGTGCTCCTACGGCCTCACGATAAGGAAACGAGACATTACCGTTTTCTTCTTCTATCTCACTTTCTACGACTTTCCCTGAAACATCAATCGGTGTAGAAAGGGGGTTGCAGTCAAGCATACCAAAACGTTCCAATATTTTCCTGGTATATGACTTCTGATTTATTATTATAGTGCCGTCGTTGCACTGTTCAATTTCCATTCCTAAATAGAACGACGCATGTTTCGTCGTTATTTTAAGCTTTCCTTTCAGACTTTCCAAGAATTCCTCAGCGAGCTGTTGATCCGTTGCTGCTATCAACCCGTCATCAACATACAGGGTGAGTAAAATCTTGCGTGTTCCAACCATCTTGGTATACAGACACGGGTCTGAGGTACTTTGCTTGAAGTCGAGTTCTAGGAGAACTTCGTGGAAGCGGTAGTTCCAACAACGAGGCGCTTGTTTAAGCCCATATAAACTCCTGTTGAGTTTGCATACTCTGGTGGAACCATCGTCAAAGCCTTCAGGCTGCTGCATATATATGTCCTCAATTAGTTTTCCGTAGAGAAACGCTGTCGTGACATCAAACTGCGTGAGATACATTCCTTCATTAGCAGCTACGCTTATTAGAGATCGAATTGTTGCAAATCGAGCGACAGGGCTATAAGTTTCGTCATAGTCGATTCCCTTTCGCTGTTTAAAGCCTTTTGCTACAAGGCGTGCCTTAAAGCGTTCAATCGATCCATCTGGATGCCTCTTTACTTTATATACCCATTTGCATGGTATCGCACGTCTGCCCTGTGGTAGAGCCTTCAGTGTCCAAGTATCGTTCTCTTTTAAGGACTCTATTTCCTTTTCCATTGCTTCAAACCATTGTGCCTTTAAGGGGCTTTCGTTGGCTTCTCGATAGGTTTGAGGTTCGATGGAACTGTCAACACTGCATACATAATCGTCGAATTTTGGATGTCGAAGAGTTGGTCGTGGTCTTAGTTCATACCTTGGTGGTTCAGTATCGAAGAATTCTTCATCTATAGCTTCCTCAGGAGTAGCGTGATCGACTTCTTCGGCTCCAACAATAGACTCTGTAACTGTCTGTGAAGGTTCTTCATAAGCACCTTGGTCTTCGACTATACTTTCCTCCTCAAATTCGACAGATCTTGAGTTGCTTCCGTCAGCTAAATTCTCGTAGCTTGGTATCGGTTGATCAGGTTCTGCTTGACGAGTTTCTGACGATACTTTAATCTCAAGTTCGACTGGTTGAGTGCTTCGAGTTATCTGTGACTTAGCAGTCTCGTTTTCGACTCTGTTGAGCGGTTTTTCATCAAAAGTGACGTCTCGAGATCGTACCAATCGATATTTGCCATCTTCTACGGCTGCCCAGATACGATATCCGTCATCATTGTCATAACCCACTAGTCTTCCTTTGTAGGCTTTCTTGGAGAGTTTCTGCCTCCTCTGTTTGGGGACATGGCTATAGCACGTGCTTCCAATTATCTTTAAGTGAGATACTTTTGGCTTCTTACCATGCCACAATTCATACGGTGCTTTCAATTCCACTCTAGACGGGCCAGTTCTATTGAGGACGTAAGCGACTGAATTGATTATCTCGGCCCAAAGTGCTTGAGGAAAACCTTCTCCACTGTACATAATGGTTCTTGCCGCCTCGACTAGCGTACGATTATCACGCTCACAGCAGCCATTTTGTTCTGGTGTGTACGGCATCGTTAGTCTTTGCTTGATTCCATATGTGGCAAGAATCTCTCTAACATCTGGATTCGCATATTCACCGCCGTTATCACATAAAAGTGTTTTGATTGTATGACCTGCATTCTGTACTTCTGTGATCATGTCTCTTAATTTTTGTTTTACTTCAGACTTGGCTTTCATAAAGTAAATCAAACGGTAGCCAGAGTAATCATCTCGAAAAAGTACAAAATACCGTAAATTTGTGATAGAATTAGGAAATGGTCCGCACACGTCACTGTGTATGAGTTCACCTGGTTGTGACGCTCTCGGTCTTGTACCGAACTTCTGTCTGTGCGATTTTCCAAATATGCAACTTTCGCATAGTGAGTCATCTATGGGTAGTTCTATTCCTAATTCTCGTTTCACAAAAGCTCGAACATGTCGCTTATTTTGGTGTGCATATCTCTCATGATATAACTGAGTCTCGGTCGTCAGATATGACACCACTTTCTGTGGCATAGCATCCTTAACACTCAGTTTATAGAGACCACCACGTTGCTTTCGCTTACCAACAACTTTGACTTTTCCTTCGATTGAGATGCTGCATTCTTCAATCGTGGACGTAAATTTACTGTTAGGGTTTTTATCATGAGCAGCTAGGACCGAAAACAGGTTCTTCTGGATACTCGGAACATACCAAACATCTTCTAGTGTGATAGGTGAGACTTTCCCTTTTACAATAGCTTCAATGATAACAGATCCTTTTCCTTTGGCTTTCAAGATATTGCCATTGGCTGTCGTGACCGTATGGGTGTCATCAAAATTATCGTACGTTGTGAATAGATCTCCTCTATTAATTATGTGGCTTGTGGCTCCATTGTCGACGAACCAGTTGTCTTTATCGTGCTCAATTGTGCAAACTTCTTTCTGCACTAGCATCACTGTCATGTTAACAACCCTAGAATTGGAAGTTGACGGGATATTTTTCGAAGGATTGTTGCTCTTTGGTGGTTTGCCATCTAGAATCCATTTTTCACAATTCTTGACGCGATGGCCGATTTTTGAGCAGTAATTGCATTTTATTTTCTTGTCTTTATTCTTCTGGACATTTGAACGCATGATTAGGGCTTCTTGTTCAGGTACGTGATTACTTAACAAGTTCCTTTCAAATGCACACAGATGATTAGTTAGACTCTCTATTGTTCGTTCTGATTTTGGTACCAATAGCCAGCTACTTTTAAACGGAGAATATTCCTCGCCAAGCGTATCAAGTATCTTGCAGATCAACAGAAGTTCGGGTAACTCCTTTTTGTCTTTCTTTAAATCTTCAATAAGCTCAGTCCAAATATTCTTCAGTTTACTCATATGCGTCACGACGTCATCTTCAGGGTTCCGTTTGAATCCGAAGAAGCTCATGCATAAGTTGTAGCTTTTATCTTCATTGGTTCCATCAAACAATCTGTGTAGTTCTAACCAGACTTCTCGAGCGGTGTCATATCTCATGACCTTTTGTAATGTAGCATCGCTCATGTTACTTGTCAATAGGAGTAGAGCACTGCACTGGGCCTTCGTGTAGGACACAAGCTGATCTCCTGCGCCTGCTGCCACTTGTGCAACTCCATCTATTGCTTCATCTGCTACTGTTACAGGACTTACTAATGTTCCTTCGACAATCTCTAAAGCATTCGGAATGCTTCGTAGAGCTATACGTATTTTATACTTCCACGTAGACCAGTTGGTCTTTCCTTCAAGTTGACCGATTAGCAATTTCGTTGTATAGTTATCCATCTTTAACAAACTTTCTGCGTCAGCCCATAACCTATAGTAGTTTATCGTGTGAGATGGACTCTATTTAATATTATTTAAGGAAACTGTGCTAATATACGTTCATATTGAAAAGACTTTATTTTGGTTAAGTGACAGTGTCTAGTTGTAAACACACGGTTGCTAAGATACAAAACCATAGACATTACATTCTAGATAGACAGTTAAAATAACGAAAGTCATAATAGAAAAAATGGTTAACAGGCAGAAGTAGAAAATATTACAAATATTTCTTAAAATTACTGAATATCTACAAAACATACATCGAAACGAGTCGAAACATAAAACAGCTAACGAACGGTTAGAAGACTGAAGATTAAAATGACGAAAGTATTAGCTGTTAATTGAATTTGAGGACAGTTTATGGCTTAGCAGAATAGCCGATATGCATACGGTTATTACTGATGTAATGTGTTGTTTTTTTTATTTAGCGTTTATTTATCAAAATTGTCTCACACATTAAAAGCTATAATTTTTTATGTAGTTAGAAACCTTGTACCACGCACTTGCAAATGCGTGGCTAGAAACGTAGCCACTTGACCGTTTTTTTTGCTTATTGTTTGTTACTTATTTTGTAAAAGTTTTTCAATAAGAAGATATAATGTTGAGACAACGAAGAACGGTTAAGTGATAGAACTGATCAATTTAGCTCTTGCTTATAAGGTATCGGGATACACATAATATTATATTGTACGTAAATAGTAGGTACAGGGTACAGTATGAAATAATGAAGATTATTACGTATCGATCTACGAATAATAGACAGGTCGGCTACATTATTTTTTGTTGAGCCTCTTTTAATATGAATTTGAACTTCCGATTCATCATCATCATCAGCCAAAAGACGTCTACTGCTGAACATAGGCATCCCCCTAAGAGCGCCATAAAGACCGGCCCTCATCCAACGGACTCCCGCTACCTTCTCCAGGTCTTCAGTCCATCTTGAGGGGGGCCTTCCTACGCTGCGTCTTCCGGTAGGTCCTCGCTCAAGAACCTTTCGGCTCCATACACAGTCGGTCCTGCGAAGTTAGTTAAGGAGAAAACTTCGGATTATTTAAGAATAATAATGTGTGGGTACCTACACCTACTATTTTACGCAGGAGAGACGGGAGGTAGTTACGTACATAATTAAAGGAATCGTTTTTGTTCTAGCGTTTACCACAATGTTAAGTTCCTAGAACCGTTTGTTTCGAAGCAAAAAATTGGGTCTGTGGTATTATTGGATGAAATCACCATGAAAAGATTTAAGAATGTGAAGTGGGCGCACAGCAAGAGGTTGCTGTTCGGGTCGCTCGTGCTGTTTACGAAGGACAACTGCAAGAGTTTCCTGATCGGGACCGTTTTGGAGCGGGACGAGAAATATTTGATCAAGGGACAGGTATGGGACCGCCTTAATGTCTGGGGCCCGGTTTTTGAAAGCACATGTGAAAATCCACTAGGTAGTGGTGAAAGATTGTGTTGAATTTTAAATACGAGTAGATAGAAGAAAATTATAGATCTGATTAATCTAATCAACTAGTCCAAAATTTAAATTGAGCTGCTGGTTTGTAGCAATACACAATTTTTCTACTTTCGAATAGTAGGTACTTTCGAGTAATGGGCTTTCAAAAATCGGGCCCTTGGCCACGATTACGGGCGCGGCGAGCGTTTTCCCTGTGCGTCGGGCCGTTAATATTGAAGGCATTGAAGCGATAGTTGCAGTTACAGTGAAGGTTTGAAGTTCTGTCACTGTAATGCATTACATTTTGTTGGGATGTACTTAGATGAATTCAATAAAAATAAGACGAGGAAAGTACTCGCTTAAAAGATAAGTTATGTTCACAGTTGCCGGTCAGTCTCGTCGATGCTGCAGGAGAACTGCACATCTACAATGATGACTCGTATATTATGATAGAATGTGAAGTCTACTTTGAGCCGTACTATCATGTTCTTAAAGCACTACAAGATCCTAATTTCCCGGAGCACCTAACAATGAGTAACTACATCATCGATGTACAGGTAAGTACCTGTATGAGTGAACGATTAAACTAACGAACGATCACCACCCCATAGACCTTGGTGTGGCGAAAGGCAGCATACTCAGTCCCTCCCTTTTTATTAGGGTTCCGTAGTCAACAAGGAACCCTTAAAATTTCGCTATGTCCGTCTGTCCGCTTAGCTCGGAGATTCTTAGTACTAGAAAACTGTAATTTGGCACGGTCGTTCCTGCAGCTTCGCCGACAAAATTGTAAAATGAAATCTTCAATAAAATATTTTTCTAGGCTACCTTCCCTACACATAAAGTGGGGATGTTTTTTTCTCGTTTTTTCCCCATAGTGTGGTGTGTCGTTGGATAGGTCGTTCGAAACGAAATATTGTGGGCGTGGGATAACCATTTTTCTTTTTCAGCTTTAAAGTTCTAACTATCGATCGTTTAGAGTCAAGTGTCCCCCCCCCTTGCCAGCTAAAGGGTTGTATTTGGATAGGTGAAAAAAACAAATGGTAGTAGATACAGGTCGATTCACAAGGGCTGGCACGAATGGATTGAACGAGTGAATGATAATACTATGTGTGTATAACAAAATGATTAAATAGAGAAGTTTATTTTTTTCTTGAGTAGGTACTTTGTACTTGTTTACAAAATATTAGGAGGCCCTTGTACAAGAACGTCACTCACACAGTGACAAGTGACATTATTTCGTTCAATCCATTCATGCCAGCTCTTGTTAATCAACCGGTACATCACTACATAGTCATCATCACTACTCACTACATAGTATAAAATAAAGTCGCTTTCTCTGTTCCTATGTCCCGATGTATGCTTATATCTTCAAAACTACACAACGGATTTAGATGCGGTTTTTTTTAATAGATAGAGTGATTCAAGAGGAACGTTTTTATGTAAAATTCTACGCAGACGAAGTAGCGGGCAGAAGCTAGTAGTATATATAACTAACTTTAAAGAAAAACTATCACAGCTAGGTTGGCTTAATTTAACGAGTAATAGTCGACCAACTCATAAAATGTACTTGAAACCGTAAACTTCATAGTAGTTGGCTAACCCTACTATATCCTACTAATCCTATTAATGTTATAAATGTGAAAATTTATGAGGATGGATGGATGGATGTGACGATTTGAGTGTGTGTTTGTTCCTTCTTCACGCTGAAACGACTGAACGGATGTAGATCAAATTTGGAACGGAGATAGCTGGTACCTTAGATTAAAACAGGCTACTTTTTATCCCGGAAAATGGCATAGTTCCCGCGGGATAGCGATAAACATGTCAAAGGTCGTAGCTGCCTAGAGTCGCGACGTTAATAATTATTGCAGGATACACTGTCAGCATCAGTTCTTAAGTCTCATTTTACTCGGACGAAGTCGCGGACAGAAGCTAGTATCGAATAAAAATGAACAATAATAACTAAGTATGTCCGTAATATCCACATATTGTGACGGACAACTACGAAACCCTACACTGTGCATGGCCCGACACGCTCTTGGCCGATATTAGAAGTATGAATGATAATCTTAACTTTAAACTTCTTAACGCTCAAGTTGTTACGCTGGCGATACAATACTTTATATAAAGAGGAATACTTGGGTAGATGTAAATTCCTTCACTCTACCGAGTGGGTGTAGACCAGTGTTTTTAAACTGGGGGTCACGACCCCCTGGGGCGAAGCCTCTATCTACAAGGGGGTCGCGAGAGGTCGCGAAAACTACTTCATAAAAAATTTACTAACTACGCAAATGCATAAATGTGTCGTATTGATTGAATATTTGTAACATAAATAGAATACCTAGATACATGAAAAAAAAGCGGAGGAGCGGTCGCGAAGTATTCTTTGATACTAGAGTGGTCGTATCATGAAAAAGTTTGAAAGACACTGGTGTAGAGTTAAAACTCGCCGTTATTTAGGCCACCGAGTTATTCCCACCTGTTACCTGTTACCACCAATTTGATAAGATTTTTTCATATCTTTTACCACTAAAGTAGGCAGCTACTCACCATTGGGAAAAGATGGGATTTTATTTTCTAAAAGTAGATAATTAATGATTCATCTTGTATTTGCAGAAAAATCCACAAAAACCAGCCTATTTAACTCCCGATACAATATATTCGGTGAAAACAACGGAATCTACTAAAGTGGAATTCACAGTACTGGATGAAGAGACTTGGCCCTCTGAAACTAAGCTGGGGTTGAATAGCACTCAGTACGCAGCGTACAAACTAGCCCTCAGGCAAGAGTTTGCCGTCATTCAAGGGCCGCCTGGGACAGGGAAGACTTTCCTGGGAGTTAAAATCGCTGAGACTCTACTGAAAAACTTACCAATTCGTATACTAGTCATATGCTATACCAACCATGCTTTGGATCAATTCTTAGAAGCCTTGTTACCTGTAATGTCGTCCATGGTCCGCGTTGGTGGAAGGTCCAGAAACGAGGCCTTGGAAAAATTTAACATAAATAATTTGAGACCGCGAGAAAAAAACAGTTGGTTTCATGACAGGAGAATAAACCTGAAAGTGGAATTAGGCCGATTAGAGCGCGCCCAAATGCAAGTAGAGGAATTGATGTACGACTGTGTATTGAGTTGTAAGAGTATCGTTGCATACGTCGAAGATTGCAAAATTATCCTGAATTTTTATAGGGGAAGTGGTATTGAAGATCCCTTGCACCACTGGCTATTTGAAGATATGGATAGTATTGAATTTGAACCGCTCGCGGAGCATATTCTCAATAATGAAGCTGACATTGGTAATGAAAACACAGACGTGGATGACGATATCTATGAAAGAGATAATTTGATGTTGGATGACCTAGATGATGACGACGTCGATGACTATGTACGAGACCCCGGTTCTATTCAACCGTCATTTATATTATCTGGTGCTGAACAACGCATAAGTCACCTTTTAAAAGAATATGAAAAACACCAGGCAAGCTGCAAAATAAAAAGTGAGATTAAAGACGAAATATGCAACTACTACTCGAAAATAAAACGATTTAAAGTGAGTATTCATCGTATATTGATTTTTAAGGTCATTTACGCAGTAGGTATTTGTTAAATCTGTATATGCAGTTTTTCTTGTAACTAAACACGATGACATCATCTTTAAGAACAGATCTTTGTAGTTATGTCTTGTAGTGGCAGACTTGCCCATACTGACCGATCTAAATCTACTCTGTATACAGGTTAAACTTGGGTGTTACGTTTAGCGCCCGCTGTGAGTCCGTTCTTGTCATTCTTTCCTATTATTGTGTCCCACTGCTGGGAAAAGGCTTCCCGGGGTTCTTTCCGTATTTCAACATTAAAAAAATACTGTTAGCACCACGTAACATATGAATCAATGAAGAAGAACAATTACTTATGAAAATTAATACTTTTGCAATGTCTGTGGTGAGGTTTCGTAATACTTTTGCTTTCGTGCTGGTCTGGGAGCAAAGAAAAAACATAGAATGTACCAGTTGCTTTTCTTCCCGCGCAGATGATAAAAAAATAATTTGATTCCCCTTTACACCTACACCTATCTAAATTTGTCTACTGTGACTGTGACACTCCCCACAATTGAAGAACTTTAAATTGCTATCTCCGCTATATAGTCAAGTCGTGTTAAACTTCCATGCTGGTCTGGGAGCAAAGGAAAAACATAGAATGTACCAGTTGCTTCTAGTCCCGCGCAGATGGTAAAAGCCCATCAAGGGAAAGGGTGAAATTATTAGGCATCACTTTATAGGCGATGCGGCTAGCAACCCATCACAGTGGTCTTGTTACCTCAGGCTCTGTCTACCCCGTAAGGGATATAGACGTGATTTGTGTATGTATGTATTTTCATCCATACGCCCACAATCATTCTAAACGTGGCCTTTACATTTTGTTACCTTCGGGTCTGTCTAAGTAAGGGATAAAGACGGGATTTTTGTATATTATATTATTCCATGTCTTCTGATGCCTTTATAGACGGATTTAAATAAATATTTACAGGATATGTTGGCGTACAGATCCCGGGCACCAAGGATCAATCTGAGAAATGTGCAAGATTTGACCAGTGTTCCACTCATAGAGCGATGGGCATTGTACTTCAAATGGGCTGATTTGTCTTTGCAAGACAAAAAAAAAGAAATTAAAATTATGGAGGTGACTGGTTTTTTTAAGTTCCTTCTATTTTCATTTAGTTAAGTATTTATGTTTACAATAACTATGATATTGTTTATAGAATGCAGTAAAATCTGCCTCAGAGTCGTACGAAGAGGCGCGGATGATGGTCGACTTGGAGGTCTTGAAAAAAGCCGACTTGGTCGGGATGACGACCAGCGGAGCGGCTCGGCTGCGGAAAATGTTGGCGGAAATGAAAACTCCAATCGGTATTAAAAATAGAAAATGAATTTGTTCACTGCTATAATTTTATGCCTAAATAATTTTAGTAGGTAGGTATGTAAATGCTGTAACTATGACGCAGTGTTATGTTAATCGGAAAGAAATGTAGGTATTTGCGGCATAAAATATATGGTAGCTAGTCATTTTTTTTCGCTTAGTAGCAGAATCATCATTTTGCAAAATTTCGGTTGAATTACAGTCATTCGCAAAATTAACTAGAAAGACGGGCTGGATTTCTTCTTCCTGAATATTGAATATAACCATAAACTTCAATATTAAAACAAACAAGAAAGCTAACAAGTATTTTTACGGCTATTACAATTAAAACCTAACAACTTCTCAACTTCCTATACCTATTATTTCAGATTCGCTTCTCCAACCAGTATTGCCCGCTTATTATTTCATGCACGCGATGTTTTTATTATTGTGTACTGTGTATACTACCTAGTATACGTGCTATTTAAAAATCTGCCAAATGAACATCGGCGATGATAGATTCTGCTGTTTGAAAATCTGCTATGTAAAGGTGGCGGTTCGTGCCGCGACAGAGACAAGCGACAGAGACAGAAGACCGCGACAAGTGTCTGTCTCTTCTGCATGTACTGTAGGTCGAGACCGAGACTGGCGAGCGCGACAAGTGTCTGTCTCTTCTGCAAGTACCTACTGTAGGTCGAGACAGAGACCGGCGGCCGCGACAAGTGTCTTATCGACCGAGAGACATCTATCGGAAAGTCTGTCGATGTAATCAGTTGTGTTTGTGTCATGATGGGAAACCGAAAAAGAACTACTATGGACGAAGAAGCAGACGACGATTTGCCCTTATATTAGGTATTATTACAAATACAAAATTAAAAGAAGATGACCTATTAAGGAATTATATTTAACTAGAGGAAAAGAAGGATCATTTTATCTATTAGTGAAGAAGCAGTTCCATATTCTTCGTCAGAAAAAGTATTCATTTTTAAACAAGAAAACGTGTGCTTTTAGCTCGACACGAGACACTACTGGTCCGCGGCAGCGACCGTCTCGGTGTCTCTTGTCTCTGTCTCGCTCGCGAACTGTCGCCTATTATGTTGCCTACCGTCAGGTGACGGTCGCGGTCTTCTGTCTCGGTCACTTGTCGCGGCGCGAACCGCCACCTTAAGAAAGCTTCCGCACCATGCTGCTGTTTGAAAATCAGGCTATTGAAAGTCGTCTATAGTAAAATTCAGCTATCTGCCGAATGAAAGTTGGCATTAAGAATAAGTATATTAAGTAAATGAGTATATTATGTATTGTGAACTGATGATAAAGCTAAATGAATGATCATTTCACTAAAAATTATTGTGCTGCTTCGGACAAATAAGAAACATGCCAGATAAACGGCCCCACACATCCTCGTCAATTTCATATTATAATGACAATGCTATCCCAATTTGTCGTATTTTCAGTGATAGTAGAAGAGGCTGCAGAAGTCCTGGAAGCCCACATCGTGACGTCCCTGACAAAACATTGTCAACATCTCATTCTTATAGGTATGTATCAAATGTTTTATTTACGATTTGCTTCGTGTTAATGAGTCTGCGCAGATCTACTGTCAACTAAACCGATTCACTTTGTTTTGTCACGTACAATACATGAGTACAAACAAAGTTGTGTCTTCGGCAATTGTCTGATCAGTACGAGCTAGAGGTGTCGCCATTCGAGCACATGACCTTAGTATATACTAATGTATATTATACAGCTAAGTCTGGTTCGCTCGTCAGGGGACCACCAGCAGCTGCGTCCGTCGGCCGCGTACATGCGGCTGGCGCGCCACTACGAGCTGGAGGTGTCGCTGTTCGAGCGCATGATCTTAGTATATACAGCTATGTCTGGTTCGCTCGTCAGGGGACCACCAGCAGCTGCGTCCGTCGGCCGCGTACATGCGGCTGGCGCGCCACTACGAGCTGGGGGTGTCGCTGTTCGAGCGCATGATCTTAGTATATACAGCTATGTCTGGTTCGCTCGTCAGGGGACCACCAGCAGCTGCGTCCGTCGGCCGCGTACATGCGGCTGGCGCGCCACTACGAGCTGGAGGTGTCGCTGTTCGAGCGCATGACCTTAGTATATACAGCTATGTCTGGTTCGCTCGTCAGGGGACCACCAGCAGCTGCGTCCGTCGGCCGCGTACATGCGGCTGGCGCGCCACTACGAGCTGGAGGTGTCGCTGTTCGAGCGCATGATCTTAGTATATACAGCTATGTCTGGTTCGCTCGTCAGGGGACCACCAGCAGCTGCGTCCGTCGGCCGCGTACATGCGGCTGGCGCGCCACTACGAGCTGGGGGTGTCGCTGTTCGAGCGCATGATCTTAGTATATACAGCTATGTCTGGTTCGCTCGTCAGGGGACCACCAGCAGCTGCGTCCGTCGGCCGCGTACATGCGGCTGGCGCGCCACTACGAGCTGGAGGTGTCGCTGTTCGAGCGCATGATCTTAGTATATACAGCTATGTCTGGTTCGCTCGTCAGGGGACCACCAGCAGCTGCGTCCGTCGGCCGCGTACATGCGGCTGGCGCGCCACTACGAGCTGGAGGTGTCGCTGTTCGAGCGCATGATCTTAGTATATACAGCTATGTCTGGTTCGCTCGTCAGGGGACCACCAGCAGCTGCGTCCGTCGGCCGCGTACATGCGGCTGGCGCGCCACTACGAGCTGGAGGTGTCGCTGTTCGAGCGCATGATCTTAGTATATACAGCTATGTCTGGTTCGCTCGTCAGGGGACCACCAGCAGCTGCGTCCGTCGGCCGCGTACATGCGGCTGGCGCGCCACTACGAGCTGGAGGTGTCGCTGTTCGAGCGCATGATCTTAGTATATACAGCTATGTCTGGTTCGCTCGTCAGGGGACCACCAGCAGCTGCGTCCGTCGGCCGCGTACATGCGGCTGGCGCGCCACTACGAGCTGGAGGTGTCGCTGTTCGAGCGCATGACCTTAGTATATACAGCTATGTCTGGTTCGCTCGTCAGGGGACCACCAGCAGCTGCGTCCGTCGGCCGCGTACATGCGGCTGGCGCGCCACTACGAGCTGGAGGTGTCGCTGTTCGAGCGCATGATCTTAGTATATACAGCTATGTCTGGTTCGCTCGTCAGGGGACCACCAGCAGCTGCGTCCGTCGGCCGCGTACATGCGGCTGGCGCGCCACTACGAGCTGGAGGTGTCGCTGTTCGAGCGCATGACCTTAGTATATACAGCTATGTCTGGTTCGCTCGTCAGGGGACCACCAGCAGCTGCGTCCGTCGGCCGCGTACATGCGGCTGGCGCGCCACTACGAGCTGGAGGTGTCGCTGTTCGAGCGCATGATCCGCAACGGCGTGCACAGCTGCCGGCTCGGCGTGCAGCACCGCATGCGCCCCGAGCTGGCGGCGCTCGTGAGCCCGCACATCTACGCCGACCTGGCCAACCACCCCTCCGTCGAGGACTTCCCGCCCGTGCGCGGCGTCGCGCGCAACCTGTTCTTCTTCACCCACGAGCAGCCAGAGCAGGTGCGTCTGTATGTAGCTGGCTAGTCGAGGGACTCCGGCGTGACGTAACGTCGCCCTTTCAACTTAGTTCGTGTTTTCGTTGGACTTTTCGCGTAGATATTTTTCAAAAATATACTCTGAAGCAAAGAAACCGGTTCACTTCCAGTCCACAGAAAGTTGTATGAAAAGTGAATCTATTTCGTTACTCTCGAATATATACAAACAATTTTAAAGTTTGAAGGGAACTTATATTTGTGGTAATATGCTTGCAGTGCGAAGACGATAGCTCTAGTCGGAAGAACACGTTTGAAGGGGACATGGCGCTGCGTCTGGCGAACTATCTGATGCAACAAGGGTACCAACCGCAGGACGTTACCATCCTCGCCGCTTACTCAGGACAAATGTTCTATCTTAGGAAAGTAAGTCAGCTTAGAAAGCACCCATTCTGTTTCCGTATGATATAATAACATTAGTTTGGGGAAGAGACGAACTTATCATAACCAAGCATTATTAAAAAAAAAAGTAGAAAGTACTCGTAATATGCATCATTCAGTATAGCGACGAAATTTATCATTATCGCCACATCGTTTTATTTTCAGCAACGGCTGCTCTACAAGTATTTGACCAACGTAAAGATCACTGTTTTGGACAACTACCAAGGGGAAGAATCCAAGATAATTGTGCTGTCGCTGGTCAGAAATAACTCCCGCGACAGCATTGGTTTCCTCGGCACTGAGAACAGAATCTGTGTCGCACTGTCCAGAGCTCGAGAAGGTACAAATTTCTATATATTTTAATCGCCTTTAAAAAAGGAGCTTCTTAGTTTGGCCAGTATGTTTGTATGGATGTGTGTATGTTTGTTTGTCCGCGATTTTATCTAAAACTACTGATGCTATTTGGACGGGGTTTTCACCATTGAATAGCACATTTAGCAGGGACGGTTATTTTATTTATAATTTTATTATCATATTCATATTCCTCGTCCCACTCAGCCTCTATCTATATAGTAGGTAGGTAAACCTACATACGCAACTGTCAAATTATTTAAGTGAGACTCCAATCTCCGTAATCTCGCAGCTAAAATACCCGATCTAAAGTCTGACGATTTAATCTTTTCGCCGCTATTGACTCGATTTGAAGTCAGTTCAGTCACTGTAGGCACATTCAAATGATAAAATAAAGTTGACATTTGCGGGTGACACTAGAGATGCTTGGCGGCGAAAAGGTTAATTATTTCGATAGAACCATGAAACCAATAGCATTCTTACTTTAATTTTACGTCACAAGCTTTCATTTTTGGCATTTTGAAATTGGAATAGTGCAAGCGTCAGTCGCTTAGGTAGGTACTCGCAGGAAACAACTGACGATCAAATTAATGAATTACATAATTATGCCGCAAAACTAAATGTTTAAGTTTTTACACAACATTTTATATAACGAAATTCCGAACAGAAATAAACAAAAATTTAACCAAATAACCCCTACAAAAACACAGAAAAACAAATCTTTTTACTTAAACTGCTATAGCACGGAACAAATCTCCGAGCGACGATGGATCAAAATATGTTTAGTAAAACCTTCGACGGACGAATAGTAACTGTTTGCCAAAGGTCGTGGTTTGGTTGTCCCTTGTGCAGTAGGTATTATGACTAAAAATCAATTTAAGAGTCACAAACCTTAATGCAGCCGGCTTCGACCAATGCGCTGTGTAGAGTCCGTAGGCTTTTAGCCATCGCCACCGCTAAATGAATATCTAGACAACCGCGAAGAATATCCGTAACGTTATATACACTACTAGCTGTTGCCCTAGAATTGAATATAGCCTATGAATGTCACAAATAATGTATTTCAATTGATAAAAGAATTTTCAAAATCGGTTCTGTAGATCCAGTGCCCCGTACAACCTCACATAGTCACAAACTTTACCTCTTTATAGTACTCATTACTACACACATTAATTAATATATTTACAACAGTTTAACCTTTTCGACGCCGACGACACAATATATGTACTCCGACGCCGACGATTTATATATACTCGTACGTCCATTATTTCAATGCAAAAGCAACCTTCGTTCAATTAGGTTTAGGTTCAACTTAAGTCATCGCAATAAAGAAGTCTGGCGTATGGGTGACGTCTCTTGTATTTAACGTGGCGGCGAAAAGGTTAAAAATAAATCCGCATAAAATACCGACTGTTAATCGACAATTTTAATAAAAATAAAATTGACAGCCGCCTTTTATTCTGGACTAGCGCCAATCAGCCACCAACAGACAAAAAGGTTGAAACTCTGAAAATTGATATAATCCGAAATATTTACCCAAATAATAATAAAAGTATTATGACGAATGCTTATTTATATGCCTTCATAAGTGGCCTTTAAGCACTTTGTCACGGTTGGATCACGTTACTCGTGGGTTGTTGACGCGGACGAAGTAAGGTATTTTGCTTAACTTACGAGTACCACGCTTCTCAATGCTGGTCCGGGAGCAAAGAAAAACATAGGATGTACCAGTTGCTTCTCTTCCCGCGCAAATGGTAAAAGCCCATAGATTCGAGTACTTCGTCCTGCAACCTAAAACCTGCAACGTAAGTTTCGACGAACGGTTGGGCGGTTTTAATATTAAAGTAACCTAAGTGTACAACTTCGGACGTCCGCCTGAAAAAAGCGTAATAGTTAAATCCAATTGTATTGTATTACAGGTTTCTACATATTTGGAAACATTGATTTGCTCAAGAACAATTCTCCGCTATGGACCAATATAGCAACAACACTGGCTCAGAGTGGATCTGTTGGGAAATCTCTGGAACTAATATGCTCGAACCATAGCGATCACATAACTAAGGTTTGCCTTTTTTTAATAATTACACGTAGGCAACGTTTCTTTAGCGGATAGTTTCTATAATAAGTTTGTTACACTTAACCAAAAATAAGCTTACGTCATTAAACTAAGCTTAAAAATTAGCTTAAATTGGCGAATATTAATCAATTGATGATGCTCTTTGAAAACGATTTTGACAATACAGAATAGGTAAGGTCACTGCCGCTAGGATAGGCGTAAAGTGGTTTTTTTTTCACGTCTACATCATATCACGTTATGTGGTGTTGTAGAATAGGTCTTTCAAAAATATTGCAGATTTACTAAATCCATTTTTCGATTTATAGATTTGTAATGGCAAGTAGCTATAAAAATACACTTAAGTTTGTACCTAGGTATCTTTTTATTGCATGAACATGAAAACATTTGTCTTATTTTTGTACGGTTGCCAGAGACCGTAGCCCTAAAAAGCATTTTATATTATTTTCAAATTAATACCTCCGAAAAATGTGTAAAGAAAAAGGATCTGGACTGACAAACAGACGGCCAACTAAGTAATTCTATAAAGATACAGTTCCCTAAAAATACAAAGCAGCCGAACACAATCCTATCTCCTATAATTTCACAAAAATTAAAAATATTCTTAGCTTTTTAATTTGAACCTGGTGCAGGTAATTGGCGACATAGGGTTAATAAAATGTACGAAAAACAAACATTATTGCTATCTCAACTTTTTTATTGGTTCTATGGTACGGTACAAAATTGTATTTACTTGCTAAAGAACGTTCTACTACAAATAATCAAAATTGTGCAATTTTGTTGTCGTATGAAGGTGGAGACCGTGGATGACTTCTTGAAGGTGCCCGAAGGCGGCTGCCAGGAGGCCTGTAAGGGCATTCTGCCGTGCGAGCACCCCTGCCTACGCGTCTGTCACGGCTATGACCGTCAACACGCTAACATCACGTGCACCAGCAAAACCTGCGACAGGCATGTTTATACTAGCCACACCCAAGCACAAATTGCATTTACTTTACACAAAAAGTTTACAGAAGGATAAGAAAAAATAACCAGGTTCTGCAGGCTGTCGCCAATTATCGATCTTGTCACGGAAGTGTTGATAAAAGTGCCAAGCAATTGACATGGAATGGTCTTGATATCCTACAATGACGGAGTGTGCCTACCTTACAACTTCTAACTGATTGTTACAAGCATAACTTAGAGCGGGAGTGAGACTAACGATTCGATTCTGTTGCTATTTTAACCATACCTTTATATTCTAAAGTTTTTGACTTTACTTTCATACTTTATGGTACGAAATGATTCTCAGTAGTAGATATGAACTTCAGTGCGCAGGTAAAGTGTTAATCGGAGATTGTTTGTCATAATCGTAATGCTGTAGTGGTGGTTAATTGAGTTATATTATATGCTTAACTTTCCTTACATTTTATCTAGGAGTCCGTGTATCTTTCCTTATTTTATTATGCAAATGGAGCAAAGACCAAAGTGTAGATACAATGTACATAGTTGAATTCTGTGCGACAGGAAAATCTGCGCAGTTGAAGACCACAAATGCCCACGGGCATGTGCAGTGCCATGCCCTCCTTGCATGCGTCCTATGGAGAAAACTCTTCCTTGCGGGCACAGCAAGATGTTAGTGTGCCATCTGGCTCCGACTGACTCCAGCATATACTGCGAGGTTCTCGTGACGGCCACATTGCCAAACTGCGGACACGAGGTAGACGCTATGTTCTGGTAACCGGTATAATGTAAACAAAACAAACCGTAAATTTCTAAACGACACAAAAAATTGGAACTCAGAAAAATCTGAAAAGTAAAGCTATGGTCGGGATTCGAACCCGGATCCTCATCATTCAGTGATGCATGCTATACCGCTACACTACTCATAGCAGGTATAGGAGAAAAACTTAAGTAAGGACCGATTTTTCAATCCTCAGATAAGCACTTAACTGACAGATACCCATAGAGTTGTCCGTCGAATAAGGCTTATCCGACGATTGAAAAATCGGCCCTAAATGACATGTACGTGCGACTAATGTGTGCGAATAGACAAATTGACACGTTCAAAATTAGAAAAATGACTTAAGTCCCATAATAACTATTCTGTACCTACACTACTACATACAACAGGTCATTTCCTTAAGTTTTTCACCTATAGGTGTAGGCAGGCATGGGTGGTGTAGCGGTATAGCTCGCATCATGAATTGATGAGGATCCGGGTTTGATTCCCGGTCATAGCTTTACTTTTCGGATTTTTCTGTGTTCTAATTTTTAGTGTCGTTTAGAAATTAAATTTCTAACGGTCAAACCGTAAAAGTAAACATAAAAAAACAGTGCACATTAAAACAGTAATCGAAATACTTTTGTGTATGTATGTATGCCTATATTGTACCTATTGATGTTTTTATGTAAAAAGTAGTATATTTATTGATTGAACATAGCGGCAGTGGGTTGGGTCGGCCACTTCCAACCCGTTTGCATCACTCACGGTACAACTTTTTATAAGTCTAAACTGGATTTATTATTGCTTGCTATACATATGTATATTACTATATATGCAACGTAAATTACGGGTGTACGGAGGAAGCGTAAACATTTGATTTTTTTTGCAACGTATTAAATAAATGTTTCAGGCTCATAAACAGTGTTTCATGAAACTGAGTGACGTGAGATGCATAGAGAAGTGCCAAAACAATCGGTTGGATTGCGGGCACGCTTGCCGCCGCAACTGTCACGTCAACAATGATCCGGAACACAGACATGTAAGCTAAGCGTGCAGTGGGGGTCGCTAGAGTAGGCAGCGCGTACGAATTGTGTCGCGTAACCTTCTCGCTGCCTACACTGCCGACCCCCACTGCACGCCACTGCGTGTAAGCCGCGTTCTGTGTAAATTTTACTTTTGTGGCTACACAAAGTCACTTCTGTTTAAGCTAAAACCTAATGCGATTTGTGTTCGAGACCGCTATAGCTGGTATGTGGGGTTCCCCAAAGGTTCGAGTTGAAATAAACGTCTGGGGTCAAGATAAAGAGGCGCCTTTCTTGCACTTGTATGTACTTACAATCTATTGTTTATTGAATCCTCAGTATAGATGCATGCAGCCATGCCCGAAAGTAAAGAATGGCTGCACGGCGAAAATTGAAGACGATTTGGGAGCGCACAAATGCCTACGGTCTTGTTTCGAGCCATGTATAGACTGCAACGTTTTGGTAAGAAATAAAAATTAATTAGAGGTAATTCTTCAGCCTCAATTACGAGTACTGTAGTTTAATTAATTATCCTTCCAGGTTTTCAAGAAGAGGTCTGCATGCACGCACAAGAAAAAAGTGGAGTGTCACGAAAACGTGGACGCGACGCCCTGCCGCGAGAAGTGTGCTCGCTCGCTGCCGTGCACACACTTCTGCAAGAAACTCTGCTTCCAGAAATGCGGGGATTGCAAGCAAACCGTTAATAATATTATTATTTGACGATTTATTACTGAACATTTCTTTCTTCGTAAACTTTAATCGTAACATTTTTGCATTTAGGTTATGAAAAAAATACCTGAATGTAATCATGAAGTGCAGATGGCATGTGGGTTAGAACCGGCACGCGAGCATTGCAGAAGCAAATGCGAACGCGTGATGTCGTGCGGCCATGTCTGCCCGGGCCGCTGCGACAAGCCGTGTGATGAGACCAGATGCACCAAACTTATTGAGCGCAGCTTCGACTCGCCTTGCGGCCACAAGGTCCAGCTGCCGTGCAACTTGGTACAAAATATGGTTAACGGTAAGTTAATCTTAATCTTCATGATTCAATGTATAAATCTATACTTACCTTTAGGGCCGATTTTTCAATTCTTGGATAATACTCTTATCGTGTTGAACCTTTTTAATGAATACGGTATATCTTAGATCATCCTGGCTATAAGCGAAATACATTCAAAATTATATTGTTCCTCTGTCTCATTGACTTTGTCACTCTAACAATAAAAACCCACTGAGTAAGCTCCTGCTTTAATTTCTCTGCTGATTTCTATAAATGAAATAACATATCGGAAAGACACCCATAAAGTTTTTCGTCGAGTAGGGCCTTTCTGGGCCCTTTATTACAATTATTTGATGGGTGGATTAAGGCTAATAGGGAGCGCATCGAACCGCGCGATCTCGCCACTTATTACATAAACCTCTGAGGTTTTGAATAGTGGCTCAATCTGTAAAAACCTTATTGTAAAACTTAAAATAAATTATGAATAAATTAAAAAAAAATAGGTAAATTTCTAAATGTCAGTGAAAATTAGAACACAAAGAAAAATCCGAAAAGTAAAGCTATGGCCGGGAATCGAACCCGAATCCACGTCATTCCGTGACGCGCGCTATACCCCTACACCACCCATAGCAGGTGGTAGTCTCCGAATTTTTCTACCCGTTACTAGATGTCACGTGACCTTTGTTACCTACTATGCGAATTTTTGTCGCTAAGTGTCATCTGTTTGAATGATATGTCTGTACGACACAATTACAAACTCCCGTGGAACATCTACTGCTCACCAGGAATAGACTCATGATGTCGGGCCGTCGCTGACAGTCGTCTCGATAAATAACTGCGTCTCCACCAGAGATGTGTATTACACAAACAAAAACCTCGCTCCACTGAGGTGTTTCCACTAGAGCTGTGCTGAACGGGGATTGGTAAATGAAACGTTGCTATTGTTCATGAAAAACGCATTTCTGACAACGCAACCTCGAACACCTCTGAGGAAACGCAGTCTTACAGTGTGAAGTCTTATTTTGAATTGTTCTTGACGTTTCACTTGATCATTGTTACGTAACAAAATCGTAAGAGTAAGATTCTATTTCGGAAATTTTTGACACTTTTGCTGGATGGTTGTTTTTTTAGTAGAGGTTATAATGACAATAGTCAATGTACGATAACATGTAAAATGTTTTACAACAATTAACTTTTAAATTATTTTCGTAGAATTAACTGAAACCAGAGATATTGAATGTTTAACCTATGAGCCAGTCACTTTAGGGGGCGTCCATTAATTACGTGAGGTATTTGTGTGGTGAGGGGGAGTGGGTCGAGCCGAATCTTACTGAATCTCACTTGGGGGAGAGGGGGTTACTGGCAAATATCACGTAATTTTTTTTTAGCAGAAAATGGTGTCAAACTGCGTGAAAATTAAATTAAATTAAAGTTGAATGAAAATAAAAAACGTACCTATCTTGAATAAAATATGACAAAATCTGATACAATTATATTTATATATAAACAAATTGTGTTATGTTTTTTAATAAATCCAATACTTTTATACCCAAAGTACAAGTTTTGAAAAATCTCACGTGAGATTGGGGTAGGGGGGAGGGGGGTCGAGAAAAATCTTATGACATCTCACCAAGGGGGGAGGGGGGTCAAAAATCCTTAAAAATGCCTCACGTAATTAATGCACGCCCCCTTACCAGGGGGGATGTTTTTAGTTTAATTTGTAATTATTTTTAATTTAGTTTTTTATAGATGCCGTTGTTGTTTATTCAATAAATTATTTACAGCGACATTACTCCTTAATATTATTACTGAAATTGATCGAACTAACTCACATATTCACATGTGGATTCTACGTAATATTCGTGTCGGTACTCAACACGCATAGGCACACAGACGACGTTTGTGTGCGTGGCTATGCTTACCAGATTATTTTGCCGTGTGTAGGTACATACTTCTTATCGATTAGATTCGAATTTATTTATTTCTTTAAAGGTGTTATCGACCCAAAGAAGCTGTTGGAGCACTGTATGGCGCCTTGCGGCGTGTTGCTGCGTTGCAATCATGCATGCGGCGGCACGTGCGCGGGCTGCCGCCAGGGCCGGCTGCACGCGCCCTGCAACGCCGTCTGCCAGCAGCTCAACATATGCGGACACCGGTAACCACGCCATACCGCCGCCTGCAGCTCACTATTACAGCTGCCACGTGTTGCTGCGTTGCAATCATGCATGCGGCGGCACGTGCGCGGGCTGCCGCCAGGGCCGGCTGCACGCGCCCTGCAACGCCGTCTGCCAGCAGCTCAACATATGCGGACACCGGTAACCACGCCATACCGCCGCCTGCAGCTCACTATTACAGCTGCCACGTGTTGCTGCGTTGCAATCATGCATGCGGCGGCACGTGCGCGGGCTGCCGCCAGGGCTGGCTGCACGCGCCCTGCAACGCCGTCTGCCAGCAGCTCAACATATGCGGACACCGGTAACCACGCCATACCGCCGCCTGCAGCTCACTATTACAGCTGCCACGTGTTGCTGCGTTGCAATCATGCATGCGGCGGCACGTGCGCGGGCTGCCGCCAGGGCCGGCTGCACGCGCCCTGCAACGCCGTCTGCCAGCAGCTCAACATATGCGGACACCGGTAACCACGCCATACCGCCGCCTGCAGCTCACTATTACAGCTGCCACGTGTTGCTGCGTTGCAATCATGCATGCGGCGGCACGTGCGCGGGCTGCCGCCAGGGCTGGCTGCACGCGCCCTGCAACGCCGTCTGCCAGCAGCTCAACATATGCGGACACCGGTAACCACGCCATACCGCCGCCTGCAGCTCACTATTACAGCTGCCACGTGTTGCTGCGTTCCAATCATGCATGCGGCGGCACGTGCGCGGGCTGCCGCCAGGGCCGGCTGCACGCGCCCTGCAACGCCGTCTGCCAGCAGCTCAACATATGCGGACACCGGTAACCACGCCATTCCGCCGCCTGCAGCTCACTATTACAGCTGCCACGTGTTGCTGCGTTGCAATCATGCATGCGGCGGCACGTGCGCGGGCTGCCGCCAGGGCCGGCTGCACGCGCCCTGCAACGCCGTCTGCCAGCAGCTCAACATATGCGGACACCGGTAACCACGCCATACCGCCGCCTGCAGCTCACTATTACAGCTGCCACGTGTTGCTGCGTTCCAATCATGCATGCGGCGGCACGTGCGCGGGCTGCCGCCAGGGCCGGCTGCACGCGCCCTGCAACGCCGTCTGCCAGCAGCTCAACATATGCGGACACCGGTAACCACGCCATACCGCCGCCTGCAGCTCACTATTACAGCTGCCACGTGTTGCTGCGTTGCAATCATGCATGCGGCGGCACGTGCGCGGGCTGCCGCCAGGGCCGGCTGCACGCGCCCTGCAACGCCGTCTGCCAGCAGCTCAACATATGCGGACACCGGTAACCACGCCATACCGCCGCCTGCAGCTCACTATTACAGCTGCCACGTGTTGCTGCGTTCCAATCATGCATGCGGCGGCACGTGCGCGGGCTGCCGCCAGGGCCGGCTGCACGCGCCCTGCAACGCCGTCTGCCAGCAGCTCAACATATGCGGACACCGGTAACCACGCCATACCGCCGCCTGCAGCTCACTATTACAGCTGCCACGTGTTGCTGCGTTGCAATCATGCATGCGGCGGCACGTGCGCGGGCTGCCGCCAGGGCCGGCTGCACGCGCCCTGCAACGCCGTCTGCCAGCAGCTCAACATATGCGGACACCGGTAACCACGCCATACCGCCGCCTGCAGCTCACTATTACAGCTGCCACGTGTTGCTGCGTTCCAATCATGCATGCGGCGGCACGTGCGCGGGCTGCCGCCAGGGCCGGCTGCACGCGCCCTGCAACGCCGTCTGCCAGCAGCTCAACATATGCGGACACCGGTAACCACGCCATACCGCCGCCTGCAGCTCACTATTACAGCTGCCACGTGTTGCTGCGTTGCAATCATGCATGCGGCGGCACGTGCGCGGGCTGCCGCCAGGGCCGGCTGCACGCGCCCTGCAACGCCGTCTGCCAGCAGCTCAACATATGCGGACACCGGTAACCACGCCATACCGCCGCCTGCAGCTCACTATTACAGCTGCCACGTGTTGCTGCGTTGCAATCATGCATGCGGCGGCACGTGCGCGGGCTGCCGCCAGGGCCGGCTGCACGCGCCCTGCAACGCCGTCTGCCAGCAGCTCAACATATGCGGACACCGGTAACCACGCCATACCGCCGCCTGCAGCTCACTATTACAGCTGCCACGTGTTGCTGCGTTGCAATCATGCATGCGGCGGCACGTGCCCCGGCTGATGCTGATAGATATGATTTGCCTAATTTTCCGAATATGTGAGACGAAAATTAAACAGTTGGTATTCATGATTCGTTGGCAGCCTAGAGGACTTAAATGGATTTGCCAGTTATTTCACCGGTTGTCTCATTTCCGGATTACAGAGATAAGCGGGTATAGTTAAGTAGTAGGTGGAGATTGTGGTAGCGCTCCGGGCGAACCTTGCATAGGGTCCTACTACTCGCAAAACTTGTTTGTATATTCAGGCTCTAAAACTATTATGTATAACTATGACAGAAGGATAACGTTTCGCAGGTGTGAGGAGCCTTGCAGCCAAGTGTGTCCCCCGTGCCCCAAGCGTTGTGAGGTGAAGTGCCAGCACTCTAAATGTGGCCGCCTATGCGGTGCACCTTGCGTGCCGTGCACGGTATGAATCCAGTTTCTTAGTGTTAAATTCATGAGGTGAGGTGTATACACAGCAAAGCTATTCGGTATGCACCCTAGTTGTGCACGTGTGTAATTCTATACACACATCCGCACACAGCCAACATAGACTTGTAACTAATACTTACATAGTTAAAGGTGAGATGTGCTTGTGTATAAAAGTTAATTTGTAAAAAAATAAAGCATTCAGCCAAGGAAACACTACAATATACCTAGCAATAATAATTTATTGCTAGGTATATTGTAGTGTTTCCTTGGCTGACACCGACTCCAAAAATAACAATAATTGTTACAACATTAGATGGATCGTATAACTTATACCTACATTATTATATTGATAAGTAGAAAAAGTAAGTTGATTATTAAGTTGTAGAAGAATATGCAATTATTTTTTTCTTCTTACGAGTAGTGCGTATTAGTTTGTTTTAGAATAGTTTCTTTTTGTGAATTCGGTTTTCTTTTTGTTTATTTTTTGATTTTTCGTGAATCTGAAGTATGTACACTAACATTTTTTTCTGAATATGGGTAGACCTACTAAACCTGCTGCTCATATGAGACAGCACCCTTTAAATGAAACGGACGAAGTCAGGGAGAAATGCCTATATCAACAGAGGCAATCTACTTCGAGGACAATTTCAAAAGCTGTCTTCCGACAATGAAGGTCACCTTAAGTAATGCCATTGCTTAAGGCGTATTATGTATGCCTACACATTTTAAGGATTTTCCTCAATTTTCTCAGGATTCCATCACCAGGTCTTGTTGTAATGATCATGGGACCATCTGTGAAGTCTACCCTTTTAAATAAATAAATCGAAATCGGTTGGCGTGATATTGAGTTACTTGTTCATTTGTCGCACACATACTTAAGTCAGTCAGAACTGGACCAAATTAAAATGGGACCACACGGGAAGCACCAGCTTTCAAATAAAAAAAGAATCATTAAAATCGCTTCGCCCAGTCGAAAGTTATGAGGTAACAAACATAAAAAAGACGAATTGAGAACCTCCTCCTTTTTTGAAGTCGGTTAAAAATGGCCTGATGGTCTAGCAACTTTCAAACTCGAACTAGTAAGAAGAATCATACCTATTAATAAATATGTTTAAAGAAAACACAGGTCCGATACCAGGGGGGATTTTTGTTGTAGTAAATAGCTAGTTGTAACTTTCTTCATTGTTGTAATTGTGTCGTACAGACACATCATTCAAACAGATGACGCTTAGCGACAAAAAATTCGCATAGTAACAAAGGTCACGTGACAGTTAGTAACGGGTAGAAAAATTCGGAGACTACCCACCTGCTATGGGTGGTGTAGGGGTATAGCACGCGTCACGGAATGACGAGGATCCGGGTTCGATTCCCGGCCATAGCTTTACTTTTCGGATTTTTCTATGTGTTCTAATTTTCATAGACATTTAGAAATTCTTCATTGTTATTTTATAGTTATTGTTGTTTATTGAATAAGTAACTTACACCGACATTACTCATTAATCTTATTACAAAAAAATCTGTACTTGTGGGTAGATATAAGATCGAACTAACTCACACATTCACATGTGGATTCCAAGTAACGTTCATGTCGGTACTCAACACGCATAGACACATAGACGAACGTTTGTGTGCGTGGCTATGCTTACCGGATTATTTTGCAGTGTGTTCATTGTACCCCAAGCCAAGGGTGGTGAAATAAAGAATGTCTCAGATCGCAGAAGCTTGTCGCACGACCCAAAATCCCAATTTTACATATTCCCCTGGCTAGGAAGTGGAAATTTTCGTAGCGCGTAGTTGCGTAGCGGGCGGTAAATTGCTACTTACTGCCTGGGGTCACAGTAAATAAATAGAGCAGTGGAAACTAGGCTTATTTTTTGAAATAAATAACTATGCTCCAATAGCTGTTAGGGTTGTAGATTTAATTTTTGTAAAATTGATAAGCTTTTTGTTTAGTTAGCGCTATAATCTCAGCTAGCCTGTTTTAAAGTAACCAGCTACACTTTAGAGTATTAGGGTTGGCACCCTTAATTTCCGTAAAAAAGAAACAAACGTTTATTTGGGTTCAATAATAATTAAATACATACATACCGTCACGCCTCTTTCCCACAGGGGTAGGCAGAGACTACTTTGTTCCAGTTGCTACGATCCTGACATACTTCTTTCGCTTCATCCACACAATCTCTTCATACATGCTCGTCGGTTTCGGGTACTCCTGACCTGACCTGACCATTTTCCAAAACGTCTCCTATTTGGTCTCGAAACGTCCGTCTAGGCCTTCCCCTCCCAACGTTACCATTCACACTCGCCATATAGATCTGTTTAGTTAGTCTACTTTCATCCATCCAACCAACGTGACCAAGCCAACTAAGCATACTTTTTTCTATCCTAGTCACTATATCCTCTTTCACACCACCACGTTCCCTTATCGCACTATTCCTTATTCTATCATTCAGTGATACACCTTCCATACTTCTTCACGGTCTCATTTCTACTGTATTTATTCTACTTTCCTGCTTCTTTTGCCATACCCAAGTTTCGTACATTAATGTTGGAACAAGCACCCCTCTGTGGACAGCCAGACGCGCCTTCTTCGACACCTTCTCACTGCTCACAAAGGCGCGCAGCGCCCCATTTACCATGTTTCCTACATTCACTCAATATCACTTTCACACTTCCCATCTTTCGTAAACGCCGAACCCAGAACTCTTTTACCCGTTCGACTTTCTTACCCGTAATCACAATCTCACATTCTGTCATACTGTCGTCTTTTTCAAACACCATAATTTTCGTCTTGCTTACATTAACATTCATACCTTTCGTTTCCAATGCATCACATAAAATGTTAGCCATCATCTGCAACTCCTCCTCCGACGATGCCAACAACACTTGGTCGTCGGCGTATAGGAGGCATTTGATGGTTAACCCACTCATTCTTAGTCCACAGTCATTCCCTTTCAAATCACTCTGGCATGTATCCATGAATAGGTTGAACAGCCACGGTGACGCAACACATCCTTGTCTAACACCTTTTTCAATGCTAAACCATTCAGTGTACCTACACCCCGTTTATCCTTACACAAGCACTAGAATCCTCATAGAATAATGATTAAATACATACATACATAAATCACGTCTTTATCCCTTACGGGGTAGACAGAGCCTAAGATGACAAGACCTAAAGGCCACGCTTAGCATGATTCTCGGCGTATAGGTGGAAAGGGGAATCAAAATAGTGGTTGCCAGCCGCATCGCCTATAACATGATTCTGATGATTCCTATTATTTTCGCCCATTCCCTCGATGGGCTTTTACCATCGGCGCGGGTAGAGAAGCAACTAGGACATTCTATGTTTTTTCTTTGCTCCCAGACCAGCATGGAAGTCAATGATGAAATGATTGAATAAATTAACTAGTTTATAAAACAATAGGGTATTTAAAAAAAACTTCATCAGTTAAAGATTCTTTGGTCGTCGGTGAGTAAGTATTATTATTACTTACTGAAATATACTTTCGCCTGCTACGACGTGTTCGAAAAGCTCTATTATAGATTTTTATGGTATAAAAAATATCATACGAATGAATAGCTTTCTTAAATAAATTATTGGGAAACATAGGCATACAGCGAAATACTCTTGGCATGTTTAAAACGAAAAGATCGCGGACTACGGGCGCACGTAGCAGACGCTAAGCACGGCCACTCCTCTCAACGCGCCACTCACGAGATCCGCTTAGTTGCCTTGTAGAAGCGCGCGTCTATGTGTGCGTTCATTTCGACCGTTTTGTTCGTAGTTTCCTTACTACTTTAGCTTGTATATATACTGTGATTGATTATGTCCCCCGGCAGGAGCGGGACTGCGGGCGCGGCTGCCGGCACTCTCGCTGCTCGCGCGCGTGCGGCGTCGCGTGCTCGCGCGCGCCCTGCTCGCAGCCGTGCCCCGAGCTGCAGCCCTGCGGCCACCGCTGCCGCGGGCTGTGCGGCGAGCCGTGCCCCGGCGTGTGCCGCGTCTGCGACCCCGAACACTTCCCCACCAACCCCTTCATGCTCGACGACCCCTACGATGACGATGATATGTTCGTATAATATCAAATACTTTTAAACGAGCAATTCTTGTATATATCCTACTAATATTATAAATGCGAAAGTTTGTGAGGATGGATGGATGAGACGATGTGAGTATGTATGTATGTCTTTCCTTCTTCATGCTGAAGAGACTGAACGGATTTGGATAAAATCTGGAACGAAGATAGCTGATACCCTAGCTAGACTAACACATATTTTATGCAACTTTTTTATAATTGCATAGGTCCTTCGTGATAACGATAAACGTGTGAGAGGTCATCTGCCGCGGCTGCCTAGAGTCGCAACGTAAATAATTGTTGCAGAATATAACAAAACTTGATCGTTTGACATTCTCAAAGACGTCAGTTAATATTATGCTTATTAGAACTTAATCGACGTCTCTGAGTGTATAAGTCAACTTTAAATGACCTGTCGGTTGTATTGAACGACGGTGGAAATTCATAACTTACCGTGTTCACGGACCAAGTTCAAGTTTGAAGTAATCAACCCTGCTGCACTCAGAGATTCAAAAGAATAAACAGTGCTTTATTATGTTAATTGGCGTATCTGCGTGTGAAAATTAAGGTTTCTCGGTTGCGTTCACGTTTAAACTGGGCACCCTTGCCGCGCCCAGAAAAATAAATTTTGTAGATTTTTGTTATCTTAATTTATCTTAATTGACGTCTGTTGTGGAAGTTACCCTTTGCTTCCTCTCTTTTTCTTTCTGCGGTATAGGCGCAAAATTTAATTGAAATCTTTAGGTTTTGGACCAATTGTTTTCAAAATGTGCCCAAGCACGAATCTGTTATCAAAAAAGGAAAATGCGGCCATAATTTTGTAATTTTTAGTTTTTCGACCAATTCCTTTGAAAATCGATATCTGAGGATTCAAGTGGTCCCCAAACACGAATCCGTTATCAAAAATGGAAAACTGGCCGTCATTTTGAAATCTTTAGTTTTTGGGCCGATTGTTTTCAAAATGTACCTATATCTGAAGGATCCGAGTGCTGTTTTAACATGAATCCGATATCAAAGATAGTAAAAGTGGACGCCATGTTGAATTTTTATGTTTTCGACTGGTTGTTTTCAAAATCAATGTCTGAGTGGTCTCCAAAGTTGAATTTGTTGTCAGAATACCTATGAAAAAATTGGCGTAAATTAGACAATTTTTAGTTATTTGATCGATTTACATATATCGATATGTAAGGATCTAGAAAAGCCTAATTACGCTTGACCGTTTTATAATAATCATTTTGGTATGCCAACGCAACAGCTTACAAAAATTTCATCGCACTCGAGTCAATAATAATACTTCCAGGAATTAGACATTTACATTAGACTCTTAAATCCGACTCACGCTTGACATTTTTTTCTCAGCGTATACACAAACCAGTCCACAAAAATGAAGTAAATGTAAAGTTATTCACAATAAATTACTAAATTACGTTGAAAATTTTAGTTTATAGTTGACTATAGTTTAATTGTCGCATAGCTGTCCACTTCACATAATAGATAAATTGTAAACGAATTCCTTATTCTACGCGGACGAAGTCGCGGGCAGAAGCTAGTATATTATATAATCTGAATCTCGGAAACGGCTCCAACGATTTTTATGATATTTAGTATGCGGGGGGTTTCGGGGGCGATAAATCGATCTAGCTAGGTTTCATTTTTAGTAAACGTACCAAAAAACCTATTATTGTATCTTGTTGTATTTAAAAATTACCTATTATTGGAAAAATGAATTTATCCATGGAAAAACAAACACGATAAAAATTTCCAACCCCACTTTTCTGCATTTCAGACTTGTTCAACTTCAAGACTGCGGTCACATCATGGACGTGCGCAACCTTGACAAACACATGAAAAGCCAGATGGATACGATTCAAATGAAAACGTGCCTAGTTTGCAGGAAACCTGTAATAAATACGTATCGTTACAAGGATCTTGTTAACAAACTGCTCAATGAAATTAACCCCATAAAAGAAAAGGTTTATGGCACAAAAAGTCAGAGACAAAAAAAAAATGGAGAAATGATGAAGAAAGTGAAAACACTACAGAAAGCCAATATTAGAACAGCTAGCGGTATGTTCTCAAAAAATTTATACCTATGACACTGAGTGACGGTAAATGAAAAAGCTCTTTTTAGGCTCTGTCTACCCCGTAAGGGATAAAGACGTGATTTGTGTATGTATGTATGTATGTACAAATAGTATGCCACGCAAAAAGAGCTTCCTCATTTATTACCAAAAATGCCTGAAATAAACAAACGCCTGCACTTTCTTACTGTTACTTACCACAATACTATTAACTTTCATTGGTTATTTAATGTTTAAATTTGCAGATAACAAAGAATGGAGTAATGCCTGCTACATGATTCTCAACGTCATCAGTATGCACAAAAAAAAAAGTGCCTCACTCTTGCAGCTAGAGATGTACGACATATATCTTAATGTATTAGATACTATCGGAAAGTATTACATTAAATATAGGGAGGCGAATGTGGAAGGACGCGAATCACAACTTAAGCGGGAGTTTAAGTCGCAAATAAAACTAATTTGCGACGTCCTCGCAACCAATGCGCGAAAGATAAGTGAACAACAGCAACTGGATATACAAGTTGAGTTGAAGCGCATCAATTCAATGATTCAGCTGGATAAGATCCTCAACAACAGCAATCATGCTTTCGTTAAAACTTCTCCAAAAGTGGTAGAAGCCACTGAAGCGGCCAAAGACGCAGTTCTAGGTTGGCGCGTGTTCGACGAAGTCAAGGCTGTGGAATGCCTCGAGAAGCTTCAGAGCGTTGTAAATTTATCCGGCATTGTGAGCGCGGAGGAGCGCGCGATGGTGGTAAAGGCCATCGGGCTGAAGGCGGGGCACTGGTACAAGTGTCCCAACGGGCACTTCTACTGCATCGGCGAGTGCGGAGGAGCTATGCAGCGGGGCAAGTGCCCGGAGTGCAGCGAGACGATCGGCGGCAGCCGACACACGCTGACGGCTGGCAACCGGCACGCCCCGGAAATGGACGGCTCGCAGTTCGCTGCCTGGTCAGAGCAAGCCAACAACATGGCTAATTTTCAATTTTGATTGATTTGTAGTAATAAACTGATAATTCGATTACGATTTCGATAGTGTACTTGGATTGTAGCTATTATTGTACCCGTCGCTACTTCTTACTCGTAAACAACAACTGCCTGAACTGACTGACTTATTTGTTGTACTTGTATTGTACCGAAATAGTGTTATAAACAACACTATTAGGATCAATATTATTTATTGTTCACAGAGAACCTAGCCTACTAACTCTCAGGTAATTTTTCCAAAATTCCTGAAAAATGCTCAATTGCATGTGCATATTGAACAAGAAAATTGACTATTTACCAGGACGAAAATTATGGGACAAAAAAAAGAATTTATACATTGAATTGAATATACTGCACTGTTGCAGATAAATCGAAAACATTGTTCCGCCTTGTTTTTTGTTCAAGTGATGACAACTAATCACTATTTTGGCGATATAAAGCGAATATTTAGCTATAATCTTCTACTGTTACTAAAATATGTTATAATTTATATGATTAAGGGCCGATTTTTCAATCCTCAGATAAGCACTTAACTGACAGATACCCATAGAGTTGTTCCTCGAATAGGACTATCTGACGATTGAAAAATCGGCTCTATGTTGTATTGTCGTATTACTATTTTGTTTCTTAGTTCTTAGTTTTAGTAGTGTATTTTGTTTTGTTTTGTTCACTAACATACAATTTAATTCATCCCTAACTGATTAAAATTTGACATTTGTTGGTACTTACCGGAGTTGTATAGGTAGGTAGGTACCTACCTAAAAAAATACTTTCACTAGTGGCGTGGACAATAAGATACAGCCCGTGAATGCCATTCCGGTTTGTCTTGCTGTCTCACTCACTCTTATGGGTTTGATACTTGAATCGGCCGATGGTACCCGAAAGACATTCTAAGAGCTCACGGACTGTAGTTAAGTAGTTTATGTTATTCGCTAAAATAATTTTTCACCTCACTTGCTCGAAAAGGCTGTCTTTCTCCTTCAAAATCTGCGTGGAAAAGTGCTTTTTCCCCGCTTGCGTGGAAAAGGTTTTTGAAATTCGAACGTGACGATGACCACCATTGCCCACCTACTCATATACTCAGAAATTAGAACTTTGAACTTCGTATGTTGTCATCTCGCTTATACGAATAGTACTTAATTATGTGAATGAGAAGGACGGAATAATACGAAATTCAAATGTCGAACTTGTTATCAGACCCCTAACTTTTTCATCCGATAAAAAAAACATAATGTCACGTTCAGAAACGCGATCCGGTATCCATTATTAATTTATTTTTAAATCCGTTACTTCCTAAGTTATTTTCAAAATGTTCTAACTCGTTGCTAAAAGCAAAAACGATATTGTTTTTTTTTGATTTATTTTAATTTGTGGTTAACCATAAAAATAGCAACCAAGCAGGAAAAAACAGATATTATGATGCAAATTCAGAACGCGCCCCATTTTTTTTAATTCAGTCTAGTTAGTGCGATTTTTTAACTTTCTTGTTAAAAATAATATGATTGATATAATATGATTAGAAAAAAAAGAGTTTTTAGAGATTGCTCGTCGGGAAACCGAAAAGTTGACCAAAATTATAGTTTGGTTTATGATAAAAAAGTATAATACACAAGAAATTAATGTGATAGAACAATCAGAAAAAATAGTTTTCCTTATTAGATTATTAGACTAGGCTGTATGGGCTTAGATCCTTTTACCTTTCTTATTTAGCAGACAAAGAATAAAAAAACTGATTTACTATTAGACTGTTTTTCTTTCATCCACCATTTTTCTCGCTGTAGTGAGGTGAAAAATTGTGTGTTTCGCTCGGCAGCAAACTTGTTTAGTATCTCGTGCCTTGAAACCTTCGCGACGCTCAGGATTCTTCATTTGAACCACTCGCTTCGCTCGTGGTTCAATCATAGAATCCTTCGCTTGCTCGGGTTTCAATTCAGGCACTCGCGCCAAACAAACACTTTGCACCCTTGCATAACAAATAACTATTACATTGAATTTGGCTTATATTGCATTGTACTGTAGGTATATCAACATGATTTTGCCTTGTTTCTTATTTTGTCCAATTAATGATAATGATTAAGCGATAAAAAGCAATTTTTAAGTAAGAATGTTGTATTGTTTATCTTAACATAATACCTAAAGATTAATATATTCTATTGGCATACCTATTTCGCAGCATCCGTGGAAGAAAGACTTCAATTCATACTTGTCTTAATAGGACACTTCTTTCTTCCACGAAAGGCACGTTTTTTTCTTTTAACTGTTCCCTAAAATGCATCATAAGTAACGAGATCTATACGTATCCATATTATGAATGAGTGGCGTCCAATTGCTTGTTTCATAAAAATAAATGGAAAATATTCCGTACTTAATTAAATGATCCTAATTTTAGGGCTTCCTTCTTTCCTGTCCCTTAGTACCAACCAAAGCTAAAAGTAATATACCCAGGGCTAATCGCCCTCCAGAGTTACCGACATAGCTCAAAGAATTAGCAAGCTGAAGTGGCAGTGGGCCGGCCATATCTCGCGAAGAACCGACAACCGCTGGGGGAAACGTGTTCTTGAGTGGAGACCGCGACTCGGCAAACGTAGTGTAGGACGCCCTCCGGCCAGGTGGGATGACGATCTGCGAAAGGCTGCAGGTAGATGCTGGATGCGTCAAGCTGAAGACAGGGCGCTATGGCGCTCATTAGGGGAGGCCTATGTCCAGCAGTGGACTAATATAGGCTGATGATTGATTGATTTGAATCGCCCTCTGCATGTATCAGCTTCGTACAAGCATACACAAATCACGTCATTTATCCCTTACGGGATGGACGGCCTAAGGTAACAAGACCTAAAGGCCACGTTTAGCATGACTGTAATCATAGCTTTGTACCTTAACTTTTAGTCCTGTGGAAGTCTTCTACAGACCGCTTAAATGGGTCCTTTGCTCGAGCGGCACAGGGGCGCGGGGTGGGACGACAAAGAGGACCGAGAGAGGTGCAGGCGGGTAGTGCGTACCTCGGCCTGCGCGGGCGAGGACTCATTTAAGCGGTCGGTCTATACATATAAATATTAGTCTCCTTCTTTTTTAATACGGCTCCATCGATCGATGCGATGATTTCATCAATGTCAAAGTAAATACTGTATTCGAAAATCTTGTGACAAACGCCAACGTTGTACGGTAGAACACAGTCAAAAGACACCTCCCCCCCCTGTCGGGCTCTTAGCCAACGGATAATGATATCCCTCAGAATCTGCCAGGAAATCATTAGCCGATGCCCAGGGTGCACCGGACCAAGCACTGCTCTTCCCCTCGGACGGATCCAAAATCGAACCGCAGCTCTTGACCACACGCAGAGGTAACCCGACTCGCACCCCTTAAATATTAGTCTCACTAATTGATACCTATTTAATTGAAACACTTTTACAGAAGAAAACTTCATAATATAATGGCAGCGTGTCAGGTTAATAGGTAAATTTTGATTAGTGAAATCTGGAACGCCACAATGACAATGCCATTATTAATTTGTTTGATTGTGATTGACATTATTAATTTTGAGGGAATCATGCTATAGGCGATGCGGCTAGCAACCCATCACTATTTAGATTCCCCTTTCCACCTATACGCCCACAATCATGCTAAACGGGGCATTTAGGTCTTGTTACCATACGCTCTGTCTACCCCGTAAGGGATAAAGAAGTGAATTATTGCAGTGGATTAGCTGTCGAACTAGATTAGGGTGAAAAGACTCGTAATAAATAAAAAATGTTAATAAAATCTAGCGTTTATTAAGGTTCATTATCATTAGATACATCATCTCCCCGTCTCCTTAATACGATCGCATTTATATCATCCACATACAAAAACAAAAGTGGCATTTTAACAAGATTCTGACCACGGGAACCACGTCCCTTGGCCTGTTCAGCAAAATCGCGTAAAACAAGTTTATTTTGTAAGCCTTACTTATCTTAGAATTAAAAGAAATTAAAAAAGTAGGTAATTTAAATATAACAGTCCATACTTGTACTTGTACTCCGAAATTAACCAAATAAACGCTTTATCTATCTATCTATCAAATTAGTTTTTCGGAGTTTGTATCATACCGTCCCTCTAGCGCGCGGAACACCACGCAAAGAACTTCGAAAAGCATAGGGTCATGCATTAAAAGCTGATCTTTTATTTTTACAAAGTTTCACAAAGTTACTAAATTTGCCCAATCAGAACATTTTTGTCACGACGTGAAAAGCAGTATGTTATGTCTCGGCCAAAAGAGCAATAGATGGACTAGTATTTTCGAGGACCCAACTACCTACGTTTCGAGTCGCAGCCCTCGAACACACACGTCCGTCTTTAGCTCACTTTCCGTCCTCTACAACAATGCACTATACATTTAACACGATACGAATAACAAGACCAGTGTATAAACTTCATTGCTGTGGTGTTCAGAGCTGTTTCTTAATTTATTATTACCAATCAATCAAAATTGGAAATTAGCCATGTTGTTGGCTTGCTCTGACCAGGCAGCGAACCGCGAGCCGTCCATTTCCGGGGCGTGCCGGTTGCCAGCCGTCAGCGTGTGTCGGCTGCCGCCGATCGTCTCGCTGCACTCCGGGCACTTGCCCCGCTGCATAGCTCCTCCGCACTCGCCGATGCAGTAGAAGTGCCCGTTGGGACACTTGTACCAGTGCCCCGCCTTCAGCCCGATGGCCTTTACCACCATCGCGCGCTCCTCCGCGCTCACAATGCCGGATAAATTTACAACGCTCTGAAGCTTCTCGAGGCATTCCACAGCCTTGACTTCGTCGAACACGCGCCAACCTAGAACTGCGTCTTTGGCCGCTTCAGTGGCTTCTACCACTTTTGGAGAAGTTCTAGCGATTGCGTAACTACCGTTACTGAGAATCTTGTCTAGTTGAATGATTGAATTGATGCGTCTCAACTCAATTTCTATATCTACTTGCTGTTGTTCGCTAATCTTCCGTACTGCGCTGGTAGAGAGGACGTCACACATTAGTTTTATCTGTGACTTAAAATCCGGTCCAAGTTTTGTTACATTCGCTTCGCTATATTTTACACAATACTTCGCAATGTTGTCTAAAATACTAAGGTACACGTCGTTCATATCTAGCTGCAAGAGGGACACATTTTTCGCTTTTTTGTGCAACGTTATGATTTTGTAGATCGCGGCCAGCGCATGACTCCAATCCTTATTATTAGCTGTAATTATAAAAAACAAAGGTGAGTATAGTTGAAGTATATAACGAACCACTTTGCATACAAAGCCATTGTATGTATTGTTTAAGCCAACCGCTAAGAAAAAATTAAACAAGTCACAAAAAACGCATATCAAATAAATAACTACAATTTTCTTTAAGTCACAGGGTTGAATTGGATAAGCTATGCGGTTGGCTTAAACAATATACATAATCTACAATGGCTTTGTGTGAAAAGACTGAAAAGTAGTTATTATTGGCTCCAAGTAAAATTAAAATTAAACGGGCCATAATTCATAAAGTATTCCTACGAATAGTTAAAACATTTTACGGTCGGTCCTGCTCTTCTTATTAGAAATGGAAATCAGTGATTTGAATTCAGTTTTTTTCGTTATGAACCCCTAAAAATATTATATTAATTTGCAAAAATATGTATAAGATAAGTGGTATGTGAAATAATAATATAATACTTGTCTTTATGATCGTTTTTACTGTGACAACTTACCTATAGAAGACTTTTCATACGTTAGCTCAATTAGTTTAACTTTCTGAAGCAATTCATCTTTTTTCTTTTGTATCTGACCTGTTGTGCCATAAACCTTCTCTTTTATGGGGTTAATTTCATTTTTGAGGAGTTTATTAACAAGATCCTTATAGCGATAGGTGTTGATTATAGGTGTGCGACAAATTAAGCAAGTCTTTATTTGAACAGACTCCATCTGACTTTTCATGTGGTGGTCGAGACTTTGCACGTCCATGATGTGGGGGCAATCTTGCAGTTGAACGAGGCTGGAATAAAATCACGAGAATATTAGACAAATCGACGACATCATGAGTTATCTAGTAGGGATAACTTACTGTCAAAGTCATTATAGGTAAACGTATCAATTTCTAAAAAATCTAATAAATCTACTAACATTCGTTACGTTCGATAACGTGACATTTACTTAGTAAAATAAGTAACGTCATAGAATATCACCTACTCATATTTCTCCTACATCGTAAGTCGTAGGCAGAACTTGTCTAGGCACACTGGCGTTTTGGTTAAAATATCTGAGAATAGTGAAAATTCGTGTAAAAATTTGTTATATAAAACGAAAATACGAACATATCATCGTCATCGTAGGGGTCGTCGAGCATGAAGGGGTTGGTGGGGAAGTGTTCGGGGTCGCAGACGCGGCACACGCCGGGGCACGGCTCGCCGCACAGCCCGCGGCAGCGGTGGCCGCAGGGCTGCAGCTCGGGGCACGGCTGCGAGCAGGGCGCGCGCGAGCACGCGACGCCGCACGCGCGCGAGCAGCGAGAGTGCCGGCAGCCGCGCCCGCAGTCCCGCTCCTGCGGGGGACAGAATGCTATACATGAGGCGACACTACAGGGCTTGACTAGCGCACTCGTGTTGTCCTTGCGTCTCGCGACACTACGACGGAACGGACGTAACCAACTTGATAAATTAAATAAAAAACTGTTAAGGTTTGAATTGCGTGTACTCTCGCTTAGATGTCACGGAATAGACAAATATAGAAGAGTAACAAAAAGGTAAAGGCACTTGGATTGTACTGCTAACATTCCCTCTAAATCCAAGTCTTCTAATTCTAACAAAAAACTTAACTGGGTGTCATCCTTAAGACTGTTTAAAAACATAACCTGCAGTTTGTGCAAACCCCTTTGCACACAGTCTTGATTTGAACCGTGGACCCGTTGACTCCTCCTTTATTCGGAAAACCACTTGCATCCTATACTTTGGCATTTGGAGATTTTTCTATCAATGTCCAAGTTTCATTCTTCTCATGAGCATATAACTCTTCATCGATCGACTTTATCCATTCTTCTTTATTTAGTGAACTAATTGCTTCTTTATAGGTTTCAGGAACATCAGATGTGACTGAACACAGGTAAGAATTTTCTTGAGAATTCGCTAAATTTAAATTCTTGCTACTGAGATTGTTTTTCGATCTTAGTGTCATACTGCTTATTACAGGAGAATCAAGACTTGTGTCAGGTTTGTAATAGCTGTCAGAGGATCTGTTTCCTACTATTGTTTCATACGAACTATCTAAAATAGAGCTTTCATCCATTAAACTTTCTTTTTCTTTTTCAGGTTTTTCTTCTTTTTCAGATTTTTCTTCTTTTTCAGATTTTTCTTCTTTTTCAGATTTCTTCGCAGACATATCTACGGGAACAAAGTCTCTCTTAACGGTTGATTCAAGAAATATAGCATCTCTACTTTTTATTACCTTTCTGGAATTTGGTAATATGAATCTATACCCTTTTGTGTGATCACAATATCCAATGAAGATCATTTTGTGTGCTTTTGGATCCCATTTCTTGCGTTTTTCTTTGGGTAAGTGAACCATTGCCTCACATCCAAAAATACGCATGTGATTCACAATTGGTTTCAGACCAGACCACATCTCCATAGGAGTCTTAAACGTTAAGGACTTAGTTGGTGAACGATTGATGACATAAGCCGCAGTATGTATTGCATCAGCCCAATGTAACTTTGGCATATTGGCATTGAGTAGCATACACTTGGCTCTTTCCACTAATGTCCGGTTCATGCGTTCAGCAGTCCCATTTTGTTCAGGTGAATACGGTGTAGTTGTCTGATGTATGATTCCAGAGCTTTTCAAGAATTGTGAGAAATTTTTGTTATCATACTCCAGCCCGTTATCTGTTCGAAGAATCTTGATATGAGTATCTAGTTGATTTTCAACTTCTTGTTTAAATTCCTTAAACTTTTCCAGAGCTTCAGACTTGTTTCGGAGGAAATAAACGGAAATTCTTTTAGAGTACTCATCAAGGAAGGTTATGAAGTATCTGGCACCACCTAGAGATTGTGTTTCCATCGGGCCACATATATCGGAGTGAACTAACTCTAAGGGCTTATTAACCTTTAATCCTTCACTTTTAAAAGGTAAACGTGTTTGCTTGCCCTCCTTGCACGTTATACATGTCAGATTTTCTGTTGTTTCGGAGAAAATTACATGCTCGGTATTTTCAGGCATTTTCTTGAGGCTTTGAAAATTTAGGTGTCCCATTCTCTGGTGCCATAGATAAGCATCTTGTTCTTCAACTTCAGACATGTATGTACTGCCTCCTGGCATATTCAACCGGTACATGTTGTTGACAATACAAGCAGTTGCAACAATTTGATGTTTGCTGTTCAAGATAACACAGCCGGACTTGTCAAATTTTACATGGCCACCATTTTGAGTGATCTGACTCACAGATAGCAAATTGGTTGCTAATCCTGGGACATATAAGACATTTTTGAACAGAATCTTATTTTCCTGGCCTTTTCCATCAAATACATCTAAGCTTATTTGCCCCGAGCTTTGCACAGATAGTATCTTATTGTCGGCAACTCTAATATTCTTTATTACAGGAGATGTTTCCGTCAGAAAGAGATTCTTGCTGTTCGTCATGTGAGCGGAGGCGCCGGAGTCTATGTACCAGGCGTCATCATAACAAGACGAAGCCACAAACACAGCAGCGTAAGAAGAGGTTGATTTCTGCACGTTGGTGTTAGATTTCGATTTACAGTCAGGGCTCTTGTGTCCATATTTGTTACAGGAGTAGCATCTTGGACCCTTGAACTGCCTCTTTGTATATTCATTGTTACGAAAGTTCCTCTTGTTAACTGCAAAAGCTGTTGTGTTGTTTTCTGAATTTCTGACATCTTGTAATAATTTTGCCTTCACAGAATCTGCAGATATCTTCGTGCCTGAGCTTTCAATAGCTATAATCATTGGCTGATAAGACTCGGGTAGACCAGAGAGCAGCAGTGTACCGAGCCACTCGTCATCCACTTTGAAGCCAATGTTCCGAAGCTTGTGAGCTGTTGACATTATTTTGCTCACGTATTCCTCTATATTTTGACATCCGCTGAGCGAGGTATTGCACAGGTCACGCAGCAGTCCAACTCGGCGTGTCAGTCCGGAGTCGTCAAATGCCGCTGCCAGCTTACACCAAACTCCTTTGGCCGTGCTTTCCTCGTTTATGTGAACGTAATTAATCGGGTCAACCAGAAGAATAATTTTTGTTCTCGCTTTGATGTCTCGTTTTTCGTCTACTTTTGCCGATGGGTCGGGATTTTCGATACAGTCCCACAACTCCTCATGTTGAAGGTACGTTTTCACTGCAAACTGCCAAGTGGAATAATTTTCACGGCCGGTTAACTTCTCTATTAATGCCATTGAATTATTCGAAGCCATTTCTTTTGCATAAAAATCGAAAACGAAAATCACGGAAAATCACCCAATTCAAATTTCAACGAACTTCAAGCTTGACAGAACAAAACACGGAATTTTTCTTCGGGATACGTCACATTTGGAATTTACTATTTTAGTCTTTTTATACGAGTATTTATACCGAAATTTTATGAGAAAAACACTTTACAGGGATTCACTGATAATTCCTGGGCTATTCTGGGCCCTTAACCTGATAAATTAAATAAAAAACTGTTAAGGTTTGAATTGCGTGTACTCTCGCTTAGATGTCACGGAATAGACAAATATAGAAGAGTAACAAAAAGGTAAAGGCACTTGGATTGTACTGCTAACACAACTAAGAATTAATCCTATCCCTAGTTAAGTTTTTTTTATTTCATTAAATATAGGTACAGACGCATATTATTTAAATATAGGTAAATGTCAAGTCAAATAAGCTTCGACTAACTGGCTATCCTCCGCTAATAGCTACAATTATCATTTACGTACGTACCCCGGGCCCGGGCAGTAATTTACCGCCCGCTACGCAACTACGCGCTACGAAAATTTCCACTTCCTGGCCAGGGGAAAGACGTAAAATTAAGCCTTTGGCTCGTGCGACAACTTCCTCCGATCTGAGACATTCTTTATTTCACCACCCTTGTGGTATAATGTACTATTTATTATACCTCGAATTTAGGTAATACTAAGAAACAGGATTCATACCGTGCACGGCACGCAAGGTGCGCCGCATCGGCGGCCACATTCAGAGTGCTGGCACTTCACCTCACAACGCTTGGGGCACGGGGGACACACTTGGCTGCAAGGCTCCTCACACCTGCGAAACGTTATCCTGTCTGTCATAGTTATACATAAAAGTTTAAGAGCCTGAATATACAAACAAGTTTTGTGAGTGGTAGGACCTTATGCAAGGTTCGCCCGGAGCGCTACCACAATCTCCACCTACTACAATCATGAATACTTAGGTATGTGACCAACTGTTTAATTTTCGTCTCACATATTCGGAAAATTAGGCAAATCATATCTATCAGCATCAGCCGGGGCACGTGCCGCCGCATGCATGATTGCAACGCAGCAACACGTGGCAGCTGTAATAGTGAGCTGCAGGCGGCGGTATGGCGTGGTTACCGGTGTCCGCATATGTTGAGCTGCTGGCAGACGGCGTTGCAGGGCGCGTGCAGCCGGCCCTGGCGGCAGCCCGCGCACGTGCCGCCGCATGCATGATTGCAACGCAGCAACACGTGGCAGCTGTAATAGTGAGCTGCAGGCGGCGGTATGGCGTGGTTACCGGTGTCCGCATATGTTGAGCTGCTGGCAGACGGCGTTGCAGGGCGCGTGCAGCCGGCCCTGGCGGCAGCCCGCGCACGTGCCGCCGCATGCATGATTGCAACGCAGCAACACGTGGCAGCTGTAATAGTGAGCTGCAGGCGGCGGTATGGCGTGGTTACCGGTGTCCGCATATGTTGAGCTGCTGGCAGACGGCGTTGCAGGGCGCGTGCAGCCGGCCCTGGCGGCAGCCCGCGCACGTGCCGCCGCATGCATGATTGCAACGCAGCAACACGTGGCAGCTGTAATAGTGAGCTGCAGGCGGCGGTATGGCGTGGTTACCGGTGTCCGCATATGTTGAGCTGCTGGCAGACGGCGTTGCAGGGCGCGTGCAGCCGGCCCTGGCGGCAGCCCGCGCACGTGCCGCCGCATGCATGATTGCAACGAAGCAACACGCCGCAAGGCGCCATACAGTGCTCCAACAGCTTCTTTGGCACAATTCCACCTATATAAACAGCCTAGATATAATCCCGATACAGGTTAGAAGCTTTAGTGCTGGGCAACGATGAGCGAAACTTTATTACACTCTTACGCTACGTTTTAAATCTATGTCGGTCTTACGCTAATTTAATGCTTCTCTCATGTATTCAAAGGTTAACGGATAGAGTTCCCTTATAGGAATATATCGTATTTGTACACATAATAATCTTATCTTAGTTATCTTTTTTGTCAATCGTGTTTGTTTTCTTCACTACATAGTATAAAACAAAGTCGCTTTCGCTGTCCCTATGTATGCTTATATCTTCAAAACTACACAACGGATTTTGATGCGATTTTTTTTAATAGATAGAGTGATTCAAGAGGAAGGTTTTTATGTATAATTCTACGCAGACGAAGTTGCGGGCAGAAGCCAGTATTTTTATACAATAAAGCATTTACTTACTAACTCTCATGAGCGCTTGCCGATGTCTTAGTCTGGTTACGATGAACCAAATAAAAACTGCCAAATTTTATCTCCATTGGTTAAGGCTGTGTCAGCCAAGTCTTGTTGTTCTTCACTGGGGCCTTATCATGACGCCTTAATGCGATACAATTTCGTTTTAGCTGTTATTTTTGACGCTTTTAGTATGAATCTGACAGCGAGCGATCTTACTTTGATTCGAGATTGAATCGCATTTACACGTCATGGTAAGGCCCCATTTGTATGTATGTATGTATAACTCTTTATTGTACATAAAACACAAGAAAAAGATGAATACAGGATAACACATATGCACAAAGGCGAACTTATCCCTAAAAGGGATCTCTTCCAGTTAACCTTTGAACGATTGACAGGACATAAGTATTAGGCAAGAGTAGACACACAGAAAAAGTGAAAGAACCGATCGAAACTCAAAATAATCCTAAATGACTTAATTTTAAATAATGTAAGATATAATAATAAACTACACATAATAGATAAATACGATAAACTAATACACAATAAATAAATATACAACATAATATATAAATATATAAATACACACACAAGTTACAAAACACATCACATTCATTTAAGAGGATCCATCGAGCCAATACGCCTTCAAGCGACTGCGCAGGGTAGCAACAGTCTGCGATTGCCTGATATCATTTGGCAACCGATTCCAAAGTCGAACAGCGTGCATGGAAAAGGAATAAGTATTCACTCCCTCTGCATATATTATAGTTAGATGAACTTACCGTTAAGCATATTCTGAAACACGTTGCACGGCAGCTGGACCTTGTGGCCGCAAGGCGAGTCGAAGCTGCGCTCAATAAGTTTGGTGCATCTGGTCTCATCACACGGCTTGTCGCAGCGGCCCGGGCAGACATGGCCGCACGACATCACGCGTTCGCATTGGCGTCTGCAATGCTCGCGTGCCGGTTCTAACCCACATGCCATTTGGATTTCGTGATTACATTCAGGTATTTTTTTCATAACCTAAATGCAAAAATGTTACGATTAGAGATTATGAAAAAAAAATGCATTTCTTGTGGATCCGCTCTACCCCGCATTCAATTTCTATTTCATGGACGCATGCAGGTATTTTCTTCTTCGTCTAAACAGAGGCATGTCATCTTAATCCTCTAGGTTGGCAACGCATCTGCAAGCCTCCGGGGTTGCGGGTGTCTATGGGCAGTGGTGATCACTTACCATCAGGTGACCCACTTGCTCGTTTGCCTTCCTATTAATATATAAAAAAAAAAAAAAACAGAATTAAGTATCTAATACCGCGTTTAATCATATGGCTAATACATTTAACTAGTGACCCGCCCCGATCTGATTTCTACCGGCTCACTTTACATTTGTAGAATTAGTTTTGCGTAAAAGTGTCTTGCCTCACTTATTTTATTTTCAATGACTAAGTATTTTGAATGAAGTAACCAAAAAATGCATATTCTTCGTTCAATTAATCGTTTATAGAAAAACCGGGAAAACTTTACAAAGTTTTCTTTTCATAAAATGAAAACCTAATTCCATTAAGACCGGTATTTGGACGCACAAAGCTTTACGGGATGTCACCTGCCCGCGAGATCTTGTGAGTTTTGTCAGTTTTAAAAATGACCTACTAGTACTAGTTAACCGTTTAATCCCTATACCAATGGTCAGCAACAGGCGGACCGCGGTCCGTTTGCGGACCGCGAAAGGTCGAATCTCGGACCGCGAAATATTGTAATGTATTTTATACCAAGTATCAATTAATACATAAATAAGGTATACATATACCTTTATTAGTTAAAATTATGTTTTTTCTGGACCTCGTTAAAATTTTCCCACAGTATCCGGACCCCACCTAAAACTACTTGCCGACCCCTGCCCTATACTATTATAAATGCAAAAGTAACTCTGTCTGTCTGATAACTTTTTACGCTTAAACCGCTGAAACGATTTAGTTGAAAATTGGTATGCAGTTAGTTTGAGTCCCGGGGAAGGATATAGGATAGTTTTTATCCCGGAAAATTGTAGTTTCCGCGGGATAGCGATAAGCGAATTCTACGCACAAAGAGTAGCGGGCACCAGCTAGTTCTTTTTATAAATGTCATCACGTCATCTATTTTCTGATCTATTAAAATCGAGAAAGGGTTTAATCCTTACTAATATTATAAATGCGAAAGTAACTCTGTCTGTCTGTCTGTCTGTCTGTCTGTTACCTTTTCACGCTTAAACCGCTGGGCCGATTTAGTTGAAATTTGGTACCTATACAGATAGTTTGAGTCCCGGGAAAGGACATAGGATAGTTTTTATCCCGGAAAATTGCATAGTTCCCGCGGGATAGCACAGCCCAAACCACTGGAATTTTTCAAATTTAAGGCGGAACAAAGTTCGCCGGGTCAGCTAGTAAACAATAAATCTGGCCCAACGTCCATGATTAAACTGTTTTCGTAATTTGTTTTAGGTGGAATGAGGGTTTTGGTTTGAACTGTTACGTAGGTAATTAAGTAACTAAAATTTAAACTAAGTATGACACATTTTTACTTCATCAAAACCATTCAGATTTGAGTGTACCTCTACAGTTCAAAAATTCGTCGATTTCAGTTCAGATAAACAGGCCTTAATTTTTATTTATACAGATTACTAACTGTTGCCGGCGAAACCATCAGGTAAGCTAAATAAATAAAGGGATCTCAGGGCCCAAATATAACTTTGTCCCTTTGAGTGTTTCAAAAATATTTCGAAAAGGCTAATAAAAATGCTACGGGTGACCGCAGAGCTGGCAGCTTCCCGTGACCACGAATTAGTATCGCTGCTCAAAGAGGGAATACTGCCAGCGTCTGTGATATTGGTAGTATGCCACGGGGGCTCTACTTTTTTAATTATTTCATTTTAAGACTAGCTTTAGTTTAGGTTTTAATTTGTTTTTGCTTTAAATTTGTACTCGTAATCTTATGTTTATTACAATAACTGTTGCCGTGACTTTGTCAGCGAATAATTAGTTTATCGATATAAATTTTCCAAGATAAAAACTATGGTAGAGAAAATATCTTCATGCCAAATTTCATCCAAATCGGGTGTACAGTTCAAAAGTAAAGAGGTAACAGATAGGAGTTACTTTCATATTTACAATATTAGTAGAAAAGTAAGGATTTTTGGTTATTAAGTGGTGGAAGGTGTAACCTTTTCCTTGCAATCCCCGCATTTCTCGAAGCAGAGTTTCTTGCAGAAGTGTGTGCACGGCAGCGAGCGAGCACACTTCTCGCGGCAGGGCGTCGCGTCCACGTTTTCATTGCACGCCACTTTTTTCTTGTGCGTGCATCCAATCCTCTTCTTCAGGACCTGGAAGGAAATGCAGTGTTAAGTTGGTGCTGTTTATTTACTCTACAGCCATAAAATTATTCTTGGATATTCCGCAGGTGGTTTGGTTGGCTTGATTGAACACTCTTGTTAAGATTATTGTTTCTTAATTTTTGATTCAAAATCGTGTGACCACTTTGAACATGGACCCATGCGTGGAGACATTTGTCAACCATAATAAAATAATCTGCAAAACATTTACAGGCGGTTCAGTCAAACTAAACCCAACCCAGCTGATGTATTCCGGATTTGTTTTAAGACAAAGGGCAAGCGTACCAGTAAAAAACATTTAAATATTATTGTCGCTTTGAATGAAGCAATTATTCTAGTTTTCTTTTCTATCATTTGTTTTATGGTTATATTGCTAAAAAATAACTTACATAAATTTTAATCGGAAAACACTCCAAAACACCAGTGAATGAACACGATTTTCTAGTAAATGAACAAATCAAACCAGTGAATGAACGCGGTTAAATTAGTTATTGAGGTAATTGATACAGTCACAATTAGAATTCTTTTATTACTAACAAATATCGGAATATCGAATTGTCAGTCTACATATTTATACTCTGTGTCTAATTTACTATAAACTTTTAAATTACATTGTTCATTCACTAGAACATAAATTGTAAATAAATCCAATGTATAAAATAGTCATATTGAAGGTAGTTCTTTCACTGACACTTGTAAGCCAGTTCGAACCTACAATTTCTATTTTTAATTTTTTGTTCGAATACTGGCCATAAAACCAACAATCAAATCACGTCTATGTTTCTGGAAAATAAACTTTTAATAGACCAACCAAATCGCACAATATTGCATAATCAGTAGGTAATTCGTATCATTCCAGTGAACCACCATGGTTCATTCAGTGGTTTTGGAGATCCAGTTAGGTATAAAACACCAACATAAAACTGCAATTTAAAAAAAAAATACAGACGAATTAAGAACCTCCTCCTTTTTGTGAAGTCGGTTAAGAAGTACACATGAAATAGTTAAAAAATGGAAGTAGTAATCCTTAAGAATGTAAATAAATGCATACAACCTACATCAGTTGCTCGGAACTATTGCAATATCACCCAAAACATAAGGTTACTTACCGACCTCCTTACTACTGCCCCGTACAATGAAAATAATTCTGCATCACGTAAAACTTTTTAGTAACTGTTGCGCTTAAGTTAAAGTTAATGTTACTGTGATGTAGCTAGTAATGTTGCAAATCTAAATTCGCGTTGTAAAATTGAACAGAATTCTTATTCTGAGTAAAAATTATCATTTTGTTTATTCACGAGCACTGTTCATTTACTGGTACACTTACACTAGTTAGTGTATAAGTAATGAGGCTTGATCTCTAATTCATTTTGATGATTACCTGAACGTTGCAATTCAGACATTCCTCGGAACAAGCGCGCAGGCATTTGTGTTCTCCGAGGTCGTGTTCCAAATTCGCGGTGCAGCCTTTATTGGCCTTCGGGCACGGCTTCATGCAGGCATACTGAAGTTTGAAATAAATTTATTTAAAATACATACATAATATACATAAATCACGTCTTTATCACGAGGTAGACAGAGCCTAAGGTAACAAAACCTAAAGGCCACGTTTAGCATGATTGTGGGCGTATTGGTGAAAAGGGGAATAATTATTTAAAATACAACTTTTATAAGGCTCTGATTAAACTTCTCAACAAAAACAAAAACAGTATGAAAACTTACGCAAACATGATATCTTTTTACGGTAGGTAAGTCTGTCAGCTAACGCGTGCGTGTGGCAGGCGATAGCAACTGTGGCAATAATTTACTGTCTCGATATTTAATAAGTTAGTATCGCAAATCATGAAAAATCGGCACAATGAGAGTCAAGACTCGCGCATCGTAACTAACATACGTACCTTACTTACCCAAATCTAAAATTATGAAAGCATCAAACATTACTGTGACGAAAAGAGTTGGGCTGAAATTCATCGATATACCTACGTCTGCTATAATCTTAAACAGTATATTACTTATGTGAGTTGGTAATCATATTTTTTTTAATTATGTAAATGAAAACAAACATGAACAAACATTCATATTTTTCATACAATAATATCTGGTCCCTTATTGGGCTTGCAACTGCGATTAGCCACCACTGCACGGGATTTATCGATGTAGTTGTGTGGTGTGACTCACGCGCTCGTGGTCGGGGTCATCGTTGACGTGGCAGAGGCGGGTGCATGCGTGCCCGCAGGCGAGCCGACTGTTCGGACACTTCTCCTTACACCGCACGTCTGCTATATTCATCGAACACTGTTTTGTAGCCTGGAAAATTTATTTAATAAATACTACAGTTTCCGTGCTTTTTCACGTTTCCCTAACTTTACGCGTCTGTGACAAATACGCAAACCGCGCGAGCCAGAAAAAGAAAAAGAAAAAATACTACAGAAAAATAATTAGTAGGCGGCATAGCGCGCTCTATATGCTTCAAATGTTACATTCAATTGTAGGCACAGAATGACTTCAGCAAAAAGTTAATGAAGATTAGGATTTAAGTTTAGTTCAAAGAAAGAAGCAGCACTGGAAAGGACCGTATGGAAATTGCTCCACCGACAAGAGCCTAGCTCTTAGTTTTAAGAAGAGAAGTGTTTATTATAGGACTAGCTCACCTCATGACCGCAGTCCGAGAGAGTTACGGGGACAATAAATGAGCATTTAACTGCGGGGTCCCCTGGCTCCATGTAGCAAGGCAGGACTTTTTGGTGCCCGCAAAGAAGCGACTTTTTCACGGGACGTTTACACGGCTGGCATTTTGCAAAGCAAGGCAGCGGGCAGTCGTGGTTTTCAGTATCGCAGATTTTCCTGGTTAGTAAAATTCAAACATTATACAATAATAATTATGCTGCAAGTGGGCAGCGAAAGATTTTGTAATGTCTTTACGGAGTCCTGTTTTGTATATTAGGGGTGCCAACACTGCCAACAATATCTCAACGACTCCCAAAAATGGTAAAAGTTTCAGCTGTCTGTCAGTTTGTTAGTGACATTTAAAAAAATATATATTAACAATAACTTTTCCAGAATTTAACTATTTTGAGTTTTTCTTACTCGGAATCGTTGTTGAGATGTTTACTATGGCAATTTTTTTCCAGTACTTCACGTTCCATACATATAAAAAAAAACGACAAGTGACGACATGGAATGGACGTTTTGCGACACATTTTATTTGTATAAGAATCGTTAAATTAAATTCAGGAAAAAATAGTTATTTTTTAAATGTTTTAATCTACCTGGATATTCGTTTAAAACAATACGCAGCGGCAACTAAAATTACCCATGCCGTAAAAAGTGTTCCTCTCACCAGAACCGCATTAATTATTATCAGTTTTTGGAATTAATTAACGAAATTCAATTTAGTAGGGAATTTTCACGAACCAGTCAATAAAGTTAAGATTTATTAATTTATTTTCCTTATTGAGGAAAAAAAACAGATACAGACACAATTAAAAAAACTATTAGGTAAGAACGTAGTGTAGTTAACATAGCCTGCACCCTAAACCAATTCCCACTAAGAGTTTGTGGTAGATGTGGTAATGGATCAGAAACAATTACATTTGTGCGGAACACGATAATAGTACATTTCGATGCTAGTGCGAAAAGTATGTCATTACTTCATGAGTCCCGAGATATCTTGCCACAAGCTGAAGGCAAGTGGCAATACTCGGGAGGAATGAAGAATGACATTTCGGCGCGTGTATCGAACAACGTTTTTTAATACAGTTGCGAAAAAAAATGAATACATCATAGAATAAAGTAAGTTCTAACATTGACAGTGAAAATTTTTGACATATTTAAGGCGTTTTTGTTAGCTTTCATATTTCATAAGGCAATGGCTTTTGCTATTCAGCCAACTTAATTAATTAACAAAGAGGCTAGTTATAAAATGTCAATATTTGTATATTTTTACATTAATAATAGGTTATTAGTTAGTTTTATTACGTTTTGTTACAAACTAACATTTTAACAAATCTTCGGTAAGTAGTCGTGAATTGGAACAAGTACAAATTAAAAAAAAATAGAAAAGTAAATCGCAATAGAGCGCAAAAGCGAACTTTTCGCACGCAAAACAGCCAAAAAAGGGCACTTTTCGACCAACTGTACCTATTGAAAACAAATTTTAAGCACACGAAGTCGCGGGATAGCAAATAGTACGGTGTTTCAATTTACTTTCTTTAATTTAGGACCCACTTAAGGTTGAATAACAGTCATATCATATGACAAATGAGTAGAACGTGATTGTACAACGTACCTTTCACAGCTTTTAACGCATTGGACGTTAGCGTGTACAAGGTCATAGGCGTGACAGACGCGCGGGCAGGGATGCCCGCACGGCAGGTTGTATTTACAGTCCTGCAGACAACCACCTTCGGGAACCTTCAGGAAGTCACTCACGGTTTCTATCTGCGAAGAAAACGCCACAGCAGTCATAGGTGGGCACTATTAAATCTTTACCTACCTATGTAGGTAACAATTTGGGCTACGAACGGTGTGTTCATAGCATCTGAAGATGACCTATTAAATAAACAGCCAAGTAGAAATGCTTGCGCTGTGGTGTTCCAGATTGGAGAGTGAGAGAGTCTATGAAACTCCTGGCGCATGAGTAACAGATGTTTTTACAGTTTAAAGGCCTGTCTCACCACTCTCTGTAAAGTTCGTGATGTCTTAAGTGTCAGTTATCTAATGATTCCCTCTCGATTTCTTACTACGAAATAAACAGAGACGACATCATAGATAACCGACACTTAACTGAGAATGGTAAAAAAGGCTCTAACTCTGATTAACATTTACTAATACTTGAACGATGCTAAAAAGAAGTTACCGTGTGTTTTGCATCTGCGTTGAATTTAGTTTGTATCTGTACTAATAGGTAAGTAACTAATAATCAAAATATATTGTTTGTGTAAAAAGTAAAATAGTTAACCCTTAGATATTACTGCCCACTAATACTTAGTGCGTCAGATATAGGTTTACCTACAATTTTTTTTGTTAATCCTTGTTTATAATGTGAAATGCAATAAATGATTGAATTCTATTCTATTCCGAAACAGAACAAACCGTAGTTATCCGGTCGTCGTGGTTCGAACATTTCAGTTTCAGAGATTTTCCAACAGATCCATTTTCTGCCAGCGTTGCTGCTATGTTCGTCCACAGAGGAGACTTCCTTTTGAGCAATTCAATGTTCCCAAATATGTAGAAACCTGTGATGCAATTTCAAAAAACACAATCTAGGTAATGTAAGCAGTTAAAACTATACCTAGGCTGGTCCGAAAATAGTTAACCAAAGGCGTATTATGAACCGTACTGATTTAATTTTAGTGTCGTTTAATGGAAAATTTTATTACAAACTCTTAGGTGCAATCTCAATAGCCAGAGACATTCAGTTATTAAAAAAAACATGTTTGTCAATTTTATATCGCTACAATGGAGGTAACGGGGGGAGGATTTCGTGCCATGATACATTATGACCTGATGCAAAAGCTAATTTACAAGGATTTTCGTGAAAATTTAACCACTGCTTTTTAGGCATTAGCTTCACCTTTTACCACTATAATTTACAAATATCGTCAATTCAAGCGTGGGTGGACGACTTCAAAAATTACCCTAGACCGGAGCGACCGCTAATGAGTTACTCCAGAAAACGTCATCAGGGTGAAACGGTTAATCAAGCAATATCGTAATATTACCTAGATATAGATTTAGGATGGCCTGAGGGTTGTAACCCAGGTATTGTCTACCACTTTGCATTATCATCTTAAAGTTGGGAAGCTTGTGTCTCGATGGATAGGTACCACATTTTTTAGCACTGGAGCAAAAAGATACACGTCAATTGCTCCCAATATATGCTACATAAATTCAGTTAAGGCAATTCACAACAAGTGACCTGCATTGTGACATCTGACAAATCCTGGATAATTAGTAACGACGCTCTCGAAACGGGAATCGACAGAATTGGTCTTTGAAGAAAATTATTTACCCAAGTAGAATTTTTTTTAATTATATTCCTCTTACTTTTAATTTAACTAAAAAATTTCGGACCGGTCCACGTACAATTCCGCCTCTGTATTTTGTTAATGCGGTTACATAGGCACATAGCGACCCTTGCACGGTCTCACTAAAATTTTGTGTTAACATTTACATTGCATATTAATCGGGTTGGTCGGTTACTTACTTTAATAAGACCCATTTCGCAAAAAATCCATTGTATTGTCTGATAAGATAAACAGTTATTGAACCTTACGTGGGTCCTAAATTAAAGAACCAAAGTGACTTAATATAAGATAAGATAAGATCATTTTATTTGCATAAACAAAAGTAAAACTGATGTTACAGTGTATTGATGTACAATATCAATCACTGCAGTACCACAACTTGGCTAAATTTCGCACTGTTGTGTTCTAACGTAGACTACGATAGCTGCGGAAATTACTGGGGCAAGCGATGCTGTTAGCTCTCTGGGTCGGAAATGCAGCTCCAATTAAACACCTATTCGAGCCTGTTGTGTAAGTTTTTGCCAAAGAAAAACATCTCAATTACTATATAGGTATGGGCAAATTGGCAGCGCCCCTTGCCGATGGAAACAGCTAACAGTCTTTAAAAGTATTTTTTAACACTTCAACGTGAACGCGTTCAAGACATTTTTGGCAACAAAAAACATACACTAAGCGCGTCTCGGATTCAGCTTGTTTGAATGTCTCGTCTTTTTAAAGAATTTGAGGTGCAAAAGCGCTTTCATTTATGATATTTTAAGTAGTTACAAGTTTTAATCTGCTACAATGAACGCCAGTTTTTTCCACCGTAGTAAAATATCCCAACTAATTGGCAAAACGAAATGGACCAGATATTTCAGTGTATAAAATACTTACCTTCCCGGGCTCTTGACAGCGCGACACAAATCCTATTCTCAGTGCCGAGGAAGCCGATACTGTCACTAGAGTTATTCCTCACTAGCGAAAGCAAAATTATCTTGGACTCTTCGCCTTGGTAGTTGTCCAAAACAGTGATCTTCACGTTCGTCAGATGATCATAGAGTGGACGTTGCTGTACATAAAACAAGATAATTTAGTTTATATTGGACTTCAAATGAGGAGGGTCCATCTCAACTCGCATGTATGGAAAACTTTGGGAGAACGCAATGTCGGTTTCAGTGGCAATCCATGTGTGGTCTAAGTCCAGCATACAAAAATGCTAATGATAGTGAATACTTGGTAAATCTGTAATTTAGAAATGATTTAATATTTTCGTTTCAAAGGGGATACCCTCAATAGACAGATCACAAGATTAATGTGTTTTAATTAATATTAGCTTATGTATGTATGTATGTATGTATAACTCTTTATTGTACATAAAACACAAGAAACTTGCAAGTCCAAGTATTCCAAGTCGCTTGTTTTTAATGGGTCACGTAGAGCGGATGGATGAAAGTAGACTAACTTAACAGATCTATATGGGAAGTGTGAATGGTAACGCTGGGAGGGGAAGGCCTAGACGGACGTTCCGTGACCAAATAGGAGACGTTTTGGAAAAAGGTCAGGTCATGAGTAGGTATCCGAAACCGACGAGCATGTATGAAGAGATTGATGAATGTGGATGAAGCGAAAGAAGTATGTCAGGATCGTAGCAAGTGGAACAAAATAGCCTCTGCCTACCCCTTTGGGAATGAGGCGTGACGGTATGTATGTATGTATGTATGTTGTTTTTAATGAGTATGAGTTAAATTACCTTCCTCAGATAGAACATTTGTCCTGAGTAAGCGGCGAGGATGGTAACGTCCTGCGGTTGGTAACCTTGTTGCATCAGATAGTTCGCCAGACGCAGCGCCATGTCCCCTTCAAATGTGTTCGTCCGACTAGAGCTATCGTCATCGCACTGCAAGCATATTAGGTACCACAAAAATAAGTCCCCACTCAAACCTTAATACTACATATTTGTAAATATTACAGGGAAAGTGCAACTAAAACACGAACCAGTTCAAAGAGCCCCTTGACTATGCCAGGTACAGATTGACCTACCTGCTCTGGCTGATCGTGGGTGAAGAAGAACAGGTTGCGCGCGACGCCGCGCACGGGCGGGAAGTCCTCGACGGAGGGGTGGTTGGCCAGGTCGGCGTAGATGTGCGGGCTCACGAGCGCCGCCAGCTCGGGGCGCATGCGGTGCTGCACGCCGAGCCGGCAGCTGTGCACGCCGTTGCGGATCATGCGCTCGAACAGCGACACCTCCAGCTCGTAGTGGCGCGCCAGCCGCATGTACGCGGCCGACGGACGCAGCTGCTGGTGGTCCCCTGACGAGCGAACCAGACATAGCTGTATATACTAAGATCATGCGCTCGAACAGCGACACCCCCAGCTCGTAGTGGCGCGCCAGCCGCATGTACGCGGCCGACGGACGCAGCTGCTGGTGGTCCCCTGACGAGCGAACCAGACATAGCTGTATATACTAAGATCATGCGCTCGAACAGCGACACCTCCAGCTCGTAGTGGCGCGCCAGCCGCATGTACGCGGCCGACGGACGCAGCTGCTGGTGGTCCCCTGACGAGCGAACCAGACATAGCTGTATATACTAAGATCATGCGCTCGAACAGCGACACCCCCAGCTCGTAGTGGCGCGCCAGCCGCATGTACGCGGCCGACGGACGCAGCTGCTGGTGGTCCCCTGACGAGCGAACCAGACATAGCTGTATATACTAAGATCATGCGCTCGAACAGCGACACCTCCAGCTCGTAGTGGCGCGCCAGCCGCATGTACGCGGCCGACGGACGCAGCTGCTGGTGGTCCCCTGACGAGCGAACCAGACATAGCTGTATATACTAAGATCATGCGCTCGAACAGCGACACCCCCAGCTCGTAGTGGCGCGCCAGCCGCATGTACGCGGCCGACGGACGCAGCTGCTGGTGGTCCCCTGACGAGCGAACCAGACATAGCTGTATATACTAAGATCATGCGCTCGAATGGCGACACCTCCAGCTAGTACTGATCAGACAATTGCCGAAGACACAACTTTGTTTGTAATCATGCATTGCTATAGTGTACAAAATTCAGTTTACAGTAGATCTGCGCAGGCTTAAAACAAGAAGCAAATCATAAAATAAACATTTCATACATACCTATAAGAATGAGGTGTTGACAATGTTTTGTCAGAGACGTCACGATGTGGGCCTCCAGGACTTCTGCAGCCTCTTCTATCACCACTGGAAATACGATAAAATCAATTAAGTAGAGATTGAGTAAGTAATTTCACTGATCAGAACTGTTAGTAAGCAACATGTTAAAGCTGAAAAGATCGCGTTATAGTTAGTCTATAATTTTAAAGAGTTAAAATTTAAAAAAAAAACGGATTTTAAGTATGATTTACTGCCGAAATTTATACACATCACTATCACTACATAATATAAACTTTCTGCTGTCTGTCTGTCTGTCCCTATGTAGGTATAGTATCTTTAAAACTACGCAACGGATTTTGGCGCGGTTTTTTTCGGTGTTCTCTTCGAACACCTACTAAAATAAATGAAATTATGTGAAAACAATGCATTTTATTCATTTTAGACATCGTGTTTCATAGAGCCATTTACTGCTTAAGTTCTACACAATCGATATCTAAATAGAAATAGTGTAAGTTTATTTTTTATTTTTTTTTATTTATTATTATTATTTATTTAGTTTTTCTTGTTATTAAAATTAATGACATGGATCCTAAGAACAGATCTTCGTATGTCTTATGGTTTCAGACTTTAACATACTGACCGATTTCAATGAGACACCCTGTATAGCTTTACAAGTGTTAGCGCATAATAGTTTGGTATGCGATATACGTCAATCATTATGCAGCAATATTCAATTTATCTACACAAGCCTACTCTGCGCATGACCCGACAAGCACTTGGCTTATTTTTAGGGTTCCGTACCTCAAAAGGAAAAAACGGAACCCTTATAGGATCACTTTGTTGTCCGTCCGTCCGTCCGTCCGTCTGTCAAGACCCTTTTTCTCAGGAACGCGTGGAGGTATGAAGCTGAAATTTATATCAATTACTCAGGTCTACTGTCCCTTGAAGCTGTGAAAAAATCAAACTTCTAAGCCAACGCAATCAAAAGATACAGCCGTTTATGCCGCAAATTTCCGCAAATTTTCAACTCTCAAGCGAATCAAAACCTACAAGGTAGTTCCCGTGAACGCAGAATCTTGAAATTTGGTATGAAGGTAGGTCTTATAGCACAGATTAAAGAATAATTGCGAAAACCGTAAATGTGTATGTATGTCTGTATATAGCAGTGACCAATATAAAGTAACCCCACACTGCGTACATTTTGCTTTGGAACAGGGCTCTGCTTACACTGGTTTTAGATATTTATAGATAATGATACGGAACCCTCGGTGCGCGAGTCCGACTCGCACTTGACCGGTTTTTTATATTACTTGCCTATTTGTGCCTGTACTGCTGTCAGCACTTTCCGCAGCCGAGCCGCTCCGCTGGTGGTTATCCCGATCACTTGCACCTCCTTCAATACGGCCAGGTCGATCATCATCCTCGCCTCTTCGTACGCCTCTGACGCAGATTTCACTTGTCTCTAAAGGGTGATATTTACTGTCAAATATGTGAGTAGACGACCTTAAAGTTGATCTCTCGCGTCAAGAGAAACTAAGGTGTTTTTAAATGAGATCGTATTTACCTCCAGATTTTTGATGACCTTTTTCTGATCTTCTTTAACCAAGTTGGCCCATTGAAAATACAAGCACCATCGCTCTATGAGTGGAATATTGGGCACATCTTGCACATTTGTCAGCCTGACCCCGGGTTTACGGGATTGATATTGAATCATATCCTGTATTTAGTTAAAAATAATGATGAGATTAGGTAAAACATTATTAATCCGATGAAGTGTATATATTATCTACCTAGACTAGTACCTACACGTAGTACGTGTACGTACGCGTGCTACTCACCTTAAAGCGTTTTATTTGTGAATAAAGGTCACGTATTTCACATTGCAGTTCTTGTTGCTTGGAGGCAGGGCCTCCCTCGTCTTGGATTTTTGCAAATTCTTTCATTAACTCCTTCATAAGTTCCTCACTATCAGGTAATGAAAATGAGACAGACCATGAACGCAAGTCAATACCATAAAATTCATCTTCATCGTATAGATCATCGAATATTAAATCATCTCTGTCGTAGATGTCTTCATCGACGTCTCTGTGCTCATCGCCTACTACGTTCGGCTCTTCATTTTGGATGTGCTGCACCACCACCGGTTCTAGTTCAATATCCATGTTTTCAAACAGCCAGTGTTTTAAGGGATCTTCAATATGGTCTTCCTTATAAAAGCTTCGAAGTATTTTGCAATCTTCAGCGTATCGAACGATACTGTTGTACCGTAGCACGTTTGTATTAATAGCCTCTAAACTAGCACGAACTCTATCAAATTCATTTATTTTCGTTTTAAGATGTATTCTCCTTTCATGGAAATATTTACTATCGTTCTTCCGTCGCAACATATTTATGTTGTAGGCCTGTAAGGCTTCATTTTTAGATCTTCCACCGATGCGGGCCATAGAATTCGTAACAGGTAACAAAGCTTCCAGGAACTGATCCAAAGCATGGTTAGTAAAACAAATGACTAACATATGAGAACTCAAGTTGTTAAGAAGAGTCTCAGCGATTTTAACTCCAATGAATGTCTTCCCTGTCCCCGGTGGCCCTTGAATGACGGCAAACTCATGCGTGAGGGCTAGTTTGTACGCTGCGTACTGAGTGCTGTTGAACCCCAGCTTAGTTTCGGAGGGCCAAGTCCTTTCTTGCAGGACTGTGAAGTCTACTTCCGTAAGGTCCTTAGTTAGAACCGTAAAGGTGGTGTCGGGACTCAAGTATGCCGGTTTTTCGGGTACTTCCTGAAATAAACTCTCCATTATACTCATACAACTCGTGAAAATATCGTAACTAGGACGAACATTGGATAGAGTTTAAACTTATTTTATTGATACTTACTTTGACGTCTACGATGTAACTACTCATCGCTAAGTGCTCTGGGAAATTAGTATCCTGTAGTGCTTTCAGAACATGGTAGTACGGTTCAAAGTAAACTTCACATTCTATCATTATGTAAGAGTCGTCGTTGTACATTTTGGATTCTACTGCTACATCAACGAGACTGACCGGCAACTGTGAATAAATTTAAATTATAAATATAGATAAGGATATTTATAAAAATGAATTTGGTTCGTTTGTCTCGCTAAAAGTCGGGAAAAGTTTCCCAGAATAAAAACCATCCTATGTACTTCCCGGAACTAAAACTACCGGTTCGGTATCAATTTAGCGGTTTAAACGCGAAGAGGTAACAGACAGACACCTTTCGCATTTATAATGTTAGTAAGGATGTATGCATCTATGATGCTCGTACCTGTCCCTTGCCCAAATATTTCTCGTCCCGCTCCAAAACGTTCCCGACCAGGAAGCTCTTGCAGTTGTCCTTCGTAAACAGCACGAGCGACCCGAACAACAACCTCTTGCTGTGCGCCCAGTTCATTTTCTTGAACCTTTTCATGGTGTTTCCATCAAATAATACCACAGATCCCATTTTTTGTTTTGAAACAAACGGCTCTAGAAACTTTACATTGTGGTATACGCTGGAAATGTAGAAGGTATTAACGTTACTATTCACAGTAAAAACATAACTGTATACTGTTTTAATGAACACTGTTTTTTTATGTTTAGTAAACATTGTTTACTTTTACGGTTTGACCGTTAGAAATTTAATTTCTAAACAACACTGTACATTAGAACACAGAAAAAACCGAAAAGTAAAGCTATGGCCGGGATCGAACCCGGATCCTCATCATTCCGAGATGCGTGCTACCTGCTATGGGTGGTGTAGCGATAAATATAGCATGCATCACGGAATGATGAGGTTCCGGGTTCGATTCTAGCTTTACTTTTTAGATTTTCTGAGTTCTAATTTTCAGTGTCGTTTAGAAATTTAATTTCTTACTGGTAAAACCATATAAATAAATATTTTTTAGACGTTTGCCGATTTTCTCGTAGTGTTTTGTTTATCTTTGCCGAAATTCTTATGATAAATAAGTAATATCGCATATAAATACCGAGAAAAAGGTTTCTTGCGTTATAAATGAAAGAAGAAGTAGGCCATAAATGAAAGAACTGGGCTAGAGATTTGAAATGTCTTTTTTTAAAGTACGCAGATTATAACAAAGCTAACTTCCAACAAAAAGTTAAAATTGAACCATCCTAAACATCCGCCTTTCCATGGATCTTGGTGATTAGCAGGTGAGCCACTTGGTCGTTTGCCACCTTTTTTTAAAAAAAAGCTGCATTAGCAACGTGTATTCTATAGATATAAGTTTAGGTTTCTTACCGTATATGATCGTACTTCTTTCTTTTCGGGTTCTCTATAAGTTGGTCTGTGAAAAATAATGTTAATCAATTAGTCATATATCCATACAACTACAAAGATGTGATAGCTAAGTATACAAAGAGAAGTAGGCGTAGGGAGGTATATTGTGCAGTATAAAGTGTACGATAAAGTTGATAATTACGTAATATGCATATGAATTGTGTGATTTTCACTCACAACTATAATCACCAAGCAGGAATTAATCTCATAATTATCTACTTAATCAAGTGATTAAGTCCAGAGTGGTAATATAGTTATATACATATATGCAGATAAGGGTATTGCATCAACTGTTCCTTTACTTTGTTTAAAAACTTTAAGTATGTAAGTATATATCACTCTTTATTGTACAAAAAATACAATAATTTTACAGGTAACGAGATAAAGACGTGATATTATGTATGTATGGATGCGCGAGTATGTATGTAACGAGATAAACGGATGTACAGAAGTGAACTTTTACCTTAAAGGGACGTTTACATTTTAAATATCTAGTGGCTGTTAGGTATCTCCGTTAAAGTAGATAGGTAATAGTAGGTTAAGTATGCAGTCTTCCAATAAACGCGCTCTTACCTGATTTGTCAGCTTTGCACACTGGCACTTAACGCAATATAATAAGTTCAGGTATAACTTACGAATACCATCCCGCAGTGGACCAAAGCAGTCCTCACGCAGCAATCGGAATTGCACGTCCAAATAGTGATCTATATCTGCATACGCCCCTTTGACGACGTTGGGCCGCAAGTACGGCCTGTCGCCTATCAGCTCCTCGGAGGTTGGCAAGATACTCAAGTCACGGAAGCTCTCGAGGGGTTCTCCGATGTCATTAGTATGCGTTCTATGCTGCTTTTTTGTCTAAAAAATAAATAAAGTTTACTCGTTCGTTATATTATTGTTAAAAGTTCCACATGGCTAACTTTGGACTTAATGTCCTATATGTATGTCCCCTGTCCCCCAATAGTTCCACATAGTTCAAAGTAAAAAAAACCTTTGTAGGTAATACAAAGTTCATTTTTAATAAGTCATGCAAGGTTAGCTAGTAGCGGTACTCTTGTACCTTGTCGCTCTACGGCACGTACGTAACGCTATACAAGATTTAGAAATAATTTGTAATGCGACTAAGTAAAAAAGTGATCCGCTACTTTCGAGGGTGAATTTGTCTACGTGTTTGTACTATACGTACTTCTTCATCGCCACGGGTTTTGAGGCTATTCCGTATCCTAGTCATTCTCGCATCATATTCTTCTGATAATTCAAAGCCATGGTTCTCCTTCAAGCCCTCCAGGCAGAGCTTCGTGGTACCATCGATCAGAGACCTGCATTTATGCACGGCGGTCGACGGAGACACGTTTATAATGAACTCACTAAAATTCATGAAGTTTCGCCAAAACTCCTTTTCCTTGGTCCAGTAATACTTATTGAAGTATTTGTCCTCTCTGCTTGAAGAATAAGGCAGCTGCATCAAATACAGTTGTAAATGGTTTATAAATTTGGAGTTGCATATTTCTAGGAGAAGCATTTTCTTGGACTCTTCGAAAGTTGATTTTGATAAGTTTGTTATTAGCTCCAAAACTAGAGCAAACACGTCTTGTTTTTTCGGTTCGACTGGGGTTTCTAGGAGATTTGTGAATTGCCTTTTCTGTTGATTTATCTTCTCTATAATGTCTACGCTATCAGAACAAGATATATCTTGCAATGTTTTAAACCCCATTGGTCTTTCTTTCCAAGCATTCTGATTTCTCAGTTGTCCTTCGTTGCGATGCGTATGATCGGGGCGTGTTTCTCTTTGTCGACCGTTCGGGATATTAGCGCTATTTTCTAAAATATTTTGCAGCACATTGTGGTCATACACCTCAGAGTTATAAACGGTCATTTCGCCACGTGATCCAGGTTTTGCTGAAAAGAGAGGTCTCAATTTAGGTTCAAACTTGTCTGCACAATCATGAGGAGTTTACTCGTTTATGTGTACCTTAGTTTATATAATAAGTAGCGTGTGCACGTGTCGTAGAGGATTTTTTAAACGAGTGAGTGGATATGCGGTCGATACTTACACCGTACTAGAACATGTTTTGGCGATAGTTTTTCCTTTTTGTAATTAGATGTATGTATAGATATGTATAAATATAATATGTATACTATCACTATGTATAAAAACAGCCATTTACTTTTCACTAGCTTCTGCCCGCGACTTCGTCCGCGTAGAATTGGCAAATTCATTTACAACTTATCTATTCTGTTACGTGGACCTACGTGACAATTAAACTAACTAGTTACATTCAACTAAACTAAGATTTTCAACGCAAGTTTTTGTGAGCTGGTTGTGTGTATAATGAAAAAGATTTTGACAAAAAAAAATCAAGCGTGAGTCGAATTTAAGTGTTGAATTATTAAATTCCTATTTAATTAACTCGATTGCGATGAATTTTTTGTAAGCTGATGTGTATACACACGCTTAATATGATTATAATAAAAAAGGTCGTGTGATTAGGCGTTCGTTTTTCTAGTTAGATCCTTAGAAAGTGATCTAGAAATCAATCAGCCCTAAACTAAAGATTTCAATATGGTGGCCACTTTTTCCATTTTTGATAATGGATTCATGCTTGTGAGGACCACTCGAACTCAGATATAGATTTTGAAATCAATCGGCTCAAAAACTTAAGATTTCAAAATGGCGGCCACTTCTTCCATTTTTAATAACGGATTCATGCTTGTGGACCCCTCGGATCCACATCCTCAGATATCAATTTTGAAAACGATCTGCTCAAAAACTTAAGATTTCAAAATGGAGGCCACTTTTTCAATTTTTGACAACGGATTCATGCTTGGAAACCACTCAGACCCTCATATATCGAATTGGAAAGCAATCAGTGGAAAAACTACTTATTCTGTACCTTTACCTACCGCAGAAAAGTAGAGAGAAAGCAAAGGTCTACTTTCACACTCAGAAATGCCAATTAACATATTAAAGGACTATTTATTACATTTTCCATCAATTGGTTTTAAAATCGATATATTCCCTAATATCCAGGTCGTCTCCAAACACTAATCCGTTAACAGAAAAGGAGAAAGTGGCCGCGAATTTGAATTTTTTAGCTTTGCTGCAGATTGGTTTCAAAATTCAATATCCGAGTGGTCCCCAAACACGAATCCATTATCAAAAATAGAAAAAGTGGCCGCCATTTTAAAATTTTCAGTTTTTCTGGCGATTCTTTTCAAAATCGATACCTACGTGAGGGTTCGAATACCTAGTCCCCGAACACGAATCCCTAATCAAAAATGAATACAATTCACCGCCATTTTGAAATCTATAGTTTTTCCAGCGATTGCTTTCATAATCGATATCTGAGGGTCGGAGTGGTCATGATTTTTTTGTCAGAATATGAAAAAACTAGCTGTTGCCCGCAACTTCGTCTGCATAGAATGCGTTTATCGCTATCCCGCGGGAATTACGCAATTTTCCGGGATAAAAAGTAGCCTATGTGTTATTCCAGACTATAATCTATCTATGTTCCAAATTTCATCCAGATCTGTCCAGCCGTTCTGGCGTGAAAGAGTAACAAACATCCAAACATACTCACAAACTTTCACATTTATAATATTAGTAGGAAGTAGGATAGGATAGGCGTAAACTAGAGAATTTTAGTTATTGGAACGATTGATTTCTAAGTTGATCTAGAAAACCGATCGCTTACTTATACTTGACCGTTTTATTAGAATCATCATATTTATACATGCAACAGCTTAAAAAAATTCATAGCAATCGAGCCAATAGTAGGTACTTGATAAAAGTATAAATACTTAGGGCTTCTATTCATACTATTTTTCAAAGTAGTGACGATATGATGTATCAATTAAGTGACAGATATAAGTCTAGGTACACACGATTGTCGCGTCGGCGGTGCATAAACCCTCTGCCCTGAGGCTGAGCGGCACCGCGCGCACCGCGCCAGTTGGCGTCGGCGTCCGCGCCCGCCCCGTCGCGGTGCCCTCCGCCCCCGCCCCGAGGCCCCCCGGCCCGCCCACGCCTAGGACGCCGCCCCCCCCCTGCCTCCTCGCTCTGCGCCGCCTGTAAAATACAAATGTATCAAGAATTTGAATGCTGGACAGTCTTTTTCAGCCACGGATTCCAAGGAAATCCAGCACAATCCAAGGACCCCCTTTTTAAGTAATTAATTATCTCTAGCGATTACGACACTTTTTATGGTAAGTATATGGATGTAGGGTAGAAGGAAGATGAGAGATGGAGGATAGTTTTGGAGGCGGTCAGTTTGTTGGATAAAATATACTCGCACGATTAGCTTGGAGTTTTATTAAAATCATCCCAAATACACAACATTTTATCGTGCGAGTATATTTTAACCAACAAACTGACCGCCTCTAAAACTACCCTCCATCTCTCATCTTTCTTCTACCCTACATCCATATGCCATACTTTTGATGGCATTTACTTACTAACCGACTAGAAAAAAGGAGGAGGCTCTAAATTCGATTATATTTTTATTTATTTTTTAATTGTTGAACGGAAGGGTCCAGGGGTTATTGGAACACTGCCCTACGGTATTTGACACCAATAATCGAGGTTCGTGCTATTTATTATGTTAAACTTCCGCGTTTTACAACATACATACATACAATGCGTACATTTTATTATTATCGCTCCTATGTTATGAATGTCTCCATAGACATTCATAACAGGAGCGATAATAATATATATATAATAAAGGCGGTGTTGCTTTCCATCAGGTCGCTCGCATGCTCGTTTATCCCCTATTATTATATAAAAAGAAAGCTAAAGTAGGTACCTATCTTTTATCATTCAATGTCCATATTCCTACATCGGTGTTGCTTTGTTATCTACACTAGGATAACAATGTCTACATCAGAGCATAAGCGCGATAAACATTTATTTTATAGTTTAGGTAAGTAGGTACTATTTATAAAATAATCTGTAGCTTGATTGAATAATCAGTTCTTTGAAATTGGATAAATATAACATCGGATTTGTAATAACTTATTATGATACAGTCGAAATAAAGGTATAGTGTGTAAGCGTAACTGTTTAAGCTGCGATTGCGTCTTGCTACTGCTGTATACCCCTGTAGTGCAGCCAGTGGGATATTGCCATAGATATATAATTATTGTACTATTACTAACCCAGAAGGTAACAAGGCATCCATTACGTCACGACTGATGCAATAACACAAAAGGCATTCCATTTTTTTCTCGTCTATCTCCGGTTACCGATACGCACTTCGCCAATAGGTACTCATAAAACATCTAATAATTTCTGAAAACTCACCCGGTCCGCCCAAACCATCCATGATCAAGTCGGTGAAGGCCTAATCTGTAAAATAAACAACAGTAATTTTATTGTAAGTTAGAAACATTTTATGTTGGTAAATATGGAATATGTGATACTAAAAATAACATTCAAGCTTATTCCTCCGCGCTGAGCAATCAAGTAATTATCACTATCACTATCACTACATAGTATAAAACAAAGTCGCTTTTTCTGTCCCCAAGTCCGTATGTATGCTTATATCTTCAAAATTACACAACGGATTTTGATGCGGGTTTTTTTAATAGATAGAGTGATTGAAGAGGAAGGTTTATATGTATAATACATGCATAATATACCGTGCGAAGCCGGGGCGGGTCGCTAGTTTATAATAAATGACTCACAGCTGTCAAAAAGTACTCACAATTGTGCATTGTGCTCGTGAAGATAATATGCCAGAAAATAGTTTAAAGTGACTGAAGGTTTCTGAAACCCCTGCTGAACTGGAGCTAATGTTGAGTGAAATAAGTGTGCCTGTTATCCTTATCAAATTTTAAGGATTATAGCAAAAAAACTTGAGTGAACTTTAACAATGTTCTCGGAAATCAGTGTCATTTTCTAAAACTACCCTCATTATACTTACGTTATCAAACAACATCTGACAAGTGATAACTCGAAGAACTACCCTCCAAACATTTTAACAAAAGAATGTTGCCAGTTATTTAAACATAAGTTCCCCCCAAAATGATGTCGTGGGAGTGGGTGACTAGGCTACTATGACAGAAAATACCTCCGGAAAAAAAACGAAAGACGACAATACCAACCAGAATCAGCGTACCAAAACCTACACACAACAAATATTTCACAAAAGTTTGTTCGAGAACAGAGCAAAGTCACCTTCTTTCTCGACAACTACCACCCCTACAACATCTGGAAATTCTGCAGACCACAAACAGGTACCTCCAGAACCGACCCGAAGAAAATGCTCGACCTGTTGGACTTCTGATGGTATAAAAAAAGATAATTATACCTAGGTACATTACTATGGTAAATGTTCTCAGAAAATGCCCAGAAACGAAAAAACATTATGTTCAATTTTGAGCTATTTATTAAAATGTACACCTTAATTACTCGTTAAACGTAAGATTTCATGTCACATTGTTAAACAAAAAAATTACGAATCCATAAAACATAAAGATTGCAAAAAACATGCGAAAATAGTTGTTCTAAATATAAAAAAAATAGGATTTAAATCCTATTTTTATTGTATTTAAGAAAATTATAATGAATAACGATTTTTCGATATTAAGTCAAAATAAGATGAAAAAATTACTGTATTTTTGGAACATAAAAAGGCAAGTTTTCACCAAATTTCGTGTTATTTTTTTTGCGAAAGAAAAATAAAAAACCAAAAACTAACTCATTTGAATTTTATTAACTACAACGTTGCCATTTAACTTTTTTCATAAGACTTGTAGTTTTGCCGAAAATCGAGATAAACCGTTTTTCACCCTCAAAAACTCACCCCCTTCCCCTTCCCGACCTCAGATCGCCCGTAAATTATTTTTCCTTTCATTTTTGTAATATTCTCTACCTTTTCTAACGGATTTCATCCTACTATTTTTTTTTTGGTCTCAAAAATTATCGACCCTGGTCTAGCTAGAAGGGCGGGCTTAAAACTGATTCCTACAGTCCTACTATCCTACTAATAATAATATTATAAATGCAAAAGTTTGTGAGGATGGATGGATGGATGTGACGATGTGAGTGTGTATGTTCGTTCCTTCTTCACGCTGAAACGACTGGACGGATTTCGATAAAATTTAGAGGGAAGATAGCTGGTATCTTAGATTAACATATAGATTATTATTTTTCCCGGAAAATTGCATAGTTCCCGCGGGATAGCGATAAACATGTCATGTCATGTCGTTGCGACTCTAGGCTGCAAATAATTATTGCAGGATATAGATAACTTGATCGTCAGCCACTCTCAGAGACGTCAGTTAATATTAAGCAGAAGTTAATCGTCGTCTCTGAGTGTGAAAGTAATTAAAAAAAACGTAAAAGTCAATTGAAAAACATAATGTATCATATAAAACTATAATAATTAAATGTAAATAAAGTAAAGAAAAGACAAAGTTTAGACGCAGAGGAGGGGCGCCCCCGAGTGCAAGAACTACTGGCAACAGATCTCAAGTAAGTCTTATATTTATTTATATTTATATATATTATAAATTACTAATCATTATTTTTTTTAGTTTTTCTGCCGATACTTTGCTAAATCGATATGCGAGGGTCCGAATGGTCCCAAAACACGAATCCCTTATCAAAAATGAAAAAATTGGCCGCCATTTTGAAATCTATAGTTTTTTGACCGATTGTTTATAAAATAGATATGTGACGATTGTGAGGGTCCGAGTAGTCCACAAACACGAATCAGTTATAAAAAATAAAAAACTACTCACCGGTTACCCGCCACCGATTTAGGGTAAGGAGGAGCAACTATTTGTATAACTATCTTCAATAAACTTAAACTTAAAAAAGTACAACCGATCGCGATCGACACTCAACTCAATCGGCTACTTGGGACTAAATATAAGTAGAGTAGAATTCAGAACATGACGCTATTGGCCCAAAATAATACCAAAGAGTTTTGAGGCCAGCCCATTGGCTGAAAGGTCTATGGCTATTCAATTATGCTCTGTAGCTGGAATTCCCTGGTAGAGTTGCATTTGAGAGTCAGCCAGAGTAGCCAGCTCAAAAATCTGTTTCCCCCGTTGGAACTGCCCTTACAAGAGGATTTCGAGACAATAATAATAAATACGTAGATTTTTACCTGAACCAACCATCACTGAATCATATACTAATTTACCAAGTTGTACAACGTAACGTAGTGACAAATTAAAAAATTAAAAGAATACAGGTTATCTTCTCATTTTTCCTTCAACTTAGTGTTTCAGAAACACTGATCTAGCCATTTTGTAAAAAAAGTTATAAGAGGTAGGGATCTTTCTGTCAGATTAAAGTTTTTTATTATTATTATTATTGTTTTTTGTTATATCTGCCATCAGTCGCAAGACTATAATCAGATCTTTTGAGAGTTTAGTGGCGATTGTGAGGAGGTGGACCATCGACCAACTCTCACATCATTAAGGGAACACGTTAGCCCTTTTTAGGCGTTTTAGATTGCTAGGCTCCAGTAGTTCCTTTACTAGCGGGTTGGGAAAATTAGTTTCTTAATCGTCTTCTTTTACCGCGGCGACTGGTATATGCTACACGGCGGGCAACATTGATATTGTAAAAGTCACAGATTACAAAAAATAGAGCTGTCAAGTAATTTACTTCACTGTCGGCTTATCTTTCTTTCAATAATTATGTTGGTTAACCTGTAAAACAAATGTTGTTTTCATACATTTAAGAATAATTACTCTAATTTTCACTACAATCTGAGAATGTGTAGTCGTAGATACATTGACCAAAGTAATGTTTTCAAAGTGTGCTTTAGATCACAAAAAAAAGGTATCATTTCGAATAATAGTAACGACAGCTCTTATGCTTCCAAGCAAAAAAAAAAATCTCACTTTACGTATATTAGACTTAATGGTGGTACGCAATACGCAACTAAAGTAATACTTTATTCGACCACTTAGCCCGAGCTTTGACGGCGTGTTTCTTATTTACTTTCGTGCAAAATTAGTTTTCTAGCACTAAAAGTCACTGAACTCAGCCGCGGACAGACGGACAGACATGGCGAACCTATAAAGGTTTCCTTTATGCAACTAGATGACTTAACTTTAGAAAGGTAATTATTTCTACTTGTTAGGAAAGGGATATAATCTTCTAGGACAAATAATAGACAGTTAATTCATTAAAACTTATTTTTATCAAAAAGTATCAAATTTTTTTTCCTTAAATTTAAGAGATTGTGTTATCTACATTTCAACAGATAAAATAACATATTTTTTCCTATTTTAAAATTTCTTGATATAAGTATAAGTATAAATGTATGCAATTCTCCAGATACCGCGAGTTTTGTCTCTCAGCAGATAGTATATAATATGTAATATACTGACGAGGAAAATAGGGTTACTTTTCATAAAAACGATCCAATGTCTAGTTTTTCTACGTAGATAACCTTCGTTTCCAATTTCTTTCTTTTATTTTACGGAATGAACAGCGATAGCGTAGACGTAGACCATCGCCCCATAAATTACTGATTGATACTTAGTGACATCTTTCGGAAATATTTGTTCTTAACTTCGCGTGGTAGCGCTTTTGAATGGCGCGTCAGTCAGGGGCCGATTTTTGAAATCACATTTGTGAAAATGCCGCTCTAGTGGTGAAAATTTATGCTGAATTTAAAGTAAGAACAGATTAGAAGAAAATTATCTAGTAGGCCACTAGTCATGGACTGTTTTCCAAAAAAAAGGTCACATGATTTTTTTCTTGCACAATTGAACTATTTTGGGAACGCGACGAATCTATAGTAAAATTTGGGATACACGTTTTCTTGTATGAGAATAGATAGGGTAAACGATTCTGAGTAAGAAAAATTCAAAATGTTTAAATTCTGAATAAATGTACATGTGGACTTTTTTTTTGGAAAACGCTCCAAATTTTTTATTTGAGCTGTAGTTTTGTAGCAATATAAAACACAGATTTGTACCACTTTCGAATGATACTTTCGAGTGATGTGTTTAAAAAATCGGCCCAGTCTTTCTTGGGTAATAGTTGTAGGTACGGTCAGTTTGGCAGTTGAAAAGTTGCTTAGTTAATTCGGTGTGGTCCGCTAGTTGGGCCATACAATGCTCTCTATCCAGTCGAGGTAGAGCGCGACCCGAGTGTACACGCCCGGAACAGGCGCGCCGCATCCGCGCCCGAATGACGTCACTCCGACCAGCCGGTACTGCCCGTCCGACGTCGTCATGCCTTGCAGCGGCCCGCCAGAATCACCCTGCCGATTAAGATAATAATAATAATATTTTATATTATATGGTGCCAAAGCCCTCTTCATGTTGGCCTCGGCATTCACGCCTTTCGAATGACCGGTAGGGTAGGCTCATTACCTAACTCGCTCGCAATCGCCATCGTGTTCATTTTGACAGTTCTTGTATGAATGTGATAGCTAGCTGATTCCGATCCCAATTGTCAAAATGAACACGATGACGGTTGCGAACGAGTTAGGTAATAAGCCTACGGTACGGATCCCCATGGGCCCGTGATCGGAAGCCCGTACCTACAATAATAATAATATTCGTAAAACAAGCTTGAACATTTCTAACTGCTGTCACTTTTTAATGATTGTAAGTACTTTTTATCCAATCTACATTGCACACCTTATTTGAAGTCAATGCGAGAACTGATGATTTTTGATTTCATTCGAAATTCGATTTTGCAAAAGTTGATACGAAGAAAAAAACAAAGAAAATTGCGCTGCTCTGAATCGCGAGCTACTAAATCATTTGTTTAGGAAGTTTCATCCCTACTCCCTGTTTTACCACCGGTTTGCGGCGAAGGCCGAATGGTGGTTACGTTGGTGTTGCTCGGGCACTCGCCTGGCACGTGTCGCGCAGCCCGTCGGGGTCGCCGGCGCAGATTTGCCGCTGCACGATGCCCGCGGGCAGCTTCCGCCAGTTGTTGTACGACTGGCCGCAGTGCCCGATCCCCACCGCTGTCACGTTCGCTTTCAGCAACGTATCGCTACGCGCATCCTCTGAATACACAAAATTCAGCAATACTCAATATTTTATCCCACTTAATTGACATAAAATAAAATGTACCAGTTGCTTTTCGTCCCGCGTAGATAAAAGCCCATCGAGGGAATGAGGGTGATCTGTCAATCGTTCAAAGGTTAACTGGAAGAGATCCCTTTTAGGGATAAGTTCGCCTTTGTGCATGTGTGTTGTCCTGTATTCATCTTTTTCTTGTGTTTTATGTACAATAAAGAGTTATACATACATACATACATGAGCGAAATTCTTAGGAATCATGTTATAGGCAATGCGGCTACCCATCACTATTTTGATGAATCATGTTAAACGTGGCCTTTAGATCTTGTTACCTCAGGCTCTGTCTACCTCTTAAGGGATATAGACGTGATTTGTGTATGGTGTATGTATGTGTATGACTTAAACTAGGAGATCACATTACACTCCATGGGCGCTTAGAATGTCATTCGGGTTTGTCTTGCTGTCTCCCTCATTCTTACGGGTTTGAAACTTGAATCACAAGTTATTACAAGAAATTTAATATCACAATGGGGGTTAACGCGTGTGAATTTGCCACTAGAGGCGCTAGTGTCGCGTGAGGTCCAATAACATTCACTTTTCACTGGTTTTGGCGGGCTTCGTGACATAAATTATAATTTCTTTCATTTACCTGTTGAAAAGTGATATCCTTCGTGAAATTGGATTATTTGGCGATGAATGTGAACGCTTTGGCTAATTATCCACACTACTACAACACACTTTTGGCAAATTTTAATCATATGAACCTACATTTTCTGAGTGAGAAGAAAAAATTAATGACCCATCCGTCATACATGGTAGGCATACTTATAGGTTCGCCTTTGTGCATATATTTAAGATCTTTTTTTGTGATTTGTCTCTGTTTCTTTATATTTGTACAATAAAGCATTTACTTACTTACTTTACTTACATGTATACATAGAAAAGATAAGATAGGGAATTGACTTGTGACCCACTTGCTCGCTTGCCTTCCGATTCATATAAATAAAATAAATAAATAAATAATAAATTGACTTACTCGTAGTACTGACGGTGCCCCATCCTGTAACAGTCAACTGGATGGTAGGGTCATCCTCACGAGTGTATAGACAGACTGCGTGCAGATTGTTCGTAAAATCCACAGCCTTCGCCAACCTGAAATAGATGTAAAATTTAAAAAAAGAGTGATGACCAAAGGTGACTATAGGCCGACGGCTTAAATGAGTCCTCGAACGCGCGGTGCAGACGACCGCGGGGGCCTCTGTGCGGGGGCAGCCGCACTACCCGCACGCACCGAGAGAGCTCCCCGCGACCTCCTACCCCTCGCCCCGCAGCCGCGCGGGCGAGGACTCATTTAAGCGGTCAGTCTATAGAGAGTACTTATAGGTAGTGTCTCAGTAAATAAATACAGTTTATAATTTCATTACAGAACAGAAGCAAACGAATAAATTATTACGGCTTTATTTTTACCCCAGTATGAACACGCCTAAACTTCGCAGTTGCCCCGATGAGACACTATTTTCTTAACACGAATAAACATTATTAATCAGTGGCGTACCCACGTAACTATAGGGTGACAGGACAGGCAAGATGCCACGGGCCCTTAGCACTGCGGGGCCCCAAATTGACTTGGCCTAGAGCACTGAAGGGACGACGATGCACTTTTTCATATTGAGGAAAGGCCATCTAACAATTTGTCATGGGCCCCAAAAGTCATAGTTACGCCACTGTACGGCTATGCGTTCTCGCCCGCGCGGCACAGGGGCGTGGGGTAGGACGACAAAGGGGACCGAGAGAGGTGCGGGCGGCAGGCGCACTACTTTGGTCGCCAACCCCGCGCCACTGTACCGCGTAGGCGAGGACTAATTTAAGCGGTCGGTGTATACCACGATTTCAAGAACGACAAGTAAGAAAAAGACGGGTAGTGTACCCCGCGCACGACTGCTCTCGCGCGCTCTCGAGTTAGCTGGGCTGATAGTAAGTTGAAGTGTTTTATAAGTTCTACAACGGGGAATGCTCTGAGGAACTCTTTGACCTCATTCCAGCTGCGGGGTTCCGTTACAAATCCACTCGTCGTAAGCGTTCATTCCATCGACATCATGTTGATGAATGGCAGTCTTCGACGGTGCGGTTTAATCGGTCTTTTTGCCACGAACTTGCAAAATCTGGAACGAGCTTCCCGCTGAGGTCTTCCCATCGAGTTACGACCAGGGGCCTGATTTTTGGAAAGCACATGTGTGAAAACACCACTCGAAAGTGGTGAAAAATTGTGCTGAATTTGAGATACGAGTAGCTTAGAAAATACTTAGGCATGGGCGTACGCAGGGTGGGGCAGGGGGGGGCAGCTGCCCCCCCCTGGATAATGTTGACGTCCCTACTAATTATGTATCTTATCTAGTACTTTTATTGTACATAAATATTAATAAACGCATTTTATCTATTTTAATTTAATTTTTTTTAAGCACCTAGCTTATAAAAAATCTGATTAGCCCCCCCCTGGCCCAGAACCTGGGTACGCCCATGTACTTAGGGCTCTCATTAATCTTGTGACCTAGTCAAAAATTTGATTAGAGCTGTAGTTTTGAAGATATAAACAGATTTATACCACTTTCGAGTGGTATTTTCATACATGTGCTTTCCAAAAATCAGGCCCCTGGGTGCCTTAAAGAGGCGAGTGTACAATTTTCTGCAGGGCCGACAACGCATCGTGTAAAGCGCTGCGGGTGTCTATGGACAGTGGTGATCATTTACCATCAGGTGACCCACTAGTTGGTTTGTCTCGCCTCTCTAACATAAAAAAAAAAAAAAGTTTACTTGAGTAGCGCGAGATCGTGGTATTTCTCCTTGCGCGTGTACTCGGGGTGCTTGATCACGCGACTCACGCGCACGTCTGTCTCGGCGTTGTAAGAACCACCGCGAAGTTGCACCACGCCCATACGCACGATGCTCGGCTCTATCCTGCAACAAAAAACATACTGAAATGAAATTATACACGCACAAATCACGTCTTTATACCTTACGGGGTACCAACCATGGCCACAATTAGCAAGATTGCGGGCGTATAGGTGGAAAATGGTATCAAAATTCTTCCAATGCTGGTCTGGGAGCAAATATATGTAGAATATACCAGTTGCTTATCTTCCTGCGCAGCTGGTATAAGCCCATCGAGGGAATGAGCGTAAATCTTAGGAATCATGTTATAGGCGATGCAGCTAGCAGTCCATAACCCCAAAAGCGATACAGGCGTAATGTTTGTATGAATGAATGAATGCAAAAGTGCGTATTTCTGTATGTCTGTTACCTCTGCACGATTAAAACGCTGAACCGATTTAGGGGCGCGGGGTGGAACGACCGCGGGGGCGGAGGTGCGGGGGAGGCGCACACCCGCCCGCGCCGAGAGCCCCCCGGCCGTCGACCTACCCCGCGCCCCGCAGCCGCGCGGGCGAGGTCTCGTATAAGCGGTCGGTCTAAAGTAGTAGACATCATACAAACTGAAAACTTTGCGGGTGGTGAGACCTTGTCCAGGACTTACCTATTAAAAATCAAGCTAGTTTGTCGTTTGTTTTGTGCGGCAGAGCCCCTCACTTCATTTGTAGTGCGGCGGCGAAGAGGTCAACAGTTATTAAAAATATAACCTAACCTAAAACAACATTTTAGACACAAGCTTTTTTGCCGACCGTACTTTTTGTTGACTGCACTTGCATTGTCATCCGTCGTACAAATGTGAACCAAATCTCAAGTCAATCGCACCAACCGTTGAAGAGTTCTGTGACAACTTGAGTTTGTATATACAAGCCAACTCGCTGGCAGGTAATGCAAATACTTATAATTTGGTTTTAGAATTTAAATAGAATCGAAAGAAACAAAGTTTTTCTTGAAGGCATTACCTGAACAGCTGCCTCCGAAGGCATGACTGCTATATGATAGATTGTATAAGTTTATGAGTTTAAAAGCTTAATTATATTTTATTGATAATTAAAAAGATCTTGGCTCAGAGCGCAAGAACCCGTACTGTCCGCATAAACCCAGGAGTCTCTTAAATAAGTCAATGTAGACCTGGCTACAACCCTACTACCTACAGTTCCCTCCTGCGGAGACGGTCCTAGGTGGACCACCAGAATTCTACTACCAGATTGTATTGCCATCTGACTTACATATACAAAATTTCGGCTCAATCCGATGAGCATATCTGCTTCAAAATTGAGCCGCAAGATTCCACCTGGACCAACATACATTGCATACATACGTATGTTGCAAGTTAACATAAGGCTTGTAAAAAGTTACCCGTCTAATGTGTCGACGCAGTGCGCTGCCGTCAGCACGTACTCGTTGGACAGCAGAGAGCCGCCGCAGTCGAACTTGTATTCGTCGCCGCGGTCGAAGCCGAGTGCCACCTAAAATGTAATCCTTATCCTTACTAATATCCTTACTAATATATCCTTACTAATATATCCTTACTAATATTATAAATGCGAAAGTAACTCTGTCTGTCTGTCTGTTACCTTTTCACGCTTAAACCGCTGGGCCGATTTAGTTGAATAATTGGTATACAGATAGTTTGAGTCCCAGGAAAGGACCTAGGATAGTTTTTATCCCGGAAAATTGCATAGTTCCCGCGGGATAGCACAGCCCAAACCACTGGAATTTTTCAAATTTAAGGCGGAACAAAGTTCGCCGGGTCAGCTAGTACTGGTATAAGTTTCTTGCGGCGCATTCTTCTTGGCAATGACGGTCTTTCCGAATGCGCTGGTAGTTTCAAAAAGACATGTAAAAGAGCCCTTGGCGGCCAATTTGCAAAAATAAATTTTCATTTTCATTTTCATACTTGACGTCGTATAGATGGAACATTGAAGGGCTTATTTTTCTAAAGCCTAAATCGGCCAAGTGCGAGTCGGACACGCCCACCGAGGGTCCCGTGCAAATTCGGCAAATGTTATTGGAGCCTATAAGAAAGGGATATCATTCAGTTTTCTTCCATGCTGGTCTGGGAGTAAAGAAAAAAACATAGAACACACAGTTGCTTATCTTCCTGCGCAGATGGTAAAAGCTCATCAGTCTTAGGAATTATGTTATAGGCGATGCGGCTAGCACACCATTACTATTTTGATTTCCCTTTCCACAGATACGCCCTTAATAATGCTAAACATGCTTAATCGTGCTAATCTGGTGGACCTACTGCAGCTACATTAGTACCAATTTCTAAATCTCAAAAAAAAGTGAATTAGCTCTATCTATGGAAACTTGCGTTGTTGCTGAGTTTCAACGATAAATTAATAGTTTTCGAAAATATTGGTTAGAATTGATCGCTTGATAGGGTTCATTATTTAAAAATTAAGACGACTAAACAAATTTTCAATTAAATTTTAGTTTTTCACTAATGACCAAATTAATTTTCATGCACCCCCGCTTACGATTGTGTACCCCCATTTTTGGTCACGCCCAACGTAGACCCCCGTCGAGTCTTCCGTGGACCCTGGGGGTCCAACCTGGACCACTTTGGGAATCACTGGTTTAAATAAATGTGTATTACCATATGTGGAAACTCTCCTTGCGACGCTCGGTCGCCGCCTATTATGTGTAGATCTAGAGGTGGTATGCTTGATGCTATGATTTTATTACATTCTGCAAAAGACAATAGTACCTGTTACAGTTTAAACTAGTAGTAATTTTGAATACAGCAAATTATAATGTTGGACTGAATGATCTTTAAACTGAACATAGCTTTTCCCACTTATTAGCTCTATTTCGCAGTGGCGCCATCTCGAAATCGCCACTTTTGGGGATTTTGGTACGAATAATAATTATTATTTATTATAATAATATAATAATAATTAGTTATTATTATTCGTAGGGATTTTGTCAAATAGCGAATGACAAGTCCCTATTACTTTATATAAAATTAAGTCAGTAAATAATATAGGTACATAGAAAGTACTAGAACAGTACATAACAGGAAAAATGGATGTCATTGTAGAAAATAGTTTTGTGAGTGTAAAACACAAAATAAGTTTCCCCCAACTATGCTGTAATAAATTGGTTTTAGCAGATCTCGTTAGGAATATAGAAAAACAAAGAACTAATGACAATAGTTATTTTATACGAGCCAACATAATCCGCCAAACATCGGTCACCTTTACTCCCTAGAAAACAAGTTTAATAATGACCCATTTTCAAAGGAGCATTGACAAGTTTCCCCTATGGTTGAACATTTCTACCACGGCATGCGCTGTGATCACCATGTACTTCGCACGTTCCCAATAGTATCAAGGTATGGGTATCCCTTAAGGGTTTCAGGTGTAGTAATATCAATGATGTGTAAAGTGATTATTTGGCCATATATTACACGAGAACAGTCAATATGTATATATATATTTGTTGCAATGTAGTTGTAGATATATGTGTAAGTTTTTGTGCTGTCTCAAATAGATTGGATTGGCTTCCACCTCAAGGTAATGTAGGGATTCAATTTACAATCCATTCAAGATGTTCTGTCAATGTTTACACATGTAATCTTTAATCCATATAAATAAGTTTTTAATATTAGCACAAAGTAAATTAGGATTTTTTATAAGTTACATACCCACATCAGCAATCCTTTGCCCTGCACGATTTATTTCTGTACTGCCTGTAAATAAATATAAATAAAACATATTACCTAGGTACATGAAACATCTGCCATGCATCTGTCTAAGTACCATACTGAGAGATGTCTGTTATGGATTTTAAACTGTTTTCAATAACAAAATTAAGTTTTTATGATGAAATTATTAACTACACTCTACTTACAGATTATCTTCATAGTAGGTGTACTTATAAAAGCATAGAATAATAAAAACACATAAAACAACCAGTATACCAGTTAAGGCATTTTCATATACATATACATAGAACAACACTGAGGCACCACAATGCCGAGAGGTGCCATGCGAGTGGACACAATTACATTTATAAACAATACTGTAAAACCAGCCTTTACCAAATTTATCTACAGTCTTTGAAATAGGACAGCAAACAACTTCATATTTGCCTTGAAATCCACATCTGGAGAATAAGCGTTTGTTTCCATTTTGAATCAGTCTGAAAGGTAAGACAAAGGTGACATTGCATTATCTGAATTATATTTACTTAATCACTACATAGTATAAAACAAAGTCGCTTTCTCTGTCCCTATATTCCTATGCTTAAATTTTTATAACTACGCAACGGATTTTGATGCGGTTTTTTTTAATAGATAGAGTGATTCAAGAGGAAGGTTTTTATGTATAATTCTACGCAGACGAAGTCGCGGGCAGAAGCTATTAAATAAATCAATACCTACAACTACATATTTTGAGAGACAATTCTGTTGATACTAATGTAGAGGGGTAAATCTTGTTTGTTTGTACTCTGAGAGATAAGAAAGAAGAAAGACAGACATGATAGTTTTTGTTCTGTTTAGCTAAAACTATGCTACAGCAACTTATATCAAAAATCAATAACAATAAAGTTGTAGTAACATGGTTTTAATTTTTCAGTGCGGTTGGGTTTATTAGATTGCCTTATCAATAATGTCTATCTCCACTGACCTTTTGGCTTCCTCACAGTCCGATACCAATTTACAAATACCAGCCGACTTTTCTTCATTCGGAATACATGGATCTCCAACTAAAAAGATAAAATTTACATCATTGTTAGAGTGTTGTTGCTAAATAGGGATTTATTCAAAGAACACATGTTTTTTTTAATGGCGATAAAATGTTAAATAGGGTTTGTGCCAAATTAATTTCAGTTAAACAATATGATTAAACTGGGCCCCACTTCAAATTAAAACTTATTGACAGTAAAAGCTTCTCATGACACATTGGAGTATAGTTGTCAAGCTTTGTTGGATGTGTACCTCAAAATGAATCAATGTTTTTAAAGTACTTACACTTTTCACAAATATTCAAATACCTAATACATAAAAATTTAAATCCACAGCTTGTTATTAACAACTACTTCTTAGAACCAATGTTATTAGGCTAGTTGAGTTGTCATTGGCCATAGGAATTAACTGTTTCAAATTAATCAATTTAAGCTTTAGAAAATGGGTAGAATATAGTCAGTAAGGTAGTTTTTTTTCCGGCAACGAATACTTAGGACGCAAAATTAGTTTTTAATGGTGAAAAAACGGGGCCTTAAAACATATTAGGTAGGTACGTACCTTCTAGTTCCGCAGAAATTAATTGCGTTAAAACAATCAGACAGAATGCACCAAATTTCCAAATCATCTTATTAATTACTATTATTCTGAAGATGAGAATCAATGTACCACATTCAATTCCAATCACATTCGGGATTGATGTATTCTCGTATCTGAAAGAAACTGTTCTTAATAAGTATTAGGATTTATATTCATATTCTCTCCTACGTTTTCCTCATACTTTGACCTTAGACGTTATCAAAATACCGGGAAAACCGGTTAGTCGGATGCCTGCATCTTAAGCACCAATGAAAACACTACACATGCAGCAAAAAAGGAAGTAAGACGTATTTTTCAATATATTTAATTTGGTAATTAACCTATTATGTTTACCAAAACTATGGTATGAAAAGCCAGTTTCAAATCAAAATATCAGTTAAAAGTAGTTACTCACTCTGTGTTGTGATTTCACATCATCACACCACGGATTCAAATCAAAACTACATTAAAAATAATGCAATATTCAATTCAAACTCCGTTTGACACTATATTGACAGTGACGGCGCTTGACAGAATGACAGAATACCACAGACCAAAGACATTTTTTGGCTTGAGTTTCGGTGGACCTTAATAGATAAAATATCAAATCAGATAATTTTTGTTTTCTTAATGTTGGTCAAAACAATTAATACAACATTTTATTTATGCTACTCTGTGCCTTCAATGCTGAAGAGCAAGCGAGACAGAAGGATAAGCTGAAGGAGTATGGCGAAATATGGAATTTTCATGGAATCTAGTCTAGCTAGCAAGAGCAACCTAACGTCAGTCCTCTGAGTCCTCGTCCTCGCCTGCACTGTCAGTCACTCATTCAGTGCGTTTGGTGTGAACAATAATATTTGCTGCAGAAAAATATTGTCAATATCGGTTAGCTTTCATTAAAATGGACTTTTTGACCTGTGTGTGTGCTTCGATAGTATAGAGCCAATGACTTGTTCAGTATAAAACTGCGTGATTTAACAATGACTGTAGTAAATCTTAGTGTGCGTGTATAGTGCAGTGGATATTGTAATGAGTTCTCCCGATGGGAAAGGCATGAGACTAGGAATGCAGACGGCGATAGCAGGTCAGATAGGAATCGGCAGTCCAGAGTTCGACATGGCCGTGAGCGTGCCACCGCCGATGGCCTTCGACTTGCACGCCGCTACTTGCGGCGACTCCTCATCAGAGTCTCGCTCGCCGGATTTGCCCCCGGCCAAGGCCAGCGATCGCGAGTCACGCATTATAGCTGAAAAACAACGTAGGAGACAGTACAACACCCAAATCAATGAAATGATGTCTCTACTGTCAGATATCGTGTACTCGCAGCGCAAAGTGGACAAGACTAGCGTGCTGCGGCTCGCAGCGAACAAGCTGCGCAACGAGCACGTGTTCGGCGACACCATCAAGTGCTCGCACGTCGAGACCTGGTCTCCATCCTTCCTGAAATTCTTCGAACTCCTTGGCGGCTTTATGATTACTGTTACGTGCCGCGGCCGCATATTTAATGTCTCCCCTAACATACAAGAGAAACTAGGTTACTGTCATGTTGATTTGTTGGGGCAAGACATCTATAACTACATTCACCCAGAGGATAAAGAAGTGCTACGCCAACACATCTATCCTCCAGAACTACAGACAGGTTGTGATCAAACTGTTGTAGAACAACGCCATAATTTCAATCTGCGCATAGTCCGAGCAGGAGCTAGATCTGACCCTCCTCGGTATGAACGCTGCAGGTTTGATGGTACCTTACGACGTTCTGATAAAGCCACAGCAGCTGTTGTTCAAGATGAACAGATCATAAGAAGGCAGAGAGTAAGACATAATCGCACATTTTCATCCAGTGGCAATGATGTTGTATTTATAGGAATGGTTCATGTGATGACAAACAACATACCACCTCGCATCTTGCCACCTACTGCCTACTCTGAATATTGGACTAGGCACTTGATAGATGGCCGAATAGTCCAATGTGACCAGAGCATATCTTTGGTGGCTGGGTATTTGACAGAGGAAGTAACAGGCACCTCAGCTTTCTTTTTCATGCACAAGGAAGATGTACGATGGGTTATTTGTGTCCTGAGACAGATGTATGATCAAAGCAGGGAATTTGGAGAGTCTTACTACAGATTGATGTCTCGGTCCGGACACTTTATATACATGAGAACTAGAGGTTTCCTGGAAATTGATAGAGACACAAAAAGAGTTCAGAGTTTTGTATGTGTTAATAGTGTTATTGGGGATGATTATGGCCAAAGAATGATGGAGGAAATGAAACGTAAGTACTCTGTGATAGTTGATATGAACCAGGACCAGAGTGAGCGAGTCACTGTAGGTGATGAGGCTCCCGTGGAGCACCCCAAGAAATTGGAACGCATTGTAATGCACCTAGTTGAGCCCTCTGCAGTTGAAAGCTCTGAGGAGTTGAAGCTTGTGCCACCTTCAAAAGAGAACATTATATCTGCCATCAAGAATAGTGAAAAGATTGTTGAAGAAACTGGTGTGAGGTTTGATTGCCGTAAAAGAAAAATTACCTCTTCAAACAATAATAGAAGTGATCCTTTAAAGCGTCATAGTGGACAGATGGAGTGATTTGATCTGGTATGTGCATTCACAGACATTATTTATGAAGAGATAACGTAAATTGTTCTTAGTTAAGCAGTCAATGTAGTGGTCAACCAATGTTATTGATTGGCTTTCTCTGATGCCACAGCTCAATCTTCAGCTCTCCAATCCCTGCCAGCACTAACCTATCTATGTCTATATATAGAGAGGCATCTAGCAGTGTACTGATATGGGCTGATGTTTTTCTTCAATGATGCTTTGGTTCTCTGTAGACTTTTACCTATATACTGGGTAGAACATTAGCAGGGGCTGTAAACCTGTTTATATTTTTAAACATTTTCAAAAAGGGTCAGTGAATCCATTTCCAATTAGAAACTATGTAATACCTGTGTTTTGTATTTTTTTTATTTTTAGGTATATTTTTGGTTGGCGGTACTCATTAATTTCTAGTTGTCAAGCCATCATCAAATAGTCTTCATTCAAAAAAATATAAACAAAGCTTGTACTGATTAGCATATGCAGCTACATGCAGCTTTTACTGGCGATATGAAATTTATGCCTTATGTGCTACTGTATGCCACAGTGATAAATACTGTCAATGTGTCCTGTTTCATACAAAATTTTTTTGTAAATTATTGTTTCAGTTCTGTAGAAAGTTCATCAATAATAGGCCATTCCATTTATACCCCAACCTATTGTAATTATAACCTATACCAACTATTGTGATGTAATTGTGAGAACATTGCAGTGTCCACATAAATGTATGGAAAAAATTTCATACAAATCCTGCCCGGTTGTGTTCCACCCAGTATAATTAATTCTGTAGTACAGTATTGATACTACTCACTCTGTATGTATTATGCCTGCAATGTTAAAGTATAAACATTAACTTTTCAATAAACGTTTTCTACAGAGGCTAATTTAAGGTATTTGCAATATTGTTTTTTACTTTGAATAAAGTACATTATTAAATTAATTGTATTGAAGGATACAGTGACTGGAACTAGATATTATGAATAGTTTCCTATGTAACTTTATACATAGAGCAAAATGGGATAGTTAAGACTAAGAGCATAGATATTAAGATAACCAGTTGATAATTTTCAGAAAACCATTAAATGAAATTGGGTGTATCTTGAAATGAACTTTATAGTGTAGACTGCAAAGGTTGTTTTTGCAGCTACATAGATTAGTGAGACATGTTATCATAAGTGTACAGATGGTGTTACATGTCTGTTGTTTATGTAATTAACTGGACAAAATTCATTTATTAATATTATGTACAAATCCATAGTTGCATTTAGTACCCATACAATCTCACATCAATGCCATAGTATACCTTAATTCATTTTTTAACTGTATGCAACCAGTAGTTTAAGATATTTGCGACTTCACTACTAGGAATGGAAAGTTCATTCATCATTTTCATTCGTTTTGACACAGCGACAAGATGCCGCCCAAAACTGTCGCAAATTTTCAATCCCTAAAACGAGTAGATTATTCAATAAAAAAATTGTATACAGATTACGATTTCATTTTATTTTATATTGCCAATATTTTGTTGTGAGTGCCAAATTTTATTTAATAACGACTTAGATGTGCGTGCTTACTTTAACAGTATAGTTAATGGTGCACCTTTATGTAATAAGTGTTGTAGATATTGACGCTAGACGTTGAATATTAAGTACTGGTGTGAATTATACGTTAAGATGATCACAGTTCTTCTGTTTTACCAGTAGCCATTGAAAAGCTTCGCATTTCTAGGTAATGGTTTACACTTGATGTTAGACATAACTACGTCCACATTCATGCTGAAGTCAGGTCAGCATCAAATTGACGCGATGACAGCCATAAAACGAAGATTGCTATTGGTGAAATGAAAATACTGTGATTACTGTGTACTACATAATTATTCTAGCTACTTCTCTTCATGTAGACATACTTGTTTGTCTGTGGGCCAGCTTGAGACAGAAAAGTTAAAAATTAAATTTGGCTCGAGTTTAATGTTTAAAAAACGGACTGAAAAAAAATGTCTTGTGAATTGCCGGTGGTTGCAGGGACCTCTTGAATGGTTAAGGTAATGAGTACACTACGTAGGTAAATGGCGGCCTAAATCGTCTAAATCTATTGGTTTGGAGTGGAGTGGATACCTATTATTTCCACTTGGTCCATATTACATTGTTGGAACAACTTTTCTAATTCCCTTTATATGTAAATGTTTCAAACCTAACGAGCATCAAACGGTATCCCCTGCGCCTGAATTGTTGTTGGACGTCCCAAAGGCGCATTTATATTCATTTCTTTATACAGGGTGTCCCAGAAACCGACGATAACCCGTTAAGGGCTGATAGACCTACTAATTACCTACCAAAATATCATATTTTAGGTTTAGTAAAAATCTTTTAGTTTTCGAGATATTGTAATTTTTGCAAAAATCAATTTTTTTCTCCCTCAGTTGCGTTTTTTTTCTGCCACAGCCTCAAATGACCGAATTTAGTAAATCTGATTACTGATAAGTATTGCGGAAAACATGGGCTTTTAAACGTGATATTATTTTATTTTATTATTCAGTCAAACTTGGAGGAAAAACGACTTAAGAGACAGTTTTTAGATATTTTACTGTTTCATCCCTTAACTTTGGTCCTCCATGGTATAAAAAAAAATAACTACGCTAAAGTGGCACTGCATATTAAAAACATGCCTAGCTAATGTAGTTTACAAAATGGTATAACACTTACTTATTTGTTTAATAATTTCAAATTTATTGCTATTTTCATTACAGAAGAAGCTCAAATAAAATTGAAGTCACTACCAACCACAAATTAAAATAAGATGAAATATTTTTAGCAACTCAATTTTACACAGCCATTTTGTCACAGAAAATGTTCGAATTGCCTGCCACCAGCCCTAATACACGCATAACATCTTCTTAAAAATTCCAGGGAGATGCGTCGAGCACTATTAGATACATTTTCTTGAGCTGCTGCCGTAATGCGTTCTTTGAGGTCTATTAGACTTTCTACTGGTTTTGCTTACCCTTTTTCTTTTCGATAGGCCCAGTAATTAAAATCCAAAGTATTTAAATCCGATGACCGTGGATGCCACAAGATAGGTCCAAGACGCCCGGTCCATGTTTTTGGATACCTAAGTCTTGTTTAAGTAATTACGCACGAATTCGAATTTAATTTTTTTAAACTTTATTCGAAATTTGAATTCAACTTTACCAGCCTTATTTAAAAACAACAATTCTGCCGTCCTCAGACTAAATGGTGGCACTTGATTGACTTCTTCAGTAATGAAAATAGCAATAAATTTGAAATTATTAAACAAATAAGTAAGTGTTATACCATTTTGTAAACTACATTAGCTAGGCATGTTTTTAATATGCAGTGCCACTTTAGCGTAGTTATTTTTTTTTATACCATGGAGGACCAAAGTTAAGGGATGAAACAGTAAAATATCTAAAAACTGTCTCTTAAGTCGTTTTTCCTCCAAGTTTGACTGAATAATAAAATAAAATAATATCACGTTTAAAAGCCCATGTTTTCCGCAATACTTATCAGTAATCAGATTTACTAAATTCGGTCATTTGAGGCTGTGGCAGAAAAAAAACGCAACTGAGGGAGAAAAAAATTGATTTTTGCAAAAATTACAATATCTCGAAAACTAAAAGATTTTTACTAAACCTAAAATATGATATTTTGGTAGGTAATTAGTAGGTCTATCAGCCCTTAACGGGTTATCGTCGGTTTCTGGGACACCCTGTATACAACTTTGAAAGGAATTTATAGCGAAGTTACATACGTACGTTGGTAAATTAATTATATTATGAACTATGTTATGAACAGTGACTAAATAATCCAAAAATAAGTACAAAACGAACAGAATTTCAATCAATAATCAATTTTAGGTGTAATGCAACTACTCGATTTATGATTCACTGAAAGGCATTCATTGCCAACACTTTCTATGGGGGATTTCATTCAAAGTAGCTAAGTATGCTTACCTTCCTTACAGAAATGAGAAGTTCTGTTAATCGTTTTCGTCATAAAGAGATAAAGATTGGAAGATGGAGGACTGAAATATTTTGTACATGAGATATCGACTTTTGCAAATGTTAATTAATGCAAGTGACTCTCAATATCAGAAACAAAGACACGATAAGAATAACAATAGTTTATTAGTTGATAGAATACAATACACATATAAAAACACAGATTGAGTATACACATGCGTACTACCAGCCAAAATGGCTGCCACTCAGCTATGTATGTGTCATGAAAAGATCCGGGGAAAATGTCGTGATGCTGAATTTCAGTGACAACGATAGTCTAGATTTTCGTAAAGTATCCAAATCCTTGAGGATTCATTTCCCTGATAATTATTTCATGGAAGACCGTCTGATTTGTAGGGAATTTGACATTTGAGAAACTGTTATTTGGAGCCTATCAGAAAGCGCCAAAGCGCTAGTGACCCGTGCTATGAGACTTATCTGTAATGAGGTTACTGAGGTTAGAAGAAATAACGAATTAGGTACATATGAGACTAGGAATCCCGATTTTTATATCAGGGTCTCGGAAAACTTGTAACTGATAGGTATCACACGTTTGGCGAATTTATAGTAACTGTGTCAGGGTCGCATATACTTAGTTAAATATAAGGAACTATTGTGCATTGTTTAAACCATTCGTGTACCAATAGTAAGTAAACAATGAATATTAAAGGCCGTATTTTGAATAAGCAGAATGTAATCACATCGAAAAATGTGCAGGACCAGCGCAAAACGCAAAACAGTTGTTCCTATTCTTAAATACATATAAACGTTTCAAAACAAGATAGTTTTATCACATTCTGTCTGACCACCGCACGCACATACATTTTGGATGGAATATTGCCTTTGTAGCTAGCAACTTGTTTATCAATTGGCTATATATTAGTTTTTTTTTTTAAATAAGAATGTTGGTTAGTAGTCTAAGGACTCTAAGGTATTGCTCATTTAATACGCTATTTTTAAAAGAAAATCCGTACGTACTATATTGACACGGCACAAACTATCAAAAGTGCATTCAAGTTTTTTTTTCGACTTCAAAAAAGGATAGGGTTAATAGGAGCACTCTGCTACCTGTCTGTATGTCCGTCTGTCATAGCCAATTTACTCCGAATCTACGGAATAGATTAACTTAAAAGCTGGTACCATGGCACAATAATCAAAAGATAAGTTTGAAAGTCTCATGTTTTTTATTTATTTAGAAATCAATAAATTTAAGGTTAAGAAATTCAAAAGTTATTTGAGCCTTATTTATAGTTTCTAAGTAAAATGCCTGTGGCATACGGCTGACGAGGTGGAGTTAGACCAAACGAGCGGATACTCATTCTATCCCCACTCAAAATAACAGGTCGCTTTTCATACAAATTTGTATTGGGAGTGATCCGTTATTTTTGCTGTACACAATAAATTTGATAGAATGAACATTCGCTCGTTTGGGTTCTCATTCCACCTTCAAACGAACAAACAGACAGATGGACAGGGCGAACCTGAGTAGGTAGAAAGGTTCCGTTTTTTCTTTTGTGGCTTCGTAACTCTAAAAACATTCCTTTTTTAATTCAAAAAACATGAACTATCCTAAGTATTGAATGAAAGTTTTATACGACAAAAAATAATTATTCAAATGTGAACATTGGCGACCAATAATTTCATCGACCAACATTTGACAAATGCATCATTTCACGAACCCCTATTATAGTAAATAATTATTATATGATAATTTACAAACAAAAAACCAGCCAAGTGCGAGTCGACTCGCGCACCGGGGGTTTCGTATAAATTCGCCAAGTTATTATAAAATCCAGTGTTAGCAGAGCCCTGTCTCTAAGCAAAATGTACGCAGCGTGAGGTCATTTTATATTACATAGACAGATTTTAAAAAAACGTTTTATTACAGACAAACTTATTTTATTATTTGTGTTATAAGCTATAAGAGCTATCTTCATTTCAAATTACAAATTTCTATGACAACTGGAAGTATCCCATAGGTTTTTGAGCTCGGTATCTTTCGATTCAGTTGACTCAGAAGGTTATTTTTTTACAGCTCCAAGGGACCGCAGGCCTTAGTATTTAGCATCAATTTAAATTTTATATCTACGCATTTCTGACAAAAATAGTCTTGACGGAGAGACAGACGGGACAACGAAGTGATCTTATAAGGGTTCCTTTTTTCCTTTAGAATTACGGAATCCTAAAAACGACCAAAAACCTAATTGTGAGTTTTCGTTATGTTGGGTTGGTTTTATGACTTTTTGTAAGAGTCAATTGACTAAGTATATAGGCAGTCCAAAAAGGCTAAATTATGGCTATTATGAGTATGTCAAACGAAGCATTAGTCAAATGAAATGATGATAAGCCGATATTACACCATGCTTACAGATTAAGCATGCCTATTGTGATGATTCACGGAGCTCATTTGAACCAATTAAGTACCTAATAACATTTTCGTCTTTCTAAGTTATTAGGTATTTGAAACTTTAATCAGTCGTTCGGAAGTTAGATATAATTTCTATATTGACTGACATGTTTATCATGTCACTGCGAAATAAGAAGACTTAGGTACTGATGATAATCGAGTCATAATTTTGACGGAAGGCGAAAAGCTTGAGACATTCGAAGACGGAAGAGTTATTAGGACCACTTAAGATTTAATCAAATTGAGTATAGGTACCTCGTTATTTATGTTTCTGTAAAGAACGCTTTCATATCGAGAAATATTAAAATACTGGGCTCATATTTGCTCGACTCTACGAGGGCACGGGCTAGATATACGATTTTGTCAATTTAATTAAAGTTATAGAGGGTTGTAACTGTAAGATTGCATCTTGTAGGTATATCAAATTCTGACAATTCTGATGATTATAGTCCGTCCAAGCCCATACTGTCAGAAAAGGGGAAACTTTTGAATTAGGTGATTATTAAGTTCCAAACAGCTACTAAATAAGAAATCATGACATAATCGTAACGCTTTCAAATGCAACATGAAACTGTCCTATTTGTTTTCTATAGGATGCATAATATGCATATCCAACACTTGCAGAAAAATTACAATTAAATCCGGACACTTACTATCAATTGGAACGATTGAACAAAATCAATAATGTGGTCATCATCGAATCAAAACATAATAAAATACGCCTTGAGACAGTTATAGTATACATCACATAGTATTCTGTTGCAATGACCGCTGTATTAGGTCGAGTTGATTCTCATGTTACCGTATTACGTTATCGTAACTTGTGTATGCACCTCATAGGAATCAAATATGATTGGTGGTGTCCACGTATGCTCAAGTGTTTAAGGATGTTTATACCTAAGGCCTGTTCATCTTTATGTCTCTTAAATTGCTATCTTAAAATTTACTTTTTGTCACAAACCTTAGTTTTTCATTGAAATAGTCTACGAATTCATCATAGTACAGTCTACAATTTTAACTGAGCTTCTCATTATCGTCACAAATACATGTAAAGAAACGAGTAAGAGAACAAAAGCAAATAATAACATTACCTATACTATTGTATCGATACAATGATATTCCGGTACCTAATAGGGATAATGCCACGCCGCTGCACTTTCTTGTGTTTCAGAAACCACTGTTATTTTTGTGGCAAAAGTGAAATTTTAAGTTAGTATTTTAACTAACTACCTAAGACAATTGAATATGACCCTGTATATTTAGTTTTAGAGAAGCATTAGCAAGTAGGTATTGCACGACTGTCCACTAGCATGGGCTAAATTCACCATCTCTTTCTACGTAGTTTAAGAGTGAAAGAGACCCATTTTTAGCCCGCAACGAGCTAAATTCCCTGCCAGTTGCGCTAGTTAAGTTTATGGATGTATGGGTTGTGACAAGTATAATATAAAGCCAATAACTGTTTGTAATATTGTGAACCAACTTCATAGGTAACTTAGTGATTAAGCTATCGTAAATAAATGTGACAGTTCGTTTGATGGGTTTGAAGTACGGTGGCGGTAGTGTTTGGTCGCGCCACAAAAGTTGCGGCCGTTGTTCTGTTGTTTTCAGGCCCTATTTTCCAACTCGACTCCGAAGTTAGAAATTCGATGTTTATATCGTGCCGTTCCGATTCCACTAATAAACATTGATATGGAAATTACAAGGACGGTATAATACGAACTTCGAATTTGGGAATAGATTCCCAGAGGCTTTAGTGTACCTACCTAAGTTTCCGTCGCAACGCGTGCGCGTTAAGCGTCAAAATATTATGTGTGAACAGTTTGTTCCTGTAACTTGCTCCTTCGGGAAAATTAGCAGCCCGTAATAGTTCGTTTCCACAGAAATCTGACACTGAAAGGTTCTATTTCGTTCAGCTTTCATACATCTTGTGTATTTCATACATACAGACGTGTATAATGTACAACCTTTGTACAATTTACACATATTTACTTCTAGATTATCACTATTATCAGTAAGAAGCCAGCAAATGCCTGCCGCCACTACACCAGCAACGTAACCTACACACGATTTGTATAGGTTTAACATTGATGTAACTACAGTCAGCTTCACATTGCGTACATTGTTAGAAATTTACCTGAGGCTGACTGTACCCCACTCCTAATTCCAGGAGAAATGTTGTATCTCAAATGATGTTGTGGCGATTAATTGTGCGTGTACGATACCTACATTGATATTTTTAATGTATTAAAAAAAGTGAAACAATGTTTTTTCTTTTACTCATAACCCAAACCATTAAATATCCATAAAGTATAATTTATACCAAACGGTGGACATGAACGAATTTTAAAATCTAAACGGTATTACATTATGTAGGTAGGTATGTAAGTTTTCAAAGTCCCGTGTTACTCGAATTTGGTGTTGAATTTACTCATTTACATTATGTATGTTATTAGAACCCTATTTTGTGTTCCTTAAACGGACTTAAGATCCCATAAGTATTTAGGCAACGCATCTGCAGTCTTTTAGTGTTGCGGGGGTGTCCATAGGTTGTGGTACTTGCCAACAGGTGACCCACTTGCTCTTTCTTCCTTGTCCATTAAAAAAAACATGGGCACTTGTCGTTTTTCATTTCGATACAATTTCTGCGTCTTAAGTTTTCGAATTTTACTTGCTAATCCCGCCACTGCCACCTAGCAGTGCTTGCGCTGCTGTGTTCCGGCATGGAGAGTAGATTAGGACAGCCGGTGAAATTACTGGCACATGAGGTACGAGTAGGTAGTTTGCCTTAGCCCTCCAGACTGGCAACGCATTTGTGCCTAAATGCTCCGGTATTGCGAATGTCTATGGTACCTACTTTGCCTTCCGTGTAGGTAGTATAGGTACGGATCACATTGAATGCTATCAAATACGGGATTTCACCTTATTTGGGTTCAGTTCAGAATAGGTAATAGGCATAGGTAAGTTCATGTTAATTAGGATACTCGTATTACGAAACTATTGGTAAGGTTCTTAAGTACTTGTTTGAAAATGAAAAAGTTTATTGCATCAAAATCTTACTAGGTATAGGTATATGAATTTGTGACTCTGGATCCTGAGCTACTAGGAGTTCCTGTGATGTCAGAGAGTTGCTCAAATCTTTGTTTTCAAGTACCTACGTATTTAACAATTCCAAGGATTGTGTCAAATTAAAATAGGTACTAAGCTGAAACTTAAGATTTAAAAATTCCGAATCTTACCCAACTAAACACACGATACGCGCGCCACGCGCTTGTTCACTCATTCGGGCTTAAGTTACGCGTTTCTTTTTTTGGCAACGGGTCAGAACATTGCAGAAAAGCAGTGGCGCGATGCGTTGGGTCACCTTCAAGCTCAGCCGTTCGTTGACCGTGGTCAGGGACGGTGCGGCCCTGACCTTTGCGACCTCTCGGATGTTTTGTCAATGGCCAGTGCTTTCACGAATTGCCATTTATGTTCCGCGTAGCATAGGAGGTAGGTATGCCTCCTTTTTTACTTTCCGTACTTAGCCAAAACCAAAAAGCAGTGGCCAAGGGTGGTCAGGACCCTGGTGCAAAAAATACTGGGGCCCCTAACTAAACTGTTTAGGTTGGCTTTAGAGTTGAAACTGGAACTGAGCGGCAAATTAATAATAACCGGACGAGTGCAAAATGTAGGCAGTGTGAGGTCATAGACAGACAGACATAAAAAATAGATTTTTAGACTTATTTCATTAGTTGTGCAAAGAGCTGCATTCATATCTACCAACCGTCAAATTTCTAAGACAACTGGAAGTAGGTACTTACTTACCCCCTATTTTGTTAGAAGAAAAGAAACACCTTTTCCAATGACTGTACTCGTAGTTAAGTATCTTTTGATTGAGTTGACTTAGAGTTTAATGGATTGATGTGTTCATAGATCTCAGTAGTTTTATTTGGAAATAATTTCAAATTTATACGTCTACAGTTCCTGAAAAAAGGCTTTTGACGAAAGGAGTCAGAAAAAAAGGAACCCCTATGTATTGTATATACTTACATAAGGGTTACTTTTTTTGAGTGACATAAATATGATGCGCAAATACGGTATGTTTAGGGGGCCCTTGAACTCGGGCTGGGGGCTCGGTGCATGGCACCGCCTAGCCCTTCGGTAGCTACGCCACTGCCCAAAGGGTGCCAACGAGACTATTACCAAACTTCCTCTATGTCGATCCTTCGGTATGCAGGGCTGTATCTTATAATTATAAACCGTAATAGTTTAGACCAGAGGATGAGACCCTTCCACATTTTACAGAGTGTATTAAGTAGGTATCTAAGACATATATGCTCGACAAATACATATGTACATACATCCATATTAATCACCCCTTTATCCCTTACCGGGAAGACAGAGCCCAGGAGAACTAGGTAGACCTAAAGTCCAAGTTTAGCGTGATTGTGTGCGTGGAATGGGAACAAATAAATAGCGCCCAGTTGAAATCATTGTGAGTGTCTGTGTGTTTAGGTGGGTGACTCAATTCAAGACCCATCTTGCGCGACAAAAAGTCCGAAGTTAGGTTTTTTGCCAAAGTTTAGTTTAGGTACCCAAACCAATCAGTCTCGCATGTTGCCACGCGGCGGCGGTCAAAATTAACAGAAGCAAAATACAGACAGCCGACAGAGCTGGACATTTTCGACTGAAATGTGCGGACGACCTGTTCAAAAATTGACATCCTCAGTTCGCATTCATTCACCGTACTTACGTCATCCATCTATAGGTAGTTGAAGTTCGTGCGTGTTTAGCTAGGAGGGAACGGAACCCTATATCATAATAAGTAGGTAGGTAGACCTATGTAAACCGGTATCTACGTAAAATTTTAACCTCGATTGCAGCCTGCAATCCTAGATTACGTCTTGTCACTAGTTTAAGAAACACCCACAAGGTCGTCTGGCTTGGAAGACCCATACATTATTCAAATAAATACCTGATCTTAAAACACCTTTTCTATTTCTTTTGCTTAATGTCTCCCTACTTCTCTGTCTCTGTAAGGTTATCTTCAAGATGGTCTGAATCGCCTTAAAAATTAATTATGTATTTAGTTATTCATAATTATGCTTGGTTTAAGGCCGCGTCATGGACAACCGCAACAGGTAGAGTAGCAAGTGCTTAACTTAACCAGTTTGATAAATAAATAGCTGGCTGGTAAACTATATATATCCGGTTGTGCAAGGCCGTATAATCTATAATTTTAAATAATTTCAATAGTCTCTGATGGCCGTGCGTGTGATAAGTGGACAACAACAACTTATTTGACTATAACTGGCTATTAACAAGCCATGCATGATAGCCTAGTAGTTTGACATGACCTCTCAAACAGTGGATCGTGGGTTCGAATCCCGGGCTCGCACCTCTGTGTATTATGGAATTGATGTGCGAAATTACATTTGAAATTTACCATGTACTTTTTGGTGAAGGAAAACCGTGAGGAAAGCTGCATACACATGCGAAGCAATTCAACGGTGTGTGTGAAGTTCCCAAGTCGCGCTCGGCTCGGCCTGCGTGTGAACGCCCAAGTCTAGCAGGCCACGTCTGTCACATAGGATAAGTTTTGGGTCACATTATAGGCACTTACGTCACGAAAGCGTTTGCGTTAAAATGTCAATACTATTAGAACAGTTTTTGCCGTTTTGATCCGCAAGTGGCGCTGCCAATTATTCCATAGTAATTGAGACGTTTACGTGAATGCGTTCGAGACGCTTTTATATGCGAAAACTTACACAAGAGGCTCTGTATGCTTGGTGTAAGTTTTCGGTCACAAATACGCCTCGCATGCGTTTGATCTAAAATGACAAATAGGTACTATGAGAACAGTTTGTTGCCGTTTCGATCCGCTAGTGGCGCTGCTAATTTTTCCACTAAAACTTACAGTTTCAGGGCCGTACCGAGTGTAGATACGTTTAAGAAAGAAAAACTTCTCGAGCGCATGTATACCTAATCATACTACCTACTCCTCGCGTTTAAGGCGTTTGTCTCAATAGAAAACGTACAACACGCTTTCAAAGCGTCTGGCCATAAAACTATAGTACATTGCGATCTGGGGCTTTTACGAATTACCGCCCGTGGTTTGTATACAGTTTTACGTCTTGCCCTGGCCAGGAAGTGAGATTTTCTGCGAAGCGGGCGTAATATCTGAATTACGGCCAAGTGTGACGTAAAGATGCATATACTGCCAGGCTTCTTGAGTAATGAACTTTGCATGCGCAGAAAATTTAACTTCTTCGTAGTAAAGTGGATGATACTTAGGTATCACGTTGTCCAATTCCATGTTCAAAATGATTGCGATATAAGACAGCAACGACGAGGTGAGTTGGGAGAGACCACCGCCGTGTACCATCTTAGGCCTCATCTTCGCCTCCCATCAAGCGAGATTGAAGTCAAACGTAAGCTTATCATCACTATATATTATAAAATAAAGTCGCTTTTTCTGGCCCCAAATCCGTATGTATGCTTATATCTTCAAAACTACACAACGGATTTTGATGCGGTTTTTTTTTAATAGATAAGAGTGATTCAAGAGGAAGGTTTATAATGTATAATACATGCATGATATACCGTGCGAAGCCGGGGCGGGTCGCTAGTTTTATATAAAAAAATCTCAAACAATTTCTCCGATTGATGGCTTTAGTGGAAAGCCTAGGGGCTACACCAAAATTCGAAATTCAAGGTTCGCATCATATCGTCCCTTTCACTCTCCTCTTATAATGACTAGTGTGAGCGGTAGGTACGGCACTAAACAAACTTCAATTTTTTTTAACTTTGGAGTATGCTTGAACATCTCTCTCGCTACTTACCAAACTAAGGAAGCTGACAGTGTACTTCTTGACTTGTTTGCAAGTTGACATAAATCCTGTTCATACATATTAAAGTAAGTACTAAATACCTTGAAAACTAAGAAATTTTTATCAAGGCGAAATTATTTTAATCCAATATCAATAGGCAGCTAATGAGGGAGCTGCTTTATCGTACAGATCTCTTAGTTTTAACGTTGTTTTAGGCACATTCTGTATAGAATAAAATAAATTGTGACTGAGAGGCTCACTTGGAAGGAATAAGGACGCATTTATACATAGGTTAGGTAGGAGTGAGGTTGTGGGCGCTATAATAACAGACGTTAAGTATACATGTTATTATATATATATTGAGTATTAAGCTTTATGCCTCTATAATAAGTAGTTTTATATCGTTATGCATTACGAGGATAATAAAATAAAGACATAGCTTCCTAGACTTAGCACAATAAATAATTATTCTTTAATCTAATAGGTATTTAACTAGACAGTTTCTTAGAATTTATACTGTGCATAAAAAGTCAAGTAAGAAAATAAGTGAACCGATTCGACGAGTCATGATTCAACTTCACAAAAACACAATAATTTTGCTAGGTAGTCCAATCACCGAAGCGGTAGACCCTGGCAGTAATTCATCTGAATGTGAGCCACTCTAAGTTTGACTGAGCACAAAGAAATAAAACTAATTTAACGAGTTACAATTATTAAAATATGTAATTACTTGCTTGTATAAAATATTTGCATACATAATTGTTATCCAAGATTTGGTATTTGAGAGCTTCGGCAGATCTCGTCTTCAATTATTGTCGACTGCTAGGTAGATGGTTTAATATATTTTTTCATGCCTCTTTAGGGTCCCGTAACCAAAATTGTGAAACGAAACCCTTGTTCGATAAAAGATCGGGTGTCTTAAAATGGCGATTGATTGAATGGTTCAATTTTTTCGCATTGTTAGGTTGAGAGATTCTCTAGCGATAGAGATTTAATCATCTCGGGAGCTATATTTCTAAACAATATTCAAACCTAGAATAAATAGAAAACTCCAAGAATTAAAGCTATGGCCGGGAATCGAACCCGGATCCTCATTGTTTATAAATATTGTTTAGAAATATCATTTTAAGGGATAAACCGTAAAAATAAATACAAAAATCGAGAAGTAAAATTCTTGATTAATTCATAGTAACAATAGCGGGAGCTCCCTTTTGGCTGTTCATTCGAGTTTACCTTGAAAAATATCCACTAATCGTTCTAAAGAAGTTTTAAACATGTATGTATGTATGTATGTATGTATGTAAACTCTTTATTGTGCAAAATAAACACGACAAAATACAATTGATAAACACTGAGATACATGCACAAAGGCGGACTTATCCCTTTAAGGGATCTCTTCCAGCCAACCTTTGAGTGGATGAAAGGAATATTATATAAGGGATGGACGAGTGAGTTTAAAAATTGCAGACACTGAGAGCCACAATACATAACTTTACCGAATATAATACATAAACTCCTAAAACCTACCAGTCAATAAACTACTTTATACTACCTACATACATGTTGGGTATATCTGCATTAATTTGTTTTCAATTTTAATAATTACTAGCGACCCGCCCCGGCTTTGTTGGTTTTCCAAAAGCGCTTTGGAAAACCATAAACATGATAACCAATCGTAAACAGGGAAAAACTGAGGCTACTGAACTGCTGAACATCAGAGACTCACCTATTTAATCGGTTAATGCTGTTAACCAGTATTTTTCTGGCATAGGAAAGTCTCTTGCTGAAGTTATCCGATCACCTACTAAACTAGCAGCAAACCAACCAACTGAATCTGTTAGTCATTCATTTGTACTATTTAAGACAGACCCGAGCGAGGTCTCTGCTGTCTTATCCAGCTTAAAATCCAGTGGAGCCACTGGCTGGGATGGTATCTCAGCTCAGTTCTTAAAGGTGGCCAGTGATACTGTGGTGCCTATAATATCGCACATAACTAATATATGTTTTGAGCAGGGGGTCTTCCCAACTGTCCTAAAGCAAGCTGTTATCACTCCGGTGTTCAAGGGCGGGGGCAGAGACGATGTTTCCAACTATAGGCCTATTTCGGTGTTGCCTTCCATTTCCAAAATTCTGGAGAAACTGATAAATATTAGGTTGATCAATTATTTAAATAAATTCAACCTCCTATCGAATGCGCAGTATGGCTTTAGAAAGGGTATTTCGACTGAAGATGCCGTTACTGCGCTCTCTTCACTAATAACTGATAAAGTAGACAAAAATAAAAAATGTCTGGCAGTATTCCTTGATCTCAAAAAGGCATTCGATACCGTCTCTGTTCCCATCCTTGTTAACACTTTGGAGAGGTTTGGTGTTAGGGGTACTGCTCTGTGTCTTTTTGGTAGCTATCTCCAGAACAGATCACAAAAGGTTAATTTGTGTAATCACGTTAGTGACGAGGGTCTAGTGTCCTACGGCGTGCCACAGGGTAGTGTTTTGGGACCGACGCTATTCCTGATATATATTAACAGTTTATGTAATATGCCTATGGAATCAGGAACTATTTTTACATATGCAGATGATACAGCTGTGGTTTTCTCAGGTGATACTTGGGAAGAAGTGCGCATATACGCCGAACTCGGTCTCACAAAAATTGCTGGCTGGCTGCAGAGAAATTTACTCACCCTTAACACTACGAAAACTAACTACGTTTGCTTTACCAATTACAATCACACACAACCAGACACAAACTTTAAACTGAAAATCCATACTTGTCATACTTATAATACACAAACAATCTGTTCTTGTCCTGTAATTGAGAAGGTGGCATCCATTAAGTATCTGGGGGTTACGGTTGACCAACGTCTTACCTGGCACTTACATGTTGAGTGTCATGAGTAGACTTCGTAAATTGATTTGGATATTCAAAAGTCTTAGGCATGTAGTTACGAATACCTTATTGAGTCAAATTTATCCCTAGCACAATCAGTACTCACATATTGCATTCCTGTTTGGGGTGGTGCTACAAAGACTAAGTTCCTTGAACTTGAAAGAGCTCAAAGAACACTGCTAAAAGTAATGTACCTTAAGCCGTATAGATTTCCCACAAACGAACTGTATTTGCTCTGTGACTTATTGTCTGTAAGAAAATTGTATATATTCAATCTAATTATAAAAACACATAAAACAACCACATACATTCCTGAGACAACTTCCACACGTAGAAAAAATACCAATATTATTCACACTCCGATTGTGAAATCAGCATTTGCAAGGAGACAACAATCAGTTCAATCTGCCAAACTGTATAATCTCATAAATAGACTCGTTGGTATTTATTCCCTACCCACACATAAGTGTAAATGTGAGCTAACAAAATGGTTAAAATCTAAAAGCTATTTTGAGATTGAAAATCTATTTCAAAAACCTGTATGATGATTTTATCCTTTTTCCCCACGCTCACACACACACACACACACACATACACACACACACACACACACACACACACACACACACACACACACACAACACACGCACACACATACTACTTTTGTTTTTATTTCATTTTATTTTTGTCAATTTTCTGTTATTGAAAATTGTTTTTAACTTTATAGATTTATTGGAGTTGTTTTTAGATTTTAGAGTTTGTAAAATAAATTCTTACACCTATTTAAATCGTAAGATACAATTCGTGGAAGAGCGGTGTTCTCTTAGCACGAGTATCTCGTATACTCAAAAAGAGGCGCCAGCACAGATACTGCTGTTCTAATTTAAGTTACTGAATAAAATATTTTTCATTTTCATTTTTCATTTTTCATAAACCTTCCTCTTGAATCACTCTATCTATTTAAAAAACCCGCATCAAAATCCGTTGTGTAGTTTTGAAGATATAAGCATACATACGGACTTGGGGACAGAAAAAGCGACTTTGTTTTATATTATGTAGTGATAGTGATAGTGATAGTGATAGTGATAGTGATGATGATGTCTTACGGTAGTTATGTATAAAATACAGTGATCTAAATATTTTTTACGCCACCTTTGGTAATATAGTAACTGAGACCACTGCTGCTGTTCGTGGAGGTTTACTGGAATAAAATAGTAAGCTAGAGCTTTCGATCTAAGAATTTGAGTTTGACGTTGATAATTTAGTCAGTCGGGACTTTATGTCAAGCAACCCATCACTATTTTGATTCCCTTTTTTACCTTTACGCCCACAATAATGCTAAATCTGACCTTTAGGTCTTGATACCCTAGGCCCTGTTTACCCCGTCAGGAATAAAGACGTGAGTTATGTATGTATGTATCATAATACTATTTGTTTGGTTGAAAATAAATTATTGTCAGGGTCTTACACTTAAAATCTCCTAATTCATTGGACTAAATCCTTTAGCACAAAACCGCACCAGATTAGAGTTTTTCTGCAACACAGGGTTCTATAATCTCAGTCTATTTTTTCTTTATTTCATGAAATCACTCCGTAAATGTTACGGCGGGAGAACTTGGACGCATTTCAAAAGACATTCTCCCAGTCTACGGTATGCAACCTATTTTGCCGCAACGATGCAGTCGGGTAAAAAAAGACATGACGCCATCACATACTAAATGTATTCATTTCATAATAAAATACTTGTATACTCCACTTGTCCAAAAAAATGAAGTTCTGCGGACGGCAATTTGAGGTTGGTTACAGCTACGCCCTATGCGAATGTTTGTGAGTACGTATTCTATGGATGTTTGTTACTCTTAGAACGGCTCACCAGATGTGGATGAAATTTGGCAGAGATATAATTATAGTCTGGATCTGGATAAGCCGCATTTTGTTCTGAAAAATTGCGTGGTTCCCGCGGGATAGCGATAAACGATTTCATTGGAGACGAAGTCGCGGGAAACAGCTAGTTTTATGTATAAGTACATGTTTATTTTTTTCACCACGTAGCCCAATTCGATTGGCTTTAAATATAGGTACTTCAATTATCACTAAGTGGGTGCTTTACATTTTGGGACTTTGCCAAATCCGTAGAAACCAGAGAAAATGCCAGCAGCAACCATTGACAACAATGATAATCCAATTCCGATTAACTACCAACGTCACATGCTTATTTATTTACTTAAAAAAACATTTAGAAATTCCTGCTCGTATACCTACTAAACTAACTCGGAACTCAATACATTTTGTGCGTTCAAACAAGTGGGTGCTGTAGGTAGGGACATGGCGCGTGCATTCTCGATAAACAAGCTGCACTTTAAGTACCTACGTTAGCCGTATGTAGATAACGCGGGGAGGGGCGCGGGCGGCGGGTCTCTAGCTGCGTTGTAAGGTGACATTGGTCGGGCAACGACCCCGACCGAGTGGCCTTGCGCACTCGGTTAATAGGCTGTCGGCAAGCCGGTGTCTCTTAGCACCTCATGTTCCTGCATCGTTACGTCATTTGTGCAACTCGCAAACAATAACCGCGTCGCCGTTTCTTTAATTTAATTTTAGCGATGCGCGAATTGTCTAGTAGATTGTTCTTGTCTTCGAGATCCATCGCGAGATTATACATACCTATGTAAAATCTAACGAAGTCCTATTCCCCTTTTTTTTCAAAGCCTCTAGTGCAGTGGTTCTAGGGGGGTAACACGGGATGGCACGAAATAGTAGCAAAATAGCAATAAACAAAATAATATTTTCAACCATCACACTAGTTAACTCCTTGATTTACCTATATATTACTTTATTTACTAGTTACCTAAACGTGCAATTTCTTACATACCTAATAAACATATTTTCGTTCGAAATTGTGTGGTTTTAATTATTTTCAATTAGGTAGGGGTAAACTCAATTCCCATACTTGTTCACAGGGGTAGTGACATTGAAAAGGTTAGGAACCACTGCTCTAGTGTAAGTTTTTACACAAAAAAGTCTCTAACGCGTTCTTGTATTGACATGGACACCGTGTGTAGTGTAGGTCCTTAGTAATGAGATCAAAATCCTATTTTTTATTGTTTTTGGATTACAATCGATAAACAGGGAAATATACTTGCATACATACCTAGCGTTAGCGTAAACCTCTCAATTATTATGAAAAAAATTGGCAGCGACACTAGCGGAACGAAACAGCAACAAAATTCTCATAGTCCCTACTAATATTATGAATTCGAAAGTAACTCTTCCCTTTTTACGAACAGCTGAACACATTTAGCTGGAATTTGGTAGGTACGGTTGGATTTCACTCCCGGGAAGGACATAAGATAAATTTGTCCCGAAAAATAGCATACCTGTTCCCGCGGGATAGCGAATACCTACCTAAGCGGGTGGTAGGGCCTTGTGCAAGGTCCGTCCGGATCGCTACCACCATCTTACTCGCTAATCCTGCCGCTAAGTAGCAGTGCTTGCACTGCTGTGTTCCGGTGTGGAGAGTAAGACAGCCGGGGAAATTACGGGCACAAGAGGCATTTCATCTTAGTCCTCTAGGTTGGCAACGCATCTGCAATCCCTCCGGGGTTGCGGGTGTCTATGGGCAGTGGTGATCACTTACCATCAGGTGACCCACTTGCTCGTTTGCCTTCCTATTCATATATATAAAAAAAAAAAAAAAAAAAAAGCTAAATTCTTCGCAGACGGAGTCGCGCTCGCGGGCAACCGCAACTATTTATTTTTTGACTGAAAACTTACACTAAGTACTTATACATAGTTACATACATACATAAATGACGTCTTTATCCCTTACGGGGTGGACAGAGCCTAAGGTAACAAAACCTAAAGGCTGGTTTAGCATGATTGTGGGCGTATAGGTGGAAAGGGGAACCAAAATAGTGATGGATTATGCTAGCCGCATCCTTCCTAACATTTTCGTAGGTAAGTACATACTTATAGTGTAAGTTTACCAAACACAAAAGCAATATTGCCGGGATTCTGTCAAGTCAGCTGATATCTTTCCATCATCAGATCTGACAATGTATAATTCGTAAAGGGCTCAGTTTGATAGAACCTTGGAGTGATGGGACAAGGTTGAAAATAAGAGAAGTGTGGGCGTTAGGCGGTAGGGTAGGAATGTTTCGCGGCAGCAAAAAATATCGATAAAGATGACATGACGTTGGTATCCATAGCAAACGTCGATATTCGACTTTCTGTTTGTATTCCGAGTTGTTTATAAATTATAATGCGCATTGTTTTATGGGACAGTGAAAAATTTATGACAAAAAAATAATATACGTTGGTCAGGCGAGGCCACGATCACATTAACCACGACTCGTGAATGGAACCAGCCACAAACAGACATTATAAAGCTAGAACAAAATACAATAAATTTTTAGAACTACAAAATGTAGGTACAACTGTACCTATAATAGCCCTAATATGCGGTCACGGATAGAAGATGATATCAAATACTCAGATTTCATTGTAAAAATTGTGTTCATCAGCTTTTGAAAATTGCTTTCGTAGGTATGTCGATTGTCGATAAGTATTGATCAGCCCTGTTCCAGGGAGAACGCCTTTCTATTGTCGCCCCTGGCACGCGTCCGCGTTGCCAGGTTACAGACTCCGTCCTTGTGCCTGTGTGCACCCAGAGACAGGAAAATTCATTTATGAAAACAACTCAGAATAATTTTGTTTTTCTTAGTTCCTCGGTAGAAACAAGCGGCCGAGTACCTACTTCAAACGAACCGAGATGTCTGTTTATTTTATTTCTCGTTAAACGTTTCCGTCCTCAAACTAGGATCTACTTAACTATGTAGGTAGGTAATTTTGGTACCTATGTGTGTTTTGAACGAAAACTCACTCGCTATGGATGTGTATGAGCAGGGGATGTACACTCCGCAGTTTAAGTACGTTCAACCGGCAGGCCTGCCGCCCCTGCCGGGCAGGCCTATGGCAGCAGGGTTGTCGCTCGCCTCACACGCTGGCTGCGTCGTGCGTTATTTGTATACCCACTTAGTTATTTTGCAACAAACAATGAATTCCCTAAGTGACCTAGTAATAGTAAGTAAGTAAATGCTTTATAGTACAAATATAACAACATAACAAAAAAACATTAAATATAATGCATAAAGGTGAACAGTTTCGTATTTTTGTAGTTATGTAGCGATAATAGGTTGGTATTTGTGATACGGGGTTGTTAAGTACTTCAGGTTTTATAAATGAGTTGACGAGTGATATAAACGCGACCCACAAGGCGCTGAAAAAATTTACACCAATGAATGCTTGCATATTAAGCCCACATATTCAAACTTGAAAACTATTTTAAAACTAATTGGACCATGCATAATAAAATGAATTCATCCTTAATATAATTAAATAGATGCATGATCGTAATCATGAAACGTGTTTCACGAAATTGAATCGTTCGTTTTTAATACTTTTGCACAGTTGTCATTTTGACAGAAACTGTATGCACGTGAATAGAGCTTTTAGACAAAGTACCTACATAAAATTAAATGGTACTTACCCGTGATATTTCATAACATAAGCATGCCTTATCCTCTAGAGCCTAATCCTCCCGCGTATGCACCGTGATTTTTTCCAGTCACTCCTTCCCGCACAAGCATCACGTGAATTTCCTTCATAAGTACATTACAATAAAATTATCCAGGCGTGGGAATCGGCCTTGCCACAACTGACAATACCTGCAAAACTTATGGGTAACAAATGAACGCTAAAGCCTTTACTTACTTGATGCCAGTCGGCGTGTTCTCTGATGAAAGAAAATATGCGGAATACGTTAGGTTTTTCTATGCTATATTATGTATTAAATTTAAGCTCAATTTAGTGAATGCTTGCTTACATACATACATACAAGTAAGGTAACAAGACCTAAAGACGACGTTTAGCTTGATTGTGGGCGTGGGGACGGAAAGAGGAATCAAAAAAGTAATGGGTTGCTAGCCACATCGCCTATAACATGATCCTTAAGATTTTCGCCCAATCCCTCGATGGGCTTTTGCCATCTGCGCGGGAAGAGAAGCAACTGGTACATTCTATGTTTTTTCTTTGCTCTGAGCCCAGACCAACATGAAAGAAACATGCTTGCTTTGCTTGTCTATTTCAAGCGTTAAAATACTGGGGATAAACAGGCGCGATCGCAACACAAGATTTTGTGGTTAAATCGAAGTTTTTCGTAAAATTCGTACCTGCCTAAGATTATCTAGTTTTAAGTTTGTTAATTTCAAAATGTTATTGTTGTTGTTTTTTAAATTCATCCCATTTGGGATAGGCAAAGATCAAAGATCATACAGCCAAGTCTTCTTTTGTATTTTTCAAATTCCAGATTCATCAAGGCCTAGGCCAATTCTTTAGTGTATGAAAATTTTGTCTTATCCATGAAAACAAGCTAAATAAGCCAATTCTGGTATATTTCATTTCAAAATATAATGAGTGACTGCCGAGAAAAGAAACTGACGTGAATTAGCGTCAAAGATCATTAAAACGCAAAGATATAGGTACCTAAGTAAAATATACAAAAGACGCCCACTCTTTTTACAATATTCCAATACTCTGAGCCAATTAGGTGAGAGTACTATCATAAAAATAACTGTTTATCATCATCCTCCTATATTAGCCTAGCTTTTAATACTGCTACATAAATTCGTACATTTTCATGAAATACCAATAATTTATTGTAAGCATAATAGTATTATACAATATATAATCCAAGACTATAATACGCTACGCTTACTTTGAGTTCTTCTGGGAGAGTCACGATTTTTTTGTGAATTCGGCTCGAAAGTATTTGAACACAAAATCCTAGTTAGTAAGTGTTTTTCATTAAATATTAAATCCCCCTTATTATTAAACACTTGTTATGCTTATGTGAACTTTAAAATTCGTTTGTCTTTGTCTGGCACTTTAATTTATTTGTCTTTGCTGCTGTGCTCAATTTTAGTTTTTATAATTGAGACAAGATTAATAATTCCCTTTTCTCTGACGTCAACGCAAAATTCCAAACGAGATTTATAAAAATAATATTGGTCTGTTAAGGTACATAACGAGAAACCTCCTGGTAAGAGGGGAACTATGAGCAACAATTATTTGGTTAGGTAAGTATTTAATTTAAGTATCTTGTGATCGTTAAGTACCTACTATTGAAAAACTTAGGTACACATTCGACGAAATTACCCGAGCGCGCAACAATAATAATAGTAACTTACAACAATTAAGTTCTCCTGTGGTAATAAATGGTTCGCTTCAATAATTCCGATAGACCTTTACCCGACGAAACGATATATAGGTCGCATAATCAACGTGAAAGTGGAGCATGGGGCCGATTTTTTAAATCGCGACTGTGAATACATTATATCCCATTCGAAAGCGGAAAAAATCTATGTTGTATTTTAAATACGGTGACGGATTTTGAAACTGCCGAAACTCATTTTATGGAGTAGGAACTTCGGTCTCGCTGTGCATAACAACATACACACATACATAAATCACGTCTTTATCCCTTACTGGGGAGACAGAGCCTAAGGTAACAAGACCTAAATGCCACGCTACGCTTAGCGTGATGGTGGGCGTATAGGTGGAAAGGGGAATGGCTGTGCATTGTTTTCCTAAATACAGATTTTAATATTTTTCGTCATATTCGAGTGATATTTAATATATCCTAGTTGTGTTACCTGTTTCCAAGGAGTTTTCATCGTTAAAATATTCATTTTCACGCAACGGTCGCTACAAAATGGATCGATGATATCCCTAGAGACTTGTTTCTGTTTGTGTTGCGAAGGAATTAATGGATATTGGATATTGTGATTTCAGACGAAGGTCCTTCGGTTCGGTATCTAATTTAAATAAGGCATTGAGATGTTTTCATCCACTTATTTAAATACATTTACTTATTTACAGGTTAAGTGAGCACTTCAATAAGTAGCTTGGTTTAATGACAACAAAATAACACGCTTAGTAACAAAAGACAGTCAGTTATTTATTTATATTTATTATTGTTGCAGAATCTAGTAAAATCTTTGCGATGATTAAGATGTCCTTTAATTCTTATGTGTTTTTATACGTAATTGGAGTACTCAGAAAAATCGGTCAGTTAAGAATCGGACTTGCGCATCGTAGAAATGGGTAAAAAATGTAAGTAGGTAATGTTATTTTTTCCCTTTGGGATGCTCCTTTAAGGTTTTCATTTTTCAAGGTCAATAAATTTCAGTTTATGGGAAAATTCACTACCTCTCATGCCCCTTAGTCGACATTGTAAGTAGAACGTCATCAGTACGTCAAAATTAACATAAATATTATTAGTAGGTATATTATACTTGTTATTATACTTATTAACGGATTGTAAGGCCATCAAATAATATGAAAGTAGTTAGGCAAAACTTGAATAAATAAAATTGACATTGCCAGTGTACATTGCACGTAGGAAAATTTTTTCTGCACTAAGGCCAAACAGCTGCTACCTAGCTACCTACTGTTGCTATAATTATGTACTTAGTGATATTTGGACTAACATATTAATTTTGTTTATGATATTTTAATGGTGTCCATTGCTCACTAGCTATATCCCGCGACTCCGTCTGCGCAGAATTTGTTATTTCCAGGATAAGAACTGTCCTATTTTTTCCCCGGAACTGAAATTATCTCCATTCTAAATTCCGACTGTATCGATTCAGTGGTTTAGGCGTGAAACCGTAACAGATAGACAGAGTTACTTTTGCATTTCTAATATCACTAGCTGCTGCCTCTGAGAATTATACATATAAACCTTCCTCTTGAATCAGTCTCTCTATTAAAAAAACCGCATCAAAATCCGTTGCGTAGTTTTAAATACCTACGCATACATAGGGACAGACAGACTGACAGCGGAAAGCAACTTTGTTTTATAATATGTAGTGATCGTGATAATAGTGAAGTGGGGTACCTATGTAGGGATTGCATGGGGGAGGGGATTAGGTGTTAAACAATGGTGCCCAAATTCACTGGTCAAAAAATAACTTCGATCCGTGTTTAAGTCCCAAGTCCAAACTTGGACTTAGGATCATTAGGTAGAGACATAATAACAACTCCCGCCCGCCCGTAGATACAGGCATTTCGATCTCATTTAGCGTGCTGCGGTACCGATTGTAATAATGACACTGGATATACCATTAGAAAATGTATGGGCATGGGCAGATACGCGTCCGGCGCCTCAGAGAGACACGGTGAGACACACGCACGAAACGAGAAACAACTTTTTGAAATCTATTGTCAATCAAGAAAAGTTCAATTGAATCTATACATATAAAATTCAAAGTCCTGACTGACTGACTGACTGACTTAACTATATATCAACGCACAGCCCAAACCACTAGACTTAGAGACTTGAAATTTTGCACGTAGATACCTTATACAATGTAGGCATCCACTAAGGAAGGATTTTTGGAAACTCCCACGGGATAAGGCAAAAACGGGAATTATATATTCGATTCTTTGTAATGGCTGAGATGATGATGATGATGATGATATATTCGATTCCGAGTGACGCTATCTCAGTAACTATAATAACTAGACTCTTCAAATTTGATACAAAAGTAGGTGATTACAAAACTAAGAAACTAATTTCAGGATTTTTGGAAATTTCCACGGGATAAGGAAAAAAACGGGATTTATATATTCAGTTCTACGGGATCGATTTTTCGTTTTACTGGTCGTATAAAACTGAAATTTGGCCTTCAAGTTCCTTTGGGGTGTGTAGGGGAGCACTACAAAAGGATTTCCCGAAATTCCCACGGGAACGGAAACACCGGGACTTTTCGTTTTACCTACTGGTTACAGAAAGCTGAAATTCGGCATGTAGGTTGCTTCGGGAGTGTAGAGGAGCATTAAGAGAGTACTTTCCAAAATTCCCACGGAAACGGGAAAAAAACAGGATTTTTCGTTTTACTGGTCGTAGAAAGCTGAAATTTTGTAAGTGGGTTCCTTGGGGAGTGTAGGGGAGCATTATGAGATAATTTCCCAAAATTCTTCTTCTTTGTTACCGTAAGGATTTCGGGAAATGATCTATTTGGCGAAATTCTTACGGGGACGGGAAAAACGGGAAGCAGGGGAAAGTTGAAATTTGTCACGTAGGTTTATTCGGGAGTGTAGGGGCCCACAGGGACGGGAAAAAACGGGATTTTACGTTTCCAGACGAAACAGCGGAAGAAAGAGACTTAACATTTAATACGTGTGTTTCTTTAAAGGCTTTAAGTGTACTCCGAAAGCACTCCCCAAAATTTCCACGGGAACGGGAAAAAACGTATTTTTTCGCTTTACATCTTAGCGCGTACGAAGTCGCGGGAAAAAGCTATTTAGGGTATATTTTAGGACAGCCCTATAGGTTAGGTTAGGTTTGTTTTATAAAAATCCTGCAATATTTACAGTTTTAGAAAAATCAAGGTAGCGGGGCAATGCGGGGGCTTGCTTTGCATGCTTGATTGCATACTTGCTTTCATGCATGCTTGCTTGCATGCATGCATGCTTGCTTGCATGCATGCATGCTTGCGTGCTTACTTGCATGCATGCTTGCTTGCACGCTTGCTTGCATGCTTTCATGCCTGCTTTCATGCATACTTACATGCTTGCATGCATGTGTGGCGGACTTATACCACACGGCCTACCAATAGCGCGCGCGATTCCACGAATCGACGTCCGCCGCCCGCGCACCTCGTAACCGCCGTTCACGCCGTTCGCCGCCGCGAGTTCGAGCCACGCAGTCTCAGCGTTCGGTCACGTCGCTCTGCCTCAGCTCCCGCGCTACGTAAGTGTCGAGAATATCTCCACAAATGGTGACCCCGTAAACGAACAACAACATTATTGTGCTTAGTGAACAATCGGACGAAATACGAACGTTACAAAGCACGTACCTATAGTTTAGTGTATTTCTGTGTTGTGTTGTGCCGAAAATCCGTGTCGTTCTAATTTACACATTTTTACCTACCACGCGATTTACTACTACGTACCTATCGCATTAATACTGACGCACCAGCACCACCATGGCTGACGATGGAAACAAGACCGCGACCACCGACAGCCCCCCCGCAGGCGCCGCCGCCGGCACGTGCGCGGACGCGGGCGCGATGCCGCCGTTGGGCGCAGAGGTAAGCCGTGTTGGTATAAAAGTCCCGCCCTTCTGGCCCGATCGTCCCGCCCTGTGGTTCGCCAGCATGGAAGCACAGTTCCATCTGAATAACGTCACTAGAGAGCAAACTAAATTTTATTACACAATATCGCAGCTAGAGACAAAATATGCTTCCGAGGTCGAAGAATTGATTATTAATCCGCCTATCGATGTCCCCTACACGGCTTTAAAAAACGCATTAATAACAAGATTTTCGGATTCGTGCGAGGAAAGAGTTAGCCGCTTGTTAGAAAAAGAAGAAAGGGGAGACAGAAAGCCCTCAGTTTTCCTGCGCCATTTGAAGTCGTTAGCGAAAGGTGCTGGTTCCGATCAACTAGTTAAATCAATATGGATAAGCAGGCTACCAGTTACTATGCAACAAATTTTAATTGCTCAACCTAGCACGATGTCGCTCGAAGAACTGGGTGAAATCGCGGACAGGGTGTACGAAATCACGCCGCAAATTCATACCGCCGCCGTCCAAGCCCAGCGCATGACCGCGCAACTGCCTTTGCCGATACCGACACCTGCAGTTATACCTACTCCTAACTATAACGAAAATTTGAACTCGCGTATAAATGAGTTGCAACTTCAGATAAACGAGTTAACCCGTTTAGTGACCACGCTCACCTGTCAACCTCAACAAAATTTTAGCAACTATAATAGACGCAACCGAAGCCAGTCACGTTCCCGCACACGTAACGTATATAATAGTAACAATACCAATACCTATCCGAACAACTACTGTTTTTATCATCATAATTTCGGCGAGCAAGCTCGAAAATGCGAGAAACCGTGCAGCTTCGCGCCGGGAAACCAGCAGTAGGGTTGTTGCAGGCGGTAAACAATCCTATACCTACACCTAAACCACACCGCCTATTCGTCACTGATCAGAACACAAAACACGATTTTCTTATTAATACTGGCTCAGATGTATGTGTGCTTCCCTACGCATTTTTAAATCGACGACGCAAACCGGCATCATACCAACTATTCGCCGCCAATTCCACACCAATAAAAACTTACGGCCAAGAAGTTATTAAGTTAGCTATAGGACTTAGACGAGATTTTGATTGGCCTTTCATAATTGCTGACGTCAGTAAGCCTATCATAGGTGCCGATTTGCTGACGCATTATGGACTGCTCGTCGATTTGAAAAATAAACGCCTTGTTGATCCCACCACAGGCATGGTCATATTTGTGCAACACACCTCAGGTGATGACGATCCCCCATCTGTCACAACCATCGCAGGCACAACCATCTACCACCAGCTCCTGGCTAAATTTCCCGCTATTACAAGGCCCACCTGCACCATCGATAACGCAAAGCACAACACCGAACACTATATACGCACGACTGCAGGTCCTCCCACTGCTTGTAGGGCACGACGTCTGCCTCCAGATAAGCTGGACATCGCTAAGAGAAAATTTGATGAGCTACTTCAACAGGGCATCATACGACCCAGTGACAGCCCCTGGGCATCCCCGCTGCACATGGTTGCTAAGAAGTCTGGAGGATGGCGTCCCTGCGGCGATTATAGAATGTTAAACGCGCGCACATTACCTGACCGCTACCCACTCCGCCATATAGAAGACTTCACCACGTCCTTGCAAGGTGCTACCATTTTTAGCAAAGTAGATCTTGTTAACGCATTCTACCAGCTTCCTGTACACGAGGACGATATCAAAAAGACAGCTGTGATCACGCCGTTCGGACTTTTTGAGTTTGTCAGAATGCCGTTCGGCTTACGCAACGCACCACAAACCTTTCAGAGATTCGTAGATGAAGTGACCAGAGACCTGCCATTCACCTTCCCATATTTAGATGACATTTTAGTAGCTTCTGCGAACGATTCTCAACACCTGGAACACCTTAAAAGCTTATTTCAGGAACTCGAAGCCTACGGTATCATCATAAACCAGTCTAAGTGTTTGTTTGGTCAACCCGAACTTGAGTTTCTTGGTTACAAAATATCAGCAACTGGTGTAGAACCCCCGTCATCAATGATCGAAGCCATTAAGCAATACCCCAAGCCATCAACAGTCAAAGCACTCCGCAGATTTTTAGGCGTACTCAATTTCTACCGGCGTTTTATTAAAAATGCCGCTGAAACGCAAGCGCCACTTCATAATCTTCTCAAAGATGGTGTCAAAGGTAATGACGCTGTGGAATGGTCTCTCCACGCTGATGCTGCATTTGATGCGTGTCGGCAAAGTCTCGTTCACGCTACCAGACTGGCATACCCTAAACAAGGCTGCGAACTCGCCCTTTTTACGGACGCTTCAGTGGCACCTGGCAACCAATTGCATTTTTCTCCAAAAAACTCAATCCAGCCCAATCCAAATACAGCGCCTACGACAAGGAACTTCTCGCCGTATACCAAGCCATACACCACTTCAGACACTGGTTAGAAGGCAGACACTTCACGATTTTCACGGACCATCGCCCTTTGACATTTGCGTTCCATCAAAAACCAGAGAAATGTAGTCCACGCCAATTCCGACATTTGGAATTTATTAGCCAATTTACAACTGACATCAAGCACATTAGTGGATCAAAGAATACAGTCGCAGACGCTCTCTCAAGAGTGGAGGCGATCACTAAACCGGTTGGCCCACAAGAACTTGCTACAGCTCAAGCAACTGATACAGAACTGCAAAAACTTCTCAGCTCCAACAACCAAACGAGTTTAGTAATAAGAAAAATGGCTCTTCCAGACACTACCACCCAGGTTTTTTGCGACATTTCAACACCTTCAGTTAAACCATATATTCCAACAACACTTAGACGACAGGTGTTCGATTCACTTCACAACCTAGCCCATCCCGGCGTCAAAGTGACAACCAAACTCGTCACGGATAGATACACATGGCCTGGAATAAGGAAAGATTGCGCGACTTGGACACGTTCCTGTTTAGCATGCCAAGCTGCCAAGACTAGCCGCCATAACACAGCTGCACCTGGACATTTCGCACCTACTAACACCAGGTTCGAGCACATTCATGTTGATCTAGTTGGGCCTCTACCATCATCTAGAGATTACCGTTATCTACTTACTGTGGTTGATCGATTTTCAAGACTTCCAGAAGCATATCCACTTAAAAACATTGAAGCAGAAACTGTAGCACAAAGCTTGTTTTCCGGATGGATATGCCGCTATGGCATGCCACTCCGGATAACAACAGATCAAGGTAGACAATTTCAGTCCGAACTTTTCGCATCCCTGTCTCGACTATGTGGTTTTGACCACATCCATACTACTCCATACCACCCAGCCGCCAGTGGCTTAGTCGAGCGCCTGCACAGACAGCTGAAAGCCTCACTAAAGTGCCATAACAATCCATCATGGTCAGACGATTTGCCGGTTGTGATGATGGGTTTGCGAGCAGCATACAAAGAAGATATAGATGCTACACCAGCTGAAATGACATTCGGACAAAATATCAGACTTCCTGGAGAATTTTTGTCACCTGAATCATCTACTGTGACCCCACAATCGACGTTCGCCTCAGCACTCAAATCTGCTTTCCATCGACTAGCCCCAGTCAGCACATCTTCTCACACAAAACCATCCATTTTCGTTCACAAGGATTTAGCAACTGCTACACACGTTTTCATCAGAAAGTTCAACAAGAAAGGTTTGCAGAATCCATACGAAGGACCTTACAGAGTCGTTGATAGACAAGAGAAGCTTTTCACCGTCATTGTCAACGGTACCCCTCGAGTAGTCTCTATCAATAACGTCAAGCCAGCGTTTATCGACACAGATGACTACCATTCGACGCACACACCTGCTTTACCACCAATACCACCATCTGCGTTTACGAATCCTGAAGATACAGTACCTGCGTCTAGTCTACAGCCCACTTGTCGCACCTCGGCGACTACACGATCAGGCAGAGCTGTTAAGTTCCCTAACAGGCTCGATCTTTAAACTTGCTGGCGAACTACCTTCCATCTTTTCTCTCCTAGTTTTCCTCTGGGGGGGGAGTACTGTGGCGGACTTATACCACACGGCCTACCAATAGCGCGCGCGATTCCACGAATCGACGTCCGCCGCCCGCGCACCTCGTAACCGCCGTTCACGCCGTTCGCCGCCGCGAGTTCGAGCCACGCAGTCTCAGCGTTCGGTCACGTCGCTCTGCCTCAGCTCCCGCGCTACGTAAGTGTCGAGAATATCTCCACACATGCTTGAAAGCTTGCAGGTTTGGTTGTTCGCTTGCTTGATTGCTAGCTTCTTTGAAATACTCATGGTTCACGCGTGCGAAGCCGCGGGCAAAAGCTAGTTTTATTATAGTTTTTTTGATTGGATTTAACGAGTGAATATTACAAGTATGTTTATTATACAGTTATGGAATTAAGCTAGACATATTATATTAGAATGGTCTCCGAATAGCATCGGCTTCTACGATTGCCAAGCACTAAAAGCACTGCATAGCGACTAAAATGTTATTTTATAAGAGTAACAAATTAAAAGGGATCAAGTACATGGCGTTTTTAGAACGGCTTCAACGGCATCAGAATAATAGACAGCGAGCGATGGATTAGGTTCCAATCTCAATTGACCGTAATTCGCACATGTAAACAGACAATGGTGTAACTGTTGCATACATGCAAAGCGCTTACTGAGTTAGAGATTGCACTCCCGGGATCTCTGCGTAGTCCCGAATGTTTTGAAACTGCTTTCTTACAATCCCGTTATTTGGAATGGTCTAACTTTGTGAAATTTACATTGGACAGTGCCTACTTATTTTACATGTTAGACCAAAATTGGTCAACCTGAGGCACGTGATGTACAATGTTCAGTAATCATGTGAGGCCGAGCTCCATGGGATTCAATCTCAGCTGAATTTGATCAGTCGCACTTTGGCCTGACAAAAAATATCGATCGCTCCTAACCGTTTTAGGGAATCAAGCTCAATCAAGCTCTTAATTTTATAAATTTCAATTGTCTTGAAATTTTTTGTAGTACAAAAAATTACGCATTGCATTACATTATTATAATTAGTGTAGGTACACACGACAAAATTGCTGTACATTGTGTACATTACCCGCGCTCCCACACCATAGTTCAAGTTTCAAGTGTCAAAATATGACATTTGGGGGTGAGGTTGGGGGTAACTTTTTGAAATTTGGAACTTGAAGTAATGTACGCACACCATGCGTCTACGACCCGGGACAATTTAAGGGTCCCGGGATTGTAAGCCAATCCCGAGATCCAATCTCTAAATGCAATGTAAATAGGTGCGTACTATCATCCGCGTGAACGGCAACGTGACTGCGCCGGCACCTAATTGCAGCTGCGCATCAAATCTTAACCCTCCGTCTCAGAAGACTAAGTTTAATTTTGATTATTCCAAAAAAAACTACATCGAACTCTGTAATAATAAGCGCCCGTACTGCTAGCATTTCATATTTACAACTATTGACTAATGCTACAAAGTATTGGCGTACTGCTAGTGGAAAATGCCACGGGTGTCATTTCTGGAGTCACTCCAGATTTAGGGTAATGTAATGCCATTTGAATGCCATATGATATGACTAATGACGCTCCCACACTATGTGTGTTTGAGGTGTCAAAATCACGTCTTTGAGAACTGAGTGGCTTCACACATGACAATTTTTGACACTTCAAACATACAGTGTGGGAGCTCCTTTATCTTTAGCCAAAGCGTAAGCGTAAGTTAACACATCTGCAAACCGATGGTGCTCTCTGATAAGATGATAAAAATGAGTCCGCAAAATTACAGCTCTGAGTTGCCTACACAGAGATCAATTTTATTCATGTTGGGTACTGTTATATCGCGAACGCTTTTCTAGCTAGTCATTCAAATCAGTCAAACCACTGTGACGATGGCTACATTACACTCTGAATGGCCGACCCAAGTTCAAGCACGGCACTAGAGGTGGCCAAGCAAATACCATTACCGATATCGATAGCCAGTATTATCAACATGTCAATACTACTTGCCTATGTTTGATGAAAATAAAATCATAATCCTAATAAATACGTAATTAAAATGGTCTCGTCCAATGGACAAAGAAAAAAGTATCGCCAAAAGCCTAGGCACTAGTGCTACTGAGTTATTACGGTATTAGCTATAAAACAAAGTTTCAGAATTGAATGGCCAGGATTGCCAAACTATTACAAATATTAAGAGCTATGAGCTATGATTATGCTTGATTCTATAAGCACAATACGGTTCAAAACATACTGAAACTTAATTGAGGATTGCAATAAAGACACCTCAAAAAACTGATAAACTTGTAAGTACTGTCCATCTTTTTCGACCATAGAAAATTTATCTTCTATATTCTTTGGTAATTTCTATATTATCTATGTCTATGACTCTTTTTGTTTCGGGCAACAACGTTCAGACCAACTTCTCTTCACTCATTTTTTCTTAATAAAGTTACCGTTTCCTTCAACTTGCCAGAAAACGCCTTAGCTAAATTATTCAACATCAACAGCCAGTTTATTCGAACTTGATCTTTCCGTTGCAACAGCATGCATAATGAACGCAACGCCTTTATCCAACACAGCCCAAGCGATATTTCGATTTCAGTGCAACACCCTCACTCCGCGCAACGCTTAATGCGGAAGAGTGAGACGGAGAACAGGTTCCAGCGCAGCTTTAGTGTTGATTAGAGGCTATAATAATAATATTGTGACGCGCTGCCGCGGCCGTGGGTATGGCATTAGCATGTTTTTTGTGATCGGGGTGCATGGAATCGAATTGTATTATTACTGGGGCCTTGATTTATTCCTTGGCGTTTTGACGTCATTGTTAATGTACATTCTTTTTCAAAAATACTAAATATATTTTTATAGAGGTCAAAAATATCCACGGTAGATGAATGACTCTATTGCTTAACTTTATAACTTTCTCATAGGTACAAATCAAAAACGTTAAAAGCAAAATGGTGCTTTGTGTTTTAATTAAAATCATTATCATATTAGTACCTACCTAGATAAGAACATACATATTACATACCTACCGTCACGCCTCTTTCCAATAAGGGTAGGCAGAGACTACTTTGTTCCACTAGCTACGATCCTGACATACCTCTTTCGCTTCATCCACATTCATCAATCTCTTCATACATGCTCGCCAGTTTCGGGCACTACTGACCTTACTTTTTTTCAAAACGTCTCCTATTTGGTCCCGGAACGTACGTCTAGGCCTTCCCCTTCTGGCGCAACCATTCACACTCCCCGTACAGATCTGTTTAGTTAGTCTACTTTCATCCATCCTCTCTACGTGACCAAACCAACTAAGCATACTTTATTCTATCCCAGTCACTATCATATATCTTCTTTCACACCAAGACTTCTTTATTCTGTCTTTCCTAGATAAGTAAAACAACAGAATATATGAAAAACATGAAATGAATTATAAACTAACCAAAGAAAATAAATAATTAGATTTAAGTGAACCTGAATCTGAACTGAATTTATGCTAACCGTCTTGTTACCATAGGCTCCGTCTAAGGGATATATAGACGTGATATGTGTATGTATGTATAATATGTATGAATCTGAACTCTTAAGCCGTACTAAAACAATAATTAAAAAATATTTATTTTTTCAATTACAGCCAACAGGCAACAGAGCAGATATAACACTGGCACCTAACAGACTCGGCGAAATGCCTCTAGCAGCGCAAATATGCGATCATTAAGAGTGCCTACATGTTTGGCCAGTCTAGAGTAACCATGAGTCCATAACACGTATGATTCTTGATATCGATTACCGAACACAATGTCTGCTTGCCCAACTCTAGTGCCTTGCTTGACATTGAGCCAGTCAACCTGAGAACAGCGATCACCGCAGTAGTAGTTACGGTGTTTCATGTTCAAGCAAATAATGTAAAATTCCCAAATAAACCCTTTCCGGAAATATAGATTGACTCTCCAAATTAGTAAGCCTATAAAATTATTCTGATACCTCGCATTTTAATTACTTTGATAATATCGGAATTATTTCTGGAAAACGTTGTCATCATGACATTATAATATTTTGTAATCAAGTTATTAAGTACTAGCTGCTGCCCGCGATTTAGTCCGCGCAGAATCAAATATAGCCATGACACTCACAAATAGGTAATGTGGCTTTGTATTGGTTTTTAAAATCGGTTCAGTTGGTCCAGAGATTACCTCCTACTTTACAAACTTTACTTCTTCATAATATTATATAGATAAAATAGAAACTTTATTTATAACACAGTCATGCGTTTGATATTTCTACGAGCTGCAGCTGAGTAAAAACAAAAGAAATGTCACTTAACACTTTTTCGCTCCCTCGTTTCGTTTAATGCTCCTCTCATCTACTCAAAGGTTAACTGGTGATAAGTTCGCCTTTGTGCATATATTAATGTTATTTTAATTTTTTTGTGAATTGTATCTGTTTCTTTATATTTGTACAATAAAGCATTTACTTACTTAACTATAATTGAAACAAACTATAGCGGTGTCTTGTATTAATTTTGTATACCAAAGCCGAGCCTTGAGACTTTTGCGATTCTTTGTCTGATTATTTCCCAATGCAATTAAGTTGTATAAAAATCAGAAATAAGCGAGGCTTTCTAATAAGTGATTAATAACATTTGCTTATCAACAATTTCCATCCAAGCACACATCCTTGGGGCATTGTTAAATGCAGCCGACTCGAGTCCACGTTATCGCTGACGAAGAAGGTGCGTATTCGTTACGAATTTATGGAAATATTGCACAACGGCCGAGGAAATAAATGGTAATCGCCTTATGACGGATGTCGGTTACGCTTTTCTTATCGTATTTTCTCTACGAGATTAGTGAGAGGGCGTAAACGGCGTTTCATTTGGTTAAGTATTGAAAGCTCCAACGATCCAGCTAGGCTTCGTTCTTAGATACGTACCAAATAAAAATACCGAGCAAAGTTCGGTCATCCGGGTACCTACTATTACTTATGTAAGCGTTTACTATCGATATCGATCATAATATCAGCTTGCCCAACTCTATTGTCATACTTGACCTTGGTCCGGCCAATCAGTGCAGCACTCGCCACAGCGGTCTGGCGATTTTTTGAAAAGTATAAGGTAATTATATGATATCATAAATTAAGTACCTACGAATGAGCCCTTGCAGTTTACTATAGTCGGGCTGATACCATTTTATCCACGGGTTTTATCGGCATATGGTCGCAATGCACTACTGTTTAGTTTAGGCTACTTACTATTATCATAAATGCAAGAGTTTGGATGGATAGATGTTTGTTACTCAATCACGTCTAAAGGTTTTCTATTGATGTCAGATTCACACTTTTCTTTTAGCAAATTAATTATTAGATGTTTCATGCTTGATGAAATGGGTAAATCAGGAAGAGAATAAATTATTTGTCGAGCAATAAATGTGATGATTATTGTGATCCTTCGTGCAGACGAAACGAAAGCAAAAGAATATTTGTCGAACTGAAATACGGATTGATGGTTCGGACTCGTAACGTAATTTGTCTATAACATTGTTTTGTTTAAGTAAATATGGTAAATGGTAATTAATGACTTTTCTTTAGGCTGCAAAGACACCTTTTAAGACAGAAAACAGTTAAGTGGCCTAGTTAAGTTACTAGGTAATATTATGCGAAGTAGTTTACAAGTTTTAAGTATAAACTCACCATGACCCTCCAAATCTCTTATCTAATAGTCGTCATATAAAATGAAATAGATATATTATGTATTATCTAAACGTATTACATACTTAATGTAGTCTAAGATCCGAACCTAAATCGACCTTCACCGAGCTGATAATAGAATGAAACATATTTTATAATAAACTAGCTAGATGATACCCGCGACTCAGTCCGCGCTGAATTCGCTTACGGCTATCCCGCAGGAACTATGCTGTTTTCTGGGATAATAACTGTCCTACGTCCGTCCCCGGGAGTGAAACTAACTGTATACCAAATTTGAACTAATAGAGACCGTGAACAATTTATTTGAATACTATCGGCCCGCCCCGGCTTCGCACGACTATTTAACAGTAACACTAAATTAAAAATCTAAAAACCCCCCACGCATTATTCGAATAATCAAACGTAAATATTTTGCCAAAAAAGCCTGGAAAATAGCTAATACTCTTCAAACCATCGGACCGATTTTTACCAAACATGGCTAAGAACCATAAAAGAAGCATATTTATTTAAGTAGTCTGTCCAGGCTTTTTGCCAACGCATTTTAATATGTTTTCTAATATACTAAATTTATTATAAAAGATGTTTCATTGTATTATCAGTTCGGAGAAGGTCGATTTAGGTTCGGATCTTAGACTAATACACTTACTGGCACTGTTTCCGCATAATGACCAAGAAGTTTATTGCAGTAGATAGTAATATTAATAACGACACATCCCCAGATGCTTTGGAATGCTTTTGATGGATTAGCACATCATCCATCAGTTATTAGTGATGTTCTAAGGATTGCCAAGACCGTGACTTGTAGGGATCATTAAAGGGGGCTATTTCCACTTGTCCGTACCACTTGCAGCGGGTATGCACTACTGTACTCATTCTATTCCACGTCTACTTCATTCTGTACCCCATGGTCCCTACAAGGGCTGCGCACATTTCCGGAGGGTGGACTTATTCCCTACTACGACATAATGAATGTGATATATGGCGACTTTGCTTTTGCAAATGTAATTTGTTAAGTCAACCTTCCTATATCAAGTATTTTGCCTTGCGTGTCTAAAGGTTGATAAAAGCCTTACTAAGCCTACGACTGCACACGTGAAACAGAAATTTCTTCAGCCTTGAGAGTATCTACACACTGGTACCGTAGTAAAGTAATAAAATCGATTACATTCATCTGATAACAAAAAGCGTATCGTATCGTAACACCGAGACGCAATTCGTGACGACCTACTATGATTGATTTTAGTTTATGACGCTTTTCAACTCAATTACCGGTCCTTTTGCTTCACTGCAAGTCTATAAAATCTGCGTCGACGTCATATAGGTTGGAAAATGTAAATAGTTACCTTACCTTAAATATACGCTGTACCTACCTATAAGCAAGTTGTTGAATTATTCAGGAATATTCCAACTGATGATGGAGTTAGCTGTACAAGGGAACATGTAAAGTATAGACATCTTGTGTATGTTATCTGCACTCGCCGCTCGTGATTTGACATATCCGAATGCCGTCGACTTATTATAACAATAATCTCAAACCAAATGTTTTATTTACGAACCACAACTTAACAGAACACGAATGGGGTTTAAAATAAAAGAGTAGGTAAGTGTCATAAGCACTAATGTAATTATCTAAGTACCTATTTTAGATATGTATATTACATTAGGTACAAAACATGATTGTCATTACGCAATAAACTATCAGACTAAACTAAACTACTTAAATAACACATTTTTAAAAGTTGGGTTAAGGTTTAAAGGTTACTACCTAATTATTCTTATCTTTGTTGTTAAATGATTGATAAGAAGACTAAGGGCGTAAAATGTACGTTTTGGCAAGCAAGGATGTTTGTAGAATACAAATAGGTAGGTAGGTACAGTAAAACCCCGGTAGGATTGCGTTTAATAAGCTTTCCTGTTAAGACGTGTTATCTGTCCGGTCCCTTCAAAATCCTCTTAACGGTGGTTTTTACTGTAGCAATGTCAACTTCATTGTTTAAAAGCGAAAAAAACAAAGATGCATTACAAGATTATGTACTTATGCCCTCATGCGGTCTACAACCTTAAAACGGTTGCGTATTAATCGATGAATCTAACGTTAGCTGCGAAGTCCTCGCCAAAACTTCATTGTTTAAAAGCGAAAAAAACAAAGATGCATTACAAGATTATGTACTTATGCCCTCATGCGGTCTACAACCTTAAAACGGTTGCGTATTAATCGATGAATCTAACGTTAGCTGCGAAGTCCTCGCCAAAAAAATTACATCGGAAATTAATTTCTGTGCAATATACTTCTGTTCTGTGTCAAGTTCTCGCATCTGCAGTCTAAGGCTAGCGCAGTAGGTAGAACAATCGTCTTCTTCAGACTCCAAGAAGGAACATGAACTAGACGCAGCAACATCCGACCGAGTCCGAGACGGTTTGGCTTCTAGTTTTCTTTTCTTTAGCCTGTGTTTTGTTACTGGATTCGGGGTGCTATAGTCGTCTGGTATGTCAATCTGTAATTAAGGAACAGAGTTTTCGAAATAATAACAGATTTGCGGCAGAATTCCTACGCGCAAATCTATGTAGTTAATCAGTATCAGGAATCAACTCCCAAAGACGAAATTCGAGGTTGGCATCAGGCTGTTCGTTTTACTCTTGTAATAATGATAATGACTATAAGTGTGAGTGGAACGGCACGAAACGAAGTTCTTTTTCTTATACGATAAAGAAAGTAAACGAGCAAGTGGTCACTTGATAGTAAGTGAGCACCACCACCCATGGACATCCTGAACACTAGGTGATTGCAGAGATTCCCTTCAGTGGATAACAACAGGGGTATGAATTTTCCCATGTATTTTATACCTACTCATAAGTACACATAGTGACGGGCCATCAACTGATCCAACTTCTGATAATCTGCGAAATGGGTGCAGCCAAAGGTCAATCGGCCAGTCAGAACTACAATGTGGAGACGACCTTAAAAGCAACGGTAAGCCTAAAGTATCTGCTACATTGTAGCTCCAATTGCCAGAGAAGAACGCATGAATTGAGTGCGACACTGTGTGATTTTAGTAACTAAAGACTATATATACGCACGTCTATATAAATATAAACATATAGCTTCTGCCCGCGACTTCGTCCGCATAGAACTAGCAATGGACATGTTTATCGCTATCCCGCGGGAATTTCGCAATTTTCCGGGATAAAAATAACTCATAACCTGGCCGGTGATTTCCTCAACAGATTAGTAAATTTTGCATCGAAATCCGTTCAATTTTATCCCGAGAAAGTGTAAAGTTCCCGCGGGAAAGAAATAACTGTTATGAACTATTTAAAAAAATCTAAAATGTCAATCAAAATTAGTGAAGCTCTGGTGAAATATTTTTTATAAACAGCCCCGAAATGTTACAATCATCTACAGGCATGCCAAATTTGAAGTCTATAGTTATTACAGTTACTAAGAGATATATAAATTTAATTTATTCCCTATCCCGTGGGAATTTCAAAAAATCCTTTCTTAGTGCTCCTCTGGGATACTCAAGATATACGTTTGGCAAATTTCAAGTTCCTAGGTCCAGTGGTTTGGGCTGTGCGTTATCTGTCAGTCATAAGGTATAAGATAGATGTATTGTTACTCGCTCTAACTAGGAGGTTCGTTTGAAGTATAAGTCACCTTAGTTAGAGATCTGCTGCTTAACTTAACTTCGTCTGCATATAATTCGTTTATCGCTATCCCGCGGGAATTACGCAATTTTCCGGGATAAAAAGTAGCCTATGTGTTATTCCCGACTATAATCTATCTATGTTCCAAATTTCATCCAGATCTGTCCAGCCCTTCTGGTGTGAAAGAGTAACAGACATCCATACTCACAAACTTTCGCATTTATAATATTAGTAGGATAGAGGATTTACTAAACGTTACTAGGTTACGTATATGACTATAGTCATTAAAACTAGAGAGGTGCCTATGTATAATTGGGAATCGCGTATAATCGAAAATTCAAATACAACCTACAAAAATAGTAATATGAAGTGAGTATTTTACATTCCTTCACACCCACTACGCAATACAAATCGAGTTTATATAATACTAGCTGACCCGGCGAACTTTGTTCCGCCTTAAATTTGAAAAATTCCAGTGGTTTGGGCTGTGCTGGATAAAAACTATCCTATGTCCTTTCCCGGGACTCAAACTATCTGTATACCAAATTTCAACTAAATCGGCCCAGCGGTTTAAGCGTGAAAAGGTAACAGACAGACAGACAGTGTTACTTTCGCATTTATAATATTATATATATATATATATAGTTACATAAGGTCTTAGTAGCTAAATGTCTAATTGTACAAACGTCTTAATAGTAGAATGCCCGGGTTTAAGATTGGACTTAGTTCTATTACGTCTTGTTTGTATAACGCCCTAATATCAAAATGTTGTAGTAGCAAAACGACTAGGTAGGCATATCGTCAAACATTAATAACGTATAAATGGCATAACGACTAGATGGTTGAATGACAAGAAAAACTCAAACGTAGTTTGTGAAGGAACTCTTTGATAAAGAAAGTTCAAAGTCGAGTTGCTGAGTTTACCTAGCCGGTATGCAATCATGACGTTTTGCTACCAAGACCATATGCTATCTAGACACTTTTCCTTATGCGTCGTTTTACAATCAAAACTTAATAATAACTTGGACGTAAACTCTATTAGTCATTTTACAACTTCGGGCGTTATGCTATAGTTGTCGATCGAACAACTAAGACATTCTACTCACTAGGGCATTCTGTAAAAAAGACATTGTGCTTACCAAGACCTTATGCAACTAAGACGTTTTGCTTATAGAGTCGTTATGCAATCTAGTCCTTACGAACCTAACCCAACTGAGTTGACTATTATTATATCTAAATAGCATTGATTTATAAATTTATATGTAGACGATATTTTTATGGAACCGATTGTTGTTAGTATAGTCTGTTTTATTTAAAATGACGAAATGCAATTAACGCGGGATTTTACAACTTCTTTTGTTGCTGAATATGAAAGGAAAAAATAACAAAGAGACATAAAAAAACTGACCGCAGTATGGCACCTGTACTGGAGTAGCTCAACCCATCTTGATCTTTGAAATGAAAGATTTTAATTTTTATTTAAAATATGATTATTAATACACCCGTTAGACACTAAAAAAATATTGCACTTAAGCCTGGAAAGTATCCCCTCCTATTGATTATTGTTTATTACCTGAATTGGACCCTTTTAAGTATAATAGGTGTATTGTTTTCCATATACAATTACAGTGCGGCTAACACTCAGGTAAAAATTTCTTATACCTACTATTAAACAATTGTGCAAAGTGATTTTGATACAGTATATAATTATTATTTTAGAAACGCACGTCATCTAGTGTAACACCGGCCAACAACATCAAAACTATCAAGATTGTTTGTTCACGGTATACTTGGACAGACGCTAATGGTTTTACAACCCCACTTGAAGTTAACAATTGAACAATAGATGTCGGTTTTAAGTACTTTTCGTCATTTTAAATGAAACAGACCATACTAAAATATAATCGAAAATCGTTGAATATGCCGGGTGCCACAAGGAAGCCTCACCACTATTATGTATTTTTGTCAAAGCGAATTTCACAGCCATACCTTCCTTATTGAAACAGAGCATAATATGGATAAGCCAATTTGTAACGTGGCAGAAATGTCAACCGGACCCTTATATGAAATAACCTATATTTTGTCTGTCAGAAATCCCTCAGACACTCGTGCATCCAAGCCACGATTTTGCGATTAATACCTAAAGAAATCTCAAATGGCCGTTTCAACTAAGTATACACAGGTAGCTCCTTAGTTTAATCTTTAAATTGGAAACTTGTTGGTCAGCATACAGACCAGCAGGCAAGCAGGCAAGTATTAAAATTAGTGTTTGTTTTGTTTAACTGAGTACTCACATATTCAATAGCAGCCTCCGCGTTCTGATCATCTGATTCATTAGATTCCTTTATCATAGAAATTCTCTGCGTCGAGTCGAACTCTTGATAATTTAAAAATGATAACAAATCGTAATACCACAACGTCGGCTTATATTCCGTGCCAGGCAACATATTTTGCTCATTAATTTTCCTTTGTTCTCTTCTGAATCCAGTCCTGAAAACATCTATTTTCTTTTTCACCATATCCAGCGTGGCGATGGGATCAAGCTCCCGGTATTTTTCAAGTAAAATGTTGTACGCTGCGTTCCTTAAGTCTCTTCGCAAGTAGGAGCTGTTGTGAATGTCCCATAAGCAGCTATTTTCTTTGTATAATTCCAGAAATTCGCTCCAAAATTGTTGTGTCATATTGAAAACCAATATCTTTATTTGTTGGATGACGTGCTTGACGTTTGGTTGTCCATGAACGCGTGACTGGCCAACATGGCGGCGAGCAAGACGGCTGGCAGCCGCCGGGCGAGGGACGCGGGAGGGGTGTCGGGCGGCATCCGATGACGTTTTTAGTGTTGCCAGTGCTATAATTTTAAAGTCCACTGAGATGTCAGGCATACAATACGATAGTACAGAATAAGTAGGTACTTAATTTGAAGTGTGTTCTTGCCTAACGCGTCAATTTAAAGGAAGGTACAAATAATAAATATTTAATAAATAATTATGAATGAATTGGGCTTTTATTTTACGCTTTGGATACATTATGGAGTTACAAAAATAAGAAATTAATAAGATTAAAATTAATATGATACATAGGTACATACACATATCACGTCTTTATTTATCCCTTACGGGGTAGTCTAATATGAGGTAGCACTATATTTCTATTTAATTTCTAATGAAGGGTAGATTCAACGTTACATAAAATTTTGAGTAACTCTTTAGCTAACGCTTATGTAAAATGGAAGTCTCAACAAATTCCGCAAGTGACTTCTTTTCAAAGATCAACATCGGCAAATCTTTTCAGGAAATAGTTCCTTATTCATCTGTAAAGGTTAGTTAAAAATGTAACTTTGCTTGTTGTCCCTATTTTGTTTGAACTAATAATAAAGGTCAAAGAACAATTTGTGAAGAAAACAGCGCAGTGACTAATTATTTAATGTAATGGGGTCCAAAATCTATCAATTATTAGTAGTTCTCCTTTCTGTTAGGCATACTTACAATGGCAATTTTCCGTGGTTTCGCCCATAAATATAAATGGAAAAAAAATATGATCATTTCGATCCGTTGTTGCCGTTTTCCTATGATTAACCGTAATAAATGTTAGATTTCATTCAAAACGTAGGTACCTATAACAATTATTTTCCCTCGGTATTATTAGGTTCTTACCCTACTTATATACATTTAGTTGCTTATTATTTAAATACTCACATTAACAATAAATACCGCGTTACAGACTCCGTCGGATTCCACACGAGTAAGTCTTTTGAAAAGACGTAAACCTCTTGACAAAGGTGAGTGGAGGCAGCAATATTACTCAACTTAAGTTTAATACAAAATTCAACAAGAAATAAATTTACACTAAAATTATAACAGCGCCTTGTAAATTTTATTAACACAACACAGTGAGATACTACTTGAATTAGTGTTTTTAGAGATCCTTAGTCAACCTACCTTTAAAGTTCTTTCAATAACGTGCTGACAGGTATTTTCAATTGTTATTTTTTATGTAGTAACTACGATAGTCAGTGTCAGATAGGTTCACCTATCATAGCGGCCAAACATATCGGAACAGACTCTTGAGCCGTTGACATAATGCATTGTTCCGATATTAGTAATATGTAACTTACTTATTACCTCTACTATTGCCTATTTGGACACTTACCGCAACTTTATAAGTTTGACGCTGACTGTACAAACTCGACGTGCAAGTTTAATCACTATTCGTGATTTTATAAATTTATTAGATTTGTAACGTTATCTATTTGTAACGAGTTAAAGAAAAAAGGGAAGATTATTCATTCAATTATTAATATTGATGTATTTTAAGTTTTAGACAAGGAAAAAGTTTACCCTTATATCACATAGGTAGTAGGTATTTTGTGTTGTGTTAATCTGTACTTTACTAGCTATAGTTTATTTCAGAAAGTAACTTACATTTGCAGATGCCTTATTGGCTGTTAAGGTCGACCCAGCAGTGCTCGAGGCCCAGGTGACTGTCGACACCAGAGCAAAGGCGACTGGCGCGCCGCCCCAGCAAGTTGACTTAGCACTATTTGCTAAAAGTAAAAGAGGTAGGTAAATAATGTTACTGTCTAGTTCTGATTTTACACTCAATATGTACACCAGGGACCCCAGCGAAGTTTGGTATCTTTAAAACACGTAATATTTAACATGTTTTCCCAAAGATGAGACCTTGCTAGATCTATTTTACTCTCGAGAACTCCTACTCTTACTTAACAAATTTCATCAAAATCGTTGGAGGCGTTCCCGAGATCCCCAAAATAAACACGTAAGTAAATACACAATAATTATTGTTCATTTAAAGGTATTACGCGTAGGTTATACATTTGATGGGTAACGTTCACCATACTCGGGCACCTACGGTCTATAAATGTTTATGCATCAGTGTCTTCTTCCATCCGCACCCGTATCATGGACTAAAGGAGGTCTAAAACCCAATAATCATCTATTACAACGTTATTACAATACAATAACTAAGCTGCCCGTGCCGGTGTCAACGACCGATTGAACTGCGACTCTGAAGCTTTTTGACGAAGCCACACACGCATGTAATACCAAAATAGGTTTATTTTATTACCGGTGTTCATTTCGAACCCAAGAAGCTGAAAAAAAGACGGCGTTTCGCGGTTGATTAAGTGAACAATAAATAGAAACAAGGGCTACAAATAATGCTTAGTTATAATTCGTAGTTCAAAGCACAGTATTTGATGAAAATTGAGGAACTACTTAGAGGTGTGATTGTCTAAACTAAGCTCGTCTGTGAAGCAGTGCCAGATTTATATTTTTTATGAGTGTAGGCCACTTTTTTCCGCCGCCCCATGTAGATACATTATCATGATAAAACCAGTGAACGTGTTTGACTTTTATCGTCTGAAATCGAGTGACCTTCGTCTGAAATCTGCCGCCCCTAGGACGCTGCCGCCCCTAGGCCGCGGCCTATGCGGCCTAATTATAAATCCAGGACTGCTGTGAAGTATGACAGACAATCGTAACTTGAACCGTTCGCTCGGAGACGATACACGAAGTCAGGTGTTTTCCGTGCCTTGCCGTTGGTCGTACCGTACGGTGAGATACGTTTCATCCGTATCATGCCTGCGAGTGAATGGGTCAAGTTATGACTATCCCCCGGTGCAGCGATTAGGTAGGTATCTCGGACGAGGTTCCTTTAGAGGATCACACGGCTTAGCTTCCATTTTCTACTTTAAAGTGACCTACTCGTTCTTTGATCCGTAAGTTGTGTCTGAATACCACTCTCCACCTTAGCCATGGCCTTGTTGCGCTAGGTAGTTACTGTAGCGCACACAAACTTAGAAAATGTTTGGCTTGCAATGTTGTATTTTCAGTAGCCTTTACTCGTAGCAGTATCAAATAAACGTTTTACTTTTATATCTATCTATTGGTCATTGGCAGGCGAACCGTCCTATCCAAGTTTCGAAGAAGCCCTGTCGATGCAGCAAGCGGCACTGTTGAAGCTGTCACCACTGCAGCTGGAGCTGCTGATGGCATTCGCGGACACTTTGCGACAGCAGCGCCTGTACACTCAGAGGCACCTGGTTAGTTCGTAATACCGCGATATCTATAGACCGGCTGGACCAATTTCGCTAATTTGTTTTTTGTTGTTTTTTTTATTGTCAGGAGAAAGTTCTTATGTAACAATATGTTGAAAAAAAAACCAGTAACAGCTAGTTATTTATAATATATGTGGTATCACATCGTTTAAACCAAAGAGGTACCTTAACAACTTGAACAGGAATTGAGCTTCCATGCTGGGCTGGGAGCAAAGAAAAAACATATAATGAACCAGCAGTTGCTTCTCTTTCCGCACAGATGGCAGATTGAGGGAATGGGCGATATCAATAGGCGATGCGGCTGGCAACCCATCACTATTTTGATTCCCCTTTTCACCTATACGCCCACATACCTACATGTTAAACGTGGTCTTTAGGTCTTGTTACCTTGGGCTCTGTCTGCCCCGTAAGGGATAAAGACGTGATGTATGTTGTATATGTATGAACAGGAATGCGCGTTCTGCAAGAACAACGGCTCCCCCGTGTCGTGGTACGCGTCGCACGCGCTGCGGGATCGGCGGCGGGTGCGCTGCCCCGTGCTGCGCGCGCTGCGCTGCCCGCGCTGCGGCGCCACCGGCGACCGCGCGCACACCGTCAAGTACTGCCCGCTAAACTTCTTCTCAGGTAACTATAGATTTATAGGTCTCAAAGTTGACCCTACCGGTCCTTCTGACATGACCTTTTTTCCCAGGAACGCGTCTCTACGCGTAGGTATAAAATTGAAATTAATCTAAATCTTAGGTGTACGGTCTATTGAAGTTTTGAAAAATCAACCCTCCGTGTCAACTCAATCAAAAGATACAGTCATTGGAAAAGGTATTTCCATACAAATTGCCGTGCTCCCAAAAAATTGGGGGTAGGTAGGTGCTGTTGACATAGAAATTTGATATGGAGGTATTTCTTATAGTACAACTAATGTAATGAGTCTAAAACCATTTTTTCCGCCTGGCCTTGTAAGTCCAATATTAAATGACCTCACACTTCCTTAATTTCGTTTAGGAGAAAACCTCTGCCTAATACTGGATTTTATATTCACTTGCTGATTTTGCACAAAACCCTCGATGCGCGAGTCCTGATCCTGACTGATTATTAAACCATTCCTTTTGTTTTCAGACACCTGGAGCTGTCCTTGAATTGCACTCAATAGGTTTTATATTTAAAAGTAATAAATATGACCTATTTCAATTTTCCTTTTCTTTTTCTCCCACACGACTTACAAGATGAATGATAAATAAATAAATAGGGTACCTATAATCTGTACAACACAATGGTCAATAGCCTCTTGTGCCCGGTCAAGAACCTAATCACATACATTTTAGTTTCCTTGTAGATTTGAGTAACTTCCCTTTATCATTAAGAATAAGAACGAAGGCGGTCAATATCATAATAGGAATTCTGAAAGACACACGCCTACCCATTCAAAAAGTAACGGAACGTGTTCCCATACACAATAACGGGTAAATTGGAGTAATTTCGTGACTGAAAATACCTTTATCGAAATTAGAACTGAGGCACGCGTAAGTAAGAGGCTAGAGGACGGACTATGGCAACCGGCAAGTAAATACGCTCAGAATAACCTTATTTTTTAGAAGGTTTTTGTATTTCAGTTCTCGATGTCCATTTTGGTTAGCTATGACGAAGGTATAACAATGAATACCTACTTAATTGAGGTCATGGAATAAAGGAACTTAAGCAGCTAAACTTATATAACTTTCTGTTGCCCGCGACTCCGTCTGCGGAAACTTCGATTATCGCGCGACCGCGGAAACTTTACAATTTTAGGGAAAAAACTATCCTCTTCCCTTCCTAGCGTCTCAAACTATCTCCATACCAAATTTTATCATGATCGGATGAGCGTTTAAGCGTGTAAGCGAAATAAACAAATAAAGTCACATTCGCGTTTATAATATTAGTTAGGATTGAATTACATAAACACAATGTTCGACTAGGTACACTGACAAGCAAAGGGTCACTGAACAACTGTCTGAATTTAAAACTGCATTTAATACTATATTTAAATTATTTGATGATAAAGATTATTAATGGTACATAAAAAAGACGTGTAAGAGAGCCCTTGGCGGCCTATTTGCGAAATAAAGTTTTGAATCTTTGAATGTAAGCTGAAATTAAAAGCTGAAGCTAAAATTATCTTACCTCGTTAAGTTAGATAACTTACTTATATACCGCCCACGCGTTCTAAAGTAACTGCTTTATTCGTTAACTGTGACGTCAGACGCATCACAAACGTCACAAAAGCAGCATAAATCGTTGTACTGTAGTGTACAAAAATATGTTTATACGTGGGTTGGTAATTATTTATTTTTATACCGTTTAGGGTGGATATATCATGAGAGAGACTTAAAAGTAAAATATAAAGTTTTATGAATGGTTTATTCCTTCAATATTTAACCATGTTTTCTTTTATAGTTCGTTCATTTGTGTTAGACAGGTTTGTGATAACTTTTAAGGTCAATCTCGAGATCCCGACAAAGCTTTCAGCACGCACTTGGTCAGTTATTCATCCTAGCATAACAAACACTCGAGGACTTTAATTGTTGAGCATGCATGGAATGCTGTCATAGTGCAGTAACGCTATGTCAACGTACAAATTTCAGTAATATTTTGACATTAACATTTTGCAACAAGGTTCTATCGTGGCTCAGCAATTATACATATTCCGCCAGTGTACACAGAGAGACACTAGAAAACAACAAGTCAGTTCGTAACATAATGTAAGCATGAGCACGCAGTCGAGATATAATAAACTCGTACTTTTGTGAAAAAAAAATGTTTCATAAATACTTGCCAAACGCAAATGTACTTAATAAATTTATGCCCCCTACAATGTTGCATCGACTTGTTTACTGCAAGCGTTGTCATAAAATAAGAATAATAATTGGGTAGCTCTGTTGCAGCTGCATAACTGACTGATATAGTCACCAGTGACATCTAGTGGAATAGTCGGATAAGAATCGGCCTTTGAGAATCATCGAGAACATTTTTTACTTTGGCGCGGTAAGCTGAAGAGTTTGTGCAGCGAAATAGAGATGGCGCTGTGTTTCACATTATAGCATGAAGTAAAATGAATTAAAGGTACATCTAACCTAACTATCTCTGTGATAACTTTTTATTAAAGAAGTCGTAGATTTAGCTGGCCCTTGTGCTTGCCGTGTGGTTCCTAAGATAACGATCATGGACATTTTTGCTCCTACGTATCTTAAAATTGATCCTTAACTTAATACTTCAGAAAGTAGTTAGGTTAATTACTTAGTTGGTATGACCATATAAAATTTCAAGATTTTTATAACGGTTAAAAATGTTTCCACACATTACTTATATTATAATAGTGACTTAATTTTTTGTGACTGTTTGTTGACTCTACTTACATTGTCACAACTCTTAAGTAGGTAGGTATAGAATATACCAAATTTCAAGTCCATCAGATCAGAGTTAAATTTCACTTGCAAGATTTTATTACAGACATCTGTGTAACATGGGAGAAGTGAAACTTATTAAAAAGTTGTTAAAACGAATAATCAATTCAATCTGAATCTCAGAAAAATATGATTTCAAATGCCTTTCGACGTCAACGTTTCTTAACCGATAATTGTACTATCGTTCGTTAGAGGTCAACTATTAGAAATCATAGAAGCCTTAGGCCAGATGGTCGTCACTGAAACTACGGTTATCTTAACTGTATTGTTATGTGTGGAAAATTAAATCTGTTCATCCCTGTGTTCGCGGCAACAGGGGGTATGTGGGACTCTCACAAGATCAGATGGGCATAAGTAGGTACCTATAGTCTTTCCAATCATTTATTTTCTCGATGACAGATGTAGTTTGATAGTTATAGTGTTGTGACCTAATAAGTGATCAGTAGATACGATATCGATCCAATTTTATATAAATACGAGTAGTTGAGAAGTATTCAGCTATGTAGCCAATAAAACAATTATTACTAAGCGTGCAAAATGGCCGAATGACAGTATGTTTGTAATGAATAAACTAAAAACTTCTGGACAAACAAAAAATATTTCACCATTAAAATGCTACATTATTCCTGAGTAACATAGGCTATTTTTTAACCCTGTAAAAATTACAATGTGTACAAACTAGCAGGAACACATCTAGTTCAATATATACAATACCGATACAATATCGATATTTCAATCATAACATCACTATTTGCATTCCCATAGAATGTAACTTTATTAAAACGTTTATTGTTTATCGTAGTACTTTAAAAAGATATTACTGCATATATGGACTCAATTTGTCTTAGATGCATATTATATGGGATCAAGGAACAAAATTAGGCAGTCGTCATATTTTTTATACCTGGCATTTAAGAGTTATTTTTTGCGTAAAATGCGCAGTTACATTCTACGGGAGCTGTCATCGAGAAAATAAATGATTGGAAAGACTATAGTCGTTAAAAATCACACGAGTTTCCTATTGGCTACAGTAGAACGTCACGGGTGCATGAAGTGGGCGCTCCGAGATGGGCCTCTTACAGTGAGACCGTGCTAGTGGGCTAAGGAATCTTCATCTTCCCAAGTTGGTGCCACTTTGGATTTTGACGTGATATCGTCTTATAATTCGATGAACACTGGCTGCACGCACGAAAAAGTGTCACGTTCCTTTTTCATCAATATTTCTTTTTTATAGAGACTGTTTTCTCATGGCACCCGTCTTGAAAAAGACATCGGACTAGATTTATACGTGCTGACCGGCAGTGAAAGAACTCTCCCCGGTCCGCGACCGCAGCCCTTGTGGGCCGCCGCTTTTGCTCTACCCTATGGTCATTACTGACTCCTGGGGGGCTACACCGAGATTCGAATTTCGTATGACCCTGTCCCTTTCACATATTAATGATTATTATACGAGAACGGAACATCACAATACGAACTTTGAATTTCAAATTTCAAAGTATACGGCCTGGCTCCGTATAATGGTTGCCAGAGTCAGGTTAAGTTGTGATTGCATGCTATTCACGCTCTATTTAATTAATCTGAACTTAGAGTTATGTAGGTACCCGTTCCTGAGAAAATAGTGTTGTGTATTGTTGTATTTACACAAAAAAATAAGCATAAAAATGTAATAACAGTAAACTAGATCGATAGTGCTAAATATCTGAGTAACTCGTGTCGAAGCCGGGGCCGCCGCGTGCGTTCGATGTCTATATTCAACATAGTCTAAATGACGTAAGGGGGCGAGACAAAAACTAGAACAAGTAGGTCTCACTAACGTATTACTGATAATATGTAAGAAGAAGACACGAGAGTGGAAGCAATATCGCTGGAATATGGCCTAGCTCGTGTCGAATAGAGGAGGCGGGTCGGCGCTCGGCGCGGCGCCCGCGCAGCCCGGCCACACGTCAGACGTCAGTTCGATGTAAACCCGAGCGGTCGTGTTACTACTGGGCTCATTGTAGTTCGCACGAAAGCCCTATACAGTGTCTATTCAAATGTAGTCGCCTTGGTGTCATCCACGTCAAGAGCGTTCAAAAGTTCGAGAGGAAAACCGATGAAAACGTGAGTATTTTCACAGTGTATAATTTACACATTGCAAAATTTTGGCATGGTTTCCACGGTTTTCCTGCGATAAGAAAATTCTGAGAAAAACCATGCCATTTCCACTATTCTTGTACTCGTACACCATGCCTACTTAAACGATAACGTTATGGCGTCCTTAACTTTCTCTTTACTTAAAGAGCTGTTTCAACGCAATGTCATGCTTTGTGCCTTTGAGAGAATACTGAACTAAGTTGTTCATTACCGTCTTCCATTATAATTAAACACCCAATTTGATTAACATTGCGAAATAGTTAAACAAGCTTTGGATATGTAAATTGTTTCCTGATAATGCTAAAACCGCGTTTATCAAGGCGTCTGACAATTTGGTACTTGACCCCAATCGGTTAGGATCTGACTGAACATTGTCCTCTATTTCGAGCAAGCACGTGGCCGTCAAATTTAGACCATGCCGTGGGACCAGTTTCCGACCCCATACCAATGATAAATGCCTAGTTAATTAAACTGATCGCAGAGCTGTAGCGATGCACGTTCCAAACATACGAACACAATGAAAGAGAAAGGCCTTGTTTAATGTTTATGCCATTCTTACGGGCAACATCATTACACCAAAGTGCCTTTAAGTTGCTCAAGTGAGTTAAATTATAAAAATCAATGTTACGAGTTTGTAGAGCTGCTTGGAATTTCAATTTTAAAGTGTTCTGGTCAGTTCTGTGTTAGTTTAGTTTAATGAAACGCCGTGATTAAGCAATTATTTTCGTATTTCGATATAAGTGATTAATAAGAAGACATAAAATAAATTAAATAATGATAAGAGCTCTATAAGTAAAACTGAATAACTTTAAATGTACTTACCATTAGGTATACCTAACACAGGTACAGTGTGTTTCTATTAGCCGTGTGATAAATGGCAAAACCACATCTGCACAGTCGCCAAAGACTGACCATTTATTTTATGTAACTTGTCACATTGTAATAAGGTTGATAATGGCCTATTATTGATGGTTTTGTCGATTCTACGTTTAAGGATTTTCCTCTTAATTGTTGTTTCCCTGATGATGCACAAGTAGGTATATAAATAATTGAGTGTTTAAAGAGTAACAAATAGAATTGAGAAACAAGGCACTTTAACGTACAAAACAAAGGCTTATCTAAGGAACTCTGGGTTTATAAATGCATTCTCTCAACTGATGAACACACGATGAGCCATATCTTTAAATATCCAGACAGTAATAGGTTCACTCCCTTATTCGCTTATATTATAACTGGTCATGCTATAATGGTTCAGCGTAGTTGCTAACTCCTTCTTCATAATGAGCAGGTTATTATGTCCATTGATTGAGATCTACCATGGACCCTTTTCTTGATCATTTTCATTGGCCTAGTTAGGAAGTAATTTTGACATTTATCGTGAAAGGATCCCCTGTCCATTTTAACAAAATGGTCGAATAAATGAATGAATGAGGTGACCGTCCCACCATTGTGAGGAGGCACAATAAAACCGTACCGGTTGTCTAGTTCAGGGTTATATAAATAAATTGTGTCGATTGTTGCTATGAGAATGGCGGCTTATCTCGTTCTGAATGTGATATTTTATAAATTATAGACAAAACGTGATCACAGAATGTTGAGCCCTGGCTTGAACATGATGGATTAACTCGATAAAAATTCCACAGCCTGACGCGTAACTTTCGTAGGAAGTTATGTGATAAGATTACGCAGCAAATGATATATTTACACACGAAATGGAATCTGCGACTATTATAGGATATATCTTATTAGTAGGTATCAGTCTGGATTTTGAACTTTATGATAAACCAGTATAAACTTCTGACTTTCTTGGCACGTTAACCGAGATTACAACTGTCGGCTGTTGGTTCTGTCTATTTATAACTGCTTATAGATAAGATGTAAAAAAGCTTTCTATCTTAATCCAATCTTACATTCTCAATCTCACCTCTCTGCGTATAGGTACACTTTCAGTTAATGTCAAGAAAAGTAATAGTGTCATCCCACACATCACACTGCGTGAACTAAAATTACTAATGTTTTTGTATGTCGTAACCTAAGTAAATTAAAAACAATGATTTATAACGCAGACGAACTGAAGTGAGGGGCTGGTAATTTTCAACAACTTTTGGGAAGTGACCCGTAACCAATATTTTCGTCGTAAGTGTATAGTTGCGCAGATACATCAGCGCTGTTTTTTTTAAATAAACAAACATGTAAAGGCCGTCTTAAATTAAATCAAAATTTTCTGCAATTGAATAAAAAGATAATCTTAAAAAAACTAGTTACTCTTTATCTCTGGTCTTTCTGGAAATTTTACATTATTTAATTATCCTTATGTTTATGGTCACGTGATTTCACACGCTATAACTTCATCGTTGGTTGCCTGCTGTTGACTTTTGCATAAAACATTTAATTAAGACACAACTTGTACGGAACAAATTTTCCGTCATATTTTTATTTCTAGAAGATGTAGAGTCTAGATAAAATTCCTTATCACAACTGGAAATAGATTCTACGCGTGAATCATTTGCTGTTTAATTAGTTAGCTTGTTCTCAAATCAAATCACTCATGAACCTGTATAAGTATGGCTAACACTTAAACTCAGCGCCCGATAGACTACGAAAAAAGATGTATGGAAAATTAAAATCAGGGCTGTCTTAAACCTATTAATAGAGTCTCGGGTACTTACTTACAAATAATGGTACCCTTATGATCGACTGTTATCTATGGTTTTAATAGTGGCTAGGGGGGGACTGTAAGTCACGGGGCCAATAGACCAATAGAAGTTAAAAAACCACACTTTGCACACTTAACTCAGATTCGGTCGCGGGTTTCATAGTATGCATGCATACCTTTTTCTCGAGCGTTGAGAAGAGACGGTGTTAAATTAAAGTCCGCTAATAGTGTGTTAGTGCTGGGCATATGACCTGTATTAAACACCGTATTACCAATTCATCTCGCATACGTAAGCGCTCTGGTGCCTGTGAGATGTGCCATTTATGTTATTTTTGTTCTCAATATAAAGGTAATTTACCTCACAAACGTTGAAAATACACGCGTCGTTCGCACAAAAGGACATGATATTCTGTAACATTAGCATTACTCAAGTGTACCTAGTCAGCATTTTAAGCAGGCTAAATATTCCACGCAGCTCCGAATTGAGCATAGAAAGACACCGTTAAGGCGGCATTGACGTCAAATATTATATTGTTTTTTGCTTATGGATGATTTAAACTTGATCTTCATAACTAGGCAACTGTTAGAATCCATGCGTTTGCAACTGATTCACAGCGTTTTAAAAGTTTTGTTGATTTCGTAAGAACATAAATAAATTTTATTGCACACCACGTATCAGTCCAGTGAGATCAATAAATTACAACTAAGTAGTTTGTAAAATTGTTTGCATAAAACAATTATCTACGTAAACAGAAAAAAAAACTTTTTTTTACTTATCTAAATATAAAATACGAAAAATTTGGTGCCTCTACATTGTAGAGGTAATATTACAGTCAAAAGTAATTACTTTTGAAAATACTTTATGTTTGAGGTGTATGTAATCTCGGCGTGCCTGGTATTTTGACCGGGTAATAACGCCTTGAAATTTGTAACAACTGTTGACATTGGAGTACACTGACTCAATCAATATAACCAATTCGACTGGCATTATCACTATCGGCTCATTCAATGCCAAGTATAAATTAAACATAGCTAGTAGGTACGTCAGCTCTCTATGTAATTATTTGGCATACTTTATTCATACTTTATTACTACAGCATATGAAAATATTATCATTTTGTTAAAATAGAACAAGTGCTGTCGGGAGTGGTTCATTAAACACTTTTGCATAACATTAGCATATGTCGAGAACAATATTGAAAGATGGAAGCAAGACTAACTGAATGACGTTAGAAATCATAGCGTATGAGTCAAACATGTGCGATAATAAAATGAGATAACGTGTCCACGACCACGACGGACCTTACAATACACTTATCGGAAACAGAGTAGGGGCTTGATATGAACCTACTTCGAACCAACTGGAACTAACCTAGCACGCAATATGAAGACATATCACGTACTATTGCGTCATGGTCCATCAACCGTAAAATTATGTAGGTATGTATGTAGGTATGTTTCGCTTTTTATTGTAAGAAATTGGATGTAATGGATAAACTGATGTACAAAGGTGAACTTATCCCTATACACATGGGCGTGATTTTAGAAAAAAGCATATCACGCGAAAGAGCCATTCGAAAGGTGGAAAATCTGTGAATAACTGCATAACTATGGCCCAAATTAAAATTTCGACTTGTTGACAACATTAATTGGAGCTGTAGTTCAGTCTACTCTACTTGTATATAAGAAGTATTAAATTCAACGCAATTTCTCACCACTTTCGAGTGATATTTTCACGTGCTTGTTCATATATAAATAATATGTTGTTGTGTCGCAATGACCGATACCTACTGAGCACATACAGTGTACTGTAGACGCAATTAAGGTTCACAAAATACGTTGGCACTTGATGATGTTGATGATGTTGTTGTGGGGACGCCTAGCTGGATCAGGCGAGCTGTCGATCCGCTGTGGCGATCATTCAGCCCAGTTCCCCTTGGCTGGAGCCGCCGGTTACTGTCCTAGCAACGCTCCCACACAGCAACTCTCCTCATATCTTCATATCTTCCTGCCGAACATAAGGGCATCTTATAGTTTGATGTCTCTAAGCTCGTCCTCCTCCAGTTCATCGCTCCCGAATGCTTCGCGCCACGCTGCCGCGTACATGACGCACTGGGTGAGGACGTGTTTACTTTGTCTCCTCTTTCCCACAATGTGGGCAGGAGGGATGACTTGTTACACCTATAATGCTCTTAAGAAACCTAGGTAGGCAAAGGATAGAGAGCAAGTAAATTTTAAACAGACAAAGTTAAATAAAAAAAAAAATACAACCAAAATTTTAAATTACCGGTCAACTACCTTACATTAGGCCGGAAGATTCCGGGCGCAAAGGTCCCATCACGCTGGCCGCGTTGCCGCGTCGAACGGCGATGGTATCTCTGCACCAGGAATGATCCCGAACGGGAGTCCAGACCACGCTCTCGTAACCGGCGTCCCACGTCTTTAAAACATAGCATCTATGCAATGGAAAGTAAAGTATAAAAATCCAAATGACCCAGAGGAAACTAGACAAAGTAACGCTACCGTAACACAAACACCTGGTTCTAAGGATATAGCTAGATACAGATGCCGTTAAATGAGTGGTAAGTGACAGTAGAGGGAGGTTTAGCCAGCCCGAATCCATGACTCTTAGACGAAATCGGTCTTGGAATGGACGCGAGAGACAAAGAAGGCCTCATAACCACACAAGCGATGGATGACGTCAAGAAAACGGCCGGGACGAAGTGGACGCAAGTAGCTGTCGATTTTGTGGTTGTTTATGAAAAGAGCCAAATAGGCTCTACGCTACGCCTCTACATTTTAAGTTTAAAATTATTTGTTAATTAAAAGGGCACTAACTCAACCTCTCTCGGTCCCCTTTGTCCTCCTACCCTGCGCCCCTGTGCCGCGCGGGCGAGAACTCATTTAAGCGGTCGGTCTATAGCCTAAACCGTTACGTTTACCTGAAGGAGCTCAGGGTTGACAAGGCGGGATTGATATCTCTGGCATTTAAAATAATCATTACACGTGCGGTGGTAATTTATCAAAAAAAAGGCCAAATCAAATTTAACAGTTAAAGCTCTAAAATATTTGAATACGCCCTCAACTGCAGTGTCGTAGTATTGAGCACCTATATAGAGTAACTAAACTATTAAGTAATCTGTGATCTAGGCTGTCCGCAACTAACAGCGAGTAACAATATCTGTACTATACTGTGTAGGTAGGTACTTATTGTGCAAATCATTGGGCCACCTAGTCGCACGCCGCTAATCGTTCGTCTTATCTCTCGTCTCGGCATTGTTTGTTTATATAACAGGTGATCAACTAATTAGTATCGGGTGTCCGCCGCCGCCGCCCGCCGCCAGACTGTACCTACACTATTATAACTGCTGTTGCCATGTGAGGCGGGTCGCATCACGATCCTCAAATCCGTACCTACCGCAATCGGCAATATGTAACGGCTTGCAGTTGCAGTTATATATACCTAAAAACCGATTGTCTGCAAAGTCGGTTTACGAACGATAGTTTTACTTTTCCGTGATAACGTCATAAAGAAACATATTTGCTAGTTCTGACGTGACGCGAGAAAATCGTGCCTCTCTATCGCTTGTTCCGCGCTCTGGCTTGCACACTCTGACGTCACGCGGAACGTAACGCAATGTGTCGTGCTTTTTCGTGAGTGCAGCCGGCGTTCATCGGTTTATAAGACGTTATCACGTCAAAAATATATCGAAAGTTTGATTGATAGCCCGAGAGCTAGCCGACAATTTAGAGTAGGTGCCTACTTGAGGCAGCATAAAAACTGTACAATACTTCTTTTGTCTTATCTAAACACAGCAGCTAGATCTGGCTGAAATGTAATGTGGATAAAAGAGTCCTTATTAAAATTATGATGATGATGATACCTGTGCTCAGTAGGCTTATTATCTAACTCTCTCGCAATCGCTATCGTGTTAATTTTGACAGTTCTTGGATGATGGATAATAGTCTTTTTATTTGCGCGGAAAATGCACTCGAGTCAAATTGAATTATTAATACATTTAATTTTATTCACTGAATAGTGAAATAATAAACAAGCCCGATAATTTTAACCTCGGAATAGTAAGCGGATGCTACAACTTTCCTGGTATGCGAATTTCCTAGTTGGGAAAGCATAAATAAGTACATCTAACCTTATCACATTAAAATGAAGTTCTTATTTCAATGGCTGCTCGAGTAGGCGCAAGCGGGTACCTCAACTTTCCTGGTTTGCGCAAGAGCAAGTTGCGGTTTTTAAGCCAATACAGATAGGTATTGAATAGGAGAGTATATAAATAGATCTAACGTTATTGCATTGAGATAGAGTTTATATTTCAATCGCTAGCCTTCTACAACAACCGGTCAAAACTGAACTCTATCTTAACGCAACACATTTAGATCTATTTATATCACTTACCTACTAACTTTTTTTAATGAAATTGTTAATTGTTACAGATCAGCTGCGGTCTAAATCAGAAGTCTACCGTCTCCGCGCGTCCCACAACAGGTCTATCCCGATGGGTTGAGAACGCCGACATTTTGTGCTGTGGTCACGCCACTGACGCTGTAAGTCTTCATTTTTTAGTAATATTTTAAAAACTGGGTCCCGACTGAGCGAGCCGCCTCGCGAGGCAGCTGCATGAGGCATGATATCATTTGACACAAGACTAAAAACCGGTCAAGTGCGAGTCGGACTCGCGCACCGAGGGTTCCGTATCATTATCTATAAATATCTAAAACCAGTGTAAGCAGAGCCCTGTTCCAAAGCAAAATGTACGCAGTGTGGGGTTACTTTATATTGGTCACTGCTATATACAGACATACATACACATTTACGGTTTTCGCAATTATTCTTTAATCTGTGCTATAAGACCTACCTTCATACCAAATTTCAAGATTCTGCGTTCACGGGAACTACCTACCTTGTAGGTTTTGATTCCCTTGAGAGTTGAAAATTTGCGGAAATTTGCGGCATAAACGGCTGTATCTTTTGATTGCGTTGGCTTAGAAGTTTGATTTTTTCACAGCTTCAAGGGACAGTAGACCTGAGTAATTGATATAAATTTCAGCTTCATACCTCCACGCGTTCCTGAGAAAAAGGGTCTTGACAGACGGACGGACGGACAGACGGACAACAAAGTGATCCTATAAGGGTTCCGTTTTTTCCTTTTGAGGTACGGAACCCTAAAAATGAACTGAAACTGGCTGGCTCGCGAGGCTGCTCACTCAGTCAGGTCCCGGGTAAATTCGCCAGTGACTCCGTCTCTCTGTCCGTCTGTTTCCTACGTGTTCACGCTTAAGCCGCTCGGAGTCTTATTATTGGAAAATAGCATAGTTTCCGCAACATGGCGATAAACGAATTCTTTGCAGACAAAGTACAGATATATGTATACAATTATCATAATCTATACTATTACAAGAAAGGTACAATTACATTGTGGTTGCTTACATGAAGGGAGTAATATCTGGAACCGGGCTCTGAACACCTAGTGTAAGTTTCGACACGACAACGTCAATTGATATGGGCAAATTAGCAGCCCCATTAACGGCATGTAACGTCAACCAATGTTTTTTATAGGTTTTGCCACTTTAAAGCAAAGGCGCAGTTACTTATTCTCTAAAACTCTTCTAAATAGATACAATAATAATGATTAGCAACTTTAGCAAGTGGTCGGAGTTGCGTAGTGACATTCGTGTTTGTAGTTATGACCAAGATAAGTGATAACTCAATTAAGCAGTTTCGCACTTCCGTTCTGCATAATTTATAGGTATAATGAGATTTAAACGAAGTAAAACCAGTTAGCTTGCTATACCGCAACCGCTGTGGTTTGCAACTAGCAAGGTAACTGGTTTCAGTTCATGGATGTGGACATCCGCAAAGTTAAGCCCGATTCAATAAAATATTATGCTAAGTATATTCCTGGCCATCTTTGACATATGGAGACCCTGGGCGCTTTAGGATAATGCCCCTCTTAGGCTCTTTATTCTCATTGGAATAACTATAAAATCTAGCAAGAAGATTTGAGTCTCATACATAGATTACAAGGCATAGTTCACGTTTGAAAGGAAAACGAATCAAGTATTTGAAAATAAACAAGAAACACCGCAGAAATAAAAGGCGATGTTGCCGCCGTGTGTATATTTGCGTCAACATTAGCATTGCAACATTGCGCGGGTGGTAGGTCCTGGTGTATGGTCCGTCCATACTGCTACCACTGTGTTTTTAACTGAATGAGTTCCTAATAATTTCATGAGTCGGATTTACGTCGATATAATAAAATACCTCTCCATCAAGTTTTTATCAGAAATTAATGGCTTCGAGGAAGCGTTCACGCGTTCTAATGCTAGCCTAATTCACACTGTAGACGTGATTCAATTGTTTTTGACAAGTACTTACTCATGAGCGTGACAGAGCGTTCAAGTTCTACCATTACGTAGTTGTCAGTTGTGACCGACGTATTGTCATTAATCATGAGTAGGTATCAACAGGCATTACGGAAATAAGTTGAAAATGTGGAAGTGTAAACCAAGGTGACAATAGTATAGTCGAGCGAGGACTTTGTTTACATTAGCGCTTAAACTAAATTATTGGTAGACAGTTTTATCCAAGAAAATTCATAACAGTACTGATTTCGGTGTGTACTCTACAAAAGCATAAACATGTACCTACATCGTAAAGTAGAAAGAGTTCCATTAAGAACGATCGCCTAACTTCATAACTGAGTCCTTGAATGAAAGCATTCGCAAGTCCTTAACCAGTCTCGCCTGTCGGTCGTTGACCTCATGGGACCCCCAGAGTGCATTCACTGCACATGAACATGCATTGGGTGCGTTAACCTAACGTATGGCATAGACTGCATTAGCTTGTTATTGGTTCTAGCAGAAAAACTAAAGTTAAAAATTAAATAATAACGCTGGTTGATATCGAAATCGGAGATAATAGAGAGAAAAAAGTTTTGTTCTACTTAAAGAAGCTTGGTTACAAAAGTAGGGATTTGATCATTTATACTTATAGATTTCATAAAATTGAAGATGAAATTACGAGCAACTTTAATTATATTATTGTTAACCGAGCACCGGTCTCGAAATATCAATTTCTTTCGTAAATAAAATAAAAGTAAAGTAAAACTGTAAAACTGTAAAGTAACAAAAATGTAAGATCTTAGGCGAATTATATAACACAAAATACGTATATGCTTAGATCTGTTATAAATATAACTGACGCTTTACGAATCCTCGGGTTTTTTAAATGTTAAAAGTTTGCTGGGTAACTTCAGTGAAAAATGTGATAGTCCCTATCCTCTACTCTAGATATGTACCTACCTACGTTATGACAGGTAGCTACTAGATCATGAATCATGACACTTTGATTTACAATATTCTATTAGTCTGTGATCAAAAAGTCCTAAGTCGGCCTAAGGCATGCCAGACAGGTATATCCGGTCTCGTGCGTCCGTAGTCCGGCGACCCCTCGAGTGGGGTAAAAAGATTAACAACCTATCTTGCAAAGTTAGTAATGTGTTTAGGAATATTGTAATAAAATAACAGTTGATTATTGTTTATTCGTCGCTTTTTAAAATAATCAAAATGTGCAATGATAGCATCGAATTTTGCTTGTCTTAATATAATAAACTCTAAATTTAAACAACTCATTCTAAAAGAAGTACAAAGGATGAAAGTGCAAATACTCACTTGAATAGAATATTCGGTGTATTCAGAATCAAATTAAATCGGTGTAAAAAATATACCTTGTTAAAATGTCTTTGTGATCATTCTGTATTGCAATCAGGGGTGGCAGGAATGTCGGAATGTGTCTACCTGCCACGAGGTTCCAAATTCCGATATAGGGTACAAAGCAAGGACCGTTTTGTATTATGAAAAGGGAGGGGAATATTTTAATGTTTATACTTTTTTTTCGTGTTCTGAAAAAAGGTCACTGAAGTTTTGCAAAATTTAAGAAAGTGCGTGCTTTCGTACATTAGTCAATTTTGACATTGCCGTGGGAAAAGTTTCTTGACTATTAAAAAAAAATATCCAAAATATTTTGTTTATCACACTTCAGCTAGTTGCATGAAGACGACAGGAATAGTGACAATTAGGCACACAAATTAAGTATGCAATTAAATAATCTCTTCGATCTTTTCACATGTCAACTCTTCGATTAAAATGGTATGGTTATGTACCCATGTATTAGCTTTCTATAGATTTTATTTCTGAGTAGGAACACGTACGTAGTCGGTTGTCAATGATATGCTCACGATGTTGATGTACGTTCCGCAAAAATATGTTGAACCGCACGCAAGCATCATCATAAAACTAAATGCGTATTTCAACTCTGAACATTATTGATTTACTTCTGATATATTTACGTTCCGGGCGGACGTCCATTTACAACCTTGTATCTGAAATTTACGAAAAAAATACAAGAATAAATAGTGTTTCTTTAATCTCTCTACAAGTCAGTGTTTTGGTCCAGAATAACTCGCCGTGCGACTAGCTGTAGCCGCTACTCTTATTTTTATTCATCCTTAACCATTTATCTAGAGATACCGCGATTTGCTTTACAATGCAAAATAATTGCTGTCTGACTAAAATTTTCTACACTTGAGATAATAGATCCTTGACCATGAGCGTCCCATTACGTCCATTCGTCTCACGGATCTCGGGTAAGTGCGAGCAACATGTGAAATCTGAACTTAGCTTTACAACGCTGGTTTAATGTTAGTTGTAACAGTCTTTTGTTTGTACAAAGAAGTAGTGTAAAGTGAGTGGGGCGATATTACAACAAGGGTTTAAGAAAAGGTTGAAACGGGAATTGCGGGTTAGTTGCCATGGCGCCAAGCCTCTCGGTTCTTTGCCTCAAGTTTCTTTTACACTTGCGGTGCGGATGCACTGGGAATGAACTAAGCACTAACTTTCTTGATGACCGCTGGCCAAGCTAACTTTATTCTTAGTACATTTTTAACCTTTGTTTGATTTTCAATGACCGCTAGCGTTAAATTCGAGCAAGTGCGTGCAGAGGCACGTGTGCTTCACAAAGCGTGTTTCAATTAAACCTTCCCAGATTTAGATCCTATTTATCTAGACTTAACAATAATGTTATGTGTCAATATTTGATTTGCAGACTTACTCAGCTGAAAGATAACTAATTCAGCAAAATTTATAATACACACCTACATAGGTACACAAAATATTATTATGTAGGTACCTAATGGCAATTTCATTAAAACCAGAAAAACACTTTCAGATTGAATTAGTCCCCATAAAAAAACTAATTATATCCTTGTCAACCTTTAGTTTTAATGAGCATGTTTTTAAGCAATAAATTTATGAAAACTTTCGGGAATTTTAGCTAACCTACACATTTTATTTTGCTTCCGGGACGATCACGTAAAATTAACTAAGTATATAAATTACTATTACATCATCTATCACGCATTAGGTACTCAGAGACTTTCTTTCAGGAAGTAAGATTGATAGTTAGTTCCTACCAAGATATAAATAAAGTAGCTCTCGCTCACCATAACTAAGAAAGATGCCACTAACATATAATATTTGTGCCAACTTTTATTATGTAACACGACGGAACAACGTCACTGTTTTTGTTAGCAAGGGATCTACTGGCATTAAAACGTTTCTATTTTATCTTTACGTAAATTTTATTTAAATCCATTCATACTATAAGCCTTTTTCTTAAAATTCGCCGCGAAAGTAACTAACCAGTGAGTGATTGGGTGTTCAGCTTAATACAAAGTAAACTTATCGTAAATATCGCAAAGCGCGTGCTTTGGAGGCAAAGCATGCAAATAAATACGTTGGTATATGTGAAACTACGACATCACGTTTCGTTTGGTAATAATAATCAAGGTTTTTCTTTATGTTTACACCTACATTGACGTTCGTTTATCGGTGTGGTGTGGACATCTCAAATCTTTTCAATCAGACAGAAGTCATCTAAGTACATATTCTAAGTACTTACCTAAAAAAAGCTTTAAGTATCAATTTACATGTTTTCAAAACAATTAAATATCAACCACAAACAGTCTTTTATTAGAAAATCGTTTCGTAAAATCAGTGTCTCTTATAAATTACTTTTTGTTATGGATATTGTAAAATAATAAGGTCTAATTCTCCGTCCACTATCTGCATAAAATTACATAATTTATTTAAATTTCTAAATGACACTGAAAATTAGGACACATAGAAACATTCGAAAAGTAAAGCTATGGCCGGGAATCGAACCCGGATCCTCGCGTCATTCCGTGACGCGTGCTATACCCCTACACCACCCATAGCGGGAGGGTAAGCCTTCGAATTTTTCTATCTGTTACTATAGCTGTCACGTGACCTTGTTACTATGCGAATTTTTGTCGCTAAGCGTCAAGCGTAATTTATTTAGGCACGCAAAGCATTTTACGCTTTTTAAAATGTCGATAATATCACCAATATTTCCATTCGCGTTACGCGTTTACCGATTTATGATACATATAGGTAACTTAATAAAATCATTGTGCACGCGCCTACAGTTTACATGCCTGTTAGGTATACCACGTTAGAATGCTACTTATTAGGCGATTGTCTATGTCGATCCACGTGCAAAACCACCTACCTACTAGGTTTATGATTTCAGGCGTTCGGTGCATTGTTGCACTATGCGGATCACGCAGTGCATACAGTGTGACAGAAGGCGCAGCGATCTAGTGCTAGCACGAGAGCTGTTTTCTCGTTTGTAGCTCACGTGTCTACCCAAAATCTGTCACGAAAAACTATAAACAAATGCTTAACCACAAACAAAGATACGTAGCAGTTACTCTACTTATGTGCTACCTATGTATTTGTTTTATATTTCTGATGTCTGCTGTCGTGAATTTTAAAATGTATGATTTTCGAACGGAAGCACCTAAGAATCCAAACGGCTAGCCTATGCGATACATATAGCGCCGTGCGCTACCATATAAATATACTATGAAACTATAAATTATTATTCCTATTTCAACATCCACATACAGTGTTCTAACCAACCCATTGCGCTTTTGGCAAAAGACCAGAAAATTACATAAAATAGGTACAGCATGATTAGATACGTAGCCCTACCGCTTAGTATTTCGTGGTCTGCTACGTTTTCTCCTGTGTGGTGCTCGCCTAGGCACAAGGCACGCACCGCTTTCATTCAAATAGTGCCTTCATCTCGGCACAACACGTGCCACAAGTTTAGCGTTTCAGGCGATGTGTTCAACAGTAGAATTCGTACAGTCATAGGTATAGAATTCATACAGTCTAGTGCTAAAGTTCAAGTGACAGGTTCTTTAATTGAGTAAGTAAAAGCCCGCGTGCATCATCATCATAATTGGAAGTCAATGAAAAATAAAAGTGATAGAAACGTGTATATTGATACAAAACTGCAGCTCAAATTAAAAATTTGACTAGTTGACTAGTTACATTCACGGAGCTGGAATTTTCTTCTATACTACTCGTATTTTAAATGTAGCATATGTACAATTTTTCATCACTATCGAGTAATAAGCCTTAAAAATCGGCCCATGGTTCGTAGCTAAATATCACTTCTTGGTAGTATTGTATCGATCATTGAAAGAAGAGCAATTATTGATATTATTAAAAAAATCTAGCATCACACGCGTGCGTCACGTTTTGGTCCACAGGGGTGGGCTAACTTCTTTAAGCCAGGCCCAAATACTGTCTAAAAAAGTACGTGGAATTCTTCAAACACGGAGTTCCTTATTAATCACTACGTAGTATAAACAAAGTCGCTTTCCGCTGTCTGTCTGTCCCTATGTATGCTTAGGTCTTTAAAGCTACGCAACGGATTTTGATGCAGTTTTTTTTTAATAGATAGAGTGATTCAAGAGGAATGTACATAATATAATAAATGCATAATATACCGTGCGAAGCCGGGGCGGGTTGCTGGTAATATTATATATGGTAGTTCCCACTGGCGTCGTGAACCGTAGGCTGGGTAAGTTCGGGCCTAAGCAACAGTGTTCAAAATAGAACAAAGTGTCAAGTTAGTTTTATCGATGTGAACAATAAGTACACCTTGTTTATTACCTGATTCCTGCATTAGCTACTTAGGTACATTTAATAGATAACGCGAGAGCGCGATCATTACTCTACCTACCTATCTTATTGATATTATGATAAAGCTGGTCTACTGGTCGGTAGTATTCTCAGTATAGCTGCGGGGAACGTCTGAACTGAACCTCTCATTAATTAGTTTAATAATAATAGTGGAGTGCAGTGAAAAATATCAACAATAGTAGCTTCTTGACATTAAAATCAGAAGTTACTTATTCTAACAGTATGATCATTTAACTATAGTATAGTACCTAATGAAAACTGTTGAATGACTAAATAAATTGCAACCAATTTAGAATAGGTGTTTTAATCAGAATATTCGGCTTTCATCGCGTGTGAAATTGACGTAAGCGTCGGCGTCGGATGCTTTGTTTGAATATGATTATTCTAGAATGCTTATTTTGTTGCAGGGTAAAAAGTCCAATACTATAAAGAATTTGGTGCACAGTATCACCATAAAAATTAAGCGCAGAGAAGCGGAATCCAATGTATTCGAGCAGAGAAGTTGGAATATCGCCCGTCGCACCGTGAACATCAGGACTCGCCGTCGGATATCCGATGGTCTCTCTCCCATTGGAGCAAATCAAATACGCGCGCTGTCACTTCATTGTTATTAAGAACCTTAACATCTTCTATATTTCATAGTATTTCTTTATTTATTGATTTAATTGAATAAAGGAAAATGAGCAAGATCTTGAAAGTCGTTGGCGCCTCCTGGCTGCAGACGAAAATCAGCTCCTATATCCTAGGAATTCTTGGAGTTCTAGCAATTCTGGCTCTTTTTGTCGGACAAATGGAAAGGTAATACATTTCACTTTTAATAGATATTAAAAATATTTTTGTTTATGAAACACTTACTTCGAATTCTTATCAAATTTATGGCCGTGATGGAGGCCGGAGTGCTTAAAGATTTACTCTTAACTACGTCATTGGCATAGTTTCAAGTGCTGGGGTTGTGTTTGCCTTGATATTGCACTTTGATATAATTTGAGAGCTTTCAGCTCGATGTTCTGACGCAAAACCACAGGCTTACGTAGTTATTTTCATTTCAGAATTCAGGAGGACGGAAATTATGCGGCCACAGTGTTTTACTCAAACAAGACTGGATATCGCATCGAGTATTGGGGCCAGAGCAACGAACTAACAGATATACCCAAAGGAGTAGCCCGAGCACACTTCCGAATGGACGTAGATACTACTGGGTCAGTATAACTACAGTCGTGAGCAATGCAGCGTTAACTATCACTGATTACCATTCATTGATATACTACACTGTAACTATTCGTAAGTGTTGCCCGCACGTCACTATGTTTACAATGGTGACGACTGTATTTAACCACGTCGCTAGCTCATAGCTTTGTTTGTTCAAGAAGATTTTAACAAGATATAATTAATAATTATTCTGATATGTGCGCATAAATTCATATAAATACCAAACATACCCTGTTGATCGGATGTTGATGTTAAACATCCGTTAGAGCAAACATTTATTGCAAATTCTAATTTCAAAAACCTGTGGATTGCAAAGCGTGTTTATCTAAAATTTACTTTCAGATGGTCGCTCTTGGAGGTAGAAACGGATGCGGCTTACCCTGATGAGATCCAAGCGTATGCTGCTGGCATAGTTGAAGGTGCACTGACTTGGTACCTGATCCACACGCATCTCGAGAACACCATTCGAGCGAAGTGTGAAGATACGCCTTTGGAGAAGCAGTGCGACAAACTGCGTGATGCTTTGGATAGGTCCGTCAATATCTGGAAAACGAAGGGCGCAGAACTGGGAGTGGTTGAACCATTTTGGCACCATGTAAGTACTTAACGTAAATTCTTCTGTTCGCTGTTCGACAGGTTCTTCTACTGGTAAACTTTTAAAAATTAAAATAAAGCGCGATGAAGTCTCCTCTTGCGCCGGCGGTCGTGCAGGTACAGAAGATGTTTTGAACAAATATTATTCTTTACTTCCAGGTTTCATTACATTACACGCAAATAAGCGGAATCTACACTGGCTGGAAGCACGGAGTGGAGCGCAGCATGAAAGAATATGAAACTGACATCTCGGATCTCTACTGGTTGAATTCTGTGGCTGAAGCAGAGGAGATCCAGCGCAAACTGAACATTTCTTTGGATGATCCAGCGCTAAATGCAGTCTCCGGTTTGTCCAGTGCGTTCCTCAGAATAGTCAACGAAACAGCTGAAGACGGCAGTATTGCGAAAAAGCTGTACGTGGCTCATAATGGCGCTGGAAGGTAAGAGAGTTTATTTATGTTTTAAACCATTCTAATCATAATTCACCTTCAGATTTTTGCGAAACATGCAACCAATAATATAATAGAAATAAAATACAAATAGATTAAAATTACAATTTGTTCGTTTAAGTTAGGAAACAAAACAATAAAGTCTGGCTCTATTCACACGGCATGTAAATTCGCCGCGGTAACTAGGCGGTATCAATAGGCAGCAGTTTTTTAAACTAAATACCTAATGGTTTTTACTTAATTGTGTACCTATGTTTATTAGTTAAAAAATAATCCTGTCTTACAGCTACTCCTCGATGACCAGAATCCTAAAGCGGTACAAATTCAACTATCACCTCACAGCAAAGAGCCCAACCCTGGTGCCAGGCACGTCGGTGGACTTCTCAGGATACCCAGGCTCCATAACCAGCCAGGACGAGTTCTACATGGTGAAGGGGGCTAACCACAATATGGCTATAACAGGGACCTCGATTAACAACTACAACAACCAACTGTGGAAGGTTGTCAACATCACAGAGCAAGTAAGTGATGAATCGAAGAAAATATGAAACTGTATTCTTCATGAATGGGCTATTTGTGGTTCGAGAGCTAATTTTATATTTCCGGATATGTAGGTAATATAGTCTAAGTCTGAATCTAAGTATCAGTCGAATGTTAACTACCGCTACCCGCACTACAAACAATAAGCTGCTAAAAACTATTATGTGTGTGTGTATTTGTTTTCCGAGTCAGCTGTTTCTGGTTTTGAGAGGTTTTTCATATGAGGAAGTGCGATTTTAGGGGAGGTTCTTGTCCTAAGCTGCAGATGACCGTGCCTGCATAATTCTTTTCATCTTTTCAGGTGCCTGCGGCTCCTCGAGTCTCCACTGCCAATCACCTCGCGGCAGATGCGAGCTCGTGGGCGCACCTGCTCGCGGCCAGTAACTCAGGAACCGCATGCAAGCAGTGGCTTGTCGTTGACTTCACCAGACTGGCACGCTTGAACAAAACTGCTGACATGTCTAAGGCTGAGAAGAAGGAGTTTGTACCTGAAAGCGTTTTGAGCAAGTGAGTCTCTTATGAAGAGCATGTTGACAGTAAAATAATTGTGAAAAGTGCGCTTCGCAATCACCATTCCGAATGGTTAACTATCAAATTGGGCGTAAGAGTTTGGGAATGATCTAGCTCACATGGATGTGTTATTTCAGGACCTATATTAGGATATTTGTTGTTATTTTTCACGAGATACTTAGCTGGCACTGAAGTTGAACTCAGACTTATATAAATGGCGTGTGCACAAACCTGAGCGCTGCAGCTGCAGTTCTGATTGTAAGATACGTCAAAGATACGTGAAGATTTCGTGAACAAATTTACGTTTGTTAATCCGTATACCTAGAATACTGCCACACGCATGTGTCGCGGCTTGCATTCTTAAGTAGGTTACCTCATACTTAAGAAATACTGGTATCTTCGTTACAGGGATGTGAGACACATAGTAGTGCACCGCACCAGCGCCAGCCACAATAAAGGATTAGTACGTTTAATAGAGCAAGTTCCTGGCCGCACCCACTCTGCTGATCTGACGGATGCCCTGCTCGAACAAGGTTACTGGGCAACATACGGGTTACCATTCTTTAAGGTAAGATAGCTAAATAATCTACACGGAGTAGGTACTGCGTTACATTCCTACTGGGACATTGGGGAAAGAGCGCATGTAGTAGTGGAGCTAGCGACATAAATAGCCGCTTCTTGTGCTAGACGTTAAGTATTATTTGATGGGACTTACGTTTACCTAAGATCAATGTTGTAGATAAGTTCGGTAATGGTTACCGGATCATTCAAAAAACGTTGAGCTACAGAAAATGTCTTTTGTTTTTGTTAAATCGTTTTTGTTAGATTGCTTTTAAATAACATTACTTGAAGTAGCTAGTTACGACAACGAAGAGTAGAAAATGAATGTAAGAGCAACTATAGTTACTTTAAATATATGACAAATACGAGAATGCGGTGCCCTCATTTCATTAATACCTAGTCATAATTGTGGAACTGTTAGTGTCCTTTTTTATTTTTGAATAGGTCAGGGTTACCCTTTCGATTTCAAGAGCACATAAAGTCGTAGGTAGATAGTCTGATGCCATTTACTAAAGTATTTTTTTTTATTTCCAGGACATTGCCGAGCACACACAAGTTGACAAAATGGAAGAGTTGTACGGCGATATATTCTCGGAGTCCCAATCACCTCGCGCCATCATGTTCAAGCGTGGCTTTAAAAACGCCACTTCTCTGGACAGCATCATAGCTCTGATGAGACAGAACAATGTGACGGCAATGAACAGAGCCAGCAATGAGACAGTAGAGTGCAGCGGGAAGGTGGACTGCATTCTCAATGACATCGGCTATTGGTCTGTCCTGGGAGTGCGAGGTGACATCGCTACTCAGTATAAAGAAGCTTATGGGGTCATTGACACTAAAGTTGCAGCTGGTAAGAATTATGATTGGTTTTTGTTGGAGGTTGCATTGCTCTATAGTAACCTGGCTGATTGTGCTGATTATATCTGCTATACATGAAAATGTGTTTAAATTAATATTATAAAAGGTTATGGGCCCAGCACGCTTCCACTGCGCTTTTAGAATAGTTTTCTATACGTAATAGACATGCATTTAACACTATCGCGTCTGATGGCAAGCTAATTTGTAGCCTAAAATGGAACACGCTTGCCTAGTAAATGCCCATTCACTCTTGATTTTGAGACAGCTGACTTGTTTTATGCTCAACTACCCATTACATATATAAACGCTGCGAGTAATAACAGATGTATTATAAAGCAAATGCCTTCCATGCTTCCATGCCATCCATCTTCCATGCTGGTGTGGGAGCAAAGAAAAAACATAGAATGTGCCAGTTGCTTCTCTACCCACGCAGATGGTAAAAGACCATCGAGGGAATGGGTGAAACTTATAGGAATCATGTTATAGGCGATAAGTCTAGCAACCCATCACTATTTTGATTCCATTTTCCACCTATACACCCTCAATCTTGCTAATTGTGGCCTGTAGGTACCTGTTACCTTAGGCTCTGTCTACCCCGTAAGGGATAAAGACGTGATTTATGTATGTATGTATGTATGTAAATGCTTTTAAAGTTACTGCATTCACAATTATTTACTTTCAGGAACATCAACCCAACAATCATTAGAATTCGTCGCCATATCCGGCCCGCCATACTCAAACAGCAATCATACCAACACGTCCACCATTCCGCTCAACAAGGGGACAGTGGCCAGCATCTACACAGACCAATTCGACGACGAGCCCACCATTAATGGTCCAGAGATACGGGACCTCGTGAAGAGGCAACAGGAGGAAGAGGCTCAGGAAACCCTAGACCACCTCAACAGAGACGTCATCAAACCTTTCCAATGGTCAAAGAGTGAATTCCAAAACGATGCCCACGAAGGTCTACCAGACACATGGAACTTTGGGTCGTTCACCCCGAAATGGTCGTGGTGATTTGGTGAATCTCTAGAGTCCATCATAATAATTAAAAAGTAGAGTACTTATGTCGTGTAAAAGCAGTTGATATTTTAGTTTGTACCCATTGTATTCAGTGGCCGTATGTCCGTTCGATTTCATCTTAAGCGTTTCTGAAATCATCTTTCCATTAATAATAATTTTAATTCAATGTCTTGTTTTTATAATTATTTATCGGATTTATGTTGCTCATGTTTGTGTTTGTTAGTATTTTCCTGTCTTATAGGATGTGATTTCTAACTGACTTCAAAAAAGGAGGAGGTTCTCAATTCGGTTGTATTTTTTTAAAGCTGCCTCAATAGTTTTGATTGTCTTTTATTTTCAATTCGAAATGTTGCCTAACTAGGTGCCTACTTATCGAATAAATATCGAAAAATTGTAATGTACCCGTTTTTTCACTAGTTGCTTATTATTTTCTAAACATGCACTTGTAAAGTAATAATTTTATATCTACGTAAATGACTTTAATTTTAATAAAAATGAAGTGACCTGAAAAAGATAGAGAATCGATTTTGCTCTCGAAAATATACTAGTATATTTATTGTATCTTTGTTTTATTTAACCTTTTCGATTTTATGAATTTAAATACAATACAATACAATACAAATACTCTTTATTGAACACCACAAATCAGTACAAAACAATACAGAAACAAAGAACAAAGTAGACAATAGGCGGTCTTATCGCTTAATAAAAAAAATTATAAAAAATGAATAAATAATGAGTAGCGTTTCACTAAATAAATATAGTCAGTGTAGATTATACCAAGCAGTAGCAGTGCTTGCGCTGCCATTTACCAGCGTGGAGAGTAAGACAGCCAAAATTACTGGAAGTAAAGTAAGACAGCCTAAAGACGTCATTTGTGTGTGTGTGTGTGTGTGTGTGTATTAAAATCTCTTCGACATTCCGGCGGATGTTACTGCTATGCGCCATGTTGCGGAATTTAATTGAAAATAATTTCTTTCAAAGGCAAATCACACATACAAATCAGATTAAGCGCCCTATTGATCTATTGTCAATAATAAATAATAATCAATAATGGATGTATGTATGTATGTAAACTCTTTATTGTGCAAAATAAACAAGACAAAATACAATTGACAAACACTGAGATACATGCACAAAGGCGGACTTATCCCTTTAAGGGATCTCTTCCAGTCAACTTTTGAGTGGATGAAAGGAGTATTATATTAGGGATACGTCCATCTATGGATAGGGAATCTACTAATCATTTACGTACATTTGCGCGCATAAGGGCGCCGTTGTCTATGTATCTGGTACCAAATGCTGGACAAGAGTGTCGTCGCGCGCGAGATAGGTGGCCGATCTTTTTCTTATCGTTCGTTCTAGAAAGAGACGGTAGTTTATCTCGCGCGCGACGTGACTCTCCCGTGCTCTCGTGCTAACCTGGCTGGTATGGCTATTTATATACTTTACCAAACAAATGAAAGAGGAACTAAATTATGACTCTTTTGTGTGAGAGGCTAATTTATGAAGCGAAATATAATTGTACTGATTATTTTATATAAAGTTATATTATTAGTAAGTAAGTATTATACATAGACGCTCCATACCTGGAAATCTACAACAGGCTGTATAGATTTAAAGCCTTACACTAATTTTAAATAAAATAACGTAATTGTCAATTTTGACATTGACATTGACAGAACTGACGACAGTTATACCAAGATGAGATTACTTACTAGAAATTAGTCATCGTTTACATAGTTAGTGAAAGAAAAAGTTTAGTATTGAAATATATGATTTATGTTCAGTAAAACGATCGACAAACTAAATCAATAAGCACCATGAATTTCTTTAGGAAAGCACCTACCGTTAAAGGTAAGTTCCTCTATTTTAATCAGACTCGTAAACGAATGATTTCAATGTTTATTGTTAGTGCAATAAAGAAAATTTCTTAATTACAGAACAGCAAAGACAAAATGACCGTGAGCTACGGAAAGCTGGCCGAGAACTGGACAGAGACAAAGCAGCTCTTGAGAGAGAAGAAAAGAAACTGGTCTGTTATTTACCCCGTTATTAAATTCGTCTTTACTTATGGTTAAGTCATCCTTATCCATTCCATCTCGCGATTAGAACCGAGGAGCTGAGCACCACATATCTATGATGTCGAACACTCCTTAAGATTAAAGTCAGTTGTTATGAAGTTTAGTTTTCGATGTTTACATTCCACAAATATTCGGTTTACCCCAGCATCATCAAAGCAGAAACTTCAATTAATAGTCAATAGCTGTAATACGCTAGAATTACTCCCTTAATATTTTTAATTACTGCAATGATACACTTATGTTAATGTCTTGATATTACAAAATTACTTTAAACAAATTAAGAAACACAAGTGTTTACGCACCTAACTACTAGGCTTTCTGAAAAAGTTTGGATAGAAAATCAGGAACATCTCTATTCATAATGCATTTTTTTAAATATTTTAATTCAGTAATTTCAATATTTTTTATGAATTAGGAGTAATTATATGCTCTGATTTAAAAGTTAAATTAAACCTCAATATTGCTTTATTTATCAGGAGATGGAAATCAAAAAGATGGCAAGTCAAGGCAATAATGAAGGTTGCAAAATATTAGCAAAACAGTTGGTGCAGTTAAGGAAGCAGAAGACAAGGATTTATGCTGCTAATAGCAAGGTGACAATAATAAAAATTAGTATTGTAACTTCCTGCCTCTATGATAATTTTTGTGAGTCATCATTATTATTTGGTTTTGGATCACCATCACATCATCTTGGTGTGTGGTTTTGCATTTGCCATGACCATGAAACTCGAACACTGTTCTAATAATCAGTAATTGGTATTTTTCTCAGATTTCTGGTGTTCAAATGTCTAACAAAGCCATGGGTGCCAACATAGCCATAGCTGGTGCTATGGGCACTACGGCTAAGACCATGGGCAACATAAACAAGGTGATGAATCCTCACCAAATCGCCAAAGACATGGAGGCATTCAAACAGGCGAATGCCAGGCTCGACATGACCGATGAAATGAGTAAGCTATTTTTTATTACACTACACCAGTTCTGTTAAACTAACACTTAAATTTTTCTGCACAGAGTTTGATAGCACATAAAGTGAAAATGCTTCTAGAAAGTGATGGAAAATTGTACTGAATTTGAAATACCAGTAGGCTATATGTAAAATATGCTATTGAACCATGCTGTCATCTTGTGTACTTAACAAGAATTGTGTCTTCAGTTTCAGACACACTAGATGACATAATGGACGAATCTGGAGATGAAGAGGAGACCGAGGGTATTGTTAACAAGGTCCTTGACGAGATTGGCATCGAAATCAGCGGAAAGGTATGTAATTTTAAGCTTAACTTGTGGTGTAACTAAAGAATTCCATTTTTAATGGCAGGGGTTAATAATATTTTTATTGATGCAGGTTTTAATGTTTTGGCTACTCGGTACACTTGCACAACTGCTCTGTAGAAAGTAAAAATCAAGTAATTTCTTTACTTTTTCAACCGATGATGATTTTACTGGATAGTTTTGATAAGGTTATTATGTTTATAACAATAGATGTAGTAGCATATTTTAGTTTCATCCAGGGATTAACTTGACATGTTATTGGTACTTTAGCTGTGTGTGTTGGTGTGTATATTATGTGTGTGAGGCTGTACTGAACAAGAGGTCAGACTAGAATAGTGGGATGGTGAAAGTAACAGTAGTGAGATAAAAGTAATAAGCTATATTTCGCCATTTCTTAGGTCATCACAACCGTTTTAATTGGTTGACAATTTAGTCACCTTACCGAAACTCACCTTAGTGACAAAGGTTGACAATCTATTACACGATTTAAAAGAGGCAAACTTCTAGTCTAATTTCTTTGCAGTGCATAACCAATTTATCCCTTTGCTTTCCCCTTTTTTTTACCCTACTCAGTCGGACTTTTGACTTTTGCAACCAGCCAGTGAGTTTCAAACTTTTTTTTTATTTATTTCAGATGGCACATGCCCCAGCAGTGGCTGGAAACAGGCTCGGCGAATCGACAGCGTCAGCTGATAAGGACATCATGGCGCAACTAGCCAAACTGAAATCCTAAAACTTCCATCCATATAATCTGTTCATAAAATATATTCGTTATTGTTAAGTTTACTGTTCTGTACCTCCCAAAGAGTTGTGGATATATTTGCTTTCTGTTTAAATTCTTAAGGTTAAATGTATTGACATATACATACATTTCTGTGAAGGCATAAATAATTATTCAGAAAGATTAGGCATAGTCTATTCCACGAGATCCAATTAATAAACAGTTTGCAGTTGCAGATTAGTCCATTGTGACTGCAACTAGCTAGAATGCACATTAAAAACTGTTATTTTATTGGGCTAAGGTCTCAAAATGTATATAACATCAAATGTATGGTCGAGATAGACTAATTTTCAATTGAATTTTCCTGGTTGGTATAAATTTATTGGGTGCTTAGAAAGAAAAAGAACTGCAAGGCATGTTTTATGTTCTCAGCGAAGACGGCTTTTGCTACACAAGTCGCAGAAAACCTTTCGTCTGTTTATGTTTCGTAGTGGTTTCGCAAACTACCAACAGAGGGCGTGTTTTATCTAATCATGTCATTTGGCGACATCGACACCAACATGAACTTTGCTAAGAAATATTATTTAAGATTACCACTTTTGCTGTCTGTTTTTCTATGTATATTCTATACCTTCAATTGGCATTGTTCATTTTTTTAAGCTGTGCTTTTAACACCTTTATTTGATAAAATGGACTATTTCAAGCAACTAATTTGAATATTATGCTTTTACGTAGCTTTGTTAATTAATAATATTTTTTTTTCGCTGTTTGAGATAGTTCGTGAATTTAGACAGAATCCCAATCGCCTTCGTTCAGCCATTAAAAAAAAACGGCTTTGTCTATGGTTTTGTCGTGACAGGTGACAGTTGCCATAGCCAAACTTTTTTTTTCCATTTTTGTGGCAAACATTCAATGCTGGATTCTGTCTAAAAACCGGGTCATTATGTCAAACAAAGGTTAAAAGTACTTTTACAAAAATATCTGTAATCATAAAGTATTTTTGAAATCGGACAAGATAAAGCGGATAATTGATGGTTTTCCTGGAAATGGTTTTCGAATTGGAGCATACTAAAAAAAAATAACAATGCCAATTGTCATGTACCTACAAATGTGAAAATAAATCTGTGATATTTTTGTATTACATGGTACTTACAGGAAATACTAGACGGTGTTTTGATTTGCCCCAAAAACTTAGAATTAGTATGCCTGAGGGACTCTATTTTCGTTTCATTTACATGTCAAACAATTGGTTCGTGAAGATTGTCTTTGTGAACGGACACGTCCAATGATTACTTAGGCTGAAGCGCCGTAACTCGGGAGCTACATTGATATTCATCTGCCGTAATGGCTAGCTGAACTCAACTTTTGTTCGCCGCGAGCTGTAGACCGACCGCTTAACCGAGTCCTCGCCCGCGCGGGTACAGGGGCGCAGGGTAGGACGACAAAGGGGACCGAGAGCGGTGCGGGCGGGTAGTGCGCCTGCCGGCTCAGATAATCACTCGATTCAGTTAAGCGGTCGGTCTATAAGTGTCTATCCTTTATTTTAAAGTGGCAGGTACTGCCAACACACGCTCGAATGAGAAACGACTGGCCAAGTGTGAGATCCCCGAAATGTTTCAAATTTTCGGCAATATTAGTACCCATACAACCATGTTGCTCGAAGTATAATTGTTACTAGGTACTTGTGTAAATAGAAAAAATAACACGCTGACCAAATTGTTATACCTACGGCTTAGTAGGTTTGTATACTTAAATTTTTTGTACGATACGTATATTCGTTATCATTTTAATCCTACATTCTAACGCCCGTACCTGACATTTTATAACAACAAACATTTCAAACTCATACTTCCATGCTGGTCTGGGAGCAAAGGAAAAACATTGAATGTACCAGTTGCTTCTCGTCCCGCGCATACCTAAATGGTAAAAGCAGGGAATGGGCGAAATTCTTAGGAATTATGTTATAGGCGATGTGGCTAGCAACCCATCACTATTTTGATTCCTTTTTCCACCTATACGCCTACAATCATGCGCCCAAGCGTTTTTTGCTCGTTAAAACTTTTTTTACTTTCGTTGTAGGTACCTAGTCGAAATGAAAAGCAACATGTGAAAAAGAAAATACTAAAATCATACTCGAATGTTTAGTAACAAAGCATCTCGTATGATATTGGTGCTTTTCCTCCCTCGTTGATTAATCAACTAATGGTTAATGTTGACCGTTAGGTTGCTAAATAAATAAACGTCCACCTTAGTCACCGCTACTCAGTCAAAGGTAGTCATTAGTGCCATTGAAATGCGAGGCGCGACGGTCTTTTGTTTGCTTTAAAATTTAATTAAATTTACACTTCTTGTTTACCACTTCGATAACGATCGTTTTCATATTAAATTTCACGGCCGACTGAGTGCCTAAAGTTTGTCATAGTCACTGGATTAACGGAAGAGGAAGCACGAACAATGATTCCAGAACATTATTATGACGAAGGCTTGAACAACACGTTATATAGGGATGACATGAGACAAGTTCACAACGTCAAATCTGTTTACGAGAAGACGCAACAAGATTACGTAAGTTAATTTGTACGGTTCACGTATATCCTCTAATTATATTTATGGCATGGGGCTGTTCTATTTTCCATTGATTGTAATATTGATGATATTAAGTGCCTATTAGATACACGATGTCGCCCACGACTTCACTATTTCCGGATTCATAAATAAGTTCAAAGGTTTTTCGTGCACAAATTATTGATATTGTTATCAAATTGTTATTAGGGAATTTCAGCTATTCGTCAAGAGATGGCGTAACACATATTTTTAAGTATAGGAAACAAGGTTGTACCGAGTGTATTTTATTTGAATTCATTATATTTAAACCAGTGGAAAATCAGCAGAACATAACATTAGTACATAAGTTTATGCATGTCACCGCGTCGTTTAAAGTTCTTATAAATTATTTAATTTACGCGGTGAGGTAGGCCTCCAACAAGACGGAGCGACGACCTGGTAAGGGTAGCGGGAACGCATTGAATGCGGATGGCGCAGGGCCGATCTGTTTGGCGAGCCTTGGGGGAGGCCTATGTTCAGCAGTGGACGTCTTTCGGCTGACATGATGATTTAATGGCAAATTAATACAGGAGCAAGAGCAAAGGGACATGCTGTCCTCGCAGGACGGCGACACGTGCGAGACTCATGACCAGTTCTACCGCGACCACAAGCTGTTGCTGGTGTTATTCCGCGCCCTCGCCGTCATGCCTATCACGCGGTCACGACCAGGTATGCTTTGCCTTCCAACAATAGTCAAGCACGCAAACAAAACAAGGTGGAGTCAGTGGAGAAATTACATACATTACCTATAGAGTTACGATAGCTCACCCCTCAACAGCAAGATACTGACGGGCGGGGAGTTTATGCTATACAAGATGATTAAAGTGCGTGAGAGATGGAACCGAGGTCTCATAAGAACGTAGGTATTTCTTATTATGCACAAACATAATGATTAAATTGCTTTCATGCAGGTCTGGGAGTCAAGAAAAAACATAGAATGTACCAGTTGCTTCTCTTCCCGCGCAGATGGTAAAAGCCCATCGAGGGCATAGGCGAAAATCTTAGGAATCACGCTATACCTAGGCGATGCGGCTTGCAACCCAACACTATTTTGACTCCCCCTTTCCATCTAAATGACCACAGTCATGCTGAGCGTGGCCTTTAGGTCTTGTTACCTTAGGCTCTGTCTACCCCATTAGGGATAAAGACGTGATTTGTGTGTGTATGTGTATGTAATGATTAAATATACGGTTCATAAGAGGCCTTTGTGAGTGACCAGATCCGTTAGGTACCTACATCAAACTTTGATACAAAGGTATAGTTCAAGCTCCCTGTTGATTATAGACTTCCCCCGCGCGGGTACAGGGGCGCATTTAAGCGGTCGGTCTATAAAACGAATGTAAAAACATCATTGTCATTTTATTATAATAGTCCCGACTAATATCATTTATGTTTTGCTCTAAGGCACGATCACGTTCAGCTGGAAATCCCGAGCAACCATGTACGCCATCTCTTTCTACATATTAGCCACGGTCGTCGTCCTCACAGTTGGCTACGAACGCATCCTAATCCTGCGTTCCACAAAGAAGTTTGACGACTACATCTACGCCATTCTGTTCGTGGTGTTCCTCGTACCACACTTCTGGATACCTTTTGTGGGCTGGGGAGTGGCACATCAGGTTGCCATTTACAAAACCAGCTGGGGAAAATTTCAAGTAAGAAACGATCTACAAAATTACGGTCTAAAAATAGATATAGGTAAAGGGAAAAAACCCAGTCCAAACTCTTGGACCTAGAAAAAAAATGCATAAAGATTCTCTTAAATGCAGGATCAACCGACCTTTTACTTTTATTATTACCTTATAAAGCAAGCATTGCTGAGCTATCTTCGTTTGTTTTAGGTTAGATATTACCGCATTACCGGCGAAAACTTGCACTTCGGAAATCTGAAGACACAGATCGTGATCATAAGCGTGGGTTGTCTGCTGCTAGCCATCGGCTTCCTCCTGAGCCTCTGTGCTTTGATGGACGGCTTCCTGCTTCGCCACACCACAGCTTATTACCACATCATCACTATGATCAACATGAATTGCGCCCTCTGGTACATAAATTGCAAGGGCATCAAGATCGCCTCGCAAAGCCTCTCCGAATGTTTCCGTAGGGTGCGTGTAGTAAAATTAAATTGTGTTTTATGTCCCTGTTTTATGAATACGAGCGTGTAATGTGCTATTTTTACTAGGATGTACAGCTGGAATGTTCGGCTAAGTTGATTTCCCGATATCGTTTTCTGTGGCTGAACCTGTCAGAATTGCTGCAAGCCCTTGGAAATGCGTACGCTCGGACTTATTCTACCTATTGTCTGTTTATGTAAGATTGCTATTATTTACTTAGATACTAGTGCTTGTTTCGTTTTGTTATTGCTAAGCGTGTATTTGCTTTTGTTTATTGATTTGCTTCGATGCGTAAACACAAGTATGGAATCGTACGTTATTGAAAAATAATAACTAAGTAGGTAGGTATCTGCTTAGCTACATGTGTTTGATGGGTAAGAGTAGGATCTATGTTTGATTTTCCATTTACATGTCCAAAGTCTTTGATTAAAGTATAATTGGCAGTTTATTATGATGTATCAAAATCTGTTTATATCTTCAAAACTACAGCTCTAATCAAAATTTTGGCTAGTTCACAAGATTAATGAGAGCCGTAAGATCTTCTAAGTTAGTCCGGTTTCAAATTCCGCGCAATTTTTCACACTTTCGAGTGGTATTTCACACATGTGCTTTCAAGAATCACCCCCCTGAACGAGCCCGAGCCAGTTAGCCATCATCTATCTTCCGCTATTTACTTTGATTAAACGTCCAAATATAAAAATGAAATAATTTCTAGATAGGTAAAGCTGATTAAAGACATAACATAGATAGACAATACCATACAAATACTCTTTATTGAACACCACAAATAAATACAAAACAATACAGAAACAAAGAACAAGGTAGACAATGGGCGGTCTTATTACTTAATAGCGATCGTTACCAGACAACCAATAAAAGAAAGAAATAAGTCGGAGGCAGTGACGTGAGAAATTAAAAAAAATAGGTTAATCTCGAACTACGAAAGTCACTTTTACGAATTAACCGGCTTAAATGATATGCATCGAATAGCTATGTCGAAAGTTGATATACTTCACTACATAGTATAAAACAAAGTCGCTTTTTCTGTCCCCAAATCCGTATGTATGCTTATATCTTCAAAACTACACAATGGATTTTGATGCGGTTTTTTTTAATAGATAGAGTGATTCAAGAGGAAGGTTTATAATGTATAATGCATGCATGATATACCGTGCGAAGCCGGGGCGGGTCGCTAGTAGATAATAATTAGCTAGCGTTAGTGAAAAGTGCACGAAAATTGCGGTCCCTGACTATGCATGTAACTACTTTGAGGTTTTCAGGTTCTTCAACATAACAATAGCGGTGTACGGCGCACTGTCTGAGATCGTGGACCACGGCTTCGGTTTCAGCTTCAAGGAGATGGGACTATTCGTCGACACTGCCTACTGCTCCACGCTGCTATTCATCTTTGCTGACTGCTCGCACAAGTCCACACTAAAGGTTCATTCATTCATTCTTTGTATTTATGGCAACCGGTCACTTTTAGGTCAGCAACCCTTACTGCCAATGACTCCTGACAACAGCACAGAGTATAACGTGTTTGACCGGTTTTTATTTGTTCCGAGATGGGGGTTTGTAGATGTGTGTATTTGTTGTACCTACGCCTGCAATGGACAGAAACAAGACATATAGACAGCACAAAACCACACTAAAGGTTCTTCAACGTTTTCATCCCAAAATAAATGACAATTCACGTGATTTCACTTGACTTATCATGTAAAGCTATGTCAGTTTTCATTAGAGCGTGAATGTTTTTTTTATCGACTATCTAAATGTCGATACTGTAAGTCACTGATAATTTTAAAGAGGTGTCACTAAGTACTACTTACTACTTTAGTATAAAACTATATATAATAATAAACGGAGAAATAAAAGTCCAGGGTGTTTGTTAGTTAGGATTTACCATAGTTTTTCCACAATAATTACAATAAGCTTTACACAACTGTACATTGTCAGTTGGGTTATACATACATACATACCGTCACGCCTCTTTCCCACAGGGGTAGGCAGAGACGTGACGTAATATGTTAGGATCGTAGCAAGTGGAATAAAGTAGTCTCTGCCTACCCCCAGTTGGGTTATATAGGGATTAAGTTATGTACCTACTTATTTGTAAACAAAGAGTTTCTAAGTTTTTAAATTGAACATAGATTAAAAATGCGAAACTCAATTGCATTATATAAACATCGATATCAAGAAGGTCCATAAAAAAACAACGCTCTACTAAAAAACAATTTCCGTGCGACAAGATGACGGGGTCTATTTGTGACTTTTAAAATCTACCCCGTTAACAAATAAGATTAACAAGTTCACTCTACTTGCACGGGTGTCACTGTATCTTAAGATTAATCATTCATAAGATTAGTAATTCCGCAGATTGTTGGTTGTTTGATTGGCCCCTCTAATGCTTTTCAGTATTTTTTAATTGTTAATTGTGGCTATGTATGTTATGGTATATGTTTTATTTTGATACTCCTTTCACCTATGCGCTCACAAGCTCAAGACAGAGGTCTACGCCGTCAGGGATAAAGACGTGATTTATGTGTGTATGTATGTACAATTGTGGTTGGCAAGCGTGTTTACATACATCGGTCAATGTGCAAAGTGCACGCGTCAAGGGGGTGACAATTTCGAATCAAAAATTACGAAGACATGCCGAAACGGGAGTGTTCAGTCAAATTAATCCATCCACCAGCCGAAATTTCGAGAATATTTAATTTTAGAACACCTTGTATATTCTGTTGTACCTGCTCTATACCCGGGAAGATATTTAATTTTGATTTAAGTAATGTTTTAGAAGGAAATTGTTTTCGGTGAAGCGAGAATTCGGTAAAGTAATAGATTGAATTGCTTTAGGTGGCAGCGGGCGTGCAATTTACCCTGCTCTCCATTGACGTCTTGGCTGTTGATGGTCCTTGTCAGAAAGAGGTGAGAGTTCAATCAAAAATATTAGAAGTATCTGATGCCAAAATTATCTATACCATCTCACTTATCACTATTTCGATTCTCCTTTCCACCTATACGCCCACAATCACGCTAAACGTGGCCTTTAGGTTTTATTAACTTAGGCTCTGTCTACCCCGTAAGGGACAAAGACGTGATTTATGTATGTATGTATGAATGTATGCACTTTCCTTTCTATACCTGTATAAAATTTATACCAAACGTTAATTCGGCTAAATAAAACGATAATAAATTTACGCGATAAAAAACCTCTATGTATTTTTGCTTCAATGCGCGAGCAACGCTGCATCTACGAAACATCGTAACTGCTCCACAGAACTTAATAGTCAATATGGGACCTTAAAGTTTAACTGCTAGTTTAAGTACGCATTAAATCTCGCCTCTGCTGCAATATTGAGGGCTTCTGTATAATAAATGTGTGTCAAAACCAATCTCTTCAGCTAGGTCAGTTTGCGTCTAGCTACGTAGGTACAATGTACATGCTTGGCCTGTTTTGTGTACTGTGACACAATGTTATAATTTACTTAAACTTAATCTATCTTATACTTACCAACTTGTACTAAACTATCTGAAATAGATGAATTGTTGGCTCAACTGTGTATATTCCAATAATCTTATTATGTTTGGTCTGGTAAAAAGTAAAAAGTGCATGTTGTAATTCAACAAAAAAAAGATGTTATAGGTACTAAACTTCATCCGATCAATAAAAAAATACGATTTTATATGCAATCTGTGATTGACAAACCCTTTTTTTGGACTATGAACAACATGAAGTCAGTTGCAAAGAGAAGTATGCGGTTATGTTGATACCTTCTTAAAGCTCTCGATGTTTGCAGATCGACCACTTTATCCAGGCCATTGAGATGAACCCGGCGGTTGTGAGCCTGAAAGGATATGCTCATGTCAACAGAGAGCTTCTTACATCGGTCAGTGTTTAATTCGTAGCGAAACCAAAATATAGTTAATAAAATATTACTACTTGAAACTCTACGAGTCTACGAATCTACTCATTTAAGAGGGGGCCTAGAATTCAACACTTCAGCCATAATAATACACACTTTTAACATAACAATACATATAACAAATAATTGCTTTTTTTGTTAAGTAAGTGAACACAAACACTTGTCCTTGGAACGTTACAAATTTTCTGTCGTCCTTGTTATCAATCTCCATAAAGTAGGTAATCTGATTAAAATTCAGTCGTGATTTTAGAACAATTTCTCAAGTTACGCTTCAATTATCATATTTAACATACATTTACTTTCATGTAAGGAGTGGGGATTCATATTGTTCTTGTGCGTAGTTTTTCGTACGACAATATTGAAAAAGTTTCACATTGAAAGAATTCTTTAGTTGTCTTGATTAATTGTCTTTAATACACACATATTTTCTCTCTTTTCTCTCGTTCTCTATCTATCTATTTTCAAAACAATATCTTACAGGTATCTGAAATTGGCAACAGTAGATTATTAATTATGATAATAATAGCATCTCGCAACCTACACGAACTACTGTTTAACTGCGTGTTACTCGCACCCTTGGGGTGGTGTTACGAACTGTTCCATAACAATCACCTTGTTTCAGTTCCACTCCAAATTACAATCGACGTGCATTATTGAGTTCTCCTACACGGAATTTGAAACTTTACCATAGTAGGTACCTATTATGCGTCCGTTTACTGCTAAATGTACTAAATAGGTACATTAATGTTTTTATGTAGAGCTGTGCTTTCGAACCGACTTTAAAGAGGTTCTAGGATGAAATGAAACATTTTCAATGTAGTTAGTACCCTTGAAATTTAGTCAAGATCAAAAATTTAAAAATAAAAATTTTGAAAATTGGCCGCCAAGGGCTCTTTTACATGTCTTTTTTTAAACTACCAGCGCGTTCGGAAAGACCATCTTTGCCAAGAAGAATGCGCCGCAAGAAACTTGGCAGAAAGACATTTCTTCAAAATAAAATGCATTAAGCTACTACAATACTTAAATTCTACTTAAATTAAATACATAAATTATATTAGTATAAAGTAGAGATGTATAAAGTCTCTACTAGTAAAATCAAATGATTATGGGTAATAACTTTAAACCCCACACGAAAGTCAATCTTTTGCAGCAGGTTTTTGCGTCCACACTTCGACAGCTGTTGAAAATCCCCAACAAAAATGACGAAGCGCCGCGAATAACTTTAAGAACTCATCGCGTTCTCATCGGATTGTGTTCGGTAAACTGACTTTTTGGCGTCGCCGAATAGCAAATTAAACGTTAGGCTCTGCAAATGGTTGGTAATAGCTTAGGCGTGTCAGTGCCAACGAACGTAAAATCCTAAAAAACCAGTATAAAGTTGGGTGTGAAGATACGCAGTATTTACTAGTCCTAGTTAGGTGGTTTTGCACTATGGGTGTCGTGTAGACACGCAGTATTTACCAGTGCTAGTTACGCGGTATTGCACTATTCCCAACGATTTGTTTTCTCAGTAATACATACCTGCGGACCCTGCGGTCTTACAGAACTATTTGTTGACGGGTCGTACTCGTGCTTGTCTGCTTCTGTTATTTAGCATAGTAACGTCTTATTTTGCTAAAAGGCTACAAGGTGTATCATAATTACAACACTAATGAATACTTATTAGTTGAAATGAACACTAGGTATGCTAGTTGTAAATAATTCAATTTCACTAATTAAATTTCGAATGCTGGCGTTATCTTGTTTCAGCTGTAACGCTGATGAAGATAATTTCATATTTGCGTACAATTGTCAGTCACTGAGTCCTATGCATACATATCGAATAGAATTAAGATCGGCAATGCACGAGAAAGGGTGAGATAGATTGACCATTTTTGTATACCTACGTTGTGGGCTTGAGAGAAAGAGAAAACCTAGTGACACTCACACATTCACTGCTACGCGCTACGCTCGTAACTATACTCGTAGCAATTTTTTCCGCTTTGTAGCGAAAAATGCCTACGAATAGAGAACTCGACGGGCGGGTTTTTCGCATTGAATGCTTTTTGTTTTGACACGTCCGAACAGCTGTTAAAAATTTCAGTACCGTTTCAATTATTGCGCTAATCTAGTCTACCATGCTACGTCCATGCTAGTCTGGGAGTACATAGAATGGACCAGTTGCTTCTCTACCCGCGCAGATGGTAAAAGCCCATCGAGGGAATGGGTGAAAATCTTAGGAATCATGTTATAGGCGATGCGGCTAGTAACCCATCACTATTTTGATTCCCCTTTCCACCTATACGCCCATAATCACGCTCAACGTGGCCTTAAGGTTTTGTTACCTTAGGCTCTGTCTACCCCGTAAGGGATAAAGACGTGATATATATATGTACGTATGTAGTAGTTAGTAGACACTATATCTATGGCCTACCTTTGTGTTTATGAAGATAATATTTTTTACCTGATGTATAGTTTGAGTTTTGCTTGTCTTTTCCGATAGTGGAGCGATCCACGGGCCCTTCTTGATCTCAGCGACAAGATAACTTGAAACTCGTCATAAATTTTCCTTTGTGTAATTTTCTAAGTTAGCTCGAAACTTTCAATGATGTCGCCACGTCTCACGATTAAGTAAGGTCTGCGCGCCCGAAAAATAATTTTAGTAATTTGATTTCTGTGATTATTATTATAACAATGCTTTATAGAAGTTAAAATTATGAACAAATTCGTTTAACGTTTAAAATTAAGTATGTATTTATGACCTAAAAGACGACCACTTTGATTACTTTTTGTCGAAAATTGTGTCTGTGTACTTTGACGTTGGTTTAAATGACGCTTTATTATCCCAATATTAATTATCCCAATATTAAAATCCTAATGTCATCCAATATCCTAATTTCAACATGTTTTTTTTTTGTTTCCAGGCAATTAGCATGATCGCGATTTACCTTATAGTGCTGCTGCAGTTCAAGATTTCCCTGCCCAAGGACGTTCCCGGGACTTAATTCTTATCCTTGCTATTTTATATACTTCGCTGCTTATATTTATCTGACTGGTATAAAGTTCTATGTAGCTCCTTGTCTTCTCTCTAAAAATACTCTCCCACGAAGGGATTGTATTAACCCGCCAACTGTAAAAGCACTACAACCCCCGTACCGTAGGAGAGCCCAACGTAGAATGAACTTTGTCCGTCATGTACTTACACCTGCCTTATGCGCGCGCGCTGCCGTTAATGCTGACCAATCCCGTGCTTTCTAAATTTCTAGTACCTACTTAAGATGGTAGGCATCACAAGTTTTTTTTCCGCCTTATTAGTACCTATACTTAGGGTCCAAATGGATTTACCTGTAGATTATAGTTTAGCTCATTCTATACTTACCTACTTAAAAGCACGTACGTAGGTACTGATTGTTGATATCACTATATTTTTCGTCAAAGAATTTCGAATACACAAATTACACAAATACGAAGTTTTACTTACCTATCCTGTCTTTGTACTAAAGAAAATTCTATGCCGCTTTTTTGCTCGACTTGGCGGGGGCACTGCCGTGCCCCCAGATTTTCACCACTTCCGAGTGGTATTGTTACCGTACTTCAAAAAATGGGTCCCCAGGTTTACTCGTTGTTGACAACCAAAAAATGAGATCTAATCTTTGTTACGTTTATGTTCAGTAGCTTATGTATCTTTTATGACGCCATGACGATTTATTTTAAAGGCCAAGAGATTGAACAAATCAGTTATCCGTATTGACACAGGAAACTTTGATTGAATTTGAGAAGACAATGGAATAAAGCATTTCATTTCTTAGATAAGATCCATTCTGTCTATCCTACAATACCCAATTTGATTTCCGAGTTCAGTGCAAAATAAAGGAAGTGGGAGATGCAATTAAGACATTTTGGAATGTTAATAATGTTACTGAATTCTGACCTTAGACGAATTCATAATTTAGGAGACGAAAATGTTTATTGTCCAATCGAAACAATGAGTCTTTCTTTGCTGTCAAATAGTGTTATACATAAAGCTTTCCAGCCTTTACTTTAAAAAAAATATTACTATTAAAGTACACGAAATAACATTTATTGTTGAGGAAAGTTCAGGAAGTTCAATGAACCGAAGAGCGGCCAAGTATCTTAAAACGCCTCACTGGTCCGCTGATAGGCCAAATCGTAGCATTACCAAACACATACAAAGAATCACAATCTAAAAACGAGCCTATCGACCTGGGTAAATATTTGCTCAGTAGTCGAATTTTCTCAGGTAAAATATTTACGTAGAACCAACTCGTGTCAACCTTTAATGGCAAACTTCTTTCAGCGATCCTTCGGTACGCATCGAAAAGTATACGCTGATGTAATGGTGGTATATTATACTGCTCTGGGATCGTGTCTGTCACCCGTAATCACTTCTCTGACAGCCGTAATGGGTTTTCATTAATCAACTTTTCCAATTTTCGACAAACCTATCCCTCCATTATCTCTAAGTTTTATCGGAATCTCGGAAACGGATCATGAGTTTTAATTTTATGTAAATTCCGTACCAGCAAAATGTGATTTATTTTTGGAAGTAAATGGAGTTTTATATCATACAGGCATTAAAATTCATCGAATACCAGTTGGTACATAATGTAAAAGGTTCCAAACTTTTCACGCGTATTATCGTATCCTACTGTTGGGATTTATTTCTGTCGATCAAGTTTTTGTATGCACTAGACACGTAAACTGTCAATAAATCTACTTTCCTTGTGCCACAAAAGCGAAAAGTGGGTGACCTAAATACGTCTTAGAACCCAAGGGAACTATTCAAAACACAAAAATGTTACGCATTCACAAGTGTCAGTTATCATTACATTGTGATAAAACGACACGTTCGCAGTTTTTATTTACAACATATGCCTAGTGAGTGGTCGAAGTTTCTTCAACTCGACATTGGCAGAATTTTCCTAATGGACCTATGCCATTTATTTTAAAAAGCTTTGGACCGTGCACACGGTCGAGGGTTAAAAAATTAAGTCGTTGTTTGCCTGGGTTGGCGATTACAGTACTGTATGTACTTCACTCTGAGTTTATAGGTACTTGTCTAACGTGGACCTGATTGCATTCACTGTCTCTTTCTACACCCATCCTTTACCGTTTCACAAAAAGAAATGATGAATGTGATTGTGATTCTGAGTACTAGACAAAGTCCGGGCATGTCCGCCTAAATAATTGAGTAACAAACAGAAAAATCGAAAATGCGAGCGGGAGTTGTCTGATAAAGTATGCAATGCTTGCGCAATCGCAATTCCGATCGAGTTGAAAAGCTGATGTTAAGTTCATATCACAAGTCTACACCAGGGATTTGATCCCCCTACTCGTTATCTGTCTGTTGAATTATCAAGTCGATATGAACAGAGATTTTCCACATGTGTACCTACATTATAAACGGGGACAGAGGTCCTTGAAAGTCTTTTTTGTAGGATTCGACGGTGGATTGGGATCGGTTAGTCGCCTTTAAGTTGACTGGCAGCTCAATTGTATTGGATTAATTCCGATCAAATTTTGATTCGATTTAAATTTAATTGAATATAACTTATATTCACAGTTATATTTGTACATAATAGGGAGCCCTTCGTTTGGTCGTATAATTATTTGATATAACTAATGTTTGGTCGAATGGTCGTTTTTTCTTGTTGACCTGAAAATATTTCAGAAAATATTTTACATTGCCTTCCATGCTGTGGGAACCAAAAGAATAAACATAGAATGTACCAGCTGCTTCTCTTCCCGCGCAGATGGTAAAAGCCCATCGAGGGAACGGGCAAAAATCTTAGAATTCATGTTATAGGCGATGCGGCTAGCAACCCATCACAATTTTGATTCCTCTTTCCACCTATACGCTCACAATCATGCTAAACGTGGCCTATTAGGTCTTGTTACCTTAGCTCTGTCTAGCCCGTAAGGGATATCTTTTATGGGGTAGATGGCTATATAAACGAGGAGGCGGCGTCAATATAGACGTGATTTGTGTATGTATTTTACATAGGCTTTGTAGAGTAGGATAGGGAAGACTAGGTTTGTTATTTTATTTTTTCTGAAAAGTCGATCGATCACTATAAATTCAGTTAAGAGGAAACGATAATTTTTCCAAACAATTATTCGACCCTCAACCTTCTCCTTTGCCTTCCTTGTTATATAAAAAACACATTCAGCTGTAACTGCTTGTCAACCAACGATTGACGCCATATCCGTGACATCATTCGGTAGCATATCGCAGGAACAAACTCGAGATTTGTATCGAGCCGCACTCGCCTCGAGTGTGGTTATTAACCGTCGAGAGCACTTTAGATAATAGGATTGGCTGAAAACGCATTCCACTACGCATTTGTCATGGACACCTGGTGGAATGTTTTTATTGACCCTTTTATTTCCGCCTACGTAGAATGATTAGCGGTTTTTGGAGCATGTAGATTACTGTAGATCCAAAGGTCAGCGATGACGCCTGGTACGATGTGAACTGAGTCCGACCGTTACAACTGAGGCCATATTAAGTGTCTAACGCACATGAGATGATCAGAACAAATACAATACTAAGTACTTGTAATACCGACTATCACTTCTTAAGTAAAATCATCTTTGTTGTTTTATTCCGTGTAAATGATTGAATTTTTTAAGGCAATAAATAAATTAAGGAATTCCTAAGTCCATTTTAACTTTTAACTATTTTTTACCCCCGACGCAAAAAGAAGGCTATAAGTTTGACGTCGATGTCATTCTCTCTCTCTCTCTCTCTCTCTCTCTGTGTGTGTGTGTGTGTGTGGGTCTCTGTCTATGGCATCGTAGCTCTCAAGTGAATGGACCGACTTTGATCCCTTTTTATTTATTTACGTATAATTACTCATAGTTAATATCATAGTCATTAATTCTTCCGAGATTGTACCAATACATGTACGGTCAAGCACAAAAATAGGTATCGATAGAAACTACTCAAAAATATGACCTTATTACGCCGGTGTAAGAGCGTATCGTACTTATTTTGGAAACTTTATCTAGATACATATATTATTACACTTGACTACAATTGTTGAAGAAAGTGAAGAATCCGTCTTAACAAAAAGTAGGTAATTATAGAGAACGTCGTTGGTAAGGGTAAGCTTGTAGTCCTAACTACCTACTCTTCATAGTGTCGCAGTAAATTGTGTATAAAATATAGAGTAAGAAAAACATAACGTCGTTAAAGTCGTATTTGAAAGGGACAAATCGTCTCTTGTAACGCAGTGTGCCGCCGATAAAATTACAAACAGAGGGCTTCTACATTATTCAGGTCGCAGTATCAGCTGTATAAGCGTATTTGTTGACCTGTTGATGGTACAATGAGGAAGGGGGGGGGGGGGAGGCATAGCAATAATGATAAATTCCATTTTAACGACTAGGTTACTAATGCTATTGTATTGACAATGTTACTTCCGCGTTGTGTATTTCACCGACTGCAAACTTCTTTGACTTCGGTACATCGGTAAGATACGCCACTAGAAATATGGGTATGGGTATGTGAATCCAATTTAATGGGGTTAATGAAAATCGTATTTTTTTTTAATTATTATTATTGGGAAACAAACGGCTTAAAATTAAAACTTAAAAGGTATAGACAAATTCAGTTAACGCATCAGCCAAAATAGTATCCACCTGTAGTTAATTCCGAATGAAATCTTATGCTCAAAAATTAAAAAAAAAACATAAAGTAATAGTACCTAGTTATTAATTACCAACAAACATACTATGATTCTTGTGAGAAACAGAGAAGCAGAAAAGATGCCCTAACATCAAATAATCAATTACTTATTTTAAATACTAAATATGAACTTATATGTATTTCAGATAAAACTGTTAATTAGTACTTAGCATTGTTAAAATTTTTCTCTCACAGGGATTAACTTAACAGGAACGAAGAGTATTTAATCGGCTCTCTTTCAAAGATAAAATGAGAGCTACACATATGATATTGAATCGGCATGGGACGCAATGATAAGCATTAATTAAACCTATATTTGAATACTTTTTGCTATCTGTTCAGCTTTCATATAAAAATAACTGATAACAGTCACCAGGAAATTTGAACTTGATGTACCTTTACACGTTATACCATTGTTAATTATAGGAAAATATACCAATGTTTTCATTAATTTGTAATGGTTCTTAAATGAATGCAAATATTTCATAACTTACTGTAAATGAAGGTAAAATAAGATAGGTACCATTTTCGATGTCGTTTTGTGCTGTTAATTTTAATTGCCCGTGACTTTTTACGGATGAAAGAAATGAAGCGCATCAGTTTAATTTCAATTTTAATTTGTATACGTATTTAATTTAATTAGTGTTTCATGACTAGTCTCACGAATTCCGTATCGTGGTGTTCCGTTTACACTTATTCATAAACGCTCTGTAGGTTTCTGCTACTTAGCAATCGTTTGTGCTTATCTGTCACTTTGACATTTAGCTTCCACAAATCCTAAGGACAAACGATTGCTAAGTTAACAGAAGCCTATAGAGCGTTTATGAATAATGGGGGTAGTGTTTAACAAGAGAGCGAGACGGTATTATACGAACTTCCAATTTCAAACTTGGTAGTAGAGCCCCCAGTCTGTGTGGTCATTCTCGTAGCAAGGTACCAAATCAATAGGTTTTGGTTCATGGACACATTTGTCACTTCCATCCATTCGTTTTATTTCACTTGTTTTTACTATCGAACTAATTCTTGACCCATTGTGGAACCCTTTCGCGTTAAATGTCATAGCGACGTTACATTGAATTAACAAGTAAATCACTGACGATAAAATCAGTTTTTTCGACAGTATGTACAGCCTCGGATATACGGCAACTCTACATTTTTATTAATATCAAGAACAAAATACTAAATTAGTATTTTACCATATTCTAATCACCTCCAGGTTATGTATCCATAGTACATATAGCTAGTAAATCTCAGGACATTTTATTTTTGCATTTAAGAATTTTGAAATATATACTAGATGCCAATACAAACAAATGAGGCACTTTCACGGCTGATTTCACAGAAACGAGTTTTTCACTTGCTTGTTCTACGCACAGATATGTCTAGTGGAGGATGATATTTTACAGTTCCTGTGCTTGAAAATCAGGATCGAAAATTAAAATAATTAGTACAGTTGAAGGCATAAATATCGATACAGCCATCATGTCAAATATGTGTCACCGATCTTATTGTTTGTGGCTTATAAAGGTGTCGGGTCGTGGTCAACCTACAGTTTGTTCACCTGGTTTTTAACGGAGCACCGCCCAAGGGCGGAGCCTCATTTTCTGGGTATTTTGATCTTCGGGCAAATAAAAATACCTAACTAACCTAACTTACCTATTTTTGTATTAAAATAATAATCAGTGATTCGAAATAAGGCAGCATTTTTTCCGGGTGGACCAAATTAGGTGGACCACGACCCTAATAGCCTAAATAATAGCGTAATAATAATGGCGTATAGATGCTTTTGGCGTCTTGGTAACGTATATATATTGATGCCTTTGACTATAAAAAGCTACAAAGTAAAATTATTTTCGAGTATTATCTGCATAGGTGTCCTTAACTCAAGTCTTCTGCAAAGAACGTTACAAGTAAATTTCACTTACACATTAGCCGATAGAGTTACATACCTCACTCGATTAATAGCTAACTATTTCATTACTTATTATAGCCATGCGACAAAGACACGCATCACAATAAAAAACAATAACTAACTACACCTACACACATAATAGGTACGTTAATATTACCAGCATATCATCTAGACCACAGACATCCATTAGTTCCACTAAGTATACTTACATAGTAAAAATATCGTTTCATTTTACGGGCAGATGAAATTCTCCGCGGGGTACTCCACTTCTATTTGTTACATCAATTTCAATTGATGCTCAATAAAAAAGATTCAATACGAGGCGTATCACCCATGAACTTCAACGATTTGTAGTTCTGTATTCATATTCTAAGTAATTGCTTGTGTAGTATTGCCCTCTGCGTTCATATTTAATTAACAAATACCTTTAAGGCTTCAACCTTCAGTTATAGCATTGCAGCTGAGCTTTATACCTGCGAAATATTAAAGTCACACAAGTCTTTTTCGTTACATAACTACTTCATTTAATATTACATGAAAATCAACGCGAGCTTTCGTCAGGTTCGGATTTTCGGTGTTGGATTTCAAGCGCTGACGCATTCTTGCTTAATTAACTAAAAAGATTTATTTCCACAAAGATAATCATTCTGCTCTTATTTCATCAATACGGAGGCAGTGTTGGTATAAATATGGCTCGAGGATTATCAAAATGTCATATTTGTGGGCGTAAAAATATAATTGGCTTAATTAATGTTTAAGTTCAGCGGATGGCGGTTATTCATGACTTTTTTGAGTTAAGCGCATAAAAATGATGAGCTATGAAATAAATAAATAAAACTCCGTGTTTCATTCCATCTCGGAAATACTTCGCGAGCTCATTAGGTTCCCACCAACGCATATTCCTCATAGTTAGGCTCGCAGGCCGCCTCTAAATCATTAGCGGCGCTCTCCGCTCACCAGGCGCCGCAGCAACAATTAGAGACAGAGACACTAATGTGCTTAGATATTAAAAGGAAAATACACCCCGGCTGTTAATAAAGATGAGAAGAACGCGTTTTGCATACGTAAACAGCTCAAAGACTTGCAAATGTTGACAAAGTATAACCGCGAGTGACCGACGCTGGATGAAAGTCAGACTTAATTTTGTACGTGACAGATTAGAGGAGAGTAATACAGCAGAGCAGGGTCCGGTGGGGAGAATTATGTTTAGGCCCGACGACAAATTGTCGTGTTGTCCCTGCATCCATTCCACTTAACGACGCCGACATTCCACGTGTAGCATCGCGGCATACATTTTCATCGGATTTGATTAACTAGTTTGTATCTTGTTTCTTGTCGTAATTTTGACCCGACTGAGCGAAAGAGCTGGGTTATTTCATTTATGTCGTCGGGTTATTTATTACGATTACTTAAGAAGTTACCGAGCAGTCTTAACTCAGCTTCCTAAAGTTGCTGTTTTCTAGTTTTAATTTTAAATATGTTTTTGTTACTGTGTTTTTAGACTTCACTTCGTTCTTATTGCTAGCTTTATTTAAGCGCACTAGAGTCTGCAAATTGTCACGCTATAAACATAATTCGGGAATGCAATTATAAACCAAGTAAAAATTAATATGACACAAAGGTCATGCATCGGTTGACCACCCGCATACGCAACGTAAAACAAGAGTGAAATTGCAAATTCTTTCAAATGCAAATGTGCATATCAACTTTGCATAAAAGCAAGAGTCGCTCCACGTCATACCCTGAATGCCCCGATGCCATAATATGATCATAACATTTAAAAGCTCAGTTTTCATGGCATAAACTGTTAAACGATACGTTTACGGTGTTCTCAAATAGGTACCTTACATTGTACCCGGTTGTCCAATTTATTTTAGATCCATGTTTCCTAAGCCGTGATTTTATATGACCTTTATATGCCGACGCGGTACTACTTAATTTCATTCGGCACTGTGAGTTAATTTAATTCATTACAAATGTAGGTGGTAACAATATTATATTATAAAATGCTTGGCTCTTTTATAAATTGGGTACTTTTTGAAAACATTTTAAGGCTGTATTTCTTTTTATTTCAGACGGTTAAGTAAGACCTATAGAGATAAATATGTCACAGTTTACGAGTACATATTGTGCTGTCATTACTTATCTGAAGGACAATACGCATGCATAAGTTTTCAACCTTAGCTAGCGAAGACGAGATCTGTCATCTCGGTTACTTAGTCTAGTAAACCAATTACATAGCTAGTTTGCGTAATAACACCCACCCAGAATTACTATATTGTGCCTCTACTACTACACTGGTACTCTTTGGTTACAAAACATGATTTATACTTACCTAATTATTTAACACGCGCAGGCTGGATTACTGGATTAATAGGGTTCATGTTAAACTCGAAGTATCCTTGTAGTAGCTCGGTTAACACTCGTTCGTTCGTTATGATAGATATTCTGGATATATTTTTTATCCCGATTTCCAATCGTGACAGAATCGGCGTGTTAATTTAGAATTACTTGTATGCGTGTAGATGCGAAACTCTTTATGTTTTAAAACAAAGAACACAGTCGGGTTTACAATGGTGAACTTATCAACTTATTCCTTAACAGTTTTTATGCGTATCCGATCGATCTTCATCCGTTATTAAAAAGATTTAATTTACAGAGAAGTGAGTAATCACGCGTGATACCGACCTACCTGTAATAATATGGGTTTCTTAATTCGTCTCGCTTTAAAATTATCAACATCTCGATCACAAGCAGTACTTACGCGTATGACCAAAGGGTCGGATTTTGAGAGCACACCACTCAAAAATGCCATTCGAAAGTGATAACAAACTGAGCATTGTGAACTACGACTCAAATTAGTGAGCCCAGGTGCGGACTAGGCCCGAGCCTTCTCATTCAATCGAGACGACGCTTTTGTCAGGCAGACCTATGCCGGAGACAAGGTTATGATTATGAACTGACAAGTAAAAATAACGGGTCATTATTCATACAAATTTCTGATAAGAACCGTATGGGAAGGCTATGGTATTTCTTTAAAGGCAATAGCAATATAAGTACAGCGCAACTGCCTTGAAAAAAATAAGGAAGTAGTGACGTGAATCATACCGACGCTTTCGATTCCCTTTCATACTATACTGTAAAAAGATAATATTGTGAAGAAATCAAGTAAGAAGCCAATACACCAACAAATTTCCATATTTGTAATATAAGTTGGGATATAGTGATATAGGCTTAATACGGTACGGATCAGGATGTGAAGCCGTCACTACACCATCTCGAAACGATCTCATGAATATGTGGACCTTTTTCGGGGTAGGATTTTTGATGCGTTACGTACTCTTTTCTAAAGTAAACTTATCTCCTATTACATTAAGCTCATATGACAGGAGACGGCAAAGCGGACTTTGTCGTTTGCATAAAAAAAATCACTGCAATGACCAGGGATCCGATTTTTAAAAGCACATAAATTGGAAATACTCATCAAAAGTGGTAAAAAATTGTGGTGAAGAAGGAAAACTACGGTTGTCATTAATCTAGCCAACTAGTCGATTATTTATTTTAGCTGTAGTTTTGCATCATAACACAAGTTTATACCACTGTCGAATGGTACTTTCAAGTGATGTGAAAACTCCACCGACACTCTGAAGTATTGAATAAATTGACTAAAACAGAGTACAAACCAGATTTATTTTTTTAAGTCTCAGCGAAACTAGTAGAAGCTTTTAATCGAATAATCCTGGAAGCTGTCCTCACGGTACCATTTGTATTCTTCACCACAAGATTGTAAGAAGAGACAGCTGAAAAAAATGCTTCTAGTACTAAAGTGGTACAGTATTACATGAGATCGGATGCACCTGGTATCGTAATTACTGTCGCACCTAGGAATAGCTACGTAGACAAATAATCATGTACTAGCTATGAAAAACATCACGAACGCTCGAAAAAAATTCTACTGAAATTATAAAGATCAAATTAAACAAATGTATTAAATAAACGACCACTATTTGGCATGTTTTTTTGTATGGAACGACACATACAACTCTTATAATGCAAATCATACACAATTTAAGTGCAACTTTTACCATACCCAAGCCCTACGGCGCGTAGCACCTGCGTAGCCTTTACGTAGCATGTGGCTACGACGTAGCACGCCTCTATAATCGGCAGGCGATTGGTTATAATATAATAAATGGTGGTATAATTCCACTGTCTTACGGGTTGCTACATACATTGATGTCGAATTTTTATCATAAAACTAGTAACATAATATATAATAGTATGACAAATTTCACGTCAATCCGATATCTGTAGGGGAGTCAAAATTCACTTGCACGATTTTATTACAGACTTACACAACGACGTGACTAAACTAAAGCTTGTAAAAATTGCGAAAATTTTATACCATAAGTATAGCTAATGTCTAAGTCAGTAATATATTACTTAGTAACTTGTAATAACCTACAAACTAGTTCGCGAGTGCATTTAGTTCAAATGGCTGACTGTGTTATATAAATCCCGACACGAGGCACCTCACACTCACTCTCGGCTTAAATTATGAAAATAGTTCATACATTTACATTACTATCTCTTTTCTTTAGTTACGAACTCGTGTTTGCTGGCATTTACGAGTGCGTTAAAACCACACTTTGCCCATCTGGCTGAGTTATTCTAAAACCTTAACTAATTAAAATTAAGTCTAGTTTGGGACTAATTGTAATTCGCAATTATTCTGCTGTGTGCGATACCTGGGACACATTTAAATCATGTTTGGAATGTCCAAACTGATATTATAATTGACAATGTGAGATTGTTTGTTTGTACGCTTTAAAGCCTAAACTACTTAAACAATCGCGTTTAAGTATGGCATGGAAATAGTTTGAGAATCTGGAAAATAAATTTTATATCTAAACGACACTAAACATTAGAAAGCTGTGGCCGGGAATCGAACCCGGATCAATACCTACACCACTCAAAATTTTATCTTAATTTTATAAATATAAGCGAATTCTCCGCAGACGTAGTCGCAGAAAACAGTTAGTATCTATAGAATAAGTTAAATTAGAACTCATGTTACAACATGAAATAGATAGGTACTTAACATAAATTAAAAAAGGTAGGTACGCAGCCACAGGAAAAGCTGTTTGATTGTTAAAATATAACAATATGTACAGCTAAAATTCCGGCCAGAACGATTTTACTAAGTGTTGCCCATTTAGAGGCGATTAAACTGCTTTTAAACCTATTGATTTTTTTGTCGAAATACTCCTTGTCGGTGTACGCATTTTATTGAAAAAAAAATACCCCAGATTGTTAAAAATCAAATTGAAGCCAATGTAATGTAAATCTGGGGAGTTTCGCCTAAGCATGTTTTATACAATAATTGTATAATTTTTTGCTGCATTGCCATGTGTTAGCTATAATTATTAATTATAAGTTGCTGCGTCCTAACAGGGCATCATTATGTACAAAACTTTGTAAAAAATGCTGCAATTGAATAAATACTGAATACTGAATGCAGTATCCTTGAAATAAAATATGTGGGATAAATGACAATGCAAATACAGTCCAAAAAAGTACAGTCAGCAATAAAAACTTGCATTTAACATGAAATGTATGTTATTTGGATCAAATCTTTCAGAACCAAATTGAACCACATCTAGTTTTTGGATTGACTAAAAATTTGGTACATGTAAATTGGACAACTATGAAAGTCTGTAAAAGGGACAGTCAGAAATAGGGCTTGTTTTAATTATCCAAATTAACATTAGAAAAAATAATTAATAAATTTACATACATACATAAATCACGTCTTTATCCCTTACGGGGTAGACAGGACCTGAAGTGACAAGATCTAAAGGCCACGTTTAGCATGATAAATTTATGGATTATTAAATTAATTTTAAATTATTATTATTATTGACTAATGTAGTAGCAAGGTTTTTTGATCATTGAAATGGATAGTAACGCCTGATTCAAATTAATATTGTTTAACATAATTATAATCCTCCTATTTATAACCGGAACACTAGCTTATTAAGTTTAGTCCGTTTTCGATTTAACATCCGTCTTGGATCAAAGGTCGTGTTACGTTCATGTCACGTCAGTTTGCGGGTTCAAACTTAGTTGAGGTAAATGCGTAACATAAACGCTTGAGACTGGCTTTGAGGTAACCACACTTCATCTGGCCTCAAATGCTAAGAAGCCTGACGATATTGAAATAGCTCTCTCAAATTTATTTTGAATAAAAAATAAACTAAGTCAAAATAACACGTAACCGTGTCTTCTATGGAGAACCCCTTCAATTTTTTCCCAATGTCTTTTGAAACTAAAACAGAATTTAATCCGATAGGTAATATTAAAAATCCTTTTTTGCTGCGTCGTACTTATTACCGAAAAATATACCCAGAGGACTAATAAAGGTTTGAAAGAAAGGCTTAAGCGATCATTTTCTTAAAGGGTCCAATATGTATAACAGATTGATATATCTACCTATATTTTTTTAATGAAATAAAGTAGATGGCAAACGAGCAAGTGAGGACCACCGTCCATGGACACTCGCAACAATATTAACGATGTACTACGTGAACAGTAGATATTATTTATGGTGTTTGTCTACGATTTATGATCTTTTGGTTTGTCATTCTTATTTTTTGATTCTATTCAAAATGTCATAATAAACTAATCCATTAGTATTAAAAGCCACGGCTATATACGCAGCTGCGTCGGATACAGGCACTGCTGCTGAACGGCTGTATTAGCCGGTAACATAGTTGCCGCATGACCTAATAATGTCTAAATGTCTAATATTATGCATCGCTTAATATCAGGTGAACCGTTTGTCGACATGTTCTCTTCATAATATAAAACAAAGTCGCTTCCCGGTCAGCGTATTTTGTATACGCTTAGAATGCTTAGATCTTTTAAACTTCGCAACAGATTTTATGCGGGTTTCAGCAATAGATAGAAGAAGTCAAGTGGAAGTTTTACGCGTACCTATAGTTTATTATTTTTTAGCGTTAATTTATTGAAAAACGACCATAAATGTTCAAGAGTTCGAAAGAAATCAAGCTAACTGAGAGCTTTCATCAAAAATGTGATCTTATTGACCGCACATTCGTTTTTATTAAACAAGGCAGGCAAACGAGCAAGTGGGCCACCTGATCGTAAGAGAGCACCACTCTTGGACACCCGCAAAAGTAGAGGATTGTCAGCCCAGAGGATACTCTTGAGTTTCCCGAAAATATGTCATAATTACTGTTATTCCAGAAGTTAATCATAGACCATGGAACCTAAAAAGTAACGACTCGTAAATAATAAAATTAATCAAAATATACATACATATACAAATCACGTCTTTATCCATTACGGGGTAGACAGAGCCTAGGGTAACAAGACCCAAAAGCCACGCTTAGTATGATTGTAGGCGTAGGTACAGGATGGAAAGTGGAATCAAAATATATATTGTACGTAAAAATGTGTAAATGAAAAAACAGTGGTTTTTGTGGATTGCACAGAATTATAATTAGGTAACCAATGTAATTCATATTGTTATTTACTATTACATTGACCCTATTTTGATTGTTATTTTATTATTTCGTTAGAGAGATAGAGAGAGTCGAGAATTGATTTGAGTATGCCTAACTGTTTTATTGTTGTTATTTTTGATTTTATGACTTTTGTAATATTCAAATTTATTTTTATTATTTTATTTTATATACTCTTGGCGATTTCAATCTATACTCTCCTAACTTGACGATGTGCAGTTTATGATATAATCTTTATTAAATGAATAAAAAATCTATACCTAAATCTAAATTAAAATTTGTATATATTTCGTTGTTAAATTTTCGTTAACACTAACACTTACGATTTCTGGATCTATCAGCAGTACCTTCCTATTTCAAACATAGTAGCATCTACATTGCACCCGTGCAAAGCGGGTCGCTAGTATTAAAAAAAATAGTTTATTAAAAAGTAGAGCCAGCTTTTCAACCCGTGGGAAGGAGTGCGCTGGACAAGCGTGAGGCGGCGCTCCGCCCAGCCCTGGCTGTATATAAGCAGCCTCGAAACCTTCCGCGGCACAACGCATCCAACCATCGCCGCGCCCGCAGCCACCACCGCACTCGACTAACACTCAGGTACGTAGTGTTTTTTTTATCGAGAACTTTTAAATAGAGAACAAAATGCCATACCATAGTGTGATGCATTTTTTATCATTTTTTTGCTGAATTGCAAAAGCACTTCAGACATGCAGCACAGAAATAGATAATTTCTTTTTTGTGAGGGTTTTTAAAATGTGTTGTTACGAAACCGTGCAATTTTTAACAAGATAACTTTTTGCCAAATTTATAGTTATAAATATTATCTTGTTTTTAATTTCTTATAAGTCGATCAATTTGAACTCGTAAGTTGTAATATCTAAATAGCATTCGTCCTAAAGTCTCATAAACATAAAACATTATTACCCAGATGGCAGAGTCGACTCCATCTGATCATTTTGAGTTAAAATGTACTGTGTGTAATAAACCCCAAAGGAGAATTTACAACAATTGCAACAGGTGGCAAGTGGTTTTGGGGTAGGAATCGCTTTTTATTAAGTATATTTAGTTTACGTAATAAAAATGCCACAATAGCAATTCTACCCAAGTTATGAAAAATAGGTATCGAAAATTTGCATTTTAAATTTTGACCGTTAGTTTATAGAAAAATGCTTTCTAAATTAAGACTATTACGTAGGTAGGTAATCAATATAATAATATTTTTTTGAAAATATAAACTCATATTTTTTCGATTACTTGATAAATTTAATCACTATCACTCCATAGTATAAAACGAAGTCGCTTTCTCTGTCCCTATATCCCTATGTATGCTTAAATCTTTAAAACTACGCAACGGATTTTGATGCGGTTTTTTTAATAGATAGAGTGATTCAAGAGGAAGATTTATATGTATAATACATGCATAATATACCGTGCGAAGCCGGGGCGGGTCGCTAGTTTAATATAATCTACATTTATCAAATTAAATTGAGTATATTATTTTATTATAACAAGAAAAGTTATCAGGTGTAGTGTCACAGCTACGATGTTAATCGGAGCCCTAAGCAAGACCAATTTTGACGGCGGAAAATTAATGGTCCCGAGGGAAAATTTGAGAACACTGCAAGCGGCGAGATAAACCTTATCACAATAAAACATGGCATTATGTGCAAAACAAAAATAAGTGTAAAGCGGCACGCATAGACATCTAGTAACCCAACTCTTTATAAGTAAATACCGAATCCCAAAAAACTAAATCAACCCACGCCGTCTGAACGGCACAGAAAAATACGATTTAGAAAATTGTAAATTCACTTTAATGCTCCTAATGTAGGCTTTGGAAGGTAGTTTAGAAGCTCTATTTTTAAAGAAAATTCCATCCACTACCCTTAACAAGTTCACTCAATATCGGTTTAAAAATAGCAAAAAGTATGTCAATTGTAGAAATTACGGTATCCCGGCTTATTATATTGAGATTAGAGTCAATTGGCATGATTGCTTGCACGTGTATCTCCGCTACTGGCTATATATAAAGCATCAGGGGTAGGGTTACCATTATGAAACCTGAAAAACCGGACATCATAAAAACTGCAAAAAGTTCTGTACCAAAATGGATGTAGTACAACTTAGTTTACCAGGAACACGGGGCGCACGAAGAAATATGCTGAATGGTTAAATTTTCCTACATTGTAAAAAGATCAAACAAATTTAAAATTTTAATAATATCCTGATAGATGGTAATCCTGCACGTCCTATACTCGTAGTCAACAACTGCCGGTAAATCTAGAACGCTCGTGTAATCTCGATCACATACACCGTTTCTTTCTACCAAACGGTAAGGACAGGTAAGGCAGGAATAAATGGTAAGTGCGATCGCGACTGTCCGTGAGGCGATCGGCTAACGAGTATGTTAAAACAATAAGCCCTCTGTTTGGAATAGCTTCACTTCTCGAGATATCACACAGTTTGCTACTTACACTTAAAAGCGGTGTTAACTGGTATCTCATTTTAGTTGTTTTAATAGCACTTCAAGTTTTAGCCAACCATTTAGAGTTCTGATTCGCATATTTCAGGCTGCACGCAGTTTCAATTTTCGAACTTCGTGTCATACCATCTGTCTCACTCTCAAATTAATGATATAAGCGTGAGCGGAACGGCACAAAACGTATTTCGAAAATCGAATTTCGGTGTTTATGGCTTGGCGTCTTTTTATGAAACCGAATTAGGTAACCCCGACTCTCATTTCAAACAAATAGTCAGAAAAATTATGCTGTTTTGTCAGTCATAACGACATCTAAGTAATATTTTTGCGTTTAAACATATTTTTTCCCAGTGTGACCGATTCTTTCAAATATCAATCTTTGTCTATAACGTTTTATAGAGGTATTTATGGTTTCCGACGTTGAAATGGATTCTCATTGTGCAAGCTCGAGCACGTACTTGATTCAATCATATTGCGATTTGAACGTTCTACGGAAGTAAATATGGGATTACTTTCTTCGCTCGTGTCTGAAACTCCTAATTACATATACAACATTGTATTAATTTTAGATAATCGAAAGATAAAAAAACAGCTTAGATATTTCGCACCCTTCGTGGAAGAAAGACGTAAGTCCTATTGACTTACCACGGGACTTACGTCTTTCTTCCACGAAGGGTGCGATTTTTTTTCCAAAAAATAAATATTATGGAACAATTCATACCAATTGAAAAAGTCCTGAACTTGGGTTGGTTGCATTGCACACACATGTATGTAAACTCTTTATTGCACATAACAATTTAAAAAATACAGAAATACAGAGAAAAAAGTACAAAGGCGAACTTATCCCTAAGAAGGGATCTCTTCCAGCTAACTTGCTAACTAACATTCTTATTTACCATACAAGTGCATGCCCTAACGGGGATTCAAACGCGGAATTTCTAACTTCAAACTCAGGGTCACTAACTCTACGGTTTCTCTCCGGTCGTCAAGGGACGCGTTGGCACCTTACGGGAACATAACGTTATGTACAACGTGTTACGTTACGTTATATGTAAAAGTACACTCAAAATGAATACAAGCATGTTTTGCGACAAAACGCAAACGCAATTTAAATGTTACGAGTTTTGACAAGCAACGATTTTTGCCCCATACATATACCTACCATCGCATTTTAGTAATATAATAAGTTAATGTTCCAAAAGAAGTAATACGTGACAATAACTTAAATAACAGTGATGCACCGAATTCATTAAGGAGACCTTGTCATAACTTTTCAAAGGGAGATCCGAGTTACGCGTTATGCAATTAAGGCTTGCAGATTTAATCTTAAAGTCGTAATTAACCTTATAAAGTATGTAAATGAAGGCGTTCCGCTACGGCATAAACAGAAGCGCGTTGATGTCTTTAATCGCATGACAGAATTGATACTCAAAAGCTATATGCTCAAAGGTTAATCAATGATAATACAGGAAGATAAATAGGTACGTTAATAAATACTACACATGGCCACTACTGCCATATAATTATGGAACCTACCAAAATAATCACGGTAGTACTTCCGTCAATAAAAAATGCATATTCTATTAGTTTTATCTCTAACCTACACACGGTTCACTGCTGTGCGCGGGTCTCCTCTCAGTATGATAGAGCTTGGGTTAGTTCCAGTGCGAATTGGGAACTTCACACACCATCGAATTGCTAACACAGGCGTGTGGCTCAGGGGTGCAAGCCCGGGCTCGAATCCACGATCTGCTTCGATCATATTGTTGACTGATTATTTTTTCATGCTCTGGGTCGGTCCCCGTAGCCCTCAATACTGGCGACGCTAGCTAAAATATGCAAATTAGGTAACGAAAACTAAAACTTTCAGACGCATGCTCTGTCTAGTTAACTGCATTAATGTAAATTTTAATGAGTTGAAGCCAACGTTAATTTAAATAAAGGTAAACACGACGCTGAAACGAATTAAACGAACTAAGTTTTACCTTGGCAGGTTATTTAAGGCGATAGATAAGATATGGAACAGCATATAAATAACGAATAAAGATGGTTAACTCATCATTCCTATCTTGATACTTTTTTGTGTATATGAGAGTAACAAAATCAGACGACTTTCATTCATTATGTTATGAAATTAGAATTTTATTACATTCACATTCCCACGTGATATTATGAAATACTTTTAAAATTAGCTACTCGTATAATATCTTCTCTTTCAACGTCCTGTCTTCTGACAAATGAATCATTTAACATTCAATTGAGAGCTATAGGATACAAATTCTTTATCTTGTAAATGCTTACAAAACTATTGATACAAATATAAAATATGCATGCTAGAAAATAAAATAAATTTAGACCGTTAGATCATAGGATAACAGAGTTCGCAAATGAATGTAATAAAGTTCTTGAAAACTATAAGGATAAAAATAATGTGTTCTTCATTTATGCGCTACGTGTGAACTTCCAACTATAGTTTTCATTTGCATTTGAGAAATAACGACAAGAATAACAAAAGCACGCTTAACTGGACTCTGGGGACGCGTTTAATGAGCGTTTTTCTTTTCGTTTAACTCATTCCGTTCGTAGTGTTGTAATACGTAAATAATTAAAATAATAGAAACCTTAACATCATGTCAGGTCATGACGAAGAGAAACAGAGATAGAACTTTGGGATGATGTGATGCAAATGCAACCCTTGCAGGGAATAAGATACCTTTACAAAAGAAAATTTAACCATTCACAAACCTTCAGACAATTAAGTGATCATTCGACGGATTAATAAAAACATGAATTTATTTCGATGGATTAAAATAGTGGCCTTGGGATGCGCTCGCGCTTTTCTTGCTCAAATGACCATCCAAATAGAATTTCCTCAATCCATTTCGCTGGTTGTTCGCAATTGCATTTCCAAGAAATGCAGCGTCACCTATAAACTCGTTTATACCACGTAACAAAAAGAAGTATTATAGCGTGGTTTCGTTCGAAACTATAGGAAGGGAGGATGGTGTTTGTACAGACGTACCTGTTAAAAGTTAATCTAATACAAGCACGATGTGTGTTCTAACTAGCTGGGCATCAAACGGCTGTGATTTTGATAAATTGCATTTCTATTTAATACCTAAGTATGAAAAATTTCAGGAATTAATACTTTAACGGTATACATTTGCGCATGGACTTCTTAGTATACTACAAAAGATATTATAAAAAATATGCATTATGAGCTAGGCTAAAACAACAACTATAGATGATTGCAAATATACAAGATTAATTGACTATACTAGAACTAAAATAACATTGAAAAATAGCTCCCTCGCGGCGTAGAGCCAAAAATGCTGGCAGCATTTCCTCGCTGTATCGCAATCGCATTGAGGTAGGAATGTTTTTTATGTTGCCTTTTTATAGAGTTTGCATCTGTTTTAATTAGATAACAATGATGCGCGGAGCCGGCGGAGCGCTGGCCGTCACCCTGGCGGCGCTGTTAGTCTGCTGCACTGCCGACCCTCACCAGGTTCGTGACTATAATTATACAGTGTCTCTTGAAAATAATCTGGAACACTTCAGTAGATGGTTGGGTTAGTTTGATGGAACTCCTCCGTAAATGATGTTCAGGATTTTTATTCATGCTTGACAAATGTTTCCGTACATTAGTTCATGTTAAGTGTAAAGGACGTCCAAGGGTGTTCAATGAAACTAATCCGACCTCCTAAATATTCAGGAACAATTATAAGACACCTTGAATAAATACTCACCTATATACTTATTTAATTCCCGCGCCACAGCACGCTTCTCAAACTATTCCACGTTCGGCTCATCGCGCTACCACAATGTACAGCAATTGTGAACAAAGCATTTTAAATCCTCAACATTCATAAAAGAAGTCCCTAACCCCACTTCAATTAATTCTAAATCAAAATCTTAACAATAAACTCGATTGTAACTAGGAAATATTGCATTATATTCTTAATTACTTTTTAATCATAAACAACGTTCAGAATCCCTTAGGGAATTTGAACATAAATCAGTATTAGCAGAATGTTGTATACTCGTAGGTACATATAAATCTAGAGCCAGGATAACTTCCATGTTTGTAAAATGTTCCGTTAAATTAGTTGTGGGACCCAAGACGAAGTTGCTGTGGTGTATACTAATGCTTGTTACACTGGGGTATCGTGCCGGAGCAGAACAAGCCACTTTGAAAGTGTTAATTCATGTTGACATTAAAATCTTTACGAGTCTATTTTCAGTTTCTACTACCACAAACATGGTGCCCATTAAAGTGTCTAGGGAACTAACCAATCACGTATGAAATTTTGGACACGTTTTAAACAATTTTTTTACGCTGCGATATACATGACTCAAAACTGAATCACGAATTTTTTTATAACAAAAAACACAAATCCAGAAATTCAGAACAAAGTATGACATATACGTGTTTGACTCATCCAACACTTCATTTCCGCGTTAATTTATCAAAGCTACTTCAAAGCCAATCATTCATATCTCGAACAAACAAATACATCACATCGCCTCCAGTAGAATTGGCAAAAATATGCCGTCGGTATTAAGACATTTACATTTCTCAACCCTAATTTGTATTTAGATAGATATTTCTTTTGACGTTTACGAGACAAATTCTTAGTGCTCTCGGCAAAGTATCGCCTGACCTCTTTTGCATTTGTTCTGAAGACGATCGAAACATAATATTCATTAACTGGGGACTATTCGAGTCATCAAGAGCTTTGCGGGCGCGCAATGTCGCGCAGAAAATAATAACTAGTTAAGCTCCCAATCAGATATTTAATCTTCGGGCTTGCCACTCAAATAACAACTCGGACTACGAAGCTTATGTTGGCTTTTCCACATTTTCCTAACAACCAACGGAGCTTATTCCAAGGTTATGCTTTAATGGAACGAGTTAATAAATCGATATCATTTGTGTTACAACATAATCTATTTTAAAGTAGGCATAATGTCGTAAACGACTCTTGAATAATTCGTTCTTCACTCAACGTACTTATCGGAACAAATATCACAAAGAGACATCGTAGATAGTGACTGACAATATATGTTTAACTTGTATTTACAATTCTTTGTATATAAGTTTAATGAATAAATATCTTATTCAACAGGAGCAAGATGTGAGTGCCGCCGAGCACAATGCAGACCGCTACGATTCCAGTGGTGAGAACTCGATCAACTAACTTAAAATAATCACAGAAATTTCCATACAAAATGAGACTTTAGTGTTTCTTTGCACACTGGGAATGCTAATAAGATTTCTTCCTAACACACCCCTACTAACCCCACACTTTGGGAACTAAACCTGCATTTAAATCACTTACGATCACCAAACTTTCAATATTTCTCACATTCTTTTATTTTTGTGTACGAACACCAATCGCAAACCGACCGGTGTTTTATTAATCGTTTAACCCCAATGCACTACTCGAGACATATTATTGAGGTATTTTAATGAATTTGCACTTGTTTTGTCTGTAAATACACCCTCCTGTTCGACACCATGTGTTCCTCTCGGTGATGGATCAGCGCACTAATCACTCACAGAACCTCCGCACGACGATTGATCACAACGCTTTTGTGCACTGTGCATCCGTTTTCCATTTACAATGGTGAGTACTGTTTTCTTGTAAATGCACTTTACATTTTGACATGTTTAGGTCTAATCAATTCAAAATGTAGACTAGCGGATTTGTTACAGGATACAAGCAAAAAGAAGAAATAGAAGATTTTATGCGGTTCTTAATGCAATACGACAACAGGTTTGGGGATCGTAATTTGGCTGGAATCGGAGGAACCACAATGGTGGGCAGAAACCTAAATGGGGTTGGAGGATCCACTCTATTGGGGAGAAATCTAAACGGGGTCGGAGGATCTACTTTGCTGGGTAGAAATCTCAATGGAATCGGTGGATCCACCATGTTGGGCAGAAACCTTGACGGCATTGGCGGCTCGAGCATGCTAGGACGAAACATAAACGGCATCGGTGGGTCGACGCTGCTCGGAAGGAATTTGAACGGCATCGGAGGCAACACACTCTTGGGCAGAGACATCTATGGCCAGAGGCAGTCAAGATTCGTGGACTCCCTGGGAGGCGGCAACTTTGTCCGTAACCTGGATTCTCTTGGCGGTGGCAATTTTGTGCGAAACCTGGACTCCCTCGGCGGCAGCAACTTTGTGAAGAAGAACCTCGACCAGCTCGGCGGGCCGAACTTTGTTAAGAGAACCCTGGACACTCTGGGAGGCGGGAACATGGTACGAAACTTAGATTCACTCGGTGGGAGCAACTTTGTCCGTCAACTAGATTCGCTCGGCGGCGGCAACTTCGTTTAATCGGCCAAATAATTAGTTATTATTAAAATTCCCAATACCACCTGAATTTGTTATTGTATATTCTCAAATCGTACAACGCAACATGTGATACCTTGAAAGTATTTTTGTTTTCCTGTCGTTAGAAGTTTGATCTTAACAAACTATAATTATCTTAGAAAATAAAGTGATTGCAGCCACTTTCGTTTTTTATTCCCTTTTCTTCGGTGCCTTTTGAGGTAAGATATGTTTTATTTTTGTAAAATTTGAGCTGTCTTTTTTTTGAGATGTCTAATCTTGTTGATGTGATGTGGCTAGGTCACAAAGCCCGTAGCGCGGACGGCGGGAGTTTGGTGCGGCAGGTACGGGAGTCTCGCCACGGACTTATGCCGTATCTATATTCTCGGCGATATGACAACAAGTAAGTTGTAGGAAATTTACTCACATTTTTAATTATTCAGTGATTTATCTTTTAAATATCACATTTTATCACGTCATCTTACCTTTAAGTAGAGTTCGCTCGGTAGGTACACACTCAGAATTTACTTCGATAAATCAACGTTTGATTATTTATTCCGTAATTGGCTAACGCCTGCATGTCCTGCGACTTCGTTCGCGTGGACTTCACTTTTATTAGAGTGGTGAATTTTAAATTAACTAGAAACATTCATTGACAATAATATTTTCTTCCCGACATCTAATTTTAATGAAATAATGTCTTCATTTTGCTCCGAGTTACGTTAAATCTACTTCTGATAACGCCATGAAAAAATCTGTCAATAACATACCTACTATGAAAAAATTACAGACAAAAGGACAGACCAACAAAAATCCTAAAATTAAAAAAAATCGTTGAAATTTATTCTATCAATGATATTTTTTTAATTACAAATGAGCAACTCAAAACAAATTTACATTCACGTTTCTGTTTGACTGCAAATGTCGAAGCAAATCAATGATTTCCTCAAGATCAAGAGTTGTTCAAGTAAACAAGTTTTCTGGGAGGCGTCGCTTTGAATTACTTTCATTAGGCATCCAGTGGGTATACATCGCACAAGATGTCATGAGAGTAAAATCATTTTGTCGGCATTAGGATATATTCCGCCAATATTGCTCAAGTATTGGATTGGGCTTTTAAGGGTGTTTGCTCTGCGCGGGGGGTAGATTATTCAGATAAAGTGTTTTGTGCCCTGCGGGACTGCATGTGAAGGCTCAATGAAGTGCATGTAATAGGTAAACTTTGTACAAAGCAACAAACAAGGCTCCCTTTTGAAGTCTTGATTTTGACAGTATGAGGCGTTGCAGCCAAACTTAATAGTGTTTATGTGTGCAAAACTTAGTCGTTAAATCTGTAGCCATATTGTTTAACGCATGGGCGCTCGCAATCACATTTTCCATGTCTTTCTATACTTAACTTATACCGTTTGACTGAAAGAAATGGTGAAATGTGATTATGGATAAGGTGATTTGTGATTCCGTATGCATATGGCTTCTGGTTTAAGTTTGACAAGTCCAAATATTTTTACACTAATAAAATGCGCTAATGTAACTAAAACTAGATTCATTTTTGCTAAAAGACAATGACGTACAGAAAACTTGTATATTTCCAATGTGGAAATGTGGCATAAGAAACCGATTAATTATAGTAGATATATACTTACTCAAAAAGTGAACCATTTAGTGAATAAAAGATAAAATTAAACAAAACATTGACATTTTGCCAATGGCCATCCTACGCAAACTACCTTTGCACCTTTTAAAATAAAAAACGACCCTCTTTTTGTTTGACTATTGTTAGACAAACGTTTCCTTTTAACTTAGTTAGTTCAAGTTTGGGCATTTGGGAAATGCTTGGCGTAGATATTTTGGTCAGCTCATTAAAATGTTGGGCATACAAAACATGTAATTTGAAATTAAAAAATCATTTGTAACATCGAACTGTCGTTTTACATGTGCAATTTGTTCAAGTGTATTAGGACAAGGTATTAAATGGTTCAACATTCCGTTGGCCATTTGAATATTTCAGTACAATCACACGGATATTGACAGGGAAATTCGTCAGTCCATTAGTTACGCTTATCAGCCACTCTTGTCAAGTAAAGTCAGCACTGGCTCGTTCATTACCTCCCCGCCCCAATATTGCCACGGGTCCCCTTCTGTTTGCATACATTGAGATAACAACTGTACATTTCAACAGACACTCCATGCATTTGAATCCCTATTCGCTACGCACAATTTGTTTAGTTACAAAGAACACCAGAATAAGATGTGTATTTTCCTAACTTATTGCTTGTCTTTTTTATAGATTTTTTTATATCTGATCACATCTTAAGGCACGAGGCTCTCCGTTTATGATTTCCACAGAATAATTTCCCATTATTTTTTTACTGTAAGGCATCAAAACTGCCGGGTTAACGTGAATGACCTTTTATAGACTTTTATAGATTTCGTAACAAGTCATTCATTAATTATGAAGTATTATTATAGGGAACCATCAAGCATCCCCATTTTGTACCTTTTGAGGGTGTTTTAAAAAACATATGTACACACTCAATGTGTAAAAGTAGTAATCCTAGTATTAGGTAGTTTTTTTTTAATCTAAGGTATTTTAATACGTGTTTGATTGCTAGCCCGTACAGCAATAAGCAGATGTGGACGCTGGTAGCGCCCGACTACGGATTTTACGGAGAGGGACTCCCTAAGCGCAATTTCGATGAGATCGACCGGTAAGTGAAGATGTACTTCTACATTATATTCTCAATGCAGAAAAAGTAGGAAAAAGTATGAAGAATCTTAGTTTAATTAATATAATCTACGTCAGAAATTCTAAGGAAGACACGCTAGCTGCTAGTGCTCATAACAATGTTGTAACAATGCAATTAACAGATTGTTGCAGAGCCATTTCACAGTGATTAAATGATATTTCGACAAATACCTATGAGTATGTAGTAGATACAGAGGCTTATTTCGATAAAGTTATAGCTCTCAAATCGAGTGGCTGTCCCATGGCTGCCCTAACATAACGTCAAGGTGGTCCTACAAATTCAATTAAGCGAATGTTACGTGAATTACCATTAATTAATTCGATTAATGACCTGACGTGCATGGTTTACAACTACAATTTGTGATATTACTTACGACTCTACTTTACATAAGTAATGTAAGCATTCTGGACATTTCGAAATGATAACTGCCATGTTTCGATTCATAGCACAAGAAACTTCCTTTCGAATGTTTAAGCACTGATCAGTGCAAAATTGAAGGCTATGTTTTTCTATGTTTATTTTGATCTGTAAGATTGATGTTACTTAAATCAGAAGAAACTATATAAGAAGTAGGTTTTTTTACTCTCTACATAAGTGGTGCACGATATTTCAGGAATGAACAAAAACAGTTTTTTTTTTCAAGTTTAGGAAAGCTCATTCTGTCGTTTACAATAAGTCAGAGAATAGCAGCGTGCTTGTTTCAAGTATGACGTTGTACATATACCAGAACTTCACACTGTATTTACTGATTAAAAGTATGCTTCTAAAGAATGGTTTTGCTTAAAGAGATTATGCACTAACTCAAAAGATAATAAATTTATCAAGACAGGAATCAAATTAAAACGTATCTAATAATATCTTGGGCACGTTTTATAAACTGGCAATCAAGTGTTGCTTAGCTGCAAGCAACGCTCAAGAAAATAGCACAGGACTATCTCATGTGTGAGAACAATAAACTCTGTGATGAGCTAGCTAGCCCAAATACGCTGCAATGCTCATGCATTTCGTATCCAGGTACTGTCAGCCCTTGTTTACGTAAAATTTGCGTTGATTTTTTCATTCTATATTAATTAAAATAAAAAATAACCTACTTCTCAAACTGTTGCCTTTTTATATCTTCCTTATAGTTAGTATAGTTCAGTAGACTTTAATGTGTACTTGGATTTTGGATTCAAGACTAGCGCACCAGGACTGTGCATAGAAGCTGAGAGGCTGATAAAAGAACCAATGAGATTGCCTCATTGGTCGCTTTACCTATTCACAGCTCTGGTGACCATTCAAAACCAACTTTATAGTACGAAAGTTGAGTCATTCGTTTCGCAGGTCGGGCCTGGACAACTTCGTAAGAAAGCGGAACTTTGACGAGATCGACCAAACGTCAATGCCGTTCCCGTACGCCAAGCGGTTCTACCACATGTTCGGACCCAACTACTTGGACTCGCCTGTGTAAGCTAAATAAATATCTACACTGTGTCTTAAATTAATCCGGGATGCTTCAGCACGTGATTAAGTTAAGTTAGTGTAACTGAATACCTCTGTAAGTAAATGTTGTTTACGTTTTTGATTCCGGTTGAGTGTGCGGCATCACAAAAAATATGATGAAGATGAAAACCCTTAACAGGAGTGTTCAGTCAAACATTCTCAGCACTTGCTCTGTTATTCCAGAACAATTTTAGGACACCTTGATTCATAGTATTGTAGAATAAATGCGCCAACTCTACACGTAGCACAGCGCAGAGGGCTACGCCGTAAAACAGCAGCGAAACGATTACATGAAAGTTTTCTTAGTTACCAAATCACTGAGGAAGAAAACTTTTGACAAACTTATAATCATTTTAAATTTTAAGCATACGTATGTAAAAATGTATGAAAGAACTTTATTTTAATACAAATAAATAATGCTTACTTGTAACTCCGGTTCATAATTTGGATAACAGAATATTTAATTTTGTGCATTACCTGTTATCACAATGGCATCAGACTTTTAGTCGTTGAAAAAAACACCAAGATAATAATAATCCCCAAGTCACTGCATTTTTACCACACTTTTCTGCATCCCTGTCTTTGTCTGCTCTAAATACTTACGAGTAACTAGTCATAAATAGATCTCACTTCGGGATCTCGACTCGAACGTTGTAACTTTTTGTTTCCCGCGGACCAACCGTCGGCATCGGCCAAGCAAATGTTTGTTTTCCATCATCAAGTATCTTGTTTAACTTGGGTTTCAGCTTCATTTAATTGTATCCTTCTGGTTGGTCGTTACCTTGCAATGTCCTTCCGTCCTTAGGACTTTGATGTAATAATAATAAACTATCGATAGAATAAACTGGATAATTCTGTTAGTCGATTAGGTATCCACAATAGTATTACACAACGACCTCTTTCTGAACTTAATAATTTTTTATTTAGCTTCATTAGTATTAGAATACAGTTTAATTAGTTTGACTCTGCGTTTAATTTAACCCCAGGTGGGGGAAAATACGGTTTTAAATTTTTGTCACAATGTACTTGTTAGTTGGAAAAGCCAGCATTCTACTGTTAGTTAGTCATTGCTAGATTTTGCAATCTAGTAACTTTATATCTCCGAATTAACAACAAAATATACGAGTCATCAACCCTACCTAGTCACTTATAACTTTTTTTTTAACTCTATACTGGGCAAGCAGCCCCTGAGCTTATCACGAAAGATTTCCAACAGCCCCATGTTTTCAGGTCAATCTACGACAAGAAGAGGACCCGGCCGGACTACCCCATGGACGAGATCGACCTGTCCCACTTCCCCATCGGCTCCAAGCGATCCATGGACTCTTTTCCCCTGGCCGCCCGCGCCTTCCGCTAAACCGACGACGATTCTGCCCTTTCTGTGATGCCCTTTCAATTAACCCCTTGGGAATTCCATTAGGGTACGAGTTAGAGTAACACCTAATGGGTTACAAGAACTAGTACACTAATTGATAGCTCCTATTTTACTTTACGGACTGTACCTTTTATAACCTCAAAGCCTTTTATAGCATTGCAAAAGTTATTTTTACGAAGAAACTAACTTTATCAATGAGAGTATTATTTATTTAGTCTTACCTATCTTAGGTTATAGTGTAAACTGTAATAGTTCTAAGATAAATAAATTATATGAATTGTACTCTTTTCAACTGTTAATTAAATAAACGTTAGTTACGAAGATATTGAGAACTATCATAGATAACTTTAAACTATTGTTAAGGAGAGGGAGGTTTTAATCTCTAGATGTTATATCGATATTACGCAAGATTATCCAAAAATATACTTGTAAATTATTTTTTTCATGATGTTTTCAAATAAAATGCATGGCATGTAATTTTTTTATTAATATTATTTTTATTATAAATGAATTGATTAAAAGTCTTCCGTCGTTTTAATCATGGAACCACTTAGCATTATGTAGACTATTACATAGAGATGCCTACGAGATTGTGTTTTGAAGATGAAAGCCATGCGTCTCCAAGTCATAATAATTAATTAACAATTTATGCTTTATACGTGAATACGTATCTTCCACCTTCCACGCACAAATGATTTTGTTTGATATATATAAATTTAGTTGAATAACTTATGATAATATATATTAGAACTAACATGAAGCAACATGATATTATACTAGCTGTTGCCCGCAACTTCGTCTGCATAGAATTCGCGTATCGCTATCCTTCAGGAATTACGCAATTTTCCGGGATAAAAATTAGCCTATGTGTTATTCCAGACTATAATCTATCTATGTTCCAAATTTCATCCAGATCTGTCCAGCCGTTCTGGCGTGAAAGAGTAACAAACATCCAAACATCCATACTCACAAACTTTCACATTTATAATATTAGTAGAATAACAAACAATTTACCATTTCAAGAAAGTGACTGTGATCTAGTTAAGCCTTTCATACAAACAGCATTCGAAAACAAGGAAACGTTAACAAAGTATTTTATCAAAATGATTTGCCGAGGCCTTTCAAGCTGCGCACTGAAGCAAATTAAAATTATTTCAAAATGTTTAAGCAAATATTGAAAACAGTGGTGCCCTGGTGGCATTTTGGGACTCTCTGATGTTTAAATATTTCGAAACCCAATAACTTACGTTTAGGTGAAAAACTTAACTAAATGACGTGTGGTATGTAGTAGGGTGCAGAACTGATATGTGACTTAAGTCATTTTTCTAATTTGGAACTTACCGTAGGTTTGACAGCCCCAACTAAGGTTTCTACCCATTTCACATACTTATTTCACATAGCTTACGTAATATCAGGAAAACGGAACATTAAACAATACGGCCTACGATACCCACAAGAACGTATTAAACTCTTCTCAAAGACAATCGTTGACGTTCCGTGCACGATACGCGATGGTAATTGTTCGGTGACGGAACGGTCTAATAGGCAGTCTAATACTTTTCAATACAGACATTATTGTTGAAACCTCTTTATAATGGACATCAGATTTTGTGTTTTTATATTGACATTGATTTGAATGACTTTCAAATACACAACAGGCTCTACATTATAAAATTGTTTTATTAGGTTATGGGAAAATTATTCCAAATAATTTTATAATCCCCTTCTGTTTTTTGGGATTAAGTTAAAAACGTTTTATATTGAATTTTGAATTTTCAAACAATATGAGTGTCCAAAAGTTGGATCGCTTTAATATTGAAAAGCTACGCGGACTTGACAATTGGTTGGTATGGAAGTTCGATATAAACCTGCAACTTACTATGCATAAACTGCAAGATATTGTGAAAGGCGTCGAAACTGCTCCTCTACCCCTAAGACAAGATGCGTTGGCTGAGGAAATTACAAATTTTCAAAAGAAACTTACCCAATACGAAGAACGCGACGCATTACTCCAATGTATCATCGGCTGTAGCGTCTCCTCAGAGCCTAAACGTCACATACTCACTGCTAAGTCCGGTAAGGAAATGTGGGATATACTTCACTCAGTTTATGAGCAGAAGAATGATAGAAGACTAGATTTGTTGTACTGCCAGTTGTTCACCTATTCGAAAGATGAAGCTGATGACATAGCCACGCACGTCTCGAAGTTGCAGGCATTATGGCAACAGCTCAACGACGAATTAAAGGAAGAAGGATCTCTCCCTCAATCATTGTTAATGAACAGGATACTGAATACCCTACCTTCAGCGTATCTAGAGTTCAAGAATGCTTGGGAGTCCGTGCCTAAGGAGAATAGAAGTATTTCTACCCTTATGGAGCGTCTGCGTCTTCATGAACAGCGTCTTGGAGACCTAGATTCCAATCCTTCTACTTCAACTGTTATGCCTGACAACAACGCTCTTCTAACAAATAAAAAGAAAATGAAATGTTCACACTGTAACAAAATTGGACATACTTACAAACAATGTTTTTTGCTTAAGAAAGTAAAGAAGCGAAACAAGAGCAACGAAGCTGTTCCAGATGATGGCGATGCATTCCTATCTCGACAAGATAATTCAAACTCAAACTGGATTGTTGACTCAGGCGCATCTCATCACATCACGTCAAACGCCAATTGGTTCAGAAGCTACTCTCCTTTTGATAACCCTAGAGCCTTGCGACTGGGAGATGATCGGACTATGTATGCATATGGCCAAGGAATTATTGATGTTGAAATGTCCGTCAACGGCAAGTGGAATCGCGCTCATTTAAATAATGTTTGGTATGTACCTCAAGCAGGACAAAACCTATTCTCAGCTGGTTCGGCCTTGGACCATGGTTATATGGAGATAGCTGACAAGGACAAGCGTGTCTTCAAAGACAAGAATGGCCAAGTTAAAGCTGTCAGTATCAGAGATGGTAATCTATATAAACTTTTGATGAAAGTAAGAACTGTCAATGCTTGTGTTGTCAAAGAAGGAGCAAGCCTACAACTTTGGCATGAAAGACTTTGTCACCAAAACAAAAGACATGTAAAGGAAATCCTTTCACGCAACGGTATCAAATTTTCACCTGATCAATCTGACTGTGATGGCTGTGTATACGGAAAGATGACCAGATTGTCATTCGGCACAAGGCAACATCGTGGAACCAAACCCGGCGATCAAATTAACGCGGATGTTTGCGGACCTATGTCTGAATCGTCAATTGGTGGAAAAAGATACTTTGTTGTATTCAAAGACGACTTTACTAAGTTCAGAAAGGTATATTTTTTGAAACAAAAATCCGAAGTAGCCAGTGTATTACCCAAATTTCTTGCTGAAATTAAAACAGCTGGTCATGTTGTTAAGGAGCTACTTACAGATGGCGGAAAAGAATTCAACAATGCTGAAGTACATCGTACTACAGAAGCAGTTGGCTTAAACCACCGTTTGAGTATGCCGTACACTCCAGAACAGAACGGCGCAGCAGAACGTGAAAACAGGATTCTTGTTGAAGCAGCGAGAAGCATGCTATACAATAAAGACCTTCCGAAGAAGCTGTGGGCCGAAGCTATTAATACTGCGAGTTACGTACTTAACAGAACTGGACCAACACAGATTGCGGGGAAAACACCATATGAGCTTTGGTATAATAAGCCAGCTTACATCGAACATTTACGTATTTTTGGAACAGAATGCTTTGTACATATTCCAAGTCAGAAACGTAAGAAGCTCGATAAAAAGGCTATGAAAGGTTATTTGGTTGGATACTGTGGAGATAAAGATGGCTATCGTATCTGGATACCCGAAAAGAATGACGTTATCATCTCAAGAGATGTACTGTTCAGATCAGAGACAGTTTCGACTGAATTCTGTAAGCTGCCATACGTTTTTGGTGAGCATGAAGATCAGGAAATATCTGAGGCTGTTAGCAGACAAGACAACATTCCTTTTAACGAGATCCAAGATGAAGCTCAATCACCAACTAGTAACACCAATGATGTTGAAACTCCTGAACTTAATCAAGAAGTACAAAGTCGCTATAATTTAAGAGATAGAAGTCTTATTCCTCATAACTCCAAAACAAGTTGTTGTGTTTGTCTTTCTGAAGAGGAACCTCAGACGTACAAACAGGCAATGGAGTCGAAAAACAATAAAGAATGGCAAACTGCCATGGAAGAAGAGATGAGTTCACTGAAAGAAAACAATACGTGGATTTTAGTAGAACAACCTGAAGATAGAGAAGCCCTTAGCAACAAATGGGTATACAAAATTAAAAAGAAAGTTGATGGTTCTATTGAACGCTTTAAAGCTCGACTAGTTATCCGAGGATTTAGTCAGGAGTATGGCATCGATTATCACGAAACTTTCAGCCCTGTTGTTCGCTGGGATACAATTCGCACAATGTTAAGCGAAGCTGTCATCAGAAAAATGCATATGACTCAATTCGATGTGAAAACTGCCTTCTTATACGGTGACATCGACGAGACTATTTATATGAAGCAACCTGTGGGATTTGATGACGGATCAGGCCGCGTCTGCAAGCTCATTAAAAGTCTGTACGGCTTGAAACAGGCACCACGCTGCTGGAATAAGAAGTTCTGTTCCTTTTTGCTGAAATACAAATTGAAGCAAAGTGAGTCGGACCCTTGCCTATTCATAAGCCAGGATCGGCAGCTGATCATCATGATTTATGTTGATGATGGATTGGTATTATCGCCTGATAGGGCTTGTATGGAAGAATTTCTGAGCGCCCTGACAGCAGAGTTTCAAGTTCGCACTTCTGAAGCAGGCTGTTATCTTGGACTTCAGATAAGTCGCCTAAATGATGGGTCGATATTTATTAACCAAGAAGCCTACATAAAAACTATTTTGAAATATTATAATATGTCAGAAGCAAACTCTGTGCTAATTCCGATTGAAAAAAAGTCAAATGTCAAATAATTTGAACTGCGACAATGACACGGACGTCAATAATTTTCATTACAGAGAATTAGTCGGAAAATTATTATATTTATCGGTTGTGAGCAGACCCGATATTTGTTTTGCGATAAATGTTTTATCTAAACATGTCGAGAAACCCGAAAAGTGCCACTATGCGATTGCCAAACGAGTCTTGAGATACTCAAAGGGAACTCAATGCCTTGGTATACTATACAAGCCTTCGTTAGCTGAAGAAAATTCTTTCGTGGCATATAGCGATGCGGATTACGCAGGAGACAAAGACACGAGAAGGTCGACGTCTGGCTACGTATGTCTGGCCGCAGGGGGAGCGGTGTCGTGGTCTTCAAAGACACAAAGATGTGTCACACTTTCAACCACTGAGGCGGAGTTTGTGGCGGCCAGCCTTGCTGCGCAGACCATTATATGGCTCAATCGCCTTTACTTGGAAGTCCGTGGAACAGAGGCCGTACCCGTAATTTACGTAGACAACCAAAGTGCCATAAAGCTGGTCAAGAACCCAGTGTTTCATTTCAAAACGAAACATATCGACACGCGGTATAAGTTTCTACGAGAGCTCTACCAAGAGAAAAAGGTAAACGTCCTCTACGTACCGTCAAGAGAACAAGTGGCGGATACGTTTACAAAAGCCCTGCCCAAGGAAAGCTTTGTCAGAGCACGAACCTCACTAGGAGTGGTGAGTAACCCTGATCTGATGTAGGGGGAGTGTTGAAACCTCTTTATAATGGACATCAGATTTTGTGTTTTTATATTGACATTGATTTGAATGACTTTCAAATACACAACAGGCTCTACATTATAAAATTGTTTTATTAATTATGTTGTAGCGGGCAAAGTCCTTTAAGCAACGTATGGCTCTTCCAAAGCACTAACATAATAGGATGTTCTACACAGTACCCTCCGTTATGTCGCACAGTCGGGCAAAAGAAGAGCAGGTGCAATGTCTCAGGTGGTTCCCACAACATAAGTTGAATGCTTCGGTTAACACGAAAGCTACGGCAAATTAAATCTGTGAGGCTCCATGGCAACTCTCAATCTGCACATACTTACCCGAATTAAATAGATAGAGCGATATTACCTAGTTGCTAACAAGTAATTAGTTGTAGAGAAGTGGCTAACAATACAAAAACTTTGTTATTTCCACTAACATTTTTTACTCATTTCGATAGGTGTTTTATGAGATTGTGTGAAACCTCTATAATTGTAATATATTCCCCTAGCGGTATCATTAGTTGCAGGTACGTAAGTTTAATACACTATTACGGCAACCCTCTAGAAGGGTGATGCACTGATAAGGAAATGCGACAATACAATTGCCACCAATGACAACACCGGAGCACTACAGCGTTGCCAGCTTAGATGTAAATAAAATAAATCATGAGCCATTAATTTCACCGGCTTTCTTACTCCCACACCGGAACGCAGAGCGCAAGCTATGCTGCTTGGCGGCAGGATTAGCGAACAAGATGGAGGCAGCGATTAGGATGGACCCTACATAAGGTACTGCCAACAGCAAATTACAATCCTGGACTCGGCGGTGCTTTGCTCGTAATAACTAGCCGCAGGCATCTCCATTCAATTTACCATCAAAAATAAAGCATAAAACATCTCTTTATCAGGACAGGAATTTACCTTTTAAAAAGAACAAACATCTCGCCTTCGTTTCAGTGAACCATTTCAAAATGTTTATGAGTTCTTGACCCCGATATTGCCCGACATTTTATTGCCTTTAACATAATTGAATGAAGTTGATAAATTACAACACAAATTACACATTAAAAACGGGTACTAAAATTGTTTTTAACACGAACTTTTCCATTCAAACAATCTTTATATTTAACATACCGGTGGGTAATTATAATATCTGAAAACTGATTTCAGAATTTCGCAAAATTCCCGTGGGATAAGAAAAAAAGAGAACCTGACTTGCTAATATAGTTTCTTGGTATTTGGCAGACATATTCCTTGATGATCAAAGAAGTGCACTGAAAAGGGATTTTTCAATTACCCCACGGAATAAAAGGACGGTATAGAAAATATAGACTTTGTATTTACTAGACATGATTAGATTAGATTAGATTATTTATTCATTCAATAAAAATTACATCATAATCATATGTTCTTTGAAGATCACGTAGGCGTCATAAGAAGGGATTTTTCGAATTTCCCACAAAACAAAAGGGCAGTTCTCCGAGACAAGCTGTTTTAGGTGACTTCGGTGGTAAATTTTTCTGCTGACTTTTTTATTGTTTCACCTCAAAATCTAAATACAGGCCTAAATTTAAAAAATATTAGTACTAAAGGCCTTCTAAGGATGAGATAAAAAATAATAGAAGTGGGTGTCCATGTAAGAAACGGGTTTATTTCGTTGAGATAGGTAGGTAGTATGAAATCCTTCGTGCTGAAGTACCACTCGCGTATGGCTGGTTTTTGTACATTTTCGATGGGAGAGAGGAAGAAATTTTAGCGCAAATTTTGATTCTGCGCGGACGAAGTCGCGGGCAAAAGCTAGTACAAAATAAATTTTAAAAACGCGTAAGTTGAACTAGATTTTAAGATTTTTTACTCCTTATGACCTCTGCAATACCTACACTGTTAAAATCTCTCGCAATGCTTACGCACGTCTTGTGTGTGTGTGTGTGTGTGTGTTGCTCTCCTATGGTACCCCAGTGGTACAGAGGGCCTTGTGCTTATACGTAATTGTGTACCAGCGTCATATACTGGGTGGGCGTCATATAAAATCGCTAACACATAGACATGGGGGTAGTTTTTCAAAGTTTGCGTAGTCCATTGCAGGAGTGCCAACGACGAGACGGAGGCCATCCGGATGATTTTATTTTTAAAAATTTAATTGCAATTAGTTGAATATAGTTAAGTTAAAACCAAGCCAAGTCAAATATTGAAATTGAATTGCATCCCAAGTAAAATAAATGCACGATTTTCTATTCAGAACTATGCACCCGTATACACATCAATTTTTTTTCATCACTTAAGCTCTGAAAGTAGGTTGCATTTAGCTTGAAATCCGAGTTGTAAATTCGATTTACATCCTTAGGGATGTAAGTAAATTTAAAAATCGAATGCTGCTCTTTAATGCGTAATACTTACCTCCAAACCGCCATGCTGGCATAATGCTGCTGGCCAGTGCTGGCTGAATGTGCCAAAGCCAAAGAGCGCGAGGCCATTAAAAAAAACAAAAGACGGTTTGGCGCGACAAATTTTCTTCCGCTCTATTACAAATTGCGTATTTTTTTTTACAATAATGACGAGTTCAAGTGACGATTTGGATTTTCCTCGCATTTGTGATGAAAAGTAGAGTGTTCAACTCGAGTGTAAATGATCAATTACACCCGCGAACTATAAGCACCCTCGCTCGCTTTGCTCGCTCGTGCGCCTAAATATCTTGGGTGTAATTGATCACTTACAACCCTTGTTTATCAATCTACTATTGTCGGCGAAGTCAATAACGATACATATTTTTAATATTGAACTTGGCTATCATTTCACATTTATGTTTTTGATGTGATATCTTCTTTCCCTAATCACACTATTACTTATTCTATCTTTTCAATGTTACACCTTTCATACTTCTTAACGCTCTCATTTCTACCGCATTTATTATATTTGCATACTTCTGTTTGATGCTATATTTTAATTTTCGAGTTACCACTCAAAATGAATAGTTGTATAAATATCCAGTGACTTACCACGACCAGAAATAAAAGTTGAAATTTCATTGCGAAGTAGTTGTTCTTGCTCTACTGGAACTGAATGCCGTTGGTTGTTGTATTTAAATAATTGATTCGACCATTTAATGCCATTTGAAATAACATCAAGCCATGAAATCAAGGCTTAATGGAACAAATTGGAACTATTGTTTATTTTAGCTCGATAACTCGTAAATTTCTATTAAATCCCACATACACATCCATAAACATTATTTTATTTTTTAAATGCTTAAAGCAAATTTTCCCATTAGAAAAAATTGTTATTTTCAATACTTAGGATAATTTATTTTCCAACAATCGTAGTTGGGAAACGGACTTCGGTAATCTTCTGTCTGTAACACTGTGTCTGAGCTAAATTAAGTTGATACCAATTATGCTAAAATCCGTTTCGTAAAATTTTACCCGACCTACGTAATTTATAAACGGTTAAAAAATGGGAAAAATATATTGGTACAATAAATAAAAAACAGCCGAAGGCAGTTAGTATGAGTTCAAACAACAACATACATCCGTAAAAAATAAATAACTTGAAATTAACACATCTGTCAGAAAATATAGGGCAATTTTTTCTATCCGAAAATGAAAAGAACCTACTCTTTAAATTGAGAATACCCGTGTGTCGTTCCAATTGTTTTGAAAACAAACACAATTCCGCATAAAATTGCCGTTTTAAGTCAGAGCATGTTTTTATATATTGGTTTCACAACTATTTTTTATTTGGAATTCAGGATATAAAAGGTCTGAGACGCCTTCACAGATATCAGAATTCATTGTCACAGTGCAGTTTCAACTACTTCTCTTCTTCGTGGTAGCTGTGGTAAGCCATCAATGTCGAATCGCTTTTGTTTTTCTATACTAATTAGATTACCAATATTATTATTGTGAAAATAAATGTCTCTGTCTCGCTGTCCGTCTGTTTGTTACCTCTATTATTTCTAAAAGCCGGTCAGATGATTGCTGGAAAAGGTCTAGTTTGGTACTTAGAAATGGTTGGATAGCGTCTATAGCCACCTCTCCCCCAAACCGCCTACGCGTTATATAAATGAAACCGTAAAACGGGATAAGTGACAACATATAGTGTGGTGTATATATATGGAGTGAGAATAAGAGAAATAGAATGCATCGCATACATACCTTCACTTTTCTATATAGGACTCTTCATCCTCACTCTCTCTGTCTTTCTACTCCAGGGCCAGAGGAGCTATCATCTGCTTCGCTTAGTTTATGGCGGCTGTTACACCGATATCTGTGGATAACATTGCTCTATGAATATGGTATACTCCAAACAATTAATCCCTACACATATATTTAATCACTCTATAGCCAACCCAGGAGAACCATCTTATCCGGTCGGAGGAAGGAACCCTAGCTCTTACATAAGCTCAGGGTAGTCCCCCTAAGGGGAGTCTGACCAACCAGGTCAGAGAGGCTATGGCGGAAAGCGAGCGACTGTGGTTGCCTGGTTCTATGTGTAGAGCTGAGTATGAAGAAGTGAGATCTTCCCATGCGCTGACCGAGTTTTTACTGACTACATTGGCCACGCATTCCGAGAGCCTACGTGCAACTCCAACACGTGCTGCCTTGGGGACACGTTTTATGAACTTGCGTCTCTGTTTTAAAAGTCCTAACTTGTTGCTGAGAGATACAGTGGCCGAATATCCGTCAGTATTACCACCACCAGTAGGACTCAATATCGATACATTGGTCGTTAGTTGAGGGACATGGCGGCGCCTGCAGTGATTGTTTAAGCCTCTCGCTCCTTTGTAGAGCTTGCGATCTGCGCAGATGAAACATTCGACCAGTGTATTCGTATCTGACGACGTATTTACTTGGCTTAACTTATATATACTTACAATTAGTAAAAAAGGTATAAAACTTAAAGAAAAAATATACATAAGAAAATTATCACTATATCACGGTTTCTTTTGCACTAAGAAACAAATTATGTGGTCGAAAACTCATATTATAATGTTTATTTTGCATATTCAATTTCACTGACAGAGCATCTGTTTTAATTAGACAACAATGATGCGCGGAGCCGGCGGAGCGCTGGCCGTCACCCTGGCGGCGCTGTTAGTCTGCTGCACTGCCGACCCTCAAGAGGTTCGTGACTATAATTATACACTGTCTCTTAAAAATAATCTGGAACACTTCAGTAGATGGTTGGGCTAGTTTGATGAAACACCTCCGTAAATGATATTCAGGATTTTTAATCTTGCTTGACGAATGTTTCCATACATTTATCGATGTTAAGTGCAATGCGTCAAAGGGTGTTCAATCAAACTAACCCCATCGGCTCCAAGCGATCCAACGACGAGAAGTGGTCCCGGCAGGCTGGCGGCATGGACGAGATCGATGCGTCCAACTTCCCCATCGGCTCCAAGCGATCCAATGACGAGAAGTGGTCCCGGCAGGCTGGCGGCATGGACGAGATCGACGCGTCCAACTTCCCCATCGGCTCCAAGCGATCCAATGACGAGAAGTGGTCCCGGCAGGCTGGCGGCATGGACGAGATCGACGCGTCCAACTTCCCCATCGGCTCCAAGCGATCCAATGACGAGAAGTGGTCCCGGCAGGCTGGCGGCATGGACGAGATCGACGCGTCCAACTTCCCCATCGGCTCCAAGCGATCCAATGACGAGAAGTGGTCCCGGCAGGCTGGCGGCATGGACGAGATCGACGCGTCCAACTTCCCCATCGGCTCCAAGCGATCCAATGACGAGAAGTGGTCCCGGCAGGCTGGCGGCATGGACGAGATCGACGCGTCCAAGTTCCCCATCGGCTCCAAGCGATCCAACGACAAGAAGTGGTCCCGGCAGGCTGGCGGCATGGACGAGATCGACGCGTCCAAGTTCCCCATCGGCTCCAAGCGATCTAACGACGAGAAGTGGTCCCGGCAGGCTGGCGGCATGGACGAGATCGACGCGTCCAAGTTCCCCATCGGCTCCAAGCGATCCAACGACGATAAGAGGTCCTGGCAGGCTGGCGGCATGGATGAGATCGACGCGTCCAAGTTCCCCATCGGCTCCAAGCGATCCAACGACGAGAAGAGGTCCCGGCAGGCTGGCGGCATGGATGAGATCGACGCGTCCAAGTTCCCCATCGGCTCCAAGCGATCCAACGACAAGAAGTGGTCCCGGCAGGCCGGCGGCATGGACGAGATCGACGCGTCCAAGTTCCCCATCGGCTCCAAGCGATCCAACGACAAGAAGTGGTCCCGGCAGGCTGGCGGCATGGATGAGATCGACGCGTCCAAGTTCCCCATCGGCTCCAAGCGATCCAACGACAAGAAGTGGTCCCGGCAGGCCGGCGGCATGGACGAGATCGACGCGTCCAAGTTCCCCATCGGCTCCAAGCGATCCAACGACAAGAAGTGGTCCCGGCAGGCTGGCGGCATGGACGAGATCGACGCGTCCAAGTTCCCCATCGGCTCCAAGCGATCCAACGACAAGAAGTGGTCCCGGCAGGCCGGCGGCATGGACGAGATCGACGCGTCCAAGTTCCCCATCGGCTCCAAGCGATCCAACGACGAGAAGAGGTCCCGGCAGGCTGGCGGCATGGATGAGATCGACGCGTCCAAGTTCCCCATCGGCTCCAAGCGATCCAACGACGAGAAGAGGTCCCGGCAGGCTGGCGGCATGGATGAGATCGACGCGTCCAAGTTCCCCATCGGCTCCAAGCGATCCAACGACGAGAAGAGGTCCCGGCAGGCTGGCGGCATGGATGAGATCGACGCGTCCAAGTTCCCCATCGGCTCCAAGCGATCCAACGACAAGAAGTGGTCCCGGCAGGCTGGCGGCATGGACGAGATCGACGCGTCCAACTTCCCCATCGGCTCCAAGCGATCCAACGACGAGAAGTGGTCCCGGCAGGCCGGCCGTGCCTTCCGCTAAACCGACGACTATTCTGCTCCTTCTGTGGTGCCCAATTGTTTCAATTAACCGCTTGAGAATTCGATTAGGGTACGAGTTAGAGTGACACTCAAATAAATAGAGCATTATGCAAAATAGGATTATTTTTTGAAATAAATACTTACGCTCCAATAGAGCGTTATGTTTGTAAAATTGAAAAGCTTTTTGTTTAGTTAGCGCTATCGAAGCTGTTACGGCCTGTTTTAAAGTAACTAGCTAATTTTAATTAAGAGTATTAGGGTTCTATAATAATTAAATAATCAAATAAATTAACGCGTTTATAAATAAAATAGGGTAGGTATTTAAAAAAAAATTCAACAGTTTAAGATTTTTTATTCGTCGGTTAGTAAGTATTATATTACTTAGTGAAAAATACTTTCGCCTGCTACGACACGTTCGGGAAGCTCTATTATTACATTTTATGGGATGAAAAATTCTCATCCGAATGAATAGTTATCTTAAATAAAATTGTAGAAGCGCGCGTCTATGTGTGCGTTCGTTTCAACCGTTTTATTCGTAGTCCTTACTGCTTTAGCTTATATATTACTAGCTTCTGCCCGCGACTTCGTCTTCGTAGAATTATACATAAAAACCTTGCTCTTGAATCACTCTATCTATAAAAAAAAACCACATCAAAATCCGTTGTATAGTTTTGAAGATATAAGCGTACATAGGGACATAAGGACAGAGAAATTTACTTTATTTTATACTATGTAGTGATGATATACTGTGCCTAATGGGTTACAAGAACTAGTAGGGGAGAGTGGGGTAAGACGGGGCCCTTGAGGTTTGATGTTAAATAAAATTGACCATAATGAGTTTTATTAATTTGTTTTATTCTTATCTTCTTTGACAATCCTCCATAGTTAACGTGTATTTGACTGTCTTCGAGAGGGCCGGTACCCGAGTGGTTGGAAGGAGGGGCGATTGTGCCTGTACCGGAGGAGGGTCGACCACATGACTCGGCTTCCGGACACAGGCCAATCGTCTTATTGGAAGAGACCGGGATGATGGAGCGCATCACAGTGGCGTAGCTAGGTAACCAAGGGCCCTGATGCAAATAAAAAAATGGGGCCCTAATACTATCTAAACTTTTTTTTTTATATATAAGAGGAGGCAAACGAGCAGACGGGTCACCTGATGGAAAGTAATCACCATCGCCCAGGGACACCTGCAAGACTTGGGGAATCACAGGTGCGTTGCCGACCCTTTCAGGAACAGGAAGGCTCTGGAAACTGGTTACGTTTTAATAATAATAGTTCGATCGAGATTTTCGGGTAAGGATTCGAGGGCCCCCTGAGCTTGAGGGCCCCGGGGCACTGCCCCGCCTAGTCCCTTGGTAGCTACGCCACTGGCGCATCATCGCCTCCAGGATCTCCCGGCACCTATCAATACGCCAATTAGGCTTCAGGGGAGGCTATTCCACAGTGGCAAGGTAGCAAGCTAGTTTACCGGTGATTAATTACTTAAATAGTACCTACAGTTGGAGCGGGTTGTTCTTGTAGTTATCTTTAGATCAAACACACGTTTCATCGGTCAACTGTCATGAGGCGACACTCTGAACAGCGAGAACTATGACTAAACTCTTCTCTATGTCTATTGTATAGAGTTACTTTGGGTTTGATGGATGACTCAGTATAAAGTACTTGGAGTATAAAGTACTAGAAATCATCCATTTAAAGTTCTAGTCCTTTCTAGCAAGTTTAAGGTATGATACGTTGTACATAGTTGTAGTAAAAAAAAAAAAAAAAAAACACCCTAGAGTGCTAGAAAATTAGGTGCGGATAATAATATTTTCAGGGTATGTAATTTATAACCTAGAATCAATTAAAACACTAGTTTTTAATTCGTTTTTAATTTAATCATACTTTAATCTGTTTTTAGTTTACCCTTTTGTAATTTTTTTTCATTAAAAAAATTATAAACAAATTAAAAAAATATATGAAATTGCAGATTTTAAATAAGAAACATAAATTATTGAAGTATTGTGTGGTATTTTTTTTTCTTACAAAAATAATAATTACCTTTACCGTCCAAAGAAAATCATCCTGCATTAGACACTGTAGTTAAGTATACTTTAAACTGATTAACAACGATGCAAACAATCGATCCCCAAAACATCCGCATCTGATTTTCTAACATCCTGTATATATTTCACCGCTATCGATGTTCCAAGTATCTTTTGCAGCATTACTTTACATGTTGCTAACGTAAGAGACGGGTACGCACGGCCTCGAACCACTACGTGAGAGCTTCCGTCCTTTCCCTAGGCGATACCACACGTAACAAGCACGCCTTGTCAAATAAAAACCATTTTTATATTGTAAATCATATTATTATACAGACGAAATAAACACAGAAAATATAAGTATATCCCTTAAGTATTTCCATTATTCTCCATATACGTAAAAAAACATTTCGTTCTAGTTCTAACCATAAAAGAATTTATTGAAATCTAAAATGTTTAGGAAGCAATGTTAAAAAAAAAAATTCTTATTAGTTACTGCTACATTTTTGTAGGTAATCTTAGACCGACAAAATAGTCGTCATCATTTCGCTGTTGGTTTAACATCAAATCAAATACACAGATTTATAGTATAGCTGTCCCCACCAGATACGAACCCGGGCTAATACAAATTGCTAAATAGATTGGACCGCCGCCGAAACAAATAAAACGAAACATTGTTCTACGAAATTTTGTACAAAATAATAAATACGTGGTAGATTTAAAATGAAAAACACAATTGTGCTTTGGACAGCCCTTTTGTAAGGTGTGTACCTAATTAACTTTACAAGCGTTTATGAATAAGGCGGTATGGTCTACATACAATTAAAGGAAAAATATTCAGGTAGGGGACGATGGGGGAATTACGGACGCGGGGTAAATACGGACTAACATGTATCTACTCCATCCCTGCCCCCCGCGTCCAGCAGCCGCGATCACGCGTTTCGTTCGGCCATCTTTAGTGCCCACCAAACACTCCCGACAGACGGCTGCGCACACGTTTCAAAGTAATTGAAATTTTTCATTTTTTGTGATTTTGATGTAATATTCGTATTTAGTATTTTGAGTGTTATTCAAAAACACTAAGTGTCAGTTGAAAAGTCATATTTTCTATCGATGGCGATGTTAATGACGAGTAAATAGCATGACCGTTGGCCTTGATAAATTTTGTTAACCTAAAAATTTTGTTGTACTTTTTCTAACTGGTTTGGGTCAATTGCGGACAAATGGCTAGGGGTAAATACGGACGTGTGACCCACCCTCAGAAGACTGGATTATGTGTTCCAAATGTAAGAATTGGGCACATGAGAATTGCAGTGCTGGGTCTTCTTCAAGAGGCTACGTTTGTGAATTCTGCAAATGAAATGAGACCTCGTCCGTAAATACCCCACGTTGTCCGCAATTAACCCAGCATAAATGTTTTTTTTTTGATTAAAATTTAATACATGTCGATTGATCTCATGTAATTATTAATGTTGATTTGATAGGTAAACAACTATAGTTTAACAATTACTAAAGACAGACTGATTATTATTAATAGTTTGAGTTTTATTTGTGATTCTGCTTAAGCGTCCGCAATTCCCCCACCTTCCCCTACAGTCAGCGTTACATAGTTTGAAGCATCCAAGTCAGCCATATAGTTTATCACACCATGGAAATAGCAAGGCGTGCCCAACTTTTTGGTTACCTTGGATTATTCATACTACAGGGTGGGTCTAAAATTTTTACACTTTTGAAATATCGACTGAAATAAAACACAGTTAAATGCAATTTATTTTTTAAAAATAACATCCAGATGCTCTCCGTCTCGTCGTTGGCACTCCTGCAATCGACTACGCAAACTTTGAAAAACTACCCCCGTTCTATGTCAGTGGGTTTTATATGACGCCCACCCAGTATATGACGCTGACAGTTACGTATAAACACAAGGTGTGCGTGAGCATTGCGAGAGATTTTAACAGTGTATTGCTGAGGTCATGAGTAAAAAATCTTATATGTATAAAACTAGGTCGAATTATAAGTTCTTTATATTTATTTTTATGGGCACGCTTCACATTATGTCGACCGTGCACACCTTGTATATTGCTCAAAAATGTTTAAGGATCAAACGCATTTGAAATTCTATAGGTACTTGACTAACCCCTAAACACTTTTGATGTGCGTACATGCGAGACCCTCTGAGCGCGAGGTACGATTCACATTTGGTCGGTTTTTTGTATGCTCGCCGTAACGTAGTGCATAAATTTAGGTCCTACCGTTTTTAACTTATGAATCCATAAATTATATTCAACTTCGAACATAAATTTTCATTAGTCTTTTACCGTTCGAAGAAAGATATAATGGTAAATAAAATTTGATGCCGATACCAGAGAAGTTTCTTTGGTACTAAGCGCCACTACCTGTGGACACTCGCAATACCAGAGTATAGTGATGCTTTGCCGGCCTAGAGGGCTAATATAGAATATCTATATGCCAGTAATTTACCGGCCGTCTTACTTTCCACGATGGAACACAGCCGCACAAGCACTGCTGCTTGGCGGCAAAATAAGTGAGCAAGACGGTAGCAGCTATCCTTGCACGAGGTCCTACCACCAGCAAAAACACACACATCTGTGTGTTATTTGTGTGTATATAATTTCCTAGATACCCGACTCGTTTTCATTTGTTTCTACCATATAATGACTGCAGCTCCGATCCCACCCCCCACTGCGCCGGCTCAGCCATAAACATCGCTGCAATATCGTCAAGCGAATAAAGTGCCGCCCGATTACGCCGCAACCTCAACATTGTACGCTTTATATCAATGGGGATTCGTTCAATATAACCAGTGGAAGTTAGCGCGTCATGGTAATAGAGTTAAGAGGAGGAGCGGCAACTTTGCCTATTCTTAGGTATAGTAATGAACAATTATTCAGGAGGCTGATTCTTAAAAGCTGAGCTCTTCGTGTAAGTTTTTTCTTTCGCTACATGCGTATCTTAAGCTTTCGGTTTACCAATACATGACATCCGTTTAAGACTTTTTACATACATACATAATACATACGCATACGTAAATCACGTCTTTATCTTTGAGACTTTTCGCTATGCCGAGACTTACAAAACTCAACTATAACTTTAGTTTAAACAGGTGTCATTTACAAATACATTTTTTTTGTAAATATATAGGTTTCTAGAGTCAGTTTTAGCTTAACTAATTTAATTCGGTTTAATAGTTTAATGTTTGTAGTTTTATTCCGAAATTTGCATAAAAATGTATTAGCCATTTGTTTACAAGCACTGCAATATCTTAAATATACTGGTCCTGTCCTTGGATCTCGAATACACTATTTTAACGGCTTTACTCGATTTCATTTTATTGGCACATCCCTACACCCAAGCCTGTGCCGTCGTTTTAATAATAAAAAATAATGATAAGTTTTGCTGAACATATTTGTTCATTTCCATTTTTTGTCTTAAAACATGAAAGAATGTTTTACGACTGTATACACGTCTCGCTTGTACCTTTATCAAAACCTTATTGACAGTAATATTACTTCTTCACGCTACAGTTTATGCGTTGGCTGAAACGTCTTTAGCGAAATTGGGCATGTTCTTTTATACCGCGTGTCTCAGAATTGTTCCGGAATACTTTAGGAGATGGTTGTGTTAGTTCAATTGAACACTCTTGTGTATGTTCACTTTGAATATCAACCAATGTATAGAAATGATTGTATAAACCCCAATTAAAAAAAACAGGAATACATTCAGGGGTATTCAGTCACCTGTTAAAGTATTCTAGATTTATTTAAAAACATAGCGTACCTATACAGGGCAGGGGCTGATTTAGTGGGGGGCACGGGGGCACGTTCCCCCCCGTAGATATATACTTCAAGTTTATTCCTAACAGTTTTTATGTGCCCCCGCAGAAAAAAATCCTGAATCCTCCCTTGAGTGTATATGCTGTCTACGTATTCCATCGAAACGAATGGGCCGATTTCGTAAAAAAACCTCAACCCATGGGCCCACGACACAATAGTGATAATCCATGTGGCTGACCAAGCCTCCGTCATCGTTTCTCAACCCCTAAAGCTCGGAGTTAATATCGTCGATTTTTGATGATTTTTACAGCTCACCAAGAAATCGAATTCAATCAATTAATTTATGATATTACATTGCGAGTCTCTCGTACTATCTCTAAGCTTATAAGATACTTTTAATACTCTAGATGGACCTCGAGCCTTGACAACTATCCACTCGGAGCTTGACCTTTCTTTCAAAGAAGATTAAATATCGAGTCTCTTTGAAGTTAATCTTATGATGAGCCTTTTGAACGAAACGAGTTTTTAATTGGTAAACGCTTAGGCCACAAATTCTATAATAATGTCTTTTGTTGAATTTTCAAACTAATTTCTAAATTATATCCGCTTTTTGAAACAACAATTTCGCCTAAAAAATATAAATTACGTTGAATTCTGTTCAGTTTATTTCAAGTTTAAATAAATTGAAAAACTGATATATATATTTCTCAAGCACACGTGGAAAATTGTAGCTAGCGCCTAAGTTCAAATGGGGAGAATCATTGACCTTAAAGCTGCATTACCTACATAACCACGTCCGCGCGGAAATCCTAATCCATATTTCGTGGCAAAACAATTAATAAAGTAACTAAATTGCTTTCCTCTGTTGTTTTAATTAAAATACCCATTGCTTGTGACGAGCAATACAAAAATGCGGGGCTGAACAATATTCCTTAATTGGTGGCAACTGATTTTGCCTTCCGCTATTGTTTAGGTACTCTTTCGATAACTCGTTATAACCTAAAAAAATGAAAACGCGAAGTAAACTGTGTACATCATGTTTTCTTACGTAATAAATATAAATAAAACAGTCGCTATATAGTCGATGTACCAATGTAGATTTTGGTGTCAATGGTTTGATGTAAATAAAATTGTTCTTTGATGTTATTCAATTTTACTTAGTTTACCATACCTAATTATTTACTTGAGGACCTTATACATCCAAAAAATAGTTATTTTAAATTCTTTGCATATGGTATTATTAGTTGCCTAAGTAGAATTTAATTATTGTAAATTTATTTATTTGAAAGAATTACTTTCTGGCAAGTTTTTTGAGCCCTTGCGGCACGTTCTTCTTGGCAATGATCGTATTTTCGAATCCGCTGGTGGTTTAAAAAAAAACATGTTAAACAGGACTGGCAGCACTTGGCAGCCCATTTGCTAAATAAATGTTGATTTTGATTTTGATATTTATTTAATTCCCTTATTTACGAACAATTTATTCTGCAAAAAAGTGATAATTTTACGGCACACGTGTGAGCCATTTTAATGTCAAGTGTTTATTTTACTGCCGCATAATAATTAAGTTCATCAAAGCAGTGAAATGTGAATTTTAATTAAACTTGAAACAGTATTAACATGGGCTTCCCATTGATATATTTCATATATAATTAAGCTTATTAATTGACTTTGTTGTCATTATAAACGCTTTTTCATGCGTTATTGACTAGAGGATTATTGGGCATTGGCCATATTTACTACAATAAAAGTAACTTCTTAACCTTTCATCTCTACCCACTTCATGTGGTCAGACAGACTAGACCTTTCTTATGTTACGATTTAGTTTGGATGGTAATATAATAAAGCAGTCATGTGGTAGATATTTTCAAGTGATGTACTTGCAAAATCGGGCACCTGAGTTTAAGTATATACTTACCTATTTAAATGTAGTATAACAATAACAATTTAACAATATAATTTAAGAAAATAACGATTAGTTAAAAAGGTCAATTGGAGCTGTAATTTACGTCTACTTTACTTGTATTTCAAATTCAGCAAAAAAAATCTCTACTTTCGAGTGGTATTTACACATAGTAGGTACACGTGCTTTTAAAAATCTACCCCCCGGTTGCAAGTACTACATACATATATACATACATAAATCACGTCTTTATCCCTTACGGGGTAGACAGAGTATATACTAACTTGTTTTTAAACCCCAACTTCTAAATAATGACATGCTCCGCCTGTTAATTCTCGCTGAATGCACAATAAACTTTCCAGAGCTTGTACTACTGAACAAATTAGCTTCCGGTTTTCGTATAGTCCGATACATCCGTTCGTAAATCCGTACAATGTCGAGTTTCACGAATGTTGACTTTTGTTTTTAACATTGATTACAATTCGTTCTTATCTCGTTACAACAGCAAATTGGATTGTGTCGTTCTCTCTCAAATTGGGATCTAGTATGACAATACCGGAAATTGTTTTTAGTTAAATATTTATTGATCAAGGTTGGTCAAGGGAAGGCGTGTTAACAAGATTTAGGTCAAGTTGGGTCTTTAGAGAACTTTTGAATATCGAACTATAAAACTTCTTTCGTCGCTTTGACTCGTCATATTAGTGTAATGTTTCAGGTGTTTTGTTACTGGTTTTACTAAACCAATGAATTACTTTGAATACGACAAATCCATAAGTAAGTACTAATAGAGTTTTGTAGTCATATGCTTCGTTTAACCTCGCCAAAACGACATTACGTAGGTATTTGTAGTATATGTAGGTTTGTGGTCATGGTCCCAGCTAATTGACAAAAATATCGTAGTAAAAAAAAATTGTCTGAATAAAGCTCAATAAAATAAAACGAATAGTATGAAAAAGGCAACGAACGGAACTTGAGCACTTTCATTTAATGTTATTAAATACGTTCTAACTACGATAGATGGGTTTTTCATAAATTAAAATATAAATATGTCAATTTTTTAAACTATGAATAATTCTTCATCATTCTTCAATTCATTTATTTTTGTTACTCTGCTGCAGCCAAGTAACGACAATAGCGAGTTCATATATAGGTATTGAAAACATTCAGGTACTTATCTATTCAGTACAGAACCATTAGTCAATGACGAACCAATCACAAGTCACTGCAGGTATAATAGCTAGTAACAAAAAGGGACGGAACAATAGATACAAAAACACTAACGAGAAAAACAACAGTAACAGATGGGGAGAAAAACAAAGTGGAAATATTTGAAACACCGGTAGGCACTTGAAATGAAGCTCGTGTAGAACGGCAATCCGTATTTGCAATTCACACACTCTCTCGGTCCACCTGGTAGAGTCTAATATGGTTTGGAGCGACGCATCAGCAAATCGTGTATTTTCAATTCATGAAAACTTTATTTTACACAATGCATGAACATAAAGTTTTCATGAAAGCAAAAGACAAGACTTAAAATTTAATACGTATTCATATTAATAACTACCGTATCGGAACTAGTTTTTGTAATGGGGTAGGGTTATGTTTTACGCGTGTACAAGTACAAGTATGTGTTCTTTAATTATTCCTGTGAAATGTATTTCAAGTCCTATGAATCATTTACCTATCTCAAGTTCTGCAATAGAATTTCGTTTGAATTTTATCCATCTGTCTATTCTATCTATATCATTATCATGAAATTTGGCATGCAGGGGGGTTTCGGGGGCAATAAATCGATCTAACTACGTTTCATTTTTAGAAAAAGTACTAAAATAATAGTAATACTTAAATTAAATTGCAGCAGGCGGAAACAATCAAAATTACAAATCACCGAAAAGCTTACTCACTAGACGTCACTTTTCAGTGAAATGTATTTGCAGCCGGCTTTTATTTTTAATTGGTTCAGTATATGACGATACGTACTGAGAATCTGCGTTCCTATATGCATTAATTTTTCAAGTATAATATAAAAGTACCTACGATCGAGATTCGTTTATCGGTTGAGGCGTCTCGTTTTCAAAGCATTTATAAAGTTTGATAACTTCGTGACAGGTAATTTGGTGGCAGCAGTGACAAGTGCTAAGTTATACGCGCTAGCTTAGATGTAAGTCCATTTATCGGAATTTTTATCTTTCGCTTGCACTTACGAAAACATAAAATAACTTGAGTACACATATCAAAAGTTTATTACGAAAATTATGAAATAAAAATAAATGTAGAAGGTTTAAGACCTTCCACCATTTGCATAATAAGTTGTGTTACGCTGATGTTATTTTATTTTCATTTGAGTAATGTGTACTGCATCAAAACTTTTTGAATTATTAGCATAAGTTTGTTTTTTAACTTAATATGATTATAAGTTCGGGACCACGAACTTTCTAATAACTGTTCTCGACTCTAAGTCAGCGACGAAACAAAGATGGATAGCTCGGGGTCCAGCTTAGAGGTTGGGACCAATTTGATCTCCGATGCATATCAAATAGCTGTTCCACAGCAAAAATAGATAAATTAACGTCAGTACGCTCAAAAACAAAGTAAAAATATCATGTTCATCAAATAAAGTCGTGAATGTATAATACACAGCCACGTTTATTTTACGAAATATAACAACTCGAGTGTATGTAGATCACATAAAACTTACTAGCTTGCCTTCCAGACTTCCACGATCATCTATGAATCTTAGATAATTTCGGAGTTTAGGTATATGATAAATTTGCAACTGTTTCTCTAACTTTGTTGGAGCCAACGTAAAAGTCACGGAAACTGTGTACTTACCTATTTATAGCAAGATAATGTAATTAAACTACACTTGCCTGAGGTCGAATTGGTAGCCCTGCTTCGTAATCCGTATACGGAATCCCGTAAAAGAGGTCCAAGAAAATAATCCAAGTAGTCAGCTGAGAAGGGTTGACCACGGAAGGAACGGATTTTAAATTAAGTTTCACGCAGTGTATATAACGCGAATTTAAACTAATCTGTCTAATGTTGCTTACTATAAATTTAATTTTGTGTTTTCAGAGTAGAAGCTTTAGAATTAGGCCATTCTTCGAATACATTATCAAGTTTCGACCGAAAACAAACTATACCTATCGCTCTACACATACGGTATATTTAGGACAGGTAGTGGGCGTACTATCATCCCGTTGGTCGAATTCGGATAACATATTGTAGGTACAGTTGAATCTAGATAACTTGGCTTGGGCCTGATGGAGAAGCGCTCACAGACTTGGTTAGCTGCATTATAAATCAGTTACTCACATTAGTTTTTTTGTCCTTACAAAGACGTCTTGAATGCGTCGTATGGGGACAATCAAATACTTTCACCACACTTTAGGCTTTGACTACGTAGACGTAGGTACTAAGAAGCTTAGGAAATATGTGCGGGTGGGTGAATTTTCTTATTTTAATATCGATATATTTTTACACTATTAAATTATAACATGTTTAACAAACTAATTAGAAAACTTAGAACCATAGGAAAATAGAAGAATGATAAAACGTGGCTTAAAAGATCTAACTAATCACTCTTTGCAGTATCTCTATGAAAACAAAGTATTTTTGGGTCAGTGATTGGTTGCCAGATACAGACAAACCATAAACCGCATTTTGGGGTGGCTATTTCGAAGCACGTTATTTTGATTGGTCACATAATTTGATCGCTCTTTTCACGACACCGAAATGGAATATTTGCATTCCATTTCGGTGTCGAAAAGATAATTAAATTAAAACAAACTTTGAGGTGTGATTTCCGCGGGATTAAACCGTGTATTTTGGGAACGTATGAAATAAATATCCGTTCCATTTAAAGCTGATACATATTTAATAATTAAAACGTAAACTTTTTGTAGCTTATTCAAATATTCGTTGCAAGTGTTCCAATTATGAATAAACAAGTATGTGAATATGTACTTATTTATGTTTTTTTTAGATAAAACGAATTAAATATGTATAAAATAAATTAAGGGATAAGTCAGGGTTTTCCCGCTCGGATTTGATATTATTGTCCAATGAGTGACTTTAAATAAAATCAAGAATATTTGATACTTTTGTTAAATTGAGTTGTGTTATAGAGGGTATTTAGAGCTCACGAGTTCATTAGAGAGTAAATGAATTGTATTTTTGAACAAAAAACATTTGTTTTTCTACTCCGCTAATTACCACCGATTTTGCTGAAAGGAAAAGGCTTTTTACTGACAGTGAGCCATCACAATACATCGTTCAATAGTGTCGATGATCACTAACTTTCAAGTTAGCACTCTATCATTAGACTAATTCACTTAATTCATAAAAAAGTATTCCTCAGGCCATCAAACAATGAATAACCAAAACCCAATCATTTAGTTTAATATTTCATGAAGTAGGTACAGTACACTTGAAATAATTTTGCACAAAAGCTAAAGATTTAAAAGATTTGGTACCGAACCCTTTCACAATAGCTGAGAAGTGTATCGAAATCAATTGATGTCATTTACCCCGAACGAAATTTTATTTTGATTTCGACCCGCGCCTTTTATTTGGAGAGCACTTAAAGTAAATCAATTTGGCAAAAAAAGTAAACTTAGTTACCATTTATAAATTGAATAAAGTATGGCAAGAATTAAAGTGAGAGAACTAGGTTAAGTTTGCCAGTTAATACTAGATGGTCCTAAACAGTAGCAAACCGGGGGGTGAGGTCAGGGGGACATGCAACCCCCATTTATGTATAAACAATAAGACAACGCCTAAGAAAAAGCTTTAAAAGAACACAAACAAATACATTTGTACATAGCCGACACCTATTTATATACTTTACGCTGCGTGTTTTAGTAAAATTCGTAATAATCATTCATTGTCAATCACTGAGAAGTGGTCTGTGTCCAGCAGTGGCACGTATACAGGCTGCAGATGACGATGAAAATGAATATTAAAATCCAAGCCAAATTCCTTCGAGAAAATGTATGATCATGTATTTACTATACATCACGTAGATATTGGTAAAATCATTGTAAATCATAAATATACTTACGCAGTGTATCGCTATTCAAATAGGCACGAGTATGTCTCGCTTACCTCTAGCGACGCTTTCACTGACAGAACAAAAGATGCATTTTTAAATGTGTCATTCGCAGACCACTGACCACGGACTTAAAGAAAATAATCAGTGTATGTTATACATACATAATTATGTTTGTTTCTCTGTGTCAACTCTACATTATTCTGTATGTATGTATGTATATATAGCTATGTGTATGTGAAACTTAGTCTGCTGCGAGACCGACTCGCACTTGGCCGGTTTTTTAATTCGGTATGTGTTTATACCTAAATAAAGTACAATACTTTAACACGCTCAAATTTTAATATGGCATGTTTTTTATAAAGCCGTTGCCTGTATAAATGGCCGAATGAGATTACTGTAACGTGCAACAGATACGATTACAGCTCGCAGACACCCGGCTCATGTTAAAACAAATCTTCCTACTTAATGTGATTTACGAAAAAAGAGTTCAAAACGTCTCAAATGTTTAAGGACCAGGACGCGTTAGATACAAGTACGTCAGGGTATTAAAATGTCGGTTCCAGTCACTCTAGGAAACTTTTAGGGCCTCATTCTAACGTTGCACCGGACAAGTGCACGGAGGCGCGGTGCAGTACTAGTTCGCTCAGCTGCACACTTTTCCATGACAACTATAAAGAGTGGAACTACCCTAGATGACAAGGTCTGAGATCTTACTTGGATCTTACACTGTAAAATGTGAGAATATCCATCTTTTGGATCAAGGGCAGGGCCCGCTTTTTGAAAGCACATCACTGGGAAGTATAAATCTGTCTATATCTTCAAAACAGCTCTAATTAAATTTTTGACTAGTTCACAAGATTAATGAGAGCCCTAAGTATCTTCTAAGCTACGTATTTCAAGTTCAGAACAATTTTTCACCACTTTCGAGAGGTATTTTCACACATGTGCTTTCAAAAATCGGGCGCCTGTTTCCAATTTAATTTTGAGTAAATTTTGAGTAAAAGCTTTCTTCTTGTGTGTTATTTGCTAAGTTATTTGTTGACTAAATATGCTTACATTGTCATCCAAACTACAAACATGCCGACTAAGTTACTCGTCAATTCGACGTGGATGTGGGCTATATTTGACCCTATCACTAATTCATGTTAAGTAAGAACTTGTAAATAATATATGGAAAATTAATTGAGTTTGAATTATTTACCTATCAGCATAGGCACAAGTCACTGTAGTGTGTCAGTCAAGTTCGCAAAACAAAAGGCGACCGATAAATACACGAACCATAGAACGCCACTATGTACCGGACTTAAATTTTCACCTACGCATTATGCTGAGAGACGTGTCCCTTTACCCTGGGCTCTATGCAGCCCCGTTAGAAAGATGTGATTATAATGAATTTATGTATGTCGTCATCATCATCATCATCAGCCAAAAGACGTCCACTGCTGACCATAGGCTCCCCGAAAGACCGCACTAAAGTCCGGTCTTGCACGGTCCTCGTCCAGCGTACTCCAGAACCTTCACCAGCTCATCAATCAGTCCATCTTGGGGGCCTTTCAACGTTGCGCTGCGCTACCTACTGCTACGCTTTATGTAGGTACTAGCTTCTGCCCGCGACTTCATATGTCAAGAATTACCAATTGACATGTTTATCGCTATCCCGCGGGAACTATACAATTTTCCGGGATAAAAAGTAGCTTATGTTTTAATCAAGGGTACCAGCTATCTTCGTTCCAAATTTTATCCAAATCCGTCCAGTCGTTTCAGCGTGAAGAAGGAACAAACCTACACACTCACATCGTCACATCCATCCATCAATTTAATACTCAGTCCTCACAATTTTTCTTATTTATAGTATCAGTAGAATGTACTCGTATGATAGCTGAAAGTTACAATAGCAGCTGCTAATGTTACGTACGCCGATAAAATAAAATAATTCTAAGCACTTCACACTACTTGCGTATGCAAAACAGAGCTCATCAAAAGTGCCCCAGGGACGCGTGATGTGATGTTTCAGAGTGTGAAGGATAATTCAATTGGGTACCGTTTGACTCGCTTACTGGCCGATCCTTCGTTCACACGTGACGGGGATCGCTCGCAGAACGTACGGAATACGTAAAGGGAATTCAGAAAGTGCTAAATTAAAATGAGTAGGATCGTTGAGAACTGGTTTGGAGAACATTAGCGGGGTTTTTTAAAGGACTGGCTACAAAACTACAGGTCAAATGTAATTTTCGTCTAGTGACTAGATTAGTAGAGCTGTAGTATTTCAAATTCAGCACAATTTTTCATCACTTTCGAGGGGTGTTTTTGAATTTTGTGCTTTTAAAAATCGGGCTCATTCCCTGAGTCGGAGATGGACAATACTAAAAATACAATGCTTTATTGAACACATACATACTAAACAATGCAGAAAACAGGACATCATTATCTCCATCTTATATACGTCTCACTGCTGGGCACAAGCCCTCTTATAATAAAAAGGCATGGATTATAGTTCTCACGGCGCCTTTCAGCAAGATGTGCGTTGAACGATCAGTCAGTCACAGTTGCCTTTACATATACAGACTAGCTGCTGCCCGTGACTTCGTCCGCGCAGAATTGAAAATAGCATATGACACTCATAAATAATGTGGCTTTCTATTGATAAAAGAATTTTCAAAATCGGTTCAGTAGATACCTATCTAAAGATTACCCCCTACAGCCTCACAACTTTACCTCTTTTTATATTAGTAGATATAGATGAAACAGCTTAGGTAGCCTACTTTTTTTTAAGTACTTGCGCGACGAAAGTATATGTAGTGAACTATGTTGATAGCACTATGCGCTAATTAAGTCACAAAGTTAAATGACCACCTGTAGCGAAGGAATTTAAGGGGTGCCAAGGTTCGTTATGATGGGGCTCAACGTCGCATCGCTGGCACAAGTCTTCTCGCGTTAACGAATATGCATTACTAGCTTCGCATTATTAAACTAAGTAGGTATACATATGTCTTGTAGGTACACCTTACTTTTGAATCAATCTATTGATGCCAACAGCATTAAAATCCGTTGCTTACTTTAAAAGATCGACGCGTACTTACCTACATACAAACAGCGTGGAGCGACTTTATAATATGTAAATTGATAGAAGTCAAGGACTAAATAAACATTTTTAACTTGATAACCACGCTGTTGCTTGATCATTAAACAGAACATTAAGTACGAGATTTTTGTGAGGAAAAGGAAACCTATAGTACTGTTGAATCGTATCTAAAATCGATAAAAACGTCAAATAAATAATTTATTTGGTAGACTAATAGACTGAAATAAAGCTCAGTTGGACAAAAGCGAGTATTTCACGACATATAAAATCCGTGAATTGAATTTGAAACGACCGCGGTCGTTCCCTTGCGCATTCCGACGCTCAAATGTCCAATAAAGTCACTCTAACAAGGCGTCTGTAGATTCGTAATAATAATGAAATGAAAGGAACGATTCAATAATGCATCACTTCAATATGCGATTACTACTACATTAGAACCAGCAGCTAGCACCACGTGTGTCTGCTACTCGTCGTGCAACGTTGTCTTTCGAAATACCATCACAGTCTGTAGGATACCTACATGTGCGGCACAAATGCTTAGCTGTAAAGTCATCATCTGCAGCGTGAACAGAGTCAAAACAATTTTTGTAAGACTAATTACGACATTAAAATGCAGCCACGTGGCCGGCCATACGGTGTAAAACAGTGACATCTGTTTTAAAGTTAACTAATTTTACTAATGTAGTTCACCTACTCTACACTAGATGGAACTACAAGTTCAGGGCCGTGACTGGGTGGTTTACTTTCTTTGCAGAGATGGCGCCACCAATAAACTGTTAACGCAAAATAAATTTATATTCAATAATAGAAATCATTGTTATTATTATTAATAAGTATCTCCTAATCGAAAAAATATGCTGGCTTTTAGATATAAATGCGTACGAAACCCTCAGCGAGAGAGACCGACTCGAATTTGTTTAGCTTATCAAAATTTCTGAAGTAATCTGAAGTAAAAGATTGCTTCAAAGCAACATTTCAATTTATAATAGCGAATGTTGTTGATTCAGTAAATAAAATTGTTTGATTTGACATAAACAAAACGTATTAACTGGTTGTATAGATATTATTTCCTTTGTCTATCCGTGACAATAAAAATAGTGAAATTCAGGTGTTCCTATCTCTTTCTTTTTTAGGCGATCTGCGTATCTCACTAGCGCTAGCTCAACGTTAGAGTTCTTTAACTGTACTTTTTAAATTATACGACCTATAGCAAATGGCATCGCATGAAAATGACAGACGAGTTGCTCAAAGTGAAACCTATTTTTAATTTTAATTAAGTAAATTCTAGAATAATAGGGTTAGGCATAGTGGTTTTTGATGGTTTAAGTGTCTCTAAATGTTTGTCAAATTGGTGTTACATAAGGCTTGTACAAAATAATAACCAAAACATCCAAGTATCAGATGTTTCCTTGTATATCAAGAGTTGTTATCAATAGCAATTTTATGTATTTTTGTTAGATTGCGTGATAAAGTTTGTTGTTTAAAAATGACGGACATGAAATCCCAAATAATGGCGCCTGTAAATGGGCTAGTAGACAAGTCCAAAGAGCTTCAGAAGGAAATTCTTATGGAGAAACTAAGATCTAAAACATCACAGTACAAAAACCTATCAGAGACATCAAAAGCCGTTCGTATGGCGCTGCTGGTAAGTATTGGAAAAAAGTTAATCGTTTGATTTATCTTGCATATGTCTTGTTATAATCTTGTAAAACTTTTTACAGGACAAGCGGTGGGCAGTAGATAGTCAAGACCGAATGATCCTTCAAAAATGCCTGGATAGTCTGCAGCACTGTATCAAAATCAGCTCTTTACAGAGTCTTATTGAAAGGCTGGAGTGTCTTTCAAGGCAGTTAGGGTTAGTAAAACACTTTTAGTAACTTACAACTTTCTTATTCACTACTGGACCATTTGCATTAATCTAATTTTTGATTTTCAGGCTTAAGTTTGTTGTAGGCACATCGGGGGTGAACCTGTTTATATCTTCAGACATGTTCTATTTAGAAATACTTGTAGAATCCTCAGGATCCGTCAAAGATGTTAAAATTCATCATGAAGGAAAGGTATGAGTATTTGTTGTAAAGACCTTATTGGGACCACCTGCAAGGATTAATATTGAAATTAACTATGATTATTATTACCTCTATGTCTAGCCTATATACATGCCACTGCTGTGCACAGGCCTCTCAGTGTGAGAAGAATAGGTTGTAATTCCCATGCAGGGCCAGTGTGGTTTGGGAATTTCACACCCATCACTGAATTGCATTGAATATTTTCTCACAATGTTTTCCTTTCAGTGAAAATCTCATGATAAAATGATAATTATCTATCTATCAATCTACAGCCATTGTCCGTCCACTGCTGGACGTATGGACGTAGGCCTCCTTCATATTGCGCCAACTTTCGCGATCCAATGATAAAATTAAATACCTTTAAATTTGCACCCCAAAATACAACCCACAGTCCTCTATTTTTGAGGCCATAGATCAAACCACTGTGGTATAACCGCAAACTATGATGGACATTCTTTTATTTTTTACCAGGTTTACAATAACAGTTGTCCGTTATTAACTGAGTCACCAAATGTAAAACCAAAAAGTTTTGTGTTCTAACTAAGCAATAAATGAGAGTAAGTTAAGACATAATTATATGTGATAACTCCTAATGTCATATTTATTGACCTCAATACTATTCTTATGAATTGTACTTTTTGTTATTTTGTTTATTTATTTATTATTACATTGTAATGTCATGTACATTTATATTAAAAGATGTTATACATTTTTAGTTGGTCCATGACACTGTGCAAGTGCACACAGTAACAATTTATCACTAAATCAACAGATATATCAATTTTAATCTCAATAGTTAATTATATTAATGTAAATCATGCAATTGTATAGTATTTATTAAATTAAATTTAAATTTGTTAATAGTTTTAGAAATGATAAAGAGAATTAAATAAAAATTAATTAATGGTAAAATCCGCATGTCAAACATTATGTTAAAAATAATAATAATAAGAACTAAACCATAATGATAAATGTCCAAATTTATCTGTAAAAAGTTAAGTCTTAATTGAATTTATTTATAAAATCTTGCAGTCTCATCATTTGAAAACTTGTTGACCGTGTAATAACATTTCTCAATTAAAGATGTCCTTAACCTATTTTTATATACAGTTATTCGCGATTTGTTCCTGATGGATTCCGGGATGTTGTATACAATTTGGATACAATTATACTGTGGACCCTTTTTGAACATGGCTAAGTTTGACTTCGGTAGTAACAATTTGTTTCTGTATTGCGTCCTAGTTGTGGCAACTTCTTTGTTAGCCTTAAATGAGTATGTTTTCGTACAAAAAGGGCGCATTCTAATATATGAATCGAGGGTAGTGTTAACAGTTTGTGTTTTATAAAGTGCTGATGACAGCTATCTGTAATACGGATGTTAGCCAGTATATGAATGCACTTTTTTTTATTAATAATGTTTTGATATTTCCAACTCACAATACCCGCATTAAGGTGACAGTGATGATAATTCTGGATTATTCAATTATGTTTTAGATTGAGCAACAAAGTTGTGAAGAGCTGGTAGCATGTATATCCCGAGGGGACTTTGCAGACTTCACTGCTCAATTGGAAGGCCTCACAGCCGTATATCAACTGAATGCAGAGAAAAAGGCAAGATATTTATTTTTATAATAGATAATATCTATTCCCGACTTATAGCATTAATTTTGATGACTCACTTCAACTGTGACATTGTATGTATCATTTCTTTGTTGTGTCTTAGTCTTGTAGTGTAGCATCAACCTCATTTCTTTTAGAATAATTGTAATGATCTTATTTAGTTTTGTTGTAGACAACCTTCATTTATTAGAAAGACTGTAAACAAATTTGACACATCTTTTAAAAAAAAAATTCTGTACTAAAGAAGTAACTCCTAATAACAATGGGGCATGTTTATTTATATTGCTACGGATTTATTAGTAACAGTTGCTGATAAAAAAAACGATTTTCAATGGGTTAGTTTAACCCTTGCGATACTTACACAACCATTGAACCTACTAATTTGTGCTTACTAACTGAAACTTTGATGTTAATTTAATATGTTTTGCTATTTATAGGTGAAGTGTAAAGCCTTTAGTGCACTTCAGAGCTTAGAAGAGGACATGTCCACTCTGCGGCATCTGCAGAGCTTTATCAAAGACCCCTGGGCGCAGGTCCACAAAAGCCCTATTGGCTTTCTGCAGAAACGTCGCGGAGGTCAGATTAATTGATTATTTCTTCTACTACTACTCAATGAAGATTTTCCGATAGGCAAAATATCGCTAGATGACATTAGTCAATACTAAAACTAAGAGAGATGAAGATGACATACCTGATGATACTTTGTACATACATATATGAATAAAATGAATACTAAATAATACTAATTCCATCTAGCTATATTTTGTCAGTCAGAAAAATACATCCTATGAAAACCATGGGAAAATTAAGGTTAAATTTCTATTATTGAAACATTTTTTCAAAAACAGTCATAGTTTCAGATTATCGTCTACATATTTACAAACAAACAAAAGTGCTTTATTTTATATTGCTTTAGAAATTACTTCTTCATTATGCCGAAATGGATCTTACTAATTCTGATACATAACCTCAATTTAAAAAATGAGTGGATCAAAGGATATTACTGCCGAAGATCCTTCCTTATTTTAATCACCCATATTTTCAGGACACGCAATGCGCCTCACTTACTTCGTATCTCCGTATGAACTCCTGGACAAAGACAAGGGGCTCCAGCCACTCACAGTTGACCTGCTTACGCTAGGGAAGCCTTCGGGCTCGAGCGGCCTCGCTTCACTGGTCGCTCCATCCCATACACTGATAGGCCATTCTGCTACTGTCCTTCTGGAGAGCTCCTCGGCTAACAAATTGCAGCTAGCGCCAATTATTTCGAATGCTCAGAGGTCTGGGAAAGGGTAAGCAACTGTTTTTAAATATGGGTATTAAATTAAAGCTGGCATGGCACATGTTCCATAAAATATATTTTGTAGTTGTATGAAGCAGGAAACAGAATCTTGAGAAATTGGTTCAGTCACTCCCTACTGTCCAAGCGTTTAGCGATATGTGCGTATCTTCTGAGGTTACGCTATAAACCAATAAAGGAACATTATTGTTTCAATAAGCTAACGCTTTTGTGAATATTGCTAGCTCACAGATTTTAGTCACATTCAATTTTATGTCATTAATAACCGTCGTTAGGTGAAGTTGTATCATAATTAATTTATTATAATTATTCAACTTAGAACTATATAAGGAATTCATATAGCTTGACACCTGTCAAGACACCTGTCTAACACTACCCAGCCAGAAATGTGCCAGAGAAAAATTCACCTATACATAGAAAAACAGAGCTAGCAAAGCTAAAAAAAGAAATGAAATCGTCTTATCATTTAGTTCGAATCTACTATGCAAATAATTGATTGATTCTTGCGTTACTGTATAACAAAAATGAGTTACATTACTACTCTGCTACCGTTGCGCTACCTGCATGGCCAGCGCGAGAGCGCGATAAAGCTATATCGCGCGCGAGATAGACTACCCGTCTTTTTCTAACTGTTTGTTCTAGAAAGAGACGGCTAGTCTATTTCGCGCGAGATACGGCTCTCGCCCACTCTCTTGCTAGCCAGGCTACAGCGTAAGGTAAATTATGTTGTTCATTTATTATGCACTAGCTGACCCGGCGAACTTTGTTCCGCCTTAAATTTGAAAAATTCCAGTGGTTTGGGCTGTGCTATCCCGCGGGAACTATGCAATTTTCCGGGATAAAAACTATCCTATGTCCTTTCCCGGGACTCAAACTATCTGTATACCAAATTTCAACTAAATCGGCCCAGCGGTTTAAGCGTGAAAAGGTAACAGACAGACAGACAGACAGACAGAGTTACTTTCGCATTTATAATATTAGTAAGGATAGTAAGGATTACAAAATTTGCTTTTAAACATACTTTTTGTATTTGTCCAGCTCAAGCGGCCCCGTTTACGCGCAGCTGGTGCCTCAGAACAGTGCTATGCTGCCGGCGAGCTTCACACTCAAGCTCTCACAGCCGATGCCACTTTGCACCGGCCTGGCCAAACAGATCCACGCCACTACTGAGGTAACATTATGTTTTGGTAAACTTTAGTCTAGCCTCCTTATTTGCATGACATCTATATACTACTACTTAGGGCCCGCGCACATTAAGCCCCTAGGGGCCACGTGCGAACGATTAGTAGCCACTACAAGTTGCGGACGTGTTCTGTACATTTTTCATCACACCTACTAGTAAACTGTATCAAAACATACAGGCTTTTTTCTTACCATGAAAACCTAGGGCGGTAAGTAGCGCCCCGACACCCGCGTGCCGCCGCAGCCTGGCCTGGCCAAACGCCGCGTCTCTAGCACGCTGTTTTTCTGCCCTATATATTTTTTTTTATTTACTAGCACTAGCAAATGTATGTTTCACGGGCGATAAGGAAATTACGAACCTCGACTCAGAAAGCCCTCGGTCTTCGACTAGGGCTTCTACTAGAGCCTCGATCGTAATTCCTTGCTTACCGCCCTTAATACACAATGTACTATTGTTTAGTATCGGCGCTTACGGAACGTTTGAGTGGACGCTGGACGCGTGTGAGCCACAAGCTGCGAGAGCCGACCGCGCAAGTAGCGAACTTGTAGCCGCGTATTGTCGTTCGCCTGTTAGGGCCCCCGCACATTAAGCCATTAGTCACTGCCACTGACAGACAGTGTGTAGTGGTTTGACTGAACCAATGGTCGCATTTAGTGGCGGCAACTAATGGCCACCCTGTGACCCTGTGACACCGCCCTTAACACCGCAAGCTATTTACGACACAACTTCAGTAAGATTTTTACCCCCTTATTCATAAACGCTCTATAGGCTTCTACCAACTTAGCAATCGTTTGTCCTTATCTGTGAAAGGTAAATGTCAAGGTCCAACGATTCCTAAGTTAGCAGAAGCCTACCGAGCGTTTATGAATAAGGGGGTTAGTCTTTCTCTACCACATGTTGTGTAGGTATAGGTCGATAAAGTGAATGAAATTTCTTTTTTTCAGGTGGAAATAGCTGGCGACTGGGCAGACACAAAGCCTTTGCTGGGTCTAGTGGCCCAGCAAGCTTACGACAAGCTCACGCCCGGCAAAAATATAGAGCTGAATCTGAGCAAGGGTCTGTTTGTGGTAAGCGTTTTACTTTAGCTTTCCATGTGTTTTTGGGGTTACCGACGTCTAAAAGAAAAGATCACTTTCTTGCCCGTCTGTCTTTCTGTCAAGACCCTTTTTCTCAGGAACGCATAGAGGTATAAAGTTCAAACTAATACCAAATACTGAAGTCTGCAGTTGCTTGGAGCTGAAAAAAGTCTACGCAATATATAAAGATACAATCATTAGAAAAAGTGTTCCTATGCAAATGTCGTCATCCTATGGGGTACTTCTAGTTTTCCTAGAAATTCGAAATTTTGGTATGAAGGTAGCACAACTAATGGAATAAGTCTAATTTCTTTTTGTCTGTATGTCTCACTGGCTACTTATTTTACTACTCATTTTTAATTTCACTCGGTGAACTTGTACGGAAATCTCGGTGCACGAGTCCGATTCGCACTTGACCGTTTTATATTTATTGTTCGATACTTTCAACATAAAACTACCGTGAGACTTAATCATCATTACAACTAAACGGATAACTCACGTATAAAAAGTCAAGTGATGCTCGACATGTTTCGGACTATTTCGTAGTCCTTTTTCCAAGAGCGCTCGCCCCGGCGGCAGCGACACGAACACTGCGCGCCAGCGCTCGGCTCGCGCGGCTGTTCGACGCAACTGACAGTGGCGCACAACTTCCCTCGTTTCCAGCTTTTTATACGTGAGTTATCCGTTTAGTTGTAATATTGTTCGATAGTTAAAATTTGAAAATGCGTCCACAGAGCCTGCCGGAGCAGACGCAGTGCTATTTCATATGCGAGTCGGGCGCGCTGTCGGGGCGCGTGGTGAAGAGCATCCCGTTCACGCACCCGTCGCACGTGCCCGCGCTGCTCGCGGCGCTGCGCCAGCAGGCGCTGTTCAACGCGCTGCTGGCCAGCTGCGTGCGCCCGCAGCCGAGACACGGTCAGCTATTAGCATCCCGTTCACGCACCCGTCGCACGTGCCCGCGCTGCAGGAACTAGTTTACAATAATCGGGACTCGATCGCTTATACGTTCAATTCTTCACCAATCACTATCTATTCCAAATCGGTTGAGTAGTTTCCGTGTTTATCGCGAACACACCTATACAGACTGAATATGTAGTGATTCTGACGTAGTCACAATCGAGTGAACGACTATTAATATTCCAGCACTGGACCTAGAGAACGTGCTGATGTTCGAAGTGAGCGCGTTGACGTGGCAGCACATCTCGATCTCGCTGGAGCACCCGATCGAGGAGAGCATGGCCACGGTGGAGCTGCAGCTGGGCGACGCGGCCGCGCCGCGCGCCGCCGTGCACACGCTGGCCGCGCCGCCGCGCGACCACGTGGACGACTACATCAGCCAAGTGCTGCAGAAGACGCACTCCATACCCATCACGCTCAGGTACGGTGCCAGGGGTCTCTACGGCAGCGGTTCCCGAAAGGTGGTCCGCGGAACCCTGGGGTTCCGTGGAAGGGCAATAAGGGTTCCGTAAAAAATATTTTCATGTGCGGTGAGCAACGTTGTTCGCGCGCACTGACCTGTATAAAAATTTAATTGTTTTTCATTTATACCTATTTTAAGGTGTTATCAAAGAAGGGTTCCGCTGGGAAAAATGTAATCAATTAGGGTTCCTTGACACAAAAAAATTGGGAACCCCTGCTCTACGGGGCCCCGAACTGGCTCGGTTTAGAGCACAGGAAGGGGAGCGTTCAAGTATTACGTAACGCAATTATTGAAGATTTTTGACCCTCCCTCCCCCCCCTTGTAACGCGCCGTAACGTTTTTCTGTAAGCCCTCCCCCCCGTCTAAACGTTACGTAACACTCAAGTGACCATTTTTACCCAAGTGTCAAAACTTATGTTGCGCAAAGTATAAGAAACATACATACATACATACATACATAAATCACGTCTTTCTCCCTTACGGGGTAGACAGAGCCTAAGGTGACAAAACCCAAAGGCCACGCTTAGCATGCTTGTGGGCGTATAGGTGGAAAGGGGAATCAAAATAGTGATGGGTAGCTAGCCGCATCGCCTATATGATTCCTATGCCCATTCCCTCGATGGACTTTTACCATTTGCGCGGGAGGAGAAGCAACTGGTACATTCTATGTTCTTTCTTTACTCCCAGACCAGCATGGAAGCATAAGAAAGTCGCTGTAATATCCTTGTTATAGTTTTAATCGCCCTTGCGGTGATAATACTAAACAAAGCAAGGGATGTTTAACCCGCAATACATGCGTAGTTTGTTAACTTGGCAGTTTTAATTCCATATTTTTTTACTTAAAAATAGAAAACGTTACGTAACGTGCTGTATGAAGGACCCCCTCCCTGTAACGCATCGTAACGTTTTACGATACCCCCCCCTCCCCCTCAAATTGCGTACGTAATATTGAGGAAGGACCCCATCTGATGAATATGCCACGGGCCCCGGACGTTATAGTTACGCCACTGAGTCGCACTTACTAACGTTGGGAAAGAGTGTTGATGAGTGTAGTGCGGATTGATTGACAAGAGCTGGCACGAATGGATCGAATGAGTGAATGATTAAGTACAATAATTGATAATGATAATTTCGCATATTTTCGCCGTGATTTTGAGAATTGCGGCGTCAGTGGTAAAGCAATATATAAATTAAATAAAACCTCCATGATAAATAAATAGAAAAATAATTGTATAGATTTACCTTTCTGTCATATATTTTACCTGCTAATCTTAAGAATTAATAACTTATAATTATTACAATTTACATTTGTTCGTTAAGATAGAATAAAACCCACATAAATTATTTAAACTCTGCTTACTACTAGGAACGTGATCGCTGTAACCACGGCTTTAATTTTCTCTATCTGGTTTGTCTCGGTACTGACTTGTTTCACCCTCAATAGGTCACTGACGAAGATCTGGGAGCGCGAAGCGGCGACGAAACACATGAACGGCGGTTACTCAGCGTTGGACTCAAATTTTAGCTGCGGCCTGGGGGGCATCGACCCCGGGGGTGAACATGTCAAGCGCGAACCCGGCTCGCGGGCGCTCTACCCCGCCAGCGTCAGCCACCCGCACCAGGGAGGTCAGTCACCTTCTCACCTTACACTAGCCGCGGGGGCATCGACCCCGGGGGTGAACATGTCAAGCGCGAACCCGGCTCGCGGGCGCTCTACCCCGCCAGCGTCAGCCACCCGCACCAGGGAGGTCAGTCACCTTCTCACCTTACACTAGCCGCGGGGGCATCGACCCCGGGGGTGAACATGTCAAGCGCGAACCCGGCTCGCGGGCGCTCTACCCCGCCAGCGTCAGCCACCCGCACCAGGGAGGTCAGTCACCTTCTCACCTTACACTAGCCGCGGGGGCATCGACCCCGGGGGTGAACATGTCAAGCGCGAACCCGGCTCGCGGGCGCTCTACCCCGCCAGCGTCAGCCACCCGCACCAGGGAGGTCAGTCACCTTCTCACCTTACACTAGCCGCGGGGGCATCGACCCCGGGGGTGAACATGTCAAGCGCGAACCCGGCTCGCGGGCGCTCTACCCCGCCAGCGTCAGCCACCCGCACCAGGGAGGTCAGTCACCTTCTCACCTTACACTAGCCGCGGGGGCATCGACCCCGGGGGTGAACATGTCAAGCGCGAACCCGGCTCGCGGGCGCTCTACCCCGCCAGCGTCAGCCACCCGCACCAGGGAGGTCAGTCACCTTCTCACCTTACACTAGCCGCGGGGGCATCGACCCCGGGGGCGAACACGTCAAACAAACATGCAAGACACGATTAAAGCTCGTTAAGTGTCTTAATCCTTTGCATCCAACATCTTGCTTAGGCTCTGTCTACCCCTTAAGGGATAAAGACGTGATTTGCGTATGTATGTACGTATCCAACATCTAATCAATATCCCAAACAAAAATGCCTTTATGCTATGTCAATAACTACTGATCTTCTTCGAATAACTGTTTTCGAATCTTATCACGCAGAGAAATCACGATCAGTGTTTGAATTTTACTATAGTTATGACGTGTTTTTTTAATATAAAATATGCTTACGTTTGACTTCAATCTCGCTTGATAGAAGCCGAAGATGAGGCCTGAAATGGTACACGTTTACGTAGAAGGTGTCTGTTCACTTTGTCCTTAAAGATGTCCAGATTATAGCGTTCCGGAAAAACTGAACTCGGTAGAGAGTGATTATTTCAAAAGTATTGGACAATATATTTCTCTCTTTCAGGTGCATACCTCTCGGAACAACAACAGCACCATCTCTCCATGATGTGCCAGGACGACAAAAGCCAAGTGGATGACCGGAAGTCAAAGAAACGGAAATCCGACCCCGACCCCTGGCACACGGGGCCCAAGAAAGGCAAGCCCGGCAACATGGGGGAAATGCAAGACTCTGACAGCGAAAGCGAGAACTCAGAGTACGTGAACGAGGATGATAACACTATGAACAGTAACTCGACTAACGACGAGGAAGAGCAGTCGTCCGTGTCCCAGACAGAGTTCGCTTCGGACATGGAGATGTCGGGTATAGATGCGACCGACGCGATCGGCGCGGCGGATCTCAGGCCGTCCTCAGACATGGACAACTCGAACGATGGCGACGTTGAGGATATTATCAGGTTGGTACCGTAGAGACTTAATTTGAGAATAATTTGATATATGGTGTTGAACATCGTGTAGGTCATCGTCGACTTTCAAATGACAGTTTAGGCACGACTTAAAAAATTGCATCTTTTATACTTAATTTCTGAGAAAATAAACTACTTATTTAGGTATAGTATTTTTTTCAAACTAGACGTGGTAATAAACGTACTTTTGGAACAGCTGCTGCGACACGTTCATTTCTTTTTCAGGAATTCTTTTCACAAGTCTGAGCACAAACGGCAAAAGCTGAAAAGCAAAGAGGAGAACCGCAGCCGGAGCGCGTCGTCCCTCCTGCTGGAGCTGACGGAGGGCAAGTCGTACATGCCGTCGTCCGTCAGCATCACGCCCATCGGCGCGGCGGCGCCGGCCAGCCTGTCGTCCGTGCTGTGCCTGGACCGGCGGCCCGGCATCGAGATCATCCCCATCTCCGCCGCGCCGCCCGCCGCGCTGCCCAGCTCCATCACCATCACCCCCATCTCCTCCGACCAGCTCAAGACCCTCGACATCCGCTCCGACAAGAAGTCCAGCCGCTCCGAGGAGCGCAGCAAGGACAAGAAGAAGAAGCGCCGGCGCGACGACTCCATGGGGCCGCCGGAGAAGGTGCCGCCCAAGCAGGACCCGCTCACCAAGCCCGTGTCGGTCAGCATCAAGCCCACGGACGGCTCCCCGCTGCGCGCCGCCTCGCCCACCGCGCTGCTGCGCAAGTTCAGCCCCAGCCCCACGCACGGCAGGTCGGTGTCCATCACCAAGTCCCCGAGCCCCGGCGCCGGCAAGAGCATGGGCAAGCCGTCGGGCACCTCGAGCCACCACGGCAGTCCGCGGCACTCGCCGGTCCAGAACAGCCCCAAACACCTCTCCGGGTATTCGAGTCCAAAAAACCACAGCATCTCCTCCCCTAAGCACAGCTCGTCGGGGTCGGGGAAGCCGAGCATGTCCGCGCTGAAGTCCGCCGCGAGCGGGTCCCCTTCCGGGAAGTCCGGGACCACGGGCTACGATCTGTCCAAGAAGATCTCCAAAGACGGCTACGGCTCCGGATCGTCCACCTCCAGGGACAAGGAGAAGAAACATTCCGGTCTGTCTTTTTCTAGCTCCGGTAGAAGTAGTCCTAAGTTAAAAAACCCTATGAAACTCAAAGCGCTAGAGATAACCCCCATTTCCTGTGATACTCCCTTGAACGAGCCTCTGATTTCCCCACCGAACATCGAAGTGAATAAGTCGAACGCTCCCAGCCAGGCCCGCAATAGAAAAGGCTCCCTCAGCGCAGTCATAGACAAGCTGAAATCCGCTCAGCACTGCGGTGCCGAATCTGAATTAGGCAGTAGCAAACCTAGCTCCTCTAGTAGTTCTAGTAAATTTTCGGAATCCAAAAGTAGTTCCAGTAGCAGTAGTAAAATCAGCGAAAACAAAAACCAGGAATACATGGTCAAACCTAGTTTAGACGGTATGAAGATAACCATAAACAAAACGCGGACGAAAGACTCCTCCAGCGGTAGTTCCAAGTTGAACTACAGTAGCTCTAGCTCGAGCAAGCAGTCGTCCCCGCAACTCACTCCTCCGAGTCAAGGCTCCCCGAAGACTCACACCGGACTTAAACCTGGAGTCTTGAGCGGCCCAGCGTCCAAGAAAACGCAAGTGATGCAATCTTCCAAGTCTGGCACCGTGACGCCAGGCTCCACCCCGCCCAAAGCCAATACGAGCCCTTCCGAATCCTCGAACACCGCCGGCGGCGTGCCAAAAGTGCCTTATTCTAAGTCTTCCAGCTCCAGCGCTGGCATGAATTTATCAAAATCAGCTTCTAAAACTAGTTCAGGTTCCCCTAAAAGCGGTAGCACAGATATCGCCAAGATAATCAGAGACCGCGAGAGGGAGAAGGCTCGAACGAAACTCATGAGCAACTCCGAGAAATCTATTTTCTCAGCCAAATCGGAACGTCACTCGAGTCCCAGCGGATCGAGAGACGATGTCGACGGAGACAGGTTTAAAGCTTCCGTTAAAGATACTAACTTTCTAGTGGAGGGTTTGATCAAACCTCTCGACACCAGTAAATTCCAAATACCAAAACTAAAAAACCAGAGCACCCCAGATAAGAATAGTCCGGTGTCACAATACGATAATCGCTCCTTAGTTAACGATTTCGCTCGTACTCTAGACCAAAATAAGTATCCGTTTCCCCACTATGATAATCCTAACGCCAGGACCCCTGAGGCTACGCAGAAGTCTGCCTATCCATTAAATGTTCCAAAACCGCTACTGAACATGGGCTCGTTGAGTCCTAAAACCGTTACCCCCGGTAAAGCGGACCAATCCGAAAGACCTATAGAATATTCTAAAGCCGTATCTGACAGTATATCAAAAGGAGAGAGCCCGCAGCGTAGTAAAGACGAATCGAAAGATTACGCGGGATCCTTTCCGTTGCTGCCGTTGGATTTTAAAACTGATATTGCGAAGGGGTTTGCAGCCCCAAAGGGTAGCTCTGAGGATAGGAAGGGGGCGGATTCTTGTATGAAGCCGCCGGCGAGCGGGGCTATAGCGAGGAGCGGGGCGACGACGCCGCAGGAAGCTGCAGAGATGTTGTTAGACTTCTCCTCGTCTTCTGGTAGTAAGGTGTCTGGGATGGTGGCGGTTCGGCCTGTTTATCCCGCCTCGCCGGCCCTGGCACTTCAGCTGGCCAAAAGCCCGGCCCCGTCTCCCCTTGTGGCTCCCTCCCCTCACTCCAACTCCCCCTGTATCACCGACGACGAACTAATGGACGAAGCGCTCGTTGGCCCCGGCAAGTGAACGCTTACAATGTACAAGAAATCTCGACACGAATTTTATCTTATGACTGTTGATGTGATGTTACTCAATGCTTGCAGCAGTTTAGCGAAAAAGATTAGTGCCCACTTTTAAAAAAAAGCAGAATTCAGTTTCAAGAAATACCCCAAGTCGATGTTGCCATAAGTAAACTAAGTACCTACCCGCTACCTTATTAAAATTCACAAATTACCCCTTTTTGCTAAACTGCTTTTACTCGAAAAAATGTTAATTTTAAGGTTTCAATAATCAATTATTGTGTTGCTTTCTAATTTATGAATATTATGAAGTTATATTTATTTAATAAGAATTTTAATGAAATGAGATTGTATGTTTCTCTTAATTAAAGTAGGGTTATTATGTGTTTTAATGTCGTAGGAACCATACCAAGACATTGTTTGTGATTCGCGTATGTAGGTTAAGTGCATAATATTTTATTCATCTATTAATTTAATTTGCCGTTTCATGCATTTTAATCTACGAATTTGTGACTGTCCCGTGTCAAAGTCAATATTAAAGAACCATTTAATGTTACTGAAACACAACTAGAGTAGGTTCATCATTTTCTAAACTAAGTCGTTTAGCGAGCAAATTTAGTTAACATTCTGTGTAAATACATTATATAAACCAATTATAATATAATAATTAATTATGATACGGTATTGGATGCTTATAAAATGGAAAAAGATTTTTTAGAAATAAAATTCAATAATTGACTTTTTTTGGTTTTATTGTTCATGCTCACACATCCATATTGCATCTGTCAAGCGCAGTTAACATTTTTTTATAATTATGCACGTAGGTACAGGTGTAGTGATTAAAGTTTTTTGAAAGACTGGTTATAATATCGATATGTAGTTATTTGTGTCACAAGGGAACAAAATGATGTATTTACGGCGTGGGCGCTACATTAAATTCGGAATGTAGTCAAGGATTCCAAAGTAGAATCCAGAGCGTAATGAGAGGTTCAAGCGTTAACGCCCAAGATGAAAATAATTCTGCTCCCGAGTGGCTCATACAACTTTTCACACCGAACATAAAAATACTTGAAAAAAGAATATATATATTTGGATATTTTCTGTAACAAGTTAAGTAGATTTAAGAGACAATCCTTGCAGTGTATTACTGATTTTGATTAGGCTGGTTTTTACTTGTTTGTGCAGGTTAAGAGAAAAAAAAAATCGTATACCTACTTTTTGTTTTTGTTTTTGATGCACAAAGGTGCTTCACTCTGTAAATGTTATGGTTTCAATATTTTTCTATAGGAAACTGTAAGTCTAGTTTTTACAAAAATGTAACTGTAGTATATATAGCTATAAGAGACTGTTTGTTTCTAAATAAATAAATAAATAAATAAATAAATTATAAATATAATTTAAGAGCTACCACAGCATGGAAAATGACGTGGTTTTACAATTATCAACTTCAAAATTGCATTTGCAAAAAAATACTTAGAACTAGCCTTGAACAGAAAAGTTGCACTTTAGTCCCGCTCGACAGGGAGCAGTTTACTTTTCTGAATGAGAGGTGTGAAAAAAATGTCGCAAAATTTACACAATATTATATAAATAATGACGTAATTTATGGCAAGAATTAAATTAAACTAAAATATCAGTCTGGGGTAATAGTACGTATGGTACGGGTAGAAATAGAAACGCCTATACGGGTTTCTTACAAAATGCCTCGGAGTCGAAAACCTTCTTCGCGCCTTTTGCCTATGTCTCTTAAAAAGAGGAACAGGAGCAAAACTGGCCGACATAGCCATCATTTCATCCCGGTAGCTGTCTGGCACGTTGCTTCTGAAGAAATTATAATTTTCTGGTACGATATCAGCGAACTCTGAGTTGTAAATATTTGAAGGTCCAGTTTTCGCTCTCACTGTATCGTCTGCGAAATCGTCAAAATTTTCTTCAAGCGCAATACTGACTTCGCTGACTTTGTCATCGCCAAACAGCTCTTTATCAACAACTGAATCAGAATCTACACCCTTTTGTTCCGATGCATTGTTCAACGTTTTTTTTGTATCTTCATTATGTTTGGTTTCTGAATCACTATGCAATGTTTTGTTATTGCTGTCCGCTTGTTGTGGAATGGTATTTGCGTGCGCACCGATGAGCCCCAGCGATAACAGTATAATTACCACGTTTCTCATTTTTTCTGCAAAAAATAAGAATTACTTGATGATGGCTGCGATTGCGAAATGAGTATGAAAACGTTTTGTACCTGATAGTTCTTTTATTGCCTAGGATTTGGGTCGGAGAAAGGTGTCCGTTACTGTCGGCACCGATTTAATGTTTGGGAAAAACATTAAATCCTTGAATTTAGTAGAAAGTGACGCTTTTCTATGAAACTAACGAATATGACTCATCTTACTATAAACAAGAACCACAGCGAGTGATAGTAGTGTCACAATTTTTATTTCTTTGCGATTGATCGGTAATTAAATGCGAACGGGAAAATAAGAAAATCGATTAACACTTCAATAAACTTAACAATAATACACTTTTTTCCGTTTTTATATTAGTTTTGTAGAAACCAAAAGTTGTCATCCCAAGAGCAAATTTGCTCATTACCTACCTTAATTATTTTTTAAGTAATCTTGCTTGGTGGTTCTTTAGAATCAAGTTTCAACGACTGAAACGATAAGTATTTTTATTTCCAAGCTTAACTGAGAATATTACCTATTTATAATTGAAATAAGTTGTTTTGATTGCTTTATCGCCGGGTTTAATTTTAAACTTTTGCTAACTGGTTATTTCTGACAAGAGAACTTCTTAAAGTTAACGCATCTGTTTGATTCAGATCAATAAAAAGATAAGCAATGCGACAAAAAACTATAAGAAATCTGGAATCATGTATTTCAGTGTTTTTTTTACCAAATACATACATACATACATACACACATACACACACAAATCACGTCTTTATCCCTTACGGGGTAGACAGAGCCTAAGGTAATAGGTACCTACAGGCCACATTTAGCAAGAGATTGTGGGCGTATAGGTGGAAAATGGAATCAAAATAGTGATGGGTTGCTAGCCTCATCGCCTATAACATGATTCCTAATATTTTCGCCCCTTCCCTCCATGGGCTTTTACCATCTGCGCGGGTAGAGAAGCAACTGGTACATTCTATGTTTTTGAAATACATAGGGGTGATAAAGTCAGGTGTCAAACAAGCAAATGGTAAACGAATACCACCATGGACACAAGTAATACCAGAGGATTGTTGTATTAAAAGTGGGATGAAGAAACGCGAAAACAAGTATGTAGGTATAGGTAGGTACCAACACCAAACAACTAACTTACCCCGTAGTATCTGTGCTGAGGGCAGGGTGGTTTCCGCTGGAAACCTCGGGCCTGAGCATTCCTCCGCTGCGCCTGCGCCTGCTGGCGTCGTTGTTTCAGCAGCCTCATCGTAAACCGCGGCAGGAACGGATTCTGCGCTGCGGCAGTCTCCATCATCTCTTCTTCTACTGGTTGTACCCTCGACTCTTCAACAGGCTGTGATTGGGCCAATGCAATGAAGAAGGCGAGAAGAATGAAGACAAACAGTTTGTAAGCCATTTTCCTTTTTTTTCTCGGGATATGTTGGTGGCGGCGTCTAATCCCAGTGTAACCCGGCCGGGGAGCGTGATCATGTTTTATAGGGAGTGTGTGTTTGCGTGTTCGGGTGACACACATCGGGTGCATCTGTTCACCGTAAAGTTGTAGGAAGTGTAACGGGTCATACGGTGATCATTCGGTCATTTCCAATTAACACGTCCGTGTAACGGTATGTATAGGCCAGTCTTTACTTTTTACCGATTATACTTGGTTGCCTACTTTTAAAGCTTCTTACGATCGTAACTTTCTGGTCATAATTAACATTTTTTTTAAAGGAACATGGAAGGCGTGGAACATGCGTGACTTTATACCTATTAGCTACCTAAGCTAAGCGGTTACCGCTTCCCAAAGGGTAAGATGGTGGTTATGGTTAGCGCCCCGACAGAACATTAAGTAGGTACAAAGAGCGAGGTTTGTTCTTCTCGTGACGGCACAACTAAATTGCCACGGCAAGAACTAAGTTTATTTTAACAATACCCACTAACTAGAAATAATAACTCGCATTTATTGCCCTACGATGTATCTATTTAAATGGCACTCATACACAGTTTTCTCATTTTTGTACGAGAAATCTTTGCAAATAGGACATTCAAGTGTCAATCAGTGTCTCTTGTAAAACAGTTGATCTCGATCGTCAAGTTAACATAGGAGTTCATTGCTAAATAATAGTTTTTCATTACGTCAAATTAGATACGCCCAGGTATGTAGGTACGCCAAATAATGCAGAATATTTTATAATATTATTGATGGCTCAAGTACTACGTATCTAACTGGCGAATGTTGTAACACGACTTTATCTCGAATTAGTTAGATCTATTACAAAATAGACTGGTCCTTGAGGTCGAGCTTTTCATCATCGCGTGTTAGAGCGCGAAGTAATAATAAAAAATTAAGGATTCATTCCTTATATATTTTTTTCTATGAGTAAGTAGTTACCTAATTTTACAGTCTTGACAAAGAAACAAAGTACTTACGAAAAAAAACAATCACCGAACTCTACAAGTTCTATTTGAAAAATCTCTGGTAAAGAACCGTCCCGCTACGACAAATCATAATTTCTACACGACAAGTAAGACTGGACTATGAATGAATCCCTGTCACAAATATGGCTTACATATTTACAGTGTCAAGGCCCTGATAAACATGGCGTGATTCATTTCAGTTCTTAATGTCAATAATTACCTTCCATAAACTGTAATAAAACGGTGCCTGAACAAAGGCAGACTTCCTCGAATAACTGAGTTAAACTTAGTTTTAATTGTCCATAGAGTGACTAAATAACAACAATGTAAATCTATAAAAAAATCTTACCATTGAGGAAATAGCTTGTAATAATGTTTCCTCAGAGAATCTTACATCATTTGTTAGATGCCTGACATCAATTTTGCGTTTCATAAAAAGTAATCCGAGGTTAAGAACATGTCTTGTCACTTATTTTAAATAGTTGATTATAGTTCATCCAATCATTTATTTTCTCGATGACAGCTCCCGTAGAATGTAACTGCGCTTTTTACGCAAAAATTAACTTTTAAATGCGAGGTATAAAAAATATGACAACTGCCTAATTTTGTTCCTTGATCTCATATAATATTCATCTAAGACAAATTGAGTCCATATATGCAGTGATATTTTTTTAAAGTGCGATAAACAATAAACATTTTCATAAAGTTACATTCTATGGGATTAATCATTGTAATTGTAATCCCATAGAATGTAACTTTATGAAAACGTTTATTGTTTATCGCACTTTAAAAAAATATCACTGCATATATGGACTCAATTTGTCTTAGATGAATATTATATGAGATCAAGGAACAAAATTAGGCAGTTGTCATATTTTTTATACCTCGCATTTAAAAGTTAATTTTTGCGTAAAAAGCGCAGTTACATTCTACGGGAGCTGTCATCGAGAAAATAAATGATTGGATGAACTATAATGCCGAGGCCTGGGAAGTAGCCAATTGTTGGATGAGTAACTTGTTTGAAAACTCGAACCGCAGGTCAGTGTTTTTTAAAGTTACGAATCCAGCAATTGGGAATGGATGATTATTTTGAAAGTGCTTGGTGATTTTTCTATTGATAGGAATAACCATCCTTAGCTACGGAAAAAAGTTTCAGATTTTTCCGTCGAGCCATATATTTTATAAAAATAAAAACATTTTACTCAGTCACTCGGCGAGCCCTATACGGAAGTAAGCAGTACGCCAATGACATAATCAAATTAAAAAAAAAAAATGCTGCTTGAATCTGTGGTACACGATGGCATTTGTAGCTAAGAAAAGCAACGGCTAAGTGGCGCCGTCTGTAGATTGTTCGTGTTACTAACCAAACATGGGGAATTTCAATAAAAATGACCATAATATACATTTTTTTCTCAGATTTTGGAATTATTGGGTTATTTCTACTCCGAATCAAAAACACTACTGAAAGTTATATGAGAAATGTATGGTAATTTTAATGAAATCCCAAATAGGTGGTTTAGTACCAACAACAATCTACAGACGGCGCCACTTAGCCGTTTCTTTTGCTTGTTTTAGCTTCCGAGTGCGGTGCTATCAATCAATGTCAGTGACAAATGTCATTGTGTACCACAGATTCAAGCAGCATTTTTTTTTTTTAATTTGATTATGTCATTGGCGTACTGCTTACTTCCGTATAGGGGCCGCCGAGTGACTGAGTAAAATGTTTTTATTTTTATAAAATATATGGCTCGACGGAAAAATCTGAAACTTTTTTCCGTAGCTAAGGATGGTTATTCCTATCAATAGAAAAATCACCAAGCACTTTTAAAATAATCATCCATTCCCAATTGCTCTTCCAGCTGAATGAGATATGTTTTTCTCAAACATTGAGAGGAAATGAAAATACATTTTGCACTTAACTTCCTCGCAACTTATTAGGTGGGTTTCACGTTCCCGCCTTTTTTCTTTGCGGTTCGTTTTCGGATCCGTCCGGGGGAACAGCAGTGCTTAGTCCGGTGCACCCTGGGCATCGGGCTAATGATTTCCTGGCAGTTTCTGAGGGATATCATTAAGTTAAAAACAAATGAAAAACAGTCCAGCAATCCGATTTATGGTCAGAAAATCGCGTCTGCAATGTAATTCGGCCGTCAACAAGGCCCTTCGTGTTCTGTTACTTAGAATACAATGACGACATTTACGACAATGTTTGAGAAAATAAGGTTCTTGATCGTAATAGTGGTCCAACGCCCCTTTTTGCAGGACTGCGCCTCCCACTTTGAAAATTCCTGATTTAAGATAGGTAATTGATATAGTTTCGAAGAACATCCTTTTATTGCTTGTCACCGGTGTCTGCAGTGATGTTGTATTTCCACTTGCATTGTGGTTTAGTTCTCTTGTTTTTAACGTCGATGCCTGTGTATCGGTCTGTAGCATCGTAGCTCTCAAGCGATTGGACCGAATTGGATGTGGTTTTTTTTTTCATTTGAAATCCAATTTCCTTGCGGTGGTTGTTAGCCACATATCAGTTCAGCGGTTTGAAGAGTAGGTATCAGCTTTCCAAAATGATGTAAGGCTTTTTTGGCATAAAACTAAAATCCTTTTTTTATTTACGTATGATTACTCGATGAATGCGTGGGGGTTTTTAAAATCTTAATCCATCGCGGCGTTTTCATGTACTTTTTATACCGTCGGTGTACCTTTTCTACCCACCGCTGCATGAGACTATAATATCAAGGTACCTAGGTACTTTTTATTATAGCCTTTTTTATTCCGAATTCGCTACAATTTCAGTAAGTATGTTGTTGTTGTTTTTATTTTATTATTATTATTATTATTTAATTGTCGCGTAATTCGGCGTGCCTCACGGCATAGGCCTCCTCCGTGTATTGGAGGGTTTGGGCTATAGTTCCCACGCGCGCCCATTGCGGATTGGGAACTTAACACACACCATTGAATTTCTTCGCTGATGTGTGCAGGTTTCCTCACGATGTTTTTCCTTCACCGAAAAGCTCATGGCAAATTGCAAATGTAATTTGCGCACATAAATTCCGAAAAACTCAGAGGTGCGCACCCGGGATTTGAACCCACGACGCTCTGCTTGAGAGGCCACAGGTCAAACCACTAGGCTACCACGGCTTTTTTTTTAAGATAGGTACTTACTTTATGTTAAAAGAAGCAAGTTTAGCTTTACAAAATATTTTATTCACACACATTACTTCTACGCATGACAAGATGCTTACCTAACTAAAATGTAGATAACGACAGCTTCTATTTGCCACTTTCGTTATTATGCCATACGATCTGTGGCCATTGCTTTGTTGAACATTAGTCAACCGTATCAGAACATCGTCTATTATTATACATCTCTGCCTTTTAGGGCATCGACCTTGATGGCTCTAACAATATATAAATTGCAAATGACCTTGTACCAATAACTTATTTGCATTACTAATCATTGGCAATGAATGTCAAGATTACTGTCCGTACCCTACTTTTTATGAGCAAATACTATCCAGTTAAAGCCGTATCGCCTTGTGTGACAGTTTACAGCTATTTTAGCCTATTTATTCAATTTCGCAAAAATAAAGTAGAAAGTATCCAAAAAAAAAACTTCATTAAGAGAACAAAAATGGACAGAATTCTATCACCCTTTTATTGACTTGTCTATACGTAACATCCTGTAGAATACTGACGTAACTACCCGACCACACCAGGTGAGAAAAAACAAATATGTGTTTGTACCATACATTTATATGCATTTCCTAAATATTAGGGAATTCACCTTAAAAATATAAATTGGAAACATTAGGGTTTTTGACCTAACGTGCTTTTCGAGTATCGTCCACATGGTGACCCCCAAGGCATCGTGTCATTAAGTTTTAAACACAATATGTTAAATTATACCAGAGATATAGTAAATTTTACTATATAGCACTCACGATGTGAGCCTGTATTCGTTCCAATATTTGGCCAACTATTAATAAACTTTGCAACGACTTTCGATACCGCAGTCTATTTTGGCAACTGCAAAATAAAGTTGACCTCTGCAGTGTGCAAGTGTCTCGGTTCCCTATTTGCGTTTGAAGGAGAATTAGGTCGACGGTACGAGAAAGGTAAATAACCCTGACATTAAGTTTGTACACTTTCTTTATTTATAAAAATAGCCTATGTCAATAATTAAATAAACAAACCGACACGTGTGATCGACAAATATGTTTTCATACGTTTGTCGACGTTCAAAGTGTAGGTACGGCGCGGTGTCAAATGAGGTGGCTTAGAATCCAAAATTATAATGAAAAACCTTTACAAGAGTGTATATTTATTATTTACTAAGCGAACCCGCCCACCTTTATACAGGGTGGTCCAAACACTGACGTCTAAAAAAAAAATTTAGATGCCTCACATCCGGGGCTATCCGAATATACCCCATGTATGTTGGCCGATTTTTTGTAGTTTTCGAGTAATTAATTTTTAAAGATTTTTTCAAGAATTTTCGGGCCGAGCAGTTTATCATCATGTAACTTTTTTTGGTTACGTTTTTCTGAGTGTTTTTTTTTGATGACATTATCCTCACAAACTGCACTTTCACACGTAAAATAATCAGCTTCCCAACCTTGAGCCAAGTTACAATAAAATTGACCGAAAGTGAAAATTTTACCTTTGAGCAAATCGAAGTTTGATTTTGTAATTAAAAAAAAAACTAAAAACCTCAGAATTCAAAGACCATAAGTAATTTTAAAAACTTCGCCAGTCTTTAAACTTGCAGAATAATACAAAAAAAGTGACACTTAATAGGTCATAATTTGCTGGATTCGACTTTCAAACGTACTAAGGTAGAATGTGTAATAAAGAGTCAGTTGTTAGTAACATAAAAACTGTTTTATTTTGGCCGAACCTAATTTGGCACTGGCCATCAATAAAGCCATGTAATACTTTTTATGAACAAATAAATGTGTTCTTCTTTTGTTTTATGTTTAAGTTTATGTTTATTTTTATTTAATCATTCAATATAAAATTACATCATCACTTAAAATTAAATGTCAAGGAATTTATATTGAAATCGTCAGTTTAAAATAAAAAATGTCATTAAATAAAAATTAAATACAATTCAATTTAAATACAAATTAAAAATATGTCATAAAATGGAAATTATCATTAAAAGTAACAAAAAATAATAGTAAAAAATATGGATAAATTAGATAACTGTCAAAGGAATCACCTCTTTTATTGTGAAATAACTAATAGTTACTTCTGCTCTCGTTACGATTAATTTCTGAATTCTTCTCGCTTTAAGTGATGATGTAATTTTATATTGAATGATTAAATAAAAATAAACATAAACTTAAACATAAAACAAAAGAAGAACACATTTATTTGTTCATAAAAAGTATTACATGGCTTTATTGATGGCCAGTGCCAAATTAGGTTCGGCCAAAATAAAACAGTTTTTATGTATTTTATTTTATTGAATCAGGCGTTACTTTGCGGAGGTCCATTTCAATGAACAAAAAATTTTTTTTTTTTTTTTTTATGTTACTAACAACTGACTCTTTATTACACATTCTACCTTAGTACGTTTGAAAGTCGAATCCAGCAAATTATGACCTATTAAGTGTCACTTTTTTTGTATTATTCTGCAAGTTTAAAGACTGGCGAAGTTTTTAAAATTACTTATGGTCTTTGAATTCTGAGGTTTTTAGTTTTTTTTTTAATTACAAAATCAAACTTCGATTTGCTCAAAGGTAAAATTTTCACTTTCGGTCAATTTTATTGTAACTTGGCTCAAGGTTGGGAAGCTGATTATTTTACGTGTGAAAGTGCAGTTTGTGAGGATAATGTCATCAAAAAAAAACACTCAGAAAAACGTAACCAAAAAAAGTTACATGATGATAAACTGCTCGGCCCGAAAATTCTTGAAAAAATCTTTAAAAATTAATTACTCGAAAACTACAAAAAATCGGCCAACATACATGGGGTATATTCGGATAGCCCCGGATGTGAGGCATCTAAATTTTTTTTTAGACGTCAGTGTTTGGACCACCCTGTATATGTACACCTATATAAGTATACATCCAGATGCCCTTCTATAGGAACGCAATTTCGACACACCTACAGCCTACAAGTTCACTTTTAACTTCTGTAGGCATATTGTCACTTTTTTTTTTTAAATAGCTTCGCGCTCTTGGCGCATTTAGCCAATATTGTCACTTGTAGGCCTGTAGGTACTCATGATCGGTTGCCTGTCGAAATTGCGTTTCTTTAGAAGTGTATCTGTATGACAGGCATTTTCAACATCTCTATTCTACATCACTTATCTACCTAATGATGAAACACGAGGTTTTTTGTTTATCATTGTACTTGATGCCTATTCATTCAATAATCAATCACTTTATTGGAGTACTAGATGTTGCCCGCGACTCCGTCCCCGCAGAATTCGCTTATCGCTATCCCGCGGGAACTATGCTGTTTTCTGGAATAAAAACTAGCCTATGTCCGTCCCTGGGACTGAAACTGACTGTTTACCAAATTTCAACTAATTATGTATGTATGTTGAATGTAACCGGGGCAATATAAGGTGTCAGCACGCCAATTTTACTTAATTAGATGCTTAAGTTGTTGTGTAGGTAGGTACTAAGCTGCGTAAGTTATTATAGTTTTTTACCTATCCCACGGGAACTCTTTAATTTTCCGGGATTGAAAGTATCTAAAATATTGACCAGGGATATAAGGTACCATCACGCAAAATTTCATTTAAATCGGTCCAACAGTTTTGGAGATTAGCGAACACAGACAGGTAAATGGACACATCCATACATACATACATACAGACAGACAAAAATTATAAAATCTACTTTTTGTGTTTTATTACTGTTCCCTAATCGTTAGCACTCTATTTTTGATGAATTGATTTAATTTACAGACACGAACTTTCTACTCATTTATTTTATGTGACGTACGCAGGCATGTTTACTAGCCATTTTTATATTCCGTAGTAACTACATCAGATTTTAATTCTAGCTGTTTTTGAATGTTTTTTTTAAATATGTACTGTATATGTTAATAGGTACTGACTGACTGGTATAATAAACTGCTTTACAAGAGCATTTCGTTGAGATCTCTAGCATTTCTTAACACTAGGGTTGGTAGAGAGGCTTTGTTAAAATATGAGACATTTGTTCCTTTGGGCAGACGTAGCTGATTTTAGTGACAGGGCTCGGAACGGTTTGAAATAAGTCGGACTGTTTCACGTGTGTAAGTAATCCGTTTTATTTAATAATAATGCTTGAGTCCCACGGTAAATTCTATTTAAAATTGTTTGATGAACTTCGAGCTGGGAATAAGATAATCTTGTTTGTTATTGAAAACTAATCAAGTCGAGACGTTCTTCGGTGTACTGTGATGTTTAAACGCGTTGCAAACTACTTTACAGCGACATCTCTAAGAACCGTGAGTAGTGAATGATGGGACTATGTCAAAATAAATGTTACTTTACATTGCTACTCCGCGATATACTTAGTAAAGTTAAGTCCATACAGGGGTCTTACCATGACGTCTATTCGATTCAATTCCGACTCAGTTTAGGTTTTAACTCTCACTTTTAGTATGGATCTGCAATTGAATCGGAACTGAGTCGCATTGAGACGTCATGGTAACCCCCTGTATGGAACTAGAACTATACTCGGGTGCAAAGAAACCGGATCACTTCCCGTAGAAAGTTGTAGGAAAAGTGACTGTTTCTTTGCACCCGAGTATATGTTAGTCACCGAATTCCTGGAATTTTTATTTACTACAGTTGTACAGTACGAAGGTAGACGTACAGTCAACAACTTTGATTGTTGAGCATACTTGGAACGTTGTCATGGTGATATGACTCCTTGTTAGTGTCTAAAAGAAGTTGCTAAAGTTTGGCATTGTCAATATCGATGGCCCAGACGAATAAACGTGCAAATGTCATGCACTTGTAATGACATTTTCACGTTTATTCGTCTGGGCCATCGATATGACAGCGTTCCATAGTGGCTTCATCAGTTAAAGTTGTTGACCGTACACAATACAACCGTACACGATACAAAGTCTTACTAGATACGGAAGCCGATTACTTGTGATTCACGAAGATAGATTAGATTATAATCTAGATGGATGACATATTATCTCTTTTAGATTCGTGAGCAACTCATAGCCAAGATAAATAGGTACGAACTATAACTGACAAGTGACATACAACTGATGTAAGACGACATAAAGTTTTCAAGATCTCAACAACCGATCAGGAACTGACGAAACGTGTAGGTACAATACGAACTACGACTACCATATCTGTCCCAATGATGGCAACTATATCTATTGCTTAGATTCTAAGCATACCTACATACATTTAAAACTGCGACCTATCGGTGTCTGTACATATAGAAAACATTTGAGAAAAACTGCTGCCAGTTGTTTTTATTACCTGGAAGTGGATGACCGAGTTTTGCTCGGTATTTTTTTTTTGGTTCGTTTTCTGAAAATGAAACCTAGCGAGATCGATTTATCTAGTGATGCAACGAATACGAATACTAATATTCGTATTCGCCGAATATCGAAATGGCATTCGTAAAGAAGGGTGTTGGCTAAAACGGAATGTTCCCACTTAGTCTTCAGTTCGTGTATTCCAATATCATTTTTAAGCATTCTTTCGTATATGTGCTTTACAAAATCGAGCGTAAAGTTTTTCTAACAAAATTTTATCAGCAGTTTATTTGGATTGATCATGTTTACCTATTTTTTTTGATATTCGTATTTCGTATTCGTAAAAGTAGTATTGGTTGCATCACTAGATTTATCGCCCCCGAAACCTCCAGCGTACTACCAAATTTCATGAAAATCGTTGAAGCCATTTCCGAGATTCAGATTATATATATAAGAATTGCTCGTTTAAAAGTATATGTAGATAGATATAAACCAAATAATAAATTTAAGAATTTGTGTTTTTTTTCATTCCCCTTTCCACCTATGCGCCCACAATCATGCTAAACGTGGCCTTTATGTCTTGTTACCTTAGGCTCCGTCTACCCACCCCGTAAGGGATAAAGTCGTGGCTTATTATGTATGTATTCTTAAGAATTATCGGTTTATATACATATGTGCCTTTGTTCGCACTAATCTCAGAAACTGCTTAACTCATGTGAAAGTGCTGTTTTAGTTTCGCCATCTTGGTCTATACGTTTCATTAGTCTGTCTGTCTGTGGCTACACATAGCTCAGAAACTCTCAAGTTCTTACCAGAAAGCTGTAATTTGGCATGGGCATGTTAATCATACGGAACAAGTGGTTAGATAAAATATTCGCAAATCATCGCAATTAGTTAGGTACAACTCGCACAGAACCATCAACATGATGTTAGATTTATTTACGTTTACATGATAACACACATTTATGTCGTACATGCTTCGGCTTTTTGGTTAATGGACTATGGACACAGAATAAATGCTCAACTCAATAAAAAAATCGAATGCCCTTCAAACTAAAATCCAGAAAATAATAACGTAACTCTTAGTTTCACAATTTTATCACCACACTTGAGACTTCCGTTGACAAAGGAGAACGAAATCGATGACGAAACAATGCTGCGCCGTAAGAGGAGACATGCCTAACATAAACATAGGCTTGATCTAGCCAAATATTTGCAGTTCAAGGTCATGTTTCGCTCATTGATTGGCATGGTGCGTGTGACGTCACACGCGGCAGCCGCCAGCCGCGCGGCGGCGCTCGCCGCTCAGTCGCACGCCGCTGGCTGTGGTGACCAACCGGCCAGCCACAGTACATGCTCAGTCGACTCTCCCCAGCTGGTGCCACGGACGTGCCGGCACGGCACCCCTATCGATCCACGGGAAGTGTTTTTAAACCGCGATGTACGTTCTAGGGACGCATGAATTATAAAACCTCTGAGCGACGCGGCTAGTGAAAGTTTTTTTAGTATCTAGAACGGTTCTCAGTTAACACTCTTACGTTTAACATTCCGAACGCCGATATGAAGGATAAAAAGCTGGGGTAAGTGGTCTTGGATTTTTTGTCGGTCGGGTAGCATCGAATATGAACAAGAATAAAGTTTGTCGATTCATTTCACTTTATTTACTTGCTCGTACGAATATCTACCAACCTGGTAATATTTTCTCAGTGATTTAATTCATATCATATGTAACATTTCACTTCATTCACATCAGAATTTTTAAAATAAAGAGTCAAGAGAGAGAAACGTCTGAGTACGTTGGTAAATGACAAATGAACGATAAACAGCATTTTTCGTGTTACCTGTCAATGGTTACTTGATTATATGTATAGCAGGTTAGCAGGTACCGGCACTGTGCCAACCAATAGAATGAACGATACACAATGCACATGCGTGTTGATAAATGTCACATTCCAATTGTTATCAATGAACGTGAAGTTTACAATTTGATCTTGACACATTACGCACACCGCACACAAATAAATGACCCTTTGGTGAAAAAAATCGTCGTCGAGTTGTTATCAGATTTCCTATAAACGGCTGGTGTTCGTTGACAATAAGTAGTTTTCATGAAGAAACAATACAAAGCCTCCCATTTACGGTACTTTTATAGAATAATAAACAATCTGCGGTTTCTATTCATGCGGTAGTTTGTATAACGTCATGTTATGCAATATCTACTTTTCAAGTTTTATTCTATTTTTTTATCAATAAAGAAGGCGTAAAATGTACGGTGGGTACCAAGGACATAATTTAAAAAAACATCGTGGATTTTATAATATTATTCAGCAATGTTAATCCTAAATCAATAGGAATGCTTGCACAATAATTACACGAAAAGTGCGCGAAGAAATAAACAAATATCGCAGTTGGCAAAAACCTTTGCCCACTGCCCAGCCCGAATGACTTAAGTTTATGTCAATTTGGCATTAGAATTAGAGCAATCCGTATCACATTAGTTAATGACCATTTTTGATTTATATCTATAATTTCTAAACGATCAGTATAGTGTTTGGATGGTAATTTTGACCTTGCGCAAGATCCTCACCCGAGGTATAATAATATAATTTATTACATCACGGGTGATAGGATCTTGTGCAAGATCCGTTCGGATCGCTGTCACCGTCTGACTAACTAATCCTGCCTCCAAGCAGCAGTGCTCGTGCTGCTGTGTTACAGCCGGTTAAATTACTGGCACATGTAGTATTTCATTAGCCTCCTAGGCTAGCAACGAATTTGCTAACCTTTGGTGTTCCATCAGTGACCCATTTGCCACCTTATTTCATGAAAAAAAAAAAAATTAGGTAAAATTTACCCAAAATAAAACAGAAATAAAAACCGATTCGCCAAGACGACTAAATAATACCTACTAGAGTAGATACCTAGTAGGCAGTCTTTCGTACTTTTATGAACAGAAGAAGTACCTACTTTTATGAAGACAAGACATTTCCAAGGCATTTCGACTAAAACTTTCTAGAGCTTGAAATCCAAATACCTTATTGAATTAGGCGTCACTTTGTGGAGGTCCATATCATTGCAAATACCTTTAGGCAATTTTTGCGACCTTGATCTACTGAGTGATATTTTCTCCTAAAAGCAAACTTAAGAAATGAAACGACGTGAAATTGACGTGGCAAACCTCTGCCTATCTAGGTAGGAACCTCATAAGAAAACGTGTTGTTTTGGAAAAACAACATAAAAATGAAATTTTCTTTCATCTTTATGTTGTTGTTGTCACTTACCATCAGGTGACCCACTTGCTCGTTTGCCTTCCTATTCACATAAAAAAAAAAAAAAAAAAACTATCAGAGGTAGGTATAATCCTGAGCCATCAACTTTAATTCACCGCGTTTTCCATTTTGGGATTTTTAGTATCCCACAGTCCTAGCGGTAGAATAAGTAAGAAAAACGATGATGTATCATAACTATCATACTTACTAACGTAAGCAAAGTACCTTGTTAGATTAGCTACATGCTAATATTGTATAGAAACGCAACACAAGTGATAAAGCATCGATTTCTAGGTGAGTTCAAGGAATTCCAGATAAGTAATCAAGGGGCCAATTTTTGAAATCACATCAATAAATAAATAACAGCAAGTTACAATTTTAAACCCCTGAAATGATGTGATTTGTTTTGTTATGGTAGTATGTTTCAGTTATCGTTTTTTAAAAAGGTTTTTCAGTAAAAAGACACTCAAGATTGTTTACCTTTTTTAAATGTAAAAAAACGAAATATAATAGGTAACTCCGTGTTATATTGGGCCTTGTACCTCGGGCCGCATAAAACCGCCTCTGTCTGTCAGGCACAGATATTGTGCTGCCAGGTATCCAATATGTTGCGCTTAATGTCTTATACATCTACCGTTTGTTGATTTTAAAATTAATTAAATAATAGTGATCTGCAAAAAATATCTCCAATGAACTGTATACAAATACAGCGTCATAATTTCATCATGTTCGTGAATTTATGATTACGTTGGTACTATGTTACGTTTATGCTGCGTTTTAGATAGTACGTAGGTCACCAAGTTATTTAAAGTATCTACCTAATGTCCGAGTTTAATACTTTTATCTGATCAATTTTTTCTCCAACCTTTAATTTGTAGAATGATAAGACATAGAATGATAGACAGTTCTTTATTTCGTCGTAATACAATGACTAATGATAAATATTCTCAAAATAAAATCATAGTGCCTTTGTGTTATCTATAAAATACTAGCTGTTGCCCGCGACTCCGATCGCGCAGAATTCGCTTGTATGTGAAAAAAGATTTTCCCGCTTTTCGCTATAAACCTCACGGAGCCCGAGACCTTTCCAACGAATGCAAAACCGTGGAAATCGGTTCGTGCGTTCTGGAGTTATAGCGTCAGGAAGGAAAACCCGACTTATTTTTATATAGTAGAAGATATCGATTCCCCTTTGTACCTTTACGCCCACAATCATACTAAAAGTGGCCTTAAGGTCTTGTTACCTTAGGCGCAGTCTACCCCGTAAGGGATGGAGACGTGATTTATGTATGTATGTTAACTTTAGGATTTACTAGAGTTGAGAGCATCTAATGATGACGTATCGCTTAGAAAAACCCAATTCAATTTCATTCTCTTAAAACAGGGTCCGATCGATATAGAAATTTATATTTCCTTAAAATAAAACTAAGTGTTATTCGGGATTTGGAACGTCTAATAGTCTATCTATGGTCAAAAGTAAAGCCGAATTCCTAATTCAGAAACGTTAGTCATGCTTGCGGTATCTTAACATGCGATTGTCTTTATCTGTCACCTTGATATTTGCCTTTGTCAGACACAGACAAAGCATACGTTTTTGCTACGATAGACTCGCAACATTTGTATGTATGCGTGTGTGTAATGATATTTAGTAGTTTATTTTATGTTTTGTTTATTGTACTTAGATATGTACGCTCTATTGTGGCTTTCACTATCTGAAATTTTAAACTCACACTTTGTCGGTCCCTCGTTTAATGCTCCTCTCATCTACTCAAAAGTTAACTGGTAGAGATCCTTTATAGGGATAACTTCGCCTTTGTGCATATATTAATGTTATTTTTATTTTTTTGTGAATTGTATCTGTTTCTTTATATTTGTACAATAAAGCACTTACTTACTTAATTTTTGTGAATTAGGGGCAAAAACATACCAAAGTAGGATGCAAAAATGGAAAGAAAGAAAGAAAGAAAGAAAATACGTTTATTGACGCATAGGACAACAACAGCCCCAACTAAAAATAAACAAAACAAAAAAAAATAAGGAAAAATATACAACTTAATACAACTTAAGTTTAAAAATGGCACGGTGGCAGTAACGAAAATAACGCATGACGCAATATTCGTGTTAGCGGTGACGATGACTCTGCAAAAGTTCAGCGGATAGTTTACTTACACACTTATTTTAAGCTTGTCCAGTCCAGTTGCAAACAGATTAGATCTCCGGTTGTTATCTATTGCGAATTATTGTGTAACCCGCATGAATTACCCATGAATATTATTTGAATTGAGTCACCAACGCTGTAAAATGGATGAGGCTGGTATTTGACTGCTATTTCTTTAAATACTGGATCAGTGCTCGGACGCTATTTCAGTTGTACGGAACAAAAACCGTTGTTGCCTATAAGCACGTTCATATTATATCTAACTACAGTCACATTAAACCCCACCACTATGAAGATGAAGCATTCCGGGTATGTATAAGCGAACATAGGTATATTTTAACTAGAGTAGGTAATATTACTGCATCATACCCATACCATATCAACACACAAACAGTATGGTTAAGATAATTGATAAAGTTGGGACGTATTCATTAAGACGAACACTGCTAACTAAAATCTAAAGACGGACGCTGAAATAATAATACGTTTCAACATAAACCACCGATATAACTGCCCGAACATTCTCCGAATTTACTCAACCCATGTAATTAACGCTTCACAATTATTTTCCACTTTTGCGACACGTTTATCAGAGGGGTACAAGTCAATAGGGGGAGTGCACAAATCTCGAGATCAATAAATAATAATAAATTTATCCTGGGATGGCTTTCCCACATAATTACTCGTACTACAGATCGTCGTATGTAGATCGCGAAAATATATTTAAAAAAAAATTGCGGATAATGAGCATGCGATAAAATATAAATGGCGACAGCCTTGAATCTAGATTTTTAATCCATAATAAACAAACAATATTTAAAAAATATGATTAATAATTTTATGGCAGCGGAAAACGATCTAGCTAGGTTTAACTGTGGAATAACGTGTTTTTCCAATTTTCCGAACACCTAGCTCCAATTCTTTTTTTCCTGTATAAGTACCTATGTAAACCTATACCTACTCATCGTACGCTATTGCACCACCCACCGTTGCATATCACTTCACTTTACACGTTGAATAAAGCTTGCACCAAGCCCATGCGTTTTCCTTTAACCTAGTCTACTGTAAACGAGGCACTTTGTTCCGATGCTGTAATTTTTTTTACATCAATTACGAGTATAAGGTGTGTTTTGCTACTATGTCTTGCTATTAATTAGACTAAATGAGCTTAGATGTCATATACATAGGACCAAGGTCATGCTCGAGTGCATTTAATGAATGACGTTTCGCACACATTGTACCTAGGCTTTACGTAATATTTAGAGCATTATGCTATTACCAAAGTAATCAATCAGAACAGGGTTCACAAGGGTAACTGGACACTGATAGTGGCATTTGTTCTCCCATTCTGACTTAGTGCGCATTTGCCTCAGGACTGTTAAAGACGAAGGGCTTTGCATTTCACTTTCTTATTTTTGATTATACCTACATTTAAAATTATGGGAAAATCATTTTGTGGCTTTGTTGTATATTATAAAGGAAAACGAATCAGGATTGTTAAAGAACAAAGGTAAGCCATTAACATTCATTACTCTTGTGTTCAATCTCTGTATGTAATATTCAATTTATGAACGATCTACGTGAACACGGCATGCGTAAAGTGTAGGTACCTATTTAGTTTACATTGCTGTTTGTGAACGCCGGCTCCACAATAATATATACATCAAACGACTAATGGGATTTCAAGAGCGTGGAAAATGCGTAAATCATGGTACAAGGAAATATAGTGAAACACGTAGGACTGTTGTCACAATAAAATGAGAAAGTGAGTTTATTTGTTCCGTTTTCACGGTTCGCGATGAAATTTTGCATACATCATATTAGAAGCCCAGAATAAATAATAAGATACTTTTCATCTGAGAAAATTGTACAGTTCCTACGGGTGCGCGATAAACGTACCTATTCTTTGCAGACGAAGTCGCGGGCAACAACTAGTGTACATGTAATTAAATCTAGTAGACTATGTGACGTCAAAAAATATCGTGTTGCCTCTCAAGTGCCTCTTGTGAAAATGTTTGGCACAAAAAACGTTTGGAACAAATTCGCGTTAAGTCTCAGTTACTATCGACTAATTGGCAGCGCCACTAGCGGCACGTAATGACAACAATCTAATCTCATAGTATTTGACACTTCAACGCGAATGCTTTCGAGATGTTTGTTGCGACAGTAAATTTTCGACGGCAAAGCCAAAGGAGGGTTATGATTTTGACAGACTATATATGTATGTATGTGTATGTTCATCTGTTCCCTCATAGCTCCTAAGCTAGTTGTTTATCAGAACTGGACAAATGAGGTATCTTTAGAAGGGACTTGATTGTCGGCCGGTTATAGGCTATTTGACGTGTCACTAAATCTAATGTAGCGCCCTCTAGCGGGCAAAAAAGTACTGTTAATAAAAAAAAATTAGATAAATAAACCGTGTGTGGTATCATTGGAAAGGGAAATTTCAAAAATATGTACATTATTACACTTAACCGGATAACTCACGTATAAAAAGTCGAGTGATGCTCGACATGTTTCGGACTATTTCGTAGTCCTTCTTCCTAGAGCACTGTGTCATTCGTACGGCTTTTCATACAATTTGAGCGTCATTTTTGGCACCCGTAGGCATGTATTCAATTAAATCGAGCAAACTTTTCTGTACGTTTGTTTTATGTGCGTAAAAGGCGCTACATATTGAATGTTTCTAATAGCATAGGTAGATTGTTAAAGGTGACTTATGGTAACTAGGATAGGTAGTCATCTCTTGGCTAAACCGAGATAAGACAATTAGGTACGCGGGCTCTGGCATCGAGCATTTCCATCAAAGTCTGCGTGGGATGGGCTCTATTTGGCAACTACAGTTTGTGAAAAAAGTTGAAATAATTTTATTTTTAGATGGCTACCTCAGCAAATTTTTTGGTGCCAATTAGCGCTTTTACTACATGATGTAATCAGCAAATAGTAGTTCCCAAACAATGGATCGGCACCAACCTGGTGGCATCCAAGCAATTATCAGATGAGCGTAAGGGGCTACTCCGAAATTCGAGATTTAAAGTTCGTGTTACATACACTATCCCTCTCACACTCCTATAAATATATCTTACGTGAGCGAAACCGCATGTAACGAACTTCGAATGTCGGAGTATCAAGCCTGGTTATAAGCCAGTAGCCGACTGCTGGATTAGCTGAGATCCGTACTTGACAACTAATTTAAAGTGGTAAACTGTATTAATTAAAATATGAGAGGCGCAATGACCGAAACCCATAAAGAGCGAGTGTAGTGGAAGCTAACCACAATCACGTGAGTGAATAAATTGCGTTGATAAATATCAACTCCAATATGTCCAATCAGATTTTTTAGGTTTTGAATCTGAAGATTCAAATCATAAACAAATATGTATTTGACATATTATAGTTTGATATTTATCACTCAATTGCTCTACGCGTTGGACATCTTGACTGTCGCTTTCACATCTACCCCTGCCAGACACAGATCAAACGTTAGAACATACTTCATCCAGGTAAATATTGTTTAATGTTTCCAAATTTATGAATAATACAGCTATTACTTATATTTATATCGAGTGGCGACACAAGGCGACGTATGTTATACATACTTACGTGGGTTTGTGTATGTTTACGCAGTTTATCGTAACCATTTCCATTTCGTTGGCTTGCCATTAACATAGAGGTCTGGAAACCGTAATCAGCAAAGGTCATTTATTGCAAGAATTATGGCCGTACGCTTTTAGCAGTACAAAGTACTTACATTAGAGAGCTTATTGCCATCTGCTACGAGGATAATGCGAAAAAGAATCGTGTTCAAGGTTGATCTCCATTCTGTAAAGGTAAATGTTTCTGCGAACGAAGTGAGGAAAACTTAATATAAACTCAAAGTTTAAATTAGTAGTTAGGTACCTACAATTGTCAATGCTAAGCATAGCAAATTTGATGTCAACAGTTTTTTTAGTCGATAAAAAGTACGAATCATGTCGCTATTCTCATCTTAAAATAAAAATCCGTGTAATGAAGGCGAAGTCAATTTTTATAAACACATCTGACATTATACACAATTACAAATCATCGTTACACAGCATGCAAGTTGGATGTGACTCCAACAACTATTACCTAACGCAACAAACCTGAACGTGATCATAACATCTGTATACCTATCACTCATCCGTGTAAGAAACAAAAGCTGTCTTTACTGTGGACATAAAGTTAACGATTTGAGGTTATCAACCTTAAGACGTCTTTGAAGAACTAGAAGTACAAAAAATGTGCACAAAAACTGTCAAAATAGGGTCTGCATTATGATCATCACGCCCCACTGCTGTCATTAACTTTTTTCATGTCCACAGGAAAGATGCGTATAAAAATATGTCCTTATATAAATGGGTATTACAATTGAGCTCAATAAAACCTAGTCGGATTCGGTAGAGTAGAGGTAGAGTGCTTAAATTCTGCCTCGTTTCTTCACTATGCTAGGGATCATGACTACATACGATAAGGGGTCCGATTTTTGAAAGCACATCACTCGAAAGTTGTATGAATCTGTGTAATGCTACAAAACTACAGCTTCAAAATCGCGGCAATACCTGCTAAGAATAATACTAAATAACAATAATATTATTTGGAAATTCGGTCAAGCAGGTGTACCAGGAAAATGGATGAAACAAATGTTTAATTATGCTTATGCCACTAAATTCGAAAGGATTCACTTGATTTCAGTTATAAAAACAGCATGATTAACATCCTTTATAAAAAATGGAATCGAGCAAACTGGGGTGACCCATTATATGAGTCGGTAATAGCTTCTAACAGTCTCTATTAATCTATTATGGACTCGTACTAGTCGGTTATAGCTATTCTTTAACCTTGTTTTTAATAAAGGCCATGTATTTGATGAACGCAGAAGCTGCTATTACTTCAGGACCTGCGTCCACGCGGGCGCTACTAAAACTTTCGATAGTTTTGTTTATTTTCGTACTGCTATACACACAAGGAAAATAAAATAATGTTCAATGAATAAACGCGGGTATCTTTTGATGTATTGCCCTACTACTTAAAGAGTTCTTAAATGTTAACATTGCGTAAGTGTGCGTCGGTAATAGGTACACACTGATTTTCGACGGGTCGTTGATGGATGAATTTATCTTAATATTTGTTTCCAGCGATGGCGCCCACCAAGCGATGCTCTGTGACGAGAAGAAGCCAAAGGTTACCACCAAAGAGACGGGCAGAGCTGACGAATACGAGGCTCTCCAGAGTTTCCTTCGCAGCATCAGCTCCACCGCCACACTCCCGCCATATGTTAAGGGAGAAACCTTTTCCTCATTCCGAGGAGTTTTAAATCAGGTGAGTGTAATTTGTTGCTGCTTGTCTACGCTTTACACACAGCTACCTTTCACATGGGTCTCGTATGGATCGTACATGTACGACACATAGGGTACTATATTCATATACAACTGCAACATCATTAAGTAAGACTATGTCGAAACAATCCTAGATATCTTGACTACTTTAAAATAGAGGAGCGTTTAGCGACTCTCCTTCATAAGCCGGTGATAAACCTCTGAATTTAGATGAGATGAAATGAGTATGCACTTACTTACCTACTGTACGACTTTAACGACTTCTTAAAAAATCGAAGCTATCAGTAACCTGCCGGAAAAGATTTTTATTACTCGTATTATCGCAAAAACTGAGCTACGTAAGTCCGAATACTAAACGTTTAAAGTGCCGAACATAGGCTGACGTATTGTTATCCGTTCCTGGGTTAATATTTACCGTTACCAAGGCGTTTTTTTTTGCATCAATCCTCTCTGTGCTGTACTGGAAACTCGAACAAGAAATACCTTTATCAATTTTTTAACGCAATTTCTTTAAGAATCCCACTCGAATCAGGAAAAAATCGAACGTGACTTGACTAAAAAAGACTGACGTTTATCAAGTCCAATCAACATTATCGTAGATAGAATGGGAGAATACTTATTAACTGAAGCCATACATTTCCATTATACATTATGTCTGTTCACGTGCCTAAACCAGTGACCTTCAATTGCAATTGAAATTATCGGCTGGCGATAAATCAATTAGCTCCTCACCCGTTATCATTTTGTTTACAAACACCCTAACGGTGCGCACAGATTAGTGAAAAATACGCTAATTCAAAACAGAGTACGCGTAAAACGCATAGTTTACGCGCGTAACCCATTCAGACTATATGAGAATTTGCGACAAAGTTAGCGTTACAAAGATATAAAATGTGATATAATTCGCGTAGGTACCTAATGTCAGGGCGAGATATTTAGGACGACGCCATTTTACTTACACACTATGAGCCTGAGAAAACCCAGTGTCTAAACTTGTGGTCTCGTCTCAGTTATTTCATCACAGGTCTAATGTAACGTAGTACCTAGTTAATAAAAATATAAATACGTGGAATATGCTATATCTTTGATGATATTGTTAGTTTTCAACATACTTTCAAGATACATTGCAGCACTGAATGGCAAGTTTTAATGTTTATGGCAACTTATTTGCCATTCAGTCTGTAGGTATCCACCATAATTAGCGTCACTTACGAATCACGCAACGTAATCGGCACTCATGCCAGTCTCTATCTAGTCGCGACCGTCATTAAGATAAATAGCTATTGAAAAAGCTTGATACTTGATGAATAAATGTATAAAATGACCGCTACCTATACGTTGCACCTCCGGTTGCTTAGAGAAGTTCGGCCCAAAAAATGAGTTTTTTTTCATCCCATTCGAGTTTTGACATTTGAAACCTCAAAAATCTTCAAAAATGTACAACCAATCTGACGTACACAACTTTTTGCGATTGTCTTGTCTGATGAGATGACCCCGAATAGGATACAAACACAGACAATCCACATAAAAACGGATTAGGTAGGTACTCGGGGATTGGGGATTTTTTATTAGATAGCTCACTATAGATCTGACATTAAATGTGATGTAAATTCAGGCGCGTCGCGTTTTGATCGCTTATGTTCAGCTAAAAAAGCCGTCACTTCTAGTGACGCCGAATAGCTACCTAATTAACTTCGGACTTCGCTAATGCTTGCCATTATCGCTGGCGTGCTAATAGTGCCATTCCCGAATTGAGGCCCTTTGTCATACGAGCCTTGTCGGACAGAGCTTTTACCACTCTGACCACGAGTTCGAACCCACGATCCTCAGCAGCTTGAAATACCATAAACTAAGCTAACACGACTTTTACGTAACCGTTACTGTTAAGTACGGACTGCGTGGGCCGGTACTCGAACACATATTATACGCCTAAAACGAATGTGTCAACTTATCAAGTAAACTTCACACCCCTTGCTCCCGGCCTTGGCTTATTTTTCCCGCTTAGCGAGGTGGGGAAATATTCCCTCCGTCAACTGAAGGTCTGTTAATTGACACTGCTAAAACACACGCAGGCGGACACATGTGCACACAACACAAACGTCATTTGATCTCAATTAAATAGATTGCTTCCTCGTGCCGCCAACAAACAACGAGCAACTTATACTTCTTACTCTTCTCTTACTTATATCACACGTGACGTTATTTACAATCCACAGAAAGACCATTTTGTCCTGATCCTTTTACCATCAGTATTACAATGTTACCCAAGTAAGTACCGACTGAGCAGGTTTTCCTGTAATTTATATTAACAATCTTAGATACTGGTATACCTATAATGAACAAACCTCCGCAGAGCAACGCCTGATTCAATAAAATACTGTTTACCTACACCAACTACCGTACCTACCATACCTAGTATATCTATGTTAACTAGAGATAATCCTAATGACCTCTATAAGTTTATAAACAAGAATAAATTATACTAAAGTTTATACTAGCAGACCTGGAATTTCCGAAAAGGTCAATATCGAAATCGGTTTCTCAGGAGTCGACTTAACGAAAACTGATTTAGGGATTCAACGAGGTCTAAAAATCGACCCATATTAATTAACAGAAGTTCTTATTTGAAACTTCCAAGATACTGTATAAGTTGTAGGTATTACAACCAGACCTTGACTTGTACAGATACCTTCAAGTCTACCACGACTGTATTTGCACTGATTATATTATATTCCGGAATGGACGAAATAGCTAGTAGAAAGAACACCCCATAAATCTACATGGGGCTACACGGGGTGCGCAGCGCGCATGCTCGTCTTGTTTACAAATCAGAAAATATTTGGCGGGAAAAGCCCTCGCGCGTACTCTTCCGAAATTAGTTTATGATATTTTTAGCCGCTAAAATGACATTGAACCGTTAAGGTAATAGTCGAATTTGATTTGAAATAAAAAACAAAACAGCTAAGTTAAGAACTTCATTATGACAACGTGGATTGCACAACATTTTGCAATTATTAAATTGGTAACACAAGTTGTCGAGATCAAAACACGCATAACAAGTTCCTGGGAAGAATCAGAGCAGGTTAATGTTTTATAACAGGGGTCCGATTTTTGCAAACATATCACTCGAAAGTGGTAAAAGTTATATCTTCAAAAGTACAGCTTGAATAAAAATTTAACTTGTTCACAAGATTAATAAATGAGAACTCTCATATTATTCTAAGTTACTTGTACCTAGTTGAAATTCAGCCCGATTTTTCACCACTTTCGAGTTATATTTTCACATAATGTCCTTTCAAAAATCCGGCCTCTTTAAGGTATCTAAGTATGTCCGTCACGGTTGCTTTATAATGAAAAGATATTAAACAATACTGTTGGCCTGACTTTAGGGTTACCAACCTGCCCGACTAGCACGCATCGCGCGCGAGATAGTATACCCGTCTCTTTCTAGAACGAACAGCAAGAAATAGACGGGCAATCTAATTCGCGCACGACGCGACTCTACCCCCAACTACCCTCCCGCTACCCTACATCTGACTGCTATCCGCCATTGGTCTTAAGAGAAGCTAAGCGGGAGGCTAAAACTCCTCGTCTGTTCCAGTGCATCATCACATGTGCCGTCCTGGTGCTGGCCGCGGGCGCCGGCCACCCTATCGGGTTCTCTGCGGTGGCTCTGCCGCAGCTCAGGATCGAGAACTCATCTATGCAGATAGACGACGAAATGGGCTCTTGGATAGGTAAGCCCCTTAACATCAATATCATTACATTTAAGGTTAAGACAACATTTAAGACTCTTATCGGTACTGCATTAAGTAGTACTTACAATTAATATGTACCTATATCCTTTTTTATGGATAACAATAGGATTTAATGATAATGACAATGAGTCTACAAAAAAGAACATTGCTATCGCGGAGTTTTTCCGTACCTAATTAATAATAATAATTTAATGCTATAATAATAAGATACAGAAGGCGGTACTACTAGACACGGCTCGGATAGTCAGGCGGTTCCTCTCTCTGTCGCCTGACCGCCGGTAGCATAGGCCCCGCCTCGCTGCCGGCAGCACCCTAGGTTAGGTTTTTATAATATTTTATATTTTGTATTAATATCGTTTTATTACTTTTATATGAATATTGTAAGAACCTAACTTGAGATAAAAAGAAATAAAGGTACAGAGACATAATATCTGACCGCACTATCCTCAGCAAGTAGCAACAGACCCGAAATTACACTCATCCATATACCTATCAAAACCACATACCTTGTATGTAGATATCGCCGTTCTCAACACACACAACCTGAAACAGAAGCACTCGGATAAATAAAATACAAAAACAGACGAAATTAAACAGATGTGGCACCAAGAAACAGTCAAATTCATCCTCATAATTATTTCCTCTACTGGTATTGTCCCAAAAACCCAGAAAACAACACTTAAAACATTAGACATCCACGACAATACCTTCATACCCCTACCAAAATCAATAGTTAGAATTAGAAGACTTCTTTAGTATTGGTAAAAAACTTAAGTACCTAAATGACCTGTTGTATGTGTGAGTAATGTATGCGAATAGACAGATTGGCGTTCCAAATTAGAAAAATGACTTAAGTCCCATGTCAGTTCTGTACACTATATACTACATAGTACAGGTTATTTACTTAAGTTTTTCACCTATACGCCGCTTCCTTAACCCAAGTTCCCTACCGATATATAACAACCAAGAATACATAGGTACCCTCACACACAACCATCCAACACAAACACACACATTCAGCATTGGCTTGCCGTACGCCCGTATCAGGGCCCAAAAATCCGATAGTAAATGTTGAGATCAAATCAAAAACAATTTACTCTAAATAATAAAGAATAAACTTTATTGCATTCAAGAATTAAAAATATATAGTTAACTATTGTTTCCGAAAATATCGTCTCACTTTGTTTGAATTGAATAATCTTCTCTAAACCTCAAATACGCATGTTATCAAAGGACAATAATTTGAACAGATTAAATTCGTGTTAAGGCTTCTGAATTGTAAGCCTGTTTATGTTAGCTTCCTTTAGAGTGTTGTTTAACTACGCGGTAAATTATTACAAGGTCCAAAGATCGAAAGATGACTTTAAAAATACATCAGATTAGCATATGTGATACATAATATGGCATATTATGTTACTAAGCTAATGAGATGTGACAACACTTTTGTATTGTCAAACCTTGGGATCCCACTTGCTTGTGAAGCTGAGGGGCTACTCTGAAATTCGCATCATACCGTCCTTCTCACTGTTCTATTATGACTATAAGTGTGAGCGAAACGGCACGAAACTAAGTTCGAATTCCTGAATTTGGTCGGGGTAGACTTACATGTAGCGTTTAAGATCTGGACCAGAGACAGGTGCCGCAGCGCTATGAGTGATACTTGTGTGATACTCGTACTATTACTTATTCTGTGGTGATACGGCAAAACAATACGTAAACAATAGCTATCTGCTTCTTACCTATTATATACTGGGCCCCTGTGTGATAAACATTGTAGAACACAGAAATTACGAAGAAATAATTGACAGTTATATCATGTTGTCGCATTCTCACGCTTGTAATAAGTTTTTACCTCACGGAATATTAAGCAATAGTGCAAAATCTATATTCATAATTAAATATATTTCAAGTAAACTATCTACCCTGATAGGTATTAGAAACTTTGACAGAACACATTTCAATTTAGTTTTTTTCTGTCTGTGTGTACAAATCTTGAAACTACTGGACTATTTGTAACATATAAATAGTCAAAATCTAAGGCCGTGGTCGCTTTCACGCACGCGGCGGGCGAAAACGACCACTCCCGAGCATTCCCGAACACACCATTCAGACGCCGCGGGCGGCGGGCCGCTGTCGGCCGCGTGCGGCGGGTGAAAGCGACCACGGCCTAAGAAGAACATGATATTGTCATTTAAAGTTTAAAAACGATTCAAAATTCGACGCGAACCAAGTCGGGGGCGCCAGGTAGTGGAGTAACATAAATCAATGAATGGCTTAATTTAATGTAAGATAATTTTACTAACCCCTACCACCAACTCGACAATTGTCGGTGACCCTTGAAATGCAATACGTATTCAATATGAAGCCAACCGGCGCAGATTCTAGTCGAGTTTGTAGTGTAAACAGAATTGTCACTTGTTACCGACAATTGTCGCGTTGGTGAAATAAAGGCCAGATAGTATCGATCCGTTTACATAAATGTTTACAAGAACTAACACCGTACACATACAGTTGTCATTAACACGGACGAGTCTCGTGACTCGAAAGAATTAATTCGTAGTAAGTAGTCATTAGTAAAGAAACCCTCCTGCTATGGCGTGGCATTAGGTTAACAAAAACACCTCGTTCGTTTCTGATCTGTTCATTACGAGTACTTTTATGCTATTATTCTTCCTCCGGTGGGTTTTTTCTTCCAAAACAAAAACAACTTGAAGAAGCTTGTCACCTTTTGGCGAACCTCGCTGTTGCTATGCTGTCCTATTTTTGTAACATAAAACTTAGTAGCTCTTAGTGACATGAATAAGCAGTGACAACGGGTTGGGCTAGCCATCGTCCAACACGACCGGACTTATGTATCTATAGGTACCTACAGTTAACCGAGGTGACTTTGATAATTTCGGGGCTACTTTGATCGTTTTAAAATTGCTATAAAATCGATATTGTCCGTAAGCGGTGAACACAAACATCGATCGAGAATATTGGAAGCAGTAAACCCTAATAAAAATTATTGATTTCGTCATAATAACTACTTTTTAAAGTGAACCCATAAATTAAAGTCACCCGGGTTTACGTATTTCTACTTGTATAAAAATTACCTTAACTGCCAATGTACAAGTACAGCCTAAACCACTGAGCTTATGAAGTTATATCCTAAGTTATCCTTAGTTGTTACCCTGATTAAACTCGATCTCGATCTAGGGAGAAAAGTCAGTTATTGATTGGAAGATTTGGAAGGTCACAATAAGAGGATTCCGTAAATTATCTAAATTTACAATATTCTTCAATTTAAATTCATTCCCCTTCTGAGGAGCGGATACAATACAATGCAATACAATAACTCTTTATTGAACACCACATATAACAACCAAAACAGAAAAAGGCATACAGAATATTACAAGGTAACAATAGGCGGCCTTATCGCTACAGAGCGATCTCTACCAGGCAACCATGATGGACTGGAGAGAAAAAAACAGATCTGAGCAGATGGTGCAATTTAGAACATATATTAATATACTATGTACTGAAAATACATAATATATTATAGATGAAACACACATTTATAATAAATGGAAATATAAATAGACACATACACACATACCTAAAAAAGCCAGCTACAAGATTCGTGCACAAGATGACAGATAGTGCTCCTTCAACGTAGATACTGGACATACTGAACGCATTAAATATTTTCAGCTGACATGTGGTTCTAATGATCTTTAGGTAATTAAAAGTTTTTTTTTAATTTCACCTGTCGCGGTGTCTGTAATTAAATGCAAGTGTTTGATTCATTTTCAAGTAGGTAGTCAGGTTGACACAAGACATTTTTTTAATTATTTATACAGACTTCTACATGCCTGATTCAATCAATTAATGCAAGCAAGGAACAAAGAGTACAATGAACCCAAAAACTTATTCTTACCTTCTCTCCCGCAGCTAGTATACACTCAGCAGCGACGCCGCTCGGCTCTATGCTCTCGGGGCCCATCATGGAGGCCATCGGGCGCCGGCGCACGCTGCAGTGCACCACGCTGCCACTCATCATCGGCTGGATCGTCATCGCTACGTCCATACACAACGGGATGCTACTCTTCGGCAGGGTGCTTTGCGGCTTCGCTGTCGGCATCATGGCTGCTCCTTCACAGGTACTATCACTCAAGGCAATATCCCAACTTAAACCACATAACTATATAACCTATAACTATAACACATAACTATAACTTGGCATATAACTTGGCTGCCCGTGAAGAAATATTATCTGGCACTAAGGCCGTGGTGTCAAATGGTTTGCTATGCCTCTCAAGTAGAATCGTGGATTTGAATGCGGGCTCTTGTCTCTTGAATTTCTCGGAATTAATGTGTGAAAGTGCATTTGAAATTTATCAAGAGCTCTTCGGCGTAAAAGCAAAAGCAATGCGAAGTTCACTGGTGTGTATGAAATGCCCAATCTAAACTAGACCCGCGTGGGAACTACAGCCCTAGCCTTTCTTAGGAGGTCTCTACCGTCAGACGTAAACAGACTAGAGATGATGATATAGTAAAGGATACACTCATGCGACTCTTGACTCTGTCTGTATACCGTGTACCTACACATGTTGCTGACCATAACGAGACTATAAATCGCGGTCAGCAACATTCTGATTGTATCCTTTGCTGAACATAGATCCCAAACACTTCCGTATTAATGTAACCAGCCTAGTGTCCAATGACCTTAACTAAGGCGTCAGTCCAGTCCATAGTACAAGAGGTCAACGTGCACTCGTGAGGAAAATTCCATAAATGTAGTACCCATAGTTACAAATTTTTATATAAGTATCGCAGCTTGAAGTCAGGAATGAAAAACTTAGTTAAGTAGGGTTAAGAAATCAAGGGAGCTTACGTATATGAAATTAGAAACATAAATAAGTATGAGACAATGTAGATAAAAAGTATAAAAACTCGTTAAGTAGGACTACTTGGCTAAAAGAAACTTTGATTTTACTCTAATTCACGGAAGTGAGAATGAGAACCCACCCCAGAATTTTATTTCTATGCGGACGAAGTCGCAAACAAAAACTACTGAGGTAATTAATTAGGAAGTTAACGGGAAAAAAACGTGCGATGGAACTAATCGATTCAATTGTTTCCAGGTCTACTTAGGCGAGATAGCCGAACCGAGACTAAGAGGGCTGCTAATAGGCACACCTTTCGTGGCCTACTCATTGGGGGTGCTGTACGTTTACGCGCTGGGAGGACTCCTGTCCTGGCGGCACGTGGCTCTCCTCTCCATGGTGCTCCCAGGCCTGGCATTCGTCGCGCTTTGCTTCTCCCCTGAGAGTCCCACATGGCTAGCCCGAAGGGGGCGATTCCATGACGCAATGGCTGCCATGGCTCGCCTACGAGGAGACCCTGACATTGTAAGTGTTTCATAAAACTTTAATGTTATATCCACAGCACCGTTAACGCAGTCCGCGGACTGATCGATGTAGTGACCTTTGAGCTCATATTATATGCTAACTGTTTTTTATTAACATACGGCTTTTGACGTACGTCAAAAGACAATGGCTTCAATATTATACTGTTAGGAACAAACATGAGCTAAAGTGCAGTTAAGTCATGACATGCAGTTAAAATTACATATTTTCGAAACAATGTATTTATGTTAGCGAATTCTTTGGGTTGAACGTGTTTATAAATAACTAGAACATTGCTGGCTTTTAAAATCAAACACGCTTAGAAACAAACAAATTATGAATTCTATTTACAGCAATACCCATTTATATTCAGGTATATTGTTGTACCTATATGGAAATGATTTCCACGCTCTATAACCTAGTGATGAACAGATGCTTTTATGCACAGAATTATTGCTTTTTACGCGCTATAAGCAAACAAATATTAGGTAGAAACATAACTTTTTTGTTTATAACTGTAATTACTTAACGCCCCTTGGGTAGCTAGATTTAAAATCAATGATCAGAGTTAGAGCAACCGAAATTTTTGCGCTTAAACATTAGTTGTGGCTACAAATGCCCTGGACTCTACCAAGGTAGAGCCGGAACTAGTTCCCATATATAAGTTCTTCAATAGCCGTATATATGCATGGTTTAATTGATTTAGTTTATTGAAGCAAATCTTCGCAACGTACGGTCTTATTCAACGAATCAATAAAATAAAATAGTCATATTTAAGTTGGATGCAGCGAGTGTTCCCATAACGATAATATTCCATTGTTTGTCACGCGACACGTTTAATCAATCAGAATAAATGATCTTGTAATCAGCTCAATAACATGACAGCACAATTGATGTTTCGTTTCTCGAACATACTGGCATTACTAACATTGCTGCAGCGAGTTTTCCAACACAACGAGGCTTTGTCATTTGATCGCTACTTATTACTGGAACTCATTGATTGTCAACTGTTTATCAACAGTAATGACTTTACTGTTGGTTATTACGGTGCAACTAATTACTACTAACTTCTTTTCTTAATACAAGTAGCAGAAGTTACTATACTTCAACCAAAATGGTTGTAGATATGGGTTGACGAATCAAGTCTTATCGATGGTCCACAACACAACATAGTACATGTATTAATGTAGATGACGCCAGTCGACCTACGTTGCACGTGTTAACACTTCTTGTCAAAGTCAAGTTTGACGAGAACCAGTCAATCTCATGTGTTGCCATGCCAGGCGGCAGTAACTTTAAATATGTATGTCCAAAGCTAAATGCGTCCAGATCCACACTTTTCGAAAAAAACAACTGACGTCATCAACTGAATAAATTTACCATTGTCCTATTGTACAATTGTTTCATACCGACGCGGTACCAAGACCTTGTGATGGCACCATTCATCTTGAATTAGCAATGCTGGACTATACTTATCTATTAGCTATTCGGCAACGTTCAGCGATTTACTAAGGTTTTTAAAAAAAATATTTCCGCAGGCCCAACGGGAGCTCCACGAACTGATAAACGCCAGAGAGAAAGAGAAAGCCCGAGGCGAGCACAGCATCAAATTCCTGGCGACGGTGACGCGGGCGCCGGTACTCAAGCCTCTACTCCTCATCAACCTGTTCAACATGCTGCAGATCCTCTCAGGAAGCTACGTCGTTATATTCTACGCTGTGGACATTGTCAGAGACTCGGGCGGCTCTCTTGATCCTCAAGTGAGTACCTACATAAATAAAATCTAAACGACACTGAACATTAGAACGCATAAAAATCCGAAAAGTAAAGCTATGGCCGCGAATCGAACCCGGATACTCGTCATTCCGTGACGCGTGATATACCCCTACACCACCCATAGCAGGTGGGTAAGCCTTCGAAATTTTCTGTCTTGGTTGGTCTGTCTGAAATGGTTTGTCTGTACAACACAATTACAAAATAATGTTTAAATAAGTTTAATAAGTCGAGACATGGAAAGCTTTATCTTAATCAAGGTAAAATGTGCAACTCGTCAACCTCCGCTGGCGACTAGTTAGAGCTAACAGTGTTGCAAATTGACGTCATATTCTAGACGTACGAGTGATAGCGGGACATGATATTTACAGATTTTTTAAATGTCTATAAAATTTGCAACTAGATATTTCTCAATTAAACAAAAAATACCTACTTATACTTACATAGATAGATTGTGTGCTTTATTGTACCAAAGATTCAAGCTATCTTTCATACAAATCGACACTCCATTCTCCACTGTGGCTTCATTTTTAGACCTAGGTATTTCTGACTTAATTTTCTAATCGTCCCAACTTCATATCAAATTTCCGGCCGTGAGGTCATTACGGGATTCCAGTGAATGGCGCCGATAACCGAACCGCTCACGTTACATCCTATAGTTACCATATTATAGTATAGTACCTATACCTACACACAATCACGCGAGATGCGGTATGGGTATTTGTGGTACCTACTAGCCGCTGCCGCTTCATTCGTACTGAACATGTGCTGTTTAAGCGATAAGCTAGCGTTACGTTACGGCTTGTGGACTTTCACGTGGATTGCGATTTTGTTCTTAAATATTACCATTTGAGTTGGTTTGGGCGCATCTCACTCGCAAATAATCTTTTTGCAAACGGCCCCTTATACAAAAAATCCCATTCGCGTTACGTTCCTTTTTCAAAACGTCCCATCCCATTCGCAAAATGTCCCTTCTATAAAAACCCCTGTCGCTGAACGTCCCCGCTGTATAATGCCCCTTTCGCAAAACCAGTCGAAAAATTTCTTGAAAATTTGATATACTGTAAGTTAATGTACCTAGGAAATAGTAATTTATTTAATTTATTGTAAGTTAATTGATAAATGGTGAAACTGATAATTTGTCATTGTATAATTAAATTTTATTTTAACTTATTAGATTACTAGGTAAATTTAATTTATAATTGAATGAGTAATTTAGACATTTTAATTTTATTGTTTTCTAATAGTATTGATTAAATTATATACAATTTGACTGCTTAATGTTAGGGCAAAACACTTCACGCGCCTCAAATGGCTGAATATATTAAGGGACTAATACCTGCTTACAATACCATCTATGTAAACCATATGTTCTTGTGAATAAATGATTGATTGATTGATTTGATATCAGGTTATTGATGCACGTGCCGTAACGCGGTTTATGAGTGAGAACGATAAACATGCGATCTGCAACTTATCTTAAGTATCCCCGCTCAAGACTACGTACACAATTTTACATCAATACACAGGGTTATCAGTTCGCAAAGCGGGCGATAAATGTTACCTATCTACTGATGATGGATATTTAACAATATTTTTCTTCTTTTCACAGATGGCAGCCAACGCAAGCGCTCTAGTCCGTCTCTGCGTAACCGTGGTCGCCTGCATATTGTTGCTCCGGCTGACCCGGCGCCGGCTCGTCATGATATCTGGCATAGGCACCGCCGCCTGCACCCTCTCCCTAACCTATATTCTATACCAAGGCAAAGGCGAGGGCCTCGCCCCGCCCATCTTCATATTAGGATACGTGGCCTTCAACACTCTGGGATTCTTCCTCCTCCCCGGCCTAATGATCGGGGAACTCCTGCCTACCAAAGTTAGGGGCCTCTGCGGCGGATACATCTTCTGCCTCTTCAACGCTGTTCTGTTCGGTTTCACGAAACTGTACCCCGTTATAAAAACAAAACTGGGTATGACCGGAGTGTTCGGCCTTTTCGGCGCCTCCTCGTCACTAGCCACCGTCGTACTTTTCCTACTTCTACCAGAAACGAAAGGCAAGTCTCTATTGCAAATAGAACAGTATTACCAAAAACCCAACTTTTTGTGGGTGACGCGGAAAAAAGATTCCAACAATCAGGAAGTTTAGATTATCAAATAGGCAAATATGTAGGTAAAGATTGTGTAACTATATGTACTTAAGTAAAGAAATGTTGGAGGACCAGAGGAACATTTGACAATGATACTTAATAAATCTAGTTTATTATACATTATACTATGTATAATACAAGCACGAGAGATAAACGAAAATTTATACAATAGGACATATATACCGACCTGCAACTTTGTATGGAAAGTGACCCGTTATTTTTGCTCGTCAGTGTAGATACTTGATCTCTAAATCTGATAAAATTTCGATTATCATCTAGTGAATGCCGTACGTAAAAATTACGTTAGATAGGATTTGTAAACAAGTTTTTACAATATGGATGTAATTTATGAGACAAATATTTTGATACAAATATTACAAACTATTAGTTTTATACAGCTTGTGGTATTTTTGATAAGCTTCCACGTTGAGGGCAGGCTATAGCAAGTAAATAATTAATAAAAGTTTTTGTATACTTAAATTATAAATGTGTGAATACTTCTCTGCATAAGTACTGTATCTTTATTAAATACCTTACAATCGGCAGACAAAAAATTGAGACTAACTTTTTTCATTAACATTCAAACTATCCTTAAATTATTTTCTTGCTATAGCCAGTACCTAGCAGGGACGTAAAAGGGATAAAGTTGCCTTTAATGTAGTAAATAAATAAAGCTCGAATGTTAAAAAAACCGCTTTGTGATACGTATCGAACTTAAAATTACGTTTATAAATAACGTTTAATATATGTTTAAAAAAACACGTGAAACTGTGTCCACAACACGATTAGTTGGATTAATATCTCATAAATATCCATCTCATATTTATTGACAAGATTGGTATTTTTAAGGAAGTAATTGCGAGGTGGACGTAGCCTTATTTTGATATGTTGCCGCACAAGATTATGACCGTGTGCATTAATTCCGCATTGCGAGATTTTTCATCTGTGATTTATCTGAATACTTGTTGTTTATTAATAAAATAAATATAACAGAATCAAAGACGCATTTTAATTGAATTTTATACTTGCTTAAGAACCTTTGATTTTGTGATAGTTGAACCAAAGTAAAATAAGTTATTTTTTTAAACCGATTGGACTATGTTACCAAGCACCCCTTTTATATGTATGTAGTTACTTTGTCGTTTGCAAAACGCTCGCGGTTTCCGAAAAACACGTGGAACCTAATGTGATAATAAATAAAAATAGTGAAAAGTTATTACCATTTTTTATTTTACTTTTTTTGTTTACTTCAACCTTAATTTCTAGTTACCTGTATAATCGACCAAGTACAACCGCTTTACCATTTTTATGACATATCCTACATCAAACAAAGAGTGAGTGCTTATTTTACTTGTGTGCCCCAGGGAATTAGCTTATAAAAAAGAGAGCCCTGTATACCGAGGAACTCTTGGTCGACCATACATTATACATTAATATACAAATAAGTTTTTCTTACTCACACTCGCGAACACTCAACCACTACATCTGACGTATGACTCTGTGTCACAACCACTAGCCACGGTTAGTAGCCGAACGTAAGCGATCATAGAGTAAACGTAAAGTGTTGTAGCTAAACGTACTTTGTCGTAGCCTTACACGTGTTAAGACGTGTCGGGTAACCGCTGGTACAGGTGCGGGCGCGCAGCGCACCCCGGACACACGTGTAACGTAGACGACACGAGCCCCGCGCACTGCCAACAGTAGTGCTCGCGACATCTCCCGCAACGGTGCAACTGTTAACAAGATCATCATGCAATTACAAAGCTGGACAACTTTGCCTTTAATTTAACAAGAACAATTCAACAAATAGAAGACGAAAGTTTCCCTTAATGCCATTATCTTTAACACCAAGTATTTATTCAGTGAGATGATTTATAAAAAAGAACCCGCTGTACTAATTCATACACATTCAAAAGCCATGTGATAACTTACTTCTTTATCCAGATCCTCGAAAGGTCTCAAACAGCCAAAACAGTACTGGGCTTGACCTTCATTTGGCACCTCTTCGTAAGGGTCCACGGGAAATAAGTGATGGTAGGATCTAAAAAAAAAGACAAATGTTAACTAAATTATCATATCGTTTAGTAGTACAAATTGGCTTTCTCATCCAATCGTCCATTTATATGCCCCTCCGTCACAAGGCGGTTTCTTTTGAACCATAATCAGTAGAGTTTTGGTATTTTCACAGATAGTGTATCCCCATACAAGAAATGTGGTTTATTCTGATTATTTCACGTTATCGTACAATTTCAATTGTAAGTTCGGTGGAACGGAACGTTCCGTTTGCTTAATCGATTCATTCTTGGCAGGTATTATCGGTATAATATTCTTGCCTGAATAATTAAAAAAATACCTGGCCAGATGTGGCGCGGACGCGAGCGTGAGGCCGCAGGTGCGGCACTGCGCCGGCAGCGAGCAGTACTTGCTGCGGCACTGCGGACACAGGTGCCCTTCGGTACCTACGCCTTCACCTTCTTCCAAGTGGCTAAAAAAATAAAAACAATTGACATATTACAATTAGCAAAAAACAATAGCCTACTTATCATTTATCCTAGTCATTACATCTTTCTGGCGTTCGTCGACCAATATCATTAACGTTCGTGGCTTATGTTATTTCCCCGGTCGAAATAAGTGACTATTCTCTATGAACTTATTGGTGCATCATTTTGTAGAACGGGGTCCGATTCGAGCCACTGTCTCGCCGCTATAGTCGATCAAGCGCTTGGCCGAGCACGGTCCAAAGTTTACATACATACCGAGTACTCGGCCAAGGGCAGTGTCTCGCCTATTGACTAGGTACGTGTGATAAAGGGCTACAGATTTTCCAGATTTGTGCGCATCTAATTAACGTGTCACAATATTTTCTACTCGAGCGAAACGTTAATTATTTGACGGACCGCACAAATTTGGAGAATTTCCGCGATGATTTTCCAGATTTGGAGCACTCCATGTGATAAAAAGCACTCCCCAAGCGGGAAAAAACATTGGATTCTAGTTTATATATTTTATATTATATAACTCAGAGTTTCTCAATGTGGGATATGAGAACCACTTGGGGTTCGCCATTCATCGGTCGGGGGTTCGCGACAAGATTTACGTAATTCCCTAAAATTTACTAAACTTGCGACAAAGAACAATCCCATCCGTCGCATTAATACTAAAAAGATATTTCTCGTGCCACTGTATTATTACATTTTATTTAAATAAAAACCTTATTTCGTTCAGTAGTCAATTTTATTATTTTCTTTGGGGCGGTGGGGTATTCAATTAGTTAGAGGTTCACCAACATCTGAAAACCTTAACTGGGGTTCGTGGAGCGTGCTTGAGAAACCCTACTCTAACTGCTTTAACGATATACGGACCACATGCACTGCGTGATGGGCGGGTCTGCGTTGTTGTCCGGCTGCGCGGAGAGCGGCGCGCAGTGCGGGAAGCCCATCTTGATGAGGCCGGCGTCGAGGGCGCGCGCGCGCGGCGGCGGCGCCGTGCACTCCAGCAAGAGCGAGCGGTAGTGCACGTCGTCTAGTACCACCTACGAACATCCACCACATGCACACAAGTTAGAACATCAGTTGTCAGTAATAAAAAACCTTTTTTTTCCTACCAAGCATAAAATGATATACCATTAAAGTGTCATTATAATCTTTTTAATAAAGGTCTTCTTCTGTTAATTGTGTTATAAGGATTAAATTACATTATTTAAAATGTTATTACAGTTATAAACATCAGCAGCTCGAAAGTGTGCCTCAAAACTAATCACAGAGTTGCTCTGCGTGCTATTTTTAGCGTAGTCGCGAGTGGAACACCAACGTGAAACATCCTCTCAAAATATTCACTAATGAGAAAACTGTAGGCAATGTTTTATCTAGCTAGACTAGAGTATAACTTCATTGCATACCGGTGCACTTTTTTACAAAAACATATTTTATTAAGAAGGTGTAGTCAGTCTTACAAACCCCATACTCTCCTCCAGTGTCTTGACACAATTTCTTGCAAATCCTAACTTCAGCAGCAAGTCCAATTACGCTACACCTTATGCCATCAGTTTTTAAAGCCTGGAAGACAAAGCATAAAAATCAACAACAATACTTCAATATAGCAAACAAATCATTTAAAACACTTAAAGATAATTGTACAAAAGTTTGCAATTTCTTAATTTCAATACAGCAAAAGCTGGTAATTTAACCTGTATAGAAGTGTTGATGTCTCCAGGATCACATGTGGTGAGTGAAGCAAACAACAGCAGGAGTTCTCTCGAGGCATGCCCTGGAAGGGGCTTCAGAATTCGGCCTGCATACTCCAAGGCATTCTGCAGAGAGGGCTCCCCAGACAGGTTCATGTTTGTTAGACTGGTGACAAGAAACAACAATATAAGCAATAGTTGAGTGATGCCTCAATAGTTTATTACCTGTTACAAGGAACACACCATACACATTTTTTTTTTCTCCATATTGGGGACCATACACATGAACTGATTGCAACACACCATTTGAACTGATCGCAATATAGTCAAATTTGTAAATAACACTGAAAATTAGAACACAGTAAAGCTATGGCCGGGAATCAATCGTGGATCCTCGTCATTCCATGATGCATGCTATACCGCTACAGCACCAATAGCAGGTAAACATAAAAAAGGTTCCTAAGAACAAAAACAAAACTTCAAGGTGTGATGTATCTTGTGAATCAATGGTGCTGAACCACTATATCTTGCGTCTATCTACTTACATATTTTTTTACAACTACATACACATAGTTACATACATAGTTAGATGTCAAGGTCAGGAGCTATATTACATGAGAAACATAACCAAATCAATTGATTATAATTTATTAGCATATATAAAGAAATTTAGAACTCACCCTTGTACTGCTTTAATGTGTTTTCTTGAATTTCCTGACATGTCTGTTAGTTTTTCTGCTCTCTTGTTCTTTAAAAGCACAAGACCAAGTTGGCTTAAGGGGTTTTGATCAAAGAATTCTTCAATAAATCTTTCTAATAACTGAAATTAAAAAGTTACTTTGAGCAATGATAACTTGATTTTCCATTGGGAACTTGGACATTAGGAAATAGTTTAGTATGTTTTATGGAATATTTTTTAGTACATTAAAAGAAACTTATCATTGCAAAAGAAAAATTAAGATTTTTATTTGGTGCTTTGGTATATGGGCAAACTTGATCTGAACTGGCAATGTTACCACACTCAACAGTTTGAAGTATCTTGAAAAAATATGTTTATTAGAAATTATGTAAAATGAGATCTAATTAAGTAATTGTATAATCAAGCAAACATAAACAGTACAGTCAAGGGTATAAATATATGTATGTTACCAAGATGTCAAAAACATCTATACAGCTTTATGCCACTCACAATAAGGTTGGTGCCACTTATTTGACATGTAGTATAGTCGAATTACGGAAAAGTATGGAAGTAATTCGTGTAGCCGTGTTTTTTTGTGGAATCGTAGAGGGCACGACTAGATGGTTTCCCTCGGTTTGCACCGTTTCTATCATGTACGGACACTTTAAAATATTAGGTATAAACTTCAAATGCCGTTATTTTGGAGTATGATAAAAGGTACTAAGCGCAAGTTTAGCCACGTGAAGGGTCCCCTTTGGTACATAATGTATGTTAATTAAAAAGGTGTACGATGTATAGAATCTTGGTAAAATATTTTTTTCTGATTGCGGCTCGAGGATAATTCAGACGGTTGGTGCAAACTTAGATTAAGCTTTTCAAAGTATTATAAACACCCAGGTAACTTTGCACCCCCGTGCAAAGTATGGAACATGTTTTTTTTCACTCTTTTGTAGATTGTACTTCGGGGGAAATTAAGATAGTCGTGAAAATTTATAAATAACACATATTTAAAAGATACTACATTCGCACTCAATAAAAAAAAGAAAATTTTAACTGGAAGTTTGGTAAACATAGTTCTATCTAAACGCAAGGAATAGCAGCGAACGCTAGGTAGCGGGTAGTATTACAGAACCGCATGTTCCGTGTAGAAATGTCAATTTTTTATGGGGTGCGAATGTTAATCAAACCAAGTTAAGACGATTGTGACGATTTTTATTAATTTCAAAATTTCCCCCGAAGTACAAAGACAGTAAAACATAGAAAACTACTTTCCGAGTGTCGCACCCTGGTGCAAATTTGGTATTGTGTTTTGATATATATTCTCATCATTTCCTCAATTTGCACCGCGTTCTGTATTTTTCCCGGGGCCGCAATGCCAAAAAGTATATTTTTAATTATATGATTTTTTTTTCGTATGTTCCGTAGCTTGAAATGAGCTAAATAACGGGTGCAAATATAGATTAAGATGTAATAAAACGTATGGCAAATTGCACAGACTACACCTATTTTTTCTTCTTAGTTATTACTATTACACCATTTTCAACCAATTCCACCCCTTTCCGGGGGGGGTGAATATATCAAGTGATGTATTAAATTCCATTTCTAACCCATGCAAATCAAAAACAATTGTTTTTATCAGTTCTTAGAATTATTTCCTGACTTAAGGGAAATTTCACGTATTTTGCCTCCACTAATGATGGCTGTATCAATATTTATGCCCTCAACTGTACCTACACATTTTTTTATAGGTGCCACCACAAGCAAAAAATAGTTAGGTGTAAATAAATACAACACAGTAAATTTGGAACTCCAGGTGGGCCAATCTCAAGGGCCCAGCAGGCCTCATGCAGTGCTGTAGAGTAACTTCCAATTAATACTAAATTAAATGAACTTACCTTTAGTGTACATCGAAAGCGAGTGGGTTTAATATCCTGGCAGTTCATAGCCTCTGAGCAATCAACAGCTAGCAGCAGGTGTCTCATCATACCAAGTCTCACAGGTCCTCGCCGAGGCGCCGCGGCCTTCCGTGCAGCCTTTTGTGCAAATTCAGCAACTAGGCCTTCTACCAAACCAGCCTCGTCTTCTTTGATTGCCTCCCTATCACAAATCAAGCAAAGAATGTCAATAAAACAACGTTTTGAGGTTATATTTATAAAACAGTAAGTTTAAGTAAGAAGCATTGCAGAAATATCAGTACTAACCATGTTTTCTCGTAGCCCGTCTCCCAACGATATTCTTTCGGATCTACTTCGTCGTCTGCCATTGTATTTAGTGGATCCAAAAACTAAATAATCAAAGCTGATGAATGTTTCGATGGGTTTTAACAAAGTCCAGTAAATTAAAGAGGCGAGTGTACTTCAGAAAAAATACACTTAAATAGAATAAAACTAGAATGAATCTAAACGTTATTTATTTAACAACAAACACAACTCAATTATTATCAACAATAACCCAAACCAAACAAGGCAGACTAGAACTGTCAATGTCAGTCAAACTTTTTTTACATTCCTCAAAATAGGAAAGGCTATGGGATATAATCCCATACAACTGAGGTTGATGTACGTTGTGATTGTAATGAATCCTGTCACAGCAAGTCATTTAAGCCTGTCAGCTTCATGCACCTTCAGCTCCAGTAAAGCTTATGGAGTTATGGAGGTAATAAATACTACAGTAACTTATATATTTCTATGTTGAAGCTATTCATAGTGTACTTATCGGCAGCTACTTCATTTAGAACGAGTTAGTGATATTGGTTTACATGTAACCAGCTCTTACCAGATTGTTAAAGAAAAATAACCAGCTTAGACAAAGAACAGAAAAATACCAATAATTTTACAAATCTTTATTGTTCGATAAGACGGACATAAGATACAAAAATAGATTAAAATAATGACGCAGATTCTTACAGCAAATAATATTTCGCAAAACGTCTACACAGGATGTTACTTACAGCATACATATAACGTGTTTTTGTGGAACCAATACTGCCACTCTAATGCCGACAATAATAAATTAAAGTAATCCTTAAAAGTTATATTTAATTCTAATGTTAACAAATAATCGCCAGGGTCTGTTTATGGGCTGCAACTAATTGTTATTTTATGTTACAATGAAATTCAGTTATAACCTACAGGCTGTAGAGTGATAAACACACAGTGGCCTCTCCAGCCCCACTAAGTTATCAGTTGATTTAATAATTACCATTATTATAATTAAGTTTTAAGATGAGAAAGATCCCCACTGATTTGAAAACTATTGTTAGTAATCCTATTTAAGTAAATTACAAGTTCTCATTTGGCAGTCAGGAGTCTTGCGCAATATTTTAACATTAATACTTGAGACATTTTAATTAATTACACAAGAATCATGGCTCCCAATGTATCTAATCATGTATCAGAGTCAAGCAGAGCATTATGAGAAGCTCTGGGTTCATCATAGTATGTAGCTGTATAAACTAGAATTGAGGTGAATGAGTTGGCACTCATGCTGTGTCATGCATACATGTGACAGCCACATCATACAATGCGCTGAATGATAAAAACTTATTCATTACTTCACCATCTTTTTTGCTATCAGTAATTTATGTAGTTGTGTGTTGTCATTCTCCCAACTCTTATTTCCAACAGCTACAGTTACCAATAGATAGGTGTTCTTTACAGATTCTTTTGTGGAATGCATTTTGCTGCAACAGACAAGACAATACAGCTGCAACTGTAAAATATGTCGAAACATGTGCCTTTATTATTAAAATCTCTTTCACTTCACCCGCAGTAATGTTTATGATATTGGCTTCGGAAAGAGATGCTGCTATCATGTTATAAGCAACTTCAATTGATTGATGTTATTAAAAATGTCCGTTTTATCACACTTCAAAGTTAAATTAACCAGTTCTTAATTCATAAGTATTTGCCACATTTTACAGTTGCTTCTGAATGTGTGGTGAAAGTACCTAGTTGAAGCTTAAGGAACATTCCAGACCGTCGTCTATTCACTCGGTGGCGGCCATAGCGCGAGCCTGCGCGCGAACTCTCTTGTCATATTCTAGCCGGTTTTGGCTGCAATAAAAAAAAACAAAATCAGATGCAAAAATTTCAGTACAAATTTTAGTTTTATTAGACTATGACTGAATGGTAATAGCTGCTGGTGTTTTCCTGAAGAAACTCTTATGAAGTCGCACAGTCACAGCAAAAGTATGCAGATGGTGGCAAAAATCATGTATAACAACTTGGAGCAACCTTTCTGGTAGTTATTTAAACACCCTATCTTTTTTTGTTTATTCAATGCAAAAGGATACAAATATTTTGAAAAAAAAAATTAAAACAACATCCCTTACAAGCCGTTTCATTCAATAAGTTTAGTAAAACGATCATTGTCTTAAACCACTGTTTAAAATTAAAAATCTAAGCACCTCAAATTATTCTTCAAGGAAAAAGGTGAGCTACCTAAAATACAAAATTTCATGTTAATAAAAGTCTACAAGTAGTGAAAGTGATACCTCCACATAAAACCATTCCCCATTTTATTATAGTTCCCTAAAACTTGCATATTAACAAAAATATCTATTTCAGTCTGATTTAGATTAACTACCTTACTTTGGCTTGGCCTTCAAGAAGAGATGCTTTTTACCTGACTATGGCAAAGCCAAAGGAGGGCTATAAAAGGATAAAATCGCCTTTGTACATTTTGATTCCTGTAACTTTTCCTGTGCTTTAAATATACCTTAAAGCGTGCAATTCTGTGTTTCCCTGGTTTAGTTTAAAGCTCTGCATTAAACAGGAATATGAGCAAGTGGTCAAGGAACCGAAAGAAAATGATGCTGTATCTTTAGCTGTAGCTTTATTAGTACTGACCAGTAGATAGTATATGCTTCAGCCTGGGCAGGATCCTTCACGTTGGGTTCATTCAGTAGGTCTTGGATACCGAGGAGAATCTGTTTGATTGTAATGGCGGGACGCCAGTCCTTCTCCTCGTCCAGAAGTGAGAGGCAGACTGTACCAGAAGGATACACATTGGGGTGGAACAGTGGAGGCTCGAATTTGCACTTTGGAGGACTAGACGGATAGTCGTCTTTGAAGATCATACGCAGTTTGTACAGACCTCCTTCCCATGGTGTCTAAAAAGCAAAACAATGTTCTAATTTTCGAAAACGAGTTTTTAATCGTGAAATATAAGCTATTTCAATATCAAAAACATTATGAACAGAGATATAACAACATAGATTGTTTTACCCAAATCAGCATAAAATAACATATGCAAAACAAAAATATAAGTAAACGATCTAGAGCCGCTGTAATACTAACCCCCTTCTTTCCGGGAATCGCGCATTCCCAAGTCATCAGATTAAGCGATCCATCCGGGTTTTTCATGGGCCTTGCAACAAAACCCTAAAATAATACAATTCAATATTTACAAACCAAATACTGTTAGGAATATAAGGTAATAATACAATTTCTACATACGAAAGGATGATCTCTGCGCCAAGCTTTTCTCTCTTCAGCTAAACGTGCACTCGCAATACCCGACATCTGGAATACTAATCAAATGTTATATCAAATTCTGAAACCTATTCAAATAATGAACATTTTTATGATTACTTTTTAAACGAATTTGATGTACTCACTTTACAATATAAATTAAATAAAAATTACACGGCGCGAACAAAAGCGTCCCACGATGCGTCAAGCAGACAATCAAATTTTTTATTTTATTTAGTCACGTACGGTCACGTATTATGAGCTCGAAAAATATTCAAACACCAATCCTTGGTGGACTGCCACTCTGTGATTGGCTGAACTCTACAAACATTGGGATATTCGCCAATCAACGTAAAGTGACAGAACAGTAAGTAGAAGAAACAGTGAGAACAAACAACTGCTTCCAGATAAATAGTGATGTTCCATCTTGTACTAGTGTTGTGTTGGAAAGTCGAAAATATTTTCTAGTCTAGCACTATAAAATTGATTTCCTACAAACACGTATAACGGAAGAAAACGAAAGAATAACGATTATCCCGTAATTAAGCTCAAAAATGAAAAGTTTAGTTTCTTAAAAGTCATCTAAATGACAATTCTATTCCGAATTAAGTGCACGTTTCGGAAAATAAGGATTAAGAAATCTTCACAATTATCAGTGTTCAAAACAAAATCACCTAATTAAGATTCATGTAATGAACGTGTTGATTCAAATTCAGACATAGGATTTACAGCCGTATACATTCCCAAATCTTTTAAAAAGTAATCATCTGTATTAGTGTTATTTGATGATTAACATAGTTGATTGAAAAATTTAAACGTTTAGAATGTTTGCTCTAAGCACATTTTCAGTAATTTACAAAATCACATGGAATAAGTATCTATTTAACTGTTTTTAAGAAATGAAAATAGTCATAGAATTTTTTCGGTATAAAATGTCGGTAAACCAAGATGTCGGCAAAAGTATACGTCTACAGAATGACGGCAAGTCTGTTATAGTTTGTTAAAAAAATATAAACACCTGATTGGTTGTAAGTGTTTGAAATCTTCACTGCGATTGGCCGATTTAATTTCGTGAGTGCATTGAAAACCAATTTTGTCGGTCTTCACAAGAGGGCGCTCTTAGTGTGTCGACACTTCGGCAGACGCTGTTTTTTTCCTCATAAAATATTTGGTTCTTGCTGAAATTTGTTCCGTTTTGCGTGAGTCGTGTGAAAGGTATCTTTTTTAGAAAAAATAATTAATAGGACATAAGACATTGTTTTGGTGGGTGTTTATAATTTTATTGTGATAAAGTTTTAATTTTAAATGAAAAGTTCTGCTTAGCATCGTGGTGATTTCTAATTTTATCTAAGCGTAATCAACGCCAATGAGCGTCGATATGCTTTCGTATCATTCGTATGGGCTCAATATATTGTGCATATTGTGTTAGATTATGGGGGTTTATTTGTTTCTGTGATGTTTTTACGTAAATGAATTGGGGTAATATATTATTTTCATAATTGGTGAACCTTTTGATGAGTACAGTTTGTTGACATAATTTAATTCATGTCTTACCATGAGTTGGCGGGAAGCCGCCGGTCTAGTTTTTGAAAGGTTATAATTTACAAAGTAATTTTTTTTTTCGAATTCTTTCTCTTGAGCATAGAACTGCTGCATTACGGTGGTGATATAAGTGAAAATAAAAATAAAATTCACAGGTCCTCAGTTACGATGACTTCTTTAGAAGAAGGAGAGACGCAAGCGTCTGAAGATATTCCTTCAGGGAATCCGGAAGAATTAGCCAAGAATCCAACCGCTTTAAAAGGTTCGCTTTGTTTTGTTTCCCTATTCCTCTTACTTATCAAACTTAAATAATTGTTAGCAACAACTTTCATGGCTGCTCCACGGTTTTCTTTTGCGAATTAGTGTCCAGTGGCTAATAAGATTCTTTACTTTTTTATATTATCCATCCAATTGTTTTGTTGTAGCTTGTTTTCCGTTGTAATTATTGTCACAACTCCCTCTTACTGTTCTTCCGTCCATCACAATGTAGGGTGCCTGTGAAAATATGAAGAAATCTATCAACTTGGATTGGATTTCAATTCCTGATATATGTATATCGCCATCAGCATGCACCAGCATCAGCAGCGCCCACTAAAAAATAAGTTAAAATTACTTGTATGGTCATTTTTGCACCTCTTTTGATGCAATGTTATTTTTTTACAGAAGCTCATGAGCAGATGGCCACTTTAGATGTCCTTGTCTGTGGCCAGTGCCATTCAGCATTCCATTTTCTTGAAGAATTCAATGATCATAAGGCTGCCAACAACTGCAGTGTAAAATCTCCAGTAAGGGATAGCGTAAGTATGAACCAATTACTTGTTACCTAGGACTAGAAATATGATTATCTCTATCTCATGGGAGCTAAGCAATTAGTAAATTAGTCCAAAGTATTCCATGTTACATGTTCTTAAGGCGTCTAATTATTTAGTGTTTCTGGCATCCAAAGGCAGACAAAATTACTTTTGAATTAATAATTTTAGTTTCGATTATTTGAATAATGTTGTTTATGAAAATTATCAAGCTTATTGGTAAGCATTAGTTTGATAATTATGTATAAGGGTCGTTCACCTAATGATTACAGACAGTTTGGTACTATAACTAATTGGGCAGGATCATTTTGTATCATTAACATTTTTTTTCATAGAAATAAAACCCAGAGGGTGCTTATCTCATTTTTTTTTATTATAAACATAGAATGAAAGTAATTTTTATCTGTGAAGCCTAATTCCTCAACCTATAAGATTACCACAAACTTGTATAACTTTACATAATTTATCATCTATACTTAATATTATAAAGAGGAAAGATTTGATTGTTTGTTTGTTTGAATTGAATAGGCTCCGAAACTACTGGACCGAGTTCAAAAATTCTTTTGCCGTTAGAAAGCTACATTATCACTGAGTGACATAGGCTACTTTTTACCGCGGGAAAATTAATTTATCGCGGGCGAAGCTGCGGATGGAAGGCTAGTGTTTAATAACTAGGAATGATTCTATGATTCTCAAATTTTTTAAAGATATGTGAATGTTTAACAGAATGAGAGCAAAGCGCAAGTATGGGCGTTCCTGCTGTGGAAGTGTTCTTCGGCGCGCGACGGCAGCAACATCAGCGCGGACAACAGCTGGAAGCTGTACCAGCAGTGGTGCCGCATGCCGGAGGCGCAGCGCACGGCCTGGATCACGGCCGGCTCCAACGTCCAGGCACTATCCAAGTTCGCTCACGCCAAAGTCGTGAGTGCATTCTATTTTTATTTTCTAAATGAGCGTGTTTTCAGAAGCTGTTACTTTATTGTGAACTAGCGACCCGCCCCGGCTTCGCACGGTATATTATGCACGTATTATACATATAAACCTTCCTCTTGAATCACTCTATCTATTAAAAAAAACCGCATCAAAATCCGTTGTGTAGTTTTGAAGATATAAGCATACATCGGGACATGAGGACAGAAAAAGCGACTTTATTTTATACTATGTAGTGATGGTAACATAGGAATTTGGGTCATTAATGAAAAGCAGCTTTGAAAAGACACTCGTCAAATTATCTTTAATGTGTTTGTTTTACCTATTATTCATACTAGGTAGTTCTAATTAAGGAATTTTGTAATGTATAGGGCAGAAGTGATCTTTGCAATTAAATTGCGGGTTTACGTAATGTTGAGCAAATTGCGCAAATTAAAGTCATTAAATGGAGGTTTGTAAAGTCGGACCCACGCTGAGCGAGCTGCCTCGCGTGGTAACCTTTTTTGGACTTATTGCTAACTCAGCATGGTCCTTGTAGAGTTCATGCGGTAGCTTCGGCGAGGCCCAGTGTGGATATGCTATGGACAAAGTTAAATGTAATAATATTATCACTAGATGGAGCTGAAGACAGACGACCAACTAGTACCTGTTCAGGCAGTGCAAGTACAAGAAGTGAAAAAACGAGGTCGCCCACGAAAGATCGTTAAGGTATGAACCAGATATTCTTCCCTACCCATTCAATCATCCATACATTCCATAGCACAGAATGATTTGATAGTGCCAAAAGACTTTGAAATAACTATCAAGGCATTCCAAAGCACCCGTTGACATTAACGCGTAGTTAATACCAGTTTAATCCTACAAATTTTTGATTGTAGGAGGATTCCGAGACTCAGCCCTCGGGCGAAGAAAGCGATGGCATTAAAGCTAGTCCTGCACACAAGGCTGTGTTCAACAAAACACCAACAGCCAGTGCATTAAAGGCCAAGGTACATATTCCATTACTGTACAGCCAGGAGCCGATACATCGCCACCTGAAAATAACAGACAGATTTGTCACAAAAGATAAAATCGTCTAGATGGCAGAGTTAGACAGAGAGCTGTCTGTATCTTTATGGCAGACAACTATGCACACTATTTCAATTATAGTTCCTCTGTGTTAATTATTGTTTATCTTAAGCTGGCTCTCTGTTTTTTTCAGCTGGTGATATCTATATGACAACATGCTTAAAAAAAATGTTGCTGTATTTTTGAGAATATTTTTGTACATGTTTTAGAGCTCTTCCTCGGTGGAAGTATAATCTGCTGCTGGCTGTATGTATTAATGTACTAAGTCCCCGACTGAAGATTTAAACTTCTTGATAGCTTCCTGTTAGAATTTTGGATATGACTATAATTAGCCAAACAGTATAATCAATACATACTTCAGTCAATAGAATGATTTTATATATTTAACCCAGAGAAATGTACTAAACTTGTTTTTTCAGTCTATTAGCGCCATATCTCACCATACATGCATCAACATTGCTTAAAGAGCCATCATATGTAACACCAGACTAAAATATTTTACACCCTCAGGAGATGAACGACAAAGAATCAGTTCGCAATGCCCAAGAGAGAGTGCCTCCGGAAGACAGGATAGCTCGCAGGACAGAAAGGGAAGGGGATCCCGCTGATGCTGGTGAATATGTGGTAGAGAAGATTCTGGCCAAACGGTTCAACCCTCGACGCAAGCAATACGAATACTTGCTCAAGTGGGAGGGATATCCACAGTAAGTCAACAGTTAATAATTAAAGTGATTGCAAAGTGTGGATGACATTCTGATTATGAAAAGCATTGTAATCCATTAATTTTAATTGAATGTATTTGTCTGTAGTGAACAAAATACATGGGAGCCTATTGAGAACATGGAAACGTGTAAGCATTTGCTGGAAGCGTTCGAGAAGCAACTCGCCCGACAGAAGGAGCTCAAGGCGATGCGGGCGCAGCAGCAACAACAGCACCCCGTGCAGGTCAGAACCGTCGCCATAAGATACGTCCGAGATGTCTAGGATGCTCAAAAATATTTGAACTGACTTACATAATTGACAATATTAACTTTAAATAAGAGTTAGAGTAATTTGTCAACTAGTTAAATGTTTAATTCGAACTGTAGATTTATAGCAATTGACTTTAATTAATATTTACTTTCATATAGGTCAAACAGATCAACACACCCCTCCCACAAGTTGTGAAACAGATGGTCAAGAAATCAGATACCCCAGCATTGACACCCACTGGGTAAGTGAATAATTTAACATTGTTGGTGTGGTTTAAGAGACTAGTAGCTGCTAACATTGACTTAAGCTAATATATAGATTTATCGATTGGTCTTGTAGCTAAGGTCGGATGCGGCGTTCGAACGCTTTTTTTTTGTATAGTTAGGGTTGCATCTCCCTCCACCTTACCTGTAGGCAGGTCATTCATTTATATGGTTTTTCAGACGGCTGCAGCGTTCTAGCAAGGTGCGCGCGCTTGATCAAGTGAAGGCGTGGTGCGGCGCCGAGGACGAGCCTGCTGCCAAGAAAGTCAAGCGTGAGGCTTCTAGCGAAGACGATGACTATTCCGACGGAGAAGCGAAAGGTAACAACCATACTCTGCCTAAAATAACGGTTACAGTTACAAGCTATCCTGATTTAAGGATCACGGTATTGCGCAGAGTGCGTGTGATTTGTCGTCGTGCTCAGTCTGCGCTCAACTTGTCCTGTCCAATGCGCGGCCGTCTTTAACTTTAGCTTTGCATTTTTGTGTTATCTTTAATTAGTTTTACATACATACACAAATCACGTCTTTATCCCTTACGGGGTAGACAGAGCCTATGGTAACAAATTAAATACCATGTACTCAGTACATTGGCTAACTAATTCAGATATGAAACGATAAAATGCTGTTTTCTGTCTGTAAATCTGAAATTTAATTTTTGTAAACTTGATAAACCCAGAAATGTTATTTAAGGAGACATTGTTTGTTGTTGTCTTTACTATTTTCAATTTATTAATTACAACGAAAGATGTTTTAATGGGTTGTAAATTAGAACTTAGGCTTAAGAACTGACGTGATTGCATCAATCATTCTCGTCACCCTCCCTATATTTTTATTACCCCATCTGAAAGGTAATAAAAATTTCAGTTGACAAGAAATCTCTAAATGGACAGTCGTCTCCAAAAGGTAACGTGGACCCAGAGCTCGTGAAGTCGCTCGGACTCGGTGGCAAGGGCATGCCGAATATCAAGGGCGTCATCAAAGTCGATCCTAAACACATGCCCAATCTTAGCACGGGTGAGTCCTTAGCTTTAGCTGCCTATATCGTAGTGCTAAAGCATAGCTCTGCTATTGGAATGCCTGTATAACATATTTATTCATTTGTTTTGAAGCTTGAAGCACCTCTAGTAGCTTTTTTATGCAAGCCAAGTAAGTGTGTTTTTTTTTAATTAGATTACATATAAGCTTAGTTTATCCGTCGGTTAACCACGTAACGTCATTTGTTTTTGCAACTAATATAATACCAATTGTGTATAAATTTTAGTTGGCTTTGAAATGTTTAATTTGGTACATCAAAAAAAAACGAAATAGAAAATTGGAATCTCGCCCTTATTCGTGTATGCACTGTTCTCACTCGTACTTTAGTCTTAGGGATTGCTTTCAACCTGATCTCCTTTTTTTCTATTTCCTGCGCCGGCTCTCCCACTTTTTTCGTATATCTCTCACTTTGGAGTCATGCCCATATTATTGCGAGTAATGACGCACATTTGTCCTATCTCTGGTAGTTAATATCTAAACTTTACCGGCATCACAAGGGGACAGTACCCAAAAAGTCGAGCAAAATAGCATCATAACCACTTCACACATAGCAAAAGTCTATTTAAAACTGGTTCAAATGGATCTCAAGTGACAAATGATTAATTAGCCTCCGTTAAAAGTCCGGCTCTGAGATTTTTTGGTCTCGCCAATCGGGTTCACTTTTCTCGATAGTTTGTTAGTAGTGGCATACATAGTGTGGCTAAAAGTATAAGAGAGAGCTGGATAACATTGCTTTGTGTTTTGTAGATAGCTATAGTCTTATTTTAGCATACATTAAAGTGTCTGTCTGATTGTCGGCAGGTGTTTACATAATGTCAAAGAGCTCGGGAATCATGAAGATTGACTCACCTGGAAAGTTAGGTCCAGGTCTGAACATAGATCAAGAGGTTATCAGGAAACAAATTTTGGCTGCCAAACAGGTAAAAATCACTCGTAAATGCAGTGGTGTAACTAACATTTGGGGTTCAAGGCATTCATCTGATGAGGGTCACAGAACAGCTCTTCTGTGCTCAAGCCCAGCCAGTCGGGGCTTTGTAGAGCTATAGGCCCGTGGCGCTTTGTCAGTCCAGCCGCCCTATTGTTTTACGCTACTACATGAATGCCATATTTATTTAATCAAGCTATGTTTGTTGTTACTCCAATGCACGGAGGAGGCCTATGCCATGAGGCACGCCGAATTACGCGACAATTTAATAATAATAAAAAAACAACAACAACAACATACTTACTGAAATTGTAGAGAATTCGGGATAAAAAGGCTATATTATTATTATGTTTGTTTACTAATATGTGCTTTTGTTACAGAAAAAACAAGAAGAAAAGAAAGGAACACCAGTTTCGTCACAGGTAATTAAATTTGTTTTATGATACATTTAAATTTTTAACAACAACACATAGGTAAGTACTCAAAAATTATCTGAAGTTTAAAAACACCCCTCATAATCCGATGTTTTGTTTAGATCAAGAAGACAATTAGTTCGGGAGGACAGCAGGTCACTGAAAAGACGATCATCACGCCATCGGGACAGAAAATTATTCAGCGCACGATACACCGGCCGGTCGGTCAGTCGCCCGAGGGGAAATCGCCCGTCACCATACTTAACAAGAAACTGGCGCAGGTTAGTTAGTATATATTATCTTGTTAGATAGTGTCAGGAGGAGGAACTCTGCCTATACTATAGTTTAGGTTTTGTACCTATTTAGGGAGTAGAGTTCAACTTTTCTTTTAAGGAAAACTTCAGTGATGTTACGACAATGTATGATTAAGGAGCAAATAGATATACTTACAAGCTGAGGCATTTTTTAGCGTGGCCTAAAGTTAGTCTAGGACGACTATAATTCAATGTCCTATCGAATTAATCCGCAGCGTTCGATGTTTACCGCGTTCACTGCCGATAGAAGGCATTATTTATATGTGTTGTGTTGTGTTCAGGGCGACAGCCTGCTGCGGCGCGGCGGCTCGGCGCGCGGGCGCGGGCGCGGCGGCGCGCAGGTGGCCACGGCGGCCGGCAACATCATCCGCATCCGGGACAAGACCGGACAAGCCATACCCTTCGACTTCGACCAGGTCAGTGCGGTACACCGGCGCGCTCCGAGCTCGAGAGCGCGGGAGATAGACTACCGGACTTTTTCTTACTGTTCGTTCTAGAAAGAAACGGGTAGTCTATCTCACGCGTCCTAGCCGTGCGGAGTTGGGCTAGATGCGTTGTAGTCTAGTGGCAGACGAAGGAAAGAAAATATGTAAAGAAGGTACAGCGGTCGGCTCACTGCAGGCCATGCGCCCCGTGAAGGTTTTGTAAATGAGTTACAAATATTTGGGGTATATTGAGCTTCTAGACTCTAGAAGCTCAATATATTGCTTGTGACTTTAAAACTCTAGAATCTAGAGTTTTAAAGTCACAAGCGTGGCCGTCTTTAGTTTATTTTGCCACCTCGTGGCCTTGGCCAGCTAAAAGGTTGCCGACCGTTGGACTATACCGGTTAGATAGGAAAGGACACTTAAGTAAATGGACGTCACTATCTAATTTAAAGTTTTCACGTTTTTTTTGTGTAGCATATCCATGATTCTAATGTCAGTTGTATGGATAGAACTCTTTGCTTTTTACATTTATAGCTTTTGAATTCATTCCAAATACTAACTGGTTAAAAGAAAATCGCTCGAGCGGTAAGCGTCGCTATCACGGTGACGCGGGCCGTCGTACGATGTGTTTGGTCGTGAGTAACGTATTTTTGTACCTGGAACGTCAGTCGGACGCGTCATCGGAGACGTCGGACGGGCTGACGGACCCGTTCCCTGGCGAGCTGGGCCCGCTGCCGTCGCCGAGCCCCGAGCGCGAGCTGACGCTGTGCCCGCAGTCGGGCCGGCGCCTGGCGCGCGCCGAGGGCGAGCCCACGCCGCCGCCCACGCCCTCGCCGCCGCCCACGCCGCCCACGCCGCCGCCCGCGCCGCAGCAGATGCTCATGAAGGTACCCACTGCGAGCCCCGGGCGCGAGCTGACGCTGTGCCCGCAGTCGGGCCGGCGCCTGGCGCGCGCCGAGGGCGAGCCCACGCCGCCGCCCACGCCCTCGCCGCCGCCCACGCCGCCCACGCCGCCGCCCGCGCCGCAGCAGATGCTCATGAAGGTACCCACTGCGAGCCCCGGGCGCGAGCTGACGCTGTGCCCGCAGTCGGGCCGGCGCCTGGCGCGCGCCGAGGGCGAGCCCACGCCGCCGCCCACGCCCTCGCCGCCGCCCACGCCGCCCACGCCGCCGCCCGCGCCGCAGCAGATGCTCATGAAGGTACCCACTGCCCCACTGCGAGCCCCGCAGTCAAGAGGTGCGAGCCCAGGATTCGAACCCACAACCCCCTGCTTGAGAGGCCACAGGTCAAACCACTAGGCTACCACGGCTAATCCATGCCAGTAGCTACGTATTTTAATTCATTAAAAATACCTCCATTGACTCCGCTGATCGGATTTTTTTACTTATTAGGTACTAGCCTTCCGTCCGCAGCTTCGCCCGCGATAAATTAATTTTCCCGTAGGAAAAGGTATTTTCCCGCGGTAAAAAGTAGCCTATGTCACTCGGTGATAATGTAGCTTTCTAACGGCAAAATAATTTTTGAAATCGGTCCAGTAGTTTCGGAGCCTATTCAATTCAAACAAACAAACAAACAATCAAATCTTTCCTCTTTATAATATTAAGTATAGATTATGGAAGGAGGCTAAGTTATTGTCCTATGTCCATCAGGTGGAGATGTCTCCAGGCGGCACGACTGGCATGCTGGTGCAAGGCGACGGGGCGCAACCCTCACTGCCTGTACTGACGGACGAAGATGGCGTAAGTATTCTGCACAAACATATAACTTCATCATTATGTTAATGCTACAGTGTGTTATGTTAATGCGATGTTTTTAAATTTTTCACGTTGCAACCATATGTATTGAAATCTACTCTCAAATGAGACTTCTATAATTTTCGTGCTAAACCCGCTGTTTGTTCATAGACGGAAGTTAAGGTGGAAGCTCGGGCAGTAAAGCAGCTGCTCGAAGACGGAGTGGGCGATGACGGGGAGGAAGTCAGCTTGCTGCACGCCGGACACCCGCCCATCATGATCCGCGGCGAGGATGGCGTCCTCTACCAGGTCAGTGCCACTGTCAAGTTTTTCTGTCAACTATTATTTTTTTATAAGACCTTCAAGTTGGCTTTTAGGGGTTTCGTACCCAAAGGGTAAGACGGGACTCTAATACTAAGACTTCACTGTCCGTCCGTCTGTCTGTCACCAGGATGTATCTGCGGAGCCGTGATAAATAGGCAGTTGAAATTTTCACAGATGTACTTTTGCTGTCGCTAGTACAAAAAATACTAATAACGGAATGTCTTACATCTGTCTGTGTAAAAAACCAATATAAAATTACCTAGCACTGCCTACATTTCGCTGAAGAGGCAAGGGTCTCTTAACACTGAATTTTATATTCACTTGCCGAATTTGTACGGAACCCTCGCACTCGGCTAGTTCTTGATTTGTGTTGCAATGTAATGTTTGGTCGTACAACAGGTGGCGGGCGAGAACGAGGCGGGGCAGACGCTGCTGGTGGCGGCGGAGGGGGTGGAGGGCGTCGAGGGCGTGGAGGGCGAGCCCGGCGCCGACGACGGCGTCATGTACGTCACGCGCGAGGACGGACAGGTAACGCGACGAGCACTGCACTTGAGAACTGTACAATTGTAGATACTGACCGCATTTAAAAAAAAAAATACCCCCCTCCGTGACTGCCCGTAGTATATGCTGAGACTCCTCTCCCTCTAGTTTTTGCGTGCAGAATGTTAAAGAAACTAATTTGGCTCATATTTTGGAATGCCACTTGTGAAAAAAGCTGAAAGTTTAAAAAGCGTTGAACGTTGCGCGCCATACTAAAATATAACTCGAATGCGCGATATCACTATCACTACATATTATAAAACAAAGTCGCTTTTTCTGTCCTCAAATCCGTATGTATGCTTATATCTTCAAAAGTACACAACGGATTTTGATGCGGTTTTTTTTAATAGATAGAGTGATTCAAGAGGAAGGTTTATAATGTATAATACATGCATAATATACCGCTCCCCGCTCCCCTTCCCTAGCCTTACGACCAGAACATGGTTATTGAGAACCTCTCACCCTCCCGAACGAGCCGCGTAATAAGTTTCCGTAACGTGTGTGGCCAGGACGTGCTGGCGATAGACCCGGCGCAGCTGGCGCAGCTGATCCCGGGCGGCGAGTCGGCCGCGCTGCAGCAGGTGGCCGTGCAGGTGGAGGGCGAGCCCGGCGAGGACGCCACGCAGGTCATCGCGCAGCTCGTGCAGGCCGACCTGCCCTCGCCAGGTAACATGCCTCTCTGTGATCGCGCTGAGGGAACTGTGCGAAATTCATTTCGTACCGTGCTTATGCTGACCAAAATATTTTTTATTTATCTTAGTAGCTACTGGAAAAGACTTGAAGTATGGAAATTTTTTATATGTTATCGGGTTATAGGTTCGAACTAATGTCGATTGTTATTAGTTATTAAATCAGTCAAAACTCTGAAAGGGACTCGAAAATAGACCCTTTGAAATCTCTAACATATGATAATCTTAGGATATTTAACTGAAAGCACATTTCCTATACTTGTTTTCTTAATTGCCTTGTGTTGCTTGATGCAAAAACATTATTTTGTTGATTTTTATATTGAAAACTTTGAGACAGTTAATATTATTAATAATATTAGCCTATTTTCTGAGTAGAATGTGTAATAAATTGAAAAAAAATTGAATGATGAAAAATTACTTAGGTATCGTGTTTTCCTTGTGGACTTCATATATTTTTAATCCAAACTTATTTGGTTAGTGCAAATATACTGCGCAACGTCCGTTTCACACTGGCCTTCAACAGTCGCACCATACACAGCATTTATCCTCAGCGTCTAGACTAGCCAAACCTAGATGACAGATATGCGGTTTCATAACATATTGAAATTTGCAGGTGGCACGCGGCGCGTAGTACTCCTGCTGCCAGACGGCAGCTTCACAATGACTGAGCTCGACAAGGAGCAGTACGAGTCCATCACGGAAGCCGGCAGAGCGCAGGAGTGAAGCCACCAGCTTCACTCACCTCGAGACTGATCACACTGCAGTGGGCAACGATCGCTAGCGATGCCCGTCGAGTCAATATAACCTCAATTTGAGTTAGTTCTGGTACGGGTTAAAAGCTTAAATAAAATAACTCGCAAACTACATCTCGAAACGTGTATAAATACGATGCGGTCACGAATGCTATGCTGCAAATATGGAGTGTCTTGTGTAAATAGAAGTATGACCGGCTATTTGTACAGATTGTGCGTGGTTGAATGGATTAGTTCAAGTAATTAGTTAGTATAGGTATTGTATATTTGACTTTTAATAATAAAATATCACGTTCTTCTCGTAATTTATTTACAGGCGATTCAATGACGCCTTAAACAATTTAATAAAATTCCTTCTATTTGCTCCAAACTGTTATGAATAAATTAAGGCTTAATGCATTGACTGAAGTTTTTTTTTTGTAGGTTACGATTATTTACCGGATTACTTTTAGACTTTTTTTTAGAAAAGTAACTGCTCAACAGTTATTTTTCGTAACTAAATTGCAGTAACTGTTAGACTGAAAAAAGTTTATTAATACATATTTGACTGCTATAACATTATCTTATCATGTAATAAACAGGATAATCTTTAGCAAATAAATAATTACGTTACTGCATTTTTAAAATGTCAAGTTTATCTAAAATCATATTTTTGTGGAAATTTCATTTTTAACATGAACAATTTTGCTGATGGTATTTGATTATTGCATTGTCATCGGGGCTCTTATACATGTACTAAATTTCAGGTCAATTGGAACAGGAAGTGCGTTTAGCTTGTAATACTATGCTCAGTGACAACTTTAACTAATGTAATGGGTAACTTGCATAGGAAAAAGAAATATAGTAGAAGTGGCATGAAAACGAGAAACGTGTTCCATCTTTATGCGGAAAATTGCATCTGTGTTGGTTCGAGTAGCAGAATGATTCTATCAGAATCAGATTTTCTCCAGTGTTCCGCTGTCATCAGTTAGATTTTCAATCACATAATCCTAAATCCCATTCAGCAGAGTTCATTTTACAACGCAGATGTTTTGTCGACATCTGTTGTGCAATGGCAAAACTATTATTTAGATCACTGACGTTTTCAGACTATTATCCTTTGTGTACTTCATGCTAGATGGTGTTTTCATACTGGTACTTTAAGCAATATCATGTGGGTGGGAAGTTCAAATTATAAAACCGATTCTGAACTTACTACATTTTTATAATAGAAAAGCTACGACCTATAATTGCCAAGACGTCAAGGTATGAGTAAACTGTCAATGTCAAAGTTTGGCGACACCAGTTTCCTTTGCGAAAGCGACTTATCGCGCCTCTACTATATCTCTTTTTTCTGTGGTAACTTGTAACTGACCATTTGTCCACCTTGTTTGTTAAATGTCAATTAAGTTCACAAATTCGCCCAGTGGGTCCCAGAGCTTTGGCAGATGTACATCGTCAGACAATAATTTTATTTAATAATCGCTGGCCGAAAGTTATTTAAAGCATGTCTTACTCACGTATGGCCTGGGATCTGGTAAAAGTAAAAATTATCATTGCTGAAATAAACTTCAGTTATCCTGATAAGCTGAAATGGGTTAATTAACGTATCATAGTTAATGATTATAATATAGCCGCCGCCCTTTCGGACTGTCCAACTCTTAGTATTGGCCATCCTTTGCATGTAGTAAGAAAATTACAACATTATCGCCTAAGAAACATGTTAAATAGAAGATAAAATAGAAGACTGTAAGTTTTCGGGCTGTTCACACTTGTCCGCAGCCTTTTTCTGGACTGCGATCTAGAAAAAAAAACACATTAATTGTAATCCTTAACCTTTTCACTGTCAAACAACTCGATTTTTTTTTACCATTACAAAAATCTTGATATGTATTTTTATTTGAAAAACAGTTTTAAAAATTAAATAACAGCAAGTTACAATTGAATGCTGTGATTTATTTTGTTATAGTTTTATATTTTCCAGTTACCGATTTTTAAGAAGTGGTTTTCGATAAAAAGTCGTTAAAATTGGTTACCTTCTTTTTAATGCTAAAAAAAACAAAAGTGTAGTCTCACTCGCAACTGTTGTCTTTATCTTATCAATTAAAGGTGCATTTTACACTGCATGTGCTGACTTTATATCAAGTTTTTGATGGCGAAAAGGTTAAATTTACGGAGCAGACAAGTGGTCATTTCTCTTCTCACCTATTTGTTTCGCACTAGTTGGTGACGGGAATTAAAGGGTGTGGATAAGTGGAAATAGCCCAAGTTACTTCTGTATTATGTTGTAGTGTGCTGGTTTTAATTTGGCAAGTATTGTACTGGATTTTATAAAGATCCATTAGTAAGTGTCAGTTAAAAAAAATCTCTTTTGTAAGCTCTAATCATCATTGTGATTTGTTATCACAACTTTTATCCTATGTTATTGGTGACTTCCTGACTTCGATTTTTCAGGAGTTGAGTAGGGTTTTATACTCCTAAATTAGAAGTTCGAATCGTGCTGTCACACTCATACTAATTGTGTTTTATATTAGAGTGAGAGATACGGTGTGATACTTACTTCGAATCTATTTATATTTAGCCACCCCATACATTGTGTAAAGTCAGCGTCAAATTTATTATAGCGACCAAAGTAGCCAAATATATTTGAACGCTCTCTTAAGCCCTTGAGATAGTCTAGTTCCGATTTATTTGGACAATTCCATCACTAAGATGCATGAACCTGACGCCGACTGTACGTTGGTTAGAAACATTTCTGATCTTATTAACAATAGGGATCTTACGATTTTTGGGATGTAACATTCAGTAGTGTTTATAATAACAGTACTTGACTGTCGTGTTGTTAAGGGATCTTTGTAAAACCCGGCCTTTACATGTTAAGATTTAGATGTATAAATTAATTTGTAAAGTATTTTTGGTTTTACTGTACCTATTTGAAATAAATATTTGCTACAACTATTTTTAATTTCTTACAATCACAATCCCAGGTACGATATCGCACGAAGTCACCTAGCGCTGCTACTATTCTAGAACCCCGTCAAACTATTATGATCACCTACAATAAACATTTATTTTATTTTTATTGTTTTGCATGTGTTGGTGACAGTCCGTGCGTCTGCTATGTCGTGGGAGCAGAACTGAATAGTTTTTCGTTTTTTTTTTCTGATCTAATCTGTAATCATAATCATGGTTTCTTCAAAATTTGTGGGGCTTTTTTTAGATATAGATATACTGAAGTTAAATCATCAATATGCCAGGATTTCATTACTTTATAAGTTCTTATTGAAAAAATGCATCCGAATTGGCCGCTCTTTATTTTGAAGTCTAAAGATTATGAAAGAAATTATTACAACACAACGAAAACACATTGGCTTGGCTCCTTTTTCTCTTCGCGTAAAGATCTTAAAACTGCGTTATTCTGAACGTGTCAGTTGTTCTTTCAATTCAATTCAATTTTTGGGATAATAATGGCCCCATCGAACGGTGCGATGATTCCGCCAATGTCGAGGTTGGATAAGACACGGCCAGACGACTCTTGATCTTATGCGGTAAGTTTGACAGTGTTCGGTGAAATACCAGCCACAACCAATCTAAAACAAAATATTAAAACTAGCTACAGCTATCACTACAGAGCTACATATACAAATCTATAACTAACTATTTAACTATTGTACTACTGGTCGGCTCAAAGGGAAAAAAAAAAAAAAAAAAAAAAAAAAAAAAAAAAAAAAAAAATTGAGGTTTTTAAGTTATTTCATAATTTTATGTTATTTTTGGACAAAAACGAATCTAAAATACTACCAAAGGGGGAGAAAACTAAAGTTAAAAGAAAATTAATGTTGACTGGCCGGCTAATGTTATGGGGTAATAGATCATATAAAGGAACACATATTTTAGGACATTCAAAAAATATATGCTCCAAAGTTCCTTCACCAATACCACATTCGCATATAGAATTGTCCCTGATTCTAAGCTTGGCCAAAAATACTGGTGAGCAAAAGTGACCCAGGCGCAGCCGTATTATTGTTGACGTGTTGACCTTGCTGAAATTTCTGTTCTTAAAGAACCATGGCCTTGGGGGAAGATCTGGTTGTAAGCTACCATAGTGTCTGCCTTTGGTCTGCTGTGAGTTATGCCACAAATCATTCCAGGTTTCAAATAACTGAGGTCGGACCTCTGATTTTAGATCTCGACTAAAACATTTGACATGTGAATTGGTTCCCATCCAAACAGCATCTCTTGCACATTGGTCAACCACTTCGTTATTCGTAATGCCGCTGTGGCTTGGAATCCAAGCTAGAGCCACCCGAAGATTATTCTGATGACATTGTCTTAGTCTCTCTTTAATTTTTAGGGTTAGATAGAAGTTATCTTTAGAATGAAAAGGTAGTTTCACTAAGTCCTGTAAACAGCTCAAAGAATCCGACAAAATTATTGTTTTATCAAGTTGGTGCGATTTTATGAATGAAACTGCCTCATACAAAGCTACGGCCTCTCCGGTAAAGACAGAGTACTGTGCAGGACACTTATAGCTCAAGATAATTGAGGAATGGGGAATCCAGACAGCCGAGCCAACATTTGTGTCCCCAGGAGATTTAGATGCGTCCGTATATATCCTGATCCACCCGGGCCATTTTCTATCCATGACCTCGTTAAACTCATAATTTGCATGAGGAGAATTTTTACGTATTCCCAAGTCAAAATCTATAGTAGGTTGGAAAATTAATGTTTCATAATCAAAACAGAATATAGGATTTTTGCTAAAGTGAAAGACTGGAACGGATTTAAATTTATTGAACGATTTAATAAGGGGAGGCAAATCTTTATGTGTCCAATAGTTGGAGGACCTCGAAAATTCGGATAGAACTTTACATTTTTTATTTATGGGATGGTTAGGGAATTGGGTTACATTTAAAAAAAATCTATCAGCCAAATACTGTCTCCGAAGACAGAGTGGGGGATCGAGGCATTCCGCCTGCAACGCGTTTATCGGGGAGGATTTCATGGCACCTGCTATAATTCGTAGACCCCTAGCCTGTATCTTGTCAAGTTTTGCCAGCGCTATCTTGCTACAAGGTTCTAAGATAAAGCTGCCATAGTCGAAATGGCTTCGAACTATGGCATTATATAATATTTTTTGACTATAGGGGTGACTTCCCCATCTGACCCCGGACAGAGACCGCATTATATTCAAACTCTTTTCACATTTACTAACTATGTAACTTAAATGATGCGTCCCAGACAATTTCGAGTCAAGAAAAATACCAAGGAATTTAACTTTATCCAAAATATTTATGCGTTGATTTTCCACAGAGATATTTACAAAGGGTACATTTCTTTTACGGGAGAAGACAACTGCGTTACACTTAGGGACCGATAATGACAAACCATGGCGATCCAACCATTCATTCAGATAATGGAGAGCTGCATTAAGTCTTGTTGCGCAATTTTCTAAGGAAGGGGAACTACTATATAAAACTATATCGTCCGCATATTGTAAAATGTTACAAAAGCAGTTCACTGATGACTCTAAATCAGACGTATAGAGGCTGTACAATATCGGACTTAAGACTGAGCCCTGGGGGAGGCCCTTCCATACAGGACGGGGGGGAAGTATAGAACCATTTACTCTGACACAAATATACCGAACCATGTACAAGTTACATATGACATTAGTCAGCCTCATCGGAATACTCAGCTGGAGCATTTTCTGCCTGAGTATGGAGAGATTGACGTTATCATATGCAGAACTTATGTCTAAAAATACTCCCACTAGACTTTCATTCTTGCTGAAGGCGATACGAATATCGGATGTTAATATGCTGAGATTGTCTAAGGTCCCCATCCCTCTTCGGAACCCGAATTGAGAATTCGCAAGAATATTTCGATTTTCTAAAATCCACTCAAGCCGATTTTTGATCAAATGTTCCATAATCTTTGCCAGGACCGAAGAAAGTGCTATAGGTCGATGAGAAGAAGGATCATTCGGATCTTTACCAGGTTTAAGAATGGGTATGACTATTTGGGATTTCCAGGCATCAGGTACTACTCCAGAGATAAAAACCTGGTTAATCAATTTCAAGAAGTACATTTTAGTAGCACATGATGAGTTAATTAAAAACGAATAAGGGATACCATCAATCCCTGGTGACGAGTCCTTGAGGTTGTCCAAGGCACACATAAGTTCGCAGAATGTGAAAGGTTCATCCATAGTATCCTGATAGGGAAGGGGGTGAGGAGTAGGTGTGGGAAATAAATCTTCGGATGGAACAAAGGGAGGAGATAATCTATCTATAAACTCCGGCAACCAAGAGTCTGTATTATTAGAAGCTACATTATTATCACAACTAGTACCTCGACGAAACGCCTTCACTTTGCTCCAAACCAGAGAGGCAGGAGATCTGGGAGACAGTGATTCACAAAAATTAGCCCAACCCTGAGATTTTTTTTTCGAGAGCACTCTTTTCGACTTTGCCAGGGTCCTTTTAAATAAAACATAATTGTCCATGGTAAGACTATTAGAATATGTTGACTCAGCAAGATTTCGTTCATGAATGATTTTAGTGCACTCTGAATCCCACCAAGGAGGCGAGGGGATTTTATGGCGAGCAGTATTTTTAAGAGGAATGGCCGAATCAGCTGATTTAATAAGTAATTCCACAAATTTTGAGTAACATTCGAGAAAGTTATCATTCGTAGGATCCTCCAAACTGTGAATTTCATTTTCCAAAAAACTAGAAAATTTATCCCAGTCTGCTTGTGCAGTTCTATATTTTAAAAGAGGACGAGAAATTATAGGAGTAGGGGAAGAGTTTAGGATAGTAGAAAGGATGGGGAAATGATCACTACCAAACGATCGACCTAGCACCTTCCAGTTAAAACAGGATACTAAATTTGAAGAGACAAGAGTCAGATCCAGTGCGCTGGGATTTTGAAGGGGAGAGGCTCTTCTTGTATGAGAACCATCATTTAAAACACATAAATTAAAATCATCGAGAGTATCTAACAAAGCAGATGAATTCAGATCGCAAGTAAGAGAGCCCCATAAGGTATGTTTGCAGTTAAAGTCTCCTAGAATGATATAGGGACCTGAAATATTAGAAAGAATAGAATTAAATTCTAATAATAAAACTAAACTTGGGTAAGGAATGTATACAGATATAAATGAAAAGTTAAGTATTTTTACAGCAATAATATTAATACCGGGACTATGATTAGGAATGGGAATAAGATTATATACAAAGGATCTGTTAACCAGAAGAGCGCAACCTGCATACCCATCGATTCTGTCATCCCGGAGACATGCATACCCCGGAATCCTAAAAATGGATCCCGGTTTTAACCATGTCTCTGCGATGGCAAAAGCAACAGGTTTAAATTTATTTAATAAATATATTAAGTCCGGTTTCTTATTTCTAACACTCTGTATGTTCCATTGAAGGACCTTCTGATCCATTATTAGAAGTTCTGATAAGTGGAAGGATTGTTTGAAGCAGGGATAAGACATTGTTCGGTAGGGCGTCGCCAAATTTGCAAAGCACATTAACTAAGAGTCCAGTGAGGAGCTCCAGCAAGTTATCGTTTGGAGTTAGGGGGCTTGAGGGGTTGTTTTTTAAAGCACAACCATTAGCCATGGTTGATGGGGGATCTCTAACTATCTGTTGGTGGGTTTGCCTGTCATACATTTTACCAGGCGAATTTTGGCGTGCTTGTCGGCGTTCAGTGTAAACGGTTTTTTTGTAAGACCTATGTGTTGAAGACGGTGCATCTTCAGTATAATTTGGGATAGGAGCTTTAGAATATTGGGGAGAGGTGGGGAGAGGTTGATGGGGTGTGAGGGGAGGAGGAGGTTCAAATAGTTTTTGGGAAACTTCTGAATAACTTGTCCTAACAGGACGAAAGCGTTGGGCAGCCTCAAGATAACCAATGTTTTCTTCTGACATAACTAGCTTGATAGCTTTTTGGCGACTATGTTCAGGACATTTCTGATCTGTGGCTTTGTGGGGACCAGAGCAGAATAAACAGCTTATTTTGTTTGGTGGAACGGAGCATGAATCACCTGTGTGTTGTTGGGAGCAATTGTAACAACAAGGCTTTGACCTACATTTTGCTGCAATGTGCCCAAATTTACAACAATTTCGGCACTGGATGGTTGGCAGTTCATATGAAGTGACTGGAATGGATGTATTGTAGATGTAAATTCTCTCTGGAAGAGATTGAGAGTGGAATGTCAGCACTATTGTGTTTGATGGAATCCATTCTGAAGCTTGACCTTCTCTACGTAGCTTTCTGAATAATCTACGAGCCTTTATTATCTGAGCAACTGTGCTACCAAAACATGTAGGGAATTCAATGCCAGAAACCAATTCCTCTAATGACCAATCAGTCGGTATGTTTTTCACCACACCCATCCTAGAAACTTGGTACCTTGGGATAGAAGCAGTTAATTTGTTTTTTTCTAAAAACTCACAATTGGTATTGAAACTATTTGCATCATTTGCTGTTTTAAAGCTAATCGCAATTTTATTGCGTCCCAAGGACTTGATAGAACCTTCCAAAATGCCTTTAGTTTGATTTTTATGTAGAAGTTGAGCTAATTTCAAGACACGCAACGTTAATCCGGCTGATGGGTCTGGTTCAGTTCTACTAATGTGTACTACAAAGGGTCCCTTGTCTACGTCTGAGTACTTCAGAGGTGGGTCGTCGGCGCCATATCCGGGGGTAACATACATATTCTGAATTGAATCACCAGGAGATTGACTTTTTTTGGGGGGAATTGATACATCATCACTGACAATATCAGGTTGGTTTCGCTTTCTAGCCGTAATTTGAGGTTCAATTTGCATTTGTGATTCTTGGGTAAGTGGTATGAACGAATAATCGAACGCGTCTACATTTTGTGTAGATGAACCCTCATTTGGATTTAATGTGTGCGGCAACGGACCTCCCTTATCGGGAGGATCCTTGTCGTCCATGCTTAAAAGCCCCAAAGACTCACCTCAATTCTCCACCTAATAATTAGTTTTATATAAACCGCCACCAATATTACTAAAAACTACCAAGGTATTACACAGTTCACGAAATTTAACGTGATGACACCGGGGCACGTGTGTACACCAACGCATCAACGAGCGAAATCCCGTCAGTTGTTCTTTCTTTTTTGACACTAACTTTGACATGTGTCAAAGTTGAACTTAAAACTTGATGTATTTTGTTATGATTTGATTTGAAATAGGTAGGAATAGGATTGGTGAATTACGTCGTCATTCAACGGGTAAACAAGTTTATTAACGTAGATTTTGTTTTGATTGATTAAAACAAAATGTGCTTATGATTCAATACTAACGTAATACAAAGCTCCGTTTTTTCTAGACCGGTAATTTCTAACTCAAATTGTGTTTATTATGAACTAGAAATCAAAGTATTACTAACGAAAATCTGTAACATATTTTTTTAATGGCGTTATGAGTAACTATTTTATCCAAGTAAATACTAAAGAGGATACGCTTAGTTTAATTAATATTCTTTTGTTTACAGATCTAGTTCTCACTTTCGTAATGTGTGACAAGTGTGTTTTTTATTTTCAAGATTGTAAAACGAACCGTAAGAAGCTCTTTGAAGAAGCTATTGCCCGTTCTAGACTTGGAAAAGTTCTTTATATTATGAAAGAGGAGTTGAATCAACTGCCTGAACTGTCCCAAGACTTGAGTTCTGTAGATCGACATTATATGAAAATGATTAGTTTCCTATATGCAAAAACATTGGAAACTTTGATTGAAAGTATGGCATCATTGCCTAATTGGCAAAATGTACCGTCAACTATAATATTAGATGATTTGGCCCTTTATTGTGAAAATGATAAAATACAGAATGCTTGTGGTGTAGTTGCATTTTTGATGAACACTGTTAAAGCTTGCGAAATGTCCTTGAAAGCACCATGCAGATTATTTATATCAGTTACAAAGAACTCTGTTGGAGACCCCTACTGTAATATTTTAAAAGAATTGTATTGCTTAAAACTATAATTTGTTGCTTGTATTTTTGTGTAAGAATAATGAATGAAGATTGCTATAAGTAATAATAAATTACACTTTGTTTTTCTACTTAAAATACCCCTTTTCTTCTACATTTTCTTAACATATTTACCTACAAAACATTCATGATACGAAAATCTCAGAGATTAAAAAAATATACTACTTTGATTGATGTAGGTGAGGGTTTTCCAAAAAAAAGTGACATGATCATTTTTCTAGAATTTAACTATTTTGGGTTTTTGTTACTGGGAATGGTTTACCCTATTGATCCTTATACAAGAAAAAATGTGTTTCAATATTTCCATTCCAGTTTGTCCCTTTTTTAATGTAGGTTTGTATGGAATGTGACAAACAGGAAAATAAATTCCATAGATACATCTGGGACACACTTTTTCTTATATGAGAATAGATAGGATTAGGTAACGATTCTGAGTAAGAAAAACCCAAAATAATTATATTCTGAAAAAATGTTCATGTCAACTTTTTTTTGGAAAACACTCAGTTACGCACCAAGACCAAAAGTATTTGATAATTCATTTGTAATTATGATTTGGGGTATAGTTCATATTAATCCCTGGTATGCTTAGACATGGATCTGTGCCAAATATAAGCCTATGTTTTCTATTTTTATTGTAATCAGCAAGATTTATATTATTTGAGACAAATGAGACTAGAACACCAATTTTATTTCACTTCCCACATACAGGGGGTTATAAAGTAATAAAGAAATTAAATTAAAATATAGATAATGGGCAGTTATTTTTATTTACACGATACTTTTAACATGTCTTTGCCTTAGTAAATAAATAATAATATGTGGATTCAACAAAGTATAATTATGATAAGTTTTATTATCATAATTTTATCAGATCACCTGAATTTTAGAATGATATAAAGTACAAAGAAAACAAAAATAGAGAAAAGAAACAAGTAGAAAATATAGTAGTTGTGGTTGCCTTTGCCTAATCTCATTACTCTTCCCATTGTCTTCCCTAGGAAGCCAGAGCTTCTATCGACGTCATCATCAAGTCCACGTAAAATCTTGTCTTGATATCGAACTTCGTTGCCTATTTCGATAGACATATGTTTTAGCGTGCTGATTTTGCTGCCAAGTTCCTCGGCCATTTGGTCATTTTCATGTGCAACTGCGTCGTCTGTCGCAACCCTGGGAATTGGTTGGTATTGGTACCCATCTCGAGCTCGTCTCATGCTGCTTCTTCCCGCCGTTTTGACGAGTTATTCTTACTGAGATATAAAATCAAATTATATTACGGACCAAGAGTCCAAATCGTCTATGAGTTCGGGAAAACCTAAAGCAAAGTACAACAGATTCACTGTTTTCTACACTTTTCACGGAGTACTGCCAATAGCTTTGAATGAGTTCTTCTTTTGATACTATATAAAAGACAGGGTGGAAGACTGGCTAGCTAGTATATAATGATCCAACAATTATTTCTTTTGAGTAACAACTAACTTTTAATCGTGCACGATGACACTTTTCTTGACAAATCAGCAGCTGCGTTTTGTTGAGTCAGTTTCGGAATTCAAAACATTTGTGTAACATTTTAGGTTGATGGAACAAAAAATATTTTCACTCTGATTATACCTCATAATTGTCATAACAGTTATGATCAATTTTATTTTCATTTTAGGTGCAACTGAAACTTGTTGCAAAAGGTGTTTCAAATATTTGACTTTTGTAATATATGAACTAAACGGTATATGACAGCAGACGTTCGCAAACGCAGCTTAGCTTACGCAGCATTGTTTGTGCTTTGCTTTCTGCACAAGAAGAAATAATAACAACCTTCGTAATAAAATTGCCGTCAATCGTCATCGAAATTTAAGTCTTGTTTTGTTTATTTCTTACCTGCCTGTGTGTCTGTATCTGCTCTGCTTGTCGATAATAATTTGCAAGATAATAATGAAATAATACCTGTATTTATGCGGACAGTTCACTGGATTTAGAAAGTAAAAAAAAATCGCTGAAGGCTGAATTAATTCATTATAGGCACTTTGTAAACAAAATGCTAGAAGTGACATGCAACGATCGTCTTGGCAAGAAAGTGAGAGTGAAATGTAATCCCGACGACACTGTCGGAGATCTCAAGAAACTGATAGCGGCACAGACTGGCACGCGATACGACAAAATCGTTCTCAAGAAATGGTACACTGTGTTCAAAGATCACATTAAGCTATCAGATTACGAAATTCACGATGGAATGAATCTTGAGTTATATTATCAATAAGTTTGACATCACATAAATTAGGACTGTGATTTTTCAAAAATATTGTGAAGAAAATGCCCATAACCCCAAAAAATGTGAATCATCCCATCTTGGTGGAAGCCAAAATCCAGTTATATTGTGAGCTGTTACCTAAGCATTTGACTGGTCAGCCTGTGTAGGTATACATTTTTACCAATCCCTTAATATCCTATGCAGTGCTATCCCTTATCCCGTTTGTATTTAAATAAACTTTCTCAGTTTGGATCACACTTAAAGAATATACCTATTTAAGGTTTTGATAACACAATTGTATTTATTTATCTCATAACCAGGCAGCATTAAATGCATTTGAATAGACTGATAATATTCATGATGAATATGTCCCTCAATAGGGGTAAAGGGCTTGAACATAGAAGTTGTACTTGGTAGTTTTCTAGTAACTAAAGAAACCACATCCAAATCAGATCAGTAGTTTAAAAAAATCACATACATACATACATGTGGGTTGAATAGAGAAACTTCATTTTTATGAAATCTGTTAACCTTTTCGCTGCCATGTCAATTACAAGAGACATCACCCATACATCAGACTTTTTTATTGCAATCCCTTAACTTGAACCTAAAACTATTGAACAAAGGTTGCTTTTGCATTGAAGTAATGGACGGATTATAGGTCATTGTCGTTGGCATTGAACCTGCAGTGCTGATGTGTAGTTGGCATTGAAAAGGTTAAAAACGCTGAACATATATAATTATTGTATGGGAAAAAAAGAAAGGTTTAAATATTATGGTACCTTTGTTTAAGGTCTGTGCCAAAGCCTATCCTTTTCTACTTTAATTTTTGGTTCCTTCTCACAAGCTTCTCGGATGACAACTCAGATTATGGGCATTACTGTTTTCATTATACTTGATCTAAAAAAGACAGCACTGAAATATAAATGTTTATACTATTTTTATGTAAAAAATTGATGAAAAAATAAACAAATGACATTCAATTGGACTGTTTTATTTCATTGCTTAGGTATACAACATTAAGAGTCAATATTACTTACATTTGGTTACACGTTTGATTCATTCATCAGACAATTTGGTGATGTATGCGTAAGAAATTAATAAGATGGCTTTGAGAACTTAATAAAAAAAAAAGATAAAATAAGACTACTCAAGAACTTTTCCTTGCCTTGACTAGCCGAAATGGCATTTATTGTATGGTAGATTAAAATAAGTATATGATGTCATCACCTTCATCCATGAAGTCAAAGAGCTGGTACAATAAAAGCAGATAAGAATATAACATTTTAATACATATTCCGATTTAATACATACCTATTACCAGTTTTAAAAAAGACTTATGTTTATGTCACATCACATTAGACATTATCGGTCTACTATCTAATCTACCCAGGATCGTGATGCAAGAAACTGCGTCGAAATAACAAGCCTTTCAAAGTTAGTCGCAGTCAATATCTATTAGTTCGAGAATAAATCTGATTCTGATTCCCTGTATATGCAACAGTGCCGGCACTTTACCATATGGTAAGACATCGTGCGAACAGTGTCAGTCTTTTTCCAAAAGACTATACAGAAGGCTTCGAGGATATAATATATAACCAATACAGAAGGGCTGCTTATCACCTCCATGATAAATACGCAATAATCCGCACAATCAAGAAAATTCCTGCAAAATCTTTACAAATTGCCTTTCTAAGCCACAAAAAGTTCGTACGTTTTTGATTTTGAACATAATAATTAAAAGAAAACCATACTATACTTAAATTTTCGAAAGCATTTTGGGGAATGTATTGCACCATTAATTTGCTGCCTATGTGCGTGCTGGTTAAAAAAAAAATAACTTATTAGCTAAGGTGTGCGGCCCGACCACGACTACGCGTCCGAGCGTTTTCTCTGTTCAATGTGTGTGCTGCCCAGTACTTACCACTAGGGCGATCTCGCGTAGTCGCGGCGGTACCGTTCCTATGGAGAACTGAGCCAAATGTTGCTCGAAAGAGATTACGTTGACTTAACGCTTTTCTGCACGGCTAGGAAGAGTACACACAATCTGTTCCGTCCCTCAGCGCCCCTTTTTAACTAATACAATGGATACTGCACGCTGGGCCGGAAAATGGCACGCGTGCTAGCCGATACAGAAGTCTCCAAGTATAATGATTTCATAGTCCTCATGATCCTCAAAGTCGAACTGCCACTGGCATCTATGGCACAACTAACATTAAACTGTTTACGTCTATATCACATAAAAGCAAATATAAACTGTTAAAGAACCCCAAAATATACAGCATTTGTACTAAACAAAGAAAAGACTAATCGCAAACTTTAATACGCTATGTACACTACTAACCCACAAATCAGTCCATTAATAAAATACAACAATACAATACGACGACAATGAAGTCTTACTAATATAGGCAACAGTGATACAAACAGACAAACATAATGATCATTCAATGTCACAATAAGCAATGTCTCAGAATGTAACAATTAGTTCCACAATGTCTAGCCTCGAGCTCTTCCATCCCTATGTTATGTTTCTATGATATTTATGCATATATTTACAACAATTGACATCAGTTTTTATAAACATTTCATTACAGTCAATCCTGGCCGAAATGAAGACTAAGTAGCAGACCAGACATTAATTTTATCGGTTCACTAGATAGGTTTCTAATCTGAATTCTATCACATGACTTTCTAATCGTGAATAATTTGATTATATATTGTAGGAGAATCTACTATTCATGCAACACAACAGCCAATAGATTCACAGAACACCATTATTTTAATTACTATCATAATAGTAGACCAGAGTTTTGGCTGAATGACTACTGTTTTTATTAGATACCCATTAAATTTGGCGACTGACTGGGATGTCATTGAACCGTCGCAAAAATACACACAGTTTTCCATTTTGTTCAGATTGTTCCAAGCACTTAGCTAATTTTAGCGTCACCTTAATATGTTAAATAAGGAGGAGATTCATCAATCACTGCTTCGAATTTAATTATATTGTAATTGACAAAAACTTACTTTGGAGTGTCACCTAGACATAGACAGAAGAGACAACGAAGTGGCACTTTAAAAGGCATTTTTCCTTTTGCGGTACGGAACCCTAAAAAACAAAAAAGAAACCGAACTTGGATTTTTCAGCAGAGTTTAGGCATTTTACAAATGAACTAGTTTATAACAATAGGACACCGGTTACGGGCTGACTGAGGAATGTTCTATTGTTTAAGTTCGGCGTACTACCTCACTTTACCCCCCGATATGCAAAAGTCTAGCTGTTAGCGTCTAGTCTTTTATATTCTATCTTAAATGAACGCAACAAGAGTTTTTTTGCTTCCTGAGCAAATTAGATACGCAGTTAGAAGAATAAGTGGGAAAGTGGGTATTTTTTACAACCCACATAACATTCATCAAAAAGAACAGTTTTTTCGTACACAATAATTAATATAGTCCACGCCCTATTGAATTCTTAATCGTAAACTAACCCAACGCGGCTAAAACAGATAATAAAACCAAGTATGTACAAAGTCCATACCGCTGCGTACGATATCACAATAACTGTGCTCGAACAAAAGCGAAGCGATATCAGTCTGAATCTTAACGCCGTGCGGTCAGGTTCCGAATCTCGCTCCCGATTGCCGTTCACGCTTAGCTAAAATTTAACGAACGAGCGAGATCAGGAGCCATCGCCCCGTGCAGTATCGAATGTGTCGCTTTATTTTTCGCGACGGCCACACCGTGCGGGTCGAGTACGGCCAGCTCTAAGCGCGAGTCTCCGGCGACGACCGCGGCCGCCGCCGCTCAGTTCTGTTACGTCATATATGTACAGGAACGTGCAGTAGCAGCGCATCGCGCCGAGGGAACTCCAGGGAGCACATTTCGCATTTGAACGGACCGCCTTCGGGGGTGCTGGACGCGGTCAGCGGGGACGAGGGGGGCGAGCCCGGCGGCGGCGACTGCGGCGGGGAGCCCGCGGGGGACGGCGAGGGCGAGGGGGAGGGCGACGGGGAGGGGCTCGCCGAGCGCGGCCGGATGGCGCGCAGGTCGTCGGCCGGGTGCCGCGGGGGGGCGCCGGCCGCGCACCTGCGAATAACAAAAAACATGCATTGGTGGTAATCTCGTGTACATTTCTTACAATCCGGTGCGCGGAAACAGTGAAAGAAATTGAATTGCGAACAGTTAGGGGGGGGGGGGGGGGGTTGGGCACGGGGGCACATCTTGGATCCGCTCCTGATGGCGTACTACTATGGAATCTTGCCGTATTGACATACAATACATAGGCCATTTATACATGCGAAATAAACTAGAGATATTGTTTATGAAAAGCTCCCATAGAGGTACGCGATTCAGTGTCGTACACCATACCATACCTGCTTGGTGCGGGGCCTGACGGGCTCGGCGGTGTGTATGAGGCGCGGGCGCGGGCGGGGGCGGGGCGGCGCGCGGCGGCGGCGCGGGGAGGGCGGCGGGGAGGGCGCGGCGCGCGGGGGGGGGCGACGCGCGCTCCCACTGCTGCCGCGGGGACACCGTGCCATACCTGCTTGGTGCGGGGCCTGACGGGCTCGGCGGTGTGTATGAGGCGCGGGCGCGGGCGGGGGCGGGGCGGCGCGCGGCGGCGGCGCGGGGAGGGCGGCGGGGAGGGCGCGGCGCGCGGGGGGGGGCGACGCGCGCTCCCACTGCTGCCGCGGGGACACCGTGCCATACCTGCTTGGTGCGGGGCCTGACGGGCTCGGCGGTGTGTATGAGGCGCTGGCGCGGGCGGGGGGCGGGGCGGCGCGCGGCGGCGGCGCGGGGAGGGCGGCGGGGAGGGCGCGGCGCGCGGGGGGGGGCGACGCGCGCTCCCACTGCTGCCGCGGGGACACCGTGCCATACCTGCTTGGTGCGGGGCCTGACGGGCTCGGCGGTGTGTATGAGGCGCGGGCGCGGGCGGGGGCGGGGCGGCGCGCGGCGGCGGCGCGGGGGAGGGCGGCGGGGGAGGGCGCGGCGCGCGGGGGGGGGCGACGCGCGCTCCCACTGCTGCCGCGGGGACACCGTGCCATACCTGCTTGGTGCGGGGCCTGACGGGCTCGGCGGTGTGTATGAGGCGCGGGCGCGGGCGGGGGGCGGGGCGGCGCGCGGCGGCGGCGCGGGGAGGGCGGCGGGGAGGGCGCGGCGCGCGGGGGGGGGGCGACGCGCGCTCCCACTGCTGCCGCGGGGACACCGTGCCATACCTGCTTGGTGCGGGGCCTGACGGGCTCGGCGGTGTGTATGAGGCGCGGGCGCGGGCGGGGGGCGGGGCGGCGCGCGGCGGCGGCGCGGGGAGGGCGGCGGGGAGGGCGCGGCGCGCGGGGGGGGGCGACGCGCGCTCCCACTGCTGCCGCGGGGGACACCGTGCCATACCTGCTTGGTGCGGGGCCTGACGGGCTCGGCGGTGTGTATGAGGCGCGGGCGCGGGCGGGGGCGGGGCGGCGCGCGGCGGCGGCGCGGGGAGGGCGGCGGGGAGGGCGCGGCGCGCGGGGGGGGGCGACGCGCGCTCCCACTGCTGCCGCGGGGACACCGTGCCATACCTGCTTGGTGCGGGGCCTGACGGGCTCGGCGGTGTGTATGAGGCGCGGGCGCGGGCGGGGGCGGGGCGGCGCGCGGCGGCGGCGCGGGGAGGGCGGCGGGGAGGGCGCGGCGCGCGGGGGGGGGCGACGCGCGCTCCCACTGCTGCCGCGGGGACACCGTGCCATACCTGCTTGGTGCGGGGCCTGACGGGCTCGGCGGTGTGTATGAGGCGCGGGCGCGGGCGGGGGCGGGGCGGCGCGCGGCGGCGGCGCGGGGAGGGCGGCGGGGAGGGCGCGGCGCGCGGGGGGGGGCGACGCGCGCTCCCACTGCTGCCGCGGGGACACCGTGCCATACCTGCTTGGTGCGGGGCCTGACGGGCTCGGCGGTGTGTATGAGGCGCGGGCGCGGGCGGGGGCGGGGCGGCGCGCGGCGGCGGCGCGGGGAGGGCGGCGGGGAGGGCGCGGCGCGCGGGGGGGGGCGACGCGCGCTCCCACTGCTGCCGCGGGGGACACCGTGCCATACCTGCTTGGTGCGGGGCCTGACGGGCTCGGCGGTGTGTATGAGGCGCGGGCGCGGGCGGGGGCGGGGCGGCGCGCGGCGGCGGCGCGGGGAGGGCGGCGGGGGAGGGCGCGGCGCGCGGGGGGGGCGACGCGCGCTCCCACTCCTGCCGCGGGGACACCGCTTCCGACTTCATTTTCCGCCGGCGCTTGTACTTGCGGGGGCCGGTCTGTTCGACAAGGGAAGGCCACAGTCCATCAGCACAGTACAATGAGGAATAGAATGGTAATGTCACAGAATTTAATGCAATAGACTATTTGACACACCGCCTATGTATTGAACCAATTATTATCCAGAAAAAACAATATTGTTTTTTTCCATAATAATTTTAGTTTACAATGTCGTTTAGAAATAAAGACTTACTTGTGGTTGTCGTTTGAGCGCCGTGTTAGCGTCGCAATGTTGGATGAGATGTTGCACTAACTCTGCGCTCGTGTGCAGAGTTCGTCCGCACACCACACAGCAGAACGCTGGTCCACCTGAGGATTTAATGATATGATACAATATATTTTTATTGAATTACAAAAATAAAAAGTCTTATCGCCTATTGAATTTACGTTTACACAGCCGGGTTAGGCAATGCTGAGACAAGACGGTATGGGGTATATATAACTCATACAATTCAAAAGGAAACACTGAAGAATAAAATGCACTAGAAGGAAACGACTACAAACACAGGGAATAGAAAATAAGCGTGGGGTAAGAATGGCAAGAAACGTTACACCATAGCTGTTTGAATCCGCACATGCGCACTCGACCTTTTAGGTCGCGAGTCCTCGGCTTTGTCAACGAAAACAGTATCCATTAAAGTCTAGCTAACTAATAAAATTGTAACTAATAAAGTTGCTACAGATAGACCGACCGCTTAAGTGAGTCCTCGCCCGTGGCGCACAGAGACACGGGGTATGACGACCGGGGGACCTCTCTCGGCGCAGGCGTCTGCACCGCAAGGGCGAGTGGCGTAACAATAGGCTGGCAGGACTGGCAAAATCCCAGGGGCCCCCGACCCAAGAGGGCCCCCGGCCCAAGAGGCCGCGAGCTCAAAAATATTAAAATTAAACTGAGTACAACGTGACGATTTTTACTGATCCCCATCAAAAGAATTTGCCACGGGCCCCAGATGGTATAGTTGCGCCACCGGCAAGGGCGAGGACTCGTTTAAGCGGTCGCTCTATAGATACAGTCGCGACAGTGGCAACATTACAGCAGTTCACGGTAATTGGCATTGTTCATTTTTTTTAGTATGCTCCAATTCGAAAACCATTTCGAGGAAAACCATCATTTATCCGATTTATCTTGTCCGATTTCAAAAATACTTTATGATTGCAGATATTTTTGTAAAAGTACTTTGAACCTTTGTTTGACCGATCGACCCGGTTTTTAGACAGAATCCAGCATCGAATGTTTGCCACAAAAATGAAAAAAAAAAAGTTTAGCTAAGGCAACTGTCACGTGTCACTGTCAAATCGACCAAACCATAGACAAAGCCGTTTTTTTTTTATAGCCAGCCGAACGAAGGCGATTGGGATTCTGTCTAAATTCACGAATTATCAAACCGCGAAAAAATATTTATTATTAATTAACAAAGCTGCGTAAAAGCATAATATTCAAATTAGTTGCTTGAAATAGTCCATTTTATCAAATAAAGGTGTTAAAAGCACGGCTGAAAAAAATGAACAATGCCAATTGGTTGGCAGGTTACCGTTGGTGCGGCGGTCGGGCGCGGAGTGGTGCGAGCGCACGTGCTCGCGCAGCACCACGCGCTGGTTGAACGCGCGCGGACACACCGCGCATGCGTACGGCTTCTCACCTAAACACAAACATTTACCCCCTTATTCTTCTTCTTCTTATTTGTGGCGTTTCAAGTCGTTATAGCGACGACAACTTCGCCAATGTCGAAGTAACAAAAATATGATTAAAAAATCTTGTGACAAAATGTCGGCAACGTTGTACGGTAATAGTCAAAGACCCCCCTCCCCCCTGTCGGGCTCTTAGCCAACGGTCACTGATATCCCTCAGAAACTGCCAGGAAATCATTAGCCGTTGCCCAGGGTGCACCGGATCAAGCACTGCTCTTCCCCCCGGACGGATCCAAAAAGGAACCGCAGCTCTTGACCACACGTGAAGGTAACCCGACTCGCACCCCTACCCCCTTATTCGTAAACGCTCTGTAGGCTTCACTTTGCAATCGTTTGTCCTTATCTGTCACTTTGACATTTACCTTTCACAGATAAGGACAAACGATTGCTAAGTTACCAGAAGCCTATATATGTATAGAGCGTTTATGAATAAGGGGGTTATAGTTTTATTAGAGACGAGCTGTTGCCCGCAACTTCGTCTGCGCAAAATTAAAATTTATAGACCCTGTGCAAAAACCTTTTTTTAACAAACCTGTTTTACTATTACTAATAAACTACCTCTTTTCCAAATTTAACCAGACTTTCATTAAAAACTGCGAGAGTCCTTAAACCGTCTTATTCCGGCCCTGTTGCAAAATGCTTTCTTAGCGGGTGCCTATGTCATAATAAGTATCATTGCCGAATTAAACGCAATCACTCCAGTGGTTTGGGCTGTGCGTTGATCGATCAGTCAGTTGGTTTCTACCGAAATTAAATAAATTATGGTAAACTATGCCATATAGTATCACTGAATAGATGTTTAAAATAAACGTTTATTATTATTCGGCTGCAAAATGCGCCACATAATTAGCAAACACCTCCAATGCAGCTGCAATTTCGGCAGTCGTGTAGAGACTACATAAAGTTGAGGTTCCACTGTACCGGTGTGTATCCGTTCGTGCTTGCGTAGCGTGCCGCCGTCAGCGAACGCCTTCCAACAAAAGCGGCAGGCGTAGGGCCGCTCCCCCGTGTGTATGCGGATATGGATCTGCTGCGAACTGCGGGACCCGAACACTTTGCCTGGAACAATTTTGCGATGAGTACTAATTGATCATCTTCTCAGAGAACATACGTCCCACTGCTGGGCACAGCACAGGCGTTCACTGCGATTGGGTACTTCCAATTCACATACACTATCAAAGTATGCAGGTTGCTTCGCGAAGTTTTCCTTCACCAAAAAGCTGAGGGTATATTTCCGATATTATTTCGCAAATAAATTTCGAAGAACTCAAGAGACCCTGTCAAACAGTGGGTCACGGACTCGAATCCGGGCGATATATAGAACGACCGCTTTACTGAGTTCTCGCTTGCGCGGGTACAGAGGCGCAGGGTAGGACGACAAAGGGCCCGTACCTCTCTCGGCCCCCTTTGTCGCCTACCCCGCGTCCTCGTGCCGCGCGGACGAGGACTCAGTTAAGCGGTCGTTCTATATAGATTTGAGTCCGGGACCCTGTTTGAGAGGGCATTATAACCTACTTATGACTTTGCGAGTACAAACTCACAGTAAAAACATTTGACGTGATATTAGTAAGAATCAGGATCACTACGATATGACATACCGCATTCTCTACAGGGAAACTGCCGCGAGCTATTTGACGACGCGTTATTCCTTCCTCGTCCCATTTTCTTTAACCTGAAAAGAGAAATAATTATGTTAAAACGCCACCTATTATCAATTTATTCATCATACAAATCAAGAGTTATTAACTACGCCACGCAATCACTGCATTCTACCAATAGTAATATCTGCTAGTCTTGACTCTGGACAGGCTAACCGGAGTGGTTTAGCGTTACTTTTTTTTTTTTCTTGACACATGCTCAGCGGGTGTGACGTACCTGGCGGGCGGCGCGGGCCTGTCGGCGTGCCTCTCTGCGTGCGCGAGCAGCTGCAACGCGTCGGCACACGCCTCGCCGCACACCTCGCATGTGTGCTCCGCCCATGTGCTCGACGAACTGTCGTGACGTTTGTGGCTGTGACACATAATACAACAATTGACATTTTTATCTAGAATAATCAAGGTATATTAGGCTAAGTTCAGATGACCGCGCGGCTCGGCGCGGTTGGCTCGGCGCGCGGTTCAAGATCGTAACAAATCTATGTTGCTGTGTACATGAGCGCGCGGTGCCGCGCGGGACCGCGCGCGCCGCCGTGCAACGCGCGCAAGTTCTTGTCCCGCGCTGCAACATAGATTTGTTACAATCTTGAACCGCGCGCCGAGCCAACCGCGCCGAGCCGCGCGGTCATCTGAACTTAGCCTTAAGAGCTAACACCAACTATGGACGATTACAATCATGTATTTAGCATAGCATTTGACCACGGTAAAGCCGGCGCCCCACTGCTGCGCACGGTCGAGCTACGCACGTGGGTAAAAACTCCCTCGGTATCAAAATGTAGAGTTACTTCCACAGCAGTGCACGCACACGTTAGGCACGAAACGACGTCACTAATACACATGTGTTCAGTTCCGAAGTGCCAACACCGACACGCCAGCAATCACGTGCGCTGCAGTGGGGAATTCTGACACACAGTAAGTGTGCTTTCTTCTCCTACTAATTTTTGATTAAGTGTAAAATAGATTAGATTATTGTGTAGATCAGATTTTCAGGGCATGTAAGTGACTCATAAGTCCATGGATTGTCGGTATCAAATTACCCATATTTAGAGACTAAACAGACCGATAACCAATGTGAGAGAAACGTTCTCGAACTGAAAAACGCAGCATTGGCAGGCCTCCTAAGAGGACTGACGTCATCGCGAGCGTTGCAAGCCACAAGTGGATGCATGTGGAAAGTTGTCATTCATTGTGGCGGTCTGAGGACCCTTTGTTTAACACTGGGTGTCTTCCAGCTAATGATTCTTCTTCTTCTTCTTATTTGTGGCGTTTCAAGTCGTTATAGCGACGACAACTTCGCCAATGTCAAAGTAACAAAAATATGATTAAAAAATCCTGTGACAAAATGTCAGCAACGTTGTACGGTAATGGTCAAAGACCCCCTCCCCCCTGTCGGGCTCTTAGCCAACGGTCAATGATATCCCTCAGAAACTGCCAGGAAATCATTAGCCATTGCCCAGGGTGTACCGGATCAAGCACTGCTCTTCCCCCCGGACGGATCCAAAAAGGAACCGCAGCTCTTGACCACACGTGAAGGTAACCCGACTCGCACCCCAGCTAATGTTTAGTGATCTACCCTTGTGGTGGCACTCTTTTTAAGGAGAAAATAATAGCTTTGAGGGCTCGAGCAGACCTGTGGGCGGCGGCCTGGTGCCTGCGCAGCAGGTCGGCCCGCTGGAAGGCCACGCCGCAGTCCTGGCAGAACAGCTCTGGCCCGCGCTGCGTGTCGAACACAGCGCGCTCGCTGCCGCTGTCCGCCAGCGGCGACAGCTGGTACTCCATGTCATCGTCACCTACAAATACAACCGCATGCTGTTAAACAGACAGCTTGGAAATTCGAAGTTAGTATCATAAAGTCCCTCTCGCTCTCCTGTTAATGATTTTTAATGTGAGCGGAACGGCACAATGCACTTGAATTTTCAACTTCGGAGTAGATTTGCTCAAATTCGTACTTGCAAAATCGAGGCTATCCCTAATTTGAACGCAGCTTTAAAAAACTGGTAAAGGTCTTTAAAAAAAGTCTTCTTTAGCAAGAAACCTATGAACATCTCGGAACAGAAAAATAAGTGGAAGTGCAAAAAAAACCTGGTTAAGTAAGCAGGTTTAGCGAGTAAGATTCTGGTAGCGATCCGAACGGACCTTGCACAATGTCTTACTACTCGGAACACCACTACACCGATTCGCTTGATATTCCCCTATATATAAAAACTAGTATTTCGCGTGGGGGCCGCGGGCCCCAAGGGCCCCGCGGAGGTCCCTGCCACCCTGTTTTGTTTTAATAATCCTAACCTTTTTTTTTACTATATACTTTGGCCGGCTTTTTGAAACCGCCACCATGTATAAAGTATTCTTCGTGGGGGCCGCGAAGGATACTCTGCCATCCTGTTGTTTTTCAAATATTTCAAACCTATTTTTACTTTATTGTTTGGCTGCCCTCTCGGGAAAAGCATTTCGCATGGGGGCCGCGGGCCCCACGGGACCCGCGGAGGGTACCCTGCCAGCCTGTTGTATTTTCAAATATTACTACATTCTATAGCCGTCATTTTGAAACCACTACCTTGGAAAAAGTACTTAGCATGGGGGCCGCGGGCCCCACGGGACCCGCGGAGGGTACCCTGCCAGCCTGTTGTATTTTCAAATATTACTACATTCTTTGGCCGTCATTTTGAAACCACTATCTTGGAAAAAGTATTTCGCGTGGGGGCCGCGGTCCCCGCGGGGACCGCGGAGGGTAATCTATCACCCTGTATTTTTTTCAAATATTTCTAACGTTTTTTACTACATTCTTTGGCCGCCATTTTGAAACCGCCATCTTGGAAAAAGTATTTCGCGTGGGGGCCGCGGCCCCCGTGGGGACCGCGGAGGGTAAGCTACCACCCTGTATGTCACTAAGTCGAGCACAACCCATCTATCTCGACTGGCCTCTGAGATATTGGCGTTTCAATTTTGTATGGCGGCCATCTTGTTTTCGCGATTTTGAAAAAAAAAACACCGGCTTACCCATTGGCTGGCTGTTTTGAGTGACTTTAGTTCCGAGCCAACTCGATAGGGCAAGTCGTTGCGGAGAGCTGGCCCATGTGTCAAGTCAGTTTCCACGTTAAGGTCGGTTTTGCATTTTTTTTGTACTTGTGATAAAATTTCTTATGCGATGGTATATAAAGTCGCACCCTATTTCTAAAAGCTGCTATACAACACAAGTGAGTCTATGAGTCTGACATTACTTTGTATGGCGGCCATCTTGGAAAATGGCGGAATCGAAAAATAAATTCTAGCGTCAGAATCTGTGGCCCTATAGAGGCTCGGATGCAAAATTTTACTCAGAACGGACTCAAAAAAAATTTGGCCGCCATTTTGAATCCGCCATTTTGGAAAAAAAAATTGGTTCATTAAATTACTCCGCCCACTTTGGACAACATTTGTTCGAGCACCACCCACCTGTTGTGACTGGCCTCTGAGATATTTGCGTTTAAATTTTGTATGGCGGCCATCTTGTTTTCGCAATTTTGAAAAAAAAATACCGGTTCACCTATTGGCTGGCTGTTCTGAGTGACTTTTGTTCCGGGCAAACTCGATAGGGCAAGTCGTCGCGGAGAGCTGGCCCATGTGTCAGGTCAGTTTCCACGTTCAGGTCAATTTTTCATTTTTTGGTACTTATCATGAAATTTCTAAAGCGACTGTGTATATAGTCAAACCCCAGCTCTGATGGGTTCCTCAAAACAACAGGTCAAATATACAGAAATTACTTTGTATGGCGGCCATCTTGGAAAATGCCGGAACCGAAAAATAAAGTATGTCATCACAATCTGTGGCCTCAAAGAGCTCCGGATGCAAAATTTCAATCGGATCGGAGTAAAAAAAATTTTGGCCGCCATTTTGAATCCGCCATCTTGGAAAAAAAATTGCTTAGTCGGATTTCCCCCTCAACTCTGAATGACATTTGGTCGAGCACCACCCACCTATCTCGACTGGCCTCTGAGATATTCGCGTTTCAATTTTGTATGGCGGCCATCTTGTTTTCGCCATTTTGAAAAATCTTGGACAGGCTCACCCATTGGCCGGCTGTTCTTAGCGACTTTAGTTCCGGGCAAACTCGACAGGTCAAGCCGTTGCGGAGAACCGCCCCATGTGTCAGCTCAGTTTCCACGTTCAGGTCGATTTCGTATTTTTCTGGTGGTCGTGGGGTCATTTCTGATACGATGGTGTATAGAGTCGAGACGTACCTCTTAAGGGTTCTTCAAAACAGCATGTCAGTGAGTCAGTGAGTGGGTATTCAGCTATATATATTATAACTAGTATTTCGCGTGGGGGCCGCGGGCCCCGAGGGCCCCGCGGAGGTCCCTGCCACCCCGTTTTGTTTTAATAATCCTAACCTTTTTTTTTTTTACTATATACTTTGGCCGCCTTTTTGAAACCGCCACTTTGAAAACAGTGATTCATACCCTACCCCTGTTTTTTTTAAACATTTCTAACATTTTTTACTATAATCTTTGGCCGCCATCTTGGAAAAAGTATTTCGCGTGGAGGCCGCGGGCCCCACGGGACCCGCGGAGGGTTCCCTGCCACCCTGTTTTTTTTTCAAATATTTGTAACATTTTTTTCCTTTAATCTTTGGCCGCCATTTTGTATCCGCCATCTCGGAAAAAGTATTTCGCGCGGGGGCCGCGAAGGGTAGCCTACCATCCTTTTTTTTCGCATGGGGGCCGCGGGCCCCACGGGACCCGCGGAGGATACCCTGCCAGCCTGTGTTATTTTCAAATATTACTACATTCTTTGGCCGTCATTTTGAAACCACCACCTTGGAAAAAGTACTTCGCGTGAGGGCCGCGGCCCCCGCGGGGACCGCGGAGGGTAACCTACCAGCCTGTATTTTTTTCAAATATTTCTTACCTTTTTTTTACTTTATTCTTCGGCCGTTATCTTGGGAACAGCATCTCACATGGGGGCCGCGGGCCCCACGGGACCCGCGGAGGGTACCCTGCCAGCCTATTGTTTCTTCAAATATTTCTAGCCTTTTTTCTATATTCTTCGGCCGCCACCGTAGGAAAAGCATTTCGCATGGAGGCCGCGGGCCCCACGGGACCCGCGGAGGGTACCCTGCCACCCTGTGTTTTTTTCAAATATTTCTTTCATTTTTGACTATAATATTTGGCCGTCATTTTGTATCAACCATCTCGTTTCAATTTTGTATGGCGGCCATCTTGTTTTCGCAATTTTGAAAAAAAAATACCGGTTCACCCATTGGCTGGCTGTTCTGAGCGACTTTAGTTCCGGGCAAACTCGATAGGGCAAGTCGTTACGGAGAACTGGCCCATGTGCCGAATCAGTTTCCACGTTCAGGTCAGTTTTTAAATTTTTTGGTACTAACGTTATGATTCTTGATGCGATGGTGTACAGAGTCGAACCCTATCTCTAAAAGCTGCTATACAACACAAGTGAGTCTATGAGTCTGACATAACTTTGTATGGCGGCCATCTTGGAAAATGGCGGAATCGAAAAATTAAATATGGCGTTTAAATTTGTGGCCTCGAAGAGCCGCGGATGCAAAATTTCAATCGGATCGGAGTAAAAAAAAATTTGGCCGCCATTTTGAATCCGCCATCTTGGAAAAAAAAATGGGTCATCCGATTACTACTCCCACCTTGAACAACATTTGGTCGAGCACCACCCACCTGTTGCGACTGGCCTCTGAGATATTAGCGTTTCAATTTTGTATGGCGGCCATCTTGTTTTTGCAATTTTGAAAAAAAAATACTTGTTCACCTATTCGCTGGCTGTTCTGAGTGACTTTTGTTCCGGGCAAACTCGATAGGGCAAGTCGTTGCGGAGAACTGGCCAATGTGTCAGGTCAGTTTCCACATTAAGGTCAATTTTTCATTTTTTTCTTATTTATCATATAATTTTTGAAGCGAAAGTGTATAGAACTAAACCCTACCTCTGATAGGTTCCTCAAAACAACAGATCAAAGATACAGAAATTACTTTGTATGGCGGCCATCTTGGAAAATGGCGGAATCGAAAAATAAAGTATGCCATTAGAATCTGTGGTCCCTAAGATCCCCGGATGCAAAATTTCAATCTTATCGGATTAAAAAAAAATTTGGCCGCCATTTTGAATCCGCCATCTTGGAAAAAAAATTGCTTAGTCAGATTTCCCCCTCAACTTTGAATGACATTTGGTCGAGCACCACCCACCTATCTCAACTGGCCTCTGAGATATTCGCGTTTCAATTTTGTATGGCGGCCATCTTGTTTTCGCCATTTTGAAAATTCTTGGACCGGCTCACCCATTGGCCGGCTGTTCTGAGCGACTTTAGTTCCGGGCAAACTCGATAGGTCGAGCCGTTGCGGAGAACCGCCCCATGTGTCAAGTCAATTTCCACGTTCAGGTCGATTTCGTATTTTTCTGGTGGTCGGGCAAGCATTTCTGATACAACGATGTATAGACTCTAACCACACCTCTTCTGGGTTCTTCCAAACAACTCTGGGGTGAGTGAGTGAGTCAGTCAGTGGGTATTCAGCTATATATATTATAATAACTAGTATTTCGCGTGGGGGCCGCGGGCCCCAAGGGCCCCGCGGAGGTCCCTGCCACCCTGTTTTGTTTTAATAATCCTAACCTTTTTTTTTTTACTATATACTTTGGCCGCCTTTGAAAACAGTGATTCATACCCTACCGCCCTGTTTTTTTTCAAATATTTGTAACATTTTTTACTATTATCTTTGGCCGCCATTTTGTATCCGCCATCTTGGAAAAAGTATTTCGCGTGGAGGCCTACCGTCTTTTTTTGTTCGCATGGGGGCCGCGGGCCCCGCGGGACCCGCGGAGGGTACCCTGCCAGCCTGTGTTATTTTCAAATATTACTACATTCTTTGGCCGTCATTTTGAAACCACTACCTTGAAAAAGTATTTCGCGTGGGGGCCGCGGCCCCCGCGGGGACCGCGGAGGGTAACCTACCACCCTGTATTTTTTTCAAATATTTCTAACCTTTTTTTTACTTTATCGGCCGTTATCTTGGGAACAGCATCTCACATGGGAGCCGCGGGCCCCACGGGACCCGCGGAGGGTACCCTGCCAGCCTATTGTTTCTTCAAATATTTCTAGCCTTTTTTCTATATTCTTTAGCCGCCATCTTAGGAAAAGCATTTCGCATGGAGGCCGCGGGCCCCACGGGACCCGCGGAGGGTACCCTGCCACCCTGTTTTTTTTTCAAATATTTCTCCTTTTTTTTTACTTTATTCTTCGGCCGTTATCTTGGGAACAGCATCTCACATGGGGGCCGCGGGCCCCACGGGACCCGCGGAGGGTACCCTGCCAGCCTATTGTTTGGGCCGCGGGCCCCACGGGACCCGCGGAGGGTACCCTGCCAGCCTATTGTTGGGGCCGCGGCCCCCGCGGGGACCGCGGAGGGTAACCTACAGCCCTGTATGTCACTTAGTCGAGAACAACCCATCCATCTCGACTGGCCTCTGTGATATTCGCGTTTCAATTTTGTATGGCGGCCATCTTGTTTTCGCAATTTTGAAAAAAAAATACCGGTTCACCCATTGGCTGGCTGTTCTGAGCGACTTTAGTTCCGGGCAAACTCGATGGGGCAAGTCGTTGCGGAGAACTGGCCCATGTGCCGGATCAGTTTCCACGTTCAAGTCAGATTTTAATTTTTTTAATACTAACGTTATAATTCCTGATGCGATGGTGTATAAAATCGAACCCTATTTCTAAAAGCTGCTATACAACACAAGTAAGTCTATGAGTCTGACATTACTTTGTATGGCGGCCATCTTGGAAAATGGCGGAATCAAAATATTAATTATGCCGTTTGAATATGTGGCCTCGAACAGCCCCGGATGCAAAATTTCAATCGGATCGGAGTAAAAAAAAATTTGGCCGCCATTTTGAATCCGCCATCTTGGAAAAAAAATTAGGTCATCCGATTACTACTCCCACCTTGAACAATATTTGTTCGAGCACTACCCACCTGTTGCGACTGGCCTCTGAGATAATTGCGTTTCAATTTTGTATGGCGGCCATCTTGTTTTCGCAATTTTGAAAAAAAATTACCGGTTCACCTATTGGCTGGCTGTTCTGGGCAACTTTTGTTCCGGGTAAACTTGATAGGTCGAGCCGCCGCGAAGAGCTGCCCCATGTGTCAAGTCAGTTTCCACGTTCAGGTCGATTTTTCATTTTTGTGGTACTTGTTATAAAATTTCTGAAGCAATGGTGTGTAGAATCAAATCCCACCTCTTATGGGTTCCTCAAAACAACAGGTCAAAATTACAGAAATTACTTTGTATGGCGGCCATCTTGGAAAATGGCGGAATCGAAAAATAAAGTATGCCATTAGAATCTGTGGCCCCGAAGAGCCCCGGATGCAAAATTTCAATCGGATCGGAGTAAAAAAAAATTTGGCCGCCATTTTGAATCCGCCATCTTGGAAAAAAAATTGCTTAGTCAGATTTCCCCCTCAACTCTGAATGACATTTGGTCGAGCACCACCCACTTATCTCGACTGGCCTCTGAGATATTCGCGTTTCAATTTTGTATGGCGGCCATCTTGTTTTCGCCATTTTGAAAAATCTTGAACCGGCTCACCCATTGGCCGGCTGTTCTGAGCGACTTTAGTTCCGGACCAACTCGATAGGTCAAGCCGTCGCGGAGAGCTGCCCCATGTGTCGGGTCAGTTTCCACGTTCAGGTCGATTTCGTATTTTTCTGGTGGTCGTGGGGGCATTTCTGATGCGACGGTGTATAGTGTCGAGCCTTACCTCTTAAGGGTTCTTCAAAACAGCATGTCAGTGAGTGAGTCAGTGAGTGGGTATTCAGCTATATATATTATAATAACTAGTATTTTGCGTGGGGGCCGCGGGCCCCGAGGGCCCCGCGGAGGTCCCTGCCACCCCGTTTTGTTTTAATAATCCTAACCTTTTTTTTTACAATATACTTTGGCCGCCTTTTTGAAACCGCCACCATGGATAAAGTATTCTGCGTGGGGGCCGCGGAGGATACCCAGTTTTTTTCTCAAATATTTCTAACATTTTTTACTATCATATTTGGCCGCCATTTTGTATCCGCCATCTTGGAAAAAGTTATTCACGTGGAGGCCGCGAAGGGTACCCTGCCATCCTGTTGTTTTTCAAATATTTCAAACCTATTTTTACTTTATTCTTTGGCTGCCCTGTCGGGAAAAGCAATTCGCATGCGGGCCGCGGGCCCCACGGGACCCGCGGAGGGTACCCTGCCAGCCTGTTGTTTTTTCAAATATTTCTAGCCTTTTTTACTATATTCTATGGGCGCCATCTTAGAAAAAGCATTTCGCATGGAGGCCGCGGGCCCCACGGGACCCGCGGAGGGTACCCTGCCAGTCTGTTGTATTTTCAAATATTACTACATTCTATAGCCGTCATTTTGAAACCACTACCTTGGAAAAAGTACTTCGCATGGGGGCCGCGGGCCCCACGGGACCCGCGGAGGGTACCCTGCCAGCCTGTTGTATTTTCAAATATTACTACATTCTATAGCCGTCATTTTGAAACCACTACCTTGGAAAAAGTACTTCGCATGAGGGCCGCGGGCCCCACGGGACCCGCGGAGGGCACCCTGCCAGCCTGTTGTATTTTCAAATATTACTACATTCTTTGGCCGTCATTTTGAAACCACTACCTTGGAAAAAGTATTTCGCGTGGGGGCCGCGGCCCCCGCGGGGACCGCGGAGGGTAACCTACCACCCTGTATTTTTTACTACATTCTTTAGCCGTCATTTTGAAACCACCATCTTGGAAAAAGTATTTCGCGTGGGGGCCGCGGCCCCCGCGGGGTCCGCGGAGGTTAACCTACCACCCTGTATGTCACTTAGTCGAGCACAACCCATCCATCTCGACTGGCCTCTGAGATATTTGCGTTTCAATTTTGTATGGCGGCCATCTTGTTTTCGCAATTTTGAAAAAAAAATACCGGTTCACCCATTGGCTGGCTGTTCTGAGCGACTTTAGTTCAGGGCAAACTCGATAAGGCAAGTCGTTGCGGAGAGCTGGCCCACGTGTCAGGTCAGTTTCCACGTTCAGGACAGTTTTGCATTTTTTTTGTACTTGTGATAAAATTTCTTATGCGATGGTGTATAAAAACGAACCCTATTCCTAAAAGCTGCTATACAACACAAGTGAGTCTATGAGTCTGACATTATTTTGTATGGCGGCCATCTTGGAAAATGGCGGAATCGAAAAATTAAGTATGGCGTTTGAATTTGTGGTTTCGAAGAGCCCCGGATGCAAAATTTCAATCGGATCGGAATCAAAAAAAATTTGGCCGCCATTTTGAATCCGCCATCTTGGAAAAAAAATAGGTTCATTAGATTATCCCTTCCATCTTGAACGACATTTGATCGAGCACCACCCATCTATCTTGACTGGCCTCTGAGATATTCCCGTTTCAATTTTGTATGGCGGCCATTTTGTTTTTGCAATTTTGAAAAAAAAATACCGGTTCACCTATTGGCTAGCTGTTCTGAGCGACTTTTGTTCCTGGCAAACTCAATAAAGCAATTCATCGCGGAGAGCTGGCTCATGTGTCAGGCCAGTTTCCACATTCAGGTCAATTTTGCTTTTTGTTGTACTTTTAATATAATTTTTAAAGTGAAAATGTATAGAACCAAACCCTACCTCTGATGGGTTCCTCAAAACAACAGGTCAAATATACAGAAATTACTTTGTATGGCGGCCATCTTGGAAAATGGCGGAACCGAAAAATAAAGTATGCCATTTTATTCTGTGGCCTCGAAGAGTCCCGGATGCAAAATTTCAATCGGATCGGATAAAAAAAAATTTTGGCCGCCATTTTGAATCCGCCATCTTGGAAAAAAAATTGCTTAGTCAGATTTCCCTTTCAACTCTGAATGACATTTGGTCCAGCACCACCCACCTATCTCGACTGGCCTCTGAGATATTCGCGTTTCAATTTTGTATGGCGGCCATCTTGTTTTCGCCATTTTGAAAAATCTTGAACCGGCTCACCCATTGGCCGGCTGTTCTGAGCGACTTTAGTTCCGGGCAAACTCGACAGCTCGAGCCGTTGCGGAGAACCGCCCCATGTGTCAAGTCAATTTCCACGTTCAGGTCGATTTCGTATTTTTCTGGTGGTCGGGCAAGCATTTCTGATACAACGATGTATAGAGTCTAACCTCAACTCTTACAGGTTCCTCCAAACAACTCTGGGGTGAGTCAGTGAGTGAGTGAGTGAGTGAGTGGGTGTTCAGCTATATATATTATAACTAGTATTTCGCGTGGGGGCCGCGGGCCCCGAGGGCCCCGCGGAGGTCCCTGCCACCCTGTTTTGTTTTAATAATCCTAACCTTTTTTTTACTATATTCTTTGGCCGCCATTTTGAAACCGCCACCTTGGAAAAGTGATTCGTACCCTACCGCCCTGTTTTTTTTTCAAATATTTCTAACCTATTTTAATTTATTCTTTGGCCGTCATCTTTGGAAAAGCATTTCGCGTAGGGTACCCTACCATCCTGTTTTTTTTCAAATATTTCTAATCTTTTTTACTTTATTCTTTGGCCGCCATCTTTGGAAAAGCATTTCGCATAGGGGCCGCGGGCCCCACGGGACCCGCGGAGGGTACCCTACCATCCTGTTTTTTTTCAAATATTTCTAATCTTTTTTACTTTATTCTTTGGCCGCCATCTTTGGAAAAGCATTTCGCATGGAGGCCGCGGGCCCCACGGGACCCGCGGAGGGTACCCTACCATCCTGTTTTTTTCAAATATTTCTAACCTTTTATACTTTATTCTTTGGGCGCCTTCTTTGGAAAAGCATTTCACATGGGGGCCGCGGGCCCCACGGGACCTGCGGAGGGGTACCCTCCTGTTTTTTTTCAAATATTTCTAATCTCTTTTAATTTATTCTTTGGCCGTCATCTTTGGAAAAGCATTTCGCATAGGGGCCGCGGGCCCCACGGGACCCGCGGAGGGTACCCTACCATCCTGTTTTTTTTCAAATATTTCTAATCTTTTTTACTTTATTCTTTGGCCGCCATCTTTGGAAAAGCATTTCGCATGGAGGCCGCGGGCCCCACGGGACCCGCGGAGGGTACCCTACCATCCTGTTTTTTTCAAATATTTCTAACCTTTTATACTTTATTCTTTGGGCGCCTTCTTTGGAAAAGCATTTCACATGGGGGCCGCGGGCCCCACGGGACCCGCGGAGGGGTACCCTCCTGTTTTTTTCAAATATTTCTAATCTCTTTTACTTTATTCTTTGGCCGCCATCTTTGGAAAAGCATTTCGCATGCGGGCCGCGGGCCCCACGGGACCCGCGGAGGGTACCCTACCATCCTGTTTTTCCAAATATTTATAACCTTTTTTTACTTTATTCTTTGGCCGCCATCTTGGGAAAAGCATTTCGCGTGAAGGCCGCGGGCCCCACGGGACCCGCGGAGGTTACCCTACCAGCCTGTGTTTTTTTCAAATATTTCTATACTTTTTTACTATATTCTTTGCCCGCCATTTTTAATCCACCACCTTCGAAAAAATTAGGTTCCTTAGATTACTCCTCCCACCTAGAACGACACTTGGTCGAGCACAACCCATCTATCTCGACTGGCCACTGAGATAATCACGTTTCAATTTTGTATGGCGGCCATCTTGTTTTCGCAATTTAAAAAAAAAATTACCGGTTCACCCATAGGCTGCCTGTTCTGAGCGACTTTAGTTCCAGGCAAACTCGATAGGGCAAGTCGTTGCGGAGAACTGGCCCATGTCTCAAGTCAGTTTCCACGTTCAGGTCCATTTTGCATTTTTTTTGTACTTGTAATAAAATTTCTTATGCGACGGTGTATAAAGATGAACCCTATTTCTAAAAGCTGCTATACAACACAAGTGAGTCTATGAGTCTGACATTACTTTGTATGGCGGCCATCTTGGAAAATGGCGGAATCGAAAAATAATTTCTAGCATCAGAATCTGTGGCCTCGAAGAGCCGCGGATGCAAAATTTCAATCGGATCAGAGTAAAAAAAAAATTTGGCCGCCATTTTGAATCCGCCATCTTGGAAAAAAAAATAGGTCATCCGATTACTACTCCCACCTTGAACAATATTTGTTAGAGCACCACCCACCTATTGTGATTGGCCTCTGAGATATTTGCGTTTCAATTTTGTATGGCGGCCATCTTGTTTTTGCAATTTTGAAAAAAAAATACTGGTACACCCATTGGCTGGCTGTTCTGAGCGACTTTTGTTCCGGGCAAACTCAATAAAGCAATTCATCGCGGAGAGCTGCCCCATGTGTCAGGTCAGTTTCCATATTCAGGTCAATTTTTCATTTTTGTGGTACTTATCATACAATTTTTGAAGCGAAAGTGTATAGAACCAAACCCTACCTCTGATGGGCTCCTCAAAACAACAGGTCAAAAATACAGAAATTACTTTGTATGGCGGCCATCTTGGAAAATGGCGGAACCGAAAAATAAAGTATGCCATTTAAATCTGTAACCCCAAAGATCCCCGGATGCAAAATTTCAATCGGATCAGATAAAAAAAAATTTTGGCCGCCATTTTGAATCCGCCATCTTGGAAAAAAAATTGCTTAGTCGGATTTCCCCCTCAACTCTGAATGACATTTGGTCGAGCACCACCCATCTATCGCGACTGGCCTCTGAGATATTCGCGTTTCAATTTTGTATGGCGGCCATCTTGTTTTCGCCATTTTGAAAAAACTTTGACCGGCTCACCCATTGGCCGGCTGTTCTGAGCGACTTTAGTTCCGGACAAACTCGATAGGTCGAGCCGTTGCGGAGAACCGCCCCATGTGTCAAGTCAATTTCCACGTTCAGGTCGATTTCGTATTTTTCTGGTGGTCGCGGGGTCATTTCTGATACGACGGTGTATAGAGTCGAGCCTTACCTCTTATGGGTTCTTCAAAACAGCATGTCAGTCAGTCAGTCAGTGAGTGAGTGGGTGTTCAGCTATATATATTATAAAACTAGTATTTCGCGTGGGGGCCGCGGGCCCCGAGGGCCCCGCGGAGGTCCCTGCCACCCTGTTTTGTTTTAATAATCCTAACCTTTTTTTTTTACTATATACTTTGGCCGCCTTTTTGAAACCGCCACTTTGAAAACAGTGATTCATACTCTACCGCCCTGTTTTTTTTCAAATATTTCTAACATTTTTTACTAAAATCTTTGGCCGCCATTTTGTATCCGCCATCTGGGAAAAAGTATTTCGCGTGGAGGCCGCGGGCCCCACGGGACCCGCGGAGGGTTTCCTGCCACCCTGGTTTTTTTTCAAATATTTATAACATTTTTTCCTTTAATTTTTGGCCGCCATTTTGTATCCGCCATCTTGGAAAAAGTATTTCGCGCGGGGACCGCGAAGGGTAGCCTACCATCCTATTTTTTTCGCATGGGGGTCGCGGGCCCCACGGGACCCGCGGAGGGTACCCTGCCAGCCTGTGTTATTTTCAAATATTACTACATTCTTTTTGAAACCACCACCTTGGAAAAAGTATTTCGCGTGAGGGCCGCGGCCCCCGCGGGGACCGCGGGGGGTAACCTACCAGCCTGTATTTTTTTCAAATATTTCTCACCTTTTTTTTACTTTATTCTTCGGCCGTTATCTTGGGAACAGCATCTCACATGGGGGCCGCGGGCCCCACGGGACCCGCGGAGGGTACCCTGCCAGCCTTTTGTTTCTTCAAATATTTCTAGCCTTTTTTCTATATTCTTTGGCCGCTATCGTAGGAAAAGCATCACACATGGAGGCCGCGGGCCCCACGGGACCCGCGGAGGGTACCCTGCCACCGTGTTTTTTCAAATATTTCTTTTATTTGTGACTATAATATTTGGCCGTCATTTTGTATCCACCATCTCGTTTCAATTTTGTATGGCGGCCATCTTGTTTTCGCGATTTTGAAAAAAAAATACCGGTTCACCCATTGGCTGGTTGTTCTGAGCGATTTTAGTTCCGGGCAAACTCGATGGGGCAAGCCGTTGCGGAGAGCTGGCTCATGTGCCGGATCAGTTTCCACCTTCAGGTCAGTATTTAATTTTTTTGGTACTAACGTTATGATTCCTGATACGATGGGGTACAGAGTCGAATCCTATCGCTAATAGCTGCTATAAAACACGAGCGAGTCTGTTAGTCTGACATTACATTGTATGGCGGCCATCTTGGAAAATGGCGGAACCGAAAAATAAAGTATGACGTTTGAATCTGTGGCCTCGAAGAGCCCCGGATGCAAAATTTCAATCAGATCGGATTAAAAAAAAATTTGGCCGCCATTTTGAATCCGCCATCTTGGAAAAAAATTTGGCTCATTAGATTACCACGCCCACCTTGAACAACATTTGTTCGAGCACCACCCACCTGTTGCGACTGCCCTCTGAGATATTTGCGTTTCAATTTTGTATGGCAGCCATTTTGTTTTTGCAATTTTGAAAAAAAAATACCGGTTCACCTATTGGCTAGCTGTTCTGAGTGACTTTTGTTTCGGACAAACTCGATAAGGCAAGTCGTTGCGGAGAGCTGGCCCATGTGTCGGGTCAGTTTCCACATTCAGGTCAATTTTGCTTTTACTTGTTTTTTTCATATAATTTCTAATGCAAAAGTGTATTGAGCTGAACCCCACCTTTTATGGGCTCCTCAAAACAGCAGGTCAAAGATACAGAAATTACTTTGTATGGCGGCCATCTTGGAAAATGGCGGAACCGAAAAATAAAGTATGCCATTTGAATCTGTGGTCGCGAAGAGCCCCGGATGCAAAATTTCAGTCGGATCGGAGAAAAAAAAAATTTGGCCGCCATTTTGAATCCGCCATCTTGGAAAAAAAATTGCTTAGTCGGATTTCCCCCTCAACTCTGGATGACATTTGGTCGAGCACCACCCACCTATCTCGACTGGCCTCTGAGTTATTCGCGTTTCAATTTTGTATGGCGGCCATCTTGTTTTCGCCATTTTGAAAAATCTTGGACCGGCTCACCCATTGGCCGGCTGTTCTGAGCGACTTTAGTTCCGGGCAAACTCGATAGGTCGAGCCGTTGCGGAGAACCGCCCCATGTGTCGGGTCAGTTTCCACGTTCAGGTCGATTTCGTATTTTTCTGGTACTCGTAGGGGCATTTCTGATACGATCATGTATAGAGTCTAACCTCACCTATTACGGGTTCTTCCAAACAACTCTGGGGTGAGTGAGTGAGTGAGTCAGTGGGTATTCAGCTATATATATTATAACTAGTATTTCGCGTGGGGGCCGCGGGCCCCAAGGGCCCCGCGGAGGTCCCTGCCACCCTGTTTTGTTTTAATAATCCTAACTTTTTTTTTTTTACTATATTCTTTGGCCGCCTTTTTGAAACCGCCACTTTGAAAACAGTGATTCATATCCTACCGCCCTGTTTTTTTCAAATATTTCTTACATTTTTTACTATAATCTTTGGCCGCCATTTTGTATCCGCCATCTTGGAAAAAGTATTTCGCGCGGAGGCCGCGGGCCCCATGGGACCCGCGGAGGGTTCCCTGCCACCCTGTTTTTTTTTTCAAATATTTATAATTTTTTTTCCTTTAATCTTTGGCCGCCATTTTGTATCCGCCATCTTGGAAAAAGTATTTCGCGCGGGGGCCGCGAAGGGTAGCCTACCATCCTATTTTTTTCGCATGGGGGCCGCGGGCCCCACGGGACCCGCGGAGGGTACCCTGCCAGCCTGTGTTATTTTCAAATATTACTACATTCTTTGGCCGTCATTTTGAAACCACTACCTTGGAAAAAGTATTTCGCGTGGGGGCCGCGGCCCCCGCGGGGACCGCGGAGGGTAACTTACCACCCTGTAATTTTTTCAAATATTTCTAACCTTTTCTACTACATTCTTTGGCCGTCATTTTAAAACCACTACCTTGGAAAAAGTAATTCGCGTGGGGGCCGCGGCCCCCACGGGACCCGCGGAGGGTTCCCGGCCACCCTGCTGCACAGCTGTTTTTTTTTTCAAATTTTTCCAGCCTTTGTTACTATATTCTTTGGCCGCCGTTTTGACACCGCCACCTTGGAAAAAGTACTTCGCATGGGGGCCGCGGGCCCCACGAGACCCGCGGAGGGTTCCCGGCCACCCTGTTTTTTTCAAAAATTTCTAATCTTTTTTACTTTATTCTTTGGCCGCCATCTTTGTAAAAGCATTTCGCATGGGGGCCGCGGGCCCCACGGGACCCGCGGAGGGTACCCTACCAGCCTGTTGTATTTTCAAATATTACTACATTCTATAGCCGTCATTTTGAAACCACTACCTTGGAAAAAGTACTTCGCATGGGGGCCGCGGGCCCCACGGGACCCGCGGAGGGTACCCTGCCAGCCTGTTGTATTTTCAAATATTACTACATTTTTTGGCCGTCATTTTGAAACCACTACCTTGGAAAAAGTACTTCGCATGGGGGCCGCAGGCCCCACGGGACCCGCGGAGGGTACCCTGCCAGCCTGTTATATTTTCAAATATTACTAAATTCTTTGGCCGTCATTTTGAAACCACTAACTTGGAAAAAGTATTTCGCGTGGGGGCCGCGGCCCCCGCGGGGACCGCGGAGGGTAACCTACCACCCTGTATGTCACTTAGTCGAGCACAACCCATCCATTTCGACTGGCCTCTGAGATATTCGCGTTTCAATTTTGTATGGCGGCCATCTTGTTTTTGCAATTTTGAAAAAAAAATACCGGGTCACCTATTGGCTGGCTGTTCTGAGCGACTTTTGTTCCGGGCAAACTCGATAGGGCAAGTCGTTGCGGAGAGCTGGCCCATGTGTCAAGTCAGTTTCCACGTTCAGGTCAGTTTTTAAATTATTTGGTACTAACGTTATGATTCTTGATGCGATGGTGTACAGAGTCGAACCCTATCTCTAAAAGCTGCTATACAACACAAGTGAGTCTAAGAGTCTGACATAACTTTGTATGGCGGCCATCTTGGAAAATGGCGGAATCGAAAAATTAAGAAATACGTTAAAATTTTTGGCCTCGAAGAGCCGCGGATGCAAAATTTCAATCGGATCGGAGAAAAACAAAATTTGGCCGCCATTTTGAATCCGCCATCTTGGAAAAAAATTTGGCTCATCAGATTACCACTCCCACTTTGAACAATATTTGGTCGAGCACCACCCACCTATTGTGATTGGCCTCTGAGATATTTGCGTTTCAATTTTGTATGGCGGCCATCTTGTTTTTGCAATTTTGAAAAAAAAATACTGGGTCACCCATTGGCTGGCTGTTCTGAGCGACTTTTGTTCCGGGCAAACTCTATAAAGCAATTCATCGCGGAGAGCTGCCCCATGTGTCAGGTCAGTTTCCACATTCAGGTCAATTTTTCATTTTTTTCGTACTTATCATACAATTTCTGATGCGAAAGTGTATAAAGTCAAATCCCACCTCTTATGGGTTCCTCAAAACTACAGGTCAAAGATACAGAAATTACTTTGTATGGCGGCCATCTTGGAAAATGGCGGAATTGAAAAATAAAGTATGCCATTAGAATCTATGGCCCCAAAGAGCCCCGGATGCAAAATTTCAATCGGATCGGATAAAAAAAAATTTTGGCAGCCATTTTGAATCCGCCATCTTGGAAAAAAAATTGCTTAGTCAGATTTCCCCCTCAACTCTGAATGACATTTGGTCGAGCACCACCCGTCTATCTCGACTGGCCTCTGAGATATTCGCGTTTCAATTTTGTATGGCGGCCATCTTGTTTCCGCCATTTTGAAAAATCTTGGACCGGCTCACCCATTGGCCGGCTGTTCTGAGCGACTTTAGTTCCGGACAAACTCGATAGGTTGAGCCGTTGCGGAGAACCGCCCCATGTGTCAGGTCAGTTTCCACGTTCAGGTCGATTTCGTATTTTTCTGGTAGTCGGGCAAGCATTTCTGATACAACGATGTATAGAGTCTAACCTCAACTCTTACAGGTTCCTCCAAACAACTCTGGGGTGAGTCAGTCAGTGAGTGAGTCAGTGGGTATATATTATAACTAGTATTTCGCGTGGGGGCCGCGGGCCCCAAGGGCCCCGCGGAGGTCCCTGCCACCCTGTTTTGTTTTAATAATCCTAACCTTTTTTTTTTTTACTATATACTTTGGCCGCATTTTTGAAACCGCCACTTTGAAAACAGTGATTCATATCCTACCGCCCTGTTTTTTTTAAATATTTCTAACATTTTTTACTATAATCTTTGGCCGCCATTTTGTATCCGCAATCTTAGAAAAAGTATTTCGCGTGGAGGCCGCGGGCCCCACGGGACCCGCGGAGGGTTCCCTGCCACCCTGTTTTTTTTTCAAATATTTATATTTATTTTTCCTTTAATCTTTGGCCGCCATTTTGTATCCGCCATCTTGGAAAAAGTATTTCGCGCGGAGGTTGCGAAGGGTAGCCTACCATCCTATTTTTTTCGCATAGGGGCCGCGGGCCCCACGGGACCCGCGGAGGGTACCCTGTCAGCCTGTGTTATTTTCAAATATTACTACATTCTTTGGCCGTCATTTTGAAACCACTTCCTTGGAAAAAGTATTTCGCGTGGGGGCCGCGGCCCCCGCGGGGACCGCGGAGGGTAACCTACCACCCTGTATTTTTTTCAAATATTTCTAACCTATTTTTAATTTATTCTTTGGCCGCCATCTTGGGAACAGCATTTCGCATGGAGGCCGCGGGCCCCACGGGACCCGCGGAGGGTACCCTACCAGCCTGTTTTTTTTTTCAAATTTTTCCAGCCTTTGTTACTATATTCTTTGGCCGCCGTTTTGACACCGCCACCTTGGAAAAAGTACTTCGCATGGGGGCCGCGGGCCCCACGGGACCCGCGGAGGGTACCCTACCATCCTGTTTTTTCCAAATATTTATAACCTTTTTTACTTTATTCTTTGGCCGCCATCTTGGGAAAAGCATTTCGCGTGAAAGCCGCGGGCCCCGCGGGACCCGCGGAGGTTACCCTATCAGCCTGTTTTTTTTTCAAATATTTCTATACTTTTTACTATATTCTTTGGCCGCCATTTTGAATCCACCATCTTGGAAAAAATTAGGTTCATTAGATTACTCCTCCCACCTAGAACGACACTTGGTCGAGCACAACCCATCTATCTCGACTGGCCACTGAGATATTCGCGTTTCAATTTTGTATGGCGGCCATCTTGTTTTCGCAATTTTGAAAAAAAAATACCGGTTCACCCATAAGCTGGCTGTTCTGAGCGACTTTAGTTCCAGGCAAACTCGATAGGGCAAGTCGTTACGGAGAGCTGGCCCATGTGTCAAGTCAGTTTCCACGTTAAGGTCGGTTTTGCTTTTTTTTTGTACTTGCAATAAAATTTCTTATGCGATGGTGTATAAAGTCAAACCCTATTTCTAAAAGCTGCTATACAATACAAGTGAGTCTATGAGTCTGACATTACTTTGTATGGCGGCCATCTTGGAAAATGGCGGAATCGCAAAATAAATTCTAGCGTTAGAATCTGTGACCCTGAAGAGCCTCGGATGCAAATTTTCAGCTCGAACGGACACAAAAAAAATTTGGCCGCCATTTTGAATCCGCCATCTTGGAAAAAAAAATTGGTTCATTAAATTACTCCGCCCACTTTGAACAACATTTGTTCGAGCACCACCCACCTGTTGCGACTGGCCACTGAGATATTTGCGTTTCAATTTTGTATGGCGGCCATTTTGTTTTTACAATTTTGAAAAAAAAATACTGGTTCACCTAGTGGCTGGCTGTTCTGAGTGACTTTTGTTCCGGGCAAACTCGATAGGGCAAGTCGTTGCGGAGAGCTGGCCCATGTGTCAGGTCAGTTTCCACATTCAGGTCAATTTTTCATTTTTTTGGTACTTATCATATAATTTTTGAAGCGAAAGTGTATAGAACCAAACCCTACCTCTTATGGGCTCCTCAAAACAACAGGTCAAAATTACAGAAATTACTTTGTATGGCGGCCATCTTGGAAAATGGCGGAACCGAAAAATAAAGTATGCCATCACAATCTGTGGCCTCAAAGAGCCCCGGATGCAAAATTTCAATCGGATCGGATTAAAAAAAAATTTGACCGCCATTTTGAATCCGCCATCTTGGAAAAAAAATTACTCAGTCAGATTTCCCCCTCAACTCTGAATGACATTTGGTCGAGCACCACCCACCTATCTCGACTGGCCTCTGAGATATTCGCGTTTCAATTTTGTATGGCGGCCATCTTGTTTCCGCCATTTTGAAAAATCTTGGACCGGCTCACCCATTGGCCGGCTGTTCTGAGCGACTTTAGTTCCGGACAAACTCTATAGGTAGAGCGGTTGCGGAGAACCGGCCCATGGATCAGGTCAATTTCCACGTTCAGGTCGATTTCGTATTTTTCTGGTGGTCGGGCAAGCATTTCTGATACGATGGTGTATAGAGTCTAACCACACCTCTTCTGGGTTCTTCCAAACAACTCTGGGGTGAGTCAGTCAGTGAGTGAGTCAGTGGGTATTCAGCTATATATATTATAACTAGTATTTCGCGTGGGGGCCGCGGGCCCCGAGGGCCCCGCGGAGGTCCCGTGCCACCCTGTTTTGTTTTAATAATCCTAACTTTTTTTTTTTACTATATACTTTGGCCGCCTTTTTGAAACTGCCACCATGGATAAAGTATTCTGCGTGGGGGCCGCGGAGGATACCCTGCAATCCTGTTGTTTTTCAAATATTTCAAACCTATTTTTACTTTATTCTTTGGCTGCCCTCTCGGGAAAAGCAATTCGCATGCGGGCCGCGGGCCCCACGGGACCCGCGGAGGGTACCCTGCCAGCCTGTTGTTTTTTCGAATATTTCTAGCCTTTTTTACTATATTCTATGGCCGCCATCTTAGAAAAAGCATTTCGCATGGGGGCCGCGGGCCCCACGGGACCCGCGGAGGGTACTCTGCCAGCCTGTTGTATTTTCAAATATTTCTGGCCTTTTTTACTATATTCTATGGCCGCCATCTTAGAAAAAGGATTTCGAATGGGGGCCGCGGGCCCCATGGGACCCGCGGAGGGTGCCCTGCCAGCCTGTTGTATTTTAAAATATTACTACATTCTATAGCCGTCATTTTGAAACCACTACCTTGGAAAAAGTACTTCGCATGGGGGCCGCGGGCCCCACGGGACCCGCGGAGGGTACCCTGCCAGCCTGTTGTGTTTTCAAATATTACTACATTCTTTGGCCATCATTTGGAAACCACTACCTTGGAAAAAGTATTTCGCGTGGCGGCCGCGGCCCCCGAGGGGACCGCGGAGGGTAACCTACCACCCTGTATTTTTTTCAAATATTTCTAACGTTTTTTACTACATTCTTTGGCCGTCATTTTGAAACCACATCTTGGAAAAAGTATTTCGCGTGGGAGCCGCGGCCCCCGCGGGGACCGCGGAGGGTAACCTACCACCCTGTATGTCACTTAGTCGAGCACAACCCATCCATCTCGACTGGCCTCTGAGATATTCGCGTTTCAATTTTGTATGGCGGCCATCTTGTTTTCGCAATTTTGAAAAAAAATTACCGGTTCACCCATAGGCTGGCTGTTCTGAGCGACTTTAGTTCCGGGCAAACTCGATAGGGCAAGTCGTTGCGGAGAGCTGGCCCACGTGTCAGGTCAGTTTCCACGTTCAGGACAGTTTTGCATTTTTTTTGTACTTGTGATAAAATTTCTTATGCGATGGTGTATAAAAACGAACCCTATTCCTAAAAGCTGCTATACAACACAAGTGAGTCTATGAGTCTGACATTATTTTGTATGGCGGCCATCTTGGAAAATGGCGGAATTGAAAAATAAAGTATGCCATTAGAATCTGTGGCCCCAAAGAGCCCCGGATGCAAAATTTCAGGCTGATCGGAGTAAAAAAAATTTTGGCCGCCATTTTGAATCCGCCATCTTGGAAAAAAAATTGGATCATCCGATTACTACTCCCACCTTGAACAACATTTGTTCGAGCACCACCCACCTGTTGCGACTGGCCTCTGAGATATTTGCGTTTCAATTTTGTATGGCGGCCATCTTGTTTTCACAATTTTGAAAAAAAAATACCGGTTCACCCATTGGCTGGCTGTTCTGAGCAACTTTTGTTCCGGGTAAACTTGATAGGTCGAGCCGCCGCGAAGAGCTGCCCCATGTGTCAAGTCAGTTTCCACGTTCAGGTCAATTTTTCATTTTTGTGGTACTTGTTATAAAATTTCTGAAGCAATGGTGTGTAGAATCAAATCCCACCTCTTATGGGTTCCTCAAAACAACAGGTCAAAATTACAGAAATTACTTTGTATGGCGGCCATCTTGGAAAATGGCGGAATCGAAAAATAAAGTATGCCATTAGAATCTGTGGCCCCAAAGAGCCCCGGATGCAAAATTTCAATCGGATCGGAGTAAAAAAAAATTTGGCCGCCATTTTGAATCCGCCATCTTGGAAAAAAAATTGCTTAGTCAGATTTCCCCCTCAACTCTGAATGACATTTGGTCGAGCACCACCCACTTATCTCGACTGGCCTCTGAGATATTCGCGTTTCAATTTTGTATGGCGGCCATCTTGTTTTCGCCATTTTGAAAAATCTTGAACCGGCTCACCCATTGGCCGGCTGTTCTGAGCGACTTTAGTTCCGGACCAACTCGATAGGTCAAGCCGTCGCGGAGAGCTGCCCCATGTGTCGGGTCAGTTTCCACGTTCAGGTCGATTTCGTATTTTTCTGGTGGTCGTGGGGGCATTTCTGATGCGACGGTGTATAGTGTCGAGCCTTACCTCTTAAGGGTTCTTCAAAACAGCATGTCAGTGAGTGAGTCAGTGAGTGGGTATTCAGCTATATATATTATAACTAGTATTTCGCGTGGGGGCCGCGGGCCCCGAGGGCCCCGCGGAGGTCCCTGCCACCCTGTTTTGTTTTAATAATCCTACCTTTTTTTTTTTACTATATACTTTGGCCGCCTTTTTGAAACCGCCACTTTGAAAACAGTGATTCATATCCTACCGCCCTGTTTTTTTTAAACATTTCTAACATTTTTTACTATAATCTTTGGCCGCCATTTTGTATCCGCCATCTTGGAAAAAGTATTTCGCGCGGAGGTTGCGAAGGGTAGCCTACCATCCTATTTTTTTCGCATAGGGGCCGCGGGCCCCACGGGACCCGCGCAGGGTACCCTGTCAGCCTGTGTTATTTTCAAATATTACTACATTCTTTGGTCGTCATTTTGAAACCACTACCTTGGAAAAAGTATTTCGCGTGGGGGCCGCGGCCCCCGCGGGGACCGCGGAGGGTAACCTACCACCCTGTATTTTTTTCAAATATTTATAACCTTTTTTACTTTATTCTTTGGCCGCCATCTTGGGAAAAGCATTTCGCGTGAAGGCCGCGGGCCCCGCGGGACCCGCGGAGGTTACCCTATCAGCCTGTTTTTTTTTCAAATATTTCTATACTTTTTCACTATATTCTTTGGCCGCCATTTTGAATCCACCATCTTGGAAAAAATTAGGTTCATTAGATTACTCCTCCCACCTAGAACGACACTCGGTCGAGCACAACCCATCTATCTCGACTGGCCTCTGAGATATTCGAGTTTCAATTTTGTATGGCGGCCATCTTGTTTTCGCAATTTTGAAAAAAAATTACCGGTTCACCCATAGGCTGGCTGTTTTGAGCGACTTTAGTTCCGGGCAAACTCGATAGGGCAAGTCGTTGCGGAGAGCTGGCCCACGTGTCAGGTCAGTTGCCACGTTCAGGACAGTTTTGCATTTTTTTTGTACTTGTGATAAAATTTCTTATGCGATGGTGCATAAAATCGAACCCCTATCGCTAATAGCTGCTATAAAACACAAGCGAGTCTATGAGTCTGTCATTACATTGTATGGCGGCCATCTTGGAAAATGGCGGAATCAAAAAATAAATTCTAACGTTAGAATTTGTAACCCTGAAGAGTCTCGGATGCAAATTTTCAGTTCGAACGGACTCAAAAAAAATTTGGCCGCCATTTTGAATCCGCCATCTTGGAAAAAGAATTGGGTCATCGGATTACTACTCCCACCTTGAACAACATTTAGTCGAGCACCACCCACCTATTGCAATTGGCCTCAGAGATATTTGCGATTCAATTTTGTATGGCGGCCATTTTGTTTTTGCAATTTTGAAAAAAAAATACCGGTTCACCTATTGGCTGGCTGTTCTGAGCGACTTTTGTTCCGGGCAAACTCAATAAAGCAATTTATCGCGGAGAGCTGCCCCATGTGTCAGGTCAGTTTCCACATTCAGGTCAATTTTTCATTTTTTTCGTAGTTTTGATATAATTTCTGATGCGAAAGTGCATAGAGTCGAATCCCACCTCTTATGGGCTCCTCAAAACAACAGGTCAAAGATACAGAAATTACTTTGTATGGCGGCCATCTTGGAAAATGGCGGAATCGAAAAATAAAGTATGCTATTTAAATCTGTGGCCTCAAAGAGCCACGGATGCAAAATTTCAGTCTGATCGGAGAAAAAAAAAATTTGGCCGCCATTTTGAATCCGCCATCTTGGAAAAAAAATTGCTTAGTCAGATTTCCCTCTCAACTTTGAATGACATTTGGTCGAGCACCACCCGTCTATCTCGACTGGCCTCTGAGATATTCGCGTTTCAATTTTGTATGGCGGCCATCTTGTTTTCGCCATTTTGAAAAATCTTGGACCGGCTCACCCATTGGCCGGCTGTTCTGAGCGACTTAAGTTCCGGACAAACTCGATAGGGCAAGTCGTTGCGGAGAGCAGGCCCATGTACCGAATCAGTTTCCACGTTCAGGTCAGTTTTTAATTTTTTTGGTACTAACGATATGATTCTTGATGCGATGGTGTACAGAGTCGAACCCTATCTCTAAAAGCTGCTATACAACACAGGTGAGTCTGTTAGTCTGACATTACATTGTATGGCGGCCATCTTGGAAAATGGCGGAATCAAAAAATTAAATATGGCGTTTAAATTTGTGGCCTCGAAGAGCCGCGGATGCAAAATTTCAATCGGATCGGAGTAAAAAAAAATTTGGCCGCCATTTTGAATCCGCCATCTTGGAAAAAAAAATGGGTCATCCGATTACTACTCCCACCTTGAACAATATTTGGTCAAGCACCACTCGTCTATCTCGACTGGCCTCTGAGATATTCGCGTTTCAATTTTGTATGGCGGCCATCTTGTTTTTGCAATTTTGAAAAAAATATACTGGTTCACCCATTGGCTGGCTGTTCTGAGCGACTTTTGTTCCGGGCAAACTCAATAAAGCAATTCATCGCGGAGAGCTGCCCCATGTGTCAGGTCAGTTTCCACATTCAGGTCAATTTTTCATTTTTTTCGTACTTATCATATAATTTTTGAAGCGAAAGTGTATAGAACCAAGCCCTACCTCTGATGGGTTCCTCAAAACAACAGGTCAAATATACAGAAATTACTTTGTATGGCGGCCATCTTGGAAAATGGCGGAACCGAAAAATAAAGTATGCCATTTGAATCTGTAGCCTCAAAGAGCCCCGGATGCAAAATTTCAGTCGGATCGGAGAAAAAAAAAATTTGGCCGCCATTTTGAATCCGCCATCTTGGAAAAAAAATTGCTTAGTCAGATTTCCCCCTCAACTCTGAATGACATTTGGTCGAGCACCACCTATCTATCGCGACTGGCCTCTGAGATATTCGCGTTTCAATTTTGTATGGCGGCCATCTTGTTTTCGCCATTTTGAAAAATCTTGGACCGGCTCACCCATTGGCCGGCTGTTCTTAGCGACTTTAGTTCCGGGCAAACTCGATAGGTCGAGCCGTTGCGGAGAACCGCCCCATGTGTCAAGTCAATTTCCACGATCAGGTCAATTTCGTATTTTTCTGGTGGTCGTGGGGGCATTTCTGATACGATGGTGTATAGAGTCTAACCACACCTCTTGCGGGTTCTTCAAAACAGCATGTCAGTGAGTGAGTGAGTGAGTCAGTGAGTGGGTATTCAGCTATTCAGCTATATATATTATAACTAGTATTTCGCGTGGGGGCCGCGGGCCCCGAGGGCCCCGCGGAGGTCCCTGCCACCCCGTTTTGTTTTAATAATCCTAACCTTTTTTTTTACTATATACTTTGGCCGCCTTTTTGAAACCGACACCCTGCCAGCCTGTTGTTTTTTCAAATATTTCTAGCCCTTTTTAATATATTCTATGGCCGCCATCTTAGAAAAAGCATTTCGCATGGGGGCCGCGGGCCCCACGGGACCCGCGGAGGGTACCCTGCCAGCCTGTTGTATTTTCAAATATTACTACATTCTATAGCCGTCATTTTGAAACCACTACCTTGGAAAAAGTACTTCGCATGGGGGCCGCGGGCCCCACGGGACCCGCGGAGGGTACTCTGCCAGCCTGTTGTATTTTCAAATATTATTACATTCTTTGGCCGTCATTTTGAAACCACTACCTTGGAAAAAGTACTTCGCATGGGGGCCGCGGGCCCCACGGGACCCGCGGAGGGTACCATGCCAGCCTGTTGTATTTTCAAATATTACTACATTCTATAGCCGTCATTTTGAAACCACTACCTTGGAAAAAGTACTTCGCATGGGGGCCGCGGGCCCCACGGGACCCGCGGAGGGTACTCTACCAGCCTGTTGTATTTTCAAATATTACTACATTCTTTGGCCGTCATTTTGAAACCACTACCTTGGAAAAAGTACTTCGCATGGGGGCCGCGGGCCCCACGGGACCCGCGGAGGGTACCCTGCCAGCCAGTTGTATTTTCAAATATTACTACATTCTTTGGCCGTCATTTTGAAACCACTACCTTGGAAAAAGTACTTCGCATGGGGGCCGCGGGCCCCACGGGACCCGCGGAGGGTACCCTGCCAGCCTGTGTTATTTTCAAATATTACTACATTCTTTGGCCGTCATTTTGAAACCACCACCTTGGAAAAAGTACTTCGCGTGAGGGCCGCGGCCCCCGCGGGGACCGCGGAGGGTAACCTACCAGCCTGTATTTTTTTCAAATATTTCTTACCTTTTTTTTACTTTATTCTTCGGCCGTTATCTTGGGAACAGCATCTCACATGGGGGCCGCGGGCCCCACGGGACCCGCGGAGGGTACCCTGCCAGCCTATTGTTTCTTCAAATATTTCTAGCCTTTTTTCTATATTCTTTGGCCGCCACCGTAGGAAAAGCATTTCGCATGGAGGCCGCGGGCCCCACGGGACCCGCGGAGGGTACCCTGCCACCCTGTTTTTTTTTCAAATATTTCTCACCTTTTTTATTTACTTTATTTTTCGGCCGTTATCTTGGGAACAGCATCTCACATGGGGGCCGCGGGCCCCACGGGACCCGCGGAGGGTACCCTACCAGCCTATTGTTGAGGCCGCGGCCCCCGCGGGGACCGCGGAGGGTAACCACCACCCTGTATTTTTTTCAAATATTTCTAACGTTTTTTACTACATTCTTTGGCCGTCATTTTGAAACCACCATCTTGGAAAAAGTATTTCGCGTGGGGGCCGCGGCCCCCGCGGGGACCGCGGAGGGTAACCTACCACCCTGTATGTCACTTAGTGAGCACAACCCATCCATCTCGACTGGCCTCTGAGATATTGGCGTTTCAATTTTGTATGGCGGCCATCTTGTTTTCGCGCTTTTGAAAAAAAAACACCGGCTTACCCATTGGCTGGCTGTTCTGAGCGACTTTAGTTCCGGGCAAACTCGATAGGGCAAGTCGTTGCGGAGAGCTGGTCCATGTGTCAAGTCAGTTTCCACGTTAAGGTCGGTTTTGCATTTATTTTGTATTTGTGATCGAATTTCTTATGCGATGGTGTATAAAGTTGAACCCTTTTTCTAAAAGCTGCTATACAACACAAGTGAGTCTATGAGTCTGACATTACTTTGTATGGCGGCCATCTTGGAAAATGGCGGAATCGAAAAATAATTTCTAGCATCAGAATCTGTGGCCCTGAAGAGGCTCGGATGCAAAATTTTACTCAGAACGGACTCAAAAAAAATTTGGCCGCCATTTTGAATCCGCCATCTTAGAAAAAAAATTGGCTCATCAGATAACCACTACCACTTTGAACAATATTTGTTCGAGCACCACCCACCTGTTGCGACTGGCCTCTGAGATATTTGCGTTTCAATTTTGTATGGCGGCCATCTTGTTTTTGCAATTTTGAAAAAAAAATACTGGTTCACCCAGTGGCTGGCTGTTCTGAGCGACTTTTGTTCCGGGCAAACTCAATGAAGCAATTCATCGCGGAGAACTGCCCCATGTGTCAGGTCAGTTTCCACATTCAGGTCAATTTTTCATTTTTTTCGTACTTATCATATAATTTTCGAAGCGAAAGTGTATTGAGTCGAACCCGACCTCTTATGGGCTCCTCAAAACAACAGGTCAAAGATACAGAAATTATTTTGTACGGCGGCCATCTTTAAAAATGGCGGAATTGAAAAATAAAGTATGCCGTCTGAATCTGTGGCCTCAAAGAGCCCCGGATGCAAAATTTCAATCGGATCGGATTAAAAAAAAATTTGGCCGCCATTTTGAATCCGCCATCTTGGAAAAAAAATTGCTTAGTCAGATTTCCCTCTCAACTCTGAATGACATTTGGTCGAGCACCACTCGTCTATCTCAACTGGCCTCTGAGTTATTCGCGTTTCAATTTTGTATGGCGGCCATCTTGTTTTCGCCATTTTGAAAAATCTTGGACCGGCTCACCCATTGGCCGGCTGTTCTGAGCTACTTTAGTTCCGGGCAAACTCGATAGGTCGAGCCGTTGCGGAGAACCGCCCCATGTGTCAGGTCAGTTTCCACGTTCAGGTCGATTTCGTATTTTTCTGGTACTCGTAGGGGCATTTCTGATACGATCATGTATAGAGTCTAACCTCACCTATTACGGGTTCTTCCAAACAACTCTGGGGTGAGTGAGTGAGTCAGTGAGTGGGTATTCAGCTATATATATTATAACTAGTATTTCGCGTGGGGGCCGCGGGCCCCGAGGGCCCCGCGGAGGTCCCTGCCACCCCGTTTTGTTTTAATAATCCTAACCTTTTTTTTACTATATACTTTGGCCGCCTTTTTGAAACCGCCACCCTGCCAGCCTGTTGTTTTTTCAAATATTTCTAGCCCTTTTTAATACATTCTATGGCCGCCATCTTAGAAAAAGCATTTCGCATGGGGGCCGCGGGCCCCACGGGACCCGCGGAGGGTACCCTGCCAGCCTGTTGTATTTTCAAATATTACTACATTCTATAGCCGTCATTTTGAAACCACTACCTTGGAAAAAGTACTTCGCATGGGGGCCGCGGGCCCCACGGGACCCGCGGAGGGTACCCTGCCAGCCTGTTGTATTTTCAAATATTACTACATTCTATAGCCGTCATTTTGAAACCACTACCTTGGAAAAAGTACTTCGCATGGGGGCCGCGGGCCCCACGGGACCCGCGGAGGGTACTCTACCAGCCTGTTGTATTTTCAAATATTACTACATTCTTTGGCCGTCATTTTGAAACCACTACCTTGGAAAAAGTACTTCGCATGGGGGCCGCGGGCCCCACGGGACCCGCGGAGGGTACCCTGCCAGCCTGTTGTATTTTCAAATATTACTACATTCTATAGCCGTCATTTTGAAACCACTACCTTGGAAAAAGTACTTCGCATGGGGGCCGCGGGCCCCACGGGACCCGCGGAGGGCACCCTGCCAGCCTGTTGTATTTTCAAATATTACTACATTCTATAGCCGTCATTTTGAAACCACTACCTTGGAAAAAGTACTTCGCATGGGGGCCGCGGGCCCCACGGGACCCGCGGAGGGTATCCTGCCAGCCTGTTGTATTTTCAAATATTACTACATTCTTTGGCCGTCATTTTGAAACCACTACCTTGGAAAAAGTATTTCGCGTGGGGGCCGCGGCCCCCGTGGGGACCGCGGAGGGTAAGCTACCACCCTGTATGTCACTTAGTCGAGCACAACCCATCCATCTCGACTGGCCTCTGAGATATTCGCGTTTCAATTTTGTATGGCGGCCATCTTGTTTTTGCAATTTTGAAAAAAAAATACGGGATCACCCATTGGCTGGCTGTTCTGAGCGACTTTAGTTCCGGGCAAACTCGATAGGGCAAGTCGTTGCGGAGAGCTGGCCCATGTGCCAGATCAGTTTCCACGTTCAGGTCAGTTTTTATTTTTTTTGCTAATATTATGATTCCTGATGCGATGGTGTACAGAGTCGAACCCTATCGCTAATAGCTGCTATAAAACACAAGCGAGTCTGTTAATCTGACATTACATTGTATGGCGGCCATCTTGGAAAATGGCGGAACCGAAAAATAAAGTATGACGTTTGAAGCTGTGGCCTCGAAGGGCCCCGGATGCAAAATTTCAATCGGATCGGATTAAAAAAAAATTTGGCCGCCATTTTGAATCCGCCATCTTGAAAAAAAAATGAGTCATCCGATTACTACTCCCACCTTGAACAATATTTGGTCGAGCACCACCCACCTGTTGTGATTGGCCTCTGAGATATTTGCGTTTCAATTTTGTATGGCGGCCATCTTGTTTTTGCAATTTTGAAAAAAAATTACCAGTTCACCCATTGGCCGGCTGTTCTGAGCAACTTTTGTTTCGGGCAAACTCGATAGAGCAAGTCATCGCGGAGAGCTGCCCCATGTGTCAAGTCAGTTTCCACATTCAGGTCAATTTTGCTTTTACTTGTACTTTTAATATAATTTCTGATGCGAAAGTGTATAAAATCGAATCCCACCTCTTATGGGTTCCTCAAAACAACAGGTCAAAGATACAGAAATTACATTGTATGGCGGCCATCTTGGAAAATGGCGGAACCAAAAAATAAAGTATGCCGTCTGAATCTGTGGCCCCGAAGAGCCTCGGATGCAAAATTTCAATCGGATCGGATAAAAAAAAATTTTGGCCGCCATTTTGAATCCGCCATCTTGGAAAAAAAATTGCTTGGTCAGATTTCCCCTTCGACTCTGAATGACATTTGGTCGAGCACCACCCATCTATCTCGACTGGCCTCTGAGATATTCGCGTTTCAATTTTGTATGGCGGCCATCTTGTTTTCGCCATTTTGAAAAAACTTTGACCGGCTCACCCATTGGCTGGCTGTTCTGAGCGACTTTAGTTCCGGTCAAACTCGATAGGTCGAGCCGTCGCGGAGAACCGCCCCATGTGTCAAGTCAATTTCCACGTTCAGGTCGATTTCGTATTTTTCTGGTGGTCGGGCAAGCATTTCTGATACAACGATGTATAGAGTCTAACCACACCTCTTCTGGGTTCTTCCAAACAACTCTGGGGTGAGTCAGTCAGTGAGTGAGTCAGTGGGTATTCAGCTATATATATTATAACTAGTTTTTCGCGTGGGGGCCGCGGGCCCCAAGGGCCCCGCGGAGGTCTCGTGCCACCCTGTTTTGTTTTAATAATCCTAACCTTTTTTTTACTATATACTTTGGCCGCCTTTTTGAAACCGCAACCTTGAAAACAGTGATTCATACCCTACCGCCCTGTTTTTTTTTTCTAACATTTTTACTATAATCTTTGGCCGCCATTTTGTATCCGCCATCTTGGAAAAAGTATTTCGCGTGGAGGCCGCGGGCCCCACGGGACCCGCGGAGGGTTCCCTGCCAGCCTGTGTTATTCTCAAATATTACAACATTCTTTGGCCGTCATTTTGAGACCACCACCTTGGAAAAAGTATTTCGCGTGAGGGCCGCGGCCCCCGCGGGGACCGCGGAGGGTAACCTACCAGCCTGTATTTTTTTCAAATATTTCTCACCTTTTTTTTTACTTTATTCTTCGGCCGTTATCTTGGGAACAGCATCTCACATGGGGGCCGCGGGCCCCACGGGACCCGCGGAGGGTACCCTACCAGCCTATTGTTGAGGCCGCGGCCCCCGTGGGGACCGCGGAGGGTAACCACCACCCTGATTTTTTTCAAATATTTCTAACGTTTTTTACTACATTCTTTGGCCGTCATTTTGAAACCACCACCTTGGAAAAAGTATTTCGCGTGAGGGCCGCGGCCCCCGCGGGGACCGCGGAGGGTAACCTACCAGCCTGTATTTTTTTCAAATATTTCTCACCTTTTTTTTTACTTTATTCTTCGGCCGTTATCTTGGGAACAGCATCTCACATGGGGGCCGCGGGCCCCACGGGACCCGCGGAGGGTACCCTACCAGCCTATTGTTGAGGCCGCGGCCCCCGTGGGGACCGCGGAGGGTAACCACCACCCTGATTTTTTTCAAATATTTCTAACGTTTTTTACTACATTCTTTGGCCGTCATTTTGAAACCACCATCTTGGAAAAAGTATTTCGCGTGGGGGCCGCGGCCCCCGCGGGGACCGCGAAGGGTAACCTACCACCCTGTATGTCACTTAGTGAGCACAACCCATTCATCTCGACTGGCCTCTGAGATATTAGCGTTTCAATTTTGTATGGCGGCCATCTTGTTTTCGCGCTTTTGAAAAAAAAACACCGCCTTACCCATTGGCTGGCTGTTCTGAGCGACTTTAGTTTCGGGCAAACTCGATAGGGCAAGTCGTTGCGGAGAGCTGGCCCATGTGTCAAGTCAGTTTCCACGTTAAGGTCGGTTTTCATTTATTTTGTATTTGTGATCGAATTTCTTATGCGATGGTGTACAGAGTCGAACCCTATCTCTAAAAGCTGCTATACAACACAAGTGAGTCTGTTAGTCTGACATTACATTGTATGGCGGCCATCTTGGAAAATGGCGGAGTCGCAAAATAAATTCTAGCGTTAGAATTTGTGACCATGAAGAGCCTCGGATGCAAATTTTCAGTTCGAACGGACTCAAAAAAAATTTGGCCGCCATTTTGAATCCGCCATTTTGGAAAAAAAAATTGGTTCATTAAATTACTCCGCCGACTTTGAACAACATTTGTTAGAGCACCACCCACCTGTTGCGACTGGCCTCAGAGATATTTGCGTTTCAATTTTGTATGGCGGCCATTTTGTTTTTGCAATTTTGAAAAAAAAATACTGGTTCACCTATTGGCTGGCTGTTCTGAGCGACTTTTGTTCCGGGCAAACTCAATAAAGCAATTCATCGCGGAGAGCTGCCCCATGTGTCGGGTCAGTTTCCACATTCAGGTCAATTTTTCATTTTTTTCGTACTTATCATATAATTTTTGAAGCGAAAGTGTATAGAACCAAACCCTACCTGTGATGGGTTCCTCAAAACAACAGGTCAAATATACAGAAATTACTTTGTATGGCGGCCATCTTGGAAAATGGCGGAACCGAAAAATAAAGTATGCCATCACAATCGGTGGCCTCAAAGAGCCCCGGATCCAAAATTTCAATCGGATCGGATTAAAAAAAAATTTGGCCGCCATTTTGAATCCGCCATTTTGGAAAAAAAAATTGGTTCATTAAATTACTCCGCCCACTTTGAACAACGTTTGTTCGAGCACCACCCACCTGTTGCGACTGGCCTCTGAGATATTTGCGTTTCAACTTTGTATGGCGGCCATCTTGTTTTTGCAATTTTGAAAAAAAATTACCGGTTCACCTATTGGCTGGCTGTTCTCAGCGACTTTTGTTCCGGGCAAACTCGATAGAGCGAGTCGTTGCGGAGAGCTGGCCCATGTGTCAGGTCAGTTTCCACATTCAGGTCAATTTTTCATTTTTTTGGTACTTATCATAAAATTTCTAAAGCGATCGTGTATAGAGTCGAACCCCACCTCTTATGGGCTCCTCAAAACAACAGATCAAAGATACAGAAATTACTTTGTATGGCGGCCATCTTGGAAAATGGCGGAATCGAAAAATAAAGTATGCCATTAGAATCTGTGGTCCCGAAGATCCCCGGATGCAAAATTTCAATCTGATCGGATTAAAAAAAATTTGGCCGCCATTTTGAATCCGCCATCTTGGAAAAAAAATTGCTCAGTCAGATTTCCCCCTCAACACTGAATGACATTTGGTCGAGCACCACCTATCTATCTCGACTGGTCTCTGAGATATTCGCGTTTCAATTTTGTATGGCGGCCATCTTGTTTTCGCCATTTTGAAAAATCTTGGACCGGCTCACCCATTGGCTGGCTGTTCTGAGCAACTTTAGTTCCGGGCAAACTCGATAGGTCGAGCCGTCGCGGAGAGCCGCCCCATGTGTCGGGTCAGTTTCCACGTTCAGGTCAATTTCGTATTTTTCTGGTGGTCGTGGGGGTTTTTCTGATGCGACGGCGTATAGAGTCGAGCCTTACCTCTTAAGGGTTCTTCAAAACAGCATGTCAATGAGTGAGTCAGTGAGTGAGTCAGTGGGTATTCAGCTATATATATTATAATAACTAGTATTTCGCGTGGGGGCCGCGGGCCCCAAGGGCCCCGCGGAGGTCCCTGCCACCCTGTTTTGTTTTAATAATCCTAACCTTTTTTTTTACTAATACTTTGGCCGCCTTTTTGAAACCGCCACCATGGATAAAGTATTCTGCGTGGGGGCCGCGGAGGATACCCTGCCATCCTGTTGTTTTTCAAATATTACTCACCTTTTTTTTACTTTATTCTTCGGCCGTTATCTTGGGAACAGCATCTCGAATGGGGGCCGCGGGCCCCACGGGACCCACGGAGGGTACCCTGCCAGCCTGTGTTATTTTCAAATATTACAACATTCTTTGGCCGTCATTTTGAAACCACCACCGTGGAAAAAGTATTTCGCATAAGGGCCGCGGCCCCCGCGGGGACCGCGGAGGGTAACCTACCAGCCTGTTTTTTTTTCAAATATTTCTCACCTTTTTTTTTTTACTTTATTCTTCGGCCGTTATCTTGGGAACAGCATCTCACATGGGGGCCGCGGGCCCCACGGGACCCGCGGAGGGTACCCTGCCAGCCTATTGTTTCTTCAAATATTTCTAGCCTTTTTTCTAAATTCTTTGGCCGCCATCTTAGGAAAAGCATTTCGCATGGAGGCCGCGGGCCCCACGGGACCCGCGGAGGGTACCCTGCCACCCTGTTTTTTTTCAAATATTTCTCACCTTTTTTTTTACTTTATTCTTCGGCCGTTATCTTGGGAACAGCATCTCACATGGGGGCCGCGGGCCCCACGGGACCCGCGGAGGGTACCCTGCCAGCCTATTGTTGGGGCCGCGGGCCCCACGGGACCCGCGGAGGGTACCCTGCCAGCCTGTTGTTGGGGCTGCGGCCCCCGCGGGGACCGCGGAGGGTAACCTACCACCCTGTATTTTTTTCAAATATTTCTAACGTTTTTTACTACATTCTTTGGCCGTCATTTTGAAACCACCATCTTGGAAAAAGTATTTCGCATGGGGGCCGCGGCCCCCGCGGGGACCGCGGAGGGTAACCTACCACCCTGTATGTCACTTATTCGAGCACAACCCATCCATCTCGACTGGCCTCTGAGATATTCGCGTTTCAATTTTGTATGGCGGCCATCTTGTTTTCGCCATTTTGAAAAAAAAATACCGGTTCACCCATTGGCTGGCTGTTCTGAGCGACTTTAGTTCCAGGCAAACTCGATAGGGCAAGTCGTTGCGGAGAGCTGGCCCATGTGTCAAGTCAGTTTCCAAGTTAAGGTCGGATTTGCATTTTTTTTGTACTTGTGATAAAATTTCTTATGCAATCGTATATACAGTCGAACCCTATTTCTAAAAACTGCTATACAACACAAGTGAGTCTATGAGTCTGACATTACTTTGTATGGCGGCCATCTTGGAAAATTGCGGAATCGAAAAATAAATTCTAGCGTCAGAATTTGTGGCCCTGAAGAGGCTCGGATGCAAAATTTTCCTCAGAACGGACTCAAAAAAAGTTTGGCCGCCATTTTGAATCCGCCATTTTGGAAAAAAAAATTGGTTCATTTAATTACTCCGCCTACTTTGAACAACATTTGTTTGAGCACCACCCACCTGTTGAGACTGGCCTCTGAGATATTCGCGTTTCAATTTTGTATGGCGGCCATCTTGTTTTTGCAATTTTGAAAAAAATATACTGGTTCACCCATTGGCTGGCTGTTCTGAGCGACTTTTGTTCCGGGAAAACTCAATAAAGCAATTCATCGCGGAGAGCTGCCCCATGTGTCAGGCCAGTTTCCACATTCAGGTCAATTTTGCTTTTACTTGTACTTTTCATATAATTTCTGATGCGAAAGTGCATAGAGTCGAATCCCACCTCTTATGGGTTCCTCAAAACAACAGGTCAAATATACAGAAATTACTTTGTATGGCGGCCATCTTGGAAAATGGCGGAATCGAAAAATAAAGTATGCCATTTGAATCTGTGGCCTCAAAGAGCCCCGGATGCAAATTTTCAATCGAATCGGATAAAAAAAAATTTTAGCCGCCATTTTGAATCCGCCATCTTGGAAAAAAAATTGCTTAGTCGGATTTCCCCCTCAACTCTGAATGACATTTGGTCGAGCACCACCCACCTATCTCGACTGGCCTCTGAGATATTCGCGTTTCAATTTTGTATGGCGGCCATCTTGTTTTCGCCATTTTGAAAAATCTTGGACCGGCTCACCCATTGGCCGGCTGTTCTTAGCGACTTTAGTTCCGGGCAAACTCGATAGGTCGAGCCGTCGCGGAGAACCGCCCCATGTGTCAGGTCAATTTCCACATTCAGGTCGATTTCGTATTTTTCTGGTGGTCGGGCAAGCATTTCTGATACAACGATGTATAGAGTCTAACCACACCTCTTCTGGGTTCTTCCAAACAACTCTGGGGTGAGTCAGTCAGTGAGTGAGTCAGTGGGTATTCAGCTATATATATTATAACTAGTATTTCGCGTGGGGGCCGCGGGCCCCAAGGGCCCCGCGGAGGTCCCTGCCACCCTGTTTTGTTTTAATAATCCTAACTTTTTTTTTTTACTATATACTTTGGCCGCCTTTTTGAAACTGCCACCATGGATAAAGTATTCTGCGTGGGGGCCGCGGAGGATACCCTGCAATCCTGTTGTTTTTCAAATATTTCAAACCTATTTTTACTTTATTCTTTGGCTGCCCTCTCGGGAAAAGCAATTCGCATGCGGGCCGCGGGCCCCACGGGACCCGCGGAGGGTACCCTGCCAGCCTGTTGTTTTTTCGAATATTTCTAGCCTTTTTTACTATATTCTATGGCCGCCATCTTAGAAAAAGCATTTCGCATGGGGGCCGCGGGCCCCACGGGACCCGCGGAGGGTACTCTGCCAGCCTGTTGTATTTTCAAATATTTCTGGCCTTTTTTACTATATTCTATGGCCGCCATCTTAGAAAAAGGATTTCGAATGGGGGCCGCGGGCCCCATGGGACCCGCGGAGGGTGCCCTGCCAGCCTGTTGTATTTTAAAATATTACTACATTCTATAGCCGTCATTTTGAAACCACTACCTTGGAAAAAGTACTTCGCATGGGGGCCGCGGGCCCCACGGGACCCGCGGAGGGTACCCTGCCAGCCTGTTGTGTTTTCAAATATTACTACATTCTTTGGCCATCATTTGGAAACCACTACCTTGGAAAAAGTATTTCGCGTGGCGGCCGCGGCCCCCGAGGGGACCGCGGAGGGTAACCTACCACCCTGTATTTTTTTGAAATATTTCTAACGTTTTTTACTACATTCTTTGGCCGTCATTTTGAAAGCACATCTTGGAAAAAGTATTTCGCGTGGGAGCCGCGGCCCCCGCGGGGACCGCGGAGGGTAACCTACCACCCTGTATGTCACTTAGTCGAGCACAACCCATCCATCTCGACTGGCCTCTGAGATATTCGCGTTTCAATTTTGTATGGCGGCCATCTTGTTTTCGCAATTTTGAAAAAAAAAACCCTGGCTTACCCATTGGTTGGCTGTTCTGAGCGACTTTAGTTCCGGGCAAACTCGATAGGGTAAGTCGTTGCGGAGAACTGGCCCACGTGTTAGGTCAGTTTCCACGTTCAGGACAGTTTTGCATTTTTTTTGTACTTGTGATAAAAAAAATTATGCGATGGTGTATAAAAACGAACCCTATTCCTAAAAGCTGCTGTACAACACAAGTGAGTCTATGAGTCTAACATTATTTTGTATGGCGGCCATCTTGGAAAATGGCGAAATCGAAAAATAATTTCTAGCATTAGAATCTGTGGCCCTGAAGAGGCTCGGATGCAAAATTTTACTCAGAACGGACTAAAAAAAAATTTGGCCACCATTTTGAATCCGCCATTTTGGAAAAAAAAAATAATTCATTAAATTACTCCGCCCACTTTGAACAACATTTGTTCGAGCTCCACCCACCTTTTGCGACTGGCCTCTGAGATATTTGCGTTTCAATTTTGTATGGCGGCCATTTTGTTTTTGCAATTTTGAAAAAAAATTACCGTTTCACCTATTGGCTGGCTGTTCTGAGCGACTTTTGTTCCGGGCAAACTCGATAGGGCAAGTCGTTGCGGAGAGCTGCCCCATGTGTCAGGTCAGTTTCCACATTCAGGTCAATTTTTCATTTTTTTCGTACTTATCATATAATTTTTGAAGCGAAATTGTATAGAACCAAACCCTGCCTCTGATGGGTTCCTCAAAACAACAGGTCAAAATTACAGAAATTACTTTGTATGGCGGCCATCTTGGAAAATGGCGGAACCGAAAAATAAAGTATGCCATCACAATCTGTGGCCTTAAAGAGCCCCGGATGCAAAATTTCAATCGGATCGGATTAAAAAAAAATTTGGCCGCCATTTTGAATCCGCCATCTTGGAAAAAAAATTGCTTAGTCAGATTTCCCCCTCGACTCTGAATGACATTTGGTCGAGCACCACCCATCTATCTCGACTGGCCTCTGAGATATTCGCGTTTCAATTTTGTATGGCGGCCATCTTGTTTTCGCCATTTTGAAAAAACTTTGACCGGCTCACCCATTGGCCGGCTGTTCTGAGCGACTTTAGTTCCGGGCAAACTCGATAGGTCGAGCCGTTGCGGAGAACCGCCCCATGTGTCAAGTCAGTTTCCACGTTCAGGTCGATTTCGTATTTTTCTGGTACTCGTAGGGGCATTTCTGATACGATGGTGTATAGTGTCTAACCTCACCTATTACGGGTTCTTCCAAACAACTCTGGGGTGAGTGAGTGAGTGAGTCAGTGGGTGTTCAGCTATATATATTATAACTAGTATTTCGCGTGGGGGCCGCGGGCCCCAAGGGCCCCGCGGAGGTCCCTGCCACCCTGTTTTGTTTTAATAATCCTAACCTTTTTTTTTTACTATATACTTTGGCCGCCTTTTTGAAACGGCCACCATGGATAAAGTATTCTGCGTGGGGGCCGCGGAGGATACCCTGCCACCCAGTTTTTTTCTCAAATATTTCTAACATTTTTTACTATATTCTATGGCCGCCATCTTAGAAAAAGCATTTCTCATGGGGGCCGCGGGCCCCACGGGACCCGCGGAGGGTACCCTGCCAGCCCGTTGTTTTTCAAATATTTCAAACCTATTTTTACTTTATTCTTTGGCTGCCTTCTCGGAAAAGCAATTCGCATGCGGGCCGCGGGCCCCACGGGACCCGCGGAGGGTACCCTGGCAGCCTGTTGTTTTTTCAAACATTTCTAGCCTTTTTTACTATATTCTATGGCCGCCATCTTAGAAAAAGCATTTCTCATGGGGGCCGCGGGCCCCACGGGACCCGCGGAGGGTACCCTGCCAGCCCGTTGTTTTTCAAATATTTCAAACCTATTTTTACTTTATTCTTTGGCTGCCTTCTCGGAAAAGCAATTCGCATGCGGGCCGCGGGCCCCGCGGGACCCGCGGAGGGTACCCTGGCAGCCTGTTGTTTTTTCAAATATTTCTAGCCTTTTTTACTATATTCTATGGCCGCCATCTTAGAAAAAGCATTTCTCATGGGGGCCGCGGGCCCCACGGGACCCGCGGAGGGTACCCTGCCAGCCCGTTGTATTTTCAAATATTACTACATTCTATAGCCGTCATTTTGAAACCAGTACCTTGGAAAAAGTACTTCGCATGGGGGCCGCGGGCCCCACGGGACCCGCGGAGGGTACCCTGCCAGCCTGTATTTTTTTTAAATATTTCTAACGTTTTTTACTACATTCTTTGGCCGTCATTTTGAAACCACCATCTTGGAAAAGTATTTAACGTGGGGGCCGCGGCCCCCGCGGGGTCCGCGGAGGTTCACCTACCACCCTGTATGTCACTTAGTCGAGCACAACCCATCCATCTCGACTGGCCTCTGAGATATTCGCGTTTCAATTTTGTATGGCGGCCATCTTGTTTTCGCAATTTTGAAAAAAAAATACCGGTCCACCCATAGGCTGGCTGTTCTGAGCGACTTTAGTTCTAGGCAAACTCGATAGGGCAAGTCGTTGCGGAGAGCTGGCCCATGTGTCAAGTCAGTTTCCACGTTAAGGTCGGATTTGCATTTTTTTTGTACTTGTGATAAAAAAAAATATGCAATTGTATATACAGTCGAACCCTATTTCTAAAAACTGCTATACAATCCAAGTGAGTCTATGAGTCTGACATTACTTTGTATGGCGGCCATCTTGGAAAATGGCGGAATCGAAAAATAAATTCTAGCGTCAGAATTTGTGGCCCTAAAAAGGCTCGGATGCAAAATTTCACTCAGAACGGACTCAAAAAAAATTTGGCCGCCATTTTGAATCCGCCATTTAAAAAAAAAAATTGGTTCATTAAAATACTCCGCCCACTTTGAACAACATTTGTTCGAACACAACCCACCTATTGCGATTGGCCTCTGAGATATTTGCGATTCAATTTTGTATGGCGGCCATTTTGTTTTTGCAATTTTGAAAAAAAAATACTGGTTCACCTATTGGCTGGCTGTTCTGAGTGACTTTTGTTTCGGGCAAACTCGATAGGGCAAGTCGTTGCGGAGAGCTGGCCCATGTGTCAGGTCAGTTTCCACATTCAGGTCAATTTTGCTTTTACTTGTACTTGTCATATAATTTTTGAAGCGAAAGTGTATAGAACCAAACCCTACCTCTGATGGGTTCCTCAAAACAACAGGTCAAAGATACAGAAATTACATTGTATGGCGGCCATCTTGGAAAATGGCGGAACCGAAAAATAAAGTATGCCATTTGAATCTGTGGCCTAAAAGAGCCCCGGATGCAAAATTTCAATCGGATCAGAGAAAAAAAAATTTTGGCCGCCATTTTGAATCCGCCATCTTGGAAAAAAAATTGCTTAGTCAGATTTCCCCCTCAACTCTGAATGACATTTGGTCGAGCACCACCCACCTATCTCGACTGGCCTCTGAGATATTCGCGTTTCAATTTTGTATGGCGGCCATCTTGTTTTCGCCATTTTGAAAAATCTTGGACCGGCCTACCCATTGGCCGGCTGTTCTGAGCAACTTTAGTTCCGGGCAAACTCGACAGCTTGAGCCGTTGCGGAGAACCGCCCCATGTGTCAAGTCAATTTCCACGTTCAGGTCGATTTCGTATTTTTCTGGTGGTCGGGCAAGCATTTCTGATACAACAATGTATAGAGTCTAACCACACCTCTTCTGGGTTCTTCCAAACAACTCTGGGGTGAGTCAGTCAGTGAGTGAGTCAGTGGGTATTCAGCTATATATATTATAACTAGTATTTCGCGTGGGGGCCGCGGGCCCCGAGGGCCCCGCGGAGGTCCCTGCCACCCTGTTTTGTTTTAATAATCCTAACCTTTTTTTTTTTACTATATACTTTGGCCGCCTTTTTGAAACCGCCAATTTGAAAACAGTGATTCATATCCTACCGCCCTGTTTTTTTTAAATATTTTTAACATTTTTTACTATAATCTTTGGCCGCCATTTTGTATCCGTCATCTTAGAAAAAGTATTTCGCGTGGAGGCCGCGGGCCCCACGGGACCCGCGGAGGGTTCCCTGCCACCCTGTTTTTTTTTTCAAATATTTATATATTTTTTTCCTTTAATCTTTGGCCGCCATTTTGTATCCGCCATCTTGGAAAAAGTATTTCGCGCGGAGGTTGCGAAGGGTAGGTTAGGACCCGCGGAGGGTACCCTGTCAGCCTGTGTTATTTTCAAATATTACTACATTCTCTGGCCGTCATTTTGAAACCACTACCTTGGAAAAAGTATTTCGCGTGGGGGCCGCGGCCCCCGCGGGGACCGCGGAGGGTAACCTACCACCCTGTATTTTTTTCAAATATTTCTAACCAATTTTTAATTTATTCTTTGGCCGCCATCTTGGGAACAGCATTTCGCATGGAGGCCGCGGGCCCCACGGGACCCGCGGAGGGTACCCTACCAGCCTGTTTTTTTTTTCAAATTTTTCCAGCCTTTGTTACTATATTCTTTGGCCGCCGTTTTGACACCGCAACCTTGGAAAAAGTACTTCGCATGGGGGCCGCGGGCCCCACGGGACCCGCGGAGGGTTCCCGGCCACCCTGTTTTTTTCAAATATTTATAACCTTTTTTACTTTATTCTTCGGCCGTTATCTTGGGAACAGCATCTCACATGGGGGCCGCGGGCCCCACGGGACCCGCGGAGGGTTCCCGGCCACCCTGTTTTTTTCAAATATTTATAACCTTTTTTACTTTATTCTTCGGCCGTTATCTTGGGAACAGCATCTCACATGGGGGCCGCGGGCCCCACGGGACCCGCGGAGGGTACCCTGCCAGCCTATTGTTTCTTCAAATATTTTTAGCCTTTTTTCTATATTCTTTGGCCGCCATCTTAGGAAAAGCATTTCGCATGGAGGCCGCGGGCCCCACGGGACCCGCGGAGGGTAACCTACCAGCCTGTATTTTTTTCAAATATTTCTCACCTTTTTTTTTTACTTTATTCTTCGGCCGTTATCTTGGGAACAGCATCTCACATGGGGGCCGCGGGCCCCACGGGACCCGCGGAGGGTACCCTGCCAGCCTATTGTTGGGGCCGCGGGCCCCACGGGACCCGCGGAGGGTACCCTGCCAGCCTCTTGTTGGGGCCGCGGCCCCCGCGGGGACCGCGGAGGGTAACCTACCACCCTGTATTTTTTCAAATATTTCTAACCTTTTTTACTTCATTCTTTGGCCGTCATTTTGAAACCACCATCTTGGAAAAAGTATTTCGCGTGGGGGCCGCGGAACCCGCGGGGACCGCGGAGGGTAACCTACCACCCTGTATGTCACTTAGTGAGCACAACCCATCCATCTCGACTGGCCTCTGAGATATTGGCGTTTCAATTTTGTATGGCGGCCATCTTGTTTTCGCGCTTTTGAAAAAAAAATACCGGCTTACCCATTGGCTGGCTGTTCTGAGCGACTTTAGTTCCGGGCAAACTCGATAGGGCAAGTCGTTGCGGAGAGCTGGCCCATGTGTCAAGTCAGTTTCCACGTTAAGGTCGGTTTTGCATTTATTTTGTATTTGTGATCGAATTTCTTATGCGATGGTGTATAAAGTTGAACCCTTTTTCTAAAAGCTGCTATACAACACAAGTGAGTCTATGAGTCTGACATTACGTTGTATGGCGGCCATCTTGGAAAATAGCGGAATTGAAAAATTAAATATAGCGTTTAAATTTGTGGCCTCGTAGAGCCGTGGATGCAAAATTTTAATCGGATCGGAGTAAAAAAAAATTTGGCCGCCATTTTGAATCCGCCATCTTGGAAAAAAAATTGCTTGGTCAGATTTCCCCCTCGACTCTGAATGACATTTGGTCGAGCACCACCCATCCATCTCGACTGGCCTCTGAGATATTGGCGTTTCAATTTTGTATGGCGGCCATCTTGTTTTTGCAATTTTGAAAAAAAAATACTGGTTCACCCATTGGCTGGCTGTTCTGAGCAACTTTTGTTCTGGGCAAACTCAATAAAGCAATTCATCGCGGAGAGCTGCCCCATGTGTCAGGTCAGTTTCCACATTCAGGTCAATTTTTCATTTTTTTCGTACTTATCATATAATTTTTGAAGCGAAAGTGTATAGAACCAAACCCTACCTCTGATGGGTTCCTCAAAACAACAGGTCAAATATACAGAAAATACTTTGTATGGCAGCCATCTTGGAAAATGGCGGAATCGAAAAATAAAGTATGCCATTTAAATCTGTGGCCTCAAAGAGCCACGGATGCAAAATTTCAGTCTGATCGGAGTAAAAAAAATGTTGGCCGCCATTTTGAATCCGCCATCTTGGAAAAAAAATTGCTTGGTCAGATTTCCCCCTCGACTCTGAATGACATTTGGTCGAGCACCACCCATCTATCTCGACTGGCCTCTGAGATATTCGCGTTTCAATTTTGTATGGCGGCCATCTTGTTTTCGCCATTTTGAAAAAACTTTGACCGGCTCATCCATTGGCTGGCTGTTCTGAGCGACTTTAGTTCCGGGCAAACTCGATAGGTCAAGCCGTTGCGGAGAACCGCCCCATGTGTCAAGTCAATTTCCACGTTCAGGTCGATTTCGTATTTTTCTGGTGGTCGGGCAAGCATTTCTAATACAACGATGTATAAAGTCTAACCTCACCTATTACGGGTTCTTCCAAACAACTCTGGGGTGAGTGAGTGAGTCAGTGGGTATTCAGCTATATATATTATAACTAGTATTTCGCGTGGGGGCCGCGGGCCCCGAGGGCCCCGCGGAGGTCCCTGCCACCCTGTTTTGTTTTAATAATCCTAACCTTTTTTTTTACTATATACTTTGGCCGCCTTTTTGAAACCGCCACCTTGAAAACAGTGATTCATACCATACCGCCCTGTTTTTTTTTCAAATATTTCTAACATTTTTTACTATAATCTTTGGCCGCCATTTTGTATCCGCCATCTTGGAAAAAGTATTTCGCGTGGAGGCCGCGGGCCCCACGGGACCCGCGGAGGGTTCCCTGCCACCCTGTTTTTTTTTCAAATATTTCTAACATTTTTTACTATAATCTTTGGGCGCCATTTTGTATCCGCCATCTTGGAAAAAGTATTTCGCGCGGGGGCCGCGAAGGGTAGGCTACCATCCTATTTTTTCGCATGGGGGCCGCGGGCCCCACGGGACCCGCGGAGGGTACCCTGCCAGCCTGTGTTATTTTCAAATATTACAACATTCTTTGGCCGTCATTTTAAAACCACCACCTAGGAAAAAGTATTTCGCGTGAGGGCCGCGGCCCCCGCGGGGACCGCGGAGGGTAACCTACCAGCCTGTATTTTTTTCAAATATTTCTTACCTTTTTTTTACTTTATTCTTCGGCCGTTATCTTGGGAACAGCATCTCACAAGGATACCCTGCCAGCCTATTGTTTCTTCAAATATTTCTAGCCTTTTTTCTATATTCTTTGGCCGCCATCTTAGGAAAAGCATTTCGCATGGAGGCCGCGGGCCCCACGGGACCCGCGGAGGGTACCCTGCCACCCTGTTTTTTTTTCAAATATTTCTCACCTTTTTTTTACTTTATTCTTAGGCCGTTATCTTGGGAACAGCATCTCACATGGGGGCCGCGGGCCCCACGGGACCCGCGGAGGGTACCCTGCCAGCCTATTTTTGAGGCCGCGGGCCCCACGGGACCCGCGGAGGGTACCCTGCCAGCCTGTATTTTTTTCAAATATGTCTAACGTTTTTTACTACATTCTTTGGCCGTCATTTTGAAACCACCATCTTGGAAAAAGTATTTCGCGTGGGGGCCGCGGCCCCCGCGGGGACCGCGGAGGGTAACCTACCACCCTGTATGTCACTTAGGCCTCTGAGATATTGGCGTTTCAATTTTGTATGGCGGCCATCTTGTTTTTGCAATTTTGAAAAAAAAATACCGGTCCACCCATAGGCTGGCTGTTCTGAGCGACTTTAGTTCCAGGCAAACTCGATAGGGCAAGTCGTTGCGGAGTGCTGGCCCATGTGTCAAGTCAGTTTCCACGTTAAGGTTGGATTTGCATTTTTTTTGTACTTGTGATAAAAAAAAATATGCAATTGTATATACAGTCGAACCCTATTTCTAAAAACTGCTATACAATCCAAGTGAGTCTATGAGTCTGACATTACTTTGTATGGCGGCCATCTTGGAAAATGGCGGAATCGAAAAATAAATTCTAGCGTCAGAATCTGTGGCCTCGAAGAGCCGCGGATGCAAAATTTCAATCAGATCGGAGTAAAAAAAAATTTGGCCGCCATTTTGAATCCGCCATCTTGGAAAAAAAATGAGTCATCCGATTACTACTCCCACCTTGAATAATATTTGTTTGAGCACCACCCACCTATTGCGATTGGCCTCTGAGATATTTGCGTTTCAATTTTGTATGGCGGCCATCTTGTTTTCGCAATTTTGAAAAAAAAATACCGGTTCACCTATTGGCTGGCTGTTCTGAGCGACTTTTGTTCCGGGCAAACTCAATAAAGCAATTCATCGCGGAGAGCTGCCCCATGTGTCAAGTCAGTTTCCACATTCAGGTCAATTTTTCATTTTTTTCGTACTTATCATGTAATTTTTTAAGCGAAAGTATATAGAACCAAACCCTACCTCTGATGGGTTCCTCAAAACAACAGGTCAAATATACAGAAATTACTTTGTATGGCGGCCATCTTGGAAAATGGCGGAACCGAAAAATAAAGTATGCCATTTGAATCTGTAACCCCAAAGAGCCCCGGATGCAAAATTTCAGTCTGATCGGAGTAAAAAAAATTTTGGCCGCCATTTTGAATCCGCCATCTTGGAAAAAAAATCGCTTAGTCAGATTTCCCCCTCAACTCTGAATGACATTTGGTCGAGCACCACCCATCTATCTCGACTGGCCTCTGAGATATTCGCGTTTCAATTTTGTATGGCGGCCATCTTGTTTTCGCCATTTTGAAAAATTTTGGACCGGGTCACCCATTGGCCAGCTGTTCTTAGCGACTTTAGTTCCGGGCAAACTCGATAGGTCGAGCCGTCGCGGAGAACCGTCCCATGTGTCAAGTCAGTTTCCACGTTCAGGTCGATTTCGTATTTTTCTGGTGGTCGTGGGGGCATTTCTGATACGACAATGTATAGAGTGCAGCCTTACCTCTTCTGGGTTCTTCAAAACAGCATGTCAGTGAGTCAGTCAGTGAGTGAGTGAGTGGGTATTCAGCTATATATATTATAATAACTAGTATTTCGCGTGGGGGCCGCGGGCCCCAAGGGCCCCGCGGAGGTCCCTGCCACCCTGTTTTGTTTTAATAATCCTAACCTTTTTTTTAACTATATACTTTGGCCGGCTTTTTGAAACCGCCACCATGGATAAAGTATTCTTCGTGGGGGCCGCGAAGGATACCCTGCACTCCTGTTGTTTTTCAAAGATTTCAAACCTGTTTTTACTTTATTCTTTGGCTGCCCTCTCGGGAAAAGCAATTCGCATGCGGGCCGCGGGCCCCACGGGACCCGCGGAGGGTACCCTGCCAGCCTGTTGTTTTTTCAAATATTTCTAGCCCTTTTTACTATATTCTATGGCCACCATCTTAGAAAAAGCATTTCGCATGGGGGCCGCGGGCCCCACGGGACCCGCGGAGGGTACCCTGCCAGCCTGTTGTTTTTTCGAATATTTCTAGCCTTTTTTACTATATTCTTTGGCCGCCATTTTGTATCCGCTATCTTGGAAAAAGTATTTCGCGTGGAGGCCGCGGGCCCCACGGGACCCGCGGAGGGTTCCCTGCCACCCTGTTTTTTTTTCAAATATTTATAAAAAAAATTCCTTTCATCTTTAGCCGCCATTTTGTATCCGCCATCTTGGAAAAAGTATTTCGCGTGGAGGCCGCGGGCCCCACGGGACCCGCGGAGGGTTCCCTGCCACCCTGTTTTTTTTTTCAAATATTTATAACATTTTTTCCTTTCATCTTGGCCGCCATTTTGTATCCGCCATCTTGGAAAAAGTATTTCGCGCGGGGGCCGCGAAGGATAGCCTACCATCCTATTTTTTTCGCATGGGGGCCGCGGGCCCCACGGGACCCGCGGAGGGTACCCTGCCAGCCTGTGTTATTTTCAAATATTACTACATTCTTTGGCCGTCATTTTGAAACCACCACCTTGGAAAAAGTATTTCGCGTGAGGGCCGCGGCCCCCGCGGGGACCGCGGAGAGTAACCTACCATCCTGTATTTTTTTCAAATATTTCTCACCTTTTTTTTACTTAATTCTTCGGCCGTTATCTTGGGAACAGCATCTCACATGGGGGCCGCGGGCCCCACGGGACCCGCGGAGGGTACCCTGCCAGCCTATTGTTTCTTCAAATATTTCTAGCCTTTTTTCTATATTCTTTGGCTACCATCGTAGGAAAAGCATTTCGCATGGAGGCCGCGGGCCCCACGGGACCCGCGGAGGGTACCCTGCCACCCTGTGTTTTTTTCAAATATTTCTTTCATTTGTGACTATAATATTTGGCCGTCATTTTGTATCCACCATCTCGTTTCAATTTTGTATGGCGGCCATCTTGTTTTCGCGATTTTGAAAAAAAAATACCGGTTCACCCATTGGCTGGCTGTTCTGAGCGACTTTAGTTCCGGGCAAACTCGATAGGGCAAGTCGTTTCGGAGAGCTGGCTCATGTGCCGGATCAGTTTCCACGTTCAGGTCAGTATTTAATTTTTTTGGTACTTGTGATAAAATTTCTTATGCGATGGTGCATAAAAGCTGCTATACAACACAAGTGAGTCTATGAGGCTGTAATTACTTTGTATGGCGGCCATCTTGGAAAATGGCGGAATCGAAAAATTAAGTATGCCGTTTGAATATGTGGCCTCGAAGAGCCCAGGATGCAAAATTTCAATCGGATCGGAGTAAAAAAAAATTTGGCCGCCATTTTGAATCCGCCATTTTGGAAAAAAAAATAGTTTATCAAATTACTCCGCCTACTATGATCAACATTTGTTCGAGCACCACCCACCTATTGCGATTGGTCTCTGAGATATTTGCGTTTCAATTTTGTATGGCGGCCATTTTGTTTTTGCAATTTTGAAAAAAAAATACTGGTTCACCTAGTGGCTGGCTGTTCTGAGCGACTTTTGTTCCGGGCAAACTCAATAAAGCAATTCATCGCGGAGAACTGCCCCATGTGTCAGGTCAGTTTCCACATTCAGGTCAATTTTTCATTTTATTCGTACTTATCATATAATTTTTGAAGCGAAAGTGTATAGAACCAAACCCTACCTCTGATGGGTTCCTCAAAACAACAGGTCAAATATACAGAAATTACTTTGTATGGCGGCCATCTTGGAAAATGGCGGAATCGAAAAATAAAGTATGCCATTTAAATCTGTGGCCTCAAAGAGCTACGGATGCAAAATTTCAGTCTGATCGGAGAAAAAAAAAATTTGGCCGCCATTTTGAATCCGCCATCTTGGAAAAAAAATTGCTTAGTCAGATTTCCCCCTCAACTCTGAATGACATTTGGTCGAGCACCACCCACCTATCTCGACTGGCCTCTGAGATATTCGCGTTTCAATTTTGTATGGCGGCCATCTTGTTTTCGCCATTTTGAAAAATCTTAGACCGGCTTACCCATTGGCCGGCTGTTCTGAGCGACTTTAGTTCCGGGCAAACTCGATAGGGCAAGTCGTTGCGGAGAGCTGGCCCACGTGTCAGGTCAGTTTCCACTTTCAGGACAGTTTTGCATTTTTTTTGTACTTGTGATAAAATTTCTTATGCGATGGTGTATAAAAACGAACCCTATTCCTAAAAGCTGCTATACAACACAAGTGAGTCTATGAGTCGGACATTATTTTGTATGGCGGCCATCTTGGAAAATGGCGGAATCGAAAAATTAAGTATGGCGTTTGAATTTGTGGCCTCGAAGAGTCCCGGATGCAAAATTTCACTCAGAACGGATTAAAAAAAAATTTGGCCGCCATTTTGAATCCGCCATCTTGGAAAAAAAATTGAGTCATCAGATTACTACTCCCACCTTGAACAACATTTGGTCGAGCACCACCCACCTATTGCGATTGGCCTCTGAGATATTCGCGTTTTAATTTTGTATGGCGGCCATCTTGTTTTTGCAATTTTGAAAAAAAAATACTGGTTCACCCATTGGCTGGCTGTTCTGAGCGACTTTTGTTCCGGGCAAACTCAATAAAGCAATTCATCGCGGAGAGCTGCCCCATGTGTCAGGTCAGTTTCCACATTCAGGTCAATTTTTCATTTTTTAGTACTATTCATGAAATTTCTAAAGCGATTGTGTATAGAGTCAAACCCCACCTCTTATGGGCTCCTCAAAACAACAGGTCAAATATGCAGAAATTACTTTGTATGGCGGCCATCTTGGAAAATGGCGGAACCGAAAAATAAAGTATGCCATTAGAATCTGTGGCCTCGAAGATCCCCGGATGCAAATTTTCAATCGGATCGGATAAAAAAAAAATTTAGCCGCCATTTTGAATCCGCCATCTTGGAAAAAAAATTGCTTGGTCGGATTTCCCCCTCAACTCTGAATGACATTTGGTCGAGCACCACCCGTCTATCTCGACTGGCCTCTGAGATATACGCGTTTCAATTTTGTATGGCGGCCATCTTGTTTTCGCCATTTTGAAAAATCTTGGACCGGCTCACCCATTGGCCGGCTGTTCTGAGCGACTTTAGTTCCGGGCAAACACGACAGGTCGAGCCGTCGCGGAGAGCTGCCCCATGTGTCGGGTCAGTTTCCACGTTCAGGTCGATTTCGTATTTTTCTGGTGGTCGTGGGGGCATTTCTGATACGATGGTGTATAGAGTCGAGCCTTACCTCTTATGGGTTCTTCAAAACAGCATGTCAGTCAGTCAGTGAGTCAGTCAGTGGGTATTCAGCTATATATATTATAATGTGTCTCACCGGAGTTGGAGTCGTAGGGCTCCGGCTCGGGCTCGGGCGGCTGGTGCGGGTGGCGGAGGCGCGCGTGCGACGCCAGCGCCTCGCGCGACCAGCACAGCTCGCCGCACGCGCCGCACTCCACCGGCGAGTCGCCGCCGTGCACCTGCAATCACATTGCCGTTAAGCTACGTTCAGACGCAGCCAGTGTCGCAGCGCTTGCTTGTTATTGATATCGTGTAAACTGCTGGCCTATTTTTAAAAGCAGTAATAAAATAAAATAATTCAGGAATGAATATAAAATAAATAAGCTAATTTGAGACTTGCAAGAGAAGAGAGGTCCTGTAAGTTGCATTAAAATGCGAGGCCGTGCTGCGAACCGGTTAGAAGTCTTCGACCCAGCGATGCAATGTAATGCGATTTGAAGGTTTTTTTGACGTCATAGTGAAGAAGTGGGCTCGAGCGGAATATATTGCGATTGCGAAAGCCACTGGACAAGTAATGAAAACGTAATATAACAGCGAATCGACAGCCCGCCTGATCCAGCTAGGCGTCCCCACAACAACATCATCAGCAACATCAAACCACTGGACAAGACGGGTCCTTGAATGGAGACCTAGAGTGAACAATAGATCGCGCGGCAGACTGGGTGGACAACATCCAACGACACAAAACAGGACTAGACGAGTCGCGCACAAGACCGTCGAGAATAGAAGAGAAGGGAAGACCAAAAGACCATGATGATGATGGTGATTACATCGATGAGGCACATCTCCCTCATGGCCCACAGCGGTGCGGCTTGGAGACAATCGAGACAGCCGGACTGACCCTGGCGTGCGACTGCAGCGCCTTCTCCCTGGCGAAGCCGACGCCGCAGTGGCGGCACACGAAGGGGCGGCTGGGGTCGGCGGGCGGCGGCGGCGGCGACGGCGGCTCGGGCTCGCTGGCGGGCGACGGCGGCGTGGGCGGCGGCCGCGCCGGCGAGCGCGCGCGCCGCGACCACTGCTGCGTGCGCGCCGACGTACTGACCCTGGCGTGCGACTGCAGCGCCTTCTCCCTGGCGAAGCCGACGCCGCAGTGGCGGCACACGAAGGGGCGGCTGGGGTCGGCGGGCGGCGGCGGCGGCGACGGCGGCTCGGGCTCGCTGGCGGGCGACGGCGGCGTGGGCGGCGGCCGCGCCGGCGAGCGCGCGCGCCGCGACCACTGCTGCGTGCGCGCCGACGTACTGACCCTGGCGTGCGACTGCAGCGCCTTCTCCCTGGCGAAGCCGACGCCGCAGTGGCGGCACACGAAGGGGCGGCTGGGGTCGGCGGGCGGCGGCGGCGGCGACGGCGGCTCGGGCTCGCTGGCGGGCGACGGCGGCGTGGGCGGCGGCCGCGCCGGCGAGCGCGCGCGCCGCGACCACTGCTGCGTGCGCGCCGACGTCATGTTCTCCCACAACCCATTCTGTCCACAAATTAATACATCATAAATATTTACACCCATTAACAAAGTTTTTGATGAATCAAACCTGGCACTAAAGTCATAGTCGAGATGCCTAATTATAGTATTTTATGCAACAGATGCGTTAGAGGGGTCAAAAAAGGCGAGCGCTGTGGGTTCAGAAATACGCCACGAGCTTTTTTTAACTTGCTTATACAACGTTGCATAAAATACTTTTTCTACAAGTAAGTACTAAATAAATGAAAGTAATACGTTCTCCGAAAATGAAGCAGTGCGGTGTTTCAGTCTCCACGCCATGAAATTTTCGTAGGCTTTATCATTGCCGAGATTTTCTAGGCAACAAATTTTCCATAACTTCCTGGGCCGCCGTGGATATTTCTTCCGGTTGTTTATTTAATTACATTCTCATCCATGCTTTTTCATGATACGTTACAAAACTTTATTAAAACCTATTGCAATCAAACGACAAAGAAGTCAAACAAGACACGAGCGGAAAACATGAAAACGACAAACGACAAAATTGGAGGTTTGTTTATAGTAAACATTATTTTTAATTCTTACAGCCTTGCGTTCTTGGCGCATGTAGCCAACACGATCAAGTTGCCAGTGACGTTATTAAAAAATCTTAAGTTGATAGTCATACACTCACCGTAAATTTAATGTTGGTTGTTGGTTGGAGTGTTCTTATAGTGGTGCTCGTACATAAATCTGAAGGGGTCGCAGGTAAAAAAAAAAGGAAAGGATTTCTCGCATATTTTATTTATTTATGACTCTAGCTTAAGGCCAAGTTACGGGGTCGCTAGAATTTTTGAACTTGTGAAATTATTGGAAAAGATTGATAAACACTGCACTAGACTATAAGGTCATCAATCATAATGCTACTTTTGAATGGATCTACCGGATAGCTTGTTAGTTAAAACTTAAACACAATTTCTATGATCTTGTTGAATATGTAATTATTGTGTTTTCTTAAAGAATACTTGCCTCAACCGGTTCAGGGTTCTTTTTTCGCCTCCCTCTCTTTTTCTTTGGTTTAATCACCTGACTGTTATCGAGCACATCAGCTGAAACAAATACAACACTTATTAGCTGTTGACAAGAAGCAATATCACATTAAACATCATCAAATTCTACTCAGATACTTTTTCACTATGTTAGATTTATCAACCACTGGCATAGTACCTAGTAGTTTATCATGTCAACTAGCAGCACAGACTGCACAGTGATAAATTTGCCATGGACCACAGAAATAACACTGCAACATTCCTACCATGATATTTCCCACTGTATTTCATAAAGTGGCAGCCAGGGGCATCTAAGTTTAACGTATAATCATGACTCTACACAGTAGTTGAGCATCAACACGGTAAAAGAGGAAATACGATCCTACTCGGCCAAGTACAAGGGGAGACTGCGACATCACCCAAACCAGCTAGCAGGCCTGCTTGCTGAGCCTGATGGGATAAGACGCCTTAAGAGGCGAGGAATCCTAGAACTGGATCAGCTGACATGAAGTCTCAGCCACAAATAGAGAAGCTTCCACTGGGGAGCTGGCTCTGCACGACATGAGACTCCCACACCACATCTGCTCATAGTCGTCAGACTGATCGCAAGATAATACATAAAAAAAAAACACAGTAGTTGACAGTGTACAATGCAATATTTACAACTGTGATTGTTACTTACCATAATCCACGGGGTCAGCATTATCGGGCACCATAGCATGCACTTTGAGATGGTTCATGAGATCGCATTTGCGCACGTAGCGCACCCCGCACAGGTTGCATGCGTGCGGACGGTCATTCTGATGCGCCACCATATGGTTCATCAGAGCCGCCTTCTTACGAAAGCGGCGGGAACAAAAGTCGCATGGCCACGGACGCATTGCTGTGTATTGGTCCTAAAGGTTAAAATTATGGTCATTAGCATTGGTACTAATTAGTATCGATAGACAAGGTACTCACCAGTAGCATTCATGATATTATTAGCTTGTTTTAAAGCTTTCGTAAAGATGCTGATTAGCCAGTAGAGTACTACAATGAAAACTAGCGGACATGCCAATAATGCTATTAAGATCAACCATATTGAATAATTTATCTGGTTTTGATTGTATTGTCCTACTCAAGTATTCAACCTGTTCCTATCCAAAACGCAATAAGCTTGATAATACTATTATATTAGTAAAGTGAGATGAGTGATTAAATATTTCATTTTTTATTTTATTTTATGAGAGTGGCGGGAAGTAACTGACACTATAAACAAAACAGAAGAGAGGGACATACAAATACATAAATGTACACAATTAATCAGCTCGCATAGCATAGGTTAGATGAAGAAGATTTAAACATTAACAAAAATATATTTATACCTAACAATAAAATGATACTTACTTGATCAGTAGGCAACGGGACATCAATATCATTTTCCTCTTTTATATTATCCAGTACTGCTGTTGCAAAGTGATCCAATGGAACTTCAACTCTATAATTAAAAGAACTAACATTCAACAATTAATTAAAATGTTATAACTCAAATCAAGTAAAAAAAATACAAAAAATCATCTAGGTACTTAGATTTAGCAAAAAAAATTCATAACAGCTGATTTTTCATTGTTAATCTTAAAATAGAAATGCTGTAATGAAATAAAATAAACAACAGTTTTTATTCATGTTTCAATTAATTATAACTGACCTTTCCTGCCCGCCAGGGTTGACCCAGTCGTCAGTGATCACCTCTTCGGTGACACACTCCACACTAGGATCAACAGCTAGTTCGGCAGCATCAGTGTAGCTCACAACATCTTGTGATAAGTACATCAAGTTTTCCGCAGCTATTTGATCAGTGTCCGGAATTATGACTTCATTTGCCTAAAAAAATGTTTTGTTGGATATTTGACTCAAAATAATAATTCAGTGTGTTGTAACTTGATAGAAACAAAATTATATTTGTAAAATAATAATATAACATTGTCAAATTACCATGTTTGAATAAGAACCGGCCTGTACATTGTCTAAGCCGCAAATAACTTCCGAAGCCACCACTCCTGGGATATGCTAAAAAAAACAACTAATAGTTATCACAGCCAACAAGTAGGTACTTAATAATGATGTTTGAACGAGGTTTTTAATTACCTTGCTGTCCACATCCTCCTCCCAGTGGAGATTAAAATCCTCACCATCACCATCCATTTTGGTGTATTATGTGCCAGCCATAACTGAAACAATTAAAATCATTCTTCTAAAAACACTAATACGAAAATACCACGTATCATAATGGCAAACGAGCCCTCATACTACGCCACAATCTTGTCAACATTATTCTATACACCCTATATAATTCCTAAACCAAAACATCAACATAACCTTAATTAAAAACATATTTTTGTAACAAACAACCGTCCATCGACTAACGCGAAACCAAACAGAGAAAAATGTAATCATTTAAAATTCACTCTGTTGGCGAAACATGGCATAATCAAACAGAAAAGCAGAACAAAAATGGTGTCAACGGCAATAGACATAAAACGCTTAGGTTATCCTTGTCAAACGAATAGGTTAATAAACATTGATTTTCTCACCGATTTTCATCAATATTACAATAAATAATGCTTCTTTATCATGAATCGCAATGGATTTAGAGATAATAAAAGCTGCAACATATAACTATACGTTTACATGACGCAATCAAAGAACGTATCGATATTTGAGAATTGGTTATAATAAAGTGTTGATAAAAGCAATAAAAGTACCAACCAGATTTTTAGATAAATTGAAGTAATTTTAATTCGATTTAGCACTGTAATTGGTTTAATATTTAAGTATTTGGTTATTAAAAGAATGGCAATCTTCTATATCTTCCATTTCCCCAATCTATTCGACTTGTGTTTCGTTATTCCGTTAACCGTAAAACAAACATATTTAGTACAATATATTGTTAAGTTTAGTATTTCGATAAATACATAAGTAGAAAAAATATATTACAAAAGTATTTTTATTACTTTTCATTAGTTAAAGATCAAATATTATCAAAATTATGTTCTATATAATTCATTGAATGTTAGTTACACCTGCTTAACACGGAACGGTTTTTTCTTTGCATAGGCGTATCTCAATTTGGTACAAGCGTAACCAAGCTCGGCTTTACTTTAGTCACATTGCTTTGTATGTACTAAATGAACTTTATATATATTTTTGCTAAAAATCCAGGGAAGCCATAAGAACAACGTTCTTAAACAACATCAATGTAATTTATTATTTGCAGTTGAATCTAAGTTTAAAAACACAGATCAGCTAAGTAAATTAGAAATGTGCTTGCGGTTAATTCTAGTAAATACGTGTTACAGGCTAGCAAAACGTGACAAGAGATGGCGTTAATAAAAATAATCTGCGCACGTGGAAATGTCAATTACTGTCAATGTCATTGCATTGAAATGAAACGTCAAAACAATCTGATTCTGATTCGTTTGTGCTACCATTTATTTCACAAATAAATAAACTCAGTGCATGAATCTTAGGAGTCGGTTTTAAGTACCAGAAATATATTTGAAAAACATAGGACAACTTGCAATAATGGCCCAAGAACTAAACGAACTCTGTCAGTTGCTGTTCCCAAACTCAACGAACGGTAAGGAATTAGATTAGATTATTTATTAATTCAATAAAACTTACATCATAAACTGTACAATGTCAAGTTATTAGTTTATTCTTTTACATAGGTATTACATTCTATTATATTTTACAGATTTCCATGCTTAGAGAACTTTCCTCACAGTAGTATTATGACTTCAATAATGTTTGTTAATGTATGCGGTTATCTTCCTGAAATAATATAATATTCCGAATTCCATTACCTAAACCGTGCTATCATAACTTTCTGTTATTTTCAGAAAATGCTGAGTATTTTAGCGAAATCACTGAATATATCAAGAAATTGGGGTCACAGAATTGGGATCACATACAAAAAGAGCCAGAAAGATTAACAGATGAAATGAACCACCTAACAGAGCAAACACAGGACTTGGCTTTTACAAATTACAAAACATTTGTGGAGACCGCAGAGATTTCGCGAACCATAATGAAGGATTTGGGTAATTCCAAAGACTCTCTGTCCAAGTTTTTAGATGCCACACCGGAGTTTATACAGGAGTGTGAGAATTTCTCACAGATGGCAGGAAATATTGTAAAGGAGAAGAGGTTTGTGTTTAGAAATGTTAATTGTTAATGCTATATTTTAAAATTAAAAAGGAGTTTCTCAATTTGTCAGTATTAAAAAAAAAAGCAGAGGAGTTGCAGATGATGACTAACATTTTATGTGGTGCATTGGAAACGAAAGGTATGAATGTTAATGTAAGCAAGACGAAAGTTATGGTGTTTGAAAAAGACGATAGTATGACTGAATGTGAGATTTTGATTGCGGGTAAGAAAGTCGAACAGGTAAAAGAGTTTGTATATCTGGGATCGGCGTTTACGAAAGATGGGAAGTGTGAAAGTGATATTGAAAGAAGAGTGAATGCAGGAAATATGGTCAATGGGGCGCTGCGCGCCTTTGTGAGCAGTGAGAAGGTGTCAAAGAAGGCGCGTCTGGCTGTCCACAGAGGGGTGCTCGTTCCAACATTAATGTACGGTAGCGAAACTTGGGTATGGCAAAAGAAGCATGAAAGTAGAATAAATGCAGTAGAAATGAGAGCGTTAAGGAGTATGGAAGGTGTATCACTGAAAGATAGAATAAGGAACAGTGTGATAAGGGAACGTGCTGGTGTGAAAGAGGATATAGTGACTAGGATAGAAAAAAGTATGCTTAGTTGGTTTGGGCATGTAGAGCGGATGGATGAAAGTAGACTAACTAAACAGATATATATGGGGAGTGTGAATGGTTTCGTTGGGAGGGGAAGGCCTAGACGGACGTTCCGAGACCAAATAGGAGACGTTTTGGAAAAAGGTCAGGTCAGGAGTACCCGAAACCGACGAGCATGTATGAAGAGACTGATGACTGTGGAGGAAGCGAAAGAAATATGTCAGGATCGTAGCAAGTGGAATAAAGTAGTCTCTGCCTACCCCTGTGGGAAAGAGGCGTGACGGTATGTATGTATGTATGTATGTAAAAAAAAAAGCTATACCCAACTGGTAAGTAACCAAAAATCAATGACGCATTTTCATTGGAATGGTGAAAAGTGATAGATCAAGTTCACTAATAAAATATTCTAGTAAGAATTACTTGTATTATTCATGGCTACAGGATCAGTATGTTTTATAATTTTTCAGGCACACTACACATAATATGTGTATCTATTTGAAAATTTTGAAAATTTATCTGATGGATTTTATTATTCACATACCTACTTTTAATTACATGTATCAACAAATCTAACATTTTCTGAAATCAACACTTACAAAAACTGTGTATGAGTTATTTTATTCCTTAAAAAAACTGCCTGTATATTATAAGTTTCTGTTTTAAATTAAATTAATTAATGTTTCAGTCGGTATAGTTCCATACGCAACCAGAGTGAGAAGTTGCTTGAGCTTCTGGAGCTGCCTGCACTGATGCGCGAGGCTCTTTCATCTGAAGACTATGAGAGTGCTTTGGACATTTTTACCTTCATTCGCAACCTGTCCAAGAGGTATTCAGAGATTCCCTTGGTGCAGGTATGTTTATGATTATGACATTGGTGCATTTCCTTTTGGTTGTAATTACTTGATCCCTACTAATATTATAAATGTGAAAGTAACTCTGTCTGTTTGTCTGTTACCATTTCACGCTTAAACCGTTTGACCGATTTAGTTGACATTTGGTATATAGATAGTTTGAGTCCCGAGGAAGGACATAGGATAGTTTCTGTCCCGGAAAATTGCATAGTTCCCGCGGGATAGCGATAAGCAAATTCTGTGCAGACAAAGTCGCGGGCAACAGCTAGTTGACAATAGCTTGAAAAATGTTCTGATTTTTTCGCAACTAGCCACGTCTTTGTTTACATAGAATTCTTTATCGCTATCCTGCTGAGACTATAAAGTTTTCCAAAATAAAAAAACTTGTGTGGCTATAAACTATCTGTGTGCCTTTCATCAATATCCATCCAGAAGTTTTAGTTTGAAATAGTAACAAATCCACAGAGAGATGTTTATAAACTATAGTAGTAGGAAAGTATCAAATTTATTTTTCCTTTACAGAATACAACATCTGAGATAATGACACTTTGGTTTGAAACCCTTTACCATCTGTTCAATCAACTTCGATATGACTTACCATTGCCTCAGTGCTTACAGGTATTTATTTAAAAACTTTTTTTAGAATAAATAATGTTCAATATAGCTACGAGTACATATAGGGTGTCTCATAAGTGGTAGGACAAATTTAAGGGGGATTATAGGCGGGGAAAAATTACTCAAGTAAATGTCTCACATTTAAGTAATATTTCGAAATCAAATTTTGTCTCTTCTATTTCACTCTTTTCAAGCTTTGGCCTCTCTTGGGGAATAAAATTTTGTGTTACTTTTACTAAGGTAATTTTTCTATATTTGATAGATGACCTGACTTGTCCTACTACTTACGGGACACCTGCATATACAAGTATTAGTTCTGGAAATATAATTATTATTCAATTAAATTGTTCATTTATTCATTCTGTAGATTCTAGGCTATCTCCGAAGAGCCAACACAGTATACAGATCAACTGAAGATGAACAGAATATTCCATTTACTGGAAGCAAAGCCAATACCTCTGACGGTCTGCACTTGCACTTTCTCAAAGCAAGAAATGCCTGGTTTGAAAAAGCTTTGGAGGATGCCAAAAATACAGAATGTAGGTGATTTTGACTAACATTTATAGGGGACATGAGTCGTTCATCCCTTCCGCACACGTTGACTAGTAGAGAAAGAGTTAAATGTTTATTTAATGTATTCAGATCGCTGTTTCTCATGAACTGTATTCATTTTGTTAATAGCCAGTGAAAGGATCTTAAGAAGAATAGTGGAGCTGCACAGAATTCACCTTTTCAATGTCCTCACACAACACAAGTCAATATTTCTGCCTGACGCTCACGAATCTAGGGCTCGGGAAGACGAGTTGAACGGAACGAGTGCCCTCTCTTGTTGGTTAAAACAAAAGGTAAACTATTGCTAGCGGCACCAATTTTTCCGGACAAAAGAGCCGGCAACACTCTTAATGCCCTATGTTATGAGTGTCTATGGGTGGTGGTGATTGCTTATTATCATGTGACCCTCATGCTCGTTTCCCCCCAAGCAATAGTACAACATGCATAGAATTTGCAATAGCCATATCTTATAATTTCTCCGTAACTTGTAATAATTATCAGTTCTTTTTTTAAATTTATACCTTAACTGGTTTTTTATGCGGCTGGTAGAACCTTGTGCAAGGTCCGTCTGGATCGATGCCACCATCTTCGCTCTTGGGAAGTGTCGCTGTGTCCCGGCGTGGAGAGTAAAACAACCGCCGGTGGAATTACTGGCACATGAGGTATTCCATCTAAGCCCAGCTGGCAACGCGTCTGCAATCTTCTGGTGTCCATGTGTGGTAGTGATCACTTGCCATCAGGTGATCCACTTGCTCGTTGAAGACAAACAGGCATGAGCACAAGAAATAGCAATTTAGTAGAGTGAAGATAAGCTGAACTCCATCTAAAGCAGTGGTTCCTAACCTGGGTGTAAAACGGAGATTCTAGGGGGGTAACACGGGATGGCACGAAATAGTATTAAAATAGCAAAAACAAAATAATAGTACGGTAAACGGTAGCACGGCGCTCTCATGCGCGCGGCTTTTCTTACTAGTTGCCTAAACGTACAATTTCTTACATAATAAACATATTTTCGTTCGAATTTGTGTGGTTTTCATTATTTTAAATTAGCTAGGGGTAAACTCAATTCCCATACTTGTTCACAGGGGTAGTGACATTGAAAAGGTTAGGAACCACTGATCTAAAGGAAACTTCCGTTTAAAAGTTTTTTTCTAGCTACAGCGGTTTAATGAAAATAGCCGTTATGGCCATTTAAATAATAGAAGTACTTAATGCGCCTCCTTTTTTAGCAACAACTACAATAACACTACATTAAAGTTTTCTTCCATTCTTCCAGGTTGAAGTACTGGCCTACATTTTAGACCAAGACCTTCAGAGCGAGGACGAGTCCAACTTCGAATCCTTATTCAACCAGTGTATGTATCTCTGTCTATCTTTTGGACGTGTTGGTGCAGACATGAGATGCACTCTGACTCCGCTGTTTCGTAACAGTCTGCTTTCGCAATTCCACAAAGGGCTGGAAAGGGCAGATGCCCACTTCGAAAACCAGATACGGTCGTACAAAGTGCCTACTATAAAGAATGTACCGCGACCCATCAATGAAAACACTGCGTCTGGGCCACCAGAGAGTCTATTAGACTATTATCCTTTAGCAGAGTATTGTAATGGTATGTTAATTGTTCTTAATATGTTGAGGGTAACAGCGCCTTTGAACATAGTTAAAGAAGTCTATAACGCTTATAGAAATTCCTTCAACAAAGCTGTGCAGGTATTAATGACGTTCTATCAAAGAGAACAACAAGCTTTTACAGACGTCGAAAGGCAAAATTTCGTTTCGCTTTGCGTTTGTTTCATGGAGGACTTTGTGCCGTATATATCGAAATGTCTGTCGTCGTCGTTCCCGTCGACTCAGATATCTGAATTGCTTGGCGTTACCCTGACCGTTTTACAAGAGAGCAAGATTCTGCACATCGACCAAATCGCAATATGCGAGCCCCTAAACAGTATTACTGGACTTACAAGCAGTTAATTTAAATTCCTGTCTATTTAATGTTTATAGAAATAAAATAATATAGATATAGAAAATGCTTTTTATTATAAAACTTAGATATTCAATATACGCTTATGTAATAAATGTTTGTAAGGCACTGCCTTTAACAATTATTCTAACAAGTATTTCACTTAATACATACAATATTGAGGAATGTTTGATAACAAAACTTAAAGCTTTACGATTTCAAAGGAGTGAATCTTATTTTCTTCACCCTTGACTTTCCCTCCTCGTTTCTCGATACCTCATAGTAATGAGAGACTTTGTCAACATTAGCGAGAGACTCGATAAATTCCTTGTCGTGTGTAATAATAATGAACATGAAGTTATTTTGCGTCATTCGCTCCTGTACTATTTCACCAAGAGCTGAGCAGAGGCTCCTAACATTTTCTTGATCCAAATTAGTCGTAGGCTCGTCTAGCGCTAATATACCGAACCTGGAAACAAATTTATTTACATTTATTTTGATTAAATATCTAAAGTAAATTTTAAATTGGAATTTATTAAATACACAACGCATTTATCGAAAGCTAAAAATATAGTCTATAACATCAGCAGCCTCATTCGTTTATTGAATGACGATAATGAAAAATTGTATCCGACTGCAGTGAAGTTCAAAAGGAGGGTAATGTGTTTGACGAATATAAACTGTACTAAGTTAAAATTTTGTTTACAACTTTAAGTACGATTAAAGATGAATATAGTTACGAACGTACCGAGAACTGAATGTTTCAGCGAGAGCTAGTCTTATTATAAGACAAGCTAATACTTTTTGACCGGCGCTGCATCGACCTCTCATGTCAATTTCAGCTCCATTCTTATTTTGTACAACTCTGAAAAAACAAACAAAATTAATTTAGATAATTACGACTGCCAACATCACTGAACCCTTATATACACTACAGTAACAAGTTAAATAGTGTAAAATTCAAGATAGACGTGTTGATCAATGGGTCTGTAGTCGGCGGCTATTCAGTCTTAGCTGGTGTGTTCTCACAGAATATTATCAGGTCCAGATATTATTTTCGCACTTGCAATATTAATTAAAGTAGTTTACCTATAATCATATTTGCGTCTCTCCATATCAGCAGTCATGGTTCCTTCAGTCTTAATTTCAATGTATTCGATGTCGTTCCCTCTGTATATTTTACGCCACATTTCTCTAGAATAGACAACCATTGGAGTCAAATCTCAATTTTGTTCAAATATCGATACAAAGAGTCCAAAACAGAGAGAGATTTATATTACCTTATAATAAGATTAATGTTCTCCATTTTTTCCCTATGGAATTCCATAAGACACTTTTCCAGTGCTACAGAATACTCCTTGATGTCTTTGTCAAGCATTTGATTGACTTTGAGTTCATAGAACTTTTCTCTGTATTTCTTCTCTACATCCTTATTCTGGGCCTTTTTTAGTTCTTGTCGGTTGATTTGGAGTCTTTTCTGCGTAAAAAAATTGCGTCAGTTCCAAACATAGCAAGAAATCATAGGATACAAAAAAAATTGGACGCAGGCTCTCAGAATTTAAAAATATTGAAAGTTAAATAAAATCTTGTTAAATTATAATTATAAAAGATAAAAAATGATTTATTGCCACTAACAACAATTACAAAAAAAAAACATTTATGATACGTTTTATTATGATGCGTTTATAGCAGGTTTAACTTTATGCAGCTAAATGTCTCTTCAGTTGCACAGTGTACCCAACATCCGGTACGGAAGCTACCGTTTAGCGCTCACCTTTATTTCATTAAGTTCTCCTTCCGTGGTAGCTTTCTCTCTTAACAACTGCGTGTGTTTATTGATCAAAGGACCCTTTTCTGATATCATATTCATATTCACGCCACTCATTTTTTCGCTAATCTCGGCCAATTCTTTTACAGATGCTGCAATTTCACTTTGGGCCTTTCTTAATTTAAGATTGTCGCCCAAATCTCTTTTGTATGCCTGTAAAATAGGATTAGTTAACAATTTAGTGCTAAGATAAACAAAACCTGAGATCAAGACAGGAAAGTTATTTTAAACAGTTAAGTACCACACTCTTTTATAAGGCAGCCTTTTTAGCGCGACAAAAACCTTACAAAAAAGACTTAAAAGGATTATAGCATAGCAGCTTTCAGAAGTTACCTCTTGCTTCGCGAGTTCATCTTTCAAAGAGTCGATTCTCTTCGTAAGTGTATCCCTATCGATCATAATACGTTTTTGCTGCTCCATCAACCTGTCGTTAGCTAATTTAATTTTCTCCATTTCACTGGGAATGTTTTTATCTTCATGGTTTTTTATTTCAACAATAATTGCTTTGACTTTATCAAATGCATTCGTTATTTTCGTAATGAAGCTTCTCTTAGCGTCAATAGCATTCCTGAAAGTAAAAAAAAAATGATTGCTTAAATTAGTATTTTAATGAATTATAGTTTGTTTGTTCAAATAGTGAGCGGCCGTTACAAAGACATGGCTATCTCATTCCGAAGCCAAAGCCAAAAAGCGACAATTATAATGTAAAAATATAAATTACCTATTCTTCTTAACAATATCAGTCTTAGCGTTTTCTTTCTCTTTTAATTCCGTTTTAAGAGCCCCTGTGGACTCCTGCAGCTGTTTAAGTTCCAACGTAAACTTATCTCTGTTTGATTCCAACTGCTTTATTGACTCTTGCAAATTATGCAACTGTTGTACCTAAAAGTAAAAAAATAGATGTAGATGATAACTAATGTTGATTCTCAGACTCGTCTTATCAATCTTCTAATATTTGCAATCCACCATTAAAAGTACTTTCAAAAAATAAATAAATCGTGGTTGAGGCTATCGAGGCCACTAAGCGTGCTACTGTTGCCATCGCTTTTGCATCTTTCGCGCTAGTCTATCAGCTTTCAAAGGACTTGGCGCTAAGGCAGTCGCTTACTATAATAACGTTATCAAAATCATAGAATAGGCAGAACGTTGAAGTAGCTCAATGTCTATTGTTAGGCGTATCTTTTACCTTCTTCTGCATGTTGAGGTGTTCCTCCTTCAATTTGTTTTTGGTTTCGGCTTTTGATTGCACCTTCTTGGTATGCGCATTGAATTTGTTCTGAGCGGCCTTAACGCGAGCCCGCAAAGTGCTGATTTTCTGACGTAAATCGGTCTGCTTCGCCGAAGCCTCATCTAAGGTAAGGTCCGATTCGAATCCAGAGCACTGAGATTTGATCACTTCAAGCTAAAATCAAAGATAACGTACTCGTTAAAAAAGGTATGTATCTGAAATACAAATTACGAGTATGATTATTTGAAAAATGCATTACGTTTTTGGTGATATTGTTGATTTCTTGGATCATCTGGTCCATGAGTGGCATGTGCCCAGCTAACTGTTTGGCAGTCTGTAGCTTCTGTTCTGGTTCCATTAGAGACATAGACAGCTCATCTCCTGTCTCTGTTAAAGTCGATATTTGCTGAAAGTAGAAAACATTTGATATATTGGCTTTAAAAAAACATAAAATTCTGGCGTTTAGCGGAGTAGAAAACTCCTAGGAGTTAAGAATATTTTCTTCTGCAATACCTGCACATAATCAAAACATTTATGACTCCAGTGCTAATTGTAGAGGAAATAAAAAAATATGCATGTAACTACCTACACTATTAGTATACCGTTTGATTGAAAAATTAAAAAATAGAAAGCTACAGTACCCGGCCATAAAGATTGCACGTCGGTCTTTGGAAAGAGACAATTGGCGTCACGTAAGTTAGAGCGAAACAACGCTCTACAAAGCTGAAATTTGCCGAGAAGCCCCATGTGCAATCTATATTGGTTTTACTTTTTACCTAGTTTGGGGGTCGGAATTTTTGACACTTCATGTGACTTCTCGGTACATTTTGATAGTCCCTAAGTACTGTACTTTTTTATTATTATACCTATGGCCGGTGCTGTAGATTATTCTTGAACCTGACTAACATGAGCTACTTTTACCCCGAAAAAGTACAAAGATCCTGCAGGGCGCTGACACCTGGCCGATTCGTTTAAAAGAAATGTACACACAGCAAAGCTATTCGGTAAGCAGGATAGATACGGCGCGAGCGTGCGTAGGTGCTTACCTGATTATATTGCCGTGTGTACCTAGTTAAGGGTTTTCATTAAAACAAAAGTGAATTGATTCATTTGTGTTACGACTTTTTCACCCATATTGCATTAAATTAAAATGGTCGTAATACAAAGGAATGTATAGTACATTTATTTAGAAAACAACTCAGCTATAAAGCAGTTGTCTAGTAAACCTCCCATGTGGTCTATGGCAACAAGTATCTGATCTAAAGGGTTTTTTCAAGATATTTAAATAGAGCATACCTTATCAACATCACTCAATCTCTTCTCTAATTCCGGTATATCCTTCTCTTTTAGTGATTGAATCTTTTCATTCAATGATTTCATGGTAAGCAGTTCATCCTTCTTTGCAGATGCTCTTTGCAATTCTTCAGTTACCTTATCCAATCTCGCCGGAATATTCATAACTTGAGTAGTTAGTTGATCATCCAAATCTGTTACCTAAAAGAAAAAAAAACTTTAAAATGGAATTTAGTATGAGAATAAATAATCAAATTAGAAATGACAAATTACTTACATCAGACTCTGAATCAAATCCACGATTGCAAAGAGGGCAGCAGTTGTTATCTTTGAGCTGCCTTTTGTATTTAGCGTTGATAAATATTGTAGATTGCGCTAAATTTTGTTCTTCCTGTAAAGTCAAAGTTCCTATTATTGATGTGGACGTAACCTAATATTCGAATCGAACCCGGATCCTCATAAATCCGACATGCACTCTAAACCACTACACCACTTATAGTTAGCAGGCAGGGGAGTCTTCTAATTCTTCTATATTGGTCTGGGAGTAAAGTAAAAACATAGAATGTACCAGTTGCATCTCCCGCGCAGCTAGTAAAAGCCCATTGAAGGAACGGCCGAAAATCTTAGGAATCATGTTATAGACGATGAGGCTGGCAACCCATCACTATTTTGATGCCCCTTTCCACCTATAACCCCACAATCATGCTAAATGTGGCCTTTAAGTCTTGTTATCTTGGGCTCTGTCTACCCCGTAAGACGTGATTTATGTATATATACAACAATCCCTTGGCTCCGAAGCAGCTAGTGCGTTACGGTAGACCGTGGCTTGATGTAACTTTCGGTGTGCACTGTGCACATGTGATTACTACGAGCATGCGAATTTTGTCGCCAAGAAAAAAAAGAAGAAATATAATACACAAACCTGTAATTTTTCAACGGTTGTATTAATCTTAGCTAGTGTAGCCTCGTATGATTGAGTGCCACACGCCTTGTACATCTGATCTTCTGCTTTAGTTAATTCACTGCGACGCTCGTTGAGCTTCTCCCGAACATATTTCCTTTCCGCTTCTTGACTCGTAATCTAATAACAAGCACAATGTTTACGTATAGTCGTGTGAACAGTTTTATTTAAAATTTGTCATTCCCGAATATAAAAATCACTGCCGAAAACATTGAATCATAATTTTACCTCTAATTGATTTTCTTTAAATTTTTGCTTCAATGATTCCACCTCGGCTGACATTTCATAATCGAATTTATTCACGGATTTGGCGAAATCTTTCTCAGGCATACGACCGAGTAACTCCGTGATGGCAGATCTGTGCTTATTCTTTGATAGCATCAGCTGTTTGTCCTTCTGTTTCAAAGATTCTTCAACCATGTCCCGTTCTTTTAACTTCGCGCTTTGCTTTTGTAGTTTAGTTACCTGAAGAAGGAATTATTAGCACTTTTAAGTATAGGTATAATTTTAAGGTCAGTCTACAATCCAATTTAGTTTGTTAATATCATTTTGGAAATCACGCTCAAAAACTGTCGGAAGCAAAAGCGTGTATTCTGTAGAATTTTGGTTCAGTCGTGTTTCGACCACGCTTTGATAACAATGTATATGTCTCTTTCGCACCGTAATCTCAAACGCTTGAGATCAAAGGAGACAGACAGGTTTCTAGCGCGTGACGTCAAATAGTACAAACAATTGTAGAGATTTACATTTACCTTATCATTCAGTTGTTCGAGTTCATGTTCATGTTGCTCAATAACTGTTTCATCGCCATTCATTTCCTTTTGACATTCTTCTGTGTTTAATTCTTTCAATGTTCCTTCATATTCACTGTAAATTTAAACAGTGCACATTTTTTTTTTACAAATTACGCTGTTTTTATATATGCGTGTTCTGCCGGCAACACATTATTTATTAACTTTTAACAAGGGGGAGCCCATTAATTACGCGAGGCGTTTAGGCGATATTTCAAACCCCCCCCCCCCTCATTGTGAAATGCCGTGTAATTTGACTTGACCGCCCCCCGCACTCAAATCTGACGTGAGATTTAAAAAAAATAGTATTTTAATATAGTTTATTTTATAAATTAATGTGAGCTTGATTGCCTTAGATTAATAAGAAAACCCTGCCACCTGCCACTTGCCTGGAAGAGATCGCTCTGTAGCGATAAGGCCGCCTATTGTTACCTTGTAATATTCTGTATACCTTTTTTCTGTTTTGGTTGTTATATGTGGTGTTCAATAAAGAGTTATTGTATTGTATTGTATTGTAAACAACCTTGTTTATTCACATAACCGCGACAAACGTTATTATGTAGGCTTTAGCAGTATTTGGACAGTTAAACGTATTTTACTTCATTTATAACACATTTATCTCGCCATGTTAGTTTCTTCTGAAGGAAAAATAAATACACATATTTGCCGAGACACCCCCTCCTCCCCACAGGAGATAGGGTGAAATTCAGCACGCCCTCCCCCCTTAACGCCTCACGTAATTTATTATTTAACATTAAGAAAATAAAAGCACAGTATATTTTTAATTCCATGCTGACACATGATGTCTCCTTTTTTTTAGAAATACGAAACTTACTTACTCCTCAGCACATTTGACCTTCCGTTCCAGTTCTTGCAATCTCAACTTAGATTCATTTGCATTTTTAATTTCTTTTTCCATTTTAATAATATCATTTTTCACAGTCTTGATATCAGATTCTTTACTAGATATTTTTTGTTCATGACGGGACTAAAAATAATAATAAAGCAAATTGAAGCATGTATGTAGAGGCTTTAGGCTTTTTAAAAGTCTAATTTCTTTAGTCAAAAGTAGCTTAAGAATAATACATACAAGTGCCTCAATACTGGCATTGACTAGCAACTGATGTTTGTTTTCCTCTACATCGGCCATTGATTTAAGAGACTCCAAGTCCTTCTGTAGTGTTTTGATCCTTTCCGTTACAGATTTTATAACTGAATCAGCCTCTTCATTTGTTTCTATCTGTGAGATTTCAATTTCTGCAACATAAGTTTAAAATGTTAAGTAAAGCTAAAACCATGGCTGATCAATCATTTGTATTATTACTTGTTAGAGCGCAACTTTCCTTGTATAATGTACTGTACTTACACTCAGGTTTTAGGTTTTAAGGGTGAAATCAATTTTCTTACCAGCTAATTTTGCAGTACCCAAAATCATGTTATTCTTCTTATCTATGCGATCTTGGTTCTGACTCTCCAGCACTATTAATTTATTGAACTTCAATTCATTGGCTTGTTTTTGATTGGCAATTGTTTCTTCATCTTTATTGAATGAAAAGTTTTTCTCATATGACTCGGCGAGTTCCTTTTTTTTCGCTTCAGCTGTTGTTTCATAGTTTGCTAAAATAAATAAATTAAGGCTTCAGCTTTAATTAAATTCACTTGATTGCTAAAAAATATAACATCAACAAAGTCGCTTCCCACCATCTTTGTGCAATGGATTTTAGATATCTGTAGTCTGTATTAATAAATACCTATAGTCTCCTGCAGTTCTGTTGTGGATCCTTCAAATATTTTCTTGATAGCTTCCTTTAGCTCTAGCTCTTGAGTTTGGTTATGCTCCAGCCTGTAAAACATAAAAACATCTAATATTGACATTCTCTAGGCATATCATATGACAGCTAAAGATATAAACTGAGAAAACAGTACCTTGTTTTTATCTTCTCACGCTTTGATTCAAACGCAACTAAATTCTTCTGTAATGTCTCAATTGCTTTCAGTTTTTCAGTGATGGGATTTAATTGTTGTGTGATTTCAGATATCTTAATTTCAGCTTCAGATATGCGAGATTCATCATTGATAACATTCAGTTTTTTCTTATCTAGTTCTTTTTTCTGTTCAGTTAAGTATTGTACCTCTTGCTCTGAAATCAAAAAACCATTAATATTTGTAATTTTCGTGTTTGCCAGAAACTTGCCGTTTTGATTTGAAAGTCAAAGTTGACACGTACCAAGCAGCTTTATACTAGACAAAATATCTTTACGATTTTTTTTCAAACGGTCAAAGCAGGCGCTGTATTTATCAGCATCAAATATTTCATCAAACCGTTCCTTAACTTTTTTCCCTTCATCTAGAGGCCAGCTAGCATCTTCTTGGTGGCAGAATATTACAGAATTTAGGATAGCTTTTGAAACACCTGAAAACATCAACAAAGTAGTATAAAACCTTTTTTAATAATAACATCAGATCAGATACAAAAAAATTCAATATGAAGTAATTTTTTCAACTTGTACGAAAATTTGTTAGTACAAAAAATTATGAAATAATATGTGCTGAATAACAAACACACTAATATGAAAACATCTACACATTAATAAAACCAGCCTAGTATTCATATTTGGTTAAACTACTAAAGGGGCAGCTAAGACTTGTTTTCTCAAAAGTTAACCATAGCAATAAGTAAACAAAATATTTTTTGTTCATTGATATGGACCTGTGCAAAGTTACGCCTTATTCAGTAAAATATAGCCAAGAAAAATCACCACCACCCTTATGATTATTCAAAGTACTTAAGTAATTCAAGAAAACTAAACGGGGTTTTTCAATAAAAAATCTACATCAATTATTTAAATTGGCATTGAAGTAGTTACCAAGTTCCTGATGCATTACTGAATCCAAGTCTGCACACCTTGACGAGATGTCCTTTACCTGTCCATTTTCATCAATTACTGATAGGAATGAATCTAGTGTTTTGAATACTGGTTTCTTCTTTGCCATACATGTCACTCTCATCGATCGTGATACTTCCAACTGTTTGTCATTAGCATTCACTATCTGAAAGTTAGATTTCATTGTTTATTGCTATTGCTATACATTATTTTGATGTATGTGAAAAAGACGTATCACTCGTATATATTTTTTTCAAGATATAACATACCTCCAAATCCTCATAATCTAATTTAGTATAGTAGTAGTTTCTTGAATACAGTGACAATCTTAGTGTATTTGCTGTACAGTGAGTAAAAGCAACAGAAACCCAAGATCGGGCCGGCAAATAATGTTAAGCTAACCTCACCTTAAGTTTCACCTGTCCCAGAACTTCAGTTGTTCTATTAACTTTTGTGTCGTGAACGAAGCATTCGTTGCGACTGCCCGGCGGCATCTGCCCCGTAATTGCATAGCGAATAGATTCAATGATCGTCGTCTTTCCACATCCATTTTGTCCGAGTATAAGAGTCAATGGTTTTTCGAAGGATACTCGTTGTTCGTCATTTTCATCTGGTCCAAAACTGCGGATACCTCTTACTGCTAACGATTTAATGCCTGCCATCTATAACACCGATGTTTAGGGGAAATGTTAATTTGTATCGGGCCAAGACGAGCAACATCAAAATTTAACGAATACGATTAGGATTAGGAAAATCAACTTATTCAAGCTCGGACATGCAACGCGATAACGCATAGACAAATATTAACTGTCAAACAAAATCAAAACTTTATAATGCCGGTAGCGCACATGTGTTCAAATTTCAAAGAGAATATAAGTTAACAATAAAATCATTTGTTAGTTTTTTAGCTCTAGTAGGCATTCACTTGGCATTCACACTTGGCGTTCAAAGAATTATAGTTCAGGAAATTTGAATTGGCCGTTTTTTATAATAAGTTCAAAAATGTTGTATTTTGCAAAGAGGAAATGTTCGACAGTAAATTATAAATTATTTCCTCGAGTGACAAAATGAGCAGAATAAAATAAAAGACAGTCGTCTCTATATTTTATGCTTCGGTTGAGTACCTACAACACAATATATTTAAATTGAAATAATAATGAATAATTTGATGAGGTATTGTTAGTAAATCATAATTCAATCTTGTTAAAATGTGTTTAATTAAATAAATTGATATAGTAAAATTCACCTAAAGCTAAATAGAAGATGAGATAATATTTGCATGCCAATTCATTTAGTGTTCATGAACACTTCCGGACCGCTTTTTGTCACGTGTAGGTAAAGCGAAATAAATTATTTCATATAATTTTATCTCACAGGACGCAGTCAAATGTTACACTAGGGCATTGACGTACTATCTTAACAGGACTGAGTACTCTGAAAATTTGTATTTACGAAAATGAACCATATTACAACGTAGGAAAGTATCTTTTTGTTTTGCGCTTTACACATAGGCTACTCTGTGCTGAGAAGGATAGAAGAAGGAAGGATTGTGTCTCATTATTTCATCTTGCCGGCCTAAAAAAATCCGTCTCACGCTCTTATTAAATAATATTAGCGTAAGTGAGACGGCAAGATACGAAGTTCGAATTTAGCGTTTCGTTGTACAGGCCCAGCTTAGGTACATTGTTTTATAAGTTAACAGGATTCCTATGCCTACCTTCCGGCTTCAGCATCAAGTCACTTAATAAATCGATACCTTGTACTATTTGTATTATTTATTTCGTAATCCATCCCTAATCCCTCGAATTTTTCCATAGCCAATAAAAAACTTAAGGATTTATTTAAATTTAAAAATTGTATTGTCACCCTGTTAGAAAGGGACACGGTCCTCCATACTACCTATTTCGATCGGCTCCTTTTTCAGATGCGAGTAGTCAGTCCTGAATTCCTGATAGTACGTCTATGCAGTAAGGTCACTCTTTCATGTGCCTGGCAAACGTAGTGGTTATATTTTGTGCCTGGCCTGCGCCCTGTGTTTTGCCAATGTTTGCCAAACGTGTATAACCAGCATGAGTACGATGATTGTCTGTGGTCAAGTCAATTTTTGATTGACAGTGTTTTGTGAATGTTGTGGATGGATGCTGCGTCTCGTATTTTGTAATTTTGTTTTGTGAAAATTAGTACTTTAGTAGTAAACATATTTGTGTTGTGATTATCTTTACGGGATCTACATCGGAGCTATTCAAATATATGGTACATGTAAGTATTATTTACATTGGCCTCGATCGTGATTATTTAAACACATTTGTAATGCACGGCTATATTATATTTCATAGTAACGAACGACCTATATTTTTATCATCCAGTATATTGATTATATTACATTCCGTTGCAATTATCTTAGTATTATTAATACCATCTTCCCATATCGTGCATTGTTGTTGTGTGTGTCAGTATGAAGGCAAAATGATTCATTTCATGTAAGTACCCATTTGGTTGCAGATGTAAGTGCAACAGATTGTTACTTAACTATAGTTTATAATACACACATAATATTTTTCTGTAATGGTAAAAACTAACATATTGTTAACATGTGTGAAATGATAAATTGTTTGGTAGATATTGAAGTATCTTAAAATAATATTTCTTTGTTTACATGTTGTAACAATCATCACTGACATTATGTTAATTTGGTTGATGGTTATCACGGTCAGGGTCATGGTCGCAACTCGTAGCAGTTGTAAGTGATACATAATATTATCTAATAACAAAGAATAGTGTTTATATTTTGGAAACCACTGGTTTCTGAAATTTAACTGATAATCCTTGCAAAAGCATACAGTCGGACAATTTTTTAAATCTCACATGGGAAAATATCACTATAAAGTGCTAAAAAATTGTGTGGAATTTTAAATACAAGTCGAATAGCTGAAAATCATTAAGTCAACTAGTTGAAAATCCAATAGACACATGTTTATCTCTTTCAAGTGATATTTCCACAGATGTGCTTACAAAACCTTGTGATGGGTGGCATTCTCTTAACCCGTTGAGCGTCCTGTGTGCACGGGTGTGCACACAACCGTTATAGGATCGCATCGCCCCGTGCGCACAAGATGCTCGACGGGTTAACCGAAGTAAATGAGTACTATGAGTACTAATAGGATAGGGAATCCAATTTAAAATGATAATAAGAAGAAAAGAATAATAAGTTATGAACCATCACTGTTCTATCATCTTGTAATTATGTATTGATTTATTAAGGCTATGAAGCATCTCATGTGTTGCTTCCCCTGTGTTATGAAAATCTACAAATGTGTCTATGGACCTGTTACCTTTCTAATTGCAACCATACACATCTCACTATGTGAGTTTATGGAGAAGCTATGTTAGTGGTTTTGTTTGGTTTATGGACTTGTTCGTCACACATGGGATATTATAGCGGTTGAGATGTCTCTCGGGCTTGCCCTAATATACAATTATAGCTGGCCAGTATAATTTCATAATTATAAGCTTTTTCTTCTTTTATTTGAGCTTTGTATGTGTTTGTTGTGAATAAAGTTTTTATCTATCTATCTGTATCACTATTAATATTAATAGTATTAACAGTGATATTAATTTACAAAGTTACAAAATTAGAGTAAATCTCTAACTTGATAATAATTATGTTTAAATTATAGTTTTCTATTTGCTACAAATAGCTAATCAAAACAAAGAACAAGTCCAAGTGAGATCTCATATATTAAAGAGTCCTGTTGAATCTTTGTTAAAATGGTTACCACAATTATTGCTAAGCTGCTAACACAAAACTGAGTAGAATTGGGAAATGAAGAAAATTGTTAGTTACATTCTTTTGAGTAAAATAAAGTATTTTTATATTGCAGGATACAAGAATGGCGTCCACTACAATGATTGAGACTGTTACCATCACTAGACCTCTCAAGGTGAGATTTATTATAATTTATAATTTTACAAAGCCTATTTTTTTTTAAAGATCATCTGCTAATATAATTGAAAACACAGACACTGTTTTGTATTTTTACACCGATTACTCGATCAATTGTGGAGCGATTTTCAAAATTCTTTTATTGTTTGAAAGAATATAGCTCCAAGGTAGTCCCATTGTCACCAAATTAGGATCTGATGATGGGACCCTCAAATTTTATAAGCACATCTACAGCGATTTTGATATTTTGACACCAAATCAAGTATTTACATTCAGAAAGTATAATTTGGTGGACCACCGTCAATTGGTTATTGGTGGGTAAACGCAGTTGCGTACTTTTTTCTTTTGAATTAAATAATAAATAATAAAGAATTTCGTTTATTTTTCGTTTTATACTTTTTAGTTTGTATTTCAATCTTGTTAAACCTTCTTGTCACTTATGTTAATATTAAACACCCTGGCTACTTTTGATACTATTGATTTATAATTTAGAATACGTTTTATTGTGTTCTATTATTGTGTCAATCACTTTGTCTCTGTACTCTCTTGCATACCGTTACGACTATTATACAATATTTTTAACCCTGCTCTGCTTATTTTACTTCAAGAGGTTATGGGCCCAGAGCCGCATTTTAAAAATATAGTTACAGTGCTAATTAAATTTCAAAAGTGCTATGAATTCTACAAATTCATCGGCGATGCCATCATTGTCGGCACCATCAGCTTCAACGTCAACGTCTACAGGATCCATCAGCTTCTCAAAACTGAACGGTAGGAACTACAGCACCTGGATATTCAGTCTCGAGTGCCTCCTTACTGATCTCGACCTTTGGGACGTCTGTGTTACACCCGTCGGCTCAGAAGCCACTGAGAAGAGGAAGGATGCAAAGGCCCGTGCAAAAATCTGCCTGGCCTGTGACGAAAATGTCTATCCTATTGTAAGGTCAGCGAAATCGGCATTTGAAACACTACAATGTCTCAAGAAAGCATATGCTGACGGCGGATTAACTAGACGTTTAGGCCTCATCAAGAAATTATTAGCACAAAAGTTCAACGGGAACATGCAAGAGTTCGTAAACAGCTTATTATCTACGCAACAAGAGTTACAAGGCATCGGAGCAGCAGTTGAGGACGAGTTCCTAGCAGTCATTATGCTGGCGGGACTGCCAGAGTCTTACAAGCCACTCGTCATCACACTGGAGCACGCGAACGTCAATCTCACATCGGAGAATGTGGTGACAGCTCTCCTCAAGGAAGACCTTAGAGCTGTACCCACCACACCCAGTACCCTTCAAGGACCTGTCAACACCGCGCTACACGTCAACCCTTCTAAGAAAATGTTTTGTAAATATTGTAAAAAGTTAGGGCACGTTATTTCGCAGTGTAAGAGCATCAAAATTAACAAAAACAAGAATGTTTCGGCGGTCAAATCATTCAATACATCCGAATTCACACTTTCATCTTGTTTTCCTAACGATCCTCCCACAGGTCACCAAGACTGGTCATCGATTCTGGCGCAACTTCCCATATGAGTAACAAGAGAGTGGTTTATGAACATGACATCCCATTCTATTCCCATTACAGTTGCGAACAAGGAACAGATACTGAGTCATGGTAAAGGTACCGTAATGATGAATATTTCTCCTAACGTAAGTAAAATTAGCGACGTTTTGTACATCCCTGGCCTAGCTACTAATCTTTTATCAGTTAGCAAATTGAATCAAAATGGGTTGGATGTTTTGTTTACATCAGAAGGCGCGAGCATTTTTCCTAGCGGAAAATGTCAAGTGACAGGAACTGTCATTGCCACAGGCTCAAGCCATAAAGGCATGTACAAACTTGATGTAAGTTCCTGTACAGCCATGCTTTTGAAAGCCAAAGAGTCTGCTATGTTGTGGCATAGACGCCTTGGGCATATAAATGCCAAATGTTTAAACGTTTAAAAAAGTAAAAACGTAGGCATAGACTACACAGGTAGTTTAAACACAACTTGTGTTCCTTGTTTACAAGGTAAACTGTCTAAGAGACCTTTTCCGAACTCTACCAGTAAGTCGGATTGCGTACTGCAACTGATTCATTCGGACTTATGCGGTCCTATGAGTACGCATTCGTGGGGCGGAGCCCTTTACTTGCTAACATTTACAGACGACTTTAGTCGCAAAACTTTTGGATATCTTTTGAAAACAAAAGACGAAGTTTTTAGTAAATTTGTAGAGTTTAAACATTTAGTAGAAAATCAAACAGGTCATAGGATTAAGGTTTTTCGCTCGGATAACGGCCGTGAATATGTTAATCATGGTTTGTCAACCTTCTTTAAAGAGAACGGGATTATTCACCAGACCACGATCCCGTATACTCCTGAGCAGAATGGAATATCAGAACGCGCGAACCGTTCCATAATCGAGAAAGCAAGATCTATGCTCCAGGACTCGCAATTACCAAAGGCGTATTGGGGAGAAGCTGTGAACACAGCAATCTATCTGAAGAATCGGACGCCAACTCAGTCTCTCAACAATAGAATCCCAGAAGAGATATGGACTGGTACGAAGGTCAATCTGTCTCATCTGAGAGTCTTCGGTTGCCAAGCTCACGTTCTCGTACCAAAAGAAAAACGTACGAAACTTGACGCAAAGACACAAACGTGCATCTTCGTTGGCTACTCGACTGAGAGCAAAGGCTATCGACTCGTCAATCCCCAAAATCCTCGAGTAATTATTGTCGCGAGAGATGTTGTCTTCATTGAAGACGAAACTCGAGCAGATTCTAACCAAATTTCACCTCAAATCCCGACACCAGAATCGTCGCCAGATCCGACTCAAGTCCAAATACCGATCTTTGACCAGTCGGTTCCACCACCACAAATTCATATGCAGCCTGACATACAGACACCTATGTCAATACAGCCCGAACTTGATCCCCCGCAAGCTGAACCTCAACCTGTTCCTGAACCTGAAGCCATAGAACCAGAACCAGTACCTGAACGGAGATACCCGTCAAGAGACAGGCGTCCTCCTGCGCGGTATGTGTGTACTGTACAGATGACTTCTGAGTTGGAACCGGAAACGTACAAAGAGGTCACACAGCATCCTCAAAAGGATAAGTGGCTCGAAGCCATGCAGGCTGAATACAACTCTTTAATGAAGCATGGAACGTGGACATTAGTGGACAGACCCAAGGATCGTAAGACCACAAAGTGCAAATGGGTCTTCAAGCTTAAAAAAGACACAAGCGGACAAGTTGTGAAATACAAAGCGCGACTAGTAGCCAAAGGATTCACTCAAGTGGCAGGAGTCGACTACGGGGAAACCTTCTCACCGGTAGCGCGACTGTCCTCAGTGAGAATTTTAATGGCATTTGCGGTTGATTTAAATTGCCAAATTGACCACCTAGATGTGGAAACGGCATTTTTAAACGGAGATTTAGATGAGGAAATTTACATGGAGCAACCTGAAGGCTTCTCAACTGACCACAAACAGAAAGTTTGTCTACTCAAAAAGTCTCTTTATGGCTTAAAGCAAGCACCACGTCAGTGGAATAAAAAGGTATGTGACGCTATGTCCGCCTTATCGTTAACACAAGCCACAAATGAACACTGTCTCTACTACAGACGAGATGGAAACGACTTACTAGTCGTAGCAGTGTTTGTTGACGATTTTTTCGTCTTAAGTAACAATAACCGTCTGAAAGACGACTTTAAAAACGGTATTAAAAAGTTCTTTACCGTGAAAGACCTTGGTATCCTCAAGGACTGCCTCGGCATGAGAGTTATTCAAAAAGATGGTGCATTAACTCTCGACCAATCCCACTACATCGATCATTTAATCGATAAATACAACATGACCGACGCAATCTCGGTAACTACGCCCATGGAGCCTGGACTTAAACTTACCTTACCAGAGAAGGAAGATGAAATAGAAGTGCCCTATCGTGAGCTTATCGGCTCGTTAATGTACGTTTCGATTGGTACGAGACCGGACATTGCCCACACCGTCTCGTATCTATCACAATTCAACGCACATTACGGGGGGGTACACTGGAAGGCCGCCAAGCGAGTTCTTCGCTACCTCAAAGGTACCAAAAACATAAAACTTCGCTTTCATAAAAGCCAGGGCTACCCAGTAGGCTACGTTGATGCAGATTATGGGAGCAATATTCTAGATCGGCGATCCTTTACCGGGTACGCTTTCTTGATGAGCGGAGCACCTGTTTCCTGGGAAGCGCGCAAACAGCGCACCGTCGCGCTCTCTACCACGGAAGCAGAGTATATGGCTCTTGCAGAAGCCTGCAAAGAAGCCATATACCTGAAGTCACTCATATGGGAAGTATTCGCCATCTCACATCCCATAGTCATGCACACAGACAATCAAAGCTCCATCAAACTTGCACACAATAACACTTATCACGCACGCACAAAACACATTGACATTAAACACCACTTCATACGCGACACACACACACCACGACCTACACCTCAAATACATTCACACGAATGATATGATCGCCGACATTCTAACCAAACCTTTGGCTAAGCTCAAACACTGCAAATGCGCCAATTCTTTAGGTTTAAGTTAGTTAGCGTTCATAGTAGGTTTATTTTTTGTTTTATGTGTGTATAGTTCGTTATAGTTAGGTGTATATACAGGTTGATGTTTTTTCTTATGTTTGTGCTAGTGTTAAGTTTGTGTATAGTTTAGCTTTGATATGTTTTTACTTGTATATATTGTATATATACAGGGTGTTTATATTACGGGGGGGTGTTAAACCTTCTTGTCACTTATGTTAATATTAAACACCCTGGCTACTTTTGATACTATTGATTTATAATTTAGAATACGTTTTATTGTGTTCTATTATTGTGTCAATCACTTTGTCTCTGTACTCTCTTGCATACCGTTACGACTATTATACAATATTTTTAACCCTGCTCTGCTTATTTTACTTCAAGAAATCTTTTTAAACCAATGATTGTCTTTAAATTATAATGTAGTTTAGGTTCTAGGTGTTATTGTATGTAATTGTGTGTATTTCTGTTGTTGAATGATGCGTAAAATTGCACTCAATGTCACTGCACATACCTAGTTTAGGTATACACTCGCGTCACGCCGGCACTACATTTTGCTACTAATGTTAATATGGGTTAGATATAGTCTACCTGGGAATTCCTTAACCAAAGTAAGGTTCAATGTCATTATTTTGGCTTAAAACATCAGAGAACATTTTTACTTACAAGTGAACGTGCCAAGGCTCTTTTCTCAAGAATTAAAAAATCAAAAAAGTTTATTTTGCAAATAGGTCACCAAGGGCTCTTTTACGTAACTACCAGCGCTTTCGGAAAGACCATCATTTTAGTGCCAAATGAATAAAAACTTATTCCTCCGAGGAATAAAAGTGACGAAGCACTTCCTTGGTCAACTGTAAATGCGAGAACGAAAGAGAAGCACTTATCGTTTGTTCACGAGTTCATAGCAGCGGCGAGACAACGGTTAAAAGGCTGTAGTGCCGTCGTAGTGTTAGAATTTCAAGTCGTCTTTTCGTATTAGCATTTCGGCCATTGCATCTCTGTTGTCGGTGATAGAATAAATGTGTGCATTTGTTTTGTCTCCGAATATTCGGCGATTTAGCTTTTGCGCCTATGTTGTAGAACCCCTTGTGAACATTTCGCAAAATCCGTCTTTGTGCCTTGTCGATATCATAAAAGAAAATTCAATGCAAAACTTCAGCTTTCTCGGTTCAAGGGTGTGGGTGTGTTGATGAGACAGGCGCAATCATGCCTTTTGTTTAGATTAATAATAAGATGCGGCAAAGTTAAGCACTTCTCATTTTACTTTTTTTTACTTTGTGCGTATTAAAATATTATAATAACTCTAAACAGTTTAAGATCATGTACCGTCGCGTACCGCAATGAGTTTTTTTTATTGTTAAGTTCAGATAAATATACTCCACTCAGGCTGGAAGTATCAAAGCAAAATCACCTATTCATTTAATTTATTCATACACACATCGAGCTAAACCAAATTGAAGCAATTAGCTCTGATGCAATATTATCTTGAATAATGCATGACCATTCAATCAAGGTTATTGATATTTTGACACTATTAAATTGTACAAGCAAAATACCACGCAGATTCGCCCAAGTTGTGTACCAGGGAAGTACTTCTTGCGGCGCTCGCGCGAAACCCGAGTAGATACTTACATAACTAATGGATTAGTTACGAATGGGCTTATTTATTTAATAATGTCTCCTTGATCCAATTTAAAAAGCCTTTTACGCGTGCAATCTGCGAGAAAACTGTCAAGTGCAAGAAGCCCATTGTAGTATTGGATTAGCCTCACTGGCGGCCCGTTAGTGAAGCTTGGTATCGTGATGCAAACGCACGGCAACTTGACTGCGAGTTACCTCTGGCAGCCTGGGGAATTCGCGCGGCGGATGTTAGGGGAGCGACCCTCTCCCGTGCCCCCCACCAGGGAGCTCTGGCCGCCACAGCAGCAGCTCAGCATTAGCACCCTACACGTGGCTTACCTTCAAGATGAACCTTATACAAGACGTGCCGCCACGCTCCCATCACAACCCTATGTCCCCACTACGGTACCTGTCGAGTACGAACACAGACCGAGAGTTTGCAGCGTCGCTACTAACACTGAACCTCCACCCAGCCTACTCGACAGACTAAGATTCCTACTGAAACGCAAACAAGACGACGAAATAGTGGAAGCTCAACAACCGACGTCGGGCCGCCTCACTGCTGTCCGAGAAACCGCTATAGATTCTACGGAGGAGGAGAACCCTGCCAGAAAAGCGTTTAATGGCATCAAAAAAGCCATTTCAGGAGCTAAATATCGTATAGCGCCTGGTTCAGAGACAGTAGACAGTCCGAAGATTTCGTATGAGATGCCGAAACCTGGTGACAGGATGACGACCACCTTTGGAGCGCGTGAATCCAAGAGTTGGTGCAAACTGCCTTCCCGGGAAGGCTGTCGGCGACACTTGCGAACCATCGGTGACTGGTGTTCACGCCGCCCGCGCAGGCCCCCTCGCCGCCAGTCGCACCCCCCTCGTCTACAGATCACTCAGGTGTGATGACGATCAGAAGATAAATATCTAAGGACTTACTGTAGTTCAAAGTGTGCAATGAAAACGCGTCAATGTGTCGCTACAATGTCTTGTAACTATAGCAATTTATGGCTAAACAGTGTTTGCGTTGTAGAATGGTTGAAGTTTAAGTAGCGTTTTGGCTAATAAATGTGTCTCGGTAATCTGTGTTTTGTTGGTGCGGGAGGGGCGGTCGTAGCGGGGCGCGTAGGGCGGCTGGCGGCGGCAGGGCGGGCGGCAGTCCCGTGTCAGGCGTCGCGTCGCCCGGATCGCCCGCCCCAGCGCCGAGGTCCGCCCTATTGCGTACCCACACAACGCCGTGTCTTCCCAACCTGACACCCCTTTCGTACCTCTCTCATCATAAACATAGTGTCCAATTGAAGCCCTGTGTACTTACAGTTACAAATTCTAGCGATATTTTTAACTCCTTGGTGTGGAAAAGGTGATTTAAGTGTAGAATCACTGAACCGACGCGACCCAATGCGCAAATCTGACGACAGAACTCGGAATTTTTTGGTGGAATCTTTCTTCGTTTATTGATGTTTATGGCTGACACTCCTTTCTAATTAAAATTTTATAGACAACTTAGATCTCGTTTAAATCGGTTTTGACACACGTATCACAATGTTTTTTTTTCATTTGTTATTAATTGGTGTTTATTGGCTTATCTAATCAGATAAGACACCCAAAATATCAACTTAATTAGGTAATTTAATTACTGCAATTTGTAGGAATAGATTCCTAAAGTGTTTTTTACTGATGTTAAAAGTAGGAAGCAAGTAAAACGTACAAGTCTTTGATGAATTTGGTTCTCTCACGTGTTACATAGTGCTTGCCTCATACTCGTTCATGTTTGCATGCCAATATTCTGGTTAGACATGTCAGCGCACTTACACTATTTTTAAGACAATTTTTTACTTACCATGTCTAAAGCAAAATAAATTATTTCATTTCATTTCGTTTCTAGATCAGTAATTTAACCGACGTAATATTTCGTGTATATAGTCTATTATCACGATAATGTAGAATAAAGTCTCGTAAATTCATTAAACGGACACATCAGTCATGAATGGTAGCTAGCCGAGGTGTAAATAATTGTCTGATGATCTGATCAATTGGTAAATGCGACAGAACATATAATTATATGCTCAACTTAATTAATTCCTGGTTGAACAACAGACCCATATAACAGACAAGAAAATAAATACATGTTTGAATTCGAAAAAAATACACTGAAAGCATATTCGTAGCGTGTTTTGCTACTTCATCTTATTTGAAAAATGTAAGGAAAAAAATCTGTAAATGATAAATAGAATAAAATATAAAAGTGTCTATTTCTTTGGTATACCAACATACATTGATATGGTTACTTACAATAAGATATTCCTTAAACTTTTACAAAGAGGGCGCGTGTCTCAAATTAGTATCTATTACATTTTTAAACATACCTACTTACTTACTGTCTGTCATCTTAGAATAAAAACAAAAAGCCAAATCAGATTTTATTTTTAGCATCTATATTTAGGTATTTGGCGCCTTAACTTAATTAACTTGCGCAGTTTGCTTAATAAAGCCAGAAAGTGAAACGTGTGCTTCAAATGAGGCGTAAGTTTCATTTCACTTTCAACAACGGCTCTTCATCGACACGGTATACTTATTAATACGTATAAAAGTAAGTATTATATTCATGCGACGCGTCATTCTCACGACACTGTCTGGGCTTTCTTTAGAAATGCTCTTCACATTTGTTTTTATGTCTCATCCGGATGTTCAGAGACGCGCTACATACGTATGAAATGAACGTAGCATAGGTATGTGTAAACAGTTCTTGTGGAAAATACTTCTCCCTCCAATTTGGAGTTTGAACAAATAAATCAAGAATCGATACGGAAGCACGTTTGTTTTGATTAGTGATGTAAACAATGAACAGTTGACTACTGTCTGATTTTTAAAAATAAATGGATTTCTTAGTATAACTAACGCTCCACATGCTCAACCCTTTTGAATATTATTAAATTGATTTTAATTAGACATAATAAAACAAGTTTAGTTCAGATAGGTATTTGTATGAAATACATGTTACTCGTAAAAGTGCGTTCCACAGTTCCCATCAGATTACATCTTGACGAAATTTAAATGGGACGTTTTGCTTTAAATTTATCTCCTATCGATGTTTATGACTATTAATACGATTCACAGCGTGAGAAATAAATTAATAATCATTTTATTGTTTAAGAAAAGATGATAAATATCGTGTCGGATTGCAATCACTAATAGCGAGAAATAAATTAAATTAGTCCTAACTCACGAATGAGAATACAATTGCAAGATAGGTAGTTGACTTATATTAAGGTAGTTGACAATAAATTATGCTGTAAAACTAATGTAACAGGAAAATAATACATTTCGTTGCCCGAGACCAAAATGAGCAAGAAAAGGAAACAAAATCGCACGCAAAGAACGTTGAAAACGTTAGCAACGCAACTCTATCAGCGTTAAGTCTGTTTGTCACGACATTCACCCACCCCGGCGCGTTATTGTGTTTTTTCATTGCGTGTTTTATTCCCATATTTGTAGATAAAGTAATTTTTGTCCAGCGCGGCGCGGCGCTGTGACGCCAGCGGGCGAGGGCGACCTCATTTGGCGCGGTGGCTAGCCTTCCCCTACAACGCACGTGTGCTCCTTTCTGCTCTGACCTAAATTCTAGGAAAGTCATGCGAAAAGGGTGGCTAAGCCGCCTGTAATTTAACCTATGTACGTAAACACCAGTCAACCGCAGGGGTGAAGCTGATTTATAATCTCGTCACCGTAACCTTATTAAGTCCAGCGCTTAAAATACGTTAGCATTTTTCAACGCTTTTTACAGCGACCTCACTCCCATGTCAACGTCTATTTTCAAAGTTGTTTTTCAGGGCAACTTGAGGGCTTCCTGGGGTCCCCTTTTCTTTTTTATTGGCGTCATCAATCACCTTTCAATCAGTGATTTACTTAACCGCGGGCGGAATTTTTCTGTTGTGTCTGAGGCTCAATCGACAGTGACAAATTAAGTTCTATCGCTCACCGGCTTTCATGAGCCACTCCGCCGGTGACACGGAAGGAAACAAATGGACTTTATTGTCCTTTTCGTTTTGCATAATCTTGAAATATTAGGGTCACGATTGAAAGTCGATGAGCAAACTCTGCCTTAGGATAATTTTATAGGTAAAGCATTTTTTCTTTTCGTGTCCTCGTTTTCAAGTGATCGCCGGATAATTTCAAACTTGCAGTAACATAAAGCCTTCGTGGTTGGGGTGGATAAGCATAAGCTCTTTATCAACTATTCCACAACAGCACAAGTAACTTTTTTATCCCTCTCACTATCCCGATGCAGCTCACTGCATAGCATAATGTGGCCAACTAATTCAAAGCATGACCTTGCGCTACACATGATACTGCACACAATAGCTTATTTCAATACCACAGCAGCATCGAATTGATCCATAACGTCGATGGTAAAAGACACACGTTTGTACCAATTCGCATCGCAGCCGAATCAACTGAAGCACGTAACGATTTTTCTCGTTTGTTGCGACTTGCGATATTGTTGACTTCTGAACCAAGAGCAGTTAATAAAGGAACTGCATATGTAGCTCCAAAACAAGTGTCGCGACAAATCATTCTAGATTAGATACATGGTTATAATAGAGAGAAATGCCACAAGTGCCATAAATTACCTAATTTATTATTTCCTTCAGCCACTGTGATTAACATTAACCCAAAATTAAACCCCGCGGAATCGAAAAGTCTGATAGTGCTAGTGACGTGTGGTACTAGTGATAGTTGTGTGATGTGTTAAGTGCGACGTCTGTCGTGTGGTGAGGTGGCTAGGTAGCGGTCGCATGCCGGGGCGCGCGGGCGCAGTCCCGGGCGGGCTCCGCTCCAACCCGCGCGCCCTGCCGCCGCCGGTGCTGCCGCCGCCGCCCCAGTTCGCGACGGAACAAGACGAGATGCCTGCCAATCAGATTGCACAGGTGCTAATCATTTGCATTTTATGGATGTTGTTCAGTCAACAAACGTAATCTACAAAGGTCTCATAGGCAGCTACCGACGACAGATTGGTATGGGTATTATGTTTGCACACACTGAATGTTTAAGAGGGTAGTTTCATCGTGTCTCTAGACCAGAGTACTAGTAGAGTAGGTCTAGACTAGACAGTTCTTCCGTTCAATTGGCATTGTTAATTTTTTTTAAGCTGTGCTTTTAACACCTTTATTTTATAAAATGGACTATTTCAAGCAACTAATTTGAATATTATGCTTTTACGTAGCTTTGTTAATTAATAATAAATATTTTTTCGCTGTTTGATAATTCGTGAATTTAGACAGAATCCCAATCGCCTTCGTTCGGCTGGCTATAAAAAAAAACGGCTTTGTCTATGGTTTTGTCGATTTGACAGTGACATGTGACAGTTGCCATAGCTAAACTTTTTTTTTTTCATTTTTGTGGCAAACATTTGATGCTGGATTCTGTCTAAAAACCGGGTCGTTCGGTCAAACAAAGGTTCAAAGTACTTTTCCAAAAATATCTGCAATCATAAAGTATTTTTGAAATCGGACAAGATAAATCGGATAAATGATGGTTTTCCTCGAAATGGTTTTCGAATTGGAGCATACTAAAAAAAATGAACAATGCCAATTGTGCTAAACTGCGTAGCTAAGGGTGTGTATGATGACCATTGATTAGGATAGCCGCACATCTTTGATGGAAAGCTTCCGGTCGTTGTTGTGCATTTGGCAAATTAAACTACGAAAATCTATTAAGCAACATTGATGACATCGTTATGAGAGTCGAATTGCCTACTTTAAGTACAGACGCTTTATGCGCTTACCCGTGTAAGAAAGATACATCTGTCGCTGACTTTTTAAGCTGGTACAGCGACTTGAATGTATTTATCAAGAGAAAACTGCAAAATCGAGGTCTCTATGTGTAAGTCGACGTTATTATCTTCAACCAATTCGTAACACATTCCCAATCCACCGATACCTGCTATTTACGTACCTATGTAACAATAGAAATATCCTCACACCGACCTGCGTCGTGCGTGGTAATTCAAGTTAGACAGATAAAATATTAACATACCTAGTTGCTACAGGAAGAACACCGAGAAGATAGCAATAGCAAGATGCCATTAAAAAAAAAGTAAAGAAGTAACAGTCGTAGTTACTATGATATAATTATTATTATAGGACCACGTATTTTAACCAACCAGGAGCAGCATTTTGCGGGCCGACATTGATATTTGCTCTAAAAAGGTCTCATTTCCATAAACATGGTTTAAAAAATCCGTACAATGGTTGATGGAATTTTTTTTTGATTGATTTGAAACTTCGTTGTTTGATGCTTTGTGGTGGTTTGTTACATGCCCATTTAACCGTTCCCTTGTGAATTATGACTCACGTTATAGCAAAGGTAGGTTCAACTGTAACTGCTAATAGCAATTGATTGCTCGTATAGTTAGTACTACCACATCGAGGTTTGTATATTTAATAGTTGCAACGTTGTAAGTAGTTGAGTTTGCGGTCTGTTAGGCGATTACATTACTTACTAACTGCCGTACTTAGTCAGATTAACTTACTCTTAAGACCACCTACTTAGAAATCCTACGCCACATTTAGCTATCTGAGAAGGGGCGTCCGTAAATCACAACAAAACCAGCACGCACCTGCAAAGTTGTTCACTGATGTGGAACTACAGCCCAAGCCAGGATGCCTCTGCTGAGCAGTGGGACAAGTTTGGCATGTTGATTGAACCTTAACCTTATCCACCTATTTTGACCTTTGACTGACTTATCTTAAGACTCTAGAAAACGTTTCCCTATTCATTTAAAATAAAGTCGCCTTTTTATTATTTTTTCCAGTATTATTTTTGCACAACCTTCATTATTAACATTCAACAGTATTCTTAAATAAAGTTCAAAAGTCTGTTCATTAAAAATACTTACACGACATAAATGTTTTTGTTCTAAGGACACAAAGGGAAACAAAAGCGGGCAAAGTTAACTAACTGGTATAAGTAGAGCACAAAGAGAGGCACAATAATGACAATGTTTTGAACACACATATCATTGAGATGTTGCAATGCAACACAAAACTTGATAGAGCAGGTAAAGCTCCTCGTGCGAGTTTGTACCCATTCCTCCACTTCCTTTGTATTCCAGTTCAGTGTAACCCAAATGTATCTTGCTATTATTTACTGAGATTTAGAGCGCACTAACTTTAATTTAAAGCATCCTGGACTAGAGTTGGTGACGCAGACTGATAAATTGTCTCGAAGTTTAGTAAGGCTAGGCGTACAGGGTACTTCCCATTTCTTACGCAAAACTTTTGAAGCTCGTGAATCGCTTTGTAAGGTTCTTTACAGTTTATGCCAACTTTGACAGCTCTATACAACGTGTTATGCCACCTGCTAAATACCTCAGACACCTTAACTGACTTATATTATTCTGAATAAGTCTTGTTTTTTTTTAAATCCGTGTATTATTGCCGTGCGTTTCTTTTTTCTCATTCTAGTCGATTAATAACTCTACATTCATTGAATACTAACACTTTGACAATACATGACAAAAATAAAACCGTCAACAGAATCAGCCAGTATTAAAATATTGTACCTAAGTAGTGTGCAACCTCTATCTGTGAATTGTGATACAGGTTACTCCGTTGCATTTGTAACTTATAGACTGGGCATGAAAAAAGAAAAAAAAATACAACCTAGATACCAGCAACTAAATGCTAGATACCAGCGGGTGGCGGCATGATGTGTTAGCATAGTTAGAGGTCTCCGCCCTTTTTACTAGTTTGGATTTGAAAAGACGCTTATTGAAATTTTGCAAATGTATCAACTTCAGCATAACAAGTGTTTTTTATTGTTATCATAGACCCCTTTCATGACTTTCATGCCCCCGACAACATGAAAGGGATAAGAAAGCAACAAAAAAGGATAAAATAGTGTTAGCAATTCAAATTTGTGTATTCTGATTTGCCGAGGTTGGTCATCGACATGGTGAAAAGATTTGTGGCGCAGAATCGTAGATATAACTACTAAACTAAGAATACGTAGGAGTTATCTACTATGTTATGGGTAGAAAAAATACAAATACCGTATATGAAAAAGTTGTAAATTTCATGTCATAATTTTCATGGATTTGTTTTGTAACGTAGTTAGATAGTACTTAACACAATGGGTTCAAAGGTCCGATTTCTTAGTGTCTGAACTATTATGTGATTGCGACATTCGCTTTCATATTCTTGTATTTGATTTGGTTTACTAGAAGTTTTACGACTACAGTTCACTTGTGAAAATGTTCGAATTTTATGAGTCCACATTAACCTAGAAAAACTGCATCCGCCCCAGCAACCTGCAGGATTTGCATCAATAATGGAGCAAACCAAGGAATATTCAACAGTTGATTTTAACTTCAAATGAACTCGGAATTTAGGCTGTGTTGCGCTTCACCAGCGTTTTGTAGAGTTACGGGATATGTAACAAATTACGAATTGATTATGTATTAGGTAGATTATTTTGAAAATCTCATCAAATGCTGTGGCTGTTCCAAGTAGTACCCACTTCTACTTCTAATGCATACTAAAATTAGAGCATCGGTCGGACGTAAATTACCCATTCGGATTTTTAAAAACTCACGTCCGCTTGGCAAATTGTATGTTTCAATTCAAAGTAAAATGAATCGTATGTTTATTAAATATAGAGAGCATCAAAATTCAGGTGCCTCGGCGTTCTAATGAAAACGGAAATTGGTACATTCTTTTCATTCTTTGTTTTCGACGAGGTAAACATTTTGCATGTGACTACTCAATGTTGCCAATTGAAATATAAATAATATGATCTGTTAAGTTTAATTCATAAACCATTAAATTGCAATGTAACTTTAACTCATGTGATTATGTAACATTCAATATGTATTGTTCTTGTTATTCTTAGAAATATGGATATAACTTCACGTTACCCGTTTTCCACGATCGATTTCTAAACCGCTTTACTTTGTTATCGTTTGATGTCTTTGTCGGTTCTCAATCTCATAGGCTAGTGAGTACTAGGGCAACCGTCATTTACAATATTAGTTTCATAAATCAAAACATAATCCAGACTATGTTTGTCACGTCGAATGACCCTTCCCATTTGCCAGGAAGTCTGCACGTGGACTGTCCTTTATAATCCAATGAATGAAATCCCTCTTGATGACAGACACTTCCGGCAGATTGTATTCGTGATTGCTCTTTATTAATAGTCCAAAGTAGTTCCACCCTTCTATATCAAACGAACCGTTTCATTTCCCATTCGCAAAGCTAAAGGGGTACACAAAATTTAATTAGTGGAAAGATTAAGCATGCGTGCGTCTAGCTCGAGTGAGTGCAGTTATCGCATTATTCTCAACTTTGGAGGCGCTAAACGACGACAGACACCCTTTTAGAAGACGGGCTCTAGAGCAAAGGCGGGTCGGCGGCAGCTAACAGCTGATGCCGGCCTCGCGGTCCCGGCCTGGCGGGAGCGGAGCCCGATCGATGGCCGCCCCCCGCGCGCTCGCCTCCACCTCCAGACACCCACCTCTCACTTTCCCGCTTTCTTTCCCTCGGTACGTGCTCCGCCTCGTGTTTGGATTTGTACTTTTGCGTCTTATTATTTGCACCCCAGCCGTGATGGATGACGAGTCTTACGCGACGTCACAGAAACACTACTCCTTTCTCTTTGATGATGTTCATTACTTTGCGATGGTGGTTTCTTTTTGTTTGGGGGCCTTGTGATATTTGAGTAATGAATAAATGATTCATCAGGGATAGTATTATTTCTTCTTTTATTCTAAGCAAAACTGTTGCCACACAGTAGGGATTCATCTTCTCTATTAACAGTAAAATGAGTATTCTGTTACATGTTTCTAATCTACCTCCCAGATTCGTTTTTCTCGAGTAAGTAGGTATCATTCATTAATCATTAATGTATCTACTGTTTATTTATAGCTTCTCATTTATTCTTGCTTACAGATAATATTACAAACTTTGCTCCTAAATTACATATGTAGGTAATTTTAGCCATTATTAAAACAAACTTTGTATTAACTGTCGGGCTGTATTCGAATGGTTTAATTTATTTTTCGGTTTTGAAGGTACGCGCGTTACAAGCTATTTGTAACCTCCGTAGAATCTAAACTCTAGAAGTTCCATTTGACTCGTTTCTGGGAATTTTTCGTGTTATTTTATTATCAACTAGCTTCTGCCCGCGACTTCGTCTGCGTATTATAGGTACATATAAACCTTCCTTTGAGCCACTATCTATTAAAAAAACCTCATCAAAATCCGTTGCGTAGTTCTAAAGATATAAGCACACATAGACACAGACAGACAGACAACGGAAAGCAATCAAAGCCTCACAGAATATATGAATATATATCTTTTTAACAAACTTATATTAGCAAGTTACTTTTACGGAATGTTTTATTTAGCGTGGTCCGACGTTCACTTGGCCGGTTTTCAACGATCTATGTATGTTGTAAGACTTGTAAGTAAGTAAATGCTTTATTGTACCAAATAAAGAAACAGAACAGCCAATTCACAAAAAAAACATTATGTATATGTATGCACAAAGGCGAACTTATCCCTGTTGTTGTTGTTTACCAAATGTGTCCCCAAATTCTGGTTTTTACCTACCGTTTTTAGGCTCTCAAATTTCTCAATTGCCATAAACCCGTTATTGCCGCCCTTTTATTGTTATTTCATTTTTACGGTTACGCTCTATCGTAAAGAGGGACGTTAAGTTGAAAATATGAAATAATTATTGTGCAGAGTCGCCCTTTTTAAGTATTATAATAATAACGTTGTTATAAACAATATAACACGGAACGTGGTAACACTACAATTGGGATTGTCTAAAAAAAAATACCTATCCTTTTTATATTTTTTTTGTGCAGAATAGTCAATTATAAGAAACCAATTTCAATATTTTCTCATATAACTCGGTATTTTTTTTACTATTAATTATTGAAAGTATTTTGGTTGATGACGTCAGAGTTTCCATTGCCGGTGCTACACATCTGCTTATTGGATAAATTGATCATAAAGCGCATGTGAAACGCCGCCATTAACGTATTTTCTATCTGTGGTGAAGTTGGCAAACTGTCATTAGTATCAATGTCAACATGATTCAACAATAACACAGGAAGATTCACGCGATCTTCTCCTATGAATTTGTTATTTTCACAACCGTTACACATACCATAACATTCTGCGCGAAGCAGAAAGGTCCATAAACACATACCAGGTATGATCGAGACAAAACAGGACCCGGAAATAAGTCAGTAAACTCAGTAGGCGAAAGTAAACCGAAGACGTAATATTTTCGCTCTTCATTAAAATATTTAGCGGAAAATCTTTCATGTGAGCGAAGCACATCGCTGTGTGGTTACACTCTTGCCTAATTATCTACCGAAAGTGCTTCTAAATCTAAACTATAATACAACAATATGAAAGTAGACAGTGGAAAAAACAGGAATGACAGTAACAAGATTGCCCATTTGCTTGTCATCTGTCATAAGATGAATGAAATGTCAGATTGCGGGTCCAAATTGAACTCCGTAGTATAATCCACGCGTAAATAGCATAGAATTTGTAACCTTTGCAAATTAAGTACATTTTGGACCGTCTACGCCATGTCTGGGAATGTCAAATGAAGGTCATTGCTTATTTTTCATATAATAAATTCATTATAGTAAAATAAAATAAAGTAAATACAGAAAACGATTTAAAAAGCATTTATCTCGAAATGGTTTTCGATTTACTATACATTGTAAAAAAATAGACAATCCCAATTATGTCTAAACAATAAACTGCACTACGAGTCTACCGTCGCGTCGACCGTGTATCATACTCGGAGTGAATAACGCCAGTGTGTTTCTGAAAGGTGCTTTGTAACATGGCCAAATTAAACTAGAAACTGTGGCATGGCGAATGGAGCTCAGTGCATTTATTACAATTAACAATGCAGTTGCGAGAAAGTTTTAGATAATGAATTATGTAGATTAATAAATAAGGGTGAAGGTGTTGTGTTGTATAACGTAGGGCAAGACTCGGATTTCAGTTTCGTAATAAATCTTTTATTTAGCAGCTATGGATAGAGGACGATGTGTCGGTTGCAGTTTTCTTTTCTGAGTATGGAAAATGTTTCAGGCAGACAAATCGTTGTATACCAGTCTGCATCAACGGTTCTACGATACACCAGTGTAAAAATCGCAAAATGACCGGATTTCGCGACAAGAGTAGCCACCATCTTTTTTGCCGTGCTTCGGGAGCGAATTTCTTTGGTTGGCTTCGGTAAATTATCAAACACCCAAACTCGGGACTAGTTTTTATTTTCGCGTTCGTATGCATATATCTACGTTTCGTCACCAGGCCCCTATATGACAATTCTAAATGCAAGGCGTAGTCAAGATGAAGCCAACCGACGTAGATACTGGTCGAGTTTGTAATGTAAACAGGTGTCATTTTGGTGAAATAGGCGCATGACACGATACTGCGTTTGACAGTCCGTTGTTTAACCTTTTCGACGCCAACGGCACATATATCAGCCCCGCAGGTTTCAACGCCAACGACCTATATAAATTTCCATTACTTCAATGCAAAAGCAACCTTCGTTCAATTTAGTTTGGTTTCAATTTAAGAAACCTTTCCCGTTTTTTTTTGCCATTAACTAACCCAGGCTGCCTTTAGTTCTTCAGAAAGTAGGTGGGGGATCCAACGGAAAAAAGCTTTCTTACCCCCAATTCTTTTTGTAAGATTGTTTGAATTTCACTCATTCTAATCCCTAAACATGACTGAATTTCGCGATATGTGACATGCCGACATGACATGATGTGTCATTTAGGTCCCGCACTGCGTCGACATTATCTCCATGACCGCTGATTTAGGCCGACCTACACTACACGCACATCATCACTGAGTTTCACACGACCGCCTTGGAATTCAGAAAACCAGTGATATATGATCGTCTTTGATTTATCTTCCTCCCCAAATGCAGAAGTCCGACCAAGCGATTGTGTAATAATACACACTCACCTGGTTAACATGTATATATTATTCATCCAGGACAACCATACAATACCATTATCTAGTACTCTTAATCCTAATATTCGTTTCTTATTTCTAAAGCAACCTTTCATTCTTGAATGTTAATGTAAAGAATCAATAGTGGTTTCCTATAGTTTCGATCTTAAATCTTTTCAACTTTAACGACTCCAACCACCACGGATATTATGTATCCGACAGCTTCTATAATGATGAAAAGGGTTTGGTCTGGATCGAAACCTTACTAAGGCTTAACTTTTTAATCGGCCTTAGCTTTGTAAAAGTTAACCGTTTCTTAGAGCTCTACGTATTTGAGTGAAATCTTACGGTCCAAAGTCTGAATGATTCTTGCGTCGTATATCCCTCGCAATTTTCTATAATCTATATCTAAGAGCAAGCCTTTTCTAATCTAATGGGATTAGTGGGCGATTATTGTCCACAACAGTCAGTTTAAAATAGCTACTCGCGACCACAACTCTGCCGTGATTTTTTAAAAGGCAGTCTTCTGACAAAAGTAATTTTTGAGAAAAACGCAATAGCAGTCTTTTTTTAGGTTTTTTTATTATAATTCAGTCGTTCTTGAAAACTAAAAAAGATACAGAAAAACGGGTAAAATAGGTCGGCGCGTATTTTTTTCCTGAGTACGACCAACTCTATATTACTCAAAATCGGTGAATTGTCAGAAGACTGCCTTTTAAAAAATCACGGCAGAACTCTAATGTCATATCATTAGAGTTAAATAATTGATATTGTTTCAACTCTCGTGAGATATGATTTGTAAAAACTAAAAAATGAACCGTTTAACTGGCGATTATAAATTATAAGTCCCCTAACTTTTTCTGCTAACTGCGCTGGCAAATCCTATGCTGTCTATAATTATCTGGAAAATAATAAATCGTAATTCAGTAACGTCTTCCTTGTAATCCCGATTGCATTTAATTTGATAACTGAAACGGTTAGTGCTCTTGTATGTCAATTCGAGAAGGTAATGCTAATCGATCCCTATTGGATATTCCATGAGAACTACTGAGCTGACATGAAACACCAGTGATGACACTGATGACACTCGTCGAAGCGTGTATCGTATTGGGAATACACCTCGATTGATCGCTTCTCCAAATATATTTGATTGCCTCAGCCATGTTCAAGTCACGCTATGGGGAGGTTTAAGGATTTTGAGAGGCACTTAACCGAATTAGGTTAAGTTTTTGCGATTATGTAAATTTTCTTATCTTGACTAACTTATCAACGTTACGTTTTAAACAACGGTTCGTTTTTTGTAGTCAATTTAGAGATTACCGAAACTGAACTACTGTCTAATTGAGGCATGTTAGCAAAATAATATTAGATATCGAACTTGGTAATTAGGAGAATTTTGCTTTACCACCAGCTGCCTGTTATCTCTAGTCTAGTACATACTACCTATCTATAGGCAGTCACAACAATAGCTTAACAAGCTATGCTCATGCGCAGGGCATTGTGATTATTTGTGATAGTCACAAAATATGCGCGTGTAAGTGTTTGTGACGGTGAAGACCGTAGTACATTCAGTTTCTCTATTGTCATTGATTTCATAGGCATTATAATATAAAGTCTCAGATTTTTTCCGGAATATTTCGGCGGGTGGTCGGGTTAGTTCGACTCGACTGCACACCCCTTTGTTGTCTGGAAACATTTAGGGCCTGTTAGACCACTCTCTGTTCAGTCCAACTATCTTAAGTGTTAACTATGATTCCGTCTCTATTTATTACTACGAAACAGACAGAGACGTCATCATAGATAACTGATACTTAAGATAACTGGAACTTAACAGAGAGTGGTGAAACAGGCCCTTAATTTTGTCCCTTGAAAATTACAGGGCTATTTAGTCAAAGTAACCCAACCTGCTAAAATATTCCGGAATAATTTTCAAGAGACCCCTTATAAATAACACTAATAACTACACGCATGAAAAGAGACAAGAGATCGATCGATTAATGCGAGATGTCACTAACCATGAACAGCTCAAGACACTTCAGTTTTTGTGTATTCCCTTAGACTGAAAAATGTAGATCACAAATCGACTAGTAAACTGTAATAATCAACTTGGTGCAAATTGGCTCCAATTTCCACTACTGTTTGCTGGATTTATTTTGATTACTATTAATCTAGACTTCCTTGCTCTCGCGATTTTGGACTAATTAATAACTCTTTTTACATTCCAGGTGATCGCCCTGATATGCGGGCTGCTAGTCGTGATCCTGATGGTCCTCGGGCTCGCGTCCGCAGACTGGCTGATGGCCGCCGGCTGGCGGCAGGGACTGTTCATGCACTGCATCGACCCTGAGGCGCCGACGCCTCTACCCTTCGATATCACCGCACAACCTGGCTGCTATGCCGCGAGACCCGCGCCTTACATTAAGTGAGTTTTAAGTCAAGTATTTTACTAAGATAAGTTGAAGCTCGCAGCGAAATATCACGTTTTAAAAGTGTTCGCAGAGAAATTCGACACGCATGTCTCTTGTCCACAAGACCGGTCAGGTAGACAGTTCTTGGAGATGTATCGCGCGCGAGGAAAGTGCATAGTTAGCGAAATTTATATGTAGCGACTCGCGTTCACAAAACTGTCAAAAGTAGCACGTGTGACACTGCCAGTGTTGAAAAACGCCTTGTACGAGTAGATGTTGACTGCAATTTCGGGTCTATCCCCTGTGACCGGGCACAACACGTAGAGTTCGTGTCGAGCGAAATAGTCGCAGGACAAAATGTCCCTTAGCGAACATTTACGCGGCTTTAAAGTAGCTGTTATCTTGCTTCAGTCGAGAATTTCCCCAAGAAACACACTCACAAGAGACGCAAGAAGCGTGTATATTTGTAAAGTTATAGGATGTTGGATATGTAACATCAAATTGAGGGCTGGTGTTAATTATAAGAATGGGAATCGTCATAAAACTGTACAAGCTAACATATTAAAATAATGAATTAATAAAAAGTTACGGAACAAAACCGAAAGGCGAAGTTACTAAAATCGGCTGGAGAGTTGTTAATTTGATTACGCCCACACCACTGGGTAGTACTATTTAATATTCTGCGCTACAGCCTTCTAACATTATGGCACGGTCTGTGTTCCTGTTGCGATAAATTTGGTGTTAGTGGGCAGGCTAATGTACCTGAAAAACAATTTAAGATCTGTTTATCTACTTCGTAGGAAACGCCCACGCAGTTGCCTTTCGGGTTTACTGCGTAGCTCGCCTGATCCCCCCTGTGTTATTAAACGTGGGAGTAGAAAACATTGAAAGTTCAACAATTTGGTGCTAAATAGTCAGTGCCCAAGTACTAACAATTAAAGTAACATAAACCCAATACTGAATACCGTAACTGATGGCACAGTTATGTCCTAGTCTTTGATAAGCGCTCATATCCCAGGCTAGGGCATAGTGTTAGTTTGCAGATATTTTTAGTGACAGCGCCTTATTTTATTTGACTGTCCTTAAAGGCTGAAAAAGTTAATGACGAAACACGTCTCACACGTTCGTCGATATCTTCGCCAGCTGTTTTTTTTATTGCGTAGCGAATGTCTCAAATTTGGGCTCATATAAACTATATCAATATAAATATCTTCAGTTAGAAGAAACGTATTCATGTATTTTTTTAATAACAACGTACTTTGCTTGCAGGGCGGCGGCGGGCTTGTGCGTGGCGACGCTGGCGGCCGACGTCTGCGGCGCGCTGCTGACCGGGCTCGGGCTGCGCGCCGCCGACCACCGGACCAAGTTCCGATACTATCGGTTCGCCGTGCTCGCCATGGCGCTTGCCTGTGAGTAGAGTACACCAGAATGCATCTTGACTCATCTTAAGTAGTAAACACTTAGGGGGTGGTACTACTTTTGCAGGGTCAGGAGCAGTGCTTGCGCTGCTGTGTTCTGGCGTGGACAGCCAGGACATGAGTTATTTTATATTAGCCCCCTAAGCTGGCAACTTCTGTAATGTTCCGGTGTTGTAGATGGCCATGGGCAGTGCAAATGATATAGGGAGGGGGTCTTTATGTCAACAGGATCGAATCCAAATCTGTGTATTAGGTACCCAGCCCTTTCACAAAAGCCATTTGAACGAAAAAATTCGGACTAATTCCATGGAAAAAATACCCATTGACTTTCGCGTCACAGCACAAAATGCATGTCATTTTAAACATTCTTTATATTATTAACTACTAGCGACCCGCCCCGGCTTCGCACGGTATATTATGCATGTATTATACATACAAACCTTCCTCTTGAATCACTCTATCTATTAAAAAAAACCGCATTAAAATCCGTTGTGTAGTTTTGAAGATATAAGCATACATCGGGACACGGGGACAGAGAAAGCGACTTTATTTTATACTATGTAGTGATAGTGATGATAGTGATGATGATGTAGTGAAGTACAAACAAACCACGTAATCAAATCTTGTTATCAACGAATTTTAACCAATTTTATTTACACTTCCAATGGTCCTATCGACAAATTTGGATTACGTGTAGAGCTCCGATGAAAACGCAAAAATCAAACAAAAAAAAACACAAAAAAAATATTGTCCATCAGGAATTCTTCCATGTCTTTCCCGCTCAATTGGTTACGGCTTTATTTGTACTCATTGAATACAGTCAACTCAATTACATGATTATTTTTTAGATTGCCTTATTGGTTGAAATTTTTGGCACCGGTTCAGCTTTAACCATCCTCACCCTATAATTTAACGAACTATTCCCGCTATCTAACTTAAAATCGTGACGTATAATAGCCGTTTTAATTCCAGTTCAGTGCCAGAATTCTTTAACGCTCTTTCATTTTAACGACAGTTTGCTTTAGTAAGTAGTTCGATAATATTTTAAGTTCGCCGCCGACTTCTTATCTTGGTCGTTTAAACATATTTACGTTCCTTATATTTTTACAGTGATGTGCATCTTAATAGCCCTAGTCATCTACCCGGTGTGCTTCGCCGCAGAACTGAATTTAGGTGAGTGTTACTTTGATATGTTTGTCATTATTATTATAGAATTTAAAGTAAACATCGAAACGTGCAGACCTACAAAAAGGGTAGAACACAGTTAAAAGGCACTAAAATATTTCATAAAAAACAAAAATCTATCTTCAACCGTAACCGAAATTTGTGAAAAAATCTAATATTTATAATTTTAGTTATGAGTGAGAATCTCGGAAGCTGAAAACAGTAGTAAATTCAAGTTTCTGGTTTCAAGTGTCAAAAAATAAATGTCGTTTCGACACTGAAATTGTTAGTGGAGGAATGTCATAATCTGAGAGTTTTGAAAGTGCCACCCTCATTTAATTTCTACATTTTACTGTCGGTAGGTATGTGTATTTTCACATTTAGGTACCTATTACGAACACAAACAAAAACGTGATAAACGTTATTCTTACCTTTTCAGTCCTTTTCTATTGTCTGTTTGTCTGTATGTATGTATGTACCTACTCTCTGTGCGTACGTCCGCTCGTGACAAGTGGAGTTTCTATGTTCATACGATCAAAAGATAATTCCGACGTTCATAATATTATGAACGTCGGAATTATCAAAAAGTAAATCCTTAAAGAATTTAGACAATAAATCCTAAAATCACGGCCTACAATTTCTAGTGATAATAAATACCTAAGTAGTATACGATCCCATTTAATATTTTTCAACCTACCAAAGAAATATGTAGATATTGATTAAGATTATAATGATTTCTATGACAAACAAAGTAATTTTTGATTGTTGTAACACGAACAAAGTTAAATGTAAATTATTACATCTTTAAAATTGTACAGAACCCTCAGTGCGCATGTTTGATTCGAACTTGACGGCTTTTTAATCAGTGCGCAACACGCGGATTGATGTGTGATTCACCTCATCGTCGATATAATAATAATAAAATAATAGAACATTTTTAATTTCACCTAATTTTCTTTTATTATAAATTTTGTATTTTGTTTTATTCTTTATAATTCGTCGAAATACTAAGAAAAACCTAAAATACAAACTTGAAAAATTAAAATGAACAAATTATTAAAATATTTATATTCGACACTAGCGCCTCCAAGTTGCGGTGTCTAAACTCTATATCACACTAGTTAGCATAGCACTAGTCGCGAAATTTCTCGAATACTCGTGCATTCTCCATCGAAGTTCCGCTACTCGTCACTAGATTGCGCTTAATACTAAACAAGTACAGTTCGGCACGTTCGAGAAGGCGCGCGTAATGTTCTCCCTATTGACCATTCTCGTATGTTCTCGACGCGGGCGGGTAATAACCCTTGAATGCTCTGGGACTTTCGAGTCGTTTCAACTAGGTGGCGCTGGAACTCGCCGCCTATAAATACCGTGTAGTGCCGGCAAGCCGTCAGTTGTATTGAACCTATCTCGCAAGCGCGATCTCGAGTGCAAACAAAAACAATCTTCAAAACTAGTCAAAATGTCTATCATTCCTTACTTCTACGACTTCGAACGTCCTCTTCGGATGATGGAGAGAGATTTCTTCAGGGATCCGTACTTTGATTTCCCGGTCGGAAGAATGATGCCCCGCAATTTCTTCAGCCCCGACTTCAGACCCTGGAATTCGCTGCGGCAATTTGAGCAACTGGTGAAACCTATGGAACAGCTATCTTCTGCTATGAACCAGTTGGCATTAAACGAAGGCTCTATTATTTCGGATGACGAGAAATTCCAGATAAACGTGGATGTTCAGCATTTTCGCCCAGAAGAAGTCAGTGTCAAAGTGATCGATAAACACGTCATTGTTGAGGGTAAACATGAAGAAAAGCAAGATGAACACGGTTATGTATCCCGGCAGTTTGTGAGGCGCTACGCTTTGCCTGAAGGCTGCTTGCCTGACACCGTGCAGTCCAACCTGTCATCTGATGGAGTGCTCACAGTGACCGCTCCGAAGGTCCTAGCTTTGCCTTCCACTGGTGAAAGGATTGTGCCAATAGCCCACACTGGACCTGTGCAGAAGCAGATCGGATCTCCGGAATAGGTGCTGTTACAATTACTGTTTTTTTTTGTAAAGACTGAATAATTTTAATTAATATTTTATTTTCTCTGTAAAAAAACGAATAAATACAATTCAAAATGTATTGGTGTGTTTTGTTTTATTATTCGGTATTTATTCTTAATTTGTACTTTCTGGTTTTTTCCACCTCCTACGCTAGTTACAAACATACAAAAATACCTTTATATTACACACATTTCTATAAACTTCATTGGCCTATAGGTATTTTGTTAAATTGCTAAGATACTTTCACAACTTTAAAAAAAAACTTAAATTTGCGTATCACAAACAGTTAACAAGTTAAATATACCCTCACAAATAGAGGTCACATTTATTGAAAACTACGGTCACTGGACAATAACACCATTTAAAGTGCTGAAAAATATAATACAGTAGATAACAATCAGAGATTTACTGCGCACAACACGACCAATAATACGATACAAGCAACGAACGATAATACGAGCAATAATATCCTGGCGATAGAACCATCTCTGCCGTTGCACTATCTTGGCTTGCAATGCACCCTTGCTGCTTATACAGACAATAGGATTCATTACATTATTTCATTTGGATCACATGTTTTTATTTTTTTTCACTTTTTTACGGTGTTCTGTGTTCGGTAGTAGTAGTTTGACATTGTAGTATTTTTTCCTAATTATTATAAAATTTTTGTTTTTATATAAATGTGAATAACTTAATGTCCTTTTGTGAATTGCTTTGATGCATATTTTTGGACTTTGCAATTTTCCGGGATAAAAACTATTCTATCGGACTGAAACTACCTGTGTTGTGTAGAAGAAGTTTCAAGAAGAAAAACTTATTTATATTCCCAACCGGGTTCCATCAGGTGTACCGGGTCGTGTAACCGTTTTGAGTAGGAATAACATAACAATCATAGAAATTAGAAATGAATTATTTATCTGGGGGCACACCAGTGCCCCCGCCAAGTCGAGCAAAAAAGTAAGTAAGTAAGTAAATGCTTTATTGTACAAATATAAAGAAACGGATACAGTTCACAAAAAAATAAAAATAACATTAATATATGCACAAAGGCGAACTTATCCCTATAAGGGATCTCTACCAGTTAACCTTTGAGTAGATGAGAGGAGCATTAAACGAAATAAAAGCGGCACGGCCGTACCATCCTTTTCTCGAAGCAGTTCAGGCTATTTTCGACCCTTTCTTATTTCAGACCAAACTAAATATAGCGTGTTATGTTAGTAATGGTTAAATTAAATTCAGTCACAATCACAATACTCAGGCATCATAATATAGTGTCCGATGAATTCACACATTGGATCCCGAGACATTTACGAGTATGCTGTACCTACTGTATTATAATGAAAATGAAAATGAAAAATTATTTTTGCGAATTAGCCGCCAAGGGCTCTTTTACATGTCTTTTTGAAACTACCAGCGCATTCGGAAAGACCATCATTGCCAAGAATGCGCCGCAAGAAGCTTATATTATATGCAAGAGTTGATGTATTTCTTCCATGCTGGTCTGGGAGCAAAGAAAAAACAAAGAATGTACCATTTGCTTCTCTTCCCGCGCAGATGGTAAAAGCCCATCGAGGAATTGGGCGAAAATCTTAGGGATCATGTTATATAGGCGATGTGGCTAGCAACCCATCCCTGTTTTTATTCCCCTTTCCATCCATACGCCCACAATCATGCTAAACGTGGCATATAGGTCTTGTTACCTTAGGCTCTGTCTACCCCTTAAGGGATAAAGACGTGATTTATGTATGTATGTTGATGTTATTACAACTTAACCCGGCAATATGGCACGTTACGAAATGTAAACCAATCCCTAATTGCTCGCTCACGAGAATTCGTTTGAATTCAAAACCATTGTGTTGTGTTATGAAATGATTACCTCCATTTTCATCAATCCATACACAATACTGAGATAAAATACATATTATGAGTTATGAGACAACTGAACCATTTTGTCGCATTTCTTTTGTTTTTACAATTGCGTGTTGTTTTGTTTCTTTCTAGCCAGTTTATTGTTTATTTGGCTATTGCTGATATATTGTGATATAGTCATATACGCCTTTGGATATATTATTTAAATCTTGTATTCAATAGAGCACTGTGAATTGGAGCCCGTACTGTGCGTTTGATTGGTTTGGTCGATACGTTGGTAGTCACAATCACTTATTTATTGTTATATTACCTGTGGAGGCAAGGCACATGATGTAACGACCTTGAGCTTGAAATGCTATACTCTATACTCTATTGAATGGGGAATAACTGTTTACTTTAAAAATAATACAACTATGATACATGTAGGTACAGTCAGCGTCAGATATATCCAAGGTAAAATACATATTTGGCCACTTTTTTCGCTACCTACGATAAATCTAACGCTGGCTGTACATAAATATTGTAAACACATAGATGAAACCAACACATTATTTTCTGATCCACTGTTAGGCAATGAATTAACTGTAGTTTTATTATTAGGGATTTGAAAACTGGAATTTCCAAGCTCCCTCCTCCCCGTAATAAAATCTGAGACAGTGAAAATGCAATCAGTATCGATACGCTGACGTGTTCTTAGCTTACCCAAATAGACTTTCGAGTTAAAAATCAGGATAATAAAAGGCAAGAGTAGGAACGTTGCATAACATGTTTGTGCTGCTCCCGCTATTGTTAATTTAGTAGTACTTGACAATTTATAATGAATTTACTGGGTGTGACCGCTGGATGTGAAGCCTGAACTGTAGATAAAACTTTTTTTTATTAGATTACTAGTCTACTACGCCCACAATCACGCTAAACGTGGTCTTTAGGCCTTATTACCTTAGGCTCTGTGGCAGAGCCTCTGTCTTCCTCGTAAGGGATAAAGACGTGATTTGTGTATGTAAACAAAAAAAAAACAAATCACATACCTACTTCTTAATTTTTAACTCTTGTAAGTATTAAATTGGACTTTTCAGGTACCATGCAATCTAGTGTGTAAATATGATTTAATCATAATCGAATTCAGAATACGTAAGTACTAAAAATATACCGAACGTGCAGTCGGAACTTTCTCGACAGCTAAAACTAACTATTGCGCCATCTAGTGGCGAGTAGCCTAAGCTTTGCGCCATGGCGCACTGCAGTGCTCGTAAACAGTTGGATAACTATTATTAACTTAACAGTAATATAATGTTTGTTTTTTACTAAGGAATTTATTTTATAGGATACTAAAATAGTTTATTTATGAAAATCTTCTTCAAAATTGTAAAACTATAAGATTTTCGTGTTAGTAATTTTAATAACTTCTTTTAATTTACTCCTGTAAGAGTTACAGAATTAATGACAAAGATATTTTAGATACTCGTTCGGTCACTTTGTTTTTGTTTGTTTTAATTTATTATTAGATTTTGGCTTAATAAATTATTATTCTGACCTTCAGTCGAAGTATTCCCAAAGTCTCGGAAATATTTGACAAAATATATATTTATAAACAAAATATTTCCCTCTAAATAACAAAATAACTAGAAATAAAACTCAAGAATTTCAAGTATTAAGAATTACAATCTTGTGTTATTTCGCTTACCGAAGGTTTGGAACCCCTGACTGTTTACATCGTGTCAGCTGTTTCTAGAAAACGCTCATGTTCTGGAAACTTCCAGTGCTTACTAGATGGCGCTTTTAGCGATGTATAAATGTCGAGCCGGTCTCTTGTCAAACGTTATTCAGTGAAGTGAATCGATACCGAGCGCTACGCACGAGCTTCACAGCTACCGGCGATTTTCAATCAAGATTTGCTGCATTCTTTGAGAAGATTTTCCAAAGTTACTACTGAACAAAATGTCTTTCCCATTCTACCTGGAATACGATCGTCCCCGACGCCCGCGTCAGCTTCGTGACCAGCATTTCGGGTTGGGTATAACTCCTAAAGATTTCCTCACAGTCGTCGCTCTCCCTCAAAACCAGGAATACTACAGGCCATGGAGAAACCTTCTAGCTGCATCCCAAGACGTTGGCTCGACTATCAAGGAGGAGAAGAACAAGTTCCAAGTCAATTTGGACGTCCAACACTTCGCCCCTGAAGAAATTTCTGTCAAGACCGTCGACGGATATCTGGTCATTGAAGCGAAGCATGAAGAGAAACAGGACGAGCATGGGTTTATTTCTAGAAGCTTCTCAAGAAGATACGCCCTTCCTGAAGGCATTGAAACCGATTCTGTGATCTCCAAATTATCATCGGATGGCGTTCTTACAATCACTGCGCCGTTGAAGGCTCCTCCAAAAACAGCGAATGAAAGAATTGTTCCCATCGTGCAAACTGGGCCAGTGAAGAAACAAGTGGAGCAAAGTGAGGAGAAGAGCTAAATGTGTTGTGGTGTAACTTTAAGTATCGTTTAAGTTCTGTGAACAAAGGTTATAAATTTTATATTCCAGTTGTGTGCCTGCGAGTGATTCGAGTTGAATAAAAGTATTTTTCATTTTATTTCGCACTTGCATTTTTTCAATTGTATCTCCCCCATTCTACCCACACAGCTACTTTAATAAACATAAGGGTGAGGCCAGACGAGCGTAATTTTTTCGAGTTGTGAATCAATTTCTGCCACATTCAGTTATAAAAAAATCCTGTTTCGTTGACACGGCGACGCAAAATGAGTTTGACTTTTGTACCTACCTAGGTATGCAGTAAAATTACGCGACTCACAAGCTCACGACTCATAATAATACGCTCGTCTGCCCAGACCCTAATTGATAATGCAAACCGTGCCGATCACTGAGCTACAGTCCCCAAAACCCATAACCATAACATTTACATTTATGGTATGGTCCTAGTGATGTGCATTGAAATACTTATCCAAGAAACCTACATTAGGTCTCCAATATAGCTTAAACCTCAACCCAATAAAAACTATGATATCTAGTAAGAGTTCAAATTTCCAAAGTAGAATCTTACGATCATAATCGTCACGGAACAATCTACTGTCGAAAACTTCAAAGCAAGACCTCAACCCGCAAGTGAGAAGTTGTTTGTCGAGACTACAGTTGCAAAACTTCTGAAAAATTCTGAATTATTCCGGAATACTTCTGGGAAAGTTTCTTTAAATCAGAATTATTCAAAATGAATTTAATTAAGATTTTTTTTTTGCTGAAAAATCGTATTTTGCATCGATCGTCGCTCGTCGCCGCCGCTGCGCTCCTCGAGTCGTGCGTGCAGGCAATGGCGGTGCGGGGTGCGGTAAGACGGGAGATGCTCCCCGGAGAAGTTTTCCCTCGCCCCGCGAGAAAGATTCGTACCCCGCAATCGAATGTTTCCGCGGAATATTTCGCCTGAATAATTCAATGGGAATAAACGTGTTTGTTTGTGGTGTGGTGGGTGAGTTAATTATTGTTCAGTGGCACATACGTAAGTGGCATATACCTACCGCTCACAACATAACTAAAATAATCTATTTTACAACTTCCAAGCGCGAAATAGGTAGTAAGGTCGATTTTCCTGGTTTTTTTTTGACAGTTGAAATATTCCCAAAGCTTCGGAATATTTCCGAATACTTCCGAAGTATTCAACGGGAATGATTCGGAATTTTTCCCGCCAGCATCTATAGTCGAGACGTGACTATTATTATTAATCTAAGTCGAGTCTGGGATTTTGAAAGCATAATCACTAACAAAAATACCATTTGACAATAGAAAATCCGTGTAACACGACTAGGTACAGCTTAAATTACATTTTCAATTACCTAGTTGACGAGATAATTAAGATATGTACCTAGGTAATTTTCGTTTACCCTACTGATATTTTAAATACGACTCAATTTTTCACAACTTTCGAGAGGTAAAAATATTTTCACATTATACCTACATATGCTTTTATAATTGGACCCCTGGTTGGTTAATCACGTCCCTTGGAATTACACACTACGAAACGGAGAAGGTATATGCGTTTAGGGTAATAGGGTTATGTGTTTGTCCGCAAACGTATTTTTAGTATAGCATACAATCCCTTTCTTCCATGCTGGTCTGGGAGTAAAGGAAGAACATAGAATTTACCAGTTGCTTCTCTTCCCGCGCGGATGGTAAAAGCCCACCGAGGAAATGGGCGAAAGTGTTAGGAATCATGTTATAGGCTATGCGGCTAGCCACCCATCACTATTTTGTTTTCCCTTTCCACCTATACGCCCTTGATCATGCTAAACGTGGCCTTAAGGTTTTGTTACCTTAGGCTCTGTCTTCTTCTTCTTATTTGTGGCGTTTCAATTTCAAGTCGTTATAGCGACGACAACTTCGCCAATGTCAAAGTAACAAAAATATGATTAAAAAATCTTGTGACAAAAGCTCTATTAGGCTCTGTCTACTCCGTATGTATGTATATATACGATCCCTTGGCTCCGAAGCAGCTAGTGCGTTACGGTAGACCGTGGCTTGATGTAACTTTCGGTGTGCACTGTGCAGGCAACAGGTCGGTGTGGGAGTTCGGCTGGGCCTACGGCGTAGGCTGGGGCGCCGCCATCTTCCTGTTCGGCGCCGTGGTGCTGCTGCTGTGCGACAAGGAGAGTGAGGAGCTCTACTACAAAGAACGAAAAGTGAGCAAGAATCTAAGTCGCATGTCGAACGCTTATAACAGCGGTTCTTAACCTTTCTGACATGAGGGACCATTTGACAAAATTTCTGTCTTTCCATGGACCATCTAGTAAACTACATAATATCTGACGTATAGATTTGATCGGCCGAAATTGCAACTTTACGCATTGTGTCGACTAGTTGTCATGTCACCTATCTAATTATATTTATTAGATTGGCCCCGCGGCCCACTTTAGATGCTTCCAAGGACCACCAGTGGTCCGCGGACCACCGGTTAAGAACCACTGGCTTATAATGTCAAATAATGTTTGGAAATTTTGAATTTAAAACAGTATGATATTCGTATTAAAGTTGCCTTGCAATTTAATGCTGCTCTACTCCTAGGCGGTTAGGCATTATACCACCCGCCAATCCCGCCATGCCTTTGCTCTACTCTTAGTCCAGTACTCGCCGCGTGGAAGCCAATATTTACCTATGATAATTATTGACCCAGCGATTGAGATATTAAATAAGAGAGGCTGTTCCACGCATCACCATTTCTGTTCTGCGGTGTTTCTTTCTCCTTATTTAATATTATGATTGCTTTTTAAGCCTATGTTTACTGACATTTGTGTGAGTGTATATCTGTCGCATGGTCATTAATTGCAACGAAATCATGATGTATATTTTGGTACTACTGATTTTGTAATCTTTTATGAATTAAGGGGTTTGCCTGTCGCACTACTGGGCACGGGCCTCCTCTTGTATTTATATCCGTCCGATATCTATAATTATAATGATTATTCGTTTCAGGTGGTAAGCACGGAAGGCGGCGGGCGCCCCTAGGGCCGCTCCCGCCTGCCCGACCTGGTGCCGTGAGCACCGCCTCGCTAGCCGCGCCCCGACGCACGCTCGATGGGTTTGATGCGCACACGCAGGTAACACTTCTATACGACACACTACTGGTGTAACTTGAGCTCACATTAACTGTTTCTGCAGCGATGCTCGCTTTGCGATCCTGAAATCCGAGTGCCGCGTTTCAGTAGCCACTAATAAATGTGACTTCAGTTGGAACGCGGAAACTTAGTCATCCGTTTAGAAGGGATGGTAGAAATGATGCCATAGTGTCCTATAAAGTACGTCCTTTTTAAACAGATTGCGCGTGGAAGGAAAGCATTTAGTGACAAAAAGACAGACGCTAACAGTTCTGTCCTATGTTACTATGTATGTATGGAAATGTCACGAAATGATCTCAACCATTCCATCATTTAAGAAACTGTATAATGAGTAATGACTAAAACTAAACGTGAGTATAACGAAACTGGTTTTAAATCAGACCGGGTCTAACCTATACTTTTGAGTAATTATAAATTGTACGAGTTCGAATTCGTGATATTATATCTATCCATAAAAAGAAAAGAAACCAGCTTGCAGAAACAGTTATTATAAAAGCCAAGTTTATTGTCAATTAAAAGCGTAATAACATGGCCGAAAATAGACATGACATAACGTACCTAAAGAGCTATAATTAACAGAAGTTTTTACTAACAATCGATTTTTGTACTACCGACATGTGAAATGTCGGAATGAGTATAAAAATCTTAACCTACGCGAAGTTCTGTTTTCGGCTATGTATCATTACGGCGATTGTATTAAATTTATTGACCACATTGACCAGACTGAATCAGTTTAATTCACTCTCGCGGAATTTGAGAGCTTTGCGATGAATACTTACTTTAGAATTGAAGTTGTGACTTTAATGAGGGAAGTAAGTGCTAGTGGTTTATGCACGTAAAGGGTTTTAATGTGGTACGATAAATTTAAACAGTATAGAAGTGTTCACCAGAATAAATGAACTATCAAGCAGATATGGGCCTCGTGTCTCGTGGCGAGGCCTATTCCAACACTGCATTGATAGCCCTTGATGACTCGCGTCATATTCTGTTGTAGAGTCATTTCGTAGTACTTACGCTGATACAAAATTATATTTAAGAATTAGTATCTGTATTGAATCTCAATTATCGGAAATTATGATATCATTGCAAAGAATCTCGAAAAGTCGTAAGCTTAAGCTATTCTGGACCATATTCAGTGTAAGTGCTATGTTTTTATCAGTTTACTATTATTTGTAGTTCATATTTTTATTTTTGTCATTTAAATTTATATTGGGTTTCATTAGTGATCCTGTTACTTTTTAAGTCCGCAGCTACAATATTTTCATTTTTAATCAATTTTTAAAACGTCGGAACTTTTGTAACTAATATCTTAAAGAGTGAGAATATACTTATTTTAACTAAATATTGTAGCCATATTTGTTTGGTAAGAGTTTAGTTGTAAGGTCGTTTAGTTGGTTCGAAGTCGCCGTTTGCTTTAACCCGCGGTTTCGGCTGCTACCTCGGCGCATCCCGCGAGGGGCGGAACATTCAGACCTGTCTGTACGCCAGTACCTCGAATGTAATCCGTTCCAAAGAGCGTTCACTATTATTTATTTGGCTTTAATTTATTCATTCGTCCTTAGTTGTCATTGTAAATATTTTAAGGTTTAGTTACTGTTTGTTTAGTCTGTGGCGCGTGTTAGTGTGTGTGTGTGTGTGTACCCGATGCGTGCGGCGGCGGCGGCCGGCGGCGGAGGGCAGGCGACCCCAAAGGGACTAGCGCTCGCTCAAAACTAGTATTGTAACACTTACTATGTTTTTTGTAATACGGACTTGTAATTTTAGTGTTAGTGCACAACTAGTGTAGTGAAGTGTTAACTCTAGTGGACTGAACAGTGATTTTGACTTCAGGAATTTATAGCGGGTTTGTGTAAACCGTTACAGTGTCGCGACTAACGCCTAGTTCTTACGCCTCGCGTGAAGCTATTGCCTCTCTTACGATGAGATTTGAATTTGTGAAAAATGATTAGCGTCTCTTAAAGCGAGAGTCGTGTGAGGGGGCAGGTGCGAGGTCCTACGTTGGTTCCGCTGAACTGGGTTTCGGATATTCTCTGGCTATGATGCAGCTACTGCGTCTAAAGGAATTAAATGTATGTTTTGATTATAGTTACCTTTTCGTATGGTATACTCGCTGTTGTGTAAAATCTATTTTATTAATGTTTATACATTATACTGATTGTACTGTATCACAATGATTTACCTGTTTATTTATCTCGCACGCGTTTCGATCTTTAATAAAAGAATCTCGTTTAATTACGTTCGGATCTGACTTCACAGTATTTTTAAAAACTTTTTTGGAATTGAAATTATTTAAAAAAACAATATTTTTTTATTAATATTTATATAGAAGGAAATGTTTAACGAAATAATTATCAAAATGCATCTAAGTAAGACGTGTTTATTTATAATAACTGTAACATTTATGTGTAAGTGTAATCTAATTGTTAAGATTAAGTATAGTGTAAGAGCATTGTTAGTGTTGTATCTGATTATTCAGTGGTAACCATTCATAAAACCTGACAATGAATTTATTAGACACAGCGTTGACTATTAAATTAAACACTCACTTATGCTTATTTGTAATTTTGTAGTCCTTGGTTGTGGCTTTAATTCTACAAAATAAACTATTGTTTTTGTGATCATTTTGGTAGCTTTTCTTGAGGCCTTGATGTGAAATCGTATGTAGTAAGAAATGGCCCTTTGAAAATTTGACTATTTGCATTTTAATTTAGTATTAGTCTAAGATTAATCTTATTTATTATATTTTGTATAAGGCTAACTAAATTTAATCATTTTTTAACTTAGTCGAATAAGCTATTTTTTGTTCTATATCACTCAATCGATTTACTCGAAATGTTTTAATTCCACACTGCCATTTGACTGTTTATTTTCTATTTCCTCAGTCATTTTAATTATATTAGTGTGATAAATTATTGTATTTACTGTAAGTGTACATTTTACATAATATGGTAAACCTATTCCCCTTTTAACGTCAAGTGACTAACCACTTATTTTTATGCACCTCGTACTTGGGCAATTTACTAGAGTTACTAGTCAATTGTTCTAGAATCGTAATTTGAAAGGAAATCTCGGATAAGTAAGTGTTAAAAGAATACTCATCAGAATATTATCCTTTGAAGGATTTTAGATTAGATTATTTTGACCTATTCATTGCTGTCAATTTTATGCAGCGCAGGAGTGCTGGCATTTGTTGCGCTTTGATGCGAATTTGCGTCCGTGTACGTTTACTCGAACACCAAACAGTACTGGCAATAAATGGGTTAAAAAATAATAAATGTTGTTCAATGGTGTAAAAAGCGAGTCAAGACTTTTTGGTACAAATCGAATCTCTGTTGAAGTTGCCCGAGTATGCCCATAATAAAATGTCCATTTTCTTAGCCAAATTACGAGTCATATCAATGAGATTGAATAAAGTACCTAGTGAAGAATTGAGTTTTTTATTTTGTCGTCGCTGCCATCCAAATAGCTGTTCCATTACCTATCAAAATATTGAGTCAGTTCAGTTTAATTAAAATAATTCATTCAAATGAAATGATACTTGAATGTCTAAAATCCAAACAAAACCTCAGACAATGCCACTAGTCTCCCGGATTAAAGTTTTTCTATCAATATTGTAATACCTTTAAACGAGCGATTCTTGAATATGTATGTATGTACGTATGTAAGCTCTTTATTGTGCAAAATAAACAAAACACCACAAATCGGTACAAATACATACATACATAAATCACGTCGTCCTCCCTTACGGGGTAGACAGAGCCTAAGGTGACAAGACCCAAAGGCCACGCTTAGCATGATTGTGGGCGTATAGATAAAGGTGGAAAGGGGAATCAAAATAGTGATGGGTAGCTAGCCGCATCGCCTATATGATTCCTACGCCCATTCCCTCGATGGACTTTTACCATCTGCGCGGGAGGAGAAGCAACTGGTACATTCTATGTTTTTTTTTTACTCCCAGACCAGCATGGAAGAAACGGTACAAAACAATACAGAAACAAGGAACAAGGTAGACAATAGGCGGTCTTATTTCTACCAGACAACCAATAAAATAAGGAAATAAATGGAGTTTTGGGGGCGATAAATCGATCTAGCTAGGTTTCATTTTTAGAAAACATACAAAAAAAAACGGTGAACCAGGTAGGTACATACTATTAAATAAAACAGCAACAGTTATTTTACTATTTTATTTTTATTTGAACACGGTGGAATAGGTAAATCATCACTTGCATAATTTCAATAGCAATGCCTGCATTGGTAAAAAAATACTAACCATTATTTTACTTCATAATTAACTGTGTTTCGCTTAGCGTTTAAAAATACTTTTGAAGATTTTTTAACGAATTGTAAATGCAACAAGCTTAACTCTTAATTTAACACTTCTCCCTACATATAAAACTTACGAAATTTTGATACACGACACTCGATTTGTCGGTTACTGCGACAATACTTGTTGATATTGTTCTTGTATTGATTAAATTGGTTGGCCTATTTACGCAACTTCGAAATTTAAACATATAAATTATCGCGATAGCTTCTAAAGTTAAACTTCAACACCGGTAATAGCTTTGATACTCTTGAGCAGCCGGGCGTTCCCATCCTTGTAGTCTACTGGCAGAGCGTTCACCACTACGGTCTTCAAACGAGCTTCATCCTGAAATAAATGCAAATGAAAATTTTAATTTCAATTCATTCAATTTCGACTCTAGCATACATCGCCTGCAGTTTAGAAGACAATAATATAATCATAATCATATACACCGTGGGTTTTAATAACCCGAAAGATTTAAACTAAGGATTTTAGAGCCCAATTAGAGTTTATAAGAACATATTATAGTCCAAAAGCCCGTAATTTAAGAGATTTTAATTTTTTAAAACAAAACAAGTTAAAAAACTGCTTTTACACGCAGACTCGCCAACTGAAGCCAGTTTCGCTTAATTAACTTTGGTATCTACCCTACAAAAAGGGTAATCACAGGTGGTTTTCTCTTTTCTCTTAACGCTAAGGCTAGAATAGTTTCTTTCTTTCAGATATAATCATGGTTAATTGTTTTGGTTACGTCAGTCAAAGGAAAATATCGATACCTTTAGGGTCAATTGGCGTAAAGGACAAAATGCTACTTTTCAGGAGAAGCAAAAAACGTTTTTTTTATTTTTAAATCTCTTGTATTTTTTTTATTTGTGGACCTATGTCTTCGATGTTTATGACAAAAGTGCTTAGAATTCTTCCCTTTTTGCGGTAGAATGGTAAGCATAACGATAGCATATTTTAGAAGTTAAGGGTCCTTTACACCCCGGAAAATAGCGTTAGTAGTCCTTTACGCAACTAACTTTTAAAAAAATCTTAAGTTTTGAGGTTGTAAAGGTCAGTTTTATATAAAATTATACAATTTTCGGGTGTATTGCTCAGTATAATTTACACGTTTTTGGTTATTTTCCTTACATAACTGTAATTAAAGGAATCAATTATGCAAAATGTTTCGTTATTTGCTAAAATTTAACTTTTGGAAATATTATATTTTTATATTATTGCTTATGAATCATTCAAATGTCATTAAAGACGCTGTACACCAGTAAGTTATATTCGTGAACTGCTATTTTTGTAGTAAAAACATGTAGATTATCCAAGGTAGGAATAATGTAAATGAAAGAATGAATTATAGGTAATAATTGTAACAAAATGTTTATCAATTTAAATATTAAATCAGATATCATAAACGTTAAGTAAGTACGTCACTTATTCATCATTTAAAGGAGCGACCACACCGCTTCGTAGTCGCATGCGTCATGTTCTCTCACCGTTTCTTCATAGATTTTGTTGCGTAAACGCACCGTCGACGTCTTTTACGCATTGGTGTGCCCGGACCTTAACGCAACTATACACAAAATGAGATTGTTTAAAAGTTACATTTTATACCATTAAGTATTTTTGTGTTTTTGGTTTTATATCGGTAGCAAACAAACATTACTTTCAACATACATACAGGCATAAGTCATGTCTTTATCCCTTACGGAGAAGACAGATCCTGAGGTAACAAGACCTAAAGCCACGTTTTGCATGAGCATGATTGTGGGGGCTTTCAAAATTGGTTTTATTTCTGGTAACAGTAATCTTATTCTTCTAGGAACGTAATGATTTCAGTTCTTGTGAGTTTCAAAACTTCCAATTTAAATCAACAAGTATTCTAACAAACAAAAATCTTACACGTTACGTGACTGAATGAAAGTATTTGGTCTGGCAACAGCCATATCTTGCATTTCTTTTTACTGTTCAGTATTGGAAGATTTCATGTACCATTTGTCATTAATTATTGCTCACAAAAACTGAAATCATTAAGTACCATCAAGTATAAAAATAGGTATACCTAATGGGACTGACTTTGAAAGCAATGTTCGTTTGTTAGCAATATTTAACAAAAAAGCACCAAAATACTTAATACTTAATTCTACTTATAGTTTTATCACAATGTGTTTTATAATTAGTAGGTTTTAGTTTTAGTATCTGCATGTATTATATATTTAAAGGTAAATGATACAAAATTTAACTTATTTTATAGATCTCTCATACGTATATACACTTACGATATATATTTTAGATCTGATTTTGTACGTACTTAGTTGGATTGAATAATTAATAAGTGACGTGCTTAGTATTTGTGAGCTCTGAGGTACTTGATTTAACATAATTATATTGATATTTGGACATTTTGTTACCATTATGACTATTGAGCTTTCATTTACTACGTAGTTCTGCGCTGGTAAATCTACGTGTTTTTATTACAATAACAATCGTTTACGAATATAACTAAACTGTGTAAAATGAAATTTCAATTCTGTATAATTAACAACATATTAAAATTACGATTGCTAACGTTTAACTTTAGCCATTTTCAGCATAATTGTGGGCGTATAGGTGGAAAGGGGACTCAGCAATTACAGTTATAGTGAACTATACACCCCAAAATTGTACTATTTCATGTGAAACTGACCTTTACAGCCTCAAATAATTTTAATTCTTTCAAATTTTATGGGCGTAAGGGACTACCGGCGCTTTTTTTCAGGGTGTAAAGAAGACCTAACTTTTTAAATATGCTATTTTTCGTTATGGTTACCATACCACTGTGCAAAGACAAGAATTCTACGCATTTATGTCATAGACATTGAAAATATAGGTCCACAAATAAAAAAAATATTTAGCTTAAAAAAAAATATTTTGCTTCTCCTGAAAAGTAGCATTTTTGTCCCTTACACCAATTTTATTGAACCTTAAATTGTTGAATTTATAGAGATACACTTACCTTCTCATCAAAATTAGACCTAAGTATTTATATTTGTGTCTTAGCCAGGTCGTATAAGCAAAGAAATAAATATCTATTCGTATAAACGTCCTTTACGCCGTAGTTTCAATTTGGTATTAAGGTATAATGTATAGAAGTAAAGGTCGTAAAGGGCAAATAAGTAAATTAAGTCCTTTACAAGCAGGTATTAAAGGACAATATAGGTAAATTTAGCACTATACGTCGTTGTTTATACTTCATGATTTCCTTTACGTTCCATGTGATTTTAGGCTTGTTACTTACACCCACAAAAAAAGCCAAAAATATGGGGCGTAAAGGTCCTATTTTACGAGATATCAAAATTTCGAGCATACAGTTCGATAGAGCTTGAAATTCTGAACAAAACTGTATATTTAACTCATTTTCGGCATTTTGTCCTTTACGCCAATTGACCCTAAAGGTATCGATATATCAACGTAAAGTTTCAACAATAATAACTGCACTAATGTTGAAGTAACGGTACCAATAAATGGTATCGGAGTGATTCGTGAAGTGTCATGCTCGCTCTCTGTTTCTCTCTGAATTAAAGGTTTGTTAATAATAATAAGGAAGTGGTCAATTAATTAATTAATTTGTACTGGAATAGTAGTTCAATTAAGTCTATTGGACCCATGTTTATAAAGCGTTATTTACTCGTATTGTCGTCAGAAATACGTGATAAAAATCTTTCGGGTTATTAATACCCACGGTGTATGTTTGAGATGAAAGCTAGTGTGCTACATCCGCTCAGAACTCACGCTGTAAGTCTCCATCTTTGTTCTGAACTTGAAGACAAAAGTCCTGAATTTGATGTCCTCGAATAACGCTGAGTAGCCTGTCTTGTCGTACTCAAACATCCGTCCGATGTCGGCTGCGGGCTTGCCGATCATCGCTTCGGCTGATTCGTTGAATGCAGTTATGCGTTGGTCGCCCGTCGGGTCTGATACGTTGGCCTGTATAATATTGATAGATGTTACTATAGATATTCAACTTACAAAACCAGGGAAATAACAAATGTTGATAGTTTTCTGTCACCTTCACTCTCTCCCTGCTGCCCCTCTAACTTACCCTGGCTCTCACTCAATGAAGTTGTACAGTTGCCATTAGTGCTGTCTACGTGCTTAAAAGTTAAAACTATCTGAAGACGCACTTAGACGTATGCTCACGTACGTAGCACCTATAGCCTTTTTCTAATTAGACCACATCATTTCACAAAAATACAAATTACACCAGCAGTCTTAAACACAAAGGTCACTCACCCCCAGCAGCAGCCGATACTTGAAATTGGGGTATTCCCTGTTGCATTTCTCGCATCTGAACAGCCCATTCTCCTGATCGACCAATTTCTTGTTGCACTGCTCTTGAGGGCATGCCTTATACACTGCGTTGTCGGTAAACGTGAATGTGAGAACTCCCAGCATGCTATAGTAGTCTCCCTTGTCCCCGGAACCGAGTTGTTTGGCCTCAGCTTCAGAGAATGTGATCCATTCGTTGCTGCCGCCGCCGTAGGTACCAGTTCTGTGGACACAGGATATACTGTTAACATGAATATTGTCATAGCTTTGTTTGTAGCTGGGCACAGCTCGTAGGACATAAACAATGGCGAATGAAGGAAGCCACTAATATAGACCTCGCCAAGACGTGCCCGTCTTACGCTCAATGCTGGTATGTAAGAGTGAAAGTCAAAATAGCTTGCGTGGTGAACCAATTCCTCTTAGCGGTAGGTACGGCAGTAAGACTAAGAAGGATTAACATCTGGGTAAGTAAGGTCATTAACGTGAATAGCAACGAATGTAGAGGGACCGTTCGTCGCTTTTTAACAATATTGGCAGAGAGGGTGACCACGAAAAAAAAAACGCCGTAAAACGCTGAACACACCTACCCGCACTGAATGGAAAAAAAATGTTGGAAAGAACCAAAACAGTTATTTTCGAGCAAGGCTGCTAAGTCTGTGCGATACATAGTCTTCATGCAAAAGCCAGCCGTCCTGTGAATCTACACCACAACACGCTTACATGTTTCGGACACTACAATTTAAAAGCATAAGAGCGCTTGTAGACGTCCGTTTTTTTCACCGGATAACGGACCGTGTTTTTTTGCCGGATTCACGGTGGTGTATGAATTATAATGAATGTGTGTACATGCACCGGACATCGGTCCGGCGAACAATTTACGTCGGATGCACCACCGCTTCCCCTCGGCGCGACGGACACCGGTCCGGTGAAAGAAAAAAACGGACGTCTACAAGCGCTCTAAATCGAGCTGTCTTTAGTTGGACGGAAGCCTACCTAGCAGAGATGTTAACGACGTCCATCTTGTCGCCGCCGTTGTCGTACCAGCCGCGCAGCTTGTGCGCTTCCGGCAAGTCCGGGTTGAGGCGGATCATGGTCCCGGCCAGGCAGGAGAGCGACTTGCTGCCGTTGAACTCGGTTAAACGAGCACCCTGTTGATGTAAGTATTTGGCTTATAATTGGTTTTTGTAACTTGACGGTTTCCGAATTTAGTAATAAGTGTTCAATCGACATTAGAGCTGCAACACCGCTACTTAGAAAGTCGGATAGTCATTAAAAGTGTGGATACCTTTGCTGCCACCACAGGGTTGCTAGAGCCATCAAAATTCTCAGCTTCATTCCCCCACATTGTAAGGCACACCTGTGAAGCAAAAATAATAAGATCAACAAAGCAAGTTATAACTGTGTTAGTCTGAAGTGGGCAGTAAAGTTTATTTAATAATATATACAGACATAAATCACGTCTTTATCCCTTACGGGGCAGACAGAGCCTAAGGTAGCAAGACCTCAAAGCCACGTTTGGCATGATTGTGGGCGTATAGGTGGAAAGGAGAATCAATCATTTAATAATTGAATGAATTAAAAAAAGTAATTAACTGTGATATTTCCTTTAAAAAATGTATCTTACCGCACCACCGGTGGAATCTACCAGCGTGACTTCTCTTTTCTTGAGCAGTTTCCCCGTGCTCCTCGCGGTCAGCTCCTGCACATCAGCAGCGGCCCGACACACTCCAATCACATCTGCAACAACACACCAGCAATGTTCCCTCAATAACAAATAGTCATAGCAGCCTAACAATTTCACCTGTTGCCTTGTCTCATCGGAATTCCAAGGCCACATTTTTGAGAAACTTGGTTGAGAAAAAAAATGTTTTTTTTATGCAAGGATGCACTGTTTTTGTTTGGCGCGAGTGCCTGTATTGAAACCTGAAGACAGCCTTTTCAAGCAAGTGAGATGAAGAATTTTACCTCCAATTGGGTTTGAATCATGCCATAATAAATAAAAGTTGGTTTGGGTGCTTTCAAAATTAGTGAAAAAAAACTCAGAAAAGCATGTATGTGAAAAGTTCTTATTATCAAGATCTTTTGATTCAGTATTATTGGTCTCGAAAAAGCAACAAAACAATTAATTTGCATTCATCATCCAACTTATGCAATAAATACTTGTCATTTTAGATTTGTCGAAGACATGATTAAGATTTTTGTAGTTAGACCACTTATGTTCGTTTTATTTAAACTTACCAAGTAAAGTATCTATGGCCTTATCAGCAATTTCATTGATGGGCACGAAATCATATTTGACTGTGGGGACCGATGAAGCGTCGTCCTGGCACTCGGACACAACTGTGTCAGCATTGAAAGTCATTTCATAGTCATTCTTCAAGCTGGTATACTGCTTGTTAGCAGTTTTGAGCTGGCAACGACTGATGTAGTATACTTTATCAACCTGGATACAATGGTTTAGTTAGTATCTCATTCAAAAATTAAGTACCTACTTTGAGATGACATGTCCATAAAAGTAATAAAATCTTAGAACAGTGAAGTGTTTGAGATGGATATAAGAAAACAAGTAATTTTGGCCAAAACTGTGATTTTTTGTGAAGTGAATAAAATAAATGAACATTCGGTTCTACCACCTCACAAGTTTTCAATTTAAGAATAACAAATCTTTACTTTAACAGGACTGGAAAGTATAAGTAAATCTTTAATTCCATATCATAATGTTTTAGTCTCACCTGAATCATATCAAAGAACTTGTCACACTCGTTCCGGAAGGCAGTGGCCCTGATCTCCCCGCTCTCATCACACAGGTCCACGCTGAAAAGCTTCCCTTCTCCCTTGGCATTGCTCCATGTCCGGAGTGGGGACTTGCTCATCACGCGCGCTTTTATCACCCACCTGTTAAGTAACCATTATACATTACTCATTCATTCTCATTATACACACCAGACATATGACATGTCTATGTCTGGAGTAATCTTGAATGCACAGAAGCAAGTTATAGGGACCCTAAACTGGGGTGACTTTGATTTACGGGGTGGGGTGTCTTTAAAAAGTAGTTATAATGATGAAATAATTAATTTAAGCATTGATTTTATCTCAATTTTAAAATGATCAAAGTAGCCCCAAAATTATCAGTCACCATGGTTAATGGTAGGTCTTTGACTGTACACTGATAAACAAGTTATTTAATATGGTATGTCTATGTGGATTTTAGACCATACTAAAATGTATTGTACGGTCAAGTGCAAAAATAAGTATCGATAGGAACATCTCAAAAATATGTCCCACAACCTTATTACGCTGGTGTAAGAGTGTGTGGTACTTGTTTTTGAGACTTTGACTAGATACATATTATTACACCTGACTGTACACAAATTACAATGTCAAACAGGCTTTACAAAACAAAAAAACCTTGGTACTCTGTAGTCTACTACCTGGTAAAAAAAACCATCTGTGTGTGGATGGAAACCATTGAAACATGCTTCAGTTGGCAAAAAAAGGAACCTAATTTGTTCTTAGAAAAATAGGAATGAAGAATGTAATAATAATTCAACATTTACTTGTTCTGATATGGGCTAAGGCTCGCTATAGGATGAGTCATTTGCGATGCTAAGGAGCTGGTATCTAAGGATGACACTTGGTGTGACGACTGAGGCGGTAAAGCTGCCACTTTAGGTGCAGGTTGCATGGTTGTTTGTGCAGATGCTGATGCACCAGACTCCTCGGTCCAGGTCTGTGGGTTGCCAAGCTTCTTGCCTACTTCAGATCCTGGTATCATTATTGTGATGTCTAATATAATCATAACTCGCCTGAAATAAAAAGGATTACTTTCATTTATAATTTTTGTATTTATTTCATAGACTGCATTTCATTTTGTTACGAGTTAAGTTACAAAGGTGTATTAATAATACCTATACCCTAAAGTCATTATTGCAATTCAGTGTGCAGCAAAGCAATGTAAAACTGGTACATTTCATACATTATTTTATTTGAAACATAGCGAGAAAACAGTTAGTTTGCTATTTACATTGTTTTGGACTTGTCCAAACCTGTCTTGATCAGTATGACACATACCACAATAAACTTCGATCGATACAAACAATATCTCTTACTCTAGTAAGTTTTTAGTTTATATAGTAGGTTTCTTCTTGGTATTTGAAAATATATGTACTTACTTTTCACCTTTTCCTGTATTTTTCAATAAAGAAGTAACGAATCTGTCTATCTGTACAACCGAGTAATCAGACAGTTCCCCTGTTATCAGCTTATCGTTAAGTTGCGTCGCCAGCATAGCGAAGCTGTGAGAATGTTTGCCATCGGACACCAGCAGTCTAAATCGTTCATTTGCACCACTTCCTTGTATTTTCTTACTACCCAAAACCTGCATTATTGGCTTGTCATAATGACCGCCATTCATAATAATCTATAAAAAAGCGACAAGAATGTGATATAAATGTGGAAATCTTGAAGTTATTCATTGTTAAGTTCGGTATATTTCACACTTACTTCGAGGGAACCCTGCGACAATTGGTTGCTCATCTTTGATAATGAACCGCGACCTCGTAGTCAATAAAGTTGTTCCGATCGTATGTTGTCTATCCAAAATGACTTTACAACATTGGATGTGGAAACAGCAGGTCAAACAGGACCTCCACAAGATTTATTAGCCCGAATGTAGTAATTGTTTGTTAAGAATAAACCGGCTGTAAGCAAGTTCGCGCCGTTTTGAACGAAACTCAAAACGTCATTCATAACGTCAACTGTCATGTCAAAACGTCAATTCTCTTTTTTTTTAATTTCCAATAATAAAGGCAACGAAAAATAAGACCCATACAGCCAAGACCCGCAGCGAAACCCAAAAGGAGAGTTATGTGTTTGCTGCGTATGTATGTACGAGTGAATGTGTGTATGACCAATCCTAATGTCTGACCGTAACTGCTCTACCAGTATTTCTTAAAGTTTTTGCGGTCACGGACCACTTTTAAAAATTTCAAAATGTCCTTGGACCCCTCAAACTTACTATAAGAAAAGAAAACAAAGCTTTATATTAGAAATCACTTTGAGTTAGTATGTGAAGGGTTAACTGAGGTGCTGCGGACCCATGCATGGCGTCTTATTCCTCAGAGGGGTGTGTTTTTGACACTTGAAACTGGTAGTGAAGGAGCGTCATTAGAATCAATAACGATCTAATTGCTTAAATTCGTAAGCAGAACTTTGATTTCACCCTGTTGGTGCACGTGAACGAAGTTCGCGTTCGTAAAAATGAAAGACATTGTTAACAAAGACTATAACTTTAATTAATATAGGCAACAATTAAAACCACATCACAGTAACTTAAATACACTATTATTATAAATATGAAATATGTAGGTATTCTGGACACAATGATTTACTACCGTATAAAAATACATTATCTGCAGCTTTAAAACTCGTAACGTAAGTAACAGCGTTTTTGTAAGACGTTAAATTTTAAGCATATCACATAATTTGTACCTACACTAGAATAAACAAGATTATTTCAGTGAATCATTTAGAACGTAACAGATATCTCGAACTCGAATTCTACAACTACCCTACTAATACTGTAAGAATAGTTTGTTACCCTTCCGCCACAATAAACACTGCTAATTTGCTCATAGTAATTAGCGTTCGAGACATTTACTTGACAATAACTTACACAAGATGCTCTAGGGGCTACTTCCAAATTTGAAATTTAAAGTTCGTATCCTGCCGTCCCTCTCATTCTCATATTAATGGGACACGAATGGGGTATGAATGGAATGGGTTTATACTAGTGGGGGAGGAACGGCACGAACGAAACGCTCTTCGAATTTTTAAGTTCGAAGTAGAAGTAGGCCTTCTGATAATTAGTTGTAATCGCCAGGGGGTAGCACGCTAGGATTTGTTGCGGACATAAAGAGGACCTCTCTTTCTAAGTAGTAAGCGAATGCGAAAGAGGTGATTGCTTTACTTACACGATAAAAGCTAGTGTGCTAAATGGCGCTGAAACATATTTAATGCAGCGCAGAGAATACAATAGGTACATGTACCTAGTTCACTAAGTATTGCTTCTGCGCCTTGTCGTATCTTATAAGACGTTGACGGTGACCTGGCCCCTATCCTATTTCATCATGTCGACAATAATAGTCGGTGACAAGTGACAATAGGTACTGTTTCCATTACAAACTCGACAAGAATCTACGTTGGTTGGCTTCATGGCTACACATTGCATTTCGAATTGTCATTTGTCATAGTCTATTATCGAGATGATGAATAGGGGCCAGGTGCAACGATAGAATATTTTTCACAAATTGTTGATGTTAAAATATTATGTAGTTACACGTAATATTAATTTGTCCAATGTTGGACATTTCTACGAGATATTTAGGTAGGTATGCACAAATAACGTTAAAAAAGAACACAACACCTAGGTAATGAACGTAACCTACTTCCATCCGTGCACTTTATATTAGGCAAAGGTTAATAAAGGCCAATAAAGAGTGTCGGTAATTGTGCAGAGATCGCAACAAACTTTGTTGAATATTATTAAAATTTATAATGTTGGTTGTGGGTAAAATTGTTAAGCAATTATAAATTTTTTTTCGAGATCTTTAAGTGGATAACAATAATGATAACCATTTCCAAGTAATTAAATGGATAATTTATGAGTAGGCCAATAGGGTAACCTATTGCTTTTGTATAATAATTAAGTAAATAAGTTAGTTTATGCTCTGGAAAGCATTAGAATAGATAATAGAAATAAAGTCGATGGATTTAACGTTCTTTCCAGTGTGACCAGAGATAATGTTAAGGTCAGGGTAGTAACAGAATTATTTTACTTAAGTATTTACAACATTGCCCCAGTTGGCATTGTTAAAAAAAAAGACTAAACACTGAACTAAATTAGCAGTACACTGACTTTATCGTTCCGACAAGACATAAGTAGGTATCCCTCTTAATTCAAACGTATGCCTCTTTATGAGATTGCGTGAAAAGGACAGACGCTCGAGTTAGCTGTTTAACCTGTCTCACAAAGGCTGATCCAGACTTAGCCCCTCATTCTATCTGGAGACTTCTAGGAAGGTTCAGGACTAGACCTATCGGTACATCCAAAACTTGGGTTGTTTTAAGAATACCCGGCCATAAGTTGGCGCCACTGAGACAGACGTCAAACACCTTTTACTTATTGCCGGTTCCACACGTTTGCCAAACATCGGCAAACACACAGGACACAGTGCAGTGATATGATATGTTAAAGTAGAGCAGAGATATTCCTGCCTTATTCTTTCATATGACTGCGTCCGATGTTCGCAGATGTTTGTCAATCGTGTTGGCATTACATATGCGCGTGGTTTGATGACTATCCCGACCACTATTATATATTTTTTATTAAACACACACGCTAACTCCTCAAGCCGGAATGTAAACTTTGTCCCCGATGCCGAGCAAGACCAACCAGTAGTTTGACATCAGTTTCTGTGCTGCCACCTTGTGCAAATTATAATAATTAGAATCCGTCGATGCTGCCGACTCGCCGCCGGTCCGTTTGTGGCACGAGCAAGCCGTCGGCGCCCCGTTCCGCCGCCACCATAGCGGCGAAGCCCGCCGTCGGTCCGCGCTCCGTTGTCGCGTGACCCTTCGCTCGGAGGCTTTTGATTACATCCTGGCAACACAGTTATGTTTATAAAAAATATCAAGTCACGTAAAAAATTAAAAAAAAAATATATGAAAAATATTTAGGAAGCATGCGGAAAAAATTAAACGTAAAATTGTAGCAGTGCCAAAATGTCACTTTCATGTTTTAGTCCTACATTTTTACTACCTATCTCACGTATCGTACCTACTGTTATAATTTCATACCTACAGAAAGTGCCTATGGCACGCGCCTCGTTATCTCGCTTGTACAGTCAGCATCAGATGTTGATAAACATTTGAAGAGCTCAAAAAGATCTAAACAGTCGTGTGTAGAATATGTTGAGCACTTCGAATGTTTATCAACTTCTGATGCTGACTGTACTGTACCTAGCTCATTTTATGTTGCTTTCCTAATGGGTGTAGTTTAGCGCATTAGCGTTTATCGTATATATTATTACTTACCTATTGCTTAGATGGTCCTATTTATGCGTTATGATACGAATAGCTCCTGATGCTATCTGTTAGTTACCATGAAAAAGCTTGAGCTTTTTTGAGAGCTTGCTTGGCTATTCACTTATTCAGCCAGTATAAACTAATTGCTTTGAAGTTGCGTATAGGTTATTTAAGCGTTCTAACGCAACAATTTATCCAAACAGTTTTTAATTTCATGTCTATCATTGCACACGTTTTTACAATGAACGTGCTACATTATTCCAAATCAACGTACTCAGTATCAACCGCAACTCTATATTTATTGCAACCGTAACAATAGATTCATTGTTGTCATCGCGAACCGTTGTCACGCGTATGTCACGCTTGGCATAGCTATAATATGATGGTATACACACGACTGTTATACTCTTACGGTGCAGCAATAGTCGCTATTGGAAGCTGCTACGTAGATAATGGGAACATTACTGTGTTGTAGCCGTTGCACACTGAATGCGTTACGCGTGTGTCGGTCTAGTTGGATTTCTCTAGTAGGGAAGCAAACTTTGACACCAAAAAAATGATAACAGATGAAAGATACTAGATATTCATACAAAGATGATACCACGTTCAAAACACTTTACGTCAAAAATACGACAGTTGTGAAGAAAGTGGCGCCCTCATTTAATTTTTACACACCGAACCACGCATTCAGTGTGACAAACTCTTTATTGTATTGCACTACTAGCATTGGGGACAAATGATTCACAAACAGGCCTTGACGGCCGTTTGAAAGGTCGCGACCCAGGCCTGATCTGCTTGCTTAAGTTTAAGAATTAAAGTCACGCCGCCGCGTCGGCCTTGATCTTCGCGATACGATCGATCATGGACTTTTAAGTAGCTAAACTAAACTAATAGAATTAGTCACTCAATAGAAGTCGACTTGTAATGTTATCTATAGGTACACATCTTTACATCTGAACGAGAAATATATGACAACCGAAGGATCGAGAGAGAAATATCGATGGAATTAAGACTTAAGGCACAGCAGACAGTAGTCTATCATCAATTCTACGAGCAACGTGCCTCACCAACGCCACTTGGTTAGCAATTTACTGAGCTATACCTATTGGTAACTTTTATCTGAGGATCTCTTCATTCCTTGCTGAAACTCGGTAAGATAATTCGAGTAACTTCTTCTTAATTCTTTCCATTGTCCAAGTGACTCATTTCTCTATCTAAAGCTCATCGTACTAGGAAAATAGAACGATTATTCTAGGGAAATCAAATATTATGAGTGTTGATCGCCTAGACAAGAGTTGAGCAATGCCGTTAACATTTATTCAGTTTCATGATTTGAAGTATTCTTACCTAATCTGTAAGATATGCGTGTTGTAAATAATGGAGCGACATGGTAGCCTCGGCGACCAAACTCTTTAATAAAGAAAAAAAAAAAAAATTATAATAAAGAAAAAAAAAGTATTCTTACCGCATTAAAATCAGATTCATATTCCAGTTCCATAGGCATCAGCTGGTGATGTACGCGCGGTCGGTGCATCACATCGGGCAGCGTGCTGCCTTCCATGATTGTGTTCATCACCGTCTATAACACAATTGTTGTTTCCAATCACAAATACAATACGGTAATACTATATTGGGACAAAATTAGTACTGCGATTAACGATCGACGAGTCACAATATTATTTCGTACTGTATGCACTGATCTTAAAATTAATTCGGAATACTCCAACGGGTGGTTGGGTTAAGTTTAACAGAACACCTCTGTTGACGACGGAATTAAAAATGGTTTAAATGGTTTAATAACACAAACAAAGTAACTAGGAGCCTAATAGGGAACAGCTGTTTATGCTAGCAACCTGACAGAGCTACTGTCTTGGAAGTTGATCTCAGCACAAAGGAAAGGTATTTTAAAATTGGAACTTAAGTAATTAATATACAAACTATGTACTAAAAGGAGGCTCCAACCCAGCCAGTTGCCAACTAGCGCTATAAATTATATTTAGGATAATTATGTGGTTGACAAAGTCAATATTTCCACTGGTCAATGTTCAAAGCGCACGACGTGAATGTGGTTACTTAATAATGAATCAAAAACCTTAAGAGGAGCGTTTAATTAATCTAACCCAACCTGCTGAAAGATTCCACAATAATTCTCAAACACTTTGTATACAATTACCCAAGCCTTGATAAATTTTGATAGAAGATAGCCATTTAGCCATAATATTTATACACTTAAAGTTTCTGCTCGCGATTCTAGTGTCAATAGTTCAATCAGCTGCAGAGAAATTGTACCCTCTCGGTATGGTTACCGCTATTACGGGGGGGAGGGGATGTTTTCTATGCAGCTGACCGAATATCAGAAAAATACATACCACAGCCACTTGGGTGGTGATCTTCGTCCCGCCCGCAGCTCCCAACACCAAGTCCACAACGTGACCTTCGTTATTAAGTACTATACTGGGCACCATGGAACTGAGCGGCTGCTTTCCAGGAGCCAGCATATTGGCAGGAGAAGGAGGCATGCCGTAGGAAGACTCGCGATTCGGGATAGCGAAATCGTCCATCTCATTGTTCAGCATTATACCCAGGCTCGTTGACCGACGCTGTGATCCCCAGCTGTGGACGGAATTAGCAATGTGTTAAAACCACTAACCATTAAGTATAATAAGTACCTAATTTCACCTTTTCAACTACCAAATCAGGAAGTATCTATCCATCAGCTCTAACAAGACAACATGATTAATGATTACGTGTGATTGCAGAATTTGTTGTTTGAATGTCGAACTTGTTAGGTTGGAAAAAGGGAAAAAAGAAGAACCTGAAGAAGAACTGTTTGTAAAGACAAATTACAATTCAATAAGTACAGTTTAAGCACCAACAAACTATGGTACGCAATCTGCGCACACGGTCTTCCCAATTCGTGTTAAATTAAAAATCTTGATGAACAGCGATAGCAGTTGTTCTACTTACATGTAATTAATAGTGCTTGTAGCAGACACCACGCTGCCATCTGGCGCCATGACGATTATATGCGCCGTGCCGTGGTCGTCAGCTCCTTCGAACAAAGCCCCGTAGTGCCTCCAATCGTTGAAAGTCTGGTTGTCGTACACAAGGTCACGGAACTCCTTCGCCCATCCCGGATTGGAGAGGTTACGTTCCAGCTGGAAAATATGAGGGGATTCGGTCAGTTTCTTCTTGAAATGGTTAGCACGAAATGTCGATTTTCAGATGTCACTTCCTAGTACATGGTTAAAGTAGTAAGAACAAAGAGTGCGTACATAGGGGCTGAATATCTCTATTTTCATTTATTACATTTTGACAACTATTACTCACGTAACTACAACACAACATCATCCCGTCGACTCATTCATAAGGTGTGTGTTGTTGTATGGTTTACAGAAACGCGAAAGAGCATTGTGTATTATTTTTGGCAATCGTTTACCAACTTTAATTTTAGAATAGGTTGTAGTTAACAAATCCTAACTTACGTCAGTGATGGAGTAGGGCAGGTCATTCCGTGAAGCGTCTCCGAGACCTGTGCGCTTGCCGTAGCCGTATTTGAAGGTTTCGATTATGCGATGCCAATATAGGTCGGTACCGGGCAGCGCGTCCTCTCCTCCAACCCAGCCTATCAGCATGTTCAGGATGAAGGCCAGCACCGACCCCGTCCCAGGCAGCGGCACCGAGTAAAGGGTGTGCTTCTCTGTCAGCGGCACCGCGATTGGCTCTTGCCATTCGACCCTAAATAGTGTCACGGTTTAATACTTAATTCATGGCGTATAACATCTATGAACCTGGATATAGCTGTGCCTTCAAATGCACCAGATAAGAAACGCCTCGTATCGTAACGCCGCGAACATCATTTTGACAAAGTCAACAGGACGTGCTTGTTGATTCCATAGAGCCCTTATTCGCGTTAAATTAGCTTTCAGTTACAGTATCTACTTATCCTTTTTTTTGGGTTTGATAAGATAATTTTTCAAATGCTCGTAAATGAAAGGTCATTTCTCTCCTAGAGACGCAGGTATTTATCCGTCCCAAAACACACATTGATCTGACCGTGCTGGGAATAGGAGGACAAATAAACAAAACTGTACTAACGAAGACAAAAGAGCTTTACTTACTTGAAATTCCGGAGGTCTTCTTCTGTGATGATACCGCCGAAACGTTCGATGTCGCGCACGAGCGCGGCGGTGAGGGAGCCGTTGTGCATCGCCTCCGGGCCCTCCGCGGCTATTATTTCCAGCGTGTTGGCCAGCGTCGGCTCCACTATTGTATCCCCCTCCTTCCACACTTCGTTCGTCGCCGGATTCACGTACACCTCTCTGAAGATAAGGACAAATCGGGGTATTATAAAGAGGAAGCCTTAGGTACTGTTTGGTGTCCAAGTAATTTCAAACAGTTGGACATTAGTCTCCGTTAGCGGAAATTACGTTATCGTGTTCTCAAAGTGAGTTCTATGTCCGTGTACTCCTATCTGTCTCTAGGAAACACCAGGCCTTAGTGGAACCTCACTTTAGGATGTAAATATGCTGGTTTACGAGATAAATTTTACTGACTTTACTAGGACAGGCGTCACATTATCAGAATTAAACATACTGATAGATATTATCAATCCTGTAATATGCCGAGCATAATCATATAATTATAATATCTAGTTTTAAAAATGTTTCCTACAGGATGTAAACCACGATTTTTCACGAACTTCCGATATTTCTACGCAGTGACATGCATCCCGATCACTCAATGTGCAGGAGCTTTTGGATCAGGAACTCCCCAAAGGTAGTCGCTGTCTATATCCCGGAGAACACCAGTCGAATGATCACCGGTCCATGCACTTACCTGTCTGTATAGCTTTGCATTTACATGACAGTACAAGACAGCTTACCTCATGGAAGGCTCGGCCTTGATCCTGTCGCTGTGGGTGCCGAGCACGCGGCCCATGTATTCGGTGACGATGTGCCCTTTCCGGCACAGCTCCACCGTCGGCTGGATCAGCTCTGCCCACGGCAAGCGGCCGTACTCTTCGTACAATGCCCCATACCTGAAACATTTTCGGTTTTCACAGATTCTTTCATATTTGTACAGCTAATATAGCCATTCGTTTTTCAAAGCTATTCGCTACCAAATGTTTCATTATGTTTTCTTGTATGAGACGGTTGCGGTGGCTAACCGCCAACAATAACGACAAATTGCTTTGTTTTATAACAATGGGTCGTTTGTTAAAAAGCTTTTAGGGATTTATCTACTACACCTATAATATAACAATATACATTACTGACGATTATTTATTTGTCATTATATATATTTACTAGCTTCTGCCCGCGACTTCGTCTGCGTAGAATTATACATAAAAACCTTCCTCTTGAATCACTCTATCTATTTAAAAAAACCGCATTAAAATCTGTTGTGTAGTTTTGAAGATATAAGCATACATAGGGACATAGGGACATAGGGACAGAGAAAGCGACTTAGATAGAGTTTCAATGAAGCTTTTTTATTCAGAATTAAACCACAACTAAATATCAAAAATTTAGAGCGTAATTATGAAAATAGGTAATAAAAAAAATACCTATACATATTTTAAAATCTACTATACAGAGTCATTGTTAGAAACATTTGTATGCATTTATTGTAGGTACTTACATAAATTAATGTTCTCACTGAAGCGTACATAAAAATATTGTTTTCCAATACCCGTAACCAAATGTAGAGTACGTGAGTGTTTTAATTTAAGATGAATTATTTATCTCATGCCGTCCACAGAGAGCATGCAATACGAAACGTGAATGAACTGCAACCAAATTGTGTGATGCCATCGGAATCGACAATCGAGTTCCCATTTTTCTCTATCAAATGCGATTTACGACCGCGTTTTAGACCAGAGTTTACCAATCTTTATTTCACCGAGCCTCTTCGAACCAAAAACAACATCACGTATCATTATACTTCCCAACATTTTTCTGCGCCCCTAAGGGGGTCTGTCACCTTGGTTGGGAAGTCCTGCTTTAGACAATAATATGGCCTCTGAAGTATCTTCTTGGATACAAGTGGAGATGTCCGCTCTATACGCACTTGTTGTGTGATATCCACGTACCAATATATACGTCACTTGTTCCTAGCAACTGACTGAAAACCTCACTTCGCAGCATGACCGGCCCTTAAGGCTATGGCTGGCTTTATCGCATTTTGCACCTATAAAACGCTGCCCTCCTAACATATGTTTTGCAGTAGGTTTCTAAGTAAGTAAATCGTTTCTAAAAGATAACGATAACGATGATGCAAATTCTTATGGCACGTCAGTGTTAGGTAGTACGTATGAACTAGGTACAATCATAAATGTAGGTATAGCTCTTGCAATTCACGATGGCAAGTGAACTTTATTTGTAGTAAACACTTATCTGCATACGTGTCAAAGTGCGTGAGAGCGAAAGCGTGTATAGTAAGTATAAAAAAATAGAGAAATCTCGCTCCGTAGGATACGCACACTTTGAAACGTATGCAGAATAGTGTTTACCACAAATAAAGTTCATACACCATCGTGAATTGCAAGAGCTACATAGGTCCAAATGTTACCCTCTGAGCTCTCCTGGCACGGCGATCGCGAGACCGCCGACTGTGGAGGACGCGGCGTCGTACATGGTGGTCGTGGTCGCTGCGGGCGCGCGCTCCCGCGCGTTCAGCACGCGCACCCTGCGCGAGCCCGCGTCGTACACCGTCGCTAGGAAGCCCCCGCCCAGCCCCATACATTGCGCGCACCCGATCCCCTCACAGAAGAGCGTCGCGATCGCCGCATCGACCGCACTGCCGTTTTTCTCCAGAATCGAGCTGGAAAATACCAGGAATGTAACAGATCAGCCTATTTTGTGTCCCACTGCTGGGCAAAGACCCTCTTGACCTCCACATCTCCCTGTCCAGAGCTATATCCGGCGGTAGCATGCAGGCATGCCTTGCAGCCGAGTGCCCATCTTTCTGGATGGATTTCCGTCCGTATTCGACGGTTGCGCTCATAATAGAAAAGGGACTTCTCGTCTTTGCAGATCCATTATTCAGAAAATAAGCGATTTGGTCAGGAGAACATTTATGAGTCAGAGAACACTTGGCGTGTCGGACCGAGTTTGCTATTAATCAAGCATAAAGTGTAACAAAGTAACGTCACACAAACAACTTAAGGTGAGCTAAATGTTATTCCATATCTAAATAGGGCAAGAACCTCAACTATATTTGAATATAATAAAAGATTTTTTGCAAAGCGAGACGGAGAGATGCAGGGGTGTGATTCTCTAAAAGAAGGTCGCCTGTGAAGTAATCGCTGCACTTGGCAGACAATCATAGCTTGACCCATGCGCTCGGCGTAATTACACGTGTTCAGGTGTCTTCTGTGTCTTGCCACTGATCTTGAACAATGGCAAGACACTTGATCCCGTCTAATGCCTATGAGCGAACGGGGCAAGTTATGATTGTCTCCTGAGCATAGCGATCACGCCTCGGACTAGGTTTTTTTAGAGACACAGAGTATCAATAGAAGCGCGGCCTTAAATATAATAATGTGGCTTACCTCATTGATCATTAGGCACTACGTTTTTTACCTGCGTTTATCTCAAGGAGGACTTCTTATTTCAAATACTATTAATATATTAGGAGGTATTTATGGTTATGTTGCTCAGCTAGAGTTCGTCGTTATGCAAAGTTCACATTGCAAAAACTGGGCAAGCACAACAAGAAGCAGTACAGGGGATACGGCGTGTTTATTTAATTTAAGTAAAACCATTATCTGCTGAAATATTAATATTGGACTTGAATAGTCCGCCTGACAGAGCGAGACACCTAGCGATGAAGCCAATTCCGGTTCGCTTATGCCTCGCTCGGTCAGAGAGCTACTCTGAAATTCGATTTACAAAGTTCGCATAATACGTCCCTCTCACTTACAAATGATTGACTATTAGTGTGAGCGAAATGGCAAGAAATGAACTTATAATGTACTTACCGGCCGATAGAGGCGCATTCGTGTCCATTGGCGGCGACGGCGGCGCGCGCGAACCGGGGCGGAGCGCCGTCTGGCGGGTCGCGGTCCGCCCACGGCTGCACGACCAGCACGGCCACCAGAGTGGCCACTACCACCGCCGCGAACACGACGCCAATCAGCAACCGCGGCCTCCAACAACTGCACACAACGTACATGTTAAAGTAGCCTTCTCCTAAGCCTTAGGTTAACCTTTTCGACGCCAACGACACATATATTAGCACCGTAGGTTCAACGCCAACGACCTATATAGACGTCCATTACTGCAATGCAAAAGCAACCTTCGGTCAAATGAGTTTAGGTTCCACTTAGCGCATCGCAATAAAGAAGTCTGGCGTATGGGTGACGTCTCTTGTATTTGACGTGGCGGCGAAAAGGTTAACATGTTTATGTAGCTATAGCTACCAACGTATAATTAATAGTAAAATTGTTTTTTTTAAAAACGCCACGACGAATGTAAAACGTTATTTATGATCAAGAAATTTAAATCAATTTTATGCCGAAAGTGCCTGACATCATTTTGGAAAAAGCTGATACTCTTTCAAACTGCGGGACTGATTTTTATCAAACTTGGCTAAGAACCACCGCAAGAAAACTGGCTTTTGAATGGAAAAACCGCATCAAAATCGGTCCATCCGCTGGAGGGCATGATACCACAGACAGATACACACAACCACATACACACAGCAAGCGAGAGAGGGAGAGAGGCATCGACGTCAACCCCTGTTTGTGCATCGGGGATTTATAAAAAAGGTGTAGAAGTTGACTAAAATACATGTACATAATATACAGGGTGGTCCAAACACTGACGTCTAAAAAAAAAATTTAGATGCCTCACATCCGGGGCTATCCGAATATACCCCATGTATGTTGGCCGATTTTTTGTAGTTTTCGAGTAATTAATTTTTAAAGATTTTTTCAAGAATTTTCGGGCCGAGCAGTTTATCATCATGTAACTTTTTTTAGTTACGTTTTTCTGAATGTTTTTTTTTGATGACATTATCCTCACAAACTGCACTTTCACACGTAAAATAATCAGCTTCCCAACCTTGAGCCAAGTTACAATAAAATTGACCGAAAGTGAAAATTTTACCTTTGAGCAAATCGAAGTTTGATTTTGTAATTAAAAAAAAAACTAAAAACCTCAGAATTCAAAGACCATAAGTAATTTTAAAAACTTCGCCAGTCTTTAAACTTGCAGAATAATACAAAAAAAGTGACACTTAATAGGTCATAATTTGCTGGATTCGACTTTCAAACGTACTAAGGTAGAATGTGTAATAAAGAGTCAGTTGTTAGTAACATAAAAACTGTTTTATTTTGGCCGAACCTAATTTGGCACTGGCCATCAATAAAGCCATGTAATACTTTTTATGAACAAATAAATGTGTTCTTCTTTTGTTTTATGTTTAAGTTTATGTTTATTTTTATTTAATCATTCAATATAAAATTACATCATCACTTAAAGCGAGAAGAATGCAGAAATTAATCGTAACGAGAGCAGAAGTAACTATTAGTTATTTCACAATAAAAGAGGTGATTCCTTTGACAGTTATCTAATTTATCCATATTTTTTACTATTATTTTTTGTTACTTTTAATGATAATTTCCATTTTATGACATATTTTTAATTTGTATTTAAATTGAATTGTATTTAATTTTTAATTAATGACATTTTTTATTTTAAACTGACGATTTCAATATAAATTCCTTGACATTTAATTTTAAGTGATGATGTAATTTTATATTGAATGATTAAATAAAAATAAACATAAACTTAAACATAAAACAAAAGAAGAACACATTTATTTGTTCATAAAAAGTATTACATGGCTTTATTGATGGCCAGTGCCAAATTAGGTTCGGCCAAAATAAAACAGTTTTTATGTTACTAACAACTGACTCTTTATTACACATTCTACCTTAGTACGTTTGAAAGTCGAATCCAGCAAATTATGACCTATTAAGTGTCACTTTTTTTGTATTATTCTGCAAGTTTAAAGACTGGCGAAGTTTTTAAAATTACTTATGGTCTTTGAATTCTGAGATTTTTAGTTTTTTTTTTAATTACAAAATCAAACTTCAATTTGCTCAAAGGTAAAATTTTCACTTTCGGTCAATTTTATTGTAACTTGGCTCAAGGTTGGGAAGCTGATTATTTTACGTGTGAAAGTGCAGTTTGTGAGGATAATGTCATCAAAAAAAAACACTCAGAAAAACGTAACCAAAAAAAGTTACATGATGATAAACTGCTCGGCCCGAAAATTCTTGAAAAAATCTTTAAAAATTAATTACTCGAAAACTACAAAAAATCGGCCAACATATATGGGGTATATTCGGATAGCCCCGGATGTGAGGCATCAAAATTTTTTTTTTAGACGTCAGTGTTTGGACCACCCTGTATATTATTATTGTACCGTATTATTATTATTATGCGTAGTATTGTGCTTGCACCGGCAAGCGCAGCGTGGACCGTCCACCCACAACGTGGACCGATGACCTCATTAAGATCGGAGGATCGCGCTGGATGCAAGCCGCTTCCAATCAGTCTTATTGGAGATCTAAAGGAGAGGCCTATGTCCAGCAGTGGACTTGTAATGGCTGAGATGATGATGATGATTGTCAACTAATCGAAAATTTAATTTGAGCTGTAGTTTTAAAGCAATACATTCGTTCACTGAGCAATACATACTACTGATACTACATATGAATGTTTAGATGCCTACCCTACAAGTTTCTTCGCCGCTTTCTAGTGATATGCTTGTTGCTATGTCAAGCGTTCACATTCACAGTATGGTAGTGACACGATATTACGACCGTGCGAACGGTTCCATGGAACTGGTTTAAATCTATGTACAATGTAGGTATAATCGAAATCGGTGAGACAAGCGGCGATGTCCCCTATTAGCGCATCTCTTTATACAGCTATAGCAAAGTCTTTGTACAAATACATGGCAGTAGTTAGTAGGTTGCGGTTTCTCCGGCACTCACCGGCACCTTTGCGGAGAAAAAAAATGTTTATGCGTTTTTTGCTGCGGCAACGCTTAAATGCCTTTTTTTTAACCTAAACTAACCCAAATAACGTACGGATTTTTATGTGTTCCCACGATGATAATTCTGTTGAGAAAGTTTTTACGTATTGATTTTCGATCGCCTACTCACTTGACTATTAATGCAGGTAGAGATATGGGATAGGTGTGTTCTATTGTTACTGTTTTTCAAAGTAGGGTCACATACATTGATTTATTGATATGGCCTGTATATTTCTTTGAAGTGGTTTATTTGTTTTTAAGAGCGTTGGTTGTTTTTGCTTTTTTCTCACGCAAAATCTATCGCAATTTCGTTGACAATTTATGTAGGGATGGTAACGTTGACATGGGTCGTGAGAACAAGTAGAACAGTAATAATTTAAGAAAAAACGATAAATATCTTATCCTAATGGTTTTTGTATTTTATGGAAGATAAAAATTTGATAAGAATAGGTAATATATATACGTTCCAGTTAGATACTGTTTTTTAAGCGAACCAATCTGAACGAATGACGGTCCTGTCTATTGGAGTGCCGCTTTTATACTCATGGCAAATACATACTGCCTTATTTCGGTACCATGTAAAAAAACACAAAGATTAAAAACGTGGAAAAAATAAGGCGAATGTTTAATCAAAATCTAGCAAAGTCGTCTTCTTAAGTAGGTATGAACATTGATTGCAGAAGCGAGTTTAAAACGCCTTTGGTGATATAAGGATATGCTCAAAATTACCCCCACCACGTCGCCCAATATTAAAAAGTTTGCCGGGGTCTCTACCTGTAGAAATAGTTGACCGACAAAAAATATCCCGTAGTGAAAACAATCATTGCAAATTAAAAAAAAAGCAAGCAAAACAATTTTTTTTGTCGAAAATATGTTTCTGTAGAGAGCCAATTTAGGTAAAATGTTTTACTCGGGAAAAAATCAGGGTCAAGCTTATTAGCAAACTTATAAGATCACTCGTGTCTGTCAACTCTACACTCAATTATGGTTTTCTAGTAATAAATTGCAGTGAAATCTATAAGAATTCAGTGAATTCTGTAGTTCAAAGCAACATAGTAACCTGTTGATATCGTGTAAACACACGGCAGACCTCAGTGCGCAAGTCAGACTCGTAATTGACTGGCTTTGACGACGTACAATAAAGTTAAAATACATATCCAAAAATTACCTGCTCTGATTTTTTAGGACTATTTTAGTCATTGTAACTAAACGTTGCCACCAAAATGGATCCTAGAACTTCGTAACACTAACACAAAATCTGGTTCCGACACAAAAAACAAGTCTTTAGCGACCGACCGCGGCCACTGTGAAACTGGCTGCGTGAATTGACTAAAATGTGTTTTTACTCTCAATACCACGTAGGATACACCTACGTATAAATATGGTTTTATTTATTGAGGGCTGAAACCGAGTTCGAGTTATTTGTCAACAATTGGGATTTCCTTGTCTACGCACATTATGATGGAAGTGAATTTTACTAGTGTCATCTATGTCATCACACCACATTAGTCATTCCTTCAGTTATTTCAAGCAATACCGTCCCATAATAATTTGTGGTCACTTCGTCATATTAAATGTCGCATTAGCTTTTTTAACTACTAAATTCTTAACTATAGTCGGTTTTGATTCCCACTCGTCATCATCGATAATCTATAATATAAAAATGAATCGCAAAATGTGATGCTAAGTGCAAATCTCGAGAGCAGCTGAGCCGATTCCGCTAATTCTTTTTTTAGAATGTTCCTTGAAGTATAGGGATGGTTCTTACGGAGAGAAAAATTAAAAAAGTGATAAAATAAATAAACCATCAACTGTTAGGCGGTACGAAGCTCGCGGGGTCAGCTAGTTGATAATAATTATCAAAGGCTTTAACAGCCTTGACAGATGATTCAAACATTGTGTCAGCAGAAATTTCTTTGGTGTACTTCCACTTGGATGTACCAATTTGAGAGAAGGCGTCACAACAGTGCTTCTATTTTCTGAATGTCTTTCGGCATATTTCTATGAAAAATGAAGATTGTCGAGAGATATTTAGAAAATAGAAGCACAAAACATAAATAGATACACTATGCCCATGAAGCTTTCCACGGTTACTTAGTTCGGTATGAAATACGGCCAGAGAACCGAATTTTAAAATTATATCTGGTAGCGAAACGGCTAAGGCACACATTTTGATTAATACAGAGTTTGTGAAGTAATGGCTAGTAAAGTTAGAAGCTTGGCTCTACATGACATCTGATAACTGTCAAAAGCGCGAGCCATGTGATCTCGTCGTGGCAATATTTTACACGAAAATGTTTTTTGCTATACCTTTCCTAGTAAAATACTAAGTCACGCAAAGGCTAAACATTATCTACATTTGTTGACTACGAAACTCTAAGGATTATTTTTGTTCCTCCTATTGCGAGAAAGCGTGCTCCTCATTTTGAAAACGATACGAGAGCAGTAGACGTATTACCTAACTCGCTCGGAATTGCCATCGTGTTCATTTTCACAGTTCTTGTATGAATGTGCCAGCTAGCTGATTCCGATGCCGATTGTCAGCCCATACGTGAACTGTCAAAATGAACACGATGGCGATTGCGAGCGAGTTAGGTAATAAACCTACAGGACAACCAAAATAGGGACAACCCATGACGTTGGTTATTTAATTCAACTCGACTCAGTAAGTTAGTCATTGTCGACAGGAAAAGTGAGGGCAAATGTTTAATATCGTAGCACCTGTTTTATGTTAAGATTCATAATATTTGCCTTACACTGCAGTTCATAGGTTTTTATACCTATGTCTATGAACCATATTTCCCGTGAGGGTTAGCAAAAAATAAAACTTTATTCTCTATTCGTGCAATGTAAGGGCGCACCGCACCTATTAGATGTTTTTGAGTGTTTTGTTCTATCCGTTATTATTGTCGGTGACTGTACTAAAAACTAAAAATAGGTACCTAGAATAGTATGCAAAAGTAACAGGTCACTTTGCATACAACATTGTATGAAAATTGAATAGCGACGCGTCATTTTTGTTCGTCAGTATAAATTTGCTCTTGCTTAATTACCTTTAACCTCAGACCAAATAAAAACTCAAGACGGAATTCCAACCGCCAAAGAGAGGCTGGTTAAACAGCGCCCGAGCACAGCCTCATTTTTCCAAGCAAACTGGTTGAATACGCACACGCGCCTAGTGGCACGCAACGCACACAAGCGCAACCAAACTTTGCCTACTGAACTGATTGAGACATGCACTCACTTTGCCGTCCACAAAACGCCGTCTTGACTTTTTATTTGATATGAGCCATCAACACCAACTTTTTTACTCACCCTCCTCTTCAAGTATGGTTCCGATAGGTCTTTAAGGTCAACTGCTCAGAATTTGTAACTGCATCACGTTTAAAATTTAATTCGTCTGGTAACAATAACTAAAATTTACAATCAGCTGATTTATAATACAATTTGTGACGCAAGGAGCGATGTTTATTTTTGCTGTCAAATTAAATAGCTGCGAATGTCGGAATTGCAAACAGGTTTGTTATATGTACTTTAAGTCTGCATATATTGTGATTTGTTTGTGGGTCTACATGTCAGACAGCCTAAGTTCATTGGTTCAATGATTAATCATCATCACTACATAGTATAAAATAAAGTCGCTTTCTCTGTCCCTATGTCCCTTGTCCCTATGTATGCTTATATCTTCAAAACTACACAACGGATTTTGATGCGGTTTTTTTTAATAGATGGAGTGATTCAAGAGAAAGGTGTATATGTATAATACATGCATAATATACCGTGCGAAGCCGGGGCGGGTCGCTAGTTATGTATAATATGGAAAATAAGGACTGGAATTGGCTCTATCACACTAAAAGGAATACTGGCTGTTTTTTGTACTTAGAAACGTTTCACTAATTCTATCGTAGCCTCACATAATAAAGGCAATGAATGTACTTAATTTAGTTAGACGCAATAAAAGTAAATTTACGCAACAGTGGGTCGATAGAGTTCACGGTTTGGCGAGTTAGTTTAATGGGTTGCGGATTGTTTACATCATTCCAGTTAGATTAACATGTAACCTTGATTTGTATTGAAAATTCTTGCACTCGCTAAAACCTTCGCGTAGCAAATCAGTACTATATGTGTCAGTTTATTGTTAATTGCAGAACAATAGTACTATGATTAACCTCAGTGTCTTTTTTTTCGATAGCGTATAATGCTGCTGTCGCATTAAAAACCTTAGATTAATTGGCACTATACTATCTTTTGTTTTAAGGGAATGTAGCCGCATTCTCCAGAAAAAGGGACATAAATAGTCAGATATAGTTATGTATTCTTGAATTCGTTCTTATGCGAGTATTTGTATATTACTATAGTCTATGGCTGTTATGTCTATGGCAGTTACAAATAATGTAGCTCATTGATAAAATAATTTTCAAAATCAGTTCATACATCCAGAGATTACCCCCTATAACCTCACAAACTCACAATTATAATGGTTGCCTGGTAGAGATCGCTCTGTAGCAAAAAGGTCGCCTATTGTTACCTTGTAATGTTCTGTATACCTTTCTTCTGTTTTGGTTGTTATAATGTGGTGTTCAATAAAGAGTTATTGTATTGTATTGTATCCTACTTCCTACTTCATACTAATATTATAAATGTGAAAGTTTGTGAGTATGGATGTTTGTTACTCTTTCACGCCAGAACGGCTGGACGGATCTGGATGAAATTTGGACCACAGATAGATTATAATCGGGAATAACACATAAGCTACTTTTTATCCCGAAAAATTTCGTAATTCCTGCGGGATAGCGATAAACGAATTCTATGCAGACGAAGTTGCGGGCAACAGCTAGTTGTACGAGTATAATATTAGTACAGCCTCATAAAAGATCTAAGTTTCATGATAGTAAGTGTGCCTTAATTTTGTACTTCAAGTATCACGTAAGTCTCGGTCTTATATTCAATTGTTATTAAATCCTTCGTCGTAATATTCTTATAATACATGTTAAGATAAGAGATATCGCTATGTAGCTGTAAACGGGTGCATGACACGCTATTTTGTATTTATTCTAATATAAAAAATATACATATCATTTAAAATCTATTAATGGCGAGTAAAACAGCAAAGAAGCACATACAATTCACGATTTATGTTTTATGTGATTCAGAATGACATAAGGTAAAGGCTAAATACAACCGGGTGTGATTTTCTAATCGAACTCGATTTCGATCCTCAAGGAACATGTTGGACAAATACCAATATCTAAATCATATAATGATCCTTTTTATTTCTTATCCCATGGGAATTTTGTAAAATACAGAAATCAGTTTTCAGATATCATGTATCTCTTGGGATGCCAAGTTTAAAGATTCTAGTAATAATAGTTTCGGAGATTGGACCATTTTAAATTGAGAACATAAAAAGGGGAATTCGGAAAGTCCTGAAAAAAAAAAAGATTCCTTAGTCAAATTTCAAAACTCTATTAATTAATAGTTACGGAGATAGGCGCCTTTGCAGCGGACTTATAAACCCTATTTTATTCCCTATTCCGAGCGAATCACCCCCAAAACAACTTTCTACCCATTTTAAACCCCGTTAGTGGATGAATTTCAAGAAAATACGAAACACGTGTTCTTTTAATTCTGTTAGTGTTCTATTTTCTTTTCTACATAGGTTCCTAGATACCTATGTAGAAAAGAAAATAGAAGTTTTTGTAAACTGCGATAGATTTGAAAGGTTTTATAAAAAAATGAATCGGTGTAGGTTCTTCATAGATGCTGATTTACACATAAATCTATGTTGTTAACATAGAGCCAGCGCTATAAAAGTCTCAAGTTTTAGTACCGTCATTCCTTACAGCTCGTTGTATTTACTTTCATACAGGAACATGGTATGTACATTGTATATAGTTTAACAAACATTGAGCATATAATTGGATTCTGTAAGTGGTGTATTTTAGTAGTCTTAGCAAAGATTTAGATAGCATACTTCCTAAGTACTTTTAACACGTGGCTGTAAAAGATTTGATAAAGAAGTGAAGCTAATAACACGTTCTTCTAGTTGTTTTCAGGAACTACTGACTTTAAATATTCAAATAGGTGTAATCCGAAGTTGTAATCGTAAAACCTTATCTTGATTCTTACAACGGTATTGTGATAAGTACCTATGTCATTAATTTAATATTTCTAAGTGATAATTACGATAATTATTGCGACATTGACATAGATAAGACTAGTGAACAAAGAAATGCTAAAAACTATAGACAAAAATTTAACAGACAAGAAGATGAAGAATGTGATCATGATCTTTAAAAATATTTTATTTTTACAGAACTCTTCACAAGAAATTAGAGAGCCTTTAGCACCAGGGCCTTGCATTGAGTAAGGGGTAAAACATTCATCAACCAATGATAATAACTGGAAGTTTTAATGACTGGTGTTTCCTTAATTAAATGTCGGGTCTGTTTATGTAAATTAAAATTTGTACATGTACCAAATCTCAACTAAATAGTCGATTTGGAAGTAGATAAATATTTACTTCTACGCAAGAATAGAAGAAAACGAATGACCTTAGTGAAGTTACAATAAAACCATATAGGTAAACAAATATAACGAGTAACAAGACTATAAAACTATGTGGGATTTATCAGTAAAATTTAAATAATGGGACTGCTAACTAATCTGTAATTACTGCACACTTATCTGATAGATTTTATAGAATTCAGTTTTAACCGACCCGACCGATACGGCTTGATAAGACATTTCACTTAGTTCATTATTATTGCATGATGTATTATTTGTTTTCCACATACAGAATCCCTTGAAGTTTAATTTAACTATTTTGGGGCAATCTATCAAAAGGTGACCATCACTACCCTACAATCTTGGAAGTGTTGCGTTTTGGATGCTGAGGAAGATTCTGGTTTATACACCAAATTGTAACATTAAAAGATTTAAATTTCTAAATGTCACTGAAAATTAGAACACATAAAAAATCCGAAAAGTAAAGCTATGGCCGGGAATCGAACCCGGATCATCGTGATTCCGTGACGCGTGCTATACCTACCCCTACACCACCCATAGCAGATGAAAAGATTTATTTAAACAAAAGGTGGTTGCGATCGCGATGGTAGTATTTTCGGTTATTAATAATTTTGTTGCTTCTATAGAATTAAAAGTGATTGAATATTGGCAAGCTAGCAACCATGAAATTTAGTCTACATCGTCTAATAAAAGAAGTGACGTCTAACTCGATAGCAAGTTCTTTCAAAGCCCCCCTAAACCACAGCTCCTGTCATGTATGTACATCGTTCTTCAATTTATTAAACTGATTTTTACTTTATTTGTTACTCCGAAGTGCGGCTTGTCGCCTTATTGCTTTGTAAACTTCGCTGACACACGTCGTGTGTCTAGTTAAAAGGAAGGGCAGAAAACAAGCGATCTTATTGCTTAAAAGACTCTACTACATTGGATCCGTCCGGGGGGAAGAGCAGTGCTTGGTCCGGTGCGCCCTGGGCATCGGCTAATGATTTCCTGGCAGTTTCTGAGGGATATCATTGACTTGGCTAAGAGCCCGACAGGGGGGGAGGGGGGTCTTAGACCATTACCGTACAACGTTGCCGACATTTTGTCACAAGATTTTTTAATAATATTTTTTAAAATTGACATTGGCGAAGTTGTCGTCGCTATAATGACTTGATACGCCACAAATAAAAAAGAAGAAGAAGAAGACTACTACATTTAGACACTCATAAAGTTGTGGTACCTAGTGACTATCAATCAAATTGATTCCTGACCAACCGTAGAACGTTCTCACAGTAAACGTCACTAAGAAATTTATTGTGAAAAGGTTCCACAGTGGGTTATCAATTTGTTCTTGATACGTCACTATCACTAGGTGCTACTACTACTAATATGCGTAGCTAACGGCTTCAACTGCTTTCTTTGCTCGATTACTAAACTTGTAAGTATTCGGTTATATAATAAATAGCCTCAGGCCATAGCATAACATGTTGTAGCCTTGCGTGTGCACTCGTAACTTTTATTAACGGCCTACTTGATTGAAAGTATTGAAACTGTACATTTATTACCTGGTCTTAACGAAGCGGCATACACAAATAAAGGAGCGACCACACCGCCGCGTGTACGCAGTGACCGTTTTTCATACATTTTGTAGCGTAAACGCACCGTCAACGTCGTTTACGCACTGGTGTGGTTGCACCTTTATGCTGCATGACGTGACGTGATCGAAATTCACATATCGCTCTAGCTAGATTGCAATGATTTTGTACGAATTGTGGTGACAAATAAGCATGCGAGGCATTTGATGGTAAGTCACCACTCACGCACACCCGCATACCAGAGGTTTGAAGATACGTTGCTACCTTAGAGGGCAAAGATATAACACAGCAACACCAGCACTACTGCTTGTCAGCAGCACTAGCGAGTAAGATGGTCTCACTCATTCGACCGGTTGGTTATCCCTGCATGTAGTTTACCTGGTGGCTGGCCCTGTGTCTGTTTCGATATTTCTTGTCGCTTTACCTAGAGTTTGCAAGGAAAGATTGCCTGTTTCTGAATAGTTTATCGCTTTTGCTTTTCGTTGAATCGAAATATTTAAAAAGGCTGTAGAATTTTGTTGATTATACATTATTCGTTTTAAATTGTGTCGCGACTTGGCCAGTACAACTGCAGCTTGCACAGCATGACTTTGCTCACAAAAAAAAAACAATTTTAAAACGCGAGTTTTACGCTTACACTGGTCTAGATAGTAGTATAAGGGCGGTCCGTGTCGAATGTACCTAACCTACTGTACTAAATAACGAGTATTTTCTACATAATTGATTACTAGGCAAGCGTGCTCCATCCTACCCCACATACTTATTCGCTTACTGTCAGGTGTGACTGTTGTCAAATGCAAACCAATATTCGCATTATAAAAACCATTTTCGTCAAAGACAATAAAGTTAGATTTCTACTGCGTTGTATGTATAATGTCATAATGCGGATGTGGATGTGGACCACAATTTGCATCATAACTGTGAAATTGTGGATCAAACAAAGCCAAGCCAACTTGCATCGGAACAAAAGGAAGGGGCTTCAAAAAGGTTTGAACCTAACATTTTTCTTTAAAAAGGTTCCGGTGTAACCCAGCCAGCAATTATATTTCAAGTTGCGCTCAGTATTTCAAATCTAAGGCATGCGTTATGTGCCTACGATACAACTAATTTATATCTAATCAATTGGTCACTCTATAGCCAATTTTTACTTATTTTCTTTAGATAATTTACTACACTTCACCATAAATGGTTTTAAACGGGAAATTACATAGGTACGCAACTAGACCAGGTAAACTATTACTTGAGACTTTGTTCGTCATTTAGATAAAGGTGCCAAAGAAAATTACAATCGACACGTAAAAAATAAAAGTTCAAACCGGTTTTTTATTTAACGCTTTAAGTAGTTTTCACCGGTAACTTTTAAGCAAAATAATTAAATTGAAATACTACATTTTGTTAGGCACATCACGAATCACTTTTAGTAAATGGTACTTATTAGATTATGAAAAAATTGCTTTTAGCCGTAGTTTAGCTTCTTCTAGTCATCTAGTACAATATTATCACGACTAAGCAATCATTATGGCGCGATTTCTAACACATTTGAATAACTTTGAACACTGTACAGGTTTAATAATTATTAAATATTAACTGCGTTTACAGTGCAAACGCAAACTGTCGCACCTAACACAAATGTTTATTTAAATTATACGCCTTACCGGAAAAATAATTGCAAATAATCGTAAACTTCAAAAGCAGTTCCATTCAATTCAATCCAGTAGCACAATACACAATTGCCAACACAGAAATAAAAAAATAAAGGTGGTAGGTATTAGATCGTCTCACCTAACCATTGTGCTAAAACGTCAGGTGCCGCGAGCCGCAACAATCACACTGAGGCATAGATCTATCACGACTATCGTACTGAAGTAAGATCTCGACAAATTAGTGAAGCATGCTAGATAAAACCTTCGATTGTATTGCGATATAGGAAGTTAATCCGCTTTTATCTTTATGGGAATTTGCTGATTAATTTTTATTGCAAGTTAATTTTAATTTTAATAAATTGTCTACAGGGGCCTACTAGATCTACTAGGTAGATCACATCGGCACAAAATTACGCTACTTGCATGGTAAGCTTGGACATCGGAGATAATCCAAGACCTCTATTTGAGCTTGTAGTACTTCTGTTCTAACGGTTGCCTACTTAATACTCAGTAGACTAGTCAAGCCGAAAACAACAGAGGTCAAAGGCTCAGGTCGGGGGTGCAGGGTGCACAACCTTTATATCTCACAAGTGCAACAATACCTACTTACTTAACTTGAAATGGAGTGCGGAGTTCGCACACGTAGAGCAAAAATAAAGAGTCGCTTTTCATACAACTGTGTGAAAACTGACCTGTTATTATTGCTAGACAGTGTACCTACCTCTCGAAATCGTCTAGCGTCTTCAAAATATGGCACTGATTTCACTAATAATTCAAGGATGTATTGGCGCAAATGCGTGAGAATAATTATGTAGTTTACAAGGAAAATACCTTACCGAGTTTATAAGAGTACCTAGTATAATCCTTGTAATAATAATCTCTAGACGTATCGAGTTCCGTAGGACCGAGTAAAAATGGAACCCTTATCACTCTCATGTACCTATTGTCTGTCTGTCACGCCAAATTTACTCTGAAACTACTGGACGGCTTTAATTATTATTTGGAAATGGTGACTACGAAAGCCAAGATCACGCGTATATTTTATGCGTTTTTGAATAAAATTATAAACTCTGAACCGATTTTATTAAATTTATTATATGGGACAACAGTTTAGGTTTATCCTAGTCCTCTAGGTTGGCAACGCATCTGCAATCCCTCCGGGGTTGCGGGTGTCTATGGGCAGTGGTGATCACTTACCATCAGATGACCCAATTGCTCGTTTGCCTTCCTATTCATATAAAAAATAAAAAATAAAAAAAAAGACATTCCAACAAAAAACGTTTCTGTCAAAAATTTAATTTTTAATTCCAGCTTTTGTGCTAACTGTACTTGCATTGTCATCCGTCCCACATATATGAGTACCAAATTTCAAGTCAGTCGGACCAACCGTTGAAGAGTTCTCTCCTGCAGAGACGATTCTGGCTGGAACACCACAACTCAACTACCAGATAATTGTATTGTCATCCAACTTACTCAAGTATGCAAAATTTCAGCTCAATCGGTCGAAGACATCTGCTTTAAAATTGAGTCGCAAGATTCCACCTAAACATACTTTTACATACATACCTACCATTGCAAGTTAAAAAATAAAAATTGGTCCGTTAACTTATGTACAAACACACATAAATACAAAAAAAAGCTTTTGGGAAGTCATTCTCAATAATACAACGTAGCATAACAATGTAAAAATAAATATCATACCTGCCGCAGCCTAGAGGCATAACGCGTCGATAATGTAGTCTAAAATAAATGAATATCTGTCGAGTAGATGTTTTTACGGCAAATTAGAACATTAAGCCTTCTGGAAAACTCTTTAACTGCACCATGTTCGAAACAAAAACACTTAGAACTATTTATGTTTATCACCTCCACGTGTTTCGGCCATATTGCAGCCGCCTTTCTCACAAGTCCTACTGTAAGCCGACCGATTTAAGAAGCCGAATTTTCGGTCTACCCGCACTTTTGCCACATATTTCAATTACTACCACCATGAAAACTTTTAGGTATAATTTTCCGTTCGCAGGACCAATGACTTTGAGCAGCGCCACTCTTCACACAGTCATATTGTTGACGTGTCTGTGTAAGTGAAAAAAAAAACAGTACCAAAGTATTTTTTTTACAGACTGCACCAGACTTGCTGGCCTGACATTGCGCCGGACCGGGAGTTGTGGTGTGGATGTCGAGACGAGAGGCCTTTGCCTTTGTTACGACACGATAGAGGTAACTTTAAAAAAACTATTCACGGTTATAGATTTATGAAGGAACGAATGTTTGCAGCAAATAAATACCAGCTTTGATTAACAAGTTAATATCATTTATTCTTAGAATAACTTATTACAAAACAGTTTATTATTGATTTATAAAAAATGTAACGTAGTTAGTTCCTATTTAGAGAAGACTTTTTTCCTCTAGTTCAGCGCATAAGTGACAAATAGTCAACTTTCTCACTACATAGTTTTGAGTGTGAACGTGAACATATGGGAATATCATACTCTTCTGGCCGAAGTTAAAGAATACTCTTAAATAACTTTTTTTTCTTAAAACAGAAACATCTATAGACTTATGATAAAAAATAGGTCTATAAATGTCGGAGTTCTGACATTTCTGAGGTAACAAATATTAAATGAAAAATACAATCAAATTCAAAACCTCATGTTTTTTGAAATCTGTTAAAATCCACTTCATTATCAGGATATGAGTTAAAATAATAATAATAGAATACATAATCTAAACATATATATGTCAAGTAATTACATTCACTAAGTACCTAAAGTAAATCATTTGGTGTTCTCTTCAGTTGTACCTACATCATAATAACTTAGACCGACATTTTACTTAAATAAATACGCCTCACGAACAATTAAAATAAATTAAGTTAAATTGTGCTCACTTTAATATAACCTTGATACATATTAGTTTATTAAGAATTAGTATAAAAAAATATAAACTACAGATTTAAGTGAATAAAAATACAGATTAGTATTTCTTTATCGATATTTCATCCGGTATTTAAATATTTTCTTTTATTTTAGAAATTAAATAATTTATAAATGAAGTAAAAGTTTCACCGCAATTGTCATTTGTGACTGTTAGGTTTCTGATATCATTGGGTTTTTGCTTAGAATATTATGCGTATACAACTAGTCTAATTAAATTGAAGAGTAAATTAACCCGTCAAGCGACCAAGCGACTACAGTAGTCCCTAACTTTTTCGGGCGGGAGGCTTAAAGAGAGAGCGAGAAGCATATATAGCGAGTTTTCGCTGGCTCTTCCAAGGGAGGAAGACCTGGCCAGTGGCGTGAATGCATAATGCAGTCCCTAGGACATTTCCCGCCCGAAAAAGTTAGGGACTACTGTAGTCGCTTGGACGCTTGACGGGTTAATCAATTTGTAGGTAGGTATATGGTTGCATGCAAAAATATAAAATAATTTTGTGTAAAAAAACGCGTTTAAAATCGATTCAATTCAATAGACATCATGTCAAACTATCTTATGGACGTAAATCTTAAATGCTATGAGTTTAGTATAAATTAAGTTCAAGCTAGTCGTAAATTAGACTAGCTCACAGTCCCACTTTGGCAAGGATATTAAAATTTAACTGGCATTAATCTTCAATATTTTTCAAATGGTTATACCAACTAATGAACAAGTGGACTTCTTTATTACTATTTCAATTGCTAATATGCACAGACCATTTAAAAATAAAGTCAGAGTTCTGCGAACCGCTAAAGCGGCCTAAATACTCGAAGGCTGCTTCCAGTGCCTGACTGGTTGTATGCAACTATGCATGCAGGACCGATTTAATCTGTATTATTAGCCCAGCATGCATAGGTACATGAATAAAAGTATCAACAATAGATACAGTGTTCTCACAAATTATCGTTTTTATTTGAACTACGAAATTTGTTTCCGAAAAACTGATTCAGTCTATCAGTATATATAGACACTATATATAGATAGATGCTCGAGTGCACAACGGTGAGACGATGATACGTTGTCGCATTGTGGACACAGTTTCGTCTCTTTCTACATATGAAATGCGTTCCACCACAACTGTATGCATTCAACTTTATAAACCCTTTTATGCGACACAACGCTGATAGTATTGTAGCCGATTTACTTGCACCATACATTACTTTGCCACTGGATAAACTTATCTTATAACAGTAATAATATTATGTCTATTTTAATTAACAACAATATTACTACTTAATATTAGGCTTTCGTTATCCAGGTGACCTAGTACCTGGAGGTTCATCCCCAAAGCAGTGTTTGTGCGTTGGATCTTTATAAGAGTTTTCATGTTGAACGCTATGCGAGCTAGTCCGGCATTTTGTTAAGCACAGCTCATAGTCGTCGGTCAATGAGCGAAACAAAACATTTTCTTCTGCAGACAGCTTGGACAGGACCAGCTCCAACATGTCTCTCTGGAAACAAAATACACCAGTGCTAGTTTTGTACTACAGTCATAATATTAACATGAGTTTTATTGACGTCACTAATTAAAAAAACTATACATATTTGATTGCTGCAATTCTTGCGAGTTTCTTTTGACCAGTGCAAGGGCCAGATTCACTTATCAATAGCCAATTATAGAGGGTCTTAGTTACACAAACGGAAACTGCTTGTTTCGCTCCAGGAGGAAGTACTACAAATTAGTCCGGAACATGTCGAGCATTTTTATTCAAGAGTTATATTCGAAAATATACTGGGTTTCTTAAAAAGGTTCTGGAATGTTTCAACAGGTGCCTGGGTTGGTGACTAACCCCCTTATTCATAAACGCTCTTCTATAGGCTTCAGCTAACTTAGCAATCGTTTGTCCTTCTCTGTCACTTTGACATTTACCTTTCACAGACAGGGACAAACGATTGCTAAGTTAGCAGAAGCCTATAGAGCGTTTATGAATAAGGGGGTAAGGCTTAAGTCTCCTATTTTATGCTATACGCGACGTCTCGTCACGTCATGCGCTGCGTCACAATGCTTACTATAGAGGTGTACTGTTGTGGTCTCTTTTACACGTCGACGTTGGCGTCTTCACGTCGTACGCGGCATCTAATACAGTGCGCCGCGTCTCAAGTCAATTCGGACCATTGCAGCGTGAAGGTAGTCTCTCGCGTCACACAAAATGATGAGATTTAATAAAGAAAATGGCGAATTGTTAATAGAATCGGTTAAATCTTGAAATGCATTATATGATGAAAGGGACATTGATCATAAAAACAATATCTATAAACATTAATGTTGGGAGAAAATGGTTAAGTGTTTCTTTATCAAACTCTTGAAACATCCTTCTTGCTTTGTCTTCAAAAATAACCAATGCCGTGTTGCTTTATTTTTCTTCTTGTGCCTCTTCTTCCTACACGCACACTATAACTCGCGAGCTCTTCTCTGCTGCGGAAGAATTTACCGCGGATGCTGTGCGTTGCGTTCAGACGTCGATCGAAACGGAATTGAACGTTGACGCTAACGTCAGACGCGTGTAGCATAAAACAGGAGACCATAGCCTTAATAGCCCTGTCAACGTTTTTCACGATTTATGAAACATAATTGACAAATTGTTCGGGTGTTCAGCTGAACTAACCCAACCACTTGCAGAAATATTCTGGAAAAACTCTGAGACCTTGTACACTGAACTAGTTGCTTCAAAGAGAAAAATGAAATCAGGCTTCATGCTCATTTGGTGAAGTTGTTGCTAGTAAGGTTGTCGCTAATTACCTTGCTAGGGTCCAAGCAACATGCGACACAGTACTCGTATATTATGCAGCAGTGGTTCTCTTTGCAAGTGTCACAGCTGTATCTCTGCGTTGAGTCAGCATCAGGATCGCAGCAGCCATTTCTATTCATGTGGTTCCTTCTGCACACATAACCTGAAATGAGACAAAACAAAAATATCAATAGTAATTTATTTATTTATTTATTTATTTATTTATTTATTTAATCTCATAATTAACACTTACAGACAAGCCACACATGCTAATTATTATTATTAATGTACTGTGCGATAGGTATAGGTCTTACTATGCAGCTATTGAAGGTTTTTTATAACGATAGCAAGGCAAGACATGTCAATTATTATCAATGTAAATTAACTGTTGACATATTAAAAGGTCCCAGGACCAAAGCAAAATGACATCACTTTCTTTGATTTTGCCTCGCGCCTAAAAGTTATTTTTTATGATTTACAATGGAAAATAATCACTCATGAACTAGTAAATGATTGATTGATGTGCACTTGTATCAGCACCAGCGGAGTACAAAGTATTCAAATAAGTTATGTGTTAACAGTACTTTTTGTTTACTGTACTTGCATTATCATCCAATCTACACACCAGTACCGAATTTCAAGTCAATATAAAAAGATACATGCATTGTAATCTCTTCTATGCATGTATACCTACCAAATTTCAGGACAATTCAAGGACACCAGACAAATTTGACTTGCAAGATTTAACCAAAACAAACATACATTGCAAGATAAATACAAGTTTAAAAATGGGAAAGCTTGTAAAGTAAAATAAGAACTAAATCAATTCAAAGGTGGTTTTTCTGAATGAAATATAACATTATCTTTAACAGTATCTTTTGTCTTTTAAAAGGGCTGTTAGTTTGGTAAATATGTAGTTCCTACCTCTATCATCAACTATCATTAGTTTGCCCTGCACAGAGTTCCTACAAATCATGTTATCATTTGTATCATTGTGTTCTTGCAGTGTTCTCCAGATAAAGGGTTTTCTTTCTATCATTATGTCTTGGTATACCATGTTTCTGCTGCCACCCTAGAAAAAAAAGTGTACCAAATTTAACAGTTACACTTTATAAAATTAAAGAATAATTTCAACACAAAAAATTATTGTTTTGTAATAATTTATAACTTGTTGGGTATTTACTTTTAAAGACAGCCAGTTAAAATGGCACACGTAATACAAATACATAGAAGTGCACAAAAATTGAATACAATTAAACTAACCTCTCTTAGGAAACTGACAATACAATAAGTCAGTGAGGACGCAAATATAATACCCAAAACTAGTCTCCTTCTGATAAACCTAATCACTGCTGCATACCACATCTTAAGGCTTTAGTAGGAGAATCAGAATACCAATAATAAGAAACTCTTTCAAGCGAACAGTGTTTTCGCAATATCATTTTTGAGTTCTGTTATCACTTAAAGCCATGTTGCGCAGATATTAACATTCTTCCTAGGAAAGCCATTATTTACTGTTTATTTAAGATAAATATTATGGATATAAAAGCCATTTAAAGTTATTAATTAATTACGACTTGTGTTGTGTACATTAAAGCCTTAATTGACGGCTGACGGACGATTGACGTAAGGTTTTTTTTTAGAGAGAATCTTCTCTCTTGCTTGACCGAGTAAAGCAAAGGAGTCTGAGTCCATGCAACTTTGTTTTGAATAAACTGTGGAAGTATTTAGTGGCGTTAAAATGAAAGTACGATGGCCCCTATTTCACTATCTCGACAATAGTCAGTGACAAGTGACAATTCGAATTGCAATGCGTAATCAATATGAAGTCAACCGGCGGGAATTTTTGTCGAGTTTGTAATGTTTGTAAAAAGGAAGGCGAGCGACGAAGCAGGAGGGACGCCTCATTCTAGCGAAATGCAAACTTGGTCGATCGAGAGAGCTTTCCCAAAAAGAGTAGAAATTAAATAAAAATGAACTAAAATCTCTTTTTACTTGTAACCCTATGACAACTGTCAAAACTGACGTAGTATGTGCGAAGTTCTTTGGTTATTAGATTGAGTCGTGACTTAATTATTGTTTTCTGTTATTATTGTTATATCAAAGCGCTATTTCCCATCACCCATTGCTGAAATGCCTGGTAAGTATTCTTATTTATTTTTGCATTACATCTATAGTGCGTGATTGAAACTAAAGATACATGTTTATCAGTATACATATCTGCATAGGTTTAAGCTGGCCCCCGTTCTTCGCCTACGACGATACGAAGGAACAGAAGAAACCGTCAGCCACATCCTGACGGACTGCCCGAGATTCACGAGCGACCGCGAGATTCGCGAGCACAGAACGGGAATGGCGGTAAGCACAGGAAACTTTGGAGAGCTCATCGCAGATGATCGCACAAGACCAAAATTTATGGAGTGGCGGCGAAGTCAAACGGCTCTATTATAAAATAAAGGCTCAAACTCCTTGAGACTCCTGAGTATTACTCTTAAAACAGCCAAAAGAAATGAAATATCACCCAGACAACTGGAAAAATAGAATCCTTGAGAAGATTTGTATCCTGTCAATGTAAATTTTTAGGTATAAAATACTGTCTATTGAAATAGACAGTAACTTAAACTGCAAGTCCCATATTGAGAAAGTAAATTAAAAACTGTCACAAAGCTGCTATGTAATTTCAATCTTGTCTAATATAACATCAATGGAGGTAGCAAAGACAGCATACATTATTTTGGGGCAATTCAGTAAATGTTCAATCTACATTTATACTACAAAAACAATGCCTACATATTATATGTAATGTTAAAAATATGGATTCTGTAAGAAGCATTATTTAAATAATAAAATATTAACGCTGACGTACATATGTAGGCACCTGAAATTTGCTTGTGTGTTAAAGAACATAATGAGTATTTTACAAAGAAAAGCGACTTTGTTACATCCTCTAAAATTGGCGACGACGATCGGGAGTTATTTCTACTGAAAAGTACACACTAAGAAGCGAAGTGGAATTAGATTCTGATTAATAAATCTTTAATTTTAAAAATTGTTTTTTTTTTTATATATAAATGGCTGCAATAACGGTCTCAAATAACCGTTGTCAATTGTATTTAATTAGATTTTGCTTGATAGCCATAATAATAATGATAATGCTCGCTTGTTCATGCCTTTTATTATTTAATGCAGGTTTAATCGAACTTCGCAACAGTAATGTAAAATTAGTTACTTGTTTATTGTTTGTTGTTAATTTCTTGCTTAGCACCTGCCATCTCCATTGCACCATCTCGGTTTTACTATCTCGATTGTAAACTCCATCTGACTGTGACATCCGCAAATCACCAAGCCATTTCCTATCGCCTCAGCGCTGCGACCTGCTTCTGCTTAATGCCGGTCACGGTCAACGGAGCCGCCCACCTAATGAGCACTTATAACAGCGGACGTAAATTCCAGGGTTCCTCGTTACGGCTCGAGCCCACTACTGCAGTGCTGCTGTCTCCGGCTTCGCCTGGCGGACGAACTGTCTCCGGCTTCGCCTGGCGGACGAATTGTCGCTACTCCATCCTCACGGCGTTGGCAGCAGTAGGGAAGTGCTTGTGGCGTGTAACAACTTTTAATCGGGGTGTTAAAGTCAGACCGGCCTATTTCTACCCTCACCCTACGACGTAATTCGTGTGCTAGCGATGCGTTACTGTTACCTTAAATAAATGCTGTAAATTTATTTTGTTTGGTTTATTTTGATCACCACATAACGATAAGCGTAGCACTGGCCTATAGTCTAAGGACTGATTGCAAGATCAAGATTAAAACACAAAAAAAAAATGTTTTTAATTATTTGAATGAAACATCACGTTTGGCGCCGATATACCTAAATTTCATTATTCCCATAGCATGCCAATTGACATGCTTAATTGTAAATTCGCCTGAATCTATGTTGGGATGACTGTGTAAATTTAGCCGTCAGTGGCTTATCTCCGACTCCCAATTTTCCTATTCCTATTTCAATGTAGGTACTGTAGCCAGTGAACGAATATATAGAGTAAGATCCCAGAGCGATCAGACATAACTTATTTTCAGACGAATGAAACCTTAAGTTTTCAGTAGCGTCTCGTGTGCCTTGAATACCTACGCGCTTGTGAAAACTTGCCGAGTGACACCTGGGCAGGTACCAGGTGAGAAAGGTAACTAAAAATAAGAGTTATTTAACTTAAATTCAGATGGCTGATTTTTATATATATCATGTAGAATATTATTTTAAAGTAATATCATAAGTGTCACACTTTTGATGGACCAGAGCTTTTGTCAGACGCTTTTAAGCTAGGTACCCAAAAAATAAATAAACTTTACTTATTTTTACATGTCTGATTTTTGAATATGTTATTTAAGTATTTATTTAAAAGTTATATTCAATCAGTCAGACAAACTAGAGTGACCAAACATCCCCTAATACAAATATTGTTCAGCCAGAAGTATGAGGGCGAGAGCACTATTGCGCATGCGCCTCAAAGTAAAAAAATTAAATGTGTTAAGAATACTTACTGTTTTCGATCTGAGATTTTTGCATCTTTGTTTCAACAAAATTAACTTTAACAGGAATACTATAAATTTCACAGAATTTTTGTCTTAGGGGATGTTTGGTCACTCTAGTTTGTCTGACTGATTGAATATAACTTTTAAATAAATACTTAAATAACATATTCAAAAATCAGACATGTAAAAATAAGTAAAGTTTATTTATTTTTTGGGTACCTAGCTTAAAAGCGTCTGACAAAAGCTCTGGTCCATCAAAAGTGTCTGACACTTATGATATTACTTTAAAATAATATTCTATATGATATATATAAAAATCAGCCATTTGAATTTAAGTTAAATAACTCTTATTTTTAGTTGCCTTTCTCACCTGGTACCTGCCCAGGTGTCACTCGGCAAGTTTTCACAAGCGCGTAGGTATTCAAGGCACACGAGACGCTACTGAAAACTTAAGGTTTCATTCGTCTGAAAATAAGTTATGTCTGATCGCTCTGGGATCTTGGACTAATAACTATGGAAGCAGTCTCTTCATACAACCTAGCGTTCATTATTAGCCCAAAAACTCACACAGATAGGTTTGAGGTACACACACACAAGCAAAGTAAATAAAAATTATCAATGCATTTAAGAAAATAGGTTATTGCTAATGAATCTAGGTCGGTATTAGAATGTGCTTCGCTAGTTGCGACTTTTTGAAAATAAGTACGAAAAAGCTCAACGATTTGAGAAGCGTCGGGTCTCATGTCGCGATTGGTTCTCGGCGTGACAGATTTACGCTAATTGGTTCGCGGCTTCGATGCAATGTCAGCAGATTGTCAGTGTGTCTTCGAAGCACGGACGATGTTATGCAGAAGGGGACCAGTCAGATTCAAAGCAGCCCAATGCACAAAGGTATGAAATCAGTAAGCCAAATTTTCACTCGCTTTCGCCTACTTCGTCAGCGCGCTTGACTCCTAGTTCGATAAGTGTATTAGTAGTAGTTTACATATTTATTTATTTTTGTATTACAAGGAAGGCAAGCGAGCAAGTGGGATCGACCTGATAGTAAGTAATCACCGCCGCTCATGGACATCCGCAACACAGAAGTATTGTAGATGCGTTGCCGGCTTAGAGTACTAAGATAGTATACATATGTGCCAGTAATTCCACCGGCTGTTTTACTCTCCACTTCGAAACACAGTAGCCTAAGATGTTGGTAGCGATTCGGACGAACCCTGCTCGTGGTTCTACCACCAGCAACGAATGATATTACGTAGATACGGTTTCTAAACGTATTATATAGGTGGGTGTAGATAAAAATAATAAAAGAAATATCAGTAGATAATTTATTATAATGACAATTTGGACGTTTTTGAGAAGTTTCCTGAGAAGTTTCCGGAATATTTTCTTTGTTTTTAATTTTTATTAATACTGGTTTTTCACTCGAAAACACCATCTGAAAATAAATGTCTATTATACAATCATACAAAGTAGCGCTACATTAACTAAAACGTGATCATTCAAACCAAATAAATACGCACAGTACAAATTGGTACTACGCTTTTAGAAAGCATTGTGTGTCCCTTCTTCGATACATAAAAATCTTCATCTTTAAAATGAACTGAGCATATTTTCGAATTCTTGCTCGGTGTCCAGTCATTTTCCTGTCTCTCTAACTGAACAGCTTTTTGCCATCGGTTTCTGCGACTCGGGTCTTGTGGGAATCTAAATTAAAATTAAAATTAAGCGAAATGAGATACGACTTCGACTTGTTAATCCGATGAAAAACCGAAATTAAAACACATATCTGTAAGTAACTTAATAATAAATATTATGTCCTATAAAAATAGCTATATTAAAATGTACTACTACATTATGCATAATGACATCCCTCTAGTAAAAAGGGGATTTTTGATTTTTTATGTAAGCAGTGTACTTACACGTGAAAAGTGATTCCAGTACTCTTGGGACAATATTCCTGCTGATTCCTGCACCACCTCACCACACATGAAGGCATTTTTTAATGGATTATTTTAATTTTATATAATAAAAAACCCGTGTGACACAACTGACAGGCGTGCGCTCTGCGCACTGATCGCGTTGCCGCACTAGTTTTCAAGCCCCGCCCGCCGCGAACTAGTTTACGTTGGGTCATTTTGGAGCGTCAGAAATGCTTCCATGTTTATATTCGTTCACTGACTGTAGCAAAATAGGTCGCATAAATAACTTAAATTTATATGACAACTCACTACTATCAAGACCATTCGGGTCCTAGTATTTGTGTTACCATACGAAAGATGGTGGCGCCCTCATTTAATTTCTACTCTTTCTGGGCAAGCTGTATGTACCTACGGTCAAGTGCCAAAATAAGTATCGATATATTATGAACTTCTCAAAAACCCTTATTACGCTGGTGTAAGAGCGTAAGGTACCTACTTATTTTTGAAACTTTGACTACATAGATACATATTATTACACTTGACTGTACTTACGGTCGGAAACAAAGGGGGGGGGGGGGGGTAAAGCATGTGAATTTACCACTAGAGGGTTAGTGTCTAGTGTCGCGTGAGGTCCAATAACATTGACTTTTCACTAGTTTTGGCGGGCTTCGTGACATACATTTTAATTTCTTTCATTTACCTGTTGAAAAGTGATCTCTGTTGGGCGAAAATCTTATGGATCATGTTATATGTTATGTGGCTAGCAACCCATCACTGTTGAATCCCCTTTCCACCCATACGCCCACAATCATGCTAAACGTGGTCTTTAGGTCTTGTCACCTTAGCTCTGTCTACCCCGTAATGGATAAAGACGTGATTTATGTAGCTATGTAAAGTGATCTCCTTCGTGATATTATCGCAAATATAGATTATTTGGCGATGAATGTGAACGCTTTGAAAGCGGAATTAAGAAAAAGAGGCGCAAAAATAAGCGGCCTCAAAGTTAAAATTAAACATAGTTATTTATAGTTAGATTCAAGATTCAAAACTTTTTATTTTTTATTTTTAAAAGATAAAGATAATTTATTCATAAACGTTTTACAAAATTATAACTAAGAACAAAATTTTCTTCTAAATCAAAGTTAACAACTCATATGCCTGAACTAGGAAATCCTGTGTTTAGGATATAAGAGTTAAACAAAATGGCTATTAAATAATTAAACAATCACAAGGGAAAAATAAGTATACATGACAAAAATATAAAGAAATTATTAAATTAAAACTACGATTATTATCTTATAAAATCTTAAAAATTAAAATCCAATAAATAGAAAGGTTACAAAAATAACCTACTTCACAACTAATAATAAATTCTCTGTATCTTTGTTTCGGCCAGTGTTGAAAAACTGACTCTTAAGAAATCGGTGTTGCCACCAACTAAAAATCGGGAGAAATAGGGAGACTGTTTGTTTAAATAAAACAAAGTAAAATACGTGTTATAATTATATTACCTAGTGTTCACTAATTTGTATTTTGTACATACCAACCCTTCTGTGCCATTTTTACGTGCAACTCTTTCCCAATTACAAAATCATAGCAATTTTTTTCTCCAATATATCTCTTAGTATGCAATAAGCCAACTATAGATTCCGTACATAGTTTATTACGTTGAGACGTATCTACCTAGCCTTTGGATTCAAATTGACGCATATCGAAAAAATATTCCCAGCAGAGGGAAATCCCCTTGCTTTAAGCTCATACAAATTTGAACCCTATTCCCTAACCACTGGAATCTATTTCGGATGATATTAAAATTTTGAATTTAGATAAATGAGGGAAGCCCCAACACCAACAGTGTCACAAACCTCAAAATTAGTATAACTTTAGTTTTAATGTGCTAAAATATTGTAAATCGGGAGATCATACCCTAAAATCGTTTTATCGGTATTCATTCGCCAACATCGGGAGTTCTACCGATAAATCGGTAACTTTTACATCACTGGTTTCGGCGCCGATCTTATGAAGTCGGCTTTTACAGCTATACCTCTGGACCTTAGTCAACAGTGGCGCCAACTGGTGAGCAGAGAAACGTTACTTCCCATTTCACAACCATTTCTTTGGTAGGAGTACGGTAAGTCATTTTTTTTTAATATGAATAGGAAGGCAAACGAGCAAGTGGGTCACCTGATGGTAAGAGATCACCACTGCCCATAGACACCCGCAACCCCGGAGGGATTGCAGATGCGTTGCCAACCTAGAGGACTAAGATGAAATGCCTCTTGTGCCCATAATTTCCCCGGCTGTCTTTCTCTCCACACCGGAACAGCAGTGCAAGCACTGCATTATGACATTTTCCGTGAAAAGGTTCCACACGATTTATCTCCACTGTACGTATGTCGTTAGTCAGGTTCTCACTTATGTGCTTTATAATAATTAATGAAATGCGGCACCACACAATTTATTATTTAATTAAGTACATGTTTATTACGTGTGTAAACATAATTAACAATACTTTTAATTATACATATGAGGTATATATTTTATTATATTTCCACATCTAAGTACCCTTTTTAATCCAGCGGTGTTTTTTAATACAATAAGTAGTTCTAGACTAGACTGTTGTAATAATAACTAAAGAATAAGAATACACTATAAACATACAGACGAAGATTGTTAGTACAGTAATATTATTAAATGTATAATTCAGTATTTTTTGTAGTATGCTTAATTCAAATTGTATAACATGAAGCTCTAGATATAAAATATTTTTGTTGCTACGCCCTTGCAGGGTGTCACATCTGTACTACTTTTTGATTATGATTTCCACCTTTATACTGTAATGTGACTTGCAATAAACGATTCTATTCTATTCTATACCAATTACTAAAAAAAAAATCAGTGCCACTTCAGTTTCATAGGAAAAATGAAAATAAAAAATTGGATTGTGATCTTACCTGAGTACATTAAATTCAATAAAAAAAAACCTTGTAAAATGTTGTACAGTCAAGTGTAATAATATGTATCTAGTCAAAGGTTCAAAAATAAGTACCATACACTCTTACACCGGCGTACCTAATAAGGTCGTAAGGTCGTGGGACATATTTTTGAGAAGTTCGTATCGATACTTATTTTTGCACTTGACCGTACCTACCTATGGTAATAATGAAATCCTATTTAGATAAGATTTAGAAGAAAATGAGAAATAATAAATGAAATCATTAATTTATATTTTTTGAGTGACCTTTATTTTCTTTTGAGTAGATAAATTATGTATAGTCTGGCAAGAAAGTGCTTAACTCTTTTTTTATGACAGTTATTCCATCGGGAAAAAACAATAAAGCTGATTGTCACATCGACTTGCGAGTGAAAATAAGCCTTATTAGCCTTACAAGTATTTAAGACATTGAACCTAAGGGTGGTCATAGTACATTGTGTATTAAGGGCGGTAAGTAAGGAATTATAATTATTCTTTGGTATTGTGGTTCCAATGGCATAGTAGATAATAAATAAAAAAGATATTAAAAACTTTTTCAATATAAAAATATAATGCAAACTTTTTTTTCCTTAATACTAGGTCTCACTCATATAATATTTCATCAAGACTGTTTCTCTCGTCAAGCGTTGGTTTAATGTTTGTGACAATCAGGCTCGTGCTTGAGCCAGTCTTGTACCTGGAAAAGAAAAAAAATATAATTATTAATATTGTGCATCCCTTGTTATTGTGTCGACATATCGGGAGCTCGTTATTGCAGTCTAGGTGCATCCCGATATCCCGATATCACTACATAGTATAAAACAAAGCCGCTTTCCGCTGTCTGTCTGTGTCTGCCCCTATGTATGCTTATATCTTCAAAAGTGCGCAACGGATTTAAATGCGGTTTTTTTTAATAGATAGAGTGATTCAAGAGGAAGGTTTATGTAATTCTTCGCAGGCGAAGTCACGGGCAGAAGCAGAGCTAGTTCATCCTACTAATATTATAAATGTGAAAGTTTGTGAGAATGTTTGGATGTTTGTTACTCTTTCACGCCAGAACGGTTGGACAGATCTGGATGAAATTTGGAACATGATAGATTATAGTCTGGAATAACACATAGGCTACTTTTTATCCCGGAAAATTGCGCAATTCCTGCGGGATAGCGATAAACGAATTTTATGCAGACGAAGTTGCGGGCAACTGCTAGTAATAAATAAAATGGATTATATTTGGTTTGGCTGCATTCAAGCTAATGAACATCATCCAATATAACTCTTGACGATCTATGGCGACGTCTGCCGCGAGTCTTTTCGTTTCGGTAGGTATGCTTCGAAACTTTTCTTACCTGACATTCGTACGTGCAGTAATAAATCTTCATGCATCCCATGCAAACCTTCTTCGTGATTTTCTTGCACATGACACAATTTCCTTCCGCCATGTAGGGGACATTGGGGTTTAGAGAAGTTACGTGGGTTATCAGGATTTGAGTGGTTTCCGTGTGCTGGGGCACTGGTGGCGGCGGCACCTACAAAAAGATGTTAAAATTTAGATAAGTTGGTATTTATTTTTAAAATTAATTATCATAAATTCATAACGGTCCAAGCCTAAGAGTTATTAAACATAGTGGGGCGAAAACTCCATCTAATGGTGCTTTTTAAGGCCCTGAAGGTTCTCGACTACACTAATTAAAAAAAAACTAGAAAAGAAAACTAAAAAGAAAGTTTAGGATGTATATTAATGTTAATAGTAGAAACTGGTCGAAGAGGAAAATAAAATACGAATCGGAAAAAGGTCAAGAGGGTAAATCCTATCGGTTTAAAATAAACTTAAAAAAAAACAAATTACCTACTAAACTCGATTACGCTAACGATTTTCAGAAAATAAAAATAAAACTCATTAACTATAAATCCGAAGGAAGTAAAGAGTTCAGTTTAACACGTGCAAAAAAAGAAAAAATCGTCAAACAAATAAATCACACCGGCTCTTAGGTTTAGGCTGCGGCTCCACTGAGGCGGAGACGAACGGAGCGGAGAGGAGACGTGTGGGGATCGACCAATCATATTACAGAGCGGATTGAGAGATGTGCATTTCATGTAATATGATTGGTCGATCCCCACACGTCTCCTCTCCGCTCCGCTCGTCTCCGCCTCAGTGGACCCGCAGCCTTAGACTACTGGATGCACAGTCTGTGCATTCAGCGGAGTTTGGGCGATATTGTTCCGCGTGTGTTGATCATCTCACTATTATGGGCTCCAGGTAGGGTTGCCACCTTTTATTAGAAGAAATAGAGTATATCTGATTTCAAAGGAGGCAAATGAAGAGTACGGACTTACAAAAAAGAGTATGACTGGTACCAGTATAGTAAACATTGCGTAAAAAAAAAATTTTAGCATACTCTATTAGTGTTATAGACTATAAAGTACGCCTACATGATATAGAGTACAATATACCCTATTTTAGAGTACGGTTGGCAACCCTAGCACCAGGGGACGCGGAGGATCTGGGAGCCAAGCCGCTCCTCGCCACACGAAGACCTCCGCAGTCAGAAACACGGCGGGGCGGTGGCGAAATCGACCCAAGCAGCACGGCGTCCGACTCAGCTCTATTCACTCGGTGTCCAATTAACCGTTAAAGTTGATAAAAATTTAAAAATAGTACAAAGTTAAGAAAAAAAAAGAAGTCGCTCAGGTCCGTTTACCACGGAAGCCTAGCAAGGAATCACCCTCTATGCTTCCCTTCTAATCGCTTCTAATCTAATACAAATACGAAACTTTTTTTTTTTAAATAAATACGCGTCGAGCCAGTTTGTACTAAGGTTTGAAAAAAGAGGAAGTCGAATTAAATTAATGTACCCCATTTCGCTACAATAGGTAGATAGATTAATCCAATTCAAATTGTCGCTTCTAAATAGCACCCATTTTCGCAACTGGCGAGCAAATTTTGGAAGACGGCCATTGGTTAGTTTTAATTGTCGTTATATTTAAAGCGCATGCATGCAAATTTAGATATTTATTTAATTTAAATACATGGCACATGTTACTGGGTACGTAACGTTATTTTAAATTTGCTGTGTCTAATCAAAACAGATGCAGTGTGACCTTTTTTTTAGGTAACTAGATCGTCGAGCCAAATGTATTCTGAGATTGCATGAAAAATTTGCTTTATAAGATTTGCGTGCCAAATTTACTTGGCAGATGGCCAATTGTTCGATAATAAAAAGGTCGTGGGATGTTGTTGCATGGTGTAGTCGACTCACTTTTGCATCTAGACAAGACGTCTGCATACAAGTTTTAATGCTACACGACGAAATTCTATGGTTTTCCTACGCCCACGCCTAAAAACAGCATTTTTTTAAAATAACATTAAAATACATAAAGACGAAAGCGCGCGCGGCGACAGCACAACGCAACATTGCTTCTATTCGGCGCCGCGTGAAAACTTGCTGGTTCAAAATGTATAAAAGCGACGCAACGTAAATAGGGAATTTTCAGGGATTTTACAAATAACTATAATAATAACCAAGATCTAAACTATTTAAGATTATGTCTCTATCTCTTTCTAGAAAAACATAATTACAGTAGGGCCAAAGGTTTCACATCGGTCTTCTCGGCTATTTCGAGTTCGTAGAGCATTCTTTCGCTCTAACTTAGGCGACGCCAATTGCCTCTTTCCAAAGACCGAAGTCCAATCTTTATGGTTTATTTGGGGTTTATATATGGGCGTAGTATTTTTAACGTCTCATTATGAAATGTCGGATCGCGCCTTCTAATCGTAATCAAGCCTTTTAAAAAAAATGGCCGTGAATATTTTTCCATAATTTGACTGTTTTGGGATTTTCTTACTCAGAAATGTTTACATGGTAATTTTTTTGAAAAACGCTCAAGAGTTGTCTGCTGGGTAGTTCAAAATTCTTATATTTTCCGTATTTCTAGACCGATATATCAGTATTAATTGTAGGTATTGTCATCTCTTTTACGATATTTTTGTATTTTGTTAAGAAATGTGTTAAAACAAACATGCATATTCGTTATTATATTTGATGTGGCGTCGCGTAGACCGCACCTAGGTTAAAAGTGTATCAACTCAAAATGAAAAAGTAATAAAATTATAATTTATTCAACAAAATTGATGCGAGTCTTAAATTAGAATAGTGTATTATAATTATTAAATTGATACGCTTTTCGCAGAGGTGAGGGGTCTCCCAATAATCCCAGCATCTAATTAAGTTAACAGTACAAAAAGATACCCACAGGAGGTGCAAAGATAAAAATAATTATATACCTATTTAAAGTAAAAAACAATAACATGTATTTTTTTATTTACATCTCTTATCATTCCGTGTTTATCAACAAATAACCCATTCAAAATAACAGTATAATAAAAATACATGCATTCCAAATTATTCAACGTTTGGGCTTCTAGTTAAAAAGAAGCGCTAAAATCCTGTTACGTACAAAAAAAAATATTATAATTAATATTATTGCATAGTCGACTAAGTGTTGTAATTTACAGTTTCTAAATGAAAAAACACAATAATTTCACATATTATTGTCTTGTAAGCCTTGCAAGTGAAAATAGTCTTTGACGTTTTATTATTATGACATTGAGCCTTAAACGTAGTAAAGGATATTCTTGGTCGATTATACACTATTTTTATTCTATATTTTCAAGTATATGTAATTGGATGAAAGTATGAAGTTTGATGAAGTACCGTTTGGTCTGAAGACGTATTAAAGTTCAGAGGACTATTGAAACCGCTGTCCGTAGAGCCGGAACGGGGAGCGTTTTTATAACTTTGTTTTTGTTGTGGTCCCTGCTGGTGTTCCTGATGTCCCTGGCGCCGGTAAAGCTCACTTAAACCTTGATGCCATTCTGCATTCTGAATACCTCTTTCATATTCTGATGGAACAGGTAGTAGTTGCCCAGTGTTCGGAGATCCGTTTTGTTGTATATATTGTGGCAGTATGGCCTGTGATTGTGTCGTTGGAACTTGACCATTTTGTGGTGGTATTACCATTTGTTCATAATGTAGCAGCGTGTTAGTACGATGCTGATGCTGCAGCTGACCAGATTGTTGTATATCCATTGATATACCGTAGTTTTGTTTTGTGGGTTGATAATTCGAAAGTGGTGATTGTACTTGTTGATGCCAGGCTTGACTCCATGGTGGAACATTTGGTGTTGTCTGAGGAATCTGCTGATAATATGGTGATGACTGCTGAATCGACTGATGATATGGTGGTGGCGGACGAACCGGCTGATTATATGACGATACTGAATGTGTTGACTGCCTGTGGCTCGTGTGGGCTGTATTTGCTGGTTGTTGATTTTGAGACCGCATCGATTGTGGTAGAAGATACCGTGACTGTCCAATCATGGTGTATTCATTTTCTGTTTCTAGTGATTTTTGTACTTTTGTACTTGAGGTTGTACGAATCGACTGATTATACAATGACGGTGCATATGTCGACTGGATGTGGATTGTGTGGGCTGTATTTGCTGGTAGTTGTTTTTGAGTTAACGTCGCTGGAGTTGGCATCGATTGTGGATGTAGATGCTGTGACTGTCCAATCATGTTGTATTGGTTTTGCGGTTCTGGTGGTTTTTGTACTTTTGTACTTGAGGTTGTACGAATCGGCTGATTATACAATGACGGTGCACGTGTCGACTGGCTGTGGACTGTGTGGGCTGTATTTGCTGGTAGTTCATTTTGAGTTAACGTCGCTGGAGTTGGCATCGATTGTGGGTGTAGATGCTGTGACTGTCCAATCATGTTGTATTGGTTTTGCGGTTCCGGTGGTTTTTGTACTTTTGTACTTGAAGTTGTAAGAATCGGCTGATTATACAATGACGGTGCACGTGTCGACTGGCTGTGAACTGTGTGGGCTGTATTTGCTGGTAGTTCATTTTGAGGTAACGTCGCTGGAGTTGGCATCGATTGTGGGTGTAGATGCTGTGCCTGTCCAATCATGGTGTATTGGTTTTGCGGTTCCGGTGGTTTTTGTACTTTTGTACTTGAGGTTGTACGAATCGGCAGATTATGCAATGACGGTGCACGTGTCGACTGGCTGTGGACTGTGTGGGCTGTATTTGCTGGTAGTTCATTTTGAGTTAACATCACCGTAGTTGGAATCGATTGTGGTAGTAGATGCCGTGACTGTCCAATCATCGTGCATCCATTTTGCGTTTCTAATGGTTTTTGGACTTGAGGTTGTTTTGTGATCCTTTGATCTGTAAAGATGTCGTTATTTAATGGCATCCGTTTGGCAGGTGGATTAGTAGTACGCATATACTTGTACGTTTCAGGATAAAGTTGACTTTGGTTATCCGGTACACAAGGTGCCATCGGTACAATTTGAGGGGCTCGCTGCAACAGTTCTTGCAAATACTTGTTTTTATTATCTGGTGTCTGTTGTTTTTGGGAAGGCATTGGGGGTCGTGTTAAGTCTACACTTAATTGTGGAGTGTGCACAACTGAAGCTACATTGTTTTTCAATTGCTCAGTTGTTGACAGGTGCTGATTTAAATTCAAATCGATATGAATGCTGATTTCATTTCCTGGAGATCCTGTAGAAAAAATGCAATGCAAATCTTCTTTTTCCCCCGATTGTGTTTCGTTTTGTTTATTATTTGAGCAGTTGGGTATGTTTTCGGAAACTGGTCCTCGGAAACAGTTGGAATCAGTAAGTGTAGGTTGCACGGTATTTTTTTGGTTACTCTCTGACTGATCTTTTTGTTTTTTTCTAGCCCAATCTATTAATTGCCTCAACAGAATAAGGTAATCACGAATTTTACACTTGTTAAGACCCGGCCTTTTTAAAGCATGTTGGTAAGTCTGGTGTAAAAACGTTGACATGAACTCTCTATTCTGAATCTCCGGGATTATCAATTTAAGAACAATGGCGTATGACTCATTAAAATATTGCATTTTTTGTTTTTCATAGCACTCATACGCAGTACTGTACTTCTTGTGGTAAGCATATGCTTCCATTACAAGTCGCATGTTTTCCGACAAGGCCCTTAGATAACCTAATATAAAAGACTTTAATTTTATTTTTTCACTTTCACTCGATGATGGGCTCACAGCACTGGATTCTAAGTTGGCTGGATTTAGCTGACGAGTGCCAACGTCTTGATAAGCGAAATTTGTAGTCGAAACTAAGCTGTTATTATGAGTGTTGTTTTCTTTATTGTGATTTGCTAATTGATTTGTCACATTTTCTTCGGTTGACTCTTTTCTACCCCTCTTGTTTGCGTATATTCGTAACAGCTTTTGTTTTCGCTTTCTTTCATCATTGCTATTTGTAGTTATATTTTGCAAGCTTTCAGTTTGGTGTGTAAGTATTTCTTTTGAAATGTTTTGTTCATCAAAGTCTTGTTCGTTTTCATTCAAATTTTCTTCGGTGGTTTCGGGTAGTTCTTCTTTTATTTCCTTTTTTATATGCTGCAAAGAATGATGAAGTGAAGCATCCGTATCTTGGCTGTTTGATTTTACGTCATCTATGACGTTTTCCGTTTTAACAGTCACTTCTTGGGCTTCATTACTGTCTTCAAAGCATATCGAGATGTCAATTTTAGCTTTTACATCAAATGCCGCCAGTTGTTGAAGAATGTCACCTGTAAATAACAGTTTTTAGAATTAAGGTCACTTCGGCTCATGGTTTTTGAATTTTGCGTGTTGATTTACTTGACGAAAAAGTTCAGCTCATCGAAATTAATTGGTTTTCTAAGCCTATTCAAGTAGCGGGTAATTTATAAAAAAAATAATTTACCAGTACGTTATAAGTAAGCTCTTGTCAAGAAATCTGCCAAAACGATTTAAAGTTTTTAATTTCGGCAGGCGGATAATGAGATTGTGACTTACTTTCCATTGTCACGCACGTTGTAGTTATTTTCATAACGACATCTGAAACAGAAAGAATGGATGAATACGGTTTCGCGTTACCTACTATTCAAGTACGCTTTAGGTAGGTATAATATTTTTTGCGGCTTGTTTGATTCCTGCCCTTGTAAATATGCGTCTATGAATTGGGGTAGACTGTTAATATTAATAATAATAGTAAATACATTATAAGACACATGTGTGCTATGTTGGTTCTTCCACATGAGGCAAATTCTTCTTCTTCATCATCACATAAATAGACAAACTTTTTTTAGAAATAATAACAAAATGTAGCGCTGAATTAAAAAAATATCTGTGAGAGTCATCTTAGTAGTAGGTAGTTTAATTTGTCCGCGCCAAGTTGCGCGTGTTATGTGGTGCGGAGTAAAACACAATTTGGTGTTCCAGAGTTAACTAATTTATTGAGCCGAGGACCCGTTTATATATGGGAGACGGGTGTTTGACTATACATTAGGCTCTTAATGAGATTCTTAACTAGATACAAATAATCATTGGGGTACTAATGATCTGGGAAAGATGATATGCTAATGAATTGGTAAACAAATATCAAGAATAGTCTTAACTAAACATATTAAATACTAATAATCATTAGGGTACTAGTGATCTGAGAAAGAAGTGAGGGGTAAACAGGAGATAAGCATGTCTTTAGTGTGCATACATAACACGCGCAGCGCTGGCGCATGCGCAAGGAAAAGAAAGAATTTGAAGAAGAACAACGAATTTGTGCTCACTAGTTGGCGCCACTGTAGAGTAAGGTAGGTCTATCCTCGGTATATCACTTTTAAAACAGTTTGCCAGTTAAACTGACATTGGCCCAAGCCTTACGGCCGCCATTAAGGGGAAAATTAATTAATTAATTATACGGGCTTTGTTTTAACAAATTATTTGTTATCTTCATTGTTGCGCTGTTCCGTTTATTTTATGTTCGGTTCTATTTATTATTAAAAAAAAGTTTCACGCTTTTTAGTAAATCGTTTTGTAATATTTATCCAACTTGTAATGACTAATGCCCGGTAGGAACTCGTAGTCCCTCTGTTACAAAAATGTCGAATTACACTCCAACATAAGGTTTTCCAGTTTCTCCAAGATCTCGCCATCAGATCCTGATTTGGTGTTGATAACGAAACTGATGTTAGTATTCCATTCCCAACAAAAAAAAAACAAATCAGTCCACAAAAGACGGAGTTCTGAGGTAACAAACATAAAAAAACCGGATTGAGAACCTCCTCCTTTTTTGAAGTAGGTTAAAAAAGTTAGATGTTAATACTTACCCCGCGAGAGGGGCTAAAATTAACGGCCCCGGGGTAAGAATTAACAAAAGGGGCAACAGTTAACATTCTTAATATTTTCTACCATAGGTACCTACCTAATTAAAGAAAATTTAATAAAAACGATTATATTTTCTTATTAATTTATGCAATTATTAAATATGGCATATTAACTTACACTATTAGGACCCTGCAACTATTTTTAACGATATGAATATATCGAAATAACCATCCGAAGAAAACCTCTCTGGGAAATAAAAAAAACATGAAATATCTGTATTTCATTGATGCACAGTTTGTTTCTACTATTATTTCAATAAAGAAATCATTATTCTACAGTAATTACATTTTCGGAACAACAACCAAACATTGAACTTAAAGTTGTAATACTTTTTACAACAACAGTACCTATTGCAAGATAAATAAAAACCTCTTTGTGGAAGAATAAAAATGAACCAATCTTTAAATAATTACTGTAGTAGCGTGAAGTGGGACGATGATTAAAACACCCAGGTTCATATATGTAGATACTATATTGTCACTAAACAACGCAATAAAAATAACACACAATAATTAGGGGTTGGTGAACAAATTAAGAGAAAACAATCTTCACACGGCGGGAGCGGCAAGCGGACTGGCGCGTGGTATCTGCGCGGGTGGGTGGAACATGCGAGAGCAGACGAGCATGCGCGGCCGCCGGCTGAAAGCGGCGCGGGAGGACGGCTCTGATTGGTCCGCGCGCTGACCAAGCAAGAGTAAGCGAGGAGCGTGGTTAACGCGAGGTTTAAATTAAGGCGGGAGCGCAGCAAAACCGTCTTATGGTACTACATTACTAATTTTACGTTCCGTTAAAACTTGCCCCCCGTGTTTTGTTAATTATAAACCCCATGGACCGTTTTGGAATAACGATAAATTTATCGTTATTTCAAATCGTATTATAACTACGAAATAGTTAACATTAGACTAAAATTAATAAGTATGAATCGACCTACTACCTAGGAAATAAAAATATTACAGAAAACTCTAAAAGGTCTACCCGTGCAGGAATGCCTGGCACGCAGGCAGACCGGGACGTATGTGGGAATAGACCCAATAGTTTTATGAGCGCAGGCGACCGGAACAAGGTCGCACATCTAGGTACTAATATATCTCACTAGGCACTCGCCGTTCAGCTCTTCACGAAAAAAGGGTAATTAAGCCGCATATCAACTATGCAGACGTATCATAATCATAATGCATGAGTTTGTTACGGTTTTATTATGATTCAAAAATAAGAATGACCTCCAGACGGTACAGGTCAGTCAGGCAGTCCAGTCAATAACCGCAGGCTGCGCAAGACGTTTTAAATACCTACCTTATTATGCATTCCAAAGCAGTAAAGATTGTCCGTAAGCTCTTAGAATGCCATTCGGTGTCATTCGGTGTCTCACTCACTCACTCTATGGGTTTGATATTTGAATCAGCCGATGGTACCCGAAACCCGAATGGCATTCTATGAGCTTGCGACGCTTATGTTATTAAGGACTTTATTAAAATTAAACTAAGAGCGTCAACGAAAAAATAACATTTATTTGGGGAGTGCAACTCCCCTCAAAAAATAATTATGTGAATGAGCAAAAAGAAGGGTCGTGGGGGTAAAGGCCTGTCTGGTTTGCCTCCGTAGTCCGTGGTCGAGGGGCCAAGACGACCAGCGGTGACGAGAGGGTAATGCGGCTCGGAGTAGACGGTAGGTGCCCCTCACCGAGGTGTTGGGCTGTGTGCTTGTTGGGTCCGTAGTGTAAACGTCGCACCCTGTGAATTTTGCACAGCGTAAGATACTGCTCCAGCTTTCTCCGTTAGACTTTTGAACATCCTGTAGACAGGACCGCAGTCGTAGCCGGCAGAATAGCGTGTTTGTCTTCACAAGCAGAGCGGAGGCACAGAAAACAATAATAAGCAATAGCTAAAAAACAACATAAAGCAAACATGGATCTACCTTCATAAAAAAATAAGGTGGGATAACTTGCAATTTTACACCGGATGACTAGCAAAAAGTAAGTGGTAATTAAGCGTGTAAACAATGATGATTTGCAATTCCAATTACCATTGGGCGGAACATTTCATAAATATAAAATTAATAAAATTGGAATTGAATGCCTTGCATTTTTACTAATAACGATTAGCAACAATGGACCAATAATTTAAATGAATAAGCAATGATGATTTACGAATTTAATTACTATTGAATAAAAATAATTCCTCTACAACCACTGCGCCGCCGAACCGAAGTAAGTCGGGGTATGACCTACCTATATAAACACCGGACCGGAGTAGTTAGTAGATTGCGGCTTCTGCGGCACTCACCGGCACCTTTGCGGAGCAAAAAAATTTTTATGCGTTTTTTGCTGCGGCAACGATTAAATGCCTTTTTTTAACCTAACCTAACCAATAATGCAACATGTCGGAACACGTTTCCTATGCTCAGCTGTGTCTTTATAAACCTTCGAAACACTTATTTCAATATAAAAAGATGCAACGTGTTTGATCCTGCTCAGCTTTACCTGTAACTTATAAAATTAACGCCTTTTTTTCATGAAACGACATGTTAGATCGCGTTTTCTAACCGCTGTAGGTCTGTATTAAACTCTCGGATTATTTCCAGTTAAAAAAAAAAACTCGTTTGATCGTGTTTAGTTTTATATATTACCTATTCTTATCAAATTTTTATCTTCCATAAAATACAAAAACCATTACATTGCATAATAAATAAGATATTTATCGTTTTTCTTAAATTATTACTGTTCTACTTGTTCTCACGACCCATGTCAACGTTACCATTCCTACATAAATTGTTGCTTCAACGAAATTGCGATAGATTTTGGGTGAGAAAAAAGCAAAAACAACCAACGCTCTTAAAAACAAATAAACCACTTCAAAGAAATATACAGACCATCCCAATAAATTAATGTATGTGACCCTACTTTGAAAAACAGTAACAATAGAACACACCTATCACACATATCTCTACCTGCATTAATAGTGAGTCGGCGATCGAAAATCAATACGTAAAAACTTTCCCAACAGAATTATCATCGTGGGAACACATAAAAATCCGTACGTTATTTGGTTTAGGTTAGGTTAAAAAAAGGCATTTAATCGTTGCCGCAGCAAAAAACGCATAAAAATTTTTTTGCTTCGCAAAGGTGCCAGTTAGTGCCGCAGAAGCCGCAATCTACTAACTACTGACCGGACACCGAAAATATTTAAACTATTTTTTTTTTGAGAATATATTATTTCGTCGTGTGACAACAAAAACTCATTAAATAGGTACCAAATTGACACAACCGAGATAAATGTGTTTTAATTATTATTTGATTTCATAAATTTCTTTGTAATCAAAATTAAACAAAACGTATTTATTTGAGTATTTAAATTTATGGCCGATACACGAAGAAAAAAATATATACTGTTAGGGCAACAATAAGAAATACTTCAATACATAAGAATCAGTTTAATAGGTAATTAGTCTCGCTTAAAATCAACTTTTTTACATTTATAATGCAATGTGCGCATCGTGCGCTGTCAGATCGTGAGTATTAAGTCGCGTCGCCGTCCACGCCGCGAAGCGTCTCGCTCCCCGCTTCACCTCCCGCCTGCGTCGCCATAGGGATGCGGTAACAATCTCCCCCCCCTCGAACATCCTGGATTTCGAGAGTTTGATCAGGAAGCAATGGGCAAAGATTGCTCAGCGCCCGACGAATGACACCCTTATGCGTCTTGACATCAGCCACTCTGGTTATGCCATCTGAGCCGGGGTAAACTTCAGATATGCGGCCCATACGCCATTTCAATGGAGGAACCGAGTGATCCTTAATAACGACCATATCTCCAACCATCAGTTCAGCTTGATTGACTCGCCATTTGGTGCGTTGTTGAAGCTCCATTAGATATTCCTTGCTCCAGCGATTCCAAAATTGTTGGCGGAATTTCTCCAGGACCTTATACCGTGTCAGTCGATTCAGCTTCACATCCAGTAGTGTCGGTGATGGGAGCGACGTCAGTGATCTGCCAACAAGGAAGTGCCCTGGGGTAAGGGGATCTAGGTCATTGGGATCGGATGAGAGAGGAGTAATGGGTCTGGAGTTTAGGATAGCTTCAACTTGGGAAAATAGTGTCGATAACTCTTCAAAAGTCATGTGAGTGTTGCCTAAAATACGAATGATATGAAATTTCGCAGATTTTATGCCGGCCTCGGCCAGGCCGTTAAAATTAGGCGAGTAAGCTGGAGAGAACAAAAATCTGATGCCTTCGTTGGTAGCAGTACCCTGAACACTGTCTTTGCATTGCTCTAACATCTTACCGATTTCATTGCTTGCACCAACAAAATTAGAACCATTATCACAATAAATTATAGATGGTTTTCCTCTGCGTGATATAAATCGTCGCAAACATAAGATGAAGACATCAGTTGAAAGGTCACTAGCAACTTCTAGATGTAAAGCCTTGGTAGAGAGACAAACAAAAAGGCAAAGGTAGGCTTTTGTGATCTTGCAACCGCGCCCTTTACGATCGGTGATGTAGAACGGCCCGGCAAAATCAGTTGCAGTGATTTCAAATGGAAGATTCGGAGTAACTCTCAAAGCTGGTAAGTTTCCCATAATTGGCTGCAGTGTTTTAGCTTTCATTAGTCTACATATTTTGCAATTGTTGACTGTGCTCCTTGCTAGTATTCTGCTCTTGATCGGCCAAATTCGGTCTCTGATAGAGCTCAATAATAGTTGAGGGCCACAGTGCAACAGACGTCTATGTTCATGAACAAAAAGAAGCTTCGTCAAATAGTGTTTAGAATCTAAGAGTAATGGATGTTTTTTCGTATATTTTTCCGATGACTGTTGTAAACGACCACCCACGCGCAATAAACCATTTTCATCTACAAACGGAGTGAGCGACAGGATATTGGATTTTGAAAGTAAGTTTTTCCCTTTATGTAGCTGTTTAAGATCGTCCGCAAAGCTTTCTTGCTGAGCTTGCCTTATTAATAGAATTTGAGATGATTCGAGTTCGTCACATGTTAGTTGACCAGTATATTTCCTGTTAGGATTTCTAGTGTTGTGAAGAAACCTTAAAACATAAGCATAAATGCGCTGAATATTAATATATTGAGAATATCTTTCAAATTCTACTAGTGTTACGTTACCATTAAATGTTATTTCCCTTTCAGTGTCACCAGCGGCCGTGGTTTTGATCAAGGATGTCGGATTTAAGTCGGTAAGTGTTAGTGTAGGATTAGTATTTAACTGCCTTAATTCAACTGTCCTAAGATCATTTACTACAGAAGACTTGACTTCAGGTAACTCTGAATGAGATTGTTTTACCTCAGGCCAGTATGAAGAATCGTGTTTCAGGAAGGAGGGACCTTGCCACCACAGAGAAGCATCACGTAATTGATGCGGTTCTACACCTCTTGATGCTAAGTCAGCAGGGTTTAAATTACCAGGAATATGTTTCCAGGATTCGAGAGCCGTCGATTCTAAAATCTCTCCTATTCTATTCGACACGAATGTTTTTAAATTTCGTGGTTCAGTTTCAAGCCAACCCAACACGATAGTAGAATCGGTCCAATGAACGAATCTGTCTATCTTGCAACGAAGAGATTTCGTTACCTTCACAGTTAAGCGGGTAGATAATAACGCACCTAACAGCTCAAGTCTTGGGATAGTAGTGGGTTTTAACGGCGCTACCTTGGTCTTAGCACATAAAAGACGCGTCAAAACTTCACCACTTCCGTCGATTGATCTTAAATAGATGCAAGCTGCATAAGCGTCTTGAGATGCGTCAGAGAATGAATGAAGTTCAATAGATACTACATCTTTATTCAATATGCATCTTGGAATTTCAATGGTCTCCAGATGATGTAAATTCTCAATGAAATCTAGCCATTTCCTTTCTAAATCATGGGGAATAGGATGGTCCCAGTCAAGTTTCGATGACCACAACCTCTGTAACAGAATTTTTGGAATTATAGTACATGCACTCAACAAACCGAGAGGATCAAATATTTTTGCAGAGTCTGATAGAATACTGCGTTTCGTGGCAGGCAATACGTCTCCTATCTGCACAGAGAATTGAAGGAAGTCTGACGACGGTAGCCATTTTAAGCCTAAAACATTTGAGCTAGCGTCAAATGCCTTTGATTGATTGGAACTCAGACTGGTATCGAAAATAGAAGGAGCATTCGTACGATATTTACGAAGTGGAAACGAAGCCGAATTAAGGGTTTGTGTAACACCCTCACAAATGTAACGAAGATCTTCTTTGGAGTCAGCCCCACAAAGCAGATCATCCATATAAAAGTCATGTTTGATTATTGATGCAATTTTTGGGTCTGAACACTCCTCTGATAGTCGCAATAGACACCGCGTGCTTAGAAAGGGCGCGGAAGCTGTACCATATGTCACAGTATTCAACTGCAGAACCTTTATCAGCTGAGCTTCTGCAGCTTGCCAAAGAATTAATTGTAAATGTCTTTGTTTTGGATCGATTAAGATTTGTCTGTACATTTTTTCGACATCAGCAGACAAAGCATATTGATACTGACGGAATCTTAAAAGAATCGACATTAAATCATCCTGTATAGACGGCCCAACGTATTGAATATCATTTAGACTTTTTCCAGAGCTCGTTTTCGCGGACGCATTAAACACCACACGTAATTTAGTAGTTTCACTTTGTTCGCGTAGTACGGGGTGATGTGGTAAATAACACCCGAAAGCTGGTTTTGGGATTTCAGTGAGGTGGCCCATGGCCTTATATTCATTTATGAAATCGCAGTAAGATTGTTTTATTGCAGGTTTTTTATTTAACCGTTTCAAATTACTAAACATACATGATTTTGCCATATGGAAGGAATCGCCTAGAGTTTCTGTTGGTTCTCGAAGAGGCATTTGAACGCAAAATCTGCCCTCCTTGTCACGATAAGTAGTTTTGCAAAAAATATCTTCACATATTTGGTCTTCAGAATTGACAAATTTAGGCGTGGGCAACTCTTCGAGCTCCCAGAACTTGGATAATTGGTTTCGAATATCTTGGCTAAAGTTACAATGTACAGTCGGGAACGCGTCTAAGCTCTCCCCGGTAGGACCTGCCACTAGCCAGCCTAGCTGTGATTCGCGCAAAATAGGTCGGTTTTGGCCTAATCTTTCTTGTCTTGATCCAATTATGTCCCAAAATATATCAGCCCCTAATAACAGGTCGATTTCAGCTGGATTGTTGAAACCAGGGTCTGCTAACTCAATGTAGCTTGGGATATGAAACTTAGTTTGTATTTTCATGTTTGGTAACCTACCAGTGATGGTTGGAACCACAAAGCATTTTACTTTCCTTGCAAACGTTGAATTGTGTAGAGAAGTCAAATTTAGCTCACAATGTTTATTAATTTGAAACGATGCATTGTTTAGGCCTGACACACATTTTATTTCGTTGGAAGATGTATTGCAACCTATTTTCTGCTGCGCAGCCTGGGTAACAAACGATGATTGACTGCCGCTATCGAGTAAGGCTCTCAAGATGAACGTATGGTCATTGTTTGTCACCCTGACTAACGCTGTAGACAGAAGAACCTGGCCTGAGGCAACAACAGACGTTTCGATAGCTGCATGACCTTGAAAGGAAGTCGTCTGAAACGGCACCGTATTATTATGCACCAGATTTGTATCTGACGTAGAAGGTAAGTAGTAAGGTGTCGTAGGTAACATTGGGGACATTGTAGGTAAGCTCAACGTTGATGTTGACACGCTATTAGCGGTAGCAGGTAAATGTTGTGCTAGAGACACATTAAAGTTTTGAGGTCTTGCCTGACTTTCCTCTACTTGTTGTACATGTTGTGGTTGTTGTTGTTGTCTGTGTAATAATGTATTATGTTTTTTGTAACAGATTCTGCAGCCACCAAGGCGACAGTGAAAGGATCTATGACCAGTACGCAAGCAATTACTGCACAGATTCCATTGCGATACGTTGGATATGCGTTCATCCACAGACAATGTTTTGAATTGTGGGCAATCATACAATCTATGATCTTGTTTGCAGGAAAAGCATGGATACTGTATCGGAACATCAGAAGAGGATACCATAAATGCTTTTGATTTACTCACATTTACACGTTTATCATTTATGTCAGGCAAGGATTTCTTTGAACTCAATGCCTCTAACACATCTGATTGATTTCGAAGAAAAGTGAAAAACTCCTCTAACTTAGGCGAAGCTTTAAATTTACCTTTATATTCTTCCCATTTCCTTGCAGTAGAAATATCTAATTTAGAAGACACCATGAAAATTATCAGTGTATCCCAGTAATGAGTTGGTTCTCCAAGAAGATTCAGCGAACGCAAGTTTTTTGTTATTGTGTCCATAAGGTTACGTAACCCTTTCTCGCTTTCTCGTGATAAAGGTTCAATTGCAAATAAGCATTGCAGATGATGATTAACTAGTAATCGCTTATTATCAAACCGTTCACAGAGCGAGTCCCAAGCAATGGTATAGTTATCAGAAGATACATTTATGGAATTTATCACAGCACTAGCTGAACCTTCAAGGCATGACTTTAAGTAATGAAACTTGCTGATTTCATCTATCGACTCATTGTGATGAACAAGAGATTGAAATGTGTCTCTAAACTCAAGCCATTTATTTGGACTGCCATCAAAGAGATTAAGCTTAATAGTGGGCAGTTTTATATTACTACATTCAAATGAGCTTTGCTTAGACTTTGAGAGTTCCTCCATTTTATTATTGTATTCTTGACAGGCTTGTAATAATTGCTGAGTTTGGGCAATTGAGGTAAAGAACTGACCTTCAGTTGTTTCTCTTTCATCGATTTGTAAACTCCCCTCATCATGAAGCAGCTCTATTTTGGATTGTAATTCGTCAAAAGAGGTGAACAGATTTTTTAATTTCTCTAACCTCAAAGTCAGTTCATTTATCTCTTGCTTACCTACTTTCTCAATTTCACACTTTTGTAATATTGACAAATATGTATTATATTTTGTTAAACGTGCTCTTATATTTCCTCTACTCTTAATTAAATCTTTTAGGCCTTCCATTTTGTCAGTGCAAACAATAAACCATTAGGTACGTATGAACACAAGACTTAACATCCATTAAATACTTTAACCATGCAATTAATATCTTACCTCTTAATTTGTTCAGAATACAAGCCACCAAACCATCAACCTGATACCATACTAACATATATGCAGTGCAGTTATGGACTTATTCCAATTAAAATTTGTTATAAATTCCTTGAGTATTCTATTTTTGCTCTTGCTAACAAGTTGTTCTCAGTCGACTTTTGTTCTCACCAGACTTACTTCTTAGTATCTTTATTCCATGAATCCTGTAATATTCGGCAAGGAAGTTAAAGCTTAATGTATAAATGTAAATGCGAATTATGCTCGAGCATGATAGTCACAGAAAGTTAGTAATAGGTGAATAGTAAATAAGGTAATACATAATAAGAAGTCAAGTTAGTAATAAGTAGTAATATTTGCTCTTAACTAGGCATTATCGGAATTATTTGGATTTCAATTATGTTCAATTTATCACCAATATTTAGTTGTTAGGATCACAAAGCTTATTCATGGCACACGTGCTAAATTAAAATAAATGATGTAAATTCCGTGCAAACCAAAATGGAGGCTGGAGCTAGCTTTGAACCGACACTATAGACACAAGTTGAAGTGGATATGAAATGGAAGGAATGAATGGGAAAGGTACTTCCTTGATTATTGATGCTTGCTGTCCGTGCTGTATTTTTTGCTTTCGTTTCGTCCTCTTCTATGTATTTCCTTCAATCCCTTTTAAGAAGCACAAGCGTTGTAAATCCTTTGGTTATAATTCCACATTTATCCAGAATTCGTTATCATTTCGGGGGTCACCATCATCTTATTGTTAGGGCAACAATAAGAAATACTTCAATACATAAGAATCAGTTTAATAGGTAATTAGTCTCGCTTAAAATCAACTTTTTTACATTTATAATGCAATGTGCGCATCGTGCGCTGTCAGATCGTGAGTATTAAGTCGCGTCGCCGTCCACGCCGCGAAGCGTCTCGCTCCCCGCTTCACCTCCCGCCTGCGTCGCCATAGGGATGCGGTAACATATACCTATAATATTATCGATAGTTTAATAGTAATTAAGCTTAGTGGCTTTTGGCTGCTGTAATGTAATTTACCGACATATTGCGCGGGGGCGTCGAACGGACATTACAAAGTAGATAAAAACTTGTAATCAAATGCACAGCTCGCACCCTTCGTGGAAGAAAGACGTAAGTCCTATTGACTTACCATGGGACTTACGTCTTTCTTCCACGAAGGGTGCGAGCTGTAGCTTCCGGTTAGTTTGATCAACCTCTACACATCAAAATAGTACATTTCGATGCTAGTGCGGAAAGTATGTCATTACTTCACGAGTCCCGAGACTCCCGAGAGATCTTAAGTAAGTTCTAACTTTGAAAGTAAAAAAAAATGACAAATTATAAGCGTTTTTGCTAGCTTTCATGTTTTATAAGGAAATGGCTTTTGCTATTCAGCCAACTTAATGACAGTTTTTTTTTCAAATAGGTACATTTTTTTATAAGAAGAAACCATTGAATCAATTTAGTGCATCATACTGCAATTTAGGTATGATAAATGCACTCTGTTTTGTAATTTGCGCAGACAAATATCCATAACTAACTATCCTTAAAAAACCGCATTGTAATTAAGCCTGTGGACGAAAGAGCAACCGCCTTAATAAGATTTTTTTTTAGGAATTCAATATTAAAATAATTATGATTAAGCAAGATCCAGGTTCATCATAGTCAAGTAAGGGGAGCAAAAGTGACTGACCAAGCGTAATTTTGGTTTGTAGAGGCAGAATATTCTGCAAACGCCTGAGCGAGGGAAGCGAGGCAACGTTTTTCCGACTGACATTAAATTTAATAGCAACCTGGACTGGGCCGACCACGAAAGTGTTTGGTCCATAATAATCCCCAGATTTCTTACGGTAGATGCAAAATAACACATGTACTGACCGAGTGAAAAACAGTTAGTCACTGAAAATATAACTACTTTAAGTCTATTCATACTATACTGGCTAAATTAAAAAACGCCGTGCCCCACTTAAGCCGACTACACTCCTTCGTGAGATATGAACTTCACTTGTAAGACAAGGACAACGTGTAACCACTTGCCCTTATGAGGCTCGCTCGACCCTCTCCTTTGTTCGATGGCATCCTTTTTTTTGTCGTCCGTTTATTTACCTGCTCTTGGGCACCAAGATAATAGCAACGTTTAATCACTTCCCCGTGAAAGGCTTGATCTTCTCCTTTGTTCGCCGGCACCCGTTTTTTATTGTCGATTTTAGTACCTGTTCTAGCATTTCATACGCAGTGAAATCTTGCAAGTTTAGACTTGTATTTTCAAAAAGCTGCTAACTTAACTACCGTAACTTTCAGAGTTGACATAAATCTACTTTATCTAACCTACTTTTTGGCACTCTAATTATTATCCTAAATAGAGACCTGTTTTAATTGAAAATAAGAACCTTGCAAAATATTACATTATTTGACTAAGCTATTGGAGGTTTTACATAAATTACCTAAATAAACAATGACTGATTGTTTAAACTTTTTTTATATCAAGTATTCAAATGCTTTTCATGCTTTGAGTTATGTATCACATACACAGTGAATGATTTATGCGAATGAATCATGGGTTCTCCTATATTTATAATTAATTACTTTGCATTAACTTACTAAGCAACTTGTTTCTTGCAAGATGCAAGTTTAAACTTGTTCCTTTAGCAAAAACATGTTTGAACTTGTAAAATTCCACGGCGCATTGATTTATATGAAAGAAACTGATGTAGTTTATTGTATACCTACTAGCTTCTACCCGCGACTTCGTCTGCGTTGAATTATACATAAAGTATACAAGGTGTCTGTTACACCCTGTATACTTTATATGTAGGTATACGATACCGTACGATAATTCACTGGGGTATATAACCATACCTATGGAGGTTAAAAAAAATAGTAAAAAAAAATAGCACTTCTTGAACACCGAAATAATATTATAAACCTTCCTCTTGAATCACTCTGTCTATTAAAAAAAACACATCAAAATCCGGAAATCAACTTTGTTTTATTCTATGTAGTAATATATTTATTTATCACGCCCCAATTATAATTCACCAAGCAACTACAGGTGTTTCTTGAAAGATTGGTTTAAACTTATTCGGTAGGTAGTTAAGGAAGCAGCTTCTATAAAATACAAGTCTAAACTTGCAAGATTTTGCTGTGTGGGTAGATATAAATTGCAACAAAAAAGGGTACCGGCGAACAAAGGAGAGGGTCAAGTTTTTTGCAAGCAAGCGATTAGACGTTGCTATTGTCTTGTTGCTTACGACTCCCTAGAGCAGGTAATAAAACGGACGACAGAAATAGGATGCCGGCGAAGAAAGGACAGGGTCGCCCCTTTTTTTTTTGGGGTGCGAGGTCGGAAACCCCCTCGAGAGCTCTAGTCTCTTCTAACAAAAGCTCTTGGCCTCACGGGGGGGAATGGTAACGCTTAGCAACACACCCTGCACCCTGGGCAACAACGGTTAATTAATTATTTTAGTAAGTTGGCCAACTTCGACTGGGGGGGGGGGGGGGGGAGAGGGGTGGTAAGGTGAACCCGCAATTCGTTGCCGGGGATATGAGCCAGTGGGTCCAGAAAAGGACCCGCAGTGAGGGCGGCGCTTTTGGGAGGGTAAGCCTTATTGGACGGGGGCGAAAGCTCACCGTCGGAGCGGTACGACCTAAGGGTTGCGATCGCGGAGCGGAGCGACTTTGGTCAATGTCGGTGTCGGTGTTCGGTTGGAACAGAACGTGGGCCGCTTGTCTTTTTCAGGAGGGGGCCGCGAGGAATAAATCCCTATAAAACATCCAGAGGGCCGCACCCGCGGGTGCTTTTAGTGACGGACGCGATCATGCCTTCGGTACTGCTCTGCGTTCAGAGTAGTACATGAGGGAGTGAGAGCTGACGTGAGGGTCGGCGGACATAAGCATGCCGTCGGAGCGGTGCGTAAGGTCCCGTAAGGGACGCGATTGAGGACCGGCGTGGCTTCGGCCACTGTCGGTCAACACGTAACCACGGCCCGTAGGCGCCGGGAACGTGGACCGCTGTCTTTTTGAAGACGGGGTCACGAGGCGACAACCTCTATAAAAATCTACGCGGCACCAGCAGGAGAGGGCGGGAATCTCCAAACCTGTATTGCAGGTGCCGTGAAGAGGGAACTTTCGTAATGCACCACATACGACCGATTACTTAAAGAAACCAGGCCATAAAATTAAAAAAAATGCGTAAGGCGCATTTTCCACACCATAAAAAAAGGACTTTGGCGGACAAGTGATTAGACGTTGTTGTTGTCTTGGTGCCCAAGAGCAGGTAATAAAACAGACTACAAAAAAAGGGTGCCCGCGAACAAAGGAGAGAATAGAGCCTTGTCGGCCAAAATGCGTCCCCAGATTTTTTGCTGGTAAGTACATAATTTCTTTGACAGTTGAATTAATTATTATTAAGTAAATGTGTGCTAATAATTTTTATAATTATTAAGTGAATGTATTCTATAACTGCCTACTATACGCCTATAGTTTTATTTTGTCTAGTTCACTTTTAGTTTCTCTAGAAGCAAAACTTTAATTTCTTAGAGGATTTTAATTCATTTCATTGCATGTTTGAGAGAAGCACTATTCATATCTCGGCCGAAAAAGGGGTTGCCAGCCTCAAATATCTAGCCTCGCTCACACTCGGCCGTCAATATGTTAATTTAATGGCCAGCAACACCCTATTTACCGGCCTCTGCAGTAATGTACAGTCAAGTGCAAAAATAAGTATCGATACGAGCTTCTTAAAAATATGTCCAACGGCCGAAAGGGATTACGCCGAAACCATTCTTGAAACTTTGACTACGTTCATAGTATTACACTTGACTGTACTACACTATTGTATGCATTTCTTATTTCTTTGGCGCAAATTTCTTCGGGTTTCTTGTCATCGGCTGCCAAAGAAATTAGAATTGCCCAAAGAAATAAATAAAATTTTGAAGTTTTATTAAAATGGGTACTCGATATCATTAACCAATGATTCTAAGAGCCTAATAAAATAATGAACCTCTAAATAAAACCCTTTTTTTAAAGTAAGAAAGTGTATTTATTTAAAAAGTGTTCACTTGTTTATATTTTAGTTCTTCAAACCAGAATAACCCAAACAATTAGCACAAACCTCACAAAAAGTAAAAAACTGACTTCTGCTGTGCTTCTCACTGATAGTACAGACGTAGTAAATAAAAATATTCCTTTCCCATCGTGAACACACGATTACAAATGAAACCGACGTGTCTATGAGTCTGACTGAAGTAGCAAGCAAATACGAACGATTTTGCCCTACCTCTGTAGGTAAAGGGTTTGTCTTGCTGTATCACTCACTCACTCTTAAGGTTTGGTTTGATACTTCAATCGGCCGAGTGAGGGATATAGTGCTCACGGATTGTACAGTCAAGTGTAATAATATGTATCTAGACAAAGTTTCAAAAATAAGTACCATACGCTCATACACTAGCGTAATAAGGTCGTGGGACATATTTTTGAGAAGTTCCTATCGATACTTATTTTTGCACTTGACCGTACCTCCTTATACGGCAAACCGAAAGCCGGTACAGGGGGCCTACTCCGACATTCGATTTTCGAAGTTTGTGTCATACCGTCCCTTTCACTCTCAAATTAATTAAAATTAAGTAAGGCCAGTTCTTGAGCTAGAGCGACGCGGAAGGGGTAAATTTGCGCATTGAGGGTCAGGCTCAGATGTTTACCAGGAACTGTAAACTACATCTCGTCTCGTATGTGTGTGTGTTTCTGTATAGGTTAACCACTTTGGTTGGCTAAGTTTGTTTGCGCTCTGCCCTTACAACCAGCTTACGATCACGGAAAGGCGTAGTTTAAACCGGTCTAACTTTACTGTAGGCAGGTTATTTTTTTATTTATGTTTTTTATTTTTTTATTTATTGAAAACAAATTAATGATATACAATTTAAAAGCTTTATAACAGCGGGCGAAAACTCGGCAGAGTTTATCTGCCGCTGCTGGTGGCTGGTGATGGTTTGATTAAAGCCTCGTTTGATTAAAGCCTCGTTTGATTAATATAATTACCAATCTTAAAGGATGAAAAAATAGCCTTAAATAAGGCTTAGATATGCCAAGTACAAGGCATAAGGGGTTACGGTTCACTGTTAAAATCCGACCTTAATGAAGTGGGTGAAACGGAGAAACTTACCAACAAAGTAATAAACAATCCAAAGTGTCAGTTTGCCAAATAACCCCTCACTAATTTCACTTCAATATATGTATAGTCACGTCACAGATTGTTGTCACGTTTATCGTTAAATATCACTGGCACAAAAGCACGTGCATTTAAAAAACACCGCATTCCAATTTCAAATATTTCTGTTCCTTTTCTCTCGCACCTTGCGGGTAGCGGACTACGAACGTCGACGATCGCCGCCCGACTGAACTGATGAAACGAATGAATGAATGAACCGCGGCGAACATTGCAAGTAGGTATTGCAACATTTTGCAACGCAGGTTGTTATAGTCCCGTACGGGAACGTGTTAATTACCCTTTACACTCACAAAACTGACAAGTGCGCCATTTTTTGTAGACAGAATTTACTGAGTACTACTGGTAAAAAATATATATAACAGATTTTGACATTGCGTTATTTAATACTTAAGTTTTTGTTAGTAAAGCGTGTAAATCCAAAGAAAAATCACACAAGTGTAATTTTTCTGTACTAGATTATTGCATTTAACTATAAGAACATCACCTGTAGTATTCTAGCAGTTTTGTTAAGTGCTTACGTCAGCATAATTAGAAACGCGAAAAAAAAAACTGAAAAAACTTTTGATCAAGTGTGTCAGAATAACATAAAAGGGAAGAAACCTTGAACACACACAAATCACGTCGATAGCTCTTACGGGATAGACAGACTAGAGCCTATGGTAACAAGAACTATAAGCCCGCGTTTATCATGATTGTGGGCGTATAGGTGGAAAGGGGAATCAAAATAGCGAGGAGTTGCTAGTCGCATCGCCTATAACGAGTCCTAAGATTTTCGCCGATTCCCTCGTTGCGTTGGGACCATTGGACTATAAAATGAAAAAGTACGGAGCCGGCGTAGCTACCTAGGGACTAGACGGGGCAGTGCCCCGGGGCCCTCAAGCTCAGAGGGCCCCCGAATCCTTACCAGAAAATCTCGATCGAACTATTATTATTAAAACGTAACCAGTTTGGATAGAAGTGGGGCCCCATTTTTTTATTTGCACCAGGGCCCTTGGTTACCTAGCTACGCCACTGTACGGAGTCCTAAAAAGGCTGATTTTCATACGGTCCAATATGATAGCCCTTTGATATCACACACGTGACATTTTTGTGTGTTTACCGTGTTAACGCGTGCCGAGTACTAATATGGCTAAACGTCGGACTCATTTGCTAATAGCTTGAGCAAAGGTACGGTTTCGAACACTCGTAGGTGTAAGAATACGCGAATTCAATTGTTTTGTTACTACATAATTATAATACACATATATTATACGCCCACAATCTTGCTAAATGTGGCCTGTAGGTACCTGTTACCTTAGGCTCTGTCTACCCCGTAAGGGATAAAGACGTGATTTGTGTGTGTGTGTGTGTGTGTGTGTGTGTGTGTGTGTGTGTGTGTGTGTGTGTGTGTGTGTGTGTGTGTGTGTGTGTGTGTGTGTGTGTGTGTGTATTATACATCATAGGAATCATGTTATAGGCGATGGGGCTAGCTAGCCACCAATCACCATTTTGATGCTATTTTCCACCTTTAGATACGCCCACAATCTTGCTAATCGTGGTAATGGTTTTGTTACCTCAGGCTCTGTCTACCCCGTAAGGGATAAATACGTGATATATGTATGTATGTATGTATGTAAACTCTTTATTGTGCAAAATAAACAAGACAAATACAATTGACAAACACTGAGATACATGCACAAAGGCGGACTTATCCCTTTAAGGGATATAATATGTATGTATTTATGTCTGTGTAAAAAAAAAATTTTTTAAACTTGCATTGCCATCCGTCCTACATATATGTGTACCAAACTTCAAGTCAATCAGACCAACCGCTGAAGAGTTCCCTCCTGCGGATACGATCCTGGCTGGGTCACCAGAACTCCACTACCACATTATTGTATTGTCCTCTGACTTACTCGAGTCTGCAAAATTCCAGCTTAATCGGTTGAAGATATCTGCTTCAAAATTGAGTCGCAAGATTCCACCCGGACAAACATACTTACATACGTTGCAAGTTAATATAAAGCTTATAAAAAAAATACACATGTGAACCAGATTTCAAGTCAATCGGCCCAACCGTTCAAGAGTTCCCTCCTGCGGAGACGGTCCCGGCTGGACCACCAGAGTTCTACTACCAGATTATTGTTGACATCTGACTTACACAAGTAGGTATGCAAAATTTCAGCTCAATAGGATAAAGATATCTGCTTCAAAATTGAATCGCATGATTCCATTCGGACAAACATACGTTGCAAGTTTCAACATGAAACTACCGTGAGACTTAATCATAATCACTACATTAGTATAAAATAAAGTCGCTTTCTCGGTCCCTATGTCCCTATGTCACTACTTATATCTTCAAAACTACACAACGGATTTTGATGCGGTTTTTTTTAATAGATAGAGTGATTCAAGAGGAAGGTTTTTATGTATAATTCTACGCAGAGAAAGTCGCGGGCAGAAGCTAGTTACATATAAATGGATAACTCACGTATAAAAGTCGAGTGATGCTCGACATGTTTCGGACTAATTCGTAGTCCTTCCTCTTGGAGCGCCGGCGGCAGCGAAACGAACACTAACTGTCGAGTCCGAAACATGTCGAGCATCACTCGACTTTTATACGTGAGTTATCCGTTTATATGTAATTACGTTGCAAGTTGATATAAGGCTTTTAAAAAAAGAGCCCCGACATTTTTCTAGGAAGATCCCATTTTAAGTACCTACCTACTTATTTTTAAAATTCGACCGAGCATAATATACTTTTTATAAGCCTTTGTTATAAGCAGGTATAGTCTCACATTTTACTATTTTAAATCAACCACGTGTCCAGTTTTCTATGGACAGATGATCGTAAACATAACTCAAGGATAATAGCACTTGTGTAGAATTTTGCGAAACCCCAATAAATAACCTAACCTAAAGATGCCATTTTAGATACAAGCTTTTTTGCTGCCTGTACTTTTTGCTGACTGTTAACTTGCATTGTTATCCGTCTTACATATGTGACCCAAATTTGAAGTCAAGTGAAGAAAAAAGTGAAGAGTTACCTTCTGCAGAGACGGTCCTGGCTTGCGGCTGGACTATCAGAATTCTACTACCAGATTATTGTGTCTTCTGACTTATGTATGTATGCAAAATTTCAGCTCAATCAGATGAAGATTGCTTCTAAATTAAGTCGCAAGATTCCACCGACCAAACGTAGAATACATACGTTGGAAGTTAATTTGGTTTTGTTGCCTCAGGCTCTGTCTACCCCGTAAGGCAGTGATTTTCAAAGTGGGGGGCGCAGTGACCTGCAAAGGGGGGCATGGGCTACGATACAGGATCTTATAGAACCTTATTAACAAATTCCTTGTGTTTATGCCTAACAGCCTACGGCTGAAATAGTGGGGGCACAGACAGAGTTTTATCTTTTTAGAGAGGGGGCGCGTAATTAATAAGTTTGGGAACCCCTGCCGTAAGGGATATAGACGTGATTTGTGTATGTATGTATGTATGTATGTAAACTCTTTATTGCACATAAAAAATATAAAAATACAGTAATACAGAGAAAATAGTACAAAGGCGAACTTATCTCTAAGAAGGGATCTCTTATTTATGTATGTATGTATAAGTTAATATAAAGCTTGTAAAAATAACTGTATTTGTGTACTGTCCTTTCTATTTGAGTAAAACCCTAAACTTTAAACCTCTTTCTTTGCTAAATTGACCTTTTATGCATAAAAACACTCTTCTGTCTATTAAAGAAACCCACAAAGTCGACGATATTTTGAACATTTAATAACCATTTAATTTGGGAGGATTGTTCAATCACAGGTAAATCTTATTATTCGCTCTAGAAAGAGCCAGGTAATCTAGCTCGCGCGCAACACAGCTCTGGCGCGATCTTGTGCTTGTACAATTAAAGTTCCATACAAATTTAGCAAATGAATATGGAATCCAGTGTCAGCAGAGCCCAGCTACTAAGCAAGATGTAGGCAGTGTGAGGTCATTTTATATTGGTTACTTACATAGACGACGTTTATAAATATTTTATTATATTATTTTATACTCAAAGAGCTATTTTCATACCAAATTTAAAATTGCTAGGACCACTGGAAGTACCTGGTTTAAATTCCCTTTACAAATGTATGGAAAATGAACGGCAATTATCTCTTGATTGCATAGACTTAGAGGGTGATTATTTTCACAGGTCCAAGGGGCAAAAAAGGTGTTGATGGACAGACGAACAATAAGAATTCCTTTCTTCTTTGGAGGCACGGAACCTTAAAAATACGATTACATCTACGATCTTGGAGCGCTCATCGGCTAATCAACATTGTTCATTTCCTTCACTTGTTTTTATTACTTCGTTCAATTTTCCACCACTTTCTGCTTCTCCACCAACGTCACTTCTATTTAAATCACATTGTGCATCCTTGATGCTCAATTATTTGACGAAATATCTTTTTAGGTGCGTATTCCAATACGATTCCGAATATTCCGATGTTCTTTTATGTCCTACACGTTATGTCATCACGAAACTAGATAAGCGTGTAAGTAAACGTTACTTTCATGCTGGTCTGGGAGCAAAGAAAAACCATGGAATTAGTTGCTTCCCTTCCCGCGCAGATAGTAAAAGCCCATCGAAGTGGATGAAAATCTTATATGCTTATATGCCCACAGTCATGTTAAACGTCTTATTATTATTACCTTAGGCTCTGTCTACTAGTGTAGTACTACTACTGTAGAGGTGATTTGTGTGTGTGTATCGTAAGTAAGCGGTAAGGGTATATGATGTTATGGACAGACGACAGACTGACATGATGAAACTAATAGGGTTTCAAGTCAGTTGACTAATAAGTTCGGGTTACTAGTTAGTTAACTAGCTTTTACCCGCGGCTGCGCTCAAGGGAATATACCTAATGAGTCTCGTGGGAAAATCGGGATAAAAAGTTTTTTTTTTTATTTATTACTCCAGACAACCAGCTATCTACATGCCAAATTTCATCCAAATTTATTTTGTCTTTTTATAATGTTCGTACGATTATACTTCACTATCACTACATAGTATAAAATAAAGTCGCTTTCTCTGTCCCTGTGTCCCTATGTCCCTATGTATGCTTATATCTTCAAAACCACGCACAACGGATTTTGATGCGGTTTTTTTAATAGATAGAGTGATTCAAGAGGAAGGTTTATATGTATAATACATGCATAATATACCGTGCGAAGCCGGGGCGGGTCGCTAGTATAGCATAAAACAAAGTCGCTTTCCGCTGTCTGTCTGTCCCTATGTATGCCTAGATCTTTAAAACTACGCTGCGGATTTTGATGCGGTTTTTTTTAAATAGATAAGAGTGATTCAAGATGAAGGTTTATATGTATAATTCTACGCAGACGAGGTCGCGGGCAGAAGCTAGTATCCTATAAAATTGAGCAAGCTCCATAAAGAAGCAAAATGAAAACAAATCGCGGTACTATTTGGGTATACATCTTTATTCTGCGCAGGTCGGCACGCATTTTTATAATTTAATATAGGATTCCCACTTTGTGTTATGATCCAGCGATCCGTGGAATGTTAATTTACGAAGTTGATTGATCTCAACTTGGGCAATTATTAAATCTTTGGCAACATTAATTGGCCAAGAAATTCAATTATAGTTCAAGTTATAAGCTTTATAAAGCTAGTTATTATAATTTATATGAGTAACACTATTACTACAAAATATGTGAACACCCGATATATGGTTCGTTTAAAAAAATATTAAAATTCATACAGGACGATATATTCAGTACCTGATGGTAAGTAAATACAGCTGTTCATAGACAAACGCAACACCAGAAGGAACACAGTTTTGATTTTAGAAAAGATCCTTACGGCCTCTTGTCCCTCTAATTTTTCGGTCGTCTTACTCTTCTCGTCGGGACAAAACACTGGAAGTTCTACTGCTTAACGGCAGGGTAATGAACACAATGGTGGCAACGAACGGAACATGTGCAAGGTCTTAACACCCTATACGTCATCATAATCATCACTAGCCACATCTGGCTCGTGATGATGAGGACTGGGATGGCCGGGGGGGGGGGGGGGGGGGGGTGAATGGTGGGGACGTCATCACGTCCACTGTGGAACAAAGGGGGAGGCCCTTAGAACTTTACACTGAACGACAAACTTGCCATTTTGCATCCACCGGTCCCCCGCAAATCTCGCGATGTCGGTTCTCTCCCCAGATACTCGTACATAATTAATTAATCACCAAACTTTGTAATATGTACTCTTATATGTGTCGTTCTGTTTTGATTTGATTGACGAATTGCACCGACGAACGTGTTTTTATAATTGAGCTTGTCTCAATCCTGTAACTTAATCAGAAACATACTAATTTAGGTTAAAAGAGGAGTTACCGCCGCTAAGTAGCAGTGCTTGCACTGCTGTGTTCCGGTGTGGAGAGTAAGACAGCCGGGGAAATTACGGGCACAAGAGGCATTTCATCTTAGTCCTCTAGATTGGCAACGCATCTGCAATCCCTCCGGCCCGGGGTTGCGGGTGTCTATGGGCAGTGGTGATCACTTACCATCTGGTGACCCACTTGCTCGTTTGCCTTCCTATTCATATTAAAAAAAATATTATTAATATTAAAGTTACGGCAGAGACACGACCTATTCAATTCTGCAACGCATTATAAGTGATTTGTCACTAGCACTTTTCGTCTTTCCGCATAGGTTTTTGCTTTATCCCCTACGTAAAACAAAGCCATTTAAGGTTGCGATTTTGATTATAAATTTACTTTTTTTTCTAGAAAACAATTGAATTTTGCTCACTATTAAGCACCGCACGCAATGGCAAAACATTTACTATCGATCATAATATCTGCTTAATTATACTATTCTAGGGCTGTGTCACTTTTCGGAACGCAATACAACTGACCCTTCCTTTACAAGTTCCCTTCAGCTACACTTAAGCATGAAGTATTTTTTTCCAAAAAACTGACCAGCGATTGACTCCTGTCTGGCCTCATGGAAAGTAGGTAATTACAGAAAACGCTATAAGGTGTAGCTAACTTCCTGGTTCAATGATTAACACATACCTACTCTAGCATTGAAGAGCACTAGGTTGTATTTGCTTAGAAACTCAGACGATGGGATGACAAGTTTGGATAACAAAAACAAATCAGTTTCCCACAGATATGAGTAACACCTGTCGTCACAGTTTACTTATTTCGTCTACTTTATCTCGTGGCCCGCAGTACAAGCACGTAAACGTTTACCATTCTCGTTTTCAGTTTTCAGGCTTCGCTTTCAGTCGAGTTCTGTTTTCCGAGCGCGCCTCACGCCGCCTAGGAGGAGAAAGTTCGTGAAACTTTCTACTGATTTAAGCAAGTTCTAACGTAACTCGGCAGTGGAAAATGTGGTTTGACTTGAACGGCTAGACTTAAAGTTTATTCTTGGAGAGGAACTTCCTTTACTAACCTTAAAATGAATGGTAAGTAAAGTTGGAAATATAGGGATTACTTTTAATTTTGTTAAGAGGTGTTAGTACCTAAGTGTAAAAGCGATACAATCTTTTCTTAAATCAATTAAAAGGTTTGAAATATACACGTACGGAAAACATTTTTGTGAGACGACTTAATGTGGTAACTTTATTGGATTAAGTACTACATACACACATACACAGGCGACGCTATTCATAAATAAACTTTCTCATGGCTCAAAAAACAAATTCCCAATTGGTCTCCGTTTCCAATGCAGAAGATTTTTAATAATCCGTTATCTTGCTTTTAATTATCTTAAAGTCGGGTGCCTAAGCTTGTCTTGTTGTAAGGATTGTTTTGAAAGAGAGAAGGCGAGACACGCAAAGTAGCTGAACTACCTATCTATTTAATTGTGTATCCGTTGTTCCCGAAAGTTATTGACGTGGATGTTTTTAAATCAACGTCTTGTTGTAAGGGCTTATACTAAGTATGTTTGGCGCTCCGCTTGCGGCTGTTGTTCTTGCCAAAAAGTGTATACATAAAATTCCTTAACATAAACAAATAGCATGGGCATAGTTTCATTGGAAAAAGTTGCTAAGAAATTGTGCTTTAAGATAATTAAGATGCAGTGAGAGCACATTCCCATTGTAAGATCCGATATCCGGCGTTGGACACTGGATCCGATACATATCGTATATCATACCATTTACTTGCCTTGATATCGTGTCGGCTTTCGTTACTGATATTGGATCGGATAGTATGAAAACGCTTACAGGCATGGTGATCAAGAAATGGGAAACCCAAAAGTTTATCGCATGATAACTAAAACTCGACTAAAATAACTTTTACGTTTATCCTACCTTTTATACATTACGTCTTTATCCCTTACGGGAATCTAGCTTTGTTCTATTAAATGAGTAATATTTATAACGTAAGTACTTGTTTTGAGATCTCGAAAGCAGATTTTGGTGTGCTGCAGTACCATTGGGAGGTATAAGGAGTGAAAAATCTAGATTCATCTCTGGGATAACGCGTCTTACCGATACCAAATACCAAGCAAACCTCGACCGCCCAGATGGGTGAATATTTGAGCGTCGTTGTTATTATAGTTAAACCTTGTTAAGTTTAAACTTAACTCCTTCGATTAATATTATTATTAATAATAACAGTCATTTATTTTGAACAGATAGTCCTGGACTTTTTATAGGATTTAGTAGTAGGTTAGTAAACTGTTAAAAAATAACATTTTCAAATTGTATTTAGTACAATATAAAATTTATAACTAAATTAAATGAACTAAATCTAAAAATTAATATATTGGACCCTTTGGCAGCGTGCCCATCAAGCAGGCAGCATTCCTAGGCTGTATTGCTATAGATCTAATATGGTAAGTAAATGCTTTATGCAAAATGCAAGTCTTTGGGTCAGAAAGCTGCCTGCGCGAGGATCTTCTTTTCCTCCCTCAAGACTAATTATGTTACAAGCTATATGAAGTAAATTATTGAGTAAGTACCACAAATGATGAAAAAAATGCTGTATCAACGCTGAAAATTAACCCAGAGACTAATCAAGTAGCAACAAACTCAAATATTGTTCTAATGCGATACGAACTAGCCAAAACCAAATTTCAAAGTAAACAATTTGATGATAACTTACAATAACATGGAATTCCCGTCGATTTGGAAGCCCGAAGCAGGGCACTCGCTTTGTTGTAAAAGCTTTACCATTATATTAATAACTTTAGTAACCTGAAAGTCTTCTGAATCCATAGAGACGAGAATTTCGTTGTCATGCAGAATTAGTCGTCTGTTCTCGTATTATGCCGGTTCGCCTTACCGACAGAATTCAAGGTTTTTAATTCAGGAAAATAATTTTCAATCTAAACTTGAGAAAAATGAAGAGTTGGTATCTAAACGTAAATTAGTTATTTGTTATGCAAGGCTGCAAAGTGTTTGTTTGGCGCGAGTGCCTGAATTGAAACCCGAGCAAGCGAAGGATTCTAGGATTGAACCACGAGCGAAGCGAGTGGTTCAAAAGAAGAATCCTGAGCGTCGCGAGAGTTTCAAGGCACGAGATACTAAACAACTTTGCTGCCGAGCGAAACACACAATTTTTCACCTCACTACAGCGAGAAAAATGGTGGATGAAAAAAAAACAGTCTTATAGTAAATCAGTTTTTTTATTCTAAATAAGAAAAGTAAAAGGATCTAAGCCCATACAGCCTAGTCTAATAATCTAATAAGTAAAACTATTTTTTCTGATTGTTCCATTATCACATTAATTTCTTGTGTATTATACTCTTTTATCATACACCAAACAACAATTTTGGACAACTTTTCGGTTTCCCGACGAGCAATCTCTAAAAACTTTTTTTTTTCTAATCATAGATATTTTTAAAAAGAAAGTTAAAGAATCGCACTAACTAGACTGAATTAAAAAAAAAATGGGGCGCGTTCTGAATTTGCATCATAATATTTGTTTTTCCTGCTTGGTTGCTATTTTTGTTGTTAACCACAAATTAAAATAATTAATAAAAACCAATATCGTTTTTTCTTTTAGCAACGAAAGTTAGCAAATCTTGAAAATAACTTGAAGTAACGGATTTTAAAATAAATTAATAATGAATACCGGATCGCGTTTCTGAACGTGACATTATGTTTTTTTTATCGGATGAAAAAGTTAGGGGTCTGATAACAAGTTCGACATTTGAAGTTCGTATTATTCCGTCCTTCTCATTCACATAATTAAATACTATTCGTATAAGCGAGACGACAACATACGAAGTTCAAATTCTAATTTCTGAGTATATGAGTAGGTGGGCAATGGTGGTCATCGTCACGTTCGAATTTCAAAAACCTTTTCCACGCAAGGGGGGAAAAAGCACTTTTCCACGCAGATTTTGAAGGAGAAAGTCAGCCTTTTCGAGCAAGTGAGGTGAAAAATCATTTACTCACTTAACTTGGCAAATACTGAAAATGAGGGCATTTTCGTAAGTTTTATCGAACACTACCAAACTGCAGACTTTATAAATACCGTTAAAAGGTGCGGAGGGAGAAGGGATAGAACTAATATTTTGTGTTTTCACTTGCTACTTAAAATTTTTGGATCAGCTCTAAAAGTGGTTAAGTTACTATATCTTTCTCCTTTTTTCTGGTAATTTGTTATCGTATTTTTTTATTTGTCCTGTCCCTTCTGACCCCACTAAGGGATGAGCTGGGATTTTTCTATATTTTAGTGCTTATTGTTTAAACTATGAAAGTAAGCGACAGATAATCATTATTAAAGTAAAATGAAAACCACCGGAACATTTTTATCAATAAAAATGAACTTGCCAAAAAAAAAATCGGGATTTGAACTTCAATTTGGTCCCCACTCACTCTGTTTTACGGTGTCTATGTAGGCTAAATGTGTTGGATTTTTCCTATTAAACGTGAAAATATTTTGCCGCCTTTCAAAACAGGTACGCCGCAGACATAAGTTAGGAAGGTACTCAATTTGAATTACACAAATGTGATAAATCAAACTATTCATGGATACATGCCTGAATGATTTGAAAGGGAATGACTGTGGACTAAGACTAAACATAGCTAAGAACAACCGCAAGGAAACTGGCTTACGAATGGAAATAAAACCGTATCGGAGTCTCTCCACCCGTTTGAGAGGTAGGTACGATGCCACAGACAGATACACACACATTGACTTTTAACTTATAACACTCCTCTTTTTACATCGGGGCTTATAAACATATACAATATGACATATGACAAAGCAGGTAATGACACTTTTTTTTTTTAAATATTAAAACCGACAAACGGGCATGCGGTGCACCTGATGGTAAGTGATCACCGCCGCCCATGGACAACTACAGCACCAATGGGACTGCTAGCGCGTTGCCGGCCTTGCAAGAAATGGTAGGTACACTCGCCTCTTCGACTTTTCTGAAGAAGGGGCTAAAAGAGTACATTATGCTGACTGGCTGCTGGTGGCAACACAATATTATTATCTCGTGTTACAGAATAAACACAGCACGAAAAACCGCAACAGTTTGTACCATGGTGCCAGGAAAAGGTATCAACCCAAGTTAGAGTTACAATGGACATTTGATATTTAACCCTGATGCGAGCGCGATATGAGAATGTTTTTTGCACCACTTCAGAAGCACATTTCCAAAATACGCCTTTATTTGGCAACAGGCTGACAGCTGGGGCTCCAGAAACTTCCACGGGGCTATGTGACACTGTGTCGATTTTAAGCACATTTTCAGTCGAAAATATGTACATTCTAACCGCCTCTAGGTATTTGAATTACTTAGACAGATTCGCTGTGTCGATTTTAAGCACATTTTCAGTCGAAAATATGAACATTCTACCGCCTCTAGGTATTTGAATTACTTAGACAGATTCGTACAATTCGTCATCTTCGCTTCTTAGGTGCTTAAACGGTTTGAGCAGAGTCAACTTCGATAAAAATCAAGTTACGATGTTTTTATTAGTTTGCTAAAGTCTCGAAATGTGAAGGGATGAATCACCTACGAGAATTCATACGTGGATTTCAGTGCTTGCAACACTGTTTATTTACTTAGGTTTTTCATTATGATTGTTGAATCAAAATTAAGACACGCTTTGAAAAAATGGAAAATATGGAAACATTTGTAAATCATAATTAAAAAATCCTGAAAATTTTTACAGGTTACTGAAAACACTAAGTACAGTAGGGTATTCTATCTTAGCTCTCTAGGCTGGGAACGCATCTGCAATCCTCTAGTGTTGCGGGTGTCCATGGGTGGTGGTGCTCGCTTACCATCAGATTGCCCACTTGCTCGTTTGTCTTACTTGTATCACTGCATAGTATAAAACAAAGTCGCTTTCCGTTGTCTGTCCCTATCTATCCTTAGATCTTTTAAACTATGCGAGGGGTTTTGATGCAGTTTTTTTAATAGATAGAGTAATTCAAGTGGAAGGTTTATATGTATAATACATGCATAATATACCGTACGAAGCCGGGGCGGGTCGCTAGTAAAATATACTTTTTTTTTTCTTTTTCAAGACTAAAACGGAAGAAGGTTTTATATATTACTCCGTTATTACGTGAAAACATAATCTAATCTGTTATCATCAGGTCAATATCAGTGGAACATTTCGTCACTCTGTATCAGATGTAATCTACTAAACAGCAGGAAAACATGGATTAAATAATCGACAGATGTCCATTGCTGAAAAATGCATTATCAGCAGTTATCTCTTATTACTTTTTCTTTTATCTAATCTTTACAACTTTTCCTATTCGGGATAATATTTTTAAAATGGTGGTTTTATTATTAACTTTGAAGTACTTAAAAACATGGGCACAGTATATATATAAGCTAAAGCAGTAAGGAACCTACGAACAAGTCGGTTGAAACGAAACACGCACACAGGCGCGCGCTTTACACGGCCCCTAAGCGGACCTCGTCCACTCCGCACAGGCTCAGGTCCCCTTAGGGGCCGTGTAAAGCGCGCGCCTGTGTGCGTGTTTCGTTTCAACCGACTTGTTCGTAGGTTCCTTACTGCTTTAGCTTATATATATACTGTGACATGGGTAATGTATGTACAATTGTACGTATACCTAGGTACATAAAAAAGTTTTTTACATTTTGGATTGGGCGAAAATTTGTGTCAGGAGGTAAACATAGGAGCCCCCCGGCTGGTGCTAAATCAAATTTACTTGAAATGAATAATTCATGAAGTCAGTAATCCTGTTAAACTAAGCCAGCTTAGTTTGTTAAAATCAAGCATCGCATAGCTACTGAGCTTGGAGAGTTAGGTACTGAAAACCTATTAACTTGACATTTCGTTGGTAACAAAATAACTCATGATAGACTAGTACAGTGTTAGAAGAAAAATATGGGTTAGCATTGAACAGAATACCTTTGGATTTAATGGGGGGGGGGGGGGGGGTTACGTCATAAATGTCTGCGAGCCAAATTTCAGCGCAATCCCTTCACTGGTTTGATCTGTGCGTTGATCGATCACTCAGTTACGATAGCCTTTTTATAATATACAGACGTAGGACGAAGATAAGATACTTCCATCCATCAAAAGGACAATTCTCCCACAATCGCATTATCTACTGTCATATTTTCTCCACCTCTATCTTTGGCGTTATTTGCCGTTTGGCAAATAGAAATGGTGATTGTACTTTTAACACCGACTGTATTATCTATTTTTTAGTTGTGTATGAACATTGATAAGATTTGTACAATTCTCATGCCATTCATTACAATCATTCGTTATCTTTTTACAACTAACTTGTCTTAGTTGCCCAGTTGTAATTAACTAATTTGTTTATCTATGATTGTTTTTGAAAAAATGTAAACATTAGATATTTAAACAGTGTAACTAAAATAGCAGTAGACTGCTTATAAAACAGTTCTTTGCTTCCAACATCCCACAACTCTCAAGCTGCCTTTGAGAATTGTTTTGGCGGCACACATTCCGATGCTGATGTTTTGTCTGCAGTATAAATAATAGATGCTCAGAGGTGTATATTGAATCACTTACATCGTACTGTAACACGAGTAAGATCCACTTTATTTTTACTCCGTTTATGTAAAACATTATTAGTGTCATTTAGTGTGTTCACGATAAACATTATATGAACTCAACTTACGAAGGTCGTGCAAGGCGATTTCTTGTAAATTGGCCTGTCACGCACATAAGTCTCCTGAGAGAAGATTATTGCTTGTTTGTGTTTTTCTTGGTTCTATTTATGGTCTTGTGTGATTGGGTAATACAAGGTGTCGTTATTTGAATCAAATTTTGCTGTTAGGGCTGTCTCTTTTCCCGGTTTGACTCGTAATCAGAAAATCTGAACTAAACGATATACGGTAAACGCATAGGCGTCTCTACAAATATGCTCGTCAGTGAAAAAATACACAGAAATTAACTTAATTATTTTTTTTGGGAAAATTGTATTTTTCTGTTTAAAGTAGCCGCATTTCACCTGTCTGTTTGTAAGTTAAGAGTTTTTGTATTGTTAACTAAAACCGGTTACACACGGTCTAATCTCTCGTAAGGAGACACGAGATTTTATGCAAAATACTTACGAGGAATTTTGCAGGAGAGACGTGACCTACCAACCCAAGTCTGCTAGCCTCGCCTTTTCGTGATTAGGCCGCTCTATCCCTTTAAGGGAGTTAGTGCTGGGGCATGTTGTGCAGCTAACCTCCAAAGGAATTTGTGATGCCGAAAAAATTAAATGTTTTTTTTCTGGAAATGGCTGTACGTACTGTACTGATCCAAGAGGTCAGGTATTAAAAGTTTCGTATTAAATTAAGGTAAAAGGTTAGAGTAGCTATTTGGTTGCAAACCTTGATAACAATAGGAAACCTCTTTACGTTTAAACTTGCAAGTGTCAGTGGAAAAAAAAAAGAAAAAAGGAACAGAGACGGGGGCTGTCAAGGAAGGAAGATGGATTAAAAAATTGTTTCGAGATAGAAAAATATACAGGAATTCCAAGAGGGCCCTAGCGACGAGAGTTGTAATGCATTACACGGATAGACGAACCTATGATTGCGCAGCGCCATACATTATTTTGGGGTTACGATAGCTAACCAAAAGTTTGAACGGGTGACAGAAAGCGAGTTAGAACTGGTATTTCCAAAGCCCCTTACTAGGAGGACGGCGAAGTTTCACGCCCATGCCCAGATTGGGACATCAGTAGAAATAATACTTGGAAGGGGGATTTGTGTCATATCGGTTATCAATCCCTCGGGAAACCCCACAAATAGACCTACCTAAAACCCCAGTGACACGGTCTAACAACGCTAACCTTATCATAACAAGTGTTTGTGTCGAAATTGTGTGGTTAACCTTAGTGTAATCGAAAGTGTAGTTTAGCGTAAATAGTGAAAGTGTATGGAATATTGCCGTAAGTCCATGGTATTGCTGTTTATTATACTTCCCAGGGGAAATATGGCTGTATGGAGGGCTACGCTGAGAGTGACATCCCACGTCACCGCGGAATATCTACGACGGGAGGCGAGGGAGTGAGAGGCGAAGAGGACCCTATATAAGTTAAGTAGTGCTAAGACTCACAAGGCGCTAGGCTAGTAATTTAAGTCGATTGAGAATGAATATAAGACTGCCCTATTATCCCGACTAAACCTCCTAACAAGCCATCTTCAGCTATTAAATTAACTCTAATTTATGAGGGAGTACGACTGCGGAGGAACACCTTCGAAGAACTGCACGTCAGCTGTCATCGGGCTGGTGGGGTGCTGAGGCTGAGCTTCGAGCGTCGATTGGGTAGTGGAACCTCAGTTCCTGAGATAAGTGATCGCTTTTCTATATTGCGCAGAAGCGCGAAGCGCTTTACATTTTTGACATTTTAAAAAAGCCGTCATTGTGAAATTTAACTAGACATTACAATACTCGCAAGCATTCGTGACGTTGATGACAGGCGGGAAGATTTAAATTTAAATTTTTAGGAACGCAAAAGGAAACCAAATGTCGGATGAATGAAAACTGGTCATTTGAAAAACAGACGCGATTCCGAATAGATTTACAAGTTTATTTAAATATCTTTTATATTTTTTTAAATAAAATCGAACAATTCTAATTTTAAATATTTTCAATTACTTAAACCAAATCAAAATAAATCCGGGAATATAACAAGAGTTGAAAGGCAGCTGCTTGACTGAACAGTCGTGAATTTAATTTCGTTAGTTGTTAAACGCGGAGTGCGCTTACGGACGAGTGTGTTATAGTATCAAGGTAATTCCAGTTTGTTATTTTGCCAACAGTTTATTTAATATTTTAAATTTGATTAGATTTTATATTCTTAGAAATAGAATTCTATTTCGACATTAATACCGAAGTAAATTGATTAATTTTGTCGAGTGCCATTGGAGTCTTCGATGGGTTACGACAACTCCCAAATATCCTAGTGTTGAACTTTATGGAGATCGGACATGATTCTAGTCGAATGTACGACCTATTCCAAATTACCCATCGATATTTCTGGCCTAAACCTGACGACATATTCCGGCTCTAGTGAGGGGCAATATGTATAGTGGAAGCCAATAGGAGTTTTATTCTACGATGTGACCAAGTATTAGTGCTGGATATACAGTCGTTACGGGAGGCAATTCCGCACTCCTATAGTGACTATTGTACCCGGTTGATCTATCGAATGGAACTAGTGTGCCACAGATACGAGTACCAGTCTAGTTGATTGAGTATTAATGGTCATTATTGCTCGCAATAGACTAAACAAAGTACCCTTACAGACTTCTCAGATCTATTACAGCCCATGTTCCATATTGGAGTCTGTAGTAATGCTCTAAATCGTGCTTGGGGCGAGTGTCTCCAAAGTATATGTGGTTCGCTACGAGTGTTCCTCACCTCTGTCCATAAGAATGGTTATGGTTAAGTGTATGTTGAAAGATACAGCACGCGTGATGAAGACGATCATAGCAGGGCATATGGGGAGGGAAGGAAGGCACTTCATTTTGGTTGTAGATAACATTATGGAGTATCCTGTAATCACACATACACTCTTAGAGTTGCTTCCCCATAACGACGTATATGGGAGGTTAGAAGGGCTTCCACTAGGCTAGGGGTCACTCTGTATAAATTGGAGAGGTTTATAAATCCTGCTTCCAGAGTGACTATAACTTGCGTTACCTCTCTTGTCATTTGCAGACAAAGAACAAATAGACTAGACTAAGACCTTAAACAAAGATCCCTAAAGGCTCGAAGCAGGCAGGGAGGAGGGTGACCAGTCAGGTGACGAGCCCTATCGGTTAGAGCGGGGTGTGGGCTCTACCCTTGCCTGAAACTACCCCATGTATGAGCTATATCCTAGAATCAGATCAATTATGGGTTTTAGTTTCCCATTTAAGACTCCAATTGCCCTTCACAGCTACTACCCCCTAGATACCCTTACTCTGGCTTGTGCCCTCACTAATGGTCCACCTAAGTTGAACTAGGGTTATCCTAAAGACGGTCACGCAATCAAGAGGGTCCTATGCTACTAACGATCACAATAAACGGCTAAAACAAATAATTATTAAAATAAATAATTATTAGAATAAATAATAAAAGTTTCTGACTCGGCCTGGGGTGCGAGAACAGTACAGTTTGGTGCCGTGACCAGGATACTTGGTTTCAAGCGGTCATTAAAATGAGGGTAGAAGACAAAGAAGGTACGCTTTTATCATAAATTGCAGGTGGGAAAAATTTTAACATGTTGAGGAGAGGAAATAAGGCATTTACTATAGCGATAGAAGGCAATATTGGGTCAGGGAAGTCTACCCTATTAGAAACAATAAGAGAGTCCGATTTAACAACGGTATTGCCTGAACCAATTCGAAGATGGCAGGATATAAATGGAGTTAATCTTTTTCGAATGATGGTAGATGAACCTAGGAGATGGGCAAATGTTTTCCAGACTTATGTTGCCGTTACATTATTAGAGAATTGCGCTTTGCCGGTCGATACACCGATTAAGATTTTGGAGAGGTCAATATTTAGTGCGAAGCACTGTTTCATGAAATTGTTACATGAGAGTGGCATGGTACACCCAGCCGAAGTACAAGTCTTTGCTGATTGGGTTGACTTCGTGAAAGAGAAGTCACTAGCTTCCGTTGACTTAGGCATTTATATAAGGACTTCCCCGGAGGTTGCGATTCATCGTGTTAGAACTAGGGGTCGGTTAGAGGAGAAATCCATTACTGTTGAGTATATAACTCGGGTTCATGAGAAACATGAAGAGTGGCTTATGAGTCCATCTTGGAAGGGATCTTTCCAGAATCTACGAGTGATTAACGGGGACTGTTCGCCTGAGGAGATAGTGAGGCAGTATAAAATGATAGAAGAAGAGATCAACCTTCAATAATGAAAATAAGTTAATGGGATTCATTACCAAGACTCTACCTTTTATTTCAGAAGTGCAATTGAGCAAGATGCGTCGGGCTAATGTACAGGGACGACCTCAATCAGGGAACACCAGGACTGCATCGGGTATGGGCAAGCCAACGAAGTCTGCGACTCAACCGTTGACGGCAATGATGATGTTGATGAGGAATATGCGAAGTACTATCGGCAGGTTAAACCTGAAAGTAGCGGAGCTCCAAGATCAGGTACGGGGAGGCCAATCGGTGACAGGGTTGAATGAAAAGAATCCTCCGCCAGTAGAGAAGCACCCACCGCCAGTAGTATGTTCAATTATTGATAGCAGGTTGGACAGGCCCAAATACCCTGGGAGAAATGATATTCACCCAGTATCGTTCATAGAGGACCTCTATTCCTACCTCAGAAGGTTCCCGACCAGAGAGAATGTGATTGACCACATAATAGGGTGCTTGGAAGGTGATGCCAGAAAATGGGCGAGAGTCTATAAGGATCGCTGGCGCACTGTAGAGGACTTCAAGGTTGATTTTATGGACACATATTGGGGAGAACCTGAGCAAAATTTGCTAAGAAGGAACATAGTATGTGGGGTATGGGAAAAGAGTACTCATAAAACCATGATGGGTTATTTTGTGTCGCTAGCGGGACAGGCCAAAATGTTGAGTACACCGCTACTTGAGAGCCAATTAGTGAACGATTTGATGCATCATTTCCCTCGAGAGGTACAATATGCTTGGAGACTGAAAAAAGGGACTACAATAATAGAAGGTACCGAGTTTCTACGGGAGTTAGATGATGTGGAAGAACAAAACCGCTATACTGGAGAAAGAACAAACAACAACATGGTTGGGACAAAGCGACCTACGCTTACAACTATGGGATCTAAGGTTGGGGCCAAGAAGCCTAGAGTAGTCGCTAGCCTCGAACTAGAGGATAGCGAAGGCCATGATGAAGAGGAAGTTGGCGGTAAGAATTTAAACTGATAAGTGGTGTAATTTGATTGATTTATCTTCTTGTTTGTCAGGGTTAAAATTATAATTGGTACAAAATAGCAAAACGGTTACAATTTCAATGTGAGTTTTCTGTTTACGTGTAATTACAGTTATGATTGATAGAAGACAAGTGTTTGTTTTATGTTTATTTTGCATTGGAATTGTTCGATAATATATTTATATTTTTTTAAACTGGTTGATTGATTCTGAGACAGCGTAGAACACTAAGGCCGTAAGTTATAGATGGGCAAATAAAGTATGTAAGTTAGGGAGGGGTATAGTTTGAGGGATTATGGTTAAGGGGGGAACCTTAAAGTATAGATTCGATTTTCGTTTATAGGGGGCTCATTTTAACAAGGAGGGACCTTTAAATTTTGGAATTGTCTAAAGGGTGATGTATTTAGAGGATGTAGGGGTGATGGGACTTAGGTTGAAGTTAGGTTTTGGAAGGTTTTGAATAGTACAGGATTAAGTTTAAATCTTGTTTTGGTGTAACATACCAAGATTTAAGGGGGGAATTGTACTGATCCAAGAGGTCAGGTATTAAAAGTTTCGTATTAAATTAAGGTAAAAGGTTAGAGTAGCTATTTGGTTGCAAACCTTGATAACAATAGGAAACCTCTTTACGTTTAAACTTGCAAGTGTCAGTGGAAAAAAAAAAGAAAAAAGGAACAGAGACGGGGGCTGTCAAGGAAGGAAGATGGATTAAAAAATTGTTTCGAGATAGAAAAATATACAGGAATTCCAAGAGGGCCCTAGCGACGAGAGTTGTAATGCATTACACGGATAGACGAACCTATGATTGCGCAGCGCCATACATTATTTTGGGGTTACGATAGCTAACCAAAAGTTTGAACGGGTGACAGAAAGCGAGTTAGAACTGGTATTTCCAAAGCCCCTTACTAGGAGGACGGCGAAGTTTCACGCCCATGCCCAGATTGGGACATCAGTAGAAATAATACTTGGAAGGGGGATTTGTGTCATATCGGTTATCAATCCCTCGGGAAACCCCACAAATAGACCTACCTAAAACCCCAGTGACACGGTCTAACAACGCTAACCTTATCATAACAAGTGTTTGTGTCGAAATTGTGTGGTTAACCTTAGTGTAATCGAAAGTGTAGTTTAGCGTAAATAGTGAAAGTGTATGGAATATTGCCGTAAGTCCATGGTATTGCTGTTTATTATACTTCCCAGGGGAAATATGGCTGTATGGAGGGCTACGCTGAGAGTGACATCCCACGTCACCGCGGAATATCTACGACGGGAGGCGAGGGAGTGAGAGGCGAAGAGGACCCTATATAAGTTAAGTAGTGCTAAGACTCACAAGGCGCTAGGCTAGTAATTTAAGTCGATTGAGAATGAATATAAGACTGCCCTATTATCCCGACTAAACCTCCTAACAAGCCATCTTCAGCTATTAAATTAACTCTAATTTATGAGGGAGTACGACTGCGGAGGAACACCTTCGAAGAACTGCACGTCAGCTGTCATCGGGCTGGTGGGGTGCTGAGGCTGAGCTTCGAGCGTCGATTGGGTAGTGGAACCTCAGTTCCTGAGATAAGTGATCGCTTTTCTATATTGCGCAGAAGCGCGAAGCGCTTTACATTTTTGACATTTTAAAAAAGCCGTCATTGTGAAATTTAACTAGACATTACAATACTCGCAAGCATTCGTGACGTTGATGACAGGCGGGAAGATTTAAATTTAAATTTTTAGGAACGCAAAAGGAAACCAAATGTCGGATGAATGAAAACTGGTCATTTGAAAAACAGACGCGATTCCGAATAGATTTACAAGTTTATTTAAATATCTTTTATATTTTTTTAAATAAAATCGAACAATTCTAATTTTAAATATTTTCAATTACTTAAACCAAATCAAAATAAATCCGGGAATATAACAAGAGTTGAAAGGCAGCTGCTTGACTGAACAGTCGTGAATTTAATTTCGTTAGTTGTTAAACGCGGAGTGCGCTTACGGACGAGTGTGTTATAGTATCAAGGTAATTCCAGTTTGTTATTTTGCCAACAGTTTATTTAATATTTTAAATTTGATTAGATTTTATATTCTTAGAAATAGAATTCTATTTCGACATTAATACCGAAGTAAATTGATTAATTTTGTCGAGTGCCATTGGAGTCTTCGATGGGTTACGACAACTCCCAAATATCCTAGTGTTGAACTTTATGGAGATCGGACATGATTCTAGTCGAATGTACGACCTATTCCAAATTACCCATCGATATTTCTGGCCTAAACCTGACGACATATTCCGGCTCTAGTGAGGGGCAATATGTATAGTGGAAGCCAATAGGAGTTTTATTCTACGATGTGACCAAGTATTAGTGCTGGATATACAGTCGTTACGGGAGGCAATTCCGCACTCCTATAGTGACTATTGTACCCGGTTGATCTATCGAATGGAACTAGTGTGCCACAGATACGAGTACCAGTCTAGTTGATTGAGTATTAATGGTCATTATTGCTCGCAATAGACTAAACAAAGTACCCTTACAGACTTCTCAGATCTATTACAGCCCATGTTCCATATTGGAGTCTGTAGTAATGCTCTAAATCGTGCTTGGGGCGAGTGTCTCCAAAGTATATGTGGTTCGCTACGAGTGTTCCTCACCTCTGTCCATAAGAATGGTTATGGTTAAGTGTATGTTGAAAGATACAGCACGCGTGATGAAGACGATCATAGCAGGGCATATGGGGAGGGAAGGAAGGCACTTCATTTTGGTTGTAGATAACATTATGGAGTATCCTGTAATCACACATACACTCTTAGAGTTGCTTCCCCATAACGACGTATATGGGAGGTTAGAAGGGCTTCCACTAGGCTAGGGGTCACTCTGTATAAATTGGAGAGATTTATAAATCCTGCTTCCAGAGTGACTATAACTTGCGTTACCTCTCTTGTCATTTGCAGACAAAGAACAAATAGACTAGACTAAGACCTTAAACAAAGATCCCTAAAGGCTCGAAGCAGGCAGGGAGGAGGGTGACCAGTCAGGTGACGAGCCCTATCGGTTAGAGCGGGGTGTGGGCTCTACCCTTGCCTGAAACTACCCCATGTATGAGCTATATCCTAGAATCAGATCAATTATGGGTTTTAGTTTCCCATTTAAGACTCCAATTGCCCTTCACAGCTACTACCCCCTAGATACCCTTACTCTGGCTTGTGCCCTCACTAATGGTCCACCTAAGTTGAACTAGGGTTATCCTAAAGACGGTCACGCAATCGCTACTAACGATCACAATAAACGGCTAAAACAAATAATTATTAAAATAAATAATTATTAGAATAAATAATAAAAGTTTCTGACTCGGCCTGGGGTGCGAGAACAGTACAGTACAGTAGTTGTTTATTCTATCTTTACTGCGGCTACTCAAAATACTTATAAAAATATTATCAAGGAGTGACTTTTTCAGTCAGACTTTAAAAATTGACATAGAAGATGTATGCCTGTTGTCATCTAGTAGAAGGTTGTACACGGATTGGTTCAATTTGGCGAGCCTATGCCAATCCGCGGTTATCGTATTCTCGTGCTTATTGCTACGTAGTTGGTATATCGGGTTCGATCCCTTACGCCCATATGTGTCAAGATAACGTAAACGTAAGGTAAACGTAAAACGTAGACGACATCTGTTTTATTAAACCAGCCGTATTGAACTTTTTTATGGGGCATAATAGTGTTGTTGCTATGACTCAGCAGACTGCAGCATAAATTTGTGTAGCTTGTCCGTGCCGCTGTCTCTCGTAAAAAAAATAGAGTTTAAAAAAATAATTATATTATCGTACTAGATGCCGCACCAGCTAAGACAAGAGCGCGCGACAACTGCGTCGCGTGCGAGATAGACACCGATCTCTTTCTAGTATTACCAGTAAGAAAAAGCCAAGGGTTAAACAATGCCGCCATTTTTTATGTACTTATATTAACCTAATTGACACATTTTTGACAGTTTTTTTTTTTTTTATATATATAAGAGGGGGCAAACGAGCAGACGGGTTGTTGAAAAGATACCTATGGAATTTCGTATTGAAATATTTATTTGTATTGAAAAGTTGGTATGGAAATATTTAGTTCTTAACTCAGCGTATTTTAGTCTATAATGTGAAAGTTTACTATTGCTATTGCAAATTATCCGCAATTTAAAGTAAACATCATTTGATAAGTTTTATTCGTAGTTGTGAATGAAAAGGTGACGAGCAAAAAATTTTATTTTTATTTTTTTTACATTAAGATTCTTACGACGTAAGAAACCTTAAAAGGGCCGTTTCACGTGAAATCTCATTGTCAGCCGTTTCAGAGACGCGTAGGTGTCGTGTGGGTATTAATTCCAATAGACACAATGTATTGGTAGGGCCTTTAATATAATTACGGCTTTGTAGATAAGCTTTGTTTGCACCCATGTCTAACATTGGATTGGAGCTAAATCGCCAATAATTGCCGGCCCACGTCTGGGCATTTCAGGATGTTGATTTGATTTGAAGCTAGGGTCTGGTATGATGATTCCCAGGAAATGGCAACTTAACAGATTTTTTATACAATAGACCTAACCCAACCTAAACCAGAGACAAAGGACCACGTAAGTTACTAAATAGGCTAACCTAAACCAATGCGTAAATTACGCAATCTAGTTCGTCTAGGTAAGTTTTTCACCGAAAACTACATTATACATACATTTTGAATCAATATGTATTCAAAACGTTATGTATTTGGACCCGCATACATAATAATATTTCAATCTTTTAATCAATCTATTTATATTGCATGTTAAATTAAAGTTTACAAAAAATATACAATTATATTTCTTTCATCTCCATTGTTCGATCGTTAGTTACCTTAAACTAAATCAAGCAAATTGAATTTCAGTCAATTTTGCATATATTTTGCTAATGTCTATGCAAATTTTTGATGATCAGATTTCTGAAAGCGTGCATATTTTAAAACACACTTGTTTTTTAATACTTTACTACGCAGCAGTTTCTGTTTAATACACGAGGCTCCACATGACGGAGTGTCGCAAATTGCAAGGTGCACGGAAACAGCATTTCAGTTCGTGAAGAACGCCAGACCGCATTTCATATTTATAACACGCCTTAATCACTAGCGCGAAGCTTTACATCTGTTGTTGAAAATTATAGGATTTTATGGAATCCCCACAGGACTGCACGATTAGGTACATGTAAAATCTATATCAATTTCCAAAAGTCCCATACTTTGCATACATTGGTTTTATTTAACCAGCAAAATTACATTACTTTTATTTCAGAGAGATGGAGAAAAATATTTAGTTCAAATCCTAATTATACAGCCTCATAAAGATAAAGGTAAGAAAGTTTATGGGTAGCGTGTAACGAAATATATTCGATACGCTTGGTCCGTGCTCTAGTAATAATATGGGGACACAAGCGATTAGGCGGTAATTAAGTTTCTGCACCTCACAACTCTCTAACTACTTTGTAGCTTTATTTTTATTGTATTACGGTTTCTCACAAATTCTAAATTATAAATTTACTAGCGACCCGCCCCGGCTTCGCACGGTATATTATGCATGTATTATACATATAAACCTTCCTCTTGAATCACTCTATCTATTAAAAAAAACCGCATCAAAACCCGTCGCATACTTTAAAAGATCTAATGATAGACAGAGACAGACAGCGGAAAGCGAGTTTGTTTTATACTATGCAGTGATACAAGGAAGGCAAACGAGCAAGGGGGTCATCTGATGGTAAGCGAGCACCACCACCCATGGACGCATCAAAATCCGTTGTGTAGATTTGAAGATATAAGCATACATACGGACATGAGGACAGAAAAAGCGACTTTATTTTATACTATGTAGTGATTGGTACATAAAAGCTAGAAATTTTAAAAGAGTTTCCAAAACTATTAATTTATTGTATTACATCATTAGTTTGCGATTATTGATAATTGGACCGTTGTTATGGCGTAGACCGTAGGTATAGGCATACCTACATATATATAACTAGGTACATAAAACAAACTGGTCCATTACTCATACGGTCTTGTATAGTTACATTGTTATTGTATCTAAGTAATGTTATGTTCAATACTTAGATAGAGTTATCTCACATTTTGATTTGCTACCACTTATGCAAAACGTATTAGTAACTTAATACATACGTTGCGTTACCATTATTATCTATAAGTACCTATTATAATTTATTCTGTCAGAACAAATTTATCTTATTTAGGTTCCAAATTATCTATCACACGTACACGGCACACACATATTAACTTTAGTTCTTTAGCAGGTTCTGTATAATATACAAGTTAATCGTTAATCGTAGTTAGACCAATCAATGTAGATAAAAGATTTTTAGCCGCTCTAGTCTTACCATATCCAGCACAAGTATACAGGCGAGACTACAAGTGATGACCATGAGCGACGTGAGCGAAACTGTATCCCACTATTACGCAAATAATTGCCGTGTGTGAAAGAGAACGACGCCCGCGCAAGTCGCTTCGCAAGTGTTCCTTTTCTGTTTTTTGTGTCATTCTACAACCTTTTTTTACAAGCTTTTTATTAACTTGCGACAGACGGTCGAAGGCGAAAAGTCAGTGGGCAGACCACCAGTCCATTCGTTCCAAACTTAACTAACTACATATCTAATAACTTGCGATGTATGTACGTATATGTTTTATGTCCGGGTGGAATCTTGCGACTCAATTTTGAAGCCGATATCGTCAACCGATTGAGCTGAAATTTTGCACTTACTCAAGTCGAATGACAAAGTAATTAAGCATTTATATTTAGTTATCTATATAAGTATGTTTATGGGTGAATTTCTGAACGGGACGTTTTTTGGTAATTTTCGTGGCGCGTTTTTTTTTTCTTTTATTTTATATTTTGATAATAGATTATGGTAGAGATTGGAATGATGAACAAAACGCAAAAAGAGGCACTCTTCAGTGTTGAATAGTTTAGCTAAAATTCGATGGCGAAAAAATTCATGCCACACAAATTACATTGTTGCCACGCAAATTACATTTTTAAGTTTTTACTATCAATTTGCTAAATAAAACTAAACTTTTTGATTTTCCGATTTATTCATAAAAACAGAAAATGACAGTTTCTAAACAAATCAGTCTTAAGGTTGTTAATAAAAAAAAAATTAAAAATCACACTGCGTTTCTACAGACTAATTCAACAGTCATTTGATTTTTCTCTCTCTTTTCATTTGATGATATTTCTCTCTTTTTTCTCTTTTATATTTTTCGTAATTTTCTGCATCGTTTTTAATTTTCTGTCTCCTTTTTCTCTCCGCCAATTTCTTTTTCTCGAGTCTATCCTCTTTTTTTTGACGCATTTTGAAATACCTTAAACAGAAAAGGTATAAATCAGAAACTAAAAGCAAGTTGTAATTAAACTAAACGTCAATTACAAAATTAAACAGTATCATAGTACTTACGTAAGTTGTTCAAAAATAATAAATTATAAAATACAACGTAAAATAATAGAAAGTATTGTAATTGTATTTACGTTGTTTTTTTAAAGATAGCAAATGTTATTAACCATCATAAAATGCTCATTTTATTTAAATAAGACATAAAATGTAATTTGTGTGGCGCGTTTGTAATTTGCGTGGGCTAAAGTGACACACAAATTACGCCACACAAATTACGGCAAAAGTGTATTTATTTTTTTCTGTCGAAAGTATAAGCTTTAGGTAAATGACAATAGGACTGTTCATTCTCGATGTTCTAAACTATAAAACACTTAAATAGACATATCGATAAAGTAGTTGAACATGCAATATTTACTAGCCACACAAATTACCTTATAGGCTGACCAAAAGTATCGTGTCACAAACTTACCTATTTTTAAAAATCACAGCGCAGACTACGCGTCCGCTTTGCTCGGTAATCGAACGCGAACTAGCATGTCTTCGACGTAATAACTTAAAAATGGCGTTACATAGCTCAACCAATCAGTAACCAGCAGGTATTTGCGAGTCATCGAAAGACGCTCTCGCGCGGGACAAACACATTCCTATCCCTGTATTTTTAAATTATGAGATTTTTGCATTGTTTTTTGTTTTATAATATAGACCAGGAAGAGCTCTTTAAAATGCTTTTTACAGAAATAAATTACGACAATTATAGACGAAGTTGTATTCATTTTTCTGAGCTAAACTTGGCGTGTGACATACCTCACAGCTATGCTAATCGTGGATTTTCGAACTTTCAATATTTTTTTTCGGGGATTGGTAGCTCATCATCATTTATTCAAGGCTTTGCCTCGTCATAAACGATTGCAAAGAATACTGTGGTGTTCCAATAAAGATGAGTGTAGCGTGTGTCTGGCAACATTGGCTTGTGTCATGGCGGAGGTTACGAGGGACACGCATCACATAAGATTGTATCAAGAAGTTGTTTTATTTTAATAATATACAATATAGAAGTAGACGAATCATTATAAAGAGTATACCACAATTGGCGACGAGGATAAACTGTAAGTATTACGCGACGATAAAATCAGCGTAAATTGCGGCGTAGTGTCGCCGGTGGAAACAGCATCCGGCATAGCAAATAAAAGATCTCTGAGTATTACGTTCATTAAAATCTCTATGAATTGATTTTGTAGCTACAGAAAGATTGATTCGGAGAGCATAGTAAAGTAATTCTGAGAGATTGATGTGAATAAATCAAAGCCATAAAATACGACGCAGTGTCACGATTAGTACCTATGATAAGGTAACAACAACAAACAACACTGGAAATGCAACACACAGAACAAATTAATTCACAAGGAATTGAGTGTTAGTGATTGCAAGTGCCGACCACATGAGGTTTATATTTCATAATAATTATGAATCAAATGTGTTGTTCAAGTGATCATGTTACCTAGCAAAATGTGCCAATTGATACCAACTAACTTATCCTTAAGGGAGAGTAAAGGCTTATGTTCCATTGGTTTCAATCAAAATAATAATGTGCCAATTGATACCAACTAACTTATCTTTTAAGGGAGAGTAAAGTCTTATGTTCCATTGGTTTCAATCAAAATAATAATGTGCCAATTGATATCCACCAACTTAACTTTGTTCAGCAGAGTTACTAAATCAATGTTCCTGTGGTATCAATCAATCAAAAAGTTCTTAATGATATCAACTACCATACAATATAATACAATGAAGCATTTTCCATTGATATCAGTTAATGAACACAATTATAGCAATGAAAGTGATAATGTTGTTTGTGCATTACAAATAAATAAACTGTAATAATTTACCTTTCCAGGATATTACACAATGACTCACCTAAATTCCCTAGAGGCATTTGATTGTGATGGTGACCCCAACTCGGTTGGATCACGGTGGGAAAGGTGGAAGCGTGGCCTTGAAATATATTTGGTTGCCACAAACGTAGACTCGGCAGTAAAAAAAAGAGCTACACTCCTACATTCAGGGGGTTTAGCACTTCAAGAGGTGTTCTACAATATACCTGAAGCTAATGCCGAAGAGAAAGATGGAAGTGGCAAAGATGTTGATGTGTATGCTATCGCAATAAAAAAATTGGATGAGTACTTTGCTCCTAAACAAAGTTATATATATGAAAGGCATATATTCCGTCTAATTAAACAGGAAGAAAATGAAAAATTTGAAAAATTTCTGATTAGATTACGGAATCAAAGTGCTAAATGCAACTTTAAAGATAATATAAACCTAATTGACCAGGTCACCGAAAAGTGCTCATCTGCGGAATTGCGGAAAAGGATTTTGCTGCTGGGTGACACAGCGGATATTGAGAAAATCGTATTAGAGGCGAATGCATTGGAAACGGTGGAACGGCAGTTGCATGGATTCAAACTGGAGACTAAGTATCAAACCGTGAATCGAGTAGGTACAAATAGCACAACAAGTACAAGCACACCTAGGGAATGTACAAGGTGTGGTAGTAAAAGCCACAAAGCTGATTGTACGAGCTGCCCGGCTAAAGAAAAAAATTGTTCTAAGTGTGGATTCAAAGGCCATTTTCAAAAACAGTGTCGTACTGGGAAAAGCAAACGGAAGAATACAACACATTCTTCATATTCTTCGGGGCCAAGTGTCAAGAATAAGAAAGTGGAGAAACCTGCAGAAAAATCAACAACAATAGATTATATATTTCATCTAGATGACGATGCTGAAGTAGAATGTAATATTGGTGGTGTGGATGTGCACATGTTAATTGACTCTGGCAGCAAATGCAACATCATCAACGACAAAACCTGGAAATTTTTGAAAGACCATTCCGTAGTAGTCACAGGACAGAAAAAGGCAGTAGACAGAGTCTTTATGGCCTATGGAACTAAAGAGCCTCTAACAACAATTGGCTCCTTTGATGCGCAAATAAGGATTGGGAAGGACAGGCAACCGGCAACATTTTATGTCATCAAAGATGGCACCAGGAATTTGCTGGGAAAAGAAACGGCAATGTCTCTCAATGTCCTAAAAATTGGGGTAAGTGTTGATGCTATTTCAGAAGAAGGTCCTTTTAGTAAATTTAAAGATTTCCAGTTACATATTGCCATTGATAAAACTGTTAATCCTATTACTCAACCATATAGGCGAATTCCAATTCCCCTAGAGAACAAAATAGATAGGAAAATCGAAGAATTAATTCAAAGGGACATCATAGAGCCAGTGAACAACCCTTCTCCTTGGGTCTCTCCGATGGTACCAGTATTAAAAAGTAATGGTGATGTCAGGATATGTGTAGACATGCGTTGTGCTAATAAAGCTGTTATTAGAGAAAACCACCCCTTGCCTACTATGTCGCAGTTAATACCAAAATTTAGAAAAGCCTGCATATTTTCTAGATTAGATATCCGTGATGCATTTCATCAGGTAGAAATTAGGGAAGACTGTAGGTATATAACAACTTTCATTACCAGCAAGGGACTGTTTCGTTATAAAAGATTAATGTTTGGCATATCCTGTGCACCTGAACATTTCCAAAAAATACTGGAAAGAATGCTTTTACCCTGTGAAGGAGTTGTTAATTTCATCGACGATATTGTCGTGTTTGGACGTGATGAAAATGAACACAATTCAAGATTGACACATGTCCTTGAAGTACTGGAACAAAATAATGTCCAGCTCAACAAAGAAAAATGCATTTTTAATTCAAATAAAGTTGAGTTTTTAGGGCATGAGTTGACTCCTGAAGGAGTCAAGCCTTTGGATAAATATATCAAAGGCATTGAGACCTTCAGGGAACCAAAAACAATTGAGGAAGTACAAAGTTTCCTTGGTCTAGTCAACTTCATTGGGAAATGGATTCCAAATTTAGCAACTCTTACAGAACCAATCCGTGGAATTTTAAAACAAAAACTCCATAAACACGCCAATATCACCGATTATTGGAAGCAAGAACAGCAAGTAGCCTTTAACGACTTAAAAATGACCTTAGGCAATATAAAATCTTTAGGTTTCTTTGATCCAAATGACAAAACTCAGGTAATGACTGATGCAAGCCCAGTAGGTCTTGGAGCGGTGCTCATTCAGATTGATGGTAAAGGCCCTAGAGTCATTGCCTATGGCAACAAGAGCTTGACAGACGTGGAAAAGCGCTACTGTCAAACTGAAAAAGAAGCACTTGCTTTAGTCTGGGCTATCGAGCATTTCAGCATGTACCTGTATGGATTAAAAGAGTTTGACTTAATTACAGATCATAAACCCCTGGAAGTCATCTTTGGTTCGCGATCAAAGCCTTGTCCCAGGATTGAACGTTGGGTATTGCGCCTACAATCATATAACTACAAAGTAGTATATCGGCCAGGTAAATATAACATAGCTGATCCATTTTCCCGCCTATGTCCACTTCAGAGTTCAAGTTCATTTGATGATGATTTTCACATAAACCAAATCGTGCAATTTGCACGACCATCAGCCGTCTCCTTTCAAGCAATAAAAGAGGCTTCTCACGTTGATGATGAAATCCAGCTTGTAAAAAGTGGAATTTTGCACAACAACTGGGACAATAAAGTTAACCATTATAAATTATTTGAATCTGAACTCTGGCTACATGATGACTTGGTGTTGCGTGGCAACAAACTAGTTATTCCAGTTAGTTTGCGCGACCAAGTGCTGAAGGCAGCCCATGAGGGTCATCCTGGAATAGTGTCCATGAAAAGTAGATTGCGGACCAAAGTATGGTGGCCTAAAATAGATAAGGATGCGGAAACTATGGTAAGGAGCTGTAAAGGCTGTACTTTAGTTTCGGGACCTAGTCCCCCGGTACCAATGAAGAGAAGACAATTACCTTCACAGGCTTGGGTAGATATAGCTGTAGATTTTCTAGGGCCATTGCCAAGTGGGGATTACCTTTTTGTTGTAATTGATTTCTTTAGTAGATACAAAGAAATAAAAATCATGAGGTCTATAACGTCAAAAGAAACAATTAATGTTTTAAAAGAGATATTCTCAAGATTGGGTATACCGGTGAGCATGACCTCAGATAATGCTAAACAATTTACTAGTGAAGAATTTAAGGCATTCTGTGTAGAGCTAAATGTAAAATTGTATAACACAATTCCTTATTGGCCACAACAAAACGGGGAGGTAGAAAGGCAAAATCGTGACATTGTCAAACGGTTGAAAATCAGTCAGAGTCAAAAATCTAATTGGAAAGATGACCTTCTTTATTACTTAATGATGTACAATAGTACACCCCACAGCACAACAGGAAAATCCCCATCCGAACTTTTTTACAATAGACAATTTCGAGATAAAATTCCCTCTGTTATAGATATTGAAAGCAGATTAATTGACTTTGAAGTGAGAGACAAAGACTGGGAAATGAAAAATAAAGGAAAAATAGTGGAAGATAGGAAAAGAAAAGCTAAAGAACAGCAATTGGACATTGGACAGAAAGTTTATGTAAAGAATATGATCAAGGAAAATAAGTTAACTCCAGAATTTAACTCCACACCACATACAGTCACAAGGGCGGTCGGTGGTGACATTGATATAAGGAATGATGCTACTGGTCAAGAGTATAGGAGGAACATAGTGCATCTAAAGAAAGTCGAAGGAGAATGGAGGGTTCTAAATCAGGAAGGAAATAGTATTATAGAGGAAGATTAAAATTAAACAACAATAGACTGATTTAATGATTATTTTGTGATTACTCTAGACTGATTCAATTAGTAGTAAAAACTATGATTAGTTCGAATTAGCATTAAGGCCACAAGTATTATAAGGCTAAGATTATTGTAACAAATAGATTGTAGTTAAGATAGAGTCCATACTTAGTGTGAGACTGAACCTAGTTAAGTGATTGTTTTGGTTGTGAATCTTAACTAAATGTTAGCATTTAAAGGTTACCAATTAAAAGTAGATGCTTTAAATTGTTTTAGGTTTAACTAAATGTAAGCTTTCAAGACTATAGTTTTTAGTCTTTTTGTCCTGTGTGATTGAAGTGTAAAATGCAGAGATTACTATAGTCAATTGTTAAATTTTAGTACTAAGTAAAGTTGTCAAATTGTTAAAAGGAAAGAGATGTGGTGTTCCAATAAAGATGAGTGTAGCGTGTGTCTGGCAACATTGGCTTGTGTCATGGCGGAGGTTACGAGGGACACGCATCACATAAGATTGTATCAAGAAGTTGTTTTATTTTAATAATATACAATATAGAAGTAGACGAATCATTATAAAGAGTATACCACAAATACGATCATATTTTTTTTTGGTACATATATGTCATAGTTTTTTTTTTGGTAGCGTGGGACAGTCAGAAAACTCGGTTTTGAAATTCACCCTTATCTGTTATCTAGTACCATATTACGAGCTTTGCTTGGGGACTAGGTCAATTGGTGTCAACTGAACTGTCCCAAGATATTTATTATTAATCCAATAATCTGGCAGTAGACTTCTGGTGACCCAGTCAGGATCGTCTTCGCACGAGGGAACTCTTCAACGGTGTAGCTAATTGGCTTGAAATTTGGTACACATACGAGTATGTAGGACGTATAACAATGCGAGTACAGTTAGCAAAAATAGCTTGTATTATAAAATAATTGTATTGACAGAAAGTTATTATTAATGTTTATTTTTTCAAGTTAACGGAGCAAAATCTTTTCAACAAAATTGTATAAAATTATTTTAGTATTTATTATAAAGCAAGAGTCTTCAAAACTTACAGAATTTTCTCAAACAATAAGAAAGAGTAACAAAAAAATTTTAGTTGCTTTCAAAAGTAAAAAAATGCCTTAAAAGTGTTTTGTTTTTATAAAAAAGGTTTAACACACAAAAGTCTGGATCTGTTTCATCTTAGCACCATGTTAAGGACATTTCCGTTTTGTATTTTAAACGATTTGACTCATAGAAGCATCTTCCTTTGACAACGTTATTAAAGCAAGCATGGTTTCATAAAATTCCGTAGATATTCGTGCATATCTTATTAGATTCGGAAACCTTAGAACTGAAACATTCGGATGTACCTACCTTTATATGGAGGTAGATCCGAATGTTTCAGTTCTAAGGCATCCGAATCTAATAAGATATGCACGAACGTATGAGTATCTACGGAATTTTTGACAGGTTGAATTTTTGGAAGAACATCGTGGTGATTGTAGAGAATATTCAGCTTCAGTTTCAGAGCAATCTTCAAAGTCACGAAAGAAAATTGTTTATTCTGAGAAATTTTGCTTGCGTAAAGTTAGAATACCAAAGGGCAAGGAGTGTAAGTTACAAACTTACGCACTATAAGTGACAAAACTATTCAATCAAATCAAATTTGCGTTATAAAAATCACCGTGACATAACTACAAGAATACATACAGTGCGTTTATTTTCTTAATATCTCTCGGCATCTTCGGCTTTCCAAATCTTTTCGATTGTACGTGAAACTGACCGAACTGTACATACAGAGGCAATTGGAAAATGGTATGGCCATGTTCTATTATGCAGTGACTAGCAAGCTGTGCAACTGATCGCAACCCCACAACGGTTTCAACACAAACAGCCTAAATAGAAAACAGGGATGGTAACGTTACGAGTAACAACAGAGCTACATCAGTTTGATCTGCTCTAATTTATCTTGGTTGGTAACAATGAGTCCGAAATAACTAATAACGTAAGTACCTATATATACTTCGCCATTTTGTTGGTCGACGCCTCTCTTCTATCACTTTGGATTTGTGTTGATTGCTCCCACTGTCCGCCATTTTTCGTCCCTTTTCCTCCACTGGATATTTGTTACTCGAGCTTCATGTAAGATACAACACAATTATTGATACTTTTATGTGAACCTGCCTAAAATTTTACGATGAGATCAGTATCGAATGACGGATTTCTAGCTTATTTAAGTGAACTCCCTCAAGCAAAATAAGATTAATTTCATATTTGAAAAAAAATACTGGGATTAATTGTTTTTGTGTAGGCACAGTCGGCCACTGAAAGAAGGAAACAATTATTTTTCATTATTTTGTTTAGATGTTTTTGAAGTCTTGGTAACGTACATATATTCATGCCCTTGACTGTACACCGTCTACTGAGAGCATATAGTCTCGCAAGCAAATCAACGACATACTAATTCGAAAGCATATGAAGAAACCCTGGACTAGCTCATTATTTTTCTTAATTAACATGGCAAAGCTTTTTCGAAACTACCCTTTAATATTACAAATAATTTTATTATCTTGAAGATAGAGTCACGTAATTGAGCTCTTCAACCGTTTAACAAATCATTCGCTATGCTGCTAACTGTACACAGGTTGAGTAAATAATCTGAACTGAAATTTCACAATATTTCTAATTCGAAGATCGTATTTTTACAAGTATTCAATTACGCAAAATTGGTTAGAAAGTTGGCCTTTACTCACGCATATTTATTGCCCGCAGCATCTTCGCGGATTATTTCGATTTCTGTAGGTATCGTAAAAAACAAGACATTTAAATTAAAACTAAACCATTTCCAAACAGCAAACAAAGGAAACCTGAACGGACCCTTACTGAGGTGAGTTCGTATGTTATATCAAAATATATTTCGTGGTCACGTATCGTTTTCGGGGGTCAAGTCATCGTCACCATTCTTTACACGAAATTTTAATTTGTCTGCAAGAAATGAACTCATCAATTACCTTTACTTTGCGAAAATTCTTATCCTTGTTTGAAATCAGTTATTTATTAGGGTTTTAAGTCAGTCTTTCTGCGGTAAAGGCCTTCACAAAGACTTCTACAATTAATTGTTGTACGTCTTTTCCATCCACCGGCATCCGGCGACCTTAATAAATCCGTCTGTTTAAATTATAAGAGGCAAATCTGAGACACGTTTCTTTGTCGCCGGCCTAGAGCACGTTCACGAAATCATCGGCTTTCGGATCTGAGAGCTATGTGTCTTTTAAACTTTCATACTGGAGTTGAAAATATGAATAACGATACTTACGATCATCGCAGAAATTACTACGAATGAAACGGATAACTCACGATTGTATGTCAGGAGAGGCAGAGCAATGCTTGCCCCAGACATAAACGCGCTCACTTTTACATGTCTTTGTGACCGAAACTAGTAAGTAAGTAAATGCTTTATTGTACAAATATAAAGAAACAGATACAATTCACAAAAAAATAAAAATAACATTAATATATGCACAAAAGCGAACTTATTCCTATAAGGGATCTCTACTAGTTAACATTTGAGTAGATAAGAGGAGTAGTCGGAGCATTCTCAATTTATAATCGTGAGTTAACCATTATTTAATTTGATAAAACCTGACTAATATCTACCATCGCATGGGAGACCTTTGATAAGAAACAGCAAAACTTTCGAAATATCTATAGTGTAAGGATCATAACTATTACAGCGATTACTTATTTTTCTACCACTAATCACAATAGGCAGAAGATTAAATATGGCTCACGTGACCTTGATAAAGAAAGATTCTGGAGACGTCCGTCTGCCGCAAGCGCCACGATGTCAATGCCAGGCCAGGCGATGACTGTGTGTGCGCTCGCCTACCCTACCGCTAGCTAGGTAGCCAGGTACGGATGGTGACAGTGACAGTTAAAGGTGGCGCCAGACGGATAGCGCTTCGCTTACAATAGTAATTCTATCCTGATCTGAACTATGCGAAGCTGGCGGGGACTCAAAATGGTTTTTCTGTTCATTGCCCGGTTGACACGCTTACTGCACACCGAGTAGTGGGTGGTACACGCAATGTATTAGGAAATTGCTAAGTACATTGCCTATCGCGAATAATTGTAGTGATACCAAATTTGTTTCGTTTCAGCGCCTCAGGTTCGGTTACCAGCGAAGGCTTAACGGTTGTCAGTTGTCAGCGCCAGTGCTAAAACCTTTATCAATATAATCGAGGATATTTTTCTTTTCATTGTTTCGAGTAAAACCCTGGCATTAACTCCACAAATTCAATTTGGTATTACGGTCATGACATCTGTCGCAAAACAATGTGAAACGTTATCAAATATCTTTGGTGGAATTCATCTAAGGCCGTCCATCTTGGAAATTACTTATACTGAATCAGCCGCGTAGCTTTTGTTATTTGGGGCACATGAGATAAAAATACATAATTATTATACGTGATATGCCATATCGTGATAGCCATTTGTTTCACAGTATTATTTATAAGCATGTATACTAAAAAAAAAAAGTAAAAGCCCATTCAGGGAATGGGCGAAAGTCTCAATCATCATGTTATAGGCGATGCGGCTAGCGACCCATCACTATTTTGATTTCCCTTTCCACCTATACGCCCTTAATCATGCTAAATGCGGCCTTAAGGTTTCGTTACCTTAGGCTCTGTCTACCCCGTAAGGGATAAATACGTGATATGTATGTATGTATGTAGGTACGTGCAAATTACGGATTCTAATATTACAATACAGTACAATACAAATACTCTTTATTGAACACCACAAATCAGTACAAAACAATACAGAAACAAAGAACAAAGTAGACAATAGGCGGTCTTATCGCTTAATATTACAACTGGATGAGCGGATTAATGCTAAGTACATACATAACTAAGTATACCTAGTAGTACCTAAGCCGGGTAAATCACCATAAGTGGATCATCATTAAAGCTTTCAGTGGATTGACTACTGAACACCGAATAACGGGCAGGATTTCAGATTTTCGGATGTATTTATTACACCTAACGCCTACATCCGCACAGATTCTGAGAAATTACTTTTTTCTCGCTTAGATCAAGATTAAGATTCCTTCATCCCTCGTTCCATGATTCCTCACTATACAAACTTGGATTTATAAAATTACATATGATTTATTCTGCAAAAAGAGTATTATTTTCTCGTTATAAACTTGCACAGCTCAGGCAGGAAATAAAGACTGGCGACACTGTCACTACTAAAGTAAAGAAAAACAAAAACACAGAACACAGCCAGAAATTAAAATTAAATTTATTTTCAGTATACAAGTCCGTACAAATTGTCGAGCTTGTCGAATTTCACAAATATATACGTAATCTACAGCTTTCATAAAAAAAAACTTAACACGTTTAATAACACTTATGTACTTACCTATTAACAATGAACTAAATTTTCAAACAATGAAATCGTCAGTTACGAAGAAATAAATCGTATATCGTCATAATAAAAACAGCAACAATCCATATTTTACAAACGAAAAGGTTCTGACTGACTTAAATCTACGCCCCGCCCAAACAATTTGACCTAGAAAGTATATACCATATATATACCGTAAGCAACCACGGGATTTTTAGAACCTCCTAAGGCCCTGACCAATATCAGAGTAACAAAAATATAATGTAAAAATCTTGTGACAAAATGTCAGCAACGTTGTACGGTAGCACGGTTAAAGACCCCCTTCCTCCCCTGTCGGGCTCTTAGCCAACGGTCAATGATATCCCTCAGAAACTGCCATAAAATCATTAGCCGATGCCCAGGCTGCACCGGACCAAGACCGCTCTTCCCCCCAGACGGATCAAAAAACGAACCGCAGCTCTTGACCACACGTGGAGGTAACCCGACTCTCACCCCTAGGCGTAGGTTCAAATAAAAGCTATCATCAATATAACGTCTATAAATAAGTCCTACCCGAAATCAGAGGATTGTGCAAACAATTCCCATGTCTGTTTGTTTAGGATGCTTGTTTAAAATATACTTCTAAATATCAATCTGATTTTTTATTTTGACTTTCGCATCGCCGAAAATAAAATGCATTCTCTATCTAAGAATAATCCTACCAATAATCAATGATATTTGGGTAAAATTAAACATAACTCGAGGATATTACACGGAGTCAGGTGTCCTCCGTGTTTTGCCGTTTGAGTGACCGGGTCAAGTCATAAATGTTACCTGAGCGCAGCGATCACTTCCCAGACGAAGTTCTTTTAGAGAATTGCAGGTCAGCAAGCATCAAATTATCATAAATACCAAATATTCCATCGTGTAACGATACACTTTTCCTTTTGCGAGGAATTAGTGAACATTCTCCGAGAATCGGTATGAGGGTAGCCTACCTACATACAAATAAATACCCCTTTGTCAAATAAGTAATGCGAATCGTATCTATTACGGAAATCTATGCCTATCATTCACACAATAACCTAGTTGAGGCAAGACGTCGTGTTACCAAGTACTTCGTTTCCCTTTGAATTACGATAATAATAATTAAATACAATGTAGTATAACTATGTTCCGACGTAGGTTACAATAACCCGTTGTTTGTCTTAACCCGATATCGTCTTTCCACGTCAATACACAGCTGTGCAAGCGCTGTTACTTGGCGGCAGAATTAACTAGTAAGGTAGCGATTCGGAAGGATCTTGTACAAAGTCTCACCATCCGCAAAAAACAGTAGCATTAAAAAAACGGGTTGCAGTCCGGGAGTTTTTTTTTTTATTTTTTTTATTTTTTTTTTATATGAATAGGAAGGCAAACGAGTGCCGGCAGAAGTGAAAACCACACACACACACACACTTGCGCAAGCGCCGAGCGCCGCTTAAACGACCCAGCAGCAACTCTCGCTCCGTCTTACGAATTTTCGATCAGTGTCTAAAGGTCACGTGACCTGACGCGAGTTTAACATTTTTTACCCATCCCAAAAAGTGCACAACGCCGCTAAAGAAGTTATCACTTCAAAAGAGTTGTAGCATTAATCGTAATTAATGTTTCATTGTTTCAGCACTATGGCACACAATATTGCTGATCAGCCTGTCAACGTCAGTTACTCCTGGGATATACAGAAGGAATGACACAGACTGGACGCTGAATAGACCGTGTTCGCTCATCGAGTTCACTACGAAAGCGACGTGTGATCATACGCAGTACCGACTCCGGTGCAGAGGCGGCATTTCCAATCAATGGATGAAAGGAATACAGTGAGTTTTTTTCAGTCATTCATGGTTATTGGATTAAGGACATGTTGACAAACCACTACGGGATTTACAATTTAGCTTTTGTGTATGCAAGGCAGCGGCGGCTCAAGCTCAGGTCAGGATCAGGGGCGTGCAGTGGGTTCTGACAGAGGGTAGGCATATTGACAACAAAACCCGTAATGGTACGAAACGTATCGGGCACATTTACATATGCTTACAAACAAGCACTGCTTATATGCCTGTAAGGGATGAACGCGTCTGGTCAGGATCCAGCCATAGATCATGTACTTTGACAGAGTGAGAGCGCGCGTTGCCTTTTCTCATCATAAGCGCCTCGTGTGAAGCAGTCACGTTTATAATATATAAGATGTAAAAAAACCTGTAAAGTTCGAGTAGGACTCGAGCTTTGAGGTATTTATGAATAAACCTTGTAATCATGCTTTTTTCATTTGTTTGTATTACAACGCACAAAAAAGACCATGTTTTGAATATAACACATACATACATAAATCACATCTTTATCCCTTACGGGTTAAACAGAGCCTAAGGTTACACAGACCTACAGGCCACATTTAGCATGATTATAGGCATATAGGTGGAAAGGGGAACCGAAATAGTGATGGGTTGCTAGTCGCATCGCCTATAACATGATTCCTAAGATTTTCGCCCATTGCTTCGAGGGGTTTTTACCATCTGCGTGGGAAGAAAAGCAACTAGTATATTCTTTGTTTTTCTTTGCTTTCAGACCATATTTAAAAAACAAAGTTATTTTTCTACATGGGAAAATTTCTTTATAATTAATAAAAAAAATAGAACCGGGCAGTATGTATCGGGGCACGCGCAGTGTAGAAATCCGTATTAATATGCGGCCAGTATTTCATACTGCTCCATAAAAACATTAAGTGGGCTTCAAGGAACATATTGAAAAAAAGTCCAATTGGTCCAGCCGTTCTCGAGTTTTGCGCATAGCAACATTCATTTTTATTTCCAAGGTTTTGGTTGACTGTTACTCGTCAACTTGCAGAGCATACGTAGCTGTGATAGCTTTTCTAAAATTAAACTATCGATACTTTTTTTGCGTCTACTAGCGACTATCGAATAAATTTCAGGAGCCCTGATCGTCAAAGATACCGAGGGACAGACTGTCGAACGAATGAGCGAGAGCAATACGGCTCCTTTTGAACCCTTTGCGCGCAGAACCCTAAAAAGACATTGTAAAACTGACAGCAACTGCATTAGTGGGTGTAGGATTAGCATTTGAGTACTACTTAAGAGTCTTGCTGCATGGACAGTACCTACGACATGTCGAGACATAATATATCTCTCTTCCTATACTAGAGGAATAGGGAAAATATACATTCTTATCCACACACGTGAAGAAACTACCGACTCGAGTAAATATACTTACATTTCAATTCGGAAACGGTATTCTTGAACGGAATTAAACTTCCCGTATTTGTATTTGCATAACGAACATTTAATTAAGATTTCTCAGTAATCAACAGTTTCAAATGATATTGAACTAACTTCTGAGTAATTAAAAAATCAGTTACACAAACTGTTTTCTCAAGACGTTATTTTATTACGTTTTTCGATATTATTTTCATGCTTCAGTATTTCTAGTTATTTTATTGAAAGAAAGTGTTTCTAAAGTTTATTAAGGGCCGCTAGCACGTTTTTAGTTTATCTTTAAAAACATAAATTTCAAGTCATCATAGGCACAGTTAAGATTGATTTTTTAACATTCCACGGGCGAAGAAATAAACTGGATTTATTATACAAGCTAAAATATATATATTGAAATTTAATGTTTGGCAGACGTATAATATTCCTTGCGGATCATTGGTGCTTTCTTGAAATTTAAACGGGATAGAGAACTCGTCTATTTTTCAATACTTCTAGTCTAGCATTCGTTTAGAGCAGTGGTTCTTAACCGGTGGTCTGCGGACCATTGGTGGCCCCTGGAAGCATTCAAAGAGGTCCGCGGGGCCAATCTAATAGATAATTAGATAATTGACAACCAGACAGAACACGTGAAGGTGCAATTCCGTCCATTAGGGCCGATCGAAGCCATACGTTAGATATTATGTAGTTACTAGGTGGTCCATGGCAAGACAGACATTTTGCCAAATGGTCCCTCGTATCTGAAAGGTTAAGAACCACTGGTTTAGAGACTAACCCCCCTGCGACTGCTGTCTGTTACTTCTTTACCCTTAAACCGCTGATGCAAATTAGATGACATTTCGTGTAGAGATAGCTTAAGTCCCGGTGAAAAAAATTATGATAGTTGTCCCAAAATTTTTTCGGTTCATTATGTGGATAACGAAGTCTTCGTAGACGAAGTCGTTTACAACAGCTAGTTGATTATAAAATTATTTACATTCAACTCACATAGTTAAAGGTCGTGAGTTAGTTACAACATCATTAAATTAAATCTCTCGTTTTAAACCAATGATTAAGGGAAATATTTACTAATACTTACAATTAAATATTTTGATTAGGAAGTTACTGGAACAGACAGCTATCAAAAGCTCAGAACTGTTACGGTATCATTCGTTTGCAAATTGAATTTACTTAGCTCTTAAGTTTGTAATTTGTTGTAACTCTACTTAAGAAATCAATTTAGGGCCTAATTATAATGCTAACTAAATTATGTACTGGCTTTAATTGACTAATTCATACCCGTCTGTTTATTGTATTTCATTATTTCCCGAAACAAATTTTGTTCGTATATCTTTAATCGGGCAATACTAACTTAAATTTTCATTTATTGCAATACAATACAACACAATTCATTCTTTATTGAACACCACATATAACAACCAAAACAGAAAAAGGTATACAGAATATTACAAGGTAATAATAGGCGGCCTTATCGCTACAGAGCGATCTTTACCAGGCAACCATAATGTACTGGAGAAAAGAACAGATCTGAGCAGGTGGTAGAATATATATAAATATACTAAATAGTGAAAATACATAATACATTATACATGAAACACACATTTATAATAAACTAGCTTCTGCCCGCGACTTCGTCTGCGTAGAATCATACATAAAAACCTTCCTCTTGAATCACTCTATCTATTAAAAAAAACCGCATCAAAATTCGTTGTGTAGTTTTGAAGATATAAGCATACATAGGGACATAGGGACAGAGAAAGCGACTTTATTTTATACTATGTAGTGATGATGGAGATATAAATAGACACATACCTAAAAAACGTGGTCGAACCTACCAGCTATAAGATTCATGCACAAGATGACAGATAGTGCTTCTTCAACATAGTTTTAAATATGGGTAAAGATACATGGAATCTCTGCTGCGGCTCTAACTGTTTTAATTAATTTTGTAACGTTCCAAACATACCTTACACAAACTGCTACTACCCGTAAAACAGTTACGTATAATAAAAATTGCTAACAAGTATTCTGTTTACAGGCACGACGTATTATTCCTGAGGTTACAAGATTGGCCGGGCAAATGTTTCAACGTCGGCAGACTTCAGCAACACTTCCCAGCGTTGCGGGAACTAGAACTTATCAACTGCACTGATTTACAAACGTTCAAGGGACATTTTGATACTAATAGTCAAATAGAGGTCAGTAATAAAACATTCCTTATCTATTTGGCATGCTTTAAATATCCTTATTTAATGTTGTACTTACACTTGAGGTCATATAATTGTCTAAAGAGCTAGCCGTTAAAATCGCATTCACATTCCGACACTGAAGAGTGTAAACATTTTTTTAATAACAATAAAAAAAGTCACACAAATTATTAAAAAGAGATTACGCGTAACGAAGTAGATTTAAATTTAATTAGAGGACAATTTAAGGAAGAAGTAGATCACAAAAGGGGGAAAAATAAGGTGGAACATAATTCATTCGAGATAAATGCAAATAGTGGTTTTCAGTCACCGGCTCATACAAAATATTTAGAGCCATGAAAAGGCGTCGATTTATCAAAATTAACCTCTAATAATTAATCGCAAATAGGCAACCACCACGTAGTAATAAGGGTTGGCAACATGGCTCTTTTTTGTTCCTTGTGCCTTTATTTAATTCCACACGGAATGTAATTCGTTTGGCAATCAAGCAAGTAGGAGTGCTTTGTCAAAATAAGTCCTTGCATATAAACTTGTGATTTATGTAAATCAGAAGACCTTGCTTAAAATATCGCGTCACGAAAGGTTTGGGAGAAAATTAATCAGGTGGATTTTTGTTTCTTACGTCTTGTCATTGCTCTCTTTATTAACACCCCATGCACAGCCGTAAAGTGCCGTCGCCGTTAGTTGCTTAAGGAAGAATAATGACAAAATAAAAGGAGAAAAAACAAAGTAAGGTACCAACCCAAAAACAACTCGTGACGCATTAAAAGTTATGGGCACTAAAAATTCGCAGACACCCACGTTAGGGCTTCTGCTTTGAACCCTCATTTGCTTGCGGCTTTCTGTTTTTGCAATTTTCAAAGCAGTTCCGTTAGGCATTTCACAATGTTTACTCCAAAATTGCCAGTGAGTGTGTAGTAGAGACGAGAGTATTGACCTTTACAATATTCAACATTTAGGGCCTGTTCTACAAATCTCTGTTAAGTTCCTTTTATTAAGGCATCATGGCTATCAGAAATGTAACAGACAGTAATGGAAAAAGTCCCAACAATGGGGCACTAGATAATTATGATGATAAAATAGTATAAGTATAATGGGCAAGATGGTAAAAGTCTACAAAGACTACGATAGTACAGTACCCCGCCATAACGATAGCATATCGGTTTTCTCGGCTAATTTTGGCTTTATAGAGCGTTGTCTCGCTCTAATTTACGTGACGCCAATTGTCTCTTTCCAAAGGCTGAAGTGCAATCTTTATGGCCGGGTACTGTAGGCTTATTATCTAACTCGCTCGCAATCGCCATCGTGTTCATTTTGACAGTTCTTGTATGAATGTGACAGCTAGCTGATCCCAATGTCAATTGTCAGCCCATACATGAACTGTCAAAATGAACACGATGGCGATTGCTAGCGAGTTAGATAATATGCCTACTGTATTGTAGTTATTGTCAGTGGTACCAACTATACATGTAACTATACGTATTTAAAGGAATATATCCTAGAGATAGCCTTCATTAAAGTTGTCCTTTCTCTTACACTGTTAAATATTCATTTTCATCCCCATCCCAACAGGAGACGATCTCCGATATAACTATTCAGATACCGATGTCTGAATATATTTTGTCGTTGGGTCCTTATACTGGCGACACCTGTGACGGTCGGAAGAGCAACGCTTTGTAATAAAACGACTATTGTAAATTGTATTCTGTTAGTATAAATCTCAATTTTGACGTATATTTGACTAGAATTACATACATCATTTCATTAAATTATTAATCTCGTCTTTATTTATCCCTTACTATCCCAGTAACAGCTGTCAAATATCGCTTTGAGATGGGCTTTATTTTTCAGAATGAATAATTACATAGCATTAAGAAGCTAAGAGCTGCCGGTCCATTTTGGATCAGTCAGCAAATTTATAGAGAGTCATTGGTCGATAGCTATTAACACTGACATAACTGTGGATTTTTTCAAATTGTTCATTGAAATTGGTACAAAATTAGCCTAGGTGCCACCGCTAACGAAGGAAAAAAAGAGGGAGGCAATGCACTCTTGATTGAACAGTGAAACTGTTCACAAGTCCGTAATAGAATCGGTTTACAACGCCTTTGGCTTAGTGCTTTGCGACTTAACTGGGAATCAATGGAGCTACCATGAAACAAGTGCCGGTATTTGAAAAAGTAGCCGGAGTCCAAGCATTGAGCCTTATTTTCGTATATTTAGAAGTATCAAAGGTCATTATCAGCCGCGCAACGAATCTGCGCAAGCGCAAAACTCACGAAGCTTCCTTTATCTAAGTATTCACATTTCCTGTATCTTCCAATATTGGTGACGTTAGTCCAAGATTGGTTAGTGTTGTAACCATGTACTTGCAGCCAATGAAAGTGTTTAATCTTGTTATTATTGAAAAGGCATACCTCGAGCTACTTGCAAGCACGGCTCGCCACTATATTATCTTCAGAATTCTGAAAATAATATTTCGGAACCGTACAGTGTAGCGTCTGGAATGCTAGTGAGTGATTTCGTAAACTTACATTGAATAATAACTGACTTTACGAGTGAAACACGTGCAGTTATTTCTATCACAGAATTTGCTGATCGTTATCCCGCAAGAACTATGCGATTTTCCAGGATAAAAACTATCCCTTCTCCTTCCCCGAGACTGAAATTATCTCTGTACCAAATTTAATTAAAATCGGTTCAGTGGTTTTAGTGCGTAAACGTAACAGACAGACAAACAAGACAAGTATATCACAATTATTATCACAACTTGGTGATGGCGAAAGATTACCAAAGCCCGGCTGTCCATTTGAACCCTGACTGGCTAATCCTTTTCGTGTCTACAATATATATTAAAACTGTCTTAATTAAGGACAATATAAGAACACATTTAAACATCAAAAAGTAAAATCACAGTTTCTCGAAACATTCCCAGTATTCCAATAAACGTGTTTGATCCCAATGATTTCCTCGAAACATAATGTATACTATAATGAAATCAAATTTTCAGAAAGTGGAAATAGGATATAGATTCACAGAAGCGTTCACGTACCTACTTATACTCGTAGGATACAGAGGGGTGACGGTTATGATGACTTAATACGATTTCATTCCGATTCAGTTTATGCCGATCCATGCTAAGAATGACAGCTAAAACCTTCTTCTTCTTTTTAAATATGGCCCCATCGATCGATGCGATGATCTCGCCAATGTCAAAGTAATAAATACAGTATTCAAAAATCTTATGACAAAAATGTCGGCAACGTTGTACGGTAGAACACGGTCAAAAGACCCCTCCCCCCCTGTCGGGCTCTTAGCCAACGGATAATGATGTCCCTCGGAGACCGCCAGGAAATCATTAACCGGTGCCCAGGATGCACCGGAACAAGTACTGCACTTCCCCTCGGACGGATCCAAAAACGAACCGCAGCTCTTGATCACACGCGGAGGTAACCCGACTCGCACCCCCAGCTAAAACCTGAACTGGGTCGGAATTGAATCGCATTAAGACGTCATGGTAAGGCTCAGTAGATTACGTTAATAGCAATATGATTATTAACTATTATTAATTACTTATACAGCTAGAAATATGTAAAGATTTGTAAAAAAAGGTCAATGAAACTTATCTGGAGTCTTGGATGTATAATACGTATTTAAGTATTTTTACATTTATTTATTTAATTATCCTTTATTACAAAACACTTATAGACTTAATGTGTAATTACTAAAATATAAAAAATATTATTACACTAAAACTAAAATAAATCTAAAAACGTACTCCCCCACGGCATTTAGCCAAAGATGCTGGCAGCATTTCCCCGCTGTATTGCAAATACTAGTTTGCTGTGCGAGGAAGCTGCCAGCTCTTTGGTCTCCGTTGCAGTCGATCAGCTTCTTAGATATTTCCTTAATTAACATATTCCCTAAATTAAAATATGAAACTTATTAGTTTATTGATTATCAGATTGTGTAGTACTTAGCGTAAAGATTACACTACACCGCGTGGTTTGATACTTAGATAATTAATATGGCGTCATTGTCATACCATAACTACATTGCCTACAGTTGTATTATTCTTACATCGTTTTGCATCGCCACTACTGCGCAAAAAAGCTTTTATAGTAACTTTGTGACCTGTTTTCGCGCGGCTGATGCAATCTTGAGTGAAAAGTTTGTACGCTAAAGTTTGTATTTGTTCACAGAAAATTGTAATACACGGCCTCACATCATTACATGAGATTCCACCCGAAGTGTTAGCTCAGATGCAAGCCCTTAAGGAATTGGACCTTCGACAAAATGTACTGAGGCATATGAAAGCTCGACTTCTCAAAGGACCACCATTATTGGAACGTGTTTATCTTAGCGGTAAGTTGTGTAATCAGGAGGAACATAGTTATGTTATATGGCTTACTTAATATATGATAATTTTATGCAAAAGGGGCTAAGTATACAACAATATTTATTGCAACATTGTCATTAACACTTGCTTTCGAAAAGCCGTAAAAATCTTAGTTTATTAATGTTTTTACTGCTTGTCATCGCAACAGTTTTTTTTTTTTATATGAACAGGAAGGCAAACGAGCAAGTGGGTCACCTGATGGTAAGTGATCACCACTGCCCATAGACACCCGCAACCCCGGAGGGATTGCAGATGCGTTGCCAACCTAGATGACTAAGATGCAATGCCTCTTGTGCCCGTAATTTCCCCGGCTGTCTTACTCTCCACACCGGAACACAGCAGTGCAAGCACTGCTACTTAGCGGCAGGATTAGCGAGTTCCTTGAGATTATGATAAAATAGGATTTAAACATGTTTAAAGGCCAATTAGATGCTATGGATGCGACAGTGAATTATTAATTGCTTATTTCCATTCCACATCCGTAGCATACCTAATTAATCGTAGTGGCCATTAAAACTGAAATCTGTCAGCGGTGTTTCGAACTAATTAGGTACATCGGGGTCTTCAAAACAAGAATTTACTGTTCCCTTAAAGAATGTACTGTTCCCGTAGAGTCCGGGAACGGACTGGCAACGCTTCTGGGGTACTGGTTTTCATTGGTGACTGTGATCGCTTACCATCAGGTAGCTCGTGAGGGAACTCTTTCCATAAAATACTTCTTATCGAGGTTCCCGCTCTCCCTCCTCTAAGTCAGACGGAGCTCAAGAGTTCCAGTTAGCCGTTTTTGTATTTCGAGTTTCACCACATTAAAGACTAGTCAGATGCTCCCAAAATTGTGTAACTTGTGTTCTCGAAAAGGGCTCTATGAGGATTTCGATGACATTGGTTGTTCGGGGTGAAAAATCAATCGCACTAGGGCTCATCTCTTTTTTCAAACACCGAGAAAAGTAGTCTGAGATGAAATGTCTCTTATTCTCCTCATGGAAGCACAATAGTACAAGCTTTGCTGTTTTACGGTTGATAGGCGAGTAAGATGGTGGTAGAGACCCGGACGGATCTTGGATGAGGTCCACGATGTCTCACATTTTCTAATTCAGGTAACCGTGGTTCATAATATACTAGGTAGAGTCACCTACGCGACGCGAGTATGCTTGAGATGGCCAGCGCTGTTCATAGCAAAATTTCACGCAATTGAGTATTTAAATCCACACAATCTAAGGGTTGTCATGAGGTTGCAGTTAAAAGATTTACCCAGAAACCCTTAAGAAATTTAAGAGAAACATCCCAACAAACATTATGGCTGCAAATAGACCTTACTTTAGAACCTAAAGTGTTGTGAAGGTAGAGTAGTGGCGACAATTATAGTTTTTGACGACATAAGAGTGTTAGTAATAAAATATAACCCTTACAGTGACAAAGCAAGTTTATAACAGCAATGTATGGAGGTTAAACGCGTAGAGTAGCGATTATTTTCTCTATAATACAGACCAAAGCTTCTGTGTTATAGCTTTGAGCGAATCTTATTACTATAAGATCCATATAAGAAATTAACATTTACTATTAACTTCTAAAGTTCTAAGCAAGCTACCACAAACTCTTTCGGAGCACTGATAGTTGCACAAAAGAAGCAATTAACGCTACTAGCTCTAAAATGGTGTTCATTAAATCTTTTACAGCACCGAATTCCTAAAGGGATACAAAACTCCCTTGTATAACTTAGGGCGGAATAGAAGGGATATTTCTCCCTATTAATAGAACTTATAGTGTCAAATATAGCCTCCATGTTATTTAAGGTTGAATTATTGAGTTCGTTACCACTTTAGTAACTCTGCGGTCACGTAAGCATAAAATGGCGTCGCAACTCGCAAGTCGTGTCGTGAAGATGAGGGTTCCGTATGTTATAGAAGTGATATCGCAACTACAAGTTACGATATTTCCGAAGAGGACCGATGTTATTACTCATTGAGTAGTGATGATGAGCATAATCCGAGTGAATATATTCTTTTAAATCTTCATTTAAATGAAAAATTGAGGGCATGGGCAATTGAGAAAAATTTCAGCATTTTACAGTATTTAAGTATGTAGACAGACAGTAACGTGTAGGTATTCAAGTTACAAATCTTTTCAATTTGGCAAATCTATATAAATAAAAATGAATCTGTTCGTTAGTCTCGCTAAAACTCAAGAACGGGTGAACCGATTTGTCTAATTTTAGTCTTGAAATATTTGTGGAAGCCCAGGGTAGGTTTAAACGGTGAAAAAATACTGAAATTTAGAAGAAAAAAAAAACGGGGGCGAAGCCGCGGGCAACAGCTAGTCAAACAATAAAAACAATTTAGCACTCATTCAGCTAGGAGATACGTGTAGCTATTAGTTGTGCGGGCTAGGTAGTGGTTTTGGGAAACGACTACGGATCCCCAAATTCACGCGCCCACCATTTTTAGGTTATGAAGTTTATTAAAAACAGTAAAACATACGAAACGAAAAGCGAAGGTATTTATTTTCTAGTGCTCTAATACCAAAGTCACGTCACTTTTAAGGCAAAAGGCAAAATTTTATTACATATTTAGTAAAAAAATTATTTGCTCCATGTGAAGTAAAACATTTTTTTTTGATAAATACACAACAAAGAGTGGGCGCTTCAATTATTTGCTACTAATATATACACATATTCACAGTTTACTTTCCTTCGCAATGAAAATTACGCTTTAGCTTCCACTTACAATGCATTACAATTTTAGCATTTCACCTCCGCCATTTATTTTCGTAAACACAATGTGTTTTTGACAGGGGAAATATCATTCATGATTCATGAAACAACGTTATAAAAAAACTACCGCATAGCCGGTAATGCACAAAAAAAGGAAAAAATTATATCCTTAGGCGCTAAAATTTGCTATTGTAGATTTATTCTGCAACTCAAGGTGTTACAATTTACCTTACTGCCACCCTCTAACCGCTCAAACAGTAAGTAAGGCGCATCATAGATCTACTATACCCCTTACGGAGTTTATATTCATACATTTACTCCCTTTATAGCGCTCAAAGAGTCAGTAAGCAGCATGTGGCTCTACAATACCGCTTGAGGAGTCTCTAGTCGCTTAAATACTACTCATACAGCGCTTTAAGTCTCAGTTTGCGCTACTGTACCTCCACAATTGCTCTCCTATATCTCTTAAATTCACTCTGTAACTCCACTACATCGCCATAGTGGAACCTAAGAGCATAAGAGCTTGTGCCCAATCCAGGGGTATAGCAGAGTTATAGCGTGCTATAACTCCTATGTTATAGCACTATGTAATGACCTAAGGATCTTATGAGCTCTTTTATATTTCTATTATAACTCTTATATTAGCGCCTAATGTTAGTTGGGATAAAACTATCACAGACGAAACTCATAAACATCTCTAAGGGCGTAAAGCGAGGTCATAAATATAAAGTGAGACAAAGAAACCTGTCTTCATCTTACCCAGTCTGTCGATGGTCATTCAACACTCGAAAACAAATACAACTTTTTTGCAAGCTTTCTTAGAATCGAAATAAGTGATTACTTCCAGATGCGGGCTAGTCCGCGCGAGCGTGAGAAAGGGGCGGTCGGTGTGTTGAGGAGGACGTTCTAAATTTCGAAAGGACCAATCGCAGTGACACTCCTTTTTCAATAACCAATATTGGATAACTGGATTGAGGGAAGTTTGCCCCATAAAATATGATTCGGTGGCGAGTGGCAGCAACCCTGGGCACCCATACCGGTCATGTCTTACAGATTGACCTCCGACCTGGTTTGGCCAAACCATATTACATAATTAATGAATAATTATAAATTCATGGTAACAAGAGGGGGGGGGGGGGGGGGGGTCATTGGGCCCCACACTAAAAAGTACCCGTCCTTGGATGGTGGATAAGTAATACGCTTCGCACCGAAGGAGGTCAACTGTCCCTATAACCTGAGATGCCAGGGTCGGTCACCGGCGTAGGGAGTCCCCAAGTAAAGTCGACCCCATTTCATTTAATCGGTTATTTATTCAATGTGCCAAAGTTATAGGTAAGCGGATGGAATGGTTGACAGAATGGGTATTAGACCACTCCATCACAATGTGTAAAGGCCTCGAAATCACAAATAAGCTGCCTCCTAGATACTGAGATGTGTTCCAACTCTGCGACCCTTCTGGAAATAAATCTAAATGCCTACTCAATATACTCGATAAATACATAAATATATAGACGATCACAGCCGTACCATCACATGCTAAAATATCGATGGCTATCGGAGTAAATTCCAATCGTAATATTTATGACTATTACGGTACGATAGTGCTCTTCCATATGTATATTTCCAAGAACAAGCGAACTAGATATGCACATTTCATCGTCAATTCCATAAAATATAAAAGATTTTTGCTAAAAAAATAATTTTAAACACAGTATTCCTTGCTGACATTAGTTGATTATGGCGTTATTTATTATAGTTTTACAGGCTGTTAAAATATCACGTTATGAAGACCGCTGGAAGTGGGTCCAAATTCACTCGCAAGATTTGAACATAAATACTGTGTCTTAAACGGGGTTACTGGCCGAGCCTACCGTATTTTAAATTTCCGATCCTGCAACCCTACACCCAAACAATGGCATCAAAGATTACCACGATAATTGCATGAACTCATTTGAATGCCAATTTTTGATAAACTTAATCAACTTGTCTTTTAAAGCATTTTAATATATGACTAGCTTTTGCCCGCGGCTTCGCACGCGTGAACCATGAGTATTTCAAAGAAGCTAGCAATCAAGCAAGCGAACAACCAAACCTGCAAGCTTTCAAGCATGCATGCAAGCATGTAAGTATGCATGAAAGCAGGCATGAAAGCATGCAAGCAAGCGTGCAAGCAAGCATGCATGCAAGTAAGCACGCAAGCAATGCATGCAAGCAAGCATGCATGAAAGCAAGTATGCAATCAAGCATGCAAAGCAAGCCCCCGCATTGCCCCGCTACCTTGATTTTTCTAAAACTGTAAATATTGCAGGATTTTTATAAAACAAACCTAACCTAACCTATAGGGCTGTCCTAAAATATACCCTAAATAGCTTTTTTCCCGCGACTTCGTACGCGCTAAGATGTAAAACGAAAAAATACGTTTTTTCTCGTTCCCGTGGAAATTTTGGGGAGTGCTTTCGGAGTACACTTAAAGCCTTTAAAGAAACACACGTATTAAATGTTAAGTCTCTTTCTTCCGCTGTTTCGTCTGGAAACGTAAAATCCCGTTTTTTCCCGTCCCTGTGGGCCCCTACACTCCCGAATAAACCTACGTGACAAATTTCAACTTTCCCCTGCTTCCCGTTTTTCCCGTCCCCGTAAGAATTTCGCCAAATAGAGCATTTCCCGAAATTCTTACGGTAACAAAGAAGAAGAATTTTGGGAAATTATCTCATAATGCTCCCCTACACTCCCCAAGGAACCCACTTACAAAATTTCAGCTTTCTACGACCAGTAAAACGAAAAATCCTGTTTTTTTCCCGTTTCCGTGGGAATTTTGGAAAGTACTCTCTTAATGCTCCTCTACACTCCCGAAGCAACCTACATGCCGAATTTCAGCTTTCTGTAACCAGTAGGTAAAACGAAAAGTCCCGGTGTTTCCGTTCCCGTGGGAATTTCGGGAAATCCTTTTGTAGTGCTCCCCTACACACCCCAAAGGAACTTGAAGGCCAAATTTCAGTTTTATACGACCAGTAAAACGAAAAATCGATCCCGTAGAACTGAATATATAAATCCCGTTTTTTTCCTTATCCCGTGGAAATTTCCAAAAATCCTGAAATTAGTTTCTTAGTTTTGTAATCACCTACTTTTGTATCAAATTTGAAGAGTCTAGTTATTATAGTTACTGAGATAGCGTCACTCGGAATCGAATATATCATCATCATCATCATCATCTCAGCCATTACAAAGAATCGAATATATAATTCCCGTTTTTGCCTTATCCCGTGGGAGTTTCCAAAAATCCTTCCTTAGTGGATGCCTACATTGTATAAGGTATCTACGTGCAAAATTTCAAGTCTCTAAGTCTAGTGGTTTGGGCTGTGCGTTGATATATAGTTAAGTCAGTCAGTCAGTCAGTCAGTCAGGACTTTGAATTTTATATGTATAGATTTCCAAATATTTTAAGCATTGCGTATTGCATTGGTATTGCTTATCATATTTTTCCTCGAGGGATCTTTGTGACACTAAGTAGCATTTTAGTAAGAATGAGTGTGAAGAGGTAGAAAGTGACGGATCGAGTGTTCGACACTTGAGACGATATCTCAAATTCAGGGTACGATTTATGTCTCAGCATAAGTTGACACTTTCAAAAACAATGTTAAGTTGCTGATGAATTCTAAGAAATATAACTCGTAAATTCTTAAGTGTCAAACGCGGCGCGATATGAATGCCCCTTGAGCTATACGTAGAGTTATAATTATAAACAACGATATATGGTCACTACATAGTGTAAAACAAAGTCGCTTTCCGCTGTCTGTCTGTCCCTATGTATGCTTAGATCTTTAAAACTTCGCAACGGATTTTAATGCGGTTTTTTTAATGGATAAAGTGATTCAAGAGGAAGGTTTATATGTATAATTCTACGCAGACGAAGTCAATGAGTGGCTATTGGGAACGTGGGAAGTATGGTAGGAGTATAGAAAACGATCACAGCGCATGCCTTTGGAGAAATGTGCAACAATAGGGAAATCGACCCCTTATTTTTGCTGTTCACTGGACTTCAGGATTTAGTTAATATTATCTTTTTGGTGCATATATGCCATCAGTGTCAGGCTGTCGCTTAAACTTTTGAACGCCTACGTCAGCTATAGGTGTAAAAGTAATCATTACGTAAATGCGACAGTTTTAAACTAGCTTTACTATTATTGAGTTAAACTTGTTGTTTAAAAGAGTTTACTTGCATACAATTGTGTATCATGAATTAAATTATACTATCGGCGAAATAAGTGGTCGGTCAGTTTTCAACCGACTTCGTATCAAATTAAATTATCACTAAAGTTGAACTTTCAAGTTGACAGCCAGTCTTAAGGCTGGTTCACACGTATTAAGTCATCAAGTAGTTAACTAAATTTTTACTACATTTTGAAGCGACTTAATTTTAAGTAAGCGTTTACACGTTGAAAAATAAACAAAACTCTAATTTACTTGTTTACTTGTGTGCTTAGTTATTACTAATATTGTTTATACGTTTTAAGTCTACAAAGTTTAAATGTAAGTACAAAAGCAGCACTGTCTGATTTGCGGTTACAAAAACCTCGTTGTCTGTTTACAATGTTAAGCTCGTTTATGAAATGACGTCAGTTGTTTTCACATAGATTTAAGATAAAACACGCTGGAAGTATTAGGCTTGTGTTTCCAAATCGGTAGCGACATTTACTTACTCTGTTGAACTACGTTAAATTCGAGCTTAGGTAGTGGGGTTAGATTCCCGCCATAGCTTTACTTTTCGGATTTTTCTGTGTTCTAATTTTCAGTGTCGCTTAGAAATTTAATTTCTAACGGTGAAACCGTAAAATTAAACATAAAAAATCAAGAAGGAAAAATTCTTGATTCATTTGATAGTACTTAGGTAGAAACAAATTTAATATTCGCACGGTTGCAATCGCAATGAAACCACCATTTCGATCTATCAAACGGTATAATAATGGACAATGGCAGTAGAAAAGAATGGTGAATGTTATTGCGAGTTTGTCAAATAACGTTGTGGCCAGTTTTCCTTGGTTTTAACTTAAAAACTGTTACAGATAATAAATGGGACTGCAGCGACGGTGGTCTCGACTGGCTGGCGATGGAAAGAGACAACGGGACGATAAAGAGGACGATAGTGGATTACTATACGCTTGTGTGTCATCAGCAGCTGTATAGAGGAAAGCCGCTGCACAAAGTAATGGATATCATCAGGGTAAGAAAGATAATATTCAAACTTGAACCGGTAACCCGTATCTGTAAGTTATCACTTGAGCCACATATAACTGGGGTTGGAATGTAGGATATGTTTTCCATTACGTAAATTGAATAAGCGGTTCAATTACTCGTAAGTTAAAAAAATCATTGAGTAAAGACACTGAATAAAAATATATAATTACTGAAATAATGAGAAAACCTGTAGTATTCAGGTTTTAATAAACATAAAATTGTACGACATTTGACATTATAATACGGCGTAGTCTTGATTGACAATGACATGAAAGCAAGAGTAAAGATAGAGGCTGACGAGGAAGGAGGTTGCAGCTTTCAGCAAATAGATCATATCACGTCAATTACCATGATACTCAGACAAGTAATATTACAGCTTGAAAGGATATCCTGAGCTCACCATGATAAAGGGTCGCCTATCAAAGTCAAAGAAAGTCAAAGTAAGGCGCTTTAGTAAAGTGCATTTTAGAAGTACTTACACGTGTTTTTATTTTGTCTATGTCAGCGAAACGTTTACATTAGGAAACGTAGCTACCTAGCCTCTAACGACGTTATTTTTATAGAGATCATATTTCACTTTCGTAATCATAATAATCCATTAAAGTAACTAAATAGATGACACCGCAAAAAGTTGGTATGCGCTTAAATTTCTATATTAGTCCTTGTCATAACCATCAGAAAACACAGAGACGGAATGAGTGGGCTGACTTGCAAATTTTAATCGACGACCGATGATATTAGCATAACCCAGTTGTGACACGTTCTGCTTTGTAAGCATTATGCATAGTGCAAGTTAGCGTAAGAAAGATATTGTAAATTTAGATGACTCTTTCTATTTCATAAACAATTTATTCTAGTACCTATTTAAATAACACAGACCATCATATAAAGATGTGTCATACTCGAGCGTGTAAAAATAATATTATTTACGTTTTACGCGTAGATTTAAAGGTTTTTATATTTTTACTTTGGAAACACGTTTCTAAAAAACATGAAATAAGCACAAAGATATCTCCTTTTTACGAAATCATCTTAAATGTTTTCCCTTTGACTCCGTTATCAAACAGATGACAGTCTAGGAATATATTTCTTGGAAAATCGTGAGCTAACTTTTGCTCGACTTTGTCGTTGAACGGAAAGCAATTAAAACTAAATAATACATCTGCTCAGCTCAAACTAGAACTAGTTAAAGTTTAATAATGAAATTTGAATTCCCTTCCAAAGCCATCGCCATTAACTGGTCATTTTCAGAATGACTGCAATGAACTTGAATAGCCGTAATCTTTTTAATTGGTGTGGCGTTAATGTACTGTCGACTTTGTCTGTTGACTTGTGTACTCGTTGCAAACACTACATTCGTTGTACCTTCTTCGTATAGGTATAGAAATACGGAAGAATTGGCGCATTTTTATCTAATAAAGAACAGTTGCTTGTTGTTGGACTCTAACGGCGAACCATTTCATAATGTAATTAATTAAAAAAAATTGCCAATTAATTAAACTAAGCTTGGACCATATTGTCTAAAGTGTGGATGCTCGTAATCGTTTCGCCGTCTTTTTCTACCCTCTTGCTGATACCGTTTGATGGAAGGAAATGGTGAAGGCAATTGTGGTTCTGACGATGCCAACCGTGCAAAAAGCCACCCACCTTAGGGTTAAGGTAGGTAAAAAAAGTTGTGTAAGTTCTCCATCATTGCATCTGTCTCGTCTACTCTATGACAAGCTCTATGGTTCCTGAGGCGGTTTCACAAATATAGAGTTCTATTTTAAGGAACTTTACATTGATACAAACAAAAACCAACAAAGATTACTACTATCATATCATGATCTCAAGAATGGCTGAATTTATCCTTTAATCGTTTGTACAGTTTTATGCCATTTCTAACCGATAATTCCAGTTTATCTTTTATTTGAGAAACTATTAAAGACGAAACGAAGTTATCTGTTTAGTGCTAGGCAACATTAGATCACTTTCAACATGAAACTACCGTGAGACTTAATCATCATTACACATAAACGGATAACTCACGTATAAAAAGAGTGTTGAGTGTGTTGGTGTTGAGTGTTTGTGTCGCTACCGCCGGGGCGAGCGCTCTTGGAAAAAGGACTACGAAATAGTCCGAAACATGTCGAGCATCACTCGACTTTTTATACGTGAGTTATCCGTTTATGTGTAATGAACATTATTTAGATCAATTTGAAACAGGCATGCTAATTAGCTTCTAAAGAACGAAGATTGTACAAATTACACGCTGAGCTCATACTTTTGGTCCCGAGTACGTCCGAAGAACAAAATGACGTAATTTTGAACACAGAATTTTCTTTTCCATTGCCTTTTAATCAGGGCAGGCGGGTCCTCTAAAGAAAAGCTATAACCGTCTGACTCAAGAGGTATATCGGGTGCGTTGCTGGCCCTTTGAGAACAGAGTCGGCTTGTAAGCTAAGATCAGCTTTTGCCTTTTTAATTTTAAGGAGGGTTAAGGTAATTCAGAAGCTTACATCGTTATCGCGGGAGCAAGAACGATTCGACAGTACTGAAAGATTATGACAAATAGGCAGGAACAGACACTCAGTATTTGTTGAAATCGATACTTTTTGTACGATCGCAAATTAACAGTAAGTAGATAATTTAAATGAATTTTTGGTAATCTTTTACGAAAATCACATAGAATACAACAAGATGAAAATATACTTATATAAAATTAAACAAATTATTGGCTTATTTTATTATTCAAGTTGCCACTATGTTAACCTTGTAAGGCCAAATGTTAAATCCATATAGAGTTCTAGATTTTAAAGTACTGATATAATTTAAAGTAAGTAGGTAAATAAAAATTACATAAATGAAATTAATACAAATTAAACTATTAAATTAAAAACTAAACTAAAACTAATCTTAAAATTAAATTATTTAAAAAAGGAGAGGATTAATGTCAAATAGAATGTACATAGTAAGTTCAAATGAAAATGAACCTTTTGTCAGTGTAACAAAATAGTATTTCCTTAGTAGGTACAATTTTTTTTCGAAAACGGAACAAGGGACATTTGACATTATTATGGACAGAATTAGTTTCCAACTTCATTGTATGTTTATTTGCATATTTTTTGTATGGTGGGCCTCAAAAGGTTAATTTAGCTTTCACACAATGTAAGACATGTTAGTTAACCTTATCGAGCCAAAACTTAGTACTACTAGATAATAAATACCCTCTTAGAGGCTTAGAATGTGTAGGCAGAATATTCGGTTTATACTAAACAGATATTCTGTTTTATGTGTTCCTTAACAGATTTGTTTTATGTTCAGAAGGCATTTCTTCAGCTACCTATACAGATATATTTATTTATGATAATATCATCCTTGATGTCAAAACTTATTTCTCTGCAAATCTACGTCTTTTCTATATATACGAAGCTAATTACTCTAACCATATAATACTTCCATGCTGGTCTGGGAGCGAAGAAAAAACATAGAATGTACCAGTTGCTTCTCTACCAGCGCAGATGGTAAGACCCCATCGAGGGAATGGGCGAAAATCTTAATAATGATATTATAGGCGATGCGGCTAGCAACCCATCACTTATTTTGATTCCCCTTTCCACCTATACGCCCTTTAGATCTTGTTACATTAGGCTCTGCTAAACGTGGCCTTTAGATCTTGTTACATTAGGCTCTGTCTACCTCGTAAGGCATAATAACGTGATTTATGTATGTATGTATTTAATAATTGTTTGCACTGATATATTATTTTTAATGCCCACGTACAACTGTTACATGTGACCTTTTCATCAGCTATGAAACTTATTTTCGAAAGATAATCGAATTTATTAGCACCTTGATAATAATTTTCATTTGTAATTAGTCATTTTGTATTATTAATCAAATCACCGTTGACTGCGCTTGTTACATACGACGTTTATAATTCTAAGTAATCACGGCGTAAGCACCTGTATGCCTAGCACGAAAGCATACGAAAGTCGCGTCGCGCGCGAGATCGATTACCCATCTCTTTCTAAAACGAATAGTAAGAAAAAGACGGGCAATCTGACGCGACTTTTGTACGCTTTCGTGCTAGACGTACTGCCGGACCGCCCGCGATACCATCGATGCCGACACCACGGGAGCCGCCGCCGACTTCCACGAAGTGCAGACGCAGCATAAGGAGAGCTGCGGGAAGCTCATCGCGCGACCGTGCGACTCGGTCACTTTTGGTTCTCACATCGACCAATCGTCACCTATATCTTAGATTTAATTATTTTATTGTAATCTTTAATAATTGAAGTTAATTTAATAACTTTTGGTTCTCACATCGACCAATCGTCACCTATATCTTAGATTTAATTATTTTATTGCTTATTTTGTCTCAATATTTCCTTTTTAAAGACAAAGGGCTTTGTGCCCGGGCAACCACATCCAATTATATTTTATTATGTTTAGTACCTATCTATTTCTTACTTATTGTTATTTAATGCAATCACCCTATGGTCCCAACGGAAGACCAGCGCTGGCTGTAAGGCCAGCAAATGCTGAGTTGCGACCATTTTGTGACAATTTATTTGTTTTCTTTTAAGTGTGTTTAATTTATTTTATTTGATGTTTTGTGATTGACATAAATAAACTTTTTTCTTTCTTTCTTATTGTAATTATTTGAATTAAAGTTAATTTAATAATTTTAGTCTTTTTAAAGTCCTCCGGCCGTAGCCTTCGTAACTCGCTACGCTTATCTGTGTTGTTGTTCAGACGGTGCGTCACACCTGCCCCGAGCCGTGCTCGTGCGCGATGACGCACGTGGTGTCGGACCCGCAGGGCGCTCTGATCCCGCTCATCACAGCTGACTGCGCCGCGCAGAGTCTCACAGCGCCACCGGAGACCCTACCACCGAGCACCACCACCGTCAGACTTGAGGGCAACAAGGTAACATGGTACGATTTTTCAGATGTTGAAATAGTATTAGCTATTAATCCAGTCAATGCAGTTATTCAGACATAGGCATAGCATAGTGGGACACCTGAATGAGCATCACCACATTATCATAATATGCCACACTGGTTACAAATATTATTCAAATAATAATCACGCATGGTGCGAAAGAAATAGCATGATTCCGATGATTTATGGTCTGAGTCGCCACTTGGTTTTGCGGATACTATAGTAAATGTTCTGCTCAAACCGTTGACCTAAAGCAGAAAGCATAGAGTTCCCCTTGATGTTGTAAAAAAGAAACAAGCACGGATTTTGCTAAACTCTCACGGGATAAAGAGTCCGACGTGGAGCTACGGGCGTAAGCTTTGAAGACGATATTAGTTTTATACATACATAGATACACGAATCACCTCTTTATCCTTTGTGGCGTAGACAGAGCCTACCAGGTAGACGTATTGACTTTATTTTGTAGGACTTGTTCGTTCGCGCATAGATAAAGGAGAGCTGCTAGGTATTGTTATATTGATTGGGATTTTTGAAACTGTTCAGAATCTCGTACTGTCTCGCACAATTCACGCGAAATTTAAACTACTGTGAAACGGGGTGAGAAGGGGTTGCGGGGGAAAAGGGATGGAACTAATATTTTGTGTTTTCACTTTCTACTTAACATTTCTGGCTTGGCTTGCTCTAAAAGTTGTTCGGTTATATTTTTAGACATATTATACATATTATCTCCTTTTTACTGGTAATTTGCTTTTTGCTTTTCCTAGTATTTTTTTTATTTGTTTCTATCCCTTCCGGCCCCACTATTTGCTAGCTGGGATTTACTTATATATTAGTGTTTATTGCTTAAACTATGAAACTAAATGACAGGTGAAAAACTTAAGTAAATGACCAGGGGACATACCATGACGTTTTAATGCGATTCAATTCCAATGCAGTTCAGGTTTTAGCTGTCGTTTTTAGTATAGATCTGACAGCGAGCGAACCTAAACTGAATCGAAATTGAATTGCATTCAGACGTCATGGTAAGGCCCCCGTTGTATGTAGTATAATAGTGTACAGAACTGATATGGGACTTAAGTCATTTTTCTAATCGCACACATTACTCACACATACAACAGGTCATTTACTTAAGTTTTTCAACCTTATCGTCGGTTTCTGCATTTTCCTCAACAGTCAACCGTTTGCTCGCAGACAATACACTGAGTCAATTGTTTCGATATTTGTCGTAAGTTGACGTTGGCATTAACAAATATAGAGACATCTCTGTCTCCGATTAATGCCTGTGAGCAAACAGGTCAAGATATGATTGTCCAACGCAATTATTGAAGCTAATAAAAATTCTTGACTTCCACGCAATCCACTGGAAAACTCTATTACCGAGATTCCTATTCATTCCTTTACACATAAATAAGAAGTATTTTACTTTTTCTCTCCTACGAAAAAAACCTCTATTGTTAGGTATTATAATAATATTATAGCTGCCGAGTCGCCCTTACCTTCATTAAATATGTGACCCGACTCATGAATATTAAACCCAATCGGATTTCTTTGTTAATAATGATACGTACCTACGTTAAATAATCAACAAAGAGATACGATTCTTAAAAAGTACAAAGGATCTCTCTCGAGAACACAAAGAAGGATTTTAAGATAGATGACTATTTATTATACCTAAATGTACCTTTATAATGTATGTGTATAGATGTTAATAATAATACAGATGGACAGGTCAATACTTAGGCATTTATTATTGCATGATTTTTTTGTGAAAAGAATTTTCATGACTCATAAAAAATGATTACAGCTGTTAAATAATAATAAAGAAAGCGAAAATCGGTTCGTCCTTGTTAGACGGCTTCCTTCCTTTTACAAGGAAAAATGTTTTGTAAAGAGTCAGCATTTTTATGTTTTATGGGATGATAAAATTACTCTGTGATACAAGCTTGAAATTGACGAAAGTGTTTAGTTATAACTGTTATAAGTAATTAAGACCTTTCACTGTATAGTCTAATAAAATGCATTAAATTGCGTATGCCATACTGTTTGTATATATAACTGCCACCTTAACATCTATTTTAAAGGATGGGATAAGTATACTTAAGAAATATATGAAATATTAGAAACAACGACGATTAATGATGACTTAAAAGCTCGTGCAAATTCCAACAAAGTAAAAATAAATGTCTACATAAATGGTACGTGCTTCTCTTTCATCTCAAGGATTAGAAACAAAACGGGGTTTGAAACATAGAACCTTTTAATAAAATGCCTGAATAATTGAATTGGCTGCGGAACACTCGTAAATGATCAGTTTCAAGGTGTCTTATTTTAATTAAAACTTATTCTCACTTAAAATTCACGTTTATCAAAGGCTTCATCATTTTGTACTCCTTTTAATTTAAAAAGTCCTAAGTCTATTTTTGGGGGATCAAATTACTCAAACTAGTGTTCAAGAACCGTTTAACCTAAAATTACTTTGTGTATAACTACTGCGAAAGTCTTCAAAATAAAAAAAATAATAAAACACAGCATCTTACTAAACATCTGTAAAAAATACACAGAGCAGATTGTTCTTTTTCAAAATATGTATTCTAAATACTGCGTAGATCAAAAATTTTCTCTCAATTTTATCATTCCATCAACTAGCTTATGCCCGCGACTTCGCCTGCGTAGAATTATACATATAAAGGTCTTGAATCACTCTACCTATAAAAGAACCCGCATATATAATATACTTACATAGGGATAGACAGCGGAAAGCGACTTTGTTTTCTAATATGTAGTGAAGTGATTTAATAAACATGTTACCATGTTTTCGTTTTTATATAAAACAAACAATCAAAGTAATCAAACCTACTACTACTTACCAACTTTTTCAGAGGAATGCACAATATTATAAAGAGAAAAATCGCTAAGTCAATCTTCATTTTACAAATAATTACCCTCATCCTCAGTACGTTACGTAGGTACTTACTTAATCGAAGCTTTTAAATAACGCCCCAATTCTTTTGTTCTGTGCAGATTGATTCAATAAGAATGATGATACAAAACCCTCACTACAAGAAGCTGGCTGATCTGCACTTGGACAACAACAGCATTTCGACAGTGAAAGAGCTGGAGGGATCCGAATGGTTCAACACGTTTAGAGTCCTCAGTCTAAGAGGGAATTTGCTTAAACAGGTAAACGGCTAACCTTACTAATAGGGTACAGATCTGTTCACATACGAAAACGCTGTCGAATCGAAACGAATCGTATACATGCCCTTATAAAACGCCTATGTGTGTGTAACGCATCCTCAGTCGCTGGCGGTACACACCAAGATACCTTTTCAGCACGAGCTTTACACCACTTTTTTATGCGACATACGAAGAAAAAAAAGAAGAAAGGAGCGTAGCTTTCTAAGTGAACAGATCTGTAACACTTCTAGATTACATTCATAATCGTATTTGTTTGCAAGTCATTTCTGCGAATATTCCCTTGAAGTGTTCTGTACCACTGAACGTTAACGCACGACCTAAGTTGACACTTAATTTCGTATAATGTCTGCTAACAGTGGGTCAATTTGAAATTATTTCCTGATCACAGCGATTATTTTACGGATGAAGTTCGTTTAGAAAATGACTTCCCTGGGCCGACTTCGCTAAAGCAAATATGTATGTTACAGCATGGCCTAGCCATAGCTTGTATTTTGAATACGGATGCCAAATAAAAAGCGTTAATATTAGGTACTCAATTCATGCGCTATTTTTAATGAAACAAAATCAGTAGCTTGATAATTATTATCTTCTCGGTATCCTCAGAGCAAATCCAATAATTATATAATCTTACATTAGTTCTGTTTGGTCAAGTGGAAGGGATACTAGATGCCTCGATACACACTAATAACCAATTTTGATACCAAAACATCGAATAATACAACCCAACGAGGCAATTCATATATTGGAAGTCATGAAACGAGACGATTTAAAAACTGTTTTTATATTGAAAACGTATTCTTACTTCTAATTCGTTTCCTGTGTTGTTTCATTTACTGTAGTTTCATTTCCATTCATGCAGCAACCAGTCTCTGGTAGTCCCCCTATTTACAACCGCCACCAGCCCGACCAGCACGAGAGCGCGCGATATTCGCGTCGCGCGCGATTTAGACTACCCGTCTCTTTCTAGAACGAACAGTAAGAAAAAGACGGGCAATTTATCTCGCGCGCGATGCGTCTATTGTGGGCTTCGTGCTAGATGTATAGGCCCCTATTAAATAAACCTGAGAGGCGACAGCTGACTGTGACATTTCGGTAAACATTTACCCCGTTATAACAAACAGAACCTCTCATTCCGAATTGTCGTAGTCACTTATCGCCTGTCACGTTTATGAAGTGGGGGCCTGACACATCGGAGCTGCATTGCACAGAAATAACGTAATCTCAACGTAAGTTCATGTTCATAACCAAACAGATTTATAAGGCCATTGTGAGCAGGTTGTTGGAAGGGAAAGGCCTAGATGGATGGATGTGACTAATTTGGGGCTGTTTTGACTGAGGTCAGGTAAGATCAGGTTTGACCGATGAACATGTATGAAGAGATTGATGAATGTGAATGAAGCGAAAGGGTATGTCACGATCGTCGCAAATGGAGCAAAGTAGTCTGCTTACCCCTATGAGAAAGAGGTGTAACGGCATGTATGCATCCATGTTCATGTATTCCTAAATATCTGCTATGTCAGTCGAAATCAATTTAGACTATATAATTATGTAATTTAGTCAGTTGAGTTGATCCCTTTTTTGATGGCGATGAAACTACATCACGCCGTCACCGGCATTCTCCATTATTCGGTCATTAAATTCAGGGATAATAGCTTACACCTTTGTCCGCGAACATATTTAATCCCGGACATAATCCAACTAAAAGGTCCTGTGGGCTATTTGAATTTCTGTTATCGTGCCACTACCCAAGTTTACGTGGGATAATGACCATGTATAACGATGCCTTAATAAGGTCAAGTAGTTCAGGATCACATTGATGTTAAAAATAAAATAATAGGTAGGATACTTAGTTTCTGCTTGTAAAACCCCGAGACCGATGGGTACCCGAAACCGACGAGCATGTATGAAGAGATTAATGAGTGTGGATGAAGCGAAAGAAGAATGTCAGTATCGTAGCAAGTTTCTATCCGTCTCTATCTTTTGAAAACTTTCTCCATTTAGACTAAAATAAGTTCCAATCGTTTGGCCATCTCCTTTTCCCACCTGACAGCGGAAAGCGACTTTGTTTTATACTTTGTAGTGAAGTCAGGGTCCAGGGGTCTATCATTCATTTATTATACCTAATTCTATATCGAATGGACGATACAGAGTGGTTTTTGAATCAGAATACCAAAAATCTATTTACCTACCGGTATAAGAGGCCTAAGTTAAATTCTGCTTTAACCTTAACACGTTTTTGTAGATATTTCGAGAAAATGAGCAAATCGGGAGCGCGGTAGCTTTTTCTTAAGGAAGGAAGTATACAGGATAATGTAATACCCATTAAAGGGATGGATTTCGAGGAATAAGGGGAAAAGGTTTAGGGGCAAAGCCAGTGAAAAGCACGCAAATTTTCGCCAATCTCTGTAGCCTTTTTTACATTTCAGACTATTAAATTAGACCGTGCCTTTAGATTTTGTTGCCTTAGCCTCTGTCTACTCTGTGGATATAAACGAAATTCATGTACTCTTCTAAGTGATTCATCATCATCATGATTAGGTTAGGTTAAGTTAAACAAAATCGGAATCAACGTTCCCATACCTTATTACAGATACCAGTGTACGCGTTTGACAAAGCTTTCCAAAGCAACAACAACATAATGCACGTGTTCCTGGGACACAACCCCTGGCGCTGCGACTGTCACTTCATACCGCGCTTCCAAGCGCTGCTGCTGAAGTACAAGCGCGTCATACGAGACCTGACGGATATACGCTGTTCTAAGTCTCAAGACAAAACCATATCGTTGGTTCAGGTAACTATACTCTAATGCTAAGAGACAACTGTATCATGTACGTATCCTTAGGACATCATCATCCTCAGCCTATATACGTGCCACTGCTGGCCACAGGCCAGTGACGTGCAGTGGGGGGTCGTCAGGTTAAGGCAGCGGGAAGGTGTCGCAACACAATTTGTATGCGCTGCCTACTGTATAGTTATCACGCGGGCCCAGTGTGGATTAGGAACTTCACACCATTGAGTTTCCTCACGAAGTTTTCCTTTGCCAAGAAGCTCATAGTAAATTTCAAATGTAATTTCGCACATAAACTCAGCCGTGCGAACCCGGGATTCGAACCAGCGACCCTCTGCTTGATAGCCCTCAGATCAAAGCATCGGGCTACAATGGCTTTTCGCGGTCCTTAATACATACCCGGGCCCATAAGTACCTATAGTAGGTACCATTCCCGACGACGCCCACCGTGGTTCTTTTTGCTATGTTGTTAAAGGTTAATTATGATAAATTCACGTGTCTTCGAGGCTCGCACTCACACAGCCACAGCTTTGCAACGGTCACATCATGACATCAAAATACACTTCTAGGAAGTACCTATTGCTGGTGTAGAAGATCAGGTGCGGTCATGTCATAAATTCAAAAAGTCACCGTTAAATTACATGGTTTTTAAAGACCCATTCCGCTTATTACAGTAGCAGGCCTAATTAGCCACCTTGATCATAAAAGAAGCATATCGGTTTTGATTTGGTATGCGTTTGTTGAAACGTAATATATTTTGACATCATTGTAATATGTAAACGTGTGCTTTACGTACACACATCACTCGGTGATGAAATGGCAGGAAAGGTGTAATGTAATAAAAACTAAAAAGTTCGTAATCTGCTCTGTGGTCCACACAATATTTATATGGCCTATAAAGTCAGATGCTCCAAGTTTCAAGATAAAATTATACCGCTAGTTCAGGTAACGCTATAATTTCCATAACAATTTGCTGTTCTATTAAATTTCAATGACTTTAGTTCTACGAATTTTCTCATTCTTAATTTTATCACGTAGGGAAACTCCAAGCAATTTCCGCAGGAGATTTTTTGTACTATCAGCACAACACCACTACCGTTCTATTACAGGAAGTTCGGTACCTACGACGTGACCAAATTAACTTTAGGTTGAATGATAACTTTAATATATACAAGGTAAATTCGTGAAGAAAGTAACTTCGAACATATCCTGAAGCTCTGAGTTTAATCTGGGCTGTTAAATCCTCTTAGGATGCCGCCTACGAGTGATTTTAGTACAATTATCTCAATTTTGTATAAGATTTTCAGATCTGCTCGAACGCTTTTAATCTTGCCGTCTCAGACAATCACTCTCGTTATCCGTTGAATAAGAATCCTGTCCCATTTTGTATGTATGTCCATTGTGTCCATACATAGGTACATACATATATCACGTCTTTATCCGTTACGGGGTAGACAGAGCTTAAAGTAACAAAACCTTAAGGCCACGTTTAGCATGATTAAGAGCGAATAGATGGAAAGGTAAATCAAAATAGTGATGGGTTGCTAGCCGCATCGCCTATAACACGATAATAAGACGTTGGAAACATAATCCCCTCTGGCTTAAATTAGACCAAATTTTTGTCTGAATGCGTTTGAAAAGGCCGATTTTGCGCTTACTTAGTCTTTTGAGTAAGTAGGTTTAAAATCTAGTTTTGTGATGTTACTTTAATGTAAATTTCGCACCCTTCGTGGAAGAAAGACGTAAGTCCTATTGACTTACAATGGGACTTACGTCTTTCTTCCACGAAGGGTGCGATTTGTATTTCAATTATTAATATCACGAGATACCTGGGGCGTATTAACGGGTTTTAACCTTTCATATAATTGTATGTTATAATGTAACATTACAAGGAGATGAAAACATCCTTTAATATGTAATTAACACGTTAGGCTATGGAGATTCCTTGTGCTATTACGTCAAAATTTAACATTCTACCTTATCCCTTCAAGCACGCACTTAACACGATGTTTCCTGACATAGCTAACAGATTTTGAGTTGAAGTGAATAATTACTCTTATTCCTACACAGCTATATAATTTAGAGATTGAAAGAAAATTAGTGAATTAACGAATGCCTTCCTTTTTCTACGTCGCCAACGTACCCATATACCATCCATTGCTTATGAAATAAAAATAAAATGCGGAGCTATATATTTATTTTACTTACACATTTCTTTTACACGACCGAACTAAGCAGCTCTGTCGAGGCGCTGTCACATTTTATGAGTTTTTATTTAACTCCATTTCGTATTTTTTTTTTACTACGAACTAACCAGTGATTGACCCCTATCTCACTTGGTGGAAGGTGCAGATGAGGCCAAAGCTGTAACTCACTGGTTATTTATTTGCTTCAAACCTTGCAAGTGAATTTTGACTTAATTCCTGTGATCAAGATTTGAGTACATTTACAGAGTAACTTAACTTCAAATTCAACTTTTTGTCTATGGCATTCGGCCGCTTTAGATAAGTACTCGCTGCTGCCAATAACTCCTAAATAGAGTAACAAAATAAATCATGCAACAATCAAGTACTTTCATTAAAAAGAAACTAGTGTTAAAACGATTTCTACAGCGAAAAACTTGTTAAATCATAAATCCCCTTATTCATACGAAATTACAGTCCTATTGCGGATGATGATACGTGTTGTCTGCTGCTTCTGATATAGGTAAATGTTTGATCACCCGAAGCCTTTACTAAGAAGGGAAACTAAATCACTACATAGTATAAAACAAAGTCGCTTTTTCTGTCCCCAAATCCGTATGTATGCTTATATCTTCAAAACTACACAACGGATTTTGATGCGGGTTTTTTTAATAGATAGAGTGATTCAAGAGGAAGGTTTGTATGTATAATACATGCATAATATACCGTGCGAAGCCGGGGCGGGTCGCTAGTTATCTATAATGTCAAGAAGACTTGTACTTACGAGGATGCCGTATCTAGTAGGTATGCATGTATCTAGTGACGAATGTTGAAAAAGTAAATGTCCTATCGAATCAAATAAACATTCGGAATTTATCGTAAAATAGAATCAAGAATAATTTCTTGCTATGCGACCTAGTTAATGATAATTAGCACGTTTGTAATCACATGCAATTCTTCCATGCTAGTCTGGGAGTAAAGAAAAAACATAGAGCGCACCAGTTGCTTCTCTTGCCGCGCTGATGGTAAAAGCCCATCGAGGGAATGGACGAAAATCTTAGGAATCATATTATAGGCGATGCGGCTAGCAACCCATCACTATTTTGATTCCCCTTTGCACCTATACGCCCACAATCATGCTAAACGTGGCCTTTAGGTCTTGTTACCTTGGGCTCTGTCTACCCCGTAAGGGATTAAGACGTGATTTATGTATGTTTGTATGTATGTTGTAATCACATTAATTTATGTTTTTCCTGTACGAGTACGTTACGAGGAGTAAATTCGGTAGAGTCGGGATATGATAGGTAATAATATCAAATTGGGAATTATGACTTCAATTAAGCCCTTTCAAACTGTGTTCCATCTTAATTCTTTTATCGAAGTATTAGGTAATCGCGAGGCAATATGTAAATATCAAGGACAGGTTTGATAACTTACTTCCATTGAAGGTGAATGTTACGCGTAAATAATGAAGCTCCCGCCATTTCTAAGACTCTTTTGTGAAGACGACGTTTATTGTTGAACGAAATATACTATCAAATGAATCAAGAATTTTACGTCTTGATATTTTATGTTTATTTTTACGGTTTTAAACGTTAGAAATTAAATTTCTAAACGACATTGAAAATTAGAAGACAGAAAAATGCGAAAAGTAAAGCTACGGGCCGGGAATTGAACCCGGATCCTCATCATTCCGTGATTTGTGCTATACCTACCGCTACACCACCCATAGCAGGCAAATCAATATTAGTTCCATGAGCAGCAGGCAACCAAAAAATTGCATTTTATTAATATTTCATTAGGAATGTAAAGCTACTAAAGGGAAGACGGTTAAAATGGCAACCTTTTCCGGATACCGAACGGTTGTCTATTTTTACTGTACTTCGATTTCTTTATTAAAAATCGAGTAGTCTGTTTAGTAGTGTTTTTGACAATAAAATAATCATACACAACAACTGGAGGCGCATTAATTAAAAGAAAAAAAGATGCTAGTTGAAGGCCAAAAAGACTCAACTGCCAGAGGAAATAATTCGTTTATAAAAGCCTAAAATTTGCTATGTAGGCGTTTTCGGGGGCGAAAAATCGATTTATGTAGATAGTTTTATTATATTACAAGTACGTCTGGAAATAATTGAGAAAGTTAAAAAATATGGAGTCTATTACACCTACCTTTGATGTTTAGACAATGGCTGCCCTAAGTGAGTAGTTTCACAATATGGCAATTGAAACATCTAATAGTGTATACGAGTAATAAATAATTATTTAGTTTCTCAGAAAGGCTTTAATAGACTTGAATACCTATTTTAGTTGAGATGTTGTCTTTAGAATCAGAGCTCTCCGAAAGCTCTTGAAAGAGCGGCCTCTCATAACAATTTTCAAACACACTAAAATATTAAAAAAAAATACATAACGAATTTAATACAGAATTAAGTAGTTATCAAACGTTCTTGATGAAATTTGACGGGTCGCTATATAGCGGTAGTTAGAAGGGATCGTATACGAGCTTGTTTTAATTTAATGGAAATACCTTGTACATCTCATTTCAGCCGAAATGTGAAGGAATGCTTATAATTACATTAAAGTGAATCAATAAGACGCTTGCGACGTGTAAGTTACCTAAATCTTTTTACTTTACTAACGTGAAAATAGTGTATAACGCGTAACAATTGCTTGGTAGTAAAAAAATTTAAAACGATGCCAAATCAGAACAACAATATTAACAAAGTTTTTCGGGGTGCAAGTCGGGTTACCTCCGCGTGTGATCGAGAGCTGCGGTTCGTTTTTGGATCCGTCCAAGGGGAAGTGCAGTGCTTGTTTCGGTGCACCCTGGGCACCGGTTAATGATTTCCTGGCGGTCTCCGTACAACTATGTTTATAGCGGGTGGTAGGGCCTTGTGCAAGGTCCGTCCGGATCGCTACCACCATCTTACTCGCTAATCCTGCCGCTAAGTAGTAGTGCTTCCACTGCTGTGTTCCGGTGTGGAGAGTAAGACAGCCGGGGAAATTACGGGCACAAGAGGCATTTCGTCTTAGTCCTCTAGGTTGGCAACGCATCTGAAATCCCTCCGGGGTTGCGGGTGTCTATGGGCAGTGGTGATCACTTCTTCTTCTTCTTCTTCAGCGTGTAGACGCCCACCATTGGGCATACGCCTCTCCAATCCGTCTCCATCCCGAACGGTTGCCCGTTTCCCTCTTCCAGACTGGTCCTGCTGTCTCCCTTATGTCATCGGACCATCGGGCAGGTGGTCTGCCTACACTTCTTCTGCCTAGCCGGGGTCTCCAGTCCAGAACTCGCTTGCTCCACCGCTCGTCGTGTCGTCGGCACACATGGCCGGCCCACGCCCACTTTAGCTTGGCGACTCTGTGCCCCACGTCGACCACTTTCGTGCGATTTCTGATGAGCTCGTTCCGGACTCGGTCCCGCAGCGTTATGCCGAGCATGGCTCGCTCCATGTTGCGCTGCGTCACCTTGAGCTCGTGGATCATCCCAGCAGTCAGTGTCCATGTCTCACAAGCATACGTCATAGCCGGTAGTACGCACTGGTTAAAAACTTTTGTTTTGAGCGATTGGGGAATTTTTTTAGACTTCAGCACAAAGCTCAGCTTTCCAAAGGCTGCCCATCCCAATTGCTTCCTTCGCCTTATCTCCGTCATCATTGAGTCCCGGCCTAGCTTTATCACCTGTCCCAGGTACGTGTACTCCTGCACCTGCTCCAGCGGTTGCCCATTTAATGAAATGGGATTCAGTGCGAGATCGGTTGTTGCCATAACCTTTGTCTTCTCCATATTCATTTTGAAACCCGTTTGCAGGGACGCTCGATGTAGTTGCCCCAGCATGTCTTGCAGGTCTTCGGCACATTCCGCAACAATGACTATATCATAAGCATAGCGCAGGTGATTTAGGTACACGCCGTCTACATTTATTCCCTTGCCACTCCAGTCCAGTGACTTGAATATATCCTCCATAGCGTTGGTGAATAGCTTAGGGGATATAACATCTCCTTGTCGGACTCCTCTCTGGACTGCAATGGGGCTTGTTGGTTCTTTCAGCTGTACGGTCATTGTCGCCGCCCTGTACAAGCTCTTCAAGATCTGTATATACCGGTAGTCTATGTGACAACGATGCAGAGATTCGGTGACTGCCCAGTGTTCAATGGAGTCGAAAGCTTTTTCATAATCGACATAGGCTAGATAAAGAGGCCTGTTGTACTCTTCGGACTTTTGGATTACTTGCCGAAGTGTAAAGATGTGGTCGATTGTTCCAAAACCCTTCCTGAAGCCTGCCTGTTCCCTGGGTTGATGTTCATCCAGTCTTCGTGTCATACGTGTAGTCAGGATTCTGGAGAACACTTTGTACACCTGGCTTAACAGTGAGATGGGCCGATAATTCTTGAGGAGGGTCTTATCACCCTTCTTATGAAAGAGCACAACGATGCTGTTTGTCCACTCCCTTGGAACTTCGCCAGTAAACAAGACCTCATTGAACAGAAGCCTTAACTCCTTTATGACAGCTCTGCCTCCAGCTTTCAGCAATTCCACGGTAATGCCATCCTCTCCCGGAGCCTTGAACTTCTTGAGTTGCTTTAATGACTGCTTCACCTCATATGTACTTATTTCCGGGATATCTTCCGTGTAGTGTCGCTTGATTGGCGCACGCTTATCATTACGCTCAACAGAAACAGGCTGCGGTGTGACGGTTGAGTACAGATCGCCGTAGAATTCTTCTGTGATTTTTTTAATCTCCAAGATATTAGTTGTCGGGTTGCCACTGCTATCTCTCAGGGTGTTTAACTCGTTTCCTCCGCTGATTCGCTGGAACACTTTAAAACCCCGATTTTTCTCTATGAGCTCCTGGATCTTTAGGGTGTTCTTTTTACGGATTTCACGCTTGAGAGTCTTGTGAATTTTCATATTCAGCTGTCGGTGTGCATCGCCGTTGAAGTCATCGGCTGCTACCTTACGACGTTCAAGCATCATGTCACTAACGTTCCCCGGAAACCACGCTGAGGCTTTTGTCACTCTTGCAAACTGTTCTTTCGCTGTGTCCGTCAATACCTTTGTAAAGCGCCTGTATTTCATCTGGAGGTCGTCTTCGAAGTGTTCGATCGCTGTTCTTCTTAAGGATTCTTCAAGAGATTTCTCAAACTTTCCGTTGACGCCAAACGGGATATCCAGCCTGCCCAGGTTCTTCCTTACGAGTTTCGCTCTTTCCAGCTTCGTGTTCAGCACAATCGTTCCTCGGACAAGTCTATGATCGCTGCCAGTTTGGAATCGATTGAGCACAGTGACATCTGTTACAATGTGCTTACTGTTGGATATTATATGATCTATCTCGTTTTTCACATTTCCTCCAGGGCTAACCCATGTCCACTTCCTTTTGGGCTTCTTCTGGAAGTACGAGTTCATGGCAAACAGGTTGTTTGCTACGAGATAGTTCAGCAGCATTTCTCCACGTGAGTTCCGATTGCCTATTCCGTGAGGCCCCACGTTTGTTTCCAGCTCCCGTCTTGTCCCTATCTTAGCATTAAAGTCACCCATGATTATAATGTAGTGTGAGTGTCCTTTTCTAATCGCTTCGGATATGTCTTCATAGAACAACTCTACGTCTTCATCGCTATGTGAGCTTGTTGGTGCGTAAACCTGGATGACTTTAAGGGAGTACTTTTTGTTTAAACGTATGACAGTATAGGCTACGCGAGACGACACGCTACCAAGTTCGGTTATGTGTTTCACAAGGTTGCGCTTTACTATAAATCCCACGCCGCCATAAGATGTGTTTTCCTCACCTCTGTAGTAAAACAGGTCTCCCGACTGGAGCTTTATGGAGCCTTCCCCCTGACGTCTGGTTTCGCTCAGTCCGACTATGTCGTAGTTTATCAGTCCTAATTCTTCCTGCAGCTCTACCAATCTTGCTTCCTCTCTCAGAGTCCTTACATTATATGTCGCCAGGGTCAGTTTTGTTTGGCAGCCGGATCGTACCCAGGGATTCTTCGCACCCCCTGCCCCGCCGTTACCGTAGCTGCTGCCGTGGCTCGGGCTAGCGGGGCTGCTGGGGACTGGGGGCCGTGGTAAAGGTGTACTATTCATGATTGGAGGTACTTAGCCCGATACCCGCCACGTCGGCCACACGTCTTGGCGGGCTCCACATTTTTAGAAAATATTTCCACTTTCTAGGCTTGTGGCAACTTATTTGGGTTACTTAACCGCCGCCCTTGCTCGGCGTTGTCTTCCGATTGGCACCACCCAGGGGACACGTGTAGGGATTCTTAGGGTACCTCCTACGGACGTGGAAGACGGCCATCCCCCAATCACTTACCTGATCACTTACCATCAGGTGACCCACTTGTTCGTTTGCCTTCCTATTCATATAAAAAAAAAAAAAAAAAAAAAACGTTGCCGACATTTTTGTCACAAGATTTTTGAATACTGTATTTATAACTTTGACATTGGCGAAATCATCGCGTCGATCGATGTTTTGAACCCATCAGTGTTTTGATTTCCCTTTCCATTTATACGCCCTTAATCATACTAAACGTGGCCTTTAGGTCTTGTTACCTTAAGCTCTGTCAAGGTAATAAAGACGTGATATAAGTATGTATGTATGTATTACTGTTCAGTTCAGTTATAATTACGTAGATACATTGTAGTTATTATAATCATGCAAAAATTAGAGCAAATTGCCCTGTACGACAAGACTACGCGCGATCGCCGGCGCGAAGAGCGTTTTCAAAGAAAGAGAAAGAAAGTGTCGCATACTAATTTTCGCTGTTGATTTTGTTACCTCTACTCCTTTACCACAATGATAGCAAAGTAACAAAACGATTGGGGCAACACTTTTTCACATACGAGATTATTAAGTATCGATTTTGATTACAAATACCTACCTTGATGAGTCGCTCAGGAATAAAATACTGAAGTTCAGTTATACTTTCCCAGTGGGTCCCACTGAAAAACAGCGTTGCGGCTTGCCGCAACATTATGCTGAGTGGGGTCCACTTTACACCATATCGGTGCTATTCCTTTGTATATTGTATTTGTCCTTGTTTTATGTCTACGTGTATCGAATGTGTGTAAATAAATGTTTCTCTCTCTCTCTCTTTCTATTTCTTCTTGCATACAAGTTACACGAGTTAATTCCCGAAAGCGACTGCCCTAGCGCGTCCCGCAACCCGGGAGCGATATGAGCTGACGCGGCTAAACTGTCCCTACAATATTCCCCCCTTATTTATTTTTGACACAAAAAAAAGCCTACATACTGTCCCTACATACATTAATCAAAATTTCCAAACTCTGAGACAATAATATATGGTGCCACTTTTTCGAAACTCAGTTATTTTTAGTTCAGACTTTTAGCTAACAGACTGTGCCTTCACTTGTTTCAGATCAGCACGCTGCCATTGGGGAACGTCTGTACAAGCGGCGTCGAGATGCCAATAAGCCCTATAAACATAGTCAATCTAAGTCTAGCCACAATTCTCTTTATAGTGATCGGCAGATTTCTGTACGACTGGCACAGTTTTAAAAGCACGGGGAAATTACCTTGGATATCCTCCATATTGCCTTAGGAAATAAGTTAATCAGGTTAATTGATCGTTATGTGCTATGGTGTTTTATGAATGGCATCGTGAACTTTAAGAATGACAGGGATAATTAGCATAATTTAATTTCGAATTGTTATTGAAATTTTGTTCGCGCTTTTTAAACATGAACGAATTATGTTTTTGAATAATTAATTGAATCTGGTGTTACTTTGCGGAGATCGATAATGAACATAAGACCAACCTTGCTACTCCGCAACACCTCGTCTGTGGTTTAGGTAGTACTACTAAGGTCTCTATTTTGTTTAAGAATAATATATGTTTGCTCAGTATTTTTATATCCCGGTTGTGTGGTTGCAATGTAACCTTGATAGATAGTTACGTTATGAGTAAGCCCACAAGGGTTATTAAAAAATTAATAATAGCCAAGTGGGAATCGGACTTAAATTTAGTTTTTCCTTATGAATTTTTTTTTTTTAAATACACCTACGTGGGAAAAGTGATTACAGTACTCTTGGGAAAATGATCCTCGTAATTCCTGTACCACTTTACAACACATGAAGGCATATTTTAATGGGCAAGTTGGTTTAATAATAATAAGAAACCCTTATGACACGACTGACAGGCGGCTGCTTTTCGTACTGATCACGTTGCCGGAGTAGTTTTTAAGCCCCGCCCGCCGCAGAGTAGTTTACGTGGTGCTATTTTGAAGCGTCAGAAATTCTTCCATGTATATTTGTTCACTGGAGTTTTCTGTGTTCAAATTTTCAGTGTTATTTAGAAATTTGAAATAAAGTACTCAAGTAAAAAACGTGATCGTGGGTGGGTTTATTTAGTTTGTAAAATACAGGAGTAGTGGTAGAGAATAATATCAGAACATGTATTTTTAGTATGTATTAGGCGAACCCACATTCAATGATCGGAAAGTTTGGGGGTCTAACTTTGAAATAAGCAACTTTGAATCATTGAAATACAATTGGAAATGTGTGAATATGGTGGGTAAATGAATCACTGGAGATGAAAATTAACCAAAGACAGGATTTGAAGTCAAACTTTGAAATAATGCGGGATAAAATTTGGTGCTGTAAATTTGGTATCAAATGAGCAATAGCATTGCATAATTATTATTTTAATATAAGTGGAAAGAGAAATGGAATAAAGGTTTAGTTTGTTACAAAAATATTTAAAATGGTTTCAATACTTTTAACTCGCTAATAACGATTCGCGATTGTTGTATTTGCAATATTGGACGAGTTCGGCGAAGAGTAGAGGAATCCAATTTTTACACGTACATAATATATATTAAAGTAGCTGTTGCCAGCGTCTTCGTTTTCCGGGATAAAGCTATGTATGTGTAGGGATAAGTCTATGTTTTGATTTAGGGTACCAGCTATTCTTCGTTCCAAATTTGCATTTATAATATCAGTAGAATGTATAATATCTGGCGAGCAAAAAAAAAAACAGTTCCATGAAAAGTGATCAGTTATTTTTACTCGTCAATGGATAAACGGGAAACACAATCATAATAAGACTCCAATTTATCGACGTGATATTTATTTATATATTTTTAATGAAGACTCAAGTGTTTCCTCTGATTTGATTGTGTATTTACGAGTACTCATGTATGCTTAACTTACGAATATACATGATCTTGCGTTCATTTATTACAATATCTCGTGTTGTACACATTTTAATAAAATGATACATGTTCATTTATTTGTTTTATTTTAATTAGTCATTCGTAATACCTAATGTGAATAATGTCAAACTCAAAACATCCGACTAGGTGCTTAAATTAAAAAGTTACAGGTAAAACAAGTGAGTCGGACCTCCATGGGCTTTTACCATCTGCGCGTGAAGAGAAGCAACTGGTACATGACAACCATATGACAGGAACTGTACCGAGAAGACGAACACAATTGTCAAAAATATACAAGGGAACACTATCAGTCAAACTTACACTTTAACAAGTTGCGAGCAAACTTAAGTACATACCTATCTCAATATCGCGCCATTGTTTTTCAAAGTTATCAGCCAGCGGCGATACGAATACTCGAGCACGGATGTGGAAATCCGTACTAATTTATATAGATGATAAGTTTGAAACTTAGTTTCTAATCATCCTCAAGCAACTAGTTTTGATTATGTAAGTAGGTATTCTAAACGGGATCGTTCAATATGATGCGGCTATTTTGTCAGAAACAGACCCGAAGGCTCTTCGCGGCGTCGCGAAGCGGAAACGTGTACGCATCCGGAACTTTCCAATTAGTTGTTATTTGCTTCGATGTTTCCATCAATGATGATCATAGGAATCATGTTATAGGCGATGAGGCTACCCATCACTATTTTGATTCCATTTTCCATGTATACGCCCTCAATCGCGCTAAATGTGGCCTGTAGGTACCTGTTACCTTAGGCTCTGTCTACCCCGTAAGAGATAAAGACGTGATTTTTGTGTGTGTGTGTGTGTGTGTGTATGTTTCCATAATTTCTGTGCTACGACAACATTTTTCAAAGTTTCTTGGGAGCTGTACTAATGTTGAATGGAAGGGATGATTGATTGCGAAATAAAATAATTAAGTATACACGTTAAATGGACACGGATGACAGTTGTCATGGAAAGGAATCTTCTCACAACAAATCTCACTGTGAGATCGCCTGGCAATAAGTTATTGCGGCATTTAGTATGGGAACGTTCCTTTAGCGTTTCTCAGTGAGTCACAATTCGACTGATTTTACTGTAGGTCATGTAGGTGTAGGTAGGTAGGTTGTAATCCGGAACCCGCACTCAACGGTGCCGTTGCCATCTGCCCCAGCCCGGGGCGGCTAGTGGGCGTCGCGGTGACACCTAGTGCTCCCGTAACGCTCACAGTCCATGGCCAGGAGGGAACGTGTCGGTTTTTAGACGGTAGGCCTCTCCCCCCCTTCCATTAGGGAAGGCAGCGGCGAGCTGGAGAGCTCGTCATACTCCCGTTGCTGCCCCGAGCGCGGGAATGCATAAGGTGCATTTTCCACACGTTAAAAAAAAAGGTAGGTAGGTCACAACCTACATCACAATGTACAATTGTGATTAGCTTGCCTTGTCCTAAAATTGTTATTAATAAGTAGGTAAGTACATTTTATTCTACTATCTAAAGTTTACCTATTAGCTGTTACCTTTCGATTTCGTTACGTATCTAACCTTCGACTTTATTCATGCGGAGTAAACAAAATGTTTTCGATAAAGTTAAATATTGTTGATGTATATTTACGAATGTATATTTCAGGAGACCACTGTACGTCAAACGATTGGGCACTTTGTCGACTTCGATAATATTTGAAGCTGAAAAATCATTAAAATATTGAAACAAAACATATTTAGGTACCTTGCTACTGCTACTATTTATGTCTTGTATGATAAACAGATATATTCCGCACAGGCTTGGTTATCTTGCACGTAAGTAGCAGAGTAGCAAGGTAAATATTTTTTGTTTACTGAAATGAACCTCCGCAAAGTAACGCGCTAAAATATTTTGAATCACCAAATATTATAAAACTATGCTCTCCGCCGCGTCTGTCTCAAAAACTATCGAACCAATTTCACCAATAGATAGAGTCATTCGTGAATATCGTTTAAATATAAATGATTATAAAGGTTTTTTTGAAAAAATAATTGAAACATGAAGATAATTGTGGCATCGCTGTCTTAGTATTTACATTGTGCCATTTGTGTCCATCCGACGCCGGGCCGGGCCACTAGTATCACAATAAATTTTCAGCACCATTAACAAACAAGCGAGTTTTTATACTGTCCATTCATAATGTAATTAATTTTCCGGGAATTTCTGTTCCGGGATCAAGAAAATGGTAAAAAGATTTGAATTTTTTCGAGAACTAAGTAAGTAAGTAAATGCTTTATTGTACAAATATAAAGAAACAGACACAAATCATAAAAAAGACATACCTAAGCATTTCGATTTAATTACTATCGGGTGGATTTTGTTTGATGCGAAAATAAAAGTCATAATTACATTTTTAATACATGCGTGCATACATAAATAACGTCCTTACGGGGTAGACAGAGCCTTCCATGATGATCTGGAAGCGAAGAAAAAACATAGAATGTACCAGTTGCTTCTCTTCCCGCACAGATGGTAAATGCCCATCGAGGGAACGGGCAAAAGATTCGGAATCATGTTATAGGCGATGCGGCTAGCAACCCATCACTATTTGGATTCCCCTTTTAACCTTTACGCCCAAAATTATGCTAAACGTGGCTTTTAGGTCTTTATACCTTAGGCTCTGTCTATATTTTTAAAAGATTAATAAAATATGTGTTTCCTTTTAAGACGTAGGTGGATAAGGAACGACGGGTTTTTTGAAATTCCCACAGGACAGAGAATTCTGTAAAGAAGGTAAAACGTGGGTGACCGTGTCGTAATTTTTTCAAGATAATATACATTAAGCTACTACAATACTTAAATTCATTTATAAAACGGATGTATAAGGTCTAAGCTTTAAATTATATTAGTCTATAGTAGAGATGTATAAAGTCTCTACTAGTCAAATAAATAATTAAATAGGTACATAATTTAATTCATCATGTAGATACGTTAGTTATAATTTTAAGAAAGAAATGCGCTGACAACTCAACAACTAATCTATTAACTAAAGCGCAAATCAATGCAGCAGAAGGCCTTCGACCGAAATCTACCCCAAAACAGTGCTTACATACATACATATATCACTCTTTATCCCTTAGCCTAAGTTAACAAAGCCTTAAGGCCACATTTAGCATGACTGTGGACGTATAGAGGGAAATAAATGAATCATTTAGCAACTTAAAATACATTAGGGCTTAATATCACAGGGGAAGGTTCATCAGGGATGTAACGGAGGTAGTTTTATCGGAACCGAAGGCGGAGTCGCAGTTTTTAAATTTGCTTTATCGGAGTCGGAATCGGAGTCGAAGGCAGGGTCGGATAATTGACGATAGTGCACGTAGTGGGAGTCGGGGGGATTCCCCGCGCGACATGTATGAACCTGTTCATAACAGTCGACACACGCCGCCGCCGCCGCTATGTTATGCTTCGACCTCCGATTAAACCTTCGATTTAAAAGTGTCGGAGCCGAAGTCGGAACCGAAGGTGTAATAATAATCGGAAGTTCCGACTTAACGGAACCGGAGTCGAAGCTCCGTAACATCCCTGCTGTGCATTAGGTATGCTAAGTAATACCATTGTAGTGGGCTTTCTAGGTCAATTCAATACACGTTGCAATAAACCGACGCTTTTAGCTCTTAGCGTGACGAGACTACCGCCTGCGCGCAGAGTCATTAATTAAATTATTCACTTTAGTGAAAAATTTTAACGCATTTTTTAATTATAACGTGATACGACAGTCTCCCGTGACAACGAGACCTGATAAAAAAGCTTCAAAGGGTACTCATTATTTGTGGGTGCGGGTCAAAATATATAAATAAGTGTCATTTCTCCTAAACTGACCGACATCAAATGAAATGAATTTCATGTTTATTCGTCATCATAGGTATTTGAAAAGATGATAGTAAAAGTATTGTCAGCAAAAGTAAGCAAACCTCTTACCCCCCCTCCCATGCTTACGTAATCATTGGAGCCTATATGCATTTTTCTTTTAATGGATTCTGTTATTTATTGAATCGAAACTGCTGACGTAATCACCATACCGACCCAAGCAAAGCAAAGACCCCCCCCCCCGCCCCCCTCAAGCGCTTACGTAATACTTGAACGCCCCCGTACGAATTGTTAGTCAGTTTAGTCACGATTATTTTGAGCTATTAATTAGTTATTGATGACAGCGTAATTCAAAACGATTATAAAATTTAACAATTTAGTTAGTGTAAGCTACAAAAACTATTTCACAATTCAACAAAAACTAAACACTTTTGCCGACCGGCAAGTTGAGATTTACGATCGTTTTTGTCTCATACCTAAATAATGCCTATAGTAGTGTTTCTTAGAAAGCGTCGCTCGGCGTCGCATCTGTAGGCGCCCTCGGAAAGTAGCCACGAGCCAGCGCTCCGACACGTATACAGTTTTCGGTGTAACTGTACCAGGCCAACTGTGCCAGGCGAACTTTTATGATCACATGATCTAGCAAGGTTAATATTGATATTTACATGGCTTTATATCTTGATATTTCAACTGAACCGGGATTTCCGGAAAGCCCACGCAACCTAGCAGTCTAGAGACAGCATTTTTACGAAAGTTCATCATTGAATTACTGGGAAAACAAAACTCCCATGGGAATTGGCCAGATCTAATGTTTTATCCGAGAAGTACATAACGCACCTTGAAAATCAAACTGTCACTATACGAAATTTCGATATTTTGAGTTATCAACGCCATCTAGCCATTCAAGTTACAGAGCGTGCAATGCAAAGACACCCGTCGTTCTAAGTGTATGAAACATACCTAAGGAATACTAAAATTGTTGTAGTAACACTAAATTACTTTCCGGTTTGGCCGCTTGGTGGCGCCCCGATCGCTCTCTCTCTTACTTCAATAATGTTATCTACGCATGTGCATTGTGTGTAATAAATAATAAAAATATACAGTCCATTTAGATTATGTCATGTGGGTGTTTCATTTAATATGAAAGGAAGAACCAGCAACTGCGCCTACATAATGGTCCTATCGATCCAGCAATTTCGAGATTGAAAAATAACCTCGTCTGTTTGGAGGAATATCGACGTGACTATCGACCGCGCCTCCGCGCGATTCCATTCCGCGCTGCGTTGGCGATGCTTCAAGAGACAAAACATCGCAAGTATCACTAGCGAGAGCGAGACAGCAGCTACACTTCGTTCGATCGCTATGCTTAATTTGCCGCTGTCTACGTGTCAACGTGTGTGCTTTCTGTGTAATCGTCGTGTCGACACAGTGTTCGTGCGAGAAGGATGCACGTTAGCTTACGTGTGGCTTGTGTGAAGAGCGCGGCTACGGTGTGTCTATTACGGTGTTGCACTGTGCAATAGCGTGTCGAGCGAGTGCATGTCCCCACTTTTCTAGTTTCGTTTCGTTTCGCATCTTCCGGGAATTGTGTGCCAGAGCAAGATGGCGGTGGCGTTGGCTTAAGTTTTTTTAACAAAATATAACTAAAGACTATAAATTAGTTGGTTAAGATCTCTGCTAAATACTACGCTACTACTAAATACTGTGCATTGCATTTGTTTGTTCAACACCTGATTATTTGGTTTGCCTTTTTTAACAAGCAAAATGGAAGACCTAAGTAAGCTTGTTGCAAGGCGGGGCCAACACAAGGGAGCAATTACTAGACTCGGTAATTATCTAAACGAGTACGATGCTGCTTCCAAAGATATGGAGGCACTCCAAGTGCGAAAGGAGCGACTCGTCAAGGCATTCCAGGACTATTCACAAATTAATGTCGATATTTCCGTTCTAGATCCAACAGACAAGGAGGATTTCGTGGCAATTGAAGACAACTATTATAATTGTTTAGCCAAAATTAATCGTCTCCTAAAATCAGACAAGGTCGTCGAAAAAACAGGTAATCGGGATTGCCATCGGTTGCCACCCATCGAAATCAAAAAGTTTGATGGACAGGTTGGTAATTACTATACTTTTATTAACCTATTTAAAAGCGTCATAGACCAGGACAGTAGGCTTTCAGAATGTGAGAAGTTCTACTATTTACGTTCCGCACTTGAGGGCGATGCCCTAGATATGGTCAAACATTTGCCATTGACAGCTGAAAATTATAAAGAGGCTCTGTCTATAATCAAAGAGCGCTACGATAACCGAAAAAAGGTGATAAATCACCATATTGTCTCCATATTAGACATAAGCCCCATAGGCAAGTGTAGCGCTCAAGCCTTACAAAACATTGTGTCTATCATAAAACAGCATTTAGGTGCGTTAGAAAATCTCCAGGTTCCTATAGAGCACTGGGATTTAATATTGGTGTCCATATTACAAAGGAAAATAGACCAATTCACCCTTCGCTCTTACCATCTTGAAAACGAGAACAATGAATTGCCGACATTAAGTAAATTCTTGTCATTTCTAGAACGTCGTGCTATCACCTTGGAAACTGTGGCTCATGCTGACCAACCGCAGGAGCACCAGAAATCTACTGTAAACAGAAGAACAAGCTTGGTGTCTGCAGTCAGTAAGCCTGAAAAGGTATCTTGTAAGTACTGTAGCGCTGACCATAGGCTGTACCAGTGTCCCAAGTTTAAATTAGCCACTTTCCATGAGCGTAACTTATTTGTGAACAAAAACAAACTGTGCAAAATTTGCTTAAACCTGCACACAAATAAATGCACATTACATATAAGATGTTCTAAGTGTAAAGATAAACATAATACATTGCTGCACGAGGAGGTTGAACGATGTGAGGCTTCAAATAACGTGACAACATCGGCAAATTCGGCAATTGGTAGTGACAATGTCCTACTGCCCACTATAAAGGTAAGACTACAGTGTAAAGATGGTAAATATAAAACAGTGCGAGCACTGATTGATTCTGGCAGTCAAGTGTCATTTATATTAAAAGATCTGACAAATAAAACTCAGTGTAACTTAATAAAAAGTGATCAACGCATAACAGGTGTATGTGACAATACAAACAAAACAAGTGAAAAAACTCAGGTACAGATATATTCAACTGTCAATGATTTTAACACCTTGGTAACATGTTGTGTAGTGGAAAATATCACATGTGATCTTCCCCAGTTTGAGTGTGATAAAGCATCTATGTGTATACCTTCATACATCTCATTAGCAGATACCAACTTCAATAAAAGTGAAAAAATAAGTATGTTGTTAGGCTGTGACATATTCTTTCAAATACTCCTGCGGGAACAATTACCTGTGTCATCTGGTGGGTTATATTTACAAAATACACGCTTTGGCTATGTTGTGGCTGGCAAGGTACAGCAAGGCAGTATACATAAATCTAAATTGTCTAGCAATTTCTGCCTAGCTGAGCAGGCAACTAACTCACACACTTGTGATCTAGATGACCGGCACTCTTTGCAAAGTCTTGATATGAACATAAAAAAGTTATGGGAGTGTGAAAAAGTACCTGAAGTGTTTACTGAGTCTAATAATGAACAAGAACTTGCCGAATCAATGTTTCAAGAATCTGTTGTGTTAAAAAATAAAAGATTACAAAAGTGGCCTTGCCGCTAAAACAAGACTTGTGTGATTTAAATTTGGGTGACTCATTATCATGCGCCTTACAAAGGTTTTATAATTTGGAAAAGAGGTTTTCAAAGGACCCTGAGCTTTTTGAACAATACAAAAAGTTCATTGATGAGTATGTTGAGCTGGGCCATGCCAAAATAATTGACATTTCAAAATACAACATAGGCCAAGAGCCTACATACTATTTGCCACATCATCCTGTCATAAGTATTAATAGCAAAACTACAAAATTAAGAGTGGTCTTTGACGGTTCTATGCAAACTAAACAAAAGATATCATTAAATGATTGCATGTTAAACGCTGATGCTGGTCAGAAAGAATTGTTTGACATTTTAATAATGTTTAGATTGCATAGATATGTTCTTATCACTGACATAAAAAAGATGTTTAGGCAAGTAATGCTAGCAGAATGTCACCGTCCGCTCCAAAATATATTGTGGAGGGACTCCCCACAAAACAGTGTGCAATGTCTGCAATTACAGACCGTTACCTACGGATTAAAAAGTTCAACATTTTTATCAACAAGGTGCTTAGTTGAGTTGGCGAATCGGTTTAAAGACCAGTACCCATTAGGTGCCAAAATATTGTTGAACTGTACCTATGTTGATGACGCTCACTTAGGTCACAATGATTTTGACACATTGCTGGAAACTAAGCGTCAATTAATACAGCTCTTAGAGCTAGGTAGCTTCGAACTGCACAAGTGGTGTGCCAATGATCTCAGATTGCTTGAGACTGTGCCACAACAACAACACAACACTGGTGATTTAGAGCTAGGTAAGGATGATTACAGCTGCGTTAAAACCTTAGGACTTAGTTGCAATTTACAATCTGACACATTGAGTATAAGTTGTCCTGATAAAAACCTGCTCGATAACTACACAAAAAGACAAGTTTTAAGCTTTATGAGTAAAATATTTGACCCACTAGGTTTAGTTGGGCCTATACTTGTCATGGCCAAGTGCATTATGCAAAAAACCTGGACATTAAATGTACCTTGGGATAGTCATCTGCCATCAGACTTAAATGAAACTTTCAGAAAATTTGCAGCAAGCCTTATTCAAATGCCAGATATAGTAGTGAATAGAAACATCAATACACACCAGGCAAGAACTATTGAGCTAATTGGGTATGCAGATGCCTCAATTAAGGCATTTGGATGTTGTCTGTACTTAAGGGTCATTGACATACATGACAATGTTCAAGTCCATTTGTTATGTTCAAAATCTAGAATAGCTTCGCTGAAGGAAATGACTACCCCAAGGCTTGAGCTTAATAGTGCAGTGTTGTTGGCAAAATTAGCCAAAAAAGTATATGAAATAATAAAATTACAATTTGATGTCAAGGTTTACCTTTATGCTGACTCTCAAATCGTTTTATCCTGGTTAAAAATTGAACCTTTAAAACTCAGTGCCTATGTTGCAAATAGGGTAAAGGTGATCATGGAAAATACAAAGGATTTCCTTTGGACATATGTTAACACTTCTGAAAATCCTGCTGACTGTCTGTCCAGGGGGGTAGAGCCTCATAAATTGCAAAATACACTTCTCTGGTGGCATGGTCCGAGAAAATTGCAGGACAAGGAATTTAAGCATTGTAGTGAGAGGGTAGACTTGCCTATCAGTCTGCCAGAAGTAAAGATTAGTAATGTGGCCACTATTCAGAAAGAAGGCTTAGATGTGTTCAAAAAATATTCTAATATTAACAAATTGAAAAGAGTAGTAGCATACTTGTTCAGATTTATAAACAATTGTAAATTACAAAAGGACCAAAGAACATATGGTCATTTAACTTGCAAGGAATTGAAATTTGCTTTAAATGTCACAATTAAAAACGAGCAAGCCTCATATTTTGAGGAAGAAATAAAGTGTTTGAACTCAGATCAACCAATAAAATCCAATTTAAAGTCTCTTTGTCCATTTTTAGACAAGTTTGGAAATTTAAGAGTAACAGGAAGATTACAAAATGCAAGCATTCCTTATGATCAGATGCATCCCACTATATTGCCTAAGAAATCCTTAATAACCAATTTAATAATTTCAAATGAACACAAAACACTGCTTCATGCAGGTCCAGGCTTAATGCTTACAAGCTTAGCACAGCGATATTACATTATAGATTCCTTGCGAGAAGTAAAGAAGGTTGTAAATAAATGCACCCGGTGCTTTAAATTCAAGGCGAAGGCGGCAGAGCAGTTAATGGGTTCACTACCATATGACAGGGTTAATCAGTGTAGAGTTTTTGAAAAGGTTGGTGTCGACTATGGTGGTCCATTTTCTGTGAAGCTGCATCGTGTCAGAAAGCCTATAATTTACAAGGCTTATATTGTGCTTTTTGTTGACTTTTTAACTAAGGCCATACATATTGAGCTGGTCTCTAATATGACAACTGAAACTTTTATAAATTGCCTAAAAAGGTTTATCGCACGTCGCAACAAGCCCAGTATAATATATTCTGATAACGGGAGTACATTTAAGGGCGCAAATAACAAACTTGGAGAATTATACAATATTTTCAATAAAGAACATCAAGGTTTTGTTCAAACATTTGCAACAAATTTAGGAATAGACTTTAAATTTATTCCTAGTTATTCTCCTGTGTTTGGAGGGCTATGGGAAGCAGGAATTAAGAGCGCCAAGCATCATATGAAGAGAGTGGTTGGAAATACGGTTTTAACATATGAAGAATTAAACACAGTAGTTGTCCAAATAGAAGGAATCTTAAATTCTAGGCCACTAACCGCATTGCCAACAACTGATCCTCATGATACTTCTTATTTGACACCAGGTCATTTTCTCACAGGTGCTTCTCTTTCTGCCATACCTGATTCAGATGTTACCAAGGTTCCTATAAATAGATTATCATTCTGGAGGCAATGTACCCAGATGATGCAAAGCTTCTGGAAAGCATGGCATAAGCAATACCTGACACAGCTCCAAAATAGGCCAAAGTGGCATGCAGCTGTGCCAAATATTGAAATAGGAACTTTAGTCATTATTAAGGAAGATAACATTCCTCCGTTACACTGGCCAATGGCTCGTGTCATAGATGTGCATCCAGGTTCTGATAACAAGGTAAGAGCATTGTCGGTAAGAACCGCCAAAGGTTCTGTGATTCGCACAAGTGTGACAAAAGTTTGCCCACTACCCATAGATAAGGATTAGTTACGCTCATGGCTAATTTTTAATTTATAAGTGTATCACCGCAGGCTATATCAACGATATTAAGGTGAACAGGGTTACCAAAATACCCTAACAATGACTAACTTAAAATTATATTTCTCTGACATTGGTATAGTTTGTGTGTACAGAGATATTGCAGATACTGCAGACACCAGCTTGAACTTCAAGTGCTCCTTTTCTTTTACCTTTTCACAATAAGGTGTATTTATTAGGTAGCGTGGAAAACCGATGGCATTCTTATTTGATTACCAATTTTAGTTTTGTTTCTCAAATGAGATTTTTGTTATTTGAGACTATTCTGTCTCCCACTTTTTTATTATTTGTTTGTGCACCTAGTTGCCATTAAAAAATTAATAATGTGTGTAACATTATATTGTATACTATACTTAGGTATATGCCTTTGTCACCGTAGGCCGTGATGCGTTGCCATGTCAATGATGCCAAGGTGCACAAGGCTGCCACCCCTGTGGCACTAATTCTCATTAGGTTAAGTACTAGGTAAAAGAAAGAAAAATGATTGTTTGTATTAAACTGACCCATTTATTAAAAATTGTGTAATACTTTGCTATACAGAAGGTCTTACATGTAGCAAGTTTTAACTTAAAATCAACAGCACTCAATATGTTGATAAGTGCAAGTGTTGCCCTGTTATACACATACATAAGAAATGTTTAATTGTGACTAATTGTAATTTTTAACTGGAACTTTAACTATAACTAGCCTTCCATGTGTATTGTTATTCAATTTATATTTTACTAAAGGCCAGGCAAATTTAATAGTTCCATATATTAAACTTAGAGCTCCTAAGAAATGTTCATATAGATTCATGTTTGAAATTGTTGAATAAATTGGTCTTTTTTGCCCTGGGCCCCAATTTATGTATGAAACATACCTAAGGAATACTAAAATTGTTGTAGTAACACTAAATTACTTTCCGGTTTGGCCGCTTGGTGGCGCCCCGATCGCTCTCTCTCTTACTTCAATAATGTTATCTACGCATGTGCATTGTGTGTAATAAATAATAAAAATATACAGTCCATTTAGATTATGTCATGTGGGTGTTTCATTTAATATGAAAGGAAGAACCAGCAACTGCGCCTACACTAAGTCCATTAGCTGCCACAGAGGACACTAGTGTCGTTTAGGATATTGGAGGGGATGCGCGAGTGCGGCATGGGAACAGCGACATTTTGTCATTAGTGGCGGGCATGCTAAACGTAATACACCGAGAATTACGCGGAAGTCTGTCATTTTTGGTTTAGTGACGATTTTTGATGAAAATGATCGGTAAGTACGATTTTAATTTACGGAATAATGTATCTATGAATAATGTGTCACTCTTGATTTATAATTCAGACTCAACATGATGATTTAACTTAAAGGAATAGCGTATTTTTTTGTTTCGTAACGTTTTTCCTTTAGTATTTGATAATATTCCTAAATGGAGTAATGTTTCTATCAATAATGTGTCATTTTCATTTTTTAATCTAGTATCATAACAAAGTTTTTACTCAAAGCAACGGTGTTATTTTCATTTTAGAGCCAGTTTTTCGCAAGTATTTGTTACTTTTAGTTGAAAGTAAAGTGGGATAATGTGCTTAATAACATTTTTGCATTTAATTCAGTACCATAATGCGGTCTCCGTTCAATGTTTTTTGACTTTTTACGTTTAAAGACAATTTTCGTCTAGTATTTGGGAAAGATAGTAACGAAATAAAACGTTTCTAATGGTTTAATGACAAGTTTGCTTCAATATATTCCGTCATAATGGCCGTTTTATCTTATTAAACTTGTTATTTTGAGAATAATGCCGGTATTCTTAAATTCTCGCCGATTTTACAAAGCAGTACATTTGAATTTGACTCTTGATCATTATGTCAGCAAGGTTCAAATGAAAAGTTAATTTAAATTTGCGTTGATTCATTGTTTGAGTAACTAAATGCAACAATGTTTTTATCGTTTAATGTCATTTTTCCTTATTAGAGTTCAACTTTGAAGGGTGTATAAATCTCTTTTTTCAGTTAAAAACGTTGCAACGGAACTCAAGACTGCAGAAATTTAGGGCAATCATTAAATAAATTAATGCAACCACTACTGCAGAAACTAAGGAGGTGAAGGTATATTCTGTCGCAGATTTCACAATTATTATTAGTAGAGGAATTGAATCGCTTCGCTTGTGTGCTGTAGGGGTACCTAGTTGAGTTTGTGGACTTTATGTACCTATGTTTTATGTAGCAGTAGAGGAGGAAGGGATTGTATATAAAAACATGTATATTTTGCACAGGCTTGGCTATCTTGCACGTGTGTAGCGGAATAGCAAGGTAATTTTGTTCGTACAAGTATTAATCCGATTTTTTCTTCAAGGTAAACTGTAATGAACCTCGATTCAAGTCATCATCGTCTAAAGAAAAACATATGCCGGAAATTGCTGAAAATTTTCAAGATACGTCTTTCCAGTTCCAGTCTAGCTCCATATGGCCTGCGTAAATCAATACCTTTAGAAGCTTTCACCTTTTTTTATGGTGTGGAAAATGCGCCTTATGCATCCGCCTGGTACGGGTTTACCGGGGTGTATGTGGGGCTCTCCCGAGACGGCAGGCACACCCACTAAAAATCACACGGATTCCCTATTCAGTCGTATGTGAGGCGTTACGGGAGCACACGGTGTCACCGCGACTCCCCACGACCACCCCGGGATGGGGTTCCCTCTTCGCGGCACCTGTGCAATGCCGGTTTGGGAAATCCCGCCCTCCTCCGCTGGTGCCGCTTGGATTTTTTATAGAGGTTGTCTCCTCGTGGCCCTCGTCTTGAAAAAGACAGTGGCCCACGTTGCGACCCCATGGGCCGGGTTACGTGTTGACCGACAGTGGCCGAAGACACGCCGCTCCGCCATCGCGTCCCTTACGGGGCGCACCGCTCCGACGGCAGGCTTATGCCCGCCGAACCTCACGTCAGCTCTCACACCCTCATGCACTACTCTGAAAGCAGAGCGGTACCGAAGGCATGATCGCGACCGTCACCAAAAGCACCCGGGGGTGCGACCCTTTGGATTTTTATAGAGGTTTACTCCTCGCTGCCCCTTTTGCGTGAGGCCAAGAGCGTCTGTTAGAAGAAAACTATGTTATTAAGTATTTATAGTCGGCAGAGAAAGTGCTTTACAATTTTTATTAAATATAATTTTTACTGAGACTGCTAAAGTATGAGACTGATGAAGCTACATTATGTGATTTTAATTTAAGTTACTTTGAAAAGAAACAATTGTAATTTTTTTTTAGATTCTTACTTTTTTAAGGAGATATTGTTGCTATTTTAAGGCTCAAATGGTTATTTAAGTTCGATTTTCATTAATAAAAAGGCATATTGTAAGTTTACGATACATTACAACGACAATTCTTCATAAATAGTAACTATGAATACACTAGAAGTTCGCGTCTAAATTATTATTTTTTTACTTCATAAACTCTGTTACTTTTTAAACTTTGGTGGAATTATTTTTACTGAATGTGTTACCGAGACTTAATAAATATTCTCTAAAATTTAATAAGATCTTTTGTTTACAATTACTTGCTAAAATAATCAGTTTTTCCCATGAAGACATCCAAAATGAACAACTATAGTGTCATTTTTACTCCCAACACAAATGATACAAACTGGTAAAATTAGCAGAAAACTGGCGTTTTGTGAAAATAAACGAAAAAATGACACTATATTTTTTTCATTTCGATTCTTTACAGTATTTAATACATAGATTAGACCCAAATAATTTCTAGTAGAAAGCTAGTACATAAAAGTAGCTAATAAAATGAATAAACTCGTATTTTTCTTTAAAATAACCAATTTAAAAATATGTCTTGATTTTTGGATTTTTAAACGTCCGTTGCCAAAAAATGTGTTTTTTGGTTAGTGACGGTTTGATTTTCAGGGTGCGATAATATAAGTCTTTATTGTACAAAAAAACACGATAATTTTAAAGCAATAACGGAAGCATGAGAATAGAATATTCAAATATAATAAGGTGGTTATTCAGGCTGATAATTGAATTTAGGTTACTTCAAATTACCTAGGCTGCCGCACGCATGCGTTGTGCGCTCCATCGCGTAGCAATAAGCGGACTACGTTTGATGTAAGAGTCTTATCTTACCTGACTGCTCTTGATAAGTTTTAGGTTTTAATTAGAATGCCTAGGCAGCTAGTTAACCTTATTATGGCCTAGTAAACGTTCGCCCTCGGATATATTGGAGTTGTCTAAGCTAGACGCTCGGAAACGAAGCTCTTTATGTGGTCGAACAATTTTTTGCTCAAATGATCGTTTGTTCTAAAATTTTTAGGCTTATTTTATATCCTTGTAATATTATAAACGCGAAAGCTTGTAAGTATGGATGGATGGATGTTTGTTACTCTTTCACGCCAGAAAGCTGGACAGATCTGGATGAAATTTGGAATATAGATAGATTATAGTCTGGAATAACACATAGGCTACTTTTTATCCTGGAAAATTGCGTAATTCCTGCGGGATAGCGATAAACGAATTCTGTGCAGACGAAGTTGCGGGCAACATCTAGTTTTTTATAACTTTCCTGAGAAGTTGAAGCTTTTAGTATAAATTCTGTGTAGATCAAATATTACATTAGACCGTTTGGTTGAAGTTCCTTTAACCACAAAAAAATTGTTATACACAAAGTAATTATTTTCCGTCTCTCGATAAGGAATTCGAAGTACCTACATATTACGAATTTACCAGAGAGCCATTACTGTTATAAAATGAATATTGCAATTTATCTTTTGATTGTCTAATGGAATCTATGGTGTACGAGTATAACGATAAAATTAGCAACACAGATAGTTTAAAACTATACAGCGGACAATTAAAATTAGACTATTCTCTACGGAGTGTAGGTAGACCGCGATTATCTTTCGTAAGCTTCCACTTCAACAACTTGGACTGCGAAGTAAATACACTGAAATATATTATGAAACTAACGAAAGTATAGTACATATAAGTACATATAAGCTGTTGCCCGCGACTTCATCGGCGTAGAATTAAATATAGTCTATGTCATAAGGGTCAATGTACGATTCTAATGGGGAGAGAAATCGGTCCAGTAGCTTCGGAGCATTCAAAGCAAACAAACAATCGAATCTTCTTTTTATTAGTGTAGATATCCCTTATAAAACGTGTCTAATAAAATGTACTGTAAATTATTACAACTGCGAAAATTGCAACCCGCCCGTGGTAAACGTTTTGTAAGTAGACGAAGTCGCGGGCAACTACTAGTCACTTTATAAACGCAACAGGCTTTTAATAACTTTCTAAGCGAAGCACGTTTGACATACGTGATGTAATAAAGTACGAATAATAAAGAGTAGGTACGTTTCTTCAGTCTTAACTATTTATTATGTGGTTTGAGTCTTGCACAAAAATTAAATTTCCTTGAAAGTTGCGAGGGAAACTTTATGATCAATAAACACGTATCAATATCAGGACGTATCATTAAAAATTTTAACTTTTAATGGGATACTGTTGAACAACACGGGTACAAACCCTCGAGTTTATAAGCGATTAGTATTAACTCACTCGTAAAGTTTTGTATCGGCTAATGTGGTGATGTAATAAAGCTGTGGTAGTATCCACCAGCTCTAGGTTGGAGTTTTCGGAAATATAATATTGCTTCAACTTTGCCACCAGGGGCCCGATTTTTGAAAGCACATAATTATGTGCAAATATCACTCGAAAGTAGTGGAGAATTGTGCTCAATTTTAAATACGAGGAGCATAGAAGATAATCACAGCTCTCATTAATCTTGTGAACTAGTCAAAACCTTAGTGTTGTGTGTGGTGTTGTGTGCTGCCCGACATTTGACAATAATAAAAATGACGATGAAAACGAGGGTAGTTGTGCGCCGCTGTCAGTTGCGTCGAACAGCCGCGCGAGCAGAGCGCTGGCGCGCAGTGTTCGTGTCGCTGCCGCCGGGGCGAGCGCTCTGGTAAAAAGGACTTCGAAATAGTCCGAAACATGTCCAGCATCACTCGACTTTTTATACGTGAGTTATCCGTTTGTGTGTAATTATGATTGAGTCTCACGGTAGTTTCATGTTGAAAGTAGTCAAAACCTTGTTTAGAGCTGTAGTTTTTGAGATATAAGCTGATTTATACCACTTTGGAATGTTAATCTCGAGTGATGTGCTCTCAAAAATCGGGGCCCACCACAACATTGCCTTAGCTAGTTTAGGGACAGTTAATCAGCTTCCTTGAAGATTTTTACCATTTATCTTTTCGGGTAATTTACCCTGTCATCTTTAAACCAGTTTGGGAACAGTTGGGGTCGGATGGCAAAGTTGAAGATGTTAAAGGCTGGAGATGATAGTGATATTATTATGTAATGACACTTTATGAGATACGTATGTATAAAACTTGTTCACTATTTGTAATGAAACTTTGTAAGACATGTAACTATAGATTTTATTTTGTTCTAAGACGAAAACTTAAACCACTGTTGAACGATAGTTTGTGTAGAAAACTGTCACTTTAGACTTGTTTATTTGATTAAACAAAATAACTACACACCAAATTTTGATGCGTTTTTAACTTTTCACAACCCTACGCTACAAACAAGTGGAAACTTAAAGACCGCAGCTACTACACCTACCGACAACCAAGCGAAGCTTTCTGACTAACGCCATCTGTATTTATATTTCTAAACGAAGTGCTTTCCATCCTTGAGAATTCGGGTGCAGGGTTCTACAAAGAATGGCGATGAAAGCACAAAGAGATCAAAGTTCACTCAGTATCATATAGATGGCGTTAAAAATGAAATTAACGTTATTTAAGTAGTAAAATAACTAAAGCGGCAGTAAAACCCCAAAGTTATTTTTATAAACGAAAATGATATTGAACTTCATCATCTATGTATTAATCTTGTACTTAAACAAAAACATATCAAGATGCAGAAAAAAGTAATTACTTTATGGTATGACGAACACTTTGTCAAAAAAAAGCAATGATCAAAGAAAATATAAATTTAAGGCAATCAATTTTATTATAATTTTTTATGACATTGATGAGTAGATATATAAAAAGTTACTCTATGCATTGAAGGCAATTATGCCCAAAGAGAATATAATCACTACGTTTGTATTAAAATTAAATAGGCGATTTATTATTAGTTACTAAGTAGGCGTTTTGTCGTGATGTTTTCGCAATTGAAACGCATTAAACCCTTTAACTCATTTACACCTTTTTACTATAATTTTTAAAAATAACATCATGGTTCTCTGTGGGCAAAGGTGTCAGTTATAATTTGCCAAATAGAATATAATCACTACGTTTGATTATGCCCCGACGTCAACCCGCACCTAAATGTGCATCGTCTCGAAATTATAATACCTATCTCGGCAAAGCGCTCCCTTTTCTGAATAATTATAATTCAAGTCATGCGAAATAAATATTTTGAGTGAATTTTTATTGCACAAAAATGGCTGATAGACCCGATCAATTTCCAGTTACAGACAAAACGCTAAATGTGGTATTTCAAAGAAAGGCATTTTACAAGGAACCTAAGACAGCTCCAGTTTACACGGAAAGAATGAGGTTCGATCCACACTGTAGCGAAATCGTAAAAGATATAACTAAACAAACGCTGAGAAAGAAAATTGAAGTAATGCGCGCGGAATTCGAACGAGCTGACGATAAGAGCAACTTGCAGTTCTCTAGGCTAGTGGATGCTGTGGAGCGAGCCAATACCCACGAGATCACAGCAGCTAAATTCGTAGACAAAGTTGAATCTACAATGAAATGCTTTAATATAGACATCAGTAAGTACCAGAAAATGTACGAGAAAATTATGCAAAATCTACCTCAGCAAGCTATGTCAGCAACTCCATCCAAAGTACCCTAAGTGCACACGCGGAAATCAGTGTTCTACTCCCACGAAAACCAAATTCCTAGACATGAAACAGAACTACGATAGTAAATAAATTTCAAGTGTAGTTGGTTGCGGAAATCTCTAAAGAGTATCCGGACCGGGCACAAAATAAGCTGAACCCGTTTCCGTCATTTGAGTCCAGTCATTTCCTACATCCGAACATCCGATATGGACCGAATTTATGTGAACAACTACATTGTCCATTTTATGCCGAGTCTTATGTAATGTATCAAATCGGCTTTCCTTATAAGCGACGTGTCTGTTAGTTCCGACACGTAGGCACGTAGTTAACTTTTCGATTATTCATGAAATTTAGTTTGCTGTGGCCGTATTTTTCACTGAATTCAGAGTGTAATATTGTTTCATAAATTTATCTTGTTTTAATTAATTTGCTTTCTCATTCCAGTTTATTTACGAAGTTAGTGCTTACTGGTGTAGAAATACACAAAAATTCTGCACAATATTTCCAAGAATGATTGCCATTTTGCTCTCTTTTTGACTTTTCTTTTTAATAAAATTCAATGTAGACTTTATAAAGGGCGCTTGTATGTATGTTCTCAAGAATACAAAATAATAATGTTGTGTTGTAACCACGCTTTCCGTATGGACCAACTCTATAGGCACAACGAATTACGCGCTTTCGCGGGGTTCCTACTTCTATTCAGTTTGCCCTTCGGGCATTTCAAGATACCTAACGAACCTAACCTAATTTTACTATCTCTAATGAGGATTTTTATAATGGCACAACTAGTTGTGCATATAGAGTTGGTCCATGAGGAAAGCGCTGTTGTAACAGCTTTGATGTGTAACGGAAAAACAATAATACGTGCGTTCATGAAACTTTTACTTCTCCAAATCAACTCTGTGGTTTCCAAATACTAATTAAACTATCCCCTTGACTGCAAGGTGGTGCAGGCCTAGTTTTGATTAGATATCGTTTGAAGGTGAGTGGGGTTCAAATAGATTAACCCAATTAAGTGGAGATATACGTCCCAGCTAATAAATCTCTACGGGGTGACAGCCGCTCGACGAGTGCTGACTCCGCGGCTATATATTTCCGCGTATTATTGTACATTCTATTTCCTTTAATAGAGTATGTTAATGGGGCTGTCTTGTGAAGCGTTTCAGCCAATCTGCAAACGTTTCGATTTGATATTATTGTTTCCTCTACTTCCATCGCTAATGTATATGGGTCGGTTCGATTTGAAACTTAATTATTCTTATGAAGGATGGATAAAGTACAGCCAACAAATAATACAGTTGACAAAAGCTTGCACAATTTGTTTTTTCCTTTTTTTATCTGAGTACTTTGACGTTAAAATATATTATTGCTTATCGATGTACATTATGGATATACTGTCGACGTATTCTTTTAATAGAGTGAAAACGTCTTATTCCTTGATCGTTCAATCAATAATTAGTCATATGAAACATTGTTTGAATCACCATTACACCGAATGGTAATTGAATTTGCTAGACATCCTATAAATTGTACTCCTAGTGATTTATGCGGCCTGCCAAGTCTCAGCAGTATGTGCGATATAGGAAGGTACTGCTAGCATGAATTGTGTAAGTGTATGTGTGAAAGGTTTGAGAAGTTTTCGTGTTCGAGTACCTTCTTGGTAACTTATAGTACTTTGTGTCTATTAGTATTCGCAAATCCTGGTTTCCATTACTTGTTATTACATTTGCATCTTACGTCCACGGTTCCACTTCCGTTGCAGATCTTGCGTAGCTTTCAGGAATTTCGCAAAATCCGTCCTCATTTTTTATCTAGTACGCGTACGTGTAATTAACTAAAATTAGTAACCCCCTTATTCATAAACGCTCTATTGGCTTCTGCTAACTTTGCAATCGTTTGTCCTTATCCGTGATAGGTTAATGTCAAAGTGGCAGACAAGGACAAACGATTGCTAAGTTAGCAGAGACCTACAGAGCGTTTATGAATTAAGGGGTAAGTATTTGGTATAAATATAGTTTCAGTCCCTGAGAAGGACACGGTTTTATCCAGATATTTGTGACGAGACACCGCCGAACCTACTGAAGTTCAGCAAATTCAGCGTGAAAGCGTAACAGACAGATAGGATTACTTTCGTATTTTTAACATTAGTATGGATTTTTATGATTATAAAAAGTAACAAAAAATAATGAAGTAACGTTTTGCAAATGCAAGTTAAATAGAAGCCCGCAAAAAATGAATTTGTGGTGTATCATCACTACATAGTATAAAATAAAGTCGCTTTCTCTGTCCCTATGTCCCTATGTATGCTTATATCTTCAAAACTACACAACGGATTTTGATGTGATTTTTTTAATAGATAAAGTGATTTAAGAGGAACGTTTTTATGTATAATTCTATGCAGACGAAGTCGCGGGCACAAGCTAGTAAATAATAAAAACGTTTCCCACAGTAACCCAGAAAACCCAGTTATTTACAGGGAGCAAAGCATGATCTTTCAAACAAATCAAAAGCCTACACGCAGGCATCCGTTCCATGTTCACCTTAATCCGAAGATGGCTGAAACCGACAGAATTCTTTCATATCCGCACTGACTAATCGAAATTTAAGTCGACGCGATTACAATCGAGCACGCAGAGCCAATAAATCGGGTGCTCTAAGCGATATATCAGCGAGCGACAGGGCCGTGGCTGAGTCGGCAAGAGGTTGCAGATAATGACGTCAATCTGCGACCGACGACGGTGGCGCGGACGAGAGACCAGTAGGTTGCTTGCCAACATCAGAGCAGATGGATAAATAAAAAAGTGTGGAATGTTGAAATGCCTTCCAACTTTTGTTTTTATCAGACTATCGCCAGGGACTAAGGTTTTTCGTCATTTGACACCAATTGATGTAATCCTCTATGCGAAGCTAATACAGTCAAGGGCATAAATATATGTATGTTACCAAGACGTCAAAGACGTCTGCATATACTTACACCTGTATGCCACAAACAATAAGGTCGGTGACACATACGTTTGACAGAAAGACTGTATCGATACTTTATCCGCCTCGACTGTACATGGGTACTAGCCAAACCGTTAAAGATAGAGATAAGAGTATAGTTTGTTTCATTTAAAATGACGAAAAGTACTTAAAACCAACATCTATTGTTTAATTGTTATCTTCAAGTGGGGTTGTCAAACAATTATGCAGGTAGTCGCAAAGTATACCGTGAACAAACAGGTACCTACCGATACACCTGCATAATTGTTTTGCAACCCCACTTGAAGATAACAATTAAACAATAGATGTCGGTTTTAAGTACTTTTCGTCATTATAAATGAAACAAACTATACACACATTTCGTATTTTTTATACATTTTAAAGTCTGCCCCGACCTGGGATCGAGCCTGGCACCAACTGTTTACTCCCTCATGGAAACGCCATTTCGATTCTTCGAATTTTCATTATAAAACTCAAGTGAATTTTATTCACTGCGCTACGCAACGACTAAACATTAACTATCCATTTCGATTACAACGGCTATTTGCCTAAATCTAGTTACAAACAAATGCTTCAATTGAGTGAGGAAACTAAAATAATAGATCCCAGTTTGTCTAGTCTGGGCTGCTGTTTTCGCCTGTACTGCGGCGGCAGCACAATGCCTTCATTATGCCCTAACAGCTTGCTTACCATTGTGCTCACTGTCTGCCTGCTAATGGAAATAGGACGATGGCAGCTACTGACAGCTGCTTTTTACAATTTGCCCGATGTTAGAAACTAGTTGAATTCAATTTGAGGTATATTTTCAAATCGTTTTTTTATTGAAACCAATATAAGGAGTCCTGGAATTATTCTGGAATGTTCCAGCAAGTTTTGGTTTGTATTATTGAACATTCCCGTTGGGTTTTACATCTAAATTTTTGAACATTGACCATTTTTGGCAACTACATTTAGAAAATTGCTTCCATGCTGGTCTGGGAGTAAAGAAAAAACATAGAATGTACCAGTTGCTTCTCCCGCGCAGATGGTAAAAGCCCATCGAGGGAATGGGCAGAGGAATCATGTTATAGGCGATGCGGCTAGCGACCCATCATTATTTTGATTTCCCTTTCCACCTATACGCCCTGCAAAACGTGGGCTTTAGGTTTTGTTATCTTAGGCTTCATCCACCTCGTAAGGGACAAAGACGTGATATATGTATGTATGTATGTATGTAAAATAAGAATTTTTTTAAAAATATTTACTGGAGTGTTCAGTTAAAGTATCTTAACCACCTGGTGAAGTATTCCACATTGATTTAAAACACAGTGTACCACAGAACCGTGACTGACTGATAATGAACGACGCACACTGTAAACCAAAGAAACTAGAGAAAATAAGCTTCTATATATTCCTTGAATATCATAAAGGTGTTTCTACTCAGAAGGGATTAAGTGAATGGTATGAAGAACTAGCATATTTCTCCTCAACGGGTGCGAAGCCGTAAGTATAAGCTAGTTAGAATAAAATAAGAAATAAGTTTAATGTAATATGAACGTAGTAGGCGAATGTTTATGAACAGTCTTCGTGAACATCGTTGCGTGGAACACAGCAACGGAACGCAACTCCGACAATAATCCTCACGCTTCCTAAATATGGCTGAAAAGATCACTAGCTATTCTAAAATTGCATGAAGTTAACGAAGACTATGCGAATGAGGTCAGTCAGCAACTGAAGTAGGTACTTAGATACAGTCAAGGAATTTAATTCCCAACACCCTTGTTATAGTAAGCGTCGTAACTATTTTCCGTGTTAAGTAATGCGATGTCACTATGACTTTTTATGTGAAGAGGTTCCTCGATGTTTCAGGAATTAAATTACTTGACTGTACAAGTAGAAGAGGTCAAAAAGTTCTACCTCTAACCTTGGCAAAAGATTCGAGCGTAGATATTTTTGTGTTTGTCTACTTGTGTTGCTGATTGTACAACCCAGCACCTTAAAGTGAGGCTCAAGAAGCCGCGCGCAATTTTATTTATTGTTTGTATAAAGCCGCTTTTAAAGCACTTATCTTGAAAACAGGCCCGTATAAAAGGGTGTAATTTTTCTTAGTGAAACAGACAAGGAAGAGCCTCTACCTCCGTCTAACAATGGAAAGACAACCCGAAGGATAATAATCTGGGATCGACCCTAGTAATGGAGACATTAAATTTAATTATTCCCACGAACTTATCTGCGAAAAATATTGCCTACTTTGTGTTCTGATGATAGCCTTACCAGAACTAAGTTTCTTATTTATGTTCATTTATCAGAGCAAAAAATATTCAGGGCAATGGTTAGATTATGTACATATAATACACACACACACACACACACACACGCACACACAAGATATTCGAGTTGGTGCTGGTTGGTGGTGGTTAAAATGATCCTATTTGTTCCTTGAAACTATACGTCTAGACGATTGTAAATAACAGTAAGGATAGAATGCAAACACGTGCAATTAAAAAGCCTGAAAATACTCTTAATGAACAACCAAGAGCTGCCTTTTTGAAAGAAAACGTGCAAAGCTTTGTAGCTTCATATTTGTACCAACAGTGTACTTACACCATTATTATATCAGACTGATTGAAAGTTCAAATAAATCAAGTGTGGAATGAAGAACACAGTATTTGGAGTAACATTATTTATTTTGGAGCTCGGCTGAGCTCCATCCGACACGTTTCCTTATATACACAAGAGTGACCACTTCTAAACCTTAAACATAGATCGTACTCATTACAAACCTCAAGGAGGTTTCTCCCACACCAAGAGGGGGTTTTAAAGTGTTAAAAGAGTACTCATTAAGAGGAGGTGTAGGAGAAACCTCCTTGAGGTTTGTAATGAGTACGATCTATGTTTAAGGTTCAGAAGTTGTCACTCTTGTGTATATAAGGAAACGTCGGATGGAGCTCGACTGAGCTCCAGAATAAATAACATTACTCCAAATACTGTGTTCTTCATTCCACATTAAGCTGTGTAACGATCACAATCAATCAATGTATCTGTTAATAATGTTCAAGAACGCTAATAGTATCGATTTGCGACCAATCCCAATAATTCATATATGATAGCTGTGCCGCCATAATGGAATTATATCAGGTCCTCTATCTTGTGCGTTTCTGATCACGCGACCTTCATTTGGATGGATTACAATTACATTATAGTTCTGTACGTGTACGGTCAATGAACTAGACCGAGTTACCTTGCCTTTCTGGCACATGCAAGTAGCTACTTGGTTGGTTTAGGTAAAGCAGCGTAATTTCCTTAATTTTAATAAGTAAGCGAATCTTTTTCGAAATCACATCTTTGAAAATATATACCATTGGAAAATGGTAGCTTATGTTAGAATTATGATTTAATGCAACGGCAAAATTTGTAAATCTTCGAGTTATAGTTTCATAAATATGATCTCAAAATTTTTCTTCATTTCTCTCGTGGTGATTTCGACAGATGTTTACGTATGTCCTTTTTAAAATTTACACAGGTATTTTAAAGAGATTGAAAAGCTTTCAGGCATGTCTTTATTTAAGCCCTCACTTCAAGCGCTCAGGTGGAAGTTATAATGCACTTTCAGTTAACTTTAGAAATATGGAGAAGTTTTCATAGAGTTCTTTGTTCAAACACCTATTCTACGTGATGGTTATAAGTTTTTCGACGTTCGTTTTGGTACCGGACGTGCTTCTGCCGCAGAATGGAATAATGAATTCCTGTGAGAAAGTCTGCTATCTCACCTGGTCTGGTGTCTTTGAATTATTCTGCAATATCCCAGCAGCAGGTTGGGTTACCTTGAGGTAGGTAAAGGTTTTTCGTAATCATTTTTGTTTCACAATTAAGTCACACCTTTGACTCCGTATACTTAGAACATCAACTAACGTGTGGGAACATTTGACAACCAGAATAAAAAAAAACATTGCTAAACACTAAGATTTTATATACCATGACATCATGCTCTAAATTAACACGTCCTAATAACCCAAACCTGAATAAGGATACATTGTCCACCTACTGCCCATCACTGACAGCAAATAACTATGAAAATTTCGACTCACTGAAACATCTCCGCAGTATATTTTTACTTATTTTCTTGAGGCATCGCATGATTGATAGTGTACTAGGACACAGGTAATGTCGTATCAGCCATCAATCAGGATTGTCCTTGGCAATGACAGATTTATGGCCGCCCGACGAACAGGGGCTGTAACTTTGTTAAATATTATAATCCGACGTTTTGGCAAGTTTGCTACCAAGTTTGAAGCAATAATATTGCTTATAAGTTATAAGCTGATTATGTTGAGGGGATAGTTTTTGATTATGTTATTTCGCCCTAATTCTAATAGATACTATGGGTAAGACATCTAATAGTTGTATCTCCGTCTAAGGTGCAAGCCCGTTTTAGGTGTATGAGCGGGATAGAATGTTGCTCGCGTCGTTCAGTCTTAACACTTGCAGGCGTCTTTTCTTCGGATAATAAAATAGTGACAGTTTCTAATGAACCACATTAAAAACATTTTCTATGGAATGTAGACCGCGATTACCTTTAACACATGCAATCGCGTCGAAAAATCTGGAAATACATCCCGTAGAAAATAGGTGTAACCGAAATAGTATTCCATATTCAAATGAAATGAAATATTTTTATTGCCAGAATGGTACAGTTTACAAGTTATAATATAAACAACCTCACTGTGTTCTGATTCATAGGCATGTAAAAATTTAGTATTACAACTAAGTATTTATTAATAGAGCTCTGTGTCAATAAAGTTCAATTTCTTAATATACCTTTAATCAGTCGTAAGTTGCAACGATTTTGCAACTGGAATAGAGACAGAAGTGTGCCTACAAAGTTTAAACGTGAAGTTCCAAAATACATAACACGTCTGCAACATAAGTTCGGACTGATTGCCTGATTGCAATGCAGTAGTCAAATGGCTGACCCCCGACTTTGCAAATGAGACCAACTTCGCCCTCTGACTCATCGGACTGAATTAAATCGATCCCAATTAGCGCTGCCCAGGAAAGCCAATCACTAAAGTTACCTTTGATATATTCAAAGAACTTGAATGTGCGATTTTCGCCATGCTTTAGAATAATGGATACGTTCCGTATAATGTTTCAGAGACATTAATTAAAGGAGCCTGCCAACACAAGAAGGCGTTTCTACGAGATCAGACAAGCAACTACACATATCCAACGTAAGAAGACCCGAGCCACTGTCTCAAATGCACCTTGTTTGCTTCAAACATAGGGATATTTTAGGGGTGAAGTTAGACTGGGAAGTGTCAGTACACGCGTCCAATAGATTAGTTTAATTATAACACGCGCTTTATAGATGAAAACTATGTAGCCTGTTGTATTAATTTGGTTTGTCTGCATTAAATCAGTTGGCTACGACAATTCGTGTGATTGTGCCCCGCAGACGAATTGGAAGTTATGCTTAGGGACTTTGTAACAAAGTTGTCTACAATTTGCTATATTCGGTATTCGTATAGTTAGTCTGCACTCCGTTTTAGCAGAAATTACTCGTCTCTATTAATAATACACTTGTTTACCTAAATATAACTTGAATTTCATGCAGTAAAACACTCCCAAACCCCTAACGATCACATTACGACCGGACCTGACGAATGAGGGCAGTTTTGACCAGTGCCAAAGCTACAAGTAACACTGCAAAGTTTCGAAAATATGACGGTATGGCCAAACCTGCACATAAGGATCTAATAAGTGACTGTGTTCTGTGTTTATCAAGGAAGTCAATAAGTATGATATTTTTGAAAAAATATTCATAATAATTATCATAATAAATATTCTTATTTTCAGATTAATATCCATTGTAATGCGGTTGATTATTTGGTCATTGTTCATCCGCCATTACTTGTCATAATAATTTCGATTTTTAGCTTTTTTTAGTGTACAATGGGCAACATGTTTTAGGACGTTTTTTACTGGACACTGAAAAAACTGTCCCCCAATAGATAGACCCATTTAAAAAATGGTTTGAGCAAGCTATACATACAGTTTTTACATAACACAAATGTTAGGTGCTCATTCCCGTATCGTATGAAACTCAAACTCAAAAAGAGAAATACTTAACCGTATTTTACATGTCGTGCCGTTGACAAATATCAGTCCGCTGTCATCGATCAACGCAGCGAGCGGGAACGGATAAATTGATGAAGCATTTTTCGAATCCGTACTTCGTCGAACGTGATGTCGATATCGGCGCATTCAGCGAGTAATAATAGCTCCATTACGCAATGTTAGCATGTTTACTTTTGCAACCGATATGCGGATGGTGAGAAGTCTTTTGCGAGTTACTGATTTGCGTGTATTATATACCACGCTGCTCAGAAATGCTAAAAATTATGCCTTCTTAGATCCTCAAAGAACGTGTTTGCTAAATTTTCAAGTGCTTTAGGCAGTGCGTTGTCTGTCAGTATATTAGTAACTTAGGTTACTCTTTTACAAAGCTTCTATCACCTTAATGTCCTTCGGCAATCATCGTTTCTCATATGACACCTGAACAGAAGACACGAAGTTTGCCGAGAAACGTTAAGAAACTAGATAGCGCTGTATAGATATCGATGTATCTTTTTATAAATCACGCCTTTATCTCTTATTGACTAAAAGCCCATGGAAAAAAAAGCATGTGAAATGAACCAGCGTGAATGAAGCTTAGAAAGCTGTTACTATATCATTAAATTACTCTGAGCGCTATGCCGTCATTTCTGAGCCTATTACGGAGTAGACACTAGACAGAACCTAATGTAACATAGGTACAGGTGGAAAGGGGAATCAAAATAGTGATTTTTATTGATCGTAGCTTAATTACTGCAACATTTAGTTCTAAGAACCCGACCTCCTTCAATATTACTTCAGGCTAAAGCTGAAGCGTTTGCAAACGTGAGTAACCCTTAAGCCTCTGGTCGTATCGGAAGCATTGCCGGCATCGGGTTACACGTATGCAGTTAGTCTGAGTGCCTGCTTGTGTTCAGTGTACACTTGCCTTGGTAGCCTTGAGAAACTGCCCCATAATGCCGGTCTGAGAATTTCTGTTCTAATAATTTCCTGGAACGACGCTGGTTTCGCATGGTTAGCGTTTTCAGTTGCAAGAGGAAACGGCAGTGAGAAGCGTATCCTGGCAAATAAACCGTCAAAATTAAATTGTGTATTTCATTGTTAGTGCCAGTCATGAGATAATTTAGTTCCGCTATTTAACATTTATCTAAATTGACTCTGAAACCTAGAGACAATAAGCACCAGAATTTTGGATTTAACCCAAACGATCGGTGAATTTGCACTGTTTCGTGAATTAAATACTGAGCGAAGAATATTAGAATATAATTAGTTCTAGAAAGTAAGAGGTGTTCTCATTTTGGTCGTAGGTGTGTTTGATTCAGCTATCTCCTACGTGTACCTTATGATGTAGTTGTTGATCATATATAGGTGTGCCTGCAAAACGATTACTAATGTCCCTTTCAGACCTGTTTTCAGCATTGTCGCGCGTGGATCACATTCGAGTACGCAAGGCACATTGGCCGACACCATTGCCCGCCGCACAATGTCGTTAATGGCGTGGTGCCTTGGAAAGCGTCCCGCACACCTTTTGTTGGAGACAAGTATTCAAAAATAATAAAATTGTATCAGAAAACAAATGACTTCAAATGAAATGGACGTAGGTAATTTATAAAATATATGTACGAAATAATAAAACAAATTCGAACCTTTTGCCAATTACATCCAAGTCTCTTCCTTGTTACGAAAACCCAGCATCATATTTGTATTTTTACCACTTTCCGTCCAGTCGGCCCTATCAGAAGCCTCAGAAAGACGTGGGTACTTAAGCGCTAAACTACCGCCGACAGGCTGGTCCTATCAGGCCCAACAGCCCAATGGGCTTACAGGTCGTAATCCCGACTACCACCGAACGCTGTATGACATGTAGAGATAACTCATAAGCCTGATAGTAAAATTTGCGCACGGTTTTTTGGGTGTTGCGTAAAACAGAATCTGGTTGGATTTTTTATGTGGTTAGGTACCTAATAGGTGAAGGTAATGTAATAAAAATTGTGTCAAAGTTGCAAAACTGACTGATTTATTTAATTCTAAATCTACTGTAACAATAATGACATGTTATATGTTAATAGATGACGACACTAGTGTGAAATTCATAGATTTTATTATGACATAATTAACAAAACGATTGGTGTTTTTCCGCAGCTGATGGTAAGTTTCCTGAAAAACGTAAATAAAGCTTTCAACAAGCCAAGAAAATGTGTAAGTTTAGATGCAAGCGGACATTTCAATATAACAATATTGCGCTTTCAAAATGATGTCAATAAATAACCATAAATGACATAGTTTTAAAATCTTTTGTTAGAAAAATGAAGATTAGGTACTTTTCGCTCCCTGACGTGATACTGGGTCAAGATTTTTCTAATTAAAAAAAGTACTAAAGGTGAAACAAAGCTTTAATAATAAAAGTTCCCGGAAAAAGGGGTTTTGAAGCCGAGTTTAGCAGCAATAAAAAGATGAAAGTTCCGTATTATTAAAATCTGTACGGAAACATAAGAAAATGAAAAAGGTTTAATTAGTTTAAAAACACTCCGAAAGAGTTTCACTAAATGAATTCAACTCGAGGAATGGAAACATTTGAGTATTTCATTTTAATTTTGATGCATATAAGAAAAAATTAATGCGTTATTTAAAAAATAATTGACCTAAATAATTAAGGGTACCTAGTCATTAGTTTAAAGTATTCATAACAATAATTAAATTACTAATTGTGTTTGTCATAAATAAACATTTTCTTTCTTTATTTCTTTTTCTTTAATTGATATCGCTTTCGCCTTCCCACGGTCGGGCTCGCCGCTCTCACTCGCTCGGCCATCTCTTAATAAATATTCGTACCTATGTTCCTGTCAATATTTTTTGCGACTCAAGTCAAGCGGAATGATTTGACCCTGAAGTTATAGATAAAAGTGGAGGCCAAACTCTGTACTCCATAACCGAAGCTACTTTGAACTTGAAGTGACTTTCTTTCAACTTAGACCATTTGTGTTTGTGTTACAAAGACAGAAGGGGGACAAAGGTAGCGTCGTGTACATAAGTACAGTCCGTGAGCTCTTAGAAATTCATACGGGTTGGTCTTGCTGTCTCACTCACTCCTATGGGTTTGATACTTGAATGGGCCGAGTGAGGGAGACATCCGAACGTCCGAATGGCAGTGTAGACGGTAGATTGGTCAGTAGCCACGGCCCCTGTTTTTGGCTCATGAATTTAAAAACTTTATATATGATTTATGTCAGTAAAGAATTATATTTAGGCCATGGGGGCCAAGCGCGCGCCGTGTGTATAAAGGTATCTCGGCGCGCCTTATAGAGGCCTCCCGTGACCAGAGGGCTGGCCAATATTTCGCTCAGCGAATAAGCATTGCCATACAACGTGGCAATGCTGCCAGCCTTCTGGGCACCCTCCCTTTTTATCTTTAATTTAATAATAGTTTTAGCTAGGTGTAAGTTATGTTTAAGTTTTGACTGTTTTTTATTGTTTTCTTTTCTTTTTTAATAAACTACTTCTTTTACGAGGAATAGATTCGTCTCATTTCAAGTATATTTATATCTTACAGCGCAGCAGTTTAAGAGCTTACGGGCTGTATAGGGAGTTTAGCTTTGACTTCATTTGTTTGACAACAAAGTATTGTAGATTAACCTGTTTTTGTGTAGTTTTCATTAAACTGGGCAAGTAAAACGACGTTTTATCTTATCCTGTACGAATCTCAGCCGTTTGCACAGTGTTGACGAGGAACGCTGCTTGAAAGCAAGTTTGCTTAGTGACGTACCAAATCATACTCATACAGACATGCCATTTAGGGGTGTGTAATGATTGATATAAAAATATTTAATATATTTTCTATCGATATATCAACATTTGATATAATTTCAAAGGGTATAATCACTCATTGTGTATAATAAACGTTTGGTATAATTTTAAAATATATAAATTTATTTCGTATATTTATCGTTCGGTATAACGCTTATTTCTTATAACGATTATATGGTATAACGCTCATTTTATATACAAATCATAATATATAATAGCAGTTCGTTTTTGTTGGGGGACGCAGTTCAAACCTAACCTAACCTACTTTTTATAAAAATAACGTTATACCATAAGTTCATTATAGGAAATAAGCATTATACTTAAAGAATGTTATATTAAATGATATTATATCAAATGATCATTATAAGAAATGATAATTATGTCATATGTAAATATATTAAGTGTTGTTATATGATTTAATAATTATATCAAATGAGCGTTATTGCTACTAATATTATACCAAAAATTTTTATATACATCGTTACGCACCCGCCATTTAGAATGACGTATGTTTTGCTCTTTACTTTATAACTTGCGCCCCAATGTATAGAATAGACACTGTCCGTTAGCTCTTGGAATACCATTCGCGTTACATTTCAGGTACCATCGGACGCCGATTCAAGTATCACTCCCTTGATAGTGTATTCTAAGAGCTCACGCACTTTGTAATTTAGTATTGCTCTGAGTGTAAACCGTGCAGTGCCTTGGTGATTTTTGTGTTTTATGTGGAACTAGGACAGGATTTTTGCATAAAACATGCATGTCGCTCAGGCACTGCAGTCTTGCACGTGTGGTCGCGGAGTAGCATGTCATCATAGTACCTATTAGAAAATCTTTATACTTCTGTATGTATGTATGTATGTATTATAACTCTTTCTCACTCACTCACTCACAAATCACGTCTTTATCCCTTACGGGGTAGACGGAGCCTAAGGTAACAGGTACCTACAGGCCACATTTCGCTAGATTGTGGGCGTATAGGTGGAAAATCGAATCAAAATAGTCTCTTTAATGTACATAAAACACATTACTTTTACGGGTAATAAGATAGACAGATGTACAAAGGCAAACTTATCCCTTAAAGCAGGGGTTCCCAAACTTATTCATTACGCGCCCCCTCTCTAAAAAGATAAAACTCTGTGCCCCCCCTATTTCAGCCGTAGGCTGTTAGGCATAAACACAAGGAATTTGTTAATAAGGTTCTATAAGGTCCTGTATCGTAGCCCATGCCCCCCTTTGCAAGTCACTGCGCCCCCCTAGGGGGGCGCGCCCCCAACTTTGAAAATCACTGCCTTAAAGGGATCTTTTCCAGTCAACATTCGAACGATTGACAGGACAACAGAAACCAGAGTATAGAGAGTAGACAGTAAAGTAGACTTCTAATAACAAGTTGCTTACAATCTAGTTTTAAATTGTAGTGTATCGTCATGTAGGTACTTAAAAGTTTACAGATGAGAAGTCACAACTGTCACAAGCATTATCGAAAAGGTTTCGGATCCATCCTCATCTGCATACTCAGTCGCTTTGGTTACGTCCCTAGTTTATCCCAGTACAGTGGGCAAAACAATAGCAGTTTATTTATATTTGCACGGCTAAGTCTTGCCGTGAAAGCTCATTAAGGGGACAAAGCTTTTGATTATTAGCCCTCACCTCCCTCTTTGTTATTATTTACGAACCGGGACTGTAAAAAACCTGTAATGTGTTTTTAACGATTTCTTTCGTAACGGGAAAGTTTTGCGACTGCGGGGAACTCGTTTCGGATTATTATTGCTATGAGGTGTTCTTATTGTGCGTACTGTACCCGAGGGGTTCGGTTAAAGTTTGTAAAAAGTATTGTAATATTGCCATGATAATTATGATAGGAAAGTAATAAAAATATGTTGATTAATTGGGTAGTTTTAAGTCTAGAGCGCTTAAAACATCCATTCAAGATAAAGCCGTGTTTTTGCAGTTTAACCAAATGGATTGTAGGTAAACGTCTTGTATCAGAAAACTATTTGTTAATATACGAGTATGTTTTTAAATCTCGAAAATTAACGACTGCCATATAGAGGTGTATGGCGTCGATAGATTAATGTAACTACTAGGTCTCATTTCTGGGAAAACATGACCCGTAAATAGACAGATGTTTCTATACTAATGAGCGCCATCGCTTGACAAATTGCTGAACTACGTCGAAGGACCGAGCGTGACTTTTAACAAAGTACTGTATTCTATTAACTGCTACTAATTCAATAATAGTATAATTTAAAATGGAAACGTGCTTTGATTTTTCATCCGTTTTGTTTACCTATTCATCAAAATAATATACTCCTGTGACGCTTCTAAGTAAATGACGTTTCATTAAGGTAAGTCAATTACAGGGCGTTCGCGAAAACATATGGTGGTCCATATTTCACCTCAAATAACGCTCATTTTGCCTTACAGCTGAAGCGCAAATGGGAAAAATTTCATTAATGCCCAAAACGGAAAATGGGGCCATGATTGTGCCATAAATATCCCTTAATTTTTAACTTTTATTAAATGTTTTGTCTTTGTAGGAAGTCGTTATTTTTACGAGATGGTAATTTTATGGGAGGTAAAGAATATGTAATTTTAAGTGAAGTATTACAACCATTTTTTATTGCATATTATTTAAATATATCTCCCTACTTGGGCGCTTTACATACTTTACATACACGACTTACAATATCATGCATTCACATTTTATAATGCTGTTGAATTTTGGAACCATTGGCATAGCATTTAAAAAAAACCTTAATTTATTTAAATCAATTTGGAAAAAAGATTTTCCCTGGATATTTTTATTAACATTTGTTTTGATAATGATATCCATGAGCCAATCAAATCAATTTTCATGAAAAAAGTGTTCAGTACTCGTAGTTCTCTCATAAAAATCGTGCACTGTTCGACCATCGGAACTTTTCGTGGCATGCACCTGAGTGGCAGCTATTTTACTTTGTCTGTAGTTTGTAATGTTTTTCTACTAATACACTTTATGTTACAGATATTTCTACACTATTAGAAGGTATACCTACTATGTCCATAGATGCCTAGATATATCACACGTATCCCGTGAACTAGTCTACAATATCATCGCGTTATCGGCTGTCGCTGGCATTTGGCGTTGAGTCACTAGGTCATCAATCAACCGTGTCTCCTAGCTGAGGGTGACGGAATTTTAGTTCCCGACGTTAGTGCATTAGGGGAAAAATTAAAGGTTAAACATTATGGTGTTAAATATCACATATCTTGTCCTTTGCAACGGTTTTTGTGTGTTGGTTTCATTAGCGTCATATAGACGAATTATAATTTTGTTTAATTTTAAAGTCAATGAACTTGGGTGCTGTGTTTGTTTGCTATTGTAGTTGTGGAATTATAACCTAAGATAGAAAAGGAACTAAAATATTTCATAGAAGATTATAACTGTATTCAAGCGATTTATATCTGAAATGCGTTGGATACGAATCAAGCAGCACTTTCAACTATTGCTCCATTGAACTTTGTTATAGTACCTACGCAACAAAGACAAACTTGGCGCCGATAGTTGAAAATTGATTGTAAACAACTATAACAAATACAGAAGTAAGAATAAATCGGTCTATACTTAATTGTTTATTATCATCCAATCTATGTAATGTAAAGTATTAAAATTTTCGGTCCAATTCAATTCAATTTTTGGGAATATGGCTCCTTTTGTCCTGCAGTCCATTCCAATTGTTGGAAGAGTGTGAAATTAGATCGGCGAGATTTCAGATAAACACACAATTTTATGTAACGTAATTCCAAACTATTTACAAACATAGAAAGTAAACTAAAAACTTGTCATAAAAAAACTCCATGCGTGCGAAACCGCAAGCCAAATTAATTAAAAATATAAATGAACGAAGGTTGGTTTGAAGAATAAACCAGGTCGGCTCCTATTCCATTAGTGAACTAATTAATAATCATTCAAATTAAGAGGGAGCGGGAACTTTTCACCGTCATTTACGGTGATTCGTTCTACTAAACCAATTAATATAAACATCAAAGCGATCCTCTTGATTTTCAAGTTGAAGCCGGGATATAAACGAGCACCGAGAATCAGAATTCCAGTGTCGAAATATGACTGCGTTCGCGTGGCATGAAAAAGTTTGAGTGCATGCAGATTGCATGGCATTACCGAATGTGAATTTGTAGTTGAGCAAGTTTTTTTCTGTCTTGTTGAGAGACAGGCAAAGGGATTGACGCCCACACAGCTACTGGAGATCTGTCATGTGTACCCAGACCACCGTGCCGGATCGGAACGGAGGCCGGGAATCACGCACTGTGTGTTAAGGATGGAAGTTGATAGAGGATCTTAACTGTAAGTCCAAAGTCTGTATAAGGTAAATCTATTTACAAATTTTACAAACATACAGCTTTTTTCAGAAAATATAATCCCAGCGTAGATGTCAATTGTTGTAGAAGTATGTACAATGTGTTTTATGTCTATGTGTGCGTGGTGCTAGGTTTAGTTACACTGTTATACTCCAGGCGGCAGCACTTTCCATAAATGTAAATGTGACTACAGAGTTGTTAATCTTTTTCGTGTATTATATTACTATCATCTTATTCTGTAGCCATCTACTTTGGGAAAAAAACTTACTCTGTGGTGTAGTGTCACACAACGTCACACATGGCATAAGTGTAAGGAATTTTCTCTTTTATAATAAGCTATTTATTTCAATAGCCTGTAAGCTGTAAAAATCTCTTGAAGCAAATAAACGCAAATGTGGAAAAAAGATTTCGCAGGTAAAATATATTCGTGTACAAAGTTATCTACATACATACATAAATCACATCCTCATTCCATACGGGGTAGACAGAGCCTAAGGTAACAAGATCTAAAAGGATGGAGGTTGATTGAGGATCGTAAAGAACTGCAGGTCTAAAGTTATCTCATTTACATAATTTTGTACGACCACCTGAATACCTAGCGGTGATTCTGAATAATAAAGTATCTGCACTTACATCTTATAAAGTTATAACACTAGTAGTTTCTAAGATCAGAGTTAGACAGGCAGACATATTCAAAAAACATTAAGAATAGGCAATGTATCATGTATCATAAAAAATGTAATTTAAAGAGTCCTCTTTCTATAATTTTATTATAACTTAAGTATACGTATTATGATGTATACTTTACAGAATCCTGTATAATAATACCAAATAAATAAGGAACGTTAAGTTTATCGCGGCTTGGCCGGCGGAGTATTATTTCCGGGTGTGCCCGTAATAGACGATATTTCAGCCATCTTTGGTGTTCCACTGTAAAGCCCAGTTTACACATATAAATGATTTTGTTCCTTAAAATGAACCTCCGAAAAATAACACCTGGTTCATTATTTACATATAAATTAATTAAAATAAGCCGGGTATATTAGCGGTACACAAGCGGCACACGGTTGCAGTAACCGACCATAACGATTGTCTTTGGAAAGACAATTGGAGTCACGTAATTTAGAGCCAGAAAACGCTCTACGATGTTGAAATTAGCGGAGAAGACCGATGTGCAATTTTTATAAGGAGTTTTACGGTGAAGGAAAACATGGGGAAACATGCACCTGCGAGGGAATGGTTCCCAATCCGCACTGGGCCCGCGTCAGAACTGTAGCCCAAGCTTCATTACAAGAGGCCTGTGCCAAGCGTGGGACGTAGGTATGTGAGTCGTTTAAAAAAAAAATTACGTATAGTTAAGGGCTTAATCACAACAAAAATTAATAGATTCCTTTGTGTTACGACCGTTTCACCTTTATTACATTGCAATAAGGGTGAAAAAGTCGTAACACAAAGGAACCAATTAACTTTTAATTAAGACCCTTAACTATGTACACACGGCAAATGGCACATGGATAACTAGGGTGCTTACCGAATAGCTTTGCTGTGTGTACATGTGTTTTGAAAACGACTCATGTATGCTGGAGATGAGATGGTGAAATAAAGTAAATAAATGGTAGGGCCTTGTGCAAGGTCCGTCCGGATCGCTACCACCATCTTACTCGCTAATCCTGCCGCTAAGTAGCAGTGTTTGCGCTGTTTTCCGGTGTGGAGAGTAAGACAGCCGGGGAAGTTACGGGCACAAGAGGCATTTCATCTTAGTCCTCTAGGTTGGCAACGCATTTGCAATCCTTCCGGGGTTGCGGGTGTCTATGGGCAGTGGTGATCACTTACCATCAGGTGACCCACTTGCTCGTTTGCCTTCCTATTCATATAAAAAAAAAAAAAAAAAAAAAAAAAAAAAAAAAGTGCAGATGCACCTCTATAATTTTTATCAAAGATCTCCAGCCCCGCTGTCCGTTCCTCGCTCAATAAAACCCATCGGTGTAAAATATATAAATAGAGTCAAATGTAATGAAAAGTGACTGTCACATGCTTTATTACTTAGTGCTATTTTTAATAATAAAAAGTTCTGTATTCGAAGCCAAGTGATATAGAGGTAGAGCGTCTCTATATTGTTCGGCTTCAATATCTATCAGTATACATATGTATACCTTTTATTAATTATTATTATTGTTGTAGAACAAAGTCCTCCACCGCGTTCGTCTGTAATTTTTTTGTTGATAAAAAAAAAGTTATGTAAATAATTTGTCAAGGTTTTATGTAAATTGATTAAAATAATTATAACGATAATCGTGCAAAAGGCCTTTAATAATTTGTAGTTTTTACAAGCTTTATTATGCAACTGCAAAAAGTACAGTCAGCAAACTAAAGCTTCTAAATACTTACTTTTTAAACCCGACGCAAAAAGAGGGGAGTAATAAGTTGGACGTAGATGTTTGGGTGTGTATGTGTGTCTGCCTCTGGCATTGTAGCTCTCAAACGGATGGACTTATTTCGATGGGGTTTTTTTTATTCCAAAGACAGTTTCCATGCGGTGGTTCTTAGCTGTGTTTGGTAAAAGTCGGTCCAGCAGTTTGAAGAGTATCAGCTGTTTTCCAAAACAAAACGATGTAAGGCATTTTTGTAATCATAATAATATATTCTTTATCGTATCTCTATTGTATACCATATTTAATTGCAAATAAAGATTAGGTACTTAGAGTCTGGCAAACGAAAGCGTGACCTGGACTTTTTTTAAAGTTTTAATATATAGCCCACAACTTATTCTCAGACCTACCAAATACAGACAAAAACGTTTCATAAAATCGGTCAAGCCGTATTAGATTAAGTTCGTTAAAAAAAAAACCAGTATCAAAACATTTTTTTCGTACTATAATTAGTAATACCACATGTATATTTTTTGAATTTGCCGCGGTTTCTCAGGTCACGCTTTTGTTTGCCAGACTCTACTTACTTTATTTACGTGTAATGACTCGATTTTTTTATTTAATGTTATTTAACAAATACTTGTTGTATTGATATTGTTGAAAGTTGGTGTCGGTATAAAATATTGATTGCATTTTGACCGGGCAGAGGAAGCGAGCGGCGCGCGCGAAGACGCGTCAGTTCCGGCGGAAGCGGGCGCTCCGGACGCGGCCGACGTGCGCGCGCCCGCGCACTGCAGCGATGGCGGTCTGTAGACGCGACTGTGTTATTATTGTAGTAATATTATACTTTGGTATAGATCCAAACCGTCGTGAGACTGGAGGCATATTGACAGAATGAGTTCGCGGGCTCGTGAATTGGCATTGTTCATTTTTTTTAGTATGCTCCAATTCGAAAACCATTTCGAGGAAAACCATCAATTATCCGATTTATCTTGTCCGATTTCAAAAATACTTTATGATTGCAGATATTTTTGTAAAAGTACTTTGAACCTTTGTTTGACCGAACGACCCGGTTTTTAGACAGAATCCAGCATCGAATGTTTGCCACAAAAATGAAAAAAAAAGTTTAGCTACGGCAACTGTCACGTGTCACTGTCAAATCGACAAAACCATAGACAAAGCCGTTTTTTTTATAGCCAGCCGAACGAAGGCGATTGGGATTCTGTCTAAATTCACGAATTATACAACCAGCGAAAAAATATTTATTATTAATTAACAAAGCTACGTAAAAGCATAATATTCAAATTAGTTGCTTGAAATAGTTCATTTTATCAAATAAAGGTGTTAAAAGCACAGCTTAAAAAAAATGAACAATGCCAATTCTGCAAATGGAAATCAATATCATGAGCGAGAAGACGTTGTTGAACAAATGCCTTCCCCATCATCATCATCATCAGCCTATGTTAGTCCACTGCTGGACATAGGCCTCCCCTAATGAGCGCCATAGCGCCCTGTCTTTAGCTTGACGGATCCAGCATCTGCCTGCAGTCTTTCGCAGATCGTCGCGGCCGCTCTCCATAGAACGCTACAATAAACAAAAACTAGGCCGTGACAATCCGCTCACACTAATAGTCAATAATATGAGAGAGACGGACGGTATTAATCGATATTCAAAAATCGAATTTCAGAATAGCGCCCCAGCCACATGCATCCATCTCTTTCACGCTACTCTCGCGATTTCTTTCTGTGCGGTATAGTCGAGGGTCAATATTGATACAGCCATCATGTCGAATATGTATATGTGTCATCGACCTTATTATTTCTGGTATAAAGGTGTATAGAAGTTTTTGTCGTCTAGGTAACGTTCATATATTTATACCCATGACTGTACATAGACATGCGCAACACTCCTCCGCTTCCTATTAAATTGGCTTGCTTTCCCATTGGTGAATTTTTCGAGCTGTATGTTGATGACTCATTCAGTCAGAACTTGTTTCAAATGTTTTAAGGTCATACTACTATTCTAAAGATGAGACATTTTGTATTTTTTATTTATGTTTGTATAGTTTTTTTAAACTAATTTTAAAAGTTTCTTCACCATTAGAATGCTCCATTATTCCTGTATAACATAGACAATTAATACTCAACGGATGATGTCGGAGGCAACAGCTATTTTTTATGTCTGCCCCGTCTGTGCCTTACCTATTCTATAGAGGTCAGCGGTGGCAAGTTAGTCGACGATTTATTATCTAGGTACTTGCTGATAGTATGTTGGCAGCTTCCGATGTAATAGTTTATAGTTTCACCAACTTATAGTGTACGCCTCGTTCCAGGCTTTGTGTTTTGTTAACATTCGGTATTTTGTCAGTCTGCGTGGGTTTTAAATCTGGTAGCGGGTGGAATTGTAAGATGTAACTAGTTTTTTTTTTAAATATAGACATGCTGTTTGTGTAATCTTTTTCAAATCGTTACATCGTTAAACAAATGAACCGCTTTTAATTAAATTTGGTACAGAGATACTTTCAGTCCCAGGGATGGACATAGGATAGTCTTTATCCCGGAAAATGGCATGTGCAGATGGAGTCGTGGCAATAACTACTATAGTTACTTATAAATATTATTCTCGATTTTTCGATGGCATATTAGATTTTTATTAGTTTTTCTAGTAAAAACTACTGAATTTTTAACCTGGGTTAGCGTTCTCGCAACAACTAGTAACGTTATAAAATATTGGCAATATTTTCCTTTTGTCGTCGGTTAGAAAAAACAGAATGATGTAATATATTTTTTTGTGATTTCAGCGTGGGACGGTTGAGTTTCGATTTTAAAAAGTTGTATTAAGTAAATCCACTTTCCGTGTATTTGCCGGGGAAATTGCTTGCTCACGCTCCATTATGAAAAATAAATAAAGCGTAAAGCCGAAATTATTTCAACTCTTAAACGTAGGTAGTCGCCGTGACTCGACAGCTTTGGTTGTTTGAACAATAGTTTGAGGCCCTTTTTGTATATGCCTATCGATAAAATAAATAAAAATATATTTTCTGAAAAACAAAACGAACTAATGTTTTTTTTTATTAAGACACAGGTAGGCATACTCCATCGTGACATATTTTATAAAATTACTATGGGTAAGTAGGTACCTATGTCTATTGAAAATGAATAGTAAAGTTAAGTTTCTACATGTCAGTGAAAATTAGAACACATAGAAAAATCCGAAAAGTAAAGCAATGGCCGGGAAAACCGTGAAAGTAAACATAAAAAATCAAGAAATAAAAATTCTTGATTAATTTGATAGTGAATAGTAAAGTTTTTGTCTTTGAAAATAAAATAGTTACAGGAGTTAAATATCTACCTACATAAAATTTAATATTCGAGCACTTTGATCTCAAAGAATAAAATATTTTATTATTTCAAAACCTTTAGTACTTGTATCGATACGTTTCCCGTTAACCGAAACCAATTTGTATTCCATTTCGGTTATTTCTGAAAATTAATTACGCACTCAGCTTTAAAGCCCTCTTATTAAAATCCAGGCGCAAAAAGAAGGGGTCCGAAGAGTTTAGAGCAAAAAAGGTCGACAATTTATTCGGGGTCGAGTTGGGCATCACTAATCGGCGTCATCAATCAGAGCTTCCCGGCGATCGGATCAACTGACGGACACCCCCACACCCCCTTAACCCACACTTTGAGCGATCCACTGGTGGCGAACCACGAGCGAACAGGCTGGCCCGATGGTTGGCTTTTTACAAGAGCTTAGTCTACATAGGCTACTTAGGTTGCTTCCATGCCGGTCTGGGAGTAAAGAAAAAACATAGAATGCACCAGTTGCTTCTCCTCCCGCGCAGATGGTAAAAGTCCATCGAGGGAATGGGCATAGGAATAATATAGGCGATGCGGCTAGCTACCCATCACTATTTTGATTCCCCTTTCCACCTATACGCCCACAATCATGCTAAGCGTGGTCTTTGGGTCTTGTCACCTTAGGCTCTGTCTACCCCGTTAGGGAGAAAGACGTGATTTATGTATGTATGTGTGTATGTTAGTTTACATAGCCTTCATGTACATACACGAGCGACAGTGGCCAAAGGTAGAGGCACTAGCAGCTGCAGTTGCTGAAGGCACGCTGCAGAAGACATCGACCAATACGACACTTGTGTTCGTAACAGTCACGTATCAAAGATTCAAAATAGTAGTAGCATCTCTGCAAAATTTCAGCTTTCTAAATGTAAGTGTTGGGCATTTTTGAGTCAATTAATTAACAAATCTGACTATGAGTAATGAAATAAAACTCATAAACTATCGTGGTCGTGAATAAGTGAGAATGTGAGATTGAATAAGAATACAATAGACAGCTAAATATGTGGATGATTATATTTTTAATGGCAATGCATGGATCATCAACAGTTTATACATAAACTTCTTTTTAACTTGTCTTACCTAGTCTTTACTTCCTGGTTATGGTGATGAGAGTAAAGTTAGTTTTGCATTCGCTTTCCAAGTTTGGTCGTTAGTGCAAGCGTCAGTGTGTCAGTGCTTTAAATACTAGACTTGCCTCGGAATGCATGTAGTAACGGTGTTTAAGTGTATTTTGGCTATTTTACACGTATTAGGTACACGTTGAACGTTTTGAAATAGTGAAACATCCTAAATTACCACTAGTCAGATTCGGGACTATGTGATGGAGAGTCAAAATACATGAAGTTGAAATCTGTATCTAAATACACAATGGCTCGAACAATACTGTAACATTTTCAATATCTGTAATAATTTTCATGAAATCAAATGAAACATTATTATTGTATTTTGTACATTTTGTTATAGAATACCACTCTACCTGTTACAGAAAAAAATAGTATTGATTCTTGTAGTCAGACTGACCAAAAAATGATTCAATTATGGTTTGATTTTGTCTTTTGAAGCAAAAAATCTTACAAAGATGAACATGTTATAAATAATAAAAATATCTTCATAAATCCTCAACCATAATATGCCATTAATTTGTAACTCTTAAGTAGTCGTCGAATATTGGAAGCAAACCCAGTTGCCATATTTCTCATAGGTAAAATATGTAGTTCTAAAGGGCTCCAAAATTTTGCAATAAGTTCTGCAACTGCACCAGGCACAAGCTTATAGGTATACGTATCTGAGTATCATTTTATCCTTTGATCACTGTAGAAGAAAACTGAAGCGATATTCCAACATAATCATTAAAAAGTACTTGAAATTTTAAACGTAAAATATTTGAAAGAGCTATATTTACCTTGGGTCGGCCATCGTGTTTTTTCTCACAACAGCCAGTCCCGATGGACGTAGAACGATGAGCCTTTGAAATATTGTCGGGGCGGTGAAATTTTTGACGTTCAGATGGGGTTAGAATCAATTTTATGTGAAACAATTGGTGACGCATAGACGTCGTCGCGGGAGACTGACGAAGGTAATGTTTGGTCGCAAATTCGTCACAATCCGAATAACATCTCTTTTCAACACAGAATTTTCAATTGTGATAATAGAATCGTGTGTTCTCTTTTATTTTTACGATGTAGTAGGTGAAGTTTAATAATATGTTCAATGATGGACATTGTTCATTGAAAATATACATTAAAACACCATCGCCAGCATTGCCATGCGTGGCACGCTTGACAGTCTGTGGCTTGACGCGTGGGAAAACGATTTACTTGTGTGAAAAGTCATGGCACCGAAAAAAATGTTTTCAGGAACTACCTTGCGTTTTTATATTGTTAACAAGATTTTTCTTTGAAACTGCTGTGAATTGTTGTGATAGAACATTAACTAGGTTACAATGGAAGTTCGTAATACTAGTTTAAGTTTTTGAAATTCATGATACGTTTGGCCTCTCTTCAGCCATTTACGTTTTATTGCTGGGGACATTGCCTCTTCTCCTCCTTTAGTATACTTAGTCAATTTTTTACAGAAAGAGCAATCCTGACCAGCTACGTGTCATTGATGCGACAGTGTAAAGAGCTTGCAGAAAAAACACGACTTACAGCGACGAAACTTGTTCTAAAGTAGTAAAATAATTATAAAGAAATAAACAAAATTATACGCAAAGAATAAATTATTTCGTAATCAAAGTAAAAGTTCATAAACATAGGTCCAGCAATAAGTTCAGTTTCAATAAATTCGCCAACACGCAGCCTGCGCGTATAAAATTACACAAATTTTAGGTCGACCCTAATTCGTTCTTAATGCCCTTATGTTGGCAATATAATATCACTGGACCCTTTTATTAGAAACATGAGGGCCCAACTCCTGATAACTAAGTTTGAGGGTCAACTCGACGATCAATGTGCTACTTTAAATAAGCCTTTGTTTAAAATTATTCATTTGTCTGTTAGACTTAATTCGAACAAATGCAGGCCGAAAATTTTCGTTAATTTTCATCTAACTGTTGCTTTTCCTACGAACATTCGTATTTTAGTGTTCATCATACATTAGTCAGAGGGACAGTGAGGGGATTTTTTTCGCTCTATTCCGTTTCCATGAGAGCGTATCCTAAATTTATAATAAGTGACAGGAGTAGGTATGATGAATACGACTGTATATTGCTTATTCTGCGAAGAGTAGAATATGAATCTGTGCCTAGTGTAAGTTTTTGACACAATCGACGTTTTGAATGCGCTTCGTTAACGCTTAAAATGCTAGAGAAAATTATCTTTTTAGCGGCACATTATATTGGTAACGAACTATCATAATTTATGTAATTTTTAAGACAAAGAAATTTATCACTAAGGCCTCTATGAAAACATGCCAAGTTGAATTTGTCTTCGCTTCGATTAGAACGAATATATATTTATATGTGTACCTATTACTGACAGCAGCACACAAATAAAAGTGTCGTATCTATAGTAATACCGTAATAGCGCATCTAAACTTTACGCTCGAAAGCTATTCGACGCGACTAAATTCGAGGAATGTCCCGGCGAAGGAAATGACATGGCCGAAATGAGGCGTCGCCTCAATTCGATGGCTGTTTCGGATATTTCAGAGCACATTAGTACGTATATTTGATTCTGATCAGAGTAATGAGCCTTGCCGATGCCTGGGCACACCCTCCTGCTATTAGCATGAAATGTTTATCGTTTTGGGTTGATTCATCATTTACGTTTAGTACCTGTACTATTAGCTTTGTAATAGTTAAGAGTAAAAATATACCTAGATGACCAGAGGTTTATTATTTAATCTTTCGTTAATGGCCGCCTGTTTGCAAAATAAACCGTAGATTTTTATTTCAGTCATAATAATAAGTCAGGAACGGTTCATCTGGTTTAGGCCTTTTCGGGAGACTTTCAGGGGTAAGTGTATTCAGAATGGAAGACCCTGCCGCACTGAAAGCCTTCACTTATGACTGGTCATAGAAGTCTTAAAACAAGTTGTCTACCAACAACATAAAACAAGTACTGTTACGATTTAAACATTACGGATAGTTGTTAAATACGTATGTAATGGATTACAAGACGAGAGAACATACGAATGTTTAGTATTAATATGGTCAATATCCAATTCTAATTACCTTTAATACTACGAACGTTGATATCAAGGGAAACGTGTTTGCTGCAGAAAACGGAATATTGTGAAAAATATTACGGTATTCGTTGATATTGCTTATGCCCATCCATCTGGCAATTAATCTGGGAATGACAATCTTTTTCAAAGAAATCTGTAATTGCCTCCACCGCGGAGGTCAGGTGGGTATTTTGTTAGACTTGAAAGGGTCTCGTCCTTTATTCTGCCGCTCTTTGATTTTCCGCCCAGAACAAAGCGTTGTGCCCCAAATGAGACCCCCGAATTCCATTCTGTTGTCTCGTGAAAGGTAGATTATGTATTTGCGATTGTTTAATGTTTAATTGTGAAGTTGACGGATAAATATGAAACGGTTGGCGAGCTGTTAACAAGTGGCTGGAATTGCGACCGTTTAAGACCGATGTTGAGGTTTGCTCTAGTTTAAATGAGAAATACTCGTAGGTACCATCCTGTTAATAAAAGAGATGCATTTGGAGAACTATTTATGAAAATACCTACAATACATTACAATAGAATGACACTTTATTGAACACCACATCACATAGTTAACAATACGGAAAACAGGTATTACATACACAACATTTTTAGGTAAATAATAGGAGCTTCAATGTAAGAAGGTACCTACATTGTGAAGGTATAATAAATACGTAGAGCTTCTGAACATTAATTAGTTTTTTGTGACATGTTGTGTTATTCTTAATTTAAGTCTGTTAGTCAGCCTCGTTACTCTTTATAGATAAAAAAAAATAGGTATAATGTATTATAGTGAAACTAGGTCCTTACTCTGTTCTTACAGATAAAATTCCAAAAAGCTGTCAAATGTTCTACGAACGAGTTTTGGCAATTTTCCTGTTTCGTGCTAGAATAACTTAACAATTTTATTGACCCAATTGTATTTTATTTATAAACATAATAATATGCAAATAAAGACGTGAAGAATATTTGTGTTTTCCAAATGTACCTTTTGTAAAAGTTTCACTCATAGACAATGATTCGCTATCTATAGCATAAACTTTACCAAAACTTGGAACTTAAGACGGCGTAACAATAAATTACAATAATCGCTCCGTAATATAAACTGAACACCTTTCCCCATACTTACTTAAGATAAATTTTGGGGAGCTCGAGAATTATCCTAACTTTGAAGGACTACCCGCCAAGTGCGGAAAAGCGCACTCAACTGTTTCTTTATGAAGGAACTTGGCGGAACATTTGAAATATTGATCCGAGTTTTACGTATTTCTACCAAGTTTGGGGCCTCACTGGCTTAGCTTTACCGGCACAGCTATTTGAAACCGGCATAACATTTCACGAGCTCAGATTTTTCTAAGATTTGTTAGTACAAAAAGGATGTTTCCATGAACCATATGAAACTTGCAAAAAGCTCTAAGCGTTGCTCTAAGGATGTACATTGGATCTCTTAGTCGTTAAGTGTACTTTAATTTCAGTGTAAGCACTAACCCTTTCCCGTTGCTTGAAAAGTGACCAAACAAATAGGATTTATTTCAGCTATGCAGCTCCATTGTTAAGCAGTTCTATAAATGTGTACCAACTAAAGGCAAAGTGAGACCAGTTGTATAAAATTTGCACGCACACAATTTGCTACCAAACTTCACCGAGCTTAGTAAAGTTGTGTTATATACAGGCGCACGAGATGAGGCGTAGTTTTACCCAGCCTCGCCTTGTTGCTGCCAAGTTTTGTCTTTACACTTTATTTGGTCTAAGCTGGTAACTAAAAGTTAGTATGCTTTAAAATTATACTAGCCTTAAAATTGTGGACAATTTATTGGTAATTTTAATTAGCAGAACTTCTAAGGCCTGATAATCCTCCCAAAATGGTTTCACGCGTTTTAATATCGTAAGAAATCATACAGCCAGACCCAGGTTTATCACTTGAAACTGGTATTATGCCGTGTTATGGCCCATAGTCTGTTTTATTTAGGCACTAAGACAACTTTCGTAATTAGACTGTCTCCACGGTAAAGTCGTTAAAGGCTTCTTAACTTTGTACTTTATTTTGAAGGTGAATTTTAAGTGTTTTGTCGCCGTAAAGTAAATTAAATTTAATAATTAAGACGGTCTTGTGTACTTGCTTTTAGTCGACGGTTAATGTAAGCAAATTTAGTTTACTCACAAATTAAAAATAGGGTCGTATTTGTTCATTGTTTTAATTTTTGCTTTGACCAAATTCAGGAAGACGATTTTTTAAAGCCTGTTCCACTCCCATTTCAAATTATACTAAGTCTTTCACCATTTTCAAATGGAATTTGCATAGTGTGATTTTCAGAATCGGCCCTGGTATTTTATTTGAGTTTTAATTAATTCTTTGTGTATTTAGTAACTACAGAAACTACTGCTAACATCAAATGCTAAGAGCAACGGAAAGACAAGCCATGATGACAATGAAAACCTAGGATTGCCCATAGATTATCATTCTTGTCTCATACTCGTACCGAACTAGGCTGTCTGAGCAAATTTCTTAACTGCATAATAGTCACTCTCAAAATTTTTCCACGATAGGGAAAGTCGGTAAACGAAATGTGACTGGTGATGTAAATCATTGAAGCATTTTTATGGCCTGTAATACCTTTTTTAAATTTATCCTTTAGATTCCTGGGCTGGTTATGTTTTTTCCTGTTATCGGCGCCGATGGCAACTAACGACCGATGTCGCCGTCGCTCGCTGAAATGTCACCATGATTTATTACCTACCAAATATTCGCCTAAAGCATGTAACGAGATAGTACGTAGCTTGTAGAAGGGATGAAAATCGGGCCAATGTTTTTCTTTATGGTTTGTCGCTCGTATTTATTTGTGGCATTAGAAAGCTATCAGGGTGTGTCGCGTAGAATGCGATCCTCAGTAAAATGGTAAGTTACCGAATGAAATAATGTTAACTGGCAACATTAATAAGAGTAAGTTTTGGCGGTAAAATAGAATTGATACAATGTTGACAGTTAGGGGATACCGGAGGCGCGGGAAAAAGAAGATGTCTTTCAAGTAATACAGAATGGATCAATCCACAAAGTAAATCTCATGAGTTGAAACGAGCGGGACAAAATTAGAATGAGAAAGAAGGTTAACCAAGAATAGAAAGAAGTGCGAGAATGGGGCGACCTGTAAAGAGTGTAGAGATTTTCACAATATTTTTCTATCGCGAGATAATCTTCATCAGGGTATTTAATCCTATAAACTGAGCGAAGATTGTTATATGTTGCGCGTTCCGTGTTGGCTTGAAAACCAATAATTGCACTTCCTTTAATCATGTAGGTACCTACCGCGTGTAATGCTTAAGCGCATCGTTGAGGGTATCTCTCACACTTCTCGGGCTCGTCCAAACTCTTTCTTATATTCCCTGCTAGGTACTACCGAAATATTAATTATATTGTAAAAACTCTTTTAATTTACGCTCTATTGTGGCTTTCACTATCTGGAATTTTAAACCTTCACTTTATCGGTCCCTCGTTTAATGCTCCTCTCATCTACTCAAAGGTTAACTGGTAGAGATCCCTTGTAGGGATAAGTTCGTCTTTGTGCATATATTAATGTTATTTTTATTTTTTTGTGAATTGTATCCGTTTCTTTATATTTTTGTACAATAAAGCATTTACTTACTTACTTATTTACTTAATTTCTTAATACGAATTATCAATGATACAGTCGTCACTCCAGTACAAACTACATTCATATGTTCAGTAATACCTAACACATACCTATCTGGCTGAGAATATTCGATAACCGCGCAGGCCACTTATTTGAAGCAAATTTGTGTAGCGGCGTGTGCAAAATTGCCGTGGCAAAATTGGAACACAAAATATCCCGGGTTTATTTGCTAGAAACCGGGTACGGACCCCGTAAAAATGTCTTTATACAAATATGCAGAAGAAAAGGTAAATATGTCAAATGTTCGAAAAGTCGGAGGTCAACTTTTCATAATTCTTAGCATTCCCAGTAAAGGGTTTTGCGTCTTTTAGATTTAGAAATGTAAATCGACAAGCAATGCGATGTTTACTGTATTTACTGGATGACAGCAACTTGATCTGCGCCGTGCGGGAATTTAACATTTTCTCGGGATGGCGAATAATCGTCTGTATAGATTTGATTTGCGGAAGAAATTTAACTACTTTAAATACTTACCAACACAATACCAATATGAATAAAGATACCTCATTTTTACAATCACTTTATGTATTAAAAAAATCGCATCAAATCCGTTGCGTAGTTTTAAAGATCTAAGCATACATAGGGACAGACACAGACAGGAAAGCGACTTTGTTTTATACTATGTAGTGATGGATAAAGTCTCGATAAAATTCGCCAGATAAATGAGTGCTACTTTCTTTTTCACCGTTATTTGAAGCAAAGTGCTTAAAAATATAGAAGACAATACTTTGAAAAATTTCTTCATTATTTCGGTCTATAGGCACTTCATATTATAAAAATGACGCGCTCTTTTATGTCCAATGTTCACTAAAAGACTAACACTAAATTGTAATAAAAAAAGTAACAACTGCTTCCTATTCCGTTGTGCCTGCGCTGCGCCCTCTGTCAATTATTAAGAAATAAATATTTAGTAATATACGAGTAATATAAACAAGCATTCTATGTAAATAAATAAAAGTTAATTATAAACCATAGCGCGCAGTCCCTAAGCTAATACAGATTTGCACTTTATGACCAGTTTCCACGTACAGCTTACCCAATATTGTTTGAATAATTTTCTTTTGCTTTAACGACATTTATTTCAACTGTGTTAAGGTTGAGATTACAGCGGTTAGTGGAGCAACAAAATTGCCAACGGTACGTAATTGCAGAATGATATTGCGGTATACACACCTAATGGTTATGTCTGTAATTAAAGATATTTGCCATTAGGTATGTATGTAGTTCTATTTTCGGTGCGACAGCGTGGGCAAGTTAAATTACATTTAGCCACTTTGCGATTAAAGATTTTTTTTTTAAATATAAAAGTTATGAGTACCTTTAACTTAAAATATTATTTACCCGGTAACGGCTCGGGCATTAAAATAAACTAACATGTCTGTAGTTTTTTACTCAATTTGTATAGAAAGTGACCGTTATTTTTGCACAGTAGTGTAGTTAGGGTAGTTATGACTTATGTAGAAGTACGAATTTTGTATGAAAGCCTTGAATATTAGGTACAGTATCTATCAGGTTTCGTGATACATAAAATATTTTCGTCGTATACCGACGAACAAAATGAAAATTTGGATCGTTGTTCTTTTCTAACACAAAAGTCTCCATAATACGGTAGAAAAGGACAAAAGGCTTTCACAAAGAACCGGGTGGAAATTCTTAAGCAACGTAAAGTCGTTGCTATTTATTATTTCCCGGTTTCATATCGTAAACCTGTCCGTTACAGCATTAAGGCCGTGAAATCTTGAAACGTAATAAGAAATTCAATTCTGCTCGTATCAAGTTTTGGGCTTATCCCAGAAAAATATGAGTTTTATATTCCGTATAATTAAGTAGACGTATAAAATTATAAGTGACTTTTGCTTTTATGAGGTTCTAATCTAAACAGGTATTTACATGGTGAAGTTAATGGTCGTGATTTTTTCAGAACTGAAGTAATTTGGGTTTTTATTGCTCAGAATTGTTTGCTCTATCGATCTTAAAACAAGAAGTGTGGTCCAAAACTTCCATTCCAGTTCGTCACTTTATCGTTCGTCACTTTTTAATTCTCACTACTAAAAGATGAAGGGATTGTGTGACATTCCAATGAACAATGATGTGCTATTGGTCTTTGACAGTGACAGTTACTACCAAGGTACTGACAATTTATAGTGCAAAATACTGCTGTGTTCCGGTGTGGAGAGTAAGACAGCCGGGGAAATTACGGGCACAAGAGGCATTTCATCTTTGTCCTCTAGGTTGGCAACGCATCTGCAATCCCTCCGGGGTTACGGGTGTCTATGGGCATTGGTGATCACTTATCATCAGGTGACCCACTTGATCGTTTGTCTTCCTATTCATATAAAAAAAAAATATCACGCACGCATAGTATTTAACTTGTTTGTAGTGACACCATCTCAGTGCCAAAAAGAAAGTGGTAATTCTTTAGGTAGTTAGGTACCATCCTACCTACTCATAATAGTAGGTTTAAAGCTGTGATTATGCTACTTGTTATGCCCCCGGCTGACCCTGAACTCTAAGCTTAAAGTTCAGGGTACATTACATCAGAAACGGGAATGTGTATTACAGCAACTTTAGTACAAAGGTCGATACCCTTACCCAGCTCTGCATACTTTCGCACAGGCCTAGAATACGTAAAATTTCCCGTCACTCAAAGGCTAGCATGTTCCATAAATGTTTCATATCTATGTGACATATACGGTACAATTAGCTGAGTATGCTTTCAGGAATTGTCGTGCCCCGAACACGAAATCTAACTCAAGCTTGATTTACACGATTGCTAGAAAAGAATCGATCATTCTCTTACATACAACACTGTTTTAAAATCAACCCGGAACGCTTTAGCAGGTAATTGTGTTAGTTTGTTCCATCAAACTCCAATAAAGCTAAGTTAACAAAAAGTTTCCATAAATTGGTTGTCGTTAAGGTGTATCCAACTAAGGTTTGTCAAAGCTGGACTTTAGCGATCAAATCTTCTATCTTCTTCTATCTATATCCTACTAATATTATAAACGCGAAAGTTTGTAAGTATGGATGGATGGATGTTTGTTACTCTTTCACGTAAAAACTACTGAATGGATTTAGACAAAATTTTGGAACGGTGATAGCTGGTACCCTAGATTAACACATCGGCTATTTTATCCCGGAAAATTGCATAGTTCCCGCGGGATAGCGAAAAACAAATATTTTGCAGACGAAGTCGCGGGCAGCAGCTAGTACGAAACATGTCGAGCATCACTCGACTTTTTATACGTGAGTTATCCGTTTATGTGTAATTATGATTAAGTCTCACGGTAGTTTCATGTTGAACATGAATTTCTGTTCGTTTGTCTCGCTAAAACTCGGGAATGGCTTTGGTTTTGAAATATTTGTGAAAGTCTAGGGAAAGTTTAAACGGTGAGAAAACATAAAAAAAAACAGGAACGGGGCGAAGTCGCGGGCAACAGCTAACTTAGTAATACATGATAATATATAAAAATAATAACATATCCCTGTGTATTTCGGTTTTAAATTTCGTTACTAGTATGTAGTTATTATGTCACCCGGAAACCACAATAGAAATGGCAAGGGTTATAAAGTCCTTTCACACCTTTGTATATTCAAATGCCTGTGTTGATGCGGAAATCGAATCTGCGACCCTACTCCTGTCGGATATTCTCGGTCCCACATGAAAATGGTGTACACGCCTAAATTATTCAGTGGTCGAAAAACGTCGGCTGTTTTTACGTCAATTGGTATATGCAAATTGTAAGTATTACGAAAGCCAGTCTGACAAATAACTGCAGTTTTAGAATCAGAACTTCTAATATTACTGATATCAATACAAATGTGCGTGTGTTTTGTTAGTTTTTTTCTTTTCAGTAAGTATTGCATTAATTCATATAGCTGCAATGTTTTATTTTGGAAAACTGTTGCTTTTTTTGATCTTTTGAAGTATATTCATACATTCAAATTTGATTTCGTCTCTACTTTTGTTTGGCATTGCTGGGCTGAGTAAATGAGCGGACAAGGTTGTTATTTAGTTTTTATATCTGTCTGTACCTACATTATTACTAAAAGCACGTTTATATTGGATTATTTAGATGCTTGACGTGCAACTATTCACTCACAGTTTATCATTATGGTAATTCTTCACGGATGAATACGACTAAAACATTTTCATTTATTAAGAAAATTTACATAATATCATGATGCCGAAAAATAGTTAAATAGGTAGAAGGTTATGTGTCTTCGTCTTTCAACCACTCGTCCTTGTCAAGAGCATGTTCATGCTACTCTATTCGATATGCATCCAAGTCGTCTGAAAAAAAAATTATTAACAGACATTTTTAATCTTAAGTTTTTGATCGTCGTTCGATTTAAAACGCTACGTCAGTCTAATACCAGGTTGCGTTAGCGATGGACTAACTCCTGACTTCAGCAAAACAACAATAGGTCAGTGCACTGGTGGAGGAATATTTTGGCTAACACTGACGCATCAGTGCTGTATTGAGATGAAATTGATTTACACGATGGTATCGAGTCAGCCACAGACTCGGTCGACTGACATCAGTGACTGATGAAATGTAAACCTCCCTTTACCTTTAATGGTAATTCCTTCTACACATTTGCGATAAAATATTACTTCTATATTTTACACACGGCGAAAGGTAGCTTCTAAGCAAGCTCTAGTCACGTCCTATCCGTTTATCGTGAACACGTTCGGTGACTGCAATAAAAACTTCTCTAAAATCAAATATTTAATGCCACCTGAGTGCTGCGCCCCTGTCCGCCGTGCAGCAGTAAACTACGTTGTTTACGATTTATTTTCAAACAAACTAAATAGGTAGTTTTGCCAATACGATAAAGTTAGACTTTCACTAGCCTAGTTATAATTCAACATTACGATACACAAATTTGAGCATGCTTGATATCATATTATTTATTTAACTATCATAATATGCTTATTTTGGGGGCCCAGGTATTCGGTTTGCATCTGAGTCGTATGATGTTGCTCAAATAGATTTTAGCAAGCTCATTGCTTGAGTCTTATTTGTATAATCACTATCACTTCACTATCACTACATAGTATTAAACAAAGTCGCTTTCTCTGTCCCTACGTCCCTATGTATGCTTATATCTTCAAAACTACACAACGCATTTTGATGCAGTTTTTTTAATAGATAGAGTGATTCAAGAGGAAGGTTTTTATGTATAATTCTACGCAGACGAAGTCGCGGGCAGAAGCTAGTAATAGCATAAAGCAAAAAGTTTCATAACCCTACGTCATGTTATTACATACTGTAGCAGAATCCGGGTTCCGACAACGATATTTAATATGTTATCGGCTACGTGAACGTAGTTTTTGTGTAAATTGTACTACGGATGTATCAAAGTAAATCATGACCACGCGGCGCTACGAGGCTTTTTGTGAGTCGCTTTATAGAACCGTACCTACCTATTCTATTATTTGTATACAATAGCAACGGAGCCATGTGAATTGCGGGTATTTGTACACACCAACAAATAGACCACCGCTTTTAATGTTGACGCGTACAATTTTTTTGTAGTTTTAGATTGATAAAAAATTAAATTATTAATAAACACTATGACAAGGAAAATACAGAGTAGTAAGAAGATGGCGAGTCGATTTAGAGCTTTTTCATTCAGACTTAGGAAATCTTGTGAGAGCTGGAAAGACCAAAAAGTACACCAAAAAGGCAGTGTAAAAAATACACCATTATAAGTTTTCATTTTAATTTACTTAGTGTAATTTTAGCTTGATACCAACTTGAGACAACTTAATTCGGTACCATAATTGATTTATCTGTAGCAGCCGGAATAGTTTTCAAGTTAGAAACTAGCGTCGTCTCCTCGACTGTAGTTTCATTGTGGTCCACAATTAATCATGCCGTGTACCAGAAACGGGTACAAAACGGGCACAGCGTGACTGCTAATTCTGAAAATTAGACTTCATACAGAATTACCTACCATAAAGCGCCCGCAGCCAAATGAAGGCCCAAGTTGCTCAGCTCAAATACGCTGGTCAAATATTAATTCAGGTCACATTTGCCGCTCGGAATGTCCATGTTTGCTGAGATACAACTTTCCGGCCATCGAATTTAGAATGGTTTACTTTGGGACTTGTGTATTTGACTATTTATGCAAATTAAATCTGACTTGCAAACACGACCGCACTAGGCACGGGTATGTCCCGGTCGCCAGCTGCGTAATCCGATGCCCCACGCGCTACTGGACGGGTGGTAACTGTTACTGATAACGCGTTTATTGGTTTACCTGCAACGCTTCTCTACTATAACAAAATGGCTTAGGAAATAATAATTGTTTTTTTCTGTTGCTATCTAGCCACGCATGAGTCAGATTCTTCTCACCCTTATATTCTTCTCAAATTAATTTATTAACTAAATTAACTTAATTAATTACTAAATTCAAGTGCTACGCTTTTATCAATGAAGTAATCGCTTCACTCATGCGTTCGTAGTTAGTATTGTGTTCGTAGATGAGATTATTTCATCTCTGCGGTTATAGACGTTGCACAGTGGCGTGCAGTGGGGATTTTGAGGGTAGGCAGCGGTAGGCGGCGGTAAGCTGACGCAACACAATTTGTACTCGCTGACTGCATAAATAGCCCCCCGCTACACGCCATAGATGATATTACTACTTACGATGAAGTACTATACATGGCAAGCAAAATCCTACAGCATTTTTTCGCATAAGGGCCTACGTCGTCTACCTAATACCAGGAGTATGACTAGGAGCGATATTTTACCTCTAACCGGTCAGAATAGATTACTGTAGCTCTTCCCCTGTCTCGAATATAGGCAGGATTATTATACTTTGCCGGCATGCATCGGGTGGCTAAGCCGGGCATTATCAAGCGCCAATAAGCCGTGACGCCTCAATTTGATCGGTGCCTGCGGCAAGCCTGACGAATGATAGCCGCTTGCCGCTCGCTGATAATGCCCGGTTTTGGTTACTTTGTGTCGCTGCATTGTCTTTTAGGGCATAATTTTAAGTTCACGTCTTTCTTGTGGATATCACAAAATTTTACTGTAGCCGCTATTAATATCAATAAGTCTATAATTCATAGTTCATTAGAAAAAAGTACTGGCTGTTGCTTACAACTTTGTCAGCGAAGAATTTGTTAAGATAGGATAAATAGCTATCATGTGTTTACCCTAATGTACCCAGTATCTAAGCTAGCGGTTTGCTTAGCTAACTTGTTAGGACTACAAGTTTGTAGCGAGCGTCGACGGTATACTCGTAAACTCGTTTACAAATTTCGTACTTTGCAAGGAATCCACGTAAGTGAGCAGCAAGTTATTTTGATTGTGGCGAGTAATGTTATTTTACTGAGAACACAGTTGGTCTAGATGTTTCACGGCTAGCCGAAGTTGGTGACTTTGTTGCAAGATTTAATACACTTTTCATTATACCAACTCGAAGACTGAAAACAACGATTCGTTGTCGCATCGGGAAAAGAGGCAGACGATTATTGGGTAGTTTAAGCCACGAGCGAACAAATGTTCACGTTGTTGGTGCGTTAGTCTTCTCCATATTTCTCTATAGCTCTGAAACTTGGACATTAAAAGCCGCGGACAGATAAAGAGTAGACGCGTTTGAGATGTGATGTTGGCTGCGTTTCTTGAGGATCCCATAGACAGAACGTCGCACTAATATCTCGATTTTGCAAGAGCGTAAACAGCTACGAAGCAGGTGACTATCGACTGGTGAAACAATGTTAGACATAGGGGTGTAACAATGTAATGCAGTACAATGTTAGGCATAGTTTAAACCGACCTCACTATGTCTTTCGCAGAATTCTCGGTCTTGAGCGTTTATTTGGCTTGAGCTTGTGATTACAAAAGAAAATTTCGTGATTATGTATCTATTCAGCCACAAAGCGATTCAGAGCCAGCGGCCCCGCGTGTCTACAACCCCTGATTGAAAAAAAAACGCGGGAAAGATAAACAAAGTTAAAAAAAGCGATCCACAGACTGCCTCAATAAATCATTGGCCGGGGCGGCAACGCGCGGCAAACGCGCAAAAACAGCCCGAATCTGTCTGGGCCCACCCTTGTAATCGCTAGATAATGGGGCCGGATTGAAAAATCATCCCCTCTATGTGTTAAAGGTTTGCATGACACCTTAGTTACGGCCGCAATTTGTCAACGCGGCACGTTTTGAGTTTGCGATATTATTAATGACCCAACGGTATACCTCCTTTATTATTCTAGCACAATGCGGTGCATGCACGAAACGAGAATTGAGTTTAGTTTTGATGAAATCTAGTTTCCAGAGGAGAAATATTGTATGTGTTCGTTAGTGTTGTAGAATTTTCATCGAGAGGTAACACCTCAGTATTTTATAAAATAAATTGTATAATTTGTTTTAGTAACGTCAATTGGCATGACTTTGATAAAATTTAGTACCTACTTTAACAATTTTGCGAGGTGAATTTTTGACAAGTACCTAGATAACAATAAAATGGATAAAGGGGCCCTTCTTTCTGCGTTTCTACTTCTATCAATAGGTAGCTTAAAAGCTTGCTACTAAAACTACAATAGCGAATAGCTGAAATAAGTCTGCTATTACTTCTACATAGATATATAATGAATAGAAAATTCACTTAGTGATAACTAATATTTCAAATATTTAAAGCAGACGCGCCTAAAGCAATAATGTAAATAACTCGTCTCCCGATGGAAGCTATAGTTATTACTAATGCAAAACACAAACAAATCCGCACCAAACTTTCTAAGCTCGCTAACAATTTTGAAGTCTGCGAATAATTCGAAAATATCAAAAGCAAGTCCGTGATGAGGTCCAATTATACGAAGGATAATATTTCTATTCACTGAGATACTCGAGCATTCGTTATACTTTGGTCAAAATAATGAATAATACATTTGTTGAATTATTCGTTCATTTACTCGTTGAATTTTGATTCGAGCTGGTACACTTGACTCGTTTTAATTTCCTCAGCTCGTGTATGGCAACATTGGTAACTGGATCCATATTCTGATTATTTTTATTAGCATTTCAACTACTATCCCTCTGCCAGATGTTAATGGCTGATTGGATAGCTTATTTTTTTGCAATCCGCAACTAATTATTCATTGATAGTTCGTTCTATACCAATATAGTTTATTTTACTGTCTATCACTAAAGTTTGCCAATACTTGCCACACAAAAAAGTTTAAACCGCGGAAACTAGACAGCACTTTATAAAATAACGAGATCTCAGCACGATTGCATCTTATTCCCCAACTAATGTTGGAGCTAATTTGGCGCACTTTGATGGGAAAACTCGTTTATCAGAAAATCAAAGAGCTTATTCAGCGAGATATTAAATTGAGTTAATAATCCGGATAGTTGCTTTGTTCCCCGCCGCCCGAGCGTCGGTAAAAAGAAAAATGCACGCGATGCAATCAACTGTCTCTCTCGTGATTAGCAACGAAAAGCCGATGACACGTACCGCTGGCTATATTATGCTTGCATGCATTCAGCTTGTTACTTTAAATTGGACAAAGATACTCTTCGTTGCTGCATTTTGCCGAACAGGCTGTTTTTGTGAGCGGGGTGTGTTTTCAGGTTATTTTCATGTCTTTATGGTCATGCTTTGTTATTGAACTAACAATTAAAAAATATACATTTTGGTTATGAGGAGAGAGACGGTTAACGCATTAATTGCATGAAAACCGGCACAAGTTAGATGTTAAAAGTTAGAAATGTAATGAGTGTCAAAAATACAAAATAGCTACGATAATAATCTTCAAAATGTGTCTGTCTTTAATTTTTAAGTGCCACAAACGTGTGCATGAGTTCAAATGACTGCAAAATTATGAAAGCGGCACAGAGCGAAACTTATGAAAATGATTATACTTACACGCGTTACCGGCAGTGAGGGCGTTTAACATCTGTAATAACTGATTCGTAAAGCGTCACCGCGGGTTTTTCACGCGACAAGATAATTTAGTTAGCCACTGAATACTACCTTGAGCTCACTACTAGATCTACTTGATAAGGTGGCCGTCTGAACATGACGCCATTGTTAGAGGAAAACAACGTCCTGGAATATCTTATGGAAAAGGGAATAGAATATTCGATAGTGCACTTTTGCTTCTTACTAGCGCATATACGGTGTTCTATTGCAAGCTGATTTTAGTATATAAATTGTACCTACTATTTTCTCGCACATACTAAAGTTGCTACAAAGCACTGTATACTTTGTAACATAGTTGAAATTCAACAACTTCAAGCTTTGTCAAGTTATCAGAAGCCTCTTTGTGAGGTACTATTCGATATTTTCGAAAGTAACAGAGTAACTTTGCATCGGGTACGGACCGACTATCTGCTACCACTTTAACTTTCAATTCTATTTTTTATACCCGAAATGTGAAATATGATTTTTTTCCCGGGGAAAAGGTGAAAAGTTTGCGGGGCGTCAATATCGTCAGGTTCACAAACATAATGTGGGTGGGTTGCGACGCGGACGTTCGCTTCAAATTTCGTAATACTTTAAGCAAACTTGTGCACCGAAGTTAGCAAGTTGTCGGGACAGGTGCTGCAGCGAATACATCCTGCAGTTATCTATTCTGGAAACGAAACGAGATCGAAGCAATGTATCCATGCATTGGCAGTGTTTCACTACACAGTTACATGAAGGGCTTGAGTGAGAAGTTTCACCGTCTCTATCAAAACGTCAACGCAGCATAATTATTATGAGTAAAGAAACCGTAGCATTGCATTTTGAACATTTTAATTTTCATATTACGTACCGTAGGGTTGAAGTTCTTTGATAATTGGTGAATAGATACGCAGGTGCAATCATTTCCTTTTTAATTGGTTGCAAACTAAAATTGGCATGGACTTTATAACGCTGGATTATTCTGTTAACCGTATGACAATAAATTAAGTAGTAGGTAGTAAGGGTCATGGCAAATTAGTTCTGTCTAACGAACCCACGTTGAATTCGCTGAGACACACGGGTACTCGTGTTCCATCGCATATAATAATTTGCCAGAATACAGCCACGCTCAAGAGTCTACGGGGGTGGTGCAGCGCGTTCGAACGAGATGACGAACCGGCTAGGTACGTGCCGTCTATCAAACTTTGGATTGATTATTTGTCAGAATACGTGCATCAATATCGACGAATTTTACGGCATAGTTAATACGTCTTTTTACTCCCTACCCGACACAAAAAGTGGTGTTAGGAGTTTGACGTCGATATCTGCCTGTGTGTGTATAGCGGGTGATCCGTATTGATACTAGTCGATTCAAGATGAAACCAATAGAAACGGATTTAAAAAGCAGCTCAAACAATACTTAATAAAAAATCTTTCTACTCCTTAATAGAGTTTTTGAATGAAACATAAGCAGAACATTTATTTATTTATTTACCATATTAAGAAACTTTATTAGCCATGTTTATTTGTGTGTGTATAAAATACTATTTCTGTTTTTATCTCTACATATTATAATGAGTAGCTTTATTGGTAAATACAACATAATTAAAATATAAACTTAAGCTACCTTAAAATAACTTAGAAAAATAAAACTTATGCTAAAAATTAAAATAAATTTGGACCCTTAGGTAGGGTCCTCATCACGCAGGCAGCATTCCCGCGTTGTATCGCAATTGCGAGTCTTTGTGCGAGAAAGCTGCCCGCGCGAGGGTCGTCTGTTGCCTCCCTCAGGCGTTTGCTGAGGTCTTTGTAGAGCCCACGTGCGCCCTTGCCCCACGGACCAAGTGTCTCGACGCCAAATGCGACAAATTCGTATTGGGCGTCGAGACACTGGTATTTTGTCATTTTTACCCGCTCCCGGGTGTCCGCCGCCGCGCCGGCATGCCTGCACGTCATTGGAAGGTAGGACGCAGCCATGGTGTCGGCGCAGGTAGCGTCCCACACCAGCGCACGTCCGTACCTCCATGGAATCAATGACATCCCATCAGGGCGCTTGCCATCGCTCCGTGCGATCTGGGGCTCCAGAGCAGCAGGAACGTTGGCACTGACGAGCGCCCTTCTGAGGATGTCATTCAAAGCGGCATGACGGGAGAGGCGGCCGGCACCCGAGGAGCAGGCGAGCCCGTGGTGGCCGAGGCGATTTACGGGGGCCCCACAAGAGGCACAATTGTGGTCCACGCAAACCTCAACACCCAGTCGGAGACCGACGGCTATGCGGAGGGTAATTGGGTCTATGCGGGTGCCGGTATTCGGTGAGGGATAGGCATGGAGCCAGTGGCCTGATTCTACTCTGGAGACCGCCAAAAGTCTGGCGCGGTCTCCACCTGTCGCGGTGTAATGTATTGTGAAGGCTACCTTGCGGCTCTCTGTGCTACTAATTTGTTGCTAGTACGTCTAATTAGTTACAAAGTGCAAGTGCCATAATAATAATAATTATTACTGTTATTATAATAATAAGTTTTAGTTTTAAGATTATTTTATAATAAATTGCTGTGTACAGGGTAAATGTTTGAAACTAATTACAAACTAACATCTTTATCACAACATTTTTATGCAATAAATAGTTTCGAGTTTGACTTCGAGTTAGTTTATTTATTTATTTGAAGGTAAAGGTTTCAAGCCGTTGTTTTTAGGCATGTTTTATCTAAATCTTTTCAGCCGTTTTTGCTTTAATGATTTTTTAATAATGTAAAGATTCTAATGCAGTTCCATTTCCGACCTCAATCAGTCCTGCTTCAAATTGTCCCGTCATCTTTTTAAAAGCAGAACTGTATGCAGTTGACAATCAAGTATATATCCAAGGCTTGTAACTTTGGCCCTTGATTGGGTCCAAGACTTACGTGATCCAACGAGCAGCTTACATTGTGTGCAGCATACAATCTTTCTTTCATTAAGGTTAATCCTTTAGCAACACTACTTTTAATCTAAACTTTTTCAATCGCAACCTTCTATATGCGCATGCTATCTGTAATCTCACTAGTTAGAATGCTTCGTTAAACTTTGTTGGAGTCTTTCTATTTCTACGGAATTCGTACAGCTGAGCATCATGGGTCGGTTATTTTTAAAGAACAAAGCTGATTAAATTGCTGTTGAGACTGTCGGCTTTATTGAAGCGCTGTGGTCGAGAATCTCTTGTTGCTCTAGGGTTGACACTTTTTTGATACCGAAAAGTGGTTTTATGAGTACGTTACTGTATAATCTTCCATGCTGGTCTGGGAGTAAAGAAAAAACATAGAATGTAACTAAAATGTTGCTTCTCTTCCCGCGCAGATGGCAAAAGCCCATCTAGGGATTGGGCGAAAATCTTAGGTATCATGTTATAGGTGATACGGCTAGCAACCCATCACTGATTTGATTTCCCTTACCACCTATACTCCCACAATCATGTTAAACGTGGCCTTTAGGTCTTGTTGCCTTGGGTCTGTCTACCCCGTAAGGGATAAATACATGATGTGTATGCATGTTACTGTACAAAAACTGTTGATTGAACCTTTATGCTAAATTTAAATTTTTAGGATAATAACCCTTTCCTTCTGACAATTCCTCTATTTCTAGTTTAACCTTTTTGGATATGATACGTGACAGCCCTATTCACACAAGTATTTTTGCGAAAGCATGAGAAGACACTATTCAGTTCCTTTAGCTAAGACGTTTTGAATTGTTAGTAGTTGTTTCGGTCGGCTAGGAGAAACTATATTATTGTAATAAAGTCTAGATCAGGGGTTCCCAAACTTATTCATTACGCGCCCCCTCTCTAAAAAGATAAAACTCTGTGCCCCCCCTATTTCAGCCGTAGGCTGTTAGGCATAAACACAAGGAATTTGTTAATAAGGTTCTATAAGGTCCTGTATCGTAGCCCATGCCCCCCTTTGTAGGTCACTGCGCCCCCCTAGGGTGGCGCGCCCCCCACTTTGAAAATCACTGGTCTAGATTAACTATTCTTAATTCATTTGATAGTATCTATCATTTAAAAAACAGCGCCTTGTCTCGTCCCTGATGAGCAGTAGATGTTCCGCGAGAGTTTGTTATTGTGTCGTACAGACACATCATTCAAACAGAGGACGCTTAGTGACTAAAATTCGCATAGTAACAAGGTCACGGTGACAGTTAGTAACTGATAGAAAAAATCGAAGGCTTATCCACCTGCTATGGAGCATAGTCGCTGTAGGGGTATAGCTCGCGTCGCAGAATGACGAGAATCCGGGTTCGATTCCCGGCCATTGCTTTACTTTTCGGATTTTTCTGTGTTCTAATTTTCAGTGTCGTTTAGAAATCAAGATTAACTGTTTTTCGACTTATAAGTTTGGTTAAAAACCCTACATTGTTACCTCAGCGTACATAGTTACAGTGCCCGGCCATAAAGCTTGCACGTCGGTCTTTGAAAAGACACAATTGGCGTAAGTTAGAGCGAGACAACACTTTACGACACTGAAATTGGCCGAGAAGACCGATGCCCGTGCAATCTTTGTGGCCAGGTACTGTACCTCCGTCTTCTCTACTAAGTATCAATCTTATAATAGGGACAGTGTGAGTAGCTCAAGCATACGTTGGTTCTTGTGGAAGCGAAAGAGAGCGTGGTATTCGTATTCGTGGTATTTCTTATGATCTACGTCGCACACAAGTAGCTGTCTCGCATGTGCGGTTGTGGAATAGCTAGAAAATGATTTTAGTTGATAGATATGGTTCCACAAAGTAGCGTCTGATTCTGACAATTAATTAGGCAGATTTATTAGTATCTAGAGTCACAAATGTCACAATAATTTAAAATTGTGTCTTTACGTTGTCTCAGCATCAGCAATAAGCATATTTGTACTTGTACCATTTTATCAAATGAAAATAAGACCAAATTTAGTAATAATTCAGGTAGTTTAGTGTATTATTAAAATATTTGAGGACATTCAAAACACTAGTAATAGTTAAATAATGAACTTAAATAAAATATATCCATTCTAATCCAAATATTTTAAGTTCAATCAGTTCAGATCATAAGTATAATTTTATGTTCGAATAGCTTTGTGCGTTAAATCAGTCGTGGGTAATTAGGTTTCACCAGGTGGCGTGTAACTATAAACGCTAGGTGTTTTTTTTATAAAAATAAATTACAATTTCTTACAACACCACACGAATCGCGTGTGATCACGACACGTGGCTTTTACAAGTCTACTTTTCTTCAATTTGAGGGTAGTTATAAGTAGGCAAATTAAGTTGACATTATAATGAAGGTTTCTTGTTTCAAGTTTTACCAAAGCTATTTGATTTAAAATTGTCCCATTGCGGTAGTGGATTTGCCCGTGACAAATAAGCTATTTCAAAAAGGTGAGGGTACTAAACGTCAAATCACTTCACTATCATCACTACATAGTATAAAATAAAGTCGCTTTCTCTGTCCCTGTGTCTCTATGTCCCTATGTATGCTTATATCTTGAAACCCACACAACGGATTTTGATGCGGTTTTTTTAATAGATAGAGTGATTCAAGAGGAAGGTTCATATGTATAATACATGCATAATATACCGTGCGAAGCCGGGGCGGGTCGCTAGTAGTATATAAACTAGTAGCTAGTTGTTTTGTAGTGGTGGTAGTAGTTTGTTTTTGTTTTTTGTTTTAGTCTCGTTGTGGCTGGTGTTCTGCCGAACACGGACAATTTTACCGCACAAGACCAGACAAGTCACCTGGCAGTGTCTTATCCAACCTCGACATTGGCGGAATCATCGCACCGATCGATGGGGCCATATTATCCCAAAAATTAAATTGAAGACTTCCATGCTGGTCTGGGAGGAAAGAAAAAACATAGAATGTACCAGTTGCTTCTCTTCCCGGGCAGATGGTAAAAGCCCATCGAGGGAATGGGCGAAAATCATAGGAATCATGTCATAGGCGATGCGGCTAGCAACCCATTACTATTTTGATTCCATTTTCCAGGGCAGTGTTGCCAGGTTATACTAAAAAGCTAAGATCAAAGACCGTATCTTAACCTAACTTTTTTGATAGTTGTTGTTAAGCCAGAGTGAATAAGTTTTAATAGAACCAGTAAGTTACGCAGTCGCCCTCATCTAGGTACACTTTTCATCACTGGTAGTGCCCACGTAGTAGTGTAGTGACTGGGAGAGATCCCTTTTAGGGATAAGTTCGCCTTTGTGCATGTGTGTTGTCCTGTATTCATCTTTTTCTTGTGTTTTATGTACAATAAAGAGTTATACATACATACATACACGTAAAAATAATATCGTCTAAAACGAAGCAGCACACTTGCTCAGCAATAAATGCCCATTCGCCCCTGGTTTGAAGATTATTGGGCTGTATTAGATTGTATTAGATCTGAATCTTTACATTTTTCACGATAAGAAAGTCAGTAAACTTCTTTTGCAAACGTAGCGGCCGTCCGAGCATTAGTCACTGCGGGGCCCTATTACGATTCATTGGGGTATTTATCAAACCCGGCGAAAACTACAGATCCGTGCGACAATAGCCCTCGATATTTCTTCGGTATCGACCAGTCAATATCAATTCACGAGGCCGTTTGCTGATTTTCTTTTGTTTCTGCGGTTAAAAAGTTATAGGATGTTTTGCCGGCTCCTTTATTTTCATGAAATACTCAGCATGATAGTGGATTTGGCTGTTGCATTTCACACGGAAGTTACGAATTGAACTCCGCGTCCGCATTTGATATTAAGTTATAATTATTTCAAAACAACAAAATATTGTCTCACATGAGTTAAGTAAGCACTCACGAAAAATGCCTTAATGCTTTTAACGAGTCATCAGCTAGAACTTTATAATAGTTCGTGTTCTACGCAACAAAATCACGTCTCCTTCCACGACCTCAAAGTATTCCTAACCACTATTAGCTGAACCATTTAAGCAACCCTCTAAGCGGTTTACGTAATTGCGTTGTCATAATTTGGATCAAGGCCAGAGTGCCCTGACCCACCTGTTTCTTTACGACTTTAACCTTTATACTGTGAGTACACAGTAAATACGACGACAGACAAATCGCACCCTTCGTGGAAGAAAGACGTAAGTCCTATTGACTTACAATGGGACTTACGTCTTTCTTCCACGAAGGATGCGAAATATTCAAAGAATCGCGCTACAAGGAAAAGCGCAGTTGCGTGTGTAGCCTAGTATAGCCTACTTGTGCAATGTGGATAAGATAGCAACATGTTTGATGAAAGCTCTGTCAGCTTGATTTCTTCCGACTTGAACAACTATCGACATATTTTAAAATTATAACACAAAACAATATTGACCTATAAGTTCCTATTGAATTACTCTATCTATTTTTGAAAACCAAATAAAAATCTGTGGCGTAGTTAAAAAGATTAAAGTGTACACAATACAGTCGTTCGTGTCGCCACAGTGTGTGTGTTTTTGTGTTTAGTTTTTTAATTTTATTTGGGTCCCACTGAAAAACAGCGTTGCGGCTTGCAGCAACATTGTGCTGAGCGGGGCCCGTTTTACACCATATCAGTACTGTTCTTAAGTATATTGTGTTGCTTCCTATAATATATCTACCTGTATTGAATGTGTGTAAATAAATGTTTCTCTCTCTCTCTCTCTCTCTCGCAAAAAGCGACATAACTAGACGTGATGGCGTTATTTTCCTGTCTGGTATAGGCGTAAAGCATTATAAACTTATCCACATTTTATTCTATAATCATAAAATGTACATTGTAATGGCGGTTTTTTGTGTTTAAACACAGTAACGTGTACAATAACTTAGGTATGTGAATGTGGGTTAAGAAAATGAAATCATCCCACGAAAGCCTAAGCTATTTATTAGTCTGATATAAAATTAGCATATACTAATATACTAAGTGGCACAAAATTTTGCCAAGACTCCATACAAAATGTAACTGAATTGCATATATTATGAGGGTCACATTATTAGCACCACCATGAGATAACCACTAATAAGTTACCAAAATGAACGAAAACAAAGAGAAATTTCAATTTTCCTATAAATCCAGTTGAAATAATACCGAAAGCATTAAAAGCCTTATCCTGTAACCTGTCGACAATCACTTAAATCTAAAGCGGAATGACATGTCTGCCTCTTCAAACGAATTTTCCAGACAGAGGAAAATTCAATTAAACATCATGTTATATAAATAGTGCTTTCTTGTAATTTTCGTTTTCAATTTTCATTACCTACACCTATGTTACACATGTGTCGTTCGTTGTCTGGAAAATGATAAACCTTTCTAATACGCGCTTTCATTATCAAAAACCAACGTGAAGCAATAATCTTTCTCATCCATAATAAAAGTCATTTGTGTTTTCTAGGTTGCTGGTTTTTAAGACATCGCATCATATTAGCTGAAGGAATGTATAAGATGCCTAAACATAAAGGAAACTCGACCAAGACTACTAGAAAGAAAGAAAGAAAGAAGAAATTTACTCCTTTTTGCAAGACACACAAATATAAGATAATATACACAATTTTATAGAAAATAAACAAGGTAAAACAAAAAAAAACATACGAGATAAAAAATAGATCAGCGTTGTGTGTCTTCGCAAAAGTGAAACGGTCGCTGGCTCAGCATTACGCTGAGGTGTTAGACACCTGCAGCACTGATTTTCAGCCAGAACCGTCTATGACTCACTAACTAACTACTAAGGCATTTTACAGTCATTTTAGTCAGTTTAACGCCTGTCATTTTGCTATTGTATCATCACTAGCCAATGTAGGTACATCCTCCTGAGGGGCTTGGGACTTCACTCAGAAGGAAAGCGCTTGAGCTGTGGTTTCCACGTACGTCGTTGAAATGTTTAAATAGTTGTGTTCTGACATCTTCGTCCGCCATGTTGTCCTTGACTAAAATTACATTATGAGGGTAGTGAAATAAAGAATGTGTCGGATCGCTGGAACTTCTCGCACGAGCCAATGGCGAGGGTGATAAACATGTGATCTGAGGCTTTCTTTACGACCGCCTGAGATTACACAATGTTACGGTTTCCCCTGGTAAGAAAGTGGAAATTTCCGCTCGCGTAGCGGCGGTAAACTGCTACTTACATTAAATGAAGTCGTAATTAGTCTAATGTTTGAGTTTATAAACGGCCCAACTGTTTAAAACACCTGCATTCAACAAGACTGTTTACAGGATCCGCTTTGGCATTCAATGGAGATACCCAAGTTGAATAACGATGGAAGCACTCGTTACAGTTGGGGCATTATCTTGATTGTTCAGGCTATCACAGGAGTTGATGTATGGCTGTAATGAAAGCCCGTATGAAAGCTTGACGTTACGGAGGCTAAATTTATCCTCCCGGCCGGGTCATCCTATAAAATCATAGGAGCTAACCTAAGCTCTATTAAGCCCGTTGTTATTTCAAACCACTCCTCGCCCAAGCTTTATTGAGGATTTGTTTATAATGAGTGGATAGTCTGAGTTTGTTTTCTTTTATTGAACTTTAAATTAAATATGATAGTAGTTTTAAACATTCATAAATAGTATAAAAAAGCTGTTGCGCGCAACTACGTCTGCATAGAATTCGTTTATCGCTATCCCGCAGGAATTACGCAACTATAATCTATATATGTTCCAAATTTTATCCAGATCTGTCTAGCCGTTCTGGCATGAAAGAGTAATAAACACCCATCCATCCATCCATACTTACAAACTTTCGCGTTTATAATATTAGTACGATAGTCAAGACCTAATCGCGTAATAAATACGAAAAACAAGTAGATTGTCTGCTCGTGACCATGACCTCTGCATTGCGGCCGAAAAGCCGAAGGTAATTTAACAGTAATTTATTACGCCCTTAACTCCTCAGCATGATAGTAATAAGAATATGATAGTAGTAATAATAATAAGAACTAGGTAACTTACACAGGTAGGTAACGACAAAGATCTGGAACCAACTTCCTGCTGCAACATTCCCTGAGTGGTACAATTTAGGGATCTTTAAAAAGCGAGCCTTCCTGTTCCTGAAAGGGCCGGCAACGCACCCGTGATTCCCTAAGTCTTGCAGGTGTCCCTGGGCGATGGTGATTACTTTCCATCAGGTGACCGGTCTACTCGTTTGCCCCCTCTTATATATAAAAAAAAACTTTTTTTATCTAATCGGTTTGGATGTGTGTTCCTCCTTAAAAGTACAAGCTATGTTTGTGTAGCGCGCGTGCGCTTGTAATTACAATCACCTATAAAAGATGTGGGAAAATCGCCAGAAATTGAGATAAAGGAGTGAGCTGTGAACAACTAATGATTGAGAATGAACAAATGGATTATATGGCATAAGAAGACAATGTTCACTGTTCACAGGGCGTGTTAAAAAATTCCGCGTGAACACGGCTCGCCGCTAATCCAGCTTGTATGCACGTCAGCCATAAATTGTCGGCAAAAGGATTATAGTTCGTGCGCCGGTGGTTTAAACTTTTCACAATAGCGACGTTCCTATCTGGCGTTATTTAGATTGTTCAGAAACTAATAGGTTTCATTCGATATTTAGTATTGCGGATAAATAGTTTTTCAACATTACATCCATACTTTGCCGTGCAATGGCCGCTTTTGTTTGAAGAAAGTCGACTTAAAACTCCAGACGGCTTCTTTTCAATACATTATGTACTACCTCAAGTTGTTTTAACAGGAATAAAGTGAGTCGTTAAAATATTCAGTGCCTGGACACCTGGCGGCTTTCAGCTACCTAATAAAAAGGTGAAAATTGATTTCCTGCCTTTTACGAGGTCGTATTTCGTGTTTAATTAGACTTGAGAGGCAATGAAGACGAGATTTTTATGTTTATTTATTTATTGGGCGGAAGAACGCTTTTAGAAAAGTGTTCGTGTTATTAATTAGTTTTTGAAAGGGAGTTTAGTTGATTCACTGAATAGAGATGTTTTGGCATTACAAAAAGAACCGGGTCGCTACAACTAAACCAGTATGATGTATATGTAAGTATCAATACTTGTAAAATGTCAGAATTATGTTTGTATTGTGTCGGGGGAACTGTGCACTTTCCCCCGAATAAATTATCATACCATGTTAATAACCTTATATCTTCTTAGTGAAAGAATTTTAAAAATCTGCTCCAGTTTTAAATACTCACATACAAACAAACATACAAAGAAAAATTATCTAACCTCTTTGTTAGTTCTATATTACTATACACCTACATTGATTAGTGTGGATGATACAAAGCTGAACATAAATTTCCACTTCTTTCTATTACTTAATCATCTTTGAAATGCGTATGGCTGTAACGTCGAGGCAAACAAAATAAATATTACGAAGCACCGAAGCGCCGATCAGTGCATGAATATCGTTGGTCAAATCGAAAATGAAATCGAAAATAAATCACTATTGCCGGAATGATTAGCAGAAATCAGTTGCGGTTAAATTTTGGCGAATCACAGCAACATTTGATGCTATAAATTATAAGGTAAACGGCCGGGGTCGTTGCGCTATGAGAAGCCAATTTTCATAATTTTCTTTCAATGACGATGCTCAGAGTTGGGCAAATGACGCGTTACTTGAATGGGGAAACGTGCGGCTAGAGGAAAAATACAGTAGGCGAGACCGGTAGAAACTCTAGTAGAGGAACAGTTAGGCCTTTGCGGGTATTGGAAAGCCGCTGAACAAATGGGCCAATTGAAGCCCTCTTAAATAATACAGATTATGTAGCGACACAGGATTATTTAGCTTGCGATATGACTAACACGCGCTAGCTATGTCGCCCGTAGCGTCAGTAGTCTCTCGCCCGCAATTGTAAAAAAACGTGTACCTAAACAGTAATAAATGGAGTCAAGCAGGAATAGTATTTATCATTGGACAAACCACCTCGACCAACAATTTAAAATAGCTAAGTAACCATGTAGTCCTTCTGCGTGTCGTTCCGTAAGTGACTATGGCTAAGTCTGTGTTCTGCTCAAATTAATACGGTGGGACGAGTATTAAACATTCACACGTGAGACATATTTTCGACTGGTCTATCTCGAGTCTACCCGTGATGCGGGCATGCAATACAACTACGCCCAAATATCGGGTGGTTATGAAAAGTTAAGAAAGGTTAATCCCGTACAAGATAAGTCTACTATAATGTTCCGTGAATCAATTTAATATGTCATTGAAACTTACTCTGTTCATACATGGTAAATTCCTGTTACTTTTTGGTAGAGAGATGTCTGAATCCCCAAGACTTTCCTGAAATTTGCAAAATTCCAGCCATATATTTAGTATTTTGAGTACCTTCTGAACAATAAATAAAGTATAGGAATTTTTGAAGAGAAACGGAGCGGAGACATGCAGAACTTATCGATCACATGTCACTATTAATTACTTACGAAGAGAACGGGACGGGATTTGAATTACATTTTGATGTTTCTTGCGGCGCATTCTTCTTGGCAATGATGGTCTTTCCGAATGTGCTGGTAGTTTCAAAAAGACATGTAAAAGAGCCCTTGGCGGCCAATTTGCAAAAATAAATTTTCATTTTCATTTTCATTTTCATTCAATGTGCTTGATGATCCACATCTCTGTTCCACGTTAATAGAAACACACCCTAAAATTAACACTGCAAACATAAATCAATGAAAAAGTTTCTAAGTCTAAGATCACTCCCAATATTGTATAACAAAATCCAATTACCTGGCCTACTGAAATCTTAACGCAGCAAAGGCGGTGCAAAATTGCTCTAAGTTATGCAATTTTCGTACGCACCATTAGCTTTGGGCCTTGAGACTGGAATTTAGTGCTAACGTATATTGCATCCAGTGCAATGGAATTTACATTATTTATTTATTCATTGTCAAGTCATGTACATACATATAAAGATGTTAACATTGTTCTAAGTCAGTCCATGACGCCCTGTAAGGGCACACAATAGTAATAAATACCTAAACCTTGGATTGTAATAATAATTATTATATATAATTATATTATTCAATAATTTCGTAATTTCCACTTAAGTACCTAACGTGAAGAACATGGTTAGATTAACAGGTTTAATAAGGTTACATTGTTTTATAAATGAGTGTAGAGCAATAAAGCGAACCCCGCCGTAAGACGGGAGACGTGTTATGACCCCGTAAAAACGTGTAAGTGACAGCTAACTATGTACGCATTGACTTTTAGTCCCAACCCTGTCAGGAAGGTAAGATTAAGTTTAATGTGCTACTAAAGGAAATAATTGTCTCACCGAAAACGAACGTAGTTGTAGAGCTGTTTTTGTTTTTTTCTCCTGTATCTGTACTCACATACCAATACTTGCTACTATTAATTATGAATAAAAGAAAATGTTTTATATCGTAAATTGGCACGGGGAGTGGGGGAGCGGGAAGTAGAAATACAGGTTAACACCAAATTTGAACTTAATCCATTCAGTCCGCGCGTCTGACTTGTACTTGACTCTTTATTGTGTTCATTTTCACAGATCGTGTAATGATGGTATAGAACTAGAAAGTGTAGGCTCGTGGTTATTAGTTTTAATTTATTGATGACGACTCTCGCAATCCACGTAATGCCCGATAGGTGACTTATATAAAAGACAATCAATCGCTTTGTGAAAATACTTCACTTAACAATATTACACGAATCGCACATCGCTGGGACCGCGTCGAAGGCATCTGTCGTTTGACTATTTGCCTCCAGTCGCTAATTCGCTACGTTCACTGCATCCCACCTACCAAGTATCCGCTGAAAAGACTGCAAATCTCGTTCCTTCCTATTAAACTGAGGACATCCCCTTCTGATGAGACTGGGATGATAGAGATAGGTAAAAGCGTCGAGAACAAATTTTTCAACATGTTGCATCAGCCATTAAAGCGAAACATTCTTGAAATAACTGAACGGATTGGAACCTTAGATGCTTGAAATATTCTGAAATGACGAATTTGAGGATTGCTGATGATAGGCTAAAGAAATGAAGGAATGCTAATTGCGATGAAAATGTTAGCAGCGGAGTTATGAATCTTTGAAAGGGTGTTTTTAAAATGTAACCATTTTAATTACAAAATCGATTGAAGAGACGCTAACAAATTTATTCGCGGCGGATGTATTGCTTTTTACTTCTTCTTCACTTCCAGCTGCGAGAAAACAGTTGACTTTTGAACTGCCTGTGAGGTAGACAGATCTGATACTAAGTAGCAACTTGTTTTAAGGCTAACGCAAAATAAAATACATTTAAAAACAACGGACAAAGATGAACATGACAGGTATTTCAATTTAATCGGTCCAGAAATTGAAGCAGACCGAAAAGTTTGGCAAGTAAGTGATCAATGATCACAAAAACTATAAACTTTTGCATTTGCAAACCGATACGTAATAACCTGGCGATTCGAAATGCGTCTCACGCGTCCACAATCGCGCTTTACGTGCCCTCAGCAATCAGCTCCAGCCCTCTGCGGATTGCGCGATTCACTGGGGAAGCGAACGATTTCTTCATAATTTCACGCATTCACTACTAGGAACACATACATTGCGTCGTGACTTTTGTACGGTGTCACTGTCATAATTGAGCACGCATTAGAATGTTACGTGCACGTTTAGATCACTGGAAAAGTTTCTGGTCCATTTCTTCTGGAACTAATTAATAACAACCTTGATCCGAAGCCCTTTTGCGTCACCATCTCGTTCTTTCCTCATCCTTTACCACTAGCCAGAAAGGTACGGTGAATGCAGTTTTAGATTCGTCGATTGTTTCAAGCGGCTATTACAACAGAGCTACGAGAAAGCGTAGCAGTGCTACGTAAATTAATGGTGAGAGTAGATCGCTACGAATATTATCGTATTTGTCCTAGAGACGGTAATAGTTACTAAGCTTTATAGCTCTGAGAAATAGTCGATATCGCGACTTTTCAGTATGACCATTTTTTAATCAATCGATGGATGCATATCGCGGAGATAGCAAAGATACAGCTTATAACTTACTTTGCTATCTCCGCGATATAGTGAAGTCAAGTCATAGGAGATATTATATTGGCTGGAAATGATGAATATTGCAAGTAATTTTTCACCCACTTAAAGTGTTTAGGTCACGAAGTAAATAATATTGGTAACACAAACATAATTATTTCCTCTTTAGTTTAGATTGACTTGAAAATTGGTTTATAAATAGCATGTTAATTGATTGATAATGCAAGTACAGTTAACAAAATACATACATTCACCCAAAAAAAACTTTGTTAGAAAACATTTTTTACAAAACTTGCTAAACACATGTCACTGACTTTCTAAACTCAACGAACTTACCTTTCTAAGTAAGAGCAAATTAAGAGAAGCATGAAGTATAAAAAGCGATGTATTAAAAGATTTGTATTTTTAAATTTCTCATTCAAACTCCACAGACAGAACTGGAAAATTTACTTCATATTCAAGGAAGGCACTAAGCGTTTTCACCGTTATATTAATAGTCCCATCGCTTGAAGGGTGCTCATACAAAATCTTTTAAATAAAGTTTGTACGTGCCCCCGCGTCGGCGGGGCTGCCAAATGGGGCTACAACAGATTTTTATAATGTTCTGTATTGGTAAGCGAGGTCTGGCCTAAAGCCAATTCGGCCATCGATTTACAAGTTCGCTTTTATGCTTCCCTGGTACTTTAGTGAATGCACGCCTTACTTTTTTTGAGTAAACTCTTAAATCAGAGCATGTGGTGTGAACGAAATAAGAGTAAAATTTGTGAAATGTTTTCTGATACCAAGCCAATGCATTTAGTTGATAGTTTTGTTAATCAACTTCATTAAAAGGATAAGATTTTCAATCAAGTTGTACCTATATCGTAACATTTGTGCGAAAGCCTTAGGAACCATGTTATAGGCGATGCGGCTAGCATCCACATCCACCTATACGCCCTGAATCATTCTAAACGTGGCCTTAAGGTTGGTTACCTTAGGCTCTGTCTACCCCGTGCGAGCCTCATGCTGGCGGCGGGCGAAAGCCTGCCGTCGAAGCGGTGCGTTCCGCAAGGGACGCGATCGCGGAGCGGAGTGACTTCGGTCATTTTCGGTCGGCACGTAACCTGGTCCGTAGGGCCGGGACCGTGGGCCGCCTCGTCTTTATCAAGATAAGGGGGCCGCGAGGAGAAAACCCCTATAAAAATCCAGAGGAGCGACGTGACCTCGGTCACGGTCGGACGCCACGTAAACCTGGTCCGCAGGGCCGGGACCGTGGGCCGCCTCGTCTTTTTCAAGATAGGGGGGCCGCGAGGAGTAAACCTCTATAAAAATCAACAGGGCGGCGTGATCTCGGTCATGTCGGCCGTCACGTAACCCCGGCCCGCAGGCGCTGGGAACGTGGGCCGCTGAGGGGGCTACGAGGAGTTAACCTCTTTAAAAAAACAGACGGTCACCGGCGGGGGAGGGCGGGGAATCCGGAACCCGCATTCAACGGTGCCGTCGCCACCTGCCCCATCCCGGGGCGGCCAGTGGACGTTGCGGTGGTCACCGTGTGCGCCCGTAACGCCCGCAGTTCAAGGCCTGGAGGGAACGTGTGTGTTTTTAGACGGTAGGCCTCTCCCCTCCTTCCATAGGGAAGGCAGCGGCGAGATGGAGAGCCCGTCATACCTCCGTTCGTATGCTGCCCCGAGCGCGGAGATGCATAAGGCGCATTTTCCACACGTAAAAAAAAAAAAAAAAAGGCTCTGTCTACCCCGTAAGGGATATAGACGTGATATATATATGTTTGTATTGTGCTAACTCAGAATGTTGACATTTGTAAATCGACCTGGAAGATTAATTTTAATTTAAAAGGATACTATCTATTTTTAATTTGTTTTAAATTAATGGTCCGAACGGTTCTATTCGGTTTGACAATGAAAATGTTTTTTAATTCTAAATCGCTATAATTAAATATTTCAAAAGTGGAATTTTGTTGCGCATGACTGTGACTGGTTGGTACAAACGTGTCACCGGTAACTCCTAAACCTTAAAAGTGACAACTCTTACTGAGTGGCTTTCGACCGTACTTGGCTTTAACTTAAATTCCCGAAACTATTCATTCAAACATTTATTTACGTACAGTTTTTTTCATGGACATTGTTGACGTAATTGCTGTTGCATGTTTTTGGTTTAATTTGTTTGCTTGTATCCATTATAATTAAAAGCCTCCAGTCCTTGTACACGGAAAAAGAAAAATCAAAATTTTCATAACTGGAAAATGTTCAAGTTTGAAACAAGGAGTGTAAAATAAAAAAAGGTTGCCTCTCAGTTTATTGTGTAACTTGAGAAAAAGTCAAATTAAGTAGGCGTGTTGATGTCATGACTTGGAAACAATTTCAAACGGGCGAAAGTTCGGGACGTCGACTTTTTTTATGATAAATGAATCGTCATCTTTTCGCCCGTAAAATTAGCCGCCATTTTACAATGAATTGTTTAATTGATTTTTTCATTTCATTTCATGAAAGTGAAAGGGATCAAACGAAAGAGTTAATTGAAAGAGCGGCTTAAAATGTACTATTTCGACATTTTCGAATGTCGAAAAGACAAGTACCTACGTGTGTTACAGTAGAACCTATTGACAAACTTGCTAGAAGTTGGTAATGAACAAAAAACTGTTGAGTTGACCACATGTCCAAGACAGCAAAGTCTGAATGACACATTAGATAAATACAAAACCCGCCCTCGCATGTCATAAAAACGTACTTCATTTTCACGTAAATATTTTTATACGTGGAGTAGTGGTTATCACTTACCATCAGGTGACCCTATCTGATTTCGTAAATTACTTTGCGTTTAATATTCCATCAGGTTTCAAAACATTTGAAGATTAAAATACGTATATACCTACACACTCAATCATGTCTTTATCCCTTACGGGGTAGACGGACAGATCAAAATAAACTAGCATAATTATTCTTTTAATATAACCGGTTGTCGGGTGTAAAATAACTGTATACATAAATACGAGTACATTCTATGCAAAGCGGGCTGTTGTAAAACCACCCTCTTTTCTTATGATTGAGAGTAAGCAAACAGCACGTGCCAAAGCGAAGACTTCATTGTTTGTTTTAAATTAAGATTAAAAGCAACCATTTTTCGCTTATTAAATCATGCTGTCAAATCTAGCATTCATTTTCCACCGTAAATCTTTAAAGTCTTTAATATCGCTGTGATAAGGGAGTTAAGGTGATGCTTTTGGGAGCGGAGATTGTTCGTCCGAGTGAGATAGCAGCATCCGTTACAACGTGTGTCAATAGAGAAAGAGCTAGTTGAAATGTGGTCAGAATGCGTGACGTAAGCGTCAAAGCGTGTAAAACCATCTGTATTGAAAACTAAGTAAAATGTTCGTCAAAACAAAAATTATTTACTTAAATCATTTTTTCTTTAATTCTGCTTCTTTTTCCATTACTTCAAATTTTATTTAGAAAAGTTTCGAAAGAGGGTTGAGTTTGTAATATAAGAATTCTGTTTCTAATCATGTTGTCATGTAAGTAGTATGTATTGAAAGGTAATACAAGGGATGCGAGTCGGGTTACCTCCGCGTGTGGTCAAGAGCTGCGGTTCGTTTTCGGATCCGTCCGGGGGAAGAGCAGTGCTTAGTCCGGTGCACCCTGGGCAACGGCTAATGATTTCCTGGCAGTTTCTGAGGGATATTATTGACCGTTGGCTAAGAGCCCGACAGGGGGGAGGAGGGTCATGGACCATTACCGTAAAACGTTGCCGACATTTTGTCACAAGATTTTTTAATTATATTTTTGCTTTGACATATTTAGCGAAGTGGTCGTCGATATAACGACTTGATACGCCACAAATAAGAAGAAGAAAAAGAAGGTAATACAAGGGTATATATACATAATGTGTATCGCTACCACCTTACACATTGGCCACCCATCATCATCATCATTATATCACCAGGGAGACGTTCACTTCAGTAGGCTTATTACCTAACTCGCTCGCAATCGCCATCGTGTTCATTTTGACAGTTCTTGTTGCATGTGACAGCCAGCTGATTCCGATGTCAATTGTCAGCCCATACATGTACTGTCAAATTGAACACGATGGCGATTGCGAGCGAGTTGCGAGCGAACAAGCCTACTGGACAAAGCACCTCCTCGAGGATTTCCACGACGATCGGTTTTTTGCTACCAACAGCCACCGAATTTATAATTAAACAAGCTCCTGCCCGCAACTTCGTCTGCGTAGAATCCTACTAATATTATAAATTTGAAAGTTTGTGAGTATGTTTGGATGTTTGTTACTCTTTCACGCCAAAACGGCTGGATAGATCTGGATGGAATTTGGAACATAGATAGATTATGGTCTGGAATGGCACATAGGCTACTTTTTATCCCAAAAAATTGCGTAATTCCTGCGGGATAGCGATAAACGAATTCTATGCAGACGAAGTTGCGGGCAACAGCTAGTTATACATAAAAACCTTCCTCTTGAATCCTCTATCTATTAAAAAAACCGCATCAAAATCCGTTGTGTAGTTTTGAAGATATAAGCATACATAGGGACATAGGGACAGAGAAAGCGACTATATTTAATACTATGTTGTGATATTTTTTTCAAATAATAATACGGATAAATCCAATTTAAATCGAACAGCCCCTTAACACTAGGGATTGTCGCGATAAGACGTCAGACAGCAGAAATATCGATATCATTAATTTAATCGCAATAATTTTAACAAAACAAAGGGCGGTACGTTGACAAATTCCAGCGCCGCAGCGCACCATTCATCAGCGCAGGTAAACAAGCCTTGCGACTTGGACGAGATTGAAAATTTCAAATATTATTCTTGAAGTCTATTTTAATGATAATTAAATACGCGTTGTTTATTTTATTTATGAAGCCCTATCCCTGGATTTGCTGCGACTTCGTGTACCAATTCGGTTAGCGATCTTTGGTTGCTGTGAGTTTGTGTCATAATAAGAAAAAAATGGAGGAATTAGACTAAATTAGAAATCATTTTATAGGCGATGCGGCTAACCGCCCATCACTATTTTGATTCCCCTTTCCGCCTTTAGGTCTTGTTACCTTAGGTCATGTCTACCTCGAAAAGGATTTAGGCGGGAATTGTGTATGTAGGTATGTTGTTTTTCAATAAAAATCGTGTGATACTTCCCCACTCTATCATCTAATTTCTCAACTAGCATCTGCCTGTGACTTTGTCCGCGTCGAATTAGACTTAAGAACTGATGTTGAGATATTCTGCAATAATTGTTTACGTCGCGACTCTACGCAGCTACGACATGTTTATCGCTATCCCGGGGGAAATATGCAATTTTCCGGGATATAATCCGGGATTTCTGTTCTAAATTTTCTTCAAATCCGTCCAGTCGTTTCAGAGTGAAGAAGGAACAAACATACACACATGAGTGAGTGTGTGTGTCAAAAACTTTCGCATTTATAATATTAGTAGGATTCATTTACACTACGCCGTTTTAACATACAATGTACAAATTGAAATGCCTCTACTAACATTTTAATTACACTTATTCTACACTGGTGTGAGGTTCCCATGGTGGATGGAATAATTTATTTATCACGTGTTAAAACCTTTCTGTGGTAGCAGAGAATAATGCATTGCGTCAAGCAATACGAAATTCATTTGCATACGTTCCTATAAGCTGAGGTAAGTTTCACTGTGTACTGTTTCAAAGCCCCGTATTTCATTTGAGCTTATTCTTATGGCTGTTTGATATGAATAGTTTATTGTTCTCTTATTATGATTAAAGAGCGTAAAATAGTTAAGTGCCTCTTCCTTTGAATTGCATACAAGTTGGCTCTTGATGTATAACGACTTTATTATCATGCACCACGTTCCATGCTGGTCTGGGAGTAAAGAAAAAACATAGAATGTACCAGTTGCTCCTCTTCCCGCGCCGATGGTAAAAGCCCATCGAGTGAATAGGTAAAAATCTTAGAAATCATGTTATAGGATAGGCGATGCGGCTATGAACGCATTAGGTACTATTTTGATTCCCCTTTCCACCTATACGCCCACAATCATGCTAAACGTGGCCTTTAGGTCTTGTTACCTAAAGCTCTGTCTACCCCGCAAGGGATAAAGACGTGATTTATATATGTATGTACCACGTTGGTGAAAGTTGAATGATTGAAGTAAAGTAATATTGTTTGGTTATTACCTAGTAATTACGAAACTAACTTTTTTTTGGGTCATCAGGCATGAAAGGCAAAAGGAACTAAGCCCATACAACCAAGTTTTAATGGATCTTTAAACTGTGTCAAGACTTATAAATAAGAAAAATACGTTTCTTATGAATTCTGTTGCAATTAGAGTCATCTTAGTATGACTTAGTCATGTCTTGTCAACTCCTCATACCTTCCGTAAAGCAATAGTTTATTTTACGGCTAACTACGACGAGAAGCAGCCGGCGGCTACTAGGGGGTAACAAAATAGAGGGATATGCGTTTACAAAGTGAATTTCATTCTCTGGACTCTGCATACATACATACCGTTAGGCCTCTTTCCCACAGGGGCAGGCAGAGACTACTTTATTCCACTTGCTACGGTCCTGACATATTTCTTTCGCTTCATCCACAGTCATCAATCTCTTCATACATGCTCGTCGGATTCGGGTACTCCTGACCTGACCTTTTTCCAAAACGTCTCCTATTTGGTCTCGGAACGTCCGTCCAGGCCTTCCCCTCCCAACGTAACCATTCACACTCCCCATATATAGATCGGTTTAGTTAGTCTACTTTCATCCATCCGCTCTACGTGACCAAACCAACTAAGCATACTTTTTTCTATCCTGGTCACTATAATATATCCTCTTTCACACCAGCACGTTCCATTATCACACTGTTCCTTATTCTATCTTTCAGTGATACACCATACACCTTTCATACTCCGTAACCCTCTGGACTCTATCAGGGTAATTTACAGGGAATACTAAACAATATTAAGAACAAAAATAGAAATTCTACTGATTACCAGGACTCATTTTTGCCAGTTCCCCGTCAAGCGTCTCGCCGTAGTATTTATCTGGTGCCCTTTTAAGTTACAACAGTATACGAGGAACAACAATCCAAACCAATTCACAAATTTCGTACAAATTATTCGGCCATTTAGTATTGTGCAGTGACGCATATATGCGTGCAATAAATCCGCCTTGGCGGTACAAATGTTAATGGCGCGTCACGACGACGTGTTGTGGACGATATTTTTGCTGGGAACATCGCTGCAATGTGTCAAATGTCTTATTGGCTTTGTTTGAATGCTTTAGTAACAATATCCTATAATATGTTTGTGAATGCATAGAGTATTTTTTTCTTAAGTTTTTTATTGGCATTTAGATCAAAAATATCTCTTATGATATAATTATGCTGGCCTGGGAGCAGGAAAAGAACTTAGAACAGTACCAGTTGCCTGTCTTCTCGCGCATATGGTAAAAGCCTGTCTCGAGAGTGGGCGAAAATTTTAGGAATCATGTTATAGGCGATGCGGCTAGCAACCCATCACTATTTTGATTCCCTTTTCCTCCTATACGCCTACAATCGTGCTAAACGTGGCCTTTACTCGTAGGTCTTGTTATTTTAGGCTCTGTATATTCCGTAAGGGATATAGACGTGATTTATGTATGTATGTAGGTATGTCCGTAAACGGACAGTTAGGTTACTATAAAATGGCGAAATTCTGAGTAACTGTTTGATAAGTATGGACAGTCTTAAAATAAAACTTTTGCGTATGAAAACCATTCTGATTGTGTAGTTGAATTTACGCAATTTACAAATTATAAGTCTGTGCCTCACTTGTAGCCATTTATATCGATAAACAAAAAAAGAAACCCGCCCATACACCAAGTAACGGTTCGGCAATGATGTTCAAATGTTCTTGACAACCTATAGGAGGAACAAGGGTTCAACCCCATGACTGTCTACCTACATTACCAAATATTTGTTACGTTTCATATGTATAAAAAATCAGCCAAGTGCGTGTAGGACTCGCGTTCTGAGGGTTCTGCTACAATTTTAGAAGAGCCCGCCTATTCCTAATCAAGCACTGTCGCAGCCTGGGGTCATATTATTATTGGTTATTTGATATTTATAAAAATAAACACGAAATTTAAGATTTTCAGTTTTTTTTATTGTTGATGCTATAAGAGCTACCTTGTCTTGTACCAAATCTTAGGGTTCTAGGTTAAACGCAAGTACAGTCAGCGTCGAATAGTTGGTGACACCCAAAGTGCCCAAAAATTTTAGCAACACGACCTTATTTCAACTGTAACAATGACGTGTTGCGAACTATTTGGCTACTTTGAGTATCACGAACTATTTGACGCTGACTATACCAGTTTTAATTCCACAGAAATGTGTATTAAAATAACTTTTCCAATAACTGTACCTATTTTATGATTGCGTTGCATTAGAAATTAAATTTTTTTACAGCCTTAGGAGATTCAAAATCAATTTCAGTTTGACACATCGACGCGTGTGAAAATATGTCTTGACAAACGTACGGGCGACAAAGTGATCCTTGTGGCTTCCGTTTTTGCCAACTGCGGCACGGAATCCCAAAAACAAATTTTGCGTCGCTATGGCAGAAAACGCCGAACGTTATTACGGCACCACTCTATACGGCAACACATGTACGAGTCATAAATTCCGTCGCGCACGTTAAAATTAGAAATGTAAGCTCCGAACGAGAAACATGTGCCTTTAAAATTTATACCGTATTATATTTGTTCGCACCCATGCCGTACGGCGTTCCAATTGTTTTGTTCATAAATAAAAACAGCGAGGTACCAAACATAAATGAACTTACTGCTTCTTTGTTACACCTGCCCGTATTTTTAGGGGAAAATGGCGTTCGGTTGGATTGCCATTGTATTTAATACCTGCTTTCCCCTAAAATTCTTTTACGGATTTTTAAACGCTCGCATGAATAAATTCAATTTTGGAAACGTATATCATATTTTTAATCTGTAGATTTTCGATAAATATATTTTATTCTCTTCCAATACAAAAAAGACAAGTGCGAGCCGGATTTTGATAATTGAGGATTCCGTTTTATCACAGACAGGCAGAAATAATTTTGGTATTCGTTGAGATCTTAAAATACTCCTTTTAACAACAGTCATTTTTATAGATGGTAAAATCTTATATTACCTTACTAGCTTCTATCCACGACTTCATCTGCGTTACTCTACCTATTAAAAAAACCGCATCAAAATCCGTTGCGTAGTTTTAAAGATCTAAACATACTATGTAGTGATTCTGATTAGTTCGGATCAATGGATTTTTACTGTAACTTGTCTTCTTTTAAAAGGTTTCTTTTAACGGTTGCAGGTGACCATAGCAATGTATTTCGCGTATAAAAGTGTCTCGACTGGCAGACGGTTGGACGAACAAAAATATTGACAAGGAAGTGATCCCATAAGGAGTCCTTCCTTCATTTTGAGGTACGAAAATGTAGAAAACGACATTTTTTTTATAAAGTCACTTTCAAATAGAACCAAGTGGTCGCAGGTGCCAGCAGCCGATTTCGGCAGCGTTCTCTAATCAGAAACTATGTTCTACGTGCGCAAAAAATCCATCGCCGATGATTGGGAGTGGATATTGGAAAATATTGTTCACTACAACTGGACTATTTCCAGTGCCCTGGTAAAAAAAACGTTGTACCACGCGTGCAAATTGACTCTTTCAATGTTGGGTTTAAAACTCATGGCAGCGGGTTGAGTAGTAAAATGGTAGGTAAATAAAGCAACGGATAGACCACTGACATTATTGACAAGTTAACATATTTTACGCTAAGGTGTGCCTCATTAAACGTATCAAATTTATTTATGTATTTTTTTTTCTTTTCTTTTAGATATATGTATGAATGTTGTTTCTGTTTTCTGTTTATTTAATAAAAATCAAATATCAATCCTTTTCACAGATGCCATTTATTGATAATAATAGAAACATCATAATGTTTTACACCACTATTTGTCCTTCACCCCCTACAAAACGTCACAGAAAATTATGTACTGTAAACCTGATATAATGTTATAATAAAGGCAACTTCCATTACAAGTGTTTTGTGATGCACAATACCAACAGCGTAAATTTATATCATATAAATTTCCGCGGCGCGCCTTCAAGACACGGCGTTGACTTCCTTCGCTAAAATGATTTACTAACCAGCGTCTGTCTGTATTGTGTTGGATACTTGTACGTATCTACTTGTGTTAAATAATAGTTAATATTGTCAACGGTGTGCTCACGTGCCTTTATTGTGCGCGAGGTTTCACCTTTAAGACGGGCTACATAAGTACATAACCCATCTTCGCGCGCACGAGCGTCGAAACTAACTTCGTACGAGTTGAAGTGGTCGCCATGGCCGAAATCGGTCAGAAGGAGCATAATAATGGCACCATTATTTAAATGATTTGATCAAAACTGGCAATGCCTCCTTTTAAACAAAATACTGTCTTTGAGCACGTGTTATGTGCTCATTTTGTTATTTAACCTTTGTCACACTTTAACACATTTAATTCGAAGCGGTAAAATAAAATGTCCTCTTTTATCACACGTCTTTTATCTCGTTAATTGTATTCACCCTTCATCCCGTACATTATAACGTTGTTACTTTTTGATTAGTATTAAATTCCTCACTGTATTAATACCTACTCTATTATGTAAATAAATGGGGGAGAAAGTTGGAGCGCGTAGTGGATTAGCTCGTTCTAACAAATGGGTAACCGCGTTCCCTTCCTTATGTTTTGCTACGACGGCACATGTTGATAGTAATTTCAGACCTTTCTCGAAACTTTTCCCAACTAAAAGTAATTTAAGAGGACAAAGCGGAGCGATTACTATGCAAATACCTCTCGTTCTAGTTTGCGTCAAAATTGTTTTGCGAATGAAGGTTAATAAATGAATTATTACTCCAGTGATTGACTTTGAATGACGTGCAAAAAAGCTAGTATAGAAAGCAAGAGCAAAGTTTATTCAATGAATTGTCAAATACATCTCCCTCGCTGTCTAATCATTTTGAATAATTATATTTTACATCCAAAGTTGATTTGAAGTTTTATCTTGAAACGTGCATTGATAAACGATGGACTTTCAACTATAAGTTATCTACCGAACGAATCCCTTCGTTCTCACTACGATATTTCTTAATCTGTTTCTAGTAAATGTTGGCTAAAACATTTACTTAATATATGAACTATGACTATACAACAACCAGCAATCTAGCTCGAGCGCGTATTTGCATCATTAATCAAGATTTCGTTACACGAGCAGATACTATCATAGTTTCGTGTGTTACGTAGCGTTCAGCACCTAATTAGAACCCTGGAAGCGTAGCCCTGGGTGAGAGAATACTATGGTTAATCGGAAATGTGCTGTGTCTTGAAACACTAAGTAGGTTAGGCTGCGAAGGTTTCAACAGCCGCATATTCTGCGCTACCAAAATACGTTCATGAACTTAAGTTTCTACTCTGCTTTAAATAATTTCTGTTATATGCCGGTTAGGAAAACAAATGAGTCGTCAGGTATTAGTGTAAAAGATTTAAGTCAAAATTAAAGGGAATAATTTTATCATGTACCTATTTTAGATATACTTGGGAGCAAAGAAATCGAGCCACCCATACAATTTTTGCGTTGATGCCGATGACGATGAGGTCGTAAGTGTTATCAGCATCAACGCAAAAATCGCATGGGTGACCCGATTACTTTGTTCTTTGATATTGTTCATTGAAGGAAAAACATAGTTTTTTTAAAGACATTATTAAATTTGATTGTTTGACATTAACTGAACTGATTTTCGCCAAACCAATCCTACCTGAACACGAAAAACTATCCCGAGTTACAAGGTCTTAAACAGAGAGGAACAAAAATACGTTACAAATATCATTTTAAATAACATTTTGGGTACCTCACGTTATGATAAAATTGGAAACCACATTCACTGCGTTGACCATCTGTTATTCCAAACAGACACCAATGTCAACAGTCGAAAAACGAACATCATCAATCAAACAGGACAGATTAGTCATTCTGTTAATAGTAACAAATTGGTACGTCATAGTCAATGATATTTTCGAGTTCATTCATTACCTACACAGAACAGGCATCCTCATTTAATTTACAAAACGTCGCTTTGTCACACATTCCCTTCAAAAAATATTTTTTGTGCGCTATACCTATGTGAGTTTTGTTAAAGAACCTTATTTCGTCATACAAAGAACCGTGCTTTCGAATAATGAGGTTCTCACAAGTGTACACTCGAGCACCGTTCCTTCTATTTCAAACTTGACGTGAGAGCGTCGTAACACGTGGGGATCTGAGAAAAAACGCTGTATTCGTTTGTTATTTTATGGATATCGTTGGCACTGCGGCTTTGCACGGCTGTAAATGTTTAGGTCGGCGGCAAGTTGCCCGGCTACTATTTGTAGAATATTGGTGTATTTAACTTAAGTTTGACTGAAATGTAAAATAGGTGACTCATAGTGTGCGAGAGAAATAATTGCCTCCGTGTGTCAAAAGACGATCATGTTGGATTGGACGTCGTTTTAGAACTAACGCGATACCAAGTTTTTGTAAAAAAAACAAATACTTAATACAATTTTTAAGATGGGGAATTGGGGAAGTAAGAAACAAGATTTTATTCAAGGTAGAAGTCAGGTTTTAGGTTTCGATCGTTTCTTTTACTTTTTCTGTGTGTCTACTCTTGCTTAATACTTATGTCCTGTCAATCGTTCAATGGTTAACTGAAAGATATCCCTTTTAGGGATACGCCTTTGTGCATTTGTGTTGTCCTGTTTTCGTCTTTTTCTTGTCTTTTATGGACAATAAAGGGTTATACATACTTACATCAACCCAGACTACTAACGGATCCAATTTAATGGAACACAAGATGAGCATTAATGCTAGATAAAAATCTCTAATTACGTGCAAAGGACTGGGTGAAAGCTCCGTCTAAACTTAGCTACACCTGCTCTAGCAGCAAAAGAAAAACCGTTTAGAGCTAAAGTGACACACAACTTTATTGCCAAAGTAAACAAAAACAAACAGTCGAATTTAGAATATCCAATTTTTTAAAAACGTTAAAAAGAGGGTGTCGACTTCTGAGCTCATTGGTTGTTTGTCCAACTGCACGGATGTAATAGACACCACTGCAAAAACTAGTTATAAATATTGTCACAACATAAGTAGGTATTTCTAACTGCGTCTTTTTTATTCCGTTGCGATATTCTAACCTAACATGACATTCAAAGATGAGTGCGATATAATATCACGCAAGGAAGGGTATAAAAGAAACTCCAAAGTATATCACTTTCATTTTCCTGAGCGGAAATTCAATACGGCTCCAGAAAACGTGGAGTCATTGTTTATGTAAAGTCATTCAATCAGACGATACAAAGGAACAACATATCGTCCAGGTCGGCAGTCGTTAATCTTAATCTGCCAGTTGTGCGTCATGGTCGGTTTCTGAACGAAAGTATTATGAGAACAAATATACTTACATTTCTGGAAGTGGAGTTTATGAAAGGTTATTCTTGGAGGCAAGTTGAGGCTTCGATTAATTCAGATTTTAAATAATATGCATAATGCATTGTCTAGACGTATTTATTGCTTTTAACTTAATGTAGCCTTAAGTTGTCTCATAAATAGAGTTTAGACAGACTTAAACCATAGAACTGTAGCTTCATTCATGTCTGATAAAATGTTTTGTCGGGTGAAGGATTGATCATATTTTATCACATCGTAATTTTATTGTTGTCTGAGAAAAGGATTAAATAAGTCAATAGTTTATATTTTTGGTGAAATGTATAACTTACCTAGCTAACTTATTATTATTCGTAACCTAGCTAGGTGTTTTCAATATAAAAAATAAAATACGCTACGCGGGGGTACGCTGAAATTCTAAATTCAGTCTTGGTTTTTGTTTTTAAGTAGACATCTTAATGAGGTACAACTGAATGCTCTAAAAGGTCTACTTAGCTCCCTTTTGGAAAATTACTTTCATTGCCTTCACCTACAGCTGTATAAAATGTTTTAGTGCAAGTAAGTCTACTATTATTTGAAATCGCGTGCGTCGCGTTTCTATTAATTGTCTATGCTGAAAGCTAGGTAAACCTGAATCAAAATGGCTGCGATCGTTTTATTGTAGTCTGGATGAACAAGAAAATCCTGAACAAGGCCGAGTAAGCGCAGCAGTTTGTGGCCGCCAGCATTGTTCACTCAACGAGCTTTTACCAAGTTTTTTTGCTCTTTATTTCAACTAAGAAATTACGTAGGCGTTCCATTTTGGGCAGAGTTTATGCGCGTACGAATGATATTTCGTTGCGCATTATAGATCAAACCAGGAAATACTTCATAAATTCCGAATCGCTATCACCGTCTTACTCGCTTACTATGCCGCCAAGCAGCAGCGCCTGCTCTGCTGTGTTCCGGCGTGAAGAGTAAGGCGACTGATGATAACTACTGGCATATGAGGTATTAGCTGGCAGGCTGTAAGCTGTCAACGCATAATCTTTTGATATTGTGAGTATCTATGGATGGTGCTGTTGTATAAATGGTGCTTGCCCACTTGCTCTTTTGGCACCTTGTTTAGATAATACAGAGCACAATATATTTTTTAGTTTTGTTACAATCCATACAAAGTTGCCAAACATAATAATATTAATTTGTTGTCATTTAGCCACAATTTGTAATTGAATGTCACTGTACCAAGAAACCTGACAAGATAACGGGCTCCAAAGAATACGAATGTTAGAATTATACAGCACCAAGTTGAGATAAAAATCAATAACATTTCGCGGAAAATTATCTGCTCTGACAGAAAGCTCGGCTGAATAGCAAAATAATCCTTTCATTTCGGGGATAATCCGCGAATTTTGAAAGCGTGTTTAATATTGAAAATATTCCAATAATTTTACGTTACTTATTTACCCAGCACTCCGGCACAGGAAAATGTTGGAAGAAAATCTTTAACGGTTTTACTCCGATGGCTATTTTTGGTTACTCCATTAGTACCGGATTTTTTTGGGTAATAATGAAACAGGGAAAGTAGGATTACAAGTTCCTTTTTCAAAACCATGTGATAAAATGCTGTTTTTTAAAATTATTTTAACGTTTTGCTGCTGCAAAAAGACGGTGCAGCCAATTGTGTTGTACCTAGTTGTAAAAATTGTAATTTGTTTCAGAATCGTGTATTGTACGCATAAGTGTTTAAATTTTTATTTATTTATTTATTTATTTATTTAATGCAATTCACATGTTACATACAGGTACAGTAGAGAGATGGCAATATGCACAATATATCTAACATATGAAACCCTGTTGGGCGCAGCATTTTGGAGAGGAAGAGATAGGCCGAAGTTACATAGCAGAAATGAACTGTATAATAATATGTATAACATTATGTGAAACTAGACTTAAACTATACTATAAAATAAACTTAAATAAAACTAAGTTCTAGGAAGGTAAATAGTACTTTAAGAAAATTCATCATTGAAATATTCTTCAAGCGAGTAATAGCTTTTTTTTAATAAGAACTGCTTAAGTAGTTTACTAAATTTATTATCGTTTGCTTCGTTTTTTAGTTGGCCGCTAATTTTATTATATATTTTTATTGCCATTGAATTTGGGCTCGATTTGTGGAGTTTTAGTTTTGATCCAGGTATCAAAGCTAAATTATTCTTAAATCTGGACTCAAAGCGTCGCGTTTGATCTTTTAGCTTCGTATAAAATTGTGGGTACTTCCTAACAAATTTGCAGATTTCAAAAATATATATAGATGTTAGAGTTAAGGTTTTAAGACTTTTGAAGTGTGGTTGGCAACTTTCCGGACTCTTTATATTGGCGAGTATCCGTACACACTTTTTTTGCAAAATGAATATGTCTTGAATGTCAGTGCTGTTTCCCCAAAGAATAATGCCGTATTTAAGACGCGAGTAGGCATAGGCGTAGTAGGCGGCCAATGCGCATTCCATATTTGTGTTTGTTAACGCCAATATGCTAACTTTATTATTTTTCCGTGTAACACCATCTATTGGGCGCCGCCAGAGTTAATGTTCCGCGCGCGACTCGCTAGTTCTTAGTATTTAGTCAAAAACACTACCGTATTTCCTTTAAATTATAAGATTGTCATGCGAGCCACTTCCGCTACCTATCCCATTCCCGCACAGCCTCAGCGCATACGCGCGACAGAGATAGCTATCTCCGCTATCGGCGAATCGGAAGGAAGAAGATGGCCACCGCCCAGTTCGATACGGCTCCCGCTGCGCGCGCCATCGCCGCAGGCGTCGCTCCGCTTCAGCTCGTGAAAAACCCATAAACTATTAAATCGAGAGCTCTCGCGATTGTGTTTTATAAGTACTTAGAGTGATTGTGTAGTGAGTGAATTCGGAGTCGCCATAAATGCGCCTGGAGCGACTTAGGCCTCCGGATCCAGCAGCACGTGCCACACCCGAGGATTTCGCGGAAACCAAGCCGGGTTTTCCCATCATAAAGCCATACGCCTTCTCATCAAGGATTATAGAGGTATTGTGCATTCCCCATTTCCTTTCTCGTGATCACTCGCATGACAATCTCGCGTCTTGAAGCCCTCCCGCGAAACGTAAAATATTATCCGCCATTTTCTCTTATAAACTAGAACCCGCGCCATACAGTCCACAAAAGTTCATTTTCCCGCTCAGCTTTGGCAGCTCCAGTGTTTTTTTTCAACTCTCTTAAAGCGTATGCGAAACTTGACAGTGTGGTTTTGAGCTTCATCAACGCACATCAACGCTTTCCAATTTACATTGGATATTCAAAATTACAATTTATTCATTGGATATTCACACAGCTTGAATGAGTTGCCTTAGAATTTAGTTCTCACTCGGGCTCTGTGCGAATTGGGAACTACTCATACCGTTGAAATGCTTCGCAGGATTTGTGGACCCCATCCATGGAAATAACGTGTCACAATACTTTCCACTAGCGCAAAACGTGGATTGAACTTTATTAGGCCGGGGCCGCACTGGTAACACGATGGTGACGCATTAATGCGGCCGCTCACGTAACTCCAACGATGTTTGATGTTGCGTTGTCAGTGCGGCCCCGGCTTTAGACAGAGCGCACAATTTTTTAAGAGTATCCGCGACGATTTTCCAGATTTGATGCACTTAATGTAACAAATGTGATGCACAGATGGAAAAATAATTGAAACGCGTTGATTAAATGAGTTGGATGGGGTGTCCAAAGTATGAAAAGAAGAAAGCTCATGAAATATTTGTGTCAAAGCGACTTTGAGAACCGTTTTGCCAGCTACATGTTCCAGTAGGCTCATTACCTAACTCGCTCGCGATCGCCATCGTGTGCATTTTGACAGTTCATGTACGGGCTGACAATTGGCATCGGAATCAGCTAGCTGTCACATACATACAAGAACTGTTAAAATGAACACGATGGCGATTGCGAGCGAGTTAGATAATAAGCCTACAGGTTCTGACTTTGTATCGTTGTGTTCAAAATGATAGATAATTAACACAAAATCGAAATATATGGAAACCGACATTGTAACAGAATGGAGGTGGTTCGCCAACTTTGTCAGCTCGTTTGCCTCGCACGATCCAGAAAGTTATCTTGAAGTGCATCGGAATTACAACGTGCTTCCAACTTGAAGATTCGAATCGAATGCATGCTATGAATCAGTGCTGCTAGATGAGATACAGTATTGACCTTTGGCGCGGGTTGAAAGTGGATTCAATATTGTTAAGAAAATTTACAACTTGGTGTCGACGCGTCGATTCATGCGGTTTATCTATTTTTATCACTTTTAGAGTAATATTTTCTAGTTTTAGAGGAGTTTCTTGCGCATAAATCATATTTTGTGCATTTTTAATGTCAGATACGTAGTTATAAATTAAAGATGTTTTATTAAATACTAGCTTCTGCTCGCGACTTCGTCTGCGTAGAACTATACATAAAAACCTTCTTCTTGAATCACTCTATCTATTAAAAAAAAACCTTGTAGTTTCGAAGATATAAGCATACATAGGGACATAGGGACAGAGAAAGCGACTTTATTTTATACTATGTAGTGATGATTAGTGTAGCAAGCAAAATTATCGATGGAAACTGATAAATAACGCTTGACATCGAGTTATAGCAAAATTTTATAGAATCAAAACTTTATTGAACGATCCATTTATTTAATCAAAAATGTCAACTAAAAATTTAAAGATAAATTCTGCAGTATCTAGTTATTATTTTACGTCGCACAATATCAAAAATATTGTCCTTTAGAAGAAGTTTTACGATATGCTTTATATCCTTTCGTCGGCGGTAGTTTCACAGGCACTCAACATTGCACGTGTTTATAGCTTAAATTTTTGATGTAAAACACGAAGACAAGACTCAAAGTTGATAATGAAAATTTGGAGTCTCCCAACAGTGGATAAATTATTACTTACTAGATAACACGGAAGCGCTGTAAAAGTAGTCATCATACCTATTTCAACCAATTTACAAAAACATCCATACTATATGTATTGTATAATGTTACCTCTTCACGCTTATACCACTCAACATTCTACTTGGAAGTTTGTATATAGATAGTTTGAGTTCCGGGGAAGGATATAGATTAGTTTTTCGCATAATCGCAAAACCGCATAGTTCCCAAGGGATAACGATAAGCGAATTCTGCAACAGCAACAGTTAGTTTGAAATATATTAAGAAACACATCATAATCTGATATTACATAGTTTTCATTCAGTTATCAGATCGGTGGAGGTGGTTTTTCGCGGGATCTTACCTATACCATTATAATGACGAATGAAGATAAGTATACCTACAGTATTCTGAGAGGCAAAAAATATTTTTTAAACCTTCCAGTTGACATCTGCTTCAATGGTGTTAAGGTACACATTTGCGTAAAACGCTACACGCTAAACTTTCAAGAGATACCTTCGAATACGAGAATAAGAGAAGTTTGAGTACTTTGAGTGCACTTAAATGATCACTTTTATGTGAGTAGAATTGTACTGCTGGCACGGAATTCAGTTTGATTAGAGAAAATAGTTCACGGGGAAATTTATATATTATGTATGTATTAGGCATAGGAATCATGATTTTTATAGGCAATGCGGCTAGCAGCCCATCACTATTTTGATTCCGCTTTCTACCTATACGCCCACAATCAGATGTGATTTGTGTGTGTGTGTGTGTGTGTGTGTGTGTGTGTATGTATGTATTAGGTAGCTGAAACTCGTGTCGTGTATTGAGTGGGTCATCCAATTAGTGGAATTTTCCGCTTGCGTCTGTTCCCCGAACGTTACAATGTGGCCGAGTTCAAGTAAAGAATGAATAGTTATCTAAAAGGCATATCAGACCACATCTTTTATACGTATCATCAGGCGTGGCCTTTATGTCTTATTACCTTAGGGTCAGGGTCTGTCTACCCCGTCAGGGACAACGACGTGGTTTTTGTGTGTATTTCTATCAGGCGTGATTGTGCTCAAACGCATGCCTATTAGGTCTTTTGTTATTATTAAAGCTACATCTGTATGACACTCTTATGTTTCTCATGGATGAAAACCTATGAAATACATGTCAAAATTGGTGGTTATAGTTATTGTTGTTATTAACGTCTTCAATCTCTAGTCCCTCGTATCTCCTTTTTCTTCAACCATCTTAGCATAAACTATACTTTGATGTTTAGAGTTTTTTAAACTAACGCATGAATCTGCAGCTGTTGTTCAAACACTTACTAATTTTAAACGTAGATCTGTGAAAGTTGTTATATGTTAAGAATTTCATACACAAACCCGTCATACATTAAGTCCATATCGTAAAGTTCGATGAATTCATGAACTCGCATAAACTCGCCACGCATATGCACGTTCTGTTGAGACATTACATTGTAATTTATAACTTAGGTAAATTTGAAGCGTAAAGTAAACCTTCAACCAGTATAGTCGGCCCCAGGTGCATTAAATTATAAGTTTCATCGTTTCCCGAGGAATTCGTCTGGGTACAGTGAGCGCCAATTATTCCAAGTAAACGGAGCCGTTTGGCTTTCACATTTGTAAAACTCTAGTTATTATGTTTAGGTGCTTTATATGTAGGTATTTCAAAAATGTAATTATGATCTGGATTATGTATACAGTTTTAAAAGGAGCCAGTATGTACAGTTTTAAGATTTAGGTCTCAGATAATGTATGTAAATGAGCGTTTTCCAAAAAGTCCACATGATTTTTTTTCCACAATTTAACTATTTTGGGTTTTTCTCACTCAGAATCGTTTACCCTATCGATCCTTATACAAGAAAAAAATGTGTCCCATAATTTCCATTTCACTTCGTCACTTTTTTCAGGTATGTATGGAACGTGACAAAGAGGAAAAAAAATCCATAGTAAAATCTGGGACACATTTTTTTCTTGTACGAGCATCGATAGGGTAAACGATTCTGAGTAAGAAAAACCCAAAATAATTAAATTCTGGAAAAAATGTACATGCCCATTTTTTTTGGGAAAGCGCTCAAATACTTGCGGCTTTAAAATCGAGTGCATCTTAAATTAGGCTTTGATTTAACTATCTTCACTTCACTTAATTAAATTGCCATAATATTTTTGAGGTAAAAATATAAGCTGTCCCTTGCCAAAACTGAATTTGTAATAAATTTACAGTAATTTAACAGCATATTTGAAAATTATCGTTAAATTAATTTACGTACGCTGCAGTGTCTCGCTGTCATTGGCAGCACCTGTCATTTATCGAAAATTGCTTCCAAATTGAAATTATTTTTCAATATTTTCCTCTGAACTGTACTCCGTTTTTCCATGGGATAGTTTTAGGTCGTAATAAATGATGAGTTACTTCCACGAAGACATTCCAGGGGAATGAAGACAGCTTGATGGAGACGACAGGTGGAACGAAAATTACTTCTACAAAATAAATGGAAGCATAAAAGTTAGTGTATAAAATGTACGATGTGTGAAGTTCCGAGTTGAAAAGAATGATTAGTCAGAAAACTATTTAAATAGCGGCGGAAAATGACCCGAGAAGCTTTTTGGCACGGAAAGGGAATTTTTCACATGGAAAAATTTGTGTGGACTGGAAAAAATAGAGCAACGTATTTTTGCTTTTTTTGACATATTTTAACCAAACGTTATTTTTCGCAGATTAGTGATTTACAGTATGTAAAATGCTATTTAAATACTAATATACTATTTTGAATGATAAATTCAAAGCTCAGGAATAGTCTACTTAAAACAATTTCATGCAATAAATATTGCTGCTTTCTGACAAAACTATAAATGCGTCGATAATTTTATAATTGGTTTCAGGCGGATCAACAACGGTAATAATAAGTATTTATTTATTGAAATCCATTTCAACAACATGCATTACATGTAAATTTCGTTTAGTTTCTTTCCGTTGATGCATATGTTTTCAATTACAACAAATTAAGTAGGTACTTAGGTATTTATCAAACGACAATTTACATCAATGATGGCTATCGCGTATTAATTCGCCGCTAGAGGCGCTAGCGTAGCGTAAGGTCTCCGAAATCTCAAATGTCACACGTTTTAGGCACCTATTCTCATCACATCAGTCGCCTATGCTCTTCTACAAGAAGACACGAACAACAAAACACACGGGCACGGTAAAATGAAAATAAATATGACACACTGTAAACTTAAAATTTAAACAAAAACTTAGTTGAAATAAACTAATGCACATGACGTGTCCGAACTTGATTCTGTAAATTTTATTTAGTTCGTAATAAATTTCTCTCGTTTTCTGCATGAGATGGTGTTCAAAACACTGTAATTACGTGCACACTCATTATTTCTGAAACAGCTGGCCACTAAAATCAGCGCTCGTTACCGCCTCGCACAAAATCATTAATCCTATATACAGGGTGTAATTCCCTTTTACGGCCAATTTATATGCTCAAACGTTATTTAAAATGACAAAATGCAACAAACTTTCCCGTTAAATCCGTTCGGGGAACTCAAAGCAGCTTTAGAGGAGGCTTTGCTGTGTCCAGCCCGGTGCGGATTTCGCCGGTCAGTTGGCACACCCTGTATACATAGATTAATGTTTGACGCATGCAGCGTCATGCCTGACCGCCGCTTGAAATGTTCAACTTGTAAATGTGCAACTGAATAGGTTAATTACAACCATTGAGTTTTAAAACACACACACACAAATCACGTCTATATCCCTTACGGGGTAGACAGAGCCTGAGGTAAAAGACCTAAAGGCCACGCTTAGCATGATTGTGATTGTTGTGAGTGATTGTACCCGCATCGTCTATAACATGATTCCTAAGAATTTCGCCCATTGCCTCGATGGGCTTTAACCGTCTGCTCGGGACGAGAAGCAACTGGTACATTCTATGTTCCTTTGCTCCCAGACCAGCATGGAAGTGGTGAGTTTTAGAAGGTCGGCCAAATAAGTGGTCTATCAATTTTCATCCATCTTCTTATCAAAATCAAACTCGCTGAAGTCGGACTTTCAAGTTGACAGTCACATGTTATCGACGTTATATTTTAAGACGTGCAAAGTATTTTTAACCTAAGGAGTAAGGGTAACAGACTAGATATTTGGCTGATGGTACATCAATTTATCGTTTATTTTACATCTAAATCATAAAAATTATAATATATATCAGTGACCAATATAAAGTTACATTTTGCTTTAGAGCTGGGCTCCGCATACACTGGTTTATAGATAACTAGCGACCCGCCCCGGCTTCGCACGGTATAATTATCCATGTATTATACATATTAACCTTCCTCTTGAATCACTCTATCTATTAAAAAAACCGCATCAAAATCCGTTGTGTAGTTTTGAAGATATAAGCATACATAGGGACACAGGGACAGAGAAAGCGACTTTATTTTATACTATGTAGTGATAGTGATAGTGATGATAGTGATGTTACGGAACCCTTTGTGCGCGAGTTCGACTCGCACTTGGCCGGTTTTGGTTCTTGTCGAACGTAAACGCCGCGTGGCAGCATGCTGTTTGGTTACTGCAAACTCAAGTTTGACATAAAATCAAACCAAGGAAGTTTTATTGTTAAGACATAAAACATTATAGACTCTGTCTACCCCGTAAGGGATAAAGACGTGATTTATGTATGTGGGTATGTATAAGGACGTTTTATGATTAGAATCATCCATCATCTACCGTACTTTTACAAATTACAATTTTTTATGTAACTGACAGTGTGTCTCGTTCTTGCTCTTTCTTTCTACTCGTATACTTCTTACCTGAAATGTGATCGGGTGGAGTTACTGAATGTGTCTGTATGTATGTATAGCTTTATACTACCGTCAGCAAAACATTGCGCTGATTAAAAAAATGTATCCCGAAGCAAACGAATGTCTATTTACTCTTATCCAACGTCATAGAAAAACACCAGTCTACTTTTATTTCCCTGACACAGGACACAGCGCTCTGAAATTCTACGTAATTAATTATTCATTCCGGTATGTGGGTTATAAATTGCTATGCAGCGGGACAGAACAGAAAAGCAAAGCGTGTCATAAATACGCTACGAGGCAGAAAATCTGATTTTAGAAGGCTGAGGTCCCCGTCAAACATGAAAAACTAATCAGATTTTTGAATGTGCAAGTTTGTTAAGGAAAAAAAAGGAAGAAAAGTTTGTCCGTAATAATATTATAAAAATCAATTAATATACCAAGAAGATCATTAAAAACTTAGGGACAAATTGTGACAAAATGATCGCAACTCAGCATTGCAGCTAAAGTAGCTTCGCTTTCGCGCCCTTAAATCTTGTACGTAGAATAGCAGGCAGTTCATAAATACATTTTATTCGTTAGTTATTTATCTTTAGCAGCCGTAACAGCTTCGAACAATACATACATACTCATACACAAATCACGTCTATATCCCCTACGGGGTAGACAGAGTTTAAGGTCAAGACTTACAGGCCATGTTTAGCATAATTGTGGGCGTATAGGCGGAAAGAGGAAAATTCGAACAATGAAACCGTAAAAAAGCAAATAAAATGTTGAACAGAAAAATTTAGACAAATCGATGTCACAACGTACCTACATAGAAATAGATGGACAAAACACCAATAGCCAGCTCAAGATTTTCCCGGACCCCTCAGAAAAGGGGAGAAGTAATGACCAATAAGTGACGGAATCCTTATTACAATCAAGGCCTCGTCACTTCACGAGTACAAGGAAATAGGATTTTCTATTCAACGCAGAATGCGAGAGGAATGGAAATTTTCCATTGTTTCACAAATACGATAACCGAGATCCGGGGCGAACCCGTAGATATGTCTATCCGAAACCTATCTGGTAAAGCAGTATTATGCCGTTACAATAAATGATTCAATTTCCTCTACGCAACTATCGGATCCACTTAAGTATTATGAAAGTAATAGAGGCGGGGGAATAGTTTTCTTGCTGACGCTCCTTTTACGATAATGACAGAAAACGCGGTCCAATATCTATAAAATATTACAACCCACTCGTCCGAACGCTTGACCAGACTGAGTCGAGCCACGCACGCAGCCAACATCGGGACAGCAGGCCAATCACTTTCTCTAATTTGTAGCAATTATGTTACAACAGATCAGAATTTTTCGAAATTTATGTGATATTACCATGAGCTTTTCTGTGAAGGAAAACATAGAGAGGAAACCTGTACACATCAGCGAAGCAATGATGGTGTGTGATAAGTTCCCAATCCGCACTGAGCCCGCGTGGAAACTATAGCCCAAGCCCTCTTATTCTGAGAGGAGGCCTGTGCCTAGCAGTGGGTATGTTTAGTATATATAAGACCAAACAATAGCCAATAAGAGCAGCCAAGTGCGTGCCGCCATAAATAGGTACGGTGTTATAAAACTAACGGATACCTACGGATGGATAATCTTTAAAAAAAATTAATGTGTCAATAGCATTGATAGTTTTCAAGAAACTGAAATGAATAGTGACTACAGAACTTCTATTTTCTTAATATCTCTCGATAATCTTCGTTTTTCATATGACTGACATCTGAACTGAAGGAACACAAAGTTTGACGAGAGACATTAATAATTTGAAGCACTGAACAGTCAGTGGCATCACTACATTACTATCACTACATAGTATAAAATAAAGTCGCTTTCTCTGTCCCTATGCCCCTATGTATGCTTATATCTTCAAAACTACACAACGGATTTTGATGCGGTTTTTTTAATAGATAGAGTGATTTAAGAGAAAGGTTTTTATGTATAATTCTACGCAGACGAAGTCGCGGGCAAAAGCTAGTAATAATAAAATATAGTATTGTTCGACACGCCGTACTGTAATTATCTATAGTGTACCGAACTATTTGGCTTTGGATGCTTCAAACTATATGACGGTGACTGTACAAACTTGCTCTGGCATTTCAATAAACAGTTCCCACTGTATTTGTCTCCCTTTTCTTAAAGTACAAGCCGGAGCCGGAATTGGGCACTCTTTCGTAGATTTGATTGTCCGAATTAACTTTAAGCGAACCGGACTCATAATAATAGACGGGCTATTGATGGAGTATGTGACCCGCGCTAATATATCACCAGGCGTATGGCGATATGTTTCTTTGTGCTTGTAAATTGTGAGGGTCTCCTTGAGAAATAAATTGGAGTATTTTGTTTCATTGTTTTGTTATGTTATTGGTTAAGCTTGTGGCCGTATTTCAGAATGCTGATGCAGCTTTGGCCGTAGTAGAAATTGAATCTCTTCTACGCTTAGGTAAGCGTATGATTAATTCACCTTTGACCTTGTTATGGTCTGTTAATATCAGGTGAAATGATGGACGAATAAGATCGTGTTGTTCTGGAAATTGGCGTGGTTGTTCTTTAAGGTATATTTGTGTTCTAGTATGTACAATACTGAGTGGTTTCGACGGAGGGGGTGTGAGAACCAATAATCCGTATTTCAGATTTTTAACTTTATTTTATATGCTTATTATTTAAATAAGCTCATCATCAAAGAAAACAGGAAATGAAAAAGTACCACCAACCCCGCAAGAGATTTGATAGTCACAAATTAATACTATTCCAAAATCCCGAGGAAATCGGAAACGCAATGTAAACAAACAAATTAATTGTAAAGTTTAATGTTGTAGACACACAAGATAAAGCCGGCATGTTTGCGCAGCCCCGGACATGCTCTAATGAAGGGATTAACGAGAAAAAGTGCCCTACCCTCGATGTAGAATATTTGTTACAGACATTTCAGACGTTACTAAATCCTAAAAAAAAGTTTTAGCCGCGATAGCACAACAGCTGTTATACTTAGTGATTTTGGAAGATATAGCTGAGCTTACTAGTGTTAATTTTTCTACAAATTTACCTCATAGGCTGTTTGTTGATATTAGTAATCCGGTAAAAATATCTGATCTAATTATATCAACGATTTCAGTTTTACTTCTGTATGACCTATAGTACTTTACAAACCAACAAGTGAAAGCATAATTTTCTAAACATTTAAGCTATGGTTATAAAGCAATACTGCCGATGCGACTGAGTGTTTGAGACTACCGAACAGCGGCTCAGTAAGAACTGATAGTGTGATCTTCAACCGCGACATTGGCGGAATCATTGATGGAGCTATAACTAAAAACTAAATTGAATTGAGATATCCATTCCTTATTACACTGATATTATTATGAGGCCTGGTTTGATTTAAGGTGTAATTTTGCAACACTACACGGATTTTAACCACTTTCACACATAATGTGGCATCAAAACTCGATTCCCAGATTACAGCGGAATTCTGTCTTCAGCATTACTTATGCCATCCTTCTGAAGTTCAACTTTACGAAGACCAGGTCTGATACTTTATTTTAACAGCAGTTACAGTCCCTAGAACGAAGTGAACCGTCTATCCGCGCTATCTGTGCCGTCAATCTGGCAGCAAGCAGATTAGCCAGGAGATCGCATCATTAGCAAGCGATACACCTGATAAGTAGGCTCCAGTAACGGTTTAATGCCGCTTGATGCATGCCTCTAGTCCTGTGACTAAGTGATTTGGATAAATTGTTATCTGAAGAGGTATAATGGGGGCGTATTTTTGCGATCGAAGGATGAGGTGGTTAGAATTTGGAGTAAGGTCTTTACGTTTCGATTGATTGTGCGCTGAGTTATTATTGCTTATTGCAATCAATCAATCATTTATTGCAACCATGTAGTAGTAACCTCGATTGCTGGGTTGTTTGTTGCCTCACTCTTTTGACTACTACGTCTTTGTCTTTGTCTTTTGAACGTTCAGAGAATTTAATTAACTGAAATGGGCCGTAATCTCATTTTACGCTCAAAATTTCTTATTTGATTTTGTTACTTCAAAATGTCACTGGTCACTAAAAAACAATTATTAATTGACTTCCCGGACTACAGCAACAGTACTAAGTAATTTAAGGAGCCCGCCTTATATTAAAGGACAATAAATACAATATACTAAGAAATAAGAAATAAGTAGCAGTGCTTGCACTGCTGTGTTCCGGTGTGGAGAGTAAGACAGCCGGGGAAATTACGGCCACAAGAGGCATTGCATCTTAGTCCTCTAGGTTGGCAACGCATCTGCAATCCCTCCGGGGTTGCGGGTGTCTATGGGCAGTGGTGATCACTTACCATCAGGTGACCCACTTGCTCGTTTGCCTTCCTATTCATATAAAAAAAAAAAAAAAAATGTAGTTTCAATATTTAAAAAATACAAATCGAATCTATTATATTTATTTATTAATCTTAAAAATAACGAAGCAAGTTCCTTTGAAATCAACTAGTCGTTTAGTTTTCTAAGCGAAGTGCAGACTCATTTTAAAGTAACATGTAATCTCGCTCCTGGCGCTTAAGGCGTGGGTTTAATGGTGGCTCCTTGGTGTACAAAAGGTAACGGGTGCATTTTTGGAGTTTCTTTAAAGCTCAAGCAAAAATTGTATCTTAACATAGCAGCCATAGCTATGTTACCGTTCAGTTATCGTCAATCAAAAAATCGCCAAACTTGTTTAAATAACTATAATTCAATAATTCATATTTAGTCTAATTCTTCCGTGCTGGTCTGGGAGCAAAGAAAAAACATAGAATGTACCAGTAGCTTCTCTACCCGCGCAGTTGGTAAAAGCCCATTGAGGGCATGGGCGAAAATCATAGGTATCATGTTATAGGCGATGCGGCTAGCAACTCATTAATTTGATTCCATTTTCCACCTATACGCCCACATGGGACAGTGCAAAGCGGGTGGAGGGGGTAGCCTAAACGATCACAGCGCTCGCTACGGCTAAAATTTACTATTTTGTCGCTGACTTGAGCTGTCAAATCCATATTGCAGTAAACATTTTCTAATCGTTTTTGAGATAAAATATGGTCCTGGTAAGATGTGTTGTTGTGAATTGTAATAACACCAAGAAGAATAGCGACTGTAAATTTTACCAATTTCCAAGACCTTGGTGGAAAAGAGACCAAAGAAATAAGTGGATATTAGCCGTAAGAAAAAAAAAGTAAGTTACCTAACCTCTAAAATTTCACTGAAAACAACAATTTTAATATTATTGGCAATAATGTTACTGACTACCATTGTCCAAAATTGTGTAATATAGTAAAATAACACAAGATTTCATTAATATTTTTCACAATATTTACTTACTTCTTGTTTGACAGCGGTGACAATATTGTCCATAATGGCCGCCTGTACGTGGCGCTGTCGTCGCGCACGGTCCCATATTGACGTTATTTTATTATTGTACTGTCGTCGGAGCTCTTTTAATTTCAATCTGGCCACTAAAAAATAGTTAGAATGATAATGTAATAAACACACAAATGATGTAAATTTTAAAAGTAAATGTGTCTATAGACTTCACTCTCTTGGTTTATCTTTCAGCAATGATCAGTTAACAAAAAAAACTTGATTAAAACTGGAGGAGCAAATACGAAATTAGAAATCCGAACTTCTTATCATACCGTCCGTGTCCCTCTCACTCTCCTTTTAACGACTATTAGTGCGAGCGAGCAAAACAGCAAAAAACGTATTTCGAATTTCTTAGTTCGGAGTAGGCCTGCTGAACTACAAACTTCCCTGCTCAATCCTAAATTCATGAGGGCAACTTAATAGAGTACAAGAAATGAGTAAAATTATTAGATCTTATATTCTAGAACTTACCATGCAGCCTACTAGAACTTATGTAATTTTATCAGAAATCCTTAGGTGAACGTTATTACAAGAAGCTATACGTTTGGGCGTTATAACGAAAGGCCGGAAATTGAAAATTTCTACGTGAACGTCCCAGATAGAGATACCCAGGCTCTGTTAAGCTCCGTCCTAAATAAATGAACTAGAAATGATTTGTTCTCTTACGAAAAATAATTTAGTTCAATTTAATTAAGAAGGATATTCGTCTTACAATTTATACTGTTTTTCTAATTTGCTTGCGTACCATATTCCTATAATTCGAAGTTTGCATCTAGCCTTTTCTTTCACATTGATAGCTGAGTGAGCGAGACGGCACGTTGCGCTTTTCCCATGTTTTCCGCTGACCCAAAACTTTGTGCTCGAGTTACATTGGGGGTCATAATTTGCCATACTTATTACATTTTTAAAACCATACAGATTTGCACAATCCCTTAGCCTGGGGCTTGATTTTTATTATTATTATCTGTATATTTATTTTTATCTTAAGTTAGGTTTTTACAATATTAATATAAAAAGTAATAAAACAATATTAATACAAAATATTATTATTATTATTATTATTATAGCCTTTTTATTCCGAATTCGCTACAATTTCAGTAGTATGTTGTTGTTTTTTTTTTTATTATTATTCAATTGTCACGTAATTCGGCTTGATTTTTAAAAGCACATCACTCGAAAGTATCACTCGAAAGTGGTATAAATTTGTTTATATCTTCTTTGTTTCTATCTGCACCTTCCACCAAGTGAGATAGAGGTCAATCACTGGTCAGTTCGTAGTAAAAAAAAAACTACAGCTCTAATATAATTTTTGACTAGGTCACAAGATTAATGAGAGCTGTAATTATCTTCTATGCTACTCGTATTTAAAATTCAGCTCAATTTTTCACTACTTTCGAACGGTATTTTCACACAATATGTGCTTTCAAAAATCGGGCCCCAGATCGCTAAGAAAACAGAAGTGAACTACCTTCTGCTACTCATATCTTTTTATTGTTTTATGGATAGTCGAGGGTTAATGTAATGAAACTTCACTACATAGTAGTATAAAATAAAGTCGCTTTCTCTATCCCTATGTCCCTATGTTTGCTTATATCTTCAAAACTGCCCAACGGATTTTGATGCGGTTTTTTTAATAGATAGAGTGATTCAAGAGGAAGGTTTTTATGTATAATTCTACGCAAACGAAGTCGCGGGCAGAAGCTAGTTTTTAAATAAACAGCACGTCCATTTTTACGTCCAAATTTCAATTTAAAACAATGCGAAATTGATTGCCACTCAAAACAGTGCGGTTGTTAATCAAATTAACAGTAACAGGAGCAAAATTATTGTTGAAAACTAAAATAAATAGAAAGAGGTTATTCTGTATGTAAATAAGTGACCGCAGCATGTTACGTTATTTGGGACTCATTAAGCTTGGGCTGATTTTACACACATATTCGTTGGAGAGATAACTTTGCGAGCGTTATCCAGTTAAACGGATTAAATTCGGCCGCAGTTGGATTGTTCGAGTAATGGACACCCTGTACATGAAAACGTTGTACAAAGCTGTATTGTTTGGCTGCGGGTTGTGAATGTTCCGTTTTCGTTACTTGAAAGTTCAATCGCGGGACGTACAAAATGGTTATAAACCCCCGACGTAAAAAGGAGGTGTTATATGTTTGACGTCGATGTATGTGTGTGTGAGTGTGGGCATCGTAGCTCTCAAGGGGAAGGACCAATTTGGATGCGGCTTTTTTCATTCGAAAGTCAATTTTCTTGCGGTGGTTCTTTGCCATGTTTGGTCAAGAATTTACCATTAGTTTGAACAGTATCAGCTTGAACAAAATGATGTAAGGCATTTTTGGCATAAAATTGTTTTTTTTTATTTACGTACGATTACCCGATTAATGCGTGGGGGTTATTTTTTTGAATTTAATGTAATCGACATTTTACAATCATATCCGAAGTATCTTTGTTATCTTGAAAAAAAAATACAGTTAAATTAGTTTATTTCCTTACTAGCTTCTACCCGCGACTTCGTCTGCGTAGAATTATACATAAAAACCTTCCTCTTTAATCACTCTATCTGTTAAAAAACCGCATCAAAATCCGTTGTGTAGTTTTGAACATATAAGCATACATAGGGACATAGGGACATAGGAACATAGGGACAGAGAAAGCGACTTTATTTTATACTAGCGACCCGCCCCGGCTTCGCACGGTATATTGCGCATATATTATACATATATAAACCTTCCTCTTGAATCACTCTATCTACTAAAAAAAACCGCATCAAAGTCTGTTGCGTAGTTTTAAAGATCTAAGCATACATAGGGACGGATAGACAGGAAAGCGACTTTGTTTTATACTATGTAGTGATAGTGACTATCTAGTGACTATGTAGTGAAAAGGCGTGTCATTAGGAAACGTTCTATGATTAGTTGCAATTTTAATAACTTCATGTAACAAACGGTTTCGTTCACTTTGTAAAAAAAATGGTAGTCATGAGGAGCTATTAAATGCGACACAACATAATGTTAGGCCTTCGTCAAGGACTAAGAAATAATTATTGACTTAATAAAGGCCTCCACGTACACAAACGCTTTATTAGAGTTGCATACAACCCGTAGTATACAAAGAATTGTCCGGTTAACCTAGCGGTAGCTTTCTTCAAAAGCAAACAGTATTTTTAGAATGAGTCTAATAACCATAAAGCACAAAGCTATCGAGCTCTGTGTAATTTTATTTTTCAAACTGTCTGAATGGAAAATGAAAAAGCATGGCACAAAATCGATCAGCGCAAAAGTTCAGAAGGGCTACTTCGAATATCGATTTTCGAAGTTCGTATCATACTATCCTCTTACTCTTACATTTATAACTATTAGTGTGAGTGAAATGGCATGAAACGTACCTACTTCGAAAATCGAATGTTGGAGCATGAGGCCATGCTAAAAACAGCAGCGTCGTGCAAAGTTGATAAGTAAGTGTAAATGAACCTTGGAGAATGTAATTTGCTTTGCACCTGCTGTTCGGAGCCGGGGTTGAATTTCTGAGTGAAATCGTAAGTTTACTTTACTTGACTTGTGTTTCCTAAATATACTTGGTAATTTTTAATAAGCGCAAGAATTTTAGAACTTGATATTTTATGTCAACCAATTGTCTTGCCTTCTGGTCAAACGCGTAGATGTGTTGGTCAATAGGTATTTGCCAAGAATAACCCAAAATTTTACGATAAATTCTTAAACATGAAAATAACATATTCTAAGTGAGACCTAGATGATGGTATCTACTCATTTTGTGCTTAACTTGTGGGAAAATAATGTCGTTCAGGCAAAAAACTAAACTTGTCTTCGTCGTTTTTGTTAACGAGGCAGACGACATATATATTTTTTCTTGTTTTGTTTTTGTGTTTAACCTGATTTTGCTTAATTAATTCTACATAGATTTCTAGCAGTCCTCCAAACGGCTTCGATTATCCACTTCTGCCTCAAAGACTTCATCTGGAGATTAAAATCCAAGTGCTTGTAACGAGGCACAGTAGTTACCCGGCCTTCGGCAAAGGGAAAGTTTTAGAGGGGGCCTTTTCTCACTCTTTTTCTATCATTCTCGTTCGTAATAAATCTTTTCCAATTTCATTGAAATTTTGCTCTACTGAAAGCAATGGGCCTGGATTATTGAAAGTCGTTCCAATAAATCATCGAACAAGAAAGTTCTTTTACTTTCAACCATTGGCCATTTATTGTAAATCTTCGTTTATACACCCCAAGGAAATTATACGTATCGTAAGAACTGGTTTTCAAACAGTGATTTTAGTAATTCGACGCACAATTGACGACCTCATAGCCAACTTTTTAGTGACCCTGTCTATGAAGAGGTACCGGGTTCGAATCCCGGTAGGGGCCGGCAATTGTATGATGAACACAAATGTTTGTACCTGAGTCATGGATTTTGTGTGTATGTATCTGCATTATTACAAGTATGTTTACCCGTTGCCTGGTGCCCATAATACAAGCTTTGCTTAGTTTGGGACTTAGTTAATTGGTGTAATTTGTCCCACGATGTTTTATTTTTTTTATTTAATGAATTTATTTTGAGAATGAATATAGTTCTGAGTAGGTATAGTTTGGGGTTTCTACTTACAATACATAACAAAATCTATACATATAATAAAATCGTTGAGACCAAAAAATCTGTACATTGAAAATTAATAAAAAAAACCGACCAGGGTGACTTAAAATCGGTAACTGAACATATTAAAACAATTTTTAATTTTTTTGTTTGTTTGTTTGTTTGTTTGTTTGTTTGTTTGACTGAGCATCACGTAAAAACTACTGAACGGATATTGTTGAAATGTTCACAAATCTATTTCAATAAATTCAGAATAGGATATAGGCTACAGAAATTTTGGATTTTTTTAGAAAAAGGGGGTGAAAAGGGGGGTTAAAGTTTGTATGGGAAAATAAATTTAGATTGTTCTAGAATCATGAAACTCAGAATAAATACTTAGTAATAAAAATAAAGAAATACCTGTTTTAGCATTTTTTTTAAATCTCACCCAGAGGCGCAAAAAAGAGGGTTTTGTGTTTAAAATTAATTAACTTCATACACCTATACAATAAAAACCAATGAAGTGTAACCTTTTAAAATTGCTAAATAATACTTCCAATTTAATATAGGTAAATATAATTTCTCAGTTTTCTTGAAATTTAATTTTTGAGGTGATTACGCACAAAATAGCGGAACTCAAGAAAATCAGCTTTCCTCGGTATAAGTAGTTGGTAATAATTACAAACAAAATAATACTACGGAGAAAATAGATAGATACGAATGTACATAAGACATAAAGCCGGAAAACTGTGTCAATTGTGAAAAAACATTAATAAAATAATTACATGCTGTACAGGTATTTTTCAACGAAGACATTTTCGTCAAACCAAAATCAACCTAAATTGGCATCCTAAATTGTGTTCTTTACCTAACACCTAAAGTTCAATATGCAATACCGTTACTTTGTTTTTATTTATGTGCTATTATTCACAACGCGTTCGGTTTTTGAACGCACTCTTATTTGAAAACCTGATATATTATGAGGGCGGCGTGAAACGCTTGGCTGTATGCTCTTAATATCTTTGCCTAAAAAAATCAAAAGGCGCGTGTACGTCTGCGCTACGAACATGTCAGAATTTTATTGTGAAAAAAGTTTGTGCTTTTAGTATGAATCTGACAGCGAGCGAACCTTAACTGAATCGCATTACGACGTCATGGTAAGGTCTCTGTAGGTAATTAATTTGTAGATAAAGATAATAAGTGTTAATAATCTGTAGCTACCTACTTAAACCAAAAAAATAAATAAAAAAAACTTCTGCTAGAAAAAATTGAGTCGCAAAATATTAATTAAAACGGATTAGTAAATGAATTGTTACTACCTATTACTTGATTAGAATATATTTTTTTTTTTAATTAATCAGGGTACAAATATCGTTAAAGTGAGCGCAGTATTCGCCAATAAGCGTCATAGTTCGGCGAAATTAATAGTGTGTAGGTAACTAAAACTGTACTTAGCTTTTTTTGAATAAAGAAACTATAAACAAAACTATAAAGTAAACTATTTTTTTTTCAAGATTCCGTGTCACAAATTATTATTTTCATGACGTAATTCTAAAAGTATAGTTTCGTACACACTTTCAGTGGTTCACGTGACGAAGTTAATAGTCATAATAATAATAATTTTGATATCGAGAAAAGCCGTAAGTATCACAAAAACACACGCGGACGAAGTCGCGGGCAACAGCTAGTTCTTGATAAAATAATAATATTATAATTATGATATTAAAATATTATTGTTTATTACACAAATAAGCTTATAATGACTGCCATGAAAAAAATCTTGAATATTCTCTATTGTGGCAAATAAAGATTGAAAAAAAATTAAAGCAGTGAAAAGATAATTTTAGAGCTTGTCTGATAAACACTATGTATGAAATGTATAGCTAATCCTATTGGAAAATAAATGAACACAAAACGTTTTCATTCTTCTCTTAATTTAATTTGTAGTCTTCTTAGAGTCTACAATTGGATTCTCCAAAAAAGTACGCGGATTGCTACGTACCGATTTCCTGACACAGCTTCACTTCACCAGGGAACTTTTGATTACAATTTTCTTGTACACGAAAGGTGTAACAAGGCTTTAAGCCCTCTTTCCGCGTAACAGTAAAAGTTGGGGATAATAATTTCCACCTATGTGTAAGCGGTTGCCGAAAATTTTGCCCATAAATCTGAAACGTACCAGACAACAGCTACATTAACCAAATTGCTCAAAACAAACATAATATCTAATAATATCGCCCCGAGCACGGAACCTCGTTTTGTAGAATTACGCGACCGCCACAACTTTTTCAATTCAAACTTCGACAATTAAATTTACCAACGTTCGAGTCTTCACATAACATTTCAATAAGCAATGCGGATCAGTTAATTTTTGCCGTGTTTATCTTTCAATCATGGCGTTGCTGTGCTGGTAACATTTTGATTCAATTTCATGCACGCCCTGGCGTAAGTAAAGTCTGTAGCTAAATTTATAATATAGGTACAGCGAATAACTAACAGTGTTATATTGAAGCAAACATTAAAGGTAAAAATATATTCTAAGCTAATCTCGTAGTAACTATAAGAGAGATTTAGTTAAATTCAGTTAATTTCCGTTTCTACTCGTTGACCTTTGATTTGCCGCACAAAAGAGCAGTTGGCTTGATAAATACTATAAAATAGCTCGCGAGGAACACTTTGAAAGAACTCCTAGCGCGGGTGCGTACGTCATTAATCTTTACATTACAAATTCATTCGGTAAGAACTCACTCACTTGGATTAAGCAGAATTATAAATGAAGTGTCACAAGAAAGCCCGCAAAAAGTGTGAGGAGAAGAAAACCCGAGTAACGGGTGCGTCAGTTTTAAACACGAAGAAAATAGGGACGTGGGGGGATTAATCGGGGTTATTCGCAACTTAAATGTGACAACGAGGAAGGCGAATGCCGGATAAGCCTGCTGTAAGCTGAGTAATTTTCAGTCAAGTAAAATCAGATTTGTCATCCGCTCAATCGATTTCGTGTATTCTTGTGCCCGTATGAAGCCAAGGAAAGCAATGACGGATTCATCACGTGCGTGAGGCATTAAAATCCTTTTTAGTTACAAGAGTTGGTTTAAATAGGTACGTCCAACTTCGGAAGTAAGTCTAGCCCTTCTACCCTAACTGCCACTGGTCAGATGATTTCAAATGTGGTATATGTACCAAGTTCTAATGGTAATGTAATAATCTAGGATTTTTGCACTCTAGGACTTTTTTATTTTTATAATATACTTATTTTGGAGTGCTTGGCGTGGTAGGTTTTAGGGGATTGTAATTTATAATTAGGTCTGTACGCCTATGCTTCATTTTATGAATACTGTAGTACCTACTCGTAGTGCTAGACATTTTGAAGAGCAGTATTGCATTTAACAGAGTTAGAATCATAGTTCTCCACATTTTTACTAAGTGCGGTCGTTTTAACCCGAACACCGTTCGGTTCCGATTTGGTTGCAGTACGGGTGCTCAGCTTCAAACGTTGTACGCACGTTCCCAAGTGAATTAAAAGATTTAATCTAGTTAAAGACGTTAATTTACAATCTGCCATCTACATGTATTCAAAGGAGGTTGAGCGCAAAAAGAGGCGCTCGCGCCGCGCCGTGTCCTTTTGTGGCCCACGACAACCGCACAGAGCGAGTGACAGCCTTCTTACCCACTCCAATTTGCAAGTAGATAAATGGAAAGACGTATTAAATCGATTCTGTTCCCTTGCTGTTGCCGCGCCGAGATGGAATTAAGAGGAAAACTTGGCGTTCCTTTGAGTTTGCTGTCGGAATAATATAATACGGTAATTTTTATTTGACGAATTGACAGTTGATTTCATTGACGTATTGATGGAAGGAAGGAATTTTACTTAATGGCGGGGATTGTATTAGATATTGATGTTTCTGCCTCAGGGGCCGTTACGTGTGCTGGCAATGGATAGACTGTTGTTACACCTCTATCTTAGGATCATTGTTTTTTTGTTTTGTTACTAAACTGTATTACGCTACAACAAGAAAGAAAAAAAGAAAGAAAGAAAGAAGACATTTATTCCTTTTTGCAAGACACACGAATATAAGAGAATAAACGCAATTTAAAATAGTCAAGAAATATAAAAATAGAAGATCATCAGCGTTGTGTGTGTCTTCGCAAAAGTGAAACGGTCGCTAGCTCAGCATTACGCTGAGGTGTTAAACACCTGCAGCACTGATTTTCAGCCAGAACCGTCTATGACTCACGAAACGATACACAGATAAAATAATATACTACATAATCCATAAACTTTTACGTAAATAAAGCAATAAATAGATAGAACTCGACTTATGTGTAACTAAAAAAAAATACATAAATTAATTAAATAGTTTACAATTAAAAAAAGGAGGGAAATAAATAATGTATCCAAACAGACATATTTGTATGCCCTGGGGCACCACATAGTGATACTCAAAATGTATTCGAGATCTAAATTTATTACCTATGTTGGACAAATGAATAAATGATTATGATTATGATTATGAAAACTAAATTGTTCAAAAACAACAAACAAAACTTAAGTTTGTGCAAAATGTCATATAAAGATAATTTATATTCATTTTTTTTAAATTCAATTGCAAAAAATGCAAAAAAGTCAAACAGCGTTTGAGTAATACGAGACGATCTTATAAGGGTTCCGTTTTTGCCAACTGAGGTAGGGAACCGAAACAATGATAAGGTTATCAGTAAGGCGTAAGGTATTCCCAATAATCAGCACAAGGAGCCTTCTTTTATGATGAAGAGTAGGTAAAGGAGGTCCTCATATTGTGAAATGAAGAATATGATGAAAATTCTAAAAGGCCACTTACACAAAGAACGGCTTTCAAATGTTACTAAACAATTGTTTCTAGGTACCTGCACTAGGCCAAACACAAATAAAACACGTGACATAGTCATAACAAAAGCATTTTCAAAGAAAGAAAAGTTGACATAACTAGATTATTTCAATTTAGAACCGGCTAACGAGACTGCGAGTAAAAAAACGCCGCAAAAGCTGTCTGGACTACGCAACCAGCCTTTGATTCATTACAGTTTTCGATTAGCTGCCGTTGGTTTGGCAAAAAATCAAAAAAGTGGTGTTTATATAGAGTTTCTAGTGTTTTACCTATGCGTTCGCGTTTGCATCAACTTTTGCTATTTACAAATAGTGGGTATGGACATCAAAAACAATGAATGATGACTGCTGACATTCTTTTATGATGAAAAAATAACCGGCCTAGTGACAGTCAAACAGATGTACACGGAGGATTCCTTGCCACGGTACAATTGCCGTTGTTAAGATTGAAGAAAAACGGTAAAGTAAACAATATTTTTATTGACTGGGTTCACGTTCTGATTTTATGTAAGTTTCTTCCTATCACGTTCATAGATACAGGTCTTGTAAAAAAATCTAAAAAAGGGATCATGGAAATCGATTCAAAAACTATGCAGCTGTTGACATACATACATAATGGACAATAAAAGTCGAATTGGGAACCTCGTTCTTTTAGGAAATTGGTTGAAAACTGCGTAAATAGTTCGCTCATCTAAAATTACGAAGCCAAAACGGTATTTCAAAATATTGTGATCACTTTTACAAAGTAGGTGTTGGTAATTATGCTTTATTCATTGGACCCGTTATCTTCACTCACAATGGAGTCTGTTAAGTCGAGACTGCATAAGCCACAGCTGACAACTCCGTCAGCCCCTTTCCAATTTGCTTTCCAATAAATGGGAACGCTTGAATTGCATAAATGAAAACGGTGGAACAAATTGATTTCTCACTCAGACAGAACCGTACATCGGTACGATCACGTCGATAGTGTTATATGTAGTGTTGTATTTGTAAAAATGTTGGTATTTTGTAAAATTGTAGACTCCACTACATTGGTGTAAATACTGAAGATGGTTACGTTATAAATACGCTTTAGCAGCAAGATAGTGGTCAGAAATCGCTCAACTATTGTTTTTTGTCTGCTATAAAGAATGGAAAAAGATCCTTTATCACATTTTCACGCCATTGAACTAAACTGGATAAATTTTCCAATGCACGTCCTTTTAAATCTACCAAAAGGTTAAATTGTATTTTCCTTCAATGTGTATGTAAAATCCAGGGTTTGTACGTGATCGTCTGGTGCCTCGCAAGCACGAGTTGCCGCGTGTCCTTACAACGCGCGTCTAACCAAGCGAAGATAAATATCTAATTGAATTTCAACCGCAATACATTGTAGCCAACCAACGATTTCGCATCTCCACAATTTTTGTTTTTCTTTCTGAAGGTGCTATAAAACTTAAGTCCTTTTTTTCTGTAACAATTTTGTAAATCATTGTAAGGCCCAGATCCCTCCCCCCCTCCGATTAGAATATTTTTTTTTGCTCTGCGTAGGCATGTATAGCTAAAGCAATCGACGGAATAACATTAATTATTGTAAGTTTTACCAATTTTGCCAAAGATAAAAATAATTACCTACGTCGAAATTATAAACAAAGATGTCTGACCAAACAAATACCTATAGCACCAAACAACCTCTATCTTTTCAACACTAGTAAATTCCGCAGAACTCAAAGCGAATATCTGAATATTCTGTACCGCTATCTAGGTCGAGACGAGACAATCTCTAGGAAATTCTTTATTTATCCGACAGGTAGAAAGGTCAAAGTATTATACAAAGACTTAGACCGATTAGGGAATATCCGTTGGGTATTGGGGCCAAGGGTCCTCGAATAAACTCCAGTTAATTGAAAGAGATCGAGCATCGAGAGGTCCGTGCTGAGTATCTAGAGGCTAACGTGAAACACACGCGATACCTACCACTTCAACGCCATCGCACGTGTTTAAACATCTGCTGAGACTTTGTTTTTCTAGCCAGTTTTAACCCGGCTTCTTTGCGGTGTCTATGAGCTGGAACAGTGTCTTCGTAATAGGAAATCTATGCTGGATGTAGTCACGAGTGATTTACATTCGGAAAAAAAGAAAAGGATGTAACTGAATAAGTAATTATTTTGTGTGCAAAGCGGTGCTTAGTGAATTTTACTTTGCTTAATTCGCTTTTCGATTGAGATTCAGTGCACATTGTTTTTATTGGGTATCGTGTAAATGGAGACACTATGCTAATTTAAAATTAAACTACTAACTCAGCGGTATAATATGCTTTCGTTGTGAACGCACTCACCACTGAGGAAGGTCTTCCATAACAGACTGAAACTATTCGGAGTAAATTTTATTTAAAACAATCATGCCTCATGATAGCTGCAAATATAAAATACATTTGCGTGCATTATTATGATGTTAATTAGGCTTTATTATCATAAATTGCGAAAATATTTATTAATAATTACTCTGATGTATCTACATGGATTCTTAGAATTAATTACAGCATAAGGTCTATTTCTATCCGCGACAATAATTGTCTTACACAGCACAGTGGAAAAGGAAAGGTTTTATTGCGTCTTCAAACGGAATTTTATGAGGACAAGTCCTGGTTAGATATTTCGGACCTTGACTCCAAACTCTTTTGTAAGGATATTTCATTTTTTATATCGTTATAAAAATGGAGTACGGATGCGAATGTAGAAAACTGCCTTCCAAGATATTTTAGCGCTTTAACTGTGCAATCATGATTTATTTATTGCAAGCGCTTTGTTTCTTGACAATGGCTGTAACTTGAATTGCCTTGTATAAAACTTTGTTTGTAATCTAGAAATCTGCTGTTTCACTGGAACGTAAAAATAACAATTGCAATAACAACTATTTACCAATAAGGTTATTGATTCCAGGTTTATAGTATTAGTAAATAGCGTTTTAAATAAACTTTCAGTGAGTTAGTATAACCTGCAAGACTTTGTTCCCAATTGTGTTTTTTTTCAGTTTACCAGGAACTGCTACCGACCACTCGAATTTAAAACACAATTTGACGACCAGTTGTAAAGACATGCTTAATCAGGTTTTTATGTTAAGCATTTTATTTAAATTAACTTCACGTTTCTAATTAAAGCTTGTTCGTAACTATTTCCTTTTAATTGCTAAAGAGATCGCTGTTCTATTAAGTAGGCAGTCGGTTTAAGTGGAATTTTCATTTAACTATTGTTTTCACACGATTCACATAATTATATATTTAAGTTTTTGTAGCTTTTCTCATTTGACAACTGAATACAATTTTACACTCAACTTCAAATAAAATGAAGAAACACATTAAATATTACAAGGAATCGTAAAATGCAACGAATACATCGCCTGCCGAATGCAATAAGGGCACAAGTCAAAAAACCAATAATTCGAGAAACGGCCAGTTAAAGTTTTGAGAAACAGGTGTATGATCACCAAATTGGCTATATTTTTTTTTATTTTAGAAAAACGTATCTGTTCATGAGATTTTCTTTTTCTTTATCATAGATAGCTTCGGATGAATCCGTTAATTTCATTTATAATAATATACATTTGAAATTGTAAGGGCCTAAACATGGGTACTTAGTGTTGTGCCTTTGTTGCAGAAAGTATTTTATGCAATTTCGTGATGTGCCTGAAGTCATGCTAATTATCATATGCATAATAAATAATACAAATGCAATAAATTAATGTCAAATTAAAGAAAATGCTAACAATATAAAATAAAATCAAAATCCCACTTTCAAAAGACCGGTTCCTAACCAAATAGGTTAGGATTGGTATCAATTGTTTTCTACACATGTTTTTATAATATCAGTATTAATTTCGTCGTACCCTACAGATTTCGTATTATTTTAATGACATCCTATTCATTTATTTTTCTGACACTGGTGTTATGAAGATGCTATTATTTCGTGCATTACCATGTATGTGCATTTGGGGTGTTTGAGGTTGTTTAACTGAACCTGCTAGTTCTGTGTAGTAAGTATTAAAATTTGATGCTATTTCAAAGGGGTCCGTTATCATTTTATTTTTTATTACCAGTTTATTAATTATGTATATTGCAGTGTGTTTATAGTACTATTAGTTTAATTTTTTATTATTTGCCACGAGGCTCTGCATTTATTTTTAATGTTGATCAAATATTTGCTATTATTTAATCTTTGCGCAGTATCTATGCATTTTTTTAAAAATTTAGTGTATCTGTAATATTCATGTTTATTTTGTTCGGTTCTTTGTTTTTTATAATATCGAAAACGAAAGTAATCTTTTCTTTTGCAGCAAATTTTTACTCCTGTTGACATCCATTTTGGTGAATTATGATTTGTATTGTTTATTTTTTCTGCATAACTAGAAAACATAGCTTATACCTAAAACAATACGATCAAGTCGTGAAACTGATTGAATGCGACATTAAAATCACTTTCTAAACATATATATCTGAAAAAGATAGACTTGACAAACATTTCTGAAATTTATTTATATTTTGTGCTGTGTCACATCAGAAATGCCGAGAAGTAAAATGGCAGCATAGGCCATTTTTATTTTTACATCGCTCAAAATAATATTGTCTATGCAGGATTTATCCCTGGTTCCTTGGTTCTTTTAAATGATTTGTTAAATTATAATTATTTTTTTATATATATTTTTTTTATATAAATAGGAAGGCAAACGAGCAAGTGGGTCACTTGATGGTAAGTGATCACCACTGCCCATGGACACCTGCAACCCCGGAGGGATTGCAGATGCGTTGCCAACCTAGAGGACTAAGATGAAATGCCTATTAGTCTGTTACAGTCGTTACTAATTGCTATTAATATTAAATGAAGTCACCACATACGATTATTTTTTTAAATTTAGATTTAGTGTTCAATTCGTGTAGTAAAATATCTGGCTTGTCAAGAAATAAGTTAGCGGATGAATTTGGAATTCTGTACAAACAAATGACTACAGCATTATGTTTGGGTACCTCAATTCCACAGCACTCAAAGATCCTCGATACCGACATTTTCTGCAAAAAATCGAGTTCCTTAAAAGTTACCTCTGGCTTTGCCAAGATACAGACTCCGCCTCTATTTTGGTCTCGGGAATAGCTGCTGGCCAATGCGTAATTATTGTGAACTTTTATATTTGTTTCATTTCCAGATTTAATTAAAGTTTCTGTGAGACATATAATATCTGGCTCATTGTTTTTCTTGTATATTTTCGTGAATTCATTATGCACAATCAATGTTCATAAGTGTCATATAAATACAATATCACAAGACACAACTTAAAATTCAACTCAAATGATTGTGCAATAAGGGCACAACTAAGAAAAGCCTTTATCGCATAAACAGGGTAGGCCATTTCGTCACATGTAAAAAGGGCATTTATGCCCTCTATATTCCGTTAGAGTTAACTTTTGAAAATAGTCTTTAATGTATACGGTAAAACGATCAAATTAGAACACGAATCCGGGATAAACTCAAAAACCGAAAATTTTGATTTCGGCCCTTTTTGCATTCAGCAGGCGACATGTTCTTATTCAGAAACGCTTGTTAACTTTGAGTCACTTTTACATATTATGTTTTTGTTGACAAAAAACATAGTTTAGTTATAACATGACTGTAAAGTTTGTAACTGTTTTCGATCAATGGAATGCGGCTTAATTGAATGAAAACACAGGACCATAGTTCCATCAAAAGTTTGACTGTCTTATTGCTATAGACATAAACATGTCTTAAAAATGTCTAAAAAGTTAGCTATTTGGTAACTTTGTCGTGTTATAAATATATTTTTTAAATGATTGTCTAAGTCTTCGTAACAACACTGCGAATGTCTCATATTTTATTACCTAAAAATTTAAGTTAATACCGACTAAATTAAACCTATCACATGTGGTTTTGACCTTCGTACAAATTATAGTGACGCAATCTCACCTATCCCAGTACACCCAGTGACTTTAAATCCGTCCAGTCACTCGTATCGCTCTCATTCCGGCGATCTCGTTTCGTTTTTGTTCCGTTTGCTGAATAAAACCACTCTGGTCTCAAGAGTTGATCGTAAAGTTTACGAGGAGGGTCAAACGGAGTCTGTACCGAACGGGAATTATATAACACTTGCCGGGAGATAAGCTAGTGTAAGCCGCCGAAGTCTCCGGGGCTCTTGGTATGATAGAGACGTCATGTGGACACATTAATCTCAGGTCTTACCAACGGAGCTCTGCATATTATCATGAAGCCCCAATAGCTTTAGTGGCAATAATTCTGATATGAAACTGTCATTGGAATTTAATGTTGTATTGAATTAGGGTAGTTTAACGGTTTATGCTGGAAACGTTTAGTATTTACGTATCGGTCGTGCGGATATTGCAAGTTTAACGGCACGAGTGGACTGTACCTTGAATGTCGGTTTTATGTCGGCGAAACGACTCGAATGCTTTAACGTTCAAATGTCAATTACTATAAATGCAGTCTGTTGAGGATAAGCGCCGCTAGAGGCACTGTCTACTTCGAATTTTCTATAATAACAATTGACATTCGGTGTTCGAAACTTTGCTTGTGTCGTGTCAAAATTTTACTCATACATACATATATCACGTCTTTATTCTTTACGGGGTAGACAGAGCCTAAGGTAACAAAACCTTAAGGCCACGTTTAGCATGATTAAGGGCATATAAGTGGAAAGGGAAATCAAAATAGTGATGGGTAGCTAGCCGCATCGCCTATAACATGATTCCTAAGACTTTCGCTCATTTTTCTTCCATGCCGGTGTGGGAGTAAAGAAAAAACATAGAATTTACCAATTGCTTCTCTTCCCGCGCAGATGGTAAAAGCCCATCGAGGGAAAATTTTACTCATTAGGTGTATTGTGGTAAAGTACTTTTTATTTTTGTTTTGGATACAAAAAACGCACGTAAAAGTCGCACAATATACGAAAGAATGTTTCTACTAGCAGAACGCGTTCTATATATCTATCATACACCTTTATTGTTTTTAATAATTTAGGCACACACCTATTTAATACTCAGGAGAAATAAGACCAGACATATTCTTTAAGCTTGTAACACTTTAGCTTGTAATACAAGCTTTTATCATACTTACGTTGTACGCATGCAAAGGAAAAAAGTAACCAATCTTGTCAAACCATGACTAGCATTGATCTCACAAAACAATAAGACCCCTAAACGGGCAGTTCATTTAAACTATATATCCATCCATATAGATAATCTTAGGAAGAGCGTTACAGTACAAATCGGTTTTCCCCGGGAACATTAAGCAAATAACCAGGATTCCGCTCACGCAATCTGCCACTAATGGTGCGTTAAGACGCGAGTTAAACAACTCGATGACTTGTTACAATTTTCCCCAACACTGCACTGATTTGACAACTGGCATACAGTTTTGTATCCTGTAATATATTGAGAAAGTTTTCCGAGTTGGGAGCGTGCCGATGGCATGTTAATTTTGGGATGGTATCGTTTCTTTCGTGGACATATTATTCACCAGTGCTTCTAGTTTCGTAAATTAATTGGCAGTTGCCGTGTTTCGAATAAACATGAATGAGGAAGGACATTATTAAGGATGACAGCGAGTAGTTTGGACGAAGCGATGCTCGATGCAGTTGCACTTGCTCTTGTTCTTAACAACGTTCTTTTCATTCATGTTTATTCAGAATACGGCAACTGTCAAATACCTTAAGAAACTAGAAGCACTGTACCTGTCAAGAGCGTTGTCAAGGAGAGGCCTGCTACCCCTTCTCCTAGAGAAAGATTTCACTTGCTTCATAAGCTCTAGAGCGAGCATATTACATTCCCATCCTTTTATTCATAATTATTTTATACAACGATTAGCCCCCCCGCCTCTCCTTTGAGCACCAGCAGACGACGCTTTTCATACCTATTTAAAGAGCACCCGATGTTTTGACGCAGTTGTATGCTACTGCTACATGATCAACGTAGAGCCACAGAAAGGGGCAGTTTCACCAATAACTCCAATACGTAATCCTATTAAAAAAACTAAATATATTTAGTTGTTTGGAATAAATAAATACAGGCCTATTAAGTCAGCAAGTACCTGACATCACAGTTTGCTACTGCCACTCAAAATCTAACGGGAACCTTGTTTTGTCAGCTCATAAGTAAGCTTGTACATTGATTATCTTTAAGAATGAGGGATAAGCCAATAGGTACTCGGAGCGGTGGAATATAGATCAGTTCAAGTTAGAATTTTGAGTACCTCGCTCAAGCTGCAGATTGACTATTTGGTCAGGTATTGTCTATTAAAATTGTGCAAAGGGTGCAGCTGTACCGAACTAACCGACTCGATTGCAACATTGCCTAGTTTGTCGCGCGTATCGTATTCGATTCTATGCTCTAAATTGAAAACGTTTTCTGGTTTTGTTCGGTTGATAGCCAATTTATGTATTGTAGGTGTTAAAAGACTATAACAGCGAGTTATACTTAGTGCGTCTTGTGAAGTGTACAAATACTTATGATCATTGTATTTATAGCACAGGTTTTTACCTATTTAGGGAGCAGAGTTCAAGAGAAAGATACCTTTGTAAAGATGTTTTTTGAGAAATAAATATTATTATTATTATTATTATTATTTAATTTAAAGTGTTTACGTGTTGGTGTTGTATTCCTCCCGTCGTTGTTTGATAATGAACTTTTATAATATTCGGTGTTAGCAGCTTCGCCCCTGTTCCAAATTTAACCTTTTATTTCTTCAAAATAATAATTTCATACATCCCGAAGGAACAAAAAAAAGAATTATACAGTTTGGTGCAGTCGATCAGAAGATAGGTGCGTACGTCATGTTTATGTTATATAGGTTAATCATCCGCATAGAATAATGAATAATTATTAAGTTAATGTTAGTAACACTCAACAATAATATCCAGCAATAAGAGTTTGCATTAAAAATTAAATTTTATCAAAAAAATATTTAAGCCTGACGCACCACTGTATTATATATCTCACAATACAAAGCTCCAAGCCCATGTGAACTTCACACCTGATCCATGCTCTGAAGCAAACTATCCACGATTCCCGTGTAAAATTTGTAATTTACATCTGAATAGAAACCAGCGGTGCTGTTGAATTGATTGAGTGGTGTCATAGTAAATAAGAATAATTTTCTGCATAGGTCGAGTGCTCGCTGTCAAAATAGTTGAAGGCACTTCAATTATTTGGTTTGCGAGTTTTATAAAGTACCTATTTGAAAATAAATTGACAGCTCTATAAAATTGATGTCCTACCTTAAGGAGTAATAAAAAGTGCTGTTATTATTTTATGTATGTATGTAAACTCTATATTTTAATACGTTATGAGTGTTTTTTGTACTATTAAAACAATAACATCACAGAATGGATTTATAATTTTTAGCAAGATTGACTTGCTGGTACCTGCTCGGATTTTTTAATGCAATTAAAAATCGTTCAAAGGTTAACTGGAAGAGATCCCTTTTAGGGATAAGTTCGCCTTTGTGCATGTGTGTTGTCCTGTATTCATCTTTTTCTTGTGTTTTATGTACAATAAAGAGTTATACATACATACATACATACAATTATATTTCGAAAATGAACAATTGTCTGCTGCTGTAAAAATTACCAAAAAAATCCACCTGACGCAGACTGTTTAAATTTTATATTTCAATTGCATACAGCACCCGCTTTGCTGGTGCCTATCGTAAACACCAAAACTTTCAATTTACAGCAGTTTACCCTCGCATAGAACAAATTCGAAACCCTTGCGTCCTGTATTAATTGTGAAAGTTACCTGCTTCTTAACCGACACGAACTAATCGGCGCGCGTGCGGGACGTGTGATACGTGCGGTCACACCTTCGCTTAAACTATGTCCGTTGAGGTGTGTTTTGTTGCGGCGGGATTACCAACTTTTTTGTAAGTGTTAATTAAATTAACAAAAATGATATTTATTTATTTATTCAGTACATCCACATCATGTATATTACAGTGTGAGCCAGGGGCGCCGACTTTTAGAAAACCTCGTGGGTGCTCATGCTTATTTGATGACTCGAAAACGGGTCGTCAGGTAACGAAAAAACACCTATCCCTAAAAGGCGATTACTGATCTGTTTCGTGATGTCCACTCTCAGGGGTGCTCGGCACCCACTGTTTATTTCTCATGGGTGCTCGAGCCCCCGAGCACCCACGGAGTCGGCGCCCCTGGTGGGAGCCATAGAAACTGTTAATTGGTACATTAGTCTGATATACACGACAATAACGGAGTACAATCATATGTCCATACTGCGAGATGTCTATTAAAATATTACAATAAAAAAAAATATCCACCTACCTATCCATAAAAATAGTATAAGGTGGTAGTCAAAATTAAAATCTTATTTGGGACAAAGTGATTTACATACATAATATGATAAATGAGATTAAAATAATCATGGAAATGGAATTCTAAATACAATAGGTACAATAAACATCATTTATGCCCAATCATGGATGTAAAATTAAAATTAAAAAGACAAGTCAACATGCATTACTCTCACAATTAAAAGTCAAGTGCAACCCTACAAGATATTGATAAAGATGTTCGGTTTGTTAAATTTAAAGTGGATCCATCTTTGCTTGTTTTAAGTAGTGCATTGCAAATCGCGATGTTTGTGCATGCGAAATCTCTAATATAGAGTAGAAATCGGGCTTTCGTTATGATTTAAACCTACACAATATGATACGTATGCTGGGTCACTTTTGTAGGAAACGCAATTAAAATAAAAAACAGACCCCTTACCAGCTTATTGAGATAGTTTTTATCAATCTCTATCACACAGTCTTCGATACAATTAACATCCGAAAACATCGCATTCATTTTCAAAAAGCACCCGCTGCTAACAAATTTAAAAACTGCATTAGAATTGTTTTGCGAATCGTACAAAACGGAAGTGCCAAGCACTTTTCTAACAGTGCATTGTAGCACTATTTGTTGACTCCGGCCTACAGAAACTCGTGCCACGGAGTTGCCGTCCAAGTGGCCTAGTTCATAGTCAATCGTTATGCGAACTGCTTTCTGGGTTCGCTTGTGAGCATGTAATAAGCAGAGTGGTCTGGCGATGCGGTTGGCCCGGCACATTCACTTCAAACACTTTATGCATTCCGACCGCTCAGTGTTCTAGTTCAAGTGGTTATAATATCTAAACAGTACTCAATTAAGTTCAACTTATTACTTAAGTTCAACTTACAAACAGCATTCTTCCTAGCACACCCACATCCTACTAATATTATAAACGGGAAAGTTTGTAAGTATGGATGTTAGTCTTTCACGCCAGAACGGCTGGACAGATCTTGACGAAATTTGGAATATAGATAGATTATAGTCTGGAATAAAACGTAGCCTACTTTTTATCTCGGAAATTTGCGTAATTCTTGCGGGATGGCGATAAACGAATTCTATGCATACGAAGTTGCGGGCAACAGCTAGTTTGACAATATTTCTGCAATTTCTCCTGCAAATCAATTATCATCAGATGACCAGCGACCCTTGATACAGCATTTAAGGTATAGCGCGCAGAACACCACCCTCAAAGTGGTTTTGAATGATGTTTTGCAGAATCACTTTCGAGGCAGCTCATGTAATATCTTCAGTAGAAATCATCGATGCTCGTTATGCTCTGTTTTATAAAAAAAGAACATGATGTTGGCAGTACATTAATTTATAAATATTTTACATTAATAAACCATTAAGACGTTATCTATCTTCCTTATCGGGAAAATGGCACGCATTAAGCAGCCCTCTTAAACATCTCTAGGGCTTTGAATCTTACATAAAAGCACCATAATGAAGCGAGCACCAGTAACCGAACACCGTTAGAATTCCGATACATTGCAGTACCAATAATGATACATCTCAATTTGCAAGAGGAGACAGGTTGGGTCCTCTTTAGCCGGACGTAATTGCAAGGGCGTGATGCTTAGAGCATTCAATTACACGGAGGCGTCATGTGCACTAAGTTTTGAGCGAAATAAAACCACAAAGGGCATTGTGAAGTACCTACAAGCGAAAATGAATACTATCGAATAAATCTTGATACCGTTTTTTTAACTGTCAAAACATTAACCGATATTTCATTGCATCAGGCGTTACTTTGCGGAGATCCATTTGAACTAAAATTATTTACCGTGTTACTCCTCTACTCACGTGTGCTGATTAACCGATAGTTAGTACCTAATAACTTTTCTGTTTTTTTTATAATGGATTCCGAAATCAGTTTTGTATGAAAACGCTTAAATTTCGCATTTAATTAAATTGAAATAGAAAAAAGTTAAACCCGTGACGTTTGTGGTGACTGAAAAAATTTCAACGTTGATATGTAAAGTAAAAGAAAAAAAATGAAACAATTTCGTAGTTATTAACAGTGAGATTGCCTGTCGTTGGACTCTCCGGTTGGTTTAACGCCCCAAGGCGTGAGGTCTCACGAGAGTTTTTAATCCGACCCCTAACTTCCAGAGTCACATTAATAAGGAAATAACACCGAATTACCGGGCCCTATTCGTTCTAAAAGTTAGATTGAATAAAAGGTTGTTTTCGTATATTAGCAGACAAACTTTATGATTTAATTAAAATGGTTATTTGCCTTGTTCTTTTTTGTTTAATTTGGTCGGATCTTTTTTGAATGTTAGCAGTTAAACTTTGTCTTTGGACACTGTGTTCTAAAACGTTTGCTCTGCTACTTCTGCAAACAAAAACACATCTTATGGACTTGTAGTCTTCCAAAACATAGGAGACATATTTGCCCATGATTTATGGGTCGCTGCTTCTTCATGCTTATATATTTAACCGTCATTCTTGATTAATACAAGGGCTTATGATATCGTCGACATAATCGGATCCAACGTCAGCAAAACTAAAATCTTCGAAGGGGACTTTATCCTGCCAGAGATAATTTAATATCATACTTGATGTGTTTCGGGATTTTGTGCGATGGCTTGGAAAAAGAGTTTTTATCTGTACCTTTCTCTTTGAGCTTAATCAAAAGTCCTAATTTCGATACAGCGAAATGTGACTTGTATATGTCTTTACTCTATTTTGTTTCGTACGACCACTTCGAAATAGCTTACTCATAAACATTGTCTTTGTCTTTATTTCATATCTTACACTTAGACGTACATTATGCCTTTGCCAGACATAGACAAATTTGCTTGTAATGCAAATAAATTTGGCACGGAGATAGTTATTATGACGTAGGCATTCGCGAGAGCGCCGGACCAAGGTGGTTTAAAGAGCTCCACTACGAAATTTAATTCTGCTCAATTGAAATCGCGGGCAACAGCCAGTGCTCAATAATTTCAATAAATATTGATTGAGAGATTCAAACGTTCACTTCGCAACATTTGACTGAATTTGAAACTCCAAATTAAGCTTTAACGTGCTCAAATTTTAGAATATAAAATACATGGAGCCTGCACAATTTATGATAGGACACGTGTGAAACGCTCGCGGTTTTAATATCAGCTGTAAATTAGGAGGGTACAGTTGGCTCCGCTCGATGCTTTATCCTGTTTCATTGTTTTACTGTCGGTGCAATCTTGCTGTATTTACGCTTTAACGTATTGGTTTTTGTTAATGTACTACTGAACTTGTTCCTATTTGGATTTTAGCAAAATCTGCCGACACTTTTATCGAAATCGAAACTCATCGATTCTACGTCAAATAGAATAGATACCCACTTTTTTATCGTACGGTTTAATGCAGCCATATTCCTATAATCACAATTAAGCTTGTCGACAGCCGAATACTATGTAACATAGTATTTATTTATTTCAGTAAAATTTCTAGCATTAGATACATGTAAGAACGACACACATGCAAACTTGGAAGAAATTAGAAAGTTGATTAATTCAGTATTGCACAGATATTTTATCATTATTTTTTGCCTTGCTCTCGAGTCTCGAAGTATTTAAGTTCAATTTATTTTAATCGAGACAATATTGACGTGACTGAGCTCGCAATTGACAGTGATTGATTTAAACCTAATTTAAAGTTAGTGTCCGACGCCAGTGGCTAACTGTTTTAACGCAAACAATTAATTAGAAATAAATTTAGTAGAAACAAGTTGCCAGCTAAATTTTTTTAAAGACACTGCAAAGAGACGCCGTATTTTTTGTAACCCGTTTCCAAAAAAAGGAAACTGTTCTAATTGTGTTGATTTTTTTTATCTGTGTGAACCGTGAGCGACAACGATGGTTTAGATTATCACTTTTGTGACACCTTTACTACGCAACGCATCAAGGTTTTATAAAGTTTTGGTTTTAAATGACAAAGATGCAAGTATAAACTGGCAAAATTCGGGTTAGACTCGGACACTAAGCATTGGTACTTAATCCTAGTAAGTAAGATGGCAAAGACAGATAAAGTACATTATAACTTTTTTCAAAAGCTTCAAGTAATAGAATTAGCCTTCTTCGCATAATACGACTATGAAAATATGGATTCGTCTCACGTTAAAAAAGCTGGAGTGATAAACAAAGTCAGAATCAGAGCTATCCTGGGCCCGATCCGTCATGCGAACGGAGTTTCGCCGCGAACACCCCATTACAAGGCTTATTCGTATTAATTAGTACTGACTTATAACCCCTTACTGACGTACAAATATACATATAAACTTCGGCAGGCCTTAGTCCCTTGGGGCTTTGCCGAGATTACGAACTTGCATGATTGGGCATGCGTTATATCACCGGTTGTGTTGTAATTTCTTTGCTTCTTCTAGCGTGTGTGTGTGTTGTTACATTTAGGTAACACTTTTCGTAAAGTAAAAATATCGTACAGATACGTAATAGTAGTTTATGTACTGTATTATAATGCCTAATTATGTACAGTCGCATTCATTATTTTATCTCAACATTCACATCATAAATTTTCTACAATAAACATTTTCCCATCAAAATACGTAGGTAACATTATTTTCTATTCTTCGAAAGTTCGAAACAGATGAAACAACTGAAATTTATATTTTTTCTAAATTCTAAGACAATAGACATAGGCAGTTATTATTTTGTTAAAGATGTTCGAAGTTTGAATGTAATAAGAGTATCGATATTAATACTCTAATGTAAACATTATAATACAACCACTCATTAGAGCATCGATATTGATTTCCAAAGTAAACATTATACACAACCACAGGTACACGTTTCTTAATGTGGGCCATTTGCTAATCGTTCCTGAACATATTGTAGGGAAGTTATAATATGGATGTAGATAAATATCTATTTACTACACCTACTAAATCTGAGGCATCTACCACGCTTCACTGGAGCACCTTGCAACCAATATTATTTGCACCCCAAAAATAGCAGCAGCATTATGCATTTTCCATTCAACCTACCCTGCTCTCCCGTCTGATAATGTAAATTAGACCCTGTTTCTCCCAACAAAAGGGTTCCCATTCCCCAGCTCGGGGTACCGTCAACTCTTATTAAGTTTGCCTGTAAGCTCCTTATCAGACTGTGTATAGTAAAGATAAAGCGGACCACGGATGGCCCCTGTCTACGGAATGCATTGTATACAGTCACGTACGGCTACGTTATGGGATGCATTTATCGTAAAATTTAAAGGGAGTGTACCTATGTGTACAGTACACGGCGCGTAGGATTTGCTTCTAAGAGGGTCATTCGATCTTTGCCGTGATAGTGTTACGAATAATGTTTGGGAGTATACCTAAAGCGTTAGGAAGACAGAGAATGAAAAATGCTGAGTAGAAAAGAAGTAACGAGATTCAGTAATTTTTATTTATGCCTTGTCCAACATCGCAAAACGGCTCAACGAGTTCTAACAAGAAATCAAAATCGTTCCATCCGTTTGGGAGATACAAAACTGAGACAGATACACAAGCCATCTGATAACTTGCACGTATAGTAGTTTGGGGATTAAGAGCAAAAACTTAACAAGAAACTGCGTTTTCATGTAGGTAACCAACTGATTCGCAAGGTACAAATCCCCTTCAGATAGTAGCTTACATCCGCAACCTCAATCAGTTACACAAACACATACCAACACCGAACAATTATTATAGTGACACCTTGCACCTGTGTTCCAGACTGTACCCGTCCAACAAGCAGGCTAGAAGACCATTCCCAGAGCTTTAGTGCATGAAATTTGACAACCTCCCCTTTCACACGCCACCCCTGTATAACTAAACTGGCAGGTATCGGGAATCAGCTCGGTGGGCAAATTAAAAGAGCCGTTTCGGCGATAGCAGCCATTGTCAGTGTTTATACCGCTCATGCGCTAGTATGGAATGGAACAATTTTGATACATAATGAGGCTGTGCTTACTTTACGTTTTATGAACGGTTTTGTGAACTTTTTTGCTCACAGGTTTTAATTTTAATAAGTTATTAAGCATGATAACTATTTTTTATTTTTGATGATTATAATATCCACCTTACTGTAATGTGATTTGCAATGTACAATTATTTTATTTTCTAATGTCTAAAAATATTCATCGAAGAAAGTAAATGCACTAGGCAATAATAATAATATGCGACAAATTCAAAAATATGTGTTAATGAAAACCAACTTGTTTTAATTCTACGTTTATTAAATTCTATCAATAACAGGTAATGTTTGGTCACCGTATTCAAAATGTCAGTGCTAAACATTTAATCTCCTCTAATTTTAAGTTCTGGGAAAGATTTTTGCTAAAAAAAATTAACGCCGTTAACGTTAACGCTTATCGTCGATATAAGTAATGTAATTTATTTTCATAATTTCATAATATTTATGTCACCAACAAGATCATTTCACCTGCCTTTGATAGCCTAATAATGTTGCCATATTAATTTAAAAAACCCCGGGATACGTTTTCGTCGCTCTTTTACCAAACTACCTCAATACCCCGTTTCAGAATTGGCTTCCTATAATTTATTACGTTCATATAAAAATATTTTCTTGTATCTTATATTTATCAGGAAACAACATTAAAAAGGCCACGAACGTATAACGAATGGGATTTAAATAATGCAATTTTCACTAGAGAACGTTATTGAGGCTTTATGAATATTCAGCCTGGTAATACAGGCTGGTAAATAGGATTAATTTGCGTCAGCTTCTCGTTACTGCAGCCACTTAGACTGAAATAATAGGTAAGACCACGTTAAATTAATTCAGATTTTGCCTTGTTGCTAAGCGCAACCAATACGGTATTAGCACAATCAAGCATTAACTTGTCCGACTATCAAAGATGGCGGTGAGAGAATAGTATTTAAAGTAGCTATCACACTAATATATTATAAAGGCGAACGTTTGCGAGTGTGTGCGTGTGTTTGTTACGTCTTCACGCGCAAACGGCTGGACGGATTTGGATAGAATTTGGAATGAAGATAGCTGATACCCTAGATTAAGACATACGCTATTTTCTATCCCGGAAAATTGCATAGTTTCCGCGTGCTAGGGGTAAACATGTCAAAGATCGTAGCTGCCTAGAGTCGCAAGGTAAATTATTATTGCAGAATATATCAGAAATGCCGATATTTAGGTTACGTCTGTGTTACTAGCTTTATAAACGCAGTTAATACTTAGTGAGATATTTATTAAGATGTCCTACACGTACCTACCACTTCAAAATCTTATTTCATTATTAATTATGGATAGAAATTATCGACTCCATTTAAATTCCGTGTTGATTAAAACTGGTGATCATTGATAACATGTAAAAGGCGACTGACAGAAATGATATACGCCAAATAACGAAAAAAAAAACTGAGCGGCAAAGGTTAAATTGGACATCAGTATATAGGTACCTCGATTGCAAGTAAATAATGTAAGTTCGAATTGAGGGTAAACTTCATACAATGGTTTCACAGAAGTTTATACGCCGGGGAATTATCAACTTCGACAAGTGTGTGGCAGTTATCAGTTTCAAAAAGTTAGTTTTCAGCTTAGTAGGTACCTAATGCATTTGGCTTTAAGTTTAGGGCACATTGGGTATTTGTAAATATAAAATAAATACATTCAAACGCATAAAACCATTTTGGATCATGGCCATTGTGCAGTAACAGGCCGAATGGGAATACTAGAATAAAAATAGAGACGTAAATTTACGACGTAATCCCTTTATTCGTAAAAATGACGTTTCTATGAAATCTTTTAAAGATTTTGTAATTCGACAATGTTTATGAATCTTTAGTGTATATTTTCACGTAACAAAATATTATGCATGCGTTCGCGCTAACTTTTCAATTACTATGGGCGAGTTGGCAACGTCCCTAGCAACTTATATCAGCGACTAACTGTTCTCATAGTAAGTACATACGTTCAAACGCGATCGCGTTCGAACCGTTTGTTACAACAAAGAACTTACAGTAAAGTCTCTGGTTGACCTTTTCTAGACAATTCACGTCAGGATTAACCATTTTTCCAATTCTTTGTTAAAAGAACAACCGTAGTAAAATACAAAGTTTTACATCTCAACCCAAAATAAAACAGGGCACGTGCAAGTTAAGTTGGGCTGTCCTTGCTCAGTACTAAGTCATTTGGCGAGGACCTCGGTCCTGTAGGACACTTTTACTAGCCCTTAACATTTTTATAGACAAACGATCTTTGAATAAAAAGGAGGGATACAACGTGCTCAAATATTTCAAGTCTTATAAAATATTGACGTCGTATTTTTGTAATGTTATTCAAGAACGGTTTATTGCCGCTTAAAAGAAAGAATCTCAACACAAAATTCATATTCGTTGTAAAGATTTCTCCTTCGCAAAAGCTATTTGTTGTGTGCTGTATTTACGTATTCACTTAACCATGTTCCCGTTCCAATTTAATCGCACGCGCATCAAACGTCACCGAATATGAAATTCGTGTAATAAAAATGAAAAGAGAAAATATTTTTTCAATATCGCTTACCAGGTATTATTGTGTCAGCGAATGCGAGGGCTGTCAACGGCGAATTTCATTTTTAGATTTTCTTCCAAATAAGCACGGAAATGAGAATTGTCATCAAGTTTCTGAGATGTCATTTTGCATGAGCTCTTGCGGCGCCGGCCCCGCGCCCGTTCATTATTTACCTGGTGCGCGCTTATTGTCTCAGTGATCTTTGCGGGAATCCTTTGTGCTGACTTTGATTATGTTAGGTGTGCTCTTAATTGCCATTAATTGCTGAAAGCGAAGTTTGTTTTGACGTCTCACTCATTGCAATTTCTGTGGAACACGTTTATGATAAGTTAAAAAAATAAAAACCCTCATATATTAATCGAGTAATCAAATCGTAAATTAAAAATAATCAATTTTTTTGCCAAAAATGCCTTACATCACTTTGGAAAAGAGCTGATATTCTTCAAATTGCTGGACCGGTTTTTATCAAACATGGTTAAGAACCACTGGCTTTTGTATGAAAAAAAACTGCATTGAAATCGGTCCATCGGTTTGAGAACAATGGTGCCACAAATAGACAGACAGACACACACACCCAGACATCGACTTCAAACTTATAAAACCCCTTTTTTGCGTCGGGGGTTAAAAAAGCTTTTTTTGATGACCGTACTTATTTGATTTGTCATCCATACTATTTACAAGGTTTGTCTGAAACATATTCAGACGCACTAACAAATATTACAAATTAAATTAAAAATGTTAAAAGGCTGTGTATTTTGTGGAAAATTCAATTGCGTTCCACAGAAAGGAAATTGAATTGACCCAAACACTCAATTAACCCGAAAAACAAAGCTAAAAGAGAATACAAAATCTTACATCAATTGCAAAAGAAACGAACATTAGAACATTACAAGTTTCGATGGAAATTAAACTTTATGTATATCATTGCCCAACTGAACCATAAAGTTTCGCGGAGTTCTAAAAGGAAACATTCGGAATCAGTACAAACGCGACTTCATAAAAAGGCCGCAACTCCATTCTCTGTACTGTAATCATCCCCCATTCCCAATTTCTCAAACTTTTTTCATCTTTGTTCACATCTGTTTGAACGCTTCGCCCGTCCTTGCCGTCTTTCGATTTTCTTGACGCTTAAACTTTAAGTTGTGTATAAGTTGAGGTTTTGGTTGCGTCAGTAGATCGTAAAGGCTTGATAATGTTGAAAATATAGTCTCTAATACGCACTGGCATGTAGTTCTACTCCTTAGCTCAGCTGTGTGTGTTGTAAACACAGTTTCTTGATTGTGATCCCTCAATTATTGCAAAAAAGTAAAATAAATATTAATTGCACGCATTACCATTAACAACCAATGCCCTTGAATACTTTGACTGATATCGAAAAATACTAAACTCAGTCCCAGACTCCTGTCTGTACGGCCAATAGAAGTGAGTATTGGAACAGTTTAACGTGTTCCCATCCAAACTGAGGTGATTGGTCCGACAGGGCTGCAAGTGTCCTGCGACGTGAGCCGAGTACAAATACTCGTACCGAACTGGAACAGGTATTTTACGATGCAGGTCTTGAAAAATTTAGGTTTCATTGGTAGCTTTTAAAGTTTATACAGCGTGGGTTTTCAGGACCTTTTCATTTAAAAATATGGTTAAAGAACTATATCAAATAGGACAAAGGCACTTCGATAGTTACACAAAATATAGAATAAACAGTGAAATAGGGAAGAAATAAGTAATTTTTAGACGTATAAAACTTTTAATGCTAACAATAAATTGTTCGCGTTCGTTATTTTTATTTTATTTTTTTTATTGGACGTATTGATCTATTAATTCTTTACAAGGTTATTAGTAATCATGTCGAAGCCCCTTTGTTGTTACAATCCCTTTCCTTTAGAGTGCCCCGTCGTTGTGAGCGAGCATGCAGAAAGAAACCTCTATTTCACATCCCCCGTAGTCGAACCTCGTATGCAAATAATAGTTTCATAAAGAGAGCGTGCAGGTTGTATAATGATAAGTACGTAAATTTGGATATTTTCTGTAACAAGTTAAGTAGATTTAAGAGACAATCCTTGCAGTGTATTACTGATTTTGATTAGGCTGGTTCTTATTTGTTTGTGCAAGTTAAGAGAAAAAAAAAATCGTATACCTACTTTTTGTTTTTGTTTTTGATGCACAAAGGTGCTTCACTCTGTAAATGTTATGGTTTCAATATTTTTCTATAGGAAACTGTAAGTCTAGTTTTTACAAAAATGTAACTGTAGTATATATAGCTATAAGAGACTGTTTGTTTCTAAATAAATAAATAAAATAAATAAATAAATAAATAAATTATTTGGTTTCGTACAAGTACGCATAAAATTTAAGTGGTCACTATGTAGTTGAAATGCCATATTTTATTAAAAATAAAAAAATGTTTTTAAGATTTCTACAAAATATTGCCTACCTCGCTGTTTTATGCTACACTATACTCCCTCTGCTCCGTCTTCACCGTAAGGGATTATAGACGTGATTTGTGTATGTATGTAAGTGTATGTAAATTAGCAGCGCCATGACAAATGAACCCGAAACGGCAGCAAACAGCTCTCAAAGTATTATTTTGTCATTTTAACGCAAACGCCATCGAGACTTAGTTTATGATCAAAAACTTACACTAAGCATGCAAACATGCGGCGATCGAACCGCTTCGTAGCCTAACTCAAATAACAAACATCTGAATTTCCGAGGCAACAAAAGTTTCACACTAAACTTCTAATATTATTACTAGTAGTTTCAAAGCCGGTGTTTCTCATCAGTCGCTGTTCAAGTTTAAATTCTAAAAGCACCCTGTACTCTACTAGTACCAGTAGATTGATTTATGTGGAGCTGCAGTCCGACGTATTCAGTTAAAAGGGTAGCGAGTCTTACTTCATTTTACAGTATGGAGGAAACAACTAATAGAGTAGCAAATTCATCTACACCGATTTTTGAGGAAAGATTGGAATGTTTGTTTTAATTGAATACGCTCCAGAAATCATTTTACTATTAGAATCCTACATTATCCCTGATCATAAGCTATTTTTAATTCTGCGCGGATGAAGTCGCGGGCAACAGCCAGTATGAAAAAAAATAACGCTAAGCCAGAATGGGGATTACTGCACTCTTGATTACCCGGCCTAAGGTCGATTAGGTTAGACAGGGGTTCCCAATTTTTTTGTGTCAAGGAACCCTAATTGATTACATTTACCCTTCTTTGATAACACCTTAAAATAGGTAGGTATAAATGAAAAACAACACAGGTCAGTGCGCGCGAACAACGTTGCTCACCGCACATGAAAATATTTTTTACGGAACCCTTATTGCCCTTCCACGGAACCCCAGGGTTCCGCGGACCACCTTTCGGGAACCGCTGGGTTAGACCACTAGAGTAGCGCAAACAGGTATTATGATTTATGATCGATATATGGATGGTGTTTAGTCGCTGTGTCGCATAGTGAATGAAACTCGATAAATTTGAATAAAAACCAAAAAGTAAATATACAATTTAAATTTTAATTACCTACTTGGCTTTTGGCTATTGGCTAATTGGCTTTGTTCCACGTGGAAGATAAAGGAAAAGCAATTGCAAAAAAAATATGTCAGGAAACCCATATTACTACTCTATTAGGTTATTTCCTCTATGTTTTACTGCAATGACTTAGCTTAATGCGGCAATAGGGTTGGAGATTTTTTTAACGAGAAAATGTCATTCAGTGTGCAAAGCTGAGCGTTTGCACAGACTAACTTTTGTTGTGAGTAATTCTGTCTTATATTTAAAAGGCAACTTACATTTTTAACATAGTTAGAGTTAGTTTAAGAGCTGTCTGAATAAACTCACTGAAACTTGAAGGCGCTAAAGTGCATATAAACAAAAAAAAAATACGTTACAAGTTTCTGTCTTAAATTACCACACTAATCGATCGATTGTCGATCGAAGTTATCGACCAACATCGATCGATTACAATCGATTAGTGTGGTAGCTTTGGCTGATCGACGGATAAACTAATCAATCGACGTTGTTTGATACCATCGATCGACATCGATCGATTGGCGTGGTAGCGTTGGTTTAGTTAACTATCAATCGACGTCAACTGTTCCATTCTACCATTAATTCTCTCGTCCTGCCTTCCTCTGCCTCTTCTTCCTTCTATTTTCCCTTCTATCAAAGTTTTATGTAATCGTCATCTCGTATCAGGTGCCCCAGCATTCTCCCTCTTCTATTCTCAGTCGTCCTCAGTAGGGATCTCTCTCTTTTTCATCAAACTTCTTCATTTGTTCTTCTCTTTATCCACCTTACAAGTTTAAGTTACAAAAATGTTCGAATCCTGCGAACGAGCTTAGGTCACCTCACCTTTACTGCAATTATGCATTACAACTATTATGTTGTGTTTGTAGTAATATGTATTGCAACTATGTCTAAAGAGTACTTCAGCAGATGTTTGGGTTTCTTTGACTGACCACGATGGTAAATGGTCTTGTTAAGTTTTCAGATGTATGTTTTCATACATTGGTCGATGTTCAAGTGTATGGTGTCAGCGTCAAAATGATTATTATTTTGAATCAAAAATTGAAACAAAAAACCTTTAAACGAGTGTTTAATTACACACGCAATGATTTGCTGTATTGTTATAGAATAATTCTTATACGCTGTATAGCTGAATCAAATAAGATGAAAATATTGATAATTTCACGTGTTCTGAACTATTATCATAATTTACTAATTAGTCGAAGTTAGAAATGATTCGTCCTCGTTATTACATTACGGGGTACGGGCGCCGGAAGAAGCCATCAAAATACTCATAAATATGTTAATTTGCAACATTTAGGACTAATTTGAGTTGTCCACTTGTGACTGTACCGGACATTAGTGTAGGTATACTGAAAAATGACAGTTTTTGACATAATAAGTGAAAATATTTTCATTTTAGTTTACTTAGGGCCGATTTTTCAATCGTCAGATAAGTCCTATTCGAGGAACAACTCTATGGGTATTTGTCAGTTAAGTGCTTATCTGAGGATTGAAAAATCGGCCCTTACAAGTACTTAATTGTTATATTAATTTAAGTTTTTAATGGTTGTCATTTTTATTTTGAGCTGACAAATTCTTTGACATTTAATTTTAATTGATGATGTTATTATATAACGATTGACCAAATAAACACAAACATATATAAACATACAAAAAATCTTAATTTTTCGAATCACTTTTTTCTTTTTCATTTTAAACAGAGTTATTTATAGATAACAGGCACTTTATTCATAGACGCTTATATTATAAGCGTCAATTAGTTTACATTTATAAATAGGTTAAATGTAACTTCGAAAAATCTACAAGTAACACTCAAAAGTATGTCATACGAAGATACACATATAAAAGAGAAAACGCAGGATGTTCTAGTCAAGCCACTTGTTTTACTAAAAAATCATCTCGTACGGTAATTTTTTACGTAGTTTTGCAGCACAACTTACATAAACGCACTCATTCGGGATTACACCATCCACATTCTGTAATATAACCACCCATATCGTTTGCACGCGCCAAATTCACACATTTTATAATTACTTATGTCATGCATTCGAGCGCATGCGTGCATTAAAACAAACGCGTATTTGTGGTACTTTATCCGGACCAGCCACTGTAATTATGTTGAAATGAGTTGCGAATAAAAATCGGTTTAAATTGGTTTGAATGTACCTCTCTTGATTACGAAACTTTATGACTACCTGCATGCGTGCCGCAAATAACGGCTTAAATGATTTCGGTTACATAAAAGATGCTTTTTAGGGTTCCGTAGTCAACAAGAAACCCTCGTAATTTCGATATGTCTGTCTGTCCGTCCGTCTGTCTGCCCGCAGCTTAGCTTAGAGGTTCTTAGTATGTACTAGAAGAAAGTGGTAAAATAACATCTTGAATATTTTTAGGGGGGGGGGGGGGGGAGGCTACACGTAAAGTGGGGATGTTTTTTGTCGTTTATGCCCATAGTGTGGGTTGTCATTGGAAAGGTCGTTCAAAAATATTGTGGGTGTGGAAAAACCATTTTTCTATTCAGTTTTCCGTTTGCGAAATATTAAGCTTTAAAGTAGTATCGAATAAAAATGGAAAATAATAATTACGTTTATAATATCCACATAATGTGACAGGCAACTACGGAACCCTAAACTGTGTGTGGCCCGACATGCTCTTGGCCGCTGTTTTAAATGCTCTTTTCTTCTTCTGAAAGTGCCCCACTCCATTACTGGAAGTTAATGCTCTTTTAGACACAGGTTTCGAACCAGGCAACGTAACCGTAATGGGAGCAATACAGAACACGAGAATATAACACAAGAACAAATTCGGAAAAAATATACATACATAAATCACGTCTTTATCCCTTTAAGGTAACAAGGCCTAATTGCCACGTTTAGCATGATTGTGGACGTATAGGTGGAAAGGAGAATCAAAAGGGGAAAAATGTGCATTATTTAAAATAGCGGACTGACTATCTGACAACACCCAGCGCAAAAAATTGGACCTAACAAGATGAAATGAATGACCTAAAAAGATGAAACGTTAAATGTCCTAATTTTGAGTAACAGTCTTCGCGTAATACCTACAAAGTAACAAGTTTAGTATGGAGGCAAAGCAAGTACAAGTCAGAAACAATATAAAAACACAATAACCAAATATTGCCCATTGTATAAAGAAAAGTGATAAAAATTATATACTACGCATTCTTTTGATTCAAAGGCAACCTGCATAGTGGCTGGCTGTGACTAAACTTGTCTCGGCCAATACCAACATAAACATTAGTACACCCTTGTATACATATACAAACAAAATACTTGTAAATGATTTATTGGAGTCCCCTCCATACTACGGTCCCCCGCGCCAGCTAAATTTCAATGACAGTAAGAAAGATTTATTGTGTTTAGCTTGTTCTGCAAGAAACACTGAGCAAGTTTCAGTGCAGTTGGCTAACCGATAACTTAGTACTGGTATTTAAGAGCTTTTAATCTGCCTGAGTGTCGGTGCAGACTGTTTGTGACTTGGGAACTAAATAATAACTAAGGGATTTACGGTGAAACGTTTCGTGATGCTGATGTCTGTCCGCTTCAACTGTTACTTGTGCAAACGTTTGGGTACTGATGATGTCGTAATGCTCTAATCTTAGTACGTGAGAGTCGTTTTCAAAACACATGTACATAGTTAACGGCCTTAGTTAAATTATATTGTGGTTTTCACTACCTGGAATTTTAAACTCACACTTTGTCGGTCCCTCATTTAATGCTCCTCTCATCTACTCAAAGGTTATCTGGTCGAGATCCCTTATAGGGATAGTTTCGCCTTTGTGCATATATACATTAATGTTTTTTTGTGAATTGTATCCGTTTCTTTGTACTTGTGTATTTACTTACTTACTTTAATTGATTCCTTTGTGCTACGCTACGACTTTTTCACCCTTATTGCAATGGAATAAATGTGAAACGGTCGTAACATAAAGGAAGCAATTAATTTTTGTTGTGATTAAGCCCTTAACTATGTATTTTTTTTAAAACGACTTAATTTCATGCTGATTAGCAATATCAAAGGTTATAAACGTGAAAATGTACTATCTCTCTGTTACCTCTTTACGCTTAAAACGCTTTACCGAAAATACTGCTATGAAAAAATTATCTTTAAAAATTGATGATAGTTTTTAAGAACTTCAAGCATTAAGAGATAATGTTTTGGTGAAACTATTTCGTATGTTTTCAGTACGTTAAGTATTCATAAAGTTCCATGGGATGGCAAAGAGGCTTCAACAAAGACGAGGCCGCCGGCGGAAGGAAAATTAGCAGAAGCTGCACTACATGTCACAAATAACATTATATTTTACTCAAAACTAGCTCAGTGCAAGTAGTATTGCCCATAGAATATTATCATGTTTCATATTCGTTCGCTATTTCCCAGAAAAGAGAAGTACTTTTAGTACAAGCTTTTGTACTTGCGTTGTCACCAATCATACACCGTACCAAATTTCAAATCTATTCGACTCCATATCTAACTGACAAAAATCTAGAATGTTCCATACGTAACAATAATATTATGTGATGGTTTTAAAGTAGGTACTTGCATTACGTATGATACATTTAAATGTCCGGCCACACCAGTGCGTAAAAGACGGCGACGGTGCGTTTACGCAACAAAATGTATAAAGAAACGGTGAGAGAACGTGACACATGCGACAGCGGTGTGGTCGCTCCTTAGCGTGACAATGAAAACTTTATGCCTGTATTATAATTTTTATCCTTTTTATTATTTTTATGAACTGAATTGATTATTGTTTACTATCCGAATTCAATGGGACAAGAATACTTCAGTGAGTTACACAACTGTATCAAATTATTGTAATAACTCTCATATTACTGATATTCAATTTTCCCGGCTCTCGATCCGACAGTTAACCTATGAATGGATACAATATGTAATAATGGTGGAGTGGATATTTTCCAGTGCACTACCTTTTACGATAATTGCTTATAGTCGCTTGTGTTGAATGCGACGACAATTTTCAGATACGAACCTTGGATAATTGTAATTTTAAATAGGTAATTGATGCAAAGATATCTTCAACAGTATTTTTTGTGATTGAAAAACACTGTACGTCACCGCTTAAAATAAAAATTACCCCGAACTTAAATGTTGAGATCAAAATAGTTATCACTTTTAAGTCTATAATGACGGTAGTTGACGACTTTAACCAATAAATCCAATACACAAACAACACTTCATCTTCGCCATGTAAATCAGATTTATTTTCGAATAACCGATAAATAGATTTGATATTTAGTTGTATCAAAATAAATAAATAGCTACTCAATTGAGGCCGCAAGTAAGGCGACGTCACGGATTGCCCCTACCTATCATACAAAACAGGGTAATAGCGTTTTGACAGCTCCTATAGTAGGAACTAGGTATATTCATTGATTGATGATATCAAATACCCTAATTATTGTAGCACGGCGTAACTCCACCTTTCATTTTCCCGCCTTTGAATCAAGGTCAATATCACAACCGCTTTCATTACAACGATTATTTTCTTAAAACCTAATCCCTTAAAATGAAAATGCAGCACAAACGCGTCGTTTAGCAAAGTAGAAAATGCGATTAAATTAAATTTCCTGCAGCAGGAACTTTCAAAGGGTCCTCCGATGGCCGCAATATCTTAAGCTGCCTAAGGTCCGGTGTTTCCTCTTCACCAGAGCCTTTTCGCAGAGTATAGCTCACTTCTACAGATAATTTTCTGCAGGAATAAGGCAGAGTAATCTTTAGTCGATGGCTTTAAGAGCGGACTTGCAATGGCGGGTTGATTTGGTTGGTTGAGTTTGGTCGAATTATTTTAATGCAAGACTTTGCCTTGAGTCAAAAGATATTGCTGCTGCTTTAGAAGCTTCGTTTCGTTCATAGTCATTCATGGTTTGATCAATAGCAGACATATTTTGTTTCCCTATCTATCTTTGAATACAATTTGTTTGTTAAAATTAAAGTTATATCTGCTATTTATTTTAATCTATACTAATATTATAAAGAGGAAAAATTTGATTGTTTGTTTGCATTGAATAGGCTCCGAAACTACTGGACCGATTTCAAAAATTCTTTTGCCGTTAGAAAGCTACATTATCACTGAGTGACATAGGCTACTTTTTACCGCGGGAAAATACCTTTTCCTACGGGAAAATTAATTTATCGCGGGCGAAGCTGCGGACGGAAGGCTAGTTACGAATAAAAATTGTTACGATATCGACGTAGATGCTGCACGTGATTTACCTACTCGTCACCTATATGAGATTGTTTCAATGTTTCTTTCATAAAACTTTGTTAACCAGCCACTTCTTCAAACCATCGCATGCCAGTCCTCCGTTAGGTAGTTTCCTTACATTTTCCGTTCCGTTACAGCTCGATCTTTCGATCAGGGAAGTGCTGAGCTCCTGTTCTGTTGTAAAAGGGCGCATGTTCTTTATAATGCCAACGATACTTAAGTCCTTTTAGCATGACAGTATGCTAAAAGAACGATCGCCACTAATGCCCGGTCCGAATAACGAATAGTCCTAGACAAGTGCAATACAATGCAGTTTTATTGCTTCGAAAAGAACTGTGAATTGTCGAAATTAAATACTTCGAAGGCACTACGATTTGACAGAATTTAGTCCCTGAAAGTTTCCGTAACATTTAATGAAGACAATGGTCACTTACGCAACCTCCTACGTGTTTTTCTGTGTGTCTACAGTACTGTAACCGGTTTCTTTTATAGATTTGTTTTTAAAGCTAATTGATTTACGTTAATTTTGCAATCTGTATTTAAAAACAAATAGCAGGCATACATTTGTATGATAGATTTTAAGTTTTAGAATATCGCCACCATACGCGTGTCGATTAGATTACGAACTACCTCGCTTTTATGTTTGAAGAAATTAATATTTAATGTTTCCAATAAATGTTTAGTTAGTAACTTTCAAATTTTCTAGTGACTTAGTTCCTTTAAACAGTAAGTACCTAATTTGATTGCAAGAAAGCTATTTTTCGGCGTAGGTTTAATTTCCTCACTGAGCTAACACGAGCGAAGTTTGTAATTAAAATAAGTTGTCAAGAATGTTTAAACTGACACCTAATTGACGAGAAAATTTGCTTAAGGTACAAGAATCGCTCCTACGCTATCCTACCCTCTCTTAGCGGCACTGCATTGTGAAAACTTTCTCCGAATTTCAGATACCAAAGTTGAGTAAAAACTTTTCAATGAAGATGTCGCAATTAATTTTCGATAAAATTAAGCTCGTTAACGTCGAAAATTACAGTCTTTGAAGGGACTCTAATTGAAACGTAAGAAAGTTTTTTCATTAAGGCGCTAGAGACGTGTGTTTCTGTTTAAGGTATAAATAAAGTTTTCGTTCAGTATATTTGTGCTTCGTTTATTAACTGTTTAAGGCTCGGATTTAATTAATGTAAAGTCATGGATCTTGTGTAGAAATTATTAGAGAAGGGTTTGAGTAAGTATTTAAGTGCAAAAACATGGAAAATTATACCAACTTGAAAAGTTACCTACTGGTTGTTTTCTATATATGTTTTGATCGCGGATTATCGATTTTAGACATTTAAAAGTGAATTAAAACAAGTAAGGTAATTTAGGAGTCATGAAATTTGGCACAAACAATTTCTCGATATCAAACAAATAACAGAAATATCCATTTTTTTAATTTTTTGTTATTCACACACAGAAATCACATCTATATCCCTTACAGAGACAGAGCCTGAGGTAACAAGACCTAAAATACCGCGTTTAGCATGATTGTAGGCAGGTGGAAAGTGTAATCAAAATAGGGATGGGTTGCTAGCCGCATCGGCTAAAACATGAATCCTAAGAATTTCGCCCATTCCCTCGGCTTTTACCATCTGCGCGGGAAGAGAAGCAGCTGGTACATTCTATGTTTTTCCTTTGCTCATGCAGCATGGAAGTAGAAGAGGAATACTTCATGTGCAATTGCATCGTTTAATTTACTTTCTATGACGAACACAGTAAAATTAATCAATTTATTGTTTACTAGCGATATCAAGCTGTCTGTTTAAGGAATAATTCATTTAGTTTTTTTGTGTTTTATTCAATTGTCCGAGGCATCTTCTATGCTTGACCGTTTTGAAAGTTTAACTAAATGACGAACAATATGAGTACCCTATAATAACATGAAAGTACGTTCGTGTTTCTTTTACTATTTTTCCTTAATGTTATTTTGAGAACAACGTACGTACAAAATTCCACGTTTAATTTCATGACAAAGCAAAAAATTCAATTCAATCTGTTTCTAATTTAGACCAGTTTAAAAATAACATCTGATTTACGAGCGCAATGAGATGGCAATCACTAAGTCCGAGTGCTATTAGCGCCCTGAAGACATTGCGTAAGCCGCAATATTGTTGATGGAGCCTGGATAATCCCGCGCAGCCTTCGCGCCAAGCCCGCGATTAACCGAAAAACGAAAATTAACCGACGTAACTCGATAACCGCCACCACCTATACACGTATCGTATTAACCGATGAAACACCGGCAAAAGTAAAGTTTCAGGGTAAACAAAATCCCTTAAATTCAAATCATCGTTAGGGATTACAAGTTTAAATCGCTTCTATGTGTATGGGCATGAACAAACTTGTGCTTCGGTCGCGCGCGTGTGTTAGTAAATCGCCATTCGTGTGTACATCATTTACAAGCCCAAAAATGCTACTTTCCCGCTTCCTCTCGCGGGACTCTTGTAATTGTTGCGCGTGTGTGCGCCGGCGTGTATAGAGCTCGAGCTGGGTTTGGTGGTGTGCGTGGGCGGTCCGGGCCGTCGTAGCCCCCGCCAGTAGCGAGCCGGTCGTAGCGGCACTACAACGCGCTACGTCGTAGCGGACGAGTAACGCATACTGTGTTCCGCCTACGCTATCGGACAATAGCACCGGCGACGATTCGTGGCGTTTTGTTATTTTTTGTTAGATGTGAATAAAAGGGACTCTTTGTGGCTGTCACTCGTAAAAAGCGTAGACGGCGCGCTTAGAGATGACGTCCTTTGTTCGCGGAACAGACAGTTTTGTAATACAGACGTAATTTTTGAACATTGACGTATTTATGATACAAATGACGGGCTGAGTTGGGACGGTTCGGAGCGGGATGTCGCCCAGAGACGCACTGTGTGTGTATTATTAATGAACGAATCCACCGAAATCTATTTGGCGTGTTGTTGTAATTCGTGTGACGTTTGCCTGTGTTAGTGGAACGTAATTAATAACAGACAATTAAATTGCGAGTGCCAACATGGAATTTATGTTTCCACCAATCCAGTTTCTGGTGTGAGGTAAATATCTAATTTATTATAGCTTGCTTTGGGGTGTCCGATTGTTTGCAGTTGTTTTAAATTACATGAATGACAGTTTTTTTATATTAGAGGGTTCTTTTGAAATTGTTTGGGGGAAAAAATCTTAATACGTAAACTAGGCGTACTACTAGTTATTTTGTTCGAAGTTTTTTTGTGTTGCTTTTATATGTGCATTTATTACATCAGCTGATGTGTGATGCGATCTTTGGCATATTTAGTACGTGCTTTATTTTAGTGTAAACATAGTTTTGGTATACGTTGCTGTGCCTTTTGGTCGAGTAAGGAATATTGTTTAAATCTGTGTAACTTTTAGGACGGTTAGAATTTATGGAACGGTTGAAATTGTTTTGTAACTTGAACAAAAAGGTTGTACGGAGGGGTTATTGTCCTTCATTGTTTCGTTTGTTGAAAAATAATCTATTTTCAAACTTTCATATTTTTCGGTTAGAAACTGTAGGTATCGTATTTTATTTTTATTTTTAGTTATCTAATCTACATCATGATTATAATTGTGTAGTTACATTTGCACATAACTAAATATTTCTACTGCCCTCCTTAGAAATTTTATTTCGAATCGAAAAAAAATAATTAATTTGAGTCATAGATCTTCGAACAGTTTATCCTATATTCAGGTCATCTAATAAATCATTTCACAACAAAATATCGGCCAAGTGCGAGTCGGATTCGCGCCTTAAGAATTCTGTTGCTATTAAAACCAGTAAAAAACATAATAGTTTTTTTTTTAACTTTCATTTATTCATTTAAATAAATAAATAATTTTTGATAAAAAAAAATATTGATATATACAATGTAATTATGATCCGTTTTTTCAATAGAAACGTAGGTAAGTCATTTCAGATTTTCCCTTTTATTAATGTAGGTACGCTTATGTTACGAGGCCTTCCTTCAAGCCAAATGTTACTTTATTGTCAATGGGATAAGACTTGGATACCAATTTGAAAAAATATACCTTCCTAAGGTATTTATTTTGAGATGAAGATTTTACTAGCGTCATTTATGCTATCGATATATATATATATATATATATATATATATATATTTTTTTTTTGTTACGTTTACCATTTGGTGATAGAGAAAATCGAATGGACGGCTGAAAATAAATTGACTAAAATATATGATCAACGAATTTGATTCTGATTAAAAGTATTATGGTAAAGCGTTAATAACATGTAAAAGGAATCATGTTATAGGCGATGCGGCTAGCAAGCCATCACTATTATGATTCCCCTTTCCACTTATAAGCCCACACCTGGCCTTTGGGTCTTGTTACCCTAAGGTAACGGTAACGGGGTAGGCTCCGTCTACCCCGTAAGGGATAAAGACGTGATTTATGTATGTACGTATTAAGAAACACTGTATATTACACAAGCGGATAACTATTGTATAAAAGTCGAGTGGTGTTCGTTTCGCTGCCGCCGGGGCAAGCGCTCCATGAGGAAGGACTACGAAATAGTCCGAAACTCGTCGAGCATCGACTTTTATACGTGATTCATTCGTTTGTATAATTATGATTGAGTCTCCCGGTAGTTTAATCAAGTTAGTTAGTAAAATAGTTTTTGTCAGGTTTTCAGATTGTTGAAGGTTACTCTCAGGTGGGATCTGAATACCACTTGACATTATTAATCTAAGAATCAACAGTGCCCCGCCGCTATGAAATCAAGCCTGACAGTCATGCCTCTAGGGTTGCTACACGTTCGATCCAAGTATCGATAACATTCGAGTGAATTGTGAATCGAGTTGAATGCTGCTCTCAACATCGGTGTTAAAAAATATTTCAAACGGTAATTAGGCGAAGGATTCGAGTAGAAATAGACGGTGAATGTAATTACTAGCACTAACGTGTTAGATAAAGTAAAGTAAAGTAAAGTAAAATTTATTTTCCAAAATAGAAACGAAATACAGTATTAGAAAATTCAATGACTCCACACTAGGCACAGCCTGTATCGTGGCAGCCAAGAAATATCAAAATAAAAAACGGTTACCATATTATGAACGGATCAGAATAACAAAAAAGGTAATAACAGAAAAAATAAAAAAATAAAAAATTATAACAATAGTTTACAGATGGGAACCCAAATACTAACTAAAAATTAAAACATAGTAATAATGTAAATAGTATATGTAGATGGAGAACCATATTGGCTTGTTGAGCATTCATCGTACAATGTTCGTTACAAACAGTGTCCTTGAAATCTTTACTTTTGTTGCTAGAGAAAAACGCTCAATCTATTAATACTTCTATAACAGCTTTATCGCCCTGTAGGCGTATGATGTTGACATTATTACGAAAATTGTTGACAACGACACTTCGCCAAACTAATAACGAATCAACTCGTACGCCTACCTTTTGCGACCTTTCGAAACGTTCGCGTTGGTGTAGGGTCGCCATAAGTGGAGACGTCGAAGGGGACAATTAAAGAAAAAGTAAGGAAGGTAGAGATTAAAAAGGAACTTTTATAAAAAACTAACTAAAAAAAGCCGTGGTTAATCTAGTGGTTTGACCAGTGGCCTCTCAAGCAGAGGGTCATGAGTTCGAATCCCGGGTTCGCGCCTCTGAATTTTCCGAAATCTATGTGCGAAATTACATTTAAAATTTACTATTAGCTTTTCGGTGAAGGAACACATTGTGAGGAAACCTGCACACACTTGCGAAGCAATTCAATGGTGTGTGTGAACTTCCCAATCCGCACTGAGCCTCGTCCCCCCCCCCCCGCGGCCCTGCACCGCGCGGGTGATGACTCACTTAAGCGGTCGGTTTATAGTAGCTAAGTACTTACTTAAATAGCAGGGGCCCGATTTTTGAAAACGCATCACTCGAAAGTACCACTCGAAAGTGGTATAAATCTGTTTATATCTTCAAAACTACAGCTCTAATAAAAATTCTGACTAGTTCACAAGATTAACGAGGGCCCTAAGTATCTTCTAAACAACTCGTATTTCGAATTCAGCACAATTTTTCACCACTTTCGAATGGTATTTTCACATATGTGCTTTCAAAAATCGGGCCCCAAGTCTCCCAGAATTAATCCAGAATATTTCAAGTTAGTGTGTTTCTTCCATGCTGGTCTGGGAGTAAAGAAAAAACATAGAATTTACCAGTTGCTTCTCTTCCCGTGCAGATGGTAAAAGCCCATCGAGGGACGGGGCGAATGATGTTATAGGCGATGCGGTTAGCAAACCATCACTATTTTGATTTCCCTTCTATACGCCCTTAATCATGCTACACGTGGCCTTAAGCTTTTGTTACCCTAGGCTCTGTCTACCCCGTAAAGGATAAAGACGTGATATATGTATGTATGTATGTAGTGTGATTGAACACTGCTGTATAAGTTTTTCGTGTTTGACGCGTACTCCATTGTCATAGGCATGATTCAGTGCTTACCTCATTATTTGGACGTGCGACTAGCCTAGCTTGGTTTTTTTTTTTTTTTTAACGTAGTGAAACCTCGTTACGAGTACCACCGGGTCCGGGGAGGCCCGGATGGTTATGTGGGACTCTCTCCCCCGGCCTCTTTCCGCACTGCCAGGTTTGGGAAGGCGCCGTGGAATCCCGGAGATTCCAGCCGACGGCGCCCCCCGGCTGCCCCGGCTTTCACCAGGGCCACCCGAGCCTAGCTAGCCTAGCAAACCGGTTTGCTCTTGTGTTTTATGTACAATAAAGAGTTATACATACATACATACATGCTAGGCCAGCTATTATAGCAATTTGTTTATGGGCCAGGACACCGCGACACCATGCTTCAAACCGAGACATGTCCCAACGTGCTGAGACGTCTGGCAACCCTACTAACCGGTAGTGACATAAAGTATCTAACAACATTACTTTATCTAAAATGTTCAAGTTTAACAAACGAATGTGACAGATATATTTTCTTCCATGCTGGTCTGAGAGCAAAGAAAAAACATAGAATATACAGTTGATTCTCTTCCCGCGTAGATTGTAAAAGCCCATTGAGGGAATGTCGAAAATCATAGGAATCATGTTATAGACGTTGCGGGTAGCAACTCATCACTATTTTGATTCCATTTTCCATCTATACGCCCATAATCTTGCTAAACGTGGCGTGTAGGTGTTGTCACCTTGGGCTCTTTCAATTTCGTAAGGGATAAAGACGTGATTTATTTATGTCTGTGTATCTATATTTTCCCTGTACTTCAATCCGCGTATTATAATTGCATTGACAGTTCGACGCCGCTCCTTTTATTGTTAAAACAAAGGTCTATTGTCAATGGTATTCGCTTCTGAATTGAAAAATCATCATTAGGTATCGCTCGGAACAAAAAAGTTTAAAAAGAACGTCCTATTATTTTTTAATTAAGGCAGTTTTCACACATGCGTTATTAAAGAAAGAAAGAAAGAAATAAAGACATTTATTCCTTTTTGTAAGACACACAAATATAAGATAAAACACACAATTGTATAGAAGATAAATAAGGTAAAACAAAACATAGACATGAAAAATAGATCATCAGCGTTGTGTGTCTTCGGAAAAGTGAAACGGTCGCTGGCTCAGCATTACGCTGAGGTGTTAGACACCTGCAGCACTGATTTTCAGTCAGAACCGTCTATGACTCACGCAACGATACACAGATAAAATATACTACATAATCCATAAACTATTGAGTTCTAGAACAGAATAACGCTACTGAATTTATCAGATTTGGCGATGCTCTTCCTTTATACTGATTCCTGACTGGTCGTTGGCGTTTAAGTCAAAAATACTATGAAATTAGTTTGCTTGCCATTACGTGCTCGTACCACTGCCACTTTTTTAATTTACTTTTTTAATTTTTTGTGTCTATAACTTACACTTGTTCCACGTTTAGATAACTTAAAAAAAATGAACAATGGCAACATCCATGGAATTTTCTATAGTTGCATAATTTGTTGAAGCAACACTCAAACGTACCTAAACAAACAGATATACAGCCTGATCTTATTTATACCCACTCAAAACCTTTCACTCATACGTTAAACCTAACAACAAAAACCGGTACGTAAACAAAGCGGGCACGAGCACGACATCACAGGCTATGACATTTCCCCGACAATGGAGTACGCGTCAAACAATGAGGCCAGTCGATCGCAGTATCGCTGGTTTTGCAAACAACGAGAATACATCCTGTATATGCGGGGCCTAAAATGCGCCTCGTGTTTACTTACGTTTTTACTGTAAAGTTTTGTAGTTTGTAAGCGAAGAGGAATTAGCCAGTAGAGCGATAATTCAGAACCGCTGCGGCGATTCCTGTGTTCTGGTTGGCCAGTTTAAGATCAAGCGAGTCGCTAGAGTTGGACAAGCAAGTTTTAATCGATATCGGTAGTAAATGTTTAGTTATTGCATAGTGTAGAGAGCAAAACTCACTTGTTATTTATGAAAAAGAAAATTAAACTCATGTACTTCAGAAATGAACTGTGTGGTGAGGTCTTGTTTCACTCACTCAAAGGTTCCGTTAAGAGATAAGTTCACCTTTGTACATGTATTTTAATGTTTGTCAACTGTGTTTTTTATTTTTGTACACTAAAGTGTTTACATACATACTCTTACATATATAATCTGAGAAACTTAAAGACTATTTACAAAATCCTTTTCAATGTCACTTGATGTTTGTAGTCCGTCGTCTTTTTAAAAAAAAAACATGGCGCCGTACTCGTACTCAATTTTGATTGCGGTCATATTTTTAATGACACTTGCAAGTTGCAAAACCGTTACGAATCGGTTAAAATCGTCAAAATTTGTCGAGAAAACCACATAGGAACATAAATACTTATTCTCCTTTGTGTTGTGCGATCGGATGAAATGAAAATAGCGGTATTCGCGACAATTGTAAAAACACTACGTTGTTCAAGAATATTTCTAGTGGAATTTCTTATGAATTATTTGCACTTCATTTTGTAAGAAAAATAAGAAAGAGATTCGACGAATTGTTTCATTAATTGTTTTTTTACTGTATTAGTTTGCATAAAAACGGTGTATGGTACTTTACATTTGGTTTTAAGCACCTTTAAAATCACGTCTATTACAAAGCAACTGGAATATTGAAGTGATTAAAGCAATTGAACATTCCTGATCAAGATACAAAATATTTTTAAAATAATGAATAAAAATCGCGAAAGTTTCATATTTACTGATAGGCAAACCATGTCAGATGAAATCAGTTAAAATGAAGCTGCAATTGAAAAATCAAAACGATACAAATCTATTTTGTGGCCAAGCGAAACCTTTTTTTAACGTTTCATTATACTGCACTTCAGCAAACAGTAGGTATATTTTTTATCGATGCCCAGCAAACGAATTAAAAACGTTCGAGCGTCCTCTGTTTGTACGATGGCCTATATTACAAGGCGGTGTTTGCAAAAGCTTTTCTATGAAAAATTAAAGTGCCAAATGTATTGGTTTTGGTGTTATTTAACGATATTTTTGCGTATTTATTTATTCCGTTGTAATTTTAGCTTAATAAAATACTGGAATAGTCATTTTGTTGGACTGTGCTTACACGAAATACTCATATGATACGATGTTTTTTTTATTATGCATTCGGTGTCACGACTAAACTCTTATTAGGGTTTCGAAATTCAAAAAGAAAAAGAAACCTTTAATATAATCATGTTGATGTCTGTGACCCTGTTTGCCCCTTTTTCTCAGAAACGAGTCAAGGTAACTGACAAGATGAAAGTAATATGAAATGTTTAGTTACGTACATTTTCTTGGAACTGTGAAAAATGGAGTTTCTTAAATAAAATTGTAGATACAATAAAATGCGAAGTGTATTTTCATTCAAAATCTATAAATCAAAATCTATAGTGTTCCGTTGCAATTATAAAAATTTGGCAAAAAGACAATATAAAGAAACAATCCGCAAATCGCTGATTTAAATTTCAAATTTTTATAATATAATCTTAAAAATCATGGTATGGGCGATGCGGCTAGCAACTCGTCACTATTCTGATTCCCCTTTCCACCTGTACGCCCACAATCATGCTAAGCGTGGCCTTTAGGTCTTGTTACCTTTGGCTCTTGACTACGAGATTTATGTATGTACGTATATGTAATAATAATAATAATTTCCTGGGACAATTGACACCAATTGGCCTAGCCCCAAACTAAGCAAAGCTTGTAATATGGGCACTAGACAACGGATTAACATACTTATATAGATAAATACATACTTAAATACATATATTAAACATCCAAGACTCGAGAACAAACATTCGCATTTTCATACAAATATCTGCTCCGACCGGGGATCGAACATGTAATGTTTTAGTCGATTATAAATGGCGTATTTAACATCATTTTCACGTACCTTTGCTACCATTATTTACACACACACACACACACACACACACACACACACACACACACACACACACACACACACACACACACACACACACAGCCTAAGGTAACAGGTATCTACAGGCCACATTTAGCAAGATTGTGGGCGTATAGGTGGATTTATAACAGTAAATAAACAATTATTATGTACAAAGATTAATTTTATAAATTACAAAATGCATGTAGCATGCACAGAGCATTATGAAAGTGTAACCGTAACGGATACCAGCATCTCGGAACGGTGTTGCGGGAACATTGTTGTCTACAAACGTGCCGAGTAAACGCCAAGGAAATTGAATTGAGCCGCGAAAGAAGCCTCTTTGGAAATGTGTTTCGCGAACGCGTTTGCGCTAGTTGTGTGCAGCGTTATTCCTGTGTGATAGTAACATACAGAGGAAGTAATAGAGAGGAAATTTCATGTAGTTTATTCAAAAAAATTGGGTACGCCAATGTGATGATTGCCGCCCAATTGACCGACCGAAGATCAAGTGATTCGCTAGAGTTGAGCAAGAAATGGACTGGAATCGAGTTAATACATTTATGGCGTCGAGAATGAAACTTACTTAATTTTTACTCACTTAATTCCCATAACTGTGGCAATGCTCCGCATAGGAAAAACAATCGTGAAAAATTAGTGTAGGTATGGTACATACAAATACACACTTACACAAATCACGTCTTTATCCCTTACGGAGTAGACAGAGCCTAAGGTAGCAAGACCTACAGGCCACGTTTAGCAAGACACTGAGGGAGTAGAGGTGGAAAGGGAATCAAAATAGTGACGGGTTGCTAGCCGCATCGCCTATAACATGGTTCCCATTTTCGCCATTCCCTCGATGGGTTTTTACCATTTGCGCGGGAAGAGAAGCAACTGGTACATTTTATGTTTTTTCTTTATAAGTATGGTTTGTAAGTATGGTGAAAGTGATAAATCACGTGTTTTAGGTTTAGATATTCCGTACTGCCATCCTATTTGGTTATTTTCTCGCGGTCTTCTGTGCGGCAGTTACATTTAAACTGCCGCTCGTGTGAATGAATGGAACATTTTTTGGATTTTCATTCATGTTGGCACAGTCACGCGCACTTGAGATTAGTATGCAGGAACTGGGACGGCTTGCTTCTGTCACTCGCATCATAATATCGCGTCAGCTCTAGATGTATCCATGTGTGGTACAGACTTCCCCCCTTATTCATAAACGCTCTATAGGCTCCTGCTAACTTAGCAATCGTTTGTCCTTATCTGTGAAAGGTAAATGTCAAAGCGATAGATAAGGACAAACGATTGCTAAGTTAGCAGAAGCCTATAGAGCGTTTATGAATAAGGGGATTCATATGCGACCGGCCACACACATCCTCCCGGAAGCAAGCTAAAAAAATAGCACGTGTCATAAATGTTTGCTTGTCCTTATTATTGCTATCATTGTCAACAACATTAGTATCATCCTGACATATACAGTGACATATCGCCGTCAATCTCAGTTGACTACTTGTTTTGTTTATATTGTTTAGGAAAATAGTGAACAATTGTTAGAGACAAAGGAAATAGGAAGGCCAGGTCGGATTAGTTTCATAAAACATGATTAAGAAATAATTCATTAGTTTATCAATTATTCCGTAGCTGTCGCTTGAGGACTTTACGTTACACAAATATGGTATGTTCTTAACACTAATGAAATATTTAAGGTACCTGTGGTCTAAATCCCAAACAAAATCTCAGAAACAACTTTGATTTATGATTTGACTTTAATTTACGGGGTGACTTTAAAAAGTAGTTAAAATGACGAAATCAGTAATTTTTATTTGCGTTTACTGCTTCCAATCGATATCTTCATCGATCGCCTTTGCGATATCGATTTTATAGCAATTTTAAAACGACCAAAGTAATAAAATATCAAAGTCAAATGCTTTTATCAGATATCATTATCGATCTGTAAACAAAAAGAAATCAATCTAAATTAATACCAACGAAGCTTCATCTAAAAAGGAAAAGTTATCGCTTCACAATTTCACGCAAATTTTGTTACATAAGACAGTAGGCGATATAATAAACAAAACAGCCCTTTGAAGTTAGTAAAGGTATACCCATCAAATGATGGTACCCTGTTTCCGGAAATCAAAAAATGTCAAATCATAAATCAATCCGTTTGTGGTATAACATTTATAATATTAAATGTTAAAATAAATTAAATATGCAAAATTAATTCCTGAGCGTACAGATAGCGTCCGAACGAATCGTTACGCCTACGGATAACCATCTCAGTAATAAAATTACCAGTATCCTACGCTGGGGTTATTAATAAAGATATAATTCCCCTGGTAACGAGTGCGAATACCCATCCAGAGCGCAATTAAATCGCACGAAACGGTCCTCTGTCCACCGAGATTTGCATACAGATGTGATTATAGTCAAAATGGCTTTATGTTAAATGGATGACATGTGCGTCAAAAACAGGCACCCCTAGGTCCCTTGAGGACGGCAAGACTGCGTGTCGTTTTCTGTTGAATGGGTTTTGTGGAAAGTAATTTGTATTGAATGGCTGAATATGCGGAGGGTTTGCTCGGTCAACCAGCAGATCGAAAGCCGTGTCGCGGGGTACAGTCAAGAGCACAAATATATACTTGCTACCAAGACATCAAAAACATAGACCAAGCCAAAAAGGTCGGTGATACATTTTTTGATAGCTGCATCGAAATTTTCTTCTCGACTGTACAGTAAAATGGGTGGGGGGATATCCAGGTATTTTGCAAGAAATAAAAATACTTGAGAGTAACGAGCGTCCTTGTAAAATTCAAGTGCGTTTTTTCGTTAATAGAAATACTAAATCACCCCCTAACATCGTCTTTTGTTAAACTTAGGTACAATTTGTACAATGATCGCCCGAAAAATAATTTATGGTTCGCAGCGGAGGGGCATCTTTTTTAAATTCCCCACCGTCACCACATGTTGGTTACAGTTTTTCAAAAGGCCCCTTCTATTTACTCTATAATTAAAACGTTGGGTGGTCTTTATGGCCACGGCGACCGGCAGAATACTCTATTATACTTTGTACGCTTCGCTCCGCTATAAAAGAAAAACATTTAATTTAACCTTTTACAATTTACGTAAATGAAAGTGACACGTAAAACGAACTTGGGCCAAAAGCAATTTGATAATTAATTTCGGACAGGTTAGTTGTGAAGTAACGCTCGTATCTTGTATCACAGATTTTAATAGTTGGATTCCAAATTGAGGCTTAAAACATTAGGAAATATACTTTTAGGGAAACTTTTTATGTAAAATGCTGTAGAGAAAGTTATAAATGTCTTCTTTCTTTCTTTCTTTAGAGAATAAGAGTAATTAAAAATTAAATTATGTGATTGTTCTTAATTTACGTGATAAGTACGTGATCCGTGTAAAGCGTGACAGATACACCTTATTAACTTTGAATTGCAATAAGTAGCTCTCACTCTGACAGAAAAACAATGTTGTAATCAACATACATACATAACATACGTAACATACATAAATCTCGTCTTTATCCCTTACGGACAGAGTCTAAGGTAACGAGACCTAAAGACCACGTTTAGCATTATTGTGGGTGTATGAATGGAAAGGGGAATCAAAATAGTGATGGGATGCTAGCCACATCACCTATAACATGATGAACAGATTTCCGCCTATTCCCTCGATAGGCTTACCATCTGCGCGGGAAGACAAGCAACTGGTACATTCTATGTTTTTTTTGCTTCCAGACCAGCATAGAAGTATTGATTATTATGATACATAATTGGTATATAGTTACAGATGACGTCACAAAATAGTAAATCACTCAACAGCCAAAGGGCCTTCCGCCTTATTAATTAAAAAAATGCATCAGAAAGCGTATCATTCAACTGACCGTGCGATGGGCCCCTGGCATGAATGGACACCCCTTACAATCGCACCACCAAATTGGGGTGCACGAGAAGTCTTTTATTTGAATTTTAAACTGATGAATGTTAATCCCCAACTGTGCAATTACACGGTATTGATTTTTATTTGATGCTACATTAATTTATAGGGGATTAGTTCCATTGTTCGTTCAGTATTTTGATTTGAAGTCCACGTTATTTGAACCCCCTGCTGTGTTTTTGAAGCGATTTTGCATATCGTGTCGTGATGAATATTTAGATATTTACGTAATAAGATTATAAAAGCTGTTTAAAACGTGATCTGGATCGTGCTGTTTTCATTTATCTATATATCATTTAGAATGGTTCTGTAAATTACCAGCATTATTCACCCTTAAGAACATCAAAATCTGTACTTTAATGTTGTTACAGTACAGAGTTGACCTACTACCACAGACACGAAAGTACTTACATAAATCACGCCTTTACGGGGTAGACAGAACCTAGTATATTTTTATTTGAACCCAATTTAGAGTACTTACGATATGGGTAGTATAGATAAAGTATTCTGAGCAACTGTACAAAACGTGTTACCTTATTTTGAAACATGCCAAGGCTGCCCGGTTGCATAAAATACTATTTCTATAGATATTCTTCCATGTCTGGGAGCAAAGTAAAACATAGAATGTACCATTTGCTTCTCTTCCCGCGCAGATGGTAAAAGCCATCGAGTGAATGGGCATAGGGATCAAGTTATAGGCGATGCGGCTAGCAACCCATCATTATTTTGATTCCACTTTCCACCTATACGCCCGCGGTCTTGCTAAACGAGGCCTGTAGGTCTTGTTACTTTAGGCTATGTCTAACCCGTAAGATAAAGACATGATTAGTGTGTGTGTGTGTGTGTGTGTGTGTATAGATATGTAATGTCGACAATTTTGCCTGATAAAAACTGGGTACTTACGAGCTTTAATCGTAACTATTGTACGTTACAGTGGTAACTGAAAAGCCTCGTATGGACGTAGCGTTCCGCTCGCAAACCACGTTTCACACTAGGATTTTTAGTTACTGTAACGTTCAACAGTTACGGTGACAGGTCGCACATGCGATTCGTTTCTTTATATAGCCAAGATGGCTGCTGGTCTATTACGAATGTGTACTTCTTCTTAATTATATATTCGAGTGCAAAGAAACCGGGTCACTTGCCGTAGAATGTTGTATGAAAAGTGACTCCGTTACTTTGCACCCGAGTATATTATGTGCTTTTACCAAATTCTCTTATGTGGCGTATTTATTCACTATTAGAAAATCTTTTACTGTAATCGCCACGACGACAATTTTGATGCTACTGTCGGTCAAATTACTGGCGTGTTTCAAAAAATGATAAACTAGCGAATATCACGAGTATAAGATTGAAAAGGTAAAACCGAAAAAGTAAAACATAAAAATCAAGAAATGAAAATTTCTTCATTCATTTGATAGTACCTATCATTTGAAAAACAGCGCCTTCTCTCGTCCCTGGTGAGCAGTAGATGTTCCATGGGAGTTTGTAATTGTGTCGTACAGACACATCATTCAAACAGATGACGCTTAGCGACAAAAATTCGCATAGTAACAAAAGGTCACGTGACAGTTAGTAACAGGTAGAAAAATTCGGAGACTACCCACTGTAGCATAATAAAACATTAAAGCACACTCAGGTGCACTTGAATGTCCTATGACACTAACAAATTAAACGTAGAATTTAGAACACAAACATTTTATTCAGGTAATGGGTAGGTTATCACAACGATTTAAAATAAGTAAGGAGTCGCGCGAGTCCTAAGAAAAGTACAGTTCCTGTAAATTAATCGAGAACCAAACGTATAGTAGGAACATGATGAACCCTTTTTTAGAATTTAGAGAGTTAGAAAATAACGTATAACAATTGTTCGCAAAAAGCAAGTCGTAAGTTAAAACGTACCCAGAAAAGTAGGCAATCTAACTACTCTGCAGAGTCGCTATATATATCTACCTTGTACATACATTATAAGGGAAGAGAACGATTGTTATGAGTTGAAGCTATTGAACATTCGCTAGCAAAGTTGGCCTTATAAAATAGATAGACACATAATTTAACGACTAACTACAATTCGCATAGCACCGGGTAAAAAAGAACGCATATATGGGGAATTAAATATAAGAATATTGTCACGAGCGGATCGTCTTCTTGGTGTTGGTATCCAACTGAGATTTCCTGAAGAACCCGATAAAATCAGACGGCTTGAAGTCTTAACAGGAATAACTCCTTTTCTTCGTACACCGTAGGTACTGCAACGGTATCACTGGGCCCAAATCCCGGAAATAGTTGGGGTAACGGTAGGGCTGTAAATAAATTCTAACATTAAAAACCCACATGAAACATAAACCTTATCCACGCCACAACGACAGAAGCACAAGAACTTACCCGATAAAGAAAATCGGCCAAATAGAATTCACACCCGAATAAGGGCGACTCAACACTGGAAAACCCACCGGGTTTATGAAGCACTCTGCTCTCGTGTCGTAACAATGGGCACCAAATTATTTCACCAACCAATTAAAATTATACCATGAGAAAATAATATAAATATGCCGGTGACACGTCTCTCACAACAAATCAATCCAAACGTCTCTCGAAACTCATCTCAAAGCGCAGGAATGTAATTTTAAAATTTGAAATACTTATTCTAAACACCTTGAATCATATGAATTAAAACGTTACGAAAAATCAGCCAGTAACGCCGAAACCAAAAAAAGGTACGTAATGATAAAGCGGCATGATAATGCTGCGAATATCCCCCTACCAATACAAAAAAAAACTTTTGTCCAACCCAAAGAAACAGCCTGTATAATAAGAATCCCAATGAAAAACCGAACAGAATTGGACAACAACTCAACTCAAACCATAAGTTAAAGTTTGAAGCCTTAAATAAAAACTAAACCAAAGGTTGCAAACACGACACAACCATATAAACAACAACAACCCTAAAAAAAACATTCAAAGGATAATAAACCCTAAGCCAAGAACAACTATACCAAAACATGACTAAGTGACAACCCTAAAATGAAAAATAACAAGACAATCCATTAAACTAACCTAACCCTATTTGGAGTCTTCTAGAAACCAAGACTAAAACTAACAGAAACCTAACTAAATACCTATACGCCAGTGTAAAACTAACCACTGATTAGAACAGCTTTACGACACTGCCTAACCGTTGATTGTTCCCACAACTATACACCCCAAGCTAAAAAAACCTTTTTACAACACTAAAACCTAACTTACAAGAGAACAAACAAAACACTAACAATAACTATCAGATAGAATCAATTAAGTAACAAGCCATAAAACGATTAACACTAGAATCACTGATACTCGCTGAAAAGTCAAACAGCGATAGAATAAGAACGCTATTACTATCTACACCCACACACCTAGGATCCAGACACCTAGTTAAAATGATAAGGAATCACGGAAGCTGCGTACGAAATTTAAAAAACAAATACAATTCGCTTCGACCACACAAACAAAAGAACTACGCCAGCCCAACGGCGTAGAACTAAGCAGGGCCGAAATTGGGTTTGTATTTTTACGGAAACGACAGTTACCTATATTAGACACAACAAATGAACAGACATACATATAAAAAAAGGTGGAGTAGTTATAATTGACATAAAGAAACACTAAAACGTAAAGGGTGTTCACAAAACTATGGGATGAACAAAATACCAGAAAAATAGTAACAAAATACACTAACCAAATTTTAAGAGTGATAAAATGTAGTTTAAATAACCACAAAAAAAAATGTACATGAGCGTGAAAATAACCAAATTGAATCAACCAAAACAACAGAGCAGATAGAATGCCAAATTAGAATTTAGAAAAAAAAACTTATATTACTAAGCTAACCAAAGAACTATGATAGTCCAACATTGACTAGTCTCAACCTAAAGAACTAAACCGCAGCAGTAGTTAAGATTATTTCAAAATATCTTTGATGTGGTACCTCCCAGTACAGGGCGAATCCATATCTGTTAATTCGTAAACCTGTGGCGACACAACGTTAGAGACACGACAACATATAAATCGTGGAGCAAATTTACCACCACCATGGGTATCAGGATTAGTACGTGCAAAATTTCTGCGCCATACAATATCACCAACATTTAATCTAATAGAATTTCTACGAGAATTGTAACGTCTGGCATTGCGCTGAAACCCGAAAACGAGAGCGTCTTCAACCTTAGCGTAAATCTCACGTAGAGTCAGTAGATTAGTTGCACGTTCGTCCCGACTGTCGACTAAACTCGCGTCTCGAGTCTGAACAATTGAACGTGGATTAACCATATCGACTTCACGACCGTATACCAAAAAATTAGGCGTGTAACCTGTTGCTAAATTGATACATGAATTGAGATATAACGCAACCTTAGGAAGACATCTTGCCCAAGAACGGCGATCGTTATCGACTAAAATGCTTAACGCTACTACGACAGACTGATTGTAGCGCTCAACAACACTGGCGTTTGGACTGTAATAAGGTGTAAAGCAAGGCTCGGGTATACCGTATGATGCCAAAAATCTACTGAACGCAACGCTCCGAAAAACACTAGCATTATCACATAAAACATGAGCCGGCCTGCCGTAACGCAGGAAAACCTCTGATTCTAAGGCCGTAGAAATTGAATTAGCGTCGAATCTTTTTAAAGGGACTAGCCAAACAAACTTGGTAAATACATCGACCATAGAAAGGATATAGCGATAGCCATAGAATGCAGCAGGAAGCGGGCCAATAAGATCGATCGACAGTAAATCCATAGGAGCGGAAACTTGTCTTGGATATAACATCTGACCACGCGGCTGGGTATTCGCGATCTTGTAAGCTTTACAAGTAGCACAACCTGAAAGCACCGAAGAGATATCACGAAACATATTAGGCCAGTAATATATCTCCCTAGCCTTGAGATAGGTTTTCATCACTCCCGGATGGATATTGGGAAACGAATCGTGTAACTCGTTGATTGCCATTGCTGACTTCTCGGAAGGCAAAACAATACGCCACTGATTAGGAGTTAAAGGATTATTGACAGGCATCTTGCGTAAAAGAACACCATCATTTATACTATACGCTTGGAACATTTGAGGAGTTTCTAAAACCCCGCGGTAAATTTTCCTATACCATTGATCTGAAGTAGAATTCGGCCCTTGATCAAACGTAATAAGATTAATGTGCAGACGAGACAAAGCGTCCGGAACGACATTCAAACAACCCGGTTTATGTTGAACTTCGAAGTTATATTGAGATATAATGGTAGCCCACCGTGCTAAACGCCCAGTAGGGTTATCAAGCGTAAGTAACCACTTCAACGCTATATGGTCAGTGACAATGGTGAATTTCATACCGTCAAGATATCCGCGGAAATGATTAATAGATTCTAATACTGCGAGAAGTTCGCGCTCAGTAGTGCTATAATTGCGCTCAGCCTTTGTAAATAGACGCGAATAATACGCTATTGGATGTTCAACGCCATCAATAGACTGTGCCAGTACAGAACCTAGACCCACTGACGAAGCGTCGCATTGAAGAATAAATGGCTTAGTGAAATCGGGACATGCCATAACTGGCGAATTCATCAAGGCCTTTTTGAGGTCGTTGAAAGCAGCAGTAGCAGCCTCATTCCAGTCAATAATATCACGACCTTTTTTCTTCCCTAAAAGAGCAGTCATAGGTGCGATGATCGATGAAAAATTATTGACGAAACGCCTATAATAGGAGCACATTCCTATAAAAGCACGCAGTGATTTAGCAGAAGTAGGGGTCGGATAATCATTGATAGACTCCAGCTTCTTGGGGTCAGTTTGTAAACCACTTTCATTTACCACATAACCAAGATATCTGAGTTCGGGTTTACAAAATTCACATTTTTTCAAGTTAACTGTGAGACCAGCCTGAGAAAGTCTATCACAAACTTTACGTAACAAGCGAAGATGACTTTGAAAGTCACGAGAAACCAAAATCAAATCGTCAACATAGCCGAAAACAAAGTCCTCGGATTCTGGGGTAAATTCAAAATTAACGATTCTATCTGTCAGCCTTTGCATTTCAGAAGCGGCGTTGGTCAACCCAAAAGGCATACGCACGAACTCAAATAATCCGCGTTGCGGCACTATAAAAGCCGTCTTTTCGCAACTGGAACGGTCGGCCAGAGGAATCTGCCAAAACGCGCTACGGAAGTCTAAAGAAGTCAAGTATTTCGCGCCGCGTAAATTATCAAGAATATCCTGAATGCGGGGTAAAGGATACGAGTCACGTACAGTAACAGCGTTCAACTTTCTACTGTCTACACAAAATCTCACGGAACCATCCTTTTTGGTTACCATCACCACGGGACTAGCCCACGGCGAATGGGAAGGTCGAATAACGCCCATCTTTAACATTTTATCAATCTCATCATTGAGTAACTTAAGTTTAACGGGTGACGAAGGGTATGGACGTTGACGTATCGGTAATCCAACGGTTTCTATTTTATGAGAAAGCCAAGTTGTACACCCTAATCCCTTCACATCAGAAGATATCTCCTTGAACTCATCGATCACGGTACGCAACTGAGATTCTTGTAGAGATGTCAAAGCCCAACGTGGTTGAACAAAACGTACTTCACCAACGGACTGGGATGGGCTGACAGTTACAGGACGCGGAATGAAAAGGACACCAGAAAATTCCTGATCAAAAGCTCTACTTAATACGGACGTAAAACCGAATTTATTCCAAAACTCGATTCCCAGAATAAATTGAGTAGGTAAATTCCTACCGACCAAGCAAGAATGGAACACAATCGAACCATTAAAATGTATGGGAAGGTCAGCTCCCCCTAGTATCTCAATCGGAGAGTTATCCGCCGAAACCACCGTCGGCCGAATCTTGGTGCAAAAAGTGATACCTAAATCAGTCAAAAGCGAAACATCAACCAAAGAAGTTTGGGCACCTGAGTCTAACAATGCTTTCACACGTACGCCTGCTATATAAATCTCGACAAACAAACGATTATCTACAGAATCAGTAATAACAACGGGTGATACGGTTGGGCTAGACCGCACACCAGTTATTAGTTTTTTTGAGGAGTTGGGTTACAAGCAGCACAGTCACGTGTGATCACTCCCTCACGCTTACAACGGAAACAAACGGGTCCGGGATACTTCGGACAAGCACGGTACTGATGTCCGGCTTCATTGCATTTCAAGCACAAAGGAGATGATTCTTGGAACTGAACAGGTGCAATGTGTTTTGATGAACAAGGTTGAGACTGAAACGTTTCAAAGTTCCCGGCAATCAGTAACAAAGAATCTATATCGTTTATCAAATTTGTTGCTAGACAAGGAAAATAGCGAGGATGCAACCCGTACTTTACGATAAGAAAAAGTCCTTCTTCACTAATTGGTGAAAATAGCTTTGAATTCAGATCTCTCGCCTGAATGACAAAATCACGCATTGACTGATTTCCCCTCTGCTTCAAACTACGTAGATCACGCTCCACCTTGAAATCAAAGTCAACAACGTCGAACGTCTTCAAAAAAGCTGCCTTAAGGCTTTCATAATTCAATTCTGGATGCTTGATAGAGCGGAAATATTTTAGAGCAGTATCACTCAATAATTCGTGAAAACGACGCACGATGTACGAAGAAGGTACACAGCGAGCCTCAGACTCTTCTTCAATACGAAAGAAAAAATCACGGACACAAGAATTACCTGAAAACTTAATACCCCATTTAGTCAAAGACTCTTCTTTCACCACAGTATGTGAGACCACCCGTGGAGGAGTAGGTTCTCCCATAATGGAGTCGTGAAATAAATCACCAGCTTCAGGATTAAAAATGCGCCTATTAGGCTGAAGAATTTGAGAGGCCTGGTTAGGTGTATCGTATATGTGACCCGCTGCACTATCTCCTTCCATAATTAATAATCAGACGAAATTCAGTAACAGACCGACAAACGTAAAAAACTATGTTGGAGAATACTATGCAGCTACAGGTTCTAAGTAAGGAATAGTAAACTACTAAATAAACGACACGGGTTTTAAAATTGAGGACTGAATAAAAGGCATAAATGAGAACAGTTATAAAATATTATTTACATTTGATACAAACACAAATCATAAATATTTCATTAAATTGTGCGCATAGCTTCGATCTTCGAACGTAGTTGAGCGAGAAATTGTTCCAACATCGAGACAGGACTTGCAGTATAACTGACTTGTACACTGCTACTTTATGTACTGTAAAATAAGCAGAATTAATAAGCGGAAGCGTAGTCGAACACGACTACCATCCACTACGGCAAGAAAAAAAAATTACAATCAATTCGTAAATATATCGATAATAACTTACCTTTTTAATTCGGGCGCCACTTTTGTAGCATAATAAAACATTAAAGCACACTCAGGTGCACTTGAATGTCCTATGACACTAACAAATTAAACGTAGAATTTAGAACACAAACATTTTATTCAGGTAATGGGTAGGTTATCACAACGATTTAAAATAAGTAAGGAGTCGCGCGAGTCCTAAGAAAAGTACAGTTCCTGTAAATTAATCGAGAACCAAACGTATAGTAGGAACATGATGAACCCTTTTTTAGAATTTAGAGAGTTAGAAAATAACGTATAACAATTGTTCGCAAAAAGCAAGTCGTAAGTTAAAACGTACCCAGAAAAGTAGGCAATCTAACTACTCTGCAGAGTCGCTATATATATCTACCTTGTACATACATTATAAGGGAAGAGAACGATTGTTATGAGTTGAAGCTATTGAACATTCGCTAGCAAAGTTGGCCTTATAAAATAGATAGACACATAATTTAACGACTAACTACAATTCGCATAGCACCGGGTAAAAAAGAACGCATATATGGGGAATTAAATATAAGAATATTGTCACGAGCGGATCGTCTTCTTGGTGTTGGTATCCAACTGAGATTTCCTGAAGAACCCGATAAAATCAGACGGCTTGAAGTCTTAACAGGAATAACTCCTTTTCTTCGTACACCGTAGGTACTGCAACGGTATCACTGGGCCCAAATCCCGGAAATAGTTGGGGTAACGGTAGGGCTGTAAATAAATTCTAACATTAAAAACCCACATGAAACATAAACCTTATCCACGCCACAACGACAGAAGCACAAGAACTTACCCGATAAAGAAAATCGGCCAAATAGAATTCACACCCGAATAAGGGCGACTCAACACTGGAAAACCCACCGGGTTTATGAAGCACTCTGCTCTCGTGTCGTAACAATGGGCACCAAATTATTTCACCAACCAATTAAAATTATACCATGAGAAAATAATATAAATATGCCGGTGACACGTCTCTCACAACAAATCAATCCAAACGTCTCTCGAAACTCATCTCAAAGCGCAGGAATGTAATTTTAAAATTTGAAATACTTATTCTAAACACCTTGAATCATATGAATTAAAACGTTACGAAAAATCAGCCAGTAACGCCGAAACCAAAAAAAGGTACGTAATGATAAAGCGGCATGATAATGCTGCGCCACCTGCTATGGGTGGTGTGGGTATAGCACGCGTCACGGAATGACGAGGATCCGGGTTCGATTCCCGGCCATAGCTTTACTTTTCGGATTTTTCTATGTGTTCTAATTTTCACTGACATTTAGAAATTTATGAGATTGAAACTAGTATTTAGCGAGATGAAATCTAACACGCTTGGCAACCAGCAGCATCGGCTAGCGTGGCTACCGTTTTTCATACAAAAGTTATACGTACATAAAGTATGTCGGTGTGCGTTGATATTGCATTTCTACGTAAGCACTCTCCGCGGATATTGGGGCTGCTACTGAGAAGATATTCTAGTGATAGCTTCATGCAAAATGTGCTCGTTTTGTTTTCAAATCTGGTCGATAGGAATTTCAAATATTTCTGCAGAGATTCGGTACCTACGCTGACGTACATTATATGTTTAAGTTGCACGTTTGAAGATTTCTATTTAAGCTCAGGCCAAAATAATGAAGTAAAGACTTAGGCTGCGGCTCCACTGAGGCGGAGACGAGCGGAGCGGAGAGGAGACGTGTGGGGATCGACCAATCATATTACATGAAATCCACATCGCGTCTCCGCTCTGTAATATGATTGGTCGATCCCCACACGTCTCCTCTCCGCTCCGCTCGTCTCCGCCTCAGTGGAGCCGCAGCCTTACCCCCTTATTCATAAACGCTCTGTAGGCTTCTGCTAATTTAGCAATGGTTTGTCCTTATCTGTTAAAGGTAAATGTCGAAGTGACAGATAAGAACAAACGATTGCTAAGTTAGCAGAAGCCTACAGAGCGTTTATGAATAAGGGGGATAGGTTCTGAGAACATAAACGCGAAGCCGGTTCAAGCTGCGCCTCGCTGCCTAACTTAAGTAGAAAATTCTTAGAAAAGCAATAATAATATCAGAAATTTTCAGAAATTTTCACCAGAATTTATGGTAAGTTCCTATAGACACGTTAACATGATCTCATTGATAAAATAAAGATTTAATTAAAATTTCCGAGAATATTGAATTAGAAAATTTCGCACCATTTCGGTAGCTTTTCCATGGTGCATTGCTAATATCGCATATTTTCACACTCCTTTTTTGAACAAAATACATTTACCTACTACTCCGCAACTCTGCTTTTTGTTCATTGAAATGGACCTCCGCAAAGTAACGCCTGAATAAAACTCCTTTACTTTCAACGACTCCACTAAAGAAAAAGAAATATAGCAAATATTTTGCAACAAGCCCGTCGATTCCGCAAAGTTGTCGTCTGTCCTTAATCTGGGTTGGTGCGCTCGCCAAGCAATTATCTACGTGAAATAGTGTCCATATTAGAAGCACTTACTTTGTTCAGCTTAAATGGGATTAAGTTCACAGTAAGCAGCAGGCTGTAGTGACCGTTGGGAATAATATTTACTGTGAGAAGTAAGTAAGTTTGTTGAGTAGTAAATATTGTGTTGTTTGTTTCGTTATACCTTTTTAGCTTTGGTTATTTTGTTTATTAGGATAGGTTACCATATGCTACACATTATTTTGAACTGTCAATTTTAAGTCGGTACTAGGCTAGTTTTGATTGAATGCTGACTGGCTTCAATATTTATATTTTTTAACCTTTTTAATTAACTTCACCCCATGCAAACAAAATTTGAGCCTGGGCTTGAACCCACGATCCTCTGCATGAAAGGCTCCATGTCAAGCTACTAGGCTACCACGGCAATTTTAAAATTACCAGCACTGGTAAAACAAACGTTGGACGATTAATTTGGATTAATTTAGGTTTAGGTGTGGCGGGGTGGTTCTTGGGCTATCCCTAAGCCGCGAACATGTTTGTTTTACTTTAGAAATAGTCTTTATTTTGCCTTAGAATGTCCTAGTAATATAACTTGGTTAAGGACGAAGAACAAGAGTAGTAGGGAAGTTACGTAGCCATCTGACTAGGGTAACTGGAAAACACAGTGATGTTGCCGTTCGACCTTTATTTTGATTTGAGACTTTGCCGAATGTAGGCAGTAGGTAGATAAGTCCTGAGACAAGTTTTGCCACTATGAAAAATTATTACGCTGTGACTTCGATATCTAGATAAAACCCACGGACGGCCATAGCAAAACTGCAATGGTTCCTTTTAAATATAGAGCCTTAAAACATCGAAGTGCCTCAACGTTAAACCGATTACGAGCAAAGCGTGGCGGAGATCCGGTTCTCACGTTTCAAGCCTTAAACGGAAAGTCTATTTTATGACCCATTTCATCTCCTCAGGATACAAAAAACTCTCTTAATGCTACATTATTTTAATCATCAAAAACTTCCGTTTACGACTAATAAATTGCGTTAAACAAGCTTAGAAAGGCACCGTAAACCCATTCGCAATAATGCTACTTTGTAAATAAAAATGGCTCAACAGTACCCGATATTATACAGCATGTTTGTGGACCAGAAATCTCTGTAATGTTTCCCACATGTGCCCTTACGTGTATCCCTCACAAGCGATAAACCAAAATGCTCTCTAAAAATGGTTCGCAGTATTGACATAGATAATGTACTGTGGTGCTTTAGTGCGCGGCTTCAGTGCCCAAGGGAGATTTTGTAAGACAAAGACGTGAAAGCAAGCGAAGATTAAGGAAGCGATATGTACTTATAAAGGCGGGAGCGAACTCTAGAAATATCTTAACGGCTAGGCGTCGCTGAGACAGGCGGCGAGATAACCCCCGGGTCTGGGGATAACCGATATATTACTTAAATGAAGATAACGTGATTCATCATACCTACTACGTTCTGTGCAAAAAGTCTCACCTTGGTTTAGGAATTATTTAGGAATTACTTGACATACAAACACGAAGCGCTTAGGATGAAGGTGGAGTTCAAATTAGCTTCTCTTTAATACTTTACAATTTTTCGGCAACTTTGCGAATGGTGCGACGTTTATATGACGTTTACTTACTGCACGCAGTCATGACTTTTCTGATAAATACTTTCGTGTACTCCATAGGCTGCAATTGCATTGCAGTGCATTGGCAAGAGAGAAAGCACAATTTACTTATTTGCTTCATAAATCTAAGTGATGAAATTATTACCTAAAACCGTTTTGTCATGTCTGATTTATGATTAGGTAATTCTCATAAAAATGCGCACGGGATTAGGTAAAACCAATTATAATTTAATCTGGTGTGGTTAAAAAGGTTCGAATTCATGGTATCACGTTAAGCTGGAACCTTTTTGTGAGGGGACACAAAGATGGTTTCCGGTTAAAACATTTCAGCTGTCCCGTGGAAATGATGTAGGCATCTGCTCGGAAATAAAACGCTTCAATTAAAAATGTTAAAACGAGCATGTTACAGTTGATTAATTTTGGTGTACTTATATTATTACCTAGTCTACGTTTTAGCGAAATGACACGCAGGGAATGGAGCTAAAACTCATCCCGCCACCCATAGTTTATATAGTTTATATTAACTACGTCATATTCAGATTAGATATATACAGTCACGCCTCTTTCCCATAGGGGTAGACAAAGACTACTTTGTTCCACTATTCTGATATACATCTTTCACTGTATCCACATTTATCAATCTCTTTATACATGCTCGTCGGTTTCGGGTACTCCTGACCTGCCCTTTTTCAAAATGTCTCCTTTTTAGTCTAGGGACGTCCGTTTAGGCCTTCCCCTCCCAACGCAACCATTCACACTCCCCATACAGATCTGTTTAGTTAGTCTACTTTCATCCATCCTCTCTACGTGACCAAACCAACTAAGCATACTTTTTTCTATCCTGGTCACTATATCTTCTTTCACACCAGCACGTTTCATTATCACACTATTCGTTATTCTGCCCTTCAGTTTCATCCCTTCCATACTTCTTAACGCTCTCATTTCTACTGCATTTGTTCTACTTTCATGCCTCTTTTGCCATACCCAATTATTGCTGCCGTACATTAGTGTTAGAACGAGCACCCCTCTATGAACAGCCAGACGCGCCTTTTTTGACACCTTCTCACTGTTCAGAAAGACGTGCAGCGCTCCATTGACCATGCTTCCTGCATTCAATCTTCTTTCAGTATCACTATTGTGATAGTGTGCTTCCCATCTTTCAGATTAGACGCGTTGAAATAACTGTGGCTAGACCGAAGATTTGGCATCTGTCAAACCATGTCAAAGAATAAGGATCATTACTCCTTTCAATTATGAGTGTCATTAGGTTCTCTCATCTCGCCATGACATATATGAGTATTAGGTGTATTCTTTTGCGTTGCCGTTCTATTACTTTTTCTATATCTATGGCGCTCTTGGCCCGGTGTAGCTGAAGCCGGGCCGCTTCATATAGGAGTGGATTGTTGGAAAACCCAATATAACTATAACTACGAAGCTCGAGGTCCCAGGTTCGATATTGTCGAGTTATGAGTGGATTTAAGTTATTATTATATTTATAGTTAGTGTGCTAAACGTGGCTTTTAGGTCTTGTTACCTTAGGTTCTGTCTACCCCGTAAGGGATAAGGACGTGATTTATGTATGCATGAATTAGTAAGTATGTTTATCTATTGCCTGACACGAAGTACCTACAAACTTTGCTTGATTCGGGACTAGATCCGTTTGTAACAATTGTCGTGATTACTTTCTTTATTTGTTATTTTGTACACAAATAGGTACTATGTTTGTACGCTCTATAACGGTGCACTTAAAAGCCACGACACGATCAGTACCCAAACGTATTATAATCGTAAACAAGTAATTTACACTTAAGGCCATGAAAACGAGATTTGAATTATAACAAACAAGCATAGAACGTGTCGTAGTTATCCAGCAAAACGTCACAATTCTAACAATCCGGCTCACTATAAACATCCCCCGTTTTGTACAAAGCCGGGGACACCATGTGGCATTCTAAAAACAGACCGAAATGCCATCCCTTTAATCCTGGATACAGGGCCGCTTGGAAATACCCTTCACTCATTTGCATAAGTCCTACCCTTTGTAACAACTGTTGCAAGATGGCAACGAAAATGTTAAGATTTTATGGTGATGAGAATTTTTTAAGGCGTAAATATTTATGGAAATAAAGTGAAATACTTCAAACCTACACACTACTGAGAATTATAAAAAAAAATAGCCTAGTTTAATTTACGAGTAGGTAGTTCTATCACAGACCTGAATAGTATATTTGGTTTATTGTTAAACTAGCTGTTGCCCGCAACTCCGTCTGCATAGAATTCATTTATCGCTATCCTGCAGGAATTACGCAATTTTCCGGGATAAAAAGTAGCCTATGTGTTATTCCAGACTATAATCTATCTATGTTCCAAATTTCATCCAGATCTGTCCAGCCATTCTGGCGTGAAAGAGTAACAAACATCCAAACATCCATACTCACAAACTTTCACATTTATAATTTTAGTAGGATATACTAAATTCAGTTTTATTACATAGCTGATACTTCCTGTGGAATGTATAATGATTGTGGTTTGAATGAAACTAACAGATTCAAATTCAAATTTAATGTAATATCGCCATTTTGATCGTATCGATATCATAATAAATTCTAACTTTAACACTACTAGGCTTTTAGTAAAAATTAAACACTATTTGTAGCTGCTATCTGTGATTGATACCACAATACAAAAAAGAACATTAAATGTCACATGTCGAACTCAAATCGCTGCAGTTAAAACTGAACTGAACGGAAACAGCCATTCAGAACTTCGTATTCTTCGACATACATCACACTAGAGTATAGGAAAACGATACAAAAATGGCTACAATTGGCTAAAAAGCGCCGCCACGCCACAAGTTCATCCAATAAATATTCCTAACTGCCGTTTCTTAAGGAAACAAATGCTCGAAAACACAATGACGATATACAATACTGCTTCGAACAAGTGAACCGTGTCCAACATATTCTGTTTGTTGCGAAAATTGTGGGTTACGTGTTTTTCTCGATGCTATTTTATTTCGTGTGTGATGGTTATTTGTTTGGCACATTGACGGTTTGCGTAAGGAAACGGAATCGATACATTTTATTCGGCTATAACGTATTTCCGAAAAATTTAGTTCACAAAAGAGGCTGCGTCATTTTTGTTCTTCGAGTCAGGTTACGACACAAGTTATCTTAAATAGATTAGAAATGAAAATGATCTTGTGGCGATCATTTGTGCGTTTTGTAAGAAGCGATTAAGCGACAAAAAAATTAAACTGACCAAATGAGAGCTACAGATTTCAAAAGAAAAGTTATGGTTCTATGAGAGTTCTTTGTGTCTCTCTGAATCTAAATACATATTTTTATGAAGATCTAACAAATTTTAGTTAATGACGTATACAGTGAAACTTGGTTAAGTGGGACCTGGATAAGTGAGAAACCTCCATAGCTGGAACTCATGCTGTGGTCCCGACACCTTAGCACTGAATTACCTCTGTTAGTGGGACAAAACAAACCTCTATATCTGGGATTCTTGTTTCGATTTTATCGTCATTGTTACCTCTATAACTGAGACATCCAGTGTATTTTACCTCTTTTACTGAGATTATATTTTAAGGAACAATTTTTCTAAATTGTTTCCTTTAAATTTCACTGGCAATAACCTCTGTAACTGAGACAAAATTTTATCACCTCTGTAACTGGCACTACATATTTTAATTTTCGTTTTATTTACTAAATTTAGCTAATTTTGTGCCTCAATGACCTCAGGTTTTTTTTGTTTTGTTGTAATCGGCATCTTTTTGAAAAATGACGAAATTAAGGCCGTAATTATCTTTACGTGCGGTTTTGTACTATTTATATTAAAAAAACTTCTTGATTATTTTTGTGAACTACCTGTTTTATTTACTCATGTAGGTATGTATATGTTTTTACTACACATTATTTTATTTCATTGTCGCACCTCTATAACTATAGTAACCTCTATTTTCACCTCTATTAATGGGACCCTCTGTAAATGAGACAGATATTAATTTATACCTGGCTATCTGAGACACTGGGTATGTGGAATACCTCTTTAAGTGAGACTATTTTGCAGGTCCCTTGAAGTCCCAGTTATCCAGGTTTCACTGTATTACCTTTAATGCAATAGGTTTCGGATGCAATTTTATTTACCTCAAATTTTGAGAAAAGTGTGCTGTTACCAACCATTCGCGTTATACCTAATTCATTCATATTTTTTAAACGTCCATTAACCATTTTTGCAATAAACTATCACTTGAGTTATTTCAATTAAATCCTCACAGTATCATGCCGAAGACGCGATAAATAAATTGAATTAAGTATCTATAATCAAGAAGATACATTCAAAGGCACGCACAAAACACACACGGAAAAAAAAACTTAGCTGTGGTAACTAGGAATTAGTTGGCGCAGCTAAATTCCTTCGAAACTATAGGGACATCGAAGTATTTAGCTATCGTTGCAAAGAGTTTTTCGCTACCGAAACTTGGCTGTGATAGCAAATATTCTTAGTTGTGATCACTTTGAAGTTTGGGAAACTTAGCAGTGACTGCTAATCATATTAGCTAAAATTAGTTGTGGCTGCTAAGTATATTAGCTATATTTAGCAGTGACAGCTAATTTAATTAGCAATATTTAGCGGTAGCTGCAAACAAATTTGCCGTAGCTGCTAATTACTTTAGATGTGACAATCAAAATAATTCGTTGCATCGGCGAAAGTGTTGGCTGTAGCAACTAAGTTAGTTTGATACTCTATCGCATTTCTTTAGCGGTATTCGACAACGAGTTTAGCTGCAGCTACTAAAAGGGTTTGTTACTATAAGAAAGACTTAGTTGTGAGATGTAATCAAGTTAGTTGTAGCTGCTAATTAAGTTTGTTACAGTTACTAAGAGTCTTAGTTGTGGGATGTAATCAGTTTGGCTGTAAGTACAAATTGGGTTTGTTACTGTAACCAAGAGTCATAGTTGTGGGATGTAATCAATTTAGCTGTAGCCTCTAATTGGGTTTGTTACTTTAACTAAGAGTCTTAGTTGTGGGATGTAATCTGTTTAGCTATAAGTGCTAATTGGGTTTGTTACTGTAACTAAGAGTCTTAGTTGTGAGATGTAATCAGGTTAGCTGGAGCTGCTAATTAAGTTTGTTACAGTTACCAAGAGTCTTAGTTGTGGGATGTAATCAATTTGTGGCCCGAGGAAGCGACCGCCACTGCGATACGGCAACCCGTGCACACACCTGCAAAGTCTGATAGACCGGGCCCGTTAACGTCCTAACGAATTAGAAGCAGTAACGTGCACACTAGGCTACTCAGACTCGCTTCCTGTGTCTGTTACAAGATAATCATTCAAAATCATCTCGGGTATATATGGACGCTCGGTCAACCAAACGATAGCGCGATGTAACTTGCGCGCAGCGCCATCTGTTGGCGTATTTCGTAAGCTCAGTTGCTGTTGGCCTTAATACTTATCGTTTCTGTGTCGGCCATACGATACGGCGTTCTATTGCGCGCGGCGCCCTCTAGCGGGTTATCTTATAAATAATGACGTCATGCTACACATGTAATTTGTACGAAACTTTCATTCAATTAGTTATGGCAGTTACATTTGTAACATAAAGGTAACTTCTTGTGCAAAATATCTTTCAAGTTACTGTTCATTGCAAAGTAAATTTGTTGGTGCGACTAAGATTCTTAGCAACATTAGCAAAAAAATATTTAGCAGTTGCAGCAAATAATATTAGCTACAGTTTGTGAATAAGTTAGTCAAAGCTGCAAAAAGTTCTTGACTGCCACACTTAAGTCTGATTTGCTACGACTGCTAATATAATATTGCTGTTCATTGCAAAGTAAATTTGTTGGTGCGACTAAGATTCTTAGCAACATTAGCAAAAAAATATTTAGCAGTTGCAGCAAATAATATTAGCTACAGTTTGTGAATAAGTTAGTCAAAGCTGCAAAAAGTTCTTGGCTGCCACACATAAGTCTGATTTGCTACGACTGCTAATATAATATTGCTGTTCATTGCAAAGTAAATTTGTTGGTGCGGCTAAGATTCTTAGCAACATTAGCAAAAAATTATTTAGCAGATGCAGCAAAGAATATTAGCTACAGTTTGTGAATAAGTTAGTCAAAGCTGCAAAAAGTTCTTGGCTGCCACACTTAAGTCTGATTTGCTACGACTGCTAATATAATATTGCTGCTCATTGCAAAGTAAATTTGTTGGTGCGACTAAGATTCTTAGCAACATTAGCAAAAAAATATTTAGCAGTTGCAGCAAATAATATTAGCTACAGTTTGTGAATAAGTTAGTCAAAGCTGCAAAAAGTTCTTGGCTGCCACACATAAGTCTGATTTGATACGACTGCTAATATAATATTGCTGTTCATTGCAAAGTAAATTTGTTGGTGCGACTAAGATTCTTAGCAACATTAGCGAAGGATATATTAGTAGATGAATCAGAAAAAAATTAGCAGCCGTTGCAAAAATGTTATTAGTGATTGCAAAATGTATTTATCAAACGTATCAAAGATATTATCTGCTGTCTAACACATGTAAAATTAGTAATAGTAACGAAATTTTTATCCACTATAACTAAGAATTATTAACGGTTACAACTAACAGCAATTACTAAATTATTTTGTTGATAAATTAGCTATAGTTGCTAATCAATTAGTACTGTTAGCAAATTATTTGAAATTCGTTTAGCTAAATATCGTTATCAGTGGTAGCTAACTGGTTTTAGTTGCTATAGACATGGCCTTGTTACAGTTGCAAACAAATTGTATGCCACAGCAAATAAAATTTCAGCAAAGGGAGCTTAGCTATCACGGCTAATTCATTTCTCTCCGTGCATTATCCTCTTCCGATATCGTTATAGGTCAAGTTAATGTGATCTTATGTTGTCCGTACTGAGGAGCTTCCGACGCAAATTATAGGCATACTTAGAGGGCTTGCGGTTGCCAGTAGAGAGAGATAGATATATTATAGTCGTGGACTTGTAAAAGTTGGTTTATACGGCAGACATTCTAAATTTTTAAATTAATAACCACTATTCTAAAGATCGCAAGGCAATTTTTGTATCCGAATAGTTATGTTAAAAACGAGGCAACTCTTGCATACTGGGTGATGAGCTTTTAATATTAAAAAATAGCAATAGTAGTTTTTATTGTAAATACATACATATATCACGTCTTTATCCCTAACACTAGACAGAGCGTAAGGCAATAAAAACTCAAGGCCACGTTTAGCATGATTAAGGGCGTATAGGTGGAAAGGGGAATCAAAATAGTGATGAGTTGCTAGCCGCAAATAATGATTGTAAATAATTGTTGATAAATTATTAAAAATGATATTTTACCTGAAGTCTTGATTTTGAAGGTGATAATATGACGTTGTCCATTTTTTTTCTTGCTAATTCTGCTGCCAAGCGCGCCTTCTGTTTTTCGGCTAGTAGAGTAAAACAGTTGGAGAAATTACTGATAATTGAGGTAAATTAGTCCTCAAGGCTGGCAACATTTATACGTTACAATTCTCCAAAGTATCACACTTCCGTTTACCACAACTTTATAATTTGAAATTACGTCAGAAATATTGTTAAAGATCTAGTAATATGAAATTGTACGCATGTATGAACAATTTGCCCAGTTAGATTAAGGTTGAAAGATAGAACTGAAGTTATTATTGTCAGACAGACTTCAAGGCAGTGTCTAGTTGTAGATAACTAGAGCAGAACACAATTTCGGAACTCTAAAATAAATCCATAGCAAAAATATTCATAACAAAGTTTTTAAAGTGTTCGGAAATTCTTACGGCCAATAATTTTCCATCCAGCTTTGCGTGGTCAAAGAAACAGTAATGACCGTAAGGCTTCTGAGATGTTTGGTCATGTGTACTAATTAGGTATACCCTTATTTAGATTTCAGGCTTCAATTCCTGAGGTAAGTCTGCCTAACGACGGTAAACTTGGCTTGTAACTAATTTGCTTAAAATAAAGCACGGACCGTGAAGTATCTAGTCGACCAAGGAATTTCTCCACTACCCTCAGGTTTATTATTTTTGGACAGTTTAAAACATTAATGGTTACGATAGCTACCAATAGCTACAAGCCAGTTTTTGACTTCCATCTTGTTTTATTTAAAGTAACTACTATATTTAAAATCATATTGACTGTAAAATTACAAAGTTTACTCAGATGTGTCTCTAAAAAGTATTTCAATTACAATAAATGGTTCAAAAAGTTAAAATTAACCACGACTTGCCATAAAAATTGAACCATCAACCCAATAAAATAATCCTTAATACTATAAGTCAATTATTAACAAAATATAAAGCCAGTTCCCTACGGTTGGTAAACATGTACCGACTTTATGTATTATTTATGACTCGTTTGCTGTTACAGCGAATGTACGCTCCATTAGATATTGGGCATTAATCTCATTACTGAGCAAAGATAATCAACTGGGCTAAGCAGAAAATAAGCATAATGAATTATGTTCCCAACATCTATAATGATAAAGTTGTTTTTCCCTCCAAAAACGAGACGTAGAGCGATATATTAAACAGGCATTGATGAAACGGTCTTCGGCAATCCATAATTCTGGAATTATTAACGCTCCACTTGTTCTCCACAACATTTGGAGTTGCTACAAGTTTTTGATGAGGTTCTCTTATTAGGTTTTTTCTTTTCAAAAACATCTGACTAGTGACTAAAGCGTAAAGGAAGTGCCTCAAAGTGAAGTACTCGTAAGGCCTCAAATAATCAGAGTCGCGGGGATTTAGGTCTTTCCTGTTTTTATTGTAATTTAACTAAGGAGATTACTTTATTTTACTAAGGTATAAGGAAAGTAAGGAAATTACTTTATCATACTTTTGCATTTACTTATTCATACCTATACATACTTACAAAGGCGACTAGACGGCAGTTCATACTTGTCATTAAAAGCCTTCCCTCCTTATTTTAATAAACCAAAGACGTGCTTAACTCAAAACTTGGCAAGGAAACTTCACCGATGAGAAATGTCGGATCTATTTTTACCCGTCATCCGTATAATTTGGATCGTGTGGCCGGCCGATTGCGCATCGGGCAGATTATAATAAAGTTAGAAGAGTCTGAAGGGCCATTAATTTTATAAATTTTCATAGGTATTTGAGGGGTAACATGATTTAGCCATTTGCGGGATGGCTTTATCTTTTTGGAGTACACGGACTTAAGTCAGTGTTGTTCTTTTTATTTCTTTTAATGCACAGAGTGGAAAAAAGGAGCAATTGGGTCATGCGACGGTAGGTGATGAGAGATGAAATGTGGAGGGATGAGAGTTTTAGGAATTAACACCCGTCGGGATTCTGTAAGAATCTATAATTATGGTAAGAATATATCGCAAAGTAAAAATAAAAAACGGGATTTAAAACAAATATTTTACAAAAGGCGTATCAGGGATTTGGGCGGGTGCAGAGTAGTTTGCTAAGTGGAGAGGCCGGCCAAAGCGGTATTTAGGGAATTTGCATCCCAATAGTATTGGACTCGATCCTAACGAAGAAACTTCTATAATCTAGAGATTACAGTCGTTTGCTTGCTTTAGTAGTAGTTAACTAGTATTTGTAAACTTTATTAATGGAAGCAAAAATAGGAGACACTTAACAATTTAGTTACTAAAAAAAGTATATTCCATCAAATTTCCGATAAAAAAAACCTTTATGCGAAGAAAGTTTTCAGATTGACTTCTTTAAACTTTTTTTCGTATGCTAGGCAATTGCAATTTTATTCGCATTCATAATCGATTATTTTGTCCTATTTTAGGACACAAGTTATTAATTGTGAGCTAAATATTTTATTTGGTGTTTGATGTCATGATGATATTATCGTTACGTGTTGACCTCAATCTGCTTAGGTCAAACGTCAAGCCTAAATACGATACGGATTTACTGAACTAAAGCCAATCTGTTATTGAATTATGAAAATCTGGGATGATCCCGGTCATAGGATATGTTTTAAAATCCGTATTTCAAGCGCGGAAAAAATTTGCATGCCAGTGGATTTTGTTTAGTTTAGTTGAAAATACGTACTACACACAATAGGTACGTATGTCATAGAAATGAAGAAAGTTATTAAATTTGTACGAAAGCCTCAATGCGCGACTCGCACTTGACTGGCCTTTTATATATTTAATTTACCAAACATGTAAATCCTTTCAAACCTCTTACATAAACCGCAAAATCTCCTAGCATTACCCAGAACCTAGAAAGTTACAAGACCTAACAATTAGTAACAGTCTCGTTTGCTAAAGTACTCCATCAAAATAAAACTTAGCCAAACGTTTTATTTAAATGAACAAAGTTTGAAAGTAAATTTTCTTGTAACGGACGAATTCCGGTATGAACCGGAATGAACTGGAATGTTCTCGAATATACCAGAACGCGCCTCATCTGCGGCTGGTGAGAAACTAATGTTTCGCATTAATAAGCAGGGTTTCCACTGCAGTACGGGAACAATTAATTTGTGTCTCAGACGGTTAGTGAGACAAGAACTATCAGTTAGAACGGTTTAAGGGTGACATACGGCTGACTGTTGATGTTTCGCTTTACGGCATTAGGCGATGAGTAGGCACAACGTCTTCAAGAAAATCAATAATTATTCAGATACTACTTCCAGAACAGTAGTATAAGATCTGGAACAATTTCTTTATATGTATAAAGCGCAAAGGTGTAGTAGCGGCGTAACAAAGTAAAATGTTTTTGTTCTTTGAAATGGACTTCCGCAAAGTAACGCTCGGTTCATTCAATTAGTACAGGTATGGCCCATTAAAAACAACAGAAAGTGATTGATTGATATAGGTACTGCTATTAAAACTGCCTAAGTATATACCGGCCTCATTTGGCCGCTCCCAGAGGTCCGTAATTACCTACTTTTTATTTTGTTTGAGCAATATCTATATAAATAAAAATGAATCAACGAAATGTATGTACGCGCATAACTTCCGGATGACTGCACCAAATTTGACAATTATTTTTTATTGTGTTCTTTATTGCCAGGACAAGGTTTGTACCTATTTAGTAAATGTTTGAAAAAATAAGTTTCGCAGCGGGGGCTTAGCCCCGGGCAACAGCCTAGTAAGTAATAAAATGCAAAGTACTTTTGCATTATAATAAAATTTTCTTAGCTGTAACTTAAAAATAAAACTGATATGCACAAGATTACTGCGCAATTACACCTGTGCATATTTTATTGTACCTACCTGTTTACTCGTTAAATAATAACTGGTATATTCCGTTTTATTATTCTTTGCCATGCCATTGCAATTTTAATGCACAAGCTGCACGGAATTACAAGGTAATAGGGTATAACCTGACTTAATATGATAATAAAAACAGCCAAATAAACATGTACAGCTATGGCATAGTAATTCGTAATAATTAAACTCATTAATATTTTGGCATTTGACGGAGCTCGTATTTATAATGAACTGAAGTTGTTAAGAAGTAATTTACGTGCACTGCATTTCCGCAACTAAAACAATTGAGAGCTGGGGCCTTACCACGGTTCGCTCGCTGTCAGAGTCATACTAAAAATGCCAGCTAAAACCTAAAGTGAGTCGGAATTGAATCGAATTAGGACGTCATGGCAAGGCCCCAGGGCTGAGGTACTAAGCGGTTTTTATCACTGCAGTTTATTATTTTCTTCGATTATTAAGACGACTACTGTGAAATTACATTTTCGTACATAAAGTTCAATTTCATTTTAAAAGGCTCTAAGTGGCATAATCAGTACGTGAAGACGGATTATGATGTCGTTCAAGGTGAAGTTATAAATTGTTAGTGTTTGAAGATCTTAAAACGAACATACTTAAGGATTGAACTATTTGTCATAAAGAACTACGAAATTGTGCATTTTAAAACATGATTAGATACTAAATACTAGCCCTTCAATAAACCTATTAAAATCCACCTATACGATATTTCCGAAGAACGCCTCAAAAACATCCCAACGAAGCTGGCAAGTTATAGTTAATAATAAAAAGGAATTAAATAGATAAGAGGCTTAGATAACTCGTAAATTAACGTCACAGCTCGAGAAATTGTACTAAAACCTCAGGAAGAGGGGGACTGGAATTTAAAATGGTTCATTTTTTCCGCCCTATCATTTGTCACGTCACAGTTGCAGCGGGGGTGTCCTGTGGCCGCCTTTTTTGCTCCCGATCATTATCAGCGCTTATTTACTCATTAATTTATCAGTGTCAGCCAGATTAGCTTGTTTCCTGGAGGGATCGAGGGCCCTCAAGATTGCTAATGTTGTTATTTAAAAATTTGGGGAGAAAAACTCGTTACAAACAAAACGTTTAAAAACAAAACGTGGTTTCTCTGTGTCATTTATTTCGATGAAATTTACTTATAAATGTTATGACAATTTTGAAACTAAATTAAGCAAATATTGTGTTATTGGGCACTAGGCAACGGGTAAACACATAGTAAACATCCAAGGCTCAAGAACAAACATTTGTACTTATTCGTTTTCTCAGCACTAGTCTCGTCAATAAAAGGTTTCTTTTTTTATGCCTGTAAGTACCCATTGGTCAGAGCAAACTCTTTTGATATAGATCTAGTCAAAGATACGAAAGTACTTAAACGAGAAAAAACAGGCATTGAAAAAATTAAGCTAGAATATTACTAATCTATGTATCGTTTCGTGAGTCATAGACGGTTCTGGCTGAAAATCAGTGCTGCAGGTGTCTAACACCTCAGCGTAATGCTGAGCTTCACTTTTGCGAAGACACACAACGCTCATGATCTATTTTTCATGTCTTGATTATTTTCTATAAAATTGTGTATATTCTCTTATATTTGTGTGTCTTGCAAAAAGGAATAAATGTCCTCTTTCTTTCTTTCTAATTCTCAAAAACGAATAGCTGTAGTTGAGAAATTTTTCAATAACGTTGAATTACGGCGGAAAACATATTGACCGTAACCACTAGATCCGAGCGCTTCACACAACAGTCGGGTTTCACGTTTCACCGTACTATTATCTGCATCGCTTATAAAATAGAATTGCAAATTTCAACCCTTTGTAAGCGCTTTGCATTTGGAACACAAATTCGCTTTTACGCTCATTTGCATGTTGCGATGTCGCAGTTGCGGTGACTTCCGAAATGTTGCAGCAATAATTGTGCGCTGCACTCTGGTTATTAATATCATCTGGGAACCCTAATTTGAACCACATAATGCGGCTGTTGAAGCCAGGAAAAATAATGTGTTGATGAGCGAACGCTGAGATGCCTTTAAATTTTTAAATACTCAATACACTACTCTTAATGTCTATACAAAAAATGTTCAAAATAACTGATCAATAATTGCGAGTTGGAAGTCGGATTCGAGCAATGAAGGTCCTTTACATACCGAATCGTGCGCGTGTGTAGTGTAGGCACAATCCGCACAATGTTAAGGAAATTTAAGATCTTAAAAAAAAACATTTTTCGTTTTTTCTTGTAATATTTTTGGACTTCATAGTTTTTAATTCATTGTATTTTGTAAAACAAGATAATTAAGACGACTTTTTTATCATAATGCGTATTTTTTAAATTTGTCTATAAATCTGAATTGTTACTATTTTGAAGTTTTTCTGAGGTATAACTTCCATATTGTAAGACGTGTGATATGGATAACACTCAGTTAATTGTGAGTCGAAATTGAATCTCATTAAGACGTCATGGTAAGGCCCCCGAATATGACACAAATAAGCAAATATTGCGTAAGATTTATGTGAGCAATAAATACATTTCTCATGATAAATGATACATATCTTGTCAATTTTATTTGACGTGATAACGTCTTATAAATCGATGAACGCCGGCTGCACCCACGAAAAAGCACGATTCATTGCGTTACGTTCCGCGTGCAAGCGAGAGCGCGGAACAAGCGATAGAGAGGCACGATCTTCTCGCGTGACGACAGAGCTAGCAGTTCGAATACGTTTCTTTACGACGTTATCACGTAAAACTATCATTCGTAAACCGACTTTGCAGACGATCGGTTTATTTAAATAAAGTTTATAAATACCACTGTCAGTGAAAATTTCGTTACAAAAGCTAAATTTATATCAAACTTTAACACTGTTGGCACTTAAGTTTACACAAATCTAAATGGTAGGTGTAGACAAGAAGAAAAAAATTTTAGCCGTTAGCCGACGTTTAGTTTTAATTATGTACGTTACAATAAAAATTGCAACTGTATTTTATTGCGGAACGACTTTAAAAATTCAAATCAAATCTTGACCTTTTAAATAAATTTTAATAAATACTGTACCCGAATCCCGCATGCAAAATTATTTCTATATTCAGGCTATACCCATTCACCCCTCTAAGCGTTAAGTGTGATCCTATTTCTGCCCTAAATCAAACTAAGTGCACCACCGGCATACGCCATAAATCAGACTATACTGCAAATACGATATTAAATTTCTTTATCTAGGCACAATCTAGCTGGCATAACAGGTGCGCAGTATATTTATGGTACCCACACGTGGCGCAAAAGGTTGAATGTATTGCCCTACTTACTAAGGTCGATGGTGTTTTCACACATGTCATCTGTACTGCGCTCAGAAGGTTACATGAGGCTTGTGCGTTGCTAGTTTGATTTTCTTTTGTTTCCTTTTGTGCCGTTGGCAGTTTTATGTAGGGGTTAGCGGACATGGGAGACTTGGAGTATTGTAAGTATTTGTGGCAGGGTCAGATTTCGTGTGTAATATTTGTTGGAGTTTTGATATTTTGCGTACTTTGATTTATGTTTATTATGTTTTATTATTTCTAACTTTATCAGAATAGTATTTCTAGCGGGTAGTACTTTGGTTAGTGTTTGTTCTAATAGTTAGTGGTTTACATGACTATTTTAATAAAATTAGCAAAGTTTCTCAAATTATCGCTATTTGACCAGAAAATTTGTAACTTAAATAAAGTCTGGGTGGCATTCATATGTTTTATAAATAGCAATATTTATACGTATAATGTAAGTGGCGGTTTGGATCGGATTACAAGCTCTAAATAGAAATCGATTAGCTTAGTTCAATTAAAAGGTCAGCAAACTAATTTAACATTGTAAACAAGTGACAAATTGATTTAAACCTTTAATCATGAGAGTCATCAGTTATCAAGCATTGTACCTTATCGTTTACATAATTAATGCAGGGCGATATTACCGAGTATTCGGTTCGAACGATACGGTAATTGGCCTCAATTAGTTTAATATTTCAGAATCACATCGTTGATTAATCCTGTGATATTTGAAAATCAGAAATCAATGCAGGTGTTATATGAAATCTAATCAACAAATATTAAAATGATCGACTTGTAATAACCAGTTTAATTACTTGTACAGTCAAGTGTAAGAATATGTATGTATGCTGCTATGGGTGGTGTAGGGGTATATAGCACGCGTCACGGAATGACGAGGATCCGGGTTCGATTCCCGGCCATAGCTTTACTTTCGGATTTTTCTATGTGTTCTAATTATCACTGACATTTAGAAATTTAATATGTATGTAGTCAAAGTTTCAAAAATACCACATGCTCTTACATCGGCGTAATAAGGTCGTGAGACATGTTTGTGAGAATTTCGTATCGATACTTATTTTTGCACTTGACCGTATACCATAAAAACAGTGAACTTTGAAAAAAGTTGATTACATAAGATAAGATAATTGAATGTGTAATTGTATTTTTACAGTCGAAGTCACGATGAATTTTTGATAAAATTGAGCCTTTAGGTTGAGCCTTAAAATAATATTAATTTAAGTAGACCAATAACATCAGTCTTTATAGCTAGTTAATTTCATACTAATTGATGTTAATCCTATACAAGGTCATTCATAGATGCCGAGACGATGGTTTCTAGTGTATCTGTTACCTCTTTGAGAGGGCATTCTAGTCATCTGAACGTACGAAACCCTTTTTATCCCTGTCTACCCCGTAAGCGTAAGGGATAAAGACATGATTTATGTATATATGTATTTGTAAATAGTTTGCATTTGTGCGCATTTTACATGTGTCTACTATAGCTTAATGTGCTGCCAGTCGTTAGAAGGTTAACTGGAAGAAATGTCTTATAGTAATAAGTTCGTATCGACGTCTGTTTTGTCTTGTACTGATTGTTATTTTTATGTGTTTTATGTACTATAAAGAGTTTTCTATACATATTTATATACATACAATTATCGATATCAATCAAATAGATTACTTGAGTTTAGTTTTAAAGTAAGTTCAATGATTTAGTTTAGCATTAAAAGTATTGACTTGCATGATTTGTTGATATAACTCGTCAAGCCGCCTGACAAGGCAAAAGCCCAGAGTAAAAATATATCAATATTATCGAAAGCAAATGGAGATGGCCATTCCTTTTGACCTAAATTCGGTAGGTGGAAACCTCGTCAAAATAGCCTATTAGGATATAATAATAATAAATAATATCTTGGGACAATTGACACCAATTGACCTAGCCCCAAACTAAGCAAAGCTTGTAATATGGGCACTAGACAACGGATAAACATACTTATATAGATAAATACATATTAAACATCCAAGACTCGAGAACAAACATTTGTATTTTTCATACAAATATCTGCCCCGACCGGGGATCGAACTCGGGACCTCAAGCTTCATAGTCATGTTTTCTAACCACTGGGCCATCCGGTCGTCGGTCTTACTGAAAGGACATTGTTTAATACATTTAGTATTTGGTTCAAAGGATCATACATAGAATTTACTGTATGTAGATATAGAAGTTCTATTTTGATGGCGCAGCAATCTAATTTGAAAACATTCAATATTATTGTAACTGAATTCTCAAACGCCAAAAACTTTATTGTTGAACGACCTCAAATTACCTATAATTTTAACATTATAAACCCACTTTTAAGTAAAATGTCTATAATTACGCGGAAAAACACACACATAAGGTAGCATAGGGGGATATAGGTGGGGATATAGGTGGTAAGGGGAATCAAAATAGTGATGGGTTGCTAGCCGCACCGCCTATAACATGATTCCTAAGATATTCGCCCATTCCCTGGGTGGGTTTTTACCACCTGCGCGACAAGAGAAGCAACTGGTACCTTCTATGTTTTTTCTTTACTCTCAGACCAGCGCGGAAGAAAATATTGAATTATTAAATATAAAACTTTGGCACTCGCGATACAGGCCCAGAGTCTAGTGCGAAGGCCGCTGTTTCACTTACCTCGTAAAATATCATTCTACCTATCTCACACTTTGCATCTTCTGTGGTGAAATAAAGTTTATCTTATTATTATTACTAATTATTCTTATTTACAATTACAAATAACCTATTATTTTTGTTACAGGTACCAAAATAATCGTTGGAATTCCATCAAAATGTTGTGACAAACAAAGGGCCCACATGAGAAGGAGGAGCTCACGAAAATGTGTCTCTTAAAGAATTTCCAAGATGTATTCAATAATAGAACCTTCCTATTCATAATAGTACTATTATCGTTAAAGCTGTGTAGTCCCCAAGATCTAAACGAAGAATTCGTGAATGACGACAGCATAGACACTATTTCAGACATTATGGTTGTGCCGGTAAAAAAGGTTAAGTTTCCTAGAAACGCTCAGAACCCCTGTAGGCTGAGCGAACTCCTTTGTGATACAGGACAGTGTATATCACTGGACAAGTTTTGTAACGGCGAGGACGACTGTGGAGACAAGAGCGATGAACCCAAGTCTTGTTCACGTAAGTATTTACCTACTCATATACCGTCAGCACGTAAGACAAATGTTTATAGGGAAGAAGTCTGTATATTACCTGTTTGCTGCTGCTCGAATGACAAAATTGTGACAGTGCTGAGGCACTGAACCAAAGTCACGAACGCGCTTAACTGCCTTGCCGGTAGTGGATGACATTGTGCTAAAGATATTTCAGAAAAACAACTCCAAGGAATATGAGAAAAGTTAACATGCACTCCGCTTTTATTATGCTTGCTTGGTAATGCTAATTTGGGAAAGGGCAGAACGAATTCTTATAATCGAATTCCAAGAAGAAAATATATTGTCATTAAAATTTTAGAAACCACGGGAGTTTGTAATTGTGTTGTGCAGACACATCATTCAAACAGTTGACGCTTGGCGACAAAAATTCGCATAGTAACAAGGTCACGTGACTGCTAGTAACAGATAGAAAAATTGGAAGGCTTACCCACCTGCTATGGGTGTACGCGTCACGGAATGAAGAGGATCCGGGTTCGATTCCCGGCCATAGCTTTACTTTTCGGATTTTTCTGTGTTCTAATTTTCAGTGTCGTTTTTTAGAAACCATTTAATATTAGTCACTTTCCTGTGAGTCAAGTGAAGACATTAGCGAAGTTATGCAATTGAATATAAGTATGAATTTTTAAACAGTTATTGTAATATAGAATAGAAACCATGTTCCTTTGATGAGTACCTATATCATCTCATTATGTATACAAAAACATCGGGTTTGTAATACATATACATACAGTATACATATACATATAGTATACTTTCAAGGCAATATCATAATATTCCTTCATGAAATTGAAAAATCAGAATGTTACGACTGGTATAAACGAAAACTATGTTTATTTTCAATGGAAATGCCATCTTATTGGTTTGAAAGGTCCTTCAAACTTATTTCAACGTGCTCTTTTCTTGGTTGCTCCACAAATGTGAAGAGATTACTTTTAAAGTTAAAGGTTCATTCGAAAAAAGGTTGGATATGAAGTATTCTTCATTTCGTCCCTGAATTTTATTTAACGTAAAAACTCTTAATCCGTACCTTGTTGGAATTATATTTTATTTTCTGAAATATGCTCGTATGTGATAGGATACTTTTACAGAGGTCGAAACGCTAGTAGAACTTACTTACGAGTATAAACTACCGACTACTGAAATATCATCTAGTTCATTTACTTATCGACTTGGATGTGCACTTGAATCATCGCTTAAGTTGCGTGTGGTAGGATCCTGTAAAAAGTCCATCCAGATTGCTGCCACCTTACTGGCTAAATCTACCGCCAAGCAGCAGTCCTTGCACTATTGTTTTCCGGTGTTGAGAGTGAGACACCCAGATAAGTTACTGGCGCATGAGCTATTCTATTTTATCTCTTAAGGCTGGTAGTAAATTTATTTACCTACTACTACCACCTTCTGGTGTTATCGATGTCTATAGACGGTGATGCTACCTTACCATCAGGTGACGCATTAGCTCGATTTCCACCCAGTTTGTCAAAAAAAAAACAACAAACACTCTAAGCACTACAGCAGTGGAACGCGCATACATACATACATATATCACGTCTTTATCCCTTACGGGGTAGACAGAGCCTAAGGTAACAAATCCTATGGCCACGTTTAGCATAATTAAGGGCGTATAGCTGGAAAGGGAAATTACAATCACAATGAGACCACAATCACTGGAGATCACAATGGTAGGTTTTCTTCGTTTGCGTCGAATTAGTAGATTTTTTTGCACTGGGCCATTGACGTACAATAAACAACTAGACTCCCAATCACGCTCAAAAACTGTCCGAAGCAAAAGTCTGCACGACGCGTCTATTGTGCAGAGTTTTTGTTCAGTTGTGTTTCGACCGCGCTTTGATAACAATGTATATGTCTCTTTCGCACCGCAATCTTACTATTGAGAACAAAAGAGACAGGCAGGTTTCCAGCGCGTGGCGTCGTGTCATTACTTCTCACGATCCTACGCCATTGATATTAAACATTACTGCCACGAAATAAGGTGTCAATTTGAACGAATATGTTAATGTTATCTGTCTAAGTCGATGTGTTGACACACACAACACATAGACAAAGCAACTCGGACGTTTCTTGAGGAACCTTTGTTAGCGACTGAGAGTCTAGTTGTTTATTGTAAGTCAATGCACTGGGCACAGGATTTTGCTCCCTTCTTCCTCAAATAGACTAATAAAATGCCTAAAAAAAAGTAAATGGCAAACATTCAATTAAAGCACAAATTGTATTACCCACAGTGTATCTCACCTTCGTAGAAAATGTCACCCTCCCTTTTCACCTCCTTAAAGGATGATTTCCACCTGTCTTTCCCTGGATACAAAAACACATCCATACCTTTTTTTTGTAATTCGGGTAAGTGGTTTAAGCGTGAAGAGGTAACAGAAAGACTTTCACATTTATATATATATATATATTTTTTTTTATATGAATAGGAAGGCAAACGAGCAAGTGGGTCACCTGATGGTAAGTGATCACCACTGCCCATAGACACCCGCAACCCCGGAGGGATTGCAGATGCGTTGCCAACCTAGAGGATTAAGATGAAATGCCTCTTGTGCCCGTAATTTCCCCGGCTGTCTTACTCTCCACACCGGAACACAGCAGTGCAAGCACTGCTACTTAGCGGTAGGATTAGCGAGTAAGATGGTAATATTAGTGTGGATTGCGCCTCCTATTTTCGGCGGATGGTTATAATGGTCTGGGGACTTGAGTTGTGGCAGGCGAGTGGCTGTGTCAGCGACGGACTGAGTTGGCTCCCTTAGCCTTTTGTGTATTATGTGCCTCAAGTAAGAATAGAAATGCGGTCGAGGCAAATTCTGAGCGGCGACATTTTCATACGCTAGCGATATCTGCTTGGATTGATTTGAACGATGTCATGTGTTATTCATGACTTCTGTAACTATTAGTATGTTATTATTATAATATAGCGCTCATTTATTTTTGTAATTGTAATATTTGTTACACGACCCAAGCAAATTGTATTTCATCGTGACCTAATTACTGTTTGTGATTCTTCCATGCTGGTCTGGGAGTAAAGAAAAACATAGAATTAACCAGTTGCTTCTGTAAAAGCCCATCGAGGGAATGGGCGAAAGTCTTAGGAATCATGTCATAGACGATGCGGCTAGCAACCCATTACTATTTTGATTTCCCTTTCCACCTATATGTTTTGCTACCTTAGGCTCGGTCTACCCCGTAAGGGATAGAGGCGTGATATATGTATGTATGTATGTACTAATTACTGTTAACTTTTTTGTAGAAACAGGATGGTTTGTATCGGACAGGCAGTTCTAATTGAAGCGTAATCCTCATGTTTTTAACCGTTGTAAATTTCTAAAACTCCCAAAATATCTCAATAGGTAACAATGGTTTTAGTAGATTTAGTGAATAAAGCTATTGAAGTAATATAAATATGCATATGCAGACGCAGTGAATAATCCTTTCCCATGTGAAGATACGATTACTTCCGAATGCTGCCGACGTGTCTATGAGTCTGTCTGAAGTAGAATGACAAATACCATCCAAAAGCGAACATTTCTGTGATTATACGATGGGAAACAATTTTGCACATCTTGTACTTCATAATTATTATTAAACTGATTTTATTTGTTCACTTTTATAAGGTTTACTGTTTTTGAAATAATACTGTGAACATTCGCAAAAGTTATGCACAAAGACGGCCAAAACAAATTATTGTTTATATTTATGCGTTTACCTACTATTTCGGTAATTTCTACAATATACGTAATTACGTATGCATTGCGAGATTAGACTCGACTGTTAAAATTTAAACGGGCATCGTAGACAGGCTAAAGAGAATTTTGGAAACCTGTAAAAAATCGGGCTTCCTTACAATCGTAGTTCTGTTCCTATTTACCACTAGATGCTGTTGATTTTGACTTGTGCTTAATGATTTCCATCGCCTGCTATGCAAATTGTTAAAATTCATCTCCTTAGATAAATACATTTTAAGGAAAAATTAATACCAATTAAACAAGTCCCAAACTAAGCAAAGATTTAAGTGTAAAACGTATTTTAGAAAAATGCAAGACTCGAGAACAAACATTCGTATTTCACGTACTCTAACCCGGCTCAAACCTGAAATCTCAAGCTTCGTAGTCAGAATTTCTACCCAATTGCCTATCCGGCCGTCAAAATATCAGTACCTAAACCTGAAAAGTATTCCAGGGTTTATTACGATAACATTTCAATCTATTACTAAATTCTAGACGTTTCATTAATCCGGCATGCGGCAATTCACCAGAAGATTCTCGAAGCCCATTCCCGGCCTACTTCGTTATAAGTTATCGCAGGGTGCGTGCACTCCGTAACTTCCCTACGTTTCAGCACTTCCGTTGTACTAATAAACTCTCAAATACGAGGCCGGTATAATCGCCAGCCGTCCCTTCTGCTCTCGTAAAATACGTTTTTACGCTAGAAATATCCGGAACGATAATTGTCTTACACAAAAGACCTCGAGATGTCCTCACAAAGGGGATTGAAAGAACTAGATTACTGTTTCCATGATGCCACGTCTCGGGGGAGCCGGTTGCCACGTCAACGGGCCTTGATGGAAGCTTTACTATAGATGAATTTCGGCCATTTGTATTACGTGCGTTGTTTCACAGAGTTTGATAGCTAAACGACAAGTTAACACTTGTTTGTCGTAGTAATCTTATTGAAAGGAATTTGTGTCTTGATTTCAAATTAAATAAATAAATGCTCTTTACCTTAATAAGCTATAGTTATAGTTGGGAAAACATATGTTCAGAAGTGGCACGAAATGGCTAACTAATAGCGACGTTGACAGGCTTTGTAGTTTAATTTCTCCACTGAGGTATATCTCGAATTAGCTTCATCGATATGTCCTTCCGTATTGACCTTTGATCAAAACTAATGAAGGACTTGGATTCCATGATCTTGAAATATTCATAACACGTCACTCTCTCTATTGCAACGAGCTAGTGCATATATGTTTTTTACCTCTTCGTCCATTAAGCAATTTTACTACTGATTGTACCACAAATGTGCGCAAAATAATAACAAATGCCAGTTACTTATATTGTAATGTCCTAGAAATAACTCAGTACATTATACAGGGTTCTTGGTATCACGTGATAGCCTCGAGATCTCCTGGGAATAATGGCCTAGTCCATCTAATTATGAAAGGAAGCCTGTGCCCAGTCCTGTGAAGTATACAGACTATGTATTACTAGCGAAGTAAATTGTGTTTACACTGGAGATGGTTGCTCGTGTTAGTTTGTTATGTGCTTTATAAAGAAAAAAAGTAAGAAATCCAAAGCATTTTGCCGCCTTGATATCTTTTTATACAAAGTGTCACTACGCTAGAAGATTACTGACGAATCGGCGGATAAAACATTTGCCAGATATTTGTTCCATCAGTTATCAAATTAACATTATGTTCTAATAACTTAATAGCTTAGTAGAAAATAAAAGTTGGGTAAATACAATTAAACGAACCATAACGTTTCGTCAATTCATATAGGTACTGCGTGATCTGAAATGTTTATGTTATGAGTCACAGCAAATAAAAGAAATAATGAAATCTAGAAAATATCAAATTTTGACATTCGTATCACCGAATGCTTCTATTTACCTCCCGGTGAACAGAAAAAATGAAACAAAGAACTATCACTGTCGCGCTTACGTAACACGGTTGATTTGGCTTGAGCAATTTTTATTCACTCGAATTTCCTATCAAACAAGCAACAAATTTTGCGAAAGAAAATAATATTGAATATGAATCGAGAGAAAAACAATTTATTTTCTAGAATACATTACAACCAAGTCCCTATGGGTGAGATGAATAATCCAATGCTAGCTCGGCGTATGTCCAGCAGAAGGACGTGCTATTCTGAAGATAAATATTGCTAACTAAATCAAAATAATAACTTTTAGCTCAATCATATTTAGGTGAAAATATTGTCTCAAAGAAAAGCGATTTCGGATCTTTATTTGCTTTGCTTAAAAAAATAAGTGAAGGAAATCCTTAGACCGTTTTTGTTAGACATTTTGTTATGTCAACTCTATAAGGCTTCAGTTTTGAATGTTAATACGAGGTCACATCCATCTAGTTTATTCCTATAGTGGCTTCAATTCAAATACTGGATGGGCAGCTATTTTGTTTTTAAATCCCGTTTTCAGGTGGCATGGCATAGTTCAAATTGTGTAAAAACAGGAAGTGTCATGCCCCGACCGAGCGGCCGGGCATTGATTTTAATTTTGCCTGTGTCAATAAATTTTATTGATGACTTTTTTGTGCAATCAGGCAATTTTGTTCGGTCAATCTGACTGAAACTAAAATTAGTTTTTGGCACTATTCTTTGAGCGCAATGTTTTTAAAATTGGCAAACGTAGATTAAATAAATTCACGCCTGATTTCCTAAGACAAAAAAAATTAACGAATGATGAAGTTATTTTGAGTAATTTAAATTAAATATTTGATGAAGTATAATGTGTTTAGTGTAAAATGATTACTTCATGTAACATATTTTGAAGAGTTACGAAACGAGAAACGAAAAAAGCAATGCCAATATGACTAGCACTTCTTTATTCGTATCTTATGTTATTAAATAAATGAAAGTCAAAACATGTCGACGTAGCAGTATAATTTCAGATAACGACACAATATTTGTACACGTTCGCTCCACTTAGCAAGTCAAGCATACAATAAAACCTCCTTTAATTACAGCGATGCCTGAAAACGAGCTTTCGCTTTTATCGCTCCGCTAAGGTGGTCATTAACCCGAAATATAGCTACAATTAACAAAAAAACCCGCGCTCCCTTTAATAAGGTGTTAAGTTTACCGTGGCGGTGTTTACAAAATGGACTGTCATTAGTCACGAACATTTACTCTACCTGGATTTATGGGTGCCTATTTACTTGTTTAAAAATACACAATGCCCGATAATGTATGGCCGGACGGAAAAGACCTTCGATTTCCATTATAGCGGACGTTGCTACTGTTGCCAGGCTGTGTAGGCATGTCAGAGTAAGTGGAAATACTAATAAACACTGTGAAAGTTCTCTTAATTTGTTATTACATGAAAAATTGCCTTAAGGTAAATAAATTTTATGTAAAATTAAATTATTATTTAAAGAGCAGTTTTTATGTTTAGTGGACAAAAGCGGATGTAATGATTGTCGGTTTTCAAAAATATCTGATTAGTTATTAGAACTATGTCTGTGTACTAAAATTGTACGGTAATTCTATTTTATTTCAAACTCGCTTCTGCCCGCGACTTCGTCTGCGTAGAATTATACATAAAAACCTTCCTCTTGAATCACTCTACCTATCAAAAAAACCGCATCAAAATCCGTTGTGTAGTTTTGAAGATATAAGCATACATAAGGACATTTTGTGTGCAGACTAAAAATGAAAACATAATTATTTTTTCATTCCCAAGTAAGCCCGTTACGATGTAAAGATTCTCAGATTAAGGAATGTTTCGTTTAACAATAAAGCTCTTTGCATGAGTATTTCTTAATTAAACAACTTCCCTGCGGTTCTCACGCGGGAAAATTTTGACTACGTTACCGAAACACGAATTGCCATGAAAGCAGTGAGGCAGATGCGCGAATAATTCCAATTTCACTAATGCTCCACGTCGGTTTTAGACTCTGTAAGTAATTAGCAAAGCGTAGGTAAAGTCTGTTCAAAAACGTGCTTGCATTCATACTGTTAGAATCCTAATTGCGTCTCACAAATTAACACAATATCGTTTTAACTCCTTTAACAATTTGATAGTGGTCGTTAAAGTGCAAAGGGATTACTTTTTTATCTATAGAATTAACCAATTTTTTTAACTCTCAATCCGGTTGAAAACTGTAAATTTTCACCTAAAACTCTAATCAATTAATTTCTTCGCCGCCTAACCTAGTTGATCAACGCTTTCTTCGCATTTGCCTTTGTCAGACAAACAAAATATAACTTCTATGAACGCAGGAGTCAAGTCCCGGGTTTGGTACGCGGAAATTAATAAATCACATTACCAAAACTTCCATCTGCATAACAACTTCGCATCAGTCACGCGGCAACGTAACGCGTCTTTCACCGACAGAGTTTGTGAAGAACAATTTTGTTCACATTCAGTAAAACTCGTAATAGCGTCCTCGCTAAGATGTCTCAATTATGCCCGCTTACGGTACCGTCGGCAAATACTTTTGTTCGCGCCGTCTAGTTCCCGTCTATTCAGTGCCTTTTATATGGTCCGTAATGGTTATGTTGCAAATAACTAGCGGGAAAATCTTTGTACATAGTAAGATGCTCCTGTTATTTGTGGCGCTGGCAGTTTTGTAATAATAAAGGCATTGGGCGATATTTAATCTAGTAGGAGAGATAACAGATACTTAAATACAATAACTAAGTAACAGAATCTTTTATTGTAGACTTATTCAATCTATGAAAGTGAGGTTATTAAGTAGGTGATTGTTTTACTCACTTCAAAGGCATTATTCTTCTTCTTCTTGTTATTTGTGACGTATCAAGTCGTTATAGCGATGACAACTTCGCCAAAGTCAAAGTAATAAAAATATAGTTCAAAAAGCTTGTGACAAAATGTCGGCAATGTTGTACGGTAATACGGTCAAAAGACCCCCCTCCCCGCCCCGGTCGGGCTCTTAGCCTACGGTCAATGATATCCCTCAGAAACTGCCGGGAAATCATTAGCCGATGCCCAGGGTGTACCGGACCAAGCACTGCTCTTCCCCCCGGACGGATCCGACAACGAACCGCAGCTCTTGACCACACGCGGAGGTAACCCGACTCGCAAAAGGCATTATTTGGGCGATGTGAAAAATCAATACTCGATCTGCTTTCAAAAGAAAAAAATGACTATAAAAACTCAATAAGTAAATCAAAAAATAAATGAATGTTACGAAAGGAGCAGCCAAACATGTACTGTTGGTACTAGGTATTCCTACAAAAAGAAAGAAACGATAGTTAGCGATGGTTAATGAGGCACGGTGGTGTTCTTAGTTTTCCAATCCGACTCTTACTTGGCCGGTTTTTTTCACTATAAGCAGCTAACAGCTTTCTAAAAGCCGTACTAACAATTAAACTATGCGCAACTTTATAAAGAAACAAGACTTAAGCAAACGTATGAAGTCGCTACAAGATAGTGCAAACAAAATAGCTCCACGCAACAAGGATAATGACGAAGAAACACTAACAACTCTAACAAGCTCCCGAGGCAACTTAAGTTCTACATATGCGAGTATCTAAGTGAGCCATTACTCTAGTAAAATGGACTATTTGTTCTACGTCGCCATGCATCGGGGAAAATGAAGAAATCCATCTATTTAGCGTGGAGGTAGCTTTGTTTTGCTGGAGTGAATAAGTGCCAGGGCCTTTTATAATAATGATACAATGTTGGCGTAGCGTAAATAAATAATTGGCAATGAATATAAAGTGTAAATATTAAGAAAGCGTACTGCTTAAGTTTATACAAACAACGTCTCACCTTAAACGTATTACCTCCTCAGTTTCGTCGTGAGTACAAAATAAATAATGGCCGTAAACATTTTTTTTAAATACGTCGAACTAGTAGAACAAAAAATGCGGGCAGATTTTTTTAAGTCTATAGCTCTAAAGCTTTTGCAGGTCTGGGAGCAAAGAAAAAGCATAGAATGTACCAGTTGCTTCTCTTCCCGCGCAGATGGCAAAAGCCCATCGAGGGAATGGACATAGGAATCATGACTTTTTTAGGCGATGCGGCTAGCAATCCATCACTATTTTGATTCCCCTTTACACATCCCACAATCATTCTAAACGGGGCCTTTAAGTTTTGTTACCTTAGGCTCTGTCTAACACGTAAGGGATAAAGACGTGATTTATGTGTGTGTATAGCTTTAGATGACTACCGTCAATATTTTTCTTCAATTAAGAGCTCTTAGTAAATTTCTAACAACTACAAAGCTTAATATTTCGCAAACTGATTTGTATACATACGTATATAATAAATATAACTAGACAAAGATAGCACTTTAAGTGTATTGTTACTATGACCTTTGTACCTAGGTCAATTTTTTTTTTCATTATATACAGAAGGTCTCTGAGTTTCACTAGAAAGAGACGACCAAACATGGCGCAACTTAAGTTTTCCTTTTTGCCAATGCGGCTAAACAACCCAAGCAATTAAATTTTGACAACCTTTATATCCGTTTCAAAAGAAAATCATATATTTATCGGAACATGCGATGTCTCGGCACCCATGCTAATATTACACATACATCGTAAGTATCGCTACCGCTCGTGTTCGTTCTAAACAAAAACAAAAGAATATTAAAGCAAACACGATGTTCAACGGCGTAGTGAACACTTCTGCCATGTAATGCGCTGTCAGGGTAGACAAAAGATGAGTTTTAGGGTTCTGTACCTCAAAGGAAAAAAGGAACCTTTCAAAGATCACTTTGTTGGCCGTTAATGTTTCATGACATTTTTTTCAAGAACGCTTGGCGGCATAGAATTGAATTAAAACAAAATCTATGACGTAACCGTAAAAATTAAAATTTTAGCCCTCGTGACCAACACCATTAGTTACGTTTTAAAAGTACATTTTCATAGAATAGCCATGGAAATGGAAAAACTTAAGAACATAATCGTGAGGAAACCTTGACATATCTGCGAAGTAATTCAATGGTGTGTGTAAAGTTCCCAATCCGCACCGCCCGCGTGGGAACTATAGCCCAAACCCTAGAGGAGGCCTGTGCCCAGGAGTGGGACGTATATAGGCTGGAGATGAGACAGAATACTTACCATTGACATACATAGAATAATGTGGGTACTTTGGGAAGGAGTACGGCCTCACAAGACTAATAAAAAAAGAAAACCCAAAATTACTGATTCTGTTAGTAATCAAATCAGAATACAGACTTTTTTTTGTTAATGGCACATCAAATAATTTTAAAAGTAATAGAGTGAGGCAGCGAAGTTCGAAATACATCATCAAACGCTGTATCCCGTGTAATACAAAAATTGACATAAGTCGATAAACTGAGAGCCAAGTACCTTGTTACTTCCAACCACTCTGTACTACATCCACTCGGGGAGAGATCATTGGTTTAGAATCTAAACCTATCTAAACTTTAGATAGTTCACATTAGTGACACACGAGATATCGGGATAGTAGTTTTTTTCTTGTTTTTTTTCTATAAAATTGTGTATATTCTGTCTTACAGTCGTCGTCGTTTCTGTATCAGCTAATAAAGTTTTCTTATTCTTAATCACGAATGAATTCACTTTTTGTGATTCCATTTATGATGAAGCCGTCTTTTGCAGCCAGCCTCGCCAATATTTCACCCAGTGATTGTATCGGTGGAGTTTTGAAGTTTAGTTTCTGTTGCTGCATACTATTTCTATATAGGTACATGATTTCTCGAGTTTTCGACTTTTCTCGAGCTTGATTTCCCGGGAACAAAGCCCAACGATTTTCGGAATGAACCCTAATTCTATCATATTTGTGTGTCTTGCAAAAAGGAATAAATGTATTTTCTTCTTCTTCTCAATCTTCTTTTCTTCTTTCTTACCATTGTAATAATTTTCGCGAACCCTCTGCGATCGTAACCGACTCGCGCATAACCGGCTTTTTTATTTAAAAGAATGTAAAAATATGGCCGTTCCCCATTGTGCCGCGCATTGTGCCGATCTTTTTACTTCTCATTTCCTCATTTTTGTGTATGAAGGATTAACAACGCAGGTACCGCGGCCCGCACCTATTTATTATCAGCTGCACTTTTTTGGACACTTGTTTTGCCGTGGACATTTTTAGATGTTAATTTTGTGCGCGGTTTTATTTCCCGCATATTCAGTGCCCGCGTTCACAATACCTTTAGTTGGATAAAAAGTAATCTGGTTTTTTTGCTGTTTAAAAAGGTGGCAATGGGTTTTGACGTTTTATTATAGCGCAACTATTTTCACTAAACAAGGTGCTTTTAATTCGTTCATAAATATTTTATTAGGTGGTTGTGTTAGTTTGATTGAACGGCCGTGTTGAGGTATTTCATTGTAATTATCGATTCAAAAAATCACATCTTTCGTGCCGTACACTTTCGACATAGACTTACATATTACAAAAAAAATATTTCGACCACATTTAAAAATCCTGAGAACAACATACACAAATCACGTCTTTATCCCTTACGGGGTAGACTGAGCCTAAGGTGGCCAGACCTAGGCCACGATTAGCAAGATTGTGGGCGTATAGATGGCAAAAAATGGAATCAAAATAGTGATGGGTTGCTAGCCGCATCGCCTATAACATGATTCCTATGATTTTCGCTCATTCCCTCGACGGGCTTAAGCCATCTGCGCGGCAAGAGACAACTGGTACATTCTATGTTTTTTCTTTGCTCCCAGACCAGCATGGAAGTACAACAATATTGGTGTCCAGTTAAAATAACCCAACCAGTATTCTAGATTCGATTTAAGCACTTTAAATTAACAGCACCGCTGCAAAATTGCTCGCGAGAGCTGTACAGCGCGCGAGACGACCCTTCATTTTCTTACTCGTTCTAGATAGAGACAGGCAGTCTATTTCGCGTGCGACACAGCTCTTGCCCGCTCTTGTACTAGTGTTGATATTCAATCGTAGCTACTTTGACATTATAAAGGTCGTCAGCGATTCATTCCGTTTGTTACTAATAAAATAATGTTAGCCATTTCGACGCCAACGACACATAATATAATCAGCACCACGGGTTCAATTATTTTTATACACATACATACATACCGTCACGCCTCTTTCCCACAAGGGTATGCCGAGACTACTTTGTTCCACTTGCTACGATCCTGACATACTTCTTTCGCTTCATCCACACTCATCAATCTCTTCATCCCATGCTCGTCGGTTTCGGGTACTCCTGGCCTGACCTTTTTCCAAAACGTCTCCTATTTGGTCTCGGAACGTCCGCCTAGGTCTTCCCATCCCAACGTAACCATTCACACTACCCCTATAGATCTGTTTAGTTAGTCTACTTTCATCCATCCGCTCTACGTGACCAAACCAACTAAGCATACTTTTTTCTATCCTAGTCACTATATCCTCTTTCACACCAGCACGTTCCCTTATCACACTATTCCTTATTCTATCTTTCAGTGACATACACACTTTCCATATTTCGATAACGACTAATATATAATTATGTCCATTACTTCATGCAAAATCAACCTTCGTTCGATTGGGTTTAGGTTCAACTTAAGGCATCGCAATAAAGAAGTCTGGCGTATGAGTGACGTTTCTTGTATTTGACGTGACGGCGAAAAGGTTAAATCAAAATATGGTGGTAAACGAGCAAGACTAAGCGCGTCAAGTCGGTTAAACCAGTATTGCCAGCGAAGCAGGCCAAGATAGAATACCTCATGTGCCAATAATATCACTGGTTGTCTTACTATCCACTCTGGACACAACAGCGCAAGCACTGCTGCTTGACTCCGGACTGATCTAGCACAAAGTGCTGTCACCCTTTTTAACCGACTTCAAAATAGGAGGAGGTTATCAATTCGGTTGTATTTTTTTAGTGGTTTAGGCTGTGTGTTGTCTGTCAGTCATTATACACTTTTATAGGTTTAAAAAAAGCCATGGCAGCCTAGTGGTTTGACATGTAGCCTCTCAATTAGAGGATCGTGGGTTCGAATCCTGGGTACATTTGAAATTTGCCAAGGGGTTTTTCGGTGAAGGAAAACATCGTGAGGAAACCTACACACATCTGTAAAGCAATTCAATGGTGTGTGTGTGAAGTTTCCAATCCGCAGTGGGCCCGCATGGGAACTTATAGCCCTAAATAACATTAAAATAAAAACTTAAGCATAATGTATAGAAAAAAACTTCACAATGTACTAAAATTGTAGCGATTCGGAATAAAAGGTTTATATAGAAGGAGATAGATGATTATAGTCCGTCTCATAATATTTTTGAGTATTACTTATTTTGAATGAATTCAAGACTAGTAATTAACAATTCACAGGCTTAAAACATATAAAACGGCAATTAAATGAAGGCAACACCGACTTACGCAAACATCGCAACCCCGACTGCATCAACAGAGCAAACAACAAACGTCCTCCAACTACTCATTAATTATTCTTCACACCGAAACTAATTAGCTTTCGCAGTCTAATTCCGTAACTAATCTTGAACATTTCCAGCTTGCAACAGGACGTATATGGGCGACGTGGGACGGACGTACGAGTTGGAAGTGCGGAGGCCGAGGGAGGATCACCTACCGTTCATTTGCCACCTCAACTTCACTGCCACTGGGGGCAATTATGGTGACATTATACAGGTATGTTAACTTACACTGTGTCGTAGAATAACTCATAGCATAGACTTGTCTTATACACATTGCGGTGATTTCTGGGTTCTAATTGGGTGACTCAAAATTAAGCAGTAAACTGTAGTTGAACTAGCAGATAAAGACAGATCAATAAGCATTAAGACACAAGCCTTTATGAACCATGAATGAAGCTGTTTGTTGTGATCATAATCACAGCCTAATACGTGGAGTAACGGAGAAAAAACAGACTTACACTTTACAATAAAAAATGTCGTATTGGTAAAATCTTAGACGCGTTGGCAGCGCGTAGCACTTCTACGCTTGCCTGCCGCATGTCTACGAAGCTACGGCGTAGCGGCGTCGCTCGTAGCACGTACTAAAGTTAAATCTGGAACTATATTTTGAACGTAACATTTGATAAATAGCTTGTTGGGTTTTTTCGTTAGGAGCGAGTAGAAAATTTCGTACCAGGGGCCCGATTTTTGAAAGCACATCACTCAAAAGTACCTAAAGGTATAAATCTGTTTATATCTTCAAAACTACAGCTCTAATCAAGTTTTTGACTAGTTCACAAGATTAATGACAGCCGGAAGTATTTTCTATGCTACTCGTATTTCAAATTCAGCACAATTTTTCACCACTATCGAGTGGTATTTTCACACATGTGCTTTTAAAAATCGGGCCACAGAGTTTGTTATTTGCTAAAAAGTCAGTAAAACTCTCACAAAAAACTATTTATTTTTCCTTTATTCTGTTCGTTAGGTTGCTTTGCCTGGTCGATCACTCTGAAGTGATAAGGCCGCCTATTGCATACCTAGTAACAGTAGTAGACAAATTTTGTCTTCTCATCTACATGTTTTCTGTATTGTTCATTACGTGCAATATATACCTACTTTATTCACTCACTCAATTTTTCTTTGTTACAGCTAACATTCGACACATTTACAGTAGGCAAGTTCGTCTCATTCACGTCGGACGGCTGTCCCGATGGGCATATGACTATAGTTGAGCGCAGCCCTACCCCGCCTACTGGACAATGGTGCGGTTCTGCGTGGGGCTATACTGTGTACTTCAGCGAGTCTGATTCAATTAACATGACGCTTAGACTGGACAGGCTGAGCCAACAGGTGGGTTGGAATGTACTGGATTTTCATTGAAAGTTTTGTGATGATCAGCGCGCGTCATTTGTTTTTGGGGGGTGTAACAACGGTTGCCAAGGAGACTGTGTTAGGCCTGGAATACACACGCATGTAGTTTGCACATTCTTACCCAAGTATGGCACGCAAATGTCAAATTTTATACGTGTATGACAGAACAGTGCAGGCTACTTGCACAAAAATGTGCGAGCTACTGGCGTTCGTGTTCAATACCTAACTTCGGGTTTGCTGTTCGTTCGTACGTTTTACAGGGATGCGTCTTTCGTGCCGTGGGTAATAGGTAGATGCATCAAATTTTGTACAGTAATGGCGAAATAAATTAAAATTACGTAGCGTAACGTTTCAATTATGGCTATCGTTAAGTTGTTCAGAATCTTTCACATTCAAGTTAGCCTCGTACTTGGCTGGTATGTTATTCTAAATTACTTGTTACAAAGGTATTTTTGTGCAAAAGGTCATTGATACAATTTATCCAGATATATTCAACATCATCGTCATTTTTTAATTAATAAACACGACATTACTCTCAAGGGGCTGCTTGATATTTTTCAGATATCGTTAACGCGCACGGATAGTTTTTTAATAAAAAAATGTGGAATTGCTTTTATGTTTGAGAATTCAATATTGGATCGTGTAATAAAGACGCAGGTAGACGGGGTAACATTTTTAACATGAAACGAAATGAAACATTTTTTGAAGTGAATGAAGTGAAAAGTGGCGACATATTGCCGTCACTAGTTTTGAATGCATACAAAACAAGTTTCATGTGCCTTTTGAGTTTGAGTCAAGTTACTGAGTATTTAATTTCACTTGAACTGTTAGCAACTTCGTTATAATGTTACATGAAAAAATACTTCGCTCCAATATTGTACCGTACAGCGCTTCTAATTTATTAAAGTCTGTCGTCTAACTTCTCGTATCCACTGTTGTTGGGTTTCAATCAGTTGCACAGTTTGTTATTGAGCGTACATAATGAAAGAACATGGCTTATTTAATACTTTGCTATTGAAGACATTATGTAGTTAATTATGCAGACAAATATTTTATCGAATCAGGCGTTACTTTGCGGAGGTCCATTTCAATGAACAAAAAAAAAATTGCCTTGCTACTCCGCTACTCACGTGCAAGATAACCTCTGACCGTCGAGTACGACGTTGGTCTGCATGTGTAACAGTTGTGCTCATTAAACTTTGATAATGATCCCGTAGAGGGATCGAAACGCGTCAGTGTTTGTGTGGTGTAAGGGATAATTAAGTTTGTGGGATTTATATTTGTTTTATTGGGAGTAGTGGAGGGAGGGATTGCATGTAAAACATAATATTTCACACAGGCTTGGTTATCTTGCACGTGAGTAGCGGAGTAGCAAGGTAAAAATGTTTTGCTCATATTTATGCAGACAAAATTGATTCGAATGACTTTAACTCTAGCCACAATTATGTTCGTAAGATTGTCGTAAAATATTGTTATCACTTTGCTAATGCGTGCCCACCACTTATGGCAAAATTGACAGATCTATTTGGCATATTTTGCAAGCCAAAATACATTCACAACGATCGTGGAGCATCATTATTATCTGAGGAACTGAAACGGATTTTACATGACAAAGGGATCGCTAACAGCTATACGACGCCGTACAATCCTTAGGGGAACAGTCAAACAGAAAGATTTAATGGAGTTATAGAAAAGAAACCACGCAATTAGCATTAAAGACACGTAATCTTCTCATCACTGAGTTGCTGGTGGCCATCATTTTTATGCACGGCTTTTAATTGCATTGCACGTCCTTGGAAAGCATGCCTCTAGTCTAAAATCTTATTGTGATTGACCAGCTCAGGGTGAATCCTACTCTAAAGCCGTAAACGTATCAGCAAATATAAGCCCGTCGTCCAGAAAATAGAATTGTTGACCCACCCGATTGGAGAATAGAAGAGAATGCATTACTCCCCTATCATGCGGCAGTATGAGCGTCTCATGTCTGCTACGCGACAAAGTTTTTCTGTGTTTTTATATTCTACTAACTAAGGTCACGTGATAGCTAGTAACAGGTAGAAAAATTCGAAGACTACCCACCAGCTATGGGTGGTGTTAGGGGTTTAGCACGCGTCAGGGAATGACGAGGATCCGGGTTCGATTTCCGGCCATAGCTTTACTTTTCGGATTTTTCTATGTGTTCTAATTTTTCTACAAACTAGGTTAGAAGTTTTATAAATTGTTACTTACGAATCTGGACCATTAATGTAGTCTGAAATAAAATTAATTTGAATTTGAATTATTTCCAAGGATAGTATCCATTATGTTAAACATCCGATGATCTAATTGTAATAGGTTCAATGACCTTTTGCACAATTTGTATTGGATCAGTTTATTGAATAATTTTGTACCGGGTCGGAATGAAAGATTTGTACATTTAGATTTTTTACGTTCGTTATCATAAATAGAAAACCAACGTCGTAATCCAAACCTTAATCAAAATAAAACGTAACTGTCCAACTATTCACGGCGCAATAAAATTACATCGTAAAGGTGTAATCATACTCAAAATTTCATATTCAAGATATATGGGTCTGATATATTTTATGTGCTCACAACATCAGCTTACTATTACAAGACTGCATATTTCATGTTCTAATACAATTTGAATGGTAGATGAAATTTTAATTTTGTGCCGTTCGGTACGAAGTTGGAATAAAAGTGCCCTGAAAATGAAACATAATAACGCTGTAATAGCCAGCGACATGACAACATCGATTCGTATTTGCGTCAGCAATCACACTTCTGTTTCACGGAGTGTATAATTGCTATCGAGTTCAAGTATTGATTTCTTTGTTCAAAGTAGAGCTATTTAATCTAGTTTGTACCCGAGTTTTATACTTGGACTAGAAATTATCCGACGGTTCGTGAGGACAAGTATTGTTTTGTAGTGATCTGGTAATTAAATGAAATGTGAGCTGATGTCACGTTAATAGAGATAGCCTCTGTGAAGATATTGGGTAGCGTCTGTAAGAATGTCGCTTGTATCTAAACGAGGCTGTGGCTAAGCAACCCTAATCTATTTGGAAAGTAATCTGACGTGACGGGATCCCTATTCGAAAACTCGTTAAAACTGCGAGCATGCTAATTAACTGTATCTTTTAACACATAGTAAAGTTAATCCTTATTAATGAACAGTGATATTTATCTTCATTAAGAGTCTCACTAAGCATCCCTTTGTGTTTTAGTGACGTGACGTAACTAACTACGTGTTTTCGCCTGTGACTCGACTAATATTTCACATCACCCCGCTTTTAACGGTTCGCTGCCTTTCCTTTATCTGCTGTTAGCAGCCGTATTATGTGCAAGGGTTGAACTTTCGATCAATTAATTAAGCGACGTTACGAACGCGGACAGCCGCCCCGGGATTACATTAAACGTTTAATTCACACTTAAATCAACAAAGAATCGTTAGCTTAAGCGAGTTTAAATTAAAATACTTTTACAACAGCAAATACAACTGGGTAACTAATAACGAACTAACTGACAACCCTGTTTGTAGGGCGTTGGATACAATTTCGACTTCAAGTTGGCTTACAAGTTTCTAAGACGGAGTGAGGCGCGCTTGCGGTATGGGAACGCGACGGTGGGAGCATGGCGGGGGGAGCGGGTGCCCGGGACGTACTGCGACCGCATACTGAGCGACTGCGACCTGCGGGCCTGTCGCATCCAGTCGCCGAACTTCCCCGGAGTGTATCCCAGAAACGCCACCTGTACATACCGCATCGAACACACTAAGGTACCGACGAGCGTCCTTTGTCATTGTCGACGCGCATTTCAGCGAGAATCTGATTTTTCGTGTTCACATATTCTCGTTTATACACACGAATGAGTATAAAGATGATTCTGGAATTCATGAACGGATTTTGTACATGGAAACGTCAAAATAAAACATACTAAGCTGACATCTGAAAACAAAATTCTGTTAACCTTTTTTTTTTCCATTACACTTGTAACTTTATTGAAATTCACGAACCTTCATTATTTATATGTAAAAATAGTTACACTATTTCCTAAGAGATTGAAAGTTTTTGTTACAATGAGCCTACACATAAATTAACAGAAAGTACATAATGTTCTTTAACCGAATTAACTTTTCAAAATTAAATGGTACGATTTCCGCTTTGTACACAATTTTTTACAGATTGACAATTATAAATCATGAAGTTACTCTCGTTTTCTGCCTCGTCAACTACTTGCTAGTCCTAAACTATACACTGTGTTCAAAGAGAAACTATCCAAACAATTCGCGCTATGTACCCTTAGCTGATAGTACTAACGTCGAGGTCGATTACAATATCCAAAGACCCAAAGCAAAATTATAGCCTACTTCATTTGTAGGAACAATTCTTTATGCCCTGTTTAGACTTAATTACAAGTACTTAAGACACTATTTGTAACACGACTGTTGAAGGACCACTGAATAACAAAAGTCATTCATACTATTTAAAAGACCTCAGGACTATAAATATTCTTTATTGAACACCACTAAATACTACAGTAAATTTACAAATAAATTCTAATCAGAGAAGGCGCTAGGTGGGCTTATCGTTTGAAGGAGGTCTCTTCCAGACTACCATTATGATTCAGGAACGAGATAAGTATGAACAAGTTAGTGCGGATTGCTTGGATAGTGATTCCTTGAACACAACTTTACTGTGATTATCAGACAATACGAAAATCACATAATAAATAAACATTTAATACGATCAACACATACCAGATAAATCACGTTAATTATAATAAATGCTACCGTATTCAACTGTTTAATATTTAAGTGGAAACACACCTGAATGAGAATAATTAAAAATTACTGTGAAACCAGGAATACGTTCGAAGCGTGAGTCCTGTGGTTTGTGTGGTTGTTCCAATTAATAATTTGTATAAAATTCACACTGAACAAGAGGCAGTTAAGCAAAACTGTATCTTTCACCAACAAATCAAGGTCCAATTCTAGTTATCGAAATAGATAACTTAATTTACAGTTGTAATTGTACTCATATTATTATTTGTGTTTCAGATACCATCGGATAAGCATGTTTTAATAGTTGTAAGACAAACAAACAGTCATAAAATACATATCAAAGACCAAATAGTCAAATACGATAGAAGTCAAAGAGTTTTGAAGTAAGTATTTCCTAAAAAAGTTCATTTTAATTTCTGTAAAAAATGACATATTATTATGTGGTATGGATTTATGGTAGTTATATCTCGTAGTAGTATGCAACGGCATGTCGTAATAATGCATAATAGTGGGCGCATTTCTTATGTGTCTCGGGGCTAACCACCCTCAATCGGCTCAGTTTCCGCGCGCACTGATGGATTCATGTTTTGGGGACTGAGAATTAGCGTTGCTCTGTCGAACGTGCACTGTTTTCTCCATCTGGACCGCCGAGTTATCTTACTAATTGTTATAGCGACGCTATGACAATACACTTGAACCATTCATTTCAAGATAGTTGTTACCAAATCGCAGAAAATCTCATGGAAAAGATAATTTAACAGTTAATTAACAATTAATTAATTAATTTGCAATACACCCTTTTTTTTACAATATAAGTACCAAGGACGGTTGGTAACAGGTAGAAAAATTCGGAGACTACCCACCTACTATGGGTGGTGTAGGGGTATAGCTCGCGTCACGGAATGACGAGGATCCGGGTTCGATTCCCGGCCATAGCTTTACTTTTCGGATTTTTCTATGTGTTCTAATTTTCACAGACATTTAGAAATTAAATATAAGTACTATTTTCTTATAGAATCTGGGACCAGTGCAATGTCGTCCAAGACTACCTAACAGTGTGGGATGGGCCGACACGCGAGTCCCCTGTGCTAGTCAGACTATGCGGCGGGGACGCGGTGCCCGATATAATAAGTCGAGGCCCAAACATGCTGCTGGAGTTCCACACGTCTCCGTATGACAATCCTTTTCACCCGGTCCCACTGAGCTACTTACCGGGATTTGAGCTAGAAGTTCAGGTATGTAAAACCATCTCTTTAAATACGTATATTTAGTTAAGAAGGAAAAGTTTAAGGTTGCGCAGAGTCAAGCTCGCGTTATGTTGTTAAATGATTCTAAGATGATAGTTAATTTCGATATTTTTACCTATACTAAATATTGCGTATTTTGTACCTATATCATTTTAATTCATAAAATTTCATTTTTTCATTATGTATCAAAAATAATATTATGTTTTGTTTATCATTTTACTGTCCGGACACAGTTATAGATATAATATAAAATTTTAGAGCGTCTATGTGTATTCATAACTTATCATTCTGCAGCTACAAAAGATAAATGATTGTAGAAAGCTCAGATAGTATTCGAGTCCTCTGTGACTGAACACCGATATGGTACAAAGCGATTTTCATCTCTCTTCCCGTCGCAATTTGCCTTGGCATTCTACGTGGTTGCAGTTGAAATATTTTTCTTTGTCAGGTGCTGTACGTGGACAAAGATTCGCATTCGTACGTGCGTTTAGATGGTCGGTGCCGCTTTGTCCTGCGATCCTCAGACAAAACTAGCGGCGTACTGAGAAATCCACGACATTCGCTGCCTCCGAATACTTCGTGCGTCTACTATTTTCAAGTAAGGACTATGAATTTTTGCCATAGGAATGTTTTTAACAGCATACCCCGCTTTCATTTAAATTTTTAACAAACTGGCATGAACAGCATTTGAAAAGACTTTTAGAATTGTTAGTCTTCAAAAGGGAGATAATTAATTACGCGTAACCGACTTTGGCATAAATATTAAATTATTATGCGACCGTATTGAACTTTTAATTTTCCTTTGAAAGGGTTTTTTAATTTGTTTCTCGTTTTGTTTTCCTTAGGGTCGTCCAAATGAAATAGTGTGGGTATCCTTCGTAAAGTACCATTCGGCGGGCACCGAGCCTGCAGGGTTCGACCAGCAGAAGGACTGCTCTTCGCAGCTTACGATCTGGGACGGTGCCGCTCCTGACGCAGACCTAGAAAGAAAGGTATCCACAGCTTTATATTGTGTATTTACAGGTAGAAATATGACGTAACTTACTCTAGTACAAGAACATGTTGTGCACGAAACAATTGAGACACGATACTGAATTTTTATAAAGACTATAAATAAAATTTGAATGCCAGTTGATTTGCGCTATGTTTAAGTTATTTAATAATGCAAAACTATTTTGTTCAAGAAGTAGCGTACCAGTTTGACTTCGCGAGTAACTATTGGCAAAACAAAAAATACTTTGTAGACTATTTTGCAAAGAGGTTAACAGCTTTTAAAAATAAAAATAGCAATCAAGTACACTTCGCTTCAACTTTCATAGCTCACGCCACAGTACTTTGTAGTTCGAAGAAGTTCATTAAAGTTTAATTTGAAAAGATTGTTCGCTGCATTTTTATGATTCGAGATTTGAAATGTTTCTTTACATGACCCAGTATTTAATTCACTTCAACTTGTCTATTCATTTAGTTTGTGCTAAATCATCTCGAAAAATATTCGCCGCAAATTGCCGCAAAAATCTGAGTGGCAAGACTGCATTTACCCATGTATTTGTAATGTAATCTGAAGGTTACTGTACACTGTAGTGTTTTAATCCAGCTGTATTTCATCTGTATGTTAAGCTAGTATAAATTAAAGAAAAAAAGAACTGAATTATACGTGGAAACGTTCTCAGAACCATGACATAAAGTACCGTGTTATAAATGCAATCCTTTCACGTCCTATAAAGTCTTACGAAACACGAATTTTAAATGGTAAAAAGTTCCACGCCAACCGTGTGGGGTAATGAAATGTGGATTAACTTAAACGCGTAGGAAACTTTCGCACTGCGGAAGACTAAATGCGATGGGCACAAATACAGAAGCGATATAAAATTGGGTAGCATTCTCACCGCCTTTATTCGTGCCATTTCACTTTGCCAACTACCGCTACCTCCCCACTTGACGTCGGGAACCAAACATTAATTTTCTTTAATGTGTCTGAGCACTTTTACCGACTCCTCTACCAACTGCAGTGCGGTGTTTCGTTTCATTCATTTGCTATTCCTCCGCTTGCATTAAGAATAGATAAACGGGAGCGGTTTGACTTGAACCATTTAAGTGGTGAGTAAAAAACTACTTTCAATTACCAGACAAATTGTAAATATCATTTACCTCTAGAACATTATTGCGTTTAGTCCTCGTTAAACTTGGTCATATTTTCAACGAGTACGTGCCAAGCTGGCATGGAATTTGGTATTACGCTTGACAATTCATGTGTTTCAAAACCTGACGCTTAGAGCTAATAATAGCGCACGCAGCAATTTGGCAGTAGCCAACCGAACCCCGACTCTTTTTATGTTTTTAATAGTAGTTAGCTGGGAACCCTTACGACTGTGATTATTGCCTGAATAAAGTTGGTGTATAAAAGCCATACTTGGAGTACTATTTTATCTTTTATGCGTGGGATAATAAGAATAAGTTACTTAACTTGAAGTGTGAGTAATGAAGCACGCTCACTAAATTTCATTCTCAACTCACAATATACCTACTAAGGTACTGTTGAGAATTAAAAAAATATAAATAGGTAAAGAAAGCTTGAGGTCTCAGGTTTAATCACCGGTTGGCGCATATATTGTGTATGAATGTTTGTTTTCAAGTCCTGGATGTTTAAAATGTACATTTAAAAATATATATCCGTTGCCTGACAGGTTCATTGGTTCCAATTGTCTCTTGATATCTATTTGATTATAAAGATCGCAGTTAGGTTAGATTCACTTGTTTTCATGTTTTCTTTGTTACAGCTGGATATGTCTGACAAGCGTTCGCTTTTGGGCTCATTCTGTCGCGAAGAATCACCGCGGTTGTGTGATCACGCTCTGCTGTCCAATGCAACGCGAGCAACACGACCTTGCGCGCCTTCTGAGAGTTACATCACTTCTGGACCGGCTCTGACAATCTTACAGGTACGTACTACGATTCAATGGGACCCAATTTATAGGTGAACGCTGCAATTTAATCATAGCCAGGGTAGGCATAAAGTACGAGGGGGCGGCCAGTGGGCGTCGCGGTGACATCTAGTACTCCCGTAACGCTCACAGCCCATGGCCAGGAGGGAACGTGTGTGTTTTTAGACGGTAGGCCTCTCCCCTCCTTCCACAGGGAAGCCAGCGGCGAGCTGGAGAGCCCGTCATACTCCCGTTGCTGCCCCGAGCGCGGGAATGCATAAGGTGCATTTTCCACACGTTAAAAAAAAAGGTATAAAGTACGAGGACGGGGAACAGGTGACAGCAATTAGTCAAAAGGTTTTATGATACGATAAACCACGGACGTGTATTTAAATGGATGACGCCAGTATAACGTTTTCTTATATCCAGTAAACGTATAGTGTATGACAAAGTATTTTTTTCTGATGTAGGAACTGTTATAAAAATTGTAAAGCACTTATGTTGTTAACCGGTGTTATAAATTATTTTTATCAAGTCGAGATCCGTAAAAATCTGCGTATTGCTTTAAAATATCTCAAATAAAATTTTATATTAGTGGAAAAGATTATTGAGAGTAGTAATTTTCTTCTACTCTTATTGTTTTATATTTTCGAATGATGGAGTTTCAAAAATAAATCTCCAGTTATACTACTTTTCGACTTTATGACACGTTAGTTTTTTTAATGAAAAACATACATATAAATTACGTATTTATCCCTTACGAGGTAGACAGAGCCTAAAGTAATAATACCTACAGGCCACGTTAAGCAAGTTTGGGGGCTGATAAGTGGAAAGTGAACCAATGCAAACCGATTCAATAGAAATACAAAACATCAACGAGAAGAATTGAAACGGTGTCTTTTCTAAGAAAAACACACGAGAATAACATTCACCAGCACGCTATACGATTCCTTATTATCTCGTAGTGTTCCTTGTTAATTGTAAGACGTACCGAATGAATAGTTTCCATTTACGCCTCACAGCTTCGTATTTGCTGCGAGATAATTATTTTCTTAACAGTACATTGCTCTATGTTCACGTGTCGTTTTAACTCTCCTCCGCTCTACATGTTCAATGCAAAGCGCGCTACGGAACAACTTCGTTTATTGTTAGCTCAAGACTTGGTGCGGGAGTACTCAGAAATGGTAATTGGTGGAGATTATAGTACGTACATTATGCTAAGAAGCTGCGGTGACAATAATACGGCTAAGAGGCATTATGTTTAGTAAGGAAGCAAGCAATAATGAGACGAAATTAGGTTGAAATTAGCACAAAGGCAAGAATTACTTGCCTGGATATATGGCGGTATCTAATTACGACAGAATGATGTCTGAGATCGAAATCCATTCGCCGAATATTGTGTACCATACCTAGTCGGTAAATTAAATTCATGCTTTTTTTGGGTATTGCCTATTTCTTCAAAAGAGTGTGCTCACATTGCCTTAAGGTTCTGTGTATGCCTCGTTTCTAGCCCAAATTAAAATTAAATAGCCAGGATTTTTCAAAGCATAGTCTTCAACTCTCTGCTTGCTTGTACAACTTATTAGATCCACCGCTTAAAAGGGCAGCTAGCCAGTAGGTACACGGAATTTTTCCGCTCGGTAAAACATTCATCTGGCAGATAGATAGATAAGTCACGTGCGAGCAAAGCATTGCATTTGCCATTGTGAATAATGCAAGGGGCACGTGCGCTCCACTCTACTTCGGTCGTGATAGAATGCTTTAGTGTTGTCGCGTTATTGCGCGAAACACTGTAAGGATCTGAAGTGTGCGCGGATTCCTGCGAAACCCATTGTGAAAAAACCGAATGCAAATTAACGCGAATTTATTTAAGCGGCTAGCTGTGAGACTAAATTGGGAACTTGGATTAATAAAACAGCTACAAGTAGATTTTTTTTGGTCCTATATTCAAGTTCACCTTGCGGAATCAGTGAGCAAATTAGAACGAAAAGCGTTTTAATTGGCTGCACAGGGCTGCGGAGGTCGAAACGATTTGTTACGCTTACGTTAATATGAAGAGGAATCCCGCATTATAGTCGCATGAGTGGTCCGTGTAGCAATGCAAAAATAATCCAATAAAAATACCAACATTTTTTGTATGCTGCGGGAGTGCACTGCAAGCACACCAAAGCCCGAATTAATGTAGGAAACCTGGGCTTAAACAAGTTGTTCAAGTCACAAGTTGAGAACTGCTTTATTATTCAATATTAAATTCAACAGAGGAAGGACTGAGGCAAGTTCCTTAACTAAATATTTGAAGTTTTACTACGCCGCGTCGCCAGCGTAGTGTTACAATCGACCTTGGTGATTATGATACCATCATCCGTTACAAATGTAATGTAACTTAAGACAACCATTTGCATATCGTGTATCGAGCACTTTCTTATTGAATTATATAATGCTGTGCTGTCGAGCGAAGTACCTAATCATCTCTTTTCCCTCAGGAACTCCGTCAAGGCTCGGCATTGTACCCCGTCTCGTTCTTGCTCCGGTATGAGTTCGTGGATGTGAGCGAGCAAGGACAGCCGCTGGTCGATTCCCAGTCAGCCTGCGACAGAATTTTCAAATCGGCTCAGACGTATTCGGGAAGATTTCAATCTCCGAGAGCTATTTTCTATTACGGTCGCGGCGGTGCGCAAAATCTCACTTGTATCTTACGGTACGTTTAATTATTTGTCGATACAGCTTGAACATAATGGATTATTATATATTATAATGGTTATATTTATTTGCAGATTCGAAGCAAAACAAGGAGAAAGAATCCAATTAACTTTTACAAGTAGTTTCTTTGGAAACAAACATTGTAGTTCACACAAAGACTCCCGAACTGGCCGCTGGAAATGTGATAGGCCTGTGAAAAGAACAATTGGCGGAGAAGGCTTCGCTCAGATTATTATTACCGAGTATCCTTGGGAAGGAGTGCCTATTCAAAGGGATTGTCTTTGCACAAACCGATCGGAACCTCTGACTATACATACTTTGACCGCTCCGGTAATAGAAATTAATTTCACTGTGACTATGATGAATATAACTGAAGATTATGATGATTTCACATTTGATGGCGAATACAAGTTTGTTCCCAGCGGACCAGGTGACGAAACGGTTTGTTCCACTGGCTGGGGAGAAAGAAGACTAAGAGGCAGTAGTGGAGAAATTAGGTTATTCGACAAAAGACAAACGCCATCAGCACCAGAAATAATTGGAGATAGACACGTAATATCAGAAAGCGTTAGGGCTGAAGTAGCATGTGTTCATAGACCATGGCTTATCGAACCCGGTGGAGACGAAGTCACTCCAGTACAAGGCAGGTACTTGTACGTTAAAGTGCCGGGGTTCGAAGTGACGCCAGCGACGCCATTTTGCCGTACTCCTAATAGACTATATATTTACGAGGCTCGGGACACTAATCAGCCTCACGAGATATGTCCCGATGGACCGAACTTTATAGAATTGTTTTCACCTGGATGGAACTCAACTCAAACACCTTTGGAAACTTCTTTAAAACAACACGCCCGGAGCTATGTTATTGATTTCCTGCAACATGAGCCAGCAGATTATTCGATTAAATGGATAGAAGTAATGAAGCAACCTTTGTTTGAACATGATCCAGATGCTAATGTTATGCCTCATTCTGTCTCATTGGAATGTCGATACAAGTAAGTTTATTATTTAATAACATACACTTACGAATTTAAAAAGTTAATCCATTGAATGTCGTCATTATAATATTTTTTTATTTGTAGCTGTCCTGAACTCAACGCTTGCATTCCGCTTTCTTTGTGGTGTGATGGAAGCCCACACTGTCCATCTGGCTACGACGAAGATGATTCAAACTGTTCCTTCCGTATAACCTTACCGCCACCATACGTGGCTGCAGCTGCTGGCGCCGGTCTACTGCTGTGTGCTATCACAGTAGCACTTTGCGCATGTCGAAGGAGACGAAGAAAAGACAAAGAATTCAAAGCTAGGTTAGACGGCGCCCTGCCACCAGAGGAAAGACCGTATGATCGAGCTAAAACAAACGGCGTGACTGAAGACACCCGCCAATACGCAACTGTGCAAAAATACGCCACCATAGACAAGTACAGCTTAAGTCAAAAGTATTGCGCGGGTCTGAACGACGCGAGGTATTACGACGAGGTAGCACAAAGGGATAAGCTCGCGGATACAAGGTACGCTAGTTTAGGTCGCGCCGGGCGAGGCACGCGCGACAGTTCCCGGGGCAACGGCTCCAGAAGGCCCATGCCTGATCTAGGCTATCCTGATCTCAAAGATAACTTCTGTTGACCCTCCCCGGATCTCATAGAAACAACTGTATAGTGGAAAGCAATTTCGTTGTAATAAAATAAATGTGTTTCTTGTGTAAAATTAGAATGAAGACTGATTTGGCAAAAGTGCCTCTAATATTTGGCGGATCTTAAGAAAATTATGATCATAAAACCGTGCTTTTGAAATCATTGTAACAATACAGATACTGGCTTCGAACATTGAAGCAATTACGTATAAATTAGGCCATAGTAATCCTTCCTTTGGGGACTAAAAAAATGTAAATAAAATAATATTCAAACTAAACTGCCGTGTTCATTATGAATTATCTGCAACTACGTAATTAATTGTGCAATAGAAAACTTAAATAAAAACGTGTTGAAAAATTTTCTTACTCGTAATACGATACCGTTAAAATATCTGTTTAATTTTATTTCAATATTGGATAGGACTGTGTACCCAAACATAATAACATATCTAAATGTATATAAAAAGCTTGACAATACAGTTTTAAGATACAATTTAAACAGTTTATTGTATTGAAGAGTGACTAGGCAAGTCTGAAAAATAACGAGCGGATGAAGTGTGTGGAAATTAATTACAATCATTTATATTACTTCTGTAAATACTGGCTGCAGTGAGCTTATTTGTGTCTCCTCAAACTGATTTATAATAGACGGCACAATTTGCTCATACTACACTACTTTAATCAAAGAAAAATAATGCGCTGCTATAACAAGTTGTACGTAATACGTTTGCATTGTTTAAAGGGATCGAATATTTACAGTTTAAGTTCAGCTAAAATAGTACAACTTTTTTAGTTGTGAATAGTCACTTAGAAACAGTCGTCTCAGTTTGAGTCGCCGTATTTTTGTTAAAACAGGACTTTATCATAAAAGTGAATATAACCGGACGCAAATCAAAAAAGTTATTATTTTGGCTGAGCCCTTAGATTACGTTTTGACTGTCAGTCATTTTCTATTCATTAACCTTGGCTTCATGCTCAATATATTGTGTAACCTTTTATTGATGTAATTTACTTACAACTAGACTATTTTTAGATATTCAGTGAGTTACTTGTAAAAGCTACAACAATTGCCGCTCAAATATTTCAAGTTTTTGCCAGATTTTGACAGATTGTAAGCCTAAAGTGTTCTGTCATTCCTAGTTTGTGTGCCATATTTTTCTTTGGTACAAATAGCTGTTATATTGGTAAATATTCTAGTCACAGATATAAACTACACAATCCTCTGTACTATACATATACTAGCCCTTTATTAAATAAGCCAATATTTTTTCAATAGTAAAAGAAATAATATGGAATGCAACGTATGCAGTTTACGTGGGTGTAAGTTCTGTTAATGTAATTAATAAAATATAAAATGAAATGTGATATAGGTTGTAAAAACGGTAGATAAGCGTTCGCATACTGTATAACTTAATTTTAAGGTAAATATTTTCCTTGTGTACAGTATAGCGGTAATAATAACTAATATTACAAACAATTGTGAATAAATTATCGACTAAGATTTTTAAAAGTCTGTACTTATTTCACGGTAAAAGGAAAATTAAAGTCATTTCTAAAAATTACAAGGGTTCTTAATGTTTCATTTCACTTGCCACTTAGTTTTTAACATAAATCATATTTGAAATATAGAATAATAGTCATCACATTCACGACCTACCGACAGTCACAGATCGAGACAGATCAAAGAGCGAGTTTTGGCTATAACTACAATAATTATTATAGAGCAAAACATTTTTTAAATTGTGTTTATTTGGATCGATGTCTATAAAATCGAACGACAGTACATAATTTATAGTTTGTTCCATTTAAAACTGCTAACTATTTAAACCAAAAAACTCAACAGCTTGTTTGTTCATGGAAGTTAAGACCAAGCGAAAAAAATCGATAGAAAAACACCCCCAAAACCTTCTCCAGTTTAACATAATTTTGCATCAGCTGATCAGAAGAAGACCTCGAGCAACGAATGCTAGAAAGAACAAGACGAATTCACATTGGGTAAGTAAACATCTGTATTATAATGTATTTTTTAGAAGTACGGTTATTTTTTTGACTCATGAAAAACTTTTATCACAATATGATGTCATAACGAAAAATGAAATGTTAAGAGAACACGACGAAACGGAATTAATCTAATACTATTAAATATTAAAATTTGATTTAAACAACGTCTGTCTTGCAAAATTTTTAGCGCCAAATCTCAAACCGTAAGGAAATCTGAAACTTAAAATAATGTACAATCTCAAAGGGCTTGTCTAAATCTTGCAACCCAACTGGGTAATAAAACAAGAAAAGAGACTAAGTAATGCGAAAAGAAACTTTGTTCATGACAATGACATATTTTTGTTTAGTATTAAAAAATGGAGCTCATTAAAGCGAACGTTGAGGGGTGGTGAGCACGACCGGCATTTTCCCGTGTTTGCGTATTTTCAAATTAGGGATAGACAGGGATGTGGGAAGCGGGAAGGAACCCAGCGGCCGGGTGAATTATAACTGTGGGAATGGTGACTTTAGTGTTTCGCATTATCATGAATGTGCTTGCAACAGTAAAAATGCCTTTTTTAAACAGATAATGGACGTAATCGGTTCATTTTGTGTTAGTGGCTTCATGGTCCCATAAAATTGGTGTCCCTTACACTCTAGTTTCCTCTCAAAGCAATTCCATAATTTACCGGTTTCTATAAACCGTCAAGCATTTACGTTACTAAACGAAACAACGAAAACAAGAAGGTGAGGTATTATCTCTGTAGAAAACGCGTACTCATAGAGATTTTTTGATACTGTCGTAGCGTCAAATAGTAATACGTCCTCAGAGCTGGTCCTCTAGAACGTTACGGAGACACCGTTCAACGCTTTTTAATGACACACATGAAAATTCGTGCAAGATATATTTTATTATACTGCACTACTACTTAAATTGATTACACATAACTTGTTCGCCCAAGAAGTAAACGTACTTAAAATCATAAGAGATTGAATATAAGTTGCTTTAACGTCGTTGGCATAAAAAAGGTGAAAATGTAATCATACGGATGACATCCCGTCTAGAATAGGTTCATCGTGTCTTTCACACACGTATTAGTCATTTTCTATGTATGAAGGAACGTCGATAGCCCTTTCGGACTCAATGCTAAAAGAACTACTTATAGGGGGACATAAAAGTCAAGAAATGGAACTAACTTTATTTTTTCCTTGCAACACACTACTAGCTGTCAGTGCCGGTACAAGAAATGTCAAATTTGAGGGCTGAAACTTATTTCGTTACTATTTTTGCATATTATTAGCGTTATTTTATCGAATAGTGTGTGAAAATGAGTAAAACGCTTCATAGTGGTACTAGAGAGGTCATTTATAATGTAAACAGAAGTTGTCTCGCAGAAAGCCAAGCAAAAACTCACTTGTCGATGTTTACCGAAGAACGTCCGATATCACAGGTTGGTAACGGTTTATTTTTACTATTTTGAGTAGAATTAGATGTTTTTGAAATAGTCTATGTTGTTACAAATATAAAATTTTCTGTAATTGAGTTGTTTCTGATGGTTAAAATTGAAAAAGTTGAGGTTATAATTATGTTTACAAAATACGTAGGTACACTTCTTGACGTATGTGAGATGTGTTGATACTTGCTATGTGATATAATGTATTACGGAAATATTTCGATTAATTTGTAATTGTATACACTTAGATAGCTACATATTAATTGTTAAAATATTTTATGGTGTTTTATGTTTATGTGATATTCAGGTAAATCGGTCAGTACAGTGAGGAGAATTGTAGAAGGGGTGCAGAATGATGCTGTTTTTTCTACACCTGGAAAACACAGACAAGGTCGTCCCTAAATGGAATTGGACGACTTCGATTTGTGTGCAATTAGGCACACAGCCATACGCCATGGATGTTAGTACATCAGATGATGAATAAAATAAATTATTTGTCAAAAATGTCTTCTGTACTTTAAATGTTTTTCATGAATAAAAGTTTTCTCTATTTCCTATTTTATTTTGACGTAATTTTATTTAACTCAATATTTGTATGTTATTTTGTTTGCAAGTTAAGTTTGTCCCACTTCTAGTGATCAGATTGACTTGAAATTTGGTGCGTATAGGACTTATTAAAACATAACACTCATATCCCTTAAAGAGGGACTTTATCCAAGTGAGCGTAGTCACGGGCAAAACAAAAGCTAGTACATTAAGTAAAGTATCAATATTTTTTCGTTGTACTATATGGTGTTGCTACAGATGCGAAAGTGGCGCCCCTATTAATTTCTTGACTTTTATGTCGGGCTGTATAAAAGCTACTTATAAATCCTTTATCAACAGACCCACCAGATCTTTTTTACCAAAGCTTTTTTCCTGACAATGCTAGATTGCTCTATATTTATGCCAAATTTTACGTCAAAATTCTCTTGCAATATTGGAGTTAGATATAGTACGAAGCTAAATAAAATAAAAGCCTGTAGGCTATTTACAAGAGTTAATTGCGATACTACATAGCGAAATACTTTTTAAACCGTCGTGACAACGCCAAATCAAACATTATAGCAAAAAGTACCAAGCATGATTTATCCTTAAAATATGTGGCTAAATATTATAAACAAGATAGAAATATTAGATCACCCTAAGGCGGTTTTAGTCTGTCCACTTAGTAGCTTAACGAGCGCTCTGCAAACTAAATTATCCGATGAACTAATTAAAGCCTGATTGCAACACGGAATTTCAGAACAACACGGACGTGGATACGCATAATACTACTGCATTTTGGACAAATTATGTCCAAAAATACTCGTAAGATATGAGAGAGAGAGAGAGAGAGAGAGAGAGAGAGAGAAACATTTATTTACACACATTCGATACACGTAGATATATAATAGGAAGAAATACAATATACCAATAATTTTCATTCGTGTTTTGTTTTAAAGCAGTATGGTTTGTTCTAGATTGGACGCTCATCTTTGTCTCCAAGTTGTGTTTCTGTGTTTCATTTTGGGCTCAGCTTTCAGATTGAGATGTGTGGGCTGTAGTTCTCATGTTTAGGAAATTTCGCTAATACCATTGAATTGCTTCGCAAGCAATTTTCCTTCAGCAAAAGCTTATGGTAAATTATCAAAGAAATTTCGCACGTTGATTCCGAAAACTTCAGAAGAGTGATCCTCAGCTAAAGATCCACTCTACTTGGCTGTAATATTTCTATGCAAAAGCCCTTAATTTTTTTTTTCGTTAATGATAGCCTGATAATACATTTTTTCTATTTCCCACTCAAAAACATTTTCGGTAAGATTTGTTCTCGCGTAACAAAAATAAAACCTGCAAGAATAAATAACACGAAAAGCAATATGTACAAACGCTTTCACTTCATAATGCTTTTTTTAAAAGAAATGAAGCTCTTTTTTCTAATATTTTACAGTGCCATGAATTTGATGACCGACACCAATTCCGAATTTAATCGGCTGAGTGGTTCGGTCATTGGTCGTGTATTGATTGATGTGCCTGATGAAAAAAATATTGAGCAATAAAAGGCGCCACATGCCCGGTTCCATTTGCATACCGTATCAATGAATTTTAATAAATATTACTAATTACGAGGCTAGGACTTGTATCAAAACAGAAAGTTAATTTATGATCAACATCATCATCATCATCATCTCAGCCATTACAAGTCCACTGCTGGACATAGGCCTCTCCTTTAGATCTCCAACAAGACCGGTTGGAAGCGGCTTGCATCCAGCGCGATCCTCCGATCTTAATGAGGTCATCGGTCCACCTTGTGGGTGGACGGCCCACGCTGCGCTTGCCGGTGCGTGGTCTCCACTCGAGGACCTTTCGACCCCATCGGTCATCCGTCCTCCGTGCTATGTCCCCTGCCCACTGCCATTTCAACTTGCTAATCCGCAACATCGCATTGATTTAATTTTGTGTGAATCTTAAGAGAGCAGGTCCCCAGCATAATAATAAAAAGGGCATTAAGTCTAACATAGCCATGTAGAAAATTAAGAATTATCCACTATTCACTAGAACCCATACGCGACACTTAGACGTCAAAACTGGTGCGTTCATTTAAAATGCATCATCAGCTCTTCGTCAAACGAAAACTTCGTGAGGAAGCCTGCATACACTTGTGAGGAAATTCAATGGTGTGTGAAGTTCCCAATATGCACTGGGCCCGCGTGTGAACTACAGGCCAAGCCCTCTCATTGTGAGAAGAGACCTGTGCCAGTGGGACTTACGTGGGTTGGAGATGATTCTACCAACCAGCCCAGTAAAACTACAGACCACTGTACCCCTGACAAGACATGATTTTCTTTCTTACATATTCTGTAGAGTAATTCCTAGGTTCTTTGAAATATTTTCCTCACAAAGAACGTTGAGAATGAAATTACTCAGAACGCCTCGGACAAAGTACCTGTCACAGTACACTATTGTGTATTCAATTATGCCTTGTAGCTTCTTTGACTGACATTTTCATGCGTTGTTTGTGTAAATATACCTAATGGAAATAAAAAAAGGCCATAATACTTTTGAAATAGCAATTTTTACTCGTAAACATAACCGTCGTAGTTTTTTTTAATTTAGCAATCATTTTAAAGATATGTTGTAAGGCCATTTAAATTTAAAAAGCTAGTTCTATTATTTAAACACTTGGTAAAAGATAAAAACGGACTTATTTGACGGACGGTCACTCACGCTTGAAGAAAATTTCCTTCAAGACTGAAGCTAAGTTATGTCGTCGCTTACTTATAAGTACCTACCTAATCTGAAGATAATTTTTAGTAGTCATTTATGAATCCAGTATGTATAAAATTGACACAACGACGAAATTATATGTGCCCATATTCTTCTGCTCACCCATGCCTTACCATTTTCGTCAATGCTAAAATAGCTTCATTAATAGTAATCCATGTGAAAACGTACGCAAGGTTCAAAAAATCAGTTGTTAGTTGTAAAAAAAATATATAAAAATACCCGTTTTTTGTTTCGTCTCCAGCCATGCGCTCTACTAAGAGAAATCTGCCTTATATGAAGTGTAATACAAATAATAACATTTGCCGTAATTTTTTTTAACTGACTGTCACAACATGTAAATTGCCATAAAATTTAATTTGCAAATTGATTTTGCATTGTCCCATAATTTTGCTTGAACGCCAATGCATATGTAAGGCAATAAAAACGTTTCACACGATCGGTTGCACAACATTTCTCTTTGATGTTGCAGGTTAATTAATATTCCGACATGGCTCGTATTATTTCGTTAATTACAGACATTACGGAATTTATGCAGTGCGGTCTGTTAATTTCCGCTCAGTATTGTACCTATTGTATCTACAAATAGATTATTGTATTGTATTCGAGAATTTAGTTTCCAAGTCATTTTAGAGATCCCGCTACGTCAAATTACAACTTCGTTCATAACGTTTTAGGTTAATTGTCAGTTTACGATTAATGAAATTACAGTTATAGTTTTGCATAATGCGAGAGTGATTTCCAAGTGGATTTGGGAACAATGGTGTTTTTATCAACTATTAACATTTTTAATTGATAGGTATTAGCTTTTAATCTGATCTTTTGATCTTTTAAAATGTTACAGGTAGGTACAGGCCTAAGCCCAGTGGCCCAATCGCACAAGAAAAATCAGTGCTATATCTTATTTCAGACCCTTAGATTATGTGGCGTAAATACATAGTTACATTTAAGACTATTCGGAAGCTCCAGTTTCTCTAAACTTCTATTTTCCTTGAATCAGATAAGCCCTTATACTAAATAGGTGGGTAAACATCCCCTGAATAAATATTACATTCATGACGCTGAACAATATCTGGGAATAATTCCACTCGTTCGCGCTCGTTCAGGCGTGTTTTTGTGTCCTAACCCTTTCGCTAACAAGAAGTTATTCGGGCGTTACATGAACTTACAAGTAAATGTAGCATGTGTTTTAACCACGGCCATAATTTTGGCGTTACGACCGTCTACGTGCAAGAGATAAGTCGAAGTTTTTGGGGGGGTAAGGTATTTCTGGTTTATCGCACGCACGTTGGAAGAAATTTTAATGAATGTGGTATAGTTAACGAAAGATTTATTAGGCCAAACGGCGCCGTGTTGCGTGTGGCTGGCGCGGATTAGCTTCGTTGATTTATAAATGGAAGTTAATGGTCTTATTACGTCTTTATCTTTAGTATGCTTGTCAATTATGTGAGTGCGTGTTAACCGTCGCTGGTGAAGAATAAATAAGCCTGCGGTGTTTAAGTTAATTATTATAAGTGACCATTATTAGTCAACGCCCGTGGACCGCTCGTTAATATTTTTAAAAGTTTTCACATTTAAGCAGCTCAGAATTACCTACCCACCTTGTTACATTTCAAGATGTCAGAAGTACAGTAAATTAGATATATTGTTAGTTTTAACTTTGCAATTTACTTTGTATATTTTTATAATAACGTTAAACTATTTTTTACACAAAAATATGACATAAAATATCACTTCAAAATAAAATACCAATAGCGCCTTCTGTTGTCCACTAGATAAAGTATTTTGTTACAATTATTTTTATATAGCTTTATTACATGAACGGGCTTAAACAGGGAGTGTAAAGTATTTACAAGTAGGTACAGTCATCAAAAAATGCTTGAAAAAAAAATGTATTTTTTTGATTTTTATACTTTTACTGAGCAGTCAAATTTAGATGATTCACTTTGCGAAGGTCCATATATTAATGAGAAAACAATGATTATCTTAATACTCCCACTACAACACGTGCAAGACAGCCATGGCTGTGGAATATGATTGCTTTTAACGTTTATTTAAATAAATCAATGCTAATCTATTTTCCAATTAAAAAATCAATAAGGCTGCTAAAGTAGGTTAAAGAGAAAGGGTAATTATATCGTAACTTTTTGAAAGTTTGTCCCCCTTCAACCAACGCTGTACTGACTATAAATAATTCAGATGTAAATCGATTCGTCCTCGAAAAGGGTAAAATAATGGTGTCCCTTTCTTCAATCACAAAGGGCTTCTAACTGCTACGTCGACGAAGGTACAACCAATTTACGAAACGGAGTCAATTTCTCAATACTACTTGAATAAATCTACTGATACAATTGGTTTTATTTTAAGAGCTAGGAAGCGCTTAACGCTAATTTCGAATGAGATCAGGGATTTTAAATTTTCGCACTTAAGCCTTTTGAAGGCATCGTTCATCTCACAATGATTCTTTTGTTTGATGATAGCATTATCATACTATGCATAATATTAAGTAAGTAAGTAAGTAAGTAAGTAAATGCTTTATTGTACAAAATGTAAAGAAACCTAGTATAGACCGCAAATCGACGAGGAAGAACCAAGGTCTCCTAATCTTACAAATTTTAAAGTTTGTAGTTTGAATTCTATTGAGAAAACCAATAGCTCCTATCTTACATTAATCCGAAATTACAAGATAGGAGATCTTGGTTCTTCCTCGTCGAAATACCATTGATGTACAAAAAAATTCCAACACACTTACATTACATGGATCGCGATCACGGAAAAAAAATCTCTTTTGTTATTAACCGGGAATAATCTTAAAACGGATTCTTACAAAAGAAATTAAGTGCCTAAGTGCCCTAAGTACTAAATGGCCTAGAATTAATTTTTTCAACATATTTTTTTTCATCACCGTTATTAGGTACGCGCTTAATGTGATTCAAAACTTATAAGTAACAGCGGCACATTATTCTCGAGGAGAATGCTTCAATGTTAACCTTTTACTACAATAAAGAATTCAAATAGCACCCTTCTAACTAGGGGATTAAACAACAAATCCGTCGGAGTATCGCAATTTCAATTATTAACATTTAGCTCTTACCGATTTGGGGTTGGGGCGCCCCCTATTGGGAATTATAATTATCAATTCCACCCCAATTACTTCTCGTCGATCCTTTCACTTCCAATATACTTTGTCCCCAGGGTTTAGTACGAGTTTGAAGTAAAATGTATTATTGCAAAAAATAATTCTAGTAAAGTAGTGCTGACTTATGATGAGGTGTGAAGTTAACCACTTAACTGGTCAAGTACAGTCAAGTGTAATAATATGTATCTAGACAAAGTTTCAAAAATAAGTACCATACGCTCTTACGCCATACAGACAGACATATTTTTGAGAAGTTCCTATCGATAATTATTTTTGCACTTGAGCTAGCAGCCTGAATTTATTGCTTTAAAGAGGTGTGAGACAAATCGTGACAAAATCCGAATCGTGTTCGACTCAAAGGCACTTAATGACTTAAAGTTATAGTGATAAACTACATTAAGTTCTTAAAATATACCAAGTTTAACTGCAGAAAATAACTACTATATTTACTACTAGCTACTGCCCACGACTTTGTCCGGGTAGAATCAAATATCACCTATGTTCATTAGGGATAATGTGGGATGGTAACAGTGAAGGAATTTTTCAAATCGGTTCAGTAGTTTCGGAGCCTAAATGCAAACAAACAAACAAATAATCAAATCTTTCCTCTTTATAATAATTAGTATAGATAGATTTGTATGTATGTACTATATTTACTATTTGTTTTATGTACTTAGTAAAACATAATTTGCGAGTTTAGTCCAATGAGCCTTTGAACGTTTGAGTAGAAAATTCCTATGTAAAAATATATTCGTGCGGTCTCCCTAAAAGGTGTCCAATAATTATTCCATTGGCATCGGGCAACCCACAAAAGTGGGATAACTTTGCGTCCCCCTGTAATATGTCAAACGTTTGAGAACAGCACTCCTGAAGGAACCCTCGGGTCCTTGACAGCCCTAACCAGTAATCCGTTAAAACCGAAGGGTCACTTTTCAATTACGGAGTCCACATAAAATTTAGTCGAGCGAAATTTAACTTTTTTCAATACGTTCGCCGAAATTACGTGTACGGCGGCGACCGGTGAGGCGGGAAATTTTATCTTAACTTGAAATGACAAGTCTTTTTCTGTATTTTTGCTGCTAGCAAATTTTTTTATTGTATTGCGGCTCAAATATTCATGTACTCTTGTTGTTCAAAGATTTAAAATTTATAGCCATTTGGCATGTCAACCACCAATAATTTGTTATTCTAACACGGCAAATTTTCGTTTTGGACAAACATAAATTCTGTTCAGATAACGTGTAAAAACAAAGTATCCAAAATTAAAAATAATAATTTCCAAAAGAGTAAAAATGTTCTTCTTATTTCTCTAGAAAAGTTGACAGGCAATTAAATTATTTTTGAATAGAGAGTACTCTAGTACTGTAATAATAAGATCGTAATTTGAAAAACAACCATTATTTTAGTTTGCGAAAACATTTTCTAGAATCACAGAATAGAGGCAAGAAAATGAAATGTAAAAAGAAACAAGCATCATTAAATAAACAGGGCCTAAATTTGTCCAGACTTTTTCATTACATAATTGTGTAACATTTTTGATGAAAAATTTACTCGTTTTGGCGAAAATAATAAGTGAAAGGTTTTTGAATGGCGGGGGTAGTTGAACCCTTTGCGACAGTTGAAATATCGATGGGGGTTTAAAATGGAAGTCTTAACGGGAAAGAATGGTTTGTTTGAAAGTGGAGTAACACCTTGATTTATTGGCCTTGAATTCCCCGTCGTAGCGTCCGGCCAACTTTACTAATTAAGCAAAAGATAAATTTCCTTTTTCCCTTAAACAATTTCCCTTTAAGTTACAGCAGTTTGCGACGTTTTTTTTTAAGAAAATGTAAAAACTTTGTTGACAATTTGAAATTTAATAATGGAATAATTAGTCATTTGATCAGACTTAGTTCAGTTGTTACGTGACGGATTCCTTGAATATTGATTCATATAAAATATTGTACATTTTGCATCTACATAATAATATATGCATGAGCATTTTACTTAAAAGGATTCAAATAGTGATTTTTTTTAAAGTTAAATTCATATTCATTCTAAGTAATTTATTTTTGAATAACTTAATTAACTAAGCCAAGAGTTGCAAAAAAGTAATAACTATGTTAATCTTTCCTGAATTAATTAATCTTCTCTCTTTTTTTCAACTTGTCAAAAGTTCCTTCTAAAGAATGGAATCATACTTAATTTTAAAACGCTGACTAACTCAATACTGACTCTTGAGATTCTTCTGTTTTATTTGATGATTCACTTAGCAGATAGACGGTTAAGTTTTGAGACCACGTCGATATTTCTGAAGGAATAAAATTTTTAAAGCATGTCTACGTAAGTAACTACCTTGTTTATACATTCATACATACAAACATAATTGTCTTTATCCCTTACGGGGTAGAAAACGCCTATGGTAACAAGACCTAAAGGCCACGTTTAGCATTATTGTGGGTATATGGATGGAAAGAGGAATCAAAATAGTAATAGGTTGCTAGCCACATCGCCTATAACATGATTCTTAAGATTTTCGACCATTCCCTCGGTGGCCTTTTACCATCTGCGCGGGAAGAGAAGCAACTGGTACATTCTATGATATTTATTTGCTCCCAAACCAGCGTGGAAGTACACCTTCCTCCTTTGTACACTAATAAGCATACGACGCATACTCAATATATTGGTATCAGCTAACAATATTTTCCAATCAATTGATTAGGTACCCAAACACCCAAAATAACTTAATTAATTAATCCTATTAGATAGTTGGCTTAACCGAAGTAACCCACAGATTAAGACAAACTAGCATTCCACAAACCGATAATGACTTAAGTAAGCAGTTCAAAGTGTTAAATTGCAAAACAACACCACATTCTTGGGCAGGATACGAACAGAAGCACGCAATAAGCTTATTTTTCACCACACAATAAAGCTTAGATTTCTGCTTGGGGCGGCATTTAATTTTCCATTTAAGATCCCATTATAACGTGCATGGTAGTAATATACTCTTAGTTAGATTACGCTCCCCTCGGGTATATTGATTACTAAGGTTCCTATTACCACAGTATAAGCCCAGTAACAAATCAACAAACACGGTGCTTAATTTTGCGCTTGCTCGGCCGCACGAATTAGAATTTTTGATTACACTGTTGCACCGATACAGTGACAAACTTAACAATTTACAAACTAAAAATGATTATATAACAAAACAGAATGTACCAGTGGCTTCTTTTCCCGGGCAGATGGTAGTAGCCCATCGAGGGAAAGGGCGAAAATCATAGAAATCATGTTATAGCCCCACAATCTTGCTAAACGTGACCTGTAGGTCTTGTCACCCTAGGCTTTGTCTACTTCGTAAGGGATAAATACGTGATTTGTGTATTGTGTACCCCATATAAATATACTGAACTCCCCGAAAATTGTCTGTCAATTGCACTATTAAATCAGTGAGCAGCATGTACGGGACAACTAGCGGCAGTCGCGTACACGACAATTCCTCTGAGTACTACAACTGACTTATATGGGACGTACGGCTTCACGACACGACTCTCGAATTCGGGACAATCTGAATCACATAGCAAAATTCAACAATCGGTGATTAGCAAGTTGTTGTATTAGCAGGCCAGAGCGTGGGAGAGCGGACGGGCGTGCTTAGATTGTGCAGTTACAGGGCGTTGTGCATAGATTAATTACTTATTTTTACTGTGCAATTAGCTGCAATTTAATAATAAGAATCCTCTCCCTTATTAGGATCAAGGGAGTTCTTTTCAGCTGCATCTCAAAGGATCCTTTTCGAATCATTGAAAGGTTTTAAAGAAGTTGTTTATAGTACGAACCTCAAAGCGATTCTATTGAATTCAAAATGAGCATTGCCTTTTCAAAACGTGATCGTTATCTTTTAATTAATGGCGACATTTAGAAATGTACGTAATTAACTTGAATACTTTCTCGACAATGTACAAAAGTATAGGTATTCGAGGGAATGGGCGAAAATCATAGGGATCATGTTACAGGCGATGAGGCTAGTCCATCACTAATTTGATTCCATTTTCTACCTATACGCCCACAATCTTGCTACATGTGGCCTGTAGATACCTGTTACTTTAGGCTCTGTCTACTCCGTAACGGATAAAGACGTGATTTGTGTATGAATGTATAGGTATTCTTGTAAAATAAAATATACATTAATCCAGAAAACTAAGCGTTGTGGTTTGAATACTTTCATTTTGTTGCTGTTTATTTTTCTTCTTTGCAGCGAATTTCCCGTTTTGGTGCATAAAGCTTGGCAACAATAAAAAACTTTAGAAATGAAATGCAACGTAACTTTTATTTCAAAATTTTATAAACTGAATACTGTGCGACATTACATTGTTTAACCCTGTTTTAAATTTAACTTTTAGTTTGAGTTTTATGTAGGCAATGCTACTTTTACAAGATGCTGTTACAATATTTAATAGACACAAATACAAAAAAACGTTGATGTTCCATGCCGCCAATTAAAAACAACACTTACTTTATTATACTTAATTCTAAGTAGCTTCACTCTTTACAGTAGACCACTCTTTGCTCATCGTTAAAAATCTTTTCGCGTAACGTCTCAATTAGTATGGAACATTTACAGCGCCACTAGCGGAATGTAACGACAACAAATTAATCCCATAATATTGAAACTGTATTAACAAACGCCTTCGAGACGTTTGCTGCGACTAAAAACTTACACTACGCTTAGTCTATTGCCATCACGTGCCGCCAGGTGGCGCTGCCAATTTGGCCATAGCAATTAGGCGCGTGTCAAAATTCACTTTAGAGGTTCTGGTAACTCAGCTTTACTGTACACTCAGGACGAGACGGGTTCGTACTATTCTAAAACCGTGCACGACACGGTTTTTGTTCTTTATACAGCATGCTTTGAACCATAGATATAGTGTAAAGGCCAAACCATATAGGATATAGTGTAAGTATCTAACGGGACTACATCTATGCTTTAAACCGACTCCAACCAGAGGCAATTTAATTCCCTTTTTCGACATTTACGAACGTTCTGTCCCTAGGGATTGTCTGAACTCTCACATTAATGCCTTTCTGCAATACTAACCGCCTTTGTTACATTACGGAGTGTTTAATTCTCCTGCAATTGTTCCAATATTCGTCATCGGAAATACCTCGCTTTAAGGATTATGGAAGCGGCGTTGTTCGAAATGATATTAATTGTAAATCCTTTTTAGAGCTGAGCCGTAAATTAAGTCAAAGTTTTAATGGAACTGAAGTCGCATTTGGAATATTGTTTTATTTCACTGCGATGTTTTTGAGGGATGATTTAATTAAATATTCAGTTACTGACTCAGATCAAATATTACCATTGCGAAAGAAGTTATAATTCTGCAAATACGTAAAAAATAACGGACTGGACAGAACTGAAACGATAAAAAGTCTCACCATTAAATATTTGATGAATACCTAGTGCGTGACAACGCTAGAGTTTAGATTTAGTTCCGTTTTAACACCCCTCTATATCTAGTTGGAACTTTTCGGATAGACGTTCATTTGTTTTCTTGGATCATGTTTAATATTCTCAAGGTGTCCGCGTTTGAATTATGAAAGAAGTAATAAATATTTCTATTTTAATCCCCCACTCCATGGGTACTTAAAACAGTACATGTATCATGCGTTAAGGTCCGGACGGCACGCACATCGAATTCGGATCAACCACACCCTCCCCTGATGGAATTTTGATGTCGTCCCGGCGGTCGGTTCATGCGCATTTTATTGATTTTATCTTCTGTATTCGATAAATTAATAAATAACGCAGTTTAAGAGTCTTGGCGTTTTTTGAGCTTAGTCAGAGGATAAAATTTACTTCAGTTAAGAAACGGTACTTCCATGCTGGTCTAGGAGCAAAGAAAAAACATAGAATGTACCAGTTGCTTCTCTTCCCGCGCAAATGGTAAAAACCCATCAAGGGAATGGACGAAAATCATAAGAATCATGTTATAGGCGATGCGGCTAGCAACCCATCATTATTTTGATTCCACTTTCCACCTCTACGCCCTCAGTGTCTTGCAAAACGTGGCCTGTTGGTTTTGTTACCTTAGGCTCTGTCTACCCCGTAAGGGATAAAGACGTGATTTGTGTATGTGTGTGTATGTATGTATGTAAGAAACGGTATATTGGTGTTTTAGAGAAATGCTTCGCATAGTATCACCCCATACTATTTTCCAAGTTATTATCATTTGGCCAAATAACTTTTGAACTTTTACTTTTTCGGCGAATTAATGTTTAACAAATTACTTGTTCAACGAACTGTTGCCAGCGTAGTTGGTTAGGCTAAGTTAGAACTATTGTGGCTAAGTAATTTTGTCGTAAAACATTAGCTAGACAAGTTCAGACTTAGTGCGGAATCCAACTGCTCTACGTGGTATAGTATCAACACACTATTGGCAAGTGTGTCATGCTATAATGTATCTGACCTATTTGTAAGCATGTGTACTGGAATATTTACATGTAAAAGCGCTTTATTTCAAACCATATCCTGTTACGTAATAAAACAGCATCGACTCGATGAAAGCAGGCTCTCGTTGTGGTTCATTCGCGCCCGCGCCGGCTAGCTTGCACCTAATTACTAAATAGCTTAATGGATAGAACGACCTCATTAGAACAGAGTGGAGCGGGCGTTAAGAAGGCGTCCCGTCACAATTTTCACTTCGGTGTGATTCGTTTGTTGCATTTATTGGGTGCGTACTGGTTTTATTATCAGTTTAATTAAAGTTTGAATGCTGCCGTGCTGGTCTGGGGGCAAAGAAAAAAACAAAGAATGTACCAGTTGCTACTCTTCCCGCTCAGACGGGAAAAGCCCAGAGAACGGGCGAAAATCATAGGAACCATGTTAGAGGCGATACGGCTAGCAACACATCACTATTTTGATTCCACTTGCCACATATATGCCCACAATCATGCTAAACGCGGCCTTTAGGTCTTGTTACCTTAAGGTCTGTCTACCCCGTAAGGGATAAAGTCGTGATTTGTGTATGAACGTCTCTAAACGTGTCTTAATGTTGTTCAAGGCATGTGTATATTAATTATGTAATACTTTATTATTATTATTATGGTGTTATGTTGTCGCTGTGGCAGCGCGACTACCGTAGTTCAGTTAAGTTAGTTTAGTTTGGTTGGAGACTGAAAAACAGCGACGTCGCTGAGTCTCCCTTCCATTTTACCTTCGCATCTAATTCTACTTTGTAATTTTTTAATTTTTGTGTTTTTTTGTGTTGGTGAATAAAAATTTATTCTATTTCTATTTCTATTTCTATGAATGTTGAATGCTAGTGAATAAGGTCACGATCACAGACCAAAAAGGAGACGCCGAGAAGGAGAGGGCAGGACAACTTGGAGCTTTTTAACCGAATGGGGGAAGCCTTGCAAAAGAAAACGGTTGAGCAGAGAGAAAAAGGTCACCAGTGGCGGCTGACCCTTAAGTGCGCTCAAGAGTTAAACCACTTAAATTTAGACTAGAAATGAATATGCGCAACATATTTAGTGAATTAATTAAATGTGAATCAATAGTGACAAATGTATGACAAAAAAATCCTTTATTCCGAACTATCAACCTATCCGATCTATCTTGTAGCTGGCTTTTTTTTAGGTATGTGTGTATGTGTCTATTTATATCTCCATTTATAATAAGTGTGTGTTTCATGTATAAATAAATAAATAAATAATAAATAATAAATAATATATTATGTATTTCAATACTTAGTATATTAATATATATATTCTAAATTGCACCACCTGCTCAGATCTGTTCTGTTCTCCAGTCCATTATGGTTGCCTGGAAGAGATCGCTCTGTAGCGATAAGGCCGCCTATTGTTACCTTGTAATATTCTGTATACCTTTTTCCTGTTTTGGTTGTTATATGTGGTGTTCAATAAAGAGTTATTGTATTGTATTGTATTGTATTGTATTGTATCAAGCCGTATTTTTGCAGTAAATAATATTCTTCGAGCACACGGCGAAGACTCAACCAACTTCAATGAATTATAATAACTTCACAAATCTAAATGTTTCAAGATTTTCAAGCACTTCGCAAGTGTCGCGGTCTCAATCACAAGGCAAAACACAAACAATTAGCTGCAGCTATCGATTACAACAATCGTTCCTATTAAGTCTACGTTACAAATTCAATTTATATTTAATAGCACTCTTGGAAACGGACCCCAATAACGACGATACAGAATTGTTCCCAAAGAACAATATTAGGTGCGTACAAAACTTTGATTCAGAATTGTAATTTATTTCGTATCCCCGATTTGAATTTTCTTAACGAAGCTAAACAAATACAATCAGAAGAGAAAGGGATATTAATTTGGGACCCACTGGGCTGGGCAGCATTTGGAAGTGATTTAATTTGCGTTCTTACTTTCGTCAAGAATATGACAACACAATTTCAAAGTGAACAAAGGTTCGCTTAATCAAAATGGGGGTATGAAAAACATGAAAGCGGCAAAAATGAGACAACATTATAAAATTGCCGTAATTAGTAACATTAACACTTTTATTTATTTCAATTTACTATAGTTAATAGCTGTCTTTCATCACCAGTTTGAAAATGTTTTGCTTTCATATTTTGACGTCGTCAGAGTCATACTACTTAATCATAACGAAAATAATTGTTGTGTTAAAGATTGCTACATGGTCAAATGAGAAATTCATTAATTTAAATTATTTACCGGTGTAAATACATACCAACAGGATTTCAACATGAAATAGTTCACATTGAATCGAAACAGTAACCTAGCGGGGAACAGATGAATAACATTAGTAGACTGGAAACTACATATCTTTAACATAATTACCGGTAAATTAAGACGCATCATGAATGAGCAAAGAATTCAGTTGTTTTGACAGGTGTCGGAAAAAGATTGCACGAATAGATTAAATTATTTGTGGTCGGGAATTCCATCGTCATAAAAAGTAACTAACCTGAAAAATTATGAGAAAATTTACAAATTGATCTAGCTCCAGATAAAAAAGAAACGTGTGCGTCTCGGGACGCCCGACAGAAGTGTATGTATGTATGTATGTAAACTCTTTATTGCACATAAAAATTAAAAAATACAAAAATACACAGAAAATAGTACAAAGGCGAACTTATCCCTAAGAAGGGATTTCTTCCAGTTAACCTGACACAGAAAGGAAATAGTTTACTAATAAAAGTAGAAGTGATAACTTGAACTAATCTAAGTTACTAACAGTATGTCTGTCGCACACTAAACACTGAGTAGAGAGAGGGGGAAGCGTCTGTCCAAAACACGATTAGCGTTGTAGGTTAGAGTGAGAGAGGAAGAGCCCACCTACCGCTGCCGTACGCTTTAGAAAAAGGGAAGCCAGACAGACTGGCACCGTAACGCGTTACGTTACGAAGCGGTTTACCCTCCCATTAGAAGTTACACTTCAAAAAATTACTGTGGTTTCCGGGCCACGAACATGTATGCTTAGACTAATATATAAGTACTTAGATGCGCATGGTAACATCCATGTCTCGGGTACCTATCTAACATTAAAAGTGTGTCTTCCCCTATCCGGTTTTGGAGTAAGTTAATTTATTTCCATGGGTGCTATTTAGCATCAGGTGTTCTACCACATAATAAAACTAATCACACGAATTTAAATATAAAATAACCTTTACATTATATTGAATGTGCTGCAGCAGTGATATCCCGTCTGTATCCAATTAGTCTTCTACCTTAAGTATTCCTGCGGACACAAGTTCTATATCAGTTTGAGGGGCATTCACGAGCCAGTACAATTGCTATTGTATTCAGCCTAGTTTGTATCAAAGGTAGTGGGAGAAACTTCGATTTGAATTACGTATTATTACCTATGTCTGGCAAGTTCATCGGTAACATCAGCATGTGACAGCTGAAGGTTATCTTGAACCGCCAAAGAAAAAAGGATGCTTTCAATTCAAATAATAAACTAGTTCGTTAGTCTGGCCTCTCTAACATAAAAAAAATGTAATTTTTTATTTGTGGTAAATGTCCGTCATGTGTGTCGTTTTCAATGATACGTTTTAGTCGATATTCATATGTTTTTACGGAGTTTGCTTGGTAGTTGTACATTTTTTTATGTTTATATTTGGAGCTGGTTACTGTTTTTGTTTTAGGGAACTATAGCAAAAAGTAGGAGTATTATTGTAGAACATATTTTATTAAATTCCTAGACAATATGTTAAGAGTGAACGCTACACGCTGACACCGAAACATTATTCTTCTTTAACACGCATACTATACACGTGAGAGCAGAATAGACTTTTAGCCGCGATGCATCATTGACGCTTCTGGTCACCCTTATCTTTGACCACAAAATATAAATTTGTACAAGTTTTTGAAGTCAGCAATTTAGCTAATAGCAATGTTTAGATCCACTTTACAAACGAAAATCTCACTCGAGATCACGTAACGTTTTCATAGCAGTGGAAAATTCCAAATAAATTACCTGCGACCGTTGTATTGTAGCGAACAGAAAATGATGCGAGACTTCAAAAAAATGTTAGATTTTATTTTAAAAAACCGCTCGTTTTTTATTCATTAATTGTAACTTACGTAGATAAAATTATGAAATGAAACGAAATGTTTTTATTTCCAGACTTCCATCCATAGTAGAACTATCGAACATATGAAATGAAATAAAAAAAAACTAAAAAGAAAGAAAAATTTAATTTTTGATTAAAAAAAATAAAAAAATACTAAAATAAATACTAACGGACTTTGAATGCATTGCAATTGTAATTTCTCAACCAGTTTTCATGTAGCTCACGAATTACATTAAGATGATGTATTTTAAAGTAATCGAACAAAAACATAGGCATTGAAATTCTTTTACATAGGCATCCGACGAAGACATTTATAACACTGTCGAAAATAGAGCCTGCTCTTTATTTTGAATTTGAAGTCTAAAATACAGCAGGTGTTAGTATTAACATGGTTTTTAATCGTGTTGTTTCATTCAGTACGTGTTACGATCTCACGACGTATGCTCAGAAAAAGGGCATAACCATACGTTTGAGCTATTTTAGTCCTAAGTAGGTCAAACAATGACATAAACGCCATATCCGTAAGTTATATTTGTAAATTCATGCAAATTATGCGAAAACAGGACTTTGTTTCCTGTCTCGGTATTTGAAAGTTTGTTTTGTTTCCCCATTCTTATTGGGCATGGAATTCTGATTAACCTGAGGCCGACGTGGTTCGCATAATAAAATGTTACGTGGTTTTTCAGGTAATTGTTTTAACCTATCGAGTTTGGGTTAGCGCAATACTGGGAAATGACAAAATTAGTTAAATTGCCAGGATTTGATTAGTCATGGGCTGATCTAACGAAGACAAGTTACACATACTTTTATTATTATATACGTATGCTTAGTTTAAATCTTGCAAAGAAAATTTGAAACACTTTCTCTCAACTTAATACTTTTAAATTTACATTTCTGTCCAAATCTGATGACTTTGCACTAAATAATAAGTACGAGAATTATTTACTAATCTACATGTCTACATGTATTTCCACTTTAAACTGTGAGCCTGTGATGACTGCCTTATTTTCGTCCATAATACTGTAAGATTTTAATTGACTTCTGATTCCGGTTTCTGTGGAAACTGGGAGTACGGCAAAACTCGCAAATGCGCGCTCTCTCTCTTCTGGTCAGCCATGCATGCGAGTAGCTGCATTTTATGTCGCACCGTCTTAATGTAATTATTTGTAAATAGGTACTTTGTGTAAATAAAAATGAATCAAGTTTATTTTTTACTTCTTTATTTTTTATGTTTACTTTTACGGTTTTACCTTAAGAAATTAAATTTCTAAACGTTACTGAAAATTAGGCCATAGGTTTACTTTTCGGATTTTTCTATGCGTTCTAATTTTCAGTGACATTTAGAAATTTTAATCAATTGTGTATAAGTGAACAGAGTGATTTTCTATCGTCTAGAAAGCGATTCCTGTAAACCTAAGACTGTGTTATAAGTCAGTATACGAATTTTAAGTGAGCTTCATTATATAGAGGACCATAGCCACAGTTAAAAGGTAGCCGCCCGTTTTCGACGCATAATGCACCACTTCACTAAAATTTAAATCGTTCGCTAAACATGCCAATTTTTAAAGTCGGGTCCACATATTCGCCTGTTCCCCGCAAGACGGGTGCACGGGTACCGCTCCGGAATTTCCTCGTTGCATTTACCGCTGATGACGCGCCACCATTACCTCGCGCGGACATCGTCAAGTCCGGCCATTTTGTATTTTGTTGCGATATTGCAATGTCGTTTCGGTGAAAAGGAAAGAACTTAGGGAATAATGATATTAGATAAGATTTGAAAGATAGCAATAAGAAAGAGGAGAAAATAATTAAATGTGAAGTTTTAGCTTTATATTCGTAGAAGTAATTGTGTCCGGACTGGAATCAAAAGAATCACAACAAACACAGAAACTGTAGTAGAATGGTCCTACTAACTTATAAATTCGGCTGAATCATGGCAAAATCAAAGCTAACGAAATTTACAAAAAAATTACACCAATACAATAGCAGCTTATAGAAAATAATGCATTTGCAAGACTTTCAGCAAAATAAATATTCAAATCAAATGAGAATAATGTCTGGGAAGTTCACAACGTCGAAACTTACTTATTCTTTTCAACTCCCGCGTTATCGAATTTACACATTTCAAAAATCCAATCGAATACAAGTGAACGAAAAATGTCACAGTAAAATAGGACTTCATAATACAAGTGGAACGCGGGCCAGGCAATATGCTGACACCGCTCTCAGCACTTGAAACTCGATTTTACCGTTGCGACAAAATGGTGAAATAAGTAGTCCAGTTTGTTGGACCGGTTTTTATTGATTCCTTTTGACAGTGCCGACGTCTTTTTATTATGAGGCTAAAAGGGAAAATATTGTTCTGGCATTTGGAAAATGTTAGGGGTCTCTTTGAGGGATCGAAAACATGTTATCGTTGTGGAAGGTACCAAAACTTACCGCAATTAATAAGAATTGTAAAACATCTCATTTTTCCTGCTCGTCAATTTGAGGTTGCAGGCAGCACTTATTCATCACCTAAAAATCTATTGCAGTCGATCCTTATATGTGGTTTGATATCATCATTAATTGATTTAGCGACCGTCACTTTATCGGACAGGGCAAAGGGCATCTTAACAGTGAAATAGATATTTTCAAATGTCAAGAGGGCGATTAGCGTCGCGAGCCGTGATGCGTGATGCGACGTGGCCGGAATGGGAATGACGTGCTTTTTGGGCACCGCAAGGACTCCGGGGAATGACGCCTGGGAATTCGGGAAAGAGAACGAGACCTGGGGATTGCAGTCGAAATTAATTTCATAGTTCAAATGGTTGCAGTTTTGTTTGAAATATACCTACGTTGATTTATTAGTTTTATGGTATTAAAACTTGCCTGAAACAAGTTCTTGTCTTTTTAGGCTACTTCCTTGAAATACGGACTACCGCTTTAAAAATGCGGGGATTGCGGGGAGCAGGTATATTATGTGTTATGTAGTAGTCCCTAGAAAATGTGATACGCCCATGTCAAGTATCTGTCCAGAATATGATCCATTTTCATTACCTATGCACGTATTTAAAGTCCATGATCAAAATCGAGATGGAAAATGTAAGCAAATGTAGCCAATAACATTAAAATTATTCAACTCTAATTTTGGTTTCAAGAAAAAAAAAACTTCTACCTAACTGACCACTGTCCCCCAACAGCATAAACGATCAATCTAAAACACAAAATCTCCAAGCTACAAAGAGAGCTTGTTTGCCTGTCTCCCAACAATGATATGACGCGCCTACAACAGTTGTTGCACTGAAATGTGGTTCAAATTTTACTAGACAGGTAGTGACTTGTCCGTAGCGCACCGTAAGCAAGAATCCGATGTTCTCATTTAAGAGTTAGCTTTGAACAAAGGCTTGTCTACGCGATGGCATTTGAGGCAGTACGTATCCCAATGGAGTACTGGGGCGCTTGCAAAGTGGAAGCGAATACAGTAGGTCAATAATTTACCTTTATTAATGTCTTTAAGATGCGGATTTGAAGATGTTTCAGGTCATCATGTCATTCATGTCCTATTTCCAATCTATTACTATCCTTACGATTATTATTATTAGTATCAGTAGGCGTCAATTTCAGCACTATCTTGGTATTTTTCTTTGTCATGAAACTCTCGGCCGATTTGGTAAAAGTACCTACCGATGCTGAGTTAAGTTTGATCAAAGGAAATATCTAATTGTTTACGTTCGAAGCAAACGGTCAAAACGCTTGAATATTGATCCAGTCTCAATATTTTTAATCTTAGTGGCTGTCTGTACCCGTCAGCGGCAAATGTCAAATTTAAGAGAAAAAAACATTATCACTGAGCGAATAAACTGGCTCTACTGTTATTAAATTCGCTACCAATGGCATAGAGCACGTCCGTGATTCTGAACAAAAGCATAAACCCACGGAGACTTCCTTGGATATTCATTATTCACTTTCCGGGCTTGCCACATTTCCTTGTCTTCAGCATAAGTTCAAACCGGACGTATTTTTTCCTTCTTAGCGGAAAAGTTAATATTATTATCTTATTTTAAACCACTCAAGAGCGTCTAATTATTTTAAGCAATGTCACAGGGAATTTAACTTTTCACAAGCCTAAAACATGGAGACTCGAACTTTGATATACTTTATACCAAGATTTTTATTTCACTAAGTACCTACGTATGTTTGGGTCAAATTTTGCTAATCTAATTTTACCTACTTCTAGTGACAGTAGACTCTTTTAGTTAACAAGATCGATCTGAAGGAAATCTTTTAAAATAATAGGCAAGCGTTTAATTACGTGCAAAGATGAAAATAAAATGATGAAAAAACAATTCAACTGATCTAATAAAATAAAAACTACATACAAATAAAGCTAATAAAAAATAAATGATTGAAGACTTAAACAAAGACAGCAAGGCCATGACATCCATTGCCTCAGGTGTCTATCAGCCTATCCCTGAACGCGACCACAGACAGAGACTCCCTCAGGGACTAAAGTAATCCGTACCACATCTTGACGGAGATTTAGCATATGAACGCGCCTTGTTAGACGGGAAGGCAAGCGTAAGGTTGGAATTTGACCGCCAACCGTGGCCATATAGCTAACGTTTCTGAAACAGGTTGAAAAAGGACATTAAAAAGAAGGCACGAGGCATAAATGTCTCTTCGATGTCAAATAGGTTAGTTCATTTAAGATCTTTGCAGAAGTGATGCGGGTATATTTTCGTAGACCGTAGATTTTATCTAATGCTTTGGCAGGCATTCAAGCTTGTCAAGCAGCTCTCTCTCAGATCAAGAAAAACAGCACCACCACAATCAAGGAAAGGAAAGAGTAAGCAATGGGCAAAAGTATTTTTTCTTAGATCAGGGAAAAAGTTTTGCAGACGTTTTAAGGCTTCATAGTCAGGTGACGACTAAATTTCATAGGGTGCTCTTATTTTTATAGGACATGAAGTTTTTAAAGCCGCAATTATGTTCTGTACTATGTAATTTGGGTCAATTGCAATTTTACCGAAACAACTAAGTATAATATATATTTTTTAATTCAACATAGTTTATAGGTTTTTAATATTGATATTGTCACGTAGCTTAACCTTAAACGGAAAAAGTATCACGATACATAAGTAAGTATTTCGCACAAAACATGTTAGGTACCAGTAAACCTTTTTCTTGCTCTCGCTAACACCGAACTCGCTAGAGGCTAACTTCACAAACGCAAACTTATTTGGTGCGAATAGTACCAACATTATGTGGTAGTTCAAGCCATCGTGCAGCCAGCCAACTCAACTCCTTGAATCCGCAGCTACCTCCCGCTATGAAACGAGCTTTCCCGCGAAAAACATTTTATTGCTTTATTACGGGCATGCAAATACAACCAGCCTCGCGTGGTTGCAGCGACCTGGAAAATGGAATAGCTGCCCACCGTACCTTGAAGAATGCAAATCTGGAACACAATCTTAACCATATTACGCCACTTAACATTTCCTTTTTAATAACAACAAATAATAAGACGAGATGCTCAAAGAACAATTAACTGTAACAAAACGAACGTGCCCTTTTGTACACAATATAAAACCCTTTGTACACAGAACTGGAACTAATGACACCGAAACACGATCCCGTACACGTGAATCTCTCGTTTGAATTATTATTCCCTCCGTAGCTCTTTAATGATTGACAAGAAACGTACCAGAAACAAGTCATTACGCAAAATCGATGCCCGCCTAAAATATCGAGGGCAACTTGTTTTCTAAGATCAAAAGGGAAAAAATGTTTTCTCATTTTTCACGGTGGCGAATATAATTTGATTTCCGTGGAGGGATGTCGGCAGTTGATTTTAAATTTAACTTCCCTGAACTTGGGAAAGTGGAATGGATTTTTTATGTACCTACTAACGTCTTCGTGGGATTCGACGCTACCTTCAAAGCTACGCATTAAGTAATCTTATGAGTGTACTCGTAATAAAAAATACTAAGGTTGCCTTACTACATCAGGATGGATTTAACGCATTTAGACACCACAATGGGTGTTTAAGACCAATATTAGTAGTATACAACGTGTTACACCACCTACTAAAAACCTTAGGCACCCCATTTGATTTATGTGATTCTGAATAAGTCGATTAGTAGCTCTACATTCGTTGAATTACTTGTAAGTGATGTCAGTTACGTACTCGTATAAAACCAGTATGCTTAGTGTAAGTTTTAAGTCACAAAATACGTCTCGAACACGTTTGCGTTAAAATGTCAAATACTATGAAAACTGTTTGTTGCCGTTTCGATCCGCAAGTGGCGCTACCAATTATTTCATAGTAATTGAGACGTTTACTTGAACGCGTTCGAGAAGTTTTTATGTGCGAAAACTTACACTAGAGGCTCAGTACGCTTAGTGTAGGTTTTCGGTCACAAAATACATCTCGAACGCGTTTGCGTTAAAATGTCACATACTATGAGAACAGTTTGTTGCTGTTTCTATCCGCAAGTGGCGCTGCCAATGTTTCCATAGTGATTGAAATGTTTACGTGAACGCGTTCGAGACTTTTTTATATGCCAAAACTTACATTAGAGGCTCCGTTATAAAACCGTCAAAAGAATCAGCCAGTATTAAAATGTTGAACCTAAAGTATGCAACCTCTATCTGCGAATTGTGATACAGAAGGAAATAGAAAAAAAATACAATTTACATTAAAATATAGTGTAATCGTTACTGCTTTTTTCCTGAACGAACTAATTTCAAGTTCAGTGTCCCATGTAACACGTTGTATAGTAGTATACAGCTGAATATCCATAAATGCTTAGTCATTCGGAACATTACCGTTCACAATAACGGGCATATCGGTGGATCGTGCTGTGATCTGTGACTGTTTGATGCTTGATTATTATCTTAATGAGATGGACTGGCGTATTGGGCCAATACACTGCGATTACGTTACGTACATTATGTGCTTCTGTAGGCATGATATTGGATCAGAGCGTCAGTTAGATAATACACTAATAAGTATTTTACGTCATGTAATTTGATTTTGGCATTATTCCTAGTACTTTATGTCAGTATTATAATAATATGTTTATTTCTTCCATGCTGGTCTGGGAGCAAACGAAAAACATAGAACGTACCAGTGGCTCTTCCCGCGCAGATGGTAAAAGCCCATCGAGGGAATAGACGAAAATAGGAATCATATTATAGGCGATGCGGCTAGCAACCCATCACTATTTTGATTCCCCTTTCCACCTATACGCCGACAATCATGCTAAACGTGGCCTTTAGGTCTTACCACCTTAGGCTCTATCTATCCCGTAAGGGATAAAAACGTGATTTATGTATGTGTATGTATGTATGTATATGTTTACTTTCATTAACTATGACTTATTTAATTAATAAGATTTAAAACAAATATGCACAAAGCATGAAAAATCTTATGTTGTGGATTAATGTGCTACATATAGTTTGTGTTGGTCTAATTTTTGGTTTTAGTAAACATACACATACATACATACATAAATCACGTCTTTATCCTTTACGGGGTAGACAGAGCCTAAAGTAACAAAACCTTAAGGCCACGTTTAGCATGATTAAGGGCGTATAGGTGGAAAGGGAAATCAAAATAGTGATGGGTTGCTAGACGTATCGCTTATAACATGATTCCTAAGACTTTCGCCAATTTCCTCGATGGGCTTTTATCATCTGCACGGGTAGAGAAGCAACTGGTAAATTCTATGTTTTAGTAAACCATTTTAAGGTTCCACAAAATCCCTTAAGGGATCCTTTAAAGCGATAAGTCATCCTTTGTTGTATCTCAGTGTTTGCCAATAAAGAGTTTACATACATACAGAAATCCTTCTACTTCACGGTTTTTGATTAGGTATTATTCTTCCAAAGGTTTGCGACAAATGTCGCTCACATTTCAAGCATAGGAAAGTATGCCTGTAACCATACCGTAACCGTTCCAACCACTTTCAGGGCTGGCAAAACACTTTACGTGCGAGCTTAAAAATAGGCGTGAATTCGGAATTAGCTCCCGCATCTGAGCATCCTCGAGATCCAGGGATACAGAACATTTTCACGAAGGTATGTCTTATTTATCACCGTTCTTCACGACACCGCTACCAGTCGGTAATTCCCACACTTTATACGCCTACTTGCGAATATTTGAGGTGCGTAAATAAAATAAAACCTGGTAATGGGGTCGTTACATTTACTTATTTATTAGGGTGTTGTAAATACGTAGGAATTGGCCTTAGCCTCGCAAAGAGGTGCTTTTATTGTCATTGTTTGAGTGTGAACAGGTTCTTGTGGAAATGAGAATAGAACACCGCCTACAGGGAAAACAGACAATGTTCATGATTCATTTTTTTTAGATTTAGAAATAAGTATAAACAATCTTGACATGTCTCTTTAATACTTATATTTTCCAGTTACCGATTTTAAAAAGTGTTTTTCGATAATGACATTTAAAATTGTTTACCTGATTTCTAATGCTAAAAAACGAAGTATTGGTTAAATGATTTATTTATTGTTTTAACACTTTAGGTTCTTTATTCGAAGGCTCAGTTGTTGAAAGAGTCATAGGGTATAGGTACTACTGAAAAGGTTGAAATTCTACAAACAAAGCGTGCTCTCGCTGCAAACTCACCAGTTACACTGGGCGAGGGTGAGTGCGGGGTATGAAGTGGCGTGCGGGGGAGGCGCATATCTTGGAAATTCCTCGGAGCTAGCGCGCGAACTGCAGCAATTGTTTATTTCGAAACAATCTGAATGTACATGACGAATTGTTAAATCAGATATCCACAGCTGCAAGTGAGTAAACCAGACACGTGTCAATTTGTCTAAATTATAACATATTGAACATTTGCCCGGGCACGTTAATTGTTGGAGTTCGATTTACAATTTAATTGGTTTGCATCATCACTATCACTTCACTACATAGTATAAAATAAAGTCGCTTTCTCTGTCCCCATGTCCCTATGTATGCTTATATCTTCAAAACCACACAACGGATTTTGATGCGGTTTTTTTTAATAGATAGAGTGATTCAAGAGGAAGGTTTATATATGTATAATACATGCATAATATACCGTGCGAAGCCGGGGCGGGTCGCTAGTACATAATAAAACGTTAGTCAAATGATCAAAAGCATCCACCATCTCTGCCCGTTAAACACCCCACTGGGCTCTGACTTCTCAGAATGAGTGAGCTTGAGCTGCAGTTCCCACACAAGCCTACTATGCATCGGAGACTTCATATTCACCGCTGCTCTAGTTTGCAAGTATGTGAGGGTTTTTTCAAGATGTTTTCCTTCACTTACTTCAAAGCTCATGATTAATTTCAAACAAAATTTCCTACAAAATGCAAAGGGTTATCAAAATAATTTTGAAACTGAGTCTTTTTTATCTTATACTAGCTTCTGCCCGCGACTTCGTCTGCGTAGAATTATACATAAAAACCTTCCTCTTGAATCACTCTATCTATTAAAAAAACCGCATCAAAATCCGTTGTGTACTTTTGAAGATATAAGCATACACATGGACATAGGGACATAGGGACGTAGGGACACAGAAAGCGACTTTATTTTGTACTTTGTAGTGATAGTGATTTTAATCACATTGTGTCACATAGCAGATAAACGTTTTGTGCTAAAGCAAGACAGCCAGGGCAATAAATTCAAGGAATCCAAGCCGCAAGTGACAACAATGATCCTTTGAATCACTTGACTTGCACACTTGCCCGAATCACAAGGCATTTCACTTTTAAATACACTTTCATCTTTCCTAACACGTATTTCACTATCATTTTTCCCTTATTTACGTAGAAATCGTTTCCGTTTGTTTCGTAGCGTAGCGGTGCAACCCCATAAATATCCCCTCCGGAAACATGACAAACAATTGTATAGTCGGACGAAATACAGCGTAACGCGAAAAAAAGCTTTTGTAGTTTGCTATATCACTATAATAATCTGCTTGGAAAACTGTTTGTAAAATATCCCCGGGCTTTATGTTTGTTTGCAAAAACTACATTGTTATTAGAGCTAATATAGACGTTAACTATGTCTACGCATAGGTTATTCCTTTTGCTTGAGACTCGTTGCAATGTAGCCAAGAAATGTTCTATTGGTTGTGTTTTCAGAGTAAATTATTCGTGTTTTTAAGATGAAAGTATTCTGTTTTTTGCTCAGTCCCTTCTGCCATCTTTGATACATTACAAAAAATTAAATTATTTTTTATAGGAATTGTCACCTAATGATCAATCTTTGTTATATCAACAGAAATATCTTATAGATTTTGATTCTCGGTGTTATCTGTTTAACGCATAAACTAACCTTCAATCTTATTCATAGCTCTAAACATTTCATATTTATTTCAATATGATACCTACTTGCTTCTTAAAAAAAAGTATAAACAATCAGTAACAGTACTTTTACACAAAAAAGTCCAGCGACTTATCACCTGTGAAGAATAACGCAGATGAAATCAAAAGTCACTTTTCACTAAGACTTCTCTACAGCAGTCCTTACTTACGAAACAGCTGACAATCCTTGCTATGTCGACGACGTCCGTTGTGAGCTCCGAATACCTTCAGCCATCGATTAGTTGCCGCACCGTGCACCAACATCTTGTTCCCGCATGGAACGTCATAGAATGGATGCGATCAGCGATCGTAAGCTACGCACGTCCGAACACGTGTCGTGACACTCACGAGTTGACGTTACTATGGGAAACTCACGTGAAAGTAATAAATACCTAGTTTATTTTACTAAACGCTATGATGATCGATATGAATGGGATTCTGAGGAACTGTTTGGATGTTTTGGGTCGCAGAAAACAGTTTGTGAATGGATCTGTTCTATTTTTATTCTTGACTAGCGACCCGCCCCGGCTTCGCACGGTATATTATGCATGTATTATACATAAAAACCTTCCTATTGAATCACTCTATCTATTATAAAAAACCGCATCAAATCCGTTTTGTAGTTTTGAAGATATAAGCATACATAGGGGACATGAGGACAGAAAAAGCGACTTTATTTTATACTGTGTAGTGATGACCGGATGGGTAGTTTAGTGGTTAGAGAGCTTGACTATAAAGCTAGGTACCAGATTCGATCCCCAGTCGGGGCACTCATTGTGTACGAAAAATACAAATGGGTCCTACTGAAGAAAACCGGCCGTAAATTGAGTAGGTACATACCCATAGTAGGTACAAGACTTGCTTAGTTGGAACTGGGTTAATTGGAGCTACTTGTCCCGAGATATTTATTTATTTCAAACGAACTGTTTCTCGTGGCGCCGCCCGCGTTCCAGTATTTTTTCCTTAAGTAACATATGAAAAAAAAACGAATTGGTCCAGCCAGTTTCGAGTTAAGCGCTAAGCAACATTCAATTTTATTTTTATAGAATAGCAAGTTTATATTTAAACTAGGTTCGTCAGCAAATAATAAGTTCGTCGCCGTTTCGTGAGAACTAAGCAATTTCCCGTAAAAAAGTAGCCTATTTTTCCAGGACCTCATCATCAAATACTGACCCCATGACAGGTGTCAACTACAAATTATACCCTTGCAGACCAAAAATGATTTAAATCGGTTCGGTATACACGCAAACATAAAATATAACGCCAAAAACATTCTGAGGAGTTGAGAACCTCTTCGATATTTTGAACTTTGGTAAAAATGCCACATTATTCAATGTCTTCGAGATGCCTGAGTAGTAGTCTGCTTAGAACAGCCCCAGGCCACTCGGCTCGGCGTCCATTGCGAGTCATCTCGCTGAATGCCGCTCATGAATTGATTGCGCTATGAAATGATTCTATACATAGAGCTGACCACTGTCTAACGATTATGGTCCACTTCGATATTTCGGTTTCGGTAATCTCATTGCCAGTTTTGCGTACTTCGTGCTTTGTACTCACACTTAAATACTAGCAAGGATATAATTGCCACATACGCAGACAAATGGGACCTGAGTTAAGCTTATACTCGTTTGTCTTTCAGTACCTACCCTACAAAAAAAAAAATGCAAGTTTCTAGAAATGAACATCAATATTCCAAACTTTGTGGACAAATTTTGAAGCCAAATTCGCTGTGACAAAAACCTTCCTTTGTGTCGTTAGTAGTTTTAATTTTACCTTTGCACCTACTAACGGATGGCACGTGACCAGCAAAGTGCCGTGAGATTAAAATGAGTTTTGGACAAAAATATGACATCGGTTGTGGCAGCAGATGACGAGTTCTTGGCCCATTTCCAGCACAATGGCCAGAAACCATAAGTACTTTTGACTAGAGAAGGCCACGAACGTTTTTCCTTCCATCAAAAGGCATTATATTTTGACCATGAAAAACGTTGTTTCGCTTTAATGAGACGATTTCGTTTTGATAAGCGTATGTTTCTACGACTCGTAACAAGTTTTAACGTAAACATGCTCATAACCATATTGGTGTACTGTATATCCCGTCTCATCATTGAGAAATGCCAGAAGTGCAGTATAAAAATAAGTAAAGGCAATTCCGGGTATGAAATGCATACTGATCATCTAGCGTCGCGAAAAATTGTGAATGCCAGCGAGATTACTTGGCCAGCAGCACCAAGTTACGTCTTCCTCTTACGGTGACATACTAGTAGGGGGACCAAACATGTTTGCCCATTAAAAAATTATGTGACAGTGTTTTTGTTATAAAATTGTGTACCTAAAACGTGCAGTTATGTTCAATGAATCAATCAAATCGGGCTACACTACACTACTGGGTTAGTATATTAGTCTTTTTACTCACAAACACACAAATCACGTCTATATTCCTTACGGGGTACATAACCTAAGGTATCAATACCTAAAGGCCACGTATAGCATGATCGCGGGCGTATAAGTGCAACGGGGAATCAAACAAAATAAAACATTTTTCTAATTCATGCTATAATAACGCAAGCAATCTCTGGTCGCATCTCCCTCGATTCCCTTTTCGCGGCTTGACAAACGACAGCAGAAGTAAATGCAAATTCAGTACCAGAGGCCGCTATATGATCTGCTTAGAAATTAATGCGGCATGAAATTACGTATTTACCTACTTATCTAGTCAGTAGGAAAATTGCTTTCAAGATCCTCCCGGTTGTCCATTCGGTGCAAACAGCAAATACAGCGATTGGCATTTGACAGCCGCTACGTATTCAGTAAAGGCCTACGAATTGTGCTTTTATTTTCATTCGACGCAAAAAGGAATGGTGTATTCAAAGGTGAAACGTGAAAAGGTACCTAGGTTTCTGAAAACATCAGCTACAAGCGAAGCAAAGTTGAAGCGGAATTTTCTCTTAAGCATTTCCAAATTTATTGGTTCGAAAGTCGTGCTACTCAGAGCGGAATCAGCCACAATTAATATTGCCACCTCGTCGCCAAAAGTAAAGTTTGGGGCTGTCAATTTTTTCAGCGTACCGCTGAAAAATTAGCAGTCATCAAAAGTTCCGGGTGGGGATCATAAATTTAGGGTTGGTACTTTCGTGATTCCATTCGCATTCCCCTTAGAACAGCGGTCGATGCGATAAATTATGCCCATCAATAATACGCAGCCAGTGCTGTGTCAACAACACTGTACGAGTAGGTACTATGAGTCTATTTGTAGGTATTTATTTAGGTGTTCCCCCGCTCCCTGCGGTACAATAACGACGTCAAAGCTGCTGGCTTTAAACATGAGTTGGGAGATGCATAATAAATGACTTGATAGTGGCTTGGGATATCAATTGGGTTAGCGGAGTATTACATGTTAATACGGAGGGAGACGCTCGTGAATAATTTTATTTACTCATTTTATGGATCATATTATTCGACTTAATAGGGTTTTTACGATAGCTCGAACTCAATTTGTACAGTAATTATTTTCGCATTTTATGATAAACTTAGAAATATTTTCTGAAAAGAGTGAATTTGAACAAAAAACTTACTTAATTCAACAGCTGTTGCTAAGTATTTGATTTAAGGTGCAACGAAGCGACGTAGGTCCTAAGTTTTGCGGCTTTATTTTCCAGAACGAGTCAGGCACGGTCGAATCGTTTTATAAATTGGCATTTTCCACTATAATACCGTCCTACATTAAACGAGGAAACGACGGTTTGAAATGTCACAGTAAGTACCCCTTTCAGGGTCCAATGGAAATAACCACAAAACATTCCGAACCCATTTCCGATTCTCGTCACACAGCCGACGCCGACACGTAAAGGCTCGCCGAGGTAAAGCACTTTGACTGGAAGTTACACAGAATCCGTACCTTTATACTCGGATTCCGAGTTGCTTTGAATTATGTTTGTGTTTTATTTGATATTTTTGATTTGTTCCAAAAGCATACTTGGACCTTCAAATATAAAGAATGATATTGCAATAATAATTATCTGTGTTCCTCACAAAAATTCGTTTAACACGATTAGTTTCAAAGTTAACACCTCACTTAGAACTTACGAAATTGTTTCTACGAATCAATTGGGCATTAAACAAAACATGACAACATGACAACATTAACGAGATAGGTAATTGCAATTCTCCAAATGTTTAAATTTAAAATTTTAAGTCAGACGTCTACAAAGTATCCTCTCGGGTACGAATATTCCGAGATAAAACTCGCTTGTATTGTAATCTGATACACTCAAACCCCACCTGGCCGTAAGTGGCAAGCACTAAACGAAAATAACCGATAAGCTTCAATAAATTTATTACCACACAGCCCGGGTCACTTAAATTCGTGGCACCTCCCCGCCCGGCTAAATCTTATCTTCAAAATATTATTATTTTCTTATAACGCTACGTTATAAGTTACATAAGAATGTTATTAGATTCTTTATGATCTGCTCTTATCAAAATCCCATTAGTGGAGCAGTTTTGGAAGCAGAAAATATTATTTACGTGATATAAATTTGTTGTTAGAATTTTGTGAGAAAACATTACTTTCTAGCGTTTTTTTTAATGGAGGTTAGGAGTTTGATTATTTTGATACAAATCCGATGAAGTAATAACATTGTTGTTTCCAGTTTTCTAGCAAGATTGGGGAAAGTGTCTCAACTCTCGTTAGCAAAATCGGCGAATGTGTCCATGAACTAAATTACTTTGGTATGTTTTTTTTTATGCGAAATAGGCATACGTTTGATCACAATCACGCCTGTTGGTAAGCACCTACGACCATATTATTACACACCATGTCTTCGTCGACTATATCATCCGTTGGGCATATCAGCGCCAACGCTAGGCTCAATGATGATTGGTGCTATGGCAACTAGGACGGCCCTTAAGCGGACGGCAAGTCTCTGGTCTTACCTTTGCACTGCGGCATCTAAGGTAGGCACATCAACTGCATCTGTATCGTACTGTAACCTGCTGACAGTGTTAGTTCATAGTGGAGACGCTTGGCTTGGGGGGACCCAACGTCAACATTTTTAAGACAGTATGTAAAAAAAAAATACTAGTTAAGAAAAAGCTGATGAATTCATCGACTAACATAAAACGATAAAAATGCATTACCATTAATGTTTTGGGAACCTGGTCACTAAGTAATGGCTTCCAAGACGTTATTCATCTGTTTTTGGTTCCTAGCGTTACACCTTCACCGATAAAATTATTGGCATTTTGTTTGACCTTCTATCTTAGCCCTTTAAGCTAGTAAAACATCATCAATCCCCTGGTTGATGTCCATGAGTGATGGTTTCACATAATATCCCCTGGACTTCTCCTCCCTATTATATACAGGGTGTTTGGTAGCTAGATGCAAAGCTTTAAGGGGACGATAGCCGAGTTATTTTTGAACATTTTTAGCCACATATGTCTTAGCCGAAATTGGATATTTTTTTTTTAAATTGATGACAGAAATTTTAGGAAAATACCCAAAATTTGATAGTCACAAGTCAATATTGCCCCAATGAGCGTTAATTTGGAATCAAAATGTTTTATTTCGGATAGTTTAATGTGTATTGGACCAAATGAAGTAATTTTTAAGTGTCTTTCTTGCCAGAAAAACAAAATGGAGGCATTCGAAATTACTAAAAATGTCTTAGGTTGGAACAGAATCATTTTTCTGTACTATAAAAAAAATTAAAAAAAAATCCTTGAAATGTTCAAACATTTTTAGAAACATGCCTGTTTATTGTTCTTTCTTTTAAGGTATCACTCATTCACATTGCTTGCTAAATCTGAGATAAAAAGTAAAAACCAAACTCAGGGAGCACTCGCTAAGAATGCACTAGTCTTGAAATTTTACTAGTAAATAATGTGTGAAAAAGACATTTGATTTTTAATGTAAAAAAAATTGTAAAATTAATTAATTTAGTATTCAAATCACAACAAACCGAATATTAATGATTTAATTTTAATCTTTTTTTTATGTAACTTACTAGTTAAGTACCTTTAACGTGAAGTTCCAAGACTAGTACATTCTCTTAGCGAGTGTTCCCTGAATTTGGTTTTTGCTTTTTATCTCAGATTTAGCAAGCAATGCGAATGAGTGATACCTTAAAAGAAAGAACAATAAACAGACATGTTTTTAAAAATGTTTGAACATTACAAGGATTTTTTTTTAATTTTTTTTTATGGCACAGAAAAATGACTCTGTTCCAACCTAATACATTTTTAGTAATTTCGAATGCCTCCATTTTGTTTTTCTGGCAAGAAAGACACTTAAAAATTATTTCATTTGGTCCAATACACATTAAACTATCCGAAATAAAACATTTTGATTCCAAATTAACGCTCATTGGGGCAATATTGACTTGTGACTATCAAATTTTGGGTATTTTCCTAAAATTTCCAAGTCTTCAATTTAAAAAAAAATATCCAATTTCGGCTAAGACATATATGGCTAAAAATGTTCAAAAATACCTCGGCTATCGTCCCCTTAAAGCTTTGCATCTAGCTACCAAACACCCTGTATAAATAGGAAAAAACTCCTTTTTTTATTAAAACAAAAGCCTCGCAAAAATCTCGTCGCACATTCGCGGCAACAGTCTCGTTCTCTAAGCTGCCAACTCCAGAATACTCCCTCTTCTATATTGGTAGATGGATCGATGCAGATACTTTCCGTATTCTGTACAGCGTGGAATCAATTTAAGATCTCCTGCGGCGGTTAGACGGATATTTATGAAGATAGCTTGAATTATTGAGGTTGCTCGCCTTAACGATGCGTAATACGTGTAAGTATGGAGTGTTGTCTTATGTTTTAAGAGAATTTTCAGTTCAAGATACTGCTTCTGTTCCTCTAACCCAGGGGTCGGCAACCTTTTGAGTCAGAAGAGCCAAAAATTACTATTTACAAAATTTCAAGTTTTTAAAGAGCCACAATTTTTTTTCTCGCCAACAATAAATAGCCTAATAATATTTGCGAATGGAACTAAAGAGCCGCAGCCTCACATTCAAAGAGCCGCATGTGGCTCGCGAGCCGCAGGTTGCCGACCCCTGCTCTAACCCGCTAGTGTAGCATATTTATGATATAATTTAAATCAGTGTTTTCTTTAAGCTTTTTTGCTCAATCCTTCTCCAAAAATAAAAAAAACAATGTTCAAATTGAACACCACAAATATTACAGCAAGATTACAAAAAACAAGGTGTGCAATAAAATAGACGACCTTAACGCTTAAAAGTAATATCTGCTGGACATACATTTCGAAGCAGAGTTTTTTTATGCAGGATCACGGCAAACTTCCAAAATTTCAAAATTTGCACAGATTCCTGTTTAAGAAAGAATATATTCCCATCAATAATTTACAATTAATTTACGAGAATTTAATTAATACTAAAATTGATTAATTTAAATGAAATAAGTGCAATAATATCAAGAACAAAAACAGGTTAATTGCAAGACATTCATTCATTCTAGGAAATAAGTTAATAGAAAGAAAACAGATTATTAGATGTATTATTAGACTATTAAAAACACTTTGCTTGGTTTCGATACTTTTTCCAGTAGGTAACAACATCGCTTTTTTTCATAAATACTCTTTTGTGATTCAAATAAAAGCGAGCAATAATTCTTTTTAAATCGATAAAACCTCCATAAAGGACGGGAGCTATTTTTAAAATGGGCCGTTGTTATTAAAAAGTATTTTTAGAAGGTAACTGGGTCAACCCACGCAACTGAAGGGCTAATTGCGGAAAAGTTATTAATGGGAAACCATTTGAATTTATTTACAAGGAAATGACGCCGCGGAGCAAGGAAAATGTACAGTTCTAGTATCAATTTCAGGATTCGCCATTTGAATAATTATAATTGATGGAAATTTAATCTTCGATTCAAAATAGTCCAATAAAAATTGGACCATGAAAAGTAAAATAATATTAGCTTGAGCTCATAGTTTTGCCTATCATAACCCTTATGTGAAATTTCAAGTATCTAGGTCCACAAGTGTATTGACAAGTTAGTCAAGACTGCTTTTCGTGTAGGAACCTATTAGATATTTTCGATCTTTCCGGTAAGTATTACCCTTTTTTTTAATTAGGTACACGCACAGCCAACTGACATATACCCTATAATATCTGATCAAACCCTATTGAGTCCTTATAATCGAAATAAGACCGTAACATTTTCTTAATTCATAACTTTATCAAAGACCTACGAGTACCTCCAATAACAGAACTAATAATATTCGGTGCCGTTTTTCCCGAGGCGAGTTCCCATAATTCATTTTGTTTGCTGCGAACGCGTGTCGGTGATAGGGAAGCGTCCGAAAGATTTACTATTTCTGTGCAATAATTCTAAACAACGCTGAATCGGTTTCTGTTAATGGGCCTTTTGATCTTGAAAGTGAGTCTCGAATCTTGGAAGGCCAACGGTGTAAATGATTTAGATGGAAGGTTTCTTAACAAGTTTTGAAATAAGTAATGACCAATCTGTTGTCCGATTAGCAGATTACGCAAATTAGTTTTTGAAGCCTAAAATACACTAATACTTAATCAAATTTACTTTTTTGCGTTAATGCAACAATAATTTCAAGCTACCTTTAGTTAACCAAAAGCTTTTGATAGGATGAGGATTTTTAACTTGTGCTCTCTCATTCATAACATGTACCACAACATTATGTTTTATTAGAGTCCGACAGTGATAAATGCTCTAAACGACACTGAAAATGAGCACACATAGGAAAATCAGAAAAGTAAAACTATGGCCGGGAATCGAACTCGGATCCTCGTCATTCCGTAACGCGTGCTATACCCCTACACCACCCACAGCAAGTGGGTAAGCCTTCGATTTTTTCTATCTGTTACTAGCTGTCACGTGACCTTGTTATTATACGCATTTTTGTCACTAAGTGTCATCTGTTTGAATGATGTGTCTGTACGACACAATTACAAACTCCCGTGGAACATCTACTGCTCACCAGGACGGAACGTCACGGAATGACGAGGCTCCGGGTTCGATTCCCAGCCATAGCTTTACTTTTCGGATTTTTCTATGTGTTCTAATTTTCAGTGTCGTTTAGAAAATTAATTTCTAACGGTAAAACCGTAAAAGTAAACATAAAAAATCAAGAAGTAAAAATTCTTGATTGATTTGATAGTAAAGATAAAGTAAGGAGATTAGTCTTTACCTAGTTATTGAGTGGCATACAACACATAGTGGCATAAAAAGTCAGCCCATTCGTTTAGTACACACACAATCAAACAATCAACCTCTCCCACAGCATGCATGAAAACAGTCGAACACCAACACACTGTACAAATACTACAAATTGAAATTGACGAAACTCATCAACTATTTACTATAACGTCTTACACAAATGTTCTAACTATTCGCTCCACAAGATTCATGGGGCATTAGCAGCATAGACAAGTGAATGCCATTTGTTACGCAGCTTGCAAAATATTTCTCAGTTGAAATTCGGCAAGGGAACAAACACTCTTAGCAATGTGGTGCGGTAATGTACGCCGGCCCCTTGAATTTTTCATACCCTTGTGGCTCGACAACTAAGCATTACCAAAATTGCGTCATATTTCTTTTTCCAACACTCAGGAAATAGTTGGATGAATGCATGTTTTTACGCCTGTTCCAACGACACTTCAGCGCACTGCCTTTGCGATTTCTCAAAATATTCTGTAGTACTTACCTGTCCGTACAATAAAACTACAAATTAAAATTAAACGGTGCAACTCACGATTATTCGATCTTTTTAGTAGATTTTCTTTAAGGGTGAGCATACGCTCCCGCACAGCGTTTTGCCGGCTCAGATACATACAGATACGTACAAAAATCACGACTTTATCCCTTACGGGGTAGACAGAGCCTAAGGTAACAAGACCTACAGGCCACGTTGAGCAAGATTGTGAGCGTATATGTGGAAAATGGAATCAAAATAGTGATGGGTTGCTAGACGCATCACCTATAATATGATTCCAATGGAAGCTCAGGTGCTTAGAAATACCTATAAATTTCGTATCATCATCATTTCCGGCCTAAACAAGTACGTCCCACTCGTATGAGACAGTTGTTCTTCCCACCCGCAAACCAAATTTGGATTCTTCACAAATACTGTTTAACATCTTCACAAGTGTGTGCTTTCTACGCGCTAAATAAAAACATTATCGACTTTCTCAAAAACATCTGAACACCTACAGGCTTCCAAAGACGTGTTTAGTTAACGAGGACTTTACCCACTTCAATAAAAACCGACTTATGTTTAACGGCAACAGCAAAAATATTACCGTTACTAATTTATTAATACATACATCCCATGTAATCCATTTTCCACGAACACTTAAGGATGGCTGTGGAAACCACTGATCCGAACAGCGTTAACGCGCCATATAAAATTAAAGAGGCACTCACTCCCAATTAATATGACGTTGTAATTACATATTTAACATAGATTCTGTTAATTTACCGTTTGATTTTATTCGAGCTAGACATGTTTGTTTTTTATATGCTCTATTTCACTGCTGGTATCAAACCGTTAAACTTTTAGTGTTTTAAATTTAATCTTAATTAAACTTAATAGAGCCTAAAACATTAGATTAAAAAAAGAAATTTCAATACAAAATTTTCAGTTAGCCCATTTAATATTTATAAAACTAGCTTCTGCCCGCGTCTTCGTCCGCGTGGAATGTATTAAAGATTATAAACCTTCCTCTTGAATCACTCTATCTATTAAAAAAACCTCATTAAAATCCGTTGCGTAGTTTTAAAGATTAAGCATACCATAGGGACAGGCAGTGGAATGCGACTTTGTTTTATACTATGTGTGATTTGTACCTACATCTTAGTTATGTACATTTTGCGATCATAAATAGCTCTACATGGGTGAAATTTTATATAAGCAAGTGGTTTTCGAGGGCTAAAAATTGAATGACCTCGCTCTAGGTAAGTGTTATTTTGATTTTGCAAACAAGGAAATCTCGGTCACCGGTACTAAAATTGATTTCAGTTAAGTATTTTCTTATCAACGAGAAGCGCCTATAAAAGTGAGGTTAACGGTAACATTTGCCGAACCCTGGTTATAATCTTAATCAAATAGATGAAAACACATTCCGATTAATTTATTACATGGATATTGCAATACAACTTCGCCTTTTATTTGAATCGTTAACGCGCATCGTACATCTAACCTTGGGTAACCCTTCAAGTTTCATTTGCATTCCCAATTCGACTGAGTGCGAGGTGCCTAATAAATAACAGGTCATCAATAAGTATGAGCCTCGTAGCTGTACGATATTCACAGTGCCACGAGACGACTACGTGACGATTACATTTAAACATACACACACACACACACAAATCACGTCTATATCCCTTACGGGGTAGACAGAGCCTGAGGTAACAAGACCTAAAGGCCACGTTTAGCATGATTGTAGGCGTATAGGTGGAAAGGGGAATCAAAATAGTGATGGGTTGCTTTGCTAGCCGCATCGCCTATAACATGATTCCTAAGACTCGCCCATTCCCTCGATGGGCTTTTACCATCTGCGCGGGACGAGAAGCAACTGGTACATTCTATGTTTTTCCTTTGCTCCCAGACCAGCATGGAAGTATTACATTTAAAGCTATTGTTTAACTCAGAGGTCCCCAACCTCTTTTGTTTCATAGACCACTTTCAAAATTTTGCTGGATCCGGTGGACCCCCTGCAGCTACATTACTACCAATTTCTAAATCTCAAAAAAAAGTGAAGATTAGCTCTAACAGTTTTCGAAAAAATAGGTTAGAATTGATTGCTTGATAGGGTTGACTATTTGAAAATAAAGTCGACTAAACAAAATTTCAATTAAATTTTAGTTCTGCACTATCGACGCAATTAATTTTCATGCACCCCCGCTTACGATTGTGGACCCCCATTCTTGGTCACGCCCAACGTAGACCCCCGTCGAGTCTTTCGTGGACCCCTGGGGGTCCACCTGGACCACTTTGGGAATCACTGGTTTAACTTGACATTCTTAAGAACCATTATGGGGTGCGAGGGTTACCTCCACGTGTGGTCAAGAGCTGCGGTTCGTTTTTGGATCCGTCCGGGGAGAAGAGCAGAGTTTGGTCCGGTGCCCCCTGGGCATCGGCTAATGATTTCCTGGCAGTTTCTGAGGGATACCATTGACCGTTGGCTAAGAGCCCGACAGGGGGGTGGAGGGGGTCTTTGACCATTACCGTACAACGTAGCCGACATTTTGTCACAAGATTTATTAATTATATAGGCTCTGTCTATCCCGTAAGGGATAAAAACGTGATTTGTGTGTGTATGTGTGTACAAGACAACAGACTATATCTTTAACATCTAAACTCGTCCTTAATTTCAAAACAAACCTTCTTTACCCGCGATTCGACTGCGATCCGGCCTCCCTGGGGACCGTTCAGGCCCACTCAACCTGTCCCGTATCGCTCCGCCGCCGTAACGTGTGATATAAATCTTTTGTAATCGATTTCTTACATCTCGTTGAGTGCTTTACAAGGTACTAGCTGTTGCACGCGACTTCGTCCGCGCAGAATTCAAGTTTGTGTCCCAGGCTGCTTATCTTTTCCTGACACTTCAAACCATTATCGTTATTATTTCAATAAATTTACACAAAACCTTGAAAAGTTATGTACTCGCCTTACCATTTCTCGGGAATCACCCCATCTGTATATTTGTGAAAACCGCAACAAAATCCGTTAAGTAGTTTTAGACGCAGCGGAAAAGTTTGTTTTATAATATGTAGTGATATGTAGTGGTTCTTCCATGCTGGTCTGGGAGTAATGAAAGAACATAGAATTTACCAGTTGCTTCTCTTCCCGCGAAGATGGTAAAAGCTCATCGAGGGAATGGCCGAAAATCTTAGGAATCATGAAACCTATCACTATTTAGATTTCCCTTTCCTACTATACGCCCTTAATCATGCTAAACGTGGCCTTAAGGTTATGTTACCTTAGGCTCTGTCTACCCTAAGGGATAAAGACGTGATATATGTATGTATGTATGTAAGTAGTGGTTCAGTGTGATCAGAACAATTATTGTTGGTGGAAGGGTTACCCACTATTGCAACTGTTAATACTTAGTATCCTCATTTTAATAATATTGCCTAGAGTGGAGCTAGATCAATTGATATTTTATTTGTTCCATGTTACTTTATAGCTTGTTGTGTATGGCTAAGGTGGTGTTTTTTTTAATGGTCATACCAGTGATTATGTTTTTTCTTCTTTTTTGAATTATGTATAAAAATAAACAAATTACAAGACGTTGTATCACAGTTATGTTCAAACGTTCAAACAATCTTTCATTAAAGAAAATCACTTCCAATTACTTTAACAATCTAATCAGGAAATACATGTACATGATATACCTACAACTGCCTTTAAGGATAACGCTAAAATTTAGCCGACGGGAAACGAATTTCATTGCTGGCAAAATGTTGAGGTAATTTCATGGTACATTTACCTTGGTCCGAGGGTAGTGTTTACAATGCGACCTCCCTGAAATACGCTTTAAAGCTGGCAACTCCTGATTTTCAATACAATATACCATCTAAATTTTCGAGATAAGTTTGGAATTCTAAGGTCACTTTGTTCAGAATATATAAGAATTTAGCTTAGTGATTTAATATTCATGAATGGACTTAAAAAGGATGTTTGTTGGTATAATTACCAACAAACATAATATGAACTACATATAGTGAAAAGTATTTTTATAAAAAACTAGCTTCTGCCCGCGACTTTATCTGCGTAGAATTATACATAAAACCTTCCTCTTGAATCACTCTATCTATTAAAAAAAACCGCATCAAAATCCGTTGTGTAATTTTGAAGATATAAGCATACATAGGGACATACGGACATAGGGACAGAGAAAGCGACTTTGTTTTATACTATGTAGTGATTTCTGTTTGACAAGATAATAATTTCTGGTTTATTTCTTTAAGTTTCATCCCACTTCAATGCCGTAAATTAGACTGCCGTCTGCTTTGGACATGACATGAAGCGTATATTTTATTACAGTTGAACCACTGTGCAAGACCTAGTATCATTTTTACGTAATAAATCATGCATAACCAGTTTTTCAAAATGAAACTACCGTGAGACTCAATCATAATTACACATAAACGGATAACTCACGTATAAAAAGTCGAGTGATGCTCGACATGTTTCGGACTATTTCGTAGTCCTTTTTCCAAGAGCGCTCGCCTCGGCGGCAGCGACACGAACACTGCGAAATAGTCCGAAACATGTCGAGCATCACTCGACTTTTTATACGTGAGTTATCCGTTTATGTGTAATTATAACCAGTATTTGTTACCATTATTAACGTTATAGGTAGAAAAAATCAAGTTTTTCTAAGTAACCATGAATCTGGCCTTTTCCATTGTTTTTGAGTGTACCTACGTGGAATGTCATCAATATTAAAAAAAGTAGAACCGTTCGGGAAAGTAAACATAAAATTCACATAAACCTCTTTCAAAGTCGTTTAATAAGCATCTAGCGGAGCGAGCTCAAAACTGCAATTAAACTTGTTCTGGGTACGTATAATCGATTGCCTTAATTAGAATAAGATGAATGTTCCAAGTTTTCTAGTCATTATTCAACGTTCAGTTAGGGTGGCACTTAAATTTACATGTACTTATTTATCGTTGGCGCAATGAAGATAATAATTGATCGGAAAATTACCGCCGTTTGTGCAAATGGTGTTTGGAAATGTTGTTGAGCTAGTTATACGGGTAAGACTGTGACGCGTGTGTTTATTTATATGTAGATATTTATTGTAAAACCCAGTTAACACTTCGAAAAAACCTAAAGTCGCATTACACACCGCAGGAGGCGGAATTAGCGAGTGAAATAGTAAAACAGCCCGATTCTTTTTTTACATATTTAAACCTGGAAACCTGCACGTACATATCTATTCTCTAGTACTTGCAAATAAAATAATTATTATACTGTTGCAAAAACGAGACTGTTATAAAAGGTTATTAATACCATTATCAAGGTTCATAGGCATCATGTTATAGGCGATGAGGCTAGCAACCCATCACTATTTTGATTTCATTTTTCACCTATACGCCCACAATCTTGTTAAATGTGGCCTGTAGGTATCTGTTACCTTAGGCTCTGTCTACCCCGTAAGGGATAAAGGCGTGATTTGTGTATGTGTATGTATGTGTATATATAAACGTTCGATGCATGAAAGAAAAGGTAAGAATAAGATCATATTTTTAACCGACTTCAAAAAATGGAGGAGATTCTATGATCGACTGTATGTATATTTTCCCATTTGGATTTGTTAAAGTTTATTTGGCAGGTGCATGGCAAGTCATTACGACATTTGCAGTGAAAAGGTTCTACAGTGGTATGCGATTCAGTTTCTTTCACTGTGGCCTTATCAAGACTTCTTAATGCAATTAAATTCCGACTCGCTTAGGTTCGCTCGCTGTCAGATCCATACTAAAATGACAGCTAAAACCTGAACTGAGTTGGAATTGAATCGCATTAAGACGTCATGGTAAGGCCCCCGCACAATGTACTGACACCGAATAAAACCTTTATTAGAACAAACAACGTAAAACAAAGTTACTTCGCCGGTGCATTTTATACTACTGGAGAGGAAATTTATAACAAGAAACCTTGCTTTTACTGCAGTAACAATTTCCAAGAAAACACGCATCTATAAACGATCTTCGTGAACGTTCGTAATTGCATTTTGCACTTAGCCGTCCAAGTTGCAGTGTATTAAACTCACGAGATCTGAATAGTTAGACGCACAGCAGGAGTAAATTATGTACGCGCATACATCTAGGTACATGCATAGAAGACTTAACCATAGAGTGGAAATATCATACAATGTTTATAGCAATCCCATAGGATGCACCCATAGGTGCTTCCATGCTGGTCTGGGAGTAAAGAAAAAACATAGAATGTACCAGTTGCTTCTCCTCCCGCGCAGATGGTAAACGTCCATCGAGGGAATGGGCATAGGAATCATAAAGGCGATGCGGCTAGCTACCCATCACTATTTTGACTCCCCTTTCCACCTATATGCCCACAATCATGCTAAGCGTGGCCTTTGGGTCTTGTCACCTTAGGCTCTGTCTACCCCGTAAGGGAGAGACGTGATTTATGTATGTATGTATGTATGTTTATAGCAATAACATTCAAGAATCAGCGGCGGCGGTGGCTGCGATAAGATTGGCCAGTCTAAGATCTAGCAGATGTTAGCATCAGCATCGATAGAAAGTGTTGACTTAAGGGCCACACTAGTTCGTAAAAGACGTTCACGGTGCGTTTACGCAACAAAATGTATGAAGATACGATGAGAGAACGTGACGCATGCGACACTTCGCTGCGTATACGCAGCGGTGTAGTCGCTCAATTATTGCGTAGCGTAGTGAATAAAAGTGTAAAAGCCTTGGTAGCCTAGTGGTTTGACCTATGACCTCTCAAGCATTAAGTCGTGGGTTCAAATCCCGGGCTCGCGCCTCAGAGTTTTTCAAAATAAATTCTGAAAAACTCAGATATTACATTTGAAATTTACCATGACCTTTTCGGTGATGGAAATCATCGTGAGGAAACCTGCAGACATCTGTGAAGCAATTCAAAGGTGCGTGTGAAGTTCCCAATCTACAACGGGCCCGCATGGGAGCTATAGCCCGAGGCCTCTCATTTTGAGAGGAGGCTTATGCCCAGCAGTGGGTAAACCTTCTGTATCATAAGTTATATCTAGTTAGATATCTAACTATACTAAACGCAAAATTGGCGGCAGTCACTATCAGTATCGCGGCGCTGACTTTTTATTATTAGACACAATTTAATAAGAATATCTGTACACATTTGCTAATATAATACTCCTTTCATCCACTCAAAGGTTGACTGGAAGAGATCCCTTAAAGGGATAAGTCCGCCTTTGTGCACGTATCTCAGTGTTTGTCAAAATTGTATTTTGTCTTGTTTATTTTGCACAATAAAGAGTTTACATACATACATAGCAGCGATGACTCACGCATTTCATCGGCAGTCCAGTTTTGCGCGTGCGCATCTCTATATTAGCGGGCGTCTCTATGGTGATTTATGACCCGGACTGCTGCGAGTCTGCGTCTGCGTTTATTATAGGGATCGAACCCAAGACCTCAAGCTACGTCAAATAAAAAATATTTTTCTTGGTACAATTGACACCGATTGGCCTAGCCCCAAGCCAAGCAAAACTGCCCCGACTGGAACCTCGAGCTTCATAATTAGGATTTCTAACCACTACGCTATCCGGTCGTCATCATTATGTTACATTTTAAAGAAAGAAAGAAAGAAAGAAGACATTTATTCCTTTTTGCAAGACACACAAATATAAGATAATATACACAATTTTATAGAAAATAAACAAGGTATAAAAAAAAAAACATAGACATGAAAAATAGATCATCAGCGTTGTGTGTCTTCGCAAAAGTGAAACGGTCGCTGGCTCAGCATTACGCTGAGGTGTTAGACACCTGCAGCACTGATTCTGATTTGATTTTAAAAACTTTCCATAATTTCCGCCAAATAATTAGCCTATCAAATAATTAAGAGCAAGTCAATAATTGTAGTTTATGATCGCACACTTCACAGAAACCACTAATAAGTTAACCAGTCTGAAGTAAGTAAATTGGAAACAAACTTTGAGGCAAATCGATGGGAGCCTTGCGCACGCTACTTCTGAACTAGAACCCAACGATCGATCCGCACTTTCTGACTTTTTGATGTTGGTATATACCTACTGTGTCTTTGATGCATACATTGCGAAAATGTAACGACGATACCATCCGATCCAAAAACCTATTGGGTGAAAAAAACTAATGTTATAAATTTTCGAAATGTTGTAAAAATTAAAAGTATATCGTACTTATACATTTTTCTAAGTGGATCATTATTAACTAGAGTTAAGCAGCAATTTACGCACTAAATAGGTCCGTCATGTAAATCGTTCACTTCACGTCACGTAAAAGTTTTCATGAGGATTTATAACTTTTAAAATAATCAATTTCACTTATATAACTGTAGGTAATTAAATACTAGGTATAACTATGTGGGAGTATGTGTGCATAGATGTACCTACGCTTCATACAAAATATTGGAGCTAAATCTACTATATTAAAATAACTCTCAACAAAACTACGCTGCATTTGCGCTATCTACTTACAGAATTGTATCATTCGTAACACAAAGACGCCCCAGTTACATTCGCATTTATAATGTAACGACATAACTTTCCACTCTCGTCTAAAACGCCATAGAAACTGCGGGGCGTATGCCTAATAACGGTAACAGAAAACGGAAGACACTTCAAAGCAACACCCCCTATGTCTCGTGTTGCGACGCGAAGTCGCTAGTGTAACTAGGTAACTGTAAAATATGATATTCAAAATAGCTCTTCATCTCGCGGCAACTTTTGGAACTACAAGAACACATGGCTTCAAACTGATATTAAAAATTAAAGTGAGTTTACGGTAGCAAAATGTGTGAGTGAAAAACAAGTTAATAAATTTTCTAGTGTAATTTATTTAAAGTTACTGTGATTTATAAATACCTACTCCTCCAAAATGTCTATGGATCAAACGCGTATTAATTCTATACTTTAGTGAGCCCTTAAACACCTTTGGTGTGTGAATTGGGAAGTTTTAGTACTATCAGAGGAGTTTATTAACTAATTTTGTACTTCAAGTATTTGTAGTTTATGTTGAACGATATTAACCCTACAAACTGTTCAAACACATCTCAAAGTTGATTATGGAGTCCCTTTACAAAAGACATAAAGATTTGATTAATGAATTCAAGTTGCATCATTATTTAAAAAGGTTTCATCAATGAGAAACCTTGGTTTCTTCCATGCTGATCTGGGACTAAAGAAAAAACATAGAATTTACCAGTTGATTCTCTTTCCGCACAGATGGTAAAAGCCCATCGAGGGAATGAGCGAAAGTCTTAGGAATCATGTTATATGCGGTGCGGCTAGAAATCCATAATTATTTTGATTTCCCTTTCCACCTATACGCCCACAATCATGCTAAACGTGGCTTCAAGGTTTTGTTACCTTAGGCTCTGTCTACCCCGTAAGGGATAAAGATGTATGTTTGTGAAAAATTACAGTCTATTTTCTAATCTGTGTCTTATCGTTTAGTTACAATTATTTTGCAAAATTCTTGAATAATTCAAGTAAATACAAAACTATTGCTTTACTGTACACTTCGAAATGAAACTCCAAAACACCCGAGGCCACACTTACTCGTTTTCATGCCTCGGCGGCATTACTGTCTCATGGCATACGTTCGCACATATTCAAGGGAGAAGTGCTAAGTACTTCTCAAAGTTCTACCCCTGAGTCTGCCCTAGTTGATAAACATAACGAATGCTCGAAAGGAATTACTCAATTAGTGTACACGCAGTTTGTCAACTTCTTGCTGAGGGCTGAAGTTGGAGTGGATATTAAATTTTGTTCCAGCGCGTTTATCTGATGTGTTGGCAGGCCTTTTATGAATGCACTTTTAGTTCAATATGGAGTATAAAACTTTTGTACAATATATCGTTGATAGTAAAGTTACAGTAAACTTGATGTTTCTGTCCTCATTCCGCGGGATTTTCACGTAGCTTTCTATCACAGAATTCATTTTAGAAATCGATTGAGTAGATATAGAGATTACTCCAAACACACAAAGAAACGAACAAAAGTTTAACTTTTTCTGTTGTTGTAATAGTAATAGTAATACAGATAGAAATGTTATCATTTCTATTTCCTTCCAGAAAAGAAGTCGCCGCTTTTTTGGACGTCCTATTAAGCGCACACACTATAATTATATGCTTTCATAAGTTTTTAACCGCAATATCCTCAAATAGGTAACCATCAATATTTATCTATCGGCTAATAATTGCTCAGCCAGTTGGTGGGTGCCGGGAAATGCGTGTGTCAACGAACGATGGGGCAGACCAAGAAGTAGTCGGCGGAATGATTAAGGACGCCTATAATAAATAATTATGGAAGACTGGCCTGACATTGCAACCCATTTCTTACTACTTACACCAAACGATGAAATCAAATAGGAAGTACATTCATCCTATCATGTTTTATTACGTTAATTCCTGTATACCCAAATAGTTTCACGTTCTATGTGACACTGGTCCGTATTTACCAACCTTAGAATCAAGTCTGAATAGGAAAGCTATATATAGCAAACGCAGCAAATCCTCGACTCAATTTAAATATTAACAATGATCTTAGGAAGCGAAGATATTGTTGAATTGTCATCGAAGACGGTGGCAACGCGGTTGGCAAACATCCGAGGCGTTGCGACGTCTTGCCGAATCACTGCGAATTAGTGACGTCGAACGCATATCGATGTTTTGATTTCTTGAAACAAGCCAAGAATTTTTGTGAAATATATTTATTACTAAGGAAAAAGGTACTACTACTTAACTGCTACTAATTTTATCTATTAAAACCTTTTTTTTTATTGTCTGACTTATATAGTACCTACATAGACGACGCGTTCCAAATTCTAAGTGTCTATAGGAGAAAAACTTAAGTAAATAAATAATAAGTATGTGTGAGTAATGTGTGTGAATAAACAAATTGACGTTCCATATTGGAAAAATGACTTAAGTGCAATAGGTTCTGTACACTACTAACATACAACAGGTCATGTTAAGTTTTTCATCTATACATGCTACCTAGTAAAAACGCTATCCTATTAGAAATTGCATTCGAAATCATAAATTGTAATTCATATTTAGATTTGAAAAATATTTTAACAACATAAATAGAAAAAAATCAATTTTTAAAATGAAATTTACAGGCTATCTACAGCCCATTAATTATTATTAACCCATTAATATCTATATTAATGGGTTAGATTGTTCCTACTCATATCGATACAAAAACACGACGCAGAGTAAATTTTAATGCTCGATAACAATTACGAGCGTTAATTTTAGCGACTAACATTAGTCGATGAAATTATGCCAGTATCGATAATCGACAAATTGTTAGCTTAATGCACTAGCAATGTAGCTCTTGTGTGGTGCAGTGCATGCAATTCGTTATCGGATACCATGGATTTGTCTAAATCCTTGGGAGCACGAAACAGTAAATTTTCCCGGCAAGTGGGTAAGGAATCGGATAAGCTAAGACAGAAAAAGAGCAAGCTTAATTTGTTTTCTTGCTGCTGCCGCTGCAAATAATGTAGTTAACTAGAATTTCAACCCGTACGTTAATGTTAGGAAGAAATGGATATTTTAAGTGTTTTACTAACTATACTTGTATAATGCAAATGTTTGTAAGCATTTGCAGTCGTAGTTTGAACTATTTGGTCGCCGTTTGGTAACAATAATTTCTTTATTTTACACAAGTTAGTAAGAATAACCACATTTCGACCAAAAACCGCACTAATATTATAAAAGGTAATGTGCATGTCTGTCTGTTATCTCTTCACGCTTAAACTCGGAAACCTAAGGACATTGCATAAATAAATAAAGAAAAAAAAAATAAAGAAATAAATTGGATTCCATTTCAGAAAACCGCATAGTTCCCGCGAAATAACGATAAGCGAATTTTACGCAGACGGCGGAGTCGCGGGAAACAGCAAATATTTAAATAGATGTTTGAATTCGTAATTTGAATGGGTATTAAGTACCAAAAACTAAAATAATCATTTAACATTTTGTGTTGCCAGTTACAAAGTTGGTTCGAAACATGTACGGCATCCCTCAACTGTGTAAGTGTTCTTCCAAAAATAAAATCATGTCATTTCATTTCAATTAGTTATATTGTATGTCTTGCAGTAATTTTATATGAAAGAAAACTATTATTGTTTCAACCAGCTTACCGTTAATCTAGACCAGCTCCAAACCAATCCCTCCCGACACTAATATCGGTTCGTTCAGTAATCGAGCAGGGAGTTGTGGCCCCAAGAAATATCGATAAAGTGGGTCGTCGTTAACTACACTGTCCCAGTGGATTAATACTCGGCCTTTCTCCTAAATTTCTCAACCTGATGCCACTTGTGGTTTGCGTCGCGTCGATATGGCGTCGTAAACAAAAAGGTTATTACGGGATGGACAGTTATTTTACGGTCACCCTTTGAAACAATATTTTTAATGAAAAAACACCGATAAAAAAGGGATGTTATAGCTTGGGGCCTTTGCTCCATGCGCGTCAAAAGTTAGATCAGCTGTTATCAAGAAATTTAACTTTTGTTGTTGGCAAGCAATGTTTCGTATAAAGTTGATTTTCTGCGGCTTAATGTTTTTAGAAATAGGATGGGAAATCGCTATTTTTTAGGCGATGCGGCTCGCAACCCATCACTATTTTGATTTCCCTTATCACCTATACGCCCAGAATCATGCTAAACGTGGCCTTTAGCTCTGTCAACCCCGTAAGGAATAAAGACGTGATTTATGTATGTATGTATGGAAAAACGAGCAAAGTGGGTGATGGTGACTGAGCACCACCACCAATGGACACCCGCGACAGGAAAGCACTGCAGATACGTTACCAGTCTAGAAGGCTAAGATGGAATACCTATGAGGTGTCAATAATTTCACCGGTTGATAATTTGTCTAAAGATAATTAGATATAAAAATTGGTAGGCATTGTAGTACCAAAGCAATTATTTGAACTCCCATTCCTGTACAGAGATGTGACTATAAGAAGTCGGTTAAAAATATCATTATCCCACCACGTCCTTTAATCACACACACACACACACACACACACACACAAATCACGTATTTGTTCCGGGGTAGACACGGGGTAGACAGAGTCTAAGGTAACAAGAGCAGGTTACCTGGAAGAGATCCCTTCTTAGGGATAAGTTCGCCTTTGTACTTTTTTCTCTGTACTTTCTGTATTTTTTAATTTTTTATGTCCAATAAAGAGTTTACATACATACATACATACATACATACAAGACCTAAAGACCACGTTTAGCATGATTGTGGACATATAGGTGGAACTTCCCTTTTCCAGCTTTGCTAGCCGCATCGCCTATAAAAGTTATGATTCCTATGCCCATTCCCTCGATAGGCTTTTACAATCATTACACAAAACTAGATAAAAATCATCAAACCTTCTTACTTAACAATTCAATATAGCAAACTCTTAATGAATCTCTCACACGCCACTCTGAATAATAATGTTAGTACTTGGACGCGCTTTACATTGTAAATTTGCCGTGTTGTGTAAACTTAGAAGCTTGGGAATTAACACTCTAGCGACTCTATTTTCGTTCGTTATAAGTTGAAGTATACTTAGCAACACTTGAGTTGTAGACACGATATTTTATAACCTACTAGCTTCTGCCCGCGACTTCGTCTGCGTAGAATTATACACTATTAATTATTCCTCTTGAATCACCCTATGTATTAAAAAAAACCGCATCAAAATCCGTTTTGTAGTTTTGAAGATATAAGTATACATAGGGACATAGGGACAGAGAAAGCGACTTTGTTTTATACTATGTAGTGATAGTGATAGTGATAATATAAGCAACAGCCCGCTACTTTGTCTGGGGCCCGCGGGAATTTGACATACTCGTATCCCGAGATGAAAAGTAACTTATTATCATGGATATATAGGTGATTGAATTTCTTGAAATGAGTATAACCATTATAGTCAAACAAAGAAATACATAGTTACCTCTTTGTTCCATTATTTGCTTTTGCCTGCGACCTAGTTTGCGTAGTTCTTTCTTTAGATTCTAGATAATGATCATATTGGACAACCGGATAGCCTTGTGGCTAGTGACCCTGACTATGAAGCTAGAGGTCTTGGGTTCGAATCCCAGTAGGGGCAGACAGTTGTATGATGAATACAAATACGAATACGAATGTTTGTGCGCGAGTCATGGATGTTGTATGTATTTATCTACATTATATAAATATGTATGAATGTATGTATGTAAACTCTTTATTGCACATATATTTTTTTTTAAATACAGAAGTACACAGAAAATAGTACAAAGGCGAACTTATCCCTAAGAAGGGATCTCTTCCAGCTAACCTGACACAGAAAGGAAAAGTTTACAAAGAAAGACAAGCAGTCATTGCAGGCATTCATTTATCCGTTGCCTGCTATCCATAGTACAAGCTTTGCTTAGTTTGGGTCTGGGTGAATTGGTGTAATTTGTGCCAACATATTTATTTATTTAGTTAAAATTAGGTGATATCAATTTTGAATGCACTTTTGAATGTGGTCGAAATAGTTTTATATATTTTTTTTAAAAGAGTTTCGAAAGAGTCCATTTCAGCGCACCTCTTTTGATACAATACAACACTCAATACACTTAGGTAGACAGAGCCTAAGGTAACAAAGGCTTTTATCTCTTTGGTCCTTTAAAAATAGCTGTACTATTCCGGCTTTACCTACTCACATTCCAAATTTGAAGTCCGTAATAATTATAGTTACTAAGATAATGTCACTTTGAAGAAAAGACGTATAAAATCCCTTTACTTTCTATGCGTGGGTATTCCTTGCGTGCGAATTTAGTATAAATATTTCATAACCTACCTGATCGTACATGGCTTTCATGGAAATTTCCAAAAATGCAAACAGACATAACGTCTCCTTTTTTCGTCGGTAGAGTCGTAGAGTTTTAGCGCCACTCCTGCCCTCAATAAAGTCGTATCCAGTACCCAAAACATACATTAAACATGTACCTTTCCACTCACATATTGACAGGTGCAACAATAAACCCGGGAAACCATTTATTCCACATACATTAGCCCCTAGTTTCCACACTTAAAGGTCTCTCTAGGAAAGATTTATTATGCCGGCTTGGAGTTCGCTACGAAGTTTCTTGCTACCTGTCAAAAATATAGCGACCACTCGAGGCCAATACAAGGGGTGTTGCTAAATCGAATAAAATTTGGGTGACCGTCACTCTTGATTTCTCTATACCCGTGACCACAGTCGCCGTACTATGGTAGAAAATTCAAGGCAATTTTGAACTGTATAACTCCGTATTTTACAAAGTCGACGAACAAAGGCGAACGTATCTCATGAGGGATTTTTTTTTTTAAATTATATTTACTTCTAAGTCTAAGTAATAACAATTCTTGAATTATGTTTCATTCTACATACGAGATAAAGAGGTGTAACTGGAAATAAACTGATAAGGTTGCCATAAATGGGTTGCCCTTATTGCCAGTCTATAGTCAGTTCCATGCCGGTCTGGGAGCAAAGAAAAAACATAGAATGTACCGTTGCTTCTTTTCCCGGGCAGATGGTAGAAGCCCATCAAGGGAATTAGTGAAATCTTAGGAATCATGTTATAGGCGATGCAGCTAACATCCCATTATTATTTTGATTCCCCTTTCCACCTATACGCCCACAATCATGCTAAAAGTGGTCTTTGGGTCTTGTTACCTTTGCTCTTCTATCCCGTAAGGGACAAAGACGTGATTTATGTATGTGTGTGTATGTTTTGGTTATTTCTTCTATGGTACACACACACAATGTGCGTGGCAAGAGACTGCTCGCGCCACCGCGAATTCCAAAGCCGAGAGAGATTGATGGGGTAGCCTGAGACGAGAAACTGGTTCGTCATAATATACTACAATATATATTCTTGTCTAGACAGGAAGACATATTGCGTTGTCGTTGAAAGCGTTAAAAATAATGGCGCCATTGAGTTACTCCAAAATTAATGGTGCAGTTTTTCTTAACACGGAAGATGATAAAAAGTCTGGTAGGGTCCTCAATCCTCATACCCAATTTATACCCTAAAACACTTACCAATACTTAATTTACAGAAAATACTTACCAATAAACGACACCTTTTTTACACAACAAGAAAACTGTCAAACTCCACAAATGTAAACATGAACAAAAAATACTTGTTATTGTGTCGTACGGATACATCATTCAAAAAGATGATGCTTGGCGACAAAATTCGCATAGTAACAAGGTCACGTGACAGCTAGTAAGAGATAGAAAAATTCGAAGGCTTACCCACCTGCTATGGGTGGTGTAGGGGTATAGCACGTGACACGGAATGACGGGGATTCGGGTTCGATTCTCGGCCATAGCTTTACTTTTCGGATTTTTCTGTGTTCTAATTTTCAGTGTCGCTTAGAAATACAAACAAGCCAGTGGGCAAACATCACTGACTGTGAACAACCACAATACCGGAGGGAAAATGTGTCACCAGCCTAGAGGGCTAAGTTAGAATATCTCACATGCCAATAATTGTACCAGATGTCTTACTTTCCACCGCGGAATACAGCAGCGCGAGCATTGCTACTTGGCGGCAGTTAGCAAGTGATTAACCTTCTGCAAAGTCTACTATCCGCTCCTATTTTTTTCTTTCACATAAGTAGGTAGTGCATAAAATCTAAACGCTCTTTGTCTATGATGACGTCTCTATCTGTTTCGTAGTAATAAATAGAAACGGAATTACACAGAGTGGTGAAACAACTCTATCAAAAAGCGAGACAGAACTTTCCTAGAACTCTAAAAAACTAATAATATTCTAGCTTATTATGCGTTGTTATGATTCGGAGAAATGAATTCTATATGAACTTTAGCCTAACTATAACAAATTCGAATTGTTTTCCCCGAATACTGCATGTGGGCGATCTGGTATACAGCTGCGTAAAATGAAAACCTATTTGAAGTGCTCGCTAAGGGCGCAATAAATATCTGACGTTAAATTGACTGCGAAGAGTTTATTGCCCTGAAACACCGAGCAAAACTTAAAGTAACGCATTTTATTCTCTTAGCTAGTTTCCTACGAGAATTAGGTTTTATTTCTCATTGTTCCTTCCTAGCCTCTACTAGCAAAATGAATTGCAGTAGCACGACGTTCTTGTAAAGAGAATGGGAATTTTCAAAATTACGTTTTTAATATCACTATTAGAAAAAGTTATGAAAATAATTTATTTTAAATTTTAATTAATCTACTTACATCTAATTTGGTCTCGTGCTCTATGAAATTAATGCTATTTTTGTAACTCAACCACGCTTTGATGGCTGAACTAATTATTGTTAACTGTCGCTCATAAAATAAACGTAGATCTGGTTTGAAATTTAATATAGGTTTCTCATTGCAGCAAACTGAATAGTACCCGCGGGACAGTGATAACCTAATTCGGCGCAGATTTCAGACGTGGTTTATTAAATAAGACCTTTAGCGTTATCTAGTTCTTAATTAAAAAATAAAATTAATTCTTTATTTAAAAAAAAACAATTGCAATTCAGCAAAACTGCCAGTACGGTTTGCGCAGAGTGCCATAAAAAAGTATTATGAATAAAACGCGTGTCGCATGAGGGAACACATTATGCCACAGTCACTTGTGTTTTGCGCTTAGTATCGCCTCGCGAGGACTGTGTTTCTTCATTATAAACTCATCAAGTGCTGTTTTATGGCCCGATGCACCATTGTTATGTGACGTTTTCTAGGGTTCACACTAGTGCTTAGTTAATGTTAAAACTTTGGTAGCGGTAGCTGAACGGCAGACTAAAATTAAGGAAAAAGAACCTTAACAAAAAAAAATTGTAAGGTTTTACTGGTCAAAGCTGGTCATTGATCTAATATTCTTTGTCAAATGTCGTGTTAAACGTTTGTCATGTTTGTCATTTCAAATCATCAACGTTATATTAACATTTGACATGTGTAATTATGTCAACACGTATTGTATCAAAGTACTAAACTGCTCGATAGCATCATAGGCCGACGATAAACGTGTTGTATGTCGTGAATAGTAAACGTCTAAACACAACGATTGTACTAAGGTATAAAATACCAATTCGTTTTACACATGGTTATAACACTTTTTAGCAACCCTATTCACTAAATAAATCCTTGGTTCATGGCGCCGGAAATATACAATGAGTAAGTACAGTTTTTCGCGGTTTATAGGAGTTTCGTGCCATCTAAATGGTAAGATTGCTTCTATATAAAAATTGCAGAAAATATTTTAGAACTGCTTACTTTGGGTAGGTGAGCGTTTTCCAAAAAAAGTCCACGTGAACTTTATTCCAGAATTTAAATATTTTGGGTTTTTCTTACTCAGAATCGTGTAAACGTACCCAGATTTTACTATAGTTTTTTTCCTGTTCGTCACGTTCCATACATACTATATTCATATTTAAGTGACGAACTGGAATGGAAATTTTGGGACACACTTTTTCTTGTATGAGGATTGATAGGGATAGAGATTGATATTCTGAGTAAGAAAAACCCAAAATATTTAAATAGTGCAAAAAAATACCGTGTGAACTTTTTTTCAGAAAATCTAGCTATTCCCTGCGACTCCGTTTGCGCAGAATTCACTTAACGCTATCTCGCAGGAATATTGCGATTTTCCGTGATAAAAACTGTCCTATGTCCTTCTTGAAGTCTGAAACTATCTGTATTACAAATTGCAACTAAGTCGGTTCTGCGGTTCAAGCGTGAAGAGGTAACAAACCGACAGACACACTTTCCCATTTATGATATAAGTAATAGCTTTAATAAGATTTTAGCGAAAAATTAACACAGTCCTTTACCTACTGCCGGTACTGCATTATTGCATTGTCATTGAAGTTCTAAACATGGTTAAAATTTCAAGTCAATTGAGGCTACAAGTAGCTGAAGTGGATAAAGATCGTAATCCAAGTTTTGATTAAATTATTACTTAGATAATTACAAGTGACGCTAATTACAAGGGTTTTGAAAAAAAAACTGTAATCTGCGAAATTGTATTATATTAATGGTAAGTATGTTATCAGGCTTAGGTTATCTTGTAACCACTATTAGTGCTTTCTACTTTGTAAAAATATGCATGGACTGGAATAAAGACACATTATTCCAAGTATCGCCATGAAACTGTTTCTATACAGAATAAGCGAACCGATACAAATCGAGGGGAGAAGTATAAATATTTATTGTACAGGTGGTATAAACCGCTCGAGGATATTGCAGGATAAATTGATTGTTCGGGGTCGGTTTTCCATTTAGATATGGAAATTTCCGGGATTGTGTACGAAAATCTTCGATTTTACCTTTTTTTTCTCAACAAATCATTGTAAAAGCGGTTCTATCAAGGCTGTTGTTTGGACGCTGGTAATCCCCGTGATTTGAACACTAAGCCCTTTAATATCATGTAGCGTTTGCGGTTCACGCGGGTGTGTTGCGAGATTTTGGGAGTTTTTATACTAAATTTATACAATAAATTTTCAGCAGATGAAAGCGGTTTATAATAACTGTAGAGGCCACAGTAAATGGACACCTTCAAGGATATGTTATGCTTGGGGAATCCAGTCCGAATGAAGAGAGTTTGGGAGTTGTTACCTGTCTGTATCCGCGTTAAGAAACTTCGATAGCGCGATGTAGAACATGTAAAAGTTTATGGAGTCGATGGCTAGATGACGTTGGCTTCGCTACATAACCAGGCCAATGACGAAAGTGAATTGAAATTACGTTAGTGTCCGAACAGCAGAGGAGTTACGGTGCCACTGGTATCGCGAATAAAACTGTGGTTTTGTGATGTGACAAGATTTGTGATATTATTATTTCTGTCGCAGAACTGAGTTGGCGACATTAATAATGCCAGCGGTTGTAACTCTTGTCTTTGGCATAAAACTAGCGATAAAACGACCCGTTTACATCCTAGTATCGAAATAAAAGTCGACCCTTCACCGTCTCTATTATTAGATTGGGAATGAATGTAACGGATAAATTTCGACAAACGATTGATTCCTATGACAAAAGGAGCGACCATGCGATATTAATTCAATAAAAAAGGTTACAATGCTGTCCTTTGTGTTGTTTTAGATTCGATCAACGTTAGAGAACACCTGACCCAGAAAGTTTCTAAGAAAATTCATTTGCAATAAAATCTTATTTGATCCTACGGGTGCGAATGAAAACTAAAATAATACAAAATGACTAAGTCAGGCTCTTGGAATTCTAATGTAAGAACTAAAAGGCATCTTATGGTTCATCAAGCATCTTAAGATTATGTCTGTAGAATAAAATATACCAAGAATATGATTACTGAGGCAGTCATGTAAAAAAAAGTTAATTTAATTTCATACTGAGCTTTAATAAGTGCGAACGTGTATTTTAGCGACTAACTATTCAAACGCTTGTCAAGCTTTTTTTAGTGTAACAGTCATTTGTCTTAATCTGTCTCTTGGAATTTGCCTTTTTCACATACGGACTAAACAGGCATTACCGGCCTGTAACTTTTTATAAATCACTGGCTTCTGCCCGCGACTTTGTCTGCGTATTATACATAATATAAATCTTCCTCTCGAATCATTCTATCTATTTAAAAAACCGCATCAAAATCCGTTGCGTAGTTGTTAAGATCTAAACACAAATAATATGGATGGACAGACAGCGGAAAGCGACTTTATTTTATACTATGTAGTGATATACTACTTCAATTAAGTATATACCCGTACATTAATAGCTGTCATAGTTACTAAAATGTTTAACGTTATGACACACTATTCATAGATATCGTTTACCAAATACCTACCTACCTAAAATTGTATCTCTACCCCAAACCAACCCAACAAACAACCGTCAGATGTTCCTCATAATGAACGGAGTACGTAATCAATACTTATCTTTTCAACGCAGCCACCAACTTTGCCTAAAGCAGCGAATGCCTGAAAACGAAATTGAAATGAATGGGCCGAAGTTGTATCCTAATTAGACGGCAACGTACGAAGTTTATACGTCTCCTTAGAGTGTCGAAACGAGAGTTAAACTAAACTTGTTTACCTTTCCACAGATCTGTTTATATGAAACTTGGCAAATACTCTGACGCCCGCGGGAAGGAGAATTTTGCTAAAAGTGTCATTATAGAAAGTTTGCGCATTGCTTTATTACTTCCTCTTAAGAACATTTAAAACCTTGCTTACTTATTCACCCCGCTCCCCCGAGGCGTATTAAGAAAGAATCTAGCTTAATACGATGGTTATTTGATATATCGTGAACATCGTGAGATATAAACAAATTAAAAATGTAGTCTTCCAAAAGCCTTCCATTACTCCTGAGTAAACAAAAACATAGAATATAGCAGTTGCATCTCCTTCCGCGCATATGGCAAAAGCCCATCGAGGGAATGGGCGAAAATCTTAGGAATTCCATGTATACGTCCACAACCATGCTAAACGTGGCCTTTAAGCCTTTTTATCTAAGTCTATCTACCCCGTAAAGGATAAAGACGTGATTTATGTACAACACAATGCAATGAGTTGAATTAAAAGCTAATGTTAAAGATGCTATCGATTAGTAATGCTTATCCATTAGGTTCGGTAGTTTTAATCAGCTGCACCTACTCCCGGGCGACCATGAAATCATTATGTCGTATTTTATGTTAAGAACATAAAAATGTTACCTTCATAAACCCCTCGAAATTGTCTTCCTACATCTGACTTCGTATAAACTAAATCCTTGCCCAGTTTGATACGCTCCTTTAGTAGTAGTAGGGAAGGGAGTGTTGTCTCCGTAATAGAATCTTCTGGAAAACGCCGCATTCCGCTTTGTTATCTACCGTCAATCTTAAATTCTAATTAGTTTCTATTCAAACTCGAGTGGTATTGAAACTAACCTTGATGTAATCAAGCTGAGTTAATCTGTGACCTTTTTGAAATTACACGCAATTTATATTTACGGAATGAGGCTTTAAGTAAGTTAGGAAGGTATCCTTAAGTTTAATAAGATTGTTTAATGAAGTTTACTCTCGTCACTTGCCTTGTTTATACTCGCGTTATTTTAGATTTAACAGCATTTGCTGGAACAAACTCTTAATACCTAATTGAAGGTTTGTTGCACGGAATAAAAGCTTACCTTAGGTATATTTATAAAAAAAATGTTTTAAAACTGCAATTTATTTCGCGCAACGTACGTTAAAGCGAGGTTTTTCAAAAATGCTACATACATACATACATATATCACGTCTTTATCCCGTACGGGGTAGACAGAGCCTAAGGTAATAAAACCTTAAGGTCACGTTTAGCATGATTGTGGGGGTATAGGTGGAAAGGGGAATCAAAATAGTGTAAAACTGAATAAATAAATAAATAAATAAAATAGTCATGGTTTGCTATTCGCATCGCCTTTAAAAGTCATGATACCCATTCACTCGATGGGCTTTTCCCATCTGCGCGGGAAGAGAAGCAACCGGTACATTTTATGTTTTATCTTTGCTTCCAGACCAGCATGGAAGCAATTAAAAAACTATAATAACTCTAAATAATAAAAAAAATATGAAAAGAGTATACTATACCCATTTCCATACAATTTTTATAAAATCAGTTCAAAACAAAACAGCAAAAAAAGACGGTGGGTACAAAACGAAAAATATTGTTCTTTTCCGGCGCAGATGTACTTATTGCAATTATAATAACTCACATTTATAGCTTTGACACTCGCTCCGCCTTTCTGAATATTTTATCCTAGCTATTGTCTTTCTCACAATTTTCCACGAGCGAAGTGATGGATTGGAAGTGAAACTTTCCCCTCATATTTGTTTCTTTTCAATCAATTTCGCACAACTCCAAGGAAATGGGGAAAACTGTCTATTTATGGGGTTTTGATAATGGAATTGTCTTCTTAGGAATGTACACTTCAGTTTATGAATCTAGCTAATAGTTATACGTATAGTTTACCTAGTGTACAGTTTTTAGTTGCGTTAATATTAATAGAATACAGTTTGTAAAAGACAGCAAAATGTTTCTTGATTTTTAATATAATTTGAGGTAAATACGATACATAGCTTAAAATTAGTTCTATTGCGAGCACCGTCTACCTTATTATCGCTTGTTAACAGGTAGAGACAAATGTATATTTACATGTGTCGTATTATCTGCGTAATTATGACGCCCCGTTCCCTTAATTGCTGTCTGTGTCTCGGCTGAGTTGAGCCTTATTGAGTTTACATAATAACCTAAAGATGGCTCCAAATGGCGTCAGTTTTCAAATAAGTCTGACTCCTGGCAGCTTACTAGGTAATAATTGCTGTACAATTTAGCTTCGAAAAGTCGTTGTAGAGGCTTTCAGCGGGACCAATTAGGAAAGTAGGTGCCTACAATGCGTTCGCTTGGATCAATAAATTATTAACTGAACGACTACAAAGGACAATGTGAATGGGAATAAAGCTAGGGGGATTGAGGCTGGCTGCTCATTGGGGCGAACGATGTACGGTCATTTCACTTGATATTTCTGTAGTTGTTACATCTTTTACAATGATACTGTAACATGGCAATTAATATTGATATAAATATGATACGGCAATAAGTGTTAAACATTTGTGTGGTGCGTATTACCATGATGATATAGGTGAAAAGCTTAAGTAATAGACTTGTATGTGTGAGTAATGTGGGCGAATAGAGGAATCGACGTTCGAAAATAGAAAAATGACTTAAGTTCCATATCAGTTCAGTACACTGCTACACTGGTCCTTTACTTTTAGTTATTAACTATACCTACTGATAGAATTTCTACAATATTGAAAAGTATATTTTACTAACGTTTGTGTATTTTATTTTTATAATGGTTAAACCGTGTATCTGTACCTAATAGAAATAGATTGGATAGTCTGTCTCTAGCGTGTTACAAATATGTTCTAGATATGTTTAAGTAGTGTGTAATAATATTTGTCAAAACTAGTCAGTCTCGTATTTAATTGTTGTTACGTGGTGGTGACGTTTAACGGTGGCTTTAATGGTGAATTGTGCGAATCAGATTTATTTGTCAATTTAAGCGACAAACAGAATGCTGGTAATTTTGACTAAAATGTGCCGATAACATTCAAAAATTCACACGCATGTTTCAGTGTCCGGTTGAACGTTGTTAAATTCTTTTAAAATTACATTCCATTTACTTTAATTTCGACGTAAAAGCATTGCTTTTGGTAATAATGCACCGTATAACGTGAATGGAAATTTCAAAATAAACTCTGCCAACTATGCTTCGCTGTTTTTGGATGTATTAAACAAAGCATGTTAATAACACTACAACAATGATTACAACTTTAACATGCCAGCTCTTGAAAACTTCTACCAGGAACGTAGACGATCGTTAGTGCAATTGTGTTGCACGAAATTTACGATTAACTATGTTTCTAATTCAAACTGGTAGGTAGCTGGCGTTCCGGGCCAAAGAATTCGGAACATTTACTAAACTTATCATCACTACATACATAGGCTGCCTTTTAAGTTCTGTCGTTCGCAAACCTCCCGTGATTATAAAAAAAAAAACTAGTATCATATTTAAATATTTGAATTTAGAATTCGAAAACAAAAGAATGGCTCGAGATCGGCCGAACCGTTTTAATACAGTGTCAGTTCAAAGTTGACAAGTCAGTTGTGAAAATGGAAATTTCGAAGGAAAATTTACGTGCGATCATTTTTTACAACTTCAAAAGGGGTTTAACGCGTCTTCAGTGCTTTGAAGAGCTGACTACGGTTTTTAATAATAAAGCACCATGCATCCGGACTGTGGAACGCTGGTATTTGGAATTCCAACGTGGTTGCTCTCATCTCAGTGATAGGCATCGTGAAGGCCGACCAAAAACAGCCGTAACCCAAGAGAACATTGATGCTGTACGGGAACTGATCGTCGACGATCGGCATGCGACATACCGTGAGATAGAAGCTTCATTAAGCATTTCAGGGACCAGTGTTCAAAATATTTTACATGATCACTTAGGTGTAAAAAAATTGGTCTCACGCTGGATACCACATTTACTTAGTGAAGATCAAAAAACGGCTCGCGTTAGATGGTGTCGCAAAACTCTGCGGCAATTCAACCGAGGAGACTCTAAACACGTTTATGATATTATCAGTGGTGACGAATCGTGGATATATGCCTACGATCCAGATTCTAAACAACAGTCGACTGTTTGGGTGTTCCAAAATGAGCCGAAACCGACCAAAGTAATACGGTCACGGAGCACTTCGAAAAAAATGGTCGCCACGTTTGTAGCGAAAAGTGGTCACGTTGCCACCATCGTGCTTGAAGATCGTAAAACAGTTAATGCTGACTGGTATACCACTATTTGTTTACCAGAAGTTATCGGCGAGTTCCGAAAAAATAACCCAAGACGTCGTATAGTACTGCACCACGATAATGCAAGCTCGCACACCGCTCGGCAGACAATTGCGTTTTTAAAAGACCAAAACGTCGAAAATCTGGAACACCCGCCGTACAGCCCAGATTTAAGCCCTAATGATTTCTTCACTTTTCCAAAAATCAAGCAACGACTTCGAGGTCAACGGTACCGAACGCCTGAAGAAGCGGTTGAGGCATACAAAACGGCAATTTTTGAGACCCCGACTTCGGACTGGAATAAGTGTTTCGAAAACTGGTTCGATCGAATGAAAAAGTGTATTACATATCATGGTGATTACTTTGAAAAACAATAAATACCATTTAACACTTAAATTGTCTTTAGTTTTTCCAAACGACATAACTTAAAAGGCACCCCGTAGTACAAAACAAAGTCGCTTTCCGCTGTCTGTCGGTCTGTCTCAATGTATGCTTAGATCTTTAAAAGTAGCCAACGGATTTTGATGCGGTTTTTTAATACATAGATTAATTCAAGAGGAAGGTTTATATATTATGTATAATTCTACGCAGACGAAGTCGCGGGCAGGAGCTAGTTTACTAATAAATAGTTCTGTGTTACATAGTATCGTGACAAAAAATACTGTAACTAAGGATTTTGTCTGATAGAAATATGAAACTAATGTCCATGCTCTATGTTTGGCTATAGCAAGTCTTTGTGAAAGCTGCTTGCGCGAGGGTTTTCTGATACCTTCCTCAAGCGTTGGCTTCTTGCTCTGTAGAGCCCACTTGCGTTCTTGCTTACGTGATGAGCACGCTACCACAGGGTCCAAATTTAGATAATTAATTTTGAGTTTTATTTTTTATTCATTTGTTTTGAGGTTAGTTTAGCCAGTATTCAATAATGTCATTATTAGTTTTTAACAGTTCACATACCTACTAAAAAGGAATAAGAAGAACGGGTGCTTTTTATCGCAAGAAGACTGCAGCAGCGAGTTTGACTAAAAACAATTTACCTACCAGTTGCGCTGGAACAAACAACTAATGATTTAGTCTGTTTCCAGTTACTTTCCGCTCGAAAATTAGTTTGTAAACTGAAACGTAAAACAATTCTTAACACAGCACAGTGTGAGTACGATTCAAACTCACTATCTGGCCTCGGGCGAGGATGCCTTTACAACACGAATCAGGAATGACGAGGGATAAAGTCCGAAATAAATGTAAAAGGCAAGTTTTTGTCTCAGATGTTCCCACATGCTAGACAATAGTTTATATATAGGATGATTTTTAAGTCGTAACCTGTCAACAATCTAGTACAGACTGAATTAAAATAAATAAGATCTAGAGTACAGCACAATAACAGTTCTAATTAATCTTGTCAACTAGGTACCTACCTATTTTTTCATCTAAGCTGTGCCTATACCTACTAATTTTATAACGAATTAATATTTTGAAGTGATATGACTTCAAATCATCGCTCACAATCCACAGAATATCATAAAGTGAAGAGTAAAAGGTACGTACGTATAAATAAGTATAAAATAGACAAACTAGGCCAAGTAAAAAGTCAATAGAGATTTCTACGAACGGCAGGGTGAGGCCGATTGAAACTACGCTGTGGCAAACTGGTGGACTTGATCCGGCTCGAAGGACCAAAATGTGGCAAACTGGTGGACTGTATTTAGAAATGGAAACGAATTATGATAATGAACTGATATTTAATGTATAAGTATAGAACATGAAAAGAGCGACCTCGTGGCAGCAGCACCTTGTCGTGGTTCGTAGCGAACTGAATCCCATGTTAAAAAATGAGATGCTGCTGTCACGAGGTTTACAGCTGCCAGCTAACAAAGAGTACAAGATTTGGCACTATAAAAGAGTTTATCCTTCACATACGCCTTGCTTCGTGAGCATGCGTGAGCGTGAGAGGAAATTTGGTCGAACTTTTGCGCGTGCAAATAGTATACCTACACACGACAAGGCGTAGGTTAAACCTGCTTCAATTTGACTACTTCATTTTTTATAGTCTGAGCCTGAAGCTTACGCTGATAGAAATAATTAAAGAATTCATTTCAAAAGGACTTCATTTGTTTTCTGTAGATACATAAACAGAAATAAGGTCCCTTTATTAGGCTACCTTAATCCAAACGAAGTGGAATATTTAAGTAAGATTTATAAACGCCGAGCATAATGCTTGTTTTGCCTGTCCGTGAGGCCTCTCAATCTGGCTAAGGTAAAGACCAACGAGCGGTAAGTTAACACAAGCTTAACAAGCGATTATGAGTTCCTTAAGTTAAAACGTAAATGTCAAATCTTTAAATCAGATTTAATAACTGTATACTGTAGGAACTAATAAATAAAACAATTCAAATTATTAGTAAAAATTCAACACGCAGCGCTGACCAGAGCAATGTCACGACAGTCTCTTGTCTTTATTTTCCTCCAGCGCTGCGTGGAATCAACCTTATTTGTGGCCAGTGCCAAAATATAACAGTTTAATAAAAAAAGGTGGCTGCCTAAAATAGGTGCGTCGCTTACAATAACAATACCGATTCAGTAAAAATAATTAACGCCAGATTAGCCGAATTAACTAATAGGTAGGTATATTGTTTGTGTAAGAAATTAAAATAATAACACAAAGTGACACATTTCATTAAAAAAAATCTACAATAAAGGCGGGATCTAAAAATGTTTCGACTAAACATCACGCATATCATTATAATGTGGCACGTGATACTCTTAAATGTATTTCTGCGGGTAATGAAATCTGAGCTCGCTCGTCGCACAGGGATTCGGCAGATTATTGAGCGGAGGCGTCAAGCTCGCACCCCGTGGTTAGGGTTGAGGAATTTTCGAAATATGTCACTTTAAATGTTGGAAAATGTGCGTGATTTTGGTTAAGAATTAAGCGTAGGAAAATAAAGATAAAATTAAAGTTTTAATGAACATAAAATTCGTAATAATATCTACCACGATTCCAATTAACGTAGGAGAAATTTAAAATATATTTTTGCGTAATGAAGTCCCGAGTCCCGGGTAGATTAAGGTTGTCAGATTAAATAAACATTACAGTAAGGTCAACCAGTCAAAATCAGCCTGTATATGATAAAAATAGCAATCCTTACTATATATAATATTATAAATGCGAAAGTAACTCTGTCTGTCTGTTTGTCTGTCTGTCTGTCTGTTACCATTTCACGCTTAAACCGCTGGGCCGATTTAGTTGAAATTTGGTATACAGATAGTAGTCCCGGGAAAGGACAAAGAATAGTTTTTATCCCGGAAAATTGCATAGTTCCCGCACAGCCCAAACCACTGGATTTTTTCAAATTTAAGGCGGTACAAAGTTCGCCGGGTCAGCTAGTTTTAAATAACCCTGAACGTTTTGAGATTGAAATCGATTTAAATGTATTCAAAAATCTCAGATCAAATAAAATGTACTCAGATACTTTCAATTTGGTACGCTAAAAGTATACTGGCCAAAAATAAAATCAGTAGCAGCCCTACAGTCACCATACGATTTATTTTTAGCCCAGAGTTATGCTCAACATATTCCTTTGGATAACTTCTGCAGCAAAACCGAAGTACCTTCGCACTGTTGCGCATTAATACGATTGGTTGATTCCTGCCTACATTGCTCAAATAAACAGATAAGTTTGAGTGAGGGATGAAATTGTCATGTCAAAGAAATGGGTTATCCTCAGAAGTGGAGACGGGAAAATATAATATCAAGTTTGTTGGGAAGGAATATATCTTTGATGCGTTCCTGGGCTTATTTTAAGAAACGAAATGTTTTAAGGGCACAATTTAATTCAATGAGTGAAGTTAGGTTGAAATCTCAATTAAAAGTTTTACTATACCTACTTAATTTACGGAGCCAGTGTATGAGCCTGCCCAGAGCTATTTAATTTATCGTGGTTTTTCTAACGATATCAAATTGTTCATGTTCGAAGTAGGTACATCCCTGCTTTTGCAGTGTAGATCAAAAATAACTTGCCTAAATAAAATAGAATTTCTAAACGACACTGAAAATTAAAACACAGAAAAATCCGAAAAGTAAACCATGGCCGGGAATCGAACCCGGATCCTCGTAATTCCGTGACGCGTGCTATACCTACACCGCCCATCTGTTACTAGCTGTAACGTGACCTTGTTACTATGCAGTTTTTGTCGCCAAGCGTCGACTGTTCGAATGATGTATCTATACGACACAATTACAAACTAAATAAACTAATATAAAATAGGAACTCGTAAAAAAATATTTTCAATGCAATGTTTATTTTTCGTCCTATGGTTATATTCCAAGTACTTTTATCAAGTTAATCTTTCCTCAAAATAATAAATAGACAAAATCAAATCGTAGACAGTATTTATGAAACAAAACGCAATTAAAATTCTATCACCATCACATAAGCCTCTGCTCCACCAGATTTGCTTTCTTAATGAATTACAGATCCGAGAACGAAATATATCGCTAGAATATACACACGAAGCCCACACCTCTATCAAACAAAATAAGGTAAGCCGATGAGACTTATAATTACTTGCGTCGATCCCTCAGGCGGTTCCGGACCGATGCGAAATTAATTTCCCCCCATACACCGCACAAATTACTCCGTACTGCGAAAACAAGCTTGAGAACTGGATGCCCAGGCTTTTTTAATTTGAGCTACATACTTCACGTAAAACTGTGAATGAGGTTTTTAGGGTACCGTTATTTAAAAAGTTTAAACTCAGCGGTCATAAAAGTTACACAAACACATCCGTGCCTAGATTTTGATCAGAGGTTTTATGACACAATGTTTGTGTAAAACCACCTTCCAAAGATAATCCTAGGAACCATTATGACGTCAGAGTGCGATTTAGAGGTGCTGCCATTGATTGTGAAATTAGCTCATTCTTGTTTCCCAACGAAATAAAATGTAAGGGTATAAAATAGTACATTGTGAGAAGCAATTGCTACATTCCATTGAAGAATTGTAGAAGCGTTGCTTGCTTTTAGAGAAAGAAAATGAAAATGGGATATTTGTGCGTTCAACGCGTTCATTGACCAAAATAAATGCAACAGATTTATTGTTGCATTACGTCACTGTTGAAAAAGCCAACACGACGCTAGGTTAGCCAACTCATTAGCAACGTAGCTAAATAGTAGATAAAGCGTTGCTACACTACGCTATTTGATTATAAACTCTTTGCCCAGGTTAAAAATTAGTGCTGCATTATACGGCCTTAGCTTGCAGCGGCTTGCGGTGGCACACGGCTTGCCCGCCTGAGTTATATGAGACTGCAATTACTTATGGTGACCACAACACGTGGTTCTAGTTAACCTACATCCATTTAGAATGTGCTTGAATTAAAAATAGTGCTGTAACTGTGTTAATTGATAAAAAAAAGTTGAACGAAAAACGTACCTAATGTTTCGAGGTGCACCTGAAAATTGTGAGTTACATTTGTGGAAATGGTCTGTTGTTTTTCTTATTCTATAATGCTAGGATATATGGACGGTGTTTCATCGTTAGTTAGTACTTTAATTTTAAAGTCCATTACTGAAATAACTAATCCTATTGGCATTCAGCATTATGCAAAATAAAATCTGTTAAATACCTGTGTAGAGTTAATTCTTATAGCACCTTTAAATATTTCTTGTAATTTTTGAGTGCACTGAGAGCATGTTCGACTGAATGGCTAATTAATTTAGTAGCATAATGTTTGAGATCTGCTTACCCATGAAACGGCTAATGACCTTTGGCAGCGATTCTGTAAAAGCATGCCTCAATTCGGTAATTAGCAAACAAGTGCATTCGTCCACAATAAATTGATTAAACACGAGCCTTTGATGAATGAGCTTTTTATCACGCAATGAATCGCTAGCAATGATTTGAAAATTAATTTTCAGGACTCCGTAAAAGCAATTATTGGTGTAACACGAAACTTATTTCGAATATTGCGAACGAGTAAGATATTTATGAAGTTCTGAAATACTTCAATTTTAAGTAAATAGTTAAGGCGGTACTTTGAAATACTTAGTCGGTGACTGCACTCAAATCAATTTCTCGAAAATTTTATGAATATAATCATTTAAAAATCCATCATGAATGTCTGAAGTTTTGAACATTTAATAAATTTTATACAAGCTAGTTAAGTGACATCATAATAATGTTTAGTGTGTGATTAGTATTCAGGTGACAGGAAGGGCGACGCAACGCATTAACCTTTAAAAAGGGGTCAATGCGTGAAAGTTCTGGCCCCTAATATCTTATTCTGGACGGTGGTTAGTCAGAGGGTTTTGGGGGACAAAATACTGACTTTGAATATTGATGATTTTGGCTCTTTGTGGCTGAAAAATTTAAGTTATCTAACAAATTTAACATACCTACCAAAGAAGTGGTAAACGTGACAACGTTTAAAGAATCGGTATTTGATACCGTCGAAATAAAACACAAAGTTAATAAAATTTCATAAGATTATAATTTTGATAAAAAACAATTAAATTTAGAATCATAATAAAGGTTGTTATTGAGAAACCAGAAGCTCCTGAAAGGCAAACCGCTTTAACAACATAATAAACTCATCTAGCGTACAGAATCGATTCAACAGAGCTCCTTTCTAAGACTAACAATAATATTGTACTTTAAAGGAAAATGTACTGCCTGTGTACATTTTTCAAGAAACTTCCAATGGCGAGTGACTGTCAACTGAATAATAAATGTGTAGGAAGTCACTGCGCGCTTTTATTTCTGTTCTTGGCGTTAGTTGTATACCTTTCATTTGAGACTAGTCTAGAGAACATTTTGTAGTACAATTTTTAGATGCGTAAAAAATAAACGAAAAGTTAAAGTAAAGAAATCTGTATTGTCTAATTCAATTACAGAGGAAACTCGTGCGTATTGTTAATGTTAGTATACACGGTGTATTATTATTTTGGTAAGCGCTTCAGTATTTTGTTTACTTATTGTTTTATTCACACAATGTGTGTTGAGGAAAACGTTCGACAAATTGACAGGCAAACAAAACATTAACAATGCTAAGAGCGAATCGCATTGTGGCTAGCAATAAAACCCCCTCATTTGCTGACGATCCTCACGTAACAATGTAACACATATGACTCGGAACACAAAGCCGTGCTTGCTTTACGAGTACATTCTGACAATACCAATTTCAGGGCCTTGTCGGGTTGCAGTAGTTACCGGTATTGTTCAGATTTTACGACGCCGACACCGTTGGAAATGCGAGAACGTTATGATCCGATCGGCGTTCGTTACATTTTCCGCTAACGCTGCTTGCTACCCTCATGAAGCAACATATGCCAGTTAGCTTGTAGATCTTTAGCCATTTGTTTTTCAACATTGCTCGCTTCATTATAACAAAGTCACGTACGTTGTATATTTCAATACTGATCAATTTAGCAGTTAAAAATAAAATGAAATAAAAATTAACTCAGGTTCAAGTTGTAGCCGTCAGCGCAAAATTAATATTGTTTTCCTATTCATAAACTTGCCTTGATGGTAGAAATCCTTGTTTATTAATCAAAGGTCTATGTAAAAATCCATCATGATACAAACCTGCAATGGGCTTAAATTGTCCAGCAAAATATCCATTAAGCGCAGAAAATTTGTGCCATCGATTATCATTAACGGAAGGAAGAAATTCTTTACCACTATACAGCTCGACTTGCGCTTCAGAACGAGCAGCAAAGTTTTTCCAACTTTCATTGTTTTCTGGGAGGGTAAGAATGCTTTTTAAATTGTCTTTACTAGGAGGTGTGGTAAATGTTACAAAATTTACGTTTTTATTCTCATAAGACGCTGCTGGATACGGCCCTTTAGATTTTTCAGTTGTAGTGGTATTCTGAGATTCTGTAATCTGTTCAGGTTTAATAGTAGTTGTGTCTGTGAACATTGGCATCGTTGTTGAGTTTAATTCAACTGCTTCAGTCCTATTATCGGGTACTGGTTCCGTTACATTATCACTTAACCTAAAATTGTCGTCGGCAGTTTCTTCTGCTTGTATTGTATCACTACTTACATCATGTTTCAAATCATTGAAAACAATGCGTTCACTGTCTATTAACGTCGAATTATGATCAGTTGAATTAGAATTATTCATTCCGGAAGTCAGGCGTTGTAACACATCGCCATTTTCTTGATAGTTTTCATCAGCGATCGAATCTTGAATGATCACGCTCTGTTTTTGTGACAATGAGGGTATAATTATGACAGGAGAATACAAATAAGGCCTTTGACGTAGTTCATGATTTCCACTTATTTTGAAGCCGAATAAAGATAAGAGATGGCGGCTTTTACGTTCCGCGTCACCTAGAACAAAATGTACTTGAAAGGTTAAACTTTAAATGACATATTATTATTCACTTCACAATTCCAATGTTCACTACTAACATAAGCGAGCACTGCAGTAAATTATAGTAATGAAAAATAAACGTCCGCCCAGTCGCATTTTGCAAAGTCGAATAAAGCACTAGAAAGTATTACCATAGTTTCATATCGCAGGAACAGTAAACGCAAAATTGCAACATAAATCTGTTTGGTACTGACGCCGGCGTTTTGGAATGGAAATGCAGATATTTGTAGTTATCTCAATACATATTTTGTGAGTGACCTCTTCAAATAATGTATCTTAGTGCTGTTTCAATTTGCTATCTCGGTCCCCAGGCTCGGATGCATGATACTAGACGGGAGGAATTGCTACCCAATATTCAAGATACGAACAATACGCTTTTAAGTTTTTGCTTCCTTATAGAAATGCAAGTTTGCTGTACGATGTATCTGTGTTAATATTTGTCAAATACCAACGTTGTAGGTAGGAGAGGAGGTGAAACGGACCGTTCGATTTCAATCAAATTTTTCAAGATTTTTCAAGCTTGTTGATTGTTATTTGTACACGGTTGAAAAACGAGCAAGAAAATCTAACAATCATGCACTTTATCGCATTTCACATGAAATAAACTAAACCATTCATCCTTCCATTAGCCAATTTTGCATATACATACGTAATTAAGTGAAATCGAATATAAACACAAACCATATAAAAATGCGGGCTTTTTTAACATGAACGTTATCTTTGTTTTATAACTTACTCCATTCGTATCAACTATACTCGTAAATATGTGAATACGGGTATGTCAGTTATGTAACGTTAGGCAACGATGCGTTCTGTGTCACCGATAAGCAAAGTAAGCATTTCTCTACAATAGATAAATAAAAATTAATTAAAACCATATTTTATTTGAACTGAATAAATCTATAGAAATTAAAATAGATAGGTATCAAGTACAACAGGTATGTGTATTCAGTTTGAAAACGCATCAATTTTTTAAAAGTTATCAATCCGTTTATTTCGTAATATCTTACTTATTAACTCATTACTACTATAAAATGTCCTCTTTTCATTTTCTCTTGTAACTCAAGGAGAACTAAGTAAAGGAATATATTTTTAATCTAAATTGCGTCGCGAAGATATGGTAGTTTTCTATGAAATAAAAACAGGTATTCGTTAGTATTCGAAATCGTTATTATTTGAAGTCTGAAATATTCTCGATATGATATACAGATATAAACGACAAATAAAGATGAAGACGTCAATGAATTTGTAATGAACTGACAGAATCAGGAGCGTTGACTGGTGAAAACATCCATTATTGCGACACTCCGTGGATGAAAAGAGGCTGTCTGTCGCTTTCTAAGAAACAATATCCCAGTCCGTTGGGAAAAGCAATACAAATGTCAGTTTTAAAATAAATAAAATACGCTTTTGAAAAAGTATTCCTTCTTTGAAGATTTGGAAGCAAATGAGATGGGCACGAACACAATAAATTCGACAAGATTTCGAAATAAGCTGAAGGCAAGACAGAAACCAGAGATGGTATTTAATCGTAATGTAAAAGTTTAATTGCGTGTTTTTATTAACATTTGAAAATATATAATTGAAGCTGAATGTTCAAAAATCGCAGGAATTAATTGTTTTTAATCATAATGGATTACTTTTACTAGGGAGATATAAATTGTAATAATTTTGATCCACCGCCTGAACACAGCAAAAACAAACTCAATAGGTTTCAACAAAAGCTGCAGTCTCCTATTCTTACATAAAAGAAAATATGAACGGAGTAAAGATAAGAATATCCTCAGTTTTGTGTTCCAGATAGTGAAGTTTCCTTTGGGCATATTTATTGTCTGTAAATCACAAAAAGGTAAATTTTAAGTTTTTTGGCTCTTTATTTAGTTAAAAAACGAGTATCGCAAAACACAAAATCTTACCTATCTTATTACTTCAATGAACATTCTAAGATTTTGTACATAAACCTTTACCCCTTCGCTCAAAGCAATGCACGGTGTAGACCCAAAATTGGCTAACGCTACCGTACCTTACCTTTATGTACCATGGCCGTCCTTCCTCGACCTCAGTTCTCGGCGCTCACGATATTACGTTGCATATTGCGGCTTAATTGATGGCAGCAAGTGAAGAGGAAATTGCTGGTGTTGCCTGAACATGTGTTTCCAAAAAGTTTGCGAAAATTTGTGGCGTTAATCACGGTAATAGTAGTTTATATGTACGAGTAAGGACTATTTGAATTGGAAACAACGCAATTTATTTTTTCCAAAATTTTTAAAATATTTATTAACCCTTTGACTTTGTCTACCCCGTAAGGAATAAAGACGTGATTTATGTATGGATGTAGAAATCATTGTAGGATCATATCGTTATTCGTATGTGTCTGTTAAGTTTTAACCTTTGCAAGTAAATAATAAATAATCTATTACTTTTCATTGAACTAGAATCATAAAATTTTACGAGATCTCTAAACACAAGCACCCAAAGAAAAAAAAACGAAAGCGGAGAACTGACATGAAACTTATATCATGTCATAAATTAATATGCAGTCGATATATTTATGAAACTAGGGATTGCAAACCGGATTGGTTTTCAATACGGTCGGATCCGGCCGGATTGGTATTGCTGTGCCATTTTGAAACAAACTTTGTTATTTTCTCAGACTTGAAGGGTAATATGGGGAATAAATTAATTGAAATATAGAAAAGATACTGTATTGATTCAGGCGTTATATTGCGGACGTCCAAGTCAAAATAAATGGATAACTTTAGTTTGCTACTCCGCGATATAATGAGGTCAAGGCAAGCAAAACAGCCACACTTCCGTCGAATCTTATGCAGTCAATGTTCGAGAAAACAACAACAACACAAAACAACAATCAACGAAAAGTAACCGAAATGACAATCAGAACCACCACCACCACGCAGAATTATTACTAGACTAGCCCCCATATTCATTAACGGTCTTCTGCTAACTTAGCAATCGTTTGTCCTTATCTGACACTTTGCAATTTGCCTTTCACAGTATTTAAGTTAGTAAAATCGAAATTTGGAAATAAATAATTGTATATGATAACTAAATGCTTTATCTATACTAATATTATAAAGAGGAAAGATTTGTACCTATTTTGTATGTTTGTAATGAATAGGCTCAAAAAGTACTGGGCTGATCTGGATGAAATTTGGAACATAGATAGATTATAGTCTGGAATAACACATAGGCTACTTTTTATCCCGGAAAATTGCGTGATTCCCGCGGGATAGCGATAAACGAATTCTACGCAGACGAAGTTGCGGGCAACTGCTAGTTGTTTATAAAATAAATTGACATTACGCTTTGTAAAATCACAAGACACTGCGTTAATACGTACACAACCTTGCGATTTTTAGGCATTAAAGCTTTAGAAAGTAAGCTTTTATGCACATAAAATACAAAAACCATGGGTGCCCGTTTTTTTGCAAAGGGGTGTATATACATACCGTTACGGCTCTTTCCCACAGGACTACTTTGTTCCACTTGCTACGATCCAGACACGCCTCTTTAAATATTATATTTCTGCGTAAATTACTTAATTTATTTCTAAAACTTTATAACGTCGCCAGTATTAATGTTTTAGAACACCGCATGCCCTCTCCGATGCTTCATGAGCGCCTGCGGGTAGGGTAAAACACGAGCTAAAGACCCGTACACCTGCGCAGGACCAATAAATAAGATCATATATGCCTCCCGTCGGGATCATTTTGTCCGCCGGTTCATTATAGGTTTTGTCTATGGATTTTGTAATTAATGTTTCTTGTACGACCATAAAATATTTGTTGGCGATATTTTTTGTCGTCTAAGTTTGTAAGTTTGAATTGTCAATCCGACCACTGATAGTGGGTAAAATTTAAATAGTAGTATTCAAACGGATATAATAACAATTTATGCTAATGCAAATGGTTAAATTTTGAAAACTTTTACACATTGAAAAATCCGAAAAGTGAAGCTATGGCTGGAATGGAAATCTAACCCGGATCCTTATCATTCTGTGATGAGTGTTTTTACCCTTACACCACCCACAGGTGGTAAAAGTAAAGCTATGGCCGGAAAGCGAACGTTTGTAAAAACACAAGATGAGCAATTTTGAAAAGGCAGGTCTATATAAAAGAAACAAAATCATATATCCGCAGATGTTGAGGGCCTCTTGAAGTTTCCAATGATCCTTTACAAAAGACTTTGGAGTAATAAGCATTGTATTGTGAGGGTTATCGTTAAAAGAACTCCCTTTGTTAGTATCATCCCTCTTAATATTGAATCACGGCAGAAAACGTATCAACCTACAGATAGAAATTTGTCATTCTTCAGAAAACACACGAGAGAAAATAAAAGGCCCCAAAGAAAGTAATAACGCTCTTTGAATTACGTTGCAAAAATAAATCTCGAACCCTATATTACGAGCCTAAGAATAATGCCTGAGCACACGAGCTCCTCAAAAAAATACATCAGTGAAAATTGTTTTCCGCCCGGAGGTAGAATGTTTGCTAAGATTACTTTTGCTGATCGTCCGTTGCGGCCGATTTTCTTAGTTTATGGGACAAACGGGCGGAACGAGGAGGTGCGAATAGTGTTCAGCCCGAGTAATTGAACGTGTTCCCTACGAGGCTCTTGTCTTATTTAACCGATACGTACCGAACGTGGGAAAACTTGCGTTCGATTTATTTGAGATCCTCTTAAGATTCTCTCAGAAGAGCGGTCGGGCGCTACGTCCGCACATTTGTATTGCTCGTTATTTTTCTGAGAAGAAATTCTCTGTTGGGACTAATAAGATTTACGGCTGAGATTATATTTACAAAATGAATCTTGCTTATGTTCATGAATGGGAGCAGCAGGTGATCGTAAAAGCTAATATTGTGGGACGCAAATTATGTTTAGGATGTGAAGTAAATTCACAATTCGTTCGGTCCTATTTCAGCTTAAAAATGAAAAATGTCTTAAACGCTGTTAAGTAGCAAAGTCAAGCCATTGTTTTTATATGCTTTATGATAAACCAACGATGATATTTGGTCAAGTCTCTATCGGTATTATGTCTATTTGTTATGAACTCTCTGCAGTCTAATCGGCATATAATATGAGATCTTGATATTCAATCAATTATAAGCGTTAAAATCATTGATTGTGTCAGTACCTTTACGGAGGTTCATATCAGTGTCTTTATTGCGCTAAAAAATGTGGATCCGAAATAACTATATATATTATGTACTGTTTTTGTTTATTTTGAAGAATTTATTCAAATTTTTCCCAGAAAGCTCCCTTAATCCGCAAAAGTTTCCAATTAACCGAAATGGTTCTGAGTTCAACCCCTTCGATCGAAATAAAAACGGTTGGCCGCTCGCCGTCAGATTCATAGCAGGTATAGTTAGGGCCAGCCCGCCGCGCTTGTCGCATCGCATTCAGGCACAAAATGGAAAACCCGGAAAGGAGACCCCGAGGACCGAGAGCTCTTTATGTAAATGTGGACTGTACAAAAGGTGGGCGACGTAAAGTGAGATTGGGACGTTTTCACGCAAGTACGTAACCGAAAGCAATCGGCGCAGTTACGTATGAAAAAAAAGCGGTACCTCAAATTAAAGACAAACACGTCGCGAATGGGAACACTTTCAATATCCGTCGAATAATATTTATGGTGGAGAAAATGAAAATTGCTTAGTATTTTTTGCGGCAAAGTTCTGTTTACCCGTACATTTAGACTGCCAGCTTAGCTAGATTTAATCCAAAAAATAGTTTATTTACAGATATATTTTGATATTACTTTTGAACTTTTAATTTCGGTGTCTTTCTACTTATGACTCCTACATTAGGTACCTAACTGAAATAATGTGATTATGTAATTCTGTCTTGTAGTACCTAGGTACCTCTACTCGTTTAATACAGATTTTTACAGGAAACAGAACCGAAACGGTGACAGTTGGAAAAATATAGAAGTTGCTTCATGTGCCTAAATAACAATATGTGCAATTTTTCTTGTGTTTTATGTACAATAAAGAGTTATACATACATACATACATACTATTTTGAACAAAACAATGAGTTTCAATTACTTATGTTTCGCTCGTGTTGATTATAATTATTATGACTGTGTTTAACTTTACTTCTAAAGTGAGAGGGCATCGACCCAAAAACAAAAGAAGGCGAAAAGAAGAACAAAAAACAATCACTGGCAAATGCCTCTCCAAATTATTAACAAACATATTTGAATTAAATTTACGTAGACTGATAAGCCTGTTACGTGAATACCGGCTGGATTTTATTAAACGATGCTTTATGAAGATTTATGAGTTAATTCGCTTAATTTTCTCATAACTTTGGGAGGCAAGTGCGCTCAATGAAGGTACAAATTTTAATCGAGTTCATAAACCTGAATACAGATTATATTAGCAGTAATACTTTTTTACACCGGCCATAACTATTCTAGTTTAATTTATGGCGGGGTTTATATGAACGTGGCCGAGTTTATTAACTTTGTTTCAAAATTTCTATGATAATCGGGTAAGCTGTGAGTGAAGTTCGGATTTTGTAACAGTTTAATGGCGAACTATAACCTGGAAAGTCTTTATAAAACGTAACTGTACTGTCAAAAGAGCATCACCGATGTGATAATTAAATAATACAAATTTCATCTCTATAATATTCGATCACAAAGCAGTTTTTCGAAAATGGAAACGACAAACACAGCGTGTTCATAATAAAGTGAACATTTCTTCCTGTTCATAAAACATGTAAGAATGTAACTGAAGTTTCACGGAACTCATTGGTTTATGGTTGATTTAAAACGCTTCGCAAGATTGCGTGCTCACGTCACTCCCGGGTTCCCAACTGAGTAATTTATTTTTTAAATGCTTCCCGCGCCACTGGAAACCTGAAAAATAACACTTCTTCAATGTGGTGTAATAACTCATGGCGAAACAGCTGCAGTGTTAAATAATGATCCGGAATCCACATAAATATTGCTTAAATATGTACTACTGTACCTACTGTTCCGATATGAAATGAATGTTCGCGTTCAGGAGTGGTTTTTGACACTTGCAAAACAAAATTATACATTTACAGCTTTCCAAGTAAGCAACTATGATGAAAAACTAAGAAAACAATTTGCAAATAATAAAAATGCCTACTTTACTTATCAGTTTTTTTTTATGAAAAACGGTGGTAATCAAGCAAGATGGTAACCGATGGTAAGTGACCACCACCATGGCCAACACCAGGAGAGCTAAAATGTAATGAGTAATTTCGCCGAATATCTTAGCATTAGTTTAACATAACGTACTTGTAACATGTTTAGTTTTAAACTACAAGGCAGAGTGAAACGTAGTTTTGGATATGGTTTATATTTTACTATGTTGCGAAGCAAAATGCGCTTACATGTTTAGAAACTCTAAACGTTACTCCGAAAGTTGTTACTCTAACTCACCAACTTGTAATTCACTGTTCCAGTACAACGCATTTGTGCCGTACCATTTGCTTGAATTCATTTAAGTTGCTATAAAACTGAAAACAAAATTGTTTTTTTGCCCCTAGTGATTTCTTCCATGCTGGTCTGGGAGTAAAGAAAAAACATAGAATATACCAGTTGCTTCTCTACCCGCGCAGATGGTAAAAGCTCATCGAGGGAATGGGCGAAAATCATGGGAATCTGATGAGGCTAGCAACCCATCACTATTTTGATTTCATTTTCACCTATAACGCCCATAATCTTGCTAAACGTGGCCTGTAAGTATCTGTTATTTTAGGCTCTGTCTACCCCGTAAGGGATAAAGACGTGATTTGTGTGTGTGTGTGTGTGTGTGTGTGTGTGTGTGTGTGTGAGTTTGTAGCTGGCAGGATGCGACGTCTCTTCGGAACGCCACCACCATCTCACGTACTAAAATTGTGACCTAAGTTCTTACCTAAGAGCGACCTATACCGATCTCATACCAGATGAAAACTATTTTGTATTAAAGATAATGTGTTTGTTAATATTTTGCAAATAAGTGTCATATCACTACATAGTCAAAGTCGCTTTCCGGTGTCTGTCTGTCTGTTCCTATGTATGCTTATATCTTTAAAACTACTCAACGGATTTTGATGCGGATTCAAAAGATAGAGTGGTTCAAGAGGAAGGTTTATGTGTATAATTTTTCGCATACGAAGTGGCGGGCAGAAGCTAGCAGTAAACAAAATCTTTAAGTAAATATTTACTTAAAATGTAAGAATTAAAAAGACACTTTTTCTACGTTTCACTGACTAGCTTTTAAAAGGGAAAGTATTTCAAATTGTTTGTTTAAATTTTCCAAAACTAATTTAGTGGATCATTTAATATGTATTTTTGAAACGTATAACTAAGTGTCGAATGTGCTCGTAGTAATGTGCCTAATCATTTACATGTCATTGTTTTCCAAAGTAGAGTCTGTAGCTAATAGGGAAGATTGTCTTAATTGTATAATGTGACCTCAAAAAGACACAACTGCAAGTTAAAAATCATGTTAAAAATCTGAACACAGGCACAAAAAATACTAAACATTTCATTTTCAGCTGCAGCAAATATTGACCCAGTATTTGGTAAACTATTTCGTTACTCCACTTTATTAATTTTCCCGGCATACTTTCTGAACTACGCTGCGAATGAGTCCAGATTGATTTCCCTGGTGCATGGTAAAAGCAAGCTTATCAGTTGCCCTGTGGATTATTAAGCTGACTTGCTATTTAGTTATACGCTTATAAGTAAGACAAAGCTAAGTATAAATACCGTAACATTTCAAAGTACCTAAGTATAATCTTCTTGAAGGTCTCACTTCAAATTTTTGGTGTTTGACATTAGTTTCCTTCGTCGCTTCTTGGTTTTATTCAGAGTTCTAATTGCCAATGCTCAAAATATGTATATTGAATTATGGTAATTATTCTTCCCTTGTTAATTGTTTACTCAAATATGACACTTCTCGTTAATACACAAGCTTGCAAATAAGGCGGTCTTCTGCAATCAATGCGTTGTCCTAAATAAACTTATGGTCCTAAGAATACATTATTCATAAACACAATACATATTAATTTTATACACATATTATGCCGTCAAACAAGGTCTGGTTGGTAAAGATAAAACAGTTATTTCACTTTCATACTTCAAATAGTAATATTATGTACCTACCACGGAAAATATGACCAACATTGACCAAATTACAAGGGTTTGCTTGGTTTGTTCTAATATAGAAAAGTCGTGACATACTGATTTGACCCTTGGACTTTGAATTCTGAAATTTTGCATAAACTTTCTCTATACAATTATGGTGACAAGGATTGAGAACGGATTTATCAAAATGCAATGATTTATCAAACAAATCAGGCGGCGTAAGCTACTAACAAAGAAACGTAAATAAATAAATATCGTGAGACAACTGACATAATTATTCTAGTCCCAAACTAATCGGATGAATTTTCTTGATTATATTTTATTAAATATAATGTCAATGTTGCAGTCAAAATAGAAACGAATGAAAAATCCAGGATACATTTTCAACACCCATGCCATGTGGCAAAAAATGTTTAAACTCGTATTGCGAATAAAGAATCAAAATCTGTAATGTAAAACAAACGTAAGGATGCGTTAGATAAAAACTTCTCCCGGGTACAATCTCAGTACACAGCTGAGAGTTATTTATGTTGCTTCCCTTGTTCAGAGAGATCCGTGCTCTCTTTAACATCCTGTACTTTGGCAACAAAAGGCTTTTAAGGAGAAATGTGATAACGAAATAAAATGCAGCTAAAGATAGTAGTCTGGTACCCAGTTTGAGAGGTCAAATAAAAGTTAACAAAAGTGGTCGATTTGGAATTAAATTATGTTTAAGTTGTAAACTTACTAAACAAATTGCATCACACCCAGCCGTAACAAGAATATATCTAACTTTATTCAATGGAAAAATTCACAGTAGTAGCATATACAATTACAAGTCCTATGAAGCAACTCAATGGTTTTTGTGAAGTTCCCAAATCGCACTGGGCCCGCGTGGGAACTAATAGCCCAAACCCTCTCACTCTGAGATGAAGCCTGCACTCATCAGTGGGACGTATATAGGCTACAGATGATGAGCATATTTAGGAAACATAGTTAGCAGTGGCGGATTTGCAGTCTCGGACGCCCTAGGCCCCAAGGCATCAGCCGCCACTGTCTCAGCATCCACCATATAGACTACCTACATAATGAAATTACTTTATGGCCAACTTTTTTTGACACGATTGGGGCCGCCCCTAAATCTAGCCGCCCTAGCCCCGGGCCTACCGGGCCTTAGGGTAAATCCGCCACTGATAGTTAGAAATCTAAAAATGCATAATTATGCTTCTTTATCCTCCAGTAAGGTGTTACCTGATAAATCAAAATGTCTAAATTGTCGTTAATAATTTGAACATACATAAAATGATCCAAACTTTGCTAGAAGCGTAACCACCATACCCATCAAAAACACATAAAATATCAAGTTAAACACGTGCATGGCGTGAAACCACTAAAATATTTAAATGTCAAGGGGGAACATGAACGGGTAGGGTCCTGTAAGCCGCTTGGAAGATAAATAAATATAAAGTTAACGACAGCTTTCAGCCGACGGGGATAATCTTGAAAAGCAAAAGTTAATCGTTACCTTTAAAAGCATGTACGTGCATTTTTGATGAAGTCAACTGAATTGTTAAAATAATTCCGCTGACAAGTAGTTGCTAATGCTGGGCCAAGCTCGGTGCTTGCGTTAGGCCAAGAAACTCAAGACTTAATTTTTAGGTTCCTCCGGGAAGGAACACCTGGTTCAATTAATTATTTAAAGTGATGGTTTGCAGTGGATTTTGTAAAAAATATAAGCCATGTCGGATGGCCGTATAATATGCAAGCAAAAGCACTTAAGTGACGACTCGGCATTTGACGCAGCTCTCCCTTGAGACTAGGGGAGTAGCTTGACTACCTGTAATCCATTAAAGCAGCCAGTTGGCTAATTGTTAGGTATTTATTTATGATTTTCAAATGAATTTATGATTTTTATACGTGTCTATATAAATTGCTGCTTAGTGTGTAGTGAAGTCAATATTAAAAATAAAAATCCTTTGCCTAAACCCATTGTTATTGCAGAATATAGATACGAGTTCTAGTGAAAACTGGCAAATGAAAATCTTATAACAAATTTTTATTAAGACAATTTTTTTAAACATTCTCTCACCAGGCAGATGTTATAAAGAATGAAAATCTTATAGCAAATGAAAAACTTGGTGAAATCTGCATGATAATAATTAATTATGTTGCAAGTCCGGCCCCACTATCTATGTAGGTACCAAGTTTCGTTTAAGTCCGTCCACTCTTTTGCATTAATAGAAATAATCATTCTTACCTAACCATCTTTCTATCAAATAAAGTCGATATTATGTGTATTGAACCAACAAAAATGCCTTATTATCAATTTTGTTCCGCCCAAGGTAAAGATATAATATGAAGCAATGTTTCGTTATTTTTAATTAAAAACAGATCAGGACGTATTAAATTACGCATAAAAGCTTTGTGTTGCCATCATATTGTACCGACGCTACACAAAATTGAATACAGCGATTAAATCCCCATATTCTTCCATTCATAAAAATCAAGTCCACTCCCATTACGCCCTAACCTTATATTTATCACGGCTTTAATGCCAGCTTTGTATACTTAATCATTTTTATTGTATCTAATCGAACAAAAGGGTCGCAGTTGCTGATTTTGGTATAAATAATTATATCTACGACAAATGTTTATTTTGGGGATATGAATGACGTTTCTACACGCGATTGCTCCATTATTACGCCGTGCAATTGAAATGTCGAGCTTACTTGTGATTTGCGGTTCATTTCTACACCAAATTAGATTAAAATCGTACACATTATATTAGAAGGCGTTGATGTGGTAATGTTAAATATGGTTCGGTACGTAAGTATAGTATTGTTGAAAAAGTATTGACATTTACACGTATTGCATGACAATTGGACTTATTTTTATCATTCTGGCATTCCGTCGTCTGACAAATAATAATAACACGCATATGGTTGATTTCTGTGGCACATTCCAACTGCCTAAACTCGATCTATATCGATGTGCCGCATAATTCTGGTAAACGAATAAACTAACGTAAAGTAATCATGGTGATAAGATTTTTTTTTCTTGCAGTTAACAGTTTACTTTTACACACTTTTTTCTCATTGGGAAATAGACGAATTCTTTTTATTTTATTAGGTCATGGCAACAGGTTCATTACAGTATATTTAATTTTGAAATGTAGGCATACTTTTAACACAAAAAAATAATATAAAATATGACGAAAAATATCTCACAACGCACTGGAATTTGGCAAGTGCACAAGTTATATCGTATCCTGCATAAATAAAGGAAAGTAAAGAAGTGTCTCTGCGACAAGATAGCGCGGATGTGTTACGCGATACTTCCGTCGCGAGCGCATTACATTCGCCGCACTTTATTTCTTGCAAGCATTGCAGTTCTAGAGATGTAAAGTCTAGTTTAGACATGAACACAGTGGCGTAACTATAGAGTGGCAGGAGTGGCAAAATGCCACGGGCCCCTAGCTCTATGCGGCCTCGAACTGACTTGGTTTAGAGCACAGAAGGGACGCTGATGCACTTCTTTATATTGAGGATGGAGCCCCATCTGACGAATTTGCCGCGGGCCCCAGACATTATAGTTACGCCACTGCATGAACAGATGAGAGTAAGTAAAATAGCACTAAGTACACTGTGGAGCCGTGAAACTCATTATAAGCTTAGGAGAGATCTAACAAGCGACTGCAATGGTGTGGTGGTAGTACTTACTCACTATCTGAGCCTCTAGTATGTTTTAGACAAGAAAAAGATTTTTAACGCGCTTGCGTCAACGTCTCGATTAGGTACTACGAGCAAATTAGCAGCGCCACTAGCGGAAGTAAACAGCAAAAAAACAGTTCTCATACGGTTATCATAGTGTCTGCCATTTTAACGCATACACGCGTTTGAGACGTATTTTCTGACTGAAAACTTACACTAAACATTTAGCCCATTCCCATTTCATTTGCCACCACTTGCATGATAAGATCAATAAAAGTTAAGCACAATTCACGTTTATGGCAAAATCCTTCCTTCTTAATGTTACCATTTTACGTAAAAAAGGCTCTCTATCTCCATAAATAACCCCATTAATAAATATCAAAATAACGTCGTCTTTTTAACAAAGTATAATAACAATGGCTGCCCCTTGAGGGCGCACTTGACGCTCTCATGTTCTCAAGCGATATTGCTCTTTCAAATTTCGAGATACGTCACGATCTTGGCAGACTGTTGTCAGCCTTCATTTATCTGCAGAGCTGCTGTAAATTCTGGGGATGATAAACATAAAAATACTTTTTTTTCTCACTCTCCCAAAATAAATCAAATTGATTGTGATACTTGCAAGCATTTTAGAATTGTCAGTACAAATATTCCTATGTATTGTCACCTTTGTCACACATCATATGAAAATAGGCAAAGATGAATTATTTGATGCATGTAATGAAAGAACAGTCCCTGCAAAAACCTAAGACCTTCCTTTGTCATAAAAGAGTAACCCGTCGACGTGTCCATTCTTCCCATTCTAACCTTTGGCGCCCAAAATTGGTTATTAACTGAAGCTCAATGAAAGCAGTAGTACCTTGTATTCGTAGAAGCGCTGCAGATGTGGATGAAGCTTAAATGGTACTATGTTGGTCATTATCTGCAGTCAGCATCCAGTAACGGGCTTAAAACGCTTACCATAGGATTTGCGAGATAGCCATCAAAACAGAGGCAGGCAGAAAAGATGGTTAGACGATTTAGACGCATATCAATTACAGCATGAGCAGGAGCATGCTTTCAACAGGGACGAGTAGTGGTAAGAAGAAGAGGTCCTTTCAATGCAGGGGGCTCAGCAGTGCAAGTTGGAGGGGGGGGGGGGGGGGGGCAGCGTATTTCTAATGATCGAGAAAATAACACAAGTTTACCAAAAGTGTATTTATTTTGTCAATGGCTGCTTCCTTGATACAGGCTCAACCTTCTTATTTCTCGCACGTAGTATTTTGGAAAAGCCTTGTCTAAAATGTTTATAAAAACAAAAACAGCTTGGAAATAAAACCGATATTAAAAGTGCATTAATTTCTAATGCTCCGTCATAATTTACAGTCTCTATCCTCTAGGTATGGACGGTATAAGAAAGTTTGGAAAAGTTGGCGAAGCGGCTGCTTTAGGGAACTTTTCTTAAGGATTTACCTTCAATTATGCCTCACAACCTCGCAATAGCGAGCTTTTAGAAAGGCACATCTCTTTTTTCATAATATTTTTCAAGAAATGGCCCCATTATCTTATATTTATTGCCTTTATTCCAGCAACTTTCTAAATGGCTCGCTCGACAACTCTTTTTCACCTTCTACTGGAAAGCTCTGCATTTGGTAGTGGATTTGTGAAAACTGACATACCTATCCATATATTATATTCTTTCATGCTGGTCTGGGAGTAAAGAAAAAACATAGAATGTACCAGTTGCTTCTCTTCCCGCGCCGATGGTACAAGCCCATTGAGGGAACGGGTGAAAATCTTAGGATCATGTTATTAGACGATGCGGCTGGCAACCCATCAGTAGTTTGACTCCCGTTACCACACGTTCACAATCATGCTAAACGTGGCCTTTAGGTTCTGTTACCTTAGGCTCTGCCTACTTCGTAAGGGATAAAGACGTGATTTACATGTAAATAATAATAATAACAATAACGACGTGAACCTCGTGAAGGCCGAGAAGGACAAAGTCAGCAAGTACCTTGACTTGGCTCACGAGGTTACCGCCATGTGGCCTGTTGATTCGACGATCACTGTCCCAATAGTCGTTTCGGCGAACGGTCTAATAGCGAAGAGCCTTTACCATCACCTTAAAAGGTTCTCGCTAGGTGGTTGGGTCAAGGGCCAGATAGAGAAGGCGGTACTCCTGGCTTGGATAGTCAGGAGGTTCCTTTCTCTGTCGCCCTGACCACCGGTAGGTTAGGCTTCACCTCGCTGCTGGCGGCACCCTAGGTTAGGTTTTTATATTTTTTGTATATTTTGTATTAACATGTTTTATTACTACCTTTTATATGAATATTGTAAGGATCTTACTTAAGATAAAAAGAAGTATACAGAATAACAATAATAACAATGTTTTATTGATTTAAACTGTGTTGTTACAATGGTTAAGGTTGAGACCTCCTAGTAGGTACTTTAAGGTACCTGTGTTAGGAGAGCAAGCGCTCTTCCAAAACAAAATATTTGACAGCCTATTAGCATTAATTAACTGAAGTTAACTTATTCTAATACTACACTAAAGCATGCATTTGCATTCATAAATTATTATTTATCAAACAATAGGTAGGAAAAGATGGTGAATGCGCGCGCATCAGATAATTATTCAAGAAAAGGAACACTGTCTAACTCTAAATAAATATTGACACAAAAATACTGTGGCTCAATTTACACCAATTGACAAAAGCACTAATCAAAGCTTGTTTGCACTTTTTGTACTAGACATCGAATAACATAATAATTATAATGAAATAGCATCCTAAAAATATACATTAAAGTAGCATTAATAACTGAACAAAGTTTCTTACTCATTATACAAGTTTCTGTTCCTATCAAAATTTGAACCCTCCTCCTCTAAGTTCCTAAGACCTCTAAGTTCATAATTCGGGACACTAATCACTTAGTCGTTTTATCGAACGCTCTTTCTCTTCAATTCATTGTTCATTTGAAATCACGAAATGAAAGATGTGAACAGGTCTCGTAATAAAAATAAATCGCATCCAAATAAGGAAGGCGGATCTGAAAATCCTCTAAAAGCATTCTCAGCGCAAAAACTTGGATATTTTAAGCTTACTCAAACTGGAAAGTTAGCAAATGACACCGCGGGGACAGAAATATTTCGCAATCTCTCCTCAGACCGAGATGGGATGCCCCAAAGTTTTTCCAAAGGAACTTGGCCTGAAACGAGTAATGTTGGCGGCGCTTCATAGCTGAGACAAGACAATAGACGCCACGAGAATAGTGGAAATGTTATCTTTTGTGTTAGTTTGAATCTCGGTTTTTCTATAAATAAGACTGCTTATTGAAAACAGCGCGTACAACAGTAGAGTTTGCAGCCGCAGTGTAAATTGTTCCGAAGTTATTGTTAAGTACACAATCGTAGATTTTGCGTAATCACTCTGACTTGAAACTTTGAAATTATGCCACTCTTTCTAATATATTACTTTAGAAATACTAGAGCACAGAGAGAAAATAACATAAAATGTAATCCTTTTAGATGACAACTAGCGCCGCCACTCATATTGAGAATGGCAATGTGCGATCTCATTTCTGCCAAGTTTCTTGCGGCGCATTCTTCTTGGCAATGATGGTCTTTCCGAATGTGCTGGTAGTTTCAAAAAGACATGTAAAAGAGCCGTTGGCGGCCAATTTGCAAAAATAATTTTTCATTTTTATTTTCATTTTCATTCACCGGCACTTATGATCATGTTTGAACCATTCTTGAACCACCACGCAACACAACTGACTAACCAACAATCAGTTCCAAGTCGATCAACTGCATTAATATTGGCTCTCCACTTTTTCCTATCTGCTACCTAATAACAATACTTGTACCCTACGTAAGTTTTACAGCATGCAGATGTTTTGATGTCTATAAATGACCGTTGGTAAAATTTACGCGCGATCACTTAGCATTTGAAAATGAAAATGAAAAATTTATTTTTGCAAATTGGCCGCCAAGGGCTCTTTTACATGTCTTTTTGAAACTACCTTCTTTCATCTTTTGTTGGCCCATGTCAATCCTTACAACTTACAACAAAATTATTTTAGAATGTCTGCTCTCTAGAGTGGCTGTTATTAGCCATGTTGTTTTTTTATGCAACAAGAAAGGCAAATGAGCAAGTGACCTCATGATAGCAATCACTACTGCCACTGGACATCCCCAATTGGCATTGTTCATTTTTTTAAGCTGTGCTTTTAACACCTTTATTTGATAAAATGGACTATTTCAAGCCACTAATTTGAATATTATGCTTTTACGTAGCTTTGTTAATTAATAATAAATATATTTTCGCTGTTTTATAATTCCTGAATTTAGACAGAATCCCAATCGCCTTCGTTCGGCTGGCTATGAAAAAAAACGGCTTTGTCTATGGTTTTGTCGATTTGACAGTGACACGTGACAGTTGCCATAGCTAAACTTTTTTTTTCATTTTTGTGGCAAACATTCGATGCTGGATTCTGTCTAAAAACCGGGTCGTTCGGTCAAACAAAGGTTCAAAGTACTTTTACAAAAATATCTGCAATCATAAAGTATTTTTGAAATCGGACAAGATAAATCGGATAAATGATGGTTTTCCTCGAAATGGTTTTCGAATTGGAGCATACTAAAAAAAATGAACAATGCCAATTCCGTATGCACAAATGCGTTACTGGCCTAGTAATTTATACCCGTAATTTCTCCGGCTGTCCTACTCTCCATGCTGTACAGCATGGGGTAGCGATCCGGGCAGACCCTTCACATGGTCCTACCAGCCAATCTTCTTGATGAATGTTTGACCCAGCAAAACAAATTTACAAACTTTTTTATTGGAACTTTCAACAATCAGCAAATGGAAAGTCCATTCGCACAATACGTTCGTATTGTAATCGCCACGTGTGGCATGTGGCATGTTCGGGAAATGAAAATCAGTGGAGCAGCGCGCACATCCTTTACGCTTGCGCCTGAGTGGGAAGCGAAGAGCGGAAATATGGCTAATAGCTGTGCTCTTAGATCTGAACGATGTCTGTTGTAAACGCTTAACTAGAGCCATTTTAGCATGGAGGTCGGCGAAGTGCAGAGCTTTGTTTCTGCGAAACAAGGTTAACAGAATTAGCAGTCAAATGCGAATCGAATTCGCACGCAAAAAAGACAGTTCCTTGTGTGGTGACTTGTATATTTTGTAACTTTATTTTGTTTCTATTGTTTTCTCTCTCAAGCCGAAGGTCATGGGTTCGAACCCCGGGCTCGCACCTCTGAGTTTTTCGGAATGTAATGTGCGAAATTACATTTTGAAATTTATCATGCGCTTTTCGGTGAAGGAAAACATCGCGAGGAAACCTGCACACGTCTGTATACACAAATCACGTCTTTATCCCTTACGGGGTAGACAGAGCCTAAGGTAACAGATACCTACAGGCCACATTTAGCAAGATTGTGGGCGTATAGGTGAAAAATGAAATCAAAATAGTGATGGGTTGCTAGCCTCATCGCCTATAACATGATTCCTATGATTTTCGCCTATTCCCTCGATGGGCTTTTACCATCTGCGCGGGTAGTGAAGCAACTGGTATATTCTAATTTTTTTCTTTGCTCCCAGATCAGCATGGAAGTACACACAAACAAAAAGACTGTAGCTAGCTGCAAATCAAAAAATCAGTCATCTACATACAGAACAAAAACTTCGTTCTGGCCGCTAAATATTAAATTTTATATTAGAAACTGAATTTGAACTTGCTTCAAGTCTTATTTCACAATGTTCGGCTTGTCGTTTTAGACTTATACCGGCGTGCCCGCTCAGCGATGCTAAATTGGAAAAGCAACACCTGCGTCGAGCGTGTTTTTGAAACAACACTTTCCGTTGATCTAGACCGCTCGTTTTTGTCACTTTTGAACTATTAGGAATTGGTTAACGCCCTAGTGTTTTTGAAAGTGGTTTTCATAAACGGTGTAGGCACGCCTTCATAAACAGAGCCGTTCTAAGCCTACACTTACACCTACAAGTCCGTGGGTCAGTTGTTCTGGTTTTGCCATTTTCGCTCTTACCTCCGGAGCTAGCAGAGTTTGCCATTGACGGATAAGTTAAGGAGGAAGTGATGATTATGAGGTAGGTATTAAATATTGCGGCATCACAAAGGTAACAAGGTAAAGTACCTATACTGTTAGTAAAGACATACACGTCTGTACGTTAACCATTGAATTCTTTACCCACCGTAAAACTTTCTCACAGTGAATATCACATGATTTTCTTTATCGATTCAATGTAACGTGACTATGACATTTACTGTGAGAGGGTTCCACAGTGGATCAGGAATCAATTTGTTCGATGGTACATTGTATAGAACCAGCTTCTTGTTTATTATAATACAACCGTATATTCATCATGTTATGCGGCTAGCAACCCATCACTATTTTGATTCCCCTTACCTTACAAGTACGCCCAGAAACATGCTAAACGTGGCCTTTAGGTCTTACTACCTTAGGCTCTGTCTACCCCGTAAGGGATAAAGACGTGATTTATGTATGTACAATTCATGTACAACGATAATCGTTATTAATCTATTTCTGATGACTAAAACATACAATCAATTGCATCATTGATGTTAAATTAATTAATCGAAAATTTCGAGCAATCGTGCATCGCAAAATAGAGAACCGATTTATGATTTAACAGGCCTCGTATTGGGATCAATTATTGCTGTAGGTATTAATTAAACATTATGTACCTTACCTTGTATTGCCTTTACTTGTGTTAGGCGAAGACACACAAGCACGTGTTGTATTCATAAAAAGTTACAAAGAAGTCATGTGAACTTTTATTTTGTCTCTCTGTTAACACGCAGATGAACTAACGTTAAGTTTTTAAGCGAGTATGAACACGTAGGATAACTTGAAATACAAAAGACGACCCTAGAACTCCGTGGAACATCTTACTAATTGAAAATACCGCTTTCAATCAAAGCAGTCTGTTCTATTTAATTTAATTTTAGTGGTATTGGAGCGCCTTATCTTTTCCTAAGCTGTGCATTCTGCATTTACATCATAGGAAGCGGTAGACCACAATTTGTATGCGCTGACTAGCCTGACCACTCCTCTGCGCGTCTTATCTTCTACGGAATTGAATGATGACAGAATATGATCGTTGGTTTGGTAAAGCGCCCAAAAAGCAAAAAGAAAATAAGCCCCTGAGTTCACCCAATGTACCTACATTCCAAATGTTTCAGCATCTCCTATGACTAGAAAAAGTATTTTGAACTGTTTCACTGGTACTATATTTACTCGACATACATCAAAGGCTTCGTTTGAAATAGGCTCGAATATCTAGCTCTCAGCCTCACGTATTGGATCCACGCTCCATTTCGCATGTCAATACGGCTTTTATATCAAACCGCTGGCTGGTCAAAGATGGCTTGAGCAATTAGGAGATAACTTTCCCGAGTGTTCGATGAGAGCTCAAAATAGATTAGGAAATTCAAGGTATGTTCTAGAATTGCTAAGTATTCCAGTAAATATTTGCGCTCTGACTATTCAGATTCTAGATTACATAGTCAGGACTTTCGGATACTGTTTTATAAATTATTTTTTTTTAAATGTGAATAACGACGTTAACTATACCTTAAGAAAACAGGATAGCAACTGCAAAATATTGTTTTGTTGTCGATCTATGTGATTTAGATAGAATGTACCAGTTGCTTCTCTACCCGCGCAGATGGTAAAATCCCATCGAGGGAATAGGCGATTATAATAGGCATCATGTTATAGGCGATGAGGCTAGCAACCCATCACTATTTTGATTCCATTTTCCACCTATACGCCCCCAATCTTGCTAAATCTAGGCTGTAGGTGCCTGTTACCTTAGGCTCTATCTACCGCGTAAGAATGAAGACGTGATTTGTGTGTGTGTGATTTAGAGATAAATACAAGATCTTATCAATAGTACAGTTGCTCATATCCGTACCCTGAAAACGAGAGCTTCTTGAATGGGCTTCGGTAATACGGATCTGTAGGACTAACTAATGCGTCTTTCACTCTTTTGATGGGGAGTCAATGGCGTACCAACTCATTAAGGAAAAGAATCCAACGAGGTTCAGTACCATTTAGCTAAGGAAAATGTTTGTGGCTGGAAGCTCTGCTCTTTAAGATAGTTTTGGGAAATACGTTTTTGCTGATATTTACTAGCTTTTAACCGCAGGTCGAAATTATATAACATTTATTTGTGTTGCATAAAGATCATTCATGTGTTCTTGAGATTTGGGATTTGCTTGTGTAATCCTTTTGCCGTCGGAATATTGAAATCAAAAGTTGCCTATGTTTTATATCAAAGGTCCTACTGTCTACATATTATATTTTAATTTTTATCGAAAGGGTAACAAATATACAGTTAGACAGAATAAAACATTTTTTGCATTAAAAATATTATTGTTAGTGGACTTAGTTATTATTTTAAAATCCATTTTTAAATGTCTTATTCTCCTCCTCACCTGTCTTTATGATTTCTAATTAATATTTTGTTTTCCTTTTCATGGAGTTCAATGAAATTTAAATCCGTCATAATTAGGAACTACGTCTTTTCGCTTGAACCAATCATATCTATTTTATTTCTTGACTAATTGTATCATAAATTAATAATCCCAAACAGCCACAGTGTACCTTACCAGCCGTTCAATGTAGGTATGCAATCAAATCACTATAGATCCCACAACTTTTCGAACTAGCATGGCCGTTCGATACCAAAACCATAAGGGTAATAAATCTAAACGCCCCCGGAACAGAAACTTAAATTAAGGGGTAACATAAGGGTTTGCAGCGCTTCCAGTTTTAAACAGATCCTTGCCCTTCAAATACTTGTGTATAATAATTTGGTACAATAATTACTAAATTATTGGTGCTATAGAAAATAAATTATACTAAGCCTGTCGTTTGTTACATTTCTATTTTTTCTATTTGCGCCTATGAAAATAACTGGCTTGTAATAAAACATTGCCTAACTTCTTTTTCCGCAGGAATTTTGAAAAGAGTCTTCTTTGTGCACCTTTGCAATTATTCAATGAGTGCGTTTTTTCTAAGTAAGTTTATCTAGCTCCAGTAATGTAGCTACGCATTCTGTTAGTCAGTCCAGTTACTCTTATGTGGGATCTAAACTTTGGACTTAATCAAGTGAGCAAATTTTTAAAATTAATTCACAATTTTTCATTTCGTCTTAAGTTTTGTAAAATTTCACCACAGTATATCAGACGGTATTTCTCCCAAGACATTCTCTCCTACGCTGCGCTCAAACCTAATCAACATGCTTTTATTCTCATCTGGGCTCTCTGTACTATTGTCTTTATTCTGGCCATCTGTTACGAGAAAATGAATTTGTTTTCCGAATTCAATTTCCGTATTGTCGGCGCCGATTCAATAGGCTAAACAAAGGCTTGAGCTAAATCAAAGGGATCGGTTTCATTTCCTACAAATATTTTCAGTTGCTTAAAATCTATAACGTGGATAAATTGCTTTGTTTTGTACCTACTAAAATTTGGCGAAATCGATTGCTCAGCTGGATAAAATGTCAGCGGAGAAGTTGAACAATCTTGAATCACGGTAGTATAAATTTTAAGTGTTTGGAAGATATTGCGAGATGAAAGTTAGCAATCATCTATTATGTCGACCAGATTCTATCGATTTGTGACCTTAACCATGCACGTAGAGGTTCCGGTTCGATGAATTCCATCAGTACAGGCATTTATGTCATGACTACGAATGTTTTACTTAAGTAATGAATGAATGCTATAATATCTTTGCTACAGTAGGTACACATGTAAATACTAGAAGTATAAGTTAATAAAAGTAGTACAAGCATTCATTCATTGCCCACTCCCTAGTGGGCAAAAATCTTTGGTATAATGCGGCTAGCAACCCATCACTATTTTGATTCTCTTTCCACCTATGCGCTCACAAACATGCTAAACGTGGCCTTTAGGTCTTGTAACTTCAGGCTCTGTCTACCCCGTAAGGGATAAAGACGTAATTTGTGTATGTATAAGCTGCGTCAAATTTAAGGACTTTTCAGAAATTTTCTGAAGTACTTAATAAAAAAACTTATTCGAAATGTTATTGTAATAACAGTAACGTACAGCTTTTAATGGTAAATCAATAAAGCGTACTCGAAATCTAAATCGCTAAAACGGTGTTTAATACATATATCTAGCCGCGATGGAATATAAATTAAATAAGTCGTAGGATTTCAACGCGGGGATTTTTATTGATGGCGGTAATTCATTTGAGCGGCACCCGCAGTGTGCCGGGAGAAATATGAAAGGCATTATAGCAAAAAGGCCTCTCCGAATTTATGAGCGTCTCTCAGTGTTTGATAACGTTCGAGTTTTCATGGCAGCAGGTTTGAAAATGTTCTCAATTGGCTTAAAAGGCCGGAAATCAACCCGACAGGAGTCCCGGTTCCTGGGTGTTTTAATACACTTTCGCTGTTGCGATTGTGTTAACACTAGAAGCCTTATCGCTATCATCTGTCCCCTGTTTTTTTCCGCTACACATTTATTAATCCTCTAATTTAGTGAGATTGTTTTTTTTTTAATGAAACTTGATGGCAGGAACATGCTCTTGACAGGGACGAGTGGCAGAAAGAAGGAGAGGGCTTTGCTCCGCAGTGGGACACAATAATATAGCTAGTATAAAAAAATTAAACTTCTTTATGGAGATAACGTAAGCATTTATTAGGTAGGTAGGTCGTTGTATTGTATTGTATTGTACCGTCAACTTTTGGTAATTTTGGAGCTACTTTGATCGTTTTAAAATTGCTACACTATAAAATCGATATTATCCATATGCGGTGAATGTTTGGCATGTAAACGCTAAGGCGGTCGATGAAGACATCGATTGAAAGCAGTAAACGCAAATATAAATTAATGGTTTCATCATTATAACTACTTTTTAAAGTCTCCCCGTAAATCAAAGCCACCCCGGTTGACGGTATTTAAACCCTTAAGTACATTTACTTAAAATTGTTATATTGCAATAACGGCGATAAATTCAAATATTGTAGCATAAAACTTATGCTGGTTTCTTTATGGTTTCCTCATCTCTACGTAAAACAACTTGATACTAAAAGCAATCTTGAAAAAAACTACATGCTTTTTAAGGCGCAGCGCCGGATGCTACTATTTAATTAATTTCCCAGGTGCACTGTAAACAATTGCAAACCAACTTCCATGTTTACATATTGCAACTTGTTCTTTTCTAGTTTTGAACTGGAATAAATTTCTAGCTTAAGTTATAAAAAGTAGTTTAATATTTTGATCTGTTTGAGATTGAGAATAAGGTAAAGGAATTTCCCACGAGGCATGTTGCGGGTACAAATCTTTTACACTGAACTGAGCGTGAATGATTCCAAGTTACTGTTAAGATCCGTTTATATTCAGTTATCAGGAAATATAGTAATATTTCAAGGCATTTTCTACAGCTAAACGAATGTATGATTTTAGAATAATCTTGATTTTAGATAGTAACAATTTTGCTATAAGGATTTTTTCGGGTTGTCACTTTGTTGGGAAAACAAACAAAATTGAAAATTGTATTACGTAATAGGTACCTAATTAAAACATTAAAATATAATTGACTTACCGCGGAAGACATTACAATCATAGTAATTATATACTTAGGTATTTAAATCCTAAATAACGTAAATGTCTTGGTGTTTGTGTAAGTGCTTAAAGCTGTACATCTTCAGCCTAAAACGAAATAGCAAAGCATAAAGAAATTAAAAGCTTTCCCAAAACTTGGCGCAACTTTTAAAGAGCTCTCAACTTCACATAAGAAAGGAAATTATCGTGAACCAGAGGTATAATTTAAGAAGTTTCGGACCAAAGCCGCCAGCGACAGGCTCTTATTGCAAACGGAGTCGAATGGCGCAGCTTTCACTCTCATTTTATTGTTTTAAAATAATATAATTTAAGTTTATTTCAAAGAATATAAACTACGAACCTTTTATTCATAAACGCTTATTACTGAATATCTTCAAAGTATATTCTGGAGAGGACGCGTTGACGATTAGGGAGTTTCTATTGCTTGGCTCTGCGGAATGTAGTTATGACACAAAATAGTTGTTTGTTTTATTTACTGGGTAGAGTATCGTATGCCTAAGTAAACAAAAATAATTAGACGGTAAATAGACTCCTTCTTATACTAATTACGTTGTGGAAGATAATAATGAACCTACTAAAGCCTGTTTCTCAATTTTCTGATAATTTTATTGTTTCCATATTTTACGAATATACTATCGTACTATTTTTTACGTTGTTATAGTTACATTTTATTAAAACACAGATCTTATTATACACATCTGACAGTTATGACATCAGGAGGTTATCAAAGAGTCTATACAGTCTAAACTAAATGATAAATTCAAGGCAAAATTGAACACAGTGTTTTTGGTTTCGACTATCGTAATATAATATTGTACCGACATAAAGCTGCGTCTACATACGTAACTTGGACTCGAAATTGTTTCTTTCGCACCCTAGGGAGACTTATACTAGAGACAGACCTAATTTTGTTAATCGCACCCAGGTTGCACATATCGCTCGGCTCGGGAGCAGAGCGGACTAATTGACATCTCGACGGGTGTCACGCTGTCTCGCTCGAATTAGACGAAACTCGCAGACAAGACTGAAATACCTGGAAACGCCTGGCTTATTTTATTAGGCATTCGATATGTCACCCAGAGGGGCTTTTACCGAAAGAGAGGATATTAATAGGATGGTGTGAAAAGTTTAGATTAGAAAAACGGAGTTCATTAATTCTATTATTATGGATTTAGAATTGAAAAGAACGGATGTGGTTTAATTGAAATGCGATTTCAAACGGACTTGAGATCTAAATGTTTTTAATTAGGTAGTTTATAAATAAAATGCCTGGATATCTCTGATAAATTTAAATTGATACAATAAATTTTATTCTCCTCTGAACACATTAAGGTTTGTTATGAGTAATAGCGAACTTTGCTACATACATACATACCGTCGCCTCTATCCCATAGAGGTAGGCAGAGACGACTTTGTTCCACTCGCTATGATCCTGGCATAACAGAACTCTTTCGCTTCGTCCACCTTCATCTATCTAACCAAATAGGGACTCTTTTTTTCCTCACTTTTATAAAATTATTAATTGGGAAATAGTAATATTTATTTTGTTTCCCACAATGTTAGTATTAAAACACTTGGAAACTCTTGTTTCACAACTATTTCAACTTGATGCCTCAACGCATTTTTTTTGCCACATTATCGCTTTAGGCATCGTCTGTAAAGATGTAAGTGTGAAAATAAATAAATTTCTGAGAAAAAAAGAGTCTTAGACAGACAAACGTACAGATAAGGAATTGATCCAAAGAACTCCTTTATCCTTTTAAGGTATGGAACTCGAAAAAATAAAAATAGTGAAGGTATTTATTTTACTATAACCTCATTATGATCGGCGTAAGAAATATAATATTCTTGTCGTAAAGGCGATATCAAAGAAGAATGATCGTGTCGAGTATTCTGTCCATTGTGTTTCCCTTCCGCCGTGTTGGTATCGCCCCTTATAGGAGATAACACTTTGTTTCCCGGATGCAACCGACATGATGTTAAAATAAATAAAAGCACTGTGCACAGCACTCGATTTCCGTCGGCTGCCGCTTCCGTTGTGCTTCTCGAAAATATTTCTCGCTTTATTTTTGATAAAATAAGATATAATGATGATACGAACGCTAAGGGGGCGCTTGTTCGTATAAAGTATCGTATTGCTGTCTAAGATCTTTCTTACGTAATAAATAAGGAGATTCAAGTACACAAATCACGCATGCTTTTTGTTGACTGAGGTAAAGTAACTATTACTATCAGTTATTTATTTATTTTATTTGAGGCATCAACAGGAATACAGTTAATTATAATGAGATTTAGGTACTAAACAAAAAGCCAATGACAGATGACAACTGAAATACAGTTAAGTGAAGCATACTTAAAACTAACACAGACACAACAAATTCATTTATCATTAAATCAAGCTATATCAAGCTCAAAACGATTTTGTTGTATTTTTCACAATCATCAGGGCTAGTGACATCCATATTTTTTTTTGTCGTTGGCTTACATTAAAAATTGAGAACTATAGAATACATAAATATCATACAAATAAGCATTGTAAAATAACGGACCTAGATGCGATCCCTGTGGAACGCGAACTTACATTATTGTTCATTATAATTATCGTTATACAGCAAATCAAAGCTAAGAATGGTGATTATTTAATAATACCTGCTAAATTGCTCTTTTAACGATATTGAATCACATACCAAAATGTATGTACCGATTTTAAAAAATACGCATCCAATGACGTCATTGGCCAAACCTAAGAGCTTTGTAAGTGATGAACGGTGTATTCAAATGAAGTGGTAAGTTCTAGTACTGGCCAAAGCAGAACTTTATAACTTTGGCGACGGAGCCAAGAAGGCAAACACGGCCGTCTACTTAAACCCCCATCGGGGCCAAATTACAAGTGATGAACCAACATTTAACTTTGCCAGAGTCCGAAAGACACATTTAACTTGAAACCAGGAAGCACGTGGAGTTTTTCGAAGCAATTAACTTTAGTGGGTATCAAATGTTTCTTTGACATTTTCGCAGGTAGTACAACTACAAAAATACGTGTATATGAGGTTAGTGAACCTTGGCTACGACTAAGCGGCGGCGCGACTAGCGATTTCTCCCAACCGTTGGCAGCACACACGAAAGAAAAAACCCAAGTCGCGCGTAGTGCTAACCGGGCCGATAGGTACATAGCTACGCGTATTGATAGTTTCACAAACCATAAAACTGTCAAGCTTAAATCTCAACCTCAGCTATAACATATACATACATACAGACATATATCACGTCTTTATCCCTTACCGGGTAGACAGAGCCTAAGGTAACAAAACCTTAAGGCCACGTTTAGCATGATTAAGGTCGTACCTATAGCTGGAAAGGGAAATCAAAATAGTGATGGGTTGCCGCATCGCCTATAACATGGTTCCTAACTATAACATCTAGTATAAAAGTCACAAATCACCTAAATACTTACGATCTCTCGTCACGGAACACTAAAAGACTTATTAATGTCAAAAACGTGAATTGAGAAGAGACAATTCGTCACCTTGAGTACCTAGGTAATTGAAAATCTAACATTACACCACACACGTTTTTATTTGTTCCTTGAGACAACGGAGTGGACGTGTGAACAACATACTACGTTTGCACAGGGACTGATTTGATCTTGTTCCGAGTCTGCCATTGGCGGGCCGAGTTGTGTGTGAAATGCACTTGTGTGTTGTTACCACAAAGTGGATACTGTAACAGTCTTGTATCGTATAGCATTGAGTTTAGAACACGACCAAGGTAGTCGTATGGTCAGTGGAGAGTAATAGTTAGCTGTATTGATATTAAATACTTACGAATCCACGTGTTTAAAAATTTACTAGACTAGCTTACGTCTGCGGTTGTCTTCGTCCTTGTTCCCTACATCATAAAGGTAACCTCTGTGCATGAGTCTGTCAGTCAGGATGAGATAATTATATCCATTTACACTTTTCTGCCTTGTAGTATATTATACCAATCAATGCAAAAAATTGAACCAAATCCTTTTCAGCCGATAACGTCTTTGATAAATATCACCCAAACATTATCAATAAGAAGTTGAAGAAAATAGATAAGAGGGTATTAACTTTTTATGCTAGATTGTTGTCATGCAAGATTTTATGCAAAATTGACATTACAAAGACAGCGGCATTATTTGTGTTATTTCTACTCTTCATAGATGGGCTTGTGTCTCCTTGTCTATAAAGTGTAAATTCCTGTAGAAGTTAACCCAAAATGGCATCCTTTGCGCTTGCCGACTCTGTGGCAAACCAAGCAACTGCTCGACGGCAGCTTGTCGCTAAGCCACCAATTATTCACTCTTAACGCAGGATGTTTACTTAGTAAACTCAACATGCGTGTTACTGCCAACAAATTTCAACATTAGGTTTAGGTTGCCTATGTCAAATAAAACTGGAATTAAAAAAATTAAAACTTACCTGAATAAAAAAAATCTATTTCATTAGGTACATAATAAGAAGATTTTGGAAAAGTGCTGATACTCTTCAAACTGCTGAACCGATTTTTCTAAATATGGCTAAGAACTAGGCTAACTAAGGACATTGGCTTTCGAATGACAAAAAGCGCACTGAAATCGGTCTTTTTGCGCCGGGGGTTAAAAATACCGTTTGTTATTGTCACTGGTAATCAGGTCAGTTGAAAACAATTGACACAATAATATGGAGACGTAGGTTAGGTATACCTGGGTGGTTATGTATTGCCCGATGCAAAAATTGCAGACTCATCTCCAATCCCGGAAAAAAATTCACACCGCGCGTAGAACGGCTTTTTATTACGTACCTAAATTCAATATTCAAAACTTTATTTTGCAAAAAGGCCGCCAAGGGCTCATTTACACGTCTTTTTTCGAAATTACCAGCGCATTTGGAAAGACCATCATTGCCAAGAAGAATGCGCCGCAAGAAACTTGGCAGAAGCTTGGCCTCTGTAAGGTCATCAGTCAGCTGAAGCCCCAATTCAAAAAAGTATTTTTTAACTTAATTATTATTATTTTTCCCGTTTTTTAACAAAATAAAGGTCAAAGTGAAGATCTTTTATTTTGGTATAATTTGAGTCATTATGTTTATTTATTTGTTTTGGTCATTCTGGTTAAGACTTAGAGCGGTCATAAATAATCAATTGCTGCAAAAGAAGGCAAAACGTATTACGGTTGAAGCTACGCGCTCCTTGCTCTATTGGAAATGGTTGTAATTTTATCTTTTGTAGTACGCTAAATGGAACTCTGGAGTAAAATTAGAAGAGTACAAATTCGCCTTAACGAAAAAAATAAACGGGATCTTGTAATCGACATCAAAGCCTTGGCTAGGCTAGACCGTCCGTTCACGCACAAAATCAAAAAGATTTGTGGTATGATCAAAGACATGTCGTGCACATACGAATCCCATAAGCATATGCATAGATATTATTCTAATTTGGAGTATTTATTAGATAAATCCTTTTTAAGTCATTGTTGAAATATAAGAACAAGGTCATCTTTAGTTGAGCCATGGATAATATCATCTCATTATTTAATTGAGCCACCATTTGGTTGTGAACCTTGTGATAGAGTCTGATACTTAGGTTCTAAAATAAATAGTTAGTTTTTCGCCAAAATCACTGTAACCTCTGACTTGTCCGGTCGTCAAAATAAAGTTTTTTTTTTGGAGAGACATAAACCGACTTCAAATGCGACTGAAAATTAAAGTACTTATGGAAAAATTTGTATGGGATCATCAGTTGACAGGCGGCGAAGACATCAGTGGATGATACAACAAAAACTGGTTGAATTGAGGACCTCCTCACCTTTCTGAAATCGATTATAAATACATTTCCTTTCTTTCATCCGTTTTTAAACGTAACTGAATGTTGAATAGTCAACAAGGCATTATGAGATCAATAGCCAAGATTAGAAGATATATTTACCGATATTTGTTCCCGTCGAGCGAGACAGATAGCGAGGGGCGACAGAGAGATATTATCCCGTCTTGTTAAATTATATTATCAATTACTTTGGTTCAGCGATCTGGTCTTCCGGCCTTGTTATCTTTTGTTTAGATTTCTCAAACTAATTTAACTACCTACCACGTAGAACGTGTCACGTTTTTGATCTGCATCTATGGCAAAATGCTTTAAAAAGTTTCAAAGTAAGTACAACTACTGAACTTTGAATACTGCCGCGTGTCTAAACCTGATATTCCCTAACCTTAATCATAACCTGTCAAGCACAAAGGTCTGTGCGCTTAAACATGATTTGGATTGGCCCAATTAAACTATCAAACATGCATTGATTGGTCAAATGATCACTGAGCATGTATAGTGACCAATCAACTAGATATTTGCTTATCATACATGAATCAGCATAATCCTGCGGTGGACATCTAAACTGACATTAAATGGATCGTTTAGTTCGCCATCAATCGGTAATACCGATAATTTTAAGACGCATTTTATTTTAAGAATATAACAGTTTAATTCGGGCTCGGGTAGTTTTATACGCTCTAGAAACTCATTTATTTTAGCAATCGCAAAATTAAAGTACTGATAGGTACTTAAATAAAAACAAATCGATCACAAATTTTAAATCCATTTACTGTAATAATTATTAAATAACCACAAGGCGTGACGACCTGGTAGCTGAATTGTCATATCTTTGCTTTACTTTTGCTCTACTGTCTGTCATTTTCAACGAGAGGGCAAGGCACCTATGCACTATACATGTTGATCACCACAAAACTAATAACAAGAGCAATGTCATCGTTTGTGTTTCTTCGAGAATAGAGGCCGCCACTTTCGTGGTCCTTCTTCTTTTAAGCTGCAGACTGAGCTGGTAAAACAAAACGCTGTCTTTTAGATATTGAAATAAGCCGCAGTGGTGTCGATTCTTTGAACTACAGTGCCAATGATTTTAGATGTTGCATTTAGAATCTGGATGTTCAAAAGTATCTGAATCAAGCATAACTCACCCTCTGTCGAACGTTGGATGCAGATCCGTCCCTATCCACAACAATGTTCAATGTTAGTGTCAATACTTATCTCTCAACCCAACTTGCAACGGAAAGCATTACAAAAATAATAACTCCGACCCCTAAATGCTTTCTACATTCTCCTGACATTGTCCGTGTTCAAAAACACGCCTAAACTCTCGAGCTATGTAAGCAACGTAAAGTATCTTTGCTCTGTTGAAAGGTGCCACAGTGTCAGGATTCTATTAAGAGGAGCTCAAGTTGTTTGCCTGCCGGGCTTTGTTTATGTTACCTTCTTACTGTGGGTCGTCATCTGCCAGGACTATACGGAATGACATACGGTTACCAATTTTCTGATTGTTTTTTTAGGTGCGTCTATTGATATAGTGTTATAGAAACAAAATTTGTTTCAAATTCAGTGGATAAAAGGTGGGAATTCGGAACTTCATACACATTATTGAACAGCTTTACCCCTAACGTCGTAGGTATCATCCGAACGTTTTTTTTTTCACTAAGAAACTTATGGTAAATTCCAAACGAAATTTCGCTCACAAATTCCCAAAAAGCCCATATTTCAAATATGGTGAGAGGTGCAGAAGGTCAAACCACTTTTTTATGAAATGTGCCGGCAAAGGGGCAAATGGGTTGCCTGATGATAAGTGAGCACTACCACCCACGAACACTCGCAATTCGCACCGATGGATTGCAGATGCGTTGTCAGAGTAGAGGACTAAGATGGAATACCTCGTGCTAATAATTTTCACACCACTTGACTACACTACAGTGGCGTGGCGTCAAGTATATCAGAAGCCACGCCGAAGGGAATTTAACTAGCCTTTTCCTCTAATTCTGCACAATAAAAGTGCCCAACTGCCTTAAAATAGGGAAGCCGGTGGGAATCCAGTTCTATGGACGCCACGCCACTGCTACACTACCATGGCTTTTCCTGTTTTTCGACACAGGAACAACATTCAAACCCTCTCTTTCTGAGAAAAGGCCTATCCCAGCGATGGGACGAATAATTGGAGACAGATAAATATAATAAAATACAGTACAATGTGCAAAACAATGTTTATTGTAGGCTTTTCATTTCATTTATTTTTCTTGTTCTCACATTGGTCATAGTAAACACACTGTAAAAATGTGAAGTTCCTACATTTCTAGTCATCGTGGTCAGCAGTCTGAAGACTTATCGATTGATACATCCATTGCCGATATCGTCACATTGCACGAAATAAATATAATATTTCACATTTGGACGAAACAGCAAACTGCAAAAAATGTTCTTACAACTATATTTCCCAATGTCATGCAAATAAACAGTTTATCGGTTAATTTGAAATCTAGTCTATGAAATGTTGCGAGCTTCCACCCGCGGCTTACGAAATTTAAAAGTAATTACGATTTGCAGAAGTTGCCAAGTAATTTGAATGTTTGCGTGTTCGTGTTTCAATCCATATTCGTAAACCAGATTACTGCTAAACTTAATTTTAAGTTTAATTTAGTTTTACAGTTCATTTTATTCTTCTACATTTTTATGAAAGAAGGAGCCAAAAGCAAGTGGACATTAAGAGCTTGTTTCACCACCCTCAGTTAAGACACTGACATTTTAAGTGTCAGTTATCTATGACGTCGTCTCTTTCTATTTCGTAGTAATAAATAGAGAGGGAATCACAGATAACTGACACTTAAAATATCGGGGACTTAACAGAGAGCGGTAAAACAGGCCCTAAGAGTATCGACAACTGGCTGAGCCTCTAGTGAAAGTTTTAGACACGTAAATCAGCGCCTCTAGCGGCACGTTACGGTGACTAACTGTTGTCATTGTTTTTGATACTTTAGAGCCGTCTGTTGCTATTAACAAAGTTGTGTAACTTAAGCGTAAGGCCTTTGAATTATGTCGAAATGGCCTAAAAACCAAATGAAGTGCTGAGTTAGCAATTAGTCAATTAATAATTAGATACTCACAGTCGAAACGTAACTTTAGAATAAAAAGAATGCACTTACGTGGCATATTTGTTTACTAAGCTGTCATTAAAAGAGAACACCGGATACTTATTTACTTGGAACACGATATCAATTATCAATTATATCAATTATATTTTTTAATAACACTCAATTGTCGCGACTGTTTTTCCGTTATGAGCTATCATAGTTATAGATAGTGAATGTCTAGTCGTTAATTTTTACAAAATCAAATAAATTTCTAAACGACACTGAAAATTAGAACACATAAAAAAACCGAAAAGAAAAGCTATGGCCGGGAATCGAACCCGGATCCTCGTAATTCCGTGACGCGTGCTCTACCCTTACACCACCCATAGCAGGTGGGTAAGCCTACCTCTATAAAAATCCAGAGGAGCGACGTGACCTCGGTCACGGTCGGACGCCACGTAAACCTGGTCCGCAGGGCCGGGACCGTGGGCCGCCTCGTCTTTTTCAAGATAGGGGGGCCGCGAGGAGTAAACCTCTATAAAAATCAACAGGGCGGCGTGATCTCGGTCATGTCGGCCGTCACGTAACCCCGGCCCGCAGGCGCTGGGAACGTGGGCCGCTGAGGGGGCTACGAGGAGTTAACCTCTTTAAAAAAACAGACGGTCACCGGCGGGGGAGGGCGGGGAATCCGGAACCCGCATTCAACGGTGCCGTCGCCACCTGCCCCATCCCGGGGCGGCCAGTGGACGTTGCGGTGGTCACCGTGTGCGCCCGTAACGCCCGCAGTTCAAGGCCTGGAGGGAACGTGTGTGTTTTTAGACGGTAGGCCTCTCCCCTCCTTCCATAGGGAAGGCAGCGGCGAGATGGAGAGCCCGTCATACCTCCGTTCATATGCTGCCCCGAGCGCGGAGATGCATAAGGCGCATTTTCCACACGTTAAAAAAAAAAAAAAAAAGGTGGGTAAGCCTTCGAATTTTTCTATCTGCCACTAGCTGTCACGTGACCCTGTTACTATGCGAATTGTTGTCGCTAAGCGTCATCTGTTTGAATGATGTGTCTCTACGACACAATTAAAAACTGCCGTGGAACATCTACTGCTCACCAGGGACGAGAGTTTTTACTTCTTGATTGTTTATGTTTATTTATTTGTTTGTTAAACAAAAAAAGTAAAATAAATAATCAAAATAATTAAATTACTTCGTTACATGTTCCTACATTAATGACTATACATTCACTATCTATATCGATTATGATAGCTGCTTGATTAACTCTAGTGACCTGCTTGACCTTCGGCTGGCCAATCAGAGTGCAGTAATCGCCAATTTCGGCTTGACTTAATTTTATTTCATACTAACTGTTGCCCGCGACTTCATCTACGATGGATTCGCTTATTGCTATCGCGCGGGAACTATGCTATTTTCCGGGATAAAGACTATCACATGTCCTTCCCCGGGACTGCAATTATCTCTGTACCAAATTTCAATAAAATCGGTTTAGCCGTTTTGCCTTGAAAGAGCAACAAACATCCAAATATCCTAACTTACAAACTTTCGGCTTATAATTATAATGGTAAGATAAGATGAATTATAATTCATATATAACATTTCCACTCTTTTAGGTTGATTGCTCTATGGTACGAGCTAAGTACAATGATACGCTGTCTAGTAGTACCTCAGACTATATTTTGATAATGTTGATAATAATCACGATCCTCGATACGTGAATGGTTTGATTTAATGGTACATAAATGTTAACTTTTACTGTTCAGTTGACAAAGACTGTATAAATAATATTAAAACAACTGAATATAGTCCTTTGTGTCTGTACATTTGTAACAAAACACGAGATAAAGCGCTAAATAAAGGCCTTGGTAGTTTTCACCATCCACCCGGGAACGATCATTCTCGACCAGCGAGTGTCTTCTTCTTCTTCTTCCTTGCCTTATCCCTTCATTTGGGGTCGGCTCTCCTCGTCCTTAGGCGCCAGGACCGCCTGTCCTGGGTTGTCTCTGTTTTCAGCTGTGCCCGTTCCAGATCTTTGGCTACGGTTGTCCACCACGTATCTAGCGGGCGCCCTCTTCCTCTTCTCTCTTCCGGGATAGCCAAGGCCTTTTTGACTGGGTACTCTTCGTCCCTTCTCATAACATGACCAAACCAACGCATTTGAGGAGTGTGCGTCAATAAAATCACGGTGGCCAAGAACAGACTTTTTTTCCCAGCACGGAAGGAGCTACATAAGGCTGGTACAGATGGATGGCATTTGGCATCGATTTGGCATGGCATGGCATCAAAACTGCAAAGCGACGCCGCCGTATTGTTTTGAGGACATTCTCAGCATGTAAATAAATAATAGTACATTTCGATCCTAGTGCGGAAAGTAAGTCATTACTTGGAATGACATTCCCGCGCGTGTATCGAACGGCACACAATAAAGTAAGTTCTAACCTTAGCAGTGAAAATGTTTGACATACTAGAGGCGTTTTTTAGCTCTCATATTTCATAAGGCTTTTGCTATTCAGCTAAATCAATGAAAGATTTTTTTTTTCAATTTAATTTTTTATAAGAAGGTAACAATTTTATATATAACACTTTACTATTATTACCTTAGTATTATTATTATGTTCGATTATTTGTGTAAAGAGATATTTAAACTGTATAAACACAATAACTACTGTTGCCTTTAGAACCTTAAAAGTTGGAAAAACGCCTCCACTTTGACAGGCGTTTCGGCAGCTATTTCCACGCTATTCCGTTCCATTCAGACACCTTTATAAGAACTGTTTATAGGAATCCAATAGGTAATTATAAAATAATGATTTGGAGGCTAGTAATAAAATAGAAAATCTCATATTTTGATATTTTTACATTAATAATATGTTTTTAGTTTTATTACGTCTTGGTACAAATTAACATTTTAATAACAACGCACTGGCATCGCGTAAAGCGCTGCGGGTGTCTATGGACAGTGGTGATCATTTAACATCAGGTGACCCACTAGTTCGTTTGTCTGGCCTCTCTAACATAAACAAAAACTCTTCGATCCGTAGCCGTGAATTGGAACAAGTACAAATTTAAAAATAGAAAAGCAAATCGCGCTAGTGAGCAAAAATGAACTTTGCACACGCAAAACAGCCAAGAAAAGGGCACTTTTTGAGCAACTGTATTGAAAATATTTTTGCAATTCATCCGAATCAATCATCACTGTCACAATCTTATCTATTATAATCAGCTTTGCTACAATCAAACCAAGCAGCACTTGTCGGTAGACAGTAGGTACACTTTATAATGTTCGCGTAATGCCGGGTTTATACGAGCTTAGTGCTAATGCTTAGTACTTACATTTACACTTTTATCTCCAGTGTAAACACAGCATAAGTGCTGTGCTGTGTTGTGATTCATGAATATAATCCACTCCTAAGCAACAGCTAGTAACAAGAGGTAATTTAAGATGTGATTTAAATAATCAGCGCTGCAATTTTTATCGTACTCTATGTAAAAGAAAAGTAATTATTTATGAACAGTTTGGTACTTTTCCTTGCCGTAGAACTGACCCTTAATACACCTGATGGAAAAGTGTATTATAGAACCGACGGTGTAGCTATCTGGTTCAGTAACAGCCTATTCACTAAGCCCTTGAAGAGCCCTATGTTGTTTCTATCTGGAAACACAGACGATGGGAGCAAATTCCACTCCTTGACAGTTAGCATTAAGAAGGACGAAGCCTAACGCTTGACCTAGTCCATTTATTGAAAAACGTATTTTAAAAATCAGCAACCGTTACTAATAAACCAATAAGTAAATAACAACGTACTTTTTTTTAATGTTAGTAACCGTTACTTTTACAAGAGGAAAATAAATTCCAATAAAAAAGGTCAACGATTGTTTACTTCGTTGCTGGAATTAACGAAGTCTAAGCTTGTGTAAACCCGGCATAACTATGCGCAAGCGCAAGGGTCACACATCGGCGGCAGCGTTTGTTATTGCCTATGAATTAACGTCTAGAGGACGGAGGGGGTGTGCGCGGGGGGCGGCCATTCAAAGCTAGTTGACACGCTCACACACGACGCACTGTCGCATCTTTCATCGTTCGGGTCGCGCGGTGTTTTAAATTATTTTAATAGTTTTTATTTTAGTGTAACCCAACCGGTCTTTAACATGTTTAGAATCACAGTTTAAGTGAGGTTGTTATGAGGGTTTTAGTGTGTCTGATATTTTTTGATTAGACCCTCGGTTTCTAAATACCGGTGTAGCAAAGTTTTGGGAAGACGAAAAGGTAAATAGACGTGTCATAATATTACGCAATGTTAGCCGTGAGATGTTTAAGCAAATGTTTATACACAACTTAAAGTGTTTTTATTTCGTTATAATTTCTAATTTGTTTCGTATATTATGTGAATGACTTTTGTAAATAAAGCGTGTTATAATATAAGCCACAGTAAACTAATAAATACCTACAGTATATGTAATATATTTAGGCACATACAAAAAAATACGAAACATGTAGAGTAACTTACTTAAAATTGTTTTTTTTTTTTTTTTATGTTAGAGAGGCCAGACAAACGAACTAGTGGGTCACCTGATGACCTGATGTAAAAATAAGTTTGTTAAATTACTAGCTGATGTTGATATAACAATTCCAATTGAAATTTGTATAATTTTCTTTCCAGTGAATCCTCTTCACGATGAAGGTCAACTACCTCGGAATAACGATCTTGATATTAAAACTAATGATTTGTGAATCGGCAAAAATTTTATACGTTATGCCGTTTACCGCAAAATCCCATTACATTGGTATGAAGAACTTAGCTGTGGAACTAGCCAGCAAGGGCCATGATGTTTACGCTATAACTCCGTATAGAGAAGCCGAGCACCCGCAGACATATCATCAACTTATGGTGTCCAATGTATCGGTATGGGAAAAATTATGTAAGTGATCATGTATTGCCATGTTTTGCTAAAACATTTTAAAGAAAATGCCAATTTTTAGTGCCGCTATAATTTGCTCTGTCACTCTGATAACTCAATACTTATTAAGTACCTGTTTAATTTTTCATTAATATGATTTAGTTTGATAGTATAAAACCTTAAGAGTACAGGATTAAAAGAAATAAACAAAACGTGTGCGTCTCAGGACGCCCGACAGAAGTGATAACTTAAACTGATCTAAGTTACTAACAGTGTATGTCTGTCGCACACTAAACACTGAGTAGAGAGAGAGGGAAGCTTCTGTCCGAAATACGACTAGCGCTGTGGGTTAGAGTGAGAGGGGAAGAGCCTGCCTACCGCTGCCGTATGCGTCAGAAAAAGAGAAGCCAGACCAGAAAGACTGGCGCCGTAACGCGTTACGTTACGAAGCGGTTTACCCTCCCATAACAACTTATAATTTCAAAAATATGAGAACCTATTTAGAGTTACATAAAGCCCTTTTTATTCCGTTTTGCTACAATTTCCGTACATTGTCTAGTCTTTTTTTTAAATAAATTATCGCGTAATTTGGCGTGCCTCATGGCATAGGCCTCCTTCATTTAGAGTAAGATAAGATAAGAGATAATCATTTATTGTCAAAACTGTGAACACTGTTACAGCATGTTATAAAATAATGAGCAACTAACAACAATTTTCCGATTTCGGACGTATGATAATTATTAATAAGGCGGTTTATGGCATTACAAAATTATATGACATCTTCTTGACGGACAGGTTTTGCTCCTTGTCAAGTGTTGTTTATTATCTTCTGTTATTGTTAGGTTCATAGAATAGAGGGTACCCATTAAAGAGTTACGAATAAAGCAGCCAAATTGCATGACATGATAAAAACTAAACGCAGAGTCATCGCAAAATGGTTCAGTATTTACATTTTCGAAGTCCTAGTACTACATTCAAAAAAACCAATTTAATTGTGACACAAAATTTTGATAGTGAAACTAAATACCATAATCACTTGGGTATTTTCTTTAAAACATTACTGTAATTAACCTTCGAACCGTTTATATTAATTATTATTAATCCGTTGTAAATACTTAGTTAATACTCTGGGGTCATTGGTTCCGACAAATCAACCATAACCGAACAATCTTAAATTGCCAAGTATTTCTTACATTTCATATGTATTTAATATTACTCTTCCACATTTTACACATAGTTGAGTAATCTGATTCCTAAACAAAACTTTGCTGTAGGTTTTTACTATGTTTTTTTTTTGTATTTTCAGTCGACGTTCAACCACGTGTATTCGAGATGATGGACATTTCGTTTGAAGCATTCCAAATGTTACTGTACAGATCAGGCTTCATGGTAAATGAACTAGTGTTTGAATCTCCGGACGTACAAATGTTCCTGAAACAAAACCATAAAATCGATCTTGTTGTAACAGAAATATTTTTCAACGAAGGCCTCTACATGTTTGCACACAAGTACCAGGCACCGCTTGTGCTGGTAACGACGGTTGGGAACTCGCTTAAAGGGAATTACTATATGCGGAATCCTCTTCAGCTGTCGACTTTGTTCCACGAGTACGGAAGAGCTAAGGAGCCGTTGAGCTTCTTTGGCAGATTGTACAACTTGTACATGTGCGCTTATGATCTTCTGATGCTCAAGTTCTGGTATTTCCCACTCCAGCAAGAAAGCATTCTGGGTTATATGAAAGATCTGCCCCAGCCGATCCCTAGTTTGGAAGAGATTCAATCAAACGCAGCACTAACGTTACTCAATTCTCATTACAGTATTGATAATCCCAGTGCATACTTACCGAATATTGTTGAAGTTGCTGGGCTACACCTTAAAGAATCAAACGAAACTTTGCCAAAGGTACGTAGAACTTAAAAATCGAATCTCCTCAAATCAAACTAGAAATGGGTCTTTTTAATATTGGACACAGTTTTCGTCTTATGTGAAATTTAAAATGTTGTAATATTACGTAACACATCTAAATTATGAAAAAAAAAAATCTACTCGTTAATCTGTCAATTATGTGTTTATAGAAAAAATTGCAATCACATACTTTTTAATCTTGGATAGTCTATGGCACTTCGGACTCAACTATAATGATTCTTATACAAGAGCGTCGTGAGCGCTTAGTGGATCGCACCCAATGTAAAGTTGGAAATATCTGGCAAATTGGCTTCCATTTGAACACACTAACTTTTTTCTTCGATTACGTGATTGTGGTTAGTAATTGAAGTAATTGGCCAATCAGAAACAGTCTTATAACGACGTCTCATTAGTTCTTTTTTGTGCTACGAAAATTTAAAAGTTTTGTTTGTTATTTGACGCGAAATCGATGGTGCTAAATAAATAATCCCTAATTCGAATTAAACATGAGTGACAGTGACGAGATTAGCTTCGCCGCTACTCCAGAGGAGATAACTACTATTAATTCATAAGTGGAAGGTACAATTTTCAAACTTAACCCAATGTACTTTACAAAAGGTTATGTATGTACCTTGATAGACGATGATGATGATGACTCGTAGAAAAAGTGTTGTATACAATAGTTACATAACTAGCTCTTAAAATCTCGTACCATACTTAGCCCACTCGGCAAGCCTCGTGGCCTAAACACGGTACTCGACTTTAAGAGCCTTCATTATGCAACTCTATTTAATTCAATTCTATATTATATTACATTTCAGGATCTTCAAGAAGTCTTAGACAGCGCTAAGGATGGCGTCGTATTTTTGAGTTTTGGTTCCAATGTTCAAACAAGTGAACTTGATAAAGATAAATTGGACGCGTTCTTAAAAGTTTTCGGAGAATTAAAGCAAACAGTTTTAATGAAATGGGAACAGGCTCCTATGCAAAACTTGCCGAAAAATGTAATATTAAGAAAATGGTTTCCACAAAAAGCTGTTATAGGTATGTCATTTGCACATTATGATTTTACCAAGTAGAACAGTTAGTATAATGTCAAAAGAAATGCTATTTGTAGTTGACGGTTACTGGTTGAGTACGCTCCAATATTTTTTAACAATGCCTTCTTACCGACATATTGTGATTGAATCCATTAAGCGTTTTAATGCAGTTATTTGTCTTTATGTAATGATTTCACATAAATCACCATTTTGATGTCTTTAGTTTATATGTTACGTAACATTGCGGCAAATAGATTACATTATATTTGTTAATCACGTATGTTTTAATTTATTGTTTCAGGTCATCCCAATGTCAAGTTGTTTATCGGCCACGGAGGACTATTAGGACTGCAAGAGACAGTGTCTGCGGGAGTACCGATACTAGGAGTCCCAGTATTTGGAGATCAGTACTTAAACATAATCGGGACTGTCCAAAATGGTCACGGAGAAATACTTTACTACAAAGAAATCAACGAACATATTCTAAGGGATAAAATCAATAAAATGTTAAACGACAGAAAGTATATCGACACTGCTAGACAAGTAGCCATGAGATTCAAAGATAGGCCAATGAAACCAATGGATACAGCAGTGTGGTGGACGGAGTACGTGTTAAGGCATAAAGGAGCCGACTTTATGAAACCGCCAAAAATTAGTTACATGTCGTATCTAAATTTCGATGTTTATTTGTTTTTGTTAAGTATTATAGCTGTAATATTTTATGTAATATTTAAATTAATCAAATTAATAAAGAACGCTCTAAAGAGCAAGAAAACGACTGAAAAACAAAAGAAGAGCTAATGCTTAAAATAGACTTCAACACCTTTACTTCACTCAAATAATTATTTGGGTAGCACATAATATAGTAATATTTTGAATAAACGATTAATTTAAAAAAATGAATTGTGTATTATTTTCAACTACATAAAAAACGAACAAGTGTGAAACCTGACTGACAAGTGTGAAAGTGATATTGAAAGAAGAGTTAATGCAGGAAACATGGTAAATGGGGCGCTGCGCGCCTTTGTGAGCAGTGAGAAGGTGTCGAAGAAGGCGCGTCTTGCTGTCCACAGAGGGGTGCTTGTTTCAACATTAATGTACGGTAGCGAGACTTGGGTATGGCAAAAGAAGCATGAAAGTAGAATAAATGCAGTAGAAATGAGAGCGTTAAGAAGTATGGAAGGTGTATCACTGAAAGATACAATAAGGAATAGTGTGATAAGGGAACGCGCTGGTGTGAAAGAGGATAATATATAGTGACCAGGATAAAAAAGTATGCTTAGTTGGTTTGGTCACGTAGAGCGGATGGATGAAAGTAGACTAACTAAACAGATCTATATGGGGAGTGTGAATGGTAAAGTTGGGAGGGGAAGGCCTAGACGGACGTTTCGAGACCAAATGGGGGACGTTTTGGAAAAAGGTCAGGTCAGGAGTACCCGAAACCGACGAGCATGTATGAAGAGATTGATGAATGTGGATGAAGCGAAAGAATCGTCAAGAAAGTATGTCAGGATCGTAGCAAGTGGAACAAAGTAGTCTCTGCCTACCCCTGTGGGAAAGAGGCGTGACGGTATGTATGTATGTATGTTATGACTGACAAAATCGACGCCTAGTCGTAGTTTATGTTTTAGTGTAACTCAACCGGTTTTTAACACGTTTGATGGAATCAAACTTTAAGTGCGGATGGTTTTTTATTTATGAGGGTTTCACTGTGTCTGATATTTTTGATTAGATCCCGTTTACTAAAGAAAGTTGTGTGAGACGAAAAGGTAATGTACGTGTTTATTACACAAATTTAATTATTTTTGGTTGTTATTATTATGTAAATGGCTATAGTATGTGATTGACTTTTGTAAATCAAGTGTCTAATAATATAAACCCCAATAAACTCATAAATACAATGTATTTAGACACATATTAAAAAAAATGTGCAAAAAAAAAAGAATGCCAGACTAACTTTTATTACTTTAGGTGTCAATATCAATTGACATAATAATTCCAATAAAAATAATATGTATAATTTTCTTTTCAGCAATATAATTTTCTTTTCTTCCTCACGATGAAGGTCAACTACCTCGGAATAACTATCTTGATATTAAAACTAATGATTTGTGAATCGGCAAAAATTTTATACGTTATGCCATTTACCGCAAAATCCCACAACATTGGTATGAAGAATTTAGCTGTGGAACTAGCCAGCAGGGGCCATGATGTTTACGCTATAACTCCGTATAGAGAAGCCGAGCACCCGCAGACATATCATCAACTTATGATATCCAATATATCGATATGGGAAAAATTATGTAAGTTGTCATGTTTTGCCATTTTTTTGTTACGCCTACTTGTAGTGCATGTCACAATCTGATTTGTCAATACTTAGCCATATGATTTAGTTTAATCGTAGAAAACCTTAACATCATAGGATTAAAGGTAATATAATTATTAGTACATATTTATACTAAGATAAGATAAAATAATCAACCTGTGTATAATATCATACATTGTACATTGTAACCTGTGTACATTGTTACAGTATGCTATAAAATAATGAGTAACTATCAGCAATTTTCCGATTACGGAAATATAAGGCGTTTATATGGCACTACATAATTATAATGATATCCACTTGATATACAAGTTTTGCTCTCTGTCAACTGTGTATTATCTTCCATTATCATTTACGTTCATAGAGTAGGTACTCATTAATAAGTTATGAATAAAACAGCCGTATTGCATGACATGATAAAAAATAAACGCAGACGCATCGAAAAATGGTTAAGTATTTACATTTTCGAAGTCTTAGTACTAGCACTTTCAATAAAGACCAATTTAATTGTGATACAAAATTTTGATAGTGATACTAAATCCCATAATCACTTGAGGATTCTCTTTAAAATATCTAATTAACCTTACCGTTTCTATCAACTATTATTAATCCTTCATATTTAGTAAGTCAATACTCTTGGATCAATAGCTCTGACAAGTCGATCTAATCGATCACTTTCAAATTTCCAAATTTTTCATACATTTCATACATACATACACATACACAAATCACGTCTTTATCCCTTACGGGGTAGACAGAGCCTAAGGTAACAGATACCTACGGGCCACATTTAGCAAGATTGTGGGGGTATAGGTGAAAAATGAAATCAAAATAGTGATGGGTTGCTAGCCACATCGCCTATTACATGATTCTAAAGATTGTTGACCATTCCCTCGATGGGCTTTTACCATCTGCGCGGGAAGAGAAGCAACGGGTACATTGTATGTTTTATCTTTACTCCCAGACCAGCATGGAAGTACATACATTTCATACGTGGTTTTCATAAATGGTTTCCACAAAAAGCTGTTTTAGGTATGTCATTTGCGCACTATGGTTTTAACAAGTAGAACAGTTAAATAATGTAATGTGAAAGCAAATGCTATATTAGCTCCAATTTTTGTACAACGCTAACTTACCGATTTCTTGTGATTCAATCCATTAAGTGTTTTAATACAGATATTTTTCTTTTGGTAATAATTATTTCACATAAAGCACCATTTTGATGACTTAAATTTATATGTTACGTAACATTGCGGCAAATATATTACATTATATTTGTTAATCACCTATGTTTTAATTTATCGTTTCAGGTCATCCCAATGTCAAGTTGTTTATCGGCCACGGAGGACTATTAGGACTACAAGAGACAGTGTCTGCGGGAGTACCGATACTAGGAATGCCAGTATTTGGAGATCAGTACTTAAACATAATTGGGACTGTCCAAAACGGTCACGGAGAAATACTTTACTACAAAGAAATCAAGGAACATATTCTAAGGGATAAAATCAATAAAATGTTAAACGACAGAAAGTATATCGACACTGCTAGACAAGTAGCCATGAGATTCAAAGATAGGCCAATGAAACCAATGGATACAGCAGTGTGGTGGACGGAGTACGTGTTAAGGCATAAAGGAGCCGACTTTATGAAACCGCCAAAAATTAGTTACATGTCGTATCTAAATTTCGATGTTTATTTCTTTTTGTTAAGTGTTATAACTGTAATATCTTATGTAATATTTAAATTAATCATATTAATAAAGAACGCTTTTAGGGGAAAAAAGACATAAAAAAAACAAAAGAAGAGCTAATGTTCAAAATTAGAGTTGAACAACGTTACTCAAATAATTATTTAGGTAGTAATATTTTGAATAAACTATAAAAAAATATAAATTTTATATTTTTACATTTACTACTACATAAACAAGCTATCACAAAATTCTAAGTTTTTTGTCGTGTTCATAATTATTGTTAGTACAGGGGTTTACGACTTATTAGAAAAAAACCTACAACTGGGACAAAACCGCGGGTGTTAGCCAGTTAAAAAAAGAAATGTCATTCGGTTATTTTTATTACTATAGACAAGCAGCTGGAATTAGATCATTACCGAAAAAAAACTTCTTACAACCAAATAGCTGGGAGAGCGCACGTGGTAATAAAATCCCAAATTACAATTTTATGATAATATATTTAAAACTACTCTTGGATTCTAACCAACTCATACTCATCCCAGTTATCACGCAACACGCAGTTGCGTGTGTTTTCTGATATTCCAAATAGTTTTTTTATACTTGGTTGTTTCGATATAGTATACTTATTGTGTACTCAATCGATAAATGTACGATTTCTAAAGTGAGGCAAAGCAACAAAGGATATAATTTTGATTGGGAATATGTGCAGTGGTTACTTTTGTTTTCTTGGCGGTTTTTGAACTTGTCTATTTTTTGACGGGATCTTGGCGATCAGTAAGTACCTATTTTACTTAAACGAAACGTTTTTGTTCAATAATTATTCTAAATTATGATGAAAAGAAACATTGAAAATTCACCTCGGTAAGAAATAGTGATTGATTGTTTTCGAACAATCTTATTTTAAAAAATAAGAATAAAAATTATCATCATCAAAATATTAACTACACGACGTAAAATATACAGTTCTGATTTTTGGTTTAATAAGACTGCCTTAATAATGTTAAAATACTTTAAAATGATAAGAATTAAATTAATTTATTTTATTTTAGTTTTCTACATCCACAATGAAATTTCAATACTTGGGCATCGCAATACTGATTTTGAAATGTCTTATGTGCGATTCTGCGAAAATTTTATACGTTATGCCATTCACCGCAAGATCTCACTACATTGGTATGAAAAATTTGGCCATTGAGTTGGCCACCAGAGGTCATGAAGTCTTTGCTATTACGCCATTCAGAGAAGATAAAGCGCCACAGACATACCATCAACTCATGGTTACAAATGCTTCATTCTGGACGAAACTATGTAAGTACTTTACTTGTTAATATTTTTTTTCCCACTAAGCCCTGCCATTCCTTGAGTCAATGCCTAAAAAACAAATGAAACGAAACAAAAACTTTCACACTTTCGAAAAATGATACTTATTCCCAAAAAACTGCATATGAACAAGATTAATTACCAATTTTAATTCCTATTTTATTTCACTACCTAAATGTTATTACGCCATATAATATGACATATTATGAAATATATTTTTGGTTCTTAATTACGTTTCGTTATCTCAGAGATTGATTAAATCAGGCGTCATTTTGCGGAGATCCGTACATGAACTGAGACTAAAGCTACATGTGGCTACTCCGCAACTACAAATCCGAAACTACTAACATTTTTTTTCTTTTCAGTTGACGTACAACCAAAAGTGTTCGATATGATTGATTACCCATTCGAGTCATTTCAGTTAATCACAGCAAAATCGGGTTTTTTAGTAAACGAACACGTTTTTGAATCTAAGGACGTTCAGAACTTCTTGAAACAAAATCACAAGATCGATCTTGTCATCACAGAAATATTTTTCAACGAAGGTCTCTACATGTTTGCACACAAGTACCAGGCACCGCTTGTGTTGGCGACGACGGTTGGCAACTCATTTAAAGGGAATTACTACATGCGGAACCCTCTTCAACTGTCGACTTTGTTCCACGAATATGGAAGAGCGAGCGATCCCCTCAGTTTCTTAGGCAGGTTGTACAACGTGTATCTCTGCGCTTTTGATCTGATGATGCTCAAATTCTGGTACTTCCCTCGCCAGCAAGAATCCGCACTGCATTTTTTCAAAGACCTGCCGCAGCCAGTACCTAGTTTAGAAGAGATTGCTGCGAATGCATCACTCGTACTTCTGAACTCATTTCAGTGTTGACAATCCTAGCGCATACTTACCAAACATTATTGAAGTTGGCGGCTTGCACATCAAAGAAACAAACGAAACTTTGCCAGTGGTAAGTTTGCCTTACAGTGTAAAGAATTTGAAATTACTTTTCATAGTATTATTAGTTAGTAGCCATAGTATTCTGAATATATTTTATAGTTAAGTATAATTGGGATTGTCTAAAAAAAAATACCTATCCTTTTTATATTTTTTTTGTGCAGAATAGTCAATTATAAGAAACCAATTTCAATATTTTCTCATATAACTCGGTATTTTTTTTACTATTAATTATTGAAAGTATTTTGGTTGATGACGTCAGAGTTTCCACTGCCGGTGACACACATCTGCTTATTGGATAAATTGGTCATAAAACGTATGTGAAGCGCCGCCATTAACGTCTTTTCTATCTGTGGTGAAGTTGGCAAACTGTCATCAGTATCAATGTCAACATGATTCAACAATAACACAGGAAGATTCACGCGATCTTCTCCTATGAATTTTATATTTTCACAACCGTTACACATACCATAACATTCTGCGCGAAGCAGAAAGGTCCATAAACACATACCAGGTATGATCGAGACAAAACAGGACCCGGAAATAAGTCAGTAAAAGCAGTAGGCGAAAGTAAACTGAAAACGTAATATTTTCGCTCTTCATTAAAATATTTAGCGGAAAATCTTTCATGTGAGCGAAGCACATCGCTGTGTGGTTACACTCTTGCCTAATTATCTACCGAAAGTGCTTCTAAATCTAAACTATAATACAACAATATGAAAGTGAACAGTGGAAAAAACAAGAATGACAGTAACAAGATTGCCCATTTGCTTGTCATCTGTCATAAGATGAATGAAATGTCAGATTGCGGGTCCAAATTGAACTCCGTAGTATAATCCACGCGTAAATAGCATAGAATTTGTAACCTTTGCAAATAAAGTACATTTTGGACTGTCTACATCATGTCTGGGAATGTCAAATGAAGGTCATTGCTTATTTTTCATGTAATAAATTCATTATAGTAAAATAAAATAAAGTAAATACAGAAAACGATTTAAAAAGCATTTATCTCGAAATGGTTTTCGATTTACTATACATTGTAAAAAAATAGACAATCCCAATTAGTTTTTCTTGGTGAAATACCTAAGTAACAATGTAAATATGGACTCGTTGATTAACTTTAGTGTAAATTAGAAACACTTTGGGTTTAAGAATTGTTCTCCTCAGCCTAAAGATTTGAACTTCTTTTCACTAAAACATTATTCGGTGGAATAATAATGTTTTATTGCCAATGTCGGCCGTATTATTTTTGTACTGAAAAGATTTCTGTTTTTTTAAGCGTGTTACAATAATACAGTTTGTAAATATTTACTAGCTGGGAGCGCAGAGTGTACTTAACGTCCGTTAATTCCAGGATCTGCAAAAGGTCTTAGACAACGCTAAGCACGGCGTAGTGTTCTTAAGTTTCGGCTCCAACGTTCAATTAAGTGAACTCGATAAGGATAAGTTGGATGCCTTCTTGAAAGTGTTCGGGGAATTAAAGCAAACAGTCTTAATGAAATGGGAGGACGCTCCTATACAGAATGTACCGAAGAATATCGTGCTGAGGAAATGGTTCCCGCAAAAGGCAGTGCTAGGTCAGTTTACATTTAATTTTGCTGAGTATATTGAGCTTCGCATTTGTTTTCAAATTCAACGCGATACTTAGTTAAATGGTAAATATTTTCGCTTCTTAAAAATTTGCACACGGGGTTGATAATTAATTTTACCAATGTCAGTATTTAGCCCAAGAATTACATTACATATAATCATGACCTCGCTAGTTTATCAGCTTTTACCTCGACTAATAGCAAAGATAATAATAATGGGTCAAACTGCTGATAAACTAGAAATTAATACCATTATTATCTTGACGTTAAAGTTGAAAATCATTGTCTGAGCACTGCGTCAAATTATATTTTACGAAGTCATTGTTGATTTTACATATCACATAACGACATATTTTATTACTTTGCAGCTCATCCCAATATGAAACTGTTCATTGGTCACGGAGGATTATTAGGTCTTCAGGAAACCATCTCTGCCGGCGTACCTATCCTAGGAGTTCCAGTTTTTGGAGACCAGTACTTAAACATATTAGACACAGTCCAGAAAGGTCACGGAGAAATTTTATACTACAAAGAAATCAACGAAAACTCCCTCAGAACTAAAATTAATAAAATGTTAAATGATAAAAGTTACACGGAAACAGCTCAGAAAATTGCCGCCAGGTTCCAAGATAGACCGATGAAGCCTTTAGACACAGCGGTATGGTGGATTGAATACGTCATTAGACATAAAGGAGCAGATTTCATAAAACCGCCTAAAATGAGCTATATTGCTTATCAAATGTTAGACGTTTATTTGTTTTTGGTAGGCGTGTCAGCGATTATATTGTATGCGGTTTTAAAATTGGTTAGCTTCATAATAAATGTGTTGAGCCGTAAAAATATAACTAAAAAGCAAAAGAAAACTTAGTACTAAAAGATTACTTTTTTCTCTTTACTCGTTTAATCATTAGTTTTACTTTACTTGCCGTATTTACTCGACCGGTAAACTAAATGCAGTTGGTGGTGAGTGTAATCCTGAATTAAGTCCATACATTTTGAACATCGGTATGTCCTAAAACTGCGGTCACAGTGGAACATATATTTATTGCATTATCCTCAACATAAACTAGACCAAACAAGATTTTTTCAATAATGTGACTGGCAAGTTGATAAACGTTTTGGCTAAATACGCCAAGAACGCAAGGCTATAAAAAGTAAACTCTAATTAAAAACAAAGTTTACGAAACAAACTTCCAATTTTGTCGTTTGTCGTTTTCATGTTTCCCGCTCGTGTCTTGGTTGACTTGTATGTTGTTTGATTGCAATAGTTTCAACAAAGTTTTGTAACGTATCATAAAAAATCATGGATGAGAACGTAATTAAATCAACACCGGAAGAAATATCCACGGCGGCCCAGGAAGTTATGGAAAATTTGTTGCCTAGAAAATCAATGATAAACCCTATGAGAATTTTATGGCATGAAGACTGAAACACCGGACTTCTTCATTTACGGAGAACACGTATTACTTTCACTTATTAAGTACCTACTTAATCGTAAAAAAAGTATTGTATGCAACGTTTTATAAGAAAGTCAAAAAAAGCTCGTGGCGTACCCACACCACTCGCCTTTTCTGGCCCCTCTAATACAACTGTTGCATAAAATACTATTATCAACCTCATTATAATATATTTATAAACTACTAGCTGTTGCCCGCGGCTTCGCACGCGTGAACCATGAGCATTTCAAAGAAGCAAGCAATCAAGCAAGCAAGCAAGCGAAACTGCAAGCTTTCAAGCAAGCATGCAAGCATGTAAGTATGCAAGCAGGCATGCAAGCAGGCGTGCAAGCAAGCATGCAAGCATGTAAGTATGCAAGCAGGCATGCAAGCAGGCATGCAAGCAGGCATGCAAGCAGGCATGAAAGCAGGCAAAGCAAGCATGCAAGCAAGCATGCAAGCAAGCGTGCAAGCAAGCACGCAGTGAGCATGCAAGTAAGCATGCCAAGCAAGCGTGCAAGCAAGCATGCATGCAAGTAAGCAAGTGAACTATGAGCATTTCACAGAAGCAAGCAATCAAGCAAGCAAGCAAGCGAAACTGCAAGCTTTCAAGCAAGCATGCAAGCATGTAAGTATGCAAGCAGGCATGCAAGCAGGCATGCAAGCAAGCATGCAAGCATGTAAGTATGCAAGCAGGCATGCAAGCAAGCAAGCAAGCGAAACTGCAAGCTTTCAAGCAAGCATGCAAGCATGTAAGTATGCAAGCAGGCACGCAAGCAGGCATAAAAGCAGGCAAAGCAAGCATGCATGCAAGCAAGCGTGCAAGCAAGCACTCAGCGATAATGCATGAAAGCATGACATGCAAGCGTGCAAGCAAGCACGCAGTGAGCATGCAAGTAAGCATGCCAAGCAAGCGTGCAAGCAAGCATGCATGCAAGTAAGCTCGCAAGCAAGCATGCATGAAAGCAAGTATGCAATCAAGCATGCAAAGCAAGGACTCAAGCAAGCATGCAAGCAAGCCCCCGCATTGCCCCGCTGCCTTAATTTTTCTGAAACTGTAAACATTGCAGGATTTTTATAAAACAAACCTAACCTAACCTATAGGGCTGTCCTAAAATATATCCTAAATAGCTTTTGCCCACGACTTCGTACGCGCTAAGATGTAAAACGAAAAAATAAGTTTTTCCCGTTCCCGTGGAAATTTTGGAGAGTGCTTTCGGAGTTCACTTAAAGCCTTTAAAGAAACACACGTTATAAATGTTAAGTCTCTTTCTTCAGCTGTTTCGTTTCGAAACGTAAAATCCCGTTTTTTCTCGTCCCTGTGGGCGTTTCGGAAAATCCTTTCTTAGTGTTCCCCTAGACTCCCGAATAAACCTACGTGACAAATTTCAACTTTCTGCCTGGTCCCCTTTTTCCCGTTCCCGTAAGAACTGAATATATAAATCCCGATTTTTCCTTATCCCGTGGGAATCTCCAAACATCCTGAAATTAGTTTCTTAGTTTTGTAATCACTTACTTTTGTATCAAAATTTGAAGAGTCTAGTTATTATAGTTACTGAGATAGCGTCACTCGGAACAGAATATATAATTCCCGTTTTTTCCTTATCAGTGCGTCCTACCCGTCATGAACTACGGAGCTGAGACGTGGACACTCACGGTAGGGTTGGTCCACCAGTTCAAAGTCGCTCAGCGAGCTATGGAAAGAGCTATGCTCGGAGTCTCTCTGAAGGACAGGATTCGTAACGAATACATCCGACAGAGAACCAGAGTTACCGACATAGCTCAAATTAGCAAGCTGAAGTGGCAGTGGGCCGGCCATATCTCGCGAAGAACCGACAACCGCTGGGGGAAACGTGTTCTTGAGTGGAGACCGCGCCTTGGCAAACGTAGTGTAGGACGCCCTCCGGCCAGGTGGGATGACGATCTGCGAAAGACTGCAGGCAGATGCTGGATGCTTCAAGCTAAAGACAGGGCGCTGTGGCGCTCATTAGGGAAGGCCTATGTCCAGCAGTGGACTAACATAGGCTGATGATGATGATGATGATGAGACATACCCACACATTTATAAAAAAATAATTTTCCCGTAGGAAAAGGTATTTTCCCGCGGTAAAAAGTAGCCTATGTCACTCAGTGATAATGTAGCTTTCTAACGGCAAAAGAATTTTTGAAATCGGTCCAGTAGTTTCGGAGCCTATTCAATTCAAACAAACAAACAATCAAATCTTTCCTCTTTATAATATTATATATTATTATTAGTATAGATTATTATTAGTATACCCGCCTCCGGTATAGTGCCCTCCGGCCAGGTGGGATGACGATCTGCGAAAGACTGCAGGCAGATGCTGGATGCGTCAAGCTAAAGACAGGGCGCTATGGCGCTCATTAGGGAAGGCCTATGTCCAGCCGTGGACTAACATAGACTGATGATGATGATGATGATGAGATATACCCACACATTTATAAAAAAATAATTTTCCCGTAGGAAAAGGTATTTTCCCGCGGTAAAAAGTAGCCTATGTCACTCAGTGATAATGTAGCTTTCTAACGGCAAAAGAATTTTTGAAATTGGTCCAGTAGTTTCGGAGCCTATTCAATTCAAACAAAGATACAATCAAATCTTTCCTCTTTATAATATTATATATAAATATATAATATATAATATTATATTAGTATAGATAAGATATTAAACATGTATATATATTATTTGAATATCTCACTGGCAACAGGATAAAGAGATCCTTTCAAAACTGGTTGCATAGGATGAAAAGTATTGCATTTATTTGATATACTTACACGTCAAACGGCAAAGTCTAAATAAAAGTACTAAAGTGCTCAGCATTTTCGTAAGTCAACTGTACAAACAAAAAGTTTACATATTTTATTGAATCAGGCGTTACTTTGCGGAGGTCCATTTCAAAGTTTACACATGTTTACAACCATAAAACAGTTATTTAGGATATTGAAATAATAAAGAAGAATTTCGTCGAAGCACAAGCGTCTTGTTTATTTTATTCATCCATATCTTCACTGCAATCCACAAACAACCATTGGAAAGCAATGATTACTAAGGGGAGGGGTGGTAAAAAGAGAAAAAGTATAATGAAGTCTCGTCGGAACCCGCTCTCCCCGTCTCATTGTTGTCATTCTTCAAACGTAATCAAGGGTTAGAAAGCAAAGCGATAGAAAATGAGAAACGCAAATTCTTATATGTAAGCTCGCTGATTCTGCGTTCTTTCTTTGTTTATTTCGTACCAGACTCAGCCGAGTTAATTAAAGTTTAACAATAGGTGAGATTCTTTTATATTAATAAGCATATTGAGAATGTTATAAATAGGTTAGTTATCTTTAATTAACAATAATTAAGATTATATTGAATAGATCAAAATCAAATCCTATTCCAGCTGTCAATTTCATTAAACACCTTATTATAATGGAAATGCAGACGCTTTTTTTACCATCTATTTTTACTGTGTTTTTGCAGAGCTTACTGGCATTATCATCCATTTAACATTCACTCACGATTGCCAAAATTTAAGTCAATTCGATCACTAAACGTGTATAAAATTCGGCTTGCAAGATTTGATCTAAAGTCTAAACCAATAACCCTTTAGAAGATGTATGGTTTAGATAAGCTACCTACCTATGCATGCATACATTGTTAAGTTTTCTAAAACGCGCCGAATACGCGAATTCCTTGCCATTCAAAAGTCACAAATTTGCAAAAAAATGGCATGACACGTCCGTAATATTTTGATAGGCGGCGCTGGCATCGCAAAGGATAGCGAAATCCATCAAGATCGCCAATAAAAACACAGGTCCATAGAACATTTTCAACAACAAAATGTTTCCTTACTCTACAATGTTACACCTAGTCTTAGCCAAAGCACGTCTCTACAAAGGGTAGTTGAAGGTATCCAGCGGTTAATTACCACGCTTGACACCTGATGTCGTACGAGACTTAATTGACACCGGGAGGGCTTCCCCGGCACCGAGAATTGCTCCTTGCTGCGCTTTTAGACTATTAATAAAAAATTGCTTAACGTTGTATCGTACTACTTGGGTGCTCATTTTAATTTAATTTAATTTTAAGTACGTGTACTTTTGAAGTTTAATTGAGTGTTTTTCAGATTTAACTCAAATTGACGATTTCTAAAATCACTAATTTTATCAATAAGCACATAATATAATGAGAAAATTTACCTCGTAATTCCGCTAGCTCTCATAGGTAAATGTTTTTTGGTCATTAATAGAGACCTCCGCGAAGTAACGACTGATGCCATAATTTAACATGATGTAATGTATTTACTATCTCACTTTGTTACTGTACGTATGCCTGACGGCTTAGAAATTTAATGAATGTTATGATTTTTGTCTATTTGGTCATACTTAAAGGTTAATCTATGGCTGCATTAAAGTTGTATTCTAAATAAAAAAGTCTAAAATTCAAGCAAGTCAAATCAGCATCTTACAAGCACTAATTAATTAAATTTAGCCCATCCTACGTAACCTCATTTTCCTCAAAAGAGCTCGCTTTAATGCTAAAAGGTGCTTAGCTCATCATATTTAATTGGAATAACTGAACGGGAATTTATTTTTTTACATGGATGAACTACGTAGGTACCTACGTACTACTATAATTTTGACACCAAATGATATCACGTAGATATTTGATGTAATAATATTTAATGTGACCAACTAATTGCATACCACTCTCCACTATTATTTCTTTATCACCAGCAACATCTACTGCTGTTGGTAGGCATTAATAGGCAGTAACCTAGAGAGTAATAGATATACTTTGCTTTCAAGTAATACAAAAACGTATTCATTATTCCAAGCTATCAGCATCCAGGGCTAGTAAATTTGAAACCAAAGTTGGGAATTGATTGTGTAAACGAAACAAAACTATGCAACTGTACGCCCGGGCAGTAGCCACCGAATGTATCACTGATACCTGCAAATAATTTGCACGGACAGCGTAATAGATTCGGAAAAAGCGGAAGTCAGCAATAAATCCACGAACGAATGCATTGTCTTTTTAATATATCAGAATATGCGATGGAGCGTCGTATAAAAACGAACCAGTGAAACGGTGACGAGACGGACCCACCATTCTCTTGTTTCCATTTAATTAAACCGGAATTTTAGAGCCACGACTCGAAAAGGCGGCGAATGGAATGTTTTTGAGGATGGGTACAGGTGTTTTGGGTACTCTACAGCATGTAGAGAAGTTGGAGATAATTAAACATTTTGTAGCGTAGAGAAATATTTTCAATAAAACTATGTATGAGTTGAAAACGGTATTTAATCAATACGTCCCGAAGTAGGCTAGAGAGTTCTCCCTTCAGTTAAAACTGTTCTATTTAAACAAACTGTCAATTTATAAATTGAAATGCAATCGTGATAGTTTAATAACTTGGAAATGAGAATAAAAATGAAGATGAAGATATCACTGCGACTCTTGAACCAACAGAACGAATTGGCCAAGCCGAGCTCACTTGAAAAAGTTGGCTTAGCTTTGCAAATGAGATTAAGTCTTATGGCGGTGTTGCTCTTTACGAGTATAGTATTTAGTCGCCAGCTCGGAAGGTTTTATATTAACAGTACTTAATATGTCTGTACCTATTTTAAATGGACTGTGTTTGTATGTGGCAATGTTTAATAGTAAAATGTGGTTCAGGCGCTGTAATAAAAACACATTTCGAGCGTGCTGTCGAATTCAAAGGCTTCATTTGTGTTACTTCTTTCATGGTAAATATTCAGATGAACTCGAGTAGATTTTTTTCACGGATGATGTCATGCGATTCGATGTTTGAAGAATGAGAACAATGGTTTTATAATTGTTTTATTTATAGTAGAATTGACTCAATGATAAAAATCGATCGAAATTAAATTGCATTAGAAATAAATTTTCAACAGACGCAAACATAGTTAAGGATTCTGATAAAGTGAGACGTTACTCTCACCGATAAATGGTTCATTACTAGCTCCCCCTGTAAGTACAAAAGCGATTCACGTTAACCGTTAACCCTGCTAATAAGTGCACCAGGCTCGCTCTTAAGCTATTTAGGGAAAAATAATTCCCTACCAGCTGAAATCTGAAGAGAACTGGTGATGTGCAGGCGAGGGTTAAGATTAACGGGGAAGGTACAATTTTATTAGCATTTTTTCCTCTTTCCGGAGCGCTGAGCTCATTTCCCCCTCGTGTAATTTATTGTGGTGGCACGGTGTAGCTGTGAAATTAGTGATACCTATACAAATAATTCTTATAATGGACTTAAGGAAATTAGGTCCGACGAACAACGGCATGGTCATGGTTAAGTTTAAAATATATTGATATCTATGTTTATAATTAGTTTTACAACGCGGGGTGTCAGTGTGAATCAGGTGGAGACAGTATCATAGAATACATAGTATAAATATAAAACATTATCTTATACTAACAATATCAGAAACTTAACAAAAATGCTGAAACAGGTCCTAAATGTAATTTGAACAATTACCTTATCTGTTCACAGCTTTTTATATATGGTTACGAAGGTTTGCAAAGTTTTATTTAGGTATACGACAGTGGACAAGATTATTTTCATCTAAGTAGGTCTGGTAACAAAATACTTCCCCGAGTTTTGATCACAACACGTTTTATCTTTTTAATTCATCCAAATTGACAAGATAAGTCCGGCCCAAAGTAATTTGACGCGCATCAGACTGAGATGAACGAAAACAGACGTTTTTCTCTATTTTTATCTGTTCCCTCAATCAAAATCATGAATGTTATCCTTATTTGGCCAGCCAACTCGTGCATTACCGAAATTGCATGGAACCAATTCCCTTTATGCGATACATTTGGACGAGACGATTTATTTCGTTTTAGATCTTCTTGCTTGGGGTAGATGGTGGCAGGTTGATTTCGAGTTTTTCCAATATTGAAATCTTTAGGAAGTGAGAGTAATTGGATGGTGTTCAAAATTAAACACGCCTATGAAAATTTAGAACCATTCAGCCCAAAGAAAACGTACCTGTAGCAAGATTTTAAAACGAAAAATATTGTTGACGTGAAACTAAACGTCATTGAGTTAAATAAATTTCGTCATTATGAGCCTTTAAGCTGAGGAAGAACTAAGGGTGCTTGAAAATACTTACCGCTGAAAGGCATTTTATACGAATTGAAACCTGTCAAAATGTCGCTAGTACTAACTACCAAAACACCTAAGTTACTTAAGTAAAATTTGTTCCTATAAATAATCGACTTTTATCGACCATAAAAGTAAATGCACGGTAAATAATGGACTACCCGGACCCGTATAATAGCCGTGCTTTTCAGTAAAATTCAATAAATGAAAGAATGAGTCCCCTGTGGCCCCGGGACTAATAGACACATTGATGTATCAGCCCGGACCAACTCGAAAACGCGAAGAAAAACTTCTCTGATTTAATAAAGTCGGTTTACATTGGCGGGGCACGGTTAATGGGGGCATATTTTATTTACAGATTCTATTAGGTTGTGCTCACATTTGCTGCGAGTGGAATTGACATTAGGTTTTGTGGGTAGGTGAGCAGATTAGAAAATTGGATACGTAGTTAATATTGGATATGTTATTGTTTGTAAGAAAACCATATTTAAAAATGATAAATTAAATAAAAAACTGTTAAGGTTTGAATTGCGTGTACTCTCGCTTAGATGTCACGGAATAGACAAATATAGAAGAGTAACAAAAAGGTAAAGGCACTTGGATTGTACTGCTAACATTCCCTCTAAATCCAAGTCTTCTAATTCTAACAAAAAACTTAACTGGGTGACATCCATAAGACCCTGTAAAGACATAACCTGCAGTTGGTGCAAACCCCTTTGCATACAGTCTTGATTTGAACCGTGGACCCGTTGACTCCTCCTTTATTCGGAAAACCACTTGCATCCTATACTTTGGCATTTGGAGGTTTTTCTATCAATGTCCAAGTTTCATTATTCTCATGAGCATATAACTCTTCATCGATCGACTTTATCCATTCTTCTTTATTTAGCTTCTTTATAGGTTTCAGGAACATCAGATGTGACTGAACACAGGTAAGAATTTTCTTAAGAATTCGCTAGATTCAAATTCTTGTTACTGAGATTGTTTTTCGATCTTAGTGTCATACTGCTTATTACAGGAGAATCAAGACTTGTATCAGGTTTGTAATCACTGTCAGAGATCTGTTTCCTACTATTGTTTCATACGAACTATCTGAAATAGAGCTTTCATCCATTAAACTTTCTTTTTCTTTTTCAGGTTTTTCTTCTTTTTCAGATTTTTCTTCTTTTTCAGATTTTTCTTCTTTTTCAGATTTCTTCGCGGACATATCAACGGGAACAAAGTCTCTCTTAACGGTTGATTCAAGAAATATAGCATCTCTACTTTTTATTACCTTTCTGGAATTTGGTAATATGAATCTATACCCTTTTGTGTGATCACAATATCCAATGAAGATCATTTTGTGTGCTTTTGGATCCCATTTCTTGCGTTTTTCTTTGGGTAAGTGAACCATTGCCTCACATCCAAAAATACGCATGTGATTCACATTTGGTTTCAGACCAGACCACATCTCCATAGGAGTCTTAAACGTTAAGGACTTAGTTGGTGAACGATTGATGACATAAGCCGCAGTATGTATTGCATCAGCCCAATGTAGCTTTGGCATATTGGCATTGAGTAGCATACACTTGGCTCTTTCCACTAATGTCCGGTTCATGCGTTCAGCAGCCCCATTTTGTTCAGGTGAATACGGTGTAGTTGTCTGATGTATGATTCCAGAGCTTTTCAAGAATTGTGAGAAATTTTTGTTATCATACTCCAGCCCGTTATCTGTTCGAAGAATCTTGATATGAGTATCTAGTTGATTTTCAACTTCGTGTTTAAATTCCTTAAACTTTTCCAGAGCTTCAGACTTGTTTCGGAGGAAATAAACGAAAATTCTTTTAGAGTACTCATCAAGGAAGGTTATAAAATATCTGGCACCACCAAGAGATTGTGTTTCCATCGGGCCACATATATCGGAGTGAACTAACTCTAAGGGCTTATTAACCTTTAATCCTTCACTTTTAAAAGGTAAACGTGTTTGCTTGCCCTCCTTGCAAGTTATACATGTCAGATTTTCTGTTGTTTCGGAGAAAATTACATGCTCGGTATTTTCAGGCATTTTCTTCAGACTTTGAAAATTTAGGTGTCCCATTCTCTGGTGCCATAGATAAGCATCTTGTTCTTCAACTTCAGACATGTATGTACTGCCTCCTGGCATATTCAACCGGTACATGTTGTTGACAATACAAGCAGTTGCAACAATTTGATGTTTGCTGTTCATGATAACACAGCCGGACTTGTCAAATTTTACATGGCCACCATTTTGAGTGATCTGACTCACCGATAGCAAATTGGTTGCTGATCCTGGGACATATAAGACATTTTTGAACAGAATCTTATTTTCCTGGCCTTTTCCATCAAATACATCTAAGCTTATTTGCCCCGAGCTTTGCACAGATAGTATCTTATTGTCGGCAACTCTAATATTCTTTATTACAGGAGATGTTTCCGTCAGAAAGAGATTCTTGTTGTTCGTCATGTGAGCGGAGGCGCCGGAGTCTATGTACCAGGCGTCATCATAACAAGACGAAGCCACAAACACAGCAGCGTAAGAAGAGGTTGGTTTCTGCACGTTGGTATTAGGTTTCGATTTACAGTCAGGGCTCTTGTGTCCATATTTGTTACAGGAGTAGCATCTTGGACCCTTGGACTGCCTCTTTTCATTGTTACGAAAGTTCCTCTTGTTAACTGCAAAAGCTGTTGTGTTGCTTTCTGAATTTCTGACATCTTGTAATAATTTTGCCTTCACAGAATCTGCAGATATCTTCGTGCCTGAGCTTTCAATAGCTATAATCATTGGCTGATAAGACTCGGGTAGACCAGAGAGCAGCAGTGTACCGAGCCACTCGTCATCCACTTTGAAGCCAATGTTCCGAAGCTTGTGAGCTGTTGACATTATTTTGCTCACGTATTTCTCTATATTTTGACATCCGCTGAGCGAGGGATTGCACAGGTCACGCAGCAGTCTAACTCGGCGTGTCAGTCCGGAATCGTCAAATGCCGCTGCCAGCTTACACCAAACTCCTTTGGCCGTGCTTTCCTCGTTTATGTGAACGTAATTAATCGGGTCAACCAGAAGAATAATTTTTGTTCTCGCTTTGATGTCGCGTTTTTCGTCTCTTTTTGCCGATGGGTCGGGATTTTCGATACAGTCCCACAACTCCTCATGTTGAAGGTACGTTTTCACTGCAAACTGCCAAGTAGAATAGTTTTCACGGCCGGTTAACTTCTCTATTAATGCCAGTGAATTATTCGAAGCCATTTCTTTTGCATAAAAATCGAAAACGAATATCACGGAAAATCACCCAATTCAAAATTTCAACGTACTTCAAGCTTGACAGAACAAAACACGGAATTTTTCTTCGGGATACGTCACATTTGGAATTTACTATTTTAGTCTTTTTATACGAGTATTTATACCGAAATTTTATGAGAAAAACACTTTACGGGGTTCACTGATAATTCCTGGGCTGTTCTGGGCCCTTAACCTGATAAATTAAATAAAAAACTGTTAAGGTTTGAATTGCGTGTACTCTCGCTTAGATGTCACGGAATAGACAAAAATAGAAGAGTAACAAAAAGGTAAAGGCACTTGGATTGTACTGCTAACAAAAAATAACTTTACTAATAGTTTTTTTTCTAATGCAAAAAAACGAAGTATACAGTATACACAACATCTACATCCCCCGCAATGTTTTCAGTCTGCCCGTGATCAGGATGCAAGCAATTGTATCGAAATATCGGACGCTCATTAAGGTAATCGCGGTAAAAAACATAGCTAACTATCGGTCTTGTAATCATAAGTAATGTTCGATACAAAGGATTCTTAAGTTAAGTATATTTTTGTCTATACATTCAGTAATTAGCTGTAATGTTATGAGACTGCTAAAAACAATGATTTAAAAAGCAAAAATATACATAATAATGTAAAAGTATCAGAAAATCCTATTCCTATTAATATTATAAATGTGAAAGTTTGTGAGTTTGGATGTTTGTTACTCTTTCACGCCAGAACGGCTGGACGGATCTGGATGAAATTTGGAACATAGATAGATTGTAGTCGGGAATAACACATAGGCTACTTTTTATCCCGGAAAATTGCGTTATTCCCGCGGGATAGCGATAAACGAATTATATGCAGACGAAGTTGCGGGCAACAGCTAGTATATTATATTTGATACCTTTGTACTAAGAGTTGTAATTATTCCAAGTTTTTTTTTTACAACGTGCACATCCTATAGGTAAAATCCTCTATCTCTGCCATAATTTATACCGTATGTGGTTCTACGACGCCATTTTGAAGCTTTATGGTTTTGTTTCGTACACAATGAAGTGAAACAACCACGCAACGTTACTTACCGATTGCAGGGGAAACTTTTGTGTCATAAAGAAAGTTTATAATCGCGGTTCTGGCTCGTATAATAGATTTATAATGCTAGTCCAGGAAACAAGTGAGCGTCAACTTAGCGGACTCAACATTTTCTGGAATCAATGAAGTGGATGGCAGAAACGGGGTTTGAATGGTCCCTGAAATTTTTAAATCTTACAATTAGCAGAAATTTTGCAGAAAGTCAATATTTTTACAGTTACAAAGATAACCTTAACACGCTTTTGTGCTGTTCCGACGTTTTTTTGTGTATCTTTATATTAGACTAGCTTCTGCCCGCGACTTCGTCTGCGTAGAATTATACATAAAAACTTTCCTCTTGATTCACTCTATTTATTAAAAAAACCGCATCAAAATCCGTTTTGTAGTTTTGAAGATATAATCATACATAGGGACATAGGGACATAGGGACAGCGAAAGCGACTTTATTTTATACTATGTAGTGAAGGGACTATATTGGATAGTTTTAGAAATGTTAAGCCTTTCTATGTGCGCACTCTTTGCATACTCTCAAATGGTGCCCATTTCTGTCTATGTTAGACATCACATAAATTAGTTTATAAGACCTACGCATTAGCGTGAAGTTGAGAATTAGCAAGCCGAAGATACTCGGACATGAATAAAATCTTATTACTACACATGGGTAGTTTTTTCTAAATATTTGAATTGTTATAATTCTTTACATCTCGTTTGTTTATAATTACTAAATGACATCCAGTCTTGCGATATGAACTGTTATTCTGTGTTAGTTTTTTATGAATAAATTAATAACTATTATCAAAAATGACAATGGTTTTATTTTGACTCTGAAATTCCAACGAAATACATTGGAAAACCTGCCTAGAATTTTCTGGAACCTCTAACTCCTCTCTTTCATTCAGGGATAGGCTGAATCGACGTGCACAAAAACAAAGTTGGGATCAGGAATTCTTTCGGGGGTCGTGGTGTCAGTCGGTGTTGGCTGCGTGCGTCGCCTCCCTGCGTGCACAAATGTGTACACGGCTTTTCTAAGAGGGATAGAATGTAAAAATTCTCCTACATTTTCTGCAGCTGCTGAACTGAATTAACCACAAAGTTGGCCCATTAATAATTCTGCTTTTCGTGTAGCCGACGGCGGCTAATGTTTCAACGGACTTATTATTGGGAAATTTTGTAATGACTGTTAATATAACGACACGCTACGGTCGCGATCACGCGATTAGAGCCCGGGTCGTAAGTAATAAAGTTCAATGCACTTTAATTATTATAAGTAAGTTAAAATTCCTCGGAATAGAAGTTACAATCAAAATCTAGTTACTAAGTCACTGCAATCAGACAGACTCCATGGCCAACTCCTAGCGACATTTGTTTTGCATGATGCTCTGTTTATGTATAGACGAGACACTTATTTTATATCAAACAATTGGAGTTGTAGTTGTGTAAGGTCGTAAAGTATATCAGACGCCGTGTCCTATATGTCACAAAAATTTACAAACGTTTTCACAAACTAAGACCAATTTATCTTAATAGGTACTCGTCCACACACTACACTTTCATATAAATGCTCGCGGACTAACTAAGTATTTGAATTTTAAACCCCGACCCAATAAGAGGGGTTTTGTAAATTTGACATCTATGTCTCTGTATGTGTGTATATGTGTTTGTGGCATCGTACCTCTCAAGCGGAAGGACCGATTTGGATCCGAATGTGATGACCAATCGATGTGCAGTAAACGCCGCAATGTTATGCCGGTATATTTTTTCAAGGAGTACATAATAGCATATTATTTCCACCATCAGCTGGCACTCCATAATCCTTCTAATATTATAAATGCGAATGTTTGTGACTATGTGAGTGAGTGTGTTTGTTCCTTCTTCACGCTAAAACGAGTAGACGGATTTGGATAAAATTTGGAATGAAGATAGCTGGTACCCTAGATTAAAACATAGGCTACTTTTTATCCCGGAAAACTGCATGATTCCCGCGAGATAGCGATAAACATGTCAAAGGTCGTAGCTGCCTAGAGTATGTATGTATGTATGTATAACTCTTTATTGTACATAAAACACAAGAAAAAGATGAATACAGGACAACACACATGCACAAAGGCGAACTTATCCCTAAAAGGGATCTCTTAGAGTCACGACGTAAAAAATATTGCAGATAATGTCAACATCAGTTCTTAAGCCGCGTATTGTACGCGGACGAAGTCGCGGGCAGAAACTAAGTAAGTTAAATTATAGGTACCAAATATAAATATAGCACGACCTAATGGTGATAATATTGTACTGTAGTCCAGTAAAATGTGCAAAGTGGTGTGAAAATAAAAGTGGCCTTTATCCAGGAGGGTAGCTGAGAGCTGAATTGATTGATTGATAGTCTAGCGGGTATTGAAGCTCTCTTCAATCTTATACGTCTACTTCGAGCTTAGGTCTTAAATCTTGATGCAGAAACTTTTAAAAAGTTTTAATAAACAAAACAGAATAGTTGACCACATCTTATTACCACTTAACTTTGTAATGTAACTTTTATGGCTTTAAACCCATTTTTTAAGTCGTAATTGTTATAGGCGATGCGGCTAGCAAACCATCACTATTTTGATTCCTCTTTCCACCTATACGCCTCCAATCATGCTAAATGTAGCCCTCAGGTCTTGTTACCTCAGGCTCTGTCTACCCCGTATGGGATATAGACGTGATTTGTGTGTATGTGTGTAATTGTTATTAATAATAAAAATGAAATGGCATAAAACATCAAATAAAATAAGATTTTCCGTTACATGTAAATGTGACAATCAGCCTTGTTTTTTACAAGTTTATTATTTAATTTTGATAAACCACCCAATTGATTGGCAGAAAATTAATGTACAGTCAAGTTTAATAATAATGTATCTAGTCAAGGTTTCAAAAATAAGTACCATACGCTCTTACACCGGCGTAATAAGGTCGTGGGACATATTTTTGAGAAGTTCCTATCGATACTTATTTTTGCATTTGACCGTACTTACTGCAGTCATATATGTATAGAGCGACCGGAATCATCTGAGTTTGATATACAAGTTTTGTTTTCATAGACAATCGAAACTGTAAACGAGATGTAATGGAATTCGTAGAAAGAACACAAAGGTCACTAATACCTACAAGGATTCATTTATATTTTATTTTTTATGCGTTGAGATCAAAGCTCTTAAAATCATTATTAAATTCCAGCAATGAAATGTTACCACTAAGCTGAAACTTAAAATGATGGTCTCGGTGAAAAACTTAAGTAAATGACCTGTTATACCTATGTGTGAGTAATGTGTGCGAATAGACAATTTGACGTTCCAAATTAGAAAAATGACTTCAGTCCCATATCAGTTCTGTACACTACAACATACAACAGCTCATTTACTCAAGTTTTTCACGTATACGTACAATTATTAAGTTACCCCGCCTCCCTTGGAACTGCTATAATAGTCTTATTACAATAACAATGACTAAATGTAAAAGGAGCAACAAACCAACTTGAAATGTGCCAAAATCTATTTCGAATACATAAACTAACCGCTATATAAATAAAACGTGGCCAAGCCCGCCGCGTTTGCAGTCACAATTCCCTAAAAAAGAGCTTTGAGCGTGAATACTCCGACACACGATGTTGAATCTCCAACAGATAAGAGGTACCTTTATCCCTTTCACGTCTTCTCACTAGCGACCATTTTTCATGTCTTTGTTGGGACCCAGTAGGTATTAGGGTGCGTCTGACGCTGACTAACCCTCCGTTAGAACGATTTAATATATATTTTTTTATAAATTTTATAACGCCATTCAGATGGCATCTTGCTCCGCATGTAGGGGAATTTAATTTTACCTGCGATGAAATTTAAATACGGGTCTCGACGGGTTTACGTGATTTAAAGAAACGGAATGTTGATAGAATACTAAGTGATGTATGGTTTTGACGTCTTGGTGTTTGTGTTGTTGTATAGTACCTATGGATACGGGTAAGGAGCTCTTCCTCCGTGATTGCGGGGAATGAAAACGCTATGAAACAATTCTTCTCAATGCAAGTTATATTTAACTTGTGAAACTTATCTTGTACACCAATAAAATACCATTGATTAATAATTTAGAGACGTTATTCAAAGGATTGTTGTTATGAAAACTTCATTTCATTTTACACATCAAACAACTATTGAGTCACGCCTTGCTTTAAAATCAGAAATAAATCAAGATACTTAGATAAAAAGGTGAATTTAAGGCAAAAGAAGCTAGAATTTGATATCACCTATTTATAGCCAGTCACTAAATATTCTAGTTGATTATTTAAGTTTAATGTTAAAGTTCGAAATTATTCGTATTTTTAGTTAATAAAAAGAGAAAAGCTAAAAACGCTGATTACATCCCAGGTTATTCACAAAATGTTTAACTCCTTAAAGCCTTAGGAATGCGTTTAAGTTGGTTGGGTAGCTCCCCTTCAAAGTAAATACGCTAATATGCACTTTTAACCATTCTAAATAAAATACCAACGTTGATCTTGGACTAAATTTAAGCCACAGGCGATTATACATAGCAACATTTAAATATTCCACTCGAACAAAATTCGGACGTACTCAACCAATTGGAAATCCTCAAACCAAACGTAAACGAGGGGTGGTCGTGGATTGACTTTTAATGTACACAGCGAGGTAACGATTTGTTAACTAGCCCGGAGCCCCATTAAAGCTTTGGGTTCTTAAATCAAACAGAAAGGAGAACTTTGTTGTCGACGCTAACCATACGAGCTGCTGCGGGTATACTATGTACTAACTATATACTATATACGCGACAGCAGATGACGAAGCGAACATAAGTTTAGTAAATGAACAAAAAATATTTACCTTGCTACCCCGCTACTCTTCAAATGGACCTCCGCAAAGTAACGCCTGATTTAATAAAATATAAGTTTAGTATATTAAAATGAGAAACTATGTTTTATAATTAAAAAATAATAATTTTAGAAATAGATTTTAATTAAACGTTGTTTTAGAGTTTTGTATTTTTTAATGTAAATCAATATACCAAAATGTCATAAAATCAGTTTAATAATTAATTTGTAAAATAACAAAAGAGACACGGAACTTTAATTATTTTTCACGAATGTCTTCCAAATTGAGACGAATAGACCTGGTGGGAGTTGCTTAAGTTTGTTGGGAAGCTCCTACAAACGGTATATGCACCTTCGCTTGTGTTTAATCGCTTAAGGGCCGATTTTTCAATCCTCAGATAAGCACTTAACTGACAGATAGACAGATAGAGTTGTTCCTCGGATAGGGCTTATCTGACGATTGAAAAATCGGCCCTAAAACATAAATATAATTTCAATTTTCATTGCGGGACGAGTCACTGAAACTTTAGATTACGACCTGGGGCCCGATTTTTAAAAGCACGTGTGAAAATACCACTCGAAAGTGGTATAAATCTGTTTTTATCTTCAAAACTACTACAGCTCTAATCAAATTTTTCGAGTGGTATTTCACATGTGCTTTCAAAAATCGGGGTCGCAGAGTATGAGGGAGCGTGAACCAAACAAAAGCACGGCGTACGGGATAAAAATACCCACGCGTTTATTAGGACATGGCGTTAATTATATTTTTGTTACATATCGTCGGGTGAGAATACGTTTGTGCCATATCCATTTTTGACTTAAATGGATTTGGAGTAAAGCTTAATATTTCAGATCACGAGTAATCTTTTGCACGAATCGTTGTGTCAAAATTCTCATTTTTTACTGAGGAAATAGCATGTAATTTATACCATATCCATCTTTCGAGATAAATAGTGATCACAAAAATGTGCTATATCCGGATATGACACAAAAGTATGCTTAAACTCCAGTAAACAGTGTGCCAAACGACAGGATCTTTTACGATTTTGTGCCATATGCACTTCCAGTCTACCCAATTACCTACATTTTATTTTATATAATTTCAAATACCTACTTTATTCGTATTGATTATTTATATTAGTGAGTGGCATTTCAAGTGGTAGTATACAAAAAATATGCACCTTACCATGTAGTTTGCGTGGTTGAGTCATACTATAGCTAACTAGTAAATTATTGATATTTGATCGTCTGATGGAGAATTTAGTTCGCCGCTTATAATAACAGATAATTAATACAGGTACATTAAAACTTTGTTTTTGTATGTTATTAAAAACAATTTCCTACAACGTGAATAAATATAAAAAAAAACTAGTTCTCAGTTAGGCATCATTGCCAAAACTTTTACACATGTACACTATTTGAAAATAAAAGTTATAATTTACAGTTCTGACAATCCTTTCGGGTCAAAAATAAACATTTTGAATGATGAAGTCTTAGTGTTACAACCAATTCCGAATGAAAATAACGTTAACAAAATTACAAACAAAAAAAATCGGACATTCTATGTTGAAATTCATGCCTAAAGACGATAAATCTTATTATGAAATCATGTTAAAATAAAAAATTACACAAGATTCTACAATATTAAAACAAAAATTAGTAAAAACCATTTATTTATTATGGATGTGGTATCAATTTAATCACAAGTATTTAAACATCTTGTGCCATATCGAAGTTTTTGTGTCATATCATACATCATGCGATAAACAACCATTCATCAAAAATGGATATAGCAATCATAAAACTGCAAAAATCTCATTAATAACATAACCCAAAATGTATGTATATTGTACTAGGAATAGCACATTATTGTACCTTTTTCACCATTAAGTTTAAATTTACGATAAAATATAACTTAACCTTAAATTAAAGTTTTTGTTTAATTTCGCTCTCCTGTAAACCAAGGTATGAGGCGTATGGCACAAACGTATTCTTACCCGACGATATGTAAAGTTAACCAAAAGAAAACCAGTCCAAAATTAAATGCTCGTTCAACACGCGTCGAATACATTCGGAGATTTGGTTCATTTAAGGAATTCTAAGAAAATAAGTAGTACCTACTCAAATCTAGACTGTACTTGAACGATACGATCATTCCAATTTTATTACTAGGTACATAAAAATGGTAACCTTTTAAGCAATGTTTTAATATCAAGTGCAAGTCAAGTGAAATGCTTAAGATCTTAAGATATCTAGAGCCATAAACTGTTTTATTGTTTAACCTCAAATCAACCCTGCCATTATTATTAAGTTTGGTCTAGACTTTAGTTTTAATCACAGCGTAACTCACAACACAACGCACTAAATGTCATGCAGTACATTTAGATCATGCTTATCACCATCTCCAGTCTATATACGTCTCACTCAGCGCTGGCGCTAGCTCTTGATGTTAGTTAGAGCGACATTGTCCTTCGGTTAATGGCTTCTATTCCTTTTTCAAATACATAGTGCTTTTCGCACCCAGTGCCGCCAGTTTTTTTGTCTTTTGCCATCTATGATTTGTGATTTATCTAGTGGCCGCACTGTTTGCTCTACCCTAGGAAAGTTCTGGTTCTATTGTAGGGTACAAAACACATCTCTTAGAAATGCTTTGGACCGTAGTACCCACGTAGGCCCAAAGTGGATAAGTAGCTTCACTGGACATCATAACAATTCTGTTTCTATTTAAAATGAGAAATAAGGATCGCTGGTGCGTTTAAGTCGGGATTTCACGGAGCTGAGGTTACCTATGTAACTCCGTGTTAATTACTAATCTAGGGTTAACGATTTATTTTTTTAACCCCAGACCGCGCGAGCGGCACTGATAGTTAATTTACAGTATAACTCCGAGATTACTAATTACACAAGGTTACGATGTATGGAACTTTCAACCAAAACCCTGGTTTAACGAATTATCCTTGTTTTTTGCTGTAAGTGTTCCTAAGTATGTCTATTTAGTAATAAGACTATGAGCAATGATAAGTATAAGTAGATTGTATAAGTAGATGTAAACTTTTACCCTAGTTTAGAAAAAATATACTTTGTCTGTGTCAGACAATCCAAAGGTAAATACCAGAGTGACAGATAAGGAAAAGCGTGTGCTTTGTAAACATCGCAACTGACAACTCATCTGCAATCTTGTGTTACAGGTGTCCATGGGTCGTAAATGAGTTTTCACTACGTTAAAAAAGAAAAAAAGTTATCCATGGGTGGTGGTACTCATTAACATCAGGTGACATACTTGTTGACATACTCGTTTGCCTTTCTTGCTGTATAAAAAAAAAGCTTAATCTAGCGATTATGAAACGTGGTTTTTTGGTTTACGTATTCTATATTTAACGATGATCAGGATGTATTTAGTCCTGTCTTTAACTCGCGGTACCACTTTGCCTCGTCACGGCAATATTGTTGTACCTACTGATATTAATGAAATTTGATAAGAAGGTAGTTTGAACGCTGAGGAATAAAAGGCTTGATTCTATCGCTCAAAACTGTTAAAGGTTAAAGAAAAATGCCAAATTTTCCGAAAATAATGACGTAATTAGCTCATTTACCTTTTCACCCGGCGTGCCTGCATTGGAACAGCATTCAAGTTCCACACAAATCACACCGGCGCCAATTATTTATCGGTCGATCTTTTAAACTTTTTTCTAACACGCCAAGGCAGCATTAAAGTTCGCAGTGCATTTATATTAGGGCTACCATACGACCAGAATTTTAGATTTTGTGTTTCGATCTGTTTTCGCCTTTTTCATTATTTTGGTCTTGTGGAAACAACAGTCGTGTATTCCGCACGTATCTCTTTCCACGGACCACCACGTAAAAAATTGCTTAGAGATGAGTAGTTCATGAAAGCCTGTTTGAAGTATATACGTTTTTATCGAACTTAATGATACTAAGATAATAATGTATTATCATATTATAAAATTGTTTCCATCTTATAAAAAATGTATTTGAAAAAAAACTTTCATTGAGTTGGCTTTATTCTGTGTCGTATTTTTTTTGCAACTGTATTAAAAATGTTTTCTCATATTTCCTTTAAAATTTTGACATGGTAACCCTTAGTTAAGGTAGTGTTGATCGCGTGTTGCAGAAAACCTTTTTAAATGCAGCGTCATTTTACTCCTTTCTGTTTACGGATGTAGTGAGAACTATTTCAAATAATTCATAATGAAACTAAAATTTTGTGATGCACTTTCTTGGAGATAGATTGCATATTTAGTTTTGTGAAATGAGTATCTTGCCCGATTTGTTTGGATTAGATAATATACAAATCTGCATATTTAGCATTATGCTTAGTAAAAAAATTGTACTTAATGAGTGATTTTTCCATCGACAAACTCTTATAATTACGACAAAAACGTCTAAGAAATTTGTACGTAGTATAATTTTAGCTTATTCTTCGTACATAACCAAGTCACATTACCAGCACTGGTAAATCCAACGTTGGATGACTAATTTAGATTTATTTAGGTTTAATTTGGATTAATTTACCCCTAAGCCGCGAACATGTTTGTTTTACTTTAGAAATAGTATTTATTTTGTCTTAGAAAGTACTAATAAATAAGAAATACATTACAGTACATGTATGTATCTTGGTTAATTACGAAGAACAAGGGGATTTTTATGAGTTAGATATGGAACAAAAAGTTCTAAATACAATAAAGCTCGAATATTCTAAATACATTTATAAGTAGGTCAAGAAATCTACACGTAAAGCTTGTTATTTTTTTACGATTGCATTAAACTACAAGGTCAAGACCCGATCGGCAAACGGCTTTGTGATTGATTTTATATCTCGAACGAATTAAAAAGCAGTGTTTATTTTTTATTAAAAATGTGCATTTAATTTTTCATTGACTTTTCCCCTCGAATGCGTAGACGGCTTTTGAGTTTCGTTTTTGCGTTGCATGTAAACCGACACAAGAATTTTAAGCTGAAAACTCAAAGCCTTTCCAACAAACAAAATGAGCTGATTTTGTATAAAGCATTCTTTATTAAAAATATTCAGGTACTTATGAAAACGTTTGCGTTAAATATATTGTGTCAAATTTTGAGTGCCCTACCTAAAGGAAGCTAGTGGGATGAATATACGAAGATTTTGTTTTTTTTTTCCGTCCGTCTGCCAAAAGACTTGTATATTTTGAACCATGATAATTAAATAACTGAAATTCGACTGTGTTTCAATGTAGCCACTTAAACAACAAAATAAAACAACATTAGTTTACACTGAAATCTGGCAGATTATTGAACAAGACGTCCACCAACATGCCGTGTCTTATCCAATCTCGACATTGGCAGAATCATCAAAAAGTTGATGGAGCCACTTCTTCCTAAATTTGAATTGAATTGAACATTAGTTTAAGTTTATGAGTTCGCGAAATATTCTTAAAAGCTTCTCCACACGACAAAGTTCTAGATAGTATAAAATCATAAACATACTACTAAAAGTTGTTACTAAAAGCATTCATGAAATTTTCACAATACCTGGCAGTACCTATCCTTGCAAAGTTTCATAACATTGGTTTAATGATTGACCTAATAAACTACGAATGTTTACATGTATTCAGTACTAGTTACTTACTAAGCTTACTCTGGATTCATACATGCGATTTTTTTCATTTTTTCAAAGTTAAAACACACAACTTTACAGGGGGTGTTCATACTCTTAGTACTTCCGTGAATATTTATCTAAATTTTGTGCTTTTGTGGATTCTATTCTTGGAGCAACTATAGTTTAATCCTTTTGTTACTTTGAGTTTTACAAGACATTGTGTTTTATGTACTCCTTTAATTTTGTTGTATAGTTAAACAATAACTTATTTCATTCTTTTTTTTCTTTATATTCCTAAACGTATTTGTGTCCGATCACATTCTGCAGTTCTATCCAATCAAACAGCTCTGCAATGAGATCCGAATCTCTATTTAAAACAATGCGATAAACCCCAGAAAAGACTGGGCTCATAAAAGCTGGCAGGAACACGAACGTGACTGCGATATGCCGTTTAATTCTAAAAAGGACGGACGAGATTTTAATGAGAGATCAGGTTTTTCAATTATCCTCATCTCACTTTCTTCGCCAAGTTTTACGTCAGATTTTTATCGACTGTGCATTTTTACGACCGGTTACAGCTTCCGAAAGTTGTTTAAAACACGAACTGGAAGATAAGTCGCATTTTCATCAATATTGTACGCATACAAATGGGTTGTAGCAAAATTGGATTTCATTTTAAAGCTACTGCTTTGTCCATAAAAACTTCCAAAGTTTTTTGTTATATTTACTTATTGTATTTACTTACTGTATATTTTTTATATATTTTTTTTATATCTTATAATATAAAAATGAATCGAAGAATGTGTTGCTAAGCGCAAATCTCGAGAGCAGCAGAACCGATTTCGCTAATTCTGTTTTTAGAATATTCCTTGAAGTATGGGGATGGTTCTTACGGAGAGAGAAAAAAATAATAAAGAATCGACTGTTAGGCGGTACGAAGTTCGCCGGGTCAGCTAGTTTTAAATAAGATCTTTGTTATCTTCTGTCTTGTAAATTTAGCCTTAAAAGCCCTTTAAAATAAAACGCACACAGCATACATAAGCAAATTTGTTTGAGTAAACCTTGACTTTATTTCCCTCTCCGTTTTTCAAGTAATTGTCGAGGAGCCGAAGCGACGTACGTTGTGGCAATTCACACAATGGTAACTCTACCCCGCCGAATGCTCAAAAGGCACTTAAAATGATAAACAAGAACAAAAACTCAACATCAAAGTAACCTGACAACTGTGGTATTATTGGATTTATTACATTTCCAAGTCTCCTCTCGAGAATAAGAGATAAAAAGCACTTTTATGTTATATTTCTTGCTTGGCCTTAAATTTCACGTTATATTACCTTTGTTTGGCTTGAGATCCCTCAGAAGCTGTTAGATGTGTTATCATTATATAAAGCATTGTTACAACATGAAAAGTCTTCTTCTGTTATTTGAATTTGTCGACTTAGGATTACTACAATCGTGACCATCCTTTCCTTTGCATAGTCAACGTTAGTTAGCAAAACGTTAGGAATTATGAGGTGCTAAATGGAACAGGATAAAACGACATAGGTAAATCCACCCAGTCTTACAATAAGCCCCGGCCACTGGGCGTCGCCAGTTTTTGCCGGAACAATGAATGGCTCTTCTTCAACACGAAGCACATTGTTTGTTGACCGGTGTCCGTGTTTATGGCCTAGAAACACCGACACCACGCCACTAAAAGAGATTTATTAACACTTTATTCCAGCCTTATACACGTTTAAGCCAAGTCAAGCGCAAAAAACATGGCTCATGAAAACACGTATTTATATAGTTGACGTATTAACGTAATAAATCTGAGATGGTATTGATGTACAGTCGCTGACGTACGACCGTTAAACAGAGCTGAGAAAAACAGACAACTTCGGAAGGGTTGTGTTGATAAAAATAATAGCAGACAATTCTAAAAACCCTCCAAGTGCGAGTCAGACTAACGCATCGAGGGTTCCGTACCAATTCTGCAGTGAATAGAAAATCCAGTGTTAGTAGAGCTCTGCTAAGAAAATGTAGTCGGTGTGAGGTCGTTTTATTTATATTGGATAGACTGTCATTTTTTAGTAAGTATTTATTGATATAATAGCAACAGAAATACATCAAAGAAAGTTTTGAACTCTTTAATACAAAGAACAAGATAAGAACAAATATAAAGAAACAGATACAATTCATGAAACAATTAAAAACATTAATATATGCACAAAGGCGAACTTATCCCTCCGAAGGGATCGCTACCAGTTAACCTTAGACTAGTTACCGTTAGAGTGTGTTCACATTCGTAAGGTGACACGATGTAAGTATACACGTACAACAACTGATTAATTACGTTACATTTTCATTGTCAGTTAAGCTAAGTATGTACATATGTATGCCTTCGATACATAGGTAATTAAATACTTAAACACAATTAGCAACATCGAAAATTCTGCGAAGTTTTTTCTAACATTGCAAAGTTAATTATTGTAACCGTACCTGAGACTAAGAAATACTAAACAAATAATGTAAATCATGTCTGACTTGGTGCTATAAACATAAATAGCCGCGTTACCTAAAACCCTCGACGAAATAAGGAAAATTTAAATTTCAAATTATAATGAATAACGAAAACAGTTCAAAAAGATTAATTGTCAGTTATCATCAAACACATTTCGTGAAAGAGTTTTTCATCAAGTCAAGGGTGGTTTCCGTTGGTCTTGGAATATATTTTTTTCTGTTGTAAATTTGCTTTAATTTGACGATATTTCAATCCTTTGAAACCTTAATTTAAACGGCCGTAAAGTGCTTTACAGTGCCCGACTGTCTATCCTCTTTACCTCTTGCCAGTTTTTCAAAGAAGACATAGTTTTAATTGGAGTCCTTCCGCTTTGCTTAAGGTCTCTTAATTGAATTTTTTGCATTTTAATTTGAATAGACTTAATTTGATGGCTGAAAGATTTTGAATTCATCTCATTATTAAGTAATTAAGAGTCTATTGAGAGTGGACGTTATTTAATTCTTTCCTGTAATAATTTAGACAGGGGTAACGGAAACGGGTCGGATTCTTCCAAAAATTTAAGTTTATTGGATTCCAATAAGTTTATTTTATTGCTCTCAAGTAGGTATTATAAATAAACAAATTAATATTGTGGAAACCCATGCAACTATTGATCTAGAAAAAACTAAGCAAACCTTTCAACATGCAACTACCGTGAGACTCAATCATAATTACTCTAACGGACAAATGGATCGACTTTTATACGAGAGTTATCCGTTTGTGTAATTAAACAAACCTTATTAAGCTTAGGACACTAGATAACAGATATACATATTAATATTGTTACATATTATGTTAATAATATACATAGGAACAAGTACACGTAAGTAGTACATCTAGCTTCATACATATCGTTACGGTCGAAGTGGTCAAATATATCGGAACACGCTCTTACTCCATTGACATACAGCCGTGTCCGATATTAGACACTTCGACAGTAACGATATATATGACGCTCACTGTATCATCCAAGGCAAGTAAAAACATTTATCAGCATCGTAATGACTGCCCCTACCGGGATTAGACTTCGGTACCTCAAGTTGCATATCCAGAGCAACGACTAAGCTATCCAGTCGTTCCATCTCTATACTTTTTTTTTGAGGAATAAAATTTGTTGAACACAATATTCAAATCGCTCGCCGAAAATACCCTTAAAAAAGCTTAAATCAGACAATTTTCCCAGGCAAAAGTAATAGGAATGAAAATTATTTTCCGACATCTATGAAAAACCGGGGGCTCCCAATAAATCTGTTTCTCAATGACAAGAGGAATTGCGAAGAGTAAATCACGCAAAACACAATAATGGCCGTTTGTATTCAAAGCTACAATACGAATTCTACAGCGTAGAATTTAGTTCTTGCTAGGTATATGTAGTTCACGAATGAGTGATAAATAAAAATACACTAGTTCTATTTGGTATTGCTCGAGTGAAATAGTTGAACTAGTCAGTTGTCATCCGTTTAGTTCAGTTCATCTTTTCGTTTGCAGTTATAGCGTTGGCGTAAATTGGCAGCCCGTTACGCACTGCAGTTCTTTTATAACATCATGCTTCTAATTTGTTATAAATTGCTTCACGATAAAATAAAAAGGCGTCTCTCTAATTCAGTCACGTGCATTTTTGACAAAAATAAACCTCAAAAACTGGATTAAAAGAGTCATATAATATAAAATCAATACAATTACATGTATCTCGGTGCGTTAAAGATCATTATTTTGAATGACAGTTTGCTCACTTTTTTTTTATTAACAAGAGCTACAAGGTTCTACTCGTAAGTTATGTAAACATTTCCCATTGGAAATTTCACGTGAAATCATTATCATTAATATACTCGAATCACAATACATTTGTGGACTGAAAAATTAAGTAGATTTATTTTGAGAACTGATTCGTAGCTGAAAGTTTCATAATAAATTTAATAAATAGTAGATTATTCAACAAGGGACTACAACAAGCCATAATGACACCAGATGTTTAGCCACCCGAGCTCATCGAGGAAGCGTGGCTATAGTTAGAGTGTCATTATGGTTGTTTAGTCTCGCGTTAAACACTACTTTTCACTTTGAATGCGGTGAAAAAAATGACATTCTATTCAAAGTGACAATATTTAATTGTAGAAAAGTTACTTACAATTATGTAATTACAATCGTTCGTACAATATGTAGTAATTTGTTAACTCTTCTTCACTGTATGAGGATGGTGACAATTTTGGTCCATAATTTATAAAGTTGCACAGTTATTTGGTGTAATATTTTTTTTTACAACGTACGCTCAATACGAGTAACATTTGTATGATAAAACCTTCGATGGACGAGTAGTCTGCAATCAATTCCCGAGCCACATACCATGAAGAAGCCGGCTTCGACCAACGCTTTTGTTACTTACACTTATTTACACCAAACACTATTGTAATCATCCATTTCATAATAGGTACATAAATAAGTTCCGAATAAAAAACCTAAATAAATAGCCGTGCACCAACACTTTTGAAGAACAACTGACAGCCCTTTATTTTTATTCGTCGCCGAGGCGTGCGGCAATGGACTAGCGCCAGTCAGTAACCAACAGCCAAAAAGATTGAAACTCTAAAAAAATATTACTAGGTATCCAAAATACTCGCACAATATTCAAATGGCAAAAACACTGTTCTGCGGTTTTTTTTGTTTAGTGAAGCTTTGAATTCTTGCATATTATTATTTAGTCAACATATACGGACTTGAAAACTATTTTAAAACTAATTGGACCATGACCATGAATCGTGTTTCACGAAATTAAATCGTTATTTTTTATTATTTTTGAACAGTTGTCATTTTAAGGTTATTTTCACGCGCTAAAATTTGTCTATACCTACTTACACAATCACAAACATCATGACTGGCTGTTTAGGGGTTTCCAAAGTAAATTAAAAAAAAAATACTTTAATGCCTAGAGATTAAAAAGGAGCTTTAGTCGCGATATGCAAAGACCAAAGTAACATTTTAAGAGCATGATAATTGAAAAGAATATTATAATTATTATATTTTGTATTTCATATTTGACTTTAATATTTCAAGTAAAAGAGGTTTTATTTCGATTTTCTACGCTCTTAAAGGTTTCCATAAATCAATATTACAAAGTTAATTGCTTATTATTAAACTTTATAACAATCACGTTCATATTAGTTTCACTTCAATTAGTAAATAAAACTCAACCGTATCGTTAAAGGTTTTCTCAGAATCTATAACTCTAGAGTTATTGGAACAACATTTAATCAGGGATATTTGTGGAATATAACAGACTCGAAGGAGGTAAATAAATCTACGACCGTACCATCAAAAGTAGAGGATGTTGCAAAAACTCAATTAAAAGTTCTACGTAATACGTACTCGTACGCGAAATGTAAGAAACTCGATCAGCCCTGTCTCTTTGTTGCCTTTGTTTTTGTTATCAACTATTTAACTTATATTGCGTATAAATCAGTTTGACCTAACCACACTGCATGTAAGTACATCAGCGATACATTTAAAAAAACTATTCACTACCAGGCCTCATTCTGGCTAGCCTTTCTTCAAAATTAATTGTGTGTTTCGTTTCAGGGTTTTTTTTTTGTTTTATTAGAATTGTGAAGTTGTAAAACATAATCATTTGTTTCTGTAAATCATGTAATTGGGTCTTTATTTCATATTTCAATTTACTGAATTAATGAAAAGTCTGACAATTAGCCAACATTAACTTTGCTGATTCCAGCTCAAATTTTGTCGTAAACGCATCATGTTAATATGACAAAATAATTTGTATAATATGACACTTTGACTTAAACCATTATTTAGTCAAATATCATAAAATACATTAAAGCTACGAATTAAATTTCATCAGTCGCGAAAAGTACTTTTTCTAGGAAGAAGCGAACTTGCATCCCCACAATACCCCTCAAGACCAAACTTGTCTTGAACTTTACAAATGACACCGAGGGGACTGCGATAATTTACAGGACAGTGACAAAGTTGGAACTTGTTTTAAATTTTTATCAACATAAGGAAACTCTCTATGCTCTAATTTGGTTTTTGAAGTCTAGATAAAAATGTGTGTTAAAAATTAAAACAATCTATTTCAAAGTGAAAAGTTTAACAATACCTACATAAATGACTGTTTTTAATGTCGTCAAAATTTTACGACTCGACAACATTCTACAATTCGGGTTTATCTATCAAACAACAGCATGAACAAAGCAATAAAAGTGGATAAAATGCATAGAATCCAGTTGACTAACGGAATTACGGGAGTTACTCGAATTTAGATAAAATCGATTGGCCATAAAAAACTTCCAGACTTTTTATGGACATGCAGTGACGTGTCGAGTGTGGACGATGTTTCATGGCGTTGAGTGCGGGGAAATTCAGTTTTTTCCTATGTCTACGTTTTTGTCTTGATGTTAAATGTATTCTTAAAACGTTTACCCCTTACGTGGAGCTTACCTCTTCAATTAAATTGAAATACGTAAAAGTTAAAAAATTAAACGTTTTAGAAACGGGACAGAGATAGTTTTAAAATTATTTTTCGATCAAGATCACAACTTATGACGCATGCGACTGTTGTCTACATAAGTTTTTGGATTGCATGAAAAAAAATGGCGTGAAATATCTATGTCTGAATACTTAAATATTAAGTAACGCACGTACTAACTCCATAGTGCGTGTTTATTTTGTTACTGAGATTAGTATTTAATTATGTAATGCTGACTTAAGCGGAAGTTAAGTAGTGACGGATAAATGAAGTTCATTATGATGTAGTTCTGAGTAAGTATAAAACAATGGTTAGTGCAACATCTCCGGGGCCTTTCCACAAGTTATATGTATAGTGCAAATAGTCTTGCAGAGCTGAATAAAACATTCGCCCGTGTGACACGACACCTCTTCCTTGTTTTCTAAAATCTGTAGCAGGACAGATACATGTTAGGTAGCCAAAGCCAAGTCCTCGGGTCGAGTGGTGACAAACACCTATGACTCGGGCATTTGTCAACTTCACGGACAAGACACTCCAGCGAGATACAGGGGCCCTCAGGACGGACACACTGCAACATTACAAACAAGCATGTTGAGGATACTCAGTATCATGTGCAAGGGTATGTTTGTGGTGAAACGGTTGGGGAAGCTATTGTTATGCTGGTTTGATTTTTATGGATCGGATCAACTTGAGTTTTCCTATGTTTCTCTGCCCAATGAGTATCATGTTGCGTGAAGTTTGATGTAGATGTAAATAAAAAGACAAAGTAAACTGTGATTGGGAACTCATGCATCAACTACCAGACTGCTTTATACTTCAGAGAAAAAAAAAACAATATAGTTTAAGCTCGCAGCTTCGCTCCGGTTTAATAATAAAAAAATGCTCGGTTTTTCAAAAAAACATTTTTTCTCTTTTATCATAGGTACTTAAAGCAGTCTGCCAATTTCAAGTTTCTCGCTTTAATGGTTTTGATTATGCGTTGTCCATCATTCAATAATTAACTCTACATTTTTATCTATGAAATAAATATGAAAAATTTAAGGTATACCTACAATCAAAAATTAGCCTTAATTCTGATAATGAATAATTAGTCCACAGTTCATGGAAGAAAGCACCAACTCAAAGCTTTCAGTCCATATTTCAAATAAGTGTTCCAGAGAAATTAACAAAAGCAACTGGTTTACAAAACAGCCTCCACCAGAGAATAATCAGAAGAAAACTCAAGACGAAAGGGTCGCCTGATTTGTCAAAGGATTTACTAGCAATATTTTTTCGCCAGACCTTTACAAATTTGTTATGCAAATGCAAAGGCTTACACTTCCTTAATTATTTCACAGGCCTTACCCCAGCTCAACGGGCTTGTAATATTTTACGACATAATTTAAAACACCGTCTCCGCTAAGTTAATTGTGTGATGTCAGCCAGTGGAAAATCATTAGATCAAGTCCTCTTCAACCGAAGTCGACTGGTATTTTGTTGTAAGAATAATAATTATTGGCTATGGTAACACAAAGGTAACACGAAAAAGTTTTACTAAAGGCTCTGACTCCGTATTTAATATGAGGTTATGAGGTTCGGGCTTAAAATCCAAAAAGTATTAACTGTACATGGTTCTCCACACACACCTGCTCAGATCTGTTCTGTTCTCCAGTCCATTATGGTTGCCTGGTAGAGATCGCTCTGTAGCGATAAGGCCGCCTTTTGGTTGTTATATGTGGTGTTCAATAAAGAGTTATTGTATTGTATTGTATCCATTGTGCTTATTTTAAATGTTAGTCATATTTACCTATTTCCTATCTGTAATTGCAAAATACTTATATCTAAAGAAGTTTTTCAGATGCATAAGAACTTCAAACACTTTCGTTTTTATCTCGACGAAGACAAATCAAGCTGAATCTAAGGATTACTCGCACGCATACGAAACATTTTATCGGACAAAAAGTTTCCTTTCAAAGATATCTAAAGCCTCCAATCTTTGTACAAAGAAACTCGGCTTAAACTTTTACTTCCTAAGGCTTTAATAATAGGTCCCTTCCCTTTTTTTCTGCGCAAAATCGTGCCGCTAGACAATTTGACCAAAGTCTGTGTACGAGTCATATTAATCTTGCTGCTTACAGAAAATGTCGACTAAACGTAGCCAATCGTACGCACACATAGTACACCTTTAAAGTTGTTGTTACGGAGAAGTTTGAAGTAGCGTAACATAAGGCATTATCTAATAGTCGTTGAATGTAAAAAAATATTTCTGATGACCAAATTCAGACAGTCAAGTTTTATTTATTTTCTTCTGAACAATGCATTATATATTTTACATAATATATCCAGATACAAAACAAATCACAAAAAGATCGTCGACTTAAGTAATAAAAATAAAAACAGTTTATATCAACTAGCAATGAACATTTCCCGCTTAAAATAAAGTTATAACGACAAAAAAAATGATTTCACATTAACAAAAATAATAAAAGACTGCCAAAACTGAATAAAATTTAATTTTAAAATACTATCTAGTAGGTAACATGAATGCCAATAGACATTATTTAATGGTGCACGTTTTGCTGCCCGATTATAAAAAATCTGGAGATCACTTAGATTCGTTTTACAAAAATAGCTTAGGCTTTAATTGTAACTTCATTCGAGTCCCTTGTGTAACTGACAATGTTTTCGTTCTTTAAAAATCAATGGCATGGTTCAAAGAAGTTCACAGTTTAGTAGCCAAAATACTGAAAAAGCTATAAATGTTGCCAGTACTTCAACACCGTCTGGCGCTTACTTTTGCACCTGAGAAAAGTTTAATCCTTAAGAAAACACAACCTCATCCAGTCCTGGCGTGACTAATACACAATAAACTTTACTGAGTTAAATTAAAAAAAAATACTAAGTTGTTTGTGAGATTGAGTCGCGCCCGGGTGCGCTGGCGGGTCGAGCAAGCGGAGTTGCCCTCTAATAAAAACTTCGCAAAGTGGCCACCGAGTTTTTCTATACTTTTTGTACTAACAATGCCTTTCTTATTTTCTTTTTAACATAAATTACACGATCATTTCCCATGTTCAGCTATCGCGTTCTCTAATTATAAGAGAAAAGTTTTTCCGCGAAATCTTTGTTTATTAAAAGGAGTTTTTATGAGCTGTATTTTACGAGCTTTTATGAGAGTAATTTAGTAACACTTATTAATCTTAGTCTTCTTTGGTGTTGCAGTTCACTTTTTCTGCGGTTTAGTTTTGTTTCTTAGCATTCGCATACAATCACAGCATAATATTCAAAGGGTCGATGATATTTATAAGAGTAGGTAGGTTCATTCTAGAGTAACCAGCTAAAATCAGCTAAAATCTTTAAAAATTCCGTCAACGTAATTGAAAGTTACTCTATCACTTTGAATATTAGTTACAGAAAGTTTTTAATGAAACCAGGCTGAACCGAAAAATACTTCAAACCTCAAACACGCAAAGCTGCAGAACTACGAGACCGGAATAATGTTTGGGACAGAAAAAGTTTTACGCTTTGAACCCTAGCGGGGGTAAGTGTTTTGCATTTCGACCCACGTAGCCTGCATACCAATGCGTAAAAGGATTGATGTTTGCACGAAGTTTCACAAAAAATATCTGACGGCAACTATGTATTTAGCATTTAGCCTGCAGCGAGTGTTCGGTACTACGGGAATAGACTCACAGCCATTGTGAGGTTTTATTTGACCTCGACGCAGGAATAAGTAACCCTAGTTTCGTCACAATACAGGCGTAGGAAGGCGAATAGTCCAAAGCGCCATAAGTAACCAGCGTATTTTACCTTTCCGTTGTTGTATCGTATCGAAACGATGTGTATAGCTCTTGTTCGTATTTGTATTTTATGCTATCGGTGACGTAAGGTCGGGGATTCTTATTGCTTCATCTTCTCAAACTTTTTTGCGATACTTTACACGCATGAACAATAGGTACTACATTGCTCATTGGATATAATGGTAGCTTAACACAAAAAATCTGACGTAAATTATCATTCATTAATTTAATGCTACACTCGTCTATATATTTCTTCATAGAAAAACAACAAAGAATTGTATAAAGTTTTAAAATAGAAGCGTCAAAAAGTATAATTAAGTTAACCGGCAGCGGCAAACATTGCTAATTTAGCTGCCGCCGCTCAGGTAATGGCCCAAAGCAATAACGACACGAACTTGGCTTTCTAATATTATACGTTACCTTCATTGTTGCTAAGAGAAAAGTTTTCTTTTATAAAAGTATCAAAAATAGGCTAGCATCGCTGGGATTATTTCGCGAAGGTAATTACAATGTCAGCGTCACGTGGAACAAAATATTATTATAACATAGTAAGGGCTCCAATTTAAAGCGTCATATCATCATCATCATCTTCAGCCCATCATATCCACCTTCACTTTCTGGGCACAAGCATCTTCTCAGAATGAAAGGGATTGGGCAATAGTTCTCACAAAGGGATAAAATTGCTTCACTGGTGTGTGCAACTGTGTAGATTTCACCGATAAGCTCATGATAAATTTCGATGTCGCACTGCGAAACAAATATTTAAAAATGGAAACAAGAAGAGTTGCCATTTTTAAATATTTGTAACTAGGATTCGTAATAGAAAAAAAAATACGGAATTTCTCTTAAAGTTAATTTAGTGGTACACTTAAACGTAATTAAATTAAACTTGGCCTACTTTCCAAGGTTTAAACAGATTTAGATTTGAGTTTTTACCAAAATTGCTACGCCATACCCAAACAGAAAATTATCTGCATTCATAAATACATGTTTCTGAATAAGTTACGCATCTGATGATACCCTCGTCTGCACGAAAATATTTTCCTCCAATATAGTCATATTCGATATCATGCGAGCTAATTGGGCCCCCAGGCAGCGACGTTGTATTCAAATAGGGCTTACTATTAATATCGTTAATTATTAAAATACGTCGAACACAACAATTATAAATATGATAATTGGGTTTCCATCGAGTACCTACACTTATCATACTTTATTATTATGTCTAAGATGTTGTTGTTTGGGTTTATAGAGAATGTTCTCAAGATATTCTTCCATGGCTGGTATGGGAACAAAGAAAAAACATAGCATTATATATGGACCAATTACTTTATGAAAATACCTTCAAATACTTTCGCTGAATCACTATGTACCTAATAAAGTTTACGCTACAAATATTTTGTATCATTTCAAGTCTTTAAATCTATTGCTTTATTAGAATTTAACGGGAAGTCAAAGTCCATCGGTTTGTTATGGCTATGGACCTATTATATTTTTAAACATAACTACAACACTATTACATAAATCGCATCTTTATCTCTTAGGGGGTAGACAAAGCCCAAGGTAACACGACTCAAAGGCCACGTTTAGCATGACATAATAATACGAGAAAAAGGCTAGTTCCATAAGAACCCGCACTAATTTCATGATCCAAGGCCAGCAATTCATATCGTCGGGCAACCATTTTGTTTTTCAAGTAATATTAAAATGTTTTGAAGGAACCTCGAATCCTCAAATCAGAATGAAATCAGAAGGAAGGGCTCGTTAAGTTTCTACACAGACAGGTTTCACTTAAAACAAAACGTTTTATACTCTTTGAAAGCCTGTGAAATAGTTAGAGCCATTTTGGAGATGTCAAAAGCTGCACAAATAAAATTATTACCCGATTATATACTAAACATGATACCGATTTGTGTTTAAACTAGATTTAAAATTATAACCCCTATGACTGTAGTCGGATGAACAGACTTTAAAAACTGAACCTTATTAAACCTTAAAAAATGATTTCTGTTGTTGCCTTTTGGGTATGAAAATCTAAAAATCACTGTCTGAAAAAAAAACATAGTAGGTATCAACTTCGTTAAATAATTTCAACTTTTCTTAAATTTAAATAATGGATAAAAATTAAATAATGCTGCTTTTGCTTCAAGGGTAACTTTTGTATCCATTAAACCTTTTATTGCTAAGTGATTCATGAAAGTCAATAACTGTAAACCAATTTACCATACGAGCGTGGTTCATTTAAGTGCTTTTACTGGATTAATGTATTTTGAATTACCTCTTTTTTTGCTTTTGGTAATTGGATAAAAATATCGTATCTACTCAACGCACTAGGGTAAAACACACCAATAAATGAAGTGTAGCTGTTGAACTTGCTTTGCGATGTAAACCGCCTAAAATATTCTCATTTTCACCCTATACTCAACTAGCACATGCAGACGCGTTCAATCCTTACAAGGATATAAGCGGTGTTTATTTGTAAGCATGCATAAATGACAAGCAATGAATAGCAGTGTAGCTATAATGTTCATATTTCATTATTAATTAATATTTTTTTACCAACCAAACATTCTTCCCTAAACCATGAGCGCTCAAATTCGCGCTTCACGATGGACGACACGGTACGGTAAAAATGCACACATACCTACAACGCATATGCACCAGTGGAAAAAGCAGCCTATTTTGTAACTTTCGGCTGTAAAACAGCGGTATAAAGAGTTCAAAAAGTAGTTCAATATGTTATCTACTTCCCACTGCAAAGGACTCGTCTCCCTCGCGAGCCCAGTCCTGATTAGGAGCTTTACACACACCATCAAAATGCTCCATAGGTGAGTGCCTCATAATAAAAAAATACTAGCACCGAAAAACTCATGGTAAATTTCAAATATAAAGCTCGGTCATAAATTCTAAAAAAATCTAAAATTTGAGTCCTGTTAAGCCCATCATTTGCATGAGTTGCCAAAGGCTTCAAGGTTACCTAACGCTTTAAATAAATATAATAATGTCAGTTTTACGTAAATTGTTATGATATGGAACAGTCGTGTTCGACTAGTCTTGGCTTACTAACGGGCTAGGCTGAGAAACACAGTAACAACCTAAAACACGGGTTAAATGGATTGAATTCTCCGGTTTATAACCGCAATTCTGGATTCAAAATTAAGTCACCTCCTTGGTGCCGTACACTTTAAAAAACGACTAATGTATAGAAACAATTCTCAGTGTAGTGCTCAACCAATCTAACCCAACCATTTGTTGATGTCCTCTGGAATAATTTTAGGACACATTGTCTTACTATTTGTATTACAACAACTGCAACGTGAAAAATTACAACTGTACGATCTAGACTAAGCTTAAGCTATCAGGTAACCAATCGTAATTATCTCTAAGTGTATTTGACATAAAACTCCTTTTTTCATACATTTTCCTCAAAACAGTGGAAGCCTGTTGCCCACCTCTTTATTCGATCCTCAGCAGACCAGGGAAAAGTAAAAGGGAAGATTTATCGTAGTTTTTACAATTTTACGGTCAACGACTTCGGTAGCAACGCCAGGGGACGCATTACAGGAGATATCACAGATTTACTTGAAGCCCAATGCTTTCTCTAGAGGGAAATCTTAAAATGGAACCTTCATGGCCGACTCGCATTAAGACAGACGGATTTAGGTCCCTTTAAGAAGTTGGATTTATGAATGCTTTTACTTTTCCGGGAATTAGTAATTATTTGCCGATCGTTTGTAGGGCTTGGCCGATGTAATTAAGATAAAGTTGAAATTGTTGAATTAAATTTTATTACAGTAAGATATTTTTTATTAAAATAAGTAGACCGTTCGTAGACAATCGTTGTATGGTAAGAGTTTAATATATTGAGATTCGATCAAATATTGCTCTGATCTCTCGAAGATATTGATCACTATTTTATTTTACTTTCTTTCAGAGCATCTAGTTTAACTCGTGGATATAATAAAGATCTCGAACGCGTTCGCGATAGCTAACAGTTCTCATACTCATCTTTGACACTTACGCCAAACCTCAAACTTATTCAATCATTCGTCAAATATTCTTTATTGAATACCACAAATAAGTACAATGACATTACGAAAATAAAAACCAAGGTACTTAGACAATAATAGGTAGTTTTATCGCTTAAAAGCAACCATTTATGTAGATACAAAAATCAATTTAAACCATTTAAAGTAATATCACTATTCACTACGCAGACCTAGTTGCGTATCTCTATAATAAGATTCCAATCCTTTGGAACTTTAACAATACGCTAATGTTTATAGTTTAGTATTTTACTCAATGGAAAAGGAAACTTTAATTGTAATGATTACTACCAGCTTTTCTTATAAAGTATTACTTCTAACACCAAAAGTTGGTGTTTTGAAGAGAAACAGCAAATCATCTCTGAAAATCAATAATGGGTACATTTTACCCCTCTAACCTTCGTCTTACGTGTTCGGATATAATGTGAGTATAGATACAGATATAACGACCGCCTTGCACACAAACTGATATAGATTTTCAGCCCATGAACCTTTTATAGATGACATGACAGGATAGACAACAGTGTCTCCAAGATAATCTCAATCTAATGAAAGAGTGAAAATGTAGTATGAGGTACGCAAATTATGTAGGCAGCTAAGAGAATGCCCGGTAATCTGACAAGTTCAAACAAGCACCTTTATAAATTTATTTTATGTTACAGAATCAACATTTTTATTGATTTTTTTAATTTGGTTCAAAGCAATATCCGCCAATAACGTTTACCTTGGTCAATCAATTAATTAAACAACTTGTAACAGGCATTGATGCATCTAGAGTAAAAGAAAAGTAAAGCCGAAGAGTCCTTTACTTATAGCATGAATGAAGCTGGAGTAATCTGGAGTAAGTAGGTATAATGTTCCGTGATTGCCTATCCTTATGCAAGATATGTTATATCTATGGTCCCACTCACAGAGCCTTTACCAAGCCGATCCCTAGAAATACTTCAAAACAAAGAAAAGGACCGATAAGAAGATTACAGCGCTCGCACTGAGTTAGAGAATATAAAGACTTAAAATAAAATACAATGTTACTAAGAGTTTAGATTCCCTTCAAACGAATTGTGGTCTCGAAGGAGAAATAAATTATTAACATCATAAATGTCAAAGGCTCACTTTGTTTCGACATGAAACAGGCGTAGGTAAATATATCAAAGCTAAACTTTTCAATCAGAGTTTGGTTATGATTAGAAATGTAACCTTAGGTCATCTTAAGTTAATATTTGGAAATAAATGTATCATTCAGCTCTAACTTACTCATAAATTTCTAATAGCCCAATAGTAAGTAGACCAAATATTTCGATAGTTTTTAACCGGCTTCAAAAAAAAGGAAGGTTTTCTATTCGACCTTTAGGTTTGTATGTGCACAATATTTTAAAAACTATCATCTTATTTGGTTTAGATGCGGTTTTTGAGTGAAGTTTAGATTCGATTGCATATTTTTTGTTAAAATGTGACTTTGTCAGTATTTTAGACGCACATGAGATTAATCTTGCTATTGATCTTGGTCCTAGGTACGAGTACGAGAATGAGCTGCTTATTGTGGCTGAATATTGCAAGCACGTCAACATTGTTTTCAATATAAAAAACGAAACGTTTGAGCTCGTCAAAAATAATTTCGTTTTCCATAAGGGAACAACGATGGGGAAGGCCCCTTGCTCGTTATTCCGACTACGCGCGACGTAACATCTTTTCACAGGCTAAATATGTATTAAATTGCCATTCAAATTCACTATCACGACAATAACATGTTGCTTTTACGATAGAAAACATTGAAACAATATTCGAAGAGCTCTCCTCATAACAATCAATTCTCAACTCCAATTTTATTAATGGCTTTATTCATTGAAATTGTGTTTAGTTTCTCTCAAATGACTGGGTAATGAGTTTAGGGCGTGCTGATTTCCATTTTCAAGATGAATATTTATTTGGGGTTTTATTACTGTTACGGTGGCTGCTTCAGAAGTTTATACGAAAGCTTTACGCTACTGAAGATAGAGCTTAGAGCTGTTAACATAATTTTGCAGCTCATTGTGGCAACTAAAGCGACAGCATTAGTCGGGTGATTAAGACTTGCTTTGTACTTGAAAAGGGCGAGTCACTCCAGAGTCCGTTGACCTATTTGTGTGACCTGGCACTTGCAGTATTGTGGCGTAATGTATCAAAACTATCAACTATAATATTACAATTAAAAATAAAGCAAGCATTGCAAATTATATTTTAATAAATGTAACGTTTCTAAGGAACCCAATTTTATTTTAATATCTACTTGACAGAAGAGAATCTTTTATATAAAGTAGTTTTTATCCGTTAAACAGTTGGTTAAGGTTGGTTTTAGATGGGGTCATAGACATAAGACCGTATAGGATGTACGCCCTCTCTCTGTGGCAACTATGTTAAGGAACTACATTCATTACACGACCACCACTCCATTAAAATTAAGTAGATTTTTACAGGAAAACATTTGTGCTCAAAATTGCACTTTTCAACTTCGTTAAAAAAATTAAAACCCGCTGTTACTCCTCTCAAGCGGAAATTTTGTTCTGAAACCATAAACTTGTTTCGTCAGGAATATGTTTTGGGCATTCTTTGTTTGAGCCAAGATCATTACTTATCGTTTATTTTTTGAATGCCGCTTATACTATTTATAACGCTAGCGCCAAAGTATTTTTTGTTTGATTAATTTTCATTATTAGAGCATACATAATAAGATTGGTAGGCGTTACTTTGTCTAAAAAAAATATGATAAAAAAAGACAAATTCAAAGTCTTTCTTCAAAGTTATCCTCAAATCATTAGAAATATGCACAATCTAAAACAAGATCAATTCTGAGACGTAGTCGTAGGAAAATGGGACGTTATTTACACCTGAGTTGGTTTCTAGGCCATTTAACTAAAGATAATCGGAGTGCTGGAAGACGCTTTAGGCTGGTATGGAAGACAAAGCCAGCGAATTGCATCAGATAATACATTAGATTGATTCAATATAATGCACTAATTTTAATGTTACCTTAGCGGTAGTTGGTTTCATTCTACATTATGTCATCGTCATCATGTCAGCCGAAAGACGTCCACGGCTGGACATAGGCCTCCTCCAAGATTTCACTCGGACTGGTCGTGTGCCTTCCGCATCCACCGCGATCCCGCGATTCTGATCAGGTCGTTGCTGTATTATCTTGATGGAGGCCTACTAACAGCTCATTATGTATAGATAGGGGAGACCGAGGAGAGTTGAGACAAAGGTGAGTTGATACAAAGCCGATTCCTCTGAACTTTGACAGTTTATCGGGCTAGTAACTTCGCTAATTCGTTGCTCTTTCTACACTTCACAGTTTGTGTGATGTTGTGACCTCGCTAACTGTCATAGGTGCAGAGAAATCGGCGTTGTATCAACTCACCTCTGTGTCATCTCTCCTCGGTCTCCCCTACCAAATTTCAAGTTAATCCGAATAAATAAATAATCATCATCATCATCATCATCTCAGCCATTACAAGTTCACTGCTGGACTTAGGCCTCTCCTTTAGATCTCCAATAAGACCGGTTGGAAGCGGCTTGCATCCAGCGCGATCCTCCGATCTTAATGAGGTCATCGGTCCACCTTCCGGGTGGACGGCCCACGCTGCGCTTGCCGGTAAATAAATAATAATAAATAAATAATTAATATTTTGGGACAAATTACACCAATTGACCCAGCCCCAAACTAAGCAAAGCTTGTACTATGGGCACCAGGCAACGGATAAACATACTTATATAAGGTAGATAAATACACACTTAAATACATACAACATCCATGACTCGGGCACAAACATTCGTATTCATCGTACAACTGTCTGCCCCTACCGGGATTCGAACCCGGGACCTCTAGCTTCATAGTCAGGGGTACTAACCACTAGGCTATCCGGTCGTCGACTACTAGACACAGATTCATTTTCACTTGCAAGACATGACCCGCACATACCTACATCCATTGCAAGTTAAATAAAACTAGTAAAAAGGCAGGGTATACAATGGGTACGAGTAGTAGGATCTAATCCAACATTGCTACAACATCAGCCAACATATTAGCCTTGTTTGTTAGTTCGGCAACTTTTAGAGAAAACACAATAAATCCTGCACATAATAGTGTTAATAAACGGGCACGCCCGGGCTCCGACCTAGCCCTTTCATCTGGCTTCGGCTGTAAATCTAACAGGGACGAGTGGCACAGGGCTGCCAAAAATAAAATAATAAATTTATTAGGCACTAGCTGCTGCCCACGACTTCACCTATGACACTCGCAAATAATGTGGCTATCTTATATATTATACTAGCGACCCGCCACGGCTTCGCACGGTATATTGTGCATGTAGTATACATATAAACCTTCCTCTTGAATCATCCTACCTATTAAAAAAACCGCATCAAAATCCGTTGTGTAGTATTGAAGATATAAGCATGCATAGGGACAAAGGGACAAAGAAAGCGGCTTTATTTTATACTATGTAGTGATGATAGTGATAGTGATGATGAAGTGTGATTGGTAAAAGAATTTTTAAAATCGCCTCAGTACATCCAGACCTTACAACGGCACAAACTTTATCTCTTTATAATGTTAATATAGCTTAGGCAATGTAATCGTTCCTCCCAGTAGTCTTTTGGGATAAGTTAGGGTATTGCTATTCATACTCGTCATTAAAATATTATTTCTCGTAATAGAATAAAAACTAAGCACCAAAATTTTCTATTTAGGAATTATTGCGAGATAAACAAGCGATTACTTTTTTCTCAGTGTTTGTCAATTTGTATATTTTGTCTTGTGTTTATTTTGCACCATAAAAAGTTTACTTACTTACTTATCCATGAAGATGGTATAAAGACATACAAAACTGGCGTTTTCATACACTTTTCACATGGGTTTTCGTGCTCAATGCTGGTAGATTAACAAAGTAAAACTAGGAACAGTACTGTTTTATATTCTTTTAAACGGATTATTTGACAACCCTGCCCGCTAATGGCATTACCCGCGCGATACAAACCCGGTAGCACTTGAGTCTTTAAGGTACGATACCTCTACAGAGACTTTGTACACTCAGTTAACTGAAATAAAAATAATAGTATGACAGGACTATTTTGCGTCTTAGCCCAGTGATTCTATCTATCTACAGCCATTGTCCGTTCACTGCTGGACGTAGGCCTTCTTTATATTGCGCCAGCTTTCGCGATCCTGGGCTTCCCTCATCCAGACACTGCCATTGGTCCTCCTAAGGTCATCCGTTCAACGCGTCGCAGGGCGTCCCACACTACGCTTTCCCAAACGTGGTCTCCAGTGGTTTGCCTCTGTGAAATCTACAATCCAAGCCCTATCATTCTGTGAGGTACCTAGCCTGCGCCCAGCAGTGGAACGTACATAGGAGAAGCTGGAGATGATAACGACTATTTTCTGCATAATCTATAAAATAAAGTCGCTTTCTCTGTCCCTGTGTCCCTATGTCCCTATGTATGATTTGATGCGGTTTTTTTAAATAGATAGTGTGATTCAAGAGGAAGGTTTATATGTATAATACATGCATAATATACCGTGCGAAGCCGGGGCGGGTCGCTAGTAACATATATTATCGATGCAAAATGCCGATCGATGTCCATACTGATAAGATTCCAGAAAAAGAAACAGCAAGAGAAGCGTCCTGAAGTCAGTTGTATTGTAACCAAAAGATTCAGAGATCCCAGATAAATATTCTATCCCTATGAATTTTACATGACTAAGCGTCTACCTATTTATTTTACACGATGATCGCAGCGATACAGCGATCACACAGTAATGATAAAAAAAAACAATTTTAGACCATGTCTTTTTAATATTTCATTGTCTATAATTTTACCATCTTAATTAAAAGTTGATTTATTAAAATTGATGAATATTGTGACTCCGGGACAAATGTGTGTGATCAACTTCGGTGGCCAGGTGATTTTAGTTCATGGATATTTTCTTCCACTCTGGTCTGGGAGCAAAGAAAAAACATAAAATGTACCAGTAGCTTCTCTTCCCGTGCAGATGGTAAAAGCCCATCGAGGGATTGTGCGAAAATCTTAGGAATCATGTTATACAGGCGATGTGGCTAGCAACCCATCACTGTTTTGACTCCCCTTTCCATCCATACTCCCACAATCATGCTGAACGTGGTCTTTAGGTCTTGTTACCTTAGCCTCTGTCTACCCCGTAAGGGATAAAGACGTGATTTATGTATGTATGTATGTATGCATATTTTCTTCGATTTTGGTAACGCAAAAAATACGGCGGTTGCCCTGCTTACCAATTAACCAATTAATAGTTTTACACCGACCTACACAGGCTTCTTAAATCAAGGAAAGTAACAAATCCCGGTAGACGTACACTTATTGCTGGGGTATTTATATGATCTGAGTTAATCATACTTAAGAGGTCGGCGTTGTTATAAACGGCGAAGACAATTCCAATTTTGGTGGTCACTAAATTAATAAGTATAAGATACCCAAAGACCAGCCAACACCGTAACTCATTAGTTATTTGTACCTAATACTGTACTAGGACCAAATTTTCACTAGATAAGTGCATATACGTAAAGGTATTTTTCTTCACTGTCAAAGGAATAAAACCATTTTAAATACCTTGTAATATTCTGTATACCTTTTTTTCTGTTTTGGCTGTTATATGTGGTGTTCAATAAAGAGTTATTGTATTGTATTGTATATATTTAAGCAAAGATGTGGTCTTAAATAGAGCACGCTTGCTTAGGAAACTCCCATTCACCCTTGATTTGAAGATGACCAGGTTGAAGGATTTAGGAAACACATGCAGGGTAATCTTCACAAATCGGCTACTCGTACAGTGACAAGTATAACCTTACTTCTTAAGCAGAAATTGTATGAGACTAGCTGTTGCCCACGACTTTGTCTGCGGAGAATACGTTTATCGCGCGCCTGAGGGAACTATACAATTTTCTGATAATATGTAAACTATCGTATTATTTATTTTGGACTTGTAATATGATGTATACAAAATTTTAAGTAATTAAGGCGTGAAAGCGGAACAAACAAACTTACTTTCGCTTTGATAATATACTAGCTTCTGCCCGCGACTTCGTCTGCGTAGAATTATACATATGAACCCTCCTCTTGAATCATTGTATCTATTAAAAAAACCGCATCAAAATCCGTTGCGTAGTTTTAAAGATCTAAGCATACATAGGGACAAACAGACAGCGGAAATATTGTATGCTCTTAGGCAAAACATAGCGTTAGATTAGATATATCTTGACCATCACTGTAACCAGTTTCACCTATGTTTGCAAATAAATCACTTTGACTTTGACTTTGAAAGCGACCTTGTTTTATACTATGTAATGATAATGATAGTGAGGATTCAAAAATCGTACACTATAAAAACTTTGTAAATCATAGCTGTGTCGAATAAAACTAAGACTGCGTCCCGTTTTTAATCAGTTTACATACATCCCAGTAATACCTGCACGGATCCCGCAGATTCACAAAGCAAAGGGATTCATTCCCGCGACACATCGTGCCTTTGAGCGGTGCAAATGTTGCAATCGCATACAAAAAACACGAAACCTTTTGCATCCGAATGGAATCCGGGAAAAAAAACATTAACGAACCCGCGCTACATTTTTACTCATACTTTAGAAGATTTTGTAGAATTTTGAATAAAGTAATGCGTGTTTTAATATGTATGAAAATACTTACGTACCTACCTAGTTTATATTTTATTGTACAGATTTATCTTAAGAAAGAATATTTAATCATTTTACATATTGATTTTTATCCTACGATTTACAAGAATCGTTTTTTGTCGGCGACAAACGCTATGAAATTTTGCTTGTGAATTTTTTGCTCTTAGAAATATTTCAAGCTGTTAAATTGATATAAAATATACTTATAACCTAGCAATTATTATTGGCTTATTTTTATGATCAACAAACTACATCACTGCATATATGCATAATAACGTTCATGTTGCATGGGTTTAAGATCTTGCAAACACGATTGACACACATAGTTTAAATTAGCCTGCTTGAATGGATAGAATATAGTATGTATGTATATTATTTACTTATATTAATTTAGATATTCTTTTATTTATTTATTTATTTATTTATTTAGATATGATGAAAATTATTACTGCCTAGATTCTTGCAACTGTTTCTGTACGGGTTGTAGTTTATGCCGGAATACTTGTCTTGGAAAAAAATTACGAGACTTCTACTACGAAATTTTTAATATCCTTTGCAAGACAGGAACTCATGATCTCAGAAGGATGTAGTTTAATATTTTACAAGCACTTTGAACCAAATTAGATTTTTCGTACCTGAATATAAAACAGTCTAGAACATTTTGAGCGTGCATTTCTTGGTCATATATTATTAATTTAATTAAAACAATTTTTGTGTGCTGGTCAGTTGGTGTATAAAAATTATATAAATGCCTCTATCGATGTAATTACTTGGAAGGAATAGACTTAGAAAAGTTGCAAAATTTTGTAATTTTTCATTTTAGATTTAAAAAAATATTTTATATTAAATAGAACGAAGAAATAAAAAAAAGGTTCTTTTGCCTTAAACTGAAAAAAATAGCATTTTTTTTGAAGTCGGTTATAATTTACCCAAAAGCTAAAAGACTAGTTTACGGCTTATATTTATTTTGTTCCACTACTATGTAAAGGCCATTTGAGCTATTCCAGCTCCTGCCAGCCGTTGGGGATAGTTGAAACATTTGATTCCTGACCCATCATAGATAGAACGTTCTCACAGTAAACGTCACTTGATTTTCTTTGACAATCCAATTTAACGTCACTGTGTCATTTACTGTCAGCTTTTCACAGTGTTTCGGGAATCAATTAGTTCGATGGTTCATACATAATTCAAATGTTATTTTTTTCAATTTGTAAGTTGCGTTTGACGAATTACTAAGAGTACAAGACTGGCTGCATCCAATCACCCAAAGCATTAATTAAGATCAAGTGAGACGTGAACGTTTGTACGTGAGGCACGGCGGCTTATCCGGCCCTGAACAAGCCCGGGCCGCGTCTAATCGAGGATACACGGTTATTCCATTTGCATGCCCTGTTACAATTTACGTATCCTGGGCTTCGTTTAACTATTGATCGTTTTAAAAATAAATTTGTGGGCTTTGTTGTCTAGAGTCTAGAGTCATATTGGGTTTCAGAAAGGGGTATGTGCGACAGGATTTATTTCGTAGCTCTTGAGAGGCCTGTTTCATCATTGTTAGCTGAGCCTTTCAATTTTAACTATTTAGAAATATGGTTGTTAATTTGATGGTTTTTTTCTTTACCATAATAATGCTCGTTAATCTCTAGCCAATTGGATTATTTCGTGACATGAGCAATGTTCAGCACAGCTGACACGAGAGCGCGCGAGAGCTGTGACGCGCAGAGATAAACTTATACCTGCCTCTTTCTAGAACAAACAGTAAGAAAAAGATGGAAAATCTATCACGCGCGCTTTTGTGCTAGTCGTGCTGTTGTGTTAAATAAACAATGAAGCCTTTACTTTTTCCTTTTATTCGGAGTTGAGTCACTATTACACCGTCGTCGCAATAAACGGGTCAGTGAAATTTCTAACATAACTATGTACCTATACTACGACCGCATGGGAATAATAAAACTAAAATCGAAATAACTTACATTTCACAACATAAATGACCCATGTCTCGGTATCTCCGGAACGTCCTACCTGAATTTATTTCTAATACGTTTAATTTTATCGAAAGATATTGGATCACGTTTGCATGCATGACCGATAGCGCGTTCGCTAGGGGATCGGACGCTTCAAAGATTATGACTACGCTGTCGGAATAAAAGGACAATACGGATAAACAACAGCTAATATTTAGATAAGGGTCCTCATTCGCAAACCCCCATATGACCAACAAAGTTAGGGCCCAACAGATAAGGGTAGCCGTAAAACAAACGCGTGCCTTCTTTGTCCTTAAACATCAAAATGACGGGATGGATCTCGGTTGCGGGCGTGAGCCGTTTGTAAAATTTGATTTAATTTAGTTTCTAGAATTTAAAATTTACCATGTCACCACGAAAACATAGCCAATCTTTATAAATGTGCTATTAACAAAGTTAATATTTACGCGAAAACAAGAAAATATCGTTTCTACCGATGAAAAAAATTATTCAAATTGAGAGTCGAGTAACAATCCCAATGCTCGTGCTCTGAAAACGAACGATTTAGAACTGAGGAAGTAAGTAAGTAAGTAAGTAAATGCTTTATTGTACAAATATAGAGAAGTAGAGACAAATCACAAAAAAAAAGACCTTAAATATATGCACAAAGGCGAACTTATCCCTATAAGGGATCTCTACCAGTTAACCTTTGAGTAAATGAGAGGAGCATTAAGCGAGAGACCGACAAAGAGTGAGTTTAAAATATCCATATAGTGAAAGCCACAATAGAGCGTACATCTCAAAATACAACAAACAATTCATAAATAAACTACTAACTATCATTAAACTCGTGCACACATACACACTAATGTATACCTACAATACACATACAATATTTAAGGAGAAGGTGTGAGCCACATCTTCTTCAAGCCCTCCTTGAATGACGCCACAGAGGTAGATTGCCTGATGGAGGTCGGTAACCGATTCCACAGCTTAGCAGAGTGAACTGTGAAGGATTTAGAGTAAGTTTTGGAGGATGAAAAAGGACAGGCTAAAAGGATATTAGTATCAGATCGTAGCCGATGCTGGCTACCGGCAGCCAAGTAGCTAAATCGCTCGAAAAGATACATAGGAGCAGAAGGATTGAAAAGAATGTTGAAGAGCAATGACAGAATGTGGATGTTCCTACGATCTCTGATAGGCAACCACTCAAGCTGCGTGCGGAAGTGAGACACGTGGTCGTACTTCCGGAGTCCAAAAATGTAACGAATACATACATTTTGAAGACGATCAAGCCTGTCAAGTAGCCCCTCAGTGAGATCCAGATAGGCAATATCGCCGCAATCAAGCAGTGGGAGCAAAAGGGATTGAGCTAGTGTAATTTTTGTTTGGATAGGCAGGAAGTTCTGCAAACGCCTGAGCGAGTGAAACGAGGCAAAAAGTTTCCGACTAACCTCGGAAACTTGTGCCCTCCAGGAGAGCGTCTGGTCCATGATGATCCCCAGATTTCTGACGGTAGGTGAGAAAGGAATAACTGTACCATCAAAATACAAGTTCGGAACTACCAGGTCAGCCATCCGAGAAATAAAATATGGACTACCAATAACGATTGCCTGCGTCTTCCTGGCATTTACCATGAGACCAAACGGCATTTACCATGGAAGTAATTCAAACGATAGCAAAGAAATTTCTTAGAATTGTTATGAGTTATAAATATGTGTACGACAGTCGTTCAAAGATTGGGCACGTATTTAAATTAAACTTATCCCTGTCATTTAAGAATAAATCCAAATCGCTATCTAAAATTAATGTAGCAGTAACACACATTCCAGAATTAACTTTACATAATTCAATAGCATCGCCCCAAAACGCACATAACATTAAAGGTAACGAAAAATTTGAACAAAAGGTGACAATTTACATATTTAAATTGACGTGCCATAAATACACAATTTTGAGCGAGCAATTATACGCAGCCTTTTAGACCTCTCGACTCTTTTATGCTCCCTCCAACAGGCGAAGACATAGTTTTAATTGGAGTCGTTTCGAAGCACGCGAAGAGTCTTTTAATTAAAATTTCAACTTTTAATATTTAAAAAAGAGCACGGTGTCTCGGGATTCACCGCTATTGCTGTAACTTCCCCCTAGAATATTTTCTTGCATTAACCTCTCAAGAGTTTGCATAAAAAGGCTGATTTATTTACTTTTCCGCATTTAATCCTATTAAGAGCTTGACATAGAAATATTGCAGTTTGATCTTTGCGCTTTTGAGAAACTAAACGTTGTTATTTATGACTGAAATTTATTTGCGATACGGGAATTGTTTCAGGTTAAAATAACATAGCTGTAGATTTAAAAATATATCGGATTTAAAACAAATATTGAAATTAAAAATAGGATTGGCTGAACGAGTTTTATATCGACCGAAAATAAAACGCATGAAATGTAATTTTAGACAGACGGATTGTTTTCAGCTTTTCACAATTCAGTTACAAATCAATTTGAATACGTGCTCGTTTCTGTGTTTCGTGGGTAGCAAGTTTAAACAAGTTCGTGATTTATCGACGTAGTAGAACTATCTGAGTATTTAGTGTGCGGTTTAAACGTCACTCTTATCAGGAAAACTTCGCTACTTTACTAACTTTCGTCTCGAGGCATTAGGCGGTAGGTTGCGTGAACAGAATTCCGAACTAACTAAATATTTTGACACGTCTCATAAATCCTGAGGTGTTTTCATTTATGACTACTCGGAATTTTACTTTAAGACCTACGGATGGTAATAAAACGGAGGTATGTAAATTAAGCTGAATAAATTTCGGGTGATGCGCAAGTTTGTGGTTATTATCTTATGTTTCATAAAATAATTCAGTTTTAGAACTATTTGAATACTTTCAGACTTGGTCTGCATTACCAGGAGACTTTGAATGCATATTTCTTAGCATATTTTAGAGATATGACTGTGACATTTGAAAATAAACTTTGCATATTTGAAGACCAAGTCAGTTTACCTGATATTATTTAAAATTATTTTTACCTGCGTGGTACACACGAACTCTCGTCTTAAGTATGTAGTAAGTTGTATGGAATTTGATTACTTTACATCTGTACAGACGACGTAAGTGCCGTGGCAAAAATATTTAGAAAAATGAATCTTCCCGCGCAAATGGTAGAAGCCCATCGAGGGAGTGGGCGAAAATCATGGGAATCATGTTATAGGCAATGCGGCTAGCGACCCATCACTATTTTGACTCCACTTTCCACCTCTACGCCCTCAGTGTCATGCTAAACGTGGCCTAGGTCTTGTTACCTGGACTACCCCGTAAGGGATAAAGACGTGATCTGTGTATGTACGTATATGTGTATCTAAAATAAAAAACACAGATACTAACGTTATTTCTAGATTGACGACTGATTCGAGACTGATAAAAAAAAGAGAACAAATATGTACTATTTAATTATGTTGGCTGCCCTGCACTAGTTACAGAGACACATCGGAGCGGTAGAGATAGAGTGATAGAGTTGCGTTTTATGATTTAGCTAATACTTGAGATTTCATCCACGGAGCAGTTTTTTTTTAATATTTTTTGTTAATCTTGTTCAGACAAATACAAACATAACAAAAGATTCGGCCAATATGACCAATCCACTCTTAAATGATGAATATTTACGTGGGACAATCGATTTCTATTTTTAAAGATTTGATCGAAACATTTCAAAGACGGCCCGGCATTGCTTCAACGAAAGGCAGCAAAATTAAATGTGTCATTTTATAAGCTTCATTAATTGCAAAATTATTTGGAAGGTGAGCTTCATAACTGAACCATCTGAGTTTAATTAAGTACGCTATATAAACACGTTTGGAACCGAATCTAAAGAGAACCTTAGCGCCTTTATAACGTAGTGACAAAGTGAGTTCCCCCTCTTTGAAGCTGTGAAATGAAGCTCATGAATTAAGGCGTTTTTCAAGGGAAATGTAAATGTTTTGCCGAAGGTACCAGTGCCAGGTATAATTTAATTTCATTTGGGGAAGGGGGGTTGATTATAAATTTATGTGAGGGCTGACGTCAACCGCGACCCTACTTGTTATTCGCTGAGCGAGCTATTTTATCGACTAGTCTCTGATGAGGTGGGTGACATGTATCCGATTAACATTTTCGGCATGAAGTCGAAAGCTGCACAAAACTGTTTTCAATTTTATAAATCTTGACTTCCTCATTCATACCAAACAATTTCACCGGAGGTAGAAAGGATACGATAGGTAGGTTAAAGGATGAAATAAATAAATACAAATTCTGCGTTTCATAAAGAGGACTTATAACTTTAATTAAATGGGCGACCAATTTTTGAGGACTATTCGCAATTTTTCCGGCTTAACACAAGTAATTTACTGTAAAACCACTCCGGTCGGTATGAAAAAACCCAAAATCAAAAGAAACGCCCAAAATAGCAATATTTCCAAACGTAATTCATTCATGTAAGTAAATCTCCTTAAGTTACGATGGCCGCAAGGATTTTTGTTTACCCAAATGCTTTACAGTTCGCAGTGAAACGACTCCTTTGAGAATTGTTTTACAAAACAAACATTGCCACTTAATGATCATTTAATTATACCCTTGGTCGGCTTAGTAAATTTATTTCAGGAAACTTATTTATTGCTAGCCCTAATGAAATATGTTTGTGGTTAATTTATTGTAGCAAAGGTAAAGTAAAAGGAAGTTCCAACCCCGGCCATCCATCATAATTTAAATTTCACTATTTGTAGTTTCAGCGACGAGCGAAAAAATCTTCTTCGGTACTTAAATTAAGTTAAATTATATTTCTTTTGGCTTTTCATCAGTAAATGAATCCCAAATCTTAGTCACAGCCATACAAGTAGATACTACTTTATTTTACGAACGCAATTTTTATCCCACTCTTTATTAAATAAGAACCTAACTATGTGTGTTGGTCTGAACCAAATAAAAAGTAAAGACAAAGTGCGAACGGCAAAGTGAAGTAGGGAAAGCAGTTTTCACTACAATGACCAGCGCGCAGCAATGCGTGGCAGCGAATATGCATATACGCCTCGCCGTGTCATACATAACTAAACAAGTGCAACCTAATTTCGACAAGAAAATTAAAGTCCGTGAGCTCTTAAAATGTCTCTCTGTCTCTCTCACTGAGCCGATTCAAGTATCAAACCAATAAGAGTGAGTGGGAAAGCAAGACAAACCCGAATGGCATTCTAAGAGCTCAAAGACTGTGGACGCTAATCAGCAGCGTTTGCGACTGCTATGTTCCGGCTTGAAGAGTAAGACAGTTGTAATTACTGACACATGAGTTACTCTAATTTATTCTCTAAGCTGGCTACGCATCTGTTATCTTCTAGAGTTGCGAGTATCCATGGGTAGTGGTGCTCACTTACAGTCAGGCGACTCACTTGCTCGTTCTATCCTTGTCTTGTATGTAAAAATGCGGCAAGGCGTAGTTTGAGCCGACCTGTCCTCTTGCCGTTCGCAGAAAAACGTCTCTTTTTATTTTGGTCTGAGGATACGTGACACAGCAACTCGTACGTCGAACGGCGGTCCTTATCATTCTAAAATATAGACGTCATTATTTCCATCCTATATGGATACCACTTTAATCCAATCGCTTAGAGAAATCTTGGCACAAGTATAAACGGGCACCAGGTTTAATCGCGATATTGCCATGTCGATGGTCGACGCATTAGAAAAATTGCTTTAAATCAATAACTCTTACCCTCGAGTTCTCTACTATGAAATATAGCGGGTGTTTTTAAGAGGGGTTGCGTTTGAAAAATCACTTATTGAATACCGTCAAGGATTGTGAATGAAGTTATTTGGTCAGGTGTACGTGAAGAACCGGTATCACGAAAAGCATACACATACATACATACATACACAAATCACGTCTTTATCCCTTACGGGGTAGACAGAGCCTAAGGTAACTGGTATCTACAGGCCACATTTAGCAAGATTGTGGACGTATAGGTGGAAAATGGAATCAAAATAGTGATGGGTTGCTAGTCTCATCGCCTATAACATGATTCCTATTGTTTTCGCCCATTCTCTCGATGGGCTTTTACCATCTGCGCGGGTAGAGAAGCAACTGGTACATTCTATGTTTTTTCTTTACTCCCAGACCAGCATGGAAGATTTATACGAAAAGCATTATCGATATATTATTATCACATATCAAATGGTTCAACCGAATAAATAAAAACATTCTCGTGTAAATTAAATGAAGAAGGCTTAAAGTAAGACGGAGGTGAAGCAGATCTATCTAAATTAAGACGCGATTCAACTTCACAATTTCCAAAATTAAAGGAATATTTTCAACTTAAAGGGTTAAAAATGAGATATAATTTCAACAAAGAGGTGTCATTATCCCGGCCGTAAGATAGTCATCTACAAATGGCGTTTCATTTCAGGAACAAAGGGACAAATCAAAGCGAAGCGCTTCCGCGAAGTTCTTTTAACTTGGAAATCTCTTTTAAGTCAAACAGTTATCAAATCCGTAATTTATAATTCTGTTTAGGCCCTATTATAATTACCGGTGATCGGAATAGGTTGGACAATTTGAGGTCAATGACCTTAAACGCTATGCTTAATATGGATATGCCCCAGGATTTCCGGTTTCGGTTCTCGACTGAAGTTATGGTAACAAACTGAGTTTTATACGTACACATACATACACAAATCACGTCTATATCCCTTACGGGGTAGAGAGAGCCTAAGGTAACAAGACCTACAGAGCACGTTTAGCAAGATTGTGGACGCATAAATAAGTTTATTACTTATAATATATGTAGTTGTTATTGCTTAGACAATCATTGCAATACTAGAACTTAAGTCACAAGTAATTAAGTAAACACTAAACTACCGCTAAACGCGAAAAACTATCGTAAAATGGTTCAAAGCATTAAAAAACCCTAAGTCAAGCTAGGCATTAAACTCAATTAAATTGTGCCACAACATATTTTAAAGGTGATATAATAATAAATCTTCTCATTTGCAATAAACGTGTCACTCTTCTAAAATAAACACACCTTAAATCCCTTGCGGGTTAAATCGCAGGGTATATCCACACCAAGATTACAAAATGATATCCCGGTAAATCGCTTTTCCTAGTCTGGTCGCCGATAATTAATTACAAACATACCTTTTCATTTCAGCCAACCACTCTTACTATACAACTTTGATGTTTATTAGCACGTCAATTCATAATTTAACTTAAACGAGGTAGATAATGATGATAAGGCTGTAATTAACTCATGTTAAGCAGCAGTTAGCTCACACGCTTGTTTTCAGCTGAATTATCTAAACATTATGTGAACAGTAAGCACGTATGCAGGCTATTTAGAGTTAGGTAAAATAAATAAAGTGCTGAGGATTTGGTTTAACGACCTTTTTATACACCAGGTATTTACGTATCGTTCTTATAACATTTAATTAAAATATATAGGTGTATAATTTATAGGTGTTCCGTCACATTAGGAACAAGGACTTAGTCTTACATTGAGACTGAAAAAATAACCGTATTACCTTCAGCGTAAAAGGTAAGTAATTTGTCATTCATTTAAAACATTTACCGTTTGATCCTCCAAGACTTGAAGAGAAACGAACAGATCGATCGCTTTTACATTTATAGTACCTCGAAACTCTGTAAACCAAAATTATAAACGTAGGTATGTAATGTAGGTATGTCGAGGGAATGGGCGAAAATCTTAGGAAACATGTTATAGGCGATGTGGCTAGCAACCCATCACTATTTTAATTCCCAATTCCATCCAGACACCCACAATAATGCTACACGAGGTCTTTAGGTCTTGTTACCTAAGGCTCTGTCTAGCCCGTAAGGGATAAAGACGTGATTTATGTATGTATGTATGTAGTATGTCATTATTTTGTCAATGAACAAAAATTTACCTTGCTTTTTCATGCAAAACATATTTATATTTCACACAGGTATGGTTATCTTGCACGTGAGTAGCGGAGTAGCAAGGTAAATGTTTTGTTCATTGAAATGGACCTCCGCAAAGTATCGCCTGATTCAATAAAATTATTTTGTCAAATCAAAACGATCAGAACCTCGTTACAAAAGAGCCAGTTGACCGACAAATGCGACCCGCGAAAATGTAAAGCCAATCACCCGTGAAACACGAAATATCACATACGGAAAGATTAAATCAATGAAAAACGTTTTAAACTCAAGTAGCATACACTTGCGGCTCGTTCATCACCCAACAGACGCCGGCTTATAATCAATATGTGACACCGATAATACAAGCGTTGCGAAAAATCCAACCAAACTCAATGTGGGCAATCCAGAGAGTGGCGAGGGCTTACCATAAATAACGTTTACTGCTCGACGGAGAGGTGTTCAAATTGCTTCCACATGATATATCCTCCACCAAGTACGTTTAGCCATATTGAATTTTTAAGCGAAGATGGTTACCGATGTATTGCCATGTGAATTATTTTATGGAAGTCTCATCAATTTTATCTACCGCTTCATGGCACAGTAAAAAATGTACTGAAAGGAAACTAACAATTAATAAATCAATGAAATATTTAATTAAAATAGGTCTTAGGAATCTAAACAAACAATTAAAAATAAGGGCTCTAGGGCTGTACAGAGGGTACTGAGACGCGCGCCACCGGGAGTGGGAATGGGGGCCGTCGTCCCGCTATGCAGCGTCTTATATGTGCTCGGCGGTGACGTAGCCTGGGCTGGCCGGAGGAGTGAATGTTGGGGATGACGGTGATGCAGCTAACACGGCCTCTCCTGACGTGCCAGCGTCCTCGCGGGCCTCTTCAGTCGTTGGAGCTACTGCAGCAGGAGTTGCCCCAGAGTCAGCATTTCTGGGTGCTGCCAAGGAGGTGCTCGGCTGCGAATCCACTTCATTCTCCTCATCGTCGGAACCTACGCATCAAGAACCAAGAATAAGCATCTAAATACCAGATATTGCAACAGAAGGCTGGTGATTTTGATTGTTTGATTGACTTGAGCAAATGCTAATCAGACTGGAATAGATTTTGTTACTGTTTAGATAAGACCGACAACAAAAAGCTTGACAACAACCACTTACTCACTGAACGTAGCACGTGGGTACGCCACACCACTCGAACTCAAAACTTTTTTTCTCTAAAAGTCATCAATGAGTTCGTGAACTAGCTCAAAACCTCATTAAGGCCATCAATGAGCTCACTTATACCAGCTCCCAAAACCCTGTAGTCTGGGCTAACACATTTGTGTTTTTCATGGGACTTTGCATGATATAAGTGACAAAGAATTGCCCTCGGGATTTACACAGTACTTTGCCAGTCACGCCCCAAATATCATAATGACATGGGTACTTTCTGGGTCACGACTGCTACCCACAGGTAGGGACAAGACTAAAGGCGTACCTACCTAGGCTAACGCACAGCTATGTGAGAACTCGTTGCCAATAGACATAGACCAGGTACTTATGCGGAAGGTATACTTATTCATACCTCACAAACAACTTGTACAACCAAAGTACTTAGAAATGTAACCTCCGATCAACTACTTTAAACAAATGAATAGCTTGGTTCATTGTTTAATTTATAACTTTGATTTGAAGTTTGTTTAGTTTTTGTTCACACTTCACAAGTCGGCCGACAATAAGTTCCTACGCGGTACACTTGACGCATAAGTGCGGCGTCGGCGACGGCATAGCAGTCAATCTTATTGTCGCATAACGTCAAGTGCTGCGCGTAATCAAGGATATTTTTTACACTTAAACAAATCTAAGTCTGGTTAGCATAAGCACACTGGGGTATTGTAACTGTGGAGTAGGTAACTCAACACTAATTCTTCGAGTGGCGTTTGTTAATGTTAACAAAGGGGCCAAAATTTACTTATGATAAAAGTGAATTGAAAACTTAAATTCAGTTTTTTTTGACACTAAAACTTACATTCGAAAAATGCAGCACAAAACTCGGGTGTCCATTCACCACGCCATGGCAATATGTACTCAGCAGCAGCCTGAGTGGTTTTGCCGTAAGAGCCCGCTACCAACTGGAGTTCGTAACGACCATTTGGCAGGACTTTTGTGATACGATAGGGTCCTCGCATACCACTATCTAGTTTGCTTATTGATTGTGACCTTTTTATTACATAAGCCAAGTCGCCCACTGCGAATGTTTTTGGTGTTGAACGGTGTTTTTTGACACGCGCATCTTGAGCGGACTGATTTTCCACTAAAAGGGTTTTAGTGCGCTGTCTTTGCAACTCGCGCCATGCTTGGCGATTAGGATTATCACCCTGTATAGTTATATCCTTAACAAGGGATTGTATAACTGGGGTGGTAGATTCTGTACCAATAAGAAGATTGCGAGCCGAACATTGAGTGGTTTTTTGTTTTGTTATGTTCAGTACTAACTGCAATTTCCAGAGTATGTCTGACCAAGATTCACGTCGATAATTCGTCTCGACACGTATCATATTAAGAACATAAGTGCTCGGTCTAACCTGACCATTGCTAATTGTCCTACCAAGGTACTCTACCTCTGTTGTCATAAAATAACATTTCCGCATATTTATTGAGAAACCGGATTTAGAATGTTTTTAATACTGAATCGAGCAAAGTTAGTCCCTCTTCGATTGTATTACTTAATAACAAGACGTCATCTATATACACAAGCACATTTCCTGACTCGATAAAGGGTTTGAGGGTTTCAAAAATTATGCGTTGATGGACTACAGGAGCATTTGCTAGCCCAAAAGGCATCTTGAGATACTCAAAGTGACCTTCTGGTGTCACAAAGGCAGTTTTGCCAATAGAGTCGTCGCAAATCTTTATTTGATGAAAACCGGTTAGCATATCTAACGCTGTAAAATATTTACATTTTCCTAACCTATCGATGTGATCCTCTATCAGAGGCAACGGGTACCGTTCCTTTACAGTAACACTGTTTAAGCCGCGGTAATCAACGACCATCCTATTCGAGCCGTCCTTTTTCTTCACCAGAAGAATCGGGCTTGCGTATGCAGATTCCGAATTGCGTATTACACCTTTTGCTTTGAGGTCGTTAACAATAGCGCGCACACACAACTTTTCGTCGTGGGACAATTTGTAAGGGCGATAATTAACAGGGGTCTTGGTTGTTACGCGAATTTTCATTTCGCCGCTATTTACTGTACTTGTGGCGGTTCCGCTAAGAAAATTTTCCGAATATTTTTGTACAACAGAAACGAGACGCTGTTTATCATGGCCCTTCAAAGGTGTATTAATTGAGCCAAAACAAGATTGTGAGTCCGACTCCACGATATTGTTCACGTACGCACGGTCATTACAGATAACGCGCTGGGAATCGCCGGTACGTACATATGCGATACCACTGCGATTCAAAACATCGGTACCTATTATAACCGGTGTACTCAAACAACCCCCAGGCACTACATGGAAGTCTACCTCTAACGTCAAATTGTCAAACTCGATAGGTAAAGTGACATAGCTATCTGATCGTATTTCGTGACCACCTATTCCACGCAACATCTGAGCATTAGGGTTTAGACGGCAAGAAAAATGTTTGAGAAGTTCGCTAGATATAAGGGATACCGACGATCCGCTGTCAATTAAGACGTCCGTAGGTACACCACACAGTACTGCGGGTGTTACGTCACGGCTGGCCGTATCACCCTTTATCTCACGACAAAAATTAACATGTGATTTATTGCGCGACTCCGATCGCTCTTTAGTAAAACACTTTTCTTCCGTATGTCCCATTTTTTTACAAAAGTTGCATTTAATATGGTTTTTGTTGTTTGTAACATTTGAATTTGCATTATTACTTTGACTATCGTTTACGACTTTAGAACCCGAAATATTGATTTTTAAACGTTTAGGACACGCGTTGCTTTTACTGGTATGCCCGAGAGTGCCGCAAGCGAAACACTTCACAACTTTATTTTTGTCGAACACACTACGTTTCCTAATAATGCCGTTATCGCGCAAGCTAACTGGTTGATCGGGATGATTAACACCGGATTTGTTAGCATTCACACTTGATTTACATGGCATGACATAATTCGATAAAAAATCCACAATGCTTTCGGGAGTTAATTTTGCATTCATAGCTGTAGCGCGAATCTGCGGGTCCTTAATGCCACGCACAATGATATCACACAAGAGTTCGCTGCTTAGTCCTTTTATAATGCGCAATCGCAACAAGGATTTGCGCGCGTATTCCGCATATGTGGAAAATTTATCGGACTCAGTGCACATGACGTCATAGAGGATATTGGCGGTATTGACACGTCGTGGGCAGAGTGACTTTAATTCTAATTTAAAGGTACTCCAAGTACGATCCGTTTCGGTCCACTCGCGTAACCATGAACGAGATTCGCCTTTTAAACACAAACCAATACGGGCCAGACATTCTTTGTCGTCCCATCTATTTTGAAATTTAGCGTGGTCAACCTCTTCACACCATGCAATGACGTCATGAACATTAGGGTCAAAATCAGAGACGTAATAATGATTCGATCTCACCGGGTTTATGCTTCTTAGCGCATCGATGAGACGCTCCGCGACGTCCCCTGCAGCTGACGTTGAAGGCGAAGGCGACGTCGGGACAGGCTCAGGCCGCGGGACACCGAGAGGGCTGGCCGCGCGCCTCGCCTCCCCACGAGGCTCGGCCATGGACGGGCTGGTCGTGCTGGTGGTCCCAGAGCACGGCTGCTTTTCCACACTCGATCGTGGTTCTGAAACCGATCGCTCCAAGGCCGATACCCTATTAAGAATTGCGTCTAGAGTAGCACTGAGTTGATTTATCAGGTTAGGCGGCGGTGGCGTGCGGTCACGTTTACTTTGTTTTTTTCTGGAATTTTTAGACATTTTTTTTTTTAAAGTGGGAAGCAAAAGACTCGAATCCCGCTTCTGATGAAAGGAAACTAACAATTAATAAATCAATGAAATATTTAATTAAAATAGGTCTTAGGAATCTAAACAAACAATTAAAAATAAGGGCTCTAGGGCTGTACAGAGGGTACTGAGACGCGCGCCACCGGGAGTGGGAATGGGGGCCGTCGTCCCGCTATGCAGCGTCTTATATGTGCTCGGCGGTGACGTAGCCTGGGCTGGCCGGAGGAGTGAATGTTGGGGATGACGGTGATGCAGCTAACAGTACATATTTCCGAACACAGATAATAAAATGGAGAAGTAGATTTTAAAATGCGTCCAGTGGTACATAGCTTTTAAAAGTATGCAAACACAGGAATCCAAATTTTTAGAAGCAGATGCTCATAAATTCCACCCTGCAATGGCCATTAAATCTTGATCTATTTCCAGTACTGGCCAATATTGTTTTTTTTTAAGGAATGCGCTGGCAACACTGCCCCAGTAACGCGACCCACATCCCCAAAGCCGCTTTTTGCGATGGTCGTAAAGCAACCCGACTTCAAATTGAGATAGGTCGGGCCGTCAGGTGGTTTATGAAAATTTTACGTTCCTACCTCGTGGCGGGACAGCATGTAGTACTTTATGGTGATTATAAAACGTAAGTTCTGATATGCAGGTTGGATTACAATTTGCTTCAATTCAAGGTAAACTTTAGAGTGCCTCAGCTAGCTCCTGTTCCTATAATATTCTTTATGTTTTAGACAACAAGGAAGATAAACTAACTACTCCATCATGCGATAGTGAGTGATCAGCACTGGCCAGAGACAATAGCAAAATCGGACGCATGGCAGATGCATTATGACCGTTATTTTTCCAGCTATCTTACTCACCATTCCGGAATACGATAACACATGTACTATTACTTAGTGTTCGTACTAGTAAGTAAAATGGCAGCGATTCGGATGATTCGGACCTTGTACAAGTTCTTATTGCCACAAATATTTGTTTAACATTTGTTTCCATGGCACAGTCACCAGCATGATCAGAACTCGCCTCTTACGTCATAGTAGTTAGAGTATGTGAGATCACTCACACACATATCCACTCCTGCTTCGCCTACTTACTGCCGTAAAAAATTACGTCATCATCTTTGGTGAAGCTTAACAGGCTTATTTCGTCTAATTATGGTTTTTCCGAAACCGATGTCAGAGCCATAAAAAACATGTAGACTATTTGTGTCTTAATTGCCATAGCGATATTTGATCTTGATCTATTGCAGATGCCGATGCAACATGTCCACTCGAGTACCACTTAAGCTTAGTGGTCTAAGGCACCCACGTATTTTACGAAACTAGTATTGGAGCGCATTTCAGTGCTTCTGAACCGATAAGTTACTGCGCTGCATTACTTGCAGTACTTTTGTACATTTGGTTTAGAATAATTTCTTTAAAAAAAGTGCCAAATCAGTGTCGGGCCATGCGCAGTGTAGAGGTCCGTAGTTGCTAATCTCAATATATGCGGCAAATTTCGTCTCTATATTAAGTCAAAGTCTACTCAGCTGTGATTGTTTCCCTTCTAAATTATCTACATAGAGATACACTGCTGTGTTTCTTTTTGTATTTTAAAACTACCACTTACTGCGAGTAAGTATTATTAAGTGTCTCCAGTATAACGCAACCCTAAAAAGTAAAATATGCGAACGTGCCTCCGAAAATCTAGGTAATGTAGGCTTTCAATTTACTCAATGAACCTAACTACTACGGGTGGCTAACGGTACCCTTCTCAAGTTGAGCGAAGTAAGACAACCTAACTTTAGTAACAACCACCCGTCATGTCTATAAGCTGCCGCTCTAATATGCAAGTCATAAAGAAGAAAGTAATAAACCTCCTTACATCAGAACAGACTGACCTAAATAATTTATGTCCGCGTTTCTTCAGAAAAAAAAATGCAATGAATAAGTAAAAAGAAGGCCACGGGCGTCGGGGTCACCAACAAAAGCGGGAATAACAAGCGAGTTTCGCAACCCTTGAGACAAAAGGAACTCTTCGGCTAACGATGTACCTACCCGCTAGCTCTCGACGACGCGAACGCCAGTGCTACTTTCAGATATTAATTTACCTGAAAAAAAAGATCTCAGCGGCGACAAGATTGCTTTCTAAAAAACAAATACTGTACAGACGTTCCTTCTTTTCTTTGAAGTCAATCAAAACTAGGTTGATTCTTTACTGTAAGCAACTCCGATCATATGCACCTATCTGTATTTAAGGATTAGGTCGCCTAAGACTCTGCCAGGCATTTCTATTGTATCGGTTCTTTTGCTCGTATATAAAGGCATTTCAATAAATATGTCCTTTTAATAAATAAATAGATAATTGAACCAGGTTTTACTTTACGGAGGTCCACATATTAACATAGGTCGCGGAATGAAGAGAAAACTCCTGGACCCGATTTTTGAAAGCACATTATGTGAAAATACCACTCGAAAGTGGTATAAATCAACTAATATCTTCTAAACTACAGCTCTTATCAGAGTTTTGACTATTTCACAAAATTAATGAGAGCCGTAAGCGCCCTCTAAGCTACTCGTACTTCAAATACAGCTTAATTTTTCACCACTTTCGAGTGGTATTTTCCCTGTGCTTTCAAAAATCGGGCCCTTGTCCGACTATATTACTCACCTCCACCAATCCCTAACTTTATCTGGAAAGCTGATCATCGTAGATCATCCTTTTAAAACGTCGATAAGAAGGATAAATTTCACAAAAGTCCCACAAAATAGTGAATTTTATAACGGGAGTGTAGTCATGATCATGACGGAGGCTGGTATTGCCTACAAGCTTTCCATAACCATTTTTTATATTTAATTTGTTAGTATGATTTCGTCTTGATAAAATTACTTTACATACAAAGTTTGTTGCGGAGCATTCTTCTAAGCGCGAATGGTCTTTCCGAAAGAGCTGTGATAGTAACAAATAGAGACGGGTAAAAAAGTCCTTTGCGGCCTATTTACAATATAAACTTTAGATTTTGAATGTAGGTAGTAGCAGTTTAAACATGCACGATACTTTGCTAACAAGCTGCAAACTTCAGGTCATTGACGTCGCCAGGAACTGATGGTAAAACTTCACCGGCCACCGGAGGCTCCCAAGTTGGCGGTCTTCCAAAGCAATGTTTTTACACAAACTAACGTGCGACTCTCTTGTCTATTACGTATGCGATGCAACTTACGGTCTAAGCAGAGACAATGTTTGAGAGTTAGCGGGATTAAATAGCGTTTTTTTTTAATTAAAAAAAGTGAGAACACGAGCGAAGTAAAAGATTGTGATTTTAAAGGAAACTATTATTATAACTTGCAACTATTTAGTTAAATGTGTTGATTTATCTATTTATTAAACTCAATTAAAACATTTTTTTCCACGCTGGTCTGGAAGTAAAGAAAAAAATTGAATGTACCAGTTGCTTCTCTTCCCGCGCATATGGTTACAGCCCATCGATGGAATGGGTGAAAGTCTTAGGAATCATGTATTGTTATAGTCGAGCGGCTAGCAACCCATCACTGTTTTGACTCCCCTTTCCACCTATACGCTCACAATCATGCTTAACGTGGTGTTCAGGTCTTGTTACTTTAGGCTCTGTTTACCGTAAGAGATAAAGACGTGATTTATGTATGTATGTATGTAACTAAAACAAAACCATGCAGTCAGTTACAAAAATCTAATATTATTATCATTAAAAGTGTTTCGGCACAATACCTTGATTGGATCCATAATTAATTGTACCTACTTGGTTTTACAAAACTTTAAGACTGACCAATTTCCAATGATTTTAAAAATGTATAATGGACTTCTACACAGATATCACTATCACTTCACTATCACTACATAGTATAAAATATAGTCGCTGTTCCTGTCCCCGTGTCCGTATGTATGCTTATATCTTCAAAACCAGTCAACGGATTTTGATGCGGGTTTTTTTAATAGATGGGAGTGATTCAAGAGGAAGGTTTATATGTATAATAAATATAATATACCGTGCGAAGCCGGGGCGGGTCGCTAGTATAGTATTAAACAAAGTCGCTTTCTCTGTCTCACTATGTCACTATTTCCCTATGTCCCTATGCCCCTATGTATGCTTATATCTTCAAAACTACACAACGGATTTGGATGCGGTTTTTTTTAATACATAGAGTGATTCAAGGGGAAGGTTTTTATGTATAATTCTACGCAGACGAAGTCGCGGGCAGAAGCTAGTACAATATAAGTACAATGTCGCTCGGTATGTACAATAAAACAAATGAACATTTGCCGCGGGAACCAATGTGTCATGCTCCTTCGTTACCTTTGCTCGGCCATAACTCTTGCCTGTGAGTTGTCGGCCTTGATCACAATACTAAACACCCACAGAGGCAAAGCGCGATACTTGTATTGCCAAGCCCAACTTTACGAAGACAAATTGGGAAAAACGGGCAAAAAAGTGTTTTACCAATTTCTACTTGATGACAAATTAATACGAAAACTGATTGAACATTGATTTGCAAGTGAAATAATTTGTCCATCCCTACTAATCCTTACTAATATTATAAATGCGAAAGTAACTCTGTCTGTCTGTCTGTTACCTTTTGACGCTTAAACCGCTGGGCCGATTTAGTTGAAATTTGGTATACAGATAGTTTGAGTCCCGGAAAATTACATAGTTCCCGCGGGATAGCACAGCCCAAACCACTGGAATTTTTCAAATTTAAGGCAGAACAAAGTTCGCCGGGTCAGCTAGTGATGTTATAAAGAGAGAGAGAGAGAGAGAGAGAGAATTTGTATTTTAAGAGCAGAAAATCTCTGGGTTAAAATAACAAATTAATTTCAAACCGTTTTTTTACTACCTATCTGCTCAAGTAACTGCTGCTAATTGAAATATCTATCATCTGGTCTAACATCCATCTCGGTAAACGTCCACTTTGGAATGACATCTGTGTTTTTGTTGTTTAGCTATTCTAATTTTACAAGTATACGAACTTTGCTAAGCTTTGTCTCTGTTTTGTGTGGGTACTCATGTGCTTAGACAGATCGGTAGGAAGCAGCCTCTCATTACTAGAACAATTTGTCACGACGCAACTAGCAACTAACTTCAGCTGTTCTTCCTGGGTGTGTAATGATTGATATAAAAATATTTAATATATTTTCTATGCTTCTATGCTGGTCTGAGAGTAAAGAAAAAACATAGAATGTACCAGTTGCTTCTCCTCCCGCGCAGATGGTAAAAGTCCATCGAGGGAATGGGCATAGGAATCATATAGGCGATGCGGCTAGCTACCCATCACTATTTTGATTCCCCTTTCCACCTATACGCCCACAATCATGCTAAGCGTGGCCTTTGGGTCTTGTCACCTTTGGCTCTGTCTACCCCGTAAGGGAGAGGGACGTGATTTATGTATGTATGTATGTAATATATTTTCTATCGATATATCAACATTTGATATAATTTCAAAGGGTATAATCACTCATTGTGTATAATAAACGTTTGGTATAATTTTAAAATATATAAATTTATTTCGTATATTTATCGTTCGGTATAACGCTTATTTCTTATAACGATTATATGGTATAACGCTCATTTTATATACAAATCATAATATATAATAGCAGTTCGTTTTTGTTGGGGGACGCAGTTCAAACCTAACCTAACCTACTTTTTATAAAAATAACGTTATACCATAAGTTCATTATAGGAAATAAGCATTATACTTAAAGAATGTTATATTAAATGATATTATATCAAATGATCATTATAAGAAATGATAATTATGTCATATGTAAATATATTAAGTGTTGTTATATGATTTAATAATTATATCAAATGAGCGTTATTGCTACTAATATTATACCAAAAAATTTTATATACATCGTTACGCACCCGTTCTTCCTATGGCAGCACTACACTTAACCTTTCGTGTTCATGTAGAAAGAGATGCACCACATCGGTTTTCACGTGAGTCAAATTAGTTGAAAAAAAATTTAGTCGTGTATTTCAAATTTAGCGTAACTTTTTACTTTCTTACTTATTTGGTTAAGTGTCCCTCAAATGTAAACTTGAATTAACGTTAAGACTTTTTTAGAGATCTATCAGTCCGTCCAATTTTTTCCAGACATTTATCACGTTCAAGTTAATAACTATTATTGCTTCAACATTTTATTATTAAATTTCACCATCTTCGGTAGAACTCAAACCAATATCGAAAAAAAACAAAATTTCTTCCAGTATTAATATTCATATTTCTTTTGAAATCGTAATTAAAAATCTTTGGGGTGAACTGAAAATGAGTTTATTTAAAAAATATGGTGATTGTTAAAATTAAACAAGCAATCTCAGTGTGTACTGAACGGGGGCCTGGAATGGCGCCTGAAAATGGGCTATTGCTTCTAAATGTAAGGAGTTTAAACAATGATTACAATCGGGATTTACACTAATTTGCATTGTAAATGTTAATGGAATCGGTTTACGACTTTTATCCAAAGCATGACCGGTGCGATGCATAAAATCAATTGCTTATTTCATTGACTTACTTGTTCTAAACTATTACACTGATTAATGTGATTATGTGTACCTACATAATTGCCTAATATTGCACGTATTTCTGATCACACGGGTCCATGGAGCCCGAACGGTGGCCGAAGCCCACACGAAGAAAACCATATAGTGTAAATGAGTAGTAATTCTTAATAATTGCGCCCAAACGGGCGAGAATTAATATGAGGAAATAAATTACTATTTGTGCGTCGCACTACTTCAGAGGGATCTTTCAGCCTCTTTACAAAGAATATTTATTTGCTGGCCTTGTGCATCTCAACAAAACGGAAGAATTGGTTTGGACCATATAAGGTAGGTAATTATTTCAGAAACAGAAAATGGGGCAGATAAAATGACGTAATCAACCTGGTGTTATCAATTGAGTTTTTCCGCTTGCCGGCCAGGGTTCAATGCCTAAGCCGATTGAAATACTGAAAAGCTCAATCATCCACTCCAGGATGGACCTATTTCCATTTCCTACAAATCCAACCGAACTGGAGTGAACAATTTAAAAGAGTACTTAGTTTAAAACCGGAATCGAGGTACTCCAAGTATTAATTGCTTTTCGTGGCTCATTGTGATTCAGATCCGTGCGAGCGAGATGCAAATTGCGCAAAACTTTCCAACTGCTCTACTTTTCTAATAGGAATGCGAAAAGTTTAACGAAAAAACAAATGCTCGCGGAATAGGAATGTGTATTTAATGCAACGTACGATGTATAGGAGCATAAATTGTTTTAACTTTATTTGCTTACGTTTATCCGGTTATGCTATATGAGGTTTGAAATTGATTATCCTCAAAATAACAAGAACACAATGTCGCATATCCTATTTCATGTGAAAACCATCGCTCACTTTGTAGGTGAAAAAATAAAAGCGAGCTTTCATTTAATTCGCAGAATTTAGGCGGATTTCGATGCACTAGCGTGTTTTTCGCTTCAATTTTAACTGTGCGCGTAAGGTTTCGAACTTATAGTGTAGGTACCTATGTTTTATCACAACCCGCACACTTTCAAGAGGCTGATGTTAAACGTTGATTATAAATTAATAAAGATTTATAAGTGAGAAGATAATGAACAAAACTATAATTTTATTAACATTATTTTTTCACCTCTACCTACTTCAGATTTGGATTTATGCTGTAAACTTACACTGGATTAAATAAATTCCAATCTACTCGTTTTCTGACCAAATAAAAAAAAACTAAAATTCGACTACATACTTTTGAACACTCTGTGATAACTTTTAGTAAAGGAACTTCTCTTCATTTAAAAGGGAAGTTCTGACAAATCGCTTGAGCATTCAAATCGATGTTGCATTAATGGTCTACCGACTTTCTCGTCGTTAACGAGCATTAATTGTTCTGTTCATGTCGAATCGACTTAACAAGGACATAATCTAGGTACTATACAGCTAGGATATGTATGTAGGTTTGCGAACTGGCTAGTTTACGAACTGGCTGGTGTGAGGATTTGTTTGAGTTTCATAAATCGAACACCCGTTCGATTTATTTGACTGTTTTGTTTGGAACTCTGGAACAGCCCTCAGATCAACTTAGAGCAGGAACAAAACCGGTTCTAAACATTGTATTTGCGTTACTGAAAAGTTTAAAAGTAAAAGATTCATAAATGATTTCAATATTGCACTCTAACCAATATTTAGGTCTTATGCAACCACAGTTCTCCATATATATTTTTAATTTGGTCCTCGTACCTACTAGCACGTGCTCCTCAAAGCAGCTCTATATAAAAAAAAAACATTCTGCACGTGACAACTTTTACAGACTCTGATTGCCAAAGCCGCTGAATCAAATTACCTAATATCCTTGTAAAGATATTAATCTAGTTTTACGGCTTTCAGTCACTCGATTTGTTTGTAGGTGTTCAGCAACTTTACCTATTATGTCAGGAAATGGAAATCATTTATGTAAGATATTATTTGTAATATCTTTATTGAAAAGGTGGAAAAAGACTAGATCGATAAACGTGCCCTCCCGTCAAGCATCTCAAGGTGGGCGAGTGCGGGGTATGAAGCGACGCGCGGGCGTGCGTACACCCTTCGCTTCCTCAGCCCCCGATACCACGGAGCTCGCGCGTCAACTGTAGTTAAGGTATTTTTACAGTTAAAACTATATAGTAAACCAGACAATTCGACTAAAGTTTTTATGGAACAACGTCACGCACTGTGTACTTTACTCGTTATAATTTTCAATGCAATCATCTATTTTAATAAATTCTGTAGCGAATTAATAACCCATTTAACAGAGGATCCACTGTAACTAGCGATGCGCGGCACGTTCATCCGAACACAATGTTAATTAGCAAAATGCAACGCGTCGCATCCAGAATTGGTTTTGTTGGTGTCAGCTGTTTTCAATACTGGCCTACTTTAGAGTAATAATGTAACCGGAGATGATCAATGACCTTTTTGCAAAAATCATAAGTAAAGTCAGTGGTTGCGTGTGCAAGTGTGACTAAGTCCGTTGAGTTCGCGAGCATCGAGAAATGCTGCAGTACCTACTGTTATTTGTATGCGTACCCTGCATCGGCTCCGTTCAAAGTGACATATTATGTCAAAAATAAAATTGATAAAAGAAATTAGTTAAAATCTGTAGATTATAAAAAAACTTTGTTATATTTACCTCCTACCTATTCGGTTAGACACTTAATTTCAAACAGATCAATAGTTAGAAATTTAAAGCGTCCTTTTTGAAGTTGGTATAGAACTAGTGCGTATGACACCTCTGATTGGTTCAATGCTCTAAGTAGCTCACTAATGAGAACGTAAACATTTCAACGAACCTTACATTTTATTGGTAACTAGCCATGCGTTAGCTTGTTGGACGTGTGTATCAAAAACATTTTGTTTGGTCACCGGCATGAACCGTACGTGTAATAACTTAATTTTCACGCTTGAAACAGAATTTGGTTTAACAAATGTGTCGGGCATTGATTTCAAAATCTGTTTTCGCGCAGAACGGTATGTTAGGCAGGATTTTATTGCACCAATACACATTTCAAAGCTTGCTTGTGGGCGTGATATAGAACAGTAGACCATTGTTAGAACGCCAACGATTTCGAACGTTCCAAGTGCCTGATATATTTTCAAAAGCAATGAAGTTGAACAGAACTATTACTAATAAAAAATAGCAAGGGGTCTTAAATATTCGGAATAATTGAGCAGGTTGGATTGAGAGAGAGAGAGAGATAAACATTTTATTTACACACATTCGATACACGTAGATATATAATAGGAAGAAATACAATATACTTAGGAATAGTACCGATATGATTGGTGTAAGTGATTACTCCTGTAAAAGAATATCTTGCATATTTTTCAATATTTCGGGCATATTGTGAGAGAGGTGATGATAGTTTGGAAAGACTGATCATAGTTGGTTGCGAGGACGTTCACCAACTAGATGGGCCGATCAAGTGAAAGATACACCATCCTCCAAATTCTACTCCGTCGTAATTTTAAGGGACGCGCAGGACGGAAACCGATGAAGGCCGTTCAAGATGCAAACCATAAATTGATGACCACGATCCTCAGACATGAGGGGCCGACTGTAGTAGTAAAAAAAATAGAATGAATTATGAACTAAAAATTAAAACACCCCGTTCACATTTGTCCACTTTGAAAATCGACCAATGCATAAAGTAGATTTAAGAAATCCTGGCATACATTTTCCAGGTTAATTTTAAGACACAGTTTTTAATGAACATTGGTATTATTTTCGCTTTTCTGGCATAGCATCACAGTGTCTACTTTAAGACCCAAAATGCTTCCCCCGCAGATGCATCTGCCACAACCGCTTTAACAAACCACAATTTCACAGCTCGTTATTTGATATATTTATTTTAATAATGCGATAAAACGGTGGGTTAGCGGTTTTCCTTGGGTCTCCAATGCGGGTAAACGAGGGGGAAAATAAACTAGGCTATTTTCACTTTTAAATGTTTGATTTGGTAATATGTGTGTACTGAATGGCGGTATGGTTTACCAAGATAGTTCAGGTGATAAGATTGGTTTGATTTAAGACCTGTAATAAAAACAATTATGATTTTTATCGTTGAGTAACTGAAAGATAATAAAGGCTAGTTTATTTTGATTTGTAATTTAATAATAAAATTAAAGTTTAATTAACCTTCTAAGGCGTCAACACATTTCTCTAGTTTTTTTATGTAGAGTTGTGATAGTCCTTACGTTCCTACGTTACTTGTCGATTAGGTACTGTAATTTTTGTTTTTATTTAATGTAGTTACATATTGACAGTAATTTTATTTTGTTAAGTAACTTTGATCACTATGTATTGTAATTATGTGATTTTCCAGGCTCTATTAATAATAATAAATACATAAACGGCATTTCTAATCTATCGATCAGATTAAAAATGCGTAGTATAGAATGATCGTAAGCTGTAACTAATCACCACTGCCCTTAGACCACCGCAATACTCCAATAGGCGATGCGTTGCCAATTTAAAGGGCTAAGATTATAATATATCTCGTACCTGAATTTTGTCGGTCTTTATTCGCACCGAACCACAACACAGTGCATGCAAAAATAATGTAAGTATAAATAATGTGCGCATTTATTTTCTGCAGGGTTTTCCCATTGTTTTGAAGATACCACTGCTCAAGTAATAATCCTTAAGGGTGATCGTCATGAGTAAAGCGATATGTACTTCGTGGTTGTTATGCGAAGAAATTGCTCGTTATCACACCACTACGCTTATGTTTTGTCAGAGATGCTCTATGAAGCTGAGTAAGGCTAGCATAGTATGGATAGGACGTATTATTGTTTGTTTTAGAGCTATTTTCATTTACGTGGAAAGCTTAAGTAAATGACCTGTTGTCTGTAGTAGTGTACAGTACTGATATGGGACTTAGGTCACTTTTCTAATTTGGATTCATTTCATTCAGTTCATTTTCATAAAATGCTACGCCAGCAAATTTGTAGGTATAATTTTGAAATAATCTTCTTTCCTCTGATTTCTATTCTTCGTTATCGTACAAGGTGTTACTCAACTTTACTTTCATGAAATTAAAGTAAATACTTACTTTCTATCTGTAGAGGAAATTACACGAATTAATTTGAGTAGGAAAATATTTAGAGTTTTTTTACTTTCAAATAAGGAGTTTATCATTTTCTTCTTATAACATAACATATTCCTGTTATCTTTCCGTATCTAAAGATAGGTGTTTACACAAATTGTTAACACTTATCGTATTATTCGTCGCAGTATTTGCCCCCAGCGTTTCGCAATGAATAAAAGCAAAAGATATTAAGTAAAAATAAAAACAGCAAACACGTGATGTTTTTTCATTAATGTTAGAGTTTTTCCTAACTTGTAAATATATTTTCTCTCGCATCGTTTACAATTCTTTCGTTCAATTCAAATGGTAGAACCCTCTATTGCTTTCTCCCCGCTCCGTTATCGTCTTATTAAAATAAATATTCTGTGGAGCTGTGATATTGTACCGTCTAACTCCCACCGTCTTTGCATCAACACTAAATCGTATTTGAAAGGGAAAAGATTTCCCCCACGGCGTCCTTAAATTGATGATTATATTTAGAATACGAACCAAAGGTACGTTGGCAAAACTTCATGAAATCAGTTGCAAGATAAAAGTAAACTTAAGTACAACAACGACTATGAAATAAAATATAGAAAAACAGTAAGTAATATTTTTTATTAAATACATGAAACACTAATTAAGCGTATTTTTACGACGGATTAAACGGATAAAAAAAATGCTTCTAAGATCATAACGTAACATCTCACGCGTTTTAAGTTTATTTTACTACACGGTGTGAAATGCAGTCTAAGAGAAAGCGGCTATTCCCGTAATGCATCTCCCTAATATAAGAGCATGAATATCATGCGTCCCTTCGTAAGTGTTCACCGCTTCTAAGTTCATAACGTGCCGTATGATGTGATATTCATCAGACACACCGTTGCCACCGAGCATGTCTCGCGCCGTTCTCGCTATTTCAAGCGCTTTTCCGCAGCTATTCCGCTTTATCAAAGATATCATTTCAGGAGCAGCTTTATCCTGATCCTTGAGGCGTCCGACCTGCAGACAGGCCTGGTATCCGATGGCTATCTCCGTTAACATATCAGCCATCTTCTTTTGTATAAGCTGGTTGGAGGCGAGCGGTCTTCCAAATTGATTCCTATCTAATGTGTACTGTCGGGCGATCCGCAAACATGTTTCAGCCGCACCGAGAGCGCCCCAAGCGATCCCGTACCGCGCGTTATTGAGACATCCGAAAGGCCCCTTCAGGCCCTCTACGTTCGGTAATAAATTCTCCTCCGGTATAACCACTTCGTCTAGCAATATCATGCCCGTTGTCGACGCTCGCAAAGAAAATTTACCGTTGATTTTAGGCGTGTCTAGACCCTTTTTGACTTGCGACCGCTCGACAATAAAACCCTTGATTTTGTCGTCGTCGTTTCTGGCCCATATTATTAAAACATCAGCAATAGGTGAGTTTGTTATCCATGTTTTTGATCCGGATAATTTGTAAGTCTTAGTTTTAGCGTCGTACTTTGCCCTTGTTACTAATCCTCCGGCATCGCTACCAAAGTTGGGTTCAGTCAATCCAAAGCAGCCAACCAATTCTCCTTTAGCCATTTTAGGTAAAAACTTTTGTCTCTGCTCTTCCGTTCCATAATTGTAAATGGCACCCATAGCTAAACTGCTTTGAACGCTCAACGCAGACCTATAAGCTGAATCAACAGCGTCAAGTTCTCGAGTGATCAATCCGTAGGTAACGTAAGATACACCAGCGCAGCCGTAGCCCTTGAGTGTGCAGCCAATCACACCTAAATCTCCCATTTCTTTGTAGATTTCTCTATGAAAGACTTCATTCCGGTTCGCTTCAACAACTCTTGGCAGTAGTTTTTCGTTACAATAGGCTTTGAATGAGTCCCGAACCGCTTTTTCTTCGTCGTGTAATTGTCCATCTAAATTCAGCGGATCTTCCCAGTTAAAAACAGTTTTAGCGTTGTTTGAGGGTGTAATTGACAACGCCCGAAAACTTGTTGTATTTTTACATAAGATAGATAACAAGTTCGAAGTTCTTGTTAATGATACCGCCATGTTGAATAATATTGTTGTAAACAAGGGACAAAATCAAAACTCAATATTTAGTGATAAAAACGTGACAAACGCTTACACGGAATAATTCTAATACGGTTGCAGATATTCACTTGTTTATTTTCGAAGCACTTTCGATTTCACAATGGTTTTATTATGAGCACATAACCTCGGCACTGACCTAGTGACAGTCAGCGCAAGCACCGAACTGTTCACCGGCTATATTCACACTAACCACTACACGCAAACATATTGGTGTAGATGCGAGGTCCTACGTAATCGACATGTTTTAGTGTGTGTGACTTATCTTACGCCCATTGCTGTAGTTACCATTATCATTCGATTCGAGTGTTTAAACAGTGACATAAAGTTGATATTTCTTTGTGGCTTATTTGTTTTCTTATTTGATACAAAGTGACTTTCCACATGTTATCATTTGCAAATGTACCTACTACGAATCATTTTACCTACCTTAGTTAATATCTTTGATGGTTTTTTTTTCGGTTGCCATCGCAACAAGCTCATTAAATCTTCGATATGCTTTTGAATTAAGATTATTTCTTAATGATTTTCATAATAATATTATCCAGGCACATTATAGCTCCTCGTGTAGGTAAATGCATGACAATGTGCAGAGCGTCTCTTTTTACTGAAAAATAAAAGGCGCTCGCCTAATCCGTTAGATTATTTTTAGCTTATTTTGACAAAATCCTCGCGAATACGAACGAGCGAGGCGAAAAAACTTAACAAAACAGATCCGGCGCGTGTAGCCCGTAGCAAGCGGACATATTCACACGTCCCAGGGCAAAACACGGCTGTACGAACCTTACTAAGTTGACCAAATCTAGCGGAGACTCACACGCATGACGCCAGAGGGGGCAAGGAGAAAGAGGTAAGAAAAAAAAAACACAAAAAACAAAAAAAATCGTAAAATATTGAATGACGCCTGACAGATTAGTTTAGGCAATTACAGCTGTAGTTGTTTTGTCGATAAAGCTACATGATTTTCAAGCACTTACATCGACCTGTTGTTCTTCTGTATAGATAACGCAAGACTTCATAATTATTGGGCATTAATAAGTATTGTGCTTTCAAAATTAAGATGATTCAAATACTCTCAAACGCCTCAACGTTTGCCATAACCGAAGCCAAGACAGCAGGGTCAATGTCCAGCTTTTTTATAGGATTTACTTTTGCCATCCTCTCATCAAACACTATTCTTTGCAAGCATTACGAAATCAAATGTACCACAAATTTAATCAATACTGCTGAGATCAATAGAAAAGTGAAGATGGCGCTCTACGATCGGAAAAAACGGACGGTCTGAACTGCTACAGTTGTCATGGGCATTGCATACAGTTTCACGCCTACAAAATGCAACAAAGCTTTGCTAAAAGAACTAGCTGAGCTACTACACATCTACGCACAAGTCAAAACTTGGTTCAAACCGACCTCACTTTGCCATTCGCAGAACTCAGAGAATGCAGCATGCTCTTTTGTTTAAGCACATTAATTTGCATGAAACGGATAGGTATTCATAACGATTATGAATAATTCCCTTCAGTAACTTATAAATAACAATCACTCCGTTCTATTAACCGGGGTAAATGGGTTGGCTTCTCTGTATGCTCGGTTCCCGACAATGTAGGTACATCCTCATAATAGAGGAGGGATGAATCTTCTATAAATTATTCACTCTCTATTTGCATGACAAACGACAAGCAGGAAAGGTCTAAGACCTTTAATGGTCCTCTTCGGCCTTAACCGTCGTACCCACTCCATCCTTTCACACTCCTAGGGCACGACACTCTTTAATGGGACCGTGATTTTTCCCAGTCATATGCAAATGCCAGATTAGCATACATTTTATTCGGCGCTCTCACTTAAACGACAACGTTCATGCTGTTATAAATTCGTTTTTTGTCTTTATATCGGGTCTTTATTGTCTGGGTTACGTAATTAGCACGGTAACGAACTTAGTGGATAATTTTCTGACGCAGTTAATTATGTTAGCGTTCGTCAGCTATATTAAGCTCGTTGTTCTAAGTATAGAATCGACTTAGTAGCTTCTATTTTAATAATGAATTTATCACGGCCGTACTGTTTCAGGGCTGTAGGTACTTTGAAATTATTACAGACAGATTATTATCAGGTTGATTGACATTAGTCGTCTTCTTTGCTGTCACAAGATTTTATTATTCCCACTTTCGGACACAAGCTTCTTCTCAAAATAAGAGGAATGGAGTTGTAGTTCCTATGGTGGCCCACTGCCGTTTAAAATAACTGCAAATACAATTGAGATATAAGCTGTCAAAGATTTGTCTCTATCTCTTTCTAGAAAAATGGAATTTTAATATGGAGTTGCGACAAATGACTTCACATGTCTTCTCTTTGTAATAGCTGATTAATTAGTAGTCATATTTTGTTAAGAAATGCGATATTTTTTATCCATATTCCCTATTTACGTGGCAGGCTACTCTCAGTATTATAGTGTAGGTAGTGTTCCGCACTAATACTTTATACATGTCAAAAACCCATGCCAAATTACAGCTCACCTGCGGGCGTACCAAGCGAGACCCTGAAAATTTTGAAACCTTGTTATGTTCTAGTTTTAAACTCAAAACAAATGAACGCGATGAAAGATGCATTATGTTGACAAGTGTGACAAGCGTACCTACCAACGTACCTCAGTGGTTCAACTAACAATCTCAAATTAGAATACATATAACGGGAAATGCGGGCGAAATATAAATGGAATAGTCGTGTAGCTTTTGGAGTTCTGAAATAGCAGATAATCCAACTAGATACCTACGAAGATATTACTTGTACCGAAAATATAAGGCGGCAATGTCAGCGGACGTAGATTTTAGCATTTTGGTTAGTAAATATTACTTAGAAAGCTTTAATATCGGACCTTTTCTAATCTATTGGATGCGTTACCTTACTGAGTTCCATTTCAACGAATAAAAATAGTACATTCCGATGCTAGTGCGGAAAGTATGCCATTACAGAAGAATGACATTTACGCGCGTGTATCGAACGACAATTTTAATACAGTTGGGAAAAAATACAACACAGAATGAAGTAAGTTCTAACTTTAGCAGTGAGCGTTTTAGACAAATTATAGGCTTTTTTTTAGCGTTCATATTTTGTAAAGATAATGGCTTTTGATGTTCAGCAAACTCAATGAACGATTTTTTCAAATACATTTTTATAAGAAGGAATCAATTTTATAATATATATCACTTTACTATCATTACCTTATTATCATTAAGTTCGTTTATTTGTGTATAGAAATATTTAAATTGTATAAACACAAAAACTACAGTTGCCTTTAGAACCTTAGAAACCATGCTTGCAGTTGGAAAAACGCCTCAACTTTGACAGGCGTTTCGGCAGATATTCCCATGCTATTCCGTTCCATTCAGACATGTTAATAAGAACTGTTTTTTGGAATTCAATATTAAAAAAATAATGATGAAGAGGCTAGTAATGAAATATAGAATCTCAATATTTTGATATTTTTACATTAATAATAGGTTATTAGTTTTATTGCGTCTTGGTACATACTAACATTATAATAACTCTTCGGTAAGTAGTCGTGAATTGAAACAAGTACAAATTTAAGAAAATAGAAAAGTAAAACGCACTAGTGCGCAAAAACAAAGTTTGCGCACGCAAAACAGCCAAAAAAAGGGCACTTTTTGAGCCACTGTATTAAAAAGCATTTACCTTGCTACTCCGTTCGCTTAAGTAGCGGTAGCAATCTCTATATACCGTGTGTTACGATACGAATATGTCAACGATGAGAGTGAATAAACCAAAACCTACCAAGGATATACAGCTACTTCGCGATCTCGGTGTGAGTGGTCGTGAATAGCAAGATAAAGACAAGTGTATCTTATCTTATCTAACTGACGTTTGCCCATTTTCGTAACACACGGGATCCGGTATTTGAGATGTTTTAGAACAAAATAAAATCGTTTATTGCAAGTTTATTTCCCAATCGCAATTCTTATCCTAAAGTGTATTCCTATTTTATTGTACGATTTGATAAATTCTCGCTGTAACTAAGACCACGCCGCCCCAACATCCAACAACGTCAGAGCATAATGCAATCTGCTATAGTAATTAGGCTGCACTTAGAATGAGCTTTGCCGAAGCTTGTCTGGTATTGATGAAATCCCTGTTCATTGCTTGCAGCAAACTACCGACTACATAGATAGTCACTCCATTGTTTAAATATGCATTTGCTGCTCTTCAAATACACCAATAATGGTGCGCATGGTCTAAGCTCGTAGGCAAGATGTGATCAAAAATACTACACAGATTTAGCAGTTACTTGCGGAGATCCATGTCAAAATGAATTAACTTAATTTTTGCTATTCCGCGAAATATTAATTCATGCAAAATAGCCGCGCTTACGTTGATTTTTTTTATTACTAAATAAATACTATATGTGTGTTTCACCTAAACATCCTCAACGTTTGTTGATACTTCGAACTAGGCAAGTTTTTTTTGAGCGTACCTACGAAGTTTTATGTAAGAGGACATCGCAGCAACCTGTATTGCCAACTGAAAACTCCGGAGTACAGCACTGCGGTGTGGAAAAACACTTTTCCCAATGCAGCCGTCATATGAACGCTTCCCAATACCCAGTACTAGTTTTCTATAACCGTTTATTAAGTCATAAGTCTTGTTTGTTAACGTGTTAAGACAAGTGAGCTTGATTACACATAAAGCCAGGATGGACTTTCATTCGCCTTTATAACGTTTACGCTTAAGCCATAAGAAGCCTAATCAATTTATACTACTGAAACAAATCACATCTAAATTTAAGTCGGAGTCGTCTTATAAATTTTTCATTATTTAGGAATAATTACAAGTGTTTCCTAGGAAATATTTGTTTATAGAAAAGACACTGAATTCTGTACTTGCGAAAGTCCCGTTATTCGTTTAAAAGAAAAGAAAGAAAGAAAGAAAAACATTTATTCGCGATATATGTATACTGGGTTACAAAAACAAAAAGAGTGAAAAAAAAAACAAAAAAATCAGTACATACATCACGAAATGGTCCCATCTCAGCATAATGCTGGCCTTGCATTTACTTGTTAGTAATTTTCTTGCAAGCGAGTGGAAAGTTTAAACAAAATTAACGACGTAGTAAATTTCAACTGAAAACGTTATATGAACTTTGTATTTAATAATACATTATGGTCTCGGTAATGTACCCACTTTCAAGATAATGGTTATTATTTAAATTCAACAAAATATTGCTGGTATCTTTTTTCTAGGCGAAACATACTGCACTGAAAAAATATACCACCAATATTATTGGATATGCTGTTAGCTCTAATCTCTCACTACAATTATTCCTACAGGCTGGACTAAATTGCATCCTAGGGCTAAAATGTGCGACAATTCACCAGACTTTTGTAGTTTACATACACCATTCTATCGTAACGAATCTACGCAGGTTAAATTCAGGAAGAGTCACTTAAAAACCTAAGTACTACCCTCAACCCAAGACGCAAAAAGCCGCATGTAAAAGCTAGTCATGTCTATAAAATGGTTGAGGTACGCACGAGAAGCCTGATTATGCAGAATTCGGGGACCACTAAGCCGATCTTCAAAGTTCTTTTACTGATTTACACCCTGTTTTATGTATGTGCGGAGGTAATAAAACAGGCTCCAGAGGACGAGGAAATTTGAAAGTAAAGAGTTCATGACCGTGATATTTTATTTTTTACTTGATAGATTCACTTCTTTTCTGTTGTGATCAATGTACAGTGCTTCCAGTTTCATAATGTCTCTCGGAAAACTTCGTGGTTCATCAGTTCAGGCTTCAGCGTCAGTCGTAACATATGCAAAGGAAAGAAAGAAAGCAGAGAGGCGTTGAAATTAGAAGCGCTGTGGCCTCGACAACCTAACGTACGACCTGGAAAATTCATGTACTAACAGCGACACCTCCGACGCAAAAGGTCGTAACCCGTTTTTTATGCATAATGAGATTTTTCAGTCGGTACAAAGTCATTAATCCAAGCTATAACTTCCTAAAACTCAAGTTTAAATATTTTGGATAATTATGGAGTTTTGTGATTGCTAATAGTCGTATCATTTGAACTTTTCCACGCAAATCGTCGCATCACAACATTCGTCGATTTGCGCCACTCCATTAGTGTTCATTACACCCCACGCAAATAGCCTTAACTTCTAAGTTACGACTTTATGCGTAAACAATAGTAGTTAGGTACGACTTTTTGATGCAGTTTTTTTACAATCATGGGTCGTAACTCGCACTTGCGACTATATGCGTTGCTTTAGTGAGAAGGTATATCCTTTTATATATAGTCGTATTTATAACATACGACTTTATGCAATGGACGTGATCAATCGCAAAAGGTTGTAACTTTCTTATACGACGTTTTGATAACGAGCACAAAGTCGTAACTTTAGGTTTTTTGCCATAATTTTGAAATTACGATATTTATTTTGATAAACAGATTTGCTTCGTGTTAATTAACCCGCTGCGGACAGATATAACCACTGCTTTAAACTTTGGACATATTTCAACTTGAAAAATACATGAAAAATTCTTATAATCGCGCTCCTGAAAAATCGTCGATTTAGGGATACGACTTTGTGCGTGGGAGGTGTCGAGTTTAGGAATCAAGTGAGGGACTCGAATTATCAGAATGTAATATACACACAGCAAAGCTATTCGGTAAGCAGGCTAGATACGGCGCGTGAGTGCGTGGGTGTTAACCTGATTATAGCGATTATTTTGCAGTGTGTACAGGTCTTCCATTCCAGACTGTGCATTCCGAGTTGTACATTGGTCGCATCTACTTACACAAAGGGTCTCTAGCGGGACTCAATTACTGAGCGGTCGTTGTTGTCGTTGTCTGTTCGTCCATCTAATAACAGAGCTCAGACCTTACCATGACGTCTTAATACGATTCAATTCCGACTCAGTTCAGGTTTTAGCTGTCATTTTTAGTATGGCTCGGACAGCGAGCGAACCTAAACTGAATCGGAATTGAATCGCATTAAGACGTCATGGTAAACCCCCCCCCCCCCCCCCCCAGCATCTTTTAATTTAGCTGGACAGTTAAAATCGGTCCCTTTACATGAGATGGTTTATTTTTGGCACGGAGGTTTCGGTTTTTCTTCTTGCTAACACCAAGTTAGTTTTGTGCTGACTACAGATGACCTTTTAGGCCTGGCCCTTACTTCTCTCAAAGGCTAGGAATAGCAGTACAGAGAGGCAATGCGGCCAGCGTCTTGGGGTCGACGCGGCGGAATATCTTGATGACCTATATATTTGCTTTATAGTTTTAATCTGTTTTAATACATTGTTTTAGTTGTTAATTACACTTCTTTATTTCATTTAGTAATTTTAAAAATGAACAGTTAGTTTTCAATTCAAATATCTAAATATTTCCGATTTTATTTCTATCTATTTTCAATCGGTACTACGCTCAACTTCCTCTTCGCATTTCTTTTCGATTCGTGGAAAAATATTAAAATTCATAAACAAAACTACTCCTTTGACGCTCAGTCCAGAGTTTAACAAAGCAAACAGCTAAATAATTACATCACAGGCTTTTCACAACGTTCCATTCAACTTCATTCTACGCTATGCTATTATGACATACCGACCGACAGAAAGTTTTTGTCCGCGCCAGCCTTGTTGGGAGCAAAAAGCCAGGGTCTATTCAACGCCACACGTAACACAAAAACTTAGAGGAAACCACATGTCGCGTCTCGCTCTTACACATGGCGATGCTGGTTAAAGTGGGATAACACATTTCATGCATGCAATTTTGAATAGAGCTTTTGTAGTACTGACCGGTGGCACACTGCTTGTTTTATGTTGTATAGCACTAGCTGCTGTCACTGCGTTGAAAACCTGGCTTTCATTACATACAGGATGGTCAGCACACCGTGAGTTTTCACGATTCCTTCGTACATTAACTGTATTTTTTACGTAAACTGGTTTCATAGGAAACGAATTGCGCTGCTAGCACGGCTATTTTAAAGACCTATTCATTGTTCTCACAGATGTGGTAAGCTACTCTCTGGCTTACGGTCCAATTATTATGACAAGATTTCTTTGCAACAAATGATAAACCCGCAAGCGCGAATTGTTGTACTGCGATGTAACTGAAAATGTGGGATTCTGACAAAAATAAACGTGATCTCACCAAATTAGGCTCTAAACTTACCTTAATTCCGAAATAACTTTCTACTCGCGTACTCGTAGATTGGCTTTTAACCTGACTACGAGTGTAAACAAATGAGTCACATAGAAAGCAAAGTCAGCAACATTTGGGCGCCGATTAAAAAACTTCTGGATTTCTGTTTTTTTTATTTTTTGTATGCATTATTTTACTGTAGGTACCTTATTGTTTTTATTTTGTTTTTGGGACTTTCTTATGTTTTGACATAAAAATATAATGTAATCTACAAATAGAAATGAATGAATCTAATCTAATTATAAATACATTAACATTATTACTGTAGCAACTTTCAATGTAGCTTTATTACTTCAACGTAAACATTTCAGTCATTATGTTCTGTACAATTTCAGTTGAAGTGTATATTGCTAACTTTGCTTTTATAGACTCAAATATACCTAGGTACTCTCGTTGATCTACGATTAAATATTTAGACCAAACCGATATCAATCACTTTTAGATTTGGTATACAGTTAAGCTAGCTTATGCCTAACCTACGTCCTAGCTCCCGTTGCGTCCGTACTCGTATCTCGAGAAAATTTGGCATAACACCTGCATAATCCACATCATAAAGGGTTCGGGCTAGCCATTTTTAAATCAGTCAGGGCTTTTCCTTAAGATTCCAATAAGCCTATAAACGCGAAACGGCTTAATTATTCCAATTCTAATTTAAGATTATCTGAATCTGATTGCCGATTGTCGAAAACTGAGGGAGTTACGCCGCAGTCGTTTCGACTGATTCTCATTCCGAGTGTTTCCCGCTGAACGCGGTCCGATTTCCAAGTTTTAATTGCGAACTCTTAATGAGGTAGGCAACAAGCTCAAAATAGTCCATGTCGCCAATCCCCAACTTTGGGGCTAGTGTTTATTTTAATCTCTTATTTCAACACACGTCGCTTAACTACGGATAAAACAATGATGAATTCTAATGATCTCGTTATTTTTGTACACTAGCCTTACTTTAATTCTACCGGCGAGCATTATTCATCCGATTTTCGTGGGCATTACGCGTTCGATCGGGATATGAATAGCCTTCGTGTTTTCCAAATAGGCAAAGTTAAAAAAATACTACTTAAAATTACAGAACTAGACAACGACAAATCAAAAACAATTGATGTTTTGTGTTGTGTGTTATTCATCCTTATTTAGAATGAATTGTTTATTGACCGATCAAAATTAATCTTGAATCAAGCTTTCCAATTCACCGCCCAGATTATTTAGCTAGCTTTAAAAAAAAACGCCAGACATGACCCGACAAACACGCAAGGCACAATGCAAAGTCTGCAGCGCACGCAGCCGGCTAAAGGCATAGCGTTTTGAATTCATAAGTCGGCACTGGCTGCAGCCAACACTCGACGAACAAAAGCGGCACCGCGCTAAACAAACACCAGCGTTTTGTTCAAATGTTTGCCTAATTATATCCAGTGGACAGGCTTCTAACCTGTACAGCCTCGATGAGAGCTATTGTGCTCCATGTTTCAGCGTCTGTCCTTGATATTAGCTAGAAAAATGGTAACCACCCTTTCGTTCCTAATAAGGATAATTATGATTGCACTGCTTGCACACGAGCATTTATAATTTACAGGTTTTTTAATCATTGTATATTTATCGCAAAATAAGTTTGAAGATAGACAATCAGAGGTAAAACCTATTGGTAAAACATTTCCGAAGGTATTGAAACTATTACAACATAATAATAGAGACAATCTAAAGATAGTAGGTAGGGGAAGGTAAGGCTCGAATCCCCGGTAGGAGCAGAAATGTAAATGCGTGTTGAATAAAAATGTTTGTACGTAGGTGTATCATTAATGTATTCAACATTTTCCGTTGTCTAGCAGAATATTGCTGACTGTGCTAAAGGGCGAGGTCATTTTATGTAAATTGTCCCACGATTATAAATTTACTAATTATTATCTGTATATTTCTTTTATCTTAAGTTAGGTTCTTACAATATTAATACAAAATATAAAGACATTATAAAAACCTAACCTAGGGTGCTGCCGGCAGCGAGGCGAGGCCTAAGCTACCGGTGGTCAGGGCGACAGAGAGAGGAACCTCCTGACTATCCGAGCCATGTGCAGGAGTACCGCCTGCTGTATCTGGCCCTTGACGCAACCACCTAGCGAGAGCCTTTTAAGGTGATGGTCAAGGCTCTTCGCTATTAGACCGTTCGCCGGAACGACTATCGGGACAGTGATCGTCAAATCAACAGGCCACATGGCAGTAACCTCGTGAGCCCAGTCAAGGTACTTGCAGACTTTGTCCTTCTCGGCCTTCACGAGGTTCACATTATCTACCTATAGGGGATCGTTATATTATTATTTTATTATTATATTATGATTGATAGCACGAACGTCAATTGATAATAATAATAATGATAAGAAAATGACTTGGCAAAAGTTAATGGCGGTTTCCATATTAACATTTTATCTGTAGCGTCATGTCTATTTTAATAAATCCGTTTAAACATGCTATTAACAATAAAGTCACGTAACTTTATCTTATCGCACAAGTTATTTGTTTTGTTTACCTCCCTGTATTGTGTAACACCCAAGTCGCAAATATCATCGAATTTATACATTTTAAACTTTACAACGCAGCGTGCCAAAGTTAAAACTAAACATTTTTCCTTGTTTGAGGCTGTCAACATCACTCATAGGCAGAGATCGGACAAACTTGCGTCATTGCTCGCAATAATGTGGACATGACTCCAAAATTAATCAAATATGTCAAAATACATTATATTAAGAATAAGTATATCCACGGAGGTTTTATACCTATAGAACTAGAAAACTTTTTTGTCAGAAATAATAATTATATCTAGCAGGATCGTGATTTCTTTATTATATAAAAAGATTTACGAGAACGACAACTGCCACTTTAATTAACATTTTGCTAATAATTTTATGCATGTGTAATTTTTTATCTCCGGGAGTTCAAATTTTATTTCGAGAAATTAATTAAATGATTAATAAAATTATTTGATTATTTTTTGAGTCATGTCCACATTATTGCAAGCAATGACGCAAATTTGTCCGGTCTCTGCTCATAGGACAAAATACTGGTCTTCTGCCACAACTCAGTTGAATAAATTTTTAAAGCATTCCAACTATTATTAACATTATGTTCTAAACGTATTACAAATAAGTTTACCGAAAATAAATGTCCTAATATAAATTCGAATATTTACCATTTCATGGCTAAAATAACCTGGATACTACGAAATCATTGATTGTGTCGATGGACTTTGTTTTTCATATGACTAATTAGGAGAAAATAAAAATCGTTCCTGATTAATTATATTTCTAGGTCATTAACACAGCTTGCCGGAGTTGTTATTATTCCAATACTTTTTTCCAAAAGTAGTCACGAAATTGATACAACTAAATCACTAAAAGATCAATTAAATAAAATCTTGAATTAAAATTAGATACATAATTACTTCCATTAAATACGTTAACAGTAGTTACATAAATTACAGTAATTTCCAAAATACAAATACCTTCGATATTTGGATAGTTTTTCAAGAAGAAGCGAAACATAACCTACATAGGTAATTTTTTTAATAAACCTTCTAAAAGATTAGGTTGCCTCCGCAAAAATAAAATAAACACTTGTTGTAAATAGAGTTTATTCTGATTTCATTTTACTTTGGCGTATGTTATGCACGATTTTGACTAACAATTTGATTAGTGTAAGTAAAACCGTAAATAATACTACTAGCATCGCTAAAATAAAAGCTAATATATCTAATATATATATCGTCAAGTAGTTACACCTTCAAGCGCAAGCTGAAGGATCACTTATTGACGCTCCAAAAATCCTTCCAATAATCCTCCAGCACTTTGCACTTTGATATGCCAACCTGTTGTTTTTGAACAATTTAGTTTTCCCTCCTTTTTATTTTTGTTTATTGTAAACTATTTAATTAATTTATGTATTTCTTTAGTTACACATAAGTCGGGTTCTATCTAAGTATTGCATTGTTTACGTAAAGGTTTATGAATTATGTAGTATAGTTTATCTGTGTATCGTTCCGTGAGTCATAGACGGTTCTGGCTGAAAATCAGTGCTGCAGGTGTCTAACACCTCAGCGTAATGCTGAGCCAGCGACCGTTTCACTTTTGCGAAGACACACAACGCTGATGATCTATTTTTCATGTCTATGTTTTCTTTTTTTGTTATACCTTGTTTATTTTCTATAAAACTGTGTGTATTATCTTATATTTGTGTGTCTTGCAAAAAGGAATAAATGTCTTCTTTCTTTCTTTCTTTCTTTCTAGCATGTAATGCGCAATCCAGCTTAAATTCATGGCAGGATTCTTCATAAAATCAGCTCCTTTATGTCTAATAACATATTCAATCCAAAACATCGCAGTATCAATAGCGGACATTGGTTTATCTCGGAACCTTCGAGATAACATTTTAGCGTTAACCATATAAGATTCATCTTCGAGAACCATTTTGAGAGCATTGTCCAGATTGTTTTCATTGATATCGTGGTATTTTAGTATTCGACCCATACCTGCTTCTCGAATCTCTAATAGATTGTTGTATTGATCTGCGTATACTGGAACACCTATAACAGGTACCTCGTGGAATAATGCTTCTTGTGTTCCAATTAGACCTCAGTGAGATATAAAGAGTTTCACGTTCGGATGTGCTGTAAAAAGTATGTTAATTGTAAGCTTGTTTTTTAACTTAGAATTGGTGGCGAACGGTTAGGCATCACGGAAACAACGGCAGTAGCTTGGGGGAAATATAATGCATGTAACATTATTTGATATTGTCTTTGCACATAGTAGACGGAGCCCTACCTACTCTCTCGTTATCAGAATACTAATGACAAATATTATTATAAACCGCTGTGTTTATTGGAAAAGAAAAACAAATCATAATAAAACAGTCACAACTTAAAAATAACGCAGAGATACTAAAACTAAAACTACTACTAATTAAACAAACATGCATTATAAATAATTATACAAAAACATAGACCATAGAATGTACCAGTTGCTTCTCTTCCCGCGCAGATGATAGCCCATTAATCATGTTATATTCGATGCAGCTAGCAACCCATCACTATTTTGATGCCCCTTTCAACCTATACACCCAAAATCATGCTAAATGTAGCTTTTAGGTTTTGTTACCTTGGGCTCTGTCTACGCCGAAAGGGACAAAGACGTGATTTATGTGTGCATGTATGTGTAAGAAATATTTATTAGGTAAAAATAATAATAGCAATCGTTTCAATAAAAATTAAATGCATGCGGAAGGCCCTTCAGCACAATATACGTTTATAATAATTTAAGTATGCACCTTATTATAGGTAATAACTGTAATTGTGTTCAAGGTGTGTCTCGTGAAATAATGACAATGCTTCTGAGGCAAATGGTCCGTACAGAACCTTCTGTTGCAAAACACATTAAAAACTATTAATAAAATTGACATTAATGCTCGTTCATTCTAATCGTGGCCTTTATGTCATGTTACCTTAGGCTCTTCCCCGTAAAGGATAAAAACGTGATTTATGTATACATGTAACGTAACGGGCGATGTATGTTTTTTGTAGTAAATTTTGATATAGGTACGTCCAATTTAACCTAAGATTTTAGTACATCAGGCTTTCTTACCAAAAAAAAAAATATTAAAGAAATATTTGTTTTATGTAAGTTATGATTAAACTACTAATCGTTTTCAAAGAACATGTAACTACTACAAGACTAGCCGTCTATTCTGCTAATAAGTATGAAAGAAACTTACTAAGTTTTTGGATTATAAGTATAACATACTTACCCAAAATCTCTTTCTGTGGCAACCATTTTCTTATAACTAAATTTTCTGGCTTTCCTTCCAAGTTTTCTTCTTCCCATTTCCATAGAAATACTTATACTTATATACTTTAGTTTTTTAAACACTAAGAAATGCGTTCTTTTTGTCAACGGGCAGTTCACTACTGCGAACGTTTGATCCAAAACTAACGTAAACCACTCCATGTTTCGATTCGTCCAATAGTTTTTGTAACTCCTGTAAATTAAAACATGTTAAAACTATTTACGTAACATTTATTTAACTCTCTTATTTTGACTTTAATTTTGTTTTTCAAGCAATGCCTAAAAATACTATACTATAGGTGTGTGTGTCTGACATGAAACGTACAAAAACAATATGATAGCCGAAAAAGGAAGATTCCATAACTTTTTGTTGTCTTACCTCAGGAAGTGGATCGAGTTTGTGATTTAGATGAATTCCACCGATCTCTACTTGATTGGGAACATAAGCCATAGGAGTATCAAAACTGAAATGGCTATTAATAATAGTATAGTCGAATTACGGAAAAGTATGGAAGTAATTCGTGTAGTCGTGTTTTTTTGTGAAATCGTTAGAGGGCACGACTAGATGGTTTCCCTCGGTTTGCACCTTTCTATCATGTACGGAACACTTTAAAATATTAGGTATAAACTTCAAATGCCGTTATTTTGGAGTATGATAAAAGGTATTAGGCGCAAGTTTAGCCACGTGAAGGGTCCCCTTTGGTACATAACGTATGTTAATTAAAAAGGTGTACGATGTATAGAATCTTGGTAAAATATTTTTTTCTGATTGCGGCTCGAGGATAATTCAGACGGTTGGTGCAAACTTAGATTAAGCTTTTCAAAGTATTATAAACACCCAGGTAACTTTGCACCCCCGTGCAAAGTATGGAACATGTTTTTTTTCACTCTTTTGTAGATTGTACTTCGGGGGAAATTAAGATAGTCGTGAAAATTTATAAATAACACATATTTAAAAGATACTACATTCGCACTCAATAAAAAAAAGAAAATTTTAACCGGAAGTTTGGTAAACATAGTTCTATCTAAACGCAAGGAAAAGCAGCGAACGCTAGGTAGCGGGTAGTATTACAGAACCGCATGTTCCGTGTAGAAATGTCAATTTTTTATGGGGTGCGAATGTAAATCAAACCAAGTTAAGACGATTGTGACGATTTTTATTAATTCCAAAATTTCCCCCGAAGTACAAAGACAGTAAAACATAGAAAACTACTTTCCGGGTGTCGCACCCTGGTGCAAATTTGGTATTGTGTTTTGATATATATTCTCATCATTTCCTCAATTTGCACCGCGTTCTGTATTTTTCCCGGGGCCGCAATGCCAAAAAGTATATTTTTAGTTATATGATTTTTTTTTTGTATGTTCCGTAGCTTGAATTGAGCTAAATAACGGGTGCAAATATAGATTAAGATGTAATAAAACGTATGGCAAATTGCACAGACTACACCTATTTTTTCTTCTTAGTTATTACTATTACACCATTTTCAACCAATTCCACCCTTTTCCGGGGGGGTGAATATATCAAGTGATGTATTAAATTCCATTTCTAACCCATACAAATCAAAAACAATTGTTTTTATCAGTTCTTAGAATTATTTCCTGACTTAAGGGAAATTTCACGTATTTTGCCTCCACTATAAGAACTAACGCTGCATTCCTTTGTATTTCTTCAAGACTTGGCACCGGCTCTGGCAAATTCGGGATGTATTTCTTAACCAACTCTTCTTGCTTCCTTAAATACCAAAATTTCCACCAAAACAACTCATATAAAGTGAATTGAAAGTTTCTGAGCCGTCCCCAAAAAGTCTTTGGTTGGTCCACAGTGAGGAATTCAGACATTACTGTGGGTATTTGTAATGGATTTCTTGTTATAAAGTTGTGCCTCATGCAATTGCCCTGGGTCGTCACTAATACCAAAGGAGCATTATATCTGTGTGCTAAAGCATACAAAGCATCCAAAAAGAATAGCTGGGTTATAACCACATCAAATTGACGGTCCTCCTTCAGGAATTCTTGGACTTTCGTAGATTTTAAAGCCATCTCAGTAGAAATCAAACCTCCGTTCCAATATATTTTTAAGTGGAACTCTTCCGTCGTTAGATCTACCTTTGTAAAAACATTAGGTCTTCCTCCTTCTAAAATAATATAATTACATGATGTAAGTTAAACATACGGCCTAAAGGCGTGGGAGGAGTTGGACGCCCTCTTAAGGGACTGGTCACTCATCTCAGCAGACTGAGGGCAGTGGAAGCGTTGGAGGAAGGCCTTTCCTCAGCAGAGGGACAAGGCGTATAACAGTGGTAATAATAATAAGTTACATACGCTTCATTTCTGTAAAATGCCAAATATATCATTGCATTTTGGAACATATATTATGAGCAAATAAAAACAGAGATCAAACCACTGTTCTCAGTTAATTACAAATATTTGTATGTGTAAAGGAAGTGTGTACAAATTAAATAGTGTCAGTTAAAATTAAACAGGCCAAATAACTCGTCGTTATTATATTTAATTTATAATAATATAACCTTTTTTTATTCCGTTTCGCTTCAATTTCAGTACCTACATTGTGTAGTTTTTTTATTTTATAAATTTTAGCGTAATTCTTTATAACGTTATTACCTATATCTAACGTCATAAAATCAATTTTGAAAATATGGAAATCTGGGAGTAAAGACAAAACATAGAATGTACCAGTTGCTTCTCTGCCCGCGCAGATGGTAAAAGCTCATCGAAGGAATGGGTGAAAATCTTAGAAATCATTGTGTTATAGGCGATGCGGCTAGCAACCCATCACTATTTTGATTCCCCTTTCCACCTATACGCCCACAATCATGCTAAACGTGGCCTTTAGGACTTGTTATCTTAGGCTTTGTCTACCCCGTAAGGGAAAAAGACATGATTTATGTACGTGTATGTGTAAGTATGTACGTACGCAACGCTTTTTTTAAATGTTTGATTTTACACGATAGGTTATGGAAAGAAAACAGAAATATTTTTTTATAAATAAACTACATCGTTACAAATAATTCTCCTCCTCATTATAAATTCCACATTCCGACAACTGCTGTAATCAAATTATAAAAGGTTAAACCTACCGATGAATTCCAAAATTGACTTGTCGTTTGCTTTGACTTGATGGTAAGTGGGAGCATGTTTAGTCTCAATATTTGCAGTGATTACCGTAACATTGTGTCCCCTTTGAGCCAGCTCTAGACCTATGGGTCTCAATAAATTGTAATGCGACCTTACAGGGAATGGTATCGCGATCAAAATGTTCGCACACTCACAGTAACTGGCGGCGAATAAAATAAAATACAAATACCGAATTTTATCCTGAAAATTGTAATATTTAGCCGTTTAATAACGATTTTCATTTTAAGATATTCGACAAGTAGCAGAAAAACAAACCATTTTCATCTCTTTTCACGCACGCTTTAGCGCTATATTTAGTACTGTCACAAAAATTTTCTTGATTAATTCAAGTTAAGTTTTCTTATCGTTTTCCTTATTATTTGTTAAGTTTAAAGACAGAATTGCGCTTTATCGTGTATATTATTGTGTACATATCAACGGTGTACACCTACTCGCTGGTCACGCATCACTGTATGTTTGAACTTAAGAGATAAATAAAAAGAAGTCTCAAGTTCATGCATTATATATTTCATTAAGAAAATCGTGTGCAAAGGCTCGAAGCGTGTGCATTACATCAGTATCTTATCACTATTAGCAACGGTAATAATGTGTAGTTGGTATAAGTATGTATTATTATATTTCCATGATAATCTACACAAATAAATATTAGGTAAGGAAGAGAAAAAATTGTACAAACTTTTTTAACTAAATCTACGATTAAAATTTTACTCTTGTATTTTATCCCGGCATAAACTTGGTTAGGCAAGAATATTATGTATGTATTTACATTTGAAGGTTGGCTAACTAGATTTCTTTTTTATAGTTACAAGTTGTCCCCGTTTAAATAATTTACTTATTCTGACTAAAATCAATATAAAAATAGCTAAAATTCCTAAGATGAAAGCAAATACATCAAGCATATAATATGCAACCCAGCTCAGTCGCATGGCAGGATTTTTCATAAAATCTGCTCCTTTATTTCTAATAACATATTCAATCCAAAACATAGCCGTGTCTAGAGCAGACATCGGCCTATCTTGGAACCGAGCAGATGTTTCTTTTGCCTTGATCATGTAAGTATCGTCCTCTAAAATAGCACGAAGAGCAAATTCGAAATTCTCTTCGTTGATGTCGTGGTATTTCAGAATTCTTCCCATCCCGGCTTCCTGGGTTTGCAAAAGGTTATTGTATTGGTCTGCGTAGATGGGAATGCCAATAATAGGGACCCCATGGAATACTGCTTCTTGTGTTCCAATTAGACCACCATGTGATATGAACGCTTTGATGTTTTTGTGAGCTAAAATAAAATAGAATAATAGTTTAAGACCAAATTTCAGAGATTTTCAAAGATTTTAGAGTAGGTAATCCTCATTGTATGGTATTGACTTAGGTATTTTTGAGAAGTTTTTTTTCTTTAATCTAATCTACTAAAATAATCTAGTTTATTTTTATACTGCCCAACCAGAAACTTACACCAAAATCTGCTAGTTATAAATATTTCAGATTTTATTGTTAAGAAAAGAGGTAATTATTAAAAACTATATAATCATCGTCACCGTTGCTTTTAAATGGCAATAGAAAAATCGCAATATTTACACAAAATCTCTTTCTGCGGCAGCCACTTTCTTATATGCAAATTGTCTGGTTTTCCTTCCAGGTTTTTTTCTTCCCACTTCCATAATACAGTGTAGTTATTCAGTCTCCTGAACACGTTCAAGAATGCATTCTTTTTATCAATTGGTAAGTCAGTGCTTTGAATGTTCGACCCAAAACTAACATAGACCACTCCATTTTTAGATTTATCCAAAATTGTTTGCAGATCCTGAAATAATAAAATTGATAGTCTAGATTACAGTAAACTTACTTTTTCTACTTTAGATATGAAGTTTACTTTTCTTACCTTAGGCAGAGGGTCAAACTTTTGGTTCAAATGTATCCCTCCAATCTCAACCTGATTAGGAATGTATGCAGCAGGAGTATCAAAACTGAAGTGACTGTTCAAAAGAAACAACGCTGCATTTTTCTGCAAATCCTCGAGACTCGGAACCGGTTCGGGCAAATTATGAATGTATTTTTTTACCAACTCTTCCTGTTTATTCAAATACCAATATTTCCACCAGACGAACTCGTAAACAGTAAAATAAAAGTTTCGGAGTCTTCCTAGGAAACTATATGGTTGTTCCACGTAAAGAAATTCTGACATGAGGGTCGCTAATTGTAGTGGGTTTCGTAAAATGATGTTGTTCCTCATGCAGTTGCCAAAGGTTGTTACTAAGACCAAGGGAGCGTTGTATTTATGAGCCAATGCGTGCCAAGCTTCCAGGAAGAACACCTCTGCGATCACTAAGTCAAACTTTTGGTCTTTTTCCAGAAATTCCTTGACTTCTGTTGAATTTAAACTCATTTCTGTGACAGCCACGTTTCCAACCCAAAGGATTTTTGAAAAGAATTCTTCCGCAGACAGATCAATCATTTTAAAAATGTTTGGCCTGACACCTCCACCTGCAAAGATTTTTTTATTACACAATAATATTCAGCTGCATTAACTAAACTAACCGTTGGAGCAAAAGTATCCTAGAGTGGAGACCACGTTTGGGAAAGCGTAGTGTGGGACGCCCTGCGACGCGTTGGACGGATGACTTTAGGAGGACAGCTGGCAGTGGCTGGATGAGGGAAGCCCAGGATCGCGAAAGTTGGTGTAATATGAAGGAGGCTTACGTCCAGCAGTGGACGGACAATGGCTGTAGATAGACAGATAGATAACTAAACTAAAACTAAAAAAAACTGTACCTGTCAGATCCCAAATTTTCTTATCATCAGCCATGACCTGATGATAGGTAGGTGGATGTTCAGTTTCCCTGAACGCAGTGATGACGGTCACGTTGTGTCCTCTCGCAGCCAACTCCAGACCAATAGGCCTTAGCATGTTGTAATGCGACTTTTGGGTAAAAGGTATCACGCTCAAAATATTTGCGCATTGACAGCAACAAAGTAAATTCACGAAAAGTACAATTAATTTCAAACTGGCCTGAAAAAGAAACGCGTCGAATTGAATACTTTCGCTGATTTTTCCGTTGGTTAAGTAAAACTTAAAATAGACTGTTACAATTAAATCACACTTTTAACACTTTTTTATTATTAATGTAACTCAGGTACTCGTATTTTGAAAATATTAAAAATGGCACTGAAGAGGTTACACACCATTGTTGCTTCTTGTATTTGCCGCCACTCCGATACGAGCTTTCCCTGACGCACTCTGCAATCAACTGTTTGGGATATCGACTTCACTAACTTAGGCTAATCAGTAAAAATATAATTTCCAATGTTTAATGCGACTTGAGGTCAAAAGGCTAACGAAATTCCGCACTGGTACGGAGTGCAAAACTCTTGTGTACACTTTAAGGTACCGTAAGGTGGTTACTCTGGCCCTGGAGGGTGACTTTGGCCTTTGGGATTAACACGGTCCTGGTTTTATTATTGCATTAAAATTATGGCACGTTGCCGTATGATTGGTTACCCACAGCTAACCACTCATGGTTTTATTGTTTTTGTTAAACTTAAAGTGTGTTTTCACGTGAAGCCAAAGTTATCTTACGTTTGGGCAAAGTATCTTTACGTTACGGTAGTGTTTGGTGACAGTTTTATTTAACCTTTGATTGTTATTCTCTAACGTCTGCATCATCATAGTCACATTCAACATAATTTTCACGAGATGGTGAATACAGAAAAACAAATACGTTTTTTTGTTAAACAATGGATCTAAGAGCCAGTACGTTACAAAAGGTATTCCAATTTAGTAAGTCAATATTTAAGTAATTTCTCTCATATGATTAATTGATATAGTATGCTGGAGGAGTTGACTGATAAGGAATAGCATAGTATTTAATAAAGTTTTCATTGTTATCGTTTTTAACGTAACATTTTATTCTTAAAAACGTTTTTATCATTTTGAATTATTGTCATAAAAACATCCCCAGCTGAAACACGTCTATCTCACTGATGAGAATTAAGGTCTGGTCTTAAATACAATATACAATTCTCAAAGGTACTACAAAAATGAAACTTCCAAAGTTGAATCGTCTAATGCTTTAATTACGTTTAATTTTCTTTTGGCTGGCCATACTCATCTTGCGTGAGAAAAACACCAGAAGTTTTACCAAAACAAATGAAAACGCAGCCAGTATTGACAACAACAAACCATACACATCTAGCATGTAATACGCACACCAGTTTAAATCATTAGCGGGATTCTTCATAAAGTTAGCCCCTTTATTTCTAATAACATACTCAACCCAAAACATAGCAGTGTCGAGCGCTGTCATTGGCCTATCTTGAAACCTAACTGACATCTCTTTAGCTTTTACTCTGTACGAATCATCCTCTAAAACAGAACGAAGAACGTTTTCGAAATTTTCTTCAGTGATGTCATGGTATTTTAGAATTTTGCCCATGCCAGCATTTTGAGCAATCAAGAGGTTGTTGTACTGATCGCCATAAATTGGAACACCGATGATAGGAACACCATGGAAAACGGCTTCTTGAGTCCCGATGAGGCCACCATGCGATATGAAGACTTTGACATTAGGGTGAGCTGCAAAAAAAGGTTGAAATGTGACAAATCTACATCTTTATAAAAGCAATCGATCAGCTTTAGTTTATAATGTAAAACGTTGTCTCTAGTTACTCTATACTTACACAAAATCTCCTTTTGTGGCAACCATTTCCTTATTATCAAGTTATTAGGCTTGTCCTCTAGGTTCTCTTCTTCCCACTTCCATAACACCGTATACTTAAGTTTCCTAAAAACATTTAGGAACGCATTCTTTTTATAGAGCGGTAGTTCGCTGCTGCGGACGTTAGACCCAAAACTCATATAGATCACTCCATGTTCTGACTTGTTCATAATTACATGTAAATCCTGCAATAAAATGAAGAAAACTTGTGGAATCAAGTCAAAGGTCACCTAGGAATGGATTTGAAACATATAATTTGATGTTATAAATTAGTAATGTTTACTTATTCTTGCACGAGACGGTATGATACAGCTTTTTTTTATCTTTAAACGGGTACTAGCCACTTATCATTAGGCACTAAATGGTTGCAAAGTTTATTGAACTGGTCATTATTGAATAATTGTCACGTGATCTTAATCTTTTCGTGTTACCAACATTAAAAGTGCTCCTGGATATACCTACTATAAACAAATTCAATAGGTACATTTTAGTAATAATTTTACTGCAACTTGATGCGCGACCGTATATTTTATTAAAATAATCTCTCAGTTTTTAGAAAAAAAATGAGCATCTCACCTCAGGCAGACTTTCAAATTTATGATTCAAATGTATTCCACCAATCTCAATTAAATTTGGAAAATATGCTGTTGGAGTATCAAAACTAAAGTGACTGTTCATAAGCAATAACGACGTATTTCTTTGCAACTCTTCAAGATTCGGAATGGGTTCAGGCAAATCTGGAATGTATTTCTTCGCCAGCTGTTCCTGTTTCTCTAAATACCAAAACTTAAACCAAAAGTATTCATATGCGGTGAAATATAGATTTCTTAATCTGCCAGCAAAACTGCTCACGTCTTCGATTAATATGAACTCGGATATCACTGTCGGCAACTGAAGTGGATTTCTCATAATAATATTGTTTCTCATGCAGTTGCCATATGTCGTCACTAATATCAGTGGGGCGTTGTATTTGTGTGCTAAGACATACATAGCTTCCTGGTAAAATTGCTCGCTGATAACTAAATCAAATTTGTTGTCTCTCTTTAGAAAGTCTTGGACCATTTTGGATTCAAGAGCAACTTTGGTCGACGCTAAGCCCCCGCCCCAAAGTAATTTCGCATGAAATTCTTCTTCTGTGACGTCCACCATAGTGAAAATGTTAGGCCGCCCTCCTTCTGAAAAGACAAAAATGAGCACCAGCATCTTATTTTTTGGAACTAACTAGCTGTTGGCAGCATTTTTATCTATGATCGCACGATAGGGTGACTAAACACAGATATAACTAACCAACATTTTACTAGCCTTTCGAAAGGTGGATGGACGATTTGGTAAAAATCACGGGAAAACATTTTTTTGGATAGCACGAAACTGATTATCACGAAGATCTTTCGAGAAGGCATATTATAACCCAGTAGATGTCTTGCGATATGATGGTGATATTAAACATACATACATTACATACATAAATAAATCACGTCTTTATCCCTTACGGGGTAGACAGAGCCTAAAGTAACAATACCTAAAGGCCACGTTTTGCATGAATGAACGTATAGTGTGGAAAGAGGAATCAAATTAGTGATGGGTTCCTAGCCGCATCGCGTATAACATGATTCCTTAGAATAACACAGTGATTTGTATTCTCTTTCAGTATAATTGATTGCAAACTGTGGTGCTATCGAACTAATAAATCGATTTTTGACACGCATTTCATTGACTTGACAAGAGTAATCATAATGACACTTATTGTGAGGACGTTCTACGGTGTGTCATGTTTGTGTCAATGTATATATTCGATACTTAGTACGTAAAAGAACTAACGAGCACTTGTCACATGGACCTTGGTAGGCCTAAATGTAGAAGGCTAGTTATCAACAAGATTAGATATCTAAGGTAAGACTATTATAACCACTAAGTATTTCACTACGCGAGCGAAGACGCAGGTACGTAGAGTATAGAAGTAATCTAGCCACAGAATGCAGTAGTATTAATTGGATAAAAATCTGTTGCGATAAATAATAAATCACATAGTCTTAATTATACGGTGACTGGTTATCATGATCACAGTTGTATTCATCAAGATTACTGGGTAGACATAGAATACAGTAGAATAACTAAATTAGAGTTTTGCCGTCATTATTAGCACAGAGAACCTTTATTTTTCTCCACCTTGTTGTTGGACGTTCGTATGCGTATCGGTTGGATTGATATTTTTTTGTTCTATTGGATTTTGGTCGAATGATGGTTTGGCATAATTTTTGCAAACTAGAAACTGAAAATATTTGAGAATAATTAACAAGCTACCGTGAATGGGTTGCGTCAAGTTAGGTTCGGTTAAATTCATAACGGGGCCGCCAGTTGGGCGTTGCGGTGACACCTAGTGCTCCCGTAATGCTAACACTCCAGGGCTAGGTGGGAACGTGTCGGTTTTTAGAAGGTAGACCTCTCCGCTCCTTCCATCAGGGAAGGCAGCAGTAACCCGGAGAGTCCGTCATACCTCCGTTGCTGCCCCGAGCGTGGGAATAAATAATATGGATTTGCCACACGTTAAAAAAATGGTTAAATTCATAACGCTCATGAAAATTCAATGGTTTTGAAATAATTTGAATTCGACGAAACGATCATTAGACCAATTAATATGTAACCCGTCCATATATAAATGTATCCTTGTTGTATGAATGTGGTTATTATCATTGCAATATCGTAGCTTCACAAACTATTGGAACTTTGGAACTTAATAAAAGTAAGTAAGTAAGTAAGTAAGTAAATGCTTTATTGTACTAATATAAAGAAACAGAGAAAAATCACAAAAAAAGACCTTAAACATATGCATAAAGGTGAACTTATCCCTATAAAGAATAAAGCATAGAATTTAACTAGATTACGATTACAATTTGCTTAGGCTATGTCGTCAGATACCTTTACGTTAAAATATAAGACACAAAATTGACCACGCAACACACCACAATTGACCATTTGAATCTTTCGTATTACTGTAAAAGAGCAATAATTAAAAACAATGAATTTTGGTAACTAATTCTTCAAATTTACAATTCAACAATCACTTACCTGCAATATCCCAAATTTTCTTATCATCGGCCATGACTTGGTGATAGGTTGATGCATGCTCAGTTTCTTTAAAGGCGGTCATGACTGTAACATTGTGTCCCCTCTGAGCCAACTCCAAACCAATAGGTCTCAACATGATATAATGCGATTTCGAAGTAAAAGGAATCACGTAGAGAATATTAGCGCACTGGTAGCCATATACCACGAAAAAGATTAGGAACTTCAAAATATTCTGAAACTAAAACATAAATGGCAACTGTGATAATGATAAAGCAAGAGAATGTTACTCATGCGAAATCAAATTTAATTACCATTATTGCTTCCTAGTTTTTTGCTGCAGTAACTTAAATAACATGCCCTGTATCTACAGAGAACTGAGTTCTCGCACATGCTAAGATAGACTAAGTAATACTCCTCATGCTTCGACATTTTCTATAATGAATGTAGTTAATTTGTAATAGTTATATACTTACTTAGTTGTATCAAACTGGTTTTGTGATTTTCCTGTAATTTTTGAAATTACATCATAATTATCGTATTGATTGGTTATGTATGAGTGCCGTAGCCTAATAAAGTCAATTATTATATTTAATAAACAGTTAAGGTACCTACTTGAAACTTGTAATACATACATACATACATCACGCCTTTTTCACAGTAGTGTAGACAGAGCCTAAGGTAACAAGATCTAAAGGCCACGTTTAGCATAATTTGTAATTATTAATTACATAAATCAATATTTTGTTTAGTTGTTTCCAAAAAGAATGGAACAAAAAAAAACGCAACAACAAAGAGTACGTTTAACGTAAGACATACGAAAAAGCACTCAAATTTTAAATAATTTATTGCTTGAAGAGAAAGTAAAAAAGTAGTTATGAATATGAATAAAAGAGGAAAAATTATATAAATGTGCCAACTGTCACATTTTTGAAGTACCTTAAATCCGAGACCTTAAACATTTGAACAAATGAACATATCAATAATTTTGTTGACTGATCTAAATTCCTCTTTAATTCACTATAATATTTGAATACCTTTTTTCAACATTTTTTATTTTTTTATATGAATAGGAAGGCAAACGAGCAAGTGGGTCACCTGATGGTAAGTGATCACCACTGCCCATAGACACCCGCAACCCCGAAGGGATTGCAGATGCGTTGCCAACCTAGAGGATTAAGACGAAATGCCTCTTGTGCCCGTAATTTCCCCGGCTGTCTTACTCTCCACACCGGAACACAGCAGTGCAAGCACTGCTACTTAGCGGCAGGATTAGCAACATAATACTTACTTGATAGTACCTTTAATACTTTTTGTTAAGATAAATTCCAATACTTAATTAATTACGTTTAGATTTTTGCTTTTTCAGAGTTTGTTTCGGTAAGAAAAATTTGACAAGTTTCACTGAAATAAATACAACTACTGACAAAATTGATAACAAAAAGGCTAAAACATCTAACATGTAATACGCATACCAGCTTAAATTTTTAGCTGGATTCTTCATAAAATCTGCACCCTTGTTTCTTATAACGTACTCGATCCAAAACATAGCAGTGTCAAGCGCTGTCATCGGCCTGTCTTGAAATCTTTTAGACATCTCTTTAGCTTTGACCCTGTATGAATCATCTTCTAGAACAGTACGAAGAACGTTCTCGAAACTCTCTTCATTGATGTCGTGATATCTGAGAATTTTGCCCATGCCAGCATTTTGGGCTTGCAGGAGGTTGTTGTATTGGTCGCAATATATGGGGACACCAACGATGGGAACGCCATGGAAAACTGCTTCTTGAGTCCCGATGAGGCCTCCGTGCGATATGAACACTTTGACGTTTGGATGTGCTGCAAACAAATAATAAAACAAAAATAGAATAACGGCCATAGACAGAATTAGGTCTATGATATCCTTCCTAAAGTCATGTCGAAGTTTTTCGAGACTTTTCTCGCTGAGTTTCTTGTTTCTTGAATGGCACAGTGTAATAATAATATAATACTTTAAACAATTTGTTACAATATTAATCTCCGTTTCAGCTTACATAGTCGAACGAGTGATTGCTGAACCCGTTTCATCAAATCCTGCAGTTAATCTTTTTATGTGTAAATTAAATATATCTTACATAATATTTCCTTCTGCGGCAGCCATTTTCTTATAATCAAGTTGTCTGGTTTGCCCTCCAAGTTCTCTTCCTCCCATTTCCATAATATCGTATACTTGAGTTTCTTAAAGACGTTAAGAAACGCGTTCTTTTTTTCTGGTGGCAGTTCACTACTGTGGACGTTGGACCCAAAACTCATGTACACAACTCCATTCTTTGATTTGTTCAAAACGTTGTGTAAGTCCTAGAAGAATAAAAAGTAAGACTTAATTAAAATTATGTGTAACTGTGAAGGGGGAAGCCTACGAGGGTTTTAACCACCTTGCCGTACTTTTTGCGTAACTACATAAAATCCATAGCATATATCTATGAACCTAGTTATTCCGAGATGATAGGTTTATGTGGTCGTCTTCTTACCAAAGTGATTGATCTTAGAACATGTGTTATTTGTACATTTTGCTGGCGCCATGGCGATATGGCGAAGAACATTTCAGAACTTTAATAAATTGACTTTGATTTATTTTGAATCTTAGTTATATTATAGTTGAAACAATCCTATTGTCTAGTCACAGTCAGCCATCACAGCACTTCCTGTCATGCGTTATAAAGTCCTTGTAACATGTACTAAATATGGTTTGGCCATACATCTTTTAATAGATATTGCCCACAAATTGAATTTGTCTATATAAGTACACAAATTAGCCAATGTTGACCAGGTAACGTTGGCTTCTTTCCGAAAAATACATTTTTAATCAGTTCAGTAACTAGTTACTGAGTTCACCTACTCTCTACATTCAGACGCATGGATAAACAAACAAAGTTTACATATTTATATTGTTATAGATATAGTAGACAACTTACCTCAGGAAGTGAGTCAAACTTATGGTTTAAATGCAGTCCACCAACTTCAACTAAGTTAGGCAGGTACGCTGCAGGTGTGTCAAAACTGAAGTGTCCGTTCATTAAGAACAGAGACGTATTTCTCTGCAATTCCTCTAGACTCGGGATCGGCTCGGGCAGATTCGGGATGTACTTCTTGGCCAATTCCAATTGCTTGTCTAAATACCAATATTTCCACCAAAAGTATTCGTAGACAGCGAAGTAAAAGTTTCTTAACCTTCCAGCAAAACTGCCTGGGTCTTCAATGACTATAAACTCTGATACAACTGTTGCCAACTGCAGTGGGTTTCTCATGATTATATTGTTTCTCATGCAGTTACCAAAAGTCGTAACTAATACCAATGGAGTATTGTATTTATACGCTAGAAGATACATAGATTCTTGGAAGAAGGCCTCGCTGATAACTAAATCAAACTTGCTGTCTTTCTTCAGGAACTCTTGCACCATTTTGGACTCAAGGGCAACTTTGGTGGATGCTAAGCCACCGCCCCAGAGAATTTTCGTATGAAATTCTTCTTCTGATATGTCTACCGTTTCAAAAACGTTTGGACGTCCCCCTTCTGAAATGTTACAAAATTGAAATCACTATTGTGTAAGGTTGTAAAGATTACATTTTTTCTAGTGAAGTAATCAATATGAACTAGTTTTTACTTCACGATGTCTTTATTTTGTCACAAATACATTATTCTTGTTTGTTACAGATTTTACTTATGAAATTTGCGGCCGTTTTACTAATTTGGCCACACATACGACTACAAAAAACGGCAAGATAGGTAGGTACATAAATATTTAAGACATAGTTTAGGTGGTTTTTGGATAGACGAGTGTTTAAAAGGCTAAAATCTGAGAAACATTTTAATTTTATAGTATCGTAACGTAACGGTTATTGGCGTTCTAATTACTGTTTTTAAATCAGCATTTTGTGTATTATCAATTATCACATCATCGTATTTAATTAGTTAACAATACACTATTTTAGATTCAAATTGCACGGTACTGTGTTGTTATTGCAGAGACACACGATTGTCTAGTACTCGTGAAATACGGACATTGTGTTTTACCTATAGGTTCTTCATAATGTATGCCTATACTTCATGCAGCGTTTTAAAGACTTGACTCATTTAAACATGGGTATGTTTAAATGAGTCAAGTCTTTTTATACCTACCACTTTATATTCCACTGATTTAGAATGACAAACCAAAGGGGACTATCGTTTTTTTGCTCACTAATGTCCAGAGGTACCTATAGCTGTTGACAGGAGACTATAAGATCGGCGCCGAAACAAAGGTTTAAATCTTGAATCTCATTACCTCTAAGTTTATTCATTAAAAATAACTATCATCATATCGAGTAGCTATGCCGCAAATTTGTGCCGCAAATAGGCTACATTATCATTTTGCACTACCTGCGGCAGAAGGAGGGTTCATTAATGTTTACAATGATTTCTCCTCAAAATAAACCCTATGTATCCAACATGTAAAAAAACGGTTTCCATAATTTCAATGCTAATATTTACTAGCATATTTCATAGAATAGAATTCAAAGGTTCTTCTGGTTAAGAAACAAAAAGTCCATACCTAAAACATCCCATATCTTCTTATCGTCAGCCATGACCTGATGATATGTAGGCGGGTGTTCGGTCTCCTTGAACGCAGTGATGACCGTCACGTTGTGTCCTCTTCGAGCCAGTTCCAGGCCAACGGGCCTCAACATGATATAATGCGATTTTGATGTAAAAGGAAACACGTAAAGAATATTCGCGCACTGGCAGCTCCATACCACACTTAAGAACACGAGTAAAAAGCGTAAACCACCCTGAAATTAAAAAGAAAAAAATTCTATGTTAACTTCCTAGAAATCCTTCCAAATATAAGACTAATTTATCGTCAAAAAGTTTCTGCACCTCCTCCTTTTCTTATTCGTGCCGCCTGTTCCATTTAATAACAAACAAAAAAGCAATAGACAGGCCGTTAGAAGGACGATGCTTACCATTTTTGCTGTTTATTTTGGGGTTACATTTATATTTGTTTAAAAAGGAGTCTATTCTATGATGTCTCAATTCGCACTGAATGATTTCATCACGGTCAAGTATAACATATTTCCGCCGCGCCCGTAGATTTCGTTGGAGGGTTTTTCCGATATTTATATTTTAATTTACCTGTATAAAAAATTCCGAACGCCTATTTTTACAGTTATTTATTTTACCAAGCGGCTAATTTCGTATGCGTACATATTAAGTGTTGCAAAATTTCCCTTTCACATAATTACATGTCAGTGATTTTTCACGGAAGGAAAAATTTGAATATTACTTTTTTTCCGCTGTCTAATTTTTCCGTACGCAATATTTTCATCCACATGTAATTCAAATAACAATAATGTTTAATAATAATAATGTTTAATGTTAATGTTGTGTGTTTGTAATAGAACGGGAAGGAAAACAACAGCAAAACTACATGCATTATACGGTTTACCTTGAAATGTCGATCAACTTTTTATCGTATAACGGTTCAAAGTAATTCGGTTAAAGTTTCATGTAATTTTATTTCGTCGACAATTAATTACGTCGAACGATTATAATCAAGTACTATTAAGTCACCGATTTTTAATTTTTGGAAAAATTACACAAGGGGCACAATTCCTTTTTTCCTTTAACCATAAAAAGACACCTTGAGCGATAAACTTGGTAGGTGAGCCGGGGTCCCTTATTGTCCTGTAATTCTTTTGTTTCGAATTTTGAAAGTCAGAAATCCATATTATTCGTAAACATAAGTATCGATTGTCATAAAAATTGTAAAGTATAACGCTTATTAATTCTAAAACTCGTGGTCTATAATTTGAATTACAATAGCAAGTTATAAAATTGATATCTATAACATCCTAAGACATAGTTTTTCAGAAATATTTTAGGGCATAAATATGTACTCGTATATATCTTAAAGTTGTAATTGTTTTTATTAACATTTTTTTATTGAATAACGTTCACTTAGTGTTTATAATTTATAATTATAACATCTTAAAACATATTGGTAAATTACTCAGAAATATTTTAACACCTATTTTAAATACCTACGTTTCCCTGGGTACAATTCTCCTCCTCAAAAATCGATTTTCACGATTCCCAAGCACAAAGAATCGAATCGCCTTAAAACTCCAGAGAAATAATGCGTTTTTTGGGAGAAACGAGTCAAAATGGTGTTGTAAAGCGCCATCTTGCTCTGTCTCGTAGTTTTTATGGTTTTTCGCTTTTATATATTACTAGCTTCTGCCCGCGACTTCGTCTGCGTAGAATTATACATAAAAACCTTCCTCTTGAATCACTCTATCTATTTTAAAAAACCGCATCAAAATCCGTTGAGTAGTTTTGAAGATATAAGCATACATAAGGACATAGGGACAGAGAAAGCGACTTTATTTTATACTATGTAGTGATAGTGATAGTGACTATGTAGTGAGATACCATACAATTAGGTATAAAATCATTGTAATGCCACCATACATTTTGGGCGCGCGATAAACTAACTATCCGCTGACGAAGACACGGGCATAAGCTAGTACAGTAATCTATATAATCTCTACATATAAAATGCTTTGTCCTGAATAACTGACTGACTGACTGACGGATCAACACACAGCCTAAACCGCTGATCGTAGAGACCTGAGACTTGAAGGTTGTGTTGTTTGTATGACGTGGGCATCCGAAAAAAAAGGATTTTTACGAAATTTCCACGGGATAGGGAATAACTGGGGTTTATAATGTCCGCTGCTAAGGGGCCCTATCTCCGTAACTATAATTAGTACGAGTACTAGAATCTTGAAATTTGGCACACAAGCAGGAAATCAAAATTGATAAAAATTACTTTCAGAACGTTTTGAAATACCCGCGGGATAGGGGGTAAAAGGGATTTATATTGTTATTTTAAAATTTTCTTATCTCCGAACCTTTATACTAGAATCTTTAAATTTAGCATAAAGCAATTATGATATCTGAAGACTGATTTCAGGTTATGGCGAAATTCTCGGCCCTCAAACCCACACCCACCCACCCACACACACACACACCCACCCACACACACACCCACACACCCACACACACACACACACACACACACACACACACACACACACACACACACACACGCACGCACGCACGCACTCACACAGTCATCGACATCATCATCAAACTTATAACACCCGTCTTTTTGCGTCGGGGGTTAAAAAGAACGGAACAAAACAAATCAAAAAGCAACAACAAAAGTTACGTATCACGTAGAACATACATAATAAAAGGATTGCATAAAATAAATTGAAATTATTTATTGCTACAAGATAAAGTAAAATAAAGAACATAGTTTTGAAAAAAAGAGTAAAAACTACATAAATGTGCCAACTGTCACATTGTTGATGCACCTAAAACATTTGAACAAATGAACATACTCGTAGCAACAATTTTGTAGGCTAATCTTAATACATCTTTAATTCACTTTCTACTTTTGTAATAATAATTTACGGTACCTACTTAACTAATTACGTTTAGATTTTTGCTTTTTCAGAGTTTGTTTCGGTAAGAAAAATTTAACAAGTTTCACTAAAATAAATACAACTACTGACAAAATTGATAACAAAAACGCATAAACATCTAACATGTAATACGCATACCAGCTTAAATTTTTAGCTGGATTCTTCATAAAATCTGCACCCTTGTTTCTTATAACGTACTCGATCCAAAACATAGCAGTGTCAAGCGCTGTCATCGGCCTGTCTTGAAATCTTTTAGACATCTCTTTAGCTTTGACCCTGTATGAATCATCTTCTAGAACAGTACGAAGAACGTTCTCGAAACTCTCTTCATTGATGTCGTGATATCTGAGAATTTTGCCCATGCCAGCATTTTGGGCTTGCAGGAGGTTGTTGTATTGGTCGCAGTATATGGGGACACCAACGATGGGAACGCCGTGGAAAACTGCTTCTTGAGTCCCGATGAGGCCGCCGTGCGATATGAACACTTTGACGTTTGGATGTGCTGCAAACAAACAATAAAATAAAAATACAATAACGACCATAGACTGAATTAGGTCTATGATATTTTTTTCAATATCCTTCCTAAAGTCATGGAATTTTTATAGACTTTTCTCGCTGAGCGTCCCAGTTCACAAGTTCCTAGTAATTCGGTTACTCTAGAATGGAACTCTGTACCATGTTTCATCAAATACTGCAGTATTTTTTTTATGTGTAAATTAAATATTTCTTACATAATATTTCCTTCTGCGGTAACCATTTTCTTATAATCAAGTTGTCTGGTTTGCCCTCCAAATTCTCTTCCTCCCATTTCCATAATATCGTATACTTGAGTTTCTTAAAGACGTTAAGAAACGCGTTCTTTTTTTCTGGTGGCAGTTCACTACTGTGGACGTTGGACCCAAAACTCATGTACACAACTCCATTTTTCGATTTGTTTAAAACGTTGTGTAAATCCTGAAAGAATAAAAAGTAAGACTTAATGAAAATTATGCGTAACTGAAACTGGGGAAGCCCATGCAAGGTTTCAACCGCCTCGCCGTATTTTTGCGTTTCTACCCGCGTGGGAACTAAGGCCCAAGTCCTCTCATTCTAAGAGGAGACCTGTGCCCAATAGTGGGACGTATATGTATAGAATAGAGATGATGATGTTTTAAAACATTTATTATTTGTAGATTTTGGTGACGCTAAAGATTGACAAAGAACATTTTCAGAGCTTTAATAAATTGACTTTGAATCTCAGGTACTTATAGCTAAAGCAATCTCAGTTTAGTCACAATAAGCCATCGAACCACTTCCTTTGATGCATTAAGGAGTCCTTTGAATTGGAATGGTTTGGCTATAAATCTCTTAATAGTTATTCCCCACGAATTAGTAGGTATTTGTCCATCATAAAGATACATAAACTAGCCAACGCTGGTCAGGAAGCATTGGCTTTCTATCGGAAAAACAATTTTAGAATCATTTCTTGAATTTATCTACTCTATACATTCAAAGACAGATAAACAAACAAAATTTATATATTTTTTTATATTGTTATAGACATAATAGACAACTTACCTCAGGAAGTGAGTCAAACTTATGGTTTAAATGCAGTCCACCAACTTCAACTAAGTTAGGCAGATACGCTGCAGGTGTGTCAAAACTGAAGTGTCCGTTCATTAAGAACAGAGACGTATTTCTCTGTAATTCCTCTAGACTCGGGATCGGCTCGGGCAGATTCGGGATGTTTTTCTTGGCCAATTCCAATTGCTTGTCTAAATACCAGTATTTCCACCAAAAGTATTCGTAGACAGCGAAGTAAAAGTTTCTTAACCTTCCAGCAAAACTACCTGGGTCTTCAATGACTATAAACTCTGATACAACTGTCGCCAACTGCAGTGGGTTTCTCATGATTATATTGTTTCTCATGCAGTTACCAAAAGTCGTAACTAATACCAATGGAGTTTTATATTTATACGCTAGAAGATACATAGATTCTTGGAAGAAGGCCTCGCTGATAACTAAATCAAACTTGCTGTCTTTTTTCAGGAACTCTTGCACCATTTTGGATTCAAGGGCAACTTTGGTGGATGCTAAGCCACCGCCCCAGAGAATTTTCGTATGAAATTCTTCTTCTGATATGTCCACCATTGTAAAAACGTTTGGTCGTCCCCCTTCTAAAAATATGACACAAAAGTTAGCGTGTTAGTTATCATTATTTATAAATATTACAGTTTCTCTAGATAGATTATACTTATCAATATAAAGTAGTTTTTTCCTTTAGTATGTCTTTATTTTGTCTCACGCACCTATACATTATTTTTGTTTGATAAAGATTTTGCTTATAAAATTTGCAGCCATCTTACTGTTCTGGCTAGGTACACTTACGACCAGAAAAATCGCCAAGATGCATAAACATATTCTTGGTGGTTATTGGAATATTCAGTGAGTGTTTGAGAAACAGTTTAATGTTATAGCAACGTGACGTTATTGACGTTTAAGTATTTGGTTTTAATCACTATTTTCAAATCAGCAGTATCATATTATCACATTAAATTTGTTAACAATACACTATTTTAGATTCAAATTGCATGGTACTGTATTTTTATTGTTCCACGATTGTCGAGCACCCTCGAAATACGAACATTGTGGAACCTATAAGGTGGGGTAAATTCTAAATTGGGGGAATTTTGAAAATCGTGGAAATCCACTAAACAGGGAACATTTCCGTAATCTGCCAACGCTTATCTAGAAGCCGAAGACATTGGAGCTTGCCCCAGTGCACTATAACTTCATAATGTATGTCTACTGTGTCTTCAGGCAGCATTTTGAAGTCTTACCTCATTTAAAAAATAGTATTTTTTTATAACTACCACCTTATATACCATTGATTTAAAATACCGAAACAATTCATTCGAACCATATTCAAGCAATGCCGTGTCACTTCGAAAGAAATAACATACCTACAGTAATAGTAGGTACTTATAGGGTGTATCAAAAACGAATTTCACATACTCTTTCCCTGCAAAGTTTCGTACTCTAATAGGGAAGTATTATGTAGGATTGTTTTTTTAATAATAGGCTCCATTATCACTTTGTCCATCAGAAGGAAGGTTAATGTTAACACAGACTTTTACAGAACCCAAATTTAATATGAGTAACGAATTAGCGAATTCGATTTTTGTTTATAAATAACCTAACCTAAAAACTTTTTTAATACAATATTTATTGATAACTGTACTATTTGGACTGTACTAACTTGGACTGTACTTTTTGCCATATATCCAACATTATATGCATACCAAGTTTCAAGTCAATCGGAAAAACCGTTGAAGAGACCCACATGCAGAGACGGTCCTGGCCGGGCCACCAGAATTCTACTGACAGATTATGGTTTTGTCACCCGACTTACACAGTTACCTCAATTGATAAACGAGAAGTGGATCAAATTTATCTTGTAAGATTTCATTACTGACAAACAAACATCGGGGCAGATGAAACTAAGTAAAAGCTTGTAAAAACGTCGCTTTCGAAGCTACAACTTACTTGCCTATTTGTTAAATAGATTTGAAAGATCCGGTTTAGAAACAAATACTCCATACCTGAAACATCCCATATCTTCTTATCGTCAGCCATGACCTGATGATATGTAGGCGGGTGTTCGGTCTCCTTGAACGCAGTGATGACCGTCACGTTGTGTCCTCTTCGAGCCAGTTCTAACCCAATAGGCCTTAACATGATATAATGCGATTTTGATGTAAAAGGAATCACGTAAAGAATATCCGCGCACTGGCAGCTACATACCACACTTAAGAACACGAGCAAAAAGCGTAAACCGTCCTGAAATTAAAAAGAAAAAAAAATGCATAGTTAATTTCCTAGAAATCCATCCAAATTTAAAACTATTTTAGCGTCAAAATATCTGCACCTTTATCTTTTTCGTACCGGCTGAGCTATTTTTAAAAATAACATAAATAAAACTAAAATAAACAGTAGACAGGCCGTATACAGGGATGCTTACCATTTTTGCGGTTTATTTTGAGGTTACATTGATATTTGTTTGAAAAGGAGTCTATTCTAAGACGTCTCAACTCGCATTGAATGTACGCATCAATCAAATCTCGCCATCAGATCATTTGCAATTGTTAGAGGTCAAGACAAGTAAAAACTTAGTTCCGCCGCGCCGGGTTCCTGTTAACACTTTTGTACTTTTCTAAGAGGGTATTTTGAACAAGTATCGAAGTTATTGACTGTCACCCCTGTAGCATCCACTCCGGGCGTTTAATGGGAAACAATAAAACAAGAAATATTAAGGTTTGTATGCGCGGGGTACGTCCGTCCTCACTGACAGTTAGCGTCGTACTGATGGAATTATTTGTATTATGGATTTTGTACCATCATCATCTACCGGTGCATCACATTATAGGCTTGAGGTGTTCGTGTATGTAACAGGAAGGATTACTTACACTTGACCGCGTTCGTTTGTCTTATCGCTGTGCATTTATGTTATAAGATTGTTCCCCAATAAATACTTACAACGGTGTCAGCAAACTACTGCGTAATTTACTGAATGCACAATCTACTCTTGCTCACTAAAGATATTAGTAATAGTAGTAGGATATGATTATTCCTTGGGATGTTAACCGATCTGCAGGTCGCACTTAATTTTGAGTCAAAAACTCCAATGAAACCTCTACAAATATCTAAGTGCTGTAGACAACCTTGAAGTTCGTATGTATTCAATTGTTTATTATTAACGTATCTAAGATATTTGTAAAAGCAATATTCGCGAGAAAATGAAAATCGAAAGTAAGTAATTAAGTTCATCAATGTTTTTCTTTTTAAGAGCGAAATAACAACACCGATATTCTTTCCATACTTTTCGGCGGTGGCATTCATCTCCAAGTATCGCGTTATTTTGGTACTTAGAGTGGAAAAAGGCGTTAGACACGGAGATAGGGATCCATGGCACCTTCAGGCACAAGACCTAAACGAGGACATGCTGCGCCGAGGATCTAGACTGCCCTCGTGACGCCTACGTCGGATACAGACAGCACAACCCCCTCTTGACTAACACTAGAATAGGTGAAGTAAATTATGTACCAAAAGCAGACAGGAGACGGCCGCTAAGCAAGAGAACGACCGCTCCACGTCCCCATAGACTGTAATTAGTTGTAAATAGGCTAAGACAACATGGCACAACACCTTAGATTTATATAAATTTATTCTGCACACACAGATATTATAGACAAACATAAGTAGACTGTAAGTAGCAGACCCACATATTTACATAGACACACAATATTTGCAGTGCCCCTACAAGGTTTGATCTTGTATATTGTATCTTGTATCAAAGCAAATAAAAGTTTGAGTTTGACATACATACATACATACCGTCACGCCTCTTTCCCATAGAGGTAGGCAGAGACTACTTTGTTCCACTTGCTACGATCCTGAGATATTTCTTTCGCTTCATCCACAGTCATCAATCTCTTCATACATGCTCGTCGGTTTCGGGTACTCCTGACCTGACCTTTTTCCAAAACGTCTCCTATTTGGTCTCGGAAACCCGAAACTTGAGTTTGAGTTTGAAGGAATAGCAGAAGTGAAGTTGCAATAGCTAAAGAAGAAGGAATTATAGTCTTGCATTATAGTCTTGCACACCCACAAGCCGGATACACCACCGACCTTTGGAAATAATGTAACAAAATGAATTAGGGAAATAAACATCTTCTTATATTATCTTATCTTATCCTATCCCCAAAATGGCCTTTACATGCGCTGAGAAAACGCATTCAGCGACCTGATTTTTCGAAATCGTTCCAACCGTCTACGCTACGCTGTAGCACGGGACATAGAACTAGATTTATACACATATATATACATGACGGTAAAACACCACTGTCCTTCAGAGCACGCTTTGTCGGGTAAAAAATGCATGCATGCACCTATGCTCGTCACAGCGGTGTATTTTTATCTCTTCGTAATTAGAAAAACCTTGAAAAACAGTGCATCTTAAATTATATAAAGCTTAACGTACCAGTCGCATCTTAATATTGATTGTACCTTTAAGATGGTATCTTAATTTTGCTATGAATGATATATCAGGCGCTCTCTGTAGAAATGAATAATGATTGTTTTAGTAATATTTTCCTTTGTTTTGTAGTTATAGGTCAAATACTCGTAGAGTCCGTAAAAATATACAGAGATATGAACGAATAAAATGCATCCCATTTAAAGTCTAAAATCCTATGAAATTTCTTTGTTTCTGAATGTAAATAAGCGCCTGCTAAAGTTTGCACCAAGTTTTTGCTTTGAAGTAAACAAATATATACCTGACAGCAATGCACAGCCTAAAACATGAGCTAAAGACTTGAAATTCAGCAAACGTATTTCCCGAAGATCATAAAAATATACTATTTAATTTCAGATTTTCACAAAAGATACAAAAAATACTGATCTTGTATGTATTTCCTGATTTAATATTATTAACTGTTTTTAAATGCCTGTTGTAATGGGCCTACAACTAGTATTATTATTACTTTAACAATCAGTTCAGAAATGTCAAGCATTTATTCTCTTACAATTTAAAATATTTTTAGTCCTTTGATAGACGGGACAAATTTACAACAGTGGCTTAAGGACAACACTTACATGTAAACATATTGTCGAGTCGTCTCCAGCCTAAATATATACGTCCCATTGCTGGTCACAGGACTCCTCTCGGAATTAGAGGGCTTAAGCTATAGTTCCCACGCGGCCCTAGCGCGGATTGGGAACTACACACACGCCATCTCAGGATGTTTTCCTTCCAAATCCAAAAAAACTCAGAGATGCGAGCCCGGGTTTCGAACTCACGACCTTATGATTGAGAATCCTTAGTCAAACCACTAGGCTACCACGGCTTTTATCGTAGAGTAACCTTTGATTATTAATCTCTAACTAAGTACTTAAGCAAGTGTTACTCACATACCTACATAGGTACGGTACCTATAGGCTTCAAGCATTTACTAAGTGTGAACTCCAAGCGAGAAGTGTCCAAATTTACCGCTTAGATCTCGGTTTGTTACCGCAAGTTTGAGATGGGACTCTGCTAACTTGAGCTAAGTTATAAACTGACTTTGAGGTAGTAGCTGAGTAGGTGTCAAGTTATTCAAAAGCATTTAATCGTTTCTTTGTAGTTTATTGTTTAGCTAGTTGTTGCCTGCGATGTCGTTTTGATTTTTCCTGATACTTCTAACAATTATTGTCATATTTCAACCAATTTACACGAAACCTGGGGAAATTATATCCCTACTTGAACCTCTCTCGTGAATCACTCTATGTATTGGCGAAAATAGCATGAAAGTCCGTTCAGTAGTTTTTGAATTTATCGCGGACAGAGGACAGACGCGGTGGAGAAATTTGTTTTAAAATATGTATCTAGTGATATTTATAATATACCAACTTTTTCGTTTTCAGTTATTGCAGTATTTTTCCGCCCCATATCCAATTTTGGTGAAAATGAGCAAACATTATAGGTATACACTTGGGAGCAAAGAAACCGGGTCACTTTTCATACAACTTTCTACGGGAAGCGACCCGGTTTCGTTGCTCCGGAGTATATAACGACCCCGTAAAGCGAAAAGTCACTAACTCGTATCTTGTCATTTTGAGATTATGGGCGCTTAAAGTGTTGAAAATTAAAAATATATTATGTAGGGGTATGTTATTCCAGGCTAAGCTTACCCATAATCACCCTAAGCAAACCCGTGAAAAAATCCGTTCTGAAGTTTCTATGACAACCACTGTTGCACAAGCAGACTGACAATTTCTAAAAATTATTCAAAATTCTGTCAACGATTCTAATACCGCCTGGATAGTTTTTCTCGAATATATCAGATTTTGTCTGTCGACTGTTTTACTGTATGTACCTATGTTTGTACATTGTTTTCACAATCCTTCAAAATTTTCTCCTTTGGTTCTAATTAATAGTGCAATCAATCGTGCAAATTATTAAGAGATGGTTTTGCTTGTGCGTCTGATTGCAAGCTGGCCTCTTGGTATTGTGTTTTCGACCAAGTAACCTTAAAACAGCCAGACATCAGCCCCAAAAATACCAGACGTAACTTGCTCATTGTTCTCTTTTATTTCATCATGTTTGATTAATTCTCTCAGAATTTTCAAGTACAACCCGAGGTCTGTGTAGTTTTACTTTATCTGAGTCACCACCACTTGTCCAAATAATAAAACATCATGCTTTAGTGCGTATTAACACGTTATATTTATTGATACATTTTATTACAAAAACCTAGATTATTTAAAACTAAACATCGACTTCATTGTAGAAGTCAAAATTTGTTACGTGAAAATATTTCTATACACAAGTCAACAAAGTTATACACCTGTTATGGAAATGACATTACAAAATTCCATTCTATGAAGGGATTTTTGGCTAGGTGGGTATGAGTAACGAGTAATTGTGAAAATACAGATGTAATTACCTCTGGACGGATATAATTCTCAGTACGTAGTTACTTTTACAATTACTTTGAAGCTTCAAAAGTCCGCTGCATACCAACGGGACATCAAAAAACTACATCTACTGGACATTATTAAAAAATTCGTTACCTCTGGACGGAATTAGACGACGTTTAAAAGTAATAACATTAGTAAAGCTATATGACTTTTTACACGACACAGCTTACATAAAGTTAACAATTTAATATTATGCAGTTAACTTTTATGTAGATTAGAACTTAAAGAAAGCGTTTATAGTCTCAGTCTGCATATGACTTCAATTCGTATATATAAAATGGCATGCATGAATGTTTCGAAAAGGTTACTAATAATCTCTAATCTTCTCCATTACTCTGTAGTTACTTCTCCTTCGCTCGGTCGTATAACCGTTTTTATGTTCATATCCGATCGGGGAGGACCGTATGCCATTTTCGATATACTTGACGTTCGATAAAGGCTCGCCTTTGTAGCCACGGCTTTTAGTTACCGAGTTCACTTCCCGTGATTCGATAATCTCTTTGGACCGTCCGTCTCTTGAAGGCACGATTTTCTTGCTTACAGTCTCTACTGTGTCCGTGATACTGGGTCGCTCAGGGTCGCCTGACCGCGTCGTATACCTGTACGTTTCAGAGTAGTTGTCGCTGCTGTTGCTGCCCCGACGAATAGCTGGAGATTTTAAACGCGTTTCTAAACGGGACACGAAAGGACTTGTCTCACGAGCCAATGAATCAGAGTTCGTTTTATATAAAGGTATTTTACGTTCTTCAGATATCCGTTCTTTGTAGTGTGGTGATGGAGTATACCGAGATGACAATCTGCTACCATCAGACTCGTCTTCAGCGTGCAACGTTTGGTACAGGTCCGGAGCTCGTTCACGGAGGCCTTTGAGGAATATTTTCTTTTTGTCAGTTTCATCAGATATTTTGGTGTAACCGTTAGTGTGTCCATTTCCATTGGTCACTGGTGTAGTTTTACCGTAGCGAGCTCCAAATAAGCCATCACGTCTACGTTCGGTTTCCCGGGAGACAGCATCAGCAAGATCTCGTTGACTCCTATTAATAATAGACACAATACCCGGACTTTTGAGTTGTTCGGGAGTTTCATCCAGTCGGCTTAGGTGAGGGTTTGATTTATACATGGTAGAGTAATTCCGGCTCATTCCTGATACGTAGCGTGGGTGTGTCTCCTGTTCAGGAGCGCCCATAGCAAAACTCTTGCTCCGGTTAAGAGCTTTGTATGTCCGCGCTGGTTTAGCCGGTCCCGGTGGGTATCCGTTGATCTTTCCGTCCGGCGATGTTGTCACGTTGGAGACGTTGACTGCACTGTTGGACCGTTTGCTAGGCGTCAGTCGGTGCCAGTACTTGTTGGAACTGGGCTTCTCGATTGGTTTCTCCTTGCGCTCGTGTAGTTTGCGCGGCAATGTCTGCGCGCTGCGCGTGTACTCCTCCTCCGGCTCGCTGTTCGGATTCAATCGACTTGTTGAATGACTGAATCGACCGAGAGTGCTCGAGAAGTGACCCCTGAAAAAAAAAACGATTGCTCTATAAATCACTCGTTTTTTGCGAAGATAAACCTTACAAAGACTAAGCTGATTGTCGACAAGACGATCTGGGCCCACGTACGATGTTTATTATATCTCCTGTGTCACAAAAACTCGCATAATAATAATTGGATTTAATGGGGAATCTCCTCCTACACGGCTAACGACCATGCTTTGTTTAGATACCTACTTGGCTTAACACTGACGTCGTTAAGCGGCGATACCTACGCCCGTATCTGACCCAAAACAATTTACCATGCCGTCACGTACAGTACCTTCAACTATATAACTTGATTGCAAATATTAGGACCCATTAATGTAGTAGACGCAAACCACCATTGTGCATAAAGTTGAGATAACCGAGTAATAAATACGCATCATGAAATTGAATAGCGCGTAGTATTATATCATTATACCCAGCTAATTATTTATGTCAAGTTATCCGCTGCACGTTTGCAGATAATAATCACGAGTTGTTTGAATAATTGCAGCGCAAACGGTCGCACAGTAGCAATGTGATGGTCATGACCGTTTTACAATATCCACAGCATTTATTTTAAGATGTAAACTAACCATTCGTATATTTACTGCGAAAAGTGGCTCAAACCAGTTCCGTCAAACATTTTTGTGCAGTCGAGGACAAGTTATCGCGGGGACTTTTTTAAATGGGCAAGGAATGTGCATAAAAAGTAGTCTGAATCTCTAATATTAAATAATGATCCGCGAAGATAATTGTAGCAAACTAATTTGCATCACACCGCCCACACGCACCAGTAGGTACAGATGTTGTTTATTGCGAACATTTCCTAGCAATGAGTAAGATTGATCCTGCACTGATACATGTAGTTCTTAAGAAACCGCCAGTGGCGAGTGAGTCAGCGTTCGTCAACTAAATAAGGGTTTCTTTGTAAATAAAATACTCATTTTACCCTTACTTGGTTGGCCACGGACACCGGCGGATCGAAAAGGCAAGATATGCCGGAACGCTGCGACTTGATTGAAAAGACCGACGCCGCATTTTGATTGATTCATAAGGTTGCTGTGCGATTAAAATGGCGCTTGGAATAGTTTTATATCTTGTAATTACATCTTTAAATCGTGACAAATTGTTTGAAAATAGACTTTTTAACGTTACGAAGTTGACGTCTTCTGGCTGATCATGATGAACGTCACCAACTCTTGTGATACATTAAAAGAGTAGAGAAACACACATTGTGAGTCATTTTTGCCAAATAAACAGAATAGTACTATGAATATAAATTTGTGAACTTAATACTTCTTTACGAGAACTATGAAGAAATACCAAAAAAGTGAAGAAATGGGCTTTCATTGATTTCCCCCTGAACCTCACTTGAATGTCACACTACATTATTTATCATTGTATTTAATTATTACGAAATAATAAGTAAAACCATTGATTATTTCTTCACGTGTATGTTTTGGATGGTAGTTCAGTACTGGCTAGACTATACAGTTGTCATTCTTTATCGCAATATCGTTCGCTTCCATTTTGGCTGCATTTAAGTATATGTTGTTAATTAACATGTAAGTCGGCCAGTCACTGTCGTACGATCCTAAAATGGTTCTTAGAAAGCTTGCAAATTCCCTATTTTGGTATCTACGCACGAATACGTTTGATAGTGTAGGTGTAGTAGGTAGCAGAGCTTACGTAAAATGGTAGAAAAAGAATCAAAAAACTACATTGTTGAGTCCCAAACCTTCACTAAAATGCAGTTATTTTTTTGACAGTTCTAGCATCACCCCTTAACTCAGCTTTGAAGGAGGTTACACGTAGCGTTTACCATTTTACGAGTGGACAAAATTGAACTAAGCCAGTTTAAAGTGAAGTCAGTGGAGGAATATTTACGGAGAACTATTCAAAAGACATTTTGTCTGCAAAATACGGAAACAATGGAAGCAAAGCTCGTATAAAGTTTATGTTGCTGCCTAGAGGAAACAGTTTTGATATACTTAGATAAATTTAGTTAACTTCTATTAAAATGAAATAGAAGAAATTTTTGTGCGTGCATAAAATACTTCCGCTGTTTTCAACATAACTATAACTACTTGGAACTTAAACGATTGTGATGTGATACCTTGCAGTCTACTTGTGACTTGTGACCAAGGCCGCTACACCGAACCCGAGGCATCGGCTTAATTAATCATCAAAGCACCTGGACGACCGAGCTTTGATCGGTATTTTTTTTGGTACATTTTCAAAAAATGTAACCTAGCTAGATCGCTTTATCGCCCCCGAAACCCCCCCCCCCCCCCCCCCCCGTATACTAAATTCCATGAAAATCGTTGGGATTGTGTCCGACATTCACATTACATACTGTATACACAGGAATTGTTTAAATAGATAAATACGAGACTAAGTCCCAAGCGGTAGTTATAATGTATTTTATTGTGCGTTTTCTAATTTTCCTAATCCCACTTTGTATGTTCCACTCACAAACATTTCGACTAGTTGATTAAATGGATCGATAATGTCTACTTGTCAATATTATTGAAACTGGTTTTTGTTTTAGCCCACACAATACATTATTGAGATAAAAGCTAATATGTAGAAATTTTTTATTCAGCACATCTCAGCTTTTATAAAGTGGGCCCTAGTTATTGCCATAATACTATTCTAATGCTTATATGAATGCTTAATAATTAAAGTTTTACTGTGTGGGCGGCGATATCGATGCGCGTCCAGGCAAGCTCCTATTTAAGATTTTAATTGTTTTTTGACGGAATGTTTATGAGGATACGAGTATGTCGGCGGCATCGATATCGTAAATAAAGATCTCTTAAGTATTGTTACAAAACCTTTGTTATGTGTAGGTGGGTGTGGTGTGGACTTACCGTTCGCGGGTGTCGTTGTTGGCGGCGCGGCGAGGACTGCCCTCGTACTTGTGCTCGCGACCGTAGATGCTGGGCGCGAAGGGGTCCTCTCCGAGATAGTAGCGGTGCGGGGGCGCGGCGGGGGGCGCGATCTCGCCGCCGTACTGCCGGTACGTGCGCGACGAGTGCTCCGGCGACGGCGACCGCGAGTTGCGCCAGCGCGCGCGCCGTTCCGCGGACGCCGAACGGATCTTCCCCACTAACTTCCTTATCGAATTTCCGATCGCCGAACCAACTGATTTACGGGCGGGCGACGGACGACGGCTGCTCTCCGCGAAACGGGTCTTTTGATTCTGTTTACGCTCGTCCCGCTCCCGTCGACGCGGCGGTGTGCGATCCCTGTCAGAACTCCCGCGGCGCTCCCTAGGAGGAGAGTAATCCGGTGGCGGTTCCGTAGCTCCCTCTTCACGACTATCACGCGACCGACCTGAATTCTCATTGCGAGACGAACTTCTATATCCACTGTCGTAACGATTCTCCTCAGATAATCGTTTTTGTTGTTTCAGGTGCCGTTTCCTTTCAGGGGCAACTGGCGGTCGGTAATCGTCTTCAACTGAAGGCTCACGGAATGACCGATCGACTTCCAACGGACGGAACGGAGAACCGCGCGGCGGACTGTGCATAGTGGACGATGATACGTAGGCGGAGTCGTCGCGCGAGGGCGGATGACGGCGGCCGATCGGCGATGTCCTTCCCTGGGGCGAGTCACGCTTCCCGTACACGTGTCTGGGGGAGGAGCCGTTCAATTGATCATCACTTGTATATGGAGAGCGCACTGCCGGAGGCGATGGAGATGAACTGCGTGGCTCAGGCATTATGGGTTTATTGGCTCGACGTTGAGACCAGTCAGCTACACCTTTGAAATAACCCCCAGTCCTATTAACTGGCGGAGCTGGCCGCTCGTCTGATGGCGTTGAAGACTTAGTTTTGCGCAAAACTCGATCACCGTACACTGGAGGTGGTGGTACGGCGGTTTTCCCGTAATATTCCTCGTCATCAGCTGTTTTCTTGACGTAATAGCTGGGGTCAGGTCGTCGTCCTATCTCTTCTGCGATAGAGTCGTGTGACGAGCGCGATTCACTTCCGAAATGGCTCTCTAGCCACTTAGATGTTTCTTTCTTCCGAGTTTCCTCCTCGACGTCGAAGTCCAGAGGGCGTTTCGCGTAGTCCTTGTCGTGATCTGGAAGCAAAGATCGCGGTGAGTGATCGAATCGGATTGCCGCGCGACGCGGCCGCACGCGCAGAGTTTCACGGCAGAGTGGTCGCTTAACCGCATCCTCACACACATGCCAGCTATGGCGTAATCGTTCAGTCAATATATTTGCCAAACTTGTGAAGGTCAATGCGATGCAAAGACATCTTTACTTAACCGGTATGAGACAGTACTATGGCAAATTATTCACTGAATACTAATTTCTAGGTCACAATTTTCTTGTTGTGCTTTCGGTGTTATGTAACAGATGTCCGCTAACAAGAGAGTAAGTACTCACGCGATGAAATGAAAAGTGACATGAACTCATGCATAATTGATAAGTTGGCTTAACTAATAGACAGTTAAGCAAAACTGGAAACAGGCCAGAGCATGTCTATTTTGCGATTGCTTTCATTAGGTACTTACATTATTTGTTTAATAATTATTATACATTTTAAAATTTGGTGTGTAGAATTGATTGATTTCATTTGTAGTAACTATTATGTTAGTTCACCATAATTTTAGGGTTCCATAACCAAAAGGCAAAAGCGGAAACCTTATAGTTTCGTAATCGGAAACTATAAGGGCTATGTGAATGAAACGTTACATGTTTCTGCAAGTACGGAACAGATGTTCAAGTTTTTTTGAATATTAATTTAAAGAGCTAATGGCAATGCAGTGGCTTAGCGATCGTTGTGACACCATGTTTATCTTATCTAAACTACGAACACCTTTACGCGTGGGACACACACTTGACCGATTTTATTTTAATTGACATCAAAAATCATAGATCAGTTTAAAAATGTTCAGACGTTTAGACAAAACATGTTCGGTGTTGAGACCCTTGGTCCGTGGAATCCTAGCGCTATTAGCCTCTTCAAAGATATTTCGAAGAGGCTAAAAGACGCCACGGGTGACAGCAGAGGCTGGCAGCTTCCTAGGACTGCGTATTAGTCGGCCTTCCAAAGGAGAAACGCTGCCACCGTCTGCGGTACTATGCCACGGGGCCTCTCCTTTTTATGTTTTAAGATTAGTTTTTAATTTCATTTTAGTTAGTTATAGTTTTATCCAAGTTAATTTTAGTTATAACTAAGCGCATGCAGTGACTATGGCGAACAAGAGACGGTCAACGTTTACCGACAACCAAAAACAACCAAAAGTGACATGCCGAGGACATTGCAACATTTAAACTAAGACGCGATCTATGCAATCGAGTTTGCGTATCCCACAAGTGTTTCTATTGACAGCTTCACCGTTACCACACATCGCCATTATTGCAAATGAAATATTCCATGTTCATTACGTGGGTGGAGTAAATTTTGCCCTTGCTGCGACACTTCTTCGTCAGTTGGAGTTTTCGTTTCAAATTCTAACTCGCTTGCCAATTATCAAGCAATCTGCTTACCTACTTGAATAAGACTGTAACTTCAGTTATATATTATTAATTCTACATTAATAGAGCTGCTTTTCACTAGACTAAGACGGATCTTGCTTCAGATTACAACCGGGAGTTAACGCAAGTTAGGTTGCGTGATGTATAAACTCGACAGTAATCACCAATATAAATAAGTGTTTTATAGTTGTGGACTAATACTATACTCCTTGACATTTGAATCAATTACATAAAATTTCGTTTTGTGAATGTAAAAAGACAAGACTATTGAACCTTAATCAATTTTCTCAAGTCGATCTGCCATGTTTAAACATGTTAATAAAAGAGACATTAAAAACACAAATGTTTCAATTAAAGTTAAATTTATATGTTTAATCAAAACGTCGATGCAAATAAAGTTAAATCTCGTATTGGCGCGACCCAGCGCAGGTGACCTCAGTAACGTCTTGGAACCAAAATGTCCTAAGTTGACTATTATTCCATATGTTTATGTGCCTTTTTGGTGCTAGAGTCGGATGCGTAGGCCCAATGACTCTCCTTATTCGGCCAGCAGATGGACAAGTAGCATAAATGCCCACTTTGGACCAGACTGCTTTATGCGCAGTAATTACGTGAAACAATGCGTTTTCACAACTTGAGAAGGAGAAATCCGGCATGATGAGATGAAAGCTTTATTCTTAAGGGTTTTGGCGCTAGATTCATCATCATGCCCCGTTTAACTTAGCCTTATCTAAGAGAAGGCTTAACTTAAGCTGGAAGCTTCTAATTCAAAAAAGGGCTTTGGTTTTTAGTTACCTCAAGAACCCAGACGGGATTGATGTTACGTACTCGGAAATTACTGAACTGATTCGCAGGTGTGTGCAGATTTAAGTACTCGGTTGATTTCACTGAGAAGCTGATAATAAATTTCAAATATACTTAATCTGAGAGGTTTGAGCTCGGGTTCGAACCCACGACTAGAGAGAGAGCTAGAGAAGTTATGGTTAAATCACTAAGCTAGATATCACGGCTTAGAACAGCCGATATAAATCTCGTGATCACGGAGACTTGACTAATATTTTTCCTTCACCGTAAATAGAAAACCGTTAAAAAAGTTTAATTTTATTAATGTTATAAGAACTACCGTAAAGTATCTATAAGTTTCAAGTCAACAAATATTTCAAAACTTAACCCAATTTTAATTTCGTGACAGCCAATCAATATCGTCAGCCAATTACACAATAATCACATACTAATTAACTAAGCATCTCAATCAGAACCTGATTAACCGCTTGAGTTGAGTAAACAAACATTTTCCCATATTGCAACAATTAAGCAGATTAAGAGAGATAGTTGACGTGGTTATACAGCACAAAGCAGTTATGACGTATACAAGTCCTGTAATCGAGAATGATACGCGAGAGATAACACCGAACCTTAGCGATGCAGCGATGAAAGTCGTAAATAACTTGCTACACGGCAACTTTAAAAGTGACAGCTTTCTAATTCTTCTTTTTTTTAATATGGCCCCATCGATCGATGCCAATTTCGCCAATGTCAAAGTATTATACAGTATTCAAAAATCTTGTCACAAAGATGTCGGCAACGTTGTACGGTAGAACACGGTCAAGAGACCCCCCTCCCCCCTGTCGAGCGCTTAGCCAACGGATAATGGTATCCCTCGGAGACCGCCAGGAAATCATTAACTGAAGCCCAGGGTGCATCGGATCAAGCACTGCTCTTCCCCTCGGACGGAGCCAAAAACGAACCGCAGTTTTTGATCACACGCGGAGGTAGCCCGAATGGGTGTGTAATGATTGATATAAAAATATTTAATATATTTTCTATGGATATATCAACATTTGATATAATTTCAAAGGGTATAATCACTCATTGTGTATAATAAACGTTTGGTATAATTTTAAAATATATAAATTTATTTCGTATATTTATCGTTCGGTATAACGCTTATTTCTTATAACGATTATATGGTATAACGCTCATTTTATATACAAATCATAATATATAATAGCAGTTCGTTTTTGTTGGGGGACGCAGTTCAAACCTAACCTAACCTACTTTTTATAAAAATAACGTTATACCATAAGTTCATTATAGGAAATAAGCATTATACTTAAAGAATGTTATATTAAATGATATTATATCAAATGATCATTATAAGAAATGATAATTATGTCATATGTAAATATATTAAGTGTTGTTATATGATTTAATAATTATATCAAATGAGCGTTATTGCTACTAATATTATACCAAAAATTTTTATATACATCGTTACGCACCCAGCCCGAATCGCACCCCGATAGCTAGGGTTAAAGACGAGCAATCTAAACGTACACGTTTTAGATATGTCTAAGCTAAGACTTCCATGCTGGTCTGGGAGTAATGAAAAAACATAGAATGTACCAGTTGCTTCTCTTCCCGCGCAGATGTTAAAAGCCCATCGAGGGAATGGGCGAAAATTTTACGAATCATGTTATAGGCGATGCGGCTAGCAATCCATCACTATTTTGATTCCCCTTTACACCTGTACACGCCCACACTCATGCTAAACGTGGCCTTAGATTTTGTTACCTTAGGCTCTGTCTACCCCGTAATGGATAAAGACGTGATATATGTATGTATGTATGTATTTTTCTTAGCCATGTTCGATATAAATTGGTTGAGCAGTTTGAAGAGTAGGTACCTATAAACTTTTTTCCAAAATGAAGTGTGGCATTTTTGGTCATAAACTTGAATTATTTTTTATTTACGTATCGTACTCGATTAATGTGTGGGGGTTTTAATTTTGTTAATTTAATGTTACCGACCGGATAGCCTAGTGGTTAGTGACCCTGACTATGAAGCTAAAGGTCCTGGGTTCGAATCCCGGTAGGGGCAGACAGTTGTATGATGAATACGAATGTTTGTGCCCGAGTCATGGATGTTGTATGTATTTATCTACATTATATAAGTATGTTTATCCGTTGCCTGGTACCCATAGTACAAGCTTTGCTTAGTTTGGGGCTGAGTCAATTGGTGTAATTTGTCCCAAGATATTTATTTATTATTTATTTACCTTTTATTCGCTAACCAAATACCGTCTATCAGGAGTTGTAATGTATAACTTCAAACGCACGACCATCGAAATCTAGCGTAGCATATTCTTCCATAGTAACATTACAGCACGACTAAAACGAAAGTCCTGCTCACTGAACTGGCTTCAGATAAGCACTGGGCTATCGAATTGAGCTGAAACTCTGAATGTTACATTACACGAACGACTCTTGCAATATGTACATTTTCATTTCCATTTCTGAAAGAATCGGGAAACGTGTGTCGGGCCTGTGGCATGTGTTTTGTACTAATATGCTGCAAATATTCAATAGTTAGTTTTCGTCAAGTGATAAGTGCTCGCGCTAAATCATTTTACAAAATAGGATGGCAAACTGGCGTTGCTAGCCTAGAGGGCAAAGATAGAATAGGTATCTCACGTACCGGTTCACAAGTTCACGAGCGCAAGCAAGCTTGGTGGTAGCTATCCGGACGGATAGACACAATACCATAACACCCGCATTATTTGCATTGAATGAAGCCTACTTATCAGTAATAGTTAAGTTTTAAAGCCGATTTTAAAGCTTAACATATCGCAAAGAACTTCCTGACTCGATTTTTTTTGGCTTCATTCAAAGGGTAGACCAAAAACATCCCCATTTAAAGTAGGTACAGGAGGAGTGCTTAGTAAAATGTAAACTAGGTACTGAAATTATCAAGTATACCCATGCCAAATTTCCGCTTTCTACTACTAAGAGTAGAAAGACTGCAGGCAGATGCTGGATGCGTCAAGTTAAAGACAGGGCGCTATGGCGCTCATTAGGGGAGGCCTATGTCCAGCAGTGGACTAACGTAGGCTGATGATGATGATGATGATGATGACTACTAAGAGTACCTGAGCTAAGCAACGAAAAACAGACGGACAAGGCTAGACTTCCGATACTATCGTTTAGGCACTCTTGAAAAAAATACTAAAATGTTACCAGTCGTAACACCTAGCTTGGTATGTAAGGACTACAATGCGTCGTCGACGTGGGTAATCGATCAACTCGCGCAGGTATACCTAATAGATGAATAGTGTCGTGCTTGGGGCGGAAACCGTCACAGCAAGGTCGGAATATGTAACATTGCCTTAATCGGTGCGCTCGCGCCGCCTGCGTGCACAGAGGCGGTAAATGCTCTGTATCTATTGAGTAATTAATTGGTAAATGTTATGCAATTTGATTTATATTGTTTGAAATGCAACCGGTTAATGCTAACTTTTCCCAACGTTTTACGTTTACGCAAAAAAAATGTGTAAATGCCCTGGAAAGAGTCACACGAAAATTGCTCCACCTACAAAAGCCCAGCTCTTGAGTTTAAGAAGAAGAAGCTATAATAATACAATCTGTGTGAATTCCAAGTGCCTACACCTACGTTTCATGAGACCAACTATGTGATAACAGGTACTGACAAACCGACAGAAAGATGAGAGTGAGCAATAGAGCTCCACTTGGGCCCTTTGGCTACGAAACCCTAAAACCTTCAGCATTAATGAAAAGTATCCTTTAAATAATTTAGTAAACAAAAAGTTTTCCTTCGCTTAATTTATCTGCAGAAACACAGCATTTCTACATAATATTTATTGGTCAACTAATCTTAACGACTTGTGATTAATATGACCAAATAGGGCCAACCGACTTTACAAGTTACGAAAGGGCGTTAAAGGAAAATCCGTCCGTTAGAACTGCAAGTAAAAAGTAGCTAAAACATTGCAAGCCGTTGAATAATTAGACAAATACTTTGACTCGTGTTGATTTTCCTCATACAAAAATGTTGGAGAAGTAAGGCACAATTAGTCATTATTTTAATATTTACCTCTTCATCTAGCTCTTATAAGCATGTATTTAAAAACGAGATTAATATTGGCCTGAAAAACAATTGTTAGTGGGTTAAAGTACGTTGGTACTTAAGGAGTGACCGGACATTTACTACGATTAGGAAGATTTTGGGGTCAAGACGCATACCCAATGAAACACAATACTTGATAAAGATGTTTACGAATGCAATCAACGGCACTAAAAAAAAGCAATTTAATTTTAAATTTACCTCGTAAATATTCAAAACACTAATAAATATTTTATTGAATCAGGCGTTATTTTGCGGAGGTCCATTTCAATGAACAACAATTTTTACCTTGCTACTCCGCTACTCAATCATGAGTAAAACACTAATAGTTTATAAATATTACTCTAAAGAATCCCTGTTAAATCTCAACTGAAATAAAACCAGCGCAAGCGTGTACGGTGTGCGTACTTACCTTCGGTACGAAGGTGACTTATTTGAACCAATTAGCCTTGTATGACAATACTGAGCCTACAATGGACGGTCACGTCAAGCCAAGCGCTCGCGCAGTTCAAAGAGTAACTAATCTACGATGGATCGCAGTCGTAGTCCCTTCTCATGAGCCAACGATATACGTTTTGCCGTCGGACGTCCGGTAAAAAATCGAGGAAGTTCAGTATTTTCTGTTAGTTGCTGAATGAAAATTGGACGATGGAAGCGCGAAAAATTATGCATCCCTGAGGCAATTCGTTGTTTTTACAAGCCAAGAGGTTAGAAGTTTTTTAACGAGGGTTTGTTCGTAGGTAGTTAGTAAATAAATAGTTCGTTCGAATTCTTGCAAGCGAATTTTGTCTTTATCAGTTCATCAATATCTGGAACCGTCGGGAAGAGTTTGTGAAACATTCCTTAATGTAAACAATTTTTAGGTAAATTAGTTTTTACAAGTAAACATTCATAGCTACACGAGGAGGGGATTAAAAGAAGTATTTGCCAGTGAAGATAAAGAAGGACTGACTGTCGATGTATAAGGCGTACCTACTTGAAAATTAGACTTGCGAAAAGCAGACGCTAGTGCACTTGAATAACATTAACAATTTCTGGCCTGGCACTTGGTGTAGTCCCAAGTCAAAAAAGGGTCAAGGTATTCATTCTTGAAAGCGCATCGCTCGAAACGAAATTACGACTCGAATGTGGTGAAAAATGTTACCAAATTTTAATTACGAGTACGTACTTACCTACTTAGAGTGAAAAAAAAAACTAATTTATCTTTTCAACCAGACGCAAATTTAATTTGAACTGTAGTTCTTTACCGATTCTCATTTTCTTTTAATCGGATCCTAGGAAAAAAAACCAGCCTTTGAAACCTATCCGTGAGATTTTCCGAACGGACGTCCACAATTACAGTGCGTACGGCTCCGTAACCGGATATCGGCCGGTCACGGTTGATCGCCGGATATAAATATAATGTTTAATTACAACCATGTAATTACAATAATTAAGTACTTATAGACTGGAGAAACTATTAGGATGTTCAACATTTGTAGTTATTACAGTCTAGAACTTGAAGTCAATTAGAAGAAAGTCAAGTCGCAGCCCATTTTCTACATGTAATTGAATAAATTCACCGAGACACCGGCCGTATCCACGACCTACTAGCAACGGACATAATATAAAAATAATAAAATTATTTAAAATCCGTAATTTAAAAGTCATTAACGGAGTGATTGAAATAGTACTTCCCGTAAACGTAAAGTTAACGATTTTGAGTCTGTTTGAATAGAAATAGAGTATTCCATATTTTTTCATACGCGCGCGTTCGCAATCGCATTTGCATTATAATCTTTTTACCCTAATCCCCCAAACGGGACCGAAATGAGTGGATATACGACATACCTTGCAAAAAACTTGTTTTATAAATAATTAAATATTGAGATTAAAAATGACTCTACGATACAACTGTTTTAATTAATAGTTACTTAATATTCAGTTCCATGCTGGTCTGGGAGCAAAGAAAAAACATAGAATGTACCAGTTTATTCTCTTCCCGCGCAGATGGTAAAAGCCTATCGTAGGAATGGGCATAGGAATCATGACTTTTATAGGCGATGCGGCTAGCAACCCATCACTATTTTGTTTCCCCTTTCTACCTATACGCCCACAATCATGCTAAATGTGGCCTTTAGGTCTTGTTACCTTAGGCTCTGTCTACCCCGTAAGAAATTAAGACGTGATTTGTGTGTGTGTGTGTGTGTGTGTGTTATTATTCAGTATATTATATAGTTTTTACTAACAGTAATCTTGAGTAAAGTTATCAAGAAGTCGCATATGAATATTTCGAATATATTTCCTGATTTGAGCGAAGAGTTCGTTCGAATTAACATTCTTGGGCACAAATGCTTGCCAAGGTCGACAACTATAATGGTCACAACAATATGTAGGCCTATTAACATAATGAATTTTAGGCGAGAACAGCTTAACGTTTAGGAAACTGCTTTGCGGATGAACTAATTTGGGCATAGTTCGGATATATCGCTGGATAAAAGTGATATCGACGGATTTGACTTGACCTTTGAAGCAAAGGTATCCGCCGGTAACTTAAACGCAACATGATTTTTATGATTTTTTGTCGTTTTACGAAAAAAAACATTTATGGACAAACGTTAATTTACGGCCATTTAGTCGCAGTGTAGTATCTTTGACTTGTTTTCTTTACATGTAATCCTTATTACAAATTTTCTGTCAAAATGGCTGCGTGAGTAGTAAGTTCAAACTTCGCCTTTAATTCAACTATGTGAGTAACTTGAGAATCCTCAGAAACTTTGGTCCTTTGAAAAAAAACTGTTCTAGAAGACTTGTTTAATGTTTAAGTGCCTATTTGATTATTTATCTGTATGTTTTACAGGACCTACCTACTTCTCCTGGATATCGTAAAAGGCGACTAAGGGGTTTGAAATGAGAGAGGGTGATACATAAGAAACGAAATACCAACAGTAAACTTGGCTATAATTAACTAGAAGCTAGCATAAGACCATTAAATAAAGTGACAGGCATTGATATGGCAAATAGTAAGTCAAGACCATAGACGAGACGCGAAAGCACGAAGGAGATTATACGTCATTCTCCCCCTCTATGGTTTCTTCGCCGAGGATGTAGTCATTGAGACGTTGAGGAACTCTTCTAGACCTCGTAGATCTCCGGAGGTCTTGCGAAGGCCGTGCGTCTTGTGGCGGAGTTCCATAGACCTCTTCATCTCGAATGCTTTCGTCAGTAGGCGTAGAGCTTTCATCCGATATAAAATTTTCAGTTGGTTCGTTAACAACTGTGCTGTCGGGGAGAGAATCTTCATCATCCGATACAGGGAGTGGTGCCAAATGTCTGTTAGACACTGTAGACTCCTGGCCATTACGTCGTCGTACGTAAGAATAGCTTGGATTACTATGAAGTAGCTCAACTTCTTCGACGTAGGGGTCAGTTTTCGAACGGACATATTTTTTTAGTAGTACAGGTCCTGGGACGAGCCAGGACGGGAGCGATTCACCGACAGGTGTCCTTCGAGGGAAATTGAATAGCTTCTCGTGAGGTGTAGCGTTTATTGAAGTGCATAGAAGCGATCGCACGCAGTGAAGGGAGAGTTTCAAGACTTGTTCCCAGTTCTCAATGGGTAGGTTCTTAGATCTCAGAGACAGCTATATAGTCCGCCAGAGAGTGCCATTGAGCTTTTCCACCTGCCCGTTGCCTTGGGGATTGTATGGAGTAGTGCGAGAAGTAGCGATGTTACAATTTCTAAGGAATGTTTGTATTTCTTCTGACATGAAGGAGGACCCTCTGTCACTATGTATATATAAAGGCTGACTGTATTCATAAAAAAGTTCTCTTAGACACTTTATAACAGTCGCAGAAGATGTATCAGGACACGGAAATGCGAATGGATATCGCGAAAATTCATCAATTATTGTAAGTATATATTTGTTATTTGTGTTTGAAGGTAAAGGCCCTTTGAAATCTATGTTCAATCTCTCGAAGGGCGATAAAGCTTTAATCAAAGTCCCTTTTGCTTTAACAAAGCGTGGTTTGATTTCTGCGCAGACGCGGCACGAAGCAGTCATCTGCTTGACATCGTTTATAGAGTAAGGGAGATTCTTCAGCTTGATCCAATGGTACATTCTAGTAATGCCAGGATGAGAGAGGGCGTCGTGCAGTTCGTACAATTTACTGTTGCTCATGAACGCGCAAACTCTTGAAAGAGCGTCAGCAGCAGTGTTTTCAATTCCAGGTCTGTAGATAATATCGTACTTATAACACGACAATTCTAATCTCCATCTTTCAATTTTGTCGTTTTTAATTTTGCTTGTATGATTCTGGTTGAAAATATAGCTTACCGATTTCTGATCAGTGATAAGCAGAAAGTGTCTGTTAATAAGATAGTGGCGCCATTTCCTAAGGCTCTCCACGATAGCGCAAGCTTCTTTTTCTACAGAAGCGTGTTTACGTTCGCTGTCTGACAAAGTTCTTGAGAAGAATGCAACCGGACGTCCTTTTTGTGACAGGGTTGCAGCAACAGCGAATTCGGACGCGTCAGTTTCAACCGTCAAGGTTTCTTTGTCGTCAATTGCAACTAATGCTGCCTTTTCGATCTCAGACTTTAAAAGTTGAAAACTACGCCGTCCATTTTCGTTTAAAGGGAAGCCGTTGTTGTTGATCAATGGTTGAATCTTTGCAGAGAAGTTGTGAACCCATTTAGCGTAATGAGCAAATAGCCCGCATGTTCGCTTCAACTCAGCGGTGTTGCGTGGTAGCGGAAGTTTTATAAGCGGCTCAAGCCGGTCTTTGTCGGGCACGATGACGTTGTTTTCGACAGTATAACCAAGGAGGCTAATGGAACTTTTGCTAAAATTGCATTTCTGTTCGTTTAACGTTAGCTTGTACTTTTTCGCTGCAGACATAAATTTCTGTAAATTTTTATCGTGTTCTTCTTTATCTTTACCGCAGACTGTAACGTCATCGAGATAAGCAAAGGTTCCATGTAAGTGTTCCTTTTCGATAATGTGTTCGAGAGTCCTACGTTGAAAGGCAGCAACGCCGTTAGTGACGCCGAAAGGAATGCGTTTGAACTGCCATAGCTTGCCACAGGCTTCAAATGCCGTATATATTTTCTCTCGTTCTAAGATAGGTACCTGGTGGTAGGCGCTTTTTAAGTCAATCTGGCTAAAGTGACTGAATTTAGCCACTTTTGAAACTATCGACTCAATATTTGGCAATGGATATGCATCTAAATATGTAAACTTATTGATGGTTCTCGAGTAGTCGATGACCATTCTCTTTCGATGAGCTCCACCACCAGCAATAAGTACCTGGGCGCGCCAAGGAGAAATGCTTGGTTCAATTATTCCATTCTCTGAAGTTTTGATATTTCAGCTTGGATAAATTCTTCTTCATCATTGTTGTGGCGTCTGGATTTAATAGCAATGGGAGTAATGTCAGCAGATAAGTGTGTAAAGACTGACGCTGGCGGTACTGAGGCTTCCATTACACAAACTTGCAATGGTTTTCTAGTTCCTCCGAATTGAAATTCAAGCTTAGAATGGTTCTTCAGTATGTCGTGACCGACGATGACGTCCGCGCATAGGTTGTCAATAACGAGTAGGGGACGTTGCTTGTATATATGATTATTGATCTCAAGCGTAGCGAAACAGACCCCGTCTACACTTGATGTGTGGCTTAAAGACGCTAGGTTTATGGTCTGTTTGTACGGACGTTGTTGCAGTTTCATCATCCGTGCCACATTTCTATCAATAAAACTTACTGAGCTGCCAGTGTCAATCAGCGCGTCGGCACGACTGTTGTTAACCGTAATTGCAATCGTAGCTTTTTCTAAACTTGAAGGAGATGCAGCCGAATAAATAGTGCTGACCGTTCCGTAAGAGCTTGGAGATGGTGACGCGAATTCGACAGGAGCGACGGGGCTCGGGATAGCGTTACTTGTAGAAGGTTTGCCACGGGAACGGCAGACTGAAGCATAGTGGCCCTTTTTTGTACAAAGTTCACAGTATGCGTGAAAGGCGGGGCACTTGATTCTTTGGTGTACTTTACCACCGCAAAAGAAACAACGTCTTGTTGATTGCTGTGGCGGGGCGACAGCAGCATTATGAAGATGTGATTCGAAGGGTTTCGGTGTTTCTTGTAGAGCGTGCGCTGGCAAAGCGTTCAATGTGTTATGGACGTTAACGCCTATAGTTTCAGAGTCCTTTTCAGCGGTTTCAAGAGTGACGGCCTGATTATAAGCTTCATCCATCGACAGAGATGATTTTTCTAATAAGCGTTCCCGAATTTTAGGCGACATGATACCGGCTATGAACGCGCTCCGTATCGCCTGTTCTTTATGTTCGTCAGCAGAAACAGATTGAAAGCAGCACTTTTGAGCGAGAAGATGCAAGGCACGGCAATAATCAGAAACAGTTTCGTCGTGCTTTTGTTTTCTAGTACCGAGAACGTGGCGGGCTAATATTTCATTTTGGGGTTTGACGTACGTTTTATTCAAAAGCGTGATGGCGGTATCATAGCTCTGACAGTCTTTGATTATCATGAAAATGCTGGTTGTCAAGTGATTTTCTAGTAATTTCAATTTTATAGCATTTGGAGCACCGGCGGGAACATGTTCGGTCAGGAAGTTAGTGAAGGTGCGCAGCCAATGTGACCATTTATCTCCGGCCGCGGGGGCAGTGGGTTCGACGTCAAACCTTTCCGGTCGTAGGTATCTTGCTAAGGAATGTGATATTGTATCTTCGAGTTCTTTCTTCGATTCCGTCATTATTTCTAGTTAATTAAATTGATACATAAGAAACGAAATACCAACAGTAAACTTGGCTATAATTAACTAGAAGCTAGCATAAGACCATTAAATAAAGTGACAGGCATTGATATGGCAAATAGTAAGTCAAGACCATAGACGAGACGCGAAAGCACGAAGGAGATTATACGTCAGAGGGCAGTGCTCTCTAATGATAGATAACGAACTCTGGACTCCAATGCGGTGTGGAAGGCAAAGGGAAACCACCACTCAATTTCCCAAAGAAAAACATACAGGTTCAAATACTTCCACTCAGCCGATAGTGTAGCGACTTAGAAGAAGTAAATACTATCAAGGTGTCTGTCTTTTACAAATTAAATTTGTGTCTTGGGTCTGAGCCTTAGCTTAAAACCCGTTCTTTATTTTTGTTTTCATTTGGTTACGTTGGACTAGTCAAGCTACTATTATTTAAGCCGGAAATTACTGTTTCCTTAACCTTGTTCAACTTTTGTCAAGTTGGCAATAATAAAATCGATTTGATTCAATCGTCACCATGACTGGATATGTACGTTACTGTATTTAAATACGTTTGAATCGATTGAGTGAGTTAGTTAATTTTATAACCTAAGATATTAAGATAAAATGTGATTTTTAGTAAGTATGAATTATCCCTACATAGTATAAAACAAAGTCGTTTTCCGCTGTCCATCTGTCTGTCCCATGTATGCTTAGATCTTTAAAACTAGGTACGCAACGGATTTTGTGATTCGAGAAGAAGAAGAAGAGGAGTCGCGGGCAGAAGCTGGTATATTATATAACTGAAAGCTATTTGAAAGGTACTAAATTTGAACATCTGATGTATTTGTCTTTTATTTTCAATTTTTTCTTGTTTGAACTCCCACACAAGCCACTGCTACCAAAAGCCAAGGAGTTCAGACTAGATAATAGCGATATCATAAAAAGAAACCAGAGAATTTCGCCACGTGAATCAACCATGTAGTAAAAATAATTTATATTAACCAAAATGTAAACCAATTAATATTAATACCAATGACCTACAAAATAGCGTAATATTACTCACTGCTCTAACTTATGGTTATATAAATACGTTAGAGCAGTTCAACCTGATGTTACTCTGTTGCTTTAACCGTTCGTCTATAGGTTACTGGTATATTCTCTATTCCAAAATTGTTGCCAAGGTAAATTAAACGTCGTCTCAAAAATTACCCCTTTGATGTTGATGTTGCCAGTAGACAAAACAAATGAACAAAGCATCACGTCCCACAGACCAACGCTACCCCTTGTCCCGTTAACTTCATTAGATGAATTCGGGTAGGTTAAACGGTTAAATGTCGTATACCACAATAGATTACGGACTTCCCGATCCTGGTAATCACTTGCAAAATTAACAAAGGGTATACTAGGTATAGTAAGGGTTGCCAACACTGAAAAAACGTACCCGGGTAAAAGAGTTTAGACCAAATACAACATAGAACCAACGAGCCTCATTCGTGTTTTTAAAATTAATAGTGAATAAAATGTTTTGTTTCTCATTTGCACTACAAGAGTGCAAAAACAAAATAACCTAATTAGGCCATTGGACGAATCGTTAGGCTCTAGGTACCTCAAGTTTTTCAACAAACCCCCTTATTTTTAATCATTATATTTTCCTAAAAATCATTTCACAAAACTTCTATTATTCGCTAAAATCATTTTCTGTCTGAAAAAGTTATAAAATAACCTAACAAAAATCAACACTTTTATTTTACAAATAGGCCGCCAAAGGATTTTTAAAATTATAATAATGTATTCAGTAACACCATCATTGCCATGAAGAATACGCTGCAAGAATCTTGCCAGAAAGTCATTCATCATAATACCTAAGCCACGCGGTGAGGTTTTCGTTTTTTTTAACTAACTAATTTAGAACAACAAAACAGGTATCTACGTATAGTCACAAAATACGTCTACAAATATTTTTCTCCCTGAAAATTCAATTTCCCATAACTCCTAAATCTTGAGGCTCAACCCTTAGGCAGCCCTGATAGCCGATACCCACGCCTAATGACTGCTAATCATGTTTTGTGCCATAAACCATTTAAGGCAGTCGCCGCCTATGGTTTATTACGCAGAACAGTTACTGCAGTAATTAACTGCGCTGTTGTCAGGTTGTCATGGTCAACTTTGTTGATAGAACTTGGCAGAACAAAAGAAATAAAATAAAAGACGATCTGATTATTACGGCGACGCTTTTTGAGTTTCGCGTTGGAGTTTTGGTCATTGTGTCTTTGTCGCTTACGTGAATCTAGCACTATTGCTTTGAGGCTTTTTATAATCTAGGCTTGTATTTTCATACAAATGTTTTTGCGACCTCAAAATGAATAGAAAAACTGTTGCTTTATAATCAAATGGGTAGGTTTAGGTATTAGAAACAAAGTCATTGATTTCGTACCCATTGAAATAAGTTTAAGAGAATATTCATAATTGATTAATGTCTAAGGTAGCTTCAGCCAAGGACAAAATATTTATACATGTTTACAGCGCATGACATTAATAATAAGAAATAATACTAGGTACGAATTAGCAAGAAACGCAAAGCCAATCAAATGTGTAACAAAGCGCCATCTGTAAATTTAACGTGACACCACTTACTCTCTTGTAGAGCGACATCTGTTATCGAGTAGGAAAACTAACATTTTTTCAAGCGCAGGTGCGCCATCTATGAAGGAGTAGCTTTGAACTGAACAAAATTTAGTTCTACATCTTACCAGCTTGACGAAGGCGGCGCTGTCGGCGCATTCGCACTGATAAACTGTCCCAATCGTCATCCATGTTTGGCTGCCCTTCCCGCTCCGCTGCATAACAAACACAGAATATCAACTGTTTCGTCCTTAGACATATATTTCTATCAAAAATGTAGCTTGTGGATAATGCCGCATAGAGAGGAATCTGACGATACGCGTCGTATCCACGAGTACTGACTTCTGACAGACCCTTAAGCCAACCGTTCGTCAAGATTCTCTTAATGAAGGTGTACATACATACATACATACATAAATCACGTCTATCCCTTACGAGACAGACTGAGCCATAGGTAACAAGACCCAAACACCACGTTTAGCAAGAGTGTATAGGTGGAAAGGGGAATCAAAATAGTGATGGGTTGCTAGCCGCATCGCCTATAACATGATTCTGAAGATTTTTCGCCCATTACCATGATGGACTTTTACTATCTGCGCGGGGAAGCAATTGGTACATTTCATGTTTTTTCTTTGCACCAAAGCAGCATGAAAGCTAAAGTCTTAGGACCAGAGAGACGGACTGCATTCCGACTGTAACGTAACCGCCAACTGCCGATTGCCCATACATTTTTCTATAGAGAGAGAGAGAGAGAGAGAGAAAGAGAGAGAAACATTTATTTACACACATTCGATACACGTAGATATAAAACAAGGAGAAATACAATATACTAAGGAATATAGCACTTCCATTGCCATAGCAGTCGGTACAACCGCACGCTGACTGCGTTTGAAATGTATGGGCAGTCGGCAGCTGGCAGTTTCGTTGCAGTCGGAATGCAATAAGGTGTTGCTGTTATTATAATTGGTCTCCTCCGCTGTTACACTGTACTTTTCCATGTTGTTTCGACACAGAATATCGGACGAACTCAAGCCCCTAAGACACAGGTCGAAAGCTTCGACCACAGTTGATCTGGCCTACTGTACAACTGATTAATGTTTTTCTCTTTGTAACGTCCTGATGTATGTTATTATTATTTTTCAAGTAATTTTTATCTCGACAATGTTCTCGGCTTTTTTTTTGGTCCATGATACGGGCGTACGCCAAGTACCATAGTACCATTGTGTATTTAGAAGTTGTTGTTGATGTCATGTTGAGTGTGTGTGTTTGTGTAAATGTTGCGCTGGACGGTTGTGTGTGTGTGTCTTCTTGATTATTATGTATCGGTAGGGAAGTTGGGTTAAGTTATTATTATTACCTTCCTCGGTCCGCGTGCGTGCGTGCACGTGTGTGGCCACGCGCCGGCCGCCCGCCATGAAGTCTGTGCTGCGCTCGTGGTCCTCGCGGCGCCGGCGCTCCGTGCCGCCCTTCTCGTTCACCACGCTTGCGTCACTCGCCAGAGACCGCGCCTGGACATTGCTCAAGTTATAGAGCATCAGTTAATTAAGGGAGCCGAAGTCAAGGTCAATCTCGCTTAATTTTACCTTAGTAAGTAACTGTAAGATTGCGAGAAACTGAGTTAAAAAAGTAGGTAGGAACTTAAAACATGTTTTTCATGAGCATTGTATGGCTAAATCGTACAAATTATGTTTTTTTATAAATTCAACGCAATCAAGCACAAATGAATGTAGTTTAACTAAAAATATAACGTGGGTTTGGGGATGGGAAAAGCGGATTGAGTCAAATCTTACGACATCTCAGTAGGGGTCAAAATATCGCCAAATCCGCCTCACGTAGTAACTACCCCATTAAAGCCACAGTTTAAACTTCAAGTACCAGGCCACGACCGAGAAGACCAGCGTGTTCTGTCTATTTCGTGTGCTGCCAGGGAGCCACTGAGCGCGCATCTGCCACGCAAAGTAAAAGAAAACGCTCGACACATCGTTATTACCTAGTAGTGGCTGGGCCGGTACTGTGACACACCGAGTTATACCGTTTGTTGAGAGCGTGGACTGTGGGTGCTGTTGTTAGCTGGTCGGTTAAGCAAACACTTGCTGTTTCACTGAGTTTATTTATTATTAATATTACACCTTAACACACACTTAGTATTTAAGTACAACAAGACAAGTAAGGGGTTTTACGACCCCATTAAAACCATTAACTCACCATGATAGACGGAAGTAGAGGTAGTGGGGAGGCAGGCTTTGCTAACATACTAGTGCTAACTTTGTGTTGCCAGCAACACAGTTTACAGTGACACTGTAACTGTTCAATGGCAATATTCACGCAAAATTTGTAATAGGTATTTATTTTTCGGGGTGTGGACAGACTTCTTTTTCCAGACTTGAATGGGGTGGTTTTATGCCATCGGAGCTGGGTCCCCGCAGAACACTCACCTCTTTCTTAGACAACTCCTCGTCGCAGAGTTTCTCCTGCTCCTTCGTGTGGCGCGTCTCTGTGACTATGGTGCCGTCGGCTCGTAAGGCTCGTAACTCTTCCTGCAAAATTAAAAAAGTAGCTTGTATTGTCTCTACTCTACAACATACCACTGAGAGTCCCTCGGCGCCTCCCAAGAGATGGCGCTACCTACCACGCCGTTAAATTATGTACAGTCAAGTGTAATAATATGTATCTAGACAAAGTTTAAAAAATAAGTACCATACGCTCTTACACCAGCGTAATAAGGTCGTGGGACATATTTTTGAGAAGTTCCTATCGATACTTATTTTTGCACTTAAGCGTACTTAAAACGCGTTTTCCCAAAAATTTCAAAAACTCCATTCCGTGATTATAGTTGTACTACCGAACGGAGAAAAACTGGTGATGGTTAGATGATTTTCAAAGTAAACTACGCATTGCTTAAGTAAAGCTAGGTAGTAGCAAAAATAATTGTTTTTAATTTTGATACCGTAATGTTTTTATTATTAACTAGGTACTGATAATGCAACGGGTTAACAAAACGTTGTTTCTATGCAGTTCGACATGTACGTGATGTTTTCTTTATGTTGAAAGAAACGGCATTATGCAACGCGAAACCTTTTTAAGAGTATTTAAATTGGTCACGCAATTTTTGTTTTCGATTGATGCTATCCGTCAATCTGTCCCATCTGATTGAGCAAATACACATACGACGCATGAGCATTTAGAGCGATCGTGATTTGAAATCGAACCACCATTAAACAGTACAGGGGCCTGATTTTTGGAAAGCACATGTATGAAAATACCACTCGAAAGTGGTATAAATCTGTTTATATCTTCAAAACTACAGCTCTAATCAAATTTTTGACTAGGTCACAAGATTAATGAGAGCCCTAAGTATTTTCTAAGCTACTCGTATCTCAAATTCAGCACAATTTTTCACCACTTTCGAGTGGTGTTTTCACACATGTGCTTTCCAAAAATCAGGCCCCTGCACAATTTGAGACATGAGCCAATGAGGACCTTTAGGTATGCACTAAATATTACTAGGTAACTTACATGTTATTGGGTATTATTGTAAAAAGGTCTGAAGAGAATCATGACAAAATTAGTGAGACTTTGAAATAATGCTCACACTTTACAGTTATTTTGGCTAAAACAAAGTTTAACTCACTTAGTACTTAAGCACACACGCACTAACACTTTTTTGTGTCATGTCCACTAATAGTACGTGACCTTGCCATATTGCACAGAAAAGTGCTAACTTCTACTCATAACAGTTACTATTGACATTTATTTTAATCCATTAGATGACGCGAATCGCCAGTGCAAATAATGCTTGACAAACTTTGGAAAGGCGTACTTTTGTCCTAGATACTGCAAAGTTCAGGCTACAAGTAGGTATTCATCTACATTGGTACTTGTAAAGGCAAGATAACAATATTACAAAGCCTTGACTGCCGTCTATGACAAGGCTGTATCTTTTGAACTATAATAGGTAGACAGTTCTAATTTTCACATGTATTACGTGCCGCTTTGAAACGAAAATAAAGATAAAATTATATTATGAGGGTGTCGATATTCTATTCTATTATATTCTCCCTTAATGGTGGCTTGGGCCAATGTCAGTTTAAATGACAAGTGTGCGGTTGATTCTGCCCACGTCGGGTGTCGATATAAACGTGTATAATGTTCGATATAAATGTTCTCAATTCTTGACAATGACAATGGGTAGTCATTTGTAATTTACAGTGTACCTACCTACGTACGATCAGGTGTAAAAATAAGTATCGATACGAACTTCTCAAAAATATGTCCCACGACCTTATTACGCCGGTGTAAGAGTGTATGGTACTTATTTTTGAAACTTTGACTAGATACATATTATTACACTTGACTGTACAAAAAATTAAAAATTAAAATTGAGGTTCTTAGACAAAACGCATGTTTTACGTGGTATAAAGCAAAGTCGGTTCCCGCCGTTTGTATGTAATATGTGTATTTATGTGTCCTTGAATGTTTTAAACTACGCAATGGGCGCGACGCTACGCTTTTCACAAATACACGAATAGTGTTTTTTATGTCTATAGTTTTATAGCCTTCGAGTCCGGCACTCACTAGGCCTGCTCTTCCTTGTTCTACTGTCTTCAAACGTACCGTATCATCGGTGTTGATGGTGGTATTGTAGGCGACAGTGTCTCTGACCACTCGGGGCCCGCGCGGCACCACCGCCAGCTGATGCTCGGTCTGTGTCTTCAGAGCATCACGGATGTCCTCCTCGGGTGTTTCTTGCACAGCTGTTATTAATGCCTGCAACAAAGAAAAAGTTTTGTTTAGAAATGATGTTCGAACAGTTGAAGTAATTGATTTTAGCTCTGAGATTACCTAATAAGCTGCTACCCTAGCTTATTGCTACAGACACGTCAATTCCACTGAATGTACTTTCATCGAAGCTGTATATGTACTAAATTTTAAATCAGTCTGGCCTCTGAAAGTGAGCCGAAATTAAGTAGCAATTTGAAGTAAACAAATAAAAAGATAAATATACAAAAGTGAACTATAAAACTTTATGTTGCACTTGTCGTATTTTGTAACATTTATATGCTTCAAAGTAGCTCGCAAATACCTAAGCTAGAGTAGTATTTCCACGTGAAGTTCTTTCAAACTGATGAATCTCACATGACGAATCTTGGCGATGCTCAAAATATACCTACTTACCAAAAAGATTCAATGCATTAAAAACTTTCTTTAAATTCAATGACAATCATGACCAGCCTGGCCTTGGCATTACAAAAAACCAAAACTGTCACAACATCCGACAAAACCATGTCAAAAGCTGATTAATTGCATTATAATGACGGATTTTTACCAAAAAGCCGCAAAATACTGGGCTAATGTGCCCGCCACCATAGACGGCGTGCTCGGCGGCTTTGGTCACATCTCGGACGTTGACATCAAGGGGTCCAGACAATTTCTTAACGAGATACTGTCTCTTGACAATGCCCCGAAAACATCGTTGGCCCTTGACTGCGGCGCTGGCATCGGAAGGATCGCTCAGCGTTTACTAATGCCTCGATTCGACAGAGTAGATTTAGTTGAGCAAGACGAGAAGTTCATTTACACCGCGAAACAGGCACTAGAAAATACCGGCAAGTTGGGAACGCTGTACAACATGGGTCTCCAAAACTTCAAGCCAGAGAAAAAGTATGACATCATCTGGTGCCAATGGGTGCTCGGCCATCTTAACGATTACGACCTAATATCGTTCCTTGATAGATGCAAGAGAGCGCTAAACAAGCATGGTGTAATAGTCATAAAAGAAAACATTACTTCGAGCCAGGAAATTGAATACGACGAGGAAGACTCATCGGTTACCCGTCCTTACAAACTGATGAAACTGATATTTGAAGAAACAAATTTGTCAGTTATCAAGGAAACGATTCAAGAAGGATTTCCGGAGGATATTTATGCGGTTTATTCGTTTGCTTTAACTCCAAAGAAATTTTTAGGGTTTGTGTACTAGATAGGTACTTTTAAAAAATGTATAGAAAATAGTAAATTTAAGTAAACAAAACGTAAAAAAAATAGTTAACTTCTAACAATAAAAGCTCATTGTTTTACTTTGTCTGTTTATTTTATTTTATTGAAAATAAGATATTTAATACGAAATTGTTGACATATTAAACCAAATTGTATCAAAAATCTGTCAGTTACCTACTACCAAATTGGCGTCCTTATTTTGCTTAGCTTAGTTGTCGTAATCTATTATTATTTAATTCGCTGCGTGGAAACCAAAATAACTTAATTCTTTACTTAAGACGGTAAACACTGACAGTGAAAAGTAGTGGAAAGAATCTTAGCACTACTTTTCATCGTTCAGTAGTATCTGAAAGAAACAATGAAGAGGTAAAAGAAAGAAGGAAAGTAGTAGCGGAACCATTTACGCGTGCGGACGAAGACGCAGGCTACAGCTGGTATATGTATTTGAAACGTCTCGTACCTTTCTTTGAAGATATCAGTATAACCCGTAGCATTTGTACTGTTTGCCAAGACTTATCTACGACTAGCTTTTGCCCGCGGCTTCGCACGCGTGAACCATGAGTATTTCAAAGAAGCTAGCAATCAAGCAAGCGAACAACCAAACCTGCAAGCTTTCAAGCATGCATGCAAGCATGTAAGTATGCAAGCAGGCATGCAAGCATGCAAGCAAGCGTGCAAGCAAGCATGCATGCAAGTAAGCACGCAAGCATGCATGCATTCAAGCAAGCATGCAAGCATGCATGAAAGCAAGTATGCAATCAAGCATGCAAAGCAAGCATGCAAGCAAGCCCCCGCATTGCCCCGCTACCTTGATTTTTCTGAAACTGTAAATATTGCAGGATTTTTATAAAACAAACCTAACCTAACCTATAGGGCTGTCCTAAAATATACCCCAAATAGCTTTTTCCCGCGACTTCGTACGCGCTATGATGTAAAACGAAAAAATACCTTTTTTCCCGTTCCCGTGGAAATTTTGGGGAGTGCTTTCGGAGTACACTTAAAGCCTTTAAAGAAACACACGTTATAAATGTTAAGTCTCTTTCTTCCGCTGTTTCGTCTGGAAACGTAAAATCCCGTTTTTTCTCGTCCCTGTGGGCGTTTCGGAAAATCCTTTCTTAGTGTTCCCCTACACTCCCGAATATACCTACGTGACAAATTTCAACTTTTCCCCCGCGTCCCGTTTTTCCCGTTCCCGTAAGAATTTCGCCAAATAGACCAATTCCCGAAATTCTTACGGGAACTCCTACACTCCCCAAGGAACCCACTTGCAAAATTTCAGCTTTCTACGACCAGTAAAACGAAAAATCCTGTTTTTTTCCCGTTTCCGTGGGAATTTTGGAAAGTACTCTCTTAATGCTCCTCTACACTCCCGAAGCAACCTACATGCCGAATTTCAGCTTTCTGCAACCAGTAAAACGAAAAGTCCCGGTGTTTCCGTTCCCGTGGGAATTTCGGGAAATCCTTTTGTAGTGCTCCCCTACACTCCCCAAGAGAACTTGAAGGCCAAATTTCAGTTTTATACGACCAGTAAAACGAAAAATCGATCCCGTATAACTGAATATATAAATCCCGTTTTATTCCTTATCCCGTGGAAATTTCCAAAAATTCTGAAATTAATTTCTTAGTTTTGTAATCACCTACTTATGTATCAAATTTGAAGAGTCTAGTTATTATAGTTACTGAGATAGCGTCACTCGGAATCGAATATATCATCATCATCATCATCATCATCATCTCAGCCATTACAAAGAATCGAATATATAATTCCCGTTTTTTCCTTATCCCGTGGGAGTTTCCAAAAATCCTTCCTTAGTGGATGCCTACATTGTATAAGGTATCTATGTGCAAAATTTCAAGTCTCTAAGTCCAGTGGTTTGGGCTGTGCGTTGATATATAGTTAAGTCAGTCAGTCAGTCAGTCAGTCAGTCAGGACTTTGAATTTTATATGTATAGATGAAGCGGTGAATCGTGGCCAGAATTCGTGATTGTAACGTTCAGAAAAGTAGGTTCGCAGACGCGCCGACGCGACGTTCGCAAGTGCACTCGCCGTTTTGGTACTAAATTACGAAATGGTTGCATCACTAACGGCAAACACCAAGAAATTTGCGATCAGGACGATAGAGAGCTCAATTCCGTAAATAATACTTCGGTTCTATAGGACGTGGGTGCCCGCTGTTAGTCGCGAAAACGTGCTCAGCAATTATACCAAGGTAACCTAACCAAGCACTATTTAGCGCAAAGTTTCTAGTTAAGAAAAGCATAAACACAACATCCACTTTAAGCCATTAACATCAGTAATGTTACACCCATCAAAGCCCCGTTTGATCCATTGTTCGTATCCATAATCTCGTAGCAAATAAGTTCCATTTGATTTACGCGTCCCATCAACTTGAGGAATCCCGATTGAATCAAGCCACGATAATGGCGCATCGCTGATAATTAGCCTTAGCGATTGATGTTCCATCTAAGAACAGTTAGCGATGGATATCGCACCACGCTCTATTATTAGGGCCGCCAATCATGGAATAGAGATGATATAGCCATGCGAATTGACGTTTACAGTTACCTCTTCGTGCTTGATGGTGACCTGGTATTCATTTGGAAAATGATGGTCTTGGTGCAAATTTTGATAGCTTTGAGGAACTCCTGTACTTACCGTTAAAAGCCTATACATTACGAGTACAAATGCGAGGGTAATAAATGATTTAACGCTAAAGCGGTGGAAGTAGGTGTGGTTTAAGCTGAAATAGTTGCAAAACCGTTCACACACCCGCCGTGGCGGTTGTACTTGTCCAATTTAAATAGCCGCTTGGAATGTTCTGTCCTTTCCGCAGTTTAAAGCATTTTGTGAACAATAGGTAACAATTTACCGATTACAAATGTTAATACGAAGTTGGAATGAGAGTTGTATTGTACAGGTCCATCAGGTTAATCCAGACTTGGGTTCGCTGACTTACTAAGTTATTCTAAATTATGAGATTCGGCTACTTTTTCTGTGCGACGAAACTAGTTTTGCCAGCGACGGAAATAATGACTTGGAAACAGGCAAAAAGGTTCGTGCGTCCAGACCTGACCTGAATAATGATATCCGCTTGAATTCGAGACGTTATAATAATATGGCCAGAACTTGATCAAAGTATGCGTGTTTTTGAAAAAGCTCTCGTGTCTAAAGGCGGATACGGTTTTAGAAAATTAAATTATTTGTGATCCATCCTTGTCCATTTGATTCCAATTCTAAGTAGACGCAAGACGTTTATTTCCGGGCAACGGTTTCTTTTTCATCTAAATTAACTTTAATGAGTCTAAAGTTATTACTTTCGTCGAATTCATTATTGTTGTCAGCAACTGCCAATCAAAAATAACCGTACACGTTTTTCCACTTCAGATAAAAAGTATAATTGATACGCTTAATTTAGTAACAGCAATGTACAAAAACTCGACTTCTTTAATTTATTACGTTTGTACATTTTTATAAGATAACTTGCTGAGAAGTCATTGCCCTACGAAATCGCAGGCTTTGCTTAGAGGTCAGACAGAATTAAGAACACCGTAATGTAATATCCGTTATGTAACTTTAGCCAAAAGGAGGCCTGTAACCCAGCAATAGAACGGGACGTACCTACATGCATAGGCTGGAAATGAATGAATGATGAACTTTAACTGCCTATAGCTGTTACATAACACATTAATCAATTCCATTGCTCTGATTCCTAATAGCTTTTTGGAACATAATAATCAAGTAACCAACTCTTCAACTAAGCTATTGATCCATTTACAATCAACATAATTAGAATTATTTTATGCATTCCGTAAACCGGGGTGACTTTAAAAAGTAGTTATAATGACGAAATCATTAATTTTTATTTGCGTTTTATGCTTCCAATCGATGCCTTCATCGGTCGCCTTTGTGTCTACATGCCAAACATTCACCGCATATGAACAATATCGATTTTATAGCAATTTTAAAACGATCAAAGGGGCCCCAAAATCATCGAAGTCACCTCGGTTAACGGTTCTGCTGCGTGTCTGAGCTTCAGGCGGCGCATTTTTTAACAGTGTTTAATATTTTAGTAGTATAAATCACAACCAAACAGAAAAGTAAAGATAAAAAGACAATAAAACTGAAAAAAAAAATCAAACAGAAGAGAGAGAAAACCTACCACAGGTTTTGCGGGGCTACTCGGGGCTACTAAATTCGAAGTTCACATAATGTCGTTCCTCTCACTCTCGTATTAATGTCTATAAAATTGTATGGAAGGGTACGAAACGTACTTTAATTTTTAAAGTCGGAATAGGCCCGCTGTTTCCAATTTAATGTGAGCGGTCACGATACAAAGTTCGAATTTCTCATATCAAAGTGTATGGCCATAGGCATGGAAGACGTGTAATTTAAAATACTCTTAACCTTTTAATGCGAAGATAACAGCAATCAAATAAGGAAGTTGTCAAAACGGATTTATTTTGAAAATAATATTGCGAATCAAATTCTTAGAAAGCAGGGTGAGCCTATCGCAGAGCGAAGAGGCTGGTTGTACCATTAAAATTCAACTTAATATTAACAGTTTATTATCTTTCATTGCTTCGTTTTCATTTAATAAATACAAGTTAACATGTACGCTAACCTGTTAAAATACTACTTATTCAGTGTTACCAACTAACCATAACACGTTGGCTATAAATTTTAAATACAGAACAGTTTGTTGCCATTTCGATCCGCAAGTGGCGCTGCCAACTTTTCCATAGTAATTAGGACGTTCACGTGAAAGCGTTCGAGACGTATTGTGATTGAAAACATTACACTAGCTAGACGCTTAGCTGAATTCTCAAGTCTATTAGCATCTTTAACACTCTTTGTGGGTTTAAAGGATTTTCTGAGATCGATGCAAAGAAGAGGAAGGAAGAGAATGTAATGAAAACAAACCTAAAGGTATTAAATAAGTTGCAACTTTGCATAATTCAAATAAATAACTAAAATAAACTCCAATTAGTTTGTCCATTAAGATCAAACCGCTGTCAGCACTTAAATCATCGATACCCAGAACGTTATCTTAATTAATGCAATTTATTTACGCCCTTAATTACGCATGGTACGAATAATGGAAGTTACGAAAGTATTTTTATTCTTACCACTTCAATCATCTGTCACTTTGGACATAACCTCTTTAATTTAGGTTCCAACTAAAGTAAAAGTGTTGTCCTCAGACAAAGTATTACAGGAGTTGCCATTTTAGCTCACCATTCTACATTTTATACAAGCTTTTACTTGACTAGCAAAAGTATAGTAAATTCGTATGTAAGTAAGTGTTTCAGATTTTCCGAACCATTTTTCAAACATTTCTAGTGGTCAGATTGACTTGAAATGTGGTATAAGTACGTCAAATATGTAGTTTGGATGACAATACAAGTGTAACGTCAGCAAAAAGTTCAGTTCGAAAAAATATTGTATACTTATTAAAAAATCATTGAAAAAAGGTTTTCCCCCAGTTTACACAAAGGTGCACGTACAAGGTTTACACATGAGTCAAAAGTTGACACACAAAAATGTGAAACTCGCACACAACAAAATATATCAAATTAGGTATCAATGAGTTCATTGACTGATATTATTTTAAGGCAGTGGGGAAAGCGGGCGCTACCTCCTCTGATGAGTGCTTAGAGTTCCGTACGAACCAGTTAGCGACATTACCCCTTCACTGGGTTTGCATATTTTGACGAATTCCTTGTAAACGGCGCGCATAAATGTACAGATGAATATCTTTATGGTTGACAACATTGTTGTAGGTTAATCAAATTATTTGTGTTAATGGTGTGTGAAAATGTCACAGCGATCTTATGGTGTTAATTTTTTAAATTTCACTTCGTTACAACTTACAGACTGTAACTTTCTTGTAAAAAATACTTTGATCTAAGGATTGAAAAATGAAAAATCATTGAACCCAATTCAGATTTCAAAATACTTTCGTTAGTGTTTACAAAAACAATAAAGTTTTAAAATGACAGTACATTCTATGTTTATTTTTTTTAGTAACACCATTGACATAATTTAACCGTTTCATTTGGTTTCATCTGCCCCGGTTTCTAGGTATGTCGTGCCTATAGTAATTAATATTTTAATAGAATTCGACCCACTTCTAGAGATGGTGACATATTGGGTAAAGTGGATGACAATGTGACAATGTACAATCAACAAAAATTATTGTAAAAAAAACATACTCATGAATGAAAACGTTCTATTAACCGTTTAACGATTCAAGTTTAATTACTGTCCCGGAATGCGGCAGTAAGGAAGTAGTAAAGCTACCTGAAGTCATGGTAGATGCAACCAGCAGCTCTATGCCCCAAGTATTTACACAAGCCATTAATTCTATTAGTTTTCCTCAAAGGTCATTGCCCTCTATAATGGGTACTTGTGAAAGTGGACAAGCTTTTCATCACAGGATATAATTGACGTTCGTATAATTTCGTTCGTTATTAAAAACAAAAGCCAAACTGACAGAAAAGACAAACGCATGTGAAATTAGCGTGACCTTAACAAGAGTTTACGAATAAGGGAGTAAATAAACCGAGTGTTCTTACCTGCCAGTCGTTTACCATTTAAAAACAAAGTACTTAAGTATTAGTTCGCTTTCGTAAATGTTTATGTCTCTTAGATCCAAGTTCACGACCTCACGTTTCATCAGCAACCTCCTTACACCATTCCGGACTTTCATGTACGCTATCAAGGTCATAGACCTCTTCAAGTTCTAACTAGGACCCGTGTAGTGATTATCTCGCAATTTACGAGTATAATGAAAAATTACATCGTCTGGTTAGGTTTATTTATAAATGACTAGCCGTTGCCCGCGACTTCGCCGCGCAGAATTAAATATAGCCGACACTTACAAATAATGTGGCTTACTATTGGGAAAAGAATTTTCAGTATCGATTCAGTAGGCAGTCTCTGGATAGAGATCACCCCTACAAACTCACAAACTTTACCTCTTTATAATATTACTATTAATTAGTTAAGACTACTTGCTGCCCGCGGCTATGTGTGCAAAGTAATTATTCATCGCTATCTCACGGGAACTAAGCAATTTTCTGGGATAAGAATTATATCGATCCATCCTGGCATGAAAAAGTAGGTATAAAACATCCATATACCATTACTATTGCTATTACTATTAGGATTAGTAGCATTTTACTACGTTAGAAGTCATCGTACATGATACACTTTGAGCCAATGGAATTAAAATACGAAAAGTGTAACCTAGTGCCTTCCAAGTTGCATCGCCAATACTTCGACATCAATGCCAAGAATGTACTCTATCCCCATAAAAGGATTCCAATAAAGACAAAGTTCAAGGCACCTATTTGTAATTTGTGAACGTACAGCATCCGTGTTTGGATTGCATGGCAATGAGCAACTTAGCATACAAAAAAAGCATAAATAGTTTTGCCACGTTATTAATTTTTACAGTTTTTCGGTCAATATTTTTTGGTTTTTCTTAAAATTACTTAATTATGTTTTTTTTTTAAATATTTATTGTAAAATAAGAAGAGAAAAATTAAGCTCTGAACACAAAATCATATCCGTAACGTAGGCTTCGCCAAATCTACGAGACTTGAAATTAAACAAGTGAAGTTAAAAAATATTGTAAAAAAATATATTTAGAAGGTTAATTCAAATTCATAAAAAAGCCGTAGTAGTCTAGTGGTTTGACCTGTGGCTAGTTTGAGCCTGGACAGGCACGTCTAAATTTTTCAGCATTTACGTGCAAAATTATATTTGAAATTTATCATTGAGCTTTTCGGTAAAGGAAAACATCTTGAAGACACCACACCCACAGACTTGTACACCGGCGAAGTCATTCACTGGTGTGTGAAGTTTCCAATCCGCACTGGGCCCACGTTGGAACTAATAGACCAAGCCAATTCTGAGAGCAGCCCTGTGCCCAGCCAGTGGGACGTATATATGCAAGAGATGATGATGATGATGATGATGATGATGATGATGATGATGATGATGATGAGCCAAATTCATTAGTGGCGTACAATCCGTGAGCTCTTAGAGTGCCATTTCCACCATAATTTGACCTCTCAATATAAATTTTGCATTTTCACTATTATGTATTACATTGTTGTATTTAGATTTGCGAACGTAATGATTACAGACTAAAAGCTTGTTGAAAGTACAACGCACGCGCAGCTCTCTCCTGTCATAGAGAACCACTTGTTACGTATTACGATTTGATTTTACAAAGTCGAATTCATTCCACTCTTGTGTTTAAGTGAATATTGTTCTTGTAACTTACCCGACTTGGAATTGAGCGTGTAACATAAGCTGATAACGTGTAAATAAAAAAAACGATAAACAAAAGACGTTCGACAAGCAATCACGTAATACTTGGAAGGGGGAGGGGGTTTTGGTAAAAACACGAAACATCACGCGAGAGGAGAGCTGTTCGTGAAATTATTGCGTTTATTTATTTTTGGTTACTTTCTATAAAAGGGAAAAGTTTTACAATATTACACTTTACATATTTTAAGGGATAAGGGGTAACGAACAATCTTTCCAAGTATCACCATAAAAAAGCAGTAAAAAATGATCAGAAAACATCACGTGATTTATTTGTTGCTCACTATATATTCGTAAAAAAGGTATTTTTACCGCAAAAACAATCAAGCACGAAGCTAATGACATTTAAAACGAACGCATCCCTCAGCTATAATTATTCTGCGCTAAACAAGAACGCAGACTTTACACGTCGGTAATAGAACACCGCATCCCACAAAATAAGAGTGGCATTAAATTAAAATTTAAACGATAAAGAACCCAGTGGGAGAATACACGACTAACCACTTAGTCGCTGGTTAGTTGTGACAACCTCATTGAATTAAGATCTTCGCGTGAAACGCGCCAACTTTGTAACACTGTTTGATGTTTAATTAAGTTAGATTTATCAGTACCTTACTACAGTCAAGACGCTCGGATTCTTAAGAGATCTGACCTTGTACTCCAAATTTCGATTTTCGAAGTTCGCTCACTAATAGTTATTAATTTGAGAGTGAGGAGGACGGTCTGACATGAAATTCGAAAATCAAATTTCGGTTCAGTTTTACCACACATTAAGTAGTGGTAAAACTGGTCATATAAATCCGAAATTGGTGTGTTGTGAATAGTGAAGTATTAACACCTCGAAACTAGCACTATTCGCTGCGTGATAGTAGGGGATAAACAGCAATCTAACGAGAAAAATAAATTTTTAAAACGTTGTAGTTAGGTCCTCCCCGCTTTGCTATCTCCGCAATATGGAAGTCAAGTCATGAAATACCCTTATTATACCCTGAGTGACAAAAACACTCACGTATTGCAGACTTAGTTAGCCTGTATTACCACGCTATATTAATTCATCTATCTATGTTATGATGATATTACTAGTAACTGCGTATTATAATATATATAAGAAACGCCGAGGAAGTCAGTTTTCGATCAAAACTGTCTCTTGTTTTCGTTGAAGTGCGGTATCAAAAATAATACGACTTTATTGCGCTGCATTCAAATAAAAAGTTTTCATGAAAATGAATATTTTCAAATATGACGATTGTGTTTTATCAAAATTTGGTTTCAGCAGCAGAGCCAGCAGAGCGCTGAATGCTTCTAAAACTCCATAGTAAATGGGACAAATGAACAACAAGGGAATCCGATGACTCACGATACATTTGTTGCGACATTAATCCAGTTGGGAGAACCAGCAATTAAATGAAAAACGTACAGCAATAAATAACTAACTACACCGTAGTGGTAGGAGGCGCGATGCGACGGGACTTATAGTCGTCCTTATTAGATTTATCACAGAGCTGTTGAGGTAAAATGCGGGAACGCCGCTCCACGATCCGTACACTGTTGCACTTGCTAGTTATTTTTACTGTGAAGTGTTTTGAAGTTATTCTTCACACTCAAATGTTTGTCACAATTTTGAAAGAACTGAAAGGTCGTTAGGAAACTAAGTAATAAATTGAACTAATTAATAATTATTTATTTATTTTGTACATACATACAATTAGTGCGTTACAAAGAGAGAAACATTATTCAGTTGTACAATAGGTCAGATGAAATGGTAGTCGAAGCTTTCAACCCCTAAACTACGTGTAAAACCTGTGTCTTAGGGGCTTTAGTTCTAAGATCTTATTTTCCAATTCCACTAAACGACGAATCATAAATGTAACAAAATTTATTCTCCCAATCACACTCAATAAGGCCCCGTTGGATTCTTCTTCTTCTTCTTTTATTTGTGGCGTATCAAGTCGTTATAGTGACGACAACTTCGCCAATGTCAATGTAAAAATTTTTATTTAAAAATCTTGTGACAAAATGTCGGCAACGTTGTACGGTAATGGTCAAAGACCCCCCTCCCCCCCCTGTCGGGCTCTTAGCCAACGGTCAATGATATCCCTCAGAAACTGCCAGGAAATCATTAGCCGTTGCCCAGGGCGCACCGGACCAAGCACTGCTCTTCCCCCCGGACGGATCCAAAAACGAACCGCAGCTCTTAATCACACGTGGAGGTAACCCGACTCGCACCCCCCCGTTGGATTCTACGAAGCGTTTATCTCAAAGCTATACAATTTCACAATCAAAATATTATTCCTTAGGAAACCATTAGGAAAATGGCGGAAGGTATTAACAAGGACCATCGCATTTATCCAACCCACGCGTTAGGGTCCGGCCACGACAGTGTGAGACCGTTGGCGTGGTAGCGATTTTTTGTAGATTGCTTGTTTTACTAAATAAACCTGTGTGCGGTAAACGCCTTAACCACGCAATGGACATAGTAATGGATCGCGGCGTCGCTATTAGCCGCGCATAGTCGTGGCCAGGCTGTTAGGGTTCGTAGGTAGGATTCACATCCGCTAAATAGGCGGCCCATTAGACATCTCTAAATTGACCAGTTGCTAAAGTCGATTGCATACGAATCACAATATAAAATAACATTAATTGAGGGCGCGGTAGTCCAGGGGCCCGATTTTTGAAAGCACAACACTCGAAAGTGGTATGAATTGGCTTATATCTCCGAAAATACAGTTCTAATCAAAGTTTTGACTAGTTCACAAGATTAATTAGAGCTGTGATTGTCTTCTACGCTACTCGTATTTCAAATTCAGCACAATTTTTCACACATGGTGCTTTCAAAAATCAGGCCCCAGTTTTTTAACTTTTAGCCTTTCAAATACCTACGAAAATGTAGTAAAAAATCTTGTCATAATTACAGTGGGGTAGACATATTTTGGATCAGGTACAAATAGATACCAATTTGGTGTTCCAAATTGAAAGCTTTCAGTCGGTAACGGTCGAACGATTGTACTTGCACTCACCATTATCTATCTATCAGCAAAAATGGCGGTAGAAAAGGATGCGGTAGATACAATTGCGATTGCGAGGATGTCAGACAGTATAGCCTCTGGTCTCACCACGGTTTCATTAATACATAGTTTTTACACTCCATATTTTTCTAGACAATCAAGTTGAGTCGAGAGCAAATTAAAATATTGTTTTTGTTAAGAATAAAGGGGATAATTATAACCTTGTAACTTTATAAAAGCCGCGGTAGCCTAATGGTTTGACCTGTGACACAAGCAGAGGGGCGTGGGTGCAAATCCCGGGAACCTCGTGAGTTTTTCGGCATTTATGTGCGAATTAACCATGAGCTTTTCGGTGAAGGGAACCTGCTAACATCTGCCAAGCAATTCAATGGTATGTGTGAAGTTACCAATCCGCACTGGACCCGCATGGGAACTATAGCCTAACCCCTCAGCAGTAGGAGGTTAGGCATTTGATGGTGATGATGACCTAGCGCGCATGATGCGCGCGGTGAGCACACATTCTATACATTCGACAAACTCTTTTCCTGGCAGTCAAAGCCTACAGCTTTATGATTAAAAAAAATGTTTTATTTTTTTATTGGTGCTCCAGTTTTATTTAAATTGTAAATTAAAAATGACATGTAATAACTATAAGTATTACGAATAAACGAGTATGAGTATGAGTATGATGAATTTTAGAACTCCCCGTCAGACTCCGAATGGTTTCTATGAACATGCCCTAACTTCAGACAAATTCACAATTAATGGCAGTCAACAGTGTCGCGTTTTATCTCTTAGATTACGGAGGCTTTCTCGAGACATCTGCTGTCCCTGCAGCAAGATCCCGCCGATACGCCACTCAAGCGTGAAGTACGGAAATTATTTCACAACCATTACTAGCGAGAGTATTTTTGATGGCTATCCCATACTTTCAAATGATTTTGCTATTTGTTGAGCTAGTTGTACACTGGCGTAGCGTTTCTCTGTATAGTCCATTCCATTCTATTTTAACGCTTTTGTAAACAAACACTTCCACGCTGGTCTGGGAGCAAAGATAAAACATAGAATGTACCAGCTGCTTTATTCCCGCGCAGATGGTAAAAGCCTGTTGAGGGAATGGGAGAAAATCTTAGGAATCGTGTAATAGGCGATGCGGCTAGCAACCCATCACTATTTTGATTCCCCTTCCCAACTATAAGCCCACAAACATGCTAAACGCAACGTTTAGGTCTTGTTACCTTAGGCTCTGTCTACCTCGTAAGGGATATACAGAAAGCAGTAGATAGTGGTAGTTAGGTATGCAATATAAGTAATTTTGTGTTGAAACTGGACCAAATTTTATGCGCTGAGCATATTTTTGAATTTTTCTCTTTAACCATCGATAACGTTATATTCTCCGAGAAAAATGAGGTGAACAGTTTAACTTAAAAGACCAAACCGGTAGATAAATAGCTTCGTGCTCCAAAAAAACGACACGATGCATGCGCTTGCACATCAATGACCGACCTTCGCGCGACCGCTGCAAGGCAACGACTGGTTTTTATCGATCATTTTACTTGGATGAATTTAAATAGAATATTGTTTATTTTATTTTTGGTACCTATACGTACACTCAGATAGGCGTATGTTTTTTGGCGAGCCACGACAAACATACGCAAGTTTTGTAATATGTGGACAATTGGTGCAGAAACACACTCGTTCAAGATTTTCACGATTTGATGTGATGTCGGTGGATCGTAGTTCTTTAGTTTGCTTTGACTTTTCAATCAATTTTCTTTTCCATAGTCTAGTATCAGCTTTTGAGCTTACTCCAGCTTAAAACTATACTAACTAAGGTGATGGCCAATGGCTATCCCATTTTCTAATAAACTGGCCAGGCATCAAGACACCCCAAAACGTTATATCGATGCAACGAATAACTGCAACACCGTACGGCAGGTCCTTAAGGGTCTTCTTACTTCTAATCTAACATCTTTCTCATTTGGTAATTAGCCCGATAATGGCTATACATGAAATGAAAATGTATTTTTGCAAATTGGCCGCCAAGGGCTCTTTTACATGTATTTTTGAAACTACCAGTGCAATCGGAAAGACCATCATTGCCAAGAAGAATGCGCCGCAAGAAACTTGGCAGAAAGTCATTTTTTCAAAATAAAATGCTATTAATCTATAGTAGAGATGTATAAAGTCTCTACTAGTCAAAACAACAAAAAAAAATTATGCTCAGTTCACACAAAATCGGACGACGAGGGGCTACAAAAGATACCTAGGCAACACTGACTATGTTCCTCTCAAACTTAAATCTAAAAATTTCCACATCTGAACCAAAATTAAGGTAGCACGTAACGCAACTTCGCATTCAACATCAAAACCCATCCGTTAAACCAAGCATCACAAAGCTGCAGGTGGGGCCGAACCGGGAAGCCTACTTCAAAGTTCGATTTTCCAAGTTCGCATCTCACCGTCCCTCTCACTATCAAGTTATTGCTTATTAGTGCGAGCAGAGCGGTACGTAACGAACTTCGAAAATCGACTCTTGGACGGCCTGCAACAGCGATATCTAACCTGTGCATCGGCCTTGAGCAACCCGCCGTTCGCCGCTGACCTTTTCCTCTGCACCTTATTTATGGCCACCGAAACGGTATAAATCTTCTGCGGTGTATATCCGTGTTGTTTTGTCTTGGAAACGGTCCTTCTTTACTCTAATTGCATAACATTTGTATCGTGATCGACGTTTTGCATATTGATGCTGCTCGAGAGATTTTGTATGAGACGAAAATCACTACATCACTACATAACTAGTACCTACCTATTGTTACCTTGTAATATTCTGTATACCTTTTTTCTGTTTTGGTTGTTATATGTGGTGTTCAATAATAGTACATTACTGCAGAGGCCGTGAAGTAAGGGATTGCTGGACGAGTTTGGGGTAGGTGGCCGAGTCGAAGACGAGGCCAGATAGAACGAGTCCTGCAATCCCTGTTCCGGCCAAAGCTTGTATAGTGCTTTTCTCAAACAATGTGAGGAAATATTAAAATTAAAATAACTACTAGACAATCAAGTAAATCTCTTTACTTTTTTCCGGTAGCATATTTTGCATAGCTAAATTTGCCTCCTCTTTTAAATGAGACGGAGTACAGTTCATAAGTTCCCCGTCACTTTCATCACTAGAAGTCATTTTTATTTCTGTTAAATTATAATAACAATCAATACGAAATACGCATAAGCAGAAAAAAAGATTTTCGATTTGCCACCTTTTTTATTTTTTAAATGTACTAATTTGATCCAGCTATTTGAGCACCATGTTTAACCGCACATAAATATAGTACCATAGATTTTTTTTTATGTCGCAATTATGCTTAGGTACAGATTGTGGTGGTGGTTGGCTGTATGTAATTTTTTCCTTTGCCAATTTAATTTTAGTATAGAAATTTAAAAAATTAGAGCAGCGGACAAAAATGGATTTTCATACTAACTTTTGTGGCCTAAGCCAAGAAGTAATGTAGGGAGCCATAAACGAGAAACTTCATGTCCTCATATCGGGACATTAACGCATACATTTCCGAGCATGTTTGAGAAAAGAGTTATTGTATTGTATTGTCACTATCACTATCACTACATAGTATAAAATAAAGTCGCTTTCTCTGTCCCTATGTATGCTTATATCTTTAAAACTACACAACGGATTTTGATGCGGTTTTTTTTAATAGATAGAGTGATTCAAGAGGAAGGTTTCTATGTATAATTCTACGCAGACGAAGTCGCGGGCAGAAGCTAGTATAGTATAAAACAAAGTCGCTTTCCGCTGTCTGTCTCTCCCTATGTATGCTTAGATCTTTAAAATTACGCAACGGATTTAGATGCGATTTTTTTTATAAATAGAGTGATTCAAGAGGAAGATTCGTATGCAATTGTAAAATACGATAGAACTATTTTTTTCTTTAAATGATTACGACTGATCGGAGCATGCATTGAGAAAAAATTACTTGTTTACTTTGAGTTCTTGTATTGTAATTCCACACACGAAAAGGCGATCTTACATTGTAATTAATTAGTCACGTAGGCGGCAGTAATCTCGTTTTGGCAGAATCATTAACGTGACTCTTTACGATCCTGATTTTAATTGCCTTAAACATACTTATGAAGCTGTATAGGGGTTGTTTATCAATACCAAATAGGGTGTAATAGAATGGAGCTAAGTTGTATCATCATATCATTTAAACTAAAGTCAAGGCATTCATTTGAAGGTGTATTTGCCATAGAGGCTGCGCTTACGCATTGATTCAAGCATTTTGGTTGCTATGAAATTCAAGGCCCGCTAATATATACCAAATAGTCGTTTTGTTTTGTAAGACTTGTTTGCTGTTACTCGTACCGACCCATAAAACATTTCTCGCAATAAATGGTACGGATCAGTTAAAATGTTTAGCAATGGAAACATTATACACACACACACACACAAATCACGTATTTATCCCTGACGGGATAGACAGAGCCTAAGGTAACAAGACGGCGTATAGGTAGAAAGGGGAATCAAAAATAGTGATGGGTGGTTAGCCGCATCACCTATTACATGATTTTTAAGATTTTCGCCCATTCCCTCGATGTGCTTTTACCATCTGCGCGGGAAGAAAAGCAACTGGTACATTCTATGTTAATCATTACTCCCAGACCAGCATGTAAGATAATATTATACCTCTGTTTATATCTATAGTGTGAATAAACAAACAAATTAACAGGTAAACTCATTTACTTTAGCGACATTATGCACGTCACTTAAGTTAAACAACGATTCAGTCTATGCATTTATTTGATCTAAACCAGCTGCCAGTCCAATCTCTCTATCAAAGATTTATGTAAGGCACTACTGACAATGAGTGCTATTATAAGTAGTTTCCACCTCCTCCGAAGCGACGTGGTCTCGATAAAGTCTATTATTATAACACGAGCCGCCTCCAGATTCCCTTGTACACGATATAGCCCAGGATAAGCTCTTCATGCACTACATTGTTGCGGGTATTGAAGCTCGTAGACTTGTCCCGCCTTGTACCGGCTTCTCAAGATCCACTATCAACTTTCAACTTTGTACCGCTCGCGACAGCACCGACTGTTATCAATGGACTCACATTATTTATAAGGGGCCATATTGGCAGCTACAGGATTTATAAGGGCTGAACGGGATAAGAGTTATGGGATGCGCTCAGTACTTAGGCTCGCCAACTGTTCAGCCGGTTCTTAGAAATCCAGTACTAAATACAAGTATCAGAAGGGAATACACTGTAAATAGAGACTGTTTCAATGGAAAGCAACAGGGCAACGGTATCTCGATACGAGTAAGTTTGAAATCAGTTTCTACGCCAATAGCATTTCCACAAAGAAATGGAATTACCGGTCGGTAACATAACAACTTTTCAAATGAACAACGCGAACAGACTCAATCTAGAACCTAACACCATAAGTCAAGTCTAACTTCTTTCACAGCGTACAATTTAATCGGGAGAAACTTCTCATTACGAGTAACCCACATAAGTTACGAAGAAATGAAAATGCATGGATGGAGTGGACAAACTTGAGTGAAATTACCTGGTCGGGGGCTAGCAAGGTGAGCGAGCCCGTCTGAGAAAGTTATTGGCTTCGTCCATGCTCTGACGGACAATAATCAACGTTATGGACGCAAATAACCATGTTCTTACGCCGAGTGATAAACGGGTCGTACAGTGAAACTAGATCAGTTAGGTTGCGCTCAGATAAATTTTATGGAAATGTTACAGGTATGAATTCAACAAATTGTTAGCTATTTCCATCTATAATGTATTAAATTCCGCTGTCTTGCAATCTTATCAGATTAATTTTGTGTATTAGTTATGTTAAAAATAACGTACGGAACGAATAATACTTGTAACGTTTTGTCAAATTAAAAGGAATAGCTTTTTACTTTACTGAATAAACTTGTATCAAATCAAACAACAAAAACAATATCCCGCCACCTGCCGACAGAGACGTGTAATTACAAGTTATTGACAGCTCTATCGACGCTGCGCATTCCAATACAGATTGATTTATAACGTATATTTTTACAACTTTTTCGTAGTGGAAAATCCCGAGTCTTTTTGTGCTCATTGGACTGTATTCAAGCGTTCCATTATCTAATTTCATTATATAAAAGTGTCGCTTTGCTTTGCTACCTGCTGCCCGTGAATTCATCTCTTACATTCTTTATTTTCTACGATATAGAAAGGCAATTTACGGCGTGAATATTTACTACAAAGAAATTAGTATGAATTTTAATGAAAATGAAAATGCTAACAAATACAAATAGTCAACAATCAACCAACTTAATGTACTTATTTCTGAAAAGAGGTAAGTATCTGTCCATTTTTTTTATCTAATTTAAAATGGGAATTGAAATTGTTTCAATTTTAACGGCGTGTATTTACTCGTAGTTTGTTTCACGTTATTTTTACTACATGATTTAGTTACTTAACTGTTTTCCTGTTGGTATACCTAAGTATAAAAATAGAAGATATCCAATATCAAACTCCGATGAAAGAAGTTCTCATTCATTTCTCGAAATAGTACTATTATTTACATTATTTTAGTATTCATGACATATAACTTAGTATCGGCGTCTCACGTACGTTCTTCCATGAATCGCGACACCGCATCCTATGGGCCCATAAACTGGTATTCTGTATGCCTGTCGAAACATTCCGACGCTTGCCGATTGTCCGGGCAAATATTAATGGCGTACATTCTTTGTAAATACACTGTTACCCTTTATTTGTGCATGAAAGAAGCAAGTTTTAATCGTGCGTTAGGAAAGGAGAATGTTTTTCTAGTCCTTGTATGCAAAGCTGTTTTATTTATTGAATACAGATACCGTAAATTTAAGTAACATCAGCTCTAGGCGGTAACTTTTTCCACAAAAAAAAACATATTCTATTTCCAGTATTTTCGAGCAATGCATTCAATAAACAAGTTCATTAAAAAAACAATTGCTTCATCGGAACAAATTGAAGTGTATGGAATAAAAAAACCGGTCAAGTGCGAGTCGGACTCGCACACCGAGGGTTCCGTATCATTATCTATAAATATCTAAAACCAGTGTAAGCAGAGCCCTGTTCCAAAGCAAAATGTACGCGGTGTGGGGTTACTTTATATTGGTCACTGCTATATACAGACATACATACACATTTACGGTTTTCGCAATTATTCTTTAATCTGTGCTATAAGACCTACCTTCATACCAAATTTCAAGATTCTGCGTTCACGGGAACTACCTTGTAGGTTTTGATTCCCTTGAGAGTTGAAAATTTGCGGAAATTTGCGGCATAAACGGCTGTATCTTTTGATTGCGTTGGCTTAGAAGTTTGATTTTTTCACAGCTTCAAGGGACAGTAGACCTGAGTAATTGATATAAATTTCAGCTTCATACCTCCACGCGTTCCTGAGAAAAAGGGTCTTGACAGACGGACGGACGGACGGACAACAAAGTGATCCTATAAGGGTTCCGTTTTTTCCTTTTGAGGTACGGAACCCTAAAAAATTAAGACAAGGTACCTACTTTTAGTTGACTATACCGCAGTTGTCATCCGTCATTATGTAAATGTACTTATACCAAATTTCAAAATACATTCTTAAGGTTTTAAATCAGAACGTTTAAATTTGAGAACACAACAATTTGTGTTTATAACCAGTTAGCAAAAACACATATCTGCTCTGCTACTCTCAAAATTTGGAGTATGAAACTGAAGTTCACGCTGTCACAACCCCGGAACGACTCAAAGTTAACGTCAACATAACTCTAACAACAACAACTTCGTTGTTTCATTAAAACAGCACCCTGATAGTCGCTAATTACCCTTATTTTCATCATTAACGCTCATTCCAGCTTCCATTCAGAACCAGGCGCCTTGGACCTAATTAGATTAAATGCCTCCACATACTCTACCGTAAATACATTAAGTACTTACTTTGTTAAGCGAACGTATCCCATTTACTCGGAAAATGATCTATCGACAATTACGGGACGTCGCAACGTAACGAATTATAGCATTGCCAGACAATGCCTGAGAGAATGCAGATCGCTTTTGCGTACAGGTTCCCAAGTACCTACAAACTATAAGTAGGTATTTATTATTTTAATTGTTTTAAACAGAGATAATTCGCGACAAGAAAACATGTATCTATTTTTAAATAAACGTACCGTATCTAAATGGTTTGTTCATGACAAGAGCATTGGGTAGTACCTCCGAGGGTAAACTAAACTTTGCAATGGAATTTGAGTAATACCTATTGGCGATTTAAATGAGACCCGTGACAGAACAAAACCTTTTTCACGACATATTATAACAAGGAACTACTCCTTACATTGGTAACCCTACCTCAATACTGGTATACCTGCCTGTGTTTACTTGCATCTTGCATTGAACCAGCTGTGCTGAGCGCACACCGAACTGGGCATCCATTACCTTCCATTAATCGATTTTACGCCCTATCATAATGCAACAAAGTGCAAGAAATTACAGTTCACTGCGTAGTAAAGCAAATCGTAACGGTATAGGGCGAGTTCACACGAATATTGCGCTCATTAATAAACAATGAAGTAGTGGGAATTCGTGAGCAGCCACGGTACGCCAGAGCTTAAGGAAGGTGCAATTATAATGATGCCCGTTATGCTCAGAACATTAGAAATACGGAGGCGGCATGCGCGCCTAAATTCTATACATAAACATTACTCACTTTCGGACGCGTACCTACTTAAGAAAGAAGCAATGCATGAAATGTCCACAGTCAACATAATTATACTGATACATTTCTCGATCACGTAGCCAATAACATATTCAAATTCATTTGTTGAAAATATAACTCCATCGACACTCCACATTTCTGCCGATGCCGAGTTTGCAGAAGACACTATTCGTTTTAATACTTTTAATCCGCCGTTGTTTGGTAGCTTCCGCGTGCAGTACCTACTCGGATGATGTAAGCAAACAACGAAATTGTTAAAAACTACTTAGTGCTTCACACACATGTCAATAATAAGACTGCTGGTCACATCTTTTGGCAGAGGGGTAGGCACGTGGTAGGTCAATCCATTTTAATTCTGTAATACCGTTATGCGTGAACTGTTCGTCATTCTTGAGGTAACTGTCGCGTTTTAAAGAATTCTGAAGAACTCAGATGCGAGTAATTAGAAGTGTGCTGAGCTATGTTTTAAACGGAAACGTTTAGATGTTTTTAAACTAAGCTGTGTTCCGCTATTTTATTAAATCAAGTATAAAGTTACAAGAAAGGCTCGTAAAACTTACACACGTTTATTCTGACCCTATTCGGCTGGCGATCAGTAAACAGCAAGCACGTCTTTCACATTTGTATTCAATAAGTTTGAGCTACCTACAGGCTTTTGGAATTTATCACCTGACCCACCAACATTGTGGAAAAGTTCTCTCTTGATTTTATACTTATTCATTTGATTCACTGCATATCAAAAATACTTTCAAGTAGGTATCCCTTTTTATCAATACTTTTCTAATTATTTACATAATAACGTTATCATGTTTATTTATACTTTTCAGGATAGAAAGTAAAATCGATTACTTTCTTAGTATTTACATAAGGAAAAAAATTTCCTTTATCCAAAAAGGAGACGGCTTTTATTACAGATTTGAAATAGTGCCTCTAAGGAGCTGAAAATAGAGGTTGCTTTTATTGATACAAAAACTGAGAGATCGGAATAGGAAGAAAATTCAACAGATACAACACACAACATATAGGCAGTTACACTTCAATCGATCTAAACTTAATGTAGGCAATGATATTTTTTATTTATATCAAATATCACAATTATACATATTATACGTATGTAGATATTTCGCAAATGTCACGGCAACGTAATTCGACGCACAATGTTCTTACCAAGTACTAAACTCATGAATGGGAAATTTCCCATTTCACAGGGAACTTGAACGCGATATTATTCAACGGAACGCTTCCGACCTTTTTCTTACACATAATTATCCTCTCGTGTTAACAAATTAGCTCGATGCCACAGTTAATTTTAAAGAAAGTGCTACTATGCATGCATCGTGTGCCATGTTCGGTTGTACGGGAAGTGAACATGAAATTTAGTCACGAGCAGCAAACATTTAATCTTTTCACGGTTACTGCGAGCTATAAAGGTACAGATTGATTGCAAGTGATGTCATTAATCGAATCGCTATTAATCATTATGATTTTAAGCTCCATTGATTATAGTACGAGTAATCAGTTTTCTACTGAATTATTAATCTCAGTCTGCTCCATAACTCACTTGGATACGTCCATCACGACTCATTCTCTTGTAGATGTTACAATTTTACACTTTTAATTTATTCTCCATCATTATTTGAGACACAATTTTCTATAAATTTCACTTTAACATACTTCTAATTCTACCTTTTATTTTTTCTATAACATGATTGATTAGATGAAACAAAATAGTGAAAAGTACAATTAGGAATCAACACTGATCAAGTTATGATTTAATGACAAGCGTAGCAATTACTTAAATTAAATTAATTAATTAATTAATATCATGGTACAATTTACGCCAATTGATCTGGTCCCAAACTAACATCGCGGGAGAGTTTCTTTTGAGTAATTATACCCCACCTCAGAGAATTAAATTTCAGTTATTGGATGAGGCGCCAGCATTATTATTCTTATCTTCTATAAGCGTGAATTCACACCGTGATCACATCATATTCAAATTTCGATGCAAGTATTTCAATTAAAGTATGCCAAGGAAGATCGATGTGGGTCTTAGAAAATATATCTCAGCCAACGTTTATAAAATACAAGAACAAAAACCAACACCAAGGCACAAAAGCACCAAGTTGTTAGGTACGAGTATTTAAATGTGTATACAGCGAGCAGTTTTTGCTTCAATACTATCAAATGCAGATTTATAGCACATGAACATGAGTGTTAAACACGGCAAAACATGGGCAAATTTGTTTTTTCAAAGCGCACTATGCAGTTGTCTTTACATTCCCATGTCAGCGACAATGGGATGCGAGAGGTTGCTCACCTCGTACGGTGCGCGAGAGTCGTCACAGTACGCAGATTAGGTCCGTTAATCGATTTGTACATGTTATCATGTGCAAATGACGTCGTGCTCGTGGTATTGAACTGGATTCGATTAACTTGGCTTTATTTAGACCAAAATTTCAAATATAAGATACGAACGCATTCGATGCCTATTGCCTACCATATTTGCGTCTTCTCGTAATATACACCCAGTGCCATTGTAAAAATGGGCATAAGATGCATAAGTTTGGGCCCATTTGGCAGAAAAAGCGTTAACTGAATTTACAGTAACAGTTTCAAACGTAGTCTAGGACAAAAGAATAGATAATTAAGAGTTTCATCTTCATCATCAGCCGTAAGACGTCCACTAATAAACTAAGGTCCTCCCTCCTTCGGGAGGAGAGGTTGCCTTAATCCCCGTGCCCTACTTGCGGATTGCTGTATGGTTAGTAGGTAACGTACTTAGAAGATGCTGCTGGCGTGAAGAGAGGTGTCATCCGTATCTGGACGCCCTATACACGGAAATTACGAAATTTAAGGATAAACGTAACATTACGTTAATGCGATGGCGTACAGTTACGGAAATTGTACAGGTAACCTCGTATACTGCATTTATTCTTCCCACTGTATTAAGGTAATGCAGTGACGTCGCATAATTAGACGAGAACCGATTGTGCGATAGTGGTCTCTGTCATCTTTACATCGGCCGCAACGGCGGTTACGAACAGTGGTCACAATTACAACTGCCATTAACAAGTACCTTTTGCATGTATTAATCGCTTTTGATTTTGGCAATTTTTTATTGTTTCATCCCAGTGTTAGTAAACTTTTTTTTCTGAGGAAGCTGCCAGCTCTTCGCCCCTAAGTCGTTTAGCCTTTTTGATATTCTTTAAAAAGCCACAGAGTGTTAAGATACTTAAGATGCCACGGACCGAGGGTCTCGACACCGAACAGGACGATCATATTCGGAGCCAAGACCCTTGAAGCCCTGCAAGCTTTCGCTTTTTCTACCGCCTCAGATATTGCACTAGCTTCTTCTATTTCGGATGTGTCACCATCGGGCACAAACATGACACAAGTGTGTGTCATGCCGTTCCTGTACTCTCTTATTTCTTTCTTCTGTCTTTTTATTTCTTTGTTCTATTAGTGCGAGTGAAACGGCGCAATACTAAATTCTAATTTTAGTACATAGTTACAAGACCTGTAACGTCTGTTATAGGCTGTGACGTCGCGTCGCGGGTGGGATCCTATGTTGTATGAGTGATTGAATGAGAATGAGCATTCAAACGTGCTCTCTACACGAACTGATTAATTGGTTCATTATACTGCATTTATTAATTAATTTGAATTACTTTTGACAATAAACTTTCAAAATGAAAGTCTGCTATAATCGACCTGTTACGTGTAATGAAATACAGATCGTTTTTAAGAGTTAGAAAATAAATTAATTCAGTTTTTTTCCATACTTTAATAAGTAATTATAACAAAGTTTTGGAATACTTAATTCATTAGGTATAGGTAATTAACAACATAATATCGAAGTTTGAGTTATCCTTAGTAATACAACCAGATGTTTTGACGAATTCACAAAGTCAGGCCAGCACTATTTTGAATTCCCTTTCCACCTATACGCCCATAATCACGCTAAACTTGGCCTTTAGGTCTTGTTACCTTAAGCTTTGTCTACCCCGGATAAAGACGTGATTTATGTATGACACAATGTTCAAAGTGTAAAAAAAGTCATACTGAATATTGAGTTTTTTTTTTTTTTTTTTATATGAATAGGAAGGCAAACGAGCAAGTGGGTCACCTAATGGTAAGTGATCACCACTGCCCATAGACACCCGCAACCCCGGAGGGATTGCAGATGCGTTGCCAACCTAGAGGACTAAGATGCAATGCCTCTTGTGCCCGTAATTTCCCCGGCTGTCTTACTCTCCACACCGGAACACAGCAGTGCAAGCACTGCTACTTAGCGGCAGGATTAGCGAGTAAGATGGTGGTAGCGATCCGGACGGACCTTGCACAAGGCCCTACCACCCGCAAACCGCACCCGCACCGCACCCGCACCCGCACCCGTTTTTGATGATAACAAAAAAATATAACTTCTGCAGGTGTTACAGCTATATTTCATGTAATATTTATGACCGCATGTGCTTAAACTCCCTACGGAATCCAAAAAAAGGGACAATATAATACAAAAAAAACATGTCAAAGCAAATAGCTACAAAAACTTGTAGAGCCGACACTTCAAACACGCCGCGGTTCTAATTGAACAATTAAAAATGAGCATATCACATGTCCGTGCAAACAGCGTTACTAATGTCCGCGCTATCTGTGCATCGGGCTGTACACGAGACATGGGCGATTTTCCAGTGAGTAACGCCGCGTGCGGTCGCCACCGTGACGAACGAAAGCGATAATTATTATCGAATTAGCATGTGCAGTGTGAATTAGGATTGTAGTAGGGCTTTGATACTACCTGGAATATTTGTCGTTTTATAATTATATAGCTGTCTCTTTCTTGAAGCCTAAGGTACTCGTAATCAAGGACGCACATAAATAATTCTGTATGTTTTCTTTTGTGTTAATGAAGACACGGCATCGGTGGCTTTTACTGATTTTTAAACCGAATCAAACATGCTTACGCCTCAAACGCTTTTTTAGTGTTTTTAAGTCCGTTTATTTATTTGTAAAGAAAACTATCTTGTGTTAATGAAACCACATGACGCTAAGACTCTTGACTCAAAGAAGATTTACAGATGCCGTGTGAAATCCTAGTCCGTGGTTACGTAAAAGCTTTAAATATATACATATCTACAGACGCAGTACGTATCACTATTTGTGGTAGGTATGTTAAATGTAATAATACTGCCGTCATATGGTAAAAGGACGTTTCTACGCTAAAGTCGAAACGGAGAAAAAAATTGTTTTGTAATTAAAAAATTAAAAAATTCGCCGCCTCAAGGAAAATAAACAATTTAACAGTTTTTTAATGCAATAATGTGTAGGAATGTTTGAAATATTTTAATGTAAATTCAAATTATAGATTTTTTTATTATTATAATAAATAAAATTAATTTTCTTTTTCTTCTTGGTAAAAAAAATACAACAAAATACGAAAAACTGCAATGAAAAGACGTTTCTGGCTAGATACGTTCTTTCAACTTAGTAATTTTATTAAACGCCTTTCCAACTTAGTGGTAACGTGATTTTAGTTTTAAGTAAACTAAATAAAAATAACGTATGTAGCCACTAGCTGCGTTTCAACTTAGTTTACGAACTATATTTCTATGAACGTTGAGAATATTTCTACGTGCACCAGTTACATTTTTTTAGTTTTGAAACCATCTAGCAAACCTTAAACAATATATTATAGGAATACTAGCTGTTGCCCGCGACCCCGTCCGCGAAGAATAATAGCCTACGACCTATTCTCAGACCTACCGAATACAGATAAAAAGAAAGTCAAGCCGTCTCGGAGGAGTTTGATAACAAACGAGATTTTTATATATTAGACATTTTGTGAAATAATAAAAACTTATTTGACCAAATTTACGTATTAAAAAAAAAACTGTAACAGTTACAAACCTCTGTAACGTACAACATTTAACTTTTTCACGTACAAAAATAAAGACTATCAATAAAAACGTGCTGTCTTAAACTAATACGATAGGAACCATATTATTTAATCACTACCTCAGTGGTATCAATTTAAATTTACGATACTATATTTACTTATTAATTGTAAAGTAAATTGATGACTTTTTTTTACATTCATTAACATTACATCCTGGTTTTAGTTTTTATTTATTTACAATATCTTTCATTTGTTTCATTTGTTTCCTCTGTGCTAGTGACTCGATATTCTTTTTACGTTTCCTCATTTGCCCTTTCTTTGTTAGACTTAGTGGTGTGTTTTCGACGCTCGAGACTTAAGGTGACTCAGGAACGATCAATTTGTCCGGCTGCGAATTGGAAATGGTATTCACAGAGCTATCAGATTCTTCCAAAAACATTTGAAGCTCTAAACTTGGAGGAACATAATCTTTATCAAAAACTGAATCATCTGAATCAAAATCCAGATCGATGTTATTTAAGAGATCTTCGTTATTTTCATTTGTAACTATAGACAAAATCAGCTCCTCGTTATTTGTATTTTTAGTATCAGGTTAAGTCAGCTCATAGTTGTTGTTATTTGTAATATTAGGCAAAGGCAGATCTTCGTTGTTAGTATTTGCAGTGTTAAGCAAAGTCAGGTCCTCATTGTTAGTATTTGTAATATTAGGCAAAGACAGATCCTCATTGTTAGTATTTATAATATTAGGCAAAGATAGATCCTAATTGTTAGTATTTGCAGTATTAAGCAAAGGCAGATCCTCATTGATAGTATTTGTAATACTAGGCAAAGGCAGATCCTCATTGTTAGTATTTGTAATATTAGCCAAAGACAGATCCTAATTGTTAGTATTTGCAGTATTAAGCAAAGGCAGGTCCTTATTGTTAGTATTTGTAATACTAGGCGAAGGCAGATCCTCATTGTTAGTATTTGTAATACTAGGCAAAGGCAGATCGTAGTTGTTAGTATTTGCTATAATATAATAAACCATAAAATATTTTATGGGATGGTTTCATAATTTCGGCACGTAAAGCCTGGGCGCAACTGATTCAACTGGTTTCCTACCGCAATCCCCACTTCACCCCTCACAGCTTACCTTACTAAGTAGAAAAGACGCTACTACCACTTGCGCCCGAGTAATAGTTCTATTACCAGGATGAAAGGGCGCATATTTTGCAGAACCGTTTTTTCTTCTTCAAAACATGCAGATACGTCATTTCATTTTATGACCACGTAAATAATTCTTAAATAAATAAAACGCTTCTGCATAATTGTTTCTTTTTTACTTAGTATAGATAAGAAATGTTTCTTCAATTTAGGAATATTGAAGTTTTGTCGCAGATGTGCCCTAATTGCTTGTGCGTTTCAAGGGGTTGTGGTTCTTTTTAGTAAAAATTAAAAATACTGGCAGATCCGCCTTTTTTTCCTGATTTCGAATATATACTTAACTCAATTTCAGCAAAAATGTTAGATGCGTCCTTTTTCCGTATGACGGCAGAATATGTGTTCCCATGTGCTCGGCGTCATGTTGCCGCTAGCCACCAGATGTGATGGCATAGGTATTGCACTAAATGTAATACTATGCAAATACGAATTTGCATCTAAATGGCTTTCCCTGGTAGTGAAAGATGTTATTACGGGAACATGTAGTCAAAACAAATAGTTTTCAAATTAATAACAGAATTTGAAGACATGTTAATTCACTTCAGACTATTAGACTATTTACCGAATGCGCTGGTAGTTTCAAAAAGACATGTAAAAGAGCCCTTGGCGGCCAATTTGCATAAATAATTTTTCATTTTCATTAGTAGTTTCAATTCAGACAAGGTAGCGATTTGGAGATAGTGATGTGCTCCCGGCCGTTTTCGACCATGGCAACCGCCTCAACTCCTTCCTAGAGTACGACCATGTGTTCGCATGTGACTTATGTAGCCAATCTTTTTTATAAAAGTTCGCGCGCATTGCGGACATGTGAGCACCTCATCAATATAGTTGTAATTGATTGCCGCAGGTGGTCGAGCTTTCAATTCATGGAGATAGTAGTAATATATTAAAAGGTTATTTGAGTAAACATTAAACGCAACTTTAATGAAAGTCTGTGACAAATCTAATTTACTAAAACTGCAGAGCTGAGGCCATAGATATGTCTAAAAAAGGAGGCACCCGTAATTGCATTTACCATGTCTTTCTATCCTCATCCTGTACAGTTTGGGAGAAAGATATGGCGCATAGGATTTTGATTCAAACTGTGTTAATACTAACTCAGCATTTTGACTTCTGAGCAACTTTTGAGCCCATATCTACCGATATAAGTCTACTCTGGAAAATTCTATGTATAACGCTATGATCGTTTAAGAATTATCCTGTGGATAAAATGGAACAATCACCGTTAGAACCGATTAAAAACTTTAGCACACCATTCTAAATGTAATACAGCCTGTTGAAATAAATATGAGCACCTTAAACATTTGTCCGCTCCAGCTTCCAGCATATCCTCTACTAACATCAGTTGCGAAACCATAGCCAGCTTTGTATATTTCAAATCATATTTAAATGACATTATCCATTGTGAATGAACCCATTTGCATAACAAGATCGCCTTAAACTTCTTGAAGATTGCATCGGCGGACGGTATTATGATTATGATAGCGTAGGGTTCAAACCTTAGAAGTGTCTCAATATACACAGATTTGAATATTTAGTTCGAACAGTTTGGGCTGGGTGTTGATGACTCAGACAGCTAGAACTATCCTTACTATGTATTAAACAAATGTTGCCCACGACTTCGTCTCCAAAGAATTCATTTATCGCTATTCCACGGGCTCTACGCAATTTTTCGGGACAAAAAGTAGCTGTGTTACTCCAGACTATAATCTATCTCTATGCCAAATATGATTCAGATCTATCCAGCCGTTCTGGCGTGAAAGAGTTACAAACATCCATAGTCACAAACTTTTGCATTTATAATATTACTTAAATAGTAGGACAATGAGAAGGCGCCGTCGTCTAAATATGAGTTACTAGCTGTTGCCCGTGACTTTGTCCGCGCCGATTTTATTATAGCCTATGTTCATCAGGGATAATGTAGGATGTATACAAACAATCAAATATTTCCTCTTTATAATGTTAGTGAAGAAGTGTAGATTGCGCTTCTAGGAAAAGCCATAGAAGTCATCAATGGGAATAACATGCAGTTTGTTTCAGTGAAAGAACTACAGTATCCCTTTCATTAATATTGGAAAGCACTGCGCAAACGGTAATTTGTCACTACAATTAGAATACAGGCATTTGTTATAAAGCTGCTCGGTTCACATACTGCGTCGTAATTGCCCGAACAATGCCTGGCCCGACAAACCAGTGAGAAATTGTGATGCTTTCCCCAGATCTGCTGTTATCTAATTTTATTATATTCTATTATAAGATCGCTGATTTATTTATTTATTGAATCAACTGCTTTTTTACCGTTTCGTACTAATACACTGACGGAACTGAAATAATACGAGAATAAACTTGAAAATTTATGAAAATGACTTTTTGGATATATGTTTTTCTAGAACTCCTAATGAAAGTTTTTTTTAATTTTGGCACGCCCATAGCCAATGATCTGGATGTACATTTAAGATACTTAAGCACTTTTTATTCCAGAATAATGGCATGGTCCAATCGGAATAGCGTGTAACGGATTATTTGCAGACGAAGTCGTGGACCACAGATAGCTGAATAAAGCTGAATAGTTTTCACGTACCATTTGTTGAGCTGATTTGGTGATTTCATACGCACCTAAGTAATACGTTTAAAAATATATAATGGAATTTAAAAATGTTGACGAAAAAAGATGTACCTATGCTGTGCAGACAGTGTTGGGGGTAACAAATATGCGAATAAAAATTGGTGAGTTCAACCAGTCAGGCTAAAGTTACTCCTGTCCACGGTAATGTTTATAGTTTGTTTAACATAAGTATAAGGTCAACATATTCTTACTGTTTATAAAAAAAACGTTTGCTACTAGCTTCCTACTGTCAGCTAAGGATTAAACATTGCCATCAAACACAATTCTATCCATAAACATCGAAACAAAACAACTGTATAATCAAGTAATAAAAACAAATTAGAAACGTTCGCGCTAAATATACTCAATAGATGGCGTCATGAAAGTAAAATTGATGTACACATCAAACTCGGTTTTAAATATACTATAATAAACGGTGTTTACTAGCGCAAAACACTAGTATATCCTTGGGAACTGGTTTACTTGATAGCTCATAATTGTACCTTAGTTTAGTACTGACGCGGAGTACGCAAATGGTATCCTAAGGTAGATTTTCAACCCATGAGAATCACTAAGAAGATACATACGAGCCTGATAGGTGCTCCAGGTTGTCAAAGAACCAGCAGCCATTTAGGGCAAAGAATTTGCCTAGGAATCCAACACGCTAATACTGCAGCCACAACCAAGTAATTTCCTTTATTATTTTTAACCGACTTCAAAAAAAGAAGGAGGTTCTCAATTCGTCTGTATTTTTTTTTATGTACTTTGTTCTTTGTTTCTGTATTGTTTTGTACTGATTTGTGGTGTTCAATAAAGAGTATTTGTATTGTATTGTAATGTCCATCCATAATAATATTTAAAAATCAATAAGATAAGTCACAATCATTGTACATTGAGTGAAAATATTCTCTGATGTTTTTACACCATAAAAAAGACATTAAATTTATAGTGGTAAATAAATTAAGACTTTACTCAGCTTTTTTTTTGTAAGCCTTTGTTTAGTTTACCATTAAATTAATATCCTACATTTTTTTATAATTTTTAAGAGACGTTTGTTACTATTTCACGCGTATCCATCTATTTTTGACTTACCTATGTGTTTGTACTAGGATACAATTTAATTTATGTCTAATACTGATGACATTTCAAAATAAGTTTGGGACTTATATTTTTGGTAATAACAGTTCACCTATGAGTCATTGAAAAATACCATATTTTCATTTAAATTAAATCAAGTGTCTGAACTTTATAATTCAAGGTCTAAAGCAACTAACATTTATTCTAACTCTGCAAAATAAAAAAATACGTTATTAATGTCTCATCAAACCAAAACATACATGAACAAATAATCGTTAAGTTCTTGGTCAAACTATTTTTCAAAGATACATTAAAGTTATTTTGCAAGAGCGTGTTAAATTTGATTGATTCATAATAAATATCTAATACTACGACTTCCTGTCTGTATGTGGGAATTTAAATTAGCCAGCGACACATAATATCCGCTACCGACCATGCTCTCGCAAATATAATCTCGACTCTCGGACAACATCGTGGTAACACTTTACAGTAACATTAACATGTAATGACGACTTTATTGTTTAGTAGTAAGGTTGACTAAGAAACATAAACATTAAGAATTATAAATATTTTTTATGCACGCCACTGTTCAATATTCGAATAAGATTGTACCTACTTAAGTCAAGTTGAGAATTTTTGCATGAGTTCTTTCCTTGTCCTTTAATTTAGCAACAGGAGGGTACGCAATTATAATTAATAATTAGGTATCGTATCATTAATGTCGGGAACGTTTAAGTGGTATTCGTTTTAAAAAAAGATCGGCTTTAATTTTTAGCAAAAAGTACTCGCGTGCAGAAGTTATATGTATTAAAAAAATAAAAAATACGTAGAACATCATCGGAAATGTCAGAAATTAACTAAAGGTAATTTAGCAAGTGTAAAACACAAATTTGTCACAAATAATACATTAATTAGTAGGAAATTATACCACTTGCTACGATCGTGACATCAGATCACAGAAAGAGTTTCTAAATGACATTGAACTCCATTAATATTTCTATGATCCTAACATACCTCTTTCGCTTCATCCACATTCATCAATATCTTCATACATGGTCGTCGGTTTCGGGAACTCTTGACCTGACCTTTTTACAAAACGTCCCCAATTTGGTCACAGAACGTCCGACCATGAATGAATTTATAAAAAAGATCATATTTTTCAAACAATAATGAAATTATGACGCTCCCTAAACCTATCCCTGGAATGTGTATCAATTTCTCATATCCCGGGGCAACAGGGTGAAACTAACATAACGGTGCAGCGCAAAATGTGGGCGTAACTAACCCGATACTGTTTATTTTGCTTGTTAGAGAGGATTTCTTGGCTTAGCACAAAAATCCACTCACGATTCAAACCAGGTCAGATTGTAATTTGAGACATTTGGCATGGTTGAGAATTCGGCCGGTGCTAGTCGATCTTGTAAATATTCGCCGTTTGTTTTAGTTAAAAAAGTGATCATGCAAATTTGTACGGTAAAACCTATAGCTTGGTTAGTGGTGTTATTCGTTTCACGTACCTAAGTTCAGCGGCGTCATAGCTAAGTTAACAAAGTTTTAACCTTAAACATGACCCTCCAAATAAGTTTAATATAATTTTATTGTTTTTTTTGGTAAAATTTGTGTGAAGACTAATTTTAGCATTGAACGCGTACTAAAACCGTTTGGTAACGGACAAAATACAAATACCATTCTAATATTAATACAAATGCAAGTCACCGCTCAACAGGTGACACGACAAATATACGTGACCATTACTTACAACTTTACTGGGTTGTATTAGGAACTACATCTGCTTGGTCCTCGGCCATGTCAACTTGTCGTTACTCTCACAACTCATAAATGCTTCGGACCATAGCAGCTGGGTATGGCTCGATTTCGTACGTGTTAATTGAAGTTTGGAGAAAAAATTAAATATTTGATTACAGTTAGTTTTACAGTTTACATTAACAGGTCAATAGCTTGTTTAACGGGTTTGGAGACTTACAGCGTCGGATGACAAGGAGTCATCATTGTAATAAAACAATTATATCTCGAGAAGATTACGTTTCAAGACGGCACAAAGTAACATTTCTTGCACTCATATTTTTTTGCTAAATACAGCGTTAAATCAAATACGAGGAAACATTTAAATGGTGGTTATTACAGGACCTAAGAAGTATATTTAGATAACATTTATTTAAAATCACAACGTAAAAAATTGCCATACAAAATAATTCAGCCCGTAATGTAAAGTTAATATTAATGTTGAGTAAGGCTCGTAAGGCTCGTTGACAGTTACTTGTCAAGTTTGAATATAATGTTTTTCACACCACCTGCTCGACAATGGCTAATTATATATCATGTAAACCTTACTCAAAGTAAGTCATTATAGCCCTTGGCTTTCGCCGGGTAGTAATATTGTTCTGAAATTCATTATAACCCGTAGGTTAGTAATATGATTCTCACTTTTCATAGTTCTTATTGCTATACGCCTAAAGTCCAATTTCGTAAAAATCGCACGGCTCTGAAAATCGAGATGGCCACGCCACGGCAAGCGCCGCCGGCGTTCGATTTTCGAACGAATGAAACAAATTCCAAATAAAACAAAAGGCGCGAGTGTTTGGCGACGCTGTCTGTAATAACTGCTAATATTTAAAATAAAAAGATAAAACGTTACTAAACTAAAATGTCGAGTGACGAAAGTGATCTGACACCGGAGTTCATTAAATTAGACGCCTTAGGGATTGTCAATAATTTACTTCCGGAAAAATCGAAGGAAAAATATTTAAAAGCCTACGACGATTTCGACAAATGGAAAACTGTAAATGGCGCGAAGTCTATGTCGGAATCAGTGCTACTGGTATATTTCGAGCATTTATCGCGTACAAAAAAGTCAAGCAGTCTGTGGTGCATCTATTCGATGCTCAGGTCAACAATAAGCATCAAACACGACATTCAAATCAATACATACACCAAGTTATTGGCATTTTTAAAGAGAAAATCAGATGGTCATCGAGCAAAGAAGTCAAAAGTACTTACAGCGCAAGATGTGGAAACTTTTTTGAATGAAGCTCCTGATCACGGCTTCCTTGCCATAAAAGTAAGTATAAATAGGTACCTACTTATTGATTGCGTTTCTAGTCCTTACAATAGCTAAGTAACAATATAAATAAATGTAAATTTTTATGGAATTCATTTATAAAGTTACCGACATTCTAAGATTTCGTGCCGCAAGCTTCTTTTATTAATTTAAAGATTTTTAAAAACAGCTATTTTAATAATTATATAAGATATAACTACCGTTAAAAAATAACCAAATAAAAATAATTAATTAAAATCCAAGACAGTATTTTAAAATAATAATTATGTAAATTATTTAATAGGAGTCGTAGTCAATATTTTAATTACTTACATTTAATGAAAAAAATCTAGTATGGTGGCTATTGTAAGTACTAAGTATATCACCTTATCATTAACATTGGTTAATAAAATCTAAAAAAATGTATAACTTTCACTACATCATTATACCTAGTAGCTACCTAATCTACCTATTTACTCACACTCATATTTTTTGTTAAAGGTGGCCTTGATTTTTGGAGTGAATGGTGCTTGCCGTGGAAATGAGCTCGTAAATATTAAAGTGAGTGATATCAAAAAGCATTCAGAGTTATTGCTGATAAACTTACCAGATACGAAAACAAACAGAGAACGTTCATTCATAGTTCGTGAAGAGTATGCACGAATTGTCGAGAAGTACCAAGCTCTACGCCCCTCTAAAATAAGCACCAACAGATTTTTTATTGGCTACAATAATGGCAAATGCACCAGGCAAGTCATTGGCAAGAACAAAATCAGCGCCATGCCAAAAGAAATCGCAAAATACCTAAAATTGAAAAATCCCGAGCTCTACACGGGCCATTGTTTTAGGAGAACATCGGCAAGTCTGTTGGCAGATTCAGGAGCAGATATGGCCCAGATAAAACGTCACGGCGGCTGGAAATCCGACGCAGTAGCAGAGGGCTACATAGAAAATTCTATTCAGAACAAAAACAAAATAAGCTGTCGTATTGGTCACAATATTAATTTGATAACTTCGCCGATTTCTGAAGATCCTTGGACACCACAGCCATCCACATCAAACAGTTTACCATCGAGACCACCGCCACAAACACCACCTTCACCAACATTTACGGCACCAATCGACCCTCAAACACAAGGTTCGGAAGCTTTGGGTACTACCCAAATTAATTCCAGCTCAACTAAAATAAGCGTACCAAATAAAAATATTTCCATATCTCTACACAACTGGACCAATGTCTCTAACATAAATTTTTACTTTTAATTAGCTTCTAATTTTGTTTTATGTTATTTTAATTAAATTATTTTACTAGTTGCCTTGGTTTTTATTGTCTCGCAAAAGGTGAGAAAAGTAGAGTATACTCCTCGGAGATAAAACTGTATTATGTCTTGGGTGCGCTTGAATGCTTCGCTCCTCTCAGGACTCATCTTAATTCCCTCGCTACGCTCGGGAATTAATTCAAAACACCCTCGCTACGCTCGGGAGTTAAATTTAGAGTCCTTCGCTGCGCTCAGCATTCAATATCGCGCCCGTGACATAATACAGTGCTTTATCCCCTCGGTGTACAATCTACTATTGATAGTTACGTCATGTTTGCGTTACATTGCTGCTCGGTAATTTTTCAAAAATTAATTACAGGCTTTCAATTAGGTGTAACTTAAAATATGCCGTTAATTAAGACTACGCTACTAAACTCTATGTCTGGTTGAATTTTTTGCTCGTATTGGATACCCACGCTGTATAAATAAAGTATAGTAAACGTAAAAAGTCTTCACTACATAGTATAAAATAAAGTCGCTTTCTCTGTCCCTATGTCCCTATGCCCCTATGTTCCTATGTCCCTATGTATGCTTATATCTTCAAAACTACACAACGGATTTTGATGCGGTTTTTTTAATAGATAGAGTGATTCAAGAGGAAGGTTTTTATGTATAATTCTACGCAGACGAAGTCGCGGGCAGAAGCTAGTTATTTATAATATGCTAAAGGTTACAACATGTTTGTTCGGCAGCCTCCGCACTAGACTCAGGGCCTGTGTCACGGAGACTAGAGACAGTTATGACAATAAGGGACTAACATAATAATCCGAAATTATTTGTTTGTGTGTGTGTGTGTGTGTGTGTAGTATGTGAATCTTAGTGCATTTAATTACAGACTGTAAGAATATTTTCGGTTTCGTCATGATTCAAACTCATTAGCCAGTATAAAAGTTTTTAGAGTTATTCGGGAACATTGGTTGGAGGTCTACCCCGTAAGGGATAAAGACGTGATATATGTATGTATGTGTATATTATTACTTTTCCTCGCCCATTATGAGGAAAAATGCAGCTGCACTCGCGATCACTGTCCACTTATTTTGTTATACCAATATTTATTTCTTAAATAAACTTGTATCGATTGCTATCTAGACAGAATCGGAGGTGGTGTGACGATTATGTTAGAATGGGCAGGTATAATGCGCTTGAAAAACGTTTGTTTAAAAATAATAAGATAAAACAATAGCTCTTGAACTTTACTTTTTAAAACGCCCTTGACCTTTCCGACTTTAGTTTTACTGATTATCTTAATATTGTAATGGTCCGTAATGGATTTTGTTACAGTCTTTTATGATGTCGAAAGCTTTTACTATCATCTATCATGTAAAAATTGTAAATATCTACCTACTATTGTCTCGGTATTAAGAGTTACCTTGATCTCCATAAAATGTAGCTTTGCTTAATTTGTAAAGCGATTGTCTGATTCAAATTGATCTTCGTAAGTCGTTAGAATGCAACATAGTAGGTACCATCGACCCAATTGGATCATGGTTCACTGTGAAAGCTTCTTATAATAAATGCCGTATTAACAAAGCCTAACAAGGAAAATCATTATGGCGCTTACTGTATCTAAAAGCATTTTACGGTAATATTTATTTTGTCAAAAGGCAAAAAAAAGAAAGTTACCGTTTTGGATAAGTCTCTAATCTATTTAAAATTCAGATAGAAAATAATAGTAGGTAGGTACTTAGTAGAAAATAATAAAATTTGGACACAAATGTTTCCAAATTGAAAAAAATTAAACACATAACAGGCAATCAGTATGATCAATATTGTCGTTGCGTATTTGGTTAACAAATTATAATCAGATCGGACATTTTATACGTGTGATCAGTCCGCCTCCGCGCATTGGATTGCGCAATATACTTTCACTGACGAACTATTCTTTGCTCAAACTTCAATTAGCATCCGAAACGTTTTCTGTTTTAGTCCAACATTACTGTATGCAAAGATAACTAGGTCATGTTATGCAAGGATTGGAGAACACTTTGTCTTGGACCGATCGTGTAGTGTAGTCATATTTAAGGATACACTTGACGCATTTTTGCGCTACGATCCAATTTTACTGTCTTTTGCACAAAAAATTGATTTTGAACAAAATATACTATGTTGTATCTTTTTGTATACCTAGTAGAGTCCTATTTTTCCATTCATACCTACTATTACTTTTGAGACTCATTTGCGTAAAAATATCTTTAAAACTCAAATTTTCAGCAACAAACTTGATCTTGTTTTTGCCCAGCGCTCTTTTACATCGATATACTACGCTCTCCATATCCGACGGTTTCAGTAAATGTTCATACCCGTCTAATTTCACATTCATTAAAATCAACCGTAGTTATTATCATTCATGTCTCCGGTCTCAAAACTCCATAACCAATCTGATACGCAAACTATATCTAAAATCGGAAACCGTACACCTCCAGATAGATACTATTACCGCAAATAATACGAAAGTCAATGCCATTCACCGTCCGAAAGCTTCGCATTGAAACAGTCTAGTGCGATCTGCGATCTGCTTCAATCATTCGTTCATTCTTTTTTTTTCTATTCTTTTTTGTGCCCGTGGTTACCTCCCGCGTAGCTTTTTAAATTACCACGTAGATTACTTGGCACGTAAATAACTAATTGTAACGATCTGCGAGCGGATGCCATGTTTTTGTGGTGAAATAGGTGTAGATAATTATGTATTTATTGGAATTTAAATTGATTATTTTTCTACGTGGAACCCATTACGCACTTAGGTTTTGGTTTTACTTACGTTTTATTTTGCTCTGCGTAAATTCTCACGAAGGCTTGTTAAGCTATATTATTTACAGGTACTTATTTCAATTAAATGTCCATATTCCTTTTAAATGTCCATTAAAATGTGCATCGAGTTTTTGCGGCAGCCTTTTTTACACGGTAACTCGACAATGCGATATGAACAGAAATATGTAAGCGCTTAAACAAGGACAATACTCTACAATGCTATAATTTAAACGTCTTAGTAACTACCGTACGATATTTTCAAGTCAAGCTGGAGGCTAGCAAGCAACAAACAAAGGCAATAAATAGTGGAGGAAGCATTCTTTGCCGAACGCCCGAGGGCCTAATCAAGTGTTGCTTCGCGGTCGCAACTTTTTATTTCGATAAAACGTGAAATGGAATAGGTACAATAGATAGTTCTGCAAAAACAATGGAAAAATGTATGGCAACTCGTTTTAGTTCGAACGATCTTTTATAAAAACCAATCAGTACAAAGTCGAGTCGTTTGCAGATTTGGAGACGTTTTTAATGCAAATATATGACCTTATTGTTTAATTTTTGAATGAAAATCCACAAATACGAATAGACAGATTATATCAAATTTATGAACAAGTTTGGCTCGTTTCTACCCTATTTTACCACTATGCAGCCTTAGTCTGCCATAAGGTTTCAGACTGCTGCCTTGAACTAAAATTGTCGAGCAACATTAAAAAAAAAACATGCTGCTCAATATAAATTGTGGCAGAAAAATCACGAGATCTATTTAAAAATAAACCTAGAAAGAATAATTTCTAATTAAGTTACCTTTAATTCGAATTGTCGCCGTACAATGACAAAACACCTGCAACCGTTAGTTTAGGCAGTTCTCGGTAACGTTAACTTAACCGCGGCACGAAAACCACGTTCCTTAGGCCGCGCCTACTGCCGTCGCTTGCGCAGCCGTGAACAGGTAAAAGACCCTTAATGGGATCACCTAGACTTAGAAATAAAACACGATAATGTGACCGTAAAACTAAAACAATCGACGATCTACGAAACCGATCGCCGTCTTTTTAAGCTGTGTTAAATTTGAAAACAAATGCAAGGACGTCTGAACATTGAAACGTAGTGAAATTGGTGTAATTTTTGCTTGACCTTTTGCTATAATGCCCCGCAGCCGTCGATCTGTTTTTTTAGACCGTTTCTATTTGAACAATATGCAGTAACTGTTAATTTAGTAAAATTGTGTTCAGTGCTTCACTGATGATCTTTAGTGACAGAAACATGGGTCCTTTTGTATTAAACAATAACCTGGGTACATATGACTATACGGAACCCAACTAACTGACTACTTACATGAAAGCAGACTTTGATATCAAAGTGATAAATTTTGAATAGTAAAACGTGATCAGATACCAAATGTAATTGCTTAAATTCACATAATTACGAGTAATCGTAGGCAATCAAGCCACATTTATTCAACTGGTATAAACATAAAAATTCAATCGACGAAAGCTGCACAACTAGTTCCATAACTTTTACTCTTATCAAAATTTATCATCTGCCGATAGGTTATATAACGGATAATTAACGTAGGTGTATCAGTTAGCAAGGCTTTAGTCAGTTAAACGTCTATAAAACCTTTGTTATGTAACGTGAAAGATGGCACCGCGAGTTAATAGGAACGCCTACGGTACACACTGAATCAGAATTAGTGCACGCATGTTAAAAGGCCCCAGTGAGAAGTGGAAAAGTACCTATCTTGTTTCGTTGTCATTTATAGACAAGTATTACATATAGATGATTGTAATGTGATGGCTTTAGTTCATATTTAAAAAATACAAATCAGAAAAATACAATAGTTTCTATTTGTCGAGAATTTGTTTTGTAAATACCAAAAACAAGAGGGTAGGTTTTCGGTAACTGTTTGTAAAAATGGACACAATCTTCACACTCGTAGAAAGATGCGTATTAAATTTACAGTTAGTTACTCTTAAAAACTTACAACTTTCAGTCGAAGATGAAAAGCAATGTTAATTTACTCATTGTGAGTTTCAAACAACCCACAAAATTTAAATTGTCTGTCAATTAAAATAGAATAGACCTCTACCTAAATATCATTAACTTTTTGCACTATCGATTGTAAAATCTACATCGTACTAACGGCCAGGCGTTAAAAAATTAAAAGGCTTCTTACAATATTTTTTTATCTTCGGCTGGTTCACCTTTAATTAAATAACAGTACAGTAACTACATACGTTAAATCTATATACCATTGACCATGTAACATACGCATGTTAAGGTTATGGTCAGTTCTAAGCCTGTTAATTTTCAAGATTTCATATACTTACAGTGTTTGCAATTTTTAAACTCACTCGTCCATCCCTAATATAATACTCCTTTCATCCTCTCAAAGGTTGACTGGAAGAGATCCCTTAAAGGGATAAGTCCGCCTTTGTGCATGTATCTCAGTGTTTGTCAATTGTATTTTGTCTTGTTTATTTTGCACAATAAAGAGTTTACATACATACATACTTTCTTGGGTTGGTCGCATTGACTTGAAATTTCGTACGTAGGTATCCGAAAATCTGATACATCTGTATATATTCTTGTGAATGTTTGCTAGGCGTTACAGTGTTACACCAAAAGATCAAAAAACTCGACGATTAACTAACTAAAGCAAAGTACCTGCGTGTTCGTGATCGGTGAATATAGTAAGTTTATAATTACCAATATAAAAACAAGTGTGAATCAGAAATAATTTAAAAAAATCATATGTATTTACTCGTATTTGTGAACTTAAGTGTACACAATATCATTCAAGGCACATCTGACTCTGACACCCACTAAGATAACTATCTTAACTTTCGTAACGTCGGACAAAGAATGCTCTTATCTTGTTGGCTAATAGTTAATAGTACTACGGAACATTAAAACAGGAGGTGACAATGTTGGGGAACAAGAAGGATTTCGGTAGCCAAGATTTATAGAATACTAGCTGTTGCCCGCGACTTTGTCTGCGAAGAATTCGACTATCCCTAACCCACGGGAATTAGGCCGTTTTCCAGGACAATAAGTAGCCTATGTGTTATTCCAGACTATAATCTATCTCTGTGTTAAATTTCATCCAGATCTGTTCCGCCGTTCCGACGTGAAACAAAAACTCTCTTACATCAATACATCCCCACAAACATACCATTTACTGATAATATTAGTAGGAGAGGACAGTCGTAATATATCCAATTTTAAACTCCGTTATTGTTAAGCGTTTAGGTTAGTTAGGTAAGTGACAAGAGTAAAAAACCCATTTTATATCCTCATTTTATGCGTCTCGAGTCGAGCCTTGCCTCATTAGTAAATAGCAAATCCCATAACTTATTATTTATCTTTTCTCTTTTTGCATTCCCACATTCTTTGCGCTTGCGTATAACAAGCGACAGTATTATGAATACCGATAATGCGTTACGTTTTATCGATAGGTTCTCGGGCAACTCGGAGGCAGCCCATCCATATCCCAGCCGGGGGGTGTATCGGCCGATATATCAGATACTATCGGCCGGTGTCGCCTGCAACTAAATACGACAATTACCGCGTAATATACAAGCTCGATGTGAATTTTAATAAAACTGGAAAACCTTAAACGTATTTTTTTTTTTAATTTATCGTGTTAATAATATGATAATAGTCCAGTCTAATTATACTCTTCTCCTTGTCCGAGACGATTTACATGTAGTAACGCTGATGTACAGCGCTTCAGGTCACTATCTTTAAAGCTAAAAAAAAAAACAAAACAACCTGTCTTTTTGACAGATGTGACAATGTCATTACGCTTTGAGTGCGCGCCAAGGTCGCTTTATAATCTCTCTTTAATAATAAAAATACAGCAGTTTTATTGATAGTTCACTATATTAACTATATTCAACATAATTACGGGTTTACAGTGATGTTTGGTGTTAAATCAGCGGAATTGAGGATGGTTGAAAACTTCATACATTCCGGTAGATTTTTTCGAATACCTACCTAAGGTTTGTTTGGATAATTCGTAAGGTATGTATGCGGCAATATTATTCAAATAGAATAAGTACAAGTGCCTAGAGAATTCACATTGAACAGGTATTGAGGTAATGTGCTTTCGTTAATAGGCGGTACGAAATTGCGTCGCAATTTACTATTTTATTATTATCTTATCACTAACTACAGAAAGGTAGGTTCAAATTCGACGTCTACGTTCTGTAGTTTACAGATATGCGGTTAAAATATACAATCTGGTGCGGAAAACTTGTTTATTTTATTAGTTCCGTGACCGACGTTCTGATTTCGCGGTCGTAGATCAACTCGTGTTAATGTGAATTTAAGAAGAATAAGGAAGATACAATCAAGAATAAAGACATTCAACTCAGCCCTCATTGTGGGCACTTGGATGAAGATTCAGAAAAGATGCAATAACACAGGATGAAGACATACTGCGGAGCTGACTGCCAACCTCCACTAGTTGGAGAGGCACTATGAGAGAGAGAGAAGACATACTGGAGAAGTTAGATATGTTCCTAAGTATAACCAGTTGAACTAAAATAAGTAAATATAATATTCAATCCTTAAAAGATGTCATCAATGCTACGGTACTCCTAATGAATCCGGAGATACATACAGAGCACTGTTTCAGACAGTAATGTGTAACATTTTATTGATAAATAAAGAAATAAATAATCAGAACTGTAAGTGAATTTCTAGAGATCAATAAGTAAAAAATTAACTTGAACAGTAAGTAAAACAAACTCTTTACTGTGCAAAATAAACTCCTACATAATTATTATTTACCCACAGGTATGAAATAATTGAATAAATAATAAAATTAATATCAGGGCACAATACAGGTCAATAAAATTGACCTCATGCCCCAAATTTAGCAAAGCTTGTACTGAGCCACATACACATACATAATACCCTCGATTTGGGTATACACATCCATATTCTTTGGAAGTGGTTAACCTGTTCAGATTACTGGCATCTTAGCCGGGTACCTTAAAATGGGTCTACCCGGACATCAAGTCATAGTGAAACTTGTATCCGACTAAACATTTTTTTTTTCAGATCTGTGCTTTCTTATGAATGTTATTTCCTTGTCTTTTACAAGAACATATACAATATTTGGGTAGTAACTTTCCGAGAGAACAGGAGGCTATATCATTGGTGTCTCGTAGTTACCATTATAAAAAAGAAAATAAGATCACCATACTACTAAGAAAATTTTATCACAAGTCACCGGGAAGAGAAAAATATTTAGCATTACTGTAAGACAATAACAATTTTGATGTAAAATGATCCTGCCACAAAAAATACATTTGATATTGTTTGGTGGTGCAAAACAATTGACAAGTACATTTTGACAGGTTTTAGACAAATCCAGAGTATTTTGTTAAGGAATACATTTCTAGGTAGCAGAAAATATAACATATAAACATAGAGAGTTATATCCTTCTTAATTTGCAGTGTAGGATTGTATGGCTGGATTCTTGCAACTCAATTTTGAGCACATATCTTCAACCATTTGAGATGAAATTTTGCAGTGTTGTGTAAGACAGTAACAAGAAAGTTGATACAGTCAACAAAAAGGTTATAAGTATTAAAGAGGTAATTTTTGATAGAAACCTTAAGATGGAACACTATTGGGCATATATTTATAACATTTGAAAGCTGCATATACTTGTTCTATACAGGTTGAAGGAGGTGTAGACTGACATTAAGAATAGATTAGCCAAAGTGGAATTTTGACAATGGTGTCAACTGAAAACATTAATTGCTAGTATCTTACAAAAATACTCTGCTTATTTAAATATTATTGATTTTAATGGACTTCAAGGGAACTCACTAAATATGCATATTTTTTCTATACTTCCATGCTGGTCTGGGAGCAAAGAAAATACATAGAATGTACCAGTTGCTTCTCTTCCCGCGCAGATGGTAAAAGCCCATCAGGGAATGATCGAAAATAGGAATAATGTTATAGGCGATGCGGCTAGCAACCCATCACTATTTTGATTCCATTTTCCACCTATACAATCACAATCTCGATAAACGGGGCCGGTAGGTCTTGGTACCTTAGGCTCTGTCTACCCCGTTGGGGATAAAGACGTGAATTGTGTGTGTGTGGATATTAATGGACCTCAAGGAAAGTCATTCGAGTAATCGATATCAGCAATATCAAAAAGGGAACAAATAAGGCCATTCAAAGACAGGCAGGAGTGGCATAGATATTCGTTTTTAAGCTGAGATTTGATTAGTTATATAAATCAGAATCGATTAAGAGCTATTACTCTGAGAATAGACAAAGAATTATGAACCAACACTTGGTTGATATACATATACAGGGTTTAGAGCTATCACACTGAGGATAGACAGTGGCCTGTTATTGATACAAGAGTTGAGCTATGACAGCAAATAGACCATGATTCAAAAAGTATCAATAATCTATTTTCGAGTGCACATGCCTTAGCCTGTCTTTTTTATTAACATTAGCAATAAGCAATTATGTTACTTACAAATTTTGGGTCCCAGTTATCCGAATAAAGAAATTTATTATTATTATTATTATTAGCGCCATCACATAGTGGATGGACAGGCATACATAAACATACCTTAGAGCCAGCACGAGAGGCTGGACAGGTAACGTTATATATGACCCATCACTGCAGGTCCGAAAAATTATCATAAAGAAATTTATTATTATTATTATTATTAGCGCCATCACATAGTGGATGGACAGACATACATAAACATACCTTAGAGCGAGCACAGAGAGGATGGACAGGTAACGTTATATATGACCCATCACTGCAGGTCCGAAAAATTATCAATCAACCATTTTTGGGTAATACAGGCCTTAGCCCATCACATAGCGATTGGACAGGTAATTTATAAAATATGACCCACAGATCAAAAGGACCAAGAAAATAACACTCAAGAATTTATTTGTAGACAAGGCTCAGAGCTACCACAAGTTGCGGGGCCGTTTCGTACATAGTTGAGCTAAATATAGTTGCGCATGACACATTGTCCAGGCCCTCCCGTACTGAAGGGAGGCCTGTGCACAACTGTTGAACATAATTATTCATCCCGGAGAAGTGGAGATGGAAGAGCTATGATTTAGTTATGGATAGGACACAAAAAATAATCATTTAACAATTGCTTCATATAATAAAATATTAATATAATACATTACAGACTGGTCCATTTCTGTTACAGCGTCTGCTAACAATTGAACGAAGGCTTCGATTGAACGTCCTTTCTTGTGATCCTAATTAACCCAATCGTTTCCCCAGAAATATTATTTCATTATTGGAGAACATAGAACATATATAAAGACGCAAACTATACTAAACATAGCTCAGTTGTACAAAATTGAAGATCAACTTCAATGCAGAAAACCATTATGATATGAAATAACCATCATTGAATGGGAGCACTCATTAGGCTCGTATAAAAATTTTGAACGGTGTTCTCACTCGGGATGTGTTTGCTTCTAAATCTAATTGAAATTAAGGATTGGGCCTGAAGATTAATGCCTTTATACTTCACTGGGCTAACTTGTTTTTTATTTTTACTGATACCTATCATTCTCTGTGGCAGTAAATATAACCTTAAGGAATCTGGTTTCATGGTTATTACTTTATTTTTTTTTTTCTCTTACCGTTCTGAGTTTCTGGTCGTTATCACTAACATTTGTTGAAATATTCCTATTAGTATTCCCCAGGCAGGGAAAGTGAATATCCCACCAGCTCAAACCGGGCTGCAGAAAGGCTTTTGTCAGCATGACTTATTTGGGGCGAGATAGCCTATTATCAGCAGTCGATGTAATGTTACCACAAACTCAGTGACCAGAGTAGTCTACCGGGAACTGGTTGATTATTAACATTATTTAAGATTTTCTGTATGCCCTTACGTTGACCTATATCAGGAATCAATAAGTATTCTAAAAGTAAAGACTAAAGGGTTGTTACTCGGTTTTATCAGGGAAGTGGACGTCAGCAAAGTAACGTCTGTCGATAACGAATTCTAAAGAAGTTTCTAATCAATATTTTTTGAGTAGAGTTCAATTATATGACTCTTAAGGGATTTATATTCAGGTGATAAACCTCTATTGCTGTACTTAACAGATATTTGCCCTTTACTTTATAAAAAAAAATTATATGATGTAAACAAGATAAAATTATCATCTTTTATAATATCTTGATCGAACATTTAAAAATCTTAAAGTGGAAGTGGTTGATGATGATATAATGAGAAATAAAGAGGATTAGGTATAGCATTTATACCTAACATACCATAGTAATCAAGAAGGAGTCGACGGAGCCCCGTTTCACGGGGCCCCTATTTTCGAGTTAGGATTACAAGATAACCTAACCTAACCTATAACCTAAGAATCCGGTTCTTTTAATGTCTGTGTGGTGTTTTGTTATGGCGGGGGCTGCGCCCCCGAGCCCCCCATGTGGGGGGCTCTGCCCCCCACGCCCCCCTTTTCTCCTTAGTGGTTTACGACATTTGCTCGACAATATAAAAAGCTGTTATCAGAGATACATCAACTTCTGTGATGGCACATCACATGCCTTAGTGCAGTAATTTATCATCACTTAAGTAACGATAGTTTATGGTAATCTAGTATAGGTACTATGATGTTTAGTACATCACTATTATTGTTTTTATTAATATTGTTGGAAGGAGGGCTAAGCTGTAAAAAGAGATATTTTCCATTTCTATCGATAAGGTTACTTTCTGTCTAACCTGAGGTTGTAATAAATCATGTTTATTTGAAACCCATATTATTACTATTCACAACCCTGCCTTTAAACATCTACATGTAAATCGTCTCGGACAAGGAGAAGAGTATAATTGTATGATTAAACGAACTTACCTGAAGTGAAGTTCTATCATAATTATACGTAGCTCCTTGTCCGAGACGACGGTCCCAACCCTTCCCACTAATACTAAAGCATTATCCCAATTATAGGGTTGTTCATACCATACATCTTCAAACGTAATGACATTGTCACATCTGTCAAAAAGACAGGTTGTTTTGTTTTTTTTTTTAGCTTTAAAGATAGTGACCTGAAGCGCTGTACATCAGCGTTACTACATGTAAATCGTCTCGGACAAGGAGCTACGTATAATTATGATAGAACTTCACTTCAGGTAAGTTCGTTTAATCATACAATTAGGTCGAACTATGGGCATAGGCCGATGCCAGGGAAAGATGAAAATTTTAAAAGTGAACTCTTACAATTGACCAAGAAACTGCATTGCCTATCATACAATACAAAGGTTCAATGCCATTTGTAATTTACTTCAACATCCGTCGACGTATTTACTCTTTTTTAATTAATTTCCTCAAATGTCAATGGAACAATCGGCCTTTGATTATACAGTCATTAGGAATTCTTCGCAAAGGTATCTAAGATCTTATTCGAGCTTCATTGCTACCTCAGAATAAAAGTCAAAAGAATAATTTTAGTCTTGTGACAAATTAGTAAAATTAATGTGGCCATTAAGATTTTAATAAGCCTTATTCCAATAGCGACCACTTCGATTTTCAAAGTGTATTTTTAATGAGGCACTTAAATTAATTAAATTATAACAGCAGCTTTAAAAATCAACGAGAATTTTTAACAATGATTTACGCTGTATCATCCACCTGCCAAAGAGCACTGACTGACGGTTGGTAAAAAAATATTACTATATCTATACTCGTAAGCGCAAGATTTTATTTTTTCAAGCCATTCAAATTACATCTCAATATTAGACACGTACGGACGCAATGAGAGTTATAATAGGAACCGGGTGTAGAAACTTTTTATCGGCCCGTTCGGAATTGCTCTATCGAAATAGTAATAATCATAAGCGAGTTCCGAAGTTGTGTTTACATAATGTTATTAGCTGCCTTTCTCCGGACATTGACCGCAAACCAAGGCCACTTAACGGCCAATTAAGAAACAAATTTCATTTAATTTACCTAAACATTTTGTAATCAGTTAGCGTCTTTGGTTTAAAGTTAAGGTCAATTTCATACTTTATTCGGATTTATCAATAAAAATGTAACTATAAAAAAAGAATCTACGATACAATAAAACTCCCTGGTACCCTTCAGGTTTATTTAATGTGTTACTTAATACAATCGATTGCTGTAAAACATTTCTTTTTATTATAATATATGAATATGCCAGATTTGCAAATTAAACGGCTAGTGATTCAAAGAGTTAATTAACTGACACTGATTTCCATAAGCATTAAAATTTTATGGCTCCAAACAACTCCACATTAATGCACTAACTTTATTATTATGAACGAAATCCTCCCATTAAAATGTTTACTGTCTTATCTTCAGCTTTAAGCAGTCAAATCTCTAGTTCTAAGTGGATGATATTCCAATTGCCTTGGAGGCAGTTTTCTATGTGATAATGACCGGTGATGCGGCATGACGGGATTACGTAAGTGAGCAAAAACGCAGCCGGCGTAAACACGGTCGCGGTTACTCGATTGAATTGCTTCACTGACTCTCAAGTGTTTGGAGAAATGACGTTGACATTTCGAATTAGGAAGGAAGGTTGGGAAAACAATCGGCAGTCGCCGAGTTTGTTGGAATTTACTGTTTGATGATAATGAGGCGTTCTTTGATTTGGCTTTATGGTCTTTCGTAGAGTATATATGGAACTGGTAATAATGAGCTTAGTATTTCAGTCAGCCTGGAATTTTGGGAACAAGCAAACGTATTTAAGCGAGACGGTGTGCGGTACTAAATTAAATTATTAATTTAATAAGCTTCATCTCAATACGACTGTTTTGAAGATTGTTATTAGAATAAAAATAACAGCAAAGATAGGTATGTCGCCAAAATATTCGACAAAGAAACAGTACCTATCGCTTGGTGAAATCAACATGACATATGAAACACTTAGTAATCGCAGAAGACTAATGAAGCAAAATATTGCTTCTAGCGTCCTGATTCTTGATATTAATTAAAAGTTTGAAAAAGAAAGTCGAAAAGGCGCTGCTATATTTTAGTTAAAACTGCTTTAATTAAGGAACATCTACATATGAAACGGAGACGATGATTTATTAGTAAATAAACAGCAGCTTCCTACACTTTTTAACGGTTTCGTAAAACCATTACGTCTCTTGCATCAGGCTTTCTTCTCGCAACATTAGTTAAACAATTAAAGATTTAACAGAGCTTTCCTACAAATACCGTGTAGGTGAAATCGCCTGCAATCAGCATGCGTCATGCAGTTTCTTTATATGATTTCTAAGCAATTGTTGCACTCGACACCTGTCAAGCTTGAATATTCATGAAATGCATTCAGCGCATGATCGTCGGAACTAAGTTGCAAACTTTCTTCCCAACCTTCCGAAAATGCAAATGTCGATGTTATCGATGACCTTTGTTTTTTTCGTTGATCATTTTTCCATTTCTAACCTGCAACCACAATAACGGGACCCTTGAGCTTCGTTCAATTACTTCATCCCACCTTTTCCCAAACCGCACGGGCAGAGTTTATTTTACAGTGGTAATCCTTTATTCCTGCCGCGCATCTCTTGTCTGATTCTGAGGGAGCGGAACGATGTTCGAAGTTGCTATCCTTTACGTTAACTTGAGATGTAAGTGGGATAGCGAAGTGGAAAGATTAAGATTCGTATGCGACCGCGTCCGAATCAAGATGCTGTTCCCGGCCGGTCCAACGAGCTCCAAGATGCAAGAATGCAGGGCCTTGCAAGTGGTTCGCTTTCGAAATGGCTCGCAACCGCCCGCGTGATGTTTTGTTGGTTGTTTAAAGCACTCATTAATATCTGTATACAATCTATATAACAACCTCAAATGATACGCATTCGATTGATGCAATGCAACGCTTGTATGTTGTCTTTTTGACTGATTACTTGACAGCCATTATAGGCTAGATAGTCCACAGTCGATAGGTACATACATACTGTATAACTTGCATTTGCATTAGGTATTAATAATTTTTGTATAGGTACTTTTTAATACGATGTTATAAAAAAATAAGTTAATATTGCGCAGCCACTGCACTAACCTTCAGCATCATATATATGAAATGCGGAAGACGAAACAAAGTGAACTAATTTTAATTAATTTAAAATGTACTCCAATACTATAAAAGTTTCGAAGAGTTTTCATTTGTTGCAGTAGGTAGTTCAAGATAAATTATTATCCTACAGCCAGGCGACTATAGAGACAGCGATATGGCAAAGAAAAAATTTATTGTGCCTACGTGTTCACCATAGTATATTACAAGATGTTTGTTTTATTAAGACCATTTAATAATTTACTTTTCCAAGTATAAATAGTAAGGACCAAATTCAAACAGAAATGCAAACGACATATTTTTTCAAAATGAAACGGTTGTGGGATCGAAACTTTAATTAGAACTTGTTCAAATTGTGTAGAACCCTTAAATAATTTATGAGCGGATCCGTAAAATTACTCGGAAATGAGTTATTTACTGAAATCCATCCTTAGTTCTGTAACTTCCTAGAAACTGGGCAATTTAACCTAATGGGTGGATATTTACGAGCCCATCATCCTGCCGACGCACTGCTCCTTGCCAATTACATTCATTAGGTACTAATTATTTTTATGAACATGTAAACTTAAAAAAAATTGTAAATTAGAAAATGTTAAAATGTGCCCACTGGTTCTTATGAACTTTTTCACAACATGGCGCTATATTATTTTAAACTTTTTTTTTAATAAGATTTAGTTAAGTCATAAAAATTAAATAAGGCCTTATACATATACAGGTAATCACAATTACTTACTTAAACTTTTTAAATTATTATTTTGTAAACTCACCTATCGCAACCGGCGACACTACAGATCAATTAAAATGTCACACATGTAATATCCAAAGTAAGCACACAAACTGGCACAACACAAAAAGTTTTTATTTCATATATTTAACATAGGTTTGTGTTAAATAGAAAAAGAATCGTTTAATTTTCGAACGTTCAAACGTTAGAGGCGAACGGCTGTTCAGGCGCTCTCTCCCTACGCTCGCTGGCTGAGAACTGAGCCAACGAGGCCATACACTATCTCTTTCGACAACTTAAGGTCTATGATAAGGTTCAAAACATCCTTTTAGTCCTTTTATACTCAACTATGAATTTATAAGCTGCGTCGAGAAAAGAATGCGATTTTAAGATAAGAGACAATATAGATTGATATCGTTAAACTTGGGTAGAGTTAATATTTAATTTGAGATTTTTTCGAGGAATTTTCTAGGGTTATTTTAGATGCTTAAGCAAACACATTCACTCGTGTTTTATATGTTATTTTCACACGGTCATATTTGTCAAGTTTTCAGATGTTCTTTAATCATAAATACTGGTTGAAACCTGTACGTTTATGGACATAATTATGTTTTGTCGATAAACAGGTTTTTCGGCGACTGGAACATTGTTTTCGGCCACACGCTGTGAGAATCTCGCGTCCTACAACTTACAAGTAAAAGTGACACCAGTGCTCTCAATACACGAATAAACAGTGCATTTTGATTTACTGCTTTAAAACATATAAAGTAGACAAAAATTGTAGGTTAATTTTTTCGTACATGTTTTTTGGACCATGGTAGAAACGTTTAATCAAAGAACAAAAGAAGTCTATAAAATATAAGCAACTTTGTCAATATTAATTGTGTCTAATGCCGATATCAGGGGGCCTACCATGATCTCTTAACCGAAATGAATCGCATTAAGACGTCGTGGTAAGGCCCCTGGTATATATTCGAAGTATAACGTCAAAACCACGGCGAGTTTACCTATATAAGCAACACAAAACTTCGAAATAAATTTTATGATTTCGCAGACCTATTTTTAAGAATAGAATATGCATTATGATGAGCTTTTGTAAGTGAACGAGGGTTGTATAAGGGCGAGCAAAGAGCCTTTGCTTTACCTTGAATATTCTTCTCTATAGCGTTTCGGTTTTGAAAAAGTTTCTGTAAAAATATTACATTAGTGGAAAAATGTTCAACAGACAGACTTAATAGGTCTACAGTTTGCTGAGCCACTATTTAATGTATGCGGTGACTGTTATGACGGCGGCTGCTTGGACGATTGATTTAAACACGGCGAAAACTAAATGGTGCTTAATAAACGCACCGCAAACGCTCTAAGTTAAACTTTTTATCGGGAGCTTTAAGCTCAGCGGTGAGTTATAAAGTGGTTTCTAAATATAAATGCCCTATCTCGAACCCAACACGCCATTGGCAGGTGCAAGCCTACGCGTCTTGTTCTAGGGTTCGCTTGCTAGTGACCTACGATAAATCTGACGAGAACATTCCCACCCGTTTTTTACTGTCGTAGCAGAGGTAGCGAAATTTAATGCCGAAACCCCAGCAATCTAATATTACTACTAATACTTTTTTTTACTTTCAGTTTTGTGTCTACACGTTACCTGAATGACTATGACAAGATAAGACCAATGTGTGTCGTAATTATTGTTTTTTTTTTTAGTTTTTTTTATCCTGTCAATTTTATATCGAAGTTACCGCTGTCATTCATAATTTTGTTGTACTAGTAAAAAGGTTAACTATTATTTTTTTGTACCTTAACCTTTTCACCGTTACGTCAAATACAGGAGACGTCACCCATACGCCAGACTTGTTTATTGCGATGCCTTAAGTTGAACTTAAACCGAATTGAACGAAGGTTGCTTTTGCATTGAAGTAATTAGCGTAGGTATTTATATAGGTCGTTGGCGTTGAACCTGCGGTGCTAATTTGTGTCGTTAGCATCGAAAAGGTTAAAGAACAAACAACATTTTTGTAATTTGAAAAGTGGAAATAAAATGAAATTAATATCAGCAAAGGTAGCAAGGGATCAGTGGTTCTAGTTACAGTCCATGAGCTCTTAAATATAATACCATTCGGATCTCGGCTACCATCGGTCGATTCAAGTATAAGAACAATCCCATAAGAGTGAGTGAGACAGCAAGAAAAACAATAATGACATTCTAAGAGCCCACGGACTGTACCAACAAACTTTTGTTTCTCATTGAATAAGAATAAGAATTGTTTATAAACTGACAGAATAATTTAGCCATTGCCACCATTGCATTGTTAAGTCATCACAAGAATAATTATTATCATAACATACCTATTGCATGTACCTTGACTTGTAAACATTCCACAGAACCCTCGTGATATTCAAAAGTTTTCCCTTACCCGATTTTAATACGCGGCATGTCCATTTTTATGTCGTTTTCTTAAAGACAATTTTATAATTAAAGCCTGCGTTTATCGCGCTCCGCTGGTATTCGCCAACCGCTGATATCTGTATCGCGAATATCGCCATGTTTTGAGTCCGTGATTATTATGTATAAACGAGGGTGTTGAAAGATTATGAGCGGCCAGTGTTTTTTTATAACAGAAATGTAATTATGAGTCTGATCTGGCTTTGAGGCGATTGAAGTAAGTGTAATTTCTTATTATTATCATTATTTGTATGCGTTGGAATAGCTATACGTTCAACTTCCGGTCTGCTATGCTTCTAACAGTGGCCCACCTAGCATAGTAATGAGATTTCGACCGTTTTTGACTTGCCTTCTTACCTACAACACATTCTTGTCGCGTATAAAAAAGTTGACAAGGCTACGTTACAACCCTTTACTAATAATATATACATGTATAATAGAGTAATCTGGGGGTGTTTTGAATCGATTAAATACGTCAGTTTGCTATAGTGATTAATCGATGATAAAAGTATGAACCATATCTTTATTATAGTCGTAATACATATTTACAAGTCAAGCTTTATAGTTAACCGAACCTTAATTGTTGGTCTCTGACAGGGTTTCCGTAGTACTTGATGCAACCAAACTCTTAGCATTCATCAACCACAGCCGTTTATAATTCACCCAACTTCCAATTACGTATTATTTCATACTCAGCTTTCCGTAAAAATGTTCATCTTTGTCCGACGCACTATGGTACAAATACAAAGTCAGATTATGGCAATAAGAAATAAATTCCACTTATAGTTAACTTTAGCTTTGTATATCACGCAATAATACTATTACTGTGAAATAACAGCTCACTTTAAAGTAAGGAAACAGCGAATAATATGGAATAGTAATCGCTAAGGTTATGGCTGTAGGGTTACCGAGGTAAGAATCACGATTATGTCATAAAAGTAGTCATTTTATTGAGATAAGTTTTTCACACTGACAGTATTCAATATATTTTAGATATTAAACTGGCATAGTTTTCTTGTGTGTTACTTTCGCTCTCCGAAACATCGATGTTGAATCATGTATTAGGTATACATTAATAGTGATTTATAACTTCTTATTTTTGCAGTTCCATCTCCTATTTCCGGAGGTTGGCAGTCATCATAGCTATCCTGACCCTGGAGCTGCTCGAACCAGGGATCTAGTGCTCATTGCAATCCTGGCTTAGAACTAAGGAGTTGGGTTTACTGTGCAACATCACCTGCGGTAGTAATGCATGTTTATTTATTAATAAATTCTGTCCTCACACCCTTAAGGTTATGATAAGACTTTGGTATTTCGGTTTCCGTTCTGCATTTACATACCTTTTTTTTATGGTGTGGAAAATGCGCTCTATGCATCCGCCCGATACGGGTTTACCGGGGGTATGTGGGGCTCTCCCGCGACGGCTGGCATACCCACTAAAAACCACACGGATTCCCTATTCAGTCGTATGTGAGGCGTTACGGGAGCACTCGGTGTCACCGCGACGCCCCACGACCACCCCGGGATGGGGTTCCCTCTTTGCGGCACCTGTGCAATGCTTGTTTGGGAAGACTGCATTTACATACCTACGCTAGCCGCCTGAGAGCTGAAAGCGGCAAAGATGCCTGATCTTCTCAATCCAAAGGATAAATAATAAAAAAACACGCACACGACCTATTCTTGAGCAACTCAACTCAGTCATAAGCTAATTGAATCACACAAGGCAACTTTAGTAAAGAAATGAAAAGAAAGGCGATACCAAAGGAAAGCAGCGGCTGCATCGTGACAGTTTCCACGACACATCGGGGTCGGCCATTGTTGGCTTTGTCTGCTCTTAATTGTACGATGAATTAAATTAGCGCTAACTCTGGATTTGGTGAATAGATTTAAGATTGTGAGAAGAATTTTTGGACGTTTAAAGAGTTGAGTACTTAACAAACACCGGGGCGTTTAGTGTATGGTCCAATCGGGTGAAGTTACAGATTACAGGACAGTGAGAAATTTGGCGCTTACCTCTCTCAAAGGTTAGGAATAGCAGTTCATAGAGGCAATGCGGCCAGCGTCTTGGAGTCGATGCCTGTGGCGGAATATTTTGACGAATTATCTACTATATAGTTTTATAATTAGTCTGTTTTAAAATAATTATCTTTGTTTATTTTACAATAAATGATGCCATTTAAAATAAATAACAATTTCCAGAAAGGTTTTTGTTTGTTTTTAGCTCGAATATACAGTCAAACCAATTAAAGCTCGACTTAATGTAAAAACTTTTCACAATTATCATATTTATAATTATCATGACAAGCTAACATTTATTGCGTAAAGATTGTACGGAGGGTCTCATTCACATATTGCAAAATATGCTTTACTAAACTCCACTCAAATTGGTTGTTAATTTCTTCGAATAAAACATGATTATGAGGTATATATTTTTAATTTATTTTTCGTCGTCTTTATCAAAATAATTCTTAAAAGAACCAAAAAAATTAAGCTTAATCATAGGCTTAATGAACATTTTTCTTTTTATTCGACTTTTTATAATGCAATATCCGTAAGCACGCCTCGAGCTAATGAACTATATGGATGATTGAAGTCCAAGGCCTCTGTACTGTGTTTTAATTAACTTTGAAACAATGAAATACCTGGCTGGTATTTTATAATTACTTCAATATAGTTGGCTAATTCTGCATGACAGGTTATGGGCATGAAGACAGTTATAAATTATAATAAAAAAATTACACACGTTATTGCCTTAATTTTTGTTTTACGCTTCAACCTAATAGGATCTATGTCTAGTTAAAGTTTTAAGATGTAACATGAACAAATAATGTAATTTGTTGCAAACAGCAAAACACTCGCACAAATAGTGTATGACAATGCTAACCTATGAAAATTCGCAGGTCATTGATACAATACTTTTAATTGACTTAAGTAAATATTTTCGATTTAGAATTGAAATATTCTAAAAATATTTTCACACACACACACTACACATACTTCAATTATTTTTTATTACTTCTGCAGTACATATATAAACAATGCTTACGATAATCTAGACACCCAGTACCTACTAGCAATGATTGGAATGATGCTGATCGACTGTACCCCCTGCGATAAATAACTGAGCTAATGACTGCTACCCGGCGAGCTATCGATCGCTATGAAACAAGATTTATACCCGTTTATGATAGTAAATTATGTTGCTACCTTGCTGTGGGTGTTAGATAGCAAAACTGAACTAACTGGAGATATTTTCTTCCTTTATTTTGCTTGGAAACAAAATGGCCTTTTCAAGCACGTAAAGTAACGGAGCTTAATTGCTTACTTCATGATACTCGTAATTATAACAAGATTGTTTACAAACACGTTGCCGGGGAATCGCAAAAACGTTATATGGTGATTCAATTTAATATCCGCCACACCGATCGAGTGAGAGTGTCATACTAATGGACGCGATTGCTCGTAGAACTATATACTTTCATTGTCGGCGAGCACAGATATGCCTTCTGTTCTTTACATTTAACATGTTACAATTATATAACACAGTTTACAACTCGGGAAAACTGGGTTACAGTCAAAACAATGAGATTATTTTACAAAGAGACGCGTAAATTTCTCTTGGCTTTTATATAATTATAGTGTACTCTGGTTGGCCGGAATGCTCGGCACGGATCGTTAGAGTAATAAAAACTTAAATTTATGAGCATTCGCTTCACAAGGAAGTTACGGGCGTCCCTTCAAACGACACAATTGTAAAAGTAGTCTCAAATACACTACTAAACGGAATCTTGGAATAGGTATAGTGTTGTACTTAATATTCGATTTTGAACATTAATTTCAAACATAAAATATTGTTTAACTGCCAGTCATTCGTGGCTCATGGATCATTCGTCGAAATGCCAAGGAGGTGGTTAATCTAACAATCACAAACAAGAGCTTTGGGATTCTGCGAATTGTATCTAATAACAAGAAAACACGCAACGTCGGATAATGAGTTATGTATCAAACGGCGTTACTATGGACGTAACACTATTGGGCGAACACCTTATGCTGTATTTATATTTATTTATGCGCTACTACGAGTATTCCATAGTGAGACAAGCCTGTTGGTCAGATGACATCTAGCAGTCGGCTGGAACGCCTGTGGATGAAACTGGTATAGGACCGGGCAAAGCCAGCAATGGGTGAATATGTGAGCTGATTGGTAACTATCTTGCTCCTGTGGTCACGGAGATTGTGGGCGTATAGTTGGAAAATGGAATCAAAATAGCGGTAGGTTGCTAGCCGCATCGCCTATAACATGATTCCTATGATTTATGCCCACTCCCTTGATGGGCATTTACCATCTGCGCAGGAAGAGAAGCTACCGGTACAGTCTATGTTTTTTCTTTGCTGTCAGACCAGCAGGGAAGTAATAACAAAAGTGTAAAGTAAGTAATTAATTTGATTTAAACAATTATTTATATAAATGATTCCTAACTAAGTAAAAGTTATCCTACCTACAAAGCTAACCTAAAACTAGACTAACATCAAAAAATATCCCGTATAATACCGACTCATTGTGCCCAGAAGGCTGACCGTGTTACCAGCATCAATTATTTTCGATAAAGCATAAATAATGTGTCTATAGCGTTACTATGAACCTACCAACACGTTATCTCCGAAACACGAAATTGCCGTTTTGTACCTATCTGGAAAATGGAAAGGGCGGTGCGTACACTTTATAAGATCGAAGGTACATCGCTATAACAACTGTAGGGTCAGTAATATACGATTATTAGTATTACCTGTTGGTGCTGATTTTAGATAAGTAGCTTACTACTTATTCCTTTAAGGAGGTACCATATTCTCTGATTTTTTCTTAATGGCTCGAAAATCTTGGCTAGTGCGCGTGAATGAAACTCTGATTCTAGTTATTTTACGCTACTAAGTGGAAGAATATATTAAATCAATATGTATTCTCCAAATCATTCTACAACTAAGTTCTTCAATCCTACGCACGTGAGTCGTGGGTAGATGTCACTTTCGTTTTCGGTTTAAAAACATGTATGAAGTGGGTAACATACTGTTAGTCCTAACCTATGGGTATCGGTAACAATGGAACTGCGAAGAGCGAGAAAAGCTATTACATAAAATCGAAACACCTGATACCAACTATAAAGTGCTTTGATTTCCAATGTTTTTTTCTTCAACTTCTTGTTTTGACTTGTATAATAGTAACGCTTTTACGCAAGCAGCATTCGCCGCTCGTTATTTTTACCAAGAAGGCGGTCTCCAACTTAAATGGTTCATTACCCCAGCATCGCGCCCTTTCAACGACTCCATGTTGGTATTATACCTAAGTAAGCAAAGCGACGCGTTAGACAGCAAAATAAATGTAAACTGAACTGCTTACTTCCATAAAACCTAATGCTATAGAGCGGTGATAATAAACAGTTTTTATTCAACGCTGGCAACATACGCAGAGTCGAGCTTTAACAGGCCCATTAAAGGGTAAATTCAGGCGAATTGCAAAAACATCTTGGCAATTAGAGTTAAGTACTGGGTTCAATTCCTTGTTGGCGGGCACGGGGCGGGAGTGAGGCATTCGCAATAGACGAGCCGGCTGGTACCTGCGTTATTATCCATTCAGAGCCGACAGATTGCAAGATATGGTCTATTTAATAATATAGGCACCGACATACAAACGCAGTCCCGTATTAGGTACGTGTAATATTACGTTTTAAGTTAGGAACATGCGGTAATAAACCTAAGTTGCTCGTAACCTGTGTGTGGTTTAACTGGAAACGCTTCGCATCGCTTGCTGTTAAGTTAATGTTGTTGAACTTCTTTTTTTATTTATAATGGTATGCTTATTTCTGGAATTTTCGAAGAGTCTTTTAACTATCCATTTGCTCGTCACTGATCCCAATCATCATAAACGTCCTCCGAGGTTATTTGTAAAACTAGTATAAGGTAATACATACCTACTTCAAAGAAACAAAAAACTAAGACAGTTTTCTGAACAGAAATCTCTCCTAAAGTAATTAATATCGCAATTACTTTTGCTTTAAAATTTTTAGTGTGAAACCCTGCTTGTGACGGTAATAATTGTAAAGAAAACAAGGGTAGTTTCATGCCACCGAATCACGCCCGAAAAACCAAGCTGCAAGAGCGAAAGCAAATAGTTCTCCTGCAGGCTGTCCATTTGAACACACCTTGAAATTGAATTGGTGCGAAACAGATCGGTTCAAATATGACTGTATTAGTAAGTATCCTATTTTAATGGATTTTCTCGGCAGTTTAATTGTAACAATTAATGAAATATCTTTCGGAGTGTAGAATGCCCACCTGACCGGGTGGAAGTAGCACCACGCCTATCCAGAGTGCGGCCATAAAACACTGCGGAGATGCACAATAGGATGCGCGTGCGTCGCTCCTTTGTGCACCCAGCCTCCGACTTATTAAAGGAAAAAAAGTTAGACAATTACTTTTCACGTGATACACATGACTTTATTACAAGTTGTAAATTAACTTTCAATGTTTGCGAGTAAGTAAAATAAATTGTTGTGAGTCAAAAAAAAACTTATACTTATTATATATTGCGGGTGGTAGGGCCTTGTGCAAGGTCCGTCCGGATTGCTACCACCATCTTACTCGCTAATCCTGCCGCTAAGTAGCAGTGCTTGCACTGCTGTGTTCCGGTGTGGAGAGTAAGACAGCCGGGGAAATTACGGGCACAAGAGGCATTTCATCTTAGTCCTCTAGGTTGGCAACGCATCTGCAATCCCTCCGGGGTTGCGGGTGTCTATGGGCAGTGAGGATCACTTACCATCAGGTGACCCACTTGCTCGTTTGCCTTCCTATTCATATAAAAAAAATAAAAATAAAAATTACCAAGCTGTTGCCCGCTAATAATGAACCTAAGTAAAATTATAACTCTTACATTTACCTAAATAATATCATATTAATAATGTCTTCTTTGTAGATAAAAAACACTAAATTTTTAGAGCATAATATTCATAGCAGACCAATACAAGACTTATTTACTTTACACACGCGATTGCAATCGAGTGTTTTTTGTCTCATTTTTATCGTTCATTCATAACATCGTTACTGTGTTTCAAAATTATTTGTACCAATTAGCGTAACATACATCATCCTACTTTCGCAAGATTAATTATGAATTGATAAATTACGATAATTAAGACAAGTATTACATTTTTTTGTTGTATTGTGGTCCATTTTATGTGCCACCCTTAAAAGATGGAGATTTTTGTTACAATTAATGAGTAGAAATTTTATTTTGTTATACTCGTTGAGATTTGCAATAGATGATAAGGGCTCTAAAGTGAAAGAAAGTGCTTTAAACAATAATAGTTGCTAAACAATCACGATAAATTTCAGTATTAACAAAACAATAAATAGTAACAAAATAATGATTGAAAAAAAATGTTTTCACTGACAATAAAATTATTAAGACGATAAATAAATGTTTACTTTTCTGCTATAAAACGCAGCTATTAAGAATTTACCTTAAAAGCGTAGCGTTCGATGACAAATTAATAATTGCCGGGAAATAACAGTCACGCGATGTTTTCAAATAACTTTTTTCTAACAACACAGCAGTCATATGCCACTCAATTAAAACATGTCTGTGCACCTGATTTGATTTCAAGTCAAAATCAGCAAAAAAAATTGAAAACGATGAGATGAGATGAAAAAATGGAAATTAGTTCTATTGCATAAATTTTCTTTTCACTTTATCCATTTATCCTGCTCTATTAAGTTTAACAAAATGTGTGCTTATATTAAGTAGTCACACAGTAACAAAAACAAATCTGATTGATCAAGCTTTATGGTAAATTTTTACCCCCGTATTCATAAACGCTCTGTAGACTTCTGCTAACTTAGCAATCGTTTGTCCTTATCTGTGAAAGGTAAATGTCAAAGTGACAGATAAGGACAAACGATTGCTAAGTTAGCAGAAGCCTAGCGTTTATGAATAAAGGGGGTTAGACAGGATTCTTGGTCTAACTTCCTAATACGAGTAATCACTTACCTTGCCAGGGTTAGTGAATCAGCAAAACACGGATTTGATTAAATTTAATTATAACAATGCGTGAGTTTAATAAAACGGTGCAATAAATATAACGCATCGGTTCAAGTTATGAGAGACGAGCGATAAATTATAAAATGTTTACGCTTCCAAAATCTTTTCAGGTTATTTTTTTTTTAAAACAGTTTTCGCGCACTTATGTTTAACTAACTAATTAGGTGTGAAAGTCGATTAAAAACTAATTACTGTGCTATCTACTCTAAGACCACTACAATTGAATTAAATTTTCATATTTTATGAAATTCCGAGATGTAACATCTAATTCAATAAATAAAAATTACATTTACATCTCACTAACTAATTGAATCCACTTCCTGCCTTTAGTCCCTTTCTTTTCTTTTTTGCTTCTCTAATTTTCTGTTATATGGTAATATTTATATTCTTTATTTATTTTTCGTTTTTAGTAGGTACTGTTGTTTTTATTATGCCTGAGTTTTTCCAGTCTATTTGTTTCCGCCACCTACTTAAACAACTGTTCCGACTTATTTCTTTCTTTTATTGGTGGTCTGATAGAGATCGCTATTAAGCGATAAGACCGCCTATTTTCTACCTTGTTCTTTGTTTCTGTATTGTTTTGTACTGATTTGTGGTGCCAATAAAGAGTATTTGTATCGTATTGTATTTATTTAAATCAACTAATCTAAAATTACAATACATTAAATAATAAGAGAATTGATAAATCAGGTTAGCAGGAAGAGATCCCTTCTTAGGGATAAGTTCGCCTTTGTACTATTTTCTCTATATTTTAGTATTTTTAAAATTTTTATGTGCAATAAAGAGTTTACATACATACATACATACATAAATGTAAAACAGTTGAACAAAAGCGGATATATCTCTAAAAAGGATCTCTTCCAGTTTACCTTACTCAAATACATACTGGAAGAGCGTGGATAACTTAATTCATTTGACTGGAACGGACATTAGTGTCCGACACTTGTGTCACAATTTTATTTGTGTCGTAATTTATTCGAGCTTTTACAGTAAAGCTGTAGCTTACACTTTGCGTCTTCGCAGGCGCTGCGTGCGCGCAGATGTAATTAACTTTAACGATTCATTGTAAAGGACTATCGCCACAATTTTGATTTATCTGCAAGACAGCCATAAAACATACCCTTTTGTTCGCCGGGGTCAAGGTGATGCAATCCATTTCGTTTCGTCCATTGCTTTAAATAAATCCAAACGAACTACGAAAAACTCCTAGTTAGGAGTCGCTAAGTCTCGGGCCTACGAGTCAATATACTACTTTGACACATCACTGGTTGTAAGCGATGAGTTGTGTCTCAATTTCAATACGGCGTTTAGAATAGTTGCAACATTGTCTCAAATTTAAAGCCTATTATTCAAGCCAATTTTATTAAATGTTGCATTCTATGTTATATCAAATCAGAACACGAACCAGCAAATATAAATAAGCAACACCCAAGATATAAAGCAGCCGTCATAATAATGATAGAAACCGCTTCCTCTAAGCATTAACAACACAAACCCGGTCTCATTTCAAATAAAATAATACCACAAAATGATCTCTTTATGCTTATTCCCAAAGGCTTTACAGCGTCGCAGGCTTATAAATATTAATGTACAAATACGGGACGCGCTTACACGCTACCCGGCTATGGGGATTCATAATCTTTGACAATAAACAGGGCCTATGGTAGGAGATAATTTTTCGTAACATCACCTCGGCTAGGCTATATCTGAGATTGGATCTAAAGGTGATCACATGAATTCTTGGGCACACCGCGCAGCCTTGTAGATGTTATCTAAACATCTTAAATTATTGTCCTGAGAGGGTACCGGGCTCATCTAGGGCCTAGCAAATGGTTGCTGGATGAGGCCAATAGCAGATAAGTGCGAAGAGGCTCGGCCGTGGCTGCTAATCACGCGTGCACCGTAAGCCTCGCCCAATCAAGGAAACGTTTATTATCGGTGATAGGAGAATGGTTTATTTATTTATGTTTGTTCAGATCTTTGGTGCGATAGAGCGTATTAAGTGGATTTGTGTTTTGAGATAATTCTTATATTGTACGGAAAATCCAAAGAGGTGTAAAGGTTAGTTATACTAAAGAGGAGGTTCTATATTCGTCCGTTCGTTCGCCGATGGGTGTTCGTCAATTGTAGACTGATTTGGGTAATTGTTTTTTATCTTTTTAAATTTAACTGCCGAGGTGGTTCTACAGAAGCCTCATCAACCTTCAGAGTGCATTTATGATTTTATTAACGTTTAATGTTTGTTATAGTTTCAGTTTTAAGAACAAAAACTTACCTTAAGTTAACTTGGGAATTCTGCTTTAAATATTTAAACGAAAAGATCAACTATGTACCTACTCAAATTATGTTACATCTTACGTGTGAAATAAATCGTCAAATAGAGTACTATACGTACATTTAATTCGCTCGAACACGCAACCCAGTTGCAACCTTTGAGACCCGCGAAACTACACGGAAATAAGTTATGCTGTCAATTGAGTTAAACATCTAAAATAATGACATTATATTACGTATACGAAAAGGTCGTATCCACGTGAATCGAGTTGCTTGTAGTGAAACTTGGTTTTATTATAGCGCGTTGAAAGCACGACGTACTAATGCTTGGTAAGGTCAAATTACTAGTCGGTGTACGCAGTGCTTAGATAGCTTGTGCTCAAATTGGTTGGAACAAAAAAGCTGTACTGGGATTGCAAGTGTTTCCAATTGACCAACACCGCAGCCTATTACAGTGAACGAAATAGGTGAGCTTTGGTTTTAACTGATTTCAACAGTGACTTGGACTATGCGTTGAGGATAGGCGTAACGCGTGTTGCGTTGTGTTTTAGTGCTTTGAGTGTAACGGGAACATTATTGCATGTAATACTATTTACCCCATTATTTAAGCCCATCGAGGGATTGGGCGAAAATCTTAGGGATCATGTTATATAGGCGATTTGGCTAGTAACCCATCACTGTTTCGATTCCCCTTTCCATCCACACGCCCACAATCATGCTAAACGTGGTCTTTAGATCTTGTTACCTTAGGCTCTGGTAGCTTGTAACATAATTTATATGAAACTAGCTTCTGCTCGCGACTTCGTCTGCGTAGAATTATACATATAAACCTTCCTCTTGAATCACTCTATTTATTAAAAAAAAGTACTTTTAAAGATATAAGCATACATAGGGACGGACAGACAGCGACAGCGACTTTGTTTTATACTTTGTAGCGAAATGGCAGACGCTTTAAAAAAGACTTCTATCTCTCATATGTAATCATTTGTTCCACCCTTAAAATCAAACTGTATAACATATTTACGAAGTGAACACTGGTCAGCTAGTTCTGCAACAATTGCATTCAATTTACCGAATCAACTACCTAAAAATTAACCTTACCAACAAGCTAAGCATTTATTTAATCTAATTGGACAATTATTCACAAATGATACAAATAATTATTCAATTTATTTGATTATTGTAACAACGCGGCCGGCGCGAGCGCTCCAGGCATTTGCATTATTCCGTCCTGGTACCTAAAACGGCGTATGTGTATCTGAGAACTGTATCGCATAGGCTGTTTTGGATTTGTGCAGTGCTATTGTCGGTTGCAAGTAATAGCGAACGATTTACTAAACATCGGGACTCGGCTTACAGCCGTGAAGCTGCTGACTTTACGAGCAACTCGGGCAATCGTAAACTTTGAAATATTAATTACTCGCTGTTTCCCGCAACTGCATTAGCAAAAGAATTTGTTTATAACTATCCGGAGTAAACTTTGCTATTTGCAAAGCTATTGGTGTGCGTACCTAAGTTTTTAATCGCAGCAAAGGTATCGAACGTGTTTGCATTAAAGTTAAATACAAGAGAATAGTTTTTTACTGATACGTGCTACTAGAAGTACTGTCTAGTTGCCGAATAGAGCGTTAACTCGACGTTTAGTTTCGAAATATTGTACCGCGTAGAGGCTTTGGGATGAAAAGTAGGTGTTAAAACAGGTTAATAAATATCTGTGTGCCAATTTTTTTCAAAATCCGTATAGTAGGTTTTGCGTGGAAATTAACAAACGTCTGTTTTCTACGTATTTTCACAAACTTTCGCCCTTAGGATTTTAATATAATTAAGTAGGTATATCCTTTTTTGCAAACTAATTTTTAAACAATTTCTTTTCACTTTATTCATTTTACTTTAACTTAATTACTGCGAACAAAACGACCGTTTTGTAAGCAACTTATCAAGACGGAAACACTTTTTTAAGTGTCTACACCGTTCAATAATTTTCTGACACAATTGAACAAACTATTTCTAATTCATCTAGTTTTTTTTAATTATACAAAGCATACGTTTAATTCCCCGCATTATCAAAGATATTCGCCACACATACACAAGTATAAGCAGAACACAGGTTGAAAGCATCCTTTTGTTTTACAAAAAGCTGTAAAGCGCTGCGTATGGGCATCGGTGCGGCGTAGGCGTGCGCCCGCGGCGCCCTATCTCGGTGAACAAATTATAATTTCAAAATCCCCATCGATTTATGTGAACACTCATCTGAATAAACTGCTGCTCCATTTTGCATTTGAAGCGCTACTTTTGGTTCTCGATTGGCTTCTAAAATGTCCGATCAATTACATGAGTCATACAAATTTTATGCTACGTTTGCGGTCTGATCCGAGGATACCATTATTTAAAAACTGAAGTTAAATATTAAAAGTTTAAATATAAAATGCAGTGTAGGTAAGCTTAGGTGCTTGACCTATAGCCTCTCTAGACAAAGGGTCGGGGATTCGAACCCTATCTCGCATTCCTGAGTTTTTGGATTAGTATATACATACATACAGTCACGCCTCTTTCCCATAGGGGTAGGCAGAGACTACTTTGTTCCACTTGCTACGATTCTGACACACCTCTTTCGCTTCATCCACATTCATGGATTCAGATATTCCTCAGAATATTCGTGTACTCCACCCGCTCCTACGACCATTGTTTCTAGTGTATTTAGTGACTTAGAGAAAGATGGTAAGATAATATATGTACCTAGATAAATAATTCATAAATACTGAAGTCATTTGACGAAAACCATTTAAGTCATTTTTCATTCACACGCCGCCATGCCGACACACCTTAAACCACAAAATCCACGCGGAAAGTAAAGAAAACTCGTAAAGAAAACCATACACGGTAATAAAACAGAAAGTTAAACAACACGTCCTAACCCCAGTTTTCACAACATAAAACACAGAACCACGCGGTGACATGCAACTAATTCTGTGTCATAAAGATTTCAGAATTAGTTAAAGTGTGAAGTTAAATTTGTTGGCAAATCTTAACACATACAATTATTATTATGGATGTGTGCGAGAGGGCACCTAATGCAAATACTCCACATACCTACTTCGAAAGCATGCTATCTCTCTTAGATACTTAATTAGTATGTGCGCGAGACGAAGCTCTATTGCCTACAGTGACACTTCTGACACTGTCAGAAAATGTCTAGGTATTTTGCTAACTATGTAACATCATTTTGAAAGATCCAACGTTTACTCAAAAAAAAAAGTCACAAAAAAAAAGAAAAAGTTTTTCCAAAAAAAGGTCACGTGACAGTTAGTAACGGGTTTAAAAATTCGGAGACTACCCACCTGCTATGGGTGGTGTAGGGGTATAGCACGCGTCACGGAATGACGAGGATCCGTTTTCGATTCCCGGCCATAGCTTTACTCTTCGGATTTTTCTATGTGTTCTAATTTTCACTGACATTTAGAAATCCAACGTTTACTCTTCAATTACTTAACTAGTGAGTTTTCACCCAAGTCTGTAACACAATCGTGGACCATTAGTAGCACAGCACTCGTTATTTGAAAAAGTCGAGACAAGGCCCATTTGCAATTTCAGCGTGAGATTTAAAACTACGGTGAAAAGTGTGCCTGTTATTGGCTAGTAGCTCGCGGTAAACTTTGGAGCGAAATATTACCCAGAGGAAAACAAAATAGACACAACCATCTGGCAGTAAAGTTAATCGAAACATGGGCATATAATTTATTTTCGAAGGTCGTCCAATACTAGTCCCAACCTTTTCTCTGTACGTATTTCTCAAAAAGTTTGGTTAAACTACAGTTTACACCGGCAACGCACTTGTGATCCCCCGGATCTTGCAGGTGTCCCTGGGCGACGGTGATTGCTTTCTATCAGGTGACCCGTCTGCTCGTTTGCCCCCTCTTTTATAAAAAAAAATAAAAACACTACTTTATGTCCGAAACTGCGATCCCTTAATGGTTGCGTTTTTCCTTTCCTAAGATAACATCTCAGGTGAATTCAAGCATTTTTCCTCTCAAAACGAATGCCCTTATTAATAAACAGAAAATCCATATTTTGTATTTCATTTCACATTTTCTTTGTTCATTGAGGGGCCGAGAGGCAAGCGCACATTTGCTACATAACAGTACACGCAATGAAAAGAGAATACGCTCGAAACACAGCAGACGTAATAGATTTTAATGCATAAAGTGTAAAGGTATAAGGCGTCTTAAAATTATTCTGGAATATTTATATCAGCAGGCGGTTGCCTTATTTTTAGTTAATACTCCTGTTAAATTTCTTTATCGTAACTTCTGATTTAAAATTAAGTCATTTTCACTCTTTGATGCCGTACACTTAGAACATTGACCAATGTATACAAAGAAACATTTTTAATCAAAATCAAACAACTCTTTCAAGAGTCATGTAAATGAACCCAACTATTTGCTGAATTATTGTTACTAACACTCAGTTCATAAGACACTTTTCTGGAACTCCCTCTGTGAGAATAACGTTATAAACTAAAGAACACCTTAATTACTTAAAGAACACCTAAATTATTTGACCACGATTTAATCTACATCGCAACTGCATTAAATGCAATGCGATATTTTGAATTCATCCGATACGCAAAGCTTTACTAAGAACGTTTTCTAGCCCTTAAAGGCTCGACCTCACTGAGCGGAAATACATGACAGCGATAGAACGCGGCACAGACAATAAATATTATCACATGTAGGTAGGTATACAAATAAATTATTTGGGCGAAAAACAACTTTTGTTTTATTTCTGAGTAAACTGAGAAATTATTCTTTTGAACCAATCCCGTCTATTTCAAATCAATATAGAGCACATTGGAGGCGAGATAATTATCTTTCTGTGTTCTAATATAGGGTCCACTGCAATCAATATTGTTTTGTTTGGAAAAATTGCATAAGAAATCTCCTTTTTTCATCCATAAGATTGCTTCTAGTTTCATCCCTAGTACATTCGTTTGTGCTTTTTATCGGGGACATGACAAACGGCTGTATGGTTAACTGCACACTCAACTGCGGCAGTAAAGTTTTCCACAGTGCCATCAAACCTTTACCAAGCGCGTCTCCTAACCCTTATGCAGAACTGATAGTTCGCAGCCACAAAGTCCTACCTCATCTCACTGCATTGAAAATTATACCTTGTTAAAGCAGAGTAGCGTAAAATTTAGACTATTCTTAAATGTACATACAAATGCCAAGGAGTGTCGACCTCAGCCTCACCCGAGTGCGGAAATCACGCAATAGGTGATTAACACAATGATCGACCCACATTAGAAAACATTTAGTTTAATTAATGTTATCTATCATTAACTCGTTGAGATTAAATCGATCATGTTGACAGCTGCGGAGATTGTAATTGACGAATAAATTAGTAAAAGTTTGCAATCATCGCGTACGTAAATCAAAAATTTCAGTACCATGTCCGATGTTGGGATAAACTTTTCAATGGCACAGAAATCCCTATGAGTTATGGTGAGCATAACGTATAAAATCTGGTTACATGAAGGTTTCAATGGCCTTTTTTACCCATACGCGTAATACCTACATTGGGCAAGGAGCGATGACAGAATATCTGACAGTGTATCTGTGTCGCGATCTTTAAGATGTCCAAGGTGGCCGCTCTGATACTATATCTACGTAATTGTGTCTATCTGCATACCTACACTGTTCATTGGCTTTTAAAGCAAAACAAATTGAACCTAATATAATGTGAAAGACCGATAAAATGTGCTAAAATCCTTCACTTTGCCATTTCCAAGAACGTTCTCACGCGAAAAAAACTATGAACGTTGGCAGCCCCTTTTCCCAGAGCCTCCATTAGCGTCTATCAAATGATATCTGCTCACTAGACTGAATAGAATCGAACCCTGGCACCCCTGTCAATGTCCCACATCTTATGGGCCCGATAAGGTACGTCATCCACCAGTAATGGCACTAAAAGCATTTGTAAATTGCAATCAAGTTTAGGACGAGGGTTGAATTTCATATTTTATTTTGCTCCTAGATTAGCCGATGGAATAAATTTTCAACTTTGTAACGATACCACGATTTATGCAAGTATTTTAATGGACAGAGAGCTTTAGTCGTAAGTTGTCAGAAAAAAATACTTGATTATAGAATGAAGTTTAGGTTGAGCTTTAAAACTCTAGGTACCCTAAATAAAAACCAGTTGCTATAAACATTGAGTGAAGTTGCGCGAATGTTATGTCAAGAGGCAATAAAGTAAAATTCTAATGTTTCATCATAAGGTTAATCTATACTCGTTAAAAACCGAAGAAGTGATTTCCTTTTACTAATACTATTGGAGTTATTTATGTAAAATCGTGATTAAACTATATCTTATAACATTTTATGCCAACGCATCATCAGCACACGCATGGTCTATTAATTAAAATGACCTTATCCTTTCAATATCCTGCTTCTAGTTTAAGTATCTTCTTAGACTGGGCAACGGCGTAAAGATGCTGGTATATGTGATAACATAATGTACTGTAAAAGGAATAGTTTTAATTAGCCTAAGCTAATCGTTGAAGCAGCCACGCCACGCCAAGCATCCTCATCTAAGTTTGTTCCATCCGTATCCTCCTCGCAATATTAAAATTTACTTAGTTACTGCACATTCTGCCGAAGTTTAACATCAAATATTAACGCCAGTAATTTGTGAACTACCTATTGCAATCCAAGTGGAGACCAATTAAAGAAGGGTACTCACATCATGTGTAGTGTCTCCCCTGTGGAACTTCTCCTCTGTCTCCTTCACTCTCTCGGTTACGTTTCTCGTCAGAACTTTGCGGTCCTTGCTCTCGCGCACTTTGCCGTCAGGGTTCGCGACCACTCGAGACGATACCAACACCTTCGCGTCCGCTGGAGCGAGTTCGCTTGATGGAAAACCAGCCAGTTCTAAAGAAATGAGAGACAGATATATGAAGAACCAATAGCGATAAATCGGGAATTGTGCAAGCCAATTCAACATTAAAACGCAATAGTCGGCTAGTTAAAAAAGAAGAAATATTGTGACAAAGGTTGGTTTAGGTGAGCGACTTAATTAATTAGTGGTGATGTTAATGTGGTCTCAAATGTCACTTATTTTCGCTTTTTGGTCAAAGTATTTAACGCTGGGAACTGGGGACAGGTTTCTGTACGGAAAATCACAAAATATCCATAAGCCTCTTGCGTGTAAATTAATCCATTAAATTATGAAACGTCTACCATTAAGAGGTGCTCCTACGCCATCCACGTAGTCTCCAATTGCTGTTCTTTCTTGCTCTCCCTTTTGGTCATCAGGTACGCGATGCTGTAATAAAATAGATGAAATGTCAGCTCATTATCAGGGCAGTTTAATTTCTAAATTATATTTTAGTTAAATCAGGACAAAACAAGAAATGTAAACTGAATTATCCAGATTGATTTTTACATCATTGCGCAACACTGCTTTTAGAAGTAATGAGATAGATCATACAAAAACGGCGAATTTGCACCGTGCCAATTCTTTTGTAGGTTACTTCTTAAAGTCTTAGTTGAAGAAAGACGTTTCAAGTCAATAAAGTCAGTTGTCCTACAATAAGCTCGGCTCAGCTGCTCAGCAATTATCCATTTACTGTGATGACTACATTATCACTATTATGAACTCGTTAGGCCACAGTTCAATTATTATTGGTAATTATTGGGCATGGTCCAAAGCCTCAGTTTCGTAACTTGCTGGTGGACGGGAGTTGCTTGAAAATCTGTTCCGCCTGGCAGGGGGTGCAGTGAAAGGTGTGTCAAGCAAACGGTAATGGACCCATTGAAGTCATGGAAATTAAATGTACAGAAGTCACCAAAATTTTTGAAGTAACTTACATTAATTTTTACTTGCAAAATTATTCTAAAAATTAGGATGTTCACATTTACTTTTTCGATTGCAAAATGATAAAGCGAAAAGTGCGTAAAATAATAAAACTCCATGTAAATCATGATTTCTTTACACAATTCAATTCATCCTAAAAATTACGTGATTAAATTCCTGTGAGTAATAGTAATTTCTTAATGAAAATTTCAAAAGATAAAACAGGGATTTTTCTGTTTTCCTTTGACTTTTTTTACCAAAAATTAAATGTTATAAAAACCATTTTCAATAGCCAAGTTACCTCAGTCTGATGATAGTTGGTAGTGTGCGTGTCTTCGTTCACAGAGGTAGATATCTTGGGCCCAGTATCCTTGAGTATGCGTCCGTCTTCGAGCAGCACTTCGCGCTTGACCCTCGTCGCGATCTGCCGCGTCGTCGTCACCTCGCTCTTCTTGCGGGTCACCCATTCTTCTGCGGGGTCAAAAAGTGGGGTTAACGGTACAACATGTGACGGTGGCGCCACTGTCTATGCTAAAGTTTTTTTTTCTATTCAGAGTGTAAAGCTAAGTTTTATAAAGTGTGTTTCGATTAATTTTATACGCGTAAACAAACCTATTTCATATAAATTCACCTGAATGTTGAAGAATCATGATTGATATCTCACATTTTCTTAAAATAATTATACTATGATTATTATGTATCAATTTTATATGAACTTGGGGGGGGACTTATTTGTTTACAAACGCGTATAATAATATGGACCGAAACACACTATACCGTGTCTTATTTTTTTATTTTATTAGGTAGCTATTTATCAATTTTAAAAGTACTGTAAATTCATATACAATTACGCCTCTTTCCCATGCAAAAAAACAGTACTGTAACATTATAAAAATGGTGATTTGACAGAAATTATCTATTATTAACTATCTATTCTACTAACCTTCTTTTGTTGTAGCTATAGTATCTCCCGGCTCGGACTGAAAAGAAAAGAAAACGCTTAAATGAATAAAATTAAAAATAAACCAAGTTAATGTTTTAATAATGACCTATGTTTTTTTTAATTACGATGTACTTATTTTACTTACACTATCGTTGCTTTTTTAAATTATTGCTAAGTAAAAACTAAATTTCCCGATTTGTCATTTTCTGATCGCAGAAACAATAATAACTACTTTAACGAAACTTAAATACACTTACTTAGGTACTTATGTATATTATAATTTCATGGATAATATCAAAGCATAGCGTAATAAAATTTTATTACTCTAGTAATATAATTTTATTAAATAATCTAAATAAATCATTATTGTTTCTTAATTCGACTCTACTGCAACGGCTCTACGTGAAATTGGCAATTATTATATTAGAAAGTCAAGGCTTACAGCGCCATCTCTTACCGAGTAGCTGAACTCTCTGAACAGAGGCCCAGCGCGTTCAAGCGATCTTGCCATGAATTGCAAAAGTACGCGTGGTCGCCGCTTGATGGCGCCATGATCGTTTAATGAAAAAACTGTCACCATGAAACTTCATACACTAACAAACACTTTCAGCGGGATTTAAAGTTTTAAAACATTGATTCACTCGCACAACTGCATAATTCTTTTATTTTCACTAAATAATATACACATATTCTGTATAATAATAGCTGTTAATTGGTGGCGCAACCTAAATAAAAAATTGTTTTTATTTGAATTGTTTTTTTCTCTCAAAGTGCTCAATTAAACAATTCGCACGAGCGTATCGTGTTAGTTAATGCTTAATCGACAGCCAACTGAAGGAAAACCAAGGCTTTGGTTATTTTAGTTAGTATTTAATTAGTCAATGGATGGATTAACATTTTCATTTGGTACACAATACTATACACGTAATGCTGTATTGGTATGCCGGTTGAGCACCGCGGCTTCCGCTGCGCGAGTCGACCGATACATACGTTTCGCTCAACGGGGAATTATTATATATTGGCAAGAACATTTAACTTTCAAACATAGGTAATGATGGTTCGAAACGCATTCTTCTATGACAAAGTTATGACTACGATTATTCAATGTACTAACGTGACGTACCTACTTGTAATATAGAAGCACAACTGAGGCATATGTAGTAGGCGTAGTAGGTAAGTAAGACGTGTCACGATTGAACTTTGTTATACGTCCACCAGTATTTTTTTCTGATGTTTTTTGATATTCTTGATAAAGAAAATACCAAAAAGTTTTGAAATAATAAAAAATCACACAGTACTTACTTTACAACAAAAAGTAGGTGCTAAAAGAATGTTTAGGCATAATACGCTTTGGCCCCAGCTGTACCTACCTAGTTGAATATTTTACGAAATAAACAACCATTTTATTTCTATGAGGTACAATTGGCGACAAATTATACCTATGTTATAATCTTGGATAATCATTCGTCAGTTTAGAGCAAAGGAAAATATTATGAAAGGTTGCCAACCACTGGTTATGAAACCGGACGAAGACGCCAGTCACTTACATTGATAAACGATGCGGAAAGTTTTTCCATTTACGGAGCTCCTATAGGAAACGAAGAAAATATTGTACGTGACTAGCAAACTCAATGGTAGGTAGGCATAGGTTGGTTAAAATTATAATTAACTAGCTTCTGCCCGCGACTTCGTCTGCGTAGATTTATGCAAAAAAACCTTCCTCTTGAATCACTTTAGCTATAAAAAAAACCCGCATCAAAATCCGCTGTGTACTTTTGAAGATATAAGCATACAAAGGGACATAGGGACATAGGGACATGGGGACAGAGAAAGCGACTTTGTTTTATACTATGTAGTGATTTAAGGCTAGGTACATTTTCTTTAAGTTTAATAAAATGATTCATTATTATTCGTTGTCTTATGATTGTTGCGCACTATAATAAAATTTTATAAGGAAAAGAAAACAGGTTTTGTCTTTGCCGAATGTTATTAGTTATTACCTATGTTAATATGTATACGGCAGCTTGTCTTGGTGAGATATTTGCTTACAATTAAAGACAATAACTGCGAAAAAACAGCTCTCAAAGAGACTTTGTTTTGCTGGGATATTTTCGAACGGCTCTCTAAGTAATATAAAACAAAGTCGCTTCCCGTCGATTGCTCCTCTGTACGTATTGCATGTAGTACGCACGTTTAGATCTTTTAAACTGGTGCAATGGTTTTTAATATGGTTTTCGTAAATAGAAAGAGTATTTAATTCATGAGAAAGGTTTATACAAATAGTTTAATATTGTTTTGTCTTAATATATTCAACATAAATGCATATGACGAGCTTTAATTAAAATTGCTGTCGTATTCTTTTGGAATATAACAAAATAAACATTTGTTACCTACCTAAGTATAAATGATCGATGTCAACGATTTACAAACATTGTGATAAGTCGACCATGTGATGACTAATTGGGATTGTCTAAAAAAAAATACCTATCCTTTTTATATTTTTTTTGTGCGGAATAGTCAATTATAAGAAACCAATTTCAATATTTTCTCATATAACTCGGTATTTTTTTCACTATTAATTATTGAAAGTATTTTGGTTGATGACGTCAGAGTTTCCATTGTGACGTCAGAGTTTCCATTGCCGGTGCCACACATCTGCTTATTGGATAAATTGATCATAAAACGTATGTGAAGCGCCGCCATTAACGTCTTTTCTATCTGTGGTGAAGTTGGCAAACTGTCATTAGTATCAATGTCAACATGATTCAACAATAACACAGGAAGATTTACGCGATCTTCTCCTATGAATTTTATATTTTCACAATCGTTACACATACCATAACATTCTGCGCGAAGCAGAAAGGTCCATAAACACATACCAGGTATTATCGAGACAAAACAGGACCCGGAGATAAGACAGCAAACTCAGTAGGCGAAAGTAAACCGAAAAACGTAATATTTTCGCTGTCCATTAAAATATTTAGCGGAAAATCTTTAATGTGAGCGAAGCACATCGCTGTGCGGTTACACTGTTGCCTAATTATCTACCGAAAGTGCTTCTAAATCTAAACTATAATACAACAATATGAAAGTGAACAGTGGAAAAAACAAGAATGACAGTAACAAGATTGCCCATTTGCTTGTCATCTGTCATAAGATGAATGAAATGTCAGATTGCGGGTCCAAATTGAACTCCGTAGTATAATACACGCGTAAATAGCATAGAATTTGTAACCTTTGCAAATAAAGTACATTTTGGACCGTCTACGTCATGTCTGGGAATATCAAATGAAGGTCATTGCTTATTTTTCATGTAATAAATTCATTATAGCAAAATAAAATAAAGTAAATACAGAAAACGATTTAAAAAGCATTTATCTCGAAATGGTTTTCGATTTACTATACATTGTAAAAAAATAGACAATCCCAATTGTCATGATAACTACAAGCTTATGTACACAGGCTGGAGCCACATAGTGGTCATCAGATGTGACAGTGCACGTGTCACTGTCACCGCGGCTGAATACGCGCAGTGAGGCCGCGCCCTTGCGCATGCGCAGCCGCGGCGAGGCCGGCTGCATTGTGATGCACTGCCTTTGTAACGGTCACGGCTGATGCTTGAGGATGCACCGGAACTGTATCCTTAAGTAATTATTATTATCATGTATATTTATATCGTTCTATAAGCTAGGTTTTTACGATATTTATATAAAAGTAATAAAAAATATGAATGCTAAATATAAAACCTAACCTAGGGTGCCACCGGTAACGTGCCACGGGCGGGTGCAGCCGTAACCACCCAGGTTGAGTAGGTACTGACCTACTCAACCTGGGTGGTTACGGCTGCAGAGTGAGGAACCTCCTGACGATTCGAGCAGCCGTAGGTATCAAGGAGTACTGCCTTCTATATCCGGCCCTTGAGCCAACCCTAGCGAGTGTCTTGAGATATTGGCTGAATTATTATTATTATTATTTTACAAGAGTGCTGCACTGCTGGGTAAAGGCCTTCCGTATTCCGCCACTCGTCCCGGCCGAGGGCATGCTCCTGACTCTAATTGGTGGGCGTCCAAGTCTTCCCGCCACCTTCTTTTCGATCTGTCAACTCTTCGATAGCTATCCTGCGGAATCCACAGGTGATCAACAGCCAAAAAAATTTTGCAATACTTTTTGACACCCTGACATATCCCTTTTATATTTTTTTGGTTACTTAAGGCTAGCACGCTACAATAATTACAAATTACAACACATAATTATAATACGGGTCCTGAGCGATGGGTCCAAATCGCTACCTCAGATAATTGGCATAAACATTCAACATCCCTTTACAACATTTACAACATTAATATACTTACTGCCCAAAAATATATGTATGGGGATCAAATGGGTTAATAGTTAATACGGGAATGATCCCTATAGACCGACCGCTTAAATGAGTCCTCGCCCGAGCTGCACTGGGGCGCGGGGTAGGACGACAAAAGGGACTGAGAGAGTAGACACTTTTTTGAGGTGTGTAGTTAACTACAAGTAGGTAGAGTCTGGCTATGGATACTTTACGTCAAAACTTGCTTATAAAAATTGGTAACAGAATTAACCAAACAAGACGCAGAAACAATTTTGTTAATCGAGATCAATAAAATAACGAAAACTTTAGACATGTTCGATCATTTACCTAAACTGCCTTCTACAGAATGTTTTTGTGACACATTACTTCGAAATCTTGTTCTGGTTTATTTTCTCAGATCAGCGTGTGCCGGGCATAAACAAGTCAATGTAATGAACAACGAAACAAGCCCTCGGACCTTGCATTCATGCATTAAATACCCTGCGCCTGCGGCTATCGGGAACTATCTCCACCGACCATCAATATCGGAAACCAATAGGGTTGCCACAGAACACATAATACACGCCAAGACTTTTTTTTATTGGCGAAACAACACGCGAACTTGCGCTAGGAAAAAGTTGCTAAGCCTAAGTAGAAATGGATTGGAGATGGTGGGTATGTCGCACGCACCCGCCGAGTTAGGTTCACTCAGCCATTTGGTGTGAGCGGGAAAATGAGAGAGAGAGAGAGAGAGAGAAACATTAATGGCCAGCGTTGACGAGGCTGATCAAGGAGATGGCGGGACATTGTGACGTGTATATGTAGGACATGACATTGCACCGGACCGGGAGTTGGGGCGGTCGAGAGGAGAAGCTTTTGCCTAGCAGTGGCATGCCATAATAATCGGGTCTCTGAGCAAGTGGTGCAACATATGAGGTTTTTTAAACCTAGCCTCGGGTCAATATCATGTATTATTATTGTAACATCAATTATTATTATTTTTGCCAACAGGCAACCCTATCCAGCCTATGTTCGAAACAATGAAGTGTTTTAGGACGGAGTTCGCGTACAATACAATATTTAGACCAGGGGTTCACAACCAAAGGTCCGTGAGAACTGTAACATAATACTTACTTAGAAACGCTTGTAAAATCAACTACGAATTCAGCTGTTATTAGGTTCAGAATAGGCCCACGGTATTTTATGATTTCAAGGTCCTTTATGGAACCGAAAAGAGTTAACGCATTGTGTTGCCAAAAAAAGGTTGGCATTCACTGTTTTCGTCGTCCGCTAATGGGGAGTATCGCCTTGTGCGCCACACAATCGTATCGCTACCATCTCTCTACAGCAGTGTTGCCGTGTAATGGAGCGCGGCCCTAATAGATCACAAGTTTGACAACACACGTAAACTTTTTTTTTATCTCACTTCAACAAGTGAATTCGAAGGAAATGGATATAGAGTTCTGCGATGTCATTTGAAGTGGTTTTTCAAGCTATAGTTAGCCGAATTAGACAAGGAAAAAGCCGGTACTATAATGTCACAAACATACTATTACGTAGGTACCTATGTCCATTTGCAGTAGCAATCATGTTGACTAGGTATTTAGAAAACCTACACACCCACATACTTCATTCACTCAAAGTTTAACTGGTAGAGATCCCTTATAGGGATAAGTTGGCCTTTGTGCATATGTTTAGGGTCTTTTTTTGTGATTTGTCTCTACTTCTCTATATTTGTACAATAAAGCATTTACTTACTTACTTCATACAGGTAAACATTGATAGCAAATGCTTTATAGATTTTAGGTATGCAACTGTTTAAAGGTGGCATTATGTTGCTTTTCACGTGAGTAACAGAGATGGGCAATGCTTATACCGATAGTCGTGTTCATTTACGTTTGATTTTGTGTTGTTAATTCTGGATTTGCTGATTCACTTTAAAGCACGTTAACTTTAGTTAATTTCAAAGGACATAAATCTGTTGCTTCCGCGTTTAACACATTAAACGTTAAGCGAAACATTGTTATTCTAGATTCCCTGAGGTAGCCAAATCAACGCGATTTATGCTCGTTCATTTATGAAACTGGCTGGAAAGGTCGCACCAAATAAAGGCACTGCCAAAAGTGCGGAGGCAAACGAAATTAAAATTATAGTCCCACCTTGACTCGACTAAAATGCCGATGCCCGAACTTTTATTCAATTATGTTTAATGACACTAGGAGTGCCGCGGCAAATTTGAGGAATTGCATCATTGGTTAACATCTGGTTTGATAACAGATCTGATTGAAACGTACGATATGAGGACTGTATGATAATATGAATGTAATGTAATTATTAATGGGTTTATGAGCAAGAAAATCTAAATATAGCAAGGCAAACACCAAGTAACGGAACTGCTTCTTTTTCCTGATCAAGAACAATTGTGACAATACAAACACTTCATAATAAAAAAGTGTATAAAAACATAAACAATATTAACTATCATGCATAGTATAAAACAAAGTCGCTTCACTTTTGCGAAGACACACAACGCTGATGATCTATTTTTCATGTCGGTATTTTTAGTTTCTTTTCTATAAAATTGTGTACCTATATATTATGCTCTTATATTTGTGTGTCTTACAAAAACGAATAAATGCCTTCTTTCTTTCTTTATGCTCTCTCTCTCTCTGTCTGTCCCTGTGTATGCTTTAGATCTATTAGAACTTTAAAACTACGCAATGGATTTTGATGCGGTTTTATTTAATAGATAGAGTGTATATCTCTAAGCAGACGAAGTCGCGGGCAGAAGCTAGTTAAAAATATAATAAAGAGTTCGCAACACTGATGATAATTACCTGGACAAACTTTATACCACTCTAAACCCTTCTAAATCCTTAGACTTGTTTGCTATGGGAAAAATACATACATATATACAGTCACGTCACGCCTCTTTCCCATAGGGGTAGGCAGAGACTTTGTTCCACTTGCTACGATTCTGACATACCTCTTTCGCTTCATCCACATTCATCAATCTCTTCATACATCTCTCGTCGGTTTCGGGTACTATCCTGACCTGCCCTTTTTCCAAAACGTCTCCTATTTGGTCCAGGGTTTTTGTTACAAAAATACCCGAAAGAAACGAAATTTTCATCAAAGCCATAAGTATAGTCGATTCCAGTAGGCTGGCATACCAGTAAACCTGAATGGTGAAGTGAAGTGACACACTTTTTAATACATAGGTACCTATTGTATTGACATGCCCAAAAATACGTTAAGAGAGCCTTTATTTTCCATCAAAAGCTAAAAAAACTCACAACAAACACAAAAAAGTTGTAACTACCGAAACCAGCAAGCCAGAAAAAATCCTAACAAAAACTGTGCGCAAAAACTGTTACTTCAATTATCTGTCCATCATTAATTACTGTCCTACAGACCCCCATGGCTTCATCATAACAATCTTACCAATATTACAAACGTGAAAGTTTAAAATGTTATTTTGAATGTGTAAACTTTATTGCACACATGTTAAAAATTTCATAGACATTTCCAGTTGCTCTACCAATTGTGTGTGAACGACAGCACGAATTTTGACATTATTTGAATATAAATTATAAACAGACCATGCCCTTAAAGTGTAGGGTAGTTTTTACTCCGTTAAGAGGCAAAGTTCCAGCGAAGTTTGATAAACATGTCTGGCGTGGTTGCTTAGCAACCGCTTTTTTTACAACAAACGTGGCAATGGTCGCATTGGCGCTTCTGTCGCATTCAGAACAATCATATTTAATAGTTCATTACTATGTTAATCGTCTCGGAGTATTTGCTAACTCATTTTTATCAATTACGTACCGAAATGTTTTCAGGAGAAAATTACTAGCCGCTCTCAAAACCCTATTGTGGTATGAACGAATGAGCGGCGTGGACCATTTCGTTTGAAATCGAGAGTGGCACATTGTGGCCCGCTGACCGAACGGCTGACCCTATGCAAGCAAGGCCGTTCACTTGCTGCGCCGGCGCCGGGATGCTTTGTTGACTATTGTAAACAATACTCCGACGTAGTACTACTTTAGAATCAAACGCCTGTTGAGTTGTTAACACTCACACACACACCCACACACAAATCACGTCTTTATCCCTTACGGGGTAGACAGAACCTAAGGTAACAGGTACATACCTACAGGCCACATTTAGCAAGATTGTGGGCGTATAGGTGGAAAATGGAATCAATATAGTGACGGGTTGCTAGCCTCATCGCCTATAACATGATTCCTATGATTTTCGCCCATTCCCTCGATGGACTTTTACCATCTGCGCGGGTAGAGAAGCAACTGGTACATTCTATGTTTTTTCTTTACTCCCAGACCAGCATGGAAGAATACCTAGTTGTTAATAGATACCAATATTGGCCAGGGTTAACAAATTGGTTAACAAGGTTATCAATTCCAATAGCACCCATTAGGTGAGCCAAACTTGGACGTGCCGAATCTCACCCCATCTCAAGTGCGGAAAGGGAGTCTCGGCGAATGTGACTATGAATTATTTTTCTGCAAGGAACTAACATTGCCAGGTAACTGAGTTAATTGAATACATGTTTTTCCATTAAAATAATCCATCGCGTTTGCATTGAAAATACACATTTTTAAAAATTACACTTAAGATCGCGGGAGGGGGTGTAGTTAAATCTCACGACATCTCACCATGGGGCGAGATGGGGTTGAAAAATTACCAAAATTGCCTAACGTAATTTATGGATGCCCCCTAAGAGCTCTTGCGTGTTTCATATAATTGCCTGCGTTACCAGCGTGTAGGTAGTACGTGATCAGATGCAATTCGTCTTTACACATGCATTTTTATTTGAGCTGCTTAGTATGTAAACAATGTACCTACAGTCAAGTGTATACCTCTTATACCATACGCTCTTATACCGGCTTGATAAGGTCGAGGGAATAGTATTAATGAGAAATTAGTATCGATACCTACTTATTTTTGCACTTGGCCGTACATATGAATGTAGATGCATATAATTATGTACTATCAAACATATTGATTCATGACCCACCGAAACTAGAACGTTCTCGCAGTAACCATCGAAATATTTTTCCTTGTCAATTCAATGTAACGTCATAATGACATTTACTATGAAAAGATTCCACAGTGGGTCTGGAATCCAAATCTGTACCAATAGCCTACTAACACATACTTATAAACAAAATCAACACGATGGGGTTACGACTGATTGCGTATTGCAATAACTGAACCATCCAAATAAACCTTATTGCAATGTATTAAGGTCACAAATATTTGTCGTCCTAATGGAACGAACCGTCAACATAATGCATCACTGCATAATTTAACGTATTGGCGTTACGTGACCGTTATTAACGCATGCTTTGTTTAATGTTCGAGCCTTAGAGCATTAAACGAACCGGAGAAGTCAACGATGACCCCAACCCCTCTATCTCTAATCCACCTGTCTAATAGTCCGACGGTCATACCTGTTAACGAGAAACTTGACTGTGTGGAATTTCTAAACGACACTGAAAATTAGAACTAGAAAAATCCGAAAAGTAAAGCTATGGCCGGGAATCTAACCCGGATCCTCGTCATTCCGTGACGCGTGCCATACCCCTACACCACCGGCATCAGGTGGCTATGGTGGCGTGGGTAGGTTGACTGTGTGGCTAAAATTGAAAATTATTGTTTGACAGTTGTTTTGGGGGATTTATGTGCGAAATAACATTTAAAATTTACCGGGAGTTTTTCGGTAAAGAAAACATTCGAGGAAACCTACTTGCACACCTCTTCGAAGCAATTCAATGGTATGAGCGAAGTTCCCGATCCGCATTGGGTTCGCATGGGAACTATATAGACAAACCCTTCTTGTTCTGAGAGAAGTTCTGTGCTCACCAGTGAGACGTATACATTATGTATAGGCTAGAGATATTAATGCGCATGACGCCTTCGTTTGGCTTAATGCTCTAAGTTTCAACGTAACCCATTCTAATGAATGACTTTAAACATGCGTACGTTATTATTGCGTACATTTTGTTTATTGTTTTTCGTGGCTTGTCTGACATAAACAATGTAGTTAGTGGACATTTTCACAAGGACCGTTGCGGTACGGCAATGGACCTACATTTTATGGCTTCTCGTACCACACGTGTAAATATACATATATACAAGTACAAGTATAAAATTACTTCTGGTAATGATGAAAATATTTACGTTTGTAGTAAGTTTTCAAATTGTAAACAGGAGTTATTCACCTTTTTGTTTCGTGGTCGATAAGTTTCAGACCAATCCGTGGTCCTTCATCAAGTCGACCCCATTTTCAATTTTAAATACTATTAATCGGATATCATTGCATATAGGCTTTGTTTAATCAAAAATTGATGTGGCGAAAAGCAAAGCACTTTGGGTTTTAAGAACAATTTTAATTCGTCCCTCTCTTAAAAGAAGTCGCGGGCGCCAGTTAGTCAAAAATAATAAAAAATGCACTTCTCAAAAATAGAGACCAAAAGCGTAAGTAAATGTGATAATTAAGAAGCGACTACATAATAAAGTAAGGAGACATGCATCATGCCTCTCCTTAATTCCTATCGCGTTCTCTCAAATAAACCCCGTACTAAGCCTTTTATTTATGGCCTGAACAGGTAAGCGTTACCGTTTATAAGCTGTATCACATAATGCCAGGTTTACATGAGCGTAGTAATTATAATTAAGGCCACTTCTTAGGTACTACGATTAAGTAATAAGTAGTAAAAAACTTTTTATTTTGCTTGCAGTCTCTAAACACGTCATGTGACTGTTCATACATTCAAAGTGTTGTGGCAAGTACTTAGCATAAGTCACTAAACTCGTGTAAAACTGGCGTAAGTCAATCAAGGCAACACACAGTGCATGTTGTAGGATAGCGCAGGCGCCGGTCCAGTGGACGTATCGCGTATCACCGTGAGTCAGAGCAAGGCGATCCCGAGAGCAAGGTAACTATGACGCGTCTACTCAAAAGGTTTACGTCGATAGAATGTCACTTTTGTAACATTTATATTTACTTTCAATCTCCTCACATTTCTTACGAGTCAAAAATGCTTTTTGGCCCTTTAATTATTTTTTTTCAGATGGTATTCAGCGAGCTGCGAGGTCGCTCAGCAAGGGGACTTTATTATATTATTACTATGCCAAAAGATCCTATTGAATTTTCCTCGAACGTAAAACGCTAAGGGCGAATAATACAAGTAGGTAAACGATGTTTTACGCTAATGCTACCATCGCTTCCATGCAAGACTACGTTACGCTTGACTAAGAAGAAATGATCCTTTAATTTTCGTAAGTACGACCACAAGATCCCCCCCCCCCCCCCCGCGCACTAGGCAGCCACGAATTCCCATGTTTTACTGGCTGGCGCAGGCTGACTTGAAGGATTTAGATGCAACTCCATCCCTTACGACCCTGATGAAATAAGGTACACGGCCATAGACATGATCACACAGTCATTTAGAATCCCTTAAAAAATCGGCAAATCATTGCTAAAACAAACTATGGTTTAGAAATGCGGTAGTTGTATGGTATTTACATTAAATGGCGCTCCCACGGTGAGGCAAGGTGAACCGGCTATTCTTAAATTGTCGCTCGAACATGCCCTGCGAACGGTTGCGTAACAGCTGATTTGTACTGTTCTATATCAGAGCTTTAGCCTCCTCTAGTGTACATTTTTGCCCCAAAAAACTTCTTGAACGCTTTCGCGTGTAGTCTCAATTACTATGAGCCAAAAGCCAGCGCCACCAGCGGAACAAACCGTTCTTATCATTAGTATTCGACCCTTGAACGCAAACGTGTTCGAAACGTATTTTGTGCCGCAGAACTTACACTTAATAGCATACTGTGGTGAAGTTTTTGACGCAAAATTTGACAGCGCCATCAGCGCCAGAGCGGCAAGTTACGGTAACAAAACAACCTCATACTAAGTTTTTCGAGGCAGCAAACATCTTCAACGCGTTTGCGTCTGAGTGTCAAATGCTGGAACAGTTTGTTGTCAAAACGTGCCGCTTGAGAACCCTGCCAATTTAGCCGTAATAAGTGAGAAGTTAGCGAGACGTTTTTTGTGCTACACTTAGGTTAGGGCTCGTTTATAACGTTCTTTGACTGTCAAATTTCGAATAACACATAAGATGTTAAAGAGTTTATAAAGTAAGGCAAATTATTTAACAATAAATTTAGGTTGGGCGAATAATAATCATGGTATATCATCGACTATACTTCGTGTTTTATACCCAACTTCATGACGCAAAGAGGTTTGAGTTTCTTTTTTTTTGATTCCATTCTAATTTATTTCCGGCCCTACTACCATGTTTTATTCTTATTTATACTAGTCTAAATCGTCAGACATTAACTACCTACCTATTCTTTAACTTTATGCAGTAGACGTAAAAAACGTTAAATCATGTATCTAATATGCAGCAGGACATTAATGTCGTTTATTAGAATTTTAACGATTTGTTTAAGTCAATCGAGTCACAATTCTCGTATATATTTTTAGCGATGAGATGATGATGGAATTTATAGGGTAGGGTCTTTAAAACTTGCGCACCTTATGTACCTAGCCATGTAAACTCATTGGAGCTTAAAATATAAAATACTAGCTTCTGCCCGCGACTTCGTCAGCGTAGAATTATACATAAAAACCTTCCTCTTAAATCACTCTATCTATTAAAAAAACCGCATCAAAATCCGTTGTGTAGTTTTGAAGATATAAGCATACATAGGGACAGAGAAAGCGACTTTACTTTATACTATGTATAATTTTAAATTTGATATTATTTATCAATACTTACTTACTTAAGGTAGTGTAAGATTGTAGTTGTTGTTATGTGTACTGTCATAATTCAACTTGATGACATAAGCCGCATCCGTCATCAACCTCAACTTGACCTATGCTATATTAAAATAGATTTTCCACAATCAACGAGTAATTTTTATTACGAGAACACCATTAATACTGACACCTTTGTAACTTACCAAGGTTTTGTTCTCGAAGTATTACTGATTAATGGGTTCAAAACAATGAAACATAATGACGCGATACGATTTTTATGCTTCGTGAGAGAATCTCACCTCTATTACAATTATGTACTTAGGGATATTTTTTGGTTAATTGAGTCTATAGATAGCTATTCAAGGCTATATTGTAATCTCAATTAATTCATTCAAGTAATTAGCGATGACTCTACGTTAATTGTCCTAGTGGCTGTCGATTAACTTGTAATTGTAACGTTAATCATTTAAAATGTTTTTGGCAGAACACTTAATGGATTGGTTTATTAAATGGCTAGTAATATTAAAGTCCTCTTTCCATTACAATAGCTGTAGATAGCGATTGATTTCCCTCTAATATCCTATTTAACGAAAACTTTTAACCACAAGATCAAGATGACGACTGACACTAACACAGACACTGTCGCACTGCACGTCCAAACCACAGATTATCACAACACGATTTTCTTTTTTTTTTCGTTTAATTGTAGTTTACTTGCGCGAGGCCGCACGTCGGATGCTGGGAGCTGCACTAAGCCACTAAACCATTGTATGCAGCTGGATAGTACGTCCGTTTGCCTTATTATGGACGGCTACCATTCACACGGCGGCCAATCACTGATACGTGATACTACTGCGGCCAAACACGAGATCGGCAATACTTAAAGCATCACATGCCAAGGTGATAAGTTGATTAGCATTACAAATTTATGTAAACTTAGAAACTCATATTTTGGTTGACATTTTAGTATTTGTAAGTGCTGCGTATGCTATAGTCACTTAGCATTCCTTGTGTACCTTTAAAGCAATCAATTGCGGCTTTCGGCGGATTTTGACAGAGGCTATTTTTAACGTACTAAGTAGCTAACACGCTAAATACTCTTGCCAACATTAGGATAAAAAACGTGCTACAATACAAAATATCGACACCTCCTACGCATAAGGTCGTATCACTAAATCGACGATTTTTCAGGAGAGGAACTATAAGAAAGAATATTTCGTGTATTTTTTCAAGCTGGAATATAATTACTTTGGACATATCTGTCGGCAGCGGTTTAATTAACATGAAACAAATATGTTTATTAAAATGGATATCGTAATTTCAAAATTATGGTGAAAAAACCTAAAGTTACAAAACAATTTGTAGTTTTGATAAGAGTTTTGATATTGTTTTTTGATTCCGTTTTCTTGACAGTTTCTCAGTATGTCAGAATAAAATCATAGTAAAGAACGTTTAACTATTTATTGATGTTTTCCTAATTTCCTTCATCATAAAACCATACCTCCCTCATTTTCACACATGTTACATAACTTTATTCGACATCAAAAAATACACAGACTCTTAAACTAATGCGTAATGCGTGCGTATGTTCGTAGGTTTAGCTTACTTTACTATCTTAAATATTTCTATCAAGAGCGAGTCTACGCTATGATCGCTTGAACCTTTATGTCGGCGCCTTACGGGCACTCTTGCGCAGAGGGCGGAGTTGCACAATGCAGCCGCCACAATAGGCGTAACAAGTGCTTTACTGTCTCGTCTATGAGGTACCAATGGTGCCAACGATATGTGTACTGTCATAGTTACCAAAAATTATGGGGACAAACAACGGACAAACTACTATTACAAGAAGTGAACAATGATTTGTCATCGGGTAAACTCGGAAGGCACGATTACTTGCGAACGTGCAAACATTTATCGTATTAAATGGTTTACGTAGGTACTTACGTTTATTTTATACGAAACTATTAATCTATGTCAAAAATGTGAAAATTGACACAACTGAAATTGACGTGTTTGTTGACATAAATACTTTCATTTTATAGGCGATGCGGTTAGCAACCCATCACTATTTTGATTCCCCTTTCCACCCAATACGCCCACAATCATGCCAGACGTGGTCTTTAGGCCTTGTTGCTATTTCTACCCCGTAAGGGATAGTTGTGATTTATGTATGTATGTATGTAGGTATGTAGGTATATGTAACACTTTAATCATTATAATACATGCAACAATTAATTGATATACCACGAGTGATTTTAAACATTATTCACTACCTATTACGGGGGGGAGGGGGGGGGGGGGGCTACGCTGTTGAAGTTCGTGTCTCCACCTCTCACTCCAGTCCTATCACCTGTCGGCTCATTCATGACACCACACTCGTAGTTTAAAATCTTTCATTATGAAACAGTCACATAAATTATTATTTGATGCGTATTGACAACATTATGAGGTCAATGAACTTCAAAAATTTCATGTTCAATGATATAGGTGTTCAAACCAACTTCACTCACAGATCACCTTGACCTTGCGCCTTTTTGAATGCGTACATACAAACATACATAAATCACATCTTTATCCCTTACGGGGTAGACAGAGCCTAAGGTAACAAGACGGTCACGCTTAGCAAGATTTTGGGCGTGTAGGTGGAAAGGGGAATCAAAATAGTGATGAGTTGCTAGCCGCATCGCCTATATCAGGATTCCTGCGATTTTGGCCCATTGCGGGAGAGAAACAGCTGGTGCTGGTACATTCTATGTTTTCTTTGCTCTTAACCAGCATGGAAGTTTGTGTGTGTGTTGGATGGAATTGTGTTCTAATTAGGTACTATAGTCACACATACACATCACTTACGTAAGCATGCATACGCGCACATTATTCCGCAGCAATGGTGCCTATACCTAATTTAATGAGTAGGGACTTCTTTACTCGTTTTGTACGCGTGCTGTTATTTTTATTCTTCTCTGTACGACTTGCAGCATTTAACATTGTATCTGTATGAAAGGGTCCTGTAACACAGGGTATCCTAGCACAGGGCCCTTGGTTGTAACTAACCTCCTGTATATATTTTTTGGAATAAACACTTTTTTCAATTATTTTTTTTCAATAGTGAGGAACTGATACGTACGGTAGCCAACACCTCCTCGTAGGTGGCAGGGTGTAAGGGTGACGCGGGTGGCGTCTCGTGGGACAGAGCAGCTATCGGCATGTCAGCGCATCACTTTACACCTGAAAAACAACATATCTGGAATTAGTTCACAGAAACATCAATGAGAAAAAAACAGTAGCAAATGTGATATGAGTTATGAAAATATTTAGGTCTTCAATTGAAACGGAACTATTTTGTAAAGTAAACATAGGGTTTGTCACAGATAATGCGTTGGTGGTTCTCCATAAAACTCTACTCGGTGAGCGACTTATTTTCAATTTAAATAAATTTAAAGTCATAGGTATAAGTTTTTGACGTTGCATGCTAATATTTAGCAAAATGTGATGCTCAATTTCCAAATGTAACACCTTAACGAACCATTTTTTATGCAAATAAAGATGATTATGACTATAAAAACATACTAATTTAAAATTACTTTAGGGTTTCGGTCACAACAGTGGGTCACAATAGTATCAGATTATAAAAAAGTCCCAATAGTAATTGAGTGAAAATTGCGTAAGTTTAAGACATCATTTTTTTTATTTAATAATTGCTGACACGCAGTGTATACAGTTCTTATTATAAAGCACAGTTAAAAACGTGAACCCTGCAAGGGCATTGCAATTTACCATAATTCATTACCATAACCATTAATTAATATAAGGACCATTTAAATCTTCCTCTAAGTATGAGTTACTGTTTACTTCAAAGTAATTCAACAGAATCTTGCACTTAATAAAATAAACAACTACGTGTAAGACTGCCACGTTTTATGAACCAGTATTAGACTTGATGGCCTCTATAAGTACTTGTCGTAATCCTAATTATCATAAAGACACTGCAACGTTGCCTTTGATTCAAAATAAGCAGGCAAGATAACATTAGGCAGACATTTTCACGTTTAAATAAGCCATTAGTATGAGGCTGACATAGTCACCATTGGTGCACTCAAGCCTCGTTAAAATATTAGATAAAAAAAAATAAAAAAAATAAGCCATTGCCTCTAAAAGCCCGAGAGCGGTCCGTAAACAACGTATCCTTAGACGCGATTAGCGACACTTTGGATTAGTATAGTGTGTTTCTTTTTAAATGACGAAAATGCAATTAGCGCGGGATTTTACAACTTCTTTTGTTGCTGAATATGAAAGGAAAAAATAACAAAGAGACATAAAAAAACTGACCGCAGTATTGGAGTAGCTCAACCCTTCTTGATCTTTGAAATGAAAGATTTTAATTTTTATTTAAAATATGATTATTAATACACCCGTTAGACACTAAAAAAATATTGCACTTAAGCCTGGAAAGTATCCCCTCCTATTGATTATTGTTTATTACCTGAATTGGACCCTTTTATGTATAATAGGTGTATTGTTTTCCATATACAATTACAGTGCGGCTAACACTCAGGTAAAAATTTCTTATACCTACTATTAAACAATTGTGCAAAGTGATTTTGATACAGTATATAATTATTATTTTAGAAACGCACGTCATCTAGTGTAACACCGACCAACAACATCAAAACTATCAAGATTGTTTGTTCACGGTAAGTATACTTTTAGTTAACACTAATGGTTTTACAACCCCACTTGAAGTTAACAATTGAACAATAGATGTCGGTTTTAAGTACTTTTCGTCATTTAAAATGAAACAGACCATACTCCGTGTTAGTTTGAAAAAAAAACATCAATACATTGTCGTGTGACCTTGGAGAGAGGCGTCTAGATGGCGACGGTTTTAATAGCGATGTGAAAAATAATCGATTTTCATATTACTTATCGATTGAGTTTTTCTTACAATCGATGTTTCATTATTGATTTTGATAGTTATTTATAAAAATCGATTTTTTAAGATTGTTTTTTTATTAGTAAAATTCGTTATTTTTATTTACTGACATAAATCACGTCATAAGGGATAACCCTTACGGGGTAGAAAATAGCCTAAGGTAGCAAGACCTAAAGGCCACGTTTAGCATGATGATGGATGTATAGGTAGGTGGAAAGGGGAATCAAAATAGTGATGGGTGGCTAGCTGCATCGCCTGCAACATGATTCCTAAAATTTTCGCCCATTCCCTCGATGGGCTTTTACCATCTGCGTGGGAAGAGAAGCAAAATTGTTAATGAATACTTAATTTTTTTTACTACATGTATGCCATGGATATAGAAAATTACACAGATTTTAGAATAAAAAAAAAGATTTTCACGAAATCGATTATTAACTAAAAGAAGAACAATCGATTATTCAATATCGATCATTTTTCACTCAATGTCACATCCCTACTGTTTAAACAATAATTTACATACATGGTGACGGCATGACTAACCTGTGTGGACATGGTAAGCCACGCTCTTGAATATTTTCAGTTCGTATTAGACGGTCTGTCAATTAATTTGAGACCTTCGATTTATGCTGAAAACTGGCGGCGGGCGCCCGCGCTAACGTGTATGTATTAATTACGGGATTATTGTCGTGTTTACTTGTAGGCGGGTAATATGTTTTGACAAATAAAGATTGCGCAACATTTTTCGATTATTGACACATTTTTTTTATTGTTGTCTAAGTATTTTATTTAAATACTTAAAAGAAAATTAATAACTAAATGTGATGTAAAGCGCTTAACTCGAAAAGGGCCAATTTTCTTTTTTTTATAGTTATTTTTAAATATTCTTCGAAAGGAAAAATTGGGAAATAGCTCTCGACAGCATGTGTCCCGGTCAGCTACTCAATACATAGTATAAAACAAAGTCGCTTTCCGCTGTCACATTTGTAGTAATAAATTAACTATAAGTGCCTACAAAATATACAATAGCCAAATCTCAAACAGTTTGCCTAAAAGTCTAAAACTTATCATTTGTCAGTTACTTTTGGAAAGTATGAGTAGTCTCAAAATTACCCATGAAACTGGTATGTCGCTGCATAATTGATAATAGACCGAGGCATCCTAGCTTTCGTTTAATTTTCCTTTTATGGATATCCGGTTGATCTAGGTTGTTTTCTAATAAACTGTTACAACGTAATTGTTTTAATTGAAGTAACGCATCTGTTTTAGAAGTTTTACAATTTGTCGAATGCATTGCTTAGGATCGCATCAAAAGCCCATCGAGGGAATAGGCATAGGAATCATGTTATAGGCGATGCAGTTATCCCATCACTATTTTGATTCCCCTTTCCACTTATACGCCCACAATCATGCTAAATGTGGCCTTATATCTTGTTACCTTAGGCTCTTTCTACTCCGTAAGGGATAATGACGTGTTTTATATGTGTGTGTGTGTGTGTGTGTGTGTGTGTGTGTGTGTGTGTGTGTGTGTGTGTGTGTGTGTGTGTGTGTGTGTGTGTGTGTGTGTGTGTGGAGTTGGCAGTTAACTCGGAATTATTATTGCTAGTTAGCCATACTTCGCGCAAACCCACCTTGAGAATGGTGTTAAGTAATGTTTCTCTTAGTGCAGTGGTCGATATACTTTTGTACTTTAAATTATTCATAATTGATGTGAGAGAAACCGTTGGGATTTTTATTTTAGTCTTTGAAACAATTTTATTATTCATAACATAATAAACAAGATGAGGTAGGTGCGAAATAGTATGGAAGTATAAAAAAGCCGTATAAACGGTACTTCACCGGAGATATCTGACCTCGAGTGAGGATCAAAAGGATGGTAATAAAACGGAGAATCTTATTATCATATTTGTATTAAAATCGCCTTTACAATGTTTTTTCTATTTCTAATATTTTTATCGCTTAACTTCTGTATCCGTTGGCTAAATTCCTTGCTAACATTAACCGTTATTAAAAGCATTTAAAAAAAACACTATTCTTATAAAGGACTTACAAGTCATGCTTGATCACGTTATGCAAATTTATAATTATGTATATTGAGCATTATGCGATATTGTTACCTACTTGACCACTTCAATGTTATGCGAAATGATGTTACGCCGGGTCTGTTATGCGTTTACATAATGGGACAGTTCATGTTATGCCAATTGAGGAAGACCGGGCAATGTGTCTTGGCTCTCCCCATTATTTTTTTAGCCAAAAGTACCAATTTTATGGTAAACTATACCTTACAAACTGCTATCAACCACCACACACACACACACAAATCACGTCTTTATCTTTTACGGGATAGACAGAGCCTAAGGTAACAGGAAGTAAAGGTCACGTTTAGCATGATTGTGGGCGTATAAGTGGAAAGGGAAATCAAAATAATGATGCCGGGTTGCTAGCCGCATCGCATATAAGTCATGATTGATTCCTTTCCCCATTCCCTCGATGGGCTTTTACCGTCAGCGCGGGAAGAGAAGCAACTGGTACATTCTATGTTTTTTCTTTGCTCCCAGACCAGCATGGAAGCAACCACCGATTTAAAAAAAACTGAAACAATAGCCACTAGTTCTATTTTAACTAAAATTGTTAAAGAAAATAAATAAGTAAATAGTACTGGACAATTTAAACCAATTGCTCTTATCCCAAACTAAGCAAAGCTCGTATATTGTAACAGTTACAAGGTCCAACTCATTCCTACTATGCACCGAGGTATGTAACCCATTTCTACTTATATGTAAACACGCGCTCAGGTGCTCTTTCGCCATTGTTAGACCCATGCTCACCTTTGATACCGACATTCTATTGATTGTTTCCTAGGAGACATGTAATGATGTAATGATGAAATTAACGATCGTACAGCTTCAACATCTGTGCTTGTATCGGGCAGTGTTGACCATTTCACAAGGAATGCCAGTTGTGCAAACTATATGGAGTTCGCTGAGACAGCAGTATGCGGTAAGTGCCAGTACGAGTGTAAGGCAGCGCATACACAAGAGACATGGTGAGGTAGTAGAGGTATATGAGATGTAAGGTTTCACCAATTAAAACACAGTGTTGATTGAGGTCAGGGAATGGAAGTTATCCTATTGGTGGATCTTCTCGCACACCATTACGCTTCTTCGCACATCTTCAGCCTAAATAAAGGAAATAATTAAAAAATTGTATACCTACAAAAGTTTAGGTAAGTGTTCTGTACTTAGATTTTTTTTTTTATTATGGCTCCAAGATTAATAGTTGCAGATGGTACACAATACAACCACGTCTTTTTCCCTTAAGGCTCCCTTGCGGCCTTTGCAGATGATAAACTAGTGACTAGCTGAAGAAAATGAAAAAAAAACAAATTTGTTCCCAATCAACCCTAATCCTGCTCACCTTCTATCTAAAAGTACGAAAGTGCCAACTACTAAATTATTTCTCGATGTCAAACCATGATTAGTTACAAATTCCTATGTACTGCTTTGCTTTGATATATTCATTGTTTCGTATAGATAATTTATGTAGGAAGGACGCATTCTTTATTTTACTTCCGCCAGCATTAACCACCTACTTACCTACTTATTTACAGATTAAAGCATATTAAACATATCTTATGCACGCCAAGGTTCAAGTATCAACTAACTAGCCACTCGGCGCACGCACTGATCAATAATCCTTTGTTGATCTTTAGTGTGTAAATTTTGATAAATTATTTCGTGATTTTTTAAGCAGGCTCAAGGTAAAGCTTGTTTGTTAATAAGTAGCTTAAAGTGATATTTGCATGCGAATATTTTACTAGCACTAGCAGTTGCGACTTCGTTTACAAAGAATCCATTTATCGCTATTATTACGAAATTTTCTGAAACAAAAAGTAGCCTATGTGTTATTCCAGACTACAAGTTTTCTCTGTGCTTAATTTCACCCACATCTATGCAGCAGTTCAGAACGTCAAACGTTTACATGATATAGACTATTATAGACTAATACGAGTATATGGTTCATTAACTAACCTTGTAAGATAAACCCTATTGACTGTTAAACAACTTGACCACCAGACAACAACCCGAAGCATTAGCATACCATAATCCAACAAACACTGCCGAGCTCAAAGCTACTAACAAGGCAATGCGATTTGGAGTAAACAAGCCTGCAGAAGCTCAGCGCTCTCACGCAAAAGTACAAATAAGCAGTTTTTTTTTGGTAGGCCGAACCCAATTCGCGGTTCACATGTCCATATGAACAGAACGACACGATGAGTCAATGCTCATTCGACCTCCATCATCAAGAAAGGAAACTTGTCGCTTGTACTTTCTTCACGAGATCTCTCAACTTTACGTTTACCGCTCTACATGGTAAACCAAGTCTTAAAAGCGTCTTAAGAAGAGTTCATTGTGTGTTTTTATAACATGGTGCAACCTGTCAACAGTTCTCAAGACAATAACAACAAAAACTGCAGGCAAAAAGTCGGGAATTATTATTGAACTGCATTGACATCGTTCGCACTTCTTGTTATGAATTTATACATGTTTTATGTAAGATTGGTCAATTACGTTGATTGATTTTTCCGCCGCTACCGTAGACTTTGTGCTTTCTCAGACAACAGATTTACTTTGTATTTTTTTTTGTAATTCCTTGTATGTTAAAAGGAGGTCTTTGTGTAGACATAATGAGGATCCAAAATTAATATTACTGATTCTAACTAGCCAACTTTATTGCTTCATTTCAATAATTTACACTTGCATTCGTAGAGTCCGAATGAACCTTTGTTAATCGTTAAGTGATTCTTCGGTGGATTTTTATAATTTGTACTTGAAAAAGTCGTACTCTAAGTTTTTGTAGGTACATGTATTTATGATTCAATTCGTTCTTTAATTATTTCGATGGCAGAGCCGAGCGGAGTGGGAACTGATTCGATTATTTCACAACATCTGTCCATGTAAGGAAGAATTAAATTTACTCCAAGCCCAATGTGGCAAACGAGTATAATTTTGACAAATTGTTGTACCTCACTACTTTACGCAAGTAGAAACCTCTTTTTTGATTCCAGTGAATTAACTGAGTGTTGATAATTAGATTGATGAACAGTGAACAGTTGAACACTGCTGTGGAACAGAAAATAATTTTGTGAAAGCGGTCGACCCACCTCGGCAACCTAGGCAAACATGTTTACCTAATTAAATAATGACTGGAACTTCCTCGGTGCAGCTATCACAACACTTAAATGGATGGTAATTTAAACGGTTGTTCACACATGGCTACTATGGTAATCCACGTTTCGCAACGAATGTTCAGGTGTTGCATCTGTGCTATTACACATTAGTCCGTCCAGGCGTGTCCCTATTACCGTTGTTGTCGGCTCTGTTCTCACCGCGCCTGCGTAGGCGGACCTAGCTTGCGCAAACGACTCCTCCGCCGATACGTCAAACACTATCCTACGGTGAAACTACGTTAATTGTACGATTCAACGAACAAATTAACCGTGAAGGCTAAATGCTTGTGTTAATTACGATGCGATTTCATAGTAAGCTCTCTCAATTATTTTCAAGCCCAAAGCACGCTGAGAAAATCTCAGGCCTAGCAAACTTCACAAATCGTGACCTGTGCAATATTAGCAATAGCTGCACGCATTAAACACATCAATTTAAGTCAACATATCAGTCAATGATATTTATCGATGAATCTTGATAATAAATCGACAACTTACACACCTTTAATTATGTATGCCGACCGAACATTTGTAAGAGCACAATCGGTTTACGAAATCTCGCCAAAACCGACGATATCTGATTTTTATCCGATTAATAATTCATGAGTATTGATCGCACAATAGGCATTGGGGATTGAAGTTTATGGACGAACGGTGATAAATAGTGGGACATAAAATACAATATAAAGTTATTCGTTATTCTGACGTTCCAATTACAGAACAAAAAACGACGGTGGCGGTCAAAAAAGGTCCCACTTTGAAAAGATCGGCGGTGTCATTTTAATTTCGAAGTACAAAGGATGTATTTTAGTATGTAATCAATACTTTTTACTGACCAAACAAAGCTTGTTTACTAATTAGGATCTTTACTGATATTTTTATTAGCTGATTCAATTTCAATTTACATTAGGTATTTTCAAAACAATCTGCCGTGCCGCTAATGTACTTTAAAATATTTGCATGCACGATTGACTTAAAATAAACGGCTTCGCGATCGTATCATCAGGTATAAAATTTAACGCCCTTCTGTTTTTCTTTGTTAGCAATCATCTTATTACAGCTCGTTACATCTCCACGATTTCCATTGTGTACAAAACTGCTTCACTTGCTGTGTTCTGTGTGTGGTCCGGATTCTTGTTTAAACAAAAAAAAATACTTTCTTCATAGCTTTTAATTTTATTTGTATCTAGACAATGCTCTACCTTTGTTCTATGAGTTCATATTTCGTATTAGGTACGAAAATGACACCTTCATTTTTGAGACGATAATGTAATTGGCAAATTTTACCCGAATCGTGAGTAAGTTGTCCTGGCGTAGGAACACGAATAGTAAATAAACGAAAGGTATTTAAAGAATAGTAACTCTTGAGTGAGCACTTTGATTGAAACTGAAACAACATTTGCACTTAGCTAGTGTTGTTTTAAATTAGTAGACGAGAAGCATTGTTATTCCTAGTAGGTATAAATCTGAGTCTAAGCATAATAGACCGACCACTTAAATAAGTCCTCGCCCGCGCGGCACAAATGCGCGGGGTAGGACGACAAAGGGTACCGAGAGAGGTGCGGGCGGGTAGTGCGCCTGCCACCCGCACCTCTCTCAGCCCCCTTTGTCGTCCCACCCCGCGCCTCTATACCGCGCCTCATTTAAGTGGTCGGTCTGTAGCTGAGTTGCTTTTTAGAGTAAGACAACCGGTGAAATTAATTGGTACACGAGGTAATCTTATCCTTCCAGACCAGCAACGCATCTGCAAATCTGTAGTGGTGTTCACTGCGGTGTTCAGTTAGCATCAGGTGACACATTTAGCTCGCTTAGCTTCCTTGAAGTATAAAGAAAAGCTTCTTAATTCTTACTTTTTTTTATATATAATAGAGGGGGCAAACGAGCAGACGGGTCACCTGATGGAAAGCAATCACCGTCGCCCAGGGACACCTGCAAAACCTAGGGCGTTGCCGGCCCTTTGAGGAACAGGAAGGCTCGCTTTTTAAAGATCTCTAAATTGTACCGCTCAGGGAATGTTGCAGCAGGAAGTTACTATTATAACAATTGTTTTAATTTAATAACCTCTCAGTTTTTACTGACCCTAAATCTTTAGCTTACGCTGACACTCTGAAAGAGTATTTTTAGCGCGTGTTGATAATCACAAGTCTAGCAATAGGCTGTGAATTCCGAGTTCCATGGTTCCATCGTTCGGGCGCGGTGAAGGGTCTCCGCCTGACATTTGCACCCTGCGTTACATAATCATCGTGACTCGCCCATCCGGCCGTCATTACCCTGCACTACTTGATTGTCGAGTTTGAATATTAATACAAAGATTTGGCAGTAGAAACGTAAAATGTACCAGCATCCTCTCTTCGCGCGCAGATCGCAAAAACCCATCGAGGGAATGGGCGAAAATTTTAGGAATCATGGTATAGGCGATGCGGCTAACAACCCTCTTTTGTTTCCCCTTTCTACCTATACGCTCACTATCAGGCTAGACGTGACCTGTAGGTCTTGTTACCCTAGGTTCTGTCTACCCCGTAAGGGGTAAATACGTGATTAATGTGTACGTATCAGGGTAAGATTCAAAATTATAACCACACTCACCGGTCGAAACATTAAGCTCAATACTTCATAAAAAAACAGGAATCATGACCAGCCATCGGGTCGCAACCATGCATGGTTCCGCTAGGTAATCTTTGGGACACACATCGTAGAATACGAAAATATTGAGAACTTTAGAAGTATTTCGTAGGTAGTTAATTTTGATTTTTACTTATTTTACTTAGTCATTTACATTCAGTTATTATGAATGACGTTAGTAGGTACTATTCAATATTTAGCTAGCTCCTTAGTTGATAGGATTGTTGTTTTTACATGTATATAGGTATCGTGTGACTCTACCGACTACCGACAGGTCGGCTTGACCCCACGAACTTAAGATTCTTTTTGAAATACCATTCGTCAATACGTCATCTATTGAAGTCTAGATACTTAACACAGATTGCAAGACGCCATTTGTTTTATGCCAAGTATAATCATTCTTGGATCGATAAGAATAAACATGACCCAGTTCAGTCAATAACACACATCAGTTAGGACGTTACTAAACAAAACATACAATTGACATTGCGTACGTAGTTTCGTAATAAATACAAGCAGGTATTCCCATATACTCTATCTATTATACTTGATTAGTAGCTAGGCATCTGTGATTGCAAACTTATGTTACGTCACTCTTACGTAAATTTTTTGACAAGCTGTACTGTCGTCTTCGTTTATGCGATCCAACAAACCAGTGAAAAAGGAGCCTTTTATATGTCCTATATGTAATAGAGAGAAGATCAACTTACATTGGATATGTAAACTTTCTTCCAGTTAAGCCTGATCCTTCGTTACAAGACGCACTAGCTTGTATGTTAAAACAGTAGAGGTCATGTTATATTGGACGCCGTATCACCATTATGTTATGTGGGAAACACTTGTCAAAGGCAATTTGTATTTGATTCAGCTACTGATATAATTTAGTGGTCAAAACACGTTTCTGTATTCAAGAGTATCAATTTCATATTTTGTCACGCAATTATGAGGTTTAGCAACATTGTAAACTGTGCGGTTGTTTCGCTATTAGATAATGAATGTAACTTGGTGTACTCAGCAATGAAGATAATCTTTAAATTCATCAAGTCATGATTTGGGGACAAGTCGAATTAATTTTCACAAGCCTATAATTGCGCCAATGAATTAACTCATTTACATTTATTTATATTATCACAACCATGGTATCACAATGTTGGCAACTAAAAATAAAAAAGTATCTAATGTCCCCGGTATATTTTAGCAATACAATAAGTAGATAGATTACAATTTATCGTCTAACAAATCAAATACGGAGTAGAAGCATTTGTCTATACTTAAGCATTTTTCTATGTAGAAACAACCTTGTATATTTTAATTATAAATAAAGATAATTATTAAACAGACTAATACTAAAACTACTACTAATTATAAAACTGTAAAGTAAACATGTCGTCAAAATATTCCGCCACAGGCATCGACCCCAGGACGCTGGCCGCATTGTCTCTCTGAACTGTTATTCCTAGCCTTTGAGAGAGGTAAGCGCCAGCCCTAGGGTCACATGTGGCCAGCACTAAACGTGTCGTAAGCTCTTTTAGTTTTTTTTGTGTTCTCCGATCTTTTAATTTGTTTTTGAAACTAATTGGAATTTTATTAAATATCTTATGCGGGTGGTAGGGCCTTGTGCAAGGTCCGTCCGGATCGCTACCACCATCTTACTCACTAATCCTGCCGCTAAGTAGCAGTGCTTGCATTGCAGTGTTCCGGTGTGGAGAGTAAGACAGCCGGGGAAATTACGGGCGCAAGAGGCATTTCATCTTAGTCCACTAGGTTGGCAACGCATCTGCAATCCCTCCGGGGTTGCGGGTGTCTATGGGCAGTGGTGATCACTTACCATCAAGTGACCCACTTGCTCGTTTGCCCTCCTATTCATTCATATAAAAAAAAAAAACGAGCAATAATAATAAATTTATTTATCCAAGCAATCGATCTCTTGCGTTAAATTGCACGTCCATAATTCCGTTGTTCGTTTCCAATCGTGATTTTCAAATGCGAGTTTACGCAATTCTCAAAGTTCCTTATTTCCATTATGATCATGCGTCAGCCTCGACACTCACCTGCGCCGGCTTCCCATGCCGCGTCGTGAGCGTGATGTGTGTACAAACATACGAACAAGGCACGAATCCGAATGAAATTAACTTCAATGTCGCTAATGTTTAAGCAAATTTGTATTACGTATGTCCTACTGAGAAGTATGCATGGAGGAATGTACTTAAGCGAATAAATGTTATGTAAGTTGTAAGAATCCCTGCTGTAGGATTAAGAGCTAGTTCGCACGAGCGTTTAAAAAGCGTCGCGTTAAAACCCGACGTTGGAGGTTCCGTATGTTCAATACGATTTAACGTCCAACGCCCAACGTCGAAAATCGAACAGTGCTCGATAAAAAAGCGCCGCGCTTTAAAACCGCCTTCGAGTGAATAAATACATGGTTTCCAATTTGTTTTATTTAAACGCTTTTTTAACGCCCGTTGAAAAAACGCTCGTGCGAACCAGCTCTAACGTGATAGCATAGATAAAGATAATTTACAATTGAATTTAAAAAGTAATCCAAGAAAAGTGTAAACAACGATATATGTAAACGGGAAGAGGAATATGGATACGATGACAAGCCACAATGACCTTGCGCAGTGTTACTATTTACAAGTAGAGAAGCAACAATGCCGGCGGCGTAGCGCACACCTAGATTCATTTTAATCATTAAAAATACTGCAAGTAAATTAAAAATCATTTTTTATTAGGTACGTATAAAAAAGTGCTATTACAAATAATGAAAAGGTAAGGGTTCATTGGCGTTAAGTTCTATCAAGCCAAATAGAACAAATCGCGTTCTGGAAACCGTAAAATACTAGCTCATACTATAATCGCCATTTTTTTTAGTTCCACAAAATAGACCTATTCCTTGCCTTAAACGTCCGCAAATCATTTGTGATAAAACTGATAAATTTGCAATGTGATGTGAAATCAATAATTTGCTGACACTTATCCACGGTGCACTTAAAAACAGTTAGAAAGTTCAAAAAGCGGTGTCAAAATATCAAAGTAATCAAAAACCACTAATCTTAACACCATCTTTTTTCGTCCTGTAACCTCTGATGTGTCATGGTTACATTTAATTTAACTTAACCTCGATGATAAGTTCAACATTCAGACGACAGCCCGTCGCGGTTGATCGGGGAATAGGCAAAAAGTTGGCAAGGTTGCCATGCGGTCTGCACTTGATAGTCCATACGCTGAAGGTAAGATGCTATCTAGCGAATAAAGGACGTAATGCACGTCACAAATTATTATTCCCTTCGTTAATTTAAATAAAACGACGGAAAGTCGTTTCATCTGACAACACAGAAAACAAGCGCGTAATGGCTAACGCATATTAGCCTAAAACAGAATTGGTATCGCCACAACTCCAGCCGTTCATCATTATTTGTATGAAACTCCACGCAAGAGGATTGCCTCGTGTTGATACATACGATAGCCATTTAACCGAAAGCGGTGCGTGGGTCACTCGCGCTCACCGCGCTTACGTTTGACACCACCGCTTACACGTCTTTGCTTTCGGCGCGGGAACGGTGCGCGAACCGACGGCGGTTCACCCGCGGACACTGACATTTGTCGACGGCTAGTCGTCAACCAGCTGCCACCTCGCCGTAAGCGCGATATCACCTCGCCGTAACTTTCGGTACGGTTCAGAACTGAATTTTGCCGACCATATCCCAGTCACAACACTTGCAATGACTCAAATGCAATCTAAATTTATCACTTGACGTTTTTCAGAAACATTATTGCTTGGTTAGTAATTGAAGTAGAAATTTTACCGTTACTTTGTATAGCTTTGTATCTATTCATTTTGTAATTATAGCACTCTCAAAGCAGTGCTACTACTATTATTTACCTTAACGATCATAATAACGCCAATTACATAAATCTATTTTATTAATATGTCTTTAGTTATTTTATGGCAGCCATAACAGCCGTGCTGTCCTTGTAGGTGTTTATTAATAAGCGAATGCCCATTCTGCGTGTCTTTATATCATGAACAAGGTATTTATAATTTTGGCAAATGTTAATAAATGAGGAGGCGTGATATTTTTATTATATTAATCTAAATTGAATACAAAAGGACGCTAGCAGTAAATGAAGCTAGTGGTTTGGATTCCGATAGGTGCAGGTATTTCCATAATGATTGAGTATTTTAGTTTATATTTGTTATCAGTCCGTCATAAGCCTAAGTTCGTGCGTAACATAATAATTTGTCTAAGGGAAGTAATTGTATGATAAATTAATCAAATTGTATGTTTTGACATTTAACTTTATTTAATATTTAAGGCTAAATTTTATTTATTAATATACAAACCACTAAAAACTAAACAATAATAAGGATAACTAAAACTATGAAAGTTGATTAAAAGTAAATTATGTTAAAAATTATTAAAAAATAGCCTAAAAAATGTCCCCCCTGTTAATATTTTGTATTATTATTTTTATTTGTCAATGTTTTTGACAACTTCCATGCTGGGGGTAAACATGACGTCTTAATGCGATTCAATTCCGATTCAGTTTAAGTTCGGTCGCTGTCAGATCCATACTAAAAATTACAACTAAAATCTGAACTGAGTCGGAATTGAATAACGATAATTTTTAACCTGGAAAATCGCATAGGTAGCGATAAGCGAATTTCGCGTAGGCGGAGTCGCGAGCAACAACTATAGCCCACAATTTTGAAATGTGAAATATAAAATCATTTACCATCGGTAGATTGTACATAAATATAATATAATAATGATCTTGCCACTATACTAGATTGAACAAATGACAATAACAATATCACAATACAAACACTAACAAGTTATCTGAAGGGAAATATAATGATACTATAACCGATTTACGGTAGCAATTACATTCTATGACCACAAAAACCATCGTTTGGTCAAGAATTACGGCCATTATTTAGCTGAAGTTGCCTACCACAAAACACGCCAATTATACTAAATCTACGGACAATATTATAAGCAGCGTAATCTCTATTGAGAAACAAACGGGCGTAACAAATATCATTATCATTGCGTGATTATATATCTTGAAAATGTTTTGAATGAACTCGCTTTGCACCGCGGCTTCGCTCGGTTCAAATAAAAACAACCTAATCCTGCCGCTAAGTAGCAGTGCTTGCACTGCTGTGTTCCGGTGTGAAGAGTAAGACAGCCGGGAAAATTACGGGCACAAGAGGCATTTCATCTTAGTCCTCTAGGTTGGCAACGCATCTGCAATTCCTCCGGGGTTGCGGGTGTCTATGGGCGGTGGTGATTACTTACCATCAGGTGACCCACTTGCTCCTTTGCCTTCCTATTCATATAAAAAAAAAGCCATGGGTTTTGCCAAAAATCTTATCCAGGAGGCTTATTATTTGACTCGCTCACAATCGCCATCGTATTCATTTTGACAGTTCTTATATGAATGTGACAGTTAGCTGATTCAGATGCCATTGTCAGCCCATATAATGAACGGTCAAAATGAACACGATAGCGATTGCGAGCGAGTTAGGTAAGCCTGCAGATCTTCATTCTCGTAGCAAGAATACCCGTGCAAAATGTCATGTCCTTTTACGGAGCGGTTAAAATTTCGGGATGTCGTGCACGTTAATCCCTATCTTCCATGCTGTAGGAAAAAAAGAGTGTACCAGTTGCTTCTCTTCCCGCGCAGATGGTAAAAGCCCATCGAGGGAATGGGCGAAAATCTTACTGCCGTGCTCAAACTAAAAGGCGGCTAAGTGACATCGGGTCAATTTTCACTTTTAAATGCCATCCTACACAGCAAAAAAAACTCTATCGATCTGTCTAGGAACGGTTATTCTATCCCTGACAGTGTCAGAAATATTTTTCCAACAATAGCAGTTATAAGCAGAAAAAAAATACTTTTCCATACAGGACTATGTTTGGATTGTCTTCTAATTTTTACGGCATGTACCAAACTTTAAAGCAGTTATCAGTTTTAGCCACACTAAAACGCAACTAAACAACTTTGAATGCCATTTAACTTGATATCGTTCAAATTAATTATCTTGCGAACCTTTAACTAAAAGGAGACTAAATTTGTCCAGCCGTTTTAGCGTGGTAGGGTAACAAATATACAGACAGAAAGACCCGTAAATATTCGCATATATAATATAAGTAGTAGGTAACAGGATTTGTATAAATAATGCTATTTAATTTGTATAATACTTTGACCAAAATAGCTGCAAGTACCCCTACCTTATTCCTTGTGAACATTAAGGTTACATCTACTAGAAGTCCAGAGATTCAGGCGTAGTTAAGTCAGTCAGTACTTTTTCTTTTAAATATTCATAAAAGAATGAAATCGCGACCGTAATATTCGTTTACAAACCTCCAAATACACATTAACAAGACGCCGCTCTCTAAGAAGAGGAAAACTCTATACCGGCTCTCCGTATTACACCGCTACATATTGCGTAAATCCTTAATCTAAAATTGAACGTTTATCTAAAGCTTCGTTACTTGTCTATAGTTAGGAAATGCTGTACTAATGGTCACCTTGCCGTGGCCGTTGTAGGAATGCGTTCAAAGCCTGCAGCTAACTAGCTCGATTACTACCAATCACCTCATAAACTGCGTACTATGTGGAACGGTAAAACCAGGGATGCCAAAATAGTGACAGTGAACTATCGCATCAAAGTACCTACTGAAATTATCATGGTTTTTAATGTTTAACCCCCGACCGAAAAGACGGGTGTTATATGTTTGACGTCGATATGTGTGTGTATCTATCTTTGGTAGGTATCGTATCAAACGGATGGACCGATTTCGATGCGGTTATTTCATTCGAAAGTGTTTGGTTCGTACATTAATCAAACGGCGGAATTTTATTTAACTTTATTTTATTTCTAGGTTTGCACGGTTATAGGGTTAATAACAATTAAAATCAGTAAGTTTTAAGGCGAGTCCGTCATGGCTGCGCCATATTGTAAGAGAGAGAGAGAGAGAGCGCTATGTGCGAAAGGGAGTGCAACTTAGGCGTTTTTTAAACGCATACATACTCCCCGGCACACAAGGAAGACGCACTTAAATTAAATAACTTGTTTACCTACATGTTGAAGACATACATTGTGAAATAAAATACCAATAAAGTACTATTCTAATAAAATGTACCACTAATAGGTATACTCAACCAAAATTAAAAGCTCTCTTTAACAAATAGTTTAGAAAACGTTAGGAAATATAAACATTAAAACAATTTAAGCCCTTTAAAGGCTACAAAAATACAATTTAACACATTTCAGTGTCCGAAGACTTAAACTAACAAATAAACTTTCAAATTACTCGAAGGACCTTGGTTTAATGAACATAATTATTTATTTTTCTTATTGATTAAGTAATAACACCAGTTTATGTATGGGCCGATGATACTCCCCATTTGCTGTCTTTATAAGTACAGACCTCACTAAGTCATCTGAATTATTTTTATAAACTTTTATCACTTTGCCTAAAGGCCAACAGGATGGTGGGGTATTTTCGTCCTTAATTAAAACAATATTACTGACTTCTAAATTCTTAGTCTTACCTAGCCATTTACATCTTGCCTGTAGTTCTGACAAATATTGTTTATAAAATTGTCTCCAAAACATTTGTTTAAAACGGGTTACTCTCTTAAACAATGACAATCTGTTCTCAGTAATATCACATACATTAGGCTCAGGTAAATCCACAATAGGCATCCCTATTATAAAGTGGGCTGGGGTGAGACAGGTAAGATCATTAGGTTCGTCATATAATGGGCACAAAGGGCGACTATTGAGAATTCCTTCAATCTGTATGAGAACAGTATTTAGTAGCTCATAGGTTAGTTTGCTGTTACATAACTGTTTTTTAAGCAATAGTTTACAAGATTTAATTCCTGACTCGTAAATGCCGCCCATGTGGCTTGCTAGAGGTACCGTGAAATTCCATTGCATTTTATTGCTAGAGCAAAAGTTTACAATCTCGCTGTAAGAAGTCTCATTTTGAAATAAAGTATACAAATCATTAAGCTCGTTGTGAGCACCCTTAAAATTTGAAGCATTATCAGAGTAAATTTGACTGCATAAGCCTCGCCTGCCTATGAATCTCTTTAATGCATTTATGAATGATGGGGTGGTTAGATCGCCGACAAGCTCTAGGTGAATGGCTCGAGTTGCCATACATATAAATAGGCATATATATCCCTTTGTATATCTACAATTACGCAGCATGTGATTCCGTATATTTATTGCACCACTAAAGTCTATGCCAACCTGAGCAAAGGCACGCACCAAAGACACTCTTGGATCCGGTAAGGCAGCCATCTGTTGTTTACATGTGCCAGCTCTAAATCTAATGCATCGTACACATCGGTGAATGACTTTCCTTACCTCAGTCCTACCCTTTATAGGCCAGTACCTGAATCTGATAGCTGATAGTGTGGTCTGAATGCCTTCATGTAGCAACCTCTTATGATACTGTTCAATAATAAGTGTGGTGATGTGTGATTTACTAGGTAGTATAATAGGATGGGCATGGTTGTAGCTAACATTAGCATGTTTAATCCTACCTCCTACACGAATAATTGAATTATCAGCCAAAAAGGGATCTAATTTCCTCATTGGACTACCCTTAAATGTGTATAAGTCATTGCAATCCTCTGTCGACTTTAGAGAATTCAGTTCCTTTATTTCTCTAGCAAAGTGATACTGCTGAACCGTTTGTATGATGAAATCATGCGCATAGTTCAACTCTGCCACTGAGAGTGGAAAACCATTCCTTACTTTACTCTTAAGGTTATCCCTAAATCGAAAAACAAAGGCCATAATACGGTTTAACCGAGTGAAACTTGAAACTGTGTTAAAGTACTCATAGAAACTAGTATTAGCTGTGATAGCAGAGTGCACAGTTTTAGTGGTAGGTTGTACTACTTCTAGTCTTGTGTCAGATTTCTCTAAGGGTTGTGGCTCCATTATAGGCCAATCAGTAAATTCCTTACACACCCACATTGGACCTTGCCACCACAAGCGTGACTGTACTAGGTCGTCAGGGCAGATGCCACGAGTCAACAAATCCGCGGGGTTTTCCTTTGTGTTGATATAATGCCAGTTGTCAGTACTAGTGCTTTCTAATATCTCCATTAATCTATTAGACACATATACATTATATTTTTTATAGGGGGACTTCAACCAATAAAGCACTATTGTTGAATCGCTAAAAAGGTAAGTCTCATTTATTTTAAATTTGTCAAAAATGTCATGTAATTTGTTAATTATCCGGGCTAATAATAATGCAGAACACAATTCTAACCTAGGAATAGATACAGGCTTAATAGGAGCTACCTTTGTTTTAGCCATAACTAGTGTGCACGTGGGCAATCTGTTTGGGTAAGCAGCCCGTAGGTAGATACAAGCCCCATAAGCTAGTGTGGATGCATCACAGTACCCAAGCTGAGTTATTTGATCAGGTATGTCAGAGAAATAGTACCTTGGTAACTCCATACCTTTCAAGTATTGTAGCTTATGTATGAAATGTACCCATTCAGTTTCTAACTCAGTGGGTAAGACACAGTCCCAGTCTAGATTCTGCTTCCATATGTTCTGCATCAAAAGCTTGGCGCTAATAGTGGTTGGTGACAATAGACCTAAAGGATCAAAAATCTGAGCAATTTTTGATAAAACTGTTCTCTTAGTATTTTGCTTGACCGCTGAATCAGGCATAGCGATTGTGAAACAATCCCTTGTAGGGACCCATTTTAATCCTAGTGTTTTGACTATACATTCAGGTGAAAAGTCATATGAGGCAGAGTTTACATCCGTGTGTGAGTTGTTAGACACATGTTGTAAAATTTCATTACTATTTGACGACCATTTGTGTAGTGAGAAGCAGCCCTTATGTAGGAGGTCAATGACCTCGTCACACAACCGCTTGACAGATTCAACATTATCACTACCAGTCATTAGATCGTCCATGAAGCACTGTTCCTCAATACACTGGGCAGCATTTGGATGTGTGTGTCTGTACCTGTCAGCTAAATCTCTGAGGGTGCGACAAGCTAAGTAGGGGGCACATTTAGTGCCATAGGTGACAGTGTTCAATTGTATACACATAAGAGGGCTTGTTTTATTCTCCCTCCATAGTAATCTTAACAGAGAGCGTTGTTCAGGTATCACAAGAATGTTTCTAAACATTTTGACTATGTCAGTTGAAAATACAAATCTATGCATTCTGAACCGAAGAATAATATCTAACACATTGTTATATATGTTGGGACCTTCATACAACATATCATTTAGAGAGACTCCTGTTGAGCTCTGTGCACTAGCATTGAATACTGCTCTCAGTTTGGTGGAAATACTGTCTGGCTTTATGATAGCATGGTGAGGCAAAAAAAATACTGGATATGAGCTATTTACACGAAAATCACCTTGTAATACCTCTGCATGTCCTAGTTCAATGAACTCGTGTATAAATTGCTTGTATTGTTGAGCTAAATTTGGATCTTTATCAAATTTTGATTCTAATTGAAGGAGACACCTATAAGCTGTATTAAAGGAGCTACCAATCTTGTCAATAGTGTCTTTGTTCACAGGCATTTGAACAATGTACCTGCCATCTTCATCATATGTTGTAGTATCTTTAAACAGCTGTTCACAGTATTTTTGTTCAGGAGTAAATACAGGCTTGTTAGGTAGCTCTTCCTGTTCCCAGAAACGTGTTATAATTTGATCACAACTGTTGTTAGTGACATGTAAGCTAACCTGTGCAGCGCATGCAACAGCTCGACTATCCACTACCAATGAACCAGAAATAATCCAGCCAAACTCAGAGTTTATCATATGAGGCAAATTCTGACCTAGACTAATGTGGCCCTGACATAAGATTGTATAGAATAACTCAGCACCTATAAGTAGATCAATATCACCAGGCCTATTAAAGCTGGGGTCTGCTAATGAGCGAGCTTGGTCTTTAGGTATGTTCCAGCCTTCAGTGTGGACAAAGGAGTGAGGTAAGGGCACAGTTACATGGTCCATAACAAAACAGGTAAGATTGGCCTTGAAGTCACCGATTCGTGATGCTATATTTGTTGTGATACACATGTTAGATTGTTGTTTTGTAGTGCCTATTCCTTGAATAGCACATGCATTAGGCTGTAAGCTACACTTAAGTTTCAGGGCTAACCTGGTAGTAATTAGATTTATCTCACTGCCTGAATCCAAGAGTGCCCGTGCCGCGTGCCACTGCCCTGCTGCATCTTGAATCCGGATTAGCGCTGTGGAAAGTAAGACATGCTTGTTATTGTTTTGTACAGAATGGGCTGTATGCACAGCGGGGTCAGTGTGTGTAAAACTGGCTCTATGTGTGTGAATATTGTCAATGGAATGACTGTAGGAAGATGCAGGCTCTGTGGGCGCAGGCATCCTGTTCCAGGGCTGTGTAGATGCAGGCTCTGTGGGCGCAGGCATCCTGTTCCAGGGCTGTGTAGATGTAGGCAATGTGTGCGCAGACATCATGTGTGTTTGTGTAGGTGTAGGCACTGTATGCGCAGACACTGTGTGCAAAGGCTGTGTAGGCGAAGGCATTGCGTGTGCAGACCCCGTGTGCGAGGCCTGAGAAGGTGTAGGCATAGTATGCGCAGACATCATATGTAAAGGTGCTGACTGTGCAGGCATAGAAGGCAGTGCGTTCACATCATTAGTATATTCTAAGTAGGAAGAATGAAATGCATTAGCATGTATAGGCGGGCTTTCCATATGCAGCATAGTGTGATGCCGACCATGGCATGACATACACTTATGCTTGGAACATTTATGATCATGCCTATAAGGCCTTAGACAGTTGTAACACAAGGCATTGCTTCGAACAAAGCTGTTCCGCTGAGACGGGGACAATTGTTCAAACTCAGGACACTTATTTAATACATGCTGTGCATTACACATCATACACAAAACACCACATTCCACAGTTGCATTATGAGATACCTTGGGTTTGGTGTACATCTGTGTCCTGACCTCTGGTGACCTGTCATTAATCAGCTCAAATGCAGTCATCCTTAAATTTAGAAATTCAATTAGTTCAGAAAATGTAGGCAAGTTTGTTTCCTTTCGACTGATCTCCCACGATGCTCTTAATGAATTATCCATCTTTTGAGTGATTAAAAATACTAGCAGTACATCCCAGTTGCTTGTGTTCAGTTCTAATGCATCGAGAGAGTCTAAGCTTTGTTGCAATGTTATTAAAAATTCTTTGATATTGTTCTTAGTTATCAATGCACAGTTAACAATTGCTTTAAGGTGATGATTTACAATAATAACTTTATTTTCGTACCTGTTACACAATATGTTTAATGCTTTCTGATAGTTTTCATCCGTGATGAGAAGGGAGCCCACCAGCCCGGCGGCCTCGCCGTGTAGCACAGACTTCAAATACTGGAGCTTCTGGACGTTAGGCAGCGCGCTGTCTCCAATCGACGACATGAAAATATTCTTGAAGCTGGGCCAATCTTTAATCTTCCCGTCAAATGTCGGCAGGTCCAACTGCGGGAGCTTGACGTTGAGGCGTGTCGGCTTGTCCTTGGGTTCTTCGACGGTGTCGCGTGGCGAGTCTATGATCTTCTGAAAAACTGCACTTGCTGCGTAGACCTTTTCTTCCACGGAGCAGCGTTCCTGTTCGTGTTTTCCGTCTGCTTTTTCGGCATCGTCGTCCATTTCGATTGATGTTTGTAGCTCATCATATTTGTCAAATAGGTTTTGAAGTGCCGCTAGTCTCACCTTTGCGGCTGATATGTCTTTGGCTTCATCAGATTGAGCATAACTCCAGATCCTGGTTATGCGTCCCTTGACGCTATTGCGCTGCAGAATACGCTTTCCTGTCGTGTCGCCCGGCATTGTTCTTGTTTGTACAATAGCGGTTTCGTCGTGTGCCGGCCGGCGTGGTTATTGTATCGGTCGCTGTATTGATGATCCGGCTCGATGTCGACCAATGTTTGGTTCGTACATTAATCAAACGGCGGAATTTTATTTAACTTTATTTTATTTCTAGGTTTGCACGGTTATAGGGTTAATAACAATTAAAATCAGTAAGTTTTAAGGCGAGTCCGTCATGGCTGCGCCATATTGTAAGAGAGAGAGAGAGAGAGCGCTATGTGCGAAAGGGAGTGCAACTTAGGCGTTTTTTAAACGCATACAGAAAGCATTTCGGTGTTTCTTATCAATGTTTGGTAAAAATCGGTTCAGCAGTTTGTTTTTTTTTTCCATTGACATCTTGACATTTTACACTTTGTCCTTTATTATAATTGGAGATAATTTAATTGCACTTGCTTGTTTTTTTAAATTCTGTGACATTTTAGTATAAACAAATAAACATTGACGACATCAATATAAATTCTTCTCACATTTAACTTTACTCTACTGACGGACTGACTTTACCTACCGACGTGCTGTACCTAATTAATTATTCTATAACTTTTGCGTTCGATAACACTACTGTGTATCGTACGGAAGTCAAAATATTGTCGTGTATTTTTGGTTACCTACCTAATTATCTTCAAAAAATTCAAAAATTCAAAAAATATTTTGGCAAATTGGCCGCCAAGGGCTCGTTTACATGTTTTTTTTAAACTACAGCACATTCGGAAAACCATCATTGCCAAGAAGAATGCGCCGCAAGAAACTTGGCAGACAGTCATTTTTCAAAATAAAATACATTAAGCTAACTACTACAATACTTAAATTCTACTTTAATTAAATACATGTATAAGGTCCCCGAGCCTTAAATTATATTATTTATTACGTCTGGCAACCCTTTGGTAAACTCTTATTGTTGACTATTTACCGAATGCCAGTGAGCGTGTTGACGTATTTTCGTTATTGGTTGTGCGCATTCTTCGGAAAAATGTTTGGTTACGGTCATTTTTCGGCAAGTTGGTGCTCTCAAAGAAGGTCAAACAAAGTCGACGCGCATGACAGATGGTCGCTGTTATTCATACTGTAAAAAAACTGTTTGTTGATTATATTTACATCAACATTGTGTGGGTAGAGGCTAGCAATGAGTGGAGTGAACCACAATACTATTTTTGTAGTTGATGCGATGTGTTTGGGCACAGCTATTTAGCATGTTTGCCGTAATCATTAGGAAAACGTAAGAATGAGGTAAACATAACATTACGGTACTGTACCGTCAGTTCACGAAACTACTGCTTGAAGTTATCTATCACTTAGTATGGGTTGCAATAACTTTTACCCCTAATGTGTGTAGGGGTAAAAGCACGCGTCACGGAATGATGAGGATCCGGGTTCGATTCAAGCCAAAGTTTTACTTTTCGGATTTTTTGTGTTCTATTTTTCAGTCTCGTTTAGATTTTTTATCAAGTTACTCTGACAATAACATTTACCGTAACTGACGGTTTTAACATATGCTACTAATATATAAATGCGAAAGTTTGTGACGATATAAGTGAGTGACACAACTGGACGGATTTGGATAAAAATTGGAACTAAGGTAGCTGGAACCCTAGATTAAAATATAGGCTACTTTTATCCCGGAAGATTGCATGTCTTATTTCAAAAACTAGTATTTCATAAGTCTTCTGTGAAATGTACGTTAAAATCGCTGGTTATGGTTAAAGTTTATTGCTAAAGTAACTGGTGCAACTCACACCTATGCGTAAGCTCACATCACGCGATTTCGTGAATGTTGGCAAGGAGGGTAGGGCCAAGCGATTTTTCGGGATAAACAATAATAATGAAAGCGAACTAAACGGCTTCAAGTTTACTTGTCGCAATATAAAGAATGTAATTCAATTTACTCGTGATCAACACTTCTGGATAAGCGCATGGAGACCCACTTATCAAAATTGCCTTTATGCTTACCGGTAAATATGTCAACGTAAAAAACCACAGACAAATTCCTTTTTAGACGTGTCCGAATGATTAATACAAGCACATCCAAGAACGACACGTTCTGAGAACGACGCCTTATCATGCAGGATGTGAGTTACTTAATCTCATTCGAGTTTTTTACCGTGTTTAGTTCAAAGACAATAAACGGACAGGAAAAAATAGTACCGCCTAGTCTATCCGATCAAAAAACTGCAATGGTGTTAAAGTTAATTGCCTTGCAACCTCTATTACTTTAACTTAATTTATTTTTGGGTATACCTTTGCAAGTGTACATAATATTTTGTCATCCCAATATAGTAATCATAGTACTTATAGTGACCATAGACTAAATTACGCTCCAGCACGCTACTACTGTATTATTTCCACCTTCAACAGTTTTGTCATGAGTTTATCTTAAAATGGTAGGAGGTGTATTTCAAAATTAACCGAGATCCTTAATGTCTATGAAATTATCTAAAAGTTGTACTTACTTCAGAACAAAGCCTGCAATCTCAATGTTTTACTCTATTCTTATTCGCTCTATACTAAATTGCTAATCAAGAAGGCAGTGCCATTATAGGATGCCTGCAGGGTATAACTATTAATCAGTGCAGTAATCCTCGCAGTCACAGTAACGGCGCAATACTCATAAATGAACAAATGTATATGTAAACGTCACTTCCTAACAACCCACATAAAGCTTGAAAATTATCTCCACATTAAAATAATAATGTACGAACACATTCAAAGAGCCGGTTATGTAAGTTCGTCCGTGACATTCCTCACTTGAGACTCATCAATTCAGCAACGTAGGTGCATTTGGAACTGTTGTACTGACATCTCATGGTGAGGCAAGGTCGCTGAGCCATTGCACTACTTGGGTATCTCGAGGTGAAGCAAGGTAAAATGGTGCTTACATTTGTCTTAAATTTTGGACGCATTCGTTTCTAAGCGTCCGTAAAACAGAATCCTTATAGAATTACTTTGTTTGTTGTGAAACTGGATCGATTAACTTTAAATTAAGTACATAATTTATTTATTAATTTATTAATATTTTAGGTTTCCATCGGTTCTTTTACTTTTTCTGTGTGTCTACTCTTGCTTAATACTTAAGTCCTGCCAATCGTTCAAAGGTTAACTGGAAGAGATCCCTTTTAGGGATAAGTTCGCCGTTGTGCATGGGTGTTGTCCTGTATTCATCTTTTTCTTGTGTTTTATGTACAATAGAGAGTTATACATACATACATACATAATTATTTAAGTGTACTTACCTATTTCGAATACATTGGAACAAGAGTGGCAGAGTTTAACTCGATCTTAGTAGTGCTCATAGAATAAATACAAGTTTTTAAGTTATCTATCATTACAAGTGAATAATATAAAAATACATACAAGAATAGGAACAAGAATAATGGCAACCAAAAGAGTAGTCATTTGAAAAAGAAAGATCCCGTAGGAGATGCGCGCCAGGAACTTCCACAGCCATAGCGAAAGGAACTAGTTGAGCGGACCACTGTGACATTACATCTTAGAAGCTATTATTTTACAGCTGAATTAGACATAGTTTGTGTTGAATTATTCTACTTGTCAATGGTGCAAAAATTAATTATTAAATAATGTGGGTAAATCGAAGTTAACAAGAACTGTCACTATTCTGTTTGTAAAAAGACGGTAACTACTCTCGCTATATGTAAGAATAGAAATGGACGTGTCATTGCTTCCTAGTACAGAATAAATTAAATAAAAGAAAGTTATTGGTCGTGCAACGTTTATTTTTCATATTAATAGACCCTAACCTCCTATAGTTTGATCAAGAGCAGTATTAGTATTACGGAGACATTGATGTGTGCATGTAATCCACAGACAGTTGCAGTGCACTGGAAGCCGACACGCTACTAATTCAGTTCATGATTAGGTTATGCATACAAAGCTTAACTAACCAAGCAATCAGGGTCTCCGTCAGCTAATTGGGAAGCTATTATTGTAACAACAAAAAATGTTATTGTACCTGCTTCGGGATTCTAATAATTATGTCATACAAAAAAATGTAACGCAAAACATTACGCGTGGGCGTCATTATGTTCGATTAAAGAATAATGACAGCGCCCACGCGAGTTTAATGATCAGTGATTTTGAGGACGGTTATTGAATGCAGCTGCAGGTCAAAGAACTTAAAATAATACGTCCCTTTACAGTAAAATGCTCAATCAAAGTGTCACTCTAACTGACGAAATGAACTGCATGACGCAGAACTTTTTATGTGGGTCCATTTAAGTCTTAATATTATAAAGCTTAAGAGCTTGTTTGAGTTACCTTGGGAACTACTGGTCAGATTTGAATAATTCTTTCAGTGATAGAGAGGTAACTAGAATATTGCATGCCTAGTGTAGGTAGAACATAAGCACATCCTATTCCACTACTCATAAGATCTTTGTTATTCACACTATGTTCTGGCAATAAATAACTTTGACTTTGACTTTGACTTTGACTGAAATCACGCTACGACAATTGTATGTTTATTACTAACTTTTCTGTCGGCGTTGAACATAAGCTACCTTACATACACATACACAAATCACGTATTTATCCCTTACGGTGTAGATAGAGCCTAAAGTAACAGGTACCTAAAGGCCACATTTAGCAAGATTATGGGCATACAGGTGGAAAATGGAATCAAAATAGTGATGGGTTACTAGCCTCATCGCCTATAACATGATTCCTATGATTTTCGCCCATTCCCTCGATGGGCTTTTACCATCTGCGCAGGTAGAGAAGCAACTGGTACATTCTATGTTTTTTCTTTGCTCCCAGACTAGCATGGAAGCTACCCTAAATACCTACTAATTCCACTGATCTATCTGAAAACTGTCTTATTTCTTATTTTCAAAACATACTTTTTATCTATTTAAAAGTTAAATTCGTCGTTTTTTGCTACATCCTTTAGTTTAAGACACTCGCACTCACAATGAGTTGTCGACGTGCAAATTCGGCACCGTTTTTCATTACTGGGAACTAAGCCTTACTTTAACAGCTGTCTGTAACTCAAACTAAGTATTGTGCAATGATCCCGAAGTACCATAAAAGGTTGAAGCATCCTTTAGACAATAGGCAGTAATTATGCAAGTATTTCCAGCTGATCGGTTAGTTTCGGACGTTGCGGGACACGGCTTCCTGCGCGCGCAAAACAAATGCAACATCATTGTTTGGCTGTTTGTATAATTGTCAATAGTAGGAGATCATTGTGCGTTATCACGTACTTTTGTCAGAGTACGTGAAGACAAAGGTGAGATAAAGAGTGTAGTACAGACAGCCATAAAACTGAAAATGAGCTATCGGCTTATACCGAAAGATAGTAGTACTCAAAACTATCTATTACTCAAGACTCTATCGCCAAGGTAATAAGAACAAACCGTATTTTGAGCTTTTCTACTGTCCCTCCAAGCTGGTCTAGGAGCAAAGAATAAACAAGGAATGTACCAGTTGCTTCTGTTCTCGCGCAGACGGTAAAAGCCCATCGAGGGAATGGTTGAAAATCTCAGGAATCATGTAGGCGATATTTTGATTCCCTTTTCCACCTATAAGCCCACAATCATGCTAAACGTGGCCTTTAGGTCTTGTTACCTTAGGCTCTGTCTACCCCGTATGGAAAAAAGACATGATTTATGTATGTATGTGTGTATGTGTATAAAAGGTCATAATTGTTGATACAAACCTGTCCTACACAGGATGTAAATCTAGCTACTGTCTAAAAATTATCGGTGGATTGTACACTTGCGTTCGTCGTTCACTTTTTTCTAGTTAAATTCTAATAACATGTCTCCAACAACTATAAATTTAGTCCTCTACGATCTATCTACGCTTATCCCAAATTATTCATATCTCTACTCTATTATTATGCACGCAACGTAAAATAACAGTTATACGGATGAAGCGCCAAATACAAGCAGTGATTTGGCACCAAGCAGCCGCCCAACGTGAACGTAAGGTGCTATAGAGAGAGAGAGAGAGAGAGAGACATTTATTTACACACATTCGATACACGTAGATATATAATAGGAAGAAATACAATATACTACAGTACCAATATACTATAGTAACGCATAATATGAATAACCCAGTAATGTATGGCCACCTACGGCACCTATACTTATATGGGGATGGAGCTGAAGGTCCCCACACAGCAATGTGTGACGTAGTGTGCATGTGTGCAGGTCATATTGTATAATGGTGCGATTAGACTTACTTGACGCCAATCAAGTAATTAGTTCTTATACTCGTATAAACCCTAGTAGCGGTATGGAATTATGGACTACCTATAAGGCGGAATCAACTTTATTAACAAACAAAAAATAAAATTATAGAAAATAATATTGTTATGTTGTCAAAATCAATAATAATAAATATTAGGGAACAATTCACACAAATTGACCTAGTCCCAAACTAAGCGCTAGTAAGGATTGTGTTATGGGTAGGTACTAGACAACAATATAGACACTCATATAGAGAAATACATACTTAAATAGATAGAAACATTCATGATTCAGGAACAAATATTCGTGCTCATCACACAAATACATGCCCTTACCAGGATTCGAACCTGGGACGCTTACTTCGCAGGCAGGGTCACTACCAACGAAGCCTACCACGTCGTCGATAAGCCGTAAGCTTCTGTTGCTGTTAAATAACTACCCCAATATTAAGATTAGATTACTGGTACATGGCATCTGCAATCTTCTAGTACTGTGGGAGCTCATCGCTGATAGTGCACTTACCATCAGCTGAGCTACTTGTTTGTCTAGCTTGTTGTTGTTTTTAAAAACTAGACCAACACGTCTGAATGAATTCCCGGTTTCTCAAGATAATGACAGCGCCCCCGAGTCTACTTTCGAATGCTCTTGGAAGTCATGTAGCGGTCTAGTGTAATCGCGCCTTTATAGGGGAGCCAATTCTTTAACTATAAGCGGCGCGTGCGTCACTCAGCGCAGTGCCATTCGCATTTCCTTTTATGGTGGACATTGTCGTTCGTAGCCTATGTTTATCCTAATAACTTTAAGGTTTTGAAATTATATTAATACAAATAAGGAAATCATCATCATCATCATCACCTTTGAAACAAGAGAGAGAGAGAGAGAGAGAGAGAGAGAAACATTTATTTACACACATTCGATACACGTTGAAGAGATAACAATTTATGCGATATTTCCCTTTGTGCGTGTGTGTTGTCCTGTATTGATCTATTTCTTGTGTTTTATGTACAATAAAGAGTTACGCACTAGATTTTGGATCTGTATCGCGCGTGACAAGTGAAGTAAGTATATGTAACTAAAAATACAGGAATAATAAAAGAAGAAATAATGAAAGTAGCAAAGCAGATGGATATAATATTTTAACAAGCGAGTCAAGAAATTGGCACCATACTACGCTATCGAGTTATTTTTAGTCGGTGCGTATACAACCTGTTTTCGGATGAAACCCAAAACCCAAGTAAAGACCCAAACACAAAAAAACCAACCGCAAATCCTAATACTGAAATACCGGATTTACTCGTCACTATTATTATTTTAGGAACGTACACAAGCCATCAAGTGGGCGTTTCTATCTTCACTTTGTTTTATATACTTACCTGTGTATGTAAACTCTTTATTATGCAAAATAAATATAAAACAAATACATGCACAATGGCGGATTTATCCCTTTAAGGGATCTCTTTCAGTAAATCTTTGAATGGATGAAAGGAGTATATTAGGGACGGACGAGGAGTTTAAAAATTACAAAAACTGAGAACCACAATACATAACTTTCCCTATAATATATATCAATAGAATATAATACATAAAATAAATAAACAGCACAATACACAAAGGAATAAGGTTTTTAACACTAAATCGGTTAAAATAGCACCAGTATGTTAATTGTTGAAAACTGTCGCTGCACTATATTATAATAATTATGAACAATTCCGTTTATTATCATTTCTGTCTTTAATGAGATGCTGGCATGCCATTCAATATTGAATTATGAAAAAGCAAGTTTATTTTCTGGTTGTAAATAAGCATAACAATATTTTTTTACTATTTTCAAAATTATGGTCGGAAGAATCTATAAGTATTCTAGTTTTCTTTTTATAGGTATATATTTTTAAAGCGGTCCAATAAGTATATATTTTCGTGTTATCCACCTGTTCTATGTCTTTTCCTCGTAGGTTATTTCTGATAATGACATATCAAGGAAAAGTAATTTCTTAGCAAGTAGGACCGAAGTAGAAGGGTTTAACCTAGTTAGACGTGGGTAATAAATTTGATTTACATTATTCTATGTTTTTCTTGTACGCAGGGTCAAAACATGAGATAGGTAGTATAATTTATCACCTACTTCTAAGACTTCCCGGGACAAAAGACTCATACTTATTAAAATTTTTAATTCAACAACAATGTTTACATCTTAAGTAAGTCTTAGGAACATTCGTCGCGGTAACTTCGAACAATATGGTCGTAACTTAGTTATGTCATAAACCTTTTCTTCGATGAAGAAAAACTATATTTGTACACTTGCGTCATTTAAAATGCCACATGTCTTAACTTTGTAAACATCGTGGGTGTTAACGTGTAAGCGTTACTTTGCTGTCATAGTGAAAAAAACATAAATGCAAAAACTTAAATTACGCACTTTAAGAGTTTTTGCAGCTTGATTACACTTAATATGCCTGTAATCACAGATTTGATTTAACTCATGATAGTTAAGTATACTTAGGTATACCTACTCGTACCATTATTGTACGACTTTTTTGCTTTTTAAAATATCTTACGCTATTGCCTTGAGCAGGTTGTCAGCGTAAACACCAAAATTAACATATTTTTAAGTGTCTATAATTTTGCTGAAATGCGTAAATTCTCGGGAATTTTTGTGTCGATTATTATTATCACATAACAACTGTATAAAATAAATAAACTCACCTTCTCGAGATAAATAAATACGCCGAAAAAGGCTACAAAATTCTTCAAATACAGTCAATTCTCGTGAAGTTGCAGAACACTCCTGAATTTCCGTCACTCACTGAAATACACACAGGACAAAAACAAACCACTAACACTACACTAACACTGATAAAGGACTTCGTAAAGGACTTTTCATTCAGAAAAGTTCGTAAAGTAATTCGTATCGAAGGGCCGAATCGATCGAGCGGTCGAGTGAGACGGAGAGACTCGTATGACACCGGCGCGCGGAAAGCAACCGCCGCGCAAGAGTGGGGCGAGGATCGCGGAACGCGGGCGCAGCCTTAACCGTCAAACTTTGCGGCTGAATTTCAGACCAAGGATGCGCTTGAATGAAACCAATTACGCGGACGCAGACGGCCACATTTTTTATTGTATCACGTTTATGTTACATGGATGAAGGAATCTGAAGTGTTGTTTAGGTGTAACAACTTTTCTTGCAAAACGATTATCGCGTTCTAAGAGTGAAATGTCAAATTAATTCTTAATTTAGTCACCTAAATAAGTAGACGGAACCATTTATGTAACAATCTGTCTATAGAATCACAATCTTTTGAGTCATTCAGTCAGAGATCGAAGAACGTGATGTAACTAAAAAATCTTACATAAATTAAATAAAAAAGTTTATAAGCCTTCTCATTTTCTTAATAACACCCTGTCAGGTAATTAATTGCACACTTCTTAGGATTGCAGGATAAAACACTTTATACTTAATTAATTCTAAACAAGTCCTCGATCATTCCAAGTGTTTCTAAGATATCGGACGGACAGTTCGTTTCTTGAAACCGTTTGTGTTTTGTTTTATTGGTCATCTGCCTTTGACCTCAGGTTTTATTTGAGAAATAATTCTTATCTATCAGTTTAATAGCATTAGGATCACGTCAGGATGGAGCGACGTGTTTTACGATGTTGCTTCGTGACTTGAATTTATGGGGTCGTGTCTCCGGTTTTCGGGTGTCTTGTTTACCTATGTACAATCGTTCGATAATTTATTCCAAAGATTATTCTACTCGATAGAGTGTTCTGCGACTTAATATCATAGGTTTCTTGAAGGATACTCTGTTGAGTTTCCAACAGATAGATAAAGTTAAAATTCAAATTCAAATTTATTTATTTTTCAAAACATGGGCAAATAGGTACACATATAGATACAGAGTTCTTATGTGTATAATGGAGCATTGCAGCATGCAAATAGCCAATAACAAAATAGGAAATTCGCTCTTTTCATCATCATCATCATCAGTCTATTTCACGTCCCACTGCTGGGCATAGGCCTCCTCTCAGAACTCGCTCTTTTACCTTGTACCTATTATTTTTTCTGTCGAATTAATTTTACATTTTTAATATTCTTACCAACTTCCTTCCACAGACTCATGTCGTTATAAAAGACCTAAAAAAAGGCATAGTTGACTAAGTGCTTGAACAAAAAAAAATTACCTTGCTACTCCGCTACTCACGTGCAAGAAAACCAAGCCTGTGTGAAATATACATGTTTTTCATGCAACCCTCCCTCCAGTAATGCCACATAAAACACATATAAATCCCACAAACTTAATTATCCCTTACACCACACAAACACTGTCGCGTTTCGATCCCTCCACGGGATCAGTATCAAAGTTTAATAAGCACAACTGTTACACACGCAAACCAACGTCCTACTCACGACGACGAGTTTTCCGTTTTTTTCTGACAGTTCATTAAAAAAAAGAATAAGGCTCATAGCGGAAACTTTTAGCCCTTTGCGTATTTTAATTCACTACACATCGTTAGGTACATAGATAGTTCCTTGAGTAGTCTATGCATATTAATCTAATTTAATTATTTATGGCGACTAGCTGCCCGACTACTTACCATATAAAAGGAGTACTAGCTCTACATACACGGTGAAATATATAAAACCGAACGTAGCGAGATCTCGACTGTGTTCTTACACGTAGGTATGGGCTTTGTCATAGTTAATGACTGTCGAATGATACATCAGAACAGAGTATTATTGAATGACACGGAAATGTTCTGCCCGTAATGAAAAAGTACCTGACTCACTGACATGTTACGATAGAGCGGTGATGTCTTTGTAAAGTCTAGATCACAATTAACGTTGTAGTATAGCTATATGTAGGCTTATTTGTAGACCGTGGGTTGCACAAAGATTGCTTCGTCAAGAAGTACTTTGTGTAGTTTGTCTTCTCAATCTGTCTTATGAAATATATCCTACTATATTATAGATAACTCCTTTACCATTGCCCTATTGTAAGTTTTAGACACAAAAAACGTCTCTAACCAGTTTGCGTTAACGTCTCAATTACTGTGGACTAAATTTGTCCTGCTGATTTAATTAGCGGCGCCTATAGCGGAACGAAACGGTTACAAACGTTCTCATAGTATTTGACATTTTAACGTTATACTAAGCATACACGGACATATCGGTGACAAACTTTTATCGCAGTATTTGACAGTAAAGCGTAAGAGTTTGAGATGGATGTTGCGTAGAAAAACTTAGCCTAAAGACTGCTTCAGTCGCGATCCCTTTCAGTAAGTTAATTGTAATGGTAGATCAACAAAAACAAACTTTCATGAACAACTGATTTAATTCAAAAACACCCATAACTTATCGAGAGCAACTGCATAATAAATTAAGTAACTGGTTTTATAAAATATAATTATCTTGTATTTACTTATTCCTTATTCAATCATCGCCTTCTAAAGAAGGATAGTTGTAATATTCAGAAAATCTTGCTCTGCATACGAGTATACCTCTGATCAAAAATGATACAAACTAACAAAGTTATTTATTAATTACTAACCAGTATTAGATCAGGACTGAACTACCTTCAACTAAAATAAGCAGGATGGCAGGTGTTATTCGAAAAGGTAGGTCGGTATGTTAGGTATTAGAGTCGACGAACGGGCAAACAGTCCATGATTCTAATGATGATCTCTAAACATGGACACATACACCTGGAACTGCTGTTGCATGACCGGTTTACCAAAAAACGTTTACACGACTGTCCGTGATAATAAATATTTAGAGGAATAGACTACAATACAAATAGGGACTTTGAGCTAATACGAATACAGGCTTCTGTCTGTTGCATGTACATTTACGAGAAACAGTTGCAATAAAAAGATGGCACGTTCACATCTATACACCGACCGCTTAAATGGGTCCTCGCCCGCGCGGTGCAGGGGCGCGGGGTGGGACACAAAGGGGGCCAAGAGAGGTACGGCTGGCAGGCGCACTACCCGCCCGCACCTCTCTCGGCCCCCTTTGTCGTCCCACCCGCGCCAATGTACCGCGCGGGCGAGGGCTCATTTAAGCGGTCGGTCTATTCTATAGGTACCCTCGAATATTCTTTTTAATGTCACTAACATAACAAAAGCACTTCAAGTTACTAATAACAAAATTATAAGAGCAAAAAGAGTAAGGAAAAGGGAGTCAGTATTTAAAAGTTTTTTTAAAATATAATAAACTAAATATGTAGCTAATTTAATGGAACCCTACCTCCAATAGGTCCAGTGGGAGGACCGGCTGCTGTACAGATCTTATTTATCACTCCAGCCCTAGATGCATGCCAATGAAGCGTGGGTGCGTTTTGCATAAACATCACCGCGGATGGCATAACACCAGAGATACAAAGTGTCAACAAAATCGATACAATGAAAAATATATCGGCCTACACGAGCTTGTTAAGCATGCTTAACGATGAATTTAAATTCTTGTTTGCTTATTTGTCTGTATAAACGTCACATTAACTTGTGGATTTCAATTCGGTACTACTCGTACCAACAATCTCACTTTCGATTTAAAGGTCGATACCTCGTCACTTTTACTTTACTTAGTCTAATGGTCGTTTGGTTTTTATTTATCAGTAAAACTACTACTAACTTAGAATAAAATTAAGAATAACAAACTTATATCTTTAGTTGGGTAGTAAATTATATAAACTTTCAAAAAGGGCAAACACGAATTTTAGGCACTTAACGCTCATTTTTAGATCTTTGAACTAGTTTTACGATACAAAGTAACAGGCAGGCGACGCTAACTTTAAAAATGGAACGTGTTTATTTTTTGTTCCTTTTAAAAATCTGCGAATGGCGGACTCGTTTGCATAACGACAGATAAGCTCGAGAAAACATCTGTAGCTCATTTAACTGGCTTGTATATAGAAACTTATCTGAATAGCCGCACAAATAAGTAATAGCTTGAGTGAAGCTAGAGTCCTTCTGTAATAGCAGAGTTCCGATGGTACTTAATAAATATAAACATAAAAGTTTACCTCCAATGTAACTTTTGTAATCACAACTAAACAAGCTCTAATTGTCCCAATAAGAAATTACAATAAACGTTTGATTTCAGCCGACTGGACGTATCCAATGCTTTGTTTGTTCCAATCCACCATTAAGTACGGATTAAGCAACAATGTAGGATAGATTTATCTGGCGATTACCGACTTGTTCCTACCGCGCTTGTAATCAACAGGTACACTGATTACCACATAGCGAAGCATTCGAATGGGCTTTTCCCAACTCTAACTAAATACACACACACACACACATACATAAATGACGTCTTTCTCCCTTACGGGGTAGACAGAGCCTAAGGTGACAAGATCGAAAGGCCACGCTTAGCATGATTGTGGGCGTATAGGTGGAAAGGGGAATCAAAATAGTGGTGGGTAGCTAGCCGCATCGCCTATATATGATTCCTATTTCCTATGCCCATTCCCTCTGTAACTGTAACTAACTATTCAAAAATGTTAACCAGTTCCGTCTGTTTAGTCATATATTACGTCGTAGGTGAGCGTTGATAATAAATTAAAGTAAACCATTCATATATGACTACTGTCAAGAGGGCGCATTATCCTGATTTATACGGCAATTCAGGGTAAGAAATTAGTTCAAATGAAATTCCGTAACGTGGCGCATGGTCGTATATGAACTTTACATGAAGACATTTTTTTGTAACACATCGATGTCTGATACGTATGGTGCTGCAGTGGCAAGTTAATTGGTTTTAATAAACAATAAAGTGTTGCTTATACATAGGTAAACAGAATTCCAGGTGGAGTTATAAGACATAATACCAGAATACGGAGCTTTCGTTCGTACCATGACAATCACGGCACAACGGGGAAAATTACGGGCACAAGAGGCATTTCATCTTAGTCCTCTAGGTTGGCAACGCATCTGCAATCCCTCCAGGGTTGCGGGTGTCTATGGGCAGTGGTGATCACTTACCATCAGGTGACCCACTTGCTCGTTTGCCTTCCTATTTATATAAAAAAAAAAAAAAAAACAGACACGTAAATAAATATCTGCTATCGTTTATTACGATTAAGAAGTTCTCAGTGTAAGTAGTAATTTAAATTATTATTAAAAATATTATGTTAGACTAGATTTTGCCCACGACTCCGTCTGCGCACAATTCGCTCATCGCCATCCCGCGGGAACTATACTATGTCCTTCCCGGAACTGAAACTATCTTTATACCTAATTCCAACTTAATCGATTTAGCGGTTTTAGCGCGAAAATACAGACATATAGACACACTTTTGCCTAATATTGGTAAAGATTAACAGTAGAATGTGTACCGACCTATTCATTTATAGATGCGTCAACGATACGAAGCCTGCGGGCAGCGGCGTTCTCTCGCGCACCTGTGTCAAACCACTTTGTAACGATAATGTAATCTTACATTGTTTTCATTTAGACCCACTCGTAAATATCGTTTCATTAGACATACTACATAAATAGTAATTAGTGCAACAAGATGCTGGCACTTTTTCTTTTCTTCCACATCGGTTGAAGACACGTTCGAGATCATTAATTTCGGTGCCGTCTCTTTTAGTCCCATAATTTTTATTGGTCATACTAATGGTTTTTAATGAAACGTGAAATCGTGCTCAGGAATTATGGAAAAGCCATATGAATGTAGTCGGTTAGGTTAGGTTAGTCGCTTAATACATATTAACATATACATACATACATAAATCACGTCTTTATCCCTTACGGAGAGCCTAAGGTAACAAGACCTATATAAAGACCACGTTCAGCCCATGTCTTCCATGCTGGTCTGGGAGCAAAGAAAAAACATAGAATGTACCAGTTGCTTCTCTTCCCGTGCAGATGGTAAAAGCCCATCGAGGGATTGGGCGAAAATCTTAGGAATCATGTTATATAGGCGATGTGGCTAGCAACCCATCACTGTTTTGACTCCCCTTTCCACTCCACACTCCACAATCATGCTGAACGTGGTCTTTAGTCGCTTAATGACTAGCGAAAATTATGTCAAACTATTATAATCGGAATTGAAATTTTATGGGACTAAATATAGACTCTTTGGTGCAATTTTCGGTGATATTTCAGTTTCTAGCTTTCCAATTTAAGAAGTAACACACTTACCTGCGTTCCGCAGATTTCTACGTGTATTCATTTAGATCCTCTCTCCTTACAGCGGGAAGTAGATGCACTGTATATACCTTAGAGGCTCAACAACGGGGAGTCTCGAGTGCTGTTTAACTTAATATCAGTCACTGACTTCCACTATCGCACTTCACGCTGTAAGTACGAGTTTCATGGTGACCATTTCGATGAATGAAAAAAATACAAAAGGTAAATTAAAAACTAAACTAAAACCAATCTTAAAATAAAATAATTAAAAAAGGAGGGGCCCCCGTGGCATAGTGCCACAGACGCTGGCAGCAATCCCCCATAGAACAGCGATACTAATACGCTGTCCAAGGAAGGTGCCAGCTCTGCGGTCACCCGTAGCGTCTATTAGCCTCTTCGAAACATCTTTAAAGAGGCTAATAGCCCTAGGACCCCACGGACCAAGGGTCTCAACACCGAAAGGGACAAAGTTATATTATTATTTTGATGAATGTCGCTCTTCAACTGTTCGATTTCTTCAAAATTTCCTGCCATGTATTGTGAAATTGTGGAATCGTGTTCATGGTAGCGGTATACCAAATAAGCTACGACAATCTTCAAGAAAACAATTTATTGTTCCCTCTAAGAGTACCAATTGTCTAGCGACTCACTTGGGGTTGCTGATGCACTCGGATGGCGTCTGGTCATCCTTTACCTATTCTTAAAAAACACTTGGAAGGTTATGTTCCTACAAACTTAATTTACTCGCCAAAAATTCAACATAAATTATATCAACCTTGCAATCCTTTTTGCCAGCTCTAAATAACGAAGGCCAATTAACTTTATTAGGGCATGTTTGGCAACAGTTACACTTGCCTCCATCTTCTAATGGTATTAGGCTAATGTGTGCGTAAAACAAGTTCTCACTATAAATATTTATAACGATCATATAAAGTCGGCTCTTGAAAGGGAGTTCGTTTTGAATCGAACTCTTTGTTTGTTGTATTTTTCGTACTTATACTAAGGATCAAACCTGTATATTAAAAACTACCTGACTATCTGATTGACCCATAACTACACAGCCTAAATCTAGGAAGGCTAGAAATCTAGATACGCACTGAGGTCTAAAATGATCGCTTCGTTTAAACCAAGACTTAATTCACTAACTGTAAATACTTATAGGTAATACGTAATTCTTGAGGATCATAGAGGTGAAATTTGCTGCGGGACAGGGCATAAGATAACTAGGAATGCATTCTCTTTAAAGTGACTCTATCACTGTAACTTTTACTTAAATCAATTCTCATGTTAAAAAATAACTATTTATCTACTTTGGATATTTTTATACCGAAAAAGTGCATAGTAAATTGCCACAGTGCATAGTGCATAGTTTTCCATCTATACGCCCACAATCTTGCTAAACGTGGCCTGGAGGTACCTGTTACCTTAGGCTCTGTCTACCCCGCAAGGGATGAAGACGTGATTTGTGTGTGTGTGTGTAAATTGCCGATAGCTAGTTATTTTATATCAGATACAAAATAAATTTATTTTGTAGTTGGTACCCATGATATTCAATATTTTGTCTGTTTTCTACCACTACCAAAATTAAATCATTGCATAATTTAAATACGAACATTAGCACCAAACGGTGTTTGTAAATCATATAATCAATGAAGATTAATATAAATGTTACAACCAATCGTGCGTGTGATGACTGTAATCGGCATGCGTTTTAACTAAACGCAATTTCATGATTAGCTTACATCGGTTATTTAATGTGATGTTATATAAAAGTTTATTAAGTCATCGCTAACTAGTTATTACTCTTGTATGTAATGGAAGTGAAGAGCGTAATGTTATCAAAAGCTTGAAACTTATTTGATAACTGTTGGTAACGATAATAGGTACTTATTACTATGATTAATCTCGTATCTGGACACAGCAACTACGCAGTACCTACTATTTGTGTTATTGTGTACTTTTGTAAACAAATTAATAATGCACCTGTCAGTATCAGTTTAGTATAATACTCGCGAGCCCTTTCTTTTTTGGATATGGCCAGAAATTCATGTCTTTATGATCACAATGCCTAAAACGTAAAATGACTTTATGGGATAATACCTAAAGCATAATAGGGCTAAAAGAAAGAAATAGGCATTTGCTTTATAGTTGTTTTGCAAATGAGACATTATGCTTCTTAGTGTTATTGCGTTTTAGGTATAAAACCTTCAAAGTAATTTTGCTTTTCAGGCATTGTGTCACAATTCCTGCGTGTGTCACAATTCCTTTATGATCACAATGAATGTGATCTTAAGAAATTAGATTAATCTGTAAATCCTTTGACTACGTACACATTAAGTAGGTAACTGTAAATGCCTGAGAATTATACTACTAACTCATACTTAAAATATAGCGAAAACGAGGATAGGAAATACGGATAAATAATTACATAAAAACAAGACAAGTGCCATGTCTAAAGGTGAAAGAACTCACACTGCAGTGAAGAACGATTTGGACGGAAAGGAATTGAAAAGTCTTATTCTCGATGATTTGCCTTACTCCATATCCAAATCGTCCAAACTGATTCCTGTTCACTTTTAAAGACAATTTTGATACTGGAATGCAATGTTACAGGCATTGACAGTAAATAAGCGCCTACAGGCACCTACAGCCGATAGCCGAACTGGCTTTAATAACCGACCTACTTCTGGTCGCCCACTGCGTTAAATATGACTTTGACAGGGTTGCTACATCAAATCGAATTTCTAAATGTCTGTGAAAATTAGAACACAGAAAAACCCGAAAAGTAAAGCTATGACCGGGATTCGAACCCGGATCCTCGTCATTCCGTGACGCGTGCTATACCCCTACACCACCCATAGCAGGTGGGTAGTCTCCGAATTTTTCTACCCGTTACCAACCGTCACGTGACCTTTGTTACTATGCGAATTTTTTAAAAATGTTAAATTACCATTTAAGTCAAACATAGTGTGAATAAGAACCACGCCACTGTAATATTTAGAATTTTATTGGAATGATTTTTTATTCTTATTTTTGCAAACACCCTGTCTTATATCCAAATTTTTTTTTTGCGACATTGATAAAGTTAGCCAATTTTTTTCTGACCCTGAAATTAAATTTAAGAATAATTTCATGCCTAGACGACAAACAAAGACAAAGTGACGAACGGTGATCTCATTACCGCCCACTCTATTAACAATACGCTTCAAAATTATAACAGAGATATTGTTACACGACATTTGCCATTGAAATATTATTATGGTTCCGAAACTTTAATAATGGGAGACTGGCAGCTCTCAAGTTAGAGGTACGCCTCCGAACAAGTCACAAGTGACCCGAACTGTAGAAATATTTGTGATCTAAGAACTAGCGATAGCGTTTTTATATTTTTTACCTTGTCGAATAGAGGTAGTCACCTAGCAACTAACCTTACAACCTAACTTCCTATTAATTCCTTACTTGATTAATTTACACTCCCCAAACCATTATCTATTCTTCTCTCTTACCTACTTTACAGTGATGACCGGACAAGAATATCAAATACCTAGAATACATACATACACATACATACATAAATCACGTCTTTATACCTTATAAGGTAGACAGAGCCTAAGGCAACAAGACCTAAACTCGTCGCAAAATAATAGGCCCGTTTTGACAGTTCACGCCTATGAAGTTCTCTATTTTTTACCGATCGAAATGTTCTGAAGGTAATTACATTTTTCATTGATGGGTACCGCCCACTCGGCTAAGTGCTGTGCATAACGATTTTTTCATATTGTCCACAGACTAATAATAATCGGTTAAAGAAAAAAACAAATCGATCAAGATATTTTTTTAAGGCTGAATCGCACTTGGCCGGTTTTATTTATTTAAATACTAGTGTTCATCAATCAATTAATTACTGAATTTCACTGAATTTCACCAGCTGTGTAGTGATCTTTACTGAAAATTATGAGCTTGTAACATTGTATCATTTCAAAATCTACAACATCAGTGTAAGTTAAATTTTCTAAACAGAACTTTAATCCAATGCACTTTACAATATATATTCAAATCGATCAAGTACTCATCCAAACTGGAATCGATTTATCGTGAGTATCGAGTACCGAGTCGTATGGTTACATCACTAGTTACGTCGCGAAGACAAATGTCAAAACGGGCCTTTTATTTTGCGACGACTTTAGACAACGTTCAGCATGATTGTGGACCTAGAAGATACAACAAATCATCCAAAAACTTCCCATACGTTCTAATCTAACGGCTGTACTAACGAAACGAGTTGTGTAAGACGTAGATTAGGTATTAATCTACCTAATAATTATTTTTATCGTGCGTCGATTCGCTACGTCATAAACACAGTTCTTCACATCCAAAAGTCCTCTCCTTTAGCATAGTGTCTGCCATATGAGATTTTATTTCGAGTCATAAGTCGGAGCCAGTACAAGAAACGTCGGTACCTTAGTTGAGGACACCAGCAAATACAGAATAGGAAATATCCCAGTTTGTACGTAACTTACGTTTGTACGTCCTGGGAATGGGTAAAAATCATAGGAATCATGTTATAGGCGATGCGGCAAGCAACCCATTACTATTTTGATTCAATTTTTTTGCTATCTATACGCCCACAATCTTGCTAATCGTGGCCTAGGTCTTAGCTTAGGCTCTGTCTACCCCGTAAGGGATAAAGACGTGATTTGTGTACGTGTATGTGTATGTATGTACGTAACTTTGTGTGTAGTAAGGACCACTGGACGTCGCCATGCTGAAATGATAGCCAAGACTGTCGCCGGCGTCATTTGTCTTAAAAAACGATATCGCTTATGCTTTAATCCACACCCCCAGCACGTTAAAGGTCAATGGCGCGTGTCGTGCCACCAAAATGCTACTTTCTGCGTAGGCGCAGCGGCGGCGTGGGCCCGCGAATTTGGCTAAAGGCTGAAACGAAACTACCGACTTGCTAAACACCGTGACTCATTTATTAAGCTAGTATCGGCTATATTGGATGGAAACATTAGAATTATTAGCGGATTCGGTGATTGTACACCGAACAGAAGTGTTTAAACGTCTCCATTGACGGAGCTGCCATTTGTTAACTAGCTTTTACCCATGACTTTGTCCACGCATAATTAATATTAATGGTGAAGCTCTTGCTCGCGACTTCAGATAGGAATTTTGAAAAATCCTTAAATTACTTTTTAGCTGTAATGGTTCCGATATGCACGCCAAATTTCAAAACTCTAGTACCTAATTATAATTACGTAACTTGCTTACGGATGGAAATGTTAAAAAATCCCTTTTAATGCACCTGTATGACACTCAAGGATTATGTCTGCCAAATTTCAAGTCTGTAGTGGTTTAGTGGTGAAACTTCCGTTCTGGTCTGGGAGCAAAAATGAGATTAGTTTAATGCTGTTACGTGCCGCCAGCGGCGCTGCCAATTTTTCCACAGAATTTATACGTTAGGCTTTCGCTACTTGGCCGGGAGGAAACATCATCCCGGGGACTTGCCTAAGTATTTAAATAAACTTAACTTCTTAAAAGAAGACTTCACACTCTTGTAGTTTCGAACATTTATTACATTGATTTACATCAGAAAAGTAAGAGGGTAGGTATCATTGCCATCTGTTTTGAAGCGTACTCTATTCTAATAATCTCCATTTTAACTCATCATAACTTATCATGGAAAATACAATTGACTTGATAATTAATTATGTACTAAATGAAATACGCTCCATAACTTTAACAATATCCAAAGATGGTAAAGTGAAGCAGACACGTCCTTTCAAGGTACGACCTCCGGAATCTGATGTTATAAACATTATCAAGATGAATATGACAAGAATATTCTGCTGCAAACCTTGGGTGTGCCTTATTCATACAAAACGCGAAACCCAGTAAGTATTTTATTGAAATCTTAATAACTCATCTTGAGACTCATGCTCATGGGAATACGTGTACGTTTCTCGGTGACTTCCGTAGACAGGGAACTGTATAGGTAACTACCTATACTTAAATTTTGTAGGTACTGATGATGGCTCTGAATTCTTGGGCCTGTTTACCAGTTTGAACACAGTAAAACCTATATTTTTTCGTTTAGCAGTCTCATTGCAAACATGACACTACATTCGTATTCGTCGACAAAAAAATATCCACTTTTGTTTGACGAAAACTGTGCACGATGAAGTCGTTTAAAAATTAAAATGGACATTTACTTGACTAGCCCATGTTGTCGAAAAAAAGGTGATACAGACCTCGCAAGATTATGATCAACTCTTGCCTACAATATCGTTAAAACACATTATATGAAGTCGCAATGTATCTTTCTAGCAGTGATAATAGAAACTGAATCAATAAATGAAGAAAACATTAGTAAACAGTACAGATTGCAATTTTAGCGGTTCATGGTGCAACATGTATCTTAAGTCTTCTATTCAGTGAAGGTTACGTTTACGAATATACGTCCTTTAGTTAGCCCATCGTCAAAGGCCGCGTTAGGTCACTTCGATAGTCATTTTCTAGCACCAATAAAGCCAATGCCAGACGAAACAACGTGTACAATAGCTTCATTTGTTTACATCATCTGATCAAGTATAACGTGAACTTGGTCTTAAGGTCATGTCACAACGTATGCTCTACTGCGGTCCAGTGTATGTACTTGATACTTGCACGCCTTGTCTGTTGGTAAGGTAAACAGTAGGATTGCATAATAATATATGAAGCGTAGGTACGATACGTACTGTATTATCTGTAATGAGTTTTGGACAAGGGAAATTAGAAACACCAAGCAAAAACACAAACTGAACTACTTCTTCCTTTACTCATCTTCAAACAACTGACAAATAAAAGGAAAAAGTCATACGCAATAAATAAAAATGTAAAGAGTTCGCAACAAAATATAACATAGATTGTGGAAAAGAATCAGGAGATGCGGTTATTTGTGGCGTAACAAAGTTTATGACTAAAAGGTGACTAAGAAAAATACAGACTTTGAATTCACGGTATTGTCGAGATCAATCTCTATTTTAAGTTACAAGAAAAATCAAAAGTATTCTAAGGAATCTCGTAATCGAGATAGATTTCAATGACAATGGGAATTCTTTTTAAATTTTCTGCTGTTGTCTACTGGTCAATTTGATCAGTGTAAGCCAACGTAGCCGTAATTCTTGCACTCTCAATTACTTACTGTACTATACATGACATGTAAATAACGACATGATGTCACATTGCATAATTAATGTCGTGAGATCATTAGGCGTCCTCGGTGTCGCCTAAGGTATTGTTAGCGGCTCCCACACTGTCAAGTTTACGGTCGAAAGTTATGCTCAGTTCACATAGGTTTTTTTGTTTGGAATTGATCCGTGATTTATAGTATTAATTAATTACGTTATTGGCTCATTTATCGACAAAAAGATCCTAAAAATGTTTAGATGTTGAGTTCGAGAATCGCAACCCGACTGATGTTTATCTCGCCAAAGAAACTGTATTTAACAGCCTTGCATTTTCATACAATTTCTTAATTTATGAACTACCATCAGGAAGGGTATTTCGGCATGTGCACCCTAGGTAACAACTGTTAACTAAATAATTGCAAAATTGTCTTTCTGACGAGTTCCCTATTAAAAAAAGTTTGAATTTTGATGAGAATGACAGCTGTCCAATGTAGCTCTAAGTTTATGGGCAAAAGAAATCCGTTATTTGAAAGTCGCTATTTTAATTGCGTGGTGGCGCTTTAGCGAGCCCACATGTAACAAATGGCGTACCTGTAGAAGTGGGTAATGACCTCTCTTATCTTCCGGGCCATTTGTCGTTTGCGCAAACGCATCAGATACTGTCACATGACGAATACGTTGGGTTAAGCTTCTTTTAATGCCCGACAGGCTACTAAGGTCAATGAATGAAATGAATGGGAAAACCAATCAAAAAGTTGTACTGAGAAATATGTATAGGAAGAAAGACCAAAATTACATAGGTATTGCTACAGGTCTAGACTGAGTTTGTAGATATCTACGGTAGTCCACCTCGAACCACATGGAGACGGACGATGGAAAGAGATCTCCTCGGTCGGTTGCTGCTGGCAAGACCTTGATACCAGTCCAAAGGACCGCGACGCGTGGAAGTCCCTACTTCGAGCCCTTTGTCCCTGCTGAGGATTCCATCATCATCATAAGAAAGAAAGAAAGAAAGAAAGAAAGAAGAAATTTATTCCTTTTTGCAAGACACACAAATATAAGATAATATACACAATTTTATAGAAAATAAATAAGGTAAAACAAAAAAAAACATACGACATAAAAAATAGATCATCAGCGTTGTGTGTCCTCGCAAAAGTGAAACGGTCGCTGGCTCAGCATTACGCTGAGGTGTTAGACACCTGCAGCACTGATTTTCAGCCAGAACCGTCTATGACTCACGAAACGATACACAGATAAAAAATACTACATAATCTATAAACTTTCACGTAAACAATGCAATACATAGATAGAACCCGACTTACGTGTAACTAAAGAAATACATAAATTAATTAAATGGTTAACAATAAACAAAAAAAAATAAAAAAGGAGGGAAAACTAAATTGTTCAAAAACAACAGGTTGGCATATCAAAACACAAAGTGCTGGAGGACTATTGTAAGGATTTTTGGAGCGTCAATAAGTGATCCTTCAGCTTGCGCTTGAAGGTGTAACATCATCATTATCATCACCCTACGGCAGTCTCTGCGGGAAAAAAATCAAAGTTTAAATGATTACCTACCCCACGTAGCTTTAGTCACGTCGGCCTTCCATTCATCATACCCCGCAGCATCAAAGCACGTTGACAGCAGATGCGAGATAAGCTTGCTGCCAAGTGGATCCTTGGGCTTGATAGTGCGGCACGGTCGTGATTGTGCGACGGATCGCGCAAAAGTAGTCACAGGTAGTCAGTGGGAATAAATTCACCACCAAGCAAGAGGTACGTACACACAGCAAAATAATGCGGTTAGCACAGCCACGCACACGTCTATGCGTGTTGAGTATCGACATGAACGTTAAGTAGAATCTATGACATGTGAATGTGTGAGTGAGTTCGATCATAAAATCTACCCCCTAAGTACAGATTTTTTAGCAACAAGATGAATGAGCAATGTCACTGTAAATTACCTGTTTATTGAATAAACAACAACTAACTATAAAATAACAATGAAGAAAGTTACAACTATTTAAGTTAGTTTATAATAAATTAAGTAAAAAATAATTACAAATTAAATGAAAATAATCCCCGCCGGTATCGTGTCACACTCAAAGGCTGAAAATGCAATATCTCCGGTTTCAGTTACTTCTACAAAAATAATGTAAAAGTATTTTTTTTTATTTAGACTGTCCTAAAAATATTTTACCTAATCTTACATTGGATATTGTCATCCCCAGTGTAAGCGAGAGAACCGAATCGAAGCTTGCTTCGACCTTGAATCTTCAAATTTATGCAATCCCACGCATTGAACTATTATTACTAGCGAAGAGTAGTTACCATCTCACTGATGCGACGATGTTATATTATTATTTCTCAACAAGTCTGAGATTCCAATTCCAAAGCAATATTCCTCACAACCAGCACGGCCATCGAAATAACATCCAAAAATGTCATTTTATTATTACTATTTTATATTCCGTTTTCATCGGATACGAACCCGGTTCACTAAAGCAGAAGTCAAATCTTCGACCTGTCTTTGACCGCTAGGCCACCGAGGTATGCAAGTTACATGGTGAATGTATGAATTATGTTCAATCTGCGACTACTGTATTGCAATTTGTGTAAATAGCTGTTTTATGAGCTTTGAAATAAGGTTGAAATTATAATTTATTTTTGTCCGTAACTATTTAATTTTATGGTGGTTGCAGTCTATTGTATGTTTAATTTTACTCTTATATAATATGTTAAAAACGCAAACGCATTGTGTTTTCTTTTAATATAATTATTAATAGGTATGACTCTTTTTACTGGAGTTTAAAAGTTGCTAGCTATTTTGGTCGTTATCGTCTTAAACAATATAAAGTGTTTTCTACCCTCAAATTTCTAATAATATGATTTTTAGAACAAACAACTGTCACCGCTGGCAGCCATTATTAGCTGCGGGATGAACCGTGTGTTATACTTACGAACTGTTTAATTTTGCCTTTCGAATACCTTGTGAATTGCAAAAGTTGAAAAGAGCAAAACAATATAACTATTTATATAAGGAATCGCTAGGCGTTTTTTGATATGGGTAAGTAGACAAACGGTGTTAAAAACAATGACTTATTATTTTATCGGTAATGTTTTAAACAACTTTCTTTGACGAAAAATGTTTTTATTTAAACTTCATTTATTTTGCAGCGGAAGACTGTGCCATTATGGATTCACCCTTACGCAGACTTCGGACACGATAAAAATATTCGTTCTGGGCCTAAACCTGAAGCCTCATCTCCTGCCATTTGATTTGGACATTATGTAGTTGCCGCACCCGCTAGTGACCCATTTCACAGCAACAAGACACAATGCTACGTTGCAACCTGTGCGAAACCATCTGCATGCTGCAGGATTGCATTGCCGTAGACCAGCAAAAAACATGCTTTAACGGACCAGCATAGAAGAAACCTTTGCTCGTGAATATCTTGACTTTGATTATTACATCAATCAAAGTCAAATGTAGTGATTTTTAGTGATGAAGACGAAATATATTAACTTAATTAAATATATAAACACAGTAATGTTTTACAGTGCAGAACGAGTGGCAGTGTTACTTTAGGCTATGGGGTTGGATCTCATCGATGGGCCCTGGTGTCCAAATCCAAACCAAATCGAGATAGGTAGCTTAGTCGCTTCAAAGTGGAGATTATAACCCAGTGTGAAATGATGTTATTGTTAATGGCTGTCATTTAACATGTCTATTCATTTCACCACTGACTTACACGTCCGCAAATAAAACGTTTCGTTCATCTTTATCAGACTTAAACCTAATAAACCAGAATTTAAGATATTAATTATGTGTCATCTTAAAAATAGCCCTATTATGGTTGTGTATTCAATTTGCAAGATAATTATTATGTTAGTGACATAAGACTTTTTAGTAAACATAAAATCATACTGGCCTCTAAAGTGTGCGTTATTTTATGAATATTATTCTATAAGGAAAAGTGTGCAGTTTTATTTAGCTAATTTAATTACTTTTGGTAATAATAATAATAACACAAATAGAGGATAATACAATAAAAATTAAATGTTGCAATAAACAATTTGAACCAATAATTGCATTTTATTGTTTTATTCTTTTACGTCCTTTTTTTCTTGTTTTAGGTAAACATGAGTTTATTTTGAGATTAGTAATTTAAAATTGAAAACAAAAAAGATACACTTGTGCAGGATTCGAACCCGGTTCTTTAAGTTTCATAAACCTAGGTTAATACACCTGAGCCACCACGCTTATAATGCTTGTGGCAAAATTATGCTTCCATTGAACAAAATACCAGCAGGTTTGAATAACTATGCGTGAAGGTAGTCAGAAAACACAATTAGCACAGATAGGGCATTTTGTTGTGTGCGTAATAAGGCAGCGGATAAGTGCGGATGTGTGTATAGAATGACACACGTGGATAACTAGGGTGCTCACCGATTTGCTTTGCTGTGTGTACATATAGCGTACAGTTATATTAGTTCCCTGGGATACCACGGGGGGTTGGAAATAGTCTTTCCAATTAGGAGAAAAGGGTCCATGATGTGGAACTATCGTTATTTAGCGTTGAATAGCAAATTCATACTTCAAAAAAAGGTTGTGTAATTATGTAAGTTTATGTTATTTGAAGTCGAAATAATTTAATAATAATTTATGAGATCTGCTAAAGTTAACGAGTCAATTTGCTTACGAAATTAACTCTGTCCCCAATCGCTGACTAACTTTTATCTAAGTCGAAATACAAATTTATTTGAAACGTATTATAATCAGACTTCAGACCTTTAATTACCGTTATTTTTGCGTAACGCTATTTTTCATAACGTTAGATTATCGAACAGCATTTTTCAATAAAACGTTTTTAGGTAGCGCTATTTTTCAGTACGTTATATTACCGAATAGCGTTTTTTAATAAAACATTATTTATTCTGTAGCGGTATTCATTATAAAGTTATTAATAGCGATATATATCGATACTTCGGCAAGTGATATAATAACGTTATAGACCATCTCTTTCTTACACTCTATAACACCCGCTCTATATAACGTGCGACAAACATATGCAATGACAAATCTGTACTGTTTTCGTGAATTGTCAAAACATACTTTACAAATTTGTTTCGTGGGACTAGGCCGTAAAGTTGATATCATAGTAGTAGTTCATAATCAGTTTCATAGCGTTATTATACCTAACGCTATTTCATAACGTTATGGTTTTCTTTAAACACAAACGACATATACCGGTATTATATCGTTTTTTTCATAACGTTTTAAAGGTCTATAACGCTATTTCGTAAAGTTACGGTTTTCTTTTCGTTATGATATGATATAACGTTATGAAGGAATATAGAATTTGTTTGAACGAAATTTTAAACACAAACGATATATACCGCTATTATATCGTTTTTTTTTATAACGTTATAAAGGTCTGATTATAATTATATACGTTCTCTAAAAAAATGTCTATGAAATGTAGGTAGTGCTACTTATACTTGGCAACAGATGTCAGCACATACGATTAACTTTCGAGCCACCATCGTCGTCGTCGTCAAGGTGGTGTCACACAACTTTAACAGATGGCGCTATTGTCAATGCAGTTACACTGCCATCTACATATAGTAAAAGCAACTATTCGTGCTTCTGAATTAGTGCTGCTAGTGAGCAATAGATGACACTATAAGACCTACAAAATAAAACTTACGCGATGGTTGACTACAAAATATATTCAGAAAATACAGCCATCGAAATGCAAATCGCCAAAGAGATCACTTTTTATTTAACAATGTTTCTTAGTGAGATAGTTCATTTTTTTATAGATCAACGTAAACAGGACAGCATTAACGATGTAAGTTGTGAGACAAACTATACAAAGATCATGTAAAACAAACAATAAAAGGTAAGCCAGGTAAACACATGACAAGACAGCAGTCAGCGCCGCAGCAAACTGGACTCTTACAAGCCGCAAGTCGTCGTATGTAGCTGAAACAACATGCATAAGTTATAGGTGGAATAATATCAATTACCTAATTAATTGAAATAAGAACCGCGGGTAGCCGAGAACAGATATAGCACTGTAATGGGTTACCTAATGGTGATCTCATTGTAGAGGTATATATCTAGACAAGTGTATACATTTTTCATTATTATGTATCTACCTAATTAAAAAGTCCGTTCTTTTTTTCATAATCAATATTGCGTTTAGTCCATTCCGAATGCAAAATGTCTCCCCCAAGTTCATATAATATAAAAATTAAACAAGCCTATTAGTATGATGGTTATAAAATCGACCCGTAAACATTCCGGTGCATGTTTTGCTAATTGCATACAATGAGTGATTGTGTGGGAATTTAGATGAAATTGGTTTGTTTGCAAAAGCATTAAAATGGATTGGAATGGAAAATAGGTGCGTCACTATTTGCACGATGCTATCGCACACTAACAAACCCGCTAGAGGCCTTAATCATACCAAACAAAACTTAGTTAGGCTACATAAACACCTCCCCATTCGACCGGCCGCACATTCAAGGGTATAAATCATTATTTGCAAACGTAAGCCTTCATTCTCACTTCTCAGACGTTAGGTGCAAATTGCGGCCTATTACGTTAACAGTTATTCGCTCGTGAGCTACTAAACAAGCGAGTAAGCAGCTTTCGCAATACTTTTCCCTGGGAACAGTGGAGTAGTCACGACTAACCGCGGGCCTAGATGCGCTTACGCAGCACCCGATGCTAACGCGATTATCGACTTTGCAACTGAGATTACCATTCTACGAGAACTCTCAGAGCTTTCAAGACACTTAAGACACCTTGGTACTCACCCATAAGTACCATTAAGCAGTAGAAAAATATTCCGTAAATGCAGTTAGGAATGTCCCACAGTGATCCTTTGGCTGCCAAACCAAATCCTGTGGCGTATCTGTAATAAAAAAACAGTATTATCTATTACTCTGCCGCCTGTCTACCAACATCGCGTACCTCTGTGGATCCTTTTCATAAACATAAACACAACATCTTTGGCTTATATGAAGGATATGTATGGTATGACAATATACCACTCGCAATAACAAGGTTCAGTACGTGGGGTGCGAGTCGGGTTACCTCCGCGTGCGGTCAAGAGCTGCGGTTCATTTTTGGATCCTTCCGAGGGGAAGAGCAGTGCTTGGTCCGGTGCACCCTAGGCATCAGTTAATGATTTCCTGGCAGATTCTGAGAGATATCATTACCTGTTGACTAAGAGCCCGACAGGGGGAGAGGGGTCTTTTGGCCGTGTTCTACCGTACAACATTGCCGACATTTTTGTCACAAGATTTTTGAATCCTGTATTTCTTACTATGACATTGGCGAAATCATCGCATCGATCGATGGGACCATCCTTATCCTTAGTAATATTATAAATGCGAAAGTAACTCTGTCTGTCTGTCTGTCTGTCTGTCTGTCTGTTACCTTTTCACGCTTAAACCGCTGGGCCGATTTAGTCGAAAATTGGTATACAGATAGTTTGAGTCCCGAGAAAGGACATAGGATAGTTTTTATCCCGGAAAATTGCATAGTTCCCGCGGGATAGCACAGCCCAAACCACTGGAATTTTTCAAATTTAAGGCGGAACAAAGTTCGCCGGGTCAGCTAGTATTAAAAATAGAAGAAGAAGAAGGTTCAGTATGTAATTCAGTTTCTTTGACTGTAATCAGGTTTGAAGATGAACCGGTACAGAGTTTGAACCGCGTGAACCGCGTCACCGTTTTTGTGTGGTGTTAGTGATAGTAAAGTTTGTGTGATATAGTACTCATGTTGAAACAGTGAAGAGTGGGTTTGCATGTAAACATTTCGCGTACCCATAGTTGTCTTGCACGCTGGGTAGCAGACTAGCAAGATGTATTTTTCATTAATGTAGTCCTGTCAATCATTTAGATTAAGTACTTAACTAAATAAATATAAATAAAAATAAAATATCCATCGAGGGTAGTTAATAATCAGTAGTGATGTTCAGATTGTCTAATTTTACTAATTAGTTCCATTTTCCGCGTAGAACGTCATTTATCATTTTGTCAGTCTATCAAAACACCGCATATTGCAGTGAAAATAGACAAATACCCATTATAATCGCGATAAGTGATGATAGACACAAAGGGGGATGTAAATTGGTGACGAAAATTGTCCGCACCCCATCCATTGAGTTATGCTTCATTGAAAGTGCTTTCAAAAATCTCTCCCCTGTAACTGTTTGATGATCCGCGAATACGAAAATTATTTATGAAAACAGCATTCCCATTTTGAAAAGCGCTCCTTGCTTAGGGAGGAAGGAATGAAACGCTTTGAGTTCCCGAATTAAGTTTCGCAACAAGTAGGGGATTACTTTGGATTCTGAAACACTTCATCACGTTTTGTCCTTAAGTTCAAGATGAAGATGAACCAAATTGCACCTTGCATCTTGCAACTTGTAAAATAAAAAGTTAGTATTAATCATGTATAGGTAGATTAAATAGAACACAGCCTGTGTATTAAAGAAAGCGTCAGATATGACGTTATTATTATCAATACGACACGCCCTAAGAAAAAGTGTGTAACTTAGTTATGCGACTATTGCATTTTCGTAGTCTACGGTATCGACTTTATCATTTACATTAAGAAAAACAAGAAAAAAGTGGTCCGAACATATTTTTTCACGAACGTAGAACTAACTATCTACATTAATTGCTAAAAAAACTCCAGAGCAAAACTTAATATTGGCCTCTTATTCAATATTACGCGGGAACCCATTGAGCGGGTGGAATAAAAAGTATGTGTAAATACCAATTATACTTTTATTTTAAAAGTAATTCACTATGAACAAGTGTGCATCTGCCATATACAGATGACTTAATAAGGCAGTCAATAAAGATAAATGTGTATCAACCACTACCAGTATTTATCTTGAAAAAGGCTGTACAATATCTGTCACTTGATTAATCTAGTGTAAAATTTGGAACTACATATATATGTATATCTGGCAGATACTGTTTCATCAAAGTTAAATATACGTAGAACAAGGTATGTATCTGCTACTTGCACGTCACAGTTGACGAAATATTATCACGTATAAGTGAATAACTGCAATTATTAAGAAACTACCGTATTTAAAAATATATAAAAAATCACGAATACATATTGTCACAATATTGTACTCCATGCCAAATTTCAATTCTCTGGTATACATAGTTACCACGCAATTGCGATTTTAAATTTATAGAAACTTTAAAACGCTCTCCTGTAAAATTTGGTTTTTGTAGATACACACTTTTTTTTAGGGTGTGTCGAATAGTAATCTGTGTAAGTGGTCAACATTCCAGATCAGATATACTAGAGTATAAAAATATTAAATTGACTAAAACAAACAATTAATTGCTTTATTTGCAGAACAACATTGTATAAAATAAAGTCGCTTTCTCTGTCCCTATGTCCCTATGTATGCTTATATCTTCAAAACTACATAACGGATTTTGATGCGGTTTTTTTTAATGGATAGAGTGATTCAAGAGGAAGGTTTTTATCTATAATTCTACGCAGACGAAGTCGCGGGCAGAAGCTAGTAATATATAATAGAATAAGTAGACTTACTCGGACGTCAGCACCTTCGAACAGCTAACCTTCTCCCCCAAATCGCAGTAGGCTTTGTACTCTGGCTGCGTTGCAGACGACATCTCCACGTGAAGGGAGTAGGTGGACACCACTACGCCGAGGATGCTCGTCGCTATAATAGCTCGGTCCAGGTCTTTCATTTTCATTGCGAAAGAAAAATCTGGAACATATTTTACTACATCACTTAAGGACATCAATGGTCTTAAGCATTGTCGTCTCTATTCAGGTTTATTTTGACTTTGAACTTTGTTTTTAAAACTTTTCACTACCAGAGCTTTAAGTAGGTAACATCTTCCGGAACAATGTAAATTACTTGATCTTAAGGTTTAGGTACATTAAGGGTTTGGGAATATGTATAACGTCCTGAAACATTCAGATCGAAATCATAAGTTGTATCGATAATCTGTGCTGGTAGGAAGACGTGGTCAACTAACTTTGTCGATTGTCGCTGCTCGCTACGTGTATTCATTTGTGTGCGTGCTAGTCACGGGAAATCATACTAGAGTCATCATCACTACATAGTATAAAATAAAGTCGCTTTCTCTGTCCCTATGTCCCTATGCCCTATGTCCCTCCCTATGTATGCTTATATCTTCAAAACTACACAACGGATTTTGATGCGGTTTTTTTTAATAGATAGAGTGATTCAAGACAAAGGTTTTTATGTATAATTCTACGCAGACGAAGTCGCGGGCAGAAGCTAGTAGAGAATAAATTACTAATAGTGAGCACACTACTTGTATCATAATTATCGTATCATGTACCAGCGCATACAGGGTGTCGGATGGACTAGGCTGCCTGGCTGGACTGTCTAACTCGACTGCGATTAGTGGTCGGGAAACGCAGCTCTGGTCCGCAACGCTCGTCCGAGTTAGCTGACTACTATCAGTTACTACGCTATTCTACAGCAGTACCGTAGAAATTATAATCTTAAACTACCTATCAATCTCGTTTTATTTTGATTATGAAAACTGTAGAAAAATACAAAAAATGTTCACGCGCAAGTTAGTATTTAAATGATATCATCAAATAAACTTACTGACATTGTAGATGTCATGCAGCATAGAGCCGATTCAGGAAGCAGAGTGCGAATCCAATGATACGAAATTTTATAGCAACGCAACGTTTGTTGATCGTTAATCGGACGAGCATCACAACATAGCAATTATGACTGACACCTTTGCCCACAGAGAACCATGTTGTTATTTTTAAAAATTATAGTAAAAAGGTGTAAATGAGTTAAAGGGTTTATGCCATAGCCGGAGATCATTTTTTATGTACCTAAGCACCGTTTCAATTGCGAAAACATGACGACAAAACGCCTACTTAGTAACTAATAATCAGAATTTAATCGCCTATTTAATTTTAATACAAACCGTTCTTAATTATTGCAATAATCATCCAATTAATCTACAAGCATTAATTGACAAAGGTTAATTAATTTCAAAAGGCAATTCGCCGGTCCTTTTCGCCAACATTAAACACGGCTTACATTCGTTGCGGTTAATTTAACCAGCTTTATACACTTTGTCTTATTTTTGACATATTTTATTAAGGGCATGTTTCACAGTTCTCTGATAAATATATCTACTAGATATCTGTGATATCGCTTCAGTTTATTAACCGACCGAAAAAAAAGAGGAGGTTCTTAATTCAGTTTTATTTATTTTTTTACATAAAAGACAGAAATAGTATGACAGATATGCTAAATTAATGAACTTACTTTGTCGCTCCACGAAGCAGTTAGGTCAAGTCATGTAAAATAACTGACTCTATGAAAATATTCAACGAAAGCATAGCTCTTCTGCCTGGCTTGACCTTTATATTTTGCGAAATAGCGATGAAAGTTAAGTTAATCCATTTTTTAACATGGACCTCCTTAAAGTCCCCAACATCCTGATCTATATTCGGTAGGTACCTATTACATCTGTTGGAATAATATTCATCAGACAGTGGTGAAACCTGCCCTTAGTCAAATATAACCGTTGAAAAAGCAATTCAAACGATCTCTTGTAAAGCTTATTTATCGGAAGGGGAACACCGAACGAAATGAAATAAAAAAGTCGTTTAGTCAGAAAGTTTAAGCACAGTATAAACTAGGATGCAATCTGCACAGAACGTTGCGAATTCACACTCGCTTCAAGCGATCGTTCCTGTTATTGTATAAAATACCACGTATGCAGTCACTCAAATCACTAATAAATTCATGCCCAATCTCACCCGTGAGAACGGGCAGGTGAAAAAGTGCGAGTGCGATTTCAATTCGCCGTGTTGTTCGTGGATTTCATACTGATTTGTACTGTGTTCTAGCCATACGGTAACGCGACCCCTTCGTGTATACCAAGCATTTGTGTTCCGCTGGTATATTAAAATTAATAAAGAAAACAAACTACTACCGATCGGCTGTTCACTGTATTGTGTGTACAATTAAAATTATAGTTATTAGTCCATGCCATGCCTTAATTGCGTTTAATTTACCAACAAGATTAAAGTTAACATTAAAATGTCAGAAAAATTACATTGTTCTGAAATATACACGTTGTATATGTAGCTACTAAATTCAATTTTAATGTGAGCCAATCTTCAGATACCTTATTCTAACGATTGTGATTCATTAAATATGATAGCAAACATTTTATTATCTTGAATTGGAATTCGATTCGAAACCAATGTGATAATTGTTACATTATATTATCTTGAACGTTTATTATCACGTGCTGTTTGGTTGCTTGTTGCTCACTGCATTACTTTACTTCAATCATAAGTAAGTAACATTACTAGGAGGTAGAGGTTTCTACAAACGAATACGCATACAACATTTCAAGGTCACCTCATGTGAATCATCATGTTCGTCTAGAGTGTGATTTGCTAAGCGAATCTCGTCCTTGCAGCTATACCTGCGGTCGGAGGACAATCATTATTTGACCTACTCGCCAGCTGACATTAGGTATACGGAGACAGGTGTCTTGACGTAGGTTTTTGACGTAAACAACGAGGTTCGTTTAGTTAGAGAATCAGGTATCCAGACAAGATTATGATTATGATAGTTTTTTTTATTTAAATACAGTAGGTACACCTACATAGTTTCCAATATCCTTACAGCCAACTGTACAAAAATATCTATAAATGCACTAGTAGGTACACCAGAAAATAAGGTTGGTATATATGTGTAATCTGAATAAGCTGCAGAAAGTCCACTCTACAATAAGTTTAATAAAATTAAATGGTGTTATAGCCATTTTTGGGTAGGGAAATGTTCGTATCGAAAAATAATAAACAATCATTTCAAAACTTGCTTAAACTTTAATAAATATTTTTTATACCTCGTGCTGTGTTAGATTTTGCTTCTAATCACGTCGGTAATCACTGTTAACCGCTTGTTTTTAGTAAATGTTTTATAAGTTTGAATAAATTAACTCGACTTGTGTTAGTATTAAATACTTAATGAAGACAGACACGCTACCTCGGCGGTCACACGCGTTAAACTGAGGTTACCGAGGCGATCTTATCTGTGAGCGGGTCATGCGAGAATAGACGCCTTTATTCCATTGATTTTATTATGATTATGAATGGGAAGGCTTTATTTATTTGCGTATGATTTACATAGTGGCAGCTGTCTCTTAGTTAGAAAACCTTTGGGTCATGGCTGGTTTTAGATAAGTGAGTTTTTATTTCATTACTCCTTAAATATAACTAATTTACCTCTATTCAACCTTGTCACCTACCTGCTTAGCTGCCACCTAGGTACTTAACGACGCAAGATGAAGTGGTATTCTCTTTGGTTAACGAAATAAAATAATCATAAACTTTCGATCACCTATAATACTTAGGTATCTTTATTTTCTTTTTGTATGTTATATTCAGTTTAGTATTCAGTTTAGTAGTAGGTAGCTGGCGAAAATCCTAGGAATATGTTATGGGCGATGCGGCTAGCAACCCATCACTACCACCTATACGCCCACAATCATGCTAAACGTGGCGTTGATGTCTTGTTACCTTGGGCTCTGTCTACCCCGTAAGGGATAAAGACGTGATTTATATTTGTTGTTTAGTATTCTAACTGTTGCTTGTGGCTTCGCCCCCGTACCAGGTTTCTTCTTTAAAAAAAAAAAATATTTACCGAAGTTTAACGAACACAGCCAAAAAAACTATTTTATTTGGTACAGTCGTTCGGAAGTTATGCGCTTACATTTTTATTTAGATTTGCAATAATTAATTAGGTACTGGCAACATAAAACACAAACTAATATGTAGCAACGTACTAAATACCATGCCTTGCCAATAATGGAATGTATCGTATTTCCGGTTACGTGGTTACGTGGGCGTGGGAATGTTAAAATAATTTTGAACATTTTTGCAACCTTCTAGAGGTAATAAATTAATAGTCTGTGGTCATAGTGATGCGATCAATTTCTGGGTTTGCTCATTGAGTTTCTTTTCACATTAATTTGTACTTGATCTTGATAAGAACCTCCACGTGTTCCTGAGAAAAAGTATTTTGATAGAGCGGAGAGCAAACGAATATATGTTATATACCTTTATATCAATTTTATGACAAGGAATGCAAACTAGCGAGTGCAATGGGTCACCGGAAGGTAAGTGGCCACACCCATCTTTGGATACACTCGACACTAGAGGATTGCAGATGTGTTGCCAACCTAGAGGGCTAAGAAATGAAATGATCCTATTTATAAGGGATCCTTTTGTCCTTTTGATGTGCGGACGGAACCCTTAAAAATATCTAAGTACAGGCATGCCTTTGGGTTGAATATAGCAAGTAAAAGGACCGTATTATACCGTTACATACACAGAGAGACCGATATGGCAAAAGTATAAACCTAATACAAATATAAGTTACCTACCTACTAATTCTCTTAATAGGCTCATTTGTTCCCTATCATATAAAAAAGGTATTCAATTCAAGTGAAACTGAAATTAAGGAAGTATTTATACTCTGGAAACGACGAAAATAAACAATATTAATTTATTCAAAACCTCACCTCGATATCTACATTTTCAACACATGCCGCTTAAATTATCCGCTTCAGTGGTTTTTAAAACGACCCTCAGCTAAGCAGGTTGATAATAAAACATATTGTATTAATATTGTTAAAATTCTTCATAATTCGTCATTGACTTACAATAAACGAGTTGTGTGCACAAATTTAAAATTTCCTTACTTCTTATCCTTTCTTTAATTTAAGATGTAGATCTTTATTTATTAATATACAAACTAAACAATAATAAGGATAACTAAAACTACGGAAGTTGATTAAAAGTAAATTATGTTAAAAATTATTAAAAATTAGCCTAAAAAATGTCTGTTTCGTGCCTGGTTCAAAGGTTCCCATAATGCTGGCCGCGTTGCCTCTTTGTACTGCAATGGCAACCCTTTGAACCAGCCACGAACCAGAGCGGGGATCGCTGCCCCTGTCTTTTAGTCTGCGGCCCAGCTCCCTGAAAAGCTCCTTAGCCTCCGAGCCCCAGGGACCCGCTGTCTCGACGGCGACCGGTACAAACTCGTACACTGACTCTAAGATTATATTAAACATTGGGACAATGCTACTAATTGCTTAGTTAATTAAGTACCTACTACTTTATTCACCTCGGTAATCGTTGACCAAATAAATTCTCTCTACTTTATTAATATTAATCCGTAACAATGGCTCTACACTACCTACAAGCCTGATTTGGGCGCAATTTTTGAAAATCATATATGTGTGAAATATATAAATTTTATTTTAGACTTAATTTTGTAGCAATGCACATATTTTCACCTTTTTCGAGCGGTATTATCGGCTGCTTTCAAAAATCGGGCCCCTAGAGAGCAATGACTAAAATAATAAGATAAGCATTTGGCTGGACGTCACTGGGATTCCACGCAATGCAGAATATACCGATCTCAGATGTAAAGACGGAGTGCGAGTTTGCGAAAAGTAAAGTGAGCACACAGTGAGCGACAATGTGATAAGCGACCTTAGCTATGTGTATGTTTCTTAACTAAGAGTACATATTGATGTCCTATCGGTATTAGTTTACTTTTTCTGCCTAACAAGTGCCTTGATTCCAAAAGAACTTTGTAAAAATAAGCTAGTTCCTAAGTAGATACATTTACGCCATTCAGATCGTAATTACCTATTTTAATCTTAAACACCTCTTACAGTGACTATTTATGATTCCTTTTATACATAGGCACTAGGCAGATAATCACAAAAAGTTAATTTACTTTCTCGCATCATTAAACAAGTCAGTACCTATCTACTTAAATTTTCTAAAAAAAATAAGTTACGACGAAAAGAAAACTTAAACGAGACAAAATTAAATTAAATAGGTACTTACCTACTTTTACTACCTGCTCGATACCTACCTGTAACTTTGACGGCGTTAAATATGAGTACATTATAAGTAGGAACCTACCTATGTATACTTGTAACTTAGCTAAATAAGTCAGGTAGGTATTTGAACGAAATCCTTGTTTCAGTCATCACCACACAGGTCATCACTGTCATCAGTCTTGAAGTGTGACTCTACATTTTCTTTTATACTTGATACAGACATATATCACGTCTTTGTCCCTTACGGGGTAGACAGAGCTAAAGGTAACAAGACCTAATAGCCACTTTTTAGTACTTCAATGGTATATAATCAGTATTCAGTATTTATTCAATTGCAACATTTTTTACAAAGTTTTGTACATAATGATGCCCTGTTAGGACGTAGCAACTTATAATTAATAATTATAGCTAACACATAATCATAATAATATATACAATTTATTATATTACGTACTATTTGTTAGTCCTATTGATAAAGTATTTTCTTCATACCTACCTGTCCTCTAGTCTTTAATTTTTTATTTTATTTTCTGGTAAATGAAAGGATACAATTTTAATTCTAATACGCATAGATTGCTTGTTTGCATTCCCACAAGTAGCAATATTTTGTTAACCAAACAAGCAATGTATTAAAAGTTCTCAAACTTCTTCGAAACCTGTTTTATAGCGCTCCGTGGTGAAATTTTGCACTAACAAGGTTATTAAACGAACGAATTCACAAAATAATTGATGAGTTTCTGCAAATTATTACTGTTGCAAACAATTTTTACAATGACATATATTTTTTAACACATTTAATACAAATAATAAAAATATATTTAATTATAATTTGATAATAATATCTGAAATAAAGGTATAATGTTACTAGCTGTAAATAAAAATAAACATTAACTGATGCCGCTGTTCTCCATTTCAGCATAAAGATAATAGTTCTTATTCTAAAAAGAATACAGTTTACACGGTAAAATGTTTACGTCGTGTAATCTGTGCGAATAGCATCTACTTGAACGTGGCTCCATTTATGCGAGAGAAGATACGCACGAGCACGCGCGAGTGAGGAGTATATCCGAACGTACCGCCACATTGCCATAGCTGCTCCATTGTGTTGTTACTTATCATGTTGGTATCCCTGCTTTAGTTCACCATCGCGACCGCGACGCAGCGTTGGCGTCGTGCAACACCTTTCATTGTATTGACTATTGACTGATTCTCAACATAGAGAATAATGTATAAACTTAATTTAACGTATTATTATCTTAGTTCTTGTTAAATTATATTGTAATGTGTCTTAGTTTAAGTGTAACAATGTCTCCATTTACGTGAATGTGAAAGAAGACAGCCCGTCGAGTGCTACGCGGCCATTTTACTTGCAATGCGGCAACGGTGTACAATCCGCCATTGGAAACGGCCAGTGTCTTTCTCTGAGTGCAAGATTTGTATTTTGTTGAATACAGCGTAGTAACCACGGATAACCATGAGTGATATAAGTGCAGTGCGGATTTTAGTGTAGTGAAACACGGTGGTCGGGTGATTCGAATAATGTGCGAACGATGGAAAACGAAGTGAAGCAGCGCAATCAGAGAAATAGGCGAAGGGAACGGGCACAGCGCATGCAAGCACAGCGAGAGAGTAAAGTTAAGGATGGGGACAGCGGGGAGGACGAGTCTCCGGCGAGAGAGAAGCCGCCTCGTCCTCCTACCAGGAGGAAAAAGTCGCGGGAGCCACTCGGAGAGGAGGACATCATCGATGGTTTCGCCATAATGGCATTTCGCACCTACGAAGATCTCGAGGTTAGTACACAAACTCGCCTGTTATCACAATGCATGACACGATCAAGCATAAGCCTTATTGTTAGGGATTACAATTGTTACCTGCTGATTACCTTGTCATTATAGCTTGGCCTTTCTTTCTAAACATGCGAATACTTATTAGAACATGGTTCAATAGCTTGCACTTTACCAGAGTTACGGTCGCTGAGCGGTCAATTTTATTGTTTGCGGTACATAACAAATTACATTGTTGGGCCTGCCGACATTGTAAAGTGTAAGCTACAAACTTTATCGGTATTGAAACTGATTTCTATAATCTCAGTTTACAAGTTCAACCCAACAATTATCTCTAACGTTTAATATAACAGTACTCGCAAATTGGACATTTAATTTCGTCTTTATTTCGTATTCTCATTATAAAAACAGCGCCTCGTAATCGCTTTGGACGTCGTCGCCTCGGAAGTGCATTGACCTATTGAATGAACCCTAGTGTAAAAGAAAGATCATTCGTAAGTGAAATTTGTAGGAGCCTCGTAGGCACTGTATTTTTGCAATGCTTGTCTTTTGTGCACGCAGATGTCTAGTGGCGGAATATAGATGTAATATATAGATAGATGTAATGGGTATATTGAGCAGCTGACGAGCGAGTGTAGGCGCGGGCAGCGATCTCGGCGGGCGAGGTGCACCGCGGTCTCCCACAAAGTGTAAATTTGGTCTAAGTGGCTTTCGCTCGTTTGTGCCCATTTATCGCGCCGTCCTCAAATGGCAATATGTTGAGTAGGTATGTGAGTCGCATGTGCACAATAAAACTACATTCCGCGCTATCGTTCTAAATTATGGCGACAGGCTCGCAGTTTGTGGCTCGTTGGAGCGCTGCACGCGTATGTTAAAGGCCTGAACAGGTTCCTTTGCTCCTATTTAATTCACCACATGCGGTATTCAGCTTATGCAATTTTTACTTACAATGGTCGTAAGTAAATTGTTTAGTACTTAAACGGGTTTCTGACAAATTACACTACTACGGCAATTTGGCCGACATATGGTCAACAAAGGCAAATTATTCGGTTTCCTGTTTGTGGTAAAAAGTAAAAGCACCTAAGTACGAGCAAGATAATAAATTACGCGTAACAATGAATTTCGTCATGATCTGATACTTGAGATAACACATGGTTAAGGTAAACTCATTACTAATCTAATAAGATAGGTAATTGTAAAGTAGATAAATCTTTGTCGTCAAAAAATAAGATAAATAAAATGTTGCGCGTATTTGTGCATGTTGTGTTTTAACGATTGCATGGAAGGATAAGTGAAGTCTTACGAAAATTCTTGTTTACTTATAAATTAAATTACATATCTACTTGTTGCTACAGGTATTGGCCATATTTTAATAATAGGTAACATGGGTATAATAGGTATTGTTCCAAAAATATAGACCAGACAGCTACCTACTCATTATCACTACGATCAACGCGGGTTTTGTTAGGTTAGGTTAGTTCAATGTTAAAAGCCAGATTTGTTATAATTGCATTATAGGTATGTTGTAGCTAATTATATAATAATGTGTTATCTGGGGTGGCCAATGGGTGGATCCATCCCAGATCCTGATTATTTTGCTAATGCTAATATACGTATGTATGTAAACTCTTAATTGTGCAAAATAAACAAGACAAATACAATTGACAAACACTACCTACCTACCTACTAATGAACCTACCAGGAAAGTCATTATGTATATCTTTTTTATGATATGTACATCCATTTGCGTATTTGTGTACACAGGGACGCGTTTATTTGCCCTTTCCTTTTTTCTATCTTGCAAAATAGTAAATGAATAAGTATCTTTAACTATTAAATACTAATGGTACATAGGTACGTAAATGAAGCTAAACCTGAACTGTAGCACTTTAACTGACTTGTTATGATCCTTACCTTTCCTTCCTGCGCCTGCACATAGTCCGAGCCACGTTTATCCACGAAATAAGTACACGTCGCGTCCGTGGTTTTATTTTTATAAAAAGCTCTTTATCTCGATATTTTTCTCCACGTAAATACGCACTTAAACAAATACAGATAAATATGTCAATCGTGCTAATTGGAAATAAAATAAATTTATTCATACATGGACTGGCTGACTTGAGTTACATGCTTAAATTTACGAAAAACCACGAATTGTCTGAAAACGAACAATTAGGTAGAATGTTGTTGAAGGCATATGCTAATTGGCGGTCTGATGGAATAGTGATTGATTCCCTCCGATCTTTGACCCAGTTATCACGTGTATTGTAGAGATATTACGTATTCAACGATCCGAAAATTCGATAAATTAAGCTTATACATATACTTCGCTTTTAGCTGCGGCTTCTGATGCATTATAGGTGGTTGAAAATCCGCGATGTTACTGAACTTCCATGGAATCACACCGGGGCCTTTATTTTGCATTACCTTTATTAAAAAAAAAACATTGGTAGTATTCCAGAGATACAGCGTCATTAGTAACAAACATACACTACGGAAACTCACAAACTTTCACATTTCCCACAAGACCTAAAGGCCACGTTTAGCATGATTGTGGGCGTGTAACAAATTATAAGTGTTTAAAAAATAATACCAGCACGTCATTTGTCCTTTACAATTTTACGTTACTTACAACTAAGAAACGTAAAATTTCCATTTTATGTTAAACACCGATACATACCTTCACCTTCGTTAGGGAGGTACGGTATTGATAGGATTACAGATTGAAATCATGTTGCACAACGATCAGCCCAGATGTCCGCAGGTGGGCATAGTTGGGTATGTAGGTATGTTATGCTGACCTAATTTTACGTATTTCGGGACGTACTCGTATTTCTACGTACCTGAAACGTACGATGGTATGTATTTAGTAGATAGCGATTAATCTTTCTTTTCGCTTGCCCGAAGCTGTTAAGCTTACACAAACAATAATGTTTAGATTGCTGTCAACAAAGATTAGGCAAATAAATACCTACTGTAGAAGTATCGCTATTTACTGATTAGTATACACGTTGCTGCTCATTAATTATTAACAGTAACGTCATCGTTTCGTAGAAATATAGCATTTTTTTTAACTTTATCTGCTGTAAAATATTTACGTACCTAGCCGTTTTTTTATTTTATTAAAACTTTGACGGAACTTCATGTCTAATCTTAAAGCGTACAAAACTTTTGGAGAATATAAGACTTTTTACGGTTTCTTGTTAATATTTTGTTACCCAATCTCTCGGCGAAGGATTGCAAATTATTACAGAAGTCACGTAATACCCAAAAATACTGGTAATTGAAAAAAAAATGTTTGTAAAAGTTTGAAACTTTTGAGTGAGGCACCTACGGAAAATGGTTATTGAAGTAAGCAATAACTTTTCATAATGGTGTTTGTTTTAAATCAAAGGGCAAAGTCGTCGCCGTCGTCGCCACACTGCTTGGCATGCATGCATGTTCTTCCTTGTGTCCTCGTCGTATGAGAGGGCTCATTTAAAGCGTATATAATTATTAGTAACTGACTGACCGAGCTTTTCTCGGTGTTTTTTTTTGGTATGTTTTCTAAAAATGAAACCTAGCTAGATCGATTTACCATCCCCGAAACCTCCTGCATACTAAATTTCATGATAACCGGAGCCGTTTCCGAGATTCATTATTGTATGTACTTCGGTATATATGCTTCGACCCCACTGCAATATTTTATTTTGTACAAACCTTGTCCAAACAGTAACTAACACAACTAAATAAGAATTATATGCGCGTACGTACATTTCGGCGATTCACTTTTATTTATATATATACAAGAATTGCTCGTTTAAAGGTATTAGATAGTATTCATTAAATCTATAAAAGCTCAAAGAATTACTCCATGTTGTGACGATGTGTACCTACAGTTATCCAACTTATAATGATGATTACTCTCTAAATATTACGAATTAGTCGTAATCGTAATGCTACATGCTCTGATGTGTTTCTCTATACAAATATTGGTTCTCCCTGAGAATATTAGATTAAGCTAGTATTTGTAATAGGTACTAAAGTAAACCTTGCAAAACTATGTAAAAACTTTGTTACGGCACGTAAACAACTTCATTATACAGAATTTAATTAAACTATTTTGGGATTGGGATCAATAAAGGTTAAGAATTAAATAAATAAAAGAGGTAACGTATTTTTTTACGACCTTGCCCACCAAAAAACTATAGTACCAGCAAAAATAACGGGTCGGTTTTCATGCAAATTTGTATGGAAAGTGACCGTTATTTTGCTCGTACACTCAAATTAATTTAGTAGTAGGTAAATCTACGTATGTTGATCTCACGTTGTCAGGTTATCCATCAGTTTTGAGTAGTCAATAACATCGAAATACAGTTAGTTATATTTTATGCATCCAATTAGGTAACCATCGGAATCTTTGTAAAGTTTTTAGGGACCATTAAATATTGCTTCGCTAGCTGCGTTATTGATAATTGCATCAATAAATCACTTTATGCATGACATACACATGCTTACCTATTTATTTTTTCAGTCGCATACAAATGTGTAGGCATGTTATTAGTTGAATAAATATATTCCGCACGATTAATGACAGTTGAAGGCGTAGGTGATCCGGACGCGTGTGGGAACAACGTGGCAAAATAAAATCGTCCAAGTGCGAGTCGACCTCATTGGGCTCGGTACGCTAACAAAATAAAACCTGCAAGTTTCATTACATTGATGCCTTGCCTGGTCGTGATAGAAACGGGTTAGATGTCGTCGATTTAGTGCCGCAATGTGATACTTTCTTGCAATTCTAAACAAGACTACGTACCACCGTACAATTTAAACCACTGTTATTTATTTCCTTACATACTACTATCATACGATTGACCAAAAACTTCGACAACTAACATGTTTCTTGTATGGTGGCTCTTTTAATTTCTTAATTTGATTTATTATTTATATTTTGACTAGGCACACAATGTTACATGTAAAAGAAGATATATATCTGTGATAGATGAACGGATATGACAGCAGGGCCTTGTGTACGGAACCCAAAAAACAAGAAAGAGATGTTCAGAACTAATTTGTAAAGTTTGGCGCGGCCCGTCTAACCTACCTGATAGCGGTCGGGGAAGTTTGAACGTGGCATGAAGAAGTTAGGCGAGCGTGAAATATTGTAGACATCGGGTTTTGGCGGGGCGAGCCCACGATCCATTTCTTTCTTGTGTTGTTATTATCTTGTTGAGAACGTGGATTTTGTGTTTTGCTAAGGATTAACTTTTTATATTTTTTTTCTTATAATATTACGCGGCTCTATTTTCAAAGATTAGTCCGTGTTCAGGTATTTTTGTACTTTGGCGACTACGTAATATCGAAAAGAAAGACCTATTACTTTGACTGTTTCATTCTTGTCTGAAAAACAACAAAAAACTTCAAAAATTGATTTGAGCTCAAGGATTTAATTCTTTGCAACGTGTTTATAAACACCCACCGTTTTTTTATTTTACTATGACAGCATTCCAGTCTATGTATGCTCAACAATTCAAATCCTCAATTATGTACACAACACACCTGCTAAAAACAACCACTACGAAACATATATATTATTCTCGCTATCGGTGTCATATCCTAGTTGAAAACTGGTATCCACAAGATATCACTTACTAAATACTGTGCACCTAATCGGTACCCGCTCGATGCCGCTGCAATACATTCGACGTAACACGTGTGTAATGCACTCTGGCTACGTGTGCTTATAAAAATCAATATCAGCCGCTTTAGAAGACTAGCCGCGACGACTGGGAGCAGGGACCGTTGTCTCGGCCGCCCGAGACACCCCTATGACCCATCCCCTCCTAGTTATTCCCAAGAGCTCAATGTTAGCACTTTTTGACATAATACTTACCTGGGTAAAGTTTAAACCGCTTCGTTTCGCTTTTATTACCACTCGAGTTGCTGCTTGAAATTTCTGCGCTCCTGTCTACTTTCGACGACGGGTTAACTTATGTTATTTAAAGTTTAACGCCTCCGTGTAATCTCAAGAGAAGTATATGGGATGACCGCGCTCGCGCAGGGCTTTAGTGCCTGCAAAAGTTGCGAAACTTGCGATGCCGCTGGTCTTAAACAGTTTGACTTATCTGTAGTAATGTGATAAAGATAAATAAGAGAAAATCTCTGTAGCTCAAGAATGGATTTTAAAAAAATATTTCACCGATGCTACACAATCCCTATCAGGGACTTATGTTCCTTCTTATCACGGAATAATACAAATAGTTCGCTAGGAACAGCTGTTTATTTATAAAGCGAATAATTATCATATTATAGGTTAAAAAGTCTCGAATTTAAATAATGTAATCTTATATCTTACGGAGAAAGTGATACGCTGACCCTGTTCTTTTTTTAGAAGATCTTAATTATACGATTGAATTTTTCATTCGAGTCCCTATAAGAGGGGTACCAAACGCTCGCAGATCAAACGCGATTCGTTTAAGCCACCTTTTAATGGTAAATGTATTACCTACTTGAGATACTCTTTTTAAGATGTGCCAAGTGGCAAGAATCGCGATGCCGCTCAAGTGCGGCGCCTACGTCAGGGGATGTAGAGGGGCGACGGTGGGGCACGGTGTATCACGACGATCTGGCCGCGAACGATAAGTCTGCAAGTGTACCCTCTTGGCCATCGCGATCTAATAGTCCGACGAGAGCTCACTAGAGCCAATGTGAACTTGTCCGCACTCCTCCACGTCAAGTGCTCACTCGACACCCTCTTATCGTGCTTAATGCGTAACTAACGCTTGCTCAAGAATTAATCACAACACTGACTACGCTATCAGTTACTTACGTATCAGTAATCAAACATTAAGAAATCGTAAGAATACTTTACGTACACTTGGCGATTATAATTCAAGAAGCGGAGCGTGTTTGTTTTATAAACGAGAGTAACATTGTTGACGTATTACTCACAAGAGAGACGTTGACATCTCTCACGGACGGTGACGGTAATAGCCCGTCTGACGTACGGCCCGGTGCAGCTGAGTGAGTTACGAAGTACCTAGCCAGTTAGTTTTCATAATGCAATACTTGCCAATATTGAGTGCCACTCTGGCAGAACAGTTCGGTTTCATTCTCCATGGGGATTGTTTAAATTGGGTATAAGTATTACATCATAATCTTTTATTCGTAATAAAATCATTTATACAGTCTTTAAAATAATTTGTCAATTTCCTATAATACGGAAAAACTCTGCGTTGTCTCAAATAGGTAGTCTCTATTATACTAGGTAGATCTATTAGCACATTTTTCATTTTATTAGCATTCATTACGCTACGTATAAACATTGAAAATCCATACTCCGTTACCTACTCTAATATCGCTCAACTCACGGCCGGTCTGAGCAAATGTTTACTAAGAAATTAGAAGTTAAATAGCTTCGTCGGCAGAGCGGCCAGACCGCGTTTCTACCGCGTCTGATTCTGTCATCAACGTGATATAACCTACATCAAAGTAGATTAATGAGCGCCTTTGAACAAACAGCATTACATTACATGAACGAAAGATTAAACATACAGGTAGATTGTAATGTAATAATCTACTTATTAATGCAGTACTAAATATATTTATTGTTTTGCACGACAATATTGATTGTTTTGAAAATAATAAATTAAAACTAAATATAAGCACAGAAGTGTCAAGAAAAGGAGTACAGCTATAATTATTGAATAAATGTCTTTTATTTGTGCAATAATCCTACCTGTCATTTATCGTAGTTGTGACGTGCAACCTGCCGCCTACCTGTTGTTATCGTAGGCACTACACATTATTCACCTCAATTATGCATTCTTCGACGTTGTAATTGTGGCGTAAAACGTAAAATCTTAGGTGTCTCTTTGAATAAACAATATAGTATGTTTTATAATAATGTAGAAATGACCAATACTGATATCATCAATTTGAAGATAGATAATAGTGTAGTTCTGCGAAATAATAATTAACGATTGACAAGGTGTACTTACCAAAGGTCGACAGTTGTGTTCATAACAGTCATCACTTAGGTATTCCCACCAGCTGTGAGAATGTGTACGTCGCAACAAAAATGCTAAAGTCATGTTAAGAGATAACATTGTTATATCCTTAAATTTCTACATCGGCCCTGCACGACGCGGGGCGATGTCACGCGAGCTCACACTTCACCAAAATCTTTTGTATTTATGAAGAATTGGTGAAATAACTATATTATACCGCGTACAGTCGGCGTCATATAGCTTGAAGCATCCAAATCAGCCAAATGGTTCGGTACACCATAGAAATAGTATGGTGTGTCGATCTTTTTGGTCACCTTGGATGTTTCATACTATATGACGCTGACTGTATCTCGTAATCTTCGTGTTAAGCTGTCTTTGATATATACACTAGATACCAAATAAATTGCGGTTACTATTTTCACGTCGATGGTGAATGATATGCGATGTCTTCTAAAACACAGCCAATAATACTATTGATAAATCACAAAACACTTGTGGCAACAGTTTCCTTTAGCTCAACTGGCAAAAGTATTCCTATTATAAACAAAAAAGTTTTTTGAGTGCCGGACGGGACGGGACGGCGATGGGATTTTTTCATTTATAAAAATGTGTTTTTACTAAGTAGGCGTACTGTTATGAAAACAAATAATATTTAATTGTATTTTTTCTGTCACTTTTTGTTGAGGACATTTAAACAATCATTGTTTGTTAAAACTTTTTAACCTACAAACACGTCAAAGTAAGACCGGCACACTGTAACAAAGTACACAAAGCAACCATCACATTAAAGTCATTGTTAATTACTGGTAATTATTTATTTTATTTATTTAGTTTGTGTCTTACTTAAAATGCAAAAATAATATACTGGAGTGGTTAGTATCTAAAGACTAATAGCAAATGTCAAACCGATATCAGCACTAATTGTCTACAAATAAAAGATCACCAGTTGTTCATCAGTATTCCCGCTGCGGAACCCGCCTTAGGGACTGGAATAGGAATTTTAAATAGCGACCTCATTTTACGACCGTTGCAAGCTAAGTAGTTAATTCTCGGTTCTGGTTATTGCCACTACTTATACGTTTATTGCTCACGATTATTCAAATGCGTTGGTAGGTAATTAAAATTTCACCATGCGCCAAACAGAAATGGGTTCCTCTCGTCCGGAAATACAATTAATTTCAAGCTGATTTGTTCCGTTAAATTGAATACTAGGTTGTTCTAAAAAAGTTTAACAAAAAGCGGATCGAATGTCGCGGCCGTTTTTGAGCGACGAACCTAGTACGTTATTTGAAGTTTTAATAATGCCACATTAATTTTAGATACGTGTTCATAAAATACGTGAGTTACGTAAGGCGACCGTTCCATCCAACGAATACTAATCGCCGCACTAAGATAAGATCCTAAACTACATTTATCCAATAAAACGATATTGATGCTAAAATGTGTCGTTAGTAACGATTGGAAATAGCTATAGAATATTGAGAAAAAAGTGTGAGAAAATGATAATGCGTACGAGTATAATTATGAAAACAAGATATCCAAACTAGGTAGGAACTGAAAGATGTGTACTGTGTATAACTGCAAGTATAAAACTACAAAAGCATATCGTGTGGCTGACAGACAGAACTACCAATATTTTTTTTAATTTCATCATGTTAAAAATTTGACATAAAAATTTCGATGTAACTTTATTAATTCGTGTAAAATAGCAGTTGAAACCTGAATTTAATAATTTAAGTGAATGTAAAGTTTTCTCTGGAATTAAATTAAAATGCAGATGAATAACAATTTATTTAAGTGTTCACGTCCACAAACTCTTGCTCGAAGTTCTATCGCCTTTGCCGTGAGGGGGTGGCGTGGCGTGGGGGTTGTAGGGAGCGATCGGCGGTGACACGGCGACGAGGCCACGACAGCCGTTTACAAACATTTCGATACGTCCCTCATATTTGTTTCCACGCGCTACTACTTTCCCTCCCTCAATTACCTATATCGCTGTTCTGATTTACCGTGGGAAAATTTATTTAATTGTTTAACTTGTTTTGAATACAACATTACCAAAGTGTAGTTTACTGACTATTGTACTTTACTTACGCTAGCGTTTTTTTTTTTTCAGTAAACAGCGAAACAAGACTGCCATTGTTTCGTTAACCGTCAATTTCTTTACCGAATTTGATATACCTGACTTATTATTGTATTCAGTTTCTTTTAAGTGTATTTACGCATTGCTTTTGTGTTTTTTTTTTCGTGTTTTTTACTGAATGTCGACAGCGCACGACTTGTGGTTTTTTGCTGGCCTTTTTGTCCCTATATTTGTAAAAAAACGCCAACAGTAGTTTATCTCGTTTGTACCTCAAACCTTATAGCGGTATCATTTCACGCATTACTTTATCTTAACTTAATCGACGAATAAGTCAATCGGGCGAGAAAAGTTGCCCGAGAGGAAAATTTACTTTTGCTCCTCATAATAAGTTATTACTCTGTAGTCGGTCCCCCGTGACGAAAGGCCGTGATCATCAAGGAGGTATTTAAATCTTCACCGCTATCATTAGCTCACTGAATCAGTACGATTTGGCTTTTTCGAACCACTCCTTTTCGATTTTTGTTTATTTAATAAGTTAGTGGAATAAAATGACAAAAAAAAATATCTAGGTACAGTATTTTCCTTGTACTGTTCATCTGTTTTTTGTGGTTCATAACATATAATTGCTTAATTTTTAACAGGGATATCAAAGAGATGTAGTCTGCTATTTAAGTATTATACTTTTAAATGCCAGATCAATGCGCAGTGGTAGTTCTAGTATTCTAACGATAAGGAAATTTATGCAAGCAGCATGTTGCGGACTAATATTTAAATAAATAAACATTTAATAATTTCTTGTCGATTGTTCAATGGGACTTTAACAGGTTGGTTGTAATTAGCTTTAAACTAGTTAAGTTGAACATAATCGTTGATTAGCACGTGATTTACATTATCCAAACCCCGCGCAAACCCGCCGCTTGTCTGAACTCTTAATTAATGATCTTACCAGTCTGCTATTAATCACACAGCTTTGGCAAATTGAAGTTCACGTCTGCGCCCGCGCTTAACGCAACACTTAATTAAAACGGTTATAAGCATACTTATAAATAATGCAGCGTTAAATAAAGTGTCACATATGTTTTTAAAGTTATTTATGTCGTTCAATTAAATAAATATTGGAAAATTAAGCATAACATTGAGTTACTGATAGTTAATAGATTAAGCAACTTTGGAAATATGATAATTAAAGGCTATTCTGAATTTGATTTAACAAGGATTTAACTTATTTAAATAAGCGTGTTAGTAAAAAGATTATTGGGTTGAGTTTTGATGTACACTTGTGAACCTGTGGCCGACATTAGTTTCTCACGTCATAACGGGACACGAAAAAAATGGGTCGAAGTTATAGAACGCTTGACCGCACCGTAGTTGTCACCAAAATTCGTCGCGCGCCTTACAACCGGAACCGTAACGCTTTTCGTGTTAACGTACCTCACTGCGACGTTTTTGTATAATGACCGTGCAATGCTGTGAAGTTGTACTTTTAACGTTGATTTCAATACAATTATATTCTTTTAAAAGTCTAATTTTTTGTTTATTGCACATTTGTAACTTGGATCAACAGAGGAAAAATTTACAAAGGTAGGGATGTACTTAAATAAAGTGCGGAAAACAGTAGGTACATAAATAAATCTTAATTAAATTAGATTCGTCGGTCGTTTCTTAACACTTTCATTTATAATGTAAAATATTCAAGAACTATATGTTCACGTATGAATTAATCTACTTTAATTCAGGTTAATATACCGTGAAGAGTTATGAGCTGTCGCATAAATACAAACATACGATACTAATAGCATAAATTATGTCAGTTAAGCTTTTCATTATAAACGACTTGAACAAGCCATTATGGATTTATCTTCTTTGAATTGGTGGTATCGGAGCTGTCGTATTAGTGATTAATATGTCGGCGGGGAAGCAATTACAGCAAATGACCACTGCCGGCGAGGTGTAACTGCGTGGCGCCGAACAGGTAATTACAATGACGCCCATTGAATTATTGGCCGATCTTAATTATTTGATAGCATCTTGTAAACAGCCTCGGCGTTTTAACGCAGAGAACCTCACTACAAGCTAATTACAACGATTAAACAAAACCTATATCATAAAAGACGAAAGACCCTTTTTGAACAAGATACGAGCAGATAATAACTTACATAATAGACCCAAAATACGAGTAATGTTATGGTTCGAGGCATCTGGAATTAAGCTGCCTTTCCCACGGGGAACGCCGCCGCCGGCAGAAAAATAGCTCGCCCGATTTCTGCGAATCCGTGATAACTTTTTTATGAGTCTGAAATGAATTGTATAAAAATCTTTTGAGGAAGTCACATAAATTTCTCGAGAGAATTTTGCTTTCATCGCAATTCTGAAAAGATTTATTCCCTGTTAAATTAACTCCTGTGTTTTCTTTTCATAATTTTTATTGTATAGGCGAGATTATTATTGGGTGTAACTTGGTAATTTTGTTATTCGCCATTTCTTTTGCCCTGTTTGCATAGCTTGGGGTTACGATTTCTTGATAAACATCTGAAGTTAATTATTCAGTTTGTACCTTACTTGGTACCATTTCGTTAAATTTGTAAATACTTTTACCCTTCTATGTTATGGGTGTCCAAGGTCGGTAGTGGTTACTTTCCATAAGGTGACCCGCATGCTGGTTTTCGCCCTGTCACAAAAAGAGAATTATTGATGATGATGAATTTTCATACGCCGAAAAATTGAGAAGGAAATACTAGAAGTGTACACAACACAGGCTTTATTAGGTAGGTTAGGCACTTAAACAGCCTGCAGGCTGAACATAAATCATCGGTCCTAAAATTCATAATATTTGATTATAAACTATCATAACAATCTGTCATGATGCGTGTTGGCTATAAATAAATAATGAGGTGCGTGTGATATTCCGTTTTGTGTGAAACGTTGTTGATTGTGATTATTTATTTATTCCCATTAGGCCGCGGTCGCGCCGGCACGTGTCGAGCCACTCGCGGCACGAGCCACTTTTACACAAGACGAGCCTTTCCCTACCTAATTCGAATTCGTGACATTACCATGGCATCATTCAAACAGAGGGTTAAGGTTTACGCGTTCACTTTGTTCCCAGTTGTCACTTTTTTTTTGACGTGGGTCCTCACTTGTTTTGGTTCTCACGAACTCTGTATAACACCCTTTTTGCGCTGAAAAGCTCAATAAACCTTCTCAAAAGCCTCTCCGGATTTAAATCTCGCTTGGGAAAAAAAGCTATAGACTGGTAATCCTCTAAACAATTTGCAAGCGCTCCAGACGGCGACGTTAAAAATTATGTGCTGTTTATTGCGAAAATTCCTCAGACATTTAGAATCAGTTACTGTTTTTATTGCTCGCGTAATATCGCGAGCGGTAACATCTGCCGTCGAGCTCAGTTGCCGTGTCAATGGCAGGGATGTATATTTTAATTGTTATGGTAATATCCCTACTCGTTTATCCCTTGCCCCCGGCGCTCGCTCGGCGCCCGGTGCCCCGTCGATTTGAAAGCCGGACATTTTTTTGTGTTCATTAATGCAAAAGCGTGTCAGTAGGCACCCTCTTTTGTTTGTTACACTCCCACGAAGATTGTTTGTTTGATGCATAGGCAATATATTTACGTCAACTTGTTCCTCAGTGATTTACATCTTACTTGATTCATAATTTCACTATGTTATTATTACGTTATATTATTTGATAATTTTATTACTGTGTAAATGGCGAATAATATGTATTTATTTTGGGTATTAAAAGAAGTATTGTAGCGATCAATATCAAAAATATGCCGCTTAACATAAATTCGACTTATGTGTATGACTACATAACTCCGTTCTTATCTGGATATCGATTCTCCAAATTGTTACAGTAGTACACTACTGTTGAAGTGAGTTTCGCGGAACGTTCGCTATCATATCGTTATCTAAAGCATATTGTAAATTTAACATAATTATTTGCTTACAGGCTGCTGTAAAATGTGCTTCCTCACCCCGTACCAACTCGCTGTCGACCAAACCACGCTTGCCACTGGCTGCGCTGCCCGGCGACGCAACTCGGAATCACCCGCCCAACAACGTAAATTCGCATGTAAGTAACGAAAACAGTGCTGCGCATGCAATTAAATGTTATTTGCTTGGCACTATCGTAATATACTTCTCACCTGGATGTTTATGTGTACACTTAATAGCTTAATAAATCTCAAGCAATGTGCCCGGGTCTACATCTTTAAACCACGCGTATCTCTGTTTTCCACGATTCACATATCTTTTGTGTCATTATTTAACCAAAATTCTAAGGTAATTTTATGTTCTGTACATTGTATTCAGTAAGCCACGCCATTGATTATGTATGAAGTCGCGAGTCTCTGAGAGAAGCATGCATATTTATAGCGGCGTGTAATGTAGTAATGATAGATTGCGTCATATTAGGACAGCCGACAGGCGAGATCGGCTTACTAGCATGTGTAAATTTGCTTTCCATTAATTAAGTTAAACGCTAGTTGTCACGTCGCATACAAAGTTTTCATTTACGTTACGGAGTTGAGCGCTGAACGTAAACAAAACTGTTGCCGCGTGCTTTTCGGTGTCCGTACCTAAAGTAAATGCGCTGGATGATCTCACACATCTAAATGCAGCGAGGCTAAATCGGTACCCATCGCCGCGCCTCTTCCGGGCTATGCTTTCTCGCCAAACGCATAAAATGTATGCAAACTGCCACTCCACTTGTCAACGCGTCTCGCCTCATCTCCGAGCACGCTGCTAAACCAACACGCGTGAAATGCGCACACTGTTTACTTATCTTTAACAGTTTACCAAACCATTAACCGCAATATTGAATTAAGACGAGAATAAACCTAACCCTTTATTTGAACGACAAATTAACTTTGCATAGGCGTTTAGTTGAGCGTGCTAAATAAAAGAATTTAACATTTGCTTTCTTTTATTCGTTTTTATTCGCGCTGTTTGTTGGCTTTCGGCCGACTTCTGGTAGTACATAATTGTTTAATGTAGTCATTGAAACCCAACTAATAAATATTTCATTGCCTATATACCAAACCTACTCTCACTGAGAAGACACCTACATACATCACGTATTGTTCTATAGTGACACTTGGATTGCGGCGAAAGTACTTAGCGATGCGGAAGTAAATCACAATGCACTTGATTCTAGCAGAGGATGAAAGCTGGATGGGGCGGGACGCGGGTAGTCGGAGCGTGCAGTGACTCGATATTAAAATGCAGGAGCGTGGCTCGGCTCGACGTGGAATGGCAGGGCCATTGGAAATACTCTATCTGTCTATTTTGTCTGCTAGACAGTTCAATCGATCGATTATCTAGCCAGGCGTCACAGTATTATTTGATATACGAAAGCAGCAGACAAATTCATTGTAATTCAGCAAGGTTCTTTTACCGTGTTGTTCGGCCGGCTATATAGACATTGTAACAAATAGCACTACTCAGTATGATTATTAAATCAGAGTCCATCTAAAGCTAGATTTATCATGCATAAAAAAACAGTTTCTCGCTAAGCCCTTCTTTGTTGGAAACGTGCTCTTGCCTCCAATCCAATCCAATAGTTATGAGAACAATACAAACTACACTGTTTGGACAGAACAACATTGGCGTAACTCCGACAGATTAACAAGTTTATGGTCATGCCGCTGGTTACTCAACGATGCGGCTAATTGGAAGACATATTAAAAGGCCTAACTAACCGTGTATAAAATTAGACAGATATATAACTTAGATTCAATTTCTGATGATAAAATGAATGATAATGTAAATCGTCTCGTAAGGTCGCGAATTTTTAGTGGAGCTGTCTGCAAACCCTTCAGCCGTCACCGCAGGTCTACCGCAGTCGCGCTGGACTCACTGACAATCGCCTTTTTTAATTCATCATGACGTCTGATTAAGTAGGCGTTGGAATTACAATGCCTCTATTTACGTAAATTCCCCTCTTATGAGTACATGTTGGATTAGCAAAAGTTCACGCGAAGAGTAAATGTCTCTGTGCGATGTTCTGAAATCACTCACCGAAATATATTTTTTAATTTGGGATTACAAAACTTGTCTATTATAGAAACAAAACTAGAGCCTGAATTTGTTTTGTAATATACTCATCGTTGTTCCATGTGCTTGTATTCTAGCGTCCTAAGCAAGAAATATATAAATAAACAAACCCCGACGTTGAAATTCGTAATCACTATTCTACTTTAAGCTTTCAGGTGCTTCAACTCTAAATAGGTTGTGTACACGGTTCCTTGAAAAGCATACGGCAAATCCGAGCAGTTTACCCTCTGTGCTCCCTCGCGCATTTCGACAGTCCTCCGCCAGATATGTCGCAATCCCATCCAATTTGCCTCCTGCCGCCCGCGCTGTTGCTCCAATAAAGTGGAAAATCTTGCTCACCCGCCGAAAGAATACATTTGCCTCGACTTCAATAAAAGCCACACAGGGCTTCATGCGTTTTGTAACTGCAAACAAACAACCGCAATACTTATGTACTTTCTTCGCAAAGCAGGTCACAGTTACGGATTCTTTGTTTTTGTTATTTTTATGATTTTTTTCTCCTAGGGCTTTAAAAAAGGAATAGCTATTATAATTTGGGCACAAAAAGTGTTGGCTCTACAAATATTTAATCTACCATCTACTACTAATAATACCTTACCTCCTCAAAAACAACCGGGCATTACATTCTACATTCAGTTCGTTAGTGTATTTTTTTCTTTCCATATTTTTTTAAATATGTGTTTATTTAATCAGCCCAATTTTAATTCCCTATACAATTAGATAACTTATTATGATTCTTAATTTTAATCGATTCTAAAAAAAAACCTTTTCAATGTCGATGGCGTGTGAATTACTCAAATACTTAAAAATGTAGAAGCAGCGTGTTATATTGTAAGAAGACGATAATCTCTTACTATTTTTAATTGACAACAAGCATAAGAAATTCTTAAAAGTGCACATTGACAATGGCACATCAGCAAGAGTTTTAAAACATAAACGTTTTAGCTGTGCTAAAACTTCTCAACATAAACGTGTTGTGAGGCGATGTCGTTTCGTTTTATTTGCTGGCCGCATGCTCGCAGTTTACGGAGTGTATCGCGTCTTAACAACATGAGAGCGAGCGGCGGGCAGGGAATGAGCGCGATGGTTTGGCACGCTCGGAGCGCGGCGGCAGCGTCGGCTAATAGCTCTTCGCAGATTCAATTTGCCGTCGAATAGATAGCCTCCCGGTGCGCCGTACGCGATCATTAAGTTACGCCCTCAACTCAGACGAGCTAGTAAAGATTCATTTCAAACACCTCGCAAACCGAGTGCTAACTAATTCCGTTCCTCAATTAGTAACGTAAAAGTTTGAACGACTATAGACTGAACGTTTTTTGCAAGTAAAAACTGACTTGACAAGAATAAGTACACCAACTTATTTCATAATTCATTGTATAAAATGTGAATTGCAGTAAACATGAACTTATTGATCTTTCACTCAGTTGCGCGACCTTGTGCTGTCGTGAAGAGGTCTGGCGTCTCACCACAGTTTGTTTGACCCCACCACTCCTATAAAAATGTTTTGCTGCAGTCTGCACGATGTATTCGGTTCATGACACCTGTTCCCGTGACATCTGTCCGCTGTATAAGAGGTTTTAAACCTACAAAAAAAAACGTGAAGTCGCGAATATTTAGCTTTTGATGTGAAAGAAATTCTTCTTCCGAGCGTCTCTACTTTCTTTCGCCGACGACCTTATGCATAACGGAGGGTATATTAAAGCGTGCTACTTTACATAAATTTCAATCACAAAGCAAAAACGGATTGATATATGCCGTGTGCGGCGATAAAGTTACCTTTATGATATATTGAAATTGTCAATGAAATATTCATTGCACTTTAATTATTCGGTAATGGTTTGCTAATTACCAAACAAGCTTGTATCAATTGCATTGTTCCTCATTGCACAATGCGGTCAGTTAGCCTTAACATACCTCCTGTTTGCTGTCCTCATTCCTTGCTAGCTAAAATTTTAACTAGGTAGGTAAGTAACATATTACTTTATACGAAACATTATTACACAAGACCTTTGCATTGCTTGTAAATAAATCAGCAGTATCTGTTGACTCAAGAGAGCTTAGTATCACGTTGTCACTAAATAAACAGCTCGTTCGCCGGGATTTCTTTTCCCATTTTACGATGTAATGTATTTTTGCCAACAACACTGTGATGAGACGGCTTTGTGTTGCGGAGATGAGCTTGGCAGTAAACTTTATTTAAAATTATTCAAGTACAATACTTTTTTGCTCCACTAATGTTTTAAAGTATGCGTTATTACTTATTATTTAAATCGCTGGTACCTAACGGTGACGGCTTTGGAAAATGTATTCTTATTAATAACTTTCTGTGAATCATAACATTAATATCTCAAACAAAACACCAGCGATATGCACATATTGCGTTAACGAAATTCAGCGTTCCAATCCGTGGTGTAATAGTAAATGAAACAATTCGGTGAATATGTTAATTCAATCACAATACCATTCGTTCGGCTCGCCGCAGTATATTAATCCGAGAGCGGTCTGTCGCGAAATTCCATTTGGAAGCGCTGCAAGCTAACGCCGCTCCATGTCGACGCCTGATCTGATTGATCCTCTGTGATGGCTCGCTCGGCTTACGAGCGCAGACTCGTATCTGCTGTTTCAATATCTAACTTTATATGCGCGGGCATGATCCGATCCGACGCTGCCTTGGTAGGTATTATTTACTCCTGTTTAAGATTTGTCATTTTAAACGGATGTCTTTACTTGTAATGGTGTGTTGAATGATTCGAAGTAATACAAGAATATTTTATAATTTTGCCGGCTTCATAGAAGACAACCCTTTGTTTCTACCCGTTAATTACCACATCAGTCCGAAGTTAAGCAGGTTATCCAAAAAATAAGTAATCAACACAAGGAATTAAGGATTAGCGTAGTGCCCTATAGTTGTTCCGTATTTTACGGCGCTTGTTAACTAAACTAATTCTGTGCATAGTAATTAGAATAAGGCTCCAACATAGCCGACAACTTCCAACAAGGGAGTAACGTGCCGCGACATAAATAAATTATGCAACACGCCACCGCACCCTGCCGCCTCGTCGCTCGACGCATTACCTGATCTCTACCTAGCAGCTCCGCCTCCGATATACTCTCACTCCACTAACTGATAGATATAAGCACTAAGATAATAATTTATAACTCCCTACAGATAAACTATCGACGTGAATATTGGAACCGCAACGCATTTACACGAATAATTGTAATATCGCAATAATGTTCATAATTAATGATTGCGGTATGCAAAATGATATTTGTCTATTCGCGGTCGGAAGCTAGCTGGTTGCATATCTCGCATGGCTGGGCAGTCATGTCGCACTATGCAGCGCCATTGTTTACGTTGGCTCTATGTATTGATGCAGTTAGGCAAGCACTATCTCTAGCGCGCACGTAGGGCTGGTTCGAGTGCATACCTGCATAGGGTATCTATTCATGAAAAATGTAATTGAATGATTTATCTCGTTGGTCACGTTCTGCCGCCATATGGACTTCTCATGAATAAGTAATGTTCGGCCGCGGTCGTTGTTTCAATTAGCGGTTGTGTCGCCGGTCGAGCACGACTGCCTCCTGCCGCCGCCACCCACCGCCTCTCGACCGAAATCGGACCCAGCTCCATTGTCATAAAGAAGCAATTGAGTGGGCCGCGCAATTGACCACATTTACTCGGGTGTATTTTGCCTGAGGAAATTCGATATTGCTCACCGATACTGAAAACAGTAACTTCATTATTATTGTCTCTCAATGGATAGGTTTATTGTTTGCATTTTATGTTGGAGGTTCAGTTATTCATTCCGGTATTTTAATGTTATTTTGTTGCTTTATTCAAACTTAGTATTCTCGTTTTGAATAAATAAGTAACTTGAGTAAGTAAGTAGAAAGGTTACTCTACTCGTTCTCTTAATGTTAAAAAGATTGCTAAAATATTCACTAAGTTGAACAAAGTCTCAACAACAGGAATGAATAATAAGAGATACCTACCTACATTTGGAGAAGAAAATGGTACTGAAGTCAATTATAATTAGAGCAGAGTTTAACGAGCGGGAGTAATTATGTGGTAACATCCGGCGAACATCCCCGCGCGACCCGGCCAGGATTAGAGGGATCTCGCTCGCCTCCACGCCCCGGATTAAATTGATATGTGCGACTCTGCTTGACTCGTTTATCTATGTAAAGGGTCGGAAAGCAATCCCTTTTATTAGGAATGGGGACATAATCGCATGCGTAAGGTATGTTTTATTATTGTCTGTTATGGGCACTCGTAGAACGTATTCGAGCCTTTATTGCGTTCTTGTCAAATAGCTCCTTAACATGGGATATTATTCTCATATTTCGCTAATGCGCTTAGTAAAACCGCTTGAATATGCTGAGGTTAATAAAAACGTAGATAAATTCATTTTGACGGAGGTTCAATCTCGGCTGGATAAATCCGCGACGTAAGTGCGACGGAATCTGGCACTTTTTGAGTTTTTGTTCCGGTCGGCGACCACTCCCGGAACCGACACCATTTATACGGAGCTAAACCAGCCGTGAGTAATGGCATCTACGCCGTATAACTCGCGGGTTTGAGCGGAATTTTAAATCTTGAGCAGAACACACTGCGGAGTACAAATGGCCAAATGGAATTTCAGTCATGTCTTGCTATTTATTTAAGTAGAATGGTTCTTTTTTTGTTTATGATATTATGAATATAAATTAGTATTAACACGCGTAAAGTGTGTAAAATGTGGGCCTACATGTAAAATGTGGGGTACTTTGATTCGGATGACATTTTACTTGACCATTTAAAAACATGGTTGTTGGAATATTGAATATCGCTTTTCATGCGAAACTTAAAGAGTATCATGGTACCTAATTATCATTATCATACCTATTTGAAACCTGCGCAATTTCGAGAAGAGTATATTTAACATGTTAAATTAAAATATACATAGAGAAAATTCTTCTACAAATTTGTGTCGATGGAACAGGAAGTAGCTAGCTAATTGCTTTCGCACGGCAATTTAATTTCAATGTTTTTTTTAAAGTAACTTTGTTGTTTAACATACAAAACTCAATTTAATACAAGATGTGTATCTTAATTAATAAGCTCTTCTAACACTTTATTAATGACAAAATAGATGTAGAATCCGATTTGGCTAGAACTATTTCAAATTATCATAATGTAGGATTCCATTGTGCGAGGGCGGTCGGGGAGTTATCCGTTTAAAGGGAAGTTACTCGACGTTTTATTATCCTTTAGCCGCCCCGCAGAGCGCTCGTCGCTGAGCATCGCCCGCTTCCCCGCTCGAGCGAGCGCTTTCGAACCCTACCGTAAAATACACGCGAAATGTGATAAATGGAAAACTCTTTTTATTGTCAGCCCCGGGCACGTTGCGTTATGGGTCGTCTCCTCAGACCGTGCCCTCGCTTACTTGCTTCCTCGACCCGTCTTATCAACTTTTCTTATATCCTAGTTACCGCTCAATTTTGCGATCCCATATAAAAAGCTTTTCCTCTCGCTCCCCTCTTGACAACAGAATTGGAACTTAAAGTATCAGTAACACGAGTTGCCGTCGCTTTAATATAACGATCTTAGTCTATTGGGAAATTCCGTTTTCCCTTCCTTGAACAACAAGCAAACATTGCCGAAACTATGATTTATGCTTATAACAAAAATGTCTTCCCTTTATTCAAATGTATTTTTTCCCCTGTTACTTTGGGGAATTGTTTAATTTATATTCTTATTATATCATAATAATATTTTTTCAGTGGGCATTTCATTATTGTATTGAATGTTTAATAAAGTGTCAGGTAATATTAGAGTGAACGGTTACTTAATCTACCATCTTAAATATCTACTTAGTTATTTAGACAGGTTCCTAAAACCAAGCATTATGCTAATTTTGTCTTGTTTTAATTTTACATAATCTAAACCAACTGATTGACAGAACTAATATGACAATATTGCTACATATGCTATCAACTGGCGAGCAAATATATAATCATAAAGCAAAAAATAAATAAAGTTAAGAGCACAAAAAAATATATATATTTCTTGCGCTACCGTAGAAATATTTCAAATCTAAATAAATCGGTGTACGCTACGCTACCTACTGTTATAAGTGATTCGTTTGAAGTCGAGTAATACTTACATGCTGTAGGTGAATAGTTTAGGTTCACTTATACCACATGTGTCATACATTGCAATGTTATGATAGGAGCGTAGTTGAGGAGCTAGAGCTGAGGATATGATGATCCTCATCATCAGATCTTGACTTAGTGGCTATGGGGCCGAATTTGAGACATACCACCTTATCGGACAAAAAGAGTCAAAATCGGTTCCAACGCCGGAAATATTGACGGAAATAAATACAAAAAAAAAACAATTAGGAACTGCATAGATCCCGCGGGATAGGCAAACGAAGTCTCTCTATATGAAGTCTCGAGTACCAGCTGGTGTTAAAATATTAATAAGTAGTTTAGTTACCATAATATCATAGTCGGTTTGTAACATGACTAGGTGTGACCTTTCAATTTAAAACAAATGTTATAGTTCGTGTTGCCCGTGTCCGTATTATGTTTATTATAATATATAACGACATCTTAGCTGAGGGGAGAATATAATTACTGTTGGTACAAGCTACGGTTGTTGCAGGGTATTACGCTGCTTCAAGACGCTGGCACGTCGGATGACAGTGGACGGGCGTCAGAGCGGCTCACGGGCAGTTCGGTAGCGCCTCGCGACCCCGACTCTTCCCGCGACAGGCTTAGTGACGTAAGTGATCAATCGCCTGTCGAGCCTTGCTGCCCGCTTTGTACTACGAGCGGAGACGATGAGATCAACAAACGGGAAATAAATTTACCTATACCGAGTCTAACTCGAGAGCCATGCACGGCTTTTTATTAATAGGTCATTAAATACTCGCAATTGCCTTTGCTTTCCATATTTCGAAAATATAGTGCTTTTACTGTAATTTAAAAAGTTTTAAGCTTATACCCAATATGAAATAGAACTCGAACCTAACTCGCTTACTCTAAAATGCTTGGGAATCGTTGACTTGACGGAATGGTTTACAAAATACTACAGTGGAGAATACCGGTAATACCATCGTCTAACAAACAATACTCAATGTTATGAACCTCTTAGAATAGCGTTTTAAACATCTTATCAAACGTCTTTGATATCTTTGTTATTGTGATGCGGTAATAAATCTATACCAATAAAATTCAGATAAATCTAACACAAAAGTCATAACGAGAGTACAAAAGAGCAGGGGTTAGCAATTTGCCACCCCGGACGACCCGAGGAAAGGTTGACTGCTTGCGGCGCGCTTTCTGGAAGTATCCATCAATTTACTTTATTGCCCCGGCGCTTAATTATCGTCTCCGCTTAAGTTTGTTGCGGACTTTATACCGAATGACGAGAACACTACACCGTCGCGCATGCACAAATAATTCACTTAATGTCTGCTGCATAACTGTAATTGTCTGTTAGAATGTGTAACAATATGTCGTCTTCTGTTTCGTTTGCTATTTCTCTCGTCTCTCTCCTAATGCTTAAAGCTGTCTGAATTGAATAACCCTATACGACCAAGTTTAGAATTCAAATCGCACGAAAGTCAAATACAAACCGCGACACCTCGCACTGATTGAAAACAAATAGTGCTGTGGTGTGTCTAGGGAGAGACGAGACAAACTTTACCTCCCCCATTCACTCCAGTCCACTCATATGTTCGCTTTCTCTCTCCTGCCTACAGGCCAGTAGCCGCTGTAGTTCCGGAAAAGGCTATATCGTGAGTATAATCATTGTTGTCCATGTTTAGTGTACACTGCGCCTCTTCACTGGCATGTCTCACAACCGCTCTTATCGCATAACAATCTTTGACGGCGGTAGGCTACTTTATTTACATTATCGTTTTCCTTTTTCCAAACGACAAATTGCATGTTCGGTTTATATTCTCTTTCTACTCCATACAAGAGGTCAGATGTTTTTAAGCTTTAACTAACTCAGAAAAGCTGTGTAACACGGTAATAGCTATAATTCTCGATCAGAGCGTGCAAATATACCCTGATCACGCAACGCACACAACCCCTGCTCGATATTCGACGCGTATCGCAGCTAAATCACGAGATTTGTCGAGGCGGTGCCGCTCCAGCTCCACACTACATAACATTACCTGCGCCCGCCCTGAATACTTCATGCTGTGTATTTATTTGAAATTGTAATATCTCAGCCTGATCCCTGCTTGTTTCCCTCGGCGCGAACTTGCCTCGTAAATATCGTGTAACGTTCTCGTCGATTTATGATACGATAATATCTTCTTCACCTGTTTATTGATATTCTACCTACTCCCCCAATTTAGGACGTGGAGGAATCCCTACTTTTACTTGGCAATACTTTAGTCGTATATCATCCTTATTGTTGGATAAAATCTCGAGGTTTATTTGCTATAAAGGGTGGGTGCTGACGGATTACATTTACATTTAATTCATTCGATGGTTATCACGAGCGATAAAAACAAACATTCTATTAACTCAACGCTTCTGAAGTATTTACTACATTAACATTTAGTGCAAGTGTGATTAACGAACAATATAATAGATTGCATGGAATCCCGCACGTTTTATTTGACATTTGCGTTTTTCAGATACTTGAACTAATTGACTTTTTTTCTCCCTTTGCAGTGTGATAGTGAAGGCGACGATGACAAGGCAAGTGATTTATTTTATCTTATAAAACTTTGGACAAATGTCGCAGCTATATTTAAGAATCCCGTGAATTAATTAAACTGGTGTCTGGCTCCCTGCGAGTTGGAAAAGTTGAAACAGAGCGTAGGAAATAAATGTCCATGTAATGTAAGTGGCGAAGTTGCTCGTTCTCGGTTTATTACCCGGCCGGACTCGCTTTGTGCCGTGATTAATCTCGCGGGGCGAGACGCCCATCCTCCGCACCTGTTTACAAATTGTTTACCTACTCTATGTTAACGTATTGTTCCTACACAAAAGACGGTTTAATGTTTTATTCACATTTTAGCGATTAATATACATTTCGTAGAGGCGAAGAAAAGCGGCCGCAATAGACTTGGAGTGCGACACCGTTGGTACATTTCTTCAGTTTATTCATATATTTATTACAACCATGGTATTATATAAATTTTTCACACAACCTTCCTAATCTTTCGTTCCTAATTACAAGTATTGTCTGACAGAGATTATTTCACTTGGTAAATGACATACCTGTAATGTCCCGCAGTGCATTTTATCAGCTAAGCTATAGGCAAGTTAGACTAGAAACGTCAGACACAGCAGAGCCGTGCAGTTGAAGGGTTATACCCGAGTTCGCTTTGTGCTGCGCTGGTACACGCTCTAGGGGCTTAACTAACTCGTCAACAGGTTGTGAAATGCGAATCAAAAGCGCTAGAGTTTGAGCTTATAGCGCTCTCTGACGCGTGCCGGTTCGGGGTTGCAAAGGGCGCTGATTACGCGCCGCCGCTCTGTTCCGTAATTACTAGATTGGTGCAGTATCGGAGTGCCTGTAATTAAATACATTACCCCCGGCTTTGCCGTTAGTTACTCACGGTACACACCACACTAAACGTCTCCCCGCGTTTAATTTACTTGACTACCATGCATCGTTTCGCGTTTATTGCTGTGACAATTTATTTGCTATTGTTCATATAATTTAGTCTGATGCTATTTTATGCTAGACCTAACAGTAACTGAATGACTGACTAATAAGCAATTTAAACAGCCTTAGCCACTAGAGTTAGTCTTTCAAATTTGGCACGTTGAGTACCTAGAGATACTCAAAAAGAACTTTATTTTCGAAATTTCCATGGATTCTATGTTTTATTTAGGAAAGCCGCAGGCAGAAGCAATTTCTATCTTAGCATCTTTTGTAAAGTGGTAGTTGTTCCTGAACAAACGTATCGTCGTTTAGTGACATTTTTTTTTTAAATTATATACGTACTAGTTTCTGCCCGCGACTTCGTCTGCGTAGAATTATACACATTTATAAACCGCATCAAGATAGAGCAGAAAGATACAAGCATACATATGGACAGACAGACAGCGGAAAGCGACTTTGTATTAGTGATATCTAAGTGAACATAGCGTCTCACAAATTAAGAAAAGAAACTGCTAAGTGTGATTAAAATAGTGCGAACGAGAAACGAAAGAATAAAGGGAAGTCGCAAGCACAATCAGCGCCGGCAGCCGAGCGGATCCGAAAGCTTTAAAGACTGATAGGTAGTATTGTTCGGGAGCACCGCGGAGCAGTCCGCGTTCCCCTTAATCTAATTATCTGGCCGCTTCGCCGCCAGCCGCCGGCCCCGACCGAAACACCCTCCACCCTCTATCTCTCTCAATTTTCTTCACAGCGAAAACGTTTAAATATGAAAGTATTTAAGGCAATCCATCCCCCGCAACATTGAATGGAATTTTCAGATTTTAAATGAGTTTTAGACGGTAAACTCTCGTTTATTCTTTGATACTTGTTAATTATTTTAGTAAATGGATTGTGCTGCCTTTTAATTTATCAATTTGTGTTTTTAGTCTTTTTTAAAGTTATTACTGTGAGATTTTTTTGTGTAATGTTTGCATGTATCAAGTTTATATTGCTCAAAGATATGTAGGGTTTGAGTAAATCACAGCTTTACGTTCTCATATGGGTTTAAAATCCAAAACACCTTTGACCAGTCCAGAGTACAGTTCAATTAAAAAGTAAGATAGCACTATAACGTTTAACTTGAAATATTTACTAAATCCATGCAGTAACAACAATAAATGCGCCGTTTTGTGTAAATTAACACAAGATCAGATTAGACATAAACCCCGCGTCAACGTCGCCCAACGAGCTATAAACTTTGTGAAAGCAAAAACGTTAACATTCATTCACTAAAGCCCTCTTACATCTTAATACATTTAACATCGCACGCTTATACATATCTTGTAAATAAAAAGCGGATTATGTTATTACAAAGGCGAAATACTTTACAGCAATTTTTATTTCACCGCTTTGTTTTTTTAGGCCATTATTTCATTGCTTATGTTTATGTATATTTATTTACCTGTTACGTACAGCTGTTGTAAGTACGTTCATCAATAAACATTTTGAACATCGGTTCTTAACGTCAAAGATAATCGAATTGGAAGTTTAGTAGCATAATAATGCCGATAAATGGATATCTGAAGAGGAAATCAGTCTTGGCTTCGCTGTTGTAACGTAGGCGATTAATTAAATTATCCCTTGCGATGCGAGACCGATAGAACAAGATCTAGGGGGACGAACAGAGAGGTGAGAAACGCTTAATAGTGGGCGGAGAGCAGCAAAACGCTTAACCTGAGCGGAAGCGATAAGCGCACAACAAGCGGTAGCGTTTACCAGTGTCAGTCGTTGGCTGATAGTGCCGCTCACTCTGAGTGAGCACCACTAACTCAATCCGATTCCACTCATGCTATTTGCACTCCGGCTTCAATTATGCCCCGCACTGATATGCAAATCCGGTTGCTTTTGACTAATTATGTTACACGCTTCCGTAGAGCCACTGCAATTCGCGCTGTCCAACTTATATAGGTACTTCAATTTGCATATTTATTATTGCTCGTTTCACTATATGATGATTTTCCGACATCTGTTTTATTTGTTTCGTGTTCAACTGTTTGAAATAAAAATGGTTCTATTCGAAAATACTGTTAGATACTGTCAAGGGCATAAATGTCTGTACGTTGCCAAAATGTCAAAAATATTTATACACCTTTATGCCACAAACAATAACATCGGTGACACATATATTTGATATGATGGCTGTATCGATGTTTATGCCCTCGAATGTGCCTACGGTACAGATTGTGAAGAACAATCAATTAATAAAGTTGAGGTTTTCCGAAGAGGCTGTCTCGATTACATCCGCTTACAATAGCCACATAAAAGCTACTTTCTCTGCGACATTAAGGGACGAAACTCTGTTAGGTATTCATATTTTTGTTCATAATAAGACATTCCACAATAACTTGAGATTTACACAATATTGTTATCTCGTGCACAACGCTACAATGCCCGCAGAAACTAGCCAGTTTAACAAATTTCACGGAACCAGTACGTCTTTTGAATTAAACTTGCACTTTGGTAGCAAGTGGAAGTTATGAATAGCTCGAGCACGAATCTATGCAAACTCTGTTATTAGCTTAGCAGTAACGGGAGTCAGCAACTGGCATTATGCAGGCAGCGTACCGGACCGCCCGGCTCTAACCATAACCCGAGTCCGTCGGGACTAGGGTTATCAAATGTCAGTATTGGTCCCAACATCTCAGGGTATTTTGCCGCCGCCCGAATGTTCTGTCTGAATACCTACTTCCTCTTGTTTCGTAGTGAACTAAATAGATCTATATTTAATTTCATAATATGTATTCATTATAAATGTTCAGTTCGAACGCAAAATAAATTGCAGAACTTTAAACTTCAAATTTAAAGCGTTCTTTTCATAATCTGCTGGGGTATTATAAATTGTGAATATCGTAGCGATGCTCTTCCAGCTAATCATTCGTACTGATACTATTTAAATTAATATAAACTTAAGTCGAAGCGGTCATTAAGCGATTGACACTAATTAGTGTCTGTGGAGAAACACGCGTTGTTTCAGAAAAAAATGCATGTTAGAATAAAATTACATATACACCTGGTGACCCTAGCTGGGACATGCACTCAGCGAACTAACCCAACGCTCAGAGCTAATGCAGCTACTTGCCAGTGCATTATTTATTAATCTCCCCGCAATCACATACGCTCCTAATAACCCTGCCTTTTGACATCGTGTCGCATTTGTTAAATACAAATACAGTCTTACGCGAGTTAGCGAAGATAAACATGAACACATATTTGTTGCATGATTTTCTTATTGCCATCGTAAATCTGCTAGGTGTATTTTCCTACAGGAAATATGGAAACAATGGTTATTAAAAACTTGATCGCTTCATTTTTATTCGATTTATTGTGTGCATAATCATTGTTCTTTTACCCACACAGAAATAAAAGTTCCCTTTAAAATACCTGTTACGGGGCCGGAACAATAATTTAATGTAGCAATTAATGCGTCCCATTAAAATATCTCACTTCATCAGTAAATAATTAGTCATAAAGCTTTAATGATGTTATTGGATCGACGATATGAAAGCAAATTATCGGTTCTCCTTATTAACACAATAATAACTTAATTCGTGTTGAATTGTAATTAAGAAATAATTTTCATTATTAGGGCAGTCATTGAAGCATTATTGCTCCGAATTTTTTTACTGTGGACCGAATTGCATACAATTATGGAATTAGGTTCATCTTACCCTTAACTTCAAAAGTGAAAATGATTTGAACTCCGCAACCACCCTGGGGGTGGTTGCCACCCCTTCTCGGGGGTGAATTTTTTTTTTTCAAAATAACCTCGGATATCGATAGAAGGCCTAATTTTAAGCAAAAAATCATTTATAAAGTTTTTCAAAAAATCCAATACTTTTCAAGTTATTGGCAATTGAAAATTCGCAATTTTTTCACGTTTTTCGTCGGTTTTTTGCAAATATCTCCAACAATATACGTTTTATCGAAAATTTTATAAGAAACAAAATTGTAGCAGGTAAAACAATGAACAATTTGGTTTTTTATAAAGTATTCTAAGTGCAATATTAAGCTAGATATTAAAGATCAAAGCCGTTTTTTATTGTGTCTGAAATTTAATCGATGTGGTCAATGCCATCTAGCGGCGAGCAGATGCATTTTATGCATTCTAATACAAAAAGGTTTTGTAGTGCTTGAAATAAGCTTTAAAATGAGCACTATTAAAATAACTTTTGCACGTAAAATAAGTGAGCTGTATTGCAAATAAGGGGAGCATCTAATGTTTTTTCTTTTAAATCAATGGGTTTCATAAGTGCCATTTCCACCAAAATTAAAATTAATCGTATTCCGCCTAGAATTAACTTTATTATGAAGAGTTTGATAGATAGTATCAGTTTGGCTGCTTCAGGACACATATTTTTCAAAAAAGTCACGATAAAAAAAAAAACAAAATTTCAAATTTTTAAAAAACCCACTTTCTTTTCATAATATCTCAAAAATGACGACAGATACGTATAAAAGTGTATGGATTAAGAATTTAGGCATTTTTCTGACAAACAATTTGGTTTTTTTGTTTTTTCTGTCAAACAAAAATTGACGGAGATATGATTGTTTAAAGAGCGCGCGGCAGCGCAATCACAGCCTCTGTTTTTTTTTTAATCGTGACTTTTTTGAAAAATATGTGTCCTGAAGCAGCCAAACTGATACTATCTATCAAACTCTTCATAATAAAGTTAATTCTAGGCGGAATACGATTAATTTTAATTTTGGTGGAAATGGCACTTATGAAACCCATTGATTTAAGAGAAAAAACATTAGATGCTCCTCTTATTTGCAATACAGCTCACTTATTTTATGTGCAAAAGACTTTTAATGGTGCTCATTTTAAAGCTTATTTTAAGCACTACAAAACCCTTTTGTATTAGAATGCATAAAATGCATCTGCTCGCCGCTAGATGGCATTGACCACATCGATTAAATTTCAGACACAATAAAAAACAGCTTTGATCTTTAATATCTAGCTTAGTATTGCACTTAGAATACTTTATAAAAAACCAAATTGTTCATTGTTTTACCTGCTACAATTTTGTTTCTTATAAAATTTTCGATAAAACGTATATTGTTGGAGATATTTGCAAGAAACCGACAAAAAAGGTGAAAAAATTGCGAATTTTCAATTGCCAATAACTTGAAAAGTATTGGATTTTTTGAAAAACTTTATAAATGATTTTTTACTTAAAATTAGGCCTTCTATCGATATCCGAGGTTATTTTGAAAAAAAAAAATTCACCCCCGAGAAGGGGTGGCAACCACCCCCAGGGTGGTTGCGGAGTTCAAATCATTTTCACTTTTGAAGTTAAGGGTAAGATGAGCCTAATTCCAAAATTTCATGCAAATCGGTTCACAGTAAAAAAATTCGGAGGTAAGGCCGTATTTTTCGCTTCAATGACTGCCCTATATTTGCATATGAATTCGCCGAATGTAATTTTACCGTAGCGTGGTGGACGTGCACACATTATTGTTCTCTGTGCGCGGACATTCCTTGACAATATTACTGCCATCGCTAATGGAATTTTCGTCCATGTCCATTTCAAAATGAACGCGTAATTTACCGTGAAATTCTTTATACAATTAATTAAACAAGCCCGGCTCTCTCTATTCTGATGACGGAGATTTTTTTTTACCTCGTAATGCGTAATATGGAGAACGTTATCCATCCGTAATTGGATTTGCCCCGACGACATTGATATGATTGATATCGCATTTCGAAAGCACCTTGATGTACACTGATGTTAATAGCATTGCGCAGACTTCTTGAAGTTCTGGGTATCCTCCTACTTTCTGAACGTAAGCGTGCCTTTCTTTCGTCAAGGCCCTTTTTTTCACTCAATAAATCAGGGCAAAGCATGAGCCGGGTACAAAGCTCATCATCATTCATCAGGTGGCATATCACTTCTGGTCGATTAGACCGGTTGGCTCGGCTCGCTGTGCGCAATCTGTGCGAACACGCTGGCAAGGGTGCGACGCGCCGCATTAATAAGCTCATGAATACTTATCGGATGCCGGTAACCTCCGAACGATGGCTTCTCACATGTACGACATACATAGCGCCCATTGTGATCGTGTTCAATCCGTTATGTAATATAAAAGAGAAAGTCCACTCATGTTAAAATAACTTCAGGCTGTTGTTACTTTTATTGCAGGCAACGCTCGTAACGTAATAAATGACGAGTTAATATAGTCGTACAAAAAAATAATGACAAACTTGTTGTGGAGACACTGACAATTAGTGTCATGTTGTGTTATTTACAATCATTTTACCCACATGTTAATTTACTAAATGCCAGTTGAATATTACTCAATTTTATGACATTGCCTGGGGGAACGATCACGATCTCTTTTAACCTTAACACCTGAAGAATCTTTAAAAATAATCTGAAAGTGAAATCGCACTGGGTAAAATGTTTTCCATTCCGAAGCTGCATTGGCGTGTGCCTCTTGGTATAACGTAAACCCGCCCCGGTTAATTGAAAGAGCTTCTTTCGTCGGGTGTAATATTTTATAGCACGGTGCAGGAGCGCGGCTTGGGCTGCCGCTCCTGCTTTAGCATCAGTTTTTCATCATAAACCTCTTGACACGAACGGTTCTTAAAAAATAACTCTGGTATATTCGAAAAACAAAGAAGAATTTATGTAAAGGATTCCACTGGACAGAATTCAGAGTATAAATTTGTTTTAATATTATCTTGGTAAGTTAAATTACCGCTACTTCCATTTCACTACATTTTAGATAAAGCTATTTTTCTTTGTTCTTAATTTTAGTTGGGTACAAAAAGGAATGGAAATTACATTGTAGGCAGTTTTTTAGTAACGTATTAAACTAGGATCAGATTTAATTATTCGTAGTAGAGTCACGATCTAATAATACAAACTTATGATACACGATAAGAACTTGTAACAATTAGTATTAGAGTTGCACGTAGGTTCGCAGGAACATGAGCAGCAATAAATCGCTCGCGCCCGCGCCGGTCGGTGGCTCGACACGCGAGATTAAGGGTCACCGCGACACCATTAAGCACTACGGTGTCACAGTTACGCTGATCAACTACACGGACCCCTCACCGCCCACGACACGCTTTACGATTTCTCGTTGCCACTAAGCCAAGCTAAATCCTCCGTTTAGTACACACCCTACAACCACGATTGTTTATGGTATAGTCTGTTTTATTTAAAATGACGAAATGCAATTAACGCGGTATTTTACAACTTCTTTTGTTGCTGAATATGAAAGGAAAAAATAACAAAGAGACATAAAAAAACTGACCGCAGTATGGCACCTGTACTGCAGTAGCTCAACCCATCTTGATCTTTGAAATGAAAGATTTTAATTTTTATTTAAAATATGATTATTAATACACCCGTTAGACACTAAAAAAATATTGCACTTAAGCCTGGAAAGTATCCCCTTCTATTGATTATTGTTGATTACCTGAATTGGACCCTTTTAAGTATAATAGGTGTATTGTTTTCCATATACAATTACAGTGCGGCTAACACTCAGGTAAAAATTTCTTATACCTACTATTAAACAATTGTGCAAAGTGATTTTGATACAGTATATATAATTATTATTTTAGAAACGCACGTCATCTAGTGTAACACCGGCCAACAACATCAAAACTATCAAGATTGTTTGTTCACGGTATACTTGGACAGACGCTAATGGTTTTACAACCCCACTTGAAGTTAACAATTGAACAATAGATGTCGGTTTTAAGTACTTTTCGTCATTTTAAATGAAACAGACCATACAAACGTCTTATGTACCTACTTACATATACGTAGTGCCAAGTCCTCACACCTATGCCAATAATCATGTAAACTCTATAACTACGTGATTAACATAATGTTTCCAGAATGTTCCACTTTTGTCTTGTAAACGAGCATAAAGTGAAAGAACAAATTGCGAGTTTCCCCAGTATTTTCCTCGCTCGGAAAAATATATGTTTTATTAAAGCTCGGCATTTCCGAGAGCGAAGCAACCCTCGGGCAGGGGTGGCGGGCGAGGGTGGGCGCCGGCGCGCCAGTGTATAACAGACAGTAGAGGGATATAAAACATATTTACGCGCCTATAAAGTACTCTCGTACGCTCGCGCTCCACCATTTTCTTTTGTTCCTCACTCGCAGCCAATGATAATGCTTTCTCCCGTTCGGTTAAACTTATTTCTCTTCCGTCTTATCTGGCTTTTCTTCGGCACTTTTATTTATAACCGATGTGGTGTAACGTAACAATGTGAAATAAACGATTCCCGGTCGCTGCTCATATTTTAACATCTTGCCGCTTGAAATGTGCAGCTGTTCCGGAGTTTCATTTGTCTTATCGCTATCGCTAGGAAACTCATAAAAAAATATACTTACTGAGACCTATGAAATAGATCACCGATCGGCAACATGCAGCTCTCGGCCTCTCTCCTGTGGCCGCGACTGTTTTATATATGGTAGTGCATTTTTATATCACTTTTTGCCAAAACTATGAACAAGTGCGACCTGCCACTTATTAATTTTTCCACTGTGTGATCAATGCCTACCAAGAGGTTTCCAACCCCTGAAATAGATAATCCAAAAATAGTCAAAACGTATGCTAAATGCGATCGCAATTTAATTTTATGGTTTCCGATAATACTTATAATAGAAACCTGTCTAATCAATTTAATAATGATTTAAACTCGTCGACTCTATGTATGTTTTGTTTGCTGATAAACATGTTCATTAATTAAATTATTCATGCTGGCGCTCTTGACCTAGACAGATTTTAGTCAGTTTATCAAATGAAGCGTGTCAACAAACAAAAATCTCTCAAATGATATACCTTTCTAAGTTAATAAATAAATTTTATGATTACTATCGATAAACCTGCCTTAAAATATATCATAAAAATCTTGTACATTCGTTAAAAGACGTACTACTCCTCAGAAGTCGCGCACTTAGATCTGATCGCTTTTTATTAAACTCAGCGAGCAGAAAGTGGAGAACACACTTGATGCTATTCAGAACGAGTAGTACGGAAGCCAGAGCGTTAACAGCAAAGCGAGGAGCGTCTTAATCTAGCGCGACAGAACGGCTCAGAGCAGAAACCCCTTGCGTAGGTGAGAGGGTGTAATAACAAGAGTATCCCCCCTACACCCCACCGCTCGCCCGTATCTCGCCGGCTTGCAAACTTCCACTAAGATCCATACTACATCCTCTTGACTCTAACTGGCTCGACTTGGATAGAACTTAACTAGCGTCGATGCAAACAAAACCTTAAACACAGCCGGCTTACAACTCTCGCATTTCCGGCTCTACAGCTTTGTTTTTGAAACCGACTATCTCGGTTACCGTGAGCTTTTTCACTTAGCCAATTTTCAGTTTGTTTTATTTAATGGAATTCGAAATGTCGTGCAGAGTTTATTTTAGCTGAATAGCTTACTTTAGTTGTTATATACATGTAACATACTGTACTTGACCTTTTATTGTTTTGGGTAGACAGACTTTTCACCGCCTCATTTTTTTCTATTAAACATTACCTACGTTATCTTGTGAATTTAAAGAATTTTAAACCATTTACGATTTTTATTTTTGAACCAAATCACAAGCATTGTTTAAATAGTGAAAACACGGTTGCCACTTTCTAGCGTGTACGACAAAGACTTGTCGTCAAAGGGCCGTAATTATCTGTAGGCGGGCGAGTGTTAGCACTCGACGCCGAGGTCGAGAATATCTCTCGACGGATCAGCAGCTCAGTCGCGATGCACTCGGCGATTCCGTTTGTCACTGCACCCGACTGCGGTCTAAGCCTCTCGCTCTGATAAACACAGTCATGTCAACGTTCTTTGAAAATAAACGGCATTCAACCTCTGTACTGTACGACTCTACCGGTTCTCAGCTTACAGTCCTGAAAAAGAACATCTAGTTTACGCTACTAGTAGCAAAGCTATTTCTCATAGTAAACCGACAAGAACAATAAAATGATACGTTCTTTTCTATAAAGCAATGCTAACACTATGTTCAATCGTGATGATAAACGAGAAAGGTAACGATGTTATTGTCGTTGTAGTGGGCACACGATACGAATGCACGACACGTAGCCTAGCCGCCCAGCTATTTGCACATCGTCGTGTGTGCGGCTCGGGACCAGCCGTAATTAGCCGACCGCAAAGTTCACCGGAATGCTTCACACACGAACACACCCTCACCATTTTGCCGACCTACATATTGCATAGGGTTGCCAAATGTTTGCAATTCTGGTGTCACTTTAAATGGCCAGCCTTTTCTAAATTGCCCCGGGCGGGACGGTGGGTTACTTTTAGATGTAAAACTTAGACCATTTGTTTACGTTAAATAGCATAACTTAAAATTTAAGCTTGGATTGTATTTTTGGAAGGTTCATGTTTTGAAATAACTCTGACATTAAAGATTATAAAAAGTTTTGCCACCCCTAAAGTTATAATTCTCAATTTAAAATAAAAGTCCTAAAAAAAATCTGGGGGCTCATTACAGTTTATTCAAGCACTTTATCGTATCGCTGTCCATAAATTCAAGCAGGTGTCGAGTGCTAACTTGTCCACGAGCGTGTGGTCGCTCACCAATTGCTTCTCGGTTTCCGATTGCCTCTTTCTTAGTTCAATTGGTTCTGTTCTAGTATCATCAGACGTTTTCCTGTTACAAGAAACGCTCTATCCCTTTGTGGATTGTGTTTGCTAACTTAGGAGTTTCGACGTGTTCTTAAGAGTATTATAGATATTATTATTGTCACTGTGAATCTTATGCTTAGATTATGTTATTTCTTTCAGATAATACATGTTTGTGTAGGATTGCTCACGCTTTTATAATTCGGTGCTCCTCATTTCATGCTGCAAAGAACTTTCAACGTCTTTGCAAGTGCCAAAAGTTTTGAGCCAGCCATGTATATCAAAATATTTAAATTCCTGGAAGAATTTCATATCTGATTAAGTTATCTTCGTGAGAACATTTCAAGTTCATTATTTAACTATTCGGTCGCAGAGAAATCTTTACAAGCTTTAAATAATGTTTAAAGTATGTCTGCTGCCAACGAGCGAGCAGCCGTCTCCGCCGGAGAAAGATAAAGACTTTTAACGGTTCAAGTTTCAGCGGTCGTTATTTATGTCGTAAATTGCTGTAGACCGTTAGTGGCACGAGAAAATAAGAAAAACAAGCGTACGACGAGGACATGATAAAGTAGTCGAATATACTCCACAGCGCCCCTCATCCTTCGAGCATTAATAATTAGTTAACTTCACGACATCGTCTAAAGATGTAGACGCATAGTTAACGTCTGGGGTGAGTTTTCGTAGAATTATTATAAAGTAATCTAAGTTAGTCGACCCGTGGAGAGACGAGGGGGTTGACAGGTGTTTAAATACGCTCGCAGCCACTCCTCCCACGCTTTACTGATTCACTGTTTTACATGGCACGAGACACTCGCCCGAGTGTGTGCGGCTGCAGGAGCTTTCTGAACTCTACCCATTAATTGCTCGTTCCGAAGCTCAGTGAATACTTACATTTTGCTCTCTGACTCGCGCCAAAGTACTTGTCAGCACGTTTTCTACTAGAGGAAGCATTTTGGCTTATCATTCTGCGTGTCTAGATAATATTACGAATTAGATATTATTACAAGAGAACTATTAATTGACTAAATTATTTTTATTCAACTAATACCTATAGCATATTAAACCATTCCCACGTTTTAGTGTTTAACCCTCGTTAGGCGTGTGCTGAACGTGAATAAGCAAGCGGTATTATGGAATGTGGTGTAAATAGTTGGGACTGTATTAGTCACTACAACCGTAATTAACCACATGCAAGTTGTCGATTGGCAGCAACGTCCTAAAGCTACGACGCGCTGAAGTTTAGAATAATAAATTGCGAATGAAAACGGAATTTGGTATTTTATATATCTGTAACAAAACTGAAGATCCACTTCAAATTATGTAAATATGTAATAAAATAAAATAAACTAGAAGGCGAGACAAAAATCAATTTGTATCGATAGTAGAATTAAAAATTAGCTCCGTGGTGAGTCGAAACTGAAAACCCGTCTGGCGCCAACGCGGGTACAGGCTCGTATAATATCGCAAGTAAACATTTCTCGCCGGACCCTCGATTCAATGTCGTTCAAAAACAAATTTATCCCAAGTTCGTGCTATCCTTTACGAGCACTACCAGTACGAATGAGAAAGATAGGAGGTCTTTACTGATACGAATCTGCGAATCGCGAACTGGTTGAGGCTTTTTTTTGTCGTCGCCTTATGTTTATCTTATTACTTTGCCGCTATTGAGCCGAACCCGATCACTTACGCCTCCGCGTGTTGTGGCACGCTTTCTTTTACATGCCCTCATCTTAATTTGCATAATCGTATGTTCTGTTCGGCTCAGGTGCTAGTCAGCGCTCCTTTTCTGCAACGACCGAAGATTTGTTAACGAATTATTTTAAATTCACTTATGTTATCTCTGTCCCAAGTAATTTATTAAAATTTTGTTTATGAAATAAAATATTTCGAACTACTTTATAAATAGACAAAAAACTTGTACCATGTACAAACAATCCAAAATATTGTAAGAACTTATGTTATTAAAATAATTGAATTAATATTTACAAATTACGATGAATTTTAGTGACAGTCTCAACTGACATCTTTAAAAATTACTTCCAAGGTCTTATCTTATATTTGAAGTCACAACTATCCCATCCTTGGTTACTTGTCATCTCACTGTCAGTTTAAAATAAATTGCATTTGTCTGCAGAACATCCGATAGTCTTCAAACTCGTTTAAACATCTGGTCGTAAACCGGTAGAATAATGTGCTAGGAAGACACATCATTATTTTATATGGACCCTAAAGTACTATTCTACCGCCCGAACCCTGATCGTTGTCGGATTACTCCCCTCTTTATGCTGGCGATATGCGTCTACCACTTTGTTGTTTTATACTTCGTCTCGTAGCGACTTTATGCATCGCCTCATTGCTCTTCGCCGTTTCGCTTAGTTTCCCCTTTATTCTCGACTCTCGGCTCATGTTGCTTTGTAAATTTTAGGAGCGAACATTGTTATCCTTCCAGTGCTTGTAAATGCGTCCGACATGATATATCTACCAATAATATATTATGTATCGCTTATGTTCCTACTATCGAACAAATTGATTACTGATCTACCGTAGAACTTTCTTACAGTAATTATAACAATGATGTTCCTTGTCAATTTAATGTACATACCTACTTCATTTAATTTAGGATGAGTAACCACAACAACATTATATTGCGGCTCGTGAAGTGTACTCTCTTTTCAATTTGTACTAGACTAGTTGTCAACGACACGAAAATAAAGTGACATTAAATGAATTTTATTTTGCGGCTCCCAGACTGCACAGTACTATTTGCTACGTAAGAAATTGTTGACCAGACGCAATATAATTTTGCTGTGGTTTCTCATTCTAAATTAAATGAAGTATAGGTAACGTCAATATCGTCGATTTGTTCAATAGTATATCAATAAGTCGGAAGATACGTACAAGTTTGTTAAACATATTATTTGATTGTTATTTTTCTATTCTATTTTATCATTTGAATACCTTACCTACCCACTTGACTGGCAAAGCAACTTAGTAAAGGAAATAATTAAATTTTTCGACAAACAAGCAGCCGTCGCGGGGACCACTGCAATAACGCGTCGCCACGCTTGCCGCCAGGCGACCCTCGGCAAACGCTCAGAAACAAACTACATTTTTATACGGAAAGCAAACAAAATGAGTTAGTGGTGCGATTGCGTCGTTTTTTCCTGTATTCCCCGCAAGCGAGCTTGAAAATTCACTTTAATGACTTGTTCTCCAGCTCTTGCGAGCTTTCACGCTGCGCATATTTTTACCGTTAAGGTTAATTTTACGCAAAACAGATTTTATCTCTACTTCGTACAACTCAATTTATATTTTTGTTTAGTGATTTATTATCTCACTTCAGAATTGAATATTTTCATATTATATCATCCTATTTATGTGTAACTGAAGCTTCGAAATTATATCATTAGTTGCCCATTCATTTCACGTTTAGACTGCTTACAATAGACAAATCAGTTGCTTGTTAAAGGATGGTAATCACTTTCAATGTAAAATTAAATAAAATAGGTGGAATCTCCCGGGTGAGTTTATTCATTACTTTCCGCCGCGGGCGACGGGAGATGGGGGACCGCCCAGCCCACCCTCACTTCGCTCAGTTTATGGATATAACCTCGACAAAATACCCCTAAAATTGCACTGTTTTTATTACGTTCTCTTTATCTCTTTCGGTTTGTTGCTCCATTTTTTACGACGTTATTATTTTATTAACGAACTTGATATAATAATAGCAGATACTTTTCTTAGCGTTTAAAATTATTGCAGTTCGCGTTCTATAACACATTTGTTTATTAAATTTCCTTTTAACAATGAAACAACACATGATGGCGTAGTGAAGGGGCTGACATGCTCGAGGGCCCGATAAAATATGACGGCAGAGAAATAAAATATACGTTCAGCTTTGCGGTAACCGCGGCGGCACTGGCTGCGGCGCTCGCGCACCGGCATTAACGTGTAATTAATTACCGTGGATTGTTATGACGCGAGCCGACCCATTGTTTGTTTATATACTATAAATTGTTTTTACCCGCGGCTGTCACTTCATTTAACTGCTTCATTTTTATCGTAAGTGGCAACGGATAGAGGGAAGTTTTAATTTATATGCACGCTTTGTAAACACTTGCCAATATTCTTGTAATACGTAGGCGTGGTTTGGAATGTCACTTTAAAACATTAGTCTTTATTATGTAACACGATAAATAAATACACGACATTACCTGCACAACAAAATGAAAACGAGTCGTTAGTGTTGACAGATGGAGAAATCTTGTATGAATTTTCTGTATCATTAAATAAAAACATTGTTTAGATGCCAAATAGTTCGCGTTCGCGATAAAACAAAGCGGCTGGCAAGCGACCAAGTCGCGTGGTGCGATCGCGAGCGCGACACGAGTGGATGAACGCGCGATTTGCGAAGAGCACGGTACACTCCAGCGACCGAAATATACGCTAGAATTGAATGTTTGAATTACGAGTACAAAATAAACTATCTAACAGCGTTGGTAGGTTTAAGATCTCATAGTTAGAATACTTTGTGTGTGTGTGATTTGTGTCTGTTTTTTTTATATTTGTACAATAAAGCATTTACTTACTTACTTTGAAAACTAGATTTACAATGGTTTGTTTTTGCTCTTGCAATCCTGCAATCTGGCAGGTCGTTCATGCTGCGCTGCGATTTCTGCAGTCTCTTGTTTCGCATCGCTTAGCGCGGATTTGCAAGGATACGTTTTAAATGGAGCCGCCAGATCGCAATTACACTCCCTTTGAGCGAGCGGCATGCGTTATGTGTTATGTATGACATTCGATTCAATTTCGCTCACAAAGCTCACATGAAATTGACATTCTTTTTGCTCTCACTAAAACTGCTTTTTTGTAGCCTGCTTTGTAATGTTAGCTCTATTCTATTGCATTGATAAGTTGATACGGGCTAATAAATAGCACACAAGTGCTGTTGCGCATTATTATACCCATAAAAACAAAACCTTATTTTATCGTTATTAGCCACGCGTGATTCTATACATGACACTTGTGTACAGTTGACTCGCGTGCCGTAGGACGGCTCCATTGGATATCAAGTGCATGCGTTCGTTCTATCCAGGTATGTGTTCTAATTTTTTGTAATTTACAATCGCGGTTGATAATAATGTAGCTGTTGCACATCATACCCTACACCTTGTAAGTTTGTCATTAGCCGCGCGTGATTCAGTGTGACATATGACAGATAACTCGCGTGCCGGCGGGCGGCTCGATCGGCTGTCAAGTGCGTCCGCCGTCCGTTGGCACGGGACGCGTACATTCCGTGCGTCGGACGTGTCCCGTCCACCTGGTCGTGGGCGGGTGCACATCCCAACAACGCTTTGAAGTGGCCACATAAACAAAACGAACCAAATTAAACACTTTGGAACACGATTAACCTAAATTTAGTGGCTAATTTAAAACTTTATTTTTTTGTTAAGTTAAAACTATTCTTATAGGAGTTGTTGGATTGTGTCGCTCAATAGAAAGCTGCATGCTGAGACCGAACGCGGTGCGATGTACAGTAAAGCAATATGTTAGTTAAACTACATACATTAGTAATACAGTGTTCGACGTGCGACGGTTAAACATTACATAAAACACGTTACAAAAAAAGACGTGTAAAACATCCTACATCACTTTTACTGTCAGCCCATAAAACTGTTTGATTAGAAATAAAATAGTTCGTAACAATAACTTAATGGTATCGTTTACGAAGCTCTGCATTACCGCATTTTTCATATCTTAATAGACCCTACTACGTTACATTACGCGAATAAAAATGTAAACTCTGTGTTTAAGATCCTTTACAATTTGTAGGTGTATGCTGAGGTTAAGTCGAAGTTAATTAATTTACGGCGAGCGAGGTGAGCTCGATTAGCGGAATAAATTGGGCTTGCGGCGGGCGCAATCCCTGGCGCAGTAAACACCGCCGACAACAAAGGCAACTCGGCAATCGCCCCCTCTGCGCGAAAGGCGAGCTTAATGCTAACTCATTATTTATTCACATCTATAACGAGATTGTCGGTGCCCCCCGTCTCTTCAGCCGCTTATTTGTCTCGCCACTCGCTCCCGTCGCCATATTTACTCTTACTCGCTCTTTTTGCTCGTTTAATTCTCTTTTTGTGACGGAGTTATAAAGCTATTACGTTTTCCTTTTACATTTTCTCCCTCTAAAATTGCCAACGAGTCCATGCAGCGCACTGTACCTCTCGATATTGCAGTAACACCGCTATTGAAAATGTTTTCGCTCGTAGAGCATCTGTTTTATTTTCATATTTTCAATAGTGATCCGAAATGTAACTGTATTTCATAACTTTATAAATCATAATATCTATTGCATTTAATAAAACTGTACAGTCGATGGCATAAACATCGATACTGTCATCATGTCAAATATAATATATGTGTCACCGACCTTATTGTTTGTGGCATAAAGGTGTATAAGTAGATGTTTTTGACGTCTTGGTAACGTACATATATTTATGCCCTCTTGACTGTACTTTGTGTCTTACATGTAGTATGCTAGTGATGCTGCGGGTAAAGGCTTATAGGATTATTTATACGAAAGTTGAATGTATGTATCTCAAAGAATTACTTTCGTGATTATCTGATTATTACTTGACATTGTTGTAATATCAGTAACTATTAGCGCGTCATTCTACTGCTTTGATGACAGAAACCACTATAAGTACCAAATTCATTATTTTGTGTCATAGCTTCTAATGACTCAATAGTTTTGTATCAATAGTCTTGTCAGCCGGGTATAGATACTTATGCTTGAGAGTTTTATTCAAAAGGTATGAAAAGCAGCTGTGCTCTCACAAAAGGCTATATAATGCTGGCAAATGCTCTTCTCCACACTCGTTGAAAATATTATGTCGCTTCTCAAAGAATCGTGAAATGCACTCCTCCGTGTTTCTGCATTCCTTCCCCCCGATTGCTGTCACTAACTTCAGTTAAATTTGTTCTTCCATATACATTAACGTTATTAAATAACTTTCGTTTACTAACTTGACTTTTAATAGTTCATACAAAAAAATACCGAACTAGCGAAATGCTTAAATATACTTACACAAAAATGTAAGTGGAGTTTTCGCCTGGAGGGGCGTGGGTGGGATGATACAGGGGTTTTATTGTAGTCGGTACGATACGTTGTGCGAGATTACTCCAGCTTTAGAGAAATCCGGAGCAGCGGGCATCCCCTTTGTACTGTTGACGCTCCACCGTTTTTCCGCCTTCACTCGTTTCTTTACCACAAATACCAATTGCAACTCCTTTACGAATGACACTACACTGCCTCTTTTAAAAGCACTTTGCAGACACGCTTTTTGTTTTTGTTTACTATTTATTTTTTTATTTAAGTTCTGCAATTTTATAGGCATGTGACCGGAATTCTATGTAACTTATTATTATACATCTGCTATAAAGATAAGAACGTGTCAGCTCTGCTATTAAGTGTTAAAATCACATGTATAGTGATCGCATCAACTAATATGAATGGTCCGATGATTGATATTTGGCACGACGTGTAACGTACTACGTTATCAAGATTCAACCGCCTGATCTAAATAAACACAGTTCATACCCGTGTGGAATATATTGCCTCACGAAGCTTCAGCTTATCCTCATTGCAATTCTAAGTATGAGGCTGCGATTGCCACTCTCTGAATACGTTTGTATGTGTCATGTGCGGCTCGCTGCCGCCTTGTTCACTATGACCTCGTTTGTTTTCAAGTACCAGTTATGCTTCAAGATTTTTTGTTCACCTTCTCTTTCTATGTTTATGTGTAGTGTATAAAAAGATACACATTTATTTATACAGATACCTCGTACTTAAGTACTACTTATATTTGTTAGTAATCATTGAACAACAGCAGATAAACATAATATGTGCGTTTGTAATTACTGGTTTTAAAATAAATGAAAGCTCGTAAATTCAAATGTTTCTGAGTGAATACCTACGTAGGTACGTAAATAAAATCTCTCTCAATGTGAGCGATACAAAAACGCAATTCAACAATACGTTCACCGCAAATTGAATGAGGCTCGAAATAAATCCTGCGGTTGCTGTCTGACTCCCAATACCGCGTTCGTATTTCACCCCTGTTTGCCGTTGTTGGCAATTCATATGGGAAAATGATCGCACCTGTTAAACAAGCAAAGTTATATTAGTTACTCTTAGAGCCAAATGATTTCTGCGACTTTTAATCGAATATGATATAATATGTTCGTAACTCATTCGAAAACTAACTTTCGTTGGAGGATAGTAAACATTATTCCAGGATACAATATTTAATATAAAATGAAACACAAAACAACGAGAGTCAAATCAGTGCTAAATACCTAGCCGCGATCGTTATCGGGGGAGCCATTTTCTCTCCCTCATTAGAGATCGTGGCCCCGAGGGTCGAGCGCCGTAAACCAGCACTTGAGTGTATCGTAAGTGTTAATTACTTTTGTCACTCCACAGGCGGGCGGTTAACAAATCTCGACGTTACATAATTCCACCGCCGAGTACTGTAATTTACATGAGCTGACGCAACATTGTTTGGATAATAAATTATTATGCCTTGAAGCGTTCTTAACGGGCGGCTAAATCGATAAGCGTCGTTTTTATTGCATCATTAACAAGCTGCGAGGGGCGAAACGATTTCAATCTGCGTAATCAACGCCGGGAGCTGCCGCGTCACTCACCGCTGGGCTCATGCTAGCCTAATAACGGGGTTGAGAGGTACAAGTACAAGTCTACTACAGGTGTTCGTGCTTCATATTACCTACTCCCAGATAAAACTCACACAATACACATCACAATTTCCCTCGTGCAAATAAAAAAAATATATCGCAATATGACTGAAGGTTTAAAAAATACAAACCTATTTTATTGCGATGAAAAGTGAAAAAAAAACTGCACGCTCTCGCTTCTCGCTAGCGAATTTCCGGCTCTCCGCCATCCGTGGAATATGAATTTTACAAAGTAAATTTTATAAACTATCACTGTTCGCTTATTTCAATTTGTTTATGATATAACTCGTTGCCGATAAAATAAAACATCAGAAAGTTAATTTTTATGTTCCTGTTGCCATGATTCAAGAGATACTTTGTTACGGCTTCAAAGAAAAGTGTTACGCTGAATAAAGTCCAAAGGTTTTATTATTTAAGCCTCAACTGTCTCGCAACGATTCTATCTTCTCTTAGATTTTATAATTGCGTTTATATTTTCATGAAAAATACCCGTACATTTTATTTAGACATTTTCTTTGAAACGTTTATTATTTTCACACTTTCATGGTGTGTAGTAGACTTTTAAATATTTAACAGATGCTCTATTCATCCAATAATACAGCTCGACTTGAATTCTATAATTTTCATAATCATGAAAAAAAATTAAACATGCCAGTACTACTAGTAGTACTTTTAATAAAATAAACCCAATAACGAAAACTCAAATAATAAATCATCGATGGATCCATTGTGCCTGAATAAACTAGCCAATTCATACAACACTTTTCGCGTGCATCCGATTTAATTGCTCTTTCGGAATTATTGAATTCCACCAACCTATTGGATTCATTTTTCATAAATATTTATAACGTATTAATTACCGTATGTTATGCCGAACAATGTATCGACGTATACCTTTTATTAAGCATTTTAGGAGACAATATTTTCTAATGCAGTTGCTATCTGAATTGCTTTCATCTTTCACCAACTCTTTCTACCGCCAACACACACCGTTTCACGAATAGAACTGGTGATTGCGATTGTGGCCATGCCCACATTAGACAGTAATAATGGCTCAGCCAAAGCGTAATTTGTTGACTTGAAAATCGCGTAAAATGAGTAGCGTAAGTACCTATAATTTGATGACATACGTAGCCGTAACTCATTGTGACACTCCGTGGACCTAAAACAAACATAAACTATGAAACCGAATGCAACTTACCATACGCGTCACACAACCCAAAAATTACACTGATTTGGCCGTGCCCTAAGTCTACAGAGGTCTTGGGATATTTTGTGTATCGTAAACTATGGATTAGGATTTCGAAATGAAACTTCAGATCTATCCGATTGAGACGTGATACATGCTTATATATAAATAATGAATGCGTCAATAATGCTACTGTTATTAAGGTAAATATTACCAACATTAATAATACCTTACACGAGCAAGTCTCAAATCTTAAACTTCTTTTTCTATTATCATCAATTATCCATAATTCTCATGTTTTGTTTGTACAAAGACCGTCTCGTCGCTTTAATTTCCCCTCGGTATTGTAACTTATTTTACGTGATGCTACAATTTACGTATAAGACATTTTCAGACACAAAGTTACAAGTACGTTCAAGTTTAATCACCAGTCTACTTAAAATGTTATCTATACATATAATATTAGGTAATATTATTGTTATGACAAGTAAGTTGGAATTGGAAAAAGGTAACAAAACAATTCAATATAAGTATTGATACAACAAATTATCTCTGCCTCGGTAAATAAACCTCTATTTCGTTCTGCACCAAAGTTTTTCCTAAATTTTTTTAATAAGAATAAAATTTAAAGGTGCGCTGCGGCTTGACAGTTAGTATTGATGTAGCAGTAAGTCCAGCGCCCAGCAGGATTGACAAAGAAATGACATTGAATTTCATCGCACTCCTTATAAAGCGATTTGATTACCCAGCTGCTGACTGTGGCCGCATTAATTATGTTTAATTTATTTTATTAAGAATGCGAACAGTCGCGCAATCACAAATAATGAGGTCCATTATAAAATAATACGAACAATAAAACGTTTATGCTCAGTTTACTGCGTCTCTGTTTAATGTTTAAGTACCGAACTGAACATCTGCACGAATTTGAAATCTTAATATAAAGTTTTAAAACTTTAATTAAACTACCTTTTCACTGTGAAATGAAGGTCCTTGTTTGCTTACTTCATCTTTATTAAATGGTTGTCAAGACGACAGGAGCACGTACAAAACACGATTAAAATTGGAATACCTGAACAAGTTATTTGCCGTACAAGTACAACATTCGCTTCTTGTAATTATCGTTAATTAATAATGACTTAATAGCTGGAGTGGCAGGCGCTCCACGGCAGGGTTGAATTACCAACATACTGCGGGTAAATCCGCTATCAATCTTGTAATTACCTGCGCGGTTAATTGTTTCTAACCGTCACTTATTCTTGCTTTGCATATTATTATGATTAATTTTGTTTGTCCGCTTCCACGGACGGTAATAAAACTGTAAAGTATTGTGTTATTAAAATAATATACTTCGATAAAGATAGATTACTTATTAATAATCGTAAGGACTTGCTTGTTTCTATTAACTGAAGCGCGAAAGAAAGTCATAAAAAACCACTTAAGACTACAAACAAAAGATGTAGGTACAGTTTGATATCCAGCCAGAAAATAGATTTGAAACGTAAATCTTCTTTCAAACGGTATCTTTTATCGGCATGTAGGTGGGTATTAGCTTCCGAAAGCCGTTTACATGTGTAGTGTGAAATGCGACCAAGGCAGTTTTGTAGGGCGGGCGGGCGCGTGCGCGTGGAGGGGCGCGGGCGACGACCGGCGCGCCGCACTCCCGTCCCGGCCGGCAGGCCAAACACATGTCTCATTGTAGACACACATCTTCTTTGTCTCCGCTCGTGCCGCGATCTATCTTTATTTTAGTTCGGTAGCATATCAAACCATATAGAAAACACCCGCCTTTGGATTGCAGTGGGCAAGGATTGCAGTGATTTGAGAGAGAACTTTCGGAACTTTATCGGTGGTTTTGATAGTGACAAGTTTATAAACAAAGTTTGGTGCTACTGGTAAACTTAATTACGTCAATGAAAAAAGTTGGTTAACAGTTTTAACTTAAACAGTAAATAACGATGATGTATCAGATGTGATTGTTTTAGTTAATGTTGTTTCGAAATATTAAAAGTGCAGTGACCATTATTGCTTATTAGCAGAGCAGACGCGTCAGTTACCATAGTGAGGATCAAAGATTCGCCTAAAAGCAATGTTGAGAGTGGTGGCAAGAAAGAAAACAAGAAAAAGAGTGGTAGACAAAAAACAGAACGAAACAGCGGAACGGTGACGGCAAGAAAAAAAGAGAAGGCCATTGCTGTCTTCTCCAGGACGGAAAAGGAGGGCAAAGGACGTTCTCTGACCAAGGATGATACCAAATATCAGGTATCAGTAAATACGCATATAGGCCAGCAGGTCATGGTCTAAGGTAAAATAAAAATCCTCAAGGGATTGATAGCATAGACTGAAAAACTATCAAATAAGAATTTGTAGGTAAAACTAGCTTTTGCGCGTAGGTAACTGCGTTTGCGTTCGGCGGTAACTTTACACTTTCCCGGAATATAAAGTAACCTATGTTAATCAAGGAACTTTATGTTAGTGATTTTTTGCTATCGGATTTGCAGTTTCAGAGTAACCTGAACAAACAAACAAACAGTTTACTATTTTAGTAATATATACAAACTCTAATTAAAATTGTAATTCTTGTTTAGCACAAAAAACCTTAATAACATGTTTTACACCACCACAATTAGTTTACCAACCTTTTATCATTAACGAATAATAACGTGTTTCCATGTCCTAGACACTCGTCTGTAATTGCACTTATTCGCGTAGAAAAACTAATAGAATCGTTATGGCTCCCGGTCACGATACATTCGAAACGCAAACACGCGTAGCATACTACAATTCCGGTTGGATGTTTATAGCGGGACGGCCGGCGCGGCGACGTAATTATCCTGCCACTACGTTGTTATTATCCATGTAGGCTAATAAATGCTTTTATACTCAAATGGCTGAAGCCGACATCGCCATTACTATTACTGCTCAATGGGCACGCATGATGCAGCGATTTATGGTATTCCTTTTGAATATTATGTCCGGAAGGTTTGTATCGTTTCCCTGTTATTTTAACTTTATTGTTAAATATTTTTGCTAAACTCGTGAAATGAATGTTCGAGAGACACGTCATGATTATTTTCCATAACTTAGGTACTTACATGTTGCTGGGTATTTTGTAAACTTTTTACAAAAAATAACGACTACAGTTGTACCTAGTGAATAATTAATTATTTATTTTCTGTCACTTAAACTCGGAAATGTGTCAGTTGACATTGAATAATAAAGTTTCAGATTAATAGACACAAGCACGACGCTTAATTAAATACGATATTTTATTGACGCTTCGTGAATCGTCGCGGTTTTACTGTTTAGCTGATGAATAAAAATTATTCACTACGTCTTACTTACTTTTGTTACTTGAATTACTCTTTCCTAATACTACGCTTACTATAATACTATAATACTACTTCCCTATTAAAACGGCTGAACCAGTTAAAACCATGCGTTCTCGTAATAATCATTCATCACTTACACGATTACGTGCCCTATAATCAGCTTCAATTGCTGCCTAGCAATCCACTTATTTGTGAACGATTTCACAAAGTGCGCGTTGAGTACTCTCGTTACTGCGAAATTCGCAGAAATCTAAATGTAGTTAATGTATTTCTCTTATTTTTTAGTCATCGCATATGGGCATTCTAGTCCAGCCTGTCTAGTGATACGCAACATTTTATTATGCACGGACGGCTCGGCTCGACCAAATTCAGTATGCAGAATGAATTCGGGTCATGAACATTCAATCCTTACCATAAATAATTCATGACTGATTACTAATTTTAAAATGCTTCAATGCTCAGTATAAATTGACGTAGTGAATAGATTTGCGTAAACACAAATAAGAACGTATTACGTTCTTTGCATTACTCTCATAATTTAAACGAAACCTATATTATTATATGGTAAAACAAATGTTTTATACAACGGTTGTGCAAACATTTGCCATCAACATCAATGATTTGTTTGTTTTCCTTATTTCGTTAAGTTACTCGACAAACCAAATGTGAGGAAAGCAAACAGACCGAAAGCCAAATGCAGTAGTGGGACTTAACAATAAGTTACTGAAGCATTGTGAATTATTCATAGAGCAAGGCGGGCTCATTGTACAGGTTACGAATGGTGCGGACTGCGGACTCTTTTCTTTTTTTATGCGATTCCTTTGAAATCCTCGCAGTCCGGACGCGCGGTTATGTCAAGCGCAATTGCCATTTATCTATTCATCATATCTTTGCAGAATAACTCTCTTACCTACCATTCGGAAAGCTTTATTTCCTTGTTCCCGATACACAAAGTGGAAGATTTTGAGACACAGCTTAAAGCATTTTGATATCGAAGTCGCTTTTCACACAACTTTTGAAGGAAAGTGACCCTTTATTTTTGCTCGTCAGTGTATAATTAATTATAAGTAAAAATTAAAACTTTAAAATTTAATATTTTGATACCAATGACAACCCTACTACTACTACCCTACTACTTTATAGTTGTTTAAACATTTCGTCATTAACGTCATTTATACATTTTTCACAATTTATATTCGCTCATATCGTCTGCGGTGTTGCATTCGTTCTGTGCACCATATAATTTTAAGTGCTGCATAAAAAATAATTCAGCGGGGGTGGGTATATGGGTATATTATCTGTTTTGGTATTGACGTAAACCCTCGGGAGCCTTATGATTCCACTCCACGTATAAAAGTAAATTTAATAACCGCTGTCGTCTGATTGATGCACGAAAACCTGGCTACAGGTCACGTATTGAAAATAATCGTCTGTAGGTACTTTAAAATTTGTTACTTAAAATAACGTATTATGCGAGGAAAATTTACTATTTATTTGTAAATAAAACCGCTAAAAAAGCTTCCGTGTTATAAAAAAAACATTTAAGGAAATAAAAAAAAATGGATTTATAATAAAACTTTTTATTTTATCTATACTAATATTATAAAGAGGAAAAATTTGTTTGCTTATTTGTTTGTTTGTTTGCATTGAATAGGCTCCGAAACTACTGGACAGATTTCAAAAATTCTTTTGCCGTTAGAAAGCTACATTATCACTGAGTGACATAGGCTACTTTTAACCGCGGGAAAATTAATTTACCGCGGGCGAAGCTGCGGACGGAATGCTAGTATTTAATATTTTGATAATCTGGGTTTTCGGAATGAGAGAATTAGGTACCACTAAGTATTAGATGATCTTTGGTGCTTTGATTTTGTCTTACTGTTACTGTAGTGTAGACACAATAGGCTAAAGAAATATAACTTTTACAGACCGCCCTAATCAATTCTGTATTTACATAGTGCACCTGCTATAAAGTTTCAGGTAAAATAATTACGTATAGTTTATTAAACTAGTTATTAATACATATTTCCCGTAGAAAATCTGATTCTTTGTTTAAATTGATTAGACATTGAACGGAAAAACTCGTAACGTAAAAAGAAAACTTTGCTGCTGACGATCACGACGCGAACCGCTGTTTGAAATTTGCTGCGAGACGGAATTCTCCTTGAATTTCAAGTTCTATCCTATTAAAAGTTTGTCAAAGTATTAGAAATTCGAACGAGGGGCGAGCGAGAAGCTATCACGCCATTTTTCCGACTCTCCCCACTTCGAAATAACGGGCGAGGAGGCAAGCAAAACGGCCCCCGGGGCTGGGATCGCAAGATTATGTTTCGCTATCTGTTTTGAATTCGTAATTTGAATATAATTAATTCAGAAATTCCGACGTTTAATTTATTTTCAAAGTTATTCTCTTAACTGTTTTTTGTAGGCATCCAATCTACCTACACTCCGATAAAAACTGAGAAATAATTTTCGCTCAACCTAACCATTAAACTCTTGTTTTTACAAATGAGCGTTTGAATTTATTTTCAAAACATAAACTGTCATGACAGCGAAGACAATCTTCAATGTTCGCTTCGTGTTAATAATCTAACTTTTATTTTGACACCGTTGACTAATGCTGTCGTTTATTTTTATTGCTGGTTTATTTTAGTGGCGCGTTTGTTTCGACTCGGAGGTGGGCTCGACTTGGTCGGGGCGCGCTATTATTGCTCGTCGACGTGGCATCAGTCATCGCGCTAATACCTCGGTGGATATCTATTTTAAACTGCGACGATTTTGACAGGCCGCCAGCGCTGTGTGCCACAAGCCGCAGCAGCAGTCCGCGGCACCTTTGAGTATGTTACTGTGCGGACCGGACGCGGAGCCGCCTCGCCGCCCGCCGGCACGCGCGGCCCATACTTGATTTATCACTCCATTGTTGCGGAGCGTCGACCCACCCTCTCCGGATAAGGCTAAACATTCAATTGCCGGAACGCTCCCGAGAAGATTTTGTTCCCTTCAAACGATCGATTGACTACTTTACCTACATTACATTTAGCTCGTTCCGTTCGCCATCCGGCGCCAATTCTAAAAAGATTTATTTGCCTTTTGTGCGAGGGAATGCCGCGTGTACTCTATTATTTATTTTTGTAATATGGTGACAATTGTGAGCTTTCATATGGGACTTACACTTTTATAAATAAGACGCATCAAAGTGGGAAAAAGTGTTCTTTTGAAATTGATTAATTAACTGCGATGTTGTTACTTTTTCAACCGTTATTTTTACTTGTTAGGTACCTAACATTTCATATTTTTTTCGTTTGAAGTACGAATTACGAATATAATATTTGTGTCAAACGGTCAAATAAAAAATGTTACTTTAGAAATAATTCCAGCACAAACTCAAAGTTCAGTGGACTGCGCGAACAACATGTTTGAGTGAACAATTTAGCACTATCATGAGATGTCCTATAAAACGTGTTAACTTTATGTTTCAACGCTTTCAACATCGCGAATCCGCCTATTAGCTACACCTGTAACCATCGGTGTTACGTTGTAAACTTCGGTTTCACCACCGAGCCGTTGCTCAACGGTTTAAAACATGTCCGTAAATAAAATAGCCATTGTTCAATCAGGTGTACCTAGGGTCTGTAAAACAAATTGAAGAAACACTGCTACTTAAATTACGCCAGTCGTAAACGCTACGGCCGGCGGTTACCCAGCTAGTTTTATTGAGCCTTGCTCTGACTGGCTCGTAAATATCCCCAAGTAATTACTTTCCATTCCCCCTTAAATTTGCAGTCTATTCGAATAAAACACATAAACGCTTCGCCTCTTTGAAATTACCTTCGTATTCGCTTTCTATTTCTGTTTTATGTTGTTATAATGTTAAAATGAAATGTTGAAAGTATCATTTATTATCTGTAATAAAATCTGTACTTTGACGTCTGTTTGGATTTAACTTTGGCGAATTTTCACAATTATGTTTTTTGTAAAATACACATCAAATCTTATACAACAATGCCTACTTAATTGCTTACAATATTATCGTGATGCTTCTATTGATCATTGATGATGCAAGATATGTTACTGGAGCTCAGTTTAGTTCGTATGTTAATATTCAATTTTGCTTGTAATTTCCATTAACATTGTTTTATGTGTCAGACGTGATTGTATTCGTTTGACGTACACAAAAACCCTGTGGGCGGCGATTGTTTTAGAGCAACAGACATAGGTGGAATACTAATAGCCACTCACGCGCCGATCGGTGTCTGCATACTAAACCGGCTACACAGCGTGTACTGTACTGTATGTACAATGCGCTAGTGCTAATTTCTAGCTTTCACTGCGGCGTTGTAGGTAGTGTCGATTGTATGTAATTTTTTTTTTTCTTGTTACAGGCGAGCCCAGACAATAGTAGAAATGTCTCACCAAGATATCACGATGCGTCAATGGAAGATGTAAGTCGAAACAGTATATGTAATTAACAATTGTAATGATAGATCCTAAGTAGACCATCAGTGACAACTTTGGGACTTTATAGCATGACTCAATGTGTCATTTTCTCCAGTATTCAATTCTATTTGCTATCTGTTCCGACTCTATATAATTCAGCATTATCTGCGTAATTTGGTTGTTGTCATTTTTTTTTTTTTTTTTTTTTTTTAACTTTGACTACGATGTACCACAACGGACCGACTGACACGACTTTATACACCGGCTTCAACGTCTCGTTTATGGGCGTTAATAGATAACTATTTACTTTGTGAATTATCAGGTATCGGAAGCTGGCTCTCTGTTCCGGGTAGCGGGCGCGGGTGCGGGTGCAGGTGGGGGAGCGGGCGGCGCGGCCGGCGGCGGTGCCAAGAACGAGCTGGTCGCGCGCGGAGGGAGCGGCGGCGCCCTCGCGCTGTCGCGGGCGCCCGTCGGCGGCAGCGCCAGCCCCGCGCCCGCGCCGCTGCCGCAGCCCGCGCCCTCCCCCGCGCCCGCCGCACTGCCCCCGCCCGCGCTGCCGCCGCCGCCTTTCCGCGCCGACACGCCGCACCGCTCCAACGGCGCCCACATTCCCGCCATCGACGGGCACGCCGCCACGCAGATCCCCGCGCGGCCGGTCGGCGCCGCCGGGCCCGACACGCCCGAGCGCCCGGCCAGCAACAACAAGCTGCAGCCGGGCGCGCGCGCCGCCGCCGACAGCCCGACGCCCGCGCCGCCCGCGCCGCCGGCGCCCTCGCCGCTCTTCCCTTCGCACACCGCGTACCAGGCGCATGCGACGGCCGCTCTGCCCGACTTCCGGCACACCAACCACGAGACGCGGACCGAGCCCGCGGAGCCGCCGGCCGCGCCGCTGGACCTGCATGCGCACCACGCGCCGCGGCCGCCACACCTGGCCCCGGCCGGCGCGCCGCAGCCGCCACACCCTAGTCTCCCCAGCCGCGTGCCGCACTCGCAGCCGCACCCTGTGATGCCCGGCCACGACGTGCGGAACGCGCCGGCCGCCGCGCCCCCGCACCCCTCCGTTCCTACCTCGTTCCCCAGCCGCGTCAATGGCGCGCCGCCGCTGGCCGCGCCGCACTCGACGCCCTCCTCCACTCCGAGCTGTCTTCCGAGTAGTCAAACCCTGGCCGGGCGGCCGCTCTCTCCGGCCGCGCCGGCCCCTCGCCCCTACCCCGCCCCGTCTATCGGGTCTAGTCATATGAGCTCGAGTTTAAGTTCCAGTATTCACGGCCATTCGATACCGTATCAGAGTCAATCGAGTTTACAGAAACATTCCGTTCAATCGGTATACACGAGTCGGCCTCCGCACCTCGCACCCTTCAGCGTGCCGAACCATGTCTCGTCGAATCACGTCCCTTCATCTCTGACGAATCAACCGACTGCCACTCATTTAAGTCACCCAATAAATAGTCATTCCATTGTAAATCACGTGAACCATCTTCCTTTGGGTAATTCTAATTCTTTGGCGACGTCTACTCCAAATCACATCGGTCCTCCATTGTCTCTTCCTACTACTACCAGCACATTATCCAGTTTTACGCCAAATCTAAAGCATCCCAGTCTCGGTCTACCTCCCCACCCCACTCCTATAATTCCCCCAGTGACGCTGCATCAGCCGCAACATAATCACGTGGACTCACCTCCTACGTCCACCGCGCCGGCTGTGGTCACTTCTAATAGCAGTAGCAATTCCCTGGCGCCGCCGGTCATAGACTCGCGGCAACCGGCGCTGAGTGAAGCCCCGGCCAGAAGTGAAGTGTCCATAGTCAGCTCGACTCTGACATCCAACGGGTTCCCGCCGCCGGCAGTCTACTCTGGGGCAACGTTCCCGCCGCTCTACGCGCCCTACGCGACAACCCTACAACACAGCCCCTACCTGCCACCCGCTGCTGCCTCGCCGAGAAACACTACTGACACGGTTAGTATAATAGTTAACCATTAAGACCCACAACATCAAACGTGTATGTTAAATCGACAGAAAATAGAATACAATTTTCTTTTAATTTCAGCGAACGAGCCTTTCAGCGTCTCCACTTGTTGCGCCAAAAACGCCTAAAGGCGTCCGACCACATACGCCGGGCTCAACGGGCGCCGCTGGTTCGATACCGCCACTCGCGCCGCATTCCTACTCGCCGAGAACACAGAGTCCTAGCAGGGAACGGGAAAGCTTTAGGTATACTCATTTGCTATGCTCAAAGAAAGCTTCACGATAACAAGTTAGTAAACATAAAAACTATTCAGGCCACAGGATCCGGGCGACTGACAGTAATTGATAAATAATAACCATCATTTTGTTATGGTTAATGTTTATTCTACTATGAACATTTCGAAAACAATAAGTAAGTAAATTGTCAGAAAAAACGTCGATTTGTAAACTCGTCTAGTTGGTTGCACCACCAAACAAATATTTTTTATCCGAAACATGATCTCATTATAAAAAACCCGATATAACCCTATCTTGGTTTGGTTCCAGCAGCAACATCAGCAGCCTGTCGCGCAGCACGCCGTCCGCGAGCAGCGCGCCGGCCGCGACGCCCGCGCTCGCAGCCCCGCTGCCCGCCCCGCTAGCCGCCCCGCTCGCGGTCAGTTGCCCTTACCCTACCTTACCCCGTTGCTGGATATGTACCCGGTGTTAATGTGACCAAGGTACTTAGCACAATAGTTCCGAGTCACTTGTAAAGTTAAATTTCCGTTTGGCTCTCCAGGGATTTCACAAAATCATCCAAAATAAGCCCGAATGAAGTATAAGAACTAAGTTGGTTTTCACTTAATGTCGTATACTGAAGCTATTTTTTCTCAAAAATGTCCTTTAAAGTCGTCATTGTTAACTACGTATCAGAACAGGAAGTTAATTGTTGCCGGTCAGTCCAAAATTAAAAAAAAAATTGCATACAAATTCCATTACTGTCTAGTTATTAACTTTTTAAAAATGCAAATCACCATTATAAAATAAAGGCACAAGACTTAAACACATCAAATTAAAAAAAAAAAAGCTGGTACGACAACGTGTTTATCTGTGTCTGAAATAGCTTTAGATGTTCTGGGTAGAAAAATACACTCTTCAAATGCCATTGATAGAAAATGGCGGCAAAGCAAAACAATTTTCACTATTTTATTTTCATTTATTTTTGTTGTTTTATTTTCGATTTTTGAGAAAAGCACTATACTTGCCTCGGCCAGAATAGCATTGCTGGCTTCGTATTATTAAACGGACTCGCAAGCTCGTCCGTTCAAACCAATACTCAGCCAGCAATTGCCTACTTCCTGGCCTAGACAGTAATGTACTATTAAAGTCGTGCTCCGTTGTGAGTCGAGCCCTTGAGGACTGCGATAACCGTCCATGTCTGTCGTTGCAGGCGCCCCTGGCCCCGCTGGCCCCGCTGGCGCCCCCGCTGGGCGCCGGGCTGGCGGCGCCCACGCCGACGCCGGCGGCGCCCGGCGCGCACCTGGCGCACTCGCTGGCGCCCGTGCCCACCGTGCCCAGCATCAGCTCCAGTGCCAAACCGCCCGCGCACTGGGGGGTAACGTGAGTACACAGATACGACGATACATTGCCATTCAGTGATAAAGATTGATGTTGAAATCTATAAATGCACAAATCTACTGTGTTAATATTGATTGGGATTTGTTATCCGAATAATGCATTCCTCTGGCCTGTGAGCTGTGAACTTCTATAGTACTCATTTAGTTTCGCTTTTGGATGATTCATAGCTAGTCAGTAATGTATTATGTATAATATATAATATAACCTTCATCTGACAACCTTCGGACGTGCATAATTATCCAAGAAACCTACCTAAAGTAACCTAAGTTTTTATTAGGATTTCAAAAGTTATTCCGTTGCCACTTCTGTAATCCTGCTCGTGGAAACGTGAATGTGCTAGAGATTTTAGACAAAAACACAGTTCATGGCTCAATGGCTCATTTCAAAACAGGCCATATTATTTTCTTATGAACTTTTAACGGCTAAATTTGAATCTGAAACCCACATTCTTTAAGCTTGCCTCGTTGTAATTCGACGTAGTGATGGCGTGTGTTGCTTCCAGCAGGCCCACAGGCTCCGAGCGGGGCTTCGCGCCCGCGCCGCCGTTGTTCGGGGCTCCGCTGCCGCCGCCTAACCCAAACCCGTTCTCCGCGGAATCGCTCTTCCAAACCAGTGAGTAGCCACCAAACTAACGTTATCCTGATTTGGATAGATCCTTTCTTAAGAAGAGCCTTCAGCTAGATGTTCAGCTTTATAAAGTAACCCGTCGTGGATGGGAGAAGGATTGGTATGCATTCCTCTCTTTGTAAATGCGTCACAAACGCTTGTTGCATTAGCTCTCTGGTCTGTGTCCAAAATTTGAAGAGTTCAACGTTGTGCATCGATCAGAGTAGCTGTAGCAGATGTACTGGGTGACAGCGTGTGAAGAAAAAAATCATAATTTCTACTCTAACCGATTTAAAAAATATATTAAAAAGAATTGATGCGCAGTGTAACGGCCTGGCCAAGACTGCGTGCGGTGCCATTAGGTAAACATTTCACGATTTTTGCCGCGCAATAAACTGAAAAAACGCTCGCCGAGCCGCCCGCTGAGCGTAGTCGCAGACGGGTCGTCAGACTTCGCATACAATTTTTAACCTCTTCGCGGCCACACAACAAATGAAGCGAAGGGCTCTGTACGCCACGGGAAAAACAAACTAAACACTGACTTGATCAAGAATGACATCGCAGAAGGATTAATCTCGCATAATATCATCGGCTGTCACGACTCAATCACTAGAGCGGTCGAGAGGTTAATCAATATTCCGGTTTCGTTCAACTTTAATACGTGTTTCTTATTTTTGTTGATAATATCCTCCTCGCCCGGGGGCTCCGGCTTCCACCTGGGGGTGCTGCGTGGGTGTAAAGCCTCGTATTCATGGTAAACGTCTGTTTAGCAACTAAGTTGAATCAACGTATTGCGGAGTTTTGCTCTCGCCAGACAAGCGTAAACATCAGTAAACAACTGTTGCTAAACAAATGTTTACCATGAATACGAGGCTTAACGCGGGGGTGTCTGCTGCAGGTCCGAGCGCCGACCTGCTGCGGCGCGAGCTGGACAGCCGCTTCCTGGCGGCGGCGGGCGCGGCGGGCGCGGGCGCGGGCGCGCGCACGGAGATGCACCACCACCAGCACCAGCACACGCACGTGCACCAGCACCCGCACGCCGCGCCCGCGCACCCGCACGCGCACCCGCCCGCGCACCCGCACCAGCTGCTGCACCCGCACTCGCCGCTGGTCGGTACCGCTGTTTTATATCCCACCGTTTTCTGCGAAGAGATTGATGAATGTGGATGAAGCGAAAGAAGTATGTCAGGATTGTAGCGAGTGGCACGAAGTAGTGTCTGCCTACCCCTGTGAGAAAGAGGTGTGACGGTATGTATGTAGTGTCTGCGCTCCTATCTGGCTGTCGGGCTCGGACTGTACTATGATACTCTGACATGATAAACAAAATATAGTTTCTATACTTTGGTTATTAGCATTTTATTGACTACCTCGACGATGTTTGAGAAAAGTACGATAAAAACTTGTTCCGATTCGAAAGACAGACGGCCTCGCTGGCGCTCGGTCTTTTGATAGTACTCGACTGCCGATCTGCTCTGTCCCGACCTCTGAAATTATAACGCACGAGTGCATGAGATGAATGATGTCGTAATTTTGGAAATAACTATTTGACGTAGCATTAAAACTTAAAACATACAGCCTTTACTTTTTTTAGGGCCTGTTTCACCACACCCTGTTAAGTTTCAGTTATCTTAAGTGTCAGTTATCTGCGATGACGTCTCTATCTGCTTCATAGTAATAAATAGAGACGGAATCATAGATAACTGGTACTTAACAGAGAGTGGTGAAACGAGCCCTTAATATTGTAATTAGTAATTTGACCTATCATTCCCGTATGACACTCGCAGTTCTCCACTGATAACAGCATAACAATAGTTCTCAAGCGAATGTTTTTACATATTCCAGTTCAAAGACGTGAGCAAGATGAATTCGCTGTACCGTTCGGGGCTGGGGCTGGGCTACCCGTACTCGTCGTCGCTGCTGCACCCCGCCGCGCCCTACGTGCCGCCCGCGCCGCTCACCGCTTACGCGCCCAAGGTAACAACTGGAACACCCGCTCATACGAGCAGTGGTGGATTTACACTAGGGGCAGTCGGGGCTAGTGCCCAGGGCGGCAAATTTTCTAGGGCGGCAAAATTTGGAAATTTTTATTATTCTAATTTTTAAGAAATAAGATATCAAAACTATTAAAATAAAATTTAAGTCATAGGGCGGCATTTTCTTCAGTGCCCCAGGGCGGCACAAATTTAAATCCGGCCCTGCATACGAGTTTTATCAGATATCAGGAAATAGGAGAAAGAGTGAAAGGGCCCTCATACTAGATTTGTTCTTGAATGCTTCTTAGACGTACCTAAAAATGACAGTTCACCTTACTGATACAGTTTCAGTGTATACCGGGCAATCATGCACATCGCATGCATACAATTTGGAGTTTTGGAGTGTGCATTTGTTTGCCATAGGTGCAGCGCGTTTGCGAGTCTTTTCACCTCTTTCTCCTATACCATAACGACTAGCGTCGCCATTACTGCTAGATTCAACAACTTTAATTGTTGAGCCACTTTGGAACGCTGTCATATTGACATAGCCAAACTTTAGCACCGTGTTTGCTTTAAACACTAACAAACAATCATATCACTATGACAACAATCCATGTATGCTCAACACAATTAAAGTTGTTGACCGTAATAAAAATGTATTTTTATGTAAGATGGGGTGCTGTGCCTGTGAAAATTATACATTCTGTGATTAACTGTGGTTTTATGGATTAATACGATTGAATTAGCGTTTAAATTGCTTGTAACACACTGTTACCGAGCCCATCTTACGTGAAAAATATTGTAGTCAGTCGCAGCCCTACACTGTTAGATAATAAGTATTTTATTTATGAACAGATGTGTCAGATGTAGGTTCTTATTTGTAATTCTAGCTAGTTCATTCGATCAGTTATCCATTCTTGATACCCTTCAGTATTTAAGCTTTGTACCCTATTTTTTTTTTTATAAAATAAGACTACTATGAAAAGGATAACTTTACGTTACTTATTCAAAATCTTGCATACTTTCTTTGTCTACCTCTCTTTCTTAGTGCTTATGTTGTTTATGTTGCTTTATGATCATTAACCCTGCCTCGCCTCATTTTAACAGCCCGTAGTGTCGGCCGCAAGCGACTCCGCAACTAAACCACCACCACGCCCCACTGTCGCGGTAGGTCTCCACTTTGGCACTTCATTTTACTATTACAGCATGCACAGTTTCACTATTGCCATTATCGTTTTATTTAATTTTCAAACACATATCAACGTTCGATTCGCGTCACGCGTCGTTCGACTCTCAACTATGGTTCTTTATGTAAACTTGCAGAAAACTGGAAAATGGAACGCGATGCATGTGCGCATCGCGTGGGAGATATACAATCACCAGCAGAAAGAGAAGACCGGGTCAGCGGGCGGCGCGGCGAGCGCGGCGGCGCCGGGCGCCGCGGCCGCGGCCGACAAGGACAAGCTGCGCGCCTTCCCCGCGCCCGCGCCGCCGCCCGCCGCCTACCGCTCGCCCTACGACCTGCCGCCCTCGCCCTACCTGCCGCACCACCCGCACCTAGGTAGCGTCCGCTACGAGCCCTCGCGCGCCGCGCACCTGCCGCTCTCGCTCGCCCCGCACACTGATCGAGGTTTGCGCGTTTCAGGGATATCGCCGTTCGGACGCTACGGCGCCGGCGCGTTTCCCGGGGCGCCGACCGCGTTCGGTCTGTCGGCGTACGGCCGCGAGCTGGCTCTGTCCTCGCAACTGCACGGCGTGCACCACGGCGGGCCGCTGGGCGCGCCGCTGCACGACGCCTGGCGCCCGCGTCCTCCCGCCGGCGCCGTGCCGCTCGGCGTCGCCGCCGCCGCCGCCGAGGCGCGCCGCGACCACGACGAGCGCGAGCGCGCGCGCCGAGACCGGGACGAACGCGAGCGCCGCGACCGCGAGGAGCGCGAGCGCCGCAAGCAGCGCGACCTCCGCGACCACCGGGACCACCGCGACCACCGGGACCACCGCGACCACCGCGACCGCGAGCTGGAGCGCGCGCGCGTGCGCTCGCCGCTACGCAACGGGCTGCCGGAGCGCGACGAGCGCATCAAGGAGGAGCGCAAGGAGCCGCCGCGGCCGCCGCCGCCCGCGCTGCCCGCGTACCCGCCGCCGCCGCCCTGGGACCCCTACCGCGCGTTCGACCCGCTGCAGCACATGCGCTTCGCGCCCATGGTGGAGGCCGCGCTGCGCGCCGAGGAGGACCGGCACAAGATGCTGAACGCGTACGCGCACCACCACCAGCTGAAGGCGGGCCCGCTGCTGCACCGCGCGCTGCCGCACCACGCGCCGCTGCCGCCGCTGCCGCCGCACGCGCACCCGCACGCGCACGCGCACGCGCATGCACACGCGCACCCGCACGCACACCACGTGCCGCTGCCGCCGCTCGCGCCGCCCCTCGCGCCGCTCGCGCCCCTCGACCTGCTCAAGAAGGAGGAACCGCGATGATAGGGACGAGAACCCTCTGTACATACGCTAGCGTAAACGACGTCGCAAGTGAGAATACGACTAATTTAATGTATATCGTTTCGTATTATCGGTTTAGAAAAATATTTATTGTGCGTCGCTTGCTGACGACGGTCGCTCCGCTCGCGGGTGCCGTGTCGACGCGTTCTCGGTGTGGTGTGGACGGCGCGGGGCCGCGCTCGCGGGAGTGGCCGCGAGGCTCGCGCGAGGCTCGAGTGCAATACGAGGACGAGGACTCAGGGCGCTAGTCGCCACCGGCCTGTACACTACTGCTTGTTTATTTACATGAAAATATCTATAGAGTTGTTATTGTGACCATTATTAGTTAATTATACATCAAATTGCTGATTATGTGACAGATAGGATTATCAGAATCGCTATCATATAATTATACATATTTATATATACATATAAATAAATGTAAATATTAGTGTGTAAATTAGTGTTAAAGTATAGAATTGGTTTATTTAACTTCAAACAAAAGAAAAATCCCATAAATTATTATTGTATCGGGAGTTTAATTTATGCTTCCGTTAAAAATCTCATAATGGTTTTTCAATTGTACCAGTGGAGTAAATTTATTTATTAACATTTAAACCATTTACATGTTAGAAATCCGAAAAAATAAACTACACCCAGTAATAGTGGATGACTTTTTGTTTAAATGCATTTAAAAGTATGTGATATTATTATATGTATGTATTGTGAAAAAACATTTTGTCTGACTTCAAGTAGTGTCTATTCTCAGGTTTATAGATCTAATGAGTATATGCAGTAATGTTCAAATTTGTATAAAAGTATTCCATAGATCATTACATATTACTTTAAATTAAAGTACTCGGATTGGACATTAGTGAGCAATATCAGAGTTCATTTCGTAGCTATGTTTAACCACAGCAACTGTGAACGCGTTAATGTGCCATTCATCAGTATAAAGAGCATTGAGTCAGACAAAATTGCTATTGAAACCTGTCTTATGGCACATTAAAACATTTGTGTTCTTATCTCGCGAATTACGATGAAGTGTATTATAGTTTATACAAAATCATTCTGTATACTAAAAAGTAAATGAAAGCTTGGTGCGATTCAGAAAATACCATTAAAACTTTTGATTTTTATACCAATAAGATTTTTTTATACCTTCCCTTCACCAGGTGGCATTGACTACTTGGAATGTTACCATTCCCCTTTTTAGTATTATTTATTCAATCATCAAACTACACATCTTGCCACTTTAAAATCGTCTGAACCAGTCATGTTATTCATAGTAAAACTGGTGTTCATTGTGAACGACACATCCACCCTCCACCCCTCTTTTGCTTGAGCGAGTTTAAAAAGTATCGGAATTCTTTTACATAATATTTTTTTTAATTCTTGATCAAACTAACACAAAACTATAGTGGGTGTTATGGATCACGACATACAACAACGGGGATTTTCAGACTGGCATACCAAAATGTGGTGTGTCAATTTATATGAAATTTGTAGTAGGTATGCATCAAAAATATACTAGTGGGACCAGGTGCTAAAAATATTAAGGGAAATATATGTTGGCAAGGCATCCCTGAACAATATTGAATAAGGGGGACTAACTTTAACCATAAACAGTTACCTTGCTACTCCTTAACCACACGAGAAAGATAGCTACGTATGTGTGACACATGTCATATATGTAAACCGCGCATATGCCACAGACCCAACTGTCACTAACACCAGACAAGACTAACCCAACTATGGGTTGATTCGCATTCTCAAAGCTATGAGTACAGTGCACCGTTAATACTGAGCGTAACTTTACTGTCTAATGCGAACCAATGTTATGAAATTATTCGTTTGAACCCATCAGTCTAATACCTACTTAATTTGAAAAGTCATTGCTTACAGAAAATTTTATTTATTTAGTACAGTTAGCAGTAAAAGTAGCTATAGGCGAAAAACTTAAGTAGATGACCTGTTGTATGTAGAGTACAGAACTGATATGGGTAGTCATTTTTCTGATTAGGAACGTCAATTTATCTATTCGCACACATTACACAATAAGTCATTTATAAGTTTTTCACCTATACTGCTTTTACTGTACAACAGAAAATCTACATGAAGTCTATAGGTAATTGCACTAACATAAAGGGATTATTTTTCTCTGCAACTTACTGTATGGTCAAGTGCAAAAATAAGTATCGATACGAACTTCTCAAAAATATGTCCCACGACCTTATTACGCCGGTATAAGAGCGTATTGTACTTATTTTTGAAACTGACTAGATACATATTATTACACTTGACTACTACTTCGTCTTCCTTTCAGTTTCCTGGAATGTATACACCAGTCTAGATCTTACCTTTGGGATTTACAAAATCATTTTTCAACATGAAACTACCGTGAGACTCAATCATAATTACACATAAACGGATAACTCACGTATAAAGTCGAGTGATGCTCGACATGTTTCGGACTATTTCGTAGTCCGTAGTCGATTTTTTATACGTGAGTTATCCGTTTATGTGTAATTAAAATCATTTTTCATAATTAATACTCAAACCATCCCTGTTCTAAAATTAGACAAAATCCTATTAACCCACCCTAGTAAATTGAAAGACATTCAATGTAAATACTAACTTGTGTCAAATCTTCAAGGTAGACTGCTATAGATATTGTTTATGTAACTAATTTAAATAAAATAATATTTTGCCAAAAAGTAAAAACTTATTGAATTCTTATTTATTAACTTCAATTTGCATAGAAAATGGAATAATATCTGAGGAACACCCATTTACAGGATGTAAATAAAACAGTGCTACTGCTGCAACTACGAGATGTATTTACTGCGAGAAAACATTATATTATGTACATATTTATAAATAAAAAATGTCTACTGATTAAACCACATGTATTTGAAAGGATTCTTCACTTTCTGTACCAGATTTGAACGGTTTTCATCCTCTTTACTTTCTTTTGCAATTGAAGTACACCATAGAGTAAGGCTTCAGCTGATGGGGGGCATCCAGGTACATAGATGTCAACTGGAACTATTCTATCACAGCCCCTGGAAAGGAAATGAACAACATGAACCTAGATATAAACTAACACCTAACAAGAGATAGCCTCTGTAATAAATCTGGGTACTGGCAGGCCTGGCTGTCCAAATAAAACTCAATTTAAGTAATACCTGACAACAGAGTAGGAGTAATGGTAATAGCCGCCACCATTAGCACAACTTCCCATCGAGATAACCCATCTTGGATCAGGCATCTGATCATAAACTTTTCTAAGAGCAGGAGCCATTTTGTTTGTCAAGGTGCCAGCAACTATCATGACATCTGATTGACGAGGTGAAGCACGGAAAACTACACCATATCTGGAAATAATGAATTCAATAGTAAGTACTGTGATCACCTTTATAACAGTATTTTACACCAAGCGTAGATCTATGGAATATAAGCTGGCACTTGTGTCCAGTGCTGAAAAGGTGGTTCTGGAATATAATTTTTCATTAACCTCTGCTGCCACACAAATGAAGTGACAGGCTCAAACAAACAAACTCAACAAACGTCAAACTAACTTGATTTTTAATTTGATGACGGAAAGATTAATTTCAAGTTGAATGTTGCTCATTGTATGCATGGATACTAAAATACAATTACAGTCACAAAAATGTAATACCTATTAACTATTCTTTCTAACAGTGAATGTGTTAAGAATGCCTAAAAAATAAACATAGCTAGGATAGAAAGTTAGAATGAATCAACTACTGTTTTCAAGAGATGTCACATTTTTGTAGGCATTTATAATAATAGTAATAATAAATATTGTAAAATTTGTAAACATAAGAATAAAGTAGGTTTGGCAGCACTTGCATTCATGCCTTTCTTTTGTTTGCAACACTGCCTCTTATCATGACATCAATATACAAGAGATCTTAACATTTTTCAGAAATTACCAGTTTCTAATTATTTTCAACAGACCTGTCCATGTCATAGCGAGGAGCTGCAATGTGCATCATCTCTACGGCACAGCATGCCAAGCCGAAGGTCATAGGCCAAATTGACCCCTTTCTTCCCCAGTTCAGCAGATCGTCCAACCTGGCAACGGCAATCTCCGCAAGATTACTCGCATCTTGGAACGGCGAATACGGGCGCTTTTCGTTCGACTTCGGGGCAGGTAAATGGGTCTGACGGACTTGGTCTACTATAGGAGCAAAGGCACCTTTCTTCACCACTGAAAGAGCCTTGGGAGTTGCAGCTCCCAGTGCCTTGATAGCCTGCATGATCACCTGAAAAATATTTTGGTTATGATCATTGTATTGATTTGTGGCACATCTTGTAAGAATTAAACTTCACTCAACACAATAAACAAGTAAATAAATCACAAGTAACTCACAAGCTCGATCAGACGTACTAGCTATTGAAATTTTTACTGTACGCTTATAAAATAAAAATTTTATACACAAAATTTACGTAAGAAATTTCTCGTTTATGAAGAACGCTAGTTTATGGTTGAGACTAAAGAGAATAGAATCACTACGTTTAAACTACGCGTAAAGCAAAAACGGCAAAACGCTTAGGTGCTCATAAAATTTATTTATTTATACTTAGTTAGTAAAATTTATTGAAAAGTTGAGAAAATATATGCTTTTTATTTTAAAATGATTTCGAATTTTAATTTTATTACTCATGTTTTAGGATACTCGGGAAACACGTTTCTAAGTTTTTTTTTTTGTGAAGTGACTTATTTCATTTATTATTTTAGGCAAAGGAAACTTAGTCCATACAGCCAAATCTAATGTGAGGATGAATTACGATGAATGATGATAGGTAATTAATTCTGATCCAATCAATCCAATATCACTGGTTTGGTGGTTGATTTATGCGAAAGTTCCGAAAAGTTTCGCCAAAGCTGAGGTTCCGCAAAAGTTCCGCCAAGGGTTTCACAGTTCCGAATTCGGAACAAAAGTTCCCCGCCGGCAACGCTGGAAGTGGCTACGAGATCGAGACTCCCAGACCATTCCGCTCAGTCTAATAGTCATTTTAATTTGAGAGAGAGGAACGGTGTAACACGAACTTCGAAAATCAAATTTCGGTTTAGCCCCCCGGTTCCAGCTGATTGTCACGTTATGACTTTTAAAACGTCACTGTCATGTATTGTCAACTTGAAAGTAGATGGAGCGCAGCGTTTTTTGAAATCAAAGGAAATCGTTTGATTTAAAATAATTTAATATAATAAAAGTTCATAATCATAACAAAGGAATTAAAATGTCAATACGTAAGGTTCGTAACAAATAGGGGAACAAAATTATTCACATTGCTACTTTTCAAACTTATTGTGCGTTTTTGTAACAGGAAAAGACATGGTTTAAGCCAGTGTTTGATTTTGACGACGACGAACCCCCCAAAAAGACAAAAAAAAGCAAGGATGAGGATCTACCACACTCTAAGACTCCAGTCAAAGTCGTAAGTATTCTTTTCATCATACTGTAATTGATTGATAAAATTGACAATGGTTAGTTTGGTTTTTTCGAATATTCAAGAGTAGCAGTACTTCAAGCCTCGGAGCAGTCTTCGTCGTCGTGTTAAGAAATGAAAAAGAAAATTAGAAGCAAAAGACAAAATAAATATATGCCACATCGCAATCCGAAACAGACGTGTTGTTGCTGCAAGGACTTGACTTGAAGAACGGCTGCTCTTGAATATTTGAAGTAATTTAACCAAACTGTTCTCAGAACATCGATCTTGAATGGTCGCGTTGATATACCTATTTGATAATATAAACATTATGTTGCTTATTTACTTAGCTATGTGCTGATACTATAGATTTTGCTAATGCTATTTGTTTTAGAACATGCCTGTTAGAGCGTCTGAACCTACTCAAATGGTACAAATTAATCACAAAAATTGGATGAAGAACTTTGATCCAGTGACAGTGGAGGACTTGGCTGTAAATAATAAAAAGATCCAAGAAATTGATGATTGGTTGAAATCAAATATCTGCAAGAATGGTAGTGAGATTCTGCTGCTTACTGGTCCTGTTGGTTGTGGAAAAACTATTACAGTACAGACACTAGCTGCCCAACATAATGTTAAAGTTACAGAATGGATCACGCCATTAGATATTGAAATGCCCTCAGAATATGGTAGGGCAACTTCTTTATTTATGCTTATCTTTTTTTATTTTCACATACTCAGAATAGGTTATTGTTATTGTTAACACTTCAATCAACACAAATGAAATATTAAATGTGAAAGAATTATCAAAGCAACACACACACACACACACATAAATCACGTCTTTATCCCTTATGGGGTAGCAATCAAAGCAATTTTTACTATAATGCTATGTTCACATCACAGTGTCGCTCACTATTCTTGCAATTGTGGACATTGCTGATAGTAACTCTGTGAACACAGCCAAATTCTTTGTTATAAATAAAGGTTCTAATAAGAACTGCAAATATAGGTCATTTTTCTTACAAACTTTTATTTTTGATGTGCAATATTTTTAAATTAATACTTAGTTGACAATTGTAGTCACATAATGTTTTTGTTAGTTGTGCCTACCAAGAACTTTGTTTCATCTAAGTTAAGGACATGAAGGTCTGTAAAAATATGGTTTATTAACCCCATTCTATCCTCAATTCTGAATTTATTTGGTTTCTCTTGCTTCGTTTTACTAAAATAAAAGTTTAAAAATAACTTTGATTTTATTTACTTTATTTATTGTGTATAAATCTGAAACAAAAGATTGAAGGCTGATATTAGGCTTACAGTGTTCTTAGGTCCAGCCGCTACTCCACCTTAAAGTATTACCAAATCCCTCAGGGGGGCCACTCTCCTTAGCTTAGTCTGCTAGACCCTTTTCATATAATTTTAACTTAATTGTTAACAATCATGCACTTTCTTTCAGGGGATTATGAATTCAAAGAAAAACAGTCAACCAAGTTCCTTGATTTCATTTTAAATGCTGCTAATTTTACTTCACTGCTTGACAATAATAGCAGCAAATTAGTTTTGGTAGAGGATTTACCAAATACATTTCTAAGAACTCCATCAGAATTCACAGATGTATTGCAGTTAGTATTAATTTCGTCAATTTGATGCTGGGTGTTATATCACTGCTAAACAAGTGTTCATTTTATTTGGTTATCTTATAGTCCAATTTTTATTTCAGCCAATACAAACAAAGAGCTAAATCGCCGATAGTTTTCATTTGTTCAGAAAGTCATACGGATAGTAAAAACATTGCTGCCAATCTATTCACACAAAGCTTGAAAGAACAGTTTAAAATACACCACATTATGTAAGTCTCCCTGATTTCAACTTTCTTATTATTAAAGGTATGAAGACACATATTTATAACTTAATTTTCTTAGTTTGAATGCAGTCTCGGCAACAGGATTAAAAGCAGCACTCAAAAGGGTTTCAGAAATAATTAGCAAAAAACATACCACAGTGTACAACAAACCAACAGCAGAACTTGTTGATTGTGTTGTGAACTCATCAGCAGGTGATGTGAGATCAGCAGTATTGAACTTACATTTTGCATGTTTAAAAGGTAATACAATACAATAACTCTTTATTGAATACCTAACACCTATAACAACCAAAATAGAAAAAAGATAAAAATGATATAATTAGCTATAACATTATTATTCCTTTTTCTAGTATCCTACTGCAGCTACTTAATTTTCCAGGATCATACCAAAGTATGGAGACTGATGTCGTCATTGTAAAGGAGTCAAAAGGCAAAAAAACTACAAATAGTAAAAAGAAACCACCATCAAGCAAATTTGTATCTTTAGGCAAGGACCAAACTGTAAGCATTTTACATGGAGTAGGCAGAGTACTCAACCCAAAAGGTTTGTTGATTGTTTTTAGTGTTCCCTACTTCAAAATTTAAAAACGGAAACCTCACAGGATCACTTTGTTGTCCGTCCGTCTATCAAGACCCTTTTTCTCAGGAACGCGGTATAAAGTTGAAATTGATCTACGGTCCCTTGGAGCAAACGTCGATCAAATCAAAAATCAACCCTTCTCAATCAAAACATCAGCGATTAGAAAAGGGTGTTCCCATACAAATTGTCAACTTCTCAAAGCATAGGGGATACTTCCAGCTGTCCTAGAAATTTACAATTTGGTATGATGGTAACTAGCTCTGGCAACACAAGAATTAAGTCAATCTAAAAATCTATTTTTAATGTCTGTGTATGTAAAAAACCATTATAAAATGACCTCGCACTGCCTACATTTTGCTTGAAAGCTGGGCTCTCCTAACACAATTTGTATGGAACCCTCGGTGTGCGAGTCCGACTAGAATTTGGCCGGGTTTTCCCTGTCTTTTTTCTTTTAATTGGAGTGTCAGTAATCCAAATTCTTAAAATTATTTTTTTCAGTAATCATAAGCGAAAATGGAAGCAAACAGTTAACTCATCCTCCAAGGGATATAATCGACCAGTTTCTAAGTCAACCTAGTTCATTTATAAATTTTCTTGAAGAGAATTATTTGAGCCACTTCTCATCGATCGACCACGTAGCTGACGCTGCTTTAGGTTTGAGCGACGCAGATTTTATGTTAGCAGAATGGCGGGTAAGATCTATTAACGTCATACGCGGGATGTCTTTAAGTGCCGGAAAGGCACATCAGAGTTCGAATGACTGCTAAATTGTGACAGTGGCATTCAACAGAGGTCACGAAAACGCGTATAGGTACCTACATATAAGATCCATTCATTCATCGTTACGTGTTTTATCATGTAAACAAACGTAACATCAAAAGTGATACCTAATAGACAATGACTAGCGATTGGAATTGGTGATAAAATATACATAAAACGTGACAGATTATTTCGCTTTAAAAATAAATAGCACTACCTGCCCGCACATCTCTCGGTCCCTTTTATCGTCCTACCCCACGCCCCTGTGCCGCGCGGGCGAAGACTCATTTAAGCGGTGGATCTATACACTGGATTCTATTACTATTCAACAATTGACGTCTGATTTTCAGGAAAAGATGTGCCAAGAATATGGTTTGTATACTGCAGTAGCTGGGCTAATGGTAGCCAACAAAGCTCCCATTTCTGCATGGAATCCTGTCAGAGGGCCAAAAAACATGAAGATTCAATATCCGTAAGTTGCAATTTGTACTCTCCAGAGATCGTTATTTTGTGGGTGCGATCTAATCATTCTAATCTTTATATTTTCGTCGCTTGTTGTTTCAGGTCTCCAAAAGAAATGCCTTCGTTAGAGCAGAACTATCTGTACAAAGGAAAAATACTTGTCGCTGATTATAAAACTTACTGCAAAATAATCGATAATACTTAGCATTTCATTTGTTTCTTATTACTCAAAATAAAACAATTATATTTTTAAAATCTACATTTATTTAGCCTACTTTCTAGCTAAGTCGCAATAAGACTGGATTGACGAAAAGGGATTCTCAATTATTTGGCAACGGATACGGGATCTTTGGATCTGGGGAAAGTAAAATAATACAAATTATAGTCACAATTTATTCAAGTCAAGTCTTTGATTAGTTATACAAATTAAAATCGGTTCTGAAATACAAAGCACTTCACCAATACTGCGTCTTCTAGTCGCACTGATCACTCACTGTTCAGTTTCCATTTTGCAAGCTTTTACAACGAGAAATCTTAAGTTAATGTTATGTTAAGATTACCATTGCGTTCATGACACTATACTTACCTTACTGTAGAATCTCTACAGTCAGATATGTAAATAGAATGGGAATCGGGTTCATACTCACCTCGCTAGACGTTCTGGAATGTGTCGTGATGAAATCGGAGGTAACTATGGTATATTTTTCACTTACGGACGTAAATGACAGGCTATAATTTTAAATTTCTCTATGACCTTGACTTCCAAGCAGATCAAGTACTTTTGGTTTGGTGAAAAATGTACCATGCTCCACAAAACAATCATGCAATTCATTTGTACTGTAATTAGTGTCGTCAATGATGTTGTGAGCGTAATGTGCAAGTGAGGAGTGTGTGTCGGTCGGGTGGGGATTATCGGGAGGAAGAGGAGGAGGACCTGGAGCGGCGGCGGCGCGGCGCGGGGCGCGGCGAGCGCGAGCGCGTGCGCCGGCGCCGCGGCGGGGAGCGCCTGCGCGGCGGCGGGCTGCGCCGCCGGTACCTGCCAGCAACACTACATTGAATGATGCTATTGCTTTTAGAGAACATTATTAGTATATTACTGTAGAGCAGTGGTTCCTAACCTTTTCAATGTCACTACCCCTGTGAACAAGTATGGGAAATGAGTTTACCCCTAGCTAATTTTAATTAATTAAAACCACACAAATTCGAACAAAAATATGTTTATTATGTAAGAAATTGCACGTTTAGGTAACTAAGTAAAGTAATATATAAATCTCGGAGTTAACTAGTGTGATGGTTGAAAATATTATTTTGTTTATTGCTATTTTAATACTATTTCGTGCCATCCCGTGTTACCCCCCTAGAATCTCCGTTTTACCCCTGCGGGGGTAATTACCCCCAGGTTAGGAACCACGGTCGTAGAGGTTATCGTGGCCGCCCATTGTAAGAGTGAGGCAATTGCCGTATTTACTGCTTGTCACAATCATTGTGCGGAAATGGAAAAAAAACATTGTAGAAACCAACCTAGGCGGCGAGTGTCTGCGCATGGGGGCGTGCCTCGGCGGCGGCGGGCGCGGCGACGGCCGCCGCGGACGCGACGGGATCAGCACGGGAGCGGCCGTTATCTCCTGCCCGTCGATCTGCCCTGAAAACAACAAGAGCGTATTTCAGACCAAATTGCTAAATCAAATTTTGTAAAGTAGCGAGTTAACTAGAGTTGATGAGCAGTTGGGTAAGGTAGAAGGGTCAAAATATACCAGTATTGAAGTTTTGCCGTAACTTCCTAGTTTATTTCGTATTTGTTTGTAGATGTCTCCCTTATTCCTCATTAGGAAACATTTGTTTGCATACCCTTCAGGGTTGATAAAAACCATGATTCTTTAAAAAAAATCACTCGCTAATGTGTGCGTGCCGTATTCTATGGCGGGGGAAGTCCCTAGACAATTTTTGGAAGTTTTGGTTGCAGTAAAAAATTATTGATTTATTTAAAAAAATCTACTGATTTAAATCATAATTATCAGCCCTGATACCCTTTTCCAGATAATTGAAAACAAAGTCTCATGAAGAGGGCTCAATCACACTGCAAACAGCAGCACGCTTAAGTTTGGTCCATTAATTTATATGTCCCCTGTAGTGTCATTTTTACTTGTTTGTAATTAGAGTTGCCTTCATTCATAAAATTTTAGTTATCTTTTTTGTAATGCAACCTGTTACTTTTTATTTTTAGTAATCAAAGAGTTACATACAAACTTATCTTACCTCCATCCATATGCTTCATGGCATTCTCAGCTTCGTCGGCGTTGGTGAATTCCACGTACGCGTACCCGCGTCCATTGTGTGGATGCAACCGGTCCATAGGGAACTCCACAGCCTTCACCGTACCATATGTTGAGAATATCTCTTGGATGTGGTCCTTGCTAACATTCAGAGTCAGCCGACCAATGTGGATGCGAGTCGGACGCGGCGGCGGCGAACGCTCCCTTTTTTTTCGGGCTGGAGACCTAGAAAATAAAAATAAACTATTTGATAGTTATTAAACATATTATACTTCCAGATCTCCATGACTATCATAAAACTAAAACCCATACTTGCTAGTCCCGCTGTTAAGCAGTGGTGATGTGGAGTTACCATGTAAGGGTTACACAGGTAAAATTACAGAGAAAATCATCTTGTAAAATGGCTGAATATGGACCCAGTGGTGAACAATTAATCACTAAAAAGGTTTTATTTAATACCTGTCATGTTTGTCCTTGCTTTTGGACTTATCATTAGCAGAAGGTGCAGACAATTTTTTCTTGTCACCTAGTGGTGATCTGTCTCTGATCTTCTCCCTGTCTGGTTCCCTGCGATCCTTCACCGGACTCTTTTGTGGTGATGTCCTATAAATAAATGTTTGTTAATTTATAAATGTTTATTAACAAAGCTGTTGACCATAGCATAAATTTATATATAATAATGAGTGCAATTTGTGAAACAAATATCTTATGACTTAATTTGTGCTTCATGCAGTGGGTGTATGAAGAAATTTGTGAGCAACTCATAACAGTAATCAATCTTACTCAATCTTATTCATAAAACACAGCTGTAAAATTTTAGCTTCACAAAAACAACCAATTTTTCAAAATTACTAACAGAAGGTGATAACCTGATATTTATAAAATAATAACTAGATGTTACAATAAAAGAACTTGTATTAAGTTAGGATTATTTCTACTCACTTCTTCTTGGCCCTGGCACGGTCATTGCTGCTGCTGCTTGAAGAGCTCGATGAAGAAGATGATCTTGAGGAACTGCCCGAACTGCTGGATGATGAGCGAGATGACGAACGGGACGAGCTGCTGCCGGATGAACTGTAGATATTATAAAGGTGCATACGCATTTGAGGCAGCCTCGGGTTGAGGCACGCACGGCTCGCCTGTTTGCTCAAATCCGAACGAGTAATTTGGACGTGTATCCGAACATGATCGCGAGCGACGTGCGCGAACTTATTCTGACTTGTCAATTGTCATTGCCTATGACATCTCAGTATTAATTTGGTTTTTATATAATTGTTTCTTCCCCCATCAAGGACTTTTTTCTTCTTTTTATGAATTATTCAATGAATAACATAAACTCAGCAACAGCTGTTAACACGTCTGACGCCATTTAGTGCGACGCACAAAGTCGGCCCTCCGCGATTGCCGCGTTGCCTCACCCGAGTATAATTTGTGCAAATGTTTTGCTCGCAAGCGACTGGCTCAGGGCGAACATGCCTCAGGCTGAGCACCTAAAGAGCTACATACATGCATACATAAATCACGTCTTTATCCTTAATGTGGTGAGACAGAGCCTAAGGAAGCAAGACATAAGGGCCACATTTAGCATGATTGTGGGTGTACAGGTGGAAAGGGGAATGAAAATAGTAATGAATTGCTAGCCGCATCGCCTTATCATGATTCCTAGGATTTTCGCCCATTCCCTTTATTTTACCAACTGTGCGCGAAAAGAAGCAACTGGTTCATTCTACGTTTTTTTCTTTACCCCCAAACCAGCACGGAAAAAACGGGAGTGTACCTGTTTTCCATGACTTGACTTCGCTATATGTAAGAGTTAGTTGTTTTAATGTAAGAAAACACTTGTTACGCATGTTATGTATCTTTACGTGTAGCCCGAGGAAAGCCACTTGAAACAAAATTTTGAGCTGTAGAAAATATAAATATAACTGCCACAATTAAAATGAAATACGTATAACATTCCTGTTGTATGTTACAAGAATCCTACCCCTAAATTCTTATCATATTTACTTCAGTCATTTCTTTAGCGCCTGAATAATGTAATTAATTATATTTATTGATGTTGACAGACACCCCATTTACCGTCATGGTAGCTATAATATTACTTCTTTACATACAAATTGAATTTGTGGGTACAATACAGCATTGGATGTCGAAAAAATTTACACCAAATAGGAAATGTAAGCCATCATTTTATTACTACAGCTAATTCGCAAATGGCAGCTTAATTTGTTCACAAAAAATAACCTCAAACTAACTGTTAAAGTATTTCTTCAGATGTTATCCCCGACTCTAAATACACGTTAAAGTAATAAAAAAATCTTACCTGCCACTGCTGTCGCTGCTACTGGATCCGGATTCATTTTTCTTTTTCTTATCCTTTGGTTTCTTCTTCTCTTTATCCGATACGGCTGACGGAGATTTATTGCGAGCCCTAAAAAAACACATTGTGATTATATGATATGAGGTTTAATGAACTTCCGCAGTACAAAGCGATTCATTTAAAACTTACATTATTTAGGAAGTTATTAGGGAATCACGAATAAACTGTTTTCTCGCGTTCTAACGTCAAGAATTAGGAAGCATCCACCATTTTTATTACCGGCGGCGGGCAGCGTTGTTATTGGTCAACGTTTCGTTTTTTTAAAGGGTTCAAATTCTGGTATATTTTGCCAAACCATGACAACCAACTTTTTTAAACGTGTTATTATGTTGGTTAAGCTGAGAAGTCCTGTGGTACCTATGTCGTATAAATGATTAACTTAAATCTTTACCCCCTTATTCATAAACGCTTTGTAGGCTTCTGCTAACAGTGCTAACTTAACAATCGATTGTCCTTGTCTGCCACTTTGACATTTACCTTTCAAAGATAAGGACAAACGATTGCTAAGTTAGCAAAAGCCTATAATAAAGCGTTTATGAATAAGGGGACAAATCTTTAATTTACCTGTGGTGTACAATTGTACATAGTACCCAGTGTACAGAACTGTTATGGAACTTAAGACATTTTTTCTAATTTAGAAGGTGTAAATATCACTATCACTATCACTACATATTATAAAACAAAGTCGCTTTTTCTGTCCCCAAATCCGTATGTATGCTTATATCTTCAAAACTACACAACGGATTTTGATGCGGTTTTTTTTAATAGATAGAGTGATTCAAGAGGAAGGTTTATAATGTATAATACATGCATGATATACCGTGCGAAGCCGGGGCGGGTCGCTAGTTATATTATATAAGGGAGCCTTTAACACGCTTTCTTCCATGCTGGTCTGGGATTAAAGAAAAAACATAGAATTTACAAGTTGCATCTCTTCCCGCGCAGACGGTAAGGGCCGATCGAGGAAATGGGCGACAGTTTTAGGAATCATGTTACAGGCGATGCGGCTAGCAACCCATCACTATTTTGATTTCCCTTTCCACCTGAACGCCCTTAATCATGCTAAACATGGCCTTAAGGTTTTGTTTCCTTAGGCTCTGTCTACCCCGTAAGGGATAAAAGACGTGATATATGTATGTGTGTGTGTACTTAGCACGGCAAAAGTTCTTTGTTTGTTAACTTTTTCTAAGTTCAGCTAATAATGGATATAATGCATCGGTATACCCACATTTCAAAAGCCATTTCAAATGCGTTTTCTGTGATCTTTTCTAAAGGTCAACGTCTCACATCCATTTAAAACACGGAATAGGTGCCTAGATAGAGATACATAGGTATAGAGTAGGTAATTTAGCACAAAATTTACAATTTTTTGGTATGTAAATGTCACTTTTTGTCGATATTTCGGAGCGCCAATACTTTATGTCCCTTGTCACCTAAATACCTCATTTAAGATATGCCAGCTAACATTAATCACTGGTTAATACTAGCACCAGTTGAGTGGTCGAAATGATTACCCATAGGCCCCATGCGGGGCAACATGGCCTATACATTAGCCCTACTGAGCAGCCCTTGTTGCATTACGACCTCTCGGCCCCCTCTCGTTTATTCTACGACCTTTCATTCCTTCCTGCCTATAAACATCTCACTACGATCGACTCCCAATATTTTTATAGCAGCATTTATCCACACTGCTTTGAGAATCTTATTTCTGTAAGTTACCTATAGGCTATAGGTAGGTTAAGAACTTTATTTAAGCTTGAAAGGATGTTTGTCGTTGCTTCGTCCCGTCAGACCGGAGATTGCTCCGGTGAAACATATTTTAATTCGAAGATTATCTTAAAAGGCTGTTGTCTGACTTTCTATGTCCCCTACATATGTATATATGTATGTGTTCCCTGCGTAGGGTAGACCGGGGGCAATAGTACCACGGGTCAATAGTACCATCGCCTATAACTCTTCAACTACACCGAAATATGCATGTGTGTGTATACACGAGTGTGCCTTGAGCGTGTCTCAACCTGCTCACTAGCCGGCCACTCGCTGCCGCTCGAGATGCACATGCTAGAAGACGATTTGTATTTTTGACTGACCAAGGTAAATATTTACGATTTACGTTTTGTACCAGTGTTTATTATGAAATAGTCGTAGTGTGAAAGTTTTACTGACGTGTGATTCTCTAGTTATTAAAGCTTGTAATGTGTCACAGTTTGGGGGTCAGTTATGTATAGAAATCGAGATTTGTGAAGTTTAGTGGGTGCGAGTAAAAAAGGGCAGTTGTACCACAACTCTCGGGGTCAATTGTAACGTTACAATTGACCCTGTGCTACAATTGACCCGGAGTTTTTACCCGACTCCAAAAAAAAGTCGTGTAATGTTTTCAAGGTTCATGTACGTATGCATGTATGTGAGTTTGTTTATTCCACCATAACTTTTAGAACCGTTACCAGATTTTAACGTATGAAACATCGTTAGAATTCTTATTTTATTCGGAGTAACGTCGGCTGACTAGCTTTTGAAAACAATCAATATGGTGGCTGTAACGAATAATGATTGATCTATTCGATGTAAGGTCGCGTTAAGTATAAAATATTTTTGTAACAAGATACATCTTGGGTATTTTAATTTATATATTTATTATTTTAATTTATATAATAATACCTTTGATTCATTCCGATATTTCGGGATCTATATGAATTAAAATCGCGCAATATTATCTGTTTCTACTGAATCAGATAATACTAGGTGCTGCATTATTTAAAAATGATTTGTTGTGAAGGATGGGGTTGATTGTACCAGGGGTCAATTGTAACTGTATGGGATTAGTAATTATTAAATAATTCGATATGTATACTGTATTGAGATGTTGTTATTGCTGGAAAGGTGTGCTATGAGCACCCTTAAGTGTTTTTTTATAATAAGTAGACATAATATGTTTCAAAAACTTGGAGATTATTATAATACGCTTAGGTCAACTGAAATGCTAGCTTTGTCTAGTCTAAATACGAGTCTATAATTACGACTGATGTAACGTAACAAGCTAATTCGTCTTAAGAAATTTACAATCAATACTGATTGATTAGTGCATTATTTTGGATTTTATTTACCTTTGTTTTTCTGGTACAATTGACCCGTGCGAGGGGTCAATTGTAACACGAGGTCTTCATGAACAAAAACTCATTTTGCACCATTCTGATGCGATCAAATATAAATTATTTTCTAGATTCTGATAGCCAATTAGACTAGAATGTTATATCCTAAGCGATTTCTAGGTGGTGGCCTTAGATTCTGAGTTATGGGTAATTATTTGGAAACTGGTACTATTGCCCCCGGTCTACCCTATGTATATGTATTCCTGCGTATATATATATATGTATCCCTGCGTTTATCCTGTCTCCAACTTAGTTCTATTATTGGTTGTCTGGAAGAGATCGCTATTAAGCGATAAGACCGCCTATTGCCTACTTTGTTCTTTGTTTCTGTATTGTTTTGTACTGATTTGTGGTGTTCAATAAAGAGTATTTGTATTGTATTGTATTGTATGTCAGTATTGTAATACGAATACGACGTTGATTTCGATCAAAGCTCTATAAAAGGTTATAAACCCCATCAAGTAGGCATTTGACCAGAACTGCCATCGAAGTTGTATAATTCGAGAAAAAGGGTGAGTGGATTTATTTTCAGAAAAATGCCCGACTAGGGGCGTGGAGTACAAAAAAAATTCATAGAGGCCTCTCTACCGTTGCTACGGGGATTATGAATTAGTAAGACCTTTCCGGTGATCGACATACATACATGACCCAACCCTAAACTAACAAATTTCTAATTGCTTGACCTTTATTATCAGCGAATTAACGAGGGGCATCAAATTCAAATAATATATACAGTCTAAAGTGACAATCACCAGACCTACGCAAGGGGATGCCTAAGCTAAAAGGAGACTTACCTTCACAGTTTTTCTTTCACGCTTCAGAAGTGCTATTTATAAAAAGAAACCCTCACTAATGTCCAAATGTCCACGAGGAATTTAATTTGATTCCGAAAGCAGAATACATTTACATGACTGAATCACTTCTGTACCTACTTTAGCAGCTTTTTCAAAAATATTTGTGCGTATGTATACCTATCGCTGAGTACATATTAGTATAAGTGTTACATTCACTTGGATACAATTAATTGTATGTATGTATGTATATCTAACTCTTTATTGTACATAAAACACAAGAAAAAGATGAATACAGGACAACACACATGCACAAAGGTGAAATCATCCCTAAAAGGGATCTCTTCCAGTTAACCTTTGAACGATTGACAGGACATGAGTATCCAAAGTACAATAATTAGTTGTATCCAAACTTAAATCTTGTAGCCCGCATTTTTGCAGCGAAAACTTCTTTAGCGGTGTTGAGCACTTTTTGGAATGGGTAAAAAATGTTGAACACGCGTCAGGTCACGTGAACGTCAGGACCCTGATCGAAAATTCGTAAGACGGAGGGAGAGTCGCTGCTGGGTCGTTTAAGCGGCGCTGGGCGCTTGCGCGAGTGTGCGTGTGTGTAGTTTCACTTCTGCCCGCACTCCCGGAGTACAATCCGTTGTTTTTTTCACTTTGAAACAATTAATTGTGTACTGCGTTTCTCTACGTATATCTATCACGATAGCTGGGACTGAAAACATGTCAGTTCACACGAGCCGTATTACACAGCTTAGTTGACCGATAGCGGACCTTTGTGGATTTAGAGAGCTTACAACTCCCGGGGGCTGTATTTAATTTCATTTTTATCTTCGTAATAATAATGTAGCGCCATAAAAATACTCGATCACGGAGTTAATTTTATAAATAGATATTATGGTTAGAAGCGTTAGTTAAGTTCCCGGGAGAGCAATCAATTGTTCCAGATATGTTAAATACTTATGTGCAGTTTCCTACACGCTTTGCATTTGTGCACCTAATGTAATCTTGTATATAATAAGAGTCACAACCGGTCAGTTAATAGTCTATTTCTTACCTGATCTTGTCTGTGGGTACACTTCCCTCTTTTATATGCGAAATAGGCATGCGTTTGATCACAATCACGCCTGGTGGTAACCATAGATGTGGTTTAGGGCCCTGCGGGTAACAACGAGAGGAACAGAAACGAATCTCTTAGCAAGACCATGAAAGAAGAAGAGTAACATGACATCTAACAGTACCTATGAAGAATAAATAACGTACCCGCATGTAATTAAACTTCTTTTTTGACATTCTACTTAAACTTTTTATTCATAAAAAGATTTTCGATTAACTATCTATGTCTGACAAAGCCAAATAACTAAGTAATAGTTCCAAGTTAAGCCAAGCTTGTAAGTAAAAGTCTTTACTAGACGACCTTAATAAACGTAAATCTACAGTATCTATAAAGGAGTAAACGTCAGTGACAGACGACGCACAGAGAAAGAGAGTTTCCTGGAGAAACATAAGACGGTAGAGGTGCACTAAATAGGTACGAAATTCTCTCGAGATAGGGTACTAGCCTTGACTCGGGTTGATAAACAGACCATAGCATTTATTGCCTACCCTCCCCAACTAGACACTCTTTTAAGTTCCCGTAGCTAGCTATAAAATCAAGTAGTATATCAAAGCGTTCACCGCCAAGTTGAATGTCTTTACGGCTGTTTGTAAGTTATCTCATTAAATGTTCATATTTACTTCCCACACGGTTCCCACTAGCTCCATAAAACATCGTACAGTGCAGTGAAGGCTAAGTGATGTATAAATAAATATGTAAGCAAGATGTCGCGTAAGTAGTAAAAAGAAGAGATTTATTCAATAGTTTGTTTCGGGTTAAAGATATTTTTATTTCTCAAAAGAATTACATTAAATTCACTTATATGAGAATATTTAAATTTAAAGCATGCAGTACCAATACTTATTCACCCAATCAATCAATCACAAACGAAACAAATAACACAATCCGACACAAGTTCAAACCAATGTGTATAAAGAGGGTAGGTATATTTCTACACCATCCCGATGCAGCAAGTACAACGGTTGCCGCATCCAGCGGCGCGCCACTCGTAGGTGGGTAGTTATTGGCGTCACAGTGAAGTGAGATGAGATGGATGCGGCATATTCAGGTGAAACGTTTTAATGTTGGCTGGTTTACAATAAATGCATTAAGAGGTGTTGTATTGAATAATTAACTAATTATTATTATAATTATTCCTATAAATAGTATATTATGTACTACTCAAAAAGTATTATAAGTACTAGTTTGATTTGACATATTTATTTATTTAATAGGTAAATACAACATAATTAAAAACTAAAAGTTACCTAAATATACAAAACTTACATACCTAATTATAAAAAAAAAACTCCATCTAAAAGGCCCTCCTGCGGCATAGACCCCAACACACTGGCGGCATTACCTCTCTGTACAGCAAGAGAAATTCGCTGGGAGAGGTAAGCGCCAGCTCTGGGGTCTCCTGAGGTCTCAATTAGCCGGGACGACAAGGCTCTCATGAAGGCCCTCATGTCAGCCGACCAGGGACCCATTGTCTCCACTGCGAGCGCCGCAAACTCGTAGTCCTTTAAAAGAGGAGAGTATTTGCGGCGCTTGAGAACTTGGGCCTGGTCAGCTGCAGCGCCGGCCTGTGAGCGGGTTGCCTGGATGTGGGACTGTGCGAAAGTGTCGACACATGTTGCGTCCCACACCAGAGCCCTACCCCGCTTCCATGGCACCAAAGTAGCCCCGTCGGGGCGCTTGCCATCGTCTCTGGCCATGCCCACGGGTTCAAGGATTGCGGGCACAGAGACGGTGGCAAGCGCGCGGCGGACCAGGTCATTGATGGTGCCATGGCGGAAAAAGCGACCGGCGCTTTTGACATATTGTATTTTACACAATTTCTTTCGTATATTTATGTATATAATAAACATGAAAGCCAATCGCATCAAATAAAACTATTACGGAATTATATTATGGCAACATTATTTTTGATAAATTCACTACATTTATTTTTAAATACATTCAATGACTGAATATTTCTTATATCTAAAGGCAGGGTATTATACAACTTGGCCCCCTCAGATGTTATATTTCGTCGTCCGTAGTTAGTTCTTGACCTTGCTATGATTAAGTTTTCGGCATTTCTATTACGATAGTTTTGAAGATCTTTTTTTTTAGTAAATGTCAATTTAGAATGTATATCTTTGTGCAATATTTTTCTTACAAGTAAACACGTGTTGAAGGTGTACAACTGTTTTACTGACAAAAGTTTGGTTTCGCTATAAATTGTTACGGTGGGAGTCAAGTAATCGTAATGGAATAACGTTTTTATTATTTTGTTTTGGATGCAGTTTCAAAGGTACAAACAATATGAACACAGTTAGTAAATGCACAAACTATCAAAATGGTAAACGATTCAGCATATGCCTGCGCCTTAGACTTAAGTCTCTAGGCAAATAGACGCTGTATTTTAGTCGCCTATATGTCACACACACACACCAAAACAGGTCAGAGCTGGCCCATAGGACACGAAAAATTAAAATTAAAAATCGAAATATCTCTGAAATGGACATACTCTTACGAGGTCATCTTTCTGTATTTACTAGACAACCTGCCCAATTATTTCGCCCGTTGGTCGTATTTAATTACGGGACCACCTGTAAATAAATAAAAAAACAAACACAACCCTGGTCCGCACAAACCCACCTAAGGGAGTATGTCTAGAAAACTGAAATTTGGAGTGAAAGTTCAAAATAGCTTAAAAATCGACCAAGTGTAAGTTGGACTCGCGCACCAAGAGTGCCGTACAAATTATGGTTCATGAGATACAGCTTGGTGACAGACGGATAGTCAAGTCATGGTAATAGGGTCCCGTTTTTACCCGTTGGATACGGAACCCTAAAAACGTACTAAGAATGGATTTTTATAAATTCACACAGAATATTGTTTTCTGTAACGTGGTCAATGTTGCAACGGCTAGCTAAGTTAGTCACAATTATCTAGAACATTTTTAAATTGTCATCTCATATGCTGTGAGTATTTCTTAAGTAGCAGCAGAAAATACTAAATCAATAGCAGTAAGTATAAGAATAGTAAGTCTTGATTTTGTATTTATCAACTCGTTGTTCGTTTTTTCCCGTTTATTGAATTTATTTAGCACTTCCTATTTTAGTTAAGGTGGGTGACTATTGTTAGGTACACGTGTACTTAATATAGTTCGTTCAGAAAATCCTTATTTATGTTTTTCGCTGTTTTCTCATTAAATAAGTATCTCGTACATTAGCTCGTAATTCATCGCAAAGCACCCCACGTAGAGCGAGACGCAACGACGGGCTATTAAAATGTCATACCTTATCCCTTCAATAAAAGTTACAGTTACACCAAAAAAATACGTTGGCGAAACATTTCGCCGTTCTTGAAGATAATTCTGGATCATTCTTCGCATGGTTTTCTAGTTGGTACATGGATTTACTGAGAATAGAACGTATGACAGTATGAAAATTATGAATGAACAGAATTAGTTATGTTGAATTACGTATGCAGGGCAAGCTCTGACCATTCGTTGTGCTTGTTACGTTAAATTAAGTTTTACGGTAGGAGAGTCTGGTGACATGTGACATGAGGATAATAGTGAGTCTCATCTCATCCCATTTCGGTATAAACTTAAAAAAATTGGCGTGACGTAATTTGTGGATGGTCCGCCTCTTGCTTGGGGCCTTGGTGACAAACTCTACATAGGTATTTCGTTTTATAAATACAGTCTTCTTCATTGGAAATTGTATTGAATTTCAGTCGTTATAGTTGGTACAAGACGGATTAAATATTGTAAGAACGTTAGTTTTTTACGTTTTTCTTTTTGTGCTCTTCTTTTCAGAATCTCAGAATGAAAAAGTACATTATTGTGCAAAATAAACATAAAACGAGTGAGTTTAAAAATTACAAATACTGAGAGCCACAATATGTATAATTAAGTAGGTAGTTAAGTATAAATAGTAGTAGGTACTACATAGGTATGTTTTTTTTGTAATTCATTTAAAATCATTAGATCTATTATAGACGCCGCACAGTGATACAAGTCAGTCAGTCAGTGTACTATACAATAAAGAGACTTACATACATATTTCATAGATGTTAAAATATACCTTATTGTGGAGGTAAGGTAATCTATTTCTTCAAAGCTAAAACGCTGTCCTCCGTCTTGGTACCTAAGTACTTTAAGTGACTCGTGTCTACAGTGCAGAATAACCTTTAATAAACTGCGACGTCCATTATTATTGTGGATTGTTTTGTGAAAATCAAAGACGTTAGGTACTGCAACATGTACTTAACTAATTGATAACTTGTACTCGTACCTAACTAACGAATGATAACTAATTACGGTTGCAGTACGTACGGCGAACAAAACAATACGTACCGTGTCAAGCTTCGCGACTAATTCGTAGAAAGGAATGTAAGAAATAGTATCTACTTTATTTCATGTGGCGTTAACAATTTCCGCATGTATGGCAGGAATAACAGTTTTTATATGTACTTCCAGATGCGGAAAAATGCGTCAAAGAGAACAATAAATACACCTATTTAGTTTTCCGGAAAACCAATATCTGGCCGCTGCTAAAGAAATATTACTTTCACATAAGTGACTGCATTGTGCCATTCAGAATCAATCTATCTTACAGGGGCCTTACCATGACATCTTCATCTTCAGCCTATATACCGTCCTACCGCTGGGCACAGGCTTCCTCTCAGAATGAGAGGGCTTGGGCTATGACGTCTTAATGAGATTCAATTCCGACTCAGTTCAGGGTTTAGCTGTCATTTTAGTATGGATCTGACAACGAGCAAACCTAAACTGGATCGCATTAAGACGTCACGGTAAAAACCCCGTTGAGCGTTAATAAATACAGTAAAAAACGGTTACCTTCACTTTGTACAAAAAATATTGCTTATTCGAAATTGGTATCTAGAATTAAGTAGATACTTACCTGAATTGATTAATTGCTTAATCAAAAGTCACAATTACACACGACTTTTCAGGGTTTCATGAAATCAATAAAAAAACTTGAGGCTGCTTTCATAAATAGGTACTTGGAGCAATTTTACTACCATTTAGTACATGTATGTAACCGTTAATGTGTCATTAAATTTTTCATTAGCACAAATAAATGGAATAAATTTACACTACAGCTATTAAAGTCAAAGGACGTTTTTAATTACGCAGTGTCTGATTCCTTCGATAGTATATCTTGCAACCGCAGCCAAACAGAGCCGCAAGCGTGCGGTAGTGTTGTATTTAGCGACGTTCAACCCCGCGCCCTTATAAAGGCTTGAGCGATACACTTCGCCCTAAATAGTCTGAAGAGCTTACGCGCGCCGCTACTGTCCACCGTACGTACAAAATTGGTAATTAAATTGAAAAAGTTTTCTAGTTGTCGCTGCAGTTATTTTGTTTTCAATCGTACAAAAATAATGAGCAATCGTGAGTATTATTTATATTTTTTTATTTTGCAGTTATTCGTAAAAGTTACGTGAAAGTGTGTAGGAAGTTTCAAAAATGGGAATATTGTTTTGTTTGCTTAAAAAATAATTTGTGTGAGTGTGTGTGGATTTATAGTGTGGTTTGATTGACAATTATCACTCAATGCACATTTATTTCTTGATTTACTACAAAGCGCGTGTAGACATTACTTAAATAAAAAACAAACGTTTATGAGAGACAGTGGCAAAATTTGTGAATTAATCTACCTATTATAACGTATCAGTAAATAACATTATTATATTATTTAGCTACGAACGGACTGTTTTTATTAATTTGTTCGGTGTAATTTTAGTAAGTTTTTCAGTCGATCCTAGTTCCAATGATACTACATTTTGAACTTTTTAAAACACCGGTGTGCATAGGTTTATATTTTTTTATCGCTATTGCAAGAGCTTCATATTTTCCGGGCTCTTTAAGAATTTCTTACAAAAATCAGACTGAATTTGTTTTAAACAGCTGATCAAAAATATATCGAGTTAACTGTCCGATTAATTATGATAATGATTATTAAACGGTTTGCTTAATTCCACAAATTCTGTGTACCTTACCTTACACATTTAATCTACAAGATCTACATGCTTAGCGTAGGTTGAGGTCATCGACCAGTTTTTTATTAACTTGATGAACAAAAAAGTATATAGACTCTAGTGAAATGATCAAACATTCCACTATAAAGGCGGGCGCTAACTCGTAAATAAATACATAATTAATTGAACTGTCAAAAATAATCGTAAGGCAATTAGTAGCCTGGAAAAATTGTCCCAGGGGCCAGAGCAATCGTCTTACATAAATAATAACTACCCAATTGATGATAACCCCCTAATAAGTACACCTATTTATGATTCTCAATTTTTTCTCAAAGTTTTATGAGCTACTTATACCTACAACTTACAATAAGTGTTTTTTTTTTAATTTTGTTTATAAAGAGTAATAAAAACTTTGTACCTACTGCAAAAGTAACTAAATAAAGCGTGCGTTTGCGTTTCAACTTCTCTATCCTGCGTTATAAAGTACTCTACTGAATTTTCCGGGCAAAATAGTTGATAGCACAAGTTGCTAGGTCAATCCTTGGGGGCTAACCAAAGTTCGTTAATAAACATGAAGTTATAATAAACATCAGAATATAGGTTTGCATTTCTAATGAATTTTGAGTTTATTTCAGTTCAGTAGCCATCTGAATTATAAATTCGTTATATCTTAAGCTATTATAAAAAAATAAAACCCAAAGACTAAAACCCAACGTTGCATTTCCATTGCTGCAAGCAACAGGTTATAAAAATCGAATTTACCCAAAGCGCAGCACCGCTGCGGTAGTACTTCTTGCCATCAGACGATCGCCGTGGTCGCCACCACTTTGGTGTAAGTAAAAAAAAACAAAATGATCCAGGATAACCATCGACGATTCTGTGTATGTAACTAGATTAGTTGTAATATTGGTACTAGAAAACGCATAAACGTACTTCTATACATAAATAAATACATATTAAACATCCAAAACTAAAAAACAAACATTCGGTTTTTTTCTACAAATATCTGCCCCGACCGGGGATCCAACCCGGAACCTCAAGCTTCATAGTCAGGTTCACTAACCACTAGGCTATTCGGTATTCAAACTAATAATTTTCTCGTAACAGGACGTTAACCATCTCCATCATACCTAAGTAGAAGACAGGTTCTAATTTGTTACTGAAATTTCTCCGAACTGAAATGGACCCTCGTGTGTTATTCCGTGGAGAAAGTAAATAGCTTGTCATCCAGCAATCAATAAAGCATTAAATTCCAACTCATGTGGGCTCAATTTTCGTGACCCATATAATAACGAGGGGCATCTATCATTCTATCGTATTATGTTTTCTGCTCTTATAAGACTCCTAATTACTTTATTTCTCCTTTAAAACATTATATTTTATTTGTAATTATGTGCACATAATTAAGAAATACTCACAAAGTTGTTCTTGAAACATGCTATGTGAAATCATGTATAAGTAGTGATTTGTGCCATTATCTGAAGTTTTACATTTCTTAAGCTTAAAATAATTTAATAAGTATACCCAGTAGGGTAATACGCGCAATCCCGCTCTAAAACTCATTAGTTGATTTGTGCACAAGAGTGTTCAACCGAACTGACTTAACCTCAACCTGCCAAGACACATTTTTTGAACTACCTATTATTTTATAAAATGAAATAAATATTATTTCACAATGCTACGCAACATTAATGGATGAACTTTTACTGTCGATATTCGTAATAATAATACATATCTACTTATCTATAAGCCAAAATCTAGTGTCATTCTTGATCTAAGGCCAGCCAAACAAACTAGCAATCGCACTAGTGGTTTTACAAGGTTTTATTTCAAACAGATTAATTTATATTTCCAATTTACTGTTTCAAGCCTTATACTCGTACGTGTGGTATTTTCACGGTATTTTCGCGCTAGTAGGTATGCGAATTTAATTCAACAATTATTTTTATTTTTCGGACCGAATGTTAACTGCGTCTGGATTTGGAGTTGCAGTCTGAATAAACATTCGCTGGAGTGCAGTTCTTTTTGCGAAATAAAATAATAATTTATTTACACATATTCTACAAACTATACATAAAAAGATACATTAGAAAGTAATAACAAAAAAAAAATTGTCAAGACAGTCTGTCAGTCGGAGTGTGGTAGGATTTATTTTAAGATTAGTTTTAGTTTAGTTTTTAATTCGTTTCTAATTTAATAGCTTAATTTGTTTTAATTCCATTTTGTATCCTATTAAATAAAATTTTCACGGATGTGTTTTCAAAAATTGGCCCCTATTTTGGTCGCTGCGTGTAGCGTTTACGCCAGCGCCTCTGGAGTAACTTCACTAAATTTTACGTAGTATAATATCTTTGTGCAGGACAGTGTGATGCGCCAGCGACCATGAGTGCGCTGCTGACGCTGCTGGCTCTGGCACTCGCCACGGCCGCCGCTGCGCCCGCTCAGTTCTACGAGGACTCCTCGGTAACAATATGCATTTGTGAACTACTCATATTCAAACTACGTATTTTTTATGTGTTTAAAGGTTATAAATGCGGCAATTATTGTAGTCTTGGCTTTGCTAATAGTTCTAGAGGTAGTAGAAATTTGAAGTAGTTGTATGAGGAAGCGGAAAACCATATAGGTACCTACAATACGCCTTGAATACAAAACATTGTACTGGCTATTACGACTCATAATTATAAGGTATGAGATTTTATGCACAGAATTTTATTGGCGTAAGTTATTTTCTTTATAACTGTATCTACATGTGATATCTCACAGTGAAAAAATAAAATAAGTCAAACAATTTATACGGATTTATAACTTCAAAGCCAAAAACTGTATTTTTAGGAAAAAAACTACCAGCTCACTGACCGTTAAACTAACTTACGACATACGATAGTTCCTGATTAACAACCACAAATAAAATTCCGTACTTAAAAGTAATATTCAGAAGTTATTACCATCAAATTATGAGAGCTAGTTGAAGAATATTTAAACTGCCAATCAACGCATCACTCAGCTGCCCCGAGTTTATCGAAAACATTCTGTGGGTTGAATGTGCCCACCCTTTGAACTTTAGGGGAACTCATTTTTCTGGAAGCCAATATTTTAAGACTTTGTTTTATTGGTGTTACGACCCCATAAAATCTTGAAAGCCATTCTGCTAATTGTGATTAAAAAAATAATTTACACAGGATTGTCAGGAGGCGTACGTTTTCGCTCTTGTCAAATTCAATGCGTCTATCTTGCCTATAAGTTAGATGACGATGTACAGTCAGGGGCGAAAATAAAATGTACGTTACCAAGACGTCAAAAACATCTATACACCTTTATGCCACAAACAGTAATGTCAGTTACAAACAATATTCGACATGGTGGCTGTTTCCATATTTATGCCTTCGACTGTACATAGCGACAAATCAAAGAGCGACCCATTGTTTGAGCCCCTACCCAGCTGGCTTAAGCTAATTGCGTCATCAAATTTGAGTTAACTTAATTTTAGTAGGTATTCTATTTTTGATGTGAGAATCTTGTTGCATCATTTTTCAGGATTAATAAAATAACATTGTGATTTTAGACGATAAAGGAAATAATTTGGTTAAATAATTTGGTTATTTCCTTTATTAGGTTCTATGATTATTTCGTTTAGACGCTGCTAAACTTCAGTAGAAATCTTCATTTTAGCTCGTTGTGATATCCTAACTAAACCATAATCTTTTGTATAATTACGTTGTATAGTGTTTGGTGGTATCAGTGGTACTCATGATATAATTATCATCCGCATGAACATAGATAAGTAGTTCATTAAAGTAAAATTGTAACTGGTTTAATCACCAGAGACTTCGCCACGTAATTTCCCAATAAATTGGGTTAAAAGGTCGTCCAAGCTTTTCTTCGAATTCGTTTCACGTCATCGACATAATTTGTACTTATTTAGGAACATTTACTTTCACAATGCCCAGAACTGTTAGTAATAGTACCATTATTTGTGTAATTGTTAGAAAATGATTTGTACTTTCGCGATAAAAATAAACTCCCACAATATTTTGTTGCCAATAAAAAGTGTAGGTGTAGATCTTCAGAATGACGTCATCTATTATACAGGATGATCAATCCAAATGGTTCTACTGACAAAAACTATAAGAGATAGGGGAATCTGGTCTTAGGAACCATGGCATCAATTTACTAAAAATGATGATGTAAGACAACACTAACATTTCTGCTGCTGTCAATCAAAAAACCCCTCTGTTGTTTTCGTTTAGTCTTTTATATGGATGTTTATAAAAGCAGAAACTGACTGACTGATCGATCAACGTACGGCTGAATTCACTAGATGAATTGCGTTGAAATTTGCGCAGGCACCCGCTAAGGAAGGATTTTGCGACAGGGCCAGGTTAAGGTTGTTTAAGAGCTTCCGGAAGTTTGTATGAATGTCCTTGGTTTTTTGAACTAGAGCCCCGAACATTGAGCAGTAGGTACACAGGACACGTAACTTTTAGCTTTACAGGGTCAGATTAAGGTGGTTTAAGGCCTCGCGCAAATTTGTATGACAATCCTTCACAGACAGTCGATACTTCATCGACAGTCCAGCCAGGACTGCACGCAAATGTCGGCACGGAGAGTATTTTCTCTGTCCATTACGCGGCCGAGACGCACGTCGCTCAGTGCATACCTGTCAGCACGCGCAATGAAAAGAGAAAACGACCGGATAGCCTAGTGGTTAGTGACCCTGACTATGAAGCTAGAGGTCCTGGGTTCGAATCCCGGTAGGGGCAGACATTTGCATGATGAATACGAATGTTTGTGCTCGAGGCAGGGCCGCGAAGACGAAAGCATCAACTAAATTGGGCCCCCAAAATTCCGAAGAAAACCACCTCATCTATCAACCACCCACACACTACTTAGAAATGATGTGGGTTTACCAAAGCACCAACCGTAAAAACACTGCAGCTTCGGCTAAACGGAGGGCTAGGACGCCTACAAACGTGATTGCAAAACGATTACTTTTTAAGAAAGAAATTCTATCCCTGTTTTACTCTACAAGCCTTATGGGTAAATCTCTAAGTCAGTGGCGGATTAAACCCGTCAGAGGCCCGGGGCGACAAAACTAAATGAGGCCCCTTTATGTAGGTAGGTACTAACTTCAAGCACATTTTTAAAGTCTTGTTTAGGATTTGATCAGGAGAACGCGGGGGCATTTGGGGCCCCCCAAAGACCGGGGGCCCGGGGCGGGCCGCCCCTTCCGCCCCCCTGTTAGTCCGCCACTGCTCTAAGTACTAACTTTTCCGCTTTGTGCATACGTACCTATACGTGGAAGTGAAGTGGAAGCAACTTGTACACAAAGCCGACCAACTTTCATCGACAGGACCATCAACAATGATGAATGTAACCAAGAAGAAGACCTATACGTATGCATATACGTTGACGGTCTAAGGTTTTGTACTGAAGCAAACTTCTGTCACGTGATTCGAGATTGCGGTACGAAAGTACAATGCAGTTCGTGCATAAGCAAGTAATTGGAGAGTTACCAAGTTCTTGAACCAGTATTTGGCTTCGACATGCATTGCCATTGTTAGATGTTGTTTTTTATTTATTTATTCGATCATTCTTAGCTACGGTATACCTACGGATGACCGAATTAACGGGTCACTTTCACTTCCCATAATAAATGAGTTATATGAAAAGTGAATTTGTTTTTACTCGTCAGTGTAAGTTGTAAAATCTCCTTAGTGGTATAGAAAACTTAGGCTCAGTCTTTACCACGAACTGTCTTATATACTTAAACACAAATATAAAAATAAAAACAAAAACAAATCGCTCTGACTATTTAGGAATTTTTAAAAGTTTACTACAGGAAGGCTAGAAGTCGGAGCGCAGGAACATTTGCTAGTCCTTGCCAGACACTTGATGTCTCAAAGAGCTTAAATGGTTGGCTCTAACAGACTAGAGCGGATAAATGAACATCTGAGATCCGTCTAACCGACACAGTGCCGCCACTCAAATGTGCTCTAAGACCTTATCCGCAGCCATATTCTCGTCTAACTGAGACAGATAGACTACACTCTATGTTTATATAGGGTAATTTTATAAATCTACGCGAGCCACCAGATACATTGAAGCTAAACAGGTAAACACGCACTCAAGCGATTGAAAATATAGTCGTCTCGGTAGTTGATAGCGACTGTAAACGTCACGAAGGAAGACATTAACTATCATGTGATTACGGAAATACCTATACCATAGTTTGGCCGTACAATTAATTAATTTAAGAGGGCATTGTCCAGAGAGATGTTACTAGATAGTTAGGTACTTTACCAACTGTGTGCTTGTTATACACGGGTTCTCCTAATTCCGAAACATGTTTCGCATAGTAACGCCCGAATTCTATTAACTATTATGCTAAAGTCATTAAGCCTTAAGGGATAAATACTTACCTATAAGCTTTAAATAGGTCACAAAATATAATACCGAGGCGTAAATAAATGGACTAACGCTTACCAGTTTGTCAACTTCATTGTTCTAGCGAGCATCCTGTCGGTGTCACATTTTAATGTATTTGTGAAATATAGAGACGCTGTTCACTTAAAGGCAAAGATTTATTTGGAAAATAATCGCCAATAGCCATGGCAGTGTAATTTTTTAGAGCCGTGACACTCACTCGCAATTTTTACCGGCACGTCATTAAATTTATACACAGAGGGTATGACTGCGGAGCTTTGCATTTATCACTTCACTGCATAGTATAAAACAAAGTCGCTTTCCGATGTCTGTCTGTCCCTATGTACGCTTAGATCTTTAAAACTACGCAACGGATTTTGATGCAATCATTCATACATAAATCACGTCACCATCCCTTACGGGGAAGACAGAGCCCAAGGTAACAAGACCTAAAGGCCACGTCTAGCATGATTGTGGGCGTATAGGTGGGTTGTGGGAGTGGTTGCTAGCCGCATCACCTATAACATGGTTCCTAAGATTCCTAGGATTTCGATGCGGTTTTTTTAATAGATAGGGTGATTCAAAAGGAAGGTTTATGTGTATAATTCTGCGCAGACGAAGTCGCGGGCAGATGCTAGTAGAAGAATAAATGAGGTTCTGTTAACTTTTGTTCATCAATATCTTATATTTATAAACGACACTGAAAATTAGAACACAGAAAAATCCCAAAAGTAAAGCTATGGCCGGGAATCGAACCCGGATCCTCATCATTCCGTGATGCGTGCTATACCTACCACTACACCACCCATAGCAGGTTAACTTATTATCGTGTTAGGTTAATCTTGACAAATGTTTCCAAGCTATGGTCGATTTTAATAAAGTGGGTAAGGCGTAGGGTCAAGAGACTTACTTCATTTTGATTAAAAAATTACGATGAAAACTCTAACTTAACTCTAAAAAATTACGGTGAAACCGGTGTGTTCAGTCAAATTAACTCAACTACTCGCTGAAACGTTCCAGAACAATTCTGAGACACCCCGTACTTGCAAAGGTGGTCGCAGACATAACCGCTCATCGGCTCGCCGTCAGTCATACGCAAGCTGGTAACGGACGCGGCTCGGTGGCTTCGAGGTGTCCGCGCGGCTACAGTGCGCTTACCACGAGCTGGCGACTGGTTGGCAGCTAGCGGTCAACGCCAACGGTCGGCGATGTCAGGGGGGCTACTCCGAAATTCGATTTCCGAACTTCGTATCATATCGTCCCTCACTCTCAATTTAATGCCTATAGTGTGAGCGGAATGGCGTGACACCAACTTCGAAAATCGAATTTCGGAGTGTAAGGCCAGAGAGGCAAGCGGCGGAGCGATCGCGGACCGACCGTTGGGAAACACCTGAGGTCAGCGCGCCGTCCCCGCGGCGGCGACTCGACGTAAGCGCCTTGACGCCGAGTTGCCCACGCACTGCTAGCTTGTGCCGAGGCGAGGCGTTTCCGTTCCGATGACAATAAGTTTAGTGTGCGTCACAGTTTGGGGTTTCATACAGAGAATACTGAGCGACTCGAGTCGACGTGGTGCTGATCTGGTACCGAGCGGTTATGTGTGCGTCAACCTTTAATCGTAATAATTATGGTACCAGTGTAATATACGCCTAAATTCATACAATAACCGCTACTTAACATTACTCCCTGCAACATGTGACGCACGTAATTGAATAATAGCCAGTACGCATTAATTAGGTAATAAATATGTGTAACTAATCTTTAAGCTTGTTCTTATACTTGGTCTACCGAGAATACAACATCTCTGGTACTATGGGTGTTTTTACTTAAACCTCCTCGTCCATCCTCAACCTATCTCATGGCGATCCTCAACATATCTCACTAGCTATTTTTTTATCGTTAACGCAGGAGGTAGTGGTCCCGCAGAAGAGAGCGGCGTTGGTGCTGGACCGTATCCTAGTCGCGTTGCAGAAGGCGCTGCATGAGGAACCCCGCGCAGATATTGACAACGGCCCGCGGGCCTTGCCTCTGCGCCTGTCTTACCTGGACACTGCTGACATGGTAAGCCGACACCGCTTATCTAAAGGAGCTGTTTGACTGATGACACTTCAGCGCCCTCTATATTTTGACAGCTGTGAGCTTACAGATAAGCTTACGGCATGAGCGATATATCGCAGAAATATATCTAACAGATATTTATTCGCGCGCCTCACGTTATACCTATTCTCGCTGAGGCTCGATTTTTGAAAGTACCTAATCCTTACTAATCCTTACTTCCTTACTAATATTATAAATGCGAAAGTAACTCTGTCTGTCTGTCTGTCTGTCTGTCTGTCTGTTACCTTTTCACGCTTAAACCGCTGCGCCGATTTAGTTGAAATTTGGTATACCTACCTACATATAGTTTGAGTCCCGGGAAAGGACATAGGATAGTTTTTATCACGGAAAATTGCATAGTTCCCGCGGGATAGCACAGCCCAAACCACTGGATTTTTTCAAATTTAAGGCGGAACAAAGTTCGCCGGGTCAGCTAGTTACCTATATGTGTGGAGGCTACTCGAAAGTGGTGAAAAATTGCTGAATTTGAAATAAGAGTAACTTAGAAGAAACTTACAGCTCTATTTTTTTTGTTTTTTGTATTTGTTTCTTAATGTTTGTACAATAAAGCATTTACTTACTTACTTGGTCGCAGGAACTTAACAAATGATGCAACAGGTTCTAACTATGCTAACTTGTCGGCAGAGCGCGCTTCAACGGCGGGGGCAGGCAGGCGCCTCCGGCCGCGGCCGCGTGCTCCGGTGTTACTTCAACGCGGTCACCTGCTTCTAACATAAATCGATGTAACCATAATTATAACACTATCTTACTTTATTTCTACTATCTCATAATAACCCGATTCCCTATTTGATACTACAACTCTCTCGTTATTTCTATGTAAGGCTATAAAATAAAATGTTTTCCTGTTTAATTGTCAGGCGTTTCTTTATGCACGGGTATAATAAAGTGGTCTGAATGTGTCGTGTTTCATAATTCAGTATGCAGCTTCATGTGTCGTTTCCAATTGATTGTTTCTCAGGATAATGCGTTCGTTTTGTATCGGAATGTACTGCGCCGGGTTCAATTACTTAATTTTCCTGCAATAAGTCTAAACGTACGAGCTTATATTTATACCTCAAGGGTCGAGGTGGACAATGCTCTGTTATTAATAACAGACAGCCAGACGTCAGAAAAGGTTTCTATGATTTTTTACTTTACTTTGACTGCTACTTGGTTTTCACTTTCCAAATTAATCAAACAATAATGTTTAGTAACATTTTAATGGCAGTTTTTATGCAGACGTTACTTTTTAATGCATTATATTATCGATCGAACAAGAAGTGAAATGAGTACGAAATGAATGATTTCTAGGAACAGTTTTTTTTTAATGTAAGACGTTAAAATTTGACAGTAGGTATTAAAGAATTCTGGTGGCCCGGTCTGGACCGTCTCCACAGGAAAGGTCTCTTCAACGGTTTTTCCGATTGACATGAAATTTGATAAACGTGTAGGACGGATGGCAATGCAAGTACAGTCAGCAAAAAAAGCTTATGCCTACCTAACAAACGCAAACGAGCAAGGCAAACGAGCAAGTGGGTCACCTGATGGTAAGTGATTAGCACTGCCCATAGACACCCGCAACCCCGGAGGGATTGCAGATGCGTTGCGAACCTAGAGGATTAAGATGAAATGCCTCTTGTGCCCGTAATTTCCCAGGCTGTCTTACTCTCCACACTGGAATACAGCAGTGCAAGCACTGCTACTTAGCGGCAGGATTAGCGAGTAAGATGGTGGTAGCGATCCGGACAGACCTTGCACAAGGCCCTACCACCCGCAGTTTTTTAGGTTAGGTCACAGTTATCATAAACGGATAGCGTGTTTATTATGTTTTTACTTAAACTACCTACTTAAATAACTGGTTTTTATGTTGTTATAATAATCATAATTGGAATAATTGTCGGAATTTTAATAATTTATGTACCTAACAATTATGTTATTATAGGTCTTGTTGTTATAAAGTTTGCTGGAAAACTTTACGAGCGCAAGTATTACATAGGGAATATTGCTTATAGGTACAGAAATGAAACTTGTTGTAACAAATTATGTCTACTTTAATTAATTACTTGCCACCAAGAAAATCCTGCGTTGCCTCTCCAAATCAGTGCACAAAGGAGATACATACCATACTTAAGCAGATAATTCTATTTTTTTTTGTAACTGAGTAAATGCGTAATTGTACAAATATAAAATATATGCACAAAGGCGAACTTATCACTATAAGGGATCTCTACCAGTTAACCTTTGAGTAGATGAAAGAAGCATTAAAGGAGGGACCGACAAAAGTTTGTAAGTAAGTAAGTAAATACTTTATTTTACAAATATACAGAAACAGATACAGTTCACAAAAAAATAAAAATAACATTAATATACGCACAAAGGCGAACTTATCCCTATACGGGATCTCTACCAGTTAACCTTTGAGTAGATGAGAGGAGGATTCAATTTGGCTTTAAATATCACGTTGACATTTGAATTGTCACACAGAATCAAATCACATTTTGCTGTACTTAACTTGTTTTGAATTTTTCACGAATGAGAGGTGTAAAAAGGTCTAAACTACATGGAGGCTGGAGGATACTAAATTTTCGATAAGTAAGTAGAACACAAAGCTGGATAAGCAATACTTGTACAAACAATGAAGTGACTGAAATAAATCTTTAATTTTTTTTTAAATAATAAAACATTTTTCCATCACGATAAAAAAAATCCTGAAATACATTTACAGGGCTGTTAAATCAATCTGCTGAAGTATTAATTTTGGAACATACTGTATATTTCAAAGATATTACCTAATATGAATGATTCCATGTTTATTCTAACAAAATAAAGACAAGTACTTAATGGCCACTTGCTAGAAAAAATAATCACCGATTTAGAAGATTAACAGTCTCATATTCAGCGTGTAAATCCAACACGAGCAAATATTTAAATGGTGGTTAGTACAGGACCAGAGGTATGTTTAGATAACTTTTATTTAAAATTACAACGTAAAAATTTGCCTACAAAATAATTTAGGCCGCAGTGTAAAGTATTACCTTATCAACGAACGGGCATTGTCAACGAGCCTTACTTAAACTTTCGTTGACTGTTACTTGTCAGCTGTTTGAATATACTGTTTCGATAGTCATGTCAAGTTTGCGTTACGTTGCTGCTCGGTAATTTTTCAAAAATTAATTATAGACTTTCAATTAAGTGTAAGGCGTTAATTAATGATGCCGCCACTAAACCCTACGTCTGGTTTAATTTGAGTCCCCACGCTGTATTTAGACACTACAAAATCGAGTTTAAAATTAACACTAAATCGCGATTTAACTTTTTCCAGCAATTAGGTCTAAGACGGAATTATATTAGAGAGTGGTGAAAGTCCCCCCCCTGGGGCTACTCTGAAATTCGAAATACGTATCCTAGTCATTTTCACTCTCATTTTAATGACTATTAGTGCGAGCGGAACGTCACGAAATAAACTTCGAACTTCGGATTTTGGAGTTTTAAAAGTGACTATTTGAAAATAACACTCGAAAATGGTGAAAACTTGCACTGAATTTGAAATACGATGTGCTCATAAAAATCGGGCCTCAGGCTCTTAAACTGCTATTTATCAAAACGACACCTGGCGGCCATCGCTCTACATTCACACAACGCAGCTTGGATTTGTTGCTGATGCCGGCTACCTCCCCCGGGTAATGCCAGATCGTTTTGTGATTTCAGGTAACACGTGGTTTGCTTCGCAGATTCATAGATGGCGTTAGTATTCTCTTTTCAGTATTAGGTGACGTACCAGTGTAGCTGACGGAAATGTTTACATGGAAACATTTCCGGACGGAAATACTCTTCGAAATTTGCAAAAATTGGTTTTTATTTATAATACGGGGGTAATAGAACGTAGCAGCTATGATCCACTTAGTAAATATATCACATGTTTCATTTCAGCGCCAGTTTTATAATACTCGGAATATCGCGTTTACCCAGAAATGATACTCGTACCTAGCTCGACTGATTTTTCGCTCCCGTTTTTTTTCAAATTTAATCAATATCGTTATGGCCATTTTCGAGATCTCAAAACATATTTACATACAAATATTTTTCAAACTGGAATGCGAATGTCAATCAATAAGTATAGCGAGACTTTAGTAACTGTACAACGAGTCCCTAACCAATTATGTAAGTGACTTGTTGAAATTACTCAGGTTTTTAATATAATTTATAGTTTTATTCGATTTCTCCGGCCTGTTACAGAGCGGGGGTCGCTATATTTTAATCACGTTAGCCTTAGCCTTGGAAAAGTTGGTCGCATAATGCTTAAATTGATGGCTTAACTCGTATAATTACGCAAAACGTTTTAAAGTGAGACTCTAAACATATGAAAACACGAGGACCTAGAGATTTAGAGGTGCGGGCGCGGATTCGAGGTCGAGGCGGGTCGTTTCATAAGTGTACAATACAATACAATGACTATTTTATTAAACATGATATAATAAAACGATACAGAAAACACATTACAAGGTAAGCAATAATAGGCGGCCTTATCCGCTCTACCACGTCTTTTTAAAAGTTTTCGTTAAATTAGGAATTACACATCTTAAAATGTGATTGGAACGGCCACCATTACTTAACTATTTTAAACTTGGTAAAGAGTTATAAACATAATTCACGGCTTAAACACACTCCACACTTTGCTGACGCAGATCGAGACTAAATTTGCTCTAGAGAGTATTTCTATTCTCAGTTATTTTTATATTTAATCGAATGTATTATAGATTGCCTAATGACGTGAGGGCGTGGGTTTGATTGCTATACACACAAATACTAGCTTGCGTTCGCGGCTTCCCCCATTATAGAACTCCTTATCCCGAGGAAATTTCGCAACGTCAGTTCATATTCTTTGTCTACATTACTCGTATTAAGGGATATTCAAAACAAAATTTTAGCTTTCTAGGCCCAAGGGTTTACGCTGGGTCTGGACATCTCTGCTTATACTTATGTACAGTTCGTCAGTTCTTAGAATGCTATTCGGGCTTGTCTTGCTGTCTCACTCACTCTTATGGGTTTGATATTTGAATCAGCCGATGGTCCCGAAACCTGAATAGCATTCTAAGAGCTCACGGACTGTATATTATGATATATACTCTATTTATGAATTTACTTTAATTCTCAAAACAGAAGATCAAAGTTTTTCGATTTAAATAATCATCTATTTATAAGTAAACATACGGTCCGAGACAAAAATTAGATTTCGTTTATGATGGGCCCGTGATCGCAAAACAAATTATAATAAAAACGTGCAACAAAATTGACACCAATTGGCCAGGCTCCAAATTAAAGCTTGTACCTACCGTGGGTACCTATTACGAAAAGAATACACCTTTATTAAACATCGAAGACTCGAGAACAAACATTCATATTTTTCACACAATATCGAAGTCAACTTTACTAACGACCTGGCTACCTAACTTATTTAATAACACCCCTTTTTTTGCGTCGGGGGCTTATTTATAAACATGTGATTCACTTATAAACAATTCACGTTGCTTTAAATACGTTATTCTTAAATAATGAAATGGCATAAATAAATTTACTTACCTATATTCAGCCATAGTGTGAAGGCATGATCTCTTTCAACAGATGATATGTACAAAGGCTTGTAAAAATCCTATGCGGTGAATGGTGTGAAAAGAGCTGTCGCCCAGTCCCACCGGCGATTCATCTGAATAGGCCCGACCGGCTACTGTTTCTGCATACAAACGAACAAAAGCACGTTCTTATTCGATAAAAATTTAGCAAAAATTTAATGATAACAAACTTTAAACGAAACAATTAAAACATAGGGTGCGAGTCGGGTTACCTCCGCGTGTGATCAAGAGCTGCGGTTCGTTTTTGGATCCGTCCGAGGGGAAGTGCAGTGCTTGTTCCGGTGCACCCTGGGCACCGGTCAATGATTTCCTGGCGGTCTCCGAGGGATATCGTTATCCGTTGGCTAAGAGCCCGACAGGGGGAGGGGGGTCTTTGACCATTACCGTACAACGTTGCCGACATTTTTGTCACAAGATTTTTGAATTATATTTTTACCACACTGACATTGGCCCAAGCCTTACGGCCGCCATTAAAGAGAGAAGAAGAAGAATTAAAACATAATTCTTCTTGGAATGTTTTGGTTTATTTGTAAAAGTACGCACAATGCCGGCGTATTTAAGATTATTTCTAAAATTCTCAATAACATTCTCCGGTGACGCGTTAATCTCAAGGTTATTGTTGTTTATTTTCCTTCAGGCATTGCGAAATTTTCCGGGATAAAAAATAGCCTATACATACATCCTCACAAATTTACGCATTTATAATATTTGTAGGATTATGAGTTTACTCCACTGACAAAGCTAATTATGACTTTTGTTGTTTGACAGTTAAATACTACGAGTATGTTGCGGTTGTGTTGCCATACCTAGTGTCCAGAATAAAGGTGCTATCGGAACTGGCAAGATTTTCCCCGTTTTATTATAAGGGAATCACTACGATACTGTCCAATAGCTACTTACCCTATAGTGATAGTTTGAAGGCTGAATGATCTGTTTGCTTTATTTCATCGAATGAACGGTTGCATTAGTAACAATATTTATTTTGATACGAGTATCCACGCCGACGCTATTTAACAGAAGGGATAAGGTTTATTTTCCTTTGACACGCGCCGATAGCAGTCATTTTTTAAAGTGAAAGTAACTGTCTGTCTGTTACGCTTTCACGCTTAAACCACTGAACCGATTACAATGAAATTTGGTACAGAGGTAGTTTCAGTCGCGTGGAAAGACATATAATAGTTTTTATTCCGGAAAATTGCATAGTTCCCGCGGGATAGCGGTTAGCGAATTCTACGCAGACAGAGTCACGGGCAACTCCTAGTGTAATGTATTTGTAAATCTATGGATAAGTTCACAAGTCTCCGAGTAATCTGGGGCCCGATTTATGAAAGACATTTATACATGAGTTTATTTGTTAGTCTCTAACGCTAAAACGCCTGAAGGGAATGGATTGGATTCGATGCATTTAGTTTATATACTGGGTTAAAGCATATAGCCCTTTTCATCCCGCAAAAATTGCACTATACTCGTATAGTGCATGTCCGCTACGCGGACACGGGATTTAATTTTCGTTTAAGAAAAGGCGTAGTATCTTGACAAATCATACATTCATTTTTATTATGACACTAGCATGTCAAAAAGTCAACATTAAGAGAATAAAGTAAATGTAGGAGGGCGGCGCAAGGAGTCTGTAACATCTCTCCCCACCAATGCACACCTAGGTGCATTCAGCACTCTCGACAGGGAGCCGTGCGATCTTGACGGCGGGGCGTCGTAGCACACCAGCCAATGTACGCACTTCGGCAACGCGTACGCGCCCGTCTGCACCTGGGAATACTTTAATTATTATGCTCTTTGGCCAGACGTTTCGAGGCAGCCCTTGGTCCACAATGACAACAACATCGCCTTCTTTCAGGTCTGGTCTCTCTGAAACATGCGCTCTGGGGATTATCGTAGGAAGATATTCACGGACCCAGCGTTTCCAAAACAAGTCGCACAGTCTTTGTGTCCTTCGCCATTGTTTTCTAGTGACTATGTCGCTTTCCGTAAAACATCCCATGTGTGGGACATTGGATGGCCCTCCGAGCAGCAGGTGATTTGGGGTTATTGCTTCTCGATCATCTGGGTGCACTGCTACGTAGGTCAATGGGCGTGAATTTACTGTGTGCTCAGCCTCTGTCAGTACGGTTCTTAGCACTTCTTCTGATGGAGATTGTTCTTTGAGAGTGACGCGTAGGGCTGTCTTTATCGAGCGTATTAATCTTTCCCAGCAACCTCCCATATGCGGAGAAGCTGGCGGTATAAAGCTCCAGTCTATGCCTCGGTTAAGAAGAAAATCTCTCACTGTCTCTCGATCTATTTCTTCGGCAGCTCTTCTTAGCTCTGTGCAGGCGCCGCGAAAATTGGTTGCGTTGTCAGAATAAATAACTTTAGGTGAACCTCTACGGGCAATCATTCTTCGTAAAGCGAGGATGGCGGAGTCGGTGGATAGCGATGAAGCGAGTTCAACATGTACGGCTCTACTTGTCATACACGTAAAGAGGGCACCGTACCTCTTCTCACGTCTTCGGCCGATTGACTTCAAGCTGCTGTCCTTGGAGCACACTTAGCACACACAATCGAAAAGAACCATGACACAATTAAAGCGAACAAAAGATATTTCTGGACGGACTCTTCAGCTGTTATAGCTTGGATTAATGGAGACCCTCGAAACTATAAAACATTTGTTTCCAATCGTTTGGGAAAAATTGCTGAATTGACGAAATCGACTGAGTGGAGATGGTTACCGACATCCTTGAACGTAGCTGACGATGCTACTAGAGAACTTGATAACCTAAGCGATGATCACCGCTGGTTCAAAGGCCCGCCATTTCTTTACACAGACACTAACTCATGGCCCACTCAATTAAATGACAGCCAACACATATCTCCTAATTTACTAGAAAGGAAGAAACAGACCTGCAGTTCGTTGCCAGTGAACTCATTTGCACCAACTTTGCCCGATATCAAAAGATTCTCTAAATGGTTACGCCTTATTAGAAGCACGGCTTACATGTTCTTATTTATAGAAAATACTCAAAAAAAGGAACGCAATGGTTTGAAACTAGAACATATAGAATGCGCCGAAGAAGCTTGGATCAAAATGAGTCAAAGCCAAAGTTTTTCTGCCGATTTAGAAAATTTAAAAAATAATAAACCCCTTGATAAAAACAGTCGATTACGGAAAACTTGCCCGTTTATAGATGGACGTGGAGTGATGAGATTGAAGGGGAGAGCCAACGCTGCCAGCGATATCGATCACAATCTCATCCAACCTATCATAATGGACGGCAAACATCCGTATACTAAGTTGTTGACGTTACATCACCACGTACAAGCCAACCACGGCAATCATGAAACGGTTGTCAACAGCTTACGACAAAAATATTGGATTATAAATATACGCCCTACGGTGAAAACAGCTGCCAGAACTTGTCAAATGTGCCGAATACGCCGCGCCGAGCCTGCACATTTACCACACGGAGATCTACCTCGATGACTGTAACAATCGGCCGAAGACGTGAGAAGAGGTACGGTGCCCTCTTTACGTGTATGACAAGTAGAGCCGTACATGTTGAACTCGCTTCATCGCTATCCACCGACTCCGCCATCCTCGCTTTACGAAGAATGATGGCCCTCCGAGCAGCAGGTGATTTGGGGTTATTGCTTCTCGATCATCTGGGTGCACTGCTACGTAGGTCAATGGGCGTGAATTTACTGTGTGCTCAGCCTCTGTCAGTACGGTTCTTAGCACTTCTTCTGATGGAGATTGTTCTTTGAGAGTGACGCGTAGGGCTGTCTTTATCGAGCGTATTAATCTTTCCCAGCAACCTCCCATATGCGGAGAAGCTGGCGGTATAAAGCTCCAGTCTATGCCTCGGTTAAGAAGAAAATCTCTCACTGTCTCTCGATCTATTTCTTCGGCAGCTCTTCTTAGCTCTGTGCAGGCGCCGCGAAAATTGGTTGCGATGTCAGAATAAATAACTTTAGGTGAACCTCTACGGGCAATCATTCTTCGTAAAGCGAGGATGGCGGAGTCGGTGGATAGCGATGAAGCGAGTTCAACATGTACGGCTCTACTTGTCATACACGTAAAGAGGGCACCGTACCTCTTCTCACGTCTTCGGCCGATTGTTACAGTCATCGGTCCAAAATAATCAAGTCCACAATGGGTAAACGGCCTTAGATGGTGAGCTAATCTTGCGGGAGGTAGATCTCCGTGTGGTAAATGTGCAGGCTCGGCGCGGCGTATTCGGCACATTTGACAAGTTCTGGCAGCTGTTTTCACCGTAGGGCGTATATTTATAATCCAATATTTAGAGACAGATTCTGCTTCTTTCTTCAGGAAGTTCGACAGCTTGATGAGTTCTGGTTCGCCTTCATGTTCATGTTCGACAGCGTAAGCAATCCAACGATTCTTGAGATATGGCATTTTTAGTTTCAGCGTTTGAACGAGTTCAATATTGTGGAGATGTTCGGGTCTATTTAGCGCTTTTATGGTAGCTACGCAGTTTCGCACCTTGCACGCAAACTTGCTCAACTGCTCGGTACTGTTGCTGAGCTTCGGCAGATCCTTAAGCGCTCTCACTTCTTCCAGCAGTATTAGCTCTGGGCGACCGAAGCGTAACTCCAACGCTTCCATGATTTCGCTTGCCGGGACTTGAGAGTGCAATAGGGCAGCGACTGTTTCTCTAGCTTCTCCTTTCAGGCAGCGTCGTAGCCTGGAGACAAGCGCGGTGCAGCTCAGGGTGGAGCTTATTTCAACGTAGGCGGCTTTGAACGACAGCCATTCGTGTACACTTCCGTCGTACAATGGTAACTCATTACCTTCAGCAGGTTTTCGGAGTTTCGAAATTTCTCGTGCCAGCAGTTGAATATCGCTCAATTCTGCTAGCCCAGTTCCTGCTGTATCATTCCGTTCCGGTTGACAGATCTGAGCGTGTTCGTCGGGGATCGATGGTTCTAAGGGTTCTTCTTGATAATTATTATCCAGTTCAGACGTCATCCATTCCTGTACTCGGCTTCGACTTGGTCTATCGGAGACAGACAGTCTGGTACCTTGTGCACTTAAACGTGCCAATTCGACTTGAAGCTCTTTCTCAACAATCGTTCTCTCCAACTGCAACAATCGTTTCGCAGCCGTTAACTCGGCTTCCCGTTTACGGAGAAGTATTATGCTATGACACGTATTTTTCGAGCTGACTGTACTTTTGTGGTTCGAATTTTTACTATGGCTCACTTTACTTGTGTTTGATTTTTCTTTCGGTTCTTGTCTTAGCAAAGGGTTTGGTTCAGGTTCGGTTCGATTTCTTTTGAACTGGCTCCGGGTCTCTGGCCGCGACATGGTTCAGGTTCGGGTATGTCGGGCGGTCAGCAGATCTAGGATATCCGGCTCGGTGGACCAATATGTCCGCTACGCGGACACGGGACTTATTTTCGATAAAGAAAAAGCGTATCTTTTCCAAAACGTACATTCATTTTTCATAGGGTGACACTACACCAGTCAAAGTCAACATTTAAAAAGTAAACAGAACATAGGTTAAGAAGCATGCAGCAAAGAGTCGGTAACAGTGCAATTACTTACTATTACTAATTATTAGTACTAATTAGTAGTAATTGTTATTACTTAATTATTAGTTGTACTTGTATAGTCTCTATGTTTTTTATTGTTATACCTTGTTAATTTTCTATAAAATTGTGTATATTGTCTTATATTTGTGTGTCTTGCAAAACGGAATAAATGTCTTCTTTCTTTCTTTCTTTCTTTCTTTATAGTTATAAAAATATATATTCTTGATGGGTTGACGACATCCTTTATTTGCAATAAGCCATTAAAATAGCTAGCAAACTAATTAACAAAACAAAACACACCTGCCCACGTGATATTGATTTATTATACACTAGCTTGGGCCCGCGGTTTTCCTCCAGTCGTGATCATCTCATCGTTATCGCATCACCTACAGCCTATATACGTCGCACTGCTGGCCACAGACCTCCTCTCAGAAAGCTTAAAAACTGGCGTTTAAAATTTCGGAATTTGAATTGGAGTTCTTAAAAAAAATCCACTATATTTCCCAAACTGTCAATGTGTTCTTCATTTGCGTAGCATGAAGAATACCCATGGAAATTTCTTACCTCTAGTCTTAGAAGTAGTCATTTCTCAGGACTCAAACTATCTGAATCCCAATACCAAATGATATAAAATAATGAAATTATGGCGAATTTGAACTAAATCGGTTCAATAGTTTAAGCGTGAAGAGGTAACAGACAGACAGAAAGACACACTTTTAGATAGAGTTACACGATAAATGCTTAAAACAAACTACACAGGACCAACTACCTCACTTTGAGTTTCAAATTCAATTAAAGAGTTAGTTCCAGCGCTTGCAGCGTGCAGAAAGACTCGAAATTAGACATAATTTCAGGGTCTGCTGTTCAACTTCCTAGCGATAATTGGTTCCCTTTTGTGTTCAAAGCGGAACATTTTTGAATAACATGCTTTAGCTTACATGCAATTTGCATGTTGATTAGGTTTGGGTTTATTGAACGCAAAATATACAATCAGTGCCTAGGTTGTACAGTCAGTATTATAAAATTGTGCACAATATTCAACCTGAGCTAGCGTATTGTAAAGTGTACTTGCTGGTGGTAGGATCTTGTACCAAGTCTAATTGAATCGTTACTACCGCAGTAACTGCTGATCTTACTACTACACATACCTATTGTATTGGTTTGCTAAAACTCGAATTGCAATGTTCGTTTACATTGTTTGTTGCTTAGTTATCCAGATAGCTACTAGACACTAAAATATTAACGGTTAATAACATAAGACGTATTATCAACGGGATACCTATAGGCCGCGATTATCTTTAACAGTGGATTGTGTGGTGTATAATTCCAAAGAACGCTGAGCAGAATTCAGTTTCCTTAGCCAATATTTATAAGGGAATATTGTCTACGAAAACTAGAACTGATAGTGAAGTAACGGAAGAGCAATTATTTTGTCGTGTAGCATACACGCAAAGGCATTTTGGGTTGTTTCCGGTCACGCACATTCAATGATGGCTCACGCTAAAAGATTAAACGTGTAACTTCTGTGTACGCAATTAACTAAAGACAGTTAATTCGGCAGCATATGAAAGAGTAAGGCGCGTGCTTGCTGTACACAAAGGACCTTCGCCCTTCGAAACTGAGGAAATTATAGTCTACCACGGGTCACAATTATCCTACAGAGAACAAATTAACAGTAATAGGGCTCGTTACAATATTGTAGTGGTTAAACAAAATGCTGGTATCCTTTGGTGAAAAAACCTTTTACGAAAACCGTAATTGGAAAGCTTCATCATCATCATCATCTCAGCCATTACAAGTCCACTGCTGGACATAGGCCTCTCCTTTAGATCTCCAATAAGACCGGTTGGAAGCGGCTTGCATCCAGCGCGATCCTCCGATCTTAATGAGGTCATCGGTCCACCTTGTGGGTGGACGGCCCACGCTGCGCTTGCCGGTGCGTGGTCTCCACTCGAGGACCTTTCGACCCCATCGGTCATCCGTCCTCCGTGCTATGCGCTCTGCCCACTGCCATTTCAACTTGGAAAACAAATTGGAAAGCTTAAATGCGACTTATGGTCAGTTCTATAACTCTTTCATTTTATTTCATTGATAAATCCTTATGTAAATTTGTTATAGTACTTTATTGCCATGCTGAATTTATTACGTGTCGTGAATACTTAAAGGGGGCTCTTTTACGTAATATCCATCGACGACGTAATTCCGTCGTAAGTAAAAGTGCAATTCAAAACATATAGGTACAACGTAACAAGTATTATTAGCAGAGGGATTCAATCACGCGCGTTATGAAGGTGACGTCACCCGATCGCGGCACTGATTGAGTCGGCGATACCCTCATGGCTGCGCACGAGGCTTGGGGTTGCCATAAATCTTGTTTTAAGGACGGGATATTTTATAAAAAAAAATCTGGCAATAAAAAGTTGAAAGAGGAAGTTTTTTTATTGCATTTTTTAAGCATTTTATATTAGGTGCTTAGAAACTGGCACCTTGACAAATTCGGTTGCATTAAGACATCATGGCATAATTTTCATCAAATTCTATTGAATTACGTACACACGTTGCGAGGCTTCACTTTGCCGTTCGTCTTTACTTTTTATTTGGTTTGAGACTGGTCTTAAAACATGTAAGAACTATTGTCACCCCAACACTGAGAATGCAATGCTTGTTAGGTACCTTAAGCATGGATTCCTTGCCATATGCGTCTAGCATTGAAATATTGGAAAAGGTAAAGTGGAAGTACAATTTTAGCTGCCTGCTGAGTCGTTATTGTTGTTATGCGGAATCTAGTGTCATTTGTCTTTTATCAGCTTGATAATTTTGGAATAAAGACAGTTATTACAAGTCATCTATAATAATACGATTGTCATATATTTGACGTTTTTTTTAGATTCTTTTAGTGATAAGGTCACTCTAGCAACAATTTTTTTTGATGTTTTAGTGCGATAAAAAGCTGCAATTGTGGCCAATTAAATAAAATGAAAGCATCACTCGAAAGCGATAAAAAATTGTGTAATGCTATTACTACGACACTACAGCTCAAATAAAACTTAACTAGTTACTAAGACTATTTAAAGCCGTAGTCATAAAATAAATTCAGGACTATTTTTCGTAGTTCCAATTCAATTTCCAATTTTCCATTTGTATGGAGTTTTCAAATCCAAAAGTCGGCCTTTCTGGACATACCTATCTACAAGCATGTTATGTAAATAGAAATTTACCGATAATTGTTGGGCAGTCCTTGGGGCCCATGGAGTGTTAACTTATATTACCTCGCAGTTTCGGAAGACCGATTCGACCTTCATTTGTTAATTACCTTTAATTCCCTATGTACAGAGCCTTGGCAGTTTTGAAAATAACATTTAATAGTAGTTTTGTATTACGTAAACAAGCTTGGACGGTGACTGTTTGAGAGATACAAGCCGTTCCTAGAATGTTTATTTTATGGAATAAGCAATTTAGAGAGATTTCCTTCCGCGAGTGAAAGAGCTTGGAGCCATCTTGAACGGAATGAAGAAAAAACCTTGTTAAGTTTTTAGACTATAGAAAATATTTAACTAGTGTGCTTAGAAAAACTTGTCGACTGATATTATTGAATCGTTCTCGGATAGGCATGGACTAGACGTTCAACTTTATCGTGATACTGTATGTCAATATAGGATCCTGGATTTCAAAACAACTGGATTGGCTGCGATACGCATCTGTATTTTGAGGTGTGGATCGCGATGGCGTCGGTCACATGATAATATTGACCATCTAATACATGCCATAGACAAAAAAAAATTATACCCAGCTTAAGTTTTTATGATAGTTTTTTCAAATTTGCTGAGTTGTGTTCAAACAAAAATCGATCTCGTTCCAAAAAAACTAACATTTCGGTTATCCGAAACAATCTCGGTCCCAATTTGTTAGATTAGTCGAGGTTCTCCCTTAATATTTCTTGCTATGAGCAGTTAAGTTTTATCTGTACGTAAAACAGTCGTAGCAACGTGAATGTCGTAGCACGCTCGTAGCAGTTTCGTAGCACAACGGTAGCAGCGACCCATCGTATTAAATAGATACTGATACTTAGCACTGAAAGTATTTTACATTATTTCTTGCACTGCATTAAGATAAAGATTAAAAAAATATTAAGGAACATGTTAGCCTTTGTAAACCCCTTTGCATATAAACTGACACTTTTATTTTATTTAGATTTTAAGGAAATCAAATACTCATTTTGACAAAAAAATAAGGTAACTTCAATTGACTTTCTCCTTTATTTAGTAGAAATTATAAAAAATTAAATGACAAATAACATCGAGTGTAACCTTTTCTGATTGAAATAACAGGTGTAATACTTCGTGGCATGAAAAGTTTCGGGTGCCCGTTTTTTTGCAAATGGGTTTGTGTCTTTTTTCATACATATACGAGGTGTCTTAGAAATTGTTCTGGAAATTCTAGCAGGTGGTTGGATTATTCGATCAAACACTGCTGTGGAGGTTTTTCATCGTAACTCTCGATTCAAAATATGTCATTCCTTTGACGCCGGACAGTTTAAACATCGACTGATATGTGGAAAAATTAGTCAATCAGAATTTAAAAATCATGAAAACATTTACATAGGTGAACCTATAATTAAAGTTACCCATTCACCTGTTAATTTATTGCGGATTAATTTTTAAGACACAGTAGTGTATTTACCTATACATAACGTTCCTTGTCAATTTACTCGAAAAATCGGAACTCAATTAAAAACAAAACAACGATTCAGTTAGAATACGTCATTTTTAGGGTTCCGTACCTCAAAAGGAAAAAACGGAACCCTTATAGGATCACTTTGTTGTCCGTCTGTCCGTCCGTCCGTCCGTCCGTCTGTCAAGACCCTTTTTCTCAGGAACGCGTGGAGGTATGAAGCTGAAATTTATATCAATTACTCAGGTCTACTGTCCCTTGAAGCTGTGAAAAAATCAAACTTCTAAGCCAACGCAATCAAAAGATACAGCCGTTTATGCCGCAAATTTCCGCAAATTTTCAACTCTCAAGGGAATCAAAACCTACAAGGTAGTTCCCGTGAACGCAGAATCTTGAAATTTGGTATGAAGGTAGGTCTTATAGCACAGATTAAAGAATAATTGCGAAAACCGTAAATGTGTATGTATGTCTGTATATAGCAGTGACCAATATAAAGTAACCCCACACTGCGTACATTTTGCTTTGGAACAGGGCTCTGCTTACACTGGTTTTAGATATTTATAGATAATGATACGGAACCCTCGGTGCGCGAGTCCGACTCGCACTTGACCGGTTTTTTTTTGACAACCTAACAACCTAAACGTCTTCAATTTGGTGAATAGGGATACCCTGTTGACTGAAATAAAACAACACGTCCCGTAAATTTACAATTATCTTTCCTCATCTAAGCTGGCCCGACCATAATTGTTATATCGGTCTAATGAACTATCATTTGAAGTTGAAGGTTGTCAACAATGTCCCTCGGGCCTGGAATTTTTAGTTTAGCTATAAATCCGATTATTCAAAATTACAATTTTAAATTTAACGTACCATACCTGGACGACGGAAGTCTTGGAGATGATGTAGACAGGATACTTCGTTTTTCGAATATCTCTTCAATCAAAAACAAATTAGAACTTAATGACAAATTGAAATGTAAATGATATTAGACTAAAGTTTTATGCTTTGGCTCCAAACATAAAAATAGTTGACAGTCCCTTTGCGTCTTAGGCTCTCTAATATTTGAAACGTCTATACCAGAATTCATTAATAATTCCATTTCTAAATTCCAAAATTGCTCTGACCGTCTCCTTAATATTAGCCTCCAAATAAATGTATACCGTCTCTATTCGCGCGTATAATCTTGCAGTTATCAAGGTCACTGTGAACAAGGGAAATGCGCCTTTTAATGGATTTTATAGGCTTGCGTTTAGTTTTTATCGGCCATTATTCACAACTATCATCGTTATACGAGCATTATGGCCATTTCGTTCAGTCCCACTCTAAGTGCTGCCCTGATATCTAACTTCTTGTCGGGTTTTAACTAGCAGGCAGGTGATTACAAAACGTACGATTTCGTGTATCATGGCAAATAATCTAAAAAAAACAATGCCAACGGAGATTTCTTGTGATTTATATAATGTTTTACATACATACATAAATCATGTATTTATCCCTTACGGGGTAGACAGAGAGTAAGACCTAAAAGCCACGTTTAGCTTGATCTTAATGGTTAACCCATCGTCATTTATTTTGAAAGTGCATGACTAGAGAGTGGTAAAAAACTAATGGACTTAAAATACGAATAGGGTTAAAGAAAGCTGTCAAAAAATTGATTTGAGCTGTAGTTTTGAAGCAATTCACTGGTTTTTAGCTCATTCCAATGGTACTTTCGATTTGCACTATAGCCCAAGCCGTCTGATTGTGAGAGGAGGCCTATGCCCGGCCATGTAACATATATATACATCTAACCTATATATAGCTAACCCATATAGGATTTTTTCAAAATTCGGGCCTCAGATCTTGTCGATTTCACGAAAAATATTTTTGTTAGTAAAGCTTAACACATAAAAATGTTACAGATGAATTGCGAAAGTTTTTCTGAAGCCTATTGTAAAGTCAGAGAGTACTACGAATAACTGTAATATTTACGTCGATCTATATTTATTCCAATAATCGCCTCGAACCCGCGGTCTAGCTGTACTAAGAAGAAGACGACGATTCTGGACATAAATATTTAAATACTATCAAAGGCGCCCAAGAAAGTGCTTTACCATTTTTATGAAAGTACCTACGTCAGACATCAGTAAGGCCAGTTACATCAACTTGTAGGCGAAAATTGTCTTTGATATTTTAAGCTGTTTTTAAGCCATACAAAACCAACCTTAGGGTGGTAAAGGACTTTCTTGGTCGACTATACTTCTATTAAAGATCATACAGTATTGTTTCGGAGGCCATGCAAGCCAATATGAGATGTAGATACATAACCGCACAAAGCGCGAGCTCGGGTAATCCTACATACAAACGTGCAGTAGTAACATAAAAAAATTGGGAATTTCACAAAGAATTTTCGAATTTTCGAATTCAAATTTTCGATTATTTCTGCTCATAATCAACATCACTACGGATTCTTGTACGAGAAAAATATGCCTAGGTCAGCGTTGTTACTTTACGTAGATGTATGCAGGTAGGTACCAAATCGACAGCGAAAATTACTATATCAAAATTGGGGAAACTTTTTTCTTGTACGAGAAACGGTAGATTATCTTTCCTGAGCCAAAAAACCCAATATTTCGAACACAAAGAAAAAATATTGGGGCAACTTGCTTTAAACTCCCCATTGACTACATACTCGTAATATTGTAGTTAGCGTAGGATGCAGGAAGGTCCTCTCTGTAGAATCTTAGTTCAATTAACAAAGCACGCTAACGAAGACCCTGTGGGGACTTAATACTGGTATAATCCGGGTGTGACAGCTACGTGTTTCTTGCTCATTCGTAATCCGTAATCAATATGCCTTCGACGAAATAATACTACAAATTATCGACTACTTGCTAAGAACTTACTTAGTTGATAATTAATCTGTGTTGATGGACACTTATTTTTTGAACTTTTAGTCAACTTACCGTGTTACTTATGTATTGTATGGATGTTTGGGTACCTACTTACCTGGATATGTAGGATGTACTTATAACAATGTAAGAGCTGTTAGCAAAAATAAATATAAGTTTGCATTTAAAAAATACCATATTTACCGCTAACTATTAAAAACAATTTGTTAGTAAGTATAAATAAATATATTTCACTTACAACAAATAAATAATTGTAGACAGATATTTAATGAAAAATCTGTATTGTACCTACCTTAATCAATATAAAAAATTATACGGTTTGAAAACAGTTCAACTGTTTTTTCTGAAGAGCCATTGCCATATTTAATTGCTTTGAAATTAAGATATTTTTACTTTGTAATTCATCATTCCACATGACGTTTGCAAATTTTCGTGATCGCCTTCAATAACTCTTTGAGTTTTCTGTTTCTGTTAATTTATTTTTATGTTAGTTTTAGTTTTGTACCTGCTATGGGTGGTGTAGGGGTAAGGCACGCGACACGGAATGACGAGGCCCCGGGTTCGATTCCCGGCCATAGCTTTACTTTTCGGATTTTTCTGTGTTCTAATTTTCAGTGTCGTTTAGAAATTTAGTTTTAGTAATCAATTGTAGTAATACGATTGTTGTTTTTTAACCGTTTACTGACTAAAACATTTACTTATAAGCTTTTTACGATTGGTTTATAACATAAATATTTTTTTACTTTGTTACTCTGAAAAATAGTAATCGTGTTGAATATTCGGAGTCATCCGTTCTTAAGTTAGTTATTATTATTATTATTAAGTGTACTTAAGAAAATAAAAATAAAACTACATAAAGGCAACTAGACCCTCGCCCAAAACTACCGCTATACGGTATTTCTCCGCTTTAGCTGTATTTCCTTGAGTACCACTCATTCCATATCGTAACCAACTCAGGATATAGCGTTACTACAATTATCAGATCACAACAGATGGATAATTAACGACGACGACCAGGTGAACGGTTCGTTAATGCTGTGACACCACATTATGCTAATGCTTGTAATGCTGAAATGTAGGTAATTTACGACGCAATTGGGAACAATACACACGTTAACATAATTGATTGAATCTAGTGTTCATTTGTGGAGATAGGCAGTGGCGGACTAACAGGGGGGCGGAAGGGGCGGCCCGCCCCGGGCCCCCGGTCTTCGGGGGGCCCCAAATGCCAAGTGTGTGTATGTGTATGTGTATGTGTACGGACAAAACTACATATTTTTTTGAGCTGGGGGGCCTCATTTGGTTTTGTCGCCCCCGGCCTCTGACGGGCTTAGTCCGCCACTGGAGATAGGTGAACTTTTTTATACTGCTGAAAAGACAAACGAGGACAGTAAGTAACCCTAATCACCACTGCCTATGGACCTCAACACCGGATCATTAGAGACGCGTTGCCAGTCTAGACGGTTAAGATGAAATACCTATTTCACTGGCTGTTCCACTCTCCATGCTGTAACAAAGCGGCTCAAGCACTTGATAGGAGGATTAGCTAGTAACTAGTAGGATGGTGAAAGCGATCTGCACAAGACCATAACATCACCCGAAATACTAATCAACTTTCTACCCGCCGACTTCAAAATTGAGTTGCAAGATTCCACCCGGCCAACTTACTAACATAGCAAGTTAAAGAAAAGCTTGTAAAATTTATGAATTTTGACTTTTTTTTATTAGTTGATTTATGTTTGGTATCTTCTCACTAAAACTTTGAATATTTCCCTCGAAGATACAGGAGGGACTTACTGCGATAAGGTTACAGAAGCCCACAGTGACTGTACCAGGAAATCCTGTTCTTACATGACGTAACGTTTACATTGCTATCCCAAACAGATTACGTTACACGCGTTTAAGATGACGTACCTAAGGAATAAGGAAATTACTTGGTGGGTCAATTCAAGCGCATTATGTGTAATTTTCCCTATCATAATAATCTATACATATAATAATTATTCATAAAAGTTTCTTTAACCACGCTCTCATACCACGGTACTTAAACTTGTAGATATAGATATATCCACTAAACTAGACGGAAATGAAGTACTACTTTGTTTTTTTAAATTAGATAATTAAGAAGTACTTACAAACTTCTTGTAACATTCTACAGCATATTGACAAGTTTATTCAGCTCTACAGCGACGAGTTGACAGTAAAGTCTAACTGCTCACACGAATAGTGTTTGGCATTAGAGTAAGAGGGAAGGTGTGACACGAAACATGAATTTCAGATATTAGGGAGTAAACCCCTTGACGCTGGCTACACACGAAAATGGAAGTTAAAAAAAACTAATTCTTTTCTGGCGTCCATAAACATATTGGAGCATTTAGTTTCAGATTAGGCCATCTCAAATGAAATATCCTACAAAAATACATACACATATAGTTAAAAAAAATAAGTCGTTAACTAAACTTTGCAGGGGAAAGCAATGTGAGGCGAAATGTATACCTAAGTCGTAAATAGTAAATGGAACCTAAGTAATAAAATATCAAATACGTCCCGCTGAAAACCCGCGGCCCAATGCATTGTAATGGCTTTAACATTAACAACTCATAAATATGAAAGTACATCGTAATGGATACAATCAAAGCCGAGAAAATCCTTCTTATTTGGTAGTTTGCAATTTGTAGTTGTGAGTGAATTTATTTATTGTAAATGAAGAACTTCAAAACGCAAAACAATAAGATTAATTTAGAACTGAGAAACATGATTTCTATTTCAGTGGTTTTTATTTCAAGAAATGTTAAATCCTCTTGTGAATTTTTTATCTATTACTTATTTAGCTAACAGTTTCACAGTCAACAACGCCAAAACGATGGCTTGTATAGAAATCGAAACGCTTCGGAACGTTTTAGCCACATAGGTCTTTGACGACTAACTTGTATTTAATTGCTTACTTTATTGAGAGCGAAGCCGTAGGCTGAAGCTACTTTCCGTATAACTTCTATTATTAAAACACCTGTGAATACTGAAAAAATATCGTTTTCTAGGAGTCGAAACAAAGACAGAAAATTCGAGCTAACATTCTCACTACCTGCTGATTTTTAGTTATGGTTTAAAAGCACTCACGTGACCATTATGGATTATTGCGCCGCGTGTAGCTGTTAACGTCAGTTTTATTGTACCTTTCACCTTTGGATGCTGTTGGTGTTGATGCTGTAATCAGTCAGTAAACAGCTAACTAATTGCAATTCAAACTAATAAGTGAAATAAATGCGAATGTAGATTTATTATTGACCGTTACGTGAAGGTTTCACGGCTAGAGTTTTTGGAACGATTTTGCAAATTGTGACAACAGACATCTTAATTGGCTTGAGAATGAATGACACTTTGTCGTATCTGCAATCTACTTCTTTGTAACTGTTGACATCTTAAATGCGTTTGAAAAAATGATAAAAATCTGACTCGGTCAGTACAGATTCAGCGAGAGGTAATCATAACGTTGTAGTTACAAGAATACTTATGTAAATAATGATTCAGTGGTTATACCAGTATCGTCACTTGGGTTTTAGCAATTATTAAGTGTTCCAATTAGTATATAACATTGTGAATGCTTTGATGTTAACTGTTAATTCACTATGTAATAACAAATGAATAGTCATTTTACACGATTAATTATTGAGTTATAGATGGTCAATTTTGAAAATAAACCATTAGGTATAGAAAATACCTTTCACACGAATAAGTTTAATCATCATAACTTACGCTCTTCGTGTAGATCAAAAGGCTAATATCATCTACTCTACTAAACATTTGATGTTCGAAAAACCAGTGAAATGTGTAGACAGACACAGAACGGCAAGATCTCTCATATGTGGCAACAAGGGCGTCAAAGGTTCCAATAAAACATCTAATGCATTAAGAAGTAGTGACTACAAATAGATAAATCGAATAGACTTAAACTTGAGTTTTATACTGACATTTAATATTAAATATGAGACTTCTTTACAGTTTTGAGTCTATAGCTTACAGACAAACGACAGACTTTAAACAGACAAAACGCCATCTCACTTATATAGTATAGGTAGGTATATAAAATACCTTACTTCCGTGAAAATGTGTACGAAATGACCGAAACCCAATTTTAGCAGGCACATATTTGAAATACCCCTCGAAAGTGAGAAAAAAAGGCGCAGGATTTGAAATACGAGTAGATTAAAATTAAAGCTCTAATTACACAAATTATTCAAGTTTCGAATGGTACTTTCGAGTAACGTGCTTTCATAAAACGGGTCTTAGATCCTTCAATCCCATTCTGTTTGTGGTCTAATAATAACAGTAAATAAGGTAGTCGTTGAGTATTTGCCTGTACGCACATGTGTACCTAATAGGATAAGTGGGCCACTGAAACAGCTCCATAAATATGACACCAAAAGCACTTCTTCGCTATAACTCCTTTGACACTTCTTGTGCCTGCTTATTAATAATGTAGCAATAAGGTACAAGTTGCTACGATGTTTATGACGCCGAATTCAAGTTAACCTCCTAGTTATGTATATTAGTATGGCATTTGGCCAGTTTGTAAAGTGGCCAAATTGTGATTTTTAAGAAACAGGTGAAATGGTTTGAGTGGTAGGTTTTATCGATAAAGTTTTGATATCTCAGATTTCTATTGTTAATGAGGTACAAAGAGACTAATACGCCTACGTAATGTGAGTAACATTTAAATTTCCTAATCTGTTGCCATTACGATATTACTTATGCAACTAAGAAAATATAGGACCTAATCTTATGATGTAACCGAAGGTTGTCTTAAAATAATGGAAGGATAATAAAAGCGCCTTTGAAGTGAGATAGAGAAGGTTTTATTAATGCAATACAAGATTCGATCACACAGAGGTTGTCAATTGTCGGTTACCTTCACAGAATAGGGTAGGTAAGCGTATCGGCAATGTTATTTTTATTCCCAGGAGGTGTGTGTGACCTTTGGAAATAAAAAGATGGTCAACTTATATATAATTACATAATGTTAATTCAATGGTTCAATTTGTCAATATAAAAGCAAATCACGATTTCCAATCAAAATTCATACCTATTAAGCACTTTAAATTTTGCAATATCATTACAAAGCAACTGTTAATAAAGGAAACTAGCACAGGTAGTAATTTAATTTAGTTTAATAGGACAACAATATTAGACTAACAATTCCCATTTAGGTACGAGTATATCAAAAATATTTTTTTAATGGAAATTCCCCTAAGTGTTCTATCACTTGATATACTCATCCATTGCCAGAAAAAAATGGCTAAAATATGTTGTGTTTCTTATTTTCAAACCGCTTCTTCCCAGTACCGTAACATCAAGTTATCGCATGATCTAGTGAATTTCGTCTTAAACTGTAATTGAAAAAAAAGTAGAAGCCACGTTGTTAAACTTGATTATAATTGTTTTTTCTTATTTTAAACAGCTGCATTATAAAGATCGTAAAATAATATCATAATTGTTGTTTAGCTTTACATTTTCTTTGTCTTAAGACAGGCTGACAACAATGACATATTTTCCAAAACATTTTATCAGTTTACTCAGAGAGTCACCCACGTTGTCTTACTCAGCACAAATTTGCAGAATGAAAAGTGGGCCTCAAATTCTTTATTAACTTTACAATACTCGTACTTTTAGTTTCCAAGTTGTTTCAGGGTAGGTATTAAAGCCGCTGATGCTGCAAATTAATTTATTACGGATAAACTTTCACCCACTGATTCATTCGCTTGAAATCATTTATGCTCCTTGTTGGTGCGGAAATTTGGTAAAAAGGCAGATAAAAAAAATCGTGTACATACAGCTGGCTCCCAATATACAAACATATCCAATTTTTATTGAAGTAGTTGCTACTGCTTCGCCATTTCCTTTTGCTTTGAACTTCGCTGCCGCGAGTCTAGTTTATCTAGTTGTGTTTTTTTTTTAAAAAAAGCTAAGAACACATAGCATCAAATATGTTAGCGAAAATTTACAGATTGAAGCCACGTTAATGAAATTTTGTGCTGGTCAAGGCACTGAAATAAGAAAATTAGGTAATACGCTCTTCTAATACTTGGTGAAATACCATTAATAAATAGCCACTTCTGTTTTATATTACTTAGCATGATATCATAATTTTCAGGTTTCTATCAAGTGTCAACATTGTTGAGTCAAAGCCCCTAGAGTCGTTAAAAATCATGACTAAACATTTTTAAGGTATCGAACATTGACGTGTCACGTGCCCTTCTGAAGAGCATCAAACTTGTTGCTGTGGAATGGAAGTAAACTAAATGTTAAGTACAAAGACATTGTCTATTCATAATACATTCAACGAACATACATTATATATACACTATATTTGGTGGCGCCATCTCTTGTCGAGTAGATAAGCTACTCCTCTATTTGTATACTGTATGGTCGAATGATGCTCGGTCACTAAGGTTATGTAACATACGTAGGTATAAATGAGATTATGTGGAAATGAGCAGCCAGATTTAACAGTAAATATGTATATTAAAGGAAACTATAAAAACAGGCCCTGACGTGTGTACGCACGTCAGTCTCTCAATCACAATACAATATTATTGTTGTCATGTCTAAGCAAAACATTTGGTGTTGCTTAGACAACCGTTTAAACTCTAATGTACTTGTAAATAGATTACAGCCAGTATATAATCAGGCGCTATACAGCCTCTAATACGCCCCCTTAATCTATTACATGTTAGAGACATACACACATACAGACAAGTTATGAAACACACAGTGCTTGCCTGTACTCTTGACATTATTTTACAAATAAAACAAAACATACAAAACCTAAACCTAACAAATGAATAACCGCATAACCATCAAGAAAAATAAATTAATCTAATACCTACACAAAACAATTCAAACATAAAACAATTATAACAACAACTATACGTCCGCCCCCTTATTAGAATAATTTATCAAAGAAAACTGTCCTAAAAACTCTTTCAGTTTCGGGCTGTGCACGGACTTAGTTAGAATGTCAGCTATCATTTTATCGGTTGCCATGTACCTGATCTCTACTTGATTTTTCAGAACACATTCCCGTATAAAATGATACTTTATGTCAATATGCTTTGTTCTGTTATGCATCATTTTGTTAGTTGCAATTTTGTGCGCAGACTGGTTGTCGTTGTAGATTACAACCGCCTTTTTACTATCCACAGTTAAAAGAAGACTGTCCAGTAAACTACGCAGGTAAAGAGCTTCCTTTGAAGCCTGACTAAGTCCTACGTATTCTGCTTCTGTGGAGGACAAGGATACGGTAGCTTGCTTCCTACTCTCCCATGTAACGACATTCTTACCTAATTTAAAAATTAGACCAGTGAAAGATTTTCTATCTAGCGCTCCACCCCAATCTGCGTCTACATAGCCTCGTAAGTCTAGATCCCCCGACTTCTTAAAGGTAAGACAGAGGTTAGACGTACCCTTCAAATACCTAAGGACTCGCTTTGCACATTTAAAGTGTGTTTCATCGTAACACGAATTAAACTGCGAAAGTGCACTTACTGCATGCGCTATGTCCGGCCGCGTATTACAGGCTAAATAGTTAAGACATCCTATCAAACTTTGATACGGCAGATTACAGTGCGAATCAGCTGACTTTTCCAGCTTGATTCCCACCTCCATTGGAGTACTAACCGGCTTCGCATCAGTCATGTTAAAATCGTTCAATATATTTGATATGAACTGCTCCTGATCAAGATGAATAACATCTTTATCCCGCCTCAGTCGCATTCCTAAAACATGTCTAGCCGCGCCTAGATCTTTCACTTTGAACTTTTCAAGCAAACCAGTTTTTAATTTTTGCTTTTCGCGTTCACAATTCCCAAATACGAAAATGTCATCAACATATATTACTACCACTAGCCTCTTGTTATTTGCAAGGCGTTTCTGGTACAAACACGGTTCTTGTATTGACTGTATAAAACCTAACGCTAGCATCTCTTTGTCTAATTCGTTGAACCAAGCATTCGATGCTTGTTTCAACCCGTACAATGATCGCTGAAGCTTGCATACTTTGGTTTCTTGACCTTTGGCTACTGCTCCTTTAGGCTGGAGCATATAAATGTCTTCTTTAATCTTTCCGTATAAGAAAGCAGTAGTAACGTCCCATTGATCAATAAACCAATCGTATTCAACCGCTAGTGAAAATAACATTCGCAATGTAGAGCTTCTAACTACAGGAGAATAAGTTTCACCATAGTCAACGCCACGTACCTGCGTAAAACCTTTGGCTACCAATCTAGCTTTGTACTTGGTTACCTTGCCGTCGCTGTCTCTCTTGACTTTGAATACCCATTTGCATTGTATTGGCTTCTTATCAACTGGACGGTCGACTAACTTCCAGGTTTGATTCTCCTTCAGTGATTGTAGCTCGTCGTCCATCGCCTTCTGCCACAAATCACTATCAGGCCTCGCCAACGCTTCTTCTACAGTTAATGGATCGTCATCTATCACGCTTTCCATCGCGTACATGACGTTACAGCCATAACGATCGACTGGCTTACGCTCCCTTTGAGGATACCTCCTTTCAATAGGTTGAGGTAACGTTACTTCCTCTTCAGCAACTTCCTCTTCAAGTACTCTCTGCTCTGGTGCAATCGGTAGACTCTCCTGATCGACAACGTCACTTGACGAACTATTGTCATGCGCCTCCGAAGTTCCAGCTCCACTGTTGCTGTCATTGCGTACACTAGACTGAACAATCGACTCTGAATCCAGGCTTAAGCGTACGACAGAATCGTCACTTTTCACATCTTGAAGAAAAACATCTTCTAAAAATTTTACATTTCTCGCTGTAGTGATTTGCCTCGTCTTCGGATTCATTAAACGATATCCTTTCTGATTATCTGGATATCCAATAAATATCGTCGGTTCCGTTTTCATGTCTAGTTTGCGTCGCTTCTGTTTTGGTTTTAAACTAAAAGCCAAACAACCAAAGATTTTCAGATGACTCACATCTACATCTTTTCCAGTCCAAAGCTTCTCAGGTACAGCATCGCTCAAAGCTTTCGTTGGACTTCTGTTCTTCAAGTATACAACTGTATTTACAGCCTCTGCCCAATACTTTTTGCTCAATTTTGCTTCCGATAACAATGTCCTCGCCTTCTCAATAATGGTACGGTTCGCCCTTTCCGCAACAGAATTTTGCTCTGGTGTATAGGGCACGGTCTTCTGGTGTTTAATTCCTGCAGACTTCAAAAATGTATTAAATGGACCATTACAATACTCTGTTCCACAGTCAGATCTAAGGCATTTTATTGACCTACTCGTCTCTTTCTCAACTTCCGCCTTGTATTCACGGAACTTATCGAAAGTTTGACTTTTATTTTTCAAAAAATAAACATGCGTCTTCCGAGTATAATCGTCAATAAATAATAGGACATACCTCGAACCTCCGAACGATGGTTCCTCCATCGGTCCACAAAGATCAGAGTGCACGAGCTGTAAAATCTCGTCCGCTCTCGTACCTTTGTTTTTAAAGGGAATCTTGCATGTCTTTCCTTCAATACACGCAATACATGGTTCAGTCAAATCACAACTTCTAAATTCCATTCCCGTAACAAGGCTTTTCAATTTATTCATGTATTTTTCGTTTAAATGCGCCAGTCGTTTATGCCAAATGTTCGAAATATTTTCATTTTGTTTTGACAATGTCAAATTGACGACGTTGTTTTTGTTTTCTTCCAACTCGTAAATTCCGTCAACTTCATGACATCTTGCAATAGGTCGATTCTGTCTTTGAATCGTGCAACCTCCTTTGTCAAAATTAATGCAATAATTCTTCTTGGTCAAATCGCTAACTGAGATTAAATTCATGGATAAATCTGGAACATGTAAAACATTATTCAAAGATAATTTCTGTTCCTCGCTGACTTTAGGTTCAGCGTTCCCTCGTCCTTGTACGCGTAGCTTTTCACCATTCGCTACCGAAATTTTCATGTTGCCGTTCTCGGGTTTATAAGACAACAACCTGCTCTTATCATGAGTCATGTGATTTGAACATCCACTGTCGAGATACCATTTGTCTTTGTTAATCGCCTCCTTTGCATTCAGGCAGACATTCGCGGTTCTCTTCCGCTCTTCGCATTCGGACGCCTTGTGTCCCTGCTTATGGCATTTATAGCACTTGTATACAAACTTCTGCTTACGATCATCGGGTTTAGTGCGAGATCTGGCATCGTTCTGTGCTCTTCTTGTGAGTAGGGCTTGTTCGTGGTTTATGTTCATCTTGCTCTGTCTACTTCCTTCTTGCAGCAATTTCGTTTTTATTTGCTCTAACGTGATCTCGGTACCGCTGTTGTCTACAGCCATGATGAGGGGGCTGTACTCAGGGGTCAGGCCACCGAGCAAAATCGATATGATCCAGTCATCTTGAATCGGTGAATCAATATCCGAAAGTTGCTGTGCAAGAAACGTAACTCTTGCAATGTAGCTTTCAATGCAGTCAAAATTTTCTAACCTGCTACTGAACAGCTCTCGTTGAATGCAGATTCGTCTTCCCCAACCTTTGTCTTCGTAAGCTCTCTGCAGATTACTCCAGACATCTTTGGCAGATTTGGAATTGTAGACGTGAGTAAAGCACTCCGGTTCCAACAACAAACAAATCGTTGTTCGTGCTTTCCTGTCCACATCTTCATCTACCACATCCTTTGAAATTACTTCCCACCAGTTTTTATTTTCTAAGTAATTCCTCACCAAGAATTTCCAGTTCGGGTAATCAGACGAACCCTTTAATTTTCTTATTCCGTTCATGCCGATCGAACAGCTGTTTTCATCTGACATTATGCCACGGAGAAAATTTTCACAAGCTTCAAACCACTTTTATTTCCACTTTAATAACTTTCACGTTATTTCTGGACTGCTGAGGTCCTGGGCCCATAACCAAATGAGATTATGTGGAAATGAGCAGCCAGATTTAACAGTAAATATGTATATTAAAGGAAAACTATAAAAACAGGCCCTGACGTGTGTACGCACGTCAGTCTCTCAATCACAATACAATATTATTGTTGTCATGTCTAAGCAAAACATTTGGTGTTGCTTAGACAACCGTTTAAACTCTAATGTACTTGTAAATAGATTACAGCCAGTATATAATCAGGCGCTATACAGCCTCTAATAGGTATGCACAGAGCTGCAATTTTGCGGTACACATAATATATTTAGCGTAACATTTGTAGACAAACGCCAAGCCACCTTAGAATATTAAAATTATTTGTTAAATAATTTGAGATTTTATTTTACTTTTTATTATTTTTTTTATTTATTGAGATGGGAAACAAACAGCATCAAATTACACGTATAGTTAAATGAATATAGTAAATACATAAGCCAAAACAGTTTCCACTTATAATTTATACATCAATTTGCTCGAAAAGTGGCACGTGCCAAATAAATTCTAAATTTTAACTTTTAAATTTTAAATTTTAATTATAAATTAGTATATAAAAAAAGAAAACAAAATACAATCTAGGAAAACAAAAAGACAAAAAGACAACAAACACAGGAACAGTACCAATCGGATTTCAAGCACCTGAGCTCAACCAAAAACATCCACAGACACACCGGTTTACTAATTCAAAACAACTCTCCTGATTGCAGAAGCAAACTTACGATGGTTGAGTTGAAACAAATCAATATTAGAGTATTTATCATTATAAAACTTGCACGCTCTTACCAAACATTTGTTACCTACATATTTAGTGCGACTCAAAGGCACTGAGAATAGACGAGTGGACCGAGTTCGAAAACTCGGACATCTAAATGAAACCTTGCTCAGAAGATCTTGAGAGTCAATTAAATTATTCAGTAATTTATACAAAAACGCGATATCTTTTTTCTCTCTTCGCAGTTCAAGAGACTCGACTTTTTTGTACTCGAAATGCTTAAATTTGTACTTCAATCTTTTCATAAATTTATTTTGTATTCGTTCTATCGAATCAATATGCACTGAAAAGTGTGGACTCCAAACCGTAGATGCATATTCTAAATGCGATCTTACAAAGGCATTATATAAAAGCATTAAAGTACTAGGGTCTTTAAAATCCTTACTCTGGCGAAATATGAAACCGAGCATTTTGTATGCTTTAGATGTAATTTTTGCAACATGAGACGTCAGCTGAACCTCGCTATCAATAAATATGCCTAAATCTTTAACCTCATTAACCCTTTTAAGCATTTGGTTCCCAATCGAATAACTAAATTGAATAGGATACTTCTTGCGAGTGAAAGTTATTACAGCACACTTCGCAACATTCAAGTGTAGTTTATTCTTTACACAATAATCACCGAGTCTATCTAGATCGCTCTGCAGATTTACACAGTCGTCCACGGATCTTACCATTGTAAAAACTTTTGTGTCATCGGCATACAACAAGATCTTGGAGTGCAAAAAACAGCTTATAACATCATTAATAAAGACATTAAATAGTAGTGGGCCCAAATGTGACCCTTGTGGGACGCCAGAGGTTATTGGAACAAAACTAGAGGTGTAACCTTTAACAGTTACAGCTTGCGTCCTATCCCTTAAGTAAGATGTGATCCATCGCAGTAAATCCCCATGAATACCCAAACATTCCATTTTCTTTACTAATATCGAATGAGAAATCTTATCAAAAGCCTTAGAATAATCCGTGTAAACAGCATCAACCTGACAGTTCTTTCCCATTGCATTTAAAACATAATCCAATAATTCACACAAGTTTGACTCCGTAGAGCGTTTATTGATGAAACCATGTTGTTGAGTAATAAGCATAGGCCTCATGGTTGGGTATAATGTATCATACACAATTTTTTCCAATAATTTAGGCAAAACAGATAATTTAGATATACCCCGGTAGTTTTCAACATCATGTTTATCTCCGCATTTATAAATAGGTACTACTATGGACCTTTTCCAAATTTTGGGTAATATTCCGGACGATAATGAGCAGTTAAACAACAGATACACGGGTAACGCAAGGCTTCCACTACATCGCTTTAAAAATACAGGATGAATACCGTCCGCACCACTCCCCTTAGATTCGTCCAACGTTCTAAGATATTTTTCCACAACTGGTAAAGTAACCTGGATATTGTTGATGGCACAGCTTACCGAACTATTACCAGGCTCAAATGCATCGGCCGTATTATCAATGGGTTCAAATACCGACCGAAAGAAGGTATTAAACAAGTTAGCCATATGTTGGCCCTTAGTGGCCGTGACATCACCAAAATACAAGGTATCAGGAATACTATTATTGTTAGTTTTCGATTTAATAAATGACCAAAAACACTTTGAGTTAAATTTAATGTTGCTTTCAGTCCTGGAAATGAATAAATTATAACATGAGGTCGACATGATTTTAATTTTAGAACGAAAATAAGAGAACGCGTCATAGTCGGATGGCCTTGCATATATTTTCCATCTTTTATGCATTTTATTTTTTTTCTTAATTAAGGCAATAAGAGTATGGGAGTACCAAATGGGAAACCTGCTACTACTAGTCCTCATAATCTTAGTAGGAACAGAATTATCAACTATTTCATTAATAATAGTATAAAAATTATCGACAGCCGTCTCAACGTCCCTAGAAGCTAAACGCGACTCCCAATCAATTTTAGCTAACTTTGAATTAATTAAGTCGTAATCGGCCACAAAGAAGCGTCTAACCACACGGGACGCTGGTAATAAGTGACGTTCCGCGGAGACAGAATCAAAAGTCACAGTAAACACGGGGTGATGAGCATCAATTGGCACCAATGGGTCCGCAATATCCACCTTACATATAAAATTAGCCAAAACCAACTCTAATTGTCTACCATTTTTGCTAGGAATATGATTGAATTGATGCCAGCAGGTAAAATGCATGAATGCCGATAATTGCAAGGTGAGGTGGTTAAAATTTGAATTCTCCTCTCATTCTCTCTTTGAGTTTACCGAAGTTTATACCCTTGAACTAAATAATACTAAATTACTTTTTTCTCCATGACGACAATTATAAAAACTTTTTATGAACTGATAAATATTTTATATATTTACGTACATGGAATAAATATAATGTACATACATATATGAATGAAGTCATCTTGGTCTGATTCAAAATGAAATTGATGGAAAGAAAAATAAACTTAAATTACCCATGGATGTTCTCATGATTACGTCTCCACTTCTAGGGTTTTTTTTAAAGTCGAAAAGATTCCCACAGAAGGTTCAAAATAGTCCCAACTCGAATCCATGGGCATGTTATTGACGTATTCTACGAGAAAATAAACACAAGCAAGGGTGACTGAAGTTAATAAGTAGGGATGACGTACAAATGTTGTTAACATGACGCTCTGAGGTCTGTCACCTCTCAATGATAGAATTTATAGTACTAATTACTTGTTTCGTTGATCAAAGTTGAACAGTTAATAGATCCTTGCAGACATATCAGATGTTTAAAAGAGCGTTATTAAATAATTGTTCTGTTACAATGTTTTATTTTTGATCTGTTTTAATTTAATCTCTTAAGTCTAAGTTAACTATCCATAATAAGTACACTACTATTTTAAAACTGTTGTCAACTTTTTCTACAATGCAAACATTTTGGTCGTACCTTTAAAATTGCGCTTGGAATTCTGAGTTGGTTAAACACTGCTGCCTTTACAGGCCAGTATTCTGTGGAAAACTGTAACGTACATAGTCTAACTAATCGTTCCAAACCATAGATTGAATTTTATATTATGTAAAGCGAACGTCTGAACTCTTTAAATAGGTAATAGCGTATGCTTAATTCTATAAATATACCAGAACACAGGTACTTTACCATTAGACAGAGTCAACCTACAGTTTTATGTCGTTCCAAATGTTTTGATGAATTAATTAACATTAAAAGTTTTGTTATACTCGTAAGATCAAAGGGTAGACTTAACAGTAGTAGCTAGAGAATTAGGGAACCGCGTTTATACCTCTATTGTTACTTTGGCTCACTCACAACGACCTTTGCCCAGAACGTGATTTACTATACTACGTGAAAAGAACTTACCGCAGGTTTTTACTCCGTCACGGACAGTCGTTTTTGTTTTTACCGCATTTAGAAATACTAAGGAGATTTTTCGTACACACTTTGGTAGCATAAAGTTGAAGGTAGAACAGCGGCTAGTTTTATCACTGAATCACTGTTGAAAAACTTGTGTACGACATGATTGACGTGTAAAAGTTTCGACTGCACATAATAAATTAGATATAAGTACTAGTGTACTCATAACAAAGACCTTTGCATTTTTTTCATCTAGTTTGTTCTATGTTGAGTAAATTCCCGTCTCTTCGTGTGATCGTATCGTTCGATGTGTCTGTATGAAACTATTACAAACTCCCGTAGAACATCTACTGCTCACCAGGGACGAGAGAAGGCGCTGCTTTCAAATGATTAGGTACTATCAAATGAATCAAGAATTTTACTTCGTGATTTTTTTCTTAAAATTATTAATTATTATTATTTAAAAAATCAAGAAGCAAAATTCTTGATTCATTTGATAGTACCTAGTTCATCTTGTAGGGTATGACCTAACCTACGTCTATGTTACATATTCTGATTCGAGGTTTCCACACATGAACTTATTATACGCCCCAATCACAACGCCGGTCAATTTTAAGAGGTAGGTGTATACCTCTTACTTGAAATCAAATTCTATTATTTATGTATGTTTCTCTGCTATGAGTATACGCAACTTTATTATTTTTATTTTTTTTATATGAATAGGAAGGCAAACGAGCAAGTGGGTCACCTGATGGTAAGTGATCACCACTGCCCATAGACACCCGCAACCCCAGAGGAATTGCAGAAGCGTTGCCAACCTAGAGGACTAAGATGAAATGCCTCTTGTGCCCGTAATTTCCCCGGCTGTCTTACTCTCCACACCGGAACACAGCAGTGCAAGCACTGCTACTTAGCGGCAGGATTAGCGAGTAAGATGGTGGTAGCGATCCGGACGGACCTTGCACAAGGCCCTACCACCCGCTTAAGAGTAGATTCAGCGTAATTCTTAATACACATGTTGATAACTGGAACTAGGAAGACGTTTTCGTCGATTTGAAAAATTTTATGTGATTATAAAACACCAGGGTTAAATATGACTGTGACAAATTTTGTGGTTTTGTGGTGTGGGAACTCTACCAACTCCAAGAGCAGTTGAACTCTGGAACACATACAACGAAGATTTGGTAATCCTGTTCCATTCTCATAATTTGCAAGCTTGTAACAATATTCAGGCCCTGTATAAGGTATGCCCGAGTCCATCTAACTACACGCACTGCTCGCGCTTGTTCGCTGTACAAATATTTGAGCTAGACTCAGCTAAATTTCCAACCGTTTATTTTGTAGTTTGTATAAAACTTTAAGTTCACTTAGAGTATAATCTTGTGATTCACATTTTAACTGTGATTTCGCTTCCACACGGGAAGTAAGATCTTAATATTTTCACCCGTAGCCGGTGAATTTAACTAAATCTATTTCAATTAAATTTATTTGTCGTTTGAAGAACATTAATTATAATTCGTATGTAGTTTGTCAAACGGATATGGCAAGGATCTTTACAATTCATGTGCCTATAAAATGATGCAAAGCATATAAAAATATTTAAGAACCGTTATTGTTTACTGTAATGTCTAAATATTTTGGTCGTAAGTATAAGTTAGTTCTTTTACAACTCTCGTATGTGACACGAAGTTTTATGACATTGTAAAAATAAAATGTGTTACTATAATATGTTATTATATATTATATTGCTGGCTATGGGTTTCTTTTATGTTTGCTACGCCAAACATTATATTTCATAACAAAGCTTGTGTTCTTGGTTAATTCCCAGAGGTTAGTAAATATGATGTATGTTGGTTCATGTTTGCATTTATTTGTGAGCTCAAGAGTGTTCGCTAAGCGGTAGGTAAGTTGCTTCCTCGGAAAACTGTAGGTAAATATTTTATGATAAATTACAATCATGATTCAACTGCCCTGGGCTGTTCTGTGATGGAAAATAATGTCTCATAAATTTATACACTGAAAAATAAAACTCTACCTAACATACTTTAACCAAATACTCGTACATAGATATGTCAATGTTATTTTGCTTAGTAGGTCCCTGCTGTCTTTTAGTTTCGTATAGTTTGAATCTCACAATGGGACATGTGTAAGCTTTTACTAATTAAATGACTTTTCCCGGCACATCTAACAATTATTATCATGTTTCAACGAATTTACACGAAATCTCGACAAATACTTAAATCTTTCTCGTGAATTACTCAATTTTTTGGTAAAAACCACGTAAAAATAAAAAAATTGAGTTCATAACGAACGAACAGACAGACGGATGTAGCGAAGAAGTATATTTTGTTTTTGTACCCTTAGTACGTAATCTGCTTAATATTGTTGTTGATTGTATGATAATTGTGTACCTAGCTGTAAGATTTTTCTAAATCTAGTAATCTATAATAATCTAGTAATCTTCTGATCACTCTGGAGAGAATAGCTTTCACGTTGAAGAATAATTCCAGGTAAGTTTTAACTCTAAGATCAAATATCTATATCAGTTGCACAATAATTTAAATAACATTATATCTAAAAGTTTCCTAAGGTGGGACGTATACGTATGAAATATTATCAAACTGGCAAAACTTGGTTGATTTTGCTAACTGCCTGGAACAGAGAGGGCCTGTTTCATTGCTCTCTGTTAAGTTCCTGGGGGGTTACCACAATCGCTTATTGCGTGCCAAGTTCTATTAAGTAAGCTACACATTTATCAAGCCTAGCTCTGTCCCTTACTTACTCTTGACTGTTGTGTGACAAAATACTCTACCTTAACTGCCCCCCTCCCCCCTATAGAGAATCCTGGCTATTCCCTTGCATACACATTCCTTATTCCTTATAGGTGGAAAAGGGAACCAAAATAGTGAACTATCGTTTCCCAGAATCATTAAGAAAACGACAAAATACAGGATGGAAATGAATACAGATAACGTTATCTATATCTTCCATGCTGGCCTGGGAGTATAGAAAAAAACATAGAATTTACCAGTTGCTTCTCTTTCCGCGCATATGGTAAAAGCCCATCGAGGGAATGGGCGAAAGTTTTAGGAGTCACGTTATAGGCGATGCGGCTAAGAACCCATCACTATTTTGATTTCCCTTTTCACCTATACGCCCTTAAACATGCTAAACGTGGCCTTAAGGTTTTGTTACCTTAGGCTCTGTCTACCCCGTAAGGGATAAAGACGTGACGAGTTAAATACATAGTTTGTATGGAAAAAAAATCGCTTCCGTATGCCCTTTATAATTATACCTACTGTCCATAAACCGATAACAATGGTGCTTTGCACGAAAACCCGGCCAATAATCTGGCATTTGTCAATTTTATCTACTGTTTGCCGATGCATAATCGCTGCTTGCCATTCATATCCCAAATTGTTATTAAAGCCTATCTTGACACAAGCTGCCCGATAAATCCATTGAATGATGAATTGTATTGGTCACTTACATCGATTTAATGTCGCGCTTTCCAGGAACGGTGTGAGTAAGAGGTAATGAATTAATGGAAGGTATTCGAAAACGTTTGAAACGAAACCAAATAAAAGAATATGCAATTTATTTAGCTGACGAATGAAATTCTTCCACGCTGGTCTGGGAGTAAAGAAAAAATAGGATTTACCAGTTGCTTCTCTTCCCGCGCAGATGGTAAAAGCCCATCGAGGGAATGGGCGAAAGTCTTAGGAATCATGTTATAGCGATGCGGCTAGCAACCCATCACTATTTTGATTTCGCTTTCCAGCTATACGCCCTTAATCATGGTAAACGTGGCCTTAAGATTTTGTTACCTTACGCTCTGTCTACCCCTTAAGGGATAAAGACGTGATATATTGTATGTATGTATGTACGAATGAAAATATCATAAAAAAAACCTATCATTCTAAAGTTCTCCTTAAGGTTTTGCGCCGTAGTAAATACGACTCATATTTACTACTAGTTGTTGCCCGTGACTCCATCTTCGCAGAATTCGCTAATCGCTATCCCGCGGGAGCTATGCCATTTTCCGGAATAAAAACTACCCTATGTCCCGGGATTGATACTATCTCTATACCAAATTTCATTACAATAGGTTCATTGGTTTAGACGTCAAAGTAACAGACAGGCATGCAGACAGACAGAGAAACCGAGTTGCTTTCGCACTTATAAATATTAGTAGGGATTTATAACTAGTCCTAACCTACATAATATTTAGTGGATAACCTTTTTTGTTAAAGTTAAATTCGTAATTGACTTAATCCTACTAATATTATAAATGTGAAAGTTTGTAAGAATGGATGTTTGGATGTTTGTTACTCTTTCACGCAAGAACGGTTGGATAGATCTGGATAAAATTTGGAACATAGATAGATTATAGTCTGGAATAACACATAGGCTACTTTTTATCCCGGAAAATTGCGTAATTCCTGCGGGATAGCGAATAGCGATAAAGGAATTCTATGCAGACAAATTTGCGGGAAACAGCTAGTATTTTAATATTTACGAAGTTTCTTTTTTTTATGAATTTTTAGCTTTTATAGCTATGGTTATATACCCCAGTGAATTATGGCACGGATGTTTGTCAGAGCCTGTATTTATAGTCAGGGTCCTTTCTGTTCCCCATTCGGCACCATGCAAGTAAGTTTGCTGTGAGATTTGAAGCACGAAAGCGTCCCAGCAAAGTTAAAAATTTAATTTAAATCACTAAAAAATGATGATGGTTTTGAATGACTATCCAATATGTTTATCTAACTGTCTGTAATCCGTTCAACCATTTTTGCAGGATTGAGTTAAAAACATCAAAAATATAAAATAACTAGCTATACGAGTAGAATAAAATGACAGAGATATGCAAAGAAATATGTTCTCGTAGTATCTACCGTTAAAAAACAACAATATAAAATACCTAAATCTATAATTTTGCTCTCAACAAGTGCGGAAAATATTACTGTCAATAACTCAAATAAAAACAACAGAAAAGCTTTTTTACGGACCAATCATCCCAAAACAATCAAAAAGACTTTACACGAAAAACATTCTCATTATAGATGCGAAATTAATATTTTTTCGTAGCTCTTGCGTAGCGCCATAGCCGTAGCTACGTAGCGCGCTACGCTTCCATCACCTACGTAGCCGAGTGGGTATAAAAGCGGCGCGACCATAACGTAGCCCTCATTTGCTTTCAAAAACCATCAGCGGGCCACACGGAAGCAGCTTCGCGCGATTTTGAACCTTGACTGCCGAGATACAAGTACGGTTACGTGTGACAACTAAAGGTAAGTTAAGATAGTTATAGGGACTCAATAAAAAACGGTAGTTTGAAAATTTTCGGACTTCGATTTATACTGAGACGATTAGATTATTTTTAACGTATATATTTTTAATACTGAATTTTCTAAACGACCAGTTTTAATTATGTCAGGTAACGTTAATTTCCGTTTACATTGTGAACAAAAATATTTACTAGAAAATGTAAATAATTTCAGGTTCCTTTTTTCTTCAAAGTATCAGTCATCAGTCAGTCAGTAATTTTAATTATGGAGTTCAGCGTTTATTGGTGCCAGTCTTTTAATTAAATACGCCCGGGGTGTAGGGTCAATGTGTTAAAATGTCACGCATCTTGTTTCGAACCCGAATCCCGAAAAGTTTTCATATTACCGATTTTTCATAGGTACCTGTGGATTTGACACGTCTACAATTTCAGTGCGGTGTTATATTTGACTTAATCGAAACTCATTTATTTTATTTCATATGCTAGCAAACCATACATTTAATTTTATTTATGCGTTTGTAATACATTTTTATGATTTTTTTTTTCGACTAAGTATAAACGGAAATTTATGATTCGGTTGAAATTCGCACAGAAAAAGTCTATTTTTTTTTATGTTAGAGAGGCCAGACAAACGAACTAGTGGGTCGGGTCATCTGTTGTTACGATCTTAAGATATCGTTAAAGCTTTATTCGCTTCAACTTTCTTAAATAACGTAATTCAATACTCTGCCTACGAGGGTTAATGTAATTTATAAGTTTGAAACTATACTGTGACACATTTTCAGTTGCTGCTTTAATTGTCTTCTTAGAACATTATTCGTGACAGATAAGCGGGGTTGTACTATGTACTTACTTTTTTTATTTGGCTTATATTATAACACTTTTAAAGTTGTTACGTAAAAGGTACATGCCAGTGGCCCAGCAGCATAGTGGTCGATCTATGGCCTCTCAAACAGAAGATCGGTAGGTAGTTCGTAACCTCTGAATTTTTCGAAATTCGAACACGAGAATAGCCTGTGCCCTCTCATTTTGCCGAGTCGTAGGATTTATATACGCTGGAGATGATGATGATGATAGTAGGGTTAAATTGATTTGAGGCAAGATGTGGTATTAACTCGATAAAGATGTAAAAAATACTCGATTTCATGGTAACTGTTGATTAAAAAGGTCCATAAGCGGTCGCAAACGAGTTTAAGAAAACTACAGCGAGACGGCACCTGTCCTGGCTTTTTACTCCAAAATTCGATTTTCGAAGTTCGCGGCTTGCTATTTTACTGACAAAATTTGTCGAATAGACCAAAAATAGGTAATTTTTTTTAATTAATGGTGTGAGAAACGCAATATCGCTTCAACTGAAGTTGTATTAGTATTCACTGGAGGCAAAGACTAGCTCAATTTTTTTCTTGTGTTTTATGTACAACTAGCGACCCGCCCCGGCTTCGCGCGGTATATTATGCATGTATTATACATACAAACCTTCCTCTTGAATCACTCTATCTATTAAAAACCGCATCAAAATCCGTTGTGTAGTTTTGAAGATATAAGCATTCATACAGACACGGGGACAGAAAAAGCGACTTTATTTTATACTATGTAGTGATGATAAAGAGTTATACATACATACATACAGTCATTAATTTAAGATTAAGAGGGACGGTACGATACAAATTTCAAAAAAAATCAGTAGTCTATTATAGTCTATAGTTCAAACCACCAGGGTACCACGGCATTTTTCGAAGTCGATATTTTGAAAAAAGATGATATTTTAATTCAGACTCCAACGTCGCATCATAAATAATCAAACACAAAGTTCCGTAAATGTTCCAACTCCGTAAAGTAATTGTGAATCTTTGCTTTCGATTAATTAAGTTGATACTTTTAACATGACGTCGCAACTTTGATGATGGATCTATTCGTCAGAACTCATTCTAATTACTTAAATCACTAGATTATGGATAAAAGTGACAATAGCAGTCATACGTACCATTTTTGGTTCCACAGTTTTTTTATTTTGTATGGCCCCGGACTGCTTAAATGTTTACAAAAAAATAGCTGACCTGATTAAAGGAAGAAAACAAATGCATAGTTCAATTTTGAAAATATGAGTAGGTCTTATATTATAAACTAGCTGTTGCCCGCAACTTCGTCTGCATATAATTCGTTTATCGCTATCACGCGGGAATTACGCAATTTTCTGAGATAAAAAGTAGACTATGTGTTATTCCCGACTATAATCTATCTATGTTCCAAATTTCATCCAGATCTGTCCAGCCGTTCTGGCGTAAAAGAGTAACAAACATCCAAGCATACTCACAAACTTTCACATTTATAATATTAGTAGGATTGTCTGCTTCAAAACTTGAAAACCGATTTTAGACAGGTCGGATGGACTTTTAAAATTCGGTATAAGTACAGTCAGCAAAAAGGTTACATAAAATTTTTAAAAAACCAGGACTTACCAACAATTATTACAACGATAGTAAATGCACAGTCCGAAATTCACAGTAAGATCACTTGTAGACTTTAACCTTAACGCCTTTCAACATTGAGAGGAGGCTTGTGCAATAGAGGGTCATAACATAATTGCGTTTGCGAAATTAAAAGACTGAAAATTGCAAACCATTAATTAAGTACGGTAATTTAAAAATATTTCCTCTCATTAGACCACCGGAAAAGATCTTATTTAGGGATAAGTTTCCCTTTATACTAATTTTTGCCTTTTATTTTTATTTTGTTTTTTATTAAGTGCAACAAAAACTTAAAATACATACAGAATAATTAAGAAGGGTCATTCTATGAAAAACGTAAGTACCTACTCGTACTTCATAATAATGCACTCGTGACCACTTGAAAAGTTGAAAGTGAAGGTTCCGCTCCTTTCAATTCACGGAAAAGTAACAAATTACACTGGTATTTTAATTTTATTGTAGCCGTTGCCAGCAACTTCAAGTGCGAAGAATTCGTAAATTACTGTCCCACGGGAACTATAAAATCCGGGATTAATATTCATCATCATTGCATCCTGTAATCCCTCATTAGAGACATAGGGCTCTCAACAAGTTTTACCGCTTGGCGCGATCCTGTGCCGCGACCTCCATGACCGCGATTAATAGTAGCCCATTCTTCTATGTTGAAACTACCTTCTACATTGAAGAATATGTACATCGAGGTCGCTACAGTGTGCCGTGGGATATTTCAAACGTACAGACAGACAAGAAGGCAGAGACATAGTTATTTTCGCATCTATAATATGAATTAACCTATTCTCGCAACGATTTATGTCTCAAATCGTCAAACCGTCCTGGTATGTTTGTTAAGCAACTTCGGTAATAACTTAAGGCAGCTGCGTCGAAAATTTAACGTTTAAGTAAACAACAAGGAACATTAACTTCTGTTTACCATGAAATTTAACTAATAACAAATTACTCGAATAATATTTGAAAAGTATAAGGTTCAAACGCATTTGGTGTATCGAAATCGATATTTCATTGGCGGCAATGGATTATTAGGTCAGGTTATTTGGTTTGGAGTAATTTGTAAGAGTACATATTTCAAGAACCTAACTCGTAATATTATATAGCGAAATTTTATGCATTTCCTTACCGTAAAGCCGAGGGTTCTTTCGGAACATCAAGAAGTTGATAACAAAACAGAAAAATACGGTTTTTGATAATGAAAAAGAAACATTGACTTCCTTGTCCAAAATGTACCCAACGAGCCTAATAAAACGTAACTTTCTCGAGTTAACAAGATGACCTTAATTGTAACTGTCCCCACTCTCTTGAAATGGGATTATTTCACAGTTTTTATAGCGCGAATCCGTGACCAAGAGGCTTGTGAAGGACTTGGAAGGTTTGGGACTTAATTGGTCACGAGACACGCTTTTGGAAAACTTGGATTACACCATCCCTTACCGTGATTCTCTTTTATTTGTCACAGCTACGTGTAGAAAGGTTTTCCTGTTCGGTTTTTAAACCTGGCCGAAAACAAATTTCGAATGTTCGCAGTGCACAAAAAAAAAACAATTTTATTCTGGTTCAGCTGTCTTATATCGTATCTTGGCCCTTGTTCCCGCTGAAAATAGTTTTATTCAAATAATATTTACCACTTAGTTGTTTCTGGTATAAAATCATTTATCACATTGGTAATAAGTAACTATATTTTAATTTGAATCTTAAGTGACTGATCGTTGTTTCTTCAAATAGTTGAAGGGCACTTTGATTGTTAAATGGAGCAGTACCCTGTAAGATGTGCGAAACTGGTTTTCATATTACAACTTGGCAATTTCCGTTCGTCGACACCGCAAAGGCCAAGAAGTTCTAACCAAATATTAATGGGTCAATTACCTCTCAACTAAATAGGGGATGTTAAACCTTAGAGCCTCACACAGCTTAGCTGTAATTGTAATTACATCCTAAGAATATCTCTTTAAAGTTGTAACAGCGAGATGAGGCCGGATTAAACTACGCCTTAGCGTGTACGTACAGTAACACCCACACAAGTTATGTATTGTGGCTCTCAGTGTTTGCATTTTTTAAACTCACTCGTCCATCCCTAATATAATACTCCTTTCATCCACTCAAAGGTTGACTGGAAGAGATCCCTTAAAGGGATAAGTCCGCCTTTGTGCATGTATCTCAGTGTTTGTCAATTGTATTTGTCTTGTTTATTTTGCACAATAAAGAGTTTACATACATACATACAAGTGCAACCAAGCTTTGCTTAGTTATTGTTATTAATTTTTAATATTTTAAATTTAGAATACTGGTTGATCCGCGCGTGTGCAAGCTGCAACGCGTAATTAAAAGTGGTCTCACTTTGGAGTTCCAATATGCCGTCTTGACTTTTTATTTGCCTGAAGTTTTATTCCAAATAAATCTTGTTCAAATATCCACTGTTCCGCCAAAACGTCTAAATGAAATTAGATCCCTAGAGAAACGTCTAAAGGAAAACTTAAACTTTCTCAACTTTCTGTAATCTGTCATCATCACGTTAGACACTTTTATTATAATGCATTACCATACATTTATGTGTTACATTCACTCTCTCGTGTTTCTTTCTGTATTTTGTTCGCAACAATAATATTAAACGTGATGTATGTTGTATTCCGCGGTAAGTAAAAATACCTAACGTTCCTAGCTAGTATTCATCACAAAAAAGCAGGTCAAGTGCGAATAGGAGTAAAAAAATATATTGTGATAAGGTTTTAGTCTGCACGTCTTTCTGTAGCCAAAGGTAAAACTAGTTATTTAATAGCAGAGTGGAAAAAGGAGGTGCACAACTAGGTAGACAATTTTGTTCCATCTATTAAATATATTCCATCTGGGAGCAAAGAAATAAACATAGAAGGTACCAGTTGCTTCTCTTCCCGGGCAGATGGTAAAAGATCATCGAGGGAATGGGCGAAAATCATAGGAATCATGTTACAGGCGATGCGATACCCATCACTATTTTGATTTCACTTTCCACCTATACGCCCACAGTGGCTTGCTAAACGTGACCTGTAGGTCTTGTTACCTTAGGCTCTGTCTACCCCGTAAAGGATAAAGCCGTGATTTGTGTATGTATGTATGAATTAAATATACAGTCAAAACGTAGTTTCAACTACCTATATATACTTCGATCACTAATTATACAGTTGTTTATTCGTTTGCTTAAAGTCTGTCATAACATTGAAGTTTGGTAAATCAAATGCGGGATTAACGTAACTTTTGGAAGCCTAAAACAACTAGTTTCGAGTACGATATATTATGTAAACTTGTAATTTAATATATGGATCCTACTATAACTTGTTTAGATAACAATTACGAAACTGGCCTGGAGTTTGGTCACAAAATGAAAAGATGTTCGATATTTCACATGAATTATCTGTTAGTTAATTATTAGCTGTGGTCCGCGACATCAGTTGCTAATGATTTAAATATTATAATATCCTGCTGGAAATGCATTTTCCAGGATTACTAGTACTCATAATATGTCTCGACCCCTTGTACTTACGCGGGTGCAAGATCCGTCCGGATCGCTACCACCGTCTTTTTCGCACATCCTGCCGCCTAGCATCAGTGCTTGCGCTGCTGTGTTGCACATGAGGTATTCTATCTTAGCCTTCTAGGCAGGCAACGCATCTGAAATCCTTAAGTGTTGCAGATGTCCCTGGGTGGTGCACATTTATCATCAGGTGACTCACTTGCTCGTTTTCTTCCTTATTGTAAAAAAACGCGGTACAAATAGTCGCGTGAATTTATAGTAACGTTAGGTACTAAATGAAAAAGTAGATACAATTACACTTTTGCATTTGACAAATTTCGTGGGATTTGCTCTATTATAATGTACAGCAAACAGTTTAGTGGTAGTGGAAGTCATGAGGTTATGACTCTATTCCTTAAGAGTAAACATAGAATAGGTAGGTTAGGTGTACTTATTATTTCCGCTAGAAATGTATGTTGAAACTACATCTAAATATAACACAGTCCGTGAAATAGCTTATTACATACCTGAATTTAACTGCGGTGTAATTAAAAATCCCGTGCTGAAATCACGCTGTTTCCTCTCGCGGTCAACACATCATCCGTCCGCTGCATAACTTAATTTTGTTCCTTTTGAGCTTAAATAATAAATGGAATGTTTCAACATTATATTCTGGACGAATAAAGTGTTTAAAAATAGATTAACACTTTTTTCATTAAGGTCAGTATCGAAACAGAAAATAAACTAGATATGTACCTAAATAAGTGACATTGCCGATTAGCGTTGTGCTGATATTGTAGTGCTAAAATTATTAAACATGGCTCGCGTATCAAACAAGGCAATTTAAATTATCTGTTTACCCAGCTATCGAAACGAAAATAAATCCGTTTTCCACTCAAACCTTGAATGACATATAAAATGAACTAAACCGCACTGCATGTAATTAATTTTACAATTTTGTCAGCACTCAAAACCGCAACACAGACTTTGATGAATTCACAGTAAGGTACGCTATGGAAAAACCATCAGATACGAAAAACCATTTAGAAAGCCCTCAACATGCGTTCTAACCATTAATTACAATAGAGTACGCTGAAATAATTAAGAAAATTAATGAAATCTTCGTTTACATGAAACGCTCAAAGTTGCATCTTCAACTCAACGCTTTGTAAAGTTTAAAAACATGGCGCATAAGCTGGGAGCGTGTCTTCTAATGCGCATTACTTTATGCAACCAATTTGTTCAGCTTGATCGCCTTTGCATATTAATAGGACGTCGCTTTCAATTTGCTGTTACTTTTATACCTCTAAGGTCTGTATCTGGAGAATTAAACTGGATAGTGACGTATTGAAAAACATAGACATAGTGACATAGATATCATTAACACAGTTTAGTAGCGATAAAATTTTTGGCGTTTTGGTTTTGTACTTATTGTAATTGCAGACAAAATTAACGTATTGTGCCGAATTTACAAACTAGCGTTTAGGTGTGAAGAGCGAAATTTTTCACTCCTCGCCAAATGCTCTTAATGTAATTCATCTTTTCATCTGAAAGTAGGTAACTCAAAATGTATCAATAGTATAAAATCCAATCAATGTTTGAAATCTACAGTCAGCAACAGAATAAACTAGTACAGAAGTGACTTTTGGAACAAAAATTAAGCCAAATAAAACGAAGCTACAGTGACTGAGTCCAAATCAAATTCTCGAGTTGAAACTTCACGCAATTGTTTGTCAAAGAGATCATTGGATGTACATTTGTTAGGAATGCGAGATTTGTTAAGTTTTGGGACAATCAAAGAGAAATGCCAACCCGCCGTCAACGTAACCCTTACAGTTGATCGAGTAACCCAGAGATCTTTGTTTGATGCGTTGTCAATCTATTATTAAGAGGTGACCCAAAGCCGTGAAATTGTGAAGGCAATAGACTTGTTCACGGAAGCTTTGCTCAGAGGGTTAAATACATTCTAAAGTTCAGGATATGGAATGAGATCAAATTGCTACGACAATCAAGCGTCAAGATATGACGATGAGCTGCAATGCCTCATAAACATCTACCTATCCAAAACTAGCAGGTACCTATAGCAGGATAATAAGGTGGTGCTGGCGCCTACATACTTTTGAGACTTCTGAATACGTTGAAATTTATTTTTAGCCTTACCTCCCACGTTTATCGAAAAGAAACCTGTATAAGTTATTTGTTGCAACAAATGTCTGGCACGTGTTCGCATTAAAATATCAAATAATATGGGCAAAGTTACTCGTCGCTAGTGACACTGCCAGGTTGCCCAATAGTAATTGAAGTTGAAGAAGTTTTGTTGTAACAAAATCAAAACTTATTACTCTAAACGCTAAGATAGTGTGGACTATTAATCTATATTAGGAGTTACATTTCGACGGGGAAGAACCAAGATCTTCTATCTTACAAATTTTAATTATTGTAGTTTTAATTCTATTGAGAGAACCAATAGCTCCTATCTTACATTAATCCGAAATTACAAGATAGGAGATCTTGGTTCTTCTCCGTCGATTAGAGTATGCAAATAATTATTTATATTATTTGACTCTACTGCATAAGTAACGTGCCTCTTTTACGTGTATCTTAATAGGTACGTGACTGTCTTTATTGCTACTTTGTAAGTAGCACTATTAACTATTATTCTAATAAGCCCGTAACTTTTACCCTTAATTGTTTACATCTTACACATTGGCCCCTATAACGCTATCATTGATAAATAGCATATCATGTTACCAATTACTTGTCAAGGCGACTCGAATACCGGAGCGGCATATTCTGTGGCCGTGGCCATGTTGTCGAATAAACTCGGAATCACCGTTTCATTCTATCAAACGAGTATACAACGAGGGTAGAACGGGATGGTAAACTCGATTCGAAGGACGCTCTGTAAACGTTGGTTGATAAAATGTTGCCGTACGGTGGTCGATGTTCAAAGTCAAGATCTTTACGGGAGTGTTCAATCAAATCAATTCCTAAACTTGTGAAAATATTGTGGAATAACTCGAAGACACCTTGTATAGCCTGCCGCTTGTACTCTACGTGTATCATGTAGAAACTTTTTATCTCACTTTTTCTCACTAATCGTGCGTTAAAGTGCCCGCTAAAACATCACTAGAATAGGGCTCCGAAAGGACGCTATCAAGATGTATGACTGAAAAAGGTTTACCTTTTACATTGAGGAACTAATCAATAGTGTTGAAACTGGCTACAATAGGTACTGCAACAGATTAGTGCACTAGTTTTTCACGGTGGTTCTGCTTTTATCCCTGACATGAAATAAAGCCATTTTAGCTATTCGAAGTAGGCATGACTAATGGTTTTTTTTATTTATTTAAACGTTTTTTCATAAAACAAATGCGTTTTATTCACAATACCTAGCAATGAATAGGTACACATTTACTATCCAAATCAATCATAATATTTGCTGGCCTAACTCTAATATCCTGATTGACTTTGAAACAATCATAATGCAACAATCCCTGCAGTGTTATAGCGAATAGCGAATATCTTTTAGACAAATTTCGTTAAATTTCCACTCTATTGGCGAATTCTTCCATGGCCTTTTACAACCGACCCCCGTGTTCTCATTTACATTATTATTGGGCACTCCTGTATGGAAGCTGATTAACGTCAGTAAATAAATCCCTTTCAAAGGATGTACTTGACCGTTTTGATACAAAAGGTGCTAAAGCTACGAAGTACTACCTTTAGTCCCTTACGGGTAGTACACTTTAAAAGGCAAAAACAATCACGGAAACGATCACTTGGCCGGGTCTTTTTTGCTTATCAATAGGTGCTATTTTTAGCACGAACTGATAAATTACATTATGTACTTATACCAAAGTAATACGAAAAATACTAAAACGCAAAAGAGAAAAAGAGAAATAATTTAGGTATACAGATCAAAGTTATCACAAAACAAACTAATCCTAGAATAGAACTAAGCACCTACGATTTGTATTTTAGTTTGATACAGCCCATGAAATAAATTACTTAACCAGCAAATAATTAGTTAACACCACAACACAATGATTAGAAACATTCGCTGGAAGGTATTAATTATAAGTATCTTGTTTCTGATATCAGTGGTATTGACGTGTTGACATTAAAGAAGATCTCGGGGTGAAAAAAAAAGCGTCGACCGACTGTCCGCCGCAGCTCGGGTTTTTTTTAGGAATCCGTAACTTAAAGGAAAAAAGTCTTGCGAGTCGGCCGGCCCGCGAACTAAGGGTTCCATACAATAAAAATAATGCTTCTAGATTTGTTCGTTTTAAGAAGCGCAAAAATGGCTCTGTTTTTATAGTACGAATTTTTCAATGAACAGTAATAACATCTTGAGTTACTTTTTGAAATGACCAATTTTTGTAGATAGAGTACTTTAATTTAAAAAAAAGACTAGAACGTAATGTCAAACTGTGTTCAGTCGATATCACGCGTTATCATCGTCATCATCATCTCTAGCCTACATAGGTCCCACTGTTAGGTTCAACCTCCTCTTAGAACGAGAGGGCGTGGGCTAATAGTTCCCACGCGGTTTCAGTACGGATTGGGAACTTCCCACACACCATTAATTTGCTTCACAGGTCTATGCAGGCTTTCTAACAATTAAATTTCAAATAAAATTTCGCACATAAACTTTGAAAAACATTGAGGTGCGACTAGGTTACCAGTGAAATTCTCACAATTATGAATAAGAATTTTTATGTTATCTTCTGCTACTGACAGTATGTTGTCCATTTTGGAAGTTTTTTAACCGCATGTTGCAATCTTCAACTATAAGCGTATTTTATTAGCCTTGGTTATGACGAATATCGTAATCAAGCTGTCAGGGGCGAAATGAAATTTATTTCATTAATAAAGGGCCTCTATTAGAGACCGTGTATCTTGTGTTTTCACTTGGTAAAGTTAAAAGTTCTGGATCAGGTGGCTCTAAAAGTAATTTATTTTTATTTTTAGACATTATTATATCTCCTTTTTTGTAGTGATTTTATATAGTCATTTTTTATTATTTTTGCCTATATTTTAGTGTTTATTGTTTAAACCATCGGTCGGTAATAGGCGGACCGCGAAAGGTCAAACCTCGAACCGCCAAATATTGTAATGTATATGTACCAAGTATCAATTAGATGATCAGCGTAGATAATATACTAGTTTTGTCTGGATCTCGTCAAAACTTTCTCACAGTATCCAGACTCCACCTGAAAGCCGCTGGTTTAAACTATGAAACTAGACAGATAATCATTATAAAACTAACACATTAACTTCAGTGCCTGTAAACTCTCAGGGCATCTCTTTCATGAAAAAAACCACTCACCCTTTTTCTCCAATAGGTACAACTTCGATGGTAGTTCTGCTCAGAATCGCGAGCACTGTTGATTTTAGTTAAAGGCAAAAAGTGTCCTATTTTTTTTTTCATTCCTATTGTAGGTATAATTCGAGAACAATAATGAGCGGATTTCTTTATCGAAAAATGCTCACAGTCGCAAGCAATGCCTCTAAAATGATTTTAATTAAGCCTTTACGTTTTTAGATATCTAAAGAAGCATCACAATGAAGTCTTCGATCGCGGCAACTAGCAGTATGTTCGTCGCGGTGTGCATATTAGCGCTCCTCATAATGTCCACTCACGCTGCACCAATGGTAAGTAATTCATTGAATCGGGATACCTGAACGATCCTATAGGGGCTGGGGCCGCAGGGTAACTCTGGATTCGTACTAACGTAATTATACCTTTAAATTAAATTTGAAAAACGTGTGAGTGAGACATCTCCGTTTTAATCATTACTGAGCTCTTAGGTGACGCTTGTCATGTTGCGTTTGTTAAAACATTTGCGTGGTTGCAAAGTAACAAGGTAAATAACTCGCAACTTTGCGATCTTTGTTTTAGTTTATTAATGAGAAGAATCTGAGTGTAGTTTTAAAATTTGGTACATGTCATTGATAACTCTTCTCGAGTAAGTCAATGGCATAAGTTTTCGCTTGTAAAACTGTTAAAGCAAAATATTTTGTTTGTGTCTGACAAAGCAAATGTGTAAGTAATTAATGAAGATAATGATTACCAAGCGTTTGTGAACAAGGGGTTAGTGTTATAACTTACTAACTAATGATAGACAAGTGTTTACGCTTTTCTTTTGCTTTTCTTTATTGACTATGAAATGCGGTGGTTTAAAATTTCTGGCCTCACAGAAACGTACTTAACGTTCAAATGTTCATTATTTGGAGTTCATTTCGTTCATTTTATACAAAAAGTATTTTCTCCATTTGTACCAATTAAATGGATGGGCCGTTCCAAAATTAATTAAAAACCTTCAGGCCATTCCGACTTGCTATATGCGAATAACATCAAAATGAGAAAAATACAAAAATCCCAAACATGTTATCGGTTTTGGATGTACCGAGTCACAAGAAGCCTTATTTTTGGGGCTTCAGGCAAATAATTAAGTCATTGAATCAGGCGTACTTCTTCTTCTTCTTGTTTGTGGCGTTTCAAGTCGTTATAGCGACGACAACTTCGTCAATGTCAAAGTAACAAAAACATGGTTAAAAAATCTTGTGACAAAATGTCGGCAACGTTGTACGGTAATGGTCAAAGACCCCCCTCCCCCCCCCCCTGTCGGGCTCTTAGCCAACGGCCAATGATATCCCTCAGAAACTGCCAGGAAATCATTAGCCGAAGCCCAGGGTGCAACGGATCAAGCACTGCTCTTCCCCCCGGACGGATCCAAAAAGGAACCGCAGCTCTTGACCACACGTGGAGGTAACCCGACTCGCACCCCAATCAGGCGTAACTTTTTGCGGTCCATACCTACCCGTGACCGAAAATAAATTTACCATGCTACTCTGTGACTACTCGTACAAGATATATTTATTTGTGGGAAACATACATATTTTCATGCCAAGCTACTGCTTCCGGATTTTCAAACTCTATGAGTTAATTCTCGAAGCAAGTAGTTATGCTACACAATATATACATAATAGCTTCTGCCCGCGACTTCGTCCGCGTAGAATTAGACTTAAGAATATATTATACAAACCTTCTTCTTGAATCACTCTATCTATTAAAAAAACCGCACCAAAACCCGTTTCATAGTTTTAAATATCTAAGCTTACCTAAGGAGTGACAGACAGCGGGAAGCGACTTTGTTTTATACTATGTAGTGATATGGATATACGGTTTTAGTTCTACCAGGCAAATCGACTTTTAAGTATAGCACAAAGCAACTACGTTTTTTTTGAGTCCCATCTCAAGCAACTTGTTGCATTATCCTCGCACAAAAGCTGACTAAATTACGTGAAGTTACGGCTAAGTAACAAATTAAACGCAGTCAACTCCAAGTAAACAAACAAAGGCAGCTCAACAGTGGGATATACTAGTTTTACTACTTAATTAATAAACCTTTGCAAAGACACGTTATTTAAATTACAACTCTCAGTAGGCTTAAGATTTAATGAGCCCATAATAAACTGCAACACAAGCAGTCGAGATCATTAAATTAAATTAGCCATCAGTTACATGGCCAAATTGTTATGTTCCCAGTATAGTGGCTATATCAGAAGCCTTCCACGTCATTCATTATTAAAATTAAATTGTTAAGTGCTATTAATAAACCAGAGGAAATTCATTAAACGCTTAGTTGCAGAAGTTGCTTAATCACTCTCTTAATAATATCGACACAGGCTGATACTGGCAACAATGTACCGCGTATACAAGCTGCGAGTACCACGTAACTTTTTCAGAGCGCAATAAGTGCATTGTTCTATTTTATATTGAGTTGATTCGATATTTTTGTAATAAGTGAGATAGTAGAGTTCAGTATTTTCTTAATTTTCTGTAAGTAGGTTTATAACCTCTTTTTCACTTTTTTTTTATGTGGGTGACTTTTACTTGATTTAGCCGTGGTTCGAGGAAATTCAAAACCCCAAGTTTTAGAACTCCTAAATATTTATCTGTATTATAATAAGGCACAAATTTGGTGCTTGGAGTATATTTAAACGCTGCCTTTGAAACCTTTGTAAAACAGACAAAGAAATGTAATCAAGAAAAATAAGAATCTTCCTGCCTTTAATTTAATTTTATAAACAAAAGATTACAAAAGAAATTTAACGTATTCGGGTGATTTTATCCAGTAATTATTAAGGCTACGATTAGTACATAGTTAGCTACATAAAGCCACTTTATATGATATATTTTACTTAGGACCCAGACGATGAGCCGTCAGAAAATTCTCTGGTGGCCCATGATGGCAACGAAATGGATATGTCTTCGACGCCTTGGGATGCCATCAACACCGCCGCACTCCGCAAACTGCTGCTTCAACTCGACGCCGAAGAGAGGTAAATTTACTAAATATTTTTAGGGTTCCAATTCCAAATCTCACATAGAAAAAGTGTAACCATTAGGGTCACTCGGTTGTCTTATCGGTATGGAAATTGTTGACTTCAATATAGTAAATTGTCAACATAGAACGATCACTGATAACCAACAAATACTTAGTTAATTTTGATCCCGGCAAATTTATGCTTGACGAATTATAATAGAAAGCTGTAATTTGGCATGGGTGTACAGTTAACTACGCCGACAAAGTAGTAAAATAAAATCTTGAATATTTTTTTTTAACCTCCCCTACAAGTAATGCGGGGATGATTTTTTTCTCGTTTTTTCCCATAGCGTGGTGGGTCATTGGAAATGTCGTTCAAAAATATTGTAGGTGTGGGAAAACCATTTATCAATTCAAGGATCCGTTTGCGAAATATTAATGTTTAATGTTCTACTTAGCGTTAGAGTCAAATGTCCCCCCCCCCCCCCCCCTTGCCAGCTCGACGGTTGTATTTGGATAGGAGAAGAAAATTATGGTAGTTGTATGCAGCCAGGTTGGCTTTACAATTTAACGAGTAATTAGTCGAATAACTTATAAAATGTACTTGAAACCGTGAACTTTGTTCATAGCAGCATCGAATAATTATTTTATGTTCGTAATATCCACCTATTGTGAACCCTACACTACGCGTGACCCGACACGCTCCTGGCCGGGTTTTTAATAAAGTACGTTTTTAAGGATAATGCGAGACTTCATCTTTAAAGTGGTTGTGTTGATAAAGCAAAAATTGTACTTTTCAACTGTGTACCTGTCCAATAATAATATGTAGCTAGACTATACTCTCTCGCTTGCCTGATTTCTGCCTCCTTTACTCTGAGCGCCTAACCACTAACCACCACTAACATTGATGGCGAACGAAGTTTACTGAGCCGGTCACCTGATCCCGATGCCTGCCCGGCTTTGTGATTAACTCCCTAGTTGCTTGTTAGTCTTTGCCGGCTACTGTTTTGGCAGTTTTAGGTACCAAAGTGCTTTAATTTTCACTCTGAATGTGCTGAAAAGTTCAAGTTCAGCTTGAATTACTTTTTTTTTCAATATGACACTGTCAAATCGATCTGTTACACTTCAGCAGGTAGTTGTAATGTGTTAGTTTGACTGGGATACCCCTTGTCAGTGTTTTAATTTTAATAATAATTGGGATTGACAAATGTTACCGTGCCTTGGTCGATGTGCGAAGAGTAAGCCGTCAAAGGAGAGACGTAATTTTGTCTACGCTGAATACCGGATTTTTTTTCTAGTTCCGAATTCCTCTATTTAGTACACATCATATACTCCTGCAAATAGGACTAGCGCTACACACGAGTAGGCAAAAACCGAATCACGCTTCAACGCCGTGTTTAATCGCAAAGGAAATACGTACGTAATTTTTCGCATTGTTGCAGAATGGGAATGGGTCGCGTGGGACGCTCGTGGCCGCAAGCGGAGCCCCGCGGCTGGAACCTGCGAGCCCTCGATGGCCGCCTCGCGAGGCCGTGGCGCGCCGACAAGCGCCAAGTCCGCTTCAGGCAGTGCTACTTCAACCCCATCTCGTGCTTCCGCAAGTGAACGCCCACCCCACGAACCACTAACGACTCGCTTCCACGCCCCTAGTCTATGCGGTCAATGCTCATTTCATACTGTTCTGGACAGCTTAAATAAATACTTTAGTTGTTTCTTCAATTTTTGTAACTTGCTTTCTCAGCTTTGTTTTATTGAAAAGTTTGTGTCAAATAGGTATATTGTTAAGGTATTATTTCTGTCATGCATGTAGATATAGCGATATGCAAAATCGCAGTACGCGACTGGGTGAGGTAGTAGTGTTTGTGTAAATAATTATCATTCTACGAAGAGCATAAAGCTTTCACTGGTAACTTAATAATTAATTAGGCCGCAAAGGCGTATTTTACGGTTAATGTTGGAGGATAATGCATTAAGATGCAATGTTAATTACAACGCAAGTCCTGTTGAAATGATATCTTTACAGTTTAATAAATATGTGACTTGCCATTTTGTTTTCTTGAACCCGAACTTCTTGTATAAATCGAACTCTTACGGGGGTAAAGCACGGCAGGCATCTACTAGGCATGTAATTTAATTTTAAGACTTCACGTCTGTTACTGAAAGAAATATTTTCAAATAATAGATTAGTTAGCTATACGAATTAATTAACTATTAGGTAAATAAGTATACTGCATATTGATGTTTTTGAAGAGTACACACTTACTTAGAATGTCTATCTTTGAATAAAGTACCTATTGGTTAGTAAAATTTTTATTAACGTGACCCACCTCATCATATTAAACCACCTGAAGTTAATAAAATAGCTAATATTAAAAATGAAGGACACACTCAAAAACACATTACCGGGATTTTAATTTTGGGACTTTAATTAGGGAATATTAAAAATAGGTTTTTCAGAAATAAATGGTTCAATTTAAATTTTCGAATATTTCTCAGCATTCTTGCTTGGGCTGAATCGAAATTTTTAATTCTAGTACAGTAATACTTGTTACTTATAAACGCTTGTTAAGCTTCTAAGCCATAAAAAAACTTAGACAGCTATTGAACATGGTGTATACCACAATAGTTCATTGGGGAGAAATATTAGGCATGCCATGGTGTAGTTAAGTTTTTTGTGATAAAGACTTTTAAGAAAAGCTTGTCTTTATCTGTTACTTTTAAATTAGTATTTAGGTATAACAGATATACTTGCCTTTAACTGCCAGGCCAGGTGTATAACACGATATAATTACACAATTATGTAAGTAGTAACTTCCGCTCTAATTGAATATTATCAACAAAATACATAAATGTCGAAAACCCGATATTTCACTGACACGGAATTTACGGTAGGAAATCTGTAGTGTCACAAAAAAGGGACACAGTCCTTTTTATATTCCTAATCTGACTTTTTACAACCAAAAGTCGCCGTATCTTTTGTAGTAAAAATAATTCCAGTTTGAAACCTTTTTAACTTCTGAGTTTAAAAGCCTCTGTTATGGATGTTAATTTCACTAAGATAACAGTTTACGACGGGCGAAGGATGTGATTTATTTGTCCGGAAAAAATAACTCGTCGTTGACAAGCCAAGAAGAAGAATAATGCAGAATCCACGTCGAACTGTTTCCAGATTAATGCAGACTATGAGTACCTAAATATTACGTTGAAATTTAAAAACGTCCACTTAATTTTATTAACCACTACCTACTTGAGGGATTTTTTATAGTTATTACTTTAAAGATTATTCGTTTATTTCGTTTTCAAAATTAGTATTAGTATGTACATAGGTACATACATATATTTCACTCCAGGATCGTCAGAAATTATTGCAATTATAATCTAACATATTTTTTTAATAAATGACTTGTAGTCATTTTGCTCAATTTACTCAGGCGTTTCGGCAAGATTGCAGTGGCCGTACGTTCCACATCACCCGCACAACGCGTAAATTTTTCGAACCACCCGCATATGATTTTGAAAAATTGTTCAGATAGATAAAGAGTTCAGTTCAGATTTCTAAATATGCAGCTAACGTTATTTAAGTATAGATCAGGCGATCTCGTAGTTGAAATATTGAAAATCTTGAGAAAACCCTTAAAATTATGGATTAAACTTATTCTTACTACATATATACGAGTATGTCTTGAGAGTGAGCTCATCTTTGTGCGGGTAGCTACTTCTGAGAAGAATCCCTGTAACTTGGTATGAGATGCTATACCTCGAACGTGATAAGTTTTGGAACGAAGTTCCTTATCGCATATTACCTACACGATCATTTTTATTCTAGCTAAGAATAACATATAGGTCCATGCTGGTCTGGGAACACAGAAAAAACATAGAATGTACCAGTTGCTTCTCTTCCCTCGCGGATGGTAAGAGCCCATAGAGGGAATGGGCGAAAATCTTAGGAATCGTGTTATAGGCGATGTGGCCAGCAACCGATCACTATTTAGACTCCCTTTTTCCATCCATACGCCCACAATCATGCTAAATGTGGCCTTTAGGTTTTATTACCTCTGTCTACCCCGTAATGGATAAAGACGTGATTAGTGTATCTATAATGTGAGTACAACATTGCTTATCCTTTTTAAATGTTTTGGGACATCATTTCGCATCAGTTTTAATCAGGTGACAGCGTATTAAACAGTCCTCAAATTGACTTTGAGAACTATTTTTGCGGTGTATTTTTATATTCAATATTCTTATTCTCATTGTAGTTAATTAATATTTTGATCACACATTCGAAACGGAGGTTCACTGTTCAAAAACCTACGTCAGCACCACGGCCACTAGCACTGATCGATCGGTTATTCATAGTCGTATGATAATGTCTTCTTTGACATTATTATGAGAAGGATATAAACTCACTAAGTGACGGGAGAAAGCCTCTTTGAAACGCCGGCACTAACCTAATTCTCAGCGGAAAGGGTCGACTGATCCATTGATACCTCTTAACCCGTCACCTACACGGATATTATTGTAAAATATCGTAGATACAAAGCGTAGGAAGTCTGTATAGTCGACCCAAAATGTCTTTTACTAGATTTGACAGCTTTTTTGTTGCTATTGAATATTAGGTGCGGCCCTATACCGCCAACTAAATACTTTCAAGAGACCTAGCCTCAGTAAGGCCAGTTTTTTAAAACACGTATTCGTGCGCTTGTTTGTTCAGGTAAAACAATACAACTGATATTTAGTAACCATCCAAATAGTATGGCATTCAGTATTGTTCCTCAATCATTCAGTATGTACCTGTGTTGTGAGAAAATAAAGTTTTTATCTTTGTATCTGTATATCTATTGTTAAAAGAATAGCCGGTCATGGTGTTGTATTATGTCACTTTACAAAAACCTATATCCCTTACTACCGCACTGTTAATTTCATAATAAGAATAACTTTATTTCTCCACAGAAGTTACAAAGTACATAACATTTTACAAAGCCTAAAGGACACATTTCACATAGAGATGGGTATATGACATTTATGCGGTCAGTGATACAGCGGCCTTCGCACTGACTCCGGGTCTGTATCGCGAGTGCCAAGTGAAGCGCTCAAAATACAAGAATAATACAAAATAAAAAGAGAAGAAATAGTTAGAAAGTATTGTGTTTGTATATGTGTGTGAGTGTGTACATGTGCGTGTGTGTGTGTATGTGTGTGTGTGGTGGTTTACCATTAGTAAGAGCTTAACAGCAGACAAGTCTTAGATTATTTACAGATTTGCATATTTTGTTGTAAGCGTTTAAATGGGAATAGGGAGGCATTATCTTTGGCAAAAGTAGACCCGATGGATGGCAGAGGGATGCTATATAGACGACGAGCGGCAAGGCTACTTTTCGATGGGTGGCTACGGCTACTTTTGTAATGTACAATTGTCTGACCCTTAATATCTTTGATTCTTTATAAAGATTGTGAGTGGGAAACCTATATGGCTTCCTAAGCATAACTTAGGGTACAGCACGTTGGGCAATTTCTAAGCTTTCAATATTACATTTTACAATACCACCGCATGTTACACAATCATTATGATTAACACTTAATGCATTTGTTTTGTTTTAATATCAAGAGATAGCTATTACACAGGTGTCGAGTTATTTCGAAATGCACACCGTTCTCTATAAAGTTACTAACATAAATAATCCAAATAACAGACATTTTGTTAGACATTGCACTCCGGTTACCCATTAAGAAGCTTAACAGGAGCATAACCGAGAGATATTCGATAATGATTACGTGCCTTTTTAACAAAAATATCCAATTCAATTTTACATCTGTTAAATAGTGTAAACCTGTGTTAAGACAACTATACTTTTTAGCCGCATAATACTGGCTTACATACATACCTACATACATAAATCACGTCTTTATCCCTTACGGGGTAGACAGAGCCTAAGGTGACAAGAACTAAAGACCACGTTTAGCATGATTGTGGGCGTATGGATGGAAAGGGGAATCAAAACAGTGATGGGTCGCTAGCCACATCGCCTATATAACATGATCCCTAAGATTTTCACCCAATGCCTCGACGGGCTTATACCATCTGCGCGGGAAGAGAAGCAACTGGTACATTCTATGTTTTTTCTTTGCTCTCTGGCTTCAGTTGCAATATACAGGTGTCCCGTAAGTACCTACTACTTGAGGGCAAACTTAAGGGCGGAGATAAGTGGACAGGTCTACCAAAAATAGATAAATGTCATTTGTTCCATGCTGGTCTGGGAGTAAAGAAAATGGATGATGGTAAAAGCCCATCGAGGGAATGAGCGAAAATCTAAGGAATCATATTATAGGCGATGCGGCTAGCAACCCAGCCAGCACTATTTTGATTCCCCTTTCTACCTATGCATCCACAATCATGCTAAACGTGGCCTTTAGGTCTTCTTACCTTAGGCTCTGTCTACCCCGTAAGGGATTAAGACGTGATTTATGTATGTAAGTGTGTATGTACATTTGTAACACTTTTAACACCGTTTTAGAGATATTTTGTTTTTTATTCATTTTTAGTTTTTTTTGGGAATAAAATTTGGTGATACTTTTGATAAGATTTTTTTTTATATTTGGCAATGATTCAAATTCTGTATAATTTTTGTAGTTTCGAGGCCTTCTGGCTTCCAGCGATTGTCAGAAATAAACATGTATAGATTTTAATCTAAGACTTAGTACTTGCAATTCAACGCTTACAATTTAGGTAATGCGAGTAACTTAGTGCTACGCGTGGCTACGCCGCGTCGTAGACATGTTTCGTAGCTGCTACGAATCTGAACTATTGTCTCGTTCTTATGTATTTTAAGTTAAATTGTACACTGCTACTGTATTAAATTGGGCGGGCTTGCTAATAGAACGACTAGCTGTTGCCCGCGACGTCGTCTGTGGACAATACGTTGAAAACTATATTATGCCTCAACTGAAACTCAAACCAAATTTTATCACAATCGGTTGGGTGGTTTACAATCAAACTAAGTTACATTCGCATTTATAATTAGTTAGGTAACTTAGAATTACAGTTAGAATTTGTATTGGGTCGTGGAATATTTCCTCACTGTTTAGTATATATATTTATATGTCCATAATTATGTCCCCGAATATTTAACATGCATGGCATTCTTCGTAAATGTTGAAAATAAAACTGGCAGGTTGTAACAAAAAATGTGGCCTTTTCACCTTGTGGAGGGTTGGGTCGGCCCCCGACTTTTGATAATCGAATTATACCAGCTAAGTAAAAAATTCAGACACGTGATAAGAAAACAAAGGCTTACGCTTATTCATAAAAAGCTATGGCTATGTCTGTGTCTGGCATAGACCGACTTTAAAGTATCAGATAAAGACGAACGAATGTTAATAAGTCAACATAAGCTTAACTAAAGTTTATGAAAGGTGGTTAATATTTATCAATGAGTTACGGGTGTGCGGGTTCTTATTGAAGGAGTATGTACATATTGCCGATCAACATTACCATAAGGTGAAAATGATAATAGTAAATAGACATGTTTGAGCAAATTCAAAATACTCACTAGCTGTTGCCCGCGGCTTCGTCAGCGCAGAATTCGAGCAACTCCAGATTTACCCCTTAGGAGTTGATTTTCTAAAAATGTCTACATAAAAGTTAAAAATTCAGCTTTCAAATTAAACGGTTTGGACTGAGCGTTGATTTAAGTCAGTTTTACGTTAATGTTTTTAACACATTATAAAACCAAGTCGTATTCCGCTGTCTGTCCCTATGTATGCTTAGATTTTTAAAATTACGCAACGGACTTTGGTGCGTTTTTTTAATAGATAAGAGTGATTCAAGAGGAAGGCTTATTATGTAGAACTAGCTTCTGCCCGCGACTTCGTCTGTAAAACATATAAAACTTCCTCTTGAATCACTCCATCTATTAAAAATAACCGCATCAAAATCCGTTGCGTAGTTTTTTTAAAGATATAAGCATTCATAGGGACAGACAGATAGACAGCGAAAAGTTCACCGTTTCACTTTTGCGAAGACACACAACGCTGATGATCTATTTTTCATCTCTATGTTTTTATATGTTTCTATAAAATTGTGTATATTATCTTATATTTGTGTGTCTTGCAAAAAGGAATAAATGTCTTCTTTCTTTCTTTCTTTTAAAAGTGACTTCGTTTTTTACTATATAGTGATTCTACGCAGATGAAGTCGCGGGCAGAAGCTAATATTATTTATATACAAGATGAAAGAAACACCTTTGTTTTAGTAACTAAGAAAATTTGGATGCAAACAGTGCTGAGGTTGATTATTAGACACGTTTCAATAATTCAAAGCATATTAATCCGATTTATTGCTCAATGAATAACAATGAACTGTTTCGTGTGAGCAAAATGCTTGTTTCTTTGAATAGAAGAATGTACCACAAAGGAAATAGAGTTAATTTCCTGTGGATTTCAAACGAATTAATTCTATGAAAACTTGGGAATTGTTCGTTTTGATTTAGTGAATTTAGACCAGTGAGTTAGTAATATTCAATTCTTAAATTTATAGTATTCATAGTTTAATTAAGATGTAGGTACTTATTGTAGTATACTTTGACAGTTACTGTCGAACCAAGCTAAGGTAACAAGTGAGTTGAGACATGGTAATTATTTTAAAAATTACGAATCAAGTAATGAAGAGAAGAAAAACAATAATGTAGTGTCCGTCACCGGAAATATTAAAAGACGTTCGGACAGTTATATCAGTAAGAAATCCAAGGTGTTAATTACGAAATCTATACATATAATAAAATCGTTGAGACCAAAAAATCTGTACATTGAAGATTAAAAAAAAACCGACCAGGGTGACTTAAAATCGGTAACTGAACATAATAAAACAATTTTTAAAATTTTTGTTTGTTTGCTTGTTTGTTTGTTTGTTTGTTTGTTTGACTGAGCATCACGTAAAAACTACTGAACGGATATTGTTGGAATGCTCACAAATCTATTTCAATAAATTCAGAATAGGATATAGGCCACAGAAATTTTGGAATTTTTTGGAAAAAGGGGGTGAAAAGGGGGGTTAAAGTTTGTATGAAAAAATAAAATTAGATTGTTCTAGAATTATGAAACTCAGAATAAATACTTAGTAATAAAAATAAGGAAATACCTGTTTTAGCATTTTTTTTTAATCTCACCCAGAGGCGCAAAACAGAGGGTTTTGTGTTTAAAATTAATTAACTTCATACACCTATACAATAAAAACCAATGAAGTGTAACCTTTTAAAATTGCTAAATAATACTTCCAATTTAATACAGGTAAATATAATTTCTCAGTTTTCTTGAAATTTAATTTTTGAGGTGATTACGCACAAAATAGCGGAACTCAAGAAAATCAGCTTTCCTCGGTATAAGTAGTTGGTAATAATTACAAACAAAATAATACTACGGAGAAAATAGATAGATACGAATGTACATAAGACATAAAGCCGGAAAACTGTGTCAATTGTGAAAAAACATTAATAAAATAATTACATGCTGTACAGGTATTTTTCAACGAAGACATTTTCGTCAAATCTAAATCAACCTAAATTGGCGTCCTAAATTGTGTTCTTTACCTAACACCTAAAGTTTAATATGCAATACCGTTACTTTGTTTTTATTTATGTGTATTCACAACGCGTTCGGTTTTTGAACGCACTCTTATTTGAAAACCTGATATATTATGAGGGCGGCGTGAAACGCTTGGCTGTATGCTCTTAATATTTTTGCCTAAAAAAATCAAAATCAAAAGGCGCGTTTACGTCTGCGCTACGAACATGTCAGAATTTTATTGTGAAAAAAGTTTGTGCTTTTAGTATGAATCTGACAGCGAGCGAACCTTAACTGAATCGCATTACGACGTCATGGTAAGGCCTCTGTAGGTAATTAATTTGGAGATAAAGATAATAAGTGTTAATAATCTGTAGCTACCTACTTAAACCAAGAAAATAAATAAAAAAACTTCTGCTAGAAAAAATTGAGTCGCAAAATATTAATTAAAACGGATTAGTAAATGAATTGTTAGTCGTAAGGTAAAAACAGGTAAACATTTATGTACCTATTATTTGATTAGAATATATATTTTTTTTTAAATTAATCAGGGTACAAATATCGTTAAAGTGAGCGCAGTATTTGCCAATAAGCGTCATAGTTCGGCGAAATTAATAGTGATGTAGGTAACTAAAACTGTACTTTGCTTTTTTTGAATAAAGAAACTATAAACAAAACTATAAATTAAACTATTTTTTAAAATAAGGTATAAATAAATGTGATGAGTCATTAACCAGTTCACACCTGTTTTTTTTTTCAAGATTCCGTGTCACAAATTATTATTTTCATGACGTAATTCTAAAAGTATAGTTTCGTACACACTTTCAGTGGTTCACGTGACGAAGTTAATAGTCATAATAATAATAATTTTGATATCGAGAAAAGCCGTAAGTATCACAAAAACACACGCGGACGAAGTCGCGGGCAACAGCTAGTGACAAAATAAAGTTCTAAAGCAACTCCAGTTAAGCAATGTCTGATAACAAAGGTACCTAAACTAAAATTCTGAATGTAACTCAGTTTTGTATGCATAGTAAGTAGGTAAGGTAAATATAATAGTGAAATAACTAATACTACTTTGTTTCTTTCAGGCTACTTTCATTTTCGGTAGATTAACTATTATCGGTTCATGTAGGCGTCAGGAGTTTACTGGGTGCTCTAACTAACTCATAAAGAGATGCTTGATCGAATGGTTAAATAACAGTTAAGAAAAAAATAAAGACAAAGCAAAGGTTCATAACGGAAACTTCTGATAACAAATAAGTATGGTGGCGACAAAGGTTAGTTGAATTGTGTAGTACTTTCATACTATTTTGAGTTTTGTACACGGCTCCTTTTAGTTAGTAATTAATGTTGTGATGTTGGTGGTTATTTTGTTTTTTTTTTCATTTCAGGTCGTTATAATAATATTCGGCGTTACTGGACTGTAGACGTCAAAAATTGAAAAGCAATATTACAATTTATATAGAGTATCACAGCCAGATATTAATTCTTTTAGTTCTAACTATCATCAACAATTTAAAGTTATATACCAAGATTCGACTGAAAATTCGGACATTTTCCTCGCAAATGTGTATTGACCAACATATCACACTTGTATCATAAAGTACTATTACAGTGAGAACGTCCTGCGCAATAAGAATAATAGGACGGATCTCTTTTCGTAGGTGTCGTGCAAAGGTCTAAGCTCCCTAATGTGAGAGTGGGCAGTTACAAACTCCAAACTCTAGCACTGCGGTGTGGAAGACAAGGGGTTAAACTACATCACTATTTGTTTATTTGGTCGCCACGTCACAAGCTTAGCCCAGTGAGGGACCATCAGCAAACTCTCTTTTTGTTAATGTTTCTTCTTATAAATAAACTACTTTTTTTTTCAAGAATACCGTCATAAAAGTTTAGATCCTTAACCAAAACTATATTTTCAACTACTGAGAAGAAAAAGACCTAGGTAGAGTCGCGTCATTTATGCCATTGTAGAAACGTCATAATGGAAGTTATTAGGTATGTAATTATTGGGTATGTTTTTACAAATTTTCCTTATTGTAATTTCCTTCGACAAAATAAATAGGGAACATTTATGTTTACCATCGACTTCTTATTCCTATCTAGTACCTACTTATATGTTTTATTGCGTAGGCATAACCAAATATTTGCTTTGTCAAATTAAAAATTTTGGCAATTTTATTATGTTTCATTGTCCGTGTATTCATCATGTATAAGTACACTGTGTATCTGTCTTTAATCCTTATATTGTGTACCTACAAATTTTGATATTTTTTTCGGAAACCAGATATATATTTCGGCAAATTACGTATAATTGGTAGTCCTATCTACGCAAAAGTACAATATAGACAATATAATTACCTAATTAATGACAATGTACAAAACAAAGCAGTTATTAATATATAGAAAAAATATAATGTGAGTGTTACTTATACCCCGCATGGACATCCGGAACACCGAAGCATTACAGATGCGTTGCCAGTCAGCCAAGGAATGAAATACCGTATGTGCCGGTATTCATTGGCTGTCCTATTCTCCAGTCCGGAATACAGCAACGCCAGCACTGCTGCTTGGCGGCAGGTTTAGCATGTAAGATGGTGGTATTGATGGTAGCGATCCAGACGGACCCTGCACAAGATCCATCGCTACTACATTATTACTATATTACTACTATATTACCTATTTTGAAATAGATTAACCGCGCAGATGGTTAAAGGCCATCAATAGGGAATGGGCGAAAGCCTTAGGAATCATGTTACAGGCGATGCGGCTAGCAATCCATCACTCTTTTGATTTCCCTTCCCACCTATACGCCCTTAATCATGCTAAACGTGGTGGGGTTTTGTTACCTTAGGCTCTGTCTATGTCTACTATAAGGAATAAAGACGTGATATATGTATGTATGTTAACCAATTGAGCCATTTCACTGCGCAGAATTACAGTTATATACCTACCTAAGAAATACTTAAAAACATACCTATTTCTTCCTTTATCTGGCAAATGCCATTGACTAGGTAGGTACAAAGGGCGACGCAGCGGGAGCCGTGTCGGTGAAAGGCAATCATAATCATTACTCCCATTCTGCTCAATGATTTCTGATCACAGTTATAATGACCTTATTTACTAATGTTGTTATTTATGTACGTAAATAGCAAACCGTGTTCTTCATTAGGCTAATTATTTTGTTTTCTATTTGATATTACCTTCTTATTTACGGTTTATTTGGCGTGGAATGACGCAAATGTCTAGACTCAGATCACTCTTCTTATAATAATAAGACCAATTATTCGTTATACATACCTAAGGTGCTTATTGTGTTTCACCTCGATACCAGTAAGCGTACAAAAGAAGTACTTAGATAATATTAATATCGGAATAATTTGATACTACTTTTGGTGTAGGTAATCACCATCCAGGTCTACCTAATACCACCATCTAGGTATAGTACATACATAATAGCTTCTGCCCGCGACTTCGTCTGCGTATTATACCTACATATAAACCTTCCTCTCGAATCAGTCTATCTATTAAAAAAACCGCATCAAAATCCGTTACGTAGTTTTAAAGATCTAAGCATACATAGGAACGGACAGACAGCGGAAAGCGACTTTGTTTTATGCTATGTAGTGATCTATCTTATTAATTTTTATTATAGCCTTTTTATTCCGAATTCGCTACAATTTCAGTGTTGTTGTTTTTTTTTATTATTTTTTTATTATTATTAAATTGTCGCGTTATTCGGCGTGCCTCATGGCATAGGCCTCCTCCGTGTATTGGAGGGTTTGGGCTAGTTCCCACGCGCGCCCAGTGCGGATTGGGAACTTAACACACACCATTGAATTTCTTCGCAGATGTGTGCAGGTTTCCTCACGATGTTTTCCTTCACCGAAAAGCTCATGGCAAATTGCAAATGTAACTTGCGCACATAAATTCCGAAAAACTCAGAGGTGCGAGCTCCCGGGATTTGAACCCACGACGCTCTGCTTGAGAGGCCACAGGTCAAACCACTAGGCTACCACGGCTTTTTTAGTGATCTATCTAATATGTTTAAATATTTCGTTACATGCCCAGACCAAATAAAAATTAAAAACCGAATTGTACGAATAACGCAGTGAGGCAGGTTTAAACTAAGCCTCGCCTCGACCACGTGTGTGTAGCTCAACTAAAAGTTGTTTGCTTACCAAAGTTTAATTGCACCTGTGTGCGTGCAACTGTACTTTAGATGCACAGACAGTGCCGGCGTTAGGGGGGGGGGGGGGTGCGATGGGGTGACGGCCCGGGGCGCCAAATTTGGGGGGCGCTGAGGTCTGGGGCCTCGGCCTCCTGGCTCACCGGCTGTGTACCCTCAATACTGTCCTTAAGTGGGCGCCTAAATATTACTGCCCGGGGTGTCAGTGGCCCTAACGCCGCTGCTGTTCACAGAATCATTCTACTTAGTCCATCTTTACAGGTAGAAAATAACTAGCCATTTAGCTAACTAGCAATTTTATTTTAGACTGGGATCGTGCTAAAGAGCTTTTCGATTACATAACATTAGACAATCCGGCATGGCACTAGATGGGTATTTCTCAGTTTGAAAGCAGATACTTGGTATCGGAATGAATACTGTACCTACATAATAATATCAACGTTGTCCTTCTAACGTGACGTAGATTTTATTAGATTATTATAATGATAGAGCAACACGCTGCCCGCGGCGCGTGTCCTAACTTCGTCAAGTGTATGCTTAGAATTGTTTGTATGAAAAATCGAATAGGGCCAAGTAGGTAATCGTAGAAAAGTTCAGCCCATATCAATGTTGTATACTTAGGCACTTACCTACCTCTTCTTCTTCTTCTTATTTGTGGCGTTTCAAGTCGTTATAGCGACGACAACTTCGCCAATGTCAAAGTAACAAAAATATAATTAAAAAATCTTGTGACAAAATGTCGGCAACGTTGTACGGTAATGGTCAAAGACCCCCCTCCCCCCCTGTCGGGCTCTTAGCCAACGGTCAATGATATCCCTCAGAAACTGCCAGGAAATCATTAGCCGATGCCCAGGGTGCACCGGATAAAGCACTGCTCTTCCCCTCGGACGGATCCAAAAAGGAACCGCAACTCTTGACCACACGTGGAGGTAACCCGACTTGCACCCCTACCTACCTCTTTTATTATCGTCTTGGCTTACGTCATTAGGTTACGTCTTTAAACTTTTTCAAAAAGTTAGACATGGTTAACCCAATATGATGACTTTCTGAAATGGTTTTTGTGAAATAATAATTAAACCATGTAGACACCAATTCCACGTGTTCCTGTCATAATGGATTAATCAACGTTAGTCTCATTCGGAACTTTTAATTAACACGGACCCGTCCATGTCCTTGGGTAAGGTAAGGGCAGTACTCACGTGTCGTGGTCCGTCACCTACGCGTTTAAATTATCCGACCATGAATTCGGTATCACGTGTTTGTTGCCTACCCATGTACACATGCCCCCTTACCCTACGATATCAATATCCACACAAAATATATTTTTTATAAAGTAATTTATCAATTTCAGCCATCGCGTCAATCTTCTAGTAGGTACAACCCCACGGTTGCACTGATGAGGTAGGTAAGGTACTATGTAGGTTATTAACTTTCCAATCTTCCTTCAACAAACTTTCATACAATCTATGTCTTAGCCTCAAAAGCTAAAGTAACTATCAACAACTGGGGTTTGTACTTATATTATAGCTACATGATCGATCTTTACTTAAACGTTTTTGGCGTATAATATTTTGAGTTAGGTATTTTATGGGGTATGGGTAATTTATCCCAAACAGATGTATAACAACAGTTCAAGTTAAAAAATAATAATAGCTTACGATACAGGTACCTACAACACAAATGTTCTTTATCAAACACTACGCGAATTGAAACTTCAACAAAATTACGTATTTAAACTTTCCCTCTGTTAAGTAATTTTCGACGATACAAAATGTGACTTGTTATTTTAGTTTAGAGCAAAAAGCGTGTATACCAATGCTGCCAACAAAATAATGTCGAACGAACTATCATAAGGACAGTCTCTTCTGTCTTCTTATAAGTAGTTTACAATTTGTTTTTATAATCTGTGGTAAAGTAAAAAAAAAGTTAATTTAATTGTAACCGGCGCGGCGTGTTTTGGTTTGTTTTTGTTAATATTAGTTGTTGATACAATACAATTAAATGTAACATTAAGTGGGAGTATTTTAACTAAAACCATGGGAGAAGCAAGTCAAGCCACCCAAACACAAACTCAAACACAAAATTCGCAGACAGAATGGAGTCAGACAGCAACTCCCATTATACCAACTATATGGGGTAGGCTGTATTGCACTAATAATTCCTTTCAAGGCAAACGCTGCTGGAAGCTTAACAATCCAGAATACTTTGGTAAGTAGAGTACACCTATATTTCAATTTACAAATTTAACACGTTGAACTATAGCTGCACGTCTTCCAGTCATACGAACAATGTTTTTTTTGTTGGTTGATCCTTTGTGTTTTGTTTTTCTTTATTCTTTTAATAACAATGTTCTCTAAGCTCACTGGATCGTTATTGTATTTTGAACTGGCCAATATTTTGACATATTTAACTATCTAGAATCCAAGCCTAAACTAAACCTGGAATGACTTACATAGTTAAAAGGTAATGCCCTTCCTTTATGTATGTATGTAAACCCTCTATTGTGCAAAATAAACATAAAACAAATACAATTGACAAATACTGAGATACATGTACAAAGGCGGACTTATCCCTTTAAGGAATCTCTTCCGTTCAACCTTTTTAGTGGATGAGAGGAGTATTATATTAGAGACGATCAACATGCAATCTCGAGAAGAGATCTCGAAGGATCAGAAATTCGATCTCGGCGAGATTGCGGCATTTTCGAGATCTCGAATGGATTTCGAAAAGTATTGATTTAATCAGATACCAGTTATGTGCGAGCCACATCTTCAAACGTTTCCTGAACTTTCATATTTATAAAGGTGGCAAAAGTCCTCTACCAATTCCCGCTCCACCCTTGCTTCTGTTCATATTTTGCACCAAAGATCATGCATGTATTAATAGCATGCAGGTTATTGAAAGACTAAGCATAACCCTGTGGAACCATTTTCAGTGTTTTTTTAATGACTTAGAAGTATTCCGCATTTTTATTAATTAAAATTAATATTTATTTTACCATACAGACCTCGTTCAGCCAGAGTTCAGTCTGGGAAGAGCTCTGAAATGCACATTAGTTATGAAAAAAGATGTTGTGACGGAAGATATTGTCAAAAATATTAGCAAACAACATTTTATTATTAAAAGAGACATGACGTAAGTGATTTAAAGTTATTTCACCACTCTATTCCATGTCTTATACCCATTGGATATTGCACTCAAGAAAGTTCTGAGGCACAGCATATAATTATTTTCAACTTTAATGGTCTTCATTTTTATACATTTCTTTATTGTTCCATAACCAATATAGCTAAATGATTGAATGAAATAAATAAATGATTGCTGGTTTTCAGGGAGGCCCTCAGCCCAGCCATTATAACAGACATGTCATACAACGGCACATTTTTGAATGGGGAAAAAATCGGCAAAGGCAACAGCAGAGTCCTGGATGACAAAGATGAGATATCTCTGACACTTCCAAATGTAAAAAGTATGATTATTTTTACTAGTTTTTTTTTGTTTGGTTTTATTGGGCCTTTATTTCATATTTTGTTTTAGTTTTTATTTTTAAAGACTTGTTGAGGAATGAGCAAGACCAAGTTCCTGCTAAAGTATCACAGCAGTATTATATCTCAAGAACATTAGGCCAAGGGGCTTGTGGACTTGTAAAATTAGTTTATCACAAGGTAAGCGCACAAAAAACAAACATCAACAGTACTCTGACTCAACCTCATATGTGAAATTTGACGACATTAGAATAACCACCTTAGGTGCATGGTCTAAAGGAGCGTCCACACCGCCGCGTATACGCAGTGACGTGTCGTAAGCGTCACGTTTTGTCACTGTTTTTTCATACATTTTGTTGCGTAAACTCACTGTCAACGTCTTTTACGCACTGGTGTGGTCGCACCTTGAAAATGATTATTCCTTTTTATGAAATCGCAAATAAAGTTTAGTCAGAGTACCATCGATATAACTTTTAAATCAGTTCCACACCTGTTAAATATTTTTTAATTGGCAGACAAAATGCACCAAGCATGCTATGAAAATCATCAAAAAGAGCAGAATAACCAATGGAATATACAATAATCTCAACGCTCCTGGAAATATTCAGAATGAAATTAATATTATGACAGCTTTAAGGCATGTAAGTATTGGTTAACCATTCAAAAAATCAGAATTTATCATTGCTTATCTACATTGCCTATACAAAAAAACTACATCCTGTTATTCAGGATGTTGAATACATAATATATGTTAGAAGCCGTCCATAAAAAAAGTGTGTCACACCAACTTCATCATTTTTAGATCCCCCCCCCCCCCCTCGTCCATTGTAACAGAAGTATGAAAAAATTATTTTGATTGTGTGTCACAAAAGTTCTAGGCCTCTTTTATAATTGGTCATCTACTAATTTTGTCCCTTTGTCCCTTCTCTGATGGGACAGAATAACAACAAGAAATGGTTGATCCACCCACATACTTAATGTATGGCCCCTACACCAACTGTAAAAATAAAAATACTTGTCTAATTTTGCTAGAAAACCCACAACAAATTAAAGTCTCTTCAATGTTATTATTATTATAATGTTGAAGATTAAACAAAACAACTATGTAGCTAAAAAAAACTTTATGCAAAGTATATTAACTACAACTTACTATACTTAATAACTTTGTCCGTAATCATGTCTAATAGTAATTGAGAGATGTGGCCTATGGTAAATACTCATTCGCTCAAGATTATTCAAGCCTACTTTTTTATTTCCAGCCATGCATAATATCCACAGAAGAAGTAATTGACTCCCCACAAGCTGTATACATTGTACTGGAGCTGATGCAGGGTGGTGAACTGTTTGACAGGATCACATTCCGTGGCCGTCTCTCGGAACAGCTCACTCGATTCCTGTTCAGGCAGATGGTGCTTGCCGTGAAGTATCTACACTCTCAGGGCATCACTCACAGAGACCTTAAAGTAAATAAGTTTTAGTTGCTTAATCGCGAAAGCACAGTTCCCCCACACAAAATTCTGGAAGTAGGGTGCACAATACTACATAATGTACCATAATACTTCATGATTTGTTACTGGCTTGCTACTCAGTATGTCTCACTCCTATTGGCTAAAGCTCCTAACCTCTAAAGTATTCACTGGACACTTTATTTTTATTTTCAGCCTGAGAATGTGCTACTGGAGAGTGCAGATGATGAGACCCTGGTAAAGATCACCGATTTTGGCCTCAGCAAGTTTGTTGGTGAAGACAGTTTCATGAAGACAATGTGTGGGACACCACTATATTTGGCTCCAGAAGTCCTGAGGGCAAATGGGAGGGGCTACGGTCCAGAAGTTGATGTGTGGAGTTTGGGCGTAATTTTCTTTGTTTGGTAAGAAAAGAACTGTTTATGATCAGCCATTATTTAAATGCCCCTTTCAATAGACAATATTAAGTGCTGTTGATCTTATAGTGGAAGAATATGGCCCCATACCATGTCACAATTGTCACCATAACATCAGAGGCCATAATATTGTCAAACGCATTTGGAATCACAATCGCATTCACCATTCCTTTCTATCAAACAATATAGGATGAGGGTAGAAAGAGATGCTGAATGCGATCGCGAAAATCCGTGCGTTAGGCAATAAGGCATCTAGATTTAATCCATCCAGTCACATATAATATAAAACCAATGAGTGCCAAGGGACATAAAGAACAGGAGCAATGTAACTAGTAAGGTTCCAGACTATACCTGATATGCTCATTCTTATATTTTACAATGAAAAACGTTTGAAAGATTTTTGTTGGTTTCAGCCTCTCAGGCTACTTGCCGTTCTCGGCAGACTACACGGATATGTCTCTCCGTGATCAGATTGTGATGGGGCGCTACAAATACTCGCAGCCTCACTGGCAAGACATCAGCTTGCAAGCCAAACAGCTCATGAAGAAAATGCTTACTGTCCATGTAGAAAGGCGAATCACACTTGATGAAATCCTCAAACATCCTTGGATGCAGGTAAATATACAGATTTTCTAGTATGTATCAGCCAAAAATATTATACTAACTGTGCTGATGAATTAATTAAATGAACATTACAGATATAAATATGTAGAGGTTGGTACATTATGAATTAGTGGGATTTGTTGCGTGCAGAGTGATACTGACGCACCGTCGCTGGAGTCGAAGAGTTGTCTTAGTGACTTGAATTTATGTCGTGTGCCACGGATGCACATTGTCATGCTTGTGGCCCGGATTTCTAGATACTTAAATAAATAAATTAGTTAGATGTTTTCTTTATTTAGTTTTATAAAATTAATGTTAACAATAATCAATGATCTTTCCTATTGTTTACAGGATATTAATTCCATAATCGGAGTTCAAAAACTCCTTATTCAGACCAACCAAGCTCGAAACTTCAGTCAACTCACACTAAGTTCTACTAATACAGTCACAGATGATGAAAATGACAGCAATGCTTCTAATGTGACTGTGGCAAAACTCGCCAGGGCCAAGCGCGGCTTAAGCACCAGTTCCAGTTGCTCCTTGGAGCCTGTACCTAAAAAACTGAAGGCAGCTGACTACCCAACTTTCGGCAAACTTGACGATAGTTGTTCTACAAATAGTCTGAACAGCTGCTAAGTCAACGTTTGACAAACGTGGAGCTGGTAGCACGTAAGTTGACCTTAGTTACCTACCACTTTATTTAGTTCTGACTGGATATGAGAATATTGTGATTTATGTTATATGTCTACCTCATGTTGTTATTGTGAAATGAAAATGTATTAATTGTTAGTAACAATGCTCTAAGACTAGTCAAGATGCCTATCAGCGTAATCGCTACACACCGCGAGCTTAATTGTGTCCCTCTTTTACGCACTGGTCTTATGCATGAGCATAAGAGTAGGAAATAATTTCGCTTGAATCGTCCAGCTTTGAGCTTGCAGGCATCTTGTCTACGGGAACAGCTCTAATTCTGGGTCAGAGTACAATTATTTGCTTGAAATATTAGATTATTGGTGAAATTTTTTGTACCTAATAAATAGTTACATTCAAAAGAAATAGATAATTGTATGCACATCTTCAATAGGGCCACATATCATTACAAAAAATGTGAACCGCGAAGGTTCCCCGATCAAAAAATTACCATTATTGATTACCTATGGATTTTAAGCTGTAAAATTACATTTGTTAGGTCCACCACGCATGGTCTAGAAAGTTAGCTATATGTTATTAATGTGTTCTTGCTGTTATAGTTTCATATAAAACAAACCGGATCATGTATGGTGTCCTTAAATTTGTACTGCGACTTCGTAATTGATCATACAAATACAAATCCATCTGCTTGTTATATTATTAATAATACTCTGTCAGCAATGATACTTAAATTCTGATGATACTTAATCTACATTTTGTCAAGGGAAAGTGATACTATTATTAATGCTGCTACAGTAAGTATAACAAAAAAGAATAGAAATCATATGAGAGCTATTAAAAAAAATTATACATCGTTACTCATACTGATGTATTCAGGCATTTTATCTCAAAACTACTAAGAAAATGGTGCCTTCGTCTAATTTCTACTGTTTACATTGAACTGTATTACCCTCAATAGAATTTTTACTTATTTTAAAATATTTAATTTGGTACTTTGACGATTTGTAGATTTATTCGATTGTTTATAATCCAATAGATCTAATATTTCTTTATGTTTGTGATATAAATAAGAATAACAAGCAAATTTGTTAATTATTGTGTTTTAATTATTTCTTAATTGTTGATGTATGAGACGACGGAAAAGACATTATGCATTGTGGCATACAGAAAGTACCAACTATGTTTTAGTAGCGTTTTTAGTTTTACTCTAATGTCTGGCACATTAGAAACTATTCATAATGGTACTCTCGAGTTTCATGGGTTCGAAATGTTTAACTTGTCAATGCCAACGATGGACATGTACATCTCATTGATGTACTTATCCGATGAGCCGGGTACATTTGTGAGCTATAACCATTACTGTTGCACGTTACTAGTGGCGTGGCGTTCTGCTCGCCGAAGGATGGCGAGCCACACCACACTAGGGATTTTGGTTACTTTACTTTGCAATAGTTACGGTTACAGCTCGCAGATAAGTAACCGGCTTCAGAGAAGACTGCGCAAAATAGATCTACACGCTTTCAATGTTGATAATTCGTTTCGAAGCCGTCGAACTAGGTTTTGAAAAAGCGGACAAAATGCCACGATGAGCTTAACTAATTATAAGTATGATTAAATTACATTTTAAATAATTATTAATTAATGACGTCTCGAATTGACGGCGATCTGATTCCGCCTTTGAACCACCGATATTGTGCCATTTTTTATCATGTTATGATTGTGTTAATAACCTTTGATTTAATAAAACTAAATTTTCAAAAATAAATTATGTTTTATTTCTTCATTCCGCAATATGTATTTTTAAGAAACAATTGTATTTTTTTATTACATAGAACGTAATTTAGACGCATTACAATACTTCAGTCTTGACATTCATTATAATTTAACTTCAACATAATTGTAAATAAACGATTTACATGTAAATTTTCGAATTATAAAATCAAAATTAAATATACGCGGATATTTGACACAAATATTTGAGAAGTAGATATCGGCTGTAACCATTATAAAACTGTGGTCCAATAAACATTCATTTACATAGGTATCTAGTTAAACTGTCAGAACCAAATATAATTTAATTAAATTTCATCAATTCCAATCAAATAAATAAGGTATCCAAGAATTGAAAATCAATATTGTTATTGTCGAAATAAGAAATATAAAACATTATAACAAATTATTGAGGTAATTATGGATCGGCCACAGTATTTAGAAATAATATATTTCGAAGTTGTCGAACATACCTCACTATCCCTCCCTTCTCCGAAAAATCCGATGAGTAGATTGATTATAAATATTTTATTGAATCAGGCGTTACTTTGCGGAGGTCCATTTCAATGAACAAAAAAAATTTTACCTTGCTACTCCGCTACTCACGTGCAAAATAACCAAGCCTGTGTGAAATATATATGTTTTTCATGCAATCCCTCCCTCCACTGCTGCCAATAAAACACATTTGGTTTTGCATGTGTAACGGTTGTGTGTAAACTTTGATAATGATCCCGTAGAGGGATTGAAACGCGTCAGTGTTTGTGTGGTGTAAGGGATAATTAAGTTTGTGGGATTTATATGTGTTTTATTGGCAGCAGTGGAGGGAGGGATTGCATGAAAAACATATATATTTCACACAGGCTTGGTTATTTTGCACGTGAGTAGCGGAGTAGCAAGGTAAAATTTTTTTTTTTTTTTGTTCATTAGATTGATTATACTTCTATTTTTTAATACGAATCGTATCGAAAACAATTTATTTATGAATAACAAATCAAGACTTACTACAACAGTAAGATCTTTATATTTCGAGACAATGCGTTAAACTCAATTATTGCCAACAACTAGTATGGTCAAATGCGTGAATAAATCATCTACTATCAACAGTCGAGTCTGTGATGCTTATTTCCTATAACCCTAAACAAAATTAATAAATTACATTATATCTCACACTAGTCACGCCACCGCACTTTGCCTATACAGAGTACCAAAACAAATCAGTCTTTACAACGGTGCAATCAAACTACTAAAATGATTTAAGCACCTTGCGCGTTTAGGAATATAATTCGCATTTAATTGCTTGACACTGTCGAGTGACGCTTATGTAGGTTAACACGAGACGCATAGCGTACTATATTATTATAGATTTCTTGATGTCATTAGTAGTTAAGCGCGCACACCTTTTTAACTCTGATATCGTGTCCATTCACAGATCTAATTAAATGTTCTGTTAGACACTTGTAACTACTATTCGCCTGCTACGTGGTCTTGAGCGTTGCTATGTGACGGCTCGGCGCTCTGGGCTTCGGCTTCTGTGAAACAAAAACGCATAAGTGAGTAAGTAATTAATAGATTAGAAGTATGACAGGTGCTGTCTGTTAGATGACCCAAAAGTCCCATTTAGTCAACATTAGTCAAGTCTTCTCATAGATATAAAAACAAATTCGGAAATTTGATAATTTTACATACAATAGCGACACTCGTGCACAGTAAGCTTTAAATGAGTTAATAAACTCACCACTATGTCTACAACACTAAATTACTTTTGAAGTAGCTGAAACAATGTGAAAGACAGTTTCACAGTACATTGCTAAGGCCAAAAACAACACGAACACACAGAATAAAAAACTCACTAAAGTCTACTGTCCACGTTCAGTTTGTACGACTAATGTAAGTGTGCTACATGAAATTTAAGAGTTAAAACAAATGTCTTGATAGTCAGAAACCGGCTACACTACCGTTTGAAGCGGACATAAAGCCATTCATACCATCCGCACACACTATTCGTCATAAAGGTACATAATATTAGGTATGTTTTATGTTCTCGCCAAAGAACAGCGTACTAGGCTCAGAGAAATCAGAGAATGGTGTTATTTCAAGTCGAACTATCTACTGTTAAATTAGCATTTCCACGTCTCATTCGGAAAGCAGCCGTCTAAAGTCAACATAACTACGGCTATCTACTCACAAAAACAAAACGAGTATGTAGGTATGTGCAAAATTGTAACTTACCGGCGATAGCTCTATCGACTTTTAACTTGTCTCTGACGATGTAGATGGATGTTAGAAGGAAGAATACGCCTCCGATGACTTCCACGTAGCAAGTGACGAACAGGGCATATTGTAGTGCCCTGAACTGCACGCTCTGGCTGGGTTTATCAAAGGGAGCCGTCCCTAGAGACTTTTTCAATGATTCGGATATCTGAAACATAATAAGTTGTTTTTTTTTAACTATACCGCAACTAAAGTGTACAGAATATCAGAAAAGTAAAGTTGACTTTAAATATAATATCAGAAATTCGATGGTAAAACTTTTGTATCCAACTGCAATATATAAAATACAGTAAATAGGATTGTTAGATGACAACTGCGATTGTTTTCGTAGAAATTAGCAATGGTAATAAAAACAGATCACACTCAAGGACTTCAAGTAGGCATATTGCGGGCTCATCAGATGGTAAGAGCTACAAAAAATATAAATTCAAAAATACCCGGAATAAAATACTAAGTAGATATACATACCTTGTTCTTTCAACGCGAAAATTTATTGTTTTATTTATAAACCTTAATAACTGAGTGAGCGATGTCTAGGTACCTACTGATGTATAAACGACATTTCTGTAAAGTTTAATTAAAACTCGTTAAGTAGTTTTTGCGTGAAAGAGTATCAAACATCCCGGATTGACCATTTGACAGTGATAGATGACAGGCGACAAGTCGACAAATCGCAACTTTAAGTGGTATTTTATACAGACCTGGTGTTTTCGAATTGTTTTTTTTTAGCTTTTACCTAATGACGTGCCCGCAATATGCCTCCTTGATTGCGGTGTATGGTTTTGAACGCTGTTCCCAATCATTAACCGACCGTAATTATAATAATTAACCATCCTTTGACGATTATGGCCTAGCACATTTAAAGCCGCCACTTTACCTTACATTATTTAATCAAATACAATTAGGTTGTAAAGTCTTAACTTACCACGCCTACTAAATATGGACTACCAGCGTCACCGAACATGTGTGATATCAAAATTTGGAAAGCTTCGGCAGTCGAACGTCGAGGTGGGACGACAACATACTGCAAAAAATAATTATTATTTTTTTCCACTGAATAGGTTCACAATAAATATTATTAAACTACTCAGCTAAAACTCACTATGGAGACAACTTGACAAAGAATGTCGTTTTATTATTTCGCAAACACTAAGTAGCCTATTACATTAAACATAAATTAAGCATGGAAAATGATGTAGTTGTTAGAACAAACTTCACTGTTTAATGTTTGAATGCACTACGATTTATTATCTACTACGAAACTATTCAAGCCAAAAGTAGTCAAAACAAAGAAAAAAGCGGATATACTACAGTAATGTTTATCAACATTTTGATAAATAAAATGCTATCTACAGGCACGCTGCATGAATGAATTATCACTATCAGTCTATTTTTGTTCATTAAGAACAACGCCATCTATGCACTCGTGCCAATATTACTTGTTCGTGAAACATGCCAAAAGTATGCAAGCCGTTCACTTAGTACGGACGTTTGCCAACAGATGTCACTACTAATTACATAAAATGAAATCAGTCCACCCAGCCCAGTTTAGTCTGAAAAATATTCCAATGAGAGAATCGTTTTAAACGTTTACTGGATACTATGGGTTCAGTAAATCACAACCGGGCAACAGTGAGCCGATCGCAGCCAACGAGGCTTTTTTTTAATGAGTGACTGAATTCAATTTTCATGCATGCAAAACCAAGCTCCATCATAAATACACATATAAACATAAAAATAAAATAAACAAATTTACATCATGCTTCCATTTACCCGCTAAAACGTAAGCTAATCTACAGAACGAAAAAAAAAACTTCCAATTGAGATCGTCCCCGTTCACCGCACGTGCGGCGAACGAGCAGTCACGCGGAAGGCGTCTTACCATTGACATATCGGCCACTATTGCCCAGTTGAGATTCAAGAAGACCTCGCCGATGAACATGGAGATGAAGGGTCCGTAGAAATATTGTTCGGCGAGGACCATGCCTAGCGTCATGGCGGGGGCGGAGACTAGCAGACCGACGCCGCATATGACGGCGTGCGAGCGCGGGTAGCGTTTGATGAGCGCGGCGCCGAGCCAAGCGCCCATCGGCACGCCGATCAGCCCCGAAGTCATCGTGATCCCGCCGAAGATTAGCGAAACCCTTCGTGCAATATCGCGAGAGTCAACACATGCTTTTAAATATAGGAAGGCATTAACTGCCCCTTGATTGCTCGAGTATAAGGTGTAACATTTTTGCGACTATTCAACATACATCACTTTATTTGCGCAGGATAGATCCAGACATTAAACAAGTATCTTTACGATTGTTGTTTTAACGAGCGGACTTATAGATTGTAAATTATTTTTCAAGATGCGCTTAGTCGCAAAAATATTATACGATCACGAGGCTTTTAAACAAAATAATATATTCAGAATAATCAAGGTGTAACTAAAACATTTGTGTTTAAAAGTCCCGCAATGTATAAACAATTTGATAGTCGGATATCAATAGTTATACCTACATCCATGCTATCATATAAGCTTTTATTAAAAATAAATATAACATAATAATATTGATAATTGCTTTAGTCACAATTGTATGTTATGACAAAATATATGTACGTCTAGATATATATTTAGACCATATTGTATAAGCAGCATTCTGTCACAGCGCCATGGGATGATGTGAGATTGTGAAGTTATTGTGATATCTCATTGGAATATTTTCCTTTAACGTAAAGGGGTGGGTAGACGATTTCTGCTTTAAATGCTTGCATCCATACGAAGCTTAGAGCGCCGCATGCGATGTATAGCACCACTACATAATGAAGTACAAGTAGACATCTAAATATGCGTTCATATTGAGAGCTATCTCGAGCATAAAATTGCAAACGAACCCATGAACGTGACGGTTGTCATGTTTGCTCCTTATACTTCAAAATGCAATTGGACCATGCAAACATTGAGTGGCTGCCCTGCTGTGATTTAATCTCGTGGAAATATATTTAAAAAAAATATTTTCTAACGCACGCACGCTTGATCGCATTCACCGTTTTTTTCTGTCAAACGTTGACGGTGGCAGAAAGAGATGGTGAAAAAGCTTGTTCTCGCTCGCGTTAGAATATGACTTCTGATTGGTTGCGTCTAAAAATCACGCCAGCTTTATTTCCATCGCAGCAGAACACCCACAGTTTAAAGTCAGAAAACGCTCACCAGTACAATATCAGCCACGATGGACCACGTCAGATTGAGTGTGACCATCCCGAGAAACATGAGGATGTAGGTTATGACCTCGTGTACGTTGACGCAGATGAGGGCCAAGTACACGAGTGGGGAGGAGGCTAGGAGGGCGAACCCGCAGATGAGAGGGTCGCAGTCTTCGTAGTGAGAGCGCAGGCGCTGCGCCAGCGCCGAGCCGAGCGGTACGCCGATCGCGCCAGCGAACATCCCGACTAAGCCGAATTTGTACGACACACTGTCGTATCGTAAGTTATGTTAGGGTTACAATCAATTTGGGAAAAGTAAGCTTCAAGTTCGTGTCGTTTTAACACATTTGATAAATATTATCTTAGCATAATATTCTATAGTTTTAATATGCCTATCGGAAACAAAACTTGTTCTTTTTCCTAAACATGCTCTTTCACAATTTAATCTCAAAAATACTTTCGGATTTCTTTCAATGTATAAGTAATACTAAAAGTATCAAACGTTCGATTGCTCTCAGATTGTACCGGCGATAAATGTAGTTAGTGCTACATTTATTGGCGATAAGGTAAAGCGATAACTAGAGCACAACATGGGAAGTATACCTGCACACAGTTTGAATAGCGATGCACATAAGCCAGGGTATAATCATGAAATTATCGTGCCGATGAGAATGACTCTTAAATAGATCGCCCGATCGCAACACCTATTTTTAGGGAAGTCATGGGGGCTCACAATAATATTTTACCCTCGTCCTTGTGTAAAGCTTGTTGTACTTTGAAAAATTAATATCATCCCTGTATCATGATCCTGTATCGTATCTGTTAACAACTTGAGATTGTCTGAGGCCGTGACAAAACGGTCTATCGAGATGTTTTCGGGTGTTCTGTATAGATGAGAAAAAATATCACTGTGTAAATAATAAAATAAAAACCCTTAAACAACCGAAGGACATTGACAAACAAAAGCATGCTAACAGATATACTTGGGCGAAACGGCACACACGCGGCATACAAACCAACCAACCATCAGTTACTTTGTATTATGTTGTGTGTTCCGATCGCCTAAGTAACCTTTTGTTTAGGCTCAGTACTGGAACCCTCCGATGTCATAGTATAGTTTACGTAACTCACCTCTCAATGGTGATGTCGACATCTGGCTGTAAAGTAAGTCCCAAGAAGATGAACTGCGGACCCCACCATGCTAGCGCGCCTGTTACGAACGCGACGCACGTGAACGCTAGCGATGACAGCATGAACGAGGGACTGGTAAAGAAGAAAACAAGGTGAATATAGCATAATTTAAAATACCTACTAGCTGTCGAGAAAGACAGTCACAATCAACCAAAAAGGACTTTATCTTGAAGTTGATCTTTCATTTCATTTCAATGTCATTTGCTAGCTATAAAAAACGTATATCTTTTCATTCGCTTCGATTTCAATTTGCCAATCTAATAAGCATGTCTAAATTATCATTAACTCTAATTTAAACTGATAAAGTGATAATGATTGCAATTTCTAGGCTGCCTATAGTTAACTCGAACTTGTTGCCACTTTAATTAGAAGCGTGCACAACTAGATGAAATAAATTTCGTATTCAAGATTTAAATTTAGGTTCCTAGATGCTAGAGGTACTTAGTTAATGCGTAAAAATAACCACTGCATTATGCCCAGGATACACTACACTGCCATGTGCCTTGATCCTTAAGATAATTAAAGACAGTGTAAAACACATAAACAGAGAGCCACACTCTATAATCAGAACGTGTAGTTAAATTATCTTATCTAAGACAAAAATAACACACTAATTAATTCTTATGAATCACTACATAGTATAAATACCATATAAAATTGACGATAATTGTCGTTTATTGCTATTTAATGACAAAGATTTGCAGGCAATTTCTGGTAATTATATGACATGCAAATTGCTTGATGCAATGCATGCAAGACTAGAAAAATATTGCGTGAGACAATAGAGATAATTGCCGGTACTAGATTGTCAAGCTAAAATTGATTTGTAAACAATCAGATTAAATACAATCTGTATATTAAGTATGTTTAGAACTTCTACGTATCAACTATACTGTTCTCCGTTGGCGTATCAATAAAGAGTTAGATTATCTTGGGATTCTTGAGGCTAATTTATGCCTTACTAGCGACCCGCCCCGGCTTCGCACGGTATATCATGCATGTATTATACATTATAAACCTTCCTCTTGAATCACTCTATCTATTAAAAAAAACCGCATCAAAATCCGTTGTGTAGTTTTGAAGATATAAGCATACATACGGATTTGGGGACAGAAAAAGCGACTTTGTTTTATACTATGTAGTGATTAGCCCTTATTCCCCCTTCTATTCAATACGCAAGTACGATTAGGCAGAACACTTCATATTAACGATAGACGTGCAAGCCTGGTAAAGCTTGATGGCGTGGATAGATCGATGTAAATACATCTCGCTCCACAGCGAGCATATTTGGGACATTAGAAAACACTAGAATAGTATCATACGCTGCTCCAAAAAACTTACTTCCTGATCAAAGCGCGTATATCGTCCTTATAAGACGTGGCCTTAATCTGACTGTCTTCTGCCTGGCCTCTTTCGGGGTCCTGCATTACCCACGCGATCAGGGCCACAGCTACGGCGCCCAGGAACGGAGTCACTCGGAGTCCCCATCGCCAGTTGCCGGCCGCCGCGCCCGCTACTGACCCAACTATGTAGCCGAGACCACTGGAATTTAAATTTGATAATTATTACAAAAAGCGTAGTTACGAATGTCTAAACTAAACAGATACGAGTAAGGTGGGCGTGGGTTTCACACATACGGTCAATCACGGGGATGTAGTCTTAGAGGCGGCTTTAAAATAATTATGGGCTTTTCTACCAAAGTAATTTCTACTTCTTACAGCAAAAAATGCAGTTTTTAAATTGTATTTGCACTGATGTCTTATTTTCTTATAAGTGCATCATTCCCATCCATATCTTTCTATTAATAAGTCGACCTCTCGCTGACTGATATGCGGTTAAAGCTCATAGCTACTGACTAAACGTTTATTTATAAGCTTGTTCAAGAGGGTTACTAAAAGATTTTCGGTAGGTAGCGTGAATCACAGATATAAGGCATCCGTCTTTCCCTTTCCGACTAATAAGTTATTGTCATTGAGTGAAAAGGACGAATACTTTGTTCACAAGAGCGTGATATGGGAGCCAGCATAAGTACGATAAAAAGAAGAGAAAGAGGAAAGACTAAGTCATATCAAACATAACAATTGAAATCGATATCTCACGATAAGTCTTGATAAAAACTTACAACTTTATCAATGTGTGTAATTAAGTACTGAAATATAGAATTTACAGCTATACTTTATACATATAAAGCAAGTGCGGTAATCGCGTGACCATCCTCTGATCGCTATCTATTTACTTGGCACCGTTAACCGTATGCTAGCAATAAGCCCTTATCTACGTACCTACCGACGCTTTGGCAACGGCAAGGGCCAAGCAAACATCGCCAAATTGAGACATGATAACATAAATAAATAAAATAAAAATAGATCTCACGTAGCAACACTAGCAACTGACTGCGCGTTATAACATTAGGTATATCAATTTATTTCAGTTATATAAGTGTTGAGTATGAACTACACTAATAGCTTTAGTTCTCAAAAGGTAAAATGAAACTTTTCATTTGGCACAATCAAATTCATTAAAAAGAGCTGTCTATTTAAGTGCTCAAAAATTCTGACACGACCGTATTGCCAATCGCATTTGTGTCTGATCAGATGTTTTTGAGCTCCTCCAGACCAAATGTACTAGATGGCGACTCTTCTTCTTATGGTGCCTCTCCAACTAGTGAAGGTTGGCAGTCAGCTCCGCATACTTTACACGGTCCCTGGCCAGGTTGAAAAGCTCTGCTGCACTTGTGATTCCAGTCCATTCCCAGATATTTCGCAGCCAAGATTTCTTCCTGCGCCCAACAGCTCTTTTTCCAGCCACTTTGCCCATGATTATAAGCTGTAGAAGCATTTGAAATGTGGGCATATAGACGCATGTTGGCCATAAGATGGACGGATCGGGTGACCAATGTTGAGGTCCTGCGGCGGGTTGGAAAGGAGTGTGAACTGATGCAGACCATCAAAAGAAGAAAGGTTGCTTATCTGGGACATGTGCTTAGGCACAGAAGATGGCGACTGTCGAGAGAAATTTAAAATTTCTGCTTTATGAGGCACAATTGAACATTCAGGTGACTGAACATTCTAAAGCTAACGTGACAGATTTTCGTTTTCAAATGCTCTCCCATGAATGAATTTGGAAACTGAAATAGGTATAGTATGATAGCGATAGCTTACCTGCCGACTGGTATGGCGAAGTAAAAGAAGGCAAGCATCTTGGACCGTACGTTGCCTACAAACAAGTCGCTGATGATAGTTGGCGCGATTGTGGAATAAGACGCCTCCCCGATGCCCACCAGGCCGCGGAAAAACGCGAAGAGGGCAAAATTCTGGAAATGACAAAATACTCATACTCATTTACATTTCATATTCATTTACTCACACACACACACACATACACACACACACGCGCACACACACACACACACACACGTTTTGCATGTTAGTAACTAATAAGCTTGTTTTTAAGCTAGTATAATTTCATTTTATAAACTTTTATTTTCTAAACTGTGGATCTATTGTTAAAATGTGCTATATTTGGAAGAGCGAGACTTCTCAATACAGGTACATATATACCTACTGAGAAGCCTCAACCTTGGCTTGTTTGTAACCACTTTGTTGAAACGAATAAATGAATTTTGAATTTTAGAATTTTTGAATTTTGAATTTCATTGAAATATAATTTTTCCTAGAGTATTTAGATTTAGTATTAGTAAGCGTTTAAAAATAAGTTTATCTATAATTAGTTACGTAAAATAAAGAAATAAATACTTACACCTATAAATGAACCAAAAAAGGTTGTTAAACTCCAGAGAGCAACTCCAAATGCCATGATGGTTCTCCTGGAATACCGGTCTCCGAGGTACCCAAAAATTGGTGCAAACACCATATATGCCACCACGAATACTGTCTGCAACAAGCCGGCTTTGTCATCGCCGATATCAAATTCCTTTTTAACATCGCCAAGGACACCTGGAACAATACAAAAAATTACGTTATAGGTTGAATGGACTATGGACCATGACAAAGGGTGTCTCTAATCCGAGCAAAGCCTAAATAACTCCGACACGTGTCTCTCAAGCGTGCAATGAACAAGTGTAGCAACAATTTGTTTCGCGATTCCTCCCCACAAGGAGCACTCGTGTGTAATGGGCATGCATTTACAAATGTCTCCTGTCATTTCCATCTGCTCAGTAGGCGCGAATAAACCAGGGGCTTAGGAAGAACGTGGAAATACACATGATGGCCTACTTTTATTTTATAGGGAAAAATCCCTTGGTGAGATCATAGTAATTCGACACGCATGTCGCGTGATACTGATATCGCTGTTTTTGGGGCGGTGCCATCCCTAATTGGATGAAGTTGCCCCCGTTTTTAATAAACGTTTTATCTATCTATCTATCTATCTATCTATTTACTTTACTCATAACAAATCACCCAAGTGCAACGAGTTCTGAAGTAAATGAGGTTGATAGTTTTTACCGAGAAGTTTAACACAGATTTCGCAACTAATTGATGCAACTTCACAATTAAATTTTTACATGAAACTCCATAAAATTCTTAAAATACACTCGAAAAATGGCCAAGTAAACCAGTAAAAAAATAACCATGAGCAAAATTTGACCTTGTAGAGTTGACTGGCCGGATGCGTGGCCAATGGTACGAAATAGTATTAAAGAAACCGGAACTCTCGATGCTCTCCAGAAAAAATAAAATATTATGTTCACCGTTCGATTTTTTAGTGGGAAAAGTGTCGATAATGTCTATTTACGTAAATATCAACGGAAGGGTGTGGTTTGCAAAATACACATGGATATGACCGATAAACTCAAGTGAGAAGTGACCTAAAAACAGGCCAAAGATATACTTTAATAATACTTGGATTTTATAACATTAAACTTGTATATAAAGAGGTTTAACTCAGTACCTACAAAGCAAACTATAAAAGGACAAGTAACAAAACCAGTTATATGTATAAATGTGTATTCCATTTGGAATGGCACAAGCTAACAATTATATACCTAGGTACTTAATTACCATTGATAATATACCATGAGAATTCTTAGCTTACTGAATACTTTCAAAGTAGCTTGAAAGGTCCATTAATCATCGTCACATTGCTTAGAGAGTTGTTAAGCAGGTAATTAAATGAACAATGTCATAGGTATTATGCTTTCAATTTCTAATATATTAAACAAAGACATAATCGATAATTGAACATGTATCATTCGACTGGTATTACAAACATAAATTTTATATGAACAACCATTTGTTAAACTTTAAAACGTATACCCCGCTTCGTCCCATAGTGTATATGATGCAGGCACTTCAATAAATCATTCCTTTATTGCTGCATCCCTATTGTTTGCTCCACCTTTATTTGCTAACGCACCAGCTTGTATCCAGTTGACGATTGCTTTTATTAGTTCGTTCTCATAGACTCGAATTTTATTTATAGAATGAATCTCATGACAAAAAAAACTTCTAATAAATGACCAAAGATGGTAATGTTACTTTTCAATTTCATGTAGACGTGATTTGTTTTGTTCCTATAAGACGATGTTAATTAATTAAATATTCTTAATGCTAGTAAAACAAGTTGATTTCATGTTTATTCTAAAATATAATTTTGCCAAGAATCATCATTCGTGTTTTTAATATCGCATATGGAATACGAGAAAGGGGCGTGGATGGTGTGGTGTGATCAAGCGATTGCGTCAAAAGCGGTGGCGCGATTCGATGACGTAAGGCTATTTTCACGGTCAGATCACGGTCGGGCAAACGATCATTTGAAACCAGCATACATTCAACCTACGTGATCCTTAAGCCTTGCCTTCAATGCGTGGAATGTCTTAACCAAACATACCAACAACACGCCAGAAAACACTGGAGACGGGTTGTATTCTTAGAGAGCACCACGGTCACTGAAAGCAAATGTTACTCATGGATTTATTATAGACATCAATATGAGAAATAAAAGTCGGCGAGAAAATGAAAAGCTAATGTGTAAAAGGGAATGAATGACGGTGAAAGTACAAATCATGCAAAATTCATTTTGCACTTGTTCAATAGAAAGAAAGTCAATTATATGGCAAACGTCTGATTGGTTTACTGATGAGATAGCACGGGTTATTATCCTTACTATCCTTACTAATATTATAAATGCGAAAGTAACTCTGTCTGTCTGTCTGTCTGTCTGTCTGTCTGTTACCTTTTCACGCTTAAACCGCTGGGCCGATTTAGTTGAAATTTGGTATACAGATAGTTTGAGTCCCGGGAAAGGACATAGGATAGTTTTTATCCCGGAAAAATGAACGGTTCCCGAGGGATATATGATGATGATGATGGTGATGAATATATTACTACTAAGTGGGTACTATTACTACTATTACGTCGCGATGTAGTAATAGTAATTATAGTAATAGTAAATAGCGAAAAAAACAAAAACAAATATATCCCTCGGGAACCGTTCATTTTTCCGGGATAAAAAGTAAATCAACCATCTGCGAGCTATTCTGGCGTGCGCTGCCAAAACCGTTACACATGTAATCTATACTTCTATACTATATAATAATATTATAAAGAGGAAAGATTTGATTGTTTGTTTGTTTGAATTGAATAGGCTCCGAAACTACTGGACCGATTTCAAAAATTCTTTTGCCGTTAGAAAGCTACATTATCACTGAGTGACATAGGCTACTTTTTACCGCGGGAAAATACCTTTTCCTACGGGAAAATTATTTTTTTATAAATGTGTGGGTATATCTCATCATCATCATTATCATCATCAGCCTATGTTAGTCCACTGCTGGACATAGGCCTTCCCTAATGAGCGCCACAGCGCCCTGTCTTTAGCTTGAAGCATCCAGCATCTGCCTGCAGTCTTTCGCAGATCGTCATCCCACCTGGCCGGAGGCGTCCTACACTACGTTTGCCAAGTCGCGGTCTCCACTTAAGAACACGTTTACCCCAGCGGTTGTCGGTTCTTCGCGAGATATGGCCGGCCCACTGCCACTTCAGCTTACTAATTCTTTGAGCTATGTCGGTAACTCTGGTTCTCTGTCGGATGTATTCGTTACGAATCCTGTCCTTCAGAGAGACTCCGAGCATAGCTCTTTCCATAGCTCGCTGAGCGACTTTGAACTGGTGGACCAACCCTACCGTGAGTGTCTACGTCTCAGCTCCGTAGGTCATGACGGGTAGGACGCACTGATAAGGAAAAAACGGGAATTATATATTCGATTCCGAGTGACGCTATCTCAGTAACTATAATAACTAGACTCTTCAAATTTGATACAAAAGTAAGTGATTACAAAACTAAGAAACTAATTTCAGGATGTTTGGAGATTCCCACGGGATAAGGAAAAATCGGGATTTATATATTCAGTTCTTACGGGAACGGGAAAAACGGGAACAGGCAGAAAGTTGAAATTTGTCACGTAGGTTTATTCGGGAGTGTAAGGGAACACTAAGAAAGGATTTTCCGAAACGCCCACAGGGACGAGAAAAAACGGGATTTTACGTTTCGAGACGAAACAGCGGAAGAAAGAGACTTAACATTTATAACGTGTGTTTCTTTAAAGGCTTTAAGTGAACTCCGAAAGCACTCCCCAAAATTTCCACGGGAACGGGAAAAACTTATTTTTTCGTTTTACATCTTAGCGCGTACGAAGTCGTGGGCAAAAGCTATTTAGGATATATTTTAGGACAGCCCTATAGGTTAGGTTAGGTTTGTTTTATAAAAATCCTGCAATATTTACAGTTTCAGAAAAATTAAGGCAGCGGGGCAATGCGGGGGCTTGCTTGCATGCTTGCTTGAGTCCTTGCTTTGCATGCTTGATTGCATACTTGCTTTCATGCATGCTTGCTTGCGAGCTTACTTGCATGCATGCTTGCTTGCAAGCTTGCTTGGCATGCTTACTTGCACGCTCACTGCGTGCTTGCTTGCATGCTTGCTTGCATGCTTGCTTTGCCTGCTTTCATGCCTGCTTGCATGCCTGCTTGCATGCTTGCTTGCATACTTACATGCTTGCATGCCTGTTGGCATGCCTGCTTGCATACTTACATGCTTGCATGCTTGCTTGAAAGCTTGCAGGTTTGCTTGCTTGCTTGCTTGCATGCCTGCTTGCATATTTAGATGCTTGCATGCTTGCTTGCATGCCTGCTTGCATGCCTGCTTGCATACTTACATGCTTGCTCGATTGCTTGCTTCTTTGAAATGCTCATGGTTCGCTTGCTTACTTGCATGCATGCTTGCTTGCACGCTTGTTTGGCATGCTTACTTGCATGCTCACTGCGTGCTTGCTTGCACGCTTGCATGTCATGCTTTCATGCATTCTCGCTGAGTGCTTGCTTGCACGCTTGCTTGCATGCTTGCTTTGCCTGCTTTCATGCCTGCTTGCATGCCTGCTTGCATGCCTGCTTGCATAGTTACATGCTTGCATGCTTGCTTGCATGCCTGCTTGCATACTTACATGCTTGCATGCTTGCTTGCATGCCTGCTTGCATGCCTGCTTGCATACTTACATGCTTGCATGCTTGCTTGAAAGCTTGCAGTTTCGCTTGCTTGCTTGCTTGCTTCTTTGAAATGCTCATGGTTCACGCGTGCGAAGCCGCGGGCAACAGCTAGTATTATTATAATTGTTTAATTTAACTTTTTCGAAGATACCCATGTCAAAATTCCTTGATGTCAAGTAAAAATGATTAATGTTGACGCCAATTTTCGCGGCGACTGTGAAATTTAAGATGCTCTAATTTTAACTGCCCTGATATACGAGTGTTACTTAGTTGAGTATTTATGGTGGAGGCCGCTATTCAAAAAACTAATTAGGCCGCTTATAGTTTTAGGTGTCTTACTTATCATAATTAATAAAGTCCATTGACACATTATAGTAGATAACAATGTTTGTAATGGAAAAATCGCCGTCAGCTGATTTAGTCGTGTTGTTATGATGACATATCAAGGTTTGTTTGGTTAATCGTAAAGACTCCTCATTCAGGCCCAGTCTAGAGCGTTACTCATCGTTTTGTTTAGTCGTCATGATAAAATAATCAAGATTTAGTACGGCGACCTTCATTTCGGTGACGGGCGCTTAGTGGCGTGGTGTGACTACGTCACCGTCAGATTAGCATCGGGTATGAAACACTCGTGGCGGCAGCACCGTCGCACCGCCACGCCAACAGGCACGCGCAGACGCAAACGTTGTGCATCACGCCATCACCGCGGCCCAATCAGCGGCAAGGTGATTTGCTTTGCCGCACAGTTCGGGTCTTCAGAGTCGAAACGTTACGTTTCACAGCCCAGCGACTCGTAACGGTAGCACAGTAACATGTGACTGTGATCATACAAACAATGACGAAATATACGTTTATATTAAGTACGTGTACTAGATATACTTTTGTAAATCGTTGCTGACCTTCATCAATAGGCATTTGAATAAAACAAGTCTCGAAGCGACCCCCTGCGACTACGACCAAATGACAAAATATGTTGAATAATATATCAGAATTGGCAAATATCCGGATGAGGGGGTGACATAAATAGCCCTAAACATGAGGGATGATGAGGGATTAATAAAGTGTCAATCACAGACATGTAATGGGGATTTCCACAAGGGCAGTGCAAGCATCGTTGGAAAATAAGATGAAAGAGCCGCTTTTCATTTCCGGCAAACAGGATGGTGTTTGCTGCGCTGCAGATGACAGATCGCCGAGGGGATTTAGTGGCGTAACAAATATTGCGGATTTATCGATGGATAATCTACGTATAAGTACGGGTCTATATTTTGTTTTGTCCCATAAAAGTAAAGTTCCGAATGTACGGATTACAATAATTTTCATTAGTCATAAAGCGTTTTATTTTTGAAACAGTAGGTAAGTATTTTTTTACCCGACTACGGCAAAGCCAAAATTGTTCAGAATTGATAGTAAACTAAGCCATGACATTCTGATAATTTTTCCAAATTTTTATGTGTTAGTTATGACCAAAAAATCCTTAAAAAACGATTATTAGATATGACCAATGAAGATAATGGGACAAAAAGGGTCCTGTACTCGTATAAGTGCATACAATATTAAACAAGAAGTTAATAGTTAATTTTCATAGACCTGGATTTGCAAAGCTTTCCAAACAGGTTTTTTTTGCATTCAACATCGAATCAGGAAGTATATTTGGTGAAGAAGAAAAGGTGCCAACGCGATGCCCTACACACTACAGAACAGACTATTGATTATTAATTTGACTAAGACACGCGACAGTTTAATTTAGTGGAGGAAGTTAATGCAAGGCACGGTATATTTTATTTTTCATAGATCTAACTAATGTTTTATGAAAACGTGATCGGAGTTTCTGTGTACATGATTTTCTTTAAATAACAGCACGTATAGATTATAAAATATTCAGGCGTGATAAAAGTTAATCAATCCGTGATAATCTGATAAATCTAGACGAATAGCGTGAATTTAAATTTAGAAACGACAAGTCGCTGAAATTAGTTACCTCATTAACCTTGTAACCCAATAAATGATTGCAATGCAGATGATTATGATACCTACCCTACCCTGTATATGCTGGTTCACCTCAATTAAACACCTCAACTGAAGTAACATGCAGCGTACGTTTTCAATATACATAGGTATTCTACGCTCAAACCAAATAAAAACTAAAGGTCTCTTAAAAGTACTCTTCGTCTTGTACGCGTGTGCATAGCTCAACTAGTTCGCTAGGCAGAGTTTGTTTGAATGCGTGCGAGGCTTAGTTTTGCCGGCCTCGCTTAGCCGATACCAGACATCCGTCTTTACTTTTTATTCAGTCTGAGGTTAGCTACGAGTAAATTTGATCAATTAAAGTACACTGCGTCACGCCACATTATGGCCATGAAAACCAATAAAAAATAAACCTATAGTATTTTTATTGATCGCTCATCTAGAGACCGACGATTTATACTGTTTTCCTCAGAACCTCACATTTGGTCTGTATCGATTTTGTGAAACATTAATTCGTGATGACTACCACGTAATGCAACTGTGTTGGGAGTTTGCATATTTCCGCTATAGCAATATTATGTAGCTATTGTGTAATGCGACGCTTACTACCAATACCGGGAACGCGGTTACTTTAGCTGTGCGAACGGATCCACTTTCACGAATCGTCGCGCACATTTTCTTTGGAAAATGATTTCTCAATACCCTTTCGCTGACAAGACAAATACGTATCAGCAAAACGATTGTTTCGTACACATTATTTGGGTTACCATTGGTTCATAGTATAATGTTACTCAATAGGTATCCCTGATTTGCATACACATTTCATTTCTAGCTTTCGCCAGTCGATACACTTCAACACTGAATTTCACGCTCCCAAGAAATGCGCTTTGGTGTATGAAATTCTCGGGTGCAGCCAAGCGAACCAAAATCACCACCAAGTCGCTAATTAGATTAATTAAGACTATTAAAAGTATGCTATACTGACGAGTGTTTACACATAAGGTTTAAAGAATGTTCAATGCCTTTTCGCAAAAAAACGTTAAACTTACAATAATTCCATCAGTTCCGAAAAGGTGTTTCGCAGAAAAGAAAAGAAGCACGCATTCGAAGTTTTCTAACCATATTCTAAAATCATCGCACTAAAGGCGAAAGAGAAAAATGGTAGAGGAATTAGTGCCGGTTCCGCATTCCAGTAATTATAGCAACGAGTGATTACATTTGCAATAAGCATTTTGTTTTTCCTGTGTGGCGTGATTTTCGTTTGATGTAAAAGGACGGAAAAGTTTAAAAATAAATAAACGAACATACGGAAGGAAAAAAATAGAATATTATACTGGAAAACACGATCATGATACCAAATAAGAGCATAATATTGTGTTCTACCCACAGAGCGTACCAAACAAACAGACAGGTACAAACATAGACTTGAAAATCATTACCCTCGTTTCTGGCGGCAGTTGGGCTAAGTAAAGCAGTTGCTGACAACACCAACTTTTATTATAAGTTTTTATTATTATAGCCCTCTCAACAAACTGCTTCCGGAGTTCGGCTCTTAAAAGGTTATAAAAAACTACGCTGGTGCTTTTATAACTTTCCTTTTTAGTTCATCTACTTCGATATTGTTTTCTTTTGCGTTTTTAAGTGAACCATAGCCGAGCGTTAGTTAGTTATCGTTTTAAAAAATGGCTTCATTTAAACGAAAGTGATTTGGCGTCGTCTAGACGATTATGTTGTGTTATCAACGGAAGGCGCCGTCTGGCCCTGCAAAAACGCATTCAAATGGAGGGTGCAACGAATGCACCCTTGTGGTAAAATTAATACGCATTTTAACGTAACCATACAATTTATTACGTAACGTAACATTAGTTGTTGGTACCTAAACAATACAAAACGTGACTGTACCAACAAAATTCTATTGTTATCATACTAGTTTAATACGATTAAAATTTTGATACATTGAAATATTTGCAGTAGTGCAAGCAAATTTTGTTTTGTTTCTTCGAATTCGTACCGATTGATAACTTGCATTCGCGGGAAGTTTGTCAAGGTATTCATTCAAGTGCATGTGTTCGCTTGTCATATCTTATTTCAATGACTTAGTACCTACTAAGCAGCACCTGACAACTTAACCTAGTACACTGACGTATCTAGTAAATTGACGATGCCATTCTTAATTTATTCAAGTGTACTTATTACGAATGACGTCAACGATAGAACCTGTATGTTTGATTTACGAATTATACATAAACATCTTTTAAATACATGCACGTAACGTTAGCAAGTGTTTTAGTAATTACATTTTAATAGGCTTGCAAACTTTCACCGCGTGTCATGAGGTGTAGGTGTTTGTGCAATAAAATGTATGCAAGATACAAGGTTAAATCAACCGTACTCTTCGGTAACGTGATACAGATCTTGCAATAATTAAATAAAATAGTGAATTAAGACCACTAATTTGCGGCTTAACGTCTGTGGGTTACTTCGTTCTTAAGTTCTTTATTTTAACATTGCATTCCGTTGCATATTTTTCAAGGCTGAGATCTGATGCAAGTTTATTAACTTTACTATTCTTTTTCGGATCAGCATTAAATTATCATTTAAGGAAAAGTATATAAGGCATTTAATCAGCGTCTTTCATTATAAGCATTAAAGTATTTTTTATCTATATTGCAGCAGGCCACAGCGTTAATTAATTTAGGTTGTCCGTGAGTCAAAATGGTGAGAATCAAAATTACTATGTCATGTGGATCACTCAGGGAAGCTCGACGGCCTGCAGTTTCAGAAAGTATAGCTGCGATAGTCATACTAAATCGGACTTATAATAAAACCGACTCTTCTTATCCGCACCAGGAACTGCACCCGCGCAATGATAACCGCATGTGCGTTATGACCCTTGATGCGGATCTAGATTGTGTCTTCAAGCAAAACAAACATAAAACAATCTCGACTAACATAACGCAATGTTTGATGTAACACGTCGAGTTTATTTTGCTCGACGCTAATGTAACTGGTATTTATTTTATGATTTAAATAAATGTAAAATAATGAGCAATAATGACGTTAAAGTGGAGGCAATTAATTTTACACGCGCAAGTCAAATATAAAAATATAAAAGGGTTTATCGGTAAGATATGGATTTATTCACAAAAGTGCATTTAACATGCATATTTCTTTGAATTATGTGATCAATTATTCATTATGCGTATATTATTACCACCACTTCTAAGCAACCTATTAAAACATAGTCAATTATTGTGTTTTCTAAATTGGTTGAATATCACATCGGTCGGTACATTTTATTAATATGTATTTGTAATCAGGAATAACCCCAAAGAAAATATTGTACCTACAGTCCACTGTAAAGTATTTTTTTAATCGATAAGTGCCTACTTTTTTTCCATTGTACTACGAATGACCAAATAACGTGAATTAGAAATGAAATCTTATCAAGGAAAATTACGGAAGTAGTACCTACCGCGTGCCGTTTAAAACAGTTGGTACATATAAATACCTGATAGGTTCCTACATCAAATGTATTTGGTCAAAGAGAGGACGTTCAGCAACCTCAACATCCCGCCTCTTTGAAACATGAAACACCCAGTACTATGAAAAAACCAGTGGCCGCTGCTGTTACGGCATTTTATTATCACTCAAATTGGTAAATGTTTATTATACACTTTTATCGGTTCAACACACCGACTTGATAATTCGACACAGTTTATGTGTATACAGAAACATGTCGCAACAACATCGGACGCCGGGATACCTACTTCTTATCTCCCGATAGATAATTACGATGACTTTCCAATAACACTCCAAAGACAGCCTATATCAATATCCAACATGCGTTGCGGTACCATACCGTGTCAACGTGGAGTTTAAAGGCAAAACACTGCCTACGTGACTGAATTCTGCCATTGTAAAGAAAGAACAACAGACTGGTAGAGTAAATAAAAGGAGTAAAATGAGACCCTTGTTTAGTTAACTTAATAATTTTGTACTTAACCGTAGTAATAATGACTATAGCTTGACAAAAACGCGTTTTTTACGATCAAATTATTTACAGCCGGAATTTTACTTCAGCGCTTTTTATTCGAAAATATACCTATTAGCAAGTGGATAATTCACGTTCATTTCACACGTAAGCAATGTGTTACCATACCGAAGTTGAATTTTCCTCCAGCTCTATTTATTAGAAAACATTTAGCAAGTCCAAAATTAACGTACTCATGTTAATTGTATTTATTTCATATGCATTAAGGTATTAAGCAATGCCACATTAGCCAACGTTAGCCCAACGTGCGTAAACCCGGCGGTAATGAAGACGTGTCGAATAACATAAAGCCAATAGAAAACTCAGAAGGTATGCGGTTGACGGTGGACGCCCGAGTAGTCTTACTAATTCGAATTAACATTCACTGTTCCGACAGTTTTTATTTAGGACGTTATCTTGTCACTGAATAAACAATAGGTTAAGAACGTACACGATTAAATAAATGGGTGGTCATTCACCGAGACTGCAGCTGCAACTTGGACAAATAGTCACTTAAATCATAATTAATCGTGGGACGATACCCCTTGGTACATGATGTATGGTACGACAAATAAAACGTGACAATTAAAGGTCAATGCAAGCGCACGTGTCGGCATGACCCATTCCCAATAAGATTCCCAAAGATATACGGGTATGTCGTGCCATGAATCATCTTTATGCTGAACTAATTCACCCTTACATGTTCTCTTAGTAGATTTCAGAAGAATAAAAATAAAACAACGGATATCAAATTTGGCAGCCGGTTTGGAATTGGATGAAGTAATCGTAACAGTAACATCGATATAAGTGTATTACGAGTTTAGCGGTTCATAAACTTCCGCGATTAACGCACAAACGCATTGGCATCGCACTCGAGATCTGCGACAGTCAGACAGAGACTATAAACAAAACGATTTAAAACTTGCCAACGAATACCGACCATTCGATCTTGATGCGTGTTATTAATCTTCAGAAAGTGGGATTTACTTATTTTTATGATTGGCTGTTTTTTAAACTTGAATACTAAACTAAATCCAGTAAAGTCACTCACTTGCTTAATCCTGTTTCTTTTATGTTAGTTAGTTTTACTTGTAGTGTAAGTCCCTAAACATGATAAATGTTGTCGCATGCCTGTTATTGGTGCATGAACATGGATTGTAACTTGTAATTTTGTTAATATTAATGTTTTGTTTATGTACTGTTGGCATGTCTAAATAAATAAATAAAGTCCCCGACAATTCTGTATTGTATAGCTGATCATGGAGGCACGTTGTCTAAATCGTTTTGTTTCATGCGAACGTTTACAACGCTCACAGTTGAGTAATATATAAAATCTTGGCAAACGTAGAATTTAAATACTGATGTTGAACATGAAGAGAAACTATTTCAGCCTTCATTAATTTATTCAGAACCAGGTACTCGACGATAAGATAGCCGCTGCGGAACTAATTGGCCTCAAGTGCAGTCTCGATGGGCACTCAGGTCGGCGCTCCGATACTGCTGCAGCTGCGATGGATCAGATCAAAGACGGCACTGTTCCCAGCTTTAGCTATCCAAGTAAAAGTCCCATTCATTTACCAAGAAAGTTTTACTTCGAACAATGCACATCGCCTTTACAAACTAGCTATAATTAAATTATATCAGTCCGATCTACGAGTAAGACATAACTGACATTTCACACGCATTTACGTGCTTCACGGACACCACAGCACACGTAATGTTTTCGCGCAATGCTGCAAATCATATCATCATGATTAACATTATTAAACACCTGCATTTCTTACTCATTAGTATAATGGCTTACCTACTATCTAATAACTATGTATAACTTAATGACGACTAATTGTTAAATAATGATCAGTTACATCTTTACGATGAACGATATCACCGGACAAGTAAGGAACTATCGACAGTAAAATGGACGCATGTTTTTAAAAGCACAGACCACCAACACACAAATATTCGAGCTCAAGAGACGGTCAATGCTTGTTTATTTTATTTTGGAGATAACATTAATTGAAGAGCCATGAGAAATCACTAAAAAACGCCATTGTATGGAGACTATTGGGGACACCTGATATGAAGGGATTTAATATGCCAGGATAATGCTGAACACATAAAGTAAATCTTTTCGTTAGGAATGAGCACAGCGTTCCTATGGGGAAAGAGCTGAACTGCCAAATATACATTATTACCTGTCCTATACGCTACATTTTGCTTTGTACAGGAGACTTTAGCTCGTTCCCATGCGTAAGCCCATAAATTTATCTCTGATCCTATTTGATCCCTGGCCACATGATGCACGCGCGAGCGCGCCTGCCCGATTAATAATAAAGCCTTTCGTGCGCATTAAGAGGATCAAAACCGTACGAGGGAATGAATATTAATACACAACGACGCTAATTATTAATCCAGTAGGTTAATATTTTTGATCAAATACATAACAAACAAAAGGGAGCGTAAATACGTTTTGATCTAACAGTCTGTTTACATGATACTAAACTAGACTGGAAATTTCATGGCGATTTAAAATAAATATTAAATTAAGTATTCAAATAGTGGAGACAGTAAAAAATGTAACGGGATAGTAAACAAGGTAACCCTGTATCCGACGATAAAAAGCTCGTTCATAACTGACACCCCAAAGCTCTACCGCATTTTTAACCCCTCACTGGGCGCGGCAAAGCTAACATAAGCTTTCACATATTTTATTCATTAAACGATACACCCGGGTCCCTCGATAATTTACTGAACAAAACGGGGACTATCGGAGCCCTTTTTATTACACCCGATACAAACGCATTTGTATCTGAAACCATTTTGTAAGTATGTGCAATTTGTTTTAGTGAACTTATGTTCACTTTGCAGTATAGGTGGCTTACCAAACGACACTAGTTAACCAGGGACCAAATATAAGCCGATTCGATATCATAACTCATTAAGTACGCGCCTCGAACAATGCGCACATTATGCACATTAGAAATATAGATGGGATAAAAGTTAACGTAGTTGATAGAAGTAGATAGTACTCGCTTTTAAATATTATAACGCTTAAGTAACGCAAAACTTAAAAAGAATAACCAATACGAGTAAATAGCACTAATGAATTGTTAACTAACACTAAGGACGAGGAATACATTAGACAACGCAATACTGCAATAGACAAGTCAATTAGAAATGTACTTAAAACAAATCCATTGAATGCAATTGAAAATCTTGAACTATTCCGATGCATGACCTACGGAACTCATTAGCATACATTAATAGTATGTAACAATGTTTAACAAACAGGAATAACTTCTTTTTTAAACGTCACGCATGGTATTCCACGGATTAAAATAGCTATCCATAAGGCCACCTCATAATTGAGCACGCCCATCTTAAGTGTCCCAAAAGATACGTTTTAGTCACGTAGAGTGACGTTGCATCTTTTAAAGTGCATGAGCACAATAAGGGCTAAATCATTCAAGAATACAATGACATTGTTGTTTAGTATGTTCAACTCGATATTTAAATAGGTATGTTACTGGCGTTACTGCTACGTATGAGACACGAAAGGGATATTTATATTATTTACTTGTAATTTTTAATGCAAATTGGCCCATTGCAGACTGATGCGAGGAAGAGTTAGGAACGCATAAAAAACAAAATATTGTTATATTGACGCGTACCCGCAGCTTTGACAATTAACTAATTAAATCGAGTTTTAAAACGTCATGTGTCGGTAATAGTTGGGTATGTGACATATTATGTAGATTTTTGTGGAAGCGAAGGAAGGTCTGTTGCATAGAGCCGATAGATGCCTAGCTCTAGCTAGTTAGGTAATCATTTTCGGCAGACAATTCTTGGTTGTTTACTGTTTACATGTCATCTGATCAGTACTAGTGAGACAGTTGAAGGGCAACTGGGGCAGACAGACAGTCTCCTGTGCCAATAAACTTGCAATTGGATATCATAAACCGTGACGTAACAACTTGAGTCACGATGCGTGACACAGTATGATAACTAGATCGGCTAAATAGTACGGCAGTAAACTAAAATGTGTCAATAGTAAACTTTAATGTACTATACTTATTTAAATAGCAAAAACAAATACTGAAACAATGGGCGGACTCCAGTCCTGTTAGCGCTGGAACTAGTTTGTTGGAAAACATTAAGAGCTTAAAATTAGGGTTAACTATTCAGGTACGCGGCTCTTGTGAAAACAGTAATTAGTCAGACAGCCGTCACCGTCAAGCCAGGTTAGACGGATATGATAAAATTGTGTACATTCACAAGGATTTAGCTGCTTTTAAACTATAAATAACATAACGGTAAGCGCATATTTACTTCATCTGTATTGCCCTTCTTAAAGTACTTAATACAAGTATTTATTGTCTTGTAGAATTATGTATAAAGCCGTGGCGTGATAAATACCCAAGGTGAGACTCAGTCACATGCGACAACTCTAGGTCGTAGGTAATATCGAACCAACTGAATCGTGACCCACTGTGGAACCCTTTCACAGAAACGTAATAGTGACATCGTATTGCCCAACACGAAAATAAATTGGGATACTTACTGTGATAAGGTTCTATGAATGGTTAAAACAAATCACTCAAAACGTCTAAAGCAACTCTATCTGTATAGCCGATAGAGCATATCAGATGACTGTACAAAAGGCCGGTAACTACCCTACCTAACTAGTTAATTGTCGCGTTGTAAGAAACTATAATAAGAATACGAATATTTAGCTTCAATTTTTAAACAAATATTATCGTAATCTTTATCTAAAGTAAATTTATTTAACATTATCTCTGTTTCAATCCACCTGCTTTTGTTTCATTAGCAGAGTTGTGACATATTTGAAATACTTGTATTTAAAATACAAATACAAAATACGTATTTTGGATTTTGTACTTAAGTACTTTTTTTAAAAAGTATTTTGTATTTTATTTGAAATACTATTCGAGACGTATTTTGTATTTGTAAAATGGTTTGTAAAATACAAAATACTTTTTTATTCTAAGCTTCATTTTTCTAAAGCATTCCGCGATTCAGTAAAAACAAAAAATGGCCACTAGTGGCGCAGCAGCTTTGAAAGTCTATGCGCAAAATTACAGATGAAACAAAACGCATATAAAACCTGACCAATAATATATGAGGGACCCCTCTTGACAATCCTCAAAGTCACTGTTACGTTTTGCAGTAATTTTACCATAAAGTATTTTATTTCAATAAAGTATTTTGAAAATACATACTTTGTATTTAGTATTTAAATACAAAAGGCAAAAGTATTTTGTATCTTGCATTTGAAATACTATATTAAAAAAGTATTTGCATTTTGTATTTAAATACTTTTTGAAAAGTATTTTGTACATCTCTGTTCATTAGTAATATCCCCGTCGTTTGTTTCGATACTCAGCAGCTGCATTTAGCAAATCGAGCTTTTGATTGCTTTAAGATTTTAATCAAGATAACGGTATCTCAGGGGTTTACACAGGGGTTAGGGGGCAACACTGGCAACTTGTTGATCGCCCCCGTGGGAGTACTCTGATAATCCTTATAATCAGAACGTAGTAAGTATCATCTTTTCGCAGGGACTTACTACCTTTAAGATTGCGCGGCGGAACCCCATTGAGCACACTCGACACCCCAAACAACCCGCATGCAATTAGTGCTAGGTACTTAAACAAAATGTAGATTTGCCGAGATAGGGTTGGTAACATTATTGCAATATGAATGGTACTTACATAACGAGCAACAATACCATTTTTCGGCAAGATACCCGCGCAGTACCATTGTCATGAACTCATGAATGCTGATGTCAAATAAATTTTACTGTATTTGGACCTCAAACGTGTTTAACAAATGCCTATACCTACCACAGTAATGCTTACTAATAAATTAAATAAATTCTTTGTATCGAGTAAGTACGTACTAAAGAGAACTGACGTCGCACGTGAGCAGACCATGGAGATTAGTTCTCTGATTACGTGACATCGACCCTTAGCCTACGTTCCTCGCACATTAAATGCATTTAATTGCCGTTAAACTATAATAGCGTGTCCTAACAAAACCACACGCACGATTTCAATAACAAGTTTTCAAAAATACCTTTTACGACTGCGCTCGATAATTGAAAGGCAACCAGCAAAGTTCATTCAATTACATTTACGATGTCAGAACGATTGGTAATGGGACGCGCCGCTTCTCAACCCATTAACATGTGGGAAGAGACAAGTTGGAAGTTTAAAACTTATGTCTATGCGACATCACGTATCTCGAGGTGTATAGAACACGCAAGAATCCTGATTTTTATGGGACTGAAGGGCCCTGGACAACAGACTCGAATGCTGTTACTTTAAGTTGATTTTACTGCTGATTGATTTCTTTGGTTCGGTTCCATCGATCGTTTCAATTTATTGTTCGTCTCGACTTGATTTAATCTGAATGCCGTTCGTGGAAGGAGTGACTGTGGTTCAATGCATTGATAACAAAGATATGGCGCGTTCCAATGCTTAGCAAAAACAAATCTGAGTGTTCTTCACCAATATCTAGGAATTTGCTTTGCGAGTTTCTTAGAAGGTCCCCAAACCATAAACATTGCATACCTACGTGTAAATGAGAGATGCAAAACGCCTTGTTTTCTTCTTTAATTCTCAAAGTAGACTTTCAAAGCAAGTGTCGCTGCGAAAAAGCGGCAGATGAATGTACATACGCAGACGCAGATGTATGGAATGCCTTTCATTCACAGCGATACGATACGTCGCGTCAGTGTCATAAATTTTCTACCGCTCTGTCGCAGCACCACTAACGCTGACTTCGAAATCCCACCTTTAAGTTAGGAAGAGATAAGACTAATCTGTACTATTTTAACCCAGGATGTGCCTTACTCATGGGCTTTAATAAATCTTTGGGCATGACAACTTTTACTGGCATGCAATGATAAGATAAAAAAGAGCATTTAGCTAATACGTCCTCATGCACTGAATAGGATGACGAAACCACAACAAACACATCAATTACACACAATAGGAAGAAACTAAATTAGACAGAGCAATTATGGGGCGTGAGTTGAACTACCCACTTATAATGATGGCTGTGGCGTCATTGTGAGATAATGAGAGGTTGGAGTATCAAGTTAATCAACCGCCTCGATGCATGTACTGTATCTACATCATAGGTCAGTAAAAAATCTAATTAGAACACTGCAATGAAATTACTACGTAGTAGTTCAATGAATTAGAATGATGCGATGGCAAATTAGATAAATGACTAGAAGTTTCCCATTATAAAAATAAAGGCAAATGTTCCTCAAGATTGTGATTTCTGGTTTAGATGTAATCTAGTTTATTTATTTAATTTCGTGTTTACTAAAAAGATCGTAGGTGCCTTCAAATAGTTGAACGTGACGTAAGAACCGTAAGAACTAGGAAACTAAGATGACTCATAGAAATGGTTTCATTGCCAATAGAAAGATCGCCATACTGCAATGCGACTTTTATTATAAAGGGTAATGCAGCTAAATCTGAATGATCCAGAAACATTTTCAATTCCTTAAATATATGCAGGATTTTTTTAAGCACTTGCGCACATGCATTTTTTTATTGATTCAATTGCATAAATTATATTATCAGTTTGTTTTGGCAAGTTTTGAATGTCTTAACAGCTGCATTTTGAAACCGCAACCAGCTGCACGTGAATAAGGTAATTTTAGGCAGGTGCTCCGAAAACCGCTAATTACGCGATATACTTATCTGCTTGCGATAGCAAAACCGTGGAGCTTCCGTGAGATATAATATTTGATATTCCTCATCGTAGTGATGATATTATAAAATAAAGTCCTCCGCGACGTCTGTCTGTCCTTCTTGCCGCGTAAAACTCAAAGGATTTTCATGCGATCACCATTAGATAGTGATCCATAAAAAAAGTTTACATGTATAATTTGTCAAGGTTTTGGTGTAAATTAGTTAAAATATAACGATAATTGTTGGATTGTTGTGTGTGTTACCAGTGATGACTTACGGCACTGAAACGTGGTCCCTCACTATGGGCCTTATGAACAAGCTCAAAGTAGCCCAACAAGCTATGGAGAGGGCTATGCTGGGAGTCTCTCTGCGAGATCGAATCAGAAATGAGGAGATCCGTAGAAGAACCAAGGTTACCGACATAGCCCAGCGGATTAGCAAGTTGAAATGGCAGTGGCCAGGCACATAGCACAGAGGATGGATGACCGATGGGGTCGAAAGGTCCTCGAGTGGAGACCACGTACCGGCAAGCGCAGTGTGGGACGTCCACCCTCAAGGTGGACCAATGACCTCATTAAGATCGGAGGATCGCGCTGGATGCAAGCCGCTTCCAACCGGTCTTATTGGAGGTCTAAAGGAAAGGCCTATGTTCAGCAGTGGACTTGTAATGGCTGAGATGATGATGATGATGATGAATTATTGGATGAGTCAGGAAAAGTCCAGCTGCCTAGGATATATAGTGTGCTTTTTAAATAATAATAACATATGACTAGCTTCTGCCCGCGCCTTTGTCTGCATAGAATTATACATATAAACCTTCCTCTTGAATCACAAACACTCCTCATTAATCCATTGATTATTACAGCTTTTTTAAAGGATCAAATAAGATCAAATGGTTAATGAACAGGTTGCAGTAATAAAATGTCGATGTTATGACGTAAGGATCTGCCAAGAATGGATTTTGATCAATTCTACCCCCAAGGGGATAAAATAGGGGATGAAAGTTTGTATGAAACTTTGTCAATTTTAAACCGATCGGGCTGAGACTTTGCATGAGACTAGCGGAATAGCGATAAGTGAATTCTGCGCAGACGGAGTCGCGGGCAACAGCTAGTAAATTATAAGTTTCTACTCTACTCCTACTTTACTACTAAGTAAATAAATGGTTTTAATTATGTATTCTGCAATTGGCTCTGATCGGTGGAGAATGTTCCGAAAATCATACAGTGAAATATTAAAATAAACTAGTACTGACGCCTGTTTAATTAAGAATATTAGTTTTAATCAAAGTTTTTTTTTGTGTCAGCTTCTTATCAGCTTCATAATGCTTCTTCCATTTGCTTTCCAATAAGACATGATGAAGACTTGGCAAGGCCGGTGAAATCCGCCTCCACAAGTGATAACAATTTTCACTTACCAGCTATAGTGAATCTGTCCATGTAGTTGATGAGATTTATAAAGCATAGTATTCCCACAGTCATGTACTCGATGAAGGTCACGTCGCTCAGATTGTCCCGCCGCCTCGCTTGCTTCTCCTGCAGGAGCGCCGTCGCCGAATCATTGTCGCTGCTGTTTACCAGCTGCTGGTTCGAAGTGTTAGGCGTTATACCACTCTGGTCCATTGTGCTCACTATACACACAGTTCCGCGATAGTATTAAGGAGACACTTTCCGATTAGGTAATAGAACAAACGAAATTTTCAGAAAACCTGAAATCACCAACCGCCACGACACGACATCCAATACGTATAAACGTCGACTTGAATAATTAGTAACGGTTATGGAAACCTTCGTTTAAATCAGCTTGAGTTTCGGTATTAGAAAGATTTCGAAGCAAATCATAGTCGGGTTTAAATTGAGTTCGGCACAACTGCACCCGCTGACGTTCGCGACAAGACAAGAATAAGATAAGAATATTTTTTGACACGCTGGCTGTCATGCTGTCAACCCGTGACAGATGTAACATAAACGTCAAATTACTTTTTTTGCCTTCTCTCAAATATTTAGGCAAAGGGGCTTAAGTTTATACAGCCATGTCTTGCTTTAATATATTTTTTAATAATAATCTTTCATATACATATAAAAATGAATCCCTAATTCCCGATTCTTTCTTCTCGTTCTTATAAAACATAATTTTTAAAATTCTAGGAAAAAAACTGGAATGGGGCGAAGCCGCGGGCAAATATGTTCTATAACTTTAAAACTACATTTTCTTCTGTCCATGGAAATCGAATGTTCCGGAAATTCCAGTAGCGTCACACTAAATTTGACGACTTGTTCAACGAAAATCGTAATAAAACAGTTATTTTTTATCTAGGCAACACACCTGACAACTATGCCTTACATTTTCCAGATAGTTTTTTTTTTTTATTATATGGCTACTGCGGATTCCAGATAGTCACATGAGATTCCGCAAAGTTTTTATGTAATTTTCTCAATGAATTTGCTTCAACTTATAATCAATCGAATTTACAGTCAAATTTCAAAATTGGAGTAAAAAATACACTTTTCCCTTTCGTCACGTGTACACTTTTTTTAAAAAAAAACGCTCGTTTAGACTACGGTAGCAACTTGGGGGTTAATCAAATAACAAAACAGATAATAGGTACATGCTACATTTGACTTGAATTATTTATTTGCTGGGCAATATCAAGTAATATTTTGTATTTGAACTATATGTTAGTATTTCTGTTCATTACACAAATAGAAAGTTGTACGAACGTATCCTTTGATTAACATTTCGTTAAGAAATGTAATTCTTTCTTGTTTATGTAATACGTTTTTGTGAAATTGGTTTGAGCTGATGGCCTAGTTGCCAATGCTTGTAATAAATTTAAAAAAAAAAAGACATTTGTTCATGTTCGTTTCGCGGTTATTTGAACTGTCCGTCCTGTCATGTCAAACAAAAATTCTACGTCAAGTTATTGAGGTTGAGACGCGAGGCGACCGACGGCCGACGGAAACAATTATAAAATTGTGCAAAGAAGGTGTTCTAAATAGCTGATATAATTTAATTCTACATATCGCTTTTAAAAACCTAAAATATTATTGCACCCTCCCAATAAAAGTACCCGGGTGAAATCGCCGGTTAATAGTAGCTCGTAGTTCTCACATCACTTATCGACTTTTAACATTATTATACTTGTTTTCTAAATATTACATAGCAGGATAAGTAATTAGCTTTAGTAATCAAGATGTGGAATGGTAAGTCAATTCAAAACAATACACCAATATCTGCAGTGTAGGGTTATAATATCATGTAATATGAATCTCGATGTTATTATTATTTCAGATCAGTCAACGGCTGGTGGGGGATTTTTTAACACTTCAACCCAGTTCGGTAATGCAAACACACCAAATCAACCTCAAAAAGCGGTTAGTATTCAGTAGTAAAACATTTTCAACAAAAAAAATTGTGACATACATGTTTAGACTTGTTTGTTTACGTGTCAACTTGGTTAGCTAAATTCTAAATTGACCTTGAATTAACATAACAGTAGAGTTACTTTCTTTGGTTTTTATTAAAATAGGAGTCGATCTTTTGTATTTGTTATTATCCTATTGTTGTTAAATGCATAATGGGATTTGCGACTTGTAACTCATAATTTACTTGAATTTTTATTATTTAACGTTTTGAAGATTACTTTCTTACTTTTAAATATAATTATTTTAGTTTGTATATTTATTTATTCTTAACACTTGCCTAATCCAATCTTCAAAATTTGATACACACTTACTGCACATGTTTGAAAGTTAGTTATTGAAGAAAACAGTGCTAGATACTATTTGCTGGAATTTTGGATGAGGTCACTAAAATTTGATTGTTGTATGCTGTAGTCACTTGTCACAGTTGTCACTAAGAAAGCACTAATTATTCCCTCATGACTGCCTTTTGGGGGTGCGAGCCGGGTTATTTCCGCGTGTGGTCAAGAGCTGCCTTTCGTTTTTGAATCCGTCTAGGGGAAGGTCAGTGCTTGGTCCGGTGCACCCTGGGCATCAGTTAATGATTCCCTAGGAAGTTCTGAGGGATATCATTATCCGTTGCTAAGAGCCAGACAATAAGGGGGGGTCTTTTGACCATGTTCTACCACAATGTTGCTGACATTTTTGTCAGAAGATTTTTGAATGCTGTATTTATTACTTTGACATAGGAGAGACATCATTCATATTTACCTCATTAAATCAGTTGTATTATAGAACACCACCACATGCTACAACTATTGATCCTTACTCATCTGTTGAAATGCATGCTGTGGCATGTCAAATAAAAAACCTTAAGATTGTCCTAAAAATTAATAATGAATAAATTCCCAATTCAAAACCCAATTGACTGCTGTTGACAAAATAAAGAAATATATAGTGTAAATTCCAAATTCAAATACCTTGTACAAAGAATACAGTATATTTACTAGTTTGAATTTAGAATTTTAAGTTGCTGGGATTTTGATTTTAGCAATTATTGGTTGGCCATGCTACTTTGCTTCTAAAGCCTGATAGAAATAGGTAATTTCTTTACACGCTGAAAATGTTAGGGGAAAGTTGTTAGAGTTGAATTCAGAACTTACTCTGTCTTTGTCTTTGAATTAGTTAAAAATTGTGTTAAATTATTTCCAATCATCTTCCAGGGTCGCAGAGCCTCCCGCACTGCACCTATAGTCATTCGCCAAGCCTTACATTGTGGTGATGATGGTGTCAAAATATGGGGAACTGAAGTACAAATAGTGTCCCTAGTGGCAAGAGTCAGGAACATCAGATTACAGAGCACCAAAATCACATACACTATTCAAGACATCACTGGCAGAATGAGAGCTGTGCTGTGGCTGGATCAGGAAGCTATGGATGAAGATGTAAGTAGTAATGTTCAGAGGGGCGGTATTCTAAACTTGTATGATGCCTTGTGTTAGTTTCACAGGCAGCACTAAGTATGTTCTGAGGAATAGCGGCATGCATAGGCAGTGTTCTATGTTATAAAACAAATGGAATATGTACATGAAATTTTTACTTACAGGATAAATCCTCACCAAAGGTCAATGTCAATGATTACATCCAAATTTATGGCAATGTAAAGACTAACAAGGGGAAGAAAGTTGTGATGATTTTCAAAATAATGCCAGTTACGGATGTCAATGCTATCACATTCCATTATTTACAATGCATTAATAATAAAGTCAAAATGGAAGCTGACTCCAAGAAGGTAAGCTTAAAAGATTTCTTTATACTTTTACTACTAATGATTTTTTTTTAGCATAATTACTAATGATTTCTATTATTATAGGAAAAAGTTTCCCCAAGCAACCCTACGTTCACTGGTGGGCTACCAGCAAATTCCATGGTTGGCATGACAGACAGTGGATCTGTGAATGGTCTGAATCCTCGTCAGATGATGGTGTTCAATCTCATCAGAGCTTCCACTCTGGAGCAGGGTATCAGTAAACAGGACATGTATTCAACTCTTAAGGATCGCATGCAACAACCTGAATTTGAGTAAGTAATTATTTACTTTACCAGGTAGCAAGGTCTTTACAAACCTTGGGGGTTTTGAACGCCAGCATAGCAGGCCACAAGCATGGATGGGTTCTATATTTTTTCCAACAATGATGTGATGTGATTGTAATCCACCCTGATAGTAGATAGTCTCAGACTCAACAGACTTTTTAGTCTGAGATTATACAATAACTTCAATATTAGTGCTTCTGTGCATCTCTGTTCCATAATTATAATCCTACTTGTATTATCTAACTTTGTACTTAACTCAATGTTATACTGAATTTCAGAAACATTCTGGAATGGATGTGTGGCGAGGGTCACATCTACTCGACAATCGATGAGGAGCATTTCCGTGCCACTGATGCGTGTTAAATTGTGACAGCGGTATTAAATGTGTTAATGGAACCAGCTGTTGGAACATCAACTTATTTTTATAATAAAGAAGCAAGTTTATGACTGATTTTGATTGGCCTCCTAGTCAAGCATGGAAGAAGTATGTAAAGTTCAACCATGCCAGCCAGAATTATTTTAGTGTTGGAAGTGGCAACACACATGGCCTGGCAAACTACAAGATAGGGAGTTAAATCTCTGCACTATCATAAATATTGTGTCTCACTTTTTACAAAATAAAATAATTCAAGCCTATAACCTGGTTTATCTGAAAGGATAGTAAATAAAATCCAAAATGTAAATAAATAAATATTTATATGGTGCCTATTTGATCTGTTGCATCAATATTAATATCAATATAGTACATGCAATTTTGTTTTATAATTTTCCAACTGTGAAATTCTGCATTTATTTATTAGATAAAAATAGACAATGTAGGATTGTTATATTATAAATATTCCGATTATTTAGTTAATATCAATAATTTGCATGTTATCAGTCATGTTTGTCCAGAGAGAGTAAATGAACTGATAATGGTATTTTTTTACTAAGGTGATTTCAGTTATCTATAGGGACATGCTTATATTACAATAACACTCATACTTGACATGTTTGGCATAAAAATAATGTTAGCCAGACTACCTGTTTCAATTTAATTGGACAAAGCATTATTTCAATTCTGTTGGGACTAGAGCAGATAAATTAACTTTACCAAACGACTTATTCAATGGTACCATGTCATACCTCCATTAAGTTTGGTGAATTTTTGGACCAAAGGAACATCACTTTAATATTTTCAAGTGTACAGAAAACCAAATTAAGCCGGGAAAAGCTACATGGTCTATCCAACTATTATCATGACATAAAGATTTCATATTGAAACTTTTCACTTAAATGGAATGACAACATTAGCAGATCACTTCATAGTTCATCTCGGAGAGCTTTGTTTCTTACATCTGACTTTGTGCCAGGGTATGTTTTGCTTTCTAACTGAACTTCCTTCAGTTCTTCTTGTTCTAGGAGATATTTCTTTGCTGTCCATGCTTGGGAGCCATCTTTGAACATGAAAATCGCTCTGTCATCATCAATGAGGTACCTGAAAATAGATATACAAATCTATTTAACTCTTACCAATACTGTGTCAAGCAGTGTGATTATACAAGAAAATATAGGCTGGTGATGATCTACTGAAATGTTTAAGCTGATTTCAGTGTGCTTTTGTTGTGCTAAGGAATTTAGTGACTAAAGCATCAGTTTGTACAATGACTGACTAGGGAATTAAGAAGGATGAACTACCTACTTATCTTAGTCTAGGGGTCCCTACACATACACTTCAACCCGTTTGTGGATCTTTTGTCTAAATACAACTACCTACTTGGATTGCAAAAGCCTTGGGGCTTACCTTTCAGCCTGAATGTGATTACTCCAAAGGCCAGTTTGCCATATTTTAGTTAGTTCATCAGTACGAGCTCTTGAAGGCTTATTGGCTACAGAGACGAACATCATCAAAGTCTGTCCTTTCTTAGTTGCTTCTAAAACAGATTCTGGATTGGACATATCCATTTTTGATAAATCTATAGCCGGCGGTTTCCGAAGATGTTCTGGTAACTCGTCTTCGGGCAGCGGTTCTTCATCTTCTTCCCACTGATCAAGTAAGCTGGAAAAAATAAAATGTAGTACCGCTCTTGCTCAGAGAAACAGCAATTATGTGGCTATTAATAATTATTTATTTACCGTTCCATGTCAGCCTCACTAAAGTCAGTAATATCTTTCTTTGCCCAATCCGGTTTATCTTTGTGCTTTTTAGAATATGCGCCCAAGATGCATAAAGTTAGGAATATGCACAGTAGTTTATCCATTTTAGTCATTATTTCAATTTCTTACTTAGCAGTTTACTTTACGTTAAAGAGTACAGTAATTATATTTAGGTACTCTCCGTCGAATTCACAATTTTAATATAAAAAGTTACTCTATGCTATGATTGATTTTAATGCGAGTAGGAGCGAGTGAGAGAGAGGTCGAGAACTTAGTTGAATATGACACTATAACACATGTGTGCGACTGCTATACGTACGTGTAGAGCTGAAAGTTAGTAATGTAGTTTGGCTACCAACCACTATACGACCCGGAATGGTCGACCCAAAAATGCGCGGTAATTCGTGTAATGTATTATACGAAGAACACAAATTACGGTACGTATATTATTGGTTCGAGCATTCCAAGTCGTATATATTGGACGTACAATGGTGGCATTGAAATAACACGAATTCTTGAACGAAAATTAATCGAATGACGAAAGAGGATGTCATTTTTTTTTTAAAAGATTATGACCTGGATACTAGTTCTTTAAGCCAGTACTTAATTTGGCTTCACTTCATTTTCGAAGAGGATGTCATTGTCAAACTGTCCGCAGATAATAAAACATTTGAATAGAAAGGCTAATATCCTACACCACCATATTGTGTGTCTTCGTTGGAGAAAACTTGGCCAAATGCCAAGCTGTACAACACTAGCAGTGTCGTTGAGTTCATATTTAAAAAAGTAACAAGTGTTTTACTATTTATCATTATCTGTGGTGACGGTGACAGCCAAGTTGTACGAGAACTTTAATTTGAAACCGTTTATTTAAATGGATTGTGATATTCCCAGTAGTTAGCATTTATTTGTTTTGTTTTCATCATGGAATGTAAAACATTCCATAAAGGGAAATATTATGTTACTTTTAAACGGGGGTTCGAAGACAGCAAACGAGATGTTACTGTGATAATTGCGAAAGTATTCGGTACTGACAGTTTGGTGTGTAAATGTAAACAAAACATAAAATGCAACTTTTACTTTGCTTCTAAGGGGTGTTGTTCATAGATTTTGTGTTTTGCAGAGAATATCACTGTCCGACGATGATGACCCTACGTTTTTATGCGTTCTTAACGTAACACGGTGTGATTACGAAGACTTAAAGAAACAGCAGGGCCTGTTGATAGATTTCGACAACTTCCCGTCGCAGCTGGTAAGACTGCTGCAACAATGTGCTTCCAACAACATGTACGTGATTTGAAACTTTTAAATGTACATTATCATATTATATTTACTAAAGAGACTACAGAAACTAGGGCTGGTAAGAATTTTCCAAATCTAGAAAAACTAGGTAGTCCAGGGCGTAAATATATGTACGTTACCAAGACGTCAAAGATCTCGATACTCCATTATGCCCTAAACAATAAGGCTGATGCCAGATATATTTGACATGATGGCTGTATCAATATTTATGAAACATGATAAAGCATTGATACTTGTATGTACTTTTTACAGTCCTAAGACAATGTGAATGACTTCTTAACTGGGACAAATTTCAATAAGTCAGTAAAGACACTAACCAGTTTTATCATTGAGTTGTGGCATTACATAAATAAAATTTAAAAAATATATTTTACAGGTTCCTGATAGTTCAGCAAACAAATCCTGTCCAGTTTTACTTTGAAGTTGTAGAACACAATGAATTTCGGCGCTTGGTTCATTTGTCACTCAAGACCGGTCCAGCTACGGATGCCGACATTAAACAGCATATGACTGAAACTATCAATAACTTGAAAGTGAGTGTCAATTTTCGTCACTGAAGTTTTAAACTCATGTAATTCGATTATGCGTAGTAGAAAAGACAGGCAAAACAAAACAAGTAGTGGCAGCTAAATTACAAATTGTTAAAACAAAAAATATATGTAAACATTCCAGAATAAATAAACTTTAAAAAATTTCTGTTTTAAATATTTAAGTAATAAAAATTAAATAATAAATATATAAACAAAAATATTTACAAAGTCTACTTATGAAGCAGGAGTAAGGTAAATATTTTTTGTTCATTGAAATGGACCTCCACAAAGTAACGCCAGATTCAAAGTCACTATTCCAGATTCAATAAAATAATAAATAAACATAAACAAAATATGTATACATGTGAATGATTATCTAATACCACACAATACAAAACATTTTCTTCAACTCAACAGAGCACACTGGCAACTGTAAAAAGTGCAGCAAGTGGCAGTGAAGTTATGTGGAAGGAGAAGTGCATAAAACTAGACCAGAAAATGCATGAGCTAACTACCACCTTATCAGAGGTTAAAGAAGACAAGAGGAGAAGTGAGATTGAATTTCAAGAGGCACTGAAACAGGAGAGAGATAGGGCAGCTCAAGTAAGCAATAATATATTTATTTAGTTCTTCAATCACTAATACTGATTTGTGGTATTAAATAAAATAAAGAATATTTTTATTGTATTGTATTGTTTAATTAATTCTAGGACAGGCTGCTATATCAGAGAAATACAGAAATTAATACTAAAGCGCAACTCGCAAACTCTGAAGAAAATCTCAACAGAAAAAATAAAGTTATTGATGAGTTGAATACGGTTTGTCAGCAATTAAAAGACAAGATTACACATTTGGAAAATCAACTAAGGTATATTTTTTTACAACGGTGTATGGACAATCTCCATCAGGAGAATGTAAGAGTGCCACTAGCATATAATTAAAGAAATGAACACACAATTGAAATGTACCCTTGTAAAGGAACTCTTGTCTATACATATTAGGTAGATATTTCATTTTAGTGCAATTTCATTTTAGTGATAAATCGCAAAGGATGAATCTGCTGGAGAGTGAAGTTCAAAAGTCTCATATTGAGGTTGCAACGCTAAAGGCTAAGAATACATCATTGGAGAGAGATATTATGGACAAAGAAAAGCAAATAAATTCTTTGAATATGAGATGTGGTTATTTAGAAAAGGTAAAATGTTGTACATACTTTAATGAGGCCAATTAAGTAGTGCATGGTCTTGGAATGGAGTTATGTGTATACTGTATGTCATATTTGTTGCAGTTTTACAATGTTAACACTGGTAGAAATGTATGAATCATTTTTAACTTTTTTATCAATCTTACTTTATTCTTAGGTTGGAAAAGACAACACAGAGTTACTAGACGAGCTGAAAAAATCCTTACAGACAGTCAAGAGAGAAAAGGCAAGTATCAAATGACACAAAAATAGCAGTCTTCAGTATAGAACTAAAATAATATACTTATACATATTTGTAGTTATGGTATGCCAGACATGTTTCATGCTAGTGCCAATTCTTGGTAATTTTTCGAGGCGTTTTGAGGCGTTCCGAAGGTATCCAAGTGACAACTATGCTCTAGTCTAGAGCTTGGCATAGTCATATCATTTGATACATTAAAAATTGTGGGTTACCAAACATAAAACAAAAACAAATGCATTTTGATTTCAGACCAATTTGGAAGAAAGACTTGCCCACAGTGAATCTTTAGCTAATAGAAACAATGAAGCTGCTAATTCTACTTCAGAACAGTTACTGAAGGCTAATCAAATAATTTCAAAGCAAAATGCTGATATAATTGAAATGAAAGAAAAGGTAAATCTTTATATAGGTTTACATATACAGATGAAGTGAATAATGATGGGTAAACTAACCACACTACAATTTTACTATGTGTCAATCAATTACGAGTTTACTAATTTTCCAGTTTAACCCACCGCCATTGCAAATCATTACCTCACTACATCTGTATTGTATTGTGCTACTTGTGCTACACTTCTCATAAACATGCCTTTTTTTAAATGATTACAGATTCTTTGCCGAACAGCTATAGCCCTGGAACAAGAGAAAGTCATAGAGAGAAATAATAAAGAAATAGAAGAACTTAAATCTGAAATTAATGTTACTAAACAAAATATCGCGAGTCTAAAATCGGATTTTGAAAAGTTGACAGAAAAGTTTGAAAGTAATGAAACGGCCCTAAAAGACAAAGAAGAAATGATTAAAAATAACAACCTAGGTAAAGTCAAGTTATAGACATTAATCTGCTTACAATTTATTTAAGGATCCAAACTCCTTGAAGTTTTCCTTGAAGTGCTTGCCGTCAAGGCCGCTATGGACTAGACTAGAGGCCTCGTCAAATACGCGGGTTCTCACGATAGCATTCACCATCTCTTTCTAACTTTATCCTTTACAGTTTGACAAAAAGGAATGGTAAAAGACTTTAAATCGTGTTGGAAGCATTTTACACATTCTAGCCGTAGAAAATCCATATAATGACAATTTATAGACAAACTAACTGACCCGGCTAACTTTGTTCCGCCTTAAATTTGAAAAATTCCAGTGGTTTGGGCTGTGCTATCCCGCGGGAACTATGCAATTTTCCGGGATAAAAACTATCCTATGTCCTTTCCCGGGACTCAAACTATCTGTATACCAAATTTCAACTAAATCGGCCCAGCGGTTTAAGCGTGAAAAGTAACAGACAGACAGACAGAGTTACTTTCGCATTTATAATATTATAGTAAGGATGACGCTTAATGTTTGATGGAGATGGCTTATTATACTAATCTAGATTTGAACTCGAATGTGTTTTCCCATAGTAATACAATGGCTTCATAAAAAAATGGAGGACACATGTGGACCAGTGAATGCCCTAAAAAGTAAATGGAGCCCTAGTTGTGCCGCCAAATGTAGTTCCACACCTCACCACAACGCGGACGACAATGGTAACCTTACAGAAGGAATGTCTGAAGAATCAATAAACTTCTATGCAACTTCCAAAATGTAAGGACAAAAAGTGACGATTTGTACACGCAAATCGGCCTTTGTAGCTTTTTTGAGCTTTAAATTATGTGATTAGCTGGATAGAGAGTGGTAAATAGTTATTGATACAAGGAATTCATTTGCATTCAAAGAAAACAGTCGGAATTTGCCACAGATAGCATCGAATCATTCCTGAACTGGCTGTTGTCCATTGTCTATGAAGAATTTATTTATTACTATCCTGTGCAAAGAATTCTACTGTTTTGGTTTGCGGTATGCGGGGATTTTGCCCATAAACCTCCTCTTGATTCACCTTTGTATGTTTTGTCCTAAATTGCGTAGTTTTTCAGTTTTTAACAGACTAACAGAAAATTCTGAAAATCGTTGCTTTTATTTTCAGATCTACCTTTGAAGGAACGCCTATGACAAAAAACCAAGAATATAATGGTAAAGTTGGACTTGATCCCAAATATCTAAAGCCTGCTAGTGACAAAGAAAACAAAAGTGCTAAAGGTTTGCAAATTTTGCAAATTAAATGGTATAATCAAAGGTTTTAATATATATTTTTTTATATTTATGAAAAATTATTGTTTTTAGATACGGCTACACGAAACTCCACGAAAGGCAAAGAAAATGATGCCTTTAAACTACCTCAAGTAGATTACAGGGAGAAAAAGACTTCGCGAAAAAATACCTATAGAACAACTCCGGTGTCAGCGTATTTTCCGTGACAGTAATATTTTTAACAGTTACAACATGAAATATAAATTATGACATTTATTTGTTGAACATAGTGAGATGCGATGATTCACAAAATTTTAACTGTATCTTAGGCCAATAAGGTTGCATTTCAAAATGCTAAGAAGTGCAAAGGAAAGTTAGCTTTATCTATTTTAGTATTAATTACGTTGTCCATTGGTGAATAATGTTCGTGTGGTAGGCCTAACCAGCCGGTCTCTGCGTTAGTGTCTGCTGGCTGTCCAAGGACATATACTTCTGGCGTTCACTCCGAAATTCGATTTTTGAAGTTCGTTGCGTGCCGTTCCGCTCACACTATTAGTCATTATTTTGAGAGTGAGACGGATGGTATGATACACACATACACATAAATCACGTCTTTATCCCTTACGGTGTAGACAGAGCCTTTACTAAAGACCTAAAGGCCACATTTAGCACGATTGTGGGCGTATAGGTGGAAATGGGAATCAAAATAGTGATGGGTTGCTAGCCGCATCGCCTATATAATGATTCATATGCCCATTCCCTCGATGATACGAACTTCGAAAATCGAATTTCTGAGTTGCCCTCGGTTTTTTTAGCATAAGAAAAAGGGAAACAATCTTGACATGTATTTTTATTAAAACACACTTTTTAAAAATTGGTAACTGGAAAATATAAGATTGTAACAAAACAAGTCACGATGTTCCAGGGATTTTAAATTGTAACTGCTGTTATTAACTTTTTTGAACTGTATAGCAAAAGACCTGAAAAGTTGACAAGTAACCTCATCATCATTTTTGTTATATCTTTCTTGTGTTGTATGTATTACACGTTACAGGATGCCTCCTTCATCTCTTTTTTCGTATTACTTTCAAAACTTCATTCTGTGGCTCTTTTGTTTGAGAGCAAAATTCCTGTCACGTACCTACGCACAAACCGGTGGACAACGCGAAATTACAAGAGATCCGCAAAAAGAGGATAGTAAAAATATTTTTATTAGTAAATTGATATTTCTAGTATTGTAAATAATATAGTATGATCTCTAATGAATTCCTGAAAAACAATAAACAAGTGTACCTTATGTCTTATTACTAATGAAGTATTGCCCTGGTGAAAGCACCCGTTTCAAAATTGAATGATCGTGATGAAAATATAAGTGCCCGTTGCAGGTTTAATTACACTTCTGTACAGGGGTAGTAAATATGACATTTCGTTGAACTTAAACGATATTTTAATAAGGTTCTTATTTATAAAACAATTTAGTCTGACAACTGCATTGTGTACACAACTTTAAGCACATGTTATTAAAGTTGAAAACCCGGATAGAATTCAACGAAATGTCATGGGGAAATGTATTCACTACAGGTGTAGTGTAGGGGTACAGGTGTACCCCGTACTTGGTTAGTGGTTACTATAAGCGCGACCTGAAAGAACTTGGAACTCCTTTATATGATTATGCTGTTTATATAATTATTTCAGTTGCAATTCAGCGCTGGATTCGATCGCTAAACCAAAATTTCCACCTACGACGTACGGTGGCCTAAAAGCAAGGGGGGTAGTTCTCATTTGTGACAATAATTCAGTTAATGTGCAACGAGGCTTATCCAGATCCAAACTGAGCAAAATCCTAATTACTAACCATAGTTGCCAACATTACGAAATAAAGAAATATGGTTTCGTGTGATGACAGATTTATATATAAAATGTATGAATGAAACATAGTATAGAATATTTAGAACCTAAGTTTAACACAGTCCTGTTTTTTTTAGCTAGTGATATTGCTAGTGATGATGGCAGCTCCACTCGCTTGACAAAAAATAAACAATCATGATGTGGTTGGAACCCAACCATTGTCAAATAGGAAAAAAAGGAACGAAACGAATGAACTGACAGATTGGTTGGTATGTGCTGGGAGGGGAAGGTCAATCACAAGTTTTTTTGAGTGATTCATTATCGAGGATTCAATTATTTTGTTTCCTGTTACATCTAATTTTATTACAATAAACTACAGTGCCATTAATAAGAGTACAACTGATAAACTGAAATATATTAGCAATGTTGTTTGACATGGGACACGAGTGAGGTGTGTTTTAGAACTGATGGTGTAATTTTGTGTTTGTGTATGGGAAGTGCCTTTTAGTACGATGCCCTTCGACTTTTTGTGTTGCGTGAGGCCGGGGGTTGAAGACGTTTGTGAGTTGGACTATTCTCACCAGTCGCTGACGGATGTGCCCACCGATGTATTTGTGTACGAGCGGACACTGGAGACGTTGTTATGCCACAGCAACCGGATCAGCGAGTTGCCGCGCCAACTGTTTATGTGCCATGGCCTCAAGCACCTAGACCTGAGCGACAACGAGCTCCAAGCCATCCCCACGGCCATCTCTTCCCTGGTAAATCTTCACCACTTCAACATCAGTAGGAATACACTTGCATCTTTACCAGACACAATGAAAGCACTTAAATATTTAACATTCTTAGACCTAAGTGTGAACCCTTTGGAAAAACTCCCTGATGCCATCACAAACTTAATTGCGTTACAAGAATTGTACTTAAATGATACCTATTTGGAGTATTTGCCTGGAAACTTTGGACGTCTTTCTAATTTGCGTATTCTTGAACTGAGAGATAATTATTTGATGATTTTGCCAAAGTCTCTTTCACGTTCTACAGAACTTCTCAGACTTGACTTAGGTCAGAATGAATTGCAACAGTTTCCTGAAGTGATTGGACGATTTCTCAAATTAAGGGAGTTATGGATTGACAACAATAGCTTAACTAGTATAACTGGGGTGATTAAACCATTGGAGAACTTAATACACTTGGAAGCAAGCAATAATATGATTGAGGAACTGCCCAGTGAAATTGGATACTGTACAAAATTAGTAGACATTAGCTTATCAGCAAATGCTCTCACACAGCTCCCAGACAGCATCGGCCAACTAAGCAATTTAACAACACTTAAGTTGGACAATAACAGGTTGTACTCAATACCAGAGAGTATAGGACAACTAACAAATCTAGAGGAGCTTATGCTTATGTGTAATTATATAGATAAAATGCCCTCTTCTATTGGTCTGCTGAGAAAATTGCAATATCTGAACATAGATGATAACATGCTGAGGTCAATACCTCCAGAAATTGGAAGCTGTGCAAAATTAACAGTGCTTTCACTTCGGGCAAATAAATTGACTAAGATACCACCAGAAATTGGCCATCTTTCCTCGTTAAAAGTTCTGAACTTGGTCAGAAATTCACTTGGCTGTCTTCCCCAGTCCTTACTTAATTGTGATAACCTTGTGGCTCTTTGGCTGTCTGAAAATCAAAGCAAACCTCTAGTGCCTATGCATTCTGAAGTAGACCCACATACCTATGAACAAGTCCTCACTTGTTTCCTCTTCCCCCAAGTGCCTTTAACCCCCATTGAAACAAAATTGGAAAATGACAAATCTGAAAATGCAGAACCTCAGACATCTGCACGCCATATTAGTTTTGTTGATATGAAAGTAACACCTAAAATACCTGAAAAGCCAGGACAACTCAGAAGAGCACCCACTCCATATCCAAAAGAGTTGAGGGCTTTAGCTAAGCATGCAAGGAATATACATAAAGATGGAACACAGGATGTATCACCACCAATGCAAAATGCGGTTTTAATCAAAGCTGCAAAAATAACACCTACCCTTCAGCAGAGATTTGCATCAGATAATAAGAAAGATACAGAAGATGAGAAAGATAATACAAACGGTGTTAGTGATCCTATGAAAGTATCTGTGTATGATAATGTAACACCAGAAAATGCTTATGATAGGCCTTTGGATCTCACTTATGAGCAAGACAAAACCTATAAAAGTGTTGATCATGCATTGTACCCTGAAAATAATGAAGATGTTCATAGTGACTATAAGCCTGGAAACCATTACACTGTTTCACAGAAACCACATTATGGTACTTCACACAATGAAGTTTATTCATCCAGGCAAGAGCTTGATAGAAATGCAGTTCCTATTCCTCAGAATGTATATGGAAGTCATGTAGACCCTAAAAATTATGTAAACAGTAATGAAAATAACTACCAAAGTAATCTAAATGGTGCACATAGTCGGTTACAGAGATTAAGTTTGGCATCCCAAGACAGGCGATCAAACAATGAGACCATATTGTCAACACATTTTGATGAGAGTACATATAATCATAGACCTGCAATAGACAATATTCAAAATTTTGAACCAATCTACCATAGAAGAGAACATCCTGTTACAAAAGGTGCCCACCATGAAAGGATTTATGAAACTGAGAGTTATGGCTACCCAACTGACAAAAACTACACCCAAAGCAACTATGATTGTTACACTTACCACCCACATGGCAACATGCCAAATCCTCGAGTACACACAATAAGTCAGGTGGTCAGCTCAACAACTATGCCAAATTTAAGCAATTACAACAGTGCATACCCTGGACCTACTGTTGAGACTCACCACTATTCCACTTCTTCTCCAAATGCAAATATTTATGGGATAACAGCTGCAAGTCCCACCTATGTGCCATCCCAGTCACCGGAGTTATATTCGCCTACAGGTCACACTAACACTACCAATCCATACAGGATGACAAATACACCACTCATTTCTGATGATGGTAGTTATAATCATGTACATGCTCCATCAACACAAAATATGTATGATTTGTATGAGGCACTACCAGCTCCATCAAATCCACCAAGCGTGATAAGCCATCGCCACAGTCCCAGCAGCATGTCAGAACCAATATATGCCAGAGGCCAACCTCCACCATACCATATAGCTGCTCCTTACACAAAACATGCTCAGTACTTCAATGGCACTGGTGGATAGTGACAAACAAACGGAAAACAGAAGATTTTCCAAACATCATGCCCATATCATCAGCAATGAAAGTGGCAATAATGCTGTTAATGGATTGTGTCTGTTTTCTGGATGTGCAATTCAAATGTGATAACTATTGTATATGTTGAAGTTGAAAGTTAATGTTAAGGTGCTACAAGGTGGATTTTACTGACAGACTTATCCAAATGGATATTTTTGTGACGGTTTGTGTTGTGCAATCAGAAGTAAAAATATTGAGTGTTTATTTATTAAGTTTTATGCATTTAAAATAACTTAAATCAGGTTTAAATCCTATGGCAGCTGGAGTAGCTATTGTCAACGGATGCCAAAGTAGTGACTCTAGCTACATTAGAATAATTACTAAACTAACTTGTGTATGTATATGGCAAATTGTAAAAATGAGCACTCTAGGAGACAGTTGTGTAGGTACTGGTTAAGTACATTTTGTAACAACTATGTTGTTTCATTATAATGTTATGAAAATGGTGAATATAATTGTTAATGTAGTATTTTAATTACAAAACATAGCCTGCCCAGAAAGTTCTAAATGAGCAGGATTTAATGCGATTTAGATCTTAGAATATGACTATAGATTATTGAAGCTGTCAGTCTTCTGAATCCTCAGTATAGAAGTGGCTGAAAATCCGTCCGCTGCCCGAATTGGGTGAGCGAACTTACTTAAAACTTTTCTTATATATGCCAATGTTTTCTGAGCAGGCATTGCATATTTACATTTTATCTATGACATGTTGAAATGAAGGCTTGCAATACTACATTTTTCAAATATTTTTGTAAAATTTGTCTAATGTGATATGATGTTTATATAGAGATATTTATGTAAATTCAAATTTGTACTTACTTTATTATTATATGTATTTCAATGAACACTATCTTTATATTCAATTAATATGTTTATTGTATACCTATGTACGTGTAATTAAATTATATATATATATATATCTTGGTTGGTAAGTTATGCTACCTACCAGCTTAGCAATGTCGTCAGATATTATTCTTTTTTATAAAGATTAAACATTTTACAGGGCCTATATTGATGTATGAAGATTGGTCACATTTTTAATTTAAATTTTCAATGAATGTTAACTATTACTAATGTAAGAATGATAATGCGTCGTGTAAACGATTGAAAACTAGGTGGGAAAAACCCCAAGGTAGGCTAACAAATTGACAAAAATCAAATTGATAAATCCTTAAAGGTCACAATGAAAATATTAATTGATTGTCCATATTGTCAATTTGGAACAGGCCAAGTAGGTATAGGAAAGATATGTTTTATTTAAATTAAATAATTGAAGCAATGTTACTTATCTCTAAATTTTAAGCAACTATCTATACTTACCAATTTACTCAAAAAGATCACAATTTACAAATTCAGAAATAAAAATGATAAATTAAGTAAGGAATGGTTAGCTTTTATGTACCTATATTCTTCTTAAATCTAAACTTACAGGAAATATGTTAAGTTATTTGCTTCCTTGAATTCCAAATTGTGATGCAGCCTCTACTTAAACAAATACGTAATTATTCTAACAGTCGAATTAATGTATGCAAAAAGTATTAACCAGTTCTTAAAATATTCTAGTCAGTATTGCAATAAGATGAACGGATTTTGGTAAAGCTCTAATCGAAATTTAAAACATTGGGACCATTATAAGAGCGTCGAAATTCTTTTACGTATTTCTTATAATGTAAATAGTTTTTGTACAATCAAAATTTTAATATGTTATTACTAATTAAAGTTACGAAATTTAATCAAATAGATCTGTTAACAGTTTTAGACAATTCAATAAAAAATAAAACTCATTCAAAATCTAACTCATTGTGGATCCATACAAAAGTGATTATCTAGTGTAGGCAATAGTAGTAATTTATAGTTAAAGAGTAGGTTGGTACCTACCAAATACGTAGTTGAATTATAGGTAACTAAATAGGCACAAGTGAAACCTATTAGATCATAATAAGTACGTTTTTTTTGTAATACTTACAAGTAATTACTATTTATATACATGTTCGTAATCTTTAGTTAACAAAACATAATGACCTTAAAAGTAAACTCAGTCGACTCCAGATGTTCAGTTTTACGTTTTTTTTAGGGTTCCGTAGCAAAAATTGCGAAAACAGAGCCCTTATAGTTTCGTCATGTCCGTCTGACGTCTGTCTGTCCGTATGTTTCAGAGATTTTACTCTGAAACATGACTAAAATGAGATTTTGTAAGGTGAATAGGTATGACTTACATATTTTAGTAGTTAAAAACATATAGGTAGGTAAAGAGGGCTCTCCATATATACATATTATTATGCAGTCGCAAAAATTAAGAAGCTATAGGTAAGCTCCAAGTCTTAAACTGTGTTCTACCTGCCCCTAAACTTTTGAACTTTAACATCAAAAAATAAAAAAAGAATCATGATAAGAATGCGTACCTAATTACAAACGAAATTTGCTTAAAACAATGGTCTTATAGTTTCGGATATACATACTTATTACCAAACAATTATCCTATCACAAAAAGGCGTAGCCGGCCACAACTTTCCTATGAAGATGCGTTAGGAAGATTATTTGTGTTAGTTAAGCGATTGTTCTGGTAACTGTTTTAAATTCAATTGTACTACGGAACCCTGTCAAGCACATTGCCGGTTTTTTTGTTTTTGTTTAAAGTACTTAGCTATACTATGGTGTGAACTTAAACTAGGTTTTTAACACAGTATTTGTTTGTAAAATTTTAAAATATGTAGTTATTTTTATAGCCTTTAAATTTGTTTGAGATAGTATGTTGCCTATCACTACATAGTATAAAACAAAGTCGCTTTCCGCTGTCTGTCTGTCCCTAGGTATGTTTAGATCTTTAAAACTACGCAACGGGTTTTGATGCGGTTTTTTGAATAGATAGTAATTCAGGAGGAAGGTTTATATGTATAATTCTACGCAGACGAAGTCGCGGGCAGAAGCAAGTGCTGTATGTACATATAATAATTTTTCGATTCCGCCCAACCGCAGATTACTGACTATGTTACAATCAAGAATATGAGTGCGGTTTACATCAACATGATTTGCAATCTTAACATATATGGCTTGTTAAGTTAAAATGACGTATCTAAGTGTGAAATTTGCTAACGTATTTCATGTTATAATTTATATTCAGGCGTTACTTTGTGAAGGTCCATGCCCCATAAAAACTAATAAAGTAGGTAGTATCATTGGACTCATTAGGCATAAAGATAAACCACAAAGGTATAGTTTCGATTTAAACAAATTACTCAGCTGTTCTGAGGACCTTAGTAGTATGTTCTTGGATGCTCTGAGGATTATTGAGTAGTTTAATAGAAGGTTTCAAATGTGTTTTAAAATTGTTCTGGTAGATTTTAGCAGGTGGCTTAGTTAGTTTTCATTGAGCACTTCAATTAAAAGGTTTTCATCGCAAGGTTTGATTCAAGCCCCCCCCCCCCCCCCTTTAACATTTACAGTTGTATGGAAACATTTGTCAACCACAATTTGAAATCAATCTGAGAATCATTTACAGCACGAGTACGCGCAAGAGTCGCGTCGGGCGCGAGATACATTGCCCGTCTTTTTCTTGCTGTTCATTCTAGAAAGTGACGGGTAGTCTCTCGCGCTCTTGTGCTAGCCCTGCATGGGTATTTAATCGAACTAACCGAACCACATGCTGAAGTATTCCGGAATAATTTTAAAACAGTTAATATCATTGTAAATCCATTTCAAATCTTTTAGCAAATTAGGCTGGAAACTAACAGAAAAGAAACAAATATAAAACTAAAGATGTCACTCTCTTTCGAGCATTTTGGACTTTTCGTTTTGCCTTCTCCATTCCACAATATTGAAATGAGTTCAATACAATAACTATATTCATATTAAAGCAAAGCATTTTTGAACTGTCAATTCAATTAAATTAACATAGTGAAATTATTTAAGGAAAATTAAAATTCGTTAAGTATGCGTGTGTTCAGTTTTCTTATTTTTTTTGCTGACGTGTTTTGCATACTGTGTACCTAACATATAAATAAATAATATTACTATAATACCAAAACGCTACATTTTGAAGACTGAAACCTCAAACATATCATTTAATACACTATTTCCTTATTTTATATTAATAACAGTTTATACCTATAACTCAGTAAAATAAAATAGAATATGGGTCACTTCTGCAAGTTATTATTATAGCTGGTTAACTCATAATACTAAAAGCATATCTGAATTAATTTTCTACAGGGAACAGAAAAAACGAGTGTCACTAAGCAACCTAACACCATTTTAATGTGACCGTACAATGCTACTCAGATTCAACATGAAACTACCGTAAGACTTAATCATAATTCCGAAACATGTCGAGCATCACTCGACTTTTTATACGTGAGTTATCCGTTTATGTGTAATTAATTATGCTACTCAGATTGTCTAAAACTAGGAGCCCGATTTTTGAAAGCACATCACTCGAAAGTGGTATAAATCAGATTATATCTCCAAAACTACAGCTCTAATCAAAGTTTTGACTAGTTCACAAGATTAATGAGAGCTGTAATTGTCTTCTATGCTGCTCGTATTTCAAATTAAGCACAAGTTTTCACCACTTTCGAGTGGTATTTTCACACATGTGCTTTCGAAAATTGGGTTCTAGGTACTTCTCGAAAGTCCATCATAAAATCGATGAAATTATAGTGACGGTCAGTGTGGCATTTGGCCTCGGTTCCAAAATTGCCGTTTTATAACTTTTATTGTATGCGTTTAATTATCTACCTACACTGAGGCTCCAAGAATTCTTGCTATAGCTATATTGGTGTTGTTTTGAAGTCGATACCCATATCAGTCAAAGGAATGCAATAATACACTCAAAACCGCAATTAACATGACTTGAACCCTTAAAAAATTGGATTCGTACCTAATAAAAATATGAGAACGAACGAAGGTGGTCAAACTGAGCTAAAATCTCACACTGTAGTGTACCTTAACTTTAATATGCTGCTTTAATAAAGTACGAACATATTTTATTCTTTATTAATGCCTCTATAATATTAAACTTTTACTAGTTACGAACATAATTTGGTTGATAGAAATTTGTTTTTTTTTAATCAAATGAAACATCTGGGTTAGTTTCATGCCACTTAATTTATCTGTATTCGTTCTTTCCTTTCTAAGAGAACCTCTTTTCGATTTTCATAAATAGAATTAAAACTTTGCTTCCGCAGTCTAATTGTATCCTTGCATGTATGGTATTGGTATGTACAGACATCAGAAGGGTAAAGATCAATCAATTTTTTTTTGTTACCGTATGTCATGTCCATCCGTCCATTTGTCACAATATTTTTAATCACCTGTTTTTGCACTGATTGTCATGTTATGGTTTTTTTTTTATATTGCTTTACATGTAGATTATTTTTACAAAATGACAATGTACCTATGATAAACTAAGAGAACATTTGATTCGATACTAAACCATAGTCTGATATATTTTTACTTTATAATTTTATATTTCTTTAAGCTGTGTAGGCAAGCAGGCTAAGCTCCAAATATCTAGTATCATTTAGTGGTAGTGGTTGCGATGCTGAGAAAAAGAGGCTTAGGTGCACATTACAATGCGTGCTCTTGACAAAACTAGTAAGTAATTACTTACACTTTCCCGAATAAAACTCTTATCCAATGTAGGTAGGTATGTACTTTTTCTAACTGCATCTACATTTTCAAAACGGAATTTGGAAGAAAGACAATGGCTACCAAAAATACGTATTTTTATAAAATTAAAAAAAGTGAAATTAAAAATCTGTCAGTTCATTTTGTGAAAAGTCCACCTTCATAAAACTGAATATCGGGAAATTGTTTTGAACGATCCAAAGCCGACAAAAAAAAATCATGTAGACAGGCAGACATCGCACCGAAGACTTGCCGGTTTTTTTATTAATAATATAGCTGTTGCCCGGGGCTTCGCACCAGTTGCAATTTTTTTTTTCAAAATTTTATCTTATACAAACCTTGTCCAAATAGTAACAAACACATCTAAAAAAGTATTATCCAATTCGGTGCAGTTGTTTGGAAGTTATGCGCGTATATACATTTCGACGATTCATTTTTATTTAGATATATTTTATGAATACAAAATAACATAATAATGTTTAAATTTTTGTGGAATAAAGTAATAGGTTTCGAAAAGAATGTGCTGTTATTTTTTGACCACTTTAAATTCATGATATACTTATTTCAATTTACTTTACGTACCTAAGTAGGATCTATATTCTGCTATACGAAGCCTATTTCAAACATTCGATCCTATAAGACCTCGCTAGTACTTTTAACTAAGTTATCCATTAAGCTCTCTGAATTATTACATACGATAGTTACAATAATTTATACTCGAGAAAGTCCGACTTATAGTTAAAAGCTAAGCTTAGGTAATTTTAGCCAGCAAATAAAATAAATTTAAGCACAATAGCACAAATAAATTTATAAAAAATGCTAGGGATTCAAAAAATGTTCGAGGCTGTCAGCGGAGAAGTGGCCTGTAACTTCACGGCTAGAAGTTGCGATTGTGTATTTAGTTATATTAGTATGAGACGTCCATTGATTACATAAGGTTTCGACGGAGGGTCGATCTGAATCTCACCCTTTGAGAAGAGGAGTCTCCCCTAATAACATGTTTCTTTTACGTAAGAAACTGTAAAATTGCGAGGAAAGGAAACCCATTTAAAATTAAAATCAAGTAAAAAAATCACAGAAATGGCATTAATGGACGCCCCCCCCCCCCTAATAACTATTTTCAGTCTTGGAAATTTTACAGCCGTGTGGTCTACTATCAAGTTCGAAATTCGTAGTTGTGATCTTACCGTTCTTCACATTCTCCTATTAGTATTAGCGGAACGATACGATACGAATACGATACGAATTTCGAATATCTCAATTCGGATTATAAGACTTGGCTCCTTATCCTCTAGACTTCTTTCTTCACTTTAAACAAAGCCACGATTATGTATTATATAGCGATTTCTTTACCAATGTAATGTAACGTCGGTAATATTATTATAATAGGTTATTTATACAGCATGTTTGGACGTCAAGTGAAGTGATTTTCAGGAAAGGCAGAGGAAGCCATTTTTGTCACATTTACTATTACGCAAAATTGTACGTATCGAGATATTGAAGTTAAAAATAAAACGTTAATATTTCGATAACCGTGAATTTGTCACAATAATATATAGGTACTTATGGTCATTAATTTTCGAAATTACTTTCTCAACTTTCGCTGAAAGTCCCTAAAGTTGACGACCAAACACCCTATATAACCTTCTGGTAAGCGAATAGAAAAGAGAAAAGCTTTACCTATTGAATAAAGTACTTACCTACTTACATAGATTGTATTTTAGTGATTATGGAAAAAAGGCCCTGATTCACGAAGCAAGTTTATTACCTATTGCTACAATAAGCAATAAAATACATATGTATTGTCTTGGCTGCGTGATGGGACAGATTAAAATACAATAGACATGCATCGTGTATCCTGGCCATATAAAGAGAGATTTTATTTATTGTGCCATAGATTTAATAAGAGTACTAAAGTGTTAAAATTTGGATGGCATACTAAGAAGTAAGATTATTTATGTAAAATTTTTCTATTTCCCTTAAGTGAAACAACTTAATAGGTACTGAATGGCGATAAAAAAGGAGAATGTCACTATAGAAAACTAGTGTCCGACCGAAGTTTCGGGTTCGGTTTCGGCCGGTTTCGGCCTAAAAGTCATGTTTCGGCCAAAAACAGCCGAACCTTTCGGCCGCGCCGAAACTTACAATATCGCACTTTTATGTAAATTTTTCTCTTTTTAGGGTAGTTTAATTTAGACCCAGTAGGATCACTATGATAATAATGAAATTTCAATCCGAGTAAAGTTAAACGAGAAGTTTAATTATTCATATATCTGGAAAGAAAGGCCCACAATCACATTTATAAAAGGTTCGGTTTCGGTTTCGGCAAAAAAAAATTGCTTTGGTCGGACACTATAAAAAAAGTAAAACATCGTTGATTTGAAAAGGCGTAGCCGCCATTCCGTAGCACACTTGTCGCCCTTTCTAACCAGTACTTAATGTGTCCAAGGATAATGGATGCCTTGTCATCTGCAAACGCCATATCCAGGGCCTTTGGACTAAGTTTTTTTGTATGATAACAGTATATTTTATTTATTTATGTATTTTCACAATTTTCAAATGTTTTCCGTCAACTCTGTCACGAAGAAGATGCTCTATTGAAATTAATAGATATTGATTGAATGTTAAATTGTTCTTATAAACTTGTGCAAATAAAGAGGAAATTATGTCTTCAATTTTATTTACTTATAGGTTACAGTTACAGTATATTTTAAAGGAGCGAAATGTAGGTACTTTATGATGAGGACATTGGATTATTGTCCAAATTTTATTAATTTTGCGGAGTTATATCCTTATTTTAATTAACGAGTGAAAGATAAATGAGTTGAAACCAAAGTAGCTCCGAGGAAAATTGCGATAATCCTGAATATCTAGGGATTTGTGTTACGGGTATACTTATTGTAGAATTAAATCACATCTCGATTGGATTTTTGGTGAAAGATCGTTGTATATTTTTTTAAATAAATAATTAAGCATTTTTGACTCGATCGTCTGTTGTACAGGAATAAAGAATTTAGAAATAATTTTATTTGTTAAATATATTTTAATGTAATCTTCATTGTTTAAGTTATTTCTAACAGGTTTTCATTACGCTTTGTCTGCTACGATTATGCAGTGGTTCGTAGAGTAGGGTTTAATAAAGGGTTTGAAACTGACTTTTATTTTTATTAAGCGACAGCAGCGTCTAGACTAGACCTAGACATACGGCATGAACGCCGTCCCGGTGGGACATAGAAACCTGTAAAATTTAGGAACCTATTTCACTCATACAGAAGTAGATAATAATTAAAGAGGAATAGATTCTTTTCACAACCGATGTCACTTTGGTCTTCTTGCGGACACTTTTTTGTGTTACTGAATTAGGTACGATAATCACCAGTGAAAACCACAACTTCTGTAATTACCAATTTTCCGAGATGGAAGAATAAATAAATCTCTTTTTAGGCATAAAATACAGGAGGCTGGCTTTTTTAGCTCGCGTGGCATTTCTATTCCTCTTATCAGTACTGTGGTGCTTAGTCTACAATACTTTTGAAGACTCGTGGAATTCGTTTTCCGAGATTTTCGTCGAAATCGTGCAATTCTTGCCCCATGCCGCGCAGGATTTCATACCTACTTACCCAACAGAAACCATAAAAACGGTTGGAACTTTTTTCATTATACAAGTTCCCAAAGTTCTATGATTTCACATAAGTACATTGAAGACCAATGCTACGGAACGGAGGAAAGTGGGTGGGTCAGTTGGTAATCATGCTTTTGCTTCACTTTATGAGCAGCCTTTCTTCAGCTAGGTCCCTACCGTAAGACGAATAATGTTCACGTAGTTACCTTTTAAGTTACTAATTTCAAAAAAATAAACATCCTGTATTGTTCTTAACTGCGTCAAAAGTAAAAGATACCTTGTGTAGATTTTAAATAATTATCCACTTCCATACTGGTCTAAGAGTGAAGAAAAAACATAGAATGTACCAGTACCAGTTGCTGCTCTTCCCGCGCAGATGATAAAAGCCCATCGATGGAATGGGCAAAAATCTTAGGAATCATGTAGGCGATGCGGCTAACAATCCATCACTATTTCGATTCCCCTTTACGCTCACAATCACGCTAATCGTGTCCTTTAGGTCTTGTTACCTTAGGATCTGTCTACCCCGTAACGGATAAAGACGTGATTTTGTATGTAGGTATGTATAAATTGTCAATTAGTTTGGCATATCTGTAAACTTTTGTTCAATTAGGGACCCAATTTTAAGGGCGCTCTAAATTCAGGATTTGACGTCCAATTTTTCCCCGGTTCAAAAGAGTACATCCGGGGCTATTGCTATGACGAGGTTATGACGCACGTTATTGAGGGTAATCCCAGGCCAAAATTTTGTACGCTTCTGGCTAAGCGTAGGCGTTTAACTCCGAGGAGCGTAGGCGGGTCTTTCGGTAAATGTAAAGCTAGATCAATTTACCAAGAAATAACTCGTATATCCAATTTCGTAGCTTTAAGCAAGATGCACGGTTTTGGCTACTTTAGTTATGTAGGATATCTACCTACTTAAAATTACTTCAGTAGTTCCGGGTCAGTGACTGAAGAACATAAACCTAATCAGTGGTTTTGAAGGCTTAGCCCGTATGTGAAATGTGAGCAACAGGTGAACGGCCCTTTGAATAGGTAAGCTTTCAACGTGTTTGATTATACGGTGAGTTAATTTATTTTTATTGTGTTTTACAAGATTTATATTATCTTTGTCAGGATTCAAGATTGGTAGGTACCTACTGATATTTAATTAAGTTGTTAAAGTGCTTAAAATTTGAAATTTATTTTGAATGTAGTTTGTTCTGATTGAAATAGAATGTGTAACAAAAAGCAGATAAATATTACATCGCTGGAAAATAACATTACGGCTGTAAAAAATTTCAAAGTTATTTGCATTTTAAATAGGTTGATGCCTGCAAACCCCGCAATCCATGTTTCGCTCGAACGTTTCCAATTAACAAAGAATTTAATATGTGCGCTCATCCACTATAAATATGTATTTTTCTTCGTAGCTTACATGTATACCTTTTATATGAACAAGGTTGTATATGAAGGATCGATTAGATGCGCGCGCCGCCCGCAGGCCGCTCCAGCAAGCAGTCGTTTCTGTGGGACCGAGCGAACGCAAATTGTCAGCTGCGGCTGGAATAACAAGGTAACATTGTAATAAGATATTGATGAGCCAAGCGTAGGTAGAGGAAGATAATATCAATAACACATCCTTCCCAAAATCTTTACGGTTGACATGTGAAAACTATTCGTGTCTAACCAAGGCATCAGTTAACCATTAACGTTTCAAACTAAGTCTAATCAGCTCTCGAGACTGATTATTTAGTTTGTTTTGAAAACAGCTTGTTACATGCAATAACCTTTAGTCGTTTCGATTAGATTACCATTCAATTATTATGTATGAATGCGTGTATGTATCTCTTCCTTGTATATGAATTACAGAAAAGTAATGTGGTTTAATCGAACGGTTCTAAATCGATTAGTACCTAAGTATCCACATATTCAAAAAAAAAATCGCACTTTCTCCATCGTTTTGTAGGCCGTTAAAACTGCTGGCCCACGGCTAACTTTACCTACCTACTTTTTATATAGTAGCTAGTTGAGTAAGTAAATACGTAAACCTAAAAAATAATAAATTCCAGGCCCAATTTGTTGAAAAGACATACTTCCCATGCAGTCCACACAGGGTACCTGAAATCAATGCAACAGAATATGTTTCATATGAGTACCTACTCGTACCTATCGGGTATTTTTTCAAGTAGGTGCCCACGGAAAAAAAGTCAAAAATGTGGATGACATAGCACTGTGGAACCTTTTCACTGCAAATGCCATAGGTATTGATGTAATACCTACGTACCTACCATACGAGTAAACTAACTGTCGGGATTACCTAGACGAGACTGAATTGAGAAAAAGTTTAATCAGACTTAGTACCTACTTACATACGTGGGAATGGAGATTGTTATTTAATTTCTTTTAATTGCAAATACATTTAGGTACAGTCGATGGCATAAATATCTATACAGGCATCATGTTAAACATATGTATCACCGACCTTATGGCGGCATAACTAAATATTGACTGAACCTATACCTATAGAAACCGGAGCCCTTTTTCGTAACGTGATAGAGGCGACAGGTGACACTACCATTTCGGAGCCAATTCCGTCTAAATTCCGTACGCAATACAAAATGGTTTAACACGAAACGTCTCTAGACAGACGCCAATGATTTCGAATTGTCAATAGCTATCTGTCGCTTGCGACGTTTATGAAATGCTCCTTCCAAAACCAAAAAGAAATGTACCTAAGGATATTCTGATAAATAACATTTCCTTAGAAAGGAACCATTCAAGATGCCTGGCGCAAGGCACAAGATCCTGGGGCATGTGCTCTCGGGGTTCTGTCACAAGATGAACCGGCGCAAGCCCATTTACGGGGACTCTATGGACACTCCGCTTAACCGATGCCTCACTACCCTGGACATCACTCTGCTTGGTGAGTAGGATGTAAAACAAATGAACATCGAGAAGCGTAGTTTTACCGGTCTTACTTTGCCGTTTCCAGAACTCTGCCTTAATTACCTTTTTGTGGTCTGAAAATGGCCAAAAAATATTTATTGCGGCCTGCGGGCTGCGAGCAGGTAAGTCCCCTTGGAAAGATTCGCATTTTAGGTACATAACATGATGGTGATGATCCTTCCGACCGATTTCGGTCATGGCGACCACTTCGACTCCTAGTTAGTATGACGCTCATGCGCCCGAAGATGGCTTATATAGCCGATCTTAGCGGAGAACATAACATAACTAAATATTGAATCAACTCTTCAGATCACATTCGATTAAGTGTAACGCTATCTTAGGTATCAAAATTGTGTTTTCTTAGATTCCTATATTTATGTCATAAATAATATGTAAGTAGGTAATAGGTATGCACCGAGAGGGAGCGTGAGCGTGGGTGTGAGTATGCATACAGATTCCTGAGGTCATGCATTTTATGTTAGGATCTACCTAACAATAAACTGATAAAATGTGCAAGCCATCCTACCAACACTAAAGCGACTGTTTACATGAGTGATATTAGCATAATGACGGACGCGGTATGCGGCTACATGATAAATATACCTACATTGTAGTCACTGCGACAAATACATAATTATTAAAGTTTCACTGTATGGGATCTATACTTAGATGAAGACAGCGCAAAATGTTATGGACACCTGTCCATAGGTTACCTAACCTATGAAACCAGGTGCCAAAATGTATAAACAAACTGAACTCGTAGGTATTCAGATATTGCTTTTTACTCGTTTTTAAATACTCAATAGTTGTATATGTCAGATAGTCCAAGATTTAAACAAGGAAGGCACATAGTCACATTAGAGTCACTTACGGAAAAAAACTAGCTGAACCTTTTACTTAATCATAAATGCTTAGTAAGCTTTTGTTAACTTACCAATCGCTTGTCTTTACGCCCTCGTGAAATCTGGTTTTCGGCAGTTTATTGTGGCTCTATGAAAATATAAAACAGAGCAAATACTAAAACTGGATTAATTTGATTTATGCCAAATGGCCTTGTTAATTCTATAGGACGCCATGAGTACTAGTAAGTAATCTCATGTTCACTGTTTATACCTTCACAGGAGTGGGCCACATGGTGGGAGCCGGTATCTACGTGCTTACCGGGGCAGTGGCCCGAAACATGGCAGGCCCAGCGACAGCTCTCAGTTTCCTTCTTGCCGGAGTTACTTCTACTCTCGCTGCTCTTTGCTATGCTGAGTTCGGGACCAGGATACCACGAGCTGGCAGCGCTTATGCTTACACCTATGTGAGCATCGGAGAATTTTGGGCTTTCATCATCGGCTGGAATATCGTGTTGGAGTATATGATAGGTGAGTTAAGTTGCTCTGGCGTTAAAATCCACTCCCCTACGTTGTCATTGTCATGTAATCATCCATTGTTTATTATCCCTTCACTATCGCGGATGTGAGGCACGGATCATTGGTTGAAACAAAATTATGGCGTCACGATCTATTTAACACGAATCAATTATTTTTCAATGGGTAATGCAAATGCAACGAATGAAATGACACTAGATTAAATTTCAAACATTAAATCCTTTTTCTGTTTATTCAGGTGCTGCATCAGTCGCAAGGGCGTGGTCTGGATATTTAGATGCAATGTTGGACAAATCAATAAGCAATGCCACCATTTCGATTACCGGGAAAATGCATGAGACGCTTCTTAGCGAATATCCAGACATTTTGGCATTCTTGATATGTATCGTTGCATCTCTTGTTTTGGCAGTGGGAGTAAAAACGTCTGCTTATATCAACAACGGCCTAACTATTCTTAATCTTTTAGTGATAGCACTGGTCATATCACTTGGCTTTTACTATGCTGATATTTCAAACTGGTCTGCAGAGAACGGTGGTTTCATGCCGTTTGGTTTTAGTGGTGTCTTAGCTGGCGCCGCGACGTGTTTCTACGCGTTTGTTGGCTTCGATAGCATTTCAGCATCTAGCGAGGAAGCTAAAGACCCGTCACGGTCCATTCCCATTGCCACCGTTGTATCCATGGCTATAGTAGCTTTTGGATACATTCTTGTCGCTTTAGCGCTTACACTTATGGTGCCATATAAAACGATCGATCCCGCAGCAGCGCTACCAGAAGCTTTAGGCGCAGTGCACGCCGACTGGGCGAGATATGCAGTTGCAGTGGGTGCTGTATGTGGCATGATCACGACTCTACTAGGCTCGTTATTCTCTCTACCGCGATGTTTGTACGCCATGTCAGCAGACGGCTTATTGTTTGGTTTTCTCAGTGATATTAGCAACAAGTCCCAAATTCCGATAGCCAATCTCATTATCTCGGGTTTGTCGTCTGCAGTGATAGCCTTATTATTCGACTTGGAGAAGCTGGTTGAGTTCATGTCGATTGGTACGTTGCTGGCGTATACGATTGTCAGTGCTGCGGTTATAATACTCCGCTATCGACCTGCGCCTACGGTCGACGACAAGAGTTTCGGAGCTCCTCAGTTGGATTCACCTTGCGATCGGGAAGACAGTTCTGCGACCGGTACACCTGCAACTGATGGTGGATCTTCTTCCTCTGAGGTACAACAATAATCTTCTTGCCTTGCTGTGAATACGGACCAATTTATAGACAGTGATTTTAATAGCCTCGTTTGTTTTTCAGATGTTCGAAGCGCTCACAGTGGGTCGTCTGAGGCCGCAATACGCGTGGTTGGAGCCTCTGGTTGGGGGCAGGGCGCCTGGTGCGGCGGTGTCGAGTTGCGTGTACACTTTGACGGTGGCTTCAGCAATACTGTGCGCTCACAACCACTTCCTCGCAGAGCCCGCCGGATTGTGGGCGCTGCTGCCGGACATTGTGCTTACTTTCGTTATTATTGCTTGTGAGTAGAACGCGAGCCATCCTATACCACCTGTGACCCAAATTCGGGTCGCGAAACGGGTTTAAGAAACACTGCTTTAGTATTTTTTTAATAGGTACCGACTTATAACAAATTTTAACTCTTTATCGTAGTTCACCTACAAGGTCGTGACATAACGTGCAAATGACTAGTTTTAATCAAACGTAGCCAAAATAACGCTCGTACATAAATACAGTACAGACAGAGCAACATCACACTAATCCGTACCTACTGAGGCCACCATTCAGCCGTGTGATATCTAAGGTCTATGCAGATAACATTGTTAACCTTATAACCGATACTTTTCCATGAATATATATACATTTTATGACACCACTACTTCAAGTTTCCTTCCAAGTCTTCATTAATTTTTTCCGTATTATAGTAACACAATATATTTCTTTACAGGTATATTCATAATCTGGGCGCACCAGCAGAGTCCGGCGCGCCTGCCGTTCCGGGTGCCGTGGGTGCCGCTGCTCCCGGCAGCCAGTGTCATGCTCAACGTAGAACTCATGATCAACTTGAACGCACTCACGTGGGCGCGGTTTGCTATATGGATCACTTTTGGTAAGCTCATATTTGTTTTGCCGTGAAAAGAAAGCCGTGGTAGCCTAGTGGTTTGACCTGTGGCCTCTCAAGCAGAGGGTCGTGGGTTCGAATCCCGGGCTCGCTCCTCTGAGTTTTTGGAAAATACAATTTATGTGCGAAATTACGTTTTAAATTTACCATGAGCTCTCGTTCTGAGAGGAGGCCTGTGCCCAGTAGTGGGACGAATATAGGCTGGAGATGATGATATTTGTTTTTGAGGAAGCTAACGGACTGGCAGATAGATGGCGCCACTCACCACATCAGATAGATATATGATTGGGAACGGACGGCCTATTAATGCATGACCTGATAACCGTCTCCCCCATTAAATTCTTCGGGTCGTGAATTAACTACACTCGAGGGATATGCAAACGATTAAGATTTTCGGACAAACCAGCAAGGTTCACAATTGTATTTACCATACTTATTAATAGTCAGCAGAGAGAGAGATAGAGAGCACTATGGGTATGACGAGTAACTTAGCCACGCTACGTCTGTCTCTTTTTCGCCCCACTTTCCACGTCACTGGTCCAGTGTGTCGCGGAGATAATATTCCATGATATTTGGAAGGGAGCAAAGGCAACGTTCAAGAAAAGGCCAACAATACCTATTTTCTGTCGATATCCTCCTCGCTTCTTCACACTTCAGTTACCGACACTTTTCTTAATTCCAGGTCTTCTCCTGTACTTCTTATACGGCATCCATCACAGCAAACTCGGCGAGGGTGTAGCTGGTCTACTGTCCCGTTCAGCCAGCGGCGGTGGTCGCGGTTGGGGCGCCGTCGACAAAACCGCCCGCCGCATTGGCCGATTCGGCAAAGACAAAAGTGACGATCGCAAACCGATTATAAGCGACGACGAACTGTCACGGGATCCGTGATTCTAAGCTAATGTCATGTCAATGCACAAAGATCTCGAGCATAGATATGTATGTCATAAAGGAATTAACCAATGGAGATTTCCGAAACTTATTTGTTTGTCAGTAATACCGCACTTCGCAAGTTATTCGCGATATTTTTACCTTCTCCTTGATCTCCATCTTCTGCATGGCAAAACCGGTTCGTAGTTTTTTATAAAAAACAAGTTAGTATCGTTCACTATGCCACACAATGGCTCCTGTAAATAATCGATAATAATTTATTTATTTATTTATTTTATTTAGTCAATAAAAAATTATAGCATTACAGTCGAAACCAATGCGCTATAAAATTCAAAAACATAATAAATTTATTTTATTTAGGCGACGAAACGTTGTGGCTCCGCTGCGTCGTCATCTCCGGTCGGTTCGGTCATAATATCTGCTTGCCCAACTCTAATGCCATTTACATGGTTGACCGTGGACACGCGGCCGACCAATCAGAGTGCAGCAATTGGCGTAGTGATGTGAAAGTTATTAAAACATATATAATGTCATTATTTGTACACTTGATTAATTCCTCTATGATCTTTGCAAACAGATAACGCACGTACTGTACAATAACCCAAATTCAGTAATAAGCCTATTCTAAATAGCGCAAAAATGTATGCTGATAACAAAAATCGCGGCACATTTAAGTAGCCATTGTACAGGCCAAGTACTTGCGTTATCTATTTATATGCATGTCTATGAAAATGTATGTAATGTTACAGCTTCGAAAACAGCCAGTTTGTGTGCAGAGGTGTGATTGTGTAAACAAATCTGGTCCGTGAAATGATCGCTGTGCTCCAGAGACAATCATAAATTGACCCGGTTGCTTGTACGTATTATAGGGAGTCAGGTATCTTGACGTAGATCGGGCGTTGACGTTGACAAGACACCTAACTACGCTATATTGCTTACTCGAAAAAGGGTCAAGTTACGATTGTTACCCGAGCGCAGCGATCGCTACACGGACAAGGTTGGTTTAGAGAAACCCACAGCAGCTTTGTAACGTCTTATGCGAACAGTGAAATGCAATTTTTTTGGTTTTGGTTTGGTAAATGTATTGCGCAAATAAAATTTAACTGAAAGCCAGTTTGTAAGACAAGATATTTATCTTATCCAAGAAGAGATGCTCCAGAAAAGTCCTTGTTCATTTTTAGTTAGCTATTGTTAATATTAACTCTACTTTTACATTCCTACATTAGGTACCTACTTTTTTACAACTCATTAAAAATAATTTCGTGTCCATACTCGTTTGTACAGTCACCGGCATTAATATCGGACAGAATAAAGCACTAAAAACGTCCGACAAGCTCTAATGGCCATGCGTTTGGAGTTTCGTTAGATGCTTTTATTTTTTTATTCAACTTGATATGTCGTTGACTGTACAATCAATTGGTGTATACCTACTTAAACAAGTGACATTCTTTCCATTTTTTACTAAAGATTCATTCACGAAAAAAGTGTCTTTGAAAGTAGACTTTTCACAATCTATGTCACAGGGTCAATTATTGTAAATAACTAATAAAAATGGGTACAGATGCAAAATCCGCTATGTGAATTTGTTTTACTTATGTAGTTTTTTGATGTTTTTTTCATACATAGCGGGTTTTCAGTGACAATGAAAAATTTCACAATGAACTCACCTTTCCAAATCTAATGAAATCGTTCTAAAGTACCTACTAATGTATACCTAACAATTCTTACATTTTTAGAAAAAATGCGCAAATGATGTCACGAAATAGTTATGATGCCAAAGACTATTTTTTATATTGCACAAGGTGATAGAATGTTTATATATCTTAAAATATATGAAACATGGATGTGTATACAGGCAATGGGTATTTATTTTTACACGTCTTGTTCTTCCACGTCAGATAGGAGAAGTAATAAAAATAGGCCAAGTTCATTTCACAACGCAAATTTGTATGATTTTTTTAAAGTAATGAACAGATCAAATAAAAGAAACGAAATTTATTTTTAATTTGATTGGATTGGATTTAATTTCCAATGCTTGTCAATTAACCTTTTAACCGATGTATGCGATGCAGCACGAATTTGAAAGTTAGATGTATGCATTTATAAGACAGTTGCGGTTTGCGGTTAATTATAATTTCGATTTTTCATGCATTGAAGCAGCTAAGAACACATATGTGTTAAACGGCTGATTTTACGAATAGTAAAATTTGATTGAATTATCTTTAGCTACCAACCACTTGGTAAATTAAATAAACACCAATAACTGTTAACTTACGTGTAAAGTAGCCAATATGTACGTGTCTTTTGTAGGTAGATATAGATACTTATATTTGCTAGTTGGATGTTATTTATATCGTTTCATATCATCAATATTTATCAAGACGAAGCTATGTAATGTTATAGTGACAAAAATGTGATCTTAAAGAGCCAGTCAGTACCTATTTAGAATTTATAATCGAAGTATTGTTGTTTTGATGCATACAAGTTTATTATGTCTTGAAAAATACCAAAATATTTATGAAAATTGCATTGTTAATACTCTAACGTCATATTTTAAGAAGTGTTAATGTGTACATAAAGAAATTATAATGAAATGGCGCGTTTTTTTAACATAGTACCTAACCTACTCGCTATAAATTAGAAGACTGCATTACGTATTTATTTTAATTTATTCAGATTATTTCCACTCGTTTCTGAAGTATCACAATATACTTTATATACAAACGAAATAAGTCACAATTGACAACGCTAGAGTAGACTGCGTTATAACGCAGGTCGGAAGAACATTTTAGTATTCATACGGCTACATGTAAATTAAAGGCTTTATTATTTCAAAAACAACATCTTCATTTAAAAAAAAGGTAAAGTTACTTTTGTGCTAACTAGAGCCTGTTTTTCACATTTTAAACTAACAAAATTATAGAGGTACAGATTCCGCCAAACTTTTTGAGCTTTGGGTGACGTGGTGGGGTTAAGTTTGCGCATGCACTGCCAAACAAGCATTCAATTTCTTTCTGCTCTTTCAAGTTCATATACTTAAGAAGTTTGCTGGCATCTGTGGTCTATTAATGATTATAATAGGTATTGAGCTTTTATATAGTTTGAACACCTTAACTTGTTACTGGTTCTAATATTTCATGGCTAATAGATAATAGTGTTGTCAATGGAATGTGACTGAGGTGGTAGCCATTTTAACTGGAATGATGTTTATTTGTACAATAACACAATGAACATTTATAAATATAAAACGAATCAACAAAAACGTAGGGTATTATGACAAAGAACCGTCATCATCAGTCAATAATAATATTTTATAAAAATAAATATTATGCTATCGAGATACGTAATGTATCAGAAAATTTAAGGACAATTCATATAATTTAGCTCATAAATCTTACTACTTAACGAAGAACTGATCTAATATTGTTTCGTCACAACCATAACCCATACAGAAGAACTTAATTTACTAAGCTGAAATTACTTATTTAATATGCCACTACAAAATGAGGAATTGATATTGTATTGTTAAACATATATACTACTCATAAGTCATAAACACGGTAGAAGACTATGAGGTATTTAAATATGTAAAGTAAGTAAAGTCGTCAAAATTAGTCGAAGTAATTTGCGATCAACATGCATTCAAATTATGCATAAGGAAACAAATGCAACAGTTCAGTTGGTGTTGTATTCAGATAATAAAAATATATTGTGCCGTCGGTATAAAAAGTAACTCACTTCACTCAATGATACCCTCCTGCCGCCCAAAGACCTTTGAAAAGGTCATCAACCTTGTAGAAAAATGAAATTTGTAAAAAGGTTGTTATGAAAATTTAGACTACAGAACCCTGCGCGGCAGGAGGATAATTTAGTATTCCACTGGTAAAACTTTTTAAAAATCGGATGAGTAGTTTCCAAAATTACCTCTTTATAATGTAAGAATAGATTTATGTTTATCATAGGTATATGTTAGATCAATTAAATTTTTAAAATTTGACATTTCTAGCCGCTTCATTCGATTTCTTTTTACTCTTAATTGAACAGATAAGTTCATCACAACATATCGCACCACTAACTTGTCTATCCTGCCGACGATCGTCAAAAATACTATAAGGGTTCCCAGTATTTGTTTACTTAAAATATATACACTAGTACTAATTTTTACTAATTTCTACTAAGTTGTCTATCTTTTTAGTGTGCTGACTTGCCAGGCCGACGCGGGTCTTCGTTGTAGCCGGTTGATGGTGGGGCGGCCCCATTGGAGCCAGAGGAACCCGACTACTAAACATATGACGGTTTCTATGTAGAAACCGTCGATTCGGGTCAGGCACGTGCCGCCGGTGCTTTTACATAACTGAAAAAAAAGTTATATAGAATTTGAGAAATTTATTAAGCTTTATTGTGATTTTTACAAGCTTCCATTTAACAGGTAGCGTTTGTAAATATTTTTTATTATTACTATTATTATTATTAGACACGAGTTTACAATTTTTAAGTAATCCGGTAAATACCCTAAAATTGCAAAAATATATATACATACCTTATAATTATGGCGTTAAGGTTGATGTTTACATATTATTGCAACTGCGCGAATCTTTTTGACTTTGTACAGTACCTATGCGCTCTAAATACAAGGCGTCTTAGATTTTTACCGGAATATTACATTAGGGAAACCAATGTGGGGAAATATATGTCAACCACAGACAAAAAATCCTGATAAACATTTACAGGGATGTTCAGTCAAACTAAAAGAACCACCCGCTAAAATATTCCGGTTTAATTTTAAGACACGGTGCATAATTTTTCTAGAAACTCACATCACTTTCTAATTTGCTGGAACACGTGTTATCCGTCAACTGTGGCAGCGAGCAGCTCTTCAGAGTGAGATGGTCGATGGCCCACAGAGCCAGCGTGTTGGGCCAATTCGTGCCCAAGTTGGACACAGTGTTAAGCAAAGTCATGTAGGTGCCACCGACAGCCGGATCCGACACCTTCGCGAAGAATGCCATTACTGCTACGAACATGCAGTAGAGGCAAGTCTGGAACCAAATAATTGTATTAAAAGAAAAATGAGACTTTAAAAGGAGAAGATATATATCTAGTAAGAATTTGTACAATACCAAAATACAAACCATAATCCATGTATTTGCAATTAAATGTCTCTTTAATAAAGTGTAATAAAATGTGCCATATTTATTTCCTAATAATCGCATAACAATCCCAACCATTATAGCGGTTACTAATTAATGTAAATATGACACCAAATGTGTATGTCCATACATATCCGTATAATCTATCCTAAGACAACATTTTATTTATTTTTGATTATATACTAAGTACTATTTTGATGTACCTTCATTTTAAAGGACACAAGTATTCTATTTGTAAACTATTTCCGTTAAATTGAACTAAATTGTTAGTGGAATTGTAACTGCACTATTATATGAATAAACCGCGGTGTTTCTGATCAAAAATAATTTTACTTACTTGATGAAATATATAAAGCGCCATCAGTACCAAAAGGTACCCGTACGAAGGTCCGGAATCTCCAATGAGTGAGGGCGTTAACGCCACAAGCGCCGCGATGAGCGGGCCGACCAATAAGCGGAACGGGAATGCGTGCAGCCATAAAGAAAGCGGCGCGGGGCCGGTGGTGTGGCGGGCTAGCAACTGGAGAGAACATTTTTTTTTTAAATCTAATATTTTTACGAGGCTTAAGTGCACTTGTGTGACTATGCCAGCCTCATTGGATGTCTCTTGGGTCAGATTCATCAAACACTCCCCTGCCCACTACCATAGAGAACATTACAAAATTATTATTACAAATTGTTTGTTTGTACAAAATATTTTAAAATAGAAAAGTCATGAGAATCAGACATAATTAATGCAAAAAACCGGATTACTCAACTATTAAAATACCAGCTTACCATCCCAAGGTCTTAAATTTATTCAAGAACATCAATAATTTTAGAAATACATGAGTACCTAATCCAGTTTGGTGATTTAATACAAATTATGGCTTAAGCATGAGTGTGGGTTATTTTTGTAACTTGAGATCAGGATAACAGAAAAATATCATACTATGCAATGTAGCCTTGTCGCAATGTGAAAGTTAAAGGTATACTCCGAACACGATGCACAATCATTATCAAATTATAACAATAATCAGAAACGCAAACGGGCGTTTTCCAGAAAAAAAGTCCATGAGTAAATTTATTCCAGATTTTAATAATTTTTGGTTTTTCATACTCAGAATCGTTTACCTTATCGATTCTCATACAAGAAAAAATATGTCCCAGATTTTACTTTAGATTTTTTTTTCTGTTTGTCACGTTCCATACATACCTATATGAAAAACTCACATTTCTTAACAAGCGTTTACGAATAAGGGGATTAGTGACTTACCACAGGAAGTATGATTTGCACAGGGACCAGTGGGACAGCGAGCAGTGCCAAATCTTCCCTAGGGACGCCGGCCTCTACTAACTTGAGCCCGGACACGGCGTCGCTGGCGCAGAAACCAAGCTGAAAAGATCAACAGTTAATTGGGTAACAGCAACCTGTGGCAGGTGATGGTTGAAATGGCGCTATTGTTATTGACTGACGGAACACTGAACATGGATGGAACACCACCAATTAGTGTTGCCATGTTTTATTGGCTTAAAATAGCCAGGCATTTGAATTTATACAGTTGTTCAGGGCTTTGTCCTCTATATTTGTTTCGTTGATCACTATATTCATTTAACAATTTAAAACATGACCATGAAGTCAGTGGCATAAATACAAACTAATTTCAATATTACAGTAATGAATTTTGATAAAATTGATTGTATCCAAGTTGTATTTAAACAGTTGTCCTTGAATACTTTCGAGCAACAATGACGCATGTCATTGCGTATTAGTGCCCAATAAACACTAAATAGTTTTATCTGATCAATTATTATCTAATTCAGAAGCCACATTATAAACTAGCTGGTTTCCAGATGAATTTTCATAGAAACTAGAAACCTAATTATAATTGTAAGCAAAATTAGAGTTATATTTTAGAGAGTTAATAGATGTGGAATAAAACTTGTGTAAATGCAACAGTTACCTTGGCTGTGAATAGAACAAGCGCTAATGTCCGGACAGCTGGCAGCTTAATAATTGTATACAACTGTTTGTAAGCGTCTACAATATCACTCATTCCTCGACTTTGGCTGTCATTTTTGTTCAATGTTTCTTTAGCCTCATGTTTCAAGAATGCTATTAAAGTGGTGGATGCAATAAATATCCAACCCCAAAAGAATAGGAAACTGGCTAATGTGACCAGGCCTGTCTCTTCAGGTACTACTCTTAGGTATTTGTTGCAGAAGTATGGAGATTCAAGAGCTAAGAATAGAACATAGCCAAGGAAGAATCCGGCTGTTTGCCCGACTGTGTTGCAAGTTGATGCATGACCAACATTACACCTGAAAAAAAAACAGAATGTTTAATTTTTTTTAATGGTATTGCATTGAAGAACTCTACAAAATGAAAGACTCATTTTACTTCAGAATAATTAGACAAGATTTTAAATGAGTAAAACTAGCTAATAGAATTTTAATCTTACACCAGCAACCTTAACCTTTCATATGCCTATGCCCAGTCCTGGATCCGGGTCAAGATTAAAACCTAACTTTTTTTTCTTAATCCGTCATTGGTATTATTTCAAATAAATGACAGTTGAATGCAGTTCTTTTTTATTCTGGCATATAAAGTGTTAATCAATTAGATTTACTATTGTGGAACATACAAATCAGCAGTTAATATAAAACATTACCTTTTCAACATAGTCAAGGCCCATCCATCTACAGCAATATCTTGTGTAGCAGCCAAAAAGTTTAAAAATAGAAAGGAAATAGTAAGTAGCATCATTGATGGAGCTTTGTCTTCAGATCCTAGCCAGTCTGTTATAGAACTTGACATGATGATCATGACAATACCGATGAGATACTGAACAGGTACCAGCCATGTCTTACGCCGTCCAAATTGTGGCCAAAAAAGTGCATCAACTATTGGGGCCCATAGTAATTTGACACTAAAAGGCCAGTTCACAAAACTAAATTCTGCCTGAAAATCAAAGTCAACACTGCATTATTCTAAACTTATTAAATGTAAAGACCTAATTTAAGTATTATAATTGTATTTAAGGACGCTATACAAATAAGAAACATTATGTCAATTACGTTTTGCGATTAAAATACATACTTTATAAGAAATAAGAAATGTGAGCAGCAAAAAAGTTTTTAAGAAAAGATTTAAATTATGCTTTGTTTGGTACCTGTTGGGTGTAAGTGATTCCTCGATTTTGTAGAAGCATAGGTACCGCTCCCGCAAGGCCAAGAGGAATTCCTTGCAAAGTGTACAAAAATAATAACACCGCAATATTTAGTTCGTCGCCTTTTATGTTACTTTGTCCGGTATTATTGACTGCAGCGCCGTTCTCTATAAGCTCTTCCTTCTCTGGTACATGTTTTCTTTTAGTGGCAGACATAATTAAAGCTCGTAAGGCCTATGAAATAATAGAAAATGAAGAAAATCACGATTAACTTCACATGCCTATGAATTGAATACACGTCAGACGGGTTTATTTGACAGACCTTAATTTTCACTCCCGCAAACTGATTAGTCCACTTAGACTAATGTTGTTATCGTACTTCTAAATTGATTATAATCTTTAGTCAACTTATCAATTCACGAAGATTTTCCGCTATAGGAAATTGTTTTTAAAACGGCGAGCCCTCGTCCAAGTCACTTCTACACGTCAGTAGTAAAAGTAAAGTAACGTCAGTCAAATTTGACATAACATTTCATGACATTATGATTTTAAAAAAAACCTGAACCAATTTCAAGACCCCATGGCCCTGTACTAATTCTTCCTTCTAATCGTATGACAACGAAGTGATCCGTTAGGAGTTTCATTAATTCCCTTTTAAGAACAAAACAAAATAAAACTTTTTTTCCCAAGTCGATTTGGATAGAATTTTTAGAGGATTTTCTACAGGATAAAACGTAGCTCGAATACTTAAATCAGCTGTCTTGTGTCAACTGTCAAATTTGATTTGATTATGTACGTCAATGTCAAGTTAACGTTAACGTGATTCTGATTCCACTATTCATTATTTATTCATTGCACGATAGGTAATTAGAAATAGAAATTAAAAACATAATGGTCAATTTTTATCATTAAAATATTTAACTAACGAAAATATGAGAATATGTTATCAAATTTGTTTTTAATTGCGATTAAGTAAAGAAGTGTGTACCGAATTAATTCCCGCGAAATGGTTCGCCAGTGTTTTTTGAGATGTTTACTGGACTCGCATGCGCCCATCAAGCTACCGCACAACGCGGAAACAATATTGGGCCGAAGTAAAGTCACGAAGATTAAAGATCAGTCTTGTTCACGCCAGCAAAGTAAGTGGTTACACTGTGCCGTCTAGATTGGAACCAATACACACACAGTCAAGGGTATAAACATATTATGTACGTTACCAAGACGTCAAAAACATGTTAGATACACCTTGCCACAAACAATAGGTGACACATAATGTTTGACATGATGGCTATATCAATATTTATGCCCTCAACTGTACATAATTCCTCAGCCTCAGCAATAAGTAACAAGTGACATGTTACCCAAATAGTTACTTATTGTTACGCTAATTGTGACACTATATTCACTGTTCAATGAAAGGTTAATAAAATTTTACTGAGAAAAAATAAATTACTTGTACTTTGGTTTCAGTAAGCCTAAAAGCAGACTGTGAAGAATGTGTTGTTGAAGTTAAGCAGCTTGGTATAAATCCTTCAGGCTTTGATGGGTTTGCTATGAAAAAAGATGCCACATATAAATTAGGACATGGTACCAAAGTTGAACTCTTACTTAATTTTCACTGCCATGTAATTGAGTTTGACCCTCCTCCTGAAGGTTTTGAGCCTAAAACTGGAAGCAAAAGAAAATTGGAAGAAGAAGATTACCCTAGAAAGAAGAAAAACCCGAAATCAGAAATGGATCGGGCTTCTACAAGTATTTCTGAGGCTACAGCAAATCTCTGGGAGGAGATAGACAATGGGGAACTTTATGTGTTCACATGTAAGGGAGTGAAATCTAGTTCCAAAATAGCCGCTTTTGATATGGATGGAACATTAATTAAAACAAAGTCGGGCAAAGTCCATCCAGTTGACATCAATGACTGGCAGATTGCTTTTGGACCAGTAGCTCAAAAGTTAAAAGAGCTTATTTCACAGGAGTTTAAAGTTGTCATTTTGAGTAATCAGGCACCTATTGGTAATGGTAGAGTTAAAATTGAGGACTTTAAAAAGAAAATTGAAGCTATTATTGAAAAATTAGATGTTCCCATACAAGCTTACATAGCCACGGGTAAAGGATTTTATAGGAAACCAACTACTGGGATGTGGAAATTCTTAACAGAAAAGGTATGTTTGACTTACTATTCAATGGCACTTATCTTTTTGACAATATGCTTTTGTTGCCCACTAAAAATGTGGTATTAAAAATATTCATTTTAATACTGAATTTAATTCTGTCCATTTTTTCTCAGAGAAATGATAATCTGGATGTGGATATGGAGAAAAGCTTCTATTGTGGTGACGCTGCTGGCAGGGTCGCCAATTGGGCTCCAGGGAAGAAGAAAGACCATTCAATGGCTGATAAACTTATGGCTGAAAACCTAAATTTAACGTTTTGCACTCCAGAGCAATTCTTCCTGGGCCATTCTATTGCAAATGTGCCTATGAGTAGACCTGAATTTATAGCCAAGGATTTAAATCAAGAGCCATTCAAAGATAATCTTATTGGCACAGAGAAAGAGGTCTGAATCTCAGTTACTGAAACAAAAAGAAATATAAGACTTTCTTAACATCTTAAGGCGACCCCCACTGGTGCGCACGCTGTGCACGGACACGCTATAAATGCCACCCACGTGGGTCGATTGGTCATTACAGCGTAACGTGTGCGTGCTCTGCTGTGGAGACTATTGCCTACATTTTGATATGGAGCGAATATGTACCCACTTGCGTAGCGTGACCGTGCGCTTCAGTGGGGCATCGCCTTTAGGGTGACAAGCAGTTGTGGAAGGCTTTTTTGTTACAAAGTGTTAAATACCCAATACTTTTAATAACAATATATTAGAATACTGTTACATGTTTATTTATTGAAAATATGTTTGTTACAGATTCTTGTGCTAGTGGGATTCCCTGGCAGTGGCAAATCATTTTTAGCTAAACAAATAGAAGAGAAATCACAACACAAATATGTGGCTGTTTGTAGAGATGTCCTAGGATCATGGCAGAAGTGTGTTGCCGAGGCAAAGAAGTTATTACAAGTAAAAAAAAATCTTATTGCATTCAGTATTTCGGTTTTGATAATATTGTAAAGTGATGAATCTAATGATACTGTCACATTTGCATAAGTTGGTAATTCAAGAGGTGTTTGGATTTAAGTTCTTTTGCACCTTCAATTGGCGTTTTTACTATGAAAGATTGTTTGGCTATAAATGCTTAATAGGCTATTGTAAGGCAATGGTACTAATTTTTCTGTTAATCAATCTAAGAGCAGTTGCCAACTCTGTGAAGATTCTTGAGTGACCTTGTGCAAGATCAGTTCATATCGCTCTCGCCATCTCTTGCCGCCAAGCATCAGTGCCGGTGTGATTATTGGTGATTATTTCTCTAGGCTGATACATATTTATGGTTACGTCATTTTTAATGTATCAGATTTGAATCGTGTTTCTTTAATGTAGTAGAAATGCCATAGATTTTTATTTTCAGCAAGGTAAGAGCGTTATAGTGGACAGTACCAATCCCGACGTAGAATCCCGCGGTCGTTGGATCTCGCTCGCTAAAGAAATGAACGTCGAGTGCCGCTGTGCTAGAATGGCGACCACGAAGGCTCACGCCATGCATAACAATAAGTTCAGGGAGCTTATGAAGATGAACCATGTACTTGTTAATGATATTGTGTTCCATAGTTACAAGTAAGCATATTGTATAATAAATTTGGTAGAATAGAAGTAGAAAGAATTACTTAGGTATTTACAGTTTGACGTCTTTACAATTTTAAACGAATGTATGTGCTCGGATAATTACCGATTGTTCAACAAAAAAAATAAGATGCTGAGGTAAGCTGTGAAGCCTATTCACAATATCATAATAATGCTTGCCAAATCATCTGGGTCGTGACATGATTCAAATAACTAAGTATAGATTAAAAAGATGCAATTACACAACATTTATTTCCTTTTTTTTCAGAAATAAATATACGGACCCGACACCTAGTGAAGGTTTTAAGGAAGTTATTGTTGTCAAGTTCAACCCATGCTTCGACGACACTGACGCCGAAGAATTGTACAGAATGCATTTGTTAGAGAAGTGAAGAAAATCCCGTCGTTCTGTCGATGCCGTCGCGTGATGGTAAATTATTTAAATTAATTTTGTTTCATTAAAAATGTTACATAAAGTACTGTTGCATGAAGTAACATACCAAAAGTTAAATAATCGACCACAAGTTTGATATTATTATTAGAATTGCAGTGCTTATATTTTGATGACGTGTTATTATGAACAAAAATAAGCGTAACTCGTTTTATTATGCGTAAAATGTTCTTTATTTCTTTCTGTTTAAGTAAATACAGCATGTTGTCAGTGGAAATGGGTTTAGACCAACCTGACGATGATAAATTTGTAATACTTGTTAAATATTAATTATTTGATTTGTGATAATATACTTAATGGTGATAATAATAAAACACAGTCTTGAAAGGTCAGCAGATTTTTATTGAATAGCGAAAATGACAGAGGTTAATGGTATTCTTATAGATTTAGGTACCTTTTATCTATTGAGTATTTTTAGGCCTATGAGTATTTAAACTTTCTTATTGTATGGAAAATTCAAAATTGAAGTGTATAATTACTAACATTATACAGTCTGTTCATACTCGTACTAACTTGTCTTAAAGTTGTAAACAAAATTCGAATTTAAAATTTTTTTTGTTATAAAATATTGTTTATTGCTTCAATAAAACAACTCAAGGCCAAACGAAAAGACGATTTCAAAATCTTTATCTACTCGTAAGTATACAGGGTGTTTGGTAGCTAGGTGCAAAGCTTGCTAGGGTGATCGTTAATCTTCAGTTTGTTGTAATTTGAATAGTACCTAATTAATTTAGTTTTTTTAACTTTTCTTCGTGTAATTTACTTTACTAGCTAATTAAGTCAAATTTCGGCTAAGACACATGGCTAAAAATTTCAAAAATACCTCTGCTATCATCTGCACCTAGCTACCAAACAACCTGTACATTATTTTATTTAAAGAATTAAATAGTTTTTCTTGTACTTGAACATAAATCTAAATAAGAATTTATTTAAAACGTAGGACAAAAATTTACCGATCTAACATTTCTTATTCAAATATTAAGGCGATTTTACATAAGCGTAGTGAAATTTATTGCAGGTACTTTATTCCTAACTACTGGCAACTTTTAAATTTGTGTAAGGCGAAGCGTGTTGATGAAAAATACACTGAAATAATGGACGGATATCGTGACACGAATAATAATGATCTCTCATAGCTCCTCATGGCATTTTTTAAACTACCACACATTTTTTGTTCTCTACAATTTCTACATCATTCACTACGAAATCACATGATATCACACACTTGTGTCGATTCCCGAATTTTATTAAACGAATCATTCACCTTTCGCAATAGCTTGTAATAAGGCGTAACCTAGCAACTTAAGTCTTTAGTTACCTATGTCAAGCACATTCTCAAACATGAGGCATGATAATTCCATTAAGTAACAGGTCAAACTTCAGACTTTGTTTTCGCTCTATTTCACCCATCTATACCTGTTGTGACCTAGGCTAGGTCCCGTCCTCTGTTTCTAACACACAACCACAAATTGACAAAGTCCAACGAAAGGTCAATAAACTTAGGTCCAAGCTTTGATTGACCTATAAATTAATGGAGAATATGAAAGGTAATTGTTTGATTAACCAAAATAGGGAAACGACCCATTGACATATTATTTGGTTGTAAATTTTGGATCACATCAAGCTAGCGATTTAATACCTAACTAGTCACAGTAAAGTATATTTGGCATGACATTTCTGCCATTAAAAATAGGTATATAGGTAATATCTTTTCAAACATTCCAACAGTACCAAAATTGAACAAAAAAAATATCCGCTATATCTAATGCGGCAGTAAATTTTACAACAAATTAGTTTTTTTAACGTGGAGGAGATAAATACGACCTATCTTTTTACACTCTAAAGCAATAAAGTAGGCATTAGGAGCTTAATTTAATAAAACGGTTAAAACTAATAGGAATTCCCCCGTATTTTTATCTACCACTCCATTTAAGTATAAATATCTCTGAATTCAGATCGACTTTCACACTTAACTTATGCCACCAAATCTCTAACCAAGCTATATAAATCTGTTCAACTTATCCATAGCTCTCAACGAAATTCTGATCTAAAATTGACTTACCACTGCTATAATGTCATAAAAATACAATAAGTTAGAAAGAAATCTGCTTACAGGAGCCAAGATGAACAGACTACGTAAACTGGTGGGAGACTGATGACAAAGCTCATCTCTAACTTGTAGTTAAACTGTGGGGTCAAACCATATCGATTATGAATTTAGATAAGGATAAGCCTGTTTAGATGAGTTGAAGCCATCTAAGCTTAATACATTGTTAATCTAATGCGGGTTCTGGAAATTACAAATTATTTTAATGGCTGAATAAAAAGGGATGCTAGTTAAGTATAATTTCGCTTGAGTTAAGTTTTTTTAGAATGCCTACCGCATTCCAGTAGAATAAATTAATCACTTATGGCCTTTTGAGTAGGCATCGTCTTCTCATCACGTATAACGATTAAATACTGTCAATTCAATCCAAATTGTTTGTGTGATACTCATAACAAACAAGTCACTAATTCGATCACTGCACACGATTCACCGATGATGATTATGAGGTGATGATGACTATGGCATCTGCTTGTCATTCGTCGGGGTCCAGTTCGTCATCGTCCGCGTCTATCAGGTTATCAAGACTCGTATCCGAGTCGTCCTCTTGTCATCTAAAATATAATTTCATGGTTAGGTAAGTAGTTATAGGTACATCAACCTATTCATTAACTAATTAATCATGATAGTTGGGGATCGAATGTAACACCCTTTCATCAAAGTGACTATGAGCTGCATCTTCTAAATCGCTCTTGTCAGAGTGATCGTAAGTAAGTAAGTAGCTAAGTAAATGCTTTATTGTACAAATATAAAGAAACAGATACAATCGTGACCGTGGTCATAGTTGACGATCTAAATCTTGGCAAAAGCACCAATGCCCTAAATAATTGGATAATTATATGTGGGTCGCAGATAATTTTCCCAATTTCCAATTTTGTTGTGACAAGGTTACCTAGCTACCAACGTTAGGGATAAACTACGAACTACAAGATTACTATGTTCAAATATATAGACATATTTACTCGGTTCAGTCTCTAGTCGTATGTATGCGGAAGCAACGCCGTCGTTGGAAGTAGTAGCAGAGTTTGATCACGAGTTACCTGGTTATAAAAACGGTGTCGATGTGGGTAAGGTGGGCGGTGGCAAGCGGGACCTCTGCGGATACTGCTCGCAGCTTGCGTTGTTTTATTGCGCTCCGAGCCTGTTGCACCGCTAGGTCTCCACACCAGCGTTCGCAGCGGGCATAAATGACCACTCCTGTAATGATGACATCTAACGTTAGCTGATTTTTTCAACTCTCAGAACAATCTTCTTATAAGCGGCTTAGCAGCGTTTTTTAGAATAGCGCTGTGCCACTTAATGTGTTGAAACATTCGGTGATTCGCCCCACCTTTATAAACGCTCATGGGTATTTTCGTATTGTGAACGCTTGAGAAAAATGACTGTGTAAACATTTGTTATGATCATTCAGCGTTTTGTATGAAAATATGTTAATATATCATAAAAAACGTGGGAAAGCCGCATCAAGATTCTGCGTAACTTCAAAATGTGATAACGAATTATGTTTTATTTTGACGCCTTCAGATTATTTATTGTAGCATTGCTTATATGTGCATTTTAGCACACTAAAATTATTTCTGAAGGCGTTTTTGTTAAGTGTTTGTAGTAGTAAAGGAACATACCAGCTCCAGCAAATAGAACAATGGCAGGCCAGGAATCAACCATTAGCGGCGTGAGGAACAGTAAAGCTGCCAGTAAAGCCAGAGGAGCTTGTAATCCTTGCCCTTTTCGCATTCCTAAGCTATGGGCAGGCTGCCAACAGCATATGAAGGCACCGCACATCCATACTGGAAAACAATATCAATTTGGTACCAGACATTATAGAACTAAATCTAAATACCTACCTACATACAGGGCCGCCGACTTTTAGAAAACCTCGTGGGTGCTCATGCTTATTTGATGACTCGAAAACGGGTTGTCAGGTAATAAAAAACACCTATCTATCCCTAAAAAGCGATTACTGATCTGTTTCGTGATGTCTATTCTCAGGGGTGCTCGGCACCCACTGTTTATTCCTCATGGGTGCTCGAGCCCCCGAGCACCCACGGAGTCGGCGCCCCTGCCTACATATGTTTGTGAAGAATTAAAAATCTTACTTGGGATTCCAGCACCAAGCATAGGCAATTGAATGTGTTCATTACAGAAGGCCACGGCGATTAAGGCAACACCTATCACTTGTATAAATGCACCCCCTGCAGATAATCTTGCACCTCGTACGCAAGGAGGGATGGGCGCACTCGCTTCTGGCAGAGACGTTACCACCTAAAATCAGGATACACTTTTCATCAAGTATCAGATGTATCTTTTTCATAGTGGGGCATTATCTGTTTCGCTTCTCAATCGTCATTAATAGGCTAAGTAGTTACCTGTATAGTATCCCTATATTCTTTCACGACTGCGTCAATGTCAGTAGAGTCATCGCCCGATGAAATTTCCGCCTCACTGACGTCGACGTCGGATGTTACTTCGTCAACTGCTGTTGGTGCTAATCTCTGATCACTGCTGCAACTGGTTACCGGCTCAATATCATCTCCTGCACCGTTGGCATACTCATCGAGGAGGAGGCATTCACGTTCTTCGGTGTCTTAAAACGTATAAAATAATTGAATAATTTATTATTTAATTTGATTTTGCCTTGGCTTGCTTCATCCCGGATTGTTACCTTTTGCTGTCACTTTAGACTTTATACTTTCCAAAGTTTTTGTGTGACGAATAGCAGATGGTATGAACCATAGTCCTCGTTTTTTCTTCCCAGGAATCTTGGCTGCTCTGGTTGCCCCTTCTGTTCCTAAACGTTTATACTCCACGTCTGAAATATTGTGGTGATAGTCAGAGACACATGAAGGTATATATTGCTGTTTTTAAACATAGATATTACCGTCTTACCTCCTGCTTCCTTCTGTTCAGCTGTTGGCACACATCGCATTATGATAAAATGGACGGCTTGTACTGCTATCCCTAGGAGGTGGCTTGCATTCATTAACGTTATCATGTGCGATAACGGACAAGCAAAGGCGAGGATTGCTGCTAAGCTACCTGTAATATATGACGACATGTTTCTATAATTTTGCAACAATATCCCAGTGACTGACAAAAAAAGTTACATACCGGCAGTAAAAACAGCTAGCACTGGGCTACCAGTAGTTGTACTCTCATAAGTCATCGATCTGGTGAGCACCTTCCATTCAGGAGAAGCCAACGCCACCAAAACGGAGAAGAGTATGGGACACAGTTCAGTTAGAGCCAAACTGATACCGGCTACCGTTACTGCTGCCAGCAAAGGGCAAATCCAACCCGCTGCTCGCGCTTCTAGAAGGGTGGTTACAGGCAGCGCAGCGTCTATACTACTCCTGCAAAAGTAAATATCGAGGGCTTTATCACAGTTTAATTAGCTTGACTGTACCTAACTATTTAACAACGCAGGTGATCAAAATATGCGAAGTCAATTTTAACGGATTTCCCGTGATTAAATTTAACTGAAATATGAGTCTACCAGGGAGCAAGTGCAGTTATTAAATTTTTAACTTAACACTGAAACCATGAAAATTGTACTGGAATAACTGTTGGTACTTAGGACTCACCCTTTTAACATGTTCGTGTACAGAAAACATAGGCCAGCTAAAATAAGTGTTGGCAGCCCCACCATCAAGATAAGTGTCTTTTTTAAACTACTTCCATCTTTCTTCTGGGTATTGACACAAAAAGCATATGAAATCGGAGATCCTGCTGCGAAAAGCTGCAAAGAAAAACGAATGACTATCTAATTACTGATCACGAATACCTACTCCAATATTAGTCCGACAGTAAATTATAGCTCAAACTTACTTCGTAAATTGTAACTGGAATGGGCATGTTTATATTTGCTATATCCAAATTGATAAGACCAAATATAGCGAAGAATTGACTAAATATGTATAGTAGAATTAAAAGCATGAAAGTGAACATCATGCTCTCCTGAAAAACAAGGTCATTAATTAGAAAAGAGTACCTACATAATAACATAGAGTGCAGTCAGGAGTATAAGAAGGTAATTCCATGCCGATCGTCAAATAATCGATAGTTAGGTACGCAACGCTAGAACGTAGTAGGTACTTAGGTGTTTTCATTTGACGAGTGAATGAATAGAATGGCGGAAGTAGGTAGGTGTATTAATTTAACGAAGCGTTCATACCTCTAATCCACACATGAACATGGCACATACGACCATCACAACGGTCACACCTAAAACATCTGGCCAGGGTTCCCCTAGTGCTCTGGTTTCATAGCCAAAGAGCCAGCGTCTGGTGCGGCCACTCGTCACGTGGTCAGCGGTGGCGCTGAGGATTCTCGCGCAAATAGCAACTGCGACGAGGTGAGACAGAAACAACATCCACATTGCCATGAAGTCTGCGAAAGAACGCAAGTTCCGCTCGCGACGACCCCGGCTGGTTCTCGCGGGGGGGAGTATGTCCGCCAGTTTCTTCAGATCTCGACATGTTATGGCTGGAATGACGTAATGGGTACAAAAAGGAAAATAACATAGTCATTTGTCTGTTATGTTTAGGCGTCAATTATCTGATGTAGACATAACACGTCTAAATTGCTATTTTTAATGTTTTTGCGCTTACAATCGCTGAGATGTCTACAATATGTACCTACATAATGTAATGTAGAGGCGAATTATTTTAAGAATTTTATTATTCTCGGTACCCATCTATCCATTATCTTTACTGCTCAAAGTCTTTCAGCATTAGCCCGACCAGTGTGTATAAAGGGGTTCTCTACCCCACATCGCATTAGGTAACATACTACACAATCTAGAATGTAGTAGGTAAACTTACTAGCAACTGTAATAAAGACCGACAGCAGCAGAACAGCTAGCACAGCGCAGTAGCTAGAGTTGGCGGCGGCCAGCGGCGCCAGCAGTAGCGCGGCCAGCGCCCAGCGCGCGCCGCAAGCCTCGCCGCCACCCAGCGCGCCCAGCCTAAGCTTCATGCCGCTTTCTAACTCATCCGCCATTTGCGTGATGCTATATCACTGTAATTTACGGAAATTACAGGGTTTCAAAGTGATATTATTGTAATACTATGCTATCTACAAATAAATATAATGATTTGGTGATTAGAGCCTTATAATATTGGATAACAAAGATGGTACTTATTTCACAAGAGTATTGACTGCCATTTTCATTTGTTTATGCATTCAAGTAGAGCTATAAACACTAATTGTAAAGAAACATAGGTACCTATGTATGTAGGTCTGGATAAAAAGCAAGAGTCAAAAGAAAATCGTATTATTTTACGTAACTTCGGAGAATTCAACAGAAAACATTGTAATTTTTGAAGAAAACTTACTTATATTGGGTATTCTAGTTAATCGAAATAGAACAAATGTCTTCAATTTTTAGTAACACCATGTATAAACTGAAAATAGAAATAATCGCATTACTGTGAGTACTTACCATGATAATAATTTCTAATTTTTATATATTTCACTTGTTTATAAACATGCCCACTAACCAAATCCACTATTTGCACTAGCAAACTACGAATTCCGTTACACTGATGAACATTTTGGAAAATATCGTCCAAAAGTGTCGATAGCCGGTAAATAAGGTCGGTTATCCATGCTTCTGCGACAAAGTAGAGCGGTGCAGACTGAGACTGTTGTCCCGTTTCCTCTGTTTTCAATCGATACTGAGCGGTCACTAGGGTGTCCACTGTTACGGAAAGATGCGGCTAATAATATATTTAGGTACACTTAATTACGGAGAAATAATCAACAGTAGATAGGAAGATAGATTCAGCATCAAGTAAAATTCAAATGGTGTATAATGTAATTATTTATTATGCAATAGGTAGGTACTTACTTTACGTTAGTGTATCCTCGTTGATTGCCAAGGTGTTTGTCATGCCAAGTAAAAACAAATAATAGCAACATCAGATTCCTTGATTATCTGGGCTACTATTCGTAATACAAGAGTAATGAAACGAAATCTGTATTGCACAACAACAAAATTACAGCAATACAAGAAAGAGTAGAGTACCTATTACAAAAATATCTCTTAAGTCAACCTTAATAAACCTTATAAATATTTATAAATCATGCGTGTCAAATGAAACAGACTCTAGAAGAGGTAAACGTATTGATTAGACACCGCTTCAGTCGAAAAAAAAGAGTGCACGAGTGACATCGATTGTACCTACCTACTCATTTGTGTGCTCTACATATTTAGTTAAATCCTGAGTATTTGTAACTTTTTGGGCACCCTACATATGTATTCTTCTAAGGTTTCTCACTAAATGGTTTTATATGACCTCGTGTCACCTTGTGTAAGCTGAATTCATATTTAAATTCTGCTTCAATTAATTAATTAATTTAGCTCTATGTTACGTTGAAGATTGCAACTAAGCAATATGTAACTTTTTGTAACTTCTCTCATGTTTAGATAGGTACAAGCTTTTATTAGATAATGGGGCAGGTTATTATTAAGGTTTCGGGACAATACTTCCTTCTATAATTTTCTTGTTTTCCAAGAAAACCTAGTGCTTAGTGGTACATAGATACTAATCAACTTTTAATTTAATACTTTTTTACTTCTTTAGCCATAGGTACTGGGCGAAGGCTCTTCAAAATCCAAGCCAGTATAATTAAACAGAAGATCCTTGTATTTAGTTTTCTTTTACCGAAACTGTACCTACGAGTACATATTCAGTTGTACCCAGTTTTGAGTATTATCAAGAAGGTGTCTGATTAAAGGTAGGTAGTCTTACGCATAAGACTACGGTAATCGAATTATCTTCTGACTCAATGCCGTTCCTTGCAGTTCACGGAAGAATTAAGTACCTACTCCCGCGGGAATGACTGTGAAGTGACTAATGTCGAGTTTCAAACAAAATTAAAACTGATTAGGTATGCGTAACGTAGTCATACTATGATATGAGGTAATACGGAATTTTCTAGTAAGATTACTTTTCTAGTAAGTTCTGGAATGGTGAAGTTTTGAACTAATTTAATTTGGATTTTGAAAACGTGAGAAAAGTAGCTAGGTATTTGGTGAATTTTGGAGGTAAATCTAGAGCTAGCATACTTTTATGTAGTTACCAGATGCACAGGTATGTATGTATACAATACATCGTTTAAAATTGGTTGGGACGTTTTTAATAGCATAACATAAATGAAAACTAGCTTTTGCATCACTACGATGCCTACGGTATAAATATAGACGGTTTTTCAAGAAACATAAATCGAGTACCTACCCATTTCCCCTATGCTGAGTGAAAGCTTATGTATACACAAACGCCTGCAACAAAAATACGTTTATTTTTCTTTGGAGAACCGCCACGACTCTTTCCCATGAGAGTAGGCAGATAGTAACATAGGTACTTTGTTCCACTTGACTTGACATACGAACATACTAAATGATGCCTAGTTAGATAAAATTAGGTGGCATGTCACTTAACCCCGCCCAACGGCTTTAATTTTAAATTATTTATAAAAGAACCCTCATCCCTTATTTTACCGAAACATTATTTTTAACCTAAGGCCGCCAGCACTTAATGATCTGCTTTGTAAACCGGCCATTATTTATTCTCCCTCTATTCATTGTTTCATTAACATTTTTTGACAATTAAAATATTTCTAACAAGTTTCAGAGTATTTATAATGGAAATGGACAATTTATGAAACTAAGGCTTTGTCAGTATCGTTACTCATATTAATTAACAAAATGGAGTTCTTCAATCATTTTTAAATGTTTCTGCCTCAGCCGAACTTTTCACAAGAATTAAGAACTTCCCAGGCATAAAGAAAGGACAAATGACAAGGTCTTGTAATTTGTGACTCCATGTTTAGCAAAAGGTACCACTTTAAAGGTTTAAGTAATTTGTTTTAAGTCCACGGACCATTGGAAACAGGTAAAAAGTCAAGTTGCAAGATTATGATATACAGATATTACAGATATTACATATATATATATATTGTTAGATACTTAGTTACAGGTAAGGCTAACATAGGGTGGTAGGACTGGCAAAAGGTCACGGGGCCCCGAACTGGCCTGACGTTGATGCACCCTTCTTTATATTGAGGAAGGCTTCCCGTCTGATAAATTTGCTACGGGCCCCAGGCCTTATAGGTACGCCACTAGGTATATAAGAGTGTTCAAAAACTCCAATTTTTTACGTGTAAATATTTTGGTGTAAGGGTGCTACAAGAGCTTTAAATATATAAACGTTGTCTTTCTTTAGATCTTTTAAAGAGATAACTCTATCCGACATCTGTATGTTATGCTAGCCTTAACGCGACTACAATAGCCCCGTTATCTACGAACCTTTGTTCTTAAACAATTCTAAAAGACGGCTTGGAAATCCAATGCAGTTAACATAAAATGCTAATAATTATTATTCGTTCAGCTGTTTAAAGTTTACTCACGATGAAAGTTTTTGAGCTTTTCGTCGAAGCAATGTCGAATGTAAGCAAACTTAGCCCATCTGTCTGTCTGTCTGTCACCAGGCTGTATCACAGGATCCGTGATAGCCAGAAAGTTGAAATTTTCACAGATGATGTTATTTAACAACAATTAAGTACCGAAAACAGAATATTTTATGTCTGTCAATGTAAATAACCTGCCTACATTAGATTAGGACCAGATCCCCCCCCAGTGTGCGAGTCCGACTCGCACTTGACCGGCTTTTTGTAAAATTTACTTATTTTCCATGGACTCAGTAGGGCCACGCTCTTTAGGTAAATTCATACCATACGAGTTAGTGTTTATATGTTTTCTTTTGTTTACTATCGCCGCTCGTTCCTGGTACTAATGTCGGTAAATCCGATCACAAACATGGAAAATACGTTTAGTCGATATTGTTACCAATAGGTATAGGCGAGAGCCATGCGATTGTTTCGAACAGTTGACCTATCAATTTAGGTCGCCGAGTTATTTTAAAACAAACATGTTATTTTAATGGTAACTACAATGTAAATCTTTAAAAGGTGTCACAATTAACATTTTGGTGCCATATAGAAGAAATGAAAAGTAAAGACAAAGTAAGTTAGTAAGTAAACTTTGTTTACTGTGCAAAATAAACATAAAACAAATATACAATTGACAAACATTGAGATACATGCATTAAAACAGACTTATCCCTTCAAGGAATCTCTTTCAGTCAACCTTTGAATGGATGAGAGGAGTGACTATAAAATAGGTAACTTTACCGAATATAATACTCCTTTCATCCCTAATATAATACTCCTTTCATCCACTCAAAGGTTGACTGGAAGAGATCCCTTAAAGGGATAAGTCCGCCTTTGTGCATGTATCTCAGTGTTTGTCAATTGTATTTTGTCTTGTTTATTTTGCACAATAAAGAGTTTACATACATACATAACACAAACTCATAAAACCTACCTACCAGACAATAAACTTTCAAACAAAGTTCTATTAACGGCAAAGTCAGACCGGTTTAAAATACGCCTTACAGTTCAACGCACACAAGTGCAACCAGAGCAACAAACTAGTTGAGCTACGCACACGTGTACAAGGCGAAGCGTAGTTGCATATATACTGACCGTAAGCGTCCGTATATAAGCTCTTAGAATGCAATTAGGGTTTGTTTGCTGTCTCACTCATTCTTATGGGTTTTGATACTTGAATCGGCCGATGGTATCCGATACCGAATGACATTCTAAGAGCCCATGGATTGTACCTAAGTATTTAGATTGTGAACCCGTTGCTCGCCACTTCGTCTGCATCCCGTGGGAAATTTATGCTATCCCAAAATGTGCTTAATTTAATTAGGGATAGTGTAGCTATGTATTAGATAGGTCCTAAAATAATTTTTGTAATCGCTTCAATTTCTCTCTTACATTATTATAATGTACCTAGGTATATTTTCACACTTTTCACACTTCTGCTAAATTTATTTTAATTTTTTCTCCGCATGTTTCTGCTGAAAATCGATTTTTAAGGTTCCGTGCCTGCTCTAGTCTGGGAGAAAAGAAAAACATATAATTTTTTATATCTTCCCGCGCATGCAGATGGTAAAAGCCCATCGAGGGTATGGGCGAAAATCTTAGGAATCATGTTATAGATGCAGCTAGCAACCCATCACTATTTTGATTCTCATTTCCGCCTATATGCCCACAACCAACCAAAACGTGACCTTTAGATCTTGTTACCTTAGGCTCTGTCTACCCCGTAAAGGATAAAGACGTTATATATTTATGTATGTATGTGCCTCAAAAGGTAAAAACGGAACCCCTGTAACATCACTTTGTTGTCTGTCTGTCTGTCTGTGAAGACCCTTTTTCTCAGGAACGCGGGAAGGTATAAGGTTGAAAAAATCAACCATCTATTTAAGTCAACTCAATCAAAATATAGAGTCATTAGAAAAGGTGTTTTCATACAAATTGTAGTGCTACCGAATAATAGGGAATGCTTTCACTTATCCTCGTGAAATTTGGTGTGATATGAAGGTAACAATTATCTAGCACAAAAAATAATGAAAAAAGTCTGTCTTTCTATGTATGTACATAATATAAATATATGAAATGACCTCACAATTTGTATTTAAGTATGTATTTATCTACATTATATAAGTATGTTTATCCGTTGCCTGGTGCCCATAGTACAAGCTTTGCTTAGTTTGGGGCTGGGTCAATTGGTGTAATTTGTCCCAAGATTTTTGTTTATTTATTTATTTATTTATCATCCAACATGCAATCGTAGTCATAAAAAAGGTAACTCCACATCAGGATAGCTTAGCGGCCTGTTGCATTCTCTGGATCTCTGGGAGAAAAAGCGTGGGCGATCGCTCCCTTATAAACGCAGGGATGGCGGCTCACCCGACATAGTTGTTTGCGGCCTTGCGCTCATACGACGTGCAAAATGAAGTTTCAGTACTTGTGTTTGCTGTTAGTGGTGCTTGTTAGCCAACTGTGGGTGGCTGAAGCCTACCCCTTCCGACGTTTCCGCCCCGGCAATATTGACTATGTAAGTATACTATTCTTTTTATTAGTCCCTATATATTTATTTTACCAAGTTGTGCGTAATAACGATGCTTATTGATGGACGAACTCATAAAAGGAGCTGAGCTTTGGTTAGATACGATCTGTTGACGTTCTCGGAGAATGTACCCCTCGCAAAATTGCTACGACGTAGCAGTTCTTTGTAGTATGTAGAGTTTTATTGTTATCAAGTTAAAAAATCTAAAAGTGGGATTTAACGGTAACGGATCGCTTTTTTCAAACGTTTGTGTGAATCATTCAAAACTTTGTCTGCGAAATAATTAGAATTACTATGGAAATGTTTGTATTTTAAACAGTGATTAAAATTATAATCACATGAGAAATCTAAAGTAGAGATTGTTTTAATTAATCCATTCTTAAATTGGCGCCTACCTACAGTTTAAATTGAAGCCTAGCAAAATTATGTTTTTTAATTAACATGTTTTTTTTTAAATAAAAGGCTAAAAATCCTCAAAAAGCTAATTTTAAAATATCGTACATATTCCAGTGATATTTGACGTTATTTTTAAACAAACAACAACGCCCGCTAAAGCGAAACAACCTCTTGAGACTTGAGAGCCTCTTCATTGAAGAGTTCTTTCTGTTGCAGCGGTGCACAATGCACAGGGACTTGTCTAAACTACTTACTTACATTGTTAATGGTTACTGTTTGGCTTAAGGCGCGGCTTTTTCAACGAGTACCTAGGTAACTTAGTTCATTTTTGAAATCCACATATTCACGTTACGAGGAGAGCGAGATGGGACAGGATTTTAAAAATATTTCTTGAAATGTTTAACTACTTAAGAACATATAGATATTAAGATTGGATGACGATCAGGGAATGCGTGTTAATAGGTGATTTGACTTATGATTTGTAAGAAAGACTTAACTTTCATGATTGTAAGACATATTTATCACCGCCAATAAATTGCCTTGCAGTTTGAAGAATTAAATTTTACATTGGTACATGACTTTCTTTAGAATTTTAAATACAAAAAAACCTTTATCCTGCTCGAGGGATAGGAACGGCAAATGCCTACATGATTAGTAGGTACTTGTTCTAAATGGTTACCAAACCTGATAAGCGCCCATTATGTCAACTGCAGTACTGCCAACATCTAATTCCATTCGCAGCTTTAATGGCTTTTAAAGCTCTCCAAAGTGCCAAATTCAAGATCAATGACAGTAAGACTCAGCACTAGAATTAGAGACCGCTCTTGACCTGTGAAAAACTCCGTCTAATCATTTAATTACACTTTACTTGCTACAGATGGAGGCTATTCGCAGAATGCAGCAGATACCCCAATGGCATTGTATGCGTTACCGGCGGTTTCAGCCACACGGACCTTGCAGTCGCTGGTGGCTCATGCGGCGGACCTGATTCCTTGGGTAAAAAGCTTCGGAAACAACTGAACATCAACGGCCATAGGTTTTGAGTTTTGGAGCAACTTGTAGCCAACTTTGCCCTTAGACAAGATGCCTGCAAGCGTTAGACGATACGAGCGGAGTTCTATCCCACTCTTACGCGTAAGATAAGAGGAATAGAAATTCGTTTGCAGCTTGCAGCGAGCAATGAACGGAATGTTATTCTATAAACAAAACAGCAGAGAATAATGTTCCCCGCAAGCTATTCGTGCGTATTCGGGGCCAGTTGTGTGATTTTCTAAAAGAAATTTCTAAATGTCTATGAAAATTAGAACACATAGAAAAATCCGAAAAGTAAAGCTATGGCCGGGAATCGAACCCGGATCCTCGTCATTCCGTGACGCGTGCTATACCCCTACACCACCCATAGCAGGTGGGTAGTCTCCGAATTTTTCTACCCGTTACTAACTGTCACGTGACCTTTGTTACTATGCGAATTTCTAAAAGAACCTTGTCCAAGAAGAGGAGACAATCGTAACTTGACCCATTCGCTCGCAGGTATCACATGAAATAAAGTGTCTTGCCATCCAGCACGGCCGACCCAAAACACGGAAGGCACTGATTCCGTGTAATGTTACGATTGTCTGCTAAAGGAAACGATTACTTAACCGGAGAGTTTTGTTTACAGAATCGCACCTCTGGCCACTACGCTAGTATGCGTCTTGCCTAGGGCCCCTGATTTTATTAGTAGTGATTCCGACTCTAAGATAGGATTCTTGAACATTTCGATGGGAAGGGTGTGGGATTGTTGACGTGTGGTTTAGTATTTTCTAGTTTCCAGACTTCTGCACAAATGTACAAGTAATGCATTTATTTAATCGACTGATGTTTTTGACTGTTGACTGTATACCTAATGTTAAAAATAGGTTTTCACGTTTTTATTAATTTTGAAAAGTATTTATCGTTATTTGTAGATGTAGTAGCGTGTTAGGTAGGTACATAATTTGTAATAGAAGGTACTTACAAACTTCACTTTATTTAAGTTTTAAAAGTAAGTATTTCCAATTTAAATATTTTTAGATTTGCAATAACGTAAATGAATTAGAAATTAAATCCATTTATGAAGCTGAAAGTATTTTATTTAATCTGTAATGTACATAGTATAAAACAAACACGCTTTCCGCTGTCTGTCCCTAATATGTATGCTTAGATCTTTAAAACTACGCAACGGACTTTGATGCAATTTTTTTAAATAGATAGAGTGATTCAAGAGGAAGGTTTATATGAATATTATATGCATAATATACCGTGCGAAGCCGGGGCGGGTCGCTAGTATACTTTAAGTTACAAAATGGGTTTGCAAATTACATTCAGAACGTAATCTTATGAAGCTATTATTAGATCATTTAGATCCAAATAATTTGCCTTATTCTGGTCGCTATGCTGCAAAAATTAAATCTCGATCTAGTTTAGCGGGGACTATAGTTTCTAAACGTGTGACTGTCAAACTTAAATCAGGTTTAACGACACCAGATTTATTCTTTTCCTGCAACGACGGCCTAACAAATAAACCAGCATCACACATATGCCGAAAAAACAAATAATTAATTCTTCGAACAACTACAGCATAATACATAAAGCTCGTTGACTTCATTTGATTAACAGTCAGTCTGTACGTTAATTAATCTGTCTCCAGATAACTGATGGTTTCCGGGAGAAACTGGGCCAGTTCCAGAGAACACTGGTGGGAATGGGAACCGTTGCACTCTTGAACTCCTTAAGAGCATCCATCCCGTTTAATCTGTGCTAGGAAGAACGGGACACGTAGTGTGTCCGTGTCGCGATATGACACGTGTAGATATGTCCTGGTTAGTCTAAATTGAGTAAATGGATAATAGTATTGTCTACTTCGTAACTGTTAAGTAATTGTGCGTATTGCGTGTGACTTATGCTAGAATGTTCCAAAAGTGCGTATAAGTAGGTTAAGCTAGGTCAAAAGTCGACACACACTCGACACAGACGATACACTTTGATTTTTATTATTGCTGATTGATACCAACATTGATTTTTTCAAAGGTATACATTTCTTAATCATTTATAAACTAACACCTACTTACGTCATATAGGTATCGTGTCAATCACACAATAAACGTGCGACCACACCAGTGCGTAAAAGACGTTGACGGTGCGTTTACGCAACAAAATGTATGAAAAAACGGTAAGAAAAAGTGACGCCTACGGGCTACGGCACGTCACTGCATATACGCGGCGGTGTGGTCTACAATTATTGCACTTATTGCTGTAGGTATTAAAACAATAAAATCACTACAGTGCAGCATCAGATACTAGTCCAAAAAATACTGCGGTCGAAAGTGAAATTATAATATTTTCTAGCTATTTGCGTCGTAAGGTATAAGATTTAAGAAAATTAATTATGTGCAAGTGCAAATTCAGTCACTATCGTAGTGCACTCGTATATGCCCAGTAGTATATCCCACATCTTGATTTCGATTTTGGATTATTATGTCATCGTTAGGCAAATATTCCAAGTGTTCTTGAGTTGTTACTTTATTTTTTTCTTTTCGTTCTAGCCAAATGTTGATTGCGAAGCGTATAGTGAAGTAGATTATCAACTCCACGAAGCTTAGGAGGCTGGCTCCGACGAAAAGGCCGGTCGTGCCTCCAACGGACACTGTCAAAATTAAAAATAATACTAGAGTACCTATCCCCTTTACTAGCCTCGCTCAACGCTGCTTCCTATTTGGATTTTCCCTCGCATACCGCTCAGAAGGTAGTCCCTCTTATTCTCCTCTGCTTCTCTTCGAATTTATAACTTCTGAATGGGACTATAGTTTCTCCCCACATTTCTTTTACAACTCTAGATAATTTTTTAAACATGAACTTAACTAAACTTGAAAAGAAGCAATTTGATACTAAAGCGGGCGGGAGAATGGAAGTTAATTTTCTCTGTAGGTTACATGATCCTTCATTAATTTGTGCTTTTCGTTATTAAAAGACATTTAAACCCGTAGGAACCAGTAGGTATTATTTAATTTCTTGCTGTTAATTAAAAATAGGACGACAGTTATCTGAATAATCTATGCAACGGAATGTAAAAGACCATGAAAACGTTATTAACTAACAATAAAATTAGGTGTCAAGATGTTATCCTAAACCTGTAGCGTGCCATCACAAGGTGATCAAAGAACCTTGGCTTCTCGTGGGTAATATAAACCATCATGATAATAATATGATTGTATTTTTTTTTATATAAGAGGGGGCAAACGAGCAGACGGGTCACCTGATGGAAAGCAATCACCGTCGCCCAGGGACACCTGCAAGACCCGGGGGAATCATTGAATAATTGAAGATTAATTGGGGGAATAATTGAGTTATCTTACATTTTAATTTAAATATGTACCTATGTAGGGGAGACTGGGGTCAATAGAAACACGGGTCAATAGAAACAAGTGCAATAACTACGAAACAAAAAGCGATAGCGGGGCGGTCCCTGAGGGGGGATGGATCTGCGTTCGTGTCGGAACCTGTGGAACAGTGCTAGCCGCGGCTCTGTGACCGTCGGAATTTATTACGTGAGTGTATTGCTTTTCCGGCACCAAAAGTAAGTATTTTTGATGTTTTTGTTTTGTATATTAGTCAAGATCCATTGGTAGTACTTTAATACTACTTAACTTTCTGTTTGTATGGTTATTGTTGTTGAATTTGTAGTGGTTTATGTATACCTATCGTCTACCGTTATTTTTCTACAATTTTAAATATTCACCATGACGTTGCTGGGTCAATTGAAACAAAATTTACCGGGTCAATTGAAACATTTTTTTTTGCAGTAACACTTCTTTTTTTGTTTTTAGAAGGTAGGAGAAAGAGGAAGTCGACCATCTACACGGACACTCCCGAAAAAGAAGAAATTAGGAAAGAATCAGAACAGAAAAATCAGAAAAAACAGGCAAAGAACGTGAAAAAGAACTTGAGTAAAAAAATAAAGGAAAGGGTAAAAAATCTAAGAAAACTAGAGAATGGACTTCTTCTGAAGATCTTTTTTTTTTCGTTAAATTAATGGTAAAAATAGTGTTCTATGTGTGGTGGGCACATTTGGGATTTTACAAAGAGTTAATTACGTCAATCACCTTAACCCTAGTTAAGATGTATAATTATGGTTGCTCTTCCTTTATTAAATGTTGATTACATTTCTAGATTAGTAATAGTTGATCTTATTGCCTATAAATATTTAAATATTCTAAATGATTAAGCAAAAAGTACCATATGAAAATTTTGTTAAGTTAATAGCAATAAATGTTAGCTTTTTTCGTTAAGTTGATGGTAGAAACTACCTCTTACTGTGTTCTAATCAAAGACTGAGATTATGTGATTTAATTGACTAAAAAAATAAATTTAAATGATTATTACATTAAATCAATATTTTATTTCTAGGTGTTTCAATAGACCCCATTCATTGTTTCAATTGACCCGCAACCAGGGTCAAATGAAACAATTTTCGAGGATTTCTAAAACACTTGTGATTCCGTATCTGATACCTATGGATAAAAATCAACGTAGCAACTTTAAAGCCAGATAACCTAGCTATAGTCGAAATCTTTCACAACCCAGTATTGATAGGAAATGTAGGCACTATGACCGTTTTTTCGGAAAACGTTTCAATTGACCCCGGTCTCCCCTACCTATCCCTAGCTGTCTTACATTGACCTACTTTTAATAGATAATAGATTAACCGTCGATTGCAGGGTCCCTGCAGTGCCAATTATTTCCCGTATGCCACATGTGCCATTGGTTTGCCATCCATATTATATGGTACCTAAGGTGACCTCATGAGTCCAACAGTTTAATTTAAGCTTACCAACGAGATCAAGGCGACTCCTTACGACGTTTCGCTTGAACCTTTCTGTAGGTAGGTAGGCCAAGAGCATGTCCACGGAAGCCTTAGTTTTCTTTTTTTTGGAACGATGCCTAGGATAGGAAGAGAAAGTTCTAGATTAAATTATTTCAACATAATAGACAATCGTCAATGCCGGATCTTATCAAGAAGTTAACAGGCTGGTAGGAGAAAGACAGAAGCGGTAATTACTCTACAGACAAGAGTGTGTATCTCTTAAATTGTGATGATGATGGCGATGATTGGAAGAGATTATTTTTCAGTAGGTAGGTAGCAGTTTTTGTGTATTCGGATTGAATCAGTAACTAATAGAGTATCAAATAGAAACAAAAAAGTCTGCAAGGCGCTGCTGACTTTGGAAGGTATAATTTAATTTGACGAATCAATATGAAAAACTTACATACTCGGACGTATTCTGATTAAATAATGCCAATACCAGCTTTGGCTCCTTGCGCGTATTTAACATTAGATAGGTAAATAAGGCACCAGTTATTTGCCAGTCCAGATTTTAACGGTCTTTCTGTTATGTGCGCCATTGGTCTCGTGTCAAAACGGTGTTTACATATCAACAATGCATGTTCAAATACGAAATGTCACGACCTCTGAACTAGCATCACTAGGACGCGTTACTCACAGTCATTGATAGTATCTACAGCCGTTAGACGTGCATTCTGTGATGAAATATGCAATCGATATGACAAGACAAACATGGCAATGAATTCTCTGATTGCTAAATTCTAATTTGGTTTTCATCGACATGTAAAGAATTATTAGCGCACTACCATAGTGAAAAGCGCTGTTATTTTTTAATGTTGAAATAATTATACTGTAGGTATAGACCTACCATACATTACAAATTATACCCACACCACAGACCTATACCGAAGTGATTAACTTGAGATGAAATATATGAATATGAGAACCGAGATTTAGAAGGGCGTCATCCACATATATAAATAAAGGTCCGTGGCAGTTAAGTTATTAGATATATTCGAATATCCCTAATAAAGTGAGAAAGGATGTCACCCACGCCTTTCAGATTTAACACCTGTATAAGATTTTGTCTACGTTCACTGCAAGCTAGAACATTCCAATAGGACGTAGCTTCCCAACATCTCTCATTAACCAACTCGAAGTCTGTATGAACTCACGAATCAACATCCTTAATGATGGTGATCTCAGACTCTTCGCAGGAGGGTAGGCAGTCGCACGACAACCCAGGTCGACTCGCCCAGGGTGGTTTGAGGGTAGTCAGGTGGTTCGCGTGCGCGTGGATGCACGCCAGCCCAGAGACGTTGCAGCGGTCAGATTCCGCTAAAATATAAAAAAAAAACTAGAAAGAAAAGAATGTAAAAAATGTAAATATGTCACTTTTGAAAATAACGTTATTCCTGGTATTTAACCTGGTGCCAAAGGTAGTTAAGTTACTTACCACGCAGTTTTGCTGCCAATTTAATGCTGGCTGAGGAATGCAATGTTCCAATTTCGAATGTTTTCGTGACTGTTCCGTTGAAATGGATTAAACCAACTTTGGTCACAGATAATACGTGTACCCATTGTGCTTTGGTGGCTAACCACCAAAGCACAATGGGTACAAATCAATACAATTATCAAATGCGATCCTAAGATCGCATTTGATAAAATTAAATTTGTGAAATAAATGATTTCTTTAATTACAACTTTACATTTGATACATGAATCCCGGCCTAGGCCTACGTTTTCGAAACCATATTAATTTGAAAAGTCGGGATTTATATAGTACTTAATATGAAAGGCGATTTCTACCACTCGGTTTGATTCCAATACTAGAGGATACTTACGAGTACCCAACATAAAATGGTCATTGCAGTTGCACAATTCTAGTTGCGCCCTCTTGCGGCACAGCACGGTGCAGGCGCTGTAAGAGTATTGGGGGTAAAGACCATCTTCGTTTTCAAAATGGAACCTACAAGCCCGCTGTTCAGGAGTAGTCTCTATTATTTGGGGGTCGTTTTCGATGTCCCTTACTGTCACCTGGCGGCTGAAACACGAGAACTGTTTGATCTAAAAGTGTTGATACATTTGAGCATTCACTTGTAACAGAACAGCGAGCATTCGCGACATTTTGTGAGCTTCTACCTGTTAATGTAACATTCGCTAGAATTCTCATTACAAGTGAATGATCAAGTGTATCAGCACCCTAAAAGACTTACTCCAATCTTACTCATAAATAGTTTAAAACTTGTTAAAAGTGCAGAATGTGGAAGTTGCAGATAAAGAAACACGAATGTTACCACGTTCTTCAGCCTACATATACTACTTCAAGTTTCAAGCGTGTTTCAAGTTTTACCTAAGGGTAAAAAAATCTCCAAAAATTACATTTGAAGTGTAACTTTTTGACACTGAAAGTGGAGGATCGGTATTAAGTTACCTGAGTACTCAAAGCTTGAGCTTCGTTACGGAGCGATAAGGTGGCTAATAATTATTTTATATGTTACAAAGAAAAAATAATATGCATGCGGCTTTTACAGCAAACCCAGTTGTTTTTTCGACACGACGATGTTATTCTGAAATAGGTCACTTTTGAATAGCGGCACGTAGCTAGTAGACATATAGTACTCGTACTAGTTTGAAATAAAACATTAGTAACTATAAATAAATGAATAAAAAAATGAACCAACCGATAATCATGTCCAAGTTGAAGATGCATAGTTGAAGATTGTAAACTCGTAATGCTTGGAACTTCTTCTTTCCCCAACGTATATAGCTAGCCGAAACAATATGATTAAGTATAACATTGATTAAGTATTTATTTTTTAAGCCATGTATGATGAGGCCACAACTGAATCTTACCATGGACTGCAGTAATACTTCAAATTTAATACTTGATCTTTTGTTCCGCATATTGCTTATCATGGGCAATGGTTTGGATTTCCTTAAAGCAATCAAAGTAAAAATGCACACTTAAGTCATCAGGTACCTACCACTGATAAAATCTTTAGTTATAATAATGTACAAGTGAATCTTATTAAAAACCAACTTAGTTTGAATAGAATTGATGATAAAGCAAGTCCCCATATCAGTGTCAATCGGCTGGAAATATTCACAACAGTCGAACGGTACATCGTTGTAAGAACAATTAGTTAAAGTCTCCAGACACCCACTGCGGACCAGGCTTGCATAATAACTGTAGTTAGACATGAGGCACATAGGATCAGGCTTTTCAATGGCACAAACTTCCGTGAGGCTGTAGGAAATTCCTCGGAAGTAGGCAAGGTCTCTTAGAGAGTCTTCGAGGTCTAAAAGGTGACCTGGTGGCCAAATGCTGAAACAAAATGTTGTGAAAATGCAAAGTAGGCTTAAGCGCCTACTTGTTGCTATGGTAAATTTTTCACCACTGAGATTAGTTTTGCGGGGGCTTCATTCAACGCGACAACCTTAGACTTCAGAAGCCTTCCCCTTCGAACAAATTATAGTCAGTCAATCAGTGTGTAAGAGGTGGGTAGCTATCGGACTTCGGAGGTATTTGTCTTTCGTCACGAGAGGAGTAAGGCCAATAATGCTTGTTACACATGTAACGATAAATCTGCGCTGATTTATCGATCGTGTGCATATGACAAATCGTTGCAGATCATCGTTACGATTTGTCATACACACGACCGATAAATCTGTGCAAATCGGTTTGCGCAGATTAATCGCTACTATAAATCGTTACATGTGCAGCAAGCATAAATGTAAGACAGTACGATCAATACAATTTTCGAATTGTTTTTGTTACTTATTAGTGTTTTTTTTTACATTTTGAACATCAAAAAAGATTTATGTAATAGCAGTTATAACTTACGTGTCACAAACACTGAAAAGCTTATCATCATTACCAATTTCACAAACTGCAACGGAGGGTAGTTTGGTATCCCACTTTGTGTAAGTCGTCTCCACGCCGAAACTGATAGGGTTCTCCCGGAAGGCATCCCACGCAGCTATTATGAGGATGGCGGAACCATACCAGGATAGGGCTATGAGAACCACCCAGACTAATCTAGAATTGTGTTGGAAAACGGTTTTTCTGTTTTTTTTCCTCATTATGATTTGAAAAATGAATAAATATTTTTTTCCTTAAGTAAGTATCTAAATAGTTAATCGTATTTTTTTTGCGGTAATTCCTATTTACTCTCTCTACTTTTATTACTTTTAACTTCAAATTCAATAAGAAAAATGAAGACTAAAAAATCTCAGGCGTGATATCATAGATTCGAGTTATAAAATCAATGGACTGTTTTATGTCTATTTTTTTAGCGGTTTCGACCTCACTCAATAAAGCCTTATTGTACCTACCTACCTACTTCAAAATTAAGATAAAATTACGAAGAGTCGACCCATATACATTTAACATTGAGAATAGAGACAAAATTACGATGATTAATCTCGAAAACCCGCTACTTACTCGTAGTTAAGAAAAACATTGACTACCTATGATACCTTTCAAACCAATGTTTCGTGTCGTCAGCAATGAAGTGGACTCCAGCGAACGTACAGTTTGAGCAATAGTCTTTGAAAAGCGCCTTACAAGTGGTTGGCGGCATTTTCGTTAAATGTAGAGACTCGACTTTGCCATTTCGTAACCCAAGGCTCACTGGAGAACGGAACAAAATAAAAAGCTACAACCTCGTATTATATATTTAATTATAATTGCTGGTTATATGGAATCAAACAGTGGCGTGATGCATTCTATCTAATATAATATTGCACAATTTACTATTATGTATGAGTACAAACATTCAAGGTCCCGTCAATGTCAAACAATGCATTTACGTGTTGTTTTAACAATCAAGGTTGTAGTTATTGACTTAATATTACTATATTTACTTATACATATTTAGGAATATTTACATGAAGTTTCCGTGCGCCAGGGCTTAATACAAGTGGCAAGCATTTGGGCCTTTAATATAAGTTAAACTTATATGTAAGTACTGATAGTGCCTTTATTTACCAGAACAGCATAGATAGATACTTGTCCATGAAACTCCTTTAAGTACTTAAGCATTTTCCCCGTTTTATGAATGTTCTCAACCTCATTACACATTTTTTTATCTTCCCATTGTGTTATATTAAACCTTCGACGGCATACGGCGGGCGCGGTAACCAATCTGAGACCACCTTGGTGACCAATGACAAAGTGCTCTAATCAAACGGATGCAAGTCTGTTCGCTGTACTATCACGAATTACCGCCTGTCTTTGATCGAGACGCGTACAAGGTGTACCTATTGTATTAAAACGGCGGCAGCGAAATTCTGTCCCAGTCTCACGCGTAGGCGTTGTACTTGTACCCAAGAGTGAGACAGAATCTGGCCCTTGTAGCTGCCAGTATGAAATACTACCAATGAAGTCCATTAGTTTGCATGCAAACCCCGCTCCATTATCATGTTTACAAAATTGGAATGTAAGTGGCACACGCGACGGCTAATCATTAGCACTAGTTACAAGTGCTGTAAAATCTCTGGATTGGGGTAGAACGGTGGATCGTGGAAGTGCGGCGGACGATGGATGTGCTGGTGGTGGATCAGCGGCTGTTGGAGCTGATGGAATTGTGGCTGGAATCGATGGCGGGGCACCAGACCGGAGTGTGTGAGCAGGTTGTATATCTGCCTACGGGGCACTTTGTCTGACTCTCTTTCGTATACCTGTGAACCAGTTATGAAAGTTATTTTCAAGCTTGAGACCTGGGGCCTTACTCAGTTTATTCAGTTTAGGTTCGCTCGCTGTCAGAAAACCTGAACTGCGTCGGAATTCAATCGGATTACGACGTCGTAGTAGGCCCCTAATTTGGTCTTCAGCGCATACTAGCTACAAAAGTCTCGAATCACAATTTTGAAGAACTTATCTTTTATCTGTGATTGTATCTATTAAGCTTACGTACTTATTATCACGGGGAAAACATCATATAATGCAATAGTACTGTATGTTTTAAATTACTCTCTCACGGTCGGTTTCGTTTCACACCAAAGCTAGTTCACCAACATCGCTAATATATACATACATACATACATACATAAATCACGTTTTTATCCCTTACGGGGTAAACAATTTAATACAAAATAAGTAAAATCTTACGATCTGCTCCCCACTATGAAGCAGGCTGGTTAGCGGCAGTATCTCTCGGAGATGAGGGTTGTGGAGTGCCCGGCTGCGTAAATGCTGCGGTAGGTACTCCTCTTCCTGCCTCACGGCCACCACTTTCGGGTGGGGGGGAGGTAGACAGCTAGCCAGCCACGCACTTGTAAGTACCAGGTAGATCGACTTCAGCATTGTGACTGGAAATAAATGTAATTGATCTTCGGAGAAGAGATACGAAATTGAGCATTTAAATATAAAATTGTGTTAGCGCGTTTTGTTTTGGTCACTGCATAAATAATGCATCGTTTTCGTCGTGGATAGTGCAAGCCATTCGGTATTTACACGCAATATTGAATGCCTATAAAACTGGGCCTGTATTAAACACTCTAACATTGCTCGGAAGAACTGGATAGTTCTCCAACACCAATCCAAGGATAAGACGTTGGTATTACTTATTATTGGTTGACCGCGAACACAATCGTTTAACTGTGGAAGACAGTGTACTCATAGCGTTGAGGATGGACCCGTACAGTGTACGAACCGCATCGGCCTTTTTGAGTGGTGGTAGTTAAGTGTGGGGTAGAATTATGGACGACTCCTGTGGAAGCCGATAAGGGTGGATGGGTGGGTGGGTGTGTTTGTTGTTTTTGTTTTTTTATGTATTTCAATACTTAGTATATTAATATATATTCTAAATTGCACCACCTGCTCAGATCTGTTCTGTTCTCCAGTCCATTATGGTTGCCTGGAAGAGATCGCTCTGTAGCGATAAGGCCGCCTATTGTTACCTTGTAATATTCTGTATACCTTTTTTCTGTTTTGGTTGTTATATGTGGTGTTCAATAAAGAGTTATTGTATTGTATTGTATTGTATATTTTGACGAGGCATAGCTGACTTGTACGTGTTTTAGCAGAGTAGGATCCCTTTCAAACGCCTGATAAATTTGCTCGTAAAATTATTGGGTCAAACGACTTAAATATGATGTTTAAAATCGTACTTTTTTGAACCCCACAAAATAACAAAGATATCGTCAAACATTCGCAGTTAAAGCGGGTCTTAAGATGCGCCGGCATCCCACGCGACTCTCCTTCGGACAATGACTTTGTTAAGGTCAAATTCACTTTCAAATACAAACTCACTATCGACGGTACGTTGGTCAATGCTCTAGAATGTGTGGATAAGTAATGGTCACCCGCAGCGTTATTCGGGCTGTCAGTCATTGAATCTTAAGTGAAGAGTGCCGGTGGCTGGAAAATCTATACAAACGTATTTAGATACGAATTGTTTTCTTCTCAGAATTTTTACAATGAGATTATTTTTGGATATTACAGTCTTTGATGATATACGTGTTGTTAGATTTTTCGTGTTATTAAAGTCTATAATTAATTTTCAATATTCCTTCTTAAGAAGTTACTAGATTATCCTTTTGAAAAGAGCGTTCACTTTGAAAAAAATGTGTATTTTTATAATATCGGAATGCAAAAAAGCAGAAACGTAATGTACAGTCCCCCTCAGTATATGGTTACCGCTGTTACGGGAGACAGGAGGAGGGGTCACCTTTCTCTGCAGCTGACTGTACCTACTACCGCATAGTGACGTCATTTTATTCATAAAACCACGGACGACTTTGTAAAAAATGCTGGTTTGTGTAATACGTGCTACGCTACCCACTGATATAATAAAATTTAAATATAACTATAGCAGTGTGCGGTCGTCATATCATCATTACTGGTATTTATGGCTTTGTATCGACAGCTAAAGCCCACACTTCTAATAGACACTGTCTGGTTGATAACTATATTATGATTCCATAAAACTCGGGATCTCCATTTGCCATTTTACATCGTCTATGTTTTACAGCTTCGGCGTTCGGCGTACAAGCAAGAGATACATTTAGGTGCGCGTACTTCTTCGCCCAATCCACTGTAGACTTGAATATAAAAATGTTGGTAGAGGTCTACATTTTTAACAGGTTTTTTTTTACAATTAGGTATTGTGAAAACACCACTTAATTTTGAAAATGGTAAACATGTGTGCTATGTTAGAAACAAAAAACTACCCTTATCCAAATTTAAATACGAGCGTTAAACTTTATACATTTTCACCATTTTGGACTACTTTAAGATTACGATTTTAAATCCCTCATGTATAGCCAATCTCAATAGCAATATCGTTGTTGTATCTAACACTAAAGAGCCTGTTAAATCGGTATATTTACCCTACCTATCGTATATTTAGATATCGTTGCGGTATATAAGTGTTAAGTACTATTGCGCTAACAGCTCAAACTCCCTAATACAAAAATTACTGGCACATAAAATTGGTTCACTAGAAAAATCGAAGAAGTAGGTTTACGATATAGGTAAGTATAATAAACCAATTAATTGGAAGCTACAGTATTATGAGATTGCGAGACTGTAGAGCAGCCAAAACATGCTCTTTGCGGTTGCCATTTCTTACTGAAAATAACTTAGCCATAATATTATGCCAAAATATAAAATTTTAACCCTAAAACCTAACCTAATCTATCCGAGTCGCTTCTGCCCTGACCCACATTGCTCGATCGCCTTCTTTTCATCCCAATTCATTCATATATTTTCATTGTATGTTAGGCTAAAAACAATTAGACCCCACAATATCATGGATATAGCCTTTTAGGAATTGAAATTTTAGATTACACATACACAATATTAAACTTTACCACATAAAATTTTGGACCATCCAAGGGCACCCACCAATTTAATTCTTTAGACTCAATAGGCTCAAATAAAATTGGTAGACTACCACTTAAAAAAAGCACTTAATCACCTGTACAGTTAAATTAAACACCACTTCACGAAAAAGAACCAAACGTCTCATACACGACACCACATTTACGCAGCACAAGAACAATAACAACAATGGATTCAAGAACTTTTTTAATCACCGCGTTCAGTGCAACGGTCACTTCACATTTGAACTGTTTGCAATAGGACTCAGAGAACGGTCAGCCACCACCACTGTGTTATCATGCCTACGTTCACCGGCAGATTCAAGATTATACATACAAGGTGCAAGACATGATCACAGTGGCAATCTACTAGGCAATCACTGCTGGTAGCGCTTTGTGCTCCACATTGATTGACATTAACTAGGGTAGAGATTTTTATACATAAGTAAAGTACACAGATTTTATTATGATTACTTCAAGGGTAGGAAACGCTCGCCTTTTTAAAAACTGACCGTATTTCGTATAGCGGAGACATCCGTACATAGATAAATTGAGGAATTGGGTAATTTCTTTATTCATCCGCGACAAAATATGAAGGAAACTGTCGTTTCAAAAATTATATTATATTATTATTAATTATGATCTCTCTAATTGTAGCTGGAGTACTGCAGGTTGTGAAAGGTTGTAAGCTGGCTGGCGGATCTTCAACATACAGCCAAAACTACTAAGACTAGAAAGATAAATTTTGGAATTTAAAGGGGTACTAAAATGTATATTTGGAAATTACTACGGTATATATAGAGTTCTACATCGGTAGCGAAGCCGCGGGTGCTACGAGTAGCTAGTAGCTTAATAAAATTTTACGACTTGCGGGCAATCTTCTAAATAAGTATACCGTACCTTGTATCATTATAAAATTGCAACAGAGATGTAAATATTTTTAGCCATCATAGCTTTTGCGATGACGGCAATATGTACAGACATTCCACTTTATATGTGATTAATTTATTGCACAATGTTATTTTAACTGCTTTTTGAAATAATTTACAAGAAGGAACAATGAGAAATCTTGTTTTTCAATGGCTCTTTAATTGTGACTCGATATGCTATTTAGAAATGTTGAATTTAAATAAAATGATGATGCTATTCTTCATTATTGTTCTTGGGGTTTAAGTTGTTTGCAAACCCATATACCTACTTCGTATCGTATAAATCGTAATAAAATAGACGAATTTTCATATTGACGGCGCAGACGCAGACATTGTTTTTAGGGTTCCGTAGTCTATAAGTCAGTGCCTTCGTCTGTCCGTAGCTTAGGTAGCTCAAAGACTTTTAGTACATGCTAGAAAACTGTTATTTGATATGAATATCATGCCAACAATGACAAAGAAAACCGAAGTGTTATGGATCTGTTTGCCAAAATTCTACCAATTTATAAATCCCGGTGGCCCGACACTAACAAAACAACGTTGAGTATAAAATTAAAATTTTGTTAAGTTTTTTGTATAAATACAGGTTAAATAAATGAATGGCATCTAAATCTTCTCTTGTTTTAATAGAGATTGAAAGAAACACATTTGTCGTGAAGTCTATTATCTAGTAGAGTTGACATCTCCATGAAGTAAGAGGCAACAAATGACAATCACGAGATTGTACTTCAACTCTAAACATTTTGTCAATCGATGACATTTTGGCTCCATTTTGGCATTTAACGTACCTATTCAAATGTCACTAGCTTTCCTAATGTTTGTTTACTATTTCGATATTGGTCTTATCAACTTGAAATTGAATTGAACAGCATTACAAAGGCTCTTATAGCTAAAACAAAGCAAATCACCGGCGAGCGGAAGCCTAATTTAATGATGAAACAACTCGTGCGAAATGCCGTGCTCATTTATTTTAATTGTTTCTGTTATACTTGAGAATGTAGATTAGTTTGCGCAAATTCACGTGACTGGCGCCAGACGGGGAAAGGTGAGAAGACCTCGCCGATCGTGTACAGTCGTAGCATAATTGTCTGAAATATTCGTTATGTAGTAGGTAATGAACGTAATGATGTAATGAACTAAATGTGCCAACCTCCGCTCCGTCGACACATCTCAAGTTTCAAGTTTGGAACAACTTCTAAATTATTACTTATCCGACCGAATTATATCAATTTACGCACGTTGATTGCTGACAGAATGGTACCGGCCGTCGGTCGCGTACTTTGCACTGAGAACACCATGTACCGTAATACCTGCTATGGCAATGCTCGAGAGAATGTGGGTGGTTACGAAGATGGTTATTTTTGTTTGGTAACTTGTTTTGCAACGATCTTAGCGAGCAAAGCACGTGATAAGTGGGAAGGTACATACCTGTAGATACGGAGGCCTGCCGACAAATTAATTTTCTAGAAGGCTGAATAAATCATAAGTTAAGGTCAATTAAAACAAAATTAGTGTTTTTTAACCATTCAACATGAGAAGAATCGATCAATCAAAACAAAATGACCTGACATCAAGTAGAGGTTTGATTTTTATCGCGAGAATAGAATATTTAATAACTGCTATTTAGTTCCTTGCTCACGTAGCGTGCTTTTAACCGTCATTAAATGACAGAACAAATTTTGTTCGTGTAAATGTTCGAGTTCTTATAGCTTCAAGATCGACGGTCAAACATGAATATCGAAAAATCTGCCAATGTTTTAGGATACCGGCGGCATCGCTACCGGAATAAATCACCGGTGCAAACCAAGTACGAAACAATAAAAGACAGTATCAAGACAGTGGGAAAAGAATATTGTTCCGAATCATCAATATGCGGCTTAAAGCATTTAGTTAACGACAGGACGACGCACATCGAGAGGTACGCATAATGTGAAAGTACTGAGATACCAGTTCGTAGGTACTAACGCTATTGCAAGTCGTTTTGAACTTGTTTAGTTTGCTGCTTTGCTGCCGGCTTAGTCTTGTTTGTCGTAATTACAAGCCTTTTGCAGAATGTCGGCGATTACGTTATAAAACTGTTATGTCACGTAAGTAAGTGCGCGTTATCATTTCGCAGAATCATTTGGGTCATAACCTTGATCAGCGCGCTCATCTGTTCCGTATCCTTAGTTTGGGTTACGTTCAGTAACTACTACAAGGCTCCTTTGGTAACGACGCAGATGCCTGAAGGCGTTTCTGTTAGTAACATCATCTTCCCCGCCGTCGGCATCTGCTCGAATAATAGGATTAGCAAGCGGGCCGCGAGCCAGCTTGCCGATATACTGTAAGTTAACTACGTATCTATTACAAAATTGTTAGGACACGTTTAAGCAGTCTTTTACTTAATTGGCTTTGTGAACAGTCTAAAGGAGGAGCGCAACAAGAAGTACAACAAAGAGGAGATGATGTCACTCCTGTTTGGTTTGGGCCAGTTATACAACCTGCAGGTTATGAATGCCGACGAGATGCCTACCATGCAGCTCCATAATGCTTTGGGCGACTATGACGTCACTGAATTAATGCGAAACGTACGTTTGAGTGTCAACCTAACTTTTTTAAATTTTAGTTACTACATAGTTGACAAAATGGTATAGAGTGGTAATGTATAGCTATGTATGTATGTATGCATAACTCTTTCTACATAAAACACGTGACAATACAGATTTAAAGGACAGACTAGATGTATAAAAGCGAACTTACTCTAATCGTATTGGAAATTCAGCACAAAAATTTACCACTTTGGAGTGGTATTTTCAGATGGTATTAGTATAAATTCAGAAATCAGACCTCAGGACATGACACAAAATCAAGCACAATGGATGACGTTGCGCTATAAGGGGCACCAAGTTTCAGTTCTAGATGATGACCCAACAGAGTATGTTAGTAAATCTGAACGAAAACCGGTCCAGAAAGCTAGTTTGCTAATATGTACTTAAAAATAAGCAATACGAGTTCTATATTGGCTTGCGTTTGTGTCATAGGTACGTAAGAAGATATCCGAATAGACAGACAACGGGATGTTGCATCTATGTATATTTTTGGTTGATAAACACACAAATCATATGTTTATGGCGTTTTGTTTTCAGTTGACACCGCGCTGCGAAGATCTACTGATGCGATGTGCGTGGAATGAAAAAGCTGAAAATTGTACCCATCTATTCAACTTTCGTCTCACAATGAACGGATATTGTTGCACGTTCAACTATCTACGAGCGTCCGATATTTTTGAAGAGTGCGAGTTTGAACCACATAAGTGTTTTTATTTAAGGATTCAATTTAATACCTTAAATGGAAAAAACGGAACCCTTATAGAATGAGACCATTTTGTTCGTCTGAATACTTACGGATTAAGTTTCTAAAAGTTCTAAAAATATAAAAGAAATATTCTCCTATTGATCATTATGAAACACTTATCCACTTTTTGCCAAATTTCTCAATTGTATTTAGTTATATGCCAACGTAAGTAGTACAACCGAGAGAATAAATGTCGATACAGCCATCGTGTCAAATATATGTGTGTCACCGACCTAATTGTTTGTGACATAAAGGTAGATGTTTTGACGTCTTGGTACATTACATACACAGTACATTGGTACATATATTTATGCCCTTGACTGTACATTTCGATATCTATCAACTGTTTTTGTATGAAAATATACTTGTGGCACAACAAACAAAATGTATACTTACGTTGACTTAGAAATACAATTAAGAAATTTGGCAAAAAGTGCATCGATTTACACATATATACCTATATTATATGTACATATGTGTATATAATCAGCCATCCCTATATCAATTTTATCAAAATGGTTCAATAACTACTTTATTCAAATTCAGTCGGTTATAGTGTTTCGGTTGTGAGGAATAAAGTTGTCACATTCCTCATTGAAATATAGGTAACTAGCTTCTGCCCGCAACTTCGTCTGCGTAGAATTATACATAAAAACCTTCCTCTTGAGTCACTCTATTTATTAAAAAAAACCGCATCAAAATCCGTTGTGTAGTTTTGAAGATATAAACATACATAGGGACATAGGGACAGAGAAAGCGACTTTATTTTATACTATGTAGTGATGTAAAATTTTTGGAATGTTAAGTTTGCACTAGGCGTTGAGGACGCAGCTCGCCTCCACTCGACGTAGTAATTAACGATACGAGTCAATGTCACCGGAATTCTTTTGTTGTGGAGTTATTCAGGGTAGACTCATTTATATTCAGGAGTGGATATGCACTGAATTGAAAGTCCGAAGGAGAAATGCTTACTGTACCGAGCGTTACTACGTGGACGCGAACGACGGCTGGACTTAAGATACTTTTAGTTTTGCTTTTTACATACATACATACACAAATCACGTCTGTATCCCTTACGGGGTAGACAGAGCCTAAGGTAACAGGTACCTTCAGGCCACGTTTAGCAAGATTGTGGGCGTATAGGTGGAAAATAGAATCAAAATAGTGATGGGTTGCTAGCCACATCGCCTATAACATGATTCCTATGAGTTTCGCCCATTCCCTCGATGGGCTTTTACCATCCGCGCGGGAAGAGAAGCAACTGGTACATTCTATGTTTTTTCTTTGCTCCCAGACCAGCGTGGAAGATTTGCTTTTTAAACTATACTTTATTTTTGTATTAAAGATTTTATTGCTATTGAGTAAACAATAATGTGACTGCGTTCACAGAATCAGCGATACTCGCAGCACCGACATGTACAAGTACGGCAACAAATCCGCCTTCGATTTCGACCAGGGGCTGAAAGTTTTACTTAAAACCGACGATGACGACGATTTTTTTTACAATATCCCGTCACTCGGCGCTATAGTAAGTGAATATTTGCAAATACCATGTCGGCTATTGATTAAAATATTATGTGGCTTGTGAATAAACAGGCGCTGGTGAACTTATTGAATTGACCTTGAATAATAACGTCTCTTTGTTAAAGACCGACCGCTTAAAGAGTCATCGTCCGCGCGGTACAGGGGCGCGGGGTAGGACGACAAAGGGTACCGAGAGAGGTGCGGGCGGCAGGCGCACTACCCGCCCGCACCCCTCTTGGTCCCCTTTGTCGTCCTATACGCCCCTGTACAACGCGGGCGAGGACTCATTTAAGCGGTCAGTCTATAGTGCATGTGCAAACTAACCCCTTTCCATACAAAATGCATGATCACGAACCGGACGATACTTAGTTGACAGGCTTCCCACTAGTGTATCGCGAGAGTTGCGGGCAACCGGTGGACGCAGCTGGCAAGTTGCCGTTCATTGTGGAGTTCATCTTCCTACAGATGATGATGATGATGATGATTTCCATAACACCATTATTGTACTAATATCATAATTGCGAAAGTTTGTGAGGATGTTTGTTACTCTTTCACGCCTGAACAGCAGAACAGATTTAGATGAAATATGGAACGAGGATAGGTTAAACGATTTATTTGCAGACGAAGTCGCGGGCAACAGCTATTTCTTTATATTTCAGTTGCAATTTTCGGACGCTTACGATTTTCCTGACGCTCCTAGTGGCAGCTATGCAATGAAAATTATCAGTCCAAGCATGCAAGTAAGTCAACGAAGGCCAAATAAGTGATACCTTTCATCTAGCTTCCTATATCACATTATAATGCCTCTAAAGTCGAACTTGTAATTTGACGACCACGTATTACCGGCATTTATTTTGACGTGCAAAGGATTTTCAACCTTAGGGTGGCAAACCACGTATTCGTCTGATGGTAACAACTTAAATCGGTGTAAGTACAGTCAAGTGCAAAAATAAGCATTGAATTCTCAAAAATATGTCCCACGACCTTATTACGCCGGTGTAAGAGCGTATGGTACTTATTTTTGAATCTTTGTCTAAATACATATTGTTACACTTGACTGTACCTAAGTACATAATCCGGAGACGATCTCAGTTACAATACAATGCAACGGCTCTTCATTGAACACCACATAGTAATCAATACAGAAAACAGGACATAGACAAAAATATTTTTATAAATTTCAACACATCGTTTAACGCGTTTGAGCCCTAATGAAATATTTATCAATTTTTGGTAAGACTGTTGAAGCTTCAGCATTCTGCTGCTTGCTGGTTCGAACCCAGTATCCTCTGCTGGAAAGGACATAGGCCAAATTAAGGCAGTTCAATGGCTGCCACGACTCATCTATACGCTTGTGAATAGGGAAAATTGCCGGGATTTTGAGAGAGCATGACCAATCACGTCTTTATCCCTTACGGCGTAGATAGAGCTTAAGGTAACAAGACCTACAGGCCACGCTTAGCAAGACACTATGGGCGTATAGGTAAAAGTGGAATCCAAATAGTAAAGCCGTATGCGGCTAGCAACCCATTACTATTTGGATTAGACTATGGTCTATAACATGATTTTCGCCCATTCCCTCGATGGGCTTTTACCATCTGCGAGGGAAGAGAAGCAATTTCTTTGCATAATCAGGCTTTTACCCGTTAGCTTTCTTTAGTCTAAGTTGCACCAAGCCAAGTTACCTACTTTAAGAACAACATTAACCATAATCGACGATTGCCATATATTTCATAGCTTTTCTGTCAAATATACGTCAAATCATCTATATACAGGATGTCCCAGAAAGTAGAGTCAAGCGAAAGTCCGTTTTGAAATTTTTCTTGGCATGATCCCTTAATGATAGATCAATAAAATTAATAGGGTAGAAAGTTAATAAAATAAGACAGTTTTTAAACATGGTTTGAAAAAAAAAGTTATGCTAGTTTTTGTGTAATCGGCCTTCAAAGTCTGAACTGCAGTCAAAATTTAGTCACATTTTGTGATTCGATTTTTTTTTTGCCCAAACGGTCAACGATGTTGTTTTGTTTTTAAATGAAATACATGCACGTACTATTCAGCTAACTCGTTAAAAAACTTAAACAGCCAATTATCTCAATTATTGCAGTCAGAGTGAGCAAAACTGTCTCCGTGGTCGTAGATTAACAGAAAATGTGAAAAAAGGCCATAACTCCTAAACTACGAAAAATCGCGGAACATACATGCGGATGATTCGGATCATCGAATCCGAATCGGATGCCCCTTGAGTTTGACGTCAGGACTTTCGCTTGACTCTACTTTCTGGGACCCCTGTTTAGGTAATGTTACTCTTTCCTCCCACAGATGGCAGTAATGGTATCAGCCAGCTTCACTGAAGCATCTCGTGACATCCAACACGTGTCAGTCAAACTCCGGAGTTGCCTGTTCTACGACGAATCGTCCTACCTCCCATTTTACACCCACAGCGACTGCATGCTTAAATGCCGCATGCTGTTCCTCCTAGCTAATTGCAATTGCACACCTTTTAACATGCCAAAGTACAATAACGGACGGACGTGCGATATTAGGGACATACCGTGCCTTAAGATATTTTATGGTAAGTTAAGTTCTAGATATTTACTTAACCACGTAACGTAAGATATACATATACTCATTATAACGGGGGGAAAATCCTACTCTACGTAAATGTAGAGCAAGGAAAATGTGTTTACGTACCACCGTATAACCCTATTGCAATACGGTGACATATCGTTCGAGTTTGAGTGACGACGGCCTATCAATTGCGACAGGGTTCTATGGTGGTACGTGAATACAATTCCCTTAACGTACTTAGCAAGAGCTGCCATTTACACACAAAAGAAGTGGAGAAAAAGAAATGGTTGAATAGCAAATCATATTTAGGAGTAAATTTTAGTTCCAGAGTTCCAAATTATTTTTTCTTAACATCTTAATAGTATATACTTATTAAAAAAATAAAAACAATAAAGACAAATTTAGAAACCTTATTTTCAAAAGGCACAGTTAAAAGCAAACATTCCCAAAACAATAGCCATAACTACTCAATTACCTTATTAAATTTGTACCTTCATACTTTGATTTATTGCCCAAGCGTGAATTCCGCAATAGACATTTAAACATCATGCTACCACATCAATTATCTTGAGCCACTGAATCATGGCAAGGTCGAAAAAAGAATTAGGCCTGTCATAATCACAATCCCACTTATTAATCTTGTGAGTAACCGTTGTGTTAATACGTAAAGGAGTGCGCTCATCTAACGACTGCAACCACCATCTTAGCACTATATAAGCTCCTGTAGAATAGTTTCCCTGCTACGATATCTTTTCTTATCAGACGCCCGTCTTACTTGCTCTGGTGATACTTGTGATATTTCTCGCTATACTGAACATCACGTGATTAATGGACAACCCGATACGAGTTTCAGTACTAGGTATTTGTATAAATAACATAACACCTGCTTTTTTTCTCCACTTTGGCGTAGCGACTGGCCACTTTATCTGACAGCGGCGATGCTCAGGACATGTCCGTCATATAGGGTGGTACTGTGTTTATAGTCGGAGCTCGCGCTAGGTTAAAGTTAGCTGAGCCATCGCTTTAGACGCTAGATTGTAAGGGTCGCCTAAATCGATCAGCAAACATAAAAACAGATTTTGATGGCGGCGATGCTCGTCTAAAGACCATCACGCTCTATTGGGACTGGAACTGGTTATATTCAAAGTATAAAAATATGTGAAGCTTTAGATGAACAGACTCCTTTATACGGAGGAATGAATGCAATGCAAGGTCAATTACATTAATATTAGGCCAATCCGAGACCTTTGCAACGATTAAACATGTCGACGCATTAGCCAGTGATGCAATGTGAAGTGTTCCGCTAAAATGCTGATTCATTGTTACGGTGCATCTTGTCATAGATATAAAATATAGCTTCTAACGCGTAAACTGTTATATTTTGTAATACCTTGACCTCCTCTTGAGTAGTAAACAATCTATCCGAACACGAATCTTTGCCAACTCCGTATTTTAGCTATACATTTGATAGACTAGAAACTAGAACTGAGATTTTGAAGTGGACCTAATAAGGTACTAATTTTTTTTGGCATCGAAAGGTAAAAGCTGGGCGTAGGTACCCTTTTATTGGAGGCGGAGGAAGTAGGTAGGTACCTAAGTCCGAACAGTCACGTTACGTTAGTTGAAATCTACATCTTGGGGGACACGGGGACGATAGTTTGTACAGAACGCGGTAAATTTTAAACAATGTTTTGCATTGTTTTGACACGATTTTTTTTTCCAGCTCAGTCAATCACTGTCCGGCCAGAAGTAGACCCAATCCCATCGGAGCTGGAGTTGGATATGGAAGGGGGAGGCATTTCCTGCCCCATGTGCTACCCCACTTGCTCTAAGACCACTTACAGCTATGACTTCTACAACGTCATCATATTCCCCGACTACCTCAACACTGTGTCTGACAGAGACAGGGATGACTGGCTGTAAGTCTAAAGATTGAATTCTTAGCCCTTGGGCTACCAGACACACCAGCTCAAGAGCTGCCAGACATTTTGGATATTTACATTTTAGAATTTGAGCAGCGTAAAAACCTTTAGAACAATTAAATTTATTTATGTTACGAGTAGGTATCACAAGAACGCTCTGACTAGGAGTATGCCAATTTGCTTTGTGCGTTAATGTTCTTGAAGCAAGCAGAATTTTTGAAATCCGAGGAATGAGTAACATCAAGTTAGACAGGTGCTAAAAAAAAACAAAAAAATGAAGTACTATCGAAATTGATTCCTGGCCCACCGTACAACGTTTTCACAGCAAAAGTAACAATGTTTTTTCTTGCCAATTGAATGTAATGTCGCTATGACATTTACTGCGAAAGAGTTTCACAATGGATTAGGAATCAATTTGCTCGATTGTACATTGAAAATTTAATTAATAGGTTAAATGGTAACTGAAAGTAAATATAGTAAAAGGTCACAGCTCTGGTTCATTTCTTACCGCGCAAGTTTTATGCATAAATGTGTGAGTTAGAAAGTCATCCATCCAAGCAACTTGTCGATATACAGATTGCACATGCTTATTAGCAGCACGCTTGGTACTTGTAAAGTATAAAGCGTGCTCACTTCAAGTGCCGGAAACGCACAAGTGCGTTCGAATGACAAATCGTGACAGTGGCGCAGGACGAAAGTCACGAAAACGCATACTTGTATGCATCGCTACTTATGACAGTGAACCGTGCTCATTTCTACCACGTGCCTCATAGACAAGGCGACATGATGGTAGGAAGGATTTCAGTTTTAAGTAAGTGCCTTAGGTTCTCAACTAGGGTTCGCAAAGAAAATTATTCAAGTTTGTCTTTTATATTTATTAGACTGAAACAATTATATACCGTTAGAACTTTAAAATAGTTCCTTTCTCACATTAGTATAGTTCACAAATATGTAGTTAGTGATATAGATTTTGAGATTAACAAACGTTTATCGGCGTATCTCGAAGGTCCTAAAAGCACAGCTGTTGATAGGCGCCTCGTTTCTAAAAGCGGCCTTATCAATCTTCGACTTAGGGCTGCCAACCTTTTGAAGCCAGATCTTCATGTCTTCGATAGCTCCTTGAGCACCCTGTAGTTGGCCGATTACCGTGCCCTGGGCAGTGTTCATCACCCATCCTCGGAGGCCCAGTTCAGTTGCCTTTTTCGCCGTATGCTTCCTAAAGAAAACACCCTGGACTTTGCCGAAGACCTCGAAGTCAGTTGTAGATAGTCCTGCTTTTTTGTTTACCGCCATTCTTTATTTTTATACTTTTATCAAATCATCCAAAAAATATTCTCATGAAAAGACACTTGACGTTGTTTGTGTTTCTATTGTTGTTCGGGAAACGAAAGGTGTTTATGCCAGTTGTGTACACGCCAAGGAGGTTGCTAAGCAGTTTAATGACGTACTTTTATGAGTTCGGATGTTCCGATCCGTCGAAGTTAACAAGTAGCAATCTAACTTGTTACAATTTTTTTTGTAGTAGTTTCTGTTTGATACTGAACCGTAGCAAATCAAATAAGCTTAAAAAAGTCGGAAAAATTACCACAATTTTATGCATACAGCTAACCGTGTTTTGTATGTGTATGTACCTACTCTTTATGATGCTAAACTATTTTGTCCTATGGTAAACAACCCTTCCTGTGAATAAACTTTGTAGACTTACGAGTCCTAATGGGTCCCAAATGGTCGTCGTTATGCAATCATGAAGCAATCATCGCTGAAATTGTTTTTATCATAGATATATAATTATACATATTACTTCTGTTTTTATACAGTTAAGGTTGGACGATATTTTTCTTTATATCCAGTTTGTATGTTCTTCAATTTTTAAAGTAGGTAGGCACTTACACGTAAATATACTTAAGTGATTGTACTTTCACGATACATCGAGCGAGAGCAAGATTACTTAGGCACAGTGCTCGCTTTCAAATACAAGTTAGTTAAGCAGACTCGCAATCTAGCTCGAACAACAAAAGCAACTCGAGAACTGCACGACTACGGAATAATGTAGAGCGCACATTGTTATACTTCCAGTACCCGGTTTTGTTTCAGCATAGGCGCTAACTTCACCGGTGCTTCGATTATTCACGTGAAATACGCAAAAGAAGTGGCGGATTGCTACGGGCAGAACGTTATTATGAAATGGTTTGATTTAATAAGTGAGTAAGATTTTTTTTATGGAACTGTTATTTCAGTTGTAACCCCAGGGGCCAAATAAAGTGATAAAGACTGCTACAGAACTACAGCTTAAATTAATTTTCCGACTAGCCAGCAGGTCAAGACTGTTTAACTTCTTTCTAATGTAAAATTAACGGAGTACCCATATATGCCGTTGATAAATGTCGTATGTGTTTAACCGTGAATTTTTTAAATCTATTACAGGTAACATAGGTTCGACCTGTGGTTTTGTCACCGGTTTCAGTTTCGTGTCTGTCCTCGAGTTCTTTTACTTCTTCACGGTGAAGTTGATACGTGAGATAAATGCTCGACGGCAACGTCAAAGGAACCGAGATATCGCGGCACTCCAGCCGCCGACGCCTGCGCCGCTCTATACCGTTACCAGATACAGACCGATATACTGGAACGAGCTCGGAAATACTGCATGAAATAAATATGACGGACACAAAAATAAGTTACAAATAGATTTCTTGTAGGTAGATATAGATATAGATTGTCCACCAGTTTTGTTTTCAAAGTTGTTTTTGAATTCTTTACTGACGTGAAGTTTAAATGAAAGGTGAACGAAGTAATGTCACTTACTTGTCACTGTATCATGTACAGGGACCTCCTAATATTTTGTAAACAAGTAGTTACATAATACTCAAGAAAAAAATAAACCTCAACCTGTATTTAATCATTTTGATATACACACATAGTATTATCATTCACTCATTCAATCCATTCGTGCCAGCTCTTGTGAATCGACCTATAGGTTCAATCAGTAGAGTTTTTTAGCCTTCCTAAAGGAATGGATGGAGACGATACACATAGATACAGTACGATACGTTTCAGATTAACCCTCGAAATATTTTCATTTTTGTAAACATTTTTTTCTCATTAAAGTGAATGTAATTCTTTTGAGACATAAATAATCTTAAACCTTAATACGTACCTAGCCATAAGTGGACCAACTCTAGTACGTATATGTATAGTTTGAGCAGATATAAATAAAAGTAATTTGATCGCCTATCTAACGTTCATTAGCAGCAAAAAGGAATCGTAATAACGGCAAATATATCAAACATCTGCGGCTTTTCCACGTCGATAGGAATCTCATTGTGTACGTTCCGACCGAGCTTTCCAGTGTTTTCAGCCCTTGGAATGGGCCACGTAATTGGCAAATGAATTATTTATTACCCTGTATGTATACTTTTATTGTACGAATATTGTTAAATTACCTACGCACTAATAGTTAAATCGCGTCGCACATTTGGTTTCATTTCACCTCGGATCGTGTGTGATGTAACATATGCTAAGTAGTCATGGGTTCCAAGTTAACGTTGAAAAGATACATCGATATCTGGTGGAAAGGTATTAAGAGTTTACCAGATACCACTTCTATTCATGGTTTTAGATTTATTGCTGACTCTAAGAGGCATTGGGCTGAAAGGTAAGTTTGTTGTCGGTATACATATATTTTTATATTACGACTACTTACTTACTTCTAAAAGATACCGGTCATATTTTTACAATTTTCACAGCTTATAGATTCCTAATTAACTATAGGTACACATTGTCTAAAAAAAATTCATGGAAATCGTATATAATTTCACATATAGCTATCACACTTCCCTAGCTTGCACGTACTAAGTTTTTTCTGTGAATCATGAAATAAATTATTACTACACACCGATTGTGTATCTGTTTACATTTTGCAGGATCTTCTGGTTAATATTCGTTATAATGTCCTGGTATGGCTCGTCTCTTCTAATAGCAGCGCAGTACGATGCGTTTCAGAATAACCCAATATCCTTTGTAGTTGAAACCACCTACAAGGACTGGAACACCGACTTCCCTTCCGTTGCTATTTGTGAAAATGACAACACTGCCCGCATTGAACATATTTCTGATATGTAAGTATTATATATAGGTAGCTTTATGATCCAAAGACATAGCTAAACTAAATTAACGTTGTGCATATGAGGGTAAGGGATGGACTTTACATGACATGCAGTATGCAGTAAGATATTATTTTGACTAATAATGATAAATTTTATTGCATTGTTATCGAGTCTACGTATAGTTAGGGAGCTGGCGAGCAAAATTTCTATAAGATCAGCACACAAGGCAGACGTTATTAATAGTGATATTTATGCCCTAAGAAACATCAAGGACCTTGTCTGCCACCATGGTGGCGCTGCGTTGTAAATTTACAGCGTTTCAAAAATGTAAAAAAAAAGGTGTGCTATATTATGCGCACACGTCTGCTTCTGGGCCTGATGATTACAGTCATCCTGGAAACACAAAGAATCGAAAAGGCAGACATCCAGGGCTCTGACTTTTGTAGTATTCCATTTTTTAATTTTCCACGGAGTCATAGTGAGAACCGCGTGCAAATGACTTAGTAGAGCTTTTTTTTTACATTTTTACAACTCCGTCCCATGATAATGCAGAGTCCTGAATGTCTGCCTCTTCGATTTTCTTCGTTTCCAAGATGATTGTGACCATGATCTCCAGAAGTAGACATGTGCAAATGATTTAATACCCCGATTTTTTTAAGCAACTTCAATCCGCTGTAACGCGAAAACGCAACGACATAGGACCTTAATTGATTGAACCAAATCGATTCGTAATGATTTAAACTGCACTCCACCTCGACGTGAAACGTGTGCAAATCATATACCGAAATGCTCGCCAGCTCCCTAACTAGTAAGTCAGATCAATTACAGCTAACAAAACAAAACAAAACAATTAGAAAATGAATTTGATCACGTTATTAGTTACCTCAAAAATAAGTATATTGTAATATCTTTCCTGTTAAGGTTGTGGGGAGAAGATCACGATTTTAACATGGAAGAGGTGTTGAAAGAATTGGCCTTCTTCAAAGGTGTAACTTACTATACGTCGCAGTACTGTGGCTTGGAAGACCCATTACCTGACTGCATCAAGGACAATCTTACCTACTACGCTAATTTGGTAACAAAATTGAGTTGTTTTGTGTCAATCTACAACTATTTACGAGAGGTTGGACATCTTTATCATGTAAGCTTGTAATGGAACGTTTATACGTTACAGGTTCGTACCCCTTGCGAGCAAAGTCTGTCTAATTGTTCCTGGAATGGCGTTTCTTTTAGTTGTTGTGATTATTTTAGACCTATGGATACCGAGCTCGGCACATGCTACGCAATTAATACGATCCAAGGAAGGCGAGTAAACGTTGTTCTTCTTGTGAAATTTTCTCCAGTAAAGAAACAAATACCTCTTACAAAATGAAACTACTGTGAGACACAATCATAAATACAAAAACGGATAACTCACGTATAAAAGTCGAGTAATGCTCGACATGTTTCGGACTAGACCGTAATCCTTGCTCTTGGAGCGCTCGCCCCGGCGGCAGCGAAACGAACAACAGAAAAGACAACCAAGAGGAAGGACTACGAACTAGTCCGAAACATGCCCAGCTTTACTCGACTTTTATACGCGAGTTATCCGTTTGTATGATTATAAACGAAAATATGAACCTGTTTTTTGCAGAGAGCTTAATCCGCCCAAATTATCTATGGTAAGCAATAAAACTACCGGCCCCGGAGCGATTAAGTTCAATGTAATGATAACAGGTAATGTTTATGTACTGAATGAGGAAGAGGTTCCATCGCAGACAACGCTAGGGTCAGAAGTGTTGACAATTGGCCCGGAAGTGTCACAAAGGTAAATAAGTTTAAAATTATGTATAACTGGCGTCTATAGATTCGTCTGGGGGATTAAAATGATTAAAGTTTTACAGGCGTTACATTTCAATAAGAAATATCGAGAATGATCACGGTGCCCGTTTCATATCTCCTGAAAAAAGGAAATGTCGTTACACGGACGAAAACTTTTTGGATGTATACCACCATTACTCTTACAGTGCTTGCACTGTCCAGTGCAGGAAAGACGCCCAGATAAAGTTTTGCAATTGTACAAACTACTTCATGCCCAACATTCCTGAATATCTTAAGTGTGACGTTCAAGGCATCATCTGCTTAAATGAGCACATTAATGAATTGTCCGTGAGTATCTTTAGGAAATAAAATTATATTAAGACTATAATTATCTACTGCTATCCAACAAATTTGGCAAAACCCTCGACACATTAGACCCTATGTATAATAATGTTCGAATTTTCTAAATAGGTGTTGAAAGCTTCGTGGTCTAACCGTCCAGGCTTGTATTGCAACTGCTTACCTTCTTGCACAGAAGCAGAAATATCCGTCGTGAAAGATTTCAAAGCAGCGGCAGCTACGGAATATGCTGCAGTTCACATAGAGTTAGCATTGTTACCGAGTGAACGCTACAAGCGAAACGTTGTGCGTGGTATACTTGATCTTGTTGGTACGTATTTTTAATACTATACCCGCTACCGCGTACATATATTTTTTTATTTAAGAAACGGCGTAGGAAGGTACTTAATGAAGTTATAAAATCGAAGATTACTTAACGATAATTTGTTTCTTTGTGATATCCAATCCTTTTGTAAACCAAGCATTTTTATAAACAACATTTTCGAATATTTTCAGTATCCACCGGTGGCACAGGCGGACTGTTTCTCGGAGCTAGTATCCTCAGCTTCGTAGAATTAGTTTATATTTTAATGCTCCGCCCTTTCTGTGACATCTACAGCCAGAAAGGGGTCGATTATTGGCACAGGAAGTTCGGCAACCGCCGTCTTGAAGATAACAAGTTCGTACCGAACAAGGATTGGAGCTACAAGGACAGGGACACTGGAGCTGGCGGGAAACTGCCAAAATTGAAACATGGATTGGAGTTTTATAAGAATTCGATTTATTAAATTATGCACTTGGAAATAAAGAACTAAAAAAAACCACAACAAGTAAAAGTTAAACCACGGTTAGATATGTAAATCTACTTAAAACTACTGCAATTATTACTTAACTAAAGATCATTGTGTAGTATATAGACGCTTAGTATTTATCACGAGAGGGAATAAAATCGAAAAATATTGGTAATATTTAAGTAAAACCTATCGAAAAAGTAGAATTGACACAGTTGGATGTAGATATAGCTCTTTCTGTAAAGTAAAAAGTGAAGGTACCTAAATACATCATTTGAAAGTAATTAAAGTTTGTTTCGAATTAGAAATCCGAATAGAGAACTAAGTAGGTAAACCATTACTGCTCTCTTTTATTTTGTCAAGTTTTTATTTATTTGAGCGGTAATTTTGAAGCAATGAGCAGATTTACCCATCATCGAATAGTATTCTCACGAGTTCAAAAAATAACGATCCCACATTTTTTTTATGAGTCAACGTAATTACGCATTTACGCAATTATAAAGTACTTAGTAAAAATGTTTCAATTAATTTTATTTTAAACAATACAATTCAACTATCTCGTCAAGTACGTTCATTAGAACCTGTTTGTAATTATCATCTTTTTCAATCATTAGTTTGATAAAATCAGCTTTATTATTTGACATTATTTCATTAAATTTAACTGAATCACCAAAATATTGAGTCGTAAGTTCATCATCGAGCCAAAAAACCTGCACTAAGCAAGCGTGTGTAACTACACCCCACAGACTTTGTTCTTCAGCTGACATTAGAAAGTTGTATTTAGTCATAATGTCATGAATATTGATTTTATTATTCCAAAGAATATTTTTCAGTTCGTCGTAGTAGTAGTTTAAAAACTCGCTTAGATGATCTTTTCTGAATTGTGGATCTAAGTTGCAGTGGAGCAACTGCATGACATCTCCTGCTGGAGGCATGGACCGTACTGCTTGGAAATCTACCAATAAGCAATCGTCAGTTTCCATGTCCTTATCACCTACACTTTTGTAATGAAACAATATATTATTATTCCACAGATCACGATGGCAAATCACATTCCTATATTCTGTAGAGGCATTTTCAAGTTCTAATGCAGAATTAAAAACTTCGCACCATTTCCTTTCAATGTCATTCATCAGATCCTTATTGTTTCTGTATTTGGAGAAAGATTTCACAGCTTCTAGGGCCCCGGTTCTACATTGAACGAACCATGAACTATCCGTCGTGTAACCTCCTTTTCCAAGATATTGCTCATATTCATCGTTTATTCTGTAGGGTCGCTGGAACTCTTTAGTCTTTTTTTCTTCAAAAATGATCGAGGAAGCGTGAAATCTAGCTAATGTTTGAAGAGCTTGTAAAGTATGTTGCTTGTCGAACTTGTTGTGTCGGTGTCGCTGTTTATATTGCAACGCGGATAAGTCTTCAAAGATCAGAGCGTCTTCGAGTCGTGCTACCAATTTGGCACTCCATGGCCGCAAACCTGAAAACCCAAGTACAAACATTACAAATTTTGCAATCAGAAGGTACAGTCATTAGAAAAGGTGTTTCCATACAAATTGCCGTGCTCCCAAAAAATGGGGGGTACTTCCAGTTGTTATAGAAATTTGAAATGTTATACGTGTAGGTAACAAAAATTAATGAGACAAAAAAAAAAATTCTTCACGTGTAGCTGTCTGTCCATGTAAGTAACCAATATAAAATTACCCCACACTCCCTAAATTTTGCTAAAGAGCAGGGGCGTTACCATGACGTCTTAATGCGATTCAGTTTAGGTTCGCTCGCTGTCAGATCCATACTAAAAATGACAGCTAAAACCTGAACTTGAGTCGAAATTGAATCGCATTAAGACGTCATGGTAAGGCCCCATGGCTCTGCTATCACTGGATTTTGTATTTACTTGCCGAACAAGTAGGTACGGAACTCTCGGTGCGCGAGTCCGATTCGCACTTGGCCGATTTTTTTACTTAGATATCTTTAGTATACAGGAGGTGCACAGATTCATAGAGCATTTACTTAAGTCTTACGGTTATGTAACTTGGTTATGTATGGGAAACAAGCTGATTTTTCGCCCTCCAAAAACCTCTATTTAGCTAATCTTATCGAAATCGTTAGAGCAGTGTCCGAGATTCTCATAATAAATAAATAAACATGCAAGAACTACCTATTTCAAAATAATTACATTTAACGTATCTTACTTGATGTTTCCACGTTGCTCTTGATAACAGTATAAAAGTGTGATTCCTTTTCAAATAATCGCATCTCATGAACCATATTTGCTTTTGCCATATTCGTTCTGGAAATCGCTTTGATAAAAAAGCACAGCAACTTTCTTTTATTATTTGAAATAACAGATATTTGTAACTTCAAATAGTCTGCTAGAAATCCCAGCATTTTATCACTCGCATAATTTACCGCGTAGTTTTCTATTATAGTGCCGTCGCTTGTATATCCATAATTGGTTAGTACTAATTTAACGTTTTCTTCAGTGATGTATTTAATGTCGTCTACCGACCGGTCCTGTAGATTATTCATTTTTACGGCTTTCGAACTTCGACTGGTGTTCCTTTCTACTTGGTTTCCATTGACGTATTGTACAGTTAGAGATGGGTTTACTCTTATTTGATAACTATAGTTTCTTATCAAAGTTACGTGATGATCAAACAACTAATATTTAACTACTACTGATAGTTGCGAACAAACGAGACTACCAGACGTACTTATTTTAAATAAGTTGCCATTATCTAACATGTAATGTCCAACTAGTACACTAATATATAACAATGGCATGCCTCGTCTTTGAAGCGATCGCTGCGCTGGGGAGGCGCTCATAACATGACGCTTTCGCCCGTAGGAAGAGGAGATTCAGAGCCTCTAAGTACCTACCTAGTGCAAGTTTTCACACAAAAACGTCCCGAACGCGTTCACGTAAACGTCTCTATTTCTACGGACAAATTGTCAGCGCCATCGTCACTTGCGGATCGACACATCAACCCTACATCACCATCCCTATTAATTAATTTTAATTTTATAATTTTATGATCCCTACTATCCCTACTAATCCCTACTAATATTATAAATGCGAAAGTAACTCTGTTAGTCTGTTACCTTTTCACGCTTAAACCGCTAGACCGATTTAGTTGAAATTTGGTATACAATTTGGTATACAATTAGTTTAAGTCCCGGGAAGGACATAGAATAGTTTATATCTCGGAAAATTGCAAAGTTCCCGCGGGATAGCGACTTTGCGCAGACGGAGTGGCGGGCATCAGCTAGTATTTTACACTTCCGACCCGTGGTTCAACCATAGTTTGTTCAACTGGTTTTCGATGGAGCTCCGCCCAACTTATGAATTGTATTCCACGTAGTCCTTTCAAGGGAGTACGAGAGGGACCATTGGCAAAAAGGTGTCTTGTTGCCAACGTCAACGTATACGATGTACGTGAAGACACCTGACTCCGTGATATTTAACATACATTATAATTAAAGCTAGCTTACCTAGTTAATTATTTATCATGAGCTTTACGACGACGGAAAACATCGTGAGGAAAGTTGAATACTCCAGCTACGCATTTCAATAGTGTGTTTGAACTTTGAAGTCCTCAATCGCGTGGAAACTATAGCCCTGGCCTGTAGCAGTGAGATGTGTTTATTAGGAACGTGCGAAGTGTATGGTGGGGGCATACAAAACGATCACGGCGCATGCCGTGGCAGAAATTTGCAACTATAGGGGAAACTTGTCAATGTTGCTTTGAAAATGGGTCATTATTAAACTTGTTTTATAAGGTGTAAAGGTCACCGATATGTTTGGCGAATTATGTTGGCTCGTATTAAATAACTATTGCTATTAGTTCTTTGTTTTTCTACATTCCTAGCGAGATATGTTTCCTTTCATGGCATAGTTGGGGGAAACTGATTTCGTGTTTTACACTCTCAAAACTATTTTTTATAATGACATCCATTTCTCCTATTAGGTACTGTTTGTAAATTAGAAAGAAAAGTTCGTGTTATTTCACGAAAAATTGCAGGGTTCGCACATAAAAGCAGTAATAATTAACTGAACTCTGTGTACACGATCTAAAAAGATCAATGGCTGATTAATTTTAAGGGTCGGTAAATATTAAGAGAATAAAATAATACAATTTACTTTTTATTTTTGTTAGCATTAATAGTATTTGTCGAGTATATCTTCAAATAAATCACTCAGTCGAGTGTAATATTCCGCATACTCATTGGCGGTGTCGATAATTTCTTGGCTTCGAGACACATTGTTTATCCTATGTATGGATTCCGAATCACAGAATAGCTGTTCTCTCTTTTCGACCTTCATAGTAGTTATTGGAAGAATTATTGCAGCTTGAGTCAATCCAAACACAAGGCTTTCATTATACGATTCCATAAAATCGTTCTTACTTAAAATTGTCGCAAAATCGACGTCAATTTTATCTTCCACTTCTTCGGATAAAACTCTGTAGTAATAATCTAAAAATTCACCCGTGTGCTTGTCTCTAAAACTCTTGGATGTATTGAAATAGATAACAGACGACAGGTCCATTGTGGGCGGGCAATAAAGAACTGTTTGGAAGTCTATAATAAGTGCATTACATGCTCCATTTTCAGTCTTTAACAGAATGTTGTTGGACCAGAGGTCACGATGGACAATTGTATTTCGGTACTTAGCACTCGGTGCCATTAAATTAAATGCATCATTGAACAGAGAATGAAATAAATCTGTAACTTTTTCTGCAAAATGCGGTTCAAATCTGCGCTTGGAAAATACTTTCACAAACTCAATGGCTGCATTTCGTCCAGCGTTGCGCCAGTCCAAGTTTTTGTGCTCTTCGAGATATTCACTCAAGTCGTCCCAGATTCTATAGGGTTTTTGAAGTTCTCGGGTTTTTTTTTCTTCGTGTATGATCGACTGAGCGTGAAATCGTGCCAACGTTTGAACGACCGCCATCGTTTCTATGTAATTCAAGGTAGTCAGATGGTTAGCCATTTCGTAACCTAATTCTTTAACATCTTCAAAGACGAATACATATTCTTTAAGCAATAGTGCCTTAGGACGCCATTTACATTCACCTGTAAGCGAAATAAAATCAAATAAAAAATCATACTTACCTAATCAATTTACTTAGTGGCAAGTAGAGTTTACATGTTTGCATAAAAACAAACAAGACAACAGTACCTACACCTATGCAGTGAGTAACCTAGCTAGGATGTAGTCTATTTGTTGATGCGGTGAAATTCCTAGGGGTTATTATTTATATTCATTCTCTGTTAAGTTGGCAGCAGGAACTAAGCGCAACTGAGTCATCTTTAGGCTCTGCGTGTTATGCAATTAAAATCTTTAGAGACGAATTGACAATTAAACAGTTTAAATCGGTGTACTTCGCATTGGTAGAGTCTAAATTAAAGAATAGCATCAAATTGTGGGGTAATAGCCATGAATACAATTGCTAAACGACACTGAAAATTAGAACACAGAAAAATCCGAAAAGTAAAGGTATGGCCGGGAATCCAACCTGGATCATTCTGTGATGCGTGCTATACCGCTACACCACCCGTGTAGTAGGCGAATAAACGTAAAAGTAAACATAAAAAATCAAGAAGTAAAATTTTTGATTCAATTGGTAGTGCCAAGATTACAATGTTAAAAAAACCTTTGTCATGGAAAAGAAGGCAATACGCACAATTGTACGTATCCTGCAATGGGAATCGTGTAGAGATTAGATAGCATTGTACAGGTGCCGCGAAGAGGGAACCCCATCCTGGAGTGGTAGTGGGGCGTCGCGGTGACACCAAGTGCGTAACGCCTCACATATGACCAAATAGGGAATCCGTGTGATTTCTAATGGGTATGCCTGCCGTCGCGGGAGAGCCCCATACACCCCCGGTAACCCCGTACTGGGCGGATACATAAGGCGCACCTATTTATTGTATTTTGTGTATTTTTTTTGTCAATGTTCGTACAGAATGTAAATTGCTTTTGAATATAACAAACTGAAATGGAAAACAGAAACTATTGTAGATGATAATTACCTACTTGAAGAAAAAATAATTTGAATACCATTTTCCGATTTTCTGGGTAGCGTTAAAAAAGCTGCCTCAGAACTTGGTTCACATTTAAGCAGGAAGCACGCAAGAAGGCGCAAACCTATTCCACCACACACTACCACACCGCAGTTCCACAAGTCAATGCAATAGATAGATGCCTCTAGTTGTAGTATTTAGAAAAAAAACAATGTAGTTTGTAATTTTAAACTTATGTAGTTGTATCTTCCTACGTATAAATATATTAAAGTATAAGCAATATTTACCTTCATTCCTCTCGAACTGCCTAAACAATTCACTCAACATCGTGTATTCCTTCCTAAAGAAGCCAGATTCCTTTAAAAACTGTGCTATCCATTTCTCCTTAGGCAAGCACTTCACAAAGAACTTCAATTCGGTTTTTTTTCCATTTGAACTCACATTAGCTACAAGTTTCAGATGTTCTCCCAAATAACCAATCAAAGTGTCCGAATAACATGTTATCTTGTAATCCAGGAGATCGAACGTCCCATACTGTTGAACGACAGATTTTACTTCTTCTTTGGTTACTAATTCCATTTTGGTCACCGCAGTCGCCTTGTATTAGTTATTAAATACATATATCTACTGTACTTGTAGTGGTTGCAATCATTCTGTTTGTGTACGGCGATAGGAAGAGGCACACTTAGTGCCAATTTAGTTACGAAACATTGAATTGGCAGGTATCAAGTAAAGTCTATATGTAGTGTTAATCCATGTGTAGCTTATCAGTTTAGACCTAATTAAATAGTACTTAAGCTAGATCTTACGACTAAGCCCCATCATCAAATCGTTTTTTTATAAGTATTGGTACAGTCAAGTGTAATAATATGTATCTAGACAAAGTTTCAAAAATAAGTACCATACGCTCTTACGCCAGCGTAATAAGGTTGTGGGACATATTTTTGAGAAGCTCCTATCGATACTTATTTTTGCACTTGACCGTACCTACCTACGAGTTCGGTTAAATTAATGTACTTACCTATTCCGTAATTTCACGCCTAGTCTTGGGCTTACCCAATACTCGTATACTGTTTTCGCCACTTAGACTGGTTTAGTCCTTAATATCACGGCGTCTATTCTACTTTAAAAAATTTGTAGGGATAGGTAGGTAATGTAATAATGTGATTGCTTGATCCTTCACTCGATCGTATTGGAAGCGCACTTTAAAGAAGCATGTTCAATGTATTTGAGATGGGAGCGCCTTTACTCTTAGATATATTCCTAGGGATTCGTTCCTTTTTTACTAAATAAGTGGAATGGCAAACTAGCTTGGGGTCAGTATCACAAGTGAGCGTGAACAACCATACAGAAACCCAAGTCAAATCTAGAGGATTGCAGACGCATTGCCAGCCTAGAGGGCATAATGAATATCTCATGTGCCAGTAATCTCAGGCTGTCTTACTATATATTACCTACTCATTATCATTCTTCAAGCCGAAACACGGCAGCGCAAGCATTCATAAGCATTACTTACTCTGTTAAAGGTAGATACTACAACTGCATCGTACAAATTGTACTATTAGACTATTACGTTTTATAGTACCATGTATGCCCCTTACTTAAATCGAATAGGTACGTTTTATTCCGTGTCGACTTGTGTAATATTTGTAATTTATTTATCAGTTAAAAGATTACAATCACGCGTCTCGTCTTGGTAACTAATATTTGCTTACTTACGAGTATAATTAAATGATAAAGATAGTACCTACAGAGTGATTACTCTTTGAGTTAAAAATAAATAAGGTAGATGATGGATAAGATACTGGATAAGAGACCAACATGGCATACGGGAATAAAACTGAAATAAGAGTTCAAAAAAAGTTTAACCGTAGTCAAGTGAAATGAGTTGGCTATTATAAAATCTACAAGAGTTGGTAGGTATTAGTTTTTGAGTATATTCCCCTGTCTCACCGATGTCATTTTTGGGGCAGAGTCAACCCTGTACCGTCAACAGAACTGAATGCAATATTTCGGAGTAAAGCTGGACTTTTGACCAGAGCATCCGGCATCACTGGCGACTGCCACACAGTGACAGCAATAGGTAGTATATACAGTATATGGTGAGCATGCATTCCATGCATTGACGTACAATAAACAACTAGACTCCCAATCACACTCAAAAACTGTCCGAAGCAAAAGTCTGAACGACGCGTCTATTGTTCAGAGTTTTGGTTGAGTTGTGTTTTGACCGCGCTTTGATAACAATGTATATGTCTCTTTCGCACCGTAATCTTACTATTGAGAACAAAAGAGACAGGCAGGTTTCCAGCGCGTGGCGTCGTGTCATTACTTCTCACGATCCTACGCCATTGATATTAAACATTACTGCCACGAAATAAGGTGTCAATTTGAACGAATATGTTAATGTTATATGTCTAAGTCGATGTGTTGACATACTCAACACATAGACAAATCAACTCGGACGTTTCTTGAGGAACCTTTGTCAGCGACTGAGACTCTAGTTGTTTATTGTAAGTCAATGATTCCATGCTGTATAATATTAACATTCTGCTATCGCGACAAAGTTGCTGCGTTTTGCCGCGTTCCAGGGCTCGATTTTTGATGCTCATCACTCGAATGTGGTGAAAAATTGTTCTGAATTTGAATTAGGAGTGGAGTAGACGAAAATTACAGCGTGAATAAATCTTATTAAACTCGACGAAAATTGTATTTCAGCTGCGGTTTTGTAGGAATAGAAAGATGCTTACCATTTTCGTACCATTCCAGTGTACGATTTTAAAAATCTGCCTTCGGTCGGAATTTCAGCTTTATCGATCCGGAGCTGCAATATAATGAATGCTGTGTATTTTTTTACTAAGTGTGGAAGTGACCTACATGCCTAACAATAAAACAAAATAATCATTTACCAAAATAGTTTTTATTCAATTAGATTTCAAAACTCCAAATATAGACGCAGTAGCGTTTTCTTGAAGCACCGACAGTTTCAGAATCCTTCTAAGCTTCTTCTCATTAACTTCATCGAAGTTAGCTGTCCACAGTTGGGTCCTGGGTTCATCAATTCCATTTATGGTGATTTCCTCTTCATCATCTGATGATTGAGGGTCTACTTCCATGGCAGTCTCGATTTCCTCCGGTTCTTCGGTAGATTCTTGTCCCGATATATGTTCTAGGAAAGCAGTACTGATCAAGCTCACTGGGGGTACCATATGAGGTGCTGCTGACAAGAACTGTGGAAGGGGAACATTTCATTATTATTAATTACAGTAAAACACAGTAAAAAAATACAAAAGGAACAAAATAAAAATATTTCAAACAGAAAATACACCCTAATCAGTACTCTCTGACAGATAGCAAGAGTTTGAACTATAATTATGAGCTATTAAGAGCTTTGCGAAATGGAAATACAAATAAACCTACATAGTAGGAAGAAGCAGAAAACACCGGGGCAGGTAAAACTAAATGTTGTTAAAATAATGTCGTATGGTTTCCTTAATTGGGGTATCTTTGACTTTAGCGCGAAGATGAAACGACGGCGCCACTTTCTACGTAACTGGCACATTTCTGACGTAAAATGCTTGATTATGTCAACAATTTTGTATGGAAATATTTAGTTCCTCTTTCATCCGTTTCCTTCTCTTTTACGTGGGAGTCTTTATACATACGAGTATAATGCCTACTGTCAAATTAAAAATCAATCAAAATAAAATGTAAAGTTCAACTGCTATCCCATACCTGCTTGATAGCATTATTTCCTAACGCGATAGTGTTAACTTCGTGTAATTCCGCCGCTTGCACCGGCCGCACTTCGGATAATTGTTGTTCGGCCAATAGGGCGCCGAAGTTCGAAGTAGGGACGTTCTTACTCGATATCACTTCTAGTCGGTCTTCTGTGGTACGCTCCGGTTCAAGGCAATAGATTTCCTGCACAAAATTAAAGTAGTTGTCATTTAAATTAACGGCGGTTGTGTTCCAGGATATAGATTTAAAACAATGGATATTTAATTTTATGCAAACAAGCCGTTAATTTTCTATATCAAGAATTCGGAAACAATTTACATCGTTTCAAAGCCAAAACAACCGTTCTCAACCGATTGAAAACGGTTGATTTCGTTTTCAACCGTTTTAAAATTATTAACAACTGTTTAAAACAGTTCTGTTGAAATCGATAACTAACAGTAAATCCTTTGGCGAAGTCTCTGGTCAGAAGGTTTGTCTGTTTTGATATTCAACTCTAATAAACTTACCGAATCATTTCTCATAAAATACAACAGCACATCATTCTTTCTCACAGCTTTAGCAAAAGTGCAAATATTGATGACTCCAGAATTTGGGTCGAGAAGTCCATTTTGCTTTAGGATTGGAGTTGAACTGTGCGGAGTGAATACGAACACTGAAAAATAACAAAAAGAACAGTATTAAACATACCTTAGTTTTGTGCAGTTTAGATAAGAGCGGCTATAATATTACATTCATAGCGTTTGGTTCCTTTTTTATGAAATAGGATCTTAAAGGTTTTACTTGCATTTTTTTTATAATAACTCACCGTCGTTTTGTTTGGTCACTACCGCCATTTTATTGGAGAAAGGATCGGAAACGAGGCACGTGGGTTTTATATTCACCAACCATTTGATAGTCAGGGACAGTAGACTGAACACTGCCAAACAGTTTTCTGTTGTGCACACCAACTGAAAAAAAAGCGGTTAAATTGTCAAATTAAATACTTAACATACAAGATTAAATAAACATATCAAAGTCTTTATCAACTCACATAATGAGCTGCATCAGCAATACCAAACTGCACGTGTAATCCTTTGGGCCGCAGAGCTGGGTGCGACAACGTCGTCCGTAAATTGCACAGATGAGTGTCCCACAGCGTCAGCTTACTGCCAAACCAGGCGGCTATGAGCGACCCATCCTGCGATATAGCCACACCACCCATCTCATTCTCCGGTTCAGAATCCGCTAACACAATCGGCCTCCCTATACCCGTCTCTTTATGTACATTCATCACCCGTAAAATCTGATCATCCTGTCTACCCAGTTCTTTCATATAAGGCAACACCTCGGGTCCACTACTGAAGGACGAAACTTCAAATTTTTTGAAATCATTGAATATGCTATTCGATTGAAATTGCGAGATGCCCGAAGAATAATAGCAAGCTGTTAAGCAGAACCACTCTTGTTTCTTGGGGGAGGTTTTATCTCGCTTCCATATGCGGAACTTTTGGTCGGTACCAGCTGTTACGCAGAAGGTGCCCAGGGTATTGAGGGTGATGGCGACAACGTTGCAGCCTCCATGTGAGAGATTAACGCAGGTTATCTGGGTGAACGGTGAGGCGCCTTTGCCCAATTGACTGGCCCAGAACTTTAGTTTTTCCTCTGGATATGTGACACCATCGTTCCTGTATTCGGAGGTGACTAGCCAGTTCCCGTCGCCGCTTATGGCAGCGCACGTCACTTCAGTTTCTAGCGGGATCAGGTTGTGCTTCGATTCTGCTGGTATGCTGTTCGTATCCGTCACATCAAGCTGAAAGGAAATATGTTATGTTACAACACGTTAATCGTTAACGTTGTTTTATAAAAAATACCTCTAAAGCAGAAAGGGGCTCACACAGTTTTTTCTACAGAATTCGCAAATTATAATAGCAGTCTGATGTGATGGGATGACACTTATAAATTGCCTAAAAAAAATGAACAATAAAATACCGTTGTAACCCTATTTTAGTAAAACTGAAGAGTAAACAGCACAGGACATAAACTCTATTTACATTCTTACTTAATATCTCCGGAGTGACATATGCATATGACAAGAACACTACCTGGTGAAATGCTCTGATGCAAATCTTTTCTTGTGTACTATAATCTACTTACATTGCATAAAACCTTGTCCGAGTTGGTGGAATACAATTGCAGATGCCCTGGCCGGCCCCCTATGAGCAAGCAGGCGGCTCGCCGGTGGTACAACAGCGCGGCGCCCGCGCGCGCGCCCGCCGATAGCCCGCCGCATTCCAGTATCGTGCAGTGCACGCGCATTTGTGCGTTGGCTATCACTATAGCTGGAACAATGTATACGAAGAAACTGAACATCTACCTCTGTGGACCTTATGTCAAACAATTTTGCAATAATTTCTTTGGCAGGTATATGGTATGTCGTTATGATATTTGCAGTGATAAGGTTCCACTGTGGTACGAGATTCAGTTTCTTTCACTGTATAGGAAAAATGACACTGGTGCAGAGGTGGCGAACCATTATAATCACTAGGTGAAGTTTTTTTGCAATAGTAGTGTTTTTTGTATTTAAATATTGTAAGGGGATTAATGCCTAAATAAATAAATAAATAGGGTGGCAAACGAGCAAGCCGCTCACATGATGGTAAGTGAGCCCCAACGCTCATAGACAACACCAAGGACGTCTTTAATGACATGCCATAGAGAAAAAAACAAAAAATGGCACATTCCCATCAAAAAAGATTTACTTCCTTGTTACTGGACTTGACTAGAAAGCCTAAGCTCCCGGATTTGATCCCAACCCTTAGTGACGGGTACTTATAGCAAGAAGCTCAATGTATGTTTATATAAATAAAATCAACACCTTGGTCATTGAATGCAGTGGTGATACTGTTCAAATAGTAACTTTCTTCAGTCTCTAAAACAAAAAGTGTTCATTTTTTACTTACAGTTGTTTGCCAGTGTAACAGCAATATGGGAACTGCTCACAGCAACAAATTTTATCAGTCCAGGAAGCCGCGGTATGAACTCCTTTTGGTTGGCTTTGTCAGCCAAGTTGCCAATGGTCCACTTCACCAATACTTTCTCCATACCACCTGTTATTAGGTAGCTACCTGTTACAGAAACAAATGCATAAATATTAAACTCATATCAAATCTAACAGTAAGGCAGTTGCATCGATTTTATGTAAAAAAAAACACTGTTGAATGTTGAATACTTATTCCTTGTCTAAATTTTAAAGAGAAGCTATGTGCCAGATTTTAGCTTTTAAGGATTATGTGGATGTTGATGGTTCACCCAGACAGCGCTTTTAAGGCCCGATCACACTGGTGGGTAAAAGATGTTGACGGTGATTTTATCCAACAAAATGTATGAAAAAACGGTGAGAAAACGTGACGCCTACGACATGTCACTGCGTGTGCGCGGCGGTGTGGTCGCTACTTTATTGTATATTAAGATTAATTTGGTTAGCACTTACACTGCCAGATAATGCTTGTGACCTGCACCTAACAGCTTTTCTGCTTTGTAGTGAAAACTGTCTATGGAAACTTGGGTTTCTGGCATTTAATATGTTAAGGAATATATGATCAGAATTTTAACTGATAGAATTTCAAAAACTTTCATGGCAATACATGATTGCTATAGCAACTCATTTATAAATATTTTGCTTACCTTGCGTGGAAAACTTCACAGCAAATGCTGGTAAATGATGCCAATGCAGTACTTCTCTTGCCGTTGATTTGAAATTAAATAGATTCCCTCTCATGATAGTTGCCCGGCCGAGAGTGTCAACGATGGCAACGGCACTCTCATGTTGGTGGCAAGACACATCCAGAATTCGAAATTCATTATAGTTGGAATGACTGGAAAGTTTCAAAATAGTTATTCTGGTTTTTCTTTTTGTTACAAGCTTGTGTGATTGGCCTGCTGAACTTCAAAAGCCCTGCATCCACTCAACACAGCTGATAAAAGTCTGGCGACTGATTGCAGTTATATACATATGAATAATAAAAATCTAGCAAGTGAAATTCGACCCACTTACAGTACTCCGATTGACTTGAAGTTTGGTATACACTAAGTGAGATGGATGATATTTCAAGTATGTTAAAAAAATACAGTAAAAATGAAATTTATAACTTTTTTAAGACATCAAACAAAAAACTTACAGTTAATTACAACAACCAAATACAAATCACGCCCATATCCCTTACGGGGTAGACAGAGCCTGAGGTAACAAGACCTAAGGGCTACATTTAGCATGAATGTAGGCGTATAGGTGGAAAGAGGAATCAAAACAGTTACTTAACCCTTTACTGCATGGCATAGGTAAAAATCATAAAAAAGCAAATTGGTTTCAAGAACATATATTTATTTAATGAGCAAATTCCAAAATCATGAAAAAAAAAATTTTTTTTTACGTAGTTTTCAAAATTCATATATGGCTTCGTATGCATTTCAAAAATAAAGAAAACAATCCAAATGTGGCTTGGTATGCAACGCAATACGAATAGAAAGTTATTGCCACGTAATTGTTGGTACTACCTAGTCCTTTCAAAATTTGTAGGTAAAATAAATGATAATCTTTGCAACAGTTCCTTTTTTCATTGTAACACAAATAAACTTGACATTTTTCACACATTGTGAATGAACGAAACTTGCACTGCTTTTGATTTTTCGTCCATTTTGGACAGTGACCTATACCATATGGAGGCATTTTTATTTTTTCTCGAGTAACTTTTTCCTTTTTTTTCTTTGAATCTGCTTTTTACGTGTATTTTGTTTGTGTGCTTTAGAAATATTTATGTATTCTTCTTCATTTTCCGAAGTATTACTATCAGGGATTTTTTCTTTAATTGCATACGAATCCAGATATGTATATTAAAATATTATCGCTAATTGCACACGAAGCCAAATATGTATACTTCACTAATATCGCTGATTGCATACGAAGCCAAATATGGTTCCTACAAAAAACATGCCAAAATGGTGCTAATAACCATTTTTTTTTCATGCTATCATAAACATAAACTGAATTAGACCTATAGCTAATAATAAAATGAGTCGAAATACTGTTACTCACCTTTATTATTCCTGATTACACCGAAAAACAAAATGTTTTTGTCAAGCACCGATTTAAGAAGTCAAACAGAATCAAGTGTCAATAAAATTGCTAAGTACCCTCCAAATGAAAAATAAAAAATACCTTCTGTTTTACTTGCAGGTTGACAATAATATTTGGTCATTTACTCGTATAAATAACATTAATTTATTATTTAAAAAAATATAATTATATGAGACCATATATGGTTTCCCATGCGGTAAAGGGTTAATTGTCAATTATTGGGAAAATAATTTAGTTATATATTTATATTTAATTTACAAAAGATACATGATAAAATGATAGGTCAAAGTACTTTAAATTCTAAAACAAATACATAATAAAAACTACTATTTAAAATATATACATACAAGGCATGGCGGTGTGGCTGCGTCATATGTTGTATGTAAAGAAACTTGGAGCCATTAATAACAGCAGCATATTGTTCTCCATTGCACCACCCCAAGGATGCTCTCACTATACCAAAGAATGGAATATTCTGACCCGTGAACTCCACTGGTGCTTGCGAGTACCCTTTCAATGAATAAGAACCAAGAAATATTTGTTTATTCGGACCCTCATTTTTCACAGTAGTTATGAAACATCTTTCATTGTTAATTAAGTCAAATGTGCAAACTTGTCGTTTTTGTAAATTGGGCAGTTTCTGAAAAATAAAATATTATTCAACTATATTTTCAAATCCAATTTTGGGTTGTCTAATTATCAACAAAACTTGTACAGAGCAAACAATCAAATGAATTAATACACAAACAGTAATGTTTTCATTTTAAATAACCAACAACAAAAGCTCTTTTTAATAGTTCTTAGGCCAAGAGACCAGAGTTCCTAGAAATATGTAACAAGTTCAAAAAAGGGCAAGAAGGAAGGAATATGTATTGTAATAATATATATAAATTGGACTTAATACCATAAACCGATTTTATTACTCACAAATTCTCTGAGAACAGCTCCCTTTTCCCAGGTCCATGTAATAAGGAGTCCATCTCGAGAGCATCCATACACATTAAACCCCTCCTTGTCGAAACAAATGCCAATCAGTTCATCAATGTTTGTCTCGGTTTCAAGGACCCTCACGCAGTCTCCAGTTTGTACATTATAAACTCGTGCAATCTTTTCTACTATTACTACTAAAGACCTGAAAGAACAGTGAACTATAAATGTCTGATTTATGTTTCAAGGTTTAAACTCGTAGTTATTATTTGGTGTGAGAGTTCAGAACCACACAAAAATATAAGATATGTAATCTTACTCTCCATCCGGTGAAAACACTGGACGCTGTTCAATTATACTTCTCCCAGCCTTTCTGGTAAGGCTATATTTTGTTTCTTCTTCAGTTTTCCATATTTTAACCACCATTGTGGTACGCGTAATAATTATTTTAATATTAATGAACTTACAACAATAAACATGCTTTCTAACCTAAAAAATAACTTGCTTCAAAAACTGACATTAACAATTTGACACTGACAGACAAATGACAATAGAGCCAAAACTATTACACCTACAGTAAAACCCTTTTGTAAAAAGTTAATCAGACAACTTGGCAAACTTACTCGCAAGCCAAGTGAACGTTAAAATATATATCTTGAACAAGTTATTGGAGTTGTTATGTTGGTACAAGAACTGTTCAAAAACCCGTTTGGACATTTTGGTCTTACGAGCGTTAAACTTACGATATAACTGATTAAATGCGTAGTAATTATATAATCCTTCATTTCATAATAAAAAAATTGTAGACACAATTAAAATTCACCTTTTTTTTTCTTGGAAAATAACATGTAATGAGTTCATGAGCTGAAGGAGTGTAATTAGTTTTTGAACATTACAAAATTGACAATTGGAAGGTGTAGTAAACGTCAAAAACATTGAAATAATAAAGTTGTTGTTTCGCTGGCGCTGGACACGTGCCGCACGTGTATATTATTTTATAATTTACCATTTTAACTTCATCGACGCGTGACAGTTTGTAGTATAACATTTATACCATCATGGATCTAGATGCAGCTGAGGGTCAGTTGCAAGTGCGCTTCGTTACTAAACAAGAACAGTAAGTTTTCTACGGCTTCCTACTTAGGTATTTAAGACATTAAAGTAAATATCTGCCAGTTCACTATGATTCTCATGAGGACAAAGACAAGATTTTAGCTGAAATCCTTTAGATCCCTTTATAGTAAATAATAAACGATTTATGTCATTTTTTCGCGTTAAGCTTCGTCATATTGCTTTCCAACTTTCAAGCATGGTGCGGTTCTAGTTCGAAAATGATGTTATCATATTGTATTTTATAGATATGCAGTTCCGGACAGTCCTTATGCAATCCAGAGCAATATACAATCAGCAGAACTCAATACCTTAGTCAATGCCTTGCTCAAAGAAACTGATGGCTCCTCAAAGCGGGTAGAATTTGATTTTCTAGTATGTGGGGAACTCCTAACTGGTTCTCTAGCCGAACATTTGCAAGAGAAAGGTGTTTCGACGGAAGAAACAATAGAGATTGAATATTTGGAAAGATTCCCGGCCCCTGCACCGCAGGACTGTTTGATGCATGATGACTGGGTGTCAGCTCTACAGACACATGGAAATTGGTATGCAAACTGTGTATTTAGAAAAATAAATATTTTGCAGATATGACTGATATTTGGAACATTATAATGTACTGTGTAGACTACTCTTCACAGTAAAGGTCTCTACTTTTCAATGGTTTCTGTCCTTAAGACGAAAATTTCGCTAATTTCAAGTAAATGCCAGTTTTAAAACATATTGGCCGTTGTGAGGTGAAAAATTCCATCTTGAACCCCAACACAGTGGCAATTTATTTAAGCTAAGAAATTTTTAAATTTTTATTTATTTATTTTATTTATATTTATTCACACTGTCTAGTCAAAGTTAATAGTTTGAGTATATTTCCATATCAACATTCAGCTTGCTTCCCACTTCATCATAAAACTTGTACCTATATGATTTCAGGATCCTCTCTGGCAGTTATGACAACAGTCTCCACATCTGGACCACCAAGGGCCAGCACAAACTCGTAATTCCCGGCCACACATCACCCATCAAAGCTGTGTCTTGGGTCTCTGTTAGTGGAGATCAAGCAGTTTTCGCAAGGTACACAACTATTTACATCTTGACAATAAAATAATTTGGTCTGGATGTACGGTCAAGTGCAAAAATAAGTATCGATAGGAACTTCTCAAAAATATGTCCCACAACCTTATTACGCTGGCGTAAGAGCGTATGGTACTTATTTTTGAAACTTTGTCTAGATACATATTATTACACTTGACTGTACTACAACAATACAATACAAAAATAGTTCAATGAACCTTACAAACAATGGTGATAATGATATACAAGATACATTAAAAATTATTCATTATTTTACAGCCACAATAATGTGTAGGATTTGTGGTAATTGGAGTAAATATCCATCCTAATGGTATTTGTAGTTAAAAGAGAAATTATTAAATAAAGCCAGTTGGCTGTTCAACTTACTAATATACAACTTCTGGTATATATATTTAACTATATTCCTTTTTGCAGTGGTTCCCACGATCAGTCGGCAATGCTGTGGGTGTGGAACATTGCTAACAACTCAGTGGACTGTGTGGTGACCTGTCGTGGCCATGATAAGGGGGTTGAATGCTTGTCTGTGTCAGCTGATACCTCGAAGCTGGCTACAGGCAGTTGGGACAATAACATATGCCTTTGGAGTGCCAGTGAGTTTACTTTTTAAATTCGCCATGTATTTATCTTGAGTTACATGCAGTTTATAATGAAGTAGTTGAAGGAGAGTTCAAGCAGTAATAAATATACCCATAAATGTTTATGTATTCTTTATAAATTTCTTGGCCAAAACAAGACTTCAGATCATTATCATTGATTGTTTGCTTTGCAGGTCTATCTGATGACAACAGTGCGCCAGCCAAGAAGAGAAGTAAACCAGATCATGGGAATACCAGAGTAAGTTGAGACTTTAAAGTTTGGGATAAGTTGTTTACATTGCTAAATAATCGGTTTATCATCATTCGCTTAAAAAGTAATAACGGTTTGTGAAACGATGCATTTGTGAAAAGTTTTGTAACATACAACAATACAAGAATTACTGCTATGGGTGTTGTGGTATAGCACGCGTCACGAAATGACGAGGATCCGGGTTCGATTCCCGGCCATAGCTTTACTTTTCGGATTTTTCTGTTCTGCTATAGGTGGTGTAGAGGTATAGCACGCGTCCCGGAATGACGAGGATCCGGGTTCGATTCCCGGTCATAGCTTTACTTTTCGGATTTTTCTGTGTGTTCTAATTTTCAGTCACATTTAGAAATTTAAAGGCTCATTAGCTCATTTTCGATTAGATTAGATAAAATAACTGGGGTTCTTACTGGAGTCATTCCGTCATAGCCTTTTTGACTGTCATTTGTGTATGTGTATTTTATATGTTTAGTTTTTTAATTTTATCTGCTATAGGTGGTGTAGAGGTATAGCACGCGTCCCGGAATGACGAGGATCCGGGTTCGATTCCCGGTCATAGCTTTACTTTTCGGATTTTTCTGTGTGTTCTAATTTTCAGTCACATTTAGAAATTTAAAGGCTCATTAGCTCATTTTCGATTAGATTAGATAAAATAACTGGGGTTCTTACTGGAGTCATTCCGTCATAGCCTTTTTGACTGTCATTTGTGTATGTGTATTTTATATGTTTAGTTTTTTAATTTTATCTGGGTCCTACTGAAAAACAGTGTTGCGGCTTGCCGCAACATTATGCTGAGTGGGGCCCATTTTACACCATATCGGTACTATTCCTAAGTATATATTGTATTTCTTCCTATTATATATCTATGTGTATCGAATGTGTGTAAATAAATGTTTCTCTCTCTCTCTCTCTCTCATTTGCGTCATCTGCTCTGAAATTTGCGAGAGTGCAGTTAACCATAGCTTAAATTTGTTTTGTGATATTTTCTAGGAACCGCTGGCAACACTGAAAGGCCACAGAGAAGCTGTGTCTGGTGTGCATTGGATGGACTTCAACACGATCCTGTCCAGTGGATGGGATCACCTCCTTAAGATATGGGACTGTGAGCTAAATGGCATCAAACAGGAGATAGCCGGTAATTAAGTGTATATTCTTATTGCAATTTATTTGCATAGTTACAACCAGCATTCCTTCTCATTTCTTCTTACAATATTTACCTTTGTATCATAATTGCAGGTAACAAGGCGTTCTTCGACGTGGATTGGTCCCCGCTGAGCAACACTATGATAACAGCCTCAGCAGACAGACATGTGCGTCTGTATGATCCCAGATCCACAGGTCAGAGTTTTACGAAACCCTTACTATGGCAATATTATTAACTTTTATGAGGTTCTTAATTGTTGCCTATTTTACAAGCTGATTATAGTTTTATATTGTTTGATTCAAAACTTGCAAGTGAATTTTGATACAGTGGTCATCAGACTTGAAATTTCTTACACTCATGTATCTTGTCTGATGATGTGATGACTGTAATAATTTGAGAGACGTAATAGCCCCTTTCCAGGGTTGATAAAAATCATGATTATTATAAAAAAATCATAATAATCCGATTAATTTGATTTAAATCGGATTTATTTGATTAAAATCAGATTTCTTTGATTTTTTCATTTTCTTGTCTTTTTTTATTAATTTAATAGCCGTTTCAGTTATATAATAAAACGAAAACAAGTTATTTTAATTAAAATATTCACTAGTCAATTACGAATGACCGGGCGAAAAGCGAAATGCGTCTCGTGTTTTAGTTTCGGGGAATCCTGGAACCGTTTTGGTACCATGCGTCACATACTATAGTTTCGGGGTTTCCCCGAAACTGTTACGCTATGACTCGCTTGCACATGTGTGCGTGCCGTAGTGGTCCGGGGAATTCCCTAAACAATTTTGGGCCGATTTGGTTGTAGTAAAAATTTAATGATTTAAATCAATGATTTTTTTGAAAAAATCCCTTGATTAAAATCACGATTTAAATCACTGATTTAAATCAAGTGATTTAAATCATATCAACCCTGCCCCTTTCTCATCATTAATGACCCAATTTCGTGCCTACTATAGTGGGCTCTATACAGCTCGAGCTCTGTGACCTCTCCATATAATTTCGTGGTTGTAGGTTAGGAATTGTATGGAAATGACAGCTGTCAAAAGCTATTGATACCACCGTAAAACCTTTAACTTTTGTGGTTATCCTTGTAGCTATGTAGTAACTTCAACATGGTAATTTGCAGAAAGCATTGTAAAGACGACGTTCACGTCTCACACGGGCTGGGTGCAGTCGGTGCGCTGGTCCAAGACGCGAGACACGCTGTTCCTGAGCGCCGGCTGCGACGGACAGGTCAAGCTCTGGGAGACCAGAAGGTTTGTACCATCAGCCAAATATGTGGTCTGCCATCTTAAGACTGAAAATACTTATAAATTACGTCGTTCTCCTTTACGGGAAGCCTAGGGTAGGGTTGCCATCTCTAAAATTTGGAAAACAGGATAAGACGCGTGAAAACCCCGGATTTTAGAGTCCGAAAGCCGGACATGTCAACAAGATCGTGACGGGAGGGGTGGGGGAACGGTGAATATACTTGGTTCGTCGGTTGATCGTGGTGTGCGAGCATAGTGCGTGTCTCGCGGGCGGCCCAAATTTTTTTTAATTATTTATTTTTTAAAACCCGGTCTACAAATGAAACCTTCCCCGGACGCTCCCCAGATGCCCTCTAAACTAGGACAAATCCGGGGAAACCCGGACGGATGGCAACCCTAGCCTAGGGTAACAATGCCCAAAGGTGGCCTTTGCATGGCATGATGAGCGTATAGGTGGAAAGGGGAATCAGAATGGTGATGAGGTGCTATTCGCATCACCTATAAAATGATTCTTAAGAATTCCACATCATAGAATGCTTTGCACATCGTAAAATGTGATGTCGATAAGATGTTGCTGTCAACTTAAAAGTTCGCCTATAGCGACATTTTAATTCATAGGAAGTTGCATGAAAAGTGATGTCGAACAAGAAAAGTTCACAAACGTTGGTCTTATCCTACATTAGTAGCTAATACCCATTTCCTCTATCAAACTGGTATAAGATGGTGGTAGGTGGTAGGAGAGAAGAGTGCGATTTCGCGCGTTAGACAGCATGACTTCAGATGTGCGGTTCTTTGTTTACTGGATAGATTTGTGTTGCATATTAATTAGCCAAGTTGTTAGGTTATAGTTGCATTTCATCATGGATTGAAATAAACGGGCAAGGCGTCTGTCTCCATAGATGTCATGTAAACAAGTTTAAGTGCTGAAAGACTATTCCCCAGATTATTGTGCCCCAAAGGGTGCGCATCTATTCTGACGGAGTTGAGTCGTTTAAATCCACATCTTGCCCTACAAACCTTGTGATAATCTAATTAGTCGGTTCTGCACATCTCTGTTCAGAGTGCACCCTTACATCAAAAGTAGGTTTTTTTAATGAATGTTTTATTACGACTATTACTATTATTATACTAAATGAGCTCTTTGTTTTAGCCCGAGGATGCCGCTCTACGACCTGAGTGGTCATGAAGACAAAGTGCTGTGCTGTGATTGGTCGAATCCTGCTCTGCTCATCAGTGGCTCCTGCGACAATACACTTCGAATATTTAAGGCGAAAAACGCTGTCGGGAGCGCGTAAAAGGTCATTATTTAGTTATTTTTATAGAATTTAATAAATATTTGATAAATACTTTTCGTATTTTGTATTTTAACTGTGTTTAATACTTACAAACTTATAAATAGGTACTGCGGTATTCCATTACTATAGGTTTCGGACGATTAAAATTGTTCGTATGATTTAAACAGTATATTACAGTAACAGGATATGTATAAGTGTATTGTGTCACTCAGCCAGCGTCACATACGTCGCAACGACCAAAATTACCAAATATATCGGAAGAAGCTTTTTCCCTTGACTTAAAGCCATAAACCTCAGGGTTACTTAGAAAACCGAATATAAATATTAAAACCTAAAAATTTCTACTTCTCACACCAAACGTAGTTAGGCGGAGAACGTTCCCTTTCGGATCCCTTAAATGTGCTATCGTGAATGCGTTCGAAACACTCGCCCGGTGCATGTAGTTACCTACTTCACCGTCGGTTCAAAACTTTTAACGAGTTTTCAAACAAAAACGAATACTTTTTTCCCTTTGTAGGTAGCGTTTGGCGTGTCTTCTTTAATATGTAAAATAATAATACAGAATTAAAGCAAAATAAAATAAACTCAAAGTGGTCTAAATAAAGAATCGAAGAAGAATATTCAGTTTAAACTCGGTTAGTATGGGATAATGGACATGGCTTTAGAGAGCGTTAAAAAATAAAATGATGGACTAAATTTGGTTTCGCTTGTTTTATTTTTCAATCACTTGCTCTTACAAAATATGTTCAATGCAAAGGAACATGACTCGTCACAATAAAACATGCCTCTTAGTACCATTTTGTTTTATTTATATATTATTTTAGTTTCCATTCAGCATAACTATAAATAATGCGGGTCACGTAAAATGCTCATAGCACAATATAGAAACTTGCAAACACTTTGTAACAAAATAGATACATAACTTTCATGTCTTTTCTCTGCGAGAAACGCTTACTATTATCATAGTTATGCCAAACCTCACATCATAACACAACGAAGCAACATGTCCCTTAAAAATATTCTTTCTTACCAACAATTTCATTTCTTTTTTTTTTACATTTTATCAAGTTTTTGTTTTGCATTTCGTATTTCTAGGCTACCTAACTAATTTTTTAACTAAACTATTCTACTGTCTAGACTAGTCTGCTGGGTAGAACACCACACTATAATAATACACATTGGACAAATACATTCGTATCGACACTTCTGACAGATTTTTTTGTTTTACTTTTCTTTCTTTACACTTAGTCAACTACATAACAAAAGAGGTGAAAGCAAACTTGTTGAACGGAAACTTATCTCAAGACGTGTTCACTAATTCTCTTAAGAGTCCTTAGTCCTTAGGCTAGGGCGGCGCGGCGAGCGGCCGGCGCCTCAGTCCATTCAAATTAAATTATTTAATAAACTAACAAAGGAAACTACCCTACAGCGGCCGGCCCGCCGCGCCGCGCCGCCATTCCAAATATATTAAGCTAGGGCTCTATTCTATCTATCTTAGCGTCGAACCATTTTTTTGCTATTCTATCTATCTATAGTTAAGCCTAAGACTACAAACTAGCCGTCATTTTGTCGCCGTCCACAGTAGCGTCTATCTCCTCAAAACTAGTCGAGCGTTCTCTTATATTAACAACTTACGTAAGAACATTCACTTAACTCGAGCTAAGAGTTCGATCTATTCATCGACATGGTATTCCCTTAAGTTTTGGTTTATGAGTTGGTTCCCCAATACCTAACATCGTTTGTGCTCTTGTTCTGATAGTATCTTTCCTTATACATAACAAATGATCCGCTCTGAAATGTACCTTAAGTAAAGTATTTATCTTATCACACATGTCAGAATGTTAAGTGAGTTAACTAGGAACATCTACGATTTTATCCTCGAGTTCAGTTTTGCTTCATTTGCGGAAAATGCAACGATTAGACAGCCACATTATCATTATTAGCCTTTAATTACAAAACGCTTTCGTCGTTTTACTTTAACACTACGTTTATGATTACGGTAAGTTCTCTATTACCTGTAAAAATATTGTGTAAAGCACAGTGATGCCACTGCAGTATGTATGTATGTATCGTATCTGAACATTATTACTTTAAAGGAAGCTGAAGGCACTACCATCAAATTAATTTATTGCTTCAATGGAAGGAAAGCATTAGAAAAATAATTTTCATGCTAAAATATTCTATCATTCGATGGGTTCATTCACAAGGGATCTCGCAACGCTATGTCATATAGGGGAAAGTAACTCGCATCGGATCCACCCTAAACACATACACTTTGTTCCATTCAGGGGAGAAATATTCGCTTCGTGGAATGAAAGAAAAACCCTATTCTTAGAGTGGGAGACGCACCTTAACGCACATTACATACCTAATTCAAAGAAAGTCACGGTGCACGTTAAATGATAATTAAATTAGGCAAATCGAGTCGGTTTTATATTTATATACGTTGACATCAATTTTAAATGCAAAGTTTAGCGGAAATACCTATCGGAAGACTGCAATTACAGGAAGCCACAGTGTACGTCAACACTAAACAACCGAATACACGCAACATCTACTTAACTAAGTACCACGACGTTGCACGGTACTACATTGCACTTCATGGTTATTCAAATTTCACAAGAAGTAAAGGCGGTTTCTTAGTCAGTTCAATTAATTTGGCTTGATCAGAAATTATACGCGCATAACACTGATCTACGGAGTATTATGGTTTTTATTGAATGTTAGACTAATAAAAATCTCACTTTCCGTTAGCCTTTGTGAGGTGATCGAGTCGTACGAACCAATAGGTCAGGATAGTAGAGTGAGGCAGTCAGCTAAACGTCCGGGCTCGAACCTGCATCCCAATGTTAGTCGTTCGCGGAACAATACTACAAATTCAGCCTTTTTCAGAAAAAAAAAATCAACTGATACAGATCTACTTATTCGTCCAAAATCTACGTAAATTATCCAAAACCTGCCGTCAGCTAGTCTCGTTATTCCTGGTATGTTTTTCAAAAGTTGGAGATGCACAGGTTTTGAATAAATAGGTCACGCTTAATCGTCAGTTAAAATACAGTTAATATATCAAACATTTAACTAGTCTTCAGTCCCTGAGTTGTATAAATATTTTCCTACTTCTTACTCGACTTTAATGATTTGTATACGTTGGTTCTGATGAAACTCTTGACGTGCCAAAATAGAATTAAACAGTTGCGATATAGTAGGTTTTACTCGTACCCATCAACAATGTATATACATGTATACATATCCATGTATAATTTATATATATTCAATATAAAAATATCAAATTTCATATAAAGTCATAAAGTGTACCCAAAACCTACGTGATGGTACAAAAAGTGTTCGTTTACACCAAAACGATGTTTTTACTTTGGATTTCAAATCCGTTACATTTCATAATGTGGAAATCAATCGTGGAATTTTGTTGGAGTTCTCTAGTGGAATGTGCCGACCGCCTACAAAATAACAACTACAGTTGACTTAGTACATGATTCTCAAAAAAGGATCACTCTATCACGTATCCGAACATGAGTTCCCGACGACGTACAAAAATGTGTATAGATTAGACGCGTAAAATGTATATATAGTCTACATACAACTGCTTATTGCTAATGCCGAGATGCGCCGCGCGGTGGGCTGGGCGTGGGCGCCCGAGAGTGCGGATCAGCGTCCGCATCCGCATCCGCATCCGCGTCCGCATCCGCATCCGCAAGCCCGCTCGCACGCGCCGACTACAGATCCCAGTATTGCTCTTTTCGAATCGACACGTGGGCCAAAAGTGCAAGTTTACAGTAAATATAAATTATATCAGTCTGGCTTTGGCGATGACATTGTCAGTGTGTATTTGAAGAGTACGTATTTTGGTTGAATTAATATATTTATTTTCTATAAGTACTTCCTATTTTCTACGGTAAAAAAATAAAGGGAGTAATTAAGCTGACCATTGTTTGTTGAAAGGCAGAACTAGTATACACTCGGTTGTGGCGTGAATGATGAAGAACGGATGATTCTCACAAGCCCGGAAGGCGAGCGTCCTCGGGCCCGGCCGCGGCGCGCCGAGCCGCAGGCACAACGATTCATTAGCATCTACTAGGAATCAACGAATGCCATTTATTCCTTAAAGTTAGGTAAGTATTGCGATCCTTGGAAGACTGCACCGGTGTGATTGTATTTAGGTACATAATACTGTATAATAGGTAGGAATAGTGCCACTTTTAAACAAAATGATAAAAGCACCATGCCAAACACATTATTCACAAACGTCAAACATTTTGATAGAGCAAATACTATCGAGTGATTTTGAAATAAACAACATTTATGGAATTATATAACACATGCGAACATAAGTAACACAGAACCAAAGAAAAAGTATGGAGCGAAGAGCGCGAGGCGACGTGAGTGTTTGCTCTATCACAATCCGCGCGGCGGCGTGCGCGCCAGCCGCGAGCTGCCGCCGCCTGGCGACAGCACATCAATGAACGTTACTTTCGACTGTATTTTAAAAATACTTATCTCAGAAGATTCTAAATCTTCGGCATTATTATCGTAAAAAACCTAGTCGGTGTCTTCACCCCTAGCCATTACACTCATAATCTTTCAACAATGGTACTCTTTACAACACCTTGTCCGTAGACATACTTATACTTTTGATTTCACATGATATGACCTTTGCACTTATCTTTCTATCCAACCACTTGCAGATATTGCTTTATTCCTATCCGATGTTAACGGGTAAATAAACTATTCACTAATCTCTATTGCCATCGCAAACGTAATACATCGTGGTCGCTCCGCCGGGCCGGCGCGCCGGCGCGCCGCCGCGCTGGCCGCACCGGCTATCTTACACATTTAAATATGACACTGCATTCAAAAATTAAAATTGTGAATAATGCCCGTGCAGAGGACATGTCTAAATTTAAAAGTTCAATCATCAAATTATACTATGCTAAAATAAATACCTAACTATCTTAAATAATCTTGTCAACATGTTCAAAACTTCCGCCTAAAATCTTTTATTTGAATTTTCATAAAACAATAATAAAATTATAATGTAAAAACACATTTAAAAATTGCAGCTATAATCTATACATCAAATCCTCTCTTGGAGCCGTAAAAAGACCTCATCAAAACATCACAGCAAATCATCGAGCGTCTAGCGCGAAGCCGAGAAGGCCGAGAGGGCCGGGGGGGCCGGCGAGCGGTCCGGCGGCCGGACGCGCCGCGCGGATAAGCAGAAGGCTGACAACTTGGACGAGTGCCGGCGACGGAGCTCGCGCGAGCGGAGCTTTCGATGAAGTCTATAACGGCCGCAAACTAAAACTAAAACAAATTAACATTGTAAAAAGTCACAGTTGCTTTGATTTTTGGCTCGTGTACAGCACGGATTGCAGCGTGTCGTGTGTGGTCTACTTGGGGGGCGGGTAGGGCTGGTAGGAGTCGTCGGGCGAGGCGGCCGTGGACGCGTGCTCGGACTCCATGGGCATCTGCAGGATCGGCGGCGTGGGTCCCGCGAAGTACTGGTACGGGTGCGACGCGAAGTACTGCAACACGGAACACACGTCAGCATGCGCCCACTCGGCAGCGGCAGCCACTGCGGAACCGGGGCAAAGCAATATCATACGGCGACTCGGATAGCAACTTCATATCGACACTCACGTATAACTCATTATCCGGCCTTAAGCTGTCCCAGTTTACCTGGAAAACAGAGAATTCACATCAGTCGCGTTTTTCACTTTGACTGAATGGTCCTCTTTCCTACTTTGTCCAATTCCGCTATACCTAAGTCCGAATAGGCCGTTCAATTATAAGCTACTCTTTAACGTTTTTTTGTTATAGTTTTGTTTTCCAGATCAAAAATGAATAGGTAGGTACGTGTGCTTTTACTTCAATATCGGTTTTTTTTGGCCTCGAGACAGTCTCCGCTGCCGTTTCAGGTCGGTCGTTATCGTCGGTCAGCGTATATACTCACGTATTGGCTAGGCACGGAGTCGATGGGTATGTGCGCGGGGTGCGGCGGGTGCGCGGCGTGCGGCGGGTGCGCGGGCGGCAGCAGCGCGGCGTAGGGCGCGAGCCAGGCGGCCGGCGCGGCGTGGTGGTGGTGCAGCTGCGGGTGGAAGGCCGCCACGCCGTACATGCCGCCGCGGTACACGCCGGCGCACTCGCCCTGCGCGGCGCCGCCCACGCCGCTCGCGTACACGCCGCCCACTCCCATCGCCTGCAGATACTGCCGTGATCAATGTTTTGATAATCCACACAAGGAACAGACGCCGCGTTATGGGATACCCAGAAGTTCCGTTTGTTTCGGGATGCGAATGTAATATTATGCTTGTTAATAAGTATGTGAATATTAGATTTCAATGTCTAAGTATCTTATTGGCATATTCCTCAAGATCAATATTGTGTGATCCACGCGTATCGCGATCTGTACCTCGAAATATTGATGGGCATCGCAACGAATCCGGTTGTTTCCATATTAACATACCAGTATCACGATAATATTGACCGTCTAATCCATGCCAGCGAGTCATAGTCTGGATGACAGTTCTTACAGGTACATGAAGTATAAGAGAGATCAGAGCCTGTCCTTGTCCACACGGATTAACAACAAGATACACAAACACTAGTTGTAGTAGTCCTAACGGGATTACAATAAAGAATCTTAGTTCAAAGTGATACTCACGTATAAAAGTCGGGTAATGCTCGACATGTTTAGTCCTTCCTCCTGGCGCGCTCGTCGGTGGTAGCGAAACGAACACTCCAGGAGGAAGGACTACGAATTAGTCCGAAACATGTCGAGCATTACTCGAGTTTTATACGTGAGTTATCTATATATAACTATTATTGAGTCTCATGGTAGTTTCATGTTGAAAGCAAGTCTTACCGTCGTACAACGCCGGTCGAAAAAAGTAGTAAGTATAATGCCATGTATTTTGTCTTTTCAGCCATTATGTTAGAGTGGTACCTGGGTGATAGAGTCGTTGTTGTCTCGCCACGCGCGGCCGTTGTTCTCGCCCTGCTTGTTGTACAGAGCCTTCTTCTTGTTGCCGCCGTCCGCGAACTTTACCAGCAGCGGCTCCTTCGCGCCGGGGATCGGGTTACCGTTAAACATCTGGAACGAAGAAGTTAGTTGTTTGGAAAGTACCCTTAGAAGAGATATGTTGTCTTTTGCTCTAAAATTTTTGGATTTGGTAAGCATTTAAGGTGACCAATCGCGTGTTCTTGCGAGGTTTGCGAAACAAGATAACAGGATGAAGTTAAAGCTTTAAAATTTGATGATGAAGTTGTTACCCCCGTAGTTCTCGCTGTAATTAAGTAGGTACCTGGATGATTTGCTCGCATTTCTCCCTGGACTCCATGCGCGCAAATCCTACGCCTTTGCTATGTCCATGAGTGTCACGCAAGATTCGCGTGGACACGACTTGCCCGAACTTGGCCAGCAGCTGGTCCACATCGTTCTCTTTGAAGTGGGGTGGCAGATTGGCCATGTACAGGTTCGTGGGGTCCTGCTCTTGTTGCTGTAAACGGAAGCCCCGAAGGGGATGTGAAGAACCTGCGCACTAAGACAGAAACAAAGCGCTATGCACACCGACTGCTGCAAAGAACACGGCTAATTTTAGACCGGACCTAATCTAGCCGTGCGTCACGCGGACGTGGCGCTCTTCAGACCAGATGCGGCCTCAATCTAGACCGTGTCCGGTGCAGGCCTCGGTGTGAAAAGCTCTTTCTCGCGCGATTTCAATTACGAAAGTAGCAACTCCTTTTAGACATACGGATATAAGATGGTGTTCGGTTCAGATCTCACTACACCGTAAATGTTTATTCGAGATGTAAATTTCATGACCCTATAAATCCTTATGAGTCATTTCATATAGCAGGTTTATGGGTCGGTTGTAATGTGCTCGTGCTGAAAGTGTTAAAACGTAGTATATTCACTGATCTTGAAGCCGATTTTCTTATTTAATTGCTTCACTTTCGTAATTGCCAACGCGCAGGTAGATTATTTTATTGGCTTTACGTTTGGGAATTTGATGTGATTGTAAATTGTAATTCATTATGACTTGTTTTATGGCACCTGAGTGTTTCAAAGTAATGTTGGGTCGAATTACAGTCAGCGGCAAATGCGGATTGATATCTACTTTCTAAATATGTAGCTCTGTGTTATTGTTATGTAAAAATATGAGTAACGGCTTCCATATTTGTACAGAAACGTATGCACAGTATACGATGTAGGTAATAGTCATGTAATGGCGCTGACCGCATACGAACAATAATATAAACTGCACATCGAGTTGACTGTACTGTACACGATACTGATATTTCTATAGAAATGCTTATAAGCATTGGTCGTATGTAGGTACTGCACAGTGAAGGGAAGGTTGTTCCAAGTATATTAAAGTTAGCTTGAAGCCCGCATAGATTATCTAGACACTGAAGCCAGCGTTGACGTAAATCAGCAGATAGATCTAATATGCTATAGGATTACGTAAGTATTATCGAGATGGGCGTAGACATCAGCATAGAGTTTATGAAGCTAGTTAATTCGCATACACATATTATTGCTAGTTACATATTGTAAGCATAGAATACCCAGAGCCCAGTAGCGAACATACGACTATGTTGTTAATTTTAACGCTTAAGCATACGACGAGTACGTACAGAATTAACAATATGAAACAATGTTTAAAAACAGATTAAGAAAGCGTTAAATTTGCGTCGAAATGCGTACCTCTGGAGGGAAAGGTAAATACTTACAACACAATAGTGTTACATGGCTCTGTTCGAGAATACGCGGACTGAGTCAGAGCAGCGCGGACCCAGAGCGGGCGCGCGGCGAATGACTAGCCACTCGCGGAAACGTGAACTATAATCTCACATTCCACTTTGCGCTGTACAATGATCTAAACACAGGGCCTACTTTATCTAGACAGGTTTCATTCAAACGAAATATCTATTGAATCAAACAGATATAAGGCATTATTGACTGTATTACAGAGTTACACTAATTTCACCTTGGTCAACAAGGGACAGGATGCTACTATGCATATCTCAAATCTAGATAAGTTTACAATAGACAATTAACACGATTTTACTTTAAAAATGCTTATTTAAATGGTATAAGCATTTATTAGAATAGACAAAGGGAAATAAGTAACCACTAAAGCTAAAAATAAGGGTAGACGGATCGTAGGGTTGGAGCGATGCTGTTGCAGAGTCGGGTTAGTGGGGATGCGGGAACTTGGACTTTGGCTAATCGCTGGTGATAGTAGAAGGTACGTTATCAACGGAGCAGAAGTAGAAAAGGATGAGACAGCGGATAAGGAGCAGGCGGTTAGTCATAATAGTATTACTTGCATGCACAACGTACACGGTTCAGTCTACGCAGGAACCAGATACCCACTTTAGCCATTTGGGCCTGAACACCTTTGGCTTGTAACCCCTTTACTGCGGCTTCCGCGGACGCGATCGTCTCAAAATCTACAAAACCGTATCCTGTGGAAATAAAGTAAATCATACTATAGAAACCGGCATCGTCGAACACATCGACAGACTCATTCTCACAGTTACATGATTCATGCTTGGTTATCATAGGTATGTAAGGAATCGAATATATGGTAACGCAGAATTATGCAACCTATGAATATGTAACTAATAACATTAATTGCCTACTCGTAAGTAGCGAATGAAAATGCGATATTGTAAAAGTCAACGAGGTGACAGAAAACATCTTGTGCTATTTAAACAAATACAATTCAGTATTCATCTGTGCTTTGTGCATTATAGAATAAGGATGATAAACTACAAATAAAATAACACGTATGTGAAATAAACATATCATAGTATGAAACATTATAAATATGAATTAAATTCAAACTAGTGTTCGTGCATATATTGGAAAAAAGTCTCACCATAGATGGATTAGTTTAATGAAGGTATATGGTATTCTAGAAAATAATATTATATTAAATAATTCAATCACGAATAGCTTTCTTGATGCACAATCTATTAATTTTAGTATAGAAAGATATCATTTATATACATACGTGAAAAACTATGCACAGACTTTTACGATAGGTACGTACAATAATTCAATAGATTACTATGATAGTGTAAGGAAAGACGTACGGGAATGAATGTTGTTTACCTTTACACTTATTCGTATTTTTATCCAATATTGCTTTAGTCGAGATTATGTTACCATACCTGAAAATAAAAGTCAAGATGAATCGCTGGAATTTGTGCCCACCATAATAAGATTAATATTTTAAGAAATCCCTCGTTGAACGAAATATTAATTACTGCAGAGGGGTGGATGTTGACGCTAATCCGGAATTAGCGAAGCTTAGGTTTTTCTTTAAAAAAATACATTAAACGAAACGTTCCCAAACAATTTCTGAACAAATCAATACCTTCGACTAAAAGTTAACAAGTTCGAGGCTTTCAAAGTCTTCGAATTACATTCCTTCGGAACCGGAAATATTTAGTTACCTGTTAGCCATTTATTTACAGATGCAAAATATCTAATTGCTTGAAATCTAATGAAACTATTTCAAAGAGAAAGCTGACGACTGATGTAGGTATTCAACTGCTTTCTTGTAAAGCGGCTCTATCGCGCAGCCACCACATTTGACAAGTTGTTTGAATTAGTCACTAATGAATGCAAATATACCTACACTTTTTATCAGCTAAATACCCAAATATATTTTTAGCAATAAGCTGCCAAATAGCTACATTTTTCTTAATTGTAAAAGTAAAATGTGATAATCTCTTCGTGAGTCAGAGCGTTACGGTTATCCTCTGCCACAGAGCCTTAAGGGGAAAGAGGGAGGCGTAAGAGTAGCTAAAGTTAACCAATATTCGAATGTCCAACCGGGGTACGTTATGTTAGTTCATCTTCAACCTCGCCATTGGCGCATATGTAAAGAGAGTCATTTGATAAAATCGAATGTAAAAATAGACTTACATCTGGCACATTTGGACTAGGTCCTTGTCGGTGGTGTTCTGGCTGAGCCCGCGTATATACAGGTTGGTGCGGCTGAGCTGCTCCCCCGCGGCGCCCGTGGTGGAGGCCGAGGAGGCCGGCGGCGGAGGTGCCGTGCTCAGACTGGTGGACCGGGTCCCGCCCGCGGAGCCAGTGTTGGAGGAGGATGAGGACGCCGTGTTGGCGGGGGACGCCGCAGTGGGCACCCGCGCGCCGCCGCACCCGCCGCCTATCGACGCACCCGTGTACTGGAACAAATAGAAGCGATGTTGCTATAGTACATGCGCACATACCTACCTACATAAATCAGGTCTTTATGGCTTACAGGGTAGAAAGAGCCTAAGGTAATAAGACCTAAAAGACACGTATAGCATGATTATGGGCGTATAGGTGTAAAAGGGAATCAAAATAGTGATGGGTTGCTGCCGCACCGCCCATACACCTTTTTCACCCATTCCCTCCATGGGCTATTCATATTTACAATACATTTTTTTTTGTAATATGATAGCTAACGAGCCACTAGCAAGTGAGGTACTTGATAGTAAGTGAGCACCACCACCTATGGACACTCAACACCAACGGATGCCAGTCTAGAGGGCTGGAATGGAATACCTCATGTGCCCGTAATTTAACCGGGTGTCTTACTCTCTAGGCCGTAACACAGGAGTGCAAGCACTGCTGCTTTCTACCAAGCGGTTTTTTTTGCAAGATCATGCAAAGCGGTCTTGCGTGGCAATACTTATGAAAATGCTAACGTATCTATATCATCAGTTCTTATTTTTAATAAATAGGTATCTCTACAAAGTAACACCTGCATTACTTATATTAATTAATCGCTGTTCTCAGCAATACTTGTGACTCCACAGAAGGTAACCCCACAAACGTGACAAGGGCGTGAACTCATTTCCGTTAATTTGCACAAAATGTACATTGGTACGTCTAATATTGCTTGCTGTATAGTTAGTTAGAATTAATTTCCGTGGCCTAATATCAAAAAACAATATACGTCAATCATTGCTTGGCTATCGATTTGTTTCGTCAATTCCAACGCTCTTAAATGTGTACAGTAATACAAATTGCCGTGTTGTTTGAGTCTGAATTTTTAGACGATAACTAACGGTATTATAGTCGTTATTCCACTACTCCTTCATACCTAATACTACTTAGCAAGATTTTCAATAAACATCCAACTTAACTTACTTTTTATCGCGCATTGCGCAAGTAAGTATACCCGGGGACCCCTCTTACGGAAGTTTTACTGACACTTCACGTGACCATACAAGTACGTTCTCATGGATTTTTTCCTCGAACAGGTAAACAAACTCATATGTAGTCGGAACGACTAACCCCAACTGGAACGAGTGTTAATACGCTCCTCATGAGGGCTCGAGTCGCGAAACGAGTGGAATAAGGCGGACTAGAGGCGATTTCATTGAAAATAACTGCTCTCTCTGAGACGTGTTAAGACGTGGCCTATTAGTTATTCAGCCGGCGGTAATGAATAGGGAGGAGTAATGAGCGAATGCCGATTCAGAGCACGCTCCCTTAATCGACTCGCACGCTGTCGTGTACGGCGAGTCGCGGCGCTGCGGCCTGCTGACGCGGATCAGCGCCTCACCAAACACGTTTCATATGATACCAGTACGCTGAGCTGAACATCCCAATAAAAACCAGTATGCACGCACGATGAGCGTGACATAATCCCTTTTTTCGCGAACCACAACAACTTTTGTTCGCTGAACAATTGGATTTCAATAAGCTACCTACTGTTGAAATTATTAGGTACGGCGGCTTCAACTTGGACAAATATAAGCCTATAGAGACTGGAATAGGATTGGATAGAATTACATTAAACCGAATTGTTATCTGTCTTAGACAGACTAGTTTGAAGCTCTGAAAGTAATTAAGACCGCTCAGTTCAAACGTTGACACGTATTTAGACCATAAAATCGTACGTTTATCTACCTGCTTTAATTAAACACGTTAGCAAGTGATAGTAACTAAGGTGTAATTGTTGAGGAAATTCGCAACGTGTGCCTACAGCGATAGCTCGGTGCGGCTGTGGATACATGTGTAGTAATGTAGTTATTTACATTTAGTTAACATATTAAAGCCATAAATTGCGTGTCGTTGACACAGCAACCCGTGGTGCTTTAGGTGCGTAACGTACCTACTCGGGTTAGCGTTAAAACTTGTAAAATAATTAAACTAGGAGTTAATTACTACAATTTGTTGAACGCTATAAACATTTTACTGGCTACGCATACTTGAACATTTTTCAGGCAATAAAAAATATTTAACGTTTCCGGTTGATTTGGTAGTATTTATCAACCGATCAGGTAACCATTTACCAGATCACAAATCTATATATTCAAAATAATTCAGAAAAAATTGCTAAGATATATAAGCTGCTAGTAGATAAGTGCTAAAAAACCTATTCAATGCCAATTTCTAGGCATTTGTTGCATTCAAAGCCGGTTTGAATGTTATTTTGCAATATAAAGGCATATTTATTTCTCACGCGGTTGCATCATCCACACGCTAGAGGACTGCACCAACTGTAGCAAACGAAAAATATGGTATTGCGCACATCCTTTTTATCAATAACATAATTCGCAATTTAGCTGTTTAATCTTGTTAGTCGAATGTAGGATTTTGGCGAATTCGATTCGTAAACCAATTGGTATCCTGTTGAGTGGACTGGTCGGGCAATTGGGCCAATTTGTGTAAACTGTCGCAATTTCGTGTTAACGGCGATAATGCCGCTCTGTGGCCACAGAAAAGGACAGACTTTGCTATTGACAAGATGAATTAACAGCTGTGAATGATTTCGAGAGTAAAAAATTGTTTTGGTTGTAATAAACCGTTAAAAAGATGCGTCCTGTAGCAAACAGAATCCCCCCTTTTTACAGCTCGATTAAACGTAGGTATACAATTTTTCTTAAACTAATTACGCGGCAAACACTCGCACCACCTAAGACTGCTTCACAGCAATTAAATATTAAAACACAGCCCCATAAAAACGAATCCTTCCCGCTTAATGTTTTACTTTGTGTTCAAGATGACATTGTAAAATGTAATTGACGCGCTCCAACAGCAAACCCTCGTTACAGCAAAAATTTTACAGGCTGTTAAAGACAAAATGTGCGATCATCCCAGTTAAAACTGTGTAGATGACGAGTTCACATTATGTCGATGTCGGTCACCTGTGCAATTGGCTTAAATTAACTTTATTATGCTTTAAATTTAAACAGGATCGCGTTTTATTTTATGAACCAACTGAGAATTAACAGTCTTAAACAAAATTAAGCACGCACTTTCATGTGTTCTCAGTTATGCTCAGAAGCTATGCCTTGGTTAGACTCTGGAAATAAATTATAGCCCTGGTAGGTGGGATTTGCGAATAACTTATTAAGAATTAATAATTATGACACATCACAATGAGGTCAGGGATCGGTTTAATAATATGAGACAGACGAAAGGACTATACAAAATAAGATCACTACGGAATAAGAAAGTGTCTGTAGAAGTTGTCTTATTTATAGACTTAACTTTTAAGTTAACGTTAAAGGTTGAGTTAACGAAGTGAAGTAGGCAAACTTAAGTTTTATTGAATACGCTGAAAACGGGCAAGGTATATGCGGTTAAAAAGTACCAAATAGTACCGTATTAGCTGTAAACAGACACCAACTAGTTTCTATGTAGGACCTGATACTATGCTGATTCTGACGAAAACAAAAAATAGTAACTGGTTTTGCAATTCGTGTCCATTTCAATGAAATACAGCGCTTCAGCGACCGTTTGTCCTTGGTCCCATAATTAAATACGACAGACGCGGACGGCGCCCCGCGGGACCAGTGTCGGATTAAAGTTTTGTTACGCCGGAATTACCACTCAGTTTGGTTAACGGAAACTCTGCCGTGTAACCGAGATATATCGTCGGATAGTTTGGTTAGTTACGACGTTTACGCCCCCACGACCCGTTCCTTTTAAGAGCTGGTTCGCACTTTGTTGGGACATAATGCCCAGCGCACTAAGTATAAAGTACCTATGTACTGTAGTGGGCCGTAAACCCGAGAGACGTTGTTTCCAATATTATTGTGTTTGCATTGCAGATAGTGACATTTGTGCAGAGTAATTACGGCAACCCACGTGTGCGGAGACATTTGTGCTATTTGCAAGTAAAATTGAGGCCCCAATCAGTCTGGCTGAGCTTCGACAGGTGTCGGGCATAAAGGGGGTGGCGACGCGAGAGACAGCTCTTGACGACTAATCATCGCGTCGCGAACACGCTCCAAGTTTTGACAAAGAACCTATATTTTGCATACTGAGTACGTTCCGCTTTGTATGTTCGTAAGTAATTTAAATTTCTGGCGTTTTTCTACCGCAACTCCCTGGGGTTTGGGCATAAATATTTTGCGTCGACATTTTTATGGCTGTTTTTAATTTGGCAAACATAAAATCACAGAAGGTGGATTACAACAACGGTTCTAAGGAAATAAATTGAGTTTACCTCAGCTTGCCGCGACCGGCATTTTTTTTTTAAATTTTGATTGCTTTTTTTTGGTTGATTTGAATTGAAGTTTATGCTTCGGTTTACTTTACGTAATGAAAGTTTGTTTATTTGTGATTTACGAGATAATATTATTTGGCACCCGGACGGAACGAAAGATTTCCATTTATATTCCAAGAGTTAGGTAGCTACGTTGTGTTTTACGTTGCAGAGTGAAATGCAAACGTCGGGCTCCTTCCCGTCGTCCACTTGATTAAATATATAAAATGAAAATTCTGAAAGGTACCGCTAGAAAGAGACCTCAAAGCGATTTGACGGATTATTTAAATACTGCTTGTTTTGTACCGTCAATATCACTGGTAGGACAGGACAGGCACTAATTTGAATGCTACGGTTTTGTTTGCGCTTAACATGAAAACAATTTTATATTTACTCGTCAAATAATGTAATCACAGATTGAAGATATAACTGTGCTTTAAAGAAAAAGTAAATATCTATTTTTATTACATCAAATCACAGCTACGGTGAAAACAAATTATTATTGTGAAACTTTCTAAATTAAATTCTTTACTCAATCTAACTTTTTTTGGCCCGCTTCATCTGCCCTTAGGTTACAGCTTGTAATTAAAATTACAAGATGCGAGGCAAATCACATTTGCCTACATTGTTCATCTTCAGCAAATTTTCAATACGTGATCCACGTTTCCGTCGAGCGAGCGTTATTAACGAACACATACGTCCGTCGCGGGATGACGTCACAGCAGGGCGGGGGTGGGGCGCCCTCGCCTCGCTCAACAGTTGGCCGGCTCGATAGCGCGGCGCGTGCGTGGACAACGCAACGTCACATGGTGCCGACCACGTTGCTGTGACTTTAATTGGTGCTTCAGGACAATCAAGATCGTACATTCAATAATTGTTTGGACTTCGCTTCACTTGTTTATTTTTCAACGGTATAAAATGATCTCATCCCAGCGCTTGCAAGGCGTTTTCTATTTTATTGTTTTTTTTGGAACGAGGTTTTACTGCTCTCGCGTACAAATTAGCTACCTAATTAGTAATTATTGAAGAAAAGTAAACGCATAATTACTATGTAAATCCTTAATTTGCGTAAGTTTTAACAAAGCTAAGTATTGAACTACATAATGCGTTCTTCACGAGGTAGACAGATGGAACCTCCCATAACTCCCTTAACTTTGGTAAAGCTGCTTAGTCGGTATAAAACATTTTTATAACACGACTAGAAAGATGTTAAAGACAAATTACTCCAATTTAAAAATCACCTCCATAAAAAACAATCATCGCCCCTTTGCAATTCACGCACGCGTTATTGCAAACGCATTGAAAATCTATTCCACAGCGCTACAATATTCGGCATTAAAAAAAATCAGCGGCGTCAGTTAACCCGCCAGCTGCGATCGCGTGAAATATTTCCAATTTAATTAAGTACACAGACAGTTTCCAGATGCATGTCCGGTTTTAGACAGCCAATTTTATAATAATATTAATTCAAATTTCATCTGCTATTCACGCCAAAGCTCACGAAATGAAACATAAATCCCATTCAATCTATTAAAATTGAGCGCTCCATTTGTTTTATCGTCGGATCAATCAGTGGATTCATCTGAATTTACTATAATACTATGGTGGCCTTTTTCAATGTACAATATTGTTGGCTTGTGCGCTGTAGGTATTTATTTAATTATTAACGGCTGTCGATTTCAATGGATAGGATATTGATTAAAGTATAATATCTAAACAAGAAATTGCTTTAATTTTAAAATAGTAGAGAAAACCTAGATCAGAGAGTACAAAACGGTTTTCATGATACAAATAGGAAATCCCATTGAAAGATTAACTCAATTAACGGAAATAATTTGATTGATACGAAATAATGGGAGGAGAATTCGGGCACCGCTCCTAATGGAATAGCAGAAATAATTAACTTAAGAGTCCGCACCTATAGCATTCAGAAACCTATTTCTTATCGCTGGATGTTAATTGTTGCGTTGGACCTATTGTTAAACTTCGTGAGAGTGAATAAGACCTCTGTAATTATATTAAATCATAACCCCTAGAGGGCAGGGACTCCGCTAAAGGTTAGAGAACTTGATAAATTAAATATCAAAATAGAACATAACTTTTAGAGAAGGCTGTTCAATATTGATGTTCCTAATTTTATTAACAATAGCTACGTGATTGCTTACTAAAAAAATGTTTGTGTGGACCGACGTTGACATTCGGTTCGGTGTCGTTAATCCACGGGCGTGTTTAAAAGAAGATTAATAGCGGTCATCAATTTATCGCTCGTAGAGTGTTCGAGAGAAGGAAAAACATCGGTATTTAAGGGCGACAAAACAAAATTGTCAGCGACGAAATTCGGGCACCCTCTGTTTTCACTTTTCGTAAAATTGAGGTTCGGCTCACTCGACACGACGTAGGTACAGCTTTGGGTCAAGCATTTCCAAAAAAAATCGTTTACCAGTGCTCGGGCGAATTTAAATATCGGTAGCGGGCCCGGCCCGCGTCACTCCGGGATTAACATAATTCAACAAAAAAACACCCGCCCGCACGGTAAAAAAACAAAAACCGTTTTTTATCCATGTGCGATGGATCCGACTCCAGTCCACAATATTGGACAAGTTTTGTGGACGAAATTGCGTTAGAATTCTTTCGGGAGGACGCCGTGGGGACGGACGTGCGTGGTAATGGATGATGACTAGAATAATCGGAATACACAGAATAGATACACTAGATTTTTTTAAAGCTCGTCTTTAGGGTTTGCTCAGACTCTTAGTAGGTACGAAGAAGCTCTAATGCAGCATCAAAATATTTAAGTACATGTTATATACACCGACAAAATGGTAGAATATCATCCTCATCATCATCCAATATACGTTCCACTGTAAGGCACTGTGCATATTGGTAAATTTATATAACATTGAAAAAAAAAACAGAAGCTAAGTCTGCACATATGCGTGGCCCGACACGCACTTCACCGGTCTTATAAAAAATAAAACTTACCACCCGTTTTTCAGTCAGGTCAGGATAAACCCGCCCCGAGATTAAGATCAACTGCGAGTGCGTGAACTACATCCTGAAAGTATTATCTCCTCACATTAGCCGAGGCATGTATCCTCGGTGAGGGGCTGGGGTCCTTCACCTTCCGCCAGAGCCGAAATAAATCTAATTCTTTGGATGACAGATATCAGCAAGCCTTGTTTATTTATACTTTCACCCTGAACTATACGAGGGTAGCACATGTGGGATGAGGCCGCTCATTGTAGGTACCAAAATAAACTACGCTCGCTAAGTCAATAAGCTTAACTGGAAGCTCACAAATAAACGTTCCGCAAACGCAACGGAATTTTTAACGACGATGAATATTTGATTGACCATGATCATGAATAAAATGAAACACTTTGGCTTCAAATATAAGGGGCCGCGTAATGACTCCGCTCGACACCGAGACAGGATCTACTAAAGGAAAACAGCCAAAAAGAAACCGCCCAAAATAAATGTGGTAATTTCATCTACAAAAAATTTCCTCGTAACGCATACATTTAAATACATCAGCATAATCTTTAAGTGTACAACGTGCGTGTGGACTGGAGGCAGGAGGGCCCACTGCCGGCCAGACCCAGGAATATTAGTCGCCGCCTATTAGCCAACGTGCTCTAACTAAAGCCATTCTGCAAACAACTACTCTAATGTTATTTTTATAAAAGCTAATGCGGACTCCTCGTTTTTTATAGGTAAGTAAAGATTAATTTCATGGGTCGTTCCGTACAAGGGATAAAGTAGCACTTAACAAACAAAAAATGGTTAGTCCCTTTTACCAAAAAAAGGGAGGTCTATTTAAGACTCGCCACGAGAACGGGACGCGACGAATCTAACAAGCTCCAGAATTGTGACAGCCCTGACAGCTGACATATTCTCGTCATTAATCAAGGCGGCAGGGCGTCGCCATATTTTGATTCGTGTCGAACGGCTGCCAAACCCGGCCGCGACGCGTGCCGCCGCCGCCTCCGCGGTTATGTTACTTGCTACTCCAACCCATTTTGCTCTCCATATTATTAATATTTAAATCTATGTAGATTGCGGACCGCTCAAAGAGTTAACAAGAATCTAATTCACACCTCAGCGTAGCAATTTTGATAAAAATAAAAGAGAAAAAAAACTTCATTAGTAAACAAACTTTTCATTTCCATCAAAGAGTGAGAAAAAGTTAATGTATACAATTAAAATATAGCTACGGTTTATTTATAAAACTGAAGAGCTGTACTCGGTAGACGAAGCGCCATTCCTCCAACTGTACCAAGTTAAATAATCAATGTACAAATAAAGCCATAAGACAACATAAATTAATAGTAAAGCATTGGCTTCGATACTGTGTAATTTCATTGGAGTTTTTTGTCACTCGAGTGCTCGAAATGAGTTCTACAATGTATTTTATCGAGCTATCTTCATTCTTCGTATATGTAAATTATTGTAGTGGCAATGGCAACATCGGCTACAGTGTTGCAAAAGCAAGTGATCACGGCAATAGCAGACGGTGTGTTTATTATTCCGCTAGGGCGCGCGATACGTGGCTGCACGCGGAACTACAGGACACTCGCCCGATTCGGATGTGCTATATCGGGTAAAAACGGAACTTGACGATTTATGTTCATTCATTATTAATTAGCTTTGATGTGAAAGGAAACTTGCGTACGTTGTGGCTATTTGCTACTTCGAAGACCTAATCCTGCATTATGCATGAGCAACCTCGCTGTCTGCTACGTTACAAAAGTTCTATCACTTCCTATATGATCTACAATGAGAACGTGTTTAAAAATCTTTATTCGTGCGCCTATAAATCACATCTCACTTTTAATCTCGGTTTAGTAAGCTTCCCTCCCTACGTGCCCGATACATTTTTTAGCACGTAATAAATATCGTGTAGCGATAGCAAAAAGTATAAGTACTCACAAAATATCAGCGCAACACAACATCTAGTGCCCCGGAATTACAAGGCGCATAAAAAAACAACATAAGAAGGAAACAAATCGCATAAGCGGAATTCTTTTTCAGATCCGGGAGTAAAAAAGAGTTCAGCATCGAAGGCGACCATGAGATAAATCCCGAAGGAGAGGCGTCGTAATAAAACACGTACGACGCGGGCCGCTACATTTTATTTCAAAAAGCGATAAGGGCGCGAACGCGGAGAAATTCCTTTTACGAGATTCTTGTGGAGGGGGTGGCGATAGGTGGTAGACTGTTGTCGGAGCGAACACACTCTTTGCGACATCTGGTTTGTGTTGGCGCCGCCTCGTAAACTCCGCTGTGGATCCGCGGCGGCATTCCTCCACCTACCCGCACGCTCGCCGCCGCTCACAGCCCATATGGTCCGATCGAATAGCTATCTTTAACGCTGTTGAATAAACCTTTCAACCACTGCTTACGATAACCCATGGAATGAAATCAAAGTTGCCTCTACCGTAAAAACAACTATCCTATATAGTCTTCCATATAAATGTGAAACTTGCTAGAAGCATCAAACGAGTAAGCAACACCTATTACGCAAAGTTTATTGTGACCACCATACATACACCAGCTTTAGATTCAGTGTTAAGTCAATTTTGTTATGTTAAAGTCATAGCTCACTTGAATGTTTATGTTTGCACAAATACAAGTTCATCTCGCAGGGGACTGGGCCTCGGTTAGTGGGGATTAGTTTCTAAGTGCATTTACCGTCGGAGGTGAACACTGTGGTTTATTGGCGGCGTCGTTGCCAGCGGCACTCGGTATAAAGCAGAGCAATATCGTCCGCACTCCGCGCTCTCTAACCGCTCGCTACGGTGACATTTTGTTTATGCAACAAACACATTTTCAATCTTATCTTATTTTGTCAAATAAATTTCAGGTTAGACTTTACGATCGCGTAAAATATTATGAGCCCGTTGACTATCTCCAAGAGCCGTCGCCTGTATATTGTGATACCTATTCAGGTTAACTGAAATCATTTGGTTTCAACGAAGCAAGCGAATATGAGTGAAAGACGCGAAAATCGTAAGAAATATTTACTCCGTCCTCACTACCACAATCCCAAAGGATCACGATTATGAAAAAGGGTTGTCCCGTAAAGCTGTCTAAAACCAGTTCACACATTTGATTTATCGAGCGGGATTGCTCACAAAGCCTCTTCACGGGCCGCGACCGGCGCGCGGCACGTCACTTTATTTACACTGTGTATAAAACATAATTAATTTGTTGCCTTGCAACACTCTCTCTTCTGTCAACCGTTGTACGTTGCTAATCCGTGTCCTTATTAATACAGTTATAAAATCATACAGTGCCTTTTATTCATATAGAAGTGTCGCAAACAAAAGTTGGTGCCGAAAATATTTCAGTTAAATGTTATCTCCGCTGTGCGGTAGCGGATGGTGTTAAATTCTCCGACTTACAGTTTCGCAAGGAACGGGCCGGTGGCCGCCATCATTTTCATTTTTATTAAGCGCGGGTACAACTTAGACGTACATTGCGCGGTTGTGCGCCAGCTGTCACTCCGATCACGACTTGTCAAAACCAGCAGTGTAACGCGATATACATTGGCGCGAGCGCGAACGGAACGCAGCCGCTGTCATTTGATTCTGACGTTTCGACTGTCATACGATACGAGATTTATCCGTCAATTCAATATTCGATCGGTGACCGTTGTTATTGTTATCATACAGTAAACAATAATGTCTGAAGCAGAGAAGAGAAGGTTAACGGCATCTAAAAAACATTGTAAGACTGCAGTAACTAGGCTGGAAAAATATTTAGAGCTGGGTTCATTTGAGTGCGTTCAACATCTTCAAGTGCGAAAGATTAGTCTACAAGAAACGTTAACCAGATACAGAGACATAGTGGTCAGTTTGGAAGTGATGGGGATGGTTGAAGAAGACGACGATACAGAGGAAAGAGCGCTGGAAGCATTAGTGAAAATTGAAGTAGGACTAGCGCAGTTTGCTCAGAAAACTATGCAATCTCAAGACATGAAGTTAGCAAACTTGCCATCGTTAGAAATTCCTGTTTTTGACGGCCGGGATGTGGCATCATATAAGCCATTTATTGAAATGTTCGAAGCTGTGGTACATGCAGATACACGCATTCCAGTTATACAAAAATTATGCTTCCTGAAGAAATATTTACGGGGTGAACCTCTGCACATAATAGACAACCTGCCAATTGTAAGTTCATCATATTCATCAGCGCTTGAATTACTCAAAAATCGATATGATAACCCAGCGTTAATCATAAACAATCATGTAAACATTCTATTGGACATTCCTGCTTTGAACAGAGGCACAGCACAGCAAATAAGAGACCTAGTAGCGAAGGTACGGCAGCAAACGACAGCACTAAGGAACCTGAAGCAGCCAGTTGACTCATGGGATGCCATCTTATCGTGTGTTCTATTGCGAAAGCTGGATTCATATACTGTAAGACTGTACCATTCAGAACGTGACAATACTATGTGCCATACTGTAAGTAGTTTACTATCATTTTTAGAAAGGCGTGCTGTAGTCATGGAGTCAAGTCCCACTAGTAGTGACAACTCTTATAACAAAGTCAAAGTAGTGGCACATTCTGTGTCAAATCCTACTAGCAATGAATGTATTCTCTGCTCCCAGCAGCACAGGCTTTACAAATGCCCTAAATTAAGTTCGATGTCACCTACAATTCGATTAGAGTATGTTTTGAAACATGGTTTATGTAAAATTTGTCTTGGAAAACATGCTAATCATAAGTGCAGATATCATTTCAAGTGTACTATGTGTAGTTCCAAGACTCATAATTCATTAATACATGTACCACAATGTGAGCAGGCAGAAAATAGAGCGGAGGGATCAGAGCCAGCAAATGTAAATTTGCATGCAAGGCAATCAGTACATAATGTTTTATTGCCCACCGCCAAAGTTCTGGTAACTGATTGCCACAACAACAAACATGTTGTAAGAGCTCTGCTCGACTGCGGCAGTCAGACTTCATTCTGTACAACAGCACTAGCTACCAAACTAGGGTTGCCACAATTTAATTCAAATAAAACCATAAGTACATTGGGGGATAGCAACAGTAAACTTTCCAAAGGCATTCAACTCACCGTCCATTCCATGGTTCAGGATTTCAAAGTTAATGTCACATGTTCAATAATTAATACAATTACTACAAAGTTACCCCAACATACAGTAAACTTCAATAAATTTACATTGCCAAATTCAATTACATTGGCTGATGATGAATTTAATGTTCCAGGCGATGTATCTCTCCTACTAGCCGCTGATATCTTCTGTAGAATAATTCAAGACGGCAAGGTGGAGGCAAGCCCAGGGGATCTAGTCCTGCTCAACACGCGGTTTGGGTATGTCGTCTCGGGCAGCATAAGCGTGAGTCCTTTTTGCAATTATAATGCCGTCACCATGCACACTGCGGTCCATGATGACCTTAATAGCTGTGTTCAACAATTTTGGGAGGCAGAAAAGGTCCCTGAAGTTTATCTTGAGTCTGTCCCGGAGCATGTATACAGTGAGCAAGTTTTTCAGGAAAGTACCTCATTAATCAATAAACATTTCGAGGTCAAATATCCATTAAAAATTGATTTGCATGATGTAGATCCATCTAATTCATTCGCTATTGCATTGCAAAGATTATACAATCTTGAAAAAAGATTTTCAAGAGATACAGAATTTCATGACTTATACAAAAATTTCATACATGAATATCTGAAACTAGGTCATGCAAAGGTTGTTAATTTGAAGCCATGTGAACCTATTCACGAGCCAATATTCTTTTTGCCCCATCATGCAGTGCTTCGGCCAGATAAAAATACCAACAAGCTGCGCACAGTATTTGATGGAAGTGCAAAAACCAAAGCGGGTCATTGCCTCAATGATGTTTTATGTAACGGTCCTGTAGTGCAAAATTCGCTATTTGATATTTTAATGCTCTATCGTACTTTCAAGTACACAGTACAATGCGACATTCAACATATGTACAGAATGATATCGGTGCATCCCGATCATAGAAGATTGCAGAATATACTATGGCGAGAGCACGGTGTCCTCCAATGCCTGCAATTACAAACAGTTACGTACGGTTTAAAGAGCTCCGCTTACCTCGCCACTAGATGCCTGGTAGAGTTGGCAAAACGTTACAAGTCAGATTATCCTTTAGCAAGCGAGGCTGTTTTAAAATGCAGTTATGTCGATGACGTGCAGGGAGGCTCAGATACGCTTCAGGGTGCCATTCAGCTTAAAGACGAGCTAATTGCACTCGCGCAATTAGGTGGGTTTAAACTACATAAATGGATATCCAATAACTCACAAGTGTTGGAAGGAATAGCGAGTGACAAGCTTGGGTTCGCCAACCGTGATATTTCTCACGATGATACAGCAGCAAAAATTTTAGGCTTATCTTATGATGCCCGGGACGATACGTTCAGAATGAGTGGGAAGGTGCTTACCGCTCCCAATGTACCTACTAAAAGAAATGTCTTAAGTTCTATTAGCAGACTCTATGATCCCATGGGTTTCGCTGGGCCTATCACAGTTAAAGCCAAGCTTATTCTACAGCAAGTTTGGCAGTACAATTTGGATTGGGATGACTCTTTGCCCGTCGAGTTAGTTGCAATATGGAACTCCTTTTATAACAATCTTGTTAACATGCCTACTATGTACATACCGCGTTACATTCAGCTAGCTGAAGCCTCGGATGTCCAGATAGTAGGCTATTGCGACGCGTCCGCTGACGCATACGGCTGTTGCTTATATTTAAAGGTCACGGTGGGTGATAAAACATACATACATCTTTTGTGCTCTAAATCACGGGTAGCTCCCTTAGCCTCAAAACTTACCATTCCAAAGTTAGAACTCAATGGGGCTCTACTATTGTCCAAACTAGCGTCCCACGTAGCAAAAATGTTAAATATCTCCAATATATATTTATTTTGTGATTCAAAAATAGTTCTTGCCTGGCTTGACTCCTCCGCGCTTAAATTGCCTGCTTACATTGGCAATCGTGTTAAGGAAATTTACAAGCTAACTGAAAGCATGACATGGAAATACACGCCAGGGCTACTAAACCCCGCGGACATACTGTCAAGAGGTGCAGAACCTCAAGAAGTAATTAATTGTAAACTGTGGCACCATGGCCCAGATTATTTAATTGAAAGCAATGTATACAATTTTTACTTATCAGAAGTAGAGCACCCCATGGATACTTCATGCTATGATGAAGAATGTAATACATGTAATACATATTTGAGCTCTATCGTGAATGTCGATGGCATAGATTTATTCTTTAAAAAATATTCCAATTTATTCAAAATGGTTCGCATAACAGTGTACATGTTAAGATTTTTTTACAACTGTAAAAATCCTAATAATAGGAAAACCGGTTTGATCTCAGTTCTAGAATGTAGAGACGCATTGTTTTCTATTATAAAAGGTGTGCAGTCATATCATTTCATTAATGAATTCAATTGTTTAAAAAAGGGCAAACCTGTAACTTCCAATTTAAAAGCTCTTAATCCGTTCATTGATTCAACGGGAATTCTTCGCGTAGGTTCTAGATTAAGTAATGCCACAGAGTTGAGTTATTCAAAGAAATTTAACATAATATTGCCAAAACATTGTCATGTAACTAAATTAATCATTACCCAAGAGCACTTAATGCTCAAACATGGTGGCTTAAAGCTCACTTTAGGCAACCTTTGCGAAAAATATTGTATAATTAATTCTGTAAGAGAAGTAAAATCTGTCATTAACAAATGTATTGTATGCCATAGATATAAGGCCGTTGTGGCTCAGCAGTTGATGGGTTCGTTGCCCAAGGAACGCGTAACTCCTGCCCGCGTCTTTGAAAACGTTGGCTTGGATTACTGCGGCCCTTTCGACATTAGACAGTCTACCTTGAGAAGATCAGTTGTAAGCAAAGGTTATGTGGCCGTATTTGTTTGCTTCGCCTCCAAGGCAGTTAGCATGGAGGTAGTGTCTGACATGACGACCGATACTTTCATAGCGGCGTTAAAACGCTTTATTTCGCGAAGAGGCAGCCCATCAAATATTTATTGCGACAACGCCTCTACCTTTCGTGGGGCGAACAATAAGCTAAAACAATTATATGACTTACACAAAACTGAATCGTTTCAAACTACGGTTAATGATCAGCTCTTACAAAAAAATATTCAATTCAATTTCATTCCAAAATATAGCCCAAACCATGGCGGTTTATGGGAGGCCGCTATCAAGGGGGCCAAGTATCATTTCAAAAGAATAGCCTCCAATCGCACTTTTACTTATGAGCAGTTCAACACTATAATCACAGAAATAGAAGCCATTTTGAACTCTCGCCCGCTGACTCCTCTCTCCCAAGACCCCTCAGACTTCTCGTATTTAACTCCGGGCCACTTCATAATAGGAACGTCCATGACGTCCACGCCTCAACCAGACCTGGACGCGGTGCCTGCTTCCAGGCTACGGTTTTGGAGGAGTTGCGAGCAAGTACGGCAGCACTTTTGGAAGGCTTGGTCAAAACAATATTTATGTATCTTACACCAGAGAACCAAGTGGCAAAGGGAATTTCCCAATTTAAAAGTAGGCATGGTGGTTTTATTAAAGGCTATCAACACTCCTCCCTTGTCATGGCCTTTGGGCAGAATCAGCAAGGTTTTCTATGGTAATGACAACAAGGTTAGAGTGGTAGAGGTCCAAACCTCGGACAAAAAACTGCATTCGCGTTCTATCTCAAAGATTGTCGTTTTACCTACTGAAGACTGATAATTGTGTTAATTTAATAAGTTTATGTTTGCATTAACTGTTAAACAAAATTGTTTCCCAATAATGTAGAGTTGTTTCTTCTTAAAATTATATTTAAGGCTAAGTATTTTTGTTAACTAATTACTTTACTTATATTATAAGATTCAATACTTTAAGGTAAGCTATTTACTATCGTTATCGGCGGTTTCTTTGGCCGCCCCAATTTATGTATAAAACATAATTAATTTGTTGCCTTGCAACACTCTCTCTTCTGTCAACCGTTGTACGTTGCTAATCCGTGTCCTTATTAATACAGTTATAAAATCATACAGTGCCTTTTATTCATATAGAAGTGTCGCAAACACACTGCGAAATATCAAACTTGTACATTAATTAGTTTCATGCAAATCATGATCCGGTGGCACTGCTTGCGGTCGAGAAAAGCATTAATCATGTAATATTGTTTATGTAATGCATAACGAGCAAGAGCGGTCGGGGCGAGCGTAGAAATTGATGGAGTGCTGTCGACGCGCCAACTTCTCGGTTAATTATCCGGGCCGGGCACCGTTGGCGGCGGCGGTGCCAGCCGGCCGTCCGCGCAACGACCCACTGTGGTCGCCGACAACAGACACCCCACAGCTCTCTAACAATCCTTGTTTTAAACTGCATCAACCTAAGCAAAAGTATAGCTCCTATAACAAAACAAAACATCGCAGGGTATTTCATCGCGTTAAGTTTCGTTTGCAGTTGCAGTTCTTAAGCGGCTTTATAAGCGGTAATCCAGGATCTTTCTACAGAGCGGCCTTTTCAGAAACATAAAATCTACGGTCGACGATGCCGACGCGACGTTAGCTTCAGGATCAAAAAGAATTTTAACTTTATGTTTGAAGTGGAAGTTGCAGATGTGAGAAGAGGAATGGCTCTGGAAGATTTGGTGATCTTAAAAGACTGGGATATTTGAAGTGGGCGAGCTATTAATGCCGAACTCGCGAATCCGTTCTGCTAGTCACTTCTTAAAAATATACGCAGTTTGCCTTTGGGTTTCACCTCACGTCTCATGTGTAATCGTAATACACTATTACCACACATGCCATCGTAATTAATACTATTTTAACGTCCCGTTGTAATGTGTTGTATATGTTGTTAAACGTTATAAAGCCCACACGCGCAAGTAAGACGCGGCTCTATGGGACCGCTCGTAATTTTGCTCATAAAATGCGATCATTAATTCGTAAATAATGATGTCACGTAAGTAGTTTACATTTTTGTGGTGGCGGAAAATAAAAAAATATTATTGATACACACATACATACACATACACAAATCACGTATTTATCCCTTATGGGGTAGACAGAGCCTAAGGTAACAGGTACCTACAGACAGCATTTAGCAAGATTGTGGGCGTATAGGTGAAAAATGGAATTAAAATAGTGATGGGTTGCTAGCCTCATCGCTTACAACATGATTCCTATGATTTTCGCCCATTCCCTCGATGGGCTATTACCATCTGCGCGGGTAGAAGCAACTGGTACATTCTATGTATTTTCTTTGCTTCCAGACCAGCATGGCAGGAACAACAAAGCTACAAGTTGTTAGATTAGTTTAGGTTGTTTCTAGGGTTTGCTCTACAGTATGCGGGTTAAAGTTTTATAATTATTACGACTAAGTAGTCCGACGCCTCTTGAGAATAAATAATAATCAGAAATGATCGCATTTTAGAAGAAAGAAAACTAGTATGTAGGTACCTAAATAACCTCTGCAACCCGTGTAGGTGCTACCATAACAATTGACATGAAATACCCCAAATTGTGAGTGTTAAAAGTTGTTTGATACTACATGAAATGTTACTGGGCTCTTAGGTTATATTTGAATTGACGACGTTTGATTTTGGTGCTAGTAGGTACGTGTACGAGTACTCCTGTAAACCTTGTCCTGAAAATCCAACATGGCCCAGCTACGGTTTTCCAACACATTGTGTTTTGTGACTGTGCTCTGTGAACGTCGCGGGTGTGTAATGAATAGTCTCTAGTGTCAGTTTTCAGACAAAAAACTATGTCGAACGCGTTCAGGTAAACGTCTCAATTTACTATGAGCAACTTGGCAGCGGCACTTGCGGATCGAAACGGCAACGAACTGTACTCATAGTATGTATTAGACATTTTAACGCGAACGCGTTCGAGACTATTTTGCGCCGAAAAATTACACTGTAGGTACCTACTCCTCGCGGGAATTAAATTCCAAAAAACTACCAATTGTTGCCATTAAAATTAAACAGTTTAACACCAGTGAATTTTCACTTTTCAATGTTGTACGTACAATTACTTTTTTAAGAATTTGTAAATTGTAAAAAAATGTTGCCGGAGAAAACAATCTTATTCAAATATTAGTTGCACCAATTGATATTTCATTGGAACGTTTCTAAAGAAGAAACGTTCATAATTATATTAATAATTACCTATTTGCATAGGTAAATTTGGTTTGGTTACGTCTGGAACGTCACAATGACAATGACCGTGACATTTGTGAGATTGTTGTTCGGCCATCTTTAGTAACTTTTTTGTAATTTGATTACCTACCGCAAAGAGTAAAAGCATGACGTTGTCGGGGCCGTTAGTATTAAGATGGTGGCTTACCTGGTGCGGCGTATAGGGGCTAGGCGCCGCGGCGTAAGGCTGGGGTTGCGGCGGCGGGTAGCGGCAGGGCTGCGGCGCGTACGCCGTCGCGGCCCACTGCTGCGCGCTGCCGCGGTACTGCGCGCCCGCGCTCGCCATGCGCGCCGCGCACGCCGCGCCCGCGCCCGCGCTCGCGACCGTCACTGCGCCTACTGCGCCGCTCGCTGAACGACAACCCCCGGTGCTCTGGAATACAAAACAAAATTGTCAGTTAATATGTGACGAGTGTTACCACATGGAAAATTAAAAATATCCTGATAAAAGGCTCGACTTCCATACTTAGATGTCCTGAGTTTTTTTTTAGATTATTTAAACTAAACATACATACGTACATGTTTCGGACTACGAAATAGTCCGAAACATGTCGAGCATCACTCGACTTTTTATACGTGAGTTATCCGTTTATGTGTAATTAAATTATAAACATACATATCACGTCTTTACCCCTTTCGCACGGGGTAGACAGAGCATAGGGTAACAACTACACTAAAATTAGCAATAAATAAAACAGATTAATTAATGAATAGTCTACATCGTTAAAATATCCAAAAATCCTGAGACTTCTTAACGGCTGTCGTAATAAGAAAGAAAAATATTATTGTCAGGATTTACTAACAGGGAATAAAATCCTGAAATCTCAAGATGATATAGACTGAGTTAGTCAAGGGCGTAGCTAACGGCGGGAGGCAGGGCAGGGCCATGGCCAAGCTTCGTTTAACGAACCCGCTACAGAAGCTCTAGCAGGCTAGCATTTATTTCGTACATGTATAAAACATCCACCCGTTTCGCATTCGCTTACCACTGATTGAAAGGGATGTGAATCCGCGATAAAAACTAGCGTGCTAGACCATGCAACAACAACTCCAGATGTTGAATTTCATTTTAAAACTAGGTAAGTATATAATTTGAATTCCGATTGCGTAACATTTGCGTCGTTCAGAAAGGTCAGCGATGAGTCATAAACGTTAGGTTCAATGGTTCTAAGTTCAGTATGAATTAGTAAGTTACGAAGAACTACTAAACTGAACTAATGACCGAATTAAGATTCGAATTTTGCTTTGATTGAACTCCACTCACCCAAAAAAAAATACGCGCGTGAAACAAAAATCAAGATAATTTATCAAGTAAACAAATAGGCACTTTAATGGCTTTCAGTTTCCTGCTTGTAACTAATAGATAGGCCACTGCTAAGTACAAATAAGTAAATAATGGGATGGACGATTTAAGCAACGACGTGTTGGTAGTGGATGGTATGGTTTACTCTAGGCGGAGTCAGCTTACCCACTCACATCTCACTGTCAATGTATTCAACGTCTCGACTTGTAATTTATGCACCCAAATTAACAATAACTCAAGGTATATTGACACAATAATCTCATCACGAACAAAGGTTAGAGAAGGTCCTCCGAGGCGTTTAAGACAAATTAAACGTTCGCTTCGTTCACACGGAGCGGCAACTTTCACTAAAGTGCTCATTTATTTAGTTAACATACGACGCGCAAATGATACGGGCCTCCGCGCGCCGAGAGCAGAAGGCATCAAATTACAAGTCGTTGTCCTCTCTGCCTCTATTCCTTTTAAAGTAAACAGTTTCGTTTCTAAGAGCTCGGAACGCTCAATTTCTATAACGTTATTTTAATAAGATTTAACGCTTAAATTACTTTCTACAATTTTATTGTGATAACGATTTTGTTTTGTTCAATTTTCTATAGCATGCATGAACAAAAATTTATTAGAATATCTAAATAATTATACGGTCCATTTGACTTTGCTGAAAACATGATTCTTGGATGCCTCGGCGTATGCCCTTAAGCTTTACATTTATTACCGTAACAAAAAGTCACGATTATGTCTGGCGACTAAGTAGGTATGTGTACTTAACCACTTGAGTAACATAAAATTTGGATTAGAAAAAGAAAATCGTCAAATCACTGCAGTGATTACACATAGGTTGGCCAGCCCAGGGTCAAGCAGGACTCTATAGAGTTGGGCAAACGGATATTATGATCGATATCGATACTACAGAGTAGGTAATATAAATTTGCCATGGCGTGGCAAAGTGAATAAAACTAGTTTTTTATGGAAATAAAAATAATAAATCACAATCTAATAACTAGAATAACTTTGTTCCATTTAGGGAATAAAAGAATTAGGTACCTATGCATCGCGGAAATATTAGTGCAGTACCTACGATATAAGTTGTTGCAGACTTGAATAATCCGTAATACCACTCGATTGGTTAATATCTCTATGGCTGACTAGAGAACATATTCATTGATTTAAAGCTTGCGGTTCAACGAGCACCGGTCATAAAAGCGTTGTTTATTACGCGTATATCTCCTTAGTCATAGAAAAGCCAAAGACCGCCTAGGCATTACTTACAGTAATACCAAACTGTATTTCAATCCGTTAATCGTGAAGCAATATAGAACCCTTAGGCATTTAAAGCAAAAATACCTTCTAAATATCTGCATAGTTTGATATACCGTTTTCACGCATCAGATATCCTTGTATCTGCCTAGTCGTAGGTAAGCCTGGTTGCATCACAACTTAGACGCAGACATATTACTGTAAGTAAAGTGCCGAGAGCCGTGTCTGCAGACTTTCGCAAACGTCTAACCTATCTGATGTGAACGTATAGTACCTACCTATATTACTAGTGTCTACCTACCTATTGATGTCTCTGACGTGGCAATTGTTTATTTACCACAACCAGCCCAATGGTTCTCATGGGATTATAGCTAAATTGCAGGCAATGTAATAAGGCAACTTAGAATGTTTTCATACTCGAATGCTTTCATCATAATATTTGACATTTTAAGTACCTTCGAGCTTGTTTAAACGTCAACACGAATATTTGCTCCAAGTCTTCAGATGAGGGGTAAGTGCAAATACGAGAGGGAGGCACCGAGAGCGGGAACGGGGCGGTAGTTGTGAACTAAACCGTCTGAAGCCCATGGCTTTTAGGCAGGCACAGGCCGGCGATGGGTTATGAAATTCTTCTAGTGTAGGTACTTGTTATTCTGAGCGGGTGCGTTCAACGAAAATGAGATTTATAGCGGCAATAACAATGTATAATTTCACCCGGCGACCCCCATCCTCGGACTTAATTATTTGAGTCACGGAATTCGAAAAACCGACTAGGAAAGCCTCAGGGATCAGAGCTTTGTTGTCGTTTTTCTCAACGTCCTTTATTCTTTTATAACCACTTATTTTTTTGCTAGAGTAAAAAAATTGGTGAGCAAGGCTGTAAGGCGATAAGCCGGCAATCCGCTTAGCGAGCGTGTGGCACTACCCGGCACAGGTTTAAGGTGAAATATAGATTCTTAATGAAGGCTACCGGCGTCCTGTTGCCTTCGCAAGGCTCGACCAGAGCACTCGCACGTATGAATATCTTACGAGTGCTGCCGCAACTGCCACTCATTACATCGGTCAATGTTACAAAATATGTTTCGTTCAATAAAACTTCCCTAAGGGTTCGTAAATGTTAATAAGCTAATGTTTAAAATAGATAGCAATAAAGTTTTATGGCTCCCCGTTTAATACTTTCCCGTGATTTGACGATAACTTTATTTTAACGGTTTATCTCGAACGAAACTTTAGCATTTTAGTGGCATTATCTATAGGGGCGGAGTAGTCATCTGCTATACAGGCAGCTGTAGTTTTCATCATTTCGTTTGGCATCTGTCATTAGGTACGGTAACAGAAGTTGGGTTATGGTTGGGTTGCAAAGATTTATTATTTTGATACGCATCAAACGCAATTTAAAAGTTTATAAATTTTATTTATTTTTGGTATAAATACGTAAAACTTATTAAGCGCTTACAATACAAACCTTACTTCAGGTTTCGGTGAAAATTCATTTTGAGAAACACTATTCAGCCATTCTCAAAATCGTTTTCGAACGATAAGTAGGTATTAGATTAGTTCAAATAGAGGCCTCCCGTGACCAGAGGGCTGGCCAATATTTCGCTCAGCGAATAAGCATTGCCATACAACGTGGCAATGCTGCCAGCCTTCTGGGCACCATCCCCATTGGCGGCGATTTGGGAGAAATTTTTTATCTTTAATAATAGTTTTAGGTAGGTTTAAGTTATTTTTAAGTTTTGACTGTTCTTTATTGTTTTCTTTTGCTGTTTGAAAATAAAATAAAAATATTCGCACAAATAAAAGTGAAATAAAATGAGAGTTAATAGTAAAATTGCTTGAACTAGGTGAAATATCGTAATTTTTTTTTTTAGTTTTAATTCAGACTGGCTTTCATTTATATAGGTATTTGTTAGACAAACGATTAAAACTAAGAAATTCATTCACCATTAGTTGTTTTATATTGGCCGAAAGCTGAAACCGAGACCGTGTTCAGTTAGTTCCTTGCACCAATTGCTGTAGATAGCTATTCAATTGTCTGTGAGCATTCAAATGATATTAAGAGTATTGACGTCAACTAAGAGGCGATTTATTCACCATTAGTTGTTCAAAACGTTGCTTTGGCCGAAAGCCGAAACCGAAACATATTTCGATCAGTTCCTAGCCTTTACAGCTGTAGGTACCTACTGTCTAGGCTGTCGAGTGGGATCATTGGCGTCGCCGGGACGCGACGTCTCGGCCTCGGCAGGCGCAGCTTATTGCCCCCTTCCACCCTTTGGACCTAAACCCTGAAATTATATGTAATCGGAAGAGCTATTCCGCAAATGGACTTTGTCCTCCACCGGTCACTTTGTTTACAATTTCCTGCGGTACTCATTATATCCACTGTTTGCCTTTGTGGAATGATGAAGTTTCGCAGTACTCCCGTGTGTGCAGACCTCGTTACTTTTTTCGTTCACCGATTTACTTTAGTATTTATTTGCGAGGAAAAGTCTGCTTGGAATCAGATTTGTTTATAAATTGTGGGTTAGTATGTAATTTATACTTGTGGTTATCGAAATATACGCAGAACAACTGCACACTGGAAACTCAATCTCTAACAGTCTGACAATCCTGAACGCCTCCTACTTCATTTAAGTTCCGCTTGCTTTACACACTCTCTGGTTTAGGCAAATATTAATTAATATGATAGAGGCAAGAAATTAACTAAAATGCTAGAAGCTATGTGGTAGTCTTAATAGCATTACGCTTTCGCAGATTCTGTTAAAACGAAATAGTTTTCGCGCTTTTCTTGTGTAAGGGTAAGTAAATTTAATGTTGTCACTTTACTGTAGCCAATAAGAGGCAATAAAAGCGTTCACATTCCCTGGGGCCGCGGTCTCTTCGAGTCATAGTGAGAGCAACTGGGCTTGAATAAAGTGAAGATTTAAAGAGCGGCGGTTGCCACGTATTTTACGCTCGCGTGCTTTTACTTTATCCTGAGTGGCTTGTTCTCGACCTTTTATTGTAACTTGCAAACGGAGCGGCGCTCTTTAAAACATCGTCGCGATCGATTAGGCAATCCAAACACATAAATTCATCCCAACCTTATCGCTAAGTGTTATATTTGTAGGCGCTTGCTTCAATTTTAACCACAATAAATCGTTCAATAGATCTCTTTTTCGTAATAAAAGGTTGCGTACTAATAAAGCTTCGTGAAACGTGAAAAAGTAAGGGCGAATCATTCTGTTCAAACAAATATAAAGCTAGTTTGGGAGGTCAGTATCCGTAACAATAGTCGTTAATTGAATCAACATTTGTTAAGTCTTCTCGGCTAGTCTGATTTGGTACGAGCAATCAGCCCGTAGCCGACAAGATATCCGTGTAATTTAAGAAGCCGTTGCTTGTAATGAAGGCTCGAGTGAAAACCGTGGATTGGGCCGTGCTAGCAGACGAGGTCAATCCTACGTTGTGACGGCTCCAAATTAGAACCAATCTCAGACATTTCAACTATAGTTTCAGTCGCGTCTTTAGCCCCACCCCATTCCACCCCGGTCGGATTGCCAACAGCTCATAGTCGGCCGCAAACAATACGGCGACAGGCTTAGCTGTCTAATCGGAATGCCGAATACCGTGCCGTCCGCGCTCAAATTGTTACTCTGTCAGATGATGTAAGTAATTTGTAGGTACCGCGTATAATCTGTGTCAGCCATGCTCACCACAAATGAGAATCAATGTTAATTAATAATGTACGAGTATCTGTCATTTAAGTAAATAGCGCCTACAAATTATTATACTCACATCACCGTATTGTACTACCGATGACACAGTGACTCGAAAACAGCGTAATAAGTAAAATTAGACTTATTAGTTAAGTAAGTATATGTACCTGAGTAGTGTTGTGTTGTTAATAGTAGCATTTAGGTTATGATGGTTCTCGCCATCTTGTGTGTATATAAAAGACAAGTGATCCACCAACGCGAAGCTTAATCAAACCACAGAATGGATTGCGCTAAACTTGGCACGCAGATAGTTATTATGACGTAGGCATCCGCTACGAAAGGTTTGGCGACAAAGGTTGTTTAAAGGAGCTCCAGCACAAATTCTAATTCTGTGCGGACGAAGTCTTGGTATAAAAGTAAAAGCTTTCAAATTTGATTTACTTCTTACCAGTTAAGTGATTAATGTTTTATGAGTCTACTCCTTACACTTCAGATCGAGTTTGGGTTTACTTGGCGACAGTAAACATATTACGATCATTTATTGTATGCCGACCTAGGGTCGATAGCATATTTATCAGAGCTCTAGACATCATTTATTTTATTCTTTGACTATTTTCTGCACAGCCAAGCTCGTGCATATACGACACAATACAATGCATGTGCAATAAAACGAGTTGGCAGAACTATAGAGACGAGACGCGCAACTTTCAGACGCCATGCGGCAAATTACAACGCATTCACCTTAATATCTACCGCAACAGTCGCATACTCGTATACGGCGACTTTGCGCAGTTATGTGCGCTTTTACGGGCTGCGTACAATGTTTCCCTCAGTGTGGGTATTTGTATTTAAGCCGTGGACACTGAGGGCCGTCGTTTCCGAGGCCGTTACAGCTATGCACATTTCTTCTTTGGCCATGGCATGATGTCACCCGAGTGACGCAGTTGGCACATGCCGGCAACACGATCCGGAATACCGATCTGCTCGTATCATAAGCGGGAACAAAGCAGCGATACGAAAGTTTTTTTTTACAAAATTGCCTCTTTTTTTCCCGGAGTAATGTACGAGATGAGTTTGTAAAATGCACACAGCGTGCCATGCCTGCATCATTACGTGTGGTAAATAAAGCTCGCGAGTGCTAGAACAGTGAGGGGATATTATTCAGCAGTTTTTGCTGCGGCCGTCGGCACATTTGTATGCGATTCGCTTCGGCGCGGCGACGGGTGCCCGCGAGATTAGCGGCCACCACAGCAAATGCCTGTGATTAAACAGTTTCTATTTGGTGGATAGCTTTTATTTTTGTAGCCTGTAATCACTAAATATTGTGGACCGAGCTACGGAAATGAAAAGTCACTGCTATTATTGTGCAGCCACCGTAAAAATGAGTAAACACTACTTTATCGTCACGGGAGTTAAATGTTTAAACGTGATGAATACTTTAGAACAACTTATTGGCTCTCTGTGCCTGAGTTTAACGGTTGCGGTTCAAGACGCTTGTTGCAGTGCAGAATACAATCTCAGTACAAAGCCTTCGGCTAAGTATTTTAGCATTAGCGCGGTGGATGCACACACACCGAGGCACGGAGTACGCGTAGGTATGTGTGTCATCTCGGGTGTGTTGGTGAGGCGCGGAATGCGGCCGCGTCCTTCGACGTACGTACGCCGGTTCATTTGCAGACAGGCGCGCAGCGGTTCTCTTATCCAGACAAATTTATTGCTTTCCAATTATTGCTTAGATATTGCCAATCATTTGCTTTTATAGCCTCCAGCAAGCGAAGGCGAAATTAGTTAAATGGGGTTTGTACTGTAGGCGGCTACTTACAACTAAAATGTGGTAGTTTTACGCTGATCTTACCAAGGAGTAGGTCTATACCGTATATATGTATATATATAATTACAATGCCATGATACTTCTGTTAAAACTTTCAGAGCTACGTAGGTAGTTGGCTTGTTTTCTACTTGTGCGTTGTGTTCACCTTTAACTTTGTTGAACGTGTGAATAACCCGTTCCAATTTATTATGACACGTAATAATACTACATTATATACCTAGTCACTCGCCTTGTTTGCAAGTAAATTTCCTTTAACTATGCAGCAATTTACGATGTCTTTATAGGAGACGGAACAAATTCCTTTTAAATAGCATGCATAGCGTAGGCAAGAAATTAGCTTCAAAAGGCAACCAAACGAGTCGAGTCTCATACTGACGACAATTAATATCAAGATCTCATAACGTAAATGGGACCAAAACTAGGTCGAAGAGCGTTTGAATTGCTTCAGTAAGAAATTCCGCGACGGCGGGGTCATTATCATGTCTTATTTACCCCATGCGAGTACCTACCAAGCTCGTGACGTTCGTTATAAATCATGACGATATTGCAGTACGTGACGGGAGAACTGTGAATTGATCGCGGCATGAAATGTCATTTTAAGGACATACGTATTTACTCAGAAATACTTACCTAATCTATCACTATGTTGAAACATGAATGGACATAACCCAATACAAAATTGTACGGGCCTAACCGAAAAAAAAATAGTTATAGACTTATAGTTCCCCTATATCTTACTAACACAAAGGATCTTAATTTAAAGTAAATTTATCATAAGACACCCTTATGCATATCGAAAATCAACATACTAGACATGTATTAAGTATTAGTTCATTAATTTTCCGACGGCAAACTTTGCAGTATCATGCAGGGAATATGAGGAACGAGCGACGGCCCTCCACCGCAGAGTACGCTGCTGCGCTTGGTTCAAATTTATGGCGAGCCCGTGTGCAGAATGCAGTAATGGTGACCGTACATCGCCAAACTATCGCGAGAATGGCCGTTAATATGAATATTACAAATTCGCTCCGCTTTATTGCGAAGTCTTTGTAAGTATAATACAAATTTTAAGGTATTTTCATTAATCATTTACAATAAACGTAGAAAATTACATGCCAGTTTAATTATCCGTTTATATACGGTGTTCATAAAGCCTTATAAAAAAGTAGCTGCATGTAACATAGAGCTGCCGCTTTTATTACAATCAAACCTTATCTAATTCAGTAAATCTATACTGATATTATGATACGAACGAAACGGATAATAGTGGAGGCAATAAGGACCCTTTGGAAGGAATATGATCTTAGGAAAATGGGGAGCGGGCGCGATGAAATGAAGGCACCTGGCCGAATGTTATCAACAAGGGTATTTTCTAGATATTGGTGATCTTCAAGGGTACGAATATTATCATTATTACTATAAGCTACCTGTTTAAGAATAAACCGATCCTAAAAGAAACGCCTCAAGCTATAGACGCATTATATCAACACGAATGACTATCGCATATAAATTATTTATATATAAGGCATTCTGATTCGCATAATATTCGTACCTATCCCTACTTACGTATAGATAAATGTCATCACGTCACTGCCGCTAATCGGTTATCTATAACAATGAAGTAAATAAGTAAACTATTGCGAAAACGGATGCCTTATCGTGTGACTAACAGGTTATACAGAAATTGATTCAACCTCGCGCATTTGCACTTGTGACGTCACAATCTCCCTTACGCTTAACAAAACATGTTATCTTCCTACGTGTATAGGTGTAACCGAGTTCAGACGAAAGACGAGTCTACATAAATTTCATGAAAACTTAATGAGTATCGGTAATATGTACTTAAGAATTGGGCTTTCATAGTTAAGAAATACCTATAGTACCTACAATAAAGACCAGAAAACGGCTAATTTTGTATAAAAGCTCTCCATACAAAGTGAAAATTTAAATTGGTTTTTGCTCATCAGTAACGAAGCGGTAAATATTTTATCAATTTGTGACGCGACTTAGCGGTTGTAGGGTTCATGAAAAAAATTGGAACAAAGGACAACAAAGTAAGTTAAAATACGTACCTACCCAATACAATGTTCTTAGTGGGATGAATGTGCACCAACATGATTCATCGGCAGCAAGCCGTTACTGTGTTTATAAAATTAATTTAATGTGTTTTAGTGCTTCGTAAACACGCGCTTTAACTAGGTGACGAGTTTAATTGCGTCTTGTGTGCGCCGTCCTCTGCTTACAGTAAACATATTGACTTAAAATAAGCAAAGAACAAAGCGATGTAGTCTCGTAATTTATTATAGTAGGTAAAGTTTCCTAATCATTACGTCGACAAAAGAAATGTCTAATCAAATTTTGCCATGCGCCCGCCGATGTAGCGATGCTTGCAACTAAAGGAAAATTAATCGTCCACCATTATTGAATTCACAACGTGTGACAGCACAAAACAAGCCTCAACAGATGGTCATTAAAATTACCCGAAACTTTGAAAAGGCATTGTGTGCAAAAAACGTGTCCCCCGATAATGATTCGTGGAATAGAGGAAGCGTAATCCCTGCGAGTCGGGATTATTGGCAAACTAAAAGCTGTACAATAGATAAGAGCGCCGAGTGCCACAATGGACAGAATAACAATGCCTAAGTGTAGGGCGATTGTGACGGTAGTTATCGATTTCTAATCACACGCCCCCGCGTCGGCACGGTGTCATGTATTCTGAGGGACTGATCGCGTTACCTTCCCTCCGGTACAAGCGGCTTGAGCACCCGACCGACTCGAGCTTAACTTGTTGCTCGATGAAATATGACATTTACTATAAAAGTCAATTAATTTTAAATACTCCACGTTCCCAGTGTCATTAAATTGGTAATTTATGGCGCAAAGCGAACTGTACAGTAGTTAAAAACCACAAAAAATGTTAACTCTTGATATGAAAAACCAAGCTAAATCTGATTTAATGATATGAACGAGTGCCTGTAAAACGTGCCCTTCAGCGTCCAAAAGTAAACTTTAAACTAACTGTTCATTGAAATGAAAGATGTTAATTATAAAGAAAACGTGAGAAAACTTGGTAAATTATATCCAACTTTGAAATTTAAGAGGGCAATTACCTCTTTTTATGAGGTGTCATAAACATCTGAACAGATAATTTGAGTGCCGATTTTTCGGACGTGAAAGTGAGGTCGTTAGAGGTTATTTGTGTATTTTTGGTCGGTATCGATTTGAGCGAGTGGCCGGCATCGGGCATCATTCGTCAGCGCCGTCACCCGCCTATTAGTGATCCATTGTGCTGATTCCCGCTCAGATATATAGGACTCACGCCATGCTCCCGTCTGGCGGAGGACAAGGCGATTAATGGACTATTAGCTCATTTGCTGGCTCCGGAACAGAAACTCGTGTTTTAGAAAATACGACCGGTCATCCCGGAAGCATTCCTGCCGGATCCGTCACTAGTCGTATATTATATTGATGATCGCACGGTAATGGTTGCGGCCGCATAGCAGATATTTCGAGGTCAGAATTAAAAAAAATATTTTTGTTTTTTTCTTACGCAACTTTCTACTACGAGATTAAGGGAAATCTATACTGATATTGATATAAGTACTTAACTGTCTTTATGTTGGTGTTTTTGTTATCTCGAAAATAGGCTACTTGTATACCTAACCCGAAAAAGTGCATTATTCCCGCGATATACATAACGATAAACGAATTCTCCGAAGACAAAGTTATAATTAGAATAATACTTTACACTTTATTCCTCAAAATAACAGTTACATAACGTTATTAGTGGTGTGATGTTGGTAACGTTACAAAACCATGGTTTGGACACTAAGTCCAGCGGACGCATGTCACGCCCCTGTTTCATCCCGATATCAGCGGTTAATGCGGATGTCACGAGGGGGGAGGGGGATGTCACGCCGGAATCCTATAATTCAGCTAGTCAATTTTAACTTTAGCCGGAATGTTTCCCAAATTACAATAAAAATATGGCGGTTGCCAGATTGATTTTGAGCCATCTAAGCAACTACGCTGTTTAAATATACATACGTAATGTTTAATCACTAAATAAAGTATTTGATTACGACTACAGCCAAAACTAGACAAATATTTTGTAACTAGCGAAGTAAAACTTTAAAAGCGTGAAGCGGCTAGCAATACCTCATTTACATTGTCAATGTATAATTTTGCTTTTTTCTGTTTAAGCCAAGACAGTAGTTTTCGGTTCAGTGTCATGGTCTTAAGCGGTTCTCCTCATAAGATTCGGTGGTTTGTGTGTTCGCTCCTCGTCCAGTGTGGCACTACCGGCTTTGTTATTCTCCGCCTACAGCTCGCTTTCTCTCGTCGGTATCATTTTAAATACTCCACAGATAACCGACGTTGAGCTAGCGAGCCTGGCGGAGACCGAGAAAGCTTGGTGTGACTCGTGCCCAGGAACGGATACCCCTACCCTCACACACATCCATAAGGCCTGGGACATCCCTCGCCTTAATGCAACCCACGCTTCCCTCCTCGAAAACTTCTCGGACGAATCAGGATGCGCCCGACTCCTAGCTGTTTGTGCACCCGAGTCGGGCCATTGGCTAAACGCTTTACCGTCGAGGAACATTTTTTTTTTTTATGAATAGGAAGGCAAACGAGCAAGTGGGTCACCTGATGGTAAGTGATCACCACTGCCCATAGACACCCGCAACCCCGGAGGGATTGCAGATGCGTTGCCAACCTAGAGGATTAAGATGAAATGCCTCTTGTGGCACAGTCCTGTACACAAGTACTCAGAGGATTGCAATTTCTCTCAGACTGAGGGCCAGGATGTGTTCCTCACACTTGCGTTTACGGCAAAGCGGTGGATCAACTGAGACGACATGGCCTTTCATGTGTCAGGGGCACCGGCCGTATGCACCGTCACGGCACGATTAACGATCTGGTACGGCGGTCACTTGCTACCGCGTCAGTACCTTCCACTTTGGAGCCAGCTGGCATGGCATGGGACGATGGCAAGCGGCCAGACGGGGTCACTTTGGTGCCATGGATGCTCGGTAGGGCCCTGGTGTGGGACGCTACACGCGTCGACACATTCGCTCTGTCCCACATCCAGGCAACCAGCTTACATGCCGGCGCTGCAGCTGATCAGGCCCAAATTCTCAAGCGCCGCAAGTACTCCACCTTACTAAAGGATTATGAGTTTGCGGCACGTGCGGTTGAGACTTTGGGGCCTTGCTCAGCCGACATGAAAGTCTTTGTAAAGGCCCTGTCGTCCCGGTTGATCGACGCCTCAGGGGATCCAAGAGCTGGCGTGTATTTATCCCAGCGGGTCGCTCTTGCGGTCCAAAGGGGTAATGCCGCCAGTGTCATGGGGACCCTGCCGCGGCCAGTAGGGTTAGACGGGGTTTTCTTTTTATGACATTTTTTTTCTTGTAATTTTTCATTTGTAAATATAGGTTTTTATAGTTAGTTTTAGCATAGATATGGTTTTTAGGATTAGTGTTTGTATATTTTAATTAATTGCTTGTATTTACAAAAATAAATCCAGTTAAGTAGAAAACAAATAACAGTTTAAATAGTAAAAAAAAGTAACTATAAAGTATTTGACTCCAAAATAGTTTCAATTCGTTTTAACTTCTGCAATAATAAACTTAATTTCAGCGCCATAAATTCAAATATAGAGTACATGATTTAGTTTAGTTACGTAATTTAGAAGTAAGTTTTAATAAAAGTTGCCTTACTTAAATAAAATAACATCACTAAACATGCAATAATCGTAGCATAGTGAAGAAATCCTTTGATAGCGCTACAGTTTTGCACATGTAAATGCTACGATTATTCCGCTCTTGCTACGAGATAAGAAGCAGCTTGCTACGACCGCTACGCTCTTACACTCCGCGAGACAGTTGACAAAGTAAATAGCAGCGTCTACGGAATGGGGCACTATGTTTACCTAAATAGAGTAAAATATGCTGTTACCCCGAGTAGTTTTTGTAAGCAAGTTAGTTTATAATTTTAGTATTCGTTCGGTGTTTTGCGAGATTCTGACAATCTTTTTGAATTCTATTCTATTCTATTAAGAATTTGGTGATTTCTAAAATCATTTCCGCATGTTTTTATATCTGAAAGATTCTGATCTAATGGGCCCATAGTATTCTTCTATTCCCACATTATATATAAAAACAGATCGAAGTTGAAATGTACCAATCCCATTCTTTATTAATAGCTAGCTTGGTTAACAGTAATGTCAAACATCACTAATTACCATCGGTAGAGTAACGTAGCCCATACCTCGGCTTGAACACGATTAAGATATAAAATATTCGGTATATTTTATATAGCGAGTCCTAATCACGAGGCTATTGTAGTGCGGGCCGCGAGTCACGCGACGTTGTTTGGACATCTGACGCACCAGATTACCGAGATTACACACGCGTCACCGTTAAATGAAAAGGCTTTGAAGTAAAATAGGGTTTTCGCTTAACAACGGGGCGATAGCACGATTATTATTCTTATTTGCCACACCTTACCCGAACCTTAACCATCGATTGAAGCGAAAAATCATCTGGATTCAACTTCATAGAAGGGTTGGATGATCTCACTATAGTCATGACGGGAAACCAAACCTGTAAAATAATAAACCTGTGTAGCAGCTATATACACAGGTATAGCTACAGCCATGCTCGTTACGCGGTCGTATTCGCAGGAAACGAACAGAACTACTTATCAGACTAAGGGATACGATTTGCGTGGGCCCTCTGATAGGGTTATATTTTATGCGTGTAGATTTCTACGTTCACCTGTAATGTAAGGGTAGATCAGTCAGCCAGCCGAGGGTGCGTGGCGGGGGCGAGGGGGCTTTGATTGATGACGTGGGGCCCCGGGCCGCTGCCGGCCATTGTCCGAGCAACGAGAAACGAAACAACAGGACGCTACACAAATGAGCCCTTTTACCGCTAGACGATTAGAAGACTTTCCGCTGATTAACACGAGACAATGCCGCCGAGTATGATCTGACGCCATTTTCCCGATTCTCGAATCAAAACGAAGCAATATTTTTACAATTCATAAACAATTTCTATGTAATACGTGCGTCGTGTTACGTAGCAAAACAACGGTGTACAAACAAATAAACGAACTGGAAAGAATTTCTCGAGAGGGTACAAACACGTGAAGCGAGCTAGTGTGCGGTTGTGACTTGTCGATCGTCGAGACCTCGCATGAAATGGGTTGGAAAATAACTCCATTCCCGCGGGCACGACTGCGATTCAATCAAGTCTGATTCAGAATTTTGGAGTTCGTTTACTGAGCTAGCGAAGCAGGGAAGTACGTAAATGGGGGAATGCAGCTACAAATAAGCAGGGAACGAGGAACGCACGAGACCCAATCGGCTCTTGATAATTGTTTTACTAGAGCATCGGTCGGATCACGGCGCTTCGGCCGCAGCTGACGCCGCGCTGCTGGCACGGAAAATTAAGTTGAAGTCACATGGGATTTCATTGAATTTACCACAGCTCAACAACAGGTACCTCAAGCGATATCAATTACGGTACCTCCAATCGGAATCATGTTGCCTTAAACTTTACTATTATTTAAGAATGTTACATTTAATTTTTCGTCTTAAAAATGGTACAAAAGAAGTAATAAAGAAATAACATTTCAATCCTTTGAAGAGTCTGCAAATTGTTTGCGCGGGTCTCTGTATTTTCCACATAAAAATATGTAATGTGTTCGGCAAATGCGTATGTGCCGAGATGCAAGTACACTAATATCTTTAAAAGCAGAGGAACAGATGTGTGCCCCGGAATTTAGGTAAAAGGGTGGGAATATTTATTTAGCGTATCCTTAACGCTGAATTTATGGGAAGAGGCACATTGAGTTTGGCAGTGGAAAATTAATGGCGTCTTTTTATTTGAGATCGATCGTGAAAATTTGAAGGTTTTCAAGCAATTCGTGATTTATCAATATGGTACGTTATATTTTGTGTTAGCAAATAAATACTGTATAAAAAAGAACACTAAGCACGTATACGTATTTAGAACATGATTCAGTCCAGACACAGTATTTTTAGTTGCTTTGTGTTTGTGTACCTATACTACATGCAGCGCAGTTTACGGACAGTCATACCCCTAAGCACAGCATTCCGGCGAGCAATAAAGCAGACAATTTTAATCGCATGTCTGCATTCTGTGGACATCACAAAGGCCCAGGACCTCACGCAAACGCAAATACATTCGCTGAAACATTAGGGCCGGGTTGCGCGGCCTTGCGGCGGTCGACGCCCGCGCCGCCCCCGCCCTATAAATAAACACGATCCAAAACGTAGTTGCACTCTGCAACGTGTTCAAATACATTTTAGTATTCCTTTTGCAGATTGATTTATTTACGGCGGCAGAGAATCAATTATGTCGAGAATTTAGGTCTCGTTTACAATCTTTCTTTTGGAAAGACCTACTTAGATATATCTTCGCAAATTCGTAATGCTACCGTAATTAGTTTCTTGCGAATAAAAAGCTGATGATTAAAATTAAAAATCAGTAATTAAATGACTCAAAACGATGTGCAGGAAGGGTTTAAAAATGACACAAATTAATTACAAAAAGCCGTGTTAAAATAAAGACGAGAAAAGGAAAGCAAATAATTAACTCATTTCCCTCAATTAACAAGGGACGGACACGAAATTACTTAAGCATCTGTGTAATCAGTGCAGCAAGGCTCGGAAGCGGTGGCTAATCGGGCGACGGCACCCTTTGTCCCGGCACAATAAACTGCTTTAGGTGAGCGAGCGAAGCGATGCTAGATTCGGCCTAAACAACGCTTCACGTTTGTCTCGCGTAAATGATAACACGATTAAGAATCTGCTTACTCAATTACAATAAGATACAATGCTTGTACGATTAACCTTGAAATTAACGCTGAAATATTATCGTCGTATAGTAGGTAGGTTACTCCATGATTTTCATATCAGTGCAACCCAATCATAATAAATTGGGCGTTCAGATATTTTAAAATGAAAGGGCATCAATATCTTCCCCCAGTTATAGCGGAATGGTTAATGGTTTCTTTCATTACCCCCGAGTGACGGAGCAGTGTTTGGGGTGAAAGATTGCGTGTGGGTGCCTGTATATGGGTTACTATGCCGCGTAACTTTGGTATAACCGAAGCGTTTTTTGTAACAATAATACAGCAAATTGCGTTGCATTAACAAAAATAACCATTGTGTACAAAAGTTTCTCTAATGAATCAACGCGGAATAAAAACTTTTCTTGAACGTATAAATAGAATGAATACGTACGGCTGGCAGTCTACAAATTAGCTTAGAATCAAAAGGCTTTTCAGGCGAGCCCGATTGAATCGCTAAATCGCTACGAGGGTTTTAAAATGGCCACCGCCGTGCCTGTTCGTTCAAAGGAGTTGTTACTGTTCAAAGAAATTGGCTCACAGTGGCAATGGCGGGGGGTCGAGGAAAGGCGTTCCGTGGAAATGGCCGCGTTTGTCGCGCGGTGTCAGGCCTGTTTACAAACAGGCGTTTAATTGACGCAGGAATTCCAAACACCGCCGGTGTCAAAGGAAAACAACAATCTCCCTCCAGCCTTTTACAGCCTTAGGTTACCCGTGCACTAAGGTATAGTTTCGCAGCATAACCGGAATATTAAACACGCGTGTTAGTTTACAGTGACTATGTTTTCTCTGAGTTAACTGGCCTTCTTCCGAATTTATGTAGACAATTAAGTATAATGTCTCAGTTGATGGCTTCTTGTGCCTATAACTCTATAGCAAGTCAAAATACGAAATAAATAATATACACTGACGAGCAAAAATAAAGGGCCTTCCATACAAAGTTGTATGAAAAGTGATACGTTATTTTTGCTCGTGAGTATATAAAATCTAGAAATATCCAGCAACAGAGCCTTTAGTGACTTAACTTTTGATACAAAAAACGTATCTCGCGTTTGCGACAGTGTCAAATGTAATGGGAAGAGTTTGTTGCCGATACGTGCCGCTCGAGGCACTGCCAATGTGCCCGTAGTATTTGCGATGCTAACGGGGTTAGTTTTCTAAAATATACCTACCTAACTAAATCTAAAACCACATAAGTATCTAAAACCGCAAAGTTTTTGTGTAACAACGCCAATCCGAGCGAAAATTAATATTTTACAAAATGAATCTCAAAAATTTCGTTGATACGATATGCTGCTGGGCTTTTTATTCGCTTTAACGTCGGATAGGTATCCATATAAATAAGTTCCCTACACAGCGGGGGGTTCTTTTATTTATAATGAAGCCTGTCATAATGCTTGTAATAGGCACTCGCTTACATGCGAGACAGCAATAGTTATACCCCGATTCTTAAATCATTGTGTTGAGAAGCTGTTCTTCGCCGTGTTTTAGTAGTGATTCGGAACGTAATCGTTTTTACTTTAAATACTAAAAGTCCTACGTAATAGAAACGTGACCAATTCATCACGTTATTAAAGCACTTAACAATGTGTTGTGAAACTTGCTATTATTTTATTAGTTGCAGTTCTTTAAGTGTTTATATATAATAGCGGTCGGTAGGTATGTAAGAATTTTTATTCATCTCATAGGCTACGGTTACTAAACTTAGGTAGGTACAGCGAACATGCTGTTGCGCGCTTGTCTGCGCATTCATTAGCAACAATGATAAAGTGCCTCCCTCTATATTATTCATTAGTAAGGGCGTTAGGGCTCTTAAAAATAGGGCCCAGGGCAAAATAAATTCTATTTAGCTTTATCTCTCTCTTAAAGATTTATGGCTGTCAGACGTCCGGGATTATTTCTTGCAAATTCAAGACAACTGGTGTCGCTCCTCTGAATATTCATTATCCGAAGACTTAGGAAGTTAATACCGCATCCGATTAGCGCGATATTCTGTCTCCATAGCAATCGTAAGATGGGCAGTTTAGTACAGAAAGCGCGCAGGCGCTCCGATTTATTTTCAGCTGAGACATTAGCCGCGATTTTATATCGCATTGTCGGCTCGCTCGCTACACCAGTCATGCGGCGAACTGTCGAAATTATCAAATGTTGATTATATTTCCTATTACTTAAAAATTATGTATTTTCTATTTACGAGTACAATATTCATGCAATACTCTTCTAGATGTAACAATTAACCGTTAGTATTTGCTAAGAAAAAAACCATTTAGTTCCTCAGCTGCATTGCATCACATCCGTTATCTCATACATTAACGCCGCGTGTGGTATAATTGTAGGCGCTAATGTAAGCTTCGTTCCACCGCCGTGGAATGGACGATACATATAGGAAATGAAACGGTCAATACTTAATACTCCCGATGTATTAGCTACTTAAGACCACTAAACGGATGAGTCCATTGACGTCAGGCTCTAATGGCGCAATATCTTTTAGTGAGCATGGCTGTCCGTCGGCGGGTGTTTATCCTCGGCTTAGCGCCTCCATCGCGTTCTACTTCTTCGTCTGGGGTTTCACCGCTCGCTCACGGCACGGCACTAAACAAAACTGAAATCGCCTCGCAAATCCGCGAGAAAACTCCGACGGTGAAAGCCGCAGACCGTTTTAGGTAAAATATTAAATGCGCCGTAGGATTTGTTCGTGTTCTAGTGCAGGCTGGTTTAATATTTGATGGAGCGCCCGCTGCCGGCGAGGATGTTTTGTCTGGCCCTTAATTGCGGAGTGATGCGTCCGCGGCGCCCGATCCTGAAGCGCCGCCGGAGGAATACATATTAAAACGTCCCGTAGCGCTTTTCCAGCTTACTCAGCGGACTGACTGTTTATTGCTCGCCCGGAGACGTTAATACCTATAAATTTTATGAGACTCCACAAAAGACGCTATAAAATGTTGCAATACCTCTAAATCTAGCTATTTTTCTATCGGATTAGAGAAACATTGGTAAATGCTCAGCTTGACTTTATGTTTAACCTCTTTACAAGTTCTAATACTGTGATTAAAACCGTGGATGCACATTCTAGGAATAGCTTTTGTTGTTCAAAATGTAGTGTGCAAAAATGCGAAACGGCGGCGTGTGTAAATTATGATTGGGTAGAGCCGGTTGATTCTAATTTCCGCTCGGATGCGCGCACCATAATCTGAAGCAATTAATATATCCGGATCCGTCTCGGCCCCCTTTTCAGTTTGGGCTCGGTACAGTCACTGAAAAGGGGACAGCAACAACCTGCAACCATCAGCCAACGGTATAAATAAATTCGGTCTTTCAATTGTTATAAATAAACAAAAGATTACGAATTGATAAAGACATTAAAAATGGGCAATAAATCGAGTCTATCTACTAATTCGGTGACGAGGAGTGGACAGTTCTGTTGAAATCTAGATTTACTGTGTAATATATTGCTCGTCTAGTCATGCGTAGAAGTTGTTGGATTTAGCAGTTAAGTAAAATAGTTCTATATCGGCAGATATAACATAATTTTGATCTTCGCAGTTATGGCTTGTAATAATTATAAAATAAATAAGGTCTGATATGAACAAAATAAAATGTGGGCGGTTCTTTCATATAGGTACGTCAGCAGCAAAATTAGATTCGGATCTGCAACAGTAGCCGAGCCACACTGTCTTCTTTTATTTCAACCCTCCTGTTCGTGTTTCACAGGAATGGATGGATACGAATAGCAGCTACGGGTAACCATCTGTCAAATTTATACCCCCAATTTCCCTCTTTATGTAACCGATTTTTTCTATGGAGCAGTGGTGAGTGTGACACTTATCATGTGAATTTATATTGCCAGAGTGTATTGGTTTGAAAAGGTCAAAGGACTTCTATAAATATAGCGTTCAATTGTTTTTGATTGATTGAAACGAGGAATCATATGCCCGTGCCCATAAGTTTGTACCGTAGGTAAGTCAGTAGGTTCTAATTTTTTATGGCGTATTTGTGAAAAAATGGTAGGAAGGGAATGAACGACTTTCATAATTAAAATTATGGGTGGCCAAAACGTGGGAGGATTACGAATAGCCTCTAGTGACCTGACTTGTATGATGCCCCTACTAGTATATAATATACATGTATATTAAAATTTATTCTGGATAAAATATTTAACTACTCAATAGGTACTCAAAATAATTTTCATTGAGCTACTTCATTCACACACTTATAAGTATTACACAGAGCGCGATTAAAATTTTATTCGTAAAACGTTACAGACGTAATGTAGAGATATCATGTTCGTCTCTATCTCATATAGGTGACAAATGAAGACAGACGACCGTTAAGTTAACTAACGCTTAACAAGCGTACCTACGTAGATGCATAAGGAGGGTAATGAAAACACCCAGGCATAACATTTCAAATTGTTTATATCCATACCAGCCCTGTAAAATAAGTATAACAAACTGCCCGTATCCAAATTACCGAGTTATGCTCATTAAAATGATAGAAAGCAACGAGGGTGCAGGCGATAGCTGTAAAGCGTCATCAATTTCGCCACACAACCTCCAATTCTTCTAATAGCATTCTCTAATGGGCAGACTTAAGACATAACAAACCAGTGGGTCGGCACGGATTTACGGTTGTAATGTAACAGCTAGTTTGATGAGTAGAAGAAACAAACAGGACACGCGTGGCTGCCTTCAATTACGTCCCGCGCGATATATGTACGGTTAAAGTCGTAAAGAGTGCTAGCGCTCACAACTACAGTACGACCGACCTCGTTATTGCTTGCCAAAGCTCTGCGGGCAACGTGACGAGATGTGGTGTGACTGTTTTAGTTAGTGAAAGAAAGCTACGTGTTTCACTCAAATTTCGAGTCTACTGCACTATTTTGATAACTTTAAAAACCAAGTAGTTACAATCTTAAACCGTGAACTTGTCACACAGCACACTACTGTTTTTAACTCGTTTTTTTCACCAAAACTTAATTTATGACAATTTTAGTCCTATTGGATTAAACTGAATCTGTCAATTTGGGTATATAACTATAGAATCAAGTTATTAACCGTACCACTTTTTACAACACATTTCTCGTGATAACTTCCTCTGGATGAATGCGATAACGATATTATCATAATGATTATACTGCATAATGTTAGCGATTCAATTTTGTGAGTGTACATCTGTATTAAGTTAATCTACTGAACTTGTCGCCGCTACATCGAGGCTGAGAGTCTACGATACTCGAGATGCGAGAAGTGCTGGACGTAATTGGAAAAGCCACGTGATTACACTCCTCCACATATTGCCGAAAACCTTTCTTCCGTGAGGTCAATGATCTCACTTCTTGCCAAAGGATTGCTAACGAGCTGACGGTAAAAGTACGAGTAAATCTTTGCTAAGTATACATAATCAATGGTGTCTCTAGCACTTATTTCGTATGATACAAACATATTACTCGTATTATGCCTTTGTACTGCTTAGTATTTTACATACATATTACCTATATTATGGAGTCTACCTAATAGGGTATTGAAGCTCTAGAAATTAAAAAATAGATGAGATAATAGTATTAAAATCAACTAAGACCCCCTGAAATATTTCATTAGAACGAGAGTAAAGAACACAATATACCTGATTACTTATTTGTCCACTTATTGTGACAAGTTAGATTTGCTATGCGGAATACTTCCACCCAGATCTATTTGGAATCCTTCCGCTCAGACCTTGTAGTAGCCAAAGCCCCCCTGTTCATATTCTTTATCAAAACTGTTATAAGTACCTAGTCATTGACATTCTGAACTAGTATGTAACAGTATAATCCGATTTTCGTTTGAACATAGCAACTGCTTAATCTGTCCGTATTAGCGCTAGCAATGCTCGCAAATTTAATGCTGTCGATGATTCAATATTAATCCAGTCGCTCAATTTAGTACTAATTGTTTCATTGAGGGAAAGTTTCTACCACTAGCTATTTTGCCAGTAGCTTTCATTTTAGTTTACTGTCGGTCTATTTTAAATTCCATCAATGTTCATATTACCTAGTTTATTCCAATATTAGCTATAATACTCAATGTGTTTCAGAATGTTATACGATTAGTTATGTACACACGTATGTAAAGATACAAAGTACCTAATGGTCATATTGACCGGTAGTATATGTGACATTTACCCATTTTTAAACTATAATTTTCTGAATGGTTTGCTTCATAAGTGGCATCTTTTCCATTCCGTTGCGTTGAATATGGAATTTCAAAAGTAAACTAAATTATCGTTAAGTACGGCTATCGGGTATAAGTTGACATAAAACAGAGTGAGCATATTTTATTATAACTAGCTCCTTAGGCTGTGCTATGTGTCGCCGCGTATGTACGAGTATGTACAGTCAAGGAATTTAATTCCTAACCCACCATGAAGCCTTTTTATAATAAGCGTCTTAACAACTTTCCTTGTTAAGTAATGTCGATGTCTCTTATGACATTTTATGTGAAGAGACTCAGGGGTCAGGAATTAAATTCCTCGACTGTACCCCTTGCAGAAGTGCTAACAGAAATAGGTGTATGTTTCACATTTACCCGAATTATGAGCACATTTATTTAGTGCTCATTATTGTACCCCCGTCAGGTGGTCGCTGCAAGACGGATAGATAATTCGAGCTTACTCAGCATCGCTCAAAAGGTTAATTTATGTGATCCGCAATGCACGCGGGCACTAACTTACCTGGCTTGTAGTTTCGTGAATAATGGCCCTTGGGGAAGATTAGTCGCTCTTGCTTACCTGGAAGAAAATGCAGATATTAGAGATGGACAGTTCCTAGCAGGTTATTTAAGTAACTTTATAAGTCTTAGAAAAATAAAAGCTTGGGATTTTATTGGATTTGAGCTGATTTACGGTAACCGTTTTTCTTTCTTCAGTGACATATACCTACCTATTTATTTTTAGATACACACGTGAAAAAAATCGTAATGTAACTAATTCAAAAGGAAAACTATCACACTTTATGTTGATTGGAAGTTAATGAGTATACCGAAACGTAATATTTATACAACATGTAAGTACGGAACCCTACCGTAGTTGAACACACACTTGGCCGGTTGTTTACTTCTATAATCTCACTGTGATGATTTATATGATAAAGTATATTTGTATTATATTATACGTATTTATTATCCAGTGGCGATATTGCAATTTGAAATTTACGTGCATTTCGGCGCTATAATACACTTCACTTTTAACACCCATTAGCACAATAAAACGCTCGCTAGACTCAGTTTATGGTTGCCCATTTGAATATTTTGCATGTTTTAATACATAATTCCTCTAAAATGCTCAGCAACTAATTACGTTTCATACACAGTTACTTCTAATTATAATTTCCTCCGCGCTGCCGTTCGAAAAAAGTATTTTTAGAGTGCGCCATTTATTAATTAGTAGCGATATACGCCACAATGAGCGCAATTTTGACGACTGAACAGCGTTTTCTGAGTATATTTAAAATTAACAAAAGATAAAATTTAGATGGAATTCGTTTCCTACAAATTCCAAAACATGCCTAACTGAAATATAAGCATGTAGAAAACCCACCGTCGTTCATCAGGTTTCAAAACGAGGTTGCCTTGACGTGGTGACATCCTTCTATTGATCGTAAGGACGAAGCGTCGCCTTGGACTGGCACCTTTGAAGAATTAACAAAGCACATATGCTAATATCGCATTTGCAATTAAGATGGCGATACGTCGCCCACAGAGGGACACCATTGTCTCGCATACTCGGGTCTCTCATCATTTTATATTAATGTGTAACAGTATGATCGTAAATATGCCGCGATTGATATGCACGCGTAACTGGTATAAGCCGCAGAGGTAAAATTATATTTTATTTAATGTCGGCTTTCCGCGCACATTCCGCTGTTTGACTTTGTAGGAAGATAAATTCCCAAAAGTTCACTGGTAGTGAGCGACTGAGCGCACGTCATAAAGGGGCAGACATTACTAATTTCAAGCCCGTAGGCTTAGCAGGCTAAGTTTTGCGTTGATGAGTCACTGGTTTTGTTTCATTTTCAATTTGATGCTGCAGTTATTTCATTTGAGATTAAATATTTATTTTCAAACGAAGTTAAATAAAACTAATATGACCTAAATGTAAATCAGAAATCAACGATTGACAAAAATGTATTAGTACCTATTAAATTTAATATTTTAAGCTATTCTGAGCTGATTCGTTGGAATCCTGCATATTATTATAGCGTGTGCTTTACAGTTACGCATTAAACAGAAAGCTACCTACACATATCTATCAACGGTTTATGAATCTTGGAGCATGTTGGATCTCACCATTGAATCTGATAGTACCTAATGAACGATTTTCCAAAAGAAAAGTTGAACAACAAGCAATCTCCCGCCATGGAAAGTTGGACGAATTTTAGGGGAGCAGCGCCCGGTGAGGCACCACCAAAAGAATGTAATAAGACACAGGTGCCGCAAGTTCTTTATTGGATTTCGCACGTTCCGGCCCGACGTGTTTGATGGCCGGAAGATTCTTGCTAAACTCTTTGCTCGGTATAAATTCTCGCTCAAAATGATCATTTGGGTCGGTCCGTAATTTATCAACTTCGGGAATGGGTAAAAAAGGACGCTTTATTCAATGCCGAAGTTAGACAGCATTGGTTCTTTAAAATAAACGACACTGAGTCGCACTGTACATTTTTGGAAGTGTCGGTAGGGTTTAAATTACAAACCGTTCAAATCCATCCACTATAAACACGTGTATATATTGCACTATGTTCACTATCAAAAAATTATCTAAACGTTAACGGGATTTAAACGAATATTTAATTCCAATATTTCATTGTTCGTTAGTGAGTTACAGACAGCTGTGAAACAAATTAAAGTCTGTGTTGAAAAAACAAAGCGCGAAACGCAATCACCATTCATTTGAGTGAAGGAAGTCTTACAAATACTTCTTCATCATCACGTATGCCATGCCCACTGAATAGTAAATTGCATCGCAGACAGTTCAGCTGTCGCGACTGTGTCATGAGGTCAACCCGAAAAGTGTTTCACGGCGAACGACGACGAACGACTGAAAGGAAAAGTATAGGCCGCGGCGGCGCGGCTGCAGACCGTGTCATTGACACATGCAAATCCGAACAACGCCTCGGTGCCGGGTCATCGAACTCTCCATTCAATGACTGTCGAAAGTTGTCCGTGAATTCAAAATCGTATCCTACGCGGAGCCCCTGCGGTTCCGTCACGCGAATATAGTATTTAAAAGCACCCATTATAAAGTGAACTTACACTACGATCGTTCAACCTTAGCCGGCCGAAGGAGAACAACTGATTTATGTGTCTAGTTCTTCGTGCCGATATTGAAAGCGCTGGTTTGAGCCACACAGTGGCTTATAGCAAGGTAATAAGGTTGATTGTCTAACTGAGCATAGGCGTCGTGCATTCGTCAGATGCGGTGCTAACACAAGGTGCGTCTGGCCATTGTATTATTAGCATTGCGAATTTCGACAAGCGTTCATCGCCATTCGCAAACACAAGCGTCCGAATGGTATTATGCAAATCCCTCTTGTTTTAGGGACGGCATTTCAACGGTTTGTTAGGTAGAAAGGTAGCTCCTAAGACGCTTGAGGGCATGACAAGAGCCCTATGTATTAAACATTGATCATGAACATCTTTCTAGCGCGAGATACGCGATATAAGATATGTGTATCATAGGAACAAAGTAAAGACCACGCTCGCAGGACGTCCTGTCCACATAAATACATTCAGTATTGTCAACACTCGCGTTATTATGTTTGCGAAGCGAGTAGATGGGTATTATAATACCGCGTCGGCGTCGAGATAAGTGACGTCCTTGTCCCAAACAGGTACCTAGTTGTGGATGATGGACGGAAAAACGCTCGAACAGACCTTAACCAGCGGGATGGACATGTATGCTGCAGGCGTGAGCCGCGTATTATTTCGTCCAAAGATAGCGGGTGTCGAGTTCATCTATCATACCTTCCTGTGAATGACACCGCGTCGCACCGCAAGCCTATCTGTTACGCCCCCAATGCCAGACGGGGTGAAGCTATTTTATAACCACATATTTAGGTAATTCAAAATAGATAAACAAAATCAGCATGATTTATTCGTTACTTGCCCACCTAATTTCTCTATGTAAGTTGCAATGACTCTCGGGAAGCGGTTGCTCTTGTCAGTAGTTACTTTTAATCGTACACGGAATAGTTGAAATAATTTCGTCTTAATCTTTTTCACACGCAACAAAAGGTTTATTGTGTGTTATCTGGCAGTTGTACTGCAAGTAGGAATAGCCGTGTTCAAGACACGAAGCAGACGGGTGCGGCGGGGGCGCTAGAAGCTGGCCAGTGGCCGCATTCCACGTAGTTGAAAGTAACACGGCATCCGGCTGCGAAAAATTATCGCCGCGCTCAACTGCCCAGGGAATTCTCATACTTGTTATCATACGCACATACGTGTTGCATTGCTCCTAAAGCCATTTTGTAGGACTCATGTTCTTTAAAACTGAAGCAAGAATATATACTCTCATGGAGAAAAGAGAACTCCAAATAAGTTGCCGTGGATGCAACCTCAGTCATCACATTCCAGTCATTTCCTATCTGCATGAATATCTCCACCGTTCTGCATAAAACAATTTCAGATAAACAAAATGACTTTATGTAATGTCCTCAAATCCGTACCTAATAAGTAAGTACCTACCCAGGCACTACTAATTGTTTACTTGTTTTTTAACCTCAGCAAGGCACCTTGCCAGCTCAACCAAACTACAGAACACATCAATTTTATCTTGATAGATTACTTTATAGATGTGTATTGATTTTACAATGACTCGGCAAACAAGTTCGTCGACCTCATGACGATTGGCTTGCGTGAAAGCAGATATTAGGGTCAATGAATGGAATTACTTACTACTGAGGACGTTCAAGGCGATCTAAAGAAATTTGCGAGGAAACGAGCTATCTAAATAGAAGGGGAATTCATGTCATACTGGTTTTGAAAAGCAATATTTGCATACCGTCTGGCAGTCCGTCGCTAACGCTATGATCAAATACTATTTTTGATGATTTTAGAGAAAGGAATATTAAATATTTAATGTACTTCCACTTCCCCACCCTTATATCATTATACCTACCTTTCAAGCCAGCACGTACCTATATATTAACGAACAGTAGAGGAGAAAATTCATCTACTTTTCCACCAAGTAAGTCAAGAGAAACAGTAGGTATCTAGACAAACATGTGAAAAATATTTACTCTCCCGGAACAATATTTCTTGAATATCTTAAGATGACAAATCTTAAATTGTCTCGTTTCCTATACAAAGTCTCGACTGGCTCGGCAAAAACACGGACGAGCCACGCTGCTATTGGGCAGCAGGTGCTCCGAACAAATCCGTACGCTTTAATCCCTCGTACACGTACACTTGTGCCGAAATGAAATACTCTTTTGTATAAATGATATTAGAAATTGTGTCGACGGGTTGATTTCTTATTAAAAAGTCATTATGTACCTTATATGAATAAAAACAAAAGTACCTAGTTGAATGGAATCATGATAAAAGTTCTTTTAGTTCAGTTTTGTTTCATCAGTCTGTTTCTTGTATTAATAGTGACATGCTGCGTCTTAGATCTCGAGATTATACTGTTTAAAACTCACATCATACACTCTGAGTACCTATGTTATTCAGATTCATTTGACGCCATGTGTTATAGCGCATACCATCACATAACGCTAACCTAGCAGTGTTTATATTAGTTTCAAGTATCCTCCGCTAATGGACGCCAAACTGGTTAGGGAAGATGCAGAATTAATATAACCTAAGAGCGTTAAATCAAATGAGAGGTGTTCGCTATAGAATTATTGCTAGATGTATCGCTGCGACTGTTGTCAGATATTTAGTTAGCTGATTACAGCGTCACGTTCCGACCAACTGTAGATAACAGATTAATATGGTAATTTAATCCGGTGCTTGGCCAGTGATAGATAGCGAGCGTGGTGTATGTTTTAACGCCTGCTTATTGATAGAGTTCAGTTGTTTTACAGCAAATATTAGCTCGGTATTCATTTGTTAACTTTAGTCTAGACAGAGCGCTAAAATTATACGATACTTTTTTACTAGTTCTATCTAGTTAGACTCCAAATAACCCAGGAATTATATTCAATGCAGAAACCGTCGTTTCGGATTTTTATCTATGTTCAGCAATTTCTTTCACCAATAGAAAATATATGATTTAACTTCTTCTCGCAAATCAGATAAAGAATTCAATGAGAAAATACAATAAATCCTCATTGGAAGTCTGTTTTCCAACGGAAAAAAAGTTAAAACAAAACTAGACTTCTGGGAGAAAGCAAATACCATTACCGTTCTAGGTTTGTTGGATCCTGTAAAGCTTTTATTTCTAGCACTCAATTAACTCCCGATACGACAAAACGCCTGTGTCAATGTCCCAAGTAATTAGGCGAAGCACTCGGCCCCGGGTAATTGATGCCCGTTCTCGTCTTTTCCGATTTGATTTCGCAGAATTATATGTAGACGGGGGTCTTACTTCTTGAAAATGCACGAATAACTTCCGGTGAATCGTTTCCTTACCATTGTTTTCTAAAAGTCGGATTAATTGCGACAGCGTGTTTCTGTTTTATCCTTAACGCTGTAAAAGATTGATGGGATTTTTTGTACAGATTGAGGAAGAGGTTGCAAGTAAAAAATAAGGTAGGCTTCTTATGCCTGAATAGGACATTATCGTAGAATTTGAACTGTGTATCATTTAATATTTTAACTTGGCAACATCTCTATTTCAACATTGCTTGAAACGTTGGCTTCAAAAAGGCTCCTTTGTAATTTCATTGCATTATTTACAGTTATTTAGTAAGTACGATAAAAAATACAAAATCTTTTCTACTTATTAGCCCCATATCAAATCCAATCTTCGGGAACAGCTACAAAGGGGCCTCAGTCAGTCATGCGATTTTTATCGCTTTTTATCTGGAACGCCTCTTTCTATTTTGCACGAGTTTAATCACTTTGAGCTGTACTTGTATCATAAAAGTGGTTTCACAACGGTCGCGAGATAGCGTTATCTGCTATCACAAAAACGTTCCCAGAGAATAAAAGAGACAGGTTTGGCCAGCTTCAGTTCAGGTTTCAATCGAAATTATTATCAATCACAGGTTTATTCTTATATTTATCCGTTGTTTATGTATACAGTACCATGCTGTCATATACGACTGCGTTTGTTAGAATCGAACATACCTACTAAATTAATTATTGTTATCAGTGATAGTTGCGTCTTATAATTCGATCAATGGCTCAGCTACTACACAACCAAAACCTCATTTTCCATAGAACTAAGACATATCATTGGTAATCATGTTCTCGTCTCGTTCGTTGATTTCAAATGAAATGCAGTTATTCAAAATACTCGCGCAACTTAGACAACGCTCTGCCTATTAAGTTTTCTCATGAGCACAACCGCAGCAAGGCGCCTCCACGCTCTGAAGTTTTCAATATCGTAATTTATAGTCAATTCCATGCATGGAATCGACTCGGCGAATAAATCACATTGGTTCTTGAGCTTGTGTCACGCTCTTGACGTGGGAACGCCTTCTAATCGCTAAAGAGCCCAGGTACCGCCTGTTCGCTAACGGTCAGCGACCACATGTCAGCCTTATACGCTACACTACTACATACTAGTTACTAGGCTATGACTACGCGCCATCGGCTACTGAGCGTTTGTGTAATACATTGCGTGTGTTGCCAATTGCGATGAGTCTTGACCGCGCAAGAGACCGCTAGTAGCGCATGGACCAAGTAAGAGCGGCAGGATCTAGTACAAAAAGACTGGCTCGATAGTAATTTTAAAGTTTGGTCTTTGATTACAGGTGTTCATTTAAACGCAGATATTTACTAATCGGATTGATGTGTATGGTTTTACAGATTTCGTTAACAACTTAGGATCTTGTCAAAAATCCCTAAAAAATTAATCCCAATAAAAAAATCAGTTTGTTGAAACTCAAATTGTATCATGTGGCCGTACCTGTATTTAACAAAAAAAAAATAGTTAAATGACTATCCGCAATTATACGGATCGTGCAAAATACATCCGTTGTATCAAAACAGTCAACTTTACGTAAGCTTGCCAACAGTATTATATTAACCCTAGCGTTGTACCATTACAACTTTATACTTATCGATGAATCAAAACTTAGCTCATAAGGCCGAGTACACACACGTCGCATCGTACGTCCGGCGTCCAGTGATTGAAACAACGCGCGTGCCTCACAGTTCCGGCCGCGGCCCGGACCCGTTCCGAGGGACTGATGACCGTAAGATAACGGAACGCGATACCACGGTCCGCCCTCGTGCTAGGGATGTGAAAACACTACCTTCAACTTGTCACCGTTTCAATGATTGACTGCTCGTAAATAAGTCATGCAAAGTTTCAATATGCCGTAAAACTTGTGGTTAGGTCAGTATTTGGCTTATTAAACATATGAACAACAATAAGTTTGGTAGCGGGATTTTTCTACTAAGTTTAATGCAAGTTCAAGCTTTTAAAACTTTATACATTTGGAGTCGTCGTCTTGCAATTTTTTTAAAGAAATCTACTCAAGATAATTAATAATATTATTTCCTACAACATATTTATTTAGTTCAACCGGGTAAAAAAAATCTGCCGTACGGAAACGTAGGCATATTAATCGGCATAAGAGCACATCTTAAACAGAGAACATTCTTGCAATGCTGTAATATAATAACACGACGATCACTCGCTCTGCGTTTTACCGTCACTCAAGTCTCGTTATAATTTCATTGAGCGCACATCCCTGCCTCGCATGTTCTTGGGAACCGCCATTCATTTCAGCAATCTCACATACGTTGCGTAAACTAAGGGCCGTTAACAAAATACGGAATTATGGCTCATTATGAACCTGTTTGTCGAAATAATGGCGGTGATTCGTGGTGCCGCGCCATGGGAGCCGGCCAAAGCAAATAATGTCAACGTCCCATTGCTTTAGCGGTTTACTAACTAGTTTGTAAGATAATTTAATTAGAAGTGGAAATATTGCATTTTTAGAATTTTATCACAGCTTCAAATTTATTTAACGGCGTCTCTCGCAATGCTGGTATAAGTGATGTGATGACCAACTGTATAGTTGAACAATTTATTTTGAAAAACTGATTTTATCTCCAAAAAACCAAGGAGCGAACACAATCCTCTGATAGTCACCATATAAAAGCAAAACCGAATTCTCATTATAAAAATCGAAAAATAAATTCTCAAAGCCAGAAAATCACAAGAAGGATTATAATTTATAAGTCTCGAGACGATGAGATAAAAACACAACCTTTCTTGGCGTTCCACGAAGCAAAACGTGAAAAAATAAACAATGAAACCGCGCAAAGGTCGAAGGCAGTTCATGAAAAAAAAACTGTGGGTCGTCGTTGTACGGGCACGGAGAGGAGACACCTGCGCGCCAGACGAGCAAGAAATAATAATTCGCGCAAAAGTCAGTACCGGTAGGTATTATACCGGGGGCGATCGAATCCGCGCCGATATCCTGTGCCTGCAGGAACAGAATCGCAGATTCATTCCGGTTTCAATGCACTGCGGCGTCTTCTGCTGCATAGCGTCGTACACATCTTATTTCGTTTTCGCTTTTCCTTATCTTGCATCTTTAAAACGGAGCAATGGCATACAAACAAAATCACTGACTGGATCGGGCAATATTGAAACGTACGTAATAATAACTTTACAATTTTGGTAGTAAATGACGCCACAAAGAGCATAGTATCGCACAAATGACAAAGGAATGTATAACAAAGGATATCACGATGAACACAATAAAAATCAATGGTCAACGGACTCTAGTTTCATTGAATATTAATAAAACATTTCGATAACGTTAATTGAACCGTTGTTAGCTTATAAAAAGATACGGGAGTGAGGACGGCAATCGACGATTCAATCAGAGCAATTAATACGTTATTTTTTCTACTGGCACCCGTATACGAGTAGATTACCCCTCGGATTCGTTCCACTGAAGATCAAATAGCCGCTTCTCGCTCGCACGACTAGTGCGAGTGTAAAGGACAACACTGTGAATTTGTACGTGTCGTTTCTCAGCTAATTCCGAATCGGGGTTCTTGTGGGAATTACCATTGAAGGGAGAGAAACGTATTGTGTTGATAGTGACGTGAAAAGTATCTGCGGAACACGCGTGCCGTATACATTACACACGCAATGAACTACTAATAAAAACAATTAGCTTTTAATAAATATTCAATAATTTTGCTCGTAAACTGACGGATAATAGGGTGATACACGGCGGCAAAAAATAATAAAGGTTTAAAACGTTGTTGCCGCAACCAAGTATAAAAATCGGTTATAAATCAGAAAGCCCTTTTTTATGTTACCTTTATTAGTTGCGACCGAAATTTTCTCCAAATGAGAGATTTCATTTATCATAAAGAGAAGTAAAAGCAAGTCTTTCCATTTTCTCAAATGCGTATATTGATTTACCTTGAGAGCTATTCTCTCAACGGCAGACCTTTGCAAATAATGTGAGGCGGATAATACGGGACGGAATGCAAACGATTATTTGTGTACATAATTAAGAGGTGTAGCAATTAAGGAGGGTGAACGAAATAAGGGAAATCGTATTTACCAACAAACATGACTTGAAGGAATGTTTTAAGATTTCCGACAGCTTTTTTTTTAACATAGAGTCGTTTGGCTACCTACACCATCCTTAAAAGTATGCACACGAGGATGTTTCTGGATAGTCTTTCGGTAATTTTGATTAAACATGATTTTAATGAAAACTTCTGACTGTGCCCCCTTGCTCCCAATCTTTGGCACTTGTGACTGCTGCTGTACTTATGTACCTACGATTTAAGCACCGTTTTTTATGTACGACACAAGCTGCAAGCATAATAACTTTTGAAAATGGAAAGAGCCTGACGGTATGACTCATTGAAACATGCTGTTATTGTTTTCAGCTCAAAATAAAACATTGAATAGAAGTTTAAAGTGAAAAGATCGCAGCCTCACGATGAGTCGCTGCAATAATACGCCGTCATTATAATTTTCGCTTTCGCGATTTTTTCCTTTTCATCCCTCGCTCCATAGCGGCAACGTGGTCCTGAGCTTGCCTATAAATTGATTTCATTAATTTGTTTTGTCTGTTTTTGAAGTTCAGAACTGGAGATTTGATCTTCTTATACATTTTGAGGAAAAGGTTTTTAATTTTGTTTCAAGATACTTAAAATTTTTTGGTAAATGAGAAAGTAAATAAAAAAAAGCATCGTCAATTGACAAGAAGCCATAAAGTCACAGAAAATAACGTCGTTTATAATATAATTCTCAAGTCGCTAAAGAAGATGGCGACTATTGGATGAATGTCATCGAGCTAATGAAGTTAAATGATGTTCAACGCAGACAAAAACGCCAGACGGCTAATTAAAATAAAGGTCTTGCTAGGCGAGAATTATTAAGATTTATTATCAAGAATGTGCAAAGTAATCCGCGACAAGAATTGCGGTGTAACCGGACGCGGCCGCCTCCTCGAATAACACAATAGTTGCAACAGCCGTAATTGGCCTGCCATTAGGTGGTCCAACATCTTCCTGGAACACAAAAAGTGAAACCGCAGTTTATACCTAGCTACGATCTTTTGAGATTCTAATCTTGCTATACGTATAGTTTTAATGCCAAAACAAACCAAGTAGATCTCTCAAGAGTAAACAACATTTTAGAAACGTTGCTTGGCTCAGTGATCTTGTCGGTCTACCTGATTCATGTATTGGATTCACGTAGGTATTTGCTTTTTGGCTATCGTGAATTTATTTCATACACGACTTGGTAAATACATAACCTTCGTACATGGCTGTAACCGAGCTCTTTTGGATCAAACGTTCATTTGTAAAAGCAGCAATGTTCAGGCAAATAGCGAGTCGTGAGGCACGTTGGTAATTAGGCACAGTGGTGCAGTGGTCCACGGCGTTGTTTCGGATGCAATGATGCGCTCCGCACTTGTAATGAGCGAGCTTTCGACTGCGCTACGCACCCGCTCGTTCAACTGCGACCCGCCTCTGCTGCGCTTTATGCACGACGAATTCATAAACACTCACCTACTTACATACAAATCAAACATGTTTTAACTGTTAGTATTGTTTATTGAGACTATGAGAAACCATTTTAGACGAATGTCAGAGATAATTGTTAGCATAGAAATATGTGTATGCCACTAATGCGCAGTTGTATTGCCACACGTAACGCACCTAGGTCACTGTTTATTTATAATCTGTAATGTAATATTGTTTATGACTGCTGGCGAGAGATCGATTGAGTCTATAGAAACGTGTGTTAGTGGGTAGATTTTTATTGACAGAACGTTCCTGGTGGAAAAACTCGACGGCCAATATTTTTTATCATGACATTGTTTTCCATATTGCTGTTTGGCAGAAGCCTTAACGATCCGCTGAGTCGTAGAGTAGAGATGTAGATAGTAAAAAATAGAAACTTGTTAGAAATATCACATCACATTATGTTGATCATAATTCGTTACGCTGCAATATTGCAATGGCACGAAGCTAGCCGCGCAGTGCAGCGCGGCGCGGCGCGGGCGCAGCGCGGACACAGGCGGCGCGTGCGCGCCGCAAGGTCAATGGCACGCGCCTCTCCCACTCGCACACCGGAATTCCATATTTAAATCTCGTCTGCAGAAAAATGGCGGTCGGCTTCATTCCGCGGCCGCGGCCGAGCCATGTGTACCGAGAATTAATAAAACATGCCTTCTTGCTTTTCTTATCGTTTTTTCCAAGTATCGTTAACAACTTAGCAACAGTGTGCAGTTACGTTGCGCCTTCAGTAACTACGTTTACCTTTTATGAAAGAAAATTAATCGTAAATTTTAATAACAATATCCAAGTGTTTTGCTGATCGGTGCCGGTGTTGTAAGTATCATGAAATACCGGCTGCTCATGCTCAACGTAGTCCAAGGTATTAAATTAAGGAGTGTAGCTGCGCAATCCAGAATTTAAGACGATAGTTTGGTTTACTGCACATTCAGAGATAGAGCAAAACTTTAATAAAGCAAGAAACAAGCTACGAAATATACGAAACAATTCAGATATTGTTTCAAGTTTACGTTATTCAGGAGCGCAGAATAAATTTGTACGTGCGTAGCGCTGCGGTAGCTGCGAGTATAGTTTCGTAGCCGCCACATTCCCCGCTACGGACTTGTGTAAATACCTCTAGGTATAGTGGAACGCGGGCTCAATTACTTGGCGAAGTAAAAGCAAGTCATCGCATCGGTAATCGAACGAATGCGGTTTGGGTTTTAGCACAAAAACCGTCTGGCATGTTACACTACACACGACCTGAAGTAAAGGAGATTGAATAGAAGCACTCGCTTACAAAGACACAGCCAAGCAATCTTGTTTTATTGCGTTTGTTTAGCGCTAGGAATGCAACTAAGTAAAATAACTCTATTTGAATGAATTGCAACAGTAGTCTGTTTACTTAACTATGTAGGTATACTTAATAAAAGAGCTAAGTTTTATCGAACGTTTGCTTCGGTATAAAACGTTGTGACGGTATTATAACAAGTTTTTCATCGAGAAAAAGTATGTAGTAAGTACCTATTACCTTATTTTTCTTAAAACTCAGTCAAGAGGCGACATCTGGCGAATCGAATTAATGAGGTGCCATTGTGACTCTCTACCCACGTTCATTAAAAACTCGACAATAAACAATTGAATCGGGGATCAACGGACAAAAACCGGCAAAACACAGAACACAGTCACACTCAAATTTAACATAAGAACAATGTGGCGAAATTAATTAAGGTCCCCCTGGAAGCGTGTACGAAGGAAACGTTTTAAAGCGCCGATCCACGGAGGGACGCCGCCGAGTGCAAGTCATCGACGCGGCGGGCGGATTTACAACGCAATAAATTTTAACCGAGAAACAGAGGAGCCTTATCTGCTAACAGCTCAAATGAACTGTCTCGCCGAGCAAGAAATAACACACCGCCGTATCGCTAAATGCAGTAAACACGATCGCCGACGCCGCCCAGAAAGCACAAGTTGTGCCAACTTATAATTTCTAACGAAACAAAAGGCAGTACATCAAAAGATTTACCATCATGTGAATGGAACCACGACGAACTCGATGCGTAGTTTGCAGGGTTGCCGAATTGTGAGGAATTCCCCGCATTGGGGGAAATCTTAAGTTCGTTGGGCTTTTAGGAATGGCAATGTGCGCTGACAAGGCTGGGACTTTGATTGATTTCAGAAACGACACATATTCTAGGTTAAGCCTAAATTAGTATTAGAATAACGGATACTTAGAAAAAGTCTTATTGGTTTTTAAGATGAAAATGCACATTTTTATAAAACTTTCAAAAAGTTTTGTAAACTGTACTTTGGCTGAAATGTTGCTTAGATTTTTGGGGAATTCGAATGATTAGCATTGGCAACCCTGGTAGTTTGATACAGAGTTGTAATGTAGTAACCCGCATCCAAAATAGCGCGGGAGTAACGTCAGTTAAGATAGCAGACGTGTTCCAGCTACACTGCCTTCGTCTTGCCGAGTCGCTGCGAGTGCGAGAGTAGTAGGTAGGTACATGGATTATGACGTTGTTTATTCAATTAACTGTTAATAGCCCCTCGTAAGATAACATCGTTTCTTATACTACACAGAGCGTACAACTACGTTACTTGATACAGTTAAAGCTATTGAGACAGTGGAGATTACGCAACCCATGCTCTGAAAAGGATTAAGTTTAAATGTCTTACAGAACTGGTGACTGTATTACGAATGTTGTTTCGATAAGTGTAATGTACATTGGGGCCGGCTGGCCTCATGTTTACTAATGTCAAATGGCAGTGACATTTAGATGAGCGGGTTATATCCTTTCCGTGGGCGCCGGCCTCGTCGCTCGGCCGGGGGTAATGAAGTGTGTCCGCTCAGGAATGGGTGCGCTAAGTGAAACGATACCGGAGATGAGACCGAGCATGCCTGCGTTCACATTTCATCCACGCCCGCCTGCCCCGCCCGGGCGCAAAAGGAAGCAATACTCTGCCCAACGCTGCTGTGACTACACTCGTACCTGATAGTAGCATAGCTTTTAGGTCATTCCAAAAGTATATAGTTATAGTTAGTGAAATAAGCTTTAATGCTACCTATACCTACTTAACCAATTTCACCACAAGAAGTACGTGAAGTTCGACTTGTGAGATCTGACCTAAACCAACTAACAAACAAACATTGCAAATTGAAAAAGCTTGTTAAAACCCCAGGCTGTTTCAGTTTGCGTTTGAATTCGACATAACTTTAGAGAACTACAGTTTGTGAGTGTCGGTCGTGGATAAAACGGCTCCTACTAGCACTCTAACTCGTTCGCAGCAAATCAAATCATTTCCAGTAGGACACAAACGGCCTCTTTTATACGTCGCCCTGATGACTTTACCGCGCGCTACGGAAATGACATCTGACACTGAGACGCGGAGACAGTATCAACCGCTGCTTCAAATAACGAACTTACCAGATATTTACATTTTATGTGTTTACGTATTCCAGTATGAAAGCTGAAATAACGGAGTACGGTTAACAATAACTGTTATATGAAAATGTATCAAGTTTTAACTAAATTTCACTGTTAAAGGGCTTTTCAGCGTAAGTTACCGTTAGCAACATCGTTAGTGGTACACTTACATCATCTACCGCTTTTCACTTCCATTCATAAACTCTTGCTCATTGTTGACAGAATAAAAATAACGAGTATATGCGAGCATTGTAGTGGGGCACATTACATATTTACCCACATGTACAAAGGCTTAAGGCGCCTCGGAAACGAGCTCAAATTAAATGCAAACATTGTACGCAGGCACGCATAAAAACAGCGGCGCGGAGTTTTACAATGATATACTCGTACTTTACTTACTTGCGGGTATTTTTTGAAAAGTAAAAGAAAATGTGTTCGAAAATTAAAAAGAAGACAAAGTCCCTTGGGCGTGGGAGGTGAGGCACAATCAGAGCTCGCCGATGGATGGCAACCTTAAATACCAACCTTAATTGAACTGCTTCCGGGTAGCGGGCTACATAAATACAGCGCCGCGGCCGGGGCATTCCTCCACCTCCGTCTAAATACCTACCTACTGTGAATGCAATTCCCTTGATGACTAGCAAAATAGTAATTAAAGGACGATTTCTGAATTATCTGCACGCCGGAGGGTGCGCGCATTTATAAGAGAAAATTATTTAGTTCTCATGACAAAAACGGCAGATCGAAATTATAATTGTCTGGGCGGGATAAAAGCATTTTTTATATTGTCGCTAAAAGCTCTTTAAAATAGGTAATTATGCTATTTTTTTTATTGACATATCTACTGATGTCTGCCTCATTTGAACACTATTAGTCTCTATTGTTGTTCTTCAAAGCCTTATTAAATCTTTTATCTAAAAACCACTAACTCATCCGCAAAATTTTATTTATTTTGCTTCTCATTTGACAAAGGGGAGGTTTACTCGATAAAAACATTGTCTGTCGAGAGATAGCGTTTCGCATGTTAAAACGAGGTCCGCATTTTAATGTAGCGCGGGCAGAAAAGAAAAAAGATGGGGCTCCAAGTAAATCGTACTTTCGTGTTTTTGGCTCGAGGCGATTCGTAGCACGCATACGGAAGCTGAAACACTGCTATAACTCTACGGTGCGATGTGAACTTACATAACCTCAACTTGGGCTTAAAGATTAAAATTTCTTTTACGCTGTCATGCTAAAAAAGAACTAGTTTTAGTATGAAGCTCAATTGAATATTTCATAATGTAAATATATCGGATTAGGTACTCGTATAAAATCGTTCCACACACTTTTGAGTATATTCCAGATTTTTAAATCACGGTGCGTGTCACGTATTACGGTGGAATGAAAACTGTATATACTATATACTATTCTTTTTTACTAAAATTGGCTTTAAGGCTTGCGTCTATCACTGAATAGAAACAAACTTCATATTATCTAATAGCTTGACTATGAGGCATGGAAAATACGTGAAGTTAGTGCAAGATCTAATCAATAGAGGCAATACTAACTACCCAAAGTAACAATTTTTGAACGTATCTAGTAAAAATACGACTCTATCATTTTACCCTGTAATTATTCCATATTCTTACTAGGGCAAGAATAAGTATCTGGGAGATACTTTATTCGCACTTCGGATTGTCTTTAGTGCATGCATTATGGCAGTTTATTACTCACTTAAATGCCAACTAGATTTAATTTTCAACTCAGATATACTCGTAAACTACGACATTGTACGAATATAAAATTTTAATACAAGCTCAGAGCAATAGCGACGTGCAGTGGGAAATTACAATGTTGGAATAAATCTTCTTTCGGGGAATTAATCCTCGAATGAAAATTTGAATGGGCATAAAGATGAAATGGTGTCGTGTTTTGAGAAATGTTACGGAAGTATAAAATATTTTGGAGAGCGGTGTTGGGCGGCCGGGCCAGCACCCGCCGCGGCCGCCGGCCGGCGACCGGCGCGCGGCACGGCGCTCCGCTCGCAGGAAATGAGGCTTTCTGTCCTTCGGGAAATTGTTCCCCCCAATCATAATGCTTAGTAAAATCTCTTTGCTTTCAAAGACTTTAAAAATAATGGAAGTTTTATCTTTATAAGGGTATTACAAGAGAATCGTATCAAAGCGATTTTGGTCCAGTCGGGAAGAACGTAATGAAGTGTTAAATACTCCTAAAAGCTTTTGGAACAGCCACCGTTTTTGTAAACGGATATGTATAGTTTTCCATGATTAAAATACCGAGTTATTTGCAAAGTTTTGCTCCGGTCGGGGGAATCAAAGCAGCCTTTGATCAGGCGATTTCCCAAAAGGTTCGAGATGGGGCCGATAGCCATCGTGCGCCGCGCCGCACCGGCTTGCGCGGTCATACTAATCAAGGATAATATATTTGTTAAATAAAATGTAACGCTACAAAAATATGTGAAATCACTGTTAAATATTTAATAACGAAACGACTGTCGCGATTATCCCTATTTACAGTATCTTTCTTTTCCTGCCCAATTAAATTTAGGAACTTTATCTAACACAGAAGAAAGCAGCTTCTTAGTTAAAGCCTAGGCTATCTAATGCCGCCTTGTTCCTAGTTCATTGTTCCATTGTTATTTAGACGAGCAACGTGAAATTCAAGCTTATTCTTGAGTTAAGTGCTTAATTTAAATTCAATTTTAACACCTACACTTTAAATTCACTATCTATTAATTAAGAAACTAACGTAAATTGCAAGTATTGTCCCAAGAACAGTTCTATGTAGAATATAAGTACAACATTGAAACCAACGACCTTAAATCGTCGTAGTAATAAACATGTCCAGTAAATCATGACATCCCCTCTAACAAATATGAATAGTGTATCAATCAGTTTTAATGCGTCGTAGGTAGCTATTTATAGATTCTTCAATGAAGTGTAGGGAAGCGCGGAGGCGACATGGTACGCGGTTGGCACAACACGCGGTACAAAGGACCAATTGACGGGCTGTCCAATAGCGAACGGAGTCGCGGCGCGGCATACCTCACCTCACAATGCGTCAGATGATTTTCATTTCCTACGCGACATGTGATGAGCGTTCCACACGTAGGTCCTGCAACTCGCGCTCATAAAGTCCCACCTCACAAACAACCAAGTACCCGCAAGTTCCAGGAAATCTTTATACATTCAAAACCAGACGGCGATCAAATAGGGTTTCTTAAACTTTACTAATAAAACTTAAACAAATATAAAACTTTGAACGGAATTGGGTTAACGTTCAAAATCTTGGACGAACTACGTGACAGGAAGAGATCGCGATCGAGGAGAAATGAGTGTCAAACTTGAAAGTTTACGATTGCTGTGAGACGAACCTTTTTGAAGGGATTAAAATTGAACCTTTATCATTTTTGTGAATCTATAATGAAAGATTAAAATTGTGCAATCAAGATACCAATGAATTATGAAGGAACGATTAGCTGGTTCATCAGAATCAAGAAATTCGTCCTAGTCAACTTATTAGAACGTGAAGAAGTCGGCATCGATAAGTCGACAGCTAAACCGCTGAATTGTTTTTAACGAGCCAGTTAATTTATCGAGGATAATGAAGATAAAATTCTTATTCCATTCAACGGACATGCCTGCCGTTCGCTGATTTATTATTTATGGAAACATCAGTACTCGCGTATCGCCGAGAAAAAGCCAAATAAAGGAACATTAAATAAACGAGCCAATATCGAAGTTACGCTGGGGGCGGAAGTTTTATCTGTTATTACATTAACGTCACACCAAATCTGGTTTGTCCGAACTAAGTCCCATCAAATAATAGCGCCCGCAGCGTACGACGGATAGCGATTTCGACGAACAACCGGGATGCGCCCAATTCTCGCCAATAAACATCTCCGATATATCGACCTCAACGTCCCGTTATTCAAGCAATCAGCGCCTCTATTTACATCGTTATAAGGGACAGAATCGGTTTTGTTTATAACTCACCATATCACAGTAGTAGCACATGGGTATGTACGCACTGATCTCCATAGAGTGATGGAGGTGCGATCACATGAATGTTCTATGTAGGCGTTTAAGATATTGGGCTTTGAAAAATCTAACGTGAGCGCTCGGTGCGTTATTTATTCATGGGCAATATCGTTAAAGGTTTTTCTGGGTTTATTTCGGGGGATGGATATATCCTCGCGGCGAGCGTGGAAACGTTAGCCGTCGTGAAGTAGTCATTGCGATGCAGTAATAATGACGACATCGCGCGACCTCAGGCCGCGCGTGATTCACCGGCGCCTCGCATTCCTCCCGCGACCGCATAGGTAATAGGAAATGCCACATTGCAATAAATTTGCCAGGTCTAGCCCACGTCTATGCTAATAACTTTGATGGGCATTCTTAACATTCTTTACGCTAGAAGGCCTGATTGGCGTCTTGTTTCCGCTTAGCAACTAAATTGTTTTATCAATATTTAACGCTTGCTATAACTAAGTAAGTCTTCAGTTTATTTAGGCCGAATCCGGTTGTAGCATGTAAATTTGATTGGAGCAGACCGCTACTGAAAAGTAAGTAATTGGAAACGTAGAAACTTCGGAATGTAGCGAAGTAGACTGTTACAATGAGTGTTGAATTCATGAAACGACTAATAAGTAACCAGAAGCACGCGGGTGAGTTGCTTGCTAGTGGATTCCGAAACAAATCAGCATGCGCGGGCGCAGCGCTTTCGCGCACACTGCGCCGAGTTGCTGGAATCGATCACGGACCGTTTCATCTGATTTCAACCGTTGATTCATACGATATGAATAAACATTGGCGAAATGAAGAGGCGTAATTAAAAACTGCTCCTTACTCAAGTTTACGATCAGTTTATGGATAAAACTTCTAACTGATACAACCCGGGTTTTTATCACTATGATCGTAATTGCGATTATTTGTTTTATGGCGTGTTTTATGGTCGTCCTTGCAAGGAATAATTTAGTTTAAAAGTTGCTTGAGTGGCGCATGAAGTAATAAAGATTGCGATCGTAAGGGACAAGTGCCGTCGTATCGGAAGATCTTGTACCGATTAATTTTCGAGCTTTTTCAACTCAACTTTTTAAGGTATTTTAGTTAAATATTGTTTTTGATGTTCGGTTTTAAAATCACCTTTTTTATTCAGACGTTAGGAGGCAAGTCCAGTTCAAATTGAGTTAAGAATCACTATAAAGATTTACTTGTTTGTCCCCACCCTTCTGTCCGTGTGTCTCACTTCTTATATTATGGGTATTATGTTGAATTAGAATTCCTAAATTACAACAAAAGATGTCTTGAAATCCAAGTTGGTACGCTAATTGCACGTCGGTATTGCCAGTTTTTTTTAAAATTAAACCTTTACTAGTTGAACGGTGCAAACGAAATTGACTTTGCAGTATGTGCGCAAAGGTACGCAACTGCATCCCCATGGCACCCCCCTTCATTAGCGGAGGGGGGTGGGTCAGTGCCGAGCAGGTAACCTACCTAAATAAAATTAATGCTGTAGTGGAGGTAGTATAACGCCGAGAGCGCTCTTGAATTTAAAGTATTTCTAAAGACAACAATTTATATAAAATAAAAGGGTTACGGACTTTTCATAGTTCCTGTATAAATGATAATAAAAAGTGAGAGTAATGTTATGGTCTACAGAACCCTGAATTGCCTGGATAAAAATTCAATACTAATCCATTGCATAAATTATTTAGGTACCTACTCAAGAAAGGATAACAGTAAATTGATTACATATGTTTGTAGTACTAGCGCGCTTAAACTGCTTAATGCAGCGTAAGGTCATAATTATTAACCCTATAATGGTAATGAAATTAATAATTTTCCAGTTATTAACTATCGTACTCGATAATAATAGAATTAGTATGATAATACTTATACAAAGCAAACGGTGTGAATATCGTTAAGCTAAAGTTTTTTATTTGTATGGTAATGTATGTTAACAAGAGCACATAAATGTATTGTCTTCCGATGGTTGGATTAATACATAAATGAGTAATGAGTTCTTTATTCCATCCGAGTAGAAGTGAGAGACTATTAAATACTGTATAATCATGAGTGTACTTTTACTGTTAATTCATGAATTTATGATTCATCGCAACATTAAGGAGCCCACAAGTTGAAAGGCGTCATTGTTAACGTCAAACATTGTAAATAGTCTGGTGATTAGTAATATTATGTTCCTACGTCCTACGTACTCAGGACCCATTACTCGTTTCAATAAGCATAAGACGACAACGAATGGTAACAACGGCTGTTAGTTATCAAACATGTTGTAAGGACACGGCTGGCAATTAATAAGCTCAAAGTGGACCATTATATAGGGGATAAATGAATTAACGACCACCTTAACAAATATTAAATTTAACCTGAGTTCGTCTTCGCCTATGGTTCGAAACAAGGTTGTGAATTCAAAACGTGAAACACCGCGATTCAAGATTTCCACATTTTTCATCGGCTTGAACAAAAACAAAGGAATATTCCGGACATTGTCGTCCCTAAACTTTGACCGGCGATCACGCGTCGCTGCATTTCGTCCGTCTTGGAACGCGAAAGTATCTTGTGTTTTGCAAAGGCTATCGTGTGGCAGTCAATAAGGTCGGCGATCGGTTACCGTGCAAATATTTACGCCGCAAGATCGAGCATGATGCGGTCAACGCAAACACGATACCGCCGGCCTTATAGGCGCCCTGTGGATTTTACTAAACCCACTCCTAGTACTTATTGCTTCAGTGTTTTCACTAGGTGCACCACGTTCTACCGATCTGTTTTCAGATGAACTCAGTAAAGATTGCGATTGCTGCAATTCTATGCCGTCGAAACTCATTCAAGCGAAGGCAGAATCTTTTATTACTTCCTTGACCCTATCTAGTTATATTGAAATACAGTTTTTCTAGCAGACGTGACCTCATTGCGATGCCTCATTGAGCTCCTTATAGTCGGTATAAATTATTACCGCAGTTAACGTATATAAATCTTCAAGCATTCAATGATAGTTAACTAGTTCTTCCGTTCCTGTTATGTAATTGTAATATTGCAAATTATCTTTCAGAATTACGTGCTCACAATGTTATCATGCTTGATAATCAGCTAAGCGAGCTGTATGGCTGCGCTACAGAAAATTATACCTGTTTCCTTCCTCAGAAACGTTCAATACGGTGATACCAGCACTAATAAGTCTCACATTTCTATTACCCATACGCGGAAATCCATAATCCAGCAATAGCATTACCTCAGCAGTACGAATTGAATAAGCCCCTCACATATGCTCCTGAATGGCCCAAAATTAATGCTTCGTATGTACATTGGTCGTGCGTCCTAAGCCAGCCCGTGATTGGTTGGCCGTGACAGTACGATGCGGGCCGAGGTTATGAACCCTCTGATTTAATTGAAGATTCCACCAGATCGCAGCATTGTCTGCATTAATAGGTGGCAAAGAAACCGATGTGTGAGGATCCCGGCATGGAAACTGTGATGCCGGTAATTAAGGTCGCCATATGTGAAATTAACGTAACGAGTCAATTTAATTATGACTGACATTGGTACCACGTTTTAGTAGCACTTACTGAAAGACAAATTATCATCATCATCATCACTTGATGACTTGGGACTTGATGGCCCCATCGGAAGACCAGCGCTGGCTGCAAGGCCAGCATTATGCTGAGATGGGACCATTTCGTGATGTATGTACTGATTTTTTTGTTTTTTTTTTTCACTCTTTTTGTTTTTGTAACCCAGTATACATATATCGCGAATAAATGTTTTCTTTCTTTTCTTTCATCAGCCTGAAGACGTCCACTGCTGAACAAAGGCATCCCCCTTAGCACACCATAATGAACAATAACTCGCCACCAGCATCCACCGGTTTCCCGCAACTTTCACGATATCGTCGGTCCACCAAGTGGGAGGCCTGCCAACACTGCGTCTTCCGGTTCGTGGTCGTCACTCGAGAACTTTTCTCCCCCAACGGTTGTCTGTTCTACGAGCCCATTGCCACTTCAACGTACATACTCTTCGAGCTATGTCGGCGACTCTAGTTCATCGGCGAATCTTTTAATTATGAAATAATAAAGAATAACTTTCCGCACAAACATTTCAAACTTGAAGCTGAACGCGTCACCAGCTACCTATATTATAAATAAAAGGTTTTTACTTACGTAGATATAATTAAAGATTGAATTCACGTAAACACATACCTGAAAAAGAAAACAGATTATTAAGACATGGTAGGTATACCAAATTTTAAGCAAAAGTAAGCATTATGGGTGTAACCAGTTAGCTACAATCGGAGCACAGAAGTCAGGTAGCAAGAAGTATAGTTTCAAAGCCTTTTCCAATAAAATGTCAACGAAAGGGAATTTTAAAATCTTCAAAGTGTTAACAGTTCGGCTGCTCGCCCGCTGGCACGGAAACTTGGGCGAAAATCCCAGGTGACTTAACACTTCGGATGTCTACTCGCGCCCGAGACTGGCAATCACGACGGGACTTTGGGGGGCGCTTCTGACATGAATTTTATAAAACCGCTTTACTACCTTGTTTTAGAGGGTCGTCAGTCTCCATTATTAATGGCGATCATTACTGAAAAGGTTGCGCCGATGTGAAAGGCCTATTCTGGGCACGCCATTTTTGCGCTGAATCAATTCTACAGAAATAGGTAGAATGTTTCGGTTAGCAATTGATTATTCTACCAAACCACAGTAAATATTAGAGTACGTGCCTTGGGAAAATACGGTAGAGTTCAACTTTAATATTAGAAGTAGCTTTGTTCGGCGAAATAGTCTGAAACAGCGTGTTCTAACTTTTACCGGAAGCTTAACACTTCGTCCGAAGGTGAAATATTATGTTATAGTTATGTGTTACTACAGAGGTCTCTAAATACTTCGAAGGAAGTCGGGCACCTGCAGTCGACGCCTAATGGGCCCAATTATCGACGACTTTGCCACACGCGGAGAGGGCCATTACCCCTCCTCCCCTTTCCCGCCTCTACGATTCCTTTAAGCGGTCGTGAAAAGTATTCGACAAAGTTGAAGGAAAATATATATTCTTAAACGAATATTTTGACACTTTCATTGCATTTTCACCTGTTGGAAAGGGATCAAAGAAATTGCGTAGTCAAGCGAAATTCATGCGGTTCTAAGAAAACCGATACCTACCCACATACGTACCCGTAAACAAATTTTTATTTAGGATTTTTTTTTTATGATACATCTTCCTTCCCTCCTCTACTTCTTCCTTCTCTTATCTTCTTTGACATATAAACTGACTAACTTAAAAAAAAACATGCTAAATTATTTTCTCTGTTTTGAACTCTACCATAGATGTTTCTCTTTTCCCTAATTGTTTCAAAAGCTCTCCCTAGAGATTTTATTCGGTCTAGATTTATCGATTTATCTGAATTGCTCTCAAATTGTGTATTTCGTTTAGCTTTAAGCTTTTTTAATGGCAAGTCGTATTTTCCGTCGACTCTACATTATTTCTAACCCGTTAACATAACTTCCATAATCGGTATTATTACAGAACTTCAGAGCGGTCCCAGCCGAAAGGAATTGAATCAAACAAATTTGATATCTCTTCCATTGCCACAGTAATGAAAGATAAGGAGAAATTCCCTTAAGCGACTTCGCGAAAGAATTACTGCCAATTTCGCGTCGATTGCGCCCCAAGACTCCCGACGAACTACGACATAAATCTCATAACTTCCATAAAATGAAAAATTGTTCAGAAGTTTTGCATTACTTTTCCGACACGTATCGATTTGTTTTATGAATAATGTCGGACCGGTTTTGTTTCAACGTTAATTTAAGAACTTTATTATATCAGCCTACCCTTCACACTTATTTTCGAAAAGTCCTTCTCAGGAATCGTTTAAAGTACTTACTACATTTAGCGTCTTTGTCTGTACACCGGAGTGAAATCAGGAATTGACTCAGTATTACGTGCAAGTAGTCACAGCGATTGTCATTTGCGTTATCGGTGTACTTGGCGGGCGAAAACAAGCGTGCAGACATATAGCCGCACATGACATTGTTTGTTGGCGGTTATCAGCGCATCCGCGTGCCGCGTGACAAGGGCGAACTAATAGATAGCGAAAGGCAACCCTCCGCTCCATTAGAAATAACTTAAATTACATAACTGTGTCACACGAACCTCGGAGCTTAGAGGGTTTCTAGTCAGTTTCCTGTCGGCTTGCGTGAGATGACCGAGTTTTCTGCGGTAAATTACACCAGCGGTCGACTTTAGTAGGGGATGTAATAACCCAGCTTGGTAAGTTAAGTACTAATTTAATTACTAGGTCAATTTCTCGGAACTACACATCCAATTTCTGAAGCGCTCGTAAATTTGCCACTTAATATAAAAATGCGATGCTGTAAATGTAATATTTACCTATTTTTAGCTCAAATTTAAGTGTTGTTTGACTATCTACTTTTGTAGTAGTGTATTCGAATTATAATTGAAGGGGCATGCGGTGTGTATTAAACCTTTTGTAATGCGTATTAGAATTATTGTAAGTAGAAGATAATATCATACCTAATACCTGTGTATAAAAATAATGTTATCAATCAGATGCAAAATATCAATCCGAGATAAGTAGACGCTATGGCGAAATTGTACCTATGGATTTTTGTATCATGCGTCACGAACATATCAATTAATCCGAGTTCTTAGAACACAATACCCTTTGTAGTTATCAACGAATGACATTATGTAGTAGGAGTAACTAAACTGGATAAGTAACAAAACTGACTATGATAATTGTTATTTGCTTAATACCGACACACAATTTATACAGAACAACGTCCAGCATTTGATTTCCATTTGAAATTGCATAAATAAGTCTTTCAAGTTTGGGAATACAAATCAAAGACCGTTGTCCCAGATTTGAATACCAGAGTAGGCAACTACTGGGGCTTTCAATTCTCATAACAATTTCAACCAGCGCAGAGCCACACGCCGGCAGAGAACCACGTTAGATTTTACAATAGCGGGGAAAGTTTGGATGGAAAACCACCTAAAAATAGCACTAACAAATATAGTATTTAGTTCCTGCCTGCATTACTGAAATACAAGTTTAATTCAATTGTGTACTCCGAATGCGACTATGTTGCTGAAGCGAGCTGAAATTAAACGCAGCATAGTAACCGATAACTCTACCTCTTATCTGTACGCGTGGTGAAGCACCTCTTATTTTATCGTGAATTGCAATAAATATCAGCGATAAGCAGTAATAAAAGGTTACGTGTTTCATTTGTGACGTCGCGTATAACTTTAAAAATCTGAAATACGTCATTAAAAATTGCTTTCTGTCGGTGCAATCTAAGCCGGTACTATGTCCTTGGCGTTCTAAATGTCAGTAGACAGAAACCTCATAAAATATATAAAACTAACAAACAAAATATGCCTAGTATCTCGTTTACTAGCCAAATTGTGTGCACAAAACAACATGTAAATTTTATTGTGAGTTTACCAAATTATAAATCTTTAACAATTTAATACTTGCTCCTATTGAAGTAAGCATTTTTCTCGTCTCTACTTTGTAATGTTGCTTCGCTTCTAGTGCTATGTTCTCATTACCATATTTAAATCATCAAGTAGTACACGCGTTCATAAAAGAAGTTTGTCTAGTCTAGGGCTGTCAATAACATCCCACAAAACAAGTTCGTAACCTATCCTCGAGACTAGTTTAATGTTGCTGGAGCACAGAATATCGGTATAGTTTTGGCATTCCTATAGCTACAGTTTTGGCGTGAAGAACAAAATCTCCGACAAAAAGTTTTGGCAACCCTGCATCTAGAATTCTAGATACAGTGAACCCCGACAGAGCGGCGATCAATCTGGCCGTAATAGAGGCGTCTGACCGAGCCGGCGCCGGCGGCGCGACGCCCTCGCGGCGACACCACTCAGCACTTTACTCAAGGCCTGCTCCCCACAACCCACACCGACACGATTTTTATATTCAACTCATAATTACTTATAGATTAAAATAAACACGGATTTTATTTCATTCCACCAGTTTTAGGGATGATGTCGGATTACGTGCGGTGCGATCGAGGAAAGTAATAACTCCAGCCCATAAAGGCTCACCGGAGCGTTGAAATTAATTTTATTTAACGTCCCGACAAGATTGTTTCGCTCAAATTATTAATATCGTATTTATTACGTGCTTTATTGTTCTAATTTGCTTTTACACTTAGCTCAATTTGAACTTGTGATATTACAACTAAGTATTAAAATAATGTATTCGAAAACTGTGTGTTTTGTTTGATAAGTTTGTGTAAAGAAAACGCCACCATCTTCCGTTTTGGCGGCGTGTTTTCTTCCTTTCACTCGTACCTCTATGGTCAAGTCACTCAAAAAGTGCATCGACTTAACGGATCTGTTTGTGAAGGCGGAACTGCAAATGCGGTTAGGTATGCCACGCGTACGTGTTCGACTGTGCATCCTCGTGAAGTTGGTGAGAGGCTGCGCACGAGTCGCTGCGAGCGCGTTGTTGCGGTAGGTCAGACGGCGGCGTCCGGCAGCCGCAGCTCGCTGCATCGGCTGCCACTAAATATAGCCTGCGAGTGAACGAACGCGGCGCGCCATTCGCACACGAAGTAGCTTATGCAGACACTTATGGCGGTTAGCATTAAAGATTGATTAGAAAGGATCGTAATTAAAAATCAATTTATTTCTTTGTTAACATTTAAACTGCCTCCGAAGGCCGTGTTGCCTTCGATAGTTAGTGAAGTTTAGTTTTGTACGTATTTTTTTCTATTTTTCTCTATACTTCTTCACGTTTTCATGTAATTTGTTATTTTATTACAAACTCATATAAAAAAAAAACCTTCACACAAATGCCAAACAAGCATACAACTAAACATTTCCCATGACCAATGTAGTGTCAATGCCTATATTATTCTTAGAAGAGGGAAAAGTGAGCGGAAATTGTTCTGTCATTAATACTTCGTTAATTACTTGAAGTTTTTAAATATGACGCAATGACAACACTTCTGTGTCATGTGTAGTCGTTAATAATAGCAATGATTTTATCCATTAACGTTAATGACTTTGAAAGAAAACTGCATTTTTCGTTGAACGTAATACATTTGTGTTTACTGAGGTTCCAGAAAGATTCCAATATGTATACCTAATGTAACTAAGTTAGATAGTTCCGATGCCGCACAAAGCCTGTGTCAATCGAGGAGATGCGCCAGTATGAAAATTATACACGTGTATACGTTTACTTCAGAGGCAGTTTGCACTTGCTTAAGTTGAGGACTCAAGTTTACTCGACTAACTTGTGTGGGTGTTGGGAGCTACGTCATGTCAAGTCCAGCTCATACTCAGTTTAGCTCGAGACGGCTGGCTTAACGTGGCACAGAAGACTCTTGGAGTCCAGCTGTAGGCCCTCTAGTACAGTAATTTGGGAGAAGGGGTAGATTACAATACGAGTAGCCGATTTGCATCGCCAACGGAATTTGCATATTGAATTGATTCCGCGCCGCGCGTGACTGATACAAGTGCAAGGTTTGGAATGCGTCACTACGTGAGCGGTAAGCGACCTGATGAAGCCGGTACCGCTGAGAGTAGCTGTTTATTTGCTTATCGGACATATAATGCGCCAGCCGACCGCGATAACGGCACAATAAGTGTAAACCAGCCGCAAGATACCAACATGAGTTTACACTCAGATACGCTTATCTCTCCATGTCAATACTCTTTTGTACCTCAGATACGGGAGTCTATTTGCCCTTAATGCGTTGTGCGCATTCTTCGATGTTGAATAACCTGTCGACAATGGACTGACCCATTAGCTGAGCATTTCGGTAGAACACATTTAAACTTGTTATCTCTACTCAGATAAATTTTGCCTGCCACATAACTAATGTTCTTATACTCAAATTTTTTTATCATACTTACATAACAATTAACGTGTTATCTTTGTGTTGTTTAGATAGAGAATATCGGGTTGTTATGTTAGCAAACAATAAAACGGATCTTCGTTACTCATTACCTAATTAGTAAATAATTTGTTAACATAAGAGGTATGCTGGTTGGTAGAACATGTATCACAGCCCTGGTTAACTTCGAATGATGTAAAGGGTGTTTCGAATCAGTATAGCAAAAACGCTACCCTCGTAACTGTAATCCGGGCGTACATTCCGTATATCATCGCTGCACTAAAGTCCCGTCACTGGGAGTTCCTTACACGCGTAATTGAACAATATATGGTGGTTGGGCGCTGAAAGGATTATACCGCAGGACGAGCCAAAGCCTGACAGCTTCATTATGCCGTATAGCCAAAGTTCTCTGGCCATTTAATTAATGTTACGAATATTGCTGTTGAAAATTGAGCTCGTGTTAAATTGTTAGCTTACTCGTCGTCCAAATTGATAGTTCATACTCACTCGAAAGCCTTTGATTATTTTAAAACTGGCTTCTTGATTTCACCTTTAACCGGGTGTCTTTTTGACAGTTAGCTGTTCGGTTATTCAAGAGTTCATGACCTTGTAATAGTTTCAGCTTAAAAACAGTATGTATGTGTATGTATTACTTACGTACCTTATGACGTAACTATCTAACAAACTACTTTTTCCTCCCATATTTGTTGTGTATAAATATTGAAAGGTTTAAATTTATGCAGTTTGTTTAATATTTGGTAAAAAATTACTAAATATTGACTAGTTTTTAAAAGCAATCGAAGCAGGGTTTTGAAAAAAGGGTCTTTACGGGAAAACATTTGTAAAAATATTATTATTCCTTTTTTATGAATTTATTGGAATATTTTCAACGAAAAATATAACCCATAGAGAAAGGATTGAAATGTAGAGTGGCGCTGCAGGTATATCGTTTATCAACGACCTTCGTAAGAGCAAATTGATAAGAGATAACAGCTTCTGTTGTCGCGCTCCCGATTCGGTTTACATTTAGTCCGGTGGCAATTTCGTTACACGAAATTACAATGCATCAAGTCTGCAAAATCGATGGCTTAAGAACAAAATATCTTGCTCATCTTTTCAAGTGCATTTTCATATTAGCTCGAATTCAACTGATTGGAAGTAAGTAAGTAAATGCTTTATTGTGCAAATATAAAGAAGCAGAGACCACAATCTTCAATCTTTTAAGATCTCATCATGATCACTACGATGTTATTTCTATAATAGGTACGCTACGCTGAGAACTCTATGTCCCAGATAGAGTTTTCAGCGTATCGTTCCACTTGATACGACCCTGCGCCGCGACCTCCAGCTCTTGCCAACTCATGTCCAGGGATTGTATATCCCTTTCAACAGAGTGCTGCCATATTGTTTTTCGCCGTCCCTATCTTATACTTCAGATAGGCGCCATTGCAAAGCCAGTTCGGTTATAAATGGTTTTCAGCTCTCTTCAATATGGTGTGCTCTATGCAGTGCCACTTGCTATGGCTGATTTCTATCACGATAGGCATTCTCCATCATTGAGGGTACCTACAAATGGTTCGCCGCAAGAAAACGTTTTTCAGTCTTTAAATTTGATATGACTTCGATTTTATAAAAAATTAGGCATGGAACTGTTAGCCATTGTATCAATGGAATTTCTTATAAAATTATTTGGATTGTTTAGTGCGCATAGTTGAATTACAAAGCTTTATTTATAGTATCGGTTGATAGTTAAGCTCGCGGTTCTGATTTGTAAAAGTAATATAATGTAATGGGTGTTGTGGGTGACCGAGGGGCAACCGGTCGAGCCGAGCTAAACATGTATTTTGCGAAGAGTGCAACGCGACGGGAAGTCAGCTGGCGGCGGCTAACGATCGCTGTGACGTGGACGAAAAATGAATCAAACCAACTCTACCGCCAGACAGGCGAACGCATCCTCAACTGTTTTCATATTCGCGAATATCCAACCTGGTGCACCCATGTTATTACTGCAGTTTAGTTTAGCATTACCGAATAATCGCAGGTAGTTCGCGATTCTCATGAAGTCATAACATGTAAAAATAATCCACATACAAGCAAGCGAGCCGGTTCGTAGCCCATCTTTGCAGTAAGCCGACACTGTTTATCAACACACTCGCTGCCGCGCGCTTGACACTTGAAAAATGGTCGCAATTTCTAAGGGAAATGTCGACCCACAGCAGCTGCGACAGCCTGTGGTGATCTGCAAAATGCGTACAAGCGATCCATCGAGGGCCGAGATTCGTGAGCTACTCGAAATAGACATTTAGTGATGTCGAGCGCGTGCATGCAGTGATCGATCGCACTCACCGTGCGCTCGCGGAGTGTAGGCGCGGCGGTCAGCTGAGCTGTCGGTTGCGGCGGCTAGACACTGGCACCACAATCGCTGCAGGCTCCTGCCGGACACACGGCCGAGACAGTAGCACTAGCTGAGGACTGCACTGCAAGCGGCTCGATCCAGTACCGGCAACGGATATCGGAGGGCACTCACACACGGACCGCGACTGACTGAATGAGTCAAGCGTAGGCGACGTGCATCGCGTCTCTCGCGTGCTAGCGGCGAGAGTGTCGGCGAGCGACTGAGAGTGGCGCGGGGGGAGCCGGCGGCACCCGCGCCGCCCCTCGCCGCCCACTTCCTCCGATGAATGACAATAATGGAAGACGTTCAACTCGCCCGCAAACCGAATATGAATCATTGCATTAGGGTGCAGCCCCGCCCGAGTCCAGCCCGCGAAACTCCAGCTCGCGCCTCGCCGTTATAAATATTCATGAAGTGCTTAGGCACGGTCCTCTCACGTCTACGGTGAACATTGATGGACCTGCGAAACGCTTACCACGTCTTCAGGAGACCGCCAGACCGTTACTGCAGTTTTTGTAAAATATTGATTAATGTTAGTAACGTGGCGTGTACTGTGCCTTTGCAGTAAGGAGTATGGATAGCGCTGGCAATTAGCAGATTCACATGACAGCGGAGGCTGCGGCGGCGTTGCCGCGCGACGCGGCTAACTAATCTTATCACCGCTAATCTAATCCAACGCCCTCTCTAGTGTTTTCTTCCAATTGTGTCCACTAAAGGTAAATTAGAGGTTTTCTACAGGGACTTCCCAGCACAATGAACTTTGATGCTTTAAGAAAAACTCATTAAATTGTAGGCTTACACATTATCTCCATAGAACAATTTCCTACGAGGTTACTACGACTGCTAATTGTGAGTATTGGATTGCATTAGTCTTGTTTGCAAGGCTCTACGGAAGTACTTAGTTAACTTTTCACTTACTCACGTGATCCTGAATCTCGTTTGTTTCTAGGACCCCATTCCCTATATTAACTTGCGACAAAATTGCACAGTACGAGCGCGGTCCCGTGGCCTCCGTCGCAGTGTTGCGCGCTTTTATTTTATTTGTAGGGTCCTTAAAGTTCATCTCGTCTAGACCGGTTCGCCCACGCCCACGCCCCGCACAGATTTCTGCATCTTGCAACCGACCCGCCATACAAGTTACTTTATTCCCCTTTTTATCCTTTTGCAGTAAGCCGAGATATTGGCCTCTCCATCGCGTTAATAGCGAAACGATTCAACCGCAAAAAAGGGAAAAAAGACGTCTAAAATAATTCTCATTCCGACCGGTCCTGCTGGGCCCTTAATTGATATTGATCTAGTGCGTGACTCGGTCTTACAAAGCCTGGCTGACGGCGATTTCAAACGTTTTCAAAATTGTTCAAAGACGCTGCAGCGTAGGTAGGCAGAGAAGCCATTTGGTGTCTAGTCGTAATAATATTATCAGCTACAAAATGACGTCATTACGAACCAGCGCCATTTCCTCAACGCCGACATACCTACCCAATATCTTTTACGTAGTAAGTAGGTAAATGCACACAATGCTTGGCTAGCAGCAAAAATGTTTTGTGTAAAACGATATGTAATTGATCAAATGCGAGCGCGTTATAGTGTTATTCGTTTTTAGTTTACAACGTAACTGCTCGTTAAGTATACTAGTTGCTATAGGTAGCTATCGCGTTACGTGTTGCGGTGATGATATCGTAAGCGGTCAGGCCGATCCTTGATGGGTCTCTAAATAGAATAGCAGGAAAAACATCGACCTTTATCCATAATCATGTCGACGTACTTGAGCATTATTCCATTTTATGACAATATCTATTTACCTACCTCATTTGTGGTTAAGTGTATCAAGTGATATTTAACAATCACTCCACACTCGCGCATATATATAATTGAAAAACATCTATTGGGACTTCTTTTACAAACTATCAGTTCATAGTTTCATACTGTACCTTGTAAAATTCATATTCGGAAAAATTTTGAATCTTAAACGGTCGTTATAGAAGAAAGAAGAAAGAAAGAAATAAGACATTTATTCCTTTTTGCAAGACACACAAATATATATAGCTCGCCTGTAAGTGCCGAAAACGTCTACTTTGCATAGTTTGTTATGTGTATTTTACGTATGTGTAAACTCTTTATTGGGAAAATAAACATGAAACAAATACAATTGACAAACACTGAGATACAAGCACAAAGGAGGACTTATCCCTTTAAGGGATTTTTCCAGTCAACCTTTGAGTGGATGAGAGTATTATATTAGGGACGGACGAGAGAGTTTCAAAATTACAAACACGGTTCAATTTCAGTATGTACCTAAATTATACTAAGCACTTACCTACTGCACATTCGAGTGGAAGTCAAACTGTAAAGGTCGACGACAGAGGTGAGGTTATAGTGGTTATTCGCTAAAAGTGTAAATCGACAATAATCTCACATGTCAAGAAGTGGGGATACTTAAGCCAAAAACACGTGGAATTTAGTTTCATTATTTTTTCGTTCAATTGAAAGAAAAATGGAATAAAATATGGTGGATGGCATAAAATATGGTAGGCATTTTTATATACCTACCGATGTAGAGCAAAATAAGGAAAGTTTATGTACAAATGCTTAATACTAAAAAAATTAACGGTATAATGAAATAAACAAAGTATTTTTAATTCCATAAATCATGCGACGGCACATAAAAGTTCCTAAATAGAGATGAAAAAATCCAATTTTGACTTAGGAAAGCAAGTTAGCTTCTTCGATTTTTTTTTTATAACAGCCTTTGAAACTTGAAAAACTTTTGTTTTCATTTGGTCGCCCTCTGCCATTCATTTAAAAATCAATTTATAGACTCTACCACATCATCCAAGTGTAAAAGATCCGCAGAGAATTGACCAAAAAGTAGTTACTACTGGCTCCAATTTTACTAAACATTAGTATTAGTATTAAATGACGAAGAATGCATTCACCGCAGTGGTTTGTAATTTTTTTAGTACAAATTGTATGACGTTTCCATTCTATTGCCTGATTCCTCTATAAATTGTGTGCATTCTGCAGGTACAGCGACAAAGTAACTCATTTTAATGCGCAAAAGAATGACGCTTGCTTTGTAAGCGTGGAACGAAAAAGGGTTAAGCGCTTTTATCTTTTATGTATTTATGGTGTTTCATACTATACATATGTGGCATAAACTTCGGAATTGAATTTATTGATAATATCATGGAAAACATTTTTAGGGATTTATTTACGCGTAACTTATAATGACTTAGGCTTTCTGGTAAGCTAACGTTACGTTCGTGTCACGTATTATAAACGTAGACGTGAGCTGGGCCCATAACCTGATACAAATATGTAAAAGCAAGCTTCGTGGTCAAAAAATAAAATATTCTAAAAAAACACTGCACATGCGACGGTCAAAAGAAGAGCAAGAACTTTCTCAGTAACCGCAGAAACATAGATGACTTTATAACTAGGCTAGAGTATAGAGTCCTAACAATTTTCAACAGAATATCGATTATATCAGTTGTAAAATGTATACGATTATACCAATAAATATAATTGAATAACATGTACCTACAAAAATCGTATTTACGCAAGGTACAAAACCTGTTATGTGTAAATGGGTTAGGGGTACCGTCGCATTCCTGTGACCCGTTTTGGAGCCAGTTCCAATCAGTTTTTCGGAACTTAAGTACGTCAATTTATCACTCAGTTTACGGCGGAGTAAAATATCGTAACCTGCGAGCGCGGGGTAATTTCTTTGTAAAAACGTCGGGAATGGTGACAATCGCTTGTACCGTTTGCGTTTAACTGCTCTTGGAGTCAGAGCAATTTGTGAACGTCTTGATTATGTAATAAAATATCATGTTCAATTTGTTTCGCCTCCCAGTCGTAGGCATAATAAATCGAAATGGCATATAGATAGTTATTATTTTCGCTTTTGATCCGTTGCATTACGCGGACTCATTTATCTTGCCTAAGCTGGGCCATGCCGTTGACATGCCGTTCATTTCTCAACTTTAACTCGCAGTTTTATCCAATAATAAATCTACTTACTTAACGAAAACTTTTAAATGCTACTACAACCGAACACGATACCGAGCTTTTTCTCGTAACAACCGAATTTAAAAAGCAATTATTGAAGCAATAATCAAGTTTTGTTCATAGTTATTTGTGCTCCGCCGAATGAACGATCTTTGAATTAATTTTAACCCAAGAATGCAGTTAACTGCGAAATCAGTTTAGTCATTAATGTCACTTAACCATCTGCCGGGAATTTAACTTATGTTGACCCTCATTACGGACTGCCTTCATGCCTGAGCTAAATTGGTTAAGCAAGTAACCATTATGTAGGTATAATAATTTGATGGCTTCCAAAGACGGTCACATAAAGAAATCACGACAGCAGGATCAACCACCGCTTTATATTAGCTAAAGACAAACATGCTAAGATGTAAGATGAAATCACGAACTAATAGTAGTCATATATTTCGATTAAATTATCAAAAACGCCGACCACTTGGTGCTATTGTTAAGAGCGTTCATAATTTAATACATAAAGTACACACTAAGCATTTAAATTAAAATCCGTAACTTCGTGTTATATTAAAAAGTCAAATGATTAGGAGAAATAATCTTCTAAATTTCCTGAGAGAGCGATAACAAAACCACGAAATTGGATTTCGCGATACAATCTGGAGTTGGTAGTGACACGCTCCGGCCGCCGTCTAGGCTCCCAACCTCGGATTTTTCCTTGTTTTTGCTGCCTTACAGTTAGTTGGGATGATGTTTAATGGTTAACAAAAAGGTAGTCGTGTATTGTATACTAAAACTTTAATTGCAAATCTTATTTGTCTTACGAAACTGTTTAAATAATAAATGGAATAAGAGTTGAGGATTACTTTAGAACTGCAACAAAAAATATTTTCAAATTATGCCCTTTTAATAAAATCAAATCAACATACAGTTAAGTACTCGATGTTTCGTACGTTTAATTTCATACTAACATACCGTCATTTTAATTTTATTTCAGTTTGTGTGTTTTTCTGACAGAATTGAAGAATAAGCCATCTTGGCTGTCTGTTAGAGGCAATGTTATTAAAGTCAGCAAAAAAAGGTTCGTAGTAAGAAGCTCCTAGTGGCTAGCAGAGAACCCATAATTATATGATCATGTTACAGGTTTAAGGAGCCTAATAGCACACCAACAAAAAAATTGTGGCATTTTAATCTTCTTTGCTGGTGCAATATATTTGAATTATCGAATTCTCAAAGTTTCAAATTACAAAATACGTGCATATGCTGTGTTATAAAATTGACCTGGAATATTCCAGCAGACAGTCGAGCCTGTTTGGCTGTAAAAGTTATGCCGGGAATTTTAAAGCGCTGACTTTTTTTATACAGTTTTCCACGGAATCTGTTTATTGAAACAGAAAACATTTCAATAGGTAATATTTATTAACACATTTTCAAGTCTTATTACTCGTGACATTATTAACAACTTAAAAAAAATCAATTTTAAACATAGAACTTGACATTTAAGTTATTGCATTTATATAGTATACTCAACGGCATAAAATTTGATCCAGTCTCCATACAAAATTAATACGAGGACCACATTTGTTACACATACATACATACACAAATCACGTCCCTATCCCTTACGGGGTAGACAGAGCCTAAGGTGACAAGACCTAAAGACCACGTTTGTTGCCTCTGAGAATACTATACAAATAATACAGGTACCTACTTTAGGTGTACATCACATTAAAATAACATTAGTTCTAGTGAATACACATTAACCAGTCTATTAATGTCAGTAAAATTAAGTAGGTTTACCTAATTAACGACTCAATGACGATTTTATACCTCGACTAATCGAAACGGCATTTAATGCAGAAAAAAAAATGTTACGTAATAACACCAGCTGCGTTAAGATCTTTGATACATGAAAAAAAAGCACAACGTACATATTATTAAACCCAACCCGTTTTGCTTAATTAGCAAAATCCGGTAGTAATTAGATTATCGTCCCTTCAATCATATGTTTATCATGAATGACGCAACGCATGCATGTGTTTGTGTTACACCGTGGCGTGACACGAGCTACGGTGACGTCACGAATAATTAGTTTTCACGCGAAACCACACTTAAAACTTTCTCCGCGATATTAAACGATTCTTTGAATTTAGGGTTCTGAACGGTGGACAAATGGCACATTTCTACTGCCTATGATGCATTGACAATACTGATCTAGTCAGGGCCGGATCTACCATATGGCTTTTTGGTTCAGCTCAGGGCCCCGTGGAATCAGGGGGCCCCAGTGGCGTAGCTGGGTAACCAAGGGCCCTGGTGCAAATAAAAAAATGGGGCCCCACTACTATCTAAACTGGTTACGTTTTAATAATAATAGTTCGATCGAAATTTTCTGGTAAGGATTCGAGGGCCTTCTGAGCTTGAGGGCCCCGGGGCACTGCCCCGCCTAGTCCCTGGGTAGCTACGCCACTGGGGGGCCCCCAGCTAAGTCAAGTCAAAGTCAAAAATAGACGATAATGCGAAAAAATCCATAATTTAATATTTTATTGTCTTATTATTTTCTTATACTTTGAGTAATTAGGTGGGCCCCTAAGTTGTATTAGCCGAGGGCCCCCTAAACCCACAGTCCGGCCCTGGATCTATTGTCACAAGACGCATTTTGAAATGTTCAAGTTAATTTTTGGTCTCATCAGTGATATTACTCATTGCAACTAATTGATAACATATTTACTGACTTTTACCCATGATGTTCGCGGAATTCACCGTGTTTTTTTTTTTTTTTATATGAATAGGAAGGCAAACGAGCAAGTGGGTCACCTGATGGTAAGTGATCACCACTGCCCATAGACACCCGCAACCCCGGAGGGATTGCAGATGCGTTGCCAACCTAGAGGACTAAGATGAAATGCCTCTTGTGCCCGTAATTTCCCCGGCTGTCTTACTCTCCACACCGGAACACATTTACGGTGTTTATTGTCTTTGGGATAGAGGTAGTGTGTTTTCCCCACATCATTTTTAAAGCTTTATCCATTGCATTAGATCTGAACTGACTAATGCCTACACCACAATTGTACACTACCTACGGCTCGATTTTTCTCTAAGAAATAAGAGATAATCATCTTTGGTTTCTGTTGTCCCGTCAATCGTTCGAAGGTTAACTGCAAGAGATCCCTTGAAGGGATAAGTTCGCCTGTCTGTTTATCGTTTTACCTGTAAATTTATTGTATTTTTATTCAATAAGGAGTACACATACATACATATAAATCACATGTCTTTATCCCTTACGGGGTAGACAGGGCCTAAGATTACAATTGTGGGCGTAAAGGTGGAAAGGGGAGTCAAAATAGTGATTAATTGCTAGCCGCATCGCCTATAACAATGATTCCTAAGGTTTTCGCCCATTCCTTCGATGGCCTTTGACTATCTGCGTGGGAAGAGAAGCAACTGGTACATTCTATGTTTTTTCTTTACTCCCAGACTAGCATGGAAGAGTTATACATACATGCATAATATAATTTTCGATTATCTCGCATCACCTAGCGAATATGAATGTGACTCTGAAAGTCAGAAGATAAACTTCGAAGTTTATATTGTGAAATGATTAATTATTTGCTTATCTACTTATTCATTTTATTGTTTTTTTATCAGTTTGCTCAGCTTGTAATTCAAAATAGACGGAAAACATTTGAGTCATTGCAATGCATTTAGAACTATGATACAGACGAATTAATGACTCGGTTAAGTGCCGTCTTGTAAATAACTAAACGGATATTAAGTGTCATAAAGGGATTCTATTCATTCGAAGTAATTATTAATCAACTTCATTTAACTAATTACTTTGGTACTCAGAAACCACAACTTCATCACATCAAGTTCCGTTTTAATCAATCAATAAGGACCTTCATTAAATAATAAATCCTGTAATAATACGCATTTAACAAAATATTAGTAGTATATACTTAGGTAGTTCTTGTTTCTTAGAAACTATCCACGGCATCGACCATTTCGATGATAAGCTCAGATAGCAATAATGACTTAAATTTATCATTATCTTCGGGTTCACCGACTTTTTGTACTTAACTTCTCGCTATCTTTGTAACTCAAGGCTCTGGCTAATAACGAATAAGTACACACAGCAAAATAATGCGGTTAGCACAGCCACGCACACGTCTATGCGTGTTGAGTATCGACATGAACGTTAAGTAGAATCTATGACATGTGAATGTGTGAGTGAGTTCGATCATAAAATCTACCCCCTAAGTACAGATTTTTTAGCAACAAGATGAATGAGCAATGTCACTGTAAATTACCTGTTTATTGAATAAACAACAACTAACTATAAAATAACAATGAAGAAAGTTACAACTATTTAAGTTAGTTTATAATAAATTAAGTAAAAAATAATTACAAATTAAATGAAAATAATCCCCGCCGGTATCGTGTCACACTCAAAGGCTGAAAATGCAATATCTCCGGTTTCAGTTACTTCTACAAAAATAATGTAAAAGTATTTTTTTTATTTAGACTGTCCTAAAAATATTTTACCTAATCTTACATTGGATATTGTCATCCCCAGTGTAAGCGAGAGAACCGAATCGAAGCTTCCTTCGACCTTGAATCTTCAAATTTATGCAATCCCACGCATTGAACTATTATTACTAGCGAAGAGTAGTTACCATCTCACTGATGCGACGATGTTATATTATTATTTCTCAACAAGTCTGAGATTCCAATTCCAAAGCAATATTCCTCACAACCAGCACGGCCATCGAAATAACATCCAAAAATGTCATTTTATTATTACTATTTTATATTCCGTTTTCTTCGGATACGAACCCGGTTCACTAAAGCAGAAGTCAAATCTTCGACCTGTCTTTGACCGCTAGGCCACCGAGGTATGCAAGTTACATGGTGAATTTATGAATTATGTTCAATCTGCGACTACTGTATTGCAATTTGTGTAAATAGCTGTTTTATGGGCTTTGAAATAAGGTTGAAATTATAATTTATTTTTTTCCGTAACTATTTAATTTTATGGTGGTTGCAGTCTGTTGTATGTTTAATTTTACTCTTATATAATATGTTAAAAACGCAAACGCATTGTGTTTTCTTTTAATATAATTATTAATAGGTATGACTCTTTTTACTGGAGTTTAAAAGTTGCTAGCTATTTTGGTCGTTATCGTCTTAAACAATATAAAGTGTTTTCTACCCTCAAATTTCTAATAATATGATTTTTAGAACAAACAACTGTCACCGCTGGCAGCCATTATTAGCTGCGGGATGAACCGTGTGTTATACTTACGAACTGTTTAATTTTGCCTTTCGAATACCTTGTGATTTGCAAAAGTTGAAAAGAGCAAAACAATATAACTATTTATATAAGGAATCGCTAGGCGTTTTTTGATATGGGTAAGTAGACAAACGGTGTTAAAAACAATGACTTATTATTTTATCGGTAATGTTTTAAACAACTTTCTTTGACGAAAAATGTTTTTATTTAAACTTCATTTATTTTGCAGCGGAAGACTGTGCCATTATGGATTCACCCTTACGCAGACTTCGGACACGATAAAAATATTCGTTCTGGGCCTAAACCTGAAGCCTCATCTCCTGCCATTTGATTTGGACATTATGTAGTTGCCGCACCCGCTAGTGACCCATTTCACAGCAACAAGACACAATGCTACGTTGCAACCTGTGCGAAACCATCTGCATGCTGCAGGATTGCATTGCCGTAGACCAGCAAAAAACATGCTTTAACGGACCAGCATAGAAGAAACCTTTGCTCGTGAATATCTTGACTTTGATTATTACATCAATCAAAGTCAAATGTAGTGATTTTTAGTGATGAAGACGAAATATATTAACTTAATTAAATATATAAACACAGTAATGTTTTACAGTGCAGAACGAGTGGCAGTGTTACTTTAGGCTATGGGGTTGGATCTCATCGATGGGCCCTGGTGTCCAAATCCAAACCAAATCGAGATAGGTAGCTTAGTCGCTTCAAAGTGGAGATTATAACCCAGTGTGAAATGATGTTATTGTTAATGGCTGTCATTTAACATGTCTATTCATTTCACCACTGACTTACACGTCCGCAAATAAAACGTTTCGTTCATCTTTATCAGACTTAAACCTAATAAACCAGAATTTAAGATATTAATTATGTGTCATCTTAAAAATAGCCCTATTATGGTTGTGTATTCAATTTGCAAGATAATTATTATGTTAGTGACATAAGACTTTTTAGTAAACATAAAATCATACTGGCCTCTAAAGTGTGCGTTATTTTATGAATATTATTCTATAAGGAAAAGTGTGCAGTTTTATTTAGCTAATTTAATTACTTTTGGTAATAATAATAATAACACAAATAGAGGCTAATACAATAAAAATTAAATGTTGCAATAAACAATTTGAACCAATAATTGCATTTTATTGTTTTATTCTTTTACGTCCTTTTTTTCTTGTTTTAGGTAAACATGAGTTTATTTTGAGATTAGTAATTTAAAATTGAAAACAAAAAAGATACACTTGTGCAGGATTCGAACCCGGTTCTTTAAGTTTCATAAACCTAGGTTAATACACCTGAGCCACCACGCTTATAATACTGGTGGCAAAATTATGCTTCCATTGAACAAAATACCAGCAGGTTTGAATAACTATGCGTGAAGGTAGTCAGAAAACACAATTAGCACAGATAGGGCATTTTGTTGTGTGCGTAATAAGGCAGCGGATAAGTGCGGATGTGTGTATAGAATGACACACGTGGATAACTAGGGTGCTCACCGATTTGCTTTGCTGTGTGTACCTACATACTTTCGTGTTAATATATCTTGAACTTGGCCTTCGCAAATTAATTAATGTCTATTATTATCTAAACCTCCGTATCTGTATGCTATGGGAGTCTGAATTATCATACGTTTTACGAGTGTGTGTAAACAGCACAAACAGCACAATCAGTGCTGCGAGACGAAAACCATGAAGCAGTCATTTATTAAATTAGTAATGTTCCGTTTTTACTTTTTTCATAAGTACTTGTTTTTTGTGTTTTTACAATATACACACATAAACATTCACATACATACACAAATCACGTCTTTATCCCTTACGGGGTAGACAGCGCCTAAGGTAACAGGGATCTACAGACCACATTTAGCAAGATTGTGGGCGTATATGTGGAAAATGGAATCAAAATAGTGCCGAACAAAACAGTGATGCCCATTATCATAATTATACATAAGAAAAAGGCATACCTATTCGTATTATAAATGCGAAAGAGTGTCTGTCTGTCACCTCTTCACGCTTAAACAGCAGTACCTACGGATTTCGTTGAAATTTGGTATATTTGGATAATTTTTATCGCGGAAAATCGCATAATTCCCGCAGAATACCGATAAGCGAATTCTACGCATACTGAGTCGCGGATACCAGCTAGTAGTCCCACAAAGCAAATGAAAATAACCCCGCCAGCTAATTTTGGCTTGCCAAAGGATGTTCTGTCGCCCTCGCTGGAATCGTAAAATGGAGACAGAGATTACAACAGCAATCGTGGAAAACACTAGCAGAGCATTTAAGTGGCGTCATTGTTATTTAAACCACCTGTGTTCACTCCAGCGTGTGATTTGATATGATATTCGATAAAAGTTAATACGTGACGTTAAAAGCGAACGTTTAAAATGTGACATAGGATTAACGCACAAGTGACAGACTAAAAAGGTCTTATTTGCAAATAAAAATATACTTTTGCCAACGAAATTGAATACGCCAAAAGGAGTTTGGGATCCATGATTAAATGAAACTGACACACAAGATGATTGGATGAGTTAAAATAAAACGAATTTTTGTACGAGTATAGTATGTTTTGTAGAGCTACGCGGCAGCCATGCATACATGCGGTAGCATGAAAATGGGTGTGTATATATCCTCGTAAAATCTCAACCATACAACATACTCCTGCTGCCCATAAGTGTGATGGTAACGGGGTCTGAAACTGAATGTCATGGACTGTGGGCCATGGAGGCGAAGTAGATACGGTCCGAGTCCTCAATTTTGTTGAGTTCGTAAAGTTCGTGATAGCGCCACCGCCACATTCAGCAATCCTACACTACTTCAAGTTTTAAGTGTCAAAAAATAACGTTTGGGAGGAGGTGAGGTGATGTAGGTGGGGGGGGGAGGGGGTGGGGGGGGGAGGGGGTGGGGGGGGGGTGACTTTTTGACACTTGAAAGTGAAGGAGCGCTCTTCTAAAATGTTCAAACACCGCTAGTGAAGAAAATGAGTTTCTTATCCGTCCTATATATTATACATTATAGGTACAAGTATCTATATCTCGATTAACACCAATCACTTTATAAGACAATAATATCCCAGCGCCAGTCAGCTACCAAGACAGTCAAAAGTTTGAGAGCCGGAAATTTTTCTGGTTTATAAACACTAGCGCAAAATTACTTTTTATTATTTTTATTTTTACTTTATTCCCTTGTTTTAAATAAAACGCACGACAAGCGAAACTATAAACAGTGCTTCGTCTTTATAAAATTTTATACGAGCCTGAAGTAACTTTGCAAACTTCACAATTGCCAACTTGCTCAAGATTAGAGTAGAGATTAAATCCAACTCCCTGCATCGTACCAGCTGATGGTAAACTTTCACAACAACGTTATCGAATGAAGGTAGAAAGCTGGGAAATTTATTTAATTACCTCACCTGAGAATGCGCTATGCAACCGATGCCTATAATTGATATTAAAAATTGTTGTTATGCAAAAGTATTAGGATTCAGGTAATTCCCCCTGTAGCTATGGGAGAAGAACAAATGAGTAAACAACAAAGGCATTATAATGACGCACAAAGTGATATCACCTAAATATAGATAGATACAAACTTTATTCACAACAAACACATGCTAAGCTCAAATTACAAGGAAATAAAAATCACAAAGAAAAATTAACTTAAGACATACCTACGCTGACATTATATATATTTTCTCTATTGTGGGTCAAAGTCCACAAATGTAATCATGAACAAAAAATGAATGAATGGATGAATATATTTTTGGACCATTTCATTATAATTTCTAAATGTCAGTGAAAATTAGAACACATAGAAAAATCCCCGATTCCCAATTCCCGGCCATAGCTTTACTTTCGGATTTTTCTATGTGTTCTAATTTTCAGTGACATTTAGAAATTAATTTTCTAACGGTAAAACCGTAAAGTAAGCATAAAAATCAAGAAATAAAAATTCTTGATTCATTTGATAGTACATTTCATTATAATATATGATGTAGGCCGATTTCTTGGTAAAATGCGTCATAGTTAGGGGCATGCAGGAATTTCCGCCCTTCCTCGACAGACTTCAGTCAGAACTGCGATTCATCAACCACCACCCAATCGCTAAATATTCTTGGGGATAAGAACGCGAGCAACGGCACATCACTACGAGAACCTTCTTCCAGGAATACAATACGGAAATTATCAGATATGTTGTAATGTACTTTTTTCCTTCGCTATCGGAAGCAATTCCACGTTCCGTTTTAGTTCGGCACCGCTACTGGGATCCCGCCTATGGCCGTAACGAGTTTTCTAAGAAGAATGCCCGCGGCGCTCCGTTCCATTCTCGCCTGGAATGCGCCCCGCGTCTGCAACTTAGGTGTCGGCGTAGTAAAACACTGTATACTTAATAATTATGCCAGTTCCGACTGCCTGCAAAAACAAATGACAGCTAACTTATCTGCGAATAAGTAAGTATTGCTTCTTGTCAACGTTGTATGGTTTAGTAATAAGGATGTGGAGGGGTAGATGTAGTTCGGTGAAGTTGTTGCGATCCAAAGAGGATCTCTCTCTATACAGCCGAGTGACAGGCTATAGTCAATTTCGGAAGTGGACATTTTGTGTTATGGATTTTCATTGTCGACTTGGGTCGTCAGTTTCCTAAGACCGTGTGTAAAAGAAGTTAAGTGAAAGAGTCTATACAAAAATACACGAATAGGGAAGAGTGGGGTTTACTTTAGCCATTCATTGTACGATGAAATGTTTCCACAATTAGAGATACCTATATATGAAGACAGAGCACAGCCAAATGTGATGAGCGGACAGCACTCACACTCGCAGTAACTTCATTAAGATTAACCGCCCGCACACAGGCTGGGGTTGAATCAGGGTGACTCGGTAGAACTGAGTAACAGGAAATGATACGTAGGTACTCGTATCTCGATCATATACTAGAGCCAACCGCGCTACGTTTACAAAATCACATTCACATTGAATTTCACCAATTTACAAGACTATTTTTTATTGAAGAAAACAATCAACTTGTGTAAGTAAATATTTCACCTATTTTATCAGGATCATGTACCTACACAGAAGTCGTTCTTAAAATGTGCGTGACAATTAATACATAGATACATAAATCACGTCTTTACGGGGTAGACAGAGCCTAAGGTAACAAGATCTAAAGGCCACGTTTAGCATGATTGTGGGCGTATAAGTGGAAAGGGGAATGCCAGTCGCATATACTATGATATGATTCCTAAGATTTTCGCTCACTCGATTTTCCCTCGATGGACTATTAGTTAGATAGTTAAATTGTTGTTATTGCTTTTTGCACGGCCATGGTTAGCTGTTTTAAAAGCCGTAATAGAGTCGCTATTATTTGTTAAACGGTTTTCCGAGCATCATGCTTCAAATGTTTCCATAAAATTTTATTAAATTACACTTTTTTAGGATGTCTAGCGAAGCCCTTACTTAAGCATCCGCTGTCCGTCCGTCTGCCACAGGTATATGAACTTTGAAGCGATAACTTATATGCATTACTTACTGTGGCCATTATGACAACCAATTATAAAAATAAATTAAACTGAACAAGTAAAAGATTTCATTAGAAAATTTTGGAATCCTGCGCGTTTTTGTCCGAGCGGCTCTTGGTCGCTTTTCCACATTAAGCCGTGTACGATTATCGTTTTTAATGATTTTCTTATTTATGAAACTTCAAATGTGTGATATTTAGAATGTGGTTTAGTGGAGCATTTTTTTTAAACGTATCCGTTATTAGAGACTTAATTATTATTACCTAACCTATTCACCCTTACTTATTCCATGTCTAATGATATAAATACTTAGCATGGATAAAACAATGAAAATTCCAACAACTCAACTAAACTAAACCACACCCCTACTCCTAAAATATCAAACATATCTGGTTTAATAAAACTCACATAAAATTTTAATGTCAGAAGGGCAAATAATACGTATTCTCTTTTGGTAACTCAAATCCGTTAAGATAAAACTGAACTCTCTTTTCCTTCCCGTAATATCACAGTAACTTCTTAAAAGGAAAATACGTGAGTACACATTTTTGTGTGATTGCTTTTATTTATATAGTCCGTGTTGTGCGTCTATCAAGCCGAACATCTGGCAGAAACGATAATGTGCAATTCAGATGGGCCATATCAATAAAGATCTGCGTCGCACCTGTGGCACACTTCTACGGCTGTTTACGGTAGAGACGGCCGCGGCCGGTACGACTTGACGTTTAGGTACTTACCGACAGCTATTGCAAAAGCTATGCCGTCTGTTATTTGTTTAATCTTTGTTAGGTACGTGTAAACAACCAGAAACATGAATGGATTACTGAAATGGCCTTGTATAAACTGAACTCCTGATGACCCAGCATGCTAAATAGAAGTGTTAATTATGAATTAAATAATATGCCATAAATTATGACTCGTTGCTCCATCAATTGATGCTCTGTAATAAGTTAGTAAGTAAATATAGTACTTATGGAATAAGAGCACAAGTTCTTGTACGGTGTAAGATTATAACGCTCTAAGATTAGTTTTGTGTATTGAAAAATCGGTCGAGAGTAATAAAGAAAATTCTTTAGATAAGGCATCATAAGTTACATAGGCGTAAGGCTAAAACCTTGGCCGTTATAATCTAATCCTCCAGCTCAGCACAAATGACCGTAGTCCTCATAATGGGCGAGCCATGTCCCGTATGGTGAAATGAAGAAGCCTTGACTTAATATACGCTGGACTGTTCTGGATTCCGTCCGCTACTCGGTAGCACGCTATGCGGTCACTCAACCTACTCCAGCCCGTTACGTCAGTGGTCGCATGCCGCAATTAGATCACATGCGAGTAGGCTTTGCACACATGAAGATTTTCCTGGATACAATACACATGAAAGAAAGGAAAAAGGAAGACACACACACAAACGAAGCAGAAGCAGACCGAAAAATAGCAAAACGACTCTGACACGTATCAAATTTAATAGAGTGGCAGGAGAGCATGCTTACGATAAGAAGTGGGATAGGTACTTTAAAGGCTAAAAAAACTACAGGATGGAATTTTAGAAAATGGCTCCTTTTGAATGATAATTACTGATGTCTACCCGTTTATGTATAACTAAACCCGCTAAAATAGGTACATCGCTCAATCTCAATATCATACAGATTAAAACGATTTAGTTCTACCGGTTGGCAAGAAAGTTTCTGATCATCTAGGAAGGAAGATGCCTTGCAGATCTAGCAATAAAACGAAAAGTTTGGACCTGAAAACTAATTAACATTTGCCGAATGGTTTTCACAGTAGTACGGTCTGTCCATTAAAACTTTAACGTAGTACTAAGAACCGCGTGTTACCGTCAAGGTTACTTAGGTCACTTAGATTAGGCACTCAAAAATTATTGTATGTACGCAAGAAAGTAATCTTTCCTTGCGCTTCTAAATTATAATGATACGAACAATTGTTTAGCAACCCATCACTATTTTGATTCCTCTTTCCACCTATACGTCCACAACCGTTAAACAGGCCTTTTGGTCTTCTTACCAAAGTGGCTCTGTGTACCCTCTAAAGGATAAAGACGTGATTTATGTATGAACAATTTTTTAAGGCTCTTTTAATCATAGAAAAACATGACGAGGGGAGCCCGTTTTTTAACTAAAGAATTATAATATTATCATTAAAACCACCTCGTTCCGTAACTCAAGACATACGGTGGTCAACCTACGTGCGAAACTTGTAGCGCCTAGACCAGACGCCAGCACACCTACATGATTTAAAACCGTTAAAAGTAGCATTTTCTTTTGACTGAATCGGCATTCTGGGTCTCCTGAGCTCTTTAGTCGCATTTAATGCTAACGTACACAAATGTATAATGTATCTCGAGTTCCTACACCTGCGGCATCTTATCTCTATTGCTCATTATGTCAGTGCTTGCGCTGAGAATGTGTCAAGTTCGTAGCGTTGACGCGCGTTATTTTGCTCAACCGAATTCCTAGTGTTACTCTATTAATATTTACCTTTGCTTTCAATAAGCAGGTAAGTAGTTACACAAATACTATACATTCAAATAATTAGCCAGTCATGCTGACAATTATAGGCCGTTATTTTATACGTTTCCGAGTTGAAGAACATCTGCAATCATCCTCTAAAAAGCACACAGAATTTGCGGTCGAGTTGTATTTTCCTGCAGGTAAATTAAGGTAGCGATAACTTTTTAATACGCGCGCCGATCGCACAACTTTTTGTAGGGCACGCGTTTGCGGCAGACAGAATGTTTGCTCCGAGTTTTATGGGAAATTAAAAACCAGGATGAAATTCCAAATTATACGCAAGGAAGTTCGTTTAAAAGCAAATAATAGGTTTTCTACGAGGGTGTATCGTAAACCAATGGGGGTTTCAAGGATGAAATAAAATTTAATATCTTTAATGGATAACGTTTGCTTGTAAACTAATTGTGATAGTATGAGCATTCAAGTGGCTTTCTCACCTCCACCTTGAAGTAGTTTGCTGTCGTAACTGTAAACTGTGGTTAGACACGACTTGTCTTAATCAGTCAAGTTTAATAAACGCGGTCTTTACCGCGGGTTACAATATAACTGAAACTGAAACTACCAGTAGTCACTTGACAAACAACCTTGTAGGCGACGCACCTATTTAAGCAGCTACCTTTTTATCGAACTTTTATATTTTGGCACTGGCCACAAATAAAGTTAATTCCACGCAGCGCTAAAAGAAAACTTAGAAAAGATAGTCCTGTCATCGCTCTTGTCAGCGCTGCGTGTTGAATTTTTACTATAATTTGAATTGTTTTATTTAGTAGTTTCTACAGTCTACAGCAGGTTTCATTAATAAATAACTGATCAAATACAAAAAACATTATTTGTTGAAAACCAGAAATCAGTGCATGAGTTCGTAAATATTTAAAAAATTAAGGGTAAGCAAAACGCGGTCTTATCATTTGAACCATTGCTCTATCGATCTCTTTCAGACAACCATTTGGATTCAGAAACAATGAAAAGTTATGTCCTACATCCCTATTAATCAGTGGTGTTTATTCAAAGCAAACAATTACTTAAGCAGCTAACTTGAAACATTTGAACAGAATTAGATGGGCTGTAAATAATTTAAAGCGTATTTGAATACGAGTGTAATGTTAACGAGGTAAATTTAAAATGCAATTTAAAGTTTGTCGACAAGTTTGCGTTCCCTTTGGAGTGAACATCTTAGTGCTGCGGTGATCCAGACTCACTGTTCGCTTCTTTGTGGCCCTGCTTCACTAAATCTCCAAGCTAATTGGACTGTGTTTAGACTCGTAATTAATTACTTACAAACATTTTAAGGTATGTGCATGAAATGTATTCAAATTAAATGTCCATGAACATATCCGTTTCTGCCTCAACTATATAAACGCAGCGTCCAGCTTTTGAATTGCGCCAACGAAAACGATCCGATTGGGGTCTACGACATTTATGTGTACGCTTCTTGCAATTCTTGAAAATTACTACAGACCCTGCGTACAGCATCCCTAGGCAGCGTACAGCGTACGAAACGCTAACGTTAGCGTGACCGGAGCGTCCGAGCGTCCCAATACAGTTTCAGATCAAGCATTCTAAAGCCACGTACCTATGGCGTGACGCTGTAGGCAGCCTGCGCTGTGCAACAAACCCTAACCGATGCGCAAAGACCTAGCAAAAAGAGAAAAATGAGGTTTGCGATCCTTCCCTTCTGGAACACATTTCTGAGAGCCATACCTAATACGTTTTACAGATGTGAAATTACCAAAAATGTGTTCTCGGCTTACTACTTACCTGGTACTTAAACCATCGCAATTTATTATTATTGTAAGTAACTAAGTACCTAAGTGATCTTTGTACTGCTGGAAGTAATTATTGATTCTGTGATAAAAGTGTTTATTTCATTTGAATGTAAGGCACAAGCAAATCAATTACTACACGTGTAAACATTGGAAATGTTCGTTTGTTATTTGTGACGATAAGAAAGAATCATTTAGGTCTTTATTTGCTTATGGTATCATAAAACTTACAAGCGCGTCCGGTTCAAAATATACGTAGGTACTACCAATAGGTTTGTGTTCGTTCATTTGCCTACTGAATAAATCATAACATCGATTCAAATAGAACTGTAAATAACAGGAGTGACGTGAAAATATCGAGTTCTCGGAATCGATTTGTGCCTTGATTATAATATCAAACGGCTTAATCACTTCATTGCTGGATTTAGAACAAGAAAAACCGGGGTTTACGAAGACAATAGGGTATTTTTATTGCTTCCTCAATAAAGGCTTTTACTATTTTTCATATGAGTGTCTTCTTAACGTCTACAACAAACTCTGCACTGGGGGATTCATAAACTGCATTTTGTAGTTTTGGTACACACCCCACTTACGCATATTATAGAAGACTGGCAATAATGTTCGAAGTCCAATGTTTTTTTTAATAACTACCCAAGCCATCGGAGTGACCTCAATAAAATTTGTAAGCAGTAATTACGTCCCGCATCGAATTAAAAAAAAATCGTTTTCTAAAAATAAATTTACATTTCGCTTACCTATCCACCTATTGGGACTGAAAATGATCATGCTTTAGATACATATAACCCGTGTACTTGTACAAAAATCATTTCAGAATTTGTGAGGGGTAATAAATAGTTCGTATTCTTACCTCAAATTTATAATTGTAAAAAAATTATAATACCTAATTATTGCGAAAATAGCAAAAGGTATACGGGGTAGACTCACATATCAGGAACTGTAAAACAAAAGCTATTTCAAGGAAAGTTTGAATATAATCCATTCTGAAAGAATACTTTACCCCACATCTAAGACACGTATACCTACATACATTCGGTGAATTTTACCTGCATATAGTCTCCAACGGAACCCGGTGGACCCATTCTTCGCATAGCTTTCAAAGGCTAGGTATTTGAAAGAGGATGGTTAGTACAAAGCGGTATTGAAACTCTCCGTTGCAGGGCGCTTGTCTCAAGGGCCAATACTCGATCGTGCCTCCCTTCCAGACCTACTTTATCCGTCATATCAGGCCCGTCTATCTATTCGTTATGCCTACGTCGCCCTGTCAAGTTATATGTGTACTGCTACAAATTTAAAGGGAAAATTAAGTCAAGACTTTACTTACGTGACATAATCTATGAAATAAATAACTTTAGATACTTAATTGTAATTCGAACCTAATATTCGTTTAAACGTAACTGACCATATACGTAGGTATTTTCATACAATTACAATAGGTATTTACATAAATTATGATCTTATGATAATATACACACACAATGAGGAAAAAATAAACGAAACAAGAAGAAAATTAATAATTCATTATTTAAGTATTTCATATATTTGAAAATAAACTAAAATCTTCTGAGAGCGAAGTTTACTATGATAAATACAAGGCCAGTTTGTTTCCTCTAAACTTGCAATTATACGTCTCATAATTTTATTACTTAAATTTTGTGATAACCACTTTAATTTACAACTTTAAACAAATTGCAGTTATTCATGCAGCACGTACGACGGCGTTTTTGGACACCACACAGTAATTTATATAAACGCATTTGCATTCAATAGCATTGCATTGCCAAATTCATGTCCGCATAACACTTGTGCGTCAAGAACCAACTCAACAGTCTTTTGAAACAGTTAAAAACTTAAGTTTACATGGAGGAATTTACCATTTTGAGTTTTGAAGTGAGCCATTTAAATATGGGTCATCACCAAACTCTGGTAGTGCTTTGTAAGGATACCGGAAAAACTATCACAAAAAAAACTAGCTCTGTTTATTCGAAATGCGAATATTTACATTAAATAAGTGATTTGATTAAGTTATTGGATTGCTACTTTAGTTACTAGTGACGTTGATTATGAGACTTTCAACAAAAGAAAAGTAACTGGGTCTATCATTCACATCGTATTAATAACGAAAGTACAAGGTAATAGACGGCCTTTGTATTTTGTTCGTCGATTTATCGCCCACTTACGTATTTAGCAACTAGCATTCCGTACAGAGCTTATCGCCACCCACTAGGCTCAGGTCTGCAACGCTCATTTTATCTAAAATATTTATCTTTAAGCAGGTAGATACAGAAATAGGTACTATAAATACATTGATTCTACGCGGCAAATCCTCGGTGTAACTCAAAGGTCAGTGAACCAAAAAATAATAAGTATTATTAAACTAATCTCATGAGAGTATATAACCTAATAATACGCACATTATAAGCTTTCAAATAGATAACCAATCTCTAAAGGCATGATAGCCATTCTAAATTGTCAATAAGATGAGCAAGCATTGAATAAAAGCCACGGTTGAAGTACCCATCTAATGCCAGGCAATATAAGAATCCGCAAGTAATTTGAGTTGCAAATATAAGCCCATTCAAAAGAATGAACGTGAACTCGGGATGCATTGCGGGTCGACGGGACTACGTTACGAGGTACGTCGTCATGACAAATATCTCTGATACAATGAGCTGGCCATTCTGCGCAATCCTACACATGCAGCTATTGTCCTCAGACAAAGCGCCGCATCACCGAGGACTTGAGAGCACCAAGAACTTAGACCAGGAACTTAAAAAACTGGAGAGGAAGTATTTCGAGAGCATTTTCATCGTGTGCCCATTTATTCTCAGTTTGTCACTGCGTTATTCTTTATAATGTAGAGCAATTATCGTGGTAAAGATAAAAAGCTCTACAGTTGCAAAAGAGTTTTCCGAATCGGATTAGGTAGTATCGGAAACTACTATGGAATTGTAAAATTTCCTCTTTATGTGGCTAGTATAGAATTGAATGGTATCTGGAGCAATTGTGTGAACATGCGGAGTGTAATTACGTGCAGTTAGAGGATGAGTCAGCGGTCGTCCACGTAGCAACCTTATCATTACGACCGGCCGGCGGATAATGAAGTGCGTCATGCATCCAAGAATGAGCTTAGCGAGATGCAACATTTCTATAACCTTCAAAGTACGAAAAATAAAAATCGAATAACGTTTGAACAAAGTTTATACAAAGGTATAGCGCACCGTGAATAGATGGAATGGAAAATATTTTTGCACATAATCCTTCGGTAGAGTCTGTAAAATTTTGCTTGTGGCATCTATAGGTGTTTAAGAATGTTCAATTCATAGCTAAAATCTAACACGAGCAGTGAACTTGCCAGGCAAATTCGTCCAATTGCGTGGACAATTCAGGCGTCATTTGTGAGTCACTTAATAATGACAATGCACTCAATTTTCGGGGACGAGCAGTTTATACGGGTCCTGCGAGAATCTAAAGTGGTTGTTATTTCTGTCGCATTAACCGTGCTGTTTGTTAGAAATAGACTCACTCTGGCCAGGATCGATTGTCTAATGAGTCAGACTCGACATGGTACTGCACTTGGCGGCCTCGCCTCACACTGACGGAGGGATGACAAATCGCTTTTAGATCCCATACCCGTACAACGTTATTCCTATTGCTTTCAGTACAACAATAATTAATAGTACATTACTGCAGAGGCCGAGAAGTAAGGGATTGCTGGACGAGTTTGGGGTAGGTGGCCGAGTCGAAGACGAGGCCAGATAGAACGAGTCCTGCAATCCCTGTTCCGGCCAAAGCTTGTATAGTGCTTTTCTCAAACAATGTGAGGAAATATTAAAATTAAAATAACTACTAGATAATCAAGTAAATCTCTTTACTTTTTTCCGGTAGCATATTTTGCATAGCTAAATTTGCCTCCTCTTTTAAATGAGGCGGAGTACAGTTCATAAGTTCCCCGTCACTTTCATCACTAGAAGTCATTTTTATTTCTGTTAAATTATAATAACAATCACTACGAAATACGCATAAGCAGAAAAAAAGATTTTCGATTTGCCACCTTTTTTATTTTTTAAATGTACTAATTTGATCCAGCTATTTGAGCACCATGTTTAACCGCACATAAATATAGTACCATAGATTTTTTTTTTATGTCGCAATTATGCTTAGGTACAGATTGTGGTGGTGGTTGGCTGTATGTAATTTTTTCCTTTGCCAATTTAATTTTAGTATAGAAATTTAAAAAATTAGAGCAGCGGACAAAAATGGATTTTCATACTAACTTTTGTGGCCTAAGCCAAGAAGTAATGTAGGGAGCCATAAACGAGAAACTTCATGTCCTCATATCGGGACATTAACGCGTACATTTCCGAGCATGTTTGAGAAAAGTCTTTTTATATCGCTGTAATACCGCGCGACGCTTACTCTTTTGTTTTTCAGTGGTTTGTTCGTTGGCCGTTGTTGTAGGTACTTTTTTTTCCTGGTCAGCAAACATGCTAAGCTACTAAGAAGTGTATAATTGATATTGGGAAACCACGGCTCACAATCTAGATATACTAAAATGTTGTTTAGTGAGGTTCATTTTTGTAATATCTTCGTCCCGGTTGATTCTTCAACTTCGATTTGTTTTTTTTAATTAGTAATTAAATTTGTCAATTGTATTTGAGGATATAGGTAAATTGGAGTGTGATTGTATTGTGTTTCGCACAAGCGAGACTTGCATACATCTACTTGCCTGCCCTGGTACTATGTATTTGCTTGCAACAAAGTTTAGACTGAAAGCGGAGCATTCCGTATAGTTTATTGTATTTTGTATGATCCGACCGTTAACAGCAGATATTATATAGTACTACTTTCTCTGAAACTGTCGTATAAGGGTGTCGTAGGTACCTTCAAATGAAGAAGGAACACTCGAGAATCAGTTCGTTGTCCGTCTGTCTGCCCGTCTAGACAGAGATGAATACTCCTTTTCTAAGAAACGCGTGGAGAACGAATTGAAGTTAACACGAAACACTAACTACAGCCCTTTCGAATGTAGGTGTATATTTTAATATAAAAACCAATTTTTAATTTTGTAATTGTATTACTCATTTGTGGTATTCAATAATAAATATTTTGTGTTATCTACTATCTGCATACCTACTGCATCAGCTACTTCACATTGCACTGATTTGGTAATTTAACTTTTTTCCTAACAACTTACCTTACTACTCCGCGAAAACATAGTGCCCCCACCAAAACGGAAAAAAAGTTACATACTTATTTAATTAAACACAAATGAAATTTCAAACTATTTTTATTTTATTTAATTCCTACTTGTTTTGGGAACAAGAACAAGTCTAGATCGCGTGTGGCTTGCGCCGCCCAGCTCAGTCAGTCGTGCAGTGCGAGTGTAGAAACAATGCACCCACGTAGCAATGCCACTCGCAAGGACTTTCTTTCCTACGTTTGACACGGATATGCACAAAGAAAACGTCATTTGCAACTAAGTTTTATACCAGTATAATACGATTCTCCTTGAAACCACTGAAGACGTTTTATAAATACGTATATTTATTTCACATTCTTCCTTTGTGATTTGAAAAACTACGAATGCATTTTTGTATCTAGTTGAGATTGCATGTTGGTTTTAATTTTTCACAAAACTGTGACAGTTACTGCAGTACGCCATTATACATTTATAATGAAAACCTACGTTCGGATACGACTCGAGCCGCGGTTTAAAATAACCCAGTAAAATGATAAATATTTTCTTCATGTTTGTAGACATTCACGGACTTTTTATCAGTCGCTAACCCAAATACATGTAAAATTTATGAATTTTTCTTGTAAGATCCTTTGTTATTCTTGTTTAGATTCAACCACTTCCCGAAACGCGAGGTTATTTATAGGTAGGTAGATAAAATATAGTGTGGAATGGGCAGCGCAATCTTCCTTTATTTAACAAGCCAGACAGTTCGGAATTCAATAAAATGGCCGAGAAAGGAAAGCGTGTTTTCTATTTGATAAAGTGTGAATTATACTTGCCCAAAAAGAAAAGAAAACTAGCGGCATTCCGTAAAGTAGGGATCCACTGACGTAACTTTTCTTCGAAGGGAAAGGAATTACTTACGACCGACAAGGGGAAAACAAACTACAAAAACAGTTTAGCATAACGTGTTGTTTCAGAGAACCCTTTTCGGCGTCCCGATACAATGGTGTGAATTGCAATAAATAAAGAGTACCCCGGAAATTTTGTACGTTACTACATCCAATTTGATCACATCGAGTAAATTTTAAATTTTTATTTAACATGTAGGTACTATTAAACAAGGCAAAGTGTAAGGTAGGACATAACCATTCCACCCATCAACAAGAGTAATGTGAACCACGCACAAAATAACGAATAAAACCCCTGCCGTTTATACACGAGAAGAGCAGAGTGATCCGCAAACTGCTCCTAAAGCAGTGCAAACTCTAAACCGAGGAAAGAAAATCCTCGGAAAAAGTGGTGCAAACTCGAATTAAATAGTCGTATCTGGCTGGCGACAGTGGGAATCCATCAACGGCCTCGATTGGAGCGATAAACGCTCCCCGCGCCCCGCTCCCCGCTCCGGATAAATCGCAATTTGATGGCAATGGCACCATCTAGCGGCGAACCTACTCCGCAATCAGCCTCGAGGATACCCTCTATGCTTCCATTTTTGTTTGTTAAGTACCAGCATCAATTAGGTACGTAATTTTTGACACTACCGCACACGACATCTATGTTATTAAGATTACATGTGATCGATCCTACACGTTTTATATTCAATAAATTACGATAAAATTAATTCGTCGCCTCAAAGTGTGACTATCAGTAATTCAGAATTGTATCTGGTAACTTTTGAATGATTGTATCATGCGATTAGCCTGATCTATATTTATATACATTGTTATGTAAATTTAGGTAGGTATGTATAAACAACACCCTACCATGCCGACTAGGAGTATAGCATTGTATAGGGACTTGGGGTTCGTTCCCGTGAGACAGACATCTGTATGATGAATACAAATGTTCCAAGTTATTAATTTATTTTATTTTTATTTATTTTGAGGCACATGCGTCCTAAATTATGTTTAGGAGTTGGCAATGTACGTTTTTCACACAGTAAAGATCACTAGCTCTTTTCTTACAATACTAGTACATACACAAACCATGGAAACTCTAGGCTTCACAAAGAACAAAGCACTATTTGTCCTAATTTAGGCAAGCGGAGCACAAAAGCTTCTATTAACATTTTATTCTGTGTTAATTCTACATAGACGTATTTAATCTTCTAACGTTTTATTATTACAGAAAGAAAATAATACTGTTTATTTCTAAGTTCGTCTTTAGATGTACAGTCAGCATCATATAGTATGAAGTATCCAAGGTAACCAAAAAGTTCGACACACCACACCATACTATTTCTGTTACACCGAACTATTTGGCCGACTGGGATGCTTCAAACTATATGACGCTGACTGCACCTACCTAGGTCTAATGTCCAGGTTATAAATGGTTCAACTTTTTATGTGTATTTAATTTTTTATTTTTTATGGTTATTGGTGGTTATTGGTTAAAAATATGCTCGGGACAAAGACAAATAGCCAGTATGTACCTTAAAAATTAATCAAGGCATTAAATTTATCTGTAGGTGCATACATTCGACAGGCAAAGAAATCTCTCATATTGTAGGAATATTTTATCTATGTCTTAAGAGGAGTTATTTTCTGTAGGAGGTGTAAATTCTAATTAAGCGACTTTGTAACAATGACTGTGAAAATAGTTTGTAACTATCGTTCTACTGAACTGTATTTGACCTGCGGAGTAATAGCAACTCTGAAAGGTGAAATTGTAGGTTGAAATGTAATTCCAGTGGATGCTGCTGCTGCGCTTACGAAGGCAACAACTGCAGCGTAGTGGTAATAGAACTTTGCCTGTGTATCCTATCCTATAGTTATTAAATATTTGCTATATAGAGACTTTTGGAGGGCGAAAAATAAAGCTAACTAGTCTAAATAATTACACATAAACGGATAACTCACGTATAAAAGTCGAGTGATGCTCGACATGTTTCGCCCCCAACAACAACAGCCGCGCGAGCAGAGTTCTGGCGCGCAGTGTTCGTGTCGCTGCCGCCGGGGCGAGCGCTCTTGGAAAAAGGACTTCGAAATAGTCCGAAACATGTCGAGCATCACTCGACTTTTATACGTGAGTTATCCGTTTATGTGTAATTATGATTGAGTCTCACGGTAGTTTCATGTTGAAAACTAACTAGTCTAATCTCTAGTCACATCACGAGAAAATATTTTTTCAAATTTTTCTAAACCTGTAAAAAGGGAACTAATAATATAGGGTTTTTCAAAACTGTTTCCAACAAATAGCACGTCAAACCGGATTAATAAATTGTTAGAAAATTTCAAATAGGATTTGGAGATCTTCCTTCGCAGAAATAATCTCTCCCATGCCCTAAACTATGCAAGAGACGTCACTTGCAGGAGTTAATAAATAGCAAACATGGTTCTATGTGGAGGCGTAAGCTGTGCGGGGGCGGATCACGCTCTGTATCCCCCTCGGTTCCCTCAGGCTATATTTAAGCGCCACTAGGACGTATTGCCCCTGAAAACTTGAGACTAACAAGGGTCTGATAGCGGTGATTGGTTAAAGATAACCCGTAATCAGCTAACTCGTGGCGTAAATCGGAGCTATTCATATTTCATACACGTGTATACCTACACTACTACTTAAAAATGTATAAAAGTTAAAATCACCTCTACGTGTTTCGTTTCTCTGTTTAGGCGGTAATTTTTCAACGCAAAACCGCTGTTTATTGAGGTTAAATGTAAACATATAATATCTACGGTTATCAGTACCGAATCTCAAACAAAAGTGCAGCTAAAGATAAACAATTTCAGGTAGAGATATTTTATTAAATCGTCAACAAGTTGGACTCCTATTTAGAAATTAAAATCACCCACAGTTCAGGAGCCTCCCTTATTTTCCCAGTAGGTAAAAACATAAACAGATATATGCGAGCTAGCGTTACGCATATGATAACCGCGCCGTATAATATTTATTCAGACAGCATGCAAACGCGTGGGTGTGAAGCTATCAAGTCTATCGCCACGTACAGCCAACGACGAAACTCAGACTGATTTCAACCCTACATGAAATAACAATAAGGGTCGGGATATTTAACGTCTTGTTATGGGTTGTGCATACACTGTCGTGTCTTCGACGACAACATACTCATACCTGCCTGATTACGACGATCTGCGATTCTACGTGAAAACTAGGGAAATGGGTAGGTAGGTTGTAAACTCTAGGGGTTAATGACCTTAATTATTTTTTGTATCAAAAATGTAATGCTTAAAATTCCTCACATAGGGATCAAGATTCTGAAGACTATTACATGAATAGAATATTGGCGTAACTTGGACATAAGTAATTTGCTAGTAGGTAACTCTTAGTGCTTGATCAACAATAACAAGAAGATGAAAAACAAGAACAAGATTCTGAATATTGATAAACTGTTTAAAAATTCAAGAATATCTAATACGGTTACATAAATCGTTGATTATATTTCGAAGCAACTCTACTGACAATTTAATCGCAAGAGTCTTTTTCCCATTGTTTTTTTGTTTGCGAATTCGAGTACAAAGGAAAGTTTAATCAAATTTTTTACACGAACAGTATTTTGTTTCGTTGATTTCAAGTTAACAGCGAGATGGAATAACCGCTGGCTTGATGTTTGGCTGGTCCTTTCATAATGAACTAAATATAGGTCATTCCCTCAATCACACTTTGGCGTCGAGCGAGAGTCCGCGTGAAAACGGCTACAGAACATTTTGTTTTATTACCATGTTTCTATGTAAACATGTTTCAGATTATGAACGCCTAAATCTGAGACAAAATTTAAATAAACTTAAAATAACATTGATAAAATCCATGAAACGCAATCAATTCCGTAATTTAAATGTATCAAAGCTAAAGTAGTTTTTGTTGCTATCTCTCTCTTATAGTTTCTAGTAAAAATGCTCAGAATGTCATCTAAAAGTCTATGTTTACAGTGATGTCGTTTACCTCAACTGCGAAACCCGCTTGAACTCTTGTGGGCGCGATCAAGTTCAAAAGCAAGGTACCTTTGTTGTCTACGAGCTTGTAGCTTAATCCGGCAACCTGTGAGCAGGGGTGGCGGAAATCTTTGCCTCTCTTTTACATCCTAGACTGGCTAATACTAAGAGACTAAAAGATTGCAGACAAGGTAAACGGCAGAATGGCGCATAAAAGAAATCGGAAGTCAGGCACGACATTCGCGCAACAAATAAATAGATACACAATGTCAACTCCTTACTCTAGATATTTAACTTGGAGAGCTCGCAATCATAGCGCCGCCCGTGTGTGTGCAGGCAATGAAGTGAGTAAACTTCTCCTGCGCATGCTATTGAGTCACACGAATTTTGTTGGCACAAATTTACTATTGACAAGGAATTTGTATGTCACATGTTCTCGACACAAAACAAATGACGAGCAGGCCCCGACATAATGGTAGACGCGCTGCTCCTCAGCTTACCTGTCCATAAATCTTCCGCAGAGTGAAATATCTCGGAGACAGTGATGACAAATAGTAGCTATCAGTTAAACGAGTTAAAGGCGTTTACGTCTCAGATCCTTGACCCTTGCGTATTGGGTCGCGGGTAGGCGGCCGCGGCCAGACAGTCGCCGGCACCCTTCCCGAACGAAATAAATATTACGAGTATGTACGTCTACACTGCGTGATAACACATGTCAGCCCGCTGTACTGTACTTATATTAGAACCCGAACGCTTGCTGTTAACTAACTACCGCAGCGTAGATTTCCATCAAATAATAAAAAATATTTAAAACAAGATATAGATTTCCTTGCAAAAATTATTCACTTTAATGGCTTAACTGCACATTTTCCGATGGAAATACATTACCTATTATGCAACATGATTATGAAATTGAGTAACAGTACATTTAACCCAAATTAACTTGAAACTATACACACACAAATCACGTCTATATCCCTTACGGGGTAAACAGAGCCTAAGGTAACAAGACTTAAAGGCCACGTTTAGAAAGACTGTGGGCTTGAAACTACAAGTATAAGAAATTTCTTACGCGTAGTCGTGTATCTGCGTTAATAATTCAAATAGACGAAGTCCTTGGATTCGCCCGACAAAGGACCAATGGTTAATAAATCCCCCCAGGGCCTTCTTTTATATGATGTGTGGATGTCTTTAACATAAATTACGTATTTATTTGTAGTTGATGTGGTTTTCCAAGAAAACTTACGAGGAGAGGGCTTCCAATTTTGAATTTAATATGTTTCCCAAATCTCAGACGAATCTTTCAGCAACTTCATTCAAATTCTATTCGATATTTTGCAGTTTGGTAGGTTAAGAACTGAAGAATGCCATTATCTATACATATAATAAAATCGTTGAGGCCAAAAAATCTGTACATTGAAGATTAAAAAAAAAAAACCGACCAGGGTGACTTAAAATCGGTAACTGAACATAATAAAACAATTTTTAAAATTTTTGTTTGTTTGTTTGTTTGTTTGTTTGACTGAGCATCACGTAAAAACTACTGAACGGATATTGTTGAAATGTTCACAAATCTATTTCAATAAATTCAGAATAGGATATAGGCTACAGAAATTTTGGATTTTTTTGGAAAAAGGGGGTGAAAAGGGGGGTTAAAGTTCGTATGAAAAAATAAAATTAGATGATTCTAGAATCATGAAACTCACAATAAATACTTAGTAATAAAAATAAGGAAATACCTGTTTTAGTATTTTTTTTTAATCTCACCCAGAAGCGCAAAAAAGAGGGTTTTGTGTTTAAAATTAATTAACTTCATACACCTATACAATAAAAACCAATGAAGTGTAACCTTTTAAAATTGCTAAATAATACTTCCAATTTAATACTGGTAAATATAATTTCTCAGTTTTCTTGAAATTTAATTTTTGAGGTGATTACGCACAAAATAGCGGAACTCAAGAAAATCAGCTTTCCTCGGTATAAGTAGTTGGTAATAATTACAAACAAAATAATACTACGGAGAAAATAGATAGATACGAATGTACATAAGACATAAAGCCGGAAAACTGTGTCAATTGTGAAAAATCATTAATTAAATAATTACATGCTGTACAGGTATTTTTCAACGAAGACATTTTCGTCAAACCTAAATCAACCTAAATTGGCGTCCTAAATTGTGTTCTTTACCTAACACCTAAAGTTCAATATGCAATACCGTTACTTTGTTTTTATTTATGTGCTATTATTCGCAACGCGTTCGGTTTTTGAACGCACTCTTATTTGAAAACCTGATATATTATGAGGGCGGCGTGAAACGCTTGGCTGTATGTTCTTAATATCTTTGCCTAAAAAAATCAAAATCAAAAGGCGCGTTTACGTCTGCGCTACGAACATGTCAGAATTTTATTGTGAAAAAAGTTTGTGCTTTTAGTATGAATCTGACAGCGAGCGAACCTTAACTGAATCGCATTACGACGTCATGGTAAGGCCTCTGTAGGTAATTAATTTGTAGATAATTTGTAGATAAAGATAATAAGTGTTAATAATCTGTAGCTACCTACTTAAACCAAGAAAATAAATAAAAAAACTTCTGCTAGAAAAAATTGAGTCGCAAAATATTAATTAAAACGGATTGTTAGTCGTAAGGTAAAAACAGGTAAACATTTATGTATTATTTGTTTAGAATAGATTTAATTTTTTTAATTAATCAGGGTACAAATATCGTTAAAGTGAGCGCAGTATTCGCCAATAAGCGTCATAGTTCGGTGAACTTAATAGTGATGTAGGTAACTAAAACTGTACTTAGCTTTTTTTGAATAAAGAAACTATAAACAAAACTATAAATTAAACTATTTTGTAAAATAATGTATAAATAAATGTGATGAGTCATTAACCAGTTCACACCTGTTATTTTTTTCAAGATTCCGTGTCACAAATTATTATTTTCATGACGTAATTCTAAAAGTATAGTTTCGTACACACTTTCAGTGGTTCACGTGACGAAGTTAATAGTCATAATAATAATAATTTTGATATCGAGAAAATCCGTAAGTATCACAAAAACACACGCGGACGAAGTCGCGGGCAACAGCTAGTCTTGTATAAATTGCTCCACCGATAAGAGCCTAGATCTTAAGATTTAAGCACTTACTTCAATTTATTAAAATTAAGCAGGAGGAACTCTATTATAAACTTGTAAAATCGTGGTAGGCTGTGCAAACCAACTATAGAGCTTGACTATAATATTTCACCATAGCGAAGCAGCTATTCTTTTCATCGCCCTGGCATTCTACCAAGCGACTTTTTATTCAACAACAGAACTAAGGGTGGGGGTGCAATCAATGCTCTACAGAAAGATCAGAGCCTAAGCGATTTCATTTTATTTTTCATACGACTATTAAACTCTCTGAACCAATGTTTTACGTCCCATCGGGCGCTCCCTCTCCAATGTTTTTGATAACTACATCTATAAAATGGCAGTACAAATGTAGGGATCATTTATTTGTTGCTTCCCTTGTTTCTTATTTTATGTCTTCTTCTGCCGTGTCATCGGTCCCTTAAAGGTTACTTTACTTATTAAACTGAGTTGTATTGACTACGAGCTTCAAACTGGTGACGTACAGCTGGAAATAACAGGAAAGTGTTTGAAGAACAGAATGTCTTCTAAACTTACGTAATTAATGTTTTCCGGAAGCTTCAGCCCACATACGAGTTCTATATGGGTTATCTCAGAAAAAACTGCGACGAGGAAACTTTCAAACAAGTTACAAAGTGCCACCGGGAAATGTCATTGACAAATTGTTGAATAAAGAAATTCAAATTTATGCTCCCTTCGACCTTAAAGGGATCCTTGAAAAATGTAAATCTTACTCAAGACGTTGTAATTATATTTGTTAAGTATTCTTTATGGTATTCAGAATATAATGAGGCAACAATAATAGATTTTTTGCTGGCGCAGCAGTAATTTTTTCAGCATTTTGGTATCTATAGATTCGGGAACTATATTAATGTCGCTTTATGTTTTATTTAGGTGGTTTATTATTTTTCCGATAAACTGACAAAGCAATGACAAGTCATGAAATAAATAATGATAACGACCATTTTAAGCCACAAAGAATGATCTATCCATTGCTCTGCGACATTTAGACACAGAGTTAATTGAAAACTCCTGAAGCGGGATCAAAAAGGACCGGAATTGTATTTCCCCAAGTTTTGATGCTATCTTAACAGCTTCCTTGATTTATACGCTAGACCTTGGGCTTTAGGGATTTATTTACAAAACAAAAAACGGCGATATTGGCCGAAATTATAACTTTGTACCAAGTAAAAGTATGAGTAGGTGACTAAACATCCTTGTCATTAAATAAAACCATTTTTACCTAGGCTGTATTATGACCAAGCGAGCTTTTTCCAATGATACGGAACATTTTGCTTGTAATTTCATTAACATTCACATTTGATTTGTATTATGCCGGTGCATTAAAATTCACTTGATTTACGGACTAAAGATTACTTTTTTCATCATTTATGTATTACAATATTTTTCCCTTATGGTTTTACCGCTGAGATAATAAAATAATAGTTCTCTCAATACAGTCGTCGACATAATACGGCGTATTTTAACAGCATGTTTTAGTTCAAATATTACGCCATACACGAAAATTAATATTGCGGTTGCCATAGGGTTCGCAGTATTAGTAAACGTCACGTGCAGGGGCAGTGTTACCAACATTCCCGCTGCTGAAATCTTTATATATATGGTTTATATTTGATCCTTATATCCAATAAACAATTCCGTACATTATGGAAACTCTTTGAATCAAGTTAATAGGTGCGAAAATTTTGCACAGGACCATAAAAAAGTGTTAGGTAAGTAATATTCAGACTGACTTGACTTTTTAAATTATGAACAGCAAATCATTCATGGCATGTTATTCATAAAATCTTGTTTATGTGTTGTGTACCTATTCTTCATGTAAAATAATATACAGTTTATCTCTATGTACCTATGTAAAAAGAATCGAATGCCAGAATACTTTTCGTGGTTTCAGAAAACGTTTCTGTTTCTGTCTGACTTGACTGTCTATTTGTTCACTAATCATGAATCAATAAATGAAATTATTTTCATGGCGTTTTCACAAGTAAAATCAGAATTTTTCACAGGTAGAGAGGTTTTGCTTCATCAAAATCGGAGGTCGATTAGGAAATAATTTGTCATTGATAGTTTTAAAACAATTTCAAATTCACCATTCTCCTAAAAGTAGAGACCACCCGAACAAAGTCGCGGGCGGGCGGGTCTAACATGCATAATATGTATCATCCAATTCATGGCGACCGGAACAATAATAACGTCGTAGTTATTTATCTCGTGGCTTACATATTTATCATAAAAAAATGTTTCCCAAAGTCTCCAACAAATTTAGGTTGCTTATTCGTCCTCCACGCAAATGTTTTATATTTGGTACATAAACCAACTTTTGTTTGCGTCTTCTCTGTAACAATCACGCTGATGTGGTAATGACTACGAATACATGACATTTGTACTATATTTTCTTTAGACAAACGTATCGAGCACTGTTATGATATTTTACAATCACCTAAACCACTTCAATATCGACGTAATGTCACCTTAAAAACACTCGCCGCTAAGTAGCAGTGCTTGCACTGCTGTGTTCCGGTGTGGAGAGTAAGACAGCCGGGGAAATTACGGGCACAAGAGGCATTTCATCTTAGTCCTCTAGGTTGGCAACGCATCTGCAATCCCTCTGGGGTTGCGGGTGTCTATGGGCAGTGGTGATCACTTACCATCAGGTGACCCACTTGCTCGTTTTCCTTCCTATTCAAATAATAAAATAAAAAAAACTCGCGCTGAAGTGAAGACACCCAATGTCTTGAGCAAGTATTTTGCGTAAATTAGTCATTTGACTCGCATTTCCCAGTAATCATGCGCGCACTCTCGCCGTCTGCCCACTCTTGTCTGGCCGGTGCGGCTTCCTCCCACGCGCCGCAAAGGTTAAGGCGAACCATTGTCTACTGTAGGCGATATAATGGCTGTATCTCAGCTTTTAATGCGTTGAAAAGGTTCGCTTATGCAGCTGGCGGTAATGAATGAAACGTTTTGTATTTGTATGTACGCTGGATAGTGCTTGTTAGCCTCAATTAGTTTCTGTTTAAGGTCACTAAAGTTAACCACACATTTCAAATAAATATCATTTAATATTTATAACAAAGTAATTATTACCTACTTATAACAAGCGTTTATTTAGGCTGCAATGCAAACTAAATCTTGTATATCAAATTTGACCCACTTCTTGTGATCGGATTGGTACTTATGTGGCTTTACTTACATACTTAATTTAGGATGAAAGACAGCATGGTGATGGCACAGTCAGCAAAAAAGATGATTTACCTATTTTTTTTTACAAAACTTAGTTTATAAGTACCTAGGTATAATGATGGATAATAGCGTAGCATAGCAAAGTGGATTTGTGTGTTGTTTATAAAAGTTGTAAATTTGATGAACCCCTGATATCACTAAAAGCCGTGAATGGTTATAACAATAACAAAAAATTGGGAGAGACACCCTAATGTCCTTGACATACTTTAATTCTGCTAGGTTGTATTATTCTGCTTTTTGTTACACGCTTCACTATTCAATATTTTCGCGCATTTATAGAAAATAAAGCACTTTCATTTAAAGCCCGGAGAATAATCCGATACAGTGTCAAGATTTCTCAGTTCAACAGTGTTAGCCTAATCTTTTAGAGTACGATAGCAGAGAGCAGAAGTTAAAAGGGGTCACCAATTTGTTATAACTGTCATAGTCATTTCTGACGTAAAAAGCTACATTGTGACAACCTCCGCGTGTGGTCAAGAGCTGCGGTTCATTTTTGGATCCGTCCTAGGGGAAAAGCAGTGCTTGGTCCGGTGCACCCTAGGCATCGGTTAATAATTTCCTAGCAGATTCTGAGGGATATCATTATACGTTGGCTAAGAACAATTCAATTCAATTTTTAAAAAGAAATAGCGCCATCGATACTGTCGATGATGTTGGCTAAGAACCCGACAGGGTCTTTTGACCGTGTTCTACCGTACAACGTTACCAACATTTTGTCACAATATTTTTGAATACTCTATTTATTACTTTGACTCTTTACTCTTACTCTTTCAAGTAAACTTGACTTTCCGCTTTTCATTGTCGTATTCTATTCACCAGTAGCTAAGCATCTGCAAAACAAGTTTTGAAACTGTCTCGTAGTCCACCATTTTTCTTCAATGACTGCACACAGCTCAGTCGTAGCGGATTTCAGTCTTTATGACTTTTGAATATAACATATTCCGTGAAATCGAGGCATAATGTCAAGCGGACACGAGAAACAATTTATCGATGATTAATCGAATGTCTAGTCTAACGCATGTCATTAGTCGCCATGAATAACGCTCGACCACCGATACCGATTTATTAGTGGGTCTGCCGAATTTAACAACCGCAGATAACACTACTAGCGATACATTACCAATCGGCTGGCGTGATATGACTGTAACGTCTATGCTGTAAAGCATGAATGATAAGCATGTTTTATTAGCTTGAAGTTTCAGACGTCTTGTAACGTAATGATCGCCCGGTGCCGTAGACCATTTTTAACCACCCACACGCTTGAAACATGTTAAAGACTTCGATTTTTAAAATTCCGTTTTCAACGCCTATTTTTTAAAATCCGTCATTTGGTGAGTAAACAGAAGCTTATACGGTGTTTTCTAAAGACGATATCATAAAAATGATTGCCAGTTATGTGCCTTAAAACCGCAACCCTAGGTACCCTTTGCAAGCGCTTGCTCCATTTTTGAAGCGATGCAAGATAGCGTCCCAAAGTTTAATTCTTTTAAAAGTTAATTTCTTAAAAGTCATAAATGTAACTTTAAATAGATACTTATTAAACACACATAGCGTACTGTAATTATCAAACCACGTGCGCGTCCGTCAGTCGCTCTGCGATCCCAATTCATCACGGCAAACGACAAGATCGCAGCAATTAGAGGAGCCATGCATTGCCTTGTGACTAGTGCGTGGGGTGTCAACTACTTTTGATGGGAAAAAATATGTACCTAAACAACGCTTTTAGTGCGTAGACAAGGAACGGTGCTTTGTGGCAAAGCCGTGTGTGGTCCGTCCGTCAATACCTTTGTCCTGCCAATTTGTAGCTTCATGTTTTTCAACACGATTAATCTATCAAAAAAGAAGCACTTATTGTTTGCCATCTAAACGTATCTAAAGACGAAAGAACTAATGACTTTGATAATAATGTAGGGTTACGATAATTTTCATCAGCTTAGTCACTGCAATAATATTATGATGGCATATCTTTTATATAAGTATCCGCACCATTTATGGTAGGTACCTACCCACCGTATTCGTAAACGCTTGCTAAGCTTCAGTTGACTCTACATTCGTTTGTTTATCTATCATTTTGACACTTGCCTTTGCCAGACACGCAGGACTTCTAGCTATAAAATGACTCGTAACTTTTTTTTAATATGGGGTAAATTTCTTGACAACAGTTAGCGACAGACGTAGACAAACAGTTGACAGAGCCAAAAAGCAAATGGAAATCCCTTGCACTCATGACTGAAAAGAAACTCTAGTACATTATTAACTTCTTCATCCCTTCAATTTGCTGTCGACAATTACTTTACGTCAGTCGCAGCGTGATTGGCGTTTTAAATTATAATAATTTATCTATAGGTAGTGCCAAGTCATTTACACAGCCTACGCCACATAGTCATAATGGCGTCTTTTATTATTCGATCTGCCTGGACTGAGTCCAAATTTTTTCTGCTTTCTAAATTCAAGCTACTATTTGCTTTTAAGTTATGTAAATGTGATTAATTTATCTACCAACGCTTAGGCTGTTATCTTAATATTTTCAAATGCTTCTTCTATCTTTTTAGATTAAATGTTAAAACAAGTTTTGTAACACAAATTAGAAAACATGAAGAGATCTATTATTATCGCTACAAAAACAAAAAGGAACTACAATAACTATCTAAATCGTTCAACAACCCAAAAAATATTGCAGTGGACAAATTTTTGAAATCATATCAATCCAAAGTCCATTCGCAAGTGGAAAAAATACTTGTACTTACTACAACAAAACTGTAGGTCAAATAAAATTTTCGACTAATTGAAACGATTAATTAGAGTCATTTTAGTCCAGCCGAGTCATTTCCAATTCAGTACAATTTTCAACAAAATCCGAATGAGAGTTTCGAATTACTAAAATCGGTTCCCAACTAGCCAGCTACATAAACTGCAAGAATAATATTCAGCCCATGTGAATACGTTCCGCCGTCCAACACACAATGTGCGTCGTAATTAGAGAGCTGTTTAGCCGCGTCCCTTTTCGCTGTACTGGTGAATAATTAGTATAAACTAACCCTTTGGTATCCTCATCACTCAGTACAGCGCTGCAGCGGGTGTGAACAAAGATTTGATAACGGGCATCTGGCGCTCGTCCGTCCGCGCGGCATTATCGCGAGTCTAAACACAAATAACCATTAATAAGCCGTCGTTTATCAGTATAGCAACTAGATGCATATTTTATGTATTTTTTTTTTCTTCATGTTTTCCTGATCCTCGTCATTGTGCATCTACTTAATTTCGTAATCATAGTGAAATAAAAGTTTAGCCTGTATTAGTTACTTACCACGAAATACGAAGGTCAGAATACTCTAAAGGTAAATAATGGTTATTTCTGTTCTCATTTACTCGTTTATTGCCTTTTCTGATATCGATTTTTAAATAGTTTTGTCTTCAAAAATCTTACATCAAATTTGACCCGCTTCTAACGGTTGATTCGACGTAACCTTCGACATCCATATAGATGACAATGCAAGTAGAGTCGTCCAAACGTTTCTAGTTTAGCTGAAAATGAATTGTGTAGTAGTGGCTCACAAACTTACTCTAACCTGGTTGCCACTACGATTTTAATTAATTACCCCACTTTCGCGAAACCTTAGAACTAAAAAAAGCTAAATTACTTTTAAAAACAAAAAAGAAGAGCAAATTACTGTTGTTAGCTACTAGTTTTACATTTAACGCGATACCTTTCTTTCTGGCTCTAAAAAACTTAGTTTTTTAGTCAATGTTGGTGTATAAATTGTAAACAATTTAAATCAATATCGATGCAGTTTGTGATATTCACAAACAGTACCTAGCTGAATGACCTTTGATCGGAGCTTTGCTCGGTTTTTTTTGGTTCCTTTTCTAAACATGAAACCTAGCTAGATCGATTTATCGCCCTCGAAATCCCAGGGGCATACCAAATTTCATAAAAATCGTAGGAGTCGTTTCCGAGATGCATACTATCTAAATACATAATAATATATACCTATACAAAAATTGCTTGTTTAAAGGTATTCGATTAGATACATAGATACTACACACTACCCACCATAATTATACGGCATTCTACTAGAATGAGTCGTATTTGCGCTGTATAGGTACGTCATAACCTGTAGCTGTGGTTCTCTCCGCAGGTATATTTAATTAACGTCCTGACAAAGCAAACCAAAATAAACCTACTTAGAGCTTCCTAAGGAAAACAATTGCTTATGATGGCGCGTGCGTCTAGAGAAGAAGTGATTAATGAAACTGATTACGTAGAGGTTAAGGCATCTTCTAATCCTTTTATCCCTTTTTGGAATGAAATAGACAAAGGGATCGCTATTAAATCTCCACAGATGATATGGTTAGAAATATTGATTTATCCTACCACAATTTTAAACCTTGTTGAAGCGCACTGTCTTTATCTAGAAATTCGTTATCATTCTTTTGTGTGTTTATAAATTATTACTTTGGACTGACATTATTTCCTTCAGACACGAGGTAAACAAATGGCACATTATTTACTTACGTTGTATCATTTAGTGTTTACAGTAGCAGACTTCTGTCAATGACCATGCGAGTACACTTATAAATAAACACATAGATATTCTACGTATGAGCCTGCGGCAGTGTGACCACGAGTTAAACGTGACAATGGCATTATGTTATTTAATCTGGAGATCTCATCGTGTTGCCGAATAAGGCTATCATTTCAAGCAATCGTCTGGTGCGGTTTTACTTGTATTTATAAACGGTAACACTTCACAGAATCAGCCAGACAAGACGCCACGAGTATAACAACCCCTTGCGGCAGATTAGATTTTAATTTTTAAATTATCAACGTGTTTCTCTCTTTACAAAGGTATTTTTCTTTCACTGTTTCTTAATTGACACTCCTTTTTCTTTCATTTCTTTTTAATAGTTAGGTGACTTCGTAAAGTAAGTATTTACAGAACCCAAGAAGTACTCCGTCAAACTCAAAATAACAAATTGGCGCTTCAGCGCAGTTATTTAAATGCTTCTCGTTGTCCGACCTGTCAGTGGCACCACCCTAATCTTGGCGAAAGCGAACAGCCCCGTCAGACCTGTCACCTCTCGGGCATAAATTAAAAGAATGGAATGTTATCAGAGGTCTAGCGAGAGTGGTCGGCAACGATCAATTTATCAGCGCACCTCCCAGTGGCGCCTCGCAGTTCAACAGCCGGCCACGATCGGGTTTTAATCTTGCTATTTATAGACGAATTTAAATACATGTGTTTTTGGCACATCACGCTTTCAGACGTAACATCAGCTGCATCTCAATAAATAATGCACGCGTGTACACGCTTATACGCAGCCGCATGTCTACCGAAATGACGCGGTACGATCCAGCCGATGCTAAACGACGTATTAAAGTTTTAGTGTCTGACAAGTAGAAAATAATACAACGTATTATGCTCCCAAAACTCGTTTTAAATTGCTAAAGATTCAGTTTTAATGAAAAGGGGCGGCGGCGGGCCGTGCATGCGAGGGCATCGCCAAGGAGAGGTGCTTGCACTTTTCGTGTCAAAACACAAAACTTGCTCGCGTCTCTTCTCTCATTAAGGGTATTTAAGGCCCTAAAATAAAATTAATACTCATATTTCACGTCCGAGTGCTCGCAATTAGCAGTGTTCATTAATTATTTCACGTTTTTAATTAAATAAGCCAAGAAATTTAAAAGGGAACAAATTGCAGACTAGCGTGAGAACATCGATCCGTCTTTTTTCTTCGTTTAGAAAAGGTAAGACCGGTTTATTGATGGAATTTAATTATCTTGCAAAAAATGTGTGCACATTAAACATCAATTATTAAAAGAAACATTACCAGCAGACACGCGGTAGACTTACCTACAGTACCTAAGCATGGGTACCGTATTAGAGAGAAATCGTCTTGTAGAAATGATCATCATTACTATACGTGGTAAGTACGGGCTATCCCACTCTGCAAAACGTTTGCTATTTGTCTTCTATATTGAAAGTCATGATTAAATAATTCTTATTTCACAATGTCAGTCAGCTCAACTCCATTGTCCTACCTGAACTTAAATAGGCCGGTCTGTGTGCCTCAATCGCCACTGTGTTCTGGCGAAATTGTTTTCAATACTAAATTATATGTCATGTTTACTTTATTGTTAATTAATTCCTTTTGTACGTCATATGGCCCTTTTCCATCCAGCGCAGAACACTCGCTTCTTTGTTACTCTATACACCGCTCATCACAATTCATGATTAAACCTTCCACCTTTCGACTCGTAGGCTACATATTGATGATGTGCTCCCGGCCGTTTCCGACCATGGCGACCGCCTCAACTCCTTCCTAGAGTACGACCATGTGCTCGCATGTGACTTATGTAGCCAATCTTTTTTATAAAAGCTACATATTAAGACCAAGCATTTACAACACAATCGAACAATTTAATTCAATTTGATTCCCAATAGTAAGTCTAGAGTTCTCTCTGATGTTATTTTGTGCTTTTGAAGAGCATCCACCTGTTAACCACGGACTCAAGTGATTGCACCGGCGCCAGACAAATCGGCACCATGTTGGGACGATCTTATTTCCACTTGGATTAGTTACATTTACTTAAGCTAAGCAACAACGACTAATATACCATTTAACACATGCTATTATACCCAAGGCTTCATAATCGCGCAAGACGATGAAAACATCCTCGTAACTTTCAAGAAATCCCTTCTTCTATGATCATTTAAGGAATATAACTACCAATAATCAAGTCTTTATATCAGCTAGTTAGCTAGTATACAATTTTCTGCTGTATTTCTTATATTTTCTTACTTCCATACTGGTCTGGGAGTAAAAAAAAACATAGAATGTACCCGTTGCTTCTCTTCCCGCGCAGATGGTAAAGGCCCATCGAGGGAATGGACAAAAATCTTAAGAATCATGTTATAGGCGATGCGGCTAGCAACCCATCACTATTTTGATTCCTCCTTTCCACCTATACAAACAATCATGCTAAACGTGGCCTTTAGGTCTTGTTACATTGGGCACTGTCTACTACGTAAGGGATCAAGATGTGATTTGTGTGTGTGTGTGTGTTTCTTATATCGAAGAAATATTAAAAATTCAGAAAATAAGTTTTAGTTGTTTTAATAACCTACTTGTATAACAAATTTGAAGTCTCCTACACTACTACTTTAATAAATAGGGAGGTAGGTCCATAATGAAGTAAAAAGTAAGTGCACCTTTATGTTTCTCAAGAAATAAATCTGCTTAATTTCAAGTGTCTAGCTTCAGGACTGCGCGTTGTCTGTCAGTGAGTTACTCAGTCAGTCAGTCGCGTTACTCTTTTGTAGCTATAAATAGCACTAAAAATCGAAAGCGAAAGCCTAAAACACACTGTCAACCGGAAACCAATAACTTATATTTTAATATGCACCGAATTACGAAGTTAGATTGTTTTTTATTCTGCTAAAAAGCCTTACTTCTATTTTAGTTGTGAATAAATCGAGTTATGAGTTACTTTTGATTGAAGTTGAAATTGAATTGAACCGAGCCAACAAAGTCAAAAACTATTACTCAAAGATTCTTATAAATCAAATCGAACAAACTAAGGGTTGGAGAGCGGTCTTAATCCAATGATCGTTACTGAAACTGAATAGAAGTAAACTTTAGTATAATTCGATTCGCTGCCCGCTGAGGTTCGCCCCTGTAAAGATCATCTTGGGTCCACTTCCACCCACGGCTTGACCGTAGTTCAAAATTGATTACCCCACATTTCCTTAATACCTGAGTAGATGAAGCTTTTTGATAGCGGTTCAAACGAACCGATACTTAAAAGATATCGGCTGAAACAGTTCGTTATACTGGCATTAATACAAGCAAGTAAAACGTAAGCTAAAACTAGTGGTTAAATCTAATTTATATTAGCATTTAGTGTTTGCAGTTTAGATATAAGAAAGCTGTGGAATTATAGTATGTACCGTTAGCGGTTGGCAGTTATTCGCACGTGGACTGAGGGTAATGACCCCGCTTAGGATGGACCACACAAGTGAATGCCCCTAGTCGCCGTAATATACCAACAAAGCATTAAACAACGCGTTTCTTGATATTAAAATCTACAGAATGCTTTCAATGTTTCCCGCACGGCTTGGTCCAGTGACAGTAAGGTCATGAGACCACGAGCTCACCTCTACGAGCGCGGGTAAGCTCTCGGTAAGTCGTCATTCACATGCCCCACGGTAATATAAACACGTAGTTGACTTCAAAGCAGCCTAACATTTACTACCGTATCCGCAAACTAAGGGCTGAAGCCTATTTCCTCATCCTAAAACAACGCAACTAATCAATTCCATTAGAGGATCTGTGAACCCGGTGACGAAGCGTGAAATGTCGGCACTCCCTTGAATACAGATAACAACCTTATGTAACAGAACGAGTCATGTGTGTACAAAACGCGACTTTTATCACCGACGCGAATAATGCCTTTAGAATAAATATCATCGTCTCTTTCGCTTACCTCGCTCACTTTGAAGCATTTACTTAAACGCAAATGACAAGGGGCTTACTTTTCAATTGACGTTGCGAGTAACTACGCCAGTAACAAATTGCACTTGTCGAATCCTTGAACTAACTAACTTTCTTTAACTAACTTTCTTAACTGAACTGAAACACTCAGACGTTACAGAGGCAGGCTTTAGCAAACGTCAAGTATAGCAAACCAGAGTAGGTAATGACACTCCGGTCATGTTTTCCGTCTTAATTGAGGCGAAAACAGGCCGAAGTTGGCTGGCAGTGCTCATTAAGAACAACAAACAAGTGGCTAAGTACTGTCGCCGAGAGGCAGTCGCGAGGGAACTAATCGGCTTCCACTCCACAGTGGATGCTACCGAAACTCGCTGCGAAAAACTTCGCATTTACATGTTGTTTGCGACGCTTATGGAAAACATGTGTTTATATGGAATAACAAGCACGACTGAGGGACAACGTATTCCCGCAATCGAACTCGTTTTTCCAATGTGTTAGACCTTGTTGAGTATGTATGTTATATCGTATTCAGTAGACAATGAATTCAGGTACCTCTGTATAAAAGAAAGCCTTTTAATCGAATGTTGATACAAAACTTGTCAGCTAAATCGTTAACAGAGTTAAATAAATAATTATTTAAGCTTTTCCTTTTGAAATAAGTAAACACTGTACATTTATTATCATTACTACATGTAATGTTAATTTTTATTTCATTTTAAAAGGCTAACAAAACCAAATTCGAGTTTAAAATAACCCTTTTTGCCTTGAAATACTAAATAGCTGTGGTGTGGTAGTGTCAAAAGTTTCATAAGATAATTACGATAAAATTTAAGACCTCAAAATCCAGTCTTAAGTTGCAATTGTTATTACAATGTTTGTTTCGTCTAACTTCAATTGTTATTATGCTGTCTAACTTACACGTACTTTCCCACAGTTAAGTGACAATGTGTCAGAAGTTCTCAACTTGGTAATTTTGTACAAACCCGCATGTGTAAACATCCTTTATGTATTTATTAGAACTTCATTCGAGTCATTGTGTTTTAATATGAAATGATAACAGCGTATTAAGGGGGCGTGCGTGTAAATGTGTTTTTTGTTAGTATTCAAGAGTTGTGGAAAGTGCGTGGGTGAGCGAACAACTGTTATGAAAGGAAATCTTTTCAATCCCAAGGCATTTCATAAGGAAAAGGCAAGAGTGATTTATGTGTGTAGCTCTCCTTTGTCGAGCACACCTATTGAATGCTAAAAATACTTTACAGTTATGCTTGTGTGTAAAGAAAGCTATAAATTATTGTACGGCTAATGTTTCTTCCTTTCACGTATCTTAGCACGGAAACTGCTATACCAAGTAACGCGTATTATTGTTAAGGGTAAATAAGAAACGCTGTTTGAAAACGATGCCCTTCTGTTTAATCTGTTTAAATAGGTTTTTTCGTAAAACGTTTGTACCTACTAGATGAACAATGCTTATGATATAAATGCAAAGTAGGTTAATAGGTATGAGCAATTTTATTTTAACACTCATGAGAACACGCAGACTCAAAATTTGCGTTAAAACTTCTTCGTATCCCATCGAAACTGTACAAAAACCAGCCAAATGCGTGTCGTACTTTTGCACGAAGGATTTCATACTACCTACCTCCCTCAACGAAATAATCCAGCATTTTGCATATACACCCACTTCCATTATTTTTTATCCCATCCTTTTGCTCTGTGGGAAAATCGAAAAATCTATTCTTATTACTACGTGATCTTCAAACAACATGTCTACTAAATACAAAGTCTATATTTTCTATACTGTCCTTTTATCCCGTGAGAAAGTTGGAAAATCCTTTTATAGTCCACCTCTTTGATCATCAAGGAAATATGTCTACCAAATACCAAGAAACTATATTAGCATTCAGTTACATTTTTTTCATATCCCACGGGAATTTCGCAAAATCCTGAAATCAGTTTTCAGATTTTATAATTACCTACTGGTATGCCAAATTTATAAATTCTAGTAATAATAGCTACGGAGATAAGAACATTTCAAAGTAATAATTTAAATCCCCTTTTTCTCCCTATCCCGTGGAAATTTCGAATAGTCTTGAAGTTAATTTTCAGCAGTTATGATTCCCTACTTGTGTACCAAATTTCAAGACTTTAGTAATTATAGTTAGGAAATAGGCTCATTTCTCAGTGGACTTATAAACCCTATTTTATTCCCTATCCCGTGGGAATTTTGAAAAACCTTAGTGCACCGCTATGATACTAAAGTAAATATTTATTTGCGTTGTGACTCTAGGCAGCCTTTACCTTTGACATGTTTATCGCTATCCCGCGGGAACTATGCAATTTTCCGTGATAAAAAGTAACCTATGACCAAAATCCGTTCAGCCGATTTCACGTGATGCGCTCGCTATTATACAGACAAACACATAAACCAGAAGAATAGACAAAACTTTAACACTGTTGAAACGTGTTGTGTTATCGATTTTAAGTATCCCCAGCCAATTTTTTTTATATCTTCCATGTAGGTACATACAGTCAAACCTCTTCAGTTTTATTATAATGTACCTATATGTCGCAGGCGGATTATAGCAATCCGCAAAAATGCAAAAAAAAAATACAAAATGCCTAGCCGTTTTGGTCATTTTGCAATGCGGCGGTTCAACGATTAGCCGGATTGAATGCGGCTGAATGAAAATCCGCCGGAATGTATTCGGAGCCATACGTTCTTCAACACGGCTAACCGTAATGTAATACAGCGAGTCATTAGCCGCCGCTTAGATAATTTTTAGTTCAGTCGACGGAGCTCCGTTTCGATTCGCTCCTATTTCTGCTCAGTTTGGGTCTTCGGCCCTGACGCAATTGTAACGTAACCTAACCTATCCAATAATAAGTCCATCTTTATTTCTTACTAGCCGTTGCCCGCAACTTCGTTTGCATAGAATTCGTTTATCGCTATCCCGCGGGAATCACGCAATTTTCCGGGATAAAAAGTAGCCTATGTGTTATTCCAGACTATAATCTATCTATGTTCCAAATTTCATCCAGATCGGCCCAGTACTTTTTGAGCCTATTCATTACAAACATACAAAAATAGGTACAAATCTTTCCTCTTTATAATATTAGTATAGACTAGCTGACCCGGCGAACTTTGTTCCGCCTTAAATTTGAAAAATTCCAGTGGTTTGGGCTGTGCTATCCCGCGGGAACTATGCAATTTTCTGGGATAAAAACTATCATATGTCCTTTCCCGGGACTCAAACTATCTGTATACCAAATTTCAACTAAATCGGCCCAGCGGTTTAAGCGTGAAAAGGTAACAGACAGACAGACAGACAGAGTTACTTTCGCATTTATAATATTAGTAAGGATTTGGTGATGGTAGTACGATGCGGCTAAACGTAGACTGCCTTATTGAAGAATGACAATCCGCCTAATCGTTGGACCGCCGCATTGCAAAACGGCCCTGTCATTCAAAACGGTTAGGCGTTTTGTAATACGGCGGCTCACTACAATCCGCCAGCGACATATAGATAGCTGTGTTTGAAGTAAGTTTAGACAAGTCCGTTACCATTGATCATCCATCGGCCGTCAATTGTTTTTTCTTATCGACAGCATTATCAATGAAATGAAAGAACTTAATAATCCTTGTCCCTCTGTCAACATAACGGATTGTAATTGTAAGCAGCGAGCACATTAACTAGCTTAGAAAACAAGTGAGGACAAGCGTCATTTAGTACAAGGACCGGGACCCTTTCGAGTGGGTTCACATGAGCGCCCACCTTTACGAGTGCGAGAGGCAAAGGATTTACAGATAAGTAATAAACCCAATGCTTTCCAACCGAACGCAAAGCAAGCATAAGCTAGCAACATCCTATTAAAGGAGATTAATGTTTTATTTCGCTCATACCGTAGCGCTGAGCGGAACGACGCACGCGTTCACCTGCCTGCTGAAATTAAATGGCTTTTTGTCTGATGCGTTGAATTTTGCGTTGCGTCATTTATAATGCACGTTGAAGATGTACCTTAACAAGCGGTCGCGCCGTTCTGTGTAGTAAATATTCGATTATACTAATAAAACTACAGGTTTTTGAACATTGACTGAATGTATTTTTGTTAAAAAATAATTATTTTTATTAATTGTATAGTTCGAAAGACAGCTGTACTTATAAAAACATACACAATGCATATCTGCACATACTGACATAACTACATTAACATTATTAGACTTCTTTTTTATTAGTTTTTTTTGTAACAACAAACATTTAACTACAGACATTTTTCTAAAAAAGTATTTTTCTTAAGGTGGTCGAAAGTCAGTTAAATAATACCTATCAAAAATACGTTTGCTTTTGCAGCTGTTGAAGCTCGATCGGAATAGTAAACAACAATACGAATGGGTAAAGATACCACAAAACAAACAAAAATTTCCCTACAATAGTCATTCACGAGACTGTTGAGGCACTAAAGTGTCGTATGGCTTAATAAAGCCACCGCTGCTCCATATACCAAGGTTCATGGAGCTGGCTCACGGACATACCTGTAGCAAAGGCCAGCAACAAGTACCTACGTTACGATAACACGAAAAAATTCTTCCGCGTATATTAAAAAATCCCGCCCGCCTCAGAAGCTTTACTACTTATGCTCACTGCATAACGTATTAATACTGTCAGTACGGTATAGTTACAAATCGCAATTATTTTATTTCAAATGGTAGCCTTTGAAATTTAAGCAACCTTTGAAGTGTGTGGAGGCGTGAAGTTTAATCATCTGGTGAGCTCTCGTTTCCCTTAAATCCTACGCGACCACTTCAGACAACCAATTAATTTCGTTGAATTACATGCAATCGTTTTCCGAGGCAATGAAACCTGTACAACATTGTTTATTTACCTATTAGCATACACAAAATTATAAACAAAGCTTCTCTTTAGCCTTAATCCACCAAAAACTTGGGCGATAATAGTTTGTAAGGCTTCTTGGGTCGTAGCGCGTAGGTCGCACGCCGCTACGACACCGTAGATGCCGTCATATGTTCCGACCACGCGGCCACCGATCGATACGCGGCATGCACTTACCGTGGTCATCTTGAAGTTCAACTTTCGCTGCAACGCAGTCTCGAGGTGGAGAGCCATTGAAATATCTTGCAAGTACAGTTCACGGGACACCGAGGAAGCACTTATAACATAGTTCGATAAGCGGGTGTTAGGTAATAACTTAGCGTAAGCCGTAAGTACGTTACTTGGAAGCGTGGTAGATCGCGTGTTCACGCAGCCATTTTAGCGGCCTGTCAAAACATTTCGATTTCCACCGCGCGCGGCGCCACGGTCGGCAATCGTTACGTCTGCGCAAAAATAGCCGGCGCGGGGCGGGGGGTTGGCGGGCGCACGGAAATACCGCCACCGGCTTCACACACTTTTCCGCCACCAATTGATTTATCGCCAAACTTGCAATGAGATTAAAGTTACACTCCTATAAGTAGGTACGTACAATTTTACACGACTGTTATAGGGGAACTTTTATATTGTTTCTCTATTCTAGCAGCCTTTAGCGGCGGGAAAGCACTGTATTCTGACATTCTTAGCAGATAATTTGGTTAAATATTCAACTTCGGAAGCAATTTTCTTCATACAAAAGCGAGCCATTAGGGGCATCTCGACAGTCGTCAGCCGCAGTACGGCGACAAGCAGCAACACAATAGAGGCACTCGTACAGGACGCGGCAATATATTTTGATTAGCGCAAAATATATTACGGGACCGACATCAAAAACGAATTACTCTGAGTACTGTGACATTATTCGAGTGACGAGTCGAGTTACTGACTCTCCGCAATAAAGGGCCGTCGCAGAAAGTGCCCGAATGAATAGCTACTTATTTTATAGCTCTGGATGTGGATAAAATTGAGTTATGTCCTTTGCAAGAATAGAAACAGATTTCTGAGAAGTGTACGTACCGGAAAAACCTTCTGCTACTTATGTAAACGCATGTAATTTTATTTCCTGATGGGTAATTCATAAAACTGTTTTAAGATTTTTCGTTTTTAATATTCCTCAGCATTTTTTTCTTAAATATGTAAAAAAAACAACACAAAACATTTTAGTTAAGTTAAAAAACATACATATTATCTTTGATTCAAATTCAGCAAGCAGAAAATAATTATCAAGATCAAGAGGAAGTAGAGAGTGCCTAACCACAGGTGTTCAATAAATTTGGATTAGTTGTGAAACTATTGAGATGTTAAAATTCTTCCGTATTCTTTAAGTAGGTACTTGTGTAATAAGATGGTTTTACTACAAAACAGGGCATGTTGCAGTTGAAAAAGAAGCGAAAGATAATGATGATAATACTATACCTATGGTGCCAATTAATTTACCTTTGCACCAAAACGACAACTTCACTCCATTGCTAAGTTTACTATCAGTTTTACCCTGCTTGACTGGCTTTACTACAAACACGCCTCTACTATAAAACACAACTGCAATAAATTAATAAAGTATCATTGCGTTACGAATAGAAATATCAAATGGGCGTTTAGTTATATTTATTTGCGTGAAGCAATGCGTCTAATAGCAATTGGAACGAATAAATCTCCCGGTTGGACGTGCATGCAATGTAACAAGTCGGTAATTTAGCAACACATTATTATTCCCCCTTCGCCGGAGCTAAGTTCCAGACCTACGTAGGTGTGTAGTGTAGTTTACTGCCTAAATATGCTGATGGTCACAATGAGTGAGCTAGCTAGCAAAGCTATCAATGTGAAATTCAACGTTGAGAAAATACTGGTTGCATTTAGTCTGATATTTTATTTTATCTGTTTTTTTTTTAGTACCTACCTTTTTGAGGTAGGCAGAGCAATGAACTCAAATTTTCTCCTACCCCGAATTACCTATTTGTCTGTCTAAAACATCTGTTTATTTATTGGTGAATATTTAATTAATAGCTTTGAGTAAATGCGGTACTTTAATATTGAAGATTAAACAGGAATACGTTGACTCTTTACTGAGCTCTACAGAAAAAGTTACATAGAGAAATTCAGAAAGAAAGCGCATTCAAAATAATTATGTAAGTTGTTAAATTCTTATAAACGCTCGCATCTCTACATTTTTTTAAGTCATTCAACAGGCGACCGGCTTTTATTTTCTTTGACTTGTCCAAGCGAGTGTTGTTAAACTATTTTCTGCTAATTATAATACTTACCAACTCGTATTCTTCATCCTTCCATCCCTTTGACGATATCAAACGAAAACCGATTCTAGACTATGTAGCTAAAAAGGGGAGTTGATGTGTAGTTCGCATTCTTTCAATAGAGTCTGCATACCTACTTGTAATCAAAACTGTACTCAAATAAATGTGAAATATAATCTCAGAGTCTTTGTCAGTGTCACACCGATTATTTTATAATTTTGTCAATAATATAAAACCAAATACAATTCAATTATTAATGAAAACCCTCTGGCAACGTGTAACAGCCTTCGTTTAACATCACTTGTCTCCAACATAAATAAGTTAGTGTTATCAAAATTCTTAAGCAACTTTTTTGTAAAATAAACACTGAATTGACACCGGTACCATTTCCCCATAGCAGCTTTTCACATGAATAGGTGCCTATTCCGCACAAATTATTTCACACTCACGCGACCATCCTCTCTACTACCTTAATTAACCGTTCATTTATGTTCATAAATTCATTTAGGACTAGATAAAAGTATATAATAGTGGTTACTTCAGAATCTTCAAATTATTGTACCTATCTAGGTACAAACATTATGTACTTAGTGTCTTTAACGAAATTTACTTCTATAGCATGAAACGTAAATTAGATAGAGGTAGATTGTTCTTGCGATCCTCCAAAATTTCCGTCACTAAATACTTATTCCTCCGTCACTAAATATGTACGAGACAAACAGAAAAGCTAATTCTGTTTAAGTTTAATGCTATATAATTAAGGAGTTTTCCGCTTCGCTCGAAAACGGTGCCCCAGGGTGTTCCATTCCAACACCTACAAGAACCAAGACAAGAACACTACTAAAAGCTTCTGAAATTTCACTACTTATTATTTAACTAGGAACAAATAATTTCCTTTACTAAAGCGGTTGTTGTGAGGCTTTAGCGGCTTAAATATTTAAGATATTTGCTCCATCCTCCGTGTTAAGCACCCACGATCGGTTTTGGCCTAAATTAAAGACGGCTACCTAACTATTCTAAATAGAATGTATCCTACTTACGCGTGAACCAATACTTATATGATTATAAATTAATAGTAAATTATTAAACTAAGTAAGTAGTTGGAGTTTTAAGTAAAAGTACTAATAAGACTCTTGTTTATAGTTATGTGTGTTAGATGCCTGGTCGACGTAGATCGGGTGTTTGCAGCAAAGGAAAGAAACGAAACGAAGATGTTCGTATATAAGATAATAATGGCTGTCGAATAAGGAATTTCCACAGGTTATTAACAAACGCAAAATCAATGCTAAACAAACAATATAGAGCAACCATTTATTAAGCGAGGTGATATCAAACAGAAAAAAGAGGGTGGTAAAAGTTACCACTGTCAAAATAACATAAAAGGTGTCCCACACATTAGGGCTTTTGTTGTAATTTATATGTGCGTCTTAGACAATCCAACACCGAAAGGAATATTAAAGCAGTTTATGATACTTCCATGCTGTGCTGGGAGCAAAGAAAAAACATAGAATGTACCAGTTGCTTCTCGTCCCACTCAGATGGTAAAAGCCCATCGAGCGAATGGGCGAAATTCTTAGGAATCATGTTATTGGCGATGTGGCTAGCAACCCATCATTATTTTGATTCCTTTTTCACCTATACGCCCACAATCATGCTAAACGTGACACTGAATGTGAAATCGTAAACGGCAAATAAAAACACCTAATTACTTCACACCGAAGCCTTTTTCAACGCCCGTAAAACACTCTGCAATGTCACATGAAGTTCGTGTGTCAATGAACAGATCACGAATGAATTCGCAAAAACTTGCGATCCGAACTAATACGCCACAACTTCTTGCCAGGCGTCGAGTCCTCTCGGAGAATTTATATATATGACGATGCACTGCGATATATATAATCTGATCTAGGTATGGTCATTACCAGTACACCTATCCGTAGAAAGCCATTATCCTTGTCGTCGCCAAAATTGACGAATACTACAACAGGTTGTGCGGTGGTCGTGGTTTCAAAGTACTAGTTTCAGTTCACGGTAGTATTCGTAAATTTTTGTAACGATGAACATGCGGCGGTTGTAACTCTTTGTAGTCCCCTACCTACGGATTTCTCAAAATATGAACTTGAAACTTGAATGATCCAGGCAGTGTAACCCATTATTTTGTGTTTGAATCCCGTTTATCGCCAACAAAGTTATGTGCCGAAATGGCACTACGGGAACAATAGGATTTAATCCTGAACAAACAAGTAAGGTATCCAAGATAATACGCTAATAACGGTTATAGGTAGCTTGCTCAACACGTATTTAGTTAAGGACTACGTTGCAGATCAGATCAGGGCAGGTCACCTCACACTTCCAATAAGTACACTAATAAGAACCGGAATTAGGTAATATGGATACTTATTCCCACCTTATTTTTACCTCCACTATTTGTTCAAAAATGTCTTTGTTTCTCCAACACTACACTTAAGTCAAAATGTATATCCTAAAAACGTATAGAGCGGTGAATTTCACTTTAGGAGACGGCTGACAGTTTACTGACCTTGGCTCTGTAAGCCTTTTCTTCGTCTACTTCGGTAAGATATGCGGTAACTTCGGCTAAAAAAAAAACACAAAACACATAAACAGTACACACCGTGAGCTCCTAGAACAACCTTCGGATTTCGGGTACGATCGGTCGATTCAACTACCAAATCCATAAGAGTAAGCGAGACGGCAAAACGGACCCGAAAGTCTTTTTAAATACTATCGCATTGTACTTATTTAATCAACAATACAGCACACCGCAGCCTAATCGTTCATAAAGAAAACAAAATATCCACCCTTGCGTTATCTCGATTAGAACAACGGAACATAAGTGCTTTCCAAACGGGCCGCGGAGAGAACAATACACACACTCCGCAGCCCTTCATTCGTCGACAACAAATCTTCCCCAGCGACTGTAGTTTGCTCATTTGGAAGAAATGAGAGAGCCCTCGCTGCCGAAGCCTACTCTTTTGTTGAGAACGCGTTTGTTCTCAGTGGCCATCCCACTAATTGCGACCACCTCCATTGTCTCTTCGCAAATTAGACGTGGTATTTGGCTTGATCTCGACATTTTAATTGGTTCTGGGAAAAATATAAGTGAATATTAGTTACGTTTGGCACAAAAGCAATATTTAGATATAACATGCTTCTATATTAATTTCTATAAAATTGTTTACAGTCTGCATAAAGTGAACCTTCACTTTGAGCTGATGTACAGCGTGTCGTGTAATCCGAAATACACTAATTAGTGTCGGAATTTATTCGTCGCTCATAAACCCAAGAGACATGCAATTGATACTCAATGAGCAAAGTTTAAGTTAGCATTTCAAAGCAAAAGGGCACTTAACATAACTGTACAGCCTAGTGCCTGTGTGTGTATATATATCTCGCCGGGATAATATCGAAATGCGGCTTCTCGTTAAGCCATCCAATATTCGCATTCACGCTCCCGCGTCCCATCGAAACCAGAGATTTTAAAATATAGATTGAAAGGCATTGTGCCCCGAGCTATTCCAAACTTCATATTCGTTCAAATACTTATAATACACCCGTCTCGAATGTTTACAAACTCCTCCGAGCCTCACCTAGCCTACACAAACGAGTTTTGTATTCGAGCGAGCTAGCGATTTTTCATACAGTTATATTTCGTGGCGGAAGGGACTCTTGCTAAGTGCTGAAAATGTTTAATGTCCTTGCTAAATACTGAAGCATTTAAATTTGAAGTCCGGCCATGCCGACATTATTAAAAAGTCGCGTTTTTATCTCCGTTATATTTGTTAAACTACCTATGTAATTGCACTATAATACTTCTTATTTTAATTATTATTAACGTACTAACATAAAAAGTGTCTGTCTTGAACTAAATAATTTGTGAGTCAGATGTGACTTTACGGAGCTCTACATAGATCCGTTCACTAGCACCAATTATCTTTTTACTTACTCCATGATCACGAGCCGCAGTCGCGGAGTAGGATGGTAAAGCTCATCAAGGCTTTAACTCATGTCTCTCTACAGGTTTTGCTATACTGATAGTTTGAAAAAAATAATGTGAGTAGTTTATGAAAAGTTTTTAGGAAAATAAAATAAGAGAGTAATAGTTTTCGCTTGAGGCACTCCCACTCAAACGCGAGACTAAGATGTGACTAAGAGTTGAGCCTACTCTTTCGTACTGCAACTAAGACTAGTCACTACATTTCTTAGTTCCCATGAACTATACTTAAAGCCTTTAAGAATATTATAGTAGACATCTAACAAAGCGGTTACGAGAATAGAACAAACCTACCATTTTATTCTTAGAATTGAAATATGAGTGGGACGAGGTTTGACGGCAGTGTTATGTTAATTGTATTTATAAGGCGAACGTTGTGGAAAATCTTTGCAATGGTCTTTTACCCGCGAAGCCTCGCGGTAAGCTGATTTAAAATTAGGGAACTTATTACAAACAACTCGATACTTTCCGCTCGGCAGGCGGGAGTTATAAAAATACTGTTTTGTTGAAATTGTAGAGAAACAAGCGCCAAAGTTACTATTAAGATTCCACGTTACGAGAAGTTTGAAATTTTATTAGAAAATGTTTTCAAGTAGATATTATCTAAGTATACGAGGTTTCTGGTCGACTTATGATCCTTATATATTGATTTGTAATGAAACTATTGTGAATTACTTATATCTGTGCTTATTAACTATACATGTATGTACATACTTCACTGCAAGTTTCTTCCTCGACCTTTGTATGTCTACCTTGCGACAAGCAGCCACAGCATCGTATATTTAAATCTTTTATTTATAATTAAATGCGAAAGTCCGTAAGGAATAATGAATGAAAGTTTCGTACCTACTATTTCACACAAAAACATCCTGACAGATTTTGATGAAATAAAACACACGGTTGTTTTATAATCAGTTATATCTACTTTTCGTAAAGATTAATTGAGTAGTTTCAAAGATTTCACGAATTTATCATTTATTTATTAAAATAATTTACTCAGTATAGCACCTATACCATTGCTCAATTAATTACAGTAATTACAATTATTATTGAATTACCACGCGCTAAGTAAAACTTCATTATAACAGGTAGGCCCCATTAATGCCAAAGAGACTTTCTTCAAATATCTCAAGTTAATAAATTAATGGTTGGTCGATAATTACCTTCGCATTAGAGCGATTCACCGATTTAGACTCGCTCGAACAAATCTTTTGTTTCAAAATGAACTATTACCCTGGATTTTTTATTTTATTTGGCATCCCTACAACTTTACGCTTGGTAAAATTTATTATTATCGTTTGCCAAGAATGAGCTTTATTTATTTAAATTTAGATATAGCAAAAAAAAGGTTTTACAAGTAGGTGCCTAATAAACTAAAATTGATACATATATTATTTTTAAATATCTTCTGTCAATTGTCACCAATTGACCTAGTCCCATAAATAGCAAAGCTTGTAATATGGGTACTAGAAAACGGATAAACATACGTGGGTATATGGATAAATACATACTTTATATATTAACCATCGAAGACTCGAGAACAAACATTCGTATTTTTCATAAAAATACCACTCCACTCCGACCAGTGATCGAACCCAGTACCTCAAGCTTCATAGTCAGGTTCTCTAACCAATATTAGGCTATCCGGTCGTCAAAAATTAAAATAAACTTTTAATATAGGCACTTTTGGCATGCCTCTATCTCTCTGTATGTTCGCCTTTGTGCATGTGTGTTGTCCTGTATTCATCTTTTTCTGAATGAATTTTTTCCTTTAAAAATGTTTCCTTTTCTTTGAAAGGTTGCAGTTTCACGAGCTATAGTTATTTTAGTCGAATTTCATTTCAGCAGTTTAACCACCAAAATCAACCTAACAGACAGACAGACATCTTTTCAAAAACTTCTCGATTTGAAGAAAACCCATACGCGTCAAATTTAAATTTTATAGTAACTACTTGAAATACAACTCCATACTAATCTGTACGTTTAAAGATTTCAAAAAGATCCCCATTAAAAGCCTTCCCGATATCCTCCCCCTATCCGACGTCTTTATCGGAGACTCACATCGGCACTCTTATCAGGATCGCGTGCAACGCCAACTTAAGAATTCCTAGCCCTTTAATAAGTACCTATAAAATAATAGTAAAGTTTTTTCTATTTATTTCTCAAAATAAACTTTCATTAAAATACCACCTTCACCGCTCGCTTGTATAAGCCGCTGTAAAGATCATGTAGCACCATCTATCGTGTTTTTAAATATTCAGTGCATATTTTTCAATAATCCTAAAAATTGAATCGTGGATTATTAAACTTTGTTTAACATGCCAGGCTGTGAAAGGGAGAAGTAACTTAGCAACAGGAATCGAATGCAGCGATAAATACTCGCAATTTAGCATTGACTAGCAGTTTAAAACTAAGCTGAGTGCACGGAGTTGTAAGCGTATTCGCCGGAAGCGGACGCGCCGCTCGTCGCACGCTTTCATTCATCCCGCACTTACGCCACTATTCCGCCAAACGCCAGTTTACGCTGAAACTCTATACTCGAACAGTGCGCCGCACTCTCCCTCCCTGTCACTCGTACAAAACTAATGGCCGATAGAGAGGAACGAGCTAACAAAATCAATACTGTCTGGAACACGCCCACCGGTTCAGCACAACTGCGCTTCCTCACTGGAAATTCAATAAAATAAAAATGGATGGAAATCATTAAGTTTGTTTAGCTTTATAAGTTAGAAAAACCCCATTTAACTTTGTCTATTCATATTTTCGGTGTGAGTTGGTCGGTGGAGAGTGGGAGAGCACATGTTTAGCACGTGGCAGGATCACGTTACAATGTTTACCTGCGATCGCCCGGCGGTCAGGTGATAGCCGCCAGCTACGCAGCTGTTGTACGAAAGGGATCGCGTCTACCTAAAACCTCTGATTTGTATAGACAGTCTGATGAAACTAATCACTATTTTTTCACGGGAGGCAAGGAATTTAAGTTCTGATTTTTGATTTAGGTTTGTAGACGTTACATCTGCGGGGATCTTTTATTGGTAAATACAACATAATTAAAATATAAACTTAGGCTACCTTAAAATAACTTAGTAAAATAAAACTTATGTTAAAAATTACATCTGCTGCTTTTAGTGTGAGTTACCTAAATAAGTAATACTTACCATTAGTTATGCGCGGAATTTACGTAGAGCTCTTTTTTAATTCAATGAATAAGTCACCATCACCATCCTGACCAATATATAGGTAGGTAAGTACATTCAAAGTTATTTTTAACCAACAAAGCGCATCACGACAAATTTATAAAATGCATTTCTTTAGAGAAGATTATAATGGCGACAGCGATAGTGAACTTAACACACTCCTAAATCAAAGTCTCAAACTTATTGAGGTATCATAAGTAGACTTGTCACAAAACATACTGAGGCCCGATTTTTGAAAGCACATCACATACCTACCCATAAAAAACTGATGAAAAGCGCCATTCGTACCCTGCTGAAAGAGGTGCTTGAAAGAGGATCAAATTCAAAACTGAACCAATTTAGTTTTCTTTTCTGGTATAAGGACTGCCGTAAGGACGCCGTTATGTTTTCCTTTTGTTGGCATCGAAACTCAGCAATTTTTGTGATATTCGAAGGTCTTTACATAAACAAAATTTTAAAAAGTAAAACATTGCAGAGATTTTGTTCTAACGTGATTATCCTGTGAGAAAACAGGGAAATACGTACACCTATATATGGATATACGACCACCCGTTGGCCATACTTACAGTAACGCTCCGAGTACGTAAAACTTCCAAAGAAAATTATAAGCAATCCGGCATGGCCGCCGCGATATCCAGCGCGCCGAGCCCGCGGCTACGGTTTGCATTTTTATCATCCGACGACAGCCAACATTTTATTCTGCGTGCCATAAATATGGAACTAGTGAAGACGAACACACGCTGGAATATACATTTTTATACAAACTTATCTGAAACTATGCATAAATAAGCAGCAACAAAAGGCTTCCTCTTCAACCTCTCTGTAAAATAAAACTCGGCAAATTGTTATTTCTTGTAGCTTCCCGTTCGCAAAGCCAACAAGTATTTCGCTTAAGATTTTTTGTTGGAAACGGTTGTTATTTCGGTTTACGGGGGAGATTATCTCTTTCAGCTAGGTAAATAGGGCCTTAGAGGTAATTTTGTACTTACCTAGAAAGTCTAATGGTTAAACGGAATCCTTTGAAGTAAAAACTACACTTTGGTCATAAAAAAATTGCCCCTGTTTATCTAAAAGTAGGTAATGAATGTTTTACTTTTTCTTTCTAGCAGGTTTTTCCACTAACGCAGTATCCTGCATGCTTGTATGCTTGGTTGCTTCTTAACAGTTGCTTACACGACCCCCATAGTTCCGTTCTTACTTAGAGGCTTTCTAAAATATTTGCTTTCGTACAGGTTAAAGCTACGTGCTAGATAATTACGAGTATTGCCCCGGCTTCTTATCTACGTTTTCTACTAACAGTCAGCCTAAATACCTACTTTTGTAAGGGATATTTTTATCACTATATACAAGTCACAATCTATCTGCGTGCGATCGTCTCATTCGCGAAAGATGGCGGATGCGGATTGAATATGAAACGACATGCCTGTTCCTTACGCCTTGAAACGTGATAAAACTGCGTCGCATTTATTATTTGCCATTGAGCAATAATTATGGTTAATAAGTACTAATATGGTTTTTAGATTTAGGTCAAGTATAGTACACAGACGAGCAAAAATAACGGGTCAAGTTTCACACAAAGTTCTATGAGAAGCGACCCGTTATTTTTGCACGTGAGTATATTATATGACTACACGGACTAGACGCTACCTCGCTGTTCTACAACCACGGACTTTAAATTTTATAAGTGGACATTATGTTTGACGCCGTAAAAATACAATGAAACATAATACCTAAAGGATTTCTTGTTCGGCTACCTCATATGCTACTACATAATTATGTATGCCTACCTAATTAAAACTCAAGGTCATTAATTTACTACAATGATTGTCAATTAATCATTTCCTCGTTTAGTTATACCTGCTCACGCTTTTCTTCATAACATACCCCACTGCAATATAGCATTTACATGATAATATTTTAAACGAACATATTTTTTGAACATTACCTTGAGAAAAATATCGCTGTAACGTGAACTTTAACGAATTATAAATTCGACATAACAAATATTATTATGCGCAATGCAGCAAACGTAGCGTATTTAAAGTGATTTGTATGGTTTGCGAATGGCGTAAAGCTTAGGTCCAAGGCAGGAAATATGAGCTATATTTTCATTTTGTTTAGTTTATTATTCCCATAATAAAACAAAAAATAAATTATGAAATAATCTGTTAAGACGTTTGTTATAATTATAATAATAAGACCATGTTTAAAATATAATCCATCGACATGTCATTTAAATTACAAAAATAACGTCGGTATTTCCAATATAGAGAATATTTTTAGTAAAACAATTGTAAGAATAGTGACACGTTATTTTCTAGTTACACCTAATTTTATAACAAGTAATAAACAATTTTAAGTACGAAGCAACCACTGTGTTGTAACTGAAAATTCCATTTACATGCTTTTTGGGGATTTACTAGCCTAGAAATCGATAGTTAACATCTAAAAAACTATACTGGATAACACTCGAGACTGGTCAATGCGGTATGCTATGTCTTAAGTGTCCACCGTGTAGTGAATGACTGAATGTTCCTCGCTACCTCTCTCCACTCGCGTCATGTAATTGCTACGTTCTAGACGAAACTGTTCGGGAAGCAATAAATGGCCACGGTGCTTGTTACACTCACTAGGAACTGGCTAACTGTGGACCGAGTTAATTCCTTCGCGGAACCCTCGTGGAGGATACGTCTGCCTGTCACACGACTTCCAAGCGGTTTTGTTGGTCTCGCGCTGACTGTGTTGTCTTGTAGGAAATTTCGGAATTGGCCGGAAGGCCGCCATGTTTACGTAACTTTGTTTACTATTCTGAAACTATTACTTAGCTCAGGCAATGTTCTGTTAGAGATTTTTATATGTATGCCAAATGCAATGATAGCAAAAATTAAAAGAACTACCTATTTTGAATTCTGCTAGTAAACTACTTCCGCTTTTTACGAGTATGTCTAGACACTTACACAGTATGTATTATATCCAGTGCACTGATCAAAAAATCTATCTAAGTACCTACAAGGTATAAATACAGCTACCAACACAGATACGATACAGCTAAGTTTCTGTGGACGTTTAATTAAAATTCATCCACCGAATAAGTATTAGCACGTCTCAGGATATGCTTAATTTTAAGAAGGCATTCATTATGGAGTCTGTTCGAAGCATAGCCTCACGGAAGCGGGCCTCGCAATAAACGAGCGATACCTAAACTTAGCAAACGTCTGGTATGTTTGTTTTGACAAACTTTTTGAGAAAATAAATAATGTATTTTACTTCCACTAAACTCACAGTGGGGTGAAGGGTATTGATAAACATAACATTCAAATACTACGAGCCGACGCGCTTGTCGTGGGTATACAGGGATAACGTGAATAAATACTCTCAAAAAACAACACCAATCGTGAAAAGTTACCGGTATTTTTCAGGTGACAAGCATTTGATTTTTTTCTAAAGTCAGATTTTTCACGTTTCTCTCACTGCCGTTATAATATCAATGGGTATTTATTTTCTATGTTGAAAGTGATATGGATGTAGATGTAGTCAATTAGGGTATCTTTAATCTTTTTCAGTCACAGTATCAGTTATTTAAAAATATTAAATGTGTTACTAGAATGTACTATAACATAGCCCAACCACCAACAAAGATGTAGATGCTTTACCAACACATACAAACTTGAAGCCCATAGCTTCAAACGTTGTCCACGTCTGATCGATCCAGTTCACTTATATCACATCCAGACTTATCATCAAATATAAATGTAAAATTTTCATGCAAATAAGCATGAAATCCGAACCACATTTTCCAGCTCCTGCTCTAAAAATGCCAAAGATATACAATCTATTTCATAAAAACTTCATCTAGTAGTCTCGTTAGTTCCCACGCGATAACAAAGTTAATATTTACGTTTTGTACAGGCCAGCAGCCAGCAGGCGGGCAAAGCAGCGGGACGACGCTGGTTCCTTATATTCAGAGGACAGAGTGTGCGCGTGCCCTGAATAAGTTACGGGCGGAACCCGCCCAGAGATCCCGTCTACATAAAGATTTATTCCCATCTGTAACTGAGAAGGCGACGCGACAGTTTTTCCCAATTATAAGGTGTAAGCGCCCCATTTATTAACATCTCGTCAAAGAAATCACGATCCTTTTTCCCGCCCTCTCTCGGTCTGTTAAATTAATGTGCTTAAGGACTAAGTTTAATGATCTTTAGAGCTTATGGCTTATTTTTTGTGTGAGTTTCGGGGACGTTGTTTTAGTTTGTGTTAAAGTTTTGGAGTGCTATCATTGCTTAGCCTTCTCAATGCTTCAAAGTGGTGGTACGTTGCTCTTAGCAGTAATATATAGTAGAGCGCGAATAAGTAAATGCCTACATTGCTTAAATGTAATGTTGTATGAGATTAAATAGGTAAGTACGGCCTTTCAAGGAAATTTTCAAGTTTAGTTTGAGCAAATATAAAAGGTCTGTAGTAAAATTTTCAATGTCTTATAGTTAGGAACAATAATTTACTTGCAACCATATCATGCAATCTTGTTCGGTTAAAAGTAAAAATCCGTGTAATTAAACTCATATTGCATAGTTTACAAACCTGAACGTTTTGTCTGTCTGCCTAGGTACCCTACGTAAGTACACTAAAACGTTTTTAAGTGCGGCATTAACGTGTACCATGCTGTAATTGCGCCCATCCACACAATCGCTAAAATTATTTCACACAGAGGAGTTTTTAAAGAGAAAAGTTTACAATTTCCACCTTAATGTTATCTTTCTTTCTTTAATTATCAAAAAAACTAATTTTATATTTGGTTTATGTCTGTATGTTGTGGTGTAGTCTCTACATGAATGCTGTTTCCTGTGTTCGTGTGTCTTTATGTGAACGTTATGATAATTGCGATACGCCGACTGCTCCTTGCCAGAAAATGGCTAAGCAAGTACTTAAATAACTGCATTTCCTTAGAACACTGTACGCAAAGCAATTCTAGCAATTTATATCGTAACCTTCTTCTTTCTATCTATAGCAAGTGAAGAAACCTATCAGTATAAAATTTTCTTAAATTGGAATTTGTGTAAATTCAAAAATCCTTCCTTCTCGTTATTTAGCCTAAGACAGATGGCAACCCTTTCTATCCCGGACGTAATAAAAGTTCCGACGAAAAAACGAATTACCGCAGCCAACAACAGACTGGATGAAATATTACCAACCCTATGCTATCGTATATCTACAAGCTTTTTTAAATATTTATTCATACAGTATTTAAAACTAGGTGTTAATGTCAAGATTATCTTTATTTTTTGTTTGAAGGTACAGTCGATGGCATGAATATATGTACGATAGCAAGACGTCAAAACATCTATACATCTTTATGCGACAAACAATAAGGTCGGTGACACATATATTTGATAAGGATTTCAAAATAATGCCCTCAAAACGATATGCAGTGATGTTCACAAATATCTTATGATTCCCACAATATATGAAGTAATATCTACACGTAGTAAATCATATAAAATCAGACTCTTAACACATAAGAATGAGTTTGCACAAGCACTGGCCTCTAGCAATAATAATGAATGCTGTCTGAAGAGGCGCAAAATATTAGATGCAGCAAAAGACTGGGCTTTAAATCGCTTTCAACAGTGAAACATAGCTAATGAGGAAGAGAGTTGTCGATGAACTTCTCGTTCCAAATACCATGCTTCATGCAACAGACTTGCTCATGTTTAAAAACATTTTTTATTACGTATTATTGTATTGTTATGATACATATTTTAAAAAAACATATATTTGACACGATGGCTGTATCGATAATTAGGCCCTCGACTGTACTTACCTAGTACAAAGTTGTCGTAGTAAATACCTAATCCGTATATATCTGTATATATGTCTGTTTCTATGCCTATAGTTATCCAAAATACGTACAAAACCTACGTTTGTATATCTAGAACGACTATATAAATTTGATAACACTAAGTCGTAACTTCATCTCCGCAGGAAAGACAACTTTTGTGTCTTATTCAGTCTTAGATCCCGCTTAAGACAAGTTTTAAGCCTTTATAAGTATTTGCTATAAAGACTTCGCAGTTTTATTACTGTCATTCTGAAACCAATGGGATTCTTTCTGTTTTTTGACTTTTTTTAAAAAGGGGTTTGGGTTGTGCGGTCGTTTTTTAGATGAGCGACCACTGACTAAATGTGGTAAATTATGATAGATTTATTCAAAATAAACATTTGTAATAGCATGTAATACTCCAAAGTGCATCGGAGCCGAGACATTTTTAATATTGATTTTCATAGGTGAAATAGAAAAATTATACAATCCTGATAGTACATTTTCTGATTTGTGTATTATAGGTAAAAAAAGAGTAGACAGAGATAAACAAAATGTGATTTTGCAGTGACAGGTTGCTAGCTCATCGCCTTGAACACACATGATCCCGAATCCCGTAGTCTACTCATAGCAGAAGATAATGTAATGAGGTATGACTGTCACGGGAAGAAAGAGGTGGTGAGATAACAATTGTAAATACTACTTACAAATACAATTATACAATAATAAATAGTTCTTAGTTATTATCCACCTTATTTTTGTCAATACTAGTAGTCTATGGTTATTGGTGTCAGACATAAACATAGTGAAAAGTAAACAATTGACAGAAGATACTAAGAAAATCTTGCTCTTCCTGCAGTTTTCTTGGACACTTAATAAGATGTAGCATTAGTAATAAATAAATATGTTCACACATTGTTAACCAGGCATATTTATTTAAAACTTAAATCTTAAATATCTCGTCTTCGATATTATTCAACGCTATAAATTATATTCATTTATGTGTATTTAAATAACTCTAAATAACTATGTAAAAATCATCCGTGGCCGCGGCAAAAAAAATGACAATATGCTTCATACAAACTTACCCAATGCTCATTGTAATACAGACTCAGATTAATCTTATATTCACGTGGAATGATTAAGCTACAATTATACTACTAAGCCATGATAGCTGAATTTTCTTTTATTCTTTAACTAAAACTATTTTACTTCTCAAATCGTGTGTAATTTGGTTCGCAAGAAGTAAAAAGCGAATGTCCCAGCTGGGCAGACGCGGCCAGTAAAGTTGCAAGGCGTGGCGGCAAACTTTACCCTGCACTCGAAACAACATGATAACTGATTTTTAACCTCCAAGGCACTCCACAAATACATTAGGGTTGTCATATGTGTATAAAGTCTCTCATGCGAGTCGCTGTTTACGTGTGAAATTGAAAGACTCAAAGCTATCTAGCTTAGAAAGTACAAGTTCAAGGAAGAAGACGTTAGTTCTGCACATTTTTGTTTCTGTAATGTAAACATGAAGATTTGCTAAAGCAAAATATCTACTTTGTTTAATAAGACTACTAACTGACGTGTAAGTATATCGATCCTTACTAAATTCTTACGACGTTGTCTACAATAAACTCAAAACCGACGACGGATAATGGATTAGTTTATATTCTCAGAGTTCACAGCTGCAGGAAAAATCAGATAAAACGTGTAAACGCTCTTCACAAACTGCGTAAGTAGCTATTTTACTACTGGAATATATGTAAGCATATCCTTCGATACAGAGGTTAGTAAAAGTTAATCCGCTAAATAAAAGATACGAAAAAAAATTGTGTATAAAACTCCGTGGTACCGGATGAATATTTAAAAAGTTGTATCAAATTTTGATATTTTCTCAACGAATGTCAGAATAATGTATAATGTATAATAATAATAAATAATTCAAAGCTCATTTTAATAAGTCACGAACTTGCTGTAAAACCCCCTCAGTGTGTGATGCGCCGAAAAGGGAAACAACAATAGACGCTCGCGATAGTAATTATTACAATGCGGCGTAACTTCGTATTGAAACCCAGGCACAATATAAAAACGGGGCGGCAGTCTCTGTAGCCTTAATATCCGCTGTTTCAGACTCGTAACCGGCTAACAATATTGCGTTGCGTACGGCCGTACGGTACGCGCTAGTTCCGTACTTATCGCGAAAGTTTCAGCCTGCCGGTGGGGCCGCGGCCCGGTGGGGGCGGGCGGCTGCAGTATCGATCGCGTCTGCTGCACGCTGCACCGCTGTCTTCCGCAGATCAGCCCTTATCGTGCGCCGGAACGCGCCTCCGCCAGCTAAAAAGCCTTTCCGAATGCTCACGCACGCCGCACCGAGCGTACCGCCGCGCGGCCGCAGCCTGTGGACCGCACAAGGTTGATGGATTAAACTCTTAACATTTTTCAAGCGTGCCGTAGCTAGTAGCAAACTGTATTTTAAAATACACTCCTTTGCTTTACGTAGGTTATTTATGGTTTAACGTTTTCAGTCTGCAATAAATAGCCCGCCTAAAATTATTAAAATTACTGGCTATTAAAACGTTATAACGACTTAAATCATCACTAATTACCTTAACGTAAAGTACTTAGTTGTATTTGCTCTCCTCCGATCCTGAAGCGGCGGTGAGCGAAACTTTAACCGCAGTTTCTAATTGGATTAATTTCTGTGAACAAACAAAAAGATGACAAATAAATTTAAACTGTGCAATATCTCGTTACAGTTTAGTTCGGGTCGCACAACACTCGCGCCCAACTATGAAATTTATAACGATGGGGTAAGTTGAGAGTTGCCGGCGTTGAAAATATTGTAAGCCGCACTCGTTTCGGGAGAATTAAATGAAAAACGAAGTTTCTGCCCGTGGCCGGCAAAGTTGGCCACTCAAGTTTCCACGAAGCGGGGACGACGCCTCCGTCGCCCGTCTATTAACATTGCTAAGTTCGTACGTTACAGTAATTCGCGCTAATCTACATTAGAAACTGAGATTTGTTTGAAAATTAGAAGTAGTGCGGCGACTGCCTTACTTTTGTATAATAGTGTAAATAGTATTAAGTAAGTTTTTCTTTGACTTTCGATTTCGGTTTCAGTGGAAACTGGGAGTTTGTCAAAACTCGCGCATGCGCGCTCTCTCTTCTAATTAGGCTTGCATGCGCGTAGTTGCTTTCCTATGTCGCTCGGTCTTAATATTGTTATTGGCGGCGATTTGGGAGATTTTTTTTATCTTTAATAATAGTTTTAGCTAGGTCTAAGTTATTTTTAAGTTTTGACTGTTCTTTATTGTTTTCTTTTGCTGTTTTAAATAAATATTTTTTTGTAAATAAATTGTACATATAGTGTACTGTGTGATTTTTAATCTTTCACAAAACGTTTCCTATAGTAGAATACCTACATTCTAGCCTTGTTGTCTCTTGGGTCTAGGTTGTCATATAGAGATCGCTTTTATGTGATAATACCGCATTTATTGCGTTTTTTTTATAAACTCGCTGTAGTGATGTTTGGTGTTTAGTAAATAATAATTGTATTATGTTATGTTAAATGTTACTAGGTATTAGTCGTATAATTCATTTATCAACGGCACGGCAACATGTATAATTTCTACCCTCGCCAAAATAGACGTGTAGGTATAAATAATTTAACACTTTCACATGGCCACAGGCCAAGTAAAAAATAAAAACTAAATTCTACGGACAACATAATGAAACCGGGTGAAACTACGCCTCGACTCGTGCGCGTGTGCGTAGCGTTTGGTTAGGTAGTGCAACTGTATGTACCGGCCTCACTTTGCCGTCAGAGTTCCGTCTTTTCTTTATAATTAATCTGAGGCTGCATATTTTTTTTTTATAAAACATTCATCAAGGATCCGAAGTAATTTTGTAGGTATTAACGAGAAGTGAGTCTATATCGGATGGTCGAATAACTGTTTGCTCGAACGATCGTTTGATCTAAACTATATAGGTACCTCTATGTAGGTTATGTATACTGAAAGAATGGTCAACTTTTTGAAAAATTATAAAATTACCCTAACCTAACTCAACCCAACCTATTCTATGTAGACTCGACGGAATATATAGGTAGACCATGTAAAATATTTTCCGAAACCTTGTTATCAGTTTTAACTGGAAAAAGATAATTCGATCAAACAATGCGTTAGACTAAGACCAAAAAACTATTCGTACCAACGAAGGGCTCCCACGAGAAACCGACAGAAAACACAAATTTACTAATTCAACAATGAACTTCCCAGACCTAGCCAACACCCAATATGTCGTTACCAGTTACAGTTTCAGTGAGTCAAATCGATACAAAGCGACAAATATAAGGATTGAACGGCCGCTTGGAGCCGCGCCAGGGTCCTCGACCTCCAGCAGTTGAACGCTTGCCTTCTGCACTGCTGCTTGACTGAGGCTACTCCCTTCACACGCTCATATGGAATACCAATATTCTCAGTAGATGTGCTTATTATTACGTATGTTACTGACAGAAAAGTGTGCGTTTTCAAGAGAGTTGTAAAAATTTGTGTGTTGGATACTCGTCGTATTAGGAATGAGTGCGAATGGCTGAAAGTGTTGAGGTTTCTGAGTTGGTGTTATTCGTTTTATCTGTACATTGAGTAACTTCAATATATTGGTTCGTGAAAACTTGAACGTATTAAGACTAGGCAACCTCCGAAGAGGTTGTCTGTTGGATCGTTGTAAACTGATGGATTGTTTATTCATTTATTATTTTTTTGAAAGAATAACTGCTAACTTGGTACATAACTGTGAGAACCCAAATGAAATTATAAAATTAACTAGAGCAAGTCGCTTGAAAATGTTTTATAACCTGCCACTAGCCACGGCCGCAGTTTATTACTTTCTTGCAGGAACTTTATTTATCCGGGACCTAGGTATAAAAGTAATTTCTTCTGAGAAACTTCTTTCTGTTACAACAGGTTACAACTATACATTACCATTAGTCGCGGGTGGTCCATTGTGCAAGGGCTAGCTTGCTACCACAATTACTCGTTAATGCTACCGCCAAAAAGCAGTGTTTTCACGGCTATGTTCCGGCGTAGAAAATAAAACAGCGCTGATGAATTTACTGATAAAACTATCTTAGCCTTCAGGCTGGTAGCGCCAGTATAATTTTCCGGTGATGCGGATACACGTATCCAAGATAAGTGCTGGTGCTCACTTACCTAAACATGCACTATTCCCAAAAAATTGATATGCTTATATGTAGGTAAGTATAGTCTTTTTAGGGATATACCTACTCGTAGAGCAAACACAATCTTTAACAGTCATAACCCGAGCAAAACTTCCGCTCAGTCATCGATTCGAAACACATTCATAGCTCCACAGGTTATGTTATTTGCATGTTAGAGAGACGCCCCATTGATTTGAGTATTTCAAGTTACAAATCAAAGGGCGAGAGAATAAACAGCGCAACGGGCAAAAGCCAGACTGCAGACTGTTTGTTTATTTATTTAAAGGAGGCTTTGAACTCGGTGACATGACGTTTATACAAAAACTCATTTTGAACGAGACAGTTGATTCGGTGTAATTAATTTGTGACTTTGGATTGGTCTGAGTTTATCGCTGCGACAAATGTTATACTGGATTTATGCTTTACTGAGCGTTAAATAGGTCTTTGGCAACGGAATAACTAGTTTTATTGTTATATGGCTGGAGTTAAAAGCCGCATAAATTATGGCGTATTATTTGCTATGTTGCAGAGATTTGAGCCTCCGAATTGAATGTTTACAGTTATAAATATATACCGGTTTCACCAAATTAAACTACGAGTATAGTCACTTTTAATCAGCTTTTCAGTGACTTTATATTATATAGACAAAAAGGAGAAGGTTCTATGTTCGACTGTTTGTTTTTTTTTTTACATATGTTCACCGATTATTTATTAAATTAAATCATTTGACCAAGCCTGTCGTTGGTGATAATTTTCAATATTGTGTAACTACAGGTATTTAGGTAGGTACTTACAAAATAAATGGAACAAGAGAATAAAAACGCTAACACCAGGTCACTTTTTATACAAAATGTATGAGAACTAACCCGTTAATTTTGCTTGTACATCTAATACAACCGTTCGCTACGTTTAAGGTCTTACCTACTTGCTGCGCGTAATCATTTTAACCTTAGACCGACGATTATTGAGATTTGTTACCTCATACTAACTTAATCTTCAGTAAACGGCACCCATTTGTATGGGACTCTAATATCGCAGGGAACACGGCTTGGTCGCTTTAAGAAGAGCCAGGAAGAGCATTGGAGCGCCGCCAGATGGCTCTCGTGACGAGCACCCTCCGCCAACTGCCACTAATTGCTCCAACTCTTTCCGAATTATCATAATTATACCCACACGATTATCAAAGGCGGTTAATCACGCTCTATAGCCTGTTTGATCAAATTAATTAGATTTGCTTAAAGTTTCATGAATTGATTATCCATTACGATATTATTTCTTGAGGCTATTAGGCGCGAAGCCGGATTGATAACACGCATCGCCCGGCAACTGGAAGATATACGTTCCATTCGGACTCAGTTTGCACGAATCCGATCCTTTCCGTAATAACAAAATTTTACACGTCGAAGTTTATCATTACTTACCTACCCTACCTACGTATTAAATGTACCAACTCAGACTAGCCTATACTCGTATGGCAAAGTACATATAATTATTTGGAGCAAAATAATAGTCTAAATCTGAAATACATTAAATAATATCCAAGATCAATACAGTAACATACAAGAATATCTTCCAAACTGTTAGAATTCTCGACATGTCCTCAGTTGGGTCAGATTAAATAATTCAGGCCCGATGCTAACAGCTATTCAACTATTCTAAGTTACTTTGTTGTCTACCCAAGTTTGTCGTTGCCGACGAGATTTGAGCGGCATAAAACAATTTCACCTTAGATACTCGTCCTTCGCAGTAGACGTTCTGGTTCCCTATGGGGGCGACACGCTTGTCTAGTGAAACGACTTCAAGGGCCTAAGGATAACCGAGGGAAATACTTGCGGAACTATTTTGTTTACGGCAAGTAGAAGGGATTTCACCAAATCCTCGGGTTACGTTCGTACACATCTTTAAACGGGAAATTTGGTGTTGTGTGTTAAAAATTGATGTTTAAATTGCTTTAAAGATGAAGTTTTAGAACGTCTAACTGGTTTCCTTTAACAAAACGTACCTACCTAGGTCCGGTAGGTACCTATTTGTCGATTAGTGGAAAGGAAATATGTAGCTACTACCAGTCCAGTCAACCGCGATGTTCTTGCGTAAAACAATAGCACTGTGTATGACACACGATGCAGTGCGACGCAGGAACGAACAGTGCAACTATTCTGCACTAGTAAGAGATAACAAAGTATGGACGCGCAAGCGAGGTGCGACCCACTCTCACACATTAACTATTAGTGAATGATGGAAGGTTTCGGTTTCAGCCCAAGTGGAGCACCGTTGTAGACCGTACTATGCTAAAGCCGAAAATCAGATGTACGGGAACTGTCACGCGTTATTCGGACTTCGTAAACCTTAACGTATCATGGCGTTCGGCTAACTACGGGGAGATTTGGTTCCACTCGTTGGATCAATCAACTTATTTAACATACAGCGCAATGTTGTTTTCTTTGTAGTGAGACTAAGTTATATCGGGGGGCACGGTAGTGCCCCCGCCAAGTCGAACGCGAAGCAAACACTGCCGTACCATCCTTTACTGGAACCATTTCGCCGCATTTTCAGTCCCCGCCCCTATTTGAGAACTTCTGGATAAGACCAGAACGCAGAAATGTTCGTCATCCAGTAAGCTATAACCACATATAATTACTTAACACATTTAATTTAATTTATCCAAAAAAAAAAGTCACGCACTGTAGGGTTAAAACAGACGCCGAAGTTTCTTTTATACCTCGGCCTATCATAAGACCTACAAAAAATCAAGTTTCCAGTACTAAAAATCTCTGAACTCAGTTGCGGCCAAACTGACGGACATAGCGAAACTATTGTCCGTTCCGTTTGCCTTTTTGATTAACAAAATCTAAAAAATTAAATTACTATTCTCGCTTTCTCATCGCTCTCGTATAACTTGAGCGATATCGAATAAGCCCAAGCGGCCGACGTCGAGCGATTTCCGTCGTTACTATTTTAAAGTCCCATGACAATGATGAACCATACGAAGTGCTTTGTCCCGTCGTTTACTCGGAATAGTGTTTTCAAAGCGATGTCCGTTCCACTGGTTTCACTGGGTATTGAGGCTTTTGGCCGATCAAAAGGTGGGACGCCACAATACAATACAATACAAATACTCTACCTCTACCAATAAGGTAGAGAAATAAGTTGGAGACAGTTTAAGTTAGGTGGCGGAGACAAATACATAGGTAATTATGAGTATGCGGCATTTAGTTCATCATCTCTTACTAGTAGGTACGATATAATGAGGTATTTAATAGTTTCTGCCTTCGGCTTTGTGTGCGTAAAATTATACATATAAACCTTCCTCTTGTATCACTCTATTTATTTAAAAAAAACGCATCAAAATCCGGCATTCTGGTAAAGGTGCTTTACCTACTCCTATTCAAAAAGAATCGAGTGTGAAAGGTTTTAGCCAAAAAAAGTAGTACATACATACATGCATATATCACGTCTTCATCTCTTACGAGGTAGACAGACCCTAAGGTAACAAAACCTCATGTCCACGTTTTGCATGATTAAGGGCTTCTACGTGGAAAGGGAAATCAAAATAATGATGGGTTGCTAGCCGCATCGCCTATAACATGATTCCTAAGACTTTGGCCCATTCCCTCGATGGGCTTTTACCATCTGCGCGGGAAGAGAGGCAACTGGTAAATTCTATGTTTTTTCTTTACTCCCAGACCAGCATGGAAGAAAAAAGAAGTAGGTATGTACAATTGTACATATACATAAAAGCATTCATTGTATGACTGAATACCTACGACTTATAAATATTCAAATCGATAGACCGGACTGGAAAAAATAGATTGCTTATTTCGATACATTTTGATAGAAAGTAATCTACGTAGATACGTAGATCTATGGTAGGAAATTTTTGTTGCTTGTCAGTACCATCGTCGGCGGAGCCGTTTACTTGTTTCTCAGACTAGACAATAATTTGGATCGGAGACATTTTCTTTATTTTTCTGTATTAGTGTAAGACTGTTACTTATTTACGCAAAGATGGCGGCTAAAGCTGAAAAAGCGACACTTACCGAGACGTTGATCCCGCGCCGCTGCTACTTAACAAAGTTTCAAATAATATTATGTCTATTGGGCATGGAATATCAAGCCGTATCCGAGCTGTAAGCCTGTTACATTGGACTTAAGCCAAAACGCAATGCTGGTCCCGTTACATTTCCACGAGGGATGCACCCATATCCCATATTTGGCTATCAAAACTCTTGCACATTCCCTTTAATATCCTATCTCCTATCTTTCCTTTAATATCGAATTGATTTGGTTAAGTTTTCCAACTCATCGGAATGGAAAAGGAGAGCCTTTGAGTTATTTGAAATTTTAATGTCACCAATACTCTAGTTCTAAGTATTAGCTGCCTCCAAAAAAAATCTCAAGGTAAGTATCAAAAATTCTTGGTTTTCGTTCAAGGTGATGTCACATTTTTGACGCGCTATACTGAACAACGACCTGAGTTGAAACCTCCGCAAAGTAACGCCTGATTCAATAAAATAATCAAAAAATTTTGCAACAGAATAATCTTTGTAAGAATTTCTAAGTTTTTTTAATTTATATAAACAATTGTTTTTGTTGAAACTACTCAATCACTTGGTGTAATTTCCTGAATTAATTTTGCCTGAGTAGGTCCGTACTTTTAATGAAACTATAGTTTTATTTCTATTGTAGGTATAATTACTAAAAAACTGAGGACTATAAATAATTATATTACTCAGTTCAGTTAACAACCAGCATTAAATTTTCCTATCCTATAAAGGCACAATTTTACTCAGGTCCTTTTACAGTCTACCTAGTAACCTTTTTAATCCGTTGAAAGCGTTAACATTAAAACCTACGACAAGGATATCTATAGCACTATTTAATGCGGTTTTTATGATTTCGATATCGTGGTCGTATATTTTTATTTAGTCTACTATGTAATAAAAATCCTATTAAGCCTACACGGAATTTGCAACCCCACGGGTGTTGCGTCATGTATGCTACATTTACGTAAAATAATGTGTTCTGGGGGTTCTCCTTGTCCCTTTTCTCGAAAAACTAAAGACTTAAATATTATAGGATTTTTTTTCTAGAACCAAACCATAAAAGTTATGATTTCCTGGTAGCTCAGGAGGCGTTCGTATTTTTCTTGCTTTTAAAGTAGAGAAAATATGGGTATGGTGCTGTAAGGCTGCAAACGTGCACTATTGCGACGTGGGCTCACAATAATCATAATAAACAGCCGGCAAAGCCCAGATCGGGAGCTCAGTCTTTAAGTTGCGAGCACAATAGTTGCGCCAACGTAGCTGCGTCTTATGCCAGGGATGGCGAACTAATGGCACGCGTCAAAACAATTCAGGCATAAGTAGGTAAATAGTCTATGTATTAAATTGTCAGTTATAGTTCTGTCCATTAAATCACTAAGAGATCATTTTGCTATGAAAAAGTGTGGCAAACGAGCAAAATTAGTAGCTTTGGGTAGTGGACAGAATTGGGTAGTAAAATAATCTTTCTATAGTGTGCTATATACGGAGTTTTGACAGAGTTAAAATGCTATCAAAACTTCCAATTTTGTTTTTGTTACAGACGGGAATTGTTGTATTTTTTGGTTTATAGTATACATTTCTAGGCAGCTAAAATGTGCATTACGTGTAATATGTGGTCATTTGGATTTCGGAGCTTAACTTCATTTTATTTCAATGAAGTCAGTGCATTCCCACACAAGGGAAACAGTTCCCGCTGAAGTAATAACATTCTACTTTATGTGGGTACTTTACACTAAAAGCATAACCGTGCAACACAGAAACTTAGATGATCTCACCACAAAAAACATTAAACCCGTCGTAGACTTGCTTAAAACACCGACTGTTTTGTGTAAAATAAAGAAATGAGGATCTCAAAATTAAACCGAATAATTCTAAGGCGTTCTGGCACTATGTCCAAGTTAAATAATTGATACCAGCTACAAACTGACCTAAATTGCTACTGGTTAAACTTTAGACATTTAGGTCCTGTTTCGAAAATAAACAACCGATTTCATATACAAAAAAAAGAGAACTTATCAGGGAGTGGTGAAAAAGGTCCTTAATGTCAGATTTAATCACGTGCGAACGTTCGAAGTCCTTACACGAAATTACCTACGATAAACCTTATCTATCTCAAAACAACACAAGCATACTAAAACCGAGAACTTTTATTTATTTCCGTGGAAAACTTGAAAAACGAGGAGCGACGCTGCAAGTGTCTTACCGCCATGCCCGTATACATCAAGTGCTTGTAATTGTATCTGTCTTTTGGCAGCGCTTGGGGCTTATTGCGACATTTTATGGGCCTAACTTTATAATGAAAATCAGGAAACGCGTTCTTCTGTAATCTTAAATGGTTAATACGATAATCATGACCGAAGGACTGCAGTAATGTTTATGTGTTATCGTTTTCTTTGAGAGATTGTAGAAAACGGCGACGGCGTTCACCTTGATGTAGCAGACTTTGTTATTACTAACCCATACTTTCATTACTTATTTGTATGTTATCGTAACGTAACTTCGTAATCGTAACTTTTTGCAAGACACACAAATATAAGAGAATGTATACAATTTAAAAAAAAAAAACAAGAAAAAAAGACATGTAATAGACCATCAGCGTTGTGTGTGTCTTCGCAAAAGTGAAACGGTCGCTGTCTCAGCATTATTATAGTTTTTTTTTTTTATCTAACCGTGTCTTATTTTTAGGGAAGCACCGAACGAAACCCGGTCGTCTAGGCGTAACTACTACGCACTGCGTGACTAATGCCAAAAATCCCCAAATTAATTAATATTATTGGGGAAACCGAGTTGAGGCAACAGTCTTTATGTAGGTAGATACTAGCGGTTTTCTGCGATTCCGTCTGCGCAGAATTCGTTTATCGCTATCCCGCGAGAATTATGCAATTTTCCGGGATGAAAACTATCCTATGTCCTTCCCCGGGACTGAAACCATGTCGGTGCCAAATGTCATTAAAGTCGGTTCAGTAGTTTAGGCGTGAAAGCGAACAGGCAGACAGAGTCACTGTCGCATTTATAATATTAGTAGGGATGAATATAGACGATAAATTTAGTCATAGTTAATAGATACTGGCAGCAATAGTTCCTGTGTAGGTCTACGTCTCATAATAACTACCAGATGGTTGTACGTATTACGCTTTCGGTGTAAATATATAAGATGTTTTAAAAGTTGTTCATCTTTTTATTCGCTCCGTGCAGGATGGAGTCTCATCCCACTTCAGAGGCACACTTGACCGCAACAGATGGCTCGCTAGCCCTCTATCCACAGCTACACGTATAACGAAAGTTATTGTGTAAGTAGCCTATAGAGACAACGGTCGTATACATATAGTCTTAATACAATAACGCTCAGATCGATGAACCGCCTAACCGCATTAACTTTTTAAAAGCATATTTCTTTCATTATTATACAGAAAATCCAATTACAGTAATATCTCTAGAAATAACGACGTTCTATTTATTAAAACTCTTTCATTCAGCTGGCAATATCTTGAATAGTCGATAAACGTGCCTCCCATTGTGCTGAAATGCTCTGAAGTATGTGGTCTGGTATTATTGATATTGAGCAATTCACTTTGAGATGAAGGGCAAAGTTCGCCGACGTTACAGTCACTAGTTCTGTATTAAACACCTGATACGCCTTATTATTGCGATAGTTGACCGAGACATGATCAAACATGGAGATAGGAAATGAAATAATAATATTGGAATTGTGGTCGGTCTCGCTAAGCTTTAATTAAGTAGATAGCATCAAAGTACTTTTGAAGTTGGTGAACTCGTCAAAAACCACTTGGCCGATCGAGATCGTAATTACTCAACGTGAGCCGCTATCGTTTTCAGGTAGAATATAAAATAAATTTAAAACGATATCATGCTTTAATTACAGGATGACAAAAATTTTCTATTTCCTTTTACTAGTTCTATGAACGTAGCGGTGTAGTCAAATAGGTGGTGCGGATTTGGCTCATTGTAACTAGTAACTATGTATATACGATATGCGATGTTCCGTATCAGTCCGTACTGAACTATGTGTTAACTATGACTAAATTCAGCATCTCAATGCAGTTTACAGTTTAGACCTTTATTAATTATGTACTTTTTCTACCCAAAGAATGTTGTAATATTTCTCTTTCCAATGCATTATGCTTCATCGTAAAATTATCAGAATTAGGTCAAGGCAAGGAATGAAATCCATAGAGAACATAACATACGCACTAGCAATACCAGCGAGGCCGTGCATAAATCGTTCTGTTTTAATATAAGCGGGCTCTCCGTAATCTTCACACTTTGGTTGCATGCAATGATCTGTGCAGCCACGCCACGCAGCCGGCAGCGCTGCATTTCCGAACGCATCTTCGTTCAATATCCGCGAGGATTGTTTGTTCCCCCACCACCCCCTCCTCTAATGGAGGGGTGTCTTGTCTAGTTTAGAAATAGACTTTGCTGATGCCTAGGGTATGTATATTGCGATATTTATACCTAGTTTAAGTTTGTTAAGTCGGTTCTAAGTGAAGTTCCTGGTTAGGTTTCTTAGCACTTTTCTTTTTAGGGTTTTCGTGTCCGTTTTGAAACGAAGATAAAAAATAGGACAGTAAACTCTTTCGACACCTCTTTGTTTATTATTTCACAATACTTAAGCATCGCTTATATGAATATGCACTTAGATACAAATATAAGCTCTTAACACAATCAACTGTACCTAACAGCTCTCCACACGCTAGACTATAGAACCGAAGTGAAAAATATGCGAGCAAAAAGCCGAGCAAATGAAAAATACGTAGGTGACAGCGGGTGCCAATACCACCTTTCATGCAATGCAAGAGTCACGCTTGAATTGAAAATTGTGATATGCATGCATTTTTAAAGTACACCTCAAAAGGAAAAAAGATCCCTTATAGAATCACCTCATCGTCCGTCTATCTATGTAGACTCTTTATCACAGGAGCATGAGTACTAATAAATTTTAAATTTGTAGAAAAAACTAATAGAGTATTTCAACCAAAAGAACTTCTATAACCAAGAGTATTTCAGCCAAAAGAACTTAATTTTTTAAGTTCATGCAATCAAAAGAGGAGCTACAACCTTTTGAAAGTGTATTTCAAAGAAAAATACTACTGGAATCAAAACCTATACACACATAGGAACATTATGTCGGGTCTGGGTCTCCACAAGGAAGGCCCCATGTGGAATAAAGTCGTAAAACTTTACATACTTTCATTTCATAAAACTTATCAAATTTCATGTTTCAGAGTTTACGCGGTGTTAAATAATAGGCTTAAGTAAGTGGTTTAGTGGTAGGAAATTGAATTCTGTGTTGGACCTGAAAAATGACGACGAAGATGAATACAAGAGTGACGTATCTTTTATAAAATAAATCCCTACTCCTAAGTAATATTTATGTCCATGGACGGTAAATAAGTCCGCCAGGGACTGCAATAGACGGCACAGCATAATTGAATCTGCAGTGTGCGCCCGCTACTTCTTCGCTCAACTAAGTAAGCTCCTCTCATATTTTCTCGTACTTAACACGAATATTTACAAACAATTAGTTTTCGCCAGTTTTACGTAACGCAAAATCTTATCAATAAGTTTGATTTTTTCAAAAACAAAATAGAGTTTTTAAGGACGTAGGTAATAAAAAATTAAATATTTTTATTGTTGCATTCCTTTATACAGCGAGTGATTGCTGTTACAACAAATGGAAACCCGAGAAAATACTACCTACTTGAGAACACGGATAACCATATCTTATAAATTGGCATCTCCTCTGAGGTTTGAGTAAATCCCGGTGCCAATTCTGATCATAGATATCAACTAGGTACTCAAATACCCACTTCAAATTAATTGAGTTCAACTAATTGGAATTTGCATATTTCGTTTGTCAGACGATTTGGTTCAACGTAACCGTAAGTCAAGGGGAACGGATTTAAAGGACAAACAAAGTAGACCTGCAGACAACTGACCTTATCTAACTGTTCTGAAAGTACCTATGTATCCGCCCTTAGTTGTAAATATACAAACGATGTTACTGTATTATTAGGTGGCAACATTGTTAAAAATAAACGCTCTCTTTTTGCAGCGAAGCTACATCAAGCAACATCTTTCTTTTTTCTCTTCTCATCGACGCTACCCAAATACACTAACTTACTGAGTGAAAATTATATGACCTAAAAATAATCCTAAACTGTAATAATGCTATTTTTTTTTAACGGATCGCTGAATTTCTCAGCACAAAGGATTTTACGACATAACCTTTTAAAACTTTAGATGCCCTAAGCGGTTTTTCCATACACGACTTGTGCATTACCCGCGTAGCCGTCTGTGTTGCCATTATTTTGCGGTATTTAATGAAACAACCGTTCACCTGCAAAACGTTTATAAAGCTCTATAACATCTGAAAATAACCAACGCTGAAAGCATGCTTTACTTTACCGGGGAGACTTTTTTTGCGGAAGACCGGACATGAATATCGTTACTCGCAGTATTTCTTGGAGAAGACCTACCTATTATATTTGGATAAGAAAGTTTTCAGTAGTAAATGACAGCTATGTCTGCTATATATTTCAGCATTTTATTTATGTAGGCACTAGGCAGACCTTAAGAACCTCGACCTACTTCTACCAAAAGTATAGTCGAGTACAAATATAGATATAGTCATATACCCCCGTTTTTGCAACTTCTTAAATTAGTACAGTAAATGAAAATCGTTCATTAGGGGCCTCTGAACCATTTACCCACCTAACCTAAAGATAAACTTAGTCATTGAATAAAAAGGAAAGGCACTTCGATAAACAAAGTGTCTACTTCAATAAAACGAATACAATAAGGGAAACACACGTTCATTATTACGAAATACGTTTACTTCAATATTCGCTATCAAAGTAGGCCTGCGCTAGCTGCAACAGCAAACTAATGCTACGAAACTCGGAACTAGGGACAATGCACAGCCTCTGTAGCTTCAAAGCAACTTTTAGCCGTTTCATCGGTAGCTGGTTGCGATTCCTTGCGTCGCTTATAAATTGATTACTCACAGGAAATGTTTCACAATTTTATGTGTTCAGGGTCGGCAAGGTAAGGGGGTAGGTATGTATTAAAAAACATAATGTTTGAAAAGCATATTAGGGTCAAAATACGGTGGTTCAAATATATTATAATGCAATTTTCTCAGATACTTAATGGCCACTTAACAGGATTGTTATAAACTAAACCTTCTGTAGATCGTCTAGCTAATAGTATCTCCGAAAATTACTTAAAAAACAAACACAACTCCACCGGGTTATGATTGTTTCCCGAGCACAGCGATCAGCGAACACTTCACGGACGAGGGTCGTTTAGAAAATCAGGCCCTTGGTGACAGGGGGCGCGAAAAACAACCTTACTCTACTCTGATAAAGGGCCGGCCACGGCGTTATTATAGGGATCCTGTCTAACGATTTTGCTTTTGCGTATTCTACAATGTATCAGGTAATTCAGGGCCCATTTAAGGTTGAATTTACAACTGTCAGCTCATTCCACAATTTAAAGAACAATTGTTCTACCAAAAGCTTGCATTTGTTTGAATGAACCATTATCATGTAACTACAGACGTAAGTAGCTCATGGTGACACTTAAATGTAATATTATTTAAACGTCCTAGCTATAAACAAACAACTTACACCATTAATATTACTCTATTAAGGCAAATGCAACTACGAGCAACATTGGTAAGTTACGTGCGGGAGTTGTGCAGTTGCACTCAATTTCAGAACTTCCACGTGTCACTTGATACCTGAAGTTGGGCAAACTGTAACTGAATATAGTTATGAGCCCCGGTTCAAGTCTATCTGACACAAGTGGGGTGGTTCGGGAAATTTACAGTTACCTGCCTAGACATGTAGATATGTAGGGGTGTAGGCAGGCTCTACTTACCTAAGTGCATACGAAGAGCTCAACTTGGTACCTAACCTACTGGGCGTCATAAACCTGTAACACAATTCAAGTACCTAATTGGTAAAACAAACAGTTTACTTGGTGAATAACATTGGTGGATTCAGATCAGAGATTTAAAAAAAACCATAATAGGTACGGTAGGTATAGGTAGGTATACATAAACAGTTATTAATGATTGTTGTTATAGGTAATCTGATTATTCCATTTATTATTTTAAACTAGTAGTTCCTTCCTCCAAATCTCCAAAACTAGTGTTCTAAATATTGCCCGTACCTACAAACAAAAATTTTGTATCGCGAGACGCGAGTTATACCTACTCACTAATAATATTTTTTTAATAATACGTGGTTATCGCACCTATTTCGCAATCATTATTACCTTATTAGCAATGCAGAACCAAACGTAATTCCGCACGCAAATAGTAAATACACACTAAAACATCCTTTATTAGGACACGATAAAAATTTCATCGTGCTGCTATTTCGTTTGCGGGAAGTCGTTAATGATCCGCAAAATCGTCTTTATGACGTTTACTTTGATCAGAGCACAGCATCAGGGCGACTTTTATGGCGCCATAACTTTGAATTCGACAGCAAATTTGGAATCGGGTCGGGGAACTTTAAATTGTGTGTTTACTTGTTACAAGAAGTGTTATGTTAGGGTTTAATGTGTTTCTCAGCTCTGTTATACCTAGAAGTTGGAAGAAAATTTCTTATCATTCCACTCTAATTTTATTCCCTGCGTGACGATCGTGAATCCAGAAATGTCAACTGTTTTTTTATGAATGTAAGAATGTACACGTAACAGTAACCTCAGAATATAGGTTAGTGTATGTACTTGCATTCATAGGTAACTAGGTACGGTCAAGTGCAAAAATAAGTATCGACAGGAACTTCTCAAAAATATGTCCCACGACCTTATTACGCTGGCGTAAGAGCGTATGGTACTTATTTTTGAAACTTTGTCTAGATACATATTACACTTGACTGTACCTACACATTTTGTGCTTTCCTAGATAAAAACTGAGTGCGTATGACTAAAGAAACTCAAATAGGTACTACTTAAATCTAGAATTGACTCAAGGATGAAACTGTCCAAGTACGCGACTATACTTCATTTAATTTAGGATGAGAAACCACAACAACATTATATTGCGGCTCGTGAAGTGTGCTCTCTTTGCAATTTGTACTAGAGTAATTGTAAACGACACGAAAATAAAGTGGCATTAAAACAATTTTATTTTGCGGCTCCCAGACTATTGCACTGTACTATTTGCTAGGTAAGAAATAGTTGACTAGACGCAATTTAATGTTGTTGTGGTTTCTCATCCTAAAATAAATGAAGTATAGGCTACGGAGCTCTTTCTGCTACGAAGGCTACGACGTAGGCGACTGGACCGTGACCTTCGTTGGCGCGACGTCTGATAGTATCCTACCCTATTATACTACTTATTAAACAAGCAAATTTCGATCGATGTAGTACAGTAAAAACCAGTCGGCAACATTTGCAAACATAGTTATAGAGTAATGATGATAATTGTCGTCAGCTGCTATTGGTGAAATCTGGGGGTTAAATAAAAATAAAAGAAATCGTGTGGGTAAAACATGTGGTGCTCAATTAAACTGTTTTTTTTTTATTTACTATCGACAGATGATGGTGATTTTGTTTATTTATTCAACACAATAATGTGCTATGCGGAGTGATGTAGACCAAACGCCTACCCATTACGTTACAAAATATACATAAACAGACGCGAATAATAGAGACTAAGATTTACCATGTCTTGCTCTGTTTAGTATGTATGTATACATTTGGGTCTTTGAGGAAACGTTAGTGTTTAGGTACCTACATGTTTTCTCAGTGGTGTGGGTCAAATCTGCAAGCCTTCGACCTAGGTACTTCTAGTGGTGAAATTGACTTAAATTTTTTATTATATATTATGTACGGTCCGTGAGCTCACAGATCGCCATTCGGGTGTTTCTTGCTTTCTAACTCACTCTTATGGGTTTGATGCTTGAATTGGCCGAGGGAGAGAGACAGCTACACAAAACCGAATGGCATTTTAAGAGCTCATGGACTGTACGATGGATGACAATACAAGTAGGTGCAGTCAGCAACAAAGCTTGTATTTAAAATGTTTTTTGTTTGAAACGGAACACGGAGCCGAGTCGAATTACATTACAATAATTACATTATTTTCACGTTTTTACAATATACCTATTGAGTTTTAGTGTGTCCTGTTACAGTCAGAATCATTTTAGTTTTACCAAGCCCTGACCTGCCAACTCCTTGTGCGTTTCACAATGCAATAAGTGTATTTAACGCCAAGCTACTGCGAGGAATTGCCGGCGGTTACTTGGGGATAACAAAAACCAAACAAAAATACCACTTTTCATTTACTGCACATAATGACGTTAAGTTTTGTACAATATACCATCAATAATATCCACCAAACAACACTAACTATTAAATTGAATTCAATTAAAACATCTTTAAGCCTCAGCAACTAGGTTTTGGCATCAAAGGTGGCTGTGAGGCGGCTGTCCACGCTGCGCGCATCTTCCTGAATCGCCCGGATTATGAAGTTTTCGTGAAAATTGACGTGAAAAATGCCTTTAATTCGGTCGATCGCGGTGCTTTGTTAGCAGAAGTCAAAAAAGAGATACCAGAGCTTTATCCATATTTATGGCAATGCTAAGGAGCACCTTCAAAATTAAAACACGATTTTTCCACTTGCCAGTATCCCTCCAAGCACCTTCCTACATTTCGATAAAGGACTAGGCTGCGTAAACTTACTCTATTGTCTTCCCACTAGAAATAAATTTAAAAAAATGTTAGCTGTCAAAGTGACATCTGTCATAAGTTTAAGGTTATGAACGTTGTTTTGTTGTGTACTAGAGTTCACTCTGAAATAACTCTGTAATTTTCGATATTTCAAGCTTTCTGACTCTCTGGTGTTCATTTAAATATCTATTCACCCATGGAAGAACCCACAACAGATAAAAGGCCTCAATTTGGGAACAGACTTCTTGAAAATGCTGACGAAGTATTCAAGCATAATGCGTGGTACCGTATTTTTGAATATTCTCAAGCAATGTAACAGATTAAGATGTTCAGACAAAAGTATTCAAGAGTTAGAAAGAACTAGATACAGAAAAAAACCTTCAGGTGGTACTAGATACTTAAACGGGAACAAAAAAGAATTTATTTACTTATTCAATGCTTGGTACATAAATTATATTATACTTTCTTGTATGTTGTAACACTTATTTACTTTACGAATTGTTGTGCTGGGCCTCCTCTGGGTTTTACCCATCTTTTCAAAATTTACATTTACAAGGTCTGTCAAACCAATTTAAAATTACAATCCACAAGTCCATAGTCAATGTGTGAAGTCTAACCGTAGAGTACTGATTTTTATAGATCAATGTTTTATTGAACTAATTCTGATTTCAGGGATAATGTTGAATGGGACCCCGAGCAAGAGAAAGCAGCAAAAGAAAAGGTTGAGCAGAACTCGCAAGTAATCTTTGCTGAAGGTGTTTTAAAAGATTTAGAAGAAAATGCAGACAAACACTGGGATGCATTTTACAATATTCATCAGAATAGGTGTGTAATGTTGTCCTAGAGTTGATGTTATTCTTTGAAACAACTGCTTACTTGTACAAATATGTATATAGGTACTGTATCAACCTCAAGTGAGGCTCGCAAGTAATCTTTGCCAAAAGTGTATAACTGCGCGTGGGCATAGGATATATAAAAAAGTCGTAAAATGTATCTCAATATGGCAGTTAATTCGTAACTTGCTATTAAAGCAGATATGATTTAAATCAACAAATTTTTCCTGCAACCTATTCGGCCAAAAAATTTCTAGTGACTTTCCCCGACATAGACAATGGCGTGCGCACACGTGTGAAATGCTATGCATGCGATTACCAACACAGTTACGGGATTACCCGAAACTAAAAAAGCGACGCATTTTGCTTTTCGGTCGGTCATTCATAATTGACTAGTGAAAGAGTGAGCAACAAGAAGAGGTCTGGATGAAAAAAAGATGCTGTGTGGGTTTACTTTGATGAAAATATGTTGTTTCTGTTTAAATAAATGACTGAACTGTCTATTATATTAATAAAAAAGACAAGAAAGTAAAAAATCTAAAAATCTGATTTAACTCAAATTAATCCGATTATTGTTTTTTTTTTTAAATCAACCCTGAATAGCATTGAGCAAACCAATATATTCAGTAAATTTGATTCAAGGATCATGTTGTAAATTTTCAGGTTTTTCAAAGATCGGCACTGGCTGTTCACCGAGTTTCCTGAGCTAGCACCAGATAACACATCTGCACCAGAAAGAGTTTTCCCCAACATGGAAAAGCAAAATTCTGCACAAACGAAACAAGATACGGACCAAAACAAAGAAGTATGCGAGACGCAAAATAGCGCAAGTAAACGGTACATATTTGAAATAGGATGTGGAGTTGGCAACACAATCTTTCCTATTCTTCAGTACAGCCAAGATCCCAACCTCTTCATTTATGGTTGCGATTTTTCATCAACAGCTATTGATATCATGAAAGAAAATGAACTGTATGACACAAAAAGGTGTGAAGTTTTTGTTTTGGATGCTACAGCAACTGAATGGACTGTGCCATTTCCAGAAAATTCTATTGATATAATTGTGCTGATATTTGTATTGTCTGCAATTGAACCTGCAAAGTAAGTATACTGATATAAGTCCTTTTGTTCCAACTATACCATATATTGAAGTTAAACCTAAACACTGCAACAGATTTTATTACAGTAGTTGGTTTACAAATACAAATACAAAATACAAAATTCTTTATTTCATAACTACATGCGTACATTTATGATACAAGGGATGGAGCCACCCTGTAAGCAAACAATGCCTGTATTGGGGAGCCCCGCTCTTCCGTAGATTATAAAAAGTACTTACTACAACTAAACTAAACTATAGTAACTCAAAGGATTTCAAACAAGAAACAAGGTGGGTGTATAAGTAGATCGTCCATAAGTGCATGCATGTTTGGATATAATCTAGTAGGGTTTGCCACTCAAGCACATTAAAAAAAGGTATCTGATGTTCTCCATTTTGGGTTTATGGGGTTGTGTAAAAGATTCCTTGAATATTGATTTAAAAAAATCTAATCCCAATTCCAGGATGCCATCAGTGATCCAACAGATACACAAATACCTTAAACCCGGTGGTTTAGTTGTGTTCCGCGACTACGGCCGCTACGATTTGGCGCAACTCCGCTTCAAAAAAGGCCGATGCATATCCGACAATTTCTACGCTAGAGGCGACAAAACAAAGGTGTACTTTTTCACACAAGAGGAAATAACAAGTTTGTTCACAACAGCTGGCTTTGAGGAGGAGCAAAACCTAATTGATAGAAGGTTGCAAGTTAATAGAGGGAAGATGCTGACCATGTACAGAGTGTGGATTCAAGGGAAATATAGAAAGCCATTATAGCAGTAATATTTTATTTCTTAATTAGCTCATAATCCTAGTGAATATTTTTTTTCAATATTGCCATAGAATCTAATTTAGGTACAGGTGTAGCATATCAGCAAGTTCTTTTTGGCTTTGATTTCATGTGTGCAAACAAGTAGGTTTTAACTAGTGTCCGACCGAAACACGATTTTTAGCCGAAACCGAAACCGAAACCGAATATTCGGTTTTTTTCTGATTTCGGCCGAAACCGAAACCGAAACCGAAATTTTTGAAGACGTATCAAAATATTCAAAATTACTGTACAAATCGTAAGGAAAAGGTTATTGCAAGGATTTCTTATTTGAGAACGTTTCTTTTTTTGTTAAACAAAATAAAAAACGTTTATTTTTAATGAAAATAGATATAGGTACATGAAAGTACCGTGAGACTTTAATCATAATTACACAAACGGATAACTCACGTATAAAAAGTCGAGTGATGCTCGATATGTTTCGGACTATTTTGTAGTCCTTCTTCCTGGAGCTTAGAGTACATATTTCAATTTGTACTTTTACTTTACGCGCCCGAATTAAGCCGAATGCTCCCGATGCGAGAGCCGCGAGAGGCCGCGAAGTAATTTCGGCCCGGCCGAAGGCTTCGGCCGGATTCTGGCCGAAACCGAAACTTCGGCCGAAATCACTTTTTTGGCCGAAATTGGCCGAAACCGAAACCGAAACCGAAACTTCGGTCGGACACTAGTTTTAACCACACACTCAATATTAAAATATGGTTTGTTCGATGTTTTCTTCGAACACATTCCTCGTTGCAATTTATAAGTTCGCATTTCACCACAAACGATTATTAAGTTTAATTTAAGAGAGATGGACGTTTCCTGCAGAAGTATTATTCTTACACTTGTATCATCATTTCAAATGTCTGCCACCTCATGAGGCATTTTCAAACTTGAAATTATACGGTTTAGCAAATGAGTTGACGACTTTTGACACTATTTTCAGAGGTGGTCCATCCCAAGTAACCTTTTGCCTGTCTACCAACTTAGTAAGGAACACTTCGATTTCCAACTCTGCGATCCTTCTTCCAATGCAAGACCTGACTCCTATCCCGAATGGTGCGTATACCATTGGATGGGTATCCCCATGGTACAGAGGGTCCGTTTTTTCGACCAGCCACCTTTCCGGTAAGAATTCTGATCCCCGCGGGAAATATTTGTCCATTCTTGACAGATATTCGTTGGGTGCAACGACGTCAATCTGAAATGTAAATATGCTTTCAGTATCCTATAGTATATATACCTACTGTAATTACTGCAAATTATCTGTATCAAGCTGATAATGTGTTATTTTGAGAAGGCATCGATAAACAAAAGTCATGTCAAATTTTTATTTATTTAGCTTTGGGCTGCGACGCGTAATGGCGTGGTCATTTTTTTTATAACATTCTTGATTCAAACTTGTAGCGAGATCAGTCTCGCAAACAGCCTCAGCTTTGACCTGCGGCTTGATGTATCGCTTTCCGTTGACATACTTACTCCGATTGGAACCCTGTATCCATCAACGACGTGTTCCTTGCTGGTGCGCCGAAGGTTCGATGGCACCACGGCCCAAATGCGAAGCGCTTCTTTCATACAAGCTCGGAGATACCTCCGAGACTGTCCTGCTCGGATCTCCTGGCGCAGTTTGTCCTGTGCGCCTTGATTGGTTGCCAGGTGGTAAAGGATGCCGGTGATTGAAAATGCGACCTTAAACATAAGAAGGCTTTGGTTTTTCACAGTAGAATACCAGAGACTTGATTTTTGTTTCTACTTAATTTGGTAAATAACTTACTGTGTCGATACCAGCCATTAGCATTTCATTTGCCATGAGTATAGCAACCCTTTCGTCTATTGCGATCAGTTTCTCGATTATACTTTTGTCTTCTTCAGGCACATCTTGCACTCTCTCTTTTATTTTGTTCTTAGCCTGGTCTATATACATTTTGCTTATACTGAAACAAGAGTTAGTTTAGTATTTTAATCTAGTGAACAATAGTTATTGGGTCTTAAAACTTGAATACTTACTCCCACTGTAAATCATAAGTTTTCATAAGTTTCTTGAAGTTTGGCGTCGCGAAGTACTTCCAGATGCTGGGTGGCAGCAATTCAACCTTGAAAGACAAGTCGAGTATATCCTTCGCGCATTTCATCAGTTGTCTAGCTGGATGATCCTCCTTCAAATTGTCTTCTAGACATCCCAGTCTTGCTCCCAAGCCCACCAGAGCCACAGATTCTAAGGACCACTTCGTCATTTCTAGATCAAAATTGTTCTTAAGGTAGTCGCCTTTCCCGCTCAGTTTTATTAGCCTAGGGGGACACAACATCGCTTAAGGTATACACTTCTTAATCATGCTAATTCAATTTACCATAAAAAATAGAATTTAATTCCTTGATTCTTATTTAGAGATCTGTATATATATATGACGTATGTGTTAAAGTATAATTAAATCTTGAATAGGTAATTAATTTACCTGTCAACCATCTCTTCCGCAATTTCACCAAGAGCCGGAGCGTAGAGTTTCACCAATTTAGGCTTCAGAAGAGCTGGGTTTACTTTTGTTCGAAAGTCCCGCCATTGTGGGCCTTGTCTGAAATCACAGCAAATGGCTATCTGACCTCATGAGGGTATAATCGTTTTCAATCTAAGCATGCCTTACCTAAGCATGAATTACTATTTTGAGTTAGCCCTGCCATAAAAAGTTTTTTTTTGGATACCACTTTTGCGCTTAACATGTCGGCATATTTATACTATGTTGGTAAGGTGTTAATGACATTTTGGGAACCTTGTGTCCTTTTTTGCAATAAAATCTTATGAATCTTATGATTCTTTATTCAAAATTTACTTACGCAGACATCAAGCCGTAATATCCATCAAAGCGGGACTTCCTTAACTCTCCTCTGTAATAATCGATTGTCTCAAATCCAGGCCTTAATGGGTTTGTTTCTTCCGCTCTGTACACCTGAGCATTTCAAACAAGTATTACTAAGTATAGGCACTTAGATCTCTAACTACCTAGGACGAATCTTGGGAGGAAAAACAGGTTTAGCAAAGGCATCGACGCCAGCCGAAACGCCAAGGATAGGTAAGTACCTACAGTTCTTCTGTTCGATTAGATTTTTAGCATTATAATTTTTATTAATTTTAAATTGTAACTTGCTGTTATGTAAATTTTATAACATTTTTTCAATAAAAAGACGTCAAGATTGTTTACCTTTTTTCTATACTAGATTTTTCAGAGTATTACCCATGGCACCCAGACCAAAATAAATATCATAAATGGGAGGTAGGTTTAGGTTATGTTAGATCTTCAGCAGGCTCGAAGGGCCAAAAATACCCAAAAGTAGGAGCTCGAAGTGCCACGGGAAATAAAGGGATTTTTCTACACATAAGTACCCATTACGTGAGTATCTAAATTAATAGTGCTTGCGCTGCGGTGTTCCGCCGTAGAATGTAAGACAGACGGTGAAATTACTGCCACATGACTGCCACGTAACGTATTGTATCTTACAGCCCTCTAAGTTGGCAACGCATCTTCAATCCTCTAGTGTTGCGGGTATCCATGGGTGGAGGTGTTCACTTACCATCATGTGACCATTTACTCGGTTTCCCTTTTTGTTTTATAAAAAAAAGTATGGTCTGTTTCATTTTAAATGACGAAAATGCAATTAACGCGGGATTTTACAACTTCTTTTGTTGCTGAATATGAAAGGAAAAAATAACAAAGAGACAAAAAAACTGACCGCAGTATTGGAGTAGCTCAACCCTTCTTGATCTTTGAAATGAAAGATTTTAATTTTTATTTAAAATATGATTATTAATACACCCGTTAGACACTAAAAAAATATTGCACTTAAGCCTGGAAAGTATCCCCTCCTATTGATTATTGTTTATTACCTGAATTGAACCCTTTTAAGTATAATAGGTGTATTGTTTTCCATAAACAATTACAGTGCGGCTAACACTCAGGTAAAAATTTCTTATACCTACTATTAAACAATTGTGCTAAGTGATTTTGATATAGTATATAATTATTATTTTAGAAACGCACGTCATCTAGTGTAACACCGACCAACAACATCAAAACTATCAAGATTGTTTGTTCACGGTATACTTTTAGTTAACACTAATGGTTTTACAACCCCACTTGAAGTTAACAATTGAACAATAGATGTCGGTTTTAAGTACTTTTCGTCATTTTAAATAAAACAGACTATACCATCTTAGTATTTTGTCGTGAATGTAGTGAATAAGCACATAAGTTACCTGTTCGAAGTGTTCTGGCTTATACAAAATCAACAGAGTGGATCTTGGCAGGCCTTCTACTCTCACTATTGAACCAAATTTCTTGTGGAACACGTCTACCATGTCAAAAAAGTTTCCTGCTGGGTTTACCGTACCTGAAAATTGCGTTGGATATTATAAGTAATTATAACTGCTGTTTACTTACTACTAGCTTGTAGGTAGAAAACATACTGAAATAACTAGGAGCCAAAGTTTAGATGGGCTTTGAATGGCAACACTAATAAATGATCATACATAAAACGTAGACACACTTACCGATCCATGGCATGAAATGATGTGCGGCGCCTATAATTGGCAGAGTCGAGGGGCCCGGTATTTCAATAAACGACTTAACATGTTCCGGACACGAAGAAATCACACGATAGTTATGAAACCTGTAATCATTAAGAAAAGATAACTAAAATAATAAAAACAATGTTTATTTTACCGTAAAAGTAATTGTGGACATAAACATACCTGCAAATACCTTGTGGCGGTAACAGTGTTGTACTTATCGATTTTAAAATCCTCATTGTAACACTTGTTTTTGTAATATTAAAGGATATATACGAAGATGTTTATCAACAAAACAATAACGTTCGGCCAGACGTGCGAATACCGACGTGTGTAGCATCAAAATAGAGTCGTCGCGGAACAAAATCGACCTTGACAGCACTAAGTATACTTTACTATAGATATGTGGTAGATAGCAATAGGCAATACTGTCGAGATTATATTAATCGTCGAAGGAAGTTGAAGGGATACACTACTGCTTTGCTTATTTTAATAACAAAATTCAAATGATATGAGTACCTAATCTAGAATAAAGTTCGGTTGATACCTAGTTTTTTACGTCATAATTATGTTGCGTTGTGTCGAAGTTTGGTCGTGAGTAAATTATAGTATAACTTAACTGACGTTCGAATGGTCCGGTACCGACAAGGATGCAGTCTATTAAATAGATTAGTTATAGATTTATTTATATATATCTATGCCCTTGACTGTACTCAAATAATCGAATAGATCTCTGACGGTTAAAAGTTACATTTCGTAAATTTAAGCCACATTTTTATAACGTCAAATTAAAGCGAAGTTAATTAATTCTTTTTTATAGCTTCGCGCTTTTGGCACATTTAGCCAATTAATAATTAAAGATCAGGAATTTGTATCATTGATTATAAACGCCTAAATTAACTGGTGTAGCAATGCTTACGATCTATTAAATTAATTCCGTAATTCTCATAAATAACTATGAATATAATAAAACGCAGGTAAACCCGCGGTGTGTGTGTAACCTTTGCCTTATTTCAAAAACGGCGCTCTTTCAAACTGAAAAAGCTCCGTTCAATTTAAGAACATTGTTAAGGTATAAAGTAAAAATGAACCTCTATGCCATTGGGTTAAAGCATCAATTTGATCCAACAAACGTAATTGGACAGTAACACAGCAACACTGCAATGTGTTGTCAAGTTAGTTAAAGTCGTGAACGCAGCTTGACTGACAGTTCGTGTGAGGTTAATGGTCGACTCGCTCGAAATAGTTTTGATTTTGATAAATATTTGTATCCAAATTTCTTCATAATCATGTAAATTCACAGAGTTAACTGTTAAATCTTGTTCAAGTTCAATATTATGTTGATTCCTACCGCCACACATATAGAAGTTGGCTAGAAACATCGTATTAAATGATGTTTCTTTGTCATGAAAATAGTTTTTCTAATACTTATCGATCGATTACGAAAGAGCATTTAGCTTGTTGTTTTACTAATCAGACTAACTGATTCTCGTTCGAGCATATAGCTTATAGTAACTATTTACGCGTCAGTAAGTCTCGGCTGTAATAGAGACGCGTTAACGTGAATTATGCTAACGTGTTGTGTGTGAAGTGTTTACTCAACCCGATCTATTCACAGCCAGTTTCATTTGCTTAAAAAAGCCGTAAAGTCGCGTGGAAGAGCTCGAGTCTCCGCTCCTGAAAAGAATAAGGATAGGTGTGTCTTATATGTAGCTCCTGAGGTCACTCCCATGTATTGTTGCTCCTTTCTGTAAGTATTTACTAGGTTTATTTATTTACATTCTAAATGATTGCCTGGTCACGACTTCGTGCACTGTGCCACTGCTTGTTTCATTTTATATTTAGTACTTACCCAAGTCTTGCTATTCTTGCTAGACCTCTTAGTGAAAAAACTAAAATTTATTAAAACATATAAATACAAATTAACATAAGAATTCGTGAAATTCATCTCTTGAAGTCAAATAATGAGTTTTCTTTTAAGTAACTCATCAAAAATTTTCTTAATGGTGTTCTCGACTTGGTAATTTTATGTTTAATAATATTTAATAACCATTATGTTAATAAACAATATTGGATTTATGAAACAACTATGTATGCCAGGCCAGGCTGTAATTATGGCATAAAGTGGAAATGAGCCACTTACAATTCTGTTGGATCTTATTGAAATTCATACAATTTTGTTTTTCTTTAAACTTACTGCTTACCTGCTTAAAAATCAAAATACTGAAAAGCAACTAACTCAGTCTGTACTTATTATCTAAGTTTAAAGTAAAATATTTTTAAAAGTAATGAAAACTGCAAAAACTAGTATATTTAAAAAAAATTACATTTACAGTAAGCTAAAAAAATATAAATGATATTTGATTTAAAATTATACTAAAGATAATAATTCGCTATACACAACAACATTCACACATTGAAATTATATTGATAGTAATTGGCTTTTTATTGAAATAAACTATATTTACTATTTCCTGTACATTTCCTTAACACCTGAACAAATGAATATAATGTTTAAGTTAGTTATAACTAAAATGTTTAAGAACTAGTTGTTACAAATAAACATGAAGAAAAAGCAAGAACACATAACAGTAGTACATTTAATGAATAATCAACGAAGGTCAAGTGCACCTACTAAGATCCGCCTCATTAAGTTGATTGCTAATATGCATTATGTAATCAGAAATATCATACAGTAGATATTATACTGCTAATAGGTACATTAAACTGCTGTTTTGCATTTAAGGTACCTTGTTTCAATGCTATATTGTATACACATTACTTAATTCCACAGTATAAAAATGTAAAATGTAAAGGCTCAATATTCAGTATTTTACTGTAATTTCTTCTAGTCACTATGCTGCTTCTTTATATTTGTACATTAAAGCATTTACTTACTTACTTAGCAATCATTAGAAAAGATGATGATTTGATGACTCTTTGTCCATAAAGTACATACAGTCGAACATAGAACCTCCTTTTTTTAAGTCGGTTAATGAAGAATAATGCTTATGTTGAGCCTAGTTTGATCAAAGTTGTTGCCTTATCCTTCTGTTCTGCTAATAGTCATGGAAGGATAATGATGTTTGACCAGAGGTTGAAATGCTCAAATACTTACGCTAAACAGTAGTAAATGAGGCAAAGAATATCATGTATGGAACAGCACCTAACACACGTTGGCACTACAACTGCTATGCTATTTAGGAAACTTTGGTCTTGCAACATTATTATATTCGCCAGTTTTTAATCACTCAATGTAATTAAGCTGAATCAGATTAACTGGCCACAAAAAAATTGTACCTACATAACTATAATTATGAGTTAAAACTTGTTTATACACACAATACCGAGTTAATGTCAATCTATCGCATTATTCAGGTTTAATTGCCTATATTTAATTAAAGGCAATGAAGTGAGGAGTCTGGCTGGAATCTGCCATCATGAGTCACACATGACATTACTCTGCATTATCACACATTAGCCAGTTAAAAACAGGTTAGACTGCCATAGTACTCTGTGTAGTGTTAACCTAACTAACCATGCATCTTTTATATATGTTTCTAAACACATAAACAATCACAAATATTGGCAGGTTGTGGACAGGGATGGACTACAATACTCAGTGGTTATCAGATACATTGAAGCTGTCTAGGTGCTCAAAAATATCTGAACACACACTTTTGCGAATGACAGTGTGGCTATTGACAATATTGTAATGTTTGACAGTGCTGAGACTATGACTAAACAAATCAGTAGGTATTGCACATAAACACTTTTTATACTTAAGTGTACAAATTTTAATTATTTCTGTGGTTTGAAGTCCGTTTATTTTTTGAGCACCTAGACAAATCTGACATATTGTAGGTGGCTATACCTACTTGCATGTATTTTCCTGTAATGATTTCCAATAAATCGCAACGATAATTGAGATGAGAACTGTTTCCTGTATTTGACAGACTAAAAACAAAGGGAAGAAGGATCTATAGACCAACCGCTTAAATGAGTCCGCAGGTAGTGCACCTCCCGCCCGCACTTCTCTTGGCCCCTTTGTCGCTTACCCCGCGCCCCTGTGCCGCGCAGGCGAGGACTCATTTAAGCGGTCGGTCATTCTGTCTTCAGAGCTGTCTTATTTAGATAGTTATTTTTTTATTGGAAAGGATTATTTCCAAATCGATCTCATTTAGTTGAATGGGGAGAATAGTGTGTTTTTACCGCCACAATAAATTGTGTTATTTGTTGATCTTATTTCTAGTTGAAGAGTTATCATAATTTTCCTTCGGAATCTGTTTGATGCTAAAACATTAACATTTACAGCAACATTTATTGACCAGCCTTAATAAATACCTATACCAATAACATCACAACTATGATAAAAACCTAATCAATTCTTATTGTATTCCCATAAATCACATTCGCATGAATGTTTATTATTGACATGTAAATAATTGGGCACTGCCCCAAAAACCACATGAGTCACATGAATTCTGAGCAACAATGTTTAAGCACTAACAAAATGTCCAAAATAGAAATGCACTTGAATGTATAACCACAATACCATCGAACTCCATGCTACATTGGTTGTATTTATTTTCCTGAATCACTTGAGCTTGTTTCATTGTCACAGTTCACGTTTGGGCGTCGGGATGGCGAGCATGAGTTCCACGCTCGTCGAGACTGTCTCCATAAACTACGAAGACTTTAACGAGAGCTTCCTCACATGCGGCACTTGTCTATGTTAGTATATTACTTAAGCCCCCTGGGGCCAGACGCGTTCATCCCTTACAGGTATATAAGCAGTGCTTGTAAGCATACGTAAATTTGCCCACCACGCTTTGTACCAATACGGGCTTTGTTGTCAATATGCCTACCCTCTGTCAGAACCCACTGCACGCCCTTGCCTGGGGCAAGATTGTGTAATGTACCTAACAGTTAACTATTTTGCATTACTAGAAGTAGAACAAACCTGCCACCACAGCATTGCTATCAATGTAATTTACCTGTAAAAAATATCAAGTAACTTCTTTATTCAGATCCAGGTCCTTCAACAATCGTGTTACAAGTAGTGCCTTAAGCACTCATAATTAAGTCTGAACGAGTATAAAAATGAATACTGGTTGGACCGCGGGTCGCAATGACTGATCTGTATCTCGTTCTGAGCTTAGGAAGCTATTGCACTTTTTAATCACAGTAAGTCAAGTGTCAAGTTATCAAATGCGAGTTGTTACATTGCACAAGAATACTCCCAATGGGCACTTGGTTTTTTTTAAAGAGTTTGAAGGTCTGAAGTCATCCTCCACCATGCATCAAAACATCACACTTTTTGGCTATTATGGTTGTAGAAATTGCTATGATTTCAAGTTACCGTACAATGTAGTGAACTGGTTTATGCTTTCATTTTCAACGAATTTGTTCCGCCTTAGTAGAATAATTCATATAGTGTGAAAATTTTGGCGTCAAAGCCCAGTCAGGCTATGATCAAATGAATTATGAATTAATTATTTTGTATGACTGCGCCGTTTTTTACTAACCACTTTTTTTCGTATTCAATTCTATTTGGAACGCCAGCTTCAAAGACCAACCGCTCGTCTAAGTTATATCAGTTTTTGCTCGTATTTTGTAATCTAATAATAAACTTTGTGCATCATAATAATCTAACACATAAATTTTATTATATAAAACCATGTTGGCCCTCACGCTACAGTACTTAGAAAATCGGATAAAAGTTACACTTTCTACATAACTCATTTATAAACTACTCGTATTTTTTAATCTAAAATCATCAAATAAAAATTGTACTAAATAGAAAAATTACTTATTTACAGGCACTTACGACGGCGGAGAGCACACACCAAAGCTCTTACAGTGCTCACACACAGTTTGCTTGCATTGTCTCACGCGAATCGCGGCCTCACAAACCAGAGACGCCGGCTGCTTCCGATGTCCCATCTGCCGAGAACTCATAACGATACCCAGAGGTGGCGTGCAAGCTTTACCACCATCATTTCTTGTCAACCAGCTCCTAGATTTAATGGCCCGACAGAGAAGGGAAGTCATACCTCAATGTAGCTCTCATCCCGGACGTGAGCTGCTTTTTTGTGAAACTTGCGATTGCGTTTTTTGTCGGCATTGCGCCGACGGGCCACACAGTGATACGCCTTGCGACCACACCGTTGTGCCGTTCTCTATAGCTTTAAAAAGAATGTCGGAAATCCTACTATACAGGGCCAATGAATGTTTAAGTAAGCTCGGCTCTGCGAGAGACGCCGTAGCCAGTGAACTGAGGAGATTAGAAGCAGCGGCCACGGCGGCAGACGACGCTATCGACAGGCATTTTAACGAATTGAAAGCTGCCTTGGAAAAGCGGCATTGCGAATTGAAGTCCGCTGCGTCTGCCGCTGCTACGCACAAACGAAAATTGCTTGAAGAACAGTTGAAGTTGATTGATGCTGAGAAAACAAAGGTAATTTAATTACCATTAAACAAAACTATGAAATTGTCTATTTATTAATTTATTAAATTGCACAGTACCAACCTACTACTGAAGTTATGCTACAACTTTGTCGCAATACATATAATTATTTAATTTCTTACTAAATGCGGTCTTTAGGTCTTGCTACCTTACCTCTGTCTACCCGTAAGGAATAAAGACGTTATTTATGTGTAGGTATAACTTGTTGTTTTATAATAATTTATAAATTTCTCAACGTCGAGAATACCTACCTAAAATATACCTACTGGAGTAAAACAAAATTACCATGTAACTTTAGCCCCTGTCCGCAGGTCGAGGCAGAATGTTCTGGATTGCAGCAACAAGTGGAAGTCCGCGAAGTGAGCAGTCGGGCGGCGGCGCTAGGCGCGCGCTTGAGCGACGCCGCGGCGTTGGCTGAGCCGCGTGAGAACGCCTTCCTAGCCGTCGATTTTGGCCACAACGACGCACAGCAGAGATTTTCTGAGGCGTTAGCGCAGCTGGGAAGAGTAAGGACCAGCACGACGTTCCCGGGGCTGTGTACTTTGCAATTAGGTTAGTTGTGTTTCACAAAAACAGACTGTCGTAAGATTAGCTCGACGCGGAAATAACTGAAACGGGACCAAAAAATTTTACAGCTATTGACGCGTGTCAAAATGTGTGCAACTGTAACCAGACTTAGCGTAACTTAAACCAGATTTAGCGACTGGATCGAGATTTATTTTTCCAGCGTGTGGTCATAAGTTAGCTAAACATTGGCGGTGTTCAGGGGTGGGCTGAGGAAGTTGTGGCTAAGCACTGGCACCTGAGGCGGTAGCTGCCTTTCATATTGTATTTTGGTTCGAGTATTTGTTTATTTTATTTGATATTCGTTAGTGTTTATGTAAGTTTATTGGATAAATTTTATTCTGTTATTTATATATTATCTTATTATATTTGTATAATGTACTTTACTTGTTAATTTGTTAAGTACTAAGACTACTATTTGCGCTTAACAATGACTGCTTGCCTTTCTTTGTAAACTATTTCCTTTCTGTGTCAGGTTAACTGGAAGAAATCCCTTAGGGATAAGTTCGCCTTTGTACTATTTTCTGTGTATTTCGGTATTTTTTTAATTGTTATGTGCAATAAAGAGTTTACATACATACATACATTTCCACAATGTTATCTAAATGTTTAAAAATTGTTTAATTGCAGAATCTGGGTGTGTTTGCGGTTTGGAGGTGAGCGTGGTGCTGCGCACTGTGGACTACCACGGCGAGGCGCGCAGCACGGGCGGCGACCCGGTGAGCGCGGCCGCCACGCTGGACGACGCGCCGCTGCCCTGCACCGTCACCGACCTGGACTCCGGCCATTACAGGTCAGTGGCTACTCAACTCCTGTTAGGGTCCTACGGGGGGTGCGTAACGATGTATATAAAAAATTTTGGTATAATATTAGTAGCAATAACGCTCATTTGATATAATTATTAAATCATATAACAACACTTAATATATTTACATATGACATAATTATCATTTCTTATAATGATCATTTGATATAATATCATTTAATATAACATTCTTTAAGTATAATGCTTATTTCCTATAATGAACTTATGGTATAACGTTATTTTTATAAAAAGTAGGTTAGGTTAGGTTTGAACTGCGTCCCCCAACAAAAACGAACTGCTATTATATATTATGATTTGTATATAAAATGAGCGTTATACCATATAATCGTTATAAGAAATAAGCGTTATACCGAACGATAAATATACGAAATAAATTTATATATTTTAAAATTATACCAAACGTTTATTATACACAATGAGTGATTATACCCTTTGAAATTATATCAAATGTTGATATATCGATAGAAAATATATTAAATATTTTTATATCAATCATTACACACCCTCCTACGGGACGTTAAATAAAAATCGTGGACTGTAAATTTATAGGCTGGTTTAATAAGCCGTCTATTACAAAATCTTAATACTAAATTCGGAGGTTGTCCGACGCCGGTGGTGTTCGATAGGCGAGTCCCGTGCCGCGCCCGGGCAGCCAGTTTTGTTGCAACCGTGTCGTCCTCCCCCGCGCCTCGTCCCGCGCGTGGGCTGAGCTGGGTGCTCAACACCCCCGTTCCCACTTCTTTGTATCAGGCCCGGTAAATCGGGTGCACTAGTGGCTGGTCATGATCATTGTATATGAGACTGTTCAGACTTACGAACACCGTTTTGCGTCGAAATGTCACGTCAGTGATGAAACGGATCCAACGCTCTGGTGCTAAAACAATGTGTTATAGGACTTACAGGGAGTATATGCAGGATTGTTTGCGTATGAAAAAAATATAGTTAAAAATAAATTATTTATTTACATGTCAAATCATTATTTGTATCTTTATAAATATTTTTTACAATACATTAAGCTACTGCAATATTTAAATTACAAAAAAATTAAACTATAATAAAATCTAAAAGTTAACTAAAAATACAAAACTTAAAACTAAATAAATATACCAAATAAATACAAGCAAATGGAATATAAAATAACTAAATTAAAACTTAAATAAAACTCATACAATATTACTAAAACATTAAAAATAAGTCATTAAAGTAATTAAAAATAATTTACATTGTATTTACATTAAGATACCCAATACCTGTTGGGCTTAATACTACGTTAAATCCACTTGTAGTTATAACATTCTATGTACAATTTATGACTTTTAGAGCATGACAGATGCATGAGGACCTCTTTATATTGTAATTTAAACGTGGACCAGTTACTGACACATACAATACAATACAATACAAATACTCTTTATTGAACACCACAAATCAGTACAAAACAATACAGAAACAAAGAACAAAGTACACAATAAGCGGGGCCTATATTGTGTTAAAAATTATCCGTCGTTTCTATTTAAGTATTGGCTTGTACCATTTGTTTTGAGGAGCGCAAGTTCCAAAGCGGCCCATGCGTCCTCGGTGGGCGCGTGGCCGTCCTGGCCCTGCTGGATGTCGCGCCCGAGGTAGTCCTTCGCGAGGACGCGCAGGGCACGCCGGAACGGCAACCCTCTTCGATCGGGGTACAACGCGCACGTGTCAACAACCGTTCCATGAATTAATTTCAATGCTCTCAAGTCGTTGTCCAGGGAATGCCCTACCAAAATAGTGTCAAAACCAATGAAATTTAAAAGATCACTCTGTACGTCCTTTAGAGTCTTGACTGCGTGCAACATATCTTCTGGATATAAACCAGAAAATACTGTGTTGCAGTCCAAAATTGTCGCACTTGGTTTAACTAGCGTCTCGTACACGACGTCTCCGTTGGCACTCACAACAGCTACACTTGCGAGCTCCATGCCCGCAGTAGTAAATACCATTTCGGCATCTACTCCATATACACCTCCGCGTGGAAGGTGAGCGCGCACGTAACCCTCAAGTGGTCCGTTCAGCCCCGGCTTTATGTTTTGATGCACATGAAACGGGACCGAAGCGCACCCGATCGATCCCACTGGTGCATGACAACAAGCATGCCGTCGGTGACCAAATTGGTCTTGCTCTGCACGACCCCAATGATAAATACATGGGGTGGTCTGCACATCACTGTTAGTGTCAAATATGACACGGCACCTCGCGCATGCACGCAAGTTGCGGTAACGTGCACGCGGTTCGAACGTCGGTGCCAATGCATCCAATGCGGTGTGTCTCCGCAACCACGGCGCCGGCTCCATCCAGACAATCGCACTGTCAATACTGTCTTTGTGGGCTTGCGGATAGCCCAGAGCCACCAGCTGTTGCTGGGACAGCAGTAGAGGGCGAAGCAACTCTTCAACCGAAGACGACGACGGCGGCGATTGTGGCGAGGGCGGCGGCGATGGCGGCGACGGCGGCAGTAGCGAGGATGAGGTGGAGGCCGACGACGCGGTTGACCACGACGGTGATGGCGGTGTCGGAGGCAGTGGTGAGGCTGAGGTGGAGGCTGACGAAGCGGTTGACCACGCCGGAGATGGTGACCGCGACGGTGATGGTGACCGCGACGGTGAAAGCGACCATGGCGGACATGGCGCAACTTTCGTAATGTTATTGGTGCAAAAGTAGTTTTGCACAAACATTTTATTTTTCAAGTACATTTTTATCTTAATAGTCCTCACTGACAAAAAGTTAGGGAACGAATAACGTCGCGGTAAGCTACTTGCGCCTTATATGCAAGTCCTTGCCAATTAACTAGTCTGTTTACACTTTTCAATTGGGGTAGGTAACACCAAAGGTTTCATTAACTACTTTTTTACCTTATTATCTAATATGATCATTTAAAATCAGGTCCAGAGTCTAATTATTATGTATTTATAATGAGTTCATAATTAGAAAATATTCTTAAAATATTGAAAAACTGTAGTTCAAACAGATTTTGCGGCGCCTCGGGCCGTAAGTTGGCTACGCGAGCGGAAATTTCCACTTCCTGGCCGGGGGAAGTCGTAAAATTGTGTACTGTGGAGCAGCTCTTGGAGAACTACCTCAATCGGACGGTGTATTAAGTACGGATCACGCTGCGTCCTAAACAAACTTTAGTTGCTTAAGGCCTAAATACTTTAAATAGAAATGCAATTGGATAACGTTTATACCTTGTTTATTCTACTCTGATCAAATGAAACGTTGCAATATAACTACCAGGGAAACGGTTTAGTTCCTGGGGCCCGATTTTTGAAAGCACATGTTTGAAAGTATTTTCAAAGTGGTATACACTCGAAAGTGGTATAAATCTGTTTATATCTTCAAAAGTATAGCTCTAATCAAATTTTTAACTAGTTGACAAGATTAACGAGAGCCGTAAGTATCTTCTAAGCTACTTGTATTTCAAATTCAGCAGAATTTTTTAACATTTTCGAGTGGTATTATTTAACATTACTGTAATCTCAATCAGTGGAGGGAATTTTAGTTTTTTGGATCTTCATTACTCAATTCAACTTTTAATCTATATTAAAAGTTGAATTGAGTAATGAAGATCCAAAAAACTAAATTATTAGATTAGAATGAAGGTTTTTGTCATCGGTTGTTTTTTTTTTCATATTTATACCAGCAAACATTTTCTGGATGAAATCTGTTTAATTTTCCTTTATTTTCACAGATCTTGCATGGTTTTTTTCCAGTTTGTTTTATTTCTTGTTTATTGTATTTATTTCCTGTGCTTAAGTTTTTCTTTGTTAAACTTTCTAGTCCTCTTATGCAGTTAAATAAGTCATTTAAGGCTTTCTCTGTCTATTCTATCCATGACGAAGTTTGGTAGACCAGTGGCAATCAAATAAATCAGGGTTTGTGTCTCTGTTGATTTGTTTATTTCCAGTATCAGTCTCTCTTTTTTAAGAGCATATTCTGGCATTGATCCTTGTATATATTTAAAATTTATTGCGTACCTGATTGATTGGTGACCAGCCTTTATCAGCAAATGTTTCACTTAAACTTTTCTTCCATACAGACCAAATCTGAATCTATTGTGTGTTTGATAATCATTGAGGTGTACCAATCTATACAAGTATCTTCCAATAGTAATCTTAGAATTTCTACTTTTTGTAAATCTGTATCTATTTGTAAACGTACACATTCACTTTCAAAAGTATCTAACCATTGTTTAACATTTGTTGTATCTCTTGAAAACTTCTCCATTGAAAATTCTGCTACTAACCTCGTTTTATTTTCTGTTTTTTTTCAACAATGTTGGTTCTGTTGATGACGACTCATGACTTTGTTCTAATTTTTCTAGTAAAAACCCATCAAATTGTAAGTTGTCATCATCTAAATATGTTGATCTCATTTCTTCGGTTAATTTTATCCAAACCTGTCTCTTATCGTGCCTTTTCTGGAGTGATTTTTTTATCTTGTTAAATATTTCATGCTTTAATATTTCTTTGTGTAAATGCACTGATGGATACTCTTTAGGCACAAGAAAAGTTTGGTTTTGTGTATCCGTAATGGAGGTTATGGCGTAAATATTTGTCTTATTATCATCCGGTTTGGCTTTTATAATAAATTCAAATCTTAATTTCTCCATTATATAGGTTAACAATAATCTTCTTGCTTTTCACATGTATATAAATTGTCGATTTGTAAGATCAGGAGTTATTTTCTTCTTGAAGCATAACACAATGTGATTCATCTAAAACAGAGTTTTATTTTTTTAAATACAGATAAGTTTTATATAACAAATATCAACTAATGAAGTAATTACTAACCTGAAACAGAGAATCGACAATTAAATGTTCATGCTTTGCTATTTTATTATAAACCACTTGAATCGTCTTTTGCACTTTTAAATTAAAGCAAATTCACAAACATAACTGTTTTTAAGAAATTATTTAACAGCCTTTTGTACTTTCACTCACACGTAGTTTTTACATTCTACCCTCCCTCTTATGGCTGAACTGTCCATACTTAAATGTCACTGTCAATGTCAACACAAAGCTCACATATATATTAACTATATATAATATCACTGGCCGAAAATAAATATAGCCCCTTTTTAAGCCGTTTTTCAGAGGCGGGAGTATTAAAAAAAAAATGGCATTCTTTTGTTTTTTTTTTTTCTCATTTGACAGCGATTTAGTGAAAGCGTGAACTTAAAATTGTTAAAATGGAGAAAGAACAGTATCGGTCTGCTATTAGATTCTTGTTTTTGGAAGGATAAACATGTGATGAAATAAAAGTAAGAATGCAAGCGGTTTAGATACCATGAATGTGCTCCTTCTATGACAATCGTCAGATATTGGTATAACGAGTTAAAGCGGGGGAGAACAACCGTCTTTGATGAGGATCGCCCAGGCCGGCCAATTGAGGTGACTACAGACGATATGGTTAAGAAAATTGAAAATATCGTTTTAGCCGACCGCCGAATTAAACTTCGAGAAATCGTTGATGGTGTAAACGTTTCAATCGAGAGGGTATAATACATATTAGAAGAGGAGCAAAAACGGAACCGACTGACTACTTCTGAGCAGTGTTCAAACGTAACCCGAAGGAGTTTCTGCGTCGTTTCGTGGGTTCACCACTACACCCCGGAAATGAAAGAGCAGTCGACGCAGTGGATTTTACCGGGTGAACCTGCTCCAAAGAAAGCAAAAACCGTCCCATCGGTTGGAAAGGTCATGGCGACTGTTTTTTGGGATTCGCAGGGTATTATACATATTGACTACTTAGAAAAGGGGGAAAACGATAACAGGGCAGTACTATGCCAATTTATTGGATGAATTTGACGCCGTGTTGAAGGACAAACTACCCCATTTAAAAAAGAAAAAAGTACTGTTTCATCACCACAACGCCCCGGCTCATTCGTCCGGAGTTGTGACGGCTAAATTAGCACAGTTACGCTACGAACTATTGCCCCCGTATTCTCCAGATTTGGCCCCATGCGATTTTTTTTTGTTTCCCAACCTAAAAAAATGGCTCGATGGTAAGCGATTTGGATCAAATGACGAAGTCATTGCCGCTACAGAGGCCTATTTTAATGACTTTCCAAAATCATACTTTTTGGATGGTTTATTGAAGCTTGAGTATAGGTGGAACAAGTGTATATAGTTAAAAGGTGACTACGTAAAAAAATAAACGCATATATACAAAAAAAAATGTTTTTTTTTTGTCCATAAACGGGTACTTATCAAACAGCCCTCGTACACTGCCGTTTGTCTAAATCGGTTTCGAATGTTGGCACATATTGAGAGATTTTCCATGTCATTTTAAGACCATAAAATTGTACGCTACCGTTGCCGTTAGTAGCAATTTACCGCCCGCTACGCGAGCGAAAATTTCCACTTCCTGGCCAGGGGAAGGCGTTAATTTGTGTACACACCTCGGGCGGTGATAAAGAAAGCCTCCGTTTATCACCCTCGCCTTTGGCTCGTGCGACAAGTTCTTGGGATCTGACCTACTCCTATCACGTAGTAGCGGTAACCGTACTGAGGTATTGGTACTGCGGTCCCTTTATTCTGTAACTGACGTTGATTTGACGTTTTTAAGATCCATATTAGAAAGACAAACACTTAATATATGCAGTCGAGTTTTCATAACCAATTGCGCTATGATATGTTTGGCAGATGTATGGGATGTCAACATGACATTAGTAGCTCAAAGGTTCCACCCTGGTACCTAGTTATAATTTAAGTCTGGTACAATTTTAGCTGTACGAATAAAAATAAAAGATTTCTAGGAGTTTTTATTTATTTCATTGCATGTTTGTGAAAAGCACTATACACCCTCGGCGTGAAAGAACTTGCCAGCCTCGTATACCTATCCGGCCTCGCTATGCTCGGCTGTCTAGGCCTACTTGGCCATCAATGCTTGCCAGCTTCGTATTCCTATACATACTCAGCCTGCAAGCCCTTCTTTCCCGGCCTCTGCAGTAATGTACTATTATTTATTTGTATTGTATTTGAAGGCTGTTAATTGGCATGGTTAATTTTTTTTAAGCTGTGCTTTTAACACCTTTATTTGATAAAATGGACTATTTCAAGCAACTAATTTGAATATTATGCTTTTACGTAGCTTTGTTAATTAATAAAAAAATTTTTTCGCTGTTTGATAATTCGTGAATTTAGACAGAATCCCAATCGCCTTCGTTCGGCTGGCTATAAAAAAAACGGCTTTGTCTATGGTTTGGTCGATTTGACAGTGACACGTGACAGTTGCCATAGCTAAACTTTTTATTTTTTATTTTTATGGCCAACATTCGATGCTGGATTCTGTCTAAAAACCGGGTCGTTCGGTCAAACAAAGGTTCAAAGTACTTTTACAAAAATATCTGCAATTATAAAGTATTTTTGAAATCGGACCAGATAAATCGGATAAATGATGGTTTTCCTCGAAATGGTTTTCGAATTGGGATTGTCTAAAAAAAAATACCTATCCTTTTTATATTTTTTTTGTGCAGAATAGTCTATTATAAGAATCCAATTTCAATATTTTCTCATATAACTCGGTATTTTTTTCACTATTAATTATTGAAAGTATTTTGGTTGATGACGTCAGAGTTTCCATTGCCGGTGTCACACATCTGCTTATTGGATAAATTGATCATAAAACGTATGTGAACCTCCGCCATCAACGTCTTTTCTATCTGTGGTGAAGTTGGCAAACTGTCATTAGTATCAATGTCAACATGATTCAACAATAACACAGGAAGATTTACGCGATCTTCTCCTATGAATTTTATATTTTCACAATCGTACCATACCATAACATTCTGCGCGAAGCAGTAAGGTCCATAAACACATACCAGGTATGATCGAGACAAAACAGGACTCGGAAATAAGACAGTAAACTCAGTAGGCGAAAGTAAACCGAAAAACGTAATATTTTCGCTCTCCATTAAAATATTTAGCGTAAAATCTTTCATGTGAGCAAAGCACATCGCTGTGTGGTTACACTCTTGCCTAATTATCTACCGAAAGTGCTTCTAAATCTAAACTATAATACAACAATATGAAAGTAAACGGTGGAAAAAACAAGAATGACAGTAACAAGATTGCCCATTTGCTTGTCATCTGTCATAAGATGAATGAAATGTCAGATTGCGGGTCCAAATTGAACTCCGTAGCATAATACACGCGTAAATAGCATAGAATTTGTAACCTTTGTAAATAAAGTACATTTTGGACCGTCTACGCCATGTCTGGGAATGTCAAATGAAGGTCATTGCTTATTTTTCATGTAATAAATTCATTATAGCAAAATAAAATAAAGTAAATACAGAAAACGATTTAAAAAGCATTTATCTCGAAATGGTTTTCGATTTACTATACATTGTAAAAAAATAGACAATCCCAATTGGAGCATACTAAAAAAAATGAACAATGCCAATTGTTGTTTCAGGATCACGCTCCGGCCGTGGAGCGCGGGTGCGCTCTGTATCCGTGTCCTGGTGTTCGCGCGCGCCGTGCGGGACTCGCCGCTGCGCGCGGACGTGGCCGCCGCCGCCGCGCCGCTGCTGCTGTGGGGCGCGCGCGGCGCCGGCAAGGAGCAGCTCAGCCAGCCCGTCGCTGTGGCCAGGTCAGCAACTCTTACAGCCCCACAAGCACCGACTTCAAAATGGGTTACACCAGGGTCTCTCCGAGTGGTCACCCACAAACACCGACTTCAAAATGGGTTAGACCAGGGTTTCTTCGAGTGGTCACCCACAAACACCGACTTCAAAATGGGTTACACCAGGGTCTCTTTGAGTGGTCACCCACAAACACCGACTTCAAAATGGGTTAGACCAGGGTTTCTTCGAGTGGTCGCCCACAAACACCGACTTCAAAATGGGTTAGACCAGGGTCTCTTCTAGTGGTCACCCACAAACACCGACTTCAAAATGGGTTACACCAGGGTTTCTTCTAGTGGTCAGAGGTCCGCAGCTTTAGCATATTTAACCTAGTGGTTTTTTTAACCTTTTAGACGCCAACGATACGTATACGCTTCGTTTTCTTGTGCAACTCTTTATATCGCAAGTCAGACCAAGTGTAATTGCGTAATTCCTGCGGGATAGCGATAAACGAATTCTATGCAGACGAAGTTGCGGGCAACAGCTAGTAATTTTATAAAAATACAAAAATACCATCTTAAAGTATGTTGATTATAATCAGCACTGCAAAATAAAGGTCTAAATATAGTCTATGTTCACTCAGCGTCGTATAGTAGCTAGCATACAAAGTGCTCAGAGTTCGGGACGCCGTACTAATTGTAATGTGTAACGAACAATATGTGACGCTGACTGTTCATCAGGGATATTGTACGATTCTAATTACATACATACATAAATCACGTCTTTATCCCTACAGGTACAGAGCTTAAGGTAACAATACCTAAAGACCGCGTTTAGCATGACCGTGGGCATATGAATGGAAAGGGGAATCAAAATAGAGATATATACCTATAATATGATCCCTAAGACTTTCGCCCAATCCCTCGATGGGCTTTTACCATCTGTGCGGAAGAGAAGCAACTGGTACATTCTATGTTTTTCTTTGCTCCCAGACCAGCATGGAATTCTAATTATTATTATTATATTAGTCTAATTGAGTGCCCCACTGCTGGGCAAAGGCTTCGACTTTTTTCCGCCACTCGATTCTAATAGTGAAAATATTTTTCAAATCGGTCCAGAAGTTTCGGACCCTATTCAATGCAAACAAACGAACAAACAATTAATCTTTCCTGTTTATAACATTAACTAATGGCGTAATCATAATCATAATAATAATAATTGATTTAACTTAAATGTAATTAACTTCGACGATGCGTAATGAACTATGATAATTAAGTTGTTTATTGAATTCCATGTTAATGACTCCAGGTGTCCGAAAAGGCGTGAGATCTACGTGCTGGATGCGGGCAACTCGCGCGTGATGGTCTTAGACGAGGAGACGTTTGCCTTCAAGTCGCACATAGTTAATGAAGGTACCTACCATCTTAAGAACACTTAACACTACCTTACCATACTTAACAATACTTAGGGCCGATTTTTCAATCCTCAGATAAGCACTTAACTGACAGATACCCATAGAGTTGTTCCTCGAATAGGACTTATCTGACGATTGAAAAATCGGCCCTTATGTGGTTAATTTAGTATAGTTTGATAATTGTTATGTAATAAATAACGCGCTGTAAGCGTGCGACAACAGTAGCAAATAAACCGATCGCGGTTTTCGCTCGCTGTTCACACATTATGTTTTTTCTTTGTAATTGATTTGAATAAATAAAAAATAAAAAAAAACAAAAAGAATTAAACATCAAGTAGTATTTTTTTTTTACTAGATTTATTTAACTCGTTAAGATGGTTTCTTATTTGGTTTAGGTTTTCATTTTGTCAGTTTAATGAACAATTAGAATGAAATAAAATGTACATTCAGCAAATAAGGCGTTTAGACCAGATAATTTGTCGCACTAAAATGAAAACAGCTTGAAACTAAATTCACCAAGACAACCAGTTAATACATCTATATCCCTTAAGGGGTAGGCAGAGCCCAAGATAACAAGGCCTAAAGGCCACGTTTAGCATGATTGTAGGCGTATAAGTGGAAAGGGGAATCAGAATAGCGTTGGGTTGCTAGCTGCATCGCCTATAACATTATTCCTAAGAATTTCGCCCATTCCCTCGATGGGCTTTAACCATCTGCGCGGGACGAGAAGTAACTGGTACATTCTATGTTTTACCATTGCCCCCAGACCAGCATGGAAGTCATTCGTTCGTGAAATATTCCCGTATTCTTTATATTATTGCCAAGGTGTTATTTTCTTTCTAACTTTTCCCATTGATTTTCTTTAAGGATTTATTTAATTGTTATATAAAATATTATAGGTTTAGCGGGTCGCAGTTGCACCGGGATTGCTGTAACAGCGGACGGTATAGTTGCTGTCAATTGGCGGACTCGGATGCTGACTGAAGTAAGACCAGGATACGTCTTGCCTAACTGATATATCAATGTAGTACCTTTTAAATAGCCTATTTGGCGTATTACTGCTAAGCAAAGGCCTCCCCTTTTTTCCACCCGTCTCTGTCTGTTGCGAGGCTTCCCCAGTTCAGCTCAAAAAACTCCAATATTACTGGTATTGTATTACTAATAGCCATATATTTGTACCACCTGACTATGAAGCGTGAGGTCCCGGGTTCAGTCGGGACAAATGTTATAACAAACTATAATTATGTATTAAAAGTACGAATATTTGTTTTCGGGTCTTGGATGTTTAATATGTGTATTTATTTAAGTAAGTTTATCCGTTGTCTTGTACCCATGGTACAGTCGAGTTCATAAATATATGAGCAATCCCGAAACTTTAACTTTCTCCACCCCAAATAGCAGAATAAATAATAAAAAATATGAACATTTTACAACAAAAAAAAGAAATAATTCGTATGCAACGCCTCTCTGATGAAATGACAGACTGAATTCGAGGCAGGTGGTATAGTTGGAATTTTTCCAGAATCTCATCAACAGCCCACCTATTGAACAAAGCCATTGTATTCTATTGTGCCCTCAAGTGCATAATCCTCAATTAAAAATGAACGGAAATATGACATAAAATAGCTCATTGAAATAACGACTAGGAATCGGAAACCGGTTTTTGAAATTAATCGGTTAGGGGTCAATGATCGATATCTTAATGGATTGCGGTTTCCGGTTTGGTAACAGGTTGTTAAAGAAACAGGTTTTGCACCAATTCTGGCTTAGTTGAGCGAAATTATCCGGTTTAACGGTCTCCAAACATAAATCCGTTATCTAAAATGGAAAAACTAGCCGCCATTTTGGAATCTTAATTTTTGGACCGATTGTTTTCAAAATCGATATCTGAGGGTCCGAGTGGTCTCCATGAATCCGTTATAAAAAATGGGAAAAAATGGTCGCCGTTTTGAAATCTTTAGTTTTTGGACGGATTGTTTTCAAAATCGATATCTGAGGTCCCAGTGATCTTTAAACATGAATCCGTTACTAGAAATTAAAAAAGTAGCTGCCATATTGATTTTTTTATTTTTCGATTTACCTTCAAAATCGATATCTGAGGATCCGACATGAATCAGTTATCAAAAATAAAAACTGGCCGTCATTTTGAAACCTTTAGTTTTTGGACCGATTGTTATCCAAATCGATATCTGAGAGTCCGAATGATCTTTAAACATGAATCTCCGTTATCAGAAATGGAAAAAGTGGCTGTCATATTGAAATTTTTAGTTTTTTAAAAAACACGTAAAAACACGTAATTGTCTGTACAAACAGAGCATATTTCGAATTTTGGAAGATGATAATCACTAAAAAGAATACCGACAAAATGATCTATTTTGTCTCTTTCACTTCGAGCGTGACGTCATGTCATAGCCAAGTCTTAGCTTGCTACGTTTAACACATTAATGTTGTTTCAATTTGCAATCATCATAAAAGAGGCTTGGTATCAACCTTTATGACTGGCCACAAAAAACTAATGACATTTCCATGACGTCACGCTCAAACTAAAAAAGACAATTAGATCATTTAACAGCACAGCACTCTTTACATTGAAGATAATTAAGAGTTTCTACTTGTTCACATAATTTTGGAAAACGACAGCACAGACATTTTTGTGCCACATATTTATGTACCCTTCTATGTACACACAGCAAAGCTATACGGTAAGCAGGATAGATACGGCGCGAGCGTGCGTAGGTGCTTACCTGATTATATTGCCGTGTGTACATACTCGTATATTTTTGAAGCCTTGGGAATGCTCGTATATTTATGAACTCTACTAACTACAAGCTTTGCTTAGTTCGAGGCTACCTAGTCGTTAAATTGGCGTTAAATGTCCTGTGGTATTTTTGTTTCTTTCTTTCTTAGGTGAGCGTGGAAGGCTCGACGCTGCGGACGATAGGTTCGGAGCGCCTGGTGGAGCCGGTGTGCGTGGCGTGCGACCCGCGCGGCCGGCGGCTCGCCGTGGGCGACAACGGCGCGCGCTGCGTGTTCGTGTTCGACAGCCACGGCGCGCTCGAGCGCGAGGTGTGTAACCGTTCCAATCCATTTCAACGGATTTGTAAACAAACCAATTAGATTAGCATCACTTGTTTGTTTGTAAAATCGTTAGAATGGATTGTAATGGACTAATGGAGTATACGAGTATGTGTGTGTGACACATTAGGTGCGGATCCAGCCTTCAGATTAAGAGGCGGTCACCTGGCGCCATAATTCTGTCAAGTGCACTAAGCTACAAGCGCTATTAAACGCAGACTCACGGCAGCCCGGGTCATAAATTATTATTGTGACACCCGCTAATAGAGATATGCACGCACAAAACTCGTTTGTCGATAATATGCGCTTGAGTCATTGCTGCACAAATGTATACAACAATGTTATTAATTTTCGTATATGAAAATCGAAAAAATACTTTCTGCGTTCTAAACTCGTTTGTCTCAATACCAATCTTACAATTACAATAAACATACAAAAAGATAGCCCCATATTTGATACAGATCCTTATCATACACATACTGAAAGTTAAACTGTGTAATCTTGTATAATATAAAAATGAATCGAAGAATGTGTTGCTAAGCGCAAATCTCGAGAGCAGCTGAACTGATTTCGCTGATTCTTTTTTTTAAATATCTCTTGAAGTATGGGGATGGTTCTTACGGAGAGAAAAATTAAAAAAAAAGGCTGTTAGGCGGTACGAAGTTCGCCGGGTCAGCTAGTAAAATAATAAATGGCGGTGACGACGGTAGCGACATCGCCGCGAGGTGCGTTTGGTGGTGTGTGGGCATTAACTTACAATAAACAACTAGACTGAGAGCAGTCGCTAACAAAGGTTCCTCAAGAAACGTCCAAGTTGCTTTGTCTATGTGTTGTGTGTGTCAACACATCGACTTAGACAGATAACATTAACATATTCGTTCAAATTGGCACCTTATTTCGTGGCAGTAATGTTTAATATCAATGGTGTAGGATCGTGAGAAGGAATGACACGACGCCAAGCGCTGGAAACCTGCCTGTCTCTTTTGTTCTCACTAATAAGATTACGGTGCGAAAGAGACATATACATTGTTATCAAAGCGCGGTCGAAACACAACTGAACCAAAACTCTGAACAATAGACGCGTCGTTCAGACTTTTGCTTCGGACAGTTTTTGAACGTGATTGGGAGTCTAGTTGTTTATTGTACGTCAATGTGCGTGGGTAAGCCTGTTTGTGGTTCCAGGTGGGTAATGGGGCGCTGGGGCTGGTGGGCGGGCTGGCGCTGGCCGACGACGTGCTGGTGGTGGCCGACGCCGCCGTGCGCCTGTACGCCGCCGACGGACAGCTGCTCAGCACGCTCGCGCCCGTGCCCAAAGGTACGTGTCTTACAATACGTGCCGAATAATTCAGCAAGCTGTTTAGTTACTTTGTCGACATCCATATCATAACTTCCCTACATGTTCAGGAACGATTAGCAAATGGCCTACATTAAGAAACCTGTATCTGTGGTTGTGTTATAATGTTTAAATTGGAGTATCATTGTCGATACTCTAATTACGTTCAAACTTCGAACATCTGAAATAACAAAATGTGTGTGTTCCGGCGTGGAGTGTAAAACCGGCGGTAAGATTACTTTCACATGAAATATTTCATGTTAGCCCTCAAGGCTGGCAACGCATCTCCAATCCTTTGTTATTATGTTTCCATGAGTGGTGGTGATCCTTTTGGATCTGCGTCTGGTTAAGTTAAGTAGCTATAAAAGAAAAAAAACTTTTTTTGTTAGTGTTACATCTTTAATTCGAGCATTTTTGTTCTGCATTCACTTTTTGTTATGCATTGTCATCCAAATTCCACAACTGTCTCAAACTTCATGTTAATCTGACTACTAGAAGTGAGTTAAACTCAACTTGCAAAACTTCACCTAAAGGAACGCATCACGGAATGATGAGGACCCGGGTTAGATCTCCGGCCATAGAAATTTAAACAAACATAGTAAACAACCAAAATTGCAACTTAAACGAAAGCATATAATAAAGTAGTAAATTTCGGTTGTTAGTGGCAATAAACCACAAAATATGTACATAGCCCCATAACTAACCGCACCATTCCCAGGTCGCGGCGGCTACGGCGGCGTAGCCCTGGAAGACACGGAATCCGGTCGCCACATAATCTGCATCAGGTCCGCGCGCGGCCGCCCGGCGCTCCTCGTGTTGGAGGCGACCCACAACGGGCGCGTGCTGGCGGCGTGCGAGCTGGCGGAGAAGAAGCCCCGCCGGGTCGCCGGCCTGGCCCTGCTGCCCAACAAGAGAGTGCTACTCGCCGATCTGGCTGGGAACTGCCTCAGACTACACACTTACTGGTGAATGGTGAGTTATTCTGTTGATCACTGCCCCCATTTTAAGTTGGGTACTCTTCTGTGAACTGTAAGCTTGTTGTACGTTCGAGAAGCGAAAAATCAAAAAAAATCGTTTAATTGTTTCAAAGAACAAGAAAAAAACAAAAAAACCATTGAAATGTATTTAATCAACGTTTTCAAATGTCATTCAAATTTACGTATGTAGATGTGTAATAATGTACAGTTTTTATAAGATTTTAGACTAGTCGTCGGTGGATCCCGCACTGCACCTTTTAAATTTTTGTTTCAGAACGGAAAGGCGAACGGAGGAATTGCAATCAAGCTGCCATAAGGCGTATCGTAAACGAATTTCATGCTAGTCCAATATTGTAACGGAGAATCGAACTGACGGCCATACGAGCGGGCGGTACCCGTACCAAAGTCAATAGTCGCCGGCGACCGGCCTCTACCTTATCATTTACGATATACTTTAGTACTTACAGTATTTATTTACGTATTAAGTCGATTAAGTTTTCACAATCATGTCAAATTTTAATTGACAAAACTCGATTTTATTTGTTGTCCTTTAACTTTTTTTAATACATGTGATTAGTATATAAGTATTTATCTGTCATCGTTTTAAAAGTTTCAATGTTTGGAATCTTCAAAGTAATTGTTATTGGCTTATGAAATCTCACTCTTGACTAGTCATGCGACGGTGGCATTTATTGTTGTCGAAATGTCGAGTCTTAAATTATTCTTAGAATCAAGGAGCGTGGATTCAACGTAATCTGCTCAGCACAAATTATATTCATGACAAGAAATGTGAGACTGAATGAAAACTACTTAAAAGAGTAAGAAACGAATTAGGTATTACAAATTAAATTCAGTGATCTACTTCATTTAAACATCTCAACCCAGTCATAAAAAAGAAGTAATACAAATTGTATTGCAGTCTGCGAAAAATATATTATAACAGTCCCGTTTAATAATAATTTCCGTGATAAATAACGTAACCATAATTCAATCAACCTTCGTTGTAATACACTTTAAATTCATCTAATAATGACATATGATTTGTTCCTACATAATAATCAAATTCAAGGTTCTATTTTATCATTATATTTAAGGTCCTCACAATTTGCTAAGTGCATTTTAATTACACTTTACTATAAATTTGCTCAATAAACGCGAAAACACCATATCACATAGACGAAGCTTCCATTTTGCTAGAGTTTAGATATTAAAGCATTACCATGTAAACGTTACGTACGTAAAGTTATATCAGTCAGTGAATGTGAAATCTGTAACGTTTGTTTTGTCTAAGAGCTACTTAAGAAGCCATTGATAATAATGAAATGGGACTGAGGAAGTGTTGTTTTGCATTGTATAGTGCACCGCTTTTCTTTTATCAGTATTGTAATCTAAAGGCCTCATTTTATTGTGTATCGGTGACGGTATGCGTCAGTCCGTCTAACAAATCAGTGATGACTACTTATTTCCATTAAAATTAACACTTTTCTTTAGACTGTTTTGTACTCACCATTTATTTAGATTTAGATGAAAAATTCCACCAAAGTGGAAGTGAATAAAGTGAATTGTTTGTCCTTAATGCCTATTTGAAAACTTGCTGCTCGTAGTCGTAACATAGTTGGCAAATAATTATAGGTACCTGTATATCGGATGGTTTCAACTACTGACAGCAGCTGTTATAGTAGCTGTACGGTACTGTCTCGGTCGGACTTACTGTTACCTCAATACAAGTGAGCTTGGGCTTAGAGTGTAAGTACTCGAATGACAGCAGCCAAAGGTTTACTTACTTTTGTAAATAACCTAATGATACGCCGGAAACAGGAAACCATTTGTATGTACCGCAATTAAGATTAACGAAAAAAATCTCTTTATTATTAAGATTTTAATTTAGGTCTAACATCCCTGACTATCCGAATTATATTATAACACACGCCTAGTTTTTATTTTACCAAGTTTATGTTGTTTCCACAAGGCACACTTGTGCAGTGTCAAATGTGTCAATAGTGTAATGTCAATAAATGAGAATTGTGGTGGAACTGACAATATTGAGTCATAATTTTGACTTGCAATTCGTGATATTAATATTATGCATTTAATAAACGCCGAATTATGATGATACAGTGTACTATTGAGCAAGGCCACACGCCTGTCTCGATTAATCGCAAGTGTCTTAGCTAGTCTACACTTTTTTTTGTAGTTCAATGTTGACAAAATAATATGGAATGGGTCAAATTAGCTCTTCCCATTTCCCACATAACAGAAACCTTTACCTCTGTAGTTACTAACAAAAAATGTTCTTTTTTTGCAACATGCTTATAAAATCTTATCTTTCTATTAGATATCATTTTGTAAACAAATACACAAATTGTTATTCGCCGCGTGTGGTCCGCTTTATAATTAATAAATACCTGTTTGTAAAGGTGACACTCTTTGTTTGAAGATAAACCGATGCTAATCACTGAACGGCGTTTTGCCTTTCATAATTTATGTAAATAGTGTCACATTGTGTTATGTGTTGCTAATTATGCTTATGTACTGGAATTTTAAATATGTTGAGAAGTCTTTTGTCAACTGACGTGCATTCTTTTCTTTTTGTTGTTATTGTATTTTTTTTTTCAATGTGATAGGTACAAGCATATCAAAAAGTTCATTCACGCTATACAAAAACGATGTCATACGAGTTATCTCATCGTTTCAAAGTGCAGTTATTTTCATTATAAATTATGATATTAAGTCATGTATTACGAAATGAGGCTTTTACCCGTTAATGTGTAGGTTAAGTGGAGTTAATCATAATAAGAACTGTTCATAATAGTGATTTGTCATAGATGTTCAACGTTAAATCGTAGCGAGGGAAATTGAACATTGATTCATGTCTGATGTTTATTCAGACTTGTTACTTCAATATTATGCTTTTTTTTTGCTCAGTTCGACCAAGCTCTTGCTGCGTTAATTATGGTGCTCAACTGCTCATGCCTCTGCACGGCTAGTACGAGACAAGTACGAGATAGATTTGTGTCGCGTGCGATATAAACTACCCGTCTTTTTCTTACTGTTCGTTTTAGAAAGAGACGGGCGGTCTATCTCGCGCGCGACACAGCTCTGGCACGCTCTTGCTAGCAGTGCTGATCTGATATTTGCGACCGAGGCGCCAGGGATAAAAGTTAGTTTGTGTCGCACCTATTTGGATTTTTTCTAATATTCTTATCGTTTTTTTTCTCATAACTTCAAAATCAATTCTTGGGTGGACTTAGTAATTAGTTGAAATGATTGTATTTCCTGTCGTTTTGAAGCACAATGTAAATAATGGCATGTAAATGTCCCGCCTAACATTTTAATGAAACTGGTGTTCTTATGTAAGTGTAGGAAATGAAACTAATTACGAACAAAATAGAATCAGAACAATACAAGAAAATAGTTGTCATGTCAACATGCAGTAATTAGTAATTTAAAGTTCCTTTGTTTTTTTCTGTCGATTGTTACCTGCCGCTAGTTTTGGTGTGATTCGTTGTATCGGGATGCAGAAAGCATTAATTCCTAATACAATAATAATTATGTATGTAGTCTATTTTGAGTTTCGGTGTGTTACATTGTAATGTAATTTTCCGTGAACTTGACTAGAACTGCTTTCTTCTGCTCGCTTGTTGTATCAGTCGGAAGTTGTATTCTGTGTATCTTGCATCCATTCCATTTACTGATTGAAACATTTCTATTCAATACTATCGAAGCACCGAAATTTTTGTTGCATTGTAATTATATCACCTAAGAGTATATTGAATACATTTTCTATTTATCATAGTACCTCCTTTACACGGTTTCTATTTAGTGATAATAGTATTAACTTTAAAATCGTAGGCAAACATCCGCCAGGAATTTTCCTGCTATTCAAAATGTAGGTAATAAAAATAAGCTGTTCTTGCACCCAGTGAGTTTTGTTCTGATTTGTTACTGACGCCGTGTGAAGGATACTACTGGATCCATTTAGTGTCATCAGTCACAAATAATGCATATACCACTGCCTTCAATGTCTCACCTGCATTTATGGAATAATCACATAACTTGCCCAGTAGTGAGCAATAAATATTATCTAATGTTAAGAATAATAAACCAAAATGTAAACGATACAAATATCTGTTAACGCAGTTACAACAGCAGTTTGGTACAAAATATAAAATTAAACAAAGTGCATATTGAAGAGAATAAAATTATTTTTATGCCATAGCCGATCAATTTAGATAATTAGATGATTAAAGATCTATGATTAATTTTGAAAAGAAACTATTTTGGCATCAAAAGTATTTTCTAATTAGTACCTACCTATTAAAGGAATTGACTTAACACATTGTTTATTGTATTGTAAAAGCTCTTAGTGTTTGTCAAAAGCTGTGAAACTGTACTTAAATTTATTATTTATACGTATATAAATCACGGGAGTATCTCAGTGTACTGTTGTTAATGTCACTTTTGTGCGAAAAATGACGTTAATAAAATCCTGTAAAGGTACATAATTAAATTCGTTTCTTTTATTTTTATATGTAAACCTCACTTTCGTCCACTAGTCGTTTGGCAAGATGCAATACTTATTGTTGGATCTAGTAGAAGATAGTAATGTTGGTTGAGTTCACTTAAGGTCCGAGCAACCTCTATCCACCTTAAGCCAACTAATTAAATAAACAAATAATTGTGAGAAAATAACTCCAAATTCGGAAATAGGGTTTTATTTTGATATCATGCAGATTGGTCTGAACAGCCTAGAAAAATATAAAAAGAGTGAATAGTAATGACAATGGCTAAATTTAAAAATATTTAAAAATACGAAAAATAATGCAATGCTATACATAGGTATACATCGATAACAAAGAAAAAAGAAAACGAAGGTGTACCACGGTCACAGATAATCAACATCTTTGAGTGTGATTCTTAGTACGTAAAACATTTATCTAGAATTCACAAGACATCGGCTAGGAGGTAAACATCGATTACAGTTAATAGACACTTAGTTGCAGTCCTTGATTATAGCTCTGCACTGTTTGTCAAAAACAGTACTTAATAATGTAATGAGAATATACCACTAATTACACTTAATTTGAAATAATTATCAAATTCATTATATTTTTTGTCTCATTAAGCAAGCTTTTTAGCAAATGATCGTTATAAATAATGATAATTATAATTTTTCAATTAGACATAATTTAGAAAACACTTAATTTAGCTGTAATTGCAGCACACAATATGCGAAGTCTAACTGCCGCTTAGCGCATTAACGTGGAAAAAAGAATATAAAGGTGTATCACGGTCACAGTTAATCAACATCCCTGAGTGATACTTAGTACATAAAACATGTTTGTAGGACTCACAAAATTTCGGGTAGGAGGTAAACATCAAATAGAGTTACTAGAGACAAGTAGTTAAGTAGTCTATCATTGTGATTTGCATTGTTTATGTTAAAAAGTACTTAATAATGGAATGAGTCAATATTCCACTAATTAATTACAGGTAAATTGAATAGACTATAATTATCAAATTAATATAATTAAGTTCACTCGTTAAGCAAGCTCTTTAGCAAATGAAAAATATTAATAATAATGACAATTATAATTCTTCAAACAAAAATATGTTTAACGCATTACAACGAAAACACATAATTTCAGCCGCTAGCGAACGCATTAACGTGTTATGTTACTTCAAAATCATAAAAGTACCTACATAATACATATAACTTACAAATGCATTGGCTTAAGGTGACTGATATTTTGTTTAATTCACAGCCAGCGTTAAGAATCCCCACATACATATCCTACGAACAAAAAATATTTACGTACGACGTTGGTTTCCCGTAGACGGATCGAAACGCGTCGTGTTTGTGTGGTGTAAGGCATAATTATGTTTGTGGGATTTATATGTGTTTTGTTGGTAGTAACGGATTGCATGAAAAACATAAATTTCACACAGGCTTGGTTATCTTGCACGTGAGTAGCAGAGTAGCAAGGTAAATATTTTTTGTTCATTGAAATGGACCTCCGCAAAGTAACGCCTGATTCAGTAAAATACAAATCCTATGTTATTTCACGTATGAATATAAATGCGCTTTATATAATAAGAAAGCATAATTATTTCATTCGTAGTTGAAATTATTCACTGGCTACAATCTCCATATGAGTCATGAGTTTAACTTTACCTGACAATTTGCAAAACAAATATTGCTTCGATTGCTTTAGCCTCCTTAAAATAATTCATGGCTTAAAAATATGCTATATCAAAAAATATCATAACCTTTCAAACTAAGTAAGAAATATAAATTTTAAGAAACGACCAATACTTTTAACGTTAAACCAGTCTAATTTGTTTTTATGAGAATCCAGTAGATGTTATTTATTATACCTAAAGATTTATTACATAATAACTCATTCGACGTACATATCGCGCCGGAGGGCGATGGAAAAAACACCATGTAAATACATCGCGCTGTCTCACTCGGCTGCGATTCATTGGTCATTTAAAAATACCAAATAATTTCAGTCCAACATTCAACATCAGTCGAAAACTTACAGTAAGATTGTATAAAAATACTTTATGAGAATAAATGCGATTGAGACTGGAATAGTTTAGAGTCTCACAGGATTTGGCCTACTTGCCAAACTTGGCTAGAATTTCCTTGTAATCTTTGATGGTTTTGTTGAGACGCTCAGTGGTGGCCGACGTTTGCTTGGTAGCGAGGAGTCTCGTACAACTGTCTATAGTAGTTTGGTATCCGCACACGTTCTGTATAATCCTCACGATACGTTCCCCGCAGACGAATAGGTATTTCCCGCTTGCGTCGAACTTCATGTGATTAATTAAACCTGTAACCAAACAGGAAAACAGTTTAGCGATTTCTATGCAGTTCATGATTCATTGTTATTCAAAATTGATACTGTAAGGAAAATATAAGTGCTTTGGGGCAAAGAATTAGTCTAGAGAACTAAAAGTAACTCTCGCTTAGTGATATTATACGTACAGCACGACGTAGCAGTAGCATCAAATTAAATAATAGGTACCTAATTCAAAATTAAAATAATTAAAGAAACCTACAGATGATTTCCAAAGGTCGTCAACTTTTTTTTTCTTATTCACAATAAGGTGCCTGGTGGTACTATTAGATTTTTAGTGACACTCGCAATATTAAAACAAACCGATTGACTTAAGAATAGTCAAAATCAGTACACGAGTTTGGTTTAATAAGGAACCTGCAGTTAAACACATTGCCTTCCTTTGCGTTGCGCAGTCGGGTAAAAATAGGTCATGTCCTCGTAAAGTTGTGCTTCTACGAAACATGTTCTTATTTAACTAAAACTGGTAGGAAAATACTTTAAAAGGAAAACCAAATTCGATGACAAATAATCACAACGTAAAATAATTGAATAGCAGCTCTTTCCTCTGGTTATCGTCATGGAGGTGGAAAGGGCAATCAAAATGGTGATGGGGATGATAGCCGCATTACCTATGACATGATTCATAAGATTTTCGTCCATTCCCTCGATGGGCTTTTACCATCTGCGCGGGAAGAGAAGGAACTGGTGCATTCTATGATTTGATTTTTCTTTGCTCCCAGACCAGCATTGAAGTATATTTTAATATTTTTTTAGATAATATATTTTATTTTATCCAACACGTAACACCCAATTTTGGCCATGCACATTCACAAAGGAGTGGTTGAGTAACAAACACCCAAACATTCCAACTTTCATATTCACGTGATCGTGAAGATATCCCAATTTCTAAGCCTATTAAGTGCCAATTCGATGCAAATTTCTTGACCATCAAAGGACATTTTCACTCAAATAATACGAATATCGTTCACTGTCTATATGTCTATATTCAAATAAGCAACTTTCGCTTGGCAGCCGAAACCAGCCATTATGCCAACTGTGTCGCCCAACGGTTTCTATCGATCAATGGAGTAAGTTTCGACTAAAATCGAAACCGAAGAGAGACGAGAAATTGTAGTCCAATGAATTTGAACTCAATTCATGAGAGTAATCTGACTTCAAGCAATGCAATATAGACAATTTATTAAAATCGACGAGTACTTATGTAATTCAAAAATTACAAGCTTAGCTTTTAATAGTACGGTCTAACTAAGATTATTTAAGTAATTTAGATTGATAATTCTACACTTGTCGCTAGTTTTACTTTCCACATGGTACTAGCAGCTAGCTAAGTATAAAAAATGCAAGTATTTAACAATACGTTATGTTTGCACTTAACTGTACCAATTAGAAATTAAACACTCCCCTATCTTCATCATATTGCTTGTTTAACAAATAATCATACAACACAAAAAGGCTTTAGCAATAAAGAACAGCATTTAAAAAATACTATAAGGGCTTAAGTACTGTACTGTATCACACCCATATCTATGCAAATGCTAGCAATAAGGATCTTTTTTCACGTCCGTCCTGCAAAGCGAGGACGTACATAACTCTTTGTGTAAACTCAATGTCCTGATAATTCATAGGATGCGATATTGACGTATAGTGCCTACACAGATAAGGGAACCTTGGCTGGTTGTTCAATAATGCACTCTTCCGATAGCCTCGGAGCGAATTAAAAATACATACTAAACTGTTTTATCGATTACGACACACGCCGAGCTTTTCTACTGAATGTAACATGCCGATCGACCACAGCATTTATGTATTTGTGAAAATAAATAATACATACTTATTTATTCGATTTAACTGAAACCTTTGTTAATTGATGTGTGGTACAACACATTAATTATATTACTTTTGTGTATAAGATAATTTGTTGAATTGTCATGATAGATTCCAATATTTCTAAAAACTTAAACACCCAGGGAATGCAAAAGAATCACATACAAAAAAATAAACACAAAATCACTGTTCAGCCTTTAAGCATTGTTGGTACATAATTAAAAAGAAAACTGACATACTAGTAACATGCAATTCATGCATCACAATCTAACCCTCCTTTCTGGGGCAGTAGTATAAAAACACCTGTATCTGAGTACCAACTGTTGACTGTAGCAACAAAGAATGGGTTTAACAAAGCCAATGGCAGTTTATTTGATTCCCACACAAATAGACACTTGCGGGGTTCGTGTCATGAGTGGGAAAACTAATCAGAAGTATCTCATCATTTCAACTCTATTAACAGTTAAAGTGGCAAGGTATGATTTTTTTGTATGAAATCTTATATTAAAAAAAACTTTACTCTCTTTAGTTATTCGACCAGATGTTTTGACGCATTATATGAAATTCAATGGATATATTGTTTAAAGTGTTATTAACGATATTGAAACTACCTAAAGGTTATCGAAATTTGAATGGTGACTTAAAAGTCACCTTGTACTTATGTATGGCTAAAAATGTACCTATTTCTACCTAGTAAATGCATAGACTTCTCAATGTTATTTAATACAAAGGTTGAAAGTAAAATTTTGCAGTTGTTTTTTTTACTAAAAATATGACAGTGTTTGATCTCAGTTAAATCGCTGATGGTTGCCTTTTCTAATATTTATTTCTTTGTACGTTGCCAGAGGGGTTACCATGACGTCTTAATGCGATTCAATTCCGATTCAGTTTAAGTTCGCTCGCTGTCAGATCCATACTAAAATGACAGCTAAAACCTGAACTGAGTCTGAATTGAATCGCATTAAGACCTCATGGTAAGGCTCCAGTGCTGATAAGCAGCAGCATGGTCTAATAGGAAGGTAGTAATAAAAAAAAATACTAAGTAAGTTGTGGGTTTATCTAGTTTATGCAGTCGTTTACATTACCTACACATACATAGGTATCTTGCTTTACGTATGTACGTCGTCACACATGTTGAAGATAAGACTGGAGTGTTTGACCTATTTAAATCAAGATTAATAAAAAAAATCAGCTCATGCCGTTTATCATCCGGGGTAGTTACTTTATCATTTTTGTCGCCTGACAACAATAAGTATTCATAATCATCATATTTGTTGCAAGTGATTTTCGCGACGCATGTGTTATATTTAAATCCACGCGGCAGATAAAACTGATGATTACTCAAATGACCGACCTAATTTAAGAAAACCAAACCTTGAGGAAACTGAACTTAAAAATTAACACCGCTATTTCTTTTGCAAACCTTTATTCATCAACTAATGATAACTAATTAAAGTTTTAATTATCAGGTCACATTATATATAACTATGCATATCTTGTTACGTTAGGTAACGGTCGTTTAATATAACTTTCGAGTGGACAGGTCCTACCTACCTAAAATGTACGAGTACTAACAATGCACTTACTCGATAAACTAATGCCGTAGTAAAGGAAGAAAACTAAAATAATTCATCGCACTACTCAGACCGAGCACGCAGATACTTGTGATTTGAACAGCGTGAGCACCGTGCTACCGAGCACTAGTAATTATTACAATAACATATTAATTAATTTATTATAGCATTAAATTATGATTCTGCAAAAGCGTCAACGTCAAAGTTCTTTATTGGGAAAAAGGTGCAGTTTCAACGATGGAGGACATTTTATCCTAAATAAAATCCCATTGCTACCAAGAAATGGCGATAACTAATTATAATATTAACGTTGTTGCTTGTTTTGGCTTTGCCACAACATAAAGATGACGCAAATGTCAAGATCATAGGAATTCGATTTTGATAACAAACAAATGTTTATTATGTGTGGTGCCGTTTTCCTCGTTTATGAAAAGATCCTAATCCTGATAGTAGCAAGGACGTGCCCCTTTGTTCTGTCAATGCATATGAGTTTAAATAAATACAAATCGTTGACCCAAAATAAATACCTACCTACTCCTTATTTTAAAATTTTAACGCCACAAACGGATTGACGGTAAACAATAAAATACACCGGTTCCATTTATAATTTAATAGATTTCGTTATCGATCTAATAGTTTACAGGATAAGGACAATCATTTCCTTTTAAAATTAGATGCACGTAACCTACCTACATTTAGCTGGAATCTTATTAGAACACAATCAACGAGTTATACAACACCGTTTTCTCTGACGGATATTCATATGTTCATGTGATATGTAGCTATTACGACAGGTTTTTTATCTATGTTCACTGTGCTGCGATGTCAGGAGCTTCCACATTATTAATAGCAACTAATTAGTTAAATTGTACATGTAATAAAAATCTGCTAGAGATAAAATCGTTAGGATTCCGTATTTTAATAAAAAATAAAAAGCCCAACACTGGTGAGATTTTAGGTCGATTCAAGGGCAGATATACTTCCTCACAGTGACATTTAAAAATAGTAAATATGAAGTTTTCACGCTCCAAAAGAATGTTTATACTAAAAAAATCATGTACTGACGCGCTTTTCTCCTGCCTGGTCCCTGTTTTTATTTACATTATCTTTATGATCTATTGGGGCCAATAATTATCGCTTAAGCCTGATTCGAAAGCAAATAAATAGAATACCTAATATTAACTTGACGTGAGCTAGACAACTGTACGACCACATCCAGATATAAAACTGGGTCAACCGGTCGATAAGTTTATTCTGGTCTATTAAATCAAACTTCATCGTATCTTAGGATCTAAACTACTTTAATTGAGCTTTTTTACAATACAATTTTAATAGTTTCGATAATGGTCATCAATCGTCATAGACAACTTGTATATTTCCTTTATATTTTATTGCTACTTGTTTGGCTGAATGCAAGAAGTAATAATTAGTCTGTCATAAAATAAAATACAAAATAACATGCGATATGTTTTAGGTAAATTAAACAAATGTTTGTATATATTTCCTGTGTTTACATTCTGCTGGCCACGTGCCGAGGCGAGCAATCGCAGTACTTACCGCGAATGTATGACGGTATTTGTATTTATTTTGTTACAGAAGACGATCAATTCCAGTACAAAGATTAGATAATAACATTTTGCAAATAATATTCAATACATCGTCTTAATGATCCCAAAATAGATTTACTGTGCCATATATTCAACATTCGAAAAAAACAGTTCTTTGTTCGTTTCGATTCGAATGTTTTAAATTAGTAAGGTCATTTACAGGGTTTACTCAACCATGCCAGACTTATTGATTTAATGGCAAGTACAATGGTGACGGTTACGACCGCCAGACGAAAACCGATAATTATGCGCTTGTCAAATCGGATACGTATGTCCTTTGTGCATAAGGCAATGGCATTATCTAGATATTATTACGAAATGAGCTCGAGCTCATATCTCCTATTATCATTTAGATAGACTCAAAGGAGTCCTATATTATCTTACGACTGATGTATACAATTAGTCCGTACAATGAACTCTAGCTTCTATCCTATCCTACTAATATTATAAACATGAAAGTTTGTAAGTATGGATGGATGGATGTTTGTTACTCTTTCACGCCAAAACGGCTGGACAGATCTAGATAAAATTTGGAACATAGATAGATTATAGTCTGGAATAACACATAGGCTACTTTTTATCCCGGAAAATGCGGGACAGCGATAAACAAATTCTATGCAGACGAAGTTGCGAGCAACAGCTAGTAATATATAATTCTTTCTTCTGATTTATTTTGTAAGCGTAAGTAGAACAAGTTACATGTCATATCAGTTCTTCAATTTGAACCACGATGTTACTTGGACGAATCCTATAATCCCGTTTTAATATATGGCCATATACATACTAATTCGTGATCTAATAACTATATCCAAAAGGGGCTAAAACAAAATACACTCATCAAAACTCTCATAAGTCTTACTTGCCAGTTCCTGTGCTCGCTGGTAATTTCAAAGTACTTACTAATATGATTATGGTGACATACATACCATTCACATAGACATTTTCAACGGTATCGTACAGCTTCCCGGTATAGGTGTCGTAGAACTCAACAGAGCCGTCAACGGACACCGCTAACACTTCGGCGTTAGGCGAAAGCGCTATGCACGGCGCGTTGGCAGTCTGCGTATACGAGCCCGTCTCAAGAACGTGGGGTGACTCGCCGATGACGTAATTCACTGCAAAAACAAAGATAACTTACAATAAAAACTAGCTGTTGCCCGCGGCTTCGCCCCCGTTCCAATAAAATAACCTTCTGACAATAACAAAACAACAAAAATAGAATTTGCGAAATCGGTCCAGCCGTTCCCTCGTGATGCCGTGACCAAGGGAAAAAGGGGTTAATTTTTATACATGTAGATTATAGCAAACTGGTATTGGCGTTGCAGTGGTTGGTACCGTTTCGCTAAAACAGGAAAGGGCGGCACGACTTGGACCCCAATGCAGTGGCAGAAGCATGACTTGACAACGACGAGTGGCGGAAAGCTGAGGTTGCTTCCAAAGAGATTACGGATGAATTAGTCAAACAAAGAGGTAAGGTGGAATGTCTGCCATATTATTAATATGTCTAGGTATACTCCATGGAACACGTTTCTGTAGCAGTAGCAAGCAAAATGGTAGTAAACAGTGGGTAAAGTTCAGTAAAACTTAAGTTAGATTTCAGGTTTTTTATGCAAAGGCAGACTAAACTCGAGTACCTACTCCAGCCTTCTTCGATACTACAAATATTAACTCACGTATAGATATGAAAGATAAAAACGCAGATGAAGTAAATGTTGCGCAGTCATTTGTTTACATAGCAGCATTAAACTAAGTAGGTACATGCATGACGTAGATCCATGTGTTGGTTTATCAGATTTGCATGAACATAGTTCAAAAGTAGATGAACTCTTAGATAAGTATAGTGGAAATACTTGTTATTTTTAACGGAACAATAAGAACGCTGTCGACTACAACAAACTAAAGTTATTTGAGCAATTTCCTTTTAAGACATACGAAAACAAAAATAATGATCGACACATGTATGAAAATTGCCACGTCCATATTTCCATATGCAGATACCTCAAAACTTATTTAAATACAATTATTGTGTTTCACTTCCTATGCGAGTCTTGAGTCTTGTATAAGTTGTTTGTAGAGGCTATGCATATAAAGGAGTTAATCCATTAAGCGGCTACAGTGTTTTGTTACATCTAGATAGTATACTGTACACCGTACTAACACTATTTTTTCGAAATAACATTTCGTTTATCCGTTGGCTAGGTATAGGTAAATCATGGATTCCCAAGAAGTACCCGGAAGAGGGAGGTCTTCGAAAAAAAAATTGGGTCGCTGAAACAGGGCACTAGCCTTATTGATAAACATTTTTTATTTCAAGAAATTATATGTTATATCAACTCTATTGGTAATTCCTTTATGAGGCTGTGTGGTGTGACGTGTAGCCATAAAACGAGACTTATCTACATATTGTAAATACAAATCGCTTATCCGTCTTTGATTTAGGAATTATGGTTATCAAATGCTGCATACATGGAAACTAGATAGTATAAAGCTTTCGCTAATCACGAGGCAATATATGAACATTAAAAAAATGAACTGCGAACAGCGTGATTGGAGTCTGATTGGTTATCAGTTATTTCATGCGTGTCTAGGTCGAGTTGAACTACAGCTAACATTTAAAAGATATTCACGCAAGCAGCTCATGACACCGCAAAATATATATAATAGGTAGGTGGCAGCTGAAAACACTATTTTAATAAAAAAACCCGAAGAGCTAAAGAAAACCAAACCCTGAAACTCCTGTATACCTACTCCACTTGACGTAGTTCATAGACTTGTATTTTTCTTTATCACAATATTTATGGCGCCTAGTTGGTAGTCGCCGTATTGAATTTTGATTACTGCATTATTTAGTGACACTCACAACAGTACACTGGTTTCTAGAACACTACAAAGGAACAAACATACATACATACATTACATAGCGTTTATGTCACAATTCCTAAAACGTAAAATAACTAAATGGCTGTCGCGCAGCCAGGTAACAAATTGGTTAATCCGATCTTTTTGTGGTTTTATTTAGTTAGTTCATTCGGCTAAATAGCCGACTTTGCATATTGGCAATACGCATCATCTTCCGCGTAACACAGAATAATAATGACGAGTACATAGTTAATATCTGATTTCCTCAAAGTAAACGATATCTAAACGGTACGAATTTCCACATGGCGAGATAACCACCGAGAACCGGTTACACATCCGCGCGGGGCTGACCCACGCCTTACGTATTAAACGTCTATCAGTATTTTCCTACTAAATACACGTAACTTAATATTCAACAGGGAAACACCGAGCCGGACTCCTTATAATCGAGCTACGGGGTTCCGCGACTGACTCGAGCACGTCATCGGTTATCCTCACGTAGTCATGCATGTGTAATACGTTGTAATACGTATGTATATGTTCGATAACGAGAATCTTCTGCGCATTTAACGTTAGATAATACTAACCCTTTGTGTGATATAACTTCCACGTGCCATCCTTGGATATCGTAGCTACGTGCGAGGTGTCCACATCGAAGGCGACGTCATATACGCCTGAAGAATGACCGGTGAGATCGTAGGCCTTTGTCACCTGCTTGTACTCTCCAGTCTTTGTGAAGCAGACTTCCATCACCTTGATGTCGGTCACCTGGCCAGTGGCGACGACGAATCGCCCGCATGGTGATATTTTGGCTGAATACGTGCTCATGAGATAAGTATCGAGCGCGTCTAGCTTCTGACCCTTCAGATCCCATATAATCATGTCAGTGTTCGATGAGCAAGACATCATGAACTTTCCATTGCTCGATATTCCAAAGCCGACGACGTTGGCACTATGCGCCTGTAAAGAAAAGAAAAGACGTATTAATAAAAAAAACATGTTACTTGCAATTGGGTAGATTAAGAGCTGAAACGTAGGCGGCTGTTACTAGTTAGGTATTGAAACTATATTAATATAATGATGCGGCATCGTGTTATAAGTATCGTGACTTCGATTCGATTTAGTTAACTAATTCCCTCCAATTCTACTGGAAGAAGCTTCTGCCTAGAGGCACGCAGAATTACGTGATTTTAACAAAAAAAAATGTAGTGAATTCGGAATAAAAGGGCTATATTATTATTATTATAAGTACGACGCATTATGCCTGCAGACACGCCGAGAGTCAGCCACTAACCTATTAAAAGTTTAACAATCCGTGCAATGACTTAAGGATTGCACTGACACAGTGGTGACGACAAACATTTACTCTAAAGCCTACACACATATACATCTATATTTACATCTGTATATGTGTGTCGTAGTTTAAAAGGGCTGCGTTGGAGACACAAATATAAACAAACAGTTTACGCTATCTCCAGACATTGTCAACAAACGCTATGCACATAACAATTGACCAAGTTTATTTAGGTAGGTATGATAGATTAACAGTAACGCAAGCCGATGTGCAAAGTTCAGAAACGGGTACATATAATTATCACAGACAGTTTGTTGTTTGCGTTGTCGTTGACTTGATCTTCCATTCAATGTTTCGCATAAATATACTCAGCCGCACAAAATTGGGCCCCAGTCTCCAGGCACACATTATGCACTATTAGTAATTTTGTATCTAGACTGGGGACCGCTGAATATATCATTAAAATTAACTTATTTAAGGGAAATCGAATGCACCTCTTCGGCAGTTTAATCATTATAAAATTCATTGTGTGCAGGTTCGATTGTCACTATGTACGTCTCAATTCATACTAGCATTTTTAATCCAAATTGTATTCTTAATAATAAAAAAATATAATTGTTTTCCACTTGTTATCATTTTAATTGGGTTAACGTCTTAGTAGATTGATCATTGATCAACATTTAAATCGCATACACAAAACTATTACCATAACATGCCATGCCAATGGCATGATGAGTGGCATGGACAATGAAATTAATTATGTCACGAAGCGCGATAGCAGCTGCGATAGATGTATCCATACGGAAACCGAAGCGTGGTTTTAAGTATCTTGCGTCATTCAGGTCACGACTGAGCCCAAGTACGTTTATTGTGATAAAGTGGCAAAATCATAAAGCAGCCTACATGCATGCCGTACGCCGACTGCGGGCCGCCGTAGACGTTACCTTAGCGCAGTGCTGCTCAAAGTGTGGGTCGCTCAACGGTTCAAGGGGTGTCACAAAAGGCTTAAAAAAACTATGGCCTACTAAAGCTTTTTAACGAGAAGTGAAAAAGTAGTTTAGAATTAGAATTCTACAGATACAGTACCTGATCAAATGCTGATGTTATTTTAATTTAAAACTATTTCCTGGTAGGACTAGAATTTCATTTGAATTGCCGAACACAATAAAATGGTAATTTGACCTACGACCTCGTAAGCAGAGGCTAGTTGGTTTGAACGAAAATACAGAGAAAAGCTTAAGGGTTTGTGTGTAATTCCCAATTAGCACAAGGCCCTCGTTGACACTGCAGCCCTACCCAAGTAATTCTGAGAAAAAGCCTGTCCCTAGCAGTGGGACGTGTGTAACTATAGGCTGGAGATGATGACAATGGGTCGCTGACAAGTTTGACAAGCACTGCATTACCCGAACAAAGGCGCTGATGTACTCGCGGCGTAGTGTAGGCGAGTTCAGAGGAGCGTCGCACGCGCAACCTCGGAAATATTTTTAGACACAGGAAGGTTCGCCGCCAGTGGTCCTCGCGATCGACGCTTGCATAAAACATCGCGGTGGATGTGGATAAGTCATTCATACAAGCAATGTTGCATATTTAACAGACATCTTTAATGCATCGGCTACGCAGCATCCCACCATCCGGACTCTGTACTTGACCGTATGACATTCGCTTCTTTCATATTGATTTAAACAAGAGGTAAACAAGTTAAAATGAAAAAGAAAATACAAATAACTAGTAAAATACAAATAAATAAGTACCACTTATAATTTACATTTTCAAGCAGCAACATGAAATTGCTAAGGCCAATGCCTACGCAGACAAAGACCGAGGTAATATGATCACTATCAATAATGCAAATAATTTTAAGCAAAAAAAAAATACAAAAATAATAACAAGATAAGTCACAACCTTGCTTATTCTTTTCTGAACGTATTCAAAAAATGGGGAAGCTGCACTGAGCAATTTTCTTAATGATAATGATGGGAACAATGCAGCATTGAGCCGCGAGAGTGGAGCTTGTGTTACCGCTGCAAAACAGAGAAATCTTGTGATCGTGCGGCAGTTAACAATGACACAAAATTGCATTGATATACAATACTTAAATGCAACACACTCGTATCTCAGCAAAGAACCGTGCATGCAGTACGTGTGCTCAATAAACTAAAGTAATACGGCAGCTTTCCTTTATACTCGTACCTTCGAATTTCGGTAATATAAAACCTCATGAATCCAAAAAACTTAAAATAGATAAATTATCACAATTTGAATGATGTAAAATGGAAAGGTTATTAAAATACACGTCCCCTTATTAACTAGGATCTATTTTGATTTAAACAAATCATGGAAGTATGCACATGCATAATTAAATGATTTCCCTTCAAGATACAATGCAGTCAAGGAAACTGACAACAGAACAAACCGTATCACCCGTACATTTAAGATTAATACAAAGGAAATGGGTACGCTTCTCATTTCAATGCACAATTTTATCAGATGCAACCTACCAAAACGTGATCATTATTTAATTCAACACCATACAATTAATTGTTTGCAAGTTCTCGGTATTTGCGAAACAAAATTAAACATTCGTGCCTTTCGCAATACGCACGAACGATTAACGTTCGTTCGTGAAAAGTTAACATGAAATACTGTCATGTAAACCCAAAAGAAGCTACAAGTCAATCAGAGTAATCGATCCACGTCGACTTAAATAATAGTGATGCTATATTTAAGATCGTATTAAAGTGCGTGGCCTGATTTGCCTATTCAGATGGAGGCAGATCAAGGCCTGTACTCTACAGGATTAGTGGTCCGGCTTCACGATTCTTGCAAATAGACTGTATGGTTAAACAAACGATTACGCGCCGAGTACAATGCCTGGCTTATCACCGGCGCCGAGTGACTCATGCCATATTAGCTCTGAACTTGCTTTCAACCTTAATAGCTACAGCTTACAAACAACCGAGCGCCTAATTTGATTATTTGATAGACTAGTATAATTATTACAAGGAAATGAAGACCAACGTATCACGAGTTCACTGTCTGCATTGTTTATTTTGGTCTTTGCAGTTTTTTTTTAATGCAAAATAGACTTGTTTGTGTTCGACTGAATATTCGGGTTCAGTTTCGACGATTTTTGCGCGAAATTGGTGTTTCGCACTCCTTTAGAGCTACTCTATCAATTTATCAAATACGTAATTCTACACATACCTATAAGCAACACTTAACCTAAATGAAAATTTAAAAACCAGCCAACTGCGTGTCGTGCTGCAGTACAGCAGTACCTAGGTATTAAAATTATTTAATAGTTAATAAGTACAGATAATGTTTTGGTCGAGTATATTTTTCTATTGCTATCATCATCTCATCTCCAGCCTTTATCAGTACAGGCCTCTCATAACGAGAGGGCTTGGGCTATAATTCCTATGCGGGCCCAGGGGAATCGAGAACTTCTTACACACCATTCAATTGCCTAGTAGGTGTATGCAGGTTTCTTCCCCGAAAAACTCAAGAGATGCGATCCCGGACACGAACCCACAACCATCTGTTTGAGAGACCATAGATCCAACCACTAGGCTCCCATAGCTTATACTGGGCTACCACGGCTTATATTTGTCGTGAATAATTTTTTTACCCAATTACCTATACCAAAACACAGATTTCTAGCACTAAGAGTCTCTGAGCTAAGCCGCGGACGGATGGACATGGAACCCTAACAATAAACACCGGATAGTTCCGGTTTTGGTTACAGATACCAGTATAAGTCGGCCACTAACTATTTGTGACCACAATCACGCTTAATGGTAAGCGGAGACGGACCCAACATTGATAACTAACGAACGAATTAAAGAAATTAATGGTAAGATAATGTGGATTTTTATTTAATTACACTTCTTCTAACAACATTCTCTCTTGAGTATTACATAACTAACTAACTACTAGTAAAATCTTTCAAGTTCAAGAGGTTAAGGATCTAGTCTGCAATGCTGCATCAAATCAGCTCCTTCTTTAATGAAACAGGAATATGAGCAAACATTTAAAATTTGTCTACGCTTTTACATTGTTTGACTAATACTTACAATAGGTAGGTTCCTAATCTTATAACAAACGGTACGAGTACTACGAATAGGCAATATAAATCGATACAGTTCAAACTGCGAAAAAGCATTACGAGGAACATTACATATAATGTATTTTATATATTAATTAATATTAATTATGTCCTTACCCCTTACGGAGTAGACATAGGCTAGGGTAAATAGAGCTGCTACTTTTGTCTTTGCTCCTAGACCAGCATGGAAGGTACATTAAATTAGTAAAATGGAGATGTGTAGTTTTCAATATGCATATATATACCCTCTCCGAACAAATGCAAGATAATTTGCGCCTGTTCCGCAAATTTCCTAATTTTGCGCAGCTTTCAATATTTGATGATGCGGATTTTTTTTATTAACGCGTTACGTCATTAAACATTACCATATTACAAGTTATAATGAACTTTTGTAATTTTAATGTGCATAATCAAAATCATTACACACTGCATAACTGCTAAGGGCCAACTATCTAGTTACTGGCACAAATTAAAATATTTATGTAATAATGAATAATGAACATGATAATGAGCATAATATTACATGCTACAATGTGAAAAGGGATTAGGGCACGAGGTCTTCTTTATTTCAGTATACAGTAATCAGTTATGTACGAACACATTATTCCATTAATATGTTAGTCATTTGTTTCAACAAAAAGCTGACAAAGAAAATGACTAATAACGGGATCACGTTTCAATGGCACCAATGTTACACCGTGGCGTGTGCTTGCTCACGCTTTTACTATGATTTCTGTACTGAGCCATGAATCATTTTAACTTATATAACCCAGGTCTCATTCATTAGCTCAGACTAAATCAAAGTATCTAACGTAAGAAGAAACGACGACACCGGATGTTGGCATTTCGCCATATATCGTCTTGAGTTTAAGATTTTCAAAGATATGAAATATTGAATTGATAGTGTCAATATTCGCCCTGTGCCTGGTCCAAAACTTATGAAACTTACGCCAGCTGAATCAATTGTTTGAACAAAATACGAGCGTAACCGCCAAACGTATAAACCTTCCTCTTGAATCACTATATCAATTAAAGGAAACTTATTATTAGATACAAAGACGGACTCTCAAATAAATAATATTGTTCTGTTATTTACCGTAGTACCTAAGTACGGTTGTCTATCGGATTGGAAATTGTTTTACAAAGAATCATTTATATTATTAATCGAATTACGAGAAATGTTGTTACAAAATGCGATACCTACAAACGTTAATTACAAACCAAGATTGCAACTTTAGGTTTTCTAGAATACCATAGCATAAACAGATACAAAACTCAGTGTTTAAAGTTCAGTATCAATATCCAAATGTTCTTTGATAAACAATTTTCGGTTTTTGAACCGCTCTTAATGTACCACTAAGTAGTGTATTATTGACAAACAAATGACAAGAAAATCATCTGTGTTATCTACAATGATTAGGAGCAGAGATAGGTTATCGCAGAAATTAATTGTGAATGTCGTCAAAAATACTAAAATTGTAATTAAATGCGATTATAAAGCCAAGAATCCTCAATTAATTCCTGTTTAATTTTATTATCTTACTTCAAAAATGACTACTACGCACTAGACTTAATCGAAATATGTGGGTATTAATAAAAATACGATTATAAAACATGACACCTCTAAAGGTGACGCGCAACACTTAACCAAAACTCATTAGATCCTTCTAAACTAGTCTGGGAGCAAAGAAAAAACATAGAATGTACCAGTTGCATCTCATCCCGCGCAGATGGTAAAAGGCCATCGAGGGAATGGGCGAAAATCTTAGGAATCATGTTATAGGCGATGCGGCTGGCATAGCATAGCAACCCATCACTATTTTGATTCTCTATTTCACCTATACGATCACAATCATGCTTAGCGTGCCCTTTGGGGTCTTGTTACCTTGGGCTCTGTCTAACCCGTAAGATATAAGGACGTGATTTATGTATGTATGTATGTATACTTAGATACACCTATTTTATTAGATACTTACAATACAGATCAATAGTTAAGTAGGTATTTCATTTCACAGAAATGTGTAAAACATACTAAAATTACATGGAATCGTAGCCACAATGAATGAACAGTGAGCGTAGGTATGTAGTTATCTCGCCAAATGGCGGAAAACCTTACCCGTACGCATTAAATAAGTTGTAATTGAACAATTAACAAACGAAATTGGAGTGTTGAGCCCAGGCCATTGCTCTGCCCGAGCATGCGTTTACAATATGACGCCCACCTATTTTCGTCTTAGCTATATTTAATGCGCATTTCACGATATTGCGTCAAACCGATCTTCTCGACCGTGCCGGTCGAAGGCAGGTCGGCCAGTATACCGCTAAACATACGCCTTAGATGATAAACATCGCGATCAGAATATGCGTAGAAATGTCCAATGTCACACGATTTACGAAAACATCGACTGTTCGTAGTTAGAGGTATATTTGCTATGATAAAGCTCTTGTTAGCATGCATAACATATGATGTAACAATTCTGGATTTCGTTGAAATTATCTGGTTATCATGAGGCATACGTAGATACTCAAAAGTACATTAAGTGTTCTAAAGAATCTAAAGAGAACTAACATCATGATTACAATAAGATTAAATAAATTTAAGTTCTTACAAAAGAGCAGGTAAAACTGGATCCCTTAACAGATGACTGGCAGGTATATGTACCTACTGAACTTAAAGTTTCTTTATAGATAGTACCTACGTGACTAAAAACACGCAGATCGATTGATTTTCGGAAAGTACCCCGTTAATTCTTGCTACCTGTTGTAACTCAGCTCAGTTTGGCCGACAGTAAAATTATTGGACCATGATTCATAAATCTCTACCTACCGAGTCTGAACTAAATGTTTTTTAATTGTGAATCTGACGCAATATTGGGTCAAATGACATACTATCTTCAAATACGGAGAGTGATTAAGATCTATACCTACTTATGAAAACGGTGGTCCTGACTGACTGATCATCAATACGCAGCCAAAACTACCAAATCTAGAAAGCTGAAATTTTAACTGAAGACTCCTTTTGTTTTAAAAACTCGTAGGTACTGAGAGTGCATTTTGCGAAATTCTTATGGGATACCAGCACTGTAACGGGAGCAAGCCCGCGGGCATAATGTAGTTCACTATAATTTAGTTTGTTTCAATTAAAATACTTACATTGCTATTAATGTACAAAGAGAACGTACCCAGCTAGGTCTTTATACCCTCATAAAATAAATAAATTGATACAAACTGTCTACTAGCAAAGTCAGTACTAAGACTACTAAAAATCGGTTCAAATGGTTCAACGAGTTGAGATTGGGATCTCTTTCTAGAACGAAACTAATTTGATTGCAATGTGCAGGAAAAGACGATATGGTCGATCAAAAAAACATCGAATATTAAAAAAAACCGTTCGTTGTTCGAAAAAAATAAAGCCATCGTTACATTTATCTGTAAGAAAAAATATCTTGACCTTTTATATTGCGCTAAAAAGTGTAAGATCTTAAATTAAAAAAAAACAAATCAGTTCATTTAACAGTTGAAAAAGTAAACCAGGCAGTCTAGCTATTTACATAGTAAGTATGTCAATCAATTGTTTTACAGATTGGACTGCATATACAACCCTAGGTGCTAAGGTAGAAACTTAGAGGTACATAAACAAATCAAAGAATGACTTACCGCCTTATTGATAAACGCTCTATAGGCCTCTGCTAACTTAGCAATCGTTTGTCCTTGTCTGTGAAAGGTAAATGTCAAAGTGACAGATAAAGACAAACGATTGCTAAGTTAGCAGAAGCCTATAGAGCGTTTATGAATAAGGGGGTAAAACTTTTAACAGTGAACATGGACAATACTTTTTGTTAATGTAAAATACAGTGAGCGCAGTGTATCAGCACCTTAATTACCATAATTGGAATATGTGGGTAGTTTCAGAGGGTATGAAAATAATTGATATGGCCGATAGTATATTTAAACAGCAAAGACGCAGTTACAGCTTAAATTTTCACTAGTCATCCAGTGAAAGTCTTAAGTGCAACGTGTTGGTAAACATCGAGCCTCAAATAAATCAAGGTAATTTTTTTTTTAGTGTCTCCTATTTTTGATTATTCCTATTCATTTTAAATCGTAAGTCTAGAACTCAGAATTCCGGATTGAAGGTTTCTTCCGTAACGTACCCGCGCACTAACAACGGACTTTTAGAAATTTTGAAGTGTTTTTTTTTTATATACAGCCCCCTTATTATACAATTTATTATAGTAATGTTTTTTTGGAATAGGTGTTTGTTCTTTGCATACATTTTATACAATTATACAAATCTGTCCACCTTATAATATTAGTGTAGATGATAATGTAAGTAGATGAATGGTCAAGTTTTATTTTTGGTAAATGTGCACTTCTGTGCTCTTTTAGCTTGCAGTGATCCCTTTTTAACTTGAAGTAAACATACTTATTGGGTTTTCCTCATACATAATAATCGGAAATTACGGTGTGAAAAGATTTTTTCCAAATGTATTCACTTGCTTCCTATGAAGCAAATTGAAGACAAAATCTTGTATAAATATTTTTTGGTCATCGATGGCAGTGGGACCAAATTAATTATGAGATTTATGAGTATATATGTAGTTTATATACTACATACATACATAAATAAATCACGCCTGTATCGCTCACGGGATAGACAGAGCCTAAGGTAACAAGACCTAAAGGCCATGTTTAGCACAATTGTATTTTTGTGAATACCTGCCTTGTAACTTATCGTTAAATTCAAAACCACAGGCAATAACCGTTTCTGGAAGTCTTTCTTAACCGATATTATTCCTTAGAATATTTCTTTGTGTAAAATAGTTTATTAAGCCAGCACCTTCGTCCAAATCTGATTTCTTCGAAAGTTTTCATAAAAATAATTTTCAAAATGCCCCTTTGCATATTACCTACTTTTAAGAATTTGATTTTGACTACCTACCTTCATTTCTAACAATTAACTAGACCCTTCTTATCTTTTAGACAATACAAAATTGAGATTTTTTACAATTACCATCATTAAGCATCTACTTTTACTTACGATTAACGGTCTCTTTAGCTTGAATTGAATGCCCGAACACTTTGTATATTTTTCGTGTCTTTACTTCGGGGTTTTTTACATTCGGTAATCTCTTAAAAGATCTCGCCTCATTCATAATTTTATTGTTTTGTTCTGAAAACGACCAAGAAATGGACCCTTCTTATCCACATAACAAATTAACTGGAACTATGAGCTCAGATCCATCTTACTCATTTATACAAAATATTTCAGTGAAAAAAAAACACCATGACTACTGTTTTATGGGCATTTTAAGAAGAATTAACAGGTGTGCAAAGATGAAATATTTAAGCTGGAGGGGCTGGGTTCGATCCCCGGTCGCGGCAGATATTTGGATGAAAAATACAAATGTTTGTTCTCGAGTCTTGGATGTTTAATATTTAAGTATGTATTTATCTATATAATTATGTTTATCCATTGTCTGGTACCCATATGACAAGCTTTACTTAGTTAGGGACTATGACAATTGGTGTCAATTGTCCCAAAAATATATTTTTTAAGCATTAATTATCTTCCATGCTGGTCTGGGAGTAAAGTAAAAACATAGAATGTACCAGTTGCTTCTCTTCCCGCGCAGATGGTAGAAGCCCATCGAGGGAATGGGCGTAGGAATAATGTAATAGGCGATGCCGCTAGCAACCCATCACTATTTTGATTCCCCTTTCCACCTATACGCCCACAACCATGCTAAACGTGGCCTTCAGGTCTTGTCACCTTAGGCTCTGTCTACCTCGTAAGGGATAAAGACGTGATTTATGTGTGTGTGTGTGTTAATTAAAAGGTCAACGCATAACCGAGAACTCAGTCCACGCAGTCCAGATCGATTCCATTCGTGTATATAAATAACTCTTATATTTGAAAGACAAAAAAAGGCCACGGAGATTTTTCTTTGACAATTAGGTGTCGAAAGCCGAAAATAGTAATACTGGATAGTAACAAATCAATTCGTGTACGTTACTTGTATTGTATTTGTGTTTATAAAAAAACATGGGCACTTTTCTTTGGGAATTTGATGAAGAATTAACAGGGTGTGAAAGTGTAAATAAGTAGGTATACTAAATAAATAGTAAAATGAGTCGGTAGTAGGTTTATTAGATTAATAATTAATACTGGGAATTTAGTCCGGCGTCATTGCAATCATATTTAACTCTTACATTTTAATGAAAAATGACCACGAGCAGGTTTTTTGGAAATTGTCACGAATCAACAGACGTGGAAAGCCTAAAATCATTTTAGTAGGTATTTAAATAATCCAATATGAGGAACCAACACAACCTGTTCTATTTTACATTAAATTTTAATGAAATTAAAAACCACGAGCACTTTTCTGTTTAGGTCGAATTGAGTAAAAAGTAGTAAATAGAACAGTTTCTTTTTTATGAAAAATCTTTTTTTCATAAAAAAGAAACTCCATGGATGGTCTTCCATGTTCATTTTTCTGTGCGATTAAGGCTTGACTAAAAGTGTTTTTTATTATTATATTTTAGGAGGGGACAAAAGAGTAAGTTCAATGTCCGAGGAATCTCCGTCGGCAGCCTTTTAGAAAGAAAAATGGAAGAAGGGGAAGATAGATTTCGGCCTAGTGTTGCCAGCTGTCGCAGATTTCGATTCCTGTGTTTGGTAAGTGTAATTATCGTCTTATTTGAAAACAGATTTGATATAAAGAAAAAGATAAACATATAATATAACATGCGCATTCCAATATATATAAAAAATTGTTATGCATTAGTACGCTATCCTAAACGCTATTTCTGCTAATGTTATGCGAAACTGCGTAATATTATCCGCGTCTCTGTAACAAAAATGTGGTTATTTTTCCTGGACTTTGATTTCGGATGAAACCGAAACGTAATTTGGGGGTTATTTGTGCATATTTCTTAAACTTCAGAGTTGAAGTAATGTCAGTATCTATTATATTTTGTTTCATTTAAAAATTAGGTACGAATGGAAGCCACGAAGAGGCGTGTCGTGAAAAAGCTTCCTGCCAGGTGAACCAACGATGAACGACCTGATTACCGGTGCCCCGACGCACCTTGTTTATGAAATCACCGACCACCGTCTCAGCAGTCTAGACTCCGTGTTGAAAAGATGGCATTAGGTAAGTAACATTGTCCTTTCTTGTGGATCCTGTTATGTGTATCGATAAGTAATTTACTAAAAAAAAGTTTTTGAGAAAAGCCTCTGATTGTACATTATTATTGTCAGTGCCAATGGCACTCTAAGGAGCTTCATAAATGTACGAAGTTTTAAGTCCATAAGAACGCTAGAAGTGAAGCAAAATTTAATGTCAATATTTTAAGAATACGAACAAACCATAAGAAATATACTTTCTTTCTCGAGCGGGTAAGCTTGTAAAATTAGTTTTTGTTAAAAAATAAATAATAATTAAAAAAAAAAAATAGTTTTTGGAGCAACACTTAATAATATCATTACGTGTACCTTACTTGTTTTATCATAGACCAACTTCAACTTTATAATTGGACTAGCTGTTGCCCGTGGCTTCGGCCCGGTTCAACTTTTTTAAAATATTGTTTAATGAACCGATTTTATTCTTAGAGTGCAACATTATCCCTGGGTAACATAAACATAAGCTTCATTTAATTGTGGGCGGTCTTTTCTTTACATTTATTTACCTATGTTCATTTTCAGATTGATCCTGTAGATATCAAATCAAAATTCGAGTGTGGGATCCAGAAGAACCCGACGAACACTCGAAACGGATAAAAGCAGGTAATACTAATATTATAAATGCGAAAGTTTTAACTCACTCTGTCCATCTGTCTCTCCGTTACCCTTACACCTCTAAACCGCTGAACCGAATTTAATTCAATTTCGCACGGAGGCAGTTTTAGTCTCGGGACCTTTCCGTTTCCCTTACATAGGATAGTTTTTATCCCAGAAAATTGCATAGTTCCCGCGGGATAGCGATAAGCAACTTCTGCACAGACTGAGTCGCGGGCAACCGGTAGTAGATCTATATTATATTTAGCTGTGCTCCACTATACCTACCACTATACCTATACCTTCGCACACCATTGAACTGCTTTGGAGGTGTGTGTAGGTAACCACACGATGGTTACTTCACAGAAAAGCTCATTGTGAATAAGGTTATATAGACTTAGGATTCGCCGCCACCGCCTTATCCTAATTTTACAACTGAAACTGTTAACTGCCTTAATTTAAAACCTACGGTGAATTTGAAACAAAACATATCCTATTTTCAATGAATGTATACGAGTGTTTACAAACATTTCAAAACCCACTTTTGATTTAATTCCAAGGAGACCTTATGACAATACGTAAATTCCGTGGGGAATAATAACTCCTGTCAGTTTTTAAAGTGTTGAATACATACATACATGCATGAATCACGCGTGTTTATCCCGCGTGGTAGAGAGAGCCTTACGCAACAACACCTAGAGCAGGGGTGGCCAACAGGTCGATCGCGATCGACCGGTCGATCGCGACTGTTAGTCCAGTCGATCCTGGCAAAGCAAAAAATATAAATACGTAGACCAAACTGCGCAACGTAATCACCAACTGCTGATTTAAGGTTTCATGAAGTATGTACTTGGTAGATCGCAGAGGGTTTCGTTAATAAACAGGAGATCTTGGGTCTAATCAAGTTGGCCACCCCTGACCTAGAGTGTGCATTAATTTGTACTGATATCATTCATTCAAGCAGATTTACAACCGAGCATTGTAGCAAAGAATAATAAGATAAATTCTGTTGCAGAAGGATTCGCACTGCGTCCTGTGCCCTCCGTAGCTCCTCCGAAGATGCAGGACAGCCAGAGACAGCCATTAAAACTGCGCCGAACGCTGTGGCTACTTTGGTGGTAAATTGGAATCACCGCCAAGATGACTGTCCTTTAAAGCTACAGAGCCCGGCAACGTTAAATGCGTAAAAGTGAATTAACTTCTTTGATACTACAGTACATTCCTTCATTCAACAGATTATTCGTGTAACACATATGTTATTTTATTTTTGTCTAAATGTTTAATGTGGTGAAGTTTTTGTACGTAACTATAATGTTACTTTGTCAGAATTTTTTCGATAGGTACACTTTTACTCCCATATTTACACATTTAGTCCAGTTGTAGCTAAATAATATTTTATCTGCGTCTGACTTGCAAAAAGTAACAGATGAAGACATAATAATATTAATAATATTATATTTGATGCTTAAATATTATTTTATCTTCATCTGTCACTATCAAACTCAGTAAAGGCTAACAATTGTTTATGAAGACGGTTACGTTCTCAATAACCTATTATACATATAAACCTTCCTCTCGAATCACTATCCCTCCAATAAAAAACCGTATCGAACTCCGTTGTGTAGTTTTAAAGATCTAAGCATACATAGGGACAGACAAACAGACAGACAGACAGCGGAAAGCGACTTTTTTATACTATGTAGTGATTTATGAAAGGTGGCACACATCAGTAGCATGGCACGTCAAGATATTTAGTATGAACGAATAACCTTCTGGCTCAGTTGAAAACCGAAAAACAATTTCTTAGATTTCATTGATATCACGTGTGCAAATGATATAGGTTCACAATCCTTTGAGATACACTGTGAATTATATATTCGATTGAAGCGACTCAATGGATCGAATTTCACTTGTGAAGTTCATTTGATCACTTATGAACTTGGAGCTCTTAGATCATTGTCGAATGCGTGACAATAAGGATAGTGTCATGACCTACAAATTTTAGGATATCTTTTTGAACATCTTCAAATGTTTTCACTTTCACTGTGCGCGCCCTAAGTGTTCCTTTGTCAGGACGCGCAGGGCACGCCTATACGGCAACCCTCTTTTATCTGGATATAAAGCGCAAGTGTCTATGACGGCCCTGTGAATTTGAGAGCTCTTAAATCGTTATCTAAAGAATGACCCACCAGAATGGTGTCATATCCTACAATTTGTACGATATCTTTTTGGACATCTTCAAGTGCTTTCTCTGCACACATCATATCATTTGGATTTATACCGGAAAATACTGTGTTACAATCCAGAATCCTTGAAATGGGTTTCACTCATGTTTCTTACACGGAGTTACCATTTTCGTTTAAGACTATACGTGGGAGTTCCGTCCTCGCGGTAGTAAATATCATTTCTGCGTCATACCAATTTCTTTGCGTTTAAAACAGCTATACATAACCTTCTTGAGGTCTATTATACCCTGGCGTCCCGCTCCTATGGACATGATACTGTGCCAAATTGTACCCTTTGGACCCCCTCCAGAGTATGACAACAGCTACGGGTTCACCGAGTGGATAATAGTAAACCAGTCTTATCAAAATGGTATACCTACACAATCCTCAGATAAAGAAAGATGTCTATTGCTTATATTAAATTCAGTTTAAATCTTTCAATAACGTATTAACGGAACACTTACCTCATTATTCTATGGCACTGCGCTCCAAAAACTTTTCTCGCAGTTTCTCGCGCCTTCTAGAAGTCCAAAATGTATACTCAATCCTCAGATAAAGAAAGATGTCTATTGATTATATTAAATTCAGTTTAAATCTTTCAATAACGTATTAACGGAACACTTACCTCATTATTCCATGCCACTGCGCTCCAAAAACTTTTCTCGCAGTTTCTCGCGCCTTCTAGAAGTCCAAAATGTATACTCAATCCTCAGATAAAGAAAGATGTCTATTGCTTATATTAAATTCAGTTTAAATCTTTCAATAACGTATTAACGGAACACTTACCTCATTATTCTATGCACTCCAAAAACTTTCTCGCAGTTTCTCCGAGAACTACCAGAAATAAACCCTGGTGCGTTGACATTTAAAGGAGTGTTCTTCCACGTTCTCGTCGTGGAATAAGTTGGTGAGTCCACAACAAAATATACCTTCAGCCTAGAGGAGTGAGGTAGCCCATAGCTATCTACCGTCTACTCCGAAGACGGCAGGTGTCGACGGAGAGCTTTCGTCAGCTCGTCTGTGTACAATTCCGATTTTGCCAACGACGCGATCGGTGCAAAGCAGATCCTTTGCAGTACAACTTAGTTCATAAGATTGTTCACACAGAGGTGAAAAAGTTTCTCGAAAGCGCAATACTCAAAATATAATTTGGAGCACAACAAAAGTTCCACTCTCATTTTTTTTGTGTGTAACAAATTGTGTGTTGAATACTTCCCGACTTTCAAAAGTGTCAAAGCGCGGTGTGTGGACACTGCTCCCTGTCCAGCAAAACACTTTTTTTTCGATTGTGCCTTAACATTTTATCAGTGACTGCGATCACAGCGGTAACTGCGCATCATCCGACTAAAAAATATTTATTTATTTTGTGCAAAAATAATTTTACACAATTATTTCTTTATCAAGTACATGGTTATTAAGTACAAAGAAACGTATGATGTTGAGGTATGCTACTCCCGCCCACGGTGTGTAGATCATCTCTGCGTCTAGTGCGCGCGCACCTATCCCTGTACAGGTCTATTCAGTCGCAGCTTTATACTTTGGTATACATGAAACTAATCTTATTAGTGCAAAAATGTTTCTTTTTAAGTACATTTATAGTTCTGCTAGAGACTTTCACACACACAGAAAGTAAAGAAACGAATGACGCCGTGGTGAACTACTCCCGCGTTATATTCAAGCCCTTGCCAAATAACATTTTTTTTCCATATCTAATTGGGCTAATTCATTCACTATATCCCTGTACTGGTCTATCCAGCCGCATCTTCATGCTTTTGTAAACATGAAACTAACCTTATTAGTGCAAAAATATAACTAGTATCAGAAAAACCCCTTAACAATATTCTGGCCCTCTTTTTACCACACGTCTCACACCAATGTGCTTACATTTTTTACATTACCTCTGATCTCGCGACATAATCCAAATGTAAGGGATGAGAGTACGTAGATTTAAATATCTCCGCTAGGTAGAGGATACGTGCCATGCCGCTGGTAGGTGTTAACATTCTATTTAGTTGGTTTGGTATAAAAGTCAACGTTTAACATGTATGCATTTAAAGAACGAAAGTGTGTATTATAAGTTACTAGCGACTTCGCACGGGTGCAATCATTGTTTCACTACTACATATATTGTTCATATAAACCTTCCTCTTGAATCACTACTAACTTGAATCTGGTTTTGTTAAGGGTTCCGCAATCGCAATGGCAAGTTTCTTATGTAACTGAAAATAATTTTATCTAATTTAAATCTATTCCAAGTTGAAAACATTAAGTACACTGAGCATGAACCTTGAACACTGATTTTTTTTGCTATGTACCTAGATTTCTAATGTAAATTTTTTACAATACTATTTTCCAACTTCATTCATTGTTTTATTTATGCATTAGTAGCTTCTGCCCGCGACTTCGTCTACGTAGAATTATACATATAAACCTTCGTCTTGAATCACTCTATCTATTAAAAAAACCGCCTCAAAATCCGTTGCGTAGTTATAAAGATCTAATCAGACATAGGGACTGACAGACAGCGGATGCGACTTTGTTTTTTACTATGTAGTGATTATAATAAATATTATTCTAAACTAACTGTTGCCCGCAACTTCGTCTGCATAGAATTCGTTTATCGCTATCCCGCAGGAATTGCGCAATTTTCCGGGATAAAAAGTAGCCTATGTGTTATTTCAGACTATAATCTATCTCTATGTTCCAAATTTCATCCAGATCTGTCCAGCGGTTCTGGCGTGAAAGAGTAACAAACATCCAAACTAACAAACTTTCACATTTATAATATTAGTATGATCTTAGCACAAAAATTACCTCGTGTCGATTTGCTGGTGGTGGATGGTGTATCATGCCTATAAAAATACCTATGCGTTGTATCAAACATAATATGAATGCCTATGCGATTTTGAAAAAGGTTTCCAAACCAGTGACATAAAGCGTGTTCAGTCTAGTTCTCTCCCAGAAGCCAAGCCCATGAAGAAAGTGCGACGCGAGCGACCGTGTGGATGGATCCGGCACCGTGGTCGACGTGACACACGGCATTGGGTATACATATATTGGCACCAGCGTTTGCACTCTGTCCAGATAACCGCAACACGAGGTGCCGTGTCATATTTGACAGTTGCAATGACGTGCACACAACTCCGTGCATTTATCATTGAGATCGTACACAGGATTACCAATTTACCAGGCAGCATGCTTGTTGTTATGCATCAGTGGGATCAACAAAGTGAGCTGCGGTCCCGTATCATGTTTACCAAAGTATGAAACCGGGGCTGAATGGACCACGTGAGGGTTACGTGCGCGCTCACCTTCCCCGCAGATCCGTTTATGCTTTAGACGCGAATATGATTTACACACCGCGGGCATGCAGCGTCACTATTGTGGACGCCAAAAGAAACGTTTGGTACGAGACGTCGATGAAATCCAATGAAAGGATTTTGGATTGTAACAATGAGTATTCCGATATTACGTCCAGGAGATAGATATCTTGCTCGTGTTTACTTTAGTGCCTATTATTTAGTTGTTAGTTGTAATATATTTTTGTTCCTATTATATGTACCTACCTATTTTAATTAAGTATTTTTACCGTTTGTTAGTTTGAAGTTCTCGTTTTGTATATATGTTAATATCTAAGAATAATATAGGGTAATACTAGTTTAAATGTGAACGCATCAGAATTAATAATTGGCAGTTCACGAAGAAATGGTGGATGAAAGTTTTTGAGGCATAATGCCATAGAATTATGGTGTGAGTGTTCCATTCATACGTTCTTGAGAATTTTACAAACAAGTTTAATGTAACCAATAGAAATCATTGAGTATACCATTTTGGTACACTGGGTTACCAAGGTCCAAGGCACAAGGGGTGCAGTTTGGCAGTTGACGTCTACAAGTGAAAACACTTGAAGATGTCCAAAAAGATATCCTATAATTTGTAGAATATGGCACCATTCTTAGGTTACTCATTAGACAACGATCTACGAGGTCTCAAGTTAATTCACAGCACCGTCATAGAAACTTGCGCCTTATATCCAGATAAAAGAGGGTTGCCGTATAGGCGTGCCCTGCGCGTCCTGACAAAGGAACACTTAGGGCGCGCACAGTGAAAGTGAAAACACTTGAAGATGTTCAATAAGATATCCTACAATTTGTAGGATATGACAATCCTCATGGAATGGTTACACACAGATTACCTCTTGACGGTGAAATCATATAAATATAACACCTGGGATGATGATCCCATGTGTAGCTGGTATGTTTTTTGTCTTCTTAGTAGTTTTAAGTATATTTTATTTTGAATAATATTTGTTTGCTTTTATGATAATAATAGTTTAAGCTTCGTCTTTTCATTGTTTCATGTGGTTGTTTTTTTATATTACTTAATATTTTTAGATTAGTTTGTTTACGTATACGATTTTAGTTTCTTGGGAAGATTATACCAATTATATAAAATAAAACATTCTGTGATGAATATACTATGTCGGCATATTGTATGCAATTTTGAAGTCTGTGTCTATTTTAATTTAATTGAACTGCTGGTCAAATTGGAGGCCACGTACTAAAAGCAGATGTCTCTACTGCAACAGATCTTTTGCTCTGTCCGCGCCGACGTCGTCGTCAGCAGAATCGGAATTGTTCACCGATAAGATGACGAAGGCTCTGGAGTCAGCTTTTGTTGTCTCCAGAGCATTTGGGAACTATCCCATGCCTGAGGAACCTAATTCGTAAAAGGCATATTTTCTTGTGGATCTCTCCAATAAATCCACAACGAGAACGTGGAAGAAGACTTCTTTAAATGTCAACGTACCACAGTTTGTTCTTAGTAGCTCTCGAAGACGAACATAAATTGTACTGTAATCAAAAATTTGAAATTACGTAGTTTAACATACCACGAATCATGTTTGGAATCCCAGAAATGACTGGTTTTACTTGACGGAACTTATAATTTTGAACACCGTTCTGTATTACGTATGTAGTTTTTTTTTTTTAATCAAATAATGTTAGTAGACTGATTTTTTCCATTATGTTAAAGTAAATTGATGTAATTAAAAAACTTTTTTAAAAAGGAGCAAGGATTTTGATTTATTATATTTGGCGTTTTTTTTTCATTGTAATGAATATGGAAATTTTAATATTAAAAATATATCTTGTTATAATTTGATTCTGCTTTAACTTGATCGATGGTGTAAATTTAAGAAGATATATATGTTCAACATGCATAACAACACATAGTACACGTAATCCTTTTCAATATTAAAAAATGTTGATATAATTAACGGACTGGAGTAAATAAAAGATACATTTGATTGAAGTTGCCTCATTCTTACATACCTACCCGATATGTCATTATATCATACTATTCGATCGACCATTTTACACTATTGGTGACACTGGATTAACAAGAATTTTATGACTTAGATTTTGTAAAAAATACTTCCATAGTTTACGATATGATTAGTACTTTAGGAGACATTTAATAATCTCAAAATAGATGAAAGTATAAAAGTAAATAATAAAAGAAGAAAAGCGCATACCTAACCGACTCGTGTTGGTGCTCTTGCTTAACTATAATAAGTAATGTGTTAAGAATCATACTTTCACCAACCTTATCAAAGGCGAGAACTTGAGTGGCTGATCCTAAAGCACCATCTTTCTTCTTTTCTGTCTTGTAGACGACAATATTATTAGCCGTCACGGTGTGTATAATGAAGGCCTTCGAGTCAGGACTCCAGCTCACAAAGTTGGCATAGTCGAACTCGATGTTGACACGTAGCGTTTTGTGCTGATTGTGGCTTAGATCCCGAATGTCCCAAAGGATGACGGAACCATCTGCATCGAAATATTGAATACTATTAATTAGGTGTTCGAAAATACTGTGAGGAGTGTCACAAGACATCTCTTTAGGCAGATGTTATTCATTAATTCAGGACGCTAATATTCATAACGCGATGTTGTCGTTTCCGAGAGGATACAATTAATTTCAATCCGAACTACAATGACGAGAAATAATAACAGATGAATAAATGACGAAAAGCGACCCAGTTATTTTTGCGCAGAATTAGTTTACCTTTAGACTGTGGTATTTGAGAACAGCAAAGCAGATTTTTCTAGTTTGTCCATGCAAACAAGACTTACAGGCATATAGTAAACATGAGGTACCTAAGTGTTAAAACTAGAAAATCGTGCTGTCTTATTTTCTAAAACTAGATTGTGTATGAGTCAATGGTCAGATTTATTGATACCTACATATCTTTCTGGATTCATATACAATTCAAACGACTTCAATTCACAAGCTGTGTTGTACTGATCAGTCCCAAGTGGAGTGACTGGTGTCAAACCCTGTAGTCTAGACCAGGGGTTCCCAACCTATTACCCTATGCGCCTCCCTCAAGTTTATGCTAAAATACTACGCCCCCCTTGTCCCAACTCAACTACATAGGTACTATATTAATGATTAGCGAGAACATTGTGCTTGCACTTTATTAGTAAATTTATGAATTTTAATAAATACCTAAGCCGCTCGTCGCGCCCCCCCTTGGATTACCCTACGCCCCCCAAGTGGGGCGCGCCCCACTGGTTGGGAACTCCTGGTCTAGACAGTAGGCAGAATGGCTAGATGGTTCTTAATAAGGTACAAGTACACACTCCAAACTGATCAGCAGGAAGCGAATAATAGCATTTTTTGTGAACCTAACAATTCAGTCAGTTTCACTTTAATAGCGTTCTTAGGTTCATTTATTTGGTTTTTCTTCAACTGATAACGGTCGATTTTTATTTTGGGAAAAAAAAGGAAACTAAAAGTAAAGTAAGTAATCGTACACGTTTTATTGAATAAAATAGTCAGTCTTCAAGAGGCAATCTGCTCACATGGTAAATTTATCACAGATTATATGTGAATACATAGCTTTCCTACGAAAAAAAAAAGAAATGTAAACGAATAAATAAATACTTAACTATAAAGCGAAACTAAGTTAAGACTATAAATTGTAAAATTACAATCTAAATGAACAAAACTTTAATATAAGCAACCGATTTTTTTCTCCAAAGTTATTGTGCGTTCCAGAGTAGGATTGGTATACATGCCAATTATTAAGATTTCGGTGAAATCCAGAATTAAGGATTGAGGAGGTAGGCATCCTAGCAAAGAGGACTATAAGTCCTTACGCCAAACACTGCTAGTTCCAATGCTGCTCGCGCGTCTTCGATGGGCGAGTGGAAACCATGGCTAATCGCACAGCCTATTAAAATCGAATAATTCATTTATCATTAAATAAATGAGTATTTCAAGCGGTCATCATCATCATCAGGATGTCATCTATACATCATACTACTCTGCTTATGTTACCGCTTACCGCCCACCGCAGTGCGTCTCGTCTCGTGGTAATTTCCTCCGAGGGATAGTATTTGCTTTCTATTTCAAATATTTTTATGATAGTTAAGCTGTTTTTTATATTAAGTCACATTTCGAAAACAATGAGACGTCTCGGTAGTAAATGCTAAGCCGCTGCCGGTCATTCATTGTTTTTTTTTTTGTTCAAACTTTTAGTAGATTACCGGAATTTTAAGCAAGTTGAGTATCATAGGAGTCCGTCGATTCTAAGAACATTATGTTTCCTGCTAGTGTTAAGGTAGTTCGGAGTCAAATCAAAATATTAGATCTTTACCTGTATTTTCAAATATTTTAAATGGTCTTTATTATATCCATGAGTCCCGATTTTGCAAGTTTTAAGTCCCAACTGTTAATTGTACGTTGTGTATGTATATATAACTCTTCATTGTACAATCAGTGTCAAATTTATCGGACCTTGCTATAATCAAGCCCTTGGCATAAAGCTTATTATATAATTCCTTGGATACTTTCTCCGCTATGGTATAACGCTGACTGTACATAAAAAAAAGAGTAAAGTATTGGCTTACAGGATAAAATAAAATGTAACGATTTCACTAAAAACAGGTCTAAAGACCGGGCACACAAATGCACAGCAAAAGTCAGATTTATAGATGGAAGCTCAGACTGTAAGCTTAGTATCCAAGATTCATACATGATACGTAAGAAGCCCAAAAAATAAACTACACTTACCTAATTGTTAATTTGAATATGCAAATAGATAAGCATAATGAAGTTTAAATAAGCGTGCAACAATGCGCCAACCGGCTAAAGGTCAACGGACCACGAAGATATTGAAACTAAGTCACTGAATCAAGGCCTTTGTGTTTCAGACAAATTTTTTTTTTACAAAGCAACTCAAAAACCATTTCCATTCCAAATATTTTTTGGTAAGTTTATTAGTAGGCTTACGTTTACGTTAGTTGGTAATTCGATGAAAATTAATTTAAATTAATTATGTTCACATCCTACGACGGGTCCAAATTTTATGCCTACCACTCCAGAACATTAATAAATGTGAAAATAGGACCTAAAGTTCAATATCAAGAATGTGTGGTTCGCTGACAAAAGAATCGAGATCTAAATAGGTCAAATTCTGCAGATAATCCTGAAACATATTTATCAGAACATAGGAACGCTAAAACAAATAGAAACCAGAATTTCTGTTTTTATTTGTATCTATTACAAAGACTATCACATACACACACACATAAATCACGACTAGGTACCTACTTATAATGCTTGTAATTTATTTAAACTTGTTTTGAAGGCTTTACATTTTTAGTATTAACCCGCAATTTTACGTTTTTTGTTAAATTGATATTGAATTCGTAAGGGGTTAAAAGTGGCTTCAAACGGTACGTAGTAATTTAATATGTACATACATGGCGACTGTTTCGTCGTTTCCTTATTCTTGGCTTGAACTTGGCTTGACATGACACGCTGCCGCTCATTTGTAATGTCGTCTTTAGTAAATAAACAATAAGTTAGGACATTAGCGTGTTCTTTTGGTAAACAGTAATTATAATTACATAGAGTTCGTGCATTAAAATTATTTCTTAACGGGATTGTTTCATATCCCATTAGAGAACTAGGAAATTATTAACGAATACTCAATTTCTATTAGGTGTGATAATGATTATTGACAAATAAACCGCGCATTAAATACCAGGCGAAATGTGTCCGTGATCTCCGTGGTGTTATTACAGCACACGCCCGCTCACACTTGTTTGTATGGCACGTGTTATTATTCAGATTTACTTATGTCACACAAACTTCAATACATATTATATGCTGTACAGGACGGAAACTACTCTGTTTAATTTTTTTAATCTCTTTTAAGAAAAATCGTGCACGCCGTATTATTTACATAGTGGAGGCGCATTTCAAGCGTGTTATTTATATCTGCAAAAACACCACCGTGCCATGACTGACGGACTGACAGATAATGCACAGCCTAACCGTTGGAACTGTTTTGAAATTTGTCATTCATACCTTCGGTACACCGAAACCTAAACAAATAAGGTAATTTATTTAGATTGAGACTAGTGCCCGCGGAAGCATAAAAGACAGGCAGATAACTGATGGAATTACGTAATAGATCCGGTTTTAAGAGCAAACGTATGATCCTCCAATAATATAAAGATATGATTGCCAGATTTCAAGTCTCTAGCTCCAGTATCTAGTGGTAGTGGTGGTAGTCAACTCAATCAGTCACGTTACTCTTTATAGCTAAAGATTACATCATTTGTTTAGATTTCTATGCTTCAGCATCATAAGTGGACTAAGAATTCAAAAATAGAAAAAGAACCGAAATTTGACATTGAATTGCTATACTAATGTCATGTTTTTATCATTGTCATAAAATATTTATTCCGTATTTAATTTGCCAATTTTTTTAATGCTAAACGTGGCATTTAGGTCTTGTTACCTTAGGCTCTGTCTACCCCTTTGGCTTCGGGCACTGTCAGTCAACACGTAACCCCGGCCCGTAGGCGCCCGGAACGTGGGCCGCTGTCTTTTTCAAGACGGGGGCCACGAAGAGACAATCTCTATAAAAATCTAAGCGGCACCAGCGGGGGAGGGCGGGATTTCCCAAATCAGCATTGCACAGGTGGCGCGAAGAGGGAACCCCATCCCAGGGTGGTCGTGGGGCGTCGCGGTGACACCGACTAACGCCTCACATGCGACTGAATAGGGAATCCGTGTGGTTTTTAGTGGGTATACCTGTCGTCGCGGGAGAGCCCCACATACCCCCGGTAAACCCGTACCGGGCTGATTGCATAAGGCGCATAATTTCCACACCATAAAAAAAATGCTCTGTCTACCCAGTAAGGGATATAGACGTGTTTGTGTATGAATATATGTATTTTTTTATAACCCAAATTAGCGCAGTCATCCTTAGCAACTGCATATGGTAGAGAATGAACGAATCGTCGTCAGTATTATAGTTAGTTACATCACAGTAAGAATTATACTACACGATGTACCTTACTTTGCATTTACATGAGATTAATCCTTTCATAATTATTTTGACATGTTGTCTAATAATAATTGTACTATCAGCCAAATATGTGATTTGCTACCCAAAGGTTGAAAATTCTTTTGCACGTCATAAAATATACATCATGTTGATTATACCTGGCTGTCAACTAGAAAGCTCTACTATAACTCTACTATTAGCTAAATTCATTTGATAGGAAGTTGGATGAAAAGTGATAGACCCTTTATTTGTCTGACCGTACGTGCAATGCAATCGTTGTTGGTATTGGTGCAATTTATCTACCTGCCTGAGACCACTCGAGTTATACAGAGAAATACATCCTAAACGGTAATGAGCTGTAAATGTGGTGCAACCGCATTTTTTTAAACATTAAATCGATAACGAATAACCTAACTTTATTATCTTGACTTAAACCAAAATTACCAAGAAGAGAATTTGGTTCCTCCACGGCAAAATGCACAGTGATTTCCTTGATAAGTTCAAAGGTTGACTGAGATAAGGTTATACAGCGGAGCGGGTCGATTGGCTTTGCAAAAACAGAATCTCCGAATAGACCAAACAATTTTGGAAATGATAGGTACTAGCACGTCCGAGAATTGCTCATTATTATAGTATGTGCATCATATTTTGAAACTTGAAAGTTGGTACTTACGTGACAATTGGCAGTTATAGACGTAAATATTATGCATGCGTTTACGAGATAGAGCGCACGGCGGGCCCACGTAGGTGTGTCGAAGTGCCTCGGTTCGATGACGAAACGACACCTCAAATTTGTGCAAGTATTATTGTGAAAGACTTATTGAGGCGGAGGCGAGGCGAGCGCGGCGCCATGGAGGCCGATTTACTTCAAAATGTTTGCTTTGGCTGTGCTTATTAAGTGCAACTAACTGTCATCTGCTTTACAAAGGACTTGAACATGTTTTGTCTCATATGCTAATAACCCGTCCTCATTCTGTGTAAATACTTAAATAAGTGGCTCTTGCGTTCATAAAGAGAACTGACACTCTCATGTCATGACCTATGTCAACTGTTCATTGCCCTTATCATCCCGTGCAAACCGTCTCTGCGAGGGTAGTCGAAAGGGAGCATCGACATGAACCAAGGCAACGACTTGATTAATAGCAATACCGTCGAAACGTTGGATAACAATGTTTTTATACGAGAAAAAAATACTTACGTTTCATACCCACGTTCTATTTTTGGCTTTCATTCGATGAATCGAGACAGCGGTTGAGCTTGCTTCCTGCACGATTCCAAGCATTCGGTAATTTTTGTCTAACCTACTTTAGGGCAGTAATGTTGATAACACAGCGATACCTAACAATCAGCCCAAACACATATCATATTGTACTATTATCTGTGATATCTTATAAGGAAATAAAATTGAACGCGATGATTAAGACAGTATTATTTAATCTTGATTCTTTTAACTATATCGGTAATCATTTCCTTTTTGGCGAAGCGTCCACGAATTTCAGTGTAGGTCACGATACCTAGGAGTACCTACGTAATTATGGTCTTGAATTTTCATTTAATGCATAATGTTAAGTAGGTATTGCAATATTTATATTTTTGCATTCGTTTTAATGTTCAGTAAATTATGGCAATTTGCAATATGTTAATTGAATGGAAACCTTAATTTGCCGCCACGAATAGTAAACAAAACGCGTCTATAGAGATGACCGGGCGGGAGGCCATTGCTCCTTACTGATACTCGACTGTGTCGTGTCGTGGTCTATTTACATTTATCATGCTATGCTAAATTTCCTATTGTTCTAGTATATAGACCATCAATAAATACGGAAACCTGTTAGGTTCTCCACAATATGACTAATTCTACCGTAAAGTTTACCAGAATACTTACTATATTTCCTGCTTAGAAGGCACTGGCGTGTTGTATCTTAAAGGTTCTCAACAGACTCTACTAACCAAGGTGGAAGTCATTAAGTTTGCTCATCTACGAGTCGTTTCGTCATCACTTTATGTAAGCTGATTACGTAAATCCGCTCAATGTGCACGGTCGGGTCGCTCTTAGTCAGTTTAGTAGAGCAGCTCAAAATACAAACTGTGCTTGCCTTGTCAAAAAAAACAAGACGTTTGAGATTGGAATTTCATTGGGCTAGTGCAGGTAGTGACCCTTTTAACAACGTACGGCTATAGTAAACTACAGCACAATTGATAAGGAATCTTTTTAAATTATAATTAAAACTTCACATTGTTTTGGTCGGCTCTTAAACCAATAAAAACATTTTAGCTAGTCATTGGCACGCACGTCAGATTGCCAAACTCGACCTCAAAAACACAACATATTATTCTGCGAAGCCTAAATCTTCGGATGACTCAATAAAAAACGAAGCAAGTATCAGAACAAGCTTAGTCATACAGTTCAAAGAGAAATGAAATGATTAACGATAAAAATATGATATAGCATCAGCCGATAACAATATTTGTCGTCATTGTTTACTGTTTATATTTGTAGTGGTCTCATCATTTCCTTTTCGTTAGGCCAAAGATGAATGAGTCAGTTATTAAACCGGAACTGACATCGTTTCAAAACATGGGAATTCCTTAAGTCAGCTCAGCTATGAACTGGCGACGTGCATACATGAATGAATGCCAAAGTGTTACAGATAATACAGAGGTCTTGCGTCACACTCAATACCGGGGGTGATGGCTCATTCACATTTTGGTGAATCGCACGGAAAAACAGTAGAATTCTATGACTAACTTGTTTAAAGTTTTAACATAGGATAAGGGGAAGGAAACAAAAAGTAAAAAAAATATTACGTTTATTGCTTTTTTTAGGAGCAATTCGAAGGCACATACACATGCAAGCGTACGCGCGATCCGTCAACGTAACTTGTATCTATATCACAAAACCGAACCATATTTTTTCATATAGAGCCTAACCAAAATACATGTCCATAGCGAAGTCGTCAATCACTTAGCATTAGCACTTTAGGCGGCACTGATTAAGGGGTCATACGGTTGGAACATAGAGATCTGTCGTGTCATACGTGCGCGTTTTGCACGTTCTTCGTTAACTTTCAATAAGACCAGATCCATGGCTGCGCGGGCGTCCTCCAGAGGAGAATGCCCAGCGCCGCCTCGCTGAATACTGCGCCCAAGCAACTCCTCAGACAGGACACGGAGCGACCGCCGAAATGGGAACCCTCGTGCATGCGGGAATAAGGCACACGTATCAACAACTGCTCCGTGAAGCAGCTTCAAAGACCGTAAATCATTATCCATCGCATGGCCAATCAGGATGGTGTCCGTACCCACAAATCCTAGGATGTCATTCTGGACATCCCGGAGCGTCTTCGTAGCGCGAGCGAGATCTCGCGGCCTGATACCCGAGAATCGCGTGTTATGGTCTACAACAGGCGAGCTGGGCTTTACTAGGGACCGATAAACAGGACGGCCATCAGCAGCGATGACTGCGATGCTGGCCAATTCTAGTCCCGCAGTTGTATACACCATCTCTGCATCGATGGCATATATTCCGCCTCTTGGAGAGCGTGCTCGCACGTAGCCTTCCAGCGGGCCATTCATTCCAGGACGTGTGCCGTTCCAGACGTGAAACCGGGCGGTGCTACAGCCCCTGGCTCCCAGCGGTTGGTTACAGCAGGTGTGTCGATAGTCTTGGCTAACACGACCCCAGTGGTATACGCACGACTGCGACAAATTTTCACCTTCACGAGTCATCCTAAACATTGAGTCACAACGCACACACAAATGTTCCACTGCATCAGCTTCTTCATCACTGTCTGACCGCGGGCTGGAGCCCAGCGATCCACGTCCACTGTCACTTTGTGAGCCACCCGGAACGAACTCCGGGGCGTTTACATCCCAGGCAGTGTAGCGCATAGTCGTCGTTCTCGATCGCGGCGGCGGATTGATGTAGACAACCGCCTTGGCAGAGTTCGGCTCGAGCTCCAAGGGGTACCCCAGAGCCCACATACGCTCCGGGGTTAGCAAATGCGGGCGCAGTGCATCCACTAGTTCTTCGTTAGATATTCTTTGCGGCGCCGACGGCGACGGCGGCGCGGCCAGGGGGCGCCGTCGATCACGGGGCTTGCGCCGACGTGCTGCAGCGCCGGCAGGATCCATGCTCGAGGCGAGTGAGTCTTGGTAAAACCAATTTTGGAATTTAATACAACAATGCATGATTCTTCGTACGCTTGTATACACATAGAGTCGAGTGTTTATACGAGAGCGAGCGCGGAGCGACTGATACGTGCGAGTGCGCGCGCTGGCGCTGTACTAATGGCACGACGGTGGGGCGGTCCGCGCTATATACGTCACGCAGATAGCGCTCGTTAGTTAACGGGACATGCCGATCGACCGGCCTATTCTCTTTTTCTAAACAATAATAAACTTATGTTTCTTTGTGTTGGTGATAATATAAATGGGCTAAGTACAATGGAACAAATGTAAAAAGGAAACTTCAACAATGTTATCCCTACTAGGTAGTTTCAGTTCCGAGACTTTCGTTCGAGGAACAGCTGTAATTGTTTACAAAACTCTGAACAGCTGTTGTTGGATGGAAGTAGTGGGTTAATCTTTTGTAACGTGAGGTATTAAATAATATTTGATAAGTCGTGGTATTTATTAATTTTTCAGCATGGTTTTTTTTAGCTTAATTACTAATTTCAAATATTGTTATTTGTATGTACCTATTAGACTTTGATGTTTAACTATCAATTACATAATATTATAATGTTCTTCATTACTTCAAGATTTAATCACTTTAGCTGGGTCAATTACTTAGTAATTCTTAATTAGCGGGCTAAAACTTATAATATTCCTAACGAGTGTTTCTGACTTACTGAGTAAAGGAATTTTAAGTTTTTTCGTGGATTTTGTTTAGATCAAAGTGAAATTTTTCATATCTACTGTGAAATACAAATTGGATAAAACGAGTCGGGCCGAAGTTAGCCCGAAGGGCGGGCGGCAGCGGAAGGAAGGACGGTCGGCCGTTGCCCCGGCCAGGCCGCCGCCGTATCTCGTATTAATACACATCGCTCAAGGTAAATGATGAACACACGCAGTTTTACAGCAAGTCATTAACTTTCAGAGAGGACAAGACACTCATACGATTAAAGAACAATCACTCTGTTTATATCGTTAAATATTTAGCATCACTGTGTAAATAGATTTGCAATTTCACTCCCGATGCTTTATAAAGATTCAATGCGTTGTTTTTCTTGTTTTTACGTGTTACTACTAAGTAATCTCATACAGTAGGACTACCTACTGATAATAATATAATCAAAGTTATACATTCCACGACATTCCAAGTACCTCTTGCATTTCTATATACATAGATGGGTGAAAGTTTACAGTGTGCTTTGACTCCAATAGCAACAAGCGGCTGGGAGCCACCGGCAAGAAACTGTTGAGTAGTATAATCGTATGAGCCGCGTACCGTGAGCATGTATGCGAGAGCGATTGTTTGTATACAGAAGCGCGTGTGGGCGCGGCGGGCGCCTGGTCGCTGACACGGCGATAACCTTCGAATCTATGTCAGACAGAACGGGGATAGAGTCGACGAACGGGATCGCGCGCGTCAGTGTTAGATGGGCGACTATACCCAGCCAGTACTTCACTTACGGGGAATCAAACAACCTGGGAGCGCTGCACCGGACAAGTTAGCACCGTAAATTCTTTGAAGAAGTTGCTAATGACTAACGGCCCGGGCCCAGATAATGTGTACCGTGTAAAGTAGTTCAACGTGTACTTATCTGAAGCTACAAGTAATATTTCATATTACGCCACTGAATCGGTCAAAATATTAATGTTTATTCAGCTTTATCTGGGATCGCCGCGCCTTATCGCACAAATTCACTATAGTGGGGAATTTTTATTTTATCGGGGATTTATTCCTCCAATCAGTGCGAGTACAAATTCTGAAATAATTTCGTCACTGTAGCATTTAATCCCTAGAAAAAAACATCAGATTAAAATTCACTGAAGTTTTTGACTTTTCAGAACAATGATTCGATAACGATAACGGGGAAAAATGTATACATCGGATTGAAATACATTGAAGTTTTCGACTTTTCAGAGCGATTTGCTCAACCTAGGTAATTACTATATATGTATATAGTATTTATATATATGTGGAAACAAGATTATTTTGCTTTTAGTCTACGTAAAGCAAAGGCTTCAGACGTTAAGCTCAAAATCTGTAGCCTAAGAACATTAATCAAATTTAACTGCGGCCCAAAAAGGATAAGCTTAACTCGGTCAGCTCCAGTTCCAGTTTGTCAGCCGGTTGTTCATGCAAAACGCCAAATGACCAACGATCGTTTACTATAACTCGAAATTCGACATTACTAGCTCCTACCAAACGTGCCTACATATCCAATGTATATGTTAGAGAAGATGCCACACAGGACCGGTTTTCTGTTATTTCAATATCTCAAGCAAAACATTCATACAGTTGTTGCTAATAGAAAATTAAATTTTGTATGGAAAGACGCGTGTTATTTACACGCTTATAAATACCACGTATAAATACCACGCATCTTGCCATGTAAAATTTCATGTTCTACGGTGATCCCGGATAACCATTAATACCACGTGAAGCCTTTACTCTAATAGATAAAAAAACTAAATAATCTTACCTCTTGGTTCAGATTTAAACTAGTTTTAAAAAATTTCAAATAATTGGTTATACAATTGATAATATAAAAGAAAAGCTCGTATGGTTTCAAGCGTGGTATTATATGTAGCATTTGCCACTATGTGTAGATAGACCATTCATCGGTCAATATTCGCAAATATTGTAGGTCAGTTCAGTAAAAGTCGATTACGCATTAAAATGGCTCATGGCTCATATTTATTTATTGCAAGTATGAGTCAGCCATACCAAAGGCAAACTTTGTTATTGATTACGAATACCTAGTGCACAATTAGGCCAAATGACTCCTAATGATTACATTACAAATAGGTTCAAGTACTATAGTGACTTGTTTAATATGCATATATTATGTTTTAAAGAATTAAGCTTGAATCTGTGTCGTACGAATAAACGCACTGTTATACCTCCTTTCCTATTGCTAATAAAATAAGTAGGTTTTCCCCTAGGGACATGATTAAAGCATCCGAAGCTCAATTATTTGGGTACTTATTTGAGACGAGTGATGTATAAAAATAAACGCCCACTTCTGGTGTTCCAGTAATAATCGCGGTCAGTGGGCCACGGCGAGCCAAAGAGTACCGGAACTTTAATTTCAGTCAGGTACCCCGGCCCACGTCAAGTACAGAAAACCTTGAAATGGATCTGTTCATGCGTGTGAACATCGCAAAAGTATCGATTTAAACTAGTTAGCTAACAAAAAAATCAGTACGTTTCCAGATGTGTTCAGCGCTAAACAAGTTCGACAAGATAATTTAAATCGTAAGGTTCGAGTTACGCTCTGTGTTCAACCATTAAAATGGTACCAGTTGTAAGTCAAAAATATTGTTCAAGGATTTGTGAAAACAAAAGGGAAACTGCGAGCGTGGTCGTAATACCACGTGACGCGGTGTTTTGGTGAAAGTTGTACATCATTGGCCCACGGCGGTGACCACCGTCACGACGCGAAGCTTTAAGTAGGTCAAGGAGCTCGCGTTGCCACGCTAAACCTTTTTGCATGAATCACTAATAGATTAAGGGTAACACGACCGTAAATTCAGCTGATTCTGTGAATGTACCTTTTGGGAAAATACGCCTTGCATTGACTTCTGCTTTATTTCTTATGAGAAATTATATTCAAAGAATAATAATTGATTGATACGGCATTCGCCATCCGATACAACAACAAAGTCCAATACATAAATAACGCTGCAATTTGAAGTGTAGTCGTTAACTTTCATAAAAATCACTAAAAATAGTCACTAACAGCCTGACAACTGTTGAAGTAACGGTCTACTAAACCAAACAGAATGAGCCCATACTTAAACCGGAAAAATTACGTTTTCGGGGCACGTCCTCAACAGTCGACAAGCGATACAGCTTCGTGATCTACACACAGCACTACCTTATACGAGACAAGAATTGAATATTGACGTTTTACAAGCCACTTTGAGAATATTTGTCAATTGTATACAAAGGAAGAGCTATAAACAGATGCTGTCGACTTACGACTATAGCAATAACATGCGCAAACGCCAACAATGTTGACCAAGCAACGTTTACGTTGGACAAAATCACGACTCTACGCGGCACAAGGAAATTTGCTTCGCTACATTTAGGCAAGCAATCGATTGCATTTTCTTTCATAACCAAAACAGGTCGGGTCCGATTGATACTACACCTTATTTCAATTACGTCAGAAAAAACAGTCATCGTTTTAATAAGTTCAAAAACGAAAATACCTTCGTTTTGTATAGTAATGAGCGCTGGGTACTGATTGTTTGGCTTCGTGTTATGTTAAATGGTCTGGTCTCATATGACGAGCTGTCCTAGTTGATTGAAATTGAGGTGACTTGTCGTACTATTGTTCAGTGCCAATAAGTGCCTACAATGAGCCACTATTATATCAGTCAGTGTTATTATTACGGTACATAGAAATATAAAGAACTTCAAGGTTCCGTCAGAAAAATAAAGTTGTTATTGAACTGTCAATGCTACTAAACTGTACACTAGCGACGATGCATCCAAGACAATAACTTTTTTTATTGCTTTACGTGAATCTCACAAAACAAAAATATAATACATATTAATTATGAGTAATGTTTTAATCGTTGCAGTCAGCCACAACAGCCGTCAGCCTATTTGTAATTCGCTGATTACGACCGGCCATCACAATTATTGTTTCCTATATTGACCGCTTATCACGATACTGCGCAGCAGAACTCTTCAACGTGCACCTATATAATATTAAATGGTTCGACCTCTATCTTATTTTGTTTTAAGAGTAACATTCATCTAACCTATGCTGAACAAATAAGAGTACTGTTTTATGATATGACGCGCCATGCTTTCGCCACGTAAGAAACTCTACCTAAGATACACCTTAAAAAATATTCGTTCTACTATATTTATAACTGTTTTGTTTAAATAATATTATTGCTTAAAACAATTAATAGTATCTTTTGAAATTTATCTTATCACATTAAAGCTGACTCTACCTATTAAATTCATTCAGTTTTTGTTTTTATCATACTACGATTAAAATGGTTAGCAAAATTTAAAAGTCGGTGACCTCCTCCTCGTGGTAATTACTAGGCATATTATTATTCATTGACTGAAAACGGATGAGCTTAACTTCATCTGCTAGTAGCACATATACGTTAACCTCTGACATATGACAAGATTGCATTAACACAGGAAATACGCAGACAAGCAATCTTCAGAGGTCAATAAACCCTAGAGATAATGCTTCGTAAATCTATACACAAATTCAAGCGTTTGTTACTGCGTAATATTTATGCGCATGGTCGATTAATACGTCTTGGCGATCCATTAACACTTAATTACTTGTGTCTGGTGTATATGACGTGACCGGTCGACGGTCCTCCGTGAGTACGAGTTAGCAATTTGCATAGAATATCGTCGTCACTCGTTAATATACAAGGACGTTGACCGATACATTAAACCGTATACCGGTGGTTGTTCTAGCAGAAAATAGTGGCCGGCAACGTGTCATCAAAGAGCGGCAGTCACCTCACAAGGAAGAACTATTAAACTACTGGTTAGGAATTTTTCACGAAACCGTTTATTCTACTAATATTATAGTTAGTTAAAGTTTATAAGTTACCTGCTCAATCTAAAACCGCTAAACAGATTCAGGTGTAATTTTATATTTATATAGAACTTTTATTCGGCTGTTCCTAGTGGTTTTACGCATGTGGAAACCCGAAATCATAACCGCTAAATGTATGTTTCACGGGCGCAAACGCACGGATAAAAGCTCTATTATGGGTATAGAATATGATTTGATAGTGTAGTGTAAATAATGTAATGTAATTATTTAAAAAAAATGCCTTTCGACTCTTCCCCGATGGAATTTAATCTCGTCTTATTATCAAGATAATCTAGACACTATCAAGATCAGACGTAAAGAAAAATACTAAGAGAAAAAAAATAATAAAAAAACACTTATTTTACTATGTAGGTACTACGTTGGTTGGCTGGTATAGAATAGGTTTAATTGATTTGTTTGATTCGTCCCACTCGGTAAAACAGATGAACAGGGTATTAGTCCGGGCGCAACATATTTGAACGTTTTCTAAAAAAACTCTTCCAGAATTTAACTTTTATATATACTACTCAGTATCCTTATACAAGAAAAATGAGTCCCAAAATTTCCATTCCAGTTCGTCACTTTTTTTCATACAGGTATGTATGGAACCTGACCAACAGGAAATAAAATCCATATTAAAATATGGGACACATTTCCTCTTGTATGAGAATCGATAGGGTAAACGATTCTGAGTAAGAAAAACCCAAAATATTTAAATTCCGAAAAAATGTACATGTGAACTTTTTTTTTTGAAAACGCTCATTTTCGGTATGAAACATCCTATTGATAGTGATAGTTTGCATCAAATCAAAATACACGTGATCTAAGTTGGCATTACGCCCGCCGGGGATCCCGTGGTAGCCGGCTTGGGCAATAACACGCGGCGTCGCCTTGTCCTTTACCTTATTATTGCTTAGCTAAAAATATTCGTTTATCATTGACATCTTTCTTTGACGTTATATTTCTACGAAACTCTATTTCTGGCTGGATTACATAGGTGCTGCGTATGTGTGGGTGTGATAAAATTTGGCTCGACTTTCCTTTGTCTTGTGTATCAAAACAAAACATGCAAAAATTCACGAAACAAATATATTTGCCATCGCTGACTTCTTCAAAGGATAAAAAAAAAGATTTTTAAGAATGCATAAGAATAAGATTATGTTTTTTGTTATAGTTTAACCCCAAAAAATCAACCCATAAGCTATTCATTGACTTTGTAACATAATATATAAGTTAAGTTTTCGGTGCGTTATCTATTCGAAGTAATACTTTATTAATGAAATTTAACTGAATACCGTAGAATATAAATTTAATAATGAAATCATTATTATGTGTCCGGGCCCTCGCGTCAGAATTTGCTGTTGCAACGTTTAAATCGCTAGTTTCTAACGGAAATACTCGAAACTGTGTGTTTGTATACGAATGTTAGCCAATCGCCATTCATGTAAAAGGCTGAAGGTCTTACGATTTAAACCTTGAAAAAATCCGCGAGATCATAAACCGCGTGTCGCGTCGAGAGGGTCTAATCGCCGATTGTGAAATCTTTATAACTTTGCCGTATATAAAAATGACAGTATTTGTAAAAAAGTAAGGGGAAAGGTCTTCACTTGGTTATGAGTATGTATATTACTATCTAACTACTCTAATACGAAAGAGATGCACAATAACAAGATTTTCTGATGATATAACAATATAGCCAATAGCGGCCTGCCAGAAATAAAGACGTTGTCAAGTTTGACAACAGCCATACAGATTAAAGTCATATTGTGCAAGAACTAAGTGTCAAAATCATTATCCGTCAATTATTACAATTGAAAGTTCCTTCACTTTGATGTGCGTATCAAATTGTTACATACAAACCAATTGTGTTCAAATCACTGGTTCAAATTGAGTAAACCAGGGAATCCTTCAACTTTACTCGCTTGGTCAGTTAGACGCGTGAGCATCGATTAATCACGACTAATGCATGATTGAAGTGCGATATTGTTAACTAGATAAATTTCACAAGATCTTATGAAAAATTAAAAATAATTCGTAATCATAGCAAAAACCACAATGTCACGCGAATGTTGTAATAGAACTGAAGGCCAGCTATTCTCTTTCATATAAAGTTAAACCAATATTTCACTGCCATTGAGTTTTGAATGAACTGAATTTCCGAACGGATGAATTTAATTTAAAAACTAGGTCACAGATTCGGAAGTGACACCTTTATAATTTGTTATCATTTAGTAGCAGTTAGGCGGAAATAACGGATTCAACGCAGCTTTTGTTTTCAAATTAAACATATGTGACGAGTCGCACACATTACGTATGGCATCAAACATTAAGCCAAAAATAAACTCAACAAAGAGTTCATAGGTGATAATGAATGGGACAAATATGTTGTCTTGTAGCCACCTGCGTGCTACTTCTAAAATAAAAACAAAAACAAACTAACAAGTAAGTACTTGCCTAAAATTGTCTGCATCGCAAATTTATTCAAAATAAACGTTAAATGTAAACCCCTTAAAACCAATTTTCGGTCTCCTATCGTTAGTCTCTGTAGAGTCCCTAAGACCAGAGAGAGACGAGGAAGTTTTTCTGCGTCTTCAGTTTATATTCCGCAAACCATAACTAATCACAAGTTAAAGACGAAATGGCAGGGTAATCCTTTAAAAGGTATTGCTCCATGATAATAATTTTCAACAAGTGCTGGACTACTGCTGCAGCACCTATAGTGTTTGTGATTCGCATCCACGTGTACTGAAAGTCTTGATGCTAACAGTTGTCATTGGCTCATCTTCCTGCCTTCTTGCTGCCATTGTTCTTAAGAAACTAGCAAATGTTTCGAAATTTCCAAACGAGACCGTTTCATTGTTTACTTTAAAACGCCTGCACTCAATTTGCGTAAAAAGATAAAGTAATCTACTAAACGTTTCCGTATTAGAAAGCTTTGAGCTGTAACGGTGTGAACTTGAATGTTCAAGGATTTTGCAAGCGTGTCGGATGCTTTACCTTCAATTGTGCCGAACTACCGTGTTACCAACTGACTGTAGAAAGGATTGCTGACAATGCTAAGTATACGCCTGTTGCTAATAAGTAAACAGTAAGTCTAAAGTGTCTAAGGATCATGAAATAACGCCACAAAATCCGTTATGACATGGTGCCTTTAGCCAACCTTTAGATTACACTATATATACTTTTTTCAGAATATCTCGTGGGGAGCGATATGTATGAGCATTGCATTGTATTGTATCGAGCCTTAGACATTGGTGACCCTTAGATTTTATATTTATTTTATAGGTTTGAAAAAAAAAAACCGTGCTGTTCATAATGTATGAACCCAGTCAGTTAATCCCTGAATCTGTATAAAAACAGTTTCATTGGTTTCAAGACATGTCTGTTTGAACATTGTTGTATATTTATTTATCATTGATATTTTATATGATTTACATAAATATTTGTTTATAGAGAGAGGTATCTGATTTATTTTTTATTATTTAAAAGCAATGAATTCTTTCAGGATTAATAAGGCGTGCCTACTTATGTTTGCCTGTAGCAGAGTTTTATTGTGATCATTAAGACTTATTGACGGATAGACCTTGAACGTAGGTCAAATAAAAAAAAAGAATTAAACATAACATCGTGATAAACAAATGGTCCGACAAAATAACTCCTCCTAACTTAATCGACGTTTTGATCAAATGATACATTAGAAAAGAATAGTACAGCGCCATTATCATAAACTCCATGGATTGAAATGAATAGATAAGATGCTTGATAAAATAATTAATTGATTATACTCGCTCTATGAATATACAAGCTACAATTGAGACAGTCACAGATATATCAATAAAAATAACTTATTTATAACCTTAAATAATACCGCCACCATTGTTATTAAGCGAGACATGGCATGTGTTAATAAAACATAGAACTTATAAGCATATGATAATTAATTGCTTAGTATATCTGTCATGTGCATTTTCGATGGTCCAAAATAGTCAAAAATAGATTACACTACTTTTATGAAAATAAAACACCCTGACAAAGGCGTATATATTTGACAGTATGCGCATATAAATATGTGATCAATAGAATTACATATTCATAAAACAATAAATGCCTAAATATAACTTAACTTCCGTGTATATAGATTGCGTTTTAATTAAATAAAATGATGGCAATGGAATCGAAAATTAAATAATGACGATAGAATACGGAGATCAAGAAATTTTAAAGCTAACTACGTAAAAAAATATGAAACATGCAAATAAACTACGGAGAAAAACATCGTTTGCATAAAAACAGTAAACAGTTTGAAAATGTGTTAGATTTTTATGGCGATCAGAAATTAAGAAGTTATATCATAGTTTAATAACAAATGTTGGAAGAGGTTGCCTTAAACTATTGAACGTCTAAGTTAGTGCTGAGGAACCCTAAAGAACACAATTGTTGACTAAATTCTCGTGTAAATTGTAAAACCGAGCATCGGCGAAGGTCGCGAACCTTCCGCGGTTACCAGACCTTCGCGCGAGGGTGACGGCTGTTTGGGACAAAGACCATGACGTTTATCTTTTCCTGGTTCTTATGAATTCTAATGCCCTTGGTTGCTACAACAATAAATTAGCACCTATTTTGAAAGTAAATTTGCTGTCTGAAAATGTTTTTATAATCAACTATTATGTTTATTTTAATTATTCATCATTGTACTTTTAAATAATTTATTTAACAATCGTATTGAAAAGCAAAATAATAAACCATTTAGAATGAAGTTCCTTCCGATTTACTTATATGTAGTTATTATTGTTTCACTCAGTACAGAGGCGCCATCTGTGTCATGCTGATTTAAACTACATGGACTGTAGTGACTTGCGCTGATTCCACAACAAGTGGGGTGAATCATAGATGGCGTTGTGAAACTGTAGAAGAAAGTAAATTTATATTTACTTGCAAAGTGCATTGTACTCGTATTGTAACATTTCTGTATTAAATCATAATTGAAAAAAAAAATGTAGCAATTTTCAAAATAAATAAAAAATGTAGTACGAGGAGTTGGACAAGAATAGAATTGCACTTTGCACTTCGAATGTTTATAGACGAACTAAATGCGTATATTATGTATAAACAAATAATGACCACGTGGAGAGAATGAACGCGCAATACTCAGCACGTGGTAGAAATGAACATAAACGTATTACTATCGTATTACGTTAACGTTATGATTATGAAGTAGTTACTGACTAACGTAGCGTACGTTTCGAATTGATCACTCGTAAATGATTATAACTACCTAATACTATTGTTTTGTTTAGTAATAGGAGCAACTAAAGTACAAGTGTTCTTGTAATATGAAGAGATCATTCAATGAGTATTTTTTGGTAGCAATTGTGAAATGTTCCTTGATATATGAATAGTTTCAAATAAAACTATTATTACAGTTAACTTTGTATCTCATATCTAACGCGGTTAACGTAAACATATAAAGATATCATTAGGTAATGGGTTTGACGACGAAGTACGTTTTAAGAGAATGATGTAACAATGTCACGATATTTCAATGTATCTGCTTGAATTAAATTGTTGATCTAGTAAGGGGCACCAAATGATGTCATCCACGTAAACGGTCAATTTCCTTAGCGAAGTTTCGTAGGGCAGGTATCTCGGGATCGCATTCCTAAGGCACGGCACGACTGCGTATAAACCAGATTAACTTCTCTCATTAAAGGGAAAAAAAGTTTAAACGCCGTGCACATAAAACTAGAACGAAATAACGAAAGAGCGAATCAACGTGCGGATTGCGGAATTAGTCGCGCGCGCATCTAAAATAGAACAGTTACTCGATTACCATATTTTTCCAATCAAAACTTGTGACTGGGAGTCAAGAACCTAATAATACCTAACCGATTCTGGCTTTTTGGTGACACCCACCAAAACAGTTGAACTTGGAGGTCGTTGTCGTTAAATGCTATTGAACTCCACGTCTCAAAGTCAAACAACGAGGCTAGCCAAATGTTATTATTATTGATTGCATATTTAAGATTCGAACCGTTTGTTTGATTATGTATAAGATAACACGTTTAAACGTTGGACTAGAAAAATCTCAAAACATTTGCAACGGTATTTTAATTAAAGGATATATTGGGTAGGTACTAGATATCTTAAGTACATTTAGAAAGATAACATGAACTACTACGTACGAACAAACATAGGAAGTTTCAACAGCCACATTATGCGTGTACATATTGCAGGCTTTGGATGCACTAACGGTGAAAGTAGACTGGCCCGTTCAGTTAACCTGCACTGCGCCCGCGCTGGCATTTCACCGAGCTTTCCAACGCTTACCTCCGATTACAGTAACTCGCTAAATATACGCAAACTAAAATACTACACCCCTTTTAGGAACACCAATGTAACAATCCGTCGCCACTATCGAATTATATCATCGATATAAAATGATATCGGCAGCTTTAAAAGATAACGGTAATTATGTCACAATAGTGCAAGATAACTTCACTTTGACTTTGTTTGAGATAAACTAAAACATTGAGTAACGTCATTTTGTTGCAAGAAATCATCGGCTATCAGCTGTAAAAAATATACGTTAAGGTAGTTGCGCAAGATTGGGCAATAGCAACGTCACAATGACAGTTCTTAAATTGATGAGAAATCAGAAGATTTATCAGCAAGAAAGTAACTGCGTATAAGATATTACTCCTTATCGAGGCGCCTCTATAGAAACTTCCATAAGCGTTTCATCACAGATGCGTGGTCAGTTTAACAACACTTTATAAAAAAAAACTATTTGGTTTACTGTTACGTACTTAATTCATATTTTTAGATTTTATAATTTTTCTTCGGTTTTAACATTTGACGACCCTCTGTATGTATCAAATCATCACAACATAAAATTGCTTCATGCAATTTTTCGAAAAGTAACATTGAAAAACTCAAAGAAAGCATTGTATAGGTTTTCTAAGAGTGTTTTTATTTATTTCAGTATTTAGTGGTTTACCGCTAAGTTGCGATTTTTATTTGCACTGCAGATTGTGAACTAAGAAAGTGCGCTTGAGACAACTTTCGCGACCGAATTCGAGAGAAAGTAGTCCGGACCGCAGCGCTGGCGCATACATTATATCACTTTATCCAATAGCTTGGGATTATATCACACAACACAGTCTATAAAAAGTTATTCCCCATTTACACTTATGAAATGACTAGTTACTCTCATGATTTATTTAATCCACCGCCTTGATAATGTTCTCTCGTCAATCGTTATGTCGCGTGATGTATATAAAATAAGAATGCCAATTATACGACAAAAATATTTGCGACTCTACTTCGGCATTAGATTCACGTTTTAGTCTAATTTTTGTAATGTAGCTCGATTATATAAAACAACATTTGAAGGTTTTTAATTTTTTAAATTATAATTGCATTCCAGGACGAAGTCGTAAAGCTTTCGTTATGAAGCCAAAACACCTACTACATCATTCGCGACTCGCTGTCCGGACATAATGTTCGTCTAAAAATAACAAGTTGCAATTGCTACGCTTTCGTAACGTTGTAATTGTTGCCAAGCGGAACTGCTCAAAAGTCCACCTCCGCTCCGCCAAGAAAATGTTTTATTTTAAAATATCTTCTTTCGCTTTCAGTTAGTGCTGGCACAGCATCCACGGAAACAGCGCTCGTGCGAACCAAATTAGCGTGTCCGTGTGTTAAACGCCCCCTATTTACACAAACAAACAATGGAAGGTCACAGACAGGCTACGCATATTGTAAACGAAGAAAACTAATCGAGATAGACATTTGAATATTTTATTAAAGTTCCCATGAATAAGGATACCAATACCAGAGACGTTACGTTCAGCGTTACGTTACTTACGTACATTTATCATAGCGTGATAAGTTGGGATTTGAGCGATTGCGATTCTTTACTCTTTCACCGAGACCGAGAGCTGTGCTCGAAATTTCTTCACGTGATAGAATCAGAAATGAGGAAATCTATAGCTAACCAAAGTCATTGACACAGAGCTACAAGACGCATGGAGAACCTTTGGCTAGTGGGGAAAATATGGTGGTGTTGAGTCAAGACTACAGACCAGACGATCGCTATACACAAAATGATGATACAAAAAGCGTACAACCTTTAGTTGGAGAAGTCCCATCTATATTCTGCAGGGAACGCTCCCGGCTTCAAAAAGTAAACCTTTTGGATATGTTAACTTTTTCGACTTCTGTCGTCCCTACATACTCAAAATGGGTTGCTCTACAGTAGACGTTACACGCTCACACACTCAAGTCCTATCACGCTTAGCATATTTGCTATCTCTGTGATTGTTATTACGTTACTAGTTACTATGTGGATGTGGACTTATCGCTTTTTACTGGTTCACTAAATGGGACACGACCCGTGCGGTTTCAATCCTTGACTCGCTCGCTAACTAGTTACATCAAATGCGGAAGGGGCAAACAGTCATACGTATAAAAAGTAATCAGTGAAGTCACAACCCAAAACGTGTTGTTTTATCTTACAGTGTACCCACGTTTCTCTTAATTAGGTTATCAAATTCCAAAAATAAACGATGTGTAACATTATTTCTTTAGGGCTCTTCGAAATCGCATTGTGAATCGATGACGCAAAAAAAATACAATAAATAATCATATCTGAAATCAAGATAAAGCGAAGCAGGATGTGAAAATTTGTAGCGAAATCAAAAGGTTTAAAAGTCAGTGATAACAAGTCATTAAGGTTCATGAATTTTATTACGATGGTCCAAGTACAGAACCTTACTTAAGTATTGACCTTAAGGCTCGGCCATCGTCATCGCTGATCTCATATCGACTTGGTATGACTTTACCCGGTTCTATTCTGTCTTACTAGTATCAGTTTGTATCGAAATTGCGATTATTGATCTAATCTTATATCGAATAATAACCGATAGCGCTTATCAAATTTAATTCGAACATGACTAAGCGTATCCGACTCTTATAGCAGCTCACATCCTATTCGGCGAAGAACTTATCGATTTGCGAAAAGTACGTATTCATATTCAGCATTCGGCTCATAACTCATTACTATTAACTTATTCGTGATTAGGTGTTATGCATTAAAATTAAATGACTTTTCAAGGAACACATGACTTACCATTACATATTATTTTATGATTTTCTTATCTATTGTTGAGTTTTTGAAACACAATTAAAAATAATAACACGTAACCATCTTATTTACGAGAACGATCGTGCATCACAAAAAACGAGTTTTACCTTGACATTCAGTCTTCATTAGGTTCTATTACTCGTATCAGTTATCAGATTCATGCAAAAAAAAGGCAAATTAAACAAGATCAAAGGTTTTTTCAGTGTTGTAATACAAACGTAAAAACACGTTTCTCGGCGAGATGTCTGCCAATCGTAATAGGTAAACAAGAATTTTGATGTTGTACGAGAATTTTCTAATTGTTTACTTTCGGAACTACGGTATCAGTAGAGTCGTAATCTGAATAAATCATTACAAATGCACGGACAACCATCAATTGTAATTATGTTCTCGAGAATCAAATCTGTAATAAACGACGAGCAGACTTGTAATTATCACATAACCAGGAAATACGCAGTCATCGCACCAAAACGTTTGAGTTTGCATCATGCTGTGATACCATCGTCCAAATATTGAACTACAGGCCTCACATATTAAATTTAAGCAAATTAACTGTGATTCAATTTAATATAATAGACGGACCTCAAGGAATTAAAGCGTTTAATGTTTATTAACTTATTTACCACGACTTACAGGCGCCAATTTAAACCCTCAGCAATGTATTCGTAAACAATCGACGTTTCTTACCGTAACATAAACATAAACATATATGACACACCAGTTCAAGTTCACCTATGTACCTACCTTACCTATGGCATACTGTATAATAACTTATTCATGGTTTTAAATTCGCGAGTCAATTTTACTAATGCCGAAAACCTTCAGAGTAAAAATGAGCTTGTATTTATCATCCTCGTTCTATGGCACCTAATTTGTGGTGGTGACGTGAGATGGAAACTCCGTTGAATTTCCCGTAATACTTGTCAGTTATAATCCCACGCCCACCGCGTAATCCTAAAAGAAGAGATTATTCAAATATGCTTTCAGTTTTTATGAACTATTCGCAAACTTCGTAGTATTTATTCTGTACGCCTGTATATACATTTATCTTATCTCTTAAGAAACATAATTAAAACGTGTTTTATCATATCATAATCATAGGTAGTGGGCTGGCACGGCCATGTAGACTTAATAAAGCCATGTTAAATATCGACGTATTGATTTTAACTTTAGTTGGTTTTTTGATAAATTATGATTTACCAACCTGCTACCACGAGAGAGAATGTAATCAAAATACTACGTCGAATTAACTAGTTATTAATCATTTCAGTAATAATAAACGCTGTGTTTTTATTTTTCTCTAGAGCGTGACTGCTCCTTTTTAAATATTTTATTGTTCTTTAATTGTATTTAATCAAATCATGCGTTCGCTTCCTTTGATGTATGCGCAGAGCCTTGTCATCTCAGCTACCAGATGGAAGTAAGTACTTCGGCACTTAGAGATGATACTTTGCAAGGATGTCAAGGCAACCATCCAGTTCTAATGGTACTAGAGATGGGCAGATACACGTTAAAAATGAATATTAGTCAATTTGGTTTCATTACACATATCAAATAAATTAAAGTAGGTCTGATAAAATCAAGTGTTTTTCTGTCTTAGAGCAAAGTTTCTTAAAGTGGAGGCCAATAACGATTATGTTTAATACTATTGCCCACGTTCCTGTTGTTTTTAAATGTTTTCTCACCGTTTGTACCTTCCCTGGACTTGCACAAATGTTTCAAAACCAAAAATTATTCAAATCGGTCCAGGCGTTCTCGAGTTCAGCGAGGCAAACGAACAGAAATTCATTGTTATATAATTATCAAGATGATTTATTTAGTAAGTTATTTTTAATATAATACTTTGTTTACTTTCCCTATAATATTCTTTGACACGGGTCCGAGGCATTTAAACCTCTATGTGTATCTCTAAACTCGATGAAGATTCACACAAATCGATTCCTAAACGAGCCGCCCATTTATAGTCATTGGGTTTATTTGCCCAAGATGATGCTGCAATTTAACCTTAATAAAATACATTTTTCATTCGCTCTTTTTTACGTTTAATTAATTTAATTGATCAAAGCAATGCATTCCTAGCATCAATGAATTCCATCAATTCAGAGGTCGGCGACGACCCCAAGTAACGTATCCTGCAGCACATAATCATAACATTTTACGATCTATTGTATGTATAAGGTACTGCCTTCGCCAAATTGAACTCGGATAGTTTTAAATTACACTGTAAATTTGAACTATTACATCCCAATGATTTAGTTCTGCGCTGTAAGAAGAAATAGAAGTATTATTATGACATTAGGTCGGTTGCTGGCGTTGCGTGCACAGGTGTAACTCCATAACGCGAGTAATACTCATTGTGAAACCGGAGAATAAAAAAATGCATAACATAACACGGTCGCGGGCAAGGAAGAAGTTTATGAAACCAAAAGTTGAATCACGTATACTATTATGCAATTGCAATACAGAAAACTATAATGCATGTGGTTATATTTTACCCAATTATGGTGAAGAAAATTTAAGCTTTGTCCTAATTTTTGTATGATTTTGTAATAGGAGCCTAGTTTGTCACGTCCGATGGACAATTTCGAATATCTAGGCTCGGTACAATCAATAATATGAGACTTCAAAGTGAATCATTATCATTTTAGTACGCTTCTATACTGTGTAGTAACTAGTAACCTAGCAACTTAGACAGCCATTTGCTTGATTCAATTTCATGTTCATTAGGTATACGGAATGAATATGTACTCTTATGTTATGTAAATGTTATGATACTCTTAGTCTTTGCATTCTTTATCATGCAAGGAAAGTGTCTTTATACTAGCCGCGTTAACTGTCCTTTCTGGGTACCAACTTAGAATGTAAAAGTGATATAGTTCTTAATACTTTAAAATTAGGTACCTACCTACATTCAAAAATGCTCTATCTGTAAATAATATGTCAAAATTGCACAATTAGATTCTACTTATCCAACTACCTATGGTAAATAACACAAAACGAACATGTATCGTTGAATATTCATTAAAATAAATTGTAAGATTATTTTAAAAGTTCAGTAGCCTGTAAAATCAATTGCAACGGTATTCGCTTTCAGACCATAACGATCGCATTAGAATAATACTAAACTAACCGAACATTTACCAAATCAGTACGTCGGGCTTGATTCAATGCGTGGTTCGTTCATGGATGATATTGGATATCGTAGTACGTAGCGGTCGTAGTGAAAAATCGAAATTTAAATAAATAGTATTACGGCGAGTAAGCAAATACAATAGTATTGACTCCGGTGGCGGCAGTAACATTCAGCGGTTAAGTAGATACATCCACAAGGCGCGATGACGCGTAAAGCATAACCTTGGCGCGACCCGGGCTAGCGTCCTCGTCGCCAGCTCTGCCCGACCATAACCATCTCTACATTATAAATAATATCGTTTGTTTGTTCGCTAATTACATATTTCACTCTAGAGAGACAAATTTGTCGATAGCATGTTATCCTGGTAAATTTCAAAAGTATCGCACATAAATTGCGAAAACTTGCGTGGTAAGAGCCCGGATTGGAGCGATCATCTGCTTAGGTCGAACCACTGTACCATACATAGCTTAAAGCTTTTCTGCAAATGTGATGTGCATGATGTGGTGATGTTCCAAATCTGCATTTGGGCCGCTAAAGAACTAAGTACAGTCCAACCCGTCTCATTCTGAGAGGAGGCCCGTGTCTATTGCACCAATGAAACGTATAAAGGCTAGAAACGATGTGACTTCAACATTCGGCTGTATACATACATCCATACATACATATATCACGTCTTTATCCCTTGTAACTTTATCCGTCTTTATAACTTTCTTCGGCTGTTTTCACAATCATAAATCATAATATGCAATCAGCTCGTAAGTAGGTATGCCTCATTGGACCTATTAACACTTATTCCTAGCTCAACTCTTATACTTATAGTATAAAATATTAGCATGCCGTGTCGCCTCTTCGTTTGACACTCCAAGATGAAATATAGATTCAATCAGCCTTCATTAATAGTTTTTTTGCAGCATTATTAGCAAAGCCAACATTTTCGTTCTTTTCTGCCATTGAAACACCTGTGGCCGACCAGATTGTTTATTTTCAACGATAACTCTATCACACAATGCTTGTGTACTGTCAGACAACATCGACTATGCCTGCATAAGAAAACTATTCAAGAACCCAAATAATGGCGCACCATTCGGGCGATTGCGATATTTCTTAAATTATGTAGTTGGTAAAAAAACAGGTACCATTATTGAATGAAATGAGCCTTATGAAACATTCAACTTTAGTTTCGTCACTTATAGTTTGTCATTAAACGAATACTGATAATTGGTTATATCATTTACTTAATATTTAAGCGGTTTTCCCTCACCGATGATGAAATAGCGGGACAATCTAAATAAGAACGCAAGAAACGATTACCTACATCTAACAATTAGTAGATCCCATAGTGTATTTATTAGCAGAAACATTCCAAAATAACAATACCGAAAATACGGTTTACTATCGGTCGAAAAGCTAAACGAACCGTAAAATATGGACTAGATCACGCGCATGTTTGACAAGAGGTGTGGCGTATCAAACTCGTATTAAATGGTATTAATTAAACAAATAGTCTTTTCCATATTTCAACCTAGTTATGTTGTAAACAAAAGGCATAACAGGGTCGCAGACGTTTTGGCGAGGTGAGCGACCCCGGTATCACGTCGATCATTCCGGTTAGGAAGCTTATCGGCGCCCGCGCACCACGTGACCGCGACGCGACCGCTGCAGTGCCACAACTAGAGCGGGAAACTGATTTTTCACACCGATCTGCCTATGTAGCGACAACGGTAACTAAATGTAGTTAGATCACACTAAATGATTAACAGATTGCTATAATTCATTAAATTTCCGCAACTAACGTTCCGCTATTGTTGAAATGTCAACGTAAAGGTCACTGTTATATTGGTTTCCGAAGTAGGTCACGAATTTGAATCATCAGAATCTACGTCATAATAGGTACTTACTAAATCTGAGTTGAAACATACTGAATTCATCTGTTCTATAAAATGTAAAAAATATATTAAAATACTCCCATGGACATACTAATAGTTTATGGGTAAGTATCTCGAATCTATAAAAAATAACGTCTGCCTAGCAACTGGTTTACTTCCTACTATTCAGGGTGTTCATTCAGTAGTATTTTTTAATGGCTAGGCGTTTTACAGAAGTAGCCTTGGCGCAACATCGCATCGACCTGAGGGACCTCCAAATTACACATAACAGTGGCGTGGCTGAGTGGGACAAAAACGCACAAGGTCTTGGGCCTGAGCTCTTCCTTGTGCAGCCATTTGGCCAGTGATTCATTTTAATTGTGGCAGATTCGCGAAAACCTTGCAAACAACGCGAGTTACGAAAATGGCTCCACAAGGAATTCAACTTTAGTCAGTTGTTAATTACTGCTTCAAAAGAGATGGAAAACATGTTCCTGTTATTTAGTTAGCAAATATAATTATGCATGATGCTGCATAGGTACATGACAATTTCCACCAGTTTCAAAGGTCCCACGACTCAGATCTTTTATCTACGTAATGATTTGCAAAACTTAGTTTCAGACAGATATAAACTGTCTATTGACGTATGTTTAATATAATAGTTCAAAATATCATACAGCTTTAATCTTTATGACAAGATAGTTCCAAGTTTACTGATAATGTACTTTTACGTAATCACGTAAAGATCAGAGTGGCAAGATAAATGAACTACAATGTTAATAATGTTCCTATAGTACGCGTGCGTGTAAGGATATCATAACAACCACAGTATTTTGGTATCAAGATATCTTCATGTAATTTTTACATCATGTATAAAGCTTATTTTGTTCATTGTTCATATATATTATGCGATCCTTGCAAGTTATTTATCATTATAATAGCCACAGCATGTTGGTATAAAAGGCGTGTTCAATAGAAAAACATGGAATATTCTAAAATACTTAGTTGTTTTGAAACGGTCAAAGGAAAACCAACTACAAGGATAATAATTTTGCATGTTCTATTAAACACCGGAAAATACTAATACTATGCACAATTTCGAATCTCGTATATGTGTTTGCCTTCCACGTGAACACCATGGTAAATGGACAACTGTGGCTATTATAACTTACTATAGGGGCATTATAAGCGTTTTGTTAGTATAAAAGCAATGTAAATAATTTTGACATAAGTTTTTCAAGTAACTTACCATCACAAGTAGCCGCCATGAATTTGCCGTTGGCAGAGAAGTCTACGTGGAGTACGGTGCCGGGGTGACCCTTAAGATTCTTCAACAGCCAAGGGTGGCTGAATTCCGTCTTGTTCGACCATGATGCAAGTTTCTTGCTCTTCCTATTCGGCGGTCTTTCGGTTGCAGTTGACTTTTCAGTTTCTTGTTTTTCAGGAGCTCCTGAAAAATAAGAAATAATTTAATTAAAAAAAGACAGATTTTATGAAAATGTTGAACAATGTGTAGACCAACAGACTTCAGTTGAAAAACAATTCTGAAATGTGAGAACCGATTATTATGAATGAATTAGTAGAACAATCGCTTAGAAACATTTTGTTTGAAGTAAAGAGACAATTGCATTGAATTGCCGTAAATACAAAAATGATTCAAGATATTACATCTATTTGAGGTGATCTCATGTCATTATGTAAACCTTTTAAACAAACGATTTACACAATAAATATTTTAACAGAAAGACATCTAAGTAGAGAGTAGAGCTAACGCGTTCGCATTTCAGCATCGAACGCTTCGAACCAATCGCAACAAACGCATTTTAGTATTATTCGTACTTATAGTTATTGTAGAGATTTGATATTGTGCTCAACAGCTTGAAATGATGTGCATGTTAAGTTATTTCTAAATCAGCATACAATTAAGTAGGTAGTAAGTAAGATTTGTCAACCTCCAGCCATATTTTTGGTAATAGTAAAGAAACGTTCCACATTCAATGACGTATCTGGGTATTTGAATTTGGATACTGTATTAACGGCATTTTATATAACTTTTTGGAACGATGACGAGCTCACCTATGGTAGCTTAACTTCAGACTGACGTTCTTAAATAGTTTCAAATTTATAAACTTTAGGTAGGCCGATACAATCGGCGTTTTTTTTAAGTATTAAGTAGAAGCTGTATTCAGAAAACAAAGCTACAAGACTATTCCTTTTAATTGAAATAACTATAGTGCACATTTGTAGTCATAATAACTCCTAAGTTAGTCATAGAAGCCCACAGCTCAAGAATCCAGGAAGTCAAAGCTTCAATCTTCACGCGGCGTTAATAAATTAGCGTGGGACAATGTAACAATTAGATTAGCGAATCGAAAATCTAATCATGCTAATACATTATGCACACAGTATCAATTTACGATAAGGTTTGCGAAAATTCAACGCCAATGAATGACTATTATGTTAGTCGGATTGATGTAGGTCGGAAGTTGTATACCTATTCCTATTATAGTTCGTTGTGTCGTCAGGGAAGAGCGTAGCAATAAACGCTGGTGTACTAGGGCCTCTGTTGGTTGTGCCCGGAAGGTAACACCTACATTATCGACGCGTTATCGTGTCGTGCGAGACAATTATTATGCAACACATACTGTCGCTACCATAAACACCGGTAATACAAAAGCAATACGCCATCAATAAAAAAACACAGATAAGCTCTGCTTCCTTTGTTTCAATTATGTGCTTTATCTTTTCCTTGTCAAGTTCCTCGGTGGATCTATGAATAATTTCTTGCACATTTATGCATGTGTTGTATTTACACATACACATACATCACTTCTTTATCCCTTACAGGGTAGACAGAGCCTAATGTACCAAGACCTAAAGGCCACGTTTAGCATGATTGTGGGCGTATAGGTGGAAAGGGTAATCAAAATAGTGATGGGTCACATGTCCTATAACATGATTCCTAAGATTTTCGCCCATTCCCTCAATAGGCTTTTTCCATCTGCGCGGGAAAAGAAGCAACTGGTACATTCTATGTTTTTTCTTTGCTCCCAGACCAGTATGGAAGCAACTGAAGAGAAAATTTATAAAACGTAATTGAATTATAAAATGCAGTAGCTATTTTAGCGCAAAACAAATGATTAAGTCAATAAGTCTATCAAGACCAATAAAATTACCACCGCTTTCCTTTTAGGGCGACTTAGAAAAAGGATTCTAGGGTAATTTTATATTCAAAGGTAGCACCTACTTATATTCAAGGTGATGCCCATTATAATTTTCTCAAGATCTAATGATGGGATTTGAGATTCACGAGACATTACTGAAAAACACAAATAGCGAGGCTTTCAAAGGAAAAAAAGTTGTATCAAGAATAGAGAATTTCACTTTCCGATTTTTGAATTTATTTCTAACGGGTATTTATATTTACCCGTTAGAAATTAATATCTAAACAATACTGATTTTTCCATGTGTTCTAGTTATCAGTATTGTTTAGAAATACGAAAAAGTTTTAAAACAGTGTGAAATCGAATAGAAACCATAAGTATTTTTTTATTGCAGTATCGCGTTAGGAACTTAAGTGTCATCCAATACGTGGAGTTCCTAATGAATGACGATATGAGTTAGTCACGATTACTCACATCATCCACATAACGGTATGAACCAGAGAGGCTATACTATACCTAACTTATTTGAGATTAAATTCTACGAATCCAGTCTTGTATTTAAAGGAAAACTTCAGCTATAAATGGACGCTTTAAAATTCTCTTTAAATGATTATGACTCTATTCTGCTATTACCTACGATTCTCTTCATCCGGTCAGAATCGAACTTCTATCCGGTCAGTCGGTAGAGGTTAGTAAAAAAAGTGATGACAATAAACCAGACTTGGACACATGTTTATTTTATATGCAAAACAAAAACCCGCTCTCCTACCGCCTTCCTAAAGTAAACAAATGAGATGACCATCACCACTTGTTATGTTACGTTACGTTTCTCCCGAGCCTAAAAACTAATACAAGGCATCATTTCGCGAATTAAAATGTCTATTTAAGTTATTTTCTATTCAATCAATCACATATAAACTGTTTTACTCTGTCGATTTATGCGGATTTCTAATTTATGTAGCAGGCACTATATACAAAACATATTGTTTGTTTTTAAGTTAGGCCCAAGTGGATATCGAAAGAACGGCGCGACATTATGTAAGAAAACTGTTATCATCAACAAGTGAAAGTTAAGACGAAGCTGGGCTGTAAAACTGAAAATAAGATTTTTACGATTGCGCACGTAAATAGCTGCTATTAACAATTCGCTAAAGACAAAAGTTACTCAAGTTTTTTCAAAAATATGCTTTGCATAGTCTTAAGTTCCACTTTGCTTTAGGTGAAACGAAAATTGCTTATAATTAATAAGATTAAGCTTTTTGGTAGATAATTTTTAGTGCTTTGAATGTTTTGTTTGTTTTTTTTTTGGATTAGCTGTTTCCAAAATGGTGGCTATGTGGGTATGATGGAGGCTTCCGTTTTTTGCATTTATACATACCACTGGGATAAACAGGGTGGAGAAGAACCAGGTTACCCTCTCACCAGTAGTGGGTGCTGTGCACCACAGGGTTAAGTGATACAGTTAATAACAAATGATGTAAACAATTAATCTTAAATTAAATGTTTTTTATTACATGAAACTAGTTTCAAAGTCATATCATGTTAAGTTATGAGTGATTGTACTGAATTCAGTAAGTACTGTATTATTTAAGTAAGGGATGTAGGTGCATTTCAAAATACAAAATATTTTAGAATTGTTACTTTATTATCAATACTTCATGGCATTCATCATTTACATAGTAAAATTTACATTTACAAAGAATCTAGGTAGAATTATCATAATTGATCTCAAAATGCTCTCACGGTTATGACAATTCGGGCATTTCTAATTGTGCAGTAGTCAATAATCAGTAATGGATTTTATTTATCTACTTAGGATAAGGGATATCAACATTATAAAGGCCAATATTATAATTATTGTCTTTACTACAATCATAGTAAACAGATTATATGCAAACAAAAAATCATCAGATAAAAAAGTGATTTAAAATAAATATGTACCCAGTGTAGGTACTACAAAATTTAATTGGTGTGTGTTCATCTCACTCCTTTCACAAAGCGCCAAATTTAATAAAATCTATGTCACTTGTTGGATATTTCAGAACTAAATACTGCTGAGTGTTTGTCTGTTAAATATGACCTAAAGAGAAGTAAACCAGTTAGTTAATCATTGATAAATCAGTTCTCAATCCCATGTCATTAAAATATCTGCATTTAATCTTATTTCCATCAAGAAAGCATAGATGTCTTGAGATTTTTTTTTGGGTGACTCATAAAAGTCATAAATAAACGAATTCTGTAACCTTTCCCATGTTTGCTTCTTGTAACCAGGTTTTAGTGCAAGACAATGTGCCCGTTGTGATGTTTGTACAAGTGGTTTTATATCTGTGATGAATTAATTTAATGACATACAATTTCAGCATGAATGTCATGTTATTGTTCTGCACTGTTTATACGTTTTTCAGCAACTGCGTTGCTCATTTATCACAAAGTAGTTTAAGTTGAACCAAATATGAAAAAGAAAACAAAAGTTTAATAAAACTCCATTCATTTTTATTCACAGTAACAAACTTTTTTTTATATTTATACAGCAGGTAAGGGGTGTTGAGTCTGGCAATATGACAAAAGGTGCATCAGATCCTTTTGTAAGCTAAGTACTATATAGGCTGGGCACAGTGAATATTTTTACAATTAAGGCCAAATAATGACATGGCCCATAATGATAAAATTCAACATGCAATTCCACTTAGACTAACAAGTCATTTATCCAAGATCTGAGTCCAATATTACATTACTTCACATTAGTTCACAGATCTTAGATGACTTATAAAATCGCAAAAGCAATTTGACTGTAGCAAACCCTGTTTGGTCATCTTATATTGGTGGATGTAATAACTACCTCCTTAAATCCAATCAAAAAAACTGCAAGTGAATCCACAGGAGGATAACTTTCAAACTAACTGTACCTAAAGCATGCTGCAAAAATGTGAATGAGGACACTTAGCTCAGAGTACTAACAGTACAGTTGTAGAATGCACGCGTCTCTAACGCAGATTTTAACAGTTAGTCACGTAGCTCGTGCTCACAGGCTCCTATTCAAAGAAACAAATCGTCGATGATCGGCTCCGAAGCACGCGGTCTCAACTACACTAACATCACGTGTATAACGCACAACCTAGGCCAATTTTAACTCGTGACACGATAGTTTATTATTAACTAAGTGAATCCCCTTTTGAAAAATCTAACTATCATTTAGAAACTTGCCTGTATCTGTCTCCGTTTCGTGTTCAACTGCTTCCTCTTTCCTCCTTCCCAAGACGAGCTTGTAAATAAAATGTGCTATCGCACAAGTAAGAATAGTAATCCCCGCAAGGAGGAGCACATTAGAATTTTGACCGGCCTGAATATCGCCCATTTTCACTCAAAAATTTGCACAAATTAAATTACTACACAAAACGACTGCTGTAATCACGCGGCCGCCAGCTAAATTACTTTACTGTTCTAGGTAACTGAATGAACTGAAGTGAGGCAACCGAGCGCCGAAGCTAAAAGCGCGCGAAGCATACAATTCACAACGGAAAAGACAGAGACGGAACGATCCGCCGGCCGGCTACGTTTTCACAAAGTGAATCTTCCTCGTGACATTGACGTTTGTCATACGATGACATTATAGGTTAGTTTATGAAGCTAGCTATAAAAAGCCTATAATATGAGACACAAAACTTAATGTTGCTAAAATATATATTATGTGATAAATAACTTTGTTTTACTTTTTTTAATAAACCATACGGGCACAGTAAATATACTGTGATACGGGTCTGCCATGAGTGTGTGAAAATCAACAGCTTAAACTTTTCGTCGCGTTCTTGCTTATTTATGATTTGCAATTAATAAATCTGAAGCCGGTCATTCACATGTGCACATAACGCGAACCCACATGTGAAGGACGACATTTGCGAATGTCTGTGGGTTGCAAATGTGTGTCGGTTTCTTGACGTACATCGAAGGACACGAACCTCAAACCTTTGCGTAGACTAGACTCCTACACATAATCGCGACTTTTTTAGGAATATGACTTTTGACAGGGGTGTAAGAGATGTTTATTGGAAAAGAAAAACAAATGACATGCGTTTGACGTTTAAAATTTAATTAATCGTGGTTTAATCATTTGTTGCTTGTTTCGGTACGTCTGCTTGTTCCAAATTCCGAGGTCTAAGTATAAGAACACAAGTAAAACAGACCGACTACACAAATAAAATTATCCTCACTCCTCACTGTCCATGTTTGTCAAAAATCGCAAGCAAGACTGAAGACATGCATCATATATTCTAAACAAGTGTGGGAGGAAAGCACAAATAGATTCGCATACTCATATGCAAACCATTTGCACACACTGGGTATGCAAATAAATGTTTGATCGCCATTCACATGTGTGCAAACATTTGTACAATGTACGAATATTTGCTGACATGTGAGTGACCGGAGTAACAATGTGCGCTACAGTGTACATGGTCTAAGAATATTTTTTTTGTAATTTTTATAAAGTAACATAAATTTTTTAGGATAAAATTTTGTTTGAACTATGTTTTTTTTTAATTATGTCAAATAAAGACTGTGAAATAAAAGGCAGGAATGAGGCGGACAAGAAATAAGTTTATAAACAAAAGAGAATAAGTACAATGTGATATCGCTATGACAATATGCAGTGCAGCCAGAAATCATGAACGTCAGACGCTTGTCATAGGTGTACGCACTTCTGTTTCACCTCAGTTTCACCCAATAATGAACCAGTATTAAGATCCTGACCCAGCACGTTTGAAACATGCCTTCGCGGAGCAAAAGTCCCAAGTAAGATTTTTAGAACATCGCTTTGGTATCGCATTCTGTTTATTGAAACAACATTCCTATGCCGTCTACACATTGACTTACCTATGTATACTATTATTGCGTGAACATAATATTGTTATCCTTATCCACAATATTTGATTATATTATTATATTTTACCTATTAAATATTGTAACCAGCTTGCTAAAGGAAAGGAGCCATAGAGTATTGAGGCTTAAGACTATGACGATGATGTTATTTAGATAAATAAAAGATATTTTGCTTAATTTGGGCTCTCTTTAATTGGCTCCAAAACATGACAACAACGTGACAGCTGTCACAGATTGTCTTATAAACTAAAACCATTTAAGGTGCATTCACAAACATCCCCTTTTCTTTATAAAATAAACTTCGTAGTCTGTAAGATGACGAGGCAAGTGTCTAGACCGGTGACTACGTCGAACTTCTAACCTCGAGGAATCTTCCGGACGCTCAACTGATGTAGTATCTGAAGTAGACGGCTGTACCGGAGACTCTGTATTTGGATGCCACTGATAGAATGTATCAACACCAGAAAACGTTATATTATCATGGGGCCTGTATTCAGCAGTGTGTCCTGTTGGTCGGCCCACTGACTTGGAGCCAACTTCCTCTCCTAAGAAAGGCTTGATGTGACATCTGCTTCTTCTGTATTCCTTATTACCTACTGCCACAATGTAGGATCTTTCATTTAGTCTCTTAGTAATAGTGCCAAAACTCCATTTTTTATTAACTTCAGGATGTAGCTGTGTAACAACCTTTTGTCCAATAAATAACTCCGGTAAAGTTCTACTTCTTTTATCAAAACCTTCCTTAATCCTTTCCTTCCTTTCCTTTATCTTTTTAGGAACTTCAATTACAACTCTAGGTTTGAGATGATGTAGTAAACAAGGTAGTCCCGTTCTTGTTCTTCTGGAAAACAGCTTTTGTACAGGGCTAGTATTGTCCATTTGTATAGGAACATTACGATGATGTAACAGACAGTACCACAAGTCTTGCTTTAATTCCTGACTCTGAACAACTAATTTCTTGGCAATCTTAACTGCTGATTCAGCCTTCCCATTCGACTCTGGATGATGGGGTGAGGATGTAACATGCTCAAAGTTCCATTGATCTGCAAAGCTTTTAAAACTCTCATTGACAAAATTAGTGGCATTGTCAGTACAAACTTTTTGCGGTACTCCATGTCGAGCAAAATTTCTCTTGCATATCATAACTATTTCATTTGCTGAAAGTGTATTCAGTTTATCCAATTCAAAATAGTCCGAATAGTGATCCACTGTAACCAGGTACTTTATATCATTAACAGTGAAAACATCCATAGATATGTATTGAAACGGATATAATGGAATATCATGGCAGATCAAGGGCTGATTCTGTTGAGAAGGAGAGTGCTTAATACAAAACTGGCACTTTTCTATATATTGTTTTATGTCCTCTGACATACCAGGCCAGAATATATTTTCCCTTGCCAACCTGAGAGTGCTAGCAACACCATTATGACTTACATGAACTTTTTGAGTCATTTCCTGTCTTAGAGGCTCTGGTATCAGTACCTGATTGCTTCTAAATATTAATCCATCCGATGTTGACAGTTCATGTTTGCAACTGAAATACACACTTAGTGTTACCGGCAAGCCAGAGATATATTTTGGAAATCCTTTCTGTATGCAGTCAATTAACTGTTGTAAATTCTGGTCTTTCTCTGTATATTTTCTGATCTTATCTAGAAGACTATCAGACACCTTTAGATATTTAATGCTTGATACTTTGCTTATTAACTTGTAGACTTTTCTTTCTTTTATTTTTTCTTCTAGGTTATAAAATGTGTCTTTATCATCCCTGATAGGTGCTCTAGATAGAGTGTCTGCAAGTAAATTATCTTTGCCTTGTATAAATTCTAGCTTTACATTATATTTTTGTACAGTCAGTAACATCATTTGCAATCTCTTTGGGGCATCAATCAATGGCTTATTAGTAATGTTAATCAGGGGTCTATGGTCAGTTTTTACAATCGTCTTGCTGTTACCTGCAACATATTGGTTAAATCTCTTACAGGCAAAAACCACTGCCAACATCTCCTTTTCTATCTGTGCATATTTTTTTTCTGTAGGAGTTGGACATCTAGATGCAAAACATATAATTTGATTATTCTGGTATAGGGCAGCACCGAGACCATACTCACTGGCGTCACATTCAATAACAACTTCTTTGTTAATGTCAAAATATTTTAAAACTGGTAAGTCACTAATAACATTCTTTAAATTCTGAAATTCTGTTTCTTCTTTTTCTGACCAAACAAACTCTGTATCTTTTCTTGTAAGCTGTCTGAGATTAGTTGCTCTTATACTGAGGTTATTTATAAATTTGCTGAGATAGCCAACCATGCCCAAAAAACGCAACACATCTTTACTTGAAGTAGGTGTAGGCATATTTTTAATAGCATCTACTTTGGACTCATCTACTTTCAAACCATCTTTTGACAGGATGTGGCCATAGAATTTCACAGAAGTTTGCAACAAGTTGACTTTTTCTTTATTGAGTTTACAATTAACCTTCTGTAATCTTTTCAACAAATTCTCTAGTTTTATGTTATGATCCACGGTTGCCTCTTCAATTGTATCCCCCACTCCATAAATAAGTATATCATCAGCTATAATTTCTATACCTTTAAGATCCTTCAACAAACTGGTAAGCTGCTGCTGGAATATTTCTGGCGAACAGCACAAGCCGAAGGGGAGTCTCAGCCACCTGTAACGTGCGAAAGGAGTCCAAAATGTAGTTAATTTACTACTGCTTTCTGCTAAGCGACATTGCCAGAAGCCTTTCTTGGCATCAACTGTACTAAACACCTTAGCTTTGCTCAATTCAGGCAGCATTTCATCCAATGTAGTGAATTGAAAATTGGGTCTTTTCAGTGCTTTATTTAAAGGGATAGGATCCAAACATATTCTGAACTTTGAGTCTTTACTAACTATTAAAATGTTATTTACCCAATCCGTATGTTGAGTTTCTTTCACAATAATGCCATCTTCTTCTAACTGTTCCAATTCTTTCTGCAATCTGTTTCGTAGGCACACAGGAATACGCCGGGCAGGTTGTATTTTAGGAGTAACTGATGTGTCCACCTCTAAAGTAACTTCTCCTGGTAGCTCTCCATAACCATTAAAAACATCATCATACTTCTTAATAATGTCTAATACTTTAGTGCGGTCCAATTCTTTTTTAACATTCAGATTCATCCCTGTGTCAGATTTCACAACCTCACAATATCTTATAAATCCAAAAGCTACACATGTTTTTTCTGAAAGTAGTGGCTCATGTTGAACATCTACTATGTGAAATTTAATTTTGAATTTTTTATCTTTATTCATGCATTCAAACATCACAGTGCCATATTGAGAAATAGCTGAACCATTGAAACATTTGAGTTTCTTTGAGGAGGGTGTCAACTTGCGGAAATCTTCATCCCCCGTTATCTTTTTATAATAATCAGCACCCATCACACATACTTGTGCACCTGTATCCAATGTGCAATAAATTTGGTTCCATTTGTCTTTAATATTAAACATCAATGGTGCTTCGATATGGCCAGAACTCTTATTTGTTCTAACTTGAGCTATAACAATACTCTCCTCAGAAGTGTCACTCATATTCTCATTGATCTCATTAATTCTTGTATTCTTCTTTTTACACACTTTCTGAAAATGGTTGCGACCACCACATTCTTCACATCGCTTACCAAATGCAGGGCATATATTTTTATCGAAAACATGATTATCCCCACAAAACTTGCACCTTCTTGGCATTTTCTTTTCTTCCTTTTTTTTGTATGTATCTTTTTTATTATATGTATTTATCTTATTCACCACATTCTCTTTTTGCAGATCTGCCAACTGAGTTGTAGCTCTCTCAGCTGCTCGGCATATATTGAGGGCAGAATCTAGGGTTAAATCTTCTTTCCGCAATAACTCTTTAATGACCTCACTGTCCTTTATTCCAACCACTATGCGATCTCTTATCAATTCGTCTGCCATTGTACCATAACCACAGGTTCTTACAAGCTTCTTAAGTGCCAGGAAATAGTCTTCAAAAGTTTCCTCACTGAGCTGATTCCTAGAGTTAAATAAATATCTGGAATAGATGACATTTGTTTTTTTTATGATAGTTTCTTCCATTCTTCTAAATATTTCTATTTCCGATTTCTTTTCCTTCTCTGTGAGTCCGAACTCCATGAATTTTCTCACTGCTGCAGTGCCCACTGCACTTAAAAGAATGCTGGCCTTAACCTCACTTTTCTCCGGTCCCCATTTTGATATTCCGGTAGCCGTACAGTAATTTTCCCAGCCGTTGCGGAAGAATTCTAAGTTTTCGAAAAGGTCTCCCGATTCTACATCCAATGGTTGGGGCCATGGAACGCTGACATGACTTTTTACAGCGTCTATAGTGGATCCCGCCATCATGTTACTCATTTGTTGCTGCATGACTTGCATTTGGGTTTGCATGGCAGCTAACAGCTTAGTTTGCTGCTCCAGAAGCACTTTGTAATCTTCATCTGCCATTTTACCCACTAGACACCATGTTATTTAGATAAATAAAAGATATTTTGCTTAATTTGGGCTCTCTTTAATTGGCTCCAAAACATGACAACAACGTGACAGCTGTCACAGATTGTCTTATAAACTAAAACCATTTAAGGTGCATTCACAAACAGATGATTTCACCGGTCTCTCCAATGAGTAATAGGTATAACAGAACAGATAGTAGTCAGTGTTGCAGGTGTCTAGGAGTGGTGGTGCTCCCTTGGCTATCATCATCATCAGGCGACCCTCCTTGCCCTGCTTCCTTTCCTTTCCTTTTTTTATTTTCTTCCTTTCTTTCCCTTTTCTTCCTTTCTCTTTTGTCTTTCTTGGTATAGGTACTCAAACATGATATTGAAAAAGCTGTAGGAGTTCTGATTGCATTTTGGGGCAAATATTCGCAGTTTTAAATGGGCCCAAAATAAGGGTCGCTTACCATCAGGCACACAGTACGCATGTTTGCCACCGACGTAGTATAAAAAAAAGATATCATTACCATCTTGCGTGGGTGCACCCGGTAATCCCGCCATGAGTGCGGGCGCACTCATGAAATATGGTCACACTCAGCCACCACGGTGGGTATTTACACGATATTTTTTCTGAAAACGAACAAAATAAACCCAAGGTGTTTTGAAATATTTTTTATCGGCCATCTCAGATCAAATTATGACTTTAAATAAATAATCTCTTTCATATTTTCATGAACGTAACGTAACTATTATAAGGAATAATTTTGAACGACCTCTAGCGCCGCGCCATTATGTTATGTTGGCAACATTGCAATTGCATGTTTTATCTCTTTTTATTGAATAAAGTAAGCACGAGATGGCTACATTTGCGCGAGTAGGTATTCCAATCTCAAAATTTCTAGAACGAAAGTTGACGTCTGACATAAATTGTCACTTTAATTCATTCATTCATAATCTGTCGAAGCGAATTCGAGTGACTTGTGAATTTAGTGAAGAAATTTGTGATTGCTTTAAATTAAACTAGAAAAAAGTAACAATGCCACGACGTGGACGATCAGCAAGCCCGCCACCGGCGCCGAGAAGGTAAGGTTGAATTTGTGCATTGATTTCGCATGTTGTAGAAGTAATGGTTAGTTAACCTCTAAAGTGTTTTTTAGGGCTGCGCCAGCACCTGCCCCGAGCCGTGTCCCGGCTGCTGCACCACCGTCAGCGGCCGCCCCGATGACCGCACAGCCGCAACAACCCTCGATGTTTGGTCAGATGGCAGCCACGGCTGGAGGTGTAGCGGTCGGATCAGCAGTGGTGTGTATTAAGTTGTTACGTAAACAAACGTCACCTTTGAAGTAAATGTGTTTTTGCTGCTGAATATTTTTGTACCGAATATGTATTTCATAACTATTCGCGAAATTGCTTAGAAGTCCCGTGTTCTAGAAGACTGAAAAAATGGCAAATGGCCAAATAAATGGATCTGATCACATGTGACGTTATGACACCTCATTGTCTGATAATAGTAAACATGTTTTGCACAATATTTTTCTTATTTTAATACTTTGATAAATATATTCAGTAGGATATTTCAGGATTTTTTCATTTTTTGATAAATATTAATATGGTTGATGTTAAACACACTTTCTTTTTCTTTACACTTATGATATTCGGTTTCTTATAAGAACTAGTAGATTTACCATTTGTTAACTCTGGATACAATTTCATCATCTTGATAAGAAGCAACCATTATCTTTATTTTGTTGGTGCCTTTGCTGTATTGTCCTATCCCAACGGAAGGTTTTTATCAGCAGTATATTGAAGGCAGTTATTTGTTGCAGGGTCACGTGGCTGGTCATGCTTTGACGGGCATGTTCAGTGGTGGAAGCAGTGAGCCCGCTCCGCAGCAACAGGCTGCCGCTCCAGCAGCCGGAGGCTACAATCAAGGCCAGCAGCCCGCAGGCCCCTGCGCCTGGGAGATCAAACAGTTCATTGAGTGCGCGCAGCAGCAGAGTGACCTCTCACTCTGCGAGGGCTTCAATGAGGCTCTGCGCCAGTGCAAAGTGCAACACCATATGTAAAAAACTAATAGGTGCCACATTTATTTTGTAGACATTTTTATTCAACATCATGCTTTATTTTTTTAAAAGGTCTTTAACAGCCTTATACAAGAAATGTTCCCATTCTGTTTTCTTTGTAAAAGGCTTTCTTAACGTAAAAACTTTTCATTTTGACAGTGGCATTGGGCACCTACCAAGTAGTTTTTACTGATTTGATTTTAGTATCTTGTGTGCAAATTTTAGCATTCTGTTGTTATTGTTTTAAGACAATTGTGATGTAGATTATATTATTTACAATTTACCAGTTAAAATTGATTTACGTAATTTAGATGTTATATTACAGACAATAAATAAAAAAACCAACCCCAATTTTGTTTTATTTTTATATTTTGCCGAAATGTTAATGAGTAGTTTTCAAAAACAAATGTACATAGTTAAGCATTAATGAAAACAAAAATTAATTGATTCCGTTGTGTTACGACTTTTTCACCCTTATTGTAATGGAATAAAGGTGAAACGGTCGTAACACAAAGGAATCAATTTGTTTTTGTTGTAATAAGCCCCTAAGTACTTTTTTTTTAAACTGAATGCCTATGAATCCTCTAAGATTTGAATATTACCACCAAGATGTATACTCGTAATGAGCGGCTAAATGAAGCTCTGGAGATAATGATCACATGATTTGAAAAGTCGCAATTTCAAGTCAAGGACTTTTTGCGCAGTTACAAAATTGTTAAAGAAAAATGCAGTGTCCATAGACATACAATTCAGTAGCATCAGTATCAGTGTTTATGGCCAGTTAGTTTTGCATTTTGATAATGTACCTAGATAAGACAGGAGATATCTTTGGTTAACTTTTGTTCGAATTCGAATTTGTTGCGTCAAAGTTCGAACTCGACGCCTGTTATTGAGCATAGTGAAAAATTGCCACCAAATTCACCCAGGGGTTATGACATTACCCACTACCTGTTTTAAGTTCGTGGAATAAATGCGGAATAAATCAGTATGTAAAAGGATTGAATCGCGCTTCAGAATCAAGAGTAGAATGGATGACTAGAGCTATTTTAATTCAGGTTGTATTTTTTAATTTCCTTTTTTTATACTCTTAATAAAAAAAATACAATGTTAAACACTTAGTTAATAATATCTTTGGCAATAGGTTATACACGGTATTTTTAATGTACTTTCCATATAGGCCGGGAGATAGTGACAGAAATTTCTGGGTCATTTGTACCAGTATGGCGGTTCTTCAGGGGTCTAAAGTACGCAATGACAAAAAGAAAAATGATGGTCATAGCGCTGGTACCGGCGGCCCAATCGCGTGGGCGTTAGTCGAACTCGTCGGATAAATTACGAGTGTCAAACGATTTGTACCACAATAATTTTAGTATTTTCCGATAGTCCATAAAAAATAAGCAGGCGGTAGTGTCATGCCATACTTTTCCGGTGTGACTTACAGCCCGCCATACCGACGCGAATGCGTTAATTAAAAAATAAAAAATTCAACCATTTGTACCAGGCTAATTTTTGCACAGTTAATCATCGTCGTGCAGCCATTTACGAAAATCACCATGCCATACTTTTTGGACGGTTCCAAATGGTCGCCATACCGCCGAAAATCAGCAAATTTTTTTTTTTTCGATAAACGATTTGTACCAGTATTGCATTTGGATTTTTGGAAAGTATTTGATAAAATATGACCGTGATTATATTTGCCATACTTCTAGTAGGGGGAAAAAGTGATGCCATACTTGAAAAACTTATTTATTCGACACATTTCAAAAATACGACTGTACAATACGTAAAATATTTTTTTACAGCATGGGATCATTATATTCTGTTTATATTCGAGCGATGGGAGCCGTTCAATATTATACAATATAAAAATCTGGTTTATAAGTCAAGATTGCCGCCACCTAGATCTTTGAAATTTTGTATTTATATTCGTTGAACCTCAAACTTACGAGAAAAATTAGTGCCATACTGTTACAAATCGTTCAAAACACGAATAAAATCTTACAATTAAAAAAATATATTATACACATTCGCCACCTCCCACAGGTATGGCATTATCACACTTCTGTTTATGATCATTCAGGAGCTATTGAAAAAAAATTTTAGGGTGGTACAAATCGTTTAGCGAAAAAAAAAATTTGCTGATTTTCGGCGGTATGGCGACCATTTGGAACCGTCCAAAAAGTATGGCATGGTGATTTTCGTAAATGGCTGCACGACGATGATTAACTGTGCAAAAATTAGCCTGGTACAAATGGTTGAATTTATTATTTTTTAAATAACGCCTTCGCGTCGGTATGGTGGGCTGTAAGTCACACCGGAAAAGTATGGCATGACTCTACCGCCTGCTTATTTTTTATGGACTATCGGAAAATACTAAAATGATTGTGGTACAAATCGTTTGACACTCGTAATTTATCCGACGAGTTCGACTAACGCCCACGCGATTGGGCCGCCGGTACCAGCGCTATGACCATCATTTTTCTTTTTGTCATTGCGTACTTTAGACCCCTGAAGAACCGCCATACTGGTACAAATGACCCAGTAATTTCTGTCACTATCTCCCGGCCTAATAGTACTTACAATCGATGGGTCTATAAAATCTAAAACACAGCCGGCAGTATCTGGATGTTGAAAGCGACAAATCGAAAACTATGAGAACAGTTGGAGGAGACGGCGGCGAGGACCCATGCCCTAAACACTTTTGTAGATAAATAAATAAATAGGTAAAATAAAAAACTTTGTTACATAATTGTGAAAAAAACCTTTACAATGGGTACCAGTCTCAGCACATGCTGGTTTTCAACCCGGCCCGTTTAATAATTATTTATGTCAATTTGTATTTAGCTAATGTAAGGTCTATGGAAATAAAAGGCTGTATATTATTACTAGCTTCTGCCCGCGACTTCATTTGCGTAGAATTATACATATAACCTTCCTCATGAATCACCCTATATATAAAAAAAACCTCATCAAAGTCCGTTGCATAGTTTGAAATAACGAAGCATATAGGACAGACAAACAGACAGCGGAAAGCGACTTTATTTTATACTAGCGACCCGCCCCGGCTTCGCACGGTATATTAGTTATGCATGTATTATACATATAAACCTTCCTCTTGAATCACTCTATCTATTAAAAAAAACCGCATCAAAATCCGTTGTGTGGTTTTGAAGATATAAGCATACATAGGGACACAGGGACAGAGAAAGCTACTTTATTTTATACTATGTACCTAGGTAGTGATAGTGATGACTATGTCTTGGTGATTTATGTATTCAGCGTTAGCCGCTCCCGATACTCGTCGTCGGAGCGCCGCGCGCCTGCGCAGCCGCCACCTATCATCGTGCAGCCGATGCCGCGAAGCTCGGTCTTCAAGGACGCGGCTGCGGTCGCCGGTGGCGTCACCGTCGGAACCACCATGGTACAGAATGGATTGGGCTGTTCTAGCCGGGAACTCTAGCTAAGATTTGTATCGGTATCCGTCTGCTTTCCTTTGGCACCCTTGTACTATCAAGGGCATAAATATAATGTAGGTACGTTATCAAAACTTCAAAAAACCATAACCCTCCTTTGGCTTTGCCGTAGTCTGGTGAAAACAGCTATACACCTTTTGCCACAAACAATAAGGTCGGTGACACATACATGATGGTCGTATCGATATTTATGCCCTCGACTGTACTAGCGTTAACTAGACATTGGGTTTACATTAACTGCTGACGTAACACAATATGTTCTACATTGCGCTTACGAAGTTTCTTAACGCTGATGCATTAAAATACAACTAGGTACAATGCGGGGAGAGACCACAATAAAGAGATCTTGAAAGAAGAGAATTTCGAAGGAAGTGTGGGAAGTTTATGCATCCGCGTTAATAAAAACTTAATATGCGTGATGTATAACATGTGACGTCAGCATTTAAGGCGAGGACTCACTTAAGTGGTCGGTCTATAGCTATAGTCGATGTCTAGGTGATACTAGGGTGGCTCCACCTTGTAACCTCATATTCATAAGCCATTCATATGATTTGCTCGGGTTGCTGAGACTCATTCGTTCCATATTTAACTTTTTTAAATTGCGTACCTATACGATTATTTATTTAAGTAGGTATAATGCTTCTATCTAGTAGATAAGCACCTAGTAGGTACTTATAATGTTAGTAAGTAGGTACCAAAATGTAGGCGGGTCTCATCTTTTGTGACCAGGATTTCCTGTAGTTATTTAAAAGGACAAAGGACCATATAAATAGCAATAGCCTTAGGTATGCTAAATGCTTCATGCATACAAACGAATTATGCGTGCGTATCTGTATACTTAGTTACATTTTATAAATGTAAATGAGTTGGCAACTGGGCGGATCAACTATTTTACCGACACTATGAAAAAAAAACGATGTCGAATTTTTGTTTTTTAAATATGTTAATATTGTTTGCATTATAATGTTAAACTATACACAATATATCCTAGTTATACATATTAAAAGGGGCGCGACCTCCATCAAATATTTTCATCATGTTTTTCGAAAAACCAAAACTAACCTGGAAAAAGTGTATATTGCGTTACTTGAATCAAGCTTTCAAAATTTAAGAAATAAAACAACCGTTCGATGTTTTTTTACTTTTAATTAAAATACTCATGCATAATCAAATATTTTGGCATAATCAGTCTTTATAGAATATTCATATTATAGAAATAATACGTACAAATTTGTCTATTGCGTTACCCATAACACATAATAAGACCAGTGTTTTTCTTTTAAAGATTAACTTGACATGTATTATGCAAAAATCTCTTTAGACTCGAAGCACAGATCTCAAAACAGTACGAATTATTAAAAATATCAGTTATACTTTAACAGTTAAAAGAGTTATAGTCGATTACTAACTTCTGCAAATTGGGACATAAGGGTAACTCCAGAGACATAATTTGGTAACACCTAAGACATGAATCTCAAACAGAAAATATCTTCCTTACATAATTAAACAACAATCATACTTTTCGTAATAAAATCAACAAAAAAACAAAAAATAACAAAAATGACATCTAAAAAACGTTTAACAACGAAGGAGTTGTTATAATTTGTATAAGACATTTACACTATTTTTCAAAAATGTTAATCGATTTCTTGAAGTGATGATAAGTTCGCCGACCTTTTGTCACCAAAGTAGGTGTTGGCAATATTTCGATTACATCTTGGTAGTCTACGTAACTGACATCGTGCTCATCAAGACCGAATATCCTTGCATCTTTCTTGCTAACAACCCGTAGAAACATGACTTTCACCTCTCCATCTTCTTCAATAGTAGTCTGAGCTTTACAAACATACGAATACTTCTTTTTTCTGGAATCATCTGTGTAAATATTCACATGAGCTAGTCGAAGCTTGTGGCTTGTCAGTTTCGTCAAATACAGTATTCACAGGAATCATCTCCCCACAATTTTCTTTGTTATTACTTTCAGCATGTTCTTCTTCGCCGTCAGTATCAGATGATCCATAAACTGTTTTATAAACACTCGTCCTTGGCATTATATTCTGAACCTCTTTTAGTATGGCGTGAGAACTAAGCGGCATATCGTCATCTGACGAGTCTTGTATCCTTGTTGGTTCCATGATACATGTGTGGTAAGTTTGTGGATTAAGACAGTCACAAAAACAGTTTCTTGTCTAATCCACAGAAACATGACAGGTTTCTATACTTTAAAGTATTACGATTTTCTGTAAATATTTGGTGAACTTTTAAAGTTCCAATCAGTCTTGGGATCGTTTTTGGTAACGAATCTTGAATATCTTTTATTCGTTATTCTTCTATTAAGAACAGGTTTATTTTGCTGGTGTGCTTAAATTTATCAAAAAACTGCTCAGCATTTGAAATATCTTGCCCTGTAGCTATTATTTTGTCAGCAGTACGCTTGATACGCTTCAGAAATCCACCTATCCCATCTGCTGGGCCCTTTCCGTGTCCTGCTTCAAAAAAAGACCAAGTTGCTGCTGCAAAGCCGAAATCGAAATATCTGGTGCATAGCAAATGAAAGTTTTGCTTCTGGCGATACTGAGTAGACGGGCCATCAGAGAAGAAATGTATCGAGTCGACAGTCGTATACTCCTTTCTGATCGATTGCATGATGGGTTCCAAATGTGCCCAAATAGCAGCAGGCTGGTGACAGTTAGATGAAGAGATTGTGCAGAAAGAGTGAGCCGTGTATTTGGTATCAGGATTGAAAGTGTATACCATAACAGTATGTAAAGATATTTGCTTCCTAGATCCGCCGAAATGGTGAGACTGGACTTCCTCATGATTAGAGACCGGATTATATGCAACATAAAAAGCTCGTTATATGCATGCAAATATGCATGAAAAATGCTTGAAATATGCACGAAAATTGCCAAAATATGCAAAATATGCAAAATGAAATGATAAATTTATGAACCCAAAAAAAAGAGAAAACTAAGCTTTAATTTTTTTAATTTAAAATTAGCATACAATTAGTAAGTTATTTTTTATAGACGACAATAGGTAAATACCTACAGTAACATTACATGTCACTAAAATTATTTAAAATTTTTATAATCGTAAACAATCAAATATTTTTCCAAATTTTCAGTGGTAAGATTGTGTCGTCGATCATTCAGAATATTTTTGTATGTGGAAAAAGTTCGCTCCACATCCACTGAGGTAACTGGGCAGAATTTGAACTTGGGTGCTATGTTAGCACTTATAGTTTCTGGCAAAAGTTCTTTGTTTTGACAGTTACAGAGCCATAGAGTCAGTAGTCTTCGTTCAGAAATGTAGTAAAAAGGATAATATCACGTATCCGGCCAAAGTCATAATTTTGTTATTACTCAATAGCCCTTATATGTTTTGTGACGATTAAATTTGGTCGAATTCGCGATATTATCACTTTTATCGCATTTTGAAACGCAGGGTGAGTGCTCGCACTCGGAAAAATATTGTAAATGTACCGATAATATGCATCATAACTAGATTTTGGGTAAAATATGCAATTACCGCTGAGAATGCCTTAAATATGCAAATGCATATGCAAATATGCAAATGCATATAATCCGGTCTCTACTCATGATATTTGCAATTAAAGTTCTAACTAAAGTCGACAACTATGGCACATTCATTGGGATGGAGTTTACTCAAACATTCTCGAAAGTTATGGAACTGGATTTTTATATTGTAAACGTGTTTCCTGAAGGCAATCATATCTTTTTCAAATGTTTGCAAAAATTCTACACAATTTTGAACAGTATCTTCTTTTACATTTTTGAAACATTTAAATTTCTTCCCTTCTTTTTCGTAACTTTCTTCTTTTCTAATTCATTCACTGCATTTTATTGTACCTACAGCTTCTTCATATTTTTCGGAATTTTGCTTTAATTTCTCTCTATGTATATCTATTTTGTTTTTGAGCCGGCGTTAATGGCATGATGAGATCTGCAATTGGAATTTCAGTGTAAAAGTCGATAAATGCGGCTACAAGGAATATTTGTAGGTAAGAGAGTTCATGAAGTAAATTTAACGTAATTGTAAAATATTTAATATTATTTTTAAAGAAAATTGCTTTAAGATAACTTACTAGAAGTTGCAAAGTTCAGAGTAAATAAAAATAAATTGAAATGTAGTTTCCAGCTATATTATTATTGAAAACGTCTTTAGAGTTACCAGTAATGTCTTTGGAGTTACCACAACAGTAACTCAGTATACTGGTAACTCCGTAGACATATGGCCATATTTTTATTTTAAAACTTATTACGCTTGACATGAAGCATCTTTGAATACACTAATGCAAACTCCTAACTCGCACTCATAGTGTACAATTAAAAATAAGTTAAATGACGAAATAATTACCTGAGAATTGCGGTAACTCCATACACAGCGAATAAACACACGCGCACCCTTCCCGAGCTCGCCTCCGACTGGCGGCTTGTCGGTGTGATCAAAGGGTCCGCCGCCGCGTCGCGAAGGACACAACGACTCTTTGAAACGCCGCGTACGGAGTACTGCCATCTAGCGATCTATTTCACAAGTTTTTCTCAGTAACTCAGGTGACGGCCGCATACGAAATTTTTGGCGGACAATATTTAGCTTTTTTTTTTGTAAAGAATTAAATTATTTTAATGCTTATTTTAGTTAAGAAATGTATTGTACTTGTGTTATATTAGCTACTTATTTTTAATTACACTACAGTTCCTTAGATTTTTTTTCAACCGAATGGAATAATAGGTACTCTCAGTGACCTCGGACAGGAATATTTTGTATGAGGCAAATGAATCGTGTACTGAGTTACCACAGAATTAGATATAATTAAATATTTTTTGTATAATACAGCTTTTCTGCAGAAATGCCCACTTGTCTCGTGATATTTAATTCATATTGTATTCAATATTATGTCTCAAATTCACAGTATAAAATTCCGTACAAGTGACGGACAGCAAAGTGTCGGTATAATAGTTGATTCACCCAACTAACAGTTTGTTCTTTTGTTAAGCTTGCTGACCTTTTAACCTGAGGCTTTGTGTTCTGTTCTGATGTTCTCAACATAACGAGGACAAAAAACTGTTATTTGATTCTTGCGAGTTTAATCTGCTTGTTTTAGGCAACTAAGGGGGGGGGGGGGGGGGGGTTGTATGAGGGGTTCTCCTGTTTTAGGCGTACTCACGTCGGGGCGTTCCCTCACAGCGACGACTTGCAATGAAAGAAAGAAAGAAAGAAAGAAAAAATTTATTCGTGACATAATAGTTACAAAAAACAAAAAAAGGGGTAAAAGAAAAAAAAAGGACATATATCACGAAATGGTCCCATCTCAGCATAATGCTGGCCTTGCAGCCAGCGCTGGTCTTCCGATGGGATGCGGCTTGCGGCAATGCGGCTTGGGAACTCGGTTTGAGACTTAAATTACCTGAACCGTTTTGAAGACGAACACCTAAATTTATTCAATGTACCTACCTACCTACACTCAAGGACTCAAATGTGTTTATAAACCTGACCAGCAATCGCCTCACTATGACAGTGTTCCATGTGTTTCTGCACCGAACTAGAGAAAGTGCTGGACCCATTACAACGCAGCGTCACTACCGGCACCCACACCGTTTATCCAAATATAACGCCTTTGAGCAAAATCGACAGTTCAACGTTAAGTAGTGCGCCAATTTGACAACGCGAACATTTCCTGTCTGTATGAAGTACATACTTAGCTTGCTCTATGATTGCCAGGGTCACTTGGCAGGCGAGGCGATAAGCAGTCTTTTCGGCGGCCGGCGGCGCCGAGAGGTAGAGGAGGCGCTACCACGGGACTATAGAGTGGAACAACCACCGTCAGGGCCCTGCGCGTACGAGATCGCTTCGTTCCTGCAGTGCGCCACCCAACATGACAGCCTGACCGACTGCGCTGCGTTCAATGAGGCACTCAAGGCCTGTAAATTGCGAAATGGTAGGTACAACAGAACTATTTAACAATTTCTCTTTATTTAAGTAGTTCGGTGGTAGGCATAGTCGAACAAAAATATCTTTATCACCCAACGGTTTAAAATATCGAAGAGTATTTTCAGATTTTCACTCACAAGACAATGGTGACAATCAGTTTTGTTTTTGAAGTAGTCTCTCACAAAAAATGTAAAGCACTCTCTTGGTCGACTGTACAGGGTACAGAAAGGTTTTGGCTACATTTTTTCTGCATTAGATAAGAACCTTGATCACAACTACTCACCAAGCGTTGATCAAATAATTTAGTTATCCTTCGAGAGGAGAGTGGTTTTCAGCGGTTATCTGATTGCGATAAAATACCAGATGAAAATTAGTTGCCAAATTTGACTCCTTGTTACAGGGCTGCCGTGACATAAACCAAGCAACCACCCACAACCATCCAAAATCAACAAACCGAACCTTTTATAATAATTATATGAAATAGACCTTTACAAACAAACTCTTATTTTATTTTAACTTGGATTAAGGCAGTTCTTTGTTTGGGAAGACTCGACGAAGAGAACGTGTCAGTCTTAATAATTAAATCGATGAACAATGAAACAAGATATACAGTGTATATAAAACTTAAAATTTATTTACACAAAGTACATAAAGGTTGTGACATTTTGCAGATAAATATAAATATAATTTTTGTATTCAACGAAAAAAAACATAGTGGTTTTCATTTAAGAATTAATAATAATTATTCGAGATATTTTCTGTTCCAAGATCCTGTTTTTACATAAATTATGTTAACTTAATATAATAATTATTTCATTCAAACCTCACGTAAATACATTTTCACTATAAAAGAAACAAAAGATACGTGAGATGAGAAACCCATTTTATTTACATTAACATAATTAAATTTATTTCTGTACAAGTTTTGTAATAAGTAAATCAGATATTTTACAATTTGGCACATTGAATACTTCGGACAGGGATTTTGTGGGTGCAGGGAAAATAATTCGGCGTTTCTAATACAATAATGCCTGATTAATTCTTTGGATTTGATTGTACCCACGGCTGAGTGAACCACATGGGCAAACCATTTAGCCAAGACAACTAGGAGCTCAACAATGCTAGCGAAACCTCGCCATTCTCATGGTTAAGCAATTATTCTCGTTACGCGTCTTGGCTAGGTGTCACGTTTAATTACTGACCGCCATCTAGCGACTAAAAACAAACTGACAAATCAACAAACGCGCAAAACATTTCAACGCTAAATCGAAGACCAAGTCCCAGATAGGTATAACTTTTATCAAAATCAGGCACATTTGAGGATAATTAGCACAATAATTATCTACTGGCTCAACGTAATTTTATAAATGTTACAATAAATTTTCAAAAGTGGCAATCCATTAACATTGATGACGATGAACATCAAAAGATAACTTTATTCATATAATATTGATTATTTTGCCAAGAATGGATAATAGAACGGAATTCATTGAACAAGCAGAACTAAAGACATAACATTTAAATAGACAGCATTGTTAACAGAGAAAGATTCGTTCGAATTGTCGTACGTTCGCCTTAATCACTAAAATTTAACTAAAGTATACTTTAACGCTTAAGCTAAATCAGTCTAATTCTTAAAGCGACATTAAACATATGTCCAACAATAAAGCTTGAACGAATGCTATAATCACCACACTGGAAATTTATTAAGGCCACTAGTTCCGTAGTACAAGATAGTTAAAAATCGAGCATACAATATACTAACAATTTATCGGAAAAATAATTTTTATATTACGTATTTTTAATCCGGACAAATTATTAAACATATCATTTACAAACAAAATTAGCCTACGTTAATATGGCGGATTGTTAAATAATTACATGAAATTAAATTCACAATGTCATTTTTTTGTAGTATTGATTTATTATTTCTACACAAGCTCAAGGTTTTCATTAGTTTTTTTTTTCAATTTAAAAGGCAGTTTTGGTTCTAAACGGTGCAAGTGATCGATGTCGGTTAGTACTATATCAGAGCTTCTTTGTGCGTATTATAAATTCCTATTTTAACACATCTGTTCAATACATTTACCACAATCATTCTCGTATAACATTTGAATATGAAACATCACAAAAATAATGCACCAGCGCTTACACGATACAAGTGAACCAATGCAAACTTCGAGTCAACTGTCAACCGAGTTGACCCGAGTCGAAAAATAATTTAAAGCTTATCACAATAATTCGCACAAAAGCGAATCGCATCCCACCCCAAAATAAACTAATTTACGTATCCCTCCTTATTATTAAAAATAATTAAATCATAGTTTAGCGTTAACACTTAAAGCATGCAGTCAAACATTAACTAACTAGAGATAACTATATGAAGAAGCAGCTTGTAGGTCGAGCTAAACACTGATGTATTTTTGAATAGTAAGCGGGATTTATTTTGCTGAGGTTCGAATTTGTTTTGTATCAGTTTTGTTTTAATCAATTGTTTTCAAATTGCCGTTCAATTATTAGTTTTGACGACATATTAACAATAGCACGATAACTTTAAATATGACACAATATAAACATGAATCTAACTCCGAGTCGATTTGCAAACGTATTCAAGGTTTCAGCGTCAGCCGGTGACGGTAGCTTGAATTATAAGGGACGTGCGAATCGGTTCGGAATCGACGGTCAAGGGACGGGAACGGGCGTGGCGAGTTCACGTCACAAACGCATCTCCCATAGTATGAGGTGAGCGTCTTTAGGGTTTGGTTCAGCAGCGGGGGCGGGCCTTTCAGCCGCGTCGGCAGTTTGCCGCCAGTCCACATACCCGCGCCCGCCGACCACTGTGACTACTGACCTCCTAGCCGCGCTCTCGCCTACGTAATCCGCACCGCGTAAGCTGCGGGCGGCTGTTTTATTCGTGCTGCGCTCTGGAATAGTTATGCCTATGGATCGCTCGGAAGCGCTCGACGAATCCGGCGTTGAGACAGCAACAGGAGCGAGGCTGGCAGCTCCGGACGCGCCGGAGCTTGTTCTTGAAACGCCACGTAGCGCCATGGATTCTTCGCTGCCTGACGAAGTGCAAAGGCTAGAGGCGCGGGAATCGACTGACCAACTCGACAGATCGAGACTCCTCGGCCGGCCGGCTCTCATGCGGAGCCGTCGGTCGAGCGTGCTCACTCTGAAAGGAATAGCTGCTAATTCCGGGTCACTCCGCCGTAACGCTTCTCCCCCTGAACCGCTTACATCACCCTCTCCAGCACAGTCTTTCACGAACATAAGGTCACCGTACAAACCGTAAACGTCACATGCATTGAGGTTGGCACATTTGGGTAATGTTTTGCTAAGGCGCACGTCTCCTGGTTTCTTGCGGCGTACGACGGCAGACTGAACGCGTTGCGGCCGATACGGACTCAACTCTTCTGATATCCGCCTTTCTAACTTGGGTTTCTCACCGTCTTCTTTCGCAGGCTCCTCCTTGTATTCGTGGAGAATATTGTCGGAGAGGGCGGACTGATAGGCGCGAGCGTTGGAAAGGTTGCGTCGTACGACGTTGACATCGACCTCTCTCGTTTCGGGTAGCAAAGGAAGCATGAAAGTGACCGGGCCCGCGTGAGCGTGGTATGAGACTCCCATATGCCCGCCGATGAGAGGCAAGCCCTCGAGTTTGGGAAGGGGCACGGTCACACTGACTCCGGCCGTCGTGCCGACCCAGAGCAAACCATGTCCGGCTAGTAACGCGGAAACGTGTGCCGGTTTGCTTCCTTCTCTCGCGCCTATAGTCCTCGCTACGTCAGCGGCTATGTCAATGTTCTGCAGATGTTCAAAGGTTTCCGCGTGATACAAACTCACGAACGTGGAATCTGCGCAAGCTGTCCATAAACCTACGCCGGAATGTGCTAAGTAACGCACAGAGCGATCGCCGTCGCCTTTCAACTCTAATATGCGAAGTATTTCGGCGGTGAGCGCGTTTATGGCGAACACTCTTCTCCCGCAGGAGGCGTAGACGATTCCGTCGACGGAGAGGACACAGTGGACGGGTTTGTCGCCTAGTTCTATGGCTAGGGGTTCTTGGAGAGCCCAGGAGTCGTCGTGATTGCGGCGGTAGACGGCGACACGACCGTTGGCTAGCCCTACAAACATGGCGTCGCAGTGGTACTTGATTTGCGTGACGGGCGCCACGGTCAGCACCTCTGCCAGTTTCTCCTGCTTCTCTGGCTCTACGCCGGAGAAGATGATCAGCTTCTTGTCATCAGTGCCGAGCCACACTGTGTCACCGCACAGCGTGGTCACTTGACGGGTCCCTTTGGCGTACTCTATTGAGGTTACCTGGAAATAATAAAAAGGTTCGGATTTGCAAGCGTTATAATCGAGCTGTTACTGTATTTTATTTTAAACATGTATTTTATGTTCATAAAATAAAATAGAATGAATAAATGTCATGGGACAAATTACACCAATTGACGTAGTCTCAAACTAAGCAGAGCTTGTACTTTGAGTACCAGGCAACGGATAAACATACTTATATTATGTAGATAAACGCATAAGTACAGTCAAGTGTAATAATATGTATCTAGACAAAGTTTCAAAAATAAGTACCATACGCTCTTATGCCAGCGTAATGAGGTTGTGGGACATATTTTTGAGAAGTTCCTATCGATACTTATTTTTGCACTTGACCGTACTTAATACAAACATAATCCATGACTTGGGCAAAAACATTCGTATTCATCATACAAATGCATGCCTACCGGAATTCGAACCCGGGACCTCTATAGTCAGGGTTCATAACCACTAGGCTATCCGGCTTTATTGTTACTATCATTTTTTTTGGCTAGCAACCCATCACTATTTCGTTTTCCACTTTCCACCTTTCCACCTATACGCCCTTAATCATGCTAAACACGGCCTTAAGGTTTTGTTACCTTAGGCTCTGTCTACCCGGTAAGGGATAAAGACATACAGGGTGGTCCAAACACTGACGTCTAAAAAAAAAATTTAGATGCCTCACATCCGGGGCTATCCGAATATACCCCATGTATGTTGGCCGATTTTTTGTAGTTTTCGAGTAATTAATTTTTAAAGATTTTTTCAAGAATTTTCGGGCCGAGCAGTTTATCATCATGTAACTTTTTTTGGTTACGTTTTTTTGAGTGTTTTTTTTTTATGACATTATCCTCACAAACTGCACTTTCACACGTAAAATAATCAGCTTCCCAACCTTGAGCCAAGTTACCATAAAATTGACCGGAAGTGAAAGTTTTACCTTTGAGCAAATCGAAGTTTGATTTTGTAATTTAAAAAAAAACTAAAAATCTCAGAATTCAAAGATCATAAGTAATTTTAAAAACTTCGGCAGTCTTTAAACTTGCAGAATAATACAAAAAAAGTGACACTTAATAGGTCATAATTTGCTGGATTCGACTTTCAAACGTACGAAGGTAGAATGTTCGTGTATCAAATAAAACAATACAATTTAATTTAAATACGTTATTTATAAAACATTTTAAAATGTTCTGCCGTCAACTTCGATACATAGCCTACATCTCCTTAAAAAAATCGCTCCTAGTCTCCGGAATGCATCTCTATTTTCTTGTATTGTACTTTTGCTTTCTTCTAATTTTAAGCGTGAAGAATTCAGAAATTAATCGTAACGAGAGCAGAAGTAACTACATATTAGTTATTTCACAATAAAAGACGTGATTACTTTGACATCTAATTTATCCATATTTTTTACTATTATTTTTTGTTACTTTTAATGATAATTTCCATTTTATGACATATTTTTAACTGACGATTTTTCAATATAAATTCCTTGACATTTAATTTTAAGTGATGATGTAATTTCACATTGAATGATTAAATAAAAATAAACATAAACTTAAACATAAAACAAAAGAAGAACACATTTATTTGTTCATAAAAAGTATTACATGGCTTTATTGATGGCCAGTACCAAATTAGGTTCGGCCAAAATAAAACAGTTTTTATGTTACTAACAACTGACTCTTTATTACACATTCTACCTTAGTACGTTTGAAAGTCGAATACAGCAAATTATGACCTATTAAGTGTCACTTTTTTTGTATTATTCTGCAAGTTTAGAGACTGGCGAAGTTTTTAAAATTACTTATGGTCTTTGAATTCTGAGATTTTTAGTTTTTTTTTTAATTACAAAATCAAACTTCGATTTGCTCAAAGGTAAAACTTTCACTTCCGGTCAATTTTATTGTAACTTGGCTCAAGGTTGGGAAGCTGATTATTTTACGTGTGAAAGTGCAGTTTGTGAGGATAATGTCATAAAAAAAACACTCAAAAAAACGTAACCAAAAAAAAAATTCATGATGATAAACTGCTCGACCCAAAAATTCTTGAAAAAATCTTTAAAAATTAATTACTCGAAAACTACAAAAAATCGGCCAACATACATGGGGTATATTCGGATAGCCCCGGATGTGAGGCATCTAAATTTTTTTTTTAGACGTCAGTGTTTGGACCACCCTGTATATATGTATGTGTATGTATATATTTTTTGTTGGTATAATACCTTGGTGTCTATAAGCTGCAGCGTGACGAGCGTCTTGAGCTTGGCGGCGCGGTGCGTGAGCACGGCCACGTGGCTGTCGGCGCCGGCGCCGGCCGCGCACAGCCACAGCAGCGAGCGCGCGCGCCGCATCGCCGCGCCGCGCCCGCCGCTCGAGCTCGTGTAGAAACACCCGCAGCGCACCTGGGAAGACAACGAACGGCGGTTAGTACGGTCATGAGGTCAACTGAACTAAACTGACGAGTAATTACGAAGAGATTGATGAATGTGGACGAAGCGAAAAAGGAATGTCAGGATCGTATCCGCAGGAATCTTCAACGGTTGGTCCGATAAACTTGAAATTTAACACACACATTATGTAAGATGGATGACAATTTTGGCAATTTTTGACAGAACCTTATGTGTTGTGATTTTAGGTTGACCTTAGAGTGGGAATTGGTAACTTGTATCTGCGTTGTTTGGTAAGGTTAGCGAAATCTTTGGAAGAGACTGTAATTTTGTGAATTATGGTGCTTACTTTTGAAATGAATCATTGACGTACTCGTAAGACTTTGGCTGCTTTGTAAAGATCGTTTGTAGGGAATCTACGAGATTTAGATAACATGACCTTCAGCACTGCTCGCTGAGCAGTTTCCAGTTCACGCAGAATGGTCTTAGCGACACCCCCCATGCTAACATGCAGTACGTAAAGGAGGATTAGCAAAGAGCATTCTAAACTACAGTTAATATAATATTAGGTGCAGATTTACGTAAGGATCTCAAAAATAAAAATAGTTTTCCGTATCTTACTAGCTAACGCAGCAAGCAGGGTTCGTCAAGGATGGTTTGTGAAGTAGTTTTGTTTTGTATTCGACACGCTCACCTCAGTCAGATACTTGGAGGAGTGCACGGGCGTGGCGGCCACGAAGAGGGGCATCTTGTGCGCGGGCGGGTGCTGCGGCGCGGGCAGGCGCCAGGCGGGCGTGTTGGCGGAGGCCTGCGCCAGCTGCGCCAGCCGCAGCGACGTGGCCCACGCCAGCCGCGCGCCCGGCTCGCTCGCGCGGAACGTCACCGGCTCCTCGCGCCCGCGGATCGTCAGTTGCAAGCAGCACGAGTCCACCCACGCCATTTCGTCGTCTTTTTTCTGTGGAATTGACAGATATAAGCGAGACGCGAACGATTATATTAACCCTTTATTTCGGAATGTTGATTATAATCAACATACTTTAAGATCGTCCTTTTGTTTTGTTTTTTTTTTAATTAGTTAGTTTAACAAGAATCTTGATGAGGCTTGAATAGAGTTCACTTGATCCACTTGCGAAATAAAGGGTTAAGGAGCGTCCTCTCTGAGAGCATTCTTACCCGAGCGTTTGCCTAGCGAGCGCCGAGCGATCAGTGTAAGCTTTGTAATGTTTGGCTTAACGTCCACACACCTCGAATATTCGACGCCGAATGCTCATCATACGCGAATATAGTGAGAACGCTCCTTTACACATATTTTCTACCGGTTGTTGCCGGAGATTTCGTCTGCCAAAAATTCGTTTAAATACTTATCGCCGTTCAATCATATTTATAAACCCTGCCGCATAAGTTTTTAATCATAGATACAAGGTAATTTACGGTAACATGCATCGCAGCAGAATAAAACCGTCGTTCGAAGAGAGAATTACAAGATTTATTTATTATTCCGTCTCTCCAATTTGTCACTTACTAATTTGTCAATATAACTATCTCCCGCTACCTCCTACTTTGTTGAATTTTTCACAATAGCGAGCGTCTTTAACATCCTCAGCTATAGTCCGTGATAGGGTATATCTAAATCCTATGTTTTAAAGCAAAGCAACGAAATGACATTGTCTTCGAGTCGTGCATCGGAACAAACACCTAGCGCGAGTAATGAAAGACTAGCTTCTATCTTCCGCAACCTCTTACCTGTATACTCTGCTGTATATTCTGCAGCAGCGTCTTGAACATCTCCGGCGCCAGTTCGTGGTAGGGCGTTTTGAGCGAAGCGGCGAGGTCAGCCATGCGAGACACCGCTTCGTAGTCGTGCATCAGAGCCGACATCTCGCTGCAGAGAGAGTCGCCCGTGGACGAGAGGGTGCTGCTAGAGTTCGAGCGGAGACTGCCGCTGCGATTCATGCCTGGAATCGTCTTTAGATTTTAGGCTATGAGGAATGATGTGGAGTGGAATATATTTATCGAAATTGACCCACGTGTTTGGTCTCCGGAATGTCACAAAGGAATAAACATACATTTATCTAATTAGGAAACTCACCTTCGTTTCGTTTCATAAACCCACACTCGTATTTTAATGCCTTTCATTATGAAACAGTTACATTAAAGTACTATTTATTTATTGTTTCGCATACAAAACCACTTTATTTTTTGTATAACTTGTGTTTAGCGTTATAGCGCGTGGTACCTTGGGCCAGCACGCGGCTGAGCGTGGGCGAGGTGCCGGCGTCGAGCACGTCCACGTCCTGCACGGGGTGCGCCCACTTGTGTTTAGCGTTACAGCGCGTGGTACCTTGGGCCAGCACGCGGCTGAGCGTGGGCGAGGTGCCGGCGTCGAGCACGTCCACGTCCTGCACGGGGTGCGCCCACTTGTGTTTAGCGTTACAGCGCGTGGTACCTTGGGCCAGCACGCGGCTGAGCGTGGGCGAGGTGCCGGCGTCGAGCACGTCCACGTCCTGCACGGGGTGCGCCCACTTGTGTTTAGCGTTACAGCGCGTGGTACCTTGGGCCAGCACGCGGCTGAGCGTGGGCGAGGTGCCGGCGTCGAGCACGTCCACGTCCTGCACGGGGTGCGCCCACTTGTGTTTAGCGTTACAGCGCGTGGTACCTTGGGCCAGCACGCGGCTGAGCGTGGGCGAGGTGCCGGCGTCGAGCACGTCCACGTCCTGCACGGGGTGCGCCCACTTGTGTTTAGCGTTACAGCGCGTGGTACCTTGGGCCAGCACGCGGCTGAGCGTGGGCGAGGTGCCGGCGTCGAGCACGTCCACGTCCTGCACGGGGTGCGCCCACTTGTGTTTAGCGTTACAGCGCGTGGTACCTTGGGCCAGCACGCGGCTGAGCGTGGGCGAGGTGCCGGCGTCGAGCACGTCCACGTCCTGCACGGGGTGCGCCCACTTGTGTTTAGCGTTACAGCGCGTGGTACCTTGGGCCAGCACGCGGCTGAGCGTGGGCGAGGTGCCGGCGTCGAGCACGTCCACGTCCTGCACGGGGTGCGCCCACTTGAGGCCGAGCCGCTCCGCGTCGCCGCCCGCGCCCACGCTCACGCACACCACCAGGTCGTTCAGCAGCAGCAGCCGTCGCGGCTTGCACTTCGACAGGGCGCCCGATTGGTTAAACTCCTGTCGGAAGAACGAGGTCGAATATAAAAAAGTACGTTCTTGATGTTTCAATAAAATTAAAATATATTTCGTCGGGTAGTAGTGTACTGACCAGCTGCGTGAGGTCGTCCTGGCGCAGCAGATGGCGCTTGTCGGCGCGCGAGGCCAGCAGGCGCGCGGCGCCGAAGCGGGCCGCGCCCCCCGCACCCCCCGCGCCCGCCACCCCGCCGCGCGTCAGCCGACGCAGCGCCGCGCGAAACGCCTGCACATAACACGCCACATTCTTAGCACTGCACTTCAAACGCTAAGCAGACTTGTGATCACGGGACAGGAAAACGAGGGGAACTGTGATAATGATAAGCCACATTCCCTAGGGAAACCGGTGTCGCCAAACTGCCAGAGACAGTTTACTCGTAACCTTGAAACCTTAGCGATCACCGGTCGGAGCTTTTCTGTTATTAAAAGAGTAATGTAATGTTTTGCGGGTGGTAGGGCCTTGTGCAAGGTCCGTCCGGATCGCTACCACCATCTTACTCACTAATCCTGCCGCTAAGTAGCAGTGCTTGCACTGCTGTGTTCCGGTGTGGAGAGTAAGACAGCCGGGGAAATTACGGGCACAAGAGGCATTTCATCTTAGTCCTCTAGGTTGGTAACGCATCTGCAATCCCTCCGGGGTTACGGGTGCCTATGGGCAGTGGTGATCACTTACCATCAGGTGACCCACTTGCTCGTTTGCCTTCCTATTAACATAACATAAAAAAAAAAAAAAAAAAACATTCCCTAGGGAAACCGGTGTCGCCAAACTGCCACAGAGACAGTTTACTCCTAACCTTAAAACCTTAGCGATCACCAGTCGAAACTTTTCTGTTATTAAAAGAGTAATAACTTCTGAACCGGTACTATAAATTGAATTTTACGCCGCGCAACTGACTTGCCCAGAAAGATGACTCGCGCTTAGCTCGCGTTACTCGTCAACATTTTATTTCCACTCGTTTTTCTATCCCGTGTCGGTAGCGGTATCTTATTGATCGTGTAATCTAGTTTATTGTTGGATTAATTTCCACCCTTGTTGCTGCTTTCCAACACTACAACACTTGTGAAACTCCTAGGTTTAGCTTTTAGACATTAACCATCTCTTTCTACCCCTTCCTTTACCGTTGGACATGCAATTGTAATCCTGGGTGTGCTAGATAAGGAGGCCTCTCGTTACGTACTTGCGTCCTTTCCGCCTCCCGTTTCCTCTCATTCAAAGCGTCGGCAAGAGCCTCGAGCCTCGTCAACGCCCGCTGCAGAGCAACGCGGTCAGCGTGCCCGGGGGGAGTGTGCTTCAACAGATCCTGGGACAATACACACATTATTGCAGTACACAAGATATGCTGAAAGGGAATTGAACCATTTTAGTACTAGAATACCAATCCAAACCGTAGCATCAATAAAAACGGTACAGGGGCTCTTGTATAGTCGACTAAGGAGTTCATTTACCTCAGTTAAAGCTCAGTTTAGTCTTGTTAGGAAAATTCCGCGAGTCACATTACATTGCGGCACTGGATCGACGACTTCTAACCCTTTAACATGAAACTACCGTGAGACTCAATCATAATTACACATAAACGGATAACTCACGTATAAAAAGTCGAGTGATGCTCGACATGTTTCGGACTATTTCGTAGTCCCTTTTCCAAGAGCGCTCGCCCAGTGCTCGCGCAGTGTTCGTGTCGCTGCCGCCGGGGCGAGCGCTCTTGGAAAAAGGACTACGAAATAGTCCGAAACATGTCGAGCATCACTCGACTTTTTATACGTGAGTTATCCGTTTATGTGTAATTATGACTTCTAACCCGTTTGCATCATGGCCTGGCAATGCAATGAAACTGGCAGATTTTTTTTGCAAGTCTAAACTGAGTTTAAGGTTCAATTTGGGTATTAGATTAATGAGGCAAAATGAGACTAAAAAAAACACCATAACAAGTGGTAAAGTTACAATACTACATATCGAAATATATTTATCGGAATTTGATTATAAGTATTTTTTTTTCGCCATTGGCCTTATTCTCAAAGAGCCCAATTTTTTTCGGCATTGCTTAATTTCGCATGTCAACACAAACGAAGCATCCTGTTGCGAATCGATTGTTACTCGCGAAGTCGACAGGTATCTGAGATAAAAATGTTGCCAATCGTAACAAATCAGCGTGTATTATTGCTTAAATGTCGGTGGAAGGTGTTTTAATGACAATTTGTAATCTTTTACCGAGGTATTACAAGATCGTTACCTTTTATTGCAAATCGACATTGGACTATAAAATTAGTACTTTAAACGCATTTATATCTTAATGTTTATCATACTAAGATTCTTCAAAATATTTGATGCTACCGTTTGCCACCCAGTAAGTAGTAACCACTGACAGTGTTTCAAAAATTGAGTCACAGAAGTTTGGAACATAAAGGAAAAAAAAATAAAAATTGCTTTATGAAATCCTATTAATATTATAAATACGAAAGTTTGTGAGTAACTGCCAGCAAGTTTCACACTGTTTCACGCTAAAAAGACTGGACGAATTCACATGAAATTGGGTATATACACAGTTAGATCTCTGGTATAACACATAGGTTACTCTGTATCTGGATATTCCTATGGGATTAGGCTGTAGATTTTTGGTTTTGGGAATATTATTTTGGGAATCGCCATAGAATTTTTGCAAACTTAAAAATATTGTTCCACAATTTCGACCTTTAGACGATGCAGACGGATCAAATGAAGCAGCGGGTTAAAGCTAGCGGTTAATAGACATACCTGTAGAAACATGATGAACTGAGGAAACCGTTGCACCGGTTTCACCATCAGTCCGAAGAACGAGAGCCGGTCGTGGGCGCTGATCTGCTTCACCTTGAAGAAGTCAGCGAGAGCCGATTTCCTTTTAGACTCCATCTTGGCAAGCTCCATCGCCACGGAAAAGTTGTTGATAAAGTCCGAGTAGACATCTAGCACCACGGCTTTTGAGAACGCGTTTAAAAAGACCTCGCCTGAAACAAACGAAACCGTTTTCTTTGGCAAAATGCGATATTCCAGGCATAAAAGATCTTGATAAATCATCTGACGCCTACCAGCTTTAGCTTACGTTATCTAGAGGTAAATTTTAGTGAGTAATATCAGCACTCTAAGGACCTGTTTAATTACTATCTGCTAAGTGCCTGCCTTTAAGACCGCCTATTGTCTACTTTGTTCTTTGTTTCTGTATTGTTTTGTACTGATTTGTGGTGTTCAATAAAGAGTATTTGTATTGTATTGTATTGTACCTGATAACGTAAGTATCAGATATCTATGATGCCGTCTCTGACTGTTTCTTAGTAATGAATAGAGACAGCGCTATCGATATTAACAGAGAGCGGTGGAAAAGGCACTAAGACCCTTATTCATAAACGATTTTTAAATATTAAGATTTTGTTGTTAAAACTAGTTAAACTATATTAGCCGAAAAAAAAAACTATCGTGATAAGCTAATGCCAGTACGGCAGACAAATCGGTAATGTTTTATAACATTCAACTGCACCGCTCTATGGCCCTCTATTTATTAGTTACACAACACAAGGCAACAATGACATCTTTAAACTCTTGGCTCAGTTAACTGCCAAAATCATCGCTCATTCAAAAATACTGTGGTGCTACACAAAATTGCAAATTCTCATATTTGTAATTCATCTTTGATATATTTTGCTTCAACAGCAATGAACTCATTATAAGATTATAATAAAGCACAATTAATTCGTGGACAGGTGCCAAATCGATTATAAAACGGGTGGCCGCGATCTTACACCGGTTCCTTTAATCTCGCATTAATATTTCTTGTTAAATGTTCGCAATCTTTCTGACAGTTGACTCAATAAGTGACGGTAATCCAAGGTCGTGTATTGAAGTGTTACCTTGTTAAACAGCCAGGCACTAATCTAAACTTAAACGCTTTAGCAATATCTTGTTACATCAGTGTAATCGATGATAAATATAAAAAAAAGAAGTATTTATGATGATGTATACCAAAGACAACAAGAAGTGGGTAAAATTATATTTGCAAGATTTGGCCCCAAAAAACATACATTGCAAGTTATTTAACAAAAGGTGTTTTTTTTTAAAAAGGCTGGTCACTAAATTAATCATTGAGATAGTTTGAGAAGAAGAACGAATAAAAACTCCTAGCATGAATTTAACTTATGTATCGTAGAGGTGCACAAAAATGAGATTTGTCGAAATCCCTCACAGAATAGGCATTTTATATTCGAACACGTCGAAACCTCTTGCAAAAGATAGTTCAGAAACAAATCAAGATTCTGAAGACCCCTCCCCCCATTCACCCCCCCCCCCCCCCGGACTTCCACTGTCACATGAAGTTATAGACTTACCAATTTTTTCATCGCGGTCCCACGTACGCGCGCAGTCAGCCACCGCGGTGCGGAAGTGGAGGTGGCATTGCAGAATGTCCGGCAGCCGATGGAAGAGGGTCTGTATCTTGGAGGCGTTCAGGATCGCGGGACTGCTTTCCTCTAGCGGCTTCTTGTAATCCTGGTGGCAAGAGGTATCTTTTTAGTGGTTGAGAGCTCTTTTATTCCCAAAGTAGAACACATTTTGAAAATAAACCAAGTACACTAAAAATTTACGCATTAACTGGTAAAAACAGGTAGTTCTATAAAGCCCTGTAGGTCGATGGGAAAAAGCAGAGCAAAGAGTACTAAGCGCAAGTACGAGATTCAGAGAAAATATTTTATCTTGTTTATGATTTAGGTATGCATTACATTGAACTCCATTATGCAGTTCCGGATATCCATAAAATATAACTCTTTATTAAACATGCGCCACAGCTGTATTTGGTTTAATGTTCGCTTTCCGTTCTCTCAGCATAATGGTTCCATACGTTTAATACTATGAATATTTTCTAATAAAAAGCCTTGCGTCATACCTCATGAAAAACTAATCATAGAACCCGCCTAACCAGTAAGACAACACCAAACGAGACCGGGCAAAATAAATCACAATACGCAAACAACGTAAGTTTGACATCACCTTGTACATTGTCGCGTGACGCGAGGTGAATTAACATCTTTAAATCCGTCATGGAACGTCATTTCTAGAAATACATCACAACTTGTTTAAGGCAGTCGAGTGCTAACACTTCAACGATACCTTGAGTGCAGATCGGATTAAAAATAGATCTTCAAACGGAGGCGTACAGTGCAAAATCACAAACATAGAGACATTCAAGTATACACGTTTAGAACTGCAGAACGATTCCACTAACAAACAATAAATCTTTTAGAACGCGGCGTATTTCGTATTCAGCTTATACGCTGAACAAAATTTTATTGCAGTCTGTTGGATATCCGTTAACGGCGGAGATTCACAACATGTCCATATCAATACTTTACTTTAATCTTGATTCTGCCGCCAGAATACGTCGCTCCTGGATTTGCCAAGAATGTTCTGATATTCTATTTGTTTACGGAGGAGGTAACAGATGTCACAATTTTCTAATTTCATAATGATTAAAATTTAAATCACGCAAGGCATTGCACATTCCTTCTAAATTACATATTTAATTGTTCAAGTTCGTAAAATCATGGGTAGATTAGTTAATATGTATATTAATATGTATGCTGAAGAGATAAGTTACTTCTAACGGCCCCATAACAGGAAGGGGGCACGTTTTGCCATAGCTGACTATACATTTTGCAGTACTAAGAAAAAGGAGTAAAAACATACCTTAGATAACAATACGCCTCGACTAAGATTTGAGTGCCTGTGTTAGCTAATAACAGAACTAATAACACTAGTTTTTTTATGCTAATACGAGATTGATTTTAATAAAACATAAACAAACTATTAACTCCCTGACCTTGCACCAACGGCCACGTAACCTTATGCAAACAAACAAGTGACTATAAAATAAACGGTTAACCGTTTAGGCTGTAACATAAATAATGCAAATAAAGCTTTATTGCAAAAAACCCAAGGATAGAGATACAAACTTAGAGTAATAAAAGTCATCAAACTAGCAATGGATTTCATAAGCGAAGTAGAGAATAAGGCAAAGGAAAAATACGAATAATTTTGCACAAAAACGATCTAATTTTCAACTGTTTAAAATGGATGAGTTACCTACATACCTATAAACATAACGCTTCTTACGTGATCGCTAATAAGCATAATAATATTATTGAATAACGGATCGAAAGAAAGCGGATTAGACTTAAATATGCAGTGACGAAGGATGAATACCGTGATACAATAGTATCTGAACTTGCGATGAATACGAGGCAGACTCCGTGGGCAGTGTTTGTATTTACAGTTTGCACACAATAAAACTGTTCACAATTGCAATAGTTAATGTCACATTAAAATAGCGGCGGCGACGTTTAATAAAGCACTGACCTCGCGCAGTTTGCAAATACTGCCTATTCAAACTTGCCCCACTTCCTAATATGCAAATCTATATAACATGTGAATTGTGGGCGAAACAATACAAAAGTGGGCCAGGCAGGTTTTCAAATTTGCATTTGTTGAGATTTTTGACAACCTCAATGAGCTACGGTCGTTGCTTACGAGCATGAAAATTCATGAGATGGATCAGTTGAGAAACGGAGAAAGGATATGCAAAGGTCGTTAAAAACTTATTCGAAACTATAGTCGGGGAAAATAGTGTTGACACGAAAACCCAGCTCGGGAACAATGGTCGCGACACCAAACGACATTGTGCTGTTAATACTTTAAGAGCACCTGTCCAACGGAATAAAGAGCGAAAACGAGCAATTAGTTTCATAATAAAATAAAAAGATTAAATGTTTAAAGAGAATGTAATGAGCTTAAATATTTCTCTTTCACCCCATAAGTATCGTAACAGTCTTTTAAGAACAACTGGCATATTGCGTAATTCAAAGAGAAATTCAGTAGCCGTTTTCAATCAACTTTTATAGGTTGAAGAAAGAAAGACCGCAAGCGACTAATCTCGTTACCCAAACACCGGAGTAACTGCAAGTCATAGTTTTGCAACTGTCAGCTTACGATTTAATTAACCGTCCTGTCATGTCACACCTCCGTACCGGGCGAAACTAGAAGTGGCGAACAGTTCGCGTCCGTTCGACTGACAGATTGCGTAATAGAAACTTATAAGAGCGAATAATTGCCGGTTATTCTGCTATCATTCTAAACAAACTTCCTTCCCGATCACGAATTTCTCCGGAGTCATGTGAAATGTCAGCGTGTGTTATTCAGACGTTGCGGCCCGGGATCCGAGATGTGTAGATAGCGATACAAACCCGTTTGCGAACAGTGGCGCGTATTAGCTAGTGGCCGTTGTTGACAGTGTACTTAGCGCGGGCGACTCGACGATGCACGTTGCGTAAAGCTAATATTTGAAACGGTCGTGTACGCCTAATTACAGATCATTTGAGCGAGATAAATATTGCCAATTTTAATTGTTTAACCACCGCATGGGTCCGTTACATGTATTACAGTTTGCAATAAGCCTTTTAAATAATCAACACTGACGAGATCCATGTGAAATACAATATGGTTTTTGTCCATTACGAAATAATTGTTATTTGCATTAGTTATACGTAACGTGACCATACGTCCCGCTTTCAGGCAGCCTGTCCCGGTGTCTCCAGCGAGGCCGACATAGTCCTGATTTTGCAAACAGACCAAATGATAATTTAAAATGTACTTTTCCCGCTCGAAATGCTTGGTTCAGCGCCGAAATCTTGAAACAAATTTGTTCCGCCATCAAATACAAAAATACGACTTAGAAGTCACGCCACTACGGGGGCTCAGTAAGCCGTGCCTACTTAACTGTTTCGTGTTTAGTGCTTTGTTTGTTTTTGTGTTACTCTATTTTCTATAAGAAACAAATTGCAAAACCGTAAAATCACTTCGTTCCCCACATATTTTGCGAACATCTTACGCAGTTCTACTGAAGGTATCTAAATCCATATTTCGTGTCGTCTTTAACAGTATTCGCAACATCTCTTCTGTGGTTCTCAGTTTCCTTCAATCACCCCTTTCTTCACTCTTATACATAGGATGGGGGTGATTGGGAGCCCTGTATGAGCTGTATCGGTGTTTACTTGGTTGAACTAGTTTGGCGATCGCTGGCGATGCTGCTTCCCGTCTACCTTCCATACAATCATTAACTCTCAAATTTGTGTACATTCAAGTATTTTTATTACACAGTGGCTTGCTGTAGAAAACTCACATTAACAAGCCGTTGCAGCGTCGCCACGTAAGAGTTCTCGCTGTGTATGATGGCAGCTACGACGTGCCGCCTGCGCAGCTGTACCGGCGTGAGCGCGTCCGGAGGTGGACCGAGCGCCGGCGGCGGCACCCGCCCCCCGCGCACCTCGCCGCCGCACGAGAAGAGATCCTCCTCCAACTGGAAATGGAAACACGGGAGGTTAAGGTTTAATGCTCGCTGTATACATCATACACTCAATCGGCGAAGTTGCGCGGACCAGGGTGGCTATATAACTCCGAGTGAACTGTTACCCTGGGTTAAGTCGTTTTAGAATGCATGAAGTCCTGCCTTTTAACTCTGGGCCGTACGAGAGGCAATTAAGGGAAAATGAAACGGCGGAGAACATAATATAAAAAAATATAAAAAAATTGGGAATCTTATAAGTTTGAATAAACGTTTCTGCTAGCTGACATTCGACTTGTTTAGACATTAATTTTGCTCGAGTAAAATAAGCTGTTTTACATTGTTCCACTTTCATTTTAATTTATATTAGGACTTATAATTTATATTGAGAATAAGCTCGTTTTTACTGAGCATCCTTAAAGGCGCGGTATTGCGATTGACGGGCCATTTGCAAAACAATAAGTTCCTACAGATTTGTGATAGAGCAGTTTATAAGCTATCTGTTGTTATTTTCCCATGGTTATTGCAAACAATTAAGTAACTAGAACAAGGCGAAGCATAAAAAACTATAGCAGCCAATTACTAAACAGCACTACAAGTACTTCAAAGAGATAGAGTTCATTTTACAGAATAAACAAGTAACACAGAGACAAATCACGCAGCCTAATGAAAAGCGTCATGGTAAAGTTATATCAGTGCTTAAGTCATGCAACTTAGGTCACCGCAGCCACATACAATAGCTGCATAATTGCATCAATTACAGCGCTATGCAGCATGCGACTGAGATTCCAACCGCGATTCATGTGCACAGTGTTTACTAAACAAAGACCCGTGTCGGCTTGTTGCAGAGGAATCACACGATCAGACAACAATGTCTTGTCACGTGAACCAAACCAGCCACAGAACCAACAGGAAAACGCATTTGCACGTAAACGTCAAAAGTAACATCCTCCAGAACAGTCCTCACGGCACTCACGTCATACTCAGCCATGCAATACTCGGCCTTATCACTAAGGAGCTTAACACAGAACATGATTAGATCGGCGAGAAGCCGAGAAGGACGCACGATTTATAATTGACTTTTGACATTTACGGATAGCACGTTATTCACGGTGTGACACATAAAGCGAACTGAGGTATTAAATTACAATCGTATACATGGATCTTCTTTGAGGCACTGTACACCCGCACATGATTATATCATCGAGTTTTTACTTATTATTTGGTCATAGCAAACTAGATATTGACACGCGGCGGTCCTGCGGCCGGTCCGGACTGCGCTCGTTGGAAGAATACCCAATGGCTGGAATGAATCATTCCATAATATAAATGTGAATCATGTACTATATCCTTCCTTGTATTCATTTGTTGTATATGTGGTAATATTATGGTCGGTGACCAATGAAATACGTCCTTTAATTCCAGAAATTGTTGACGAGCCGAGTCAATGACCAGTGGAAGCGTGTATAATACGGTACATTGCGTTATAAGTATTTAAATAATTATAGGATCACCTAGTTCATTAATGTTTAACTAGAATATGAACAAGGTCTGACGTTGGGTCATCTAGTTTAAGAATGGGTTTGTGTGCTACAAGTTTCATTCATGATAAATTTGCACTCGGGTAATTTTCCCTTTCAGTTAAATGTAGTACTTGTATTAGCAATAATGTAAAAATACAATAGGTTTGCATTCACGGGAACCTCCAAAATGTAGGAAGATGTAGTTTACAAATGCACGTTAGCGCCTACGTAAAAATGACTAATTCTTTTGCAGTCGTGTGGGCAGGTCTGGCACTTATCGTATAAAACGGATGAAATTATCTCATTTTGGCAGTCCCGTTAAACGCACCACAATTGCGGTCAAACTAAAATGAGTAAAATGTATTGAATCGGGTATACGTAATACATTTTGTGTATGATAATTGATCAGCATTGAATAATTGAAGATTTGCTTCGGTAAAACTAGCAAATATTTATTCGTGACTAGCTGTTGGCCTCTTCTCTGTCTGCGCAGAATTGACTTATCGTCATCCTGCGGGAACTATGCGATTTTCTAGGATTAAAAAAACTATCTCATCCTCGGGACAGAAACAATCTCTATACGAAAGTGGTTTAGGCGTGAAAGCGTAACAGACAATCAGACAGTTACTTGCGCATTTATAATACCTAATAGTAGGGATAACACTAACAATACTTGATCTAGGTATAATTCTGACACTGCCATTTTAGAATCGAATTAGAAATGCTAATATTGCCAACTTGTCACTTCTCATGATGCTTGCATCTCTTTTCTTGTACGGTCAAGTGCAAAAATAGGTATCTATATGAACTTCTCAAAAATATGTCCCACGACCTTATTACGCCGGTGTAAGAGCGTATGATACTTATTTTTGAAACTTTGACTAGATACATATTATTACACTTGACTGTACATGCATCGGGGTTTAAGAAAGCAGATAGACTCTTTAGCACATTGACTGAGTGTGCGCACATTGATCAAGTTACTTTAACAATAGCATTAACCATAACCGACGGTTTTGGCGTATTGACAGGAAACCTAAGAAAGATATGTCATGGATAAACTAAATTGGTGCAGTTTACACTAAATATTAAATAAACATTCCTAGAGTTACAAGCATGATTAAGACATTAATTTTCGATATTTCCTTCCGCTGTGTTATTTCCATGGCTTACCATATTTAAAACTCTTTCCATTTACCACATTAAAATATTTATCTACAAATAAGGGTAAATTTTGAGGAACAATCATTAAAAATAAACCCTAAATCCAATAAAAATACATATTACTATTTTACGATGAAAGTAAAGATTGACAATCATTTACGTTATTTCCGTGTAGATAAGTAAAAAGTAAAAGTAATCATATAGTTTTAACTAATTAATTGATTTATAATTCTTGTTTGTTAAGTCAAGCTTGTCCTGATTTTCCATTAACCGATGTGGTTAGGTGTTTAGGTGTGGTCATCAGACCAATGAGTTTCACTTTGAAGATATAAACACCTGACCGCACGCTGTTTCTAGAATTTCTTTGAATACTGAATCATCGTTCCAAATAGCTTTACTTCCTTTGACATCTTTATGAGTGATTTTGTTCAAAGCAAACAAAAATTCTCAAACTCTTTGAAATCTACAGTGCGCCTCTCTGCTGTCTATTCCGTCTATTTCATTACGTCTTATTTAAACGTTGATTTTGAAGAATGAGATCAGATTACATGATTAAGGAATAGTGATCTGTCAGTGGGTTCGTCAGAGAAGTTCACGCTTGTTTCACTTTAGACGAGGCACATACCACGACGACCACATACTACCATAGCTCCATCTTCCCTTCCTCAAAACTCCTACGGCTCCTTACCTCAGGTAGTTTCGGCATCTTGTCGCTCTCATGCGAGTGCATGTCATATTGGTGGGTAGATCCTCTCCTGACGCTGAACCAGCGGGCAAGCCGCCCCCCGCCATCGTCATCGGGCGGAGGGACGGGCGGGGATGGCGTTTGGCCACCGCTGCGCCAGCGCTCGCATAGCTCCCGCGCCCGGCTTAAGGTGTTGCGCAACTGGCCGCTGCTCCTGTAGGTAAAAAAAAAGTGTTTTATGCTTTTTTTTGGCAAGAAAATGATAAGATTGCCGGCGATTCAAAACACCGTGGTCTCGATACTAAGCTAAAGCCGTTTTAAAGAGAGCGCCACAAGTAATTTTGTCTCTTACTATCCATATAAAGACGCTACCTACCGGCTACTTATTTAGGGTTGTATTGTGAAAATATCTTATAATGCTTTTTATGTTTCACGTAAAAATGAAAAGTAGCTGAAAGTAGATTTTTGCAATAGACTGATCTAGGAATACACAACGAATTCATTGCAAGTTTTGCCCTTTAGTTTGATCTAAAGTTAAGTGGCTGTATTTTCGTAGAAACTCATCAGTTTCTCGTACTAGTATATTACAGTGTCTCTCCAGAGCTAGGAAAAAATATTATGGGCAATAAGTATGGCAAAGAACTATGACTAAGTATAAATCAAGTGTGAAAACAATATAAAAATATATCTTGAACTATCATATACCTACTCATATTAAATCTTTTTAGTTTAATTCATTTTTTATTTTTAGAAAACTGTCATGTTCATTAGCTCTGTTGATTAACGATAACGTAATGAATACACAAGACCGTCACTTTCTTATTTATGATATTTAGCTAGAATTTGTACGGAACGTAGATTAGATTGTCAGAAGCTGGTTTTTTCTAAGTCTTTATTTTATTTTATTATCTATGTAGTTTTATGTTACTATCATAAAACCTTCGATAAACAGCTAAGATACACTTAATGAACGTTCAATTTACATTTATTGATCTGTAATTAATCAGATCTAAGCAATTAAATAAATGCGGAAGTCTGTTAATTACACACACGCGGGAAAAAGCGATGTTCTCACAATAATTGGTGAAACTCGAAATAGAAACCGCAGATGGAACGTTGAAGGTGTTGTTGGTAGTTTTAGTCGTTTGAAAAGCGTTCCCTATTAGGGTTTAATCTCTATCGCGTTTCCCAAGGAGAAACCGACCGAGCCAGAGGCAATGCATTACTGTCGAGAATTCGCGCGACGTCATTGTTGAAGCAATCGATTAATGAACAATCGGTCAATAATAATAAAATGACAATAGAGCAATTAGCTTGACAAATACTAAACAACGAATCTCCCGAGGGCAGCCAAGGCGAAACAGTAGGTATACTATACAGCAACAAATGTAATAAAGATAAGTTTGTGTATAATGTATGAGCATGAGCGGCTTGTACAAGCGGCGCATGCATTAGTCCGTATTAGGTAATGTGATGAAAGATAAAATATTGTCTTTGCGGATTGCCATAGCGAGCCATCCAACCATAATGCAGTTTTATTATGAAGTATCAGTTACGGTGATTAAATAAATTACGGCCGCGTAAAATTGTTTTCTTTCGCCTTCGTTGCTCGGTACATTTCTTATGCCGCTATTGCTGTAGCCAAAGTGGGCCAAACAAGCAATTCACAGCAGATGCCAAGGCTAATGTTTTTCAATGTAAGAATGCCGATAAACAAATAGTTTACAGAAATAGTTTGGTTTAATTTTGCTTCATTATTTATAACAGTCTAGAAAAAAAACTTGTTGGTAGGATCCTACTTATCACAAACCTCTGAGGCCGGCGGAATGTCAACGGTTAAATTTCTACGATGTTTAGCTGGGACGACACAAAGAATGTGCACTAGCTGTAAATATTTCTAACAATGCCGTATTTTCCCAACACGACAGTAGCTAGTGATCAACCGCACGCTAAAACATAAACAGTTACTGAAATATGTATTATTAAATAAGCGTAAGCGCAAACTTGCAGAATACTTTATCAGTAACGATTCTTCTATTTAACAAAAACTTAATTGCCTACTTCTACCAGGATCTAGCTAGAGATTAGTTTAATGGTTTTAATCATGACAATCATGACAATAAATTATATAATTAATCAGGAATACACCTAATGCATCTTTAGCGTTGATTGGTTTATTTTATAATCAGAAGCAATAGCTGAAGAAATTACACTATAAATCCTGAAAATTACCCGTGTATTAATTAGGTGTGTCTACATTTTTTGGATGCTTGAAACGGCTGATGGGTAACTGTATAACGTGTTTTGGGTGTCAGTGGATCCGAAACTTGTCAAGACCAAAGAAACATTACAAGGAAACATTTGATTAATATAAATTATGGGAATGAAACTCAGTCGTCGTTCTGTCTGGCTCCCGTATCATCAGTTTATCTTCAATGACCTGTGTTCATATAGGTACCTACATTGATTGTATACATTATGCGACTCTTGTGGGTATGAAGTCATCGTCATAAATAGATATTAAGTACCTATATGTCTCGTACAAAAAGTGGGTATAAAGGTAGATTTTATTCTACCAATGATCTATACATATAATAAAGCTGAAGAGGGTTGAAAGTCTGTAGATGGAATATATTAAAAAAAATGGCTAGGGATACTTGGAATCGATAACAGAACACGTTCCAATGCTAATTATCAATATGTAGGTACCTGTACGAATACTCAATGGCAAATAAATAATCACTACTTCTGCTGCAAAGTACCACATTTTTATCTCAATTTACTAAAGTGCAGTTAATTAAGTATGAAAAAACTTGTTACGTCAAATGCACTCAACATATAAAACATCGGAAACTGTGATTACCAATAAAATCATATGTAATTAAATTATCGCCAGGTAATGGATCTAATTACCATGCCAGTAAAAACGGCTCTGCTCTATCTGTAAAACTATTAGCCATTGGCCCCAATTAGGGAAAATAAACTAAAGTCAATGACAAAACAATTACAGTTAACGAATCGCGATAGATTCTGGTTAGAACAGCTACAACTTCTATTTTAGCTTGCGTTTCATTTAGCTCCCTTAAACGGATAGACAAGTATGCAATGGAGAGCTAGAGTAGCTAGATCGTGATTTTTTTACCGGCATTCTTCGCAATCATCCATTACGGGTTGTCAGTACTGTGCATACCGATACTCATACGTCTGCAAAATGTTGCTATTACAATTTATGGCTTCGGCTTTAAGTTCAAAGTACCTATTCATTGACAAAGGGAACCTCTAATTTAATGTAAAATATGAGGGAACGGTGACAATAGGGGCCGGAATAATTACCCTTCGAGGCGGCAGTGGATCGTACATTATCACTATCAGCTACATGCAAATTAATGTCTGTCGGTACTGTGCCCTGGACCTTGACATGGTTTTTTAATATTATCTGTTCGGAGAATGTCACGCCTGTTTACTGTAGATTGTTTCGTGTTAGTTAACAGCTATGTGCGATATGATTGGTTTTGAAACAACGTGTATGCAGTTTAGGTGCGGTTTTTAGCATACAACTCTCAAGCAATCTGTTTAAGAACTGATGACACAAAAACTAGTGTAGGTACTTGTTTAGCTCAAGGTTTGTGTCATAACAATAACATGACATTTTAAACGTGGGCCGTTCTGTAAAATTACTAGTGCTTCCCTTAACAATTAAACAAAGTAAATATGACACGAGTTATATTAAAGGAATGAGACGGTCAAGGGCCGAAGCAGAAGTAATTAGTTTGAGACGACGAACTACAATAATCAAAGATGCAAAACATAAAACAGAGGCCAAGGGCACAAGTGACTGTAAACTATTTCCTGATAGGATCATGTTATCGCATGATTTAGCGGTTCATAAACAGTAGCAAAGCCTCGTGGGCGCATCTTGTTTACGAAGCGTGCAACAATCATCGGGAGGCAGTGCCCTCGCGGCCTCTGGAGTTTGAACACAGGAAATTCGTGTTAATTGGCCTCAGTGGTCGCTAATTGTTCGGCGCGACGGACCACACTGCAGAGAGGAAGTTGTATATGCCAACTGTCACCAGCTCTGATGAATTTACGAACCAGCATGCGTGTAACTCGCTAATACCTAGCGCAGTTTGTACACAGCATTGTTTCAACTTTAAATTTACATTCACATGTGGTTAAATGAGGGTTAAACGCAAAAGATGTAAAATTCAGATTTTATTCGGTTGGTCGTTTCAATCCTAATCAGGTACAATGATTCAATGGTTTTAATAAATTAAGTGTGTTGGAGTGCCAAAAATACATAGTTTACATTTTTTAAACCAAACACATGTAGCAACACAACAATATAATAAAACTCACGCGAATGTTTATTGAAATAGAAATAATTAAAACTGACTACTCGTGACCATTCCAAAACAAAACACTACATTTTATGAAGGCAGCAAAACAAATGACTGTGCAAACTGCACTATTTAGTTCGCCCGCTATGTTGATTACGAAGTTAAATAATGTAAAACGTGCGTCCCGTTTCAGACTCCCTCTACTTTAATAGATGAGAATTGGTACAAATTTGGAATAGCCATCAATCATACTTAGCACCGTCGTGTACGACTTCCTTGGTTTTCAAATTGTAGGTGCATTGGTGGTGATAATGCGACCTTTGGAACACATTACAATTTGAGAATGCATTAAAGTATGAGATGTATAAATGATAATGATAGTAATGAACAAGACGTATCCTGTACATTCAGGTGATTAGTTGGCTACCAATTACCTAATGCAAGTTACACGCCAGATAGATCTTTGATAAAAAAAAGACGGTTCCAGGGATGATGTTACCAGATTTAATAATGTTATTAAACTTTGTGAAGTCGTGAATATAATCATCAGACATCTCTAAATAATGCAAACTTTTTTATCGGAAAGGCCTTAGTGCGGTGACGGCCAGTTTCCAGTACTTCAGCAAAGCCAGACCTCTAAGTTATGCGTGTTCTGATTAGCTTAGAGGTCTTGGCAGAGATCAGGGCTCCTTCGCGTCACCATGCCTTCACCGCCTACTATCCAGGTGAGACACATCAAACAGTCCCATTTCCAATAATAACGGTTGAGGTCTATGAGATTATTACCTGGAATCCAGGGTGGAGTTGAGCCTTTGCGAGCGCCTGAGCGGTGCGTTGCGTACGGCGCTCACTGGTTCCTCCCAGCTACCTCCCGCTGATCGGTGTTCATCTGCATCAAAACAAGGGTTGATCAAACGTTGCACACATACGTAGTAGACATTCTTAGCATTATTATCTAGAGATGATGTGGAAAAAGACGAAGACAGGAAATGCAAGTATATGACGTTGGCGATGCTTCTGAATTCAATCCATAAGATTTTTTTTTGTTTCGTTAAATGGGCTTACGATGAAAACACAAGACTAGAATGCAGATTTATTCGACGCAAGTGTACATTATTTATGAGTCATACTAACACGAGATAAACATTTGCCTATAAGTCCCTTCTATTCCCGAAAGCTTAGAACTTTGTTTAAATTTTGGAATCAGGCCAAATACGCATGTGTGTAATTGACTAAAACTGGAGAGACAGTTGCTTACAAATTCAATTATGCTCGATGTCCGTTACTTACTTAACATATTATTACTTTGGTTTATGTCCCTCTAATTAGTATTCAATGAGTTGGTCTCAAAAATCCCAACGTTACGGTTGCACTGATAATTATAACGTTCACTATCTATTTAGAGATAAACCAATGTCAGAGGAGGCATTAATAATCTTGCTGCGGGCACCTTACATTTAGCAGGTGGGTGGATGACCAATATTCAGAGGCGAGATGGGATGCTCTTGCGCAACTAAACGTAATGGATTTCGATTATTCCGTGTAACTCTCTAGGTATAGATTCCATGCGCTCAAACCTAGAGTTGTTATGATGCTTTTGTGCGCATTCATGTGGTGTTAAACGTGTTTTAAGAATACGATGTGGTAATGTTAGTATGTATTTTAGGGGTGGAATCAGAGCTATTTCCTAGGTAAGTAAGCGTCTCTGGGTAAGCCAAAAGAAGTGTAATTTAACTCATACGCGATAAAAGGCAAGATTACCCTTTTTCTGATATATATTTTTAATTATTAAGACAAACTTAAATCAAATCATTTGTTGGATCATTGGTTTTCATATTCTTTATACACAACCAAATAAGGCCCATCATCTAACTTGTATATAGCATTCGACGCACTGTCCCACATACACAAAAACTGAGAGATCAAAGAACCATATCTACTGTCATGACTGAGATATTTTTTTGTAGCAGAAATACTCATTAGTTTGAGGCCTTGAAAATACAAGACAAGCGTGGGCGTTGAGGCGACCACGTTTTAGCACCACGTTGCCGTTTAAATTCAACTTAAACAGTCAGAATTAACACTAAGCTGTAAATAATGTCACTTAAGTATCAAATGATTGCTTAACACTGAGTATAAGTACTACACATAAACAAATAACAAATCACGGATAAAAATTGCTTCACAGTCTTACAATTGTTCAAGTTTACCAAAACTAATAAAACGTAGTAGGTACGTACTTGCTTTATGTTTCTTTATCAACTTGTATTTTATTTTAGTTATTTTATCACTCTTTTTAGTTCGCTTCATCGTATCATTCTTGTACAAACTACACCACAGCGTATTCATCACTTCACTGTATTAAGTATACATTACATAACTCCTGTTGTTCACTAGAAGGTTAAAGATCACTGTATAAATAAGGAAGATATTGTAAAACAAATTAGTCTCAACATTTGTATAAGATTTTTGCACATCCATCTATTTCAACTGGTTTACGTTAGGTTTGAAAAAAAGAGAACCGAGCGAGTTATATTATAATAACGTGTTGCCACTACAATGATTGGGCTCAAACTAAAACTTCTCAATGGCCGGTTAATGGTACAGTTTGGTAAATAAGTAATAATAATTGTTTGATGGCGGTCCGCAAGAATACCTACCACCGGTCAGGGTTGATGACCGATGATCCTGTCATTAACGAGTTTCTGAACTACATTTGTACAGATGTAAAGTAATTAGTCGAGTATGTTATGAAATTATACACAATGTCAATAATATTGACCCACTTGTGGCTGAACAAATATAGGTTAGTGTTGAAACTAGTGAAAAGAGTTACGGTTGTTGGGCCAAATTAATTAACTTTATTGAGCAAATTAAGTGTTTTATTGTTTATTTTATTTCAACAATTGGATGCTTTATGCCTGCTGATTGGACGCATTATGTGATACTGCTGAGGAAATGTATGATGAAATTTACCAGTTCTACAAAAATATCCTTTCACTAGACTATATCTACTGAAGACAAAAAGACAAATGTTTATTAAATAGAGTACATCCAAGCGTTACTTTGCGGAGGTCCATGTTAAAGTAAATGCTACTACACGAAATAGTGAGGCCAAGTCATGCTAAATAACTGCGTTCGCTTTAAATATTTTTGTACGTCCTGTTAACCCGCCTGCTTTAGAAAATAAAGTACATACTTAAACGTACACACTTCAACCAAACCGACGCCCAAAATCATAACTACAATAAACGACATTACCTATAATGTTTGTTTAATATATACTAGGGACACGTGTTTCACCTCTTTCCGAAGTAATCTCAGCGGTTGAAACATTGAACGTGAGCGCTATATACATAACTAGCTTCTGCCCGCGACTTCGTCTGCGTAGAATTATACATAAAAAGCTTCCTCTTGATTCACTCTATCTATTAAAAAAAACCGCATCAAAATCCGTTGTATAGTTTTGAAGATATAAGCATACATAGGGACGTAGGGACAGAGAAAGCGACTTTATTTTATACTATGTAGTGATAGTGAAGTGATAGTGATAGTGATGATATTGCATGACTTGTTGACCTCACTATTGTAGCAAAGTAAGATTATCCAGTTAGTACAGCGGAAAGTTAAGTTATTCCAGAATTCTATGAAACAATGAAATGAATCGTTATCCATGCCAGTCTCCACCAAACGTGGTTCATTTAATTTATCTTAAGACAAAATTTAATATAAGGCAAATAATCGTGCAACTTGTCACTTGGTTTGAAAAAAAGGGTCTCTTTCTTTTGCAGACCAGCTGCTACACTATCGATAACATATGCACCATAGCGCCGCAAGCAGGTAATATTCTACCAGTTATTTGTATAGCATATTAATATTATATTAAATGAGTAAAGAAATGCCCCCTTCAGCAGGGCGAAAGTAGTTTGACTGGTAGCCCTAGTTCATTTCGTTATCTAGTGCTTGGAATTAAGATGTCTACATCCTGAACAGCGATGACCTCTCCTTCGCTCTAGATAGGCTCTGGTGATAGATCATAAATCATTCCAACAGGGCGATAGCATTACTAGGACTTCATAAATTAACTGCAAATGTACCTACATCTATTGCAATGAACACGCAGACAGATCGACGTTGTCGGAACGGAATTCTAACCATACAAGTATACATTTATAACTCACATAGTTCATTCAAACTGAGCTCAGCTTCGAGCCTTCATGTCAGATGTAAGTCAAGATTATTCTAATGAGGATAAAGATTCTTTATACGAAATCTGAAAGTGGATATCAGATAGTGTTCTAGTGAACCCGTTTGTATCGTTGACCTTATTAAATGGTACACTAACGTTGAAATATTGTAAACAGAGAAATAGCAGGTCCATAACGAGAACAGATTTATGGACGGCGTGTATCTAACGATCTTCGTATCGCAGTGGGTCGAGATCAGAGACGCCGGCGCAGGCGCGCCCAGGCTCACACACGTTATTGTTTAGATCATATGATTCACGAGACGGTAATGCAAGTTTCAGATAAGAATGCAGCAAATAGGGCGTTGCAAGCCAACAATCGCGCACGAGAACATTATGCGCTTGACATCATTCCTGAAACAATATTATGCGGGAACGTAACGCATATGGGTACATTATTGACTTGACTATGCTCAAAACGCCTTGAGTATTAGGATGAAGTCGACAAATTTATGCGTAGTTTGACGTCAATTAAACAGTCATTGTTTTTGTAAACTACAAAGGAATAAACCGTCCACTTTATGACTTCATTCATCATCTACAAGCGGAAACCACAATTTGATCTCAGAAAATGTATTCACTGCAGTCATAGACGTAATTACAATGCAAAGTTTAGGAATACCTACAGTCAATTTGCATCCCGTAACCACTTTACATCTATTATGTGGGAGAGTACAGATTGGGCAACGACATCGTCTTATTGAACTACATCGCTAAGTATATTGAATTTAGAGACCCATAAAAATGATTAGCAGCTGCGACCAATTCACCCAAGTACCGGCAAGTAGATAAGGGCAATGGGTTGATAGAAATTGTTCAATTACGTTTATTCAGATGGTTAAGAATGTCACTTACAAAATTGGTCCCGATGGCTCTTGCCACACGCAGACTGCGTCGCGGCACTTACACAACCAGTCTTAGTGAAATTAAGCGATTGAATATCGTTTAAAGAAGGCATATCAATAATATTTGTATTGCAATAAGTATTCACATACTAAAAGCCTGCATGAATATTGTTTTGTTTTTTTATTTTAAATCCAAGAGGAAGCATTTTCTGAAAATAAATGCAGACCTACCCACAAAATAAGCATTTCATTCACAAATTGGTTTATTTATTTACCTATTGGTTTGAGAGGTTCCGCTATCACCGGACATAACTTCACCTTGTTTACGACGATTACCAACGTAAACTGCATTGTCTCACAACACCGGCACACACACTACAACAAATCAACTTTCTCACATTTCCACTACAAATTTTGAAATGCATCGTTCGCAGCGTGCAGCGGACCGCACTGTCGGTTTAAAACTAACCGGGATTAACATAATTGGTTGCTGCCTGTGTCAATTGCTGGGCCTATTGAGCAGCCATGTTGAATTTTAACATCAACATTGGCTTATGACGGCGGTTCAGCAATTAGACTATTATTATTAGCGGCGCAAACAGGGCTAAATTGTAAACGTGCGCCTCCCGCGTCAATTGGGAGCGCGGGCGCAACGGGGGACTTGCGGTGACGGAAATAAACACAATAATCGCTATTTCAAGGAATAGCAGGGATAGCTGTATGTTTGCATATGCAAAAGCATCCCGCTCGTGGGACCATGACTTTTTGAACAATTATGTGGTTCTAATTCTATTTAAGAATTAATCATGAGACTTCGTAAGTAACATTTACTTCAGTAAATTTAATTTGCGCCTATAAAGTTCTAACTTTTAACATTATCTGAAAAGGTAATTTATTAAACAAATTACAACGCCACCAATTAATGTGCATCCATATATGGTTTTATTTCTGTAGTTGCTAGCTTTGCCTACCTACCTTATTAGGATACGTGTATGTATTTTTGTCGAATGACGTACCTACTGGATATTTGCAATGTTATTCAATATCTTAATTGGTTTAACATTACAATCAGAACAAGCGTGCCAGCTCTCGACGATGTTGACGCAGTAATGGAGACCGATCCAAAAATACATACTACAACAAACAAGACTAGTGTGTTTTAGATTTATATTAGGGCTAAATGTTGCGTTTGTATGCACAAGACGTAGCGTATTAGATTAGATTATTTAAGTCTTTTCCAGTATAATACAGCTGGCTATCATTTTAGTTACAGAATAATGTCCGCGTCGATCATTAATATCATTATTTTTTTACAACCACAACACGTCTGAGGACATGAAATTTTGAGCGTTGCCAATTTGATTTAAGAGGTTTTGCTGCTTTTTGCATTATGTATGACGCTTAATGAACAACGGTGTCGGACTTATGTCGTGTGGGAGCAGGTCCAAATGTTACAGACTTCGTTTTGTCTCGTAAATAAATTTCGTTCGTGTGGACACCTACGTGCCAAATGCACTGACCAATAACAGGTCGATTGCTTAGGGCTTGGCGTGTAACAATTCGCCAGGCTACTTAAGTCATAAACTGAACGCTTTACGCGTAGGTAGCTACAATTTTAGAACTTGGATAGCTGAAGTCTATCGCATGGTATCGACGCGTTCGGTCGTCAGTTTTGCTACACACTCTGTGAAAGGTAAATGTCAAAGTGACAGACAAGGACAAACGATTGCTAAGTTAGCAGAAGCCTACAGAGCGTTTATGAATAAGGGGGTAGGTCACTAGTGGCTCCTGCTTGCCTAGCCTAGTTTAAGTTACCGCACATTTTTGCAGCGACCACTTTGTTCTTTGCCAAATGTGCGTCAGCTTTTATGGCTCGCTGTTCAAAGATTTGGCAAGTCGTGGGAAAATTATTGTCGTCACAATAAGATATCGCATCGCGACTGATATGATAACAGATTGGCGTAAGATTCGCGCACGCGATAACGCTTTTGTTTGTACAAGTAATAGTTTATATGATTGTTTGGGCTAGAGTTTGTTTACTTTGTGAAAATAGGTGGTAATCTATACTTAATCTTTCTAAGATCAACATCATCGTCTTTAAGGAAACCACTGAGAGACTTAGACGTGGCTGAGTACAATATACGGGTACCTCACGTATTTGCAACCGTAGTATGCCCGACATGTTTCGGATCAATTCGTGGTTCGTTGTCGAGGTGAGCTCCAATGGATTTGTCGTTGGCTGACCACTCTCGATAAAGGACCACTGCTTGATCCGAAACATTTTAGAGATACTTCGATTTCAAATATGTGAATGATCAATGACCAATCCTACCATTCTATTACGATATCGTACTAACTAATCTACATACCTGAAACAAACGATTTAAGTAGTCAACAAAGTAGGGTCGAAGAAACTGAATCACGTACTTACCTCTGTGGAACCGTTTCTCACGCAATAATTTGTTTGGGATGTGTATGGTAAGTCATTATGACATTTGCAGTGAAATGGTTCCACAATGGTACGCGATTCAGTTTCTTTTACCGTACAAGTTTAATGCAAATAAACCTATGCATTGTGCAACGCCCTCTCGTTTGCTCGATAAATCGGTGCATATCACGCATGTGCCTTGTTCTACTCATTAGCAAGTTGTTAGTGGGTGTGTACTTACATTTGATGAGTACGACTGAGTCGTGGGGCTCGCACTGCACCTGGGTGGCGTTCATGGCAAGCAGCCCCCCGCCGCCCGCCCCGCCACCCGCGACGCTCGCCTCTCTAGACACAACAAAACTCATGTCAAAAACAGACTTAAAAGATTCACGGTTAATAAATTAATAACATAAGACTTTTTCTACGGAATATGGACTGCGACATTGATTTCTTCATTCTACCCGTGATCACGATGCACGCAACTGCGACGAAATATCGGGAGCTCGTTAAAGGTAATCGTGGTTTATATATACCTACTTCCATGTTGGTCTGGGAGCAAAGAAAAAACATAGAATGTACCAGTTGCTTCTCTTCCCGGGCAGATGGTAAAAGCCCATAGAGGGAATGGGCGAAAATCATAGGAATCATGTTGTAAGCGATGCAGCTAGGAACCCATTACTATTTTGATTCCATCTATACCTAGCCCCACAATCTTGCTAAACGTGGCCTGTAGGTCTTGTCACCTTAGGCTCTGTCTACTCCGTAAGGGATAAAGGCGTGATTTGAGTATTGTATGTAGTTTATATCCAGTTTATAATAAAGTCTTATGTTAAACTCGTGTCCATCCATTGTAGTAGAAGTTTCAAGTAGGTACTCTAAATACTTGATATGGGTAGCGACAATCGTTCCCCTGTTACAATTTTCAAAACATTTATATAGACGTCCTTCTTGCTCACGCGTTACTTTCACGAGTAATAACTTGATTATTACCAGACAGCTCTAATTTACTTTACTTCTCAACTCAAAAAGTATGCTGACCTAAAGTTTGATCAAATCATTTCGGCTTTCAGACTGCATTATCGGGGCAAATATAAACGTTGATTAAGAAGAGGACATTACCCTGTTCTCGATTCGCATGAATTATTGGACGTTGCAATGCCAACATATATTGGTCTAATTTAACCAGTATTAACCGGTAGAAAACAATCAACAATCGCATTTTCATGGCTTGCTGAATCAATGTATAGCGTTATTTGATTGTTTTATTATTGGCCTTTTAACACTCGTAAATTGAAAGAATGGTGTTGGAGTTGACACCTACCTATTGCTTCAATACATCTGGGTTCCTTTTATCAATGGCATTGATTTTTTAAACGGGTCGTACGTCATTAGCCTCCCACGATTTTGCTAAAACGAAAGGACAAGTCCCAATTACTTTGATCAGACTAGATCCGTGATCGGTAATGTCTGTTTTTCATGAACAGTTTGACTGTGAGCATCATCTCTTCCAACATTATTTGCTGAGAGGATAATGACACAACCAATACCATTCCGTTATTTACCTATCTTATCTCATCAAATCCACTTTACATTATAAGATAGAATGTAAGATAACTTGCACGCCAATGTATTTGGTTAGATGTGTCACTGAACCTACTACACCACGTCACCACTTTTTACCATGTCTAAAGCAAAATAAATCATTTCATTCGCTTGCTGACAAGTTATTATTATTCAACAAATTTCGACTACTTTCCGTTTATGCAGTGGGTGCTGAGAATTCGCAAAAAAATAGATTTCAGTATTTGTAACGAAAACCGTATCCGCGCATAACTAATTAATTGAGGCGATGGTTACATTAAAAGCATTTTTTCCTTTATATTAATATGACTTCGCTGTCCGTCCGTCCGTCTATCATCAGGCTGTATCTGATGAACCATGATACTTAGACAGTTGAAATTTCTACAGATGATGTATCTCTGTTGCCGCTATAACGTACATACATACACAAATCACCTCTTTATCCTTTACGGGGTAGACAGAGCCAAAGGTGACAAGACCTACAGGCCACGTTTAGCAAGATTGTGGGCGTATAGATGGCGAATGGAATGAAAATAGTGATGGGTTGCTAGCCGCATCGCCTTTATCATGATTCCTACGTTTTCGCTCATTCCCTCGATGGGCATATACCATCTGCGCAGGAAGAGAAGCAACTGATACATTCTATGTTTTTTCTTTGCTCCCAGACCAGTATGGAAGAAACTGACGCTATAACAACAAATACTAAATACAAAGTAAAATAAATATTTTAACTCCCATACAACAGACATTTGTTTGCCATTTTTGGTACGGAATTCTTCGTGCGCGAATCCGACTCGCACTTGGCCGCTTTTTTTAATTTGAGACGCCAACAATAAGAACAGCAATAAAAGATAACCCAAGAGTGTTAAATTCATCGTGGGAAAGTTCTGGACGGTACCGATTGAATGTACTGTTATGTTACATTATAAGATCGGATTTCTGTCTGCATAACAGTTATATTGCTTGCAACAATACGAACACATCTCATTATTTGAAGAGTTAAACAGGTTGCAGTGTTTAATATTTTTTATAACCGCTTACTTAAAGATAAAGCACGTATTTTTATCTTTATAGTTTTGAAGATACTTGGATTAGCTATCGAGTTTTATGGTAAGCTAACATTAAATCTCACTTTACGTGGTTAATTGTAAGTAATTAAAGTTCATTACACGCCTAGGGCGGTAAAATAAAGAACTTCACAAGCTGCAGGTACTTACAAAACTGGTAACTGTAAAAAGGTAACCGTCGCACGCACGAGTCGAAGGCGAGGGTTTTAAACGTGGGATTCGAAGGTAATTTACCAAAATTTCAAGATTTTAAGCGTTTGCATAGATCCAAGGGCTAGTAGTAGTAGTAGCCCAGTAAATATGGACTTCATTCCGACTGCAACGGAACTACCAACTACATACCTACATACATTCTCTACTGCATTTCCATGGGGTCTACTACAAAGTTCCAAGTTCAAAATTCTTATCATTCCGTCCCTTCACTCTTCTATTAAACTCAATTAGTAGAGCGATAGCAACTTCAGCACGATAGGAACTTCGAATAGCCAATTTCGGAGTATAAGGCCACTGCAGTTGGCCAAACTGATCGTTATCCAAGATTGATATGTATCATGTATCATACCTTTGGACAGTCAGTTGGTATAGTTACGTTGTAGTCTGAAAGCAGACCGTTTGTACTGACTCTGTGCGAAGGGGTGTAGAGGAATGGTTTTTTAGAAACTAAGCAGCTAGGAAAGCGTAAAGCACGCGGTTTTGTGACGAAGCTCACGCCGCACTATGCTTTACTACTATTTATAAATACAAAAGTTTGGATGCATAGTTTTGTCACTCTATCACGGCCAGAACAGCTTTAACAGATTTGTATCTAATACCTTACAACAAGCAATTCTTGTATATATACTACTAGCTGACCCGGCGAACTTTGTTCCGCCTTAAATTTGAAAAATTCCAATGGTTTGGGATGTGCTATCCCGCGGGAACTATGCAATTTTCCGAGATAAAAACTATCCTATGTCCTTTCCCGGGACTCAAACTATCTGTATACCAAATTTCAACTAAATCGGCCCAGCGGTTTAAGCGTGAAAAGGTAACAGACAGACAGACACAGACAGACAGACAGACAGACAGAGTTACTTTCGCATTTATAATATTAGTAAGGATAATCGGAATTTGGTATGCATCGGGTTTTGGGGGCGATAAATCGATCTAGCTAGGTTTCAGAAAACGTACCAAAAAAAATCTGGGTACTGAAATATAACACAGATAATATAGACTGGAGTTGCACATAGGCTACTTTTTATCCCGGAAAATTGCGTATTTCCCGCAGGATTGTACTTAACAAATTAATTCTTCGCAGACGGTCGTATTCAACAGCTAGTATGAACATAGAACAAATATGAGACAAAAACAACAAACTGCGCCATTTCTTGGAAACCATCACAAATTGAGGAATGTATCAGAGGTGCCAGCTGTTTAATTAATGGTATAGCTACCTAGTACCTACTTGGCTCAAAGTCCATACAAACAATTAAATCGTAGCAGTTACGATTCAACCCCAAACCAATAGATATAAATAGGCAGGAAACCAGAGCTGGACGTAATGTTTTTTAAAGGGAAAGTAAGCTGTAAACATATGGGCTGGCAATTAAATGTTTCAAAGGAGCAGCTGCTTTTAACTGTTGTGGTTTATCAGTATTTCTATTTTGGGGTTGGAATGATTGGTGAGAGTTGGTAAGCCTGGGTCTTAAAGTTATAGGTGGTCCGTGCGCCTAAATGTTATCTAAACAAGGGGATTGAGTTATTTTATGAGTGAGGGTCTGACTTTTAAACAATTTACATATTTTTACAATTTTATGGGTAATAACAAAGACAGACTTTTTAAATAACATTTCTGTCATGATTCTCCTAGTTTACTCAATAAAATAGGGTTCAAAATAATAAAAAAATAAACTCATCAGTGTCATATTATTGTTCCTTAAAAATATCAATGTAGGTATTGGAATTCATTTTTGCAATTTAATATGTATGTATGTACACCAGTGGCACGAACAAAATAAAACAAGACATTAAAATATACCTATATCCACCTGTAGTTAAGATCAACAAGAACAGAGAAATATTTTTTTTTGGTGACTGTTCCTGCATTGTCATCCAACCTACATAATATATTGTATACATAAGAAATGTCAAATCAACCTGGCCACTACAAATGGAAGTGGGTCAACTTTGACTTGCTAGATTTGACCTACACATACAATAATACACACATGGCAATTACCAAGTCAAAACAAAACAAGCAACATAACTGTTGTGTTTCATAAAATAAAAATACAGTTGAATGGCATGTTTTGCAAAGGCAACTTTAAACTAATATAGCTATGCACATATAGCTCTGAGTTGTATAGGCATTTGATTGTGTGACATAATATTATAGAACTGCAGTTAGCATGAAATGACTAATGGTAACCAATACAGGTGGTCCAGTATTAAAACAAAAGAGTTACAAATGAATATTACTATTTAGTTAGGCCTTGGTGCCACACTCAATAAAAGTTAATTTATATTAAAATGCAAACATTTGCATCACACTTCACTTTTTATTTTGATGATTTAATCTTAATGAAACTTTATGATGTGAAGGATGGGACACAATAAATTTATAGCAAACAATTTATTTTTAAATATGGCAGGGAGTTTTAATCAATTTTTAATGGTGAAGATTTGATGTTTTACACATTCGTAATACCTACACTGTCAGGTCAGGTCATGTGTGTGTGTGTGTGTGTGTGTTTAAAAACCATTAAACAAATTTTACTTAGCAGTTCTACACCAAATGTAAGTACATGATTTTTATTTTATTTTATGGAATAATATTCAGCTTCAAATTACCTAACATCACATTTATGAACTATTGTTAAGCTTCTGTTTAACAACGGTTTGTAGTTAGTTATTTTTTGTTACTTGACATTGTGGCAAACTGAAAAAAAATACCTTTTTCTAATAAATGATTTGCAACGTTTTACAAATTTAAAATGGGTAAATATTCAATAATAAGTTTTGGTCTATCTACCCTACCCCCAAAAGCAAATCTAAGAAACTACCTACAAATTGGATTGAATCAATAATAAATATCCTGAAAGTGTTTGACTGGGCTAATCTGTGGAATGCCACTAGCTTAATTAAAAATCTATTTTTGCATGTTAATGGTCAGTTCATGACAAAAAGTTTAAGCTAATTGTTTGAAAGGTGGCACGGGTGAAACCGCAGGGCAGAGCTGGTGCAATAATAATGTCATACCGAATCTTTTAAACAGGCAATCTCTTGATATAAAATGAATTCATAGACTATCATACTAAATGCTGTACAAGTATGCAGTCATAATCTAAACCAGTTATAAATGTTGTTTATCTGTCTGGGGAGCAGAATCAAGTGCTTGTCTGTGATATTCCATTTTTGTTATCTTATCTTAATTTTATTGTGTGCCAAAATAAAGATTAATTTCATAACATGTAATGGAGTGTCTAAATAATAATAATAATACTTTATTTGCGTAAACAAACACACTAGACAAGACAATAGATCTCAATTCCTTTTCAGTATAATTTGAAGCTGGAACTGCAATCACATCATTCATGTGAGGGAAGATGGTGGAATCTCACTAAGTGTCATTATGTTAAAAAATAGTAAAAAAAATTTTGCATAGTTTATAGATACACTGAAAAGCTTAACCTGACCACTCAAGTTTACTTTTCTGTGCAACTAAATACCTATATCAAGTCAAAATGGATTACTAATTAATCATTAGTGTAGCAGGTACACTATTTTATCTGTAGAGGGCTGTATCAATCTGGTTGTATAAACAATAATATCATTGTCTAAGAGAACAGTTTGTCTAGCCTAGGACATTGGAAAGTGCAACAATGCATCTCAGATTTATTTGATGTTATCATTATCTCACCAAAACAAAATGGTACTTATCATGATGCAATGCCTTTCTTAATTGGAAGTAAATAAACAACGACAATAATTGTTGATGTCATTTTCTGTAATCTGTTCCTACTACCAACTAGGACCCCATCCCTCATACCTATCACATATGATTTTTTCACCTTCTCATTCCAATTGTAATCATAATTATTATTAGCAGCTATTATTACTTATAAACGACCAATGCAATTTTTTCATTGATTTAGCAATTACATACTACCAAATATTACCAGTTTGAAATATATGCCGGACGGAAGGCGAATACAAACAAAGGATTAACCTAAAATTTAAGTGTTGGTTGGTGTTCCCTTTACCATAACACATTTTCCAAGCAAGCCTTAAGTGTTACATTTAATTTTAACGCAGGTCAAGATGCGCTGCCTCAGTTTTAGGTCAGCCAAGGTACAATGAACTTTGGCGTGGTGTTCACAACTTACCGTAGAATTCTCAACGCTGACACTTGTCTCCCACAGGAATGCGCGCAAGGAACGCATTCGTCAGCTTTCCTTTAAGGAAACCAGCCAAAACAACAATAACTGCTGGCCGCAACACAATCCAGAAGTAAACACTTGTATAATCCACTCTCAAAAAGGCACTAGGGATCCAAAAAAACTAAACACCACCGATCATCATACATAACACTGAGTTTCGTTGCATCGTCCGCACTGGCACCAGGTTCAGTTCGTTATTGAACATCAGTAATTATCGATCACTCGTCAACGCATGCGAATTTGATAATATTTAATTTTATAACAAAAATAATAACGGAATTACAATTGCACCGTAAAATCCAAAAACACAAGACACGCAGCTGACTGTCAGCCAGTCGCCTCTCGCTTGGCTTGAGTTTGACTGCGGGTGTGCGGGAGGGTGGAGGGGCGGCGCCGGCGCTCCTACCGCGCCCCCTGCCGACTGGGCCGTGCAAGTCATTTCCATTGCGTTCATTTTATGACGTTATTTCAAAGCCGCGTTCTCTCGCTATCCGACTGCAGGCGGCGAACACGCAATAAAACTACAGGTGGATTATGTTATGAAGTTATGAGTATGAACCAGATGTGATAAGCTGAGGCGTTATGGCTAACTAACTAAGTATACAAAATGGATTGATTTTAGCCCCCATGCACATTAAAAAGATCTAAAGTCCACAAAAACTACTATCAAACTACATAAATAAGCAAGTACTTACCCACCCACCTAATTGATTCCTGACCCATTGTGGAACCTTTTCACAAAAATTTGCACAACGATGCCTTGACAGACGTGATTTATGTATGTATGTATGTATGCCTTGACAACTGTATAGGTCAAGAATCATTTGTTTCGATGCAACTTTTCCATTTTAAAATTCAGGAATTTCTATAACTTTGGCCTAGCTTCGGCCGTCAAGTAAGGTTGCTATTCTTCAATGTCTGACTGAATATTTTATAACTCACACCACATAGTTAAAGGGCACAAAATAAGTAACCCACTTAATTATAGCACAGCTACTGAAATAAATCTATTTATTTAAATGTAAATAACCAGTATGAAATTACCCCGTATTGCCCACATTTTGCTTAGGAGCAGGGTTCTGCTGACACTGGACTGAAGTGCATTTTGCCGAATTTGTGCGGAGCCCTCGATGCGTGAGACCGATTCGCACTTAGCCGGTTTTTTAAATTAGGTACTTACCTACTTATAATATAATATTCTCTGTATTCTATGTGGGTACTTGTATACTCGAAGCAGTTAATGCTAATAGTTGATTTAACTTTTCCAAGATAGGTATCATTTTAATGAGCACTGCTGGCAGCTGGCGAATGCTAATTATTAGTACAAATTTTACGACGAATGATTAAAATTCTAATATTATTATGTTTGTACGTAAAAACTTTAACCTACTTTTCATCCCGCAGCAAATTATCAAAGTTTCTCTTAAGAACAGTATTCCAGCAAAGGTGAAGGTGAAAGTTCTAAACTCTGGAAGCAAATTCTGTTCAAGTTTGCTCCTACTGCAGACAACATTTTTTACATGCCTACATAAATCACGTCTTTATTCCTTACGGAGTAGACACAGCCTAAGGTAACAAGACCTAATGGCCACATTTAGCATGATTATGGGCGTAGGTGGAAACTACTAGCAACTAATCGACCCAATTGGTAAGTGTAAGGTACTCAAGCACAAAGAAATTGGAACTTTCCTAACGTCGTCAGTAGCACTACAGCCAAGCAAGTAAATACATACGTAACATAGGTAATTTACGGCGGGTCTGTAGTTCACTCGCAGCATTACGAACGACCGCCTTCTCCGATCACCGAAGTGGAGGAACGAGTTGCCTGGAACGCGGTATGCGCGATTGGAAACATAAACAAGCCGGCCCGGCGTCGATGAAAGCACGCGCCCGCAGTTGTTAGCCTTCGTGCTTTCAGAAATCTGCAAACAGATTGCATATTTTCGAAAAAAATCACCATTTCACACGGCTCACTTTCGGATAATTTTCGAGAAAGTGATCCTTCATTGGCGATCTATCAAGGGCCCCGTAATTTCTCCATTTCATTACCCCGCAGCCTGAACAGTGAACACTCCCTGTAATTACTTGCAGTTTACCGGCAGATGAGTTAATGTTTGAAATTCTGGGTTGTTTGCAGCTCGTAGGGAAAGTGAAGTGTTAATGCGACAACTTGATAATAGAGTTCCGTTACCAAGTGCGAACTGGGAAGGAGCACCGTGATCCGCCTCTGACCTCGCTAAATAGCCTGTCTGAGGAGCTCAGCTTATACTCCTACTGATTTGGTTTGAAGCTTTCATGTTCGCTACTTGGTTTTGTTGTATGTAGAAATGTATTTTTGTTTAGTGCAGCGTAACATCTGCTCCTCTTTTTGTAAAGTAACTTTATACTTCACCCCAATTCGTGGAGCGGAAGTTGGGTGCGGGCGCGTTTAGGTGCGTCCTTGAGAGCGAATCGTGAAATGGGACCGGAAACTTCTATTCGCTTGTTTTATTTTGATTCTAGATATCACTTTACAATAATATAACGAGATGCGAAACTCCAGCGTAGAAACTCGTAGAGACTCTATTTACCAAAATTAAGAGGACCTGGAGAGAGACTTGGAGTAAAAACATCTCAAATGGTGAGATTCTATTCTACCGTGGCTAGGCACTTTCTTGCCAAGACTACGTAAGCATCTGCAGATATTTGCCGTCACTTTTACTACGTTTTCAATTGCACAAATGGAAGCATAGCTACAGAAGACTAAAGTAAGTACCTACCTTAAGACACTAGTTTTGCAGCGGACATAAAGCACACACTCATTATTTTTAGAGTTTCTAACTTTTGTGTGAAAGTACCTAAAAACTATTATATTTGAGCGGAAAAGGCTAGTCTAAGTCAGGGCTATGAAGGCTCGCAATGTGTGCGCGTTGTCAACATGGTTGCATTGCGTGATGATCTGATTATATACATTAGTTTTCCTAGGAGGTAAAACAGTTACAGTTAAGTACATTATTTATTGTACTGTTTACAGGTAGAGTTCAAGAGCAGATAGGTAATTTAGCTGTGCCAATTTTTAAACCAATTATTTTGGTGCATCTCATTGTAATATGTCTTTGAACCTTTACTGCAAATTCTAGCAAAAAATTGTAAGCAGAGTCGTTTGACATCACTACAATAGTAACTATACCTCCTCACTCTAGACTTCTAGTTGTGTATTCTGTGACAAAGCAAACGGATATCCTTTCCATTTCGAAGCTTATACGGCTCAAGGATAAATGCCGTTGGAATAAGGTATTTAGAGCTTATTATTAGGGTGTGATTTGATATATAGATAGAGTACCTATTATGTCATTCTTACAGTTCGTTTAAGTAATTGGCAATCACCATTGCCATTGCCTGCATTCTGCATAAGCCTTATGAATTTAAAACGGAGACTGTACCAAGTTCTTAACTTTATGTTCCTTAACTAATTTATTTTTTGTTTTTAATAAATGGAATAAAAATTTAGCTCTACATTTATACTTTTCTGGATCGATGTTAATTTATTTTGTACTGTGAATGTAGACATAATTTGTTAACGTTTAGTTCCCTTAATCCTCTTAAACTTTGTCGAATATTCTAATAGGTCATTGAAAGGAATTGGCTCCAACAGAGTGGCTTTAAGTGGATTTGTAAATTCTTCAAGTTGTGACTAAACAATTTCAGACATGCACATGCGCTGGTAGGTAAGAGTACATAAGTATATCTCTTTACTTAGTTATTGGCAGCGTTAAATGCGTCCTATAGATAAAACAGGAGAGTAAAAGTGAGACTATAAGATCGGAATGTCACCAAGGGGAGTAGGTAGGTAAATTATTTATACGTTACAACTGGCAGTCGCATGCCCGACGCGCCTTGCTCAAAATATCGTGGTGCGTGCGCGTGCGTCGTCCTGACTTCCGTCGATTCAACGGCTATGAACACTCGGACTTAGTCACATTGTTTGACGACACACGACACTTTTACAAGGCCATGCATTTTTTATACCTACGTTACAGGCCAGAGACGAAAAGAGCTAAGGAAGCCTTTGCTTAACAGCGGGAGCAGGAACTTATGCAAGTATTTTTTAAAGCGGAGAACTTAGCAAGATGTTTAAAAATAATATATGCTTGCAAATCCTGCGATGTCCATTAATCGTAGGCACATTTCTAATTTAGAAAGGTCGGTGTTTTTTTTACTACGAGGTTTTAGATACTGGTGAGGTCTGCCGGTTCATTCTGTAACCAGAGATGAACTATAGCGTGGCTCTATACCCTATTGAAGAATATAATAGAACAAAAACATTGCATCGATTCTATGGACCAGGAATGCTATTTGCGTAACAAACAATCAAGACAATAACGCAAACCTACGCACTTAATAATAATAAATAACTCATGCTATTTCTAGGGTCCTGAGAGAAAACTGCCTTCTTGAAGCGTTTTGAACGTAAACAGTCTACAAGCAATCTATCTTTACGCACGTGCTGATTTGTTAGAAAGGGATATATGCTAGTGATGCACGCCAGTGTATACGATTTTTATTATAGCCTTTTTTATTCCGAATTCGCTACAATTTCATTATGATGGTTTTTTTAATTTTTTTTATATTTTTTATTTTATTTATTTATTATTATTATTAAATTGTCGCGTAATTCGGCGTGCCTCATGGCATAGGCCTCCTCCGTGTATTGGAGGGTTTTGGGCTATAGTTGAGTGTATACGATAGAGCAACTAAATTATGACAGGTATTTATTTCCAGAAAAGTGGTCAATCAGTGGAGACGCGCGCCATATGTTTTTTCTGCGTACTTACATAAGTTTTTATGTGATCATTGTCCTATGTTTTTCGACAATGCACGATGACTTCAAAGTTATCAGATTGTCCGCCTCGTCGAGGGCCGGCGGCTCTTTTTTGAACTTATCAAGTGGTCTGTAAAAAATGAAGTAAGTACTTAAAAGGGTTTCAGTCAAAATTAACTCTGCATAAGAACTGCTCCTTTTAAATTACTACTGACGCCGACCTCCATACACCTCTATAGGTATACGCCTTCAACGATATTTTGCTTTAAGTAGGTAGTGTAACTAACTATAATACATTAATGAGGGGACAATCAGGGGATTGGGCAAAGCGTGGAGATTGAAGAGGATTAGGCCAATTCAGCCATAAAAAACCATTTTAAAAGTTATAAATAAAGTTATACATCCTCTTTACGGCGCGCCTGTCATGGAAAATATCCTTCTGGAATCATACTCAATTAGAAAAACTCCTAAAAACAGTTTCCCCAAATTGTCAGTTACGACCGTGTCTACTTTTAATTGGGGCCCGCGACTTTGTCTGTCAAAAATCCGGTAGTCGCCATCCTCGCATCCTCATCCTCGGGAGATACGCAATTTTTAAGGATTAAAAGTATCAAATGTCCGAGGATCATGGTTCATCTATGTGCAAAATTTCATTCAAATTCAAATTTAGCGTGATTAATTAACAAGCATTCAGACATAAACTTTCACATTTATTATCAGTAAAGTTTATATAATTGGTTACCTACAACACTTTAATTGACACTAGTACAATAACAAAAGCTTGAAGTAACTCGTAAATAATAGATGACGAATGTGACTAGGCACTTTTTCTAAATTATCTAACTCCTAAAATGATTCACTATGGAATAACTACGAGCAAAAGATAGTTATATCATAAATTACAATAATCGATTACCTGCATTATAATTGGGCAGTTAAAATTACGAACCGTTGCATAACAAACCGCCTCGAGGACTACAAAATAACCTGTAATCTTTATAAATAACATTTAATAGTAGTAGTAGATTTAATATAAAATAACAAAATTGTGGTACTTAAATTACGTAGTGGCACAGTAAACAACAAAATTGCTATTTTAATATCGATTACCTAAGCTAATCGCTTATTTGCATTCAAATTAAATGTATTTTTAAATCGCTTTCTTTTCTCATGAAAAAATTGAAATTAGAATCAACATAAATTCAACATGGGAATATTTCTTAAATGTATTATTATAGCAAATTACGTATTTTATTTACTATTAAGTAAGTTCTAGCATAAACATTAAAGCAAAGTAATAAAGTCACACGGAAGTGAAATACAAAAGATAAACGAAATAAAACGCATGAACTGAGGTAGAGCGTTGACCTCCGCCCCTGCCTCGTTTGATAAGGCAGGTTAATGGGCCGTGCCGATGCCATAGTCGTAACAATGACTCCCATTGATACACGTGACTATATAAATTTTATGCCATAGATACGCCATTCATCTGCTAAATACATTAATACACCTTTAATTGGTTGAGTGATTTTGTCCATCTACTCGTACCAATACGGTTAAACATGTGCTAACGCCTACCCATTGTGTCACGTCAAATCACTGCGAAAATCCATAGCTCAGTCGAAAAGATAGTTAATCTTGTTTGCTAATTTGGCTACGTATAAGTAATATCATGTGAAGTAACGTTTTTGCGTGTCATGCTCATTTAGATGTTTGCCTACAATTACGAAACATTCATTGTTTCTAACTCTTAACAAACTATGAGTTTAGAAATCCGGCCGGCGCTCTCCCATGAGAGTCGTGCGAATTATAATCCGTCTCATTAGGCACAAAGAAAATGTCCGCTTTCTTTCTGTCGGTACAAAGACGCGGCGATTGAAAGTTCATCGCACACAATGGCGGGCAACGATGACACCGGCTTATCCAGCATCACTAGCTGACTCACTGCCCATACAATCCTCTTAATTATAATAATTTTCGTAGTCAAACCCATCGCAACCGGCCGCCGAGTGAAAGTATTCTGGTTCCAATGATCACACGCTCGCCCATACATAGCCGCAAGTTCAATGCCTTGATTAAGAGGTGTTATTAAAAATTTGTAATATTGTTGTAATAGCTTTTGCTTTCTTTCGGTGAATAGTGGCGGTTGAGTCGGCCTTCGCAGGTGGCGATAAGTGAAATCACACTTACTTTAGTCGATTTTTACAAACGTCTATCTAACTATTAAATGAGAAGATAATATGAATTACAATTTCATCCTTGTTATCTAATTGATAATGACTCTGCACGTCGGCAGTCACTATTTTCCGTCAATTCAAGTTCAGTTACAAAATGTATATTGCAATGAAAGGTACTTGGAGACCCAAGTACGTTTGTTATTTCTTGCTGATTAACCATTTACGACCAACTTTACCCTTCTTTACGTTGAATACCTATCGGTAAATGTCTGGCATATAAAAGGAATATCTAGTTTCCTGCTTCAACTCGTTAAATTCCCTTAAAAGTTATAGGCTCTCAATCAGAAGTAGGCACTTAAAACAGAAAAAAAACTTGCTATGCCCAAGGTACCGGAGAAAGTATAGGAAATTCATATGAGACTAGCGAGTGGGAGTAAACGAATGAGTAAACCATTTTAGAAAACGAATACGGCTATAAATCTTAACTATTACCACACCAAAATATATGGGAACTTTATTAGAACAATCGGTAATCAGTGTGTAACATAACTTTCGTATTACGCAACACCATTTCATTCCGGCGTATCTTTGACAAATCGCGGTCCACGCCCCGTTTGCGACAATGCGGGTTTTCTGGAACCTCATCATCATATAATAAGTCAATCAATCAACAAGATTATTCTATTACGGCACGCTTGCATTCAAATTAGCAGAGCGTGACCGGAGCCGGCGTCATAACAAATACAACAATACCCGGCGGTCCCGGCGGCACTTTCACCGCAGACCTCTTGCCTGCGCCCTCGGGCCCTGCTTGCCACATCCACGACATGGTGATGGGCGATGTTCTAACTCGCAGTTGGCTAATATTTATCGCCAGCATATACAAACCCAGTCAAATTCTGTCAGAAGAAAAAAATAAGTTACCTACTCAGAATTCTGCGATGGAAAACCGCTTGAGAATATGTCACAACCCTTAATGTTAAGGACGTTCAGTTGCGATGTGGTCTGATAATTAAGAGCTCATCGCTGTTCAATAATAATATGTTGATTGATACCAACTTATAAAAAATAATTAAGACGCATCGCCTTCAATCAACTCCACGTAATGAGTGGACGAGAAAAAACGCATGTCCCTTCAATGACAACCTTGGGTATAGTTTACGTTTTTAACGACTGCATTTTTATACATACATCGTTACAACAAATACACGACGTTTCATAATTTCCATAAAATAACAGGGATACCTCTATAATTTATTTCGCTTCGCCGTACATCCGATACGTATCTTCGTTATTCATCATCTTGTTTCAACAATGTTGCATCGTCTCGTTTCTACAAAGCGCGGTGCCGACTGCCGACCAAACGCAGGAATAACTGTTTCATACACCTAAACATCACGTCAAATGAAAATTGGGGTACGTCATAAACGTATAAGGCTTTTGAGTAACCGGTTTTGCTTACTGTTACCGAGTTGGCATAAGCTTACGTGAACGATATAACACTGCTCACAAATAATAAGTGCCCACGCGTGTGTGGTACATTCTTTCGTGTTTTGCTTATAAATGTACCTTCGTTTCGTATGCCTTGAGCGAGACGCTCCGTTAACCTTCTTATCTTCATTGCATGCCGCATTGCATGGAGACATCACCGTTACACCGAAATGTACATAATCCCCCGATCAGACTTATCACCTACTACTACAACTATTGGAAAAATTAAAGAAAATTGTAATTGGTTTATGCAGTTTCAAAGTTGGTACAAAAGTATTATCATGTGATGGTTCTTATATTCTATAGTTACAGCATGCAAATGCTCAACCATTCGCCCACGTCTTTTATTATCTACTTGTCTAGACTATAAAAAGAGCACTAAAATTGTTGTTCAATTGAAAGCAATCCATCTATATATACCGTTCGTTTTCTCATGTTAAATCATATTGACCCGTCAACGCCCCGTTGTATTTAAATTCGATCGATCATTGCATTCAACGATATCGATTTGTTTTATTCCCGCGCCGGCGCGACGTCCATTCTATACTATACTTGTTCAATGGGATTCAGAAATCTTTAACGAAGCCGAGACGAACGGGCCTTTGTTCAGAACGGGTCAAGGGAACCGCAATACCGAACCAAAAATATAAATTGGCACGAACCACTGATATGGAAAAAGCTTTCGATTTCCTAACTGTCACGTATACCTAAATGTCTTGGGAAAACAATGAGTCTAATATGGTTGCAGCGTATATACATTTGCTGTTTTGGATTGACCCTATGTAAAAAGAGACTGCCTTTTTGTTACAATAGGCATGCACATCTATTTTGGTAAAATATAACGTTTTATATTTTGCATTATTTGGTAAAGCGGCGACGTATTTTAGTAAGACAGGCCAATAATCAATGACTTACCATTTTAACGTGTTCCATTGCATTTCTTGGTAATTTATAATAGGTGATAATGTGACAGTAATATGAAGATTAAATGTGATTGGGTTGAGTTCGACGTGATAGTTTTAGACGATGAAGAATGAACGAAACATTGGAGTAAATACACTGGTTCGACAAGGGAGCACAAATCAGCAAAACCCAAAGCGAGGCTATTCGCTAGAGTGGTTTATAAATACGTCCTTAGTCCCCGTGGCCGAGATTCCTCGCGATGAATACCAATAGTTAGACGCATAAGGAAAGTAACTGTCGCATTCAAGATATATTAGCAGTGTACACACAGCGTGCTCTAGTTTCCCACATGTGCATGCTAATCAAAAGAAAAAAGCTTGTGATTAGTCAATTTATCTTCACCGCTATCCGTTTTCACCACTTATATCGTTTATAAATTTCAAGCTTCACGATATTCACGCCTGGTCATCAACCTTACTATATTTTATTTTATAGCTTTCGTAACGATTGATCAATAATAATTCATATGTGAAAATGTTCGAGTCAACGAACTGTTGAAATCACCAATAGATAAATGCAATGTGGGTAATAGCTAGAAATTTTATGGACCATGTCACGATATAACCGCGTCGGCAAATAAAAATGTTCGTAATTTGACGCCTCTCCTTTACAATTTTATTGTATCACCATTCAACTTGATAAATTCGAAAACTGGTCAACGAACTTTTGAATGAGTAAATCACATGAGACTACTTATACTTTTTAGGGTTCCTTAGTTAAAATAGCAAAAACGGAGTCCTTATGGTTTCGCCATATACTACGTCCGGCCGTTCGTTCGTTCGCAGCTTATTCAGAGGCTCTTAATAGCGGTAGCTTGGCATGTGATACATTATTCAATCATATTTAGTGGTAAAATAAAATTAAAATAATAATTATTATTAAGGCTACTTTTACTTAATGCGTCAAGTGAGAATATTTCCCTTTTTTTTTCTTTGCCATAGTATGGGGTGATGTTAGATAGGTGTTTCTAAAATATGCTAGGTTTCGATTCAAGAATTGGTTCGAAAAAACATTTAAGCTTTATGGTTTCTTAATGTAAAGTTTCCCGGCTAAGTGCGAGGTTTTGGGTACCTATGTGAAAAAGTAGCATTACAACGTATAGGTAATAAACGAATTAGAAAGAAAAAATGTCATCGCTATGTAAACTCTGCAAGCGAACGAGTAATGGTTCGCTATAACTTAATTTTGAATATTTGCGACATATTACTGCGAAAACCTGTACTACACGTAGTCCGACACACACTTGGCCGGTTTTCATACTGATTTCGACTTCACACGTTTGTAATAATTAATCAAGTCGCTGTCCTGGTTAAGATTAACTGCAGTAAAAAATATATATTATAACAGTTTAAACATTTATCAAGTGTAGTTTGATAATCACTTTGGTGACTTTTGTATATTTTATAACCGATTAATGCATACACAATGCGCAGTCGCTTTCTCGGACTTAGAAACTGCAAGGTTATTGTCAGTTGTATGTTAACTGTGTCCGTGATTATAATAATGCTACTTGCCCACTTTCCATGTCTTGGAATATTCAACTATTTTGACGTCGGAAGTTACGAACAATAGAACTAAAAAAATGCATATTGATATAAAGCTGCTGTATTACAAAAGGGGAATTAAAGATGGAAGAGAAATGCTGTTTACAAGATTTCCTTTTCCAAAAACAAATTTGAATAATATGGCAACCTTTTTGCCCTTAGGTTTCTAATAACTATTTGGAAGAAATCGTTTTATGATAGTTAATTATTAAATGGTGAAAACCATTAAAATCTGTTCTTTATTAGTAGTAAGGTGTAAGTAAGTTTTGGTAAGATTATGGTTCTGTTATATCACTCGCAACATCAACATTTCTACCTTAAAAAAATGTACTCAATTTCAATTTCGTTTTACTATAACAGTAGATTACTTCGCATAGTTTATATGTTATGAAAACAACAAAGTAACTCTTATTGTCGAGGTCTATACGATACTAAACCTAAATATAACAGAACTAGAAATTGATAGTTAAACTTCCTACAATTGAAATACTGCTTCAATCATGAAGTAAATAGACAGTTTAGTCTACTCTTTATTATCAAAGCTGTGGAGTGAATTGAAAATAATAGCTTCAGTCACGGCATCCTCAACCGCCTTCGAGCACTTCAATGATATTACTCAGTTCCAATGGAAATATTATTTCAAGCGAGACTTCTTTTCGAATAGAATATCTCATGTTATTTATCTACCGTCTCTTGAAGTTCATTTATGCAAAGTCATAGACCGTAGGTGTAGATAGATCAGTAAACCACTGGCACTGTAATGTATTTAATGGACATACCAACATGAGCTGTGCAATAACTTTCACTGTAGCAAATAGATCGAGATCAGCTAGCCAAAAAAGTTCGCAAATGATTTCTTTTTGTGTTCTATATAGCAGAGTCACGGCACAGCTATAAGTTATTTGCTATAGCTTTGTACCAAGGTCAGAAAACCGGATGGTATTACAATACATTACTTTCGTACTCGGTGTACGAAAGCGAACGCGGGGCCTCCTGATTTGGCGACAACTTTCTATATAGGTAACTCATGTATCGGAGCGAACCACTTTTTTTCTCTCCCCCAGAAGCGAGTAGATATCTCGATATAGCATCGATCACCCGAAACTGGACAAGCCGACTTTCCACTGTGACATAAGCTAGTGGTAACCATTGTTACTCAATTAAAGGGTGTGTACAATAAATCGGAGAAATAAATAGCCTTTAATTGATACCCGGGGTTTTTATAAGTACAATGGAGAATTGCAAACAATCGTATCAGCTTATGACTGAGTACTTAAACTTAAATAGGCATTCCATAAAAATTTATGAAATGCCTATTTAAGTTTAAGGCTGGCTATACTAATTTATTTAATAAACTCTATTGTTGGAAGTCTATTAGAGGCAAATAAAAAGCAGTCGGTTGAATTCGTGATAGGTACCAAACGTAAAGTTAGGCAAGGTACTTACTAACAACATAGCGGCAAAGAAAGTAAGTAGACATGCACAATAAGAAAAAATGAGTTATGGACCGCAACATATTTCATTATACAATTGTTGTCAGTTTCTGGCTAATGCTCGCCAGTTAAGATGTTCCAAGATCTATTGATGTGTGGGCAGGGCAGAACGCTAGAAGGGATCGTTAGTGTAATCGAGTTTTATTAGAAATTTAATATCTGTAGGCATAAAGTCAGTTTTTATGGCAACCTTCTCGTTTAAGCGACTCTATATCAGTCCCTTTATTGATTCGTTTCAACTTTTAACAAATTCATCGCCGATCTCTAAAATATTCACGATTTTTTGTAGAATTCGCATTTAACAGAATTAATTGAATTTAATGTTTATTTCGTCGATGTTTCGCTGTTACAATTTCAATGGCAGGCTGTTAGATAAACTTAATTGCCTCGCTGTTTAATACGGGACAATAATGCGTGCGTTCGGCGACACAAAATACTTTAGCCTTGACACAATAGCATTTATAACTGACGAAGCAATTAATTTGAGCGAGGACCGCGAGCTGGAAGCCGTATGACTGATATCATCACGATTGATGACAAATCAAATTGTTCTCGTCGACAATAGATGGCTGTCTCCACTTTGCTATCCAGACACAGATTTGATTAATTACCCCGTAAAGCTTGCGACCTGGGGACCGCTTTTTAAAATCATATAACTTGAAAGTACATTTAGCTAAGTATTTGAGAGTGACAAAATACTATGCTAAATTTGGAATATGAGTAGAGTAAAAGAAAATTGCTCTATTCACGTATTGCCACTTTCGAATGGTATTTTCGAGTGATATGCCTTAAAAAATCGGGCCCCTGAACGATTTCGCCGTCGATTTTAATATCTCCGATCAGTGATAAACCAAATAAATTACTTGGATAATTAAAGAATGTTAAAGTCTTAATCGTTACATTTTTAAATGCAATAAAAACAGGTTGACCTTAAACACTCGTGGCTATAAGCTGAAAGGTCATCGAAACTACATCGCATGTCCCAGTTTGCGGATTGGCAAAATAGCGCACGTGGGTGCCACGAGAATTAAGATCGCGGATAAAATGTTTAATTTTGGTCGTTTTGCAAGTTTGGTGCTTGTGGGAGCAGAACATGTGCTGTCAAGGCCGAGGTCAACTGCGGATTACTGTCATTGAGGATCCACTCGTTGCGTAATTTTTTTGTGAATCAAGGAGCACCTTTTCATTCTTTAGCTTCGTTTTGTTTATCTGATTCTGATCTATGTGTTGCTTTGCGCAAAATGTTTTTAGGTAAGTTGTCTGATATATTTTGCTAATTGTTGGTTTGTGTTTGTCGCGAACTCCTTAGTTTTGATACTTTTTTTATATTTTTTGTATCGTTTTGTTTAAGGAGCAGTTCAGTTTCCTGGTGTTCTCACTTGCCATCGATTATCCTTCATTTTCCTCACATTATCATACAGTCTACACATCGTACGCTTCAGTTTTAATACGACATTTTGTATCTCTACATTTAGTCAGGCTTGCCAAAATGGCTTCCGATTGATGACATGTTTACAAGACGTATTGATTAACGCAACCCCGAAAGAGTAAAAGATCTAATTTCTATTTGCAGATAAGTACTAAAACAGAGAAACATTAAATCATTGTCAAGGCTTCAAAATTAGCACTAGGGTAAAACAAAATGAGCACGGAAGCGACGTAATACTTCAGCTATGACTATGACCAAGGTTTGGGTGGCCTTACACTGCACATCAACTGTGGCGACTTTAAATGATATTCGCTCATTTAACTCACATTAAACGTAGTTAAGCTTTTTTCTGTTACTTCCTGAACAACAACAATGAAATATAAATGGGTAATTGTTCCAATCACAGCAGAGATTTACTCGTTATGATCTATATAACGAAGTAAACAGAGTCGTAAAAACGTGTATAAAATAATAAAATGTTAATATTAATGTAAAAAAACTATACATCGTATTGGTGACCGAAAAGTACCCAACTTAAAATTCCCAGACAGAGGAGTTCAACATCATATCGGCCGGAAGACGTTCGCTACATTGTTGGCCGTCCTGAAGGATACCAATAATGGTTTCCCGCGATCTTTACTAGATCATCTTCATCTGTCCATATTGCGGGATTATCGTCGTTTCACCTTCCGGTACGACTTGCTCACGAGTAATTCATTACCGGTCTAGACATTTTTCAAGTGCAAATCAGTTAACATGTCATATTAGGGAGTACCTATTACGTTAAGCGCTAAACGACCAACAGCATAAAGTGACAGTGAATATTGCGAATAAATATTCATATTTATCCTCCAAATTGACAAAGTAAACCGTGTATACTTGCACGATAATTATTCGAGTCAATAATCGCTTTAAGGTTGCCTATTTTCAGAACATAGGTACTTTATATATAGACGTGGTAAATTTGTGTTATAACAGAGTTCATTTGTATTTAATTCAGTGGTCTTGCAATACCGTTTGAACGAGATAAATTCACCTATTGTAATTCTGGCAACGAATCAGGCCAATACCATTGCGTCTATAAATCTTCTGGTACAAAACTTGCAAAAACTACAAAGAGATACTCTAACTAGTTGGTATTCTGAGAATCAAAGACTAAGGATAAAAAAAATGTTCAATTCTAAGAGCGATTGGCAACCCTGGACAAGTGAGAGGTGCATGTTTAACATCTGATGCAATTCACCTGCAATACAACTTAACTCAATCGGACCGCATTTTTCTCCGCTCATTACCAATTTGGAACCAAATTAAACAATAAAATGAACATTGAATATAATATGTTGGTTTGTTGATAACGCCCGTCTGTGATTGTACTATCTTTTCGTGCTAAATTTAATTCTAGATTACGTAATCGATAGATCGAAATGAATGTGACCGAGACGTTAGAATCAAAATAGTTTCATCTCGGTTACCTATGTAATTATAATTAGCACGCTTTCTATTTATTGTTAGTAAATTGATATAACGCCTGTGTAATAGGAAAAAGTTCGCAATACATTCTCTAGTTAACAAGCCGTAGAAACATGAATTGCTCATTAAACTACGAGGCATAGAGCTTTAAATTATGTAGGTACAGGTTCGTAATTATCTATCTAAATATATAGGTTCGGTTGAAGTTAATGCAAGAATTACCGTGAGAAACAATAAGGAACAACATATTTAATAAGTGTTTGTAATATTTTCCCAGTCATTTCTTCTCGTCAATGAGTTGCCGTTTTGTCGATGGTTGCGCCGGCGCAGCGCATTATCGCGGCCATGTTTGTAAATCACAAACACGCGGGGCGGCGACGTTCTGTTGTGGGAAAGTCGTCGGGCGACGTCGTGCTATCGTTGCATGCTCAGAACCATACGAAGGGAACCAACACTAATCGTTGCTATCACTATCCCTTTCACACTCTCGTGCTTAACAAAGGACAACAGAATAATGCAGAAAGGACATGAGCTTTAAGTTCGTTTGGGTAAGTCCAGCCTTAAGTATCTAGCAGTCTACATAATGCACGTGCATAGCTCAGGGCGTGCGGGTAAACAAAGCATTTGAGAATGGGAACATAAACGTCAGCTATGTTAAGTGAAACAATAGTTTTTATTTACACCATTGCGGTTGAGTTTCGTTATACATATTTGTAGAGCATGAAGGGATTCAGGTTCCGAAAGTGTCACGTTTACGATGTATCAATGGGTAAAGTGATACTGATGATATTACGTTTGGTCTGAAGATATTAAATAAATTACAAGTTGACGAAGAGATTTTGATTTAAGGAGTTGCGTGAACAGATATTGCGACAGTTCTAGATATAATTAGTATAGCTAATTAGATTTATCGGTGTAACAGAAAATGTTCGGTTGAATGCTTAGAAATATTAAATAATCAATACCTCAAAGAATCCACTGAATCGTTTAAGACAACAGATGCGAAAAATGAACAAGCTGAACACATAATATACTCCTGAACATACCTAATTTACAGTATCTGTGGCGTAAGTTTGAGTTAGTTCAACCTTATATGCATGTTTGCTTATTTAGATTAAATAAAGTTTCAAACTTTAGAATCGTTTTGATGGCGACGAGATGTCTGGGACAGGCCGTCGCTTCGATCTGTTTTAAAACGTCTAATTTAACATAATGTTGCTGGTAATGAAGCGTTAAGTATACGATTATCTATGCAAATTTTAAACAGGAAATGACTTTCAACAGGTTTAAGGCAGTAAATGATCTCTCTAACGTGTTTTAAAGTAAGTTAATCACGAGAGGTCACGGTCAAGACGTCAGATTTTTTTAGTCGCATCGCGATGAAATCGTGAGAATCGCACGCCATTGACACTGCCGAGAGCTCAATAAATATTGTTACTTCGTGAACAAACACTTATTTAACGCAATTATGACACCTTTTATGAACTCTGTAAAGATCTTGAGAACGCATTGACTCGAGAGTAGTTTCAAAATTAATTGAAGATAAAGTGCAATATTTACTCGAGTTCAGGCGTATACTTGAAGAGCCTTCATTAAAAGCACCTACTCTAAATGATTCTTCAAGGTTTTGTTCGCTATTTTGGGAAGACGAGGAAGCAAACGATATTGCCTAATTCGTAACTCGAGCCACCGCGGAAATAAAAAAGTCATGAAACTAAACGTCTACATGACACGCACCTTTTGCACGAATGGTACCTTTACAATCTTCGGTTATATTTCACAAGGTAATTTCGAGATACGCATGCTGTTCCCATTCCAATATTGTATCGCAATTGCTATTAGCACACATCGATTTGTTCCTATAAGTTCAGAGGTCGTCGTTTCGGTCAGGTTCATTGCATGCTATTATAAAGATAGCTATCTCGTTTTTATTATGACCACTTGTCTGTCGGTCTTTAGCTGTAAAATGAACAGTTATAAATGTAATTAGGAACTTATATGAGACGGCACCTCTAATTGAAAATAAAGCGATTGTCAGCATTATATTGGTTGAAAAGGAACAGTTATTTTAGTTATAATTGTATTATACCACTGCATTGAATATGAACCTACTTGTTCTCTTAGGTGAGAGTGAGGTCAAAGGACGTCGAAAGTATCATTAAAATCAAGTGGAGTCACCTGCAAATTCTCAAAGTTGCTCGTGGATATCTTCATTTTACGCTGCGGTTGTTTCGATGCATACTGATCATTACAGAGAGATAAGATTATAGGACATAACGACGGCCATACCTCTTGGGTGGTCCGTGCCATTGTAATATCGCATGTAACCAGTAATGGATGAGCTCCCGCGTCCCTCACTGTGAGATGACTATCACCAAACAGCGAAGATTCTCTGTATTAAGTAACAGGTCTCGTGTGCTGGTTGCGTGGCACAATGTGATACTGCATACGACTCCAAACTGTCTCAGCGAAAGTGTGCGAGTGCTCCGGCGACGTACGCAAAATTTCTTGTAATACATCAGGATATTCTGCAATGTAATCTACCGGTGGGTGGCCACTGTCTTTTTAATACGTATCATAAATTTTCAATGGTATATTGACTTTTACCTTTTACCGTTTTTATTGATTGACCTGAATTTGATTAAGTAAATATACGTTTTGTAATCGGTCAAATGGGCGCTTGCGATGATATACACCGATGATTTAGGCCAGGGTATCTGATAAGTAAATTAGGACATGCTCTACCTAGTTAGTCTAATATGTTTCCTTCTAATTATAGTAAAAAGTGAACACTTAATGCTTATACTATAATGTAGAGCCGAAACCAACACTTTTGCATAAAATCAATTACTACTTACAAAAAGTTGGGCTGTTAAGATTCTTGTCTCATTATCTTTATGATGAGGTGCCAAGTAAACAAAAGGTTATCTATGCAGGTAATGGAAGATAATGACCCAATTATTGCTTGCACCGCGTTTAACAAAGCACCTTAGAAAGGGTATAATTAGGCAAAAGGGTTTGGGAAGTCATTAACACTTTTACCAAAAGAAACATGAACTAATTTGTACCGGAATCTTATGTTTCTTTTGTTCTGTTATGAGGTGGTTTTCTGATTTTTACCGAAACAAAGGTCTTATTTGACTCACGTTTAGTAAGTTTTTAATTAGCTTGCAATGTTTTTTTGTTTGTTGGATCGTCGCATTTCACTTACTTTCAGCGGACGAATTAATTAAAAATTTGGCATGCTTTTGTAGATTATGGATCAAAGTATTGAAAGATCAAGAAAAAATATGATCAACAAAAGATAGACAGTAAATTATTTTAAAGTAAGTATTCATTCGAAAATTTTTAGTACCTATAAACTGTAGTGACTATAAATATCTTCTTTTGCTGACAAGGTTCCAGAGAATCTAAAATCAGGTTAGCATACCCATTTCGCCTCGGATTTATCTGATTATATCTTATCAGTACCTGTTTACTACCTGTCCTTACTTGCGAAACTAATGGAATAAAACCCACTCGTTGTTTCGGACAAAGGATATGTTTGTGTCAATAGGTGAATGGCGTAGTAAACTCGATGTTGTACTGCTGCGTTCTCCAAATTTGTAATATTTTATCCCAAATGAGGGTCCTACTTAGAGTTGCAGGTATTACCGTTGTAATACGCATATGTTATTGCTAAAACTACTCCATTATGATGTTTACTTCATGGCTCTTCGCAATTGCGGTAATACCTTCTCTTTTTGTTGTTTTTATGTCTTTAAGATTATCTTTTGTTCGTAAAAATACGATCGTGTGAAAGTCATAAAATATAGTACAGTACAACACTAAGCTTATTTTGTAGGATACCCGTTCAATGAATGAACATAATCAGCCTCAACCATTTTTCATTAACAACAATTTTATTGTGCTCAAGAAAAAACTCACGCAATTAAAATATTCTAATTAAACTGATTACTATAAAGCATCACGTTTTCTTTTTTACTCAGCACCATGCGTATAATAGAGTTAAACTCATACTCGAGGTGTGTGGCCATTGTCCGAACCTTCGCAAACAGGTTTTCTCGGACCCGCGACTATAAAAAAAGCATTCAAAATTTAACGACGCGCTCTAACGTACCCATAGCTTTTTCACCGACGCACTCTCAATGATTCTCACTTTTTGATGAAGATGTGGAAACAATCGCAGTTGTGTGCTAATCTAAGGCGGTAAATATTCGGTACCTATGTGAGCTTCAGATTTTGACCAAGTAATGCCCTTCTAGTTTTATACTGTCGGATTGCGTGGACGACATGGCGCAAGCTATGCCGGTAACGACATAATCTGCAACGACATTTATTATGTTACACGTAGCATAAACAGATGTTCTCGTGTAGATAAGCTGCTCAACTGTGTTAGGAGTCGTTCATGTAACGTTTTTAATAGAGCTATACCGACTCGTGTTTTCGACCTTTTATGATAAGTATAGCTTCCCATATCAATAGAAACAATATTTGTCGAGCGTTTTTGTGTTTCAAATTAATACTAGCAGCAATAATCGTGTGAATATTAGGTACTGTGCTCGTAAGTAGGGTAAACTGAGCCAGTGAAATGAAATAAAGTAATTTTAGTTTTTAAATAAACCGAAAAAAAAATCGAGTCGACTTAACTTAGTTTTTGTTGAGCAGACGCATTGCTACAAAAACAAATAATATTAGCTAATTTAAACATGGCGAAAAGTAGTTTTGTAGAGGTAAAATTATGTTGAGGTAGAGTGCATACGATTCATACGTATAATCGTAAAATATGAATGTAGGTACCTACTTATAGTAGACATTACACTATTTTTAGATCGAGATATGTAAACACATATTATTAATTAATTATAATACGAAAATTATTAAATATTATTGAATAATGTCCTTAAGCCATTAAAATTATGTAAATCTTAATTTGCTCGTGCTGCCTTAAAGCCCCTTTAAGCACAAAATCCATCGACTTAAATCTTTACATACCTTCTCATCCTTCATTTTGTTTCCCACAGGTTTATCCCATTCAACAACGAGTCTAGAGTGACAGGCTATTCCGTAGAATCTCCGTCAATGCATCAAGACTGCGTATGGCAAGGGTACTCGATCTCTGCTCCAGGCCTACCATAAATAAAGGATGGCGTTCCTGAATCCTGTGGTAACGTGGGGTGTGAGACGAAAGTGACAGCGTAGGCGTTCTGTCCACCAATATGAGCCATGTATCGTCACGATGTAGTTCGTGATTCAAACGAGTATTTTGGGCATTATCTCTCTGTTGTTCAGATCAAAAACGAAAGAGATGGAACGATAGTTGGGCAAAGTAAGGCACCGGCGTTAGAATGGAAGCGTGACTCGTTGTCCTTCGGCTAACGAACGAGAATTCTCGCTCGTTATTTACTTGCCATTCAACCGTTTCATTCATATCTGAGGTTCCATATTTTGGGCGGTCATTATGTGTTATCTTGGCCAGTATCTTGGACTGTGAAACTACGAGGCTAACCGTTTGAATGAAACGTGACGTCGGATTTAGTCTTTGTTTTTATTTATTTATAGGAGATAGCTTGGACATTAGTCATAGCATTATAGGTAAATGATTCAATGGGAAGAAATCATCAATGATGCTTTTATAGCAAAGAGTAATAAAATAGCTAGTTTTGCTTTGATAAAAGATAAGCAGTTTCCAGGAATTTGGTCTGGTTTTTAGTTGGATTCTCTGAACCTTCTCAGACTCTGTTTGATAAATTTATTTCTATTTATTTTTTACAAGCGAAGTTATAGGCTTTCTTTTATAATATCGGCTAATCAGTACAGATTAGTAAGAAGAGAAAAAGAAATACTGAAGTTGGAGTTGGAGTAAGCAGGATCGCTGAAATGTTTTGAAGACGGGATGATAAACGTATTCAAAAAACTATACCCCAAACTGGGGGTTGTCAAATTATTTACGAGAAGCTATACTGAATGCTGAGCAGATCGCCACCTTTCACTAGTAAACCATAAAAAGAAGAGAAGTCTTTGTCCTGCATTGGGGTTGGGGCACAGTAGGTAGGTATAGACTGTTTGTTATAGAAGATCTTGGTATTAAAAGTGGTTTTTCACTTTTTTTCGAATAGTTTTCTCACTAACCCGTGCCGTATTGTGGCACACGCAAAACTCATCAGGTAGGCAGCCGCGATGCTCTTGACCTCGCTGAGTCACCGTCCCGGGCGCGCTATGTGGGAAACGTTCGAACCTACATTCTTCGTTACGAATTTGAATTTGAAAAATTATGACGTCATCCGTTCATTTTTTTTTAAATTTAGTACTTACGTATGTGTGCTGCCTGTGTTCAGTAAAATGTATATTGAAATGTTCCGATACTGGGTCAGTGCTAGAAGGTTTATTAAATAGTATGATAGTTTATAGCGCTACAAAAGAAAGTTGAAATCGAAAGGTGTCCAATAAAGAAGCCCTTAAATCAATTTTATTACAACTGTGATCATTGACTACACGACCGCTCTCCCTTAAATGACTTTGAAATTGTAACTCGTATGCCACTATTTTTTATTACGGCATTGGTCATAAATATTTCACTTTCACTACTTCATTTTAGATTAGAACAGTTCCTAAATTATATTTATTTGATGCGGCATTAAAATTTGTTCAACAGTTTTTAACTACAAAGAAGGTTTCCTGTCAACAAAAGCTTAGTACTGGACATCATTCATGAAACTATTCGCTCAAAAGCCATATACTATCTTGAAAAAAAAAGTCTTCTTTTTAATTAATGGCATTCAAGAGCTTCTACGGGAGTTTTTTGAGCGAAAGTGGCCAGCATCATTTCTATATTTCGGAACTAATAATAAAGGGACACTAATATATGCAACTAAAAAGTAGGCCACTTACTTACCTACTTCTTAGCCAATTAGGATCGATGTTTTATAAATTATCCTTCAGGCTCGACACGATAAATTATACCCTTCTAAATACAACATAGTTGCGGTGTGGCGGTTAGGCCTCAATCACATATGCACATCACGTCTCTCGCAGTTTCGCTTAACTTTTGTCGAAAATGCTTAACGTCTGGACTCTTGAGGCCTCAAAAGGGGGCACAAACCGCGACGTGTTTTCCATTTAGGTATTTAGTTGTTTGTTGTCTATAGTGTTTTGAACTCGGTTCTCCACGCTTAGTGTCAATGCTCGCGTAATTCGCTCGGCAAAAAATAACGTGGAAGTCGAGGTTAACGTTTTAATTTTATAAAGTGTCTAAGTGAAAGATATACCTAATCTTCATACCAATTCTTCTTAAGACTTCCATTTTTCTAAATATTGTACAGACCGTGATTGTATTGATTGTGATAATGGGCTTAATACCTACGTATATATTTTTCTTAGTGTCTTATTGAAGCGTGGTTTGAAGATAGGTACCTACTGCACAATTTTTTAGGTTAGGTACAAACGTATCCCATATTCTCCGTATCATAAAGTATCTACAGGTACAGTGTTACCACATCGCAACTTTGCAACCGTTAAATCTACACCTAACATTTCGGGCATTCATTTGCTCTGCCTCTGCCCCAGTTCTGGGAATGATGCGGCCATAAGTCACTCTGGCGGTGCTTTTTGAGAGTTATGTCACTTCATTACTGTTTGCTGTGTGGAAACCGACGTATGTCAACATTTGAGAATGTCCACTGCCGAAGTAATAAGTTTGGGTTGAAAATTTCGTTTTTTAAAAAGATTTCTGTGGACCATCATCACTAGCTAGTGAAGGTAGTTGGAAAGTATCCAAAATTGAAGTTTCGTTATTTTATTGCTTCTTTTAACAATCTCATGAGCAATGTTTAGACTAAATTCATTGATATTTATAAGTGTTAGCAAGTGATTTTAGGAAATTAAAAGTATTTTAAACACGGAAATGTTTTTCATGATATTTTTCTAATTAACTGATTAAGTACTGTTGCTCGCTTATTTTGGCAGTTTGTCTGCTGAGGATTTTTAAAAACGTTGCAACAAGAGGTTTGGACATTCGATGAGGCTGATAAGGTATTTCAACTACAAAAGGGTATAATAATATAATAGTAAGGGTATACCTATAGACTATAGTCCATTATAGTACCTACAGGTTAAGGAATTCTTTCCCAACGCGTTCTCGCCTGCGACTGGCGCCGAGGAAGCATATTAAACTATTTTCGGAACGCAGCGGTAATTAATGCACCAAAATATGCACTTTCAGTCGACTTTAACGGTATAAAGGTTCTTTTTGATGTATGATCGCGTATGCAGTGCCAACGGTAAAATTCGGAATGCTTCTGACCAGTTCTGACCTGTATTTCGGCGCGTGATTAAATAATCATGTTGGATGATTTACGGCCGAGTAATTCACGTGTTGTGGCTTGTTAAGGAGTTAAACAAGGAGGAATGTATGGCGACGGGTTCATTGTGTTTATTGGCTTAGGGAGCCTTTTTCATGCGCCGAAAATTTGTGAATCTGTCTGAAGGGACGACTGAGTAATTTTGGGGCCTAAATTTTACTATGAAATCTACAGATTCTTTTGAAAGCGGTTTAATTTTTTTATGTTAACGTTTGTACCTATTCCATCCATTCTTACTCTTTACTGTATCTTAAAATTAATCCGTAAATAATTCAGCAGGCGGTTGAATTAATTTAACTGAAGACCTCTGCAAATGCTTTTCGGGAATTTTATTGTGGTCGACCAATGTCTCCGTACATTGGTTCATGTTTGAAGTGCATGGCGTCAAAGGCATGACTTCATTTTAAGACTCCTTGTTTATTGTCGTAGGTACTTTTGACTACTAAAGCTGACCACGTGTCGGCGCAGGCGCCGGTCGCTGCGCAATCGCAATAATATTTACTCGCGGCGCTTCTGCGAACCTGCGGCTTCCGGCGCGCACCTCCGCCGGACGGCTAGAGTAGGGTTGCCAACTATAACTAAGGTGAATATGTACCATAACATTGAAAAAAATAATAGTACAACTGACATTTGGATGCTTAGCGTTCCATATCTCACGCGCAACAACAGAGGCTACAGCTACTCTGGAATTCGATTTTTAAAGTTCACATCATACCGTACGTGTGAACGGAACGGCACGAGACGAAACTCAAATTTCGGAGTACAATGCGAGCCTAGGACACTGTAAAAAATCAACATCTCTGATCCTATTTATACAGACTGGAGGAAATTGAGTGTATTTTGCGTACACGTATATTTTTTCAACAATAGGACACAGAGTCGAAATCTAGTAAAATACGATATAATTATTATACTGTTGGCAACCCTAAGCTAGAGGCCCATAAATATTTATTGCTTTCACCATATAAAAAATATGCGGTTTCACCAATAAACAGGCGGATTACCTAAAGCATTAGCCAATACTGAAATCTATGGAACGGCTGAAGAAACTTTGACGTACTAAAGTTATAAAATTCGCTTTGTTGTTCTGTTTATTAACTACGTTTCCGCATTGAGTGTTTTTAGAATCTTCTACTGTATGGAAACTCGGATCGGATCTACTGAAACATGTACGGCAGGCTTAGGTTTCGATTCGTAAGAAAGTAAAATAATATACATTATGTTTGATCACTGATTGTTAATAAATGAATAGAGTAGCGCCAACATTTGTTAGAGTTTTATTGCTTCCGTTTTAACATTTACGCTTTTTGTTAGAATTCAGTAGGTACTGTTAGGTGACCAGCAGCAGTAGTTCATTAAAAAGTGTGTGTGAAATTATAACTGTTTTTAGTCGAGTAAGTACCAATTTTTCATTCGGTCCTCTATCAACTATTATGGGCTTGCAGAGTTGCAGAAAAACGCAAATACCTTGGCAGTATGCAGTTATACTTTGAAAGATTGCTGTTAGTTGACTCATTTGAAGACAAAGGCACGCGTAAACAATTAAGAATTGTGAATTAAATTACATAATAACTCGTGTCCGAACATTCACACCGAGGTTAGCTGAACAAAGCGCTAAATCAGTTCTATTTCATTGATCTCAATTTGAACTTTACTTAGAATGTTTGTTTGAAAACTCCTTTGACGTCACGATTTCTGGCAATCTGCCTCTTTGATATTATACAGAGCTGTTACCTGTAATATTATCAGTAAACAACCCTTTACTAACCCAGAATCAATTAATATTGTTTGGATTAAACTTTCGAGGAAACTTACTCCGAATTTCCGAAAATTTCCGAAAAAGCGTTGACGTGGAAAATGGAAGCCGACTTACTAGAAATATAGATTTAAACTTCGACGAAAACCGCACTAAAGTCGGCTTGTGTTGCCACAATAAACAACTCGGGATTTGTCAAGCCTGTGCGTAGATTTATTATACGTAACGTAACGCCATCAAAACTGTGCCAACCCGACATATTCCATTACAACTAGGTAGGTCCATAATGGTTCATTCGCATGATAGAGACAATGTAATAGCCTGCAACATCTTGCACCTTCCTGGTGGTCCACCACGGTCTCTGATTACGAACATTTGCAACTTGAGCAAGCGAGATGTCGCCTAGTTGCGTATAGGGTCGTCTCGCTCACTTGAGTTTATATTTACGACTGTGAGAGTTCTTGGTAGTGGGCTTGCTTATATGAGTGACGTTTTTAGATCGAATCCAACGAAATATTTCATCGTTTCGCACCGTAGAGCCACGATCTATTGCCGCACTGGCAAAGTACGTCTATTATTGTCTTAGTTTCGTCATTATTGTACTGATTAATTGGATACAATGTTAGAAGAACATTGATTTAATTAGACTTCTCTACCTTAAAGTGATGATTAATACGTTGTTTGAATAGCAAAAAGCTGAGAATATAGTAGTCATTATAATTTTTAATTATAGCTTAACCTTGCATAGTGGCAGTATTACGATAAAAGATTGTCTATTAAATTCAAGCTTGATGTGCTGTAATGTGCTCATTGTTGTTGATCATTATCCAATACGATGTCTTTTAATAAATATTTAAAACTTAATTTTACGCTCGTATTTATCAATATCGAGATTGACAGCGTAGAACCGCCCACTATTAATTAGTTTAATAAAATTAACCTCCATGAGCTTAGATCTAGCTTATTGGAGATATGCGTCGTTAGTGTAACAACATGCAACAGCATTAAAATTAGAGCGAACGAAAGAAGAAAAAAATCCGAAGGTGAAAGAACTTCACACTGATTGCGAACTCCAAAGCTGTCAAAAATTTTCTCACGACCACCCGGCAGTGGTTTCTAAATTTCTACACCTTAAGTATCGGTGTGTCTTTAGCTCAGAAAAAAGTGGTCTTACTTGAGCAAACAATCTCATTCATTACTATCGAGAAAGTACCATGAAAGTTAGATGCCGTTGATCGGTGAAAATGATTGATCAGACTACTGTTTCTACTGTTAACGATGAGTCAATTATGATACGGTCTGATTTGATTAGATGGCGAGATTTGAATGATGAATATTATTATTTAATCAACTTTGCTGAGTATTGCGAAAACCAAATTTTCTCTCCTTTTGATCTGTAACGGTTAGCACAAATAAGTTTGCGTTTTTTTATCACAGTTCTTCTTTAGTGTAATTTACGTAGGTGTAGTTAGTGTCATTCTTAGATATAAAATATTATCGAATTTATTTAACCTGATGTAGTCAAACCATTTGATTTCTGACCTATAGTAGAACGTTCTAATACTACTTAAAATGTCAATAGTACGTTTCGATGCTAGTGCGGAAAGTATGTCATTACTTCACGAGTCCCGAGATATCTTGCCACAAGCCGAAGGCGAGTGGCAATACTCGGGACGAGTGAAGAATGACATTTCCGCGAGTGTATCGAACGAAGTTTTTAAATACAGCTGCGAAAAAAAAAACATCACAGAATAAAGTAAGTTCTAACTTTTACAGTGAAAATTATTGCCTAATTAAAGGCGTTTTTGTTAGCTTTCATATTTCATAAGGCAATAGCTTTTGCTATTCAGCCAACTCAATGACAGATTTTTAACCAAATACATTTTTATAAGAAGAAAATAATTTTATAATATATGATATAACACTTCACTATTCGTGTATAGAAATAATTAAATTGTATAAATACAAAAATTACTGGTTGCCATTAGAACCTTAGATAGTTAAAAAATATAAAATTTCAATATTTCAATATTTTTAAATTAACAATAGGTTTTTAGTTTTATTACGTCTTGGTATGTACAAACTAACATTACCTATAATAACTGATCGGTAAGTAGACGTGAATTGGAACCAGTAAAAATTAAAAAAAAAATGGAAAAGTAAATCGCACTAGTGCGCAAAAACTGACTTTTCGCACGCAAAACAGCCTAAAAAAGGGCACTTTTTGAGCAACTGACGTCATTTGTCAAAAGGTGCCTCGGTGGATCTCGATTCATTTGGTTTGATAGTACATTTTTAAGTCAGGATGCGCATCTCATTCATGATTGTTTGAAATCGATTTAAATCGATTTGTGATTGGTAGAGACACTTCCCGGCACGCAGTAGCGGCATCTAGCGGTGAAAGCGCTTATCGGTGAATTGTTTGATTGCCAGAAGTGCTCAAGTGTATTACATTGGAATTTTAATGTGACACATGTCATACAACGGACCTCACCAGAACAGGATCAGCGGTCGGTGTCATTCGTTGATTGTCACGGTTATCTCAATATCCATCAACCTGTCGGTTAGTTGTTTCAACTTTGTTAGTTACATAATAGGGGAGAGGTTGAAATAACTTTGTTGCAGGTTCGACAGGAGATAGAGATTTCAATCACTGCAGATGACCGAGATGGACGTATTGGGAGTTTTCGTGAGTTGCTTCTCAAGATACTTTGAACTGCCTAGTTACAATGGCAGGAGAAATATCATGCGTGTACCAATTCATTGCGGGGTTTGACAGATCACATGCAAATGCTTAGGTTTGCAGCTTCGCAATGTAATCGCTGATAGTGATAGATTTAAAATTAATGCAGTTACAGACGTTAGGTAATACAGTCAAGGTAAAAAATATCTACATTTAGTATTTTCACAAATTTCGATGTATTTATTTACATATAGGTAGGTATACAATACACCTATGTAAATTTGGTTAAGTGAAATCGAAACAATGGATATATTATGCAATAATATTCAATGACTTTATTAAACACAAAATATGTAATTTTTAATAGACTAGCATTAAAAATATGTTCTACAATAACACCATGAAATACCTATCTCTATAACATAATGCACGACGGCCGGAATTTCTTCATCACTCACAAAACAATTGAATGTCGTGATCAGCAACTCTGCAAAACTATCCAAACTTTTACATTATGAGCAAACAGAGCGATCACGTTCGTTAATTTGCATAATTGCTCAAATACCAAAAGCGTACTTGAACTACTAAATAATTATATAATTCTAGGCAGAAGGACGGTTGTTACAGTGACTTCTCATGCATTTTAATGTCTGTAATGATGAAAAAACTGTATCTCCAATTAAGCTGCGCGACGGAGTGTAGCGTAATGGCAAGTTCAACGGCGCTACACTGACATGGAATCCGCAGCGTGACTCATGCTGTAGACTGACGAGGGAACAGATGGTTCAAGTGGTTTACAGACCGGCAAAAAACAGAACAAATAAAAAAACACATAAAATTGGCCATTTAAAAAGAATAGTTGCAAGGAAAATCGCTAGACATCACATCTTCTTTCGTGTGCTAAAATAAAAAGCGCTGTTTCATTGAGCTAAAAATTAACACACAACTAACTAGGATACTGAGTGTAAAAATAGCACTGCATAAAATAAAGAAGCAACATTTCATTCAAACCATTCTTATTCAGTGTAATTTCAATAAAGAAAACAATAATAGAAAAACTTTATTGGTAAATACAACATAATTGAAATATAAACTTAGGCTACCTTAAAATAACTTAGAATAATAAAACTTATGTTAAAAATTAAAAATTAAAATAAATTTTATATTTATAAAAACTGTCACGTCTGTTAACGTGGATCCCTTCTTAGTCTGTGATAGCGCTTACCTCCCCACGTCCCGATACTGCGCGTGCGCTGTTGTGCTAGTGATGTTCGATATGGATCTATTTATTTTTTATTTTTGCCGTATAAAACGTCTTTAAACATATTTCTTTTTTTTTCAGTTGCCTCAAATCTTAAAAATCAAAAAATTCAGCCTTAGTAGTCTCAGCGCAAATTACCCAAACGATCCTCCCTATACAATGCAATATAATGCTAAACCTAACCAGCCTGCCAGCCAGCTGCGTCCGGCGCACTTTATAGCGATGAAGATTGACGATTGCCTAATTCTAATGACCCAATAGTTTATTGTTGCAAAAAAATGCAGGTGCGATCTCTGCTGACTCCTTTAGTGCCCTAATTAGTACCACAGCATGATGCAAATAAGTGCGATTGAATATATTCGATGGTTTGATGATTATACCGCAAGGCATCGATGAGTTTTCACATCTCGCTGATTAAATACAAAAGCGACACATTTCAAAATCCGACACTGTTCCATTTGAAACCTAATAACTGCCGACTTTTGTTTCTAGATGAAATGAAATTCTGTATCGAACACTACCGGTGCCGTGGCTAGCATTCGCACAGGCTAATTTCGAGCGGTTCGTCCGTTGACATAACCGGACGTTGTAAAGATTTGGGCAGTAAGTTCATAGATATCTTCGTATCTGTGTACGATCCATCATGTCATTGAATTTGTCCGGATGAGATCTATATCGACCGGAAGTCGCTAGGAAATAAAAGTTTTGTCGCGGGTGCGACAAAGTGCTACAAAACACATAATTAGCATACTTACATGATTTTAGACTTGTTCGAAATTAGAGTTTCTGGACTTTCTCTGCAATTTTAACAATATTATGTAGTTTCTCGCAAAACTGTTATGACCCCCCTTTTTTGTTTTTGCTTTTATCGTATTTTTATGAAAATTATTACGAAGTTTAGAATAACTATTTTGACTAGACTGAATATTTTTTAAAGAATTGTAAACACCGAAAGCTGTTAAAAATGTGTCCCTCCCCTCTATCTTTTGAACCGTGGCATAAGATGAAGAAAATCCATCAATATCTTATTTTATAAAATGTTGATTATTAACGCGGTTTTGCAGAATCCCTGGGTATAATAATATTGTGTTTACCACTGACCGACACTTTACTACGCTTGGGTTAAGCTGAGACAATGCAACGGTAATCTACGAACGTAAACCTAGATCCCAGTTTCCTTTGATGAATGACGCATTCAACACATTGATAGATCGCCGTTGTGGCCTCAAATAATATTAGTTTTTGATACCCAGACGATTTCGCACTAAAACATGTGGCTTTTAACTGATCTCCAGGCAGTTGCAAGGTTGTTACTCTATTTAAACCGTAACAATATGAAAATGAAGTAGCTATTTGCTTGCTCTTTCATTTATATTTATCTGCTATTGCAAATATGTTTCTCAGTTTCTTTGGCATTGAACGGACGAATTAGCGGTCTTTAATATTAATTCAAAAGTAATAAATGGTAATGACTGGGACTCAAATAGCTGAGAGGCGGTAGGCGACAGTGAGTCAATGGAGGTGGGCGGGACAGCTGACTGAAGGTCGAAGGTTCGGCCATCAGGACCCGTTCACTTACACTTCTGGTCCCAAACGAGATATCCTTTGAAATTTATTTTTGAGCTTTTTAGAGTTTTTTCAATACCTGGTTTGGAACGACTTCTGTGAAGCATTAATGTATACTTCTGACGACGGGTGTAATACCAGAACACTGATCCCCGATCTTCCAAGAAGCTTTTACTGCCCCTGTAAAGACCTCCAATTTTATAGTAGTAGGGCAACAAAACCTAAAGGCCACGTTTAGAGTTTTTTTATATGACAAGGAAGGCAAACGAGCAAGTGGGTCACCTGATGGTCGGCGAGCACCACCACCCATGGACACCCGCAACACTAGAGGATTGCAGTTGCGTTGTCAGCCTAGAAGGGTAGGATAGAATACCTCTTGTGCCAGTAATTTCATCGTTTGTCTTACCCTCCATGACGGAACACACCAGTGCAAGCACTGCTCCTTGGCGAGGTTCTATCACCCGCAATGATTGTGTGCGTAGGTTGAAAGAGGAATCAAAATAGTGACGGATTGCTAGGCGCACCGTCTATAACATGATTCCTAAGATTTTCGCCCATTCGCTCGATGGGCTTTTCCGATCAGCACGGGAAGAAAAGCAACTCGTACATTCTATGTTATTTCTTTGTTCCCAGACTAGCACTGATGAAATTTATTTCTATGACTGTAGAATAGTAGGAAGAGTAACTTGTCAACTACGTACTTAATGTTAACCCACGTATCTACGTCAATTGTATATGTACGTGTCAACAGATAGGAGCTCTTGGCTAAGATTGACGCACACTTCAGCATCTCCTTTTACATCAACACTATTGTCGGATAAATTTAAGGAAGTAGTATTGGAATTTTCGAACTTAACTGCTATAGGACTTTCGCTTTGCCGCTAAATACATCCCTTTCTCACGGTAGACGTTAGAAAGAGACACAACGTGGGCAAGCGATAAATTAGTGCACTTGCTAGTTGTTCTGGTCATTAACATTGTTATGGTAGGCAAGAATATTGTGAGAGAGTAAATTAGTACCTGGACCCAATATTATGCATTAAAAACGACATATTTGGACTAAGTTGTTCATGTAAAAGCAAATCTAGTAAAGCCTGTGTTAGACTGCGTACTAAGAAGTGGAGTTCTTGATGAACGAAAAGATAATAATGATCTAAGAATAACTTGAATAATTCAAGTATTTGCCTGAAAACACAAAAAGTGTGATTTTAAAGTCCGTAATCTAAATATTTATCAGGTCAGACATCCGCGCGTTAAATAGCAATCGAACAAACGTAAAAATAAAAGTGATTGATGCGTCCAACCTAAAAACGAATCGACATAATTTCAACGCTGGCCCGCCATTCTGTCGACCCGTTCAATGGCCCAGAACAGGGCACGCTGACACTTACAAATTACATATTGTGTCCTCGTAAAAACGGACTGGTGGAACGCTGTAATCTGTCTATATCGAGCCCTATGAGTCAAGACCGAGATAGCAATGCGGTAATTGACAGTTTGTTGTATCTAAGTTGGTTGAGGAATCTCGCAAAAAAGTCTACAATGCGTGAGTCACTGTCCGGTTGGAAAACTTTTTGCTGTACTGGTATCCCACGAGGCGGGTACTGTTTTAGATGTAACAGATCTGTTCGACCGCGTGGTTTCACTCTGACTGATGATAGCTTTGGATGCCGCCGCTTACAGCGATTAGACTGTGAATATTTAGGGTTGAACATGAAAGCGAAATACCTACCTTAGTAATTACATTGTTGTATTCAAATTAGGATAGGTAAACAGTATAGCGGTGTCTTGTTCTGGGCATGTTTACGCACTGTCCTTGGCATTTTGGCGTTTATTTAAATGAAAATGAAGCAAAACTAAATCTAATAGGTAAAGTTAAATACCAAAGCAATCCACTGGTTTACCTTCACCTCCACTTAATATCTCTATAATCTTTGGGACTTAAGCAAATAATTTATTAACCTACGGATAAGTACCTACCCGAATAATTATTACCCGACTTGAACGAACATTTTCTTGCGAAGTTGTATTAAAAATAGTTACCTACTTAGTTTCGCTAGATACCTACTGTTCATACATAAAACGATATAAATAAACAACGGCCCCGTCAAAATGTATCTTAAAAGTCCTCATAATTCCAGCAGGATTATACATATATCTATCTCAATAAGTGATAAAGGAGACCTGCTGCACCAAACAAGACCCTGGGGCCCGATTTTTGAAAGCACATCACTCGAAAGTGGTATAAATCAGCTTATATTTCCAAAACTACAGCTCTAATCAAAGTTTTGACTAGTTCACAAGATTAATGAGAGCTGATTGTCTTCTATGCTACTCGTATTTCAAATTCAGCATAATTTTTCACCACTTTCGAGAAGTATTTTCGAGAGGTGCTTTCAAAAATTCACAACTGTCAGTTTAAACTTTGTACCGCTTTTACCTAAACTCGTACTCGTAGCTAAATTTGATCGGCAATCTTTTCTAGATGCTATTGTTACACGTGTTGGTAACGGCTGGCAGCTTGGCAGCCCTAAACAGAGAGTGACTGTCTAAACTAACGGGCGAATTCCTTATAAGAATACCGCGGGTCAAATCAGGGGTTCGCATCAGATCGGTGTCAGTGTTCCACGTTTTCTCCTATATGTCATCAGCCGGTATCAGCGTAATGGTGCCTACAGGCCAATTTTCAAGACCTTAATGATATAATGACGTGTAAATGTAAATTCTTGATGAATTTGAATGGACTTTCTATTTCAATTAAAACTACTGGGAGCGGTTAGTGCTCTTATTCGATGGCTATCGTGTTATAAATAAACAAAAACAATGACGGTTGGAAATAGAATAATGTGTCTGCGTGGCTTGTGTTGTGAGTAGCGCAAAAGGATGCTGTGAGCGTCACGTGTATACCTACATTGATTGAAATACCTACTTGTTCGATTTTCTTAATGTTAACTTTAATTTTTCACGCATGTAATTTCGCAGTTTATTGAAGCTAAGTTAGGTAGATACAGTTCCTTTTTATTAGCATTGTAGATGACACAGATTTGTTTCAACTAGGCGTGATTTTAGCAAAAGTACCTATCTAAAACACATTGCTTTAACTAGTAATTTCAATGAGGATTTCCAGTTGCATCTCTTCCCGAGCAGATGGTAAAAGCCCATCGAGGGAATGGGCGCAAAGTCTTAGGAATCATGCTATAGGCGATGCGGCTAGCAACCCCTCACTATCTTGATTTCCCTTTCCACCTATACGCACTTAATCGTGCTAAACGTGGCCTTAAGATTTTGTTACCTTAGGCTCTGTCTACCCCGTTACGGATAAAGACGTGATGTATGTATGTATGTAATGAGGATTTTTGGCTGATGTACCTATATTGTTCCTGCCACGGCCATGACCTGCTAAAGGTGACAACCAGTTACTTAAGTAATTTTTCTAATTTAGTAGTAAGTGAAACATCATGTTCATCTACGATACCTACTGAAAAGTACAAAATAATTACACATCGTAAGATCTTGATGGTCCTGCCATCTGCTGGTCTCTAAATAACTTACTAAAAGTGCGCCATCTAGTGTTGAATGATGTAACGGCGATATGTTCTGCTTGGAGCGCATTATTTTATACAGAGTCTTAGAGCGACCTAGTAGTTCCAATCAGTGTACACAGATGTCTCGCTCAACACTTGTAGCAGGAACGTTGGTCATTGAAATGAAAAGTCAAAGAAAAGTTAGAGCAAGCCCTTGGATAGTTTATAATAGTGTTGAAGTTTCGTGATAAATTGACTGTAAAGCAACATTTGTAAATTTAACGTTTTGTGTACTTTTAAACGAAAAATCTTAACGTTCTGTGGCTACGATCTACAACCAGCTGCAACGAAAGCGTAGCACTTTTATCGGCGCGTAGCGGATTCAGTTTTCTATTTTTAACCAACTTTCAAAAAAGAAAGAGAGTCTATGTTCGTCTGTAAGTACGGTAGGTAAGGTACCTATCTATTTTTGTTTACTTTTTTACGAATTCTAACGCTTGAATACGAACTTTCATATACACATTTTTACAAAATCTTTTTAGGGTTCTGTACCTATGAAGGCAAAAAGAGCCCTTATTTAATTAGTATGCTTACTGATTCGTACAACTATACAGCTCAAGAAAATAATGCTAAGCACCAAGGAAAACCCGCCCAAAAAATTAAAAACCGAAAAATTTTCACATCCGCGAAATAATGGTGTAAAAATAAAAAAGATTCGTACAGGGTTTATCAATTTCCGCGCTAGCCAGGGACAATGTGCCTGATGGATGGACCGATGAGAATGGAAGGCGCTTACGCGGGTTATAAATGACCCAGCCGGATCTATAAAACGCCATAGTTTATTTGTATTCGCTTTGAGGCTTCATTCGTACAATTTGTGGCGGCTGGAACCACCTTCTCAGCGCCGTTGGTTTCAGGGTCAAGTGGTTATTCTTTGATTATGGCTTCATCATGAATGGATGTATTTTGTAAATTAAAATTTGGGACAATTATAATACAAAATGCCTCTCTCGTTTTATTTTCTACTCTATAATGTGTAGGTAGTTCTAGATACAATGTCTTTTCTATCGGTCTGCGGTTAGATCAGATACTATCGAACCATTGAGTTGTGGCCGATTGACGAACCTTTTAACGGAAAATGTCATAGTGCCATCACATTGACTAAAAAAATACATTATGAGACTTATTGTGAGAATTGTCTGCGGTGGGTCAGGAACTGCGATCATTTATACGCAGGATATAACATTAGTTACCTACTTGAAAGTGTGCCGGCAAAATAGCTCTCATACTTAATCACTTTCTGCACAGTCGTATTGATCATCGATGCGAAATCACGTCTAAAAAAAGATACAATTTTATTGTAGACAATGTCAAAAAGGTTTATGTAGGTAAAATGCTTCACCACCTTGTATACTGGCATCTACTTCGAAAGGCACTACATAGAATAGGTACTACCAGAAAGTGAAACTTTTGTTTGTCTAAGCGAGTCGACGTCGAAGACAGAGTTTGCGATTCAACAATGACCGTTAACTTCATTTTCATCGATCGATAATAATGATTATGATCGTGGAGTAGAAACTCAAGATTGTCATCCACTTGCCCGTACGATACAAGGAATTTAAAGGTTTATGTAAGTAAACAAAGTAATGACAAAGTGTGGAGAGGTCGAGGTCGGTTTATTTCTAGACCTTCGTGCTTCTTACCCTCATCAATTGTCTCACGCAGTCCTTTTGTCGATCAACAAGGGAAGAGCATTTAGTCACTTTCATCTTCAATATTTCGTGAATCTGACGTTGTTCACCAGTCGTGTCATACTAGAAATATCAAACTAAGGCTTACTTTGTTAGCTTCGTACCTCTGTTTAGACAAATCTGTGATGCTTTTTTCAGAGACAAAGCATCTTCTGGATAAGAGTTAGCCACCTAACTGAAACTGAAATAAAACAGAAGTGTGTCACCGTCAACGATTTCACAGTTATTACCGTTATTTTTTTACAAACTCCCACGCGGTAACAGGATGAAGCGACACTGATTTTTGCAAAATCACGTCATTTGGCTGGCAGCGCAGCCATGATAACGCGTGAAATCCCGAAAACATCTGACGTTGACTGAATTACTGCCGTCGCGGGTTCATAAATATCCCTCGCACACAACATGCTTAAACGTCAAAATAACACTATTCGCAACAGTAGACAATCAGTAGATCTTGAACGCACGTGGCGCTGACAGGCGGACGGGATCGTTCCACATGCGAGCATTAATCGTAGGCACCGCTCCATCCGTCAACCGACACGCGACTCAAATCGTAATACACCCCCGGGAGCGTTTGTAAAGATCACAGACCACCTAGCATTAGACATGTAATACAAGGCGGCATTTTCGGGATCCTATGAGCGTAATTTGCGCCTATAACTTCGAACACAAACGCGCGCTCATTCAGACCATTCAGTAGCGACCAGGAAACAGACCCGTAAGCAGCGAGTTACTGTGACCTAAAAACTACAATACTAAAAATACAAAAAATGCCAGTTTGCGCTGTAAGATGGTGTGGAAGCGACAGTCGCAAAAATAATTACAAGAAGGATAATATCACGTTTCATCGGTTAGTACAAAGTTACGATAATACGTTAATAACAAAAATCACGGAGTTCTATTAACACTGGTCGCTAATAAGTACCAAGTCTATGTATGTCCTTGTTTAGCACGCTTTGCGTCGCGTTACATCTCTTTCTTGCATTCAACGGCACTTGTAAGTAGAGATGCGACCAAACCGTATCGATATAACTCACACGTTTCGGAAGCTTTTTAAAGGCCAGATATGGCAGATTTTTAGAATATTCGAAAGGTGGAGCATGCACACTGGCGCCGTAACGCGTTAAGTTACGCAGCGGTTTCCGGTTACCTTCCGATAAGAAGTTATCACTTCAAAATCTAACCGGCCAGTAGTAACTTATCGATATACAATATCGACATACCCTCATCTCTTTTTTCTTTCTCCGTGACGTCACCCCTGCCGCCCGCTTACCTCGCGTTCCGCCAATGCCGGCAGAAATGTTTGCTTAGAAATTCGTAAAGATTGCAAGTCTCTGGGGGTAGGTAGTCTATGGTAAAGATACACAGCATGATGGTAAAGAAGTGATTGCAAGTGGTGATATTTTGGTAAGTGGAGCACTAGAAAGGGTCAACTATCGAAACATTTCGTATCTCCTTGATGCAATGTATCAAAACTGAAGAAAGTAAAGCTAATGACCCAGCCCAGATTAGATAAGTATGCTGATTTTAGAAATTGACGACTTCCTCGTACTTATTTTTTCATGGCCGTGTAACATATTTATGCCCTTTACTTACTTTTAATTTGCCCGCGAATTCGAATCCAAACCCCTTGAATGTCGAATTACCTATGTAAATTATCGATCCTTTGTACCATATACTTTAAATATTTTGAAACATCGTTTTGAATCGCTGGTCCATGCTTGACTGGGCTGAAAGCAGCTCTCATAGTGACTTTGGGAACCGTTTTACCGGCCTCCTTTTGGGTGGCTGACATATCTTGAGTATAAATGATCGATGACTTGAACGGATCACATTTTCAATACAAGCCTGAAAACATTGCTCGCTTCTCGAAATAGCCTTTCATTTAGGTCTCGATATATTTTATTGAAAACTTGAGCCCCCCCCAAAAGAAACCCGATAAACGACTTAGGACCGAAAACAAATTACTTACATTCCTTAGAAAAGATATCTGGCTCCTGTCTTGGTGTACCTAGTGTACTCGTAGTGCTTGATATCTCCCTTTTATCTTAATGGAATCTCCTTTCTAGTTGAAACTTGCGTATGGCTATCTACACGATAGTTCTTATCTTACTGTATTAAAAACATTAAAAAAACAAGAATCTATAGTAGTAGCGTGCTGATGTTTCTTTTCGTAAGTCACAGCTAAGCGGTTTGCAATCCCGTCCAACTATGTGCATTTACCGCGCGGTCCGGCGCGAGTGGGGTCATAATAATATTCAAGTATTAATAAACTAGACCGTGACAACCAACAGTTCCATTAGCAGCTATTTTCGGAGCGACCATTACGTGATTCTTCGGCCGGCATGCACAAACAAATAACTTGGTCGAATCTGCTTTTGTCTGAATCCAATGTGTGCAGTCGGGCCCAAATTATTTCATCAATACAGAGCTTTTGCCGCTACTGAATTAAACACTGTGTTGTATTCATAGATTCAGATGTTATTTGCGGAGGTTTCATGCTAAACTAATTAGATACTATGTTACTCCGCGAAATAGTGAGGTCTGATCATGCGTAGGTTTTTTTTATTCTAGTCGTTAATTCGCATTTCTTCCGCTTTAGAAAATGAAATGTCATTGGATAGGACTTGCAATATATGGTTAGAGAAATCAGTTTTTTAATTCAGGGGTTCATTCCTTTGCGATATTTTAAGTTTTAAAGTACGCATTTTTTATAACGTCAAGTGTCGCCTTTGTAATACAAAAGTACAACTATGATAGCTATGAAGACTGCAAGAACCCGTATAAAAGTCAATCAAAACTTGATAATTGATTATTGGTCGCAGGTATTACCCCTAGCAAACCAAATCCTTAAGTTGAAACGATACTAAGCAGATACCCGTTCCGCTAGAGCCGCCCCACGAAAACTGCTTTCCAACTTATTATGAAAATAGGTAAGGCGACGGAGTTTCAGCGCTTACAGTAAATACAATGACAGCAAATTCCTACGATTAGGTCGACCACAATATTATTACGTGACTCGCTCCCAAATGGACAGCCAGGCAATCTCTATAAAGAGGTATTTGGGATCCTAATTTACACCCCCTTTCGTAATATTCGGCACCTCAGTTATGAAGGTCCGGCCGGGCTTAGGAACCCTCTTAGTTTTAGGGATCGAAGATGCCTTCATTGTTATGAGTGCGTACGTACATGCTGTTAGTTATAATGAAAAGTCTGTTAATCTGCCCTTGTGTCTGCTGGATAGCATTTCATATACACATTTACATCTATAAAACTCACAATCTAATTTCTCACAAAGCAAAGCACGTTACACTAAGTTCAATAATAACCCAAAACAGCTCAAAGTTCTTTACTATACAGATGCAAAGCGCTTGTTATGAAAAAACAAATCTTACCTACCTACAACCGCAAGAGCTTACGAGTACGGTATTCCGTACGAAACCATGTTTGCTTTACTCGAATAACGCAATATAAAGGTGCTATAGGATTCTTTACAAGTTGTAATATTTGTACAAGGCGCGGGTGTGTAAATGTCATAACCTTTTTGGGGGATCGGTATGGTATTTGGCTGTAAAGTGCCACAGTCTATGGCAAATACGAGTCGGGGATTGCAATTCGTTTTTGGTAATTGAAAGGGCTACTGATGTTATATTTTTCGGGTGACTAATTTACAAAAAAATACCGCTTATCAGTGTTTTGATAAATGCATATAATCTTTGAAAAAATGCTCATTTTTGGAGGAAGCCTGTGCCCCGCAGGACGTATCTATGTGGTACAGTTTGAAGATGATGAAGATGATTTTCTATCCAACAAGTAAATAGATTCCAGAGATATTGCATATTATTTAGTTGAACACGGGGTCATTTGAAGTGTAGTCAATCAAAACATCTTACGATTTTTGTAATTTTCATCTTTTTTTTCTAGTTTATTTAAGTTCAATGGAACTCACAGGCCTCCTTTGCAAGTGCTTGGACTGTAGTTCCAAGGTGAGCTTTATGAGGGTTGGGAAGTTCACATAATTTGACTGATTCCGTTTACGTAATAGATAATACAATTGTTTCGATAATTGTTATTATAATCCGTTTTGTGTGATTGCAGTATTTATCAACCTAGCAAAGCCATCAACAAATAGCCTTGAATTCATGGTAAACTAGAGGTGTCTACAAAATACTGTTACCTATGGGCCGTACGCCTGAAATTGCGAGATGGATATCATAGCTTTACAGTTTAGTATACATACCGATTGCACACTACATTTGCAGCAAATTATCCCAAATTCTTGTTCTGTTTGGACTTACAATAGCAGTCATGGTCGCAATACAAGTCAAATTAGCTCAGAGAACATTTGACAGATGAGCGGGCGGATATTGAGATTCTCAACCGGATATTAATACGGTAGCGACGAACATTTAACTTGAGTACCGGATTATGTAACTCTTTCCCTAATTCGTGGCTTCTGCGGCAAAAGGGACCATATGACGTTTGGCTGTTACGTCACTCTGCGTTGTATTCGTGTCGGAAAAGTAATAAAAACGACTAAACCGCCAACGGAATTAAGGGTTCGTTTTGACGTGAGAACTGCCACACATGCCGGTCTGATAAGGATTTTTATCAAAGCCCATTTCAGGACGTTTTATTTGAAATTGATCGGCTGCAGAGATAGTCAATTGTTATATTAATGAACCTTACCTTCAAATGATTTGAATTAATAATTACAGGGTTGCTGTTGATCAGCGCAACAATGCGAATAGGTACACGTTTCGAATCTATCGTATTAAGTTTTTTTTCAAGTCAGTTTGTGAAAACAACCATTTTGCTTACACACTTATGTGTAACGAGACTAAACAGTTTAAGCCAACAAAATAATCTCGCAAATGGATAAAAAACGGTTTTCATAAACCCGCAATGTATTTTTCTCAAACATGTGTTGTGTTCTTTATAATAATAGGCCGGGAAGTGTCACGTTTTTCGTCTTAGTCTTTAATGGAATTCCATACAATATTGCCGGCCTAGGCCATCTCTCTATAGTGGACACTGAAAATGAAAATGAAAATGAAAATTTATTTTTGCACTCCATACCAAATGGCCATTAAAAAAAAGCTACACGACGAGTAGGTTTGTTATAATTTAACAGTTTTATTTTAGTCTAATTTACTAAGTTTTATGGAAATAAAAGGTTAATTACTTGGAATTTTTTAATTAATTTCATTGCATGTTTCAGGAAAGCACTATCCAAGCCTTGGCCACAAACCGGGATTATCGGTCTCGAACCTCTAGATGGCCGAGTGCTAACGAGGCCATCTATGACTATTCGACCGGCATGCCGGCAATCCCCTGCTTCGCGGCCGCTACAGTAATGTACCTATATTGTAAAAGATCTGTTGAACGACATCCCACACCATTTTTAGGGTTCCGTACCTAATGGGTAAAAACGGAACCTTATTTAGGTACTAAGACTTCGCTGTCCGTCCGTCTGTCCGTCCGTCTGTCACCAGGCTGTATTCTCATGAGCCGTGATGGCTAGACAGTTAGTTTTTTCACATATGATGGTATTTCTGTTGCCGCTACAACGAAAAATACTAAAAACAGAATAAAATTAATATTTAAGGGGGGATCCCATACCAAAACGTGTCCCATACAAAAACCACAATAATGTATGTATGTCTGTGTATACTGTATATCAGTGAGTAATACAAAGTGAGCTCACACTGAGTACCCTAGATCCCTTCGTGCGCAAATCCTACTCGCACTTGGCCGGTTTTTTAAATATTACGTGCGAGTATGCTATTTATGAAGACCGTTCGATATTCGAATACATTCGAAATTTTAATAACCAACCAAACAAAACTGAACAATCAAACCACACCCACTCAAATCCACTAATGACGTCTTCCCACGAAAATATGAAAAGAAAATATTGTACGTATTTTTTGATTGAAGAGTTGGCCTATAACATGTTATGTGTAGAGGCATGAGGAATGACTGATAACGATGCGCGACATGGCATCCGCGTAGACCCCATTTACCTGATTTATAGAGCTATGAAACCGTTATAGCTATCTTATATAGCCAAGCGGTATTAAAGGATTTAGGCGACTTCATTAGTTCGGCGTTAGGTTTAAGTTCACGTAAAATTCATTAACAATTTACTCTGTGTTATGAAGCTTGGGGGGCTCGGGATAACCGAAAACAAAAGCCTGCAGGTGATTTTTCTGAATAACACAAATAGTTTCGGGTATCTGATCAAACTAAATCATACTAGTCTTTTGGCAGACGGAATTGTAAGGAATCCTTGCTATTTAATTACCTTCGAAGATGTTGGGAACTTATTCCCATCCTGCAGGTCGTTCTCTAAAGGGTTCCCGCCTCATACGTAAGTTTGCAAAACTTCATCAGCAAGAGTTCGTAATTGAACTTAGACTGGTTACACGATCAAAATATCCGAGCAGTGTTCAGTGCCAAAGTTTTCAGATTAATGCGGAATAAAAAATAAAATTGAAAGTAATTTCGCCCTCGTTATGGGAAGGGGAATAAAAAATTCAAAACAGCGACTCCAGCTTCCGTTAACGAAGCGAATAAAATTGTTCAACCCTTTGAATAAACCGTGGAAATGGCTGACAATGGCCTATTAACACTCGGTGACAATCTTGTAGAGGCTCCTCGGGCGAATGATAATATTTTTCTTTTATTTCCGCCGTCTGCGCGTTTCTGGTTAATTGAGGATCCATTTGGCGAGGTGTTGGCTATCCGCTGCAAATAAAGTGGATTCGACTTGAATTTCTATTCACTTAGCAGCGAGGATTTACGTTTTTCTGCTGGCGCTGTTATAAATGCAATGGGGATTTTTTAAAATTATTATGGTGAAATCTGGTGGCGTTAGTCGGAGATTCAATAGAGGCAAATTTTGATTTATTTTAAGACAACTTCGATACAAAATTATTCAACGCTTCTCATTGCCGCCCAAAAACTACACTCGGATGTTGACTTAAATCGTTGAATATTGAATAATAGAATAGATTTTATACAACAGATACGGAGGGATAAATAATATTGTAATTGTGACAATTAAAATACCTATTGACATGATGTCGGTATTGTCGGTATCTAATAATAGCGTAATACAAAGTACCAATTTACTAACATAGCTTTTTAAATTCTTTTCCCGGGTTCCATTTATTTTCCTGTGATAAGAACTACCCTCTATGCAAAACCAAGAGACCCATATATCTCTATGTTAATTTTGGCTTGGGTTAAACCGTTCAGCAACAACAAGCAAACAAATTCAAATACCTATCTACACTGACTAGCAAAAATAACGGGTCACTTTCATGCAAAGTTCTATGAAAAACGACCCGTTATTTTTGCTCGTGAGTGTATAATTACACTCTGCCTCCGTATGATGTATTAATGCCAAATATGATACAATGATACAATATGATACTTTTTATCCTGAAAAATTACATATTTAAGTAATTGCTTCAAAGTGATCCAAATTCTACGCAACGAAGTCATCACATCAGCAACGGCTTGTAACAAGATTACAAAAAAGAATTTCCTTAAAAGAGGCGTCGAAAATAATAGTTATAACGTTTAGAGTGAAACATTAACCCAAGGCACTATTTATTTAATGTTATTAAGGACTTTGATAGCCGACATCAAAGGTATCGCCAAGATCTGACGCTTGTCATTTGTCATTTCGCTCCTGATTACAAGATAAGCTTACTAGGTTAAGTAGTTGTATTCAGCTGACAGCGCCAATTTTTTTTAAAACCTACTACCAGCTCACCACAATCGCAATTTAATTTAATTTAGAGGGTGCCGTTGTACTAGCCCTTACGACCATTGTGTTTCTAGAAAGGCAATTATTCCGTATTTTTCGGCGACATGCGACTTGATTGACCAGTTCTAATTTATATGGTAATCTTTCATTTGAATATATCCTATAATTGCTTGAAATAATGTATTTTTCTGTTAGACGTTATTTTAATCCAGTCGATTAAGATCAAATTAAATATTTAAGTATAATAGTACTCGAGAAAGCGTTGGAGTTGCTTTAAACTTTTATCGGTGAAAATCCGTACCATTTTATATTTTAAGATTGCTTATCCGGCAAAAACGGATTGTCTTATCTGATTAGTAATCCTTTAATTATATTCGGAATAATACTTCGTTAATGAAATACCAAGCTCCGAATAATTTGTGTTCCCAAGTTGTTGTTTTCTAACATTATGTAACAACAACATACGAAAGAGAAACAACCCGCCCCAGTTTGGCTTTGTTTTGACTAAAACTGCGGTGTATATAATATTGTATATAGGTCAGTATGTTTGAAGCCTAAACGCTAACGTTATGTAGATTTACACGACACGGTGTTTAAAGTTTTTAGAAAGATTGCGATGAGAACTTCAGGCGTCGTTGTTTTGTTCAAAACTTTTGTTTAACTTACAATGTATGTTAGTTGGCTAAGTCAAATTTTACAAGCGAATTCTATCTACTGGATTGACTTGAAATTCGGTGTAAAGTTAAATCCCCACAATTATTGTCATTTTAACGTGCGTGTACGAGCATTTTGAGTTTCTACATACATACATACATACATACCGTCACGCCTCTTTCCCACAGGGGTAGGCAGAGACTACTTTGTTCCACTTACTACGATCCTGACATACTTCTTTCGCTTCATCCACATTCATCGATCTCTTCATACATGCACGTCGGTTTCGAGTACTCCTGACCTGACCTTTTTCCAAAACGTCTCCTATTAGGTCTCGAAACGTCCTTCTAGGCCTTCCCCTCCCAACGTTACGTTGAGTTTCTAGTTAGTTTATAATATTATTTTTACTGGGTCAAATGTAAGGGTTTCTTCTGAGTATATTAATTTAAAGTAAAAACAAGAAATTAAAAACGACTCTTATTTTTATGAGTAAATTTTTTAATGTCGGACAATGGAAGCTTTGTCGAAGATTGGGTCTACATTAGGTAAATATGAAACTTATAGGATGAAACAACCTGGGCTCTACCATGACGTCTTAACGCGTTTCAATTCCGATACAGTTCAGGTTTAGCAGTTATTTTTAGGATGGATCTGACAGCGAGCGAACCTAAACTGAATCGGAATTGAATCGCACTGAGACGTTATGGTAAGGCCCCTGTATTGTTGATAACTGTGCAACACAAAGTAGAGAATAAAAAAATAATATTTTTATTCAATATTTTATTCGACACATATTTTCGCCAATGTTCATTTTTAAGTCTAGTCGGGTGAAAATTGTGGCCAACGCAAATAAGTAGGTACCTACCTATTTCAGCCGTTACCTACCTGATATTCTTCGTGTATTATCGCAATAACTCTTCAAACAAAACTAAATACATATGGTATGTCTTCCATGCCAGTCTGGGAGTAAAGAAAAAACATAGAATGTAGGTACCAGTTGCTTCTCTACCCGTGCAGTTGGTAAAAGCTCATCGAGGGAACGGGCGAAAATCATAGGAATCATGTTATAGGCGATGAGGCTAGCAACGCATCACTATTTTGAATCCATTTTCCACCTATACGCCCACAATCTTGCTAAATGTGTCCTGTAGGTACCTGCTACCTTAGGCTCTAAGTCTAAGGCAGTAAGGGATAAATACGTGATTTGTGTATGTATGTATGTTTATTCATTTTATTTCCTAAACCACATTAAACAGGGTAAACAGCTCGAAAAACAGATAGGTATCTGAATATTTTATTAAAAGCTTGTTTACATAGTTTTCAATTTCTATCCCGATACCTGGGTACTCCTTGTAAATTAGATTTCTCTGATGGTCACGCCCACTCTTAAGCACTTCACGTGTAATGAATACTATTACAGTCAGCTCTACATTCCCCTCTAGTTTTCGCGTAGGAGGACTAATAATGCTTTGTATGCACCAGGCTGCTGCACTTAAAGAGTTTGCTCTAACTGTAAATATATTGCCGCGAGGTAAATAAGATATGCTCTTTCTCCCAACAATGTACGTCAATATTTCATTGCGTTCCGTAGTGGTTTTACATGGAGTAATAATAATTATGAGTGTAATGATTTCAGCATTAGTTGGGATAAATTGATTAGCAAATTGCGCACGTAATTAGAGCTGCTTTGTGCGCTGTTGTAGTGGTAATTAATCAAATACATTTCAATATTAGTATAATGCTTTTTACTGCCCCTACTGCCCTGATCAAATTAAAAATCAAAATCAAAAGTTAGTTTTGCAAATATTTAAGTGTAAGTTCTGCCATGCTGGTCTGGGAGCAAAGAAAAAACATAGAATGTACCAGTTGCTTCTCTTACCGCGCAGATGGTACAAGCCCGTCGAGGGATTGGGTGAAAAACTTGTTTCACCCAATCCCTCACTCACTGTTTTCACCAATCACTGTTTTGAGTCCCCTTTCCATCATACGCCCACAATCGTGCTAAACGTGGTCTTTAGGTCTTGTCACCTTGGGCTCTGTCTACCCCATAAGGGATAAAGACGTGATTTATGTATGTATGTAAGTGTAATTTCATTTTATTATTAGCGATTCAGAAATACCATTATTGTCAAGAATGGGCCCCAAGAATGTCGGCAGAAAGTTTTTTTTTTTAAATGACGTCTTCATATAGTTCGTAATTCATTCTACTTGACCATTAATAAATACAAGTAAAACAAATTAAATAAATTAAATAAGAATAAAAAAATGCAAAACGAATTACCTAGGATAAACGTTCTCGTACATATTAAGTATTCGGTAAAAGTATTCATAGGCTGATAAATTCAGTTTTTTTTGTTATTTTATAGGCCTAATATACGTGCGTGAGTATGTTGTTGCTATTATTGAAGATGAATATTGAACATAGAATGACAATATTCACATGATTCATGCGTGAGTATTATTAGCTCTGAAAGTTGTTATCAACAACCATATCGTACAAAACTAGACATTAATTCTACTTCTATTAATGGCGCAGCACTTACGATAAATTCAGCGTTAGCGTTAGGAAAAAATATGACTGCGGTGCGGGAAACCCACAAGAAATACTGGTCTAGCCACAAAATTACTGTTTTTTTCTCGAGGTCAGATTAGATTTTGTTATACTTACGTTTACACGCAACAGATGGCGTGTTTTTAACTCCATTTCTTTAATTAGTATAATGCTTACGATCGAAAAGGTCAAGTTATAATTGTCATCTGAGCGCAGCGATTATTTCACAGACTTAAGGTCACGGTGCACCCTGGGCACCGGTTAATGATTTCCTGGCGGTCTCCGAGGGATATCGTTATCCGTTGGCTAAGAGCCCGACAGGGGGGGAGGGGGGTCTTTGACCATTACCGTACAACGTTGCCGACATTTTTGTCACAAGATTTTTGAATTATATTTTTACCACACTGACACTGGCCCAAGCCTTACGGCCGCCATTAAGGAGAGAAGAAGAAGAAGACTTAAGATCATATCAACAAGAATTAAACGGCTGAGCGTCACTCGGTTATGATTCTGTGGCGGCCTATCACGAAGGATTAGATAAATAAATGACATCCATCGCTATCTTTTGAAGTCAGTGGAGGGTTACATACCATACCATACTTGGTGAAAAAATCATCGACGTATGGTGTGATATTGACAACTTTTTCGTAGCAGACGGATATTATGAGCGGTTGACGTTTCCCTGGAAAACAAGCTGGTATAATATGAGATCGGTTTATTGTTGTATTGAAAAACATTTTTCATCCACACGTAACAAGATGTCAGCTCCAAAGCAGACCTTTATCATTGTCAATAAACTGTGGACTCGAAAATATAGATCAGCTTATATGACTGTTACGTTACACAGTTAGAATTTAAAGTTAGGTATGCATATAGACTATATACGGGTATTAATTTTTTTTTAATGCCGGTACATATAAAGGAAAAGTGCCGATGTTATGATCGCTACAATAAGAAATAATGAAAATAAAATAAATAAAAAACTAAACCCCTTTATAATAAATAACATTAAACCCTAGTCCCCATTCAAGCACCTAACGTGTTTCTTTCATGCTTTTATTGGAGTATTAATGCTTATATAATTATATAATAATATTTCAGTTGGGATTTACTCAGCTCATAACTAAAGGATGCTCCATCTTTTACTTTATTTTACATGGCGAATAGGACGAGAGTAAGTATATGGGATAATTTAATACAGTCGTCCGAGAGCTCGTCAAAATCTCATCACAGTCTGGACATAAAGAGCTCGACGTGGCACCTTGTTGCTAACGATTTTATAAACAGACGTTCTTTAGCTGTTGCTTAAAAAGATATTTAGAGTATAAAGAGACAAACGTAAAATTTGCTACCGGCTGCGTTGAAAGAACCGATTGCCCATCCACATTAAAAGAAGGATGATGAGATTATTGCCCAACACGCGAATCATCGCAATCGCAATCACCATTATTTTCTGACGACTGTTTTAGACTGTGTTAGAAAGATATACCTAGTAAATTTGAATGTACCCAAGGAAAGAGTTCTACGATCTTTGATTCTTTAGTCGAAATTAAATAAAGTAATTCTTTCCCAGCTGCGACAATTTAATTCGCAATGTATTTTTTAAGTTCATACGTTCTCTATTCCTTGTAGTCGGTTTCTACCTCATAGCATGAATAAAAGGCCCGTGTTAATTAATTTAAATCAATTATTGTTACTAAAATCACATTGAACAAAATAATAATTTGAGAACACGCAGCCATCATTTAACCTGGTACTAAAATTACACAATTGTGACCAATATACCATAAACTGTGCTTGCACAGGAATTGAAAAGGTGGCTTCTATAAAGTACTTAGGAATAATTTTGGATTATAGGTTATCCTGGCATGACCATATTGAACATTTGAATGGGCGTATAAGAAAACTAATGTGGATATTTAAGATTTTAAAACATATTGCATCCAATGTACTTCTAAAGCAACTGTATATCGCATTGGCTCAATCCATAATGACATACTGTATACCTATTTGGGGAGGCGCAAATAAAACTAAATTCCTTGAGGTAGAGAGGGCACAGAGATGTCTGCTTAAAGTTACTTTTAACAAACCTTACAGATATCCTACAGTGGAACTGTACAAAGAGTGTGATTTGCTTTCGATGCGTAAATTGTATATTGTACTTAGTATATTAAGGTTGCACCGTACTTTGAGCTATGTACCGCAAACTGTTACACGGAGAAGAAAAGCCAAAGTCGTTCCTATTCCAGTACATAAATCCAAATTTGCTAGGAAACAATTTACTGTACAATCCGCTTACTTGTATAACTCTGTTGATGACTATTTGAACATTTACCCTCTCCAGCTGTACAACTGTAGATGCGTAATTACTGGATGGATACTGAACTTAAACTACGAAGAAACTGAGGGGCTGTTGTGTTGAACTGGAGAGAATGTATTACGATGGGATGAACATTTGCATGTATGCACACGCACAGAAACATACACAAACAGGCACACTCATGCACACACACACACACACACACACGCACACACACACACACACACACACACATAGTTAAGTTAGTGATAGAATTGGGTTAGGTTCTGCTTGGTTTTTGTTAACCGTCAAGTTAAGAAAGAGCGGAACTTTCCGATACAAGCATTTCTCATGCTTAAAGGAAGGTTCCAACCTGTATTACTGTAAACCATAAATGTAAAAAACCAAATAAACATTTTTGATTTTTTGATTTTTTGATTTTTTTTTGAATAAATCTACTTTGAATAATATGGATCATTTTGTTTCAGGAAAATTGCTTTTGTAACAAAAAAGTTAAAATTCTTAGAAACTTAAGACAGTTAAGTATGATCCAGCTTTATTTCAAATATTTTCTATTAAAATTTGCTCGTTCAAAACGCTTCAATGCGCATTATCAAAATTCTAGCATGTGTCCGTCACGGAAGGTTCCTCCAACGGCTTTGACTGCATTGAATTCCTCGCCGTGGAATCCTTGGCTTTGTGCGCGGTAATGCAAATCAAGGGAAGCTGCGATTGCTCCCGTATTCAACCAGTTTAATAAAGAGCTGAACCTAGAACGCAGACGACTTTCAAATAGGTAGCTCAATTATTTGGCTTTACACCACAGAACTGTAACGAAAGCATGAGTTCGAAAAGTATGCTGTAGTAAAGTATTTGGGTCAGTTTCACGAGTCACAGATTATAACAGCTTCAATTTTGTTCTCTTTACGGTAATTTGACACATCGCTGTATCATATATTTCGTGGTCATATTAAACTTAAGCTATTATGCTTCCATACTGGTGTGGGAATAAAGAAAAAACATAGATTGTACCAGTTGCATCTCTTCCCCTTTGATTCCCCTTTCCCCTTATACGCCCGCAATCATGCTAGACGTGGCTTTTAGGTCTTTTTACTTTAGGCTCTGTCTATCTCGCAAGGGATAAAGACGTGATTTATGCATGTACTAGCGACCCGCCCCGGCTTCGCACGGTATATTGTGCATGTACTATACATATAAACCTTCCTCTTGAATCACTCTATCTATTAAAAAAACCGCATCAAAATCCGTTGTGTAGTTTTGAAGATATAAGCATACATCGGGACATGGGGACAGAAAAAGTGACTTTGTTTTAATAATATGTAGTGAAGTGATAGTGATATGTAGTGATAGTGAAGTGATAGTGATGATGATAGTGATAGTGATGATGATGATGATGATGTATAGGTATATTAAACTTATGTAAGACTGACTCGAAAATAAGATGGAACGACTAACTACTTTTATTTTTCTAGGTAAACAGTATAATAATAATCATCGACGGAGACTGTTATTTAAGGTTCCCAGTTCTACAACTTCCTATAGCTACGTGCATGGCCTGAGATGAAAAATTCAATTAGATATTTTTACGTTTCCCCTACTTATTCTCGTTGTCCCGAGGGTAATATAGCCGCAACAAATGCGGTATTGTCAGCAAGGAAAATAAACGAAGCACTCATTTACACCACATGCCATTGTTGGCTAATATTGCTTGCGTAAGATGCTTATAATGCTAACAATGTTAGAAAACTTTGCTTGCTTCCTTTGTCCCTTTTATATATAAAATTTATTTAGTTCCCCTTGTTTCTTTTTGCGCGTTAAATTTTTCGTTATAAACGACCAATTTTATCACGATTTAAAACCATTTAAAGCAACAAGGTATGAGCACTCACGGCAATAAATAATTGAAATCGCATTTCGCTATCGCCGGGTTTGCAAACTACTGAAATTAAAGTAGTTCCACGCCATTATTTACAACGTAACATTTCTCATTTCTACAGAAAACTCGGTAATAGGTGATGATTAATAGCTCCTTTCAGTTCCGTGAAAAGAAATTCCGTAGTGCCAGCGTTCACGGCTCGACTTCTAATACCTAGATTTAGTTTGAGAAGTGAATTGCACGGGATTCCACGGCAGGATTCTTCCCTCTTTGTCCGCGTGATGCAAATCAATTGAGTGCTCCAATCGCTCGCTTTCTTCATAAGGCGATTGCGAGCACCCATTCCACTCCGTCGATAGGAGATCGAAGTAAATTAAGGAGCGTCTTACTTTGCGCTGGGATTAGACGTTCTAATATAAAAAAAATCTTGCCTCTTTGTTCAGAATAAGCGTCGTTGTTAAAGTAACAAAAAGTGAAACCATTTTTTTAAATAAGAATTTCATTTTTTATTACTGTCCTGTCCATATCAGGCTATTTTCTCTTTTTAGGCAGCTAATAAATACAATACAAACAGCAATACAATAACTCTTTTCTTTATTGAACACCACACCAAATACCAAATACCATGCCAAATACCATGAAGGTAACAAGTTTATGTGATACTCAAATCACGATTATTTTATCCAGTGGCTTCTAAGATCTACGTTTTAATTTCAATTTCTAAAAATGCGTTTCGTTTTCTTCCTTAGCAGTGCGCATAATTTATAATGCCCCGTCAGCGCCTAATCTTATTCGGAGGGCAATTTCATCACAATTGAATTCGGCATAATTTATCAAATTGCACGTCGGGAATGCACATGCACCCCGGCTCAGCTGGTGGACACAGCCGTGAGGCAATTTTTTATCCGTACCACCCCTCACACCAGTGTCTTCCCCAGGGAATGAAAGAAGGGAGAACAAAATTCCCGATCTGTATCTTACTTAGGCTGTGGTTTCCGCAACGATTTTCGCAAGATTTCGCAATAAATAAGGAAACGAAAAATTTACCCAAACAAACTGTATTGGTACCTATCTATTATAAATTGCCTCTGATAACAGTAATGGCTGATTATTTATATTCCCTTCTAAAAAGCTTTCTTGCCGCGAGTTGAGAGAGTTTAAGAAAATGCCAAATAAATTTGTTTTAATTTTTTTGCGTGAAGCCATTTAGAAATTTAAGCTTCAGTTTTTATAAGTTTTCGTGTTGTTCATTCTCAAATAATAAAATAAGAAACACAAATAAACTCAAGATTTTACCAACGTCAGAAATGGCCGTCAAGCTTTATTAAGCCTATTCCAGATTCAAATGAAAAAAACCCTCAGAATTTTCTTCAGTGCTCTGATATGATCGTGCCTCATGAACGAATTCGCATGCACTCATGCCTATAATGAATGCGCTAGTAATTAATTAGAGCCGATATCGCACCAATCGTAATTACTTCTGCCTCTTGCCGCTGCGCTAATTCCATTTCTTAATTGAGTCGTGCAATGCTGTTCGGTCCACACGTGAATTTTTGTTTGTAGTGACATGTTTTTAATAAGGATTTTTAATAATATTCTAGCGCATTATGCGACGCTTAGCATTTCTTCGAAATTTAAACAACACGCATATCATAAAAATACTTAAAAACCTCTTACAATTGCCAAGTATCTGAATTCTGGCTACAACGCACAAACTGAGAATATTTTGATTGCTATTTTTATTATGTTTTTGATATATTCATATTTAAATACTTTCAACGAGGAACCGACATTAAATGCAAACCGTGTTTTTGTTTTAATTTAATTACTTATCTAAATTCATCGTTATGCTTTTCAAAAACATTCAGAGAGCACTAAAAATATTATTTCTTTCGGGAGCCAATAAACGAATCACCTCACGCTTAGATTTATAGAGGTTTTCTCAAATGACCATAAAACTTGAAAGAAACATGAAAGGCCTTCCTGAAATCGTTTATTGAGGCAAATTGGTTTATCGCGATTTATTACGGTATTTTGTTTTACCAACACCCACGTATAAATTACAGGGAAATCTGCTCACCCAATGCTAAATAAAACACACATATACATTACACAAAGGAAATTAATATGATGACGCGTGGACTATATTTAATTATTAACACAAAATCTCTAGGAAAGCAATAACAATAATAATAAAAACCATCTCATATTTTTCAGTATGATGAAGATGATTAAGATAGTTTGTATTTTTGGGATAGTGTCTGTCAAATTTTTTATTAATCATGTTTATTGTTCTACTTAAAAAGGTATCAAATCAGAAGCGTACAATTTGGACACTGAGCCAAGTATAAGTCTTTCGTTCTACAGTCCAACACTTTCGTTCACAAATCTTGGCAACTCTCAACATATTTGCTTTAAAGCCTTCCCAAGACACGGCAATTTGGCACTGGTTTTAACTTAAACTTGAAACGTTTTATATGCATAAAGCACATATGTTTGATTGGAGCTTATAATATAAACCTTAAGTAACTTCTCTAGGTCAAATAATGATAACAAGGCTCTGTGAATTTCTAAGAAGTATAACAAACTCTAATTTGATGTAGCAATTATTCATTTTATCATAACTTTGTATGATATTAATATGTCTCCTAAGGCTGTAGATGTTGGTAAACTCTGAACCCATGTTTGGTGCTCACAAAGTGTCATAGTAAGTATTTAATTTAGTTAACATAGATCTCGCGGGATATCGATAAGAAAGCAGACAAAATTGTGGGAAAAAAGCAGTTACAGTATTAGAATGATAATAACTATTCATTAAAACGACCCATAGCTAGATCGCTACTAAACATCCAAACGCCCCGCATCGATTAGACTCAACAAAACCCATTTAAATAACACATTACAAGTTGTTAGTAGTTTGGTGAGCAATGATGCTACTTTGATCACGACTTGCTGGATACAGCCTCCCCTGGGCTCACATTTCATCTCAATTAAACAACTCATAGCCATTTCGCACCGCATCGTATCGCAACGTCGTGAGTAGCTAATACTGAGGGCGGTATTCTGTAACTAGGTAGGGCGATGATATTTGTAAGGCAGCGGGCAGGGATTGGAGGAGGAGAGCTGAAGATTCAGTGCAGTGGCGTGTCATGGGAAACGGCTATGTGCAGCAATCGACTGACATGAGTTGATGACGACGATGATGATTCTGTAAGGATTCAGACGTTTTTAAATATTTAGAAATAATTTAACTGCCAGGCTTCCTATAATAAGTGAAATAACTCGAGTAACCCCTGGAAAGATAGCGAATTTAGCCTGCTTTGCTTGTATCAATTTTTCATTACCATTATTCTCAGTAACACTGGTACGCTTAAATCAATAGGCTTATTAAAATGTGCACACAGAAGTCTTCATGAAAGATACAATACGGATTCTACTACAAGTAAATTAACACGTAGGTTTGTAATGATGTGAATAGTAATCGTTTTAATCTTCCTTTTTAGGTTAATATTATGCCTCTGCTATCTGTCGCTCCGTCGGCCCGTCTGTCGCAGGTTTGTATCTCTTGTATCCTAATAAATATACTATATTCTTTGAGTGTATTAACCATGGCCGCTATAAAAGCAGTTACTAAAACTAATATTATGTAAATAATGTTTTATTTTCGTTAAGGTAGCACGGAACCTTATATCTCTTTAAGCTTGACTTAAGAACCGTAATGTAGTACTTCACAATGGGAATCGTCTGAATATTTTTGATTTCAGAATCTGATCTCCTGACAGATAGGACTGGTTTTAAACAGTAATCAGGATAAGACAAAAACAATAATCATTAAGTATTAAAATGTAACCAACATTATCAATAAACAAAGACTGGTCTAGACATTGCGCAGCACAAGAATCCCCTGCAGGGATTTGACGCCGCGCTAGCGTAACCGGCAAAATGCTTTTGTAACTGACGATACTCATTGCTTATTCAAAACGATTGTACACAAACGTATACCAACCAATATTGGAAAACAAAGCATGTCTACTATACTTGCGATTATATTGTTTTTTACAATAATCGTGACTGTGCTTACACAAAATCAGGTAGTCGAAACGTAAAATACGCGTATCGTAGCCGGGGATTTCTATCTACCGTTGTACCCTAAGTTATCTCTCGATTTTAACAAAATTTAGGAGGATTTAGTCCATGATTCTGAGGTGTAAAAACAGGGTCTCCAGATGTGTCTCCAAAATACTGTATGGATGTCCGTATAGTTACAAAAATATTTAAAAAAAAACCTAACAAAACGGACACATCCATACAATATTTTGGGGACACATTAGGATACCCTGTTTTTACAGCTCGGAATCATGGACTGAGTGTACCTTCCGAATGTTAAAACCTTAGACATAAACTCAGCGTACAACGGTAGATAGAAATGCCCATCAACGTCGTCTTTCTTAAACGTAAGAAAAATCCTAAATATATCCGTTTATTTCCTGCGTTGGCAGGCTTCTTACAACATGGCGAGAGTTGCGAGGCAACCGATGAATGTAAATGGCAAGTTGTCAGTCATTGAAACGTTAGGAAACGCCTGAGTTCAACGGCAGACGCATTCCAGCTGATGATAATGATGTGGATAAAACACTTACAACAGAATCACCACTTTAGTACTAATAGAATTTATTCCTCGTCCTTTCTGTGCGTTCTCGTAGTTGAAATACGGCGTTGTGTTAATAATACGGCTTTATTTAAGTGTGGTTTATCAATCAAGTAGCTCCGAACTGATTACCAACCAATACAGACAATCAGAATAATCTATTGGTAAATCAACCGCGAACATACCACCCTTTGTAGAGAGCCACTTGTTGCCACTGAGAAATGCCGCAACGCTCGAGTACGAGTACAATGTCAACAATCGTTGGCAGAACAAGAGACTGATGCGAGTGAGAATCTACTGCATTAACTACTAGTAGGGCAGAGGATCCTTAGAATGGCGACTTACCTTATAACTGTAAGAAAACCATTTAATAACAAAGGTGTGTTTTAATTACTTAATTAGGCGTTTTACATCTCCACTATATGTAGGTTAATCTATGTTTTATTTTATCTCGACCAGTAGAGACTGTAGGTACATCTCTAAGATGTTAATTGTATTCAATCATGCTACACGTGGCCTCTATGTCTTGTTACCTAAGGCTCTGTCTACCCCATAAGGGACAAATACGTGATTTATGTATGTGCGTATTTATGTAATTTGATTAATGGTTAGTCGAATTTAATTATACATGTATATACAATTCATAATAACATAATGTATTCGTTTAACAAAGAAGACTTTCTGCTAAGTTTCTTAGATATTACGGTTGGTAATCTACATTCAATATTATCTGTAAATTTATTGGAGGCACAGAATAATGACGACACTGATTGATGGAAGCCATATGAAGTAATATTATTGTACTTCCTAGAAATAAACTTGAACTCATCGATTTGGCCAATTTTATTGAAATGCGAACTTTATTATTCAATATCTGGAGTTATTTCCAAGTATTTTCTGCTACCTGTTTGATTTCGCCAATTTTACGCATTTTTGTTCGGTAAAGGAACAATACCTATTTGATGTCGTATCGTATTCGGAATATACGAGTATATCAAGATTAATGAATATTATGGTATCAACGGGTGTATTCAATTATAAGAATTGTTTCGTATTCAAATAATACTTAAGTACATTGTCCGGATTAATCGACTACAGTTACTACGTGAATATTTCGGCATAAAAAATCTCGTCATAAAAAGTCGAGGTTCAAAAATCAAGTACCTATAAGTACCTAAATTTATTTAATTTTTTCCTCGATAGTCGAAGTAATGTTGTAGTGGTTTTTATCTGTGTATCGTTTCGTGAGTCACAGACGGTTCTGGCTGAAAATAAGTGCTGCAGATGTCTAACACCTCGGCGTAATGCTGAGCTAGCGACGGTTTCACTTTTGCGAAGACAGACACAACGCTGATGGTCTATTTTTCATGCCTGCCCTTTTTTTTGTTTCTTTTCTATAAAATTGTGTATATTCCCTTATATTTGTGTGTCTTGCAAAAACGAATAAATGTTTTATTTCTTTCTTTCTTAGTGTAAAATATAGTAGCGGAGGAGCAAGGTAAATGTTTTTGTCCATCAATATTTTTATTTTCGTCTTGGCCTGTGACTACCGTGCGTTTTATATGAATATTGTAAAAACCTAACTTATGTAAAAAATAAATATACAGGATAATAAATATATAGCCTAAAAGTCTATGTTAAAATTTAAACTATTCTTTTTAAAGTAATACGTTAACATACATAACGTTCACATTTCCAAGACCCCCAATATTTAGTAAAACGTTATTTTTTTATTTAACAATCACTTACAATAGATTTGATATGATCATATCTATATCAATTCCAAGTCTACGACTGTTCTGGTGACTATTTTCTAACGCGAGGAAACGTTATCAAAACAATCTTATGGCAATGCATATTAAGACAAACCGGAGGGGAGTTGGATGCAATCTTCGAGCACACATTTTATTAGTAGGCTCGACATTTTACGAGCGGCCTGGCAGCCTAAATAAAAAGAGGAATCTTCATATAGAGTCAGTCCCTTTGTCATTTTTTACGGTAGGCTGTCAAGGGCTTTTACGATTTCATCTATAGCTCGCCGTTATGTATACCTGAGCGGAAAGATTCCTCTTACGAGCCATATGGTGCCCTTTCGCGTATTACGCAATGAAGCTATCAAATAAAAAGAGTTGTTTTCACAATAGAATTGCTATTTGGAACCAATAGACCATCGTGGGACTATATCTTTACGAATTCTCGAGTTATTCCTAACCCTAACCAATATTACCTACAAGTGTGAATGTTAATATCGTTTGTTTGAGGTTTTTTTTCATCTTGACTGACGCCTCCACTAATATTGACGAAATTTGTCACGTGTGTACTTTATTCTCGCAACTGCGGCTTCTTAAAGAAACTTCTTGGAGTCGTGTTCAAATTAATTCAAAACAATCCATCGGTGTGCGATTTGACTTGCATGCACATAACTTGTCACACGGAATAATCAAAGGCTAATGCTAATTCCTCCCTTACTTCCAATTCCAACAGTCGAATAACAGATTATTCAGCACTGATTTTAGTGTAGAAGCATACAATATTTCTTAAACCGGTCTTACAAATTAGAACGCATACATCTACTCTGTCACATATACGTTACATAAGAACATGTTTTTTTAAATTTTCAATCAAAGTCAAAGATGGTGCAAGCGGAGCCGCGAGTAAAAGCTAGTAATTTACTCAATTAGCACCGATTTTGTATTATTTCTTTGCAACTTGAATTCTCTGGTGTATTTGTGTTATCCAAAAATAATGTTGAAATTTTAAATATTGATTTACTTTGATCAAGTAAAACTTAGCAAAGCAATGAACCTCGACTGCCAATAATATCAATATCTTCGGAATAATTTTAAACTCGGTACAAAAGGGGCAGAAAAATATTTCCCGCAAATACAAGTTTTCATCAAAGTTCTATCGGCCGGTAGAGAGTGGACGGCAAACAAATTCAATGATAACAAAAAAAGTTATGGGGAAACTCTTACAGCGGTGGCTTGAGGAAAATCGGAGTTGGGTGAAAAACGAAGATAAATAAAAATATTTTTACAGATTTAAATAACAGAAGTACTTAATTAATTCCACTTATTATTTATATCGGGTTTTCTTTTCCTATTACGGCGCTAACTACTGCGCAAAGTTTTGTAGAAATCGTTACAGAGGTTTGTTAGAATGTGGAAAGTGGAATATAGTGTATGTATTTGCACTAAAATATTTTCTCGTTTATCAGATTGTGAAGTTTTAAGCAAATAACTGAAAATATATACACCAATGTTTGATTTAACGATTGACTTTAAGCGCGTGACGGAAAATTTCATGCCGCACTTTTCCTACTTGTTGACTCCCGGGACTCTAACGGGTGCTATAAAACAAGCAAGTACAATTAACATTGACCTAATTAAATTGAAACCCTAACTGTGAGATTCTTCCGAGTCCGGCCCGAGGGAGCGACTCGTTCATTTTATTTTTATGATGGCAAACTGGACGTAAAGAATGAAACGAACGTTTTGTTTAAAATTTGCCCTTTTGTGAGCAAAACAAGGTTGTAATTGAGGAATGTCGTTTCAAAGGGGCAAATATACGAAAGTAGCAAAGTTTATACACTGTATCTTAAAATTAGTTCCAAATGTTTCTGCGGACAGATGGGTTACTTCAACTGAACACCCTGTAATGTATTTCGGATTTTCTTAATTGTGATTGACTGGTGTTTTCATAGATTATTCCATGTTCATAGTATATAAGGGTGGCTTCATTTAGAATCACAAATTACGATGAAAAACTTTTACAGGAATGTTCGACCGAACGAACTCAACCTAAAATATTGCAGAATTTTCATTCACTAGTGATGAAAGAAAATTTTTGTGGCATGAGTGAGATGTTTTTCGGAGGTCATGCAGCGCGTTACATTTGATGATTAAGAACTAATCCATGTTCTAGAATTAACTCAGACCCAAGACGACACTCAAACTACACACACTTTGAGATGTTAGTTAATATTTACTTTGATGAAATCTAGTGTTACAGGTGTCCATGAGTGGTAGTGCTTCCTTACCATCAGGTGACCCATTTGATGTTTGCCTTCCTTGTCGTATAATAATAATAAAAAAATACAGGATGAAAATACGCGATGATCAATAGTTTATTAAGGTTTTTTTTACTCACGCAACCCTGTTTCCGTGAAGCCGCTGACCCAAATAGATTTATGCCAGCTAAACCAATAATAAAGATCAATAATCTACAATATTTGATGAAAACATTTCACGTAGGGAAAATTGTAGCCTGGACACTGTGGAAAATGTACTTAAATAAAATCTAATCACTAGACCAATTTGGACGAACTGTTTTTAAAACTATTTAAAAATAGCTCGAAACAATGTATGTATAAATAGTTTTAAATAAATAACCTAAAACCGTTAATGAATAATTCTGCGACTCTTTTCCTGTGTTCTAGTTTTAATTCCTACCTAACTCATTACCAAAATATTAATGTTGTTCTTCAGTCAGCCTGTCCATCTATAAATCACAAATGAGAATAACTTTTATTTAAATCCTTGTAATCTGTAAATAATACGGCATATTATTCTAAATCAGCCTTATTGTTTTTTCTGATGTGAACTGTCGTAAAAAATGTTAAATCACAAGTTCTACAGCGGAGCTTAAGAGTTTATTTCCACGGTAACCTTCACCCTTAATACAAAATTACTCAGTTAAGTACCTACCTACTTCGTAAGCCGTTCTATACAAATTAAATTATAGATAACCCTCTTAAGAGTCCTGAATATCCAAGTGGCTAGCAAACTGAAATATCGTATTCAAACATTTGATAACGTACTTTGTACTTTCTACTTTTCCAGCTTCCACTGGTCTGTGTATCACTATGAAAGGCTCGCACCTACTTGGAATACTAATAAGAAGCTCTTAGCGCCAAGTTTAGGTGCTATTTTACTGTTGGAAAACAAATTTCAAAGACTTGCAAATAAAAAATGCTGCGCAATAGGCAAATGTACATGAACATGTACCTATTACTGAATGTGGAAGGTTTTTTTGGGTTTCATGTGAAAATATAAACGTGTGTTACAGGAACGTAGCTGAATTTTCAAATAATTATGCGTTTACACTGGTTATGATAAAAAGAATAGAGTAAAGGTGAGTGGTTTCTGTATGCAGTTTGGACTTTTTGTCTGATATCTACTAATATGATGTTCGTAATTCTCGCAACCGAGCTTGAAATAACTGTGACAATATACAACTGTCGGGGCTAATTTGTTGATGACGAAACTCCCTTAAGCTACCAATTACACTAGCGTAGTAGGTGTTTTAATCGACAAGAGCAACCCGCGAACCCTAATAAATCCACTCGGGCCTCTCTTCATTAATTTGCCTCCTGTCAAGTCCGAATCTGAAATTGTTGATGTTTTGCTCATGTTTGTGGCACAATTTATTGAACCAATAATTTGTGGTCCCAAAGTTGAGTTCACTTGTGATGATTTATGACATATGATTTATGATCGGAATATCGTTAAGTGCGCAAGTCAGTCTTCTGTGAAAAATCTAGTTCAATCGGACAGAACTAGAACTATTAATATAAGTCTTATAACCTTTGTAATATTCTACCTAAGCGAAGATTAAGCGAGCAGCGAAAAGCTGAACAAATGAGAGTTAAAAGATAAATTCTACAAAATCTGTAAGGGTGACTGTAGTGGTACGATATATTCTAAGGGCATGTCCTAATAATACGTGCCCATTACCAGTATTGCTTACAATTTTGCGTAGGTGCTTTCATATAACTTAAAAGGGCTCGCCCACAAAATGGGCAGTATATCGAAAACCCATTGAAGTAATTTGAGGCGAACCAAAACGACATTGTCGCTAAGCGATTCAATCCTGCACGACCGCGTTGGGACTACACGACGATTTCAGTTTAAGCGATTTTATGTGGACCACGGTCACACAGAAGCGTCCTACAATTCTACCCTCCTAGTAAGACGTGAACAAACGTATTCGATGCTCGCATCGAGCTGAATTTTATCCCACTCATGTCCGTAAAAGCTAACATGCCTTTTAGATTTTCACCAACTGCTGCTATGTTTATAGACTAATTTTTTCGTCAGATCTACTTATGTTTATGTAACTTTAAATTAGCCTTTTAGGTTTGCACATGGAGAAAAGTATGCAGACAATTCGTTTCTTTCTGTGTACAAAAAAGATTGATACCTGTCTATAGAATTTATACACTTGTTACTCGCTGTAAAACCTTAAGTGCCCTACTGAAAGTAAGCGAGCTTGGGTTTAATAAATTGTTTTGATAATGTAACGGTGTGTAATCCGGCTACCTTTTACTGAGGTTCCGGCGAGCGATAGCAGCGCGAGAATCGGCCGATGTACGACACTAATACGACCCCAAGTACCAATGTAATACGTGTACACGCAGTTTTCATGTACTTTTATAACATTTTTCACAAATAAGGCTACTCTTCTACCGGGGATGTCATAGAGATGTGTATAAATTTTGCCAATACGAATCGTTTGTTATTAACGTAATATAGTTTTAGCTTACTGGTTTCTATCAGTGCATGTGCAAGAGCTCTTGAAAATAGATAATCCTAATTAGTGGATGGAAAGATTCTTAGCAATGCAGTTAAGTGCATTTCGGATAGAAAAGCAGCGTAAAAGAGTGATTTAGAGTAAAATAAAGGGCGAGGTTTCAAGCATTTAAGGAAGCTAGTTAGTATATAGTTAGTGTATTGTTAGTAAATAAAAGAGGTTCTTGAGATCATCGGAGGTTTATTTTATAATATACTTATTAATAGTTTCACAATTAACTGCAATGAGCTGCGTCATGTCGCTTTCAAGGGTTCGCAACAAGCGGGCTGTCAAAAGTGACAGTTCGTAGACAGTCAATTGGGTGCATTTTGATACTACAATACATCATCCCCTTTTTAAAAGAAAATTGATTTTAAACGGACTCGAGAGTGTTATTTGTAAACCTAAAACTTTTACCACGTATAATTTTACTTCAAAGCGCGTATAATTTTACTAATACGCGGTATTTATTTTAATCAATTGTTTTATGAACTCTATCAGCATTAGATTTGGTTGTTTAGATATTCACTGCTTGCCACGAAAAAGTACTTACTTAGTAACCAAATACAAAACGTCACTGTTCCTGTGTCCATATCAAAGCGCTTATACCAAAGAGGAAATTTCGTTTGACGTGACATAATGTACGCAAAGTTACAACGTTTTCCATAAAGGTGGCCAGATATTGCAATTTACTTTTACGCCCTGTCAGCTCGTGACGTTATACAAGAGTGTAGCGGAGTAACGCAACTGTACAGTAAAGTTGGTTTTTGTACAAAACGTAACTGCAAGAACTTTTAAGTAAGAAGAAAAAAAACAAAAACCTGGTTGTCCTCTTTTGTCCAGTTAAATGTTTTTTGTTATTAAGTAACATATTTTAGTTTTATACGTTTCAGCTAGCACGTCTGCGTGCGAATAATAATTTAAGAATTATTGATCAACTCCAAATCATCATAGAACCTAAATGTTAGGTGTTAAATTAAACATAGCTCATAAAAGTAACCACGATTAATGTTCATTACAAAAAGAAACATATTAAAATAAAGCCGACTCCAAACGAATAGCAAAAATGATATCTGTGGAGGTCAGGTCCTCTCCATCCACGGCTGTCACACATTGTGATGTAATGATGGGAGCGTGGGTGAGGGGCTCGTGCTGAAGTACCGACTTCAAACAGATAAGTAGGTAGCGCTCACAGAAATATGTTTTTGATTTGTTTCGTGGCAGCGCACTCAATACAATTTTTTATAAAGCTACATTTTGTTATTTCATGCTTTTTTGAGTTTTATTCGGAAGGTTTTAGAAGGAGGTTTTTTGTTGTTTTTTAATGAGTCAATTTGTTATTTATCTTACGCTAAAATAGCCGAATGCCTATTGCTAATCACCTACAAAATATTTTTTTTACTGCGATGAAGGGGCTTTAATTGTTGAAGAGTTCGCAGGATATTTTACCATCAGTTTTACTTTATCATAATGCGCTTTGACAAGCATAAATAGCTTAGCAACCATGTATAGTAATCCAACTGTATCGTCTGAAATACTATTAAAGTAGTTTCGGTCACCATATATGGTACCCTACGAAATGGCGCCATACGAAACTTAACACGTTCAATGCGGCTCTGAATATTAAAAAATATCCACAAATGCGGTACGTATCAAATTTGACTCATTACTGACTAGCCATTCCTACGTTACGAATCACTTTCAATACGTAACTAGACCTACCTTCACGGGTCGGTATTTTTTTCGAGAACTTATATTCATAGGTGTTTATCGCTAAAATGGAATGTTCTTAAACCAAACTACACCCTATTCTCATAGCACAAGGGTCTTAAGCATAGTTTCTGAGTTAATAGGTATCAAAGTTATGTATTGAATTTGATTCGTATAGCACAGGAGTATCTACATTTGCCAATTTTACGAGTTAAAATTGATTCGTACCGCACCTATTTATTTTTTATCGATAAATGAATAGGGAAGTGAAATTAAACAAATATATATCGACTATCGATAGTACCTAATTATTTATTGAAAAGAACAAAAAAAGTTATAATTACAATACTAAACGGGACTTATCACACAATTTATATTTATAATTACCTCGACGTTTCGGCCACATTGCAGCAACCGTGGTCACGAGTTAACTACGGTTGTAAATACGGTTGCTGCAATGTGGCCGCAACGTCGAGGTAAATATAAATATAAATTGCGTGATAAGTCCCGTTTAGTATTGTAATTATAACTTTTTTGTTCTTGTCAATAAATAATTACTATCGACAGTCGACTGCACTATTTTCTATTCGCCAAAACAAAATGGCGGTACGTATTATAACTAATACGTATAGCACTGAAGTAAAACCATAAAAGTTGATACGTATAGCACTGAAGTGAAATTATTACGATGCAGTGCGTTAGTATTAAAAATGATTCGTACTTTTAAAACAGTATTTTCAAGTACTACTTGACAAATGATGCCCAAACATATATTTGTCTCTTTCAGGTTTTAAAATTTGTGGTTTTTATGGCTCCCGCAAGTTGGGACAGGTAGAGGTTAATCGCTTCCGCACCGACGCAAACTACGCGATCGCTTATTTTTGAGACGTATAGCACTTAACGTGTTAAAGTGCCCTTAATATTTGAAGTAGGTATTCCCTCGATTTGTTTATGAAAAATATGTACCTACACTCTTTCAAACAAACAAAAGCATTCTAAATCATTCTAGACATCTTGGAGTAGGTAATTGGGGAACATGCAGGTATATAAAAAAAGGTACAATAAAAAGTAAGATTTAGACGAACTGTGAATCTTCACTTCAAATAAAACAAAAAGACAATAACATTTACTAACTGAGCTTGTACCTATTCTGTCAGTATCTGTGATATTTTATAATTGGCTCAGCGTTGTTGTTTTCTGTAACTAAATTGTATTATAAACTGTTGATTCTCTTTTCGTAACTACGAAAATAATAGTACATTACTGCAGAGGCCGAGAAGTAAGGGATTGCTGGACGAGTTTGGGGTAGATGGCCGAGTCGAAGACGAGGCCAGATAGAACGAGTCCTGCAATCCCTGTTCCGGCCAAAGCTTGTATAGTGCTTTTCTCAAACAATGTGAGGAAATATTAAAATTAAAATAACTACTAGATAATCAAGTAAATCTCTTTACTTTTTTCCGGTAGCATATTTTGCATAGCTAAATTTGCCTCCTCTTTTAAATGAGGCGGAGTACAGTTCATAAGTTCCCCGTCACTTTCATCACTAGAAGTCATTTTTATTTCTGTTAAATTATAATAACAATCACTACGAAATACGCATAAGCAGAAAAAAAGATTTTCGATTTGCCACCTTTTTTATTTTTTAAATGTACTAATTTGATCCAGCTATTTGAGCACCATGTTTAACCGCACATAAATATAGTACCTACCATAGATTTTTTTTTTATGTCGCAATTATGCTTAGGTACAGATTGTGGTGGTGGTTGGCTGTATGTAATTTTTTCCTTTGCCAATTTAATTTTAGTATAGAAATTTAAAAAATTAGAGCAGCGGACAAAAATGGATTTTCATACTAACTTTTGTGGCCTAAGCCAAGAAGTAATGTAGGGAGCCATAAACGAGAAACTTCATGTCCTCATATCGGGACATTAACGCATACATTTCCGAGCATGTTTGAGAAAAATAAGTTCTTAATACGTAGATTGTTATCGAATTAGAAGCGATGCTAAATATTGTCGGGAGTCGCAAACTTTTGCGTTTATTTACGTTTGTGTCGGAAAATTAAACAGAAAACGTTCAAGGACATTGGACCCTTTGTATTTGTATGAACTTGGCTTCAGTTATTTATAGCTCTGTTTTCTTATTAGCTTTTCAACAAACCGTCATTGCTTGCTTTTCGCTACTCCAGGTCGCTGTAATTTGTTGTGTATTTCAGATTATGCTTTTAGCATGAAGTACACTTCAAGGTCTCTAATTATTCTACATTCCCATGAAATCTTAAATGTATAAGTACGTACAAAACCGTCATGTATAAGCCTTGTTTAAATTTTCCGTTCTAAGACTGTCCAAGTCTTAGGGCCGTTTAAACGGTATATGGTTAAAAAATTAAACCATTAAATCGGGTTTAGGGTGATAGCTCCACACCTGACATTTCTCACCAACCCAGAAGAAGAAGTTAACCCTTGCTCGCGCAGGCCCGATTTGGTGGAACATTCGATGCCATTCGAATCGGTTGGTGTCTACGCATCGCCTGGCGCGCCGGCTACGGGTGGCAACACTGGGCGCGAGAAGCGCCAGCGCCCTCTACACCTTTTCTTCTGAACTCGACTCGCGCTACGCGGCGCAATTTGCTCCATGATTTTATTATTGATTTATATTATGCAAAGTCATTAAAACCAGTAAATGTACATCTAATATTTCATTAATCGCTGGATTAGGGCTAGAATCTACAGTTGTGAATTATCGCCTGTCACTATGTAAAATTTATATGTCAACGCGGATTACCGATCACGTTGAAGCCGTTGATGAAAGTAACATAGTGGAAGATTAGTGACTGGCCTTTAGCGCATGCACCTCATCAATTAGGCTCCCGGTGCCTAATTTATGACGTAATTTGTCGAACATCTTAAAGACGGCATGCGCGTTTGAGATATTTTTATGATTGGTCAGATCCATTGTCAGAGTGTGTACCTATAGCAGGAGATCTAAGGTCCCGTTTTCTAAGGGGACCTTGCATTTTGGAGACAAAGCAAACCGCTTGGAACGGGTGTTCCTGGGGGTGATCTGAGCCGATTAAGCTCGGTTGCCAAGAGGTTCCCCCCAGCAGGTGGGCAGGGGAGGGGGGGGAAAAGTGCCTCCGGCGCGCCTCACTCTAAGCTTTATATCTGCATACATATAGCAACTATATCAAGTTTGGTGTCTTTTTCGTGTAATTCGAGGATGAAGAATTCATTTCTGTGACTAAACTTTCACTCACCCATACAAAAAATTCGAGAAATTCAAAATTCAAAAAAATTCTCAGTGTCATACCTATCCCATACTAAATCTATGTATACGTGATACAGTGGCAAATTCTCTATGCAAAAAAGGTATAAATACTGTGTCAGCATACTCATGAAATATTTTGTTGTGTCCAGGGCTTAGCATATGCACTAAGGCGGAACCATCTAAAACTTTGGCTGATACTGGTGGTGAACTCGGCACTATGGCTGTGTGATCTGGGTCACAATGACTGATAAGGCATTTCAAAAGATCTGATTTGGTTCCTGATCGCATATTTCCCATGACTGATAATGATGGAGGTGTAGCTTGATTTTCGTGAGCGAAAAATGAATCCAGGTTCCCTGTTCTGTGCTCACTCGTAGCTATATATAGCTTGCTGAAGAGACTACAATCATTTTTGAGCCCAACTAATTTTGCTTTCGTTTTGCTGTCAGACTTCTTTGTACTGGTACTAAATCGAGCATACTTATTGAGTCCGTCCCTACCCTTCCCCCTCCAATCAACTATCGGTGAGCGCGAGCGCCACTGCACTGCAACTCATTCACCTCCGTTTAGATACCTACACGCAAATTTATTATGATTTGTATGTATCTGTGTAAGATAATTATCTCAAAATACCTAAAAGATAGGTATAGGTTACAATAACTAAATAAAAAATATATCTGTCGTAAAACTATCCAGTAGGTAGACAACTCATTCTGCATAGGATAATCCAATAATCAGTTACATCGTATTATAAATTCTTTTTTTTTTAAGTATTTACTTACTTTCTTTACCTACGTGCGTATGTAGAATATAAAGTTTTAAAATGAATGCGTGCCTAAACAAAATGCGTGTAGGTACCTACTTCAGCACGGTACGCCGCGCGACACAAAACATTTTTTTTAACAGATTTATAAAAAAAAAATGTTTAACAAGTTTACTATTGTATATAGTATGATAACTGGGCTATTCACAGGTATTTTTTTTCTAGAGCAAATCCTCATAGTTTTAATTTTGTAGAGGATTATCGAAAAAAAATTCAAAAGTTTTTTTTTTAATTTTGAATTTCTCGAATTTTTTGTATGGGTGAGTGAAAGTTTAGTCACAGAAATGAATTCTTCATCCTCGAATTACACGAAAAAGACACCAAACTTGATATAGTTGCTATATGTATGCAGATATAAAGCTTAGAGTGAGGCGCGCCGGAGGCACTTTTCCCCCCCCCTCCCCTGCCCACCTGCTGGGGGGAACCTCTTGGCAACCGGGCTTAATCGGCTCAGATCACCCCCAGGAACACCCGTTCCAAGCGGTTTGCTTTGTCTCAAAAATGCAAGGTGGTGGACCTTAGATCTCCTGCTACTAATATAAAAACGTCTTCCGCTATTTTACTTTCATCAAAGGCAAGCCTGAAGCAATATTATCTATCATCTGTATGTCATAGTGTCGACAGGTTGTCGGTCTACGCTGCATGTTCCAGTTTCATGTTTACTATCCTATCGTAAATTTTCACGCTCTTTTGTGTAGTCAAATAACATGTCATCCCAATAATTTTGTTTTTAAATCATCATCCAACTTAATAAAATAATCCATCGCAAATAAAATATTGGAATCCGTCGTTAGAATTTTCCCAATTTATCGCGTCAATCGCTTGCGCTAAACGAAATGGTGCGAATTAATATGCCTCAATCTACGGAGTAATGGCGGGCGTACCTACCTCCTTCGCTATGAAAAATGGAATCACAGCATTCAACAATTTGTCATTTTAATGTTTTCGTGTTCGTAACCACCGCGGCGATGGCTCGGAGGGCAGATTCATATTTATAAAGATGTCGCACTATATCGTATTGGTACCATTATACGTATCTGAAAAGACGTACTTTACCTGATTTATAAACCTGGCTTCATGAAAATAGATTCTAAATTTAGCTAAAGAAACACAAGGGAAAAATAATCAGTTAAATAGTTTATGTTTCACAACCATAATTATCTCAATGGTTAATTTTAAGGTCATCCGACAATACCTCCAGACTGGAGCTCTTGCTCAAGTGAACCCATTTAGATTGTTTTACTGCTCTCACTGGCAACACAGAGCTGTGTTTATGTATATACTATTTATAATAAGAGTCATATCCTGCGAAGGCACAATATCCAGCTTAAGGGTGAGGAATGCAATTTATTCCGCATTCCGACACAGAATAGCTCGTAGGATGAGGCTACAGTGAGAGCGGTAAGCATCGCGGCTCGCAACTGATGTGATTTTCGTACTAAAAGAAACTCGCCCGCAGTGCAATCATAACTTGATTCGTTCTCTCGTAGGTATTATACGGAGTCATGTGTCTGGTCAACTGGTCAATGGACGACCAACAATATACGACTCCTGACCCCGTGTAATACCTGCCAGGGAACGGGTCGAGTTATGATTGCAAAGCTAGCGAAGCTATCAATTTGCGTGTTTCTTCTAGAAAATCAGACTTAGATATCCTAGTGACCAATATTCGTGAGTTTGGTATCGGTCACAGCCGCGCTAAGCAGCATGCTATGCGCTTTCATAGTCTTTAATCATTTGTTTATAAACGTGCAGGTGACCTAAGAGAACGTCCTGAACCTAAGTGACCCTGGGTACCCAGTATAGTAGGGTCCCATATTGGACCCCCAGCTCGAACATTATGCTGTATCATGGGACATTTCGTTGGCTTATTTACTTTTTATTTAGTATGAGATCAAAATATATTATTAGCTTTACGTTATGTCGGCCCCACATTAACTATTGGATTCTATTTGAATAGAAATGTTCTGTGCGCGAAATAGAAAGTTGAGATAGCTGTCTCGCAGACGAGTCAGCTGTCTAGGAACTACCTCTGATAAGCGTAATATTATGCTGCAGGGCTACTGAAATTCCCACATCATAAAATTGGACCCACCGACACCATAAAAGCGATCATTTGGTTTTACGACATCGAACCCTCGGTAATAATTGTGTCGCTATAATTTTTTCGAATTCCGATACAGTTAGCTCCGGTCGATATATATTTACGAGTGCGTTGAACTAGTATAGTGATATGCGGGTATGTTACGTAAATAAGTTCGGGAGAGTGTGCGGCGGACGTTTGCATTGGCATGTCGGAATGAAGCTTATTGGATAACCGAAAACAGTCAGTTAAAATCAAAAACAAAAGCAAACGTATTTAGTAGAAGGCCATAAAAGGCCCTTTTACATGTATTTTTTGCTACCAGCACTTTCTAAAAGACCATACTTGCATAGACCATTGGCAGAGTTACATTAAAATTCTTATTAAACTTATTGTAATGTAACTAACTACATTATGTACGAGCTTTGCAATTTGTACAAATTCGGCACTCGTTACTGCATATAACTGAAGGATATTAAGTGGGTGCAAGTTCATAGACATTTTTCACCATCTTTCAGTATTATTATTCGAATGCTGTTACTACCTTCTGTGACAGCAGTTTTAATGTGAATGCGTTTCGGTCTCAGAAAAAGCACCGAGCGTCTCCAGAAAGGTTTAGCACGCATTACGTGATTTAACCTTCCGGACTAAAAAGTCGAGAGCTCGACTTTACTGTCGCAGATCCCGTCGCTTAACGATCCGGCCTCCTCCTTAACCGTTAATTAAGGCTATTAATCCAAAGGCACGGCCACCTTGTTTTCCTTAATTGGTCGCAGTTTTATTTCAGCCGACGGTTTATTTCACCCAAGGTTGAATTTTCATAATTAAAATTTATATGTTGTAAAGCGGCATTAAATTGTTAAATTAGATTTGAAACGATTATTTGTTTAGGCGTTGGTGGGTTGTATGTAATTTGTATAGCTTGTTTCGCTGCGACAGAGTTCCGACTTGGATTTCGCGAGTAGAATGCTTTTGTACGTGAGTGTGACGTCTGAAGGTAATTAGTATATTCTTTTCCATTTTTAATTAAGATTAATTTTTGTGAAGTGATTTAATTAATAGCTAAATATGTAAGCGCTAAACTCGAGATCAGCTGGACTAAATCAGTTTAGTAAAGTTAGTTTTCTTGTGTAGAGAAAAAAAATAAAAAAAATGTTTTAGAAACAGGATGAAAGGTGAAAGGCAGGCACATATTGTAATTTCGACAAAGTCGCGGGATAAAGCTAGTCTATCTATCTATCTATTTATTTTTATCTATGTAAATAATGCTTCTGTCAAAAATGTCATTTTTAATACAAGCTTTTCTGCTGACTGTACTTGCATTGTCATCCGTCCTACATATGTTTACCAAATTTCTAGTAAATCGGACCAACCGTTGAAGAATTCCCTTCTGCGGAGACGGCCCTGGCTGAGTCACCAGAACTCCACTAACAAATTATTATATTGTCATCTGACTTACATAAACTTGCTTCTTAAACTGTTATGCATTATGGCATCCTGGTGGTGTTTAATATAAATGGGTATTTTAAATTCCAATTTCGACAAGAGCCTAATTTTAGAAAATACAATACATGGCCATTACTAGCCCACTCCTTCATTTAATGAAGTAATTAAAATAGACGCCAACAGTATTAAACATAGAAATGGAGAATTAACGAAACCAAAATAGTTACATGGCAAATTAATTTCTGCAATTAAGTTTCCTTTATCGATTGTCATTACGCACGCTTTCAGCGTTCGACATAATTATTGAAATATTATTTCTATTGCTTGATAATTAGTGCAAATATGTAATTAATTATTCCCACGGTAATCCTTTATCATTGATGTCCATTGTATTTGATAGTTCAATTTCATAATTGTCAAAAATATATTTTTGGAGATCTCCTTTTGATGACAGTACTTTAAAATAGGGAATATGCATTAAAAAATATCACATTTCGCATTAAAATTTTAACTTGTATCTTTTAATTCACAAGTAAATTGTAAAGAATTCGCAATTAAAACTGTAACGCGACGTACACAAAATGTTAAAAATGTTGTTCAAAGTTGTTCTAGCAATGTTTTTATGCAGCATACAATTAACTATTTTTCCTGCTCTGCATATCAGACAGTATAAAAGCGAGAGCTGACAAAATTAATTTATCGAGCATTCGCTGAAGCAGCAGGGGTTTTATTCAATTACAAGGGAGCCGAAATGCGAAATGTTTACCTGCGGCGCTGCAGGGCAATGCTTGATACTTTTCTCAAAAAATGCCTCTACGATTTTAAATTAAAAAAGTACCTATCCAGAATATTCGTTGTTGACATTACGAGGGTTCCGCAAATTATTTCGCTTGATGTTTTGTGTGCATGTTGTTTTATCTTTCACGGAGACAAAAAAAAATTAAACACCCAATGCGGTTTAGCCCGACTGTCTTTGTTCACCTTCTTGCTTAGAAAGTATCGGACTCATTTATGTTCGTGATAATCGCTAAAAAACCGTAGCCTAGTAATTTTGAACTATGTAAAAAATCTGCGATGGATTAGAGGTTTAACATTGCAAAAAGTCGCGGTAACCTAGCCTAGCACATTGAAGTACTTATATAGGCTGGAATCAGGAATATAGCGTTCTTTAATCTCAATTGCAAAATTGCCTCCTTCTGTCTAAATAAAAACAAAAATCTCAACTTAGAACCATAATATCCTGCTGAGATTATTTCCACGCAACTCCAAATAAGAACATTAAAAATGGAAATTTCGTTCTTGAATGGAAAATGCCCATTCTCTTGGTGCATTGTATGGTTTCTTTAGAACCAGTTTGATGGACGTTTATGTAACATTGATGTTTGGTTATTATGTAGATGTTTCGTTTGGTTTCTTTACTTATGTATTTACGGTGTGCGATGAGTTTGAGGACATTTTCGGACAATACGGTACTATGTTGGAAGAAATCAGGCCATTGTTTTATTTTATTTCCGTTTACAAACGAAAAGAAACGGACTCTTGGATAACAAAACACTGTCCAATAATTAATCAGGCTGCGATGATTTGATTAGAATCAATTTCCTTTTAAAGCTAACACTAAACAAATCTTACAATATGTCATCCCCAAAACGTTAAGTTATGATAATATTTATTCAGATCACCCACCGTGCAACTTACATAACTTACTATTTTGTAACTTGCCAAATATTTAGGCAGGTGCTCGCACAAAAAGGATTTGAAACTGCAACTTTCCATTCGCGTATAAAAATTACATTTTTCAGCCAGTCATGTCCACTGGTGTTACTATCTGACGGCATTTTTTGTCATTTATTTGCAATAATCCAATACGGGGGCAGAGAGCGTGATCTCATTGACGCTAAGCTGGGTCACGGTTGGATATCCATTATTCATGGTTGAACGCGACACGGATAATGGTTCAAGTACTTTTAAAATACCATAAGTTTTGCACTATTTTATTTCGAATTGGGTCATAGCTGTCTTGGGGCAGATGCAATGTAGTTTAAAGCACCTTGTAGTGAAAAAGAGGATCTCAAAAGAGAATGACATGGATCGAATTAAATACAACATAAATTACTCCCGTTTTTCGATCGTTCTGTTAACGCTTGTAACATTGGTGTAACACGCTCGTGATAATATGATTACGATCGCATTGCGTTTGCGAATTACGATGACTCAAAATCCGCCAAAGATGTAATTTTGAGTTTTAAATCCTTTTTGTATAACTCAATCAAACAGTAAGTCTGTTTAAAAGTATCTGAGCTCCACGAAACTCTGTCTCTATTAAACAAATGTAAGATATTCTATTTCCAAGTCAAGTCTTCACCATTTACTCGGTAAACCCTGAAATTAGTCATTCCGCGAACACTAATCCCGATGGCTCTCCCAGCCCGAATTTGTTCTGAAGGGGTTGCTCAGTTCAGAGAAACCGTTTGGTTTTATATAAAACTGCATAGTCCTTTGGTCTTTATGTATTTTTTATTACATATACATGCACGATAGCTCGCATAACGCATTAAATTTCTGCTAGCGTTTATACCATTCTAAAGAAATATTTTTCAAATTTTTCGTCATCTTGCCTCAACAGTTTGCAATTTTAAGTACAATTCATCCATTGGTACCCGTGTTACTTTAATGAATACATAGTATTTTTTCAAAATTAAGACAATGTATGACCCTACATATTATTGTAATAAACTAAGGCCATTGCTAGAAGTAGGACATGAGAGTCCGTCTATCCCAAGAAAATGTGACAGTGGGTATAACAACTGCAAAGTTTTAACCCGTCCGTGATCCCCGAGGGGAAGAATTGTGCAAAGCCCCATAGCATGGAGGACAGTATATGTAAAAATGTTAACTGAGTATCTAACTTTCTCGGCTTAGTTACGTCTTTCTTTGTTTTAAATTCGTAGAAGTTCAATCATTTATTCGACGTATCTTTTTAGCAAGTAATTATTTTGTAGGTAATTTATTCCTACTGTTATATGAGGTACTGTTACATCTTAGCCAACTAGCAACGCATCTGCTATCCTCGGGTATTTCTAATGCCCGTAGGTGGTAGAGCTCACTCACTCTCGGTAACCCACTTGTTCGTTTCCGTCGTTGAATAAAAAAAATCTTAAATCTCGAGGTTGAATAAACCTAATCCGCAGCTTTTTTGTTTCAGATCTGTTGACTGCAATCCCAGCTGCAGTTAGTCTCAGAAGTCAGGCCACGTGGCTCACGTGCCATTCAAGTTTCTTAAATCGAGATACAACATGTTCTAAATTGAGACAGTTCTGTATTTGTTGCAGCAATCAATAAAGCCTAGTTTTGCTTACACAGCAAACGTTCAGACTTAACATGCACGGTGTTTGCATTCAGGAAACGCTTTGAATTAAGATTCACGGTATTTGCAATATTCCGAGGATGTTAAATAACAAAAACTGGAGTTTCAGTAAATTTATCAGTATTATTTGAATTCACAATAAAACATGTTGTTTCTAGAAGTTGTTCAAGTTTTTTTATTACCAATGCACGGGGTTATTAATTAGTATTTGCCTGACAGACAATATAGCTTACACTGTAGCCGTAATCCGTAAGATCAAAAATACTATATTTTGAATACGTAGGTACGTTAGAAATTTAATGTCTTTTTCATACTATAAACATTCGTCACGCCTCTTTCCTTAAGGGTAGGCAGATATTACTTTGTTCCACTTGTTAAAATGATGGCATGCTTCTTTCGCTTCATCCACATTAATTTATATCTTTAAATCTTCATTCTTAAAATTATCATTTTAAATTTGTGAAAAATTATGTACACGAAACTAAAAACCTGTACCTGTATTGTTGTGTAGGTGTATTTTTATTCTTATTACCGTTTTTATTATTTTAAAGCTTTATTTGTTTAGGTTTAAGTTAGGGTCATTACTTTCCTAGCTTTATAGTATGTCTGCTCTCTATACTCTGGTTTCTGTTGACCTGTCAATCGTTCGAAGGTTAACTGGAAGAGATCCCTTTAAGGGACAACTTTTCCTGTATTTTAATCTATTTATGTTCATCTATTTATCTCATTACCTGTAAAATTAATGTGTTTTATGTAAAATAAAGAGTTATACTATATACATACATACGTACCTACCTACCTACTCTAGTAAAGCCGTGTTTCGAAAACATTTAGATTTGAAATATTGGATCACATTTGAAATATACGAGTACCTTCACCGTCGAACAGAAGTGTAACTGTCAAAATCTTCTGGAAAGATATCGCCGCATATAAAAAAACCGTCGAATTGAGGAGGTCAAGTGTCCGCAGAGTACCCATGCCAGGTCCAGGCTGCAACAGACACCGGGCTTTGTTCCAGTAAGTAACCGCTTTAAGCTTATATTGTGCCGAGATCGGATGCGGATTACTTGAGAATCGAGATCATAGTGTAATAATTCCCCTTTTGTCAGATCCATTCCATCCCCGGATTATTGGATACTTTGATGTTCATTAAGGTTTAGATTCAAATAGCGGAAAATAGAGTTCGTTGCGGTGCGATCGTGTGGATAACTGGGTTGTAAATTAGAGGATTCTCAGCTTTGTCTGTCTGCTCAATGAATGCCAAAGAAAATTATACTAGAAGTGAGCTTTGCTCTGAATAATCATTTTGGAGTTTACTTGTAAATTTTGGATTAAGGGCTCACTAGTTCAATTTTTCGAAACAGGCGATACTTTGCGGATAGAGAATATATTTTTTTACTTACGACTTCGTCTGTCCAGAATTAAAATTTGTGGCGATGCTTTGCCCTCTCTCCTATTGAGTATAAGTATAAAGTTAGTCTCATTACTGTTTTATAGGAAGCTACACGTATAGATGTACACATCGATATATGACGATAAAGATGTACAAATTGTATTCATAAGCGCGAAAACACGTGGGTACGTACCATAAGCCGGAGGCAGAAAGTTCTCGTTGACCCGCGCATCAGAGTTCAAATTGAGAACGTAACATTTTGATCCTGAATATTCGGAAATGGGTTTTCGTAATGTTGAATAAAATGCCTATTGCTTGGGTTGCGTTATGATCATCTATCAATTTCTCCGTTTAGTTGCTATACTTTACCAAACAGCTTCAATTTAAATAAATTATATATGAGAGATTTCATAAAATTAATCACAATCAGTAGTTTCATTCAGAATTTGTTTTATTTAGGTTTGATCAGTGGGGTGATAGCGTTAGGAAATAGTTATAATTTCGTTTTGTCAAAGAATAGTAAAGCAAAAACTTTTTTTTGACAACTACTTACCTATATTAATAAAAAGCCACAAAATTATTTATTTTGTTATTGAATTTTTATCAACTCTGTATCATACCACCTACCTATACATATTTTATATAGGCACACAATAAACATTTTTTTTACTCTTATTCTGATTATGATCAATTACTTTACATTTACTATGAAATAATAATCCCGAAAACTCAAATAAATCGGCAACAAAAGAGAACCACCTGTTAATTAATCCCGCTGCTTGTTTACATTCCTCATTCGGTTGATAATACCTAATTAATTATTTGTAACAACTACCCAATTACGGGAAGAAACGGAATGGCCGCTATTACAAACCCATGTAATTTCCTCAAGCTCCTTTATTAACGTTCAACGTTCATTTTTATTTTTCTCGAGGTTGAGTAGACATGCTGGGTACATGGGCCTTGGCCCTTAAAGAAATCAAGAGAAAGGGGAAAAATTGCATTCTTGTATTTTTTTAGATACTATTTCAAAATTGCAATAAGAATGAACCAATTTAAGCTTAATAAACAATATTTTGTCAAATGTCAAAGTACATTTTTTTATTGTGTCGTGTCTCGAGTTAAATATAGTAAAACGTTAAATCTCCGGGTTTATATTGACAGCTCCATACATTGTGACATTAAATACTAAACCTTAGTTAACTCGGTGTTAAGTATTAAATAACTTACCCTGATTTGAGCAAGACCACCTTACAGTATCGTTATGAAGTCAAAAATAGTAAAAGTTACCTACCCGCAAGTTATAGGACGGAATACTTACAGCTTTAAAAAGAATCAGGCACACCTTACATTTTTGTTTTCGGTCGTTCTCTACGCGGAAATAAAAACGTCCGCCGAAGTCAATCAAATCAACTCAACCTGGAAAAAAGTACGTTCAGCTCGTAAAGTTTTTCGAATTTCAGCCGTACACGTAAGTCAATAGATCGCTCACATGAGCGTGGATTAAGTTAGCCTGTTTCTAGGCCGGGGCTCCGACAATGACACTTAGGGCTTCCAGACCCGACGACCAGGCTCTCCTTTGCGGTTCACAGGCGAACATGCTAAAGGGTGTTAGCGCTTATGATAAAAGAAGTAAGAGCGTTTCTGTACGTAAAACGCGTGTAAAATCGCGTTTCCTTGCTGCGCTTTGAGTTAACTCGACTTTGAGCCGACCTCGACTGGAGCCCAATCCGAAACTTTTGCTTAATGTGATGAGTTTTGTAGTTACGAGATTACTGGGCATCGTTAATCTTAGCTCTTTTAAGCTATTGTTTTTGCCGTTATTTGTAAATATTGCTAGTGAAAATGGCAAGGAAACTTTGGAACGGAGTTATCGGGCTCGCGGTGGCCGTTGGGTATTTTCTTTTTATAACTTCACAAAATAAAAAGTTGGCGGCCAAGTTACAGTCGTTTTATTGTTTTGTTATTGTTGTTCATTAAAACGAGACTTTTATGACTTCTTCTACACCCTAACCTTGCCGTTACAACGTTACTTTTGTACATGTCAACCCTTTTATTCTTCAAGTTTAAAAATGTTTTTATGATTGTTGCTCACGTCAACATTTTCTTCGAACCATGTAAAAATTAGAGCAAGCCTCACGTACCGCGGACATAAAAAGGGTTCAGGATATTTATCTAGGGCGCATTAAATAACGGTAGCATTCAAATAACAAATGGGCGCCGCCGGGAGCAACAATAGCCCGAATATATCAAGAGCCGAGCACACACTAGGCCCCTAATATCCGAAAGAGTGCTCTCTGCTTGTGATAAAAAGTAAATGAACGTAATCTGTCCGATCTTAAACTTGACGTGTTAAGTTATGAAAGTTTGAAAAGTTTCGTTATTCTTGAATTTATATGTTAAAATTTCAATCTGGATCAGACTGGGATATGCACATACTTAGTACATAAAATAATGTCGTGGGTTGACTGAAATCAACATTATTAAGTATTTTGAGCACCTTCGTCACTCATTATAGAACACTTACGCTAAACTAGAAAGAGATCCCTTAATCGAGTTAATTTAATAATTAACTTATATAAAATGCTTAATCATTAAATTTTTCCTTAAAACATAAAGTAATTGGTGTATTACCTGCGCTTGACGAACTGCTGGCTTGATGTTTGTCCAAATATTTGTTTCGACTGAAAGGGGAACGGATTTGTGTAATTCAATAGAACAGAGAGTGCGCGCGCTAACGAAGTAACGTTGATGATAATTAAGCCAAAGTCTTTCCTGAAACCGTTAAAAGGGATCACAGTTACGTAAAATAGTTAAGTATAATTGAATTTTTGCATAAACGTATCGCGGTGTGAAAACTCAGGTCATATGTTAATGAAAAAATTATGTAAGATTTGTTTTGAAATCATGTTGTTCCATACATTAGGACATTGCTTTACCTTGGATTAGCAGTGTAGAGTCATGTAATCGATTGAATCAGGTGTTGCTTTCCTACATAATCAATGGCGATCCAAATCAATGAAAACAGTTAGCGATCTGCTATTCGTAGGTCACTAAAGACAAACACGTGTATGGAGTATGAAATAGTGTATAAAGTCATCCCTTTGTAGAGTTCCATATTGATCGAGCCGTTGTAATAAAGAGTTCCTGCCCTAGCACTAGAGTATCGAGTCGTAGATAGATGTATGTAATAGCTATAATAGCTATGGGTTTAAACAAACGCCGACCACGGCCGGTGGGGCGGTCGAACCCGAAAATAAACATTATTTTTCCATTTCGGCTTTGTTACTCTCATCATCATCGTCACAAACGCTGACATTTTAACAAAGGCGGGCTCAGAAAGACGCAACGTGTGACGACAACTCGTTAAATTTTTAATCCGTTTCGATGTAAATCTGATTGAAAATGCACTGAACACACGGGTCGTTACGCGCAAACAACCGGGGCAGGATCTGGTAACGTTTTTTGATGTTTCCTATACGTTTACAGACCATATTTGTTTTAATTCACAGAGAGCGCTGTGCGAGGTAACAAAGGAAAATGTTTATTAGCATGCTTCATAATCAGACAGTTACACTAAATTAAAAACCCCACGCGTTAATCGAGTAATCAATCATACGTAAATAAAAAAAAACAATTTTATGCCAAAAATGCTTTAATTCATTTTGGAACTGATACTCTTCAAACTGCTGGACGGATTTTTACCAAACGTGGCTATTTAAGAACCACCGCAAGAAAACTGACAAATAGGTACATCCGCTTGACAGCTACCACAGATAAATAGGTACACACAATACGCATGCATCAACGACAAGACAGAACTGTTTTTGCGTCGGGGGTTAAAAAGTAAAAAAAAACGATACAGTGAGGCGCCTAAGTTATAATTTAAAAAATCTTACGGTAGCAATTCGCAATGACTTCAGTTGAACGTCCTTGCGCAGATACAAGAAGTCGTATAAATAAAAAACATTTCGTTGTGCTTCAAATTACTTTTTCTTGGATTATTTTTATTACATTCTATTTCCAATCTAATTGTAATATTCGGCCAAAGATATTAAAATTGTGTTTTAGTTTGACTTAGGTAATTAATTATAGAAAAATCGGATTTGGGAATACATACGAGACCATTTTTTTAATCTTTAGTTATAATCTTTTCGGTTCCATTTAATGAAAGTAGTATGTCTATTAAGTCGGTTATTCCGAAATTGGCTATTTCACGAAAACAACATAGAACGACTTCAAATTTATAAAATGACGTAGCAGCTTCCCCCATTTGCTATCGGAACTAGAAATCCATAAACGATAACGGGTACCTATGCAGACTGCATATTTTTATCGGATTTTATTTCTATGCCATTGCCTTCGTTATCTACTGGTCGGGCGCATACAATGGGTTCGAGCTGAGGGTCGACAAATTGTGCATCACCTTCAATGAGGCTGAAGTCTAGAGCGGTTTCCGTCCCAGACGGAGCAATGGTCGCGAACTACCCTTATTGGAAGACAGCACAAATAACCTTAGATTAAAGTCAATAAATATTTATATGCGTTATAAAACTCCTAACTGTTCATGCGTGAAAATTATTTGCAGCATGACAAGTTGCACGATTTGTAAACCATTTTTCGACGACTAACAGTAGTATAGGTATATACACATGTAGATTCAATGCCAAATACTATCAACAAGAAACAGTCAGAAATAAAAACTTGTTTTTAACAAAAACGTAATTTATCAATGGACCGCAAAGAAATGTCTGAACCTGCAGCTTTAGATTACAATAGGTGTGCCATGTTCATAATATTTTTTTATACATTAACACTTTTACAACCGCTGAAGTATCTAATTCATATTCTCGTTATAAATTACTAGCTTCTGCCCGCGACTTCATCCTTGTGAATAGCAATTGACATGTTTATCGCTATCCCGCAGGAACCATGCAATTGGGATTGTCTATTTTTTTACAATGTATAGTAAATCGAAAACCATTTCGAGATAAATGCTTTTTAAATCGTTTTCTGTATTTACTTTATTTTATTTTGCTAAAATGAATTTATTACATGAAAAATAAGCAATGACTTTCATTTGATATTCCCAGACATGACGTAGACGGTCCAAAATGTACTTTATTTGCAAAGGTTACAAATTCTATGCTATTTACGCGTGTATTATACTACGGAGTTCAATTTGGACCCGCAATCTGACATTTCATTCATCTTATGACAGATGACAAGCAAATGGGCAATCTTGTTACTGTCATTCTTGTTTTTTCCACTGTTCACTTTCATATTGTTGTATTATAGTTTAGATTTAGAAGCACTTTCGGTAGATAATTAGGCAACAGTGTAACCGCGCAGCGATGTGCTTCGCTCACATGAAAGATTTTCCGCTAAATATTTTAATATATTACGTTTTTCGGTTTACTTTCGCCTACTGAGTTTGCTGTCTTATCTCCGGGTCCTGTTTTGTCTCGATAATACCTGGTATGTGTTTATGGACCTTTCTGCTTCGCGCAGAATGTTATGGTATGTGTAACGATTGTGAAAATATAAAATTCATAGGAGAAGATCGCGTAAATCTTCCTGTGTTATTGTTGAATCATGTTGACATTGATACTAATGACAGTTTGCCAACTTCACCACAGATAGAAAAGACGTTAATGGCGGCGCTTCACATACGTTTTATGATCAATTTGTCCAATAAGCAGATGTGTGACACCGGCAATGGAAACTCTGACGTCACAATGGAAACTCTGACGTCATCAACCAAAATACTTTCAATAATTAATAGTGAAAAAAATACCGAGTTATATGAGAAAACATTGAAATTGGTTTCTTATAATTGACTATTCTGCACAAAAAAAATATAAAAAGGATAGGTATTTTTTTTTAGACAATCCCAATTTTCCGGGATAAAAAGTAACCTATGTTTCAATCTAGGGTATCAGATATCTCCGTTCCAAATTTTATTTAAATCCGTCCATCCGTTTCAGCGTGAAGAAAGAACAGACATACACAGTTACACGCATACGCACTCACTCACATCGTCACTCACATCGAGGCATCGAGGTGAGCTCACAAGAATGATCTAAAATGGTAAATTTTCCTAAAACAACCGCAGTGCGTAGCCTGAGCCAGTAGACTGAGAGACCCACTTACCGAATAGTGTATCAATAGTTGTACAAACTAAATTTTGAATATTCATCGCTGTGCCCTCCTCCGGGCATCACGTTACAACAGCCGTTAGTTATCAACTACCCTAAACAAACGGGTTTTAATATATTGCCCGTAATATGGAGGTCTAACCACGCTTGAGATCAACAATAATAGATATTATGGAATCGACGATAATGTGGGTATTCCACAAACTCAGTCCATAAACATTATATACTCGTAGTTATATACCGTTACAAATACACTTTAAATAACTTTGTGTAAAGAAATATGAAGCGAAAATACTTTAGTTCTGTTGCTATCAAATGAATCAAGAATTTTTACTTCTTGATTTTTTATGTTTATTTTACGGTTTGAACATTAGAACACAGAAAAATCCGAAAAGTAAAGCTTTGGCCGGGGATCGAACCCGGATCCTCGACCTTCCGTGACGCGTGCTATACCCCTACACCGCCCATAGCAGGTTTGTAAGCCTTCTATCTGTTACTAGCTGTCACGTGACCTTGTTACTAGATGCGATTTTTTGTCGCTAAACGTAATTTTCTATTTCTATGATTTTTCTATGTGTTCTAATTTTCAGTGACGTTTAGAAATTTAGTGCTGTTTTTAAACGGTACCTTCTTTGTAGTTAAATTAAGAAAAAAATAAACCTTCAAGGTTCCTTCAATCAAACCCGTTGGGCCGTCCCTTAAATTCTGCCTTTTGTATTTATACTTACACAAAAAACTTATGTTCGGCAAATAATGAAATAAGAAATAAGAAACGTTTATTGTATAAAAACCGTGTACAATTGTGATAACATGATTTTTATAAGTTTCAACAGTTTATCCAATTTGGACGTACAATAGAGAGCATAAATGAGACGCGAGCTAACTTAGTTCTTTGAAACCAATTCCAGCGAAATTTACTTGAAGACTTTTTCAGTTTATGAGAAATTTTAGTACCTACTTAACGAGCCGACTCAAAATTCTGGCTCAGTCCATTCATCGAACTCGTTTTACTTGATACTTAAGTAAAGACAAAAGTTTTTCTTTGAAAACCCTGTGCTGACTTCCAGAAAAGTTATAGGCCACGACCCGGGGAATAAAAAACAAGCTGGCTGGTCATAAATCAGCACCAGACGATATTTATATCAAAATATACAGAAAGCTGTCGCACAAGGAAATCACGCAATAGATTAAGGAATAGTAGTCAGACAAAACACAACGAAAGCTTTGTTTTCTATCATTTTCAGCCATTTACTAGGTCCAAAAGACTTTACCGCAAGGCGATTATAGAAGACTAGCTGTTGCCCGCGACTTCGTTCACGCAGAATCAAATACAGGTATCCTATGTTCATCATGGATAATGTAGGATTCTAAGAATGAAAGAATATTTCAAAGCGGTCTAGTGGTTTCGGAGCCTATTCAATTCAAACAAACAATTAAAACAATCTAATCTTTTCTCTTTATAATCACTATCACTTCGTATGTAGTATAAAACAGTCGCTTTCCGATGTCTGTCTGTCTGTCTGTCCCTATGTATGCTTATATCTTTAAAACTACGCAACGCATTTTGATGCGGTTTTTTTAAATAGACAGAGTGATTCAAGAGGAAGGTTTTTAAATATGTATAATTCTATGCAGACGAAGTCGCGGGCAGAAGCTAGTATTAGTTTAGATGTATCATACCCGTGACTGTGTCAAAGATCATTAATGTACCCTACCTATGGCTTAGTGTAGCCAGTGTACGGTTTCCGTCACAAAATACGTCTCGAACGCGTTTTTTTTTTATTACGAACTGACCAGTGGTTGACCTCTATCTCACTTGGTGGAAGGTGCAGATGAGGCCAAAGGTGTATCTCACTGGTTCAGTAACAGGTTCAGGTTCTGGTTCTCGTGGTAGCGTTTGTGTTAAAATGGCAAATACTTATCGAAGGCTTACCTACCTGCTATGGGTGGTATAGCGGTATAGCACGCGTCACGGAATGTCGAGGATCCGGGTTCGAATCCCAGCCATAGCTTTACTTTTCGGATTTTTTTGTGTTCTAATTCTCAGTGTCGTTTAGAAAGTTAATTGTGAATAATTTAACCATAATTGTGGCTAAACCTCAAGTGCCCTTCTTATATACAATGTGCCATATAGCTCTTGGAAATGTTATCGAACCTAAACGACCGAAAAGTTCAAAAAGGGCTGCTTGATTAAAAATTTAAACACAAAGTTAGGTGCATGTTTCCACAGACGTTTGCCTGCAACATTGCCCGGTACAAATAGTGCAGTTTGTCGTTGTCCGGAGCACCATTTGAGCGTCCCGTGCAGTGCTAGATGGGCAGGCGACGGTCCACAATTCCACATTCTATCAGTTTCCGCCACATCGACCCCTCTGCTGCAAGGCTCTTTGTTCCAGATGGGAGACGTGGGAGATTGAACTTTATGTTTTAAGTTACACATAATTTTAATGATTTAAAGTCACTTTTATACATGTCTTGTCTTGAAAACTGGATAACGGCTATTAAGATTGGTTTCGATAAAATTTGTTAACTACCTATAGGTGTTTTTTTTTTTACTTCGAACTGACCAGTGATTGACCTCTTTCACTTGGTGGAAGGTGCAGATGAGGCCAAAGGTGTAACTCACTGGTTCAGTAATAGCCCATTCACTCTAGCCTTGAAGAGCCCTTGGTTGTATCTAGGTTGTTGTTGTTTTGGGGGCAAACATTCGATCTGCTCTAAACTAGACTCATCCTTAATTTAAGCGCGTTTTTTTCAATTTTGCGTACGTTGAACAAGTCTCGGTCACCTAGGTACATTTTGTTTTTAAGGTTGCCTGGAAAAGATCTCTCTGTAGTTGCTTACCTAGTAACTTTCTCTATGTACCTGTTTTCTATGTTGTTTATTATGTGGTGTTTAATAAAGAGACATTTTATTGTATAGTATTGTACCTGCTTACTAATGAACAGAACGGGTCATGCAACTCATGCACTGGCCACATTATTATTTTTTATGTAACGTTTTAATGCCTTCATTAATTATTTGCTAGTACGAGGCCCCGTGTTACGAAACACGCAGTGCCGTACTAACCAGAATATTGTATTTATTGCTCTATATAGATGACAACCAATGAAGTTGCGAGTAAAATCCGGCAAGTTTCAATACATTGCCAGGCCTAGATGCGAACGGGTTAGACGTCGCGTCGGTCGTCTACCCAGAGTGCCGCAATATAATGCAACTTGCAAGAATTCTAAACTATGCTTAAGAAAGACCAACTCGACAATCCCCAACCAAAATGACGCAGCACCCCGAATAGCTTACTATGTATGTATGTATGTATAACTCTTTATTGTACATAAAACACAAGAAAAAGATGAATACAGGATAACACACATGCACAAAGGCGAACTTATCCCTAAAAGGGATCTCTTCCAGTTAACCTTTGAACGATTGACAGGACATAAGTATTAGGCAAGAGTAGACACACTATTAACTCGTCGCGTTCTCATTACTTATGCTCGACGAACTGTAATTTTTGGCGACGCTGACTAGCAAATTACAGCTTAGGTTATTCTAATGCACGGTATTATCGTTCGCGTGCAATCCCGAATAGAGGCCCTGTAACATCGTCGTACTATTTAAATACACAATTAGGTGATACGTAAGATACGACCAATCAGAGCATCAGAACAATGACGTGAATCAAAATAATCAAAACTATCTGACGCAGGGCGTTCTCCAACTTTAGCAACAGCGGAAACGTTGTTATGAGGATCACAATTAAAGTTAAGGGACCGCGTCGCAATGTGATAATGGGTATGAAATTACGCTATGAACCTCCGTAGTCTTGACGGCCTTGTGATTTAAGGGTCTACTAAAGTTAATTCTACTGACAATGGCACAAGCAAAATGTTTAATTACGAGTTTGAATTTTCGTTTTATTCCAAAGCTGTGTATGAATATACTGGTGCGTAACAACATAGTCTACGAAGAATTCGTTTATCGCTATAACGCGGAAAATTTGCAGTTCTACGGGATGGAAAATATCCCATGACTTAATCCATTTTACAAAGAATTAATTGAAAAAGAAAAAGAAAACAATAAAAAACAGTCAAAACTTAAAAAATAACTTAAACCTTGCTAAAACTAGTATTAAATTAAAGATAAAAAAAAAACTCCCAAATCGCCGCCAATTTTACAAAGTACCTGTATGTCAAATTTCATCGAAATCCTTTCAGTGGTTTTTTGAGTGAAAGAAAAACAAGCATCCTCACAAACTTTTGCTTCACATCAACTCGCAAAAAAGCAAATATTATTCTAAAAGGCTATATTTTATAAGGTCCGACACAGCACTATAATTAACCAAGTCAATTTAGAAATTATTCCAAGCTCCAGAACACCTGTTCTTTTCTTTAGGTGCTTAAGTGCTACCAACGCAACTTATAGATGTACATTATCATAGTCTGGCTATACGTAACAGGAACCTGAATAAATACATTAGAAATTAAGGATTACGCTCGCGAAAATAGGCCTTGAGAAGAGATTACATTGCTTAAATAAAATCCGGGGTATACCTTTGTTACCTATTTCAGCCAATAAATGTAAGTTAAAAAGATTGATAAAGCATGAAATTGAAGTAAAATGCACCCGCGGAACTTTTATGTGTGGACCCCGGCGAAGTAACGCCTGATTCAATTAATTATGTATTATGTAGGTACATTTATTGTTCAAATTAATTCCATTTTACACGAACAAACCATAGCGTAATAATTTCTAATAGTAGCCGCACATCTTTGTTTCAGCGTTAACTGCTTAAGATACACATCGATTCCAGGCGAACACCGAAAGTCCGACTGCAATACTTAGGGTTGGAGGGACGCGACCCTGCCCCACTCTGCACTGTGTTTTGCCGAGTTACCTCACTATTTGTTATTACCACGCTACGTCTAAAGCCTGTCACAATTGGCATACTTTCTTCCTGGTTAATATGATGCCATTTATTTCAAACTCCTAGCAGCTCGTAATTAAGTTAAGAACTATCATTATAATTTGTAGCCTGAAGTTCACTTTAAGAAGCTTCGGTTTCCTCGCCGCTGATAGCATTAAGAGCATCTTAAAGTTTTGACTTTAACTTTTGTGTAAGTATCTTGCCAATATAATGGAGCATCATATAGCTACTAATAGCTTGTGACAATAAATCGATGTTGCATTAATTGTGCCATTTTCGATTAGGTAGGTAGGTACATTGATAAAATAAAAGCCAAAGTATCGTCAGTTTGCAATGAAGTACAAAAATATGTATACACATAATTGCACCGTATTGCATTTTAATAAAAATGATTTTTAATTAATTTACTTAACTTAATACATTTGGTGCCCAAACGCGATCCCCATATCTAGGTCCTACTCCTCTCATCTACTCAAAGGTTAAGACCCCTGGTAGAGACCCCTTATAGGGATAAGTTTGCCTTTGTGCATATATTAATGTTATTTTTATTTTTTTGTGTATTTTATCTGTTTCTTTATATTTGTACAATAAAGCATTTACTTACTTAGGTACTTACTTTATTACATGCGCAGGTAAAACACTAGAATTGCGGTATGGTGCAGGCGTAGCGTAGTCTCCGTGGCTATTTTTTTTTACACGACAAGGAAGGAAAACGAGCAAGTGGGTCACCTGATGGCAAGCGAGCACCACCACCCATAGACACCCGTAACACTAGATGCGGATGCGTTAGCAGCCTAGAGGGCTAGGATAGAATCTTGTGCCAGTAATTTCACCGGCTGTCTTACTCTTCACGCCAGAACACAGCAGTGAAAGCACTGCTGCCTGGCGGCAGGATTAGCGAGTAAGACGGTGGTAGCGACCCGGGTGAACCTTGCACGAGGTCCTACCACCCGCAAAAACAAACTATAACTGTAAATAGTGGCATCAATTTTAAGTTTGTCAATCAATTTTATAATTTTTATTTGATTCTGTCAATTCTGGAGATTACCCTTAGGTACATACTAACAGAAGAAGAGTAAAGATTTCACTCTAAAACACTCAAACAGCACGAAGATCGTCTTTATTTACGATTAGCTTTTACCCACGGCTTTGCTTACGTGAATGTTGAGTATCTCATCACGTGGGAAAATCGGGATAAAAAGTAGTTATTACAGATAACTAGCTGTCTACGTACCAAGTTTCATCCAAATCCTTCCAGTTATTTAAGCGTGAAGGATTAACAAACACACTAACATTCACATTTTTAGCATATTAGTTGGATTTAAGTTATGTTATGATTTATGGGGACTCCCTTTGATTTTTATTTTATTTTTACCAAGCATTTATTTTTAATTGAGTGGTAATTAATGTCTCTGAGTGCGACAGTAATACTTTAAACTCCAGCCCCTTAAAATGAAGAATTATGTAGGGAAAAGGGAAAAATCCTTTTTGATATCCTAACCACCAAAAGGCAACTGAGGTTAACTCATAATTTCCCTCCTTCCGAGCACTTTCTTTTTCAATTAACACCAATTAGTGAAATGAAAACACGTGGCTTATTATCTTAACATTAACACTAATTAAGAAACGCGGACCCTAAGGCGCGCCTTCCTTTGAAAACATTACTAACAACTTAATTAGTACGGCGTTTATTCTGAAAATCATACTTTTTGCAAAATAACTTAAACGCACCTTAAATCTCTAGAAACAAAAAGACTCGCAGAGTGTTAAAAAATATGAGTTGTGGAACAATATTAATGTAGTTTGTTTCATTAACGTTTACAATTATTTAGGTACATAATTAAGTAACAAAGAAATAACTTAGAAAATAAACTAGTTAGATTGTTATAATGTTTGATTCTTTTATTAGCTACAAATTACACCACCAAAATAAGTATTTCGCCATTTATTATAACAGTTATTGCGTCAGAAAAAAACAGTATCTAAGTAGGCACCAAAACAAAACCCGATTGTCACCTTACAGTGCGGTAACGAGTTCTTAGTCGACTAAATCGAGTAGTTTATTTAAAACGACACCTAAATGAGTAACACTTGATTGATAGTGTCAATTATTTAACCAACAAAATGAAGTCTACCCCGTATGCAATTGTTCCAATTTGTTTTCCGAACGCTCTTGATTCCTCGCGTCGTCGAGAAACAACCAGAACGTTATTTTCCCCGAAAACAATTTTAATAGCGCGCAAATAATTGACTTGTGCACCGACAGACTCCACCGTCAGTTGTCAGCAGTCACTGGAATAATCAGATTAGGGGTGTAATTTCCTTTCCCGCTGACGATTCGTTCGTCATCCCGTTTGACGGAACATAACAATGTTTCGATAAACAAAACATTTTGATTATGAGCTTGTTTAGCCGCATTCTGGATGGATAGCAAATGTCACTAAATGGATCTATTTCGACGTGCACTCGCGCAATCACCTTGAGCCGAATTAAAACTTCCATCCAGTAGGTATTTAATTTACGGCATAATTGCAAAATGATCATTGTTACAGAAGATGTTTATTTTAGGAACTATTCTTCAGCTAAGTAATTTATCGAGTTACATGTGTTGCTATACTGTAGCTTAAATAAATGGCCACTGTAGGGGATGCACGGGGCACTGGGCAAATAATTTGAACACTACATTTTGTGATACCGAGTGGCGGCAGCGCTAGCGCACGCGCGGCGAGCATCACGTGACACCGGCGACTCTGTCGGGCTTCTAACGCTACCCTCAGAACTCTCATTTATTGCAATAATACCTACCCACAACCTTAAAACTAGAAAACAACAATGTTTATGTGTGTGTGTGTATACGCGTCGTCTACAACCACTTTATAAGGAAAAGTGTCTCGTTATTACTACTCATCCGTGTATTGAGTAGATAATTACACACAGCCCGAAAAGGCATGGTGAGTCTGCATTATGTTTTTTCTGTAAATTTTACTTAATTGACATGACATAAATCACATTTTCATCCCTTACGTGGTAGATAGAGTCTAAGGTAACACGGCCTAAAGGCAATGCTTAGTATAATTGTGGGCTTTTAGGTGGGAAAGGGAATTTTAATTTAACAAATTTAAATATATGTGAATTGTGCCTCTTTGTTCAAAGTGTCAACTCAATACGTCAGTCTTCGCCTGAATTGTTGGACAGTGACACTAAATTATCAAACTTCGATTTCCGAGCGCCCCTTGCCGCGGCCACCACACGAATGCCCGTTAATCTTTCGCCATTGTCACCTTTGTGGTGGAGTCAGACCTTTCAATTAAATATGTGGTCACGTATCCCGACTAATGATGCCATTTCGTGACTATTCGGTCTCTCTCGCCCCTTCGCTGTTTGAAGTTGTTAAATGGAGTTTTCGTGTTTCGGCACCTACGATGTTATCTGGATGCCGACTTTTAACAGCGCCTGAAATAGACGATGGAAGCGTTTGCTATTAGGTTTTAAACAGGCACGGATATATCGCACGATTAAAGATAACATTGCAACTGTTGAGTAGAAAGTATACCTACTGTGTTAACAATGTTTTGGAATAGACATATTAATGATCAATCGTTAACTGGAAAATACTTATAAGTCTCTACGTTATAAGTAGTTTAAGTACCGTAAACCGGGGTATTTTGCGTCTGCCCACAATTCTTTCCACCATGTTCTTATACTTGCTACAGTAATGTTTACCCCGCATTGCTCCCGACGACCACCCGAAACATATATAATAATGTTTTTATATTTTGTATTAATATACAAACAACTATTATTTTATTATTGTATTAATATTGTTTTATTACTTTTTATATTAATATTGTAAAAACCTAACTTAAGATAAAAATAAATATACAGATAATAATAATAATAAAGATATTTATTGCCACAACACAAAAAGGACATGATACATAATTATCCAAAAGATGCACACAATAATAATTTTGAAAAAAAAAAAAAAAAAACAACAACAATATTTGTACATAGCACAATTACACGAAAACAATACACAACAGCAGGTGGCAACAGGCTCAGGCTCAGCATGAGCTGCCAGTAAACTAGCAGCGCTGGTTTTCAGCCACCATCTTCGTTCTGTGACCATTTCTAGATTTTTTTGTAGAACTTTTTTTTAGGTAACCTGGTGTTGAGCACATCCCTAAGGCCATGTTTTGTGCAATTAATAAATTACAAAACATTAAATAATGTATTCAATTGAAAAGTAAATAAGTAGTGGATAGAATTTTACTCCATACGCACTATATTCCATAATAAAAAAATGAATTTAAGATTATCTAAACAATTCAGAATCACCTGCAAAATAATCAAATGAAACCTTTAAAGAACGTTTCTAAACGTTCTTAGTTGGTTAGCGAGAAAATACTGCTAATCCTCAAATAGAGACCTAGATCAAACGCTCTAGCAGTCTGCAAAATGTTTTATTAATCCGTAATCTTTCATTTAATTCGGACTGCCATGTTAGAATTAGCCTAAGCTGATTAAACGAGAGTAATAGGACAGTGGATCCATCCAGCCAGCTCTTTGAATCACTAAATTACAGATTTACCTAATCTGACAGGATTCTATTAAGCCCTGAATACTTGATTTCAGCGTGCAGCGTTCGTTTAAGGCCGTCTCGGCCGTGAAAGTTATTGTCAAAGATTTCATTTTTAATACGCCTTTTTGGTGACGTAACTTTTTTATTGGAGGGGCTCATCGGTTCTAGAATAGTTGATTCAATAAGTCGGTACGACTTATACATGTACCTTTCTACGTGATTTCATTATATTATTAGTTACAGTCATATTTATTTAAGTAAGTAAGTTTCTTGCAGCACATTCTTCTTTGCATTAGGTCTTTCCGGAAGCGCTACAGCTAACTACATACAAAATAAGACATGTAGTTAACTTTAACTCACTTATTCGTTGGTTTCTTCATAACCGCAGAGTTGACGGTGTTATTCATTTTACAAAAGTTTTGAGTAAGTAAAAGTACCTATTGACGTGAAACATATAAAAGTTTCGATGTGTGTATTATTGATAGGTACCTATTTAACATCTAAGTGTTATAGTAATGTGAAAGTCTCTTAGTCCGTCTGTTTACGACCTCTTCTCGCTTTACCGATTATGATGAAATTAGGCAAGAAGACAATCTTAACATTAAAAAACAAAATATGCTAGGTACCTACCTACTTTTATCATGGAAAATTGGAAAGTTCCTGCGTTATACTGATAAACGTATTTTTGCAGACAAATGAATTAAACAAAAGAAGTATGTAATTAAACAAGATGCGCAATTATATTTAGCCTAAACACCAAGTTTAGCTTTTTATTTCAATGAAATGAAGTGTAATGAAATGAAATTCTTTATTTGCATAACATTATGTCCATTTTAGATGTTAAGAATAATAATGTTTGAGTTCAGATAAAGCTTGCACCTACAACTACTGTAAGGCATGCAAAGTACCTAATAGTGTTTATTCTTAATATCTAAATTGATTTAAATAAATTTATTTAATACAAATTCTACTCTTTCATTACTAGGCACTGATTAAGTTTGTATGAATATCCCTTGATTTATATCGATTTTTAGTTAAAAATCAAATCTGTAAGCCAAAATAACGATTTTCCGTATCTTTTCTTTAAGTCTGTCAAAGGAAGACTGTTCCTAATGCAGTTGAGTTTTAACTGAAAATCGATACAAATTAAGGCTTTCCCTTATGAAAACCTCGAAATAGCGACTGCATTAGGCAAATTGTATTTGAATGAAAGCCTCGGTTGCTGCAATAAAATGAATTTAATTTGTTAAAGTGTTCCGCAAGTCATAATTCTAAGGGCTTTTAGGAAACCATAAAAATACAATTTAATTTTTAAAGTTGGAGCTACGAGATTACTTCATATTGATTTGCGTTTTTTGAAAGACGTTATCTGATAGGTACTATCAAATGAATCAAGACATTTTACGTCTTGATTTTTTATGTGTACTTTTACGGTTTTACCGTTACAAATTAAATTTCTAAGTGACACTGAAAATTAGAACTCATAGAAAAATCAGAAAAGTAAAGCTATGGCCGGGAATCGAACGCGGATCCTCGTCATTCCGTGACACGTGCTATACCCCTACACCACCACTAGCAGGTATCTGTCAATGTTTATCAAATCGAAGTTGATTTTTGTTCACTGCAGTCTGTATACTTTTACAAATGATTGTTTCAGGAAAGCGTTATAAAAAACTCATCGGATACGGTTCAATACTTTCAACTACCTTAAATTCTCTGTTGATATTACATAAGCATGTACGCGAGCACTTTTATTAGCAGGTATTCTTTAATCGGACGACCGGATAGCCTAGTGGTTAGTGACGCTGACTATGAAGGGGCAGACATTTGTATGATGAATACGAAAGCTTGTATGTTTGTATGTAAACTCTTTATTGCACATAAAAATTAAAAAATACAGAAGTACACAGAAAATAGTACAAAGGCGAACTTATCCCTAAGAAGGGATCTCTTCCAGCTAACCTGATACAGAAACTTGCCCTTGTCACTTGAAAACTTGAAACTTATTCATACTTAGAAACTTGATTGTGTCTTGTGCCTGAGCTTGTGCCCGAGTCATGGATGTTGTACCTATGTATTTAAGTATGTATTTCTCTACATTACATAAGTATGTTTATTCGTTGCCTGGTACCCATAGTATAAGCTTTGCTTAGTTTGGGACTGGGTCAATTTTATTGGTGTAATTTGTCCCATGATATTTATTTATTTATTTAGTGCGTACAATTTTAGACGAATATCAAACTGATATTTAATAAACCGGGCACAAAGCAGCACTCCATAGCATAAATGAAGCTTTGAATTGCTTAAATATTAAATCTGAATATTCCATTTTAGTATGATTACCAAATTAATTGATGTCGGTAGGGCCTAAATTACCAAATACTATTAAGTGATTAGTAATATTTGCTTACTTAGTCTTGCTTATTTAGTCTCAGTGTATTTGTTATTGTATCATCTTAGTTTATTAACATTATGTTAAGACGAAATACATGCTAAAATATAGTTATAATTATATTATGTCTTTACTTAAACTTAATACCATAGCGTTATTACAAATAACATTACACAAATATTGAATGCGCTAAGCTCTGTAACTTTTAGTCGGATTAGAAAAAAATCTTTGTACATCTGACAAAGGAATTCTTGAGATAGATTTTTTTTAACGAGGGAATGAAACTAATTTCATTTGAAATCGGCGAATGATAGCGAAGAGTAAAGGTCTTCGCCCACTACGCCGCACCGTATTATGCCCGTAACCGTCACCCAGTAAACCTTGCCTTGTCTCATTAGTACGATTAGACAAAACAAGGTGTACTGGTGATGGTTAAGGTCATAGGTACGGTGGGCAAAGAACTTGAAGATAGTAATGTAATATATAAATATTTTTTAATTTCTTGAATGCCACTTGTGTGTTTACTTCTGTAAAGACCCATCTTCCAAGGAGTCTTGGCTCTGTTGCAGTAATCCGAAAAATGCTGCTAATGTAGCTTCATTCGAGGAAGTTATAATTATTATGTATAGGTAGTTGAAGAGTTTTTGCTCAAACTTTTGGGGTGTTGGAAGCGCGTGGTCTCCATAAAGACCTCTCGGTGCACCATTTAAAGACCTGCCGTGACTGGACAGCCTACATCAATGGTTTGCCCAGTGAGTCAGCATTACCATACAACGTGGCAATGCTGCCAATATTCTAGGTCCATAAGCTACCCAAATTGTCAGCAATGGGTCTCTATGGAGAGTCTTCTGCTTCAATTTTAGTTAAGGCTTAGTTGGGTTTAAAATAGGCAAGCTTTTAATTTTGAAAAGTGTAAATAAATCTGCATTTTACAAAAAAACATTACAAACTAATTTTAATCCAGAAGCGTAATGACGTGTAAACTTTTTTCGATCGCAAAACGTCGAGTGCGCGTTTTTACGGGAAAAAAATAACATGATTTTCTTGTATCATCGACGTGGAGTATTTTTTTGGGGCCGCCGTCAGAGGGCGAGGGCAACGTTTTATCTCTTCCACTACATGGCGCTGGAGGGTGTTTGTTTCTACCGATTGATACGTATTATGTGACATCTAGAGACAAGGAAAATCAAAGACAATGCTGGCCCGGTCCCTGTGCCATTTTGAGTTGCCGTAATGTTTATTTATTGAATGTTTATTTATGAGCGGTTCGACAAGAAGCACATTTTTATTTGAGCCTGGATGGGTACAAGTTTAAGTAGTTATAGACTTTATAATTCGTCTAGGACAAGTACGTACCTATAAAGAATTATCAAACGAGTAAAATATTTTAAGAGCGTGCATTTGACCAGTTTCGGGGTCCCTCATACATTTAGGCTGAAAACTACATACATGCACATCTTTATCCCTTACGGGGTAGACAGGGCCTAAGGTAACAAGACCTACAGGCTACATTTAGCAAGATTGTGGGCGTATAGGTGGAATATGGAATCAAAGTCTTGATGGGTTGCTAGCCGCATCGCCAATAACATGATTCCTATGATTTTCGCTCATTCCCTCGATGGAGTTTTGCCATCTGCGCGGAATGAGAAGCAACTGTTACATTCTGTTTTTTCTTTGCTCTTAGACCAGCACGGAAGTAAAACCATGACCATAAAACTAGTTAAGTAGTTATCAGTTTTGACTACAATATATTATGCAAGCTTGTTATGGCTAAATTGTCATATCGAATTGTAATATTATGTATTAAAAAAAAAGTTTTTTTTCTCTTTAATTGGATTTAAACTAATTGGGTTGATATTTTTATTCAATTTGTAGTTTGCCTAAATATTTACATAAACAATCGAGCGTAGTTCTCGGCATTAAGTTAGTTCAGAGTTTCGATTTCGACTTTGACTGTGGTTCCGTGAAGTACTTGGCGGTTTCTGTTGTAGCAGCTTAGAACACTAAATTGGAGGGAAAACTCAACTCTTTTCCTTACTTTTAATCCTGCCGCAGGAAAAACGGCAACATTTATCACGAGGGTATTAAATAAGGGTAATAATGGAATAACAAATGCGTAGCCGCCGGGCGACATGGCCATGCCTCGAATACATCCTGGGGTAACTCCACATTACCTGAAGAAATGCTTCTTGAAAAATTACGATGGGGAATAGAATAAAATTACCCGCTATATGTCAGCCCAGTTATGAATATTTTTGTTGACGCAATACATCACTGTGTACGATATTTTTTAAATTATACGTTGCGTGTGGGTATTTTGTCTTTTTACTTTCATTAACGTGAATGATTATGATAACTTGCTATGTATGAGTCGAACATTTTATCACAAAAACTTAAGAACGAATAAAATGAAAAACACTCACCGTCCAAGGGTTTGAAATATAGACTCTTATTCAGAAAAAAATTAAGTTATGTTTTAGACTGACCGCTTAAATGAGTACACGCTGTGCGGTGCAGGGGCGCGGGGTGTGACGACAAAGAGGGCCGAGAGAGGTGCAAGCGGCAAGCGCACTACCCGCTCGCACCTCTTTCGGTCCTCTTGTCGTCCCACCCCGCGCCCCTGTGTCGCGCGAGCGAGGACTCATTTAAGGGGTCGGTCTATACTCATTTATTGATTCCTGGGATTACAAAATGGAATATGTGAAGAGTAAAGTTACCATTTATGTTACCAAAAACGGTATTAATGTCGTTCTTACCGTTCTGGAGATAAATGAAACCTCTCACCTTATATTCACTTGGGCGAGGACCAAAGTTACACACCGTTAAAGTTGCGTTAGTAAGGTAATAAAATTTTGCTAACTTTTTCTATTGTGACACGAAAATTAATCATACATTTGTATGGATAACTTTCGTGTCACAATGGAAAGTTAGCGAATTTTAACTACCTTACTAACGCAACTATAACCGTGCGTAACTTTTTGGTCCTCACCCACATACCGTCTCTGTTCCGCCGTAGCTAAAAACAAAAACTTATACAAATAACTCTGAAGACACATTATCTTATTAAAAAGGTACCTACGCTCCGTTACAACCTACGTCGCTAAACTAGTAAACGCGTGTTTTCGCGTAGATTTGTCATCGTCGCCGTACGCTAAGCCGAGCGATAAGTCGCCGGCGATGTCGCCGCCGCTGCCGTGACTCCGGGCTAAAGGTGTTCATTAATAAAGCCTATACGAGCATAAAATCTCTTGTTAACAATATATCCTGCGAAATACACGGTGTTCGACTAATACGTGAAGTCATCCGTACACATTCCTTTTATCTTTAGAACGGTAACGATGATCTTGCTCTTACTAAATCTTCGACATGTATGAATAGTTTACAACATTTTTCACTCCTCGAAGATTAGCATATTTAAACGGATTAGGGATTAATAAACCCCCTGTCCAAGAACATTTTCCGTGCAAAAAATGCATATGTATTTAAAAACTCAAGCACCCATTTCCCTCTCAAGATCTGTCTTTTTGTGTATTCATTATATCGTTAAGAAAACGTTGTTAGTGTTTATTTTTCGAATACCTGCTCTAAAAATGTCTACCAGCTCTCGGCACACTAAGAGTTACAAAAAAGCTGTCAATATTTTTATTGGCTAAATGCGCCAAGAGCGCGAAGCTAATAATAAAAAAAAACATCTTTTGTACAAGATTTTTTGACGATTGTACCTACATGAATTTTTATTTATCTTATTATTTATGTACAACAAATTTCAAGTGAAAGGTACAAACCGTTGAAGAGTTCCTTCCTGCGGTCGCTTCCTGTTTCCTACTGTTCAGTCTAGGCCGAACCACTAGAATTTGACTACTCGATTATTGTATTGTCACCAAACTTACATAGGTATGCCAAATTTCACGTCATTCCGACTGGAAGTAAGTCAAATTTGACTTGCATGATTTGACCCGAATATCCAAGATACACACAAACAAGCTGCAAGTTACAAGTGCCATGTTTAATGAAGTCATGCGATACGAGGCTGGTTGTCACACATAATCTGCTAAATCTCATTGCGCTCAGTACAAGGCAAGTTAGCTAATCTGTAGCACTGAGTGACGGGTGACTTGACTAATAAATCTGATATGCGATTAGTTTAGCTCGTTAGCTGGAATTAATTAAGTGAAAAGTCTTTAGCATAATATTAATGAATAATTGCGTGTTGTTAATTAAAACCTTTTAGTTGTAAAATGAGTTCGTGAGAATATTATTATATTATTATGTAACGCACTAAAAATAATTTAAGTTCAAGTTTTGTGAAAATAAAACAATTAAAATAACTTACAAATATAAGAAAACAGTCGACTCGATGATGAGTTTTGTACCTTTAAAAAAACAACAACTTAGTACAAATACCATAAGATAGACGGCAGAGAACATAATCGCTATTCACTGCAAAATAAAATAATAGATTGGCCAATGACCTGAATTAACAGGATAAATATTTTATGGTAATTCGATGCTTAAACATTATCTTAGTGCCAGGAATAACTTAAGTTCAATTGGATCTATTTCTAAATTTTACAAAGGGAAGAATACGTTCAGAAAACAACTGAACAAGTGAAAATTTAACCCCGAGTTGGGCTAGAAACCTGACTACCAAACTTGATGTAAGCAAAGTCTCATAAATACGACACTATTTTAAGCATTATTCGGGTGAACAAAACTAGGGATAATTACTTTACTTAGCCCTGGCTATTCCACTGAAATAGAATTCAGCCAAACTAATGGAGTTAGTGGTCGCAAGAGCAAGACGTGGAAACAGCCCAAGCCGGAAATGTAACTAGAAAATTAATATTTTACTTAAACCTACAACAGTCTAGGCATATTAAAGATACAAATGGGTACCGTAAGATCAGGTTACTTTAGCCCTGGAGGATAATTGGGTCCAGGTTTTATGTTTTTAGCGTTGAAATTATGGCACATTGTCATATGATTGGTGGTAGCTATGCCAAACATCCACGTTTTTGCTGGATTTTGACAAACTCCTCTGTATGTGACTTTCATATGGGCCAAAGTTACCTTTCTTTTCGTCAAAGCAACCCGATGTTACGGTATACTTCGGTATATGTATTATAATAATGTCATTTCCAGAATAAATTACGGATATATGACATACCTAGGCAGGACCGCTCTATTGTTAAACTAGTAATTTTTATATGTGTCATTGTTGTTAGTTACTCTTTTTGAATTGACGAAAAACATACTGCAGAGAGTAAAGGCACTTGCCCTTATGAAGGTAAATATTTTTTCTCAAACATGCTCGGAAATGTATGCGTTAATGTCCCGATATGAGGACATGAAGTTTCTCGTTTATGGCTCCCTACATTACTTCTTGGCTTAGGCCACAAAAGTTAGTATGAAATTCCATTTTTGTCCGCTGCTCTAATTTTTTAAATTTCTATACTAAAATTAAATTGGCAAACGAAAAAATTACATACAGCCAACCACCACCACAATCTGTAGGTACCTAAGCATAATTGCGACATAAAAAAAAATTATGGTACTGTAACCCCCCCAATGAAAAACTACTCTTACCCTGGGGTTTTTAACCCTGACTAACCTTAACCTACATACTTAATTTAAAAACTTAAACTTAAATAACCTAAAATCTAACATTAATTAATTTAATCTAACACCTTGGCCTGATGATTCGTCTAGCGTTTGTAGGACCTACATTGTGATAAACCGTACAGTAAGTAACCCAATGAACTTTAAGTGAAAAGCAAGAATGAATCCTAACATTTGAACACACTAAATATATCTAATGAATTTACTACCTAGCTGTACTATTCTTAGACTATAAATGTATCAGTATTGTAGAGGGTACCGGGGCCACAATGGCCCCGGGTGGAACTCCATCCTTCCCCTATTTCCACCCCTACGCCACCAGCTAACAAAATAATCCTTCGTGAAGAATCATGTTGCTGAAAAACTAAGCACTAACAATGGTGCTAATTAAAGTTCTATAATACTGACACAGTTTCTACTCTACTGTACTCTACTTTCAATAACTATTTGATTTTTATTATCCTCTATGGATATTATGACTCTATTAATTCTATTAATCAGATTTTACCATACTTTATTATTATTAAGATGATAACGGGTCCTTGACCTCATTTTGATGTCAATGACAGTTCTCTTATGACTAAGATTTACTATTCTTTACTTTCTGTTAATAGTTTATAACGGGAATGAAACATAAAGTTCTTAACGAAAGTGGTTATACTTATAAATATTGACTATTATTTCTAACTTAGTCTAAGAATATTATACTGCAGAATGGTTATCTCAAAATTCTGAACACTAGAAGGTATGGCATTATAGTAGTATTTCTATAATAGACAGAATAAAACATTTCTTGTTTTATTTATGAAATTAAATACAATTCAAGTAACTACAGCTTATGTTGGATATTCCCCCTCGTGGTGTAGAATTCTCAACGGAGTTCACTGTACTCACTGGTTTAATATTACTTCCTTTTATGCGGAATCTGAATTTTTATAATTTACTCCATCTATTATTTTATAAGATGTGTTGAATAAGATGTGTTGATTATATTAGATAATCAGTCAACTTATTATTTTAAACTCTACCTTGTGCTAGCAGTCATGTATTGAAACAACCATCCTTAACTTGAAATTTTATAAAAACTAACTTAACAAAACTACAACTTAACTACTTATTAAGCTGGAAATATTTCCAATTATATTAGGTGTGTATGACTCTAGTCTAAACTAGCTCTGTGATGAAAATCAATCTGGAGGATTGGCCTCATATTTAAGTTAATCATGTGGTGAGTATTCAGAGATCATCCGGTGTAAGAATCACTCTGCTAACTAAGCCCTAAAACAAGGTCCCTGCCTACTTCCCTAACATTCCTACATTGTACTTTAAGCTTGTCCGAGACCCCTAGCTCTGTAGGTAAAGCAACTCTAGGGAACGACCCTTATTTACATTTAGTGTAATGTTAGATTTGCGAGGTGCAATGCAAATCTCCTAAACTCCTAACAGCAAAAGACGGTGTGTTCCTATGGGTCCCTAACACGTCGGCCTAAATGTTGCTAGTTCCCTAGCAATATGGCCCCTAAGAGGAGGGAACCAGCGGAAAGGATACCTACGATGTGTGTAAATAAATATTATAAATAATGAAACGACTTTCTGATAACTTTCACGCCTGAAAAGATGCGTCTTGCGACAACCCAAATCCATGGTACAAATATCAGACGCAGTCCATCAGAAAACCGTGTGAGTATGTAAACTTGACCCTGCCTAGACAGGATCAAATCCTGCAAGCTCACCCTTGCAGCGAAGACTCGCATATCGCATTCTGACGTTGGCACCGTTAGGTTTCGAAATGCGAATTATCAGGGATATCAAACTGCTTTGGCTCTGGACGAGAAATTATCGCCAGATTACGGCCAAAGTCTTACTTTAAATTAAATCCCTGACACTGCGAGTTTGAAGAGGTGGGAATGACACAGAAAATAATGGGTTAGTACAAATGGCGTAAGATAATAATCCACTTCCTACAGAGGTAGCGAATCACAATCCCACAGAAACTTAGTTCCCCTAGAAGGAACTTGACTTAAATATTTCAATAATAAATTACACTAGAAAATAATTCACTACTATGAAAATAGCAAACTATTCTCCACCTGAAGTCCTGAAGAATAAAACTATTAGACAATACTCACTCTGCGAATAATATAAAATTACGATAAAATACTAAAATACAATCCCCAAAATAACTCTTGCAAATTGATTCGTTTTATATGGAAATTTACAGAATTATCAGCAACTCAAAATAACCCAAATTAAAACCAATTATGAATATTCCAATATAAAAATGACCGTACCAGGAAATTAATGACTCTACTCTCTAAAAAATCTAATAATAAAGTGCGCGCCAAAAATCTCAAGATAAAAATAACCTTACTCTTCAAAATTCTAAAAAATAATGCGCCCCGTTCAAATGTCCCGCTCCCTTTTATAACCTTGGTCAGTCATTCTGAGCATTCTAAACACATTGGCTACATTCGACACATGAAGCACATTGGGCACACCCGCCATTTTCCACCACCACTCTCGTTTCATGACTTTTAATTAACTTTTAATTATCTCCTTACTTTAATAATGCTTTCTAATCAATCCATTCTAATTTCTATTTATTTTAATTCGCAAATCCCTGTTTCCCGTATTTTTTTATGTGCAAGTTTCAGTCCACAATTACCACAATTATGGTATCTTTACTCTCTAATTACTAATTAAGCTTTGTACCAATATTAATGAAATATTTACAGAATGTACTTAATACTATACTCTATTTGTTTCCGATTCTGTTTTCCTTGCGTTTTCGATAATTTCCTCATAATAAATACAAATGTTTATCATTCAAACTCTCGTTTTCTGAGCCCTACATAGATTATTTGTGGATAATATTTTTATTACATAATAATGTTGGCACTAGCATTCTCTTTACTTATATAATTACTAATTTTCTATCTAATTTCTATTATAATTAAATAGTTATGTATTTTGTATAACCAATAACGCCCTCTATTTCTTAAAATTGTACTACTAATTCGGTTTGCTAGCATCAGATTTTCGCTCACCATCAATAGTGGTTCGCCGTGATTACCCTAGATGGCGCTCTCCGTAACTAAGTGTACTTGAGACTAATTAATTATTTCTAAATTCCTTAACAAATTCATTCGCTTTGACAGGTTCTAGTTAATGTTGACTTGAGACTGTTTCAATCACCCCTTAACTTTTATTACTGCGGCTAATTTCTTTGAAATCTAGCTAAAGTGGTAAAAGTTACATTTTTTTTTTATTTTTTTTTTTATTTTTTTTTTTTTTTTAAATTTTTTTAAAGCGGATGTATTATTTTTGTTATTTTACTGATATTTATAATAGACGTGTAGTTGTTGTGTGTTTTTATACCAAATCTGGTTGCTATCTGCCCCCTTCCGAAGTCTCTAGACCAATAATGTCAATTGGGAATGGATGATTATTTTAAAAGTGCTTGGTGATTTTTCTATTGATAGGAATAACCATCCTTAGCTACGGAAAAAAGTTTCAGATTTTTCCGTCGAGCCATATATTTTATAAAAATAAAAACATTTTACTCAGTCACTCGGCGGCCCCTATACGGAAGTAAGCAGTACGCCAATGACATAATCAAATTAAAAAAAAAAATGCTGCTTGAATCTGTGGTACATTTGTCACTGACATTGATTGATAGCACCGCACTCGGAAGCTAAAACAAGCAAAAGAAACGGCTAAGTGGCGCCGTCTGTAGATTGTTGTTGGTACTAAACCACCTATTTGGGATTTCATTAAAATTACCATACATTTCTCATATAACTTTCAGTAGTGTTTTTGATTCGGAGTAGAAATAACCCAATAATTCCAAAATCTGAGAAAAAAATGTATATTATGGTCATTTTTATTGAAATTCCCCATGTTTGGTTAGTAACACGAACAATCTACAGACGGCGCCACTTAGCCGTTGCTTTTCTTAGCTACAAATGCCATCGTGTACCACAGATTCAAGCAGCATTTTTTTTTTTAATTCTATTATGTCATTGGCGTACTGCCTTACTTCCGTATAGGGCTCGCCGAGTGACTGAGTAAAATGTTTTTATTTTTATAAAATATATGGCTCGACGGAAAAATCTGAAACTTTTTTCCGTAGCTAAGGATGGTTATTCCTATCAATAGAAAAATCACCAAGCACTTTCAAAATAATCATCCATTCCCAATTATAATGATGGAATTTCCACAATGCCAGATCGTCAATCTTAGCAAGAATCCACTGGTTGTGAGGCAGCAGAACCCATAATGGGTGCAGCTATACATCATTTATGCCCATTCTAACATGAAATGCCATATAACTGGTTCCTTCCAAAAAAGAGCAATCCTTGAACATGCTTTATTTTTGCGCATGGCTTATTCGCTTAGCAAGAGTGCAGCATTCCCCATTAAACCTCCATCTACCCTAGAGTTCCAGCCTGACACAAACAACATCCAAATTTGGCGCATGTGCAGTGTAAATTTTTAGTTCTTTCCAACGAGTAGAGTAAAGTAACCATTTGTTTAGTCAATCACAACCTTAGATATTTTGAAGAAATATCCTTTTTGGTTTTAAACCTAACACCTACTAACAAATAGTCCTTTTGCCAGTGTACTGTTTCTAGAATAACTATCAGTAAATGATTCGTTTTTAACTTTTAGACATGATAATATTATTGACCTTTTCGTACTTTTGAACACCCTTCTCCTGTCAGTGTGCACCTGCCATATTTTCTGTCATTATACCATCCTTTATCCATCTCCTAACTTCGAGTTACACTCCGGTCGACTAAAACATCATTTCTCTAAGTAAAACGAACATCTTTTCTTTGTAACTTATATACTAAAAGTGCTCTTTGCCTTTAAAAGTCAATAGGTACACAGAGTTTTGGTGAAACTAGCCATTTTAAACTCACAATTATTTTAACTTTATTACATACTCCTTCTAATGCTAACATGCCTCTCTATCTCTAACTTAAATAAGAGATAATCAAATATCAAAATCTTTAATCAATATACATTATGAAACCGTTATGTTTCACCCCCGTCACATTAAACTACTAACTAAGTCTCAATCTTAATATAACTACATCAAAACTTCTTTTCTCCTATACTGTCAGTGAGAACAATAAATTTAGGCCGTTTTAAATCTGTTTTATTATTATTATTATTATTAGCCTCTATTCAGATTAAATTTAAAACCATTTATATTAATTATTATGAAAAACATTAAATAATTTTAACTATTTTTTTTTTTAAATCTGTTCATGTTTCCTAATTTCTCCTAATATGGTAACACTCATAAAATTCACCCCTAATTGTCTTAATTAATATTAGAACTGAAGAATCCCTATTTTCTTTTAATCACTCTTAACTAAGTTTCCTAATTAAAAATACATTTACCTAACTTATTTAAGTCATAATTTTTTATACCATACTTACTTATAATGACTTAAATTAATCTATTTGCTCATTATTTAAAATAAGCAATTATTAATTCTGCCCCTAACTCACTTAACATTTATTCTCTATAATATTAATAGGTAATAATTTACCTCAGTAATGAAATACATATCCTATAACACCCCTTCGTTCCTCATACATTTATTGTCAATTTCTAAATGTCAGTGAAAATCAGAACACAGAAAATCCGAAAAGTAAAGCTACGGCCGGGAATCGAACCCAGATCTTCAGGATTTATTGTCAAACAACTCTTTGCTGTTTTCAGTTGTCTCACTAACTCTACAAATCTACCTTTATTAATCCTAACAACACAAACAAAACAAACATAAATCTCGTCTCCATCCCCCACGAGGTAGACAGACTCTAAGGCAACAAGACAAAAAAACTATGCAAGCAAAGCTTAGCAAGACTGTGGTTGCACAGATGAAAAATGGTATCAAAATAGTGATGGGTTGCCAGCCGCATCGCCTATAACGTAATTTCTATGATTTTATTAATCCGATTTTAATAAATGCATTTTCATCCCATTCAGAGATGATAGAATGCACTGACCTGACTGCCTGATCAACTGTGGGACAGACTTAAATAAATTCTCTACTTAACTATATATAAATTGTCATTCTATTTAGCTTAGAATTTTAAAGAATCTGTGATGATATATTGATAGTCAATTAATCACTTAGCCTTCAGTATTCCTAACATAGATATTATGCCTATTAAAATCTATTTGATTAATACAATACACACCTCACATCAATAATGATTTTCTTTGACCTTACCCTTAAAATCACTCAGCCGAAAATACTTCAAAACTTATTTACTACTTAATCAATTCAATGTTATTTAATACATATACATACTTCTTCCTATTCCCATTCGTGGCACATGAAGTCAAAATAACAACGATATAATTAAAATCCCGTGACAAACTATCGGCAACTTTGTACAGTAATACGGTCAAAAGCGTTAGCTAACGGTTAATGGCATCCCTCAAAAACTGCCTGGAATTACTTACTTATTTTATTACACTACATACTTAATTTATTTACATTTAACTACTTCACTTCATTAACCGTTTGAACTGTCATGTACGATCACTCTCCTGTCAACACTATTTAAGACAACGCTAAAACATTAACATGTCATAAAATTATTTCTATAGCCTTTGATAATTACAATTCATTCAACTATCCTACGACTTTACTGTATGGGTGCAAACCCCTTTGCTTTCCTGAACGCGACCAGCTGTCAAGATTTTTAAAAAGTTTCTAGCTCTAGCGTATTTGTCTATGACGTGCCGCGCATTAAACGTTATTGATTTGATCGATAAATATTTCGTTTCGAATCATTTTATTTTAAACCGGTAATGGAAAATTGTGGACAAAACCAATATGAGAAAGTACCCAGTAATATGCGATTCGATATCTCATATTCAATCAAAATGTTTTATAAATCATTGTCGGCATCATGAACTAAATCAACTACTATCTTTTGTTGTATTACAGGTTAGTACCGGTTATGGTTATTCATCTGTTTTATTATTTATTTTCTGAATATACATTTCCTCAGTCATTCTTAGTTCTACTTTAGTAACTGGGAAACTTTATTTCGTTTCGAAATGGACTAAATTTAACTACTGGTGTCCCTGTCACTTATTAATCAATAATTGTTCGTTTGTATTTCCAGATTGCAATCAAGACACTAAAATGTACCTGAGTAAATTCTAACGTGAACAACAAGAATGCAATTGGCCTTCACACCCCTTGAACTGTCATTAGTTCGCAAATGCTAAATATACTAAGGATCTTAGGTTGACAACCGAACTTAAATGAAACCTGTAGATATTCAATCTACTGGACTCCTTCCTACAGTAAGTTTCCTTAACCAATAATCTATTTTTATTATTTATAGCCATATAATATCTATTTTGTAACATGGTAAAATATGTCAGACATGTAGCAAATGGTACAAAGTAGTTTCTGTTCACCCCTACGGAGATTAAGGCTTGATAGTATGTATATAGCGTAAACATCTGCTAGCCCTACTGATTGTTCATTATATTTATGACTCCGTTCATGTTGAAATTTAGTAGTTAAATTACCTTGTAAATTTAAATTAAAATAGACTTAACTTTTATGCCAGGAAATTACATTGTATGTAGGAATGACATTATGAATGGAATGATTTTATGCTGACAATGTTGCATGTTGACACTGATATTTCAATACATCCCGCTTGCAAGATAATAATATAATATCCACTTAATTCATTTCTATTCATTGATGTTTGTTACTATTTCTTTAATTATCTTGTCAGACTTCAATAGTAATTAAATATAACTAGCTTCTGCCCACAACTTTGTCTGTGCGGATTCAAATATAGGCTATGTTTATCCGGGACAATGTAGAATTCTAACGGTGGAAGAATTATTCATTTTGGTCCAGTACTGGATCAATACCAGGTAGTTTAGGAGCCTATTCAATGTAAACAAACAACCAATACTAACAAACAAACAAATCGTTACTCTTTATAATATTAGTATAGATTTGTAAAACCAATGTGTTGCTAGCCCATTCACTAAGAAATTTTCATGAAAAATTATCTAGGCTGTAATTTCCTTCATATAATAATCTCACTATAACCTGATATAACTATAATAATAATCTATGACATTGAACATGGCAATTTATTTTCTGTACCTCGTCTGTCTGTTGCATGTTGTATATAAAAGAAATTAACATTTATTTTGTTTACAGATACTCCAACTGTCTGGGAGTTCAAACAATACTGTCAAGTTTTAAATTCAATGATTCAACCATGCCTGGATGCGAGCATACAACCACTCAAAATGCACAGACGGAGCGACGAATAGTTCCAACCATATGCCAGTGAAGCTCTCAAGATCTGTACCGTCACCATTTGCACTTCCTTTCTCTATATTGTCTGCCTGCGGCCTTTATGCAACTATCTTATTTCAAAATACAATTAATATTTTGGCATGCTCTCCAATAAAACATTGAGTATGCGAACAACTGTAATTAACCATCATTACTATAACTAATAAAACTTCTTTGAGTTATTTCCTGTTACCTCCTATTGCATTAATTAAACATACTATACTTTACTTACTGAATCTGCCTACTTATCTTATCTGTGTTATTATTCTTAATTAAAATCTCTTATTTACTTTTGTCAATCGGATCCAATCTCATACTGCATAATAATTTTACTCTTTCTAGTTGGATTCTTTATTACTTTATTAGGATAATTTAACGATATCAATTATGTTACACTTAAATGACTTTCTTGTCTAGTTTCCGTTTTGTATATTTCAATTAAAACATCTTGCCAAATCCAAAATGACTGACTCACTAATCTATCATACTGCAGCAAGCTGACAGACTTTTATTTACATTTTCTATGTCTTTGCTTGTTCCTGCTTAGAGAATGCCATTCCAAAAAGCTAAACCGATTTTTGATGTATCTCTTGTTTTAATATTCATGAAAATATTTTACTTATTCTATGCACGGTTTGCGCTTGAATGCATACTTAAATAGTTTGACTTTCTAAATCTATAATCTGATTAACCGTTTTGTCTAATTACTATCACACATGTTTTAAAGCTTAAACTTTTGTTGAGTTATGGTACCTCTCTTAACATTTTAATCAAATGAAATTCCTGCCTACTGCAACTAGCTTTAGCATCAGTTCATTCCATGGATTGAATTGGTTGTTTTAGTAACAATCAATTTTCAATATCTACCATGACCAGTCATTCAGTTTTCCATTGTGATAATAAAATGAACTAATTATTTTTTCAGTACTTTCCAACAAAATATATGAAGGACCCTTTTCTTAGCTTAATTTATCAAATAATAATTTGCTATCAGTCCGCAGAACAGATCCACTTAATACCTTTCACACATAACCTCAACGCTATTGGTTATCTTATCAATTATCTTATCAGACCATTATCTCTCTTATCAAATTTCTCCTACTAAAATGCGACTATGGCGCCATCTGACTACAACTGCTACAACATTCTTATCAGTTTCCAAATATTCGAGCGATCGATGCTATTGGTCAATTTTGACGCCATCTTTGACTTTTACTTCAAATGTCACGTGACTCGGAATCGTCTATTTGATATTAATTGATAACCTTAATCCACTTTTGACAAAATGGCGGCTGACTAAATTGCTTGTCCAACTTAATTCTGTTTTCTTTCATATTTTAATTAGTTGGACTTCAAGAAACTAATTTGGAACAACAGATAGTTACAAATACGATCTAAGTGATCATATGAAGCGTCTACAACCATGGATTGCAAAAGAACCAGCGCACATTGATAGTTCTACGAGAAACCAGTCAAGACTCAACTTCTTTTGTTTTCAGAATGGATTACAGTGATATAAAGTGAAAGTGACTTCAGTGAAGTGATATCTAAAGATTCCTCAGCCTACCTAGTGAAAACCTGTGATACCTATTCCTAATAAAGTCCTTATTACTTAGTACCATATTAAAATTTAATTGTGTTCATCATCCTGTTTATTCATATTCATTCTTACTTCACCTCCATTTCACGAACAGCAAATTGTGGTTGCTTAACAGAAAACAACCACTCAGCCTAACCAAGATACGACTTAAAGTCTAGACTAACCTATCACACTATTTGCCAACTAACATAAATAACTAGTTGGACTATTTTAGTTAACTAAAATCTAATAGTGTTCAGACCAGTTCCAGTGAAACTTAAGTAGTTATTCTAGTCTTATACACATACATACTCATTTTAACCTCAAAACACATCTAAATGAATCTAAATATACTTATGACTTCATAATTATCTTACACTAAGTTCTAATCATATCCTATTATTGCTATTCACATCCTGGTCACGGTATCCTTCAAATTGTAACCTCCCCCTTAAATGTCCTCTTAAATACTAGTGTTTTTAAGCTTACCTAATCTTAACCTAACCACTTAAATCTAAAATAACCTAATTAATTAAAATAATCTAAAAATCTAACCATAATTAATATAATCTAACAACACCTTGGCCTGGTGATTCGTCTAGCGTTTGTAGGACCTACATTGTGATAAACCGTACAGTAAGTAACCCAATGAACTTTAAGTGAAAAGCAAGAATGAATCCTAACATTTGAACACACTAAATATATCTAATGAATTTACTACCTAGCTGTACTATTCTTAGACTATAAATGTATCAGTATTGTAGAGGGTACCGGGGCCACAATGGCCCCGGGTGGAACTCCATCCTTCCCCTATTTCCACCCCTACGCCACCAGCTAACAAAATAATCCTTCGTGAAGAATCATGTTGCTGAAAAACTAAGCACTAACAATGGTGCTAATTAAAGTTCTATAATACTGACACAGTTTCTACTCTACTGTACTCTACTTTCAATAACTATTTGATTTTTATTATCCTCTATGGATATTATGACTCTATTAATTCTATTAATCAGATTTTACCATACTTTATTATTATTAAGATGATAACGGGTCCTTGACCTCATTTTGATGTCAATGACAGTTCTCTTATGACTAAGATTTACTATTCTTTACTTTCTGTTAATAGTTTATAACGGGAATGAAACATAAAGTTCTTAACGAAAGTGGTTATACTTATAAATATTGACTATTATTTCTAACTTAGTCTAAGAATATTATACTGCAGAATGGTTATCTCAAAATTCTGAACACTAGAAGGTATGGCATTATAGTAGTATTTCTATAATAGACAGAATAAAACATTTCTTGTTTTATTTATGAAATTAAATACAATTCAAGTAACTACAGCTTATGTTGGATATTCCCCCTCGTGGTGTAGAATTCTCAACGGAGTTCACTGTACTCACTGGTTTAATATTACTTCCTTTTATGCGGAATCTGAATTTTTATAATTTACTCCATCTATTATTTTATAAGATGTGTTGAATAACTGATTATATTAGATACTCAGTCAACTTATTATTTTAAACTCGACCTTGTGCTAGCAGTCATGTATTGAAACAACCATCCTTACATTGGAATTTTATAAAAACTAACTTAACAAAACTACAACTTAACTACTTATTAAGCTGGAAATATTTCCAATTATATTAGGTGTGTATGACTCTAGTCTAAACTAGCTCTGTGATGAAAATCAATCTGGAGGATTGGCCTCATATTTAAGTTAATCATGTGGTGAGTATTCAGAGATCATCCGGTGTAAGAATCACTCTGCTAACTAAGCCCTAAAACAAGGTCCCTGCCTACTTCCCTAACATTCCTACATTGTACTTTAAGCTTGTCCGAGACCCCTAGCTCTGTAGGTAAAGCAACTCTAGGGAACGACCCTTATTTACATTTAGTGTAATGTTAGATTTGCGAGGTGCAATGCAAATCTCCTAAACTCCTAACAGCAAAAGACGGTGTGTTCCTATGGGTCCCTAACACGTCGGCCTAAATGTTGCTAGTTCCCTAGCAATATGGCCCCTAAGAGGAGGGAACCAGCGGAAAGGATACCTACGATGTGTGTAAATAAATATTATAAATAATGAAACGACTTTCTGATAACTTTCACGCCTGAAAAGATGCGTCTTGCGACAACCCAAATCCATGGTACAAATATCAGACGCAGTCCATCAGAAAACCGTGTGAGTATGTAAACTTGACCCTGCCTAGACAGGATCAAATCCTGCAAGCTCACCCTTGCAGCGAAGACTCGCATATCGCATTCTGACGTTGGCACCGTTAGGTTTCGAAATGCGAATTATCAGGGATATCAAACTGCTTTGGCTCTGGACGAGAAATTATCGCCAGATTACGGCCAAAGTCTTACTTTAAATTAAATCCCTGACACTGCGAGTTTGAAGAGGTGGGAATGACACAGAAAATAATGGGTTAGTACAAATGGCGTAAGATAATAATCCACTTCCTACAGAGGTAGCGAATCACAATCCCACAGAAACTTAGTTCCCCTAGAAGGAACTTGACTTAAATATTTCAATAATAAATTACACTAGAAAATAATTCACTACTATGAAAATAGCAAACTATTCTCCACCTGAAGTCCTGAAGAATAAAACTATTAGACAATACTCACTCTGCGAATAATATAAAATTACGATAAAATACTAAAATACAATCCCCAAAATAACTCTTGCAAATTGATTAGTTTTATATGGAAATTTACAGAATTATCAGCAACTCAAAATAACCCAAATTAAAACCAATTATGAATATTCCAATATAAAAATGACCGTACCAGGAAATTAATGACTCTACTCTCTAAAAAATCTAATAATAAAGTGCGCGCCAAAAATCTCAAGATAAAAATAACCTTACTCTTCAAAATTCTAAAAAATAATGCGCCCCGTTCAAATGTCCCGCTCCCTTTTATAACCTTGGTCAGTCATTCTGAGCATTCTAAACACATTGGCTACATTCGACACATGAAGCACATTGGGCACACCCGCCATTTTCCACCACCACTCTCGTTTCATGACTTTTAATTAACTTTTAATTATCTCCTTACTTTAATAATGCTTTCTAATCAATCCATTCTAATTTCTATTTATTTTAATTCGCAAATCCCTGTTTCCCGTATTTTTTTATGTGCAAGTTTCAGTCCACAATTACCACAATTATGGTATCTTTACTCTCTAATTACTAATTAAGCTTTGTACCAATATTAATGAAATATTTACAGAATGTACTTAATACTATACTCTATTTGTTTCCGATTCTGTTTTCCTTGCGTTTTCGATAATTTCCTCATAATAAATACAAATGTTTATCATTCAAACTCTCGTTTTCTGAGCCCTACATAGATTATTTGTGGATAATATTTTTATTACATAATAATGTTGGCACTAGCATTCTCTTTACTTATATAATTACTAATTTTCTATCTAATTTCTATTATAATTAAATAGTTATGTATTTTGTATAACCAATAACGCCCTCTATTTCTTAAAATTGTACTACTAACTCGGTTTGCTAGCATCAGATTTTCGCTCACCATCAATAGTGGTTCGCCGTGATTACCCTAGATGGCGCTCTCCGTAACTAAGTGTACTTGAGACTAATTAATTATTTCTAAATTCCTTAACAAATTCATTCGCTTTGACAGGTTCTAGTTAATGTTGACTTGAGACTGTTTCAGTACTATATTTATGTGCGGTTAAACATGGTGCTCAAATAGCTGGATTAAATTAGTACATTTATAAAATAAAAAAGGTGGCAAATCGAAAATCTTTTTTTCTGCTTATGCGTATTTCGTAGTGATTGTTATTATAATTTAACAGAAATAAAAATGACTTCTAGTGATGAAAGTGACGGGGAACTTATGAACTGTACTCCGCCTCATTTAAAAGAGGAGGCAAATTTAGCTATGCAAAATATGCTACCGGAAAAAAGTAAACTATGATTTACTTGATTGTCTAGTAGTTATTTTAATTTTAATATTTCCTCACATTGTTTGAGAAAAGCACTATACAAGCTTTGGCCGGAACAGGGATTGCAGGACTCGTTCTATCTGGCCTCGTCTTCGACTCGGCCACCTACCCCAAACTCGTCCAGCAATCCCTTACTTCACGGCCTCTGCAGTAATGTACTAATTGTGAATGAAATGTTTTTGTAGACAGCTATTTTCCGTAAACAAAAGCAATAGAGAACAAAGCGCGGACGGGCTTGCATCAGTCCATTGCAAACTACGTTTCCATTCAATTTACAATTTTCTATCTGTATTTTGTGGAATTTTTCATCGGTTTGTAATCCTTCGTAATCCGAACGCGGGCAATCTGGCCTCGGGCCGGCATGCCAACAAAAGGTTCCCGTGCGCCTGTGCTAATTGAAAGATTTAAAATGACTGGATTTCGTCAAGTCACTTCGGACGGCAGGCCAGTTCGTCGTTTAGTCTGTCTTTGATAATGCTTAGAAAGTTATGGGTTGACTGCCAGCGACTTATAATCGATGTGCATTTCCTCAGGCCAGATGATAGTTTAATACTGAAGAAGGTAGTGTCTGTATCTGGTGGATTTGGTCTTTCGCTTCATAGAGTTGGAATTAAGTTTAGTGAGAGCTGGTAGCAAACTACTTTGTCAAGTGAAATTATGTAAGCCATTGTCAGTATCTATAGTGTCTCATTTAAATTACGATGAAGTCACGCCGAAGAGGATGAAATATGGAAAACATGATTTTAAATCACAAATACAGAGCTAAGTACCACCATCACTCAAATGCGGCTCTCCCGATGTCCTTGGAGCTGACATTGCTTTTCAATGGGACAAGTAGCCGTAGCGCGCATATTTAAGGAATCCAGAGGACGATTGAATAAAAATGACGGTGATACGGATCTGTTGAATGCTAATCTAATCTAATTTAAAATTAATCTGTGAGATGAAAAGCCCGCTGGAGGGTTCGAAGGGACTCAAGGAGAAATTGAGATGTTTTGGGCTTGCTCGTAAATTTCATTTGGGACAATGTTACCACAGAGAGTATTTAATAGGAAAGTACTGGCTCTCTGGTTACTTGTAGCGCGGTGAATTGATAAATTTATCTGTTTGCGGTCTCTAGGCACGAAGAGCGATAATAAAGTTCTCTTCTATGCAGATTGTTATTTTACATTTAAATAGAAATACTTAACTTTGTGCTTTACACCTGAGAAACCGAAACATTGAGCCACTGACGACAGATTTTGAATTTTAACAGTCGATAAATTTAATTCTATCCAAAGAGGGATCTTACTTAAATTTGTTTCTTTACATTTTTAATATTAGATACCACACGACTTTGTCATTTTATCTTCCCCATAAAGCGAATGGGAACTTACCAAATATTCACATATTTGTGGTGATGTGTCGCCGTTGAAAGCAGTGATAAAGATTTATGACTCAATAATACTTTATTTTTCTCAGATTCAAGGACATTAAATTTTACGAGTCTTAGCTCTTATTTGAGTAATAATGCTTCACGATAACCATCGCACATTGTCGTAAAACACGATAAATCAGTACATACGTACATATGTATATACATTAGTCCTTTCGTGGAAAAAAGAGGCCCATATAATTTCTTTGAGTGTATTGTAAATTGCGCAAGACGAATTTTAATTAAATTGAAATTTGATGAGCATTTTATTGTGAATAGTATTTAGATTCAAGTGAATAATTTGATTAAGTCTCAGAAAGGTACGATTCGTAGAATTTTGATATTAAATCCAAATAGACGAGATTTGGATACAACTACTCGAAATATACAGGGTGTAAATGGGATAGGTAGGGGCATTTACTTTAACAGTAGTTAGTATAGGATCTAGTAAGTATATTTAGATAACTCTTATTCAAAAATAAGTAAAATAATAAACCATACAAACAATTCAGCACGTAATGTATCGGTAATAAAGCTTACAACCCGACACTGACATTTGATGAAACTAGCTCGGCCTCTTTGACGTCAAATAAATGTTCGCATTACATTGATGTTCGACAAAAATTAAACAATTAATTAAGGCCTATTAATTTGAATTATTTTCAAAATACTCTTTTTTATTATTTGTACTATACTAACATATATCTGGTTTTATTGAACTCCCGTATTCGATGTAGGTACACTCGTGACATTTATTTGGGTACGCATATTGTAACTAAAAATGATAATTTATTTAAAAAGTTTTATTCATCAAAATAGATTTAAAAAAATGTCCCTAAGCAAATAAAATAGGATTTTTTATCCACAAAAATACTGTATTTCGTTGATTTTCAAACATTCCACCAACACAGACAGAATAGAAAAAGTATAGAAGTTGTAGTGACATTTTTGACGATGTTTTACATGAAAAACTGATTTTAGCTGTGAAACTTAGGGCCCTCATATCATATATTTATTGAAGAGCTGTCCCTAAACCTTCAGCCACATAAATAAAATACGTCCGCGGTCAAGGTCGTAATATCCTCAACCGGATCCTACGGTCCATTAGCTCCGAAAGTATTGAAGCTGGATGAACAAGATGTTTTCCTTAGCCTTCCGTTTTAAGAATTTATGTTTGCACACCATTGCCCGCTAAAATTATCATAAATTGTCTCTAAAAAAGAGCTAGCGGGACAAATTAGATAAGCAGTTCTTTGACCTACAGTGGGACATCATTTAGACATAATAAATTACTTGCATAATAAATTGTATAACTACAATAAGCTCAGTTTTTTAACGCCTACGCTTATTTGGAAGCGCTAAGCCAAACGGAAAATGGAATTATGAGGCGTACCTATCTTATATTTTAATGGAAGTTGTCGAGATATTCTCGTCTTCCATGGTGTAAGCTTTGTTATTTTAGCATCTTTATATTTCGGAAGCTATTAATAACCCCTAGGTGTCCAATTCAAAAACGATCAATACGGACTTAACGACTGGAAAAATAACCCGTTTCGCTATTAATTCGGGGATTGTCGGCAATAACACACTTAACTTTCAATTGGGTTCAACTAACGTATATAGTCAGATGCGTGTGAAATTACTGGCACTAATTTAGGTATTACTCGTACAATCGATAACAAAGGTTTTTATTAAATGGTAGGATTAAAGGATTGGTATTCAATCTTTTTTACAGATCGTATTCATCTTCTTATGTACTCAGAAACGTACCTAATCGCGCAGCAGGCTTAGCGTTTCCAACAAATGAAGATATGTAGGTAGCTAGTATAATAAAATGCCATTTATTCGGATACTGATATTCATTTACAGACTTTTTTAGGATATTACCACCGCAAACATTGGCAATGCTCATAAGACGCATATGTTAGAGTGAGACAAAGATGACACTATTTCTCTTACACGCTCTGTGCTTGTGTGAACTGAAAATTCGTAAACTTATTACAAGCGACATGCATAAAGCAACATGGTTTACCTACCAAAAATCTTTTCATTTAAGTCAGATTCGAGTTTCATTTACGCTAACGCTGGATTTAACAAAACAATGCCTCAAATCTTCCCTCAATGCGAGTGACAGGTACAGACTGTGACTATGAATTTTGACAGTAGCAGCTTTATGATTAATCACGGCGCATCTGGGTTGCGAGGGATCCGTTACCAATTGTTTTTAGGCCCCGAACTGTCTAGAACATTAACGTTCCTGTATCTAGAAATCGTCATTTAAATGTTGTTATTAGTAAATTTCTGTGAATGAGATTCATGCTAATTATTGTTTCAAGATCGTCAGGATTTGTGTTACGTAGATCTAGTTAGCAAATTTAAAGTTTAATGACTGACGATAAAATCATTACCTTGTTTCGTATTGAGTAACATGATGAAGATGATTCTTTCGACCGATTTCGGTGATAGCGACCGCTTCGACTAATAGTTAGTATGACCCTCATGCGCCCGAAAATGACTTATGTATCCGATCTTAGAGGTAAAAACTCGCGCACAAGAAAGCACGTCAGCACACCGTTGACAAAATGATCCCTGGCTGAATTTTCAATCCATCACGTTTAAAGTCAAGATCAACTAAAATCGCGTACTCAGCGCCATTCAGTGACATACACCTACACTAAAAAGCAGAACAAGAACATGTATAGCCGATAAACCCCTTATCACCTTATTGTAGGTAATACAGTTGTATTGCTTACAAAATTAACACTTTTGTCATTTACAATTCAATGTGACTAACAGAATAAATAAAGATTTTTCTAGTGCGAAATTCGTCAAGGTGATTGCTGTCCATCAGATGACCGTACACTCGTTTGCTCCCTATCACAAAAAAAATGTAAAGCACAGACTTGGGAAGATACATCTTTGTCTAGCTAGGTAGTTACATGCCTGCAATAATTTGGACAGCACAATCCAATTCAGTTTCCATACATTCAAGCTATATTCGATTAAGAGCTTTGTAGGTGATAAAATTAAATAATATCACACACTAGCTACACTTGCAAAAAAAGCAAGTAAAACCCAAGACACTGACATAGGCACAATGTCGTTATTCATTTCTTCTAAACCGGTGCGCAAATCCCAACAGTAACAGAGGAAAAATCATAAATCCTACGAAATACGATGCGCGTTTGTTCTCAATAATTATAACTCACAATGCGTTAATTGAAGTTTTCTCCGCTTATTTATCGCGTGGTCTAACAAGCGGACAATGGCGTAAGCATCGGACGGTGTTTGCGCGCTATTACAAAGCAGTTCAACGTGAAACAGGACGGTGTAAACAGAGCTTTAGAATATAGTAATACGGAATAAGAAAGTCCGGAACAGACTGATATTTAACCACCCGCTTGGTTTTACCATTCGTTTTGTAATGTCTGGGAATTATGTGATACAACAGTCGCTACCAAGACACAGGGCTGTGTTACTTATTCTGTGGCAGTGTGTCCGATAACGTTTAAAACAAAAGACTGGGCGACACTGCCAACAGTAAGTATTTATGCTGGAGCTAGAGCGATGAAAATGTTCAAGCAATTTGCGTACAGTCACCTTGAGACACACTGGAGGATAGTTCTGTACAGCCGCTACAATTTCACGTTCTTAGTACAGACCTATATCCAACAGTGGACAACTTCTATTTTGTAATATTAGCTTTAACTTTACAAAGAACCTTATTAGTGTAATTTAATGTAATAGATCAGATTATTCACGTTTCAAAACATCAGATAATTCATAATCTTGTGTTCGGCGTGCTGTGACCTGTTATGATTACTACATGATTATAAATTACGGTAGTTATGTAGGTATCAATTTTTACATACATAAATCACGTTTTTGTCCCTCACGGGGTAGACAGCGCCTAAGGTAACAATACCTAAAGGCCACGTTTAGCAGGATTGTGGTTGTTTAGGTGGAAAGGGGAATTCGTGCTTAATATCGCAATTTAATATAACAGTTCATATAAAATTTTATTATTGTTATTGCCTGAATAAGAATAATAATATTTATTTGCAAAAATGTCGTGGTGAATACAGATGAAGAAGTCTTAATTACGGGAAGAATTTTTACGGTTTCATTTTCATTTTATTTAATTTGATAATCGCTTCCAGAGTCTCTACAGCTCCGCCCCAGAGCATCGTGTCTGTCCGGTAATTGATGACACGCAATAATTCATCGTTTGTGTGAAGTCTCACGCTCGCAGGCGTGGACCGATGCCCGATGCCCGCTGCTCGGTGCCCGATGCCCGGTGCCCGCTGCCCGATGAGCGTATGAACACAAAGGTATTGTATGAGTTATGACCCTCCGCTATTAGTTCTCTTTCGTGGAGATTTTTTCACGTTATATCGCGTTATCGGGCAGCTGTTTTATCTTCCATGCTGGTCTGGGAGCAAAGAAAAAACATAGAATGTACCAGTTGCTTCTCTACCCGCGCAGATGGTAAAAGCCCATCGAGGGATTGGGCGAAAATAATAAGAATCATGTTATAGGCGATGAGGCTAGCAACCCATCACTATTTTGATGCCATTTTCCACCTATACGCCCATAATCTTGCTAAATGTGGTCTGTAGGTACCTGTTACCATAGGCTCTGTCTACCCCGTAAGGGATAAAGACGTGATTTGTGTATGTGTATGTGTATGTATGTATTTTACGAATATCATTTTGGGTCATAGTATGCGTTTAGTCGCAAGATTGTTACGTTTTTTACCGAGAAGAAGCTTACGCCAACTGCTTTGTTTCTGGAAAATGGACACGTCTGCCAAAGTTTGGGGCGTTAAGCGCGGAAATGAAATATATTTGTATTTTCAACTCAAATTCTTAATTGCTTGAGATCTAACATAGCGGTGGCAAATGATTTTATTAATGAATGAAAAACGCCGAAAACATCTAACGTCTGATGGGATTTTTAATTTACAGCTGTATTTTTTTTAAGGTATAATAACAACATCGTAAATGATACTTGTTACATTACGACAGCGCAAGTAAATTCTAATGAGAGTTTGCCGATCTCGCGCTTCAGTTTGCCTATTGCGTTAGCCGCGGGTGAACAAACAATGCATTATTGCAGTCAGTGCAGTCGGTGTCGACTCCTGCTCACGTTGTGTTGACACCTATAGCGCCCGCTAATTGCTTCATAATAGGGTTTTACATTGGGTTTAACGGTTTTGCTTTAATTGACACAATTGTAGTTGTTAAAAAGACACAATACACAAAAATAATGAAGATTGGGTTTAACGGTTTTGCTTTAATTGACACACTGTAGTTGTTAAAAAGACATAAAACACAAAAATAATGTACGTAGGTAGGTATATAATATGTTAAATACCTTAAAACACAACCGAATGTAACAGCTTTCCACCAGCTTTCAAATAGGTAAATTAATGGTTCAAAAGAGATCTAGAAACAGGTCCACTTTTCTGAATGTTAAATTGTCAGGATAAATGTGAAAATCACTGGGAACGGCTCTTTCCTTTCTCTTATAATACGTTCACAAAGTGAATGAAAGTGAAAAACGAAGGGTTGTTTTTTAAAGCGCGCGGCGGAAATTCCTAAATTGGTTTTTCCGATATAGTTAATAAAAAAGTGGTGTTGGCAATAAAACAGTTTTCAAAGATTTTGAAGATTTTAAGCATTTCACCGACAAGTACGACCGTTTGAAAGTTATTCAAACAAATAAAACTTTTACATTTTTTTTTTATATAAGAGGGGGCAAACGAGCAGACGGGTCACCTGATGGAAAGCAATCACCGTCGCCCAGGGACACCTGCAAGACCCCCGGGTCACAAGTGCGTTGCCGGCCCTTTGAGGAACCGGAAGGCTCGCTTTTTAAAGATCCCTAAATTGTACCGCTCAGGGAATGCTGCAGCAGGAAGTTGGTTCCAGATCTTTACCGTGCGAGGAAGGAAAAGGAAGGGTGCATTCTGAATTTGTGGACGGTTTTCATCTCCATCAGCCAATATCTCAAAAAGTTGAGAATCACAAGTTATCTTGACCAAGAACTAATTTAAGTAAATAAACATCTTCGGAAAATTACACGAATTGACCTAGTCCCAAACTACGAAAAGCTTGTTATATGGGTAGGTACTAGACAACGGATATAAACATACTTATACACATAAATACATAGGCACTTAAATAACAACGTCAACTACTCATACTTTGTTTATTACAGTCATTTTTTATACTGGAATAAGCATTTTTCTACGAATATGTCGGCCCTGTGTTGCTTCTGACATCGTTCCACTTAAGCCCCACAGTGGGCGCTTGGGCCGTCATGAATTAAAAATGCATGGTGCATTAAGTGCTCCAATGGAGACGGCTCACCACTGCGCCGCGGGAGTGCCTCGAGGACTCATGCGTAGGTCATAAAGGAACAAGTAAAAGAGTGGAAATGTCATGCAATTTAGGTCTATATCTGAAAAATATTCACTATGCCAGTATGAGGACTGCATTCTGGTTGGCCAGCTGAAGGTCAGGCAGTTTATTAGAGTGGAGCAAGCAGCTATTATAATCAATATCGACATAATAATAGGCATACGTTTGTAAAGTGAAGTAGTAGTTAGGAACATTATATTCAGAAAGCTGACTACATAGAATCTATTGTTTGTGGTCCTGCGTCATTTATGTATTCAATTTAAATTAAAACAGCATGTTTCCAGCTATTTAATTCAAGCATAACGCAAAACATAATTGCACAACCATTAACTTAGCAGTGACTCGTAATTTTTCACTTTCCCAACGTTTACCGAAACACATTTCCATTACCGAATTAATAAAGCGTAACGTACAAACAAATGGCAGAAATATAAACATGACTGGAGGTATGAAAAATGCTTACAAAGAGTGGAAAAATTAAGCGGAGGGTGCGGGTCAACAAAGATAATTTAGCTGCTATAAATTGAAGAAGCCGGCCGTGGTTAATTACGTACCTGGCTGCCGCAGATAAAGCAGAAATCAGAGAACGAGGCTGATAGGAGGCTTGCCAGGCTACTGTGGAGAAAAATGGCAAAATTCTTATACGTAATTGAAAAAAATCGTTTTCAACTAAGTAAAGTTAGAGCCCATAATCTTTTTTCTTAAAATAGTCACAATAGAGACTTCAAATGCTGAATTAAATTGAAATTGCTCAGATGATTTATTTATGAATAATATATTGAAATACCTCCGGTAAAAAAAAAAAAAAAAATTTAACTGTTTATTTTCGGAAAAAGAACACTACATTTTCTACAGCAATATAACTACTAATCCTTGATTTGTAGGATTGTATAAGTTATTTTTAAAACTAGATAGAATATAGAATATCAAAAACCAAGTCTGATCAAAAACCTAATCGGATTAAAAACCTAATTGGTGAAACGGTGAACATAAAGAAAAATTTAGAAAAAGACAAAACCACAACTAATTTTTTGATGTCGCTAAAATTCATGAATATGGAAGAATAAAGATCATGGTTATGTAATAAACCGCATCAAAAATAAATATAATCAAAGTCAAGTTAAACCGAAACTGAAAGAAAGAATGGAAAAGTTTATTTGTAACAATATTATAATAAATAGTTAAAAAACAACAATAAATGAAAAACTTAGAATTATATTGTTACAAAATGGTACCAATTTAGGATTAAACTGCTCCCGCAACAGCAGTACCATACAATCAAGTACACACATACCACACAGTTACATTAACGAGATGGTTGCATGGGCAAGTTCCTTTGTTTCTCAGAGTACGTAACTATTTTTATCTCGAGTTACCTATCTATTCGAATCGTCGTGGCCTCACAGATAATGTCATATTTATTTCCTTTGTATTTTCAGATCTTCTTATCGCGCTTATTGACAAAAAGATTCTAAGGTCACGAATCAACTAGTTCGACGGTAACGAACATTTTGTAAGTTGGCGATCCTGCCTAGTGCTCCCGCATAATGGAGACTGAAAGAAAATTAGCGCCAGCTCATTAAACGTCGGGAAGTTGGCTGCACTGTTATTGGATTGCAGGTAACTGCGGAAAAAAGGTTGACTGCGCAATTTACACAGTCAAAGGTATAAATAAAAAGACAATTAGCCTCCTCTCTTTAAGGCGGCCACCATTTTATTTAGCTATGAGTATTTGACTTCAAATGACAAATGTTGTGTATTTATACAGGGTGTCCCAGAAAGTAGAGTCAAGCGAAAGTCCTGACGTAGAGCAACTCAAGGGGCACCCGAATCACCCCCATGTATGTTCCGCGATTTTTCGTAGTTTAGGAGTTATGGCCTTTTTTCACATTTTCTATTAACCTACGACCACGGAGACAGTTTTGCTCACTCTGACTGCAATAATTGAGATAATTGGCTGTTTGTTTTTTTAACGAGTAGCTGAATAGTACGTGCATGTATTTCATTTAAAAATAAAACAACATCGTTGACCGTTTGGGCAAAAAAAAAATATCGAATCACAAAAAGTGACTAAATTTTGACTGTAGTTCAGACTTTGAAGGCCGATTACTAAAAAAACTAGCATAACTTTTTTTTTTCAAACCATGTTTAAAAACTGCCTTATTTTATTGACTTTCTACCCTATTAATTTTATTGATCTATCATTAAGGGATCATGCTAAAAAAAATAATCAAAACGTACTTCATCCGTAATTTTCACTTTTTCTAGTAAGGCTAAGTACAAATCTGAAATATTTTTTAATTTTCATTTAATAGCCTCGGAAAATCAGTGGTCAGTATTATTGTTTTGCACCAAGAAGTTTTTCATGCTAAATCCGGAGCACAAACCTAATTTCAGATTTGTACTTGGCCTTACTAGAAAAAGTGAAAATTACGGATGAAGTACGTTTTGATATTTTTTTTTGGCATGATCCCTTAATGATAGATCAATAAAATTAATAGGGTAGAAAGTCAATAAAATAAGGCAGTTTTTAAACATGGTTTGAAAAAAAAAAGTTATGCTACTTTTTTTTGTAATTGGCCTTCAAAGTCTGAACTACAGTCAAAATTTAGTCACTTTTTGTGATTCGATATTTTTTTTTGCCCAAACGGTCAACGTGGTTGTTTTGTTTTTAATTGAAATACATGCACGTACTATTCAGCTACTCGTTAAAAAAACAAGCAGCCAATTATCTCAATTATTGCAGTCAGAGTGAGCAAAACTGTCTCCGTGGTCGTAGATTAATAGAAAATGTGAAAAAAGGCCATAACTCCTAAACTACGAAAAATCGCGGAACATACATGGGGGTGATTCGGATGCCCCTTGAGTTGCTCTACGTCAGGACTTTCGCTTGACTGTACTTTCTGGGACACCCTGTATAAGCCAAGATATAAAAGCAATCATTAATTTAAAAAGAGTTTTGTATTTTCAGCATTTTGCTGAATTGAACGTTACTTTAATAAACGAAGACTTACTTTCACAGATTTGATGTATTTTTAGACGTATCTATTGTATCGCAAGTTTTTTTAAACTGAAAGGAATAAATATCTAACAAAACATCATTTTAAGTTTTCGGCATTCATCAATTTCATTACTGACAAGCTGTTCGTAAACTTTGGTCAAAACTTCATCTATGTGGAATTTGCTGACCCGCTGGAGGTATATTATGATATTGATTTAAGAAAAATTCACGAGAATAGATTACCGCTGATGTATCACTATCGATTGCATAGAATTTGGCAGTGTAATGCTAATCGCCGATGAATGATGGCGTCCAGCTCTATGTGATCGATCGGTGATGCATCGTTATAATCGCTTTATGCGTTAAAGTGCATACCTTATTCATTTTGGACGTTTATTACAAGAATATCGAATTAACTACAGGCTGTCTCTTAACTGTGAGCTATTATTGTGACTACTTAGGAGGGTTTATCCCTACTGAGCTGGCAACGTTGCATTTATGATGTTTTTTTACGATTATTTCACAGAAATCGAATGAAAGTAAAATTTAGTCCATACAAGTTCTTTGATTTTAGTGTATCAATGTGTCTAATGCAATAACTGTTGACTGAGGTCCAGAGGTATAGCTGTAAAAGGCCACTTTATTAAGATCGGCGCCGAAACAAAGTTTTAAATCTTGAATCTCATTAAGTTTATTAATTAAAACAACTATCTTTAATTTTAACTTTGAGGCCGCTTATTTTTGCACCTCTTTTTCTTAATTCCGCTTTCAAAGCGTTCACGTTCATCGTCAAATAACCCATATTTGCGATAATTTCACGAAAGAGATCACTTTTCAACATATAAATGAAAGATTATAATTATAATTTATGTCACGAAGCCCGCCAAAACCAGTGAAAAGTGAGTGTCATTGGACCTCACACAACACTTAGCGCTTCTAGTGGCAAATTCACACGTGATAGCCCCTATTGTAAACTTCGGAAAAGGTTTAAAACTTTCATAAATTATCACAATTGTTAGCAAATTGCGAGCACCCGAGAGCAAAGATTTCTGTTAGTTCAGGTATTATTATGACAACTAATTGTACCAAATACACGTTTACATTTAAACATAGGAAAATTTATAATGGATACCAGGTATCATGAATACGTAACAAAAACAATCCTTCACAAACTTTACCGTGTGTACCTACACCCAGTGTTTCTGTCTCGCTCAATAGTTTCGGAGTTCGACCCAATCTCCATCGAGTTGAAACAAAAGTTATCCGAAAGCAAAACAATCTTGGATTTGATTTTCGCCACTTTACCGAACGGAGCCGATTTGGGCGGCCGGCTTTATATAAATTTCATTTCTCAACCAATGCGGAAGTTTGGAACAGGGTTTCGAGGACTCATAATGTACTAATAATTTAGACTTTTACATTATTAAATTTTATATGTAAAGAAAGAATAAATGAAGAAAATTAAGTTCGGTACAGGTCAGTTATTTGGAGACATTTCTTGGATTTACTTCTTACTATAACGATTTACATTGGATATTCAATGTCGCGATGTACTGTAGTTTTACTTCTACAAAGTAAAAATACGGTCTGCAAATAAAAAAGAAGCTATACCAATTCTGATGTATTTTCTGTTCGTCTCTCATTTACTTATGTGTTCTTTGATAAAGATCATTGCAAATTATTATAGTAAGTACAAGCTCCTGCCCGTGACTTTGTCTGTGTAGAATTAGCAAATTAGTACAGCTTGCATTAAAATCCGTTCAGCTGTTTTCACGTAATGCGCTCGCAAATATACATACAAACAGATAAACAGACAAACAGACAAAAAAGCTGTTGGAACGTGTTCTGTTGTCAATTCTAAGTAAGCCAACTTTTTTTCGAATATCTTCCATGACAGTCAACCTTTTCAGCTTTATTATTAGGTATGTATACATTGACTTTGTTTGTTAGATTTACCTTGCAAAAATATCGTTAAGCGATTTTAATATCTTATATCTTGGAATTAGCGATTAGTAGTCCATATACTGTATATTTAGTACATACCAGTTCCATCGACCCCAGCCACAGACATGTCATCAATATACACTTAGCAACCGTATCGAATGCACGAGAACCAAACGTGTTCCATTTTTTATGTCATTGGAGTAACTGAGAGATGGAATGCACAATCCGCACGAAACTTCTATTTAATAGGACACGGCAAAGATGAACGAAACTCGGTTTGTATCCTGCTAGTTAAATGCATCGAACTGTGCGATACAGTACAATACAATACAATAACTCTTTATTGAACACCACATATAACAACCAAAACAGAAAAAAAGGTATACAGAATATAATACCAATAATAACACAGATAATTGTGCGCATAACCATAAATACTTGCCTTTTTTATGGTGTGGCACCTTATCGACGGGGAAGAAGCAAGATCTTCTATCTTAATTTTTTTCACCATCGTTATGCATCAGCCCAGGGGGGGTGGGGGGGGGGGGGGTATGTAGTACTCTCCCGTGACAGCAGGCATGCCCACTAAAAACTACACGGATTCCCTATTCGATCATATGTGAGACGTTACGGGAGCAGCATAACCATAAATACCTAACTGGAGTGCCTAATTAGGTAATGGTTCCTAGATACCATGCGTGACGCCGTTTCTAAAGCACCTCCTTAAAGTGGTGGAAACTGAAAATTCGATTTAACGAGCGTGTAACATTTTTACGTCACTGGCGTAATTGAGTGATGGAACCCACAAGCCGCGTGAGACGTATCGAGAATGCCTCCTTAGACGCGGTAACGTCAATTAAATACACCGGGTTAAATCTACAGGGGAGGAAACTGTAATGTTAGGTACAGGTCGTAATAGGCGTACCCGGGGGAGGGGGCGAGGAAAATTTGGGAGCTCGACAAATGCAATAGAAAGACACAACATTTTTAAATCTGGATCGATCCCTTATATTTTCAGTTGTCAGAAAAGACAAGTTTTCTTTGTTTTGGGGCCGCTAAGTAGGCTCCCTTGCTTTTTTCTTAGTGATATACCTATGGTGCGGTAGATGTATGGTAGTATGATGCTATTATAATGGCGAGCTGTACATGTAATTAGCAGGCTAGCTTCCTACGTGACGTGACACAATTCTATTGGAGGATTTGATATCATTAATACAACCGGTGTATCATTTTACGTGCAAAAGTGCATCCTTTTTGTCGGTGTTGGAGTTTCAGGCAAAATCCCTCCGTAGTGTCGTTCAGGGAAGGTTTGAAGAAGATGTGGCTCGCACCATCTTTTTAAGTGTAAATATTCCTTTGTTTTTTTGTGCTCTTTATTTATTTTATGTATTATATTTTATTGATATATATTATAGGTAGGTAGAAGCTTATTGTCTGGTAGGTTTTATGAGTTTATGTATTATATTCGGTAAAGTTATGTATTGTGGCTCTCAGTATTTGTAATTTTTTAAACTCACTCGTCCGTCCTTAATAAAATACTCCTCTCATCCACACAAAGGTTAACTGGAAAAGGTCCCTTATAGCGATAAGTTCGCCTTTGTGCATGTATCTCAATGTTTGTCAATTGTATTTGTTTTATGTTTATTTTGCACAATAAAGAGTTTACATACATACGTCCCACTGCTGGGTACAGGTCTCTTCTCAGAAATATTTCCTTCAATTCCGTGGTTATAACCAACAACGAATAAATACTTTCCAGCACAACCTGGCATTGTTTTCAAGTGCTGTACGGTGCTGTAACGTACTACTGTTACTCGATTTCAGCTAATTCTTGTTTATTGCAACAAAAAGCATTCCTCTGGGTGCATCCACTCCTATGTCCCCGGGCACTTCATTACGGGCAGGGTTGCTATCCTATTGCTGCCTATTAAAATGTCGTAAAAAAAATATTTTACACAAAATAGACAATGATACTCACGCTATGTATTATGATAGGTGAAACCTCAGAGCGTTTTAATAATTGTATAGGTACAGTGTAATAGTATTTTAAAAGACCTTCAGGTCTGTCTTGCTGTCTCGCCCACGCTTATGGATTTGATAGTTGAGTCAACTGATCGTACCCGAAATCCGAAGGTTGTTCTAGGAGCTCGAACGGACTGTTATATCTATTTAATTAAATATTTTTTTACATAAACTAATTACACTAGTAACTCTAACATCAAGTGGTCACAAAAAAGTGAGGCCGGTTTGAACCAAACCTCGCCTCGCATCGCCTTTGCTGATTGCTCTAGTGTGCGTGTAACTGTATGCAGTCGTCGAGGCGTAGTTGAAACCAGTCTCACTTTGCTGTTCACAAAATTCTGTCTGTATCAAATTTTTATCGAGTTGTAAGTACAGAATAAGCCCTCTGTTGCGCCATTGCAGTAAAAATTGCGAGTATTTACAGGAATTCTAACGTGCCTGGTAACCCTGGTTAGCTCAGTCGCTGCGCCAAATAACGCGAATACCTACAAATACAACATTACATTGTCTGTTAGGTACTGCTGAGAAATTGAGCATTCTTTACAATCTAGGAAGTATCCTGCGTCCTAGACTGGTGTTTTCATTCTAATAAAGGCTTCGTAATATTTGTCATTTCTCACAATTCAATAGTTTTACCGGTTTCCACTTTGTACTACCATGCCAACATTAAAAGTGTCAATAAATATACTGACGAATGTTTCACATACTCATCATGATGTCCGTTTGACATAAGAGTAGGTACCTATCACCGATTTTGTTATTTTTTTTCAAAGTTACAAGTACATTACGAAACTTTGCACGGGTGTGTGGCGTGTGGGTAGTATACCGTAAGCACGTTTTGTGACACTTAATATAAGTAAGTGACACATTACGTTAATAACGTATTTATGACGGTTCTTGTTTGTTTGTAAACAAAAAGACACGCACACAATTTATACGACTAATATGACGTTGCCAGGTCCTGCATCAAAATTCATTCCTTGTCTACGTTCTCTATTACTAACAAAGTAAAAAGTTCCCTTCGGAACCTTTTGATCTCTATGCCTTCCTGGCACTACCAGTTACACTATTCAGAAGTCCGCGGGTAACATAGCTCGAAGCGCTTTTTCCATTCTGAGTTACATCCCAACGTGAATTGGACGTGTCCATCGAATCGAAAAGGCTTGTTGAAACTTTACATTTAACAAAATAGATAGCTGCAGACTGAATGCCTGGGACAGAGGCAATCAACCTAGCGTAAACACGCATACGGCCTGTCATTCTATTTACACTCGCGTTTTAAATAAACAATGCTGTAATTGTGGAATTGGCGAATATTTGAACAGTAAAAAAAATCACAAAATTTGTTTTAGAGATATCAAATGTTACACGTAGCTTTGTTGTTGTTATCGGTTCGTTTAAAATTGTGAATTCTAAATGTGCACCTATAACTTAAGTCATAAATAATTGGAACTGATAAGAATTTTCCTTTCGCAATCAACTAATAAGGACATCCGAACCTTCAACCGCACGGTTTTTCTTCACAACCGTGTAAATTTCATGTTGCTTGGATAATTCCTGGTAAAAGAAAGTAACGACTTCGGTAATACGAGCCATACTTTAGCAATTAAGAACGAGAGCGCGTAACGTCGAGTCGACATCGTTACAAAAAGCTGATTGCTCATAGCCATATATTAAGTTAATGGGGCCTGGCACTAAGCACGCCCTTGACTTTAACGATGCGGCGAAGGAGGCACGAAATAAATTTAAATTGGTTGGGCGGTGACCGCCGGTCACTCCCGGTATGATCGTTCAGACAATGAATGGTACGCGAGCCGTTGACCTCTTCAATTGTTATTAAAATATTCTAGATATAGGCGATTTTAATACTAGAATTCCGTATAAATACACATTGAAAAGCACTACCAGTAATTTTGCGCCCTATTAATGAAAATCTTTATGAACTATGCAGTAGAAATGAGAGCGTTAAGAAGTATGGAAGGTGTATCACTGAAAGATAGAATAAGGAATAGTGTGATAAGGGAACGTGCTGGTGTGAAAGAGGATATAGTGACTGGGATAGAAAAAAGTATGCTTAGTTGGTTTGGTCACGTAGAGCGGATGGATGAAAGTAGACTAACTAAACAGATCTATATGGGGAGTGTGAATGGTAACGTTGGGAGGGGAAGGCCTAGAAGGACGTCTCGAGACCAAATAGGAGACGTTTTGGAAAAAGGTCAGGTCAGGAGTACCCGAAACCGACGTGCATGTATGAAGAGATTGATGAATGTGGATGAAGCGAAAGAAGTATGTCAGGATCGTAGCAAGTGGAACAAAGTAGTCTCTGCCTACACCTGTGGGAAAGAGGCGTGACGGTATGTATGTATGTATGTATTTATGAACTTGTTCTGTTCATCGTCCGGTATGTAACCTGTAACGTATATATGTGGGAGTATTTACTCGTCCACGTGTGATCAAATTGTCTTGGTTACTATTTTTGACATGTTATTGTATTTATGTTCAGCAATTGAGTTGTGTTCGAAGTTGGATTTAATGAATGTTAGTTAGACGAAGCGTTATAGCTGTGATGGCGTCACGCCGTACTACGTCATTCTAAAAGCCTCCTCATTTGCTCGATTTCTGATACTATTTAACTTACTTTTATTATCCTTCCGTTTCTCCTGTATATTTGTTTCCGCTACCTACTTAAACTGTCTCTGAATTATTTCTTTCTTTTATTGGTTGTCTGGTAGAGCCGCTATTAAGCGATAAGACCGCATATTGTCTGCCTTCTAATTTGTTTCTGTCTTGTTTTGTACTCATTTGAGGTGTTCAATAAAGAGTATTTGTGTTGTATTGTATTTAAATGAGCGGGCGCAAGCAATCGCTTTTACCAACTCTTTTTACCCTCAGTCTTTACCGTTTGATAGCCAAAAATGGTGAACGCGATTGAGATTACAAGCGCACTGAACAATATGTCTCAGGAGTTAAATTAGCAAGAGCTTTTTAGCTACACTTTGTCAGTGTCATGTGCCAATCACTGACGTAGAGCTCTATATCTAACGGTTAATAGTTGAGTACATTTTTCACGACAAGAGCCACATCCAAGGCTACTTAGAACCGATTATTCAGAGTATACCTGTTATATTTCTGAAACATGTGGCATTTAGGTTCAACTTCATTAATGAACGGGTCACATAATACGTCCATTAAAAGTAAAGCAACACAAAATAAAGATTTATTGTTGTGTGAAATTCGCTAGATGTTTTAGTTCTATTTATAACAGCTCAATGTCTGGATTCCAGCGTGAACCCCGGTCCCTCTCGAGTTGATCGTCTATTTTAAATGCTAGAGACTAGATATACCTACATACAATACATTCTGTGTTCTGTAGAAAGGAAGGCGAGCATGACCAGTTGACTACTGATAAATTCAATGTTGTAACTTAATTAGTAAGCTAAAAGGTAGGTACTTATCTATTTATTTTATGGTTTTCAATGCCAAAGTTACTTTAGAAAAAATATTTTTTAAAATAGCTTGCAGTATAAGCTGCGTTGCATAGTAATTAAATTATTAAGTTTTTGCTTGCTACTTTCATATTCACATAGAACCTTAGTCGCTAATAGTACGGTTGCAGCGGTTTATTTATTAAACACGCAGGACGTTGCAATTTTATAATTTTCGTAATTATATATTTTAGTTCACATCCACGCACCAGGAATTATTTAAGTAAGGTTTATGAGTAACGTTAATCACGACTTATAAATTATAACCGTGGGTGGTCGTTGTTGATCATGTGCGTGTAATTAATTTGACGTTCATGAGTGCGGTAATGTACCTACATTGCGTTGAAAACAAAGTGCAATAACACATGTGGAACTATGCCGCAACATACTTGCTTGCAGCAGTTACATGGAACGGTCGCTCTGCGACATTAGATCCATCCAGAGCCTCTAGTGTAAGTTTTTGCATATAAAAACGTCTCGAACGCGTTCACGTAAACGTCTCAATTACTATGGATTACCTGGCAGCGCCACTTGCGGACGAAACGGCTACTAACTGTTCTCATAGTGAAATACGTCTCGATGGCGTTTGCGTTAAAATGTCAATGAGAACATTTTGTTGCCGTTTCGATCCGCAAGTGGCGCTGCCAATTTTTCCACAATAGTTGAGGTATTTACGTTAACACGTTCGTGACGTTTTTTTGTGTGAAAACTTACGCTAGACTAGAAGGCCAGATCGTTATCCCCATCTTATGCGCTAACCTATCTTAGCTCTCTACGCTGGCTACGTATGTATAATCCTCTTGTGTTGCGGTGGTGCTTTCTTACCGATGGGTGACCTTGCTTGTTTACCTTTATTATTTCATAAAAAAAATTGCCACTAACGCTTAAATTGCAAATAATTCATTGGGAATCAAAATATAGGATTGAAACTTTAATAAACTACAAGGCGTTGTGGCATCGACTAAGAACTCAAAAATAAATTGAGAACCCTTTTCTGATAACGTAAGGTAGAGCCACAGAGCGTTTCAACCACCGCATCATCTTCATCACCACGATCGACAAATGTGCCCATGAACTAAACGAATTACCCTTCTACAAAAATAACTACACACAACTGCGGTGGAGTAAGGTGAATAAAGTGATTGCTTGGAAATGTAAATTATTGCAGGCTCCGCCCGAAACTTCTCCCTTTCATAATTAGCTCAATTGAGAGCACTGGAAATAGTAAATAAGCTTTGCAACTTCGCAGTGAAACAAAGTGACACATGATAATACTTCACGCTGATAATGTATCCGGTTATAAAGTGCATTAATGTAAGCGCTGAAAGATTTTACTGCCTCATAATCTTTTAAATTGGACGTTCGTTGGTTTGGGAAGCGTTATTGATACTTATGCCGTGCGATAGTTTTACAACAAATGATTTATTTGAATGTCATCTGTTGCGTTGCTTAGTTTTTGCTTTGATTTATTATTATGACGCTACTTTACTTAACTGATGTACCTACGTAACTTAAGTAAATTTAATTGCCTATTTAGAAACGCTGTTTTTATCCTATCATAATTTTTTGTGTGTGTTGTGAAACTTCTGTCTCCAGTTTCTTTTTAAACTTGTGTTTGAACTACAGTCCTTCTCTAGAGGACAAGCAAGTAGGTTAGTCAAAAGTTAGTTAGTTTGATGTTATGGCTATAATATCAGTAATTGAAGAGTAAAGCTCCGAGAAACGGCCATGCGTGTGGCCTGCCGGGTCGCGGCACGCTCCGCTGAAATTCAGTAAGGGCTTAGACACAAACTCGTTTAGACTTCATAAGAAGTAAATCATGAAGCCAAAGGCTAAATCAAAACTAATTTATAAACTGATTAATTTATTTACGCAAATATACAAATAAAAACATTAATATGAGACTTAAAAAACTATTGATAAATAAGTGTACAAAATAAATAAATTAAACTAAAACTAAATTAAATAAGTAACAGATATAATAATTATTTTAAGCAATAAAACGGATCTATTTAAAACTTTGCAGGTCATCACAGCTAGAGTTAGTCAAATACATTATTAGACTGACCTTCTCGATTGGTGCTGAAAATATCTCAGGTACTTATTGCAATGCTGATCTATCCTTAGTTTTGAAAGCCAAATTATTTTTGCATTTATAATATTTCAACTAACTAAAAATATAGTTTTAGCAGTCTCAAGCAACACAACAGTCTGGCTCCACTTTACACCGCCCCTTTACCCCGATTTGTAAAGCTAAAAAGAGGAAGTATGACATGACAGATGTAATTTACGGGCGGGCAGCGCGCGCGCACTCCACGCCCTATTAGCGCGGGAAATTAATCCCAGCACCGCCACCCGTTATGTTTAGAAACTTTAGAGGATGTATAGGGCATTGAGCCAAATTAGTTTAAAAAAATAGTGTGACGATTTGCGCAAAAAAGTACGTTTTTATTGCAATGCGTATAGAGCGACATTGACTCTAGAAAGAGCTTAAAGTTGTCTAAAATATGATCGTGTAGATCATACTAAGTTAGCTTTGTATTTTATAGTCTTCACAGGTATTGATGATGATCACAGACAAATGAAGTATCAATTGTAATTGCGAAGCCGAAGAATTCGTTTTTGCAATCGCTAAACTTATGCACGCCTATCGCTTAGTTTACCTACACTTCCATAATAGACTATTTTTACCGATATAGTTACTGAGATCAGATAATCAAAAACAATCATTCTAATTCTAAGTTGGCGCGACATCTAAAAGTTGAAAAACGAACTCCAAGAAAATAAATGAAGGCAAAAAGATCTGGCCGGTTACAAATTTTCTTTTTTTGCGGTTTCTGCGAACTAACGTAGAAAAAAAAATGGTAAAGTAGTTCGGCAGAAAATAGGTCGGGTGCGGAGCTGTTAATTTTGCCTGCTTGTGAGGCTAGAACGAGGGCGCCGGGTGACGTACAGCCCGCAGCGAGGGCGATGTAAGAGTGTTTACGTTGTAATGATCCGATGGATATCATGATGTTCCAGTTACGGTTTTTCCAAACTATCGTGATGTTCAAGCGCCAGTGTTGCCAAAAAAGGAACAACAGTTCGACAAACATCCAAAAGAGGCATAGAAACGAGTACCTGGAAAAGAAACTTGACTGGCGGACTGACTGACCAAAACCACCGGAACTTTTAATTTAACAGACATGCTCTTTGGAGAAGACTAAGAAGGGAATTAAAAAAAAATCAAGGAGTAGTAGAGTTTTATTCTTTCATGGGGGGATTACACTAGCTTGATTAATAATGAGTATAGGGGACTACACAACGCTCATTGTTTTTTTTTTAATTTTCCCAAACGTACCTAGGACTTTTTTTCATTTAAATACTTAATAATAATCTAATTTAATAGAATCACCGGGTATAGTTGCAAGATGTTTAATTAATATTATGACGTCCAGTTATGTCCCACTGTTGGACATCTCCATTATCCATTGCGAGACGTCTCATCAGCCTGCTTTGTTAAATGCATTATTATAGGTATCTCTAAAGCTTAAACTCATTTATAGGTACCCAAATGCATTTTACATCAATGCCACATTTCCTTATGTCCACGCACGCGACCGAGAGAGCACGAGGGTGTCATATTGTCATCCAACCTGCTAACGAAGCTACTGTGAGCAAAAATCATCTTTCAGTTAAATTTATAAAGTCTAGTGTAACTGCATCAAAATGCCGGTTAGGTTGGGAATTACAAGCTTAACGCTGTATACCGCGAACATTACAGGGATCGTCATTCTGGCTCTTATAACGAGAACGTTAAGGGATGTCTTCCTGAAACGCATCATTTCATTGCGGCACGTTTATGTTGGTTTTTAACATCACCACTATTATCGAGGGTCAATAGCAGTATCCGTACTGGATCGATGCCGGAAGCCAGCAGCTATCGGATGTAGTCGTGCCCGGCGATGAATAAAATTATTTATTTTTTGACTGACAACAGGAAGGTAATTTGTGGTTAAGCCTTTACGTATGAATGGGCGGCGGCTGCGACGCGCTACTGTAATTTATATACAGCGCGATGACGTTGTTTGGACAGCTTCCTCGTTTGGAAATTAACTCTTCCGTTTCAACCGTCCGTTTATAATTAATTTGCAAACTGCAAAGCGCGTCAGCAAACGTTTCAAAATTCAAGCTCAATTACAACTTTGCCATCACGATTTAAAAGACGTTTCGTTTTGTGAGTCTGATTTTGAACAGTACGTGTAAACTTTGTAAACTTTTTATTCAAAACACTTTCGGGCCAGTATAAAAGGTTTTACTTTGTTGATGGATGTGCAAATTGTGTCCGCGTCAATTGAATAAAAGGTTCAATGGAAATGCCTTTCCGCCGTCCTTTGCACCTCAAGGATTCGGCGACACTCGACAAATACTAAAGTAGGCATTTTACTGGCCCTGAATATTAATAACCCTGTGCCTTTTTCCGTGCATAAGTATTAGAGACGCTTAAAACATGGCTCTTTGCCACAACTCATCAGAAGTGTTCACAAGAAACGTTCTTAATTTTTCAAGGCGTGTTTTTATAATATTTAAAATGAACTGTGCGTGGTTAGAGTAAGGTTTAATTTGTGGTGGTGTTGGTGCGGTTAATGTTATAGTTATGTAAAAAGACCATACGTAATAGCTAAGTGACGGAAAATGAGGTGCGACATATAAGCGGAGTGGCGATACAGGCCACGCTTGACCCAAATGCTGGCACCGCGCAGGCACTCGATGTTAAGAACTTAATTTATTACTCGAGTGGCCCAAAGCGCGTGATGTTAAATGAACATTTTGAGTGGCATGTTTTGAAAAGCTAATTTAAAAGAAAAGCTAAGTATGACAATTAAAACTCACCTTTTGAAAAATACCAGTAACTCTCGTCAGATATTCATTCATTCACGTTTACAAATCACGTCTTTATCCCTTATGGGGTGGACAGAGCCACGTTTAGCAAGACACTGAGGGCGTAGAGGTGGAAAGTGGAATCAAAATAGTGATGGGTTGCTAGCCACATCGCCTATAACATGATTCCTGAAGGTGCTTCACGTATCTTTTTTTTGTATTATTTATTAATTACTTGGTGTTCAATAAAGAGGATTTACGGAGATAAAGCCACTTTGAAGTGAAAATATAAATACTCTTTACTGTCTAGCACATTGGATTATCAAAAAAAATCTACAACTGGGTTATATTTTATTCGTAACACGGCTTAGCTAAGCAAACAAAAGGATATTACGTTAGATAATACTTCTCTACTTATTTTCAATAAATTGTGCTTACACAAAAATGCAACACTTCACTAAAGCTCTCATTGCAAAGATATAAATTTGCACGGTCTCTATTAAGATTATTTTATGTCATATCTCTTTTATTGACGGTTTTCATTGCTTTATTTGTTGAGCAATAAAATGAACACAACTCAATAGGAAATAAGCAAATAAACTGAGAAGCGTGATTTGCGGGAATTTAACCGATTCATAATAAACCGCTTCACGCTTCTCAGCTTTTTTTTAAATAAAACAATGCGTTGATCTACAAACTCTAAGTAAATCAATTCAGTATCATGTAAATTAATTTTTAACCACATTAAAACAGCATAAGTTTTCAGGTATCCGAAGATACACAATCCAATCTCGTCATAATTGGATCAGCGCTAGTTCACGTAATGATGATGACTGAAATAAATTTACATACCGCTTCAAATGAAGCTCAGGCCTCCCAACCCGTGGCCGCGAGGGCGTGGTGTGGACGGGCTGAATTCGCCACGCCAATTTGATGTTTGCCTTCCCCGTTTACCTTCTGTAGATTATTTCCAAACATGTTATTAAACTTTCCGTGCGGTAGCAACCCTTGCTAATGACCTGATAACGTTCTACTGTTATTAAAGGATACGATCCTAAAGTGTGCGTTACAACTTTTATTGAATCTGCCCCCGTTTTTCGCTGGAATTTCGGTAGTTTAAACGCTTCTTCTCGTCAGTAAAGTTGTCATGTTATTCACTGTAGACGCGAGTAAGTAATATGGATTGCTTTAAAATATTCATCGCTTAAAAAGCTGTTTATCTCTAATAAATTGCTTTATCTACGAGGACAAAGACAGTCTAGAGGTTATTTGCACGATTAAGAAATCCGATGAGTGCGAATATTTCGTGGTATTTTTCACGTTTAATTTAATAGCTCAATTATTGTCTGAAGATTAAAGGGCAGGCACCTTAAAAAATATTGTAGATATCTAAACTAAACAGGCCCAAACATGTAGTTATAACGAAGTATAAAAAAGTATGAAAAAGTATTATATCAGGATAACTTTGAGACCAAAATTAATCTTTTATCCTCCTTTACATTGAAATATTGGCCCGAAAACCAATCCCAAGAAAGGATTTTGGCAACTTCAGAAATATCAGTCACTTCCTTGCACCTTAATTATTATGTGCCTTTCGAACTTTAATCAATCACGCCGATTGTGATTTTAACACAAATTTCATACCCAACGGTACCTACTTAATTATGTATTCCATTGTCATCGAAGCTCATGTACCAAATTTCAATACAACCCAACAACTCAATAAGTACAAATGGGTCAAAAGTCACTTGCACAAAGCACACTTCTAAACTGATAACTTACTTACAAAATGTCCCATTTCGTACACAATCTATCTGAATTTGTTTATCGCAATTGCCTAGTAATATCTACCCACAGTGAAAGCTTTGCTTACTTCAAGTTTGACTGAGTCAAATTTGATGTCAATTGCCCCATGATATTTAATTTTCATACATATGCCCCTGTTCCATCTATCTCTACCGCCATTATCCCCCCAGATAGAGATACGTGTTCAAAGCACTTGTTCTTCGTACATAACCAAGTTACATTACAAGGGCATTCTAAGGTGAAATAAAAACTATTTCTAAAGTAAAACAAACATGTTGGCGGCTTAGGGGTGGCCCAAGAGCCACCTAAACCTAGATTAATCCAAATTAAAGCTAAATTAATCATCCAACGTTGGTTTTACCAGTGCTGGTAATGTAACATGGTTAAATACGAAGAACAAGCTGTACAAAGACATGTAAAAATAAAAAAAGGCTGTCACTTGATATACTTAATACAAAGAAAAAACCTACATAGTTGTTATTTTTTTCGTATCAACATTTTATGTTGTGTTATCAGCAAAATACCTAAATCCTTCACTATAACCACGTTAAACCATCATATATTATTATTTTGGTCTAAAATGTAAAATTTAAGTGTCGCTCTCCGTCCCGCCTGGCTGAGCCTGGCACCGTGCCAGCAATATGCCTGGGCAGACGTGGACAAACTAGGCATCGAATTTTTACAACCTAGATAAGTTTTCACACAAGTATTTTCCTAGTAGGAATCTACCTACGGGACGTAAGGCAAGTATTCTTTTGTGATAACAGTTGAAGGTAATCCGGGAGAAATTGATAAAAAACGGTGTTAGAGGTTTGAATTGGGGGCGTTAGTTAAATCAATAATTAAAGAAAGTGGGGCATACTTTCACTATAAATATGTGAGCGATGTATGTAATTTATTAAATTTTTTTTTTCTAGTAATATAACTTTATTAGGTGATATAAGAGGGGAATAACAAAAAAATTAAACTATGATAAAATCTAAAAGTTAAATAAATATACCTAACTATACAAAAGAAAACACCATCTAAAAGGCCCTTCTGCGGCATAGACCCCAACACACTGGCGGCATTACCTCTCTGTACAGCCAGAGAAATTCGCTGGGAGAGGTAAGCGCCAGCTCTGGGGTCTCCTGAGGTCTCTATCATTTATTTAATTACTTGTGTACGTGTCAAATAACACTGAACAATCTCTATAGATTATTTGTTATTTTTTAGTATGTTGGTTTACTTTTAAAAATATACACTGACAAGCTAAGATAACGGGTCATTTCTCGTACTATTTTGTATGTAAAGATTAGAGGCCCGTTATTTTTGTTCGACAGTATATACATATATAAGGCAAGATATAGAAGTGGGTTGGGTGGTTAGTCCACCTTCAAAGCTTATCTATCTAAGAGGTAAATTTTGTGAGGTTGTACGTATTCTCTGGATTTACTAACCGATTTTAAAAAAAAAATTACCAAAGAAATCTAAATTATTTGAAAGTGTTTAATTAATTCTGCGCAGACTTAGCCACGGGAAACAGCTAGTTTATAATAGTAAAGAAACGAGAAGTAAATTCAACTCTATTTATTTCCTATCATTTTTGTAAGGCCACTTCAGTTATTAAACGTACCTACTTCCAGGTAAAGTATAAAGTACCAAGCCACGTGATGCCCAATTAGAACCACTATTAGTAGAGCGCGTCGTAACTAAGTGTAAGCTCATAGAAACATTGTGGTTGCAATGCAGCGAGCAATCTCCTCTACAGAGCCGCAAAGCCTATCAAATTAGTAGCTAGTAGTACTAATAAAGACCACAGTATTAAGTCATGTGCATAAACAAGCAAGGAAACACATGTCTGTATTTACTATCTGGTAATGAAATTGGAATACTGTACAAATTCGAATATTTATACATCATACGCATTGTCATTCGGAACGCTGGCAGATGCGTTGGCAGCCTAGAGAGCTAAGGTAAAATCACTCGTGTGCTAGTCAATTTCACCGTCTGTCACAGCATCACAAGCACGGTGCGCAAGGGCAAGCTTGGTGGTTAGCGAGTAAAGATTGTTCCAGTGCGTGTTCCAGGCGGATCCTGCATAAGGTACTATCCGCGTCATAGCAGCAAACATTTTGACTACCGAGTTTAATCTTTTCTTTTTTTCTTCGTTTTATGAAAATGAATATTAAAGGACAAAGCAGATTTTATCTCTAAAAGGGATTTTATCTCTCTTGCAGTCAACCCGAATGATATAAAAAAAACAATAATATTGGATCGGAGTCAAATGCAAGATTTCCCGTATCATCAATCAAAACACAGTATAGTAAAAGTCGCTTTCCGCTGTGTCTGTCCCTATGTATGCTTAGATCTTTAAAACTACGCAACGTATTTTGATACGGTTTTTTTAATAGAGTGATTCTAGAGGAAGGTGTATGTATAATTTTACGCAAATGAAGTTGGGCAGGAGCTAGTAAAGTATAAACTATACATACTTAGAACAATCGGTCTTTAAATATTGTGATATTATGGTTCGACATAGTAAATCTGAGCCGTTTTGGTGGTTATCTCGTCGATTCCTGTTCAAACGTCATCATCCTACTTATAACAACCAATTGGACTCCGCGTTTTGCCTATTATTGGGCAAACGGGTTGTTTAATTAATAAATAAATAAATAAATATCTTCGGACAAATTACACCAATTGACCCAGCCTCAAACTAAGCAAAGCTTGTACTATGGGTACCAGGCAACGGATAAACATACTTATATAATGTAGATAAATACATACTTAAATACATACAACATCCATGACTCGGACACAAACATTCGTATTCATCATACAACTGTCTGCCCCTACCGGGATTCGAACCCAGGACCTCTAGCTTCATAGTCAGGGTCACTAACCACTAGGCTAGTCTCCGGTCACCTAGTGCCTAGCGGTCGTCACTTACGTAATTCCTTTTGATTTCTCATAAAATAAAGCAAGTAAAGCCAGTTTCGAAACCGTTCCTGGAAAATTATGACGAACATTTCGGCTTACATACGTGTTCAATGCTATGTATGTACTCCGAAATGTAAATCGTCGCGTTGGAACTCTAAATTTGTCGCCGTGAAACTAACTCGAAACAGCGGCTGCGGCTTGCCGCCGGCTGGGCACCGGCGTTCTTTGCGGCACAATTAAAATTTCATGCGAGTGCTTACCCTTTGGAAGTAGCGCGTGAGTGGCCGATGTTCACTTGTTTCGCCACAGAATTTATCTGACAGCCATGCGGAAGAGGAATGCTTAGCAGAGCTTTTTATTTGACTTTTTGAGGAAACACGCGAATCCTTAATGTGTAAGACTCTAAAATATCATTCCACATTAGGTTTTGTCTTCTAAAGCCTTTGATTTAAAACTGCCGTTGGAAACACACGCACCCAATCTGTTGGTTTTTGTCAAGATGAACCCGAACGGCTAGCCAACTAAGAACTGCACGCCAGCGTTTTTTATAAATTTTCATTTGTTTTCCCTTAAGTTAGGTTACCGTCAATTTGCGATCTTTTTTCGCATTTAACCTTGATTTCACTCAATTTAGCAGGCTGGCTCGAGCCACGATTTAATTACCCTAAAGCTGAGCAAATATGTCGACACCCAATTAAACACATCGTTGATGTAGGGTTACAAAATGGCGCCCTGTATTCAGTCGACTCGAAACCATTTTGCCATGAGATGTGAGACTCCATTATTAACGAGCCTACTCATCTCTATCAGCAAAGCGATGAATTTAAATTTAATTGTTGTGCGTACATAAAGAATATGTGACAATGAACAGTCATCATCATCATCTCAGCCTCCAGGCTATATACGTACCACAGTTGGGCACATTAGGTATATTTATTCTTTACTAGTCATTGCACGCAACTTTGACTACCCGCGGCAACTTAATTTTTCCCCGGGATGAAAATTATTCCATGCTGGCCTGGGAGGAAAGGAAAAACATAGAATGTAATGTTGCTCCTCTTCCCGGGCAGGTGAAAAACCGATCGAGGGAATGGGCGAAAATCATAGGAATCATGTTATAGGCGATGCGGCTAGCAACCCATTACTATTTTGATTCCATTTTCCATCTATACCTAGCCCCACAATCTTGCTAAACGTGGCCTGTAGGTATTGTCACCTTAGGCTCTGTCTACCCCGTAAGGGATACAGACGTGATTTGTGTATTGTGTATGAAAATTATGATTAATTTCAGTCTGGGGTAGGTATTGCCTTTTTCTTATTAGGTACTCAAATAGTTTTTATTTTTATCCCTCCTATAAACAAAATAACACCAAATCAAACTCGATATAACAAGACGTATGCTTTGGCTGCGTCTGGTATTGTTCTGGATTGTAGAGCTAGGGAAATTGAATAATTGTACCAATTTTGTCACCAATTAGGCCGGGATAGCTGCGAAGAAATACGATTCCTAATAGATAACGGGATTTTGCGCGTGTTAAGACCTTGTGCCAGGTCCGTCTGGATCTTAATCACTAATCTTGTCGCCTAGCTGCCGTGCTGGCGGTGCTGTGTTGCGGCAGGGAGAGTAAGCCAGTCGATGAAATTACTGGCACATGAAGTATTCCATCTCAGCCATCTAGGTTGGCAACGGATCTTCAATCTTTATAGAGGAAAGCTGTGATCATATTTACAGTCCCTTATACGTTGGCGCATTCAAATTTTTATGCCCAACTCCCGCGTATATGAATAGTTTACATATACATAGGTTAATAAATCATGTCTTTATCCCTTACGGAGTAGACAGAGCTTAAGATAACAAGACCCAAAGGCGTCGTGGGCGTATAGATGGAAAAGGTAATCAAAAATAGTGATGGGTTGCTAACCGCGCCTATAACACGAGTCCTAAGATTTTCGCCCGTTCCCTCGAAGGGTTTTTACCGGCTGCGCGGGAAGAGAAGCAACTGGTACATTCTATGTTTCTTCTTAACTCCCAGACCAGCATGGAAGATGAATAGTTTAACCTCAACATAAGGTGGCAGTGGGACTTCGGGCTGCGACGGCAAAATTTGTGATTTCAGTATTGTGTATGTAATTTTCGGACTCTCCTTTGAACTACCAAATATCTTAGCTATTAAGAATTCATAGATATTTTAAATGTTATAAATTAAAATGTCAAACGGTTTTGTGGAACAGTGAGCAAATTGATTAAATATTTGATTTGTACCATTGAAACAAGTGACTGTGTCATTACTTTGATCAAATTCTGTCGCGAGAAGAGACCCCCGCAATAGCTTATGAAGTTTATTAAAATAGACTGATGTTTTTCCAGCTACGATCATATTTGATTTCGGTACAAATATGTACCTAACTGTACCTATATACTATCAGGTGACCCACATAGAGGTAGTATCTGACATGCATCGAATTATTACGTACATCAAAATGTGTCGAGTACTCTCCGTTTTTCGTAGTTTATCCTTACTTGGAATTAACTTGTTTGTAATCTTGTACGATTTTATTAATCCTAATAAAAATTGCGGAGAAAACGAAACACCCTGTGATGTAGTATCCCAAGAAACCCGCCGGCTCCCCAGAGAGCCAGCTGCCACTGCTAGAAAATACCGGGTTTTAGTAGTTTTTCAGCCATTTTTATTGGGACTCGGGTGGTTTTGACTCTGGCTCCCGGGGGAGCCGCTGGGACTCCAAAGGTTAATCAAAAAGTTAAGTGCAAAACTTGGTAGCAATCAAACCTCGTCGCCAGACAATCAATCTAATATCGAGGTCTCGCGAGGTCGATAAACGCCCTTAAAATTTCGAAGTTGCAAATTTGTTTGCACCCTTCATTTGTTAGTTGCTTTCGGCTTCAAGCATGTAGGTAATAATTGGTTTACAAGTTATACAATATTAGGTTTTGCTACCGAGCTGGCAGTACAACGGTTGTTAACTTCATCTGGTGTTGGTGTTAAGAACTAATTTGGCCCCGGGCGAATGGGGTCGGGTTGCAAGTCAACTAATGTTTACTTTGGCCAAAGTTACCCTTCTCGATAGGAACTCCGGGAATTCTAGAACAAAAACAAGGGCCAGGGGCGTTTATTGTTATAAACCCATTTGTAATAGTTATCTCTACTTTATAATATTAATTTCGTGTTACGGTTTCGGGTAAAGTTGAACAGCTTATGCTAATGCCTTTTAGTAATTATATTTGAGTTTATAAAACATTATTTATGCGGGAGCCGCGTTGGAACTGGATGAGTAATAAACTACGGTTTGTTAACTGCTAAGGCATGTTTAGTTTATTGGGTTTTGTGATGACACTTACTTTATTAATTTTATTAATCCCCTGCGCGGCACTAACTAAAGGTCGGACGAATGGAAATTATTTAAGTTTAATAATTTGTCCTTCTTTTCATTTCATCATGTTATTGGCAGGTGGAGTCTTTTCAATGGACCGGATTTTACAAATATTTTTAGAAAACTTACAAGGCACCTTAATTATTTCCTCTAAGAAGTTATATAATAAGCCACTGAAATATCGTACAATGATATTTCTAAAGCACGTTTCACCATAAGCAAAACTAACTTAATTTTTCATGGACGTTTAAAGATATCGTGTACATCATAATACTTAGTACCCACAAATCAGTTCTTGAATTAGTAAGCTAAATACCAGTTTGGTAAAGTAACCCTTATATTTTCAAACCGCAAATCCTTCGCAAAATGGCTAACCAACATGATTGAATTCAGTTTCCGTAACAGGAAAAGAACTTACGTACGAGTGCCATTTTGTAGCTTTTAGTATTATGGCCTGTGATTTTTACCGACTGATATAGAGCCAAGCTTAGTCACGCTCGGAAAAAAGACCCGCTACGTTTTGCTACCTGGAAAATGGAATGCAATAACCCCGTCCGACACAACGCAGAAATAAATCGAGTGTATTTATCAAAGAAACCAATAAACTAGATTCACTAATATCATAAATATATCCAATACTTGATACTCGTTGATCGTATTTGTGAGGTTCTAATCTATGGAATTGTCGCCATCAATCTGGATAAACATCCTTTTTGATAGTTCTTAGGTGAAAGTTACACGGGATGAGTTTTATCCATCACATTTATCTTTGCTGGAAGACATTCTAAGTTATTGTATTTATGTGATGATTTGTATTGTTTGGGAACATTTGAAAGTGCTTTCGATTGAAAATAGATTTTGTTGAAATACTTTTAATGTCGAGAGTTTTGTGTTTCCCCTAAAAGTTATTACGAAATCATAACTGCATTACGAAATTCTTTACCTACTCAAAAAGGCAAAAACGTGGCCTTATAAATAGTTTCGTTCTGTCCTTTTGCAGTTAGTCCAAATATCAGAGGTAAAAATACCTAAACTTACCCACGAGAAAGTTCTTTCGGAGAAATGTCTTTCGTAAACAGCTACGTATTTCTGTACTTACGTATGATAAAAATCATACTTACGGTGATTAATATTACACAGATGTTAAAAAAAATGAATTTGGGGTTTCTTAACAATTTTTTGAATAAACTAAATAGGTATTTAAGAAGCTATGTACAATTTTACATGCTCTAAAATTCGTAAAACTGCCCTGCCTCTAACTTTTTAAATGTGGAAAAAGTTTAAGTAATAGCGCATACTTAATGAATAATGTCAACATAAATTGGTTTGGACAGGACAGGATACTGAACAATGTAAGTTTTATAGTTTAACCACAATGTGGATGCTTCATTGTTAGATAATAATATACATAGAAGCAAAATTGAGTCACTCCTTTGACGCCGTACACTTTGAATATCGACTAATTTAAAGAAATCTTATATTTACCACAATTACTAAATTCTAAAAATCATTTACAGAGGTATTCAGCCAACCCAACCAACTGCTGAAGTGTATAAATAGACGGTTGAGTGGTTTCTTGTAATTTTCAATCAAGCCATTACCTTCTCCAGAAGTTAGCAGGTCTTATGAGACGTAATTAGAATATATCGAATAACTTCCCCGACATGCCCAACAAAAATTTGAGGAATTACGAATGATTTCCGTTGCCTATCGCAAAGGTTAAGACCCGATAAACAGGTCTGGGGAAACCGAATGCGTTTACGAAATTATGTCTTTAAGTCGTTTTGTAACGGTCTAATTTTGCTGATTTTTATATGTTAATAATAAGATAATTGTGAGTCCTGATAGGTACTTCAGCAATGCGCTTCAAAAGCTATCTATTATAACCTTGTTAACAGTAATTAATCATTTTTTTTTCTGTTTCCCCATGAGCGTTCAGCAGCAAGCAAGTCGATATTAATTAAAATTCTTGTTTGAAACATTAATATTACTATTTTGATTCCCCTTTTTGCCTATACGTCCACAATCACGCCAAACGTGGCCTTATTAGTTACCCTAGGCTCTGTCTACCCCGTAAGGGATAAAGAAGTGATTAATAATTTATATATGTACTAGCTTCTGCCCGCGACTTCGTCTGCGTAGAATTATACACAAAAACCTTCCCCTTGAATCACTATCTATTAAAAAAAAACGCATCAAAATCCTTTGTGTAGTTTTGAAGATATAAGGGACATAGGGACATAGGGACAGAGAAAGCGACTTTATTTTATACTATGTAGTGATGTAAATTATTCATTTTAATCCAATTTGGCTTTTAATCGCTGAAAATCAAAAAGTAAATTTCCGTTTACAAATATTGTTACTTCAAACTAATCAGCAAATGTTCACTCATGATAATGTTCAACCATACCCGTTGTGATAGATTTATTATCAATTACAAGTTGTTGTGTGTGTTCAGTCCCTACGTTGACCATCTGGAGTTATCCGGAATGCCTCAATCCCTACGCGCTATATTGATATTAATTGGACGACACAGACCGCCCGACTGATCGGACAAAAAAGATTAATAAGAGCCGGATCCAATTGTAGGAATTCCTTTTGTGATTTTTAGAGTAACAGATAAATCCATATACTGCAAATGAAAATAAGACTTGCCTTTGTCGTTTGGAGAGGGATAAATAGACCATTTTTACGCTGAGACCGGATTTTGGCAAAGGAAAGAGGATTTTTTGTAAATAAACATAAAATTCGTGCCATTAGTAATTAAAGGTTGCTTACAGGGTTTTCTGAAGACAATAGGACTACTTAAATTACTTTAGGCTCTGTCTACCCCTTAACGGATATAGTCGTGATTTTTGTATGTATGTATATATGTATAAGACTAGCATGGAATGATGAAAATCATTATCATCTCCAGCCTATATACGTTTCACAGCTGTGCACAGCTATCCTCTCAGAATGAGAGGGCTTGGGTTATAGTTCCCACACGGGCCCAGTGCGGACTGGGAACATCACACACACCGTTTAATTGCTTCGCAGGTGTGTGCAGGTTTCCTCACGATGTTTTCCTTCACCAAAAAGCTCAAAGTAAATTTCAAATGTAATTTCGCTCATAAATTCAGGAAAATTCAGAGGTGCAAGCCCGGAAATCGAACCCAGGAAGGGTCCTGGCAGGGGCCTGCTTGAGAGGCCACTGGTCAAACTACTAGGCTACCACGGCTTTTCATGAAAATACAAGGTATGAAAAGAATTAACTTCATTATTGATAAAATTTCCCTTTCTCAAAGATTGTTCCAGCTCTAGTTTAATTTTGCAAGGCATTAAGATTCCGAAAGGTGTGTTTCAAAATTAATTAAAGTGTGATTGTTGTGGCATGGAGCCAAGACGAGAGCTTACCGGAGGAGGACGTGGGTTCTGATATTTACCAAGATTCTTTCTTTCTTATTTTACCAAGATTTTTTCTATTTTCTTTTTCATTTTATTTATAAAAACTAGCCGTTTCTATGACAGGTTCTTCTCATTTTTTAGTAATATCACACAGTCAATATAGCTAGGGTGTTTGAGCTGCATTATTCTCTCTAGAACGCCATTAAATTACAATATCAATTTAAATGCTGGTCTGGGAGCAAAGAAAAAACATAGAATGTACCAATTGCTTCTCTACCCGCGCAGATGGTAAAAGCCCATCGAGGGAATGGGCGAAAATCATAGGAATCATGTTATAGGCGATGAGGCTAGCAACCCATCACTATTTTGATTCCATTTTCCACCAATACGCCCACAATCTTGCTAAATGTGGCCTGTAGGTACCTGTTACCTTAGGCTCTGTCTACCCCGTAAGGGATAAAGACGTGATTTATGTTTGTGTATGTATCAATTAAAAACTCTAAAATAAACGGTTTAACCCACGATTACAATTACATAACGATTCTATTTTGTTATTTTTATAAATCATGTCTCACGAAAGTTTAAATAATAATTATTGTTTTTTTGCTTTAACATTAATTTTACTTACATGTAAGTAATTAATTCCTCCGAACCGTGCGGCTTCCACCACTACTTTAAACAAGCACGAGGAAACCGCATGTGTGAAAAATAGGCTTGTGTAGCATATATTATCTGCAATAGGTTCTAGGTTATAACTGAACAGGATTTGTTGCCGGTAATTGTCTCGAATGCAATATTCAAATTGCTATGGCATTGATTTAGTTTATTTATTTAGTACAGATCCAACGGCTCCAACAGGACAATATTTACTGCATTGATAATGAATAAAGAGATAATGAACAACAATTCGTTATAGTAAAATATAAAATAAGAAGACAATAATAAATCACAGGCATATAAGCAGTGCTTGTAAGCATACGTAAATGTGCCCGCCACGCTTCGTATGTACCAATACGGGTTTTGTTTTCAATATGCCTACCCTCTGTCAGAACCCACTGCACGCCCCTGAATAGGGGGGTTGTAGGATATGGTGCAAGGTCACTTACCAATACTACCTATACTTACCTATACTTTACCAATCATGCGGCCAAACAGCAGAAAGTACTTGCGCTGCTGTGTTCCGGCATGGAGAGCAGGGAAGCCGGTTAAATTACTGGCTTAAAAGGTATTTTACCTTAGACCTCTATGCTAGCGTTCTCTCCTTGTTCTTGTTGTTCTTTGTTACTGTATTGTTGATTTCCGTTTCCAGCTATACGCCCTTAATCATGCTAAACGTGGCTTTAAGCTTTGTTACCATACAACATCAAAGACTAAATATTTTCACTTACAAGTCAACGTAACATTCACCCTTATTGATTATTTATCATTTAAGAAGTGTCATAAAAATAGTAAGCATCTATTAAACTCGGTCAACTTTAACCGAGTGACTGTTAGACGTAAAAATACCATCGATATCTAGTTAGGTATGTAGGTAAATCGTATGTAACTCTATGTAACTCTATAACTCTTATGAGTCTTTTGTCGAGTACCTACCTCTTACACAGTTTTGCCTAGTTACCAAGTTCGAGAATTTTCCTCTTCCTTCTCAGTCGTTCACACCATGACAGTGGTCGTAGTTGTTTGACGAGTGATGAAACGTATTAGTATGTATATATGGATAAGACAGCCCCCGTAATGCGCCTCCACTTAGATTTTAGACGTAGTAATTTGTACGCGAGATGATACGTGCATCAACTTACCCAACAATAAGTAGTTAAGTAGACCTCTGAATGTTGGGTGATGATTATAGATAACAAAATGGTAAAGAATTGAATAAAACGATGTAATGACTTTTATGATTTATTTAATAAAAATCTCTTTTGACTTGAACACGGTCGCTAAATTCTTACAGACAGTTAAAGAAATATAACATTGAGAGTGTTTACCTCTTATCAGTCCAGTAGCTTAGCACGATAGTTACATACCTACCTATTACTTAAGTCTCACTGACTGATCCAAATATTTCAAATTACTTTATTTACATTAATCGTACACGTTTAATAAAAAGTTGTTCACAAGACCCTTGTCACATTAGGCATAACGTATTTATTGTTTTCATAGTAAACACCTACGGAACATGTGTGTCAAAATTAAGATAAAGGCTTAGACAAGTGGCAAACGCTCCGAAGCAATTCGATGTCTTTAAACGCTAATTATTATTTCGGTCACGTGACATTTCGTTTCTTTATTTCGATCACAAATAGTACACAACTTACAGTGCCGCAAACTTAGACCCAGTGATCAAAACTAGAACTAATGTCGCAGCGAAACGCATATAAGTAGTAACAACATTAAAGTCTCCAAAAGTGACGTCATCTAAAATCAAAGGATCTATTCCCAAATGTGAAGTTCGAAATTTGCAGCATAACACTATTAGTGTGAGTGAGACGCCACGATTAGAACTTCGAACTTCGAATTTGCAAGTATTAAGATCAGGGGCTTTACCATGATGTCTTAATGCGATAAATTTCGACTCAGTTCAGGTTGGCTGTCATTTTTAGTATGTATCTGACAGCGAGAGAACCTAAACTGAATCGGAATTGAATCGCATTAAAATGTCATGGTAAGGCCCCAGATAAAAGCTGTCATGAACAGGCCTCATGTTGCTATACGGCAGTGGCAACAACTGCAGCTGTCGCTGCCTGTCGATCCGATGTCGACTCGTCGCCGGCAACTATTTTGCACTAATTCAAGTCTAGTAACAGGGTTTCTGTTACTGAATTTCTAAATATTGATTTTCGACTCTGCTCGACAGTTGACACTTGTCTCGCACACAGCTCTTTTGCTCATCTGCGATGGACTTCATTATTCCTACAGTAACAAGGGCCTGGTGCTATTATTTATCGGTATTTATATGATTCACATTGATTTCTGCTTACTTTATGGTAATGAAATTACAACATTTTATATTTTGTGATTTTAAAATAAATTAAAAATGGTGCGGCCAACAATTCGCCATTCCGAGTGCACATTTAATTTGGATAAAAGCTTACTGATGGTTGAACATTTATATTTGTCGCAAATCTGTAGTTTACTGCTTGTGAAATACCTATGTTTTAAATTCGCGAAAGAGATTAAAGAAAAAGACAATTATTTCACTTTCTGTAGTTTTCGAAACCAAATATTCATATGAGAATTTACTGATTTACTTAGCTGAGAACACTAATACACAATAATATACATCCACACTTCAAGGTATCACATTCAGACTGATGTAAATTGCAAAAGAATTTTGTAACCAAAGAACAAAGTGCATTATGATGCTAACGTATGTACAAAATATACAATTACACTCTAACAACTATTAACAATGGACTTGATAGAATAACATTTGTTTTACAAAACAATATTTTTACACAAATCCTTAATTCATATTGAAATGAATGGGTTGGACCATCTTAACATTTTTTTCGTAGTTACGAAAGGTTTGTTCGTTTTCACTGGATATTTTTAATACACAAGAAAGTTATGTTACTTTAGTTAAATGTATGATTTAAGTGCAAAAGATTTTTCATATAATGCCTGGTACAGCCATAATTTTTAAACTTTAGGATGTTTGCGAATACGATGTTACCAGACACCAACGAAAAGTACCGAAAACTGCAGACAACAATAATTAGGTAATACACATATCTACGTGTGATAATTAGGTATATCAAAAATTACATACAAACATCAAATATGTAGGTACTTAACAAAGTAATTACCAGCCTCGCCAACGTTATTTCATTACCACGTACAAAATGCGATTTAACTGTGTCAGCCTTTTCATGTACCTAGTAACTACTAAAAATTGATAAGTAGTAACAACGTAGTCCTTATGTTTCTATGAAACGGTTGTCAAAACAACACAAATAACTAATTAGGCTTTTCTATCACTTCAACGTATACTCGCCGCGATTACTTTCCGATCGGAATCTCTTGTTCTATTTACACATTTTCTTATAAGTATTATCCTTTGTTACGTGATCCACACTTTAGCAGTTTGTCTTTGAGACGCACTGCAAGGTTCTAGCGCAAAAGCTATGGAATGTTTTTGTTTAAAACGTCGTTATGTATGTCGGGGGTCATCGGTGCCGGGGCTGTGATTATCGCTGCCCGATCGTGTTTAGGAGCCCCTCGGAGGAGTTAGAGACGGGGATCGCGAGGGGCCTCGGCCCCTCAGCTCTGCGCTAGGGAATCCAACGGCACCACCAGTTTTCCGTTGGAGTAGCTGAAACAAAGAAAACAATATTAAAATTAAGAACCAAATGTCCCCCTCAACGGTATTCTTACAGGTGTACTTTAACAAAACTTTCAAGGTACTAAGTTTTTATAGCTTGAATTTTTACACGAACTGTTTACTAAAGTTATTCTATTACGTAAGTTCGAGTTAATATGAATATTAACCTGTATGGTATAGTGGCTGTTCTGGACTTAGGTCGGCTTGGCCTACAGGCGTCATCTGCAACCAAGACGTTACACGTTTGTTTTTTTACATTTGTCTTGGCGGGCTAATCGGAAATTTTCTTCCCGTTCTAAGTTACACCGTATCGCTGGCTTAATTAAGTGGTAGCGCATGCTATTGTCTCGGTTCTTCCGGAACAATACTTATCTCTCGGGTCGAAGTCAGTAGAAGTAATATCTTCGATACCTTAACGAGGGAACTTTGTATCGACTTTGTTAATCGTTCCTGACCCAGCCGCTGCGCTGCGCGTTAAGTTTTATTCTTAACGAATTAATATTTTAACATTTATGAGTGTTGGTCGGACTTGTTATTATTGCGCAAAATGCTGAAAGTGTTTTGTGGTTGAATGTTGGTGTTATTAAGGGTTCTGAATTCCTCTATGAGGTGAAAAATAAAGTTTTTATAATGGACGCGGCTTAGCCAATCGGGGGGTGACAGATAAACTTAATACTTAGTAAAATGCGTGCTGAATATTTATTGATTGGGATTCGGAATGAGAGGCATTATTAGTAAATGAAGATCGGTTGTCTAAGGCGAGTTAGTGTGGTGGAGACCCTTACCATGGTGCGGCTAACATCGTTGTGAGAGACACGCATCGCATGTGACCGGCTCGGCTCGCCGCCTGCTCTGAGAGCCCTGCGACCCGGACTTACGCCGGAAAGTGTACCTAACGAGCAGACCTGCAATGCAAAATGCCGCACCGTTAACAAAACAAACAAACAAAAACAACAAACAGAGCCACGCGCGCGCGTCCATCTGAAAAGCGCCAATGGGCGGACGAAAGTGGGCGAAAATAAAAAGGGAATGATACCCTCAGGGGTTTTATGACTTGATACCGCGGAATCATTCGTGTTTTATGTGATAACGGAAACGCGTACCCTGTACAATTTTGTAGTGAATGTTATTTTGCTAACCGTGTGTGATAGGTTTGTTGACTACAAGAAAAGCGCTCATTGATAAAAACACCGTCATGACCTAACGTTTGTCTACATCATGTCTATTTCATGCATCTAATTCTTAAGTTGTTAATTTAACTCTTAAAGTAAATGTAATTACTAAAATGTGAACTCACCAGTGAGGCCAGCTTTATTGATGCTGTTGGAGCTAGAGAAACCTGAAATTTTCTTCCATGACTTTTTATTCCAAAAACCCGTCGTCTTGGCGTCGCCACAGCTAGAGCTGCGCGGGGAGGTTGCGTCCCGCGGGCAGCGCACGCTGCACTCGTCCGCGCCTAGGATGCGGACACCAGCGCCGCGCGTGCCGTACGCCACCGCTGGCAGGTGCGGCACTGACCCCGTCGGCTTCCGACGCAAACTGCCCACATAGCTCGCCCCGCTACTGCTCCCACTGAACCCGCTATCTAAATCCGGGGGATTACAACTTGCAGGCGAAAGCAACTCATCCGTCGGCCCCACTCTTAGCAATTCTTCTATGTTATCCCTATCTTCACCTCGTTCCGAATCAGGCGATTCGCATTCAGGCATCAACATCGCTTCCACACTGAGATTGAGTTCTCCTAAAATTCGTTTATGCCTCGACTCTACCCTACGAACCTCTTCTTCGACGACACTTCTGTCTAAAGATACCAGTGACTGTCGAGGCGCATACCGATGCTTAGGGCAAGTTCTAGTGCCATCTGTGATTTCTTCATAAATGTTTTCCTCAGTTCCGTATCGAGTTACATAATTGTGCCGCACTGAACGATCGCGTGGTATTCCGCCGCGTCCTCGATGTCTGTGAGCTTTTCTTGAAGATGATGGCATTGATAAATGGTGATCATAGTATGCGTATGAGTAATCAACGGGTTCAAACCGCTCCATCGTGGCAGCGATGTTGCTCCTGTTCCAAGTCTGTGGAGGGAGTTCCCTCGACAAATTGACGGCTGCAAGTCGAGCAGGAAGGATTTCATCCAAATCCCTAGCACAGCGTTCGTCAAGCGATTGTGCACCGTCGTCCTCTTCCATTCTGTGTTTCCTGTGAGGCCGGCGACCTTGCGTCCGCGCGTGGACGCGTTCACAGTCCGACCCATGCCCGTGATTGTAATCCGGCGTACGACTACGATTATAATCGACCGGTCTGTGCTTGCAGTCTAAAGTGTGATGGTAATCAGGGGTGTGCCTAAGGTTGTAGCTGGAGTTTCCTTCGTAGTCAGATCGGTCGTAGGAGGGACTGTCGTCGGGGTTGCTGGTGTGGGGATGCGGACAATCGGCGGCGATGCCGGACTCTGAGGAGGGGTAGTCGTGGACTTCTGCCGTGGTGAGCACGCGGTCGTCGGGGCGCGCTGGCTCGGAGACCGCATGGCGGTGGTGCGGGCGCGGCCGAGCCGTCTCGCGGCAGCTGGCGAAGGCCCTCTGAAGTGAGGGCGGGTGCTGGTAGCGGCCGCACCGCGCCTCGTACACCGCCTCCCCCGACTCGTCGGGGCTTGGCGGCGCGCTTTGTGATTCCATGGCTCATCCTCTCATATCCAATTGGTTTCTGGAAACAAAACAAAACCACATCAATCAAAGCCAGCTCATGTCTTCAAGTACTAAAGACGTAAAGGACACGGAATGGCTTTTAACGAAATTCTGCGTCCCGAGGCGCGTTGAACTAAGGTCAATGAATTCAAAATTACATGCTCCGTGATAAGGGTAGGGTAAGTGACGATCAACACCGTGGCCGACGTCGATATATCATCATCAGCCGACGGGTCATAAAAGGGATTTCACATTGTGTTTACGTTTCATATCAAGATTTTACTGTTATGTTTGTACTTCAAACACCATTATACGGTGCCGAAATGAAATAACTTAGCTAGTAATACAAACTCAGTCGAACTTGGGGCACATTACGAGACAGTAATGAGCCTATTGCTGTATATATTATCGCAGACGTTCTGGGAAAAGTCTTTCTATAGTAACAAGAGTATAACAACAGATTTTAATCAACGTCTTAAAAACTCTTGAAACAAATTAATTAAGTTTCGTTGAACAAATCGCTTTCCGATAGTAAACTCAGTACGTAAGCTTAGTACTCAGCTTCGAGGGTTCCCCGGCGTAGTTTATGTTTCCGCGTATTCCAATACAAACATAAATCGCTCAATATTCGTTCGTTCAATATAAATATCTTGAATAACGCCTTTTTATTGCGATCCTTGCGTTATTGCGCGTTCCAATTTATTACGATAACTATAAGTGTCCGTGAACTAGAGAGCGGAGAGCGGCGCGTGACACGGGGCGGGCACCCTCACGCGTCGCCATGGCAACGCTCGCAGCTTCCCGCGGTTTATCGCCGAGCTTCCGTCCGATATTCCTTGCATCTAAATCATCATCAGCGCTGGGAAACGCCTCGTAAAGCGCCCGTTGACCGTCCGCCGGCAATAATTCGTTATGCCCGCCATCGCATCGTCGCCCTGGGATTTCTCGGTACAATTGCGTATGGGCCGTAAAGGCGTCCTATCTATAAGTGGCACCGGTATACGGGAGTCACGGTTTCCGTTCGAGCTCGGTGGCTTACTATAGAATATAAATACGCATTCAAAACAGTTACGCAAATTGAGGCACGAATTTTTATTCTTATTATAAAAATTGCTCTTTCGCTGTATGAAAAAATCGCCAAATTCCAATTTATTATCGGCAAATTCCCCCAATTTATTCCAATGATGTAATATATTGTCATGCTGCAGGGACGTTTTTATTCCCCCTGCGTGTCCCCTACGCCATAACTAACTATAAAAAACTTGCGGAGCCTTTATAATCGCGTCATAATTGCAACAAAACGAATGGTTATTTAAATCGCTTCTTGTTGTTCACGGTGAGTTAAAGAAACAAATAGTTATAGCCGGTCTAACGTGACGAGTACGTAATTCAAATTTTGATGCAGAAACTAATAACAAAATCATTTGAATATGAACAAATTTATCACTTCAAACAATCTTATTTACATACTTACATAATATTTTAGTGCCTACTTGGTATTGATTAAATAAATTATCAACCGTAAAATGGCACCCCATCGAGGCACTTACCGTTTTACTCATGCAACGTAAAGATATTTCGTATTCTGAATGTTGCTTCGGTATTTCTAATATCGATGGTTATTATATCATGGGGCGACGATAAATATGCTCAAGCTTATGCAAAAAAGAGGGTTGGCGGAGTTTCTACATCGTTTTAATTATGGACGCTTTTAGAGCTGTTCCAGAATGTTCGACGATTCTAATACTCGAAGGAAAAAAGGAATTTTTGAAATGCAGACTTGGCAGAAGCCCAGCTGATCAGCCGAGTGTCACCGTGTCGGTCGTTAGTGAGACTGCTTGCTAAAGTGCAGAACAAATTTGCAATTTACCAGGCTACGGATAAAATACCTTGTGTAAACTATTACCTTTTCGATGATACTAGGTAATTTCATTACAAGTAAGTTTTTAATGCGCAATAGTATTACGTTAATTAGTAAATGTGCTCTCTATAACTTAACTTGGCAGTAATGCTACATTAGTTTGGACAAAATCTTCGGAAACTCGAAACTTCGGGATGCGCTGGTTCATCGATGTTACGTCAAAAAGTTTTGCACTAAAGCCAAGAGGGCGTAAGAGAATGATTGGGCAAATGTTGGCCATACGTGTTTAAGTATTTTATTGAACACGAGCTCATTGTCTTTCAATGGCAGAGCGCGTGAGTTGATATTAAAAAGGAATTTCTTTATGCTGTATTCAGACCGCATAAATATTCAGAACACGTGTAAACCATCAGTTAACTCGTTTATGGAGCATGTTGCTTTAGCTTTACCCACTGCGTGATGCATCAATATGTTTTACCTAGACTTTAAAATCTTTTTAGCACCTAATTTTATCATATGACTAGCCGTTGCCCGCAACTTCGTTTGCATAGAATTCGTTTATCGCTATCCCGCGGGAATCACGCAATTTTCCGGGATAAAAAGTAGCCTATGTGTTATTCCAGACTATAATCTATCTATGTTCCAAATTTCATCCAGATCGGCCCAGTACTTTTTGAGCCTATTCATTACAAACATACAAACATACAAAAATAGGTACAAATCTTTCCTCTTTATAATATTAGTATAGATATAGACATATCCGTAAATCGAAATAACGTCAAAAAGTTTTGCGACGTCTTTAACGCTGAAGCGGGGTGCAAGAGAATGATTGGACAAATGTTGGCCAAACAAAGGGTCTTGGTGTATTGAGTATTGGTTCATTGGCTTTTTAATCACTGAGCGTGTGACCAATTGCCGTAAGTATCCGAGACCGGTGACTCATGCACTTTATGTGTGTTCGACATTACTTAATTTGTCACGGGTCATCTACTTAAATTTGAGTGAGCGTAGAATAATACCATTCTTTCACAGAATGCGACTTCAAACTGATTTCGGAATAAAATGTAGGTGAACAAGGTTAGAACTAAACAATAAAAAAACTAACACGGTCAAATTAAATCTCGAAATAAGTACCTATTGAATTATTGTCAACATGTATTGTCAAAAATATAATTTGAGCAGCAACTCGCAGACGTGAACCATTTAAAAATGGTATTTTCACAGACATCATTTCAAAAATCTCTTTCTAGAAAGTTCTAATTTTTCACGTACAGACATTGTTTTTTTATTCGGTGGTTAGTTAAAAACCATTAGTATTTATTCAAAAGCTACGTCTCCACACCACACGTTAAAACAGTTATTCGAAGGAGCCATTTTAACGGCCCCGCACTCGAAGCAGAGCTGTGTGAACTTAGCACCCAACATTAAAAAATATTTTTTTTATATTTTATTCTCATAGATTTGGGTATGTAGTTGATTGTAGTAACATTTTTTTTGTTTGTAGTAGCTTTAAAAAAAAATTAGAGGACTTTGAAAAAAACTCATCCCCCCGTTTCGTTGTCACTCAAGTTTAGTAATTGATTCTTAAACAGAGTCGTTAGTAGTTGATTGTAGTGGAAAACATTTTGTTTGTAGTTCAAAAAAAAAATTTTTTTTTCAATTTTATCATAGCACCCAAACTTGGCACCCGACATCGAAAAATCCAATTTTTTCTTCCTGATTCTCCTAGATTTTGGTATGTAGTTGATTGTAGTAATGGTTTTTTTCGTTTGCGTTAGCTCTAAAAGAAATTAGAGGGCTTTGAAAAAAAAATCACAGTTTTTTTTGCTTGATTCTCATAAGTTTCGGTAAGTAGTTGTTTGTAGTAACTTCATTTCGTTTATGGTGTCTTTATTTCGTTTGTAGCAGCGTACATTTCGTTTGTAGTAGGCTTAATTTCGTTTGTAGTGACTTTATTTCGTTTGTATCAGGCTTAATTTCGTTTGTAGTAACTTTGTTTCGTTTGTAGTAGCGTTTATTTCTTTTGTAGTAACTTCTTTTCGTTTGTAGCGACGTTATTTCGTTCGTAGTAGCGTTTATTTTGTTTGTAGTGACTTTATTTCGTTTGTAGTAGGCTTAATTTCGTTTGTAGTAACTTCATTTCGTTTGTAGTGATTTAATTTCGTTTGTAGTAGGCAAAATTTCGTTTGTAGTAACTTCATTTCGTTTGTAGTGACTTAATTTCGTTTGTAGTAGCTTAATTTCGTTTGTAGTGAGTTCATTTTGTATGTAGTATCTTTAACTCGTTTGTAGCAGCGTACATTTCGTTTGTAGTAACTTCATTTCGTTTGTAGTGACTTTATTTCGTTCGTAGGCGCGTTTTTTTCGTTTGTAGTAGCTTAATTTCGTTTGTAGTGACTTTATTTCGTTTGTAGTTGGCTTAATTTCGTTTGTAGTAACTTTATTTCGTTTGTAGTAGCGTTTATTTCGTTTGTAGTAACTTCATTTCGTTTGTAGTGACTTTATTTCGTTTGTAGTCGCGTTTTTTTCGTTTGTAGTAACTTCATTTCGTTTGTAGCGACTTTATTTCGTTTGTAGTGAGTTCATTTCGTTTGTAGTGACTTTATTTCGTTCGTAGGCGCGTTTTTTTCGTTTGTAGTAACTTAATTTCGTTTGTAGTGACTTTATTTCGTTTGTAGTTGGCTTAATTTCGTTTGTAGTAACTTTGTTTCGTTTGTAGTAGCGTTTATTTCGTTTGTAGTAACTTCATTTCGTTTGTAGTGACTTTATTTCGTTTGTAGTCACGTTTTTTTCGTTTGTAGTAACTTCATTTTGTTTGTAGCGACTTTATTTCGTTTGTAGTGAGTTCATTTCGTTTGTAGTGACTTTATTTCGTTTGTAGTTGGCTTAATTTCGTTTGTAGTAACTTTGTTTCGTTTGTAGTAGCGTTTATTTCGTTTGTAGTAACTTCTTTTCGTTTGTAGTGACTTTATTTCGTTTGTAGTCGCGTTTTTTTCGTTTGTAGTAACTTCATTTCGTTTGTAGTGACTTAATTTCGTTTGTAGTAGGTTTAATTTCGTTTGTAGTAACTTAATTTCGTTTGTAGTAAGTTCATTTTGTTTGTAGTGACTTTACCTCGTTTATAGCAGCGTACATTTCGTTTGTAGTAACTTTGTTTCGTTTGTAGTAGCGTTTATTTCGTTTGTAGTAACTTCATTTCGTTTGTAGTGACTTTATTTCGTTTGTAGTCGCGTTTTTTTCGTTTGTAGTAACTTCGTTTCGTTTGTAGCGACTTTATTTCGTTTGTAGTGAGTTAATTTCGTTTGTAGTGACTTTGCCTCGTTTGTAGCAGCGTACATTTCGTTTGTAGTAACTTGGTTTAGTTCGTAGTAGCGTTTATTTCGTTTGTAGTGACTTTATTTCGTTTGTAGTAACTTAATTTCGTTTGTAGTGACTTTATTTCGTTTGTAGTAGGCTTAATTTCGTTTGTAGTGACTTAATTTCGTTTGTAGTAGGTTTAATTTCGTTTGTAGTAACTTAATTTCGTTTGTAGTGAGTTCATTTTGTTTGTAGTGACTTTACCTCGTTTGTAGCAGCGTACATTTCGTTTGTAGTAACTTTGTTTCGTTTGTAGTAGCGTTTATTTCGTTTGTAGTAACTTCATTTCGTTTGTAGTGACTTTATTCGGTTTGTAGTAACTTCGTTTCGTTTGTAGCGACTTTATTTCGTTTGTAGTGAGTTAATTTCGTTTGTAGTGACTTTACCTCGTTTGTAGCAGCGTACATTTCGTTTGTAGTAACTTGGTTTAGTTCGAAGTAGCGTTTATTTCGTTTGTAGTGACTTTATTTCGTTTGTAGTAACTTAATTTCGTTTGTAGTGACTTTATTTCGTTTGTAGTAGGCTTAATTTCGTTTGTAGAAGGCTAAATTTCGTTTGTAGTCACTTCATTTCGTTTGTAGTGACTTAATTTCGTTTGTAGTAGGTTTAATTTCGTTTGTAGTAACTTAATTTCGTTTGTAGTGAGTTCAATTTGTTTGTAGTGACTTTACCTCGTTTGTAGCAGCGTACATTTCGTTTGTAGTAACTTTGTTTCGTTTGTAGTAGCGTTTATTTCGTTTGTAGTAACTTCATTTCGTTTGTAGTGAATTTATTTCGTTCGTAGTCGCGTTTATTTTGTTTGTAGTAACTTCATTTCGTTTGTAGTGACTTTATTTCGTTTGCATCAGGCTTAATTTCGTTTGTAGTAACTTTGTTTCGTTTGTAGTAGCGTTTTTTTTCGTTTGTAGTAACTTCATTTCGTTTGTAGTGACTTTATTTCGTTCGTAGGCGCGTTTTTTTCGTTTGTAGTAACTTAATTTCGTTTGTAGTGACTTTATTTCGTTTGTAGTTGGCTTAATTTCGTTTGTAGTAACTTTGTTTCGTTTGTAGTAGCGTTTATTTCGTTTGTAGTAACTTCATTTCGTTTGTAGTGACTTTATTTCGTTTGTAGTCGCGTTTTTTTCGTTTGTAGTAACTTCATTTTGTTTGTAGCGACTTTATTTCGTTTGTAGTGAGTTCATTTCGTTTGTAGTGACTTTATTTCGTTTGTAGTTGGCTTAATTTCGTTTGTAGTAACTTCATTTCGTTTGTAGTGACTTTATTTCGTTTGTAGTCGCGTTTTTTTCGTTTGTAGTAACTTCATTTTGTTTGTAGTAACTTCATTTCGTTTGTAGTGACTTAATTTCGTTTGTAGTAGGTTTAATTTCGTTTGTAGTAACTTAATTTCGTTTGTAGTGAGTTCATTTTGTTTGTAGTGACTTTACCTCGTTTGTAGCAGCGTACATTTCGTTTGTAGTAACTTTGTTTCGTTTGTAGTAGCGTTTATTTCGTTTGTAGTAACTTCATTTCGTTTGTAGTGACTTTATTTCGTTCGTAGTCGCGTTTTTTTCGTTTGTAGTAACTTCATTTCGTTTGTAGCGACTTTATTTCGTTTGTAGGAGGCTTCATTTCGTTTGTAGTAACTTCATTTCGTTTGTAGTAACTTCATTTCGTTTGTAGTGACTTCATTTCGTTAGTGAAGTCGTAAAGTCACTACAAACGAAATGAAGTCACTACAAACGAAATGAAGTTACTACAAACGAAATTAAGCCTCCTACAAACGAAATAAAGTCGCTACAAACGAAATGAAGTTACTACATGCGAAAAAAACGCGACTACGAACGAAATAAATTCACTACAAACGAAATGAAGTTACTACAAACGAAATAAACGCTACTACGAACGCAACAAAGTTACTACAAACGAAATTAAGCCTACTGCAAACGACAAAAAGTCACTACAAACGAAAGGAAGTTACTACAAATAAAAAAAAAAACGAGGTTAAACGATGTGTGTGAACCTAGCATATCAATTTCCAGAATTTCAAAAAATAATCGCTGTTCTAGTAGCATCCCCAATAGTTGTACAGTTCTTGATAATTTTTTTTAATAGTTCAGCTCCTTTACCCCAAAAAAAATCACTTTGAAAAATTCGACGAAATGAGACGCTAACTTCACAGTGCAAGTTCCAGCATCTCAGCAGTTCTCGCTTTCTAGACGCTTAAAACATATGAAAATGCAAAGTTCTATTGCTTACAGCTACCATAGCAATAGTTCTATCAAAAAAAAAAGTATTTAAAAAAAAAATTTTTGTTGGAAAAATGAAATGCTAACTTCTCACTACGCATTTCAGCATCTCAAGAGTTCTCAGTTTCTAGACGCTTTAAACATATGAAAATGCAAAGTTCTATTGTTAACAGCCAACATAGCAATAGTTCTATCGAAAAAACCATTATATAAAAAAATGAATATTTCAGAAAAATGAGATGCACTTCTCATTACGCATTTCAGCATCTCAGGAGTTCTCAGTTTCTAGACGTTTAAAACGTATAAAAATGCATAATAGTTCTATCGTTTACAGGCAACACGCAAAAACACGAAAAAAACTCATATATGTCGAAATACTATGTTATTTGAACAGTTCTACCCAGCATCTCAGCTGATTTCGATAGGACCAGGACAAGTAAGCATAAATCATGAAAAAGCAACCTTTTTAACGCGACCTAGGAAAAGTTCTGGCTAAAACACGAAAAAAAACTCATATATGTCTAAATGCTATGTTATTTGAACAGTTCTACCCGGCATCTCAGCTGATTTCGATAGGAACAGGTCAAGTAAGCATAAAACAACAAAGAACTATCATTTTAACGCAACATAGCAATGGTTCTAGCTAAAACACTAAAAAAAAACTCATATATGTCTAAATGCTATGTTATTTGAACAGTTCTACTGTCAGTTGCGTCGAACAGCCGCGCGAGCAGAGCGCTGGCGCGCAGTGTTCGTGTCGCTGCCGCCGGGGCGAGCGCTCTTGGAAAAAGGACTACGAAATAGTCCGAAACATGTCGAGCATCACTCGACTTTTTATACGTGAGTTATCCGTTTATGTGTAATGAATATTTTTCGGTTTTTTTTTTTTTAACGTATTCCGCAGCTTCCCACTCTCGCATCCACCGCAACTGGACCAGCTGACGATCGATTTCGTCATGAGCCACATGCAATTTCTTTTCTATATTAACATCAGCAGGCTTAAAATGACTTGTTTAAAAAGCCTCCCGGACTATACCCAGCATCTCAGCTGATTTCGATAGGAACAGGTCAAGTTAGCATAAAGCAACAAAGAACTATCATTTTAACGCGACCTAGCAATAGTTCTGGCTAAAAAACTAAAAAAAAACTCATATATATGTCGAAATGCTATGTTATTTGAACAGTTCTACCCAGCATCTCAGCTGATTTTGATAGGAACAGGTCAAGTAAGCATAAATCAACAAAGAACTATCTCCGACTCCTCTGGGAGGTAATCCTGCTCCCCTGCGTACGGGAGCGCAGCGCTGGAAATTCCAGGCGATAAGACTTGTCCTTATCCGCCTGGTACTCATAGTCATCATCATCATTGTAGGCCCTCAATTTTGCCTTTGCTGCGGCCAACCCAGCGTGTGCGCCTATGCCCATGGGCTTACGCCCTCTGCACGATGTATTAACTTTTGGGGAAGTAGTGCCTTCCCCAGAGATCAATCCCTCCAAATGGCCCCTCTACAAAGGATCGGACACCATCTCCATGGCGTCCGCAAAGTTTTCTCCTCCTCCTTCGGCCATTTCCGGTTCTTCCCCCCCCCCCCCCCCCCCCGTGGGAGAACGGAAAACGCTCAGAGATGATTGCCCCGTGGTGGGGCAGACTCTCTTAAGCACCCAGCAACCGAGCTGGGTTAACCCGATCAATTCCTGAACTTACCAAGTTTCAGAAATTGGGGCCAATACAGACCCGAAAATTTGGTCCACAACGGTTCGGCAGCCCCCCCCCCCCCCCCTCCTCCCTCCCGACCGTTTGGGACCTTTGGGAAAAATTTCAGGCAAAATCCGAATTTTCCACCTTTTTCACCAACCAAAGGTAAACAAAGTTATGTATGCGAGCTCCCATACACCACCCTTAAAATACGCCTTTTTTTAGAAAATTCGTATTTTTGCTGGGTCGCGTTAAAATGATAGCTCTTTGTTGCTCTATGCTTACTCTTCCTGTTCCTATCGAAATCAGCTGAGATGCTGGGTAGAACTGTTCCAATAACATAGCATTTGGACATATGTGAGTTTTTTTGTCGTGTTTTAGCTAGAACTATTGCAAGGTCGCGTTAAAAAGGTTGCGTTTGGTTCTTAATGTTAACTCTTCCTGTTCCTATCGAAATCAGCTGAGATGCTGGGTAGAACTGTTCAAATAACATAGCATTTCGACATATATGAGTTTTTTTTTAGTTATTTAGCCAGAACTGTTGCTAGGTCGCGTTAAAATGATAGTTCTTTGTTGCTTTATGCTTACTTAACCTGTCCCTATCGAAATCAGTTGAGATACTGGGTAGAACTGTTCAAATAACATAGCATTTGGACATATACGAGTTTTTTTTTCGTGTTTTAGCCAGAACTATTGCTAGGTCGCGTTAAAATGATAGTTCTTAGTTGCTTTATGCTAACTTGACCTGTTCCTATCGAAATCAGCTGAGATGCTGGGTATAGTCCGGGAGGCTTTTTAAACAAGTCATTTTAAGCCTGCTGATGTTAATATAGAAAAGAAATTGCATGTGGCTCATGACGAAATCGATCGTCAGCTGGTCCAGTTGCGGTGGATGCGAGAGTGGGAAGCTGCGGAATACGTTAAAAAAAAAAACCGAAAAATATTCATTACACATAAACGGATAACTCACGTATAAAAAGTCGAGTGATGCTCGACATGTTTCGGACTATTTCCTAGTCCTTTTTCACCAGCGCTCTGCTCGCGCGGCTGTTCGACGCAACTGACAGCGGCGCACAACTACCCTCGTTTTCATCGTCATTTTTATTATTGTCGAATGTCGGGCAGCACACAACACTGATCACGTCACTCCGTAAAGGTTCGCTCACACTCACCGTTTGGTCAATATTTAAAACAGTTTTCCAACTCTTGGAAAAAGGACTACGAAATAGTCCGAAACATGTCGAGCATCACTCGACTTTTTATACGTGAGTTATCCGTTTATGTGTAATGATGATTAAGTCTCACGGTAGTTTCATGTTGAAAGCCGAAAAATATTTTATACCACATGAAATTTTTTTCATGTGTAATTGACATTGATTAGAATTTAAAAAAAATAGTGAGCTGCGCGACAGACGGGGGATTGTGCGTCAGCTGAGCGTGCGAACTTGCAAAAAAAATTAGGAAATAAAGTTATTTTTCTCAAACATGCTCGGAAATGAATGCGTTAATGTCCCGATATGAGGACATGAAGTTTCTCGTTTAGGGCTCCCTACATTACTTCTTGGCTTAGGCCACAAAAGTTAGTATGAAAATCCATTTTTGTCCGCTGCTCTAATTTTTTAAATTTCTATACTAAAATTAAATTGGCAAAGGAAAAAATTACATACAGCCAACCACCACCACAATCTGTACCTAAGCATAATTGCGACATAAAAAAAAATCTATGGTACTATATTTATGTGCGGTTAAACATGGTGCTCAAATAGCTGGATCAAATTAATACATTTAAAAAATAAAAAAGGTGGCAAATCGAAAATCTTTTTTTCTGCTAATGCGTATTTCGTAGTGATTGTAATTATAATTTAACAGAAATAAAAATGACTTCTAGTGATGAAAGTGACGGGGAACTTATGAACTGTACTCCGCCTCATTTAAAAGAGGAGGCAAATTTAGCTATGCAAAATATGCTACCGGAAAAAAGTAAATTACTTTTTCCCTATAATAAACTATGATTTACTTGATTGTCTAGTAGTTATTTTAATTTTAATATTTCCTCACATTGTTTGAGAAAAGCACTATACAAGCTTTGGCCGGAACAGGGATTGCAGGACTCGTTCTATCTGGCCTCGTCTTCGACTCGGCCACCTACCCCAAACTCGTCCAGCAATCCCTTACTTCACGGCCTCTGCAGTAATGTACTATTATGCAGATTGAAATTTTTTTACATGATTTTAGACATATACAGAAATGTGATATTGATAATCAGCTGCATATATAGTGGGGGAAAGACCGTCAGCTGGAGCAGGAATGTATCACTGCGCGCATACATCTCTACGACGCGCGGAATTTTCAATGCTCCGACTGACGACTTTCCCCCCAACGTTCAATCAGCTGACGAATATTTTCTTTTTTCTATATATTAACACTATAATATTTATAAATTTCATATGGTCTTTCAACAATTTACCCAAGGAATAACTTATACTTCCATGCTGGTCTGGGAGCAAAGGAAAAACATAGAATGTACCAGTTGCTTCTCTTCCCGCGTAGATGGTATAAGCCCATCGAGGGATTGGGTGAAAATCTTAGGGATCAAGTTATAATAGGCGATGTGGCTAGCAACCAATCAATCACTGTTTTGATTCCCCTTTCCATGCATACGCCCACAATCATGCTAAACGTGGTCTTTAGGTCTTGTCACCCTAGGCTCTGTCTACCCCGTAAGGGATAAAGACGTCATTTATGTATGTATGTATACCTTATATAGTACACATTATATACATGCATCTTCAGTACAGTGGTATTTTAGATTTCAATGGCTCGACTGATGACTTTTCCACCAACGGGCAATTAGCTGACGAATATATTCTCGTTTCCATATATATATATAAATATTAACACTACAATACTGTCAGAGATCGCAGGAATATCCATGTTCTGTCATTACTTTTCAACATTATTTTTAATCCTTCTGCTCCTATGTACCTTTTCGAGCGATTCAGCTATTTGGCTGCCGGTAGCCAGCATCGGCTGTTTTATTATTTTTATTATTTTTATTACAATTAACATAAAAATCTTAATATACATCGAACAAATATTTTTTATGAATCATCTTCATTTGCATCACTGTCGTCATCACAGTTATCGATGCTTATGTCGCACACTCCATCGTTTTCGGTTTCGTCGTCTTCCGTAAAAATATCAATCAATTAATTAACAAAAACATGTAGGTAAATATTATTTGTCAAAAATCAAGAGAAGATAATTTTTTTCATACCATGTCGAGATTAGTGATGCTAGTGATGGATGGCGGCAATTGATCACCCATAAACCATTTAAAACAATATTTCTCACCAGATTCTTCCCATTCATACTCAGTTGGCAACAGGTCAGTTCAGTTGGCATGGAGTCGCAATCCTTACTAATCCTTACTAATATTATAAATGCGAAAGTAACTCTGTCTGTCTGTCTGTCTGTTTGTTACCTTTTCACGCTTAAACCGCTGGGCCGATTTAGTTGAAATTTGGTATACAGATAGTTTGAGTCCCGGGAAAGGACATCAGGATAGTTTTTATCCCGGAAAATTGCATAGTTCCGCGGGATAGCACAGCCCAAACCACTGGAATTTTTCAAATTTAAGGCGGAACAAAGTTCGCCGGGTCAGGTAGTATTATAAATGCGAAAGTAACTCTGTCTGTCTGTCTGTTACCTTTTCACGCTTAAACCGCTGGGCCGATTTAGTTGAAATTTGGTATACAGATAGTTTTGAGTCCCGGGAAAGGACATAGGATAGTTTTTATCCCGGAAAATGGCATAGTTCCCGCGGGATAGCACAGCCCAAACCACTGGAATTTTTCAAATTTAAGGCGGAACAAAAATCGCCGGGTCAGCTAGTTAAGTATATAACTCAGTTTTTTTTTTAATTGACAGATATTTACAAATACAAATATTAAAATGATTTTTAATAATTAAGCCCATCTGCGTTCCACGGGTGCGTAACGATGTATATAAAAATTTTTGGTATAATATTAGTAGCAATAACGCTCATTTGATATAATTATTAAATCATATAACAACACTTAATATATTTACATATGACATAATTATCATTTCTTATAATGATCATTTGATATAATATCATTTAATATAACATTCTTTAAGTATAATGCTTATTTCCTATAATGAACTTATGGTATAACGTTATTTTTATATAAAATACAACAATTGGCATAACCATTATTGATATAATGTGTTAGAGACATAACCACAAAACGAACTGCTATCAAAAAGTAGGTTAGGTTAGGTTTAAACTGCATCCCCCAACAAAAACGAACTGCTATAAAAAATATTTTTGTATATAAAATGAGCGTTATACCATATAATCGTTATAAGAAATAAGCGTTATACCGAACGATAAATATACGAAATAAATTTATATATTTTAAAATTATACCAAACGTTTATTATACACAATGAGTGATTATACCCTTTGAAATTATATCAAATGTTGATATATCGATAGAAAATATATTAAATATTTTTATATCAATCATTACACACCCGCGTTCCACTGCTGGGCACAGGCTTGCTTTAATAACGAGAGGGATTGGGCCATAGTCCCACGCAGGCCCAGCCAGGCAACAGCCGTAGTAGCGTAGTTGTTCGACCTTACCGCTTCTCAAGCAGAAAGTCGTGGTTTCAAACCAGGCCTCGCATCTCCTGAGTTTTTCGGAATTTATGTGCAAAATTTAATTTGAAATTTACTATAAGCTAATGGTGAAGGAAAACATCGTGAGGAAACCAGCACAGATCGGACTTGAATGAAAGAACTTAAATGACGGCAATGAAATTATCCGTTTATTAATTACCCTTAAATAAATTTAGTTAGTTTGTTATATAGCTGTCTTTTAGGAGCAGTTTTTTGCCTGAGAGGATTCTTTTTTACATACATAATGCAAACGTATATCAATATACTTTTCTATTATTAATGTAAGCAAATTTATTTTGTGATTATGTTCCCTTTCTCTCGCGACATAGTTATCCATTCCGCACAGCAAAAAGGATCACTAGGAAATCTACAAAAAATCCTACTAATATTATAAATGTGAAAGTTTGTGAGAATGTTTGGATGTTTGTTACTCTTTCACACCAGAACGGCTGGACAGATCTGGATGAAATTTGGAACATAGATAGATTTCTAGTCTGGAATAACACAAAGGCTACTTTTTATTCCGGAAAATTGCGTAATTCCTGCGGGATAGCGATAAACGAATTCTATGCAGACGAAGTTGCGGGCAACTGCTAGTACAATATATGTTTTATTTTAAAACGAGAACTACTACTCTATGAATTTCTTGTTCTAAAACCACCGATTATTAGATAAGATAAGATAAGATAAGATAATTTTTATTTGCATAAACAAAAGTAAAACTGATGTTACAGTGTATTAATGTCCAATCTTGTTTTACCATAGTAATGGCGTACAAATATTATATTATTGTCTATCATGCATTTTAATACATTTAAATTAAGAATTAAAGTTATAGGTTACAATTAATCATAAATTCATCTAAAGAGTAATAAGTATTATCTACTAAATGGTTAAACATTATTTTTCTAAATTTATTAAGCGGTAAGTCCTTAAAATTATCAGTCAATTTATTGAATATTTGTATTGCCATACAGTAAGCATTTCTTTTTATTAGTTTTAATCTTGTCTTGGGCATACATAATTTATTTCTATATGCACCTCTTTGTGATGTTGTGGTCGTATTTTTAAAAATTAATGGATTTTTTTTTACGAAAGTACAGATCTCATAAATATACATAGCTGGTAATGTTAAAATCTTCTTGCGCTTAAATAAAGGTCTACAGTGTTCCAGGAAGTCTGCTCCAGATAGTGCCCGTAAGCATTTCTTTTGGACTCTGAAAATTATATCTGCATCCACTGTTTACACTGTTATTGTCAAGATGGTGGGGCAACATTGAAAATTTTTACGTACTTAATGAAATACTGACTTGTACTTACTTAAAGAAAGATATTCCTTCCGAAACCTTAGTGTTTCGGTGGCTGTTTTCGCAATTTTTGAACGCACATTGTGGCATTTTGACACGTCTTCACGTTGACCGAGGTTGGCGCATACTGTCAAAAATAAGGCCACAAATTTATTTTGGGGCCTTATTTCTCGAGCCGTTTTCAGATCTATCACGGTGAATCTAGTTGTATTGTTGATCGAAGTGAATAACAAACAAAGCCGAAAAGCAGCTGTCCCTTCCGGGGAGAGGGGCGCAGGGATGCAGGTATAATGTACGGAAGACTATGTATCTATATAGAATATAATAATGTATACTGTATAAGGTATAAACTATGAGCGTATAAGCTGTAAGGTAAATCTTGGGTAACTTGTTGAATGATCATTTGAAATTTATAAATATTGTAGTGTTAATATATATATATATATATATATATATATATATATATATATATATATATATATATATATAGAAACGAGAATATATTCGTCAGTTAATTCCCCGTTGGTGGAAAAGTCATTAGTCGAGCCATTGAAATATAAAATACCACTGTACTGAAGATGCTTGTATATAATGTGTAGGGACTATATAAGGTATACCTTGGGTAAATTGTTGAAAGACCATATGAAATTTACAAATATTATAGTGTTAATATATAGAAAAAAGAAAATATTCATAATTACACATAAACGGATCACTCACGTATAAAAAGTCGAGTGATGCTCGACATGTTTCGGACTATTTCGTAGTCCTTTTTTTGTTTATGTGTAATTATGATTGAGTCTCACGGTAGTTTCATGTTGAAAGAAAATATTCGTCAGCTGATTGAACGTTGGGGGGAAAGTCGTCAGTCGGAGCATTGAAAATTCTGCGCGTCGTAGAGATGTATGCGCGCAGTGATACATTCTTGCTCCAGCTGACGGTCTTTCCCCCACTATATATGCAGCTGATTATCAATATCACATTTCTGTATATATCTAAAATCATGTAAAAAAAAAATCAATCGGGATAAAATAATTTTATTTTCTAATTTTTTTTGCAAGTTCGCACGCTCAGCTGACGCATAATCCCCCGTCTGTCGCGCAGCTGACTACTTTTTTTAAATTCTAATCAATGTCAATTACACATGAAAAAAATTTCATGCGGTATGAAATATTTTTCGGATTATTTTTTTTTGACGTGTTCTATCTCATAGCAAGCGCCCCCGCGGGTGCGTCAGCTGACCTTCACTTTCATTATTAGGGACAGCTTCTTTACTTGTATTGTGAAGTAACGATCGGTATAAAAACATTAATCAAAATAGCCTCTGCCTCCCGGACAGTAGAACTGTTCAAATAACATAGCATTTGGACATATATGAATTTTTTTTCGTTTTTTAGCTAGAACTTTTGCTAGGTCGCGTTAAAAAGGTTGCTTTTTAGTTCTTAATGCTTACTGGTCCTGTTCCTATCGAAATCAGCTGAGATGATGGGTAGAACTGTTCAAATAACATAGCATTTCGACATATATGAGTTTTTTTTTGTGTTTTAGCTAGAACTTTTGCTAGGTCGCGTTGAAATGGTAGCTCTTTGTTGCTTTATGCTTCCTCCGACCGTTTGGGACCTTTGGGAAAAATTTCAGGCAAAATCCAAATTTTCCACCTTTTTCACTCTCCAAAGGTAAACAAATTTTTTTTTTTTTGATAGAACTATTGCTGTGGTAGCTGTAAGCAATAGAACTTTGCATTTTCATATGTTTTAAGCGTCTAGAAAGCGAGAACTGCTGAGATGCTGGAACTTGTACTGTGAAGTTAGCATCTCATTTCGTCGAATTTTTCAGTGATTTTTTTTGGGGAAAAAGAGCTGAACTATTAAAAAAATTTATCAAGAACTGTAGAACTATTGGGGATGCTACTAGATCACCGATAATTTTTTGAGATTCTGGAAATTGATATGCTAGGTTCACACACATACTACGAACGTAATAAAGTCACTACAAACGAAATGAAGTTACTACAAACGAAATGAAGTTACTACAAACGAAATGTACGCTGCTGCAAACGAGGTAAAGTCACTACTAACGAAATAAACGCTACTACGAACGAAATAAAGTCACTACAAACGAAAAAAACGCTACTACAAACGAAATTAAGCCTACTACAAACAAAATGAACTCACTACAAACGAAATGAAGCTACTACAAACGAAATTAAGCCTACTACAAACGCAATTAAGTCACTACAAACAAAATGTACCCTGCTACAAACGAGGTAAAGTCACTACAAACAAAATGAAGTGACTACAAACGAAATTAAGCCTACTAAAACGAAGTAAAGTCACTACAATCGAAATGAAGTTACTACAAACGAAAAAAACGCGACTACGAACGAAATAAAGTCACTACAAACGAAATGAAGTTACTACAAACGAAAAAAACGCGACTACGAACGAAATAAAGTCACTACAAACGAAATAAATGCTACTACGAACGCAACAAAGTCACTACAAACGAAAAAAACGCTACTACAAACGAAATTAAGTCACTACAAACGAAATGAAGTTACCACAAACGAAATTAAGCCTACTACAAACGAAATAAAGTCACTACAAACGAAATGAAGTTACTACAAACGAAAAAAACGCGACTACGAACGAAATAAAGTCACTACAAACGAAACCAAGTTACTACAAACGAAATAAATGCTACTACGAACGCAACAAAGTCACTACAAACGAAATGAAGTTACTACAAACGAAAAAAACGCGACTACGAACGAAATGAAGTCACTACAAACGAAATAAATGCTACTACGAACGCAACAAAGTCACTACAAACGAAAAAAACGCTACTACAAACGAAATTAAGTCACTACAAACGAAATGAAGTTACCACAAACGAAATTAAGCCTACTACAAACGAAATAAAGTCACTACAAACGAAATGAAGTTACTACAAACGAAAAAAACGCGACTACGAACGAAATAAAGTCACTACAAACGAAACCAAGTTACTACAAACGAAATAAATGCTACTACGAACGCAACAAAGTCACTACAAACGAAATGAAGTTACTACAAACGAAAAAAACGCTACTACAAACGAAACAAAGTTACTACAAACGAAATTAAGCCTGATACAAACGAAATAAAGTCACTACAAACGAAATGAAGTTACTACAAACAAAATAAACGCGACTACGAACGAAATAAATTCACTACAAACGAAATGAAGTTACTACAAACGAAATAAACGCTACTACAAACGAAACAAAGTTACTACAAACGAAATGTACGCTGCTACAAACGAGGTAAAGTCACTACAAATAAAATGAACTCACTACAAACGAAATAAAGTTACTACAAACGAAATTAAACCTACTACAAACGAAATTAAGTCACTACAAACGAAATGAAGTTACTACAAACGAAATGTAGCCTACTACAAACGAAATTAAGCCTACTACAAACGAAATAAAGTCACTTCAATCGAAATGAAGTTACTACAAACGAAAAAAACGCGACTACGAACGAAATAAAGTCACTACAAACGAAATGAAGTTACTACAAACGAAAAAAACGCGACTACGAAGGAAATAAAGTCACTACAAACGAAATGAAGTTACTACAAACGAAATTAAGCTTACTACATACGACAAAAACGCGACTACGAACGAAATGAAGTCACTACAAACGAAATTAAGCCTACTACAAACGAAATAAAGTCACTACAAACGAAATGAAGTTACTACAAACGAAAAAAACGCGACTACGAACGAAATAAAGTCACTACAAACGAAATGAAGTTACTACAAACGAAATTAAGCTTACTACAAACGACAAAAACGCGACTACGAACGAAATTAAGTCACTACAAACGAAATTAAGTTACTACAAACGAAATAAATGCTACTACGAACGCAACAAAGTCACTACAAACGAAAAAAACGCTACTACAAACGAAATTAAGTCACTACAAACGAAATGAAGTTACTACAAACGAAATTAAGCCTACTACAAACGAAATAAAGTCACTACAAACGAAATGAAGTTACTACAAACGAAAAAAACGCGACTACGAACGAAATAAAGTCACTACAAACGAAACCAAGTTACTACAAACGAAATAAATGCTACTACGAACGCAACAAAGTCACTACAAACGAAATGAAGTTACTACAAACGAAAAAAACGCTACTACAAACGAAACAAAGTTACTACAAACGAAATTAAGCCTGATACAAACGAAATAAAGTCACTACAAACGAAATGAAGTTACTACAAACAAAATAAACGCGACTACGAACGAAATAAATTCACTACAAACGAAATGAAGTTACTACAAACGAAATAAACGCTAATACAAACGAAACAAAGTTACTACAAACGAAATTAAGCCAACTACAAACGAAATAAAGTCACTACAAACGAAGTTAAGTTACTACAAACGAAAAAAACGCGCCTACGAACGAAATAAAGTCACTACAAACGAAATGAAGTTACTACAAACAAAAAAAAACGCTACTACAAACGAAACAAAGTTACTACAAACGAAATTAAGCCTGATACAAACGAAATAAAGTCACTACAAACGAAATGAAGTTACTACAAACAAAATAAACGCGACTACGAACGAAATAAATTCACTACAAACGAAATGAAGTTACTACAAACGAAATAAACGCTACTACAAACGAAACAAAGTTACTACAAACGAAATGTACGCTGCTACAAACGAGGTAAAGTCACTACAAACAAAATGAACTCACTACAAACGAAATGAAGTCGCTACAAACGAAATGAAGTTACTACAAACGAAAAAAACGCGACTACAAACGAAATAAAGTCACTACAAACGAAATAAACGCTACTACAAACGAAACAAAGTTACTACAAACGAAATTAAGCCAACTACAAACGAAATAAAGTCACTACAAACGAAATTAAGTTACTACAAACGAAAAAAACGCGCCTACGAACGAAATAAAGTCACTACAAACGAAATGAAGTTACTACAAACGAAATGTACGCTGCTACAAACGAGTTAAAGATACTACATACAAAATGAACTCACTACAAACGAAATTAAGTCACTACAAACGAAATGAAGTTACTACAAACGAAATTTTGCCTACTACAAACGAAATTAAATCACTACAAACGAAATGAAGTTACTACAAACGAAATTAAGCCTACTACAAACGAAATAAAGTCACTATAAACAAAATAAACGCTACTACGAACGAAATAAAGTCGCTACAAACGAAATGAAGTTACTACAAACGAAATTAAATCACTACAAACGAAATGAAGTTACTACAAACGAAATTAAGCCTACTACAAACGAAATAAAGTCACTACAAACAAAATAAACGCTACTACGAACGAAATAAAGTCGCTACAAACGAAATGAAGTTACTACAAAAGAAATAAACGCTACTAAAAACGAAACAAAGTTACTACAAACGAAATTAAGCCAACTACAAACGAAATAAAGTCACTACAAACGAAATTAAGTTACTACAAACGAAAAAAACGCGCCTACGAACGAAATAAAGTCACTACAAACGAAATGAAGTTACTACAAACGAAATGTACGCTGCTACAAACGAGTTAAAGATACTACATACAAAATGAACTCACTACAAACGAAATTAAGTCACTACAAACGAAATGAAGTTACTACAAACGAAATTTTGCCTACTACAAACGAAATTAAATCACTACAAACGAAATGAAGTTACTACAAACGAAATTAAGCCTACTACAAACGAAATAAAGTCACTACAAACAAAATAAACGCTACTACGAACGAAATAAAGTCGCTACAAACGAAATGAAGTTACTACAAACGAAATTAACGCTACTATAACCGAAACAAAGTTACTACAAACGAAATTAAGCCTGATACAAACGAAATAAAGTCACTACAAACGAAATGAACTCACTACAAACGAAATGAAATTACTACAAACGAAATTAAGCCTACTACAAACGAAATAAAGTCGCTACAAACGAAATGAAGTTACTACAAACGAAATAAACGCTACTACAAACTAAACAAAGTTACTACAAACGAAATTAAGCCTGATACAAACGAAATAAAGTCACTACAAACGAAATTAAGCCTACTACAAACGAAATGTACGCTGCTACAAACGAAATAAAGACACCATAAACGAAATGAAGTTACTACAAACAACTACATACCGAAACTTATGAGAATCAAGAAAAAAAAAAACTGTGATTTTTTTTTTCAAAGCCCTCTAATTTCTTTTAGAGCTAACGCAAACGAAAAAAACTATTACTACAATCAACTACATACCAAAATCTATGAGAATCAGGAAGAAACAATTGGATTTTTCGATGTCGGGTGCCAAGTTCGGATGCTATGATAAAATTGAAAAAAAAAAATTTTTTTTTTGAACTACAAGCAAAATGTTTTCCACTACAATCAACTACTAACGACTCTGTTTAAGAATCAATTACTAAACTTGAGTGACAACGAAACGGGGGGATGAGTTTTTTTCAAAGTCCTCTAATTTTTTTTTAAAGCTGCTACAAACAAAAAAAATGTTACTACAATCAACTACATACCCAAATCTATGAGAATAAAATATAAAAAAAATATTTTTTAATGTTGGGTGCTAAGTTCACACAGCTTCGAAGCAGACATCATTAAGTGGTATTTGTGGAGATCTCCTCGTTTTATTACAGAAAGAAGTTAATAAAATGTGCGAAAATATCCGTAAAACTGTTTCCGAAACCGTAACTCGGGTTTATTCCACCGTGTAACCCTAATTTCGTACCGCGTGTAAGTGGCCCAATTTAATTTCCACGACATGCGATGTGGCTCAGAGTATTATGGTTATATTTGTGTGATTTATTACTTATTTTATTACTTGCTCACTACTTTAATAATAAAATCGTGGGAGTCTAATGTAAACCAGATACTTAGTCTCAAGCAGCCTATGTAGCTAATTTTTATTCCATGGAAAAGACACTATCGTGTCAGATACACAATGTATAATGTATGTACAAGTAATTAGATGTTTACAAAATTATGTGACGCGCTTTGAAGTTGTCATATTTCGTAATGCAAAGTAATCTGAATTTCAAATGTAAATCTACGTCCAAGTTTCAATTCAGTCGCAGTGTATAAAGGTTTTGTCTGATTATAAAATGGAAGGAACGTCATTTAAATAACTCAACAGAGATCAAGCTTGAGAGAGAATTGGATATCACAGTCAGATGTTGGATTAAAGAAACAATGACGGTTCACAGCTCTTTAAATTTGTAATTTCTTTAAGGCTAGCATCCAGAGCAAGCCATGAAATATACTATGCTATATAAATAGCATTGAGACGCATACATGGTCGCCCCGATGCGTTGGCTAATTTATTGAACGTTTATGTTATGTTGTATTAAAGAATGCCCTTTATAGAAACTCAAAATATGCTGATGCTGCACAATTTAAGCTAGCTACTTCAAAATCGCACATTTCATGCTTGTACGTAATCGCATAGGCTGGCGTTAGAAACACCACGCAACAGACGTGTCACTGCGTACTCGCTGCATCAAGGAATTCTCAACTTCACTATGTTGTATCGACACTATGTCGCTATTATTCGGTACCTAGTTATAATTAGAATTTTAACTAAGTTTAGCAAATAGCGTGCACTTAAACTCCTGAATCTCAGTTAATATGCAAATGTGTCACGATTACAAAACAACGGAATGTGAAAAGTTACGAACGTGCTGGCTCGCTAACGATGTGCAAAACAATTGAATTAATGTGCATGGTGGACCAAATGCTAGCCCGATTAGGACCACTTATTCAATTGTCTGTGAAACTGACACCGCGTACAGTCAGGATCTCTATTCGGAAAGTGCTTTAGCCATTTGCTAACGGTATTGCATTCGATGTTGCGACTCACTCTACGCTCTTATGCTATCAAGGAAGAAATGTGACACAGCATGGTGAGCAAAATGTGTTAGTTTATAGCCTCAGACGCTTTGAATAGACGCCCAGCTGTTTATATAATGTCATTCAATACGATTGCACGTAATTTGCGTTAGAGTATGCTTTGCATGTTAAGTCATTATTTTAGTGCGTTTCAATTGCTCATTGTTTATTGTACCATTATTGATGACCTAAAACTTTTGACAAGGAAATTTATAAATCAGGCATTGTTTACTGTTTTTACAATACACAAACCTAGTCACATGACGTTTCGTAAAGTCACGAAGGTATACACTACGCAGCAACTTTTCCATGAGCAAGTATACCTAGTTTCTAATTTTCTAAGTATGATCTTGAACAAAAAAAAACAAGTTAAAGAAGAGGTTTCAGAAGAGTTCCGACGCAAACAAAAACAATGGTACTTAGCGCATTTATAGGCCCGAGGGGAAAATGTTAATGCGGCTCTAACACCCCGCCGAGTATACGCTTGGTGTGGAAAGCGGACTTAAGTCGTTAAAATTCAGTAAAGCTAAGAACACATTAGAAACGATAGGCTCTCTGTCGTAACAATTATTCCCGGCTCATACTCGTTTCATACTCGTTTTATTGCTGTATTTACTCTCTCAGAAATTAGAGATGTGCTTAACGGCGTTGTAACCTCCACGCGCAGACCTTAGAGTATTAATTGGAAAGGAGGCGACGTGCGCACTAATTTAATAATACCTTCGATGCGGGCGAGGTAGTGCAGGTACGCAAAATGTAATGCATTTCTTGTAAAATGAGATTGTCAATGTGCATACTGACTTCAATATAGACGACCGGCCTAGCCTAGTGATTTTCCAATCTAACTAGGAAACTGAGCTTGATGTTATGTATGAAAACTACGATAATATGCTATCCATGGACACCTGCAACTCTAGAGGATTGCAAATGCGTTGCCGGACTTAGAGCTATATTCAATGGCTAAATTGCGCCCCATGTAGGCTTATCCTACAAATAAAGGATTAGTGGTTAAGTAAAATAAAAGTGTCTACGTGCCTATTAAATTAAAGTGTTTAGTGAATAATTATGTTTTTTTGTGAAATAAACAGTTTCCCCCTTATTCATAAACGCTCTATAGGCTTCTGCTAACTTGGCAATCGTTTGTCCTTATCTGTGAAAGGCAAATGTCAAAGTGACAGATAAGGACAAACGATTGCTATGTTAGCAGAAGCTTATAGAGCGTTTATGAATAAAGGGGTTTAAATTTAAATATTATTAATTTTTAATCACACTCACACATTTAATGGATCATATCAGGTGATCATTCACCGGTCACATATTTGTCATACTGTGGGTTAGGCCCGTCGTTGACCTCTCCAGTTGGTTTAACGCTCCCAGCCGCGCGTAGAGCCTTCGTGTTTGTTTAACGAAATTGAGTATGTAATTGTTGTCATAACAAACGCTCGATTCCATTGTTTACTGTGCGCTTGTTTGATTTGCCTTTTCTTTAATGATCTGTTAACAAGTTGGGGTTCGCGATGTGATCAAGTTAATATTATTTTGAAGCTCTGGTAGGTCATTCTCCATATGCTACAAAAATTGTGGCGATATAATTTGAAAAACAAGTGAACGATATTCACAATGCTCGGGAACGACTAAAAAATTACTACCGATTTCGATAGTAGTATCTCTCACCCACAGCGCGATGCTTGACCTTGGGCCGGCCAATCAGAATGCAGATATAACCCAGTGGTCTGTGCATTTTCATTTCTTAAATACCTATTGCTTATTTTGCTCAACCTTATTTTCCAAAGAGTTAAGCTATCTCCTTTACTTTATTAAAGCCAAGTAATCCGGTGTCTTGTTTCATTACTTCAAAAAGTAAGTATTGAAAATGGTTCCCTGACGAACTAATGAAATCGGACGCAACTTCCTAGTAGTTCCAACTCCTGTTTTGTATTAAGATTAAAAACTTCAATCTTGTTAAAAACCGGCCAAGTGCGTGTCGGGCCATGAGCAGTATAGGGTGTAGGGTTCCGTAGGTACTAACAATATGCAAAAATATTCAATTTCAATAGGTAAGTATTTATATAAGTTTTAGGCAACTATTAGTCTTTAACTTTCCGAGTCAATGACACTGTGACAGTTTTGTTATCCAAATATTTAAGCATAATTATATACACTGTCGTAAATTTGTGCGCAGATGTAGTGATAAGACAAAAGGTAATTTTCTCTTATGAATCAGGTACATTTTTGTCCTAATGTACCTATGGGATATTTAAGTGGTAAAATTATAAGTTACAGAAGTATGCAAATACAAAACAACGCTCGATGAAAGACGGACGATACTCCAAGTGCGGAGACTGGAAACACTTTTGGTGAGTTAAGTAAATAGTACTTAATAGATTTTATTTCATAACTTCGGCCATGCCGTTCCATTTCAGATTATTAATTGTATTTTAACTGTGGACATGTAATATTAGGATCGATTTATTTTGAGAAATATCACATCTTAAATAAATCTAACAAATCAAAATATTTTCATACCACCTTTACCTTTTGCGAGAGCTCGTTAATTCAATAAAATGTAGCCAGTTCCTTGTTGTTTCTGGTATCTTTCCGTGAAACGGAAAAATAAAGTTATGTTACGATAAAGTCGTTCGTTTATTTTGAGAGTTAGGTGCCTCGGAGGATGCGTGACTCCAGTGCCTTTACCTTTAATATTGGCTGCCTCCGTGGCTTCCAATAACACATTTTAAAGATTTCTGTGGGATCGCTTTTTCCCCGAGAAAGTATTTTCGTCGGTGAGCGGAATTAGGCTTTATGAGCCGCCTTTCATCTCGAAACTCGTATATCTCGTCTTATAAATAATCATTTAATCTAACAGCTCCATGTTTGCCGCGGATTAAAGAAAAAAGAGACATCAATCCCGTTCCAAAGTGCCCGAGAGCAACACTAATATTGGGTCCATTTATAAGTGAAAATTTGCCGTCAGCTACGAGGAAACGGGCCGACGAATTGGCTACCAGCCTATAAAACGTAATGTCACATTCATTTGCAATTCAAGAGTCCTCAGCCAGTATTATGCCTAATAAAATTTACATATTTAAATTAAACTGCGAAATAACAAGACACTGAAACCATCGCGGCGCTTAGATTGCCCGGACATTCTCTACGCATTTCGTTTTAATATTTTTTTCGTGTTGGAAAACATGTTCAAAGTTATCAGGAACCTTAATTATGACTACCTACAAATACAAGACAGGGACGTTAATTTTTTTTCTGAAATACAACGTGCAAATAAAATGAATAACACCAACGAGTACAGAAACTGTGCCAATTCCGTAACCAACGCCAGTGTAGTATTATATCATCTGTAATGATAGACATTTATTTATAGATAAGGAAAATATTGCTCTACATATCTCGAGTTCACATTATGTCACCCCACGACCTTTGACATCAATCAGTCCGTGCAATATGATAATGTAACACTCGATATAGAAGCGATCGATCCGAATGTTTGTCTGCGATACTTATTAGCGCACCCTGGAGTAAAAACGGCATTTCAACCGTACGATGGAAAAAGACTTTATCCAAAAGCACCAAAACTCAAGGCAGATACACCAACACTCGTTACTTTACCATTCATTAAATTACAACGCATGTTTGAGTTTTGACATCAGATAGCGTTATCACCAGGTTTCCTGTCGTTAAAAACAAAATAAACCGGGGAGAAAATGGATGAAGCCGGATAGGTCATCCCATGTTATTAGGGCATCATAACATCGAGATATAATAAAGAAATACGCGGCCCTAAAAGCCTCGGGTGACACAAAAGTGTTTGCACCAAAGGTGGTCATGAAAAGTTAAGACACCCGCAAAGTAAGCTTATAAAAGTCGAGTGATGTTTTAAGAAAGTTTACGATCCAATTACGAAATGGTGTGACAAAGGGTCATCTTTACAACGGTGTTATCGTCGTTATCGCCTGTCGCCGCTGATACGTTCATTACTGGAGCAGCGCTCAAGAATTTATGCTGTAGGGAAATGTAAATTCAAATAAATAGGGTGCATCTGCTTGATTAAATAGAGCCGTAACCGCATTCCCACAGTACGTTTGTTGACACGCGTTTAGAGAAAATAATATTAATACATACATACATAGTTGGCATTAACGCCTTCTTGAATTATTCTAAGCTATATTCTCCGAAGTCGATAGTCTTGAGTATTTGGAATATTTCCCTTGATTAAGTGAATTTGTGATTATACCAGGAATTGAATCCACGTGCGCCTTCAAGCTTGTGGTTCCGTAACTTTAGTTTACTTTACCTGTTAACCCGTATAATCTCATAATACCCTGTTTCAGTGTAATATGAGCAAGTAAACAAACAAAAACGGAAGCCCTAAATTTTAAATGAGCATTTGAAATTTAATTAGTCTAATGCAGGTAAGTACCTTCAATCCGAAACGAGGGGTGTCGGCCGCAATAATATGGTGGAAGTTATAAACGACAAGCAACTGGGTAGTTTCAATACGTATGTACAAAAATTCTTTTTTAACAAATAACTGTCAGTAAAACTTTGATTTTTATTGTGGTCGTGGCTATGTTTGACATTAGATTTTTTTAATGTTTAGGTGGGCTTGCGAGAACCAATATCCACTACATAACTCCGATTTAACTGCTAACTCTAGGCTAAGTTGTGTCAAATTGTTATGAAACTGTCGTCCCTAACCCAAGCTTAACGATTTAATTATTTAACCCATAACCATGCAAGAGGACTTAAGCGGCCTTAGGGCGTTATCTTTTAGTTGACTTTCAATTTGTATGAAAATAGAAAATACCTATCTAATATGAAACTTTGACATTACGAGTATATTTAGGTAAGTATATTTGTTTATTAGCACTCGTCAGACAAACAAAAGTGATTTTTAAGCGTCCATCAAACTTACCTACTTAATACTAGAATGAAAAGTATGAAAACTTTGAATCTCGAAATCTTATCTTTGCAAATAGTCTCGATGGTGATATACGTATGTTACTCGTATGTACACATTATTGCACAAAACAAAAATAAACAAACGCCATTGACAAACATTAAGATAGGTACCTATACAAATGCGTATTTATCCCCTTAAGGGATCACTATTTCTAAACAATGAATAGACCTAAGCGTCAAATACCGCTCGCCGTTCTTGACTCATACCGCTGGAAACAGGAGTGTCCAGTGACATACGACTTTACAGTGCAAGTCACGTGTACTAATTAATCCACTCACCTTAACGGAGCACAGGCCTATGTAAATAGGGATCTTAATGTATTTGTTTGCACCACGTTTCTAGAAGGAGCTTCTGAACGCTGAACTACGATTGCAAACTTTATAATTGATTTATCCTTCTGTAACGTTGATTTACAATGTTAATTTTTACTTTGTTATAAAATAAGACTGTGCGGTGGGACACCTCTTTCAAGCTATACTTTGCTTTGTGCCGCAAATAAAGTATGAATTTGACGCGGCGTCAGTCTCGCTACACTTTTCCATACAGTGTCGTTCTATCGCGGCGTCACAGTCGCAGCGTTACTGACGTCACTGGCGCTTGTTTCAGAAGTCCAACTATTAAATCGCATAGACAGCCAATATGACCTTTTGTCAAGGGCGCGGCTTGTGGCTCCTGTCAAAACCCGCCCTCAACCGCATATTTAAGGTATTCCGTCAAGAGTTTGTCCTTATTATTTGACCTTGAAAGAGATACTTATATACATGAAAGCCTTAGTGGTATTTTTACACATTTTTTTAAGCTTCACAGTAACTTTACTAACACTTATCAAAAAATTCAATCAGATCTTGGAGGAATCCAATTCGATCAACTTTTAACTACCGCATTGAACTGAAATACCATGTTTACCCGATGACAATGCAATAAAAAAGGATCGCCACCAAAAAATCATATACCTATGTTTTTTTTAAACAATGCTTTCAATTGTTTTTCACGAGCGCTAGTAGGTACACTCGTCATCAATCGTTTTAAATTTTTAACCGTCAAGATTTTGTATGCTGTACGGCAGTCGGTTCCGTTCTGCCTTAAAATAAACCGAGTCTCAGCCGAGGGAGCCTGTGTAACCTCCATTAGTGTAACATGCTCCATCCGTGTGTAGCCTGTAGCTTGCAAGTCACCTAACTAATGAACTAACCACTTTTTCTTCAAATTTGCAACCCTGTGTTACAGGCGCTTTAGAAGTAAATGGGTTTACGGTAATGCATTGTAGTTAATGAAACTGTTGCCACGTGTGTGTGGTTTTGATCGTATTACGTACGCGTTTATTGTATCATGCTTGCAGCGAAATTTACACGTAGGTATAACACGTAAAACGGATTTACTATGTTAAAATTGGGACTGTTTTGATAATTTTAAAATTGCAATATTATCATTATCGGCATATACAAGGGTTTTGACATCGAGACAGGAACAAGACTGATGATGAAATCTGTTGAAGTTGCTAACCTAAAGAAAAATTAATAACTGTGTCTGATTTTCATGTTGCCGAGGCAGTTCAGAGGCACCCTGTTATACAGTTCATTTAGTTAAACTCATGTTAAGTTTTCCCGAAAAAAAATGTTACATATAGGTAAGTAAGAAGATTAGAGTATCAAAGAGATTTAAAAGATATTAGATGTAGTAGTTATAATTGGTTTGCTTCAAACTGATTTTTCTAAAAATGGATTCGTTCAACGGTACGGAACTGAAGTCGACAAAACAGGTGATATGTTGTAGCGTTAAATTGAATTGTTAGGGTAAACAGCATGACGCATTCAATTTATTAATTAATCAATTAACTGTGGAAACAACCTTATATACGTACTAATATAATTATGCCATTTCTTCAATAAATAACATCAATCATGCTGGAACGATACGCAGACAAACATCAATAAATAAACAATGAAATACTACACTTATGGACAGTAAAGGTTCACCTACAAAATATTGTCAAGCTTTGATCAAGACTTAATATTATGACGGTTAGAACAACATCTAGCCATCTTCACCAAGTAAAAATATGAAGCATTTTATAAAATGCTGGTCATATAATTCTTCTCGGTACGTTATTAAAGCAAGTAAGTACCTACGTGCTTTTAATTATTTTCATACGTGAGCATGTCAAAGTCGTTTAACGTAGTAAAATTAAGGACAGAATTTTTAAATTTGGTTCGCGCGTACTAAAAATTACGCTGCGCTACGCAACGCTGCCCAGCGGCTAATGAAATTTTTAATCAAACGTTTATTAGAGACATGATATAATATTCACCCTACCTAACTAATATACCACTTTAATCATCAAGTCGTTAACAACTAATTTTCGAACCGTTAGCTACGAGTCTACCTGTATTTACGGAGCAATTTATTAATTACGAAATTAATACCAAGCCATACCATACGTGCACGAGATATTCAATTACTATTCTAGTAATGGTTATTTTCAATGGCTTTTAGGATGCGGTCGGCGCATCAATCATTTTACTCATCTACTTTATGTCAAATACAAAATTTGATACGGATGATAGATGACCGTTTTCACGTCGTTCCGCTGTCGAGGAACCCTTGAATCTAGTGAATTAGTCGACTCTAGAGTTTAATGTCTCGAAAATCATTGCTCAAAGTAAACGCAATTCAGAAAGTCTGCGGCGGCGCATTAACATATAAATCAGCGTTCATAAGTCGCGGAGTTTGCTTTACGAGGGAAAAATAAAATGAACAAACTGCTCCCGTTAGCGTCCCTGGTGGCTAGCTTGGGGACGGACGGTCTAATACAACGTTTGTTTTACCTTACGTAGCAGGAATACTCGGTTTTACGTTGAGATATACGTGGATTTATGCAGAGTCTACAGTTTTAATATATTTTGATTGCAGTGAAAACGTGATACGTAAAATACATAAAAATATCACGATAAAAAGTTATGTTACGTACCTACAGTCGAGGACATAAATATCGATACCATCAAGTCAAATATATGTGTCGTCAACCTTATTGTTAGTGGAATAAAGGCGTATAGACGTTTTTGACGTCTTGGTAACGTACATAATATATATTTATTCCCTTGACTGTACAATCTGCTTATTAAGTATAGGTACTTGGGTAGCCATTTTATAATAAAAGTTTCGTAGAACGAACATGCATTGAATTGATTCCTCGCGGACTATCAGAATGCCATTCCCGAAAACTCCAGTGCTTTATAATTTGCCGGATGGTTTTGGTGCACAGCCAGTGGGTCTGCTAAACGGACAAAACGGTCGATTACATAGCGGGCGCGGCGACCGTCGCACGACCGCGCCGCGCGCTCCCCAGAAAAATGAACCTCTCATGAAATTTAATGTGGAAATGTCTTGAAACGACGCCAAACCCGCAACTGAATTATTTATGATTCGTTATTTTAATGGTGTCCCCGTTCTTTCATTACACCCCTAAGAGTGTTTCTTAATTTCGATCGCTGAAATCCCCGATCTGATTTAGGTATTACGCGTCTGTTCGCGTAGGTTAGGTTCGTATTGAATTGTGCTGTACTCATATCCGTTTTTATTTTTATGCGACGTGTTTTGTGTTTCAATCAGGTGCTTGGGATACGACAAAAATAACAATGAAGGCACGTCAGTCTCAGGTGCGCTGTCTTTTTGGTACAAATGTAGGGTTTATAATGTAGTCACGCGGGGGATTCGCACGGGTAACCCCAAATTTATGAAGGTAACGAATAATGTGAAACGAATTCCAGGTGTTTTTACCGGTATACTCGTAAGTGAGATACGCCTGTGAGAAAATCAAATTTACAAAAATTACGAAACGGAACTGAACAAATTCTTTGTTGGTATAATATTTCCCAAACTTCGAGCTAATAAAACGCAATTTACACAACATCCCGCCGCTGGCTGGAACAGATTTATAAAGAAAAAAGATTTTGAAATTCCCAGACAGAAGGATTTAAAGGACGTAAAGCGCGGCTTGTTATACGAATAACAAGCTACACCATAAAGCTGTCATCCGGCTCGTATCTGACTTAACAAGCTCAAGCGATGATCCTAAAATACGCAAATTATACCTGACCTGCGCAATTGATTTCATGCATTATCGCGTGTGGCGTAAATCAATCGCCCACGCCGGCGTCCCATCACTAGTGCGCCATTATAAACATGTCGATGGCTGATTTCGAACTGGCTAGCTGTGCTGTGCGGGCGTCAAGAGCAATAAAATAAAACAAACCCGACAGCTTCGAGCGTGTGATAGATATCGAGATTTACCGGGAGTCCTAGTATACTTGTCGTGTTGTATCGTGTTCACTCTAGACAGCGTATATTTGTGGTGCCTAATAAAACAAAAGACATCAGCTACTGTATTACATTTTTGTTCTAGAAGCAGTTACGAAACACCTATTTCGGCAGCACGTTAACGACTTATTTTAATCGCAAATATACTCGTTTAAACGAAATGTTCAACAATGTTAGTTAATTAAATTATTGTTCAAACGCCTTTGAAATGAACATTCCGTCAGCTTACAGGAGTTCCCCCAATTCGAAAAGCAGGGGCGATGATACCTTACTTACCTAATAAATTCTGTTAGGTTTGTGGAAATACGCGAGTCAACGCGGCAACAGTAGGACGAAAATGTTATGTAAACAGAGTATCTCCTGGCCCCGGGTCGTTCTACTGAATAAATAACGCTGTAGCAAAGGCAAACTGGCAAACTCAAACAAAAGTAAATTTATTCACCAAATACGACGATTAATACACGATCTCCTCGACAGATTTATATTTATTCGAAGACTGCGGCATGGGAGTTAAATAGATAAGCTAGTGGCTAGATATGAGTCAGCTTCCTTTTGTTTTTGCGTTATCTGTAATACCACTCCTAACACATAATAAATACAAATAAGTACGTTTAAAAAAATACATGAAAGTACAAGTAAAAAAATACATGCATCGCACAGAAAGAAAGAAAGAAAGAAAGAAGACATTTATTCCTTTTTGCAAGACACACAAATATAAGATAATACACACAGTTACACACAGACACACACACACAGAGTATTTTAAACATTCACATACGAGTACAGTCGTCAAATGGCAAGGAGTAAGTTAACTATTATTAGTTATCTTCCACTTTCATACATTTTATGATGACTTTATACCCTAAATGAACATTTAGATTGCCTTTTAGCCTAAAGGTATTTTTATACGCTGACGGAGTCACGGGCGGAAGTTAGTAATCCCTAAAGTTAGAAAGCTGCTTTAATTAATTCATTATTTTCCGCCATTTTAATTTCCAAATCTCCTTACAACAACAACGCAGGTATCAGCGAAAAATAAAAATAATCTCAAAGTAAATCCCGATTCTCCCCTTATAGAATTCCCATTAAGGGAGCCCTAAAAAATAATTATATTATAAGACGGGAAGGTGTAACGACGAACAGAGCTCCCCAAGAATATCCCAAGGCTCCACTTCCGGATAGCTCATAATTAAAAAGTATTTCAGCTAATCTTTGCGAAATTAATTTCGTTTTTCCTCGACTGGATGGCAAAATGTTTCGTGGACAACAAACAAAGCGATTGCCAATTACGCATTGAATAACCTTGGCATTCATTTGTTATTGCAATAAATTTAACTTGTCAACAATGTTAAGGCACAACACGGGCTATATAATAACCCTACTAATATTATAAACTAGCGACCCGCCCCGGCTTCGCACGGTATATTATGCATTTATTATACATATAAACCTTCCTCTTGAATCACTCTATCTATTAAAAAAACCCGCATCAAAATCCGTTGTGTAGTTTTGAAGATATAAGCATACATACGGACTTGGGGACAGAAAAAGCGACTTTGTTTTATACTATGTAGTGATGATAGTGATGATAGTGATAGTGATGATGATGCGAAAGTTTGTGAGAACCTATGTGTTTTTTACTCTTTCGCGCCAGAACGGGAAGACAGACCTGCATCATAATTGGCACAGAAGATAGATTATAGTTTGGAATAACACATAAGCTACTTTTTATCCCGGAAAATTAAGTAGTTCCTGCGGGATAACGATAAATGAATTCTTTGCAGAAGTCGCGGGCAATATCAATATACCAGCAAATGTAAATGTTTTTGTTAGCTTGTAGGCTCAGACCAGCCGCAAGTGACGCCGGTTGAAACTACGTTATCATAATAAACCGACTGCTAAAATGAGTCCTCGCCCGCGCGGGTACAGGGGCGCAGGGTAGGTCGCGGTGACACCTAGTGCTCCCGTAACGCTCACAGTCCATGGCCAGGAACGTGTCGGTTTTTAGACGGTAGGCCTCTCCCCTGCTTCCATTAGGGAAGGCAGCGGCGAGTTGGAGAGCCCGTCATACTCCCGTTGCTGCCCCGAGCGCGGGAATGCATAAGGTGCATTTTCCGCACGTTAAAAAAAAAAGGGGCGCAGGGTAGGACGACAAACGGGACCGAGAGCGGTTTCAGCCCCCTTTGTCGCTTACCCCGCGCCCTTGTGCCGCGCGGGCGAGGACTTATTTAAACGGTCGATCTATAACCGCGTGCGTTAGGTATTTTATCAAAATATATTCGCACACACCTTTGAGCTGTTATTATGAGAAATGGCATCCATATAGTTTGACCTAAATAGTGATGATAAATATGATCCAATATAGGACGGTGGGTGTACTTGATTCTCTTTGAACCATCTTGGTGTTCATGTCACGCTCGGACAAACTAATTATTTCTGCTACCTTTCCATCAATAATCTCCTTTAAAATATAAGCAGTGTTGCCACCGTAAAGGGAAAATCAACTTTGGGGCGGAAATTGGAGTTCCGCCGCCAGGGGGCGCTAGCGCACCGGACACGCCGCCATTACGGACACTTCCAATTCTTTATTTACTTCCCACGTTACACTTTGATATTGAAAGTACGTTAGGGCGATACCCTATGGTTTGCCTTATCACTAAATTTGTAAGAATTAATAAATCAGGGAGGGGTCCCCATGTCCTCGTCATATACACACAATATTATATACAGACGCGTAACTATTATAAACGACTGCATTTTAACTGTGCGCTGTGCTAGTGTGTTTGTCTGATCTTTTGTTGCACACTAAAAACTCTCTCGCGGATCGATGGTGATCATTTTTGCTTTGACTACTTAATCGATTTGTTTAATTAAATTATTTTGCGAGTGTCATTTGGCGACCACAATGCGCTGTAAATTGTAAAGAAGAAAAACATAGGTATAGACCGACCGCTTTGAGTCTTCGCCCGCGCGGCACAGGGGCTCGGGGTAGGACGACAAAGGGGTCCTCTTTGTCGTAACGATATTCATCTTTCTCCTCGCAATATCAATATAAGTTTAAATGATTATGAAAGCTTATTTCTTTGCGAAGCCATAACCGCAAACAATGCACAATGACAACATCTCATTAAAGTTATGACGCATCATCGGGTTTAGAAATCATGGGCTTCAAAACTTAGCAGTAAAAAATAATTACTAACAAACGCTTTGTATATTTACTTTACAGCCACCGTGCCGGTTCAACGAAAAACACACACCCTTTGGTATTTATTTGTTTTTAACACAATCGTTTCTCACAAAACCCCTGATATAACCGAACTAGAAAATTGAGTTGTTATCGCAGGGGCCAAGGCAAACAAATTTTTGATGATCTACGGCCGACATCTGGTATTATTTCTATGTGCTACGAAACGTAAAGTAAACTTGAACAGTTAACACGTGTGCGTGAAACGGTTTCATTGAAAACGGTTTATAAATACAAATTATGACTTTAGTTCGAAGCGTTGTGTTTACTATAGACATATGGTGGTTTGTTAATCCTTCTATACGACTCATTCATAATCCCTTCTTTTTTTAAATCCAAGTTATAAGTAATGAGCAAAAATTTAATAAGAGGTCGCTTTGCACACGAAGTTAAATGAAAAGTGCTACTCGTTTTTTAGTCTCGTAAGTGCTACCACCAACTGTGAGTTACTGGCAAAATTTGCAAATTAATCAAGTTACGGTAAAAGATTAGTGGACTGCCAGACTGTCAGTAGTTACCTAGGTACTCTAGGTCTGGAAAATGCCACTTGCGCTCGAAGCGTGGGTCAATGACCAGAAAAGTCAAGTATCAAATCTAGTTTCGGGTAGGTTTGGGGTGCTGATAGCCTCCTAGTGTGCTCAAGTGTTACGATTCCCCTTTAAGAGTGCATTGCACCAGCTGGGTGCACCCTAGGCAACAACGATTTACTGATTTGTTTTTGACTTAATGGTTTAGGCTGAGAGACAAACTAACTAACCACAATGAATAAACTTCTTTTAATCAAGGTCTAAACAAAAACCGGAGAAGTGTTTTCTTCACAAAACACCTAGTAGGGTTTCGTACTGACTAAAATGCGGCCAATATTTAATAGGTACTAGTTAGTTGCATGACTCTTTCTATCATGCCATCAGAGATAGCGTTGCGTACGAAAAAAAATGTTTGTCATTTTTTATATTTTTCATTAGTTATTCTGCTATTATTAGACCAATCCAAAAAATCAAAGATCATAAAAGTCAGTGAAATCGTTGACTCTATCGATGTTACGATGATTTAAACTTAAAAAAACGAATATTTAACTTTAGATTTTAAGACTACGCACAGAAAAATAATTCGCGAATAATTTTCGTATAATTTGCAGCAGGGTATGGACTGCGTACTTGAGCACATTGCGGGATCATAACGCCTCCGAATGGGGGCTGATGTCATAACAATTGGCAAAGGCGCGCCTGCTAGACGCCTATCTAGACTTTAATTTCGTTTCATTAAATAAGCCGATTTTTCGCAACATACCCATTTCCTTTTATTTATTCGGCAACTAAAACGCAGAACAAAGTATTGCTCAAAACAATAATATTCAGCGTGCGAAATGCTATAGGAATATCGGAGTTTTTTTTTGTAAAATAGGGCGATAAAATGAACAAGTGATGCTAGGTGATCAAGACAACTCGTGGAAACCCGCGGCACCAAATGATTGCCTAGAGGGCTTAGATGCAATACCTGATGTGCCCGCTATTTCACCGGTTAGCTTACACACCATGTCGGAACACAGCAGCACAAGCACTGCTGGTTGCGGGCAGGATTAGTAAATGAGATGGTGGTAGCGATTTTGCCATCCGCAAAAAAAAATATTTCTTTCTGTAACTAATAAAAAATATTGACCATTTTAAACTAATACAAGTCATATCTATTTTCCAAACTTATTATTTTATTAGTCACATATTGGATATATACCGCAGCACGCTTCCGTCAGCATCGTAAAACCACCTGGTTTTCATCGGAACTATAAAAATTTTATGAACAGAATAGAATGAACATGTCCAAGAGTGTGTAGTAAATGTTCAATAAGTTAGAAAATTGTATTTTGTATTTGTAAATTTTAATAGTTTCAGCTGATATTATTTATACGTGTTTTATTACTTTGAAATACATACTCAGTTATAGTTATTAGTTATAACCTTGTACCGTTGCATTTTTCGGGGCCTTGGTTTGAGCAGGCGCATAAAATACGTCCCATGGAACGGTGAGTCTTATTCCGATAGATGTCTCTGTAACATATTAGATTAATTTCCCCCTTAAAATAATTCTATTTGATTACTAAATTGTCTTTCATTGAAGCACTGTTCTGTCATGTACGTTTAAACACATAGTTGAGATAGTCCGGTATCAATTTTTAAAAGCACGTGTCTCGGAAATTATCTCGGAAATGCGGTGAAAAATATTTTAGGTCAAAATAATAATATGATAGTTCGTAGAAAGTTCCGCCTCTTTTAGATTATTGTTTTATTAAAAGAGAAAGGATACTCACTCACTAACTAATCACGGAATCTTAAAAACCACTGGACCAATGAATATGAAATTGAATCATATACCAGTATAATACCCTGTAAGCTGTCTCCCATATTGTATAGTTTTCAAGAGCGCTTAATTTCCAATAGTAAAGCGTAATAAATACATACATGGCCGAAGGTCGGGCACGTCTAAAATCCGACGGAACACTAAGTAGGGTTCCGTTAACAGGATTTTAATTGTAGGCTTCCCTATCTTGTCAATTAAATAAAGCGGCGATTAAGTTTCTGAACATGACTGGCATTAACGAGGCTTTGGAAAGTTATTGGATTTTACGGTTCGCTCGTCGGAAACAGATTTTGGTTCTTATGCGGCTTCGGATTCGTAATTATGTCGTGTGGGGTTGACCGCGCGGTTGATCCTTTTTTGTTTTGTTTTGCCTCTCTGCTACGAGAGGTTTATAATTTTTTACGAATAAAAGGGTAACAAGTTACAAATTTGTAACGGACAATCCATAGATCATGCTTCATGGTATCAATAAATTCTATGAGCACGCGTGACTCTAAATAAATAAATAAATGGTAAGTATTATTATTACTATCAAATGAATCAAGAAATTTTGGTTTCTTGATTTTTATGTTTACTTTTACGGTTTTACCGTTAGAAATTTAATTTCTAAATGTCAGTGAAAATTAGAACACATAGAAAAATCCGAAAAGTAAAGCTATGGCCGGGAATCGAACCCGGATCCTCGTCATTCCGTGACGCGTGCTATACCCCTACACCACCCATAGCCGGGTTCGATTCCCGGCCATAGCTTTACTTTTCAGATTTTCCTATGTGTTCTAATTTTCACAGACATTTAGAAATTAGTATTATTATTGTTAATCAAGTTAGGCCTATTCCAAAATTGAAAATTCGAAGTTCAGTTCATGCCTATCCGCTCACACTAATAGTGATTAATAAGAGAGCGAGAGACGGTATGACACGAACTTTGAATTTGAAGAAAATGACACTAAAAATTGGCGTGATGTAATTTATAAATGGCCGTAGGCAAATGTATGTTTTGTGTCGGTTAATATAATCTAAACAAGCATTTATGAATTATATAAGTGGGTAACCGCTGTCAGCTATTTCGTCTCCCTGAGTTTGACTACCGTTATCCCGTGGAACCTGAATTTTCCGAGTTACATGCCCGTAACATAACTGATAACATTTTAAAAATATCCTATCAACAGCACATGACGTCTCTTAGTCGAGTCATTTTATCATAAAAAGTATTACTTTACGTTAATCCAGGTTATTAACTATTTGTGTGTCAAATTTTCATAAATCCAATACTTTTAATTTATCCTCACAAACTCTTGTACTGTTTGTAGATAAGTAATTGAATTCAAATGCAATCATTGTATAATATATGATGTCACTTTTTGGCATCAGCTCCCATGTAACAAATATGCATTTCGCATTGTCTTTTCAATCTATTGTATCTGTAATTCAAATCTGTTTAAATAACAAGCTACACATATCAGGAGCGAATATTAAGATTAATGGTACCTAACTGATTTTAAAAATCGCGCTGGCTCGCTTATAACCGCATTAAGTCACTTGGCAGAGTCAGCAATCTAAAAAGTTCGTTTGAAAAAGTGTTTTAACACTACAAAACATTCTTATTTTAAAAATAATTAAGCAATTGGTACTTAAGTACAACAATATTCAAGATGCAATAATAGATTAACTGCTTGGCGGCAGGAAGAACGAGTAACGTGGTGGTAACGATGCCACCGGCAAGTATTTTTAGCATAACTGTAGCTAAAATTTAGTAAGTATTTTTAAAATTTAGTAACTTTTCCTTCCACTTTTATTTTCAAATGACAGAGTAGATTTACGTTTAGACAGAAAAATACTTACAAATACTAGGTATTAACTTTTTTATAACGTTAAAGAATATTCAGTGCAAGCAAAACCTTAGCAAAAAGATACTAAACACATGTGTATTTTAAGGCGTAACTTTTCGCTCTAACCGTACCGTATGAAAGAAAGCAGATTATTCGGTAATCTCACCGGGCGATGCCGGGACACGCGTCCCGTTCCAGCCACATTAAAGCCACATTAGCTCTCCGTCTATTATCTACACACTGCACGAGCGAATTTGCTGCATTTTACAGTGTCAATCTAGCTTACAAGTTAACCACAAAATAGGGAAGACCAGCAAGCTAAATTTCAATTTTAAAGACGATACTTATGTGTTTACTTGATACGAGTATCTAATCTGTACAAAATTACGAGTGCAGTGCTCTTTGCATTAAGGCAATAGAGGACAACTGCAATTTTGTACCTATTACAAAGAACTACTGTGAAATTCCATACTTGTCTGATCCCTAAACACTTTTTATGTGTGTACCTACTTAGTGACACTGTCTTTCAAATCGCACGTTTGAAGATATTGTTCTTCAAATAACTTCGAGCGAATTTCAAAGACATGGCTAACCTATTTGTTGATAAGCCGATTAAACCTAACAATAGCTATCCGTAATTCGCAATGATTCAATTTTAAACTTGCAAACTCTATAGATTTATACGCGGACGAAAACAGATTTAGGGCGCACTTGACGGGCGTCAGCGTTACATCCTCGGCACAAAGCTATGAAAGCGGCTTAGCCCAGAGAAAGGGGATTACGCCATAATCTGGAACGGAGCGGTTGACATACGCCTGGGGCTCACTGGCGAGTCGGTTTGCTCTTAGTAAATACGGTTGCACTGTGCGTATTAAACCAGCAAGCATTACTGTAGTGATGCTGAAATGCGGCGCCCACAGAAGAACAGAGTACTAACCGAAACTCTAAGCAGGGGTGTCAAGCTCGAGTTTCCGTAGCCATTCGCAAGATTAAGTGTAATTTTTACTCAGAAACAATCAGTAATAGGTATCTAGGTAACAATAAACAAGCTCGTGGGCTGTATGGTCTTATTTTAGTACAAAGTTTAAGGAGGGATATTATGGTGTCAAACGACGACTTTTTTATGTCGCTAATCCCATGATTTGCTAATTTTGTAGATAAATGAGCTGTTGATTTGCACAATACCCCATTCGCTTTTATGCATCAAATACTGTTTTGATAACATACATAACTTGTAATAGAATCAAATGAGTCGCACCAACAATTGCAGACTGAAGATTGAAAGTAGATAAGTTCTTTATTCTAGAATAAACAGTTTTAATAAAAATATGCCGGCTTATTGACTGCGCAAAAGTGGTTTGTTATGCCAATAACTGTCACAACGTTACAATCCTAAGCTCCACATCTATAAAAAGTATCGCTTCGAACATTTCAATAATTTCTTTTTTCCTTTTGAACGGATCTAAAAGGATTAACTTACCTTATGACATGTTTAAGCTGGGCGGCTCTCGACTCTGAAAAGAAATAAAGTCGATTAAATACCACGTGGTTTAAGAAAACAGTTCTCATGTATTGAAACATTTTTACGATTCATAATAATAAACAGCGGACATGGAGTATAACGTGTGTGAATGATAATCAAATGAAGTAACCCAGCGGGCGGAAAACCTATTTGAGTAAAATACAATGTCAATAAAAAAGAAATAAAAATAACGAGTGAATATAACGTTGACAAAGTGTTACGTGTAAAATGATTGTTATGTTAGACATGACATGCTCATATAATATAAATACGGTTTTTTGGGTTAATATAATGGCATGGCATGTCAAAAGTAGAGAACGTGAAAATGTAACCTTGATTAAGCCAGCATTTTCTAGCATTGTTAAAGAATATTCATGTTATGGATACCATAACGTTTTCGTAATAGGTCTATCGTAATAAACGGGTAGGCTGTTGTTGAAATGGTTCGTAAGGTAATGGATGTTTCAAATGTTACAAAATACCCCGTAAAAATATAATTAACTATCAAAGCCATAAATATTGTCAACCCTAGTAAACTTTCATGTCAGGAAACAAGATTATTGTAACAGACAGGCCTAACTATCTATTTTAATAGTTTTTGGCTTTAGATGTAGTTTTGTAACACCCTGTATTAGTTGTGCAAATGAAAATTGCACAGACAAAGCCTGCTAAATACACCGCTTTTGTCAAAAAACCTCCTTTACCCTCCATTCCAATTCACAATACAACTATGACCCAGTCCTAGGGCAGTCATACGGCATGAGTCAGCATCGTGTGCCGCTTGACCAATGGCCACGTCGGTCACTAGCGACCAATTGTCCGATAACCAGGACAGCGCCCACATGCGGGATTATTGACTGACAATAAATGCCACATAATTCTTAATAAACAAACACCTCTAACCGACGAGTCAATTCGAGTGGCCGTTACAATGGACGCCCGTCTGACGATCAATAAATACCTGTTAGTGCCGGTTCAAATGTATGTTTTATAGATGACATATTGATTGGACCGACTGTCGAGAAGTGCTCAAGATATTCGTTTGTGAAATGTTTTTAATATTTCAAAGCTAAATGGCACTTGAAGTTTGCTGGTGATGACAGAGATTAAAGGCCATGCGACTGAGGGGACGATGCCTCGGGCGACGGAATCGGAATAACACTTCGCTTTGCCGAAACAGGCCAAGAGACAGATTAGAAAGACAAAATACCAATACAGCTATTCAGTAGTTCTATTGAGAATAAAGAGCTAATGTAAATAATATTCAATGAGGACAAATACATAAAAACAACAGCCATATCATAGAGGAGGCCTATGACCAGCAGTGGAATGACGATGATCATTATCATGATAATGATGACGAGGTAGACAAATATTTCATTTTAAAACAGGACCTCAAAAATGCTTCTCCGTAAGTATTAAATTTTTCAAACTAAATTCAAACGTGGACTTGTATTTCGTAGAAACAATTCCCACTGGGGATGAATTCAAGGGGTTATCAATATCTGAAACCCAGGTAACTTCTTCAACTTTAAAGAATTGCATCGGTAGTCAAGAAGTGTGCAACTTCAATAAATTGTTTGATACTTTTGCAATTCCAAGTTGTTCCTCAGTGTCGTTTCTATGCTAACAAAAACGTAGGAACTTAATTCACCTTGTTTATAAATAAGTATTCAATCACTGCGGAATACCAGATTTGTATCGGATGTTTCATTATTCATCCGCTCCCTGCCTCCCAGACGACAGTCCATTAGCATTTTAAATTACGTAATGAATTTACTAGGCGATGGGTCGATACGACCATAAACGGAAAAACACGAATCTAATTGCTCGAAAACATACGATGTAGATTTATTGATGCGATTTGCTTACTCGGCCTACGTTCAGCTCACGGCGCTCGTTGGAAATAACAATTTCAATTTGTATCATAAACTTGCGGTTCTCATGAAGATCCTTCATTATAAATTGAAATTTTGCATGCCGTAAGTTTTTATAAGAAATTCATTTGTTGCTGTTCCTCGCTTCCGTAACTACGTTTTGCATTGGTATATAAGTATATGTAGCATTTGAACTTGTTCTATTAGTAAACATAATATTCGTCGTACTTTATATGGATATCTTAAGTTTCCAGTATCAATGTTATTGTAATCATCGCCTGATATTAAGTCTGGGCGTAAAAAAAATAAAGTAAGCCCGCAGCACAGCAATGTTTTTCTTATTGCAATATAGAAGCGCAGGAAAATTCTTTGCAGACGCTCTCGCGTTTATTAGTATCTGAAAATACTATCCGCTAGGGTATCGCAAGTCGTGATTTTGTTGAAATAACTGCATGAATCTGTAATAGTATATTTCGTGAAATTTTAAATTTAGCAGTTATGTATAGAGAGAGAAATTAGGTGATAACGATCGTCTAAAGGTGGTCAGTTAGCGCGCTAATCCGCGGTAAAACGCCGTCACCTGACCAACGGCATTATAATTACGTCGGTGCCGGATAAAGCCTTTTTAATTTGGTCAGGCGTGCTTTGTAAGTCTTTTAAATTTGGTACTTTTGTCGAGCGTCGCCCACGCTGCGCACGAGACGGTAATCGCTCATTTAGATTACGATTATGTGGACGAATATGCATGATGGCGGCCGTTATCGCTCCATTGATTTTAAATGGGATTAGCCGACGAGAGAAACTACGATGCGACCCGTTAGAAACGTCTGCGGGCTGAATTTCGTCTTGTTGCGTAACGTGTTTTTCAGATGAGTATTTTCCAATTGGGTTAACAATAATTTACGACTCTGGATCTAAGCAAACAAGTTACCTAAGGATAGTACTTACCTACTTATTTAAGTGTTCATTTGCTTCGCAGAAATCTCTGTCAAAGTTTTTCTAATATAATCGTATTCAAATGAAACAAAAAAATAAGATTAGTTTTCCAATTATTCATATCAGTCAAAGCTCCTAACTTTATTACACTTATAGTTAATCGGTTGACGTTTTATTGGTCTGCTCGCTGAGCAGAGTAACTTCTGACATTTTAATAACCACTCAAAGTAATTTAGTTACTGCTTATCTGACACCGTTACTTACGGTAACCATGAGCTTATTAAATAACAGTAAGTCGTGAGTTCATTTCGGAGGATTGAATATAATTGTTCATCGTCATTTATCTTAACAGGGCGACGTCAGAGGCAGGCGCGGAGGACAAAGGGCGGTACATGTGAACGCAGCTCGAGGGCTGACAATAGACCCGAAGGCCTAACAAAAAGACTTCTAAAATTTCACCGTGTTTCGTACGGAGAGATCGGGTAATGAATCGACTCCATTACCAGGGAATGAACGGCTTAATTGCCATCGAGACGCCTGGTTTCTCTGGCCTGTGATACCGACAATGACTTTATTTGATAATTTTACCGCGTTTTCAAAGAAGGCGTTTATTGGCTTTTAACTACCACCCGACTTACTCAAAAAGCATAAAAAATTGTCTCAACACGTATGTTAATAGAAAAAGAAACATTTACATTAGATCCAAGTGTATTCAAAGAATTATGCTGAAGGCGGTCTCTGTTCAATCAAGAATTCATCCATTATAGTAACACGTGCATTACGTACTCAATTACCTACTTTGGATGCTTCTGTTCATAAGGCTGAGCAAGGTCATTGTAAAACATTTGCCAAGTACCTACCATTAAAAAGTCTACACCTTGCATTAATGGTAACGTAGCTTAATTGCGTGCGGCGCAAAGGTTACAGTAACACAATTATTTAGGGACCCGATGCAATACATCAGCGCTGCGTGACACACAGCCGTAACGTCACCTACTTTATTTCAATTATTTCCTCGAATAAAGCCCAGAAGGCTAAACACTTTTACGTGCCGGGTTAAGAAGTTCAGGTTTGGGCGCCGGTAATCTCGGGATTAAGGTGCGAATTTGTTTTTATATTTTATCAGAATCTGTTCTTAGGGTTTTAAATAAAACAAAAGAGTTCGAAAAGGAGGATCAAAAATACAGGTGTAAGAATGTTCGGTGGCTTGCTTGCAGAATTGTTTATGTCTTTAAACTCAAATTAGGCACATTTTCTTGATCTACATAAGTAATTATTATCTCTACATAAGACAAAAATATACCTAAATATAGCTTTAGCGAAGTCGTTTGATTTCTACAAGCTTTTATTTAAATAATTTGATGTATTAATGTGGAAACGTTAAGGTTGAGGTTGATTTAGCATTTTGAGACATACAATTCAGGAACAATCTAAGCACAGTCAGTAAAAAAGAAACATTAAAAATGAAATTTACTTAAAATAAAATATCAAAATCGAAGAAAACCAAAGTTGCTGCCAGATTTGTGATCAATTTTCTTTTCATGTTGATTTGGCAGTTTTCAATAAAAAGTAGGAACACCGTCAACTGTAATAAAACACTAAATAAAGCAGCAAGTGGGGCTGGTCGTTGATCCGCTAAGTAGTATTTTTATTAGTTAAAAAGTCGTTTATATTCGTGCTTGGCTTATATTCATCAATCCGAATTCTTTATGCTAGGTAATAAAAGCAGACTCATTCAATTCCAACGTGTTCTTACAGCAACTTTCTCATATACGACGAAATATAAAGCTACTTTAATCTCGGCGTATTGCGTGACACGAAAGTAAATGTTACCCGTTTTATTTCAATTATTCTCGTCCACAATCTCAAGTAGCAAACTCAAATTGTCATGGGTACGGGAATACGGTTGTAGCTATTTAAAGCCGCCGTGCACGCAAACATTGCAGATTATGTATACCTGTTTTGGTATCTATACCTACCTATATGGGTATAGGTTTAGACTCTGCGCTCTATCAAATCGATTAATCTAAAACAGTAATTATGTTATAGTTGAAAACTAGCAAAATTCCTCTCATATGGAAACTTTGTTAGTGCATAAATATGTTTAAGGCATAATGTACATTTAAATAAATAAAGCCGTTGTTCTTATAGTCACGAACAATAAATTGAATTTCTATTCGGCGAAATTATAGTGGCAAAGAAATATGCAGATTAACTTCTGTCAGCTTGTTTCCCGATCGGGATCATTTTCAGATCTCTTAATAAATTAATACAGCCGCTACAAAAAAATGTTGAGATACGAGGTCGACAACTCAAAAAACATAATTTTTTGCCTAACGGAACTAAATTCGGTGGGCTCTGCGGGAGACATGGTTTTGTCTCATAGCATATTGAATAGGTACATGAAACGACGACATCAAAACTGCGAAGCAATCATAGAGGAAACAACAATGAGCAGTCCGCTGTAACAATTTCACGTTCGATCACTCATTCTAATATCACTCTCATCAAAGTACGGAACACATAATTGTACCGAAAAGAAATGCCAATAGGTAAATTAGTAAATTAATACGGCCGTTGGATAGGTAAGTACGGCCAATATACATAATACAGTGACCTCATTTTTCGTTCCCCTCCGAGTGCGGATTCAGAACGAGCCAATAATAAAGTCTGAGCCACTCCAACATCGATGGCTCTTCAACCTTTGAGCTGCTTCTCCTGCGAAGACAGAATGAAAAGCGAATTACTCTTATTTCTCACTACAACAAGCTCGAATTGAAGTACATTCAAAAACCACCCCTGGCCTGGCCGTCTTTGTTACAAGAAAAAACAAACAGGGAATTTCTGAAATCACCTTTGTTCATTTAGCCTTTGAAGTACAAATCAGATACGCACGCAATTTGTAAAGCTCGGACTCTGCTGCATGATAAGACTATTCCCCGTCGATATTGGATTCTCAGAACTGCTAAATTAAATCAGCGAAGTACGTAAATGAAAGCGTCCTAATAATTTACTGAGGCATTTTCTTACGCACATTTGGCCATCTAGTCCCTTGACCTTTCATTCCTAACGACACAACTAGCCGTTATAAGTACGGTTCGGCGTAATATCGTTGTGGATAATCAGAACTGCAAATATCAGTCGAATTTTGTATATCTTATCTTATTCTTCTATAATTTCTTATGAATTACGTATAGGTATTCCCTAAGCAATCGGTTCTCCGTAAAAATGTTTATTCAATTTGTCTCCCACCTCACGTTCAGTAATGTTTAAAGAGATACGCGTAGCTACGCTTTCATGCATAATTTCTATGGACTTATATAGATACTCGTACATCCTTGAAAATTTACGTAAGGGCCAATGTCAAGTAAAATTTATGAGTTGACTGTTACATTCGTAGATTTCAGGGGCCTTACCAGGACGTCTTAGTGCGATTCAATTTTAGTATGGATCTGACAGCGCGCGAACTTAAACTGAACCTGAATTGAGTCATATTAAGACGTCATAGTAACTCCTTAGTTCTGTCATATTTAATGAAATTTCTCAAAATCTGTTTTTATTCCTTGATTTACGTAAGGGAACTCTACGCAACATTTCAGCTTTCTAAATTCAAAAGCCCAGGCCCGTTAATAAGTCCGCCAGTACCTTTCGATTTGGATATTTTAAATAAATTGAAAAGCTGTTTACAAGTTCGGCCATCGCTTCGACTAAAAAAAACTCAACGTCGCCAAGAAAATTACATTTAAGATTTATTTTTTATTAAAAAGAACTTTCTTGTAAATTACTTACTTTTTTGTGTAAAGGTAAATCATTTATCATATTAAAAAGTTATTTTTCTTGCCGTGCCTGGAGTAAAATTATGATTTGTTTTCCCTGGAGTCGTGAAGGGTTACTCGGCTGTACCTAAATAACGCGATAACAACAGGTATGACGTATCCTCTGGCGAAAAAAGTTATTTACCAGCCTGCTGTAAAATGTATACTGTATAACATAATTTGGTCACAGAGCAAGTCAGACAGTAGCTCGCGGTCGAGTTACGCGAACATTATTCATTTTCGCTTGTCACTCGCCTTTCCTCATTTCGCCACAAGCATTAGCTCCCAATGTCACTGGCACGTCACACGCGTGCCTATTTGACCAGGGGCCTTACCACGACGTCTTAATGCGATTCAATTTCGACTCGGTTCAGGTTTTAGCTGTCATTTTTAGTATGGATCTGACAGCGAGCGAACCTAAACTGAATCGAAATTGAATCGCATTACAGCATCAGGGTAATCCCCCAGTATTCCCAACTTTCATATTCATACACATCACACGTCTATGACGTCTATATACCTTAAGGGGTAGACAGTGCCTAAGGTAACAAGACTTGAAGGCCACGTTTACCGTGATATTCATAAAAGATAGAAACTTGTAGGTACTTGTTGTAAAATGTCTGTCTCGTCTTTTTCTAAACGTAAATTTATATCAAAGTGACAGACTAAGACAAACGGCTGCTAAGTTGACGTAAGCATATCAAGCGTTTATGAGTAAGAGGATTAGTTACTAAGGGCTTGTTTTTCTCTGTTAAGTTCCCGATATCTTAAGTGTCAGATATCTATGATACTGCTTCTTTTTGTTTTGAAGGAATACATAGAGACGGCATCACAGATATTTATGACACTTAAGGTGTCGGGAACTTAACAGAGAGTGGTGAAACACACCTTTTATCTATTAACTTTTGGGTGAGCGCCAGTGACTTTTTTTGAAGCGTTCAAATAGTTCAGAGACTTTTTGGTGTTTGTTACATTTTGCTACATTTAGAGCCAATTTCCCATAAACTGGCAACTTTTTGTAACATTTCTAGCAATTTCAGAAAAAAGAATTCGCAACACAGACTCAACTAAGGGGGCGTTCAAGTATTACGTAAGCGCTTGAGGGGGGGGCGGGGGGGTCGTTGCTTTGCTTATTTTTGATGACATGGTGGGTGGGGGGATCGATATGGTGATTACGTCAGCAGTTTCGATTCGAACTGCTGCTCACGAATCAATAAAAAACAGAATCCATTAAAAGAAAAATGCATATAGGTACCATGATTACGTAAGCATGGGAGGGGGGGGGGGGGTAAGAGGTTTGCTTACTTTTGCTGACAAGGGGTAGGGGGGGGGGGTAAATAATTGTAAAACATCTGCTTACGTAATACTTGAATGGCCCCTAAGTGATCGATTGGTCACTTCAACGTCATTCATACCGACTCGCAATGTTATTTTAACCTTATCGTAATATTTCCTAAGATTTCAGCTCAACTCGAGTCCCAAAATAACATTCACAATGAGACTTAGGGGCTGAGATGGTATCATAATTAGAGAATGTCAGCTTTGCGAGTATAATGTAAGGCATTTTGTAAGTGGCTCGTATTTTTTACCTGACGGCCCGAGAAGAAGGGTTCATTATGTATGTTACGTACGAAAATAGCCATGTCTGTTATTTTTTTACATTGCTATTATTTTGCTACATTGTCCACTGTCCACACATTGTGTGGTTACTACAGTGTAAGATTAGTAGGTACCTACTTAGATACATTATTTGATGTAAATTCACGCGTCTCACTCAATTCACATGGATGGAATATAGTCGTAGGTAAAAGTTTATAAAGAGCAGTTATAGAATTCGACTACAGAATAACTAACTAAGAATAAATAACGACTAAATGTCAGTGTGAAGGTATAGACTAATCTCAAAAGCCTTGTAAACTACTAATATGCAAAATTGGTGCTTGATCGCCGACCTTCGTCTCAACGAGTCTTGAGAGGGCCTGTATCCCGTGTAAAAACTTAAAAGGGAAGTCTTCACTTTTTCTTTGTCAGCTCTACTGTCTGCGATTTAATATGACCAACTAAAATTTTGTTCCATCCACAAATCTTTATTACATGCATGCTTTATAGGACGAATTATAGACAGCTAGCCAGTGTTTCCATGCTGGTCTGGGATCAGAGAAAAAACATAGAATGTGGCAGTTGTTCTCTTCCCTCGCAGATGGTAAGAGCCCATCGAGGGAATGGGCATAGGAATAATGACTTTTATAGGCGATGCGGCTAGCAACCCATCACTATTTTCATTCCTGTTTCCACAGCCCACAAGCATGCTGAAAGTGGCCTTTAGGCCTTGTTACCTTAGGCTCTGTCTACCCCGTAAGGGATAAAGACGTAATTTGTACGTGTGTGTGAATTATAGAAACGCGGAAACTTGTTATACAAATTTTTGGATCGTCATTCTGTATCGCATACCTCCAAGCAGCAGTATTTGGGCTGCTGTGTTCCGACGTGGAGAGTAAGTAAGACAATCGGGGAAAGCTGGCAACGCGTTTGAATCATCTTGTGTTGCGAGTGTCAGTGGGTGGTGATGCTCACTTGGAATCAGGTTACTTGTTCGTTTACTACCCTATTTCATAAAGTAAAAACCTTTGCGCTACAATTTTCCGTCACTAGTCACTGTTAAGCATAAGCTAAGGCTGTTTTTTTTGTTTCTGTAGCTCGGAAATGTTATAGTTGTTAGTCAGGCTTGATTAGCTATCTTGTTTCTGATTGCACCATTTGAGCGCTCAGTGCACCATTTAAATATTCAAATAACCGTAATTTCCGAATTTGTGTAAAACTGTAGCACGGCGTCATTATTCCAACGCGTTTCGAAAGTCGCGTCGCACGAAGGTCGTGCTATCTTGCTTTGACTGCAATTTATATTCATGTGATGGTAAAGGAGAGGAGACTGGTGTGATTTGTTGTCGACTAGTTTTAATCTGAATAGGGTTACCTTGTTTCATGCGATGGACTTTGCGATATGAACAAAGGTTCCTGCCCGCGACGACTCAGTGCACAGCGTAATTATGATCTACACAACGTTAAAGTTAGATTGAAAGCAGATTACGTTTGATTAACTACCCACCGTGTTAGTTTTGGTGATAGCAAATGGAGGTTTGTTCTTATGCTAATGGCTGTAATATTAGGTATTACAAACGCGTTTTAATGATATTTTGTAAAGTCATTGCGCAGCCGTGACCGTAACGAGAATTTGAATTACGAGCTTTTTGATACGTATCTCGGTATTTGAAAATTATGACTTACTGTTTTTTTGGGATCCGTGGCCGAAACTGCAAAATCGCAACCTCACAGTTTCGCACTGTCCTTCTGTCTGTCTGTCAGTAAGTCAAAAATATTTTAGAAACTACAAGGGCTATGTGAGTAACTTTAAAAGTAGGTAGGTACTATATTGTTAACCGTTATCTTTTCTGAAGATGAAATACGAAAGTCAAATTGTTTTCGGCCAATAATGTATATGCAATGTTAGTACCTAATTATTGATTTGGACAAGTAAAACAAAATTAAAATTTACTACATAATATTTGTCCTTGTTTACGTACTTATCAAGATTTAAACAATACTTCAATTTTTTTTTACGTTATTTCAAAGATCCGGACAATATTAAAGCGTCTTCATATTTTAAATCCTTTGAAATACAAACTCAACCGTCTCTTGTCGCTGGCTGTAAATCTCTGATAATAGATACCTAGACGTTAAATCAGTTTTCGTGGAGATTCCAAAGGACAGGGTATCAACAGAAAGTCGTTGCCTTCTTAGCTGTATTTTGCTTAAACATATTCGTTTAGCCCCTGGCGTTAGGGGGTAATGATTAATGAAGCACCCTGTATCTTGGGTGCTGGCAACGTCTGCCCCTTTCCGTACATAAATAAGACTTTAGGGGATTTTGTAAAACTATTTTTTAAACTAAGGAATTTACTAACTACGTGCTTAGCCAAGTAAAATGTGATAAAAATGTGTCTTGGTTTGCTTTAAGTGTTTTAACGAGAGTTTTATTTAAAACTGTGTTTTTATTGTACTTTTAAGTTTAAACTGGATTGAGTTGGTGTAAAGCTGCGTTTAATGAATAGAATGGGTTGCTGAAGGATTTATCTTTTTTATTTGTTAAAGTTAACTATCTTAGCAGTTAATTTGCAGTTGACACGCTAACATCTGCACGCTTTTAAACACGTAATTACTAACAAAGCATTACAATAAAAATCATGTATTTTTGCTTATGACAACGCTTTCCAAAGGCCGTTACATACGAAGAATCCGTCTACAGAATTGCAATTACGGTGTGCAAAGTACATGACTTATTTACCTACCCCAAGCAAAACAGTATTTTAACCCTATTAATATAACCCAAAAACGAAAGCATGTACGAAATGGCAAGTGCCGAGTTATTCCGCGACTTAGCCCGGAATCCGACGCGCCGTATCCATATATTTATATCGCGTGTATTCAAAGCATAAGCATTTGTTACCCAAATGCTTTCCTCGGTGGCTGTCACCCTGCAAATTGAATACAATTTGTCATGCTTATTTGCGTCTAGGTAAGACTGATAACTAAGTGACTGTTGACACCGGTCTTTACGTTACTTTTATGACAGTAAAAAACTGTTGCTACCTGTTTTGTCAGATTATTGATCAGACCAATTAGTTGCACGTCACATTTGAGGTAAATGTAGTTGTTATTGTTACCCCATCAATAGACAGTCATACTTTTTTTATATAAATAGAATAAAACATCATTAAAGAAAGAAAATTAGCATATAGTCATTAATACACAACTGTAATGTGTTCATTATAATGCCCGCTTTTCTGAAACCGGCATTTTCATCTTCTTCTTTTTCTTTTATATATATGGCCCCATATTAAAGTAATAAATATAGTATTAAAAAATCTTGTGACACAAATGTCGACAAAGTACTGTAGAACACGGTCAAAAGACCTCCCTCCCATATCGGGCTCTTAGCCAACGGACAATGATATCCCTCGGAGACCGCTAGGAAATCATTAGCCGATGCCCAGGGTGCACCGAACTAAGCACTGCTCTTCACCTCGGGCGGATCCAAAAAAGAACCGCAGCTCTTGATCACACGCGGAGGTAACCTTTATGGCACATTTAGGGCTAGTGCTTTATGGAAGCATGTGGAATAACACACCATTATTCGGTATAAATGTTTCATAACGGTTAAGAAAACTTATATAGTTCTTTCGTCTTTAATCAGCTTTTCAGACCGAGATCCTATAGGTACAGAGCCCTGTGTATTAAAATGTGCAATATCTCAAACGAAAAGCAGTAATTTATGTTGTCGTCTGCAAATTTATTCCACGCCAAACGTCTGCCCATAAAACCCGTATAAATACGGTTCTCCGAGCAAAATGTACTGATACACCATTACCTATGATGAGTTAGAACTTTTGGAACATATTTTTCCGAAAGTGAGCTTTTGGCTCCCGCTATGGTTTGTCTTTCATTCTTGAAAAGAGAATTATTGCGTCTAGAAGTTATATGCGGACGAAATTGCAAATAGATTACGAAAACATTAATCAAAAAGAGATACACCATAAATGTTTAATTTAATTAGGTACTTTTATAACACTCCGAGAATTTTAAGAGTCTGTTTGAACGGTATGTATTCGTACCTATATGCGCTTAAATTCTCAATAAAGTGTAATATTTGCATGTTTGTTTTCTCGTTTGAGAACATTGATCTCTTTTCTGAGACTTAATAAGTACGATTTCGAATTTTACTTTAATGCGTTTTTGATCAGGTAAGTCTAAATCATTTTTGTACATTTTCTTTTATTTCTACTTACGGCATTCGTACCTACCAGAATATGAAAGTAAGTTTTAAATAAATCTTGCTCGTTAGGAACTTAAATTGATTGTTTTGGAATAAATTATAGTGAACTTTAACTTAATTGGGCGAAAGTGTTTTATGTAACTGGAGCGTTTCACAATAAGAAGTCATTAGACACTAGGGAGCTGGTAAATGGACCATTAAACGAACCTATAAATTACACTTAATCATGACTAATTGAAGTGACATAAAGGGAAGCACACACATCGATTGACTAGCTGCGCGGCCCGGGTGGTCTTGTAAACGCCACTTGGGCTTTTACATTGTCAGATAATGAGCCGACTAAGGGAGACGAAATAAAAATTAAGATAATAGTGATGGAGCCAATGCACATAAAAACTCATTTTTATCGAGCTTGACATTAATGCTGTACAATAAAACTCGAAGATAAAGAGACGTTTCAGTCATTAAAATGGCAGTCCCTTATAAGTAGTTTATCCAACTACATTAACATTCAATAACATATGCAACCACGAGATCTAATAGAATCGCGCCAGAGCAGTTCAGTAGATTATACAAAAGGTACCCCATTTTAGTAAAACCCTTCATTAAACTTATCAGCGTCGGATCTCAGCCCGAATCCGTGTAACGTAATCGATGTCGAAACGAGGAGCCGCGAAGGACAAAGTGCGGTCACAAATTAACATATAAATTTGGGATTATTTTAATTTAAAACACGCATTTGGAAAGTGTATTAGCATATACACGAGCCCATTACAGTTTCTTTGTCGTAGTCGGTTAATGTGACAGTTCAGTGAATTAATGCAACTTGAGTGGTGTGGCAATCCGCCCGACACTGCACCCCCGCTCGCGCGCCGAATAAATAGCCCGGTAAGCCGATGTGACCACTCAATAAAATGAACCAATTTGTCAAGTGTGCGCTGCGCCCATGTTGAATCTGGGTGGAGTCGTTAACTGTACTCATTTAACTGATTTTCAATTTAGAAATTGAATTAAAACGATAAACTGGTCGATTTACGTGAGGCCACTATGTGACTGGTTCACAGTCAGCGCGATTAACATTTTATTCAAATTTAATATCTAAATGCGGTCCCTACGTATGCGTAATTAGACAAGCAATTCATATGGCCCTAACACATCAAAGTGCTCAAAGATATATTGAAGATGCGACGTTAATTATGGGGCTTGATTTAATTCCATACGGGTATTAAATCAGTCATTGCCGAGGGACGCTTGATCCGGGTTCGAGCGGGGAAGAGAAATGCGAGCCGAGCACATATTTGTTCTTGTTGCACTAATAGCTCGTAAATATTTCAGCGCAAGCGTTGGACACACATGCGCCTCAGACAAATGGTGCTTATAAATATGTGCGCCGTCACTTTGAACATTCCCACTCGTTACGTTTTCGACGACTGAAATAACAATGCAGAGCCGAAGCCGAAGTCGACAGTTTTAAAACGGAAACGCCGGCCATCCATCACTTTTGGCCAGTCCATGGATAACTTAATGTGCTAGTTTTCAACCCTCTGTTTACTTTCCCTTTTTCTGTACGAATACCCCGAAAATAACTAAGGAAAACAATATAACTTGTTTAAGTGAAAAAGTTGTTTGGGAGAAGAACAATATTATTATCAGATTGGTTATATGTCCGTGTTTGAAAAGCACAAAAAAAGTGACACGAATACATCTAGAAATATAACTAAGGAAACTATTAACTCAGATAATTATTATGTATTGTAATGACTTGAGTATATTGGTTGTTTTTGTTCTACATAGTTAGTTGTAGACACAGCGGTTGGACATACGCGTATTTATCAGTAGGCACAAACCAACTATTGCCATGTATTGGTCCGACAGCGTGAATCTCCTTAATCTGCAAGGCAATAAAACTAGGGTCCACCGTTGCCCTGTCGTCAGACGGTTAAAAGGCAGTTTAAAGGGGAGATTGTCCAGAAAATGGCCAGGAGTTTTTATGTCGACCGAATCAGGATTGCTATAGATTTATAGGGCGAAGGCGGGTAATACAGATGCTGGGTTTATTGGTCTGCGGTCCCCAATTTATACCTAATTTGCTGGGAAATGTGGCTACAAAAAAAACGCCCCTTGGACGGTATTTAAACGATGTAACACGTAATAGAGCAATGAAATTCCAATACTTTCCTGCGATTCGTAACAAGCCAGGCCCAGAATTACAAAATTGTCCGAGTGACCACTTTGGACCAAATGACCACTCAGTCTCATAACTCATAGTCATAACACTAAAGTAAAGCCAGCGCACACGAGCAGGATCACGACGTCAGGACCGAGTTGTCAATCTAGTTTATCTCAGGAATAATGCGGTGCAACCCCGGCCGTTATTCATCCCACTGAACCGCAATCGCATTGTGCCGAAATGTCTCAGACTCTCCTCCGGGGGCGAGCGTGTGCGAAATTATGTTTTCATTCCGTATTCTACTGGCATTTGGAATTGCTTGTCAGTTGTTCTTTTTAAGTGACTTATGAATACCAAGTTTATTTCATTTAGTTTGAACTCAGAACTGGGTTTTCAAATCTATTCGGCTATGATGAAAATAAATAAGTTAGTTAATGGATAGCATCCATTTCGAAGTGATTCAAAAAGCCGCAACGAAAATACCGACTGAAGAACAATCCTTATATAAAAAACCAAGGGATAATTTTGGGCTCCAATTCTCTTCATAATCTTTAATTACATCGATATCTTTAATTCCGGAAAATTACAAAATTCCCGCGGGATAGCATGAACCAAATTCTATGTAGATAATTTCGGGCGAAAACTATCTAGAGGTTGGAATAAGATTCAATAGCAAACACTTTTTTTTAATTACATATTTTAGAACTTATCCGGTAGTAGTTTAAAAGATGTCCTCGCACTTTCGTCTTTAATGGTCAACTAGAAGTGTTGTGTTGTTATTAATTCTGCGCAAGCTTGCGAGAATAAACAAATAACCCCTACTGCTAGTGCTAACCCAGCTTTACTTTTATTAATAGTGACCACAACGATCTATAAGTCTTGCAGAGATAGCGAGGGAGATGGCGACATCTTAGGTTTATCCTTAGAAGGGATTTTTACAGGCCTGGTAATTTATAAAGCCTTAACCAGCTTGGTCTAGCCAGTAAACCAAGCCCCGATTTACTGCGGCTGGGATAGGATGTGTAATGGTGGGGAGATTGGGAGGATTTATGAGTTATAAGTAACCTTAATAATTTAATACTGCTGTCAAAAATTCCTTTTAAAAGTTACAAATCATTCATCTGCATAATTACAAATGGAAGCTTTAATCTGGTAGCAACCTTCCTACTCCGCAGCTTAAAGTTTAAAAAAAAATTCATAGGTGACGCATTCGTTTCTCAATCAGTCATCCATCCATTCAAGAATGGTAATAAAATGTAAAATAGTCAGGTACTAACACTATTAATTTGAATGGAAAAACGGCAGTCAATTGTTACTCTGGGGTGAATGACACATGATCCAACTCGTTTACCTCGAACAGGCTAGTATTAACCACAGCAATCATCAAAATTGCGCCAAAAATGATGACATGGGACAAAAACAAGCCATAAATTATAATACATACCTACCGTAACGAATTAAACTGTCAAGTGAGCACGAGTAATGAAATTAATTACAACAGAAATTCTCATCGACGACAATGATACGTTTTATGTTTATAAATTTGCTTAATCACTACTAAATGTCACATTAACTTGTATTAATTTTACCGAGAGCTCTTTTATACGTGTATTAAAAAACAAAAGAGATTTAATAAAGCTCTTGGGAAGTCGTCGAGTGGGGCCGCCGTTCGGAAATCCGCGAAACTCGAAATATAAAGTTTGAAGTTTAGTTTGGCGGTATCCGAGGGATATATTTTATGTTATCTCATAAGGTATTTTGCAAACACAATGCAACAAAGATTAAAGGGGGTAGACGGACAATTTTCCTTGTTTTTTTTTAAACCTATGAGTAGAAACAAAAATGGAGGAATCCGAGAAATAAGTAGAAACCTACGACCATAACATAACGTATGTAAACTTTGTAGGAAGAATATGATTTAAATTACATTTACGATCAAATACCTTAAGACAGATTTTAAGCGTACATAAAAATAAATACAACTGTGTTAGTCAAAGTAATTTGTCGTTCAGCTGAGGAATAAGAAAATTGTAAAAATAATCTACTTGCACATGTTGTTTCAATGTTTTAACGTTATTAATACGTGACATCCATTTTTTACTTCATCTTTAATTTAAAAACATTGGAATCTTATTGATTGTAAGTATTGTCAGATTCCTATTACAACAATCGCCTCTTTTAGTAAGTATCATCTCATCTAGGTCTTTGATCAACCAATACATAACTATCATTCGTGACATTGTACCGTGTCCATAAACAATTCCTCACGTGCATAAAACAACATAGTTGCCAGTCTACCCCGTCTACTCCCACATTATGAGCAATAGAACCGGCCGAATCACGTCGCGCTGCGTAGACTATGAGAAAAGTTGGGACGAGGGATTTATTTGTCAACTTCGTTCTGATAAAACTTTGTTTGACATTTGATTGTGAGGTCATGCCGCCCGGCTTCCTCGCAGATAAGTTCTGAGGGCGTCTCTTAGGCCAAGATTAATTTCCCCTTGTAATATTGGCTTCGTTTGCTTTCTTTCATTCATTATCAACGTTGTTAGGTATATCCGATCACTCAGTATGGTTACATATTTTTTCGTGTTATTTTTCCGTCTTGGTTTTATTAACTTTTGCCAGTTTAAAACACGTTAAGAATTATTGATTTAAACTGTGTTTCGGGACATGTACGAGAAGTCTAATTTTATTGGATACACAGTTCTGAAACACACATAACTGAAACATAGGTAACTACATTGTACACACTCTAAGAACACTTTAACTCATAATTTCTGTTTATGGTCAAAACCCATCAAACATCACACAAATTCGCAAGACAAATAGCTTAATGCTTTGCCTGTCATGTATATTAAGAGCGTTGTCTTTTTACTGTCATTCGGTCGCGACCACCCTCAAAGTTCGGAACGATATGTCACAGTCGCTTAACGATCTATTTACGTGAGGGATCGGTGGGCACCTCAAAGGAATGTCGACTAGGCTCGGAAGTTGACAAATCTTCCCCGGCTATTCCTGTACTAATTAGAATCCGCGGCGTGGGCGACGTCAGGATGACATACAAATTTAATAATAAAAGAGACGTCCCGCGACTCCGCAATAAACACATTTGTTGACTCTATCGGCGGGATCAAAAGAGTTTAACTGTTTTGTTTTAAGTTTTAATGTGATGATTAAACTGTTTCTTATTTCTATTTATTTCGACATATAACTTGGTAGATCAGATTATAGTTAATATCCTGGAAATATTCAAAAGAAATAAATTTATTAATCACAAAGATTATATAATAAGTAAATACAACGTTTTTTTTTAATTTAACGTTAAACAAAAGCTAGCATCAATTACGAAAACTGACTTAGAGCGTTAATCCAATGCGTCAGCGAAACTCAAATGGTCCCTATTTTCTCTTGAGCAGTATAGCTGCCATGTGGCTCTAGAAATTGTAGTAGACCTCAACTACTATATCGAAGATACCTTTACATGTGTTCACTATGAATTCTCGTGATTATGTCTATTCGTGCCATACATAACTTTAACATCGATTAACTATAACCTCTAACAAAGTTGCGTACGCTCATAATCCTTTGTTTTTACCAATAAGTAAGCTTAGGTAGACACACAAACAAGATCACAAATTATAATTTCGCAGAAGCGCTCCGTTTAAGTTCAGGGCTCGTAGGTATGATGGCAACAAAGGGTAATTACCGTTATTATAAGGATTATGTTTTGATACAACTCTTCGTTTGTTCCAGCCTTGTTTCGTATTCGGTTATTATACAACGGGCTTATTAGGCAGCTATTAAACTTATTATAAACAAAACCGGTGTAATTGCTACCGCCAATTGTGAGATTCTAATTTGTACGGCTCTCTTACAAGCCTAAATTAGCGGAGACAAAACAATTTAAGGCTAATTTAAGGGCTAAATCCAGTTAATACACCAGATATTCTTATTTTGTTCGTAAACAGTATGTAACGAATATGAAAAATGAAAGTGAAAATGAAAATGAAAAATGATGTATTTTCATAACATTGTAACACAACAGTTTTAGTGGTTTGAGCACCCTTTTAGGCTTAAGAAAACCTGTGACAGAGGGCATCGCTCCTCCGTTGCATAAAATTAGGTTCATGTGTATTAAATAAAGTGTACACATTATGTTTTTCTATATAAAAATTAGAACTTGAACGAAGATTCACTCTCGCTTCTACCTGTAGTTTTCAAGATCATTTTACAAAATTACCATGATTTGACCCTTGTTACCTAGACTGTGTTCTCATCTCATTCGAAAACTCTTTAGCACAAAACTGTCCACTAACTTTACTTATCCTCACTGATCAACAGTAAGCAATACATTTCTATCCCATTTAACTTCTATTACAAGTTATCAAGTGACTATAAAGCCTCAAGTAGGTAGTCATGTGCAGGAAATGACTCCGTGCGGTAACGCGAGCCTCTAATTGGACGGCTACGAATTAGCTGCTCAATTACATCCACAACTTTGAACACATCGTGAACTCGAGTTTACTTTTCAATAATTGGTTAAATATAAATGCGAAATGTTTTTGAGCCGTGTTTGAACGAAACCAAGCTTACGATTCGATACGTAACCACACGTAGTTTTATGCTTAGATTATTTTTAATCTAGGCATTTTAAATGGTAATACATTTTCAATTAGCGATTTCGCAATCGAAAAGTGCGCGTAAGAAGTGTTCGAAAAAGTCCAAAACATACACACAAATCACGTCTTTATCCCTTACGGGGTAGACAGAGCCTAAGGTAACAGATACTACTTCGAAAAAGTCCAAAACAACCATGAATATTACACGTTTCCATGTATAGAGCTCAGGTAAAAACTTGTCTGACACAAAAATAACCTCGCTTTATAGACATTGACAAGAACTTACTATGCTTTTTTGTTTAATATTAATGTATGGAGCCTATTAAGGTGTCTGCAGCATAATGCTGAATATGGTAAGACATGCCGGTCTTGGCCTGCACAATATAGTGAAGCATACCGACTAATGGATTAACACCGTCGCAGACTATTAATGGGGAAAGACATAAAAACTACTTGGTTTATCCATCCAGTCATATTAGAAGGCATTATTTTAATTCAATATTTCGTATTTCACTTCTACTTATATTTCAAATTTAGACCATTAGAATAAGTTGGGTCTTATTCCCATGGCGCGTCTTGAGATAGCCTCTTAAGAATATTTCAGACTTTACAGATGAAGGCGTTACTTATTCAAGGTCCTGAACGTGATGAAGACAAAGGGACGGATCTTTAAAATGTGCCTAACTTTTCTGGGCCCTTCTTATCTCAAAAGTGCTTCAAACTTTTCAAATAAAGCGCTAGATAAAAAAGATAAATATGACTTCAATTTCAATTAGGCACCGCGCAAAAAATATTAGAAGGTTAACTCAATGCCAAAACGATTGGGCACATATTGGTGCGCGGCATCCCGAAATCGTGACCAGACCACCCACAAGCGCTGTGAGAGAATAAATAAAATAAAACAAGTATAAATAACAGTGCCCGCGCATAATTGATCACAAATTAAAACTCGCGGCGCGTCCGAAATGTTAAACGCCGACGTCGCCGAAAGCGAAATTAGTGCCTACACGCAGTTATGTGTGTGCCAGCACACACTGCCATTTCATAGGGTTGCTACTGCGAAAATCATTAATAATTATTATTTACAATACAATTATTCAATCAAGTGCTAATTTACGGAGGACCATTTACATCTAGTTTAGACGTACAAAGCTAGTTCTTTTGCACGTAAAGTCACAAGAGTATAAATGAAAAATATAACTCAATGGAACTAAAACTAAAATAAATCTAAAAACGTACTCCCCCGCGGCATTAAGTGAGGAAAAAAATATTTAGTTTAAACTTGTTTCTTACTTGAAATCTCACTAAAATAAACAGATTAATTGTAAAACATTTTCTTTATAATATTATTTTATTATCACTTTGAGCACTGATAATATATAATAGCTACAGCGGAACATCATTGTTTGATACTAATCGTGCAAAGTCTTAGGACTGAGATTACTTACTTAAGTCTCGAAGAGAAAATCCAATACAGAATCGCAGATGTCTTACCTGAGGACAAACCAACAATGGATATAACATAAATGTCAGTAATGTAAACAATAACTAATACACGTTGAAACAAACACAACCAGAAGGATAAAAATAGATATTTTCGTTATATGAGTTCGGTAGCAGCCCTAAGATTTCTTATCATACATGTGAACTTCTCCTTCTGTTTACATGCCAAAACAATGGGCCGTTTTGAGGACAATATGTCACTAAATATAAATGTTCTTTGTTCTCTTTATTGTCTTCGATTTTACCAATAAAATGTTGGTTTGACTGAATGTCTACCTGTATTACTTATTATCGTTTTACTTCAGAACACGAGTCTTATTAATTCATACATCGTGTCAACCCTATTAAGTCTAAAAGAATAACTTATTTTTATTTAAATGAATTGGCAAATGTTAATTTGTCAACTATGTAATTCAAAGAATTAGAGCGGTTCCAAGAAGGTGTGTGGCCGGTTCTATATTTCATGTGGCGGTCAGATTATTCTAACGATAAACTTTTAATTAAAATCAAGAATGTGAAAACTTTAAGGAGTTACTGTTGAGAATGTGTGACACCCTTTATAAAACCATAACCAATTGTGTTTTGTCTGTGTCCGTAGACTAACAACCTCTCTCTTGTCTTTGACCCTGCTCTCGGTCATGGTGTGTAACTTTGTGAGCTCCGGCATATTGATATTATATCGAGTTAAATCCTTCTTACTGTGCTTATGAAAACGGTGTTTGTTAAACCCACAATAAACACAAAGTGTGATCTGCCATTCCTTGGTTTTATTGAATATCCGCTGCACGTCGGTGACATACGACCGGCTTATCAGGTTATGTGGCCCAGGCACACCAAAGATTGGTATTTCCGCAATTAATAATCAGCAGAAGGTTTGTGAGAACTTTATTGCGAGGAATCGTTGTAACGGAATTTCGGCGTGTTCGTCGGGTCGCGTACTTCTGGCCATCGTAACGTTCTTATCGTGCCGCCGTGGAGCTGAGCTTGCCCGCGTGTTCGCATTGGCCGCTCATTATGCCACCAGTTCTACCAGACACAGCTGCTTCGACTACATCGGTCGCAACAAGCTATTCTACACAGCAAATTGATAAACTACGTGGTGCAGAGAATTACTCGACATGGAAGTATCAAATGAAAATGTTGCTGACCTTGGATGGTCTGTGGAATGTCATTGAAGGAGGGGACACTGACGCTGTTCGCGTGAACCGCGCACTAGCCCGCATCGGTTTAAGCGTGATGTCGTCGTGCCACCAACATATTCGAAACGCTGAGACTGCTAAAGAAGCGTGGGACAACCTTAAAAAGGTATTCGAAGATAAAGGCCTGTATAGGCGTGTTCTTCTGTTACGTCAGCTTCATCGCGTTGAGTATAAGCAGTTCAACTCCATGTCTCGCTATATTGAAACTATTATGACGCTGGTACATCAATTAGCGGACATCGATAAAGTTATTGATGACAAGGAAATTGTTGAACTTCTCCTAAGTGGCTTACCGGAGGAATACAACGCCTTAGTGAGTAACCTTGAGACCGCCAGCATCACTAACACAACATTATCTAGCGAAATGGTTCGCTCTAGATTATTACAGGAAGAATCCAGAAAGACAAATTGCAATGCAAGCAATGAAGATGCTGCTTTCTTGTCTAACACCAAGAATCACCTTTCTAGTGGGAGTAAAGCCGTGAAGAGGATGGTTTGTCATTATTGTGGCAAAACTGGCCATTTTAAAAATAAGTGCTACAAGTATAGAAGAGACAAGCAAAATGACAGAACTAAAAATCACTCGCTTCTTGCTACTGATGAGGCTACAACAGCATTCTTCGTGAAGAGCACTGGATGGTATGTGGACTCGGGATGTTCAAATCATCTTTGCAACAACAAGGATCTGCTCTGCAACTATCAACAACTTCCTGGAAGTGGCAGCAAGGTGTTGTTAGCTAACAATGAGTCCCTGACTGCTGTGGGTGTCGGTGAAATTCAAGGCGCTGTAAACAAAATTGACAAGGTATTATATGTTCCTCATTTGTCAGCTAATTTATTGTCTGTAAGTAGATTATGTGAGAAGGGTCTTACTGTAGTTTTTAATAAAGACAAATGTAATGTGTATGATAATTGTAAAATTCATGGCAATCCTATTACCTCTGCAAATAATTTGAATGGTTTATATGAATGGCATGGGTGTAGTCATGGTAAAAGTACTTCGCAAGAAGTGCATTCTTCCATGTTCTTGCGTGATAGGCAAGGAACACAGAGTGCTAATGTTGCTGTTTCTGTTTTGCCAGCAGAGCTTTGGCATAAGCGATTAGGGCATTTAGGTTTCAGGGATATGTGTGCTCTCAAGGACAATCTAGCAACTGGAATATCATTTCAGGTTAGTTCTGATGTCAAGTGTGAGACCTGTCTACTTGGGAAGCAAGTTGCCTTGCCGTATCCCGTAGGCGAGGCTACACGAGCTTCTAAACCCTTAGAAATAATACATAGCGATGTTGCCGGCCCTATGCAGCAGTGCAGCTTTGGAGGTGCGAAGTACATGGTGACTTTCACGGACGACTACACTAGAAAATCATATGTGTTCCTGATGAAGAACAAGAATGAGGTATTTAATCATTTTATTAATTTTAAAAATGAAGTAGAAAAGCAATTGGATTTGCCAATTAAAATTTTTCGTTCAGATAATGGGTCGGAATATTGTAACAACAAGTTTGCTCAGTTTTTGAGAAAAGAGGGCATCATTCATCAAAAATCTGTGGTATTTTGCCCTCAACAGAACGGCGTTTCCGAAAGAAAAAAATCGCACTATATTAGAGAAAGCAAGGTGTATGTTGTTTCAAGCTGGTCTTTGCCCGCGATTCTGGGGGGAAGCTGTCATGACAGCTACGTTTCTGAAAAACAGAAGCCCCACAGCCGCTTTGGCAGGAAACACTCCTGAAGGTCTGTGGACTGGATCAAAACCTGATCCTAGCCACCTTCATGTTTTTGGATGCATTGCATACTCGCTAATTCCTAGTCAAAAACGTCGTAAATTGGATGCTAAGAGTAAAGCTTATATCTTTGTTGGTTACAGCGATAGAACTAAAGGTTATAGGTTATTAGACCCCCTGAACCCTAGTAAAATTATTTTGTCACGAAATGTGGTGTTCTTAGAAAATCAATTTTATAAAAATGTTGATGAATTGAATTTTAATGAAATTAATAATGAGAATTTATTTTACCAATATGATGTGACATTTAATAATAATAATTTTAATGATAATGGTAATTCTAGTCAAAATAATGTTACTGAAATGCCTAGTCAAGACATTATTGCTAATTCCATGGCTTTTACAGATCATGAGGTCTCTGCAGGCAGTGGGAGAGACGAGTCAGGCTGTGCTGCATCGGGCTCAAGTGACTCGTCGTGCGAGTCTTTAGTGACGACGCAGCGAACGTCACAAGCAGAGGAAGCTCTGCCGGCGCCCGCGCATAGTGCGCCTGTCGTAAACTCCACCAGACCTGTACGCTCTACCAGGTGTCAACCACCATTAAGGTATGGTGATTATATATCAGATTTCTCTATGGTCGCTTATGATGCATCTTCGGGAGATCACTGTGTACCCCAATCCTATAAGGAGGCCACTACTGGTCCACTTAGTGCAGAATGGTCTGCTGCAATGATGAGTGAGTATAATTCTCTCATAGACAACAATGTTTGGACATTAGTTGACAGGCCCCAGAATGTTAATGTTGTAAAGGCAAAATGGGTATATAAAATTAAAAAAGATGCATCTGGTAATATTGATAAGTATAAAGCGCGACTCGTTGCCATGGGTTTTACTCAGGTTCATGGAGTTGATTATGGAGAGACATTTTCACCTGTTGTAAGACATAGTACAATGAGAATACTTTTTGCTTTGGCTTGTGAATTTGATTTGCACATAGATCACATTGATGTGGCTACAGCCTTCTTAAATGGCGATCTTGAAGAGACAATCTATATGGAACAGCCACCAGGTTTTGATAATGAACATAAAAATAAAGTATGCTTGTTAAGAAAGGGGATCTATGGGCTGAAACAAGCAAGTAGAATCTGGAATAATAAAGTAAACAAATTATTATGTGAAAATGGCTTTCTGCAAAGCAAATGTGAACCTTGTATTTATGTGAATAAGAGTGGAAATGGTCTCATAATAGTAGCATTATACGTCGATGACTTCTATGTATTTTATAATAACAACTCGTGCAAAGATAAACTTTTTAGTTTGTTAACAAATGTATTTAATTGTAAAAATTTAGGCAATTTAAGGAACTGTCTTGGCATCAATGTTGTGAGAGAGAAGGATATTTTAAAATTGGATCAAAGTAATTACATAAGAGGTTTGCTCAAGCGGTTTAATATGGAAAATTGTAAACCTGTATCAACACCAATGATTGTAAATTGTAAGTTTGATGATGATGTTGAAACCTTGTGTGATGAAACTTATAATTACAGAGAGCTTATGGGGAGTCTCATGTATTTGGCTGTGTGCACCAGGCCTGACATAGCTTATGCGTGCAGCCAGCTGAGTCAGTATAATTCTAAATTTAACCAGAGTCATTGGCTTGCAGCTAAACGAATTGTTAGATATTTAGCAGGAACAATTAACTATGCTTTATATTTTATAAAAAGTAGGAAATTGAATTTAACTGCGTATGCTGACGCCGACTGGGCTAATGATACACTGGACAGACGTTCATATACTGGTTTTGTTGTGAAACTTGGCTCTAATGTTATAAACTGGGAATCACGTAAACAACGTTGCGTAGCGCTCTCGAGTACAGAGGCTGAGTATTTGTCAATCAATGATGTTTGTAAAGACTTATGTTTCATTAAGAATTTTCTATCTGAAGTCTTGTGTGTGAAGCTGGACATCACTGTGTTTAACGACAATCAGAGCGCTCATAAAATACTTCACGCAAAAGAGTACTGTCACAAGCGTACAAAGCACATAGACGTCCGGTATCATTACATAAAGGACTTAGTGAATAACAATGTTTTGTCAGTTGAGTACTTGCCAACAGAACAGATGATTGCTGATGTACTTACCAAACCGTTGAGCTCAAACAAACATTCCTTGTTTATCCATAGCATGAATATTAGGTAATATAACTACTGTTGAATATTGTATTTCATGTATAGAGAAGTAGAGTCATATTATAGCATGCATTTTGTTTGCTCTATGTAAATGTAAAGTCTTTTTCATGACTAACCAGCATGCTGTTGTATGAATGTGTATAAGAGTCGAAATCTCTACATAGGTAAAGCATTGTTTGTCAATGTACTTCAATATAATTGATATTATATAGAATCATTCCCTTTAGTAGGAGATGCTCGTAAATACAAATGATGACTGCTCCTATTTGTTTGAAGAGTGTTCTTCTTTTTGCTTTTTGTCTCTATCTTTGTATTTGAGTATCTAATATGGTTTTATAAACTGTGAGAGGAAGTGTTGAGAATGTGTGACACCCTTTATAAAACCATAACCAATTGTGTTTTGTCTGTGTCCGTAGACTAACAACCTCTCTCTTGTCTTTGACCCTGCTCTCGGTCATGGTGTGTAACTTTGTGAGCTCCGGCATATTGATATTATATCGAGTTAAATCCTTCTTACTGTGCTTATGAAAACGGTGTTTGTTAAACCCACAATAAACACAAAGTGTGATCTGCTATTCCTTGGTTTTATTGAATATCCGCTGCACGTCGGTGACATACGACCGGCTTATCAGTTACAAATACTTCAAATTTGACAAGCGCACATTTACTGAACATTGTGGCTAAAAGGTTTTAGTCACAAAGTACTGACACGGTAAAAGTTGCGAGACTAAGTGTTGAAAACACTTAATTTTGAAGTTGCAAAAACTATAAGCTGTGGCATCTAGCCGTACCGACTTGTAACTCCTGGAAAACTCGACAAACTGAAATTACTAAGTTTGTAACATACTTAGGTATTACTTTTGTCGCTACGGACTGGATGTCTTGTTGCTGAGTTTGAAAACATCGAGTTTTCGATGTCCATATTGAGTTTAAAGAAGTTTGGAACGATTGAACTTTACTGACTCTTTTACAGTTGTGCGGCTACAAATTGAAGCAGATAATAAATCTGGCAAGTGCAACAACGAATCCTCTCAGTGCGAGAAAAGATAGATGTTAAGTATTATTGACCGCCCAACCCAACCGCGCTTCAAAAATACGAAGCAGCATTTTATTTATGTTCATTGGGCTTCCAATTGAAGATTATATAAGGTAAGATGGTGCACGCATACAATCAATCAAAGCAGCAAACCGTCGGACGCATTCAATAGCCGTGATTCAAGTTGGGTGGACGTCTTGACTCTTGACTAACATTAAAATTCATTGAAAACTTGTCTAATATGGCAGGACGTGACACGATTACCGGTACGTTCGCCCCGCGGGCCCGGCTGAATACAAAATTCTTACATCGATTTAACTCCATATAAGAACTTATAAATATGTAACGAGAACCCTCGACTTGACGCCGTTTTGAACCAAATCAAATGCACTTTGATACCTTTATTAAATAACATCGTATTTTTGAGAAAAGTTTGACGATCATAATATTAGAATAATTCCTATTTATGGGCACCGCAAGATGCTGATTTAAATGAACTATGAATATCATTAGTTTTCGTTCTCAATCATGATTTATTGCTGATTTACTCACAAAACCATTTGAATAATTATTTATTTTGCTTATTTCTATAAATCTAAAGTAATGTAAAAAGAGCCGCAGTTAGCGTCAACGCATTTAGTCAAGTCGCAGTAAATAAACTTTTAAAATAAATTATTATCGTAGTTCCAGACTTACAAGGAGTTATCAAAATAACTTGCAGTCGTAAGAGCCGGACTTCGCTTATCAGCACAAATAATGTGTAGTTTTATTTCAACTATGTCCTTGCGCCCGGCGAGAGCATCATTCGCGTGCTTATCGCGATCACAAATCAGAACCTTTGTGGTACTCCAAGAAGAAAAAAAATACAAAAGCAATCTTAAACCTGTGCCGTATGATTGCATTTCCTCAAACGCAGATAACAAAGGTACACTACTAAAGTACCTCATTCTATGCAGTCCGCCGTGGCTTATCGAGTTGTGGCATCTCATGTGAATACTATTTTGTTATTTTTGCAGAAGTAATGTAGATAGGGTATGGAAGAAGTATTGTCCGCTGAGCCATTAGGTGGTACAAATGGCGCGGAGATGGTTTAGCATCCTTGTAATATTCATTTTGTTAACAATAAAGTGTCTCATTACTTTATCGTAAACTAAACGCGCCGGATAGCATCACATCGTTGCTACATAACCGCAGCCTTTGTTCAGTTACCACACTATTAGTTTTTGTCTTGAATCACCCACAAAAACTTAGTGGTTATTGTTATACCGGTGTAGACGATACTTACCAAGAAGGTTTCATTTCGGTAATACATTGCTCCCTGCGCGGGAAGCTAGGAAGTGATTGTTTTTTGTTTAGAAGGCGATGTATGTTCCAGCTTAGTTGTCGGCGGTTTGTAATTTTAGAGTTGTGCGTTGTAGAGGATAGATAACAAAGGCCAAGTTAAGCCGTAACAGATATCGATCCGCGCTCGATTAGAGCCTGCATAGCGAGAAAATTAAGTACATTACAAACCCATGATTGCGTTGGCTTTTTAACCGTTAACAGTCGCGTAGCACTCCTGTTTCGATTTAAATTAATTATTCACTTTCCAGTTGCTATCTCGGTCTTTTATTTTACTATGTTAAATATAATTAAAATTAATTCAGATGATGAAAAAAGCCTGCCGGGCTTGTAACGATTAAAATTAAATACGGCTCACTTCCTGTTTTTTTAGACATAAAATGGGCGTTTCAAACTTTTTTATTCAGGGTCGAGTAGCGAGTGATTTTAACGAGCTTTTATTCGCCGACATTTTTACTTACGGTGGCAGAATGGTGCTTTCGCAAAACTAATGAATGTCAAATCTAACTTCTCTTTTATCACCAATTCCATGACTTCGCTTTGATGCTCCCAAAGTGTGAAGCGCTTAATGAAGTTTATCCTTTACCTATTTCAAGAGAGTATCAGATAGTTATTTATAGCTTTTTAAAAGTAGGATCGGCTTTAGAACGTAGCTCATCAGTCCTACATTTCGATCGATCAAAACCGAATTATAATCGCATTAGGTAGTTACAAAAATGCGTGATAAATTTAATTACATGGACAAGCTTCCGTAGTGCTTGAGAGGGACAAGAAATTATTCATCATGAGTCGAAACGCGCGTGGGTTCATATTTAGTCACGGCCTCGCCAGCGCCGCCTTATTCTGAAATATTGAACAGGCTAACGTAGCCAGTTATCATGGACGAAGTATTTTAATTTTATTTACCTAAGTATGTATTCTTCCATGCTAGTCTAGGAGTAAAGAAAAAACATAGGATGTACCAGTTGCTCCTCTTTTCGCACAGATAGTAAAAGCCCATCGCGGGAATGGGCGTAAATCTTAGGAATCATTGTTATAGGCAATGCGGCTAGCAACCCAGCACTATTATGATTCCCCTTTCCACCTATACGCCCACAATCATGCTAACTGTGGCCTTTAGGTCTTGTTACCTTAGGCTCTGTCTACCCCGCAAGGGGTAAGACGTGATTTAAGTATGTATGTATGTAAATATGTATTGGTATTATAAAACCAAACATAAAAAAATACATGAGTAAGTACTACTACTACTGAATAGTTGTCTTGTCTTAGTAAAAAATAATTTAAAATGATATGATTTAATACCCACCAGAGGTTCCATTATTGGTATTATCAAAAATGATATTTTTCATTATTAGTAAACCATGTCCAAATGGGTTTTTATTCGTAACAAAATACTAGGTATTTAGTAATTAAACAGCTATGTAGATACAGCAAACATTTGGTATTAATTGTGATGTGCCAACTTTTTGTTCTGCTCTTAGTTTTGTACGTCAATAATCAAGTATATCGTTCCTCCTGTCGCCCAGTGTGACTTATCCAAATCACAAATCTGCTAATGAAACGGACTTTAAAAAAGGCAGTCTTGGCTGCGCTCAACTGAAAGAACGCCACATCCGAATAGTCTCCGTCCTCCTAACTATGGCTTCTTAATAAACGTGCTTATAGCTTCGTACGTTAGAAGTCCCAACTGTAAAACCGGTTTCGATGCACTGAGAACTGACATCAATAATTTTATGAAACTTAATACCGATACCGATTTTTTATTGGAAGAATCACTAAGTACAGTTAAGTAAACAATCGGAGAAGTAGACCTTTTTAGCTTAAATTTACACGTTTCGCAAAAACGGTTAGTACCTGTTGGTGTGAATTCACACATTGAACTTTGACTCACGTTGTCTGTAAGAATAAAGCGGTGGCTGACATAACATTATTTAAAACGCCATCAATACTTACTTGAATGAAACTGATACGTTAAGGATCGAACTGGTAATTTGATATTTTTGTTAAAATATCACAATCAAAATAACGCAGATGTTAGAATATCAAGTGGATGACTTGAATGAGTTAGAATGGGACTCGGTAAGTAATGTCGCCATCAGATACATCAGACCTACTGGGTGGTCAAAAATATCGGAACACGCGCTTACGCGCTTAACAGTACGTGCGTTATCAGATATTTTTGCACATCCAGGCAGCTCCGATGTATGTAATCTTTTTGGCATAAAAGACAAATAGTAAAAATTATTTTCTTGTGTGAAACAGTTCAATTACCTGCTTATCAGCATTCGTGCTATCAGGGATTTAGACCACTCAAACTTTTAAACAAGCTCCCTAACACCGTTTTTTGTTTATCAAATTATCGAACAGCGAAGTTTTAACAACAAGCGTTATTCCACTGAAAAACATGTATTTGCACTTTAAACTTTTCTCATTTGAATTTGAAAGCATATTTGGCGAGTTCATATAAAAGTACGGCGAGCGAGCAACTTATACTAACAAAAAACTTTCGATACAAAAAATTCACAACGAACCGGTAGAATGACAAGCGACCGCCCGAAAATGGCTCGTTGTCACATGACGTGACAGGCTGAAAAGGCGCAGCCAACCGCTCGGCTGTTTTTAGACAGGCTCAACAGCCCAAGCCATACTTCGGCGCGGCAGTCGGCGGCAGCGGGCAGGCCGTGCGACTGCAAACACCGGGCCGCGCTAGCGCCTCTAATGACGGGGGTTGGACCCGACTGTGGACCGACTCTACACAACGTTTTTTTCAAGCACAGGTGAAGCGGCGAACCCACACTTAGTCGGCGTTAACCTGTAATCTAAATTCATTTCTCGATCCGACCCACCGAGGCCCATATCTCTGTTTTTATTATAGCGTTAAGGCCCATTTACAGGTTTTTTTTATTCGAAACAAATTACCCATTATTCTGATGGCGGGTCGATCTTATTATCCGACGACAAACGAGTCTTTTTTTAACCACTTAAACCGTGTTCTTGGAAATTAATTTTATAAGCTGCGTTGTTGGTTAGGTATTGTAAGTTATCGACATTTGAGGTCATTAAGCATCTGCTGAATCGATTTGTGCCCACTGACTCGAATGATTTCCAATGATCCCGTCAAGGTGCTCGGATTAACTTAGTATCGGTGATATCGTTTTATCGCGTAGAATTCACGGTATAAAATATGTATAGCCCTCCGCCCGTACTAGAAAGACAGCTTTGAAAATAAATATTTCTATGAATTATTTAGCTAACTTGTCACATTTATGAATTATAGAGGGAATTGGATTTTTTTTGGTAGTCACAGTTGTTGGATGAGATGTTAGTTTGTAAAATTAAAATGGACGCGTCAAGCAGTTTGCGCCGCTCCCAGATCCCAGGCTTTGCCAAGATAAGGTATCCGGCTCTCGAGCCGAGTCTGCTGTTCGTAATCGACCGAGCACTCTAACTTGAAAACTTTGCAGTTGGAGTGTTTAATAAAAAAACTAAGTCGTTTTGCTTGTCACAAAAATCGTTGGGAAAATGGGACTGTGTTTTTTTGTCAGACAAATCCTTCGCCGGCTATTAGAGATACGGTGAGTGAATCATGTCCTTATATTCGAAACGAAAGCACGAAATGTATGATGCGAACGACAATTTTCTACTTAACTTTAAAATTTCATTTTATTTCGAGCGAATAAAGAAAGATGAAATGAACCTTACAAATTACAAGTATACTGCAAGCTGCATTTTCCGAAAATTTGTCCGCAAAGCATTTATTTGCTTATCTAATTTATCGCTTTCCCGCGGAGCTGTGCACATTTCCGGTAGAAGAGTAGGTATCCTAAAATAATCTAGGTTACACATGAACTACGCGTGTTTCAAATTTTATTAAAACCCATTCCTCTTTTTTGTTTGAAAGTATAATAAACAACCATACATGTTGATATTATTGAAGTAAGATAAGATTACACAGAAAAAAAGTAAAGAATCTCGCCGTTCTGAGTTCACTCTTGAAACGCTTCAAAAGCCATACCGTGAACGTAACTATCCAAATTACAGAACACCGTCTACTACTTAACAACCGTTTTGTTTTTCTACCATAATAACTGGAAGTCAACTATTAAGATAATACGGTAACACACCGTAGTTTCGGCATGGAACTTTAAAATTTTATGTTTGCTTTTTCTACAGACGAAATCATCTCGTACGTAAGTGAAGAATTCATGTCGACAACCGTTTACCTAAACTCATAAATGTTTTTCCTTTGTCATCATATATCACGACCTACATACATTATGTATGTGTAAGAAAGTTAATATATTATCCACGTCACAATCAGAATAAACGATCATGCAGCCGAGTGTAAGAACACAATGATTGAAATCATTATGAACATTGTGACGGAATTCCGTGCCTTGATTAACTAACTTGCATTCGGCTTTGCATCTGTTTGTGCTCACTGCCACATGCATTGCGAAACTTGACACATTGCCAAAAAACAACGAATAACTCAACGTAAGCGTAGTTGAATAAAACTGGAACATTTCGAATATCAGTCTAAACGCTACTATTCAACTCCCAAATCTGTCGTGTTCAACGAAACTCGAACCATAATAGGTTATATTAAGATTTCATTTTCAATTATCGGTTTAGCCTCCGATTTTCGGGTTTAGTTGAAGATATATTATCCATGTAACATGTCCCAATTAGACATAGATTAGTCGGGAGCGTGCGTGCTGCACGAAAGGCGAACTCCGAACACCCACAGATGATTAAATATAGGATGATCGTGCAATGAATGAACATGAGTGCTTTTGTCTTCAAGTTCACAGCAGAGACAGATACTGAGAAATTACCTACACGCGATCAGATAAGAAAGTTTTAAGATCTCCAACGCTGCTGTTTGAGTTGTGATGGAAAGCGATAATGTGTACGATGAAACGGAATGAAGAATGACTTTAACCAATTGGGTTATGTGGTACGAGTACAAAGTAGGTATGAATTTAATAGGTAGGTTGCCAATATGAAAAAAAATCCTTTATGACATAATTATGCACTTATATCCGACAAGATAAATATTTACATTGTATAGACAGCCTTTAATCCACTCATGACAGCTTCCTTATTGTCCTTGTCGCTAATAGTTATCACTTTATAGAGCTCTGTTGCCGCTTAAAGACCCATCTGATCTTAATCGCAAAAATAAATCAAAGTATAATTTACTTAGCTGAAATTTAATGGTCATAAACTTAAGATGTTATCACCCAATAAAATGATAATAAAAATACGCTTGCGGTAGGGCGGGAGGCTCGCCGGCACCCGCTGACGCTTTCTCAGACAATTGCAAAATGGATTTCGTTGTCTACATTTTACTGTAATGTACTGTAATGTAAAACACGCCATTAATGTAAATATTCCTTGTTTCACCTAAATTTGTCTGCGAAGATTATTATAAACTTGTATAATCAGATGATGAAAATTAATACAGTAAAACGTGAACTACATTAACCTAATTGTACGAAAGTCGATTATTAACTGTGTGACCTAAAATAACATGCACTGACAATTTATTCGACCGCAGCACTTAATACTATACCTACCCAAACAAAGTCATACCTACCGACTAATGTAGATAAGTTAGCGTAGTTTTCAAAAGGATTGAACTGCGCTCATAATCGCTAATTTGAATGGTGGTATTAACAAAGGCCGCGTGGTGAGACAAAGAGTGTCCTGGACCAATCAGTGAGGCAAGCGCATGGGGCGTGGCATCTCTCGTGCCAAAGCGGCCATGAAACAAAACACCGCTAAATAAAACTCATACAATTAACCAACGAATAAAAAACGGGTTCAAATTTTTAAGCAGCAATTTCTCTTTTGTTGAAGTCAAAGGCCCTTTATAGAGGGTAGGGTACTTATTAAGACCGGTGAGGCTCGTGGTTCTCGAGTCTGGAAGTAAGATTAAAAGAATGAATTGCGTTTTGATGACGACTCGACTCGAATATGTACTTGTGCTGGCTAGGAATACGACACGGAAAATATAAAGGCGTACCTTAATGTTATATGTACTGTTTTTCGTAACTGCGGCATAACAATGATGTTACCACCCGAGACGCTCGGATATACTCATGTAATTTAGTACACAGCCAACAAATTAAACACATCGCTGGACAGTCTAGTACTGTGTCCACCGTATAAATTGTAAGACAACTGTATAAGTTCTAACTACAGACAAATAAAGGCAACAAGACGTATCACTGGTGATCCAAACAAACATAACCAAGAGAACCTCATCACAGTAGTGTGGGTAGTTCGAAAATATTGCGCGACTCTACAACAGTGACATCCGCCTGGTCGACTTATTTTCACGACCGCTGCAATATATAAATCAAAACTTTAATTTTATGTCATGTTAAATTCTGTCTGTACTTTCAGTTAGGTAGGTAAACATAAACAGGTATATATTTGAACAACAAATGCAAAAGCAGTCTAGGTAAGTATAAATTCATCGTACTGTGATGCGCCGCAGGTTGATTCTGTTTATTGCTGTAATAGCTACTTGTCCGTAATTACGAGCCCCGCCCATGGACTTAATATTAATTTCCAGCAGAAATGAACTGACAAACGCTTATTACGTTTAAGTTGCACTTAAGTTGGATAATTTCGCATATTCATTGCGAAGGTGTAATTTGTGCGTCGAATGATTTGTTTGTTTTGTAATGGGTGTTAATGTAAACTTATATGTAATACTCGTAGATATAGCGTTCTTTTGTTTTTTGAAGTTTTTATAATACTCTGTGCTCGCTAAAGTGTAAAGTTGGTAAATAATGGCGCTTGATATAATTAATCTTCACAAATTGACTTCATTCTCACCAAAATAGCATTTAAGCTAATTTTATTCTCCTGACGCCATTATCATCGGATATTTTACTTATAAAATGTTAATATCATTATTTTAAATAAACAAACTCGTTGTTGAAATCAATTTAGAAGCGTCTTGAAACTCGTTTAGATCAGTAACGTTCCCATTGAAATTCAAATAAAGAATTTTAACGATAAATTGTAACGATAGTCGGCCATTAGAGTCAACCATTCCGTAATTATTGGGGACCACTGAGCTACAGGTGGTATTTAAATGCCCGATGGGCGCTCAGAGCACACTGCATGTTATCTCACTCGTACCAATGGTGGAGAAGCGTTAAGATAATTAACTTAAAAGTTTGTTGTTAAACTCTAATGCAACACAAGTTTTTGGTCGTAAACTGAGCCAAGGTTTAAACTTAAAACAGAAACGTATAGAAGAATTAAGCATGAAGTTTGAACAGCGTAGGTTACAGTATATTCTCAACTCAAGCAACTCATTCATACTTTAAAATGCAGAATACAATCTGCAAGCCACTTGTGACAGTAACTTGAAATTATTATTTTCTTTTGTTTTTCTCAAAGCTTTTGTCTGCTTAATATTAGTTTAATCGCGGTCAAAAGAAAGAGGGTGCATAATTTATTTGACTGCAGCGTACTTAAGATAGCGTATAAAATAAATAAGTTGGAGTGTACATACAAGGTACCTACCTACGTTGGTACGAGTCAGAAGAGAACACTGCGAAGATATCGATAGGAAGTAAAGTACTTCGGGTTAGATTCCGAAGGAGCCTAGGAACAGCTTTAGCGTAAGGTATTCGTAGTCGATATCTTGATCGAGGTAGGACTAGCGGCAACACCTTGTTCCGCATCCACTTTTGATCGCGATAACGTAAACCTTTGCTGACTTTACCGTATAGAAAAGCAGTAACATTCATTTTAAACAAGATCTGCAACGTTAAGGTAAAAATTCAGTTAAATAAGTCAGCCGGTTTTGATGCTAAATGATGAATGCTTCAACTTCACATCTTGTAAAGTGAGCTTCATAAAACAACAATAAACAACTCTAGCCGTGCTTTCTTGTTCCTCTGCTCAGCCATACTTAATGCACTGCGATGCGATGTAGCCACGGCGGGACTGAATGCTTTTTAATGGGCTGACTGCGCATTAAATTACATACCTATTATAAGTTACATGCTGGTCTAAAATAGCCCATCGTAGCGTAGGTAGGTGTTTCTCGGAAAAGGAATTGGTGTACTGGCTCATATATTATGGCGGGCACGGTGCAGAGCACGACGCGGCGTGAAGCCTTTAGAGTTTAGTGATTCTTTATCTGCGACTGCATTTTCACTTAGTTAATTACAACCAGCGGCTCCCATTAATGTATGGTCTAATGTTGAGTCCATTATTTAGTGGAGTGATCCGGCTGTGTGATACATCGCGACGTTTGCGCTAGGATTATTTTATTACATTCGTACGTGTTAAGATTAAACTAATTTGAACTGGTTATTGTATGTCATTGAATTAAGTAATTAAGGAGCGACCACACCGCCGCGTATACGCAATGACGTGTTGTAGGCGTAACATTTCTCACCGTTTTTTCATACATTTTGTTGCGTAAACACACCCAACGTCTTTTACGCACCTATGTGGTCGCACCTTTATTGATGATGGCGAATGCTTGTTTGAACTGGTAATATTGGCGTTGATGCTATTTAAACTTAGCTTTGCTGTGGCCATAACTTCTAAAACCAGTAGTTTAACAAAACTACATAAACGAATTTTCGTGTAAATGAATTATCAGCTACCTATCGATTGTTTATGTCAGGGAAAACCTTTCCTATAATAATTATAATTCCATTATTGAGCGGGCGCTTGCATTATAGACAAAGCATTACACGGACATTCATCGATATAAAAGCGTTGGTAAATAAAGGTGGCACATGAATTTTACACCTGTTTCTTCAATGTCAAAACACGATTAAATAAAATACATATTTGTCTTGAGTATATGAACCGAACTAGTATGATATGGACGAACAGAATGCAGCAGGAATACCTACCCATAATGGTATGGTGCCTTGCATAACTATGTAACTGGTTTTCCGGAACACATGCCCCGGTTAATTTCAATTGAAGACACCTAAAAATATAACAACCATAAGGCATTAAATTCTATTTTATTGCGCGTACCTATCTAGTATGGCAGTCATACGAAATGCATAGCGAAAACGGAAGATAGAGGTATTTTAAATGTATTCTTTCGAGACTTTTTTTCTCTAATTTAGGAGTATTAATGCTTATGTGTCGCTTGGCTAGACAGTCACTATCTACTATCAATGTATACGTGTGTGCAGAGCAGAGGCCTACGAAAAACCACGTGATCTAGCGGAATAAAGACTACGGGCAAGCGTATTTCGACAATGATACGCTTCGGAGCGTACATCACTGGTCTAATCACGCTGGTAGGTAATTTCAATTAGTTTTTTTTATCTGAGTCGTGTCAATTTAACATTTGCTATAGACACATACAAAAGACATTTTTACTTCATTTCTGATTATATATTTTTTTAATTTTTACGCATAGGCATAGGCAAAAGCTGTTTCTTTCAAGACTTCTTTGAGCTTTATAAAAAGATGTCATCATTATGTAACAGTAATAACAGAAAGCAATTTAAACGTAACAATTGAAACGATAAATATAAATGAGAGAAGTTACCATAGAGCGTTACCACGGCCAAACTAATAGTGGACTTAAGTACTCAGAGAACAGAAAGGCCGCGTAAACACAACCTCAAAGCGTGAATCGTGAATAGTACTAAACGGACTCCACTTCCCATTTACCTTTAACGGGCCATTGTCATAATGTTAACGCATCATTGTCATGTCACAGTTTTCAAAAAGTTTTTTTGGACGGCCGGTAACTGTATGTTAATTTCGTGGGGCGGTCCCGGATGGCTGACGAAACACATGTCGTTGGTGCAACATATTGTTAAAAAAACCGACATGTCAGAAGAATGCGTTACCGATAACATCTACTCGTGATCGTGTTTGTTGACGCTTAATTCATTTTTAATGTAAAATTCAAAGCCGGAGTTCGTAATACCATTTGCAGGATTATTAACCGGAAAAAGCTTGCCCATGTTGTGTCTGCGGTTTAAGTGCTGGAAGTACAAAGCTGAAACATGAATAATTAATTTATGACGTTGATGTATTGCGGGAATGAATAATGTTTACAATTATGTTATAAATTTCCATTTAAATATTTCCTAAACAGTGATATTTAAGGCGATTCTGAAGACAAAGTTAATTTAATCGAAAGCGGTAAGTCGCTCGCACTAAGCTGGCTTTAGCAAAAGACATTTTGATTTACACTGTTGAAAAAGTCACTTTACCGTGCGTTCACTCCACAAAGTGAAAATTGGGTGAGCTTAGGTTTTTCCTTGAATCTAGTTAGTGACGCATTATAATTAAAGTCACAACACCCGGCGCCAGCTTGAAAAGTGGTGCATTTTCGCATTTTACTCGATGAGAGCAGAATATTACATTTGGTCAAATTAATTGACTTTAAATGAGCCACTTAAATGAGAAAATAACATTTAGGTAAACGTACCAGTTAAGGATTACGATTATAATCAAATTGATGGCAATCTCGTTGGCGGTATTTTACTAGCGCATTTTTATCTTATTTACATACACATATCAAGTTTAAAGTCAATTCGACTAAAACTGGAATAGAAAACAAGTGACTCTATTTTTGATATCCTTACGAAACGAATGGTGGGCTCAATATATTATAAGACTCGAGCTATATTCATCAGTTACACCATAGTTACAAGTCAAAGTAATAAAAGAAAATGTTCGGTCACTTTTTAACCGAAAATATCGTAACGTTTTATAACCAACCCTTTTTCAATTTAAGGTACCAGGAACATTTCAAGTACAAAGTTGCGCGGTTTTCAAAAAGGCGAGCCCGAAAACCGACCGTAGCAAGATCACGCCTCTACTGCACTCTACTACTTTTAACTAAATTGAAGTTGAGAGTAAAGAGTGCACTCGCTGCACGTGACGCATCTGTCCGGCGGTTCGTTTGTAACTTACGTGAGTGGATTGCAATGGTTTTTTTTATGCCACACGTTTACTTTATCGTACTGGGCAAGTGACACGTGATGATAAAATCATGGGTGACCAATGGGCCGATATATCTGATGAATGAATCACCGACCACTGTACTGCGTACTGGACAAGTGGATAACGATAGGCAAAGACACTGAAGTGAAGTTAGGGTGTGTAATTAAGCCTTAACTCAGTGTTGATATATTCTATCTCACTCGCTCTATTAGAACTCGGCTTATGGAATGTCGCAATGGTAGAGTCCACATCACTATTTCTATGGATAGTAACATACATACTTAAGTAGTAGACAGAGCCTAAGGTAATACGGCCTAATAATAACGGGCCTTTACCATCTGCGCGAAAAGAGAAGACCTGCATGGAAGAAAATCTTGCTAAAAAAGAAAGCTTTAATAAAAATAAAAAGCTTTGGAAATCGATCAATTTAAAAAATCCTAAAAATATTTAAAACATATTTCAATTGATACGGCATATTATTTATGTACACGTTTTAATATCATGCAAAGACAACGACTATTTCATTTTACCAGACGGAACGCAACAGAAGTGTTTCAAGGCGTGCCTACGACTTTAAACCGTCGACTGTGCCAAGTTTTCACGCTAGTCATAGTGTTCGTCACACCTTAGTATTCATGTCAGGCAAATTAACCTCCGATAAGTTCGAGAACGAATTAGAAGATTATGTAAATCATTGTGGTTTGGCACAGCAAAAAAGAATTGAGTAAAACTTCACCTTTGCAATGAGTTCAAAAAAATTTTTTATACAATTTGCTTGGTAAATCATAATAGGTACCATAGCACAGATATTACTTAGAACTTTGCAAGGGCTTTCATTCGGTCCAAGTTTGCATTGCCGACATTATTACAGTTCCACATCCAAGTCTGTATTATTTCGTAAGAGCTTCCATGTTTAACTTTTTAATCTTTAGTTTGAGAGCTTCTGTTAGCAAGTACCGTCGTCAGCGTAACATTTCAATTCTTCACAAGTCTCTCTGGGTGAGTGCCTCTTGTCAGTTCCATTACATGGCGTCCAATACAGGGTCACATTTTCTCACTTATCGTTTAGTGCGTCACTTTTCTACTGATGTAGTTAGAATGAGATGAAAACAGTGACTACAAAAGCCATTTATCCCTCCGTATGCAAATGTTGCTACACTGGTGTCTAGCAACGCATGAAGAGGATTGTATTGGCAGAGTGCAAAGCGGGTGGAGGGGGTAGCCTAAACGATCACAGCGCTGGCTACGGCTAAAATTGTCATTTTTGACGCTGACTTGAGCTGTCAAACCCATATTGCAGTAAACATTTTCTAATCGTTTTTGAGATAAAAATATGGTCCTGGTAAGATGTGTTGTTGTGAATTGTAATAACACCAAGAAGAATAGCGACTGTAAATTTTACCAATTTCCAAGACCATGGTGGAAACGAGACCAAAGAAATAAGTCGATATTTGCCGTAAGAAAAAAAAAAGTATGTTACCTAACCTCTAAAATTTCACTGAAAACAACAATTTTAATATTATTGGCAATAATGTTACTGACTAACATTGTCCAAAATTGTGTAATATAGTAAAATAACACAAGATTTCATTAATATTTTTCACAATATTTACTTACTTCTTGTTTGACAGCGGTGACAATTATTGTCCATAATGGCCGCCTATCACGTGGCGCTGTCGTCGCGCACGGTCCCAATAATTGCACCACAAATGTAAAAGACAATCCTAGCTAACACCATTACGGATGTATGGGTCTGTATGTCAAGCCCAAAACAGGTGTCTTTGAATATTAAGGTGAAAAGTGCTTGGCTTGGTTTCGGCTTGAAACACAACCAGAGTTGCGTGTTTAAATGATCAAAAATGAGAACGAACTAACACCGTGGAAGTTCTTTTTGACATGACATAAATTTTATCCACATTTCCGAAAACGTTTTTACTCGTGAGAAAATATTGTGTCACAGTGATTTGTTTCTTAAAACGAGCCAACATTTGAATAAAACAGCTGAATTAATTGCATGTAACACAAATCTATTCTATTATGCTAAGGCAACCGTTAACTTAGCGCTGGCTTGTCACAGAGCCAGTTCTGTAATACAAACTTCGTCAGCCATGTTTAAGTTCCGCAACCCATTCGAAAATAGTATTGCTTATAATCGTACTACCAACTCATCTAAGGCTCTAAGTGATTGAGCAATAAGTTCTTCAGTCAAAGGTAAAGAACAGCGATGTCAAATATTATCAAAACACGTAACAGCATCTTTGTCAAATGATTAGCATCAAATATTTAAATGACGTTTCTCGTGAATATTCTGTAGTTTAGTGTGGGCGGTAAAATATTTTCAAAACGAATTCTAATTTATTCTAATTTCACACATCTTAACCAATAGCTTAAAAAGTGCTAAGTCCGCTATTTAGATGTGAAAAAAGTTTTAGTGTCGCTTGAACCTACGCGTTTTCATTCGTTTAAAGTAACGATATTACTTAGCGCCACACTCTTCACTATGAAGAGTTAGTTATTCCAGCAAGCTAATTGGCATTTAACTGAAATTAAACTACCTTATTAAACTAACTACTGAACCATGTCTAGCTATTCTCAGTTAGTTATTAAGATTTATTTTAAGAGCTCTTCATTTTAATTAAATACAATAGTCTGTCTACTCATAAAACATTCAAGAAGATTGGAGGAAGTACCTCTTTTCTACATTCCGTTTAATACACCTTAGGCTTCCAAGTCTCAAAGTGCGGCTGGAAGTTACACTCGCCTCGGTGAGACCTGTTTACCGTGCAACCAAAAACCAAACAGTCGCTGACTAACTAGAACCTCGTGTAAATACGTCGGCGACAGCGCAGCCGAGGCGAGACGTCGCTCACACTCGCGCCTGCACCAAACCCTGCAGCTCTAATTGACAGCTACACGGTCGCTTGCCCGACACGCTAGTTGCCACTACAACTTGCTTTACCAGTCTTAACATTCAAGGGACCAATGGACTAAGTTTTATAAGGCAAAACAAAACAGGAACGTAGCGACGACACCGGTTAAACGTTACCAAAACAAATGTGTTGGGTACCATACATCTGCCAAAGAAATTGTATGGTATAAGGTTCCACAGAAGTACGTGATTCGTTTCTTCGACCGTACGTACCTTAAGCAAAAGTGACAACGAAGTGACATCAGTTTCATTTTGTTTGACAGTTTGATACCAGCTACCTCAGTCACGGCAATCGTATCAAAAGTGAATTTAACCATTGTAACAGCCTTCCGAGTAAGGTTGCTTTTTTGTCCACTGGCGCAAAAAGAGGGGGGTTAGAAGTTTAACGTCGATGTCTTTGTGTCTATAAGTGTGTGTCTGTCTGTGGCATCGTAGCTCCGAAATGGATGGACCGATTTCGATGCGGGTTTTTTCATTCGAAAACCAGTTAATAATCGGTGCAGCAGTGTGAAGAGTATCAGCTCTTTCCAAAATGATGTAAGACATGTTTGTCATACATTTTTTATGATTGTTTGCGCATGATTACTCGATTAATGGGTGGGTTTTTTTTAGTTTTTTAATTTAATGTTGTATCATTCGTCTGTTTAGTAAATAAACCTCTGTGAAGTGGCAAATGTTTACACAACATGATTGACGCAAAATTCACAGACCGTAGGTATTAAAGGGTCGTCCATAAAGTAAAGTACGTCACTCCAATTTGCTAATTTCTAGACTTACACAGTTTACTATGAAAATTGCAAGTATTTTATTTGTGCGTCACAAATCGCCAGACCCCCCCCCCCCCCCCTCCCCATATGTGTGACATACTTTATAGATAGCCCCTAAAAGCCGGCTGAAACATTCCACATAATGTAGTATGTTTTGGTTGACTTTTATGAACGTTGACGCTGGCAGGAGCAAAGAACTGATTTTATTCTCGCATCAAATTATTCTGACATTTTTATCTTTAAAATAATTACCGAACTCTTTTCGCTACATTTCCTGAAAGCGATGCGAATGTTGTTTCAAGAAAAATAGCTACATACGTTGCATTCTCTTTCCTATAGAGACCAAAACACCTCACAATAGAGAGTTTTTCCTCTATTCCGCCGGATGGATTTTATTAGGTAATCAGTGTTGATCCTGGCTACTAAGAGGCGGGAATGATAGTAATGGCCGATTGTCCCGAAGACTGTCGGACAGTTCTAATTTAATTAGTCGGTCACAACGCTTACCCCAGTTTAGTCACAACACATGTTGCTTAGAGACTAACGAGTATATTGCACTACGGAATATTAATTGAAAACGCGCTATTTTAGCAACACCACAAAGATATCAAAAATTTAAATTTGAGCATATTGAAAATGATCGTATAGGCTTTTCATACAAACGTTAGTAAAGTTCATAGTGTAGAAAACGTTATCACTGTTAGTATGAAAACAGGCGAAAAGTAGTATTTTCATACAAACGGTGTTAACGTCTTCCATCCAATTCTTATCCCGGTTTCTATAAAAAAGCTAATTTTCTCTCGTACTAGTCACTATGCTTTTAAAAGTGACCGCACCATACCTACATTTTAAAACTATTAAACTACAATGGGCATAAAACTTCATTATTTTTTGATTAACTTAACACAGTGAAACATATATTCTTCGTTTGAATAAAGATAATTTCCAGTAATATTGCCCATCATTTTAACCTCCAATTATCCTCACGTGTTAAAATGATTATAGCTTGAATTATGCTCAGCAATAGGAAATTGTAGTAGCAACTGAGCGGCTGCAAGTTGAGCCCGAGAGACTAGGAAATTAGTAAAGCCATGTAACGCACCCCCTCTCCATTCATCCATCCCCCCTTCGAATATCCCACTCGTTTACAAATGGCGGCTAGGAAACAGTGCTTACGATCAGAGACAAAAGGTACATTGTTCTGTAGAAGATTGTTGGCACTTTCATGCTCGGCGACTTCTAGAAAAGCTGGAAATACTTTATCGTTTAATACCGAGTTACAAAAAAGAACCAGCGTAAGGTACTTTCGTAAGAATAACATTAGCTAATGTATTCCAATTTAACACAGTAAATTTAACACCTGTGAAATAAAAGCGTCACACTACCCGCTCTAAAATTATATTTCACGCGGCAGCTTGACATTTCACTGAAGTTTCGTGGTGGTGATGTGTCTGTTTCAACAATTTGAACACAAACTTTTATTCAGATCGTATATTCAACTTCGTAGACATTAATTCAGCGAATCGCACACTGCGTATCATAAAAGTACCTTATGTCATTCTTTCAAACGCTACGAGCTTTAGTATCGCGCTATGTTGTTAATTAAATTTGACAGGATATATCAACGGCTATTTTTTGTCTCGATGTTACTTTAAATTTATTGCGTAGGCAGATCCTAATCAATGTCTCATTTAAAATTGCTTTCTTATCCCTCCGGCCAAATTGTTGCAAACAACAGTGCGCTCTTTGCATTAGCATGAACAAACTGTAAAACAATTACCTCTGTTAGCTTTGCCAATAACAATAACATTTATCAAATTACTCGGCCGAGCGGCTTCGAAGCGATACGCCGAGGGAGGAACAAAATTGACAAAGCAAGCAAAAGGCTTTCAAGGCTGGCTCGCGTGTTGCGACGTGTTTGCATCCGTAATTTGTTTGTTGGCGGCAGCACACGGCAGACTACATTAAATGGATCTTCGCTTCGCACGCGACCAGACATGTCACTCACCCTGTTCCTCGGTTTGTCTATAACGTCTTTCTTTAAACCAATGTTCTAGTCGCGTTTATAATTCCGTTGGCGATTCGTACGCAAGTCACTTCCCCGCTAGTCTCCTTGGCTATATTTCGAGATGTTTTAAGTATGCAGGTCTGCTGTTGAATTACTAAGGACCGCCGCGGCTCGGTGCCCGCAAGCCAGTCTCCAGACGGCATTATCGACGGAAAATCTAAAACCGGTGTCAAAGCAAACAAACCGTAGCGCGAAGCTCGGTCCCGATCGGCCATTGCAGCTCTCATCACCGCTATTCCCTTTCTGTGAATGAAGCTACAGCACGAAACTGCTTCTAGCTTTATCCAAACTTATGCAAATTGCAATTATGCAGTTTCCAACGCAGACTATAATTAGTCTAGTATTTCTCCCAAATTATCCCAGTAAAATTGTTACTACGCCTTTCCGGTTTCGGACTAAAAGTGCCTTTGGAATATCAAACTTGCCAACTCGCGTAAAATATTTTTAGACTGTTTGCTTTAACGTTAAGATTTTATTCGTGTGAAATCTCACGATTAAAAATGGCGTCAATTATCGAATGTAAAGTTCGCAAGCGTTATTTTAAGGTCACTTTATGCCTGGTCTGTATAATAAGAAAGGTGTTTAAATGTAATTCGTATAGGCGTTGCGATAAGGTGCATAAGGGTTGGAGGTAAACGCGGACGGGTACCGCAGCACTTACGTTATCTCGGCGACGTACACGCCGGCGCCGCGCCGTGCCAATTAAGCAGGCTTCGCAACTCGCACTGGCTTCGAATAGACCGTTGTACAGATTTTACGGTACGCTTTAAAGTCCTTTTATTTACTGGGCTCCTGTGATTGCGGTTATTTGCAAATCTCCCTTTAACTATTGAGAATTATGCAAAACCGGACGTGCCTACTATCTATAGAGTCTAAACAACAGGGCTAAAATATAGGTAGTGGTTTTCGTGTTAAGTACAGCTATAATAGAAGATACTTTTTAAAATCGACATGTTTATTTGTCCGAATCCGAACACTAAATTTAAGTTGTGTTACGAGAAGTAATTTGCATCAAACTTAGATCTCAGGTTTTAAAAGTACTCATATTGTGCTTGTTTGTTTGCGGGCATCTAATATTGGTTAGGATTATACCTACCTTTATATATCATAAGTCGTTCAGATTATAAAGCAACTTCAATGTGAGATTATCATTTAAAATCAGCTAAACAGCTCTATAGTAGGACATCTTATTCAAAACGTTGACGTTAAACAGGCAGCAATTCATTCTCAGCTCTGATTCTATTGTATATTTCATGTAACACCTACGTCGCTTTCTCGAGCACTAAGGTGCAACTTTAATGATTCCGGTGCAATTTGCTCAGAGCTATGGTTACTCTTATATAAATACAAGCGACCTCATTTGCAAGTTAACTTATTTAAATTCTTTCACAACTTTTCCCTTTGAGATCTCAATGTAGGAGCTGCGCTGAAGCCACGTGTAAGTCATATTTTCAAAAGCTGGAGTAAATAGACGATATGATATAACTTCTGCTTACTAAGTAAGCTACATTCATACTTTTATGGCTCCTTACATCCTTTGTTACAACATAAGTACATATTTTTGCAGTAGCGAACCAGAAAATGCGGAAGGCGTGTCGGGTCAACGTTACGTGTTAGTAAAAAGGTGTGATTTTAAATGTCTGTTATAATTCTAATTAAATGTTCTTTAGCTAGATTTTAGCTAAAAAATAAATATGCTGAGAACCGAGGAGGTAAGAGGAGAGACCTTTGCCCAGCAGTGGAAATAGTGGGATTTCGTAGCAGACTAATAAAAATCACATTTAATAACTGTCTTTTTGTGATTACATCTCAGTCGAGTCTTTATGTCTTAACTGTAATTTTACTAACTTCAATTTCATTCGGAATTCGAGTATTAAAATTAACTTGCTCCTAGCCGTAGATATAACCGCTGGTTAATGGCAAAAGTTATCACTGGCGGTAATAAAATTTACTACCCTCGAGCATAGTAAAAGACTATCTTATTTCAATCGAATTCAAAAGCGTTTGTTTATTTATATATTACTAGCGATCCGCTCCGGCTTCTCATATTATGCATGTAACTTTCCTGTTCAATCATCACTCTATCTATTCAAAAAAACCGCATCAAAAGCCGTTGCGTAATTTTAAAGATCTAAGCATACACAGGGATAGACAGACAGCGGAAAGCGACTTTGTTTTATACTATGTAGTGATGCGTTAGGCTCTTTTAGCCTTGATTGCAACAAGTTACTTGGTATACTCCGAATCAATAATAGACTCACCTACCTACTAACCCATGTAACCATAATAAAAATCACCCGATCCGTCACTTACTTTGTTTTGACGTAAAGGAACGAAAAACAAACACACTTCTCATTCACAATACAAGCCAAAATAAGCTTTGTACTTTGTTTGTAGGTATTGGACTTTTGTATGCGTAACACGCTGTGGTTTTTCCAAAAACAACTGTGAGTAAGTTTCCGTTTACTTAAAGATTTCGTGAATATCGGTACACTGATTAACTATACTTTATTTGAAACTACTTTCTCAAATATGTAAGTTTATTCAATTCTACTATTTACAAAATGGCGTCGAGATAGAATTACAACTAAGATGAGCGCCACATTTAGCAACTTTCTGCGCAATGACATATTGCTGCCTGAGTAAGTTTTGGTGTAGTTGTAGCCTCTACTTTAGTTAAAAACTTGTATTAATCCTTATTCTGTGGTTTTACGAGTACACCATGTGGAATAAACGCCGTTTTAATGTGACATAACAATGAAGCGACGTCGGTTACTATAAACAAAATGGCTGCATATTTTAAACATGTTTCACTCGGGCCGATTGACGAAGTGCTTGTTGAGAAGTCGTAACCTTAACAAATCAAATCAATTATATTACAAAATCTTCAGAATTTCGTAACTGTAATATTTTAAAGTTAGCGCATCGTTAAAAATAATAATTTTATAGTTACATACACGAAGACTGGCCAACGGAACTCTATTAGGTACAAGGGATCGGTCATCTGTCACACGCAGAACCCATAAAAAAATGAAAGCAATAAACGTAAAATTACTTCTAAAAGTGGTACCTACTATAACACTGGCCACTTAGGCTCGTTACAACCTGTGACAGCATTTAAAATTTGTACGACATTCTAAAATTTGAATAGCAGAAAGCAACTGATCACTGAGAAAAATAACCTTCTGATATTGGAAGGATTTACCTTCTATTTTGACTCAGTAGGAATTTTACCGTCAAGTTTGGATGGATAATTTACTAAGTTTTTACCGTCCAAAACTTTCCTTCCACATGATTCCTTTCTGAAATTTCCTTCTTTTTTGATAGGATAAGTGAAAACAATAATTACCTTCCTTTTTTTTCCTACTGAGTCAAAATAGAAGGTAATTAAACGGACGGTAAATTAAATTGTAATTACCTTCTAATAAATTCCGACCGATTAATACCTTCCATATTTTTCCTACTGAGTCAAAATAGAAGGTAATTAAACGGACGGTAAATTAAATTGTAATTACCTTCTAATAAATTCCGACCGATTAATACCTTCCATATTTTTCCTACTGAGTCAAAATAGAAGGTAATTAATGGAAGGTAACAGAATTGTGATTACCTTCCTTTTTTTTCCTACTGAGTCAGAATAGAAGGTAATTCAACGGACGGTAAACATGACTGTGATTACCTTCTAATAAATACCGTCTGATTAATACCTTCCACATTTTACCTACCAACTCAGAATAGAAGGTAATTCAACGGAAGGTAAATGGTTAAAACATTTACCTTCCAATAATTTCCAACCGATTTATACCTACCATAATGGAAGGTAAACGCAGTAGGAAAATAGAAATATACCGTTCAATATAGGAAGGAATTTCCTACCGTAAATATAAGTTTCCTTCTACAATGGAAGGTGAACCCAGTAGGAAAAGTGACGTACCTTCCATTGTAGGAAGATTTTTCCTACTATATTGTTTATAATTCCTTCTGCAAAGGAAGGTGAACGCAGTAGGAAGTGACGTATTCCTTCCGTTGTAGGGTGGATTTTCCTACTATATGGTATGTAATTCCTTCTACAAAGGAAGGTGAACGCAGTAGGAAAAGTGACGTATACCTTCCGTTATAGGAAGAATTTTCCTGCTATATGGTTTATAATTCCTTCTACAAAGGAAGGTGAATGCAGTAGGAAAAGTGACGTATACCTTCCATTGTAGGAAGGATTTTCCTACTATATGGTTATAATTCCTTTTGAAATAGACGGTGAATACAATGGGAAAACTGGCTGGTACCTTCCACTGTAGGAAGGATTTCCTACCATATGGTTTGGAATTCCTTCTACAATGGAAGGTGACCGCAGTGGGAAAACTGGCTGGTACCTTCCAATGTAGGAAGGATTTCCTACCATATGGTTTGGAATTCCTTCTACAATGGAAGGTGACCGCAGTGGGAAAACTGGCTGGTACCTTCCACTGTAGGAAGGATTTCCTACCATATGGTTTGGAATTCCTTCTACAATGGAAGGTGACCGCAGTAGGAAAACTGGCATATACCTTCCATAGTAAGAAGGGTTTTCCTACTTTAATGTTATAATTCCTTCCAGAATGCAGTAGGAAATCTGTCACGTACCGTCCATTGTAGGAAGTATTTTCCTACTATATAGATAGATTACACCATTTAGCAGGAAAATCCTTCCCATAATAGAAGGTACATACATATCAGGCTTCCCATTGGATTCACCTTCCATTGTAGTAGGTAACTTATACCAATGATTAGGGTTACCTACTACAGAGGAAGGTCAACCCAGTGGGAAGCCTGATATGTACCTTCTATTATGGGAAGAATTTTCCTGCTAAATGGTGTAATCTATCCATATAGAAGGAATATACTTCCTACAATGGACGGTACGTGCCAGATTTTCTACCGCATTCAGCTTCTATTCTAGGAGGAATTATAACATTATAGTAGGAAAACCCTTCTTACTATGGAAGGTACATGCCAGTTTTCTCACTGGCGATGGATGAAGGTAGCCATCTCATCTTCCCCGTGTATTCATCTTCTATGAGGCAGCTACTGTAGTTTCCTTTAATATCATCAAGCCTGAAAAACAACAAATTAATCATTTGGTATATATAGGTAGTAATCAAATTACAAAATAAAACCAGTAAATAGTAAAGAGAAAGGCGTGTATTTATTTTCAGCGTGTATTAACCCTACACGTACCAGTTTTATAAAAAAAAAAAACTACCAAAAGTTTACAAAAATTGCTAGTCATAACCAAAACACTACGAGATGGCTCCCCTACTTACATCCATATTGCGTCGTAAGGCTAAATTCAGCAAAAGGAAATCTCTCGATCACCAATCGCCAAAAAAATAACCAACACAATGGATTGGATTATCAAAGGGATAGCTGATTCGGTACCTACAGCGTGTAGGTCATTTATGCCCGTAGGATTAAGCTGGTCGTGAATTAGTGAAATACTGACGAAGAAAAACGTCCAGAAAATCCAGTTGTTAAACTGTCTGTGTATGTATAGGTACGGCGCATAGTATCATTATTATCCTCGAATCAACCATTTTTGTGACTGTTTAGTGACTGGATTATCTGCACGTCTTTCTTCGTCAGTTTTCACTAAAGCACCATCAATAAACAGACAGACTGGCTAAATCCTATACACGTAAACATAAGTGACCTACACGCTGTAGATACTGAATCAGCCATCCCGCTCATAAACCAGTCAATATGTTGCTGCCTCTGGGAACAATATGAGACAATTTTTTGTTGTACAAGTAAAATCAATACACAAATTAACAAACACATGAATCATCATCATCAACCGAGACAAACACAAAAAGTCAAAAAGAGAAATTTAAAAGATAACAACAAAGAATCTTAAACAACTTACGGTAAGGTTGTGGTTAGTTACTCCGACATTATCTCTTAATAGTATGTACACGATAAAATCCGACCATGAATGGTGGTGTAACTTTGTAATGAATGATAATTTCAATCAGCACTTTTTTTCAAATAATCAGTCGTTATGAAACTGCGTAATAAAAATACAATCATAATGAAATCTTATGGCGTCTGTGAGTTTTAGCTTTATGTATATATTTTACTAATAATGATATTTTCGAGCAGCACTTTTTTCAAATAATCAGTGGTTATGAAACTGTATAATGTGAATACAATCATAATGAAATGTTATGGCGTCTGTGAGTTTTAGCTTTATGTTTATATATATTTACTGTGTCTAAATAATAAAGATGCTATTTCATTATGATTATATTTTTATTATGCAGTTTCATAACCACTGATTATTTGAAAAAAGTGCTGCTCGAATTATCATTCATTGCAAAGTTACACCATAATCATTCATGAACGGATTTTATCGTGTACGTAACTACAAATTATAACTTATTAATTTATGTAAGCTTATAAAATAATGTTATCATTTGAGATAAAGACACGGTCTTATTATAATATTACTTTGGGCTTTTAGAATCTAGAATAAATTATAAAATACGGTAAGTATCAGGTTTTATGATTATGTCGAAGTATCAACGTTCTCTCATCACCCAAATAATAATACTCAATATAATGCTTGAATCCTTTATAAGTAAAAAGAGTATTTATGAATAACGATTACGTGGCTTAGCCTATAACTGATCATGAATTGAAGAAGTCTATATCACAAATGCTGGGCTATGTATTTACCCATTATTTTGTCAATCGTTACTTGATATCAGATAAGTTCCTGATAGCTTAAGTATCAGATATGTAAAGAAAGAGGCTGCAATAGCCTATTAAAATCTTCAACCTGTTTTCAGTTTTACTTCCTTAGATCAAAGCCTATTCATAATTGAAAATATGTAAGAAATACAATTAATACAATACAATACAATACAATAACTCTTTATTGAATACCACATATAATAATATGTATGTATGGTATAACTCTTTATTGTATATAAAACACAAGAAAAAAATGAATACAGGATAACAGACATGCACAAAGGCGAACTTATCCCTAAAAGGGTTCTCTTCCAGTTAACCTTTGAACGATTGACAGGACATAAGTATTAGGCAAGAGTAGACACACAACATATAACAACCAAAAGAGAAAAAAGGTATACAGAATATTACAAGGTAACAATAGGCGCGCTTATCGCTACAGAGCGATCTCTACCAGGCAACCATAATGGACCATAATATTGCATTAAATCACAAATATTTTGATCAGTATTCTTAATAACAACGAATGATCCTACTTATTAAATTAAGTTACAATAGATGTTTGAGAAATGAAGTGGTGCTTCAAACAAATTTAGTTTTTTTTTTTTTGGTCACTTTCTTCAGTCTCGTATGGGTCTTTCGCTTTAATGTCACGTTTAATGATTCAGCTAACTCAGATGTCGATCGGTGGTTCCAATCGACATCTGTGTATATACCATAGACTGCCTGTTGTATAAATTCCCATACATTATGACATTCAAGAGGATATTGGGCATGGTAATGAATAAAAAAGTTGGAAACACACTTCAACTGCTTTTAGAATGGTCGGAAAATAATACAATATTTTATCCACAACAAGGTAAGTCTGATCGATCTCGGCCCATGAGGTACCCACTGATAATACGAAAGGTTGTAGATGTATTTCGTTCCGCCACTTCAATTTACGTGAAGCTTCTTTAAGGTGATTACGCAATTTTTCGATTCCCTAAAACACGTCAGCTTGCGTGTGAACTAAGAAAAAAAAAAGAATCTAGTACGTTACTTTTAGTGGGCTTCCAATTTTTGTTGACTTCATATACTCCGGGGAACAGAAACGGTAGCAGCAAAAGCAGTCCAGTTGTTTGAAGATCAACACGCTCTTCTGAAATATTTATAAGATTGTTCAAATACCAGTCGTAGTTGGCTACAAAAATATTTATATCGGAGATGGAAAAACTTTGGGGACCCGATTTCCTCTTAAGGAAGCATTTGCGGGTGGTAGGACCTCGTGCAAAGTCAGTCCGGATCACTATCACCATCATAGTCGTTAATCATGCCGCCAAGCAGCAATGCATGCCACGCCGAAACACAGCAGCACATGCACTGCTGCTTGGCGTCATGATTAGCGAGTAAGACGCTGGTAGCGATCCGGACTGACCTTGCATGAGCTGGTCCTACCACTTGCAAAAACTTTCTTAATAAGACATCAAAAAAGTTTAATGTAGTGTTAAATTTTTAAAGTAAGTGTAAAAAAAAGTAGTTAGTTTCTTATGGAATGGAAAGAATCAGTCGCCTTAACTGTAATTTAGAATCGATTAAACTAAATATACATACATACACATACATAAATCACATCTTTATCCCTTACGGGGTAGACAGAGCCTAAGATGACAAGACCCTAAGGCCACGTTTATCATGATTGTGGGCGTATAGGTGAAAGGAGGAATCAAAAAATAGTGGTGGGTTGCTAGCCGCATCGCCTATTTAACATTATTCCTAAGATCTTCGCCCATTCCTTCTATGGGCTTTTTTCATTCTGCGCGGGAAGAGAAGTGAAACTAAATATAAGTATGTATTTATGCTTTTTAAAACTAACCTTTCGCTAATTTCACAAAAACTGAAACTTTTTCTTTTTGAAGTTGAGCCGTTATTTTACTTTGCACTTCGATAGCAAGCTCCAAAATATTTTTCTTTTTTGATATTAGGAAATCTTTCAGTTTACTGCTAGACTCCAAATCACCAAACAATAACTGGAAATCTTTTTTTATCTGCAAATAAGAAAAAAACAAACAACTTGAAATATCAAAAACCGAATACCACTTAATTTTCTCTAATAAAACCCAGGGTGTTGTAGAATTTCATACTTACTAACGATGGTCCAATATTCGGTAGGGCTAGTTCTTTATACGATGTTATATACTGCCACAGAGTTCCTTGAGTTTCTGTCAATTCTTTCATGCGAATGACATGAGTATCTCCCAGGCTTGTAATAATTCAGCAGACACGTTATTTCTTAAATCGATCACAACTGACTTCAATTTTTCATTTTCGCGTACTGCAAATAGAAAAATAACATAAGATCACGAATCAACAATATAATAATGACTAAACTAGCTACACTAACTTAAATACCTGGAGCCGAGTATGATACTTCATTTTCCTCTTGAACAGGTCTGAGGCCGGAAGCCCTAGTAATTTTCTGTGGTATTTTTGTACTTTCAGTAGCACAATCGACATCAAAAGCCGACGAGGCCCGTGAACCTGTTTCGCTATTATCACTATTACTAGCACGCAATTTTGCGGATTGATCTTTATTTATTAGTTTTTTGCGCAATAGACATAGTTGATTGTATAAGGCTCCCGTAGCTCTTCCTTTATTAACAACTTTGCCACTTTTGGTCTTGTATTTTTCGTTTTGAACTAAGTAGAATCTTGACGTGCGAGATCATTATCGAGGAGCCAAGAAACAAGGCTGAATGCGAAGCGCTTTCTTGGAAGCATTTGTGGTATAACATTTTTGAGTTCATGATCAGTTATAGACTTGAGATGGTCTATGTGAGTATAACCATTGTCTGAAAAGAAAATTACAAATCATACATAACCACACCAACCATGCATTTAAAATCGTTTTATAAGTATTGTTAACCATGTTAAGTAGACCATTTTTATAACATTTCCTACACCAGAAAAAGCAAGATTCAATCCTTTATAACCGATTTTGCCTAGCATATTGAATTATTTTATGCTCTTTTTGTAGGTCTCAATCATGTATTTAAGTAACAACTTCGCATTATGAAATTTTCCTATAAAAAATTAAATTATAAACCAAAGAACGAAATAGAACGCAATAATACCGGTATTTTTGTATGAAGAAATACCGGTATCCGGTCCATGGTGTGTAACGACTTTTGGTAACCACAAGTTTTATACTTAAATAAACTATCTCATTCTGAGAGGAGGCCTGTGCCCAGCAGTGGAACGTATAAAGGCCGGAAATGATGATGATGATATAAGTTCCTGTCAAAAATTTCATTTTGAATACAAGCTTTTGCTGACTGTACTTACATTGTAATCCGTCCATGTGTACCAAATTTCAAGTCTATCAGACCAACCGTTGAAGAGTTCCCTCCTGCGGAGACGTCCCTGGCTGGGTCACCAGAACTCCACCGACCGATTATTTAGATCTCTAGGATTATTTAGTGGGATAATTAGTAAAACCACAAGCGAAAACGACATTAAGACATGGAAATTTTAAATAACACAATTTAGGCGATAGAATTAAAATACTCACCAGTAAAATTTTTCACCATTCCATCATCAGCCCCGAGTTCGAGTAAAATGTCTTCTAGAGACATATTTTAGTTAGGTAGTAACTATTTAAATTGGTACTGTTCACTACCACAAAAATAATAACAAATATTTAAAAAAAATTAAAGAGACGTCGGAGAACGTAAATTTATAAATATTCGACCTGAACTTCAACCGATGGCATCTAACGGACTGAACGACTAGCTAAACTACGCTTAAAAAATATTGGGCATGGATGGAGGGAGAGATTCCTTCCGAACATTGCAAGTTAGTAGGAATATGAGAGAAATTCCTACTGTTAGCACAACTATGGAAGGATTGATGTAATTTGTATTGATATTCTATTAAAGAGGTGCCTACATAAATAATACATAAGAATTGTGTAATTTGTATCGTTATTTTATTATACATAAGTATTATCGAGATGCGGCAATTTGTATGGAAGTACCTACCTATTCGAATGACTGTATCTTACGATTGCGTAGACTTAAAGATTCGATTTTCTCACAGTTTTTAAGGGACCTCAGACCTCAGTATTTAGCATCAATTTGATTTTAATATCTACGCGATTCTGAGAAACTACGCTTACAAAATATTGGGCATGGATGGAGGGAGAGATTCCTTCCGAACATTGCAAGTTAGTAGGAATATGAGAGAAATTCCTACTGTTAGCACAACTATGGAAGGATTGATGTAATTTATATTGATATTCTATTAAAGAGGTGCCTACATAAATAATACATAAGAATTGTGTAATTTGTATCGTTATTTTATTATACATAAGTATTATCGAGATGCGGCAATTTGTATGGAAGTACCTACCTATTCGAATGACTGTATCTTACGATTGCGTAGACTTAAAGGTTCGATTTTCTCACAGTTTGCAAGGGACCTCAGACCTCAGTATTTAGTATCAATTTGATTTTTATATCTACGCGATTCTGAGAAACAAATTCGGCAGGTTAAAATATAATCCAGTGTAAGCAGAGCCCTGCTCGTAAGTAAAATGTAGGCAAAGTGAGGTCATTTAATATTGGTTATTTACATATGGGCGAAAATCTTAGGTATCATGTTATAGGCGATGCGGCTAGCAACCTCATCACTATTTTGATTCCCCTTTCCACCTATACGCCCACAATCATGCTAAAACGAGGCCTTTAGGTATGTATATAGGTATGTATGTGTTATTTACATAGGCCAACGTAAAAAAATATTTATTTCATTAGTTGTACTAAACTACCTTCGTACCAAATTTCTAGGACAACTGAAAGTAACCTGTAGGTTTTCTAAAGTCGGCAATTTGTATGAAAGCATCATTTCTAACGACTGTATCTTTTGATTATGCTGGCTCAAAGGGTTCATATTTTTACAGCTCCAAGAGACTGTAGACCTCAGTGTAAGGGTCTTGACGGACAGACAGATAGAAAATGAAGTGATCTTTTATAAGGGTTTATTTTTTCCTTTACAGGTAGGTACGGAACCCGAAAATTTTTTAACTAACGACTTTTTTAACCCCCGGAAAATGTTTTACTTTCCTGCGGGAACCCATCAGTTTTATGGGATATATAAATTTTATACGTAACTAGCTGTTGCCCGCAACTTCGTCTGCATAGAATTCGTTTATCGCTATCCCGCGGGAATTACGCAATTTTCCGGGATAAAAAGTAGCCTATGTGTTATTCCAGACGATAATCTATGTATGTTCCAAATTTCATCCAGATCTGTCCAGCCGTTCTGGCGTGAAAGAGTAACAAACATCCAAACATACTCACAAACTTTCACATTTATAATATTAGTAGGATATTGTTTAATTTAACCGGTAATATCAGGTAACAGTATGCCAATTTTACTTAATCAGATGCATAAGTTGTTGATTACTTACCTGCATACGTTATTAAGTATGGTTTTTTAACTATCCAACGGATTTTTTTTTAATTTTCCGGGAATAAAAGTGTTGAAATACTATTTTATATTTAACTAGCCTTCCGTCCGCAGCTTCGCCCGCGTTAAATTAATTTTCCCGTAGGAAAAGGTATTTTCCCGCGATAAAAAGTAGCCTTTGTCACTCAGTGATAATGTAGCTTTCTAACGGCAAAAGAATTTTTTGAAATCTGTCCAGTAGTTTCGGAGCCTATTCAATTGAAACAAACAAACAAACAATCAAATTTTTCCTCTTTATAATATTAGTATAGATATAGATTATTAGTATAGAGTAGTATAGATATATTATTTATTCAGGTACAACTTAACATATGACATACACATGACAACCAAAACAATCAAAGACAATCTCAACTAAACTACCATAGAGGTGCTACATCACTATATTCTAACAAAAAGTATCTAAAATGTTGACCGGGGATATAAGGTACCACCATGCAAAATTTCATTTAAATCGGTTTAACAGTTTCGGAGATTAACACGTACAAACAGACAGAGAAACGAAAAAAAAAACTGGATATTGTGTTCTATTGCACTTCTTACATCCCGCTGACTCAAGCCTACCTAAGCGTTGCCAGTAATTTTAGGTCGGTTAAGGTAGTTATTAAATGCAGACATGTGTTTTATACCTACTATTTAGTTTTTATTATAAGTAAATATTTCTAACACTACGGCTGTTCAAAAGATCAAATGTCACTGGAAATCACATATTGCTATGCAAATTGAACAGGCGTTTAACGCTTAACACATTGCAAGCTAAATTATTTTGTAATGAAAAACAAATACTTATCGTAGATTTTTAATAATTTAAAGGAAAACATAGTCATTAAGGCCTATTGTAATGTGAGAATGTATCAAAAATACACGCTGTACCTATACAATGCGCAAACGCCTGCATAGCTGTGAAATTTACTTTCATACGTACTTGGACTTGCTATTCAGTTTTGTACAGGCGCTTCAACGCCTCAATAACTTTTCGGTTACTTTAATATTTTTTCCAAAACCTTATACTTTAAAGCAAATTAGTTTTACGGAATTAATTTCCACTTTCATATCCAGACCAAAATCAATGGGTCAAAAATGTAAAGCTGTTCTTACTAAGTATTTATGTTCTAAAATCTTACCGTGTCAAATCTTTTTACCGACTAATTTGAAAATAAAAGAAAGTTAGATTTCCCACTGAATTGGCAGGTTATGCGGTAATATCCTACTTAAATTTAATTTCTCTACCAATTTGGATGACAAATACTTTGTTGTATACCTACCTAGTCAACCTACAATTTGTGTTATCCACCAGAAACAAAGAAAAAAAGAGCCGTTTGGATAATAACCCACCAAATCAGAAGGATAACCAATTAATCCTGCGAAAATTACCGTCCAACTTATAATCCATCGAAATCGGTGGGAAAAGTAAACCGAATTCCTACTCATTATTTTCGTTCTTAAATCTTTCCTTCTAATATTTCCTATTACCGATTTTACCCACCTGTTCGGTCGGTAAATATGATACATTTTCCAACTAGATTGGTAGGTATGTGGTAATATCCTAACAAATTTTAGTTCCTTCAAATTTGAAAGATAAAAACTATATTGAATACCTACCAAGCCAGAAGAATACCCATTAGTGCTTCCAAATTAACCTTCCATTTGTGCTACCCACCAAAAACAGAAGGAAAAAAAATTGTTCCTTCGAAATGTTTTCCTTCTAAAATGTTTCCGGTTAAATTTCCTACCGACTTGGTAGATAATGTGGTAATTTCCCACCAAATGAGATTACCTATCAATTCGGAAGGCAAAAGTGAGGATAATAACCCACCAAATCAGAAAGATAACAAATTAATCCTGCCAAAATTACCTTCCAACTTAAAATCCATCGAAATCGGTGGGGTAAAGTGAACCGAATTCCTACTCATTATTTACCTTCTTAAATATTTCCTTCTAATATTTCCTATTACCGATTTTACCCACCTATTTGACCGGTAAATATAGTACTTTTTCCGGCTAGATTGGTAGGTTACGTGGCAAGTTCCTACCAAATTTTACTACCTGCCAATTTGGAAGATAAAAAATATGTTGAATACCCACCAACTCAGAAGGATACTCGCTATTCCTTCCAAATTAACCTTCCATTTGTGCTACCCACCAAAAACAGAAGGAAAAAAAATAATTGTTCCTTCGAAATGTTTTCCTTTTAAAATGTTTCCGGTGAAATTTCCGACTGACTTGGTAGATAATGTGGTAATTTCCCACCAAATGAGATAACCTATCAATTCGGATGGCAAAAGCTAGGATAATAACCCACCAAATCAGAAGGATAACCAATGAATCCTGCCAAAATTACCTTCCAACTTATAATCCATCAAAATCGGTGGGTAAAGTGAACCGAATTCCTGCTAATTATTTACCTTCTTAAATATTTCCTTCTAATATTTCCTATTGCCGATTTTACCAACCTATTTGGCCGGTAAATATAGTACTTTTTCCAGCTAGATTGGTAGGTTACGTGGCAACTTCCTACCAAATTTTACTACCTGCCAATTTGGAAGATGAAAAATATGTTGAATACCCACCAACTCAGAAGGATACTCGTTATTCCTTCCAAATTAACCTTCCATTTGTGCTACCCACCAAAAACAGAAGGAAAAAAATAATTGTTCCTTCGAAATGTTTTCCTTTTAAAATGTTTCCGGTGAAATTTCCGACTGAATTGGTAGATAATGTGGTAATTTCCCACCAAATGAGATAACCTATCAATTCGGAAGGCAAAAGCTAGGATAATAACCCACCAAATCAGAAGGATAACCAATGAATCCTGCCAAAATTACCTTCCAACTTATAATCCATCAAAATCGGTGGGTAAAGTGAACCGAAGTCCTACTAATTATTTACCTTCTTAAATATTTCCTTCTAATATTTCCTATTACCGATTTTACCCACCTATTTGGCCGGTAAATATAGTACTTTTTCCGACTAGATTGGTAGGTTACGTGGCAACTTCCTACCAAATTTTACTACCTGCCAATTTGGAAGATGAAAAATATGTTGAATACCCACCAACTCAGAAGGATACTCGTTATTCCTTCCAAATTAACCTTCCATTTGTGCTACCCACCAAAAACAGAAGGAAAAAAATAATTGTTCCTTCGAAATGTTTTCCTTTTAAAATGTTTCCGGTGAAATTTCCGACTGAATTGGTAGATAATGTGGTAATTTCCCACCAAATGAGATAACCTATCAATTCGGAAGGCAAAAGCTAGGATAATAACCCACCAAATCAGAAGGATAACCAATTAATCCTGCCAAAATTACCTTCCAACTTCTAATCCATCGAAATCGGTGGGTAAAGTGAACCGAATTCCTACTAATTATTTACCTTTTTAAATATTTCCTTCTAATATTTCCTATTACCGATTTTACCCACCTATTTGGCCGGTAAATATAGTACTTTTTCCGACTAGATTGGTAGGTTACGCGGCAACTTCCTACCAAATTTTATGACCTGCCAATTTGGAAGATAAAAGTTATGTTGAATACCCACCAACTCAGAAGGATACTCGTTATTCCTTCCAAATTAACCTTCCATTTGTGCAACCGTCTAAATTCAGTAGGTAAAAAATCCCAATTCCGTCAACAAATTTACCTTCTAAAATTTTTCCGTCTAATATATCCTACTACTTCACAAGGTAAAAAAAAAAAAACCTTCTAAATTTTAGAAGGTAATCGACATCCGTCAAACTTTGAAGGAAAAAGTGGGACGGAAACGTCTTTTTTTTGGTAGGTAAAGCACTTAGAAGGAAGAACTCAGAAGGTACTGTCGGATATTTTTCTCAGTGTAGTGAAACCAAAGATTTTAAGAGAAACATAATATATGGGCAAGTCGAATGATAGGTAACTTGTATAACGTGAGCCGACGTCTCAGTAAATGCTTTCTCAGAGCCTGCTGCACATTCACATTACGGAATCCTTAGTGTGCTAACCCTAGTCGCCTTTGGCTGGATTCCTTTCAAGCAATGGCTACTTTACTACAGATTTATAATTTATTTATCACTAACTACACAATTATTAAACCGAACCACGTTTATCTATTACATATATTTAAAGTAAGGAGGTATCTAACAATAGACACTAGAAAGGTTACGGCGTAAATGTTAAAAAAAGTCGAAAGTAAGCGTCAAGAGAATTATAATGCTCTCGAGAGGGCGACCCACATCCATATTAAATTGAACATTCCGCTGACGTGACATTTCCAAACTACGCAAAAATCTGCTTTACCCATGGCATACCCGACGCCGACTGCATGATGCTTTAGTAAAAAGCAAAGTATTCACATGTCACGTTCGGAATAAAATATAGGCTTACGTTGCAAAGTTTTATTCTCGCCCTAAATATTCCATTGTGGCCGGGTGTAGAAACGGCACATAAATCCGAGGAGCCAACTCGGAGCGATTACTCAGCACACAAAGCGACGCAACACTCGCGCTGCAAGCTCCGTCGTCGCCGTCCACCGACCACGCTCGTCTGCATACCCCGCGGTACCAATACCCCACCGATCCCACACCGCAACTTTTATCATTTACAAAAAGTTTACACCCAAGCACTTAGAGCGCATTACCGCGATTGAGATAAATCGTCCGGTTCTGATGAAACAAAAAGTCATCAAAGTTATTTATGACCGACTTCAAAAAGGCTCATTCTACATGCATGTGTGTTTTTCGTGTTTGCCTGTGAATAGATCCTTTCATACAATTTCTTCCTTTGTTAACTATTTTTTTCCGAACGGTTATGATCGTGCGCTGGTCGTAAAACATGCTCAAGCTGCTTCGTTTCGTTGAAAGACGATAATTAATTTTATGTCGGTTACGCATCATCTATGATACTGGCACTCGGGGCATTAGTTCGTTTACTAAACCATTATACGGTTTATCTTGGTCAATTAGATTACGGTATAATCTGGTTCTTATTGAATTAACTCGTACGGCAGAACCTGAATGTGTGATACCATTGTCTGGAAGAATAAGGCTCCCATACAAGTTTATTTGTCTCAAGCAAAACAATAGTTTTTTAGTTTCATTCACGGACTAAATACTCTATTGTGATGCAATCCGGGCCGGTAAATCTCTGGAGTTAAATACGGCAATTATTCAGGAAAGGCAAGGTTTCATTGTGCGTAGTGCCGCGCTGTGCCGGCCGTTCCACAGAATGCTCACTAAATTTGGATTTTCATGCCTTGTCATCCGACTGGGAGTGTTTTAATATGGTTATTATATTTTATAAGCACGTTTTGACATCGCACACTATAACATGCAATCTATTATTAAAACTATTTGGAGCATGAACATGTCTTAACCATTAAACACAATAGCGATCGAAAGTAATTCATGACAATTGACTGCGGAATATGATTTCTCCGATAGAATTGGATACTTTCAGATTCGTCTTACAGCCAAATAAAAAGAGTAGAGTTCGGTTTCTATTTTGCTAATATTAAAGTTGAAAAAAATCTGGAGAAAAGATTTTATCTTGGAGATGTTTATCGCATTAATATAATACGGCATTAAGATCACAATGGGTCGGCTCAAGAGAGGTCCAATATAAGGAGCTCAGGAACCCCGCATGCTTTGTTGTGAAAATAACTTTATGCTTCAGAGAGCGGGAATAGTATAAAGCAAGCACAGCTTTCAATAAAGCCAATGGCCCTTTTAGGTGATGTACCTTTTCTTTCATATTCTTTGTGCAAATGTAATGATATTCAACCGCTCATCTTCAACAAAATCTTATCTTTTATTAATTGGAGTTTATTCTATGAGTGTTATGGCAAAGACACAACACAACCTTCTTATCTACAATCTTCCAATTTAATTTAAATACCATATTTTTAAATATAGTATTTAAAGCTCTTAAAGATCGTACTGTTCAAATGCTAAAATAACTTAGCAGGTAATAACAAAGTTTAAAATTTAATAAAATGTAGTTAAATGCCCATTATAGATAAAAGAGTTAGCCGGGAAATCCTGGTGAGTCAGCTAGTTTAACTTGAAATATGTGAGCACTGACATCACAAAGAAGCAAAACCACGCAAACGGTTGAGCAAAGCACGCAATGTGTTCTAAAAGGGAGCCTGGCACAGCGCCGATAGCATCAGCATCAGCCTTTTACCATCAGACAATCGCTGCACTGCAATTACAAATAAGTTATTTACAGCCCGCCTGTTGGTAGATATTTAAGCTTATCGCTATCTTTAATCTATTGATTCACTCCGCTTTATGCATTTGCTCTAAAGCGTCTTGTTTCGTTCAATTGATATCCGTATTTGGACGTGAGTGCGGTTCGTTTTGCACTTGCACTTAAAATTTATATTCTTTTGATCCGGTCTCGCAGATCAGGTGTCATTAGTGGGGAGAATTACCCCTTTGCACGGGACAGGCGTGATAAAGTTAAATTGATTAATTCCCCGCTGACACAAACGCTATTTGCGTGACTCCTTACGCAGGTGCAACCATATTAAACCGGGTTATCCGAATGTTTGTATATGCACCTGACCAATCCGAACGATGGTTATTTTTTGCAATATCACCAATTGCACTTTGCGAGTGTATCTGAGTGAAACGTCAGTCTGTAACAGGAACACGATAAAGCAATACGAAAATATGAAACAACTTTGGAGCTATATATTTTTGCAATCGGTTTTAGTAACAACTGAAAGGTGTGTGCGTGATCGAAGGAGCGATGCTAATGGTCGAAAACCGAAGCATGGCCGGTATGAAAAGATCGAATTTATTACTTCATAAGTCATGAGGGTTAAGTAATAATCGTCGACAATGGGCAATAAAGAGTTTATAGGCAGTAAAGTTCGATCCGCTCGCACGTCGAGGCTCGGAAGTCAACTGCGCCGCGACCGACCTACAGCTCATGAAACCAAACTTTTATTTTGTTTATCTGGTTTTGAATTACATAGTAAATATATTATTGCTTAAAAATGAAGATTGCCACCGATAAAAAAGCTGAAATACTTGTGTTACAGCCGATACAATGATTTTATTCTTAGAAATTTATTGTTACATTTATGAATGTTCAATGGTTGTTGAGAAGTCATAAAGAAAATAAAAGTTTAGAAGAATGGTTGTAAATCGCATTTTTATGTAAAAGCACGCTAGCTAGATGAATCACTGAGCTCGAATATAATGTAACGACTTTTGATCTTTTTTTATGTTTTATCTATGAAATGAAGTGAATAAAGAAGTGAATGTTACATGTAATGTAATATTTACACTAATAATGAACATATCTAAAACATAACACATACTCTTGTTAATATTCAATTTATGTCTGTAACTGAATTACAAAGACTATCAATACTTAAACGAGATAACAATCCTTTACGTAACAATATAAAGTACAAAACCGTTTACATTTTGAAGTATGTAACATGATGAGAGTAATTTAAAACCAGTTGTAGTACCATTTGGTCAATAAGAAGATTGCTTACAACTATCAACGACCATTCCTCAAAATTATTAGAAACGCGCCTGCGTAGCTTATCGTTTCGAATTAACGTAAGTAATTTGCTGTCAATGAAGTTTCATAACATTTAGTGATATATCGGTATTCGATTTCGATTAATGAGTTAGTTGGCTTCTGCTCTCTTAAATGGTAAATAATTTCTCCGTCTCCTCAATACTACTCAGGCTATTTTAAAAACGCGTTCATGAGAAAATATTTTATTTCAATGGTACCAGTAAATATGAATCATTTCGAAATGAAACCTAAATAACTAAAAAAAATAGGAGAACAACTATTATAATTTGTATTAAGAGAGTGAAATATATATTAATAGAGGCAACAAGATACAAAGACGGTTTATTTTTTTTCAGTGCTCTACCATCTATCATGATTTGCAAATAATCCAAACAGGTAAGGGGGCAATCTAACATTAGAATGGAATAGAAGAACCGTAATTCTAAACAAAGAGCAGTCGGGTACAGGAAGATAATCTAACCGGCTGTCGGCGAATGTTTAAAATAAACACGGGCCGTGGTCTCCTATCATAACAACGGTGTTTTGATAGTCCATCCGCGCTGGACGTTACTTCCCCTTGTAACCTTAGCTTCTTTCAGAACAAGCGTCGCCGATAGCTCGTTATATATCTACATTTGAAAGAGATTCTAAAGTGGAATTTATTTTGTTTTAACTTTTTTCCTGTATTCGTCCTTCAGAAGTTTTGGTTACTGAAGGTTTACTTAGAAAGACTGGTGTTACCTATAATTATTATAATATCAAGGCAGACCTTTTGGATTGAGCGATCAAAATTATATCACAAATCTGACACATTCAGCTCTGAAGCTGAAGCCATAATTTAAACTAAGCCTCTGTAGGTACAACCTGCTATTTCTCAGGAAAGGAAACTAGACACTGCAAAAACACAACGTACTGAGCGTCTAAGAAAAGCAAGTGCAATAACACCGGATACTTTGAAATGTTAGTCTTCCCCCACGCTTCACAATTTGAACCTGGAATTATCAACACGAATGAAAACCTTACGCTAGCTGGAACGGAGTTGAACGGTGTAGATAATATCACATGCTCACACTCCCAGCCTAATGTTTGTCATGCCAACATAAAATGACACTTTCCCACTCAGCTCTGTTTTGATTGCCGCCGCCGCGCGAGTCTATTTGACCGGCGACATAAGGCGGGCGCTGGAATGTACGCTGTCATAGCCGGTTTAAATCCTTCCAATGATTAGCCGAAATCCAGTCACGAACACACAGTTATTGACAGAGATCGGCCCGAAATTGAATGCGGTTCGTCGAGTCTATTAGTGTGCATGCGAGTTTCAACTTTCGTGTAGATCCATACACATAGTATAAGACATTTTACGTACACTTCAGTTGTTTTCATGCAATGTAATTACAAAGATTAACTTTTTATGCAGCAAGTAGACAGAAATAAAACCTAGACGAGATCAAAATGTATTATCTACTTAAAGGTAGGTAGGTAAAAAACCAGATCCTCCAACAAAGACCATAATAATATCGTAATCCCCTGTAAATTAATTCCTTGGAATTATTATAGTTGGAACTGTTCCCCGCTATCGTTAACTCGAATTATAATAAAACGGATACTCATACATTTTCATTAGGGACGCCATAATGCAATTAACATAATAAATAAAAGTAGTGATCCTAACCTTAACACGCCGCTAGGTATAAAGCAATAAACAATCTAAAAGAAAATGGGGTAAACTATATACATCCGAGCTAGGCTACCAAAAGCGAACAGTTGAGTTGTATCAAAGTTAAATTGGAGTTTGCCTCTGCGGAATTCTTAGGACTAGAGACGTAATTTTATTTGTTAACAGCAAAGAAAACAAAGTCTCCTTCAGCTATTCTAACCAGAGGATGCGAATAAGCTGTTGATATCCTACTTTATGAACTTGCTCTTACGCAACGCTAATAAGACGTAAATTCCTTCGGCAATTTGTAAGGGACATTCCCTTACCTGCTTATTTGTTGTGCGGAGAAAAGGGGCCGTCGGTGGGTATTGAATCTTTTTTACATTAAATTTTATGTGTGGGAATTCTAATATGGGTCCAAAACGGCACGTTCTGTTGCACAGATGGTCCACAGTTGGTTCAGATACTTTGCAATAGGTACACGTGTCGCTGTTGGTCATAAAACTTTTAATAACGAACACTTAACACCGAGAATACCGAATTATTCTTAGAAAACGCACATAAAACATTCGGCTGTCTGCTGCAGATCAGTCAGTCATTGTTTCACCGAAGCAGCAGCTTGTATCTTTCATTAAATTACTGGCGAGTGATTGATGGAACTAACATTACACTGAAGTATGTTTATCACAGTAATCGATAGTTTCTGTGCTATCAATTTTATCGGAGGATAGCTCCGGCTCACGGCTCACACACGCTGCGTCGCGGCGGGGCAGTCAGAAAGTGCAGCGTCATCCATCTCATATTTCCCGACTTGGATTCGAGCGGGATATACTCGAATACGTTCAAAATAAACACAAGTTCTACGAAATCTGTCAGCAGCGGTAGCTATTGGCCCCATCACAGATCATAAAATCCACTTTGATTTATGATACCGGTAGAATCGTATTCGGCATCTGCCTTTTTTTTTGGTTCATCAACACCTTTCATATGACGAGAAGCAGAGTTCAGTAATAGCGGTCTTAGTTACATTTTATTATACATTACATTTAATTAATGAATGAATCGTTTTAATTTCCGTTCATAATCGACTAATAAGAAGTAATGTTTAAAGCAGCTGGAATTCCCGCAAGAAATCCGACGGGCGGCGCTCAGCGGGACGCCTCGACAATGGCAACCAAATTAAAAGGAACCGTAAACGTTTGGACTTGAGCCTCGCTAAAATTTATTGCTCCAAGTTTTTTCTCTTGTTTTGCTTGCTAATGAGATTCGAATGTTGCAGCTGTATTATTTGAGATTTCTGGCGTTGATTAAAAATCTGAACGAGTTACTACTCAGGTTTGTTTCGAATAACTTTCTCCGGGACAATATAGTTCAAAACATTTTTACATTACACGTCGTTCCACACGGCAACCTGATTACAAATATTTCAACATGTCTGGAGTTGCCGGCGAGCTACCCAAAATCCAATAGCTATCTTTCGATACACATATTGAAATTCGCAAGTGAATTGTAGAGCATCTTATTGCAAGCGATACGACGAGGTCATGTGGCATCGTGATCTGATAGCTGGCGCGCTGCAATAAAGCTGGTATTGATTTGGAGCTTGTAAGGCTACGCGGGTGGTCCTAGACAATGTTGTGGAAGCGAAGCGGGAATGCAAATTTCACCAGTGTTTCTGGTCACGTGTTGTTGAACTCTGGCAATTAGCAGGAGACGCGCAGGATGTATACCGTTAAAATGGACGAAGAAATTGCTTTGTGGTATGTAATAAATCATATAAATTTGCACATTGCGTTTCATGGTTATTAATATTATAGTCGAACGCCATATTTATAAGTGCACCTATATATTTTTATACATATCTAATTCGACCATCGTAGGCACTCGATTATACACAAATCTTAAAACCGTATTGTTACCTAAAGCAGATCATAAAATCGTGATTCGACAAATTCTCCGACACTTGTGTCTAAAGAGACGGCAGGATACCGATCGAGCGATCGAATTGGTTCAAATAAAGCAAAAAAATGCAATGGAATCGATGATGCAATACAAACCGAGTGCGGCAAACTAGATCCATGGTATAAAGAGCTGTTCTTTTGAAGCTCCGACGAAGCTAAGTAGGGACAAAGGAACAATGGTGAAAAAGCATAAGTACCAGAGCGTGGCGATCCAGTGCCAGTTTCCGGCAACGTGGGAACGCCTTTTTATTGCTATTGACAATTTCTCTGCTTACTGTTATTCGATATTCGGATCTTAACCATTATCCGCCATAAAGAGTACTCAGCCATAATTGCAAGGAAGGTCCGCCGCTATTATCGACAGAAATACGCTGCCTTTATGGCTTTTAATCATGATTAGCCAGTTTATGAACACTGGCCAATAACATTTACTTGGGTGGTAAGAACTACTGAAATTTGGTTTCAAGAGAACAATAAAATTAAGATTCAACACTTTCCTTAGCGTACGTTCAAGAAATTAAGCGTTTGAAATCACATATTAATCGGTAAATACATATGCGAAGTTAAAAAACATTTACACAATTATATTCATAATTAAACATACCATCACAAAACCAAGAATAAACTTGGATAAAATAGATGAAACCAAAATAAAACACAAAATAACAAATAGTAAAAAAGCTACATTTCACTAACAGACCACAGAAAATTCGAGAGCGCGTAAAATCAGCTCCGACACCCAACATACTTTCCTTAACAATAGTTCATCAAATGGTATCGTGAACCGACACATCATTTCACGGCCCATCGACCGTTGGTCTATTTAGCACTTCTATTTCCTTGTCGAGACGATGAGCCAAAGCCCGATGTTCTTCAATTACGCGTTTCATTTTGCCATGGCTTATTAGTTTCCCCCAGTAGCTTACGTATGTAGAGTTACAGTAATTACATCACTTCAGGCAGACATTGAATTTGCTCGAGTGGAAATGAACGAGAGGATTATTCTTGTGCTCAATCCAAAATGATTTAGCTCCGGATTTTGTCTTTTTGTTTCTCTATCCTGCCTATTCTACTAAGAACTCATTTAAAAACGTTCCCAGGATTCTTTGATTGTTTTACACCGTTTGTCCAACCGAAGACAAACATTGCTAGAACAAATAATTCTTGGTCGAGTTTATCGCATGTCTTTTCCCCTTTTTCTACATCATTGGCTGCAGCTATTAGATAAGCGCACCTATCAGACAGAACTAACAAGTAAGGGAGACTCTTGCCAAATACCTACCCACCGTTGGAAGCGCATTTCAGTCAGTGAACCAATGATTTATCGGTAAAAGTTGCGCCATTTCTCATCTTACCATTCGTTACTCCAATAAAAAGAACGTCTCCCGATAATTTATTGGAATAAGTATGAAACGATTTTTTATTACGGTTGTCTATTTTAAAGTGCACTCTGTCATAAGGTTGTTAGAGTACAGCGATAAATAATAAATTTTGATTTACGGTATCCTTCAAAAAGCAATTTAAGTTTTTGAGAGCATTAAGAAGTTTCTTCTTTATTATGACAACTGCTTGGTAGAGCAGTAAAGGGTGGGCAAGTAGTTAAATGTTGAAACATCCTTTTTGATGTAAATTGTTTTAACCTTTGACAGAGGACTAAAAAAAGGCTAGTGATATTTTCAGTATTGATAACGCGCTCTTTAACGGCAGAAAAGAAAACACATTATACAAAGGAATTAAATAATGTTTTAGTGACTTAAAAAGTAGCATATTATAAATATAATTAAATTTATGACACCGTCTTCAGCAAAAGGAATTGTTCCAAAGTGAATGAAAAAAGTAAAATAGCTACCTAGCTAAAGTCACTCTACACTAAAAAATCCTATGAAGCAGAATATAGTCGAGTTTTATTTCAATTATGTACTAAATTTATTTAAATAGTACCTATTAAAAGAATCGTGTTGTTGTTTCGGTTCAAATATGTATGTAGAGCGACCTGTTGGCATCGAAATGAAAGAATCAGAATTGGGAAAAGGGTCGCTTGGCTTCTAAATCAATGCCGCTTTGCTTAACCAATATAAAATAAAAATGAATAATTGTAACAATCATTAATCAACTTCACAGTACCTTTCAACTTTGTTGTCATAAACAGTCTTATTAACCGTAGCTTCCTTCCACAAAGCAGAAGACCAAAGTTTCAACTTTTTGACTGACACAACAAATTGTTTGCTGAACGTAATTAACTTGTCAACAAACCGAAAATTACGGAAACGCGGCACGTAATCACGATATTTTATGTCACTTCATAACTTTATCACTGGGGCGGAGTTAAAAACAAACTTGGGTACACATCACACAAAAGTGTCAATTGAATCTCACTTAACAAAACTTAGTCGGCTTTTACATACGCTTATGTTCCATGGGCTGAAAAATCTCTTAAGTCTTCGCTAGAAACACAACACGATTATTATATTGGTCGCATAACGTGTAATGAGTGGGACCGGCCGGACCGGTTGTCGCGCGAGGCGAGCGGGCGAGGCGGGGCGGAGCGGCGTTCGTTCGCCGTGGCCGCGCGGGGCTGTCTGCCAGCACGAGACGAGAAACCCTGTGGCGGGCGAGGGGGCCGCCGAGAGACGAAAATGGCTTCACAAGTTAATTTTTTTCTCTTTCCTCCTTTAATATTCCGCATATGCCGTGCGCGGCGCATGCGTTCAACCCCCGACGTAGGGGTTGTAGTGTAACGCGATGCATCCACACTTTACATAACTTATTGGGCTAAATCGAAGCCGCTGTTTAATAACCTTTTCTCAAACATGCTCGGAAATGTATGCGTTAATGTCCCGATATGAGGACATGAAGTTTCTCGTTTATGGCTCCCTACATTACTTCTTGGCTTAGGCCACAAATGTTAGTATGAAAATCCATTTTTGTCCGCTGCTCAAATTTTTAAAATTTCTATACTAAAATTAAATTGGCAAAGGAAAAAATTACATACAGCCAACCACCACCACAATCTGTACCTATAAGCATAATTGCGACATAAAAAAAAAATCTATGGTACTATATTTATGTGCGGTTAAACATGGTGCTCAAATAGCTGGATCAAATTAGTACATTTAAAAAATAAAAAAGGTGGCAAATCGAAAATATTTTTTTCTGCTTATGCGTATTTCGTAGTGATTGTTATTATAATTTAACAGAAATAAAAATGACTTCTAGTGATGAAAGTGACGGGGAACTTATGAACTGTACTCCGCCTCATTTAAAAGAGGAGGCAAATTTAGCTATGCAAAATATGCTACCGGAAAAAAGTAAACTATGATTTACTTGATTGTCTAGTAGTTATTTTAATTTTAATATTTCCTCACATTGTTTGAGAAAAGCACTATACAAGCTTTGGCCGGAACAGGGATTGCAGGACTCGTTCTATCTGGCCTCGTCTTCGACTCGGCCACCTACCCCAAACTCGTCCAGCAATCCCTTACTTCACGGCCTCTGCAGTAATGTACTATTTCGTGTCGGCTTTGTATGTGGCTTCTTCAGTGCTTACTCAGTTCACAAAGTATCTGCATTAACATGTTTCTGAAACTTTCAGTTGCCCATATTTAAATCAAGAAATGTAAAGCGGTGAAAAATGCACATTTTAAATTCTAAGTAGATAACTGGGTTCCAAACTATTTTCGGTAGATTTAAACTTTGTACAGTATTGTGGGTTGAAACGAGATGCCGGTGCCATCGATGGATGCAGAATTGGTGGATCGTACGTTACATAAGTAGAAGAATTCGGGAGATATCTGCTATCAATATTATAGTAGACATCTCCAGACCGAAAATAAGAATAAAAGGAAGGTAAATTAATATTGCGACGTCATTACGTCGATAAGAAACGAATTCTCATTACATGTAGAAAAACTTCCACAATTAAAAATCTGAATAACTTAAGAAAGTCTTTGCCCTTCGCTCTTAATAAAAGTGATATAAAAATTTATTGTAGACTTTAATTTGAAAAGGACTTTCCTAATTAGCAGGTAAAAGGTCTGGGAAGACGAATTTTAACTTCCATTTTATGGTATGGAGTAAAAGTTGAAGGTGTGAATTGTCATCATTAAACTTGTTAATGTAAAATTCCAAAGGTTATGGCGACATTTATCCTAATTAATTAAACCTACTACTAATTCCTACTTCAATTGTAAGTATGGAAGCATTTTTAGGCAAATTACCGGTAGATATGCCCTGAAATGCCGTAGATGTTAACTCGGTCAATTTACAAAAATGACATAAAATGTTTTTGAAAGCATAATTTTCTTTATAACCTGCTTTGTTACCGATAATTACATAAAAACAAGTAAGCTTAATGAAACATCAAATGAGATTACGGAAATAATAATCATTGCAAAGTTTGCAACTGCATAAAAAATGCTTAAAATATATATATAGTTTTGCATTTGGCATTATTGATAGTTACCATTTTTGATTATCTATACATATGTATAGATCAGTGTATATACACTGAAAGTAACGAGTTTTCGTGGAGAGTTCATCAAATCATAGAAACTGTGAAGTAAGTTAAGTTAAGAGTAAATTCACACGAATATCACTTTTTGGTAGAAAAAAGTATCTTGTCACTGAAATAAGCAGTGTCAGTTGACTTTCAATGAAAAGTGAAGATATGAAAAGGAAAAGTAAGTCAATGGTAGTAAGTACCTCTTATTATTTTATCGGACAATGATGAAATTGTTTCTCCTTCGTAAAAGCTTTTTATCCGTGAATAAAAAATGAATCTGAGAATGGCAACAGTTTTAATAATTTATTACTTTGCCTGCCATTAGCACGGCTATTACATTAATTTGAAAGCAAAGAGACTGAAGGGTCAGATTTTGGAATTAGATTGTGGGTTAGCACGTGCTCTGTTGGAGTATTTGATTATTTTTTACGACATTATTCACAGAGTGAGACGTTCGTCATAAAGTAAACTGCTTAAACTTGATATCGAAGACTTAATGGGGAAACGCTGTAACCCACAAAATGCAAAGTTTACACCAGAGCCGAAAAAAAATCAAATATTAGAAAAAAAAAACATATCTTCTTCTATTTATAAACCGATCGATACCGTATTTTCACCAGATTTATATTTTCTTACCAACTATTGGGTCTTTGATTTAAAATGGAATAAAAGTGACTGGTTTCTCTTTTAATGTCGGTTACAGCAATTCCACTTTTTTTTCATTAAGCTAAAACGTTGTAAATGGGTTTAGCTAAAGCATCACTCCCAATAACTTCAATGTGTCATAAGCATAAATGTTTTAACACAATCTTTACATATGATTTTGGTGCGTCAATTGTGCTGTAACTTGCTTTTACCTGTTCATTAAATTCATTAAAATATTGTGTTACCTGTGAAATGTCTAAAATGTTTATTGAAAATGAATTGCTCTAAATATTATGTTAAATTAATGAGATTGATCAAGTACTTTCAGTAATTAAATTTAGGTAGGTACATGTTGGATTTCATGTTCGCAATTTTCAATTGGTGACTCAAAACGGTCTCAATTTACTATGGGCAGTGGATAACTTATTTGTAATACATGACATTAAGTATGTACCTGTAACATCCATGCCTTGGGTACAATATTCGTATACCTACCAGGCTCCACACCCAGAGCCTCTTGCTTCATAGTCAGGTGTTACTAACCAATAGACTACCTACTCTGATCAATTTTTTGAGTTTAATCAAGCAGCGTTTCAAGAACTCAAATCTGAACAGCTATCAAAATACTTTCAAAAATTATCAACGCTGATTGATATGTGGAAGTTGGTGGTTGATCGTCACACGTGTCCGTCCGAAGCTTAGGGTTTCTGTCCACCGTACTTGACGTACGTCCGACTGCGCTGGCTGGTCGGTGCCGAAACGGCGCGATTAGCATACCGTTCCCACGTGAGCCGTCAGCCCGTTGCCGTCTCCGCTTGCTTTGCATACTTTTTGCCGTTTGTCAAGGCAGCTCCAACTCCCAATATAAATTGTTGTTCTGGGTTTTAATCGGTGAAGCTATGAATTTGAAATGGTATGGACAGTCGAGGGCATAAATATCGATACATGTCAAATATATGTGTCACCGACCTTATTTGAAGCTTAAAGGTGCATAGTGTTTGACGTCTTGGTAACGTACACAATGTTAATGCCCTTGACTAGAATTGGTCAAATTCTTCATCTTTCGAATTGATGGTGGGCATGTATATGTAACGTTTTTGGACGTTTTTGGCACGTAAAAACAATGTTCAAAATGACAATTGCATGTTTACTATTCCGAACTTAATGACATGAATTAGACGGTCAATATTATCGTGATACTAGTATATCAATAGGTCGTAGATTTCAAATCAACCTGATTCATTACGATACGCATCAATATTTTGTGGTATGAATCAGAATATGCATGGACAACCCAATATTGTTGGGCATGCCAATAGATAACAGTTATCGGTCAGCGCTGAAACCACGTACCGTAATCACTTAACAATAATAATTTGGGTAGTTAAGTTCATTTAGAACATGTCTTGGCTTCGGCACCAAACCATTGCCAACAAAAAGTCTTGGTTAACTCATCAACGCCTAGCTCAAATCCTTAGACACAGAAAGCTGAAATTCGGCGTTGAGCTTCACTTTATAATACAAAAGGTAAGGAATTACGGCGAATTTCTCACAGAATATAGTCACTCCACCTATATGAGTTCCGCGACGGGAGACACTGCTTACGCCAACTAGTTGCAGTAACAATCATAGAACAGAACTCTACAAAGTAATTGTGAACCTACTATTCCGTGGCTTTAACAGGACGTGGCACATTTCCATGACAAATGCTCACTCGAATTGATTCCCCATTGCATTAAGAAGGGGTACCAAAGAGCTACAAAAGGCGGAAGTCGGATAATTGTATTATTGAAGTGCTAAAACATAGTTATGATGCATTCGTTCCCGTGATGGTCCGCTCGCGTGTCGTGCTCCGATAACGAAGGCAAAGCTCGACCCACTATGTACCGAGCCAGCCAAGAAAATGAAAGTTTTTATAACAGAAGCTAAATGTTCCAGGAATTTTAATGGTGCAAGTGACCCGTGCCGGGTGCGACTTAACTTCATATTTGTGCTTTTTGTGAACTATTAACATTTGCTCGCGACATTTCGTACGTAATAATAAAAATAGATTTAATCTTTTTTTTTATGTTAGAGAGGCCAGACGAACGAACTAGTGGGTCACCTGATGGTAAATGATCACCACTGTCCATAGACACCCGCAGCGCTTTACGCGATGCCAGTGCGTTGTCGGCCCTGCGGTCAGAGGCGTTAATTAACATAGTAATCAACTTCCAATATGTCTGAATGCGACGTAAGTGTCGATGAAAGCTTTACTAAACCTTTTTCTTAAACAAACGGTCGCTAAGCAGTAGGTAAGACCAAGATACCTAATACTAAAGGTTCTCCCATTGAACTTTTACATTTTCCAAGAAAAAAATACTCTATGTCCATTTTCAGATCACGTTTTGACTGTTTTTTCACTCGTTGCATATTACAATGAAGAAAGAAAGAAAGAAGACATTTATTCTTTTTTGCAAGACACACAAATATAAGATAATATACACAGTTTTATAGAAAATAAACAAGGTATGTATAACAAAAAAAAAACATAGACATGAAAAATAGATCATCAGTGTTGTGTGTCTTCGCAAAAGTGAAACGGTCGCTGGCTCAGCATTACGCTGAGGTGTTAGACACCTGCAGCACTGATTTTCAGCCAGAACTGTCTATGACTCACGAAACGATACACAGATAAAATATACTACATAATTCATAAACCTTTACGTAAACAATGCAATACATAGATAGAACCCGAAAACAATGCAATATCAAAAAAGACTTTCCGTAAAAGGTCCCGATGACGTTCCTTTTTGATATTCACGGCGCAAACGCCGCGCCACTCAGTCTTCAGCGGCGTCAGCTAAATTGCTTTATTGCAGCCGTATCTACACCTAAATATTTAAGTACTTACCTAGCGGGTCTTTGACTTGTGTCTCGGTTTGTTAAACGCGAGTATTAGGTACTTTTGATGTTAGATAATGCACTCTGTGAAACAGCAATGTTGTATATGAAAGACCACTCGAAAGAATTTCATTGTGAATGTCGAGAACTAGCAAGTAATTTTACTTAAGTGAAAATTTATACAAAAAAGTGAATTACTCTAGAGTATCTCTTTATGCGGTTCTAATTCATCAAATGCGAAACATTGTTCGGAGCATAAAACTTGATAAAAAGAAAATGACGCCAAAATTTCGTCACCCGTTTTACATAAACAAAACAAATTCCTCAGTGATTGGTGCCAGCCGATTTCGTTAACATGCCCGAGGCCAGGCCAAATTACTTTCTGTCTTCCCTTAACTCGACTTCGTCAAGTTATGATAGACAAGAAATTGTAAACAAGACATAAAGAAGCCACTAAGCGAAATTGCAAATAAACGAAAATGTCGTACTTGCCGAACTTCACTGTTTCACTTGCGGTTTTAATAAACAAGCGGGCAAATAGGAAAGTTTCCGCTTGACCTTGTGTATTGTGTTCTAGGTACAAATTATGAGGTTTGTCTTCTAAATCATTTCAGGAAAGAGAAAAGGCTAAATAAGCTGTTTTGTTTAAGATAGATGATTTTAAATTTGCATTATTTGGTGGCTTTAACTATTTCAGCAGCTTTGTCTACTCTTTTTTAAAATAGCTTTTACTAAAGTTATTACGTTTTAATAGCTTAATATTTTTTGTGGATTCGTATCGTTTATGATCCCTAAAAAACATGGACGTCGTGAAAAGGTTGACTACCGCTGCGTGTTCACATTAAGCAGTATTTTCCCGAGCCACCCATTCGATTTGTTGGATTCATAAGTTGAATAGCGATGATTGCCAGTTTGCGTGCGCCACTCTGATAGTTTTGTGCTCGGCGGTAAAATCTACAGACATATCTAAGTACTTCACCGGGCGAAATGAACGATCACTGAACATAAATATTAAATAAAATACATCGATGCGGAGCCCACAATATTAATTCTTTTCGTGACTGGGAACACTGTTTCTTCGAACGCTTGATGTTCGTATTGTAAAATGCGCGTTTCGAAATAAGACGGGTAGTCACGATGGGGACGTATCATTGTAGTTAAAGTGGTGGAACTTGTTTGCTTAGAGATATCGGTTCAGCAACTAAAACGCCATAAATAATATTCGATTTTGTGTCAATAATAGGTGTACTTAGATACTCACTTTCGCTTACATAATTATTATGCAGATAGAAAGAATACTTAACGTAGCTTAGTTTCTCTAGCAAATTTATATATATTATCATGATGATTCAAAGGTTGACTGGAAGAGATCCCTTAAAGGGATAAGTCCGCCTTTGTGCATGTATCTGTGTTTGTCAATTGTATTTTGTCTTGTTTATTTTGCACAATAAAGAGTTTACATACATACATACATACATTCATTTTACCGTGGTTTTTACTGACAATAAAATTAAAAAATTATTCGTTATTGCTAAACACGTCTGTCGCGATGGCTAGAGGGCGTAGGAGGTTTCTGAGAAATAATTTACTGATAACTTGATACTAGTACAATTCATTTTCTCAAACCTTCTTAAAATAATACTGCTTCAAAACTGACGCGAAGGAAAGAAAATACAGTAAAAGAATACTTTAGTGCTTAGCAAAATTTAATTAAATTCGGGACGATATCTCCTGAAAAAACATTTTTGTGCCCGATAGCGTCGCTAATTGTGCAAAAAAGCTGTTCCGGTCTATCGATTGCGCCTCTTTACGTCGATGTTTTTGTAGAACATTCCATTAAAAGTAATTTTACTATGACATCGGTTGTCAGCATGAACAAGGGAATAACATCGATCGTTGTTCGATGTAAACAGTAAAATACTCGTACACCTCACTAGTCAGCATAATTATACGATTCGAATGTAGTTAGTGTATTACTTAGTGGTTTACAGTAAGTGAGTAAACTTAAAAGTATTGAAATCGGGTCGGATTTTATCAATTTTATGCAATTCTTTAACGGGCAACAGCTATCATATTTTTTTAACACTACGTCATGAAAGACAACGTACCTACTTTGCTAAATTCTAGTCTTTGTCTCTGATATTTTAATGTACCTTTATTTCGTCCAAACATTGTAGAAAAGGTTTGGTGTGTTTCTAAAAGAGTACACCACATCTTAGTAGTGGATTCAATCTATCGAAACAAGACTGACTTCAGGACACAGGTGTAAATAAATCGAGCTGTGGTCAAGGAACGAGCAGTGCACTTACACAAAAGACAGTTACAAATTGGCCAAGCTCAGATACTCAGCCAATTAAGATTCCAATGTCTCATTTACGATTAAAAGTCAATACCCTTTGCGTTGTTCAACTAGAAACCCAATGACTCAAGCTATGGTTTACTTACACAGACTGTTATAGGTAAAATATATACTACTAGCGACCCGCCCCGGCTTCGCACGGTATATTATGCATGTATTATACATATGAACCTTCCTCTTGAATCACTCTATCTATTAAAAAAACCGTATCAAAATCCGTTGTATGGTTTTGAAGATATAAGCATACATAGGGACATAGGGACACAGGGACAGAGAAAGCTACTTTATTTTATACTATGTAGTGTTAGTGAAGATTGAGATACCACATAGACCTCATTAGATACCTCTACACATGGCAGTGTGAAGTTATTCACGGTTAATATCCTCTAGTTCCGTACCAGACATGAACTTACCTTAGTAATGTCACTTGTTTTTGATGAATCAAGAAAGATAAATATATTCATAAATACCATACTACCATCACTACACCGCCAGAGGAACACGCATGGCAATTATTACGGAATGATATGATGGATATCGATCTCGATTCGAATAAAAACGGAAGATGCTTCGCCATAAGTCTCACATTCTACGATCTCACTACACTGTGCTTTAAATAATCCAAGAGCTGGCTGATAAACATTTTAAATTGGGTTACGAGCATCAATTGCTTAGCAACCATATAAGGCAACCGAACCGTAACCCCTGAAATAGTTATAAAATACCGCTATATAAATAACATAAGTAGGTATTTGGAGAGATCCCTCGATTTCTTCGGGATCACATCATCAAATCTTGAACCCCAGACAATGGAAGTAATTAAATAAATAAATAAATAAATAAATATCTTGGGACAAATTACACCAATTGACCCAGCCCCAAACTAAGCAAAGCTTGTGCTATGGGTACCAGGCAACGGATAAACATACTTATATAATGTAGATAAATACATACTTAAATACATACAACATCCGTGACTCGGGCACGAACACTCGTATTCATCATACAACTGTCTGCCCCTACCGGGATTCGAACCCGGACCTCTAGCTTCATAGTCAGGGTCACTAACCACTAGGCTATCCGGTCGTCTAACGCAATTGCAAGCATACCTATCTTTAAACTTTAAACAAATTATAATTTTTCAAATCGGCGGGCTAGTCGAACTGAAAACGACCTCCTTTATACAAATCCAGCTGTAGATTAGTAAGGCTTAACTGTTCCTTGAAATTTAAATACGTATACGACTTTTTTTACTCGATAATATGGAGGCAAGCCTAATTTTTAATTTAAGGTCGAGGTCTCGGGATCGTAAAAAGTAAATAAGCCAGATTACTAAGTTAGAGTTTAACTAGGCTAATCTCTAGGCTAGTGATAGGTACTTTATTAAAAATGTATTTAAGCCACGTTGATATTGTCAGAATACCAAGATTGCATTAAAACGCCAGCTCATTTCAGCAGGAAATACTAAATCAGAGATGATATAGCATTTAACATATTAGTATAGGGTCGATGAATCCGCATCTTCATTTTGCCAGATTCGTATTTAAATATATCGTGAACATGAAGCAGGTATTGTAGATACAAATTTTTACGCTGCCTCAAATGACATATTCCAAAATAGTCTAATAGCTCTCTGAATATAAATATAAGTTCTGGCACACACGAACTGTTGAGAAACATGGCATCGTCACATACGCGATCAGATAAGTGCGTTGTCACGGCTGGCGGCGGCCGGCTTGCCAAATGTGTCGCGACAGATAGCGCCGGATTTACTGCCGGGACTCCGTCCGGGTGCCTGATAGCGCTTAGCTTTAGCGATTGAGAACTGTTTTCTGTTGATTAATAGGTATTATTGTTTTGTCACTGGCTATTTTATGGTCGAGATTTTATTATACTTACTGGCCACTTTTGTAGCGAAAGTCAGTTCCTCCATAAAATTACGTAGTATGAGAAGTTCAATCACCGATTTAACTGTTCGCTCAGATCCAAGTGGAAAATATCCTTAGAGAGGCAGCCTGGAAAGTTTACGACCATTTTTACTTTATTTCAAACTTCATTCGTGTACTAACAAATATTTTACGTTTCATACTTGAAGGACCCTGGAATGTTCGCACTCTTGCTCTTAGTTTCATGATTTTATAGAAGGCAGCTGGTCGGCACTTAGACGACGGCATCGCAACATTTCCCGGGCACGGCCGAGCGGACTCAAAAGCCTTCTTTAACCGCAGATCCACTCTTACCAAGACTCGGGCGTCCCTCCATCGCTAAACAAGGTAGCTGACTTTCATGTTATTCACGTATTCATAATAATAATAATTTATTTTTCCGATAAGCACAATTTTTTGTTGATATTTTTTCTGACAGTAATTTTTGTTAACGATACTTGCATTGTTGTCCATCCTGCACATGTATACCTAATTTCAAGTCAAACCGACCACTAGAAGGGGTAAAGTGTAAAAATTGGATAAGTAATAAGTCTATGGACGACAAAAGAAGTACAGACCTATCGTATTTGCACGGACAGACTTGAAAATGAAAATGAAAATATTTATTTCGTTATCACATAAGTGTATGTAACAAACAGACTTAACTTTCAATTTTCAAAAGCAAGTTATATGTTTCAGTGTAGTTTTACGAGCGAGGCTCGGTATTTATTTATCTTTAAACAAAACGCGAAATAATTGAGTACCTAGTCAGTAAGTATTCACATTGCAAAGTCACGGCTTCTTACGCTTTTCTCAATAACTTATCTACCTACAGAAGTTAGACACTTTGTTAAACTTTATGTTTCGATAAAAATATGCCGAGTCAACTTCCCAATTCACGCATCACCTCATTATTTCGCACCAACTCCGCTCCCTCGCTCCAAATAAATGTTATTAAAATGCAAGAGTAATATTTTTAAAACGCGTGTAAACGTTTCGTCGAGCCACCGGCTCCTGCAATTAGAATCCACACGTAGGCTGCGTAATGAAATGAATTTAACTTTGAAAGCCTGGGTTTTAATCTTTATGTTTTGACGTTTACACTTCCAGCTGTATGAATTTAAGAGTTGAAGGAGTTTAAGGTGCATATAATGCAGCATTATTTATATGATGTAAGACCCAATAGCAATCTAGAAACGGTTACTTGGCAAGTTTAATTACTGATGTTTACGGTAAAATATTGCCGTTACTTCTAACACTTTTAGTGTGTTTTTTTAACGAAGAGGAAATCTTTATGGATGCCCTAGGCACGGGGGGATCCCTAAAACCCTCCGGCGTTGCCTCAATCCAGTGTGATGGGGACGCAGTGGGATGCTACCTATGAAATATATTTCATAATCGTCGATTATAGTTAATGTTATTGATATAGTAACTTGGTGCAACTCAGACTAAACTAACCAAATACCTAAGTATAACTAATCTATCCTATTTTTCCTATTAATATTATAAATGTAAAAGTTTGTGAGTATGGATGTTTGGATGTTTGTTACTCTTTCACGCCAGAACGGCCGAACAGATATGGATGAAATTTGGAACATAGACAGATTATAGTCCGGAATAACACATAGGCTACCTTTTATCCCGGAAAATTGCGTAATTCCTGCGGGATAGCGATAAACGAATGCTTCTATGCAGACGAAGTTGCGGGCAACAGCTATTTTTTAAATAAATCACGTACACTGTTTGCCTTTTGAAGGGCATTTTTAACAAATGATTCATTACAATATAGCAGGCAGTAAGAATTTCTTTGTTCTGTATTGGTTGTGACCGAAGCATAAATAAAGCTAAAGAAATCTGTCATCTTATACCAGGCATAGTTTTATTGAAAATACAGCACATATTGTTTTATTATAAGTTTCTCTTATTATATTAAATCCTTTTCCAAGACGAGGCCACATCTTCTTCGTCAAACTTGAGCGGTTGAATTAACTGCATATGGACGTCCATTCTGATAAACTTTTATTTTCTTAACAACTTACTGGTTAATTCTTTCCAATTTTCTCGCTGCCACCATGTCTTATTATAAGTTTCTCTTATTATATTAAATGTTAAAGAAACAACATTCGTCCTTTATTCTGACATTGTTAATATAGATCCTATAGGAAATGGTCAATACACAATCACACAACATCACTATCACTACATAGTATAAAATAAAGTCGCTTTCTCTGTCCCTATGTCCCTATGTATGCTTATATCTTCAAAACTACACAACGGATTTTGATGCGGTTTTTTTTAATAGATAGGTTTTTATGTATAACTAGCTTGTGCCCGCGACTTTGTCCGCGTAGAATCAGCAATTGCCATGTAAAACTCGATCCCGTAGAACTGAATATATAAATCCCGTTTTTTTCCTCATCCCGGGGGAATTTCCAAAAATCCTGAAATTAGTTTCTTAGTTTTGTAATCACCTACTTTTGTATCAAATTTGAAGAGTCTAGTTATCATAGTTACTGAGATAGCGTCACTCGGAGTCGAATATGTAATTCCCGTTTTTTCCTTATCCCGTGGGAATTTCCAAAAATCCTTCCTTAGTGGATGCCTACATTCTATAAGGTATCTATGTGCAAAATTTCAAGTCTCTAAGTCCAGTGGTTTGGGCTGTGCGTTGATATATAGTTAAGTCAGTCAGTCAGTCAGTCAGGACTTTGAATTTTATATGTATAGATTCTACGCAGACGAAGTCGCGGGCAGAAGCTAGTTATAGATAAGATAGGAAATGGTCCATACACAATCACACAATACATATAATACTTAATGTGTGCAGACGGAGCAAACGGAGAACCTACGCGTTTTCCGACCGATTACAAATCGCAATTACGTAAATCCTTTGATCGAAGGAAATTCAGCTTTTATCCCCTTTCGCAATGACTGGCAATTATAAAAACTCCTGAAAAGACTGGGTCGGGAGGAAAACTTGCAAAATAGACAAGTTTTGTACTTGTAAAAAGTTGGAAATTTTCATAACCGTAGTAACTTTTCCGAAGTTTTGTGTTTTTGTCCGGTTTTTGCTACTTCCCTGCCCTGTAACACGGTAATAAGCTTAACACAAAACCGTTCAAGTTTTGCAAGAATACCTACTGTATGGTATGGTTTAAAATGTGAGAAATCAAAAAGTATCCACCAATTGATAATAACTAGGTAAAACTAACTTTTGCTTATGCAATTTCATAAGTTAATCATGTCTGTTTAACACGTTACATACATTTCTATTTGCAATAACTTTGAAACTATTTCTATTGTACCTGTAAAGAAGAAAACTTCCGTGTGAAATTGAAATCCTTTCGTATACGATTTTTTTTAATTATATGTTTTAGGTACTCTAACGAGCACAAAACAATGGCTGTCTTCCCATACAAGGTTATTTTTGCTCCTCATTTAATTTACATTGTAAACGAAGACTTCTGTTAGTATATCGTCAATGTCAGTTTCTTCTATTTTATTGGACTAATAAGACAAAGTGCTACTAAAAAGCTTATTATGACGTTACGTGGAAATGCTACGAACGCTACGAATACTACGAACGCTACGTCGCATCGGCGCTTGCGTCTTCTTCTTCTTCTTCTTTCAACGTAAACTATTGATATGCATAATTTTATATCCATTTATGATTTAAGTTGTTATTTTTTTTTATTTACTACTTTTTTCGTTTGTCAGATGATGACTTTTAAAACGAGCAAATTTTTTTTTATCCTCAAAGTCTATTAAGTTTAAATTCCAGATTCTACACAACACAGCGGTGCATGACAATGACCTATAAAAATCTGCTGTTACTAAGGCTAGTTTTAATAAATCTAACTAGCATAACATTTATTAAATAAGAGGCAAAAAAACTAAAAATATCTTAAGGCGTCCGTTTGGAACAAAAAGCGGGCGTCGCTTCCGTTTACCGACAGAGGGAAATTCAATAAGAACGAATTTCCCTGATTTACGACCACTATTTCCTCGTTAAAACTTCGTGCCCTCGAGGTGTGTCCGTGCACGAGACTTTTATTGTGAAGACAAACCTCTGTAGGTAACGACAAAACAATGCGTTTTGTGCCGTTCACTGCGCCCTGAATTATGGTGGCGACGACGTATAAACTGCGGCAAATTGAAAATTATGACCCACTTAAAACGGTCACAGATATCAAACCTATCTATGGTTCACACTATTAGACCAAAAAAGTAGTCAGAAGTCGCAAAGACAAAAAAAAACGCTACAATGACTGCCATAAAAATAAACATTTTCGTAGTAGCAAAAACTTCTTTGAAGGACTGCCAATACCCACATATAATCCGTCAAACGGTCAAAAGGTTAAACTTGATGCAAGACGTCGCCCAACCTTCTCAATCCAAAAGCCGTGAGCATAGCTACAGTAGCTCTAAGGGTTATCGATGGGCAGTCGAAAGGGCCCGAATCGCTCTAAGTGCTTAGTTTTGCCCTACAAAACCCTCAGGGTCTCAAATTGTCTATAAAATACACACGACTTATATTTTACCGAAGTAAACCAGTGATTCGGAAAGTTCTTTTGTGTTTAATTCGGGATTGGGAGTGATGGACAGAGTGGAGCTGTTATTTATTTGTTTTCCTTGGTTGTATGTAACCCATTTTTCATGGGTGCAGTCAAAATCGAACTCGGTCAATTTGTACCCAATTTTTTATTTGACACCGGTGAATTTTCTTGCTTGTTTATGTATTATGTATTGTATTATGGTTTATACTTTACTCAACGTACTCAGCGGAGATTTCACTTAAATAACGAAGTTAGTGATACGTGCTCACTACTATTAATCTAGTACATGACTGTATGGATCGTTTTGACCTTATAATGCACTCGTCTGGCCTTTGTATACCTACTGTTTAATTAATTGCGATAAATTTTTAATCGCAAAACTTCTTCTTTTTTATAACTATGGCCCTCTATGGGTGAAGGCTTCTCTCCTTTCTCCGTGCCTCTTCCTATATCATTAGGGGTCGGCACTCTGAATATATATTTATGCCTACCTGCCTTCTCTTTTCTGCTTTGGATAGTTTTTTTAATGATCGGACATTTGTGTTACTCGATAAAGACCAAGTTACCTAATAATTGAGTATTTAAGTTATGACATCGAATATACCGCAGAGGCCATTTTAATATTCTCGGGCAAAGAAAAAAAGTAAATATTATTTACCAGAAAGAAATCTTAAGTCGAAGTAAGTCTCATATTTCTCATCTTGAAAGATAATAAAGGTGTTCGTCGTTCAAAAGAAAGACGTTGAAGTAAGACAATTTACAGCGCTCCAAATTGTATCCAGATGCCCTAAAGACAAATTATAGCGCTTTCACCAACATTGTAAAAAGTGTACGCAGACGGAAACTTCACTGAGACCAAATAATGGCGGATAAGAACGTATGTGACGTAATTTATGTGTAAAATTTTCTCGTATAAACTTTTGTACAGCCGCGAGTTTTCCGTAACATCGGCTTTTGGGGTTACGTCGTATTCAAACTGCCGTTTAGGTCTGTTAATTTATTATTGCTCAAAACACCAAACAGTTTGAAATTATTGTTTTGAGCCAGTGTTGTTTCCCCAAACTGAAGCTTTGACACGCTTAAATAAAAAAATAAAAAAAAATAAAAAAAATGCATAAATGGTTAGCTAAGTGTATTGGCGATAGCTTGGAGGCTACTTTTACTTCAAAGTAACCTACTGGTGATGCTGTTATTGCCACTCGAAAACAGTTTTAATTGTAAGATTTCTTGATCATAATCTTCAAAAGCCCCGAAGGAACCCATGTCTCGTTTCCGAAGTGTACTTAGCAGACTGTTTTGAGTGGAGCCTTTGTCGTGCTGTCCCCGGTGTCATTTCGGGCTGGATTTTAAAACGATCGACCTTATTTCTGTTTTGTTTACTCGGCATTTTGCCCCATACCCCCGGGGGAAATTGCTGACTTCGGAAGTTTCACTCTCAGCGTCTTAATAAGAGGTGCTAGAAAGGGATACACAGAAGTTTGTTAATCTAAATGTAAAATTGTATCGTTCCGTTCGTCGTAACTCAGACGGCAGCACTTCAAACGCGGACTGCGAACGTTAATAAACTGATTGAGATGCAATATTGTTAAACAATGTCGCAGGTGTTTTCACTAAGTCATGTTTATTTACTTTACTAAACTCTGAAGAAACAATTTGAGTTACACAACACAATAATGCCATTGAAACGCCTTGCACCGAACCGAACAAAGGATTTCGATTCCCATCGTAACTTTTGCAGCGTTTGGTGGGGAAATATACAGTTGTATTCTTAGAAGCAATATTGTTCAGCGAGATACACTGCAGTGCAAATAATTCGGTGGCGTCTAAGGCGCCCGTATCGCTCTACAGCAACCTTGTGACACGGTAGATATTTACAACTCAAGTGCAGAAAATGACATTTTAGTTTGAAAGAAGTTGCAGACAAAAGGTAGATGTAGTCTCAGGGGACTCTAAAATTTCCAGTCTATAGCAAGAACAGTACAAATTTATTTAAACAACGATCTACTCTGAATCGCCTTTAAGTCTACATCAGGTATACAATGAAGATAAATGAAAATAAAGTAATGTTATGATATTTTTGAGCATCCATTCCGCTGGAGTGCACATTTCTTACCTGCATGGGCGTTTAGCTGGGAGGTCATCTCCATCTTTTAATTCTCTTTTTCTCTTATTACGTCAAATCATATCAAAACCAAATAATATGTTGGAAAAGCTTACTAACAATAATTCACGAAAAGAGCTACCCATTGACCATTAAAACATGAAAACATCTTTAATGAGAGAAGGGATTTAAAAATATTATTCCATCACAGCCCGGACGGGACTCATTAAAAGCGAATTATAAGTGAAAACAACGGAAAGCTCACACGAGCGAGGAAGTCTGACCCTACGCAAATAAACCTACGCGTTTCGAATAAAATAAACGCCACCCTTTCGCATTAAAGTTGTAGTAAAAGACGAAATAAGTCAGTATATCGCGAAGTTGGCTTTGTGAGGGATTTCTGTACATTGTTTATCTCGAGTCTCGAGGGACATTTGAAAGATAAAGAGGAAAATCTCGGCAGAAACCGTCCGCGACGCACGGCGTACCTGTGGAGTCGAGAGGGCCGTGTTGTCTTAGGCCTCCTTCCAATTACACGTTTGCCTAACGGGGTCATCCTGCTGATAAACAATTACAGATAACCCTACAGGTATTCCTTCTTACGATGTCCATTTGCTGTTCAGCGTTATTACGTATCGTATTGTGGAGCTTGTTTGAGTTTAAAATAAGAAAATTGGCTGATTGCGTATGGGACCATGCCTAAAGAAAAGTTATGTAGTAAAAACGAAGTGAAAATCACTACATAGTATAAAACAAAGTCTGTCTGTCTGTTCCTATGTATGCTTAGAGCTTTAAAACAACACAATGGATTTTGATGCGGTTTTTTTTTTAAATAGATAGAGTGATTCACGAGGAAGGTTTATACGTGTAATTCTACGCAGACGAAGTCGCGGGCAGAACTTAGTGATTAATACAATGATGTCTCAGCCGCTGAAGCAAAATACCATTTCTTTATGGGAAAAAGAAAAATTGTGGTCTTCATACCATAGAAAGTAATTGTGTCTAGTATACTATTTAACCCTGAATAATTTCAAGCTGTTATTACACAGGAATAGAATGGTAATTAATACAGACCAGCTAGCTGATTCCAATCCGAAATTCATGAGTGACCTCGTTACAAATGTTAATATTATAATTATTATTTTTAACTGGCACTACTTTTACGGAATAGCTTTTCCATTATCACCTTTATTGGATAAAATCCATATCTTAATGATGGTATTTCCTTTGCTATGCTATGCATTTAATTTACTATCTGCTTGCCCAACAGTGTAGGTATTTATGTATGTAAACTCTTAATTGCACATAAAAATGCAGTGTGCTGTCTTCCTTGATTTTGAACCGGAATAGTTTGTCAGATTTTCTATCAAACGAGCAAATTCGCATTTCTACTCTCTTGGTTAATTATTTGACTGATGTCCGAGTTGCAATTTGTAATTGAGAATTTATCTACTCCCATTTACGAGATAGATTGTAATTCCATGGTCCCCGCTCCAGTATTAATTACGATCTTCCTCCTCGATAATCCCTCTCAACGGCGATCATAGCGTTATCGATAACACAAAAGAAACCTATACCCTCATTACTATATATAATATTCCCCGTTTATACGGAGATTATAGCGTGGATTGATGATAGTGTCTACATCTAAATGATATGGGGTATTCGTGCAAGTTAAGACACAACTTTAATGTGTTTTCAGTCGAATATTGATGAGTTTATGTCTGCAATCACCCTATGACATCCCAGATAATTTACAGCCACTCACAAATAAAATCCGAGCCATAAAACTTAATTTATATAACAGCACTTAAATAGTGCACCCAAAAAACAGTAACCGAGCGGGGACGTCCACCGCTGTAGATTCACTCATGAATCCAAAATCAGCAGACATCTATTTTTGTTCACGGCGTAGTAAATTTTATGCGCTCCGTAATACTGCTTCATGAGAATGTTCGAATCGGAGAAGTAATAGAACTCAGCTGAGTAGTCGTCGATTCGACAAGTGTAGCAGGAGGCACTTTACTGCGAAACTTTTGCCCCTGCTCTCCCCATTCATGCAGTAAAAAGTGCGGTTCTGAAATTATTAACCAGACGTGGATGATTTGGTTATGTTTGGTTCATGAGGGGGTTCGAAAGCGTAAATGTTAATCGATTGGTGATCACTGCGCTAGCTGAGGGAAAATTAATAATGACGAACGATTTTTACAACCAATCCATTGAACTCGATTTATGCGTAGTGACTTATTGAGTTCTCATTACTGTACTATTTGAATTTCTTAACGACACTGAAAATTAGAACAATGAGAAATCTGAAAAGTAAAGCTATGGCCGGGAATCGAGCCCGGATCCTCGTAAATAATCCATGATTTCGTCTAATTTAACTGAAATAGTTTCGTTTACGTGTAATGATTGTTCACCACAAATCTTGGGCGTTAAGCATTCAGAAGTAAAGGTACCTATTCATACAACAATTTCCATTTTTAATAACTAGACGATTATCAACAATAAAATACACATAAATCCAAAAAATATCTCCGCTTGCTTCTAAAGAAATTAGTTTTTTATCTTATTTAACTGTCCATCACAAACTTCAGTAGCAAATGCAAAAACAAAGACTCCTTATTTAATCCTACGTCCAAGACTTCTCATAAAGCTGGTTTCAATAAAAAATGACTGACGATGATCGATGCGCCGATTCAACCGAGTCACCGGGGACGCCGTTTAGTTTACCGGATAAATTCAATGATAAAAACCTTTTCAGGGTCCTAAGGGTTAACGTTTATTTTTCCGCCAAAAAATTATAGCAAAAATATTTGCCAGGCTCTTCGGATCTCTGTGTTCTAGTTAAATCATAGCCGATACCAAACTGGACTTGCATTTTTCATAACTTCGTTTGGTGTTGTTATGTCCTAAGGGACATTAATAGCAGATACATACCTAACTAAATGTAATCTTACGTATAGTGCTTGTTAGATGGATGCATGAATAAAGTGAATGGACGTAAGGACGTTTGTTACTCTTTAAAACAAAAATTGCTTTTATTAAAATATTAAAATATTTAAGTACATACATTCAACCATGAAAAATTGACTGCTTAGTTCTCACAGGATAGCGTTAAACGAAGCGCTAGTCGCAGACTACTGCTGGCTCGCTCATATTTACAACTAGACTTTAATTTTAGAAGGGATAAGTAAAAATATTCATTAAAAAAATATATATTATTGTCTTTAAACTTTTACTTACAATATCTTCTCTTCCCGACACCCGATAACATCAGCCTAAATGTTGCTACAGGTTAAGTTTAATCTATTAGTGAAAACGCTATACTCGTACCTTCTTAAATATCTGGGCAGAAGTTTAGATTACCCTTAACAAACAGATGGATTAAAATTCTAAAAACTATCGAAGTGAGATACCAAGATTCTGCCATCGGTCGTAATAACTGTTGTTTTAATGTGTTAAGAGATATATCGTGAAAGTTGTACTTCATTTTTAGATAAAATGAAGACAACCACGCACGGGTAAAAATCTTATTAATTACTTAAATATCTTTGAGAAATTCTGCTTAAAACATTCAAAAGTGCAGTTAATTTACTTACTCAAGTTTGACCCTTTGTCCTTGAGCGATACCTACGCTCTAAATACCAACTCACCAAAAAACAGGAAACTATGAGGGTGAAATGTGACAAATGTGAGAAGGAGTAATGCAAACGAATCCCTTTGGGACAGAGATTCCCGATAAAAAGCCGCTTTTGTCCTTCCGACGGTATGATTAATGCAGTTTTCGCGTGTTGCCGACTGCCGTTTGTTCCTAAGTGACACCCCCGGTACGGCGAGCACAATCTGACATGTTCGGAGGAGTTTCTGCTTAAGTTGTAAGTGACATGAGGGGTTTTAAGGTGTTTTTTTGTTAAAAAAGTAAGTCGTATTTTTCAATCAATAAGATCTTATCTGTAGCTTTTGGGGTCGCTACTCGACAATACGGAAACATGTTCAAGATACTCTTCTTAAGTCAGTTTTTTCTTAAACTGTCTTAAGCTGTTCTTTTTTGGCAAGAGCTATTATGTTACAATTTTATAACAGTAGGGCTTGACAATAATAAATTGGTAAAAGCCGTCCAGTGATAAACTTTAACACCTCTCACACACGCGAGCACCTCGCTGAAGCGGTAAAACACACCTTCACACACGCGAGCTAAGCTAGCAAAGAAGTTTAAAAACAAAAGACAGTCACACGAGCCACAGGAATTGCAAACAATTATTTTATATCTGAAAAAGTCGGATATTTCGGCATACGTCGCTTATGTAAGCACCCGTGAAATTAGAGGTATGCTTTCGCACGGTGCGTTTATATCAAGTGAATGGCGGGCGCGATTACGGCAAGGGTTGGCCTGGCCTGAGCATAAGCCGCGCCTAACAATTGCCGCTTTTGAACTCATTAAGAGAGGATTAACATTGACGGTGACCGATGGCACCCATTTGAGGACGCGGCGAACGGACGCGACGCGGGTCGCACCAATCAATTTGTCTTGTTTCGACGCATTTTCACAACTGACTTTAATTGCAAATAGTATCACGCAATCGACACTGTCGAAAATAATCCTACTAACATTATCAATGCGAATGTAAGTTTGTTTGTTACGCTTTCACGCGAAAACTACTCAACCGATCATCATGAAATTTTGTACACATGTTCTTGGAGGTATTAGAAGTAACATAGGATACTTTTTATTAAAAAAATATATATATCGCGGGCATATAAGTCGCGGGCAAAAGCTATATTTTAGCTTTTTTTGTGTAGAAAATACAATGCTAACCCTTTTGGCTATTTCTTCTCTAGGTACTTTTAAAATGTATTTATTCGAGCTATTGTCGCTATTCCACACAGTTCTGATTTAAAAAATATCAGAATGCATACTTATATCATGAATCAGCAATGATTTCATTTTTAGAATAGAATAGAATAGAATAGAATCGTTTATCGAAACGATAATTATAATCACAATATTGTGTCACAAGACTTTCAATATCAAATTAAAGTAGTAGTTTCCCGAACCAAATAGGACTCAGTAGCACAATCCACGTGTACATAGAGTAAAAATTCAAATTCTCATATGAGATAAAGTACAATATGGACCACAATCGAGAGCTGCCTCTCAATTTTGAAAGTCAAATGACGATCGTTGCTTTTTAAAGAAATAAATAAAAAATAACTGCAGAAAACTATTTAAAAAGTATGCATATCGAAGTGGTTTTTGATTTAGTGTAGGTAAATTGTAAAAAATAGATAACCCCAATTCCTGTGTCGTCATACAGACTGCGAAACACAATTTTGGCTAATCTAATTTTAACTTCTCATTGAGGTTATGTTTCACATTTCGATCTTCGATATAGTACCTATGTTTTTTATGTATGTACCTAAAACTTTATTTTGTTGATTATAAAAGTATTGATAAAAGTAGAAACTAAAGCTAATTAAAAAGAACTTAATAAAAATATAACTTATGCTAAAAAATAAAATAAATTTGGACCCTTAGGTAGAGTCCCCATCACGCGGGCAGCATTCCCGCGTTGTATCGCAATTGTGAGTCTTTGTGCAATAATTTTGTATGTCATACATTATCTGGGATATTCCTCCCATTAGTACACTGATGCAACTTCGCATCATCTAGACACCAACTTGATAATCTTTACTACAACGTCCGACTGATTGTATTCCTTACAAAATTACCACTGTTGAAACAAGAGACTTAATTTTTGAATTGCAACTGTGTAAAGAGTGACCTACATAAGAAAGCCAGCGCAATCAACCAACATGGTGGACCTAATGACGGTCAAAGAAATCTTCATAACGAAATCAAATCAGCGGTTATGTGACTCTGTAAAGCCTTCTTCTTTCGCTTGTATCAACATGAGCTTCTCGTATTGTCTACCACTAACTTGTTGAAAACGACATGCACACTTATTTCACTTCTAAAGAAGTTAAAAACTTGTAAGTTAGGCTGTACAGTGCTCTAAGGTTACATTTTGGACCCGTACCTTGGATCCTGGCGGGGGCGAGCTACGTACCAGTGTCAATATTGAACCGGCTCGTGTTTGTGGGGGGAACAAATTGCGGCCAGCCGGATACCGTTCCCGGCGATGAATAATTCTCTTATCTGTCTTTTTTGTGGATTAATGTGGTGCGATGCTTTTGATTATGAGAGTAATTGGATTCGCAAATTAATAATCAAATCAACTTTTATCTTCGCACTTATAATTGCTTTAGCGACCACTGAAAACTATTCTTACCTAGGTAATCTTTACCTATAATTATAAAAGAGTATGCAACACATAGCCTAAACCACTAAAGCTGCAGACTTGAAATTTAGCGGACGTATTCCTTAAGTATCATATAGGCGCACAAAAGATGGCATTTTTTGAAATTCCCACAGGTTAAGGAAGGAATAATATTTATATTATATATGTTCGCTGCTAAAGAGCTCTAGCTATAACTATAATTACCGCTAAAGTACCACTACCTATGTAACTATACAGGTAGTGAGGTATAACTTCTACCCTTTATATTTATGTTTGTCGCCTTCCTCACTGTAAGTACTGGTTTGTGGAGTTCAATAAAGAATGTTTTGCATAATAAAATCAAATTTCCAACAATTTCAACGGATACGTAAACGTATACCGTAAGGTATATCGCAAAACGAAGACTTTTTTCCTGTCTTCACCTAATCAAGTCAGTGATGGATCACACAACACCTAAAGAACACCAAACATCTTTAAATAGAAAGTACGTGATAAATAAGCCGTATAAAAGGTATCCGTATACAATTCTCCATACAATCGGTACGTGTAGAGTAGCAGTAAAGAGCTGAGCGATCACGGATATCACTTCCAGGGCATTTGATCCGCTATGGCCTCGTAAATGGGATGCTCCGAACCATTCCCGTGAAACGCTAGTGTATACAGATATTACGGGTGTAGCTTTGTTTGAAAATTAAACGCTGTCAGTTGCAGATAGTTCAATATAGATTGAGGAAATGAAGTCCGCTGGAAGTTCTCTACACTATAATAATAATATAGCCTTTTTATTCCGAATTCGCTACAATTTCAGTAAGTATGTTGTTGTTGTTTTTTATTATTATTAAATTGTCGCGTAATTCGGCGTGCCTCATGGCATAGCCTCTGTTTATTGGAACGTTTGGGCTATAGTTCCCACGCGCGCCCAGTGTGGATTGGGAAGTTAACACACACCATTGAATTTCTTCGCAGATGTGTGCAGGTTTCCTCACGATGTTTTCATTCACCGAAAAGCTCATGGCAAATTTCAAATGTAATTTTCGCACATAAATTCCGAAAAACTCAAAGGTTTTGAACCCACGTCGCTCTGCTTGAGAGGCCACAGGTCAAACCACTAGGCTACCACGGCTTTTTTCCTCCTCTACACTAATATGGAAATATTTATTAGCACTGGTAAGACCTTACAACGTTGGTCGGGATCGCCAAGCAGCAGCAATCGCTCTACTATGTTCCGGCGAACTGAGACATCCGCGGAAATTACTCGAGCTGGAAACGCACATATATCTGCAATGCCTTCGGAGTTGGGGGTGGTAGTGCTTGCTTATCATAACGACACCTCCTAAGTATACTGAGGCAACTGCAAAATCTTGATTTTACAGGAGAGCCGTGCAAAGGTAAAATCATTTGTAACTTTTTTATCTGTAAAGTCCATTCCACAAAACTTTGGATTCGCTGGAACAAAAGTACCTCTTTTCAGACTACATATATGGAATTCTGAAATTAATGTTAGTTTTTGAGAAAATGGTAAATACACTAGTGTACGCGTATTTTACGTGTTCTGATTTGTGGTATACTGAGGCAACTACCCCTTGATCCAGTATACACCGTACTAAGTTAATTGTTATTTTTTTCTATTTTTCATTTAATAATTAGATAAATATGTTACATAAATCCATACTGTTTAAAAATAAATACGTAGCTCATGCTCAAATGCCCTTTATCATTATTTGGTCGACATATTAGTCACTTGCACCAGTATACGCTTAAATTAAGTTCACTTACACCTGTATACTGTTAAAAATATTTAATGTTTTGCTGTTTAAAACGAGAAATTATATTATATATTTTTATTAATAATAATAGAAAAAAGTTTTTTTTAATAAACAAACGTAAATTTCAAATACAAAGTGCTTTTATTATGTTTGTAAATCTTTTAATCATAGTTTCACATTCTTAAAAGTAACTTATTCAACAACCACAGTTTGAGCAATATTCGTTTTAGTTTAAAATATCTATACAAAATAGTCTTCTTTTCTTAATTATTGAGACTGTACTATTAAGTACTTATAAAAAATCTATAAACTTAACTGGCTTCTTCTAAAGGTTCGATTTATCAGTAGCAAGGATTCATTCCTTATTTTTAACGCCTTAGTAGGATTTATCATTGCACCTTTATTCTTAACTTCCAAAATTAAAAATTACTTATTTAAAAATTACAATATTATTATGAGATCACTAACTGGTTCCTCTTTATAAAAAAAACTTAATATTTATAAACTTTTCTTGACAAGTTATTCAACTGACCTTAACAAATTGATACAAATTAAAAAAAAACTGGCTTAATCGTTTACTCTCTTAATTATAATGGCACTAGAATATTTATCACTTAATATCAAAATCACAATTACGAGTAAAAGCCTTTATTCCGAATTGACAAGGTACTATTTTCTTTAGTCATCGTTTTTTGTGACCAACCTGTTGTAAAATTCAGTGTGTTGCGACGGTATTATACCACAATTTGTGGAGGGCAAAACCGTAACCGGATTGTATTTCTCATGTACATGTACGCTTGTTGGAAGTATATAACAATTTCACATCGTTTTTTAGTAGTTGGACACACCCAAAACGAAGGTGATAGCATGCATGCTGTAATTGAAAAAAGAACGAAAAATTTAATATATATACACGCCTGAACTGGTACATGGCTATTCGTATGGCAAAAACTGACAAACCCTATGAAGTCACAGAAGTATCCCAAGAATTGATATTGACTTTAAAGCGTGCTTGCCTCTGTTTCAAAACTGGAAAAAGGGTACTAATGGAGAAACCGTAATGTGGAATCAAATATGTGAAATACATGTATCACGCGAAGACCCATCACTATCATCACTACATAGTATAAAATAAAGTCGCTTTCTCTGTCCCTATGCCCCTATGTCCTTATGTATGCTTATATCTTCAAAGCTACACAATGGATTTTGATGCGGTTTTTTTAATAGATAGAGTGATTCAAGAGGAAGGTTTAGATGTATAATTCTACGCAGACGAAGTCGCGGGCAGAAGCTAGTTCAAAATAAATTACAAAAATACTTTTGAAGACGACAATCATAAATCAATTGAATATTCTTCCAGTAAAAATTTAAGGAGTCGCCAAAATGACCTCATAATTGGCTTAAGAAACATTAAAGTAGCGTACCACGAACGTTTGTCAATTGACAAACAAAAATTTAAAGATCTTAAGATCATTAATGATCTTTGTCGAAGTGGTATAATACCATCTCAACACACTGAATTTTACAACAGGTTGGTCACAAAAAACAATGACTAAAGAAAAATAATAGTACCTTGTCAATTCGGAATAAAGGTTTTTACTCATAATTGTGATTTTTATATTAAATGATAATTATTCTAGTGCCATTATAACTAAGAGAGAAACGATTTAGACGGTTTTTTTTTAATTTGTATCAATTTGTTAAGGTCAGTTGAATAACTTGTCAAGAAAAGCTCCATTTTGCAAGGTTACAAGTATAATAATCATTAATTTTACGGAAATCACAGTGCATTAGAAAATAAGTGGTTGTATCTTGGACAAAATAATTTAATTTCTATCGTAAAAGGTAAATTCGACGTCCGCCGCGTCGTTGGTCTATCGCGTATACTGAGGCAACGTCAGGTTACACCACACTTGTGCCGCCCCTCCACAATATCTGTGCCGCGTACAGTGGTGCAAGCGACTTGCCTCAGTATACAACGTACTGATTTACAAAGTTGTGTTGTATACATTTATATACGTCACTTTATTTTCGAAACAAACAGGAATTTTACCACGAAATTTTTGTGGCAGGTAGATATTAGTATTTTAGTCAAAATTATGTAAAAAACCGAAAATGTCAAAATGGTCACTTGCCTCAGTATACTTAGGAGGTGTCGATAAGGTCACTATCACTTGCTAGTTTTCTATGTTTGTTTAATTGACAAGTAATTTACACTAGTAACAAAATAACGATAGTTACTCTACATGACCTAAATTTTTTTTTTAAACTTAGGTTTCTATTTTTCCTCCGATTCTTTAAAATCCAATATATTGTAAATTATTATTTAATTGTCCCATAGTTAAACAGTGCCTATCAAATTGTGTTGATTTGAACAGACAATCCCTGACTTATAAACAAAAGTCAATTATGAAGAAACACAAATAATTAATCTCGACGCAGTACAATTCAAAGTTCCAAAAAAATCCTTGTGAAAACCCTTGAATTACGTATAACATTGTTACTCCGAGGCTCCATGTGCGCGACAACCACGTCTGTAGAAAAACAGCCAAGTCTTTCCTTGTCTCATATTGCTTGGCTTCATTAAATTAACATAGAAAGCAAAGATTAAAGGCACTCTCAACATCTAAAACGCTTAGCAGAGCCGAGCACATTACATCCACTAATAAATGTGAGTTGTGTAGAAATTTGCATTATCATCAGCAGTTTGCTTTGCAGACGCCGCGTCATTAAGTACGTACGGTATCTGTGAGACGTCACTTTATGGGCAGTAAGAGACAAAGAGAGGAGTTTAATGTTGATTTGTACACGGTCGCCATAGAAACGTGGTTCTTTTGTTAACTTTAATCCCGACTAATATTATAAATTCGAAAGTAACTCTGTCTCTCTGAATGTATGTTACGCTTTTACGCCTAGACCACAGGAGTAATTAAATTTTAATTAAATTTGGTACTGAGATAGTTTTAGTCCTGGGGACATAGGATAGTTTTTACATAGGAAAATTGCATAGTTTCCGCGGGATAGCGATAAGCGAATAAGTTATTTGTGAGAAAAAATCATAGACCTCTTTTAGAAGTTTTTTTGCTAGTTTTATTTTTGTTGACCGTACTCACATTGTCGTATAATCTGCATAATGTAGATAATGCAGTGTTAATTTTGAAGGCATCTAACAAACACTCGATCGTTTCATGTTAAAAAAAAGTTTGTAGAACTAAACTTTTACTTAATTTGAAATGTATTCTTATATATTTTGCTTACATTTGGACTAGGTCAATTAGAGTCAATTGTCCCATAATATAGATTACTAAATAGACACTTCTCGTTTGTATGGACAGCGGAGTTCAGCTAAACTAAGTGTCGCCTTTAATGTCACTTGCCACGATAATGGTGATCGTTTGCAAGTTTACATTAAATTTATTTTACAGGTATAACGTTGACATGTAAATGTATAAATTACTTAGTTTCTGATTGCTTTTGCAGAGACGCGTCATCGATGTCACATAAATAAAGTTAACGCGTAGAACTAGGAAATAGCTTACAACAGGCTACGCAACAATTTACTATCTCAAAAAAAACTTCTACTCTACGCTTGCACTTTTCAATTGGTTGCAGAGTAAATTAACATGGACCACTGTGAAGTAGCAACTGCTTCAATTTTTAAACGTGGACAAGCTTTCAAACAATTAAAAAAGTCATTCGCATTTCCAAGTACCTAACTATTAAAAAACTTGCGGTATTTACACAAAAAAACCTCTTCAGAAACCAACTTTAAATTAAAACAAAATACGTCTGAAAACTAATTAACGCTTGAAATTACCTTGAAGCATAACCGAGTAGCTAGTGTACAGAAATGTTTATAATTAAGTAATTAATTAATTTGGTACAGATGTCGAGCGATCGAGTGTTTATATTTCTATTCGTTCTCAAGCGGTTTAACATTTAATAAATCCTATTAGAGAGTTACTACTAAGGACTTTGTTAAATGGAGAATCTTAAATTACAGAATTGTTAATTTATACGAACTTGGAGAACATGAATTAGTTTGAAAACAATTAACTAATCAAGGGTAATAATTTATGAATATTATTCATCATTGAACTCTACAGTGCAGTAGTAGTGAAGAGGTAATTACCTATGTGTACGAAGTCAATTAAAAACATAAATAAATTTAGAGTTTGACGATGTAGCCGAAAATGATTGCTAAATTTCATGTAGGTACCTACACAATTTAGGTATGTATTCTACACATTATGGTCCCCGAGAAAAATGTTACAGACAGACTTAATGAAACTATTAAGGTTATGATATTCTAAAAACCTAGAAGCCGATAGGTTTATGTCTTGTTGTCTTTGCCTCTGACAACCCCGTAAGGGATTTAGGGACGTGATTTGTGTAAGTATAAGGTGTAATTGTAGCGTTGACTGAAATATACTAATGAACAACAATAAAGGTTCAGTTAGTACGTAACTCTGAACTTGACCCTTTACTTTTGATCGCCAGTATACATATATCATGTCTTTATCCCTTACGGGGTAGACAGAGCTTAAGGTCACGTTTAGCATGATTAAGGGCGTATAGCTGAAAAGGGAAATCAACAATAACATGATTCCTAAGACTTTCGCCTATTCCCCCGATGGGCTTTTACCATCTGCACGGGAAGAGAAGCAACTGGTGAATTCTATGTTTTTTCTTTACTCCCAGCCCAGCATGGAAGAAACATATTTTAATAAAACGCCTTCTGTTCATCTTATCTTGTTCTCTTTGAACAAAGCGTGTGCTTCTAGACCGGTGAGAGTTTTAATTAAGAGCAACGCTCTTTCTTGCACTTGGGAATTTGTAAAACACTTACAAGATACACAGACACAATGTTGTTAATTGTAAAATACACAAATCCACAACGAATTCAGATAGATGACGGTTTTAACAACAGTTTTTAATGGTTTGTATATTAATAAATAAATTCTCATTCAGATAGAAGATATGTGACTTTTTAAACATAATCTAAAACTTTCTAAACAACTTATAAGAACTGTGCCAAATCATGAAGTTGTTAATATAAACTGAATTCTGAAGGCATGAGAAATCTTAAATTTCGCCCAAAGTCAAATAAAACTTTCGAGACAAAATAATTTTCAGAGCTTTATATTCACTAAAAATCAAGCTCTAGCAATGGTGACGGGCGAGTTACTACCTAAAATTACTAAAATTCTGGATTGTGAGTTTCTATGTAAATCAAATTTTTGATTGAGCTTTCATTAAAAACCCCTAATAAGCGAGGCACAAGACTGGCAGTTAAATAAATAGGACATTAACCCAGATATAAACACCCTAATGACGCAACGAAAAGAAAATATCATCATGTCACCATTATTACAATATGTTTTTGCCGCAGTAACCAAATTTTAAAATATAATTCTAACCTAATTAAAATTTTAGGCCAAACAATCATTCGACCAAAATAACGTTAGGCCAAAGAATTAGTCGGCCATACGAAGCCCCTGATTTTCTAGTTCACATTCTTTCCCACGCATTAAAAGTCAGATCTTGAAACTTTAAAGGGAACCATAACTCCCCGCTAGTTGCCAGAGAAACTGCTTTTGAAAATTGATTTCCCTGCAGGTTTCTTCAGTTACTCAAACATGAACAATAAACATCAACACGGATATGCTTCGTTTACCTAAGCAACAAGTTTATGTTGATATTTGTTATACTACTAAAACATGGGGTGTAGATTAGCTTAGAGAGTATCAAAATTCTAATTGCTTTAGTTCATTAGCGTTTAGGTTACTTATCGAAACCGCTGTATACGCAAAAGCACGTCCACACCCGAGTATGCAAAGATCGAAAGTTCTTAAATCAAATTGGATTCTTCTGTGCGTAAAATCTGAATCTCAAAATAATTATACCTAGTGTTAATCAGAAGCTATCGCCATCATGAAATTTATTCAACAATTCATCCCCTACGATGTAGACAGAGCTTACCTACTGCTAAGAGACATGGTAATTAAATAATTGCATGAGTAAAAAACGAGTTCATCCACTTCAAATATATGAAAATTCAGTTATTAAATTGGCAATTTGCTATCCGCGAAGAGGGGGTGAGAGTACCTGTGCGTGGTGACCTGATTGCGAAGGCTCGTCATCGAGGCTGTGGATTTGTTCTATTTATTGTAACTGATACAAACACAAAGCGGGTTTCTCTGAGCGGCTCCTTGATCTATAATATTAATAAGCTACATGTAATTACACATAAACGGATAACTCACGTATAAAAGTCGAGTGATGAACATGTCGAGCATTACTCGACTTTTATACGTGAGTTATCCGTTTATGTGTACTAATTATGATTGAGTCTCACGGGAGTTTCATGTTGAAAGCTACATGTACTATCGAAAAATTTGATTCCTGACCGGTCATAGAACGTTCTCACAGTAAACGTGGATAGCTATTGAGTGGACGATCAGAGAAAGGATTTCTATGGAGTGGATTGTATGAATGAAAGGCTAAAGTGTTAGTAGAAACACGGGCTTAATAACTAGTTCACAATAAAGCGATACGACAGGATCAGTACAACTTGACAACTGACATAAAACGTAAAAAACAAAGAAAAAAGCAGCTCCATCGAGACTTGGCTAGTTTTTTTACAGAACTAATGTTTTTGGTGGGATACAATTTACCAGTTGCTTCTCTTAAGGGAATGGGCGAAAGTCTTAGGAATCATGTCATAGGCGATGCGGCTAGCAACCCATCACTATTTTGATTTCCGTTTCCAGCTATACGCCCTTAATCATTCTTAACGAGGCCTTAAGGTTCTGTTACCTTAGGCTCAGTCTACCCCGTAAGGCAGGGTTTCTTAAAGTGTGGTCCACGGACCCCTTAGGGGTCCGTGGCATGTCTATCAGGGGTCCGCAGTAGGTCAGTTAAATGTAATCATATTTATTAGGAAATTGTGTCGTAAACTTGACGAATAAGGTTTTTTATTATTTCCCTAAAATATTTTTTGAGAGGGGTCCGTGAATTTGTTTAAATTGTGAAAGTGGTCCGTGACTGCAAAAAGTTTAAGAAACCCTGCCGTAAGGCATAAAGACGTGATACATGTATGTATGTATGTATATGTAATGGTATGTGAGTTTGGGAGTTTGTGAGGTTGCAGGGGGTAATCTTGGGATCTACAGAACCGATTTTGAAAATTCATTTACTAATAGAAAGCTTCATTATTTGTGAGTGTCATAGCCGGACGAAGTTGCGTGCAACAACTAGTTTAATATGGTGCAATTGCTTGCACTGGTAGTTTAAAAGTAGAGCTGTATTGATAGGTGTACCAAGTATTTAATTGAAGCGACGGTAGTGGTATTGGCAGTTATAGATTGACAAAGTACATGAACTCGGCAAACTAGAAAATTAACTTTCAAAACTAACACCCCGCATCGTATGGCCGGGGGCAGTTTCGTCAGTTTCGCGCTAGTTCGCAGCACGATCGGTTTGAATAGAAATATCTATTTCATTTCAGCCGACATATAAGCTTTAAAAATATAAAATAAAATAAAAATAAAAACATTTATTATCACAACATAAACAGACAGAAGTTAAGTTGACAACAGATTCAAGACTAGAGAAAAAAAACAATGAGACCAGGCGGGTTATGTTCCGGGAACGGGTACCAGTGTAACCCCCCCAATGAATTGTTCTCTTACTACTGGTGTTTTTACCCTTACCTTTAACCTAATCACTTAATCTAAAATTAACCTATAAAATAATCTAACAATAATTAACATAATCTAACACCTTGGCCTGGTGATTCGTCTAGCGTTTGTAGGACCTACATTGTGATTAACCGTACAGTGAGTAACCCAATGAACTTTAAGTGAAAAGCAAGAATGAATCCTAACATTTGAACACACTAAAAATACTTAAGAATACCTAATGAATTTACTACCTAGCTGTACTATTTTTAGACTAAATGTATCAGTACTGTAGAGGGTACCGGGGCCACAATGGCCCCGGGTGGAACTCCATCCTTCCCCTATTTCCACCCCTACGCCACCAGCTAACAAAATAATCCTTCGTGAAGAATCATGTTGCTGAAAAACTAAGCACTAACAATGGTGCTAATTAAAGTTCTATAATACTGACACAGTTTCTACTCTACTAAACTCTACTTTCAATAACTATTTGATTTACTATCCTCTATGGATATTATGACTCTATTAATTCCATTAATCAGATTTTACCATACTTTATTATTTTATTTTGATGTCAATGACAGTTTTCTTATAACTAAAGTTTACTATTCTTTACTTTGTTAATAGTTTATAACGGGAATGAAACATAAAGAGTTCTTAACGAAAGTGGTTATACTTATAAATATTGACTATTATTTCTAACTTAGTCTAAGGATATTATACTGCAGAATGGTTATCTCAAGGTTCTGAACACTAGAAGGTATGACATTATAGTAGTATTTCTATAATAGACAGAATAAAACATTTCTTGTTTTATTTATGAAATTAAATACAATTCAAGTAACTACAGCTTATGTTGGATATTCCCCCTCGTGGTGTAGAATTCTCAACGGAGTTCACTGTACTCACTGGTTTAATATTACTTCCTTTTATGCGGAATCTGAATTTTTATAATTTACTCCATCTATTATTTTATAAGATGTGTTGAATAACTGATTATATTAGATACTCAGTCAACTTATTATTTTAAACTCGACCTTGTGCTAGCAGTCATGTATTGAAACAACCATCCTTACATTGGAATTTTATAAAAACTAACTTAACAAAACTACAACTTAACTACTTATTAAGCTGGAAATATTTCCAAATATATTAGGTGTGTATGACTCTAGTCTAAACTAGCTCTGTGATGAAAATCAATCTGGAGGATTGGCCTCATATTTAATTTAATCATGTGGTGAGTATTCAGAGATCATCCGGTGTAAGAATCACTCTGCTAACTAAGCCCTAAAACAAGGTCCCTGCCTACTTCCCTAACATTCCTACATTGTACTTTAAGCTTGTCCGAGACCCCTAGCTCTGTAGGTAAAACAACTCTAGGGAACGACCCTTATTTACATTTAGTGTAATGTTAGATTTGCGAGGTGCAATGCAAATCTCCTAAACTCCTAACAGCAAAAGATGGTGTGTTCCTACGGGTCCCTAACACGTCGGCCTAAATGTTGCTAGTTCCCTAGCAATATAGCCCCTAAGAGGAGGGAACCAGCGGAAAGGATACCTACGATGTGTGTAAATAAATATTATAAATAATGAAACGACTTTCTGATAACTTTCACGCCTGAAAAGATGCGTCTTGCGACAACCCAAATCCATGGTACAAATATCAGACGCAGTCCATCAGAAAACCGTGTGAGTATGTAAACTTGACCCTGCCTAGACAGGATCAAATCCTGCAAGCTCACCCTTGCAGCGAAGACTCGCATATCGCATTCTGACGTTGGCACCGTTAGGTTTCGAAATGCGAATTATCAGGGATATCAAACTGCTTTGGCTCTGGACGAGAAATTATCGCCAGATTACGGCCAAAGTCTTACTTTAAATTAAATCCCTGACACTGCGAGTTTGAAGAGGTGGGAATGACACAGAAAATAATGGGTTAGTACAAATGCGTAAGATAATAATCCACTTCCTACAGAGGTAGCGAATCACAATCCCACAGAAACTTAGTTCCCCTAGAAGGAACTTGACTTAAATATTTCAATAATAAATTACACTAGAAAATAATTCACTACTATGAAAATAGTAAACTATTCTCCACCTGAAGTCCTGAAGAATAAAACTATTAGACAATACTCACTCTGCGAATAATATTAAATTACGATAAAATACTAAAATACAATCCCCAAAATAACTCTTGTAAATTGATTCGTTTTATATGGAAATTTACAGAATTACCAGCAACTCAAAATGACCCGAATTGAAATCAAATATGAATATCCCAATATAAAAATGACCGTATCATGAATTTAATTGACTCTACTCTCTAATAATCAGTAATTTTGGTGAACGTACCTCTTTAAAAATCTAATATCAATACAACCTTACTCTACAAAATCGAGTATCAAAATGCGCCCCGTTTAAATTTCCCGCTCCCTTTTATAACCTTGGTCAGTCATTCTGAACATTCTAAGCACATTGGGAACATTAGACACATGAAGCACATTGGGCACACCCGCCATTTTCCACCACCACTCTCGTTTCATGACTTTTAATTAACTTTTAATTATCTCCTTACTTTAATAATGCTTTCTAATCAATCCATTCTAATTTCTATTTATTTTAATTCGCAAATCCCTGTTTCCCGTATTTTTTATGTGCAAGTGTCAGTCCACAATTACCACAATTATGGTATCTTTACTCTCTAATTACTAATTAAGCTTTGTACCAATATTGATGAAATATTTACAGAATGTACTTAATACTATACTCTATTTGTTTCCGATTCTGTTTTCCTTGCGTTTTCGATAATTTCCTCATAATAAATACAAATGTTTATCATTCAAACTCTCGTTTTCCGAGCCCTACATAGATTATTTGTGGATAATATTTTGATTACATAATAATGTTGGCACTAGCATTCTCTTTACTTATATAGTTACTAATTTTCTATCTAATTTCTATTATAATTAAATAGTTATGTATTTTGTATAACCAATAACGCCCTCTATTTCTTAAAATTGTACTACTAACTCGGTTTGCTAGCATCAGATTTTCGCTCACCATCAATAGTGGTTCGCCGCGATTACCCTAGATGGCGCTCTCCGTAACTAAGTGTACTTGAGACTAATTAATTATTTCTAAATTCCTTAACAAATTCATTCGCTTTGACAGGTTCTAGTTAATGTTGACTTGAGACTGTTTCAATCACCCCTTAACTTTTATTACTGCGGCTAATTTCTTTGAAATCTAGCTAAAGTGGGAAAAGTTACTAAAATTTTTTTTTATTTTTTTATTTATTTATTTTTTTTTTATAAAGCGAATGTATTATTTTTGTTATTTTACTGATATTTATAATAGACGTGTACTGTTGTGTGTTTTTATACCAAATCTGGTTGCTATCTGCCCCCTACTGAAGTCTCTAGACCAATAATGTAAATTATAATGATGAAATTTCCACAATTGCCAGACCGTCAATCTTAGCAAGAATCCACTGGTTGTGAATCAGCAGAACCCATAGTGGGTGCGGTTCAACGTGTTTTTTCAGTGCTTTTATTTTTTTGTCGTACACTCCATGTCATTTATGCCCATTCTAACATGAAATGCCATGTAACCACTTCCTTCCAAAATAGAGCAATCCTTGACATGCTTTTGTTTCGCTTGGCTAGAGTGTTTATTCCCCATTAAATCTCCATCTACCCTAGAGTTCCAGCCTGACACAAACAACATCCAAATTTGGCGCATGTGTAGTGTAAATTCTTAGTTCTGTGCGACGAGTAGAGTAAAGTAACCATTTGTTTAGTCAATCACAACCTTTAGATATTTTGAAGAAATATCCCTTTTGGTTTTAAACCTAACACCTACTAACAAATAGTCCTTTTGCCAGTGTGCTGTTTCTAGAATAACTATCAGTAAATGGTTCGTTCTTAGCTTATAGACATGATAATATTATTTACCTTTTCTTACTTTTGAACACTCTTCTTCAGACATTGCGCTTCACTATCATAAATCTATCATTATACCGCCTTTATCCATCTCCTATATTCGAGTTACACTCCGGTAGACTAAAACATCATTTCTCTAAGTAGAACGAACATCTTTTCTTTCTAACTTATATACTTAAAGAGCTCTTTGCCTTTAAAAGTCAATACACAGAGTTTTGGTGAAACTAGCCATTTAAAATTCAACTTATTTTAACTTTACTACATACTCCTTCTAATGCTAACATGCCTCTCTCTCTCTCTAACTTAAATGAGAGATAATCAAACATCAAAATCTTTAATCAATATACACATGAAACCGTTATGTTTCACCCCTGCTATACTAAACTACTAACTATGTCTCAATCTTAGTATAACTAAATCAAAATTTCTTCTCTTCTATACCTACTGTCATTGACAACAATTAATTTAGGTGGTTTTAAATCTGTTTTATTATTATTATTATTCTGTATATTTATTTTTATCTCAAGTTGGGTTTTTACAATATTCATACAAAAAGTAATAAAACAATATTAATACAAAATATAAAAACATTACAAAAACCCAACCTACCTATCATAATTATTATAAGCCTTTATTCAGATACAATTTAAAACCATTTATATTAATTATCAAAAAAAACATTACATAATTTAAACTATTATTATTATTATTTTTTTTATTATTATTTAAATCTGTTAATGTTTCCTAATTTCTCCTAATATAGTAACACTCATAAAATTCACCCCTAATTGTCTTAATTAATATTATAACTAAAGAATCTCTATTTTCTTTTAATCACTCTTAACTAAATTTCCTAATTAAAATTACATTTACCTAGCTTATTTAAGTCATACTTTTTATACCATACGTACTTATGACTTAAATTAATCTACTTGCTTATTATTTAAAATTAGCAATTATTCATCCTGCCCCTAATTCAATTAACATTTATTCTCTATTAATAGGTAATAACATAGTTCAATAATTAAATACATGTTCTATAACACCCCTTCGTTCCTCAAACATTTATTGTCAATTTCTAAATGTCAGTGAAAATTAGAACACAAATAGAAAAATCCAAAAGTAAAGCTATGGCCGGGAATCGAACTCGGATCCTCAGGATTTATTGTCAAACAACTCTCTGCTGTTTTCATTTGTCTCACTAACTCTACAAGTCTACCTTTATTAATCCAAATAACACAAACAAACCAAACACATATTTTGTCTCCATCCCCTACGAGGTAGACAGACTCTAAGGTAACAAGACAAAAAGCTATGCAAGCAAAGCTTAGCAAGACTGTGATTGCACAGATGAAAAGTGGAATCAAAATAGTGATGGGTTGCTAGCCGCATCGCCTATAACGTAATTTCTATGATTTTATTAATCCGATTTTATTCAATGTATTTTCATCCCATTCAGAGATGATAGAATGCACTGACCTGACTGACTGATCAACTGTGGGACAGACCTAAATAAATTCTCTACTTAACTATATATAAATGGTCAATCTATTTAGCTTACAATTTTTAAGAATCTGTGATAATTTATTGATAGTCAATTAATCACTTGGCCTTCAGTATGCCTAACTTAGATATGCCTATTAAAATCTATTCGATTAATACAATACAATACACATCTCACATCAATAATAATTTTCTCTGACCTTACCCTTAATATCCCTCAACCGAGAATATTTCAAAACTTATTTATTACTTAATCAATTCAATGTTATTTAGTACATACTTCTTCCTATTCCCATCCGTGGCACATGAAGTCAAAATAACAACGATATAATTAAAATCCCGTGACAAACTATCGGCAACTCTGCACAGTAATACGGTCAATGATATCCCTCAAAAACTGCCTGGAATTACTTACTTATTTTATTACACTACATACTTAATTTATTTACATTTTACTACTTCACTTCATTAACCGTTTGAACTGTCATATACGATCACTCTACTGTCAACGCTATTTAAGACAACACTAAAACATGTCATAAAATATTTCTATAGCCTTTGATAATTGCAATTCATTTAATTATCCTACGACTTTACTGTATGGGTGCAAACCCCTTTGCATTCCTGACGGCGACCAGCTGTCAAGATTTTTAAAAAGTTTCTATTCTAGCGTATCTGTCTACTGTCTATGCCATTCGCGCATTAACCGTTATTGATTTATTGATAAATATTTCGTTTCGAATCATTTTATTTTAAATCGATAATGGAAAATTGTGGACAAAACCAATATGAGAAAGTACCCAGTAATATGCGATTCGATATCTCATATTCAATCAAAATGTTTTATAAATCGTTGTCGGCATCATGAACTAAATCAACTACTATCCTTTGTTGTATAAATTGTATTACAGGTTAGTATCGGTTATTCACCTATTTTATTATTTATTTTCTAAATATACATTTCCTCAATCATTCTTAGTTCTACTTTAGTAACTGGGAAACTTTTTTTTCGTTTCGAAATGGACTAAATTTAACTACTTGTGTCCCTGTCACTTATTAATCAATAATTGTTCGTTTCTATTTTCAGATTGCAATCAAGATACTAAATGTGCCAAAGTGAATTCTAACGTGAACAACAAGGATACAATTGGCCTTCACACCCCTTGAACTGTGTCATTTGTTTACAAATGCTAAATATACTAAGGATCTTAGGTTGACAACCGAACTTAAATGAAACCTGTAGATATCCAATCTACTGAACTCTTACAGTAAGTTACCTTAACCAATAATTTATTTTTATTATTTATAGCGGTGTAATATCCTTTCTGTAACATGGTAAACTATGTCAGACATGTAGCAAATGGTACAAAGTAGTTTCTGTTCACCCCTACGGAAATTAAGGCTTGATGGTATGTATATAGAGTAAACATCTGCTAGCCCTGCTGATTGTTCATTATATTTATGACTCCGTTCAAGTTGAAATTTAGCAGTTATAATACCTTGTAATATTTAATTAAAATAGACTAAAATTTTATGCCAGGAAATTACATTGTATGTAGGAATGACATTATGAATGGAATGATTTTATGCTGACAATGTTGCATGTTAACACTGGCATCTCAATACATCCCGCTTGCAAGATAATAATATATAACCACTTAAATCATTTCTATTCATTGATGTTTGTTACTATTTCTTTAATTATCTTGTCAGACTTCAATAGTAATTAAATATAACTAGCTTCTGCCCACAACTTTGTCTGTGCGGATTCAAATATAGGCTATGTATCCGGGACAATGTAGGGTTCTAATGGTGAATGAATTATTCAAATCGGTCCAGTACTGAATCAGTACCAGATCCAGTTTCGCAGTCTATTCAATGTAAACAAACAAAGATATCTTTCTTCTATATAACTCTGTAAAACCAATGTGTTGCTAGCCTATTTGCTCTAAGAATTTTTCATGAACAGTTATCTAGGCTGTAATTTCCTTCATATAATAATCTCACTATAACCTGATATAACTATAATAATAATCTATGACATTGAACATGGCAATTTATTTTCTGTACCTCGTCTGTCTGTTGTATGTTGTATATAAAAGAAATTAACATTTATCTTGTTTACAGATACTCCAACTGTCTGGGAGTTCGAACAATACTGTCAAGTTTAAAATTCAATCATTCAACCATGTCCGGATGCGAGCAACCACTCAAAATGCACAGACGGAGCGGCAAGTAGTTACAACCATATGCCAGTGAAGCTCTCAAGATCTGTACCGTCACCGTTTGCACTACCTTTCTCTAAATTGTCTGCCTGCGGTCTTTATGCAACTATCTTATTTCAAAATAAAATTAATATTTCAGCATGCTCTCTAATAAAATATTGAGTATGGGAAAAACAATTAACGACCATTACTATAACTAATAAAGCTTCTTTGTGAGTTATTTCATGTTACCTCATACTATACTTTACCTACTGAATCTGCCTACTTATCTTATCTGTGTTATTATTCTTAATTAAAGTCTTTTATTTACTTTTGTCAATCGGGCCCATCCCTGTTAATAATAATCATAATTTTAAATAATTTTTACTCTTTCTTGTTGGATTCTTTATTACTTAATTAGGATAAATTAAAGCTATCAATCAATTATGTTACACTTAAATGGCTTTCTTGTCTAGTTTTCGTTTTGTATATTTTAATTCAAAATGTCTACTTGCCAAATCCAAACTGACTAACATACTAAACTATCAGAATGCTGCAAGCCGCCAGACTTATTTACATTTCTATGTCTTTGCTTGTTCATGCTTAGAGAATGCCATTCCAAAAAGCTAAACCGATTTTTGATTTAGTTTGCCCTTCATCTCTTGTTTTGTTATTTCATAAAAATACTTTACTTATTTTATGCATGGTTTGCGCTTGAATGCATAAATAATTCTGACTCAAAACTGGAATAATTTAATTAACCGTTTTGCCTATTTACTATCACACATGTTTTAAAGCTTAACTAGTGTTGTGTTATGGTACCTCTCTTAACATTTTAAACAATGAAATGCCTGCCTACTGCAACTAGCTTTAGCATCAGTTCATTCCATGGATTGAATTGGTTGTTTTAGTAACAATCAATTTCCAATATCTACCATGATCAGTCATTCAATTTTCCCCTGTGATAATAGAATGAACTAGTTATTTTTTTCAGTACTTTCCAACAAAATATATATGAACGACCCTTGTCTTAGCTTAGTTTATCGAATAAGAATTTGCCATCAGTCCGCAGAACAGATCCACTTAATACCTTTCACACATACCCTCAACGTTATTGATTATCTTATCAATTATCTTATCAGACCATTATCACTCTTATCAGATTTCTCCTACTAAAATGCGACTATGGCGCCATCTGACTACAACTGCTACAACATTCTTATCAGTTTCCAAATACTCGAGCGATCGATGCTATTGGTCAATTTTGACGCCATCTTTAACTTTTACTTCAAATGTCACGTGACTCAAAATCGTCTATTGATAACCTCAATCCACTTTTGACAAAATGGCGGCTGACTAAATTGCTTGTCCATCTTAATTCTGTTTTCTTTCATATTTTAATTAGTTGGACTTCAAGAAACTAATTTTGAACAACAGATAATAAAATTGCAAATACGATCTAAGTGATCATATTATTATGAAGCGTCTACAACCATGGATTGCAAAAGAACCGCCGCACATTGATAGCTCTATGAGAAACCAGTCAAGACTCAACTTCTTTTGTTTTCAGAATGGATTACAGTGATATAAAGTGAAAGTGACTCTTCAGTGAAATGCTATCTAAAAATTCCTCAGCCTACCTAGTGAAAACCTGTGATACCTATTCCTAATAAAGTCCTTATTACTTAGTACAATGTTAAAATTTAATTGTGTTTATCATCCTATTTATTCATATTCATTCTTACTTCACCTCCATTTCACGAACAGCAAATTGTGGTTGCTTAACAGAAAACAACCACTCAGCCTAACCAAGATAAGACTTAAAGTCTAGATTAACCTATCATACTATTTGCCAACTAACATAAATAACTAGTTGGACTATTTTAGTTAACTAAAATCTAATAGTGTTCAGACCAGTTCCAGTGAAACTTAAGTAGTTATTCTAGTCTTATACACATACATACTCATTTAAACCTCAAAACACATCTAAATGAATCTAAATATACCTATGACTTCATAATTATCTTACACTAAGTTCTAGTAATGCTATTCATATCCTATTATTGCTATTCACATCCTGGTCACGGTATCCTTCAAATTGTAACCCCCCCAATGAATTGTTCTCTTACTACTGGTGTTTTTACCCTTACCTTTAACCTAATCACTTAATCTAAAATTAACCTATAAAATAATCTAACAATAATTAACATAATCTAACACCTTGGCCTGGTGATTCGTCTAGCGTTTGTAGGACCTACATTGTGATTAACCGTACAGTGAGTAACCCAATGAACTTTAAGTGAAAAGCAAGAATGAATCCTAACATTTGAACACACTAAAAATACTTAAGAATACCTAATGAATTTACTACCTAGCTGTACTATTTTTAGACTAAATGTATCAGTACTGTAGAGGGTACCGGGGCCACAATGGCCCCGGGTGGAACTCCATCCTTCCCCTATTTCCACCCCTACGCCACCAGCTAACAAAATAATCCTTCGTGAAGAATCATGTTGCTGAAAAACTAAGCACTAACAATGGTGCTAATTAAAGTTCTATAATACTGACACAGTTTCTACTCTACTAAACTCTACTTTCAATAACTATTTGATTTACTATCCTCTATGGATATTATGACTCTATTAATTCCATTAATCAGATTTTACCATACTTTATTATTTTATTTTGATGTCAATGACAGTTTTCTTATAACTAAAGTTTACTATTCTTTACTTTGTTAATAGTTTATAACGGGAATGAAACATAAAGAGTTCTTAACGAAAGTGGTTATACTTATAAATATTGACTATTATTTCTAACTTAGTCTAAGGATATTATACTGCAGAATGGTTATCTCAAGGTTCTGAACACTAGAAGGTATGACATTATAGTAGTATTTCTATAATAGACAGAATAAAACATTTCTTGTTTTATTTATGAAATTAAATACAATTCAAGTAACTACAGCTTATGTTGGATATTCCCCCTCGTGGTGTAGAATTCTCAACGGAGTTCACTGTACTCACTGGTTTAATATTACTTCCTTTTATGCGGAATCTGAATTTTTATAATTTACTCCATCTATTATTTTATAAGATGTGTTGAATAACTGATTATATTAGATACTCAGTCAACTTATTATTTTAAACTCGACCTTGTGCTAGCAGTCATGTATTGAAACAACCATCCTTACATTGGAATTTTATAAAAACTAACTTAACAAAACTACAACTTAACTACTTATTAAGCTGGAAATATTTCCAAATATATTAGGTGTGTATGACTCTAGTCTAAACTAGCTCTGTGATGAAAATCAATCTGGAGGATTGGCCTCATATTTAATTTAATCATGTGGTGAGTATTCAGAGATCATCCGGTGTAAGAATCACTCTGCTAACTAAGCCCTAAAACAAGGTCCCTGCCTACTTCCCTAACATTCCTACATTGTACTTTAAGCTTGTCCGAGACCCCTAGCTCTGTAGGTAAAACAACTCTAGGGAACGACCCTTATTTACATTTAGTGTAATGTTAGATTTGCGAGGTGCAATGCAAATCTCCTAAACTCCTAACAGCAAAAGATGGTGTGTTCCTACGGGTCCCTAACACGTCGGCCTAAATGTTGCTAGTTCCCTAGCAATATAGCCCCTAAGAGGAGGGAACCAGCGGAAAGGATACCTACGATGTGTGTAAATAAATATTATAAATAATGAAACGACTTTCTGATAACTTTCACGCCTGAAAAGATGCGTCTTGCGACAACCCAAATCCATGGTACAAATATCAGACGCAGTCCATCAGAAAACCGTGTGAGTATGTAAACTTGACCCTGCCTAGACAGGATCAAATCCTGCAAGCTCACCCTTGCAGCGAAGACTCGCATATCGCATTCTGACGTTGGCACCGTTAGGTTTCGAAATGCGAATTATCAGGGATATCAAACTGCTTTGGCTCTGGACGAGAAATTATCGCCAGATTACGGCCAAAGTCTTACTTTAAATTAAATCCCTGACACTGCGAGTTTGAAGAGGTGGGAATGACACAGAAAATAATGGGTTAGTACAAATGCGTAAGATAATAATCCACTTCCTACAGAGGTAGCGAATCACAATCCCACAGAAACTTAGTTCCCCTAGAAGGAACTTGACTTAAATATTTCAATAATAAATTACACTAGAAAATAATTCACTACTATGAAAATAGTAAACTATTCTCCACCTGAAGTCCTGAAGAATAAAACTATTAGACAATACTCACTCTGCGAATAATATTAAATTACGATAAAATACTAAAATACAATCCCCAAAATAACTCTTGTAAATTGATTCGTTTTATATGGAAATTTACAGAATTACCAGCAACTCAAAATGACCCGAATTGAAATCAAATATGAATATCCCAATATAAAAATGACCGTATCATGAATTTAATTGACTCTACTCTCTAATAATCAGTAATTTTGGTGAACGTACCTCTTTAAAAATCTAATATCAATACAACCTTACTCTACAAAATCGAGTATCAAAATGCGCCCCGTTTAAATTTCCCGCTCCCTTTTATAACCTTGGTCAGTCATTCTGAACATTCTAAGCACATTGGGAACATTAGACACATGAAGCACATTGGGCACACCCGCCATTTTCCACCACCACTCTCGTTTCATGACTTTTAATTAACTTTTAATTATCTCCTTACTTTAATAATGCTTTCTAATCAATCCATTCTAATTTCTATTTATTTTAATTCGCAAATCCCTGTTTCCCGTATTTTTTATGTGCAAGTGTCAGTCCACAATTACCACAATTATGGTATCTTTACTCTCTAATTACTAATTAAGCTTTGTACCAATATTGATGAAATATTTACAGAATGTACTTAATACTATACTCTATTTGTTTCCGATTCTGTTTTCCTTGCGTTTTCGATAATTTCCTCATAATAAATACAAATGTTTATCATTCAAACTCTCGTTTTCCGAGCCCTACATAGATTATTTGTGGATAATATTTTGATTACATAATAATGTTGGCACTAGCATTCTCTTTACTTATATAGTTACTAATTTTCTATCTAATTTCTATTATAATTAAATAGTTATGTATTTTGTATAACCAATAACGCCCTCTATTTCTTAAAATTGTACTACTAACTCGGTTTGCTAGCATCAGATTTTCGCTCACCATCAATAGTGGTTCGCCGCGATTACCCTAGATGGCGCTCTCCGTAACTAAGTGTACTTGAGACTAATTAATTATTTCTAAATTCCTTAACAAATTCATTCGCTTTGACAGGTTCTAGTTAATGTTGACTTGAGACTGTTTCACCAGTCATGAACCTAGTGCTGGTTTTCAGTCTGGTCCCTTTAGCTGAGGCTAGTTGTAACAGAAAGAGACGATTAAAAATTAAATATAGAAAGACGAAAAGAAAAAAAACTGTATTATATTAAGTAAAAAAGAACAAACAAATACAAAGTCTGACCAGTGTACCGATGGGTGTGGCATGTGTAAGTATGTACATATGTGTGTGTGTGTGTTTGCGGTGCTTACCTACAACCTTACATACTCGGACAGTGAGGTAAATGTTATACTTACGTGAGTACACACGGCGGCAAAGCGATGAATGACCCTTTAAAAAGTAAGGCTTCTTGGATGGCAATAGAGTAAAACACTAGTGCAGTGCTTCTAGTTTCATAATGTATTTGACAGATTCCGTGCTTCAAATAAACATGAACGAAAAAGTACATTATTTAAGAGCTAGTGGTTTGGAGAGAGTGATACCCGATGCTTGCTCTCGATCTTAACAACATTATTTTTCAGTTATGTTTATTCAGACACGACAACTGTCAAATACATTAAGAAACTAGAAACACTGTTTATGTATAATATAGTCTAACCAGTTAAATAATCGCAGTATTTTTTGAATCCTTAATTTGCGTATTCAAAACATACTTTGTTATACCAATGTATTATTATTTTAAAGACAAAATATACGCTTGAAAACCGAACTTGAAACCTTAGACAAATATTTGACCTGTATTTTGACCTGCATTTTTATTGTCAAGGTCGGAATACTAACTTTTGACCAATTTATTAAATTAAATTGTTTTTCAATACTACTTAATTGCAAAAAATAATAAACTAATATTAACCTAAACTGAAATAGTACCTAACCATAAACATTTCAAACAATCTATAAGAAAAGGCAGCAAAAGTTGGAATTTTCAATGGCAACCGAGATATTAAACCTACTCAAAATTACCGCGGAAAATGGAAATTTTATAGCCCGAGATATTTCATTATATCCACAAATTGATTGAACAAAGGCAAACATTTACGCTCTTTTACGATAAAACGCTTCGCTTTAAAAATATTATATCAAAATGCTTTTTAACTTTACGGTAGCCTGAAAATCATACACCTACGAACGAAACGTGTTTAAATTCAGACCTCGCTCTCGCATGCATAAAATCTCATTTTATCACTAAGTAACCTCTAACTCAGAATATCCACATCTGAATCGTAGTTTTAAAAACTAGACCAATTAATAATTTTGTTTTTTTATACGTAAATTTTTAGGTTTGCGCTGCGTAAATTGACCCGAGTTCAAATTGCAATATGACGCAACACATATCAACAAAGTAGCATGATGTAAAATAACATAATGCCGTATAAGTTTATCCCATTAATTAAGTAATAGTTTACTTACATGTGTAATTTTTAATTGGCCGTAGGTATTTATTTATAAGGGGTGTAACTTTTTATGGTGTCTCTGCTCTTGTTTCTCATCTGAATCCGTCTATTTTTCAAAGATTAACTGAACGAGATATCAAGGATAAGTTCCTTGTAAATCTGTTTTGTCATGTATCCTGTTAATTTCATGTGTTTTATCTTATGTTGTGTTTAATATAACACAAACATAAATAAATTTGAAGTAGGTAGGTGTTCCATGAAAACCAACATCTTTTATTATTTCATGCTTGCGGGAACGCTCGGAGAGGTATAGTATCCCTATAACCAACTCTGCTACGTGGCTTATTTGCTCAATATGATATAATGTAGCGAATCGATGGCGATACTTGGGCCGGAGGTGACGAGCCGGCGACCACCTTAAGTGCATTTATCCATTTCGGGGCGTTCAGTAATGGATGCTTTCATCGTTCAAACCGTAGAGATAAATGTTACGTACCTGTGCAATTTGCTTTTGAAGTTTTCACCGTGTTTACGAACACGATATTGCACTAAAGCGCTCGCTTCGGCAATAATTTAACAATTTATATGGCATCTATCAATTACGCTTAAAATAACTTGCAGACTCGCTGCGTTTACATATTTATACCTTTTATATTTACTTATATAAATCACGTCTTTAGCCCTTACGGGTTCGACAGAGCCTAAGGTAACAAGACCTAAAGGCCACGTTTAGCATAATTGTGGGCGAAAGGGGAATCAAACAGTGATGGGTTGCTAGCCGCATCGCCTATAAATGTCATGATTCCTATGCCCATTCTCTACCTACCTCTCGGGCTACATTCTATACCTACCTACCCTTTTTGCTACCTATATCCTACGCAGCATGCATATCCTGCATGCTACATGCTGGTTCAAAGATTCAAAAATAGAGAATAGGATACGTAATCTAATCTATATAGGTATACGTAATAATGTGTATACGTAATATTACAGTAGTAAAGTACTTGATGAAGTTGTTCGGACACTTCTCTCATTAACTTGGCGATCACGTTCACATTAAGCTCGTTCCCTGTTCAGGGACGCAGGAACACTGGCTACTGCTACTGCCTAAACAATCAGGATAGGAGCCTCGCACAAACATGTAAGCGTCTATCGAGTTGTGTTAGTAATTTTAGTAATTACTAGCACTACTAGTGTGTTGATAGTACGTTACTTCATCCCGTTTGAATTTGAAATGTGTTGTTCCTATTATGATTATGTTTGGCCGAATAATTCTTTCGCTGAATCATTGTTTCGCCTAATTTTCTCCAGCTGTAACAAAAAAGGAAAAAGCCGCGCAGATGGTAAAAGCCCAAGGAGGAAATGGGCGAAAATCATAGGAATCATGTTAAAGGCGATGCGGCTAGCAACCCATCACTATTTTGATTTCTTTTTCTACCTTTACGCCCGCAATCTTGCTAAACGTGGCCTGTAGATCTTGCCACCTTAGGCTCTGTCTACCCCGTAAGGGATAAAGACGTGATTTGTGTATGTGTATGTATGTATGTAACTGAAAATACTTAAAAAAGTATAATTATGTACGTACCTACAAATGCTACTAAGAATAGGTTAGGCTTATTATGCAAATTACCTAGAGTCAATAGTTTGAATGCAGTTATCGTGCGGAACCACCATTCGGCCAAATATTAAGTCAGGACAATAAATACGAACCTATAATATTTGACTATACTAAATCACGTCTTTAATCCTTACAGGGTAGACGGAGCCTGAGGTAACAAGATCTAAACTAAAGGCCACATAAGGCATATGATGATGTTGATGATGACAACATCATCAAGGCATATACTTAAGTATAATTTCTATTATGCTACCTATTCATAAAATTCTGTTTAAGACCTTTAAAGATATTTTTGTGAAATGACTTCTCTACTACGAACGAACATAATGTTTCCATATCTTCCTAGAACAGAATTATCTAAGTCTAACTCAAGAAAACAAAAGAGATAAGTAAGCGAAAACATTTTAATATTTAAACCAACTCTGGTCTAACTTCCTTTACTTGAATTAGTGAACAACTGCAGTCTGCTCGTTATTAATTAACCCGCGTTCTAGAGAGTCGGAGCGACCTGAATGTTTGTTTTTATGTGTATTCGCGCTAAAACTTGTTTTGGACTCAAATTTCGAACAACGCTCAATTAAAATACGCGGTTCGTGTATAAAACACACGTCGGAAATTAACTTTTCTAAGGTATTAATTAAAAATTGCTATGGCTCATACCATACACAAGTGTGTTTTACGTCCTGGTTTATTTACTAAAAAACAAATTTGATGTAACTTTGTCACCTGACTTCAAGAGTTCAATGGACTTTACAATACCTAACAATCAAATTCTGATCATATTCTCTAGGCTATTGACGTTCCACCATTGACCGCAGTCTCCGCTTGCAATAAAAAAGCTTACGTTGTATTTCCAGGAACTTGTGGACCATCTTACCCACTTACACCACCATCAAGCACCAGCGCTTCTATTTTCTGACGTGGAGAGCAAGACACTGCTGGCAGGTTTTCTATCTTGCCTAGGTATCTGGCAAGAATTTTTCATCTGCAATCCTTTGGTTTTGTGGGTGTTCACTTGCTATTAGGTAACCCACTTGCTCGTTTGCCACCATATTTCACAAAAAAAAAACATTGGATTACTTTGTTGTCGTGTACAGGTTACGATTTTTAATAACATTTTAAATCTGTAATACTCTTAGGAATAATAAATTATGTAGCAATACTAGCATTAAGTTTGTTTTCAACTGTAGTAAACGAAAAGTTCAACAGGGCACCTTCGATTTTTACCGGTAACCGAATTCATCACAGCCGTACCTACGTTGCAAAATCTAGATAGTTAAAATATATGTATAAATACCAGTAGGTATTAAAAATAAAGTTGATAACCATGTTGTTTTGCTCAGTGGACTCATTCGCCTTTACCCTCGGGTGCAGCCGCACCGCAAGCGCGGGAAATAAATTTCAAATCGCGTTAGTACCCCGTGACACGAAAGACGTTAGTTAAACGGAAAATATTTTCTGTATCGCCTTTGGGCGTGAAGCGACCCCACTCATGCGATTTTCTGTGCGCTTTTCCCGCCACGTTGACGGCGATTTCTACTTCAATATTGAAATGTGCATCATGTTTTAAAGTGGGTTATCAGGTTCATCGGGGAATATTGTAATCTTGTACTTTTTTTAAAACCTTTTGAGCAAACGCTTGTAACTAAGGTATTTCTAAAGTTTTAAATAAACGACTACTATTGAGTCTGAGGCATTAGTAGATAGCCTACCTATTTATTATTTTTATTTCTTTCATATCTTTACGAGATTCTCACATTCTGTTATTTTATATTTATTATTTGACTTTTGAAATGGTTCTTAAGATAAGTAATTATGATTGTATTAAGTTTTTTATTTAAATTATCATTATTTCCTTTATTTGAATTTGACGATCTTTATGAGAATTACTTTTTTTATCTTGAATTTGTTCCATTTTGATAATTGTGTGTTCTTTTTTTATTTCAAATATTATTGTTGTCTTTTTTATTTCAACTTGACGATCCTTTTGTGAATAACTTATATTTGCCATTTAAGGCGGATGCTCGCGTTAGCTCATTGAAGAAGTCCCGTTAGATGGCGCTGTAATCAATGATGTGTGTTTTTTGTAGTTTTTAGAAGATTCTATTATAACACTTATAAATTATTAATTGATTTGCGCACACAGTTTAATACGGCCGATTTTTTGAGACTACACTCAGAGGGTAATAATGCACCAATTCGGAGAATAGCTGCACAAACGCTGGTGTCACTAACGGCCCTATACAGATACTAGGTCTTACACACACATGAAAATAGGAGGCGCCAACTAGTGGAAAAATATTGCAACACCTTGCTAAGCTGTAAGCGTAATTTTTCACGTTATATTTACGTTTTTATATCAACTTTACTTTTACCAGAAATTTTACAAATCTATACGTACAAAACTAAGTCGTGTTATTTAAACCATTTATAACTTTGGAATGGCTGCACGGATTTTTATGATTTTTGATTTGTTAGCTTTCTCTCTTCCTCGAATAGCCAAATATCTAATCATAAATATGAAAAATGCACAAAAAAAAAATGTTTAATTTTTCGTATGCAGCGCCATCTGTGACAAAAACTGACTTTAACGCGGAATATTTTTTTGCCAGCTCGGCTAGTTACAAACACATAATAATATTATATATGAGTCCAGCAGATGCAAATATGTGAATCAATGCCACCTTCAACCCTTTTTGAACATTAGGGAGTAATTTTAAGAGGGCTATCGTATTTGTACTCACTAGTTGGCGCCACTGTAGGATTTCTTTTAATTTATCATCCATCATCATTTATTACTCACAGTGTTGCACAGTCCCGTTTATCCTCTAAATTAGCTGCCATTTTATTTGCCTTCTTAGTCTGGCTCCTACTTTTCGTAGCTTCTCTGTTAACATTTTAATAAACCTGTCGTATGTCTGCGAAAATATTCGGAAACAATGTAATGTAAAGCCGGAATATGCCACTTGTAGGTAGTACTAATTTTACATTGCTTTAGCGCCTCTAGCGGCGAATTCATATGCCGGCATAGCTAAGTATCTTGAAATGTCTTTGAGTATTTAGTATGTAGGAATCCGCGATTCATATCTGATATTCGCTCACACGTAAAGACATCATCATCACCATCATCTGACAGTTTATTAATACTCCTATGCATTGCATTACAAACGTTTCGTCTGAGGCATATCTAAACAACTAGCGCCGTACTATAGGTATTGTCGTTTCGAGTCATAGGCTTTCGTAAACAGGTAACTTGACAATCGGCCTGCTTACAGCAATGAGACGAAGTCACTCGTGCTAGCCATTCGGATCCTTTCCTTTTACCAAAATGCATTGGAGTACCTATAGGTATAGGATCACATAAAGGAAATTAAATAATAAGGCATAGCGCGTAGGGACTACGTCTGAATGCTTCTTGGCTAGGGATTTTGGTAGTCATCGGTCGTGGGCCACCTGCCTAGTTTACCTGGGTGGACCACGGGCTCATTTTCTTGCCGATGTTCCACCTCAGAACACCTAGGTGAACCACGGCCAAATGACTATGGGTCATGGTCCAAAAAGTGCCCATGGTTCACCTAGGTGTACTGAAGTGGACCATTGGCAAGAAAAATTGCCCAGGTGAGCTAGACAGGTGGTTTTCGGTTAGATATTTGTTCCGGAGTTGCGACCTGCCTTTTTATGTTATGTCATCATAATTCATATTACTAATTCATGGTACATCGCATAAAAGGAAAAATAATATTAGATAATTATGATGACTTTGCAATAGGTAGGTACGACAAATAAATAATGACAACTCCAAAACAAATTGAATCCATCTGAACTCACTTTTACTTACTGATACTTACTTCCACAAAAGTCGAACTTCATCCATCGATGGTTTTGAGTAGCGTTACCAACAGTGGGATAAGGCAGAATAGATTCTCACGGTGTCTAGTCCACACGCGAAAAATAAAAATTGCAGCTCGACGCGCATTATATCAGCGCATGGACCAACTCTATATGCACAACTGGTTGTGCCAATAGGAATTTCGAGCTTATAAAAATATAAATTCTCATTAGAGATAGTAAAATTAGGTTAGGTTCATTAGGCATCTTCAAATGCCCGAAGGGCAAACCGAATGAATAGAAATAGGAACCCCGCCGTCAATCTTACGGTGGAGTGAAATTCCTAATGGCACAACTAGTTGTCCATAATATAGAGTAGGCCCAGGAGAAAAGCATCATACATTTAGGCACAAATCGTGTGCATAAAAATGAGATAGAATTAAGCTAGCGCCGTGCAGCAATAGCGCCTGGACTATACGCGTACCGACCAGTGAAACAGGGAACAGAGACGTGCTAAACTACGACTCTCTAGATATTTTTTTCGGTCTGTAACCGTGATCCACCTGCAGCTTGTCCACCTGGTTTTTGACAGAGCTCCGCTCCTGGGCGGAGCTCCTTTTTCTGGGTATTGGAACCTCAGTGGTTTTCTGGGTGGACAAATTAGGTGGGCTACGGGTAGACTGCAAACAAACTGCACAGTCGATCTGCAGCTAGCTTGCAGTTCAAATGCTGACCGTCTAGTTTATTATAGGCGTTAGATAAGATGCCACAATAGCTAGGCCAATTACGCCATGCAACACGTGGTAAGCGCACATAAGGCTTGATTTATCAAAGCACTGATAGTTTAAAAAAATACCTCGATATTTTTTAAATAAAACTTAATACTTTTTTTAAGGAAAACTCTTTTATGATGTATGTAATTAATCATATTGGCAAAAATCAGGCCATTATTATCAGGGTATTTAAAAGGAAACATTGACATAACTACACACTTCAAAGTCAAGAACATATAATATATTGTAATGATTAGATGTTTTCTATACCAGGCGTCAGGCTCCAATTGAAAGAGATGAGACGATCACTGACAAGTTGGTACTCTTCTCGGTGATTGTCAACGTCAACAAGAGATGAGCTTCGCTAGAATCAAAAACACGTCAGGCCGTATTGAATCTTATGACGTGTTTATTTATTTTTCACTCGACACGAGATTAAATCTTATACCATTTAAAATAAAGCTCAGTTTTCTAGTGTGTTCCATACTTTTGGATACTTTGGCTACTACGCTACCAGTGGCGGTTTGGAAGTTACGGTACTAATGTTGGCTTGAATAAATAGTGACTAAGTCTTTATTCCTTGTGTAGTATACAGTGTAGTTATCACCTAAGAAAATAAGACGAAAAATACAAGCCTTTCCAAATACACGAGTATCTCGATACGAAACTCAAAATATTTATTAACTTATCAAAGGATGTCACGAAATTGTAGTTTGTAGATCACGCAACATATTCAATTCATAAAATTACATAACTGAATTGCATGTAATGGAAATTTGCCACTTATTATTTATTTATTGATCACAAAAAATATTTTTTTACATGCATACAAGAACTAACAATCATAACTTATTTTCCTACTTAGAATTATATAGGCTGACTTTTTTATCACCGTCAAAAGAAACAACATGACGAATACAAGTATTATTTTTAAATTTGGTGTTAAAATATTGCAAATGGTATCATTAAATGACCTGTCATCATTATCATCTTCCTCATATCAGGTGTGGGACGTCCACTGTTGGATATAGGCCTTCAGATACCGCCCATAGAACTCCAGTTGCCTCGGTTGGAAGTGGCTTGCATCCACCATGAACCCGCGACTTACGGTACCTATAAGGTTGCATATGATACCTTTTTTTTTTTTTTTGCGGCGGAAAATTGCATATGATACCTAGGTCAACCTAAAACTTGGACGGTGATATTAATATCACCTGTATCATACAGTTTCCTTTTCCTTCTTTCTACCGATCATAGGTAATGGGAACATGAAAGACGGACTAAAAGTCTTCAAGTCTTCAGAACAGGGTTGACAAATCTCCGTTGTTGGACATCTGGAAATTCACGGTCTTGATAATTTCCCTAGTAACATAAAGTAATTAACCAATTAGAGTGGTAATAGGGGTTACAACATTTTGCAACACCGCACTATGGATACATACATACGAACATAAATCACGTCTTTATCCTTTATAGGGTAGACAGAGCCTAAGGTAACAAGACCTAAAGGCCACATTTAGCGTGATTTTGGGCGTATAGATGGAAGAGAGGAATCAAAATAGTGATGGATTGCTAGCCACATCGCCTATAACATGATTCCTAAGATTTTCGCCCATTCCCTCGATGGGCTTTTACAATCTGCATGGGAAGAGAAGCTACTGGTACATTCTAAGCTTTCTTTACTCCCAGACCAGCATGTAAGAACATATATATTGAATACAGTTTGACATATAGTTTGGATGAAACAAAAACAGACCAAATCGATTAAATCGAGAATTTTACTTCCCAATACTGTAATTAACACTTTCTTAGGTTTTTCTATGACAGTTTTTGGGTCTCCTGTGACATATACATATGTATACATACATACTCAGTAAAGCATAATGAGGTTTTTACCTCGTAACGTTATTACAAATTACATCAATAAAAATCAGTGTTTTTAGACCCAACCAATTTTTTTGTCATCACGCCAACAGTAAAGTTCTTGCTCTTCTTGCACAATAATAGCAAGTAAAATCTCGCGTCCAGTGGATGTATGATTCACTTTTTCCTGTTAATGCACAAAAATTACCTTCCGAATCCAATGTGAATCTGAAAAATTAACGTACAGTCAGTACAACAAAAGGATAAACAGATATTTTTTTAGGCTTGCATACTATGACCAGACTTATTTTCACTTAATTTCATAATCAATGTTACAAAAACCTTTACAAATTATTTACCTAAATCTTCCTAATGAAACATTATATTTATTGGAGAAAACCGTATGAAAATCCGTTCAAAGGTTTTCGAGTTTATCGTAAATAAACACACAGACAGACAAAACGATGCGGCAGAGGACTTTATTTTATAATCATACTAGCTTCTGCTCGCGTCTGCATAGAATTATACATGTAAACCTTCCTCTTGAGTCACTCTATCTATTAAAAAAAACCGCATCAAAATCCGTTGCGTAGTTTTAAAGATCTAAGTATACATAGGAACAGACAGCGGAAAGCGACTTTGTTTTAAAATACTATGTAGTGATGTAGTGATTTAATTCTAGATATATTATCTATTATTAATAAGCTATGGAAAGAAAGAAGACATTTATTCTTTTTTGCCAGACACACAAATATAAGAGAATATACACAATTTTATAGAAAAAAAACACAGATATGAAAAATAGATCATCAGCGTTGTCTATGGTTATATAGAAACCCCATTGAATTATCGCTCGGGGTGATTGTTATACCTGTGTACCAGTTTCTGAGAATAGAATAGTGACAGTCAAATAGACAAACAAATGATTGGATGGACGGACATGTAGGCATACGGATGGGCAGACGAATGGACGAATGATATAGTCACCGACAAACAGACAGACAGATTTACACACAAACAGATGGACAGATGGATAGTAAGACGAACGGACGGACGGATGGTCGGACGCACAGACAGACAGATGGACGGACGAACGGATGGGCTGACGCACAGACACTCCTGACATTCAGACAGACGAACGGAAAGAAATAAAGAAAAAGTTTATTTAGAACAATCACAAAAGTAGTTAAAAAACAAAAGTATATAAACATAAAAAAGCTAAAAATATAAAAATTACAGACTAATAAATTAAATTAAAGACCGACAAACGGACGGACCGACAAAATATGTGCTTCTACAGTGGTTCCTTTTTTCTATTTGACGTAAGAAACCCTAAAAAAAAGCAGACAATACAGTCATGTGTGCTATGGGTGGTGTAGGGGTATAGCACGCGTCACGGAATGACGAGGATCCGGGTTCGATTCCCGGCCATAGCTTTACTTTTCGGATTTTTCTATGTGTTCTAATTTTCACAGACATTTAGATTTTTTTTTTTTTTTTACAGTCATATGTGTTTATTTTACCTCTCTTATACTTTTTTATATACATACGTAGGTATAGTTTTTAATTATCATTATAACGGCAAATTCGGTATTCGGACGCCGCTCGGATACTCTGTAAAATATACATACATATACACAAATCAGGTCTATATCCCTTACGGGGTAGACAGAGCCTAAGGTAACAAGACCTTGTGGCCACCAAGAACAAGCATGATTCTGGGCGTTTAAGTGGAAAGAGGAATCAAAATAGTGATGGATTGCCGTATCACCTATAACACGATTCTCAAATTTTTTGCATTTACCATCAACGCGGGAAGAGAAGCAACTGGTACATTCTATGTTTTTTTTTTACTTCCAGACCAGCATGATAGGGAGTAGAATATAGCTACCTAATATGGGTAAAAAAGCTATAGTTAGACAGACGGACAGATAGACAGACATTGAACATTGTGGCCATAAAATAAACCACGATACAGCGTGAACTTGGTAATAGATAAGCTCCTTTGTGTTCCGAACACCAAAACCTGGCCAAGTGCGAGTCGGACTCTCGTACCGAGGGTTTCGTCCAAATTCGGCAAGTAAATATAAAATCCAGTGTTAGCAGAGCCCTGCCAACTAAGCAAATTGTAGGCTGTGTGAGGTCATTTTATATCGGTTACTTACATACTTAGACAGACCAAAATATTCTGTTTTTAGTATTTGATGTTAGAGCGGCAACAGAGAAACTTCATTTGTGAACTGTCGCCAGACAATCATGATAGCTGATAGCCATATCACATAAGATACAGCTTAGTGACAGACAGACAGACGGACAGACAGACGGACAGTGGCTCCTAAATGAAAAAATATAGCTACGTAATATGGGTAAAAAAGCTATAAAGTTAGGACAGACGGACAGATAGACAGACATAGACGGACGGATTTGAACAATGTGGCCATAAAATAAACCACGATACAGCGTGAACTTAGTAATACATAAGCTCCTCCATTGGTTACTTACATAGACAGATTAACAAAAATATTCTTTTTTAGTAGGTATGTGTTGTTATGGCGGCCACAGAAATACATCATCTGTGAAAATTTCCTTTATCACGGTTCACGAGATACAGCTTGGTGACAGACAGACGGACAGACAAACATATACACATACAGACGGACAGTGGAATCTTAGTAATAGAGTCCCGTTTTCACCATTTGGGTACGGAACCCTAAAAAAGCTGGTCAATAGCAAGTTCGATTCGAGCACTAAAGATTCCTCTAAGTTCTAAGAGTTATAATTAGATGTAAGCGTAATGTATGGATAGTTGTTACTCTTTCTGTTGATGAGTTTCCAACATCGGATGCGACCCTGGCTGGGTCACCAGAATTTCACTTCAAGATTACTGTATTGTCATCAGACTTGTGCCAGATTTCACGTCAAACTGATCAATTAGAAATGGGTCAAAATTCACTTGCAAGATTTGATTACATGCAGACACCGGGAGCGGGACTGAGCACTTCAATTGCGTTTACAAAAATAATTTGTACCAATCACACAAACGTTGAAATGTTGTAGGTATCTTACAAAAAAATATTATGATAAATTGATAAGTACATACCTGTACATGTACATACGTACAAATAAATGTCTACGCTGCGTCCAATATCTAAGCTTGTAACGTCTTTTACTTTCTTCCTTTGACTTCAATTAATTCCGAATAAAATGAATATATTATTTTTATTATAAGACACCACGTTCTGTCAACCATTAGTTTATGACAATTCATATCATTGTTTTTTTAATTACCTGTCTAGCCAGCCAGGTTTTTGACTCGCATGTTTTTTTTAATTGTTCTGCAATTGAGAAAACCTATTTACTCGGCCTATTTTGTATTTAGCGCTTGTCGGATTTCACGAATCATTGCCGTGGTATAATGTCCGTGATTTGATGTAGAGGGTTAGGGTTCGATTCTCGTGAGAAGCATTAGTGCAAAATTAACTGGAAGCCTTTTTTTATTTTTAACTTTCTGTGGTCGAGTACTTTTTTTAAATATATAAGGCAAAACGTGTTTTTAAGGTGGCAATTATGACTGCGGGGCGCCACCATCTATGCCAAATTAATAAGCACGTGTGGTCCTAATACCTACTAGAGAACTTACTAGTCATGAAAGCTTTGCCAAGTTTCGGACTGGCAATGCCACCCGCTAAACCATTCAAATTGGCGATGCCTCACTGCTACAAGGCTATATAAAAAAAATATGAAGGACCTGACGATGGATTAAACGTAGGTACGGATGAAACTATGTGTTTGCTTTAAAAAGATCCTGGCTAGAATAAATTTACCACCACAAGTATATATTTTATTTTCAAGTAATTGATGGTATAGACCATTTATCGTAAACTGTAAAATCTAATTAGGGTAAGCTTGTGGTTGTTCAAAAACCGCTTAGTACTTACTTTTTTTTGGTTTGATTTGACAAGAAAAATATTGAATTTACCTTAAAGTTTTCTACATCTCATCGGGATAGTATTACTAAGTAAGTAAGTTATTAAAAACAATGTTTAGAAAATTAAAAAAAAGAATCGTTCATACGTCGGGGTTTGAACTTGGTCACTCACTATTCAGTCCTATAAGTCACGACCACTGAGCCAGATTGGAGGTCATGTGACAGCTCGAAATATACGATTGCTTTTTACAACATGTTTTATTTGACACTAGCTACTCACACTATTGTAAAATGCATCGAAATTTACTGCATCATACTGCAATTTAGGTATGATAAATGCACTCTGTTTTGTAATTTGCGCAGACAATATATCCATAGCTAACTATCCTCAAAAAACCGCATTGAAATTAAGCCTGTGGACGAAATGCAGCTGCACGGAAGGTTTGTATGGAAGAGCAACCGCCTTAAACGTAATGTACACATTATTATCGAGATTAAGTACATACTTAACTAGTACATGAAGCTCGGGGCTAAACATTTCAGGTAAATATGTTAATATCAGTGAACATATTTTTCATAATATCTACCTATCTGTTTTCATAATATTATATCTTTCATAATTTTATAGAAATTAAGAAGATGACGCAGATTCGTGTATGTATTTGTACAACATTATTTTTATTTCCAGTAAATCATTTCCAACTTTTTTGCGATTGACACGAGATAATATTTACCAACGTTGTAATAACATGGTTGTGGTAATAAAATATATAAAAATGTTTTTTTTTTCTTGGTAGTCACAATAAATGTCAACATTGAATGAAGACCTTCCACCCAAGACGGTAGACGAGTGATACAATGTTACGAAGTTCCAAAGATTTTACTCCCAGATGAAGTCTTTCATAATGAAAATACCGTTCAACGCAGTATAACGTCAGGCGTAACTAAAACGCTTCCTAATGATTTTCATACCTAATAATGTGGACTACAGAATTTCATCACAAGCGGAGCTCCAAGAGAAATTCATATTGACACCGGAAACATATTACACAGGTATGTTTGAATTTGCTGCTTCCTCGGCATCTTTTGTTGTTGATCGACTTCTCTGATGTCGGATTCCTCGTTATGTTTTATAACAATTATGCTGTTTTGAGAAATCAAATTTATACATTAAATCATATAGTTAACACATATAAGAAAAAGTACTACGAAGATAGGTAGGAATATGAAATGTTGATATGAACACTTCACGTAAGTGTGTCACGTGTGTTGCGACAAAAAACCCTAAAACTAAGGGGCGAGATTGATGTGTCATTGTGCCTGAATCCATTCAGTATGAAGTAAACCAACGCACGTTAATACCGTCTTCATTGAGGCAAGACAACCTTTTGAAAGGCATCAAACGAGTTCCCCGATATACTGAGGCATCTAGTTTATTTTCGCTTCGCGAGCGTCTCGAGATTGCACTCCGAGTATCAGTGTGATGCAGGATGCAGGTCGCGCTACAAAACACCCGATAGAGCGACAGAGTGTAATTTCAGTCGAGTGGGGCACTCGCATGGGGCCCCGACGGCAATCAAGGGACAAGTGCCCCATCCCTCCTGTGTGCCTTTAAAATAACATTATATAATGCACCATCCATAACACACGTCATAGCTTGTGTAAGTGAAAATACAACCCCAGGGTTGGAAGTTAACAATAACAAAAGAGCCCGGCTGCAGTGGAACGCTAATAATATAGTTGATGTATGCGCATTTCTACTGAAAAAAATGTTTTAAAAATACTGCAGCAACAGAGTGCAAAACTGGCGTTTTTACTAGAAAGGTTATATTTTGAAATGAATACATTTTGATAGTATATAATCTTTAGTTAAATGCTAAATACTTAATAGGAAAGGGTGGAACTAACTAGATAGGGGTTGAAGTAGTTGAGCCAGCAATAAATAACAAGCTGCTACTCCAAGTGAGATTTGTTAAGTTTGTACTTATGAAAGGATAATTGGATTTAATTGCAAACGAGATTGCATATAACGCGGTACTTTATTAATTTCCTTCAACTTAGCCTGCGGTTCGCGTAAAAGATGTTAAATATTTTGTTAGATACGTTGCTTTATAACACAGAATTTACCCAAGTAGAAAAAATAATGTTTCTGTCAAGGAATATATCACTAATACAAGTATTGCTGTCTGTACTTCCTTCATTATGTTTACCAAATTTCAGGTAAGTCCGAGCATTAGAAGTGGATTAAATTTTAGTTGCAAGATTTGACCTGCATATGCATATTATTATAGTGCCAAGTAGTTAAAGAGAAGCTAGTAAAAACAACAGCCTCCGACATTGTAAAATTGCAACCACAAGTTAGATGAAAGCGTGCTCTAGTTGCTCCAAGTTAAAATCGAACACTGACGGCGTAACAAAGAAATCAAAGAGACAAGAAAAAGTAGATTTTCTCGCTAAACAAGCTGAATTGCCGGAAGCGAAAGGCACTACTGCTTCCGATTTAGAAAACAATATAAAGCTGACGATGGTCTTCCTTCCAATATTTCTTCGATAATGATGTTTATATAACTTTGTAGTCAGAGAGTCACTTGTCCGTCTCCCCTTAGGAGAAATAATTGCTTTATTGTGGCTCAAAGGCGGCGACCCATACGTTTAACAGGTTCTTTATTTGTATGTGTTGATTTAACTCTATAGTGCCGGAAGTTCTATTTGTTCTGGAAGGACCGGTACTGTCTACTAAGTATAATAGCGCATCATGTAGGTATTTTACCGCAAAACGTATGTTGTGAAACGGTAGTGGTAACTCATGCTTATGACTAACTATGAAATCGCCAAGCAACTTTGATAATCACAATGCGAACTACTGTTAGGCACAAACCTCCCAATGCAATGAGAGGGCTGAGATGGTTTACACAGACGAGATCAGTACGTTTTAACTTCACATTTAATGTAAAATTGCATCGGTTCATGGTAAAAATTCGTATCTATTAAATTTCGCATGGATTCGAACCCATTTACTATAGAAGTAATTTAAGTAAAAAAAGATACGAAAACCTAAGAAGAGGTTCTACACGTCGTTTGTAAGATTGCATTGAAGACATAAAAATAAAATGTTGATTATGGGACGCTTTTACGTATGTCTCAATTTTGCAAGTTCTTCTTAACGTTTAACTGGTGAAATTACTAGCATATTGTGTGTAATGTTCAGGTCTAAACCTGAAGGCTGGCAACGCATCTGCAACCCCTTGGTGTTGTGTGTGTATATGGGTTGTGGTGTTCCATTACCTGAAAGTTGCGAATAGTTCTTTTGCTACATTATTTCATTCAAAAAATCGATTTTGCCTGCAAGTCAAACCAGCTACCTAATCTTATCGGCTTTTTGTAAAAGAACAACAACAAATAGAAGCCTAGTCTACCGGGCACGTAAGGGCAGAAGGGGGCATTAAAGTAGAGTGTCTAATTAAATTGGTTAGCTGTCAGCATAAAGCTTCCTTTCGTCTGGCGACGGCTTACGTTTAAATCGACGTTGCCAACTTACTACGAGAATTCTCGTACCAACCTTACTAAATAGAGGTGCGATGTGGATCTTTGGGTCAAACACAGTGTACTTAATGATATACCTAAATACGTTTTGGTCCAATGTAATTGAATTACACACACCGGTTTTACAAATTAATTTAAATCCAATTATTATTCAAGCGTACGTACATACTAGAACATAAATTACCAAATTTTTGTCAAGTTTTCTAGTTCTTCTAAGCTGAATCTTAATTATACCCTAACATACATAACCTGAAACACTGTATTGTTAAATCGCCGCACTTAAGTCAAAAGTGTCTATGACTCAATCACTCATAAATGCCAACAGGCGTTTTCGCCCTTATATTCGCCACCTCAAATTCCTCACTCGAATGAAAACCGTGCCTACCACCAAAATACGGTACTCTTAACCTACCACACTTTTGCATCAAGTACAGTCCCATCAAAATCAGCGAGCTGTAATCGTAACTGAGGCACGTTACAATAACCAACAACCCTAGAGTTGACGTGGCTCGCGGACCTCGCATTTGAGTACCCGACTTATGAATCAATCACTTAGAAATGCCCACACACATTTTACCTTTTGGAACACCTCAAATTCGCAAGTCTTACGAGAATCCTCACCCCTGGCAACTCTGACGCGAATCTTGCTGTTTCCAAGTCGGATCACGTCGCCCTCTGAATCAATTCCGCGTCAGCCGTCCGAGCCCGAGGCTCGTAATACTTACATCGTGTTTTATACGGTGCTTGATGCGCGGCTGCGTTGCGTTGCGTAGGTATGATTGATCCAGAATAAAGTACTCAGTACTCACTCACACCCGCTCATAAACACTAGTTAAGCTTATGTTAACTTAACATTCGTTTGTTTTTGCCAACACTGACATAACTGGCTATCTGTCCAATTTTTAATAAATAATTTATACCTACCCTAAATATAATGATTTAATTAACTCGTGTCTTTTACTTCAAAATTTTAGTATCAAATAAAGTAATGACAATGATAGTTAAAAATAATGATACATTTTTCAATGTTTAGAAACAAATGAGTATAGATTTTCTTCTCGGTGCACTGCATAGTCCTTCACGCGAGCGTCGGGTTAGCTAGATGCACTCACCACCATAACGGAGCAATAAATTTCAAATAGTGCTACCATCTCGTGTAATGTAAACGTTGTCTAGTTAATCGGAAAATATCTCCTTACTGGCCTTTAATATACTGTCGCTTCTTTTATAAAGCTGGTGCAAAAATGGGAAAGATGTGTGTGTGTGTTGCGCAGCTAATAGGGCGCTCTGTAAGGGTCTTCCGGGAAACTTATTTACCGCTGAGCGGTTTGATGAACTATTATAAAGTTAACACTTTATGTGACGTGTTCTACATTGTAATTACTGTGAATCCTGAGACGGAATCACATTATATTATGATTTAAATGGCAACGTGAGGGTGCCGGCACAAAAGTACGATAAAGTGCGGGCGATATTTGTAAATAGGTATTTAGGTTTAGATTAAGATAGTTTAAGATTTTTTCGTATCAACTTTTAACTTGTAAATATGTTTGTTTCAATAAATTAAGGCAGTAGTAATTAGTGCTAAAACTAGAATAATCTGTATATATATTTGACCAATATAAAGTGCGGGTAGTTCGAAAATTGAATACGGCTAATCGAACGTGATACTCTTACTCGAGACGAGACCATGGCCGCTTTTTGTGGACGAAACGTCGATGTAATTTTAATGTTCATTTTATGTGATTTAATTAAGTTTAGGAAGTCACAAAAATTACTTGTGAACTTTATTACTTCCGGACCCGCAGAGTTTCCTTCAGATCGATTTCAAATTAGGTACTCTCAGCGAAAATAGCTTATTAGGTGATTGCTTGATTCAAATATTTATTTGCAGTGGGAATGCACACATGAGTTGTTGTCGTTCGCGCTAAACAATAAAACTACCCTAGAAAATTCATTGCACCATTGCACAAGTATTGCGTACGCACAAAGGGTGCATGCGTACTTGCATCTAAACAATGTACGCTATCCTGCCTTGCTGCTTAAGTGTTAAAAGCGCTAAAATGCTGCATGGACCGTAGATACAACAACTAAGAAAATACAATATGTATAATCAATACGGAACGCTATACGTTGAACTCAACATACCTTACTTTCCCTACATTGCTCGATTTTTCAAAGTAAACAGCGAGAAAGGATTGACTTAATTTTGAATTAAAAATTACGATAAATCTTTACAAAAGTGTACAATTAAACTAACCCAACCCAACCATCCCAATTAGGCCAAATGTATGTACGATTTTTCGAATATCAGATAATATTCAAATATTCCAATTCTGAACTCAGATTCGTTAATCATGTATCCAAAGTTAAGAACCTTCAGTTCCATATAATAATGAACATGAGAGAATGAAGATACTCGTATGTACAAGTAAGTTCTGTACCGATCTGCATAAAAGTTAAGAAAAACAAGTGATGCAACATTTTAGCAAATCCGCGCTCCGACAGGGCTGGCGCCCCCGGCGCAAGCACCGCTCGCCGAGTAGCCCACTTAGGCAAAATTAGCTTCTTCTGTAAGCGCAAAGAACACTATCGGTTGTAACGTGCTGCCCCTAATACGCCCCCGTTTGACGTGCCTAGATTAAAAGGTAAGGGGGCGCGTACACTCTAAAGATTTGTCAATAACCGTCTGGGGTTCCCAGTTTATCGAGATCACGACATGAAAGCGTACCTCGACTTACTGCATATGTCGCAGGGAATGCCTTTGCCCACAAAGAGATTTGCTCTGCGATTAATTAAGGAATGCTTTCCGGGATATTGGATGTTTTGCCGTTTTCATTTGAAATGATGAAACATTTCTGTTTAGTTCTGAATCCGACAACAATATTGGTTTATGTAGCAATGTTAGATTAATTCGACGGTGTTTAAATGTTTAGTCGGGCTGGGTTTAGTTTCGATATTTAACTTGGTATTTACACAAAAACTAATGAAATGGGAAAAACACTCCTGAAATCAATATGTACGCAGGAAGTTCTGTTTAAATATTTACTTACCAACATTTCTTTCTACAGTGTAAATTTAAGGTAACAACCTATAATGATTCGCTGAGGTGTTACATGCCTACTGGAGTTTAAATACCTAGTAGTTTTTATGAATTTTATAATACAATTAAACTTATCTATGAACTACGGTCATAACTGAAAACACAACACTCTGAGTATGTAACTTAAGAATATTTTACCTATCGTGTGCACTAGGGAACCACCCATACCTGTTTTGTAAATTTCATAAGTAACAAACCTTAAAAACAGCTCTTAAAATATTCACAACGTAAACCAACCTTAAAAACTCCCGTCTCTCGAGGCCGAAAGTCCATATTAAGACTAATACAACTTAAGTGCTGTGATTATGCGTCCTTAGTGCAGACAGCAGTCCGCTCCCGCGGGTCGTGATAACTTGACGCTAAATAACGTAAGGTGGGTTACACTAACCGGGAACGTCGCGGTTAACGTTAGCCCACAAATAGCCAAGCACCCGCTGGGGTGACGTAGAGCCTGCGCGTTACCTCGCCTCCAACATTTGTTATACTGGAACATCTTTTACGCGATATGAGGTCGTTGCGAGTAAACTTTGCTGCGATATGAGCAATCCGCCGCGGCGCAAAGATTTCTGATTTCAAACTCTGTTGTTTCATGATTTGAGTAGAGAGCTGTTCAGCGCCGCTTCACGTGAAAGTGGAAATGTTCAGTGTTCTTTTCATTCTGTGCATTTTGATGATTACAATACATACACATACATGTATGTGTATGTATTGTAATGATTTGTGTATGTATACACAAATCACGTCTTTATCCCTTACGGGATAGACAGAGCCCAAGGTAACAAGGTACCTACAGGCCACATTTAGCAAGATTGTAGGCGTATAGGTGGAAAATGGAATCAAAATAGTGATGGGTTGCTAGCCTCATTGCCTATAACATGATTCCTATTTTTTCGCCCATTCCCTCGATGGACTTTTACCATCTGCGCGGGTAGAGAAGCAACCGGTACATTCTATGTTTTTTCTTTGCTCCCAGACCAGCATGAAAGACAATGTCAGAATACAATGATGATTACAATGTCAAAATTAAATAGCATTGGAATATATTATGAATACCGATCTTTATTTACCTATTTATTTTTTGCATAGTCAACAAGGGAAATCACACGCATTCGAGCGAAATCGCTGTACGACGTGCGCCAAATTCAAGCTAAGCCCATAAGCTTTACGTGTAAGAGTGGTCTGCAAAAGAAGGATATAGAAGATAATGGAATTCTGATTGCCTTTGCAGGTAAATACCTTTTACACGTTTTGACTAGGTGGCTGATTTGTGTCACACTTGGAAGTTGTAAACGGCTGCAACAAATGCGAGTTCAAAGATTGCTTAGCACTTAGATAGTTTCGATGTACCCGTCTCATTGCGCTGTAAGTAAAGTGGCAGGCAGAAAAATGTGTAGGTACATTTGTACCTAACAGGAATTTCTAACGAATTTTATGCTGGTCTGGGAGCAAAGAAAAAACATAGAATGTACCAGTTGCTTCTGTTTCCGCACAGATGGTAAAAGCTCATCGAGAGAATGGGTGAAAATCGTTGGAATTATGTTATAGGCGATGGGGCTAGCAACCTATCACTATTTTGAATCCCCTTCCACCTATACGCCTTGTGGCCATGCTAATGGCCTTTGGGTCTTGGTACCTCAGGTTGTGTCTACCCCGTAAGGGATAAAGACGAAGAAGAAGTTTTGAAGTATGTTTAGTAAAACTAAAAATGAACGTTTAATGCTTTACGAACATTAAATTTTATTTGCAATTTTAATTTGTCAAACAGAAGCAACTTAAGTAGGTATATATTTTACTCGTACCTAAGGAGGTCTGAAGTACTCTCAACTGGAACTAAGATCCCTGTCTTCTCAAGGCTGAGCTGAGTCTACAAAAAAGGGAAAATCTTAATCACATTAGGTACTGAGCAGAACAAAACATTAAAAGCATTTAGCCTTAATACTTTGTATTGTACCGTTACCGTTGTTTCTTGTAGTTGCGGAAAATCCGCGTTTACAGCAAACGCCTGCGATTCAATTACGAGCAAAGTGCGCCGGCGGTGCGTATAGCATCGTAAACTGTCGCCGCCCGCAAGGCGCTATGACGCGGACTCTAATAAAACTTAACCGTTTTGCTGTGTTTTTGCAGCGAGTAATTTCAGACTATTATTAAGCGGATACCTAGAACTGTATGACATTGGTAGACCTACTGAAGAAGTTCGAATTGTGTCTAAAATTTCAGAGTGAAGTTAAATGAGTTCCTTGGTCTATAATCTTGTTAATAAATAAACTTATCCCTCACCGTAGCGAGTTTAGCTCTTGCCAAATGTAGGGTTTTTGTTGAACTCCCCCGATTTGGACGTAGCACAAAGTGAATCGTTTATATTTCGATCCGTGCGCCCGAGCGCTCCCCGAAGACCGAGCAATAAACTTCCTTCTATTGTAATTTTGTTTTGTTACAAACTCCGCGCCTTTAGGTCGGACCGAGTCCAAAGTTTCGGCATTTACAAAACTACGCCGATTCATATAAATTATAAACCCCAAAATGAGATTTAATTCTTGCCGCCCTGTCGCTTAAACCATAATGCTTTCGCGAAAGTTTTGTAACTGACATTAGACGTTTTACTTGAACACCCGAAAGCATCAATAAATCGTTTTTCTAATTTAGCCTTTTCAATTAAAATGCGTAATACGTTAAGAATCATTACGGTGACACTTTCAGATATTTCTCAATATTTTAGAACTTTTATTTAGTAGCGGATCCGTAGGTATATTTATGTTAATGTCTGGCGAATTATTTTTCATTGTACCAGATGACGCTGCATACTTTATTTTTTTTAACAGTTCTTTTTTGCAAATCTGAAAAAATGCCATTAAAAGAATTCGAAATAAAAACGCAGCGTTCGCCGTCCAAGCCGTTCAAAAGAACCAATTCGCTGAGATGCTCTAATGATCTGTCACCGACTCGGGACAAATTGGTAAAGACTGGTCAGTGGAAGTTTTAAATTCAATAGTGTTATCTGTGTGTGGAGTGGCAATTCGTCAACGTCTCGATGTAATTCCCCCTCAATGAGTTCTAAGCTTCGAGGAGGGATGTCGCGTCATCCATCACTGCGAGTGCCTCGATCGCCCGCGACGCTTCTGCTAACTCATCCTGTTCAAACTATCTAAGTTCTTGAGGCCTTCTTCATTTAATTTAGGAGCCTGATGAATATTTTATAGGATAGTTATGCTTGTTAACATAAATAAAGCTGGCTCGGAGTGAAGTGAGTAAAGTTGCTAATGCAATGAAGTAGGAACTTCAAAAACTTTTGACTGGACTTGAATCGGAGTTACAGTTAAATTACGATAAAATTTGCCATTTTCTTGGTAACGCAATTTTTCAACAACAAGTTAAAATATTGTTACTCAATTTTCGTTGTGTGCATTAAACCAGCGACAACTGGGTATTTTTCTGTCTAGAAAATGTATAAGTATTTGTAAGAATAAAGAGAACCCTAGTCGCAATTGCTGCCTCAGCTAGTTCCTTATATTTCAGACAAATTTCACCACTCACTTCGAGGATATAAAGAAAACATCACGAGCCTGACATTATTTTTGACACTCACGCGAGACGCGCCGACACAAATCCACGTGCAGACGTATACCTACGAATCTTTTTTCTCGCACAATGCGAACTAAAAATAATAATGTCAAGAAAAAGTGTTAGTGAAATATTTGGTCGTGTCGTGTACGAGTCGGGTGCACATCTGGTACCGAATCAATTTATCGGGCGAACGTGACGTTCGAGGAGCAACGTGCCGAGTGCGGTCCTTACACGAGCCTATAACTCGGTATTAACATGTCTGAGAGTACACATAAAGAGACAAGCAAGAAGCTGTGAGAAAAATCTAAGGTTAACACGTGATATGGCTTAGTGAGACCCTCTTCGTTACGAGTATCACAAGTTAGCCTTAGCGATAATGGCGCGGTCTAAGTGCGCAAGGTTTAGGGTGCTACGTTTTTGATATTATTCGCGGTCACTCGATTTCAGATATTATCAAGGAGCTACCGGTTCTAGTAAAGTAAAGAAAGGATGAAGAAAACGCTGCCCTTTAAATTAAACGTCGCCATAGAAGTTATCTTTCGAGCTCGGACGTATAATTTCTTTACGAAATAATAATCAGATTGATCCATTCTTTGTACTTTCACCTTCGTTGTGTAAATGACTTTATTTCATTTTCTAAGCAGCTAACGACTCCGGCTTTATTCACCTGCTTCCTGTTTCATTATTTTATGTAAATCGTAGCCCGTTGAAAAGCATAGGTCGTGTCGGTCGACGCTTTGTTGCAAAACACTGCGCTGTCTACCTCGCAAAATTTAAATCATGTTACCATTAATTAGGGTTCCGTCGGGAACGGCTTGGATAAGCATTTTCGTTCGCCTGTTGCCGTTACTCAAAATAATCAAGATTACGATAAGATTTCGTTGAAAGTGGAAGGTTTGGATAGGCAGTGTTTCGGTGTACATGTTGCTTGTGGGTTGCGACATTGAGTTTATGGAGCAAACTATGTACTTCAGGCAGGCACATAAGCGTATTAGGCGCATTCACTTGTTTGTTTTAGGACAATTACAGGGTTACGATTTGTATTTGAAACTTGTGACAAAAAACAACGGTGACATTCAAAAATTGAAAAATAAATGGAGCACTTGTGTATCGAAATCGAGTAGGTGCTCGAGATATTTCGGATTAATCCGTAGTTTTTCCCGGATGGTTTGCCTTGGCGACATCAATGACTCATACTGCTCGCGTGACCACGATTAGTCCGAAACATGTCGAGCCGTACTAGACTTTGATACTAATATTGAATACATTTTGGTAATACATTGACAAATTAATCAGCTAAGTACCTTGTTTCATCATCATCACTACATAGTATAAAATAAAGTCGCTTTCTCTGTCCCTATGTATGCTTATGTCTTCAAAACTACACAACGGATTTTGATGCGTTTTTTTAAAATAGACAGAGTGATTCGAGAGGAAGGTTTTATGAATAATACGCAGACGAAGTCGCGGGCAGAAGCTAGTCAGGAATAAATTAAACACGTGTGTACCAAATACTGCCTTTGTTTCCAACAATTCTGCTTACGTTAAGCAAGACAGATTAAGCCACCAGCCAAAGGCAGAAGTAGCTCTAAATTCATGCAGTACAAACAGGCGTGATCAGAAAGGCAAATAAACATGCGAAGCTTACATCAGAGATAAGGAGGTAGCAAACAAGCTGACGTCCCGGAAGCCGCGCTCCGTCAGCTTCCTTCGGCCCCGGAAATCTACCACGGGCATTAGCGTCGTAAATACAGAGAGGGAAAGAAATGGCCAACTTAAACATGTCATATGAAAGGCCAGCTCTTGACCTATTTTAATGGACCATGGCGTGCCGCACGAAAATATCGCCTCCTTAAAACGCAGGCTTTCATAAACGTAAAGGTTTACTTAGCGTGATTGCATTTCTAAAGCTAAAGCCCAGTTTCAAAGTGTTGCCGTTTGGTTCCGTTTCTTCCGTTTTGCGGAACTTTTGACACCCCCGCGGAACTTGGGGGAAATTTTGTATTTTGGTACATTTTTCGGAACTTTTAAGGTCCCGGCATAAAGATACGTGGTAAAAAACTTTAAATACACACTAAAAAAATACAGACTATTTTTTTCTGTTATAGGCATAACACAAATATTATTCTTTTCGATTTCTATGAGGTAAAAAAAAAAGCTCGTTACCCAAGATTTCAATGAAAATGGAACTTTTCTACCAAAAATGGAACTTTTTAGGGATGGTAGTGTAATTTTCAAGGGAAGTGACTGGCAACACTGTTTCAAAGTCTTGCTATAATCGCTTTATATTGCGGCACTTGATCGCCGACTTCTGAGTGGATCCCATCACGGCCTGGCAATGTAATGAAACTTCCAGGTTTTGTTTCAAAGTCTATACTGAACTTAGCACTCTAATTGCGCCAATTAGAATTGCTCACGTTTAAAACACGGGTGCAGACGTGGATTTACCTCTTTATTCATAAAAAGTTGCAAATGTGTTATAAGAGAATTTTATGAGCGATATAACACGCGTATATTAGGGCGAGATACACAGACCATTTTCCTTGCACATCATAGGATCTTGGATGAACTTCGTGATAATTTGAAGAAGAAGATATAAAGCATATTTAATTTCTTAGTAAGGCGCCGACAGCTGCAATTATTTAAGAATAAGAATAAATTGATATCATCTCAGTTATCTCATAGGTGATCTAATGTAACTTTTATAGAGTTACGTCACGGGACTTACGTTATAGATTTACGTCGTCATCATCATCTCCAGCCTATATACGTCCCACTGCTGAGCACAGGCCTCCTCTCACAATGAGAGGGCTTTGACTATAGTTCCCACGCGGGCCCAGTGCGGATTGGGAACTTCACGCACACCATTGAAGTGCTTCGCAGATTTTTGCAGGTTTCCTCAAGATGTTTTCCTTCACCGAAAAGCTCATGGTAAATTTCAAATGTAATATGGCACATAAATTCCGAAAACACAGAGGTGCGAGCCCGGCCTCGAACCCACAGCTCTCCGCTTGAGAGGCCACAGGTCAAACGACTAGGCTACCACGGTTTTTTTTTAGAGTTACGTAACCTCCGTATTTTCTTCCAAGTCCAATTAACCAGCTAGAGATGTTAGACATGTTAAATTATTAGGTTAATTATTCTTATAAACCTAACCAGCAGGGGCGTGCAATGACATTTTCGACAGGGTAGGCAAGCCCGCTTGCCTGTTTATAACCACGAAAAAAAAAAACTTCCCGCTGTTATTCACCCAATCTAGTCTAGTCTCGTAGTTAGTGGTAGGTACTTTAATATTGGAGCTATGGAAGAGAAGAGCACTAAAAGCGTTGATATGATGCAGTTCGACGAAAAGTATGTGACCAGAACCAGTAATATAAAGCTCATACCATTTTAATTAAAGCATGTATATACCTACAGTTAAAATCATTAGTCGTACATAATACCTGTTTCCTAAAATTGGATGACACGTGGAATTGCGTACTTAACATGAATCTAATCTCTAATAAAATAGGATGCAGCATATGGGAGACGTCGGTATCCCGATGATTTCCCATAACATTATCATACAGACGGCCGAAGTCGCTCGTCTCGACTTCGTATTGGGAAGGAACAATAGCGCTTGGAACAAATTACTGAACATTACGTTCTTGTTATATAACCGCTTAGCCACGCATTACCGTGTGACGAGGTTTAATGGCTGGCTAGAACCAAGAACGCGGTGGAAGATTGTAACAAAGTTGAAGGCTGGAATTTGACACACGAGATTTTATAGCCGGAGTAATCCAGAATACAATGCGACCCGTCACTATTTTGATTCCCCTTTTCACCTATACGCCCACAATCATGCTAAACGTGGTCTTGTTATCCAGCTCTGTCTATCCTTTACGGGATAAAGACGCGATTTATGTATGTACATCACTATCACTATCACTACATAGTATAAAATAAAGTCGCTTTTTCTGTCCTCATGTCCGTATGTGTATATCTTCTAAACTACACAACGGATTTTGATGCGGTTTTTTTTAATAGATAGATCGATTCAAGAGGAAGGTTTTTATGTAGAATTCTACGCAGACGAAGTCGTGGGCAGAAGCTAGTAATGTATAAAATTCAAATGACAATTCACACATGCAGGTTTCCACACAATGTTTTCCTTCACCGTGAAACAGTCTCAAGTCAACATTAACTAGAACCTGTCAAAGCGAATGAATTTGTTAAGGAATTTAGAAATAATTAATTAGTCTCAAGTACACTTAGTTACGGAGAGCGCCATCTAGGGTAATCACGGCGAACCACTATTGATGGAGAGCGAAAATCTGATGCTAGCAAACCGAGTTAGTAGTACAATTTTAAGAAATAGAGGGCGTTATTGGTTATACAAAATACATAACTATTTAATTATAATAGAAATTAGATAGAAAATTAGTAATTATATAAGTAAAGAGAATGCTAGTGCCAACATTATTATGTAATCAAAATATTATCCACAAATAATCTATGTAGGGCTCAGAAAACGAGAGTTTGAATGATAAACATTTGTATTTATTATGAGGAAATTATCGAAAACGCAAGGAAAACAGAATCGGAAACAAATAGAATATAGTATTAAGTACATTCTGTAAATATTTCATTAATATTGGTACAAAGCTTAATTAGTAATTAGAGAGTAAAGATACCATAATTGTGGTAATTGTGGACTGAAACTTGCACATAAAAAAATACGGGAAACAGGGATTTGCGAATTAAAATAAATAGAAATTAGAATGGATTGATTAGAAAGCATTATTAAAGTAAGGAGATAATTAAAAGTTAATTAAAAGTCATGAAACGAGAGTGGTGGTGGAAAATGGCGGGTGTGCCCAATGTGCTTCATGTGTCGAATGTAGCCAATGTGTTTAGAATGCTCAGAATGACCGACCAAGGTTATAAAAGGGAGCGGGACATTTAAACGGGGCGCTTTATTTTTTAGAATTTTGAAGAGTAAGGTTATTTTTATCTTGAGATTTTTGGCGCGCACTTTATTATTAGATTTTTTAGAGAGTAGAGTCATTAATTTCCTGGTACGGTCATTTTTATATTGGAATATTCATAATTGGTTTTAATTTGGGTTATTTTGAGTTGCTGGTAATTCTGTAAATTTCCATATAAAACGAATCAATTTACAAGAGTTATTTTCGGGATTGTATTTTAGTATTTTATCGTAATTTTATATTATTCGCAGAGTGAGTATTGTCTAATAGTTTTATTCTTCAGGACTTCAGGTGGAGAATAGTTTGCTATTTTCATAGTAGTGAATTATTTTCTAGTGTAATTTATTATTGAAATATTTAAGTCAAGTTCCTTCTAGGGGAACTAAGGTTCTGTGGGATTGTGATTCGCTACCTCTGTAGGAAGTGGATTATTATCTTACGCTATTTGTACTAACCCATTATTTTCTGTGTCATTCCCACCTCTTCAAACTCGCAGTGTCAGGGATTTAATTTAAAGTAAGACTTTGGCCGTAATCTGGCGATAATTTCTCGTCCAGAGCCAAAGCAGTTTGATATCCCTGATAATTCGCATTTCGAAACCTAACGGTGCCAACGTCAGAATGCGATATGCGAGTCTTCGCTGCAAGGGTGAGCTTGCAGGATTTGATCCTGTCTAGGCAGGGTCAAGTTTACATACTCACACGGTTTTCTGATGGACTGCGTCTGATATTTGTACCATGGATTTGGGTTGTCGCAAGACGCATCTTTTCAGGCGTGAAAGTTATCAGAAAGTCGTTTCATTATTTATAATATTTATTTACACACATCGTAGGTATCCTTTCCGCTGGTTCCCTCTTCTTAGGGGCTATATTGCCAGGGAACTAGCAACATTTAGGCCGACGTGTTAGGGACCCGTAGGAACACACCATCTTTTGCTGTTAGGAGTTTAGGAGATTTGCATTGCACCTCGCAAATCTAACATTACACTAAATGTAAATAAGGGTCGTTCCCTAGAGTTGTTTTACCTACAGAGCTAGGGGTCTCGGACAAGCTTAAAGTACAATGTAGGAATGTTAGGGAAGTAGGCAGGGACCTTGTTTTAGGGCTTAGTTAGCAGAGTGATTCTTACACCGGATGATCTCTGAGTACTCATCACATGGTTAACTTAAATATGAGGCCAATCCTCCAGATTGATTTTCATCACAGAGCTAGTTTAGACTAGAGTCATACACACCTAATATATTTGGAAATATTTCCAGCTTAATAAATAGTTAAGTTGTAGTTTGGATAAGTTAGTTTATTATAAATTTCAATGTAAGGATGGTTGTTTCAATACATGACTGCTAGCACAAGGTCGATTTTAAAATAATAAGTTGACTGAGTATCTAATATAATCAGTTATTCAACACATCTTATAAAATAATAGATGGAGTAAATTATAAAATTCAGATTCCGCATAAAAGGAAGTAATATTAAACCAGTGAGTACAGTGAACTCCGTTGAGAATTCTACACCACGAGGGGGAATATCCAACATAAGCTGTAGTTACTTGAATTGTATTTAATTTCATAAATAAAACAAGAAATGTTTTATTCTGTCTATTATAGAAATACTACTATAATGTCATACCTTCTAGTGTTCAGAACTTTGAGATAACCATTCTGCAGTATAATATTCTTAGACTAAGTTAGAAATAATAGTAGATATTTATAAGTATAACCACTTTCGTTAAGAACTCTTTATGTTTCATTCCCGTTATAAATTATTAACAGAAAGTAAAGAATAGTAAACCTTAGTTATAAGAGAACTGTCATTGACATCAAAATGAGGTCAAGGACCCGTTATCATCTTAATAATAATAAAGTATGGTATAATCTGATTAATAGAATTAATAGAGTCATAATATCCATAGAGGATAATAAATCAAATAGTTATTGAAAGTAGAGTACAGTAGAGTAGAAACTGTGTCAGTATTATAGAACTTTAATTAGCACCATTGTTAGTGCTTAGTTTTTCAGCAACATGATTCTTCACGAAGGATTATTTTGTTAGCTGGTGGCGTAGGGGTGGAAATAGGGGAAGGATGGAGTTCCACCCGGGGCCATTGTGGCCCCGGTACCCTCTACAATACTGATACATTTATAGTCTAAGAATAGTACAGCTAGGTAGTAAATTCATTAGGTATTTATAAGTATTTTTAGTGTTTTCAAATGTTAGTATTCATTCTTGCTTTTCACTTAAAGTTCATTGGGTTATTTACGGTACGGTTAATCACAATGTAGGTCCTACAAACGCTAGACGAATCACCCGGCCAAGGTGTTAGATTATATTAAAGATTATGTTAATTATTGTTAGAAGTTTAGGTTAAGATTTTAGATTAAGTATTTAAGTTAAGGATTTGGTTAGTTAAAAACACTAGTAGTTAAGAGGCCATTTCATGGGGGGGTTACAACCGAGAAGCTCATATCGCACATAAATTCAGAAAAACTCAGAGGTGCGAGCCCGTGCTCGAACCCACGATCCTCTGCTTGAGAGGCCACAGGTCAAACCACTAGGCTACCACGGCTTCTACTACCTATACATAATATTAATTAAGTATAACAATATAAAACAAGCTACTTTGTAAGTCGATAACCCTCAGACGCAATTATTGCAATGACACCCCGCCCTTTCAGGAAAGCTAGATTTTCCACGCAAAGTGCTCATGCCAAGCACTAACATTGTCGTAGCTGCCGTAAACCAGGGTTCCATGGCGGTTTAATGGCATTTTATGGGCTATTGCAAACCTCGGCCGTTTTATGCGCCGCTTGTCAGCCGCCTTTTATCGCCTTCGAATAATCGCTCCCGGGAAAAAGAAGCTTTGAAACAAAAATACATAAAGTGAAACTCATTAATTTTGCATGTTACTAAAGAAAATCAATTTGGAAAATTTTCCGTTTATTATTACAAAATCGTGTTCTGACCGAACATGGCATTTTCCTTTTCTTATTTTAGCTATACGCCCTTGATCATGCTAAACGTGGCCTTAAGGTTTTGTTACCTTAGGCTCTGTCTACCCCGTAAGGGATAAAGACGTGATATATGTATGTATGTATGTATTTTTGCTTATAGTTAAAATTGCAAGCACAACGTTGACCTGAGATAGTCGTTGTGACTCAATTATCACTGAAATATAATTATTTTTTATGCTTTGACCCCCTGAACTACGCCTTTATGACAAACTTCCACCAACAGAATCACAAAAAGATCCATATATAAATATAGATTTCCTCACAAACTTTCACGAGAATCGGTTGAAAATGCTTCTTGTACAGAACATACCAGACAGCCGGACAGTCGGACATGAAAACATTTCGCACCCTTCGTGGAAGAAAGACGTAAGTCCTATTAAGCCTTAATAGGACTTAGGTACGTCTTTCTTCCACGAAGGGTGCGATTTTTGCCCAAGCTGTACCTAACGATGACGCTTCGTTGCGCTTCTCGGTAGCTCGGCCAATCGCGGTCAATTAGGATTCACTAAAAAAATTAAGGTGACCTGCTCACAGCTAGCTGATGGCATGGAATCAGGCCCCAAATGTACATTATGAATCAAGGCTATCCTTCAAGAAGTGAGGTACGTGTTTCTGCGCAATCGATCAATCTCTCGCCGAATAAAACTATTTAGGCGCGGGAAACATTTTCTTAGTACCTGTCGGTTGTTGCGCAGTATACAGTTTACCCCTACCAATCACTACTACTCGTAACATTATTGATGCGAAAGTAACTCTGTCTATATGTCTGTCTGTTACCCTTTCACGCCTAAACCACTGAACCGATTTTAATGAAATTTAGTACATAGGTAGTTTCAGTCCCAGGGAAAGACATATGATAGTTTTTATACCGCAAAATCTCATACCTACCTCCCGCGGGATAGCAAAGTTCTACGCAGACGGAGTCGTGGGCAACCGCTAGTAATTATAAAACTGATCTTCAATACGATCTTCGATACAATTACGACATACAAGTAGTAATATAAACATGCTCCAGTCGTATTGAGAATGGCTAGCGCTCACTATGTTCCCTTTCTATTCGTAGATACTGGTTTAACCTACAAAGACAAAGGATGCACTGAGCGACCATCAAAAAAAGACAGGAAGATTTTTGAAGGGCTGGCGACTTCCATTTATAGACACCGAGTATTTCTAATATAAATCAATTCTATAATCGGTGTTAAAATTATAAACTTTTTTGGTGTATTCAAAATGACACCGAGTATCATAGAAATAACTCTACAGTTTTGACTTTATCGTCACTTTTGTGATCGCGGTAAACCTCAAGTTACAAGGATTCAAATAAGTAAGTATTTGTAAAAAAAATACACTCATGTCAACTATAGTCTACATAATGCCTATTAAATTCGAAATGATTCGGACAGAAATTTGCGCTTGCGATTTGCGCGATTAATCCCAAACTTACAGAAATTGCCAGTTAAATAAAAACTTGTAAAAGAAGTTTTCGCGTTGTTTTAAAATCTGTGATATGCGGCCTAAACGTATGCGCCGCCGGAAATCAATCACAAACCACGTTACTAGCAACATATTTGAAGGAAACAAAATTTGTTAGCTGCCAATACGGCCCGCCGTTTATTGTAATTTGTTTGAATCTTCATAAGTTGGAGCTTGCTGTGTAGTCGAACAAATCAACCTACCTACTTCGTGTCGTTTGCGAAGGACAGCGAATGTTTAATTACATCATATATTATAATTACAGTGTAGTGTCATAACTAAATTAGCCTTACTCCATATCTCAACTCCATTACGTGATAGCTAAAAATAGATGACATTTACTTTATAGGTACTCAACCGTCATCTCCTTTTTACATATTTGTATGTATGTGTGTTGTACATAAAACACATGTCTTTATTGTACATATTTAACATTTTTGCGTAAAAAAAACAACTACCATTAGAAGGTAAATAATCTTTAATGTTTTGCCAAAAAAAAGGTAAAAGAATTGCTTTCTCAACTACTTATACAAAAAAATATAAGCGAAATGTACCATTAAAGTAATTAAATACTAACTTAGGTTTACGATTTTGTGCAAGTTAGAAAAATGTTTAATAATCTACTGAATTACTGATGTAATCGGCCCAAGTTATATTTGGGTTAAAAAAGCATTTTTGATTAGATTAAAGTTCACGTTACAGTAACGTGAGTCTGTATGGCAACTTTTACAGCACATCTATGTATATGTACGTATGCACGTTGTGTCCCGAAGCGTTTAATTACCTATTAGGATTGACAGTGCCCTGTGGAGGTAAAGCGGGCTTTCATCGGAGGCTTATAACTAATTAAACTGCATTGTACCAGCTGCCGTGATATCGACTAGTACGTAATCGTTTTGCTGCCTGTGTAACGCCAAAGGCTACGGAAGCGTCAGAAACTGGGAAACATAACTAGGAGCGATTGAAATTATGAGCGACAACACCTAATGGGGCGTAAATATTTGTTGAATAGGTGAAAAAGAGATGTCATTGGCATATAGTCATTGCGACTACCAACTACGTACCAAATTATAAAGGCAATTTCTACGTAAAATTTCAGTCTCCTAGGGCCAAGAATTTGGGCTGGGCGTTGATGAATTAGTCAGCCAATCAATCAGTCATTACTTTTCTTTTATAAGTATTGATAGACAAATGATAAATGAATTATGGCCAACAAATCTTATTGCCAAGGTAAAAGCACTTGAGTCGGATATAGAAAAAAGTTTAATAATAAATTTTCATTCAGTCCCGTGACCCTTTTAGTACTGCGTAGCAACAGCACGCCCAACAAAGAGGCGTCGCTTAATAAAACTTTCTGTAAGATTACAAATAACCGAGAGTATCTTAATTATCATTTATTTAAGATTACTTCGTTTGTAAATAGGAAGTATTGTTTGAATTGTTACTTTGGAGTGGAAGTATTGTAACTTTCGAGTCAAGTTATCGCAAAATCACTTAAAGAGTTTCAAAGCGCAGGTAAGGAGGAGAGCGCTCAATTTAATTAAAAGTAGTTCCGCGGAATACTGGTTTTCTGTTGCGTTTTCAGTCGGGAATAGCTTCAGCCGTAGATTTTTATAACATTTACTTACCGCGCGGAATGAAATCGCAGCAGACAGAAAGTTAGCACATAATCCGCTGGGAAGTGTGAAAAAGGAATCTTATTTTATTATCTTTTTATAGCTACTTCTTGTTCTTGTTGTAATTCTCGTGTAGTTTTTTAAACAGATTAAAAACAGAAGGTTATTATATGCCTTAAGTATCTACATTATTTGTTGCAATTACTAGGTTATATTCTATGACCTGATTTTAGAATCGAAGAAGGTCCTACATAAATTAGGTATGCCAAGGTTTATATAGATAATGGTAGGAATTATTAAAGCTGTGACTGAAGTATTTTTTGATGAAAATTAGTTTTTATTACATCTAAATGTTAAAACGTAGTAATTAAAAGATGTAGGGGCGTTAGGTTCTTTGCGAAAATTAATAAATTTAAACAAGTTACCTTCGAGGTTATGTCTAATTGCTTTTGCGGAGTCCCAGCGTAATTTGTTCCAATTAATAAAATCAGTCTTGGAACATGTTTCATGCTTTTCAATGTGAACTAAAATTGAGTAAATTAAATGTTTGTGGGCGGAATATTTTTTTAGTTTGAATTTTTGTTATTGTAAGTAGGTACAAGATCGTTAAGTCTAGTTCTTGTCGGGACCTAAAAAACGACATTGGTTGTAAAAACTATCATACGACAATGTCGACGGCGACAGTGACCGCAAAAACTTTAATGGTTTCTTTTATCGGCCATTTGCGCGTAATGTCCGCCTTTGTTCTCATGTAGGACCTAATCTTTTAAGCGCTTTCGTCAACTCGATACTTACTCTGCGTACTAAATACTGAAAAGGATACCAAACTTTTTGCCCGCACCTATAACAATGGTTTTTTCTTCTTTAAATAATATGTTAGTACACATATCGACAACCAGATAAATCTAATAAATTTTTCATTACTAACATAACTCATCATATGAGTATAAAAACAGAGTTTCCGGCGTGCATTTGTGATAAGCATTTGGCACTCGAAAATTGCAAGTTTTACCTGAGAAATAGCTAAAACTCTGTTAAAGTATTTTTGAATGACTTACAGCCAAGTTTCTTGCGGCACATTCTTCATGGCAGTCTTTCTGAAACTGCTGCTTGAATGAGAAGAAGAGATGTAAAAGAGCCTTTTCTAATTTTCTTGAGCCTTTACTTACGAGTTTAAAAAAAGTATTCCAAGAGTATTTTTCAAATACCGTCCGCCTAATAAACTCAACAAAGCAATAAAACAAAAGGCTGAACTGCACGCGTATAAGTCAATCAACATAATTTGTATCAAGCTTGTCCTATATCGCATGTGACTGAATAATGGTTTCGAGTTAATATGTTGAGGCGTAACTTCTGAGAGTCCATTTAGCCGTGCGCCCATCACAGTGCCTTACAGTCTGACACGCATTCACGGGATTAGGCTTTGCATATTCCAGTCTCTCGCTGCAGACACATCCGATTACGTATTCAAGCGAAACAATAAATTGCTAGGTTAGCCACGGACACTGCATACCTAAATTAGATAGAATATTAACACACATTTTAACCATTTTCTAAACAAATTCCAGCATATTTCCAAAGGTTGAATTGCAAACGTTGCGCTTCAAACGCAACGTTAACTCCTAATAACTTTAAAAACACGGGTTTGCACCACACGATATATCGGTAGTTAGGCGAGTTACGCATCGTTATAAAGCTCGCTACAGCCATTTGAGGACGGCGCACGGTAACAAATATGGGAGAGTGTCTGTTATTTTTATACGGAGAGCTTCGAGTGGGCTACAAATCAAGATAACAAGCAGAGACAGAGGCCAGCACGATATTTACAGATAGGCACTATCCTATGACAGACTTATGCGGTTTTTCCGTGAATATACTAGTGCATTGTTTATTTTTTAGCTCACATTTTATTTACGTTTAGGCATTTCCAGTCATTTTCAGTATTCGCCTCCACTGAACTTACGTCAATTACTTATTTGACAAAAATACTAAAAGGCTCTTTGTTTTGTCGCCATATATTTTTCTTGCTTGAAATAACTACGACTGCCAGTGTCGCTCAAGCTGGACAGCTCATATAATAAGATTGTCTATTATTTTAATAAACAAAAGCCAAATAACCGTATATTTATCAGGGCTGATAAAAATAACATCAGCAAGTTTGTCAGGAGATTTGGATCGCGGCGCATCGAAGGAAAATTAATCGGTGCGACTCGGTCCATTCCTCAAACGCGCTGCGCTCCCTCTCGTGATTAACTTCGGAATAAGGCAATTCATCGAAAGAACAAGTTTATTACTTTCAAGTTTCCCGTGAATGCACGAAGGGCCCCGGGATTCAGTCGCACAATGGCACCAATTACAGAAATCGGAAAATTCGGCCGTACCGACAAATTTCCCATCGTTAGAAGCATAATCTGCGCTTATCTCAATTTCAAGAAGGTCAATTCCAATTTGCCCAAGAATCGGTAATTACGTGTGCCTCCACTCCACTCAACCTACATTTTTGGAAAAAAATAAAATATTTTCTGAGAAACAGACAAGAGCTAATTTGCTTGTCAAAGCGGATAAGCATTGACTTTCTGATGTAAATAATGACTGTTTATGTGGAAATTATTTTTTACACCTACAAAATATCTGAGAGTCGAATATCAGTCTGGGGAATAGCATGTTTCGGTTAATAAAAAAAGAAAGAAAGAGAAACTTTGGAAATAATAATAATTACTCCAAGCCCTCAAATGTCGTAATTACATCTTAGTTCATTTTGTTGTGCTTACTACTAGGTACGTTCTGAAAATACTTTTTTTATTTTTACTACGTAGAATTTGTTCAGTCTTTTATTTAGGTGATCAAACGTTACGCTCTTTTTTAATAAAATACGACTTCCCTCATAAAACAAAGGACTATCACCGTGCAACGGCAGCGACGCAAACGACTTCAGTGATTCTATCAACTGAATAGCCCTATAGTGAGGAAGTATGGATAAAAGGGTTATTCTATAGCTGTAGTAAACGAGTAGTCAGTGACGGAACGCTGGCAGTAAAGACCCTGTTCAAATAGGTACGACTCCAAAGCGTTTGTACACCGTTTGTTGGCGTTGGTCGCGTAGGTCATGCGCTAGAGATACGTCCTAACTTTTAGCACTCGTACACTGTTTCCTTATAATATGTATATATACGTAATATAGCCTTCTCATTCCGAATTCGCTACAATTTCAGTATGTTGTTGTTGTTTTTTTATTTTTATTTTTTCATTATTAAATTGTCGCGTAATTCGGCGTGCCTCATGGCATAAGCCTCCTCCGTGTATTGGAGGGTTTGGTCTATAGTTCCCACGCGCGCCCAGTGCGGATTGGGAACTTAACACACACCCTTGAATTTCTTCGCAGATGTGTGCAGGTTTCCTCAAGATCCTTCACCGAAAAGCTCATGGCAAATTTCAAATGAAAAAAAAAATCTGAAAAATTCAGAGGTGCGCGCCCGGGATTTGAACCCACAACGCTGCCTCTGCTTGAGAGGCCACAGGTCAAACCACTAGGCTACCACGGCTTTTGTCCTTACATTATAATCAAATGTAGAAAAAAGCATAGTACCTACATCGTTGCACTCCTGAGACAATAATAAATTGATCTTAGCAGGCTTGAGAAGTCGAGCGTTTTGTTATCAATGTTAATGCACGATCATCCCTATGACACTCGAATGCTCTATTCTAAATAATCACGGCGAACGGGTCAAGCTCCTACTTCCCGAACGTTCCCTGGTGCATTGCGGTCGCATCTGCTCGAACAGGCTTAAGGAGTTGGCATTATACCCCGCTCGTTAAGTTGATGATTGTTGTAAGCGAGTGATTCGCTGACGCTTTGTTTTACGAGAGCGGTGCCAGCCATTTGTCAAAAGATTTAGCTAAACGCTTATGCATTATCTTTACATAAAATAATATTCAAACGTAACGAGAGGCGTTAACTGAATAAGGCATTAATGTTTCCGCCGGCTATGTTACCTTTGAATTTAAAACTCCCTGGTAACATTTTAATTTTAAGTTTAGAAGGCTTTGGTAAAATTAAGTTTAATTATTAAAGTAATAATAGGTACTTTGTGGTAAAATGTAACGACACTGTAACACATTTTCGGTGAACAAACAAATGAAACATTTAAAATAAAATAACTTGTTACTGGTAAGCTGAAAGTAATTATAAGTAACTTGATTTTACCTTTTTTTAAATACTGGATAGGAAGTATTTATTAATATATACACTACTAGCGACCCGCCCCGGCTTCGCACGGTATATTATGCATGTATTATACATATAAACCTTCCTCTTGAATCACTCTATCTATTAAAAAAAAACCGCATCAAAATCCGTTGTGTAGTTTTGAAGATATAAGCATACATACGGACTTGAGGACAGAAAAAGCGACTTTATTTTATACTATGTAGTGATTAAAAACTAAATAACAATAAAGAACACTAAAACTAGGAATGTTGATTAACCTAAAAAAGTGAGCCGTAAAAAAAACCAATAGATATCTCATACAAAACAGTTAGTACTTAGATACTCTTAGTTATATCAGCGTCGCTCCAGAATGATGTTCGTTGAGTTGTAAATGCGCTCGTATTTCATGGTGATTTTCGGGGAGCACAGTAAACAAACGTTTTAGCGTGTATTATCCTTCGCCTAAGAAATGTTATCTTATCCCTGTCTGATTTACCGCCCGCCTAAAATAATAGAGTAGCCTAACTCCACCAGGCGTAACTAATGTCTTAGCTGAATCTAGAATTGTATTGTTTTTGAGAACTTTATATAGGGTCTAGAGCTGATTTAACTACCTACACTTAAGCACAATATTTTATTTAGTCTGGGGCAGGGATGGCCAAACATAGGTAAAATAATTAAGGCTAGCCGTTAATTAGAAGAATCTATATACTTGGTTCAGAGTTTTGTTTTCGTCAATTATATTACTAAACCAAGATTATTTGTGGGCACATCGTGTACCTGGATAAAAAATATTTTATGTTGGGAACGGAATAGCCAGCAAAAAAGGTTCGTCTCCCCTGGTCTAGAGCTTATTAATTTGAATACGACTGCAGCTCTATGGCAATATAAAGACATACATGTTAATTGGTTTTAAAGGTTGAAAACAACTCTCTAGCCATTCCGCGGAAATTTATTAGATATAATGATAACACACAATTGGATAACTTTACTTTGCTATCTCTGCGATATAGTGAAGTCAAGTAAGTCATGGAATACGATAAACATGATAAAGTTCTGAACTTTTGATCTGCATTCGCTGACACTTATAGGACGGCGATTGCCACGACTTGTGTCAATGCTAAGCTGATCTCCCTTTATGACCAAATACAGGGGGAAGAGAGGCGTCGTCAAACCATGTCAAAAAAAATGAGAGTTGTCCTCTATACAGCGCATCGCTAACTAATTCCAGCCAATCCCCCCTCTAAGCCCCTATTACCGACGCGGTGGAAAAGCTAAAGGAAAAACTGCTCGTATATGCAAGTCTTTATGCATTTTAAGGGTGGCGCACTCAACCCTATGCTTATAAAACCGCAGAACGCGATGGAGGAATTGAAAATAGAGCCCTTGTTATTTCGAGTACATGTGGAGTGGAATACAAAGGGGGAACATTGTCTCTGCTGCCTCGTTATGCACCGCTTCAGACGTTCTGATAACAAACCGCGGGTTAGGCGTGCACCCCGAATAAATGTATTTTGCTACCCCCACTATGGGGAAAAGGAAATGACCAAGTTAATTTTTTAGTGCCCACCATTGTATGCTTGTGTCGGATGTCAAGTGACCAATTGTTAGCTTCATTTCGTATGACAGAAGTTAGTAAATTGGCATGATTCAGGTTAGACTATAGATTCAAAATCATAACGTTGTGACGGTCTATAGTTTTGTTTCAATTTAAAAATAAGAAGCCTGACTAAGCAGGCTCACGATTTGAGTAAAAATTTGGTACTGATGCCGCACCAAACGTAAAAGCAAGCCGATTGCCACACAAAGGATCAACTTAAAGGGATCGTCAGTGCCTTGACCAATGACCTTATTCAATAAAGGGACAGGACAAAAAGTCCGTATTAAAAATGGTATCGCGTGATGGAATTACTAGGAATCAATTTATAACGTGAATTCGGCAGTTGTGTCCGTCGGTCCGTGCGACCGAAGCTCAAGTGGGGAGCCATTCGTCAATGTCCGGCGTAAAGCCTCCTAAATGCGTTTCTAAAACACGACGCGCCCGCTCCGATGTCCACTCCGGTGCTTCCTACAATCGATAAGATACTTCTATTACTTATATGGGCGTCTATCACTCTTACCTCGGTTCGACGCAAAGGAATGACTCGCACTTTTCTCCCCCGAACAATCTCGTTAAACCCTTCGCGTTTTAAAACACATTCGTTAACTATGAAAAAACATAAGGTATTCCAGAGGCAGGTAGTATGTGCAAGAAATGAGCAAATAAATCAATTACACACCGCCACGCCGCGCCACGGGAAATAATTGGATTTGTACTCAAGCGCCCTGGGGGGCGATCGCTAGTTTATTGTCTAACATTCTTCACGTTATAAGGAAAACCTTGTAAATCTTGAAAAGGAACACTTATTTTGTGAACTTAACTGCTATGACGAAAGAAGACAGAGAGTTCTGTCTTTGCTAACATTTAATTGACAAGACAAAGAACTATCGATCGACTAAGTTGGATCCATTACTAATTGATTTATTTTTATTTTTCTAAAATATATAAACAGATGCAGTAACTATCTTTGAACAGTACTAATACGTTTATATTTATTTGAAATGCTAATACAAAGGTCGATTGATCTGGGGGCACGGCAGTGCCCCTGCCAAGTCGAGCAAAAAAAGCGGCACGGCCGTACCATCCTTTTCTCGATAGACCTTTCTTAAGCAGATATCGTTGTAAAACTCTCTTAAATTCGTGTAATCGAATCCGTACATTAAGGCGCCCCAATTACACTCGTCACAGTTGTCACTCGCATTATTTTACAAAACCAGTTGATTATTTCATCAGTAATCAAGAGAGTCATTTAATTAAAACTTGAACCAGTAACTCATAAAACTAAGCCTGAAATCTTTGTCGTCGCCGCGTTTCGAAATTACTCGAAAACTTCCCACCAACTTATACCTTCTCTCGTTAGCTAACAAGTGTAGAAGTTTTAACTACACTTTATGCTATTATACGCTGCCAGCCAAGTTATTTATACAAGTACACCATATACGCAATGGATCTTGACAGCCTAAACACCCGTTAGTAAAGAAAAGTAAAGGCGCTTCACTTTTTCAAAAAAAGGTATTCAGCTTTTGGTTTGTCGAAACTTTTACGCGTATGTGGTCTTTTGCATGGATATTGAAGTCGTACACCGGATTTGCGGGAATAAATAAAAATATAGTGTAATGAGCAAATTTAAGCATAGCGCGCTTTATAGTAGAAATTATAGACGACTTGCCTTGCCTAGCAGCAGCAGCAATTTTATTGTTTAAGAGGTGTCACATATTTACAATTAGCTAACATTCACGACTTACATGGATTTTACTTTCAGAAGACCGACGATCATTGTTTTTTAAATTAACCTTGTCTTTTAGACATCCAAATTTAATGAATCCAGAATTCCAGATTCAGCTTAATACAGGTTTAATAATACTGGTTATTTATAATACTGGTCATCTCTGAAAACACTATGAAAATCCGTTCAATTGTTTCCAAGATTGGCGCGATCAAACAGGTAGACTAACTTATCTGTAGACTCTATACTCCCTTCCTCCCTCAAACATCTTTCGTGTACAGATTTTTCCCTTAACAAAGTTTTAAGTACTTATCACTACAGATTACGTTTACGAAGTGTTTTACAAAAATTAAGGGCCCAATTTTGATTATTAACGATTTTGATGAAGCCATAAAGTTCGTTTGTTTCAGTACCAGCTGCAAACCGTTAGCCGGTACATTAACACGGAGGCATTACACAAACAAAGCCGTAACTGAAAATTGCGGGCGCGCACGCGGTCAAACCGACTGTGAAAATAATGGCCGACAACTAATGCGTTTCTTAAATTGAGTGGCACTTGAGGCTGCTTACTTAAAGTGCCTATTCAATGAACGTGACAAAGTATAACCATCACATAAAGTTTCTCACCAATATGCTAATATTCCGTGTAATGTAAATAAATTATGTTCTATTACCAAAGAATGATAAAGTCGAAAAAAATATTGAGTTGCAAAACAAATCACTGGCAATCGAGAAGCGATGACGTATCACGCCGTATCAGCTTCATTCACGCTGGTTCATTTCACATGTTTTTTTTTCCATGGGCTTGTAGTCTAGTAGGCTTGTGTCATCCACGCAACGTGACTTGTACCTGATGCAGTACCTGTATAAACATGGGTATCATGGATTTTAAATTAATAAACGCAAGTACCTAACCAAGTATTACCATAGAACCAGCAGAACAGAAAATTGGCCAAATGCGAGTCGGAATCGCACACCGAGAGTTCTCCAGACATAAAAAAATTGGTTTTCAGTATTTGTTGTTATAGCGGCAACAGAAATACATCATTTGCGAAAATTTCAACTGTCGAGCCTACATGGTTCCTGTATGCCTAGCACGAAAGCATACGAAATTCGCGTCGCGCGCGAGATAGATTACCCATCTCTTTCTAAAACGAATACCTAGTAAGAAAAAGACGGGCAATCTGACTCGCGCGCGACGCGACTTTTGTACGCTTTCGTGCTAGACGTACTGTGAGATACATTCTGGTGACAGACAGACAGACGAAAAGACTGACAGTGGAGTCTAAATAATAGGGTCCCGTTTTTACCCTTTGGGTATGGAACCCTAAAAACTGCCCTCTAACAGATAGGCACGCACTTGTGATTCCCCAGGTCTTGCAGGTGTCCCTGGGCGACGGTGATTGCTTTCCATCAGGTGACCCGTCTGCTCGTTCGCCCCCTCTTATATAACAAAAAATAAAAAATAGGTGCCAAAGTATCGTCAGTCGCTTTTAGTTTACCTGTAATCTTATTTCCGATGTTCACTTTCATCGACACTAAATTTATATTGGATCATTTCTAATGGTTTTTAATTAATATCCTCCAGCTAGCTGGACGTAGTATCTGTACCTGGTACACTACAAGTTTCTCCATAAATGTATACCTACTTGAAATAAAAATGCGATATATGCCGCGGGAAGCTCCTTTCTGCATTTATTTTTGATGCCATCTTTTCATTGTCAATAATAGTTGTAATTTCGTTTAAGACCTTATTTATGTATTTTTCAAAATCGTTAACATTCAATATAAACGTAACAACAACGAAAGATATGCATTGTATGCAGCTAATTTCATTTCATTTCCTCCTCCCATTTTCTGTAACGTATGCTAAATATATGACGGTGAGCTGGCTCAACCAACTATTTCCTCAGTGAAATCGCTCCGGAAATTAAAACCAGAGAAAAGTCTCACTGGACACTTAACTCTCGGCGAGGGTTTAAATTAAATACGTTCGTAGTTTGTTTACAAAGAGGTACCTATATTTAAATGTTGGTGTCCGTCGCTCATGGTCCGAAATTAAACGAGAAGCATGTACACGTGTAAATGTTTAATGGAACGCAATTAATGAATTCACGTTGCATTCGGATGAACGAAACAGATTCACGAATATTCCATGATGGTTCTTCAAACTTTCATCAATTCCAGTTTGTGTTTATCTTAAGTACCTACCTACTTAGCTCATCGTCATACTTTGTCATGCTACCATCAGACTTTGAATTGCTTTGAATTTGGTGAGATATATGCAACAAAGAGTTACTGTAGGTAGGTGCTATAATTCTTTTAAAGTACTGGTTCCAGTGAAAACCCTAAACACAGTACCTCGATTTTTCCAGAAAAATACTGTTGCAAAATATTTCTCAGTGCAGGAATTAAATCTGGACACAATATCAGGAAAATATAAATGTAAAGTTGACAATATCTAGGATTTATGAGGTTCTAATTCAGCAAGCTGTTTGTCGAGGAATAGTTGATGCAGAAATACTTGAAAATTTTACTCAGTAAATAAATGTTCAAGGACGTTGGTGCTAAAGATTAAATAGTTCTTTTTCGCTGATACCTCTATGTACCTACATAAATCACGTTTTTATCCCTTACGGGGTAGACAGAGCCTAAGGTAACAAGACCTAAAGGCCACGTTCTGCATGATTGTGGGCGTATAGGTGGAATGGGGAATCAAAATAGTGATGGGTTGCTAGCCGCATGGCATATAACATGATCAGATTTTCGCCGATTCCCTCGATGGGTTTTTAAGGGATCTAACTGTATGTTTCATTAAATATGTTTAGAGAAATCGTCGAATAATCGTTGTATTGCGTGTCGACATAAAAATAATACTATCAAGTGCGGGTAGTTTGAGAAACTCGCGCTGCTAAACAACGGTAATACCCTACATCCCTATAATATAGTCTACTCGTAACCACGACTATTGCGATGCAGCACTTGCCCCAGGATAATTTGAATAAGTCAAGTTACTGACATGAGTGTAAATCTTAAAGTTTTCGATGAGAAAATATTATCTGTTAAAGATTAAAACCACAGTAAATGAGTTCACGTAAATAGCACTGATGTCACCCCCAGAAAGACACGCAAAAATTTACAATCTGTTATGAAATCGTTTGTTCTGCCTGACTTTGTCAACGCACAGCCGAAACTACCATGTCTACAATGCAGAAATTTGGACGGAAGATTCCTTTTGTAACGTAAATGCATAGCAAGCACGGATTTTCCAAAGTTCCGACTGGATTATAATGTTTTTTGATTTGTTTTATAGAGTACCAGGAAGACTAATTTTAAGTTCATTCCGGGTTAAAAAGCTGACTCCAAGAGCACCTTATCAGCGGTTAACAGTTAAATAAAAACAACACCCAGAATGCTAACAAGCAAATCACGTTATCAGTCTGGCTCAGTGACGTCATTAAAACTCAACTTTGTACTTATTCCGCAGTTAGCATCAAAGAAGAGCAGACATCACGAAACTGTCTCGGAGTAATGTTCTCAAGACTTAGTTACGAAACAAGTGAAGTTTAGTGACACTGCTGGATATAAATAATAGAACGTGAGTGGAGAGGTTATGTGTACTGTTTATTGGTGTTACTTTTGTTTTGATTTGGCTTCGTTATCATTTGGAGAGATGATTTAAATTTGGTGATTCGTTTGTTTTATCGGCATGCTTCTTCAAACATTAAAGTATTAAACTCACTGTGTCAAAGGCTGTATCAGGGGTTACCTAACGATAATTTCACAAAAAATCTTTGGCAACATTATTTGGTACCGACAGTAACATTATAATTAATAAAAAATATATAACGTTAACGTTAATGTCCTCTAAGTGAAAGTTATATTTACCGGTCAAAGTAACCGATGAAGTAAGTTAATGTTATTTTTGCGAACGTTAGTCTGTTGAGCAGCAGGTGAAGCTAACAAAGTTTTAACGTTAAACAGCAAGCTTTGTGCAAGGTCCGTCCGGATCGCTACCACCATCTTACTCGCTAATCCTGCCGCTAAGTAGCAGTGCTTGCACTGCTGTGTTCCGGTGTGGAGAGTAAGACAGCCGGGGAAATTACGGGCACAAGAGGCATTGCATCTTAGTCCTCTAGGTTGGCAACGCATCTGCAATCCCTCCGGGATGGCGGGTGTCTATGGGCAGTGGTGATCACTTACCATCAGGTGACCCACTTGCTCGTTTGCCTTCCTATTCATATAATAAAAAAAATAACACCCTATAATTACTAGTGCCGATAATCACTAATGTGCGCTATACACACATTAGAATATACATCTAACAAAAATTTGAGTAAGTTTATGATACATGTTCCGACAGCGTTTTGTGTTATCGTGAAACGTCTCAAAATATAAAATAAGTTACGCTTCAAGCTACGCGGTTATCAGCAGCAAAAAAATACAATACATATTCTAATACCTAATTAATTAACGTTTTAATTTAACGCATAACTAATAAAATAGTATTTGCGTCGTATGTATGCATCCTGTCGTACATGAAATAAAAGAAACAAAATTATTAAATCACCGTCCTGGATTTTGAACCTACTGGTTTACTCAAAGTAACGTAACAGTAGTAACATAACGTAAGGTAACGCTAAGTGTTGATCAGTAGTACGTTATACGGTCGGTCGGTAGGAAATGACAGTCCCTTTCAAAGAGACGTCTTATTTGTGAGCTTGAGGCGTCCCGACGGGCGCTCCGTCGTATATCCCTCGCCTACTCTGCTGGGAGGGCATCGACAGACACTCAGGGAATCGAATCAATTTGTCGAAGCAACTCCACGCTCTGCGATCTTCGTCACACGTCGCAATATAGTACCTAGACTCCTTTACTGGCTCAAATGCTACGGAATACTATTAAATAAGATATATGATGCACTAAACTTGAATTTATTTTCGTAATAAGCACTGTTCACATAAGACTAGTGGTTTGTCATAATGGCCTCTCAAGCAGAGGTTCGTGAGTTCAAATACGGGCTTGCACTTATGAGTTTTTCGGAATTAATGTGCCAATTTGCATTTGAAATTTACTATCAGCTTTCCATAGGTGTGTGAGAAGTTCCCAACCGAAACTATAGCCCAAATCATTTAATTCTGAGGGGAGATCTATGCCCAGCGGTGTCACTTGATTTGACCCTGTATTCTGTATAGGCTTATGATAATAACGGTAATAGCATGACACATGTTACTTAGAATGTGTATTTATATATCAACTAGCTTATGCCCGCGACTTCGTCCGCGTAAAATCAGCAATTGCCATGTTCCCGTGGAAATTTTGGGGAGTGCTTTACACTTAAAGCCTTTACAGAAACACACGTTATAAATGTTAAGTTTCTTTCTTCCGCTGTTTCGTCTGGAAAGGTAAAATCCCGTTTTTCCCGTCCCTGTGGGCGTTTCGGAAAATCCTTTCTTAGTGTTCCCCTATACTCCCGAATAAACCTACGTGACAAGGAACCCACTTGCCAAATTTCAGCTTTCTACGACCAGTAAAACGAAAAATCCTGTTTTCCCGTTCCCGTGGGAATTTTGGAAAGTACTCTCTTAATACTCCTCTACACTCCCGAAGCAACCTACACGCCGAATTTCAGCTTTCTGCAACCAGTAAAACCTGAAATTAGTTTCTTAGTTTTGTAATCACCTATTTTTGTATCAAATTTGAAGAGTCTAGTTGTTTAGCGGATGCCTAAGTCATAACATCTACCTGCATGCCAAATTTCAGCCCGATCCGTCCAGTGGTTTGGGCTGTGCGTTGATAGATCACTACACGTCAGTCACCTTTGAGTTTTACATACATAGATTACACAATTTATATATCAATTACACAATATGCTCCAACCAAAGTTTACATTATATTCTGACCCCGGTTATCAATGATCTCATTACACGTGCCATCAGTGCGTGCCACGCGTATAGTATAAACATGGAAATAAACGCAGATAAAGAGCATAAAAAAGCGTTAAACCACGATCCAGCATCATAGAACTGTAGCAAGTGGCACAAATATGAGGCTGGCAACGGCGCGCGCCCTGGGCGAGGAATACTTGCCAAATGTGCCATCCGATAGCGCCAGAACATTGCTGCAAATTTACAACCACCCTATTAGCACTAAATCTAAACATTAACCCGATTCCGGTAACCAAACTTCACGGTTACTTGTTCGAAATATCGGTCACAGTATACAAATATTTTAAGTCAACACTCTACACTTTTGGCGGACGTTTTCTCAGCTCCAGTTATAAACATCGCGTAAGATAAAACTGGGAAAAGTCCTGCGAATGTTTTTATACTTCACTCACTGTAGTGAACTTAAAAGGGCAGGACCTCGAACGCCGAAATAAGGCTGCTTGTTTCCAGCAATTGAGTTTCCTCGGATCTTCTTGCTATTTTCACTCTCATCACTCTCTTTTCATAGTTATAAGTGATTGTTCAAAATTAAATCACCCTAAAGATTGGGCTTTATCACGTGGCTGTTACTCTGTAAATTTCTCCATCTAATTTTTTGTGCATTGTCTATTGCGTGGTGTTCAAGAAAAAGACAGAATTGTGTGCAATACACAATTTTATTTGCATTGACGTTTTGACAGTATTAATAATAATAGATCACTGCCGAAATAAAAATAACTTTATTCCGCGATAAAATCCCGTTTTTACAAGCTTTATGTTAACTTGCAATGTATGTATGTATGTAGGTAAGTATGATTGTCCGGGTGGAATCTTGCGACTCAATTTTGAAGCAGATATGTTCATCCGATGGAGCTGAAATTTTGCATACTCATGTAAGTGGATGACAATACAATAATCTGGTAGTAAGATTCCAGTGCTTCAGCCGGGACCGTCTCCGCAGGAGGGTTCTCTTCAACGGTTGGTCCGATTGGCTTGAAATTTGGTTCACATATAGGACGAATGACAATGGAAGTACGGTCAACAAAAAGTACAGTTACTAAAAATGCTTGTATCTGAAATGTCATTTTTAGGCTAGGTTATATTTATTAACAACACATTTCATTCACGAAAAATTTTGAATACTTATCCAAACAAGCGTTAAAAGACAAATGAGCAGAATAGCCTAATAAGACCAAGGCCAATTTAAACTTACAGTCCGTGAGCTCCTAGAATGCCATTCGGGTTTGTCTTCAAGTATCAACCCTTACCCATAAAAGTGAGTAAGACAAACCCGAATGGCAGTCTAAGAGCTCTCGGACTATGCTTATTGGTAAAAATTGGGAAGACACGTTACAACAGGTTAGTTGCTAATTAATCAAATCTGTTGCAGCTAACCATGTCATCACCCAAGCTACTAGTTCCAGCGCCGGTGATCCAGGACCGGCAGTTTACCAAGCCCCTGATGTGCGGCCCAGGGCCCTGCGACCTTTGGCCCTCGGTCACTGAGGCCCTCACCAAGCCAGTCATGTCGCCTATATGCGATGAATATCATAATGTATGTGTAAATTATTATTCAATAGGTAATATTTTAGTAAATTTTACATACATACATACAGACAGAGCCGAAGGTGGCAAGACCTACAGGCCACGTTTAGCAAGATTGTGGGCGTAAAGGTGGAAAAAGTAATCAAAATAGTGATGGGTTGCTAGCCGCATCGCCTATTACATGATTCCTATGATTTTTGCCCATTCCCTCGATGGGCTTTTACCATCTGTGCGAGAAGCAACTGGTACATTATATGTTTTTTCCTTTGCTCCCAGATCAGCGTGGAAGAAATTTTCTATGTAATAATATTTATCTATCGTTGAAAACAGCGCCATGTCTGGTCTCAGGTGAGCAATTCTACAGGAGTTTGTGTTTATGTTTGCTAGACAATATTCTAATAGATGGCGTATAGCACAAAAATTTGTTTACTAATGTGAAAAAACTGTTACGAGAACACACTGAAGAATTTCGGCCACATACAACCTATACACAACCTACCTGCTACGGGTGGGTAGTGTGGGCATTAGCTTTACGATTTGGACGTTTCTGTTGATTTTCAGTATAGGTTACGAAACATATTTGCTACGGGATAACTGTCAGTATTTATTTACTCCATAGGTGATGGCAGATATCCATGCTGGCATCCAGTACATATTCCAAACGCGCAGCCCGCTTGCGCTGCCCATCAGTGGCTCTGGTCACAGCGGCATGGAAACCATCATAAGCAACCTCATAGCACCAGGCGAGGTTCTGCTGATCCCCGCTAGGGGCATCTGGGATGAACGCGCGTGCAACATGGCGACTAGATACGGTAAACGAATGAACTAAAATAACGTTTTCACTCAAAAAGCAATAATAACTGACGTCATTGCATGTTCAGAAATAAAACTTACAATATTACATGAAACCGAAAAGTAAATGACGTTACATCACTATCACTATCACTGCATAGTATAAAATAAAGTCGCTTTCTCTGTCCCTATGTCCCTATGTATGCTTATATCTTCAAAACTACACAAAGGATTTTGATGCGGTTTTTTTTAATAGATAGAGTTATTCAAGAGGAAGGTTTTTATGTATAATTCTACGCAGACGAAGTCGCGGGCAGCAGCTACTACATACGTATAATTATCACGTCTTTATCCCTTACGGGGTAGACAGTGCCTAAGGTAACAAAACCTTAAGGCCACGTTTAGCATGATTAAGGGCGTATAGGTGGAAAAGGAAATCAAAATAGTGATGGGTTGCTAGCCGCATCGCCTATAACATGATTCCTAAGACTGTCGCCCATTCCCACGATGGGCTTTTAACATCAGCATAAAGGACATTAAATTAAATAATAGCTGAAAAACTAAAATAAACCGTTTTATTAAGCTTTATTTTGTTTATATTAAATATGATGTACCCTATAACGCTTAAATAAATTTGTACTAGATACCTACATTAAGTACAAATCATCATATTTCATTTCATTTCAAATGTAAATAAATAAAATCGTAATTAGCCTACAGATTTTGATGAAATTTTGTAATCATTGCAAAAATAATGACGGGTTTACATTTAAAAACAATGAATTGAGAACTTTCTTTATTTTAAGTCGGATAATTAAGTACAAAACAAGCAGAGCTCAGAAGGTGTTTGCTGTTTTGTAACTTTACTTTTTCTCATTTATAGGTATCAAAACAAAAGTGATCCGGAAAACAACACCATGGGCAACCTTTACACTAGAAGACATAGAACCAGCGCTGAAGGAGTTTCGTCCAGCAGGCCTGTTTATCACTCATGGCGACTCTTCAACAGGCTCTCTGCAAAGCCTGAAGGGACTCGGTGACCTTTGCCACAAGTAATACGATGAATAGTTAAGTTAAGACTTCGAATACGATAATAGATAGGTAGGTAGTGGAAATTAAACGAGGATTTCATTTTCTTTGTTGAAAGTTTCGACGTAAAATGCTTCATAATGCCAACTCTTACAACTCTTAGTCTTCCATGCTGGTCTGGGAGTAAAGAAAAAACATGGAATTTACCAGTTGCTTCTCTCCCCGCGCAGATGGTAAAAGCCCATCGAGGGAATAGGCGAAAGTCTGAGGAATCATGTTATAGGCGATGCGGCTAGCAACCCATCACTATTTTGTTTTCCCTTTCCACCTATACGCCCTTAATCATGCTAAACGTGGCCTTTAGGTTGTGTTACCCGAGGCTCTGTCTACCCCGCAAGGGATAAAGATGTGATATAAGTATGTTTGTATGTATGTATTATGCATGAAAAACTCTTCCCTTTCTCTGTTATTTGTTTTATACTCATTACTGTCGTATTTTCTCTATAACAGAAGCGTCTTTATAATAACATCCAACGTAACCACCGACCTTTATTTATTAATGTTTTAACAAAATAATACGTCTCACAGTGTCTTATTGTAAACCATAAACTTGTTATTTTCGAATGTAAAGTTGTACGAGCAATACGAGCATGTACGGATCGCAACGCAACGTTTTATTACATGAGTTCGTAACTTCAATGAACCGAATGTTGTCAAACGTCGGCGCCACAAAGTGACCTAATACGAATTGATCAACGCAAAGTAACTCTTTTCAGTGACCTCGATTCGGAAGGTCGAACTTTCGAAGTGTACTTTTAGGGATAACGGGGAGAAAAGGGGAAATGTAGCGTCAAATGTCCATGTTTTACAATTACTTATTCGTGTTTTATGGGACTGTTTATTTATTACTACCTTACCTTACCCTTATTTGTTACTGCCTTAGAGTTGGTAGAGGGGAATCGATTTAAACATTAGTAAAATACTACTAATGTGCAAATTTTACATTGCATACAAGAGTGACTACCTCAGGTGTAATTTTATTCCTAATACAATCTTACTTTAAATACTTTAAGTAAACTAGCACAATAATTAATTTACTACAGATTTGCAAGACTGTAGTCCTAATAATCCCAAGGTGATATTACTATCGAGGTAACTTAATCCATCTGCCTTGTTAGCCAACCGCCATTGAAACCTAGGCTATCCAAATAGAATTGCTAAGTGGCCGAAAATCGAAGTGTGATTAGGCAGGCTGCCACAAATCGAAGAACCCTGAAACCTGAACGTATAGCTAGGGAATAACACCCAACTACTGCAATAACCATTTTAGTCGAGCTCCTTCAGTGGCAAACTAAAAAGGAAACGAACTTTAGTAGAAAAACTCCTCGATTGCCCCCTCGGAACAGGGACACGAGAAGCCGAACAATTTAATTATAATCGCCGTCTCTTTTACTCGTGACTTGACTTTTTACCGTCTTAGGTCTCCGAATACAGTGGCTCAGATGCAAACTCTTTTAATTTCATCCCAGGAATGAACTGTAATTAGCGTGCAAGGTAAAACGGAAAGTGCGGAGAAGATACAAAGTTTTATTGCAGCCGCATTCTCAAACTTTATTTCAAATGAACGCGGCTTCTATCCTATCTCTATTTTAATTTTATTACGCTCTCACTGTAGAATTTTCAAGCTAACCTGATTTAAATTAACAAGTTTATAGCTCTGTTAAGGCGACCGTTTTATTTTCTTAATGAAAATGTTGTTATTAAAGCAATCGGATTACCTACTGTATCATCAAATTAAATTATGTAATAAGTTCGCGGGTTGATATCAGTTTTCACAGTGTTATTTGAAATAAAAGCCGCAGAAGAAAGCAAAGATGTAGCAGTTTAATAAATGATCTAGTCACTAAACATGATTTAAAATAAGTTTTGTGTTGCTAAACTTGTTTGACACATTAAAAATGTAAAAAATATAAAATAGGTGAAGCTTTTATGTACCAAAAAATTGGTTTCGACCGTGTCTATGAAAACGGGAATGTGGCTCATCTGGAGATAAAAAATATCTCCATCTATGTATCAATTCGTCTTTATTTATTCTACAGGTACGGTACTCTGCTACTCGTAGACACAGTGGTGTCATTGGGAGGGGAGCCGTTCTTGATGGACGAATGGGGTGTGGATGGCGTGTACACTTCCACTCAAAAAGCGCTGAGCGGACCTGCTGGCATATCTCCTACTGCGTTCAGTGCGCGTGCCGAGTAAGTCAAACAACCGTAGGTACAGACAGGGACGCATTTATCGGTTAAAATGAGAAGTCTATATTACCTACCTAACCTAGTATCTCACTCTGCTGTGTTCGCGTCTATTGAACTTGAGTTTGTAACCAAGTAATGTGGCAATGTGCAAATCCTTCAGATTTCATAGACTATAGCTACGGAAAGGTGATGGATAACTTAATCTTTATTTAAGAATTAACTATCTATTGACAGGTCTGCTTATTATTATGATCCAACTTACCTATATGGAATTAAGTATTGTTATTTTACATAAACTTATGTTTTTCTGGTCTCTAAAATTGCTCGTGATAAGCATTAATAAACGAGACGTTAATTTAAGCACACGATCTAATCACCAATAGGTATCTCGTGTAGTAACGACACAAGAGTTATTACTATGCTATCGCTTTAATCATGAATGCAATTTAAATAAGTCCTTTTTTCACAGACACCAACCGGTATATATTTATGCAAATCTCCTTAAATCCCCTTGTACATATTCCGTGCGCGTAAATGTCGCTATCAATCACCCTTCGCGCGCTGTTCAACCAGAATGTTCTGCTTGATAACCCTATCGAGCACTAAAATTGGGCCTATTGGATAGTAAAAAAACTTTTATGAACACTATTTTATATGTAATAAAAAATAATCCACGTTTACAACACCCTCAAGAAGCGCACGCAACGGCCTAGCCTTATTTTCACGCCGATAAGAAGTCGGGGGTAAATACTTATCATAAAAATATAACTCAGAGGAATTAATTTGGTCGTAGCATACGTTGGAAACGCCTTTACGTGCCAACATTTATAACTACAGTACTGTGCTGCGATTTTTTGACACAGAATTATGCATGAATGCATTAGATGCCAAAAACCGATAAACGGATCTGGACTTAATATAGGGAATTCTTTATAGTTCACAGTTTACACATCTTTAACTAGACTATAACTAAATAGGTATAGTTCGACTGAAGTAGGTACCTAATACAGTCCTTAAACGTAGTCAGTCGTAAGCGTATGGTAGAATGATATGAATATAGCCAAGTCCCAACTCCAAAACGCACCAAATATGTAACAAACTTTTGAGAAGCAAATATGTTACTGTCACTGCCCACATTTAAGTAGATACCTAATTATTTGCTTTAATATCTATTATGGTTTATTATTTTAATCTCTACTAGGTATTATTAAACAATTATGATATTGCTTATTGCAGAGAGAAGATAAATAAAAGAAAGCACGAACCGCCTTTCTACTTCGACATCAAGTTATTAGCGGAGCAGTGGAACTGTTATGACAAGATACGAGTGTAAGTATTTATATAACCCATTTCCCCAGCTGCTATGGCTTTGAAAATATCTTATAAATTGGAAATATTTTATTTAGATATCGGATACCCTTTGTTATTTTAAGACAAGGTTGAGAAAATCTAGCGTATGTCTCACTGAATTCATTTTTTTTTGGCATTCGCTTTCCAAAGGTTTAAATGTTCGCAATATCGAAACCCAGTTGTTTTTTACCCAAGTGGTGTTGTGGTTCCGTGCCTCAAAATTGTTGAGTGCTGTAAAGAGTTCACATTATACAATACGTTCTGTTAATCGGTGCGGGTGACTTCTACAATACAACCGTTTCAAATTAAACGAAGAATTAGATAAACTATTCCCATTGCCAAAATGATCATACCAGGACCTCATATTACCTACCTGTTTCCCACAGCTACCACCACACCATCAGCGCGCCATTGGCCTGGGCGCTTCGGCGTTGCCTACAAGAGCTGATCAACGAGACGCTCCCCGGCACTTGGGCCCGCCATAGGGCCACCACTGCTCACTTCCACAAGCGCACGGCTGAAATAGGGTTCCAGTTCCTTATCAAGAAACCCGAGGATCGGCTGGTGACTGTCACAACCTTTGAGTTACCAAAGGGTTATGATTACAAGGAGTTCGTTGACTACATGAGAGTCAAGTGAGTTTTTTTTTGACAAGGTTTGATAGACATACAACAGTCGCGGGGAGCTACGATAAATTGGTAATGAATACAGTGCGAGTGTCTCAGTGTTAAACCTGTCAGTGTGACCTACTAATGTAGCCCTCCAATATTATAGACAACTAATACGTTAGTATGGTTATTTTTTAATCTTGGGATTTTTGTTTGTCAAAGTTGCTTTATACATTTTTTTTTTACTACGGACTGACCAGTGACTGACCTTTATCTCACTTGGTGGAAGGTGCAGATGAGGCCAAAGGTGTAACTCACTGGTTCAGTAATAGCCTAATCACTCTAGCCTTGAAGAGCCCTAGATTGTATCTGTCCATTTTCTTTAGCCATGCTATTTTTAAACATTTTATAAAAAGTTTGACGCCCTAGATTCGTCTATGACCTAGAACCTCCCATTTTTTCCACATAAAATAATCTATGGAATTTAATACCAGCTCTATATGAACGAAAGTATCTTAATGAAACTCTTTTTCAACAGGCATAATATCATGATAATGGTCGGCCTCGGCCCAACGGCGGGTAAAGCCCTGCGGGTCGGCATCATGGGGGTCACTTCCACTATAGAAGTAGCAGACAGGGTCGCTGATGCTATGGCGGACACTCTGCGAGCCTTGACCAAATCCTCGCTTTAATCAAACTCATTAGTAAATAAGTTCTTTAGAAACAGATTCGAATCTACTTGGAATACTGATTGCACTTTTAATAAAAATGCTCGCTAAATTCAATTTGAGATTAAAGTTTTATGTTTATCGGTGGTAATTTTAAATCGATATCTGTAGGAAAGCATGATGTAACTTAGTGGTTAAAAATGAAGACATACTGAATGCAATCATATAGGTACTAATATAATTTTCAGCTTGTTATTGTTTTCATGTTGCTATATTTAGTACTAAATAATAATTCTGTTGTGCCATTATCTCCTTTAATTAGCTGTTATGTAAAGGGTCAAGTGAAATCATTAAAACCATGTTGTCTGTTGTGTTCACAGGTTTATTTCGTAACAGTATCACTGTTTTACACACTATTGTAAGAGTTTCGAACAACTCTTATTATGCAAATTTGGGTAGACATTTAAATTAAATATGGTAAGGTACGTCGAAAGGGTTGATCAGAAATTGTTCAATGATGAAGTCCCTTCTCTATACGAACAGGGACGATGCGTTTGCGCACGTAGACGGACGATGGTCCCGTATTATTAGTATTACACCAAAGGCCAGCAACCATCGCGCACCGCGCAAGTACTAATAAACATTATTAAATAATAAAACATTGCAATACAAGCGAATTCATAGTGTCCTTTATGGCCATTAGTTAATGTTATTCGCAAGCCATAGGTGCTACTTTGCTATTGTTAGATTATACAAAAATATTAAATCCAAGATAAATCCTTGTGCCTTGTTGTATGGCATCCACAAAATAGCCGATAGCTATATTTATTCATAAAAGTCATATTTTGATGGACTAGAACCCACAATAAGGCGAAGTTTGTTATTCTTTATGGCCGTTATTAATCCAAATTTCTTAAGTTCCTTCAATTAAAATACTTATTAAGTAACTTAAAATGAATTGTAAAATGATCAGTGTGTCGAAGAGCGCATCCGGCAGCGTATCATACATCCCTCCACATCGAACATTTGGACTAGCTTCCTTAATTACCTAACTCTTAACCTAGGAATTAAACAAAACTAGTCGCGTAACTCACGCACCCACCTACCTGAACCATAGCAATACAATCCATATCGTATGTTACCAGTGTAAAATAATATACAATGTAAATCGTTATTAAATATGATCCTTCAGCAATTACATATTTAAAGCTAACCTAATTTATTTACACATTCACATTCACTGACGAGATATCGGTCAAGTCACCATTATCTGCACCTATTTATAACCTAAGTGACATAATTACTTAAACTGAATTAATAACGATATCTGTCGCTTAGTTAGGCGTCCGTGCGCCGCGAAGGCACTCACATAAAACTAAAAGCAAATGCACAAACAAGGCGACCGATATGATGACGTGTTAGCTTGTGATGGTTCACGCGACTGTCTGAGCGCGCTCACGCCGCACACGGTACACAATCGTAATAAATATGCACATGAGTATAATTAAAAATAATAATTTATATTTACATTAAGAGAATATGGCACATCTTCAACGATATCAACCGCGCTCGCACCTTCCCTGACTCCCTACGAGCGATCAAGCAACTAATACTCTAAGCGTGTTCATTGTCGGGTTACAGAGCGTGTAATGCGCCTATAAAATTTAGTGACATCATAATACCAATTAAAATACCGGTGGGTAAGTAAATATTCATCGCCGAATAATACACAGTAAAGCTAAAGTCCGTCCGTCGATCGTTGGAATCCGAGGCCGACGATCGCGCGGCCGACCGCCGCACCGCCGACTAAAACTAGACATTCGAATCGCACGAGTACATAAAAATATATCAGTCTATAGAGCGAAGCGTTCACTCACTTATAGCCTACGAGCAGTCTGGGGTATAGACGGGGTTGGACGCGGGCGGGCCCGCTCCACCGTCGCAATGTTAACACCGGCCTCCGCTATTCCCCCGTCGAGTGGCTCCTGGTGAGTGTGGCGCTGCCTCATGGACGCTGGGCCGTAGCTAACATTGGCTGGTGGTCGGCTCGGCGCGCTCAGCTGGGCGGCAGGTCCAGGCGCGGCGCGCGCTGGCGCCGGTGCCGCGTGCAGGCGCAGCACGCGTCGCCGCGCCGCCGCCGCGCGCACGCCGCGCGCCCACATCGCTTCCGCACGCACGTCACCTCGCCGTCCTGCGCACGAACATCCAACCTTAACGTCTGCAGATCTTGGTTAGATAGCAAAAAATATCTCGTGTTGGAGTAGATACACAGGAGCGTGTCTCGCTTTCGGTAGACTCTGCCAGTTTTCATAGTATTAGTTAGGTGTTATCTCAATAGATGTATAGATGTTTTTGGTAACGTACATATATTTAAGCCTTAACTGTATTTCTCCATTCACATAGAGGTAACGATAATCCCTACTAATATATATCCCTACTTGCTTACTAATAATACATTATGCGAAAGTTACTCTACCGTTCTGTCCGTTACGTTTTCACGCCTAAATCACTGAACCGATCAATTAGAATTTGGAACAGACATTAGTTTCAGTCGGAGAAAGACATACTATAGTGCTTACCCCGGACATCGCGAAGTTGACAGCGGAGTCGCGTGCAAAATCTAGTTCTCTATAGTTGTAAGATTTTACGGTCAACTTTTTTGAAGACCTCTGTATCAGATGCGTAAATGCTCAATAGCTCACCTTGCATCGACAAGTGACGCACCGCTGCTCCCCGTGCGAATGGATGGAGGGATGCACCTCCTTGCCGTTGGGCAGCGGCCCGTCGGGGAACTTGCAGCCGCCTTCCGCCAGGATCTCCTCGGCTGTGCGCGGCGCGCCCTGGTCTTTGGGCGTCTCCTCTTCCGGCTTTTTCACTTTCACCTGCAAAATATAATGTAAATGACTTATTTATGTCTCCAACAACCACTTGACGTTGAGCTGTTGGGCGCAGGAAGAAATCTTGGCTGCGAAATATCCGGGAATGGACTGGAATCACAAATGCAGCGGAGCTTTTCAACCTGGCCAGGGACCATCTAAAGTATGCGGAGCTGACTGCCAACCTTCACTAGTTGGAGAGGCACCATAAGAAGAAGAACAACCACTTGGTACCTATGGAGAGTTATTGTAGATAGTTTAACAAAGAGCTAAAGTTAAGAAGAAACATCGAATGTACCAATTGCTTCTCTTCTCAAGCAGATGGTAAAACCCCATCGAGGGAATGGGCGAAAATCTTAGGCGGCTAGCAACCCATCTCTATTTTGATTCCCCTTTCCATACGCCCAAAATAACGCTAAACGTGTCCATTAGATTTTGTTACTTTTGGGTTCTGTGACAAATACGTGATTTATGTATGCATCTATGTATTAACAAGTAGAAAGTTACCAAAACCAACTGAATTTTTACCTAATAGGTAATTGCGGTCTTCAATAAAGAACGCTTTGGAAAAATGAATACTTGATATACCTATGTTGAGTTGTTACCTTACCAAAAGCCTTTATAAGACTTTCTTAAAGCACATTCGCTGCCACGCATTGCTTTGCGTCACATGGTGTTACGATCGTAACCGGTAGCTACATTTCTCCGCTTGGTAGCGAAAACTGCCTACGCACAGAGATCCTACAGTTGGGTTCTTGGCACCAAATTTGTTAAGACACTGGCTAGACAAGTACACCAGGTAGTAAGATAGGTGCAGTAACTAACCTCTGGGCATACCCGGCAGCAAGACTTCTTATCCGGTCTGTACGCCTCTTTCATTGCGCAGCGAAGTGGTGGACAACGCACACGCGGACAGCGTACCTGGAGTCACAAGGATCGAAATAAATACGTGTATTTGATAGAATATTTTCTTTGTATGGCTACAACTTCTGTTAGATACTGTGGGTGCTCTTGATTTAGATTTAAATTTGGAACCCATTATACTCGACATCCGACTAAATGGATCGGAATTATAGTAAGTAAAGGTGTTAAATACATAATTATTGATAAACACGAATATATTATAGTCAAGAGTATTTAGTGTATATCAATCAATCAATCAATCATCATTTATTTGCATAAAACATGGTACATATATTGTGGTATGAAAGAAAAAGAGTTTCACATGTTTTGTCACTGTATGACGTACAAATTGAAATTACAAATTTATGTAATTATTTTTAATAATTTAATTGAATTTATCATTGGGTTACAGTCTAAGTACATTAGAGCGTTTCCAGATGTCCTTATCAATCTTACTGCTCTAATATATTATAAGACGACTGTATCTATCCCACAGTAAAAGAATAGTTATTTATGTGGCTGGTGCATAATGCCTAATTATGTACAGTCGCAGTCGCATACATAAATTTATTTATCTACATTCATATAAGTTTTCTACGATAAACGATTTCACATCAAATACTTAGGTAACATTATTTTCTATTCTTCGAAAGTTCGAAACAGATGAAACGACTGACATTTATATATTTTTCTTAAATTCTAAGACTATAGGCATAGATATTTTGTTATTTAATATGTTCGAAGTTTGAATGTTATTAGACAACCACAGATACAGGTTTCTTAATGTATGCCATTTGCTACTCGTTCCTGAATATAACAGAGAAGTTATAATATGGATGTAGATGAATTACGTTAAAATCATGATCTAAGGGACATAACTTTGTCTATCTGTATTAGTATTTATACGTTTTTGAGTATTAGGTTAAAGACCATAAAAAAAAGTACTTATATCTTTTATGCTTTTCTTCTTCACACAATTCCTAATTGGAGATTCTTCTGGCCATTATAGTGTACCTACTTGTACAGCCTACTCTTTTGTGCCAGATTTTCTTCTAGGTATATTTCTCTACTGCTATTCACCTGTCTCGTGGGAAATTCGCACGTGCACACCGCACAGGTGTCGTAGCCTCCTGGCACCAGGTACGGGTGCCATGATGACCCTGGCGCATGGTACTGTCCCGCTAGGTGGCACCCGTGGGACTCGTTCCATACCGCTGTCGTGGAGTCTGTAATAGTGCAAAAACATTCTTTGAAAGATTGCATTTGCGTGGTCAATGTGACTAATATGATGATGACGATGATGAGCCATCCGACGGATTTCGGCAACAGTGACGACTTTGGCTCCTCGTTCACTAAATGTACCATTCAGCTCGCCACAAAAATATATAACGGTACTAGCGACTCGCCCCGGCGTCGCACACGTATATACATAGAAGCCTTCCTCATGATGACTTTAAAGATTGACCCAAAGACACAGAAAACATTAAATAAGCATGTACTTTGCAATTATATCTTTTGTAAGGATATGTATAGATTTTTCAAGTTAAAAGTACTTACTAGTGCATATGGGGCAGCATTGACCTGGAGGCTGAATCGTAGGTACGGCACAGTTGACAGGCGGACATCGCACCGGGTCGCATCTCAGAACTCCGTGCTCGCACCCACACATGTGACATGACTGGAAACAATTCAAAAAGCCATATTAATAACAACCCACAATTTATTTTTTTGCAGAAAAAGAAGTAGTAGGATGAAGTAAATACCTCAGCAGACATCCACTGCGCACCGTCTTCGTAAAACCTTCCAGCGTAATAGCAAGAAGCCGTATTAGATAGGAAGTTGTCAGGTGGTAACGAATTAGACGGCTGGTCGGGGGGATAGTTGACACTCAGCCCGTTGTCATTCGGCCTGGATATTGATGGCAAGCAAGACGGGAGCACGCTTATCTAAAAATAAAAATAAAATAATTAATTATCAACATCGACTTACTTCAATTATAGAATGGTAGACTTTCCAAATCCACAAAGAAGACGTTTCATCTACTCGAATCTATTCGCTCATTCCATAGATCATTTGCTCTACAGCACCAGTAGCTTCAATATTAATTCGATGGTCTAGTCCACAATTTATTGTGACCTATGCCATTGAATTAGTATTTACGGTCGATCCTTTCGATGAACAACCATCCTACCTGAACCTGCCTAGGTCTACTATTATTCATTCGTGTCTGTTATTAAAAGTAAGTGCAGTTCATCCTCATGGACCATAGGTATTATTATCGAATTACCAATTTCATTGTCAAGGTCAAGATCATTGTCTACCAAAACTATCAGAATAAAATCCTTACCTCATTATTTCCGCATCCTTAGCAGCGTGTAAACGGAAAAATCCATGAATTCGTATTCCACCTTACCCATGCAGTTACAAATTAATAACCATCAAAATTATTTCTTACCTGAGGTAATCGCGTGCGCAGCAATGCAGTGTCATTATCCGGTGCCCGAAGGTCCAAGTACGCGGTACCAGCATAAAGAGCTGACAATTCAGCAGGATGGGGCTCCAAAACACAGCCCTCCATTCCTGATAACATCCGGGAGTTGGCGCCTGTAGTGGCGTGGGTCTCCAGAAACGCGGACCATACGCCAGCGTTGCTCGTGACTACCACCTGTAGAGTAAGGGGTGAATTGAAGAGCCTGTATGTTAATATTAGCAAAGTACAAAATACGTAATTTTTTTTCAAAGTGTTGGCAAGTTTGGAGGAATGGAGTAATTGAAAAATATTGATCATAGACCAAAGTATTAAATTGAAGACGTACATGTTTTTTTGCTGACTGCACTTGCGTTACCTAATCTACGAATGTATACCAAATTTTAAGTCATACCAACTACAAGAAGTGGTCTAAAAATAGTATGCTATGCTAATCTTGAAGCGGACAACTTACATACAGTACACGGACACAGGGGCGCCGACTTTTAGAAAACCTCGTGGGTGCTCATGCTTATTTGATGACTCGAAAACGAGTCGTCAGGTAATGAAAAAACACCTATCCCTAAAAGGCGATTACTGATCTGTTTCGGGATGTCTATTCTCAGGGGTGCTCGAGCCCCCGAGCACCCACGGAGTCGGCGCCCCTGCACGGACAAGTGCAACTCAAATAAAAAAAAATAAAGACATTTACCTCGTAATGCACTCCGCAAAAATCATCCACGGAGAGCCACGCTAGTCCAGCGACGGGAGTTGATGAGACCGGTGCGCGGGCGTCGGTGCGTCGGAGCAACGCCGGGCCCTCGCCGGCGGCGTCCGGCAGGGGACGAGAAGTTAGCCGGCCGCGGAGAATTGGAGGTCCTGGAATATAATTAATTATTATAAGAAAATATTCGCTCTGTTTCCAAAATAAGTTCCAGTAAGTTATAACCAATGTAGGTTAAGTTCAATGAATCGTATCGACTACTTTTAGCTTTGAACATTCGGGGCCCGTTAAAAATGTTAGGCGAAGAAAACTTAGTCCCTCATTTATGCCCATACTTTATGCGTAAGAGTGGGGTACATTCACACGCGGCGTCTTCTGACTATCTTTAGTGTCCTGACTAGGTCCTCTGATAGCTTACTTATTTTTTTATTTCAAGGTATAAAAATAAGATGCATAGGTACATCCATAAATCACGTCTTTATCCCTTACGGGGTTGACAGAGCCTAAGGTAACAATACGTTTAGCATGATTGTGAGCGTATAGGTGAAAAGGGAAATCAAAATAGTGATGACTTGCTAGCCATTCCCTTGATGGGTTTTTACCATAAGCGCGGGAAGAGAAGCAACTGGTACATTCTATGTTTTTTCTTTGCTCCCAAACCAGCAAAATAAGATACAATACAATGCGAATAATCATTAAAACTGATTGAATGATTCTCAGAAACTACTTAATATGATAACAGAAACGAGGTTGCCCTTGAACGTTCTCATTAAAACATCAGGGTTTTCCCTTTCCTTTGAGTGGTTTCTGAGAAGTCAGTGCAACCGCCAATGATCTTTCGTCAAGCTTATCAACATGAAAAGATGCATGAATGGTCAGTTAAGAGCGCTGGTCACTGTATCAAAGGTAATCGTTAGACGTTATCCAAGAACGTTTAAATCTGTTTTAAAGTTGTATACTATCCTTACTGAAGTCCTAATTATATGGAACTAGCTTCTGCCCGCGACTTCGTCTGCGTAGAATTACACATACCTAATATATAAACCTTCTTCTTGAATCACTGTATCTATTACAGAAAACCGCAACAAAATCCGTTGCGTAGTTTTAAAGATCTAAGCATACATAATAGGGACAGACAAAAGACAGGAAAGCGACTTTGTTTTATACTATGTAGTAATAGTAAAGCAGCATCAACTAGGCACATATTTAAAAAGAATTAATGGCGACGATGATATACCTAGTAACATATTATTGAAGCTATTAAGGTACAATTAGAGCATGCTAGCGACTAACCCCCTAATTCATAAACGCTCTATAGGCTTCTGCTAACGTAGCAATCATCAATCTGTTAAAGGTAAATGTCAAAGTGGCAGATAAGGACAAACGATTGCTAAGTTAGCAGAAGCCTACAGAGCGTCTATGAATAATAGGGTAAGTGTGTGTGTGTGAGAGTAAAACTTTTAGGCCAGGCCGAGTTTAGTTCAAAACTACGTTTCCGTATCTTAAATAACGCGTAAATTACTTACCGACATCAGACCCGATGTGTACAGCGAGCTGATCTTCATACAGCGGAGGAAAGATGCGCGCACTAGGCCTGGCCAGGACTCCCATTCTAGTGTCGAGGATCTCCACTTGAGAATGCCGTTTTCCTTGCTCCTCAACAAGAGTTATCTTCGGATCCGTTATTCCCAAATTGTCTACCTGAAAATGTTATTCAATTATATCAATGCTCATTATTCCAAACTCAAATCACCCACTTCCAATAATGTGTTTTGTAATATAAAATTTTTGCTTAGGTGAAGTCTCTCAACAATTTCAATTTCATCGTTCTATTGTCAAATATGCATGTACTGCCTACACAACATGCAATCCTGTGGAGTCGGCGACGCGATGACATAAATTATCAGCATCACATAAGTCTCCAGGCACTGATTATTTATTGGTAGCATTTGCTAGCTTGCAACTGAATCTGCAAAAGTAAAAATCCAAAGCTAAAGAACGTACCTGTATATCATAGACCAGAGATCCTTCTTTATCAATATATAGTACTGCAAGACCTTCAGGTGCCAATGCTGCTGGAGCCCTTTCAGCAAGCAAGGGTGAGTGGAACACCTCACAAGCCGCTCTTTGTCTGACGCTGCCTGAAATACGACGCTGAGGAGCATCCACTGCTTCTATTGCTAGAAGCAGGCGCCCACGGGCTAGCGATCGTAACTCGGCAGCTGACACTGGTGTAGACACTTCAAGGATGTTCATTTCGTAGCTTGGTTTTGGCACCGTTTGGATCTGTGACCAAAATATAACATTCAAATTTAAAGACTGTTAACCTAAAAACATGTTAAGGAATCGACAACATAAGTAGGCTATTCAATCTGAAAGCAAGTAGAAATGTTCCACAAGTTCAGTTTTAATTGTAGGCTGTCTGTAATAATTAAATATTTACCTCATCAATAATCGTTTGGTTTTTGTCTGGCAGCGTGAGCAGTACTCTAACAGCCTGATCTCTGCCGGTTGGTGAGAAGATGCCATTATAAACAAGAGCGAGATGAAGGCTGGGCGCTGCGCCCGCCACTCCAGTCACCACAGCAGTGCCGCCCCACCAGCCGGCCTCTTGGCCCGGGACGCGGTAGTCGTCGCATCCTCCGCTCTCAAAAACTGTCGGTGGCTGGTCGGGCTCCATCAGAGACGTGAACATTTCTGATGCAAGGGCTGGGTACCTGGCAAAATTGTATAAATTAAAAAAGTACCTACATGGTTTTGTGCTCAATTAAATTTAGGATAAAAATAAGGTTTATGTGTATCTGCGCAATCTAGATTTGCCCTCGTTTTACTAAAATAAAAAAGTGTGCGAATTCACTGTTGAAATTTTTCGCTTCAAAAGATTTCAAAAATTAAATATGTGAGCATGAATAATAAAACAAATGAATCCCACTAATCAAAAACTGAAATCTTATCACGCATAGGTTGATGCATCTTAACCTAATAGTGGGAGGAAAAACTAGAGCAAGAAGTCTAGTAAACAAACGTGACGTAACCGCGACGCGTAAGTATATTTGAGAAGATGAATGCGTGTTTTAACTTTTAACACTTTCGTCTGGCCGCCTTCTTACGTGAGAATTTATTTATATGCTGCTACTACTACGACAATATGCGTAAACGAGACTCATTAACACAAGTATGTTAATCCTAAAGTTTTTGTCTTTGCGTTTCACAAAAACTCTCGATAAATCTCAATTTTATTGTAATCATGGTATACTTGCGCCAGTTGCAAATAATAGATTTTGAGGAATAACTAAAGGCAGAATAGGAATTATGGCTTAAGCGTCCATTCATACAAAGTAGTTAGGTATTTTTCCTAGTGCGCTTGCAGTAAAGTCGGCACTTTCCGCGATTCATCACACGGTTGGTTAATTTACAATACATGTCGGCTTATTGGCCGCCAGTGAACAGTTCTGAGAACGACTGCTTCAAGGGCAATTTATCTTATAAATCTAATAAAGAAGCTTTTGATCCAACTGCTTGCATTTATACCTATAATCATATGATTCGCACCAAACCCAAAAATGTGCGTACCTACTTAGATTTATTTTAAAGGACGTACTACTTTAATAATGACGATATAGCAAACCTCACTTTAACTATACCTGTTAATGCGACCGCTTAAAGCGCTATCCATAGATTTGTTGCCTTCATCACCCCAAATCAAAGCCACATACAAAGCACCTTCACGCAGCAATCGCTTATACTCGCGCGGCACACGGCGCCAAACGCCGCACAACTGTAATGAACCAAGTAGCAGGTCAGATAAATATTCAGATGAGACGCCAACGGAACACGACAGGATTAGTTTTGTAAACTAATAAATAATACAATGTGGGGGGTTAATTACCTTCTCAGTTTTTTCTTCGTACGTTGCATGAATGCCTGGTGATCTTTTTAAAGGATGTTCAAGTAAGAGCCTTCCTCCTCTGTCGAGGAAGGAAAGTGCTCTAGGCTGAATCATTGTAGGTCCCAAGATCACCGACCAGAAGAGGTGGCGACGTCGAAAAATGAAGCGCGCCGTGGCTACCCCGGGAGCCACTGGCACGCTGGTCATGTCATCTCTCCGGATACACAAAGGGGACCGGCCCGATAGAAGGGCACCAAAATCTGCAAATAACAGAATGGTAAACAAACCGAGAGTTTAGGAGGATCGTTGTTAATTTTTGTAAGAATCAAATGGTTCTTACGTTTCATACTTAGTTCTTCTTCTCCATCCGTCGTTATCACCGTTGGGCCGTCTTCTTGAACGACGTCCGGTGCTGCAACAAAGAAAGCAATTGCTGTATTGTCTACTCGGAATACAACTGTACTTACGACGCATACGCGCATTTCTATTGAGGGTGACGTGACTATACTTTGACGGTACTTTGGAGCTACAAACTAGACGAGCCTAATCTCTGTATTGCAACACTGTATTCCTATCTACACTTTCATCGCGATGTCCATAAACTTTAACTAGCGCTTAATCTCACTCCTTACGTTATTATATCAATGCTAGTAATTTGCTAGATCGGGATAATGGTAATTTTCTAAGATAAAGGGAAGTAATAATAGCAATGATGGTATTTGCAAGCCTGTTGCGTACACGGAGAAGTAATTGTTCGGCAACGATGTCCCCGGCTATTACAGATGGTTCGCAAGACCCACCGACCCCAGCATTCGAGTGATTGGATCAAATGTTATTCAATCGTAACAGGACTGGCGTCTAGACGGCGACAGTAGAATTTGTATTTTGCATAGCTTTCTTGTTGGGTCTGCTCTGGACAGAAATAGAGAGAGCACTGACATTTCAAGCGACAGTTTAATCGTAGGTAACCGATTTGCCGATATGCAATCTTTAAATACTCATAAACTCTTTTAACGTAGAGTTTGTTGTTACAAAACAGAACTAGATCACAGATTATTCACAGTATTTATTTCCGCAAAAAAGAAACCGTTGCATGGTCTAATCGAACTTGCATACAAGAGCAATAATATAAAATCAATTAAAACCCCAGAGCGCGAGATGTGCGGACTCACAGTAAACATTCATATCTAGTAAAGTACGATGACAGGACCTATTTACGCATTCAGTTATGCCCGAAGACAGATCGTAATCCATAATAATTCATTATAGACCGGAGACAGACCGAATTTATTGGCGAGCGGCGCCAGCGTGGCGACGTGTAGCGCCGAGTGATTCTAGTATATTTGCAAGTGCGCTAAGAGCAGAGGGGCAGGACGAGGGTGGCGAGGAGGCTGCAGGCGCGGGCGGCGCCGAGGCACCTTTGACTCGGCGGGGCTCGTCGGCGCCCGCGCTCACCTCGCGTCTGTGTGCGTAATGAATATTTATGCGCGCGCATACTGCGACCACTCCGGGGCCCCACGGCCGGCGGCGCCTCGCCGGCCAACCTCCACTCATTAATGTCGTTTAGCGAAAATTTAAGTTGTTGTCAGTAGGCAGGTACGGCTGCGACGTGATGAGACTAGAACCGTGAGCAACTCATTGCGAGTCTAGTCCCACCATATTTTAGGGCGCGTGCGAAACGGCGAGTTTTCCAAACGGATGATGTAACCTGGCGCCGCTTGAACGATGCCAGCGCTCGCGCCGCGGCCGCTCAAAGCGCGCATACAGAGCGACGATCAATAATTCATGGTAGAGAAATGGTGTCAAAAACCCTCAGTTGAGATGACGGCCTACTTATCAAATTGTAAGGAAGATGCTCGCTGCAGTTAAAAGCGTGCGGCTATTTAATGGATTTCGGCAACTCGCCATCTAGAATACACTCTGACACTCTCATTTCATCGTAATATTATTTGCTGTCATATCTGTTGTTCAAATAGGATCAGCACTACAGTATAGTATTTTTGATGATTACAGTATCGACTGTTATCTAAAAATACATTGAGCGTTTTAGACGACAATATGTAAATACTGTCCTAGGGTCCGTTTTGGCATTGTAATTCGAGTATAAAGCATTTTATTAAACCCATCCAGTAAATCAACTTCATAAATGGCAATCAAACTATTTGATTGCACAACCAATCGAAGCTAATTTATACGATTCCTAAGACAACTTGCTGGTTTAGTACTTCCTAAGTATTCTGCATATTCATGAGACTTTTAGCAGAAGATAACATCAACAACATGCATAATTTTTATTTACGTTCTTTATTTATAATGAATTTAATCACAGAAAAGGTTTTAATTTTAATTGATCGATAATAGGTTTACCTAGCATTAAAATTGATCGTATCCGTCAAAAATAGCGTGGTTTATTGGCCTTTTTAAGTGGATACACCTAAAAATACAAGTGTATCAGTTTGTGTTCAGTTATAAACTGTTTATTCTTGTTTTACATCCCCGTATTCAAAATAAAAACAAACCTATTTTACGAAAATGTTTGTTTTGTTCTGTCTTTGAATATGACTGGCAAAGGCAATTGATGAAGTGACAGTTATAATTAAATTAATAATGCTAAGTTAACATAAGCTTAAATGTTCGCGCAGAATTACTAATAAGTACCTTATTTTATCTGGAATAAAATAAAGCCTTCTGGAATCGGTATGAAAGGTTGCCTATTAGGGTAGTTTTTTGCGGCAAAGTAATAGAGGTTTTGAAGTGTCAAAAGAGAGCTAACATAGAAACAACAAACCCATTTTCACGTATAAGCATAATATTAGTCAGGATTAGGTAACATACCCTGTTTTTTTTTTTTAATAAAACCTCTCAAATGTGCACGGCAACAACATGTCTTACAGTCAGTAATCGTGCGTAATATGCATTAACTCCTAAATCACAAGACAATGCGTGTTAACCATATCCACGCAACCGTGACAAGCGAGGAGAAAAACAATTTATTTAAAATAATACCTAAGTAGGTATGTAATTACATGCACAATAGAATAGGTACTACTAATCACAGAGTGACGGCACTGAAATCTGTTTTTGGTTGAAATTACATTCAGAGTATTTTTATTTTAGTATGTTTTGGATACGAATAAGTTTAATGATACTTATTTAGCCTTATAGCCTTAGATGTGGCTTAAAGTTGAAGATCATTTCCTTATTACACTACATATCGGTGCATAACTACATATAGCATGTAATAGAATTGCGGAATGGGTATAAATGCCATCAGAGGATGTCTAGGGTGTAAATATAGGTGTTCTAATCTGGTGGACCACGTCAGTACAAATGGATGTTTCTTTATTGCCATGCCTCTTGACGTCATTCAATGATATATTATGTTATGTACTTTTGTGAATACGATTGTAAATATAATACATTGACGAACGACTGTTGAAGAGAGTATGATTATTGCGTGTTACTAACTCGAACGATTTATTTATATCCTTACACAGCGTAGTATTTACTTACTCACAATACTAAAATAAAAACATTGACTTGATTCAATTTGATGTAGGTACTTTTATTTATATTCATACATATTATATTTACCCTTACATATAGCATAAGCTCGACTTAATTTGGGACTACGTAGTTCAATTGCTACTAATTGTCCAACAATAAGTCGCTTTCCGCTGTCTATCTGTCTGTCTGTCCCTATGTATGCTTATATGCCTCTAAAAGTATCATACTTTGAAGCTTTATATGACATGTGTCATGGCTACGCAGACGAAGTCACAGGCAGAAACCAGTACGACATAAGCCATAAAATGCGACGGTGTCGAGAATATTTAGGCGTCAACTCTATTTTGTTATTGGAAAATTTTGTTTATAAGTTCTTTTAATTTTAATGGGGTACTGGGGTACTGGGGTACTAGCTTTTGCGTACAGATCCGCGTAGTTTGGCCTAAATCAACAATCTTCAATGTCATTTGCCAAGTATCTATATGTGAACCGATTTTCCTGTATTTATCTACAATAGATCTGTAAAAAATTGTATCAATGCGTAATATTTTGAGTTTTACCTACTTTTTACATACACAAGCTTTTTTGAATCAAATCTGAATATTTACCCTCCTTGTCGTATAAAAACGTAATAATAATGCGTGTACTTGTTCGTTTTTCTGGTACAATAGTTGATGACAACAACGGGTAGTTCTAATATTGCTTCAACCGTTACCCGTATGTGGTATAAATTGAAGAAATGAGCTACATTACCTAAGCGTCAAATAATGGTTTCAAGTATATTTATGTACATTTCTCACGCTCGATTTGGCTCCTTTCTTCAATAACATAAGCGACAGGCTACTGATTGCGGTTGAAATGTTAGTAGAACTACCCACCTATTTATGTGTATAACATTGGCTCGAGTGTTGAGCGTGTCATTTTAAAGGGAAATATATGGCTATAACAGTGCGATGCAATATCCATGACCTCGACCCGTTGGCATTCAGACGTTGTTCATAACTGAAAAACGTGTGACTTTCTGTCCGCTGAAACTGTGCACAGTGACGTCATGTCTGGTGACGTGTTGTCATGAAACCACGAGAGCGTTATCAATTGTCGCAAAGACATATTTAGGCACTTAAACAATTAGAAGAGCTTTGAACGCGAGTGTTTTCTTCATAAATAAAACACTGTTTCATGCGAACACCTCAAACTACTGAAGATTATGGGATCATCAAAAAACTACATAATTATGTATTTTTTCTTATTTGTCGGCGTTGGTAAATCATTCCAGATTATTTGTTTGAATCATCAGATATTTATTGATTCAAATTGGTGAAAGTAGATACATAAATCAAACAAAACAAAAATCATTTAGATATACACATTTAGGCATATAGAATGATCATAACATAAATTACCGTGACATGAAGCTAAGAATAATTAAATTATGTTACCTTAAGTTATAATTTAGGTTTAAGTTTGAATTTTTTGAAATGCCCTACCAGGTCTATTCATACTGTATTTTAATAATGACATTAAAAGCAATACCTAACCAATTGTTTACAAACTGTTTAATTGAGATCAATTTCGTATTAAGGCCGCATAAGGTCTTTAACATAAACAACGTTTTTAACGTAAGCATTGATGTTATAGAAATTCAAAGGCGGAAGTCTTTAATGTTGTGTGAAAATGCTATAAAGCACAATGTATATAGATTAATGCCGATTAATTTATATGCAAGCGGAATCACACTTCGTCAGTTCTAGGAGAAGACTGCCCGTCTACAACTTACGTCCGGCGTAGACCGTGTTACTATATCCAAGTATTTGTTATAGATATTGATGAATAGACATAGAGGCTCTTAATGAACGTATTTTACCACTAACGGTAAATTTTAGTCCTTAAAAATGAATAAATATAATATTTTCTTGTAAAATGCGAGTGATGATAGCCCGTCACGTTAACTTTAACGCCTGCAGTTGACATTGTACTCAAGGTAAATCTATTAATAAACACTCGAGTGAAAAGAAATACAAGATTACACAATATCTTTGTAAAGTGCTCAACCTAATTAACCGTTACCAAATAAACTTGCAGATAACATTGATTGTATTGTTTTACTACGGATCCTTATCGTAAATGAAAATACTAAGAAGTTTTTGCGTAAACACAGGTCTGTAGATAATTTCATATCGCTATCTGACTTATTTCCTTCCGTAAAATAATCAATATTAATTTAATATAGCGTCCTCGATCTATATCTTGGATGAAATTTTTCCTTTACTTTGCCCTAATTAGGAATAGAAAAATAAGTTTCTGTCAAAAATTTAATTTTTTAATACAGGCTTTTTTGCTGACTGTACCTTCATTGTCATCCGTCCTACATACGTGTACCAAATTTCAAGTCAATCGGACCAACCTTTAAAGAGTTCCCTCCTGCAGAAGATCCTGGCTAGGTCACCAAAACTCCACCAACAAAATATTGTACTGTGATCTAACTTACATAAGTATGCAAAATTTCAGCTCAATCGGTTGATGATATCTCTCTGCTTCAAAATTGAGTCGCTAGATTCCACCCGGACAAACATACGTTGCAAGTTAATATAAAGGTGGTAATAACCCCGTACTAGCGAAAAAATAGGTACCGACTTTAAATATCTGGCTAAGACTGACCATGAAATTTTAAGAGGATAGTCTATTGTCGTTAATTGTACCTATAGTTGCAACAACCATCACAAAATTTCTTCGCAGCGCAATGTCGGGCAGACGTGACGAAACGCGAAGCATACAATGCGACTCTCGCGTGTCGCCGAAGCCCTGCGCTCCGAGGCTTCATTGCGAATTCTCCTGACGCCGAGCTCCGAGCCGGCTTCGAACTAATTTATAGGTTACATTCGTAATGATTGTGGCAAAGAATGTTTATGGCTCAAGGCGCGGTCTCATTGTTGTATTGTCGATAGAGCAACGCTGCCAGCGCGCCCAGCACACGCCGCGTAACTGTCCCAACAATGCAAATTCCCCTCACATTCCATTTAAAACAAAATATTATTTTCAAATGACGCAGCTGCATCTCGGTGCGAATATTGCAGCGACAACAGGCAAACTTGAACATCCAATTACGAAAGGTAAACAATTGACGTAGCTGAGACGATCTCGAATGCAGAATGCATAAGTAAGTGGGCACCTATCCACGTCCACCTACATAAAAACATGTGCATTTTACGGGTTTGTACAACACCAAAACCGTGTGATTTTACTGTGAACTAAGATAGGCGGCTGCACCTCAGATGTATCGGACAACGGAGAATCATTGCAATAACGCCCGCGTCTCCCTTGTACGGTGGCGCCGAATGAGGCATTGTGCGGGGCGGTATTCAGCGGCGGCCTATACGCAGCCGTTTATGGAGAACCATTTACCCAAAAAAGTAGAACAACAAACCACGTCTGCGCTGTTTACAAGACGGGCAACACTTCGGCCGCATTTGTCTTGCGGTGAAACGCCTGCGATTTGCATTTTGCACCTACTGAGCCCGTGCCGCGGCCGCCTGCGGCAACTTCGTGTTTTGCATTTCTGTACTACCTAACTACATATACCTACCTACCCGCAGATTTAAATAAGTATAGTCCACAACTTTTCGAGACAAAGAACCAATTCACGCGTTATCGTCCCGAAAAACAACTGTGAACTCTTTCCGATAATAAACGACCATGTACCAAGTGTTCTGTGTAGTCAATTGCTTCCTGCTTATTTTTCTCGAAGCATAATTACTCATTAGCTGATAGTCAAAGATAATTACCTAACACACATACACGAATATCTCAAACAGACACCTCTTTGCGTTTTCTCCGTCGCGCTTAAAGTAAACGTATGTAATGAAGTTGTTTGCTCTTTTAACTGAATAAACAGTGTAGCGAGGTGAGTAACTTGAGAGCTGCAGAAAAACCTTTAACTTGGTGAAGATGGGGTTTTATTTTAATCGTTATTTTTGTTAAAAATATTTTGTACGCCGATCATCGTGCCATCATTGCCCGTAATTATAACGTCGTTTTATGGTAGGTACTTTATAACATATGAAACCAATTAGGTGCCGCAGATATGTATTATTTAAAGCAGTGTTTCTTAAACTTTTTGCGGTCACTGACCACTTTCAGAATTTCAAAATGTCCATGGACCCCTGTCTAAGATTATTATACTACTACTAACTGTGTTGCTGCGGGCCCCTGGCACGCATGTTACGGACCCCTAAGGGGCTGATGGACCCCACTTCAAGAAACCCCGTATTGAAGTTATATATTAACACCAAATTAATTTCGCTAAAATTAAATCGAATGAAATAAGATTATTTAAATAATTACAAGACAATATGGATTTAAAATTTTATGAATATTTCTTCACTCATCTCGCTACACTTAAAGATTTAGGATTTGCTTTTTGCTCCTTAGAAGTGGTTTCAATGAAGTAAATATCGTGGAAAAACTGCATATTTTTTATGAAATTCGTTTTCCGTCCGTGTCCATTATGTATCCAACGATATAAATACTACTCGATTACAGTAGCGTAGCGTGGGTCTCGGCCGCCCGGGGCGGATGAAAATTTTGCCGCCCCATTGCTTACGTATTTCAAATATTTATACGATATTATTGTTATTTATTCTGAAATTTTGGCGCCCCCTAAAAGTGCCGCCCGGGGCGGGCCGCCCCCCTCGCCCCCACTACGCTACGCCACTGCTCGATTACGATACTGTAACAAAGCGAGACACGAGCTGGAACACACAGTAGCCGGGTAATTAACCTCATATCTAATTCGCCAATTGCAATAGCTTCAAGAGGCCAGACTGGATTCCGACGCACATGACAATATTCTTGAGTTAATGCTAAGGCCTCACTGGAGAAATGAAAAGTGGTTGGATTAATGGATTCCATAAAGAGCCACATGAAATCCAAGTCATTTAAGGTGCCCTCGAGGGTATATCCTAATATAATTACCAGGGATGTTACCGTTACCGCTTTCAGCATGCATATTTGCAGATTTTTTTCCCTAATCCGACATAAAAGTTTCGAATAAATTCGGGTAGTGGCCGACTAAAGGTTTTTTTATTAAGTACTTTATTTGACTTTGATATTTTATTATTCTGTTTGAAAAAGTACAGTAAGTGGTTACTTAGACGTTCAATTCTATAGAGCCAACTTTATTTAATCGTATATAAACCAAGAATACGACCAAGATTATCAACAACTACCTATATTTTTTCAGTTTCACAAAATAAAACGATTGTATGCAAAATCTGTTAAGTACTATTATCGAAAGTAATGTGCTTAAATAAAAATTACGATTCCACAGTTGTTTCCACTGAGTAAATAGACGCCTGTGTTCTGTTCCGTCTATAACAGACATCTCGTACCTATATATCTGACTGTAAGTATGTTTCCAATAGCAGAACAGACGAGGCCCGACGATCTGCTCTGAATAAACAAGCTCAGCGACCATATTGTGAATCACTAATTCGCTGCATCGAACTAACACTGGCTTGTATTCGATTTGCTATCACTACAAATAGAACAGAAAACAAATGAAGCGAAGCCGAACTGCTGAAGTCACCCTGCTTTTCCCTGTTTTGGTTTCCGTAGATAAAAAAGAAAAAAATGCAGCTCAAACAGTCTCCTGCTGATATTTGACAGAAATCACGTTAGGAGAATTGCAGAATTAAATATTAATGGAATACTGAATATCTTGATACAGTGACAAACATTTTCACAGAAATATTAGCTTTGCAAATAGCGTAACGAGTTATCCAATAAATTTATTAGTGTTAACATGGGTTATTGAAATAGTTATTTAACATTCAAATTAGACTTATATTTATGAACACTGCTAGGCTTTATAGCTGTAACTGTAGCACTGCTGCATGACATGTGATTTGTAGTAAGTTTACGAATTTGATTTCCTGAAAGTTTATTCTCGTAGCCTGTTAAATTTCAGCATTAATATAAAGCGGTACCCAGTTAAAGTTTTTACGAGGGTACCATCTTGAAATAGTGCGATGCAGTCAGTGTCGATCTATCTGTGCGCTGTCGCAGAGACGCTGCTTCGTAAATCTTAATTAGCGAATGTTGCACGCCTCCCTATTCTAATTTAACTCTTGGAAACAAAATGAGACACTGGAATAAATAAGAAATGTTTGTTCTAGTGCATATTTTATTATAGTTTATTAGTGCTATACAGTAGTCCCAGCTCGTCTCTAACGACTTTTTATGTTAGTAAGTAGCTTGAGAAAATTCCGGCTTTAGCCATAACAAAGCCATTGAGCTGGAACTAGCTTGGTAACGCAATAGACATAGACAATCCCATTATTTTTTGCTTATCAATAAGATGACCCCACAATAATAATAAAAGGGAAATAACTAAGCCTGCACCATCGTGCATGAATGACTTGAGAATGTGTTCATACTTTATTATGAAGGGGATGACCTAAATGGTATTCGGACAAGTCAATCAGCTCCAGTGACGGGTAGTCTAAACAGTCCTAATCCAAATTAATGATGTACATTATACAAGTTGGAAGAGTGACTCAGTGCCCGGCAAATACTTGACCGTGTTTGAAGAATAATCGGTGAATCATTCGCAAATATTTCGATGGTGGCTACTAGACTAAGGTCAGCTAAGATAAAGCAAAGCCGCCAGGAAGTTTGCGGAAACTGAATTGTTGACGTAAGGCAAATATTTGAAATGTCATACTAATGTCATATTTTTTGCCGAAATCTTAACCTTATTAAAACACGCTGACGTATAAGGCCAGACCTACTCTATGAATTCTGGAATCATACCCGTCCCAGATGTGAAGTAATGTAATGTAATATTCTAAATTTGCCTACTGCTCCCATAACCTGATGTTCTAATTTTACTTTTCTCTACACGGGGGCATAAGCTACGTATTTTGATAATCACAGCTAGATTAGACCAAGAAAAAGAGGCTCATTATTTTCGAGAACACCCGCAATGGAGCTGTCAATCTAACATCATTTAACAATCGCAGCTCAAGATTTTAGGTCTATTTTTAGTAGGTTAGTATATGAGTCAGCACAATTTTGGGGGCCGTATCCCCTGGACCCCATCCCTGGCATTCCTGGAACCTTACAGGTTTTGTTGGAAGTGTACAATTTTCAAAGACCCGTATCATCTGATATTTACTCCGTAGCTCATTCGTATTTGCAACATTGATCTTGACATCTACTGATACAGTTGGTCCGGTGGCCCGGTAAGCGATGAATAGCAGCATTGTGCGCCAACCATGTGGCGCTGCGCCGGCGCCAGCCTGGCCATGAATCGTGGGAGACCAAGGGTCAAAGTTCTTGATGCCTGACCTCCATACAAATATATTTGCCATGTTGCAATTTACTACTGCTCTAGTTCCCTAATCTAACAAGCGCTAATCACGATCAAGACTGGCGAGCCGTCCTTTAGTTACCTCTATTTGCAAGGATGGATTGTGATTTAAGAACTGTCTTTTTTTTCTTTTTTTTAATCTTAATGTCAATAAGCGACTTCATTCGGAGATCTGGTGACTTGAGTCACAGGTTCTACCTTGTTACACATTTCCGTTGTAAGTTGTTACTTACACTGTAACTTAATGGTAGAGAAATAAATAAACTTCTTACATTATCACATTACGATGAAAAATATTGATTATCTTTCAAAATTGTAATTATTAGATCAGCCTATATTTGTGTCCCACTGCTGAGGAAAGCGAAAACATTGAAAATGAAAAATGAAGAATATTTATTACATTAGTACTAAGGCAGCAAACGACTCTTTTACTATATTGTTCTTTTGTAGAATACCAGCATATTAAAAAAAACCATCCTTGCCTTATATAGATAAACATAGAAATAAAGAACTCTTAAATGGACTCTGTGTTTCTTGATCAGAATAAGACAGTAAATAGAGTATTCATTGAGTAAAATAAACTTAAATACTTCATAAGTACCTATCTAGCTAGTCTAAATCTTGTATTGCGAAAAACTAGACCATAATATTATGGAAATCTAAGTACGTATTTGAAATCGAAGACCGTGGTGTTGCATTTCGCTTCAACGCCGTCTTAATGTGAGCAGTTTTATCTCATGTAAATAAATAGGTATTCGTTATAAGTACTTTATAAACACGAGATACTGTCATAGGTATTGGGTAAAATTACGAAAACAAATTATTTATCAATAGTAGGGCGGGGCACATCAGTTGAATCTCTCATTATCGAATGCGATCGCAAATATACAGCGAAAACAGCTTTATATTTTATGATATCACTCTGATTAAGGTTATGTACTTGCTTCCATTTTTTTTTTATTTATCTTAAACGAAAGGAACAATCAGTGGCTTCATCTTCAGTATGCTGATGATGATTAAATAAAGAATAAGATGTTAATTTTTGAATGAAAAAAATATGTTTTTGTCTAACGTTTAGAGGCCAATTAAGTACACATTGATTAATGGACACCTCTATCAGGTATTTTATCTTAGGCATAGAGATTAACTCGACATTGACACACTGACTTTAGAAAAGGGATCATGTGTGGAATCGTTAAATGTCATTCGAATATTTAATAAACATGCTAATATTTAATCGGCGGCGCGTATTTATCTGAAACGTCATCTTAAACACACATCGTCTAGTTTAATACAAACAGAACAGATATAGTTAAAATATGCTAAAATGATTGTTTCCATGCTGGTCTGGGAGCAAAGCAAAAACATAGAATGTACCAGTTGCTTCTCTATCCGCGCAGATGGTAAAAGACCATCGAGGGAATGCGCGAAACTTATAGGAATCACGTTATAGGCGATGAGGCTAGCAACCCATCACTATTTTGATTCCATTTTCCACCTATACACCCTCAATCTTGCTTTATGTGGCATGTAGGTACCTGTTACCTTAGGCTCTCTACCCGCAAGGGATAAAGACGTGATTTGTGTATGTATGTATGTATGCTAAAATGAAATGAGTATTTGTCTTCTTATATATCTTCTATCGCTATACTTGTAAGTAATGAAGTAAGTTATCCAGAGGTAATTGCAACAACATGGGCAACTTGAGCAGATATTATAAAAATAGGTACCTAACTGATTTTTATTTGCGTTTTTATTGGTTTTGAAATAAAGTACTTAAAGAAGAAAGAAGAAGAAAGAAAGAAAATTTTCTTTCTTTATTCTTTAATTTTCTTTCTTTCTTCTTTCTTCTTTCTTTAAAGTACTTTCGGACCTTCCACCATTCGGCAGGTTCTATAGATATCCAAATGCCAAAATCAAATTCAGTTACAATTGAGTCGACTCGTGTTGCTGGTAACATACAAAGGGACACAGTTGCAGTAGCTTTTACTCCGATTATTCCTAAAATAAGTCATGATTTATTTGAAAATGCACAAACTGTATACTATGGTATCCTTAAAATATCTCATTTAGCAGTGATAAAATGTCCCATTCAATAATTTGTCAGCTCGTGGCGAGCGCACCCACAAAATGACGGCTGTGTCCATTCCGCAGAGCATGGGTCAAGCCGGTACTGCAAGAATCAATCAATTAGCATGGTTAAATTGTGTTTAGTTGTTGCATACAATGCGAATACCATAAATTTATCGCTTCGGTTCAATTGGTAAGTCATTAAACCGTAAATTATCCTTGCATAATTTTAAACAGTAATTAAACTGATTAATTGTACGCGCAGCTGAGTAAACTTGCTATGGGATAGCAATCTTCCATCATATGTTTTAACCAAAAAATATATACTCGCATAAAGTTAGCACAAACTATTCGATTGAGTAAACTAAACTTACCTACTACTAGTTACTAAAGTCTACTAAGAAAAACTAATAAGCAGTAAGACAGTAAGCCATTTAAACATTCAACAGTTTCTATTTAACCATATTACTTCTACATAATTATAATGTCCAATCCGGAATTTGTTTTTTTTTCACAACCCTAATCCGTAGCGGCTCTACTTCGCTGATGTTATTACTACTAGAATAGAATGTAAGAATTTTTGTTTTTTATTTCGAATAATCATAGTACCTCACAGTGTTGTATTTCGTCATTTAGTTTGCTTATTCTCCAAACACCAAATGTCAATGTACGCATACTGACAAGTCGGCAGTAAACGAATGTCAGTGCAGGACAAGTAAAACAAACATAGCTTCACAAAATCACTTACGTAATCGTGGTCGCGTTACATTGTTTACTACGATGTAATTTACGTCTTTCATTTCTGCGTCTGTTTGTTATATCAAACGTAATTCTATTGCACGTAAGTTGCATAAATCTGAAACCGAGCCAAGATCTCGCCTATCATTAACTTTTATATGTACTTACGCTTGTTTATTTGAAGTTTATAACGAAACATTTCATTTCTAGTTCACGGAAATAAATAATTACATTTCGAAGTACAAAATCTACAAGTCAATCGTTACCGCTATATCGAAGCGTGTTGGGTATAAATCTGTCGACGGCGCAGCGCCATACAGCGCCGGCGCGCATCACTCCTGCGCCTGCGCACTGTTTACATTCCTCTCATCGCCATTTCGCACTAACGTAGTTCAATAAACACACATGCCAGCGACTCTTCAACTACCATACTTATCTCATACGCGAGATGACACATTTTATTGCAACGATAAGTTACAAACTCAAACACAATTTTCATACTGGAATATTTGAGGCGAATTGTAATGTAGTGCAGTGAAAATGCCAGAAAACGAGCCAGCGTATAATAATATCCAACTTTAGTAGGCGCGTCGACGTTCATGTATATTTCAGTATGACCCAATTCAAAAAAATGGCACATGACTCAGCTCCTACCAAAGATGCACTTACACAGTCAAATCAGAATTCGATTGAGTAACCCGCTGTTTATCGACTCTTCGGCGTTTCCGCTCGGAGAGAACGCTCGCGCCATATGAAATTTTACAGTAGGAATTATTCATTTCGCGCGCGTTTACGAACGCTCGTGAAATGTTAAAATTCTAAACAGATGTTGGAAAACGTCACACGCTATTCAAGGCAGCGCGGCCTGTTCACACTGAACGCGGTGAAAACGGCATATGCAAACGTCTGATCATAAAATTGCATAGGAACGAGTGACGGCCGGCGCCACAATTCTGTGAACAATGAAGTGGCATGGAAATGGCGCCAAATGCTCGATCATAATCTGCGCACGCGCGGGCCGTAAACTGCACGTCGCGGTTATTCTTACAGTTTATGACGTCGCACTGCTGTCACGTCCTTGGGTAATGACCACCCATTCCCCGGTAATCATTATTCTTTTACCACGAGACAGCTTTCGTTTCATTGCATTCATATTCAATGCATTCGTATTCTGACTAAGATAAATGCTTCAGTCTGTATTTTGCTTGGTTAAAACTGAAGCTTTATGAATGTGATTTGTCGTTTCTGCCTGTGTGAAACATTTTTTTTATACTTTCAGCCTGTACCGTATAAACTTTGCTTTCAAGCGTTATATGTGTGATCTTTATTTGCAAAATACTTTATTATAATTTAATTTACACCTGTTAACACAACTTTATTATTGGTTGGAAGCATCAACGCTAGAGCGTGCGCCCGCGACGGCGCCAATCCACTTTCCAAATAGCCTTTGCGTCTCGCCTGCGACCTTTTACGCACGTAATAGATACGTGCCGGTTGGCACCTAGGCACATAGTTTCGTAAAAAATAGCTACGAGTACCTTTCCAGTAATCAGTATTCAAACACAATTCATAATTATTTTATTTCATTCACTTTTACTATCTCTATGATACACGTCTAGCTGCCCGACTCCCTACGACTTACCGTGTGCACACTAGTCGTAACTCCGCCAAACGACCTCGTTGACTACGCACACGAGGCGAGGCGTAGTTTTACCCAGCTTCACATTGTTTTTTTGTAAAATATTGTCTTTGGAAATTTTTTATTTGGTCGGAGCCCACGCTCAAGAAAGACTCCCCTGCAACCCCGGAGCAATTACCTGGATAAAACTGACAAACCGTTTTTAAATGTAGGTAACTGTTAGCATGGCAACTTGAATGGTTGGTGGAATCCAAAACATGATACCAAACCTTCTAAAAAGATGCAATTTCAAATTCTTACATCAAAAACTCATAATGTCATTACACGATTTCACACGAAGATGAAAGTGGACTAAAAATATTTTTTATGAATAGTAAATATTTGTAGGCATTTTTTTCTTACATTTAGTTTGCAAGCTTTAGTAGTTAATAATTTCTACACCTTGTAATGTAAATGCTTAGTTTTGTTTTCTATTAACTTACTATCTGCGCTATATCTAAGTATACATTGTAATCTAAACTTAAAAATAGATGCGATATCAATGAACAGATGTCAATGACCCAGAGTTATTCTTATTTTGATTCTAATTCAGATTTAAAATGATTTTATGAAAAAACTTTGGCACCGAGATATATATAGGTTAATCCGTGTCAGGTGCCACATAATTTTCTCAAATATTTATATTTTCGTTAAAATTTAAGGTATAATTTGTTTTTGAAGACGTTTGCTATTTTTGGTTTTTTACCTTTTTTCCTGCTCTGGAAGTCATTACTTTTGAGCAGAGTCTCAGAAAAATAGATGAATGATTTAGGAAACAGGTAATTAGTGAACATTTTTATTTAGTTTAAAGCTCACGTTCTCATCGTAAACCCAGCATCAACGGCAAAACTAGCCATTAAATGTTTAGTACTGTTTTATACCTATACCTACATAGAGGTACATACATACATAAATCAGGTCTTTATCCCTTACGGGGTAGACAGAGCCTAAGGTGACAATAGCTAAAAGCCACGTCTAACATGATTGTACCTATAAGTATACAGACCTAGTAATATAAGGTAGTGATAAAATAAACTGCAACGTAGGGTAATTTCAGATGCAGTCATATCTCGTTGGAACAAAATCAGTGTCGCCAACTAAACATTAACCCGCATATTCGTGGCGCCAGTGTTGCGTGTTTACAACAGGACAAAACATCCATTAGATTATCAGTACCACTATAAAATATGACGTAAGTAATAGATACAAGCTGCTGTATAATTTGGAATTTATTTAAGGCGCAGAAATACGCCATTAAACATAAAATTTTGTAAATGATGGCCCTTTCTACGATTGCTAAACTCAAACTTTGAGTTGACTCAATGTGTTCTCTCAAAACGATTACTGAATTTTATCAACTTTCAATATCAAAGCTAAATTGGCTTGAATGTTCAACGTAAACTATACAGTACCTACAGTCATAAAAATGCACCACTATGATTTCAATAATAATCTCGTGAAAAGGATCCTCAGGTAGGTATGACTGAAAAAAGTTCACTATAGACCGTTCTGGAGCTGGCGCAATGGCAATATGTACAGTAGGTACTATCTAGATTACAGACTTCATATTTAATCCAGATGTGCCAAGTATCCTATCTAAATTTATTCCATCATACTTAGAAACTCTTGTTTGTGTCTACTTATGTAATTTCATAATGGCGCCTAATTTTAAAGGCGAAGCTAAATCGTGGAAGTGAACACAGCGTGAATCTTGAAACTGGGCTATATGCTATTTGGTATCTAACCTTGTTTTCACTAACCAATGAAATTTTAATACGTCAGGGCTAATTTCGTTCCTAAATTCTATGTACAATTGTACATATGTAGATAGATATTGTGAACTACGGAAATGAACTTTAAATTAACCGATTTAAAGTGATATTTCGTTGTATGATGTGATTTAGGAGAACGAATGGATGAACATCAAATGTATTTATTTATCAGTCTTTGAAAATTTGGTGTGATAAATCATGGAGAAATATCAACTAACGGCTAAAACTTTACTGTCAACAATTCCAAGTATTTAGTAAATTGGAATAACCACGCTAAGTATTATTCCAAATCTGTCTTTATATGTCTAGATTTTAATTGTTTGTTTTAAGAAATTATACCTTTAAGACAAGATTTCATACAAAACAAAATAAATAAACATTAACAACAACAATTTACATTTTTAGCGTTTATTTATAATGTGGAAAACGTTACTTCCATTTAATGTAATTATAGACACGTTTATGAAAAGCCTAGCCGTAAAGAAGCGCGCATGTCCTCGGGTGGCGCCGGCGCCGCCGCCGCACTGGCGTCGCGACGCCGCCGCCGCCTGTTTGCACATCACGTATGTGCCTACTCTATTTACGCAACTACGTATTCCCATTGTTTCTTCAAACATTCGGAAATCTTACGAGGTCAGTCAACATGCGAATATTCTTTTTAACGCACTATTCCAGTACCTAAATCAACGAAACCGAGCGATAAGCAACAAAGTCCGGTGATGTTTGAGATAACTTTCCATTTAGTTGTTATTTAACAATGCTCCTAGAAATTGCTGTACGACTCGACTCATAAATATATCAGGATTATAATGGCTCGATATTCGATTGCCACCTAAATATGTCGCACCGACCCGGTTTAATGAAAAGATTAATGTTTGAGGTAAATCAGAAAGGGCCGGCGCTGCGCCCGCGCCGCCTGGTCACGCTGCACACCACAAACCACTCCGCTATTACTCAAGTTAAACTTGCCCGCTAACCGCATTCACCTAGCGCTGCTTCATTAGCCGACATTAAAATAATAACGATCACCGCACTGGCGGCCGTCAAATATACCCATTCCGACCGTTCAGGATAACATCACCTCGATGCTCGCTCCCGCTTGCACTCGGATAAGATAATCACTTCGAGCTCCACTCAGTCTTTTTTGCTGCCGGTTAACGACGTAACTAGGTACCTTGTTCTGAACGCTCTTCCGAAAAAGATCTAAGAACTATAAAAACAGTTCAATTCGACATCAAAGCGAACTATTCTTTTTCACCGTGGAGAACGCTCGAAAAAGGTGCAAATAAAATATTCAACGTGGAATGCGGTGCAACGGCAGAGACACTGATCTCACAAAAATAAAACTGCGATTGTACGCGGCATCGGCGTGCACAAAACAAATTCCTCAGAGGCACATACGGCACACTGAATTAGATACACTCGTGATCGACTGGTCGGCGATGCGGTGCCCGATGAACCGTGAACGCCGAACACCGCACGTCGCCTTGCTCCCACCCACTAGCTTGACTCCTGCCTTATGCTCCAGGCTGCGCTGTAGCTGTCTACTGTCAACCATCACCTTACCACATTAACCACCAACATTTCAACGTGGGCTTTAACATGTCATTGTTGAATCAAAACCCAGCGTTATATATGACAAAGGCATGTGTATGTGACTAGAATAGAAAGCTTGCCTTACATACTGCAGACATTATTGTCATCAGCCCCTAACGCCAGCGATGCTAAGTCACAGGTTGTGCCCTATTTTCTATACTTTGGTCGGTAACTCAGGTCCAAACGCAGGTGAGAAATCAATTAAGTTTAATTACAACAACACCTGGCAGGATTTAATTAAAAATTATCCATTTTACGGTCTTAAGACGGACTGGAGATTTATTAAAAGCCCGATAAACTAATGTTATTACAGCGGGCAGGCGGCAGGCGGCCAACTGTGGCTCTCTCACAAAGGCAACCGATGAATCAGATTCGATGCATTTTATAGTTACGAGCACTATATAGACTCCATGGCTGGCTATGATTTAGCCATACGTAGTTAATTAACAGAACGTTAAACGTAGCTACAGTGGAGGTATCGGTCGTATCAGAGTTTTCCAAGGAGGAGCATCCATTCTTCAAGATAATAAATGACGAAATAGCCATTTCAACGAAACAGCAAGAGATAACCTTTTTTATCCTCATAAAAATCATTATATCCTCGTTAGAAACACGATTTGGCAATGAGTACTCGCGCATATCCTGCGAATAGTACTTAGCGTTCCACCATGGCCGCGTGACTTTGATAAGTTTGGGAGTGTATAGCGCTTTCGTACGTTGACATTATCGATATTAATTTGCAAAAATGCGTCCGTTTTGAAGTACGTTCGCTAAAAAGGAGCGCAGACGGCGTCGCGGCGCTCGGGTCGACGGCCGCGCCCGGAATATCCACCAGCAGCAGCTATATTTGCAACGGCGGCGGGGGCCGGGGGGAGCAGCGCGTGCCATTTCTGCAACCGCCCGGTGCATCTGAGTAATGCCATTGTAATGTTCTCTATATAGGCCTACTCGCTGGACGGGGGCAGACGCGGCGTCGGCAGCAGTGGCGGCCGCGCCTGCCATCGAAGACGCTGCTACTTCCGTACTAGTGACCAATATAGCGCTTCGCAGCTAATATTTTACCATTGGGATCGTATACTGAAATCTTTTTTTGTTTTTAATTACCTTTTAATGGACGCTAAATTAGTTAAGCGACATAATATAGTCATGCAAAGATTATAAAGATTGCGTCACGTTCTGTAAGGCGTTGCGAGCGCAGACGCGTTACGTTCACTAGGTTAACACTTGGATAACACGCAGGAATTAGTTCTATCTATCCATAAACAAAGGTCACTTTGATAAAGTGAGCCTGAAATACGCTAAATGGTTAACTATTAAGTTGCGTGTGAATTGAGCGTACGGCACTGGGGACATACCTAATGCGATAGGCACAACCGAGCGCTGATGAGTCGGCCGTGGGAGCCTCGCCGCGCCGCGCCGTCATTTGTCATCGCCGGCTCCTGTCATTGCGCGAACGCATACTTTCTTACGATCTGCAATTACCCTTTAAAGTCAGCAATATTGCCGATCCTGCAAAAAATACCTCAGCTCCTTAACGCAATGACGAACGACAGTGACAAATGCGGAAAGCGCCATTTCATCCAAATAGCATTAAGCCTTTCTAGACTTTGCGTTATATCTTATAATAAAACTGCGCATCCAGTTATCTTTTAATATTGCGATCTAAACGTTAGTCATATCAAATTAATAATACAGGTTGCCGCTACTAGAGTATTTATGGGCAGTCGGCTGACGAAGTGTCGAATTTCACAAGCGCGACGGGTCAGCCGAAAATGGTGAATTAATGGCGGTCATCAAAGAGATTATACCTACCTACAAAACGTCCATAAACTTGTATATTATGTCGTTCACTTGATTTCCACATGTGTAGATAGTTTTCGCGACAGATGGCCCGTGAGTCACTAACCTGTTGGCAGCGGTATACGTTTCCAATGTAACCGACACGGCAATACATTACGCTAATATTAATAAAAGTCTAGAAGGCATCGTAAACCGATCAAGCATTACAGAAGTTGAACGCGCATTAGTTATTATTATTGAAATTGATCGTAACCAGCCGTTGCCGCCCATGAAACTCGCGATATCAAATGACGAGCCGAAAAAATAATGACATAAGGCAATTAGCTCAAAATGGTAGTGACATCATTGTTTCGAGTGATATAATATAGAAATAGGTACTTCAACTCAACGACTCCGACCGAGTGACGGTCCAGTGACGGGTGTAGGCCGGAACGCGACACCGAGCACGCAGTCGCGACGCGCGCACAGGGAGCGAAGCTGCTGGCAGCGATCACCTCACTTATCTCTCACTTCATTATCGTGTTTACGATAAAATTATCACGAAGAGCGTCTAGTGGAAGCAAACAGTGCGCTCCCGTGCAGGCGCGGGCGTGCCGTGCCGCTTAATTAAAAACGCGCGATCCGGCTGGCGCTAGTACATCATTAATCCTGTCCAACTCACCATCTAGATGGCTTTGCTGACTGCTGTTATCTCGATGCTCTTTTGTTGTACCATACCATAAATTATATCGCGTTGTACCTAAAGGTCTACGCATAAATCTTTGAAAAGGGACAGTGAATTGTGAACTTACTGTTAACGTCGCCGGGGCACGTCTTGCAGCACCGGCCGGGCAGCAGCACGGGGGTGTCGCACGACGGTTCCGGACACTCATCCTTGATGTTGCGACAGCGGACTTTGGCCACGACGCGACGTTTCTTTTGCACCTGTTAAAATAAAGATTTACGATTACCCCTGCATGCAAAAATGCCTCTGTTAAACTTTGAACTTTGTAAAAACATTTGTAAATAAGTATATTTTGTTTATACGTACCGAAACACACTCACATTTGAAGCAGTACATGACCCCGAAGGGCGGGCCGAGGTCCGCGAACCATGTCGAGCCGAGCTCTTTCGCTTGCTTGCCGAACTGGCATTCTGTAACAAACAAGATTTATTATAACACCAACAGACAGACACAATCGCGCGTTTACGGCAATGCAGCCTAAAATAGGGGCGACAACTGCAGCTTAAGGGCATCTTAGATCGAGTTAAGTCGTGCCTCGCTCGACTATTAAGGAGTCTACTTCTAAACAAGCTCGGGCGGCCTCTGTAACTAATAATAATAACACCTATATTTAATACCAACAACATGGCTGCGTAATTTTCATACTCATAATTTGCTTCTCTCCCTCCAAGACAAGACAACCCATTCTGTGTTCGATATGACCACAGACTAATAATGAGGGTTTGCTCCTTCGCGTTTAATAAAGTTCCCTTATAAGCACCACATCTAAATGCGTCGTTAAAATTCCAATAAATTAATCAAGTGCATAAATCTTTGATCATCTGAGGCACCTTTGTTTTTGTATTTCATTTTCTTACACCGTTCAATTTGGTGCCACTGAGTCTCTACATTTTCCCTTTTCAAACTGCTATAACCTGATAAACTTTAAAGCGTTATTATATTTTATGAAGCCAGTAGTAGATATGTCGTTTTTATTTTAAGATTTAACATATTTGTTTTCTTCTTGTGCTAAACTGACAATTTAAAAAATATAGGTATACATCTACGCAAACAGTAATCTGACTGTATCCACATTTTATTTGCCCTATTAACTAAACGATACAATCTCATTCACAAGAGCATATATTACATGCATTTATTACTTCGCTAGCTTTCGCAAAAAGTTGATGTGATTAATAAATAACTGTAAATTAAGTGTATGAGTGGAAGTTAACAAGGTGCATTTACATACTGCTCCTGTAAGCAGTCTTAAAATTAGTTGCGTTCGCCGCCGTCTTAACACAATTTATCGCGTAAATGAACACTTCATATATAAAGTAAAATGAAGCTGAGCCTAAACGACATAGTCTTTCAAACGTTTCTAGTTGATTTATATCCAAATTTCTTCTCTTTTTACCACAAACCGCGAAAGAATTGGGTCTGGAACCCAAAAATTGGCGATATCCGAGTCAGGGTGGCGCTAAGCATGTCGTGCAATAAGCAAGGGTCTTTTTTAGTACGTCAGCTAAATATATTCTTTGGTAGTACTAATAGTGCGGTGTCTCGTTCTAGGACGATGTCGGTCATATCATCATCTTAACATTGGAATGGAGTTGTCAATCGCGCAGCCGGCGTCGGGCGGCGCACGATTCGGTGCCATAGATAGGTTCGCTATCAGATGGCTCAGGTCGATAAGGTGCCCCGTCCTCTATAAATAGGCGTCACTGTTATCTATCTCTCGTAACTATTTAATTAACCTCACTCCGCGAGTGCACTGATAACGGGCGACACGTTGCGTGAGAACATATTGATCTCACTTAATGTACATTTCATGTTTGTCTGATTGCGGTCGATACAACTTATGCCGTGTAAACCTTGCTTGAATTGATTTGTCGTGTTGCCATTAAGTGAACAATGATCCTGTTCGATTGGGCGTCGGGTGCACGCGTAATGAGGAAGGAGGGTGACGGCGCGGCGCCGCAATGTAGATCAGGAATAGGATGCAACAATCAGGAGTACATCGCTTGTCTGCGGCACCCTATTAACATACTATATTCTCTATTTCGGTCTCGCTCACAACTCGCCATTAACTTTTTGCTTCTTCGAATATGAAGGTTCAAATTGAAAGAGTCAATGCACTTCCATAGGTCCTCGACTTTCTTTGTAAAACGCAAGATAAATATACAGCGTTATTTTCACGTAGCATGTTCTCACGCTGAAATTTATTTCGCAAATTTATTTCCATTTATGTTTCAATGGCATCGACACTTGATGTAAGAAACAAAATATAGCGGTGTTATCTAATAAATTATTTTATTAGTATAATGAGATTGTAGTGCCAAGAAAGCATGATGTGTCGCCCCTCCCGCCCAATCGACGCTGCTGGCACGCGGCGGCGCGCGCGCACTGTTTAAAGATCCCATAAAGGGCTAGGTCAGGTCTACAGTTCTCCCACGATTTCCGCTATCACGACAAACTCCCGTATAACTCAGGCTATAAATTATACTGTGAGCTCATGTAGTCTAGGTAATATTATTTTAACGACTTGGCATACGTGTTGGTTGATCGTAACTGTGTAATATAAAAACGAGAACTTTCTTTTAAAAAAAGTCTCGGTTCCCTAAGACAGCTAGAATCGTCTTTGTAAACATGTGAAAGATTTAGGCATATAAAGAGAGACGAGACGTCGCGTAACCTTCTCCCGTGTTCTCGGAACTGTTGGCGCGGCGCCAGAGTCTGAAGCACTCCGCCAGGGAAATGAAGGATTGGCGACGCTCGCCATGCGCAGCTTATGGAGAATGTCTTAGATACATAACACACTATTTATTTTGAACTTACTATCGGTAAGTTTCCGTCCGTACCGTGAATGCCGATCTGATGACATCTATTTGCATATTTTATCCTCAGCGGTCGATTTGTTACAAAGTATCAGACTAATTTAGTAAACATGGCTGACGAGCGACTACAACGTCTCATGGAGCACAACGCGTATTGAGCTTCATGTTAAGTCGGCATATGGTTGATCGTTGAAGAGAACACGTTGCATCAGTAAATTGTTCTTCATAAAAGGGTTGAAAGAGGCGTGCGTCATATCCCAGCGCGTGGGTTGCGTTGCGCATAAACTGTTCACCGCGAATTAGCCTTAACCAGGATATTTTGACAGCCGTTCGATGCACTGACTAGTTTACACTCGCGCCGGACGCTGAGTGGGTGAGATCTGCGCCAGGGCGACTCTAAGGGCTTTTCTTTCAATCTAATATTCAAATTAGACTGATACATCATGTTGCTCTACTGCTTGAACTGATAGAGATTTTAAGTGTCATTAGAGAAAATAGATTATTAGTTGTAATTTGTAATGAAGGAAAAGGCGGCATTCTTTTTTACGGTGTCACTCATCTAAATGACATCATCTTTATTCGCTTTGTTGATATTAATTCCATATTATAAAACTTGCAATTTTGATGGCACGATGGGTCTCAAACTGGAACTCACCATATTAAATTTAAACTAGTACAAACACTTATGGCTGATAACGCCTCGAAGCTCGGCTAAGAACTAATACAGTCCAATTCCGCATTATCTAAGGTACCTACTAATTATTAATCCACTGAAACTATATTAATAATATATATATATATTTTATAAAGTTGATAGATCAAACCAAACCCAATCTTTTCTTTAAAAAAGTTTCAAATTCTTGTAATTTTATAACCTCTACGTCCGTCTAAAGGCGTTCGGGCTAATGAAAATTCAAAATGAAAATTCAGATCATCGAGAAGTCACCAACGATCCGAATCGTATAAATTGAATAGCTTTTTCGAAGGCCACGAAGCAAACGAGCACGAGCCTCTCCCCTCAGGTGTTTGACGTCAGACTGCCGCAAAGGATTATGTAAACCGGCGAGGTATCGGGTGTCGGCAACAGGTGTATCGCCGGTGCTAATAATTATTGTTGCGCATCGACTTAATCACACGCTTCGACGCACGGTAACTTTGACCTTAAATGCGGTTAATTACGAATGGGTCACACTCGCACGCAAAATTTGGTACACCGTTTTTGTGCCCATTTTTGGACAAGGAATGTTCCTGTTAAAATGCTTTTCATGGTAACCCACCTCCATGTCCTTATTCAACCCCCGTATGCATAAACGCTTGCTTAGCTGTTATTAGTTTAACAGCCGTTCGTTAGTCTTTATCTGTAACGTTGACATTAACGTTTGTGATTTGTCACGAATAAGGGAGAATATCCTAAAAGTCGTAATTCTTTTAGGTATTATAAAGATGGTTTTTTTTCGCGTGTACTCGTATGCAACGGAAGTAGTAAATATTTTTTTATTCGTAAATATTTATTCCCGCGTGGGAACTATAGCCCAAGCCCTCTCATTGTCTCGTCCCCAGCAGTGGGCCGTATATAGGCTGGAGATGATGATGATGATGAAATATTTATGAGTGGTAGAAATGAGAAAAGTGTTTGAGAATTATTTAGAAAGAGCTTTTGCAGTAACTTTTTTGAATAAGAAATGAATATTAACGAAGCTAAGCTTCAAAATTGTAAAAAATTCATTCATTCACCCTGTCTTCTTAAAAATAACGCATCGATTTCGTACTATTTTATTTATAAACAACTAATAACGTAAACTAGTCTTTGAAGTCCTTTTGCCCACTTCCAATAAAATTGCAATAATGAAGTTGCGTCATACAAAAAAACTTATGTTGTGTTTTGTTTATTACAATTTAGTTTAACTCTTGTTTTCAATACCCGGTTTTTTGATCTTCATTTTTGCTTCTGAATCCTTTAGGCTGAAGGCTACTTAATATGTGATTAATTACCTCTCCGGTTCTATATATGTATATGTAAGGAATGCGTATATTATGCATAATGCAACTGTCGCTGCTACCAGCTCTATGCACCAGCTTCAACAACTATTTTGTCTGCTTGTTATGCATTTTTTACTAGAACAAATACTCGTTATGAATGACGACGAGCGGTCTGCGGTGTTTCATTAATTTTCATAAGGCGAGTCGCACCTGGACTTATCGACGCATCTCCGATTTCAAGATACTATTATCTACCGCATAAATTAAATTATACTTAATCATCGTCTATGAAACAAATATGGTAATATTAGAAACAGACCACCTGTTTTTGTAGTTTCCACGTGACAAAAAGAAAACGTGTCTTGACTTGACGCATAAATTTCTAAAACTTGCTCTTCATTTTTATGCTTTAGCACGGTAGATTTCTACAGGAATTCCTTTCGCACACGCCTGGCTGTGGAATGAGCTCCCTGTCAAAACTTTTCCGAGACACAAGGTTCTCTGAGAAAGGAAAGTTTTTAAAGGGTCGGTAACAAGCACGTGAGTCCCCTGGACTTGTAAACGTCCATATAGGCTACGTAACCGATTACCAACTAAACGAAGCTGTGAGCTCTGTGAGCTAGTCAGTCTAGTCACATGATCATAGCTAATCATCTTGCCGCAGCTTTCAAAGAATCGTGGCCGCGCGTGTTGTTGCTCTTCAGAAAGTTAAGCGAAGTAAGGTGGAAGAGTTAGGTTTCCAGTCTTACAAACCAAACAAAATATAACAGAAGACTCAGTTACTTTTACGTCAGGTAATATTCCCAAGGTACTGCGCAGATCAAGCCGACCTGTTCGTTACTGCATTCTATACTTCATTTAATTTAGGATGAGAAACCACAACAACATTATATTGCGGTTCGTGAAGTGCTCTCTTTGCAATTTGTACTAGAGTAATTGTAAACGACACGAAAATAAAGTGACATTAAAACAATTTTATTTTGCGGCTCCCCGACTATTTCACTGTACTATTTGCTAGGTAAGAAATAGTTGACCAGACGCAATATAATGTTGTTGTGGTTTATCATCTTAAAATAAATGAAGTATAGTTTTATTTTATTTGAGTGATTAACATAAATTGATAACATTACTTTGTTTAAATATCTTTCTATTAATGAAAACGAATAGAAATATAATAACTAATACGAGTAGTATGGGATTTATATCTGAATCATAATTATTGACTCTACCTAATTTGTTGTGCCTCGCCTTCTGCGAAACACTGAAAATATATTAAGCCATCGCTTAATCTAATCACCAGTGCAACGCGCTACTACTTCAGCGCTGCCTTATATCTTGTAATATCTAGAAACGACACTATTTTCAGACACGTAATTGTCACAGGTAATCCAGAACAACTGCTTTTAATTGCCTTCTAAAAACATAGAGCAAATTTCAAACTAAATGTAAGATTGAAGAGCAGTTTAGTTTCCATAATACATCTGATAGCAGGGTGGATTTAAAAAGTTTGTCAGGGAAAAATGTTTAGAAGTAATATGTTGTCTGACACCTGAACTTTTTTCAGTCAATCGTTTTATCTTTGTTAGTGTCAAAATCACTATTTCGTCGCATAAAATTTTAAATGTATCTATTTTGTATCCAAAACTGATCCTACATCTCTTGATGGCCACTTTATAAAAGATCTACCCTGCATGTCTACCACGAGAACGCACAAGAGTCGCATCGCGCGCGAGTTAGATTCTCCCCGTCTTTTTCTTACTGTTCGTTCTAGAAAGAGACGGATTACGCGTTATTAAGAACTATAAGAAGTAAGAATAAAAAAAGGAGGTAAGATTAAGAACTATAAGAAGGTTATTATTATTAGGTCTACATTTGTTTTGTATAAAATAAGCAGAACATTATATTGCAACAAGTTTTGTATCAATAAGTGTAGTTTCAATATAAAAATATACCAAATGAAAATCAAAAACGTCAAAAATAGTATGATTCCCGGGCAACCGGGAATTCCCGGGAATGAAAAAAAAGAAACCGATTCCCGGGAACGGAAAAATTCCAGAACGCGAAAACCCGTCACGGGTAGTTTAAATCTCGTGCTAGCCCAGCTGTTTATAAAAAGTCACAAACCTGTTCCTTATCTTAATTCTAAATTTTGTTTTTTTTACAAGGTAAATGTCAAAATGATTAAACGGATATTAAACAAACAGAAGCTTAACACGTATTTAATGAGGGGGTAATTTTTTCTGTCGGTCAGTAACTCTAGCCTGGATGGATTCTAAATTTTATTCTAGATTAAAATAAATTAGACGTAAATTTATGTGGTAAATATTTTTACACATCCTTAATTAGTGTTATTAATAAGTGGCTAAAGCAAGTTTTTGTTTGCTTACACGTGAACAAAATATTGCGACGATATTTTGTTCGAATACAGTGTTATATAAATATAGATATCTGGAACAATATGTGTAGGTTCCCATAAATGGACTCATTTCTAGTCTGAATGTTGTTTAATTATAACATTAATAGCATCCGAATTATATGTATAACAGATCTTTTAAAAGAGTAACCGGATGCAGCAAAATAATTATTTAAAGAAATCTAGGCGTTTAATGCTATTTCAATTGCATTAAAATCATCACACAATCGTGTATAAAGCCATGTAACTTTGATTTTAAATAAATTCGACAGATCAGAAGCGCGCACAGAAGAGTCCTTTACTATCCGTAATCCGTTGTTTAAAAAATGCCAACGTTAGTGTTTGAAATAAGGTCAAAACAATCTCCTCCAACACCATCTTATATCCTATCCACCCAAAACAACAGGTACCTTAGGTGGTATACTTTTGGTTAGAATTAATGCTTCTTCTCCCACCGTCGCAAAAAGTAAAGGTAAAAAACAAAAAAAAAAACACGGTAAAAAGTCAGTAAAGTAGTACAAGGGGACTTTTTGCTGAAAAAATCCGGTAAACACATTCTAGTTCAATATATGAGCATTTTCAATTTAAATTGTTCATCATTTGGCTTCTGTTTGTCATCTGCTGTTTAAAAATTAATATATTTTTCATTTAGTCGCAGAATTAATACTATAAGCTGTCGTAGGCTCGTAGGGTCACTTTAGTGCACGGATGTTTAAACTCGCTCCACGCGCCGGCACAAGGTTGGCAACGGTCGCCTTCCTGTTCCCTTCACGTATCTCTAGCCAATACAATCCACAAACGCTTTTCACTAACGAAATTGGTGATAAGGAACTCTTATTAACAAATTAAAAAGTTTAATGATTTTTTTATTGAAATTATTGACGTTATGATGATAAGTTCATTTTATCCATAGCTTATAAGATTGTTAAAGGATAGGAAAACAAGTATTTATTCTATATATAGTAAGTATGTTCGGTACAAAATGAAGTGTCTTTAAGCTTCGTAGAAGAATTTTCCTCCGTTTCAATAGACATTACAACCTAGATTGTTCTCGTTGGGAATGTTTGAATTAAAAGACAAATTAGAATTGTTTAAAATCAAATCGCCAATATGCAATTTTGGTGAGTTCGCCCACTGAGATATAAAACTACGCGTCCTCGTATGCGGAACCAAGGCTGAGGATCCCCGCTGCCTCTTGCCAGAGCTGTTATTATTGTAGACTTCATTGAGCGGATCGGCGCCTCCTTGTCGCAATTGCGACTGGTTCTTCTCGTTCTAAATGTCCATAATTCAACATATACATATGTTTATTTCCAGTGTTTCTTAATTAAAATGCAAGAAGGCGACGTTAAGGCCATATACATTGTCGAACCAATTAGTAGGAACCATAAAAATCACATAAATCATTCTCCTTCCTTATCGAGCGTTTTTGTTGACCGCCGACGTGATCTTTATACTCTTATAATTTTCGAATGACTTATATTGAGACAGTTTTACGAGGTGTAGACAGTTTAAGTGGTACAAGATATCTGCTGTCCAGACAGCCTCCTGAGCCTTCTTGAAAAGGCATTGACATTGACGTAGAATTTTTATATACTCAATTTCCCCCTCCGTATTACGTTCTTGAATATATTTGCATCCCCGATGCTTGTTATTGATATGAAAACATCCAGGAGAAAACAGTGGATGGGAGCCAACTTCCTAACAAAAATATCACTTATAATTTATTATTCTACGAATGCCTTGGTAGTGAGCGTATCGTACGGTTGCACCTCATAAAAAAATACTTAAAAAATATTTCGCGAACATGTCGCGTCGAGACGCCGTACAGCCACCGATTTAGCCCGCGTTGCATACTTTCCTCGTCCAGATAAAAAATAAATCTATCCGTCATTGTAGAAACGTCTGGATACTAGCGATGAAACATTCCTATCGAAATAGCTCGTCCAACGACGAAAGGACAAGGTCGTCTCAATGATAATTTTGCACAATTGAACAGGTTTAAATGAGAAGCAATTACTATAGCGTATTGGGTAGGTATTAATTAACTCGATTTGTCTGGCACGACGCTGTACACAGGCGAGCGGCCGGCCGCGACCTACGACACAAGATCGTCCTACATCAACTTGAGGCGGAAACTCGTTACCTAGCCGCATAGAGGAATTACCTGCAGAGTGGTTTTGACTCTCGTTCCGACTCATTCCCAGTACAAAAGCTGCCTTTAAGTTATCGCTGTTCAACGCGACAAGCGTGTTGCTTATATCTGAACCAAGAAGGATTCGGGGCGATTTGTTTACTCTAAATTGTTGCGTATATATATACATTTTACATTTTTATTAGTCATTGGTCTTTGCATAAAGAATGGGTTAAATTGCTCCCTAGAATGGAAATATTACTATCATAATTAAAAAAAACGCAATACCTCTGCAATGATTGCTCAAGATCATGCAATAATTTTAATCACTGAGAAGTCTTTCTGCCATATAGGGATAAAGAACAATCTATCAGCTAAAACTAGTGCTAATATAAGTGACAAATCACTAATGTGTGACAGAATTGGATAGCCCTTACTACCAATCTATTGGCTATTTCCTCTAATCCTAGTCATAACCAACAACTCCGCTAACTGATAAAACCTACATATCCTCTTTCACGTCTGTCCATATAAGTCTCGATATAGTCGAGCTGCTCCAGTACAATCCAATTAAGATCTCAGACTCCAGTATTGAAATAGAAGGGACATTACGTTGTCTAAATTACTATGTACACCTCTAGTGTGACGCCCACCAATCTATTTTAATTGTATCTGCTAACAAAGTTATCAATTAGACGACAAGAATGCAAATTTAATTGCAACGGGGTCGCTGTCCGTATGGTTACTGAGAGCGGGACTGGGTTTCATACCCTTAGGATGATAATATCAAGCATAATAGTGCGAGTTTATGATTTACAATGCTATTACTCGCATCTTACTTCGATTTCTAAGTGTCAGTGTGTTTTTCGTTGCAACAAGTGTCGAACTGTTTGCGTCCAAATGTGAAATATGTTTTATGAGAAAAGTTTAGTGTCGTTCGATATCCCTAATGCCGATGCCAATTGTTTCTACAGTAGCGCGTACCAGCCGTTTATTCTATCAAAAGCATTGATATAAGGCTCTGGAAATAAGAATAACGATGTTTCTTAGTTTTCACTTTTATTAATACATCAAATAAAGTCACTCTCTTTCTTTCACGCACTATATTTACTTTTAAATTGGTCCAATGCGGACTATCGTTTCTTTGCTCACCAGTTGGCGCCACTGTTGACTAAGGTCCAGAGGTATAGCTGTCAAAGGCGACTTTATAAGATAGGCGCCGAAACAAAGTTTTAAATCTTGAATCTCGCTAACTTTATTAGTTATAAATAATCATCACATCGAGTAGCTATTTTACTCGCAAAAAAAACTTACATACATACACATACACACCGTCACGCCTCTTTCCCACAGGGGTAGGCAGAGACTACTTTGTTCCACTTGCTACGATCCTGACATACTTCTTTCGCTTCATCCACATTCATCAATCTCTTCATACATGCTCGTCGGTTTCGGGTACTCCTGACCTGACCTTTTTCCAAAACGTCTCCTATTTGGTCTCGAAACGTCCGTAAACTTTATCGCCAAATAATCCATATTTTGCGATAATTCCACGATGGAGATCACTTTTCAACAGGTAAATGAAAGAAATTATAATTTATGTCACGAAACCCGCCAAAACCAGTGAAAAGTGAATGTTATTTGACCTCATGCGACACTAGTGCCTTTCGTGGCAAATTCACACGCGATAGCCCCCATTGACTCGAAATTGTGTAAATATGTGTACCTATATCTCTCTAAATTGTGTAAATATGTGTAGGTATATGTGTAAATCTCTAATGAAAATGCAATAATCAAGTGCCTTCAACATAGTGTATTGTTTTTTTTACCCTGTAAATAAGATACAAAACAACTTTACTTTTATATATTAATGTTATTTGACTTTTTACCGAATCATATTACCTAAAAGGAGAACTTCAATTGTTTTTTAAATATGTAGGTATAAAAATGTAAAAATAATATTCGACAATTATTTCTTCGTGTTTTATATTAAAATGCCAAAGCTAATTAGGTTTAATTGGCTACATCGCTCTCATTTAGCCCTTTTATGTACCTAATGTCGATTACAATTAACAAACTAATAGAAACATTTGAAAGAATGTCGCTTAGCTTCTGCTATTTCGAAATTCTTATAACGCCATTAGTCTCAAATTATTGTTATTGGTAGGAGCCACATAATTAGGGCAGTTTTATTAATAATCGCCAATACCCACACCATGTTGCGGCAACGCAGATCCAGAGCCAGGATCAACTCTAAATATTAGGTGACTTGACAGCCTACTTCTTAGAGAACCTGACTACAAAGCTTGAGGTCCCAGATTTGATCTCCTGTCTGGGCAGATATTTAAATTTTTATGAGTTCAAAAGTTTGTTCTCAAATTTGGGATGTTAGGTAACGATTATTAGGTTGGATACAAACCTAAGCATATTTATCCATTGCCTTAATTAAATCATTTACCCACAGTATTTATAGGTGAAAGCTATGACAGTATTTTTGGCAATGCCTAGTTAGAGTCCAACAATGTTGTAGTATGTATAAAATCATTAAATTATGAACTTTATTATGGTACGCCGACTTTTAAAATAAAGAACGTAATGATGCCACATGGTGACATGTTGTGTACACAACGCATTTAGATAATCCCGAATTTCCAGACAAGACGATGAACTCCAATAAAAACAATATTTGGGTGTGAACATTGGGAGCACGCGCCGGCGCCGCTAGCTCCGCATATACACGTATACAGCGTCCGCGGTGTCACCGGCGCGCGCGCCGCTCTCGACGACGTCGACTTTTCACGAGGTTTTTCAACGTGGTTTGATAGGGCGCGACGGACCGCGCCGCGACGAGCGTGGGCATGGCCCCGTTTCCTGGGCTAAATATAAATTCACTTGATCATTTAATTATGTGGAGATTAATGGGTGAGCGGAGATGCCAACTTCGCGTTAATAAAGTGTACAATATGGCGTGAAACGTTTACTATACAGACGAGGGACGCGACGCGTAGTGGTTCATTGTTTATGTTCTCGGTTTGGCGGCTCGGCTGCCGTGCGAGTGTGACGCAACGCGCCTGAACCGCGCCATAACACACTTCATAACATCGCGGGACAGATGCAACGGCGGGTAAATATAACACTATAGGACACGGCGGCTGCGTTGGTGAAATGATAAGCTTCGTCATTCATCGCGGCAACCCACCCAACCTTGTACCTACCTCAGATTAAGCATATTTTTATTTCACAAAACCAGACTATTTTTTGTTTTATTGGCTTACGCTAAAAACACTACCGCATCAACTTGCGCATAAATACGACGCAGACACAGAAAAATCATAAATGACCCGTTTTTTATTAACCAAATATATGATAAACTTATAAGATACCTATAACTTGATATTACGTTAATCCGTTCTGGGTTAAGCCTTAATCCTAATTTATGCTATGTGAGTATGCATAGCAGGATCATAACAGGCAGACAGACCCAAACACCAGATCCGGTATGCCATATTATTGGCGCCAGCATTTATATCACAGAGGTATTCGCATTTAAACCTTCAGAAACGCTGCACAGGTAGTAAAAACACACCGACTGTCATAAAAAGAAACATTAAGTTGTTTTCCACCGGATGCTCGTGATAATACTAGATTTCGCAAGTAAAACACATTATTATCGCTTCGTTTGTCACAATAATAGGTACCTCTGGCTTTTAATAATAGATGTACGGTTTTAATTACACATAAACGGATAACTCACGTATAAAAGTCGAGTGATGCTCGACATGTTTCGGACTATTTCGAAGTCCTTTTTCCAAGAGCGCTCGCCCCGGCGGCAGCGACACGAACACTGCGCGCCAGCGCTCTGCTCGCGCGGCTGTTCGACGCAAGTGACATCGGCGCACAACTACCCTCGTTTTCATCGTCATTTTTATTATTGTCAAATGTCGGGCAGCACAAACACTGATCACGTCACTCCGTAAAGGTTCGCTCACACTCACCGTTTGGTCAATATTTAAAACAGTTATCCAACTCGGGGGCACCGACCATCCACTATCCCGGTTGAAATTGGGAGACCGACTTATTTCAATGGCTTCACGTACTTTCCGCGGAATGAAAAACTTTTCTCTCGCCAGTACGGACACCTTATCAAACCTGATATAATGCGTCGAATCAGATTCCATTGAATGTTCAGCTACAGCAGACCCCTTGTCATCTTGTTTATGTGTAATTATGATTGAGTCTCACGGTAGTTTCATGTTGAAAATGTACGGTTTTCTTAACTTTTAAATATGATATTTAATTACAATTTTCTGGCTTAAAATATACTAATCAATTTACTGGAAACAACATAAGAAACCGCTTTGTGTACCAATTGTGCCTACAGTAGAAACCGTAGTTGCGCTAGCGACGCCGCCAGTACGTGAGCGCCGCAAGCGCCGGTCGGGATGCCACCCGCACGACCACGGCCGAAGGTCGCCGAGTCCTCGATCATTCTACGCCACCACTATATATTTTATTGATCGATGACGATTATCGCAACGGAAAAACTCATATTAAAACATTCAATGGTACCGCAATTTAGATACATGCAGACATAAATGTAGATTAGGTATTGTGTCGTATACTTTTCGAAAAATTAACAATTACTAGGTGCGTTGATAGGGTAAGATAAGCGGCAAGAGATTGCGAATATACCTAAGCAATACATTCACGAATGAATTACGAAATCAATGAATTATCTCTTCACGATAAAGCTTCATGGAATATAATCTTTAAATGATTATTATACTTACTATTTCTGTTTAGTCACTAGGAAAGTTAAGTCCACAAGTAGACAAACCCAAATATGAGATTCAAAACAAATTAAAACTAGACTGTTCATTGGTTTTTGTATTACTGTATTGCCCGCAACTTCGTGTGCATAGAATTCGTTTATCGCTCTCCCGCAGGAATTACGAAATTTTCCGGGATAAAAGTACCTAGCCTATGTGTTATTCCAGACTATAATCTATCTATGTTCCAAATTTCATCCAGATCTTTCCAGCCGTTTTGGCGTGAGAGTAACAAACATCCATCCAACCATCCATCCATACTTACAAGCTTTCGCGTTTATAATATTAGTAGGATTAACGGATTCAAATATTGATCAAGAATGACATTCTGCATTTGATTTGCTTTGGGATAAACAAACTATGCTAAAGACAGATATATACTTTTGGTACACGTCCTGAATTGATTCAGAAACATTATTGGCCCATAAGTATCAGTAATAAGTTATCCGTTTTCTTCTTGAAGATTGAAAGAGCATGTACCCCGCCCGTTAGTGCGAGAGCCGCGAGTTTTGAAATGTGAGTTCTTAGTGCAGACGCCGCCATGCAATCTTCTTAAAGAGCAACATTAATTTGCCAGAGCCGGTGGCGGAGACGCGCCGGCGCGGGCGCAGCGAGATGCTAAAAGCATTATTTATACATGTTTACTTGGTGACAGAGCTCCTTTCTGCGCCTCTGGCCGTCCTAATTAAAATTTAAATTTGGAAAACGACCTGAGGTAGCTTATCCCCACAATATAGGCAGATGTATCTAATAAGCGGAAATCGACAGTGTTAGAAATCTAGGATTCGGGATGGTCTTCCTGAAAAGCAGCGCTTATAATGCATAAGGAAGACGTCATTTCTGATAAACCAACTATATAAATCAAGTGGAGTGAAATTTATCATCACGTTAAATTTATATGGTAGCTAAGGTTAAATACACCCCCTTGCAAAAAAAAATCGGGCACCTATGGTTTTTCAGATTTTTAGGCATTAAAGCTTAGAAATTAAGCCTTTATGCAAATAAAATACCATGGGTGCCCGTTTTTTTTTTCAAAGGGGGTGTAATTTAAAGAAAAACTTTCGTGCGCCATCTCAATGAATAAGTGATTATTGTTTTTGAAACACCTTTCCAAGGCAGTACACAGCCATTTCCCATGCTTAGTATTATAATAGTGTAAATAATTCCGTCTTCTATTTCTGTGTCTGCCTGTTTCCTCCCTTTTTACAATAAATCCACATTACCGGTTTTTTTTTTATATTGCAAGATGATTTTGGGAAAGTCACAAAGCTCCCACGAAAGAATAGTACTTCCTTTGTAACGGTTGGCAACGCAAAATGCGTTTAATCAATTCACAATCAACTACACCTACAGGTTAAATATTGATAAATATTATAAAAGTCTGGGAAATTATGATCGCGCAGTATTGATGTTTGAAACTTTGTACTGTCTTGGTCTTGATGCTGCATTAAATATAATGTACAACCAGAAAACTTATGTCTAAAGTGCAAAGCATCAGGCATGGCACGGTCTTTCAAGACTGCAGCAAATGCCATAGCGCGTACCGTAAACAAATACCTAAAATTAGACAGGACAAAAACGTCGTTTCCAAAAAGTGAAATAAAAAGCATTGCCGTTTTCACATCCATATATCAACATTTACCTATCGTGCAAGTGGCACCACTCAGCACGCACTCAGGTAAAATCACTTGGACCTTTAAGTAAACCATGGCAAATCCGTTAGATGACAACTTTTACTCTTCATATTTCACAGAAAAAAAATCTGCGACTGGTTCCTAATAAAATTGGTATATTTGGGCGTAATTTTGCCATTCTTCTTTAAACGAGTATGCTAGGCCTAGCCTTATTATAAGAGACCCGCACCAATAGACTACGTAATATTTCCTTGGTGTTTTAAAGATAAAGATAAAAGCCGTGATAGCTCAGTGCTTGAACTTATCGCACCTCATCATCACATCATGGCATGATATTTCTCGTGGGTGACAGCCCCCTGTATTCTAAAGAGTGTAACAAAGTTCTTTTGAAAGTAATTCATGTCACGAATAAAATTAAAATAATCTAAATATCTACCTAGTTTACATACCTACTAGGTATGATATTTACAGAATATGGTGGCAAGTTTAAAGGTATGGCTATATTCCTTCACAATTCACAAAAGAACGACCGGGTAATACAAAAATTTAGCAAATCCAAATACGACAGCACTTAATATTGTTCTTAATCATAGGTTAAGTTCTGATACAGATTCATTCAACAATACCCCATTCATTTTAAAACGTGTTCGTCAATTTGGCACCCACAATGCGCATTTAAACAGTGGCGGCAGACGGTTATAAAATAAACTCATTGAGCACTAACAAAGATAGATAAGATCAGAATGGCAATAAGTATTGTGTCGCCGCACCCTTGATTGTTCGCTGTATCAATGCTTACAAGCTTCATTAATTTCCCCTCATTCATGCATTTGTACTGAAGATGATGAGACCACACGACGATATAATAACTACATTTGAATTCATTTATTAAGTACAACAAGGGTGTTTTTTGTTTGATCCATGATGTTTAATAAAACCTTCGATAGATGGATAGTTGCTGTTACCAAGGCCGTGGTTTAGTTGTTCCCTGTGCAGTAATGTCTAACGATCAATTCAAGAATCTCAAACCTCTTGGAAGCCGGCTTCGACCAACGCTGCGTAAAGTTCGTAGTCTTTTAGCCGCCGCCGCTGCTAAGTAAATGTCTAGTTACACCAAACACTATATAGGTACATCAATTAATTTTACAATAGTTTGTACACAAGTTCCGAATAAACAACTAAGCCGAACACCGTCAGTTTTCAAAAAGAACTGACAGCCGTCTTTTTGCTCTTTTTTCTTTGGTGCTGTGCTGTGCGGCGCGCGTGTCAATAGACTAGCGCCAATCAACCATCCAACGCTAAAAAAGAATAAACTTGTACATAGGAAGTAATAAAGACGCAGGATGGTAAATTTTAAATAATTTATTGAATCAAGTGTTACTTAGCGGAGGTCCATTTCAGTCACTGTGGTAAATTTTGTATTGGTGTATTTGGTGTAGGTATACATATGAAACTAGAACCACTGAACCGATTAAAAAATCTTATTATCTTGGTTAAGTAAAATATGTATTTATCCGAGGAAAGCTCAAATATTCAAAACGCAGACGAAGTCGCGGGCAGCGTAGTAGTAATTTTTGCTCGTCAGAGTATACATAGAAAAATAGTTTACCAAAACTCCTGCAACCCACCTAATTATTCACTTCTAGAAGACTTTACGGATGTATCAACAGCAATTTATATTTATCGATATCACAAACCCCAAATATTGTTCAGCGGTAACTCATTGTAGGTAAAATTTCAGAAAAGTTTAAAATTTAGTAGGTGTGCCCCAAGCTTGAGTAATGGTCGCAGAGGGCGAGCGGGCCCGCGCCCGCGCCGGTGACGCTCCGGGATTTGAATACAATGCTGCGATAGCTCAGGGCCGCCCGCATGCGCGCATGCATAATCCTTACGTTTATATCAAATCTGCCACATTCCCTGTATGACGGATAGGTATGCGATCAACGAATCAAACAGACGCAGGTTCTGCCTACACGTGCAATTAATGCGATGATGCGTCTACGGCTTTGTTTTAAAAAATCATGTCATTCATATGAATGAGCCCATGCAGATGAATGTAAATTGATGCCGGAATATCTGCAATACAATGACAACATTTCTCAGTTTAATGAGTATACCATCCTTTTTATCTTTGTTAACTCGGCCAAGCAGTTTCTTTCCCGGTTTTAAAAATAAATGAAAAAGTTGTGAAGGCTGGTTAATACACTGCAATTATTCTTAGCGTGTTAAACCAATATCGATTTCTAAATGTAAAACAATTACAGACGTGGTAAATAATCCTTTCCCATCGTGAACACACGATTATTTCCGAATGATGCCGACGTGTCTATGAGTGACTGAGAGCTGACTGCTCACTTATATCAACACATTCCTAGATGTGTTTCATTTACGTTTTTTAATGTATACATAGATAAACTGCTTGCCTTTACTAAAGGACCTACTTAATAAAAAAAATTGACTTAAATAACCTAACTCAACTTATGCATAATCTAGAAATTATCTCACGCTCGTACAAACTACTGATCTTAATCGACCGATTTGAAAATTAGCGTAATCAGCAACAAGATAAGGAGATAAAGATTGAACGTCTAGCGTGCCTTCGAGCAGTCTATTCATGACCGGAGAAACCACCTGTATTAACTAATGGAAATATCAACTAAAAGAGGCGGGAACATAACTCAGCGGAAGATAAACTTAGTTGCGAATAATTTGAAATGAATCAACGCCCTCGCCGGCTGCGCTAGACTGCGGACGCCCACGCGGCCCACCACCTACCTACGGGGATACAGTACCTTCATTCAAGGTTAGCAAACTGATATACTGCAATCGACTAGACAACTGCAATAAAGCATCCGTGACTAAGTGGCTGAGGACAAAAAGCTACACCAGCCAGAACATCCATAAAGCCATAAGCCACAGCTCATAAATTGCAAATAATCAAGCCTTAAATTGTTTTCGTAGCATAGATCACGCAAGGGTACATATCTCGAATTGATTACTGGTAGTCCTCGGTGGAGGAAGAATATTGAGAGGCAAAAAATAATGTAGACAATGGAAAGAGGCGAATGGGCTTGCGCTGTCCTCGGCTCAGCGCTTCGGCTCGACTGATGCCTATTTGGGATGAGAAGGCGCCGTATTTGGAAGGCTGCGCCGCGCCGCGATCGATATCGGCGCAAACGCCGCTGCGTCGACGCCGTCATTCACTCTCCGATCACTTTTTTTCATAGTTCGACAATGACTTGAGGAGACCAATTTAACACTATAAATTTTATACACGTTAAGTATTTCGATCAGCCCACATTTTAATTATTTCCTTGACTACTTAATATTAAACAGTTATTACTATCAGCATTTTTACAGACACAAATGCATGCCAGCTTCTTTGAGGATAGCTATTATTTGTCACGTCTTGCGTGTTTCACCAGCGCAATCGAATAAATCAAAACACTAAATATAATAACATACTCGTACCTATCAAATTAATTACTATTATTATTATACAGATATTACATGTGCAAGCACGTTTAATTGTTTTTTGTATTATGAAATATCTGCAAGTGTTTAATAATAGACAAGTAACTTATAACGCTTAATATCAATATTAGATAACATATATTTTATAAACATAAAATTCTATGTTTCAGTTGGCATCAAGGATGCAGCCAATGGACTGCATAATGAAGCATTATTTATTTAGTTTATTTAACTTTGTCGCTTGTTTTCAGGGCATTCCGCTCTAATACCAAATACCTCGTAAAACGTCTGAGCATTCGCATAAAATGTGCTACTGAATTTATAGACCAACACGATATTGCCTCGTTAAAAAAGCCACAAAATAAATATATTATTTAGACGGAAAAAACCGTGCCGGGCAGTAAATCGTTTTTTCTTTCCTATTTTGACAGCCACCTTGATTTTTCCCGGCACTATTTAATTTAAACCTCTTGCCCTAATTGAGTTAATTGCAATTAGGTAAAATCAGCAACATTTAACTGGGATAATTGGCATGCACCTGTTTTGATCGTCAATTGATTGAGGAGTGGCACAACAACAAACGGAGGCAGCAACAACAGTCCCTCGCCGCGGGAGTGGCCGCCCTGTGCGCGTGCGCGTGCCGTTACTCCAATGAGTGCTCGTTAAAAAGCAACCCGCCATGTAATTAGCGGCCCACAATGCAATCAAAATAAAACAAACCCCGTACTTTCTGTCCCACGGCCCTCGCAGCTTCGTGACTTCACTCGCGGATCCATCACGAAATTTTACACTCACATTGCATCTTATTAAGTGTTATGAAAGGCCTCGTAAGTGACAGCTCCTTTTAAGGGAGCTGAACGCCCCTTGTGGTCGCCGAAACCGGCGCTTCCCGCGACAGCTCTTTGAAATGCTGCGCCCGCGCCGGCCGGGCCCGGTGATAAGCAACCATCATTTACTCGCCTGGCGTCGTTTTATTATTACTTCACGGCGAGTTATCACCTTATGTTTCTAATCAATAGTTTTGTACGATTATCTTATTTTTTACTCTACCATATCGTAAACGCATTCATAATAATGTGTAATCAAATTGTGACAGACAAATCACTTAATAATTGGATTCTAAGAATCAAACAACTACCTATACCTAGTGTAAATAGCACCTGCAATTTTACTCAAGCAGGTATTCCACAAAGAAGCACTTAAGTAAGAAGCCGCATTGCAAAAAAGACTTCGAATAATGCATCGCTATCGCAATTTACTATAAAGCGTGGTGTTAAGAAACAGATAACTCTCAGTTTAAAAAAATACGACATAATAATATGAAAAATGAGCAATCTGCATGCATCAGCATGGTCAATTGGCCACGAGGTACTTATAAATAGGAGAGTAGCTGGAGGGTGCTATTATCGCGTCGAGGAAAGGCTACCTCTCAATTTAGTGATAATTTCATAAAGGCTCGAAGGCGGCGCCGGCGCGCGCGGGAGGTCTCTCGCGACGGCCGCTAATTGCGAGCCGCTTTAAGGACACCGATCGATAACACGGTAATGCCTGCAACGCGCAACGCCGGTCCGCCGTTCGCGCCGCTCACGTTTCACTTTTCTTCCGTCGCTTGCTCATTAACAGACAAATTATCTCCTCGCCAATTGAGTACGCAACATTCCAAGAAAATACTTAATGTTGCATTCCGGCCTCATAAAACCTATGAATCAATTTAACTTTTAATAATTGCTCAAAGATGTGCGCTGGCATGTAGGTAGGTAACTAATTCAAAGATCCCTCCCTAATTAGTATGCAATGGGCCGTCCGTTTAAGATGAATCAGTCGATACGAGCCAAGCGCGAGATGCCGCGTGCCTGCACGCCCTTTGGTACTTCGCTAACCCTTAATTTCAGTTATCACCCGCCTGCTCTTATACACGTGTACAAAATAACAAAACGGTGTGACTATCAGATGTTTAAAATACCGTGTGAAACTTCAATGTAGTTTGCAATAGCGCTACATTTATAAAAGCGCATATTAACTCATCATACGCTTAACTAAAATAACATCTTGCTATGATAGGCTCGCCACCAATTGACGTGTAGAGGACGCTGCAATAATAGCTACGAACTAATTCTGTAACTGGCAACCTAGTGCAACGTTATAGAAGCTCTTGTTAGTCGACGCATCAAAAACCTTTTGAAAGAAAACAACGGATGGGAAAGATATTCGAAGCAATACGTGTTATAAGAGTTATAAGCATTCGCGTTAAGTTGACGGGGTCGGGTATCGCGGGCGCGGGAGATCACAGGCTGCAACCAGTTACATAACATGCATTATTTAAGCGAGACAACCTTTTACGAAAGTAATAATGTGATAGAGTCTACGCATGTCGCGTATGGTGAGTCAGGGAGCGTTGAACCCGCGGCGACGGCGACGCAAACTATTCCTGGGGGGTAGGCCACAATTTCTCCAACATTTAAATACTAACTGTGCTTTTTATACGCTAAGTAATTAAATATAATCTACAGCTTGATATTGCAGTCTCAGGAGACAGGAAAGAGTCGCGTGCGGCGTGATTTAAATCTTATTCTAAATATAAAAAATCGCAAATAATAACAACAACATATAGTAACTACATAACAACTTCACAGAACTATGTTCAAGGCATATAAATCAACACGTAAAGTACCACTCCCTCGGTCATTAAAAAACTAATAAATAAATAGGCGGGGACCTAATTTAAATAATATATGTTTTCGTGACAGTATTTTTAGACAGCTTACATTCCAGAGTGAAAATGATATCCAGCGCCAAATAATATTCGCGAGAAATTATTTTTATCGGTTGAAAATTTCTGCAAATCATAGCTTAAAGTATACCAAAAGTCTCAATTAATTTAATTACTAAAAATAAATTTAAAACTAGTTTAAAAATAATTCCCCTTATTAATCATTGGTCACTGTTAATCGCAAGAGCCACGAAAATGGTGAATTCTTAAATGTTTACTCCACTGCTCACACTTTACCATGTTTTAATTGCTAGATGTCCTCTAGATGTCCCAACAGTCTTCAGTACATGATGCAGTTGCAAGTAAATTTGCATTGCTGGCCGGGCGCCGGAGTTAAGAGGCTCGCGATCTCGTGTCGATACTGTCATATGACTAATGGCGCGGGCGCCGGTCACAGATATCGGCAAATAAAAGTGTCTTGGACACAAGGGGGAGAGGGTTCAGTGCAAATTATACATAGATTGTATTTTATCTAAGTATCTAAATCCCAACAATATTAATTTTATTATCAATGCGATACTACTTTAACCATCTGTTGAACCTTTTTAATGAATACGGTATATCCTAGATCATCCTGGCTATAAGCGAAATACATTCAAAATTATATTGTTCCTCTGTCTCATTGACTTTGTCACTCTAACAATAAAAACCCACTGAGTAAGCTCCTGCTTTAATTTTCTCTGCTGATTTCTATAAATGAAATAACACCATCTTTGTCTACTTATGATCTTATTAGGCCTAAACGACTAAGTGTTTTTTTTTTAATTTTGGCACAAAGGTAGAAGAAATCTTGGTAAAGGACATAGGATACTTTTTACTCTGGAAAAGAATCGTATTTCCCACGGGATAGCGAAAGACAAAAGAAGACTGGCCCAACAAGTAGTTATTCATTGTATTTAAAGCCCCAAAAAAAATTTTAAACAATCATTGAACCTACTTTGTCATTATCAACCCAATGTAGGATTTGTATAAACTGTAAATTTCTATAAATGCCCTATTTGTATCATTAAAGTTATGCACCAAACCAAAACAGAAAGAGGTTAACCTTTGAACTCATTTAGTTACACTATGAATCAAGATTTGCTGTTAGCACTTTTCACTATATATTATTTATCATCCAATTAATTCACCATAAGCCGAAATCGAATCGATGTCATTTATTCAAGGAACCCTGTTTGAAGGGCAATTCGCAACAGCGCCGCCCGCGTCGCGCCTGTTCCCACACACCGCCATGTGACTCGTCACACCCGGCCACATCAGATACAGCCCAGGACGTGTCAAATCTATGGAGTTACGGCCCTGGAATATGTTGGACTGTCTAAGGCCCACTTAACAAGAGCCCCAGTGTGTGTGGGACGCTTTACACATTAATTGACTAAGGCAACTTCAGCCAGCTGACTTGCTTCTTGATCTTGCCTCGGCTCACCGATGGTTGACATTTTGTATATTCATTTCCAATTTCTTATAAGACAATAGTGTAATACCTAATTTATATTGTATTGTGTTTAATGCTGAGCTTCATTAAATAGGCATCTCAATAAGGACGTTTCTTTCTCTCCTTTGCTGCACAGCCCCCACTCCACTCGCTCTACGCCGACCGGACCTCCAACAGAATACCTATCTCGCTATACGACTGACTGCATCAATTACCGAGTGTTCTCTCAAAAATAACTCTTGGAAATTAGATATGATTATAGGGTTGCAGATTTGTCGTAGTGCTTTGGGTGAATTTGGAACCGACCTTGGCGACTGACTCAAGCTTGGTGTTCGCAAAACTCGGAAAAACATATTGTCTTGGACACGGGATCGGCTAGATCAATTTATTGCCCCCAATGGCAATCTCACGATGAGTTTTCGATATCTCATTAAAAAAAAACGTATTTACCTATTATGTTCTGGTGCGTGACATGTTACATGTTACACTTTATACATACCTACATTTATTCTTATTTAATAGCCTAGCTAGGTATACACCAGAACGCTCATTCCAAATGTTTTTATTTCTATAAACTTTGCCAGGTCTCACTGCAAAAGTGAATAGGGGTGTAGTCTAGTATTAAGTACACAAACACGCTCAGTTACATTTACTGTAAGGGTGGGCCAAATTGGTAGCCCGTAATCTATTTAGATTAGGTACTCACAAATGTACCTACTGTGCTACAAGGTCGACAAAACAGTGATAGGAATCCATGAACGCTTAATGCAACTTTAAACTAGAATCTTACCCCACATGTTAAGGTTCCCATCGATCATCTACATTGTACGGCATCTCACACCAGCTCCCGACGCCTGGCCATGTAAGGCAAGGGGCCGGTTCAAGGATCTAATCTACAAAGCCGTTGTGCAAGATAAAACGCGGGAAAGTGTCGCACTCTGCTCACTTACCAAGCCAATTATTTAAAGTATACATTATAATAGCAATGGGTTACGTATTTTCTTGTATTTTCTTATAAGCGAGCATACATAAACCGCTTATTTGTAACATAAAATATGATCTATTTTAGAGGAACTTAAGTACTTTTTCGTTTAATCATACAGTAAAATAAAATTAATTCACTTTTTTTTCCTCAAACGACATAGGTTGAGCCTGCTCGTTAGACAATTGACTAATTTTGTATGCGTTCAGACAAAAGAGGGTTAAAGCACAACTCTATATTGGAAATTCTAACCAAATCAAGTGATTTGCCTTATCTCTTGGATTCTGATGTCAATATGGCAACAGATAGCTAGGTTCTAAGGACCGTTTATACATTGACGACAATACATTATGTTAAGATAACATTTTATAGCAGATTTAACCCAGTTTCTTGTCGGCGACAACAATATGGTTTATAGGAGTATACGTCGGGTACTATAACTTGTTCCTTACGCTGAAACACAGTGATAAGCATAATTACTTGAAATTGGGGCATTACATCCGGCCGTGCGGCAGTAAATTTAAGGTATTATCCCGGTCAGCGTCTAAATAAAATATTAGTTCAAAGTCTGCGCTACTCTACGCTTACCCCGCACTCAATCATATTTCAGCCAAAGATAGGACGAGCTTTCTCAAAGAAATATTTCAATTTAAAGTTTGTCTTTATTTCAGGAACATTTATAGCGACTCTGTCTGCGTTCATGTTGTTATTCAACAAACTTTCAAATTAAAAAAAAAAAAAATGTATGTTTGCAAATTGGTCTTTTTTTATGCCTATATCATAGAATAAGTTTGCACGGGAGTGACAAATCCTTAGTCCTATGGATGCTCCTCACGGATTTTTACGGTTAAATCTTCATTAAGTTTTTAAAAGTAAACTAGATTAGACCTATAGTTAAGAATTATAAAAACCCTGGGCTAAGAATGGTGAAATCCACAACGCTACAGTAGTAGGTGGTTGTACCGGATGTGGAGGCCTTGCCAAATGAGTGATGCAGAGCGCACAGCGGGCGCTGCCGCTGCAGGACCGTGCTGGGGCGCAGACGGCGACGACAGACGCTTCCGGGCCCCGCGCGTGACGCGGCGTCAGCACTAAATATACCGGTGACAATGAGACACTCTGACGCCGCCGGCGCTCGCGCCCCAGACGACCTCGACGACATGTCATGGACACCATGCCCGACCTGAAGCTGAAACTGAAGCGACTCTTGCGTGTCGCCACTCCAGCCTTAATAAAACTAGGTTCAACAACCGAGCCGAACCAGAATGACGCCTCGCCTAGATATATGCGGTATGCGGTTTAATATCTACCGAGATCGAAATAAATCGCTAGGATTATTGCCAAGTGGAAAATCATTAGGTATAATATATTGAACGCGCGGAATTCACTTTGACAATATTTTGACAGTGTGCGGTCTTGGGGATTTAGATCCGTCCGCGGCAAGCACACTCGGGCTTTTTTATCATTTTTATTTTCACGCGTTTGTAACGACTATATTTATCGACTGCTGCTTAAGGTTCTATTTTGATACGGGTTATTAAGACAAATCGTTCCGGAAATAGCTTGTTTTCATTTCTTAATGAAGACAGACACATCCGTGCGTTGTTGGCGATCGTGATGTGTCTGGATTAGTGTAAGAAGTGAGTTCGAGTGAGGTCGACGCAGCCGCTGCTCCGAGAGAAACGGGCGCCGCCGCGCGCCGGTGGCCATCTAAGGAGTGCAACTGTACAACCGGCCCGGATTCGCCTCGCTGTAGGCGACATTGCGCTATGTTACTACTTCATATACTGGCATGCTATCAACACATTACTTACCGAATCAAAACATAATCTGACTTCCAAATCTCTTTTAGACATATCAACAATCAAGGCAAGTCTAGATAACTATCTTACGATACCGAGATGCTTGACATTTAAACAAGCGCCGATGTTTACGATGGGCTCTTTGCATACTAAACTTAATAACAATAATCGCATGAATAGCAGTGAAAGAGAACGTTATCATTTTTATACCTACCTGGCGCCACAGAACCTTTCAAGAATATTATTATAATAAATATAATAAATAAAGCTATATCGTACGTTAGACTAAACAACTTTATAAAATTATCATTCTTTCTTCATAATACTGAATCTCTACTTTACAAGTGAATCGATGCATATTCCATGTTCGAGATCGAATGACGTGGATAATTTTAAGATCATTTCACGTAGACGCTTGCTTATACGCTCACAAAACAATATTTGTTATATACCTAGTGACCACAGAAAGCCGTAACATCAACAAATCGGTTGGTACGAATGCGTTTTCACTAGATGATCAGATTCCAGTGGCGTTTCATCCTAACAACTCAATTCCCACAGGATTCCTCTAATAATATCCTTGCTCCTACTCTTTCTTTACTCGCTGTTTTAAGCTAGGTGTTTTTCGCTCCAGTTGTCTAATGGAAATTTTGAACAAATGCCACTGTCAGTCTGTCAAGTGCATTAGTAAATTTGAAGAAAGGCTAGATTTTCAAGATTCTCTAACAGTGTTATGTTCGAAGGTTACCTGGAAGAGATTCATTTAAGAGATAAAAAAAATGTGTTTTATGTACAATAAAGAGTTATACATACACACATACATATTTTAGCAGGAAAACTGAGGACGTTGCATGTTCTCCGGTCGTCGTACCCTCATTATAGCTCAATCGTGTAGAAACAGACTGGACCTACAGATGTTCAAGTTTTTCCCCGCGTTACGATCCCGACTAGCTAAAGCGCGTATTTATTTTTACCCTTTACTTTACAGAGCCGGGTCTGGGTAGTAAAAAATCCTGCGCGAGGTCTGCGGCCGAGACAGCGAGTCGCGCTCCGAGACAACACCCCGCCAGCCACCCTCCCCGCGTCGGCTTCCCACCTCCGATCACTGATGAATTATATAAGCACTCCCCTCATTAACTACAGAAAAAAACTCGTATTTGTACTAAGTCACATGCTCACATAACGGGTTTTCATCGCTTGGCAGAAAGAATCCCTCAATATCCATGAAAGTTCAAATGAAAAAATGCACTTTAAGCAAATTAAATTAGATTAGATACAACGCGATCATTATCACGATAGAAAAATCGAAGTAAAAGACTGAAGTAGAATTCTCAACGCCGCGGGGTTGGTTCTCTCGTGCGTACGTAATTTATGCCAGGACATAAATAGAGATGGTGAGGTGCCTACTTACTTGCCTATAACATAGGCGATCCGCATAACCGGCGCTTGGATATGAAAGTCATAGCATTTATCCAAACACGTTTCTCGAGCGATTGAGAAGAGTGCTGGGATCCATTACGTGTTGCATGAGCAAACAAACCCTTGTCGAGCCATTATCGCTGTTAGGTGGTGAATATAAGTGTGAGATTGGCGAGCGGGCGCCGGACAGGCGTGTTTGTTGAGGCTGCGCAGGCGGCACCGACGATGGGTAATCTTTAGAAAATTGACATTTGGCGCCAAAAGGTTCTCTTGTTGGGAGTGCAGCGTTTCGCGCTCCCAGAGCGGGTAAATATTTATTGAGTTGAATTCATAAGCGACTGCGTGTGTGCTCAGGAGTGACGACACACTTCGGCCGCTCGTTTTAAATGTAGATATTTACATTGACTGTTTAGAATAAACGTTATTTTATATAACTCAGCAAAGTAGGGGTTATTTTACTTAGCAAAACCAGTGTTTTCACTTGGTTTTGTTTTCCAATCAAATGTTCGTGTCAGAGTTTCAAATGTTATAAGACATTTTGTTTTACCTACGTACGTGAGAGTTATAACTATGCACATGTTTGAATAAACCTAGATAGCACGTCGACAATTTGATATGATCTTTTAGTAAATAATATTTCAACATATAGGTAATGGGTATTCCAACACTTAAGATTTTTAGCGACAATTTGATTTGATTTAAATTGTGTTCTTCGTGGATAATTTTACGAGACTATTAATTGCATAGCTAATTGATAAGGTCATATAAATAGCTTCGCGATATCTATAATTAGAGCAGTTGGTCTGAATCACTATGAAGGCTACTGTCTGTCCGTTACACAGATTTTTAAAAGAACAAAATCAGTTGAACAGAAAAACATAAATATGTATAACAAAATATAATTACCTATGCACATAAAGCGGTTAATAGGGATGTCCAAAAAATCTAGAGAATTATGCCTAACACACAGCCCTCTCTGAAAATGAGAGAGTATTTTAACTCAACGCGTGCCAGATTGAGAACTTTACACACACCATTGAGTGCTGCTTTGCTCGTGGTAAACTTCAAGTTCGGGTTCGCTCTACATTGATGATCTTGGATTGTATGGCTTACTTAGGTCAAACAACTAGGCTACCACGATTTCTTCCTATTAATATTCTAATAGGATTAACATAAAATACTGTTTACACACGAGACAATAAGCACATTGCACATTCTATCTGAGTGGTGATTATTTCAACTTATGCAATTAAATTAATGTTGGTAACACGCGTATGATAAATAAAAAGTTGTTAATTATATAGAGATAATGAGGCACATCAATGTATCAAGCGATAATGCACCTTGTTGCAGTCATCAGAGATCAATCGCATGGCTGTGTGTGAACTTGTGTAGACAGTGGGTACGACGCAACTAAGTATATTAAAGCTTGTATTTTATGATGATAATTTCCACGGATATTAAATTATTATGCAGTAGACGAATAGCACAGTTGTTCATTTACTATACCTTTTTTCAATAGCCCAAAGATAGATTTAACGTGTACATTGGGTACTAGTTGTAGTTTGCAACTTAGTTCGTTAGGACTTCACTTCTAAAAGAGTGTCAAATTCTGTTTATTTTAAACTTTTATTGACAACTAGCTGACCCGGCGAACTTTGTTCCGCCTTAAATTTGAAAAATTCCAGTGGTATGGGCTGTGCTATCCCGCGGCAACTATGCAATTTTCCGGGATAAAAACTATCCTATGTCCTTTCCCGGGACTCAAACTATCTGTATACCAAATTTCAACTAAATCGGCCCAGCGGTTTAAGCGTGAAAAGGTAACAGACAGACAGACAGACAGACAGACAGACAGACAGACAGAGTTACTTTCGCATTTATAATATTAAGTAAGGATATATTTTTTCTCGACACATGATTCTGATAAAACAAGTCTATATGATGCCCTAAGCAAAGCTTTATATTCCTACTAGCTGACCCGGCGAACTTTGTTCCGCCTTAAATTTGAAATCCAGTGGTTTGGGCTGTGCTATCCCGCGGGAACTATGCAATTTTCCGGGACAAAAACTATCATATGTCCTTTCCCGGGACTCAAACTATCTGTATACCAAATTTCAACTAAATCGGCCCAGCGGTTTAAGCGTGAAAAGGTAACAGACAGACAAACAGACAGACAGACAGAGTTACTTTCGCATTTATAATATTAGTAAGGATGAAACGTCCAGAAGTTTAAATATCAGCGTGGACAGACAGATTAACAGCAATTTTTGAATGCATTAAAATTGTATTTTGTCAACGTTTCTATTATCCTCCATACTAGAGCAGTCTGGAGGATAACATCTCTGTCTTATCTAAATGTACTCATTTTAGTACAACATTTTTCAGTATTACTAACAACTTTTTATACAACTTCAAGCTCTAGCTTAAAATAATCATATTCGCAGCTTGAGTTTCAATTAATTGGTTTTTGTTTCGTCTGTTCAATGCGATATCCAGTCGCCTCGTAGTCTGTCCATTTAATATCGGAGAAACAACCTGCTTCTCTTTTTTAGAACCGCTAATGAATGCCTTTATTAAGAACTGCATTGGTAATTGCTAGGATTGTTACACCTACTTTGCGAGTTTTTCTTCCATTCTTGCCACAAAGGAGCGGGCAGTTCGGCTGCCGTGAAGAATGTCACCTTGTTTCCATCACTACCACTAGACACCGTGTCTCCGAGAATACCAAACAGCCATAAAAACAGCGTCATCATTGTTGTCCGCCTGATACAAACTGCGTCACATGATATTTAATATCTACAATTAATTTATTTGATGTGATGAGCAATTTTGCCGGTATATGTTAAAATCTGATCGATATTAATATCGCAATAAATGTACCGGTTTCTAATGTGTAGGCAGTGTTAAAGCCGAATGTTTTATTTTTGATAACACCTGTGGTGATGTGTTATTGAGTCATGTATACTTGTATAGCTAGTGCAATATTTTGGTGCCTACTCCTATTAATTATGCCTCGATCGAGTGACACAGGCTACTTGTGAAAAACTTAAATAAAACTGGATGATTAGTTTTTGGCACACGGGGTGATACAAGGAGAAGGGTTACGGGCGAACGGACCCATATGTCCGTAAAAAGGTGACTGGTGGTTGAAAATAAAATGAGCACAATATCGAAGTTTATCGATTTATTTATTTTATTTATATACGACAACGAAGGCAATCGAAAAGTAGGTGCTAAATTTCTGTTCTGATGTTGGATATCAGCATCAGAGCCGAATAAAAAATCCTCAACTAAAATTAAAAACCTTCCATGCGAGCTAAGCTCCTGACAAAAGGTATTCTTTATGCATACGCCTAATTGGATTGACGACCGGATAAAACCTGTCCTAGTGTTAAGACCGCAGCTGTAAATGGACCGCGTTAGCTTTACTATTAAATGAAATGAGAATTTGCTAAAGGCTACGAGTCCATATCGTGATTGTTGACCCGTGATATTGAATCGCTGCTTGTGGTAATGATGTGTGTGTCCGCACAGAGTATGCGCGCTAGGTGTCGCGGACGCGGGCGGATGCACGTGCGCGCGATGGACTAGCGTGCTGAAGCGCGCATTGCACTTCCGACTCACATTAATTCCCGCGCCATTCATACAACTGCGTCATTCATTTAATTCAAGTTCATAACGAGAGTCGAACAACGCACGTGGGAGGGGCTCGCGGCCCGCCGACACACCCGCGCCCGCGACTTAACCATTATCACTAACTTTTAGTGTCGATAAAGATAAAGCCCCGATTTCCACGATTCATCCGGCGACACCAAAAATGACCATAAAATAAATCTGATCGCTCAAGTTTCGGGACCGCATTTATTGCTTCTCGGTATTAACACCGTTTTAAATCCTCTAAGGCGCACGATATTTCACGGCACCTTTAAAGCGGGCTTCTAATTATACGGACGGGCTCCGGTGACAGCGCCGGGCGCCGCGGCGAGTGGCGCCGAGATGGTATCACAGGAACCGTCGCACAGCCACACTTTTCTAACTTTTTGGCTTGTCGGGTCGCGCGGGGGCGTATTGTGTGCAATTGTAGCACGCGAGGGCACCTCCGGCCGACGACCTGCGTCCCTCGCGTCATTTAATCCGACAGCGTTATGGTCGGCCCAGCGCCTTTGTTGGCTACCGGCTTAATGAGAACCGTGGGTGGCTTATGACACGTCAGGATATGATCATAAAGGTGCCAAAAATTCTACCTGCCCCAGGTTGCGCCGACGACATTCCTATCCCGCGCCTTTCAAAATTAATGTCTATTGTCCGCGCGTGCGCTGGCGCGATGGCGCTCGCCGCGGCACACAACTGCGCGCCGAGGACTCAGGAATCGGTATAAATATACGCAATTTATATAAACACGCATTCAAATAACTCGAGCCGGCGTCGGTTTCTGATGTAGCGTCGCGTTAATTGAGATGTATGCACTTAAATTCTTTGACCCCAATTAATTTCGTGGAAGTGGGTTCGTTGGGCGTTAATTAAGTGTGCTAATATTTGCTAACACGTTAACGGGTCCAACCGTAAGGACATGAAATGTAAATGCAGCTTCAATACGTTTAAATATGATTTATCAATGCCTAAGTAAGCCAAATCCTTACCTTTTAATCTAATGTGCAAATAAACAGAAATACTGCAATTAAATCGAGAAGTAAATAGCAGTCATAGATAAGTACATATAGTTCCTAATGAATAATTATCCGCACAAGTCAGCATCGTACGAGTATAAAAGCATTCATTATCATAAGTAATTAGATAGACTACGAGTAAACCTGAATCACGTCAGGTGCTATGTCAGACTTTGAAATACGATAGACAAACAATTGCAAATACAGTAGGAAATGAAGTAGGTTTATAGCAGAGTCCCGTTTTGCCGTTACAATACATATGCGCAACATGTGTGTGAACTCCGATACGAACTCAAAATTTGCTGGCAAATAAAAATACACATCGTATCGTACGTCTGTACAGTAATGCAATTTGAGTGCAATGCAATGCACATGGCGTGACGTCACCCTGAGCGTTTGTTACGGCTCGGGGCAATGAACCACGGACTGAATTGGACATACTTAAGTGTCCTGCGATGGAGAGCAGTACCGACAGAGCCACCCGGCCGCGGCATCACGCTACGCTACTCGCTCCTCCGGACCAACCGCTAAATGAAACGTCCCCATTAACTGACAACACACTAGTTCGCTATGAAATTGTATGCTACTATTCAATTAGACCGATTTGACAAATCAAATCAGTCTAATTACTCGACCTGTCGCCTGTTTCTCGTTTGACGTTGACTTTTGGGCTAAATGCCCATTCAGTAGAAGGATGGTTTTATGATTCCTAATCCTTAGTAGCCATAACTATTATCAACGTATTTATTTAATATGCCCAACGAAAAAACAGTTTTGAATACGACGGTTGAATAATGCACATTCGTGCTGGTTAAAGTAAATGCGTAACGCGACGATATTGCGGGACCTTACAATGTCGCGCAAATCGCCCAACGCCCATTCTCAGTCCGGACACGGCGCGGTGTAGGTACTTACGAGTAAATACACAAACAATCTCATTCGCACGGCGCATAATATCTGCAATAATGCGCACGAGCATTCCAGAAATCAGGATTATAAGACTACTCGCTACCTACTTTTATAGTCTTGCATTCCGTCGTTTCATCTTTTACTGATGCTTATCTAAAGAAACCCTGTCATTTCCATAAGCAGCAACAAAGATCTTAACTGATACGAGTAAATAATCGGTTACGTCCAACGAAAAACTAGCTCGTTGGTCACACCCAAGTCATTGAATTTTCTTGAATGGCATTGCTCTTTTTGTCTGCGCGAACAAATATGCCAGTTACTCGTCTCGATGTACTTTATTAAAATATACCCTCATCATTATGTATGTTTAATAAATAGTTACTTGAAACGCCGGAATGCATTACTATCATTTGTTCAATAGTGAGGCCGCGTAGAAACAAAAGTTGTTCACAGAGATATCAGTCGTTTGCCTACTCATGCTGTACCTACTTTGGTTTTTACAGGAATGTTGGACTTGATTTTTCTATTGTTTCTCGAATTGAGATAGTATCATTTTTATCATGGACTCAAGTGTAATATGTTAAATCGAATCGATCGATCTGTCAATACATCTTTTGACAGTCCCCGTGTAGGTCGCGTGACACGCACGGGTCGTTCCGCGTTGTTCCCGTGTGTACTACTACATACGTATAACCATTACGCAAGCCCGGGCCCGGCGTTGGCGCCCTTTCAGACGACACCCACCGCACTCGCGTCACACAGCCCAATAAACATAAATACACAAGATGCAACCTACAGCACAGCACAGCGCGACGACGATCATTCATAGCTGTTCCGTGGATGCTGACATGCTGATACAACCAACGTTGCAATTTTCAGGTGCGTTATCTATTCATCGCCTTATCAGATATCGATTTAAATTTAATAGATTAAAGTTGAAGTAGTAAGTGGATTTTAAAGTAGCCACACATTTTATGCGTGTGGTCTTTCGTGAACTATCACCACTTTTAATACAAACGGCAATTGTTATGTATGTTTCCTTGTCACGTCCTGTCTCGACCGTCTAGACTTTCCTGACGAAGACAACTTTTTCTCTTCTCGGTAATACAATTTTTGGCACACTTGTAATAATGTCTTGGCAAACATACCTAACTGACTTTCAGCCGATCCGGAAAATGAATGAAAGTCGACGGGTAAGTAGTGAGTCACCTCCCATCGGATTGTCTACATATTTACGGAAAAGTAATGACGTGGTGATCGCGGCCATCGCCAAGGCTGTGAGATGCGACACTCGACACCAGCGGCATTGCCGCGCACTGCCACCTATTCTAGCCTCCATTAATGCACTTACACTCGTATCAAATTTAACTGCTAGTAACATATACGTGCCTATGTTATACTCGTAACGTAGGAGTTAGAAAATAAAGACCAATTTTTTGCGCTCGCTTACACACCAGTTGCGGATTATATGGCTTTGTCGTAAATGATGTCAGCGTGTTAGCTAAGCACTAAAGTTTACAGGTAATCGAGGCAGCAGTACAACATTTAGTCACAAAATCATTAAACGTACAAGCACACCTTAACGTCTTGTGCTAAGTTGCTATTAAGTTTAGATACCTACTTGGGTGTTTGCAATGTGTGGTTTCACAATTTAATTAGTTTACTTACTGGGCTTACTAAAAGGCTTTAACATCAGTTTAAAGAAACATGTCGAAGTATCTACACGAGAAACACTTTATTTCTAAAAATAACACGGATCAATTGACGTCTCAATTGTTATTTCTTAGTTGCATTGAGACGAAAATGGTCATAGTACAAAGTTCTAAATCCGAAGTATCGTCTCGCTGCGCGACGGATTATCTCTGTCAAAACATGACCATTTATTAAGGAATGATTAATTGAATGATGGGCTGAGCTCCGATAATTTAATTTAATAAAATACTTGTTTAGGTATCTACCGAGACGGAGTCAGAACAATTCATAGACTATATAAATATGTAGGTATACCTAAATATAAGCGTTGTCGTTTTGGATATACTTTTTAATCTTGCTTAAATATTTGATATAAAGTTTCCTATTACATACTTATAAACTACAAAACCGGAAAAGCAAAGTAAAATCAAAATATTAAACTCAGTTTGGTTTTGTTTCTAAAAATTAGTTTTTATTTAAGCACACTTTTATAGAACAAAAAAACGAAATCATAAAAAAGACAATTATCTACATTAGCATATACGTACTGTCTTTTTTATGGGATGTGAAGTTTAATAACTTAACCTAGCACTTCTACGGATGCATGAATGAATAAATCTATTATGAATTAATAATTGGTTCAAAAGCATTTGTTCATATTATTTGTACATGTGGTACCTACAGATAAGATTGCAAAATCATACGACACTGTACCTATTAGCGGTTTCAAGCACAACTCTAATAAAACGTTCTTATTAGAAACAAAAACTTATTTAACTTATTTATAATGTTGATTAACCATTCCTTGTTGGCACCCACGCGAGACAATAAAAAAAATACGTACATACTTACGTAAATATATATATTTCTTATTTTTTTTAGTAATTAAGTAGGTAAATAAGGTTTTCACTGATCACAACCACATATCTTAAAAGGCCCGTCGCACTGCTCTTTACTTCCTTTACCATCCTTTTGTTTTGTGGGGAATTCGAAAAATCATTTCTGATGACGCCTTCGTGATCTTCAAAGAACAAGTCAAGTCTACTAAATACAAAGTCTATATTTCCTATAAAGCCCTTTTTTCCCGTAGAAAAATTGGAAAATACCTTTGTAGTGCACTTCTTTGATCATCAAGGAATATGTCTGCCAAATACCAAGAAACTATATTAGCAAGTCAGTTACTCTTTAGTTTTCTTATCCAACGGGAGTTTCGCAAAATCCTGAAATGAGTTTTCAGATATCATAATTACCTACTGGTGCGCCAAATTTTAAAATTCTAGTATGTATTACTACTATTACGGAGGTACGAAGATTTCAAAGTAATTATATAAATCCCTTTTCTCTCCCTATCTCGCGGTAATTTCGAAAAGTTTTGAAATTAATTTTTAGCAGTTATGATTCCATACTTGTGCGCCAAATTTCAGGACTCCTAATACTTAATTACTCATATATACTTGTACTTTTCAGTGGACTTCTAAACCCCTTTTATTCCCTGTCCCGTGGGAATTTTGAAAATTCCCTCCTTTAGTGCATGGCAACCTCTATGATACTGAAGCAATATTTATTTATGTTGCGACTCTAGGCAACTGCGACCATTGACACGTTTTACGCTATCCCGCGGGAACTATTCAATTTACCGGGATAAAAAGTAGGTGATTTTACGACAGATTAGTAAAGTTTACATCAAAATCCGTTCAGCCGTTTTCACGTGATGCGCTCGGAAATATACAGACAAACAGATAAACGGACAAAAAATCTAAAACTGTTGGATCGTGTTCTGTTATCAATTCTAAGTATCCCTAGTCAGTTTTTCAAAGTATCTTCCATGTACAGGCTTTGGACCCTCTTCAGCTTTATTATAGTAGGTATAGATAGATTACCTCCAAAGCCGTGTTAGTCAGAATGATGTATGTTCACACGCCTTATTGGCGTTTTTCTACACTGTTCTCAGCCGAAATCTCAATGGACTCGGATTCAACGCACTACATTAGATTTTGTAAGATGTCCATACTGGCCAAAGAAAAGTTTTACGTTCCGTGAAAAGTCATCATCTCAATTTTAACCGTGATAGTGGGTGGTTGTTGTACCCATGTTGAAATAAGGTGTTGAATTTGAATGCTATGTCAACGATAATAGTGAAGACCATTAAACAGTGGGTATTGTATGCAACATTCTTGAATTATTATTTTTATATTTTTTGCGTTTACTTATGTTAATAAAAGCTTTACTTCTATTGAAATATCTGATCAGTTATTTCCATGCTTTTCTGAAAATGTAAGAATGTTACAATAATTTTGCTTTCTGCTAAAACTTTATGCTTCGAAATAATATAACTTAGATGTCTCAAAACTGCTATTTTCGAGAGTGGAACTAGGTAATATTATCCAAAAATAAAGCTCTACCCTTGTAAAACATGCATCCTCTATCATAAGTATTGGTCAAGTTGGACGAGTAAACCCAAGCTGCGTGCGTTAGTGCGTGCTAGTGACTTTAGCGACATCATCCAAAAAATATTCAAATATCGTTTTGTTGTTTAAACTTGGTTTCGCTAAGCAGACTTAACAATTTTTACCCGACAAGGCAAAGAAGGGTTATAAGAAACATGGTAATAGATAAAATACATGACAATGTATTTTCAAGCAAGTAAACAAACATATAAATCGAACTTCCCCTAGAAGTATGACAAAGTTTAGTTACCTAACTACCTTACAAATAATCTATTCTTGAGAGAATTTTTCGTCTAGTAATGTACTGACTCAGGCTGATAATTATGATAAAACAAAATAACGACAACTTTGGCTTTGCTTCTTGATATTACTGTTTATTAAATAAATACCTATCTAATGATTTTTTAATATTTTTTGTAGGTATCTTATGTATTTTGGCCGTATTTCTAATGCGTCTGCACCATGTCTCAACATTGTAGAGTCTATAACTTACTGATGCTCTTGCACAAATACCTTTCAGTATTTTTACCTGGTTCTCAACTGACCATGATTATAAATAGAAAATGCATAAAGTCGCTAAAATGTTTATTTTATACGTGTACCAAATTTCAAGTCAACCCGAAAACATGAAGAGCGTCAAGATTTAGTTGCGAGATTTGAAGTATACAAATAATATAATAATATAAGCTTGTTTCTTTGATACACTATCCAGGTATTTATTAGGTATACTGGTCTAGGTACTCTTCAAGGGGTCTGTTTTGGCATTATTAACTGCTTTTAGTGTTGCTCCAAGTTAGTCTAAACAATAAGTTTAACTGTAACCGACGATTTTAAAGTAACTACTTTTCATAGGTTTTTCAAACATATATTAAAATCGTCGGCTATGATTAAAATTATTGAAAAAGGAACTTGGTGCAACTCACACTTAAGAGATGTCTACAATTCTGTTAAAAAAATAGGCATTGTATTGCGTAGGTATTTGAATGCTAATAAATGACTTGACTGGCCCCGCGGAGGATAAGGCTGAGGTTCACACAATCTCATGTTTTTACAGAGATTGTGAAAAGTAATCGTCAATTTTTTTTTTAATGTAATGATCTATGTTTCGGTATGTTTACGAACATCTAGAAAAGGGTTGACAAACTTAATACCAATAAAACCGTGTACCTACATGACTTTGTCGTATTTTTTTTCATAAGTTTAAATGTAATGTGTTTTGAACCATTAAATAAGTAATCAAAACTTCTATGAACCAATAACATACAGGTATTATATTTTTAACCAATCGAAAAGATGATTTGAATGTAGGTACCTATAGGTACAGTTGACCCAAAAATTTGTTGTTTGCGTTAATTGTCATGAGATGTTAGTGATGTAAATGATGCTGATAGTTAACTGAATCTATTCTATCCTGTAACTGTGCTAGGCTAGATGTTTGAAGTAGATGTAATTTTATCAGTATAACACAATCATCGTCTCGTTAGCTGAAACATTATTAATGTTCAATTGTCAAGTTGTGTAGATAGGTGATTGTTTTACTAGATAATATATCCATGGGGTTCACTTAGTTCCATGTCAACAAAGAAGTCTAGTTAGTCAAATATTTATGTTTAATTTAATCGTGCCTACAATCCCTTTTACCGATATCAAGTGTTTTCAATAGCCAGTCACAGTATGTTTATAACAAGCTGTCGCCACTCCTTCCGAACAGTGAGATGATTCTAAGAGCGATTACCTTCATCGGATGTCTTTGCCCGATAACAGAGAAGTATTGTATCATTGTTGGAAATAGATCGCAGGTGAACTTCCTCAGGCGCCGGCGATGCCGATACGCGAACCTTCGCTCTCACGTGGTATTGTTTTTATTATCCCACCGTACCACCGCCAGTATCGGCTTACTGATAACGATACGTCAGATACGCGTGTATTGATAAATAAGGACTTGTACTCGCAACGGTAAGCCGACGATGGCGCGGCCCCAGCCACGCTCTACAGCGCAACGCCGCTATGTCAATTGCGATATATGCACAGTGCCCTCCAATGATCTATGCTTCATTGCATTGGAATAAATCGTTTTACCAGGAGATGCAGTTGGCATAAATGTGCGCATGTTTAGGTTAGATTGTTTGTTGTTTTTGTAGAGTTTATTTAATTGGTTGAATTGAAAGAGAATGTTTATGGAGATGGACTTACCAGCGGGTCTAGTGGTGCGGCGCGCTGGCTCGTCTTCGCGCAAGCTGGGGGCCAGGCGGTGCGCGGCGGCCGGCGGGGCCAGCGGCAGTGCGGCCGCCAGCGCCAGCGCCAGCAGAGCTCGCAGCATCGCGAGCACAGCTCCGCACTAGCTCTCTGTACCGGCCTCTTCTCGCTCCCGGCCACGAGCGACGACCGAGCTCACTATTTTCGCCGCGCGCGCTCGGAGTCGATGCAGCGAGCGTTCGATTCGAGCGGAGGTTCGCGACTAGAGCGTCGTTGTAGCGCGACGGCCGAGCCGGACTGAGCCGAGCGCGCGATTTCCCGGCTCACGCGGCGAGGGGGCCGGCTGCGGCGCGCCTCGCGGAAAACGCGCGGCCCACCGCGGCGCGGCCCGGGCGGGGAAAATTGCAGCCGCCATCCGTGCGCCGCCCGCGCCCGCGCCCGCGCCCCGCCAGCACCGCCCGCTAAGCACCCGCATTCTGCATCTGCACCGCTGTCTCTACAACTCGTGCTTTTCCTTAACTATTATAATTAAGATCTTTTTTTATTGGACGATGGTCCTTCTGAGCAATTCGCCTACTACTAACTACTATCTAGTCACTAAATCGTTTAAGTAGCTAGGTACCTACTTAAAAAAAGCAAAGCATACTTTGCAAAATATGAACTGCGAATCCACTTTGGCCTGCTCGGATTCAATTCTATACCTACACTTAAATGTTTGTCTGGTACTGGTAGAGACATCTTGTAGCGATGTGACCACCTATTGTCTCCCCACCTTTTTATGAATTTTGTGATCTAACTGTACTATGTTGTGTGGAATATTAATATTATATGGTATTGGTATTAAACGGGACGTACCTACTTATTACCATAGCATAACATATTAGGACTTAATACATTTTTAAATTCTTAAACACTGAATATTACGAGTTTGAGTAAAGAAAATAATGGAGTGCAAAATAAAATTAGAAAAATAATGTGATGAACTCATAACGCACGCCACCGTAGGTATAGTAGAGACCTTAAAAGTCCATCCGATGCACTGCCTATTTATGTAAGGTACTAAGTAAGATGTTATCAATATTCGTGAGTGCAGTGATCGGCCGAGCACTTTAAAATATCAACGAAACATCAACTTGCCTTATCATTTAACAATAGATCTCGTATTAAGATATTCTTGAGCGCCTTGTTTTTATTACTTTTCAAGTCAGTTGGCTTGAAAAGTCCAACTATGCATATACAGTAAAAAAGTACACATTACTGTTACACCTACATCTAGATCTAGTATCAACATGAAACTACCGTGAGATTTAATCATAATTACATATAAACGGATAACTCACGTATAAAAGTCGAGCGAACACTGTTCGTTTCACTGCCGCCGGGGCGAGCGCTCCAAGAGGAAGGACAACGAATTAGTTCGAAACATGTCGAGCATCACTCGACTTTTATACGTGATTTATCCGTTTATATGTACTTAGATCTAGTATCTATAAATTGACACGTATAGCAACCGAAGTGTTTCCATTAAGTTATATTGGTACGAGGACTAGAGACTAATACTAAAACGGGTCGCTTTTCATAGAACTTTGTATGACAAGTGGCCCGTTATTTTTGCTCGTCAGTGTAGTGAATACTGACTTGTCTCGATGGCTACTTGGTAAAGTCGCTGGGTAAGTTGATTATGTATGACAGTTTAATTAAACAATAAACGTAAATTGTCTAAGACCGGTCATTACGGGATCGTAGCAGAGCGCACGGGCATACACAGAAAAAAAAGATGTCTTATTTCAAAACGCAAAACTCTCTCAGGCACTGTTTGTTGAAGTGAGAAATATAACTCTTCATCAAATAAATATATCTCAACTCAACAATATCTCATTTTTTCAAGAAAGAACCTAAATTAATTAGTTCAATCTTCATATACTTTTGTGCCAAAAAAGACATTTTTGAGTAAAATAATTAATTGATTTGCAACAAAACGCTACAGCGTTTTAACAATAATATCAGATTTCTTGAAAATGTTATTTGATGCAAGTAATCTTCTTTAAAATAAGCATGTACACAAATTTCAAATAAGTATTACTTAATATTTCCTTCAATACTGTTACTTTTTCGGATGAAAACTGCCAATTCTTGGTTTAATATTCACAAGCTACAGTCAAGATTTAAAAATTTTAATTTAAAATAGAACGCGGTTTTACACCAAGATTCATTACATTTTCGGACGAAAACTGCTAATTCTTGGTTTAATATTCACAAGCTACAGTCAAGATCTAAAAAGTTTAATTTAAAATAGACCACAGTTTTACACCAAGATTTAGTACATTTTCGGACGAAAACTGCTAACTCTTGGTTTAATATTCACAAGCTACAGTCAAGATCTAAAAAGTTTAATTTAAAATAGACCACAGTTTTACACCAAGATTCAGTACACTCTTGGCTTGATTTACATTTTATTTGCCATTTTTTCATCAAATGTTTTACTATTTCAACCAAGAAACTGGTAACTCTTGGTTTAATATTCACAAGCTAAAGTCAAGATTTAAAAAGTTTAATTTAAAATAGACCACAGTTTTACACCAAGATTCATTATATTTTCGGGCGAAAACTGCTAATTCTTGGTTTAATATTCACAAGCTAAAGTCAAGATTTAAAAAGTTTAATTTAAAATAGACCACAGTTTTACACCAAGATTCAGTACATTTTCGGACGAAAACTGCTAACTCTTGGTTTAATATTCACAAGCTACAGTCAAGATCTAAAAAGTTTAATTTAAAATAGACCACAGTTTTACACCAAGATTCAGTACATTCTTGGCTTGATTTACATTTTATTTGCCATTTTTTCATCAAATGTTTTACTATTTCAACCAAGAAGCTGGTAACTCTTGGTTTAATATTCACAAGCTACAGTCAAGATCTAAAAAGTTTAATTTAAAATAGACCACAGTTTTACACCAAGATTCAGTACATTCTTGGCTTGATTTACATTTTATTTGCCATTTTTTCATCAAATGTTTTACTATTTCAACCAAGAAGCTGGTAACTCTTGGTTTAATATTCACAAGCTACAGTCAAGATCTAAAAAGTTCAATTTGAAATAGACCACAGTTTTACACCAAGATTTAGTACATTCTTGGCTTGATTTACATTTACATTTGCCAATTTTTCATCAAAAGTTTTAGCATTTCAACCAAGAAACATACGAAAATTAGTATTTCAACCAAGAAACATACAAATCATACAATCTTAAAGTAAATAATATTGACGGAGGTATATCTTGTTCATCTCGTGGTGTTGCCATAATAGAAAATAATACCCTTGTAATGGGACAGCCATCATAATTCACATATTATTGAAACTAAAATAAAATAAAAAACCCGCATAGAAAACTTAATTTAGAATTGCCTATTTCAAAACCAAGGAATTTAAATAGTATAAAATAATAATTATTTACGTTGGGTTGAGCTAGTTCTTCTTCAATTTATTTTCATAATGAAGCACACGACGTATGAGTAGGTATGACTGATTGGTCGATATTGTCGATTTTTTTAGTTTAATGTTTTTGCAGTCGAGTTTTTTTAATAATTCAGTTTTTTTGTTATTATACGATAGTGCATATAAAAACTTTATCACAGCTTTAAAATATTAGTTATAAACAAAAATTTTAACAAAAAAAACCGACTTCACAAAAGGAAACTATTCCAAAACAAACTAATACGCACTAAAAAGAAAAACATAATTGCATATTCTTCTAAAACTTAATAATCAACTTACTTTTTCTACTTATCAATATGTAGGTACGATCTATCTAATGTTGTTATAATTATTGTTATTTCTGGAGTCGGTGTCTTGTAAAGAATTACACACATAGTTATAGGTGAGATGTGATTGTGTATAAAAGTTAATTTGTAAAAAAATATTTATTAAAGTATTCTCGTATTATTATTGCCAGACATATTGTAGTGTTTCCTTGGCTGACACCAACTCCAAACATAACAATAATTGTAACAACATTAGATAGATCGTACCTACATATTGATAAGTAGAAAAAGTAAGTTGATTATTAAGTTTTAGAAGAATATGCAATTATTTTTTTCTTTTTAGTGCGTATTAGTTTGTTTTGGAATAGTTTCCTTTTGTGAAGTAGGTTTTTTTTTGTTAAAATTTTTGTTTATTTTTTTATATTTTTAGTGAATCTGAAGTACACTAACATTTTTTTCTGAATATGGGTAGACCTATTAAACGTGCTGCTCATATAACACAGCACCGTTTAAATGAAACGGACATACTTAATGCTAAATGGAGGTCTAAAGGAGAGGCCTATGTCCAGCAGTGGACTTGTAATGGCTGAGATGATGATGATGATGACTTAATGCTAATTTTAGACTTGTATGGTTTTCTCATGGGTGTCATCGTCAGAACTGGACCAAATTGAAATGGGACCACACGGAAAGCACCAGCTTTCAAATAAAAAAGAATAATTAAGATCGCTTCGCCCAGTCGGAAGTTATGAGGTAACAAACATAAAAAAAAAACAGACGAATTGAGAACCTCCTCCTTTTTTTGAAGTCGGTTAAAAATGGTTGTTAACCAACTTTAAATCGTTATACATCCTAAATGGTTACTCAAAATTAAAAATTATTAAATTTATGAAATCTAAAGATGATTTTCAAAGTTAATAAAGGGTGGGGCCTTTATATTTTATACCATTTGTCCAAAAAATATGGAAAACAATTCACAGTATTTAAAGCCGTGGTAGTACAAGTAGTGGCTTGACCTATAGCCTCTCAAGCAGAGGGTCGTGGGTTGCAACCCTGGCTTGCCTCTGAGTTTTTCAGAATTTATGTGCGAAATTTCATTTGTAATGTATCATGAGATTTTCGGCGAAGGAAAACATAGTGAGGAAACCTGCACACTCCTGCGAAGCAATTCAATGGGGTGTGTGAAGTTCCCAATCCGCACTGGGCCCGCGTGGGAACTATAGCCCAAGCCCTCTCATATTAAGAGGCGTCCTGTGCCCAGCAGTGGGACGTAAAATAGGCTGATGATGATACCAGTATTTTAGTCAGTCAAATAATTACTTTCAAAACAAATTATTTTCAAAATGGTCAAATATACCGTTATTGAGTTAATGCCGAAAACTGTGCTTCTCAACAAAATAACTTAAGTGCGATGAAGATACCTACACTCTTTTATAAGTTATTTTTTAAAGTCGGTTCCCAGACCTTAAATCTTTAAATATTATGAACGCGAAATACTGCTACTGCCAAACGAAACAAAATAGTCCTCGAAATTGCCTTAAAGGGTAAAATATCAACGACAGTTGGCAACTCTATGTTCCTTTGCTAGCCTAGCCATTTTTGTAATTGTTCGATCGCTGTGCGGCTGTTTGCTGTTTCATAAAAATCAAAAGGTAAGATTATCATTACTTTCATTACGGATATATACATATTATGTGTGTGTGAATTACGCCAGTCGATTTATTGTTAGAAGTTTGTCTTTTTTGTCAATAATGAGTTTCACTAGGTACCTACGTAACTATAGTTTCTCGCATGGTCATTACTTTGTGTTCTTATAATTATTTTTGTGTTTGTTTTAGGCTGACTTCCACAGCATTGAGCCGATCATCTCAAAATTATTTCCTTGTTGCTGTTCAGTGTTCACATGCCCAAGCGCAAACTTATTACCTAGTGGCCGCCATTAAGGGAAACGGAAGTCTCGCATATTCTTTGCCACGTGTCCTATGATATACGGTTACAATGGAGGAAACAGTCCTTCTTCTAATGAAATGGAGCATTTCTGAAGAAATCATCAAGAATTTCCTCGGTAAATACCCAAATCTTGTTATTAATTAGGTACTTGCATTCGTAGATTCGAGCTTTAGTTAGCAGGTTTGTTTCATAGAAAGCAGTCTTATAAATCGAATATTATATCCGTTATTTTATACTTATCTTGATTTAGGTAATGCCAGGATTATCTGATTATCGGCGAGAATAGATGAATAGGCACAATAAGAGTATATAAGTGACTTGTTGTTAGGATGTATTCGATATTGGCTACAAACACTCATCCGTTCTCCAGTCAATGGCTGTTTTTTGGCGCGTTTCAAACTATTATTTTGTACGTTTACAAGTATAACTCCGAATACTGCCGAATATATTATGTATGTATTCGCGAATACTAGTCTGTTCTCCAGCCATCCATAGCACGGTAAGGTTTATCCACCCATTTTATCTACTAATGACTCGGAGGAAATAGATAAACCTTACTTTGCTAGGGCCTCAGGTGAATATACAGGTAAACAGGGTTTATGTACTCGTATCCGCGGCTAAATGATGTGGTGAGTAAGAAAGAATGTAGATATGTAAGAAGTGTTGACGTCATGACAAGTAGAGCCTAGGTTCTATCTACATATAGCGGCAAACAGCTAAATGCACAGCCAGTCTCGGTTTGGTCTTTGCCGCAGTCTAAACTAATTATATTTTTTATTTTTTTTAGATATTGACATAACTATAGAAAAGTTCAAGGATTTGACACGGATATATCAGTCATTGTCATTGAAAAGGTTAAGTATTTACTTTCGTGAACCATAAGCATTTCAAAGAAGCAAGTGAACCCGCAAGCGTGCAAGCAAGCCAGCAAGTCTAGTTGCTGTCCGTGACTTCATCTGCACAGATTTCGACACCACTAATATCCTGCTGAAACTATGCAATTTTCCGGTATAAAAAATATCCTAATATTAGTAGGATTACAATTTGGTTTATGAACTTTTTATTCAAATGAGTATTGTTTTTCAGATTAATTTGGATTTTGAGGAAATGTATGAAGAACAATCATTAAATTTCTTTATAAATTGGCACATCGAAAAGCTCCTGAAGTTGAAACAAGACCAAATTAAAAATGAGACTGGGATTTCAATATTGGAGACATTGTTTGCTTTAAAAGACGATGGTAAGTTTTTAAGTTTAATTTATATTTATGCACTTTAGAGAACCTGAATATGAAGGTTAAGGTCCCGGGTTCGATTCGCGGTCGGGGCAGATATTTGTATGATGAATACGAATGTTTGTACTCGAGTCTTGGATGTTTAATATGTATGTACAAGTATGTATTTATCTATATATTTATGTTCATCTATTGTCTAGTACCCATAGTACAGGCTTTGCCTAGTTTGGTACTCAATTGGAGTAAAGTGTCCCTTGATATTTATTTATTATTTATTTATTTATGTACAGTCAACAAAAACTATACAGTCAACTAAACAAAAGTTTGTATTAAAAATTAAATATTTATGGTTAGGTACTTTATTATGTCTGGCCAGGATCGTCTCCGCAGGAGGGAACTCTTCAACGGTGAACCACAAACATTTAATTTTTAATTCAAGCTTGTGTTTTGCTGACAGTACTTTTTGTTGACTGTACTTGCATTGTCAACGGAGCTCTATACAGGTACTAAATTTCAAGTATTATTTAAAAATAAACTTTTGTTGTTTTGTTTTTAGATAAAAAAAATCCAGTACAAATGACATTACGAACTCCTGCAACTAATAATGATGGGCAAAGTAGCCGGCAGAAGAGCCGTCGGCCGAAGGAAGAAGTCGTGGCTGCGCAATATCCGGGAGTGGACCGGAGTCGCAAGTGCTGCCGAACTTTGCAACCTCGCGAAGGTTGGAGGAAATATGCGGAGCTGACTGCCAACCTCCACTAGTTGGAGAGGCACTATAAGAGAGAGAGAGACAAATGACATTACTGGGACACCTTTATTCCGCCTAAGGGGAGATATCTCGAAAGATAAAGTTTTCGTCAATGGAGGTGATAGAAAGCCTGATTGTTCGCACAGAGGTAAGTTTCGGTTCTCGTTGTTTGTCCCAGTTAAACCTTACACTACCTAACCTAACTGGCATAGCCAGGTAAAAAAAAATATAAGTGAAAACTGATACTGTGAAAATTGTTAAAATGACATCCATTATCAAATCCAAGATTTATATTTTCTTAAAAATCGATAAGGCTCCACACGCACAGAGAGCGGTAGCGGGGTGGCGCGGCACGGTGGCGTTGTCGCTACCGCTCTCTGTGTGTATGGAGCTTAAACCCTAAGGTTGTACGATGCTGAACCCAACCCAATTTTTGACAGACATTGAATAAATGTATAACTTAATAAATTTGTGCATGTGACTAAGCAGCTTATTTTGTTTTAGGACGCCGGAACCATCGACACAGTAATCAAAAAGAAAAAAGAAAACTGTAGAATACCGGTTACCAGTTTAGTCGGGCCTTGCAACATAGGTTTCGCAATTAGTTTAAGTTAACCGTAGGCCTAGATGCATTTGTTTCCAGCGACGACCACGCGGATTCATTTGATGCCAAGGTACCAGCGCAAGGAAAATTGATATTTTTTTATTTTCACAATAATTAATTTGTGATCATAGGTTAGTGATTGTTTTTCGTATAATAAATGCATCTATTACTTTCTCAATTACGTATTTTGTTTATTTTTGTCAATGTCCAACGGCAAAGTTTTTTGTGTAATTCTGGATAGCTTTCTAAAAACTAAACGTTTATTTTGCTAACTAAACAATATGTAGGCAAAGGCAGGGATGTAATCGATACAACTATGTTTATTTGAGATATTTATCTAGATTTCGCTTACTGCAGATGAGAATATAATTAATAAAATTGATAGTTGTGAGGAGCGCTGTTATTAATATTGCTGGTGTGGAAGACCAGTAATACTAATAATTGCAACAACCTCATTTGCAGTTAGGCCGCCTTTACACCTGTAAATTTTAGTTACGTAAGCGACTTCCGTAATGAACTTACAAAGGCATTTACATTAGTAAATCTGTCGTAAGTTCATTACGGAAGCTGTTTACGTAACTAAAATTTACAGGTGTAAAGGCGGCCTAACTGCAAATGAGGTTGTTGCAATTCTTAGAGTTACTGGTCTTCCACACCAGCAATATTAATAACAGCGTTCCTCACAACTATCAATTTTATTAATTATTGTTTCTCGATTTAAATATTTCCAGAATTACAGGAAAAATTCGAACCTCTCCCTACAAATAACAATAGACTTGAAGCAAGACATAAATATATCTTACTTCAAAAAACAATGTACTTGAAGCAAGACATAAATATATCTTACTTCAAAAAACAATGTACTTGAAGCAAGACATAAATATATCTTACTTCAAAATACAATAATCTCTTCTCAAGATAACAGTGAAATCAAACCAAAAGATTTCATTACTTGGATAAAGATTCAAGTGTATTAAACCAAAACATTTACTGACTTCAATAAAAAGTTTAAAATACTAATTTCAAGTAATATTCTTTCTTCGTTTAATGTGGATGATGTTTTGATTAGAGATTGAATATTTATAAATTTAAAAGATAATTGTTTTGGTTCAATAAATTTTCCTTCTCACATTAAGACATTATCATCTTTAAAGTAATTGGGTGAATATGAAACCAAGAATGAAAGTTACTTGGTACAAGTTAAAGTAAAGTTTAGTTTGAAACTCAGTGTTTCACACTAAGAAACAACAATCTCATTCCAAGTAGTGTTAGTAATTATTTTGAGAATGATTGTTTCAATTCAAGAAATTTTGTTTCTCACATTGAGAAATTATCATCTTTAATGTAATTGGGTGAATATCAAACCAAGAATTAAAGTTACTTGGTACAAGTTAAAGTAAAGTTTAGTTTGATACTCACTGTTTCACATTAAGAAACAACAATTCAATTCCAAGTACTGGAAGTCATTACTTTGAGACCGATTGTTTCAATTCAAGAATTTTAGTTCTCAAATTAAGAAATATCATCTTTAAAGTAAAGGGTAAATGTGAAACCAAGAACTAAAGTTACTTGGCATAAGTTACACTGTTTCACATTAAGAAACAACAATTTAATTCCAAGTACTGCAAGTCATTATTTTGAGACTGACAAACTCTTATTATGAGTAATATAAACTATATGCAATTAAGAGACGATACTTCTTTGTGTCAAGAATTTCTGGATTTCTTTCTGAATAACGATTTTCATGAAACAAAACAGTCGCACTCTTGGAATAAATATTAAAGTTTTTAAAAAAAGAGTGTTTTATGTATTGAAAAAAGAGATTTAATAGTTGGAGGAAGTAATAAACTCTGAAACATTTTATGTCTTATTGCAAGCAATTAGTGTCTTCCTGATATAGGAAACAGGATATGTCTTGAACGAAATAGGTTTATTTGGTTGAAGACATCTTTTTTCTCTGTGTACTAAAGACATTCAAAACATCATATTTACTGAATTATAATCGTATCTAATGTGGAACACGACTTGGCACCCGGCCCGCACTTCGTTCCCTATATCTAGCATTCAAAAATATACAAATTCACGTAAGCACTTACCTCCTAATATGTCACCATGCAGCCGGAGCGTTACATGTCGAGATCGTGATATATATATATCAAATATGAATCACCAGTGGAATATTTCGCTGGAGACCAGCATTATTTTTAAAAGTAGGTTTATCCCGGAATCGTCAGTTTTAGAGTTGTTGTTACATAGGAATTTCTGTAATAAATATTTATCAAGCGTTTACGAGCGATATAAGTCGCCATAACTAAAAACATGACAGAATTGAAAATTTCCAGGAAAGTGCGAATGGTTTTTTTTTGCGAAAGTATTTTTTATGACTATTATAATTGTTGATGCCCTATATTTTTTCCCAAACATCTACAACAATGGTCATTCATTACAGATGAAAATTAAATAAACTACAAAATATAGTTTACTAGCTTCTGCCCGCGACTTCGTCTGCGTAGAATTATACATAAAAACCTTCCTCTTGAATCACTCTATCTATTAAAAAAAACCGCATCAAAATCCGTTGTGTAGTTTTGAAGATATAACCATACATAGGGACATAGGGACAGAGAAAGCGACTTTATTTTATACTATGTAGTGATAGTGATAGGTAAAATTTGCATTACTTACCTACCTATACTTTAAATATAAAAAATGGACAACACGGAGCTGGTTTTTAAAGTCATCGCCTGTGGAAATGCCGTTTGAAAACTTAAAAAACATGCGCATTGATACAATATCACTGCTACAATATTTCCGTGCATGGCGGGAAGAACTTGATAACTCCAAAATGGCAATTTTACAGGGCAGCGATTTTAAAGTTTGTCATTTTCTCCAAAATCCGTTTTTATCTCGAACTCATCTCTATAGCTTGATTTATGGATAATTTTATGTAATCTTTCAAATTATGTTACGTATTCTCGTAAATTCTGCTTATTTTGTAAGATATTAGACTTATCAACATACTACCCAGAGACTTATCAACTTATTACCCATACATTAGTGCTCAAACCAGTGAAAACATTATTTAATTTAATTCCTAAAAATCAGTTTTTCAGTGTAATTGAAATGTCTAAATTGATTTAAGAGTAATTTTAGATGGTTTTTCAAATATGGTTATGTTTATCTTTCTTACTATCTTATTATTCATAATAATTGACTTATCAACATGTTCACCGATCATGATCACCGAACATGTTAACTTATTCACCATAGAATTGGTATAGTGTAAGTATAAATTGACATATCAAGTTACGTTCGTTTAATCAGTAGTTGAATATAAGTAGGTAAAACGATATATGTATTTGTTAACGTAATAGTGTATTAGTCGACTTTAGTCGACTTTTATTTGATATCTTGTTTTGTCAATTTACGTACGTTAGATCGGTTTTTGAGCATAAGTTGATTTAAGGATATATTACGATATTATATTTTTTATTGTGACTCATCGCGTATATATCTCATTTCGTTAAATAAAATACGCAGCGTATGGATATATTCAAATACTCACGAGGCAATATCTCTAAAAGTATCGTAGATATCGAGTTGTCAATTTTTTTCCTATAAAACCAATGCTGTAGGAAGCCATTGCGACGGTAAAAAAAAAATCATGTAAGTCTAGTTATCAAGTTCTTCCCGCCATGCACGGATTTATATCTAGTCGAGAATTTTCAAAATAAAAATGAAATATAAATTTTAGTTATTTTCAAATTTCGCACCATTTTCAACTAATTTCGAGTGGTAAAAGTCCTTGTAAAATTAAGTAGGGCTCGAATTAAATTGTTTGTCTACTGGGCAAAATTATTAAGAATTAGGTAGGTACAACTTACATAAATGACATCTGTATCCCTTACGGGATAGACAGAGCCTAGGGTGACAAGACCTAAAACCACGTTTAGCATGATTGTGGGCGTATGGATGGAAAGGGGAATCAAAACAGTGATGGGTTGCTAGCCACATCGCCTATTATAACATGATCCCTAAGATTTTCACCCAATCCCTCGATGGGCTTATTACCATCTGCGCGGGAAGAGAAGCAACTGGTACATTCTATGTTTTTCCTTTGCTCCCAGACCAGCATGGAAGTACAACTTCAAATTCAATAAAAAAAAGTGTGGGATCGATAGATAATTATGTTTTTATATTATCAATCCCGTTTATAGATTACACGCACAGTTGTTACACCTTTACGTCAAAACGGAGCATTCCTGCGCAGCAACTTTGAAGATTCATGCATTTTTTCCATACAGGGGCTTTACCATGACGTGTTAATGCGATTCAGTTCCGACTCAGTTCCGTTTTAGCTGACATTTTTAGAATGGATCTGACAGTGAGGGAACCTAAAGAAGAAAAGAAATAACATAGAATGTAGCAGTTGCTTCTCTGCCCGCGCAGATTGTAAAAGCCCATCGAGGGAACGGGCGAAAATCTTAGGAATCATGTTATAGGCGATACCGCTAGAATCCCATCACTATTTTGATTCCAGTTTCCACCTAAACGCTCACAATCATGACAAACGTGGCCTTTTGGTATTGTTACCATAAGCTCTGTCTATCCAGTAAGCCATATAGACGTGATTGGTGTATGTATGAATGTATATGTAAGTATGCGTTTTGATATTACATCACAAACCTCATTCCTAGGGTAGGCTGAGACTACATTGTTCCACTTGCTACGATCCTGACATAAATCGTTCGCTTCATCCACATGCACGATTACCTGATTATGATATTAGTAGGTACTACATAAATACCATTAGGCGCATCGGCAACTACTTAGGTAGATCTTTTTATATTTACCACGTCGGTTACAAAGAAGATCCAATCAATCAATCGCATCAGCCCCCATTCGCCCAATGCAAGGTCTGAATCTCTACAATTTAATCCAACGACCTTCTTCTTCTTCCTCAAGTGCCTATCCAGCTAGTGAAGGTCAACGATTAGTTTTTGGAATCCTTCTCTTTTGCCTGCGAGCCTAAAAAGGTCTGTTGCTGAAGAGATGCCCGTCCACTCCCTAATGTTACGGAGCGTCCATGGGTGGTGGTGCTCGCTCAAAGAGAATATATAACCACTACGAGGTGCTTGCTTGCCATCAGATGACCACTTGCTCGTTTGCCTTCCTTGGTAGGTATATAAAAAACCACTCAGCCACGATTTCTTTCTACGTCCCACTCGTCTCTTGCCTGCTTTCTGCTCATCATTTTTACTTGCAGGAGTTTATATCTGTCATGCCTGAGCACGTGTCTGAGACACGAAATTTTCCGCTTCTTTATAATAGACAAGAGCCTCCTTTTCTGCTGGGCACGACGCAGAACCTCTACGTTGGTGATCCTTTGCGTCCAGCTTATCCTCAACATTCGCCGGTAAGTCAACATCTCGAAAGCTTCAATACGCTTCCTGAGATCTCCTTTTACTATCCACGACTCACATTCATATTGAACTATGGGTCAGATATAACAGTGTAGAAGACGAGTACCTACGCAAGCTGACCCTTATGCTGCGGTTACCCAGAATATAGTATTCATGGCATCAAAGGCACTGCATGCTGTACGCGTCTTAATTTCCGTATCACTATCCCAGTCTTCCGTTAGCCACGAGCCCAGGTACTTGCGCACCCGCTCAATCACCCGACCTGACACCGTGATCATTGGGCCAATGTAAGGATTCAACGACCTGCCAGACGTCATCTGCACGACAGGCCGATGATCTACCTTCAATCAAACACTAGTGAATCTATAGCTAATTGAGAGTAATTGTACAGAATAAAATGCACTTAAGCAATGCATAACATAAAACTCAAAGATATAGAGAAAAGTTTTCCTAGTATACCTACTTATAATACCTAGGTAGGTACCTATCTACATGCAATGATAGTACCAGTATCACAAACAACTTTCATTCTCACAAATGTATAAATAAATAATATGTGCCATACAACTAAAAAAAAAAAAAAACTTATTCTAATGCTATCTAAACAATTACGCGTAACAAAAACGAGCTACGAATGGGCTACGAATGCTACGCCACGCGGCCCCTCTACGCATGTCTATAACTGTCTAGCTTGTACAAGTTACAAGCTATTATTTAACTTATCTTGTAAGTATTTATGTATTTAAAGGTCAATGTTTTGCAAATAGAATTCCACCCACTTTTAGTTGTTAGTCACTTTCAATTTGGTACCTAGGTATAATGAACATAAACCGTACCTACCTACCTAAATAGTAGCGGCATCGATAAAATAACAAAGCTAATTTTAACCGTTAATTAGAATGTTGTTACTCTGAAATGTTTTGTATTGTATACAAAAAAAAACTTAAACAAGATGGAAGTTTGTCAGATTTGCGACATAATCCTAAGTATACAACTAGATACATATCTATAGAAGGTAACTTTACGAAGGCAGAATCGGGGTGCGAGTCGGGTTACCTCCACGTGTGGTCAAGAGCTGCGGTTCCTTTTTGGATCCGTCCGGGGGGAAGAGCAGTGCTTGATCCGGTGCACCCTGGGCTTCGGCTAATGATTTCCTGGCAGTTTCTGAGGGATATCATTGACCGTTGGCTAAGAGCCCGACAGGGGGGGAGGGGGTCTTTGACCATTACCGTACAACGTTGCCGACATTTTGTCACAAGATTTTTTAATAATATTTTTTTACATTGACATTGGCGAAGTTGTCGTCGCTATAACGACTTGATACGCCACAAATAAAAAGAAGAAGAATAAGGCAGGATCGCTTTTAAAAAGGATACACTTACATTAATTCTATTCTATTCTAATTTATACGTAATACCTACCCTTTTATTTGTGTTTCTAGCTTTTGTTTTTTACTTTTGGCTCTCACCAAAACTTACGATACGCCATCGACGCGGAATTGAGTCTTAAATATTTTCCTAGATTGCCCTAAATATTATTTTTTAGTGTTTAAATGCCGTGATTCTCTAGAGGCAAGCATTATATAGAGTCAAGGACAAGACACCAAATTCCGTAATAATGGCTAGGTACGAAGGAAAGAGTAAAGATACGCTTGTGTCAGCGGCGCAGCATCGCTTCACGGGCGGAATTCATTTATATTATAAAATCACGCTCCATGCTTAGTGTAAGTTTTCGGTCACAAAGTAGGTATAACTCTACGTTTGGAGCGCGTTTGGGTTAAAATGTCAAACACTATGGGAAATGTTTGTTGCCGTTTCGTTCTGCGAGTGGGCTACAAATTTGCCCGTAATAATTGAGACGTTAACGCAAGTAAACGCATTCGAGACGTTACACTAACATAACTAGATGGCAATTTCGATAAGGATCCCTCCCACACTAAGGTGTGACATCGCCTGGATAAAAAAACTTTAGCTGTGAGTACCTCTTTTATTTGAAAGTAGTGTCTGTCCGCGGCTAAGCTCAGACTCTTAGTAGGTACTAGAAGGCCATAATTTGGTACGGGTATACTTACACATACTTCTTAGGTATATAATAAATTAGGAATCTCATTACGCCGACAAAGAGAGCTGTAAAATAAAATATTTTTTTAGCGAAACGACTGTGAAGTTAGGATATTTGGTTTCTCGTTTATCCCGGGATGTTGGGTTCATTACGATCTAATACTTCATAGTTACATTATATTAGATTATATTAGACTAGCTGACCCGGCGAACTTTGTTCCGCCTTAAATTTGAAAAATTCCAGTGGTTTGGGCTGTGCTATCCCGCGGGAAATACACAATTTTCCGGGATAAAAACTATCCTATGTCCTTTCCCGGGACTCAAACTATCTGTATACCAAATTTCAACTAAATCGGCCCAGCGGTTTAGGCGTGAAAAGGTAACAGACAGACAGACAGACAGGGCCAAAAATACCCAGAAATAGGAGCTCCGCGGCAGCGGAGCCCCGTCGACTTTGTTAAACTTGATTTTGAAATAGAAATCTTTGTAAAGTAGTGCCACTCAGTAGTGCAACGGGAAATAAAGGAATAAATACTTCTGCTTCTGCCCATCACCAGTCTATCAAAATTAAGTCGGGTTTAGAAAATTCTTGGCTCTAATCGACAAGAGTAAAATGATTTTGTGTTGTATTGTGTGGCATCATTTTTGTGTCAAAATTTTAGCGACTACTTACGTACTTACATATTTTATAATGCAAAGGTACCTATATGCAACTTATACAGGGTGACCTTAGCCTCTGGACAAATAGTGAAACCCTGGATAACAGTGATACTCAGCAATATTGTAAAATAGTTATTTGCTTAATTAGACAAGAGAACAAAAAAAAAAGATTTCTAACAAATTTAAGTTAAACTTTATCGTTAATTAGTATAACATACTGTATTTTATTCATTTGTCATTGAACAATGACAACCCGAATGGATTGATTCTAGTGACATTCTTGACGTGACTATAACATGTGAGATTGAGACTAATGTGTGTGTGTGCGTGAGTGTGTTGTGTTTAGCTATCTCTATAATAATTCAAAAAGTAATTAACTAGGTACTCGCTACGTGAATCAAACAAAAAATAATCTAAAATACACAAGAAATTTATTTTATCAAAGTTTACTTAAATGTTTACATTTTCAAAATGTCTGCCATCTCGTATAATACAGGTTCAACCGGCGCCTGATGTTGTTTCTTACGTTACGCAACAAGCTGCCATCTGAACACAGGAATCGTAACTTATCAAATGCGGTTACTATTTTATTTCGCAAATCTTCGATAGTGTTTATTTCTTGGGAGTAAACTTCATCTTTGATAAAACCCCACAGGAAAAAGTCGAGGGGCGTTAAGTCCGGAGATCTTGCTGGCCATCTTTGAGGTCCATAACGTCCGATCCACCTCTCTCCAAACATCTGATCTAGACGGTGTCTTGCCTCCACTACAGAATGTGCCGGTGCTCCATCTAATTGAAACCATACGCGTCGGTAGCTTTCAAGACTGATACTGTCTAAGTAATCAGTCACCGGCCCATTTAACAGCTCCAGAAATTTTACACGATTCAGTGTTCCGTCAATAAATACCGGGCCAAACGATATCATTTTCGTGAATACCGGCCCAGACATTTAAGGTAAACCTGTATTGATGGGCAGATTCACGACATAGGTTTGGGTTTAGGAGACTCCAATAGTGATAGTTATGACGATTCCACATACCGTTTCTAGTAAAAGTACTTTCGTCACTCCACAAACGTCACCTAAGAAACCAGGAGATTGTGCAATTTTCTGTTGCAGCCACCGACAATACGCTACTCTTACAGGTCTGTCACGAGGCAGAAGTGCTTGCACCTTGCAAAATTTAAAGGGGTGCCATTTTTCACGTTTCAAAACTGAGTGAATAGCGTTGCGGTGAACATTAAACAGACGTTCTGCTCGACGTAAACTTGATGTCGGAGTACGTTCAAAGTGCTGAAGAATTTGATATTCTTGCCAAACAGGCAAACGACGCGTTATTACGCCTTCACGATCAGTGTCTGGGTCCACTCGCCGATTTTCCCTAATTCTTTGAATTGCTCTTGTTATTGTGCGTGGATTAGTCGGGCATCGGTGCGTTTCTCCGTATCTCTCGCGATAAACTCTTAGTGCGAGGTTAGCACTTTGATGGCACTCTCCATAAATTAAAATCATGTTTAAGTATTCCTCAGCAGAATAATGATAAGCCATTGTGTAGGTATTGTAATTATTTTACAATAAAACTATTCATTACAACTTATGTCAATGTCACACTTAGGGACACAAAATTTATTTTGTTTCATAAAATCTGACATTTTAACATGGAGTTCTAGCTCTAATGCAATTTAATAGTACATTACTGTCTAGGCCAGGAAGTAGGCAATTGCTGGCTGAGTATTGGTTTGAACGGACGAGCTTGCGAGTCCGTTTAATAATACGAAGCCAGCAATGCTATTCTGGCCGAGGCAAGTATAGTGCTTTTCTCAAAAATCGATAATAAAACGACAACAAAAATAAATGAAAATAAAATAGTGAAAATTGTTTTGCTTTGCCGCCTTTTTCTATCAATGGCATTTGAAGAGTGTATTTTTCTACCCAGAACACCTAAAGCTATTTCAGACACAGATAAACACGTTGTCGTACTAGCTTTTTTTTTTAATTTGATGTGTTTAAGTCTTGCGCCTTTATTTTATAATGGTGATTTACATTTTTAAAAAGTTAATAACTAGACAGTAATGGAATTTGTATGCAACATTACTGTCGAGTTTAGCGCGACAGTAATGTTTTTTTTTTTTAATTTTGGACTGACCGGCAACAATCAACTTCCTGTTCTGATATGTAGTTAACAATGACGACTTTAAAGGACATTTTTGAGAAAAAGAGTTTGCTATCTTCTGAATACTTTCTTAGACCATGCAACTACATACAGGCTGCTCCAAAGTGATAAATTGAAAACCTTTAGTTTTTCGGTAAATACTGGACCAATCGTTATGATACTTTGCAGTCTAGTTTTAAATATCCTACTGAACCAGTAGTATTCGTATTTGTCCAGAGGCTAGGGACACCCTGTATAAGTATGTACCTATGTAAAAATACTTGCCTAATTTTCTTCTTCGGGAAGAGTTCATGAGGTGTCCACTCCAACGAAAATGGATTTTTCAATAAACTGTAGGTACATTAGCCATCAATGGCTTAATGGCTCAAACCAGATCTAGATGTGTAAGACCTACAAATAATATCGCAGAAATGATCCTAGCTACCTTTTCACCTACGTACGTAGGGGTAATGAACGTGAAAGCCGGCATTTCGGATTTTTCGCAGACTTGTTTATGATGTGGGCCCTTTGGGCCCAATGAATAATACAAGTATGTGACCTCGAACGCAGAACGCAACTTTGTAAAAACTCGATAAAACCAAAAAAAAATCGTTTTTATTTTAATTTTTTTAGGATTATAACCCTAGGGGACTACGTAGTTTTTGATAGTAGCTACCTTTTCAGGACGTTTTTAGAGTACAATAGACTAAATTTGTTACAATACGAGACTTAAATTGTCTGAACAATGTAGACCCAACTATCATATCGTTCGATATCAAGGCGAGATTTGCCAAAACTGCAATTATATTCATTTCATTTCGAATAAAACGTCATCTCGACAGATCAAATTCAATTGTTTTGTTTTTCCCAGATGTTCGAATTTTGACAGACATAATACAAACATAAATCACGTCAATATCATTTACGGGGTAGACGGAGCCTATGGTAACAAGAATGAAAATAATAATGCCATATGTCAATAATCGTTACGTAAATGAACATAAAAAAGTGCAACTAAAAAATTACACTTGTTTGCCATGACCTGCTTGAATATGGCAACATTTTTTTATGAAAGCTTTTAGTTCGTCTTTCACCCACTTTCAGGTCGTAGGTGTTAGTGGATTAAATACCCTCATTTCATTGTACTCGTGAAATACCACTATTGCGTTGTCATTCTGTTTTAATAATGTCATGTAAGCTTGGATAAAATTGTCCCCTTACAATTATTATCCGTTAGAGAAAATTGTGTTGCTAAGAAAAAGTCGAATCTAGGTATTTATTTAAAAAAAATCCTTGGTCATGGCATCACGCGAGTTCTGCTGGCTGAATCGATTTTGCTAGTTCTTTTTTATAGTCAGGTTCTTATAAAACAAATTTGGAAAAGGAAAAATAATTGGAACGGGACCGAAGCCGCAGGCAACAGATAGTATTTTATAGTCATAACTTTACTTTTCGGATTTTTCTGTGTTTAGGTTTCAGTATTGTTTAGAAATATAATTTCGGACCGTAAAAATAAATACAAAAAAAATGAGACATAAAAAATTCTTGATTCACTGATAGTACCTAAGATAGTATTTTTATAAACAAAGGCATAAATGGCCGTTGTGCTTGTTACTAAATTAACTAATTACTTAACAGATAAAGCAGCGTGTTTACAGATATACGTACATACACCCCTTTGCAAAAAAATCGGGCACCTATGGTTTTTCAGATTTTTAAGCATTTAAACTTAGAAACTAAGCTTTTACGCACATAAAATGCGAAAACCATGGGTGCCCGTTTTTTTTTGTGCAAGGGGGTGTACAATCACACACTCACGCCAGATTCCTCTTGGTGTAGAGTGTAGACAGAGACTTGAGCTTTCCATTCTATCCTATGCCCTGTGCTCAGTTTTCCCGCAATTGAGTAGGTCTCTCGTTGAGCGGCCCGTCTGACAGCTCTCGCTTTTAACCTACAAATTGTAAAGCAGTTGGTTCTACGGTTTGGTTAGTGTTATTATCTTTTATATTTCACATGTATAGTGTCACAAAGCAAAAATCAAATATTGGTGAGGATATTTTATTCCATAATACAGCATTAAGACAAACCGGAATGTCACATTTCGCAATTTCAATATTTTTTGATTCTCATAAAAATAAAAAAAGACTATTCACCACACTAACCAGTGTATCCATGAATAATTAATAGGTTTTAACAATTTCTTCTAAATTATTATAAAAATGCTAAGTTATAATTAATTGTGTAAGAGCAATGTACCGCTGAAGATTCTGAGCACTGTTTCCCTGTAGGTAGAAACACTTCTCAAAATGACACCGTGTTTATCTAATACATACATATACCTAAGTTACAAGAATAATCTCGGTTCGCCGTGAGAAATCCACTGTAAATGCAGGCTCGTCACAACTGGCCGTCCATTCAACCGTCGATCAGAACTATCATAATGGAAAATACATAACAGCTTACTCTACCTCGTTAACTCCAAAAAATAAACTATCATCATACAATAAGTCGTTCAAAATAAGTGGAATATGCACAAAATAAGTGGAGCCACCGCACAATTAAAAGAGGAGTACGTAAAAAGTCGTTATAGTAGTAAAACTCAATAACAAAGCGATGTGAATAGGCTGTTGGTGGGCCGCGCGGCGGTTCGGACCGGCCGCGCCGGCGGCCTGCGCGGCCAGTCGCCCGGCCTGCCTCCGCCGGCCTCGCGCCGGCCTAGCCTCGCCCCCGGCCCCTAGGTCATGCTCTCATACAAATCTAACCAAATTATTAAAAAGTCATCATTTGTGAATTAACTTTAAATACTTTATTACGACAACTTAATCAACATTATAGTACACATACAAAACATGTTATGCTGTGATTCGTTTTATCACGTGTTAGCTACTACATACCTATCCACATCACGATGCGCGATCACACAAAAGTGTTGTTTCTTCCCTTCATTTACTGATAATAATTAATTATAAACAAAATTGTATTTTTGCATTAACTTTACACACTATATTTTGTTCATTGTCAGCAGGGATCGAACAATCAAGGCATCCGAGCGAGGCGCCAGCCGGGGGCGGCGCAGGCGCCGAATGCAGTGCGAGCTCGGTCGCCGGGTGACGACGTATCAGTAAGTAATACATTTATGATTCCGCACATAATACATTGTATTTTATAGCAAATAAAGTTAACATATCTTAAACCATAGTCTCTTTCAGTTATCAGATTTGTTTGTCTGTGTGGCGCACTGGCGGTTAGCGGTTGGCGTTCTTAAGTTGGTTGGAGAGCCAGTCGAGCCCCTCATAGAGCCCATCGCCGGAGGTGGCGCAGGTGGCCTGGATGTACCAGTTGCGGTTGCGCAGCGAGTGCAGCCCCAGCTTGTCCGTGATCTCCGCGGCGTTCATCGCATTCGGCAGATCCTACAACACGACAAACGTCCCCAAGTCACTATCCGACCATGAACCCATAGCTCAAAGTGGAGGTCAAACTTTCTACATTTTATTGAAACTAGGCTTATTTACCCTTTGTTGTTATTTTGTCTATTGTGGTCTATGGGCGCATCTCACAGTAAATTGCTTCATTTAGGTATATGAAGTTTTGCCTCCAATTTGACCTATAGCTTCATGATCCTGACACACCTACTATTCACTATCATTCACCCATAGACAATGCACTAATCATCTTGTATTATTATGCATTCTATCTATTTCCTACTTGCTGTAGATATTCCTCTAGACTTAAATAGTTTATATTTGTTCATGGTGGCTTATTTAAAGTATTTGAGCAACCCACTGTATGTGGCTAAGAGTTTGAATCAATCGCACAAATCACAATCATGTCTATATCCCTTATTTTGATTAACCCCCCCCCCCCCTCCCCCTTCTAAGCACACTTAACTAATTACGAAAGAGAAAATATGTTGTTAGCTTCATATGAAATGCAGTTGTCTTGGAAACAAGATCCCACCAAAAACATTTCATCTGTCTTGGAAACAGGATTGTTAATAAAAAAAATGCATTCACAAACTAAAATTAAAAGCACACACACTTTATTTTACTATGCAGCATAACTAGTTGCCATTGGTCTAAAATGAAAAGGTGCATGCGGAAATTGGATCATCACACCTCTTCTTAAATAGCACAACACATCATTTGACTGCCAAGTTGTTGCCTATTTCATTCAAATGACAAAACAGCAAGTTCGTATACTCCATGTAATAAATGATGCAAGGGAAATATATGTATAGGTAAACTATTGTTTACCTGTTTGTTAGCAAAGATCAACAGCACAGCATCCCGAAGTTCGTCTTCGCTTAACATTCGCATCAGTTCCTCGCGAGCCTCACCAATACGCTCCCGATCATTACTGTCTACTACGAAGATGAGACCCTGAAATGATTGCAAATGTTCATGTAATGGAACTGACAGGTAAGCTAATATTCCGGGCTTAAATCCTGATAATATAATTATAATATATGATGGTTATAATGTGTTTAATACATGTTTAATCAAGGAATGTCCTTCATCCCAAAAAACCCTAAAACAAATCTAAATGCGATCCATTATGACACAATCTACTTGACCATACCATTTTCCATTGTATGTTTCTATTACAGTAAAAAAAACTAGTATCAGTAGCAGAAACTAGGGGATTCAACAAAATAATTTCTTATCCATAACTATAATCTTGGTATAAATAAATTGTTCATAAATCCAGATCTATATCCAAAACTACATAACCATAATACTACATACACATACAACATACTACATAACCATAAGCTTTATTTTTGTCTTAAGACCAATTTCTTTTCTAGTCTAATTTATGAGTCAAGTATGTAAAGTGTCATTCTATGGAACTTGCTAATTATGTCAACAAACATCACAAGTAAATTCATCATTCAGAGACAATTTCAATATGGCGGTTTGTTTACATAGCAAGTTCCATACAATGACTGTTTAAAAATGAAATGATATGTAATTATTTATTTCAGATAAAAATGAATTAAGTAATCCATATCCATATAATATGTTAATGACAGTAAGACTCAAATTATAAGTTGAAGCATTTCAAATGCTATGTTATTTAAACTTTAATGTATGTATCCACAACTTGATAAATTTTGTAGGTCATTTAGTACATAACAATGAAATAATCTAGGTAGCTCCTCATTTGAAATTAAGTAAGGTAGTGTATGGAATCATCATGCAGGAAATCATTCATTTCAACATCATTCATGCATGAGTGAGTAAAAACAATTGTTAGAGTGGGAGGAATAAAAATGTCATAAATAATACTAAATACTGATAAGGCAGAGCTTACTTAATCTGTTCTGTGTAATCGAAATTAGTCACCAATGTAGAAGTGCACAAGAAATCAAAAATAGACCTATGCATATTACCATCATTAACATCATTAATGTATGTAAGGTATTTTTGGATTAAAAGCAATATTAAATCTTCTTGTACATGCATATTTATACAAAATGTAAAAAAATTAAGATTCAAATATTTGATAAAATATCCTTTTTTTCTATTCAGCTAAACCTACTGTAAATTATATAATATGCCATCATGAAAAAATATCCATGCTATAGTAATCTGACATAAACGTAATCTCAATATGAGTCAAGCTAGAATAATGGTGACACATTCAACTTTCACCTGTCACTTTCCTTTAATAACATGATAAATGACCAGCTTATTTTACCAATACTAAATAGACACATCAGGGTTTTGAGGTTGCCATTTCTTTTTGTTATCATCCTAACAACAAATAATTTAAATAAAAAGCTACCTACACCTTACATGTTGATTAGGACCTTTTCCTTTCAACCACCCATAAGAAGATTCACATACCTGTGTATTTTGGAAGTAATGCCTCCACAGTGGTCGGATTTTGTCTTGGCCGCCGACATCCCATACGGTGAAACTGATGTTTTTGTATTCTACAGTCTCCACATTAAAACCTGAAAAATTAAAAATCATGAAATTGTAACTGTGAAGACCTCACATCAAAAAAGCGTGGAAGGAAGAACTTTATGACAACTGCATCAGTGAAACTTTTATAATTAAATTTTTGCCTAGACAATTGACTGAACTTGTTTTAAAACAAAAATGTACATAGTTAATGGCTTTAATTAAAACAAAATTTAATTGATTCCTTTGTGTCGCAAATTGTTCTGTGGCGACTAAACAAATGTTACCAACTCTTAATGGTAGTAAGGGAACATACCCAAACTACGTGACCGATTTAGGGGGGGGGAGGGGGGTCTTCAAAGTACCACTCATGGTCACCGGGGGGAGGGGGGGGGTTTGGTTTCTTGTCACGTAGTCAATAATTTTTTTTTAAGAACGCCACGTTTTTACTAAACACAATTACAACCGTATGCAATTATAGGTACGCATTCTCAAAGTACGCACTTTTAGGGGCCGTATAAGAAAATACAAACAAAAGCCATTATTTTGTAACTTTACGCAAAAAATATTGATAAAATATACTACGTGAAAACTAGGGGGGGGGGGGAGGGGGTCTGGGCATATACTACGCTTGGTCACCGAGGGGGGGGGAGGGGGTCAAAAAACACGAAAAAAAGGGTCACGTAGTTTGGGTATGTTCCCTAAGAGGTATCTAATATAAATAAGCAACATTTCTAAGTAAAACTATAAAACAGCACTTGATGCACAGACACATTACATTATGGGGTTATCCTATATATTTGCTTCCAGATGTAATATGGAAGAGAAAACATTACAGACGGAGAGGGTCAAAGAGCAGATACTTCACATCAAACAGCCAAATTTTCCACAGGGTCATTAAATTAATCACTATTATTTTGTCAGAAACCACAGGTATGCCACTGAACTGATATTTGATGTATTGGTAGTGATATTTGTTATATATGTATGTATGTATGTATACCTCTTTATTGTACATAAAACACAAGAAATATATAAACTAGAGCTTATATTTCTTAATACTATACTATAATAACTTAGTTTACTATAGCTACTTAGAGAGGCAAGACATACCATGATGACATTTTGCAAGTGCTGTTGTAAATTATGAAACTTGTTTTTTTTACTGCATTACAGCCTTTATAATGAAAGAGAGTAGTACCAACATGCCAGTTATTATTTATAAAAGCAAATAGTTGTAACTTTTAACCTTATTTATTACTTACAATTAGAATGATGTGGCAGATAGACTTTGACAGAAATTTATACTTAGTGGCAAAATATGTTTGACCTACCTATTGGTATACCTAAATATGCATAGTTTACTTTAAGAACAGATTTCAAAACACTTTCTTGCTAAGTAATTGATATTCTAGTTAAATATGAATACACTAAACAATCAATGGTAATAATTAGGCACAATATAATACCTATGTGGCAGTTTTACTAAACAAAGCTTTGATGCAAGTAAACCCAAACCAGACACTCAAAGACAAGAAATAGTAGAAGAATAATAGCATATTGCAATAAAGACAACCCAGTTGTAATTAACTGATTAAAACAATTACTCTAATTTTAAATTAATCATAAGCACAACAACAATTCAGTAAGTAGGTTAATTACATTTCCTGGATCATGAACCTTAAAAGTTAATCATAATAAATTATTAGGTACTATATAGTACCTCTATATCAGACACGTAAAATGATAGCAATCTTGATGACTAATACAAAAACTTATGATTATCAGTGAACATATGTTAGATGTGAATAATGTTAATGTTAGTTGTACACATACTCACCAATAGTCGGGATTGTTGTAACAATTTCTCCTAATTTGAGTTTGTACAGGATTGTGGTTTTACCAGCGGCGTCGAGACCAACCATCAATATTCTCATTTCCTTCTTGCCAAATAGGCCTTTAAATAAATTTGCAAACATATTCCCCATTTTTCAGCCTTGTATGTATTCTGAAAGAGAAAATAATTATAAATTTAAAAAGACATTCTCCGTGAGTCATCCCTCCATCAGTCTACACGTTAATCAATGATAATGACATGGCAAGTTGCTGGAATCCCGGATAGAAAAACTGAATTATTTTAAGTTAAAACATCATAAACGAAACAATTCATGGAAAATTCCAACTCAGACATAGCGTTATTTGATAAATACCCTTCTGGAGTGAATTACCCCTTATACTTTCAACAAAGATCAGCTAGCTAACACCGTTGTAAGGAGCTGCGGTCACCACCCTCGGCCCGTAGCGTCGTCATATCGCAACTTTTACATGTTCTTGATGAATAAATGAATTTGGGGCCACGTATGGAAGTTAGAATTGAGTAATACTTACGTTTCCACACAAAAATACCTTCACTAACGAGAAAAAAACGCTATACTTAAAACGAAATCTCAGAAATCCGCTGGATGTCAAAATGGCGGCGAACGTGGAAGTTGTTCGTGCTTATGCCACGTATCGTTGAAAGTGGCCAGGAACAATAACGTTATAGATTTAGAAACTTTATAATTTTCTTGAGTAATAAAATATTTCTGGAAAAAAGTAACTAAATAAGTAAAGTAATAATAATTAATCTTAGGAAGAAATTGGTTGCAGAGCTGTGCAGTTAGTGTGTAATGTCAATTAGCTATTTACTTTGGAGAGAGAAATCGTTTTTAGACGTTATTTAAAATATCTTGAACAGTTTTTTTATACACCAAGGAAGGCAAACGAGCAAGTGGTCACCTGATGGCAAGCAAGCACCTCGTAGTGGTTATATATTCTCCTTGAGCGAGCACCACCACCCATGGACACCCGCAATACTAGACTAGAGGATTGCTAGAAGCGTTGCCAGGCTAGAGGGCTAGGATAGAATACCTCTTGTGCCAGTTAATGTTGGTTGTTAATGATACGAATAGTTCATTTTTAGAAGGCTTTTTATAGAAATGCTTTTGTAATCGATCAGTCAGATAGATCTTATGCGACGAATAACAGTCACGAGTATCAGTCAGATAATAAAAATAAATAAAAAATAAAAAAGCCTTTTATTTCTGGTTTTAATAATTATGCAATGCACTATCAGTGCATTACACCAGAACCCTCCTATGAGATAAAGGCCTCTTCCAGAGACCTTCCAAAAAATAAAAACATCAGTCAGACACCTAAGTGCATATCTAATGATTTAAAAATCGGCTTAAATTTTCATACGTACAGTGTGTCTTTTTTCTTATCACGTGTAACGGAACGTGAATGACATATGTCAAAAAAAAAAAACAATATAATATTATCGCACGCAATCGCCGAGACCGGCATACAAAAAGTAGAAAAAACCTATTCTAGTTTTAGTTAATTTTATTTTAGTAGTTCTAAGTGTGTATCCACAAGCATGGACCTACATGTTTGGTTAGCGCAGCCGCCAAAGTATACAACTTTTAGGATAAACAAGATAAAAAACTTTGATATCACAGTTTTAGAACAGTTTTTAGAAAAGGTTTGGTTTTAAGTGCATGCCTTCTATTCCATTCCATACAGCTTTTGACCCTAATTCCCTGTAGGTACGATTTACCTTACTTTACTTAGTACTACTTTTGTAGCAACGTAAGGAGATAGACATTTTAGAAGTTCCTACGGTGTACTGTCTAACTGCAGACTGCTTAGTCGTTGAGCAATGGCCTGTGGACGTACAGCCCATGAACAATAGCAGTGAAGTTATTGTAGATGCGATGTGTGGCGCCGCAGTGCTGAGGGGTGCCCATGTGTTTGCCCCTGGGGTAATGGGCCTTCCTGCAGGTTAGTTTTATTTTGGCTTATTCATTACTTTAATTAAACTATTTTACTTCATGTATTATTGTCGGAATTTACAGGCTGCAGCATCAATGATAAAGTCAACATTTATGGTGACATGGACGGCAAATGTAAAAAAGGTCTAAAAGTGGTGTATACTGGAAAGAAACAATTTGTAGGAACTGGATACTTAAGAATGGTCCGCCATGAGCTATTTAATGATGGCAGTCCACCTAGGTTGGTTTGTAAATGTAAATTACGTATTTGTTTTTATAATAGCTTATGCATCTGATGACAACCGCCTCCGCCTCTGCCTTTGTGCATGTATCTCAGTGTTTGTCAATTGTATTTGTCTTGTTTATTTTGCACAATAAAGAGTTTACATACCTACATACATACAACCTTACCATCATAAAATGGTGTTGAGACCAGTTTTGCATCCCGAAAAAAGATTTAACTGATAGTCAATGTTACTAGGTTAAAGTTACTTTTTAAACAGTGTGAGTCAGGACACTATAGTGTCTTAGGGAAATTATGTATGTATGTATGTACTTTTTATTGTGCAAATAAAAAACATACTGAGATACATGCACAAAGGCGGACTTAATTATCTTTACTTGACTTAAAAAACTCTCCACAAAGTTAGCAAACTTTACAAATACAATACAAATATTGTTCATTTAATAGTATAGGACTACTACAGTTAAACTATAATTCTAGTGGAATAGCTGTTGAAGTAATACTCCCGGCATCAAGATTACCAGTTATCAATGAATCAATTTACCCTAAAGGTACTGTGATTCTCCAAAATTTACCATCAATGGTGTGTGGCTGGGTGGTGAATGCCGCACCTAGTGAACGCATCCTGGATATGTGTGCTGCCCCTGGTAATAAGACTACACACTTGGCTGAAATGTCAAATAATCAAGTGAGTATGAAAATTTTTAATTTATCTAGAAGCTTTTAAAAGTAAACTAGCACCAACATATGTAACTATTTTTAAATCAATATCCCAATTCTGTACTAGATCTATACACCTTTGATGATTAAATTATTTCTATTTTTCTAGGCGGTTATTGTAGCAATAGATAGAACTCCCCAAAAGGTCGCAAAAATACAAGAAAACTGTGACAGTAATGGAGTAACGTGTGTAAGAGCATATGCTTTTGATTCTACTAAATGTCATGCAGATGATGGTGGCTGCATTGATTCAAGTCCTCCATACAAGTCGGAGACATTTGATAAAGTGCTTCTTGATGGTCCATGCAGTGGGTTGGGACAGAGGCCGCAATTGATCAACAAAATGACACCCAAGATGCTTCAATCATACAAATTTGTACAAAGAAAGTTGTTTGATGCAGTAAGTTACTTACCTAAATTAGCTCTTAATAATATGGCGTAATAAATATTAAAGAAGGCACTTAAAAACTAAATTTTTCCAGTCTACTTTAATAACAATGAAAAGGTAAACTTTGTTTGTTTATTTGTTGGGGTGATCTCCAGAACTGCAGACAGAACTAAAAAAACAAATCTTGACTGACTAATTGGCAGTAAATAGGTTTGAAAACATTTTTAAGTTTCTTAAGTTTAGTTAGTTAAGTTGCCCTGTAAGGAACCAAAAATTATTTGAATTTCAAAATTACTTTTTGCAATACAGGCTGTGAAAGTGCTGAAAGTGGGAGGAGTATTAGTTTATAGCACTTGTACAGTGACCGAAGATGAGAATGAGGCCATGGTTGCATGGGCGTTGGACAAGTTTCCTTGCTTACAACTAGCCCCTGCTGAACCACTTCTTGGAGGTCCAGGAATGCCATTTGGCAGCCTCACTGATGACCAAAGGTAGGTTTGATAAACTTTTGTAATCACTGCCAGATAATAGGCACTAATTAAAATCAATAGGTGTAGATAAAACATAGCCAAATAAAACTCCAACAAATTAATTAAATCCATTGCCTATATTTCGAGCGAAATTAACATTAATACTTATTGCTAACATGGAACAAAGCATATTTAACAAAAACAAATCCGACTAATATTATAAATGCGAAAGTTTGTGATGATGTGAGTGCATACTTTTGCTACTCTTCACCCTGAAACTGCTGGACGGATTTGGATAAAATTTGGAACGCAGATAGCTGGTACCCGAGATTGAAACATAGGCTACTTTTTATCCCGGAATATTGCATAGTTCCCGCGGGATAGCGATAAACATTTCAATTGCTAATTTTACGCAGACGAAGTCGCGGGCAGAAGCTAGTAATTAATAAAATAAAATAATGTTGAAACTGCATATATACTTAATTAAAATCCATACTATAATATATAAGGTATAACTCTAATATCATTTATGACTTTATGTATAAGACTAGCTTTTGCCCGCGACTTCGTCCACGCAGAATTAAAATTTGCGCTAAACCTTCTCTCCCATCGAAATTGACAAAAAGACTAGCCAAATGAGAGTCGTACCTTAGCACGACACGAAAGATTTCGTACTAGCTACCTAGCTCAACGAAATAAATCCGTATCTTGCATTATTTTTTATCCCATCCTTTTGTTCTGTGGTAAATTCGAAAATTCCCTTATGACACCTACTTCAAAGAACAGGTACCTACTAAATACAAAGTCTATATTTTCTATACCATCCTTTTATCCCGTGGGAAAATTGGAAAATCCCTTTCTAGTGCACTTCTTTGATCATCAAGGAATGTCTGCCTAATAAATACCAGGAAACTATATTAGAAAGTAAGTTGCTCTTTTTTCTAATCCCGCGGGAATTTCGCAAAATCCTGAAATTAATTTTCAGATATTACAATTCCCTACTTGTGTGCCAAATTTCAAGACGTAATTATGGTTATGGAGATAGGCTCCCTTTTCCGTGGACTTCTAAACCCCATTTATTCCCTATCTCGTCGGAATTTTGAAAAATCCCTCTTTAGTGCACCTCTATGATACTGAAACAATATTTATTTACGTAGCTACACTAGGCGACTGCGACCTTTGACATGTTTAACGCTATCCTGCGGGAACTATGCAATTTTTTGGGATAAAAAGTAGCCTCTAACCTGGCCGGTGATTTTTTGAACAGATTCGTAAAGTTTGCATCAAAATCCGTTCAGCCGTTTCCACGCGCTCGCAAATATACATATAAACAGATAAACAGACAAAAAATCTGAAAAGTGTTGGAACATATTCTGTTATCGATTCTAAGTTCTAAGTTTTCCCAGCCAATTTTTTTTAATATCTTCCATGTATTGTACAGGCTTTCGACCTTCTTCAACTTTATTATATGTATACCTAGATAGGCACTTTTATTCGCTTGAAACAAAGAGGCATACATACTCATTTTCGAGGACGACGAAAGGGACTATCATAACTATTATAGAGACAATTGTGACATTTTTAAATTTACGTATTGGTAACTGGTGTTGCGAGTTGTACCTACTGAACTAATTAGTCTACTTAAATACACAGCAGCAGGGCTCGTACAATCCATGCGGATGACGTCAAACCACTCATAGAATGGTTTTTTTTTTGATGACACACCAAATAATCGAGTATTACTGGATAGGTACGGCGAAACTTTTGGCAAAATAAAAAACCGGTCAATCAATTGAGGAACAAAAATTCATTAAAGCTTAAGTCCGTGACCGTAAATATTATAAACTTGTCAGAGAAATAGTAATAAATCTGTGCATAATTTCATTAACTAATAATATAAAATTATATTTTCTTTAATTATACAGGGTGTCAGAAAACCCTTTAACGATAATTCACGAGCTTGTTCGCTATATTGGTTTGAACACCCCTGCAAAGTATGAGACCTTAATTTCAACTAAAAAAAAACATCATTTCGCTTTACTATTTTAATACAAATATTTAAAATAATTACAAAAAATAATAAAAATTCCCACTCAATATCAACTGACGGCCGTCAGTTTTATTTGGTTTTATAATCTTTTCCACTAAGGAAAGGCAAAGGGATCAAAGCCCGACAGCCATGTCTAATGTAATAGTGTTTTTGTCAAATCCTGTCACAGCCAGCCCTGACACTACTAGTGGTATCCTAACAGCTCTTCATGCCTTCCCTAATTGCCCAATTCAACATTTTTCAAGTTATTTCAAACTATTTTTAACCCCCAACGCAAATAGAGGGGTGTTATGAGATTGACGTGTTTTTTGAAATTTATCGTTAATACCCTTAACATCAAGTCACCCGCAAATATCGCTCTTAGAGTCGCCGGAGAAGCTCTCGCGAATGTAAATCATCGCAGGGAGAGCAGCGCTAGCCTTTTAATTCTACAGGATAAGGTCTGCGTGACATAACCGAGTGTAAAGGCGGCGCCCCACTGCTGCGCACGCTGTGCACGGACACGCTGTACACGTTACCCATATGGGTCCGTTGTTCATTTCCTACGTAGAGTGTGCGTGCGCTGGCTGTAGAAACAACCACCTACTACTAGAGCGCTGGTGGGTCGGGCGCGGCAGCCGCACTACCCGCTCGCACCGCTCTCGGTCCCTTTGTTGTCCTACCCTGCGCCCCTGTAACCGCGCGGGAGAGAACTCAGTTAAGCGGTCGGTCTATAGCAGCGGATACGGAGCGAATATGTACCTACGTACATAGCGTGATCGTGCGCTGCTGTGGGGTGTCGCCTTTATTGTGAAAATTGATAAGACATAACGAAGACGAAGTCAAATTTAAGGTCCACGCAGTATGTATGGTTTCGGTATCCATATTAATTCGCAATTCTTAATTGTCGACTGTGTAACAAGACTAACTATTTTCAATATGATCATTTTTCTAATTCAGCAGTATTCTCGCTTGTCTATAATCGATCGCCTGCTTGCACCCACTAAAAGGTAAACTGGTAGAGATCCTTTAACAGAGATAAGTTTGTCTTTGTTGATGTACCTATCTTATCTTTCTTTGACAGTTGTTTTTGCTTCATTGTTTTTGTACAATAAAGCATTTACTATTCACTACTACTACTACTACTAAACCCTGGAACATAAATCGACAGTAAAGGACATAGTGGACAGCGCGCATAATTACATAGTGATAACGGTTCGCAACCGGCGAGCGACCCTTTGATGTAGACGCCCAAAACTGACTGGGTGTAAAGAACAACTATGCGATTCTCTAAACGAGACTCATGATTATGAGTGAACGGATAAATGAGCTTATTGGTACACAATAATGATTTGATTCTTTCGGGTGCCACACGCCCGATAACAAGCAAGACACATTGTCTGCCAAGCGCAGTGATGACTTCATGAATCAGTAATTGAGGCGTGAAAATGGGTATGAATAAATAAATAAATAAATAAGAGACTCAAAAGCCATCCCACACCCACATTCATGCTTAAGTGTTCACGTCCCACAAGTAGAGAGTGAAGCTACCATAAACAAACAGCCACCAACCTCTTACAGGGGGCGCGGGCGATCACGCGGTATTCACTCAAATATGAACACTATGAACAGTCAAAAAACATTTGTCAAAACATCGTGTTTGTAATTTTCGATGTAGAATTCAATTTTAGTTTATTTTATGTAAAAAAGAGAAATAATCTAAATAAAACTGTGATTCTTTGCCGATATCCGCTCAACAATTAATGTGTGTGTGTGGGAGAGTGTTTAATAATTGTGGCTTTAAGTGTATTACGTGATTTCGTATTGATACAGAATAATGTAAGTATAATCATAAGCCACAATTACAGATATCCATTTTATTCCATCTCCTAACACATAATCCTTTTAAAATCATCTCTAGGTACTTTTTTAAAGCATACAAAGAATTGTAATTAGATTACAATTATTTTTAGCAATTCACTTCACACGCACGTTAACGTTTGCCAGGTCGTACTGTGGATTTTCTGAAACGAATCTAGAATAATTTAAAATGATCATTTATCATTAAGGAAATCTGATCAAAGTTTTATGGTAGTTAGTTTGAAAGCAAGTGCTAGTGAAGTTTTAGTTACAAACAATAAGGTTTCGAGTAGCGCTACTCACGTAACTTATGAATGAAAAGGTACACTGAGAGCATAGTCCTAAAATGCATCTTAAGAATCGTTAATTAAAGGGTTAATTAATTAACCACGAGCGTCAAACTTTGCCAGGGTGTTCAGATAGACTTACCTGACAATTCTGTAAAAGGACGTTAAAGGGTTTTCTGACACCCTGTATATATTATCTAATTATATTACAAGTTTAATATCGGTTATTATATTCACGACATCATCCTGTCATCGTGTATGTATAAATTTCACGGATTTACTCACAATTATTTTGACACTTCGTGCGACATATTGACATATATAGGTATCACACGAAAGTTTAAACACAAACATCATTGTTGCAAAATTTATACAAAATTTCTTCATTTGCATGAATTGTACGAGCCCTGCACATAAGTTTTCATGGCATTCATTTTCTTGAGGCTGTCTTCTTTGACATAACTATTCAAAATTCATACATAACTCAACTGTCGTAAAAAATTACCTAATGCATTGTTTTTATGTAAAATGCTGTTTCTTATACACATACCTACATATAAGCACGTGCAGTCTGTCCACCGAGAGATGATACAAGGATTTAAACTCGCGTTATTTTGTACAAACTGGGGCACGCTGATTGGGTATTTGAATATTAAAACAATATAGTTATTATTTGTCCCTGTACTGTAGTACCAAGATAATGGCAACACGTTCGTCGCATCGGGTCGGCCAGTGAACGAATATAAGTATGGAAGCATTTCTGACGCTCCAAAATGACCCAACGTAAACTAGTTCGCGGCGGGCGGGGCTTGAAAACTAGTGCGGCAACGCGATCAGTGCGCAGGGCGCGCGCCTGTCAGTCGTGTCACACGGGTTTTTTATTATATAAAATCAACTTATCCATTAAAAAATGCCTTCATGTGTGGTGAGGTGGTGCAGGAGTCAACAGGAATATTGTCCCAAGAGTACTGGAATCACCTTTCACGTGTAAGTACACTGTTTACTCAAAAAATCCAAAATCGCCTTTTTACTAGAGGGATGTCATTATGCATAATGTAGTACCTAGTACATTTTAATATAGCTATTTTTAAAGGACATAATATTTATTATTAAGTTGCATACAGATTTGGGTTTTAATTTCGGTTTTTCATCGGATTAACAAGTCGAAGTCGTTTCTCATTTCACTTAATTTTAATTTTAATTTAGATTCCCACAAGACCCGAGTCGTAGAAATCGATGGAAAAAAATCTGTTCAATTGGAGAGACAGGAGAATGACTGGACACCGAGCAAGAATTCAAAAATATGTTCAATTTATTTTAAAGATGAAGATTTTTATGTATCGAAGAAGGGACACATAATGCCTTCTAAAAGCGCAGTACCAATAATTGGTACTGTGCGTATTTATTTGGTTTGAATGATCACGTTTTAGTTAATGTAGTGCTACTTTGTATGATTGTTTAATAGACATGTATTTTCAGATGGTGTTTTCGAGTGAAAAACCAGTATTAATAAAAATTAAAAACAAAGAAAATATTCCAGAAACTTCACAGGAAAGTCCTCAAAAACGTCCAAATTGTCATTATAATAAATTATCTACTGATATTTCTTTTATTATTTTTATCTACACCCACCTATATAATACGTTTAGAAACCGTATCTACGTAATATCATTCGTTGCGGGTGGTAGAACAACGAGCAGGGTCCGTCCGAATCGCTACCAACATTTTAGGCTACTGTGTTTCGAAGTGGAGAGTAAAACAGCCGGTGGAATTACTGGCACATAGGTATACTACCTTAGTACTCTAAGCCGGCAACGCATCTACAATACTTCTGTGTTGCGGATGTCCATGAGCGGCGGTGATTACTTACCATCAGGTAACCCACTTGCTCGCTTGCCTTCCTTGTAATACAAAAATAAATAAATATGTAAACTAGGTACCAATAATACACTTATCGAACTAGGAGTCAAGCGCGCTGACGAAGTAGGCGAAAGCGAGTGAAAATTTGGCTTACTGATTTCATACCTTTGTGCATTGGGCTGCTTTGAATCTGACTGGTCCCCTTCTGCATAACATCGTCCGTGCTTCAAAGACACACTGACAATCTGCTGACATTGCATCGAAGCCGCGAACCAATTAGCGTAAATCTGTCACGCCGAGAACCAATCGCGACATATGACCCGACGCTTCTCAAATCGTTGAGCTTTTACGTACTTATTTTCAAAAAGTCGCAACTAGCGAAGCACATTTTAATACCGACCTAGATTAATTAGCATTAACCTATTTTCTTAAATGCATTGATAATTTTTATTTACGTTGCTTGTGTGTGTGTACCTCAAACCTATCTGTGTGAGTTTTTGGGCTAATAATGAACGGTAGGTTGTATGAAGAGACTGCTTCCATAGTTATATTCGTTCACCGGGGTCGGCGGCTTGGCGTATCACGAAGCTGCCATTACAAAACTCAGTTGCGCGCATTGACGTACAATAAACAACTAGACTCCCAATCACGCTCAAAAACTGTCCGAAGCAAAAGTCTGAATACGCCTCTATTGTTCAGAGTTTTGGTTCAGTTGTGTTTCGACCGCGCTTTGATAACAATGTATATGTCCCTTTCGCACCGTAATCTTACTATTGAGAACAAAAGAGACAGGCAGGTTTCCAGCGCGTGGCGTCGTGTCATTACTTCTCACGATCCTACGCCATTGATATTAAACATTACTGCCACGAAATAAGGTGTCAATTTGAACGAATATGTTAATGTTATCTGTCTAAGTCGATGTGTTGACACACACAACACATAGACAAAGCAACTCGGACGTTTCTTGAGGAACCTTTGTTAGAGACTGAGAGTCTAGTTGTTTATTGTAAGTCAATGGTTGCGCGGCGTTAAACGACACCTGTCTCAGAGATTGCGATAGCTAACCCGGCAGTCGTTATCCTCAAAATTTTATTTGATTTATCAACTCTTGGCGGCCAGACTAGTTAATATCACTTACTTACATATTTGTACTGGAGAAGCTTGTAATACAAATCTCATCAAAAGAGATTAACTAAGAACTCTTAATATTTCTTAACAATAATTATATTGTTACCTATTTTGAACTAAGTAACTGACATAGTCAGAGATGTCGATTACATACATGACTAAATCCTCCAGTCCAGTTTATTTTTAATATTCGGTTTGGAGAATCTGGTACATACTCACATTCTGGCTTTGGCAGTAAATGTCTCCATTCTATAAACATCAATTTAAATACTTTATGATTATCACATTTCAAGGTAGGTAATTATTGTTATTACAGAGCAATGCTACAGAGGTTTGGTCCAAACGAGGATCATCTAAGGCTTGTGAAACATCCCATCTACAGGGACTCAATAGGGTTCTTCATAGCAAAATTCATCAAAAAGGAATCTTTATAGAACCGTCATTTGTTACCAGGCAATTAAATCATTAGGTAATAAATTTACTTATTTAAACAAAAGTGTTCTCATTTTCAGTAATTAATCAATCCATGGTAGCTGAAGTATGGTCGGCCAAATAGGTGACCTATCCCTTGTCTTCCACCTTCCTATCAATAAATAAATATGTCGCCAAAGTCGAACTTTAAAGTTGACAGCCACGTCTTATCGACATTGTGTTGCGTAAACGCACCGTCAACGTCTTTTACGCACGAGTGTTAACCTTAAGAGAATTGTATCAAGATTCTTGCGAGGGTACAGTAAAAGTGGCAGTAGCCTGCTTGTCCAACAACTAATACTAGTACCCGCACTGATTTTGATACAGTTATATTCAACTTTATTCAATAAAAAATGGTATCAGACATTGAAATTAAATGGTATTTGTACAGTCTGCACCGAAAGCTTCCGTGTGGGTTATACATAAATAAATAAGATTTATCAGTTATCAAATCACTAAACACAATTACGTGCATCATCTTGGCAAGATATTAGGATTTAATCTAAATATAAATGTTTGTAACGTGAACCACATCAACAACAATTACGCGTCTAGTGGTGACTAAACAAAAAACACATACATCATATAAAATATCTACACTACATTTTAGGCACTTTACGAGATAATAATGTTTAACTTGAAGTCTTAATTACTAATACTCCCCGTACTTAATCACGCATTTTATACTAAACCTATGGCTGAATTACCTCGACTACTATCATTACTACGTCTACCCGTGAACACGGCCAATGCATGTTGACCGATCCGAGATAATTTTGCGGCAATAGCAATACATGTAATATATGGTGATTAACTCCAGAGTCTTACCAAGTTTCGAGACGGTTAAAGTGAGTCGATGCGCACCCACAGACCTTTTTCAGCTTTGAGCAGGAAACCTCGTTTCTCAAATGCTATGGGGTTCTCGGTTTTAGGACAAACAGAAAACTTAAAATTCTTCAAAAGCGAAACCATTGATAATTTGGCTGAATACATCGCAAATCTCAGACCTGAAAAAACAAATTAAAATGCACATAGAATAAAATAAAGTAAAGACCAACTCTTTACACAAAGCTTAGGTATATAAATTATTTAAATTTATGCTTACGATGTTATGCGACTAATGCCTTTCAAATTTAAATAAAACCTGTTTAAAAAGAAATCAAGTTGACGTAACAGCAAACACTTCTAGCTAAAAATACTTGATATTTTTACCGTAAGAACCGATGATTTTACCAAAGATATACGATTTGATGAATCAAAATAAGTAATCCCTATTACTTATCATACCTAATTGAAATGCGGACCAAAATATACTTGGAACAACTTATCTATCAGACAAATATTAAGCTCAAACAATTCCAATTAATTAGGTAGGTACCTAGGCGGTGGATATAGATTCTCGTATAATCTGAAAATCCGCAGCGAGTAGGTACAGGTACAAAATTTGGCCCAGTCTCTACACAAATTAATTTACCTATATTTATATTGCGTATATGTTAGGACCATTTTGTGCCACTCAGTATATTAATGGCCGTAGCCGTACAACAACGCATAAATACGATGTATATTCCACCAGCCCACTACATGAATAGAAAAGAGGAATGACTAGTTTACCCGTAGAGTGAAAGCGTAAGCAAAGTAAACTTTTGTGAAAGTATTCTAATACTTACCAATACAGTTTCTGGGTCCGGCGCCAAAAGCTAGGAACAAATGAGATGGTCTGTTTTTTTTCTCATCTCCAATGAATCTCTCCGGAATGAACTCATCGGGTTGAGGATAAAAATTGGGGTCTGTTTGGATTCCGTAAATCGGAATCGCAACGACGTCTCCAACATCGATTTGCACCGACGTGCCAGGCAAGGTATATTTTTTAGTGCAGACTCTATCAATCCGAGCCACTGGAGGGTACATGCGTAAAGTTTCTGGAATTAACAAATTAGACATGAGAAAGTAATGTGAGACTCAAATATTGTGATATAAACTCACGTAAACTCACGTAACAAACTCGAGTACAGCACGACCTTTTGCTAACTAATCTGTAGTCCTTACGGGGCATTTTGAGTGAAATAGGTATGTCGAGCAGTAGATAGGTACAGTCAAGTGTAATAATATGTATCTAGTCAAAGTTTCAAAAATAAGTATCATACGCTCTTACAGCAGCGTAATAAGGTCGTGGGACATATTTTTGCCAAGTTCATATCGATACTTATTTTTGCACTTGACCGTACTCTGTTTTGACAGATGAATGATCCGTTTATTTCACACAATTAAAACCGATACTACGAGTATATCTACACATCGCTGGGGCAAAGGTCGTATTCCGAGCGCGTTTAAACGCATATTAATTGTTGTTCCGTATTCTAAAAACACTTTAAATACAACTTTTTTTCAGTAAGATTAAAAGCGCAAGTTCAAGGTTTAAAGAAATTACGAACAAATGCTTGATTACTGATTTTAAACACCTACCAAGTAGAAATCCTTCTAAATAGGTCAGTTGTGACAGAAGTTCATAAGACATTTCTTTGCCATCTGTTAACTCTTGGACATGAGTGCGAAGTTTTTCCTGCAGTTCTGGCTTTGTTGCCAGCATGTGGATAGCAAACGATAGCAAAGTACTGGATGTCTCATAGCCTGCTATTAAGAAAAGTAGAGACTGCGCGTCGATCGTGTCGTCGTCTAACACTGAAAGGTTTAAACACAAAATGTATACACTACTAGAGTGTGTTAAAAAAGGGAATTGTTGGTTTAGGATATTAAATTATTACATGTTCGTGATTGAAGATTTTCTGAATCACCATTATCATTTTGAGCTGCATCTATGAGAAGTTGTAAAAAGTCGTTCCTTCTGAAAGTAACAAAAAAATATACGTGGCTTTTGTGTAAACTGGATGTTATGATAACTGAATATTATGATAACAATACTAGGATTATGCAAAAGTGATGCATTGTCCTAGTTAGTTAACTAAGTCCGCTTGACGAGATCAAGATAAGATAAAGCTTAAAGCAAACATAGACAGAGTCTTTTAGCTGTATTGCAAATTACTTTATAGTAATTATTTAATGATAATTTATATTCTAAAATGACTACAACTCTCCATTCATAAACTTAAATTACCTTTGATTTCCAGATCGCCTTTCTTTTTTAGCAGCCTTCAGTATTCTCACCAGTTCATTAGTACTCTCCGCATTCATAAATGAAATATTTAGGTATCTAAACATTTTAGGTGCAAATACCAAGATGAAAAATATTATTGCTCTTTTAGACTTTGTCATGTAATTAAACCTTTCTGCAACCTATAGAAGAGATAAAAGAGATGTTGAGTTGTCTGGTATACAATTATATAAAACACAGACTTGCCTTAATTACACAAAGGGATACCTCGCATATAAAAGTCGAGTTAAGAGGAAGGGCTATGAACTAGTCCGAAACAAGTCAAGCATTACTCGACTTTTATATGTGAGTTATCCGTTTGTAAAATTAAGATTGAGTCTCACAGTAGTTTCATGTTGAAATACAGTTACCTTTATGAAATTGGCATTTTCATCAGTCAGCGCATCACACTTGATACCAAATGCACATGCACCTATGACTTCCAATGTAAAATGTCCCATGGTATCTTTCATTTCTACATCTTTACCATCTATAGACAAAACATAATTATAATTAAATTGTATATTGCAATAAGTACTGATTGTTAAGCAGAAAGAACAGAAATCAATTATTTTCGATCCTCAATATTTGTAATGCTATATAATATATTCACAATCTGCAATACCATAGTACTGTCTGGGTACTTATAATTAATTAAATATCTACAAGTTACAAGAACATAAGGGTATTCATACCATACTGCTTCAAAAATTCAACCATTTGTTGAGAACATACTTCAATCAGAGGTAACATGTTCTTTAGGCGAGCGGAACTAAAAGCTGGAGTTAATGTGCTGCGAACTCCCTTCCATTCTGGACCCTGCAGAGGGTAACAATAGTGGGTTAAAAAAGTTTGTGCCCAATTTAAGGCGCTTTGATACTAGTGTTTAGGTTTTTTTTTTGTTGGGGGGGGGGGGGGGGGGGGGGTATTTCGCGCAGTAATTGCCCGCTGACGTGGTAACTGTCATGATTAGCAGCGCCAATAAATGATTTTTTTAAAGTCGTCATTTGTGTCATTTTCGGGTAATTTGGGGGCGCTGACTTTTTGGTTTTATATAAATGCGTTATTTTAACTAGCCATTTTGCCATTGCGCGAATGAATGGGCAGAGAAAATTTGTCACAGGTCCGACGTGGGACTGGCTGGCGGCGTGGCGTGTCGTGAAACCGCTGGGTAGCAGTCAAGTTTTGGGATAAATTATGAATTAAAAAAATATACAACATCAGTAGAAAACCGAAATTTAGCAGGTTTAGGTAATTACCTTCAAGTTAATCAGAGACTGGCTCAAGTACCTTGGTTCATTAGTACTAAATGTATTCCGATCAACAAAATGGTCAAAATCTCTTATTGTTACTGCTTTGATAAGATCAGCATCAAACAAATACAGTACAGGTCTTCGCCCTTCAAAAATGCCTGCAAACAAAATACGGAAAAATTATTAACTTAAAATATTCTTATAAATTACCTGTTTAATTAAAATAAAAACTCACCTCCATATGGATTTCCTACGAAAAATTGATACACTTCATATTGGAATTGATGGAAAGATTTCTTTGCCAACAACCGCGCGCCAAAATTTCCGACCACAGGAAGCGGCTTCATAAATTTTACACCTTTCTTCTCAAAGAAGTCATACGTACTAGTGTAGTACATGTACAGACTAAATATTATTGTAAGAAACAATATTAGCTTCCATTCTTCCAACACAAACCATATTATCTGTTTTGTCCCACTATTTAGCTCCATTTTAGTATCGTTACGTTCACTGCATATATAATTCAATCGTAGTATTGGTTTGATTCAAACCAAAACAAATTATTGTAATGTAATGCTCGTATGTACGTACGGTGCGAAATGAGCACTTGAGCAGTAGGTAGTGTTTAATAAGAATTAAGAAAGTGTTATCAATTTCTGGCGTGTGATTGTGAAGTGTCATATTAAGTAGACATGGGGTTAAATACCGTCACGGTGACAAAGTCACAGTGATTCGCCATCAATGGTTGTCACTGTGACTTCACAAAAGAACAACGTAACAAAATCACATACGTTCCTATGCGTATAAGTGTAGCTATCCATTTAACATACTGAAGAATGCTTATTTATCTATAAGACGTGAAACTAGATGCTTGCGAATGAGAATACTTGATTACGCGTGAGACATAATGCTTGCGGTTGCTTAAGCGTGAGCCGGGATGGTTGCGAATGAGAAAGGCTTCGCATCAAACAAAGAAATCGCATACTTTAGCGGATGAAAGCATGCTGATACTTTAGCTTTAAAAACGTGCATTAGCTCTCTTTAGCACCTGATCACATGTAACAGTATACTTTAACTTCCGATACGTATTAGTGTGTCCAAAATCATCCAGCTAAATGCGATTGCTGATATATTATTATGTGTCTTCACCCGAACTCGCCGCTTCCGCGCGTGCTGACGCAGCTCAACGTGCTCCTGACGGCTGCACCTAAGTGTGACCTGCTCGCGTGGCGTTGGCCGACTGTGTGCTCTGAATGTTTGAAATTCAGGAGTTGATGGATGTTAGGCAATCCAGTGTTTTTAAGTGATTTAAACTTTGTCATTAGTTTATAAATTGTTGTTACGCGGTGTACTGGTTTTTATAACTGTAATGGCGTCTAAATATATTTAAAATAAATAAATAAATAAATAAATAGGGACAGATAGACAGAACAGCGGAAAGCTACTTTGTTTTATACTATGTAGTGCGAACATATTCATCATGGTTTTACACAGCGGATGTGTAATGATCGGTATAAAAATAATGAATATAACAACATTTGATATAATTTCAAAAGATATAATTTCTCATTTTTTAAAATAAACGATTGGTATAGTATAAAAATATAATTTCCTATATGTAACGATCATTCAACATCATTTATTTCGTATAACATCATAGCCTTTATTTACCTAGCGTCACCTACATTTCTGATAGCATTTAGTTTTGTGCACATGCAAGGGGTTCAAGGGCGAGTCGACGAAGGCGTAACGACGTAACTGACGAACCTAACCAACTGGTTGTACGAGTCAGTAATAGGCAGTTTTTTTAATGCGGGGGCTTCGCCCCTCTTCTCCCCTTTACGCTTTTACCTAAGTAAGTTTTGTGGGGTAGTAAAATTGGGATTATATCTCTAATACATTATATCAAAAATTGATATGCTGTACTTTATATGAAATTAACTTTATATCATAAGTTACACACACACACACACACAAATCACGTCTTTATCCCTTACGGGGTAGACAGAGCCTAAGGTAACAAGACGTACAGGCCACGTTTAGCAAGATTGTGGGCGTATAGGTGGAAAAAGGAATCAAAATAGTGATGGGTCGCTAGCCGCATCGCCTATAACATAATTCCTAAGAATTACACCCATTCCCTCGATGGCCTTTTACCATCTGCGCGGGATGAGAAGCAACTGGTATATTCTATGTTTTTCCTTTGCTCCCATCATAAGTTAATTATAGAAAATATCCATTATATTTAATTTAAGTTATATGAAATGTTATTAGTAACGTATCGAGTTGCGCGTACGCGTATATTTTAACGTTTCGAGTCGCCTAGTCGCGCCGCACTTCTAAATACTCGTCTTAGTATGCGTCCACGACAAAACCTATTCCAGTAATTACACGTCTCACCTCTACTCCTAACCTGAAAGTGACAGTGACAGTGACAGCAGTATAATGTACTCTGTGACAGCCTGACAGCGATAAAGTTAAGCAACGTATTGTATTGTACCTTACAACACGTTGATTGTTTGACCCTCGGATCAACAGAATAAATAGTTTATTTTCTAGATCCTGGACTGGATCAGAGGTGTAGGTAATCCGAGCCGTACATTCGTACGTATCATCCGCACCCATTGCTTTGATAGTGCTGCATAATTTTGACCAGTGCCGATTAAAAAACAATTTAACAATTTTAAACAAAGCAAAAAAGTATTAGCGCATTGATTAGCACTAAGTATCATTAACTAAAGACGAAATTATTAGAAACGTTCTTATAAAACCAAGCTGAGGTGTCTGGTGCCTACAACGAACGTTGGTCTCTATCGTATCTTTTGTTGCTACTTTTTACAATGGGTAAAACTTCGAAGGATAAACGAGATATCTACTATAGGTTAGCCAAGGAAGAAGGTTGGCGCGCCAGGAGTGCATTTAAATTGTTGCAAATCAACGAAGAACACAATATATTTGAGGGTGTGCTGCGCGCTGTCGACCTATGCGCTGCTCCAGGCAGTTGGAGCCAAGTACTCACCAAGAAGCTGAGGCAGAATGCTCAAAACGAAGATGATGTGAAGATAGTAGCTGTTGATTTACAAGCGATGGCTGCCCTACCCGGTGTCAAACAAATACAAGGCGACATAACCAAAGTATCCACTGCAAATGAAATTATCAAAGAATTCGAGGGATTGAAGGCAGACTTAGTAGTATGTGATGGAGCACCAGATGTAACAGGACTGCATGATATTGACGAATATGTTCAATCACAACTCCTACTGGCTGCATTGAACATTACAACACATGTTCTTAAGGATGGTGGCGTATTTGTTGCAAAAATATTCAGAGGAAAAGATGTGTCGCTTCTGTATTCTCAGCTAAAGCAGTTCTTCAAGTTTGTCACAATCAGTAAGCCTCGAAGCTCGAGGACATCTAGTATTGAGGCATTTGTTATTTGTCAACAATACCAACCACCTGACGGTTATATACCTACCATGGTCAACCCATTACTAGATCACAAGTACTGTGACTTCAATCAGTTCACAGGTCCTAACAGATTTATAGTACCATTCAATGCTTGCGGAGACTTGAGTGCATATGACTCTGATACCTCATATCCCTTGTTATTGGAGGGTCAGACTTCATATGAATACAAAGAACCAGTTCAAGGCCCAATTAACCCCCCCTACAAAGAAGTTTTGGACAAGACAAAAAACTTACAATTATAAGGATAATGTTGCTTGTATGAAAATATAATATTAATAATATAATTTAGCCTTGCATTTCAATAAAATAAAATAATATTTAATTTGTTTTTTACTTTATGCAACTAATATCATAAACAATTTTCGAGTTTAGGTCCAGGCTTCAGGTACTTGGACTTCTTTGTGTAAAGCAGGTTTCCCTCAATAAAAACATTTAAATACTAGCTGGCAAAAAATTAAGAATAAAGAAGAAAATTCATTGAAAATGTAAGAGTAATCTGTCATTCACATTTAGTTTGCTATCAAAATTGTAAGTAACAGGAAGTGTTCAAATTCCAGTTTTCTATATATTTGGCTGAAAATTTTAAATAACCCTCTCAATCATGGGAAAATTTACAATGCCTGCTGCTAAGCAGTTTTTGGAAAAAAAGGTACTTCAAATTTAGTCATTATTGTTCCTACCCCAATTTTTTTAAGAAACTGACCCATAACTGTATCTGGGACCAGTGGGAGGTCCATTAAATGAGTTATGGCTTCACTATGTGCAATTGCCATGCGGGCTAAAGTGTAATGATAATGTTCGACGAGAAAGAAAGAAAGAAAATGTATTGTATCTACATAATCTGTATGTCCTAGAAAGGGGGGGGAGGGAAGTCAAAAGAATAGAGGTTTACTTTAAGTTCATATTTTAATGCAATTACTTATGAATCTTTTTGACAGACAATTTACGGCCCCAAAAAAGATCCAGTATGGGTTTATTTGGAGAAAGAAATGCGGGCAAACGCCGAACAGAAACCTTACAATGAAAAAGTGGGAAAGTGGCTAAGGTATTTAAGGGATCTAAAACACTACTTCTATACTGAAGGTAAGAAGTACTTTTTAACTATTTATCTAAATCTTTCTTATCATTGTTAACTAGCTTCTGCCCGCTGCTTCGTCCGCTTAGTAAACTTAAGAACTGATGTTGATAGTATTTTTATTAATTATTAATGTCGCGATTCTAGGCAGCTACGACCTTTGACATATTTATCGCTATTCCACGGGAACTATACGATTTTCCGTGATAAAAAGTAGCTTATGTGTTAATCTAGGCTACCAGCTAGCTTCTTTCCAAATTTTATCTAAATCCGTCCTGTCGTTTCTGCGTGAAGAAGGAACAAACATACACACTCACATCGTCACGTCCATCCTCCATCCATCCATTCTCACAAACTTTCGCATTTATAATATTAGTAGGATTATAAACGTGAAAGTATAATATAGAATACTATATATAGAATTAATATATTAATGTTACTGATTCATTCAAAAATTACTCAACACACTCACACCGAGAGACCCGGATTAACCTTGCATAGAATAAATATTTCCCCGATTTATACAACTTTCATATACAAAAAAAAATGGCAAAGGAGGAAAATGGAAAAAAATTAAATGGTATAAAATACCTACGCCATTATTGTCAAACAAATACTGATGAGGTAAATTGTGTGTCCCTTAATGTGAGAAGGTTCTACGGCTACTACTAGGGTTGCCATCCGTCTAAGTATCACAGGATTTGTCCTCTAAGGAGGCGATCGGGTGGGGTTTAACAAAACTTTTTCTGGGTCCAAAAACGCGATCTCTTAGAAAGTACCTATCTAATTCATATTTTAATGACTCTCCGGAAAAAATAAACCCGATTTTGTAAGTAAATATTATGTCTGTGGCTTCGTTCGGCGCCGACGATTTAGGGTGATGGCTACCCTAATCGGAATCAAAAATGGTTCTAGTGTTAGTCTCTGTATTAACGAAGATACAAGTGAACAAGCGTGGTCTCTATATTCGCGTTCCCACGAATGTTTAAAGTGTCAACCAGTCACGCGTGCCAGGCTATTTTTATTCTCAAAGCGACACTTGCCACGTGATTTTTTGAAACTTCAAACATAGTGTGGGAGCTGTATTCCAAATGCAAAGGCACAAACGTTTGTGACTTCTTTGCTTTCAACGATATATTTTAAAACTATTTTGTTGCGCTATAGCCAAAAAACAGGAGCGCACGCTGCTGAAAGAAGTAGGTCCACTGTGGTACGTAGAACTATCTAGCAATCAAAGAGAGGTCCTTGGACGATTGAAATCGAATATTCATCAAGACTTAATAGAAGACCTGCCGATTCGTACGCGACTTTCTTTATCTGACCTTGGAATTACCATGAATATACCTAAGAAAATACTCCTGAATGCTATGGAGGAATCTATGGGGGATGCCGGCGTTTTCATTTGGTGCTTGTATTCAGCGGTTTACAAGAAATTGCCGAGTGAATTAAGAGGAGGTGCTTAATTTTTTTTCTTAAAACTTTTTACAAATCCATCTTTATAACTGGGTACATCTTGTAACTTTGAATTCAAATTAGTTTAGTTCCTGTCCTGACCTTACAAATTAAGGTACAGTTACTATAGTGCTTAGTGCAGATCCGTTCACACAATAATGATAGCAATTTAGCTATTTGTGCGTCGTAGCAGCAGCAGCGGCGTTAGGGCCACTGACACCCCGGGCAGTAATATTTAGGCGCCCACTTAAGGACAGTATTGAGGGTACACTGCCGGTGAGCCAGGAGGCCGAGGCCCCAGACCTCAGCGCCCCCCAAATTTTAAGTAAGTAAATTGTAGTCTATGACTAGGTGGCGCTAGGTTGGCTACCTACAGTAGATTTCATGGTTGAACAGAATTGAGTCCCGTGCATGTAATCCTTTGTTCATTTCAGCTGGTGCTTATATTAATTATTGTTTTCAGAGTACGACATGAACGCCATGATATTGATGTCTTGTCTAGTATTTATAGATTTAGAAGAATGTATACAATGCTTAGAAAAATTAACAGGATCTGGAAAAAACCCCGTAGCACCTAAGGTCGAGAGTAAGTTTCGTTTCTTTCGTAATGATTTAAATTTTTAATAATAAAATAAGGTTGTCATTGTCAAACTTTCGTCTTAACCCATCATAGGTGCCTACCGTTTGACGTTTCATACTTCGTACATAGGAGTAACAACACTAACAACTTTGTGTTAGGCGTACTTAACGTAACTCCCAAAATTTCAATTACATTTTCCGTAAAACCACACAGTAAATACTTTTTGGAAACGTAAAACATTGAATAATTTGGATAAATAAAAAACATAGCGCCAAGCTTTTTACGTTTTTGCATTAACTTGACTTTTACTTGATGTGGCCATGTTATGATTCCAGAGGTAAAGAAGTATTATGAGCCAAAATGTAGGTACGGAGAATATTTGCAAAAAATGTATGTGCCTTGTTACTGCAAGCATCCCTCGAAGGGGCAAGAAAAATCTGTTCACCGACCGCGGCCAATAGAGACCAAGATAAGGCTGAGAAGTGATGACGTATGTATACCTACTTTGACCGAAATAGTTATATAAACAAAACATACTTAAGTCTATTTAAGAATTATATCATACGTTAAGTAGGTAGGTACTTTAGGTACATGTGATGCACGGACGTGTGATTTAAGTATGTAAGTACGCATATAACTGCGATACGTCCCATTAATTAATAAAATAAAATAAAATATATTTATTGCTAGTGGCAAGGTACATAGAGAAACAAAAATGACATGCTATGAACTTAAAAGTAACAGTACACAAGTTTAGCAAAGGGAACCAATCTTATCGTATGCTGGGCTCGAGAGCTCAGCGCTCATGTAGGTACCTACCTACCAAACTACCTACCTATTTAAGTAATCCACTTGAAGTGAATATTGCGCGGTAAATCCACATCGGAACTGCTCGTCTCGAATGCAATCTTAATAAGGTAAGAAATGAAAAAACCGGCCAAGTGCGATGCGGACTCGCACACCGAGAGTTCCATACAAAATACAAATGCGGCAAGTGAATACCCAGTGTTAGCAGAGTCCTGCTCTTAAGCAAAATGTAGGTAGGCGGTGTGAGGTCATTTTATTTTATATTGGTTTCTTGCATAGACGTAGAAAAGTATTTTTTTTAGGATGATTTCATTAATTGTGCTATAAGAGCTACCTCCATACCAAATTTCAAATTTCTAGGACAACTGGAAGTCAAGCAATTAATGATTTCAGTTCGAAATTAAGTTTTATATTTGCTTACTCATTTGAACTGATTAATTTTACATTTTTTGGTCGACAGAGCTACGAGAACTTGCGCTGCGGTACAAAATTCGTAAGTGATACTCCGATTTTTATTAAAATTCGTATCGTTCACTATGTAATCGCATTATGTATTGAATTCACCTTCTAAAATAATAATTTATGTTTGTAAAAAAATATTTAAATATTGAGGAGTAAAATAAGTACTTGGACACTATGTTTAACGATACATTCTTGTCTCGCAGCTCGAAAAGAGGAAGGAAAGGAATCAGAAGCAGAAGCAAATGGAGAGAATTTGCAATTACAAATTTTGGGAACCTCCTAGTACTTTACGTAGGTTTTATTCGATATAAGTTGTAATATTATAATTGAGCAATATAAAAATTTTACTTGCCAACCCATTGTGATATACGTCCCTATCTAATGATTTATCCAAACATCTAAGCTTAACCTTTTCCACGCCAACGACACGTTCACCAGCACCACAGGTTCAACGTCAACGACCTATATACTCGTACGTCCATTACTTCAATGCAGCCTTCGTTGAATTGGGTATAGGGTCAACTTACTTAAGGTATCGCAATAAAGAAGTCTGGCGTATGGGTGACGTCTCTTGTATTTGTTATGGGGGCGAAAAGGTTAATTTAAGCTTATTGTGTTTTATGAAATTTAGAAAATTTATTAATCTTCAGGTAATACTGATCCAAAAATGGTGGCGCATGCAGAAAAGTTAAAGATGCTGAAAAAAAGGCCCAAATTCAGGCATAGGAGTGCTCTAGATAATGTGCAGTTTCATGTTGGTCCTGTTGTATTCGCTGGAAATAATCCATACTACCTTTTAAACAGTAAGTTTAGACAGTTCCGTTATTAGGTACCAAATGAGCCTAGGGCCCACGGCCTACAGAGACTCCAAAAGTGTGATAAATCGTTCTTTTTTTTAATCTCGGAAAGGGCCCCAGAAGGTACGCCCCAGAGCCATGACTCATAAAAAAATAGCTCTGATGTTCGATTAATTTTACCTACATATGTTATGCAATTACATTCTGTGGTCATTTTTAATTTACTGATTTTTTTGCTGTTTAGATACGTGTGTTCTGAGCACTGGATATATAACTATACATGGTGGAATAACGCTTTTAAGCACTGGAGAATATTGCACAATCATAGGCGGCTTTTGGAAATATCCACGCGAAGTAGAAGTGCATTGCGACAAAACGTGCGATTGCGTGGAAAAGTGGTACGAACGAAAAATAAATAAGTAAAGGAGTGAATCCTTAATATATATCTAGAGCTATTGTCTGAGTTATTGTTTTATCCAGGGAACCTACGGTTATGGAATATTTGAAAGAATCAAAATGCAAATGTGATCATCGCTATGATATGTATAACGAAGGGAAGGCTAAAGAAAAGTACTTCTATCCGCCATCGAAAACCGCACCCCATTGGTTTGACAGAGCCAAGATATATCAGTTAGACCCAATGGAAGACTTTATAAAGGAAACTGTAAGACTGGCTGTCCAGTCTGGGGAAGAAACAGTGAGAAACATTTTTAGTAGCAATATATATTTTTACACTCTTTTAGTTTTATTGTTTTATCATCCGTGCTTTTTTTTTTCATAGCCTGAACCGTCCCAGCCAGGATTTTCTGCGAGTGGTTTGAAAGAAAAGGATTTGCTTGCAGTAAGGAACACATTTTTTTACCAGTAGATATGTGATACGGATTATAATATTTAAATGATTTAGTCCTTAGTACAGACTTGATCATTAGCATACGACTATGTGATGGATCCACAATTTATTATGATAATAATCAAATCTTAAGTTTATTTCAGGCATTTTTAGCGGATCTATCAGACAGTCCATTGTTAATACCTCATTTGCCGCAAGCCAATTTGCTTAACAATTTGCAAGAGTGGGTAAGGAAGCGAGTTAAGGGCGCCGTGGATCCTGGTCTGCACAGTGTGTATCCTCAATTTTTTTTTACATACCCAATGTAACATAACACCGGCGACGGAAGGGTCAAAAGGACCCGACGCCTACTTACATAAGTACTTTCTTAATTTAAATGGTATAGGTAATTTTAATTATTTTTTCTTTTAGAGCAATTAATATTGCGTTCGCTGCGTCGGTGGTTGTGGCTGAAGCACATGGACTTCAGAGAGCGTGCATATCAGATCCCGTTTACCCTCAAGCAGTTGAAATATATGACATGGGAGCACAGGGATATGGTCATGAAATTGGTAAAGTTGCACACTCATGAGCACGTGAATTTTACCATATTGCCTGTATTATATTATAATACTTTCGTCTCATTATGATGGATGAGAGTTCTAAATAAATATAAACTGTAGCAAAAGAAATTTAGAATTACACAATAAAGCAAACAGGAGCCAGCAGCAAAGAAAAGTTTGCAGAAAGTTAACTTATGTAGTTTCGGCAACTGATAAGAAGACACTATTTTCCAAGAAAGTAATTTTGAAGGTTCAGATCGTTATCCTACTAAATTATTGATAATAGATCCATGATGTTCATTTCTCCATAAGCATAAGACTTGATATTTTCACATTTGATTAAACCTTGACGTTTGTTTCAGTTTAAAATATTGCTAAATGACTTTGTAACAAGGAACAGGCTGCGCCAGCTTGAGCAGTCTCGGCTCTGGTGGTCTACGATGACTTATGATACGTATCCTAGCAAAGCCTTTCTGTGAGTACCTACCTATACCAAGCCAGATAATATTTACAAACGCTTAGACCTAGTTATCCAAGTAGATTGTGGTTCAGTTTTTTTTAAAGTAGGTACCTTAATTCCATTTACTGTTATTAAAAATTGCTTAAAACTCGCGTAAACTGAAAAATCGCTGATATATGAGTGTGATTTCGGTAGGGTTCGGGTAAGGTTCGGGCGAGTCGAAGTAGGTATCTGATTTTGGGCCAACCTGCATTATGAGACAGTCATTTTTTGTCTTGCTATCAGGATTTTGATTTTCACAGTGCGGCGGCGTGTCTTCACTATTTATAGCTATCGTATTCCTTCTTAATTCTTTGTCATTACATTACAGAGACATTTATTTCACCTATATGCCGGGGAGAATGAAAGACACATACATAATAGATCCGTTCAGTTCGGATCGTACTCCGAAGTTCGGCGCTAAGACTTGCCCGCTAAATTTGTAAAAAGCATCGTTATTGTAACTTGTTTCAAATATCGAATCGTTAATACTAGATTTTAATTTTTTGGAAAAAGTTTGTATTTAAACATCTTTGTTTGTAGAGATACTTACTATATCAGGGTAAATTATTTTTTAGTCCGTAATATCGTAGGTAAATTAATACAATGAGTCGCTTCAAACTCCGGTAAATCCAAATCTGGCAATGTTTGGTATAAAAAGAAAACATGTTTTTACCTGGATTATCAGAGTTTGAAGTTAAGCGACTCAAAATGTAACTAGGTATACCCACTGTGCAAGTTTTATTGGTTAGATAATGTTATGAATTAAGATAAAAATGTATCTAAACGAAACTTTTTTATGTAGGTTTTCCTCGTTTTAATAATAAAGTATAAACTGAAGATGTTTTTTTTATCCCTCTCCCGCGGGAACTGCTATTTTTTGGGATAAAAACTGAGTATCCTATGTCCTTCCCCGGGACTGAAACTATCTGTGTACCAAATTTCAGCTAAATCGATTCAGTGGTTTAAGCGTGAAAAGGTAGACAGACAGACTTACTTTCGCATTAATAATGTTGGGATAATTAGCAGTTTAACTGTCCATGCATTATATGTAATTCACCGTTAAACTAGCTGCCACGACGTTTCTGTACCTACATTTGTGCATTACCTGTATCAAGCAAAGTCTTCGGTCATCGGTCCTGGTCCACCTGCCTAGTCTACCTGGGTGGTCCATGTGGGCACTTTTTCTTGCCGATGGTCCACCTCTGTACACCTAGATGAACCACGGGCAAATACCTAATGGGCCATGGTTCACCTCAAATTAATTATATGCGACTGATTATTATTTTAATACAAAAATAGGTACCTAGATTAGGTTAGTTAGGTATCTTTATTCGCCTGAAAGGCAAAATAGCCAGAAAAGAGGCTCCGCCCTTGGGCGGAGCTCCGTCGAAAACCAGGTGGACAAAACTGTAGGTGTACCTACTAGGCAGGTCGAACACGACCGATGACTGAAAGTTTTCAGTGCATTACATAAAAATGCATGGACAGTTAGTGTTACTAGGGATAAGTAATGACCTGGGGGAATAGCGTTAGGATGAATTCAGACTTAACCTTTTCGACGCCAACGACACATAATCAGCACCGCAGGTTCAACGCCAACGACTTATATATACGTCCTTTACTTCAATGCAAAAGCAACCTTCGTTCAATTTGGTTTAGATTCAACATAGGGCATCGCAATGGAATTGGCGTATGTGTAAGTCTCTTATATTTGACGTCGGCGAAAAGGTAAATCGGTAATCACTGATTGCATTGATCATAATTAATTAATTTAAATTAATTTATAAAGTGTGGCGACCCCACTTAACACCTTACTTGACAATAAGGTAACCATGATTTACTGAGTCGGAATTTAAATTTAACCCTCTTCGTCGCCCCACTACAAAAATAAAGTGACGGGCTTCGTACGCCACGGGAAAAACGAACTACAAACAAACTTGATTTTTAATTCCATTGCAGAAGGATTAATTTAGAGTTGATCGTTGGACATGTGTGGATGACATTGGCGTGTGAGCCTTATCATTGGCTGTCACGATCGACTGAGTGACTATATAGAGCGGTTAAGAGGTTACGGGTAAAATTAATAAAAAAAACCTTTTGTTTCTTGTAACGATAATTTCTTGGAAATGGCCATCAAATTACCTAATCTGAAAAACTGGTTTCTGATCACGTCTTCGATGTCAACCTGTATAAGTAATAGCCACTCCCCACTTCTTCTTATTCTTGCTATTTGTGGCGTATCCAGTCGTATAGCTCTACGACAACTTCGCCAACGTCAAAGTAATCAAAATATAATTCAAAAATCTTGTGACAAAATGTCGGCAACGCTGTAACTACGGTTACCTATACGGTCAAAATATCCATTGTGTGTGGCTGAAGATAAGTGGCTTCTGCATTTATATCGCGTACAGCGCGTTGAGTCGGTGCCGACCTCACTACCGATCCCACCGGTCTTAGCCTGCGTTTAAAATAATAGGTCAAATAGCTTAGAATGTTGCTACATGTTAAAGGGAAGAAGAAATTAAGGGTAAAAAGAAAACAAAAAATATAATGTTGTCAAGTCAATTTCTCATTTAAAACATTAACATTGTAATAGTAAGGGAATTGCAACATGATGAATTCACTGATTTAAGTCCTGTCCAGATGAGTGGATTTATTTTTGATTTCTGACAAATTATATGGAGCGTTATCAAAAATGATGCGCTGGCAAACTTAATAATAAATTTGACAGCTGTCAATCTGTCACTGTCAATGTCAAATCAAATGTCTAATTCGTCTGTGCTGTGCTGAACCAACCAAATAACTTGGGAGATCATTTTAATTAAAATAAAATGTCTACTCAAAAAGCTATAAAGGTTGGCACAAAACTAGTAAAGCCAGTTCTTTCGTCTACTCCCGGAGAAGCCAAAAGAAGAGTATTGAATCTGTACAAAGCTTGGTACCGACAAATCCCTTACGTAGGTAAGTTATGTCATCGTGTTTATAATGTAAATCGCAATTGCAATAACTGTGAGATACAAAGTATTCACTATTCAGGTATACAACCCAACAATAGTTTCATTCCTTACTCAATTTAATGCCAAGCAATTGCTGAAAGTCTGACAATAAGTAGAAAATTCCCTAATCATTGTTGGGCCTTATTCTACCTCTACTTTTTGTTTAAAGACGCGATCTTTGTATGTTAATTTAAAACTAATATAGGGTTTAATTCTTTATGTTTTCAGTGAAGGACTATGATATCCCAAAATCTGAGGATCAATGCCGAGCAAAGCTGAGGGAAATCTTTGCTCAAAACAAGGATGTCACAGACATACGGGTTATTGACATGCTGGTTATCAAGGTAATTCTCAAAGCAACTAGTAAGTTAGATATCATTTTTTCAGTTTGCGAGTTTTCAATAATTGATGGTTATTAGAAATCTTTTTTTTTATAAATACATTATTATGCCATTGGTTTCCTAGGCAATTAGGTATACTATAATATTTTTGAAATTCTTATTCTTTTCTTGTAGTCATGTCTAGATTGTCTTGTATTACATAATGAAGAGCCTTTACAAAAAACTGTTTAGATTTATAAAAGACATGTTTTAATTTTCAGGGGCAAATGGAGTTAAAAGAAACAGTACACATCTGGAAGCAAAAGGGTCATGTTATGGCTTACTTCAAACCTACTGAAGAAGCCAAACCGAAGGACTTCCTGTCCAAGTTCTTTGCCAGCAATGAATAATTTAAGCAATTTTGTGTAAATAGTCCCATTAACATTAAAGTCTAAATAAAATCCTAGCTGCAATGTAAATAATTAGTTTCCTTTATTTCTAAATCACATAAGTCTTTTGCATTTTATCAATTGGGATAGTCAGGCTTCCTTTTATGGATTGCATGATAATATTGATAGTTTAGTAGTGATTTGTAGTGATAGGAGGTTTGTCAGAAATCCAGTCTCATTACACCATGAAGTTCGATTGAAAAACATTTTAAAAATAAACCATAATTAAAAAAAAAAACTTGACATTCATTTGGTTATACCAGGTTACCTTGTATACAAGTCAGTCAAAGAAATAGCAAAATTTACATTGTATAAGCGATGGCTACTGTGGGCTGTAAGATGGTCCGACCCCTCATGTCCACGGACTACTGCGAGGCGCATAGACGCGTCATCGGCCTGTACCGTGCCTTTTATAGGTACATTCCTTACATAGGTAAGTTAGAATTTTTTAATCTTAAAGATGTCCTAGGAATCAATCGCGTATGAGAATTCTTGACATTAATTTAACCACGTCTTTTTGAACTCTTTTATTTTGCAGTAAAATATCACGACATACCGAAAAGTGAAGAGCAAGTCCGCTGGAAGATAAGGGAACTGTTCTATAGGAATGCCTGCGTCACCGACATTAGAGTCATCGACTTACTCGTCATTAAGGTCAGTGGCTAGATAAATATACCTGATAAAATATAAAGAGTCTGAAAACAGAGGATTCAACCAGTGAACTTATGATTTGTTAATGCTTTCTATTCAGAGTTGTACGAAAAGGGACCAGAGTTTTGCTTGCCAGTCAATACACATCTGTATGTGGTTTTATGAGGAAACTGACCCATTACTTTTGCTCATCAGCGTAAATGACTCTCTAAGGCACTTGTCCCACCAAGAGCGAGTAAGCGATTAGCTATCGGCGATTTTCTCGCCCAAGAAACGAACAAAAGATAAGGATCCTGTGTTAGTAAAAGAGACACGTATACTAATCGTTCATCGCTGGCTGTTCACACTGCCGGCGAGAACACTCGCTCTACTAGTTTGTCGCCGCGATAAGAGCGATAAGATAAAACTAGCTCAGCGATACTCGCTCGGCGATACTCGCTTGGTAGTTAGAACTCAAGCTGCGATACCAATCAGCGGTAATAGCCCGTCGCACTCGAACACTCGCCTATAGCCGAGCGACAAAACTATTGGAGCTAACACTCGCTTCTCGCCGCTCGCCCACTCGTTTCTAGTTTATCGTTCTACTCGTTTATCGCTCATCGTCGGCGGTGGGACAAGTGCCTAAGGCTATAGGCGAGTGTTCGAGTGCGACGGGCTATTACTCGCGTGGTATCGCAGCTTGAGTTCTAACTTACCAAGCGAGTATCGCTGAGCTAGTTTTATCTTATCGCTCTTATCGCGGCGACAAACTAGTAGAGCGAGTGTTCTCGCCGGCAGTGTGAACAGCCAGCGATGAACGATTAGTATACGTGTCTCTTTTACTAACACAGGATCCTTATCTTTTGTTCGTTTCTTGGGCGAGAAAATCGCCGATAGCTAATCGCTTACTCGCTCTTGGTGGGACAAGTGCCTTAGCGCAGTGTACCTACAGCTAACTTGACAGTGTCTTTTTCGTTTTGCAACAATACAACCTGTTCTGTTGGTATCTTTAGCAAACAGATTCACAACAACTTCGGAGAGCCTAGGGTTACGAATATGGAAGTTAGTAGATTCGTTAGGAAATAGGCTCCAAAATACTTAGTTACTTACTTAAACCAAGCACTATTTTTTACCGTTTTAGATTAGAAGTGAATTATGCCCCTGCTTTTCCATATCAAAACCCACCGGCTAATTTGTTGCTTTAATTAAGTTCTTATCAATCTCTCATTTAACTTTTTGACTAAGTTTGCGTTTTTTACTTACCTACTTAACGAAAACCCGTTTTTTTCAATTACCAACCTATTTGGTGTTAGCTACACATGCTCTCATGACTGAAGACTAGGTAGCAGCATTGTCTAACCATAATAAAGCCATTAGAATCTGCGTCGAAGAACATGACGTAGTATTTGAAAGGACTCTTGCTGGTTTATTGTACTGAATTCTTGAATTTGAATTAAATAATCACTTCAATTGCCTTTAGGGGTTCATGGATTATAATGAAATTAAGAATCAGTGGGCGCAGAAGGGGCATGTGATGGCGTGGTGGAACCCGACCTTGGAGCCCAAGCCTATCGACTTCCTGAACAAGTTTATTCAAGGATTAGATTGATTAGTCGTAAATAAAATAACAGAGTAATTGATCATTATTTTGTCGTCACTAAAACAATAAGTAGATATATGAAAATAAATAACAAGTTCAAAATTTATTGATCACTCATTCCACATCACACGCCTTTCAGAAAGGCTTATATCTAACATGCGCGATAGACTCCCACATAAACGAGTACAAATACAAATTAAATGAAGGCGCCACTTTCTACGTAACTAGAGCATTTTTGGTGTAAGATTATTAAAAATGGCAACAATTTTGTACTGAAATATTTAGTTGTTCGTCTATCCGTTTTCTAGCCTTTTATGTTGGAGTCTACTCGCCAAATCTTGAGTAAATGACTGCCTGAGAGGTAGTAGCTACGATATTTGATAAGTAATACATTTAGGTATGAATGAAAAATAAAATATACATGTGATATCATATCTGACAAAAAGATGTAGCGAAAAAATCATGCAACAGTTGATGTATGTCTTAAAAAATACTAGATGGCACTAAGTATCTAAAATAATAGGTTAATATTTACTTATTCATTTAAAGGGTTATGTTATGATAAAATATTTTATTGAATCAGCCATCTGACTAGAAAATATGTAACAATCTTGCTTTCACTAACGTAATATAATAATGTTACTTCAAAGTTGTTCGAGGTATTGTAAAGGTACATTTAAATATTGCAACAGCCTAGACCTATAATCTGACTTATAGCCAATGTCTTTAAACATATTATTCGACTTAAATGTTTTGTTATTTTCATCTAAAAATCTGATTGTAAATCGCAGTATTAGACTCTTAAACGATATTATAATGGACGTTCAGTATTATTGTACTTTGAGTAGGTGGACTGTGGTACAGCAGGCGATTAGAAGCAATCGTACCTAATAACGCTTAGCATTGGGAAGGGCGCATCAGGGACTCTATTCGCAGAACTTTTTGCCGTAGAGTGCCAAAAGGAGGATATGTTTTTCGAATATACATATTCAAATCAAGCTTGTGAATTAGTGAACGTACATTATTAGGCAAAGTTAAAAACGAGACTTTCAAACCTTTCATTAATATATAAGAAAGTGTTCGTCAAATATGAGTGGAATTTATATAGGCTCTAGCGCCGTCCCATAAGTTCACAATTAAATTTGGTTTAAAAATGAACAGCTGATTCGGAAGACGTGAGTAGGATTGGTGTTTCATGCTCAGTTAATAATGGGCAATGTGTGCATTGAAAATAACCGGAAAAAAATGGCGGAAGATTTTTTTTATATGATAGGGGGCAAACGAGCAGGAGGGTCACCTGATGGAAAGTAATTTCCGCTGCCCATAGACACTCATAACTGGGGCGTTAAGCGTGTTGCCGGCCCTTTTAGAAAAGAATAAGCTCGTTTTTTGAAAAATCCCTAAGCCGTACCGGTTCAGGAAAATTGTTTAAATTAAACAACGAAGTCAATGTATGGAAACCGCAAATTTCAAGAAATGGGTCAATGTAGGGGCGGATTTAGGGGGGGAAGGGCACGTGCCCCTCAGACGGTATTTTTGTGTACCGTGGGACAGTACATACTTCAAGTTCATTTTTTTTCCCGTTCGCCCCTTGTGCCCCTCCTCCACCCCTAAAGAAATATCCTGGATCCGCCCTTGGGTCAATGCTCTACATTGTCCATCATTAGGTATATGAGCATGAAACACCAACTTAGCTTACGTTTCCCGAATCAACCTGTATGTATGTAATTAAACTGCTGTAATTAATATGGTGATTCCAAAATGATTCCAGAAATAAGTAAGAAGTGCAGTGTTCGTTGTCATAGTTATGGTCTCCGAGGGAGTAGATAGTGTGTGATTAGGTAGTTCGAAGCCCCTCGCAACGGCGCTTAAATCATTCACAACCATAAAATATGTTAACCTTACCGACGGCTAAACGGTTCGGATGCGCAAACCTAACCACCAATGCAGAATACAATATCAAAATAGTCATAAAGTACATAAATAAAATATTATATTTCCTACGTTTTACTTAATTAAGTAATCTACTCTACGTTGTTAATAACTCGTTTTGTTTATACAAATATCTATTTACAACATTTTGTAACAGTTACAAAACTGTTTACTCTTTACAAAATTTACCATTGTAATTCAATTCAATATATGTTTCATATACAATTATACATATGGTTGGTACCTACGTAATACCTACGGTGTGCCTAACCTACTGACATGTCTGTCTATATACCTTTTTAGGTCATGTATCATAGGTATAAATTACAAAATCTTCGATAAATATATTAGCTCTATATCAAAGATAATAATTTCATGGAAGAATTTTCGAGCAAAATGTTATGTCTTGATATTATTTCTATGATACTGCGCACGAAGCAAAGCGGAGCGCCGTTCTCTTGCTCCCGTCCTAATAATATCCTACCGTAATGTCTATTGAGGTCTGACTCGCATCGACTAGGCGAAAGTTACAACAGCATCTTCACAAACTCTGGAAAAAACAATTTGACACGTTAAGTATGTGGTCGACAACAACAATTAAATACATTCAATATTTTCGTTGAGAGATCAAAATAAATATTTAGATGCAATGCGACCTGCAGGCGCCTGTCAATTTGTTATTTATGTACGACACTCGTGATAAATAATACCCTTCATCCCTACTATAGAGCATATGGAGCAGCTACTTATTCGCCAGGGGGCGCGGGGTGCGTAAAGAAGCTTCTTAGAGAGCTTCGTAGAGCTCTACCACGCTCTATTGCTTGCTCAAGGGCTACGGCCGGTGCTGCTCATCCCTATTAACCAACCGCTGCAGTCGACAAATTTGCGTTTATGTACTTTCATCATAACGCATGTATGGTCGTCTTGCACGTGATTATTGTGGCGATGGAAACGAATAACAGCTCCACTCACATAGCTCTAGCTCACTTGAATCCTAACTAATATTTTAAATGCGAATAAGACTTTGTTTTTTTGTTACACTTTCACATAACGACTATACTTATTTGGTACAGATATTGTTTGAGACCATGGGAAGAGAGAGATGACTATTGTGACTTTCATACATCCATCGATTGTTTAAAAAATGGGCTTACTAAATGGTAAGGTTTTCATACCGGAAAATTACATGTATAGTTTCCGAGGGCGCGCGATAAACGAATTCTGCGCAAACGAAGTCGCGGCCAACAGCTTATCCTTACTATATAATATTATAAATGCGAAAGTAACTCTGTCTGTCTGTCTGTCTGTTACCTTTTCACGGTTAAACCGCTGGGCCGATTTGGTATACAGATAGTTTAAGTCCCGGGAAAGGACATAGGATAGTTTTTATCCCGGAAAATTGCATAGTTCCCGCGGAATAGCACAGCCCAAACCACTGGAATTTTTCAAATTTAAGGCGGAACAAAGTTCCCCGGGTCAGCTAGTATACTATAAAAGTACTGCGGTGGTGGAATATGGTGATAGTTACCCTCGTAGTCGATCCGGCCGTCGTGGTCGATGTCGCCGAGCGCCAGGACCTGGTTCAGCTGCGCGTCCGTGACGGGCTCGCCGATGATCTCGAGAGCTGTCCGAAGCTCGTCCCGTGTGATGTACCCGTTGTTGTCGCGATCGAACACTCTGGAACGATAAATATTGCTCAATTTTAATCTTCTATTTTAAGAGAGACACGCATTAAACGCAAGTTGCAATCGAGACCGTAACATGCACCGCAGCCATTAGTATTTTGATTAGGAGTTAATGTCTAAGGGGTTAATTTTTAGACTATAAAAGAGAACCTTGATTCAAGTACACGCAAAATCTGGTGACAATTCCATGCAGTTTGACAGTATTAAATAGAGTTTAATACGAAATCGAGATTTAACTTTTCCCATCAAGACGGCCTAAATCGAACACTTAGCTTGATAAATTTGTTATTATCAGTTAGTCATCACTGTATTATTCTGAAACGCTCACTTAAAGGCAGCCAGCAGGTCCCTAGTAATCTCCTCTTCGGAGTCACCCCCGCTGTTGCTGACGTCCATCCCTTGTATTGCCTGTATTTTCGTCACCCACTGCATGAAGTCGTTCTCATCTATTAACCCATTCCCTGCAAAGATATACGCACACTTACGTGGATGAAGCATAAAAATAAATTGGGCAGTTGTTTTTAAGTAACGAAATAAAATAGATACCTGCAAGAAAGTAACCGGGAAAGCAAAAGGTAACTACCTAATTTAATCGATGATTCTTATATTGTATTCTCTTTGATTTTCTAGTTCTTTTACTTTATCATTAAGCTGTTACGTGAAAAATAAAAGCTAATATTAAACAAAACGGACGGTGTCGTTAAATCTTAATTACGCGATGGCAGGGCGCGTCATTAAAGTGATGACGTCAGCAGTTTACCGTCAGCCTGCCTCTTTCGTGTTTATTATGCTCATTATTACCAATACTTAGCCATTAAACCCTGCTATATAGGTACGTTACGTATTACGTTTACTTTACGACGTATATTGTCCATGAACCACCTATCCCAGGCGACCCACGTCAGCGCGATACGTAACTAATGAGAGAGAATTTTAATAACGAAAATCTGCAAAGAACAACTGCTAATACGCTTAGTTCAATAATCAATAAGAAACGCTTACTTTAATTCTGAAACCGATAAATATTTTATTGAATAAGCGATGGCGATCTCATTATATACGTTGAGTTATTATGATTATGATACTTATCATCACTAGGTACATAGTATAAAATAAAGTCGCTTTCTCTGTCCCTATGTCCCTATGTCCATATGTATGCTTATATCTTCAAAACTACACAACGAATTTTGATGCGGTTTTTTTTAATAGATAGACTGATTCAAGAGGAAGGTTTGTATGTTTAATACATGCATGATATAGTAGAGAACCACTGATTGCACCCGTGCGAAGCCGGAGCGGGTCGCTAGAAGAATTATAATTTTTTGTCTATACGCGTAACTTTTTACAATACGTAGTTCCAACCAAGGCTATAGCTTTTTTAGTCCGTGAACTGTCGCAATCTAAGATGTGATCAGTAAATAGCATTAGCATAGTGCGATGCGATGGCGATAGGGCTGGACGGGCGTAATCTGCCGTTGCGTGCTGGGGGCGCCATAAGGTCGCACAACACGCTCGCCTGGGCCAGGGCCACGGTTCCCATCAAACATGCATTCTGTTCTATTACTAACACCACACTTTACTCCCTGACCATTGTTTAGTGTCAAACAAAGCAGCTAGGAACTCTGTATTGCGTCGCGTCGCGTGCCAGTTCATTAGACGTATCTACCAAGGAAAGTTAGAAGGTTGAAGGCAACCAATTTGTGGATATTGCACGCAAATTGACGTGGTTGTAAATGATAATTGTTACCTAAAATAGTTTCATTAGATATATATACCCTTGTTTTATTTGCTTGCAAAATGTAAGTTTGTTGGATGGTTTCAAATTTAGGTGGAGCAAATCCAATCAACGTCCCCGGGCACCAAGCAAACTCACACATCATTATGGCCCGCCGACCGCACGCCCTTCACTCTACAGTTTATGTGAAATCGCCATTAGCAAACAATGTACCCGCCATGCCTTCGCGTCGATATAATGAACTTGTGTTTATTTAACTTCCAAAACGCAAAAATCTACATCGCTTTTTCCATGCCAACAATAATACGGATACCCACGCTTTAATTATAGTAAACGTACCTAAACTGTCTTAATTTTAGCCGGCGAGTGAATTTCTGTCTCTGTCTGTTTGCGATTCCTTCTAATGTAACGAGTCACATTGACTTCTCTGGGGACTGCGGCGTCATCGCTTTATGATACACACATCGCAGCGCAGCACGTGCTCAAATTTGGCAAGAAATCAAACCAAATCAAAGTGCAATTTGTGGAGATATGCTTGCTTTTAAAACCAACCTAATCTACCTAACCACTTGGAAGGAACATCATCAAGGACGAGTGTATTATTAATAAATCTAAATTTTCGCACAACAACGTCGATTTCAATCTTTTCAACGCCTGTTGTTGCCAATATGTCAGTTTTTTTGGGGAAATGTTTTGGCACTAAATGAATGTTTTATTTTGTTCGAGTACCTACTATTCTCTTAGCTACTGCATATTTAACTACTGCTGTTATTATTTTTATTATTTTCCCAGCTATTACGTCCACCAGGGATCATCTTAATTTCCTTCGTGACCGCACTTGGTCATTAAATGCATCGGGTAGGTGGGCGCCTAATTGTGTAGGCACCGTAAACCAAGTCTTCAACTTTTTAACATAACCCCCGAAATGGTGGCTGTGCCGGTACAAGTGCCCATCTAAAGTTACCGAGTCTAAGGTTAACGACGTCGTCGCGTCGTTTGTTTTTACGACTGAGCTCTTATTTATTGCATTTGAGCACACTTTCTAATTCGCAACAACAGCTTAATGTTAATTTGACGTAATTGTCTCAATCTAAACATAATAATAAAGCTGAAGAGGGTCGAAAGTCTGTACATGGAAGATATTAAAAAAAATGCCTGGGGATACTTAGAATCGATAACAGAACACGTTCTAACAGTTTTTAGAATTTTTGACTGTTTATCTGTTTGTCTGTATATTTGCGAGCGCATTACGTGAAAACGGGTAACCGGATTTTGATGCAAACTTTACCAATCTGTTGAGAAAATCACCGGCCAGGTTATAGGGTACTTTTTATCCCGGAAAATTGCATAGTTCCGGCGGGATAGCGATAAACATGTCAAAGGTCGCAACTGCCTAGAGTCGCAATGTAAATAAATATTGCTTCAGTATCATAGAGGTACACTAAGGAGGGTTTTTAAAAATTCCCACGGGAAAGGGAATAAATGGGGTATGTAAGTCCACTGAAAACGGAGGCTATCTCCATAACTATAATTACTAGTCTTAAAATTTGGCACACAGGTAGGGAATTATAATTGCTGAAAATTCATATCAACACTTTTCGAAATTCCCGCGGGATAGGGAGAAAAAAGGGTATAGTTTTTTGGTATTCGGTCAACGTATTCTTTGGTGATGAAAGAGGCATACTACAAAGGGATTTTCCAACTTTTCCAGGGGATAAAAGGACAGTATAGAAAATATAGACTTTGTGTTTAGTAGCCATGTTCTTTGAAGATCACGTAGGCGCCATAAAAAGTGAGTTAACGGGCTTATTTCGTTGAAGTAAGTAGGTAGTACGAAATCCTTCGTGCTAAAGTACGACTCGCATTTGGCTGATTTCTGTAGGTAGATTTTCGAGGAAGAAGTTTTAGCGCAAATTTTGATGCCGCGCGGACGAAGTCGCGGGCAAAAGCTAGTTTACAATAAAGTGGCGCTTGTCCACGATGTTATGGAATGATCACTGTTTATTAGACACAAGGTTGGCTCGTTGAACTACGTCGGGTATTTGGGGACTTCCTTCTTACATGTACGAGTATAACCGCCGTTGAGCGAGGCTGTGTAACACCCACGCAATGCACAAAATAACATGCCTGGGTCACTGTCTGTCAAGATGACACGACGTAGTAATAACCACTACCTAAATTGCAAATTGTGCATAAACATTTCCGCTCAACTTTTTTTCTAAAGCTAGCGAACAAACTTTTATACTAACATGACATGAGTAGGTATAATTTTCTAGAGTAAGAAGGTACCTTCCAGTAGGTATAGATACTCAACGTAAATTCGCATTGCTTATTTCTACGACGTAGGGCCTACGTAGTAAAAATAATCAAGCTGAAGCTTACCTACCTACTTACAGAAAGTTATTAGGAGTAGATGAAGTCAATGTGTCTACACACTGAACGTATAATGTAATATGAGCGAGCGACAAATGGAATGTCTTTGAAACATCAGTTACATACTGTAATAATAAACGTACAAAACTAAGTCTCCTAAAATTTTCTTTGATGCTTTCGTGCTTCTGCATGCAGTCTGTAAGCTACTTTGTAATTTCATGGAACACGGCTACGCTGCCTCGAGGAAACTATCCTTACCTGCTGCTATCTTAATAAGAGTTAATTAAATTTACCAATGTTAACGTCAGAGATGTTATTTAGCTTCGTATCCGTAATAACCGAAATAAAAATCTATTAGAAACTCTAACTGCATACTATATTTTTTTTATTATTATTATAGCCTTTTTATTCCGAATTCGCTACAATTTCAGTATGTTGTTGTTTTTTTTTTTTAATTATTATTATTAAATTGTCGCGTAATTCGGCGTGCCTCATGGCATAGGCCTCCTCCGTGTATTGGAGGGTTTGGGCTATAGTTCCCACGCGCGCCCAGTGCGGATTGGGAACTTAACACACACCATTGAATTTCTTCGCAGATGTGTGCAGGTTTCCTCACGATGTTTTCCTTCACCGAAAAGCTCATGGCAAATTGCAAAAATGTAATTTGCGCACATAAATTCCGAAAAACTCAGAGGTGCGCGCCCGGGATTCGAACCCACGACGCTCTGCTTGAGAGGCCACAGGTCAAACCACTAGGCTACCACGGCTTTTTAGGCATACTATATAATGTTTCGAATAATTTTGGATAGGGACAGAGTGTATAATTAATGTGTATAATTTCATAACAAAGATTCCACCCAGCTTTATTAGTGTCAAAATTATTAGTGCGTTTTACAAAAAAAAATACCATAACCCGAATCTAAAACAATTTCATATCCGTAACCGCATGCATTCTAATGTATACATATCCGAAATTTCATATCTATGTATAACATCCCTATTAAGACTACGTACGAGCCGTACTTAATACAGTATGGCGTAAGCGCCACAAACTCGTATTTTAAGAAACAAAGAGTAACAAAGTAAACAAATTCCTTGAGTCTCCGGCTCCGCTTGCAGTGGCAACCCCACGTCAGGGGTGTTTATAGAAGGAATACCTACTGACCAGTCCGACTGGCGTCCGTGATGAGATCGGCGATGAGATCGTCGCTGACTTCGATGCCGAGGTTGCGCAGCATGAACTGCAGCTCGGCGGGGGTCACGTGGCCGTCGCTGTCCCGGTCCAGGAGGCCGAATGCTGTGCGGAGATCTGGAAGCAATAAGCGGTAGTTGTTTAATCTAAATTTGGTGAACAGGTAGTCTTTAGATTTGATGAGATTGATAATTGGAGGTTAAACGATGAGATATAAGTTCGCCATTCTTGCAAGACGCCTAGGTTAACCTTAAAATATTATAGGTATAGGTACGAGGCTATTTTGGACACTTTTTTCCAGAAAAGTAAAAACCTATCTTGACCTACGCATTTTCATTAGATGTGTCCTGTTTTACAACCTGCTGTACAATTTTACATTATTTTGAGTTTTATAATATTTTGCCACCGCAAACCTAAATTTCCATATAAAATGAACCCGGGCCTTTATAACCCTTTCTGACGCAAGCACCATGTAATGTAATCTTGCTTGGCAGCTTTTGCGATACCTACACATGAGCACCTTAGCCGTCATTGCTGTGACAAATTTAAGTTTCATATTGCAAGGTAAGCTAATGGTTATTTCTTAGATAAAGCTAAGACACGGCGGCAAATAAGTATCTCCCGCATCAGATGGCCGTAATATGTAAGAAGTAGTACATGTTTACACCGCCGGCTAAGAATCATCCCGCCCGAGCGTTCAGTTATCTAAGTTGCCAATCCGAGAGGATACCACCTTCCCTCCATAAAATGCTCGAGATAGCACCTACTTATCTCGCTTATTAAAAAATGAGAGTGAACATAATGAGAGTTTACATTAAGATTTTTTCTAAGCAGTCACTAAATTAGAAATTGCTACATTGAAACACTTTGCTCACTGTCGTGTATCGGTTCATGGGGGAACTTTTATTTTCCCACTCACTGAGCATTAAATAACACTCGCACCTAAAACCTTACAATGTCGGAAACGTATTGTAACTAAAAAGTTAACTGAAATGGCTTCTGGCAACTACAATTACAACACAAAACAACGACTAAGTTTTAAAACTTTTCCCTGGAAAATCGTTCCCATACAAAGTTATCTATTAAATTATGTGTTAGCGTAATAACATAGCTGAATGTTCGTAGATTCCATATAAGTGTTTAGAAAGGAACATAAACCGGTGTGACTTTTATAGCTAGATAGTTTGCATTGAAGCAGCATTGATTTGGAATTAGCACCACACGACCTAACCCTGATATCGATTTAAATTAATCTAACACATCGCTACGCTAGCACTTAACTAGGTCTTCAGTCTGAATCAGCTAAAAAACAACACTGAATGTAACAGCGGTACTCACAAAAATCGTTATCTTTCTTTTGACTTGCCATTATTTTAAAATACCGAATACTGAATACTTTTGAATTAGTATGGAGAGACCATCGTTAGTAATCAAGGTGATGAGATTTTTATAAATCTTCCGAGATATGCGTAAACGTGTCCTCGTACGATGTTTTGTGAAAATGCGGGGATCTTCGTCAGCCTGCCGTCATATAACATCGTTATATTGACAAAAGATTACTCTATCACTGTCTTATCTCAGTTTCAAAGTTTCCGCGCTAAACTAATGAAGGAGTTTTCTTAACTCGTTTTTGTAAGAAAGATAAAAGTACCTAATAGTTTCGGAGGTTTTCTTTGGCAAGAGAAAAATGGAATTGTTTTTTTTAATGTATTTTTTTTTACCGTTTAGGTATGTAAAATAGTTGAAATATTTGACGGCCATGGCTCCGCGCGTCTCGTCTCTCGTCGCAACACATCTCGGTCAAAGAGAATTCCGACCGCTGCCAAGTCTTCGACCGTGTGCCTACCCGATATAATGAATGACCAGTTAAAACTCTGCTACGCATTATTATACACTAAAATAATATCAAGCACTTATTAGCTCCCGAAATACCGGTCTAGGGAAATTGCAATCATCTTGGAACGATTTCACATTTTTTGTCACTGACTCACTGATTTCAGTCATTTCTATGGATTACACGCTGATTCCTAAGCATTCCAACACGGTGACATAATGTTTGAAAATGGGGATTACCGATACCGTCCATATTTTAAAATTTTACCTGAAAGATAAAGGATAAATTTGAATACTGGATCATCACCACACACGTAAGAACTTGTAGTCGTAGAGGTATATATATAGGTACAGAGTACAGAAAGTAGAAGCATTTGTTTTCTCCTGGGTAATACGAAAGACGCTTAGTCTTCATTTACATTATTATTATTGTAATATGTACAGTCAAGGGCATAAACATCTACACACCTTTATGCCATATACAATAATGCCGATGACACTTGTATAATTGATATGATGGCTGTATCGACATTTTATGCCCTCGACTGTACCAACTCGCATTCATTAGTAATGCTATTTTAACAGTAATAACAGATTATCAATTTATAAAATATCTAAAATTCATAACAGTACACCTACTGAAGCATGCTGTGCTGTGATCGTGTCTTATCTGACATCTAAGGCGCCTGGTTTACATCATGGTCACAAAAAGATTTTTCTCAGATAGATACGTTTAATTATTTTCAGTTTAAAAAAGTTTGAGGACCCAGCCGTACCTATGATTTGCTATTCTTATCTAAATAGAAATACAATTGCACGAAACCGTGAAAAATCACTGTGATAGTTCGGGTTTTTATACACTGTGTCTTAAAAATAATGCAGACTATTTCAGCAAATGGTCAAAGTAGATAGACGGAACACCCACTGTAACATGTTTATCAGGATCTATTAATTGTAGTTGTAATATCCATTTTATTGTACTATCCACATATAGGTCGATCAAAAGAGTACGGCCTCAAAGGGATGGCTTAATTTTAAATCGAAAAATGACTCAGAAAAATTAAGAACGATGAAAAGCAACCCAACAATTAAACCAATCCAACCACCTGCTGAAATATTTCAGAAATAATTCTAAGATGTCTTGTTTAATTCCGTAACCTGGTAAAATAATTCTTAAGTTGGAAATTCCAGCATACAATTTGTGTATATAAAAAGTCTGCCAAACCCCGTAGCGATCGCTGCCTCTGATTAGCGGGCCCAATGTCTATCAGGACACTAGACTTGGGCAGGCAGACATGATCGATATCGAAGGTAAATGTTTCTCATTACGTGCGTTTAATAACTACTTCATATATCATGAACCTAAGTGACCAAATTACTAAGGTGTTGGAAAATGGGATAGCCCAATATTACCCTTGTTTGTAATAGCAGTGGAGAGACTATTTATAATGTACTTGCTTCTGCCCGCGATTTCGTTGGCATAGAATTGTACATATAAACCTTCCTCTTGAATCACTCTATGTACTAAAAAACTGCATCCAAATCCGTTGCTTAGTTTTAAAGATCTAAGCATACATATGGACAGACAGCGGAAAGCGATTTTGTTTTATACTATGTAGTGATAGGAAATTCAACATGACTAATCTAACATAATTTAATAGTAAAGTAGTAGGTATATTTGAAAGTACACAATGCAATACAAATATTCTTTATTGAACATCAATGTTATCTACTCATGAACTTGTGTAAAGTGGAATAGAAGAAGCGCACTTAATTTATCTATGATGTAGTGATAATTTCCTAGCCTTTATCTTTGCTAACCATGGCATCAATAGTTTCATTACTGCTCATATTAAGACGGAATATGATAAGATATGTTGATAAGACGCGAAAATATCAATCTTAACACCTCGACGCTGTATCACGACATGTTGTCGTAATTTTAAAATTTAATTCACTTGGCTAGAAATTATCATGAAAATGGCAGTGATTGTGCACCTGCAAAAGATGACTGGTCAGTATTTGTTTGTAAAAAATATCTAATTAAATTACGATTAGATTTTTATCGAAATCTACCCACGGGTTATCATAAGTAGATGTTGTTTTTCCTTTATTTCATTCAGATGCATTCATTCGGACGATCATCACAAGAGCGTTTTATCTTGAAAAGATAAAAGAAAGAAAACAGTAATCAAGACAACGTGTCGTGAACGGCAATAAAGGGGTTAGGTTATAAATTTTACATATTTCACTGTATATCTTATCATATTTCATCTTTTAATGAGATCATAAAACTGTTTGTGCCGTCTCGTAACCGCAGATAAAGATAAATTACCATTTAGAAGTTTTTGACGGAACATTACCACCACATAGTAGTAAAACAGATAAGAATTTGATAGCCGTTTCTTAGAAAACGTTATCCAGCTTCGGGTTATTTTGTTTTGTCTTGAAGTCACGGTAACCGGGCATGGCTGTGTAGATAATTTATTCATTTACTAATTGCTTTGAATTATTTTGTGATACATTTCTCAATATTCGAGGATTTAATTCTTGGTGATGTAGTTTGCTTTCATTTTTTTACTGCTGAAACATTTCAGTCCGCAACATAAACCTGTATCTTAAAGTTATATTTTGTTTAAACAAACAATACAATACAAATACAAATACTCTTTATTGAACACCACAAATCAGTACAAAACAATACAGAAACAAAGAACAAAGTAGACAATAGGCGGTCTACGTTACAAATGCAAATCTTAATTACTTATTACTCAACTGCGCGTCAAGCTTTAAAAAGTTTTGAGAAATATACCTAATGTTTGTCTCAAAACTTAGTCAAACGAATGTTGGCTGGGCTACAGGTGTTTGCTTAAGAGCGGGTGCCTATTAAACTTAAGCTTGCAAGTAAGTACGTCTGCCAGGACCGTTCCGAGCACCCATTTCTTTAGATTATTTACAAGAAGCCGCAGAGCAACAGATATGTCTATCTACACACACGTAATCCGAAATTTGAGATCCTTTTATGTAGAAGAAATCGTAACAGTAAAAAATGTTCAAATTAAATTGGTGGCTCGTGTTGTTTAGCAGAGGCTAAATAAATAGCGGTTACTCATGCAAATTATTGGAATTGAACATTTTCCGACAACAATTCTCGAAACATATCAGCCTATCAGTCCTGATGGTAATGTAATAGCAAAGCCAGTCAACATGTTTAGCTTAAATCTATTTGCCATAAGTCCAAACCAATTTAGGCAAATGGACACGTTAATGAAATGTTTGGCTTCGCTAACAATGGTGTTGATTTCCTTTGCCCTTTCATTTATGTTTTGTGTGAACTTTTAGAAGTTTTACTACCGATTTTTCACGTGGATATTGCTCTACTTTTTAGCGAATGCACGTCATCATACTCGTAAGACACTGTTCATAAAACTGTGTGTATCCTTTTCCAAACAATAGGGTGTCCTTAAAAGAGATGGATGCTTTATACTTTAAACTAGCTTATTTCAGTGGCGTAGTTCCCCATTCCGTAAGAATTTTGAGAAATCATTTTTTTAGTAGGTACCCCTCTACCATCCTCAGTAAGCTTATATCTAATTGATAATAACTTTATGCATATTTCTTATCACGACCCCTGTCCACGTGAAACGTATGTCCGCACGTGAGATGCAATGCCATTCAAAGTAAAATGTTTAGCCAAGCTTTCAGTTACGTAACGCGACAAAAACAATGTTTTCAAAAACACCAAATCATTTTTAATTATTATAATATATAGGTAGGTAGGTAGGTATGGTCATCTCAGCTCTATTAAGTATATTCCTCACAAATCGCACAATGGTAATCGGAAATTAATAATTGGCAGAGTCATTAAAGAGTTAAAGTACGTATGAACTTACTGTTAAGCATAGCTTCGCTCGGTGCGGGGACCACCGGTCGATCGTCTACCGGCGACTGTCTTTTTTTATTTTTCTTCTCATCCTCTTGCTGCAAAACAAAACACCCATTGTCACAAGACATCAATAACCACACAAATAAATGTAACGACCAATAAAAATCACAATTACACCGCAGCGTCACTGTATTTTGAAACAATGAAGTGAATGTAAGAAATAATGTTGTCTACCGATGCCGGGTTCCTTATCAATTTTGCTAGTCTTATCATTCTCGTTGGAAATTTTATCGGACTATTGACTGATCAATAGAGTGCCCGTGCCCGGTGCCCTGGCCGAGGGACATCGTATTGTTTTCACGTTCATGCAACTGATTCCTAGGTAAAGTTGCGGTTTACTTGAAATCAAATTTTTTGCTACAGGCCATCTGCAAATTATGTGTAGTAATGGTACGCATTATTTTTATAACTGAAATACTTAATAACGTAAGTATGAGTATGACACATGTCTCGTGTTAAAAAACTTATCATAAGTAAATTATTACAAAAAATCTTAAAAAGGGGGTAGTTTCGGAAGGCATGTCGTAATTAATAATAAGATTTAGTAAAACTGAAGATATGATCGGCTCAATTTGGCTCACTAAAAACATCTAATTGCATTACATTACGCTACAAATGACTTGAATATTTTAATCTAAACTACATGGTAGAGCCGAAATATAGGAACGATTGCGAATAAATCATTTTGTTAGCTTTGATACTGCTCCGAGAAATCGAGGGCTTAGCCAGCGCAGCAATTACCATTCATCTATGCCTCTAACCAGTTGGTAACCAGTAAAATATATGATGTGCTGTTCTTAAATTAATTTATAACCCACTCTCCAAGTTGTCTCGAGCGCGCGCCACCGCCATTATCCGCGCATTTATCATTGACATTGCACAATCTTATCTAAAAAGATGATCCCGAATACCTACATCAAACATTTTTAAAAGCTGCTTCCAGTATTATAACTAAATGAAAGAATCCTATTGTTATTATAAATGCGAAAGTTTGATAAAGTATCTTTAGGTGTTTGTCACTCTTTCACGCGAGAATAGCTAAACAGATCTGGTTGATATTTAACCCAGAGATAGATAATTTAAAATAGCACGTAAATTACTTTTTATCCTGGAAAATTACGTAATTTCGATGGAAAACGAAATCCTTTCCAAACGAGTTGCGGCTAACAGCTACTTAGGTATTTTTAAGTTTAACATTTAGCTTAGTTTTTCATGAACCATGATCATGTATGATTCGAATTCGCGCTTCCGACATCAGCCCTCTTCCGTCTCTCAAATGAAAAATCTTGCAGTACAGTGCATCTCTTTCATCTTCAAACAAAGCAACCAAACAATACGAACGCAATTTTCAAGGAATGTTCAATATTGTATTTGCGATAGTGTTTTTTATGTCTAATACACAGTCAAATAATAAGTGAAAAATGAATGAAAATTAAAAAATATTTATTCAGTAACTTAAATTAGAACAACAGTATCTGTGTGCTGGTGCCTGGTTTTGAGTATACGAGATACTCGTGCTAAGAGAACACCGCTCCTCCACGTATTGTATTTTACGATTAAAAGTATTCAGCCTGCGTTTGAATGTGTATGTGTGTGTGTGTGTGTTTGTGTGCGTGTGCAAGTGCGTGTGTGAGTGTGAACGTGTGTGTGTGTGTGAGGGAGTAAGTACAGTTTATAATTATTTATTGACAACTCCACGACTTCTTAACATATTTAGATAAATAGATAGATCGTTTACTTGATACTGCAATACACACAATCAAGTTAAAAATAACAATAAAAAAGAAAAACAAGAAATTACACACTAGACTTAACTTATAAGTATTTTTGTTGTGTGCGTTTGAGACTAAATATTACTGGAGGCTTATGTTGGACAGATTATGACACTTATTTCACTATGATTTTTGGCAGTAGGTACGTTAACTAACGATTCAAGCTTCGTTTTGTATTTGGCGTGAATGTTAGACAGTCATAATGGTCGTGCCAGATATTTGCCCTAAGTGCAAAAAGTGTTAAAGAATCGACGGCCCTCACGTGCCAAGGTTCCGGGAAACGGAAGCGAGCCTGCGCTGGCAAAGATTCCAGTACATTCCGATGCAAACGTCTCTAACGTTTCTTGTTACCTACCTACAACTGTTGGAGATATATTAAAAATGCTTTTGTGAGTTCAGTCAAGGGCATAATTGTATGTTACCAAGACGTCAAAAACATCTACGCACCTTTATGCAACAAAAAGGCCGATGACACATATATTTTACATGATGGCTATATCGATATTTATGGCCTCGATTTTATACATAGGCATTTGAAGTAGAGACATATTATTTACAAGCGGTTTAAAGATTTATTTCTCATAACTTATTTCATACCGCGGATTTGTAACAAACTTTAAAGTGATTAATCATGATCAATACGATTGAAACTGACATATTTTGATCGCTAGCGTTACCAAGCCAAAAAAACAGACGACTCCTTCTAAATTCAAATATGACCTATCTATCTTTTTGGCCTTTCCACCTATACGTTACCTCTTAGATTGTCTACCCCGTAAGGGATGAAGACGTGATTTATGTATGTGTGTGTGTGTGTGTATGTATCTTTCTGAAGCTGAACACGGATTAATAATATTTAATAGAAATTACAATAAACTTAAACCCAATTAGTCAATAGGTAGGTACTCTAAAAATATATTTGTTTTAAATTGTCCTACCAGTGTATTGTGTCACAATACCGTATGTAGTTACCGTATTTATGCTTTTATGCTATACTATACGTATAATAGTGGCATGAGTATCTACTATCTATGCCAAATTAATTATTTCAACGCCCAGTGTGTTTAGAGAAATAGAGTTCTGACAGACCGACACGTGCGTAGCGTATATGTATAATAGAGGTTTAATTTCAGCGCGACTTTAGGTTCTTTGTTTATTTATCTTGACATGGGTAATTGCTGCAATATATTGCACTCTTAGTCATTCTTCAGGCGATTACATTGATGGCCGGACCGTTGCCAATAATTTATAGTATTACCAATTTATCCAAATGTCTTAGGCGACACGTACTAAATGAATAGAAACTATTTGAGGCAAAAGATTCGGTGGCGCGATACATCCTCAATTATTTTGAAGGCACAAGGTCTTGATTGGTAGGAAGCCTGTTAGCGGTTATGAGTGAGTGAAGTTAGCATAGAAATAGCTGGTGTCGCGCTTGGCACGGCGTCAACTCGCGAGCTCGCGACGCGACACGCGCCGTAAACACCGCGCAGCTCTGCCTCGACTCCAGCTTTCAAAAAAAATATACCATACACAACAACATACGCATAGCTACGATCTCACAGCGTGACGGTCACTGCCGGCAAACAAAGTGTCGGCGCACGCGGCGCCATCAAAGATAGCCCTAAATCATACTGCATAATTGTTACATAAACACTTCCGTCGTGAAAACTTCAAGGGGTATCTAAAAATAAATTGTTTCGGAAAACGCTATTTGCGCAAGTATTTTAGAAATTGCTGTTGATGGAAAACGAAGTTTTGTTTACCATATGCTGATTGCTGATCGCATGTGCCAACGTGACGAGGTGTTTTAATAAAGCGCAGTCAAATATTTTGTTCGCTCAATAGCAATATTACAGTGAAATTTCCGAATATTCATTCATATATTATGTAAACAGTTAATATCAGATAGTCATTAACACATTCGGGCTCTTCTGGGATATGAATATGATCAAAGGCGCAAACCACTTACTCGTGATTTGTGGTTGCGCTTCATAATGGGTTCCAAACGGTAATGAATTAGTATTTAGCCGATAGTTCGGGCTTATGCTCCACTCTAATAACATAAATAATCATTTTAACTGTAACGAGTATTGGCCTTTACAGGAAAAAATAATGCTTATTATTGGATATTTTTGGCGAGTCATCCAGAGTTCAGCCAAGTTTTTCTAAACTTGGCACGTTTTGCGTGGTCGCTGGGTGCAAAGACGTGTTATTTTGTTTGTTTTGGTAACAAACGAAAAATAATTTGTTTAGTCATGAATTTTTGTATTAAAATAAAGTCAAATAAATACAAGCAAATTTACTATCAAGCGAATCAAGAATTTTACTTCTTTACGATTTTACCAGCTAAACATTAAATTTCTAAACGACACTGAAACTTTGATAGAAAAACACATCATTCAAACAGCTGACGCTTGGCGACAAAAAATCGCACAGTAACAACGTCACGTGACAGCTGTTACCTACAGATAGAAAAAATCGAATAGAAGGCTTACTCACCTGCTATGGGTGGTGTAGCGGTATCACGGAATGATGAAGATCCAGGTACGATTCCCGGCCATAGTAAGTAAGTAAGTAAATGCTTTATTGTACAAATACATATAAAGAAACAGACACAAATCACAGAAAAAGACATTCTGCCATCTCTACCAGGGATCTCTACCAGTAACTTTTGAGTAAATACGAGGAGCATTAAGCGAGGGACCGACAAAGAGTGAGTTTAAAATATCCATATAGTGAAAGCCACAATAGAGCGTAAATATCAAAATACAACAAACAATTCATAAATAAACTACTATTTATCATTACACACATGCATACTTACACACTAAGTACATACAATATGAGTAGGTACAGACATACAATATTTACGGAAATGGAGATGGATGGATGGATGGAGATGGTTCGTGGTGATGGTGGTAGCTTTACTTTTCGGATTTTTCTGTATTCTAATTTTCAGTGTCGCTTAGAAAGTTTTATTTATTTTAATTGGATATTCTTACACGTAAAATTGGCTAAGTAACAACGTTTGGGAATGTTCAAAACAAACGGATGAAGGTATACTTGTAGTTATGATATGGCATAGTTAACAAACACAGAGGGTCAGGGATTTGAAGTATGCGAAACGCGCGCGCGTTGAAGTGTGCGCGACAAATGCGGGAAAAATTATATAATTTGGACAAAACATTTGGCTCAATATATTTACTAACTAAAATTAGTGAGAACGTGAACTTGTCTGTTTTTTTGGGCTACATATTTAAGAAACTAGTAAATTACGCTTTGTTCGAACGAAAAAGATGTTATTGGAAGAGCGGCTTGTGGCTATACATATTTACCTACTTAAAATGTTAAGCACATATTATTTACATCAACTGGTTTTGAGTCTAAATAATTCATTACAAATTAAATGCAAACCAAAATAATAAAAACTAATTACCTTTCTTCTACTTCTGGATGTAGTCGCCATGCCCTGCAAAGAAAAACCAATTTAATAGAAGTTTCTAAGCCTGACAGAAAATCATATAAAGAGCGGGAATGCTTTTCTTAAGAATAAACAAAACTCATTTGTCACAACAAATCTTTGCACTTGTGATAGATCTGATTACCAGTATTCCTTCCATATTATTAAAGGAACTTTTATGCAAAAACACAGCTTTCTAGATATCTTTCTCTCTCTAGTTTTCTTTTTTAAATAACATAATTTTTTTATTAATATACAAACCACTAAAAACTAAACAATAATAAGGATCACTAAAACTACGAAAGTTGATTAAAAGTAAATTATGTTAAAAATTATTAAAAATTAGCCTAAAAAATGTCCCCCTGTTTCGTGCCTGGTTCAAAGATTCCCATTATGCTGGCTGGTTTTCTTTTGAGTTTTTTTTTTCATATTATAAGACAAGATTATATGACACTGAAAGATAGTTTTAGTACAAGATACCACAGTTTGTAAAATATTTAAGTATCTAAATCGAACGCCTCATGGGGGCTTCATAATATTTATGCCTGCAAATAAGAGTCGATTACTTTACTTTACTCGATTTCAATACGGAATGCAATTATAACGTAAGTAACTTCGTATTCTTCCGTATTAGTTTTACATGCTTATAATTATAATTTGAATTACTTAAATATGCTCATCAAAAAAATGAACGTTTTCACTCAATAAGTACGTAAAAGACATCCTCGAAAATTTACTCAACTTTTTTTTCTTAACTCCCCGCAAAACTTGACGCGAACTGTAAATGCTCAGTATTTATTTTTCGGTAGTAATATTTCACTAGTGAAAATTGTGGAAATATCCATTTATTGTTGTTAGGTCGCACCGCAACCAAAACGCGACTGGATTAAGTAATTTACGAGTTTTGCTACGAACCTTCAAGTTGACTTAACGACGGCGTAGCGCGTAGCGGTTCTACATGAGTTCTACGAAACGCGACACCGCTGACCGTGGTCATTGACCGAACGTAAGTAAACACAAACAGTCATTATTAGAGGTTACATCAGTAATTATTTACATAGTTTAAACTAATTGCTCCGATCGTTTGTAGTACATAAAAGATAAATATTGTGAGTCTCGTAAACGGTCCTGTAGTTATTTTTAATGATCCGTTCTTAAGACGAGTCTTGCGTCACCTGCGTGTGAAATGTATTGTGAGCCAAGTTAAATTTGAACGGCCGGCAGTTTTGAATGTCACGGTCTTACTGTTTACATGCGGTTATATAGATAAGCGGATGGATGAGTCTACTCACAAAAGTACGTCTAATTAGAAGCACAAGCCACCGGCAGGGCAGGCACGGGGCCCGCCGGCGCCCGCGCTGCGACCGCGAGGACCTGCGCCTGCGCATGCTGTATCGCGCTCGCAACTACGCGCTCCACTCGATAAATGCTACACGTGATATTTAGCCCGCTGCCAATAGTATCTTTATTACACCCGCTAAACTACACTGCCAAACGTTAGTACAATGATTAGTATGATGTTTTAATTTATGTCTCGAGTCTGAAAACAATGAGATATCTAAAATATGAAGCAGAAAAAACACTTACAGACTTTTTGTAACGGAGGCAACAGCTGAGTATACTCCTAAACATTTGACCCCGACGACAGCGCTAATTTATCTATTTAGTGGACAAGTTCGCGTTAACCTGGTCGCGCTCTCGAATTCGGTACAATTTTCGATCAGAAATAGCAGGAGCAGTGGCCGACTTCCCCGATTATGTTGCCTATCATCTATTTATAATCGTCCAACCGACCGGCTGATGCGGACCACCGTGCAATTACTATCTCTCGGCACTACACAAATGAGTTTGAGCGAAAAAAAAACACGTCGCGTTCATGTTCCTGTTTACAAATATTCGTTTTCGTCGGAAAGCGCGACGCCATGATTTTGCAACTATTTCAGTGTGAGCACAACAAAAAGCAGCGACGCGGCGCGCATCGGCGGCCTCGCCTCCGACGAAAAGGGGGCGCGTGTAGGTGCCGATGTGTTTTTCCGGATTTATATGCGAACTTTATCATTTATTACGGTTTCTGTGGATAAAGCATCGTGACGAGGATTTGATGAGAAATTCTTATCGTATTTGACGTAGCGCCCTACATCACATAGGGCACAAAATCAAATAAATTCAGCGAAACGCGGGGACTGGAATCTCGTAACGTGTACCGCTACTACGAGGTATTCCTTCATCGGTCTGAGGCATCGGTGCAGGTTGTACGGTGAAAGGTTAACAGGCGGCCGCGGCATCCTCAAGCAACTTTTTAAATTATGTACCCACCTTTAAGCTCAACAACAAAGCGCTACGTTACCTAATTTTAATAGAAAATTGTACAACAAGAGCATAAAACAAGCCATTTTACCCGAGACGTTTATATAGCCACATCGAGGGGGAAATGGGTTGCTATGGAATGTATGTATGTATGTAATTTGACAAATTTTCGACCATACCACAACAAATTCAGTTAGTTCTGATATATAATTAGTTTCCCGCCACAAAATTATTGTTCAAGTTGTGATATTTTACTATAGTCAGAGATCGTTAATGCCAAGTTATAAAATAAATATTTGTTTTTTACGTAAGTACTTTTTATGTATATAAATTCAAGATTAATTTACGCTTATTAAACTTAAATTTGTGTCTAGATAACTAAATGTTTTGATTAAATTAAGATATAATTAACTAACCTTATCTCATAAAAAAACTATTAAATGAAGGTGTATTGTGTATGTGGCTGTAAAGTTTCCTGAGCCTTAAAGGAAGAAATGACTTTATGCACGAGAGGATAAAAAGCAATTTTTGCAGCATTCTCTCGACATAATGAACAACTTACGAGCAAGAGAAGTGAATAAGTAGATTTTCACATATTTCTCGTCATCACATTACATCGGGATGTTACAAAAGTATGTAGGTATACCTACTTATTCGATGATTCAATTTTCATTGAACAATACAAAACTACTTAGTGTGAGTTACTGTAACAATAAATTTAACTATAAATAACTGACGATTTTAAAGTTAACGTTTTGTTCTACTTAAGTCAGGGTCCTTTGTACTGCCGTCATTGCAGATGCGATTGTCGAGATACGAGAATGCAATAGATGTCAGTTTGGGGAGTGTGGTGTGCGAGCATCGGGCGCACCGTGCGACCCAATCGATGCGTCGACCCTCGCGGACCTAACCTAGCCCTGAACCCCGACTCCTTGCCTTGTATTAACCTGATCCATAACTTCCTAAACATACTGCCACTTCTATGTCGATCACTCCCAAACTTTAATTATTCGTTTTATTCACATTCTTACACACAAATTTCTTTGCAAGTTGAAAATTGAAATTAATGATCTATAAAATCTGGTAAACAGTATTAGAAAAGTCTCCTTTTAAAAACAATGACTTGGTATTTTAGTTTGCCTTATGCCTGAGCTATATGAGCGGCAGGGTTGAATAAACCGGCGGCGCTGTAATCTTGAGCTACCTCTCTAATTATATATTAATGGAATATTTTAAGACTTATGAAAGTTAGTTGTTGCAGGTAAATTCGGGTATTTGTTATTTTTTTGTAACGAAGCTCTACAGAAATATATTCTAGGAAAAATTGTTCTTTAGATATTTTTTGTAACTCCGTGCCATTTTTATTCAGAAAATACATAGACAAGGAAGGAATCTCAATACTTTATTTATCTATACACAACAACTCACTTCCTGTTGCAATGCGCAGCTACTAGGTTAATAACGATCCGCCTTATTAAATAAAGGAAGTAATTAATAAGAATATTATTAGCTAGTGATCGTCCAAGTTTTAGATTGATCTCTAACTATTAAGTATCTGAGCTCTGATAAACACAGTATCTAGGTACTAGACAATACTCAGGCTTTTTTAAAAAGATTAATAATTTCTTTGAAACACGGTTTAATTTTTTTGTTGGTACCATTAAAATCTCAGCTCATATATCTACGTAAAGTTAAATTCATTCATTTTTTTAAATATGAACATATCATTGGTTTATGTATATTTAGAGATATGTACCGGTTTCTACTTACTATTGTGGACACTGCACTTGTTTGTCGAAGCGCAACAATAAGACGACACCAACGACAAAATTTCAATTTATATCAGCAAAATGAAACCACTTATCTTATCGTCACAAACACTTCAAAAAGAAAATTTATGTTTCATTTACCAAGTTGGTAAACAAAACAATCGAGCGAGCACGTGGCCAGGAATGCAATATTTAAACTATACAATAAACAGAATAACATCGATCACTCGCTGCACTCCGGACGCGGGAGCGCGCTGGTGTTTGCCGGTCCGACTGCCCGAACCGAAGTCTCAATGTCAGATATCCTCGCGAGAAGACGAGTGGTTTAGTGTGAGAGTAGAGTTCTGTACCTAAGCTGTGGGTCGAGGTGTATCGAGCTTGTGCGAGTGTGGTGCGGTGCGCTGCGGTGTGGAGTCGCGAGGTCTGCGGAGTGATGACTGCCGGCGTGGTGAGGCGCCGCGGGCCGCGCGAGTGCGGGAGCGGCGCCGATGTCTCCCAGCCTTTGTACGCCGTCCGTGGGGGTATTTCTGTAGATCGCCACCATCGGACAATTCACGGCCGAACGATGCGACCCAGCCTCAACCATCAGCACTCTAATAATAAACTTGTTTATATTTTTTACTACCTCCATAAATTTTATTCTGAATCCGCTCTATTTATACGGTTACGATGGCGGGCGACACTGTAACACTCGGCATGGGACTGAGTCTGCGAAGGCCTGCGGCCGGCCTCGGGGACCACGTGCCGCTCGAATTAGAAGGATTCGGTGGCAACGCGGTTCCTCGCTGGAAACATGGAATTATACCGCGAGCGTCGCGAGCCGAATGTGTTTGCAGCGGCTGATGAGTCGTAAAGCACGTCGGACGAGCGCGCGGCCGTGGGCGGGTAAGATCGTCGGATGCTAGACGACAGTCAGCTGGCCGGTGCCAGTTTCCAAACTATATCGTAAATTCGAAGCGTTGTCGGTGATTATCGCTAATAATGTTGCGCTCAGTTTCGAAACAAACTTTTTCGCGGAGCGCGTGTTTGGCGGGTACGTACCGTGATGGTGTCAGAGATGGCGCTGCAGAAGGCGCCGAAGCCGGAGTGCGGCGGGGGCGGGGGGCTCGGCGGCGGGGGGGAGCCGCCGTTGCGGTCCATGGCGGCCTGCGGCGCGCGGTCGGCTCTCGGCGGAGCACTGCCGGCGCCCTCGCCGCTGTCGCTGCCGCGCTGCCGCCCGTAGCCTAGGGCTGCCAGTTTTGCCGCCGAGGTGCGAGTGACGAGTTGAAAGCGTACAGCGCGCTCTATACATCACGTCATGCATTAAGATTTTGTTTTTCATGACTAAAAGATTTGAGAAATATACGATTGTTATTATTGTGAAGTGTTAGTATCTGTTCTATTTTGATTCCCCTTTCCATCTATACGCCCACAATCATGCTAAGCGTGGCCTTTGGGTCTTGTCACCTTAGGCTCTGTCTATCCCGTAAGGGAGAAAGACGTGATTTATGTATGTATGTATGTATGTTAGTATCTGTAGATTGAGTAAAGTTTCAAATTTATCTTTTCATCAGATTTCAATAATTGTTTTTTTTTTTCAAAATTAGTTTCTTAATGAGATATTATGTTTTATTGTACACAGGTATCAGGGATGGATCTATAAGTTTTGAGCAACTTCAAAAAAGTAGAAGGTTCTCAATTAATGCCTCAAAACATAGTCTTTTACAAACCAACTTTTAAAAATATACATAAGCGACATATCAAATACTTTCTGATTGGTCTCATAGAAATTTTATCAAAAATAATTCATTAAAAACACTTCAGCAGTTTGGTTTTTACTTTAAGTTGGATTATTTTCATTAAAAGTTATGACATAAAGTTACGGCATCCTTCGCACTGTTTTTTTAGACTTGGCTAATAAATTATAATATCGCGAGTTTCAACCCTATTATTGGGTACATTGAATAGTAACAATAATCTAAGCACTTAACTAAGCACTGCTAAAACAAACTAAAAGAGCCAAACAATCTCACGTCGGTTACTAAATAAAATAAAAAATCAATATCACCATAATGAACGCAACCTTTTTTAATCTGAATCTACCAGCTTGTATCCATTACAAATATAGCCTCTGGCTTGAGAAATTAATAACCTCATATATTCATAAGCATAGTCACATTGCGTCCATACTTATTCGTGAAGGCGGTGGAAGTAGTAAGTGTAAAAGTTACTATATACCTAGGTCCAAACGGCGACAGCTGGAGCGGCTGGCAGCGCGGCAGCCCTGGCGGTCACGAGTCGCGCCCTCGCGTTACATAAATCTCGCCCGCTGCCCGCTGCCCGCTACCTGTCTGCTGTCGCTCGTTTTGGCATCACATGCAACCCACAACAATAACACTAAATAATTATAGACAGGCTATTTTGAACGCACTCAACACTTACACGCCGCAAACGAGCGTGTCTAATTTGAAACGTCCAAGTTGAACGCTGAACCGTAATTACTCGTTAGTCGCTTCTACTTGTACTAACATGCCTTTCCACGCTAGTGACCAAACAAAACACTTAAAAACGCTTTAGTCACCGTATCATCGATTATATTATACCATACGAGTACTTATCATACCTCTCGTCGCTCTCCTGATGTTACTTCGAGGGAATCGAACCGAGAGTACTTGCTTTGTGCCGCTCTTGGGACTAGGTCAAGCGGTCGTTCAAATAAACACCGACAATAATCTTAAAACAGTTTATAGTGTGTTTAATTTAATTTCTGTGAAGACAGGCCAAGAAACTAATCGCCCGACCGAATCAGGACAGTGGACAGCCTAGAAAAACAATTTTCAGTTTTCCTGGAAAAAAAGAGGCAAATTGAAATGCGTCTTAAATTTCATACGCAACATTGTGCTATGTATTAAGACTATCTAAAGCAAAATTCCTATGAATTTTAATGCATTGAAGTGATGGAGACAAAACTACTTACAATTTCATTTATGCTCAAACTTCACGATTTGGAAATCTTTCATCACAATTTTTAATCCGATTGAATCAATCAACAAATGAATGCAATCAGCTCAATGTTAAATTAATCTTCACTTCATTTGCTCGAAAAGGTTGTCTTTCTCCTTCAATATCTGCGTGGAAAAGATAGCTATGGAAAAGATTTTTGAAATTCGGATGAATGACCACCATTGTCCACCTACTCACATGATCAGAAATTCGAAATTTGAACTTTGTATGTTGCCGTCCGTCCGTCTTACACGATTAGTACTTAATTAGGTGAGTGAGAGAGACGGAATAATACGAACTTCAAATCTAGAACTTGTTATCGGACCCTCTAAGTTTTTCATTTGATTAAAAAAAAACATAATGACACGTTCAGATCAGGGGCCCGATTTTTGAAAGCACATGTGTGAAAACACCACTCGAAGGTGGTATAAATCTGTTTATATCTCCAAAACTATAGCTCTAATGAAATTTTTGACTAATTCACAAGATTAATGAGAGCCGTAAGTATCTTCTAAGCTACTCGTATTTTGAATTCAGCACAAATTTTTTCGAGTGGTATTTCCAGATATGTGCTTTCAAAAATCGGGCCCCAGATACGCAATCGGTTGACGGTGCGTTTACTCAACAAAATGTATGGTAAAACGGTGAGAAAACGAGACGCTTACGAAACTGCGTATACGCTGCGGTGTGGTCGCTCCTTCTTATTCATTTTAAAATCCGTTAATTCCTAAGTCATTTTCAAGATTTGCTAACGTTCGTTGCTAAATAAAAAACTGATTTACTCTTCGTTCAACCGTTTTTCTTCCATCCACCATTTTTCTCTCTGTAGTGAGGTGAAAAATTCTGTGTTTCGCTCGGCAGCAAAGTTGTTTGGTGTCTCGTGCCTTGAAACCCTTGCGACTCTCAGGATTCTTCTTTTCTCAGGATCATAGAATCCTTCGCTTGCTCGCATACAGGCACTCGCGCCAAACAAAAACTTTAGGATAAATCTTATGTTATTGACTAAGAAAGTAGGCCAATTTTGACGGGTGGCATTAACTTGTTACTCTGAATAATTTTTGTTATCAAGAGCATTTCAAACTTATCATGCTTGTCACAATGTGGAGTTCCATTACATTAAATATCGTTAACTTCTTACAGCTGTTTAAACATAAGAATTTACTTCATTATAATGTTTCTGTACATGTGTCATTTGGGTTCAGCCCGGAAATTCTTGACTATTACGTATCCGTATACCTATCTACGTAATCTGTAACTTGCTAAGTACCTCTAAGTAGCCACACCTTTTATATCATACTAGCTTTTTCCCGCGACTTCGTTCGCGCAGGTAACGTCAGAGTGAATTACCACCTTCATCCAATCATTTCTTCAAATTAGTCATTATTTCCTATCCCGTCCTTTTGTCTCGTGAGAAATTGGCAAAATCCCTTTTAAATGCCCCTTTTCGATCCTCAAGGAACATGTCGGCCAAATACCAAGGATCTAAATCACATAATGATCCTTATTTTATTTCTTATCCCAGGGGAATTTTGCAAAATACACAAAACAGTTTTCAGATATCAGAATTACCTCTTGGTATGCGAAGTTTAAAGATTTTAGTAATAATAGTAGCGGAGATCGGACCATTTCATAGTAATAATAATATATAAATCCCTTTTACTCTCTAACCCGCGGGAATTTCGGAAAGTCCTGAAATCAATTTTTAGCGGTTATGACACACAATTAAGGATACTTGTGTGTCAAATTTCAAGACTCTAGTAATTAATAGTTACGGAGTTAGGGCGCCTTTGCAGCGGACTTATAAACACCATTTATTCGCTATCCCGAGGAAATTTTTAAAAGTCGCATGACTTCTCTAAAGTTTAGAAACTTTTAAAATGCGGCACTAATATAATACGGTGACTTTCAAGACATCCCAACTTTAAAGAGTATTTGCCTTGTACCAGGCTTTTATGTGAGTTCAACCTTTTTTGAATAAAATCGGATTGTGTTTTCAAACAAGACTGTGTCAAAATAAAATGTAATTTTAATCAAAAGCACTAAGGAGTATTGATATCAACATCGAAACAAATCACCCCAAAAACAACTTTCTTCTATATCTATAATTTGTTCCATCGATTCTGTTAAAAAATGTTTACGCAAAATTTTAAGATATCGGACCAAGGAATCACGTCGTCCCATACAAACTTTGTCCCCCTTTTTCACCCACTTAGAGGTTGAATTTTGGAAAATCCTTTCTTATCGGATGCCTACGTCATATAAAGAGCACACCCTCCAAGTTTCAGGTCTCTATACAATCAGCGGGTTAGGCTGTGCGTTGATCGGTCAGTCAGTCATTCAGGACAAAGCATTTTATATGTATAGACGAATGATCGAATTTTAAAGTCGAATTTCCCGACTGAAGAACATATAACCTAATCTGCGAACGGAAAAACGGTAATACATAATTATCTAGGAATTAAATATCTGAACCCAGGCTGAAAAAGCGAATGCAGACTTGACCAAGTATAACAATTATTTTATTACAGAAAAACTACAATATTTCAGACGCGCGTTACAGTATGATAAAAACTTCGTTAGAATGCTATGTAAATTAATAAAAACAGTGAAAATCACTTGTTTTGTGGTGGTGATACGTTATTGTTTGGTAGTGGAATGTGGAAGGGTCAAAAGGGTGGTGGGGGGAGCTCCAGTAGACTGCGGTAATAATGTTCATTACGATACTTCGAGGTGCCGGGATTCTTAAACAAATCATAAACTTAGTTATAACGTTCGTAATTTTATGTCTCTGTTCACGGTAGTACGTACCTATTTATTATTAATTCGTATATTAATTTTGAAGCTGTGGTTTTCTTTCCAAATGCTAATAGACTTATTTCTATTAAACGTAAAACCTACTTACTGTTGTATGAATAATAACAACATTATTAACGACAAGGCAGTGGCTGTCTACCTTATCTTCTATCTATGGACAAGCATCAAATATTTTACTGCAACCATTATTACTACTGTTATTAGCCACTTAATGTTACACCTGGAACGTTCGAAGTTGGAACCTAGAATGACTGAATAAAATCTAGTTTTAAACTAATCTATTCCGTTGAATCGGATCTTGATGGAACTCGTTTGAACTATTTTATTGCCGCTACACCTGGCGACGGCGCATTCGCCGTGTTATAAAAACATTGCGTTGAAAAAAGATCGCTCTGATCATGTAAAGAAAAACAAACCTGTAGAGCTGTAGAGCTGGCATGAAAATGTCTGAGACTAGTACAGCTAACTAAAAGTCCACATCGTACGCAAGAACTCTGCTTCCACAAAATTTTAATGTATTTTTCATGTTGCTCCAGACGTTGTTTACGTATAATTTTGTTTATCGCTTTCCAAAACGAACTTAATTTTTTCACGTTAAAATGTAGCTAAGCTAACCTATTTTCCGCCTCATTTCGAGAGTAGGGTCTTCTTCGAATCCTCTCAAGAACGATCCCAATCAGTGTCTGTCGTAGACAAAATGTTTATACTATACTCATAGGCTTTATTCGTAATTTTAGTAAATTTCAAATTCAATCGTTAATCCGTCCCTTGGTTGGCGGCATTTGTTTCGTTTCTCCAGTGAATGAATTTGAATACTTTTCAACTGTTTTTGGCGTGTTCGGGTAATCAAAATGATCCGTGCTTGCTTAAAGATTGTGAGGGTAGGTATCTCCCACGAATTGAAGTTAGCGAACGTCACGCAATCATGAGCTCGCAATATCAATTCGTGGAAAGCTTGGCACGAACTTGAAAACACATTATTGTAAGGTATCTATACTCTTCTTGTTACCACGCAAATTTTCTAATTTGGAAGAATCGAGAAATGGGCTCTATTTTCTGTGATGGCGAAATGATACTCGGTAGAACTTAAATTAAAGTCGTAGTAGGTACCAATTTATTACATTTTTTATAATCTAGTTTCTGCCCGCGATTTCGTTCGCGTAGAAAAAATAATTACACATTGAAATCTTATTGAACGAAGTTACGGGTGCCACCTAGTAGGTACGAGTATAGTATGTTGTAGATGCTATTAAAAATTTGCGTAAATGGCCGCGCCACTTTATCGGTTATTTTGAAACATGCGCTGTCATGTCATCACAAATACTCTTTATTGAACACCACAAATCAGTATTAAAAAAACAATACAGAAACAAACAACAAAGTAGACAATAGGCGGTCGTATCGCTTAATAGCGATATGTAGAAAGCGATATGTAGCGAAATATACGAGCTCAAGCACTGTTGCTGCTCAGTAAGACGGCCGTAGCAATCCGGACGGACCTGCCTACTACCACCAGTACCTACTACCAGGTTGACGTTAACGCTCCGTTGTAGGTGCCCAGCCTCGTGTAGCGTCATTACGAAACGCTAGCACTTCTCAGCATCTTTGCGGAGCCACCGTGCTGACTCCCGAGTTCGCCAGCACAGCCGCGCACTGCGCACGCGCCGACGCTCACTACATGTTGCAGCTGGACAATTGGTGCGGGGAACCGCCGAGAACGCGTGTACTGGAGGTCATCATACACGAGCTTTATGACAAGTAAGATTAACTATGCAAGTAGCAATATTGTCTATACACACATGCATAAAGATTCACGTTTTTATCCCTTACGGGGTAGACAGAGCCTAAGGTAACTTGACCTAAAAGCCAAGTTTAGCTTGCTTGTGGGCGTATAGGTGGAAAAGGGAATCAAAATAGTGATGGATTGCTAGCCGCATAGCGTAAAACAAAAATTAGTGTACAAGAAGAAAGGTAAGTTTCACTTCACATGTTTAGTTACAATGACATGCAAATTTAAGGTACTTGATTAATTAATACAATTATTACATTCATTAGGTATGTTATATTTTCAAAAATTTAGATGAAGAAGAAAAAAAATCAGTAGAGTAATTATAGTACGGAGATAGGGCGCCTTCGCACACAAGTAAGGATACGTCTTGTGTGTCAAATTTCAAGGCTCTAGTACTAGTAATTAACAGTTACGGAGTTAGGGCGCCTTTGCAGCGGATTTTTTTAAAAATCGCATGACTTCTCTAAAGTTCAGAAATCTTCAAAATGCGGTACTAATATAATACGGTGACTTTGGAGACATTCCAACTTTAAAGAGTATTTGGCCTTTTTCACCCCCTTAGAGGTAGAATTTCGGAAAATCCTTTCTTATCGAATGCCAACGTCATATAAACAACACACCCTCCAAGTTTCGGGTCTCTATACGATCAGCGCTTTCGGCTGTGCGTTGATCCGTTCGTCAGTCATTCAGGACAAAGCATTTTTATGAATAGATAGATATAATTACCTAACTATTGTCCGCGCGAGCCCGCCTAATAGAAAAATTGTTAAATTTATTAAAGAGTTACTCTACCTAGGTGGCTGAACACTTTCACTTATTCGAACACATTCGTTGAAACAACAAGTATGCTTTTTAAACGAAAACTTTACGAAAACAATATATACATTTAGCCCTGTTTGGAACGCGTGATGGAAGTTGTTATAACTAACCTTTTTTAGGTCTTCAACAGTATCACTGTCATTCATACAGTAAACATGTTTTCGCTGCATAGAGCTTTGTATATCAAACTAACCTCAAAATTTTTGTGCATTTTTTTATAATGTAACTTTACTTAGTCCTCATGCCAAATAAAAAGTAAAGACGGAATGGGCAATAAACTTATTTACACGCAACAGTCAAAAGTAAAAATCATTTAGTTCATTATTTAAGCATGCCTATGGGTTGCTGGTATTTTCTTTTTATTTTAGGTATAAGCTTTTCATTGTAACTTCACCCTTAGACTCCGTAGCGTAATAAGTAGGTACAAAGTAGAACTTCCAAGTCCAGTCTAGGTATTTCTTGCTTGAACCTACTGCAATGTTCGATTTCATTTGATGTCAATTTACCGTACCAGGTTCAAATTAGATGCACTCGTACCTACCACCATTATAATAAACAAAAATGTATCTAATAGGCACAGCTGCGAGTGACATTTGTAGTTGAAGCAGTTCATATAAGTAAACTAGGTAATCCTAGATCAATAACTAAAGTAGGTACTAGAATAGAATACTAATTGAACTTTCAAAGTGAATCGAAAATGATAGCCTTGCGTTGCCCTTGGTGCCGTCAGTTTGCAGGCTACTAATATCGACCTTTCCTTCTGGTGCTGAATTAAAAGTAGGTACTATACTATGCATACCTACGCAGTCGTACGAAGTCGCCAAGGTGAGCAGTTCTTTGTTTATGAAATTATGACGTCAAATTGAGGTTTTCATGTTTTAGGTACTCGCGGGCGCACGACATCGCGCTGTTGCGGTTGGAACCAATACTTTTGGCAGGAGTGAACGAAACTGTATTACCTCAACATTATTTCGGTGCAACAGGTAACCTACTTTGTTATTTCTTTTATTTGCAATTATGTTGGTATGCTGAATGGGGCGGCTAGCATATATGAGGCTGCGACTCGTTTTATTACTCAATAAACTCACTTGCTCAGTGTGTCTCTTTCTATGTAAGTATAGAAAACACTGCAGGAGAAAAAGTCTCTAACCGATGAACTAAAGATGGCCTCAGACCAAATAAAAGGTAAAGACGGATTTCTACGAATGGTAATGTGAGGGCGGCTTAAACTACACCCTGGCCTCGTGCTTAGTGAAGATTGGTTGCACTGTCTAACACACGGCGAGGAGTAGGTAGGAAGTTTGAACATTTATGCATTCGGAAAAAGATGCCTCACGAAATTAATCAATTAATCCTGCGACCGCTGTACAATCGCAGCGCTCGTTCGCTTGAAATCAATACCTACTGAAACTAAACCAACTGTCAACAATGATGTGTGTATTATAAGTTAGTACCCGGATGACCGAGCTTAGCTCGGTTTTTTTTGTTACGTTTTCTAAAAATGAAACCTAGGTAGATCGATTCATATCGTCCCCGAAACCCCCTGCTTACCAAATTTCATTAAAATCGTTGGAGCCGTTTCCGAGATTCAGATCATATATATGTATATTGTATACGAACCTGTACACCTACAATAATTGCTCGTTTAAAGGTATTAGATGAGTAGGTATCTTCAAGAAATTATCTGTAGGTTACTTATGCCTTTTTATAATTCGCTATCGCTGTTACCCTCTAATGACTTTTACAGCTTACCAGAAATAATGTAAACATCTGGTAAGACAGGCAGCTCAGCAAGTGACTAACTTAAATTAGCATGCCAAAGGATGCTTTTGTTGAGCCAACTTCGGACTTTGGAGGCTAAGGGAGAATAAGAAAGAAAGAAAGAAAGAAGAAATTTATTCCTTTTTGCAAGACACACAAATATAAGATAATATACACAATTTTATAGAAAATAAATAAGGTAAAACAAAAAAAAAACATACGACATAAAAAATAGATCATCAGCGTTGTGTGTCTTCGCAAAAGTGAAACGGTCGCTGGCTCAGCATTACGCTGAGGTGTTAGACACCTGCAGCACTGATTTTCAGCCAGAACCGTCTATGACTCACGAAACGATACACAGATAAAATATACTACATAATCTATAAACTTTCACGCAAACAATGCAATACATAGATAGAACCCGACTTACGTGTAACTAAAGAAATACATAAATTGATTAAATAGTTAACAATAAACAAAAAAAAAATAAAAAAGGAGGGAAAACTAAATTGTTCAAAAACAACAGGTTGGCATATCAAAACACAAAGTGCTGGAGGACTATTGTAAGGATTTTTGGAGCGTCAATAAGTGATCCCTCAGCTTGCGCTTGAAGGTGTAACTACTTGACGATCCTTGGATAGGGGGGGGAATATCATTCCAGCACTTGGACGCCGCAAACTTGAAACTGCCTCGAAATGCCGCAGTTCGATGCTTAGGTATGAGAACCATTGCGCTCCTGCGCTCACTCCTCGACCAAACCATCTTGTTAAAGAGGTATGATGGGGTCTCGTGACGTCTCACACCGAACAGCAAAGTGGCTAGATGCATGCGCCTGCGTGCAGGCATGTTCAGCAAGTTGGCGGCGTTCAGGTATGGGGTGATATGGGAGCGGGGAGGGACGCGGAAACAAAAACGAGCACATGCGTTTTGCACTCGCTGTAAAAGCCTCTTAGAACGACCAAGAATGCAACCGCCATAAATAACGTCACAATAGTTTAATCTGGACAATATAAGCGATTCACAAAGGTCAACACGCAAATCGACACTAAGGTAATCGCGTATATTGTACAGAATTTTGAGGCGGTAGAAGCAGTTACTCACAACTTTCAGTATGTGGTTCTCAAAGTTCAGCTTGCCGTCCATTAGGAGGCCAAGGTTATTGGCGTCTACCACCCGAATAATGCGAGCAAACGGATTTTTATGCTACCATCGTTTCGGATAGCCTTCGCTTCACTGAAAGAAAACTACAAGAAACTCGGTCACGTTGAGAATGTGGAGATCTACTGGAAGAGAACCTACCCGGGACATGCCGCTTTATACTATATATAGGTTAACGGTTAACAAGCTTCTGCCCACGACTTCGTCTGCGTAGAATTATACGTATAAACCTTCCTCTTGCTTGAATCACTCTATCTGTTAAAAAAACCGCATCAAAATCCGTTGCGTGTTTTTAAAGATCTAAGCATACATAGGGACAGACAGACGGACAGCGGAAAGCGACTTTGTTTTATACTATGTAGTGATTGATATCAATGGTGTTGGGAGCAAAGAAAGAACATAGAATGTACCAGTTGCTTCTCTACCCGCGCAGATGGTAAAAGACCATCGAGGGAATGGCCGAAACTTATAGGAATCATATGTTATAGGCGATGAGGCTAGCAACCCATCACTATTTTGATTCCATTTTCCACCTATACGCCCTCAATCTTGCTAATTGTGGCCTGTAGGTACCTGTTACCTTAGGCTCTGTCTACCCCGTAAGGGATAAAGACGTGATTTGTGTATGTGTGTGTATGTAACATGGTTATCCTCAGGGACCTATTATCTCGCTTTTTTCAGGTGAATGCACAGTATTCGGATACGGCATCAAAAATATTACCACTAATGAGCTTTCTGAATCACTATTGGCGGCTAACGTGAGGATAGTTTCTTTAGACGAATGCGTAGAATCTCTGGGACAGTACGTCGCTCCGGCATACGACAGTGGGATGATGTGTGCTGCCGGGAATGGCGTCGATACTTGCGATGTAAGTGATCGTGTAGACTACTGTAGACTAACGCTAACACCTAGAGGTACCTACTAAGAAAGGAATTGTTTCTTTCCCCACTGTGAAACCTTTTCAGAGTAGTTATACAGACATCGTCATTCGTCAATGATATCGGATAAAACAAAAAACTCAACATCTAAAGCAACCCTAAGTATACGTAAAGCGCCGCCATTACATTAGAGCATACCTATACTTAGGACACCATTTTGGTCAAACTATGTACAGGTAGGCACAGTCACCACCCGGATATTACATGTTGAGTCACTTGCCACTCGTCTTAATTTGGTCAAAAATGCAATTCGTTGTCAATTTTCTGACAGATGTACGAGTATGCCGGTGCGTTTACGCAACAAAATGTATGAAAAAAACGGTGAGAAAACGTGACTCTACGACACGCCACTGCGTATACGCGGCAGTGTGGTCATTCCTTTATACGGTAGGTACAGTCAGCGTCATATTGTATGGAACATCCAGTGACCAAAAAGTTCGGCACGCCATACTGTATCTATGGTGTAACGAACTAATTGACTATATGACACTGACTGAACGAGAAAAAGATAAAACGAGTGGCAAGTGGCTCAACGTTCCCGGGTAGTGACTGTACTACAATGCAGTATACTGCAATATATAACAACCATTTTGGTCGAAGAGTAGTAACTGTTATTAAATTCGTAAAGAAGTAAAAATGGTTGCGTATGGCACACCTAGTAATCAAAACCAATGAACTTACAGGGTGACTCTGGAGGTCCGATGATATGTTCGGGCCTATTAGAAGGCATCAGCAGCCACGGCCTTGGTTGCCTACCAGGTGTACCAGCAGTCTACACTAGTATTCGAGCGCATCTGGCCTGGATCCACGGTGTTATGCAGACAATACCTCAGAGCAGCGATTTTCCCAGCGTCTAGGATTTTGGCACTGGTTCCTAAGGCGCACATGATTGTCAATTTAAGACCCAGAACATAAGAGAAAAGAAAACAACATATATTTTGATACATGTACGTATATTCGTCAAGGTACCTACATCTTGATAACATCAAGCGCAAAAATACACAATATTTCTAACCATAAAGACTTTCATTTAAACTTAATGTTATACGTTATAATTTTGATACATTAATAGTTCTTTGTTTTTTTACATTTAAGTATGTAATTATTAGTATATGGGTGCTAATTGCTATTAGTCCCTTTGGCAGTGCAGCTTGTCTCTTGTCATAATGCTCTATGGTGCAATGGGGAACAGTGGCGAAAGACGTATTTTTTCTTCAAGAAATCAAAGTTACATGTCCATTACTTAATATTATTATCTAATCTGAATGTTTAAGCTCATTTTTACATCTACACCTGTGCCATTTTAAAAGGACTAATGCTACATGCTGTGAACAGATTTTTGAAAACAAATATTCTAAAGGGGAAACAATATAATTAGGTACCTATACAAGTAGGTAGATAGTCATTCGAATAATCTGTTTCAATTTTCTTATAATAAGTCCGTTCTACATTAGAGATACTGTTAAAATGAATATTCCTGTAACATATTTGGATACTTTAAATGTTATAACTTTAGGTAGCGAACAGATTTCGTAATTATTTCTCTGTTTATTCTATTCCACTTGCAACTGAGATTGGAATAATCTACTATAGCTAGTTTTTTGTTCCGGGACTCCTTTATTCTAATAATTTGCAAACAGCCAAACAATCGAATGATCGAGTCACAACTTTTTTATTGCACACGTATCAATCATGCCACTATTTCGAGCATTATTTGTGTGTTTACTACATATATGTTTTGAGATCTCAATAATGGCTCTATCGACCTCGAGACGACCTCTTTGAATTCAGAGCGAAAGTTAAATCTGAACCATCAAAGTGTAGTAAAAATCAATCTGAACATTTAAATTGACAATCCCTTCGATAGCTAGGAATATAGATTACACACATATACATTTCCTAAACGCATTAGGATTACACGTTACCAAATAGTAATCCTTACATTACACATACAATAATGTCAACAACATTGATTAAACCCGTGAATCAGACAGAGTATTACATCAGTATAAATACCATCCCAATTAATAGCGAAACAAAACGCCTTATACTACCTTACACAACCATAGACACTTTGGTATGTTACTATTTCCATTCGGAAACTTAGCAATAGCCTAATAAGAAGTCGTGTATCTGGTTAGTACATACATATTACGTTTTGGTCATTTACGTACACAAATAACGCACAACCTCTTCTTATAATATCAACAATAGTAAGTAAAGGCCATTCAGAAATTGGATGTGAATTCAGTAACACATAACACCAATAAGTAACACCAATAACATTTAATCTACTAACATCATTATTATAATACGTTTTTATTATATTTACTTATTTACACGAACGGATTTGCACTTTAGGAAAACGTTCACAATGTTTTGTGATATATTTAATCTATATACGGAATGCATAATTAGCCCGGGTGAGAACAAGACGAGGATGGACGTTTATTTCTCGAGTTGAACTTGGGACACAATTTTACATAACGCTAAATTACTAGACTTTGTGAGTAAGTCATGTTTATGTCAAGAGCCCCAGCGTCATATAGTTCGAGGCATTCAAGTCGGCCAAATAGTTTGCTATACCACAGAAACGCTGATTCCCTAAATATCATAATTGCAAAATACTAAATTGCCGATTTACCCGATTTCTAAAATATCAAATTCCCAATATACCTTTATTCATACTGTGTTTCTTTATACATCGGATTTCCAAAGCAACTTGGTCTCAATACACTATGTCCCATTTCAAACCGAATTCCCACAATAACACATAATGAAAACACTTGGATGTCTCATGCTATATGATATATGACGCTGGCTTTACAATTCGATCGTTGCAATCTATCGGTCAGGCTGCGAGACTCGTGTGAACGAAAGTGGGACGATATTACTAAGTATTCGTGATGTCGATGTAATTATAGGTCAAAGGGGAGACTAAAATTATAAGCCTACATAAAGCGACCTCCACACACCTCTGCTGTGACTGTGACCTAGGTCCCCTTGCTTTCTTTCTAACACACAAACACAAACGAAGGTCCAAACCACCAATCACGAGTTTGGCCTCGTCTTACGCCTCAAAAATATCTATTTAGTTGTTCAACTAAAAATCCATCCTGTGGTTTACCGACGGACCATGAGTAGCTCCAAATTTTATCTAAATATAAAACTTATTAAAATTTACTATTAAAATAATACAATCTATCTAACAAATTATAATTTATAACCGCACTAAGGTCCCTACTTGTTAACATGTAAAGCTTATAAATTCTTGTTCATATCAAAGTTCACATTTCGAACTTAGCATTTGTTTTTTTACCCTTCTAATGGGAAAGATTTTTAAACACACAAAAACAATTAAATATTTGTACTAAATATAGAACATATTTCGACTGTAGGAACTATTTTCGAAAATACTATCAATTGGGGTTTTATATTATGTGGGGTTCATCTAATTAACTAATTATTCAACGCGTGAAAATTGACACAACACAAGTACTAAATAGTAGGATTTCATGAGAATTTCACGCCTACTTAACTCACGCGCCTTGAAGATTGTCATAACATAACCGTCTACGAACCTGCAATGAGCAGTGATATTTCAATAACATCTATTGCATAGTGTCAACGTTACAACAAACAAAGTATACTCGTACTTTATCAATAACCCGGTGATTAATAACGAACTAACTGTCGGTATAACAACGAAATATCGAAGTTATTAATTTGAATGATAAGTTGATAAGCAACAGCAAATATTAAAATGAGACTGATGAAAAACTAAAGAAAAAGCTGAAATGTGAGAAATTTGAAATAATAGGCATTGAAATAGTTTTTGAAAACATGGACAAAAAAAATGTATGCGGCGAAGTTCTCCACTTCTTCTTAACTATAATTTCATGCTTACGACCAAGTGAACCATGACCGGGTTTCTGCTGTGGGCGTAGATCCACCACTTTGGGGTGTTTTTGGTGTTTGAGGTGATTTCGGACTCTTTGGTGTCTTTGGTGAAGCTGGCGACTTTGGAGTCTCTGCTGCGGCGTCTTCAGTCATCAACTGGAAGAATGTAGACACCGCAATTTAAATGTGGACAAACGTGTTGACAAAACTCCTGTATGTGTCCTACCCTCATTTTCAAAGAATGAAAGCGAATAATTTGGTGTTCTTCGGAAACGTTTCAATTTTACAATTTTCAACTAAAGTGGATATGTTTTAACCTTAAAAAACCGATTGTCTGCAAAGTCTGTTTACGAACGATAGTTTTACGTGATAACGTCATAAAGAAACATATTCGAACTGCTAGCTCTGACGTCACGCAAGAAGATCGTGCCTCTCTATCGCTTGTTCCGCGCTCTCGCGTGCACACTCTGACGTCACGCGGAACGTAACGCAATGAGTCATGCTTTTTCGTGAGTGCAGCCGGCGTTCATCGATTTATAACACGTAATCACGTCAAAAATTTGGTCATCGAAATATAAATAATTAAAAACAAACAAGGGAAAACCGGCTTAACCGACTTCGATAAAACATGTCTAAAAACCACCACTAGAAAACCTACTTTTGTAAATAAAAACCGCATCCAAATTACCTGTTTAAAAGTTAAGAGCTATAGTACGACAGACAGACAGACACACAAATGTGGTCAAACATAATAACAGCCCTATTTTTGCGACGGAGATTACAAAGGGATTTTTTTATGAAATAAAACTTACCTTATTATTAGTTTTGGCTTGCATATCCTTTTCATAAGCTCGAACATCGTCTATGGTCATGTTGTACCAGTCGTCCATCCATGCAAATGCTTGCCGGTGACCCAATAACAGAATCTCGCGAATGGCCTGAAACGAGGAAGGAAAATCAAATCACCATTTATTTATATGGTAAACAGAATTATTTTTACATAATTTATATATTCTTACCCCTTGTACATATTCCTCAACACGTGTTTGCAAACCCCAGACTTCAAACTTTACATGAACTACTTTATAACAGCACATGATAGGCTGATGTGTATCCCTCCATCCTTCAACAAGAGGCCCGCGCCCCGTCTTCTCAGATTTGAAGTATTTGGGATCCTCAGCCTCTTTGTAGTGATGAGGTTTGATCTCATCATAAGCAATGTCTAGGAAATCAACCTCCCGAGTTTCCAATTCTTCTGGTGTCAGACCTAAACACTACAAAAGGAAAAATTTGGTTGAAGTCTTTCATACCATTATATATACCTTTTAAACTTTGGTTATTATTATTAACAATTAACTATTAAGGGCTGATTTTTCAATCGTCAGATAGGCCCTATTCGACGAACAAGTCTATGGGTATCTCTCCGTTAAGTTCTTATCTGAGGATTGAAAAATCGGCCCTAAGTGTGGTATATATAAACTACAGAATAGCAGCAAAACATAATTTTACTTACATTTTCAGTTGTGCCATTGTTATCTTCATACCGTGTTTGGATTGATATTGAGAACTTGGGGATAAATGAACACTGGAACAGAAAGGAAAATATTCTTTTAATTCAAAACAATTATTGAATTACAATCAGCATGTTGCTAAATATTAAAAAACTTACAGTGTATTCTGAGCAGGATCATGAAAAAGAAACATTTGATTAATAAGGAGTGTACATCATTAATAAGATAAAACAATTAAATTATGCAAGTTTAATACCAGTTATAGTGAAGGGATAGTAATTCCAAGCCTTTTCAGTGATATAAAATATCTTTGGTGTCATTGATTGGATCCAGTAGGGCAGATGACTGAAAAACAACAATAAAACATTTAAAAACTGTTGCTACTGCAAAATCAGTCTTGCTAAGTTTATTTAATAAATAACAGAACAATTCTATTGCAGTTAAATTGGTAAATATTTCGCTTGGCCAAAGTAAGTATTACCCATTGAAATAATCAAATGATTGCTTTGCTTACCTGGAGAGGTGAATCCTTTTTTCTGTATATTGGCCTGGCCCATTAGCCTCGTCATTAACCTGTTCGTTGGCCACGACTTCCACGCCTTCCCCATTACTGGACTGCTCAAAGCTATGCCGGGCTATCATATACAGTTGCCCGATGCGATACTGTTAAATTATCAATACAAATATGCTAAGATATGACCAGAAAATGATAGGGAACGAATTTACATGAAATAAACTGGAGTACATGACTGCTGTAACCTAATTAATCAACTTAATTTAATTATCCAACATAATGAACGAAGTGTTTTGATTTTCCAGTAAGCACTCACCTCTTCGACAGTCATGGGCATGCATATTTTGTATTCTTTAGTTAACACCATGTTGGTTTAAATACTGGTAGTTATACTATGATTTAATGGCACGTTTTCCTTTCAGGTATATCTTATTGATAAAGATAAAGCTGGAAGATCTCGCCTCGCACACAGAAAGTGTACTGGAGGATAAGATTCCGCAGTACACTTGATTTGACATTGACAGTAGTGACATGACATCTGTCATTCAACTTTTTTTTATTATAGGATTATTATGACATTGGCAAATACTTGCAGTGTCTTATCCAACCACGACATTGGCAGAATCATCAAAAAGTTGACGGAGCCACTTCTTCCTAAATTTGAATTGAATTGACATTGGCGAAATCATCGCATCGATCGATAGGGCCATATTATCCTAAAAATTGAAGAAACAATAATGCCGTATATCTTTTTAAATTGATTGCATTAAAATATTATGCAATTGAATTAATCAAAAAAATATTTGAATGACACTGGGAACAGCCAAGCTATTACGATACGATTGAGAAACTCAAAATTCAGAACGGAAGTCGACAACACGGCACTTGACTGTACTTTTACTTTATTATATATGTATTGAAAATCAATTTAATAAACGAAACATCCATTTATAATTCATACTATTTTATTATGTACACATAAATCACGTCTTTATCCCTAACGGGATAGACAGAGCCTAATGTAACAAGACCGTCATTATGGAGCCTTAAATAATTTCATTATATTTTAACTTACACAGTAGAGCACAAAATTATTATAGAATAAGAAGTAATAACAAGCACTTGTTGATTTATTGTTATAAAAAATCTAATTTCAAATAATAAATTAGGAAACAACAAATAACAATACTTATTATAACACTGAATACTACAGAATACATGAGTAATAGATATATAGTTTGGCAAAGCTAACTCAAAACTATTATTTTTTTACTCAGTCAAATTTAACTGGAAAATTTTATACAAATTCTAGCCAACGAAGATACATTAGGTTACAAACAAATATCAACAATACATATTTATTCAGTCATTGAAGATTTCAATTGGTTGTTACTATTAGATATATGTATTTGTAAACAAGTATATTTAGATTATTTAGTATCAAACTTATTTGAGTGTGTACCCATCAACATTTCAATCTCTTATAAACATTGTTGTTTCTGGGAGAGCACAGTAGTTTCTTGCTCCATTATGTGTTGAAAATTACTTATCTTATGAAACAGTAACTTCCACACATCTGATGTTTTACCATTGTTTTACTTTAAATAATTCAAAACAAGCGACAATATAACCAACCTGACACAATATATGTACTACAATAGTGAGACTAGTGACAGTGGAGAAATATTGCCATATATAATTCTTTGTGGGGTTGCCAAATTATTCTATTGCGAACTTAGCTTTACCAGACTATAGTGACATGCAAGCATATACATACTTTAAAATAAATTTACATGGAAGGGTGAGCACATCTTTATCACATCTTTAAACATATTAAATTTGTTTGCTCATTCTAAATAGATAACTAATAAAGACTAGTATACAAAAACAGATGCTAGGTCATCATAGTTGTATGTTCTTTTCAGAAACAAATCTACTAAAGCTACTCCTGCAATGTGGTGAAGACCAGTATTCATTGGTAATGCAGTTAGGTCCACAAGCACTGAGCTGCCAGGCTCTATGGGTCCCAGCTTCCTGTTGGAAATGCCACACCACAGCAGACTGGAGTCCGAGTGTGACAGCAGCTTCAAAACCAGTTCCAGTGTCCTTTCACTGGCATTCACTATCTTACATTTAAAATCAAAAGGTTCATCAACTGGGGTTTTGCTTGGCACATTCTCATAGGTCAGTCTGATATCTCCATAGTCAGGAGTCACTCTTTGCAGTTGACTAGTTTGCAACCTCCCTTTTTCTCCTAAATTTGATCTCCATACTATATCGAGTTTGCCAATGTTCTTGGCAGCAGCGAGCAGTCTGATTTCTTTAGAAATATTTTCTTTGGGTGTCAAGCAGTACAAATACTGGCAGCTTTCCTGAGGCTGCAGCAAAGTGACATCACCAAATACAGACTCTCCACTATCATCTTCATTCAAAGACTTCACTGTGAATTGTTGGGAGCTCTCCAGTGACACTTGATCGAGAGTAATGGGCCCTGATGTGATGTTTTGCACTTGTGCTTCCAGGTAGACATCATCTGACTCTGCATTGTAGAATTTAGTCTTGACATCAAGTGGTTTCATGACTTCAAATTTGAAGAATTTTCTGAATGAAGCCAAGGTATTATAATTGGACATATAAGTTACTTCACAGACCAGAATGTGAGTGCCGAGGTCTTTCACTTCATGATGAATGACATCACTGAGAGTATCATCAACATCAAGCATAGAGGGTGCCTGGCTCTGAGGAGTGGTGAGTGGTATCCTCTGAGAGTTTGTCTGCAAGTCTGCTTTGATGGAAACACTTTGCACCGGCTGATTAGTCTCATTGTGTACGCAGACATAACAAGAAAATGTCTCCCCTAAATAAATGTTTCCGAAACTCTGAGGCAGCAATAAGAATTGCCCTGCTGCCAGGGTTTCCATTTGAGTAACAGAAGTGGCATCATCCTTGAGAAAATTATTGAATATGTTACCTGGCAAATCTTTCGAATCGCATGTCACAATTTTAGGACTTATTAGAGCTGGTTTTGTAAGCCTCATAACTTTCAAAGCTACCAAATGCTCACTAGCATCTTTAGGATCCATTTTTGCTCAATAATAGAATTCACTAAGTAGCCAACATAAAGTTTCAAGTGTACACTTATATTAATGTCTGTGCACTATGTCCTCCAGGAAATTTATAATATTATTTACTGCACGCTCATTAAGCTAAACCCATTAAAATCCCAAAATTCCTTCAAGAAAATCTACATAAAGGGTAGCGAACAACTACGAGTAAATCCCGACTAGATCACAAAAGTGAAGTGACATACCATACCTGACAGTGACAGTGACATTGAGACATCTTTTTTTTTTATTGGCACTTGACAAGTGTATTTTTCTTTAAATCATTTATTTTTTTGCTAAATTTATGTCCCCTCAGATGTTTTAAAATGTATCTGAAATGGTTTAGAACCATGCGTTCAGTGTAAAATATTGTAGATGACAGTAGATAAATTTAACGAATTAACGAACCGTGTCTGTTTTGAACGCATCTATTGATTGAAGTCAAAATCAAAATGTTTTGCCTTTGCTTTTGGCTTTGATTTTATTTTGCGAAAATAAGAGGTATCGCGGAAAACTCAAAATAGTTATATAAAATAAGGATAATTATTGCAATCATGAAAGTGCTACCTTGTCATAGTTGGATGTAATATTTTTACTGCCGAGTAATCGAGTACATTTTCTACAATTCTGATGTGGCCCAATCATGTTGTGTCCGTGACTTATCTATCAGCTAATTTCGTTTTGTAGTTTCTTTCTAGTTGAAGACTTGGTTTACGTATTTACTATTTAATCTGTTAAAATGGCTTATCAAACTATCCTACAAGAGTATATGCTTATACCTCCAGTGACTAGAGCTTATACTACTGCCTGTGTTGTCACCACATTAGCAGTCGTAAGTACCCTCCATAAGTCTTGTGTTAACTCGCTATTGAACAGATGTGAATGTGTGTGAAATAGTTTATTTATGACAGTTATTTTTATTTGAATTTAATATGTTTCTTTTAATTTCAGCAACTAGACTTGGTGTCTCCATTTCAGCTGTACTTCAACCCAATCTTAATCCTAAGGAAGTACCAGCTATGGCGGCTGATATCCACATTCCTCTTCTTTGGAAACTTAGGATTTAATTTCTTCTTCAATATGATATTTACGTATAGATACTGCAGAATGCTGGAGGAAGGTTCATTTAGAGGAAGGACAGCAGACTTTGTGGTCATGTTCATGTTTGGAGGCATTCTGATGATTGTATCCTTTTGAAGTGTACTATAGTTAAATGACTATTTCTGGATTCAACAGGATTTACATCATGATGATCCAATCTAGCCTTAGCTGTGCCATTGATATCTAATCATAAAAATAAAAATCAAATATGTTTTACACCCGCAACTGACAATATTTTGTTAACTCTCATTTCCAGTTGTGTGCATTTTTCGTTAACCTACTGTTTCTAGGTCAAGCATTCACCATAATGATTGTGTATGTGTGGTCTCGGAGGAATGTCTTCGTCCGCATGAACTTTTTTGGTCTCATGAATTTCCAAGTAAGAGTTTAAATCAGCATTGTAATCACTTTGTGTTTAATCGATGGTAATCACATTCATCAGCATGATTTGATGTAGTTACGCAGCGAACTAAATGGTAAGGTTAAGTAAGCAAGCAAGCAAGGTATTGAAGTTTGTTCAAATTTATTGAGCTATAATAGCATGTTTATGAATACTAAAACTGCTATTAAACAGCAGGACTGTATCTCAATGTGTACATACTTATGTAGGTAATTGTTTGCAGGGCCTGGCCCATTTTACATCTTGCTGTGTCATGAAATTATACAACAGATAGAGAACTTTGATTGTTTTTACAAATTAATGATAGTGAAAAGAATTATGATGTTTTTTTCTTATCACCTTACTAATTGTAACTTCATACATTTTCTGTACTGCCTCATTGATGTTATTCCACATAATCATAAGTAGTATTAATTTATAGTTTAAACTGAAAATATTGATAAAATTTTATATTGTCAGGCTCCCTACCTTCCCTGGGTGCTGCTGGGTTTCTCTGTGCTGCTCGGAAATGCGATATCCGTGGACTTAGTTGGCATGGCTATTGGTCACATTTACTTTTTCATGGAGGATGTGCTTCCAGCAAAAAGAGGAGGACATAAAATACTCAAAACGCCAAAATTTTTGTGAGTACAAGGTTTATATGTAAACTTAAATCTAATTACTTCTTATGCTCGTAAAGTTGTTCATTATGTTGAGAGAATGTTGCTTCTTTTTTTAAGGCTGAGGGAACTATAGACCAGCAGCTTAAATGAGTCCCCTTTGTCGTCCCACCACGCGCCCCTGCACCGCGCGGTCGAAGACTCATTTAAGCGGTTGGTCTATAGGCTTTACAGCAATATACACAATACACCTTCATTTAATAGACACGTTTTTATGAGATGAGGTTAGTCTTATCTTAATTTAATGAAAAATTTAGTTATCTTAATACAAATCTATCTATCTAATACCTTTCAACAAACAATTAAATATTATAATCTGAATCTCTGAAACGGCTCCAACGATTTTCATCCGGTACCTTAAAATCAATAAGCGTAAATTTACGTACATAAAAAAACAAATATTTATTTTGTAACTGGCATTAAGGATCTCTGACTAATGACCTGAAAAACAACAAGAATAATTTTGTGGCGGGAAACTAAGTATTTGTCAAAACTAGCCGAATTTGTTGTGTGGTTGAAAATTTGTCCAATTAATCGTTATTATACAATGTCTACGAGTTTGCTTTATTTCCTTGCAATCGAAGTGAAAAGCAGTGCAAAACTCGAGCATTAGACGCACTTTCCCCTCGACATGTCTATCCACCCTCGCCGCACCGGCATGGGTGGCTATTATGAATATCTCAGGTAGATGGCTTGTTTTATGTTCTTGTTGTACTATTATATTGGATATAATACAAGTCCGAAAGTCTAAAAATATAATACAATGTTAAAATACACTTAAATTTAAATGAAACAATGGAAAATAATGAGGAAGGTTCAAATAGGTGTACAGTACAAGGTCAATATTTATGGTTGTAATTATTGACGAAATATGTTTTATTGTGTACTAAAGCAAAGTAATGTATTGTAAATTAATTGAAAGTTGCTTTTAAACATTATTTATGGTATGATCAATGATAAGTACGTTGCTAATGTATGGACTCCAAAAGGAATGATGACCTTGATGACTATGCAATGATGCATCAGTATTAATTCTGAAACTGCACCTCTAGCACGAGATCGCACAAGAGTTGCGTCGCGCGCGAGATAGTTTGCTCCGTCTTTTTGTTACTGTTCGTTTGTAGAGAGAGACGGGTAGTCTATCTATCTCGCGCGCGACGCGACTTTGGCGCGCTCTCGTGCTACCCGGGCTGACAATTACTATTCTGGTATTAAAAAATGACACTGAAATACATACAACATACTGTTTTAACTTTATTAACCACCATAAATTTGTTCCATGTTTCATGAGCTGTATGGAATTAATTATTTTATGTTTTTACAGAAAAAAGCTGTTTGATCCAGCCCCAGAAGACCCAGACTATGTGCCTCTTCCAGAGCTCGCCGACATCCGGCCCGGCGGCTTCGACTGGCGACGGAACCCGAACGACAATGAGAATAACGATGCCAGATAGATCTCAAACACTGTAAATATGTTTTAGGCAGACAGAGTGCAATAAAAATAAAGAAATTTATTTATTCATTACCAAAGCCAGTTATTTTCTGTGTCAATGTCCTAAGACTTTAAATTTATCTATCATCTTTTAAGTTAACCCTACGGTTGCCACGTGAGGCTCTTTGCTCAGTTTTCAATCAAACCCTGGCTTGATAAACTTACCCATAACTCATTTGAATATGTAATCGAATATAGTATGTAAACCACTGGTTCAAAGAGGCAAACTGTAACCTCTCTAATATGCTGCTAAAAGTAATGCAATGGCATTTTTTTAATTAACAAAAGAAAAGGAACTAGACAATGTCTCAAGTAATGAAATTAATTAAAAATAAGGCACTGTCTTAGTCTACTCACTACGTCTGTAGTTGCAGTAGCCGACAGTTCACGTCGATCAAGTCCAAATAAGTACAATCTTTACAAAAAAAAACAATATTTTGCTGGCGTTATTTGATTATTAGATTGGCATAGACCATGTCTAAAATTGCAAGGTTCGAGTTCGAAGCAAACAAATAAGAAGTGAAGCTGCTTGTGAATAAGACTTGGAAGTGAGTGTAGTATGCTAGGAGATATTAACGTCTCAGACAGGTTACTTGGTTGTAGTTCATTCAATTGATCTTTGTTAGCAAAATTGTGCCTGGTTTTATTTTAAACCTTAGCGCCTTTGGGTAGGTTTTCTTTTCTCGTCAGTCTGTAAATGTACATAATTTCTTTTCTCTTGTAAATATTTTTTATGAAATCTTTATAATGTGGTTTGTATGTCCTTAGCAAGTCGACCAAGGAATAGCTTTACAGCCATTATAAGGTTCAAAGTCTTAAAACGTTAAGTATTCATCTCATAAAAGTAAATATGACAGTCAACTGTATCGCAAATTTAACTGTTGCGGCATTTTCTTGGTCGACTACACCTAAGTTTCAAACTGGGGTCTTTCTTGTGAATAAATGATTGTACCTAAACTAGTTTCTTTGAATGCTTACACTTTCTTCAATATTGTTTCGTGATTACTTTACACTGTCAAAAACCTAGAAACTAAGAGTTATCTTGTTTCTGGTCCATATCAGATACATCCCGAAAACCACTAATAGTTTCAGGATACGAACATACATACCTACATTTAAGTTCAAAACTAGCCCCTGAGTACTTTGTCGTAGTGAACAACGATACTGGGACAGTTTAAAAGTTTACAATTAATAAGAGTGATAAAGTACTAAGGAGTTCAAACACTTTAGATCCGTGGTCGTCATATAGCGGCCCGCGGGCGTTATTTCTGCGGCCCGGCAAAGTGGTTTAAGCGTAGAGAGGTAACATACAGACAGACAGAGACACTTTCGTATTTATAAGAGTGTGCAAAGGCTCTTGAAGCTCCTTCACATACTCTGCGGCCCGGCCCTGGTACCCACATTGTCATTTGTGGCCCTTGGCTAGTAAAGTGTGACGACCGCTGGTATAGATTGTACACTAAAAGATGTAATAAATCAAAAACTGGCACCTTTGTACATTGAAAAATGAAAAACTTCGAAATTTTCATCATTTATTTCGATCTTTCCACATTGTCGGAATGAACAATTCAATATTTTTTATTTAAAATAGAGTATGAAACAAAGTTTACAATTTATACGTCCAAACGTGGAGCGAGTGAACAAATACAGCGACCTTACTAGGATCATTTTGCTAGAGCCAAAGTAATATCGCCTTGAAGCACTTTGCTATGCAATTAATAAACTGAGAATATGATCATTCGTTCTGTACATACATAAAATTAATCTCCCTATAAATGTCACAGCGCAAAAAGTTATTGATGTTCACAAATTATTTAGAAAAAATAAAAATATTTCCTAGTGTTAGGAAACCTCTGGCAATTATAATACTTAATTTACAGTGTGGTTACTAAACAAAAATATAATAATAATAAAAACAGTAGAAAGAACCGCTAGTTGTGTTCGGTTGATGATGGCTTTTAACTTTTATTAAATCTACAGTAATAACAACAAGGACCATAAAACTATCTCAGTCTTCATTCAAACATCAAAACATTCGCTCTCGATTCAGGCTATCGTTTGATTTATTTCCCATTGATCACCACAAAGCGCCTCAATACCATGCACACCTCAAATACATTTCAAAATAAATGAATTTACAAAAAAAAGTCGTGAAAAATCTCAACTAGATTGTTAACATTACCATCACATCAAATTGCATTGCTTGTATCAAGTACACTAAGATGAAACAATCGATTTTCTTTCACGATTAAAGAAAATGACAGTTCTTTTTACACATCACACAATATATCACCATAATGTGACTAGTGGGTCTACGCTGTCATTGTTGAAAAATTTACAATGTTTATTTAATTTAAAATAAGTAGGCAGTCAGATCACAATTTGACTCTAGTAGGTATTCTACAAAATTTCCAAGTTCAACACACGTCTAAAATGTACCTAATGGATGCACGGCACTCACGCCCGCGCAGTGCATCACAAACTTTAGAAAAATGATTTTTGGTGTCGTTATTTAGGGTCTATATTATGTCCCATAAATTTAAGTTCCGAATTCTACATAATTTTCGTTAAGTCATAATCATAAAGCGTTTTTTTCTAAAACACTTAGTATTTTTTTAGAATTGATAGTGAACTGACCTAACCTACTCTACATTCTGATGGCTTTCAAAATTCCTGTAAAACGACCGATTAAAATTATGGGACAAAAAGGGACCCACGTTGTTTAATATAACTAACCTACTAATTTCGCAATAAGTTTGAAAAATGTGTCTAACTCGATCGGGAGACATTTTCATAGGGCTACTATAGCCAGTAGCACCGTTATATCGTCTGGTTTGCCCCCTGCAAAAGAAAAAAAAGCATAAGACACATTTTTCTTAAATAACCAGCTCTTTTTTTTTAGAAATGTTTTATATTGGCGATACAAGCAATATATACTGACCAATAGCATCGATCCCATTCTGTCTCGCGCTCTTCGCGAACGGCGACATGTAGCAGTGGTCGAAGGACAAGTTGCGCGCCATCCACGCAATCGAGTTGGCGACCGCCTGGAAGGATGCGCCATTATTTCGATTATATATATTTAAAATAACTACACGCTCATAAAATGTCCAGAAGATACTTGTCTGATGCCCAGACACTTGAACAACTTGACGTATGTATGTATGAACGGTTGTTAGATAGGTACCTGCAGACGCGGCGCGTCGCCGGCGAGCTCGCGCGCGCGTCGCAGCTCGGCGAGCAGCACGGGTTCCGGCACGTTATCAAACACGCCGTCCGTCGCCACCAGAATCACGTCCCCACACTCCACCGGGAACTCTGACGTGTCCGCAGACTCCGGGCTGAAACGAACAGAGGGTCATGCTCAGGTGGGTAAGGATAAAATTATCCGATATACACATACACATACATATAATATACTAGCCTTCCGTCCGCAGCTTCGCTGGCGGTAAATTAATTTTCCCGTAGGAAAAGGTATTTTCCCGCGATAAAAAGTAGCCTATGTCACTCAGTGGTAATGTAGCTTTCTAACGGCAATCGAATTTTTGAAATCTGTCCAGTAGTTTCGGAGCCTATTCAATTCAAACAAAGAAACAAACAATCAAATTTTTCCTCTTTATAATATTATTATATAGTATAGATTAGTCCATCTTCAATTCATAAAACAAAATCAGGAAGGGTTAGAGTTAGTGAAAAGAAAAGTGCAAAGCAAGTATAGTATATATCCGGGGCAAAACAACCGAGTAAATTTTAAGCCATCCATCTGCGAATTAAGGTCAAATCGCACTATAGTGGTGCGGGCCTACGCGGCAAAATATGATCCCTACTAATTAAATTACTAGTTGAAACCGCACTACAGCGGCGTTGCGCGGTGCAGTTATGGGTCCGGGAGAATGAATATATTGCAGGTCCGCTGCCAGAAACGCGCTGAACGGCGCGGCAAAGCATTCTCGTCAGTTCAGGTTTTTTTTATTAGATGCGCAACGCTTTCCTCATTTTGAATGAAATGTTGCACTGGTCGTTGCAAAGAAGTATAGCTGTACGTTAAGGAGAGGCCGTTAAAATCGAATTTCGGAGTAGGTCCCTGTTCTCAAAGTGCTAAGTGCGGGTCGACTTTAGTCTGGCACCCGGAAAACCGGTTCATACCACAACCAATAAAAACCAATCTTGCTTATACTGCTCTACATGTGGGAATGCAAATGTAAAATGAACATTTGTCTTTTTCATTTAGTACTAGCGACCCGCCCCGGCTTCGCACGGTATATCATGCATGTATTATACATTATAAACCTTCCTCTTGAATCACTCTATCTATTAAAAAAAACCGCATCAAAATCCGTTGTGTAGTTTTGAAGATATAAGCATACATACGGATTTGGGGAGAGAAAAAGCGACTTTGTTTTATACTATGTAGTGATAGTGATTGTAAGAAAGCATGTCTGAGGCGAAATTAAATCGACGGAAGGAAGAAATTTTTGTTTTGGAGCCTATTATGGCTATATTCTATGTTCTGGGGAGCGGTTTTACGTGTGCTTTACTACCCTAGCCGGTTGGTGTTCCAACCATCAATTAGCTATAGAGCGTGGCTTGTGAAGGTCTATAGGTCTATCACTGCAAATATATTGGGCATCTATATACTTTATGGGTCATAACAAATACTTATTTATACTGTAGTACCTACTCCAGGCATGAGCATCCGCTATCGTATTTTAGGACTAGCACCTGACCAACCTAAGACACGGGTTGCAATTAAAAGCGCATGTAGCTGAGTCACGCGTAGTTCCCAGTCGCATCTATCTACACGGCTTACAATTTAACGTAAACAAAACATAGTCATGGGATTATTACTACTTATTACATAAATTTGAAAGATATCACGTGAGTTCGGAATTGGCAAATGTCCAGTGAGCTAAAAAATCTAATATTAGACGCAGAAATATAACAACACTCGATTGTGGAACGAGCACATGACTTCTGCGATGCCGAAAGCGAGGTGTGATTGCGAGCGGCACAACATCGAGCTATTTACAATTACAATGTTTTTCCTTTGTCCTGAAATCTGACAGATTACAGTGTAGGTGTTTTATCGGAGAGGGTGTTTATTTTTGTCAAAGAAATAATCTGTTACTAGAATGGTAGGTGTCAGCATGCACATACAATACAGATACGGATAATGATCAATTACAGCAATGTTCGCCCAAAATGGATGTCTGTGGCACCTGGCGTTTATAAGATTTCGTCTGATGTTTGTGTAGAAAACTGTGTTCTGTCCACCTGTCTATCGATTACCAATCATCGCTTCTCGGTTAACTTTGTAGGGTTGACTTGATACATCTGTATCAAGCATACGAGCCTATATGCATACGAGTAATCGAGTACGCAACTTCTGGCGTTTTTACTTTCTTAGAGATGACTTGATGGGGTTTAGTTCCCTACAGTTTTGAATATTACCTTCATTTGGGAGATAGTTTTTAAGAGTAATTGTGACGTCATATGTAACTGGGGACATATTTTGAGCGGACGATAAGCAAGAAGCAGCAAGGTACGTGTACGTGTCTAATTGTATTGTCGTAACTAATCTGGACGTTGTTAGCAAGTTAGCATATAAGCAAGGCTAAACATGTCTTTATCTTTTAAAGCGTAAGCGTAACCATCTTTTCATATGCAAAAACGGTGAGCAGTGGTGACATCAATTCCAGGCAGATTAGTATGTTAGGAAAAAATAAGACCATATTCTTCTTGTTGAAGTTGAAGTTCTTTGAGAAGTACTAGCGGAGATAAAGAAACTGCAAGAAGGAAAATCACCGGGATATGATTCAATTGATAATACCTTAATGAAACATCTACCAAAGAAGGGGATTCTCCTCCTTACAATCATCCTGAATGCTTGTCTGAGACTATCATACTACCCTGCGCAATGGAAAATCGCTCAAGTAATTATGCTACTCAAGCCAGGGAAGCAGCCAAATGAAGTGAGCTCATATAGGCCTATAAGTCTCTTGACAGTGACAGGTAAGCTGATGGAGAAAATTATATTAAATCGAATGCGCCCGCTACTGCCTGACATAATACCAACTCATCAATTTGGTTTCCGCGAGCAACATGGAACAATAGAGCAAGTACATCGCCTTACTGATGCGATTAGTGGAGCACTCGAAAACAAAAAATACTGCTCAGCGGTATTCCTAGACATCGCACAGGCATTTGACAAAGTATGGCATGCAGGTCTACTATTGAAAATCAAAACTACGCTCCCACATTCATTCTACCTGATAATGAAATCTTATCTGTCTATGCGATGCTTCGAAGTTAAATGCAGTGGCGAGACATCACAACTTTTTCAAGCGCAATCAGGGGTACCACAGGGGAGCATCCTGGGACCGGTCCTGTACTTAATTTATACGGCAGATTTACCTACATTTGAAGCAAATATCACAGCAACATATGCAGATGACACTGCTATAATGTCAGTTCACGAAACACCAGAGACTGCATCTACTAAAGTACAAGCACACCTGTTGATGGTTGAAGAATGGCTTGACAAATGGCGTATCAAAGCTAATCAAGATAAGTCGGTACATGTAACTTTCACACTCAAAAGAAAGACCTGTCCAGTGATCAAACTCTACGACAAAGAAATACCTCAGTCAGAATCTGCCAAATACTTGGGAATGCACCTAGATCGGCGACTTACCTGGCAGAAACACATTTGGACCAAACGCAAACAACTCGACACAAGGCTTAGAGAAATGTACTGGCTGATAGGCGGCAAGTCTAGATTGTCACTGGAAAGCAAACTAACCTTATACAAGGCCATACTGAAGCCAATTTGGACTTATGGAATACAGCTATGGGGAACAGCATGTAATAGTAACATTGAAATACTCCAAAGGTTTCAAAATAAATCACTGAGAGCAATGCTAGACATACCATTCTATATAAGTAACAAATTAATACACATGGACTTGAACATCAGTACAGTGAAGCAAGAAATTGTCAAACACAGCAAATCATATCAGGCCAGGTTGCTGAACCATGTAAATCAATTGGCAATGAAACTGCAGGGCTCAGGAAGTGTACAACACTCCAGAATTAAAAGACACAGTGTCCCTGCCTTAGCAAGCAGGTTCAGTGATAGCTCTTGATGGGATGCTCGATGGAGTGTTCCTCGGTCGATGACGAGCACAAGTAATGGACAAAGGGGTGGCTCATTGTGATTACTTACAGATTGCCACATTGCAGAAAATGAGAAAAAAAAAAAAAAAAAAATATTCTTGTAGCGCCAATGCATAAAATTAAATTAAGCTCCCTCGCAATTACTTAACTCTTTAGATTTAATAAACGTATCATATGTATTAAGCTGATTATGATAAAATATATTTTTATCGTACTATTATTTGTTTAATATCGTTCTAGATTCCATAAATAGATTAAATTAAAGTTATCTGGCATAATTCCAAAACAACACATAGGTATGCATACGGATAAATATGTTTCTTAGTAACTGAATTCTTGATTTTAGGAGATATTAGGATGCTGCGTAATCATAAAATATTGAGAACGCCGAAGCTGTGGCTCCTGACGATTTTTTGACGACCAATAAACGCAGTGCTATCCACTAACGCCGACTGTGCAATTATCTAGAAAGAAGGATAGGTGAAATATGGTCCAAAGAGCGTATATCTTTTTAAAGCTAGGTATCTATTATTATATCAATCTATGTGTGTGTAGTGCCTTTACTAGCTCTGACGTGCTTTGCCAATAAAATAAAAACATTGAAACAGTTTTGTTTTAACATTGTAATGCGTCTGTTATTACAAGCAAAAAAACGTATATCACGGGGGTAAATTTCCGCGTCATTGTCCCATTAACATCGTGAGAGTGTCGTGAAGTCGTAAAACATTAAGGCGTTCTTCCAAGAAATTTTACTTTCTTTAGTGTAACAATTGTTTAGTTCCGTACGGTATTCCACGCGCAACTTTCTCTTAATGCCTTTTTTCCTATTTACTGGCAAGAACTGTAGATAGGTACAGTTAGATAATAGTAAAATCTTTTCCCAAATTTAAACTTGTACCCTTGGCACCGTTTTCTGGATTTCATGAGGACTTTGGACCTATTTGGCAAAACAAGGATATTCGCTACAGTTGTTATTTCTATTCCTGTCTGAACGAACTCTGCGACGGAAAACATACACGTAAGATTTGAATAAATGTATGAACGAATTAACATTTGTTGAATTTCATGTGTACACCCCACATTAGAACCTTGCTTGTCTGTGGCAGCTCTCCCGATACTCTCTATTATTTAATCTGTCCCGGACTCTTGTTTTTACTTGTCAAAATTCCCCACGACTGCAATGGTGCATCCGTAGATTGGTTTATAAATCTTAATAAGAAATCCATATCAATCTTGCTTGTTTAATATCATTTTTGACTCACAATGTTGATGTATATTGGTGAAGCAATATAGAGTTCTTCATTGGCTGGATTTGTGGTTGTTTTTGTTTTCGACACCTATAACCCTATAAGCATATCGCACGGCGACGCGGCCCACAGCGCAGATGCTCATGCCAACAACATTTCACGGAATTATTTAAGTATAACTCAGAATAATATCCAAACACTAAACACATTTTAGTGTCATGTTATTTACTGTGAAAGCAAATTCTGTATTTCATTACGTAAATCTTACAGTCTGTTGGTATCAAAACCTTGAATGTTATGTTTACAGATTTATCTCTACTGTATATAACCTTTTGCTGTACTTCTAACGACCATGATAACAAGAGAGTGATATAAGTTAATTGATCTAAATAATCTGAAAGAGCAACAATATTTATATAAAAAATATCAACTGTGGATTGGCTTATACGTTTATCTTCGAATAATTGTCGAAATATTTGATTAATTTAGGTACTTAATGCAAGAAGGGCAGACATGTGATTTTGCCTTTGTTTACTTATTCCTAACTTACTAAATTTATGCTCGCGGCTTCGCCGTTGTGCAAATAATAAAATATCAGCTTTCTCTTAGCAGTTTCAGGCAGAGCAAACGATTTTATAAGAATAATAATGATGATGCCATTTATCTATCTAACGTAGGTAGTGTCGCCCTTTATATATATATATATATTTTTTTTTATTATATCATCTGCAATCGGTTTTCAACCATGAGCAAATCTGTTGCGTGAAGTATGGCATTTGGAACGAGAAGTCCATCGACAACTCTCTTCCTCATTTAGGTATGTTTCACTGTTGAAAGTGATTTAGAGCTCAGTCTTTTGCTGCATCTAATATTTTGCGCCTCTTCAGGCGACATTCGTTGTCATTGCTGGAGGCCAGTGCTTGTGCAAGCTCATTCTTGTGTGTTAAAAGTCTGATTTTATATGATTTACTACGTGTAGATATTTCTTCATATATTGTAGGAATCATGAGATGTTTGTGAACATCCTCGTTTCTGGTGAACCATGGCGCACTGCATATCGTTTTGAGGGCGTTATTTTGAAATCGTTATAAAATTTCAGTGTTCGATCTGCTGGCAGTTCCCCACAGCTCCAGAGCATACGTCCAGACGGGTTTTAAGATTGTATTATAAATACGAGTCTTGTTTTCCAACGACAATTTCGATCTTCTTCCAAGTAGCCAGTTCATGGACCTCATTTTTATATTTAGTGGATCTCGTTTAGCCTTAATATGATTTTTCCAAGTTAATCTTCTGTCAAGGTGTACTCCAAGATATTTGACGCATTCTACCGGTGGCAGGGTCTCATTTCCGAGTTTTACTTCAGGACATGTTTGTCTATTAAGAGTAAAAAATAGACGACACTATATAGCCACCAAGTGAGATAGAGGTCAATCACTGGTCAGTTTGTAGTAAAAAAAAAAAAAAAAAAAAAAAAAGCGCCGGCGCCAATCAAAGGTCGGCACTAAACCGGAAGTCGCTCGAGGTATAAAATGTAGATACATCATACACAAGTATGATCAGCATTATTGATAATTTTCTTATTGAAATATCTTTAAAAATACACAACGGATTTTGATGTGGTTTTTTTAATAGATAGACTGATTCAAGAGGAAAGTTTTTATGTATAATTCTACGCAGACGAAGTCGCGGGCAGAAGCTAGTTATGCGATATGAGGGAAAGTGTCTTACTTAAAAGTCAAATATTTATATACTTTGTTTTGCAGCAGTGAAAGAACGAAAATTCATCAAATCAATGTGTCTCAGCCATTGCACTCGGAATGTACTGAATCAACTAGGCTAAAATTTGGGACAAATTAAACCTCAAAAACAATGTGGAAAAGAAAAGGTTTATCTATCTATACTATACCATTTAAAGAGTCAAACATTATTATGACGTAATGTCATAAAATAAACTTGGTAACTTGTCAATATTGTGTTAACATAAATGAATACCTGTCACTGAGCACATTCCGGTCGTGTCCGGGCGGCGGCAGGCTGAGCTGGTAGGGCGTGTTGAAGTAGTGCTGCTGCTCGCGCGAGCGGTGCACGCAGCGCCCGCCGCGCACCACCATGAAGCCGCTGTCCCCGATGTTGGCCGCGCGCACCACGCTCTCCGTGCGGTCCAGGATCATCACGCACGCTGTGCTACTACCTGCAGGAACAAAACTGGTACTACTAAAGGGGCTTACAAAAAGATACCAAGTTCAGAAGGCTGTCCCTTCCCTACGTTCAAATTCAGGTTGTTGGTGTCAATAAAACTGTCAAATTAACAGTGGGCCCTGGTGCAAATAAAAAAATGGGGCCCCACTACTATCTAAACTGGTTACGTTTTAATAATAATAGTTTGATCAATATTTTCTGGTAAGGATCCGAGGGCCCTCTGAGCTTGAGGGCCCCGGGGCACTGCCCCGCCTAGTCCCTAGGTAGCTACGCCACTGCAAATTAATAAAATTGTGTCAACCACTTAAGACACACTACTACTTCTAATTCATTGTTGCCAAAAGAAATTAGAGCAGTTCAAGTTGTTTTTACTTTGTTGTGATGATGATGAAATTAGTATTTTCAAAATTTTATTTACATTACAGTATTTCAGAAGACAACAACTAAGTTAAGCTAAACTGAGCTAAGCTCAGTATTTGTCTCTGAGTTAGAGGTGGTATCAGCTTGGTATATACCTACTTGGTCCTGATGTTGAAAAGAAAGTGATCCAACAAACTAGGTTACTACTTTTCTAAAGCATACCAACCTATTAACACATTAGAATGAATGAACAACCCTGCCCAGTTTTGTTGTTACTAAGTGCATTTTATAAGGAAAAATGTTTTGAATAAATCAGCTCAATTATAGGTGCATTACATTTTTCCTCATGTCATAGAAAACTCAAGTTAAAACCACAAGTTCACATAGTGACAATGTACACATACATACAATACACACTTTGTGCCATACAGCTCTATTTACAAACAGGATGAATGACTAATTTATTCTCATTAAGGTACAATTTCATCTGCACTTTGGAACTGATGTTTGGTTAAATTTCATGTTACTCATATAAACATTAGACTTTGAACCTTATAATTACATACCTAGTATTGGCTTCTTGTGCTCCAGGAGTTCATAGTATGACTTGGCCAGGAGGTCCCCAGGTTCAGATAATTTGAAGTGGCCCATTTGAACCAGCCTCTCACATGTTTTCATTAAATAAGAGGAAAATTCGCCGGGATCAATTCCATAAGCACGCCAGCCTCCCACTCCATCTGCAACTCCTGGTAAGCAAGAAAATTTTACTATAGATTAAGAATATATATATTGTTTAAAAACTATATTTGGTTATTATAATGATATCAGGTCTAGGAATTTGAAGGAGGATAGATTAGTTCAAATTCCCCGCTAATTTGTAAAAGGGTTTATAATTATTTTGTCAGGTTGTTTCGAGATAAAATGTCAAGGATAAGAACAATAGCCAATGAAATTATTGCTAATAAACCTACATTTGTTTGCAGTTATCTGCTTATGCTAAGATTTTAAATAAATAGGCTACTAAACCCTACTATCCAAATATTTTAGATACAGGTAAATCACTACAGCAATAAAGACTGACCAATAACATCCGCATTGTTGAATTGGGTAGAGAACCATGCGTCGTCTCCGAATTGTCCTTTACGTGTTCTTCCATTAGCAATGTCTTTAGGAAAACCACACACAACGGATACTAAATATGGATGTTTCTTATTCGAAACGTTTAATTCAGCTGAGCTGGATAAGCTTGAAATCCCATTCCTTATAGCACGTGATAGCACTCTGCCTGTCCAGAAAATAGACTGCATCATTCATTAGTTGTTTTGCACTTTGGCTCGTCATTTACAAACACACATTGCGTATCAACGACACCATGTTTATGACCGAAACTATTAAGATGTCCAAAACAATATAGCTGCACTGGGTGATTAAAGAGAAATGAATTAACTTATTCCCTATTTCCAGTCTTATGACCCAACAACCATTTCTTTGCCAACCAACAACCACTCAACTCAACGCACGAGCACGAATGACGAATGAAATGTAACTGAACTGAACTGACTGAACTGAACCTAAACTGAATGTATAGTCTCTAGTCTATTGAATTTATCGTAGAAAGGAATTTATTCTCTGTGGCGTGGCGTTTTGCGTTGCGATGTGAGCTTTTACCATAATGTCATTAATGTCCCACCCCTTCTTGTCAACTTGTCATAAATGACAAGTCTTTGTATATATATTTAAAGTTATATATATTATACTTTCCTATCAGATAACAATATTAAATTATAAGTAATGTTTACTTATCCTTTTAACCCTTTCTGAACTTTTCGTATCCTCTTTTCCAAATTCTGATCCTTTCGTAATTTCCGTTCTTAATTCCGTTTCCCCGTTTGGCTAAATGCCCCAAGAGCGCGAAGATATTTAAAAAAAAACCTTTAGTTAATCTGTCAAGTTGACTATCTCCGTCTCTTTTCTTTTGTATAGTAAAACCACAAGGAGTTGTGCTTGAATTTTCAGAATCAGTGTTCGCACATCATGAAGCTAAAAATATACGGAATTTCAGACTTATTTTTTAGAGTATAGAGGTTCCGGTCTGTCATAATAACTTCAAACAACCCTAAATCAATCGTAACGTATCCGAACTAAACTAATGTTTCTTCTTTGTCTTGTCATTGTCACACAAAATCCCACAGGTACAATATAAATACTGTTTTTCGGTACCATGAAAGTTAAATATTTATTTAGCCTATTTAGGCTAATAAGCATACCTTATCATTTTAGCCAACGTAATGAAAGAAAATTTTTCAAAATTTTAAGGGATAATAAAAAATATTATCTAAGTAAAAATAATACCTACAGGCAAGCGTGATTATTGTTCTTTATTGTACAGTTTATTATACATAATATAGTCTCCCTAATATGAATGTTATTCAGAAGCTTCTATGTTTTCGCAATACATTTATTGTGCCAATGCATTCTGTACCCAAACTAAATATTGATCCATAAACAATGAGCTCAATGTCTGACGTTTCAGTTTCATAGATATAGGCGTTGTAGAAGAAAGCTCGTCTTCGGTCGGTCGAAGTCTTGTCGAAGTATTATAACGTTGATTGATGACGGCTACTAATGCATTGATTAATCGCGATTTGGTACCGAGTCATTAAGTTTACGCCTCCTGGAGTAGTGCTAGTGCCCGGGATTGACCTTTTTCCCTAAAGTGTAAAGAAAAGGCATAAAACTGGTGTTCGACAAGTCACTTGGCAATATGCCTGCCGTAAGGGGAGATGGAATGCGAGGACTCGCAGTCTTCATATCGGACATAAGAAACTGTAAAAGTAAAGAAGCCGAGATCAAAAGGATCAATAAAGAACTGGCAAACATCAGAAGTAAGTTCAAAGGGGACAAAACCCTCGACGGATATCAGAAAAAGAAGTATGTCTGCAAATTGTTATTCATCTTCCTGCTCGGTCACGATATCGACTTCGGACACATGGAGGCGGTCAATCTGTTGTCTTCTAACAAGTATTCCGAGAAACAGATTGGGTATCTGTTTATATCTGTCCTGGTCAATACCAACAGTGACCTTATCAAGTTGATCATACAGAGCATCAAGAATGACTTGCAGTCGCGTAATCCAATCCATGTCAACCTTGCTCTACAATGCATTGCCAATATTGGTAGCAAAGATATGGCTGAAGCTTTTGCCACTGAGATCCCTAAACTTCTTGTCTCTGGAGACACAATGGATGTCGTCAAACAGTCTGCTGCTCTCTGCCTTCTGAGACTTTTTCGTAAATCACCAGAAATTATACCTGGAGGAGAGTGGACATCCCGTATCATACATTTACTGAATGATCCCCATATGGGAGTAGTGACAGCTGCAACATCTCTTATAGATGCTTTGGTAAAGAAGAACCCTGAGGAATACAAAGGGTGTGTGACCCTAGCTGTGGCTAGGTTGAGCCGTATTGTAACTGCTAGCTACACAGATCTTCAAGATTACACATATTACTTTGTGCCAGCCCCTTGGCTCTCTGTTAAACTTTTGCGACTGCTTCAAAATTACACTCCACCATCAGAGGAGCCTGGAGTCAGAGGTCGACTTTCAGAATGTCTAGAAACTATATTTAACAAAGCACAGGAACCTCCTAAATCCAAAAAAGTGCAACACTCAAATGCTAAAAATGCTGTTCTCTTTGAGGCAATCAGTCTCATCATTCACAATGACAGTGAACCTAACTTGTTGGTGAGAGCATGCAACCAATTAGGTCAATTCCTCAGCAACCGTGAAACCAATTTGCGTTACTTGGCTCTTGAGTCCATGTGCCATCTGGCTACCTCTGAATTCTCACATGAGGCTGTAAAGAAACATCAAGAGGTAGTCATTCTTTCAATGAAAATGGAGAAAGATGTATCAGTTAGACAGCAAGCAGTTGATTTACTTTATGCTATGTGTGATAAAACAAATGCTGAGGAAATAGTGCAAGAGATGCTGGCTTATCTAGAAACAGCTGATTATTCCATTAGAGAAGAGATGGTGCTGAAAGTTGCCATATTGGCAGAAAAGTATGCCACTGATTATACTTGGTATGTTGATGTGATTCTTAATCTTATAAGAATTGCTGGGGATTATGTGTCTGAAGAAGTCTGGTACAGAGTGATTCAGATTGTCATCAACAGAGAGGAAGTTCAAGGATATGCAGCCAAAACTGTTTTTGAGGCCTTGCAGGCACCCACTTGCCATGAAAATATGGTCAAAGTTGGAGGTTACATCCTTGGTGAATTTGGCAATTTGATTGCCGGGGACACACGGTCTTCTCCTTTGGTTCAGTTCGAGTTGCTCCACTCAAAGTATCACCTTTGCTCAGCTGCTACTAGAGCTCTGTTGCTTTCAACATACATCAAACTGGTCAACCTGTTTCCAGAGATCAAAAACCGTGTCCAAGAAGTATTTCGAGCTGACTCTAATTTGCGATCAGCTGATGTTGAATTACAACAGCGTGCGTCTGAGTACTTGCAGCTAAGTATAGTAGCCAGCTCTGATGTATTGGCTACAGTATTGGAAGAAATGCCTGCATTCCCTGAAAGAGAATCATCAATTCTAGCTGTACTGAAAAAGAAGAAGCCTGGACGTATTCCTGATGACATGAGAGAATCTAAGAGTCCTCAGCCTCCAGCAGTGGCAGCCCCTGTTATCAACACTACAAACAATACAAATGCATCAAGTGCAGATCTTTTGGGACTGTCCACACCGCCTGGTTCTGCTGCTCCTGCCACAGGCAATGGATTACTTGATGTCCTTGGAGACTTGTATACCACTCCAAAAATAAGTCCGAGCACTGTTGCACAAAATAACATCAAGAAGTTCTTATTTAAAAATAATGGTGTACTTTTTGAAAATGAATTGATACAAATTGGAGTTAAAAGTGAATTCAGACAGAATCTCGGCAGAATTGGCCTGTTCTACGGCAACAAGACTCAGTTCCCCATTCAAAATGTCCATCCTGAATTACACTGGACTGATATGCACAAATTAAATGTTCAGATGAAACCCATGGAACCAGTATTGGAAGCTGGTGCCCAAATTCAACAGATGTTAACTGCCGAGTGTATCGAAGATTTTCTAGATACTCCAAGCATGTCTGTTTCATTTATCTACAACAATGTACCACAAAAAATTACAATGAAGCTTCCACTGACTTTAAACAAATTCTTTGAGCCTACTGAAATGAACGGAGAATCTTTCTTTGCAAGATGGAAGAACTTGGGAGGTGACCAGCAAAGGGCGCAAAAAATTTTTAAGGCACAAGGATCTATTGACATTGCAGCCACACGCACCAAACTGGCTGGATTTGGCATGCAGCTATTGGACGGTATTGACCCCAACCCTGATAACTTTGTCTGTGCTGGTATTGTACATACAAGAGTCCAACAAGTGGGATGCCTCATGCGGTTGGAGCCAAACAAACAAGCTCAAATGTTTAGACTTACAGTAAGATCTAGCAAGGAAACTGTCTCACAAGAAGTTTGTGATCTGCTTGCAGACCAGTTTTAATAAGATTAGCAGAATACAAGTAGAAACACCATACTTGAAGACTTTGGTTGATAGCTAGTAGGTTCACAGTTGCAGTAACTACACAGATGCTATATATGGGAGCATGTTATAAAAGACACTTGTGAACATTGCACTGATCCTGATCCAGCAGGAATTTGTAATCTCACTTGTACAATTTTGATGATGAGTTTCGAGATGAATTTTATTGCTGACTTTCTAGTTAATATTGCATTAAAAGCAAGTAACAGCTGTATTTGAGTTTGATACAAGTTAGGAAAAATTATATTATTAGGTAGACCGTTACTATTTGGGATCAAAATCAAAGGCACTGGTTTTCAGTAGGAACAAAAATCTAATCTGTCAAAATCATATTAAAAAACCATAAACAATTAAAAAAGGTAAAAAACTATCTAAAAAAGTTGTGCAGTCTTGCACAGTTACTATAATTTTGTTTAATACATTATGTAAAAAATGAATCTAAATATTCATCTATCTTGTAAATCAGATTTTCATTGATAGAATATGATAGTAGCGTTTAATGGGCTATTGTATTATTTTATTTCTTTGTAATACTAAGCAGACTTGCAGACATGTAAGTTTAGGCTTAATTTTAATAGAAATTTATTTAGATTATTTTAGTTATTTTTGTGTTTCACTGTACAATTGAAATATGGTACTTTTAAGTATGTACCATAAGTAATGTTTTATTTGTATATATTTTTTTATAACTATGCCCAAATTTCGGCAAATGTTACACTGGGTGTAATTTTATTTTCATATTATTTGGATATAATAAAATAAATTTGTCATGTATTTCTACTCAATCTAAATTTCAGATGGAATGTGATGAAATGAGGAAATGTGTAACATGTATGAGCATACCAAAGTAAAACGATTCGGCTGTTGTGTTTAATCACCATATTGTAACAAATCTATTGGTTTATCTAATGTAGGTGCTGGAGGGATGTTATCTGTTAGCCTGTTTTGCAGTATGCTTGATTTATCATTTCCACATAGATGCTTGTATTCAAATAGTACCTATTGTATGAAGAGAAAAATAGCTTTGTATTGGCAAATATTGTCATAAATATTTTAAGTATTTTATTTTCTTATGATGTTCCTGTTAATTGTTAAAATATATGCCTATCAGAGATTTATTTTGGTATAGAAAGTAATATTCGATATAAGTATCTGAACATTTTGTTGTCATATCATTGTTCATACATTCCTCAATTTTTGTTTTGCATAGATTTGTTAAATATAAGCCCAATCGAATTAGTGACTACGAAAACTTATGTAATGCATGCAAATTCCTTGGACTTTATACCACATACTTAATATGTTAGATATATACCTAAACGCGTGAAATCTGTTGGAACAGTATCCCATTGCCAATGCATTTCGCAGATAACGGATGGAGAAGTGAGCTCGCCCAGTTATCATTATACACTGTAAATGTACTCATGTTAAGAGATTATCAAAATTACCTACGTACAATAATGTTGTTGTTGGTATGTGTTAATATGGTTATGTGTAGTTCATAGGAATCTCACCATATAAGGTTTTTCATATACCACATGACGATAAAATGTAGTTTCTTAGAGAGCGATATTAGGGTAATTAATTGGCTTGGACGAATATATCACATGGTTTCAGTTAAATGCGTAAAAAAATCAAACATGAAATGTTTCAAATTATCAGTAGGTAGCTTAGGAAGTTTACTTTGCATGGTAGGTGTGTTAAGAGCAGTAGTAATAGTAAACATAAATATTCACAACACATTGTGTCCCTACATTAACTTCATCTTGTTGAAATATGTGGTATGAAAATTATATGTATATTATGAAGTTAAGAATAATGTATACATGCTTATTTGATACGTATACCTTCAGTGTATTGTATTGTGTGTGATTACAGATTACTTCATTAATGGTTATCAAATGTACAATATCGCATGATTAACAATTGAGCGTGATACATAGAATATAATAGGATTTCGTTCTCGCGCTTGAAGCCACATTGTAATTGTCTAACAAATATTTATCCAAAATATAATATATTTAAAATGGCACATATTTTTTTATTGACATACAAATGAGTAAAAATGAACAAAAACATTACCTTGCTACTCCGCTACTTTGTAATGGACCTCTACAAAGTAATTCAATAAAATACCCAAATAAGTGTAGTGACTGATAAACTGGAAGAAATATGTAGGGGGAGGGGCGGGGTGTCAATAGAAAGAAACTGAATAAAATGGCAACTATTTTTTAATAGTATCAAATTCTATTAATTACTTGTTTTAACTTAATTATATTTAAAATTAACGTTTATAACTGTATTATTTAATCAAACCATTCTTCGACATTCGGGGAATTCTCCAAAACGTCATTTGACTCACTGCAAAGAAAAAAAAAGAATTGTTACTTGTACTTAAAACTAATACATTTTTAAAAGAATTGTAATCATCTCTAATCCCTCTGCTGTTGCGGGCGCATAGACGGTGCGACAGTGATCATTGCATCAAGCCAGGGATACACTTGGGGACAAAATATCTTGCGATACGTGGCGCGACGTTACCAGATTTCGCTCGACATGTCTGGCAATATCGCGCGACACGTGTGTCGCTATTAACATTAATAAGTCGCACAATGTCGCCAGACATGTGAGGTGAAATCGGCCGGCTTCGCTTGACATGTCGATATTGATACGATATAGACGTATAGGTGGCGCTAGGGTCGATACACAACCTTTTGAAGATGTATTTATATACTGAACAATCGTGGGAATCGAACCAAATCTATCAAGGGTATTTTTCCGTCGACATAGTTATAAAATTTAGTATGAATAGGAGTTATTTTTACTTCTGGCAAAACGAGCAATTTGCAAGTATCATCATTTTTAAATTAGTAAGGACCCGTGACTGGGTAAGTCAGATTCGCACTTGAATAGCTATTTTTTATAAAAACTAAAAGTGAGTCAATGCTATCTCGTCACACAGAGGTTGAAAATTACGGCTCTGCTAGACTGATCAATGATATCATAACATAACAAGAGTAAAACGTAAGCTAGAAATACCTCTGAAAAAATTTCGCGTATGTACTCGTACGGTCGAAGAAACTGAATCACAGACCTCTGTGGAACCTTTTCTCATACGAGTTTACAGTAATTTCTTTGGCAGGTGTATGCTAAGTTATAATGACATTTGCAGTGAAAAGGTTCCACAGTGGTATAGTCAACCTCACCAATATGTATATACCGCAGTCTATATATCTATACACCTTTATGCCACAAACAACTCGTATGTCGCAGACGGCGACATGTACTTTAGTGGCGCTTTTCGACTAGTTCTAGTTCATTTGTACTACCTGTCCAGAGAAGGGTCATTGCTGAACATCTCGGTGGGTACTGTAGGAGGCGCCCGTTCAGGGAGCAGTTCGAGGTACGACTGGCGGGACTGGAGATGCCGTTCTACCTCTTCAGGCGTCATGTGCCCGTCTCCCGGGGATAAACCAAACCCTAGGGCGGGCGACGCTTTTGCCAGCATAGACATGTTGGCTTGATGCTGGAATATATAGTTTAATTTGTATTTTATCTAAGTTAAAAATTAAGTCGGGTGTTGAAACATTGTTTCTTGAAAGCTTTTGTTCAATTTGCAACATTTTCTCGCAAATATGACCGATTACCAGTGATTGGATTGACTTGAAATTTGGTATCCATAATATAGCAAACCAAAAACTTCATAAACATTAAAAATTCCATTTCCATTATCACAAAAAAATGTCTTAACCATAATAAAATACAAGCGTAGGTGCAGTCACTTTGCAGGAGCAAAGTGACTTAGTGAAAATAGAGTATTTTCGATTTTTTTAAGTTATTACAATTTACTTACAGGATGTGTAGTATTAGGAGGCTTCTTAGGAGCAACTGCTCTTTTCCTTTTGACCGTATTGGCCCCTTTGTTTGATGCTGCAGTCGAAAGGTTCTGGTGTGCAGAACTTGCCTCGACTTTTTTTCTGTAAAATATGATTTCTTATTTAACTAATCATGTGTAAATGGTTTTTGATGCCAAGAAACTACTAATGAGGCTGATATAGTCCAAAGGTGCATTTAAGAGAATTAAAAAAAAAACTTTTGGAAATAACTAACCGTTTTAAGATGTCAGCACGGTTATAATCAGTGTCATCAGATGATTCTGTGTCTTCACTCTCCGAGGTTGAGCTGTCTGGCTTCTCATACTGCAGTAATCTGTCCAGGAGGAAGCTGCGGTCCCGAGAAACCTTCAGCAACCTTTTCTGGCTACACCTTAGAGCATCTTGGAAGCATTCATTTTCCTAAAAGAAAAAAATGCCTTATTATAAACTGTTCTCATCTATCTGTTTAATTAAACTAAAGTTGCTGCTTGCTATTGCTCTTGCATTTTCATCTTCACACATAAAAGCTAGTGCTCTGCCGTGACAGACTCATGGTGGCTGGTGCAAACAGTCCTGTATTTTTTACATATAGAGTGATGTATTATTGTGAAAGCTGTCAAGCCATGGATCTTCAACCAAGCATAGTATATATAAGTTAACTAATAAAAATAAATAAATTCAGTAGTCTGTTAGACTTTTTTTTAATCTTATATTTTTACGAGGCTAAGTGCACCTGTGTGACTATGCCAGCTTCATTGGATGTCTCTTGGGCCCGATTCATCATACACTCCCCTGCTCACTACCAGATTCTCTGGCAGCAAACGAGTATTTCACAAACTTATATATTCATACTGCGTTTTCAGATGCCAGAAAAGTCAATGTTGTGTTAACTGCTCCATTAAACAGGATGTTAGACTTTCCTTGACTCTTCATTATATTTATCATTTACAATCTAATGTACCTATGGTGCTCACATAAATGAGATATTTCAGCTTCTTTTTAAGGGTAAGATAATGTGATTTGTAGTTGGTTTCCGGCTCAGGCTCACTGCTGCTGTCGCTAGAGTAGTCCTCTGGAGGCGGTGCTCGTTGAGGCTCTGCTGGTGGGGCGCTGCTCATGCTTGCAGCCTCTGTTGCCTGCATGTTGGCAATGGAACGGCAATACCACCCATCTAGCATTTTCTGCAAAATATAATTAACAACTATTAAAGTAAAAATGTGTCTGTATGTATGTAAACCCTTTATAATAACACAAACATTAAGATACAATGTATAAAGGCAAACTTATTCTTTTAAGGGATCTCTTTCAGTCAACTTTTGAGTGCCTATAAAATTAATAAATAGCCTTGGTACTAACTTTATCTTCATATCTTTTAAATCCATGCATTGCATCTCCTTAATATTTAATCATTTAATTTCACCACTTTAGAACCAGTAAAAAGCAGATATTGTTTTCCCACCTATATCTACTGTAACAACTCCAAATAAAAAATGTGCACAAATAAACTAACAGAAGAGTTGTTTAAAAAAAAATGTACATAGTTAAGGGCTTAATCACAACAAAAATTTATTGATTCCATTGCAATAAGGGTGAAAAAGTCGTAACACAAAGGAATCAACTTTTGTTTTAATTAAGGCCCTTAACTATGACGACTCAGAAATGTTGTTGTAATGACCATTTTTTTTGCATCAATGCCAATAAACATGTGGGTATGAGTAAACCAAGCTTAGCATAATGAAAATAACATTCTAAAATTGACTTTTCCTCATTGTTTTGATAGCAAAATAGTGACAAGCAAAGCACTATTGAGAGACAGTATATCAGTAATATAGCCCACACTCCATTAGAGGTGAAATGATACGGGTGCAAAAGAATTGGATTAGGTACTACTACATTAATATTATAGTAGTTGCATAGTTCACACACAATAACAAAAATATCAGCCATTGAAACAGTCTCACCATTTATTACCTTAGTGTAATTTTCCGACGCCAGTATGATAGTTTTCTCAGTTCACTCAAGCACTACAATACAAGTTTACGCTAGTTCGTTTTTTAGATATAATATGATGCCATTGAGATTTTAGAGCAAAAAGTATGCATAAGAATGAATATGTAGAATCTTTAGAGCCACCTATTTACCAATTACTGATTCAATTTTTTGCAAACAAAACAGAATAACCTCTCAGATCTCGTCAGTTTGACATTTGTTTGACAGTGTTTTTTTTACTGGTCTTGGGCCTGCCTTGGCTTCGAGAGTTCTGTGGTAGAGAAAACAAAGTGAGGATACATTATAAACAAATAAATGATATTTTATACTATTTACTCCTAGTTTGTGGTAGAAAAAACGACATCTTCAAAGGTTTACAGTTCACATGTTCAATAAACACAGGTAGTGTTTAAAATATAAAAATAACAAAACGCTTTCCATAAGTAAGGACGTCATTGATTTAAACATTCAGAAGATTTGCCCCTAGATGTCGCTATAAAATGTGAGAGCAGACGAAAGAGTTTTTATCATAAGTAGTATCAATTGCCTGTCATGAATTGCTCTGCTTTTGATAACTTATAGAAACCACGTAATGGAATTCGATATTTTTCTTAAAAAATAAATTACAGGACGTTAGTAGAAAACTATTATCCGTCTAGTTTAAGTTAGTAAGAGCCAGATGTGATTTTCTGTTACTTGAATACCTATTGAAATTTAGCAGTATACCTTGTGAACACTTTCTGCTGTTAGTCGAAATTGAACCTTAATTGTACCGCATGTGCTGCTTCAGCTGAGTGTGGTGTGGAGCCGTGCTTGTCGCGGACAATCGGTGCCGGATTTGTTCCTCGTGTTGTGATGGCTCTTGGAAGTGAAGTGAATGAGAATTCTGCAAAAAATACTTCTCAAAAAGTGAAAAACTGCTCTACTAGTAGCAATGTGAAGGACAAGAGTGGCAACGAGAATGTTATCAAAGGTAAGTTTTAACTTTATAAATGTTCATTCGTTCAGTTATGTAACATTGAGCATGGTTATTACCAGAACTCAACATTTTAACTTCGTTACCTTTGTCATACAAAACAAAGTGCATTCAGTTAAAATTTTAAGTCATGTGACGTAAAATTTGTAGTTCACCATCATGTGATCAACTCTTCTCGCGTCGCATGTGCACTTTGCACAGATTTTTGCTACTTAGTAACTGGGTAGTATGCAGGTATTTCTTGCTCAAGTTTAACATTTTTTACAAACATTGATTTGTAGAGCGATATTTTTAGTTGCCAAGGGCAGTTGGTAGGCACATACAATAACTATGTAATACTTATGAGTAGTTGTGTAATGATTACATATTAACGGTAAATTGTAATTCTTATCACTAATATCACTAAACTAATGCAGTATATGAATATAAATTTCTTCTTAAATATAGAAAGATTTGTAAAATGAACTTCCTATTTTATTTAGCATGACAGGTAGGTATGTAGTAGTTATGGAGTTAGGAAATAAGAAATGACCAAGAAGAGAGGATATTAACATTTCCATCCAGTTACTTGTTACATTGTTTAACTTGCATCAAATAGAATATGAGTTCTATGTTATATGAACATGCTCATTAATTAATCATTATTCTCACTAATGCAGTGTGGGATGACCTATGGTGCCCTTCAGTTCTAGCATTAATTGCAGGGCTTATTATTGTTCATTGTCTTTTTTCTATATATAAGCTGAAACACCTATCTCAAAATTTGCAAAATCCCATGATGGTAAGCTTAAAAAAATGGAACAAGTGTATTGAATAAGTAAACTCACTTCTTTATAATATATTTGTAAAACGATTGCTTCAATAACATAGACATGATTGGAAACAATAGCAAATTACACTCAGGCAATTTGTTACCCTTGGCTTTATGATTATGCCCTTAACCCTTTATACCATAATTTATAAAAATAATCTGAGATTATAAAAACAATGTGTAAAATATAATTTGGAGCTAGAACTCTAAACACAACAGATGCTCTATCAAAATATTCCAATCTTTTTTTCAGCAATTAATAAAATTAGTTGGAAGTCTTCATGGATATTACAATGTAATACAATACAAAATATTCTTTATTAAACCACAAACCAGTACAATAAGTTCCCAAAAATAGGACAAGGCATTATGACATGTTAATAATATTTTTGGTCATCAGCTTATTTTTTAAGGTAAAGCTGTTAATTATCAAATTATGCCTGACTAGCGGTTGCCTGCGAGCCCATTTGTGCAGAATCCGCTTATCGCTAACCCGCTGGAACTATGCTATTTTCACGAAAAAAATATCTTATGTCCTTCACCGGGACTGAAACTATCTCTGTACCAAATTTCATTAAAATTGGTTTCATGGTTTAGATGTGAAAGTGTAACAGAGTAGGGATTATACCTACTAATTCACTACACACTTAATGAATAATTTTATGTGTAATAAGTAATTGTTTTGCTCTTAGACAAATAATTTCTTTGTAATAATAGGTACCTACATGCTTTTATCTTTTATACACAACATTTTAATCTTAATGTATAGTTACACTTATTTACTTATTTTGGTTGGCCTGTTTTCCTAATGCTGGGCAGAGATAACTCCCCTGTCAATATTTGCAACTGCTGGTGTAGGACTATTTTATTTTATCAGTTTTTGTCTACCTAGGTACATCCAGTTTTTCAGGAAACAATAAAATGAGTTTTGGGTGATTCTGATTCTGAGCAGTGTGGCATATCATGCACATAATGCATAGATCATAACATAACTTATAGAGTACTTCTGCTTGTCCTAGAAATTTGAAATTAAATTAAAAATTGAATTTCTTTATGTCTCCATACATGTTCTTAGTCAATATAAAATGACTTCACACTGCCTACATTTTGCATAGGAGCAGGATTCCGCAAATGCTGGATTTTATATTCACTTCCCAAATTTATACAGAACCATCAGTGCACTTGGCTTCTGCTTTGTCAACCCTGTCATGAAGATCTCAGAAACACTACCTCACGCGTGTTTAATGACGGAAGTATGTTTATCTGCACATTGTAAACGTACTATTAATTACTCAATTTATCAATCTGATACCGTAAACCAGGGCGACTTTAAAAAGTAGTTGTAATGACGAAATCATTAATTTTTATTTGGATTTACTAGTAGTTCCAATCCGTGTCTTCATTGGTCGTCATTGCGTCTACAAGCCAAAAATTCACCGCCTGTGGACAATATCAAATTAATAGCAATTTTAAAACTATCAAAGTAAGTAGGCACTTCTTAGGATTGGATAGGTACTCCAAATCATTTGATAACTCTGTTGTACCAAGGAATCCATTAAAATGTAGCTTTCATTAAAAACTGTGTAACACACAATACACACCTTGTATCCTAATCTAACTTACAATCATTATGTCAAAGTAAAACCTATAATGAAGAAATGGTTCCAGCAATAACAGAATTCTAATAACTGGAACCACCACTTTTTCTTTTAATCTCTATTATTATTATTATCACATTGTTTCTTATTTAGCGGGCAATATTGTTTATGTAGTGGCCTTTATATACCCATACTAGCGGTTGCCCGCGGCTCCGTCTGCGCAGAATTTGCTTATCGCTATCCCGCGGGTATTATGCGAATTTCCGGGATAAAAACTATCCTATGGCATTCCCCGGGACTGAAACTATCTCTGTACCAAATTTCACTAAAATCGGTTCAGTGGTTTACGCGTGAAAGCGTAATAAACAGACATTAAAGGCCGCAACTGTTATGAAGGAATGGTGCGCCTCTGAACGAGGGTCCACATGGCCGCGCAGTTCCATTCGCCGGTCGGCAGATGTTTCGACATTTCTGACGACGCGCTTAACCGACTGCGGCCATGGAGGTAACGATTAGTATTTGGCCGCTACAGAAAGAATAGGATAGATAGATGTGCTTTTCATAGCTCGTCGCGATGGTTACTGAACACTCCACTGACGCACTGAGCGTGGCTTCAGTAGTTTATTTAAACGTCCACCAAAATAACTGGAACTGAATAATGCTTTCTTATCAATAGAGGTTATTTGCTAATTCCAACTAATTAACTTAAGACCTTCTGAGTCCTTGTTTCGGTCGAAGAATTTCCACGTAGGTACAAGGAACTTCCTTTAATTTTAATTTAGGCGCACTAAATATCAAATTTCTGCATAACTTTACGGACCGTAACGAATTGAGGGCATCGAAGGGTAATGCCCTACCTTAAACCGCAAGTTATCCGTCGGTTAGGTTAAGTGTAGTGTACCTACGAACATTCATTTACACACTCCCAGAAATCATGGAGCCACATTGAAGAACCTTTGAATAAATACAGGTGTATGTCTGAAACAATTTTTCAATTCTGTCATTATCATTACCTATAAATGTTTTAAATCAGTCATCAATACATTTAAAGGCAGATTTTTGGATATTCTTTATCTATAAAAGAGTAATGTGTATTAACAAATTCAATGGGTGAATTTGACAAACATTAAGAAATGTGTTCAAATTGAAAAACGTACATACTATGTACAAAGGCACACTAATACTTTTAGGAATCTCTACCAGTTAACCTTTTTGTACCGAATGTAGGGGGGACCGATTATGCGATTGTAAAATTATCATATTTGTAGCAGCTCTTGTTTCAGAAGAACCCGTGAGTCCATGTGAGATTACAAAAAAACAGGTTGAAATAGATTAAGCCCCCCCAGCTTTTCCTTACACGTGGTTATCATATGTTTGTCAAAGGTATCTTTGACACAGGGCTAGGCATATCATCGAGCCGGGAGACATGATTGATTACTAAATTAAATTACGTTTGTCGTTCGAAACGATACGAGGGCAGGACGGCAACAATATCGCGATAAGAAAGTCATCTACAAAGATACGTTAAAAGTAAAAAAAAAACTTGTCATTACACATAAATAGGTACGTACAGAAATAGAACCGATATTAAGAATAACAATAGTATGATAATAAACAGCATTATTAACATACACGTAAACAAAGGTCATAGTAAAAATTCTGCATAAAAAACATTGTGCTCTGTTCGATTAATAGGCGACATCTTGGAAAGCAAGACATATTTTATAAAGGATTAACTGGCTGCAAAATACCATAAAACTAAATTGCATTGTAAAATAGGTAGGTATCATCGGCAACGTATTGTATGATTCCATACGCACAACTCGCATACTATCGCTTGGATCAGAAGATGTGTGTTGCATATGGTCATTTTGTCATTGCATGTGCACGAACGTTTTATATTTAACTAGGAATACGCTTCAGTATCACCTTATTACATTACGTCCCCAACTTAGATAAAATCACAGACGGTCTTTTATTGATTGGGGAAGCCAAGAAGGGGACCCAGGCACAAGCTGCAGTGGAGTGTTCGCGGCATCCCTCCTAGATATTTCACTCGCACCATTTGATTTCATTGCAGGGCGGATTTGGTAAACATTACATACGGAATTTTCATACGGTTTCCGTACGGAATGACTTCAGCGAACGGGACAGGGCTACGAATTTATATAGCGATGATTGCATTTTACTACTGCAAAACCTGGGGCCCGATTTTTGAAAGCACATGTATTGTGTCGAAATACCATTCGAAAGTGGTATAAATCGGTTTATATCTTCAAAATTACAGCTCTAATCAAATTTTTGTCATGGTCACAAGATTAATGAGAGCACTAAGTATCTTCTAAGCTACTCGTATTTCAAATTCAGCAGAATCTTTCACCACTTCCGAGTTGTATTTTCTCACATGTGCTATCAAACTTCGGGCCCCTGTCTCGTGAGAATGTCGCGAAAAACGTTTATTTAAAATCAAACTCAGATTTCTTTCAATTTTATCATTTAACGTTGAAGTCGCATTCAGGAGTTTTCTTATCAGATGTGGTTTGCCGGTTTGATTTAAGCATGATAGTTTACACATCACCATCAGATAAGGATGATAAGTATTCTGCTTTAAAGATATGAGTAAGTTAGTTGCACGGTTTAGCCGATCTGAATACTTATTCTGATAAGTTACCAACTCCCATTCTTTACGTGTAACGTATGTATGTAAAAGGCAGGAGTACATAATCGACTTGAGTATTGAAATTTGTTTATAATGTTAGCTGCAGCTCGTTCAATTTGTATATGAATAGTGAACGCTACAGTTATTTCTAACAATTGGTGTCATGTTACGAAATTCGGCGGTGGTCGTGAGTAACCACTTTGAAGCGACGTGTTATTTTACCAATACGCATATAAGCATCTGAAATCAGAGAAGCCTGTAATGAAACGCGGACAAGCTATGTATGGTAAAATAATGCATCAGGGGCGTCGGTTATAACATGTTCATAATTATGTTGGTAGTACAGTGCCTACCCGATGAAATTAAAATACTTATCGCCTCGACCCTTAAATACAATTAATTGGCTCATGATTCGGTGTCTGTCGAACATTGATCGGCCGTTGGCACCGGTAGGCTTGTTACTCGCCCAATTTGCTACTGTTAACACTTAGATGTTCAATGAACGTACTATTCAGCATTGGCTGCTGGTTAATGCTTTTTATTGCATTTAATATATTAAGTAGAGCAGACCGAATTCAACGTGGACTAGGAAACTTCAGTAACAGAGCAGATCCAGTTTGTTCCACTGGGATGTTGATTTTAATTTAGAATAGCCGGAAATACACCGTAGTACGAAAATGGAGCGCTCGGTCGTTGTATTTTACGGACCGAACTATCGCCGAGATGTTCACATAACTTGTTGTGCGTTGTGCACTCGAAGTGCGACGAGACAACAGGCTATATTTAAAATAACAACGGGACTAGTAAGAACAAAAGATCCCGTGTGTCGAATGCTGATTACAATATATAATGACGAGTGATATTGAAGACGCTTCTAAGCACCGACTAGTACTTAAAGAGCTCTTCTGTCTTAGAGTGCCTGCATCGTTTTTATTTTTAGGTTTTTCATTATTATAATTCGTGCTTTCGACTTTGACCTTGGTTCTTACATCGACTTGGCAACACAAACATATTATTATGCAGCATAGATCCTTCTGTATCTCTGCAACAATGCCAAAAAATTTAAACTGCCAAATCTATAACATGAATCTGCAATTCCTAACGTGCACAATACCTAACTATTTATGTTATGACATCAAGTATGAAGTCAGGTCATGAATTATTCCGCATTTACCGAGATAATCGCTTTATACTCATCACGATGGAATAAATAATTATAATCTTTATTCATTGGAGCCTTACGCTGTCGTCATCCAAAACGATCGCAATTCGTTCGAGCTTTTTTGTTAAAAATTGGTGCCTAATACTACTACTTACTAATTACTAATGGTTTTAAACCGTAGTGTATTCCTCTTATTATTATAGTTCTTACTATTAGTTATTCCAACCCTCTCTTTACAAAACAAAATTTAAACTTTTAATGTTAGTGTGTATTTTGACGTGCTCTACGCAGATTACCTACTACCTAGTACCTACGTACTTGCGTGTATGCATACATACATGTAAATAATATTCTTAGAACTTGCACACATTGCACATTGCACATATGAATGCAGCGAAGCAGTATGCTTGACCCAATATTGATCCTGTCCATTCTAATCATTATGTGCCATACCTAACTACAATGAGCTGTAATAACTAGGCACCATTGTACCTATTTACCTACGTTCGTGCTACCAACAACATAGTTAACTAAATGTGCAGATGTACCTAGTTGGTTGAGTTTTATCCTTATCCTCCTCTTCACTAACGGCCATGCATGCGACGACGAGTTTAATTAATAACTTCATTCAGCCCTTCACTATTTTGTTTATGTTATATATATATGTATGTGTCATTCAGTAAAACTACTTACTAAAATACTTTTTTAATAAATTAAACTTTTTCGAGTTTTTGAGACGATGACACGATAATACTTCATTGTCAAGTAAATACGTCAAATTTATCGTTTCCAAATAATATGAATGTTTGATATATATATAAAATTAAGTAGGTACCTACTTAAATTTAGCGGTTCAGTTTAGGCGTATGAAAGTGCATGGATCAAACTGCACAAAAAGGAAACTATAAGGTCAAGGGAAGGAATCAGACAATAATCGTTAGTAAGAGGTTAAACATGCAGTGATCGTCGCAAGCGACGCTTCGCCTCCGTTTGCATAATTCATTGATCGAGGCCCGCAGCGCGCCGGCTCGGCAGTCGGCCGCCACGCGTCTCGGTCCCAGCAGCATGCTTAATAATGTTCTTCTGAATTCGAAATCGATGTTTTTCACTGTGCATCATGACGTCAAACCTAATCACGCCGATCCATTTCCTGTGAGGTTTCACCAATCCTAGGCCACGGTACAATGAGAAACCTTAGAAACCTATGTTTGCTGAACGTTAAATAACTTTTTTTAGGCAGACAACGGTTATATTTTGGCAAAGGAAATTGTAAATAATGCAATAACCGGATTACTCACGTGTTAATATACCGAAATTACCGACATAATCATGCGACAGTTTGGAATCTAGATATAAAAAATTATTTAGGCTGAGAAACCTGCCTCGCTGACCTGACACTGTGACGCAGCCCATGATTGATAATCTCGTTTAAATTCAAAACTATCAGACAATTGCCAATATATTAATACGTGATTAATTCGGTGTATTGAATTGTTTTCAATTCCCTGATATGACACCTAATTTTTACGATAGTTTTCCATTTAAAAATGAAAAATTGGAAATTAGAAAATTTACTTTGTTATCTCTCCTATCTTATTCCTTTCTGATTTAATTGTGCGTCTAATGATTCAGGTTTTTAGATCTAGTTCAAAAAGCGCTCTTTTAACCGATATCGCGTCTAAGAAAAATAACACTTGTTAATTAGGAAATTTCACAAGTTATATTTGGAGGGGCTGGCGCTTCAGGCTTGTTATCTCGTTTGGTAACGGGAACAAAGATAACATCAACATTTCGGTTGATATGAAAGTTTGGCTTCTCATGCTCAAGTAGGTAGGTGTAGGTACATATTTGATTCCGGTCTAGGTAAATTAGGCACCACAGTGTTCAATAAAGCTAGTTAAAATTTAGGTCGTCTTTTACTCGGCGCAATAAATTGTTTTGATTACTTAGTCGTTCTCTCAGTCTTATCACCGAGCGTCATGACATACGTATCTATAGAAGGGAATTGTTCCATTTAAGATAATAATGAGTTCTATGACTGCTAGTAAGTGTGAGAAAGAACTGCGTGTTAAATGATCACTAATCACGTTGCTTACGGCTTACGAACTGTTCCGATGCGGGCACTTCGTCAGTTTACGAGTACATAGTATGTATGTTGTCTCCGGTACTCCGATATACAATCGAATGCGTTTTGTTTTGTTTGCAATGTCAATATCGACTTCGTATAGGCATTTTAGAATAGCGACTTGTGTGCGGTAAAACAAATGCAGCGCGCTGTTGCAAGTTGCAGACGAAAAAGCATCGGCGTTGATGGCGTCTATTGTTGGCGGCATCCCGTTGCCGTCTATTATTGACTCGCCGCTGGAGATAGTTGGCGGTGCGCCAGCGCCGACCACGTGCTCCGCCGTCACGGGGCGAAGCATGCGCGCGAGCGCCCTCGGCCCCGTACCCCGCACCAGGAAGCGTGTTAGCCTAAAAAACCGGCATCAATACCTATAAACATTTCGAGCGTAAATAATATAACATTCCAAAAATAGGTCCTTTCCTGAGAAGTAGGTTGATGTGACGAAATAGTGTGTGCATCGGTCGTCATGTTTCTCTGATAAATTAAATGAAGCACTCTAGGTATATCGAAACGCAACCACACCTAAATATGTGTAATTATCATGCGTGGAAAAACAGTGTAGCTAGACTATTTTTTTTATTTTTCAGCCGACAAACAGGAGGTATCAAAGATGAAGAAAAACATATCGGTGAAGACGGCGGGGTGCAGCAACGGTCACGCGCGCACGCCAAACGGCCGCGCCGACGACGAGGGCGGTGGCAGCGCGGGTGCCGCGGCCGCTCGCGTCTCCTACGCGGCTGCCGCGCGTAAGCCGTCCTCCCCAGGCTCCATCGCCACCCCCGCACCTTTCCCCTTACCCACAGGTACACACGAGACTCACACCTCTACTAACGAGCAAAAATAACGGGTCCTTTTCATATACAAGTTTTTACGGGAGGTGACCCGTTATTTTTGATCGTCAGTGTATTTCATAAAAAAAGATGATTTAATCTGTATCTCTTTCCCGTTCATAGAATCGCCGAAAACAAACAGCAATAACGAAAAGGCACACACCAAATCTAGTAATACTGTCTTAAAAGTCAATGGGGAAGAAAGGATACCAAGCGCTAATGATAGTAAGAACGATAACTTACTTACCAAAGAGTCCAATGCAAACGGCGCAGATGAAAAGCACGATACCATCGTTAACGGTGACGCTAAAAAAGATTCAGATTGTGATATTAGTAGTAGTAATGATAGTACTAAAGTAGTTTCTAATGGAATAAGCAGTGATTCAGACGATTCCAAGTCAAATAAGTCTGACGAGGTTCAAGAAGTAATTTTACCTAAAGTATGCCCTAACAAAAAACATGAAAATAAACAGGTATCTGATAAAAAGAAAGAACATAAGAAGACTAAAACTCCAGCTGACAAGATCAGCGAGCCTGGCAAGAAAGGTCCCATTGCAACTGATTCAACTGCAAAAAAAGATGAGATGCCTGCAAAAGATGAAGTAGCAGCATTGGACAAAGTTAATGGTGAATGCAGTAAAATTGTAAATGGAGATAAAGATAGGGAGTCGTCTCCTAGTGAAGATGGCGACGAAAAAAAGCGAGATGCCGAAGTTGTGTTCATTCAGGATATGGGGTTTACTGTTCAAATTGTAAGCCCAGGGGCTGAGCCTTTAGATATTCAGGTAAAAAATTCTGTTTTTGCAAGATTTTGTTATACTTGCAGTGTTCATATGTAAATATGTAACACTGAACATAATATGTAGATTGGATGACACTGCAAGTAAAGTCAACCAGAACTATATTTTTTTATTTAATTTTGTCAACAGGTATTGAGTATGGAACTCGTTCAAGAAATACATCAAGTATTGATGGATCGTGAAGACACCTGTCACAGAACATGCTTCTCGTTGCAACTCGATGGAGTTACTCTCGATAATTTTGCCGAGTTAAAGAACATCGAAGGATTGAAAGAAGGATCTGTTATTAAAGTTAGTAACGATCTATCTTCTGTTACATGTATTATGTATTGTTGTCTTTGTTATTAAAAGTGTATTTTGCTTGTAGGTTGTAGAGGAACCTTATACGATGCGTGAGGCTAGAATACATGTACGCCACGTGCGTGATCTTTTAAAGTCGATAGATTACACTGATGCATACGCCGGTCAGGAATGTAGCTCTCTGGCTTTCCTGAACGTTATCACTCAAGGCGACATTCTAGGTACGTAATTATTAAGTATAAAATACTCGACTATAATTTTAAAATGAGATTCGGTAGTTTAATGTTTTATTCTCTAATTAGAAAAGAAAAAGTCTCGGCCCGAGAGTGTAGACTGCACTCCACCTGACTACATAATGCCCGGTAGCACTGAACGGCCCTTACTGCCGTTACACCCCGGGCTCACTAAAGAGAATAAAGCTCCACAATGCCTTAAGGTAAGTTAATGTCTTCTTCAAACCCTGACTATATCTTTAGTTTACTCAAACGCAATAGTATTTACGCCCGATGAATTTCCTTATTTAATCTTAATATTGCGAATGCCATTTAATGTAAGGTTCTCTTTCTGATTTGCTTAACTCTTTAGCTGATCATACCATCTTGGTAAAAGTTTACTTTAAAAGGAGAGCTAGTGTGAAATAGCCAACGCTGAAGCATTCAGTCGAACAAGTCGATCAAGCATGCGTCTTACCGATTTTGGTCAAATTGAGATTTTGACATGTAAGTGAAAACAGACCTTGACTTGCAAATGATATTGGGTAAAGCAATTTGGTCGACTTGCGTTAAATCTTTGACTTGTCTGTCCTTAACGTCCTGTCTTGGGGTTGTTGATCACCGAGCTGAATCGTCAGGTGCTGACGACGTCCGGTTGGAACCCGCCCCCGGGCCCTCGCAAAATGTGCGGCGACCTGCTTTACTTACACGTCGTTACTCTCGAGGACCGCCACTTTCACATCACGGCGTGTCCCCGCGGCTTCTACCTCAACCAGTTAGTACCTATCTCATCTGAGCGATCGCTTATACAAATTCATATATTAAGTATTATTCATGTACTATGTTTTTGAATTTGTACGAATGTGTTACGAACATGTGACCATCAATGGCCGGTAGTCTTCGTGTGTTCAATTATTCCCAAGCTGTCATTCTTTGTAACATGAACACGAGACTTTTTGACGAGCCGGAGATGGATGCGCATTGATTGAACATTAGTGGTATTATATCGATGTTCTGAAAAACGAACATTTTCGAAACGCATAAATCATGTTACTTCTGTGCTTAGATTATCCTATTTCATTAATTTGAAATGTATATTGAAAGTCTTCTTTTAATTTCCCGCGTGTTAATTGCTTTCTATCTTTTATGTTTTCTTCCATTTTCTGCTTTCCTTTAATAATTTTGATTTAAACCTTTAGACTTTAGACTCATAAAAATGACATCAGTTATCGTTAGTGACTGCGCACTTTGTACATCTATAAAATATTACGAAAAACACGAGATTTGATAAGATTGTTTTATGCTTGTATAGTATTATCGTTTATTTCAAGGTTGCTTCCTACAAGTTAACCATAATTATTTACTACTTTTTAAGCTGTACCTACTTTGTTGCTTAGGTCTACCGAGGAGGTGTTCAACCCTCGCCCTTCTACCCCGTCCCTGCTGTGCCACTCGCTCATCGAGTTGCTGAGTATTGTGTCGCCGGCTTTTAAACGCAACTTCGCCCTAGTTCAGAAGAAACGCATGCAAAAACACCCCTTCGAAAGGGTCGCGACCCCCTACCAGGTAAACTTGATCACTCGTAGGACACTGGCACTTTTCTTAGTTTTTAGTTTTTGTGTTCGGTATTTGGTTCCAGATAAATTATAGTGGGTTTTTAGGTGTAGTTCCCAGTGGCTGTACAGTCTGGTTGTATGTATGTAAATTATAGTATTAGAGCAACTCTTTCGCTCTACTAGTGCGAGAGTAATGACTAACTACATGCTTTTCTAGAGCAAATAAAAAGGTTAATGAGCAAACTGAAAATGTAAAACAATGACATCATGCATACTACTTATGTCGCAATTTTTGTACTGGGTAATTGTCGAATAAGTACACCTACATACTTACGCTAGATGATTAGTAGATTTATAAACAAGGGCTGAAATTGACCCATGTCACCTGAGATATTTCTTTCAAGAGTGAAATGGGTAATTTATCCCGAGTTGAACACTCTACTTTTCATTTCGAATATGAGGAAAGTAAGAGAAGGTATTATGACAAATTTCACTGACGTGGCACGGTCGCACTTAATATTTGTTACGTTTTTGTTCTTTTCCCGCTCTTTTTTCTATTGCGCAATTTGCGCGCATTGCGCATTTCTACTGCGTACTAATGGCTGCCATGTAGTTTTTTTTTTTAACTTCCTAACATTGTATGTATTTCGTGTCTATTTTGGAAAATAAATTTTACTTAATTACTTACTTGTAGACACGGAGGTCGCTATCAATGAATTGTCGACTTATAGTTCAACCTAAAAATATTTCCGAACGTAAAAATTCCTAATTCTCATTGTATGCGCTTGCATAAGCTATTATATAGCGTGAATGTTATTTTCAAAAAAGATTTAAATTCAGTCTTTTACAATTAAAAAGGAACTATTTGTATAGATAATTAAATAAAACATAGATTACCTGGCTGTATACGTATTTCCATTGCTATGTACCTCATTTGGATTAGCTATGAAGGGTTGAGGTTTTGGTTTCTTTCAACCCCCAAGGGTCGCGATGAGTCACTTTTAACCCGCTATCCAGATAATCAATGACCTTCTTCCAAAGTATGAGAAATGAAAAATATCATTCACTTGTCTTCATCCTGTGTTGATGGCATTTTGGTAATATTTTATTTAGGTATTTCAAAATAATTGAAATCTCAATAACCGACAATATTGACGTGAAAATCGTCGATTATAGTTAATGTTTCTGTTAAAGTAACTTGCCGCAACTCACATTAAAATACAGAAATAAAACTGAGCTTATAATTACCTTTTCAGGTGTACCAATGGGCGTCGCCCATGCTTGACCATACTGTTGATGCTATTCGTGCAGAGGACAGTAAGTATCATTCCTCGATAATTACATTAATTACTATCACTAGCACTGTTCACAAAATATTGTATCTTTCCATGTGATGTGTTGTGCTGTTACATCATACCCACAAATAATTTATGATTGCACAATATTTGGGGCCGTAAACATGATATCGTCATCCCGGTGTTTTGATATAACACGCCAATCATTAGCTAGCCTGAATAACCCAAACCGCAATGGAATTAAAATTGACATTACACTTTCCTCACGTAATAAATCTCAATAAGTAATTGTTTAATAGTTTTTTCCTGTGATTTACTTGTATTCCGTTTTCATAAGTCTACAAAAAATAAATCTTGCGTCATACTAATCTTACGCATGTTTCTCCAATTGGCATTGTTCATTTTTTTAAGATGCGCTTTTAACACCTTTATTTGATAAAATGGACTATTTCAAGCAACTAATTTGAATATTATGCTTTTACGTAGCTTTGTTAATTAATAATAAATATTTTTTCGTTGTTTGATAATTCGTGAATTTAGACTGAATCCCAATCGCCTTCGTTCGGCTGGCTATAAAAAAAACGACTTTGTCTATGGTTTTGTCGATTTGACAGTGACACGTGACAGTTGCCATAGGTAAACTTTTTTTTTTCATTTTTGTGGCAAACATTCGATGCTGGATTCTGTCTAAAAACCGGGTCGTTCGGTCAAACAAAGGTTCAAAGTACTACTACAAAAATATCTGCAATCATAAAGTATTTTTGAAATCGGACAAGATAAATCGGATAATTGATGGTTTTCCTCGAAATGGTTTTCGAATTGGAGCATACTAAAAAAAATTAACAATGCCAATTATAATATACAGTATTAAATTATTTTTTTACTATCTGCTATTACGGAGTCTGAATATAAATTAATTTTGCAGCGTTTTCGTCGAAGCTTGGCTATGAAGAGCACATCCCGGGGCAGACTCGTGACTGGAATGAAGAACTGCAGACGACAAGAGAGCTGCCCCGGGCCACGCTGCCCGAGAGGCTGCTTCGTGAGAGAGCTATTTTCAAGGCAAGAATATTAATTTAGTTCAACATTGTTAAAGTGGGAATTACAAAACTCTTTGAACTATTCCTAATTTTATTACAATGATCAAAATTCAACATTTCAGTTAATTAAACCAAGAAGTCACAGGTACATCACCAAGTCCAAAGATATTATTTAGTTACTATCAAAAAATCTAAGGCACTCATAAATGCTCATAAATGACTCTAAAAGCCTACGATTTTCTTCCATATTCATAAAAAACAAAACTGTTTTAGCATAATGTATGTTTTATGTGTCTGACGAGGAATAATATGAAAGAGATAGATAAAGACGAATGAATGCTATGCTGAGTTATCATAAGTTTTAACAGTGCGGTATAAATTATGCGTATGTGTGTTTTAAACGTATTGTACCGTGGTTAGGTGCACAGCGACTTCGTGGCGGCGGCGACCCGCGGCGCGATGGCCGTCGTGGACGGAAACGTCATGGCCATCAACCCCGGCGAGGAACCGAAGATGCAGATGTTCATATGGAATAACATCTTCTTCTCGCTTGGCTTCGATGTGCGCGACCATTACAAGGACTTGGGAGGTGACGCGGCAGCCTTCGTCGCACCGGTAAGAAAACGTTAATTAACAGTTTGTGGTTTTATAGACTGACCGCTTAATTCAATCCTCGCCCGCGCCACTGTGCCGCGCGGGCGAGGACTCATTTAAGCGGTCGGTCTATAATTATGCTTTCCGCGAAGTTAGTTGTTACATTATGAACACCTGTAGAGTAGTAGTTTTTTTTTAATTTTCACCCTTTTCCTTTACAATTTTCAACTTGTGTATAATCAGTAATCATGAACGTGGAACATACTCGTGAGCTATCGAGTTTATGGGCATAGGCACACTAAAAATAAATTATAATTACCTGTTTATAACTGTCTATTCTGGCCTATTGACAAAGATTTTCTTTGGTGTTTTCCGTTCTCATTACGCCCCTGAGTGGGCCAAGTATGACGTCATAAGTTTGCATTGCATGTTGGTGTTAAAATGTAACAAATGAAATCTAAGAATTAAGGGTGTTTCAGCGCAACGACCTCCAAGGCGTCAGAGTATACAGCGCCGTGGACACGGCCGGTCTGCACACGCTGGGCACAGTCGTCGTGGACTATCGCGGCTACCGTGTGACTGCGCAGTCCATCATCCCTGGTATATTGGAGAAAGAACAGGAGCAGAGCGTCGTCTATGGGAGCATTGACTTTGGCACCACCGTGCTGTCGCATCCCAAATATATGGAGCTGGTGAGTGCTTTCGATGTTCCGTCTTTACGTTGGATACGTAGTTGGAAAACTCGTAATTTCTAAAGCGTAGTGCGTATAGCAGCTTGCGTGAGTAAAGCAGTAGTGGGAAGGGACAAGTATTATGTGACGGCACTGTGACATTGGAAAGACTACAAAGCATGCTCCAGTGACCTCCAGTGTCGATCCATTTTCAGCATAAAGAAGTATATCAATGGCTCTTCTGTGCTATTAACCAAGCCAGTTCGAGGCCCCGTAGAAGCAAGAGCGCTGTTACGCTACTCGTTGACAATGATGGCTTAGAGGCACATTCACCATCGAGACTAATAGTACCTATTATGAACGTTCAAACTCCAATTTTAAATAAATAACTGATTGACTCCACATCTTTAACTTTAATTTATCCCTGTAGTTGAGCAAGGCCGGTCAGCAGTTGAAGATCATGCCTCATTCCGTGATCAGTGCCAACGGCGAGACGGTGGAGTTGTGTTCCAGCGTGGAGTGCAAGGGCATCATCGGCAACGACGGACGCCATTACATACTGGATCTGCTGCGGACGTTCCCGCCCGATGTCAACTTCTTGCAGCGTATGTACACTTCGAATTTTAACGATTCGAATTATATAAACATTTTTCACATATGAAATGAACTTGAACAAAAGCTTAGATCTGTAGCAAAAAAGTTTTTTTTTTTACAAAATGTGCCTAAATTATGCATTTCTTTTTCGTGTTGGTTTTAAAGTAATAATAATGTTGGTTTTCCAGTGGAAGATGACGAGCTGAGAGAGGATATCAAAGCGATGGGCTTCCCTATTATACATAAGCACAAGCTGTGCTGCTTGAGACAGGAATTAGTTGATAGTTTTGTTGAGTAAGTACTCTTTACATCCACATACCACATACATCTTTATGGCTAAAGAAGTTAATTTACACATAACACAGTTTTTGGTTGCAATTTAGATTTAACTACTTAAATATCCCGCTTTTTTCAACTCTGTATATTTTTGTTATAAACGATTTATTTGTTTCCAGGGCTCGTTACTTCATGTTTATTCGCTACGCTGCCTTCCATCTGCAACAGCTGAGTGCGAAGCGCCAGCGTGAGTCTGCTGATTTGAAATCAATTGAAGCTGGCAAAGAAAGCAAGGAGAAGGAAACCGAAGTGAAAGAGGTTCCCAAGGAGACCGAAGTAAAAGAGACTAAGCGAGACAAGAAAAGCCAGGAGAAAGAGGCCAAAGAAAAGAAGAAGGAAGCCAAGAAAGAGAAAGAAAGTGCCAAAAAGGAGGAAGCAAAGAATGAAGAGGTTAAAGAAGTGAAAGCAGAAAAGAATAAAGAGGACGAGTTGTTGTTGAATGAGAATTATTCTGAAATTGATACGGACGTCGCTAAGAAGATCGTGGAGAGCATCACAGACTCTATTTGCAGCAGTGGTGACAAGCAGGAGACCGATTGTGAGTCTTATATATTTGTTATTTAAAAACAAAGTCTGGGAGCTAGATAGAAGCTACTCCGTTTTGAAGTTGTGTAGGTTTTAAACTTTTATTTTACGATTTTAAATTCAGCCTAAATAAAATTTATATATCGGTAGAACCGACGCTTTGAGCCAGTGATGGTTAACTTTTCTGGTCCAGGGCCGCATAGGACAATACGAGGTATCAATTGGGCCATAGAATTCATTCTATACATCCCGACACTATTATTCCTAGGTTAACAGTGAATTCTGAAGACTGTATTAAAATTAGTCCGGAATACTTGAATGGTGATTGGAATATTTTGTCTGAATATCCTTGTAGACAAGTTTTTTTTAGTCTAAATCTCTTGAATGAACTACAGTATTATGATGTACTAGCTATAAATAAACCTTCATCTCGAATCACTATCAATTAAAATAAACGCATCAAAATCCGTTGCGTACTTTTAAACATGTAAGCATACATAGGGACAGACGGGCAGCGGAGAGCGATTGTGTTGTGTACTATGTGATGTCTGGTGGCAGCGGGCTCGCGCTCGCGCGCGGTGGTGGCGGCGGCGGCGCGCGCCGTGTCGTCGCTCAAGGAGTCGGAGTTCGACGTGCGCTTCAACCCCGACGTGTACTCGGCCGGCATCCGCCACGCCGCGCCGCCCGAGCACCTGGCGCGCCAGCGGCACCTCGTCAAGGAGGCCGCCGCCTTCCTGCTCACCACGCAGATACCCGCCTTCGTGAGTGCACAAGCGTGTTGGAAAACAATTCGATGGCCCAGACGAATAAACGTGCAAATGTCATTACAAGTAAATGACATTTGCACGTTTATTCGTCTGGGCCATCGAATTGTGTCCGACCAAAACTTTCTTTTTGCCGAAATTGAAACCGAAGGATTATAGTTTCAGCAGAAACAATAACTGAACCACTTATAAATATAATTAAAACATTATCTAAAATGTCAATGGACCGTTCTTTCTCGATATGTGAATAAAGAAACATTTCGCTGGTCTACATTGTCATATGGCACTGATTCTAAATGAAACTAAGTACCCTAAAAGGGAGTCAGGCGCGCGCCGCCATGTTGTCTGCAGTGCTGAGCGCACCCTTACGTTAGCCGAACGCGACCCGATTCTATGAGTTGGCGCGACCGCAAGATTCGGCTGTTTTTTTTGGCTGAAACTGAACACCAGTACACACGCTAAAGACATACGTATTTTTTGGACGGGCGTTCGTGTGGACGGTGTGTTTTATCGAATGTCTTGTTCAGGTGCGGGAGTGCCTGGAGCAGCAGGCGGCGCCCATGGACGGCGCGGGGCTGGCGGAGGCGCTGCACGCGCGCGGCATCAACGTGCGCTACCTGGGCCGCGTGGCCGCCGCGCTGCGCCCGCACGCCGCGCTCGGCTACCTGCACGGCATCGCGGTCGGCGAGCTGCTGCTGCGCGCCGCCAAGCATCTCTACACCGCCTACCTGCAGGTACAGGACTCCGTGAACGGACGGCATCGACACCAGATGGCAATCGGTATTTTTGCTGCCGGAATGTACGAGCGTCATTCACGACATCCCCACAAAAATTGCTATGAATACTGTGCTCCATGATCGCTCTCATTCTCGCTGAGTCTCGTGTTCGTGTCCTGTGCGAGGTCGCTCCGTCCGGATCTGCCTCACTAATTCTGACGCTAAGCTGCTGTGTTCCGGCGTGGAGAATAAGACAGCCGGTGAAATTAAATTACTGGTGACATTATATCTTAGTCCTCTAGGCGGGCTACGCATCTGCAACCCTCTCGTGTCGCACGCAGGGGTTTATAGGTGTGCTCGCTTACCATTAGGCGACCGGCTCGATCGCTCGCCATCCTAGTCGGTAGGAAAAAATAATTAAATTTAACTCTATATCTTTAAACTTTTACTCTCTTATTCATTAACGCCCTGTTGGCTTCCGCTAACTTAGCAATCGTTTGTCCTTATCTGTCACTTTGACATTTATCTTCCACACTTTTTAAACTTTAAGCGTATCGTAGTTTCTGGATATGAAGAAGTGTTGACGGTTAATGTCGATGCGTTATCAGGGTTGCGACGGCATGTGCGTGGGGTCTGCGGTGGCGCACTTCCTGAACTGCCTGCTGGGCGGCTGCGCGGCGCCGGGCGTGAGCGGGGGCGAGGCGCTGGCGCCGGCGCGCGGGGGGCGGGGGGGCCGCGGCCGCCGCCCGCGCCGCCAGGCGCCGCCCGCCGCGCCCATGCCCGACTGGCAGAACCTCACGCCCAAGGCCCTCTTTGCCCAGATCAAACAGGAGCTCAAGGTTAGTAGCACCGCTTTCGTTTATGGTCGGATGTTTCGATCTGCGCTTTGAAATTGCGTGTGATAAAAAAAGATACTTTGACTTAAAATTTTTGATACTGTCTGAAAAGTTTTGAATTTTAAATGATTATTTTTCTTAAAGTCTCCAGTTGCTGAGAGTTGTTCGGTTGGAATATTTTTGTTTTTACACTCCGAATTCAAAGTTTTAACCAAGGAAATTGACTTCCACTGCGTTTGTGATTCCCGATTACCGCATTAAATTTGTAGCTGTTTTAAAACAAACCGAATTTATAGTTTAAAAATTTGGTCCCCAGTTACTGGTTCATAAAACGTAATGTTGTCTAATCGAGATTACTCTTACTTCTATCGCAGGCATACTGGGGCTACGAACTTGTTGCTGATAACATGGACAATGTTATTGAGAAAAATGGCCTTCAGAAGATATCCCTTCTCAGGTATGTTTGTGAGAAAAACAAGAATTTATTGTATTAGGAAATAATAAACAAAATATAATTATATCTTTATTTTCAGGTCCTTTGCGTTAAAAGTAGGTCTGCAAATAATGCTGAGAGAATACGACTTCGACAGCAAGAATAAGGCCACTTTCTCTAGCGTCGACATCATGAATATATTCCCCGTCGTCAAACATATCAATCCAAGGGTAAGAATTTACAGTAGAAAATTATTCTATAAAGTTTTAAATTATACTATCGTCAAGCGAGAAACTCCTTTATCACCGTAAGGTTCTATTTTGCGGTTTAAATCACTAAGTAGATTTTTTTTTGTTTGTCCTTTCGGACAGGCTAAGGTCTGAGACCATACCGCCTCGTCATCAGTGTTTTGATTTCCGAGTCGTAGATTCATTAAAACTTCTTCAGTATTTTCTTTCTAGGTTGTCACATCCGATAATTTTTTTTCAGTATTTTCTTTCTATGTTATCTATGAGTAGATTCTCACTACGTCAATGTGACAAACCTTTGTTCTTTTTCTGAACTGTCATAAAAAACCAGCCAAATGCGAGTCGGATATGAGCATTCTTTCATTCTCGGTCTTAAGTTTATGATTTCCACGATTTTTGTATGATGACTTTCGAAACGTTGTATCTTTAGACCGCATGAACTTCTTTACGGCTCTAAAACTCTTCAGTTTTTTTTATATTAATTTCTACTTGAATCCTTCACGCGTTCCTGAAGCGACTCCAGCTAAATTAGTAAAAACGTACATTCTAGGCATCAGACGCCTACAACTTCTACACGACGGGACAAAACAAAATCCAAGCGGGCGCCGTGTCGGAAGGGCACGAGCTGATAGCGGAGGCGCTCAACCTCCTCAACAACGTGTACGGAGCCATGCACGGCGAGATCGCGCAGTGCCTCCGCATGGTGGCGCGCCTGTGCTACGTCACCGGGGAGCACAGGGACGCCATGGCCTACCAGCAGAAGGCTGTGCTCATGTCGGAGAGGGTCAACGGCATCGACCATCCTTACACCATTACTGAATATGTGAGTATTTCTGAGCTGAGTGCCACGGAGCCATGCTGTGAGGTTTTTTCATCAGACTTTTTTGGCAACATTTGTTGACATACTGAAAATTTTGACAAAGACAAATGCACCAGTTAAACAACATCACAGTAGAACAGAGTCGGCCATCGTGTATCAATCAATGGGTGTCATACGACCGATTTTGGAAATAGCACCCGTAAAATTATTCGAAAGTGAGAAAAATCTGTTATTGTTACGACATTTTAGCGCGAATATTTTTTTTTACTTGGACTTCTATAACAGTATCATTATTCAATACTTTTCGGAGAGAGGTCTACAAGAGCCCACATCTAAGTCTCAAATTTGTCTTAGATTTTGATGAGATGTTTTTTTTCCAGTCGCACCTAGCGCTCTACTGCTTCGCCAACGGACAAGTGAGCACAGCACTCAAGTTGCTGTATCGCGCTCGCTACCTGGCCCTCCTGGTGTGTGGGGAGAACCATCCAGAGATGGCGTTGCTTGATGTAAGTTAACTACTCATCACTTAAAAAGTTTTATGAAAGTAAGCATTTGTCCTTTGTGTTGCGAATAAATACGTTTTTGAGAAGATTTCTGCGACTGAAGACTGTTCGGACTGTTTGTTTCCAATCATCGGTCTGTTAAGTATCCGAGCGCGCTCGGTTCGAAGCCAACTAGTTGATCCATCGATCGTTAGCTCGTTATGCTAAATACCTTACATTACAACTACCTCAATCTGCCGCTAGATTGCACTATCAGCTATTGAATTTATTTTAAGATGAGATAGTTTTAGCGCAAAGTAATCAAAGAATGTGACTTCCAGAGCAACATAGCGCTGATCCTGCACGCGGTGGGCGAGTACGAGCTGTCGCTGCGGTTCGTGGAGCGCGCGCTGAGCGTGACGAGCGCGGTGCACGGCGCGCGCTCGCTCAAGGCCGCCGTGGCGCGCCATCTGCTCGCGCGCACGCTCTCCTGCCTCGGGGACTTCCGCGCCGCGCTCACGCACGAAAAGGAGACCTACTCTATATACAAGCAGCTCGTGAGTACACGCATACCGTATACTTGTTGTAAGTATCGGTTAAATAAGTGGTAATTACTTTTCATACAACTTCCTATCAAATAAATACGTCGTTAAAGTCTAACTTTGTCAATCAAATAATTACGAATGTTTCTGCTTCAATTTATTATTTTCTTCGTTCTATTCTTAAGGTCGCATGGTAGAGATCGCTCTGAAACGATAGGGCCGAATATTTATTTCCTTGTTTATTACGTAGTGTTCAATAAAGAGTAATTGTATTGTTTTGTATGGTACAGTTGGGCGAGAAGCACGAGAAGACGCGCGAGTCGTCGGAGTGCCTGCGGCACCTGACGCAGCAGGCCGTGGTGCTGCAGAAGCGGCTGGCGGAGGCCTACGCGCGCGCGCCGGCCGCGCCGCCCGCGCACGCGCCGCTGCACATCCAGCCGCCCGGCATGGCCTCCGTCATCGACATGCTCAACCTCATCAACGGGATACTCTTCGTGCAGATCAGGTCAGTTTAAATGTCCACTGCTCGACCGAGGTCTCCCTTGGACCCTTTCACGACGACTACGTACGCCTTTTGTTTTCACCGGCCGGTCCACGTGCTGATTCGTTTGATTGTCAACATCGTTATAATTAATGTAGCGAGATAAGCTAGTCCATTCGACGGTTTATAACAGTCATGACTGACACTGCTGCATATGAACAAGCCTAGGCCGGTATAAGTGATTTCACTTTATGAAAATATTTGCAGTCCTCAAGACATCGAGCAGTTCAAAGCGGAAATAGAGAAAAGACAACTGAAAGACTTACCGATCCCGGGGCTGGGGGAGTTGGCGGAGGCGGCGGCCGACAAGCCGCCGCGCGAGAGCTGAACGAAGGCACTGAACCATGATCCACGTATTGGACACTTATTATACATTGTTATTTTATAATTATTGATTGATGATATATTGTTCCTTACTATTGATGAATGTATGCCGTAGTATAGCGTGCTAAGGTTTGATGTAGAATTTTTTTATTAGTCAAATTTTGAAGATAATTATTTCGATCAAATAATTATGCGTTATATAAGTCTCGCAGAGTGCAATAGGTTTATTTGTGCATGTGCATACGATGCGGTATTTCGCTCAAATCACGCCGAATATAGGTTTAATTTTATGCTTCCGTTTTAAATTCACAATTTTAGTGTCATCCAAAGTAGTGCAATTTAAAAGTAGTGATAATAGCAATAAGTTTCGGTTGTGAGCTCTAGCGCAGCGGTCGCGACTGGTCACTCTGGTGCTACTGCCGACTTGTCCTCTTATACAAATGATTTTATCAATTGTTATCGACGAGTATTATTTCTTTTGTTTATTAGTAGTACGGGAGTACATTGTTGACATGCCCATAGTCGTAGATATTTGGTTATATTGTGATTGAAATGTAACAGTTTTTGAACATTTCTAATCCGTTATTACATACAAAGCTGGTGTCTATAAGCAATAATATACATTGTAGGTGAAAGTTTATTGCAGTCCTTGGCACCTCTCGGTTCTGCGCGGGGATCTACGCGGCCGCAGGGTGCGTCAGGCCGGGGCAGTAGCGCTTAGCTTTTACAAATGCTTTTCAAACGCATTATTGACTCCAAGTAATACAATACATAGTCGCTGCGGACCCGGCTCGATTCTGACTTAGATTCCCAGTGGGATCCTGAAATCCGAACAAATTTAATTCCGAATTATCTACCGATGCAATACTTAAAATAATCAATCACTGCCGATTGTTAACTTTCCTTTCAGATTTTAGTATGATTAGTGCCATATAATTATGTAGTGAGAATAAGTCTTTGTGTAATGTTTCTGTTAGTCTGTGATATAAGTAATTGTTTTATCAACGATTCGCTTGCCTTGCTGATCATTTCTCGATTCTTCTGGACGTGCTCTGATGGATCTTGTCATTAACTTATTTCACAATAATAATCTTGCATGATTTTTATATTTTGAATCTTTTTTAGTTTCTTTTAACATTCGCTTTATGTATATAAATTCCAATCTGGTGTTTTTATTCGAATCAATTTTATCTGAAGCATTGTGCTGATATTTGAACCATCACAAGTGAAACTGTCAATTTGAAAGTAATATGTAAATCCAAATGAGAAGACAACTGTATTTTCTTGATGTTTTTATAACGTTAATCAAAGTATACCCAATAAATTAGATGATAATGAACGGTATGTTAAACTTTTAGTGCATCACAATTATTGTATTATCAAGCTTACGCTACTATACGCGGGTGGCGAGCCGCGCAACAATTGTTAACGCAAGTGTAACTTATAAAGATTGTACATGCTCTGTACTCAATGATAAGCTCCACCCTTACTAACATTTGAACGTTACTTAACTTTTAAGGAAGTTGTTAGATGAAGTATGTGCCTAAGCAAACAATAATAGAGTTGTTGTTGTTACATTTCTTTAACAATATAACGACCATGTAAATACGGCGCTGTTCGTAGTATACTAATAAAAAAATGTTTTTAAAGTGTTTGTTTCATTTATTTACCTCATACCTTATGAATAATCGTATCACACAATAGCTATCAAAATGTTGAAATTTAAATTGCCCTTGTTACCCGTGGTATCCATTTAATAATGCTATTCAATAACAACAGGAAGAGAAAATAGATTAGTTCCGATTCGCTTCATTCCTGTTTCCCCGGGTTCTTGTTTCGTTGGAAATATTAATTATAATACAACCAGTCAAGTAAAGAAAGCATGTGGTTATATTTTATTATAAGAATCCGGCGAAACATGAATCGGCGAATCGGGCACTAATTAGAAAAAAAGGAAATTGTCCCGGTCAAACTAGCTGACAGCATAACCAATGCTTTATAAGCCGCGCAGTACAACAGTGACCTTTGTCTATGCGTGCTAAATTTGCACTGTAAATGTACAGTCAACTTCATATAGTCTATTTTTTCATACTAGATACTAAAATGACATTACCTGTGTTGCCTGTTTTCTGCAATTCTAAAATAGTGATGCACCACTATGTTAACGATAAATTAATCATTTTCCAGAAAACTTGAGTGAGTGAATAATAATAAGGCAGAGTCAAAACAAACAGTATAAAAATAACTAGTAAAAATAATATAGTGTAGATATCTATTAAATAGCAAATAAATTATGTCAGTTGTGTAAAAAAACTTGTTTTAAAATGTATTCATTTAGAGCAAATTTATAAACCTTTTTGGTGTGCATTCCATTCCGATTTTTATCGGTTATGAAGAGTGCAAATATGTTACCAACAAGTGTGTACTTATCTACTACGAGTGTACCTATCAATTGTCTTAAAATAATCTATAGAGCCACCACTTAAGCCTAGAACACACGCCTGTAGCTTTCACATTTTTGCGCAAGTACCGCGCACATGTACGTCAAATTTCATACAAATATGACACAGAGTGCAAGCCTGTGCAAGCTACTGGCATGTGTATCCCTGGCTTAAGACTATAGGTTAAGACACTAGGTTCTGAGCTAATACTTGGGGCCCTGTCTAATTTATCAAATAATGTCTCCGATAGTGACATACTTAGCTGTTTCAACACTCGGTTGAGTTTCAGTTATCCATGATTCAGTCTCTATCTGTTTCAGATAGAGACATTATCACAGATAACTGGAACTTAAAAGAGAGTGGTGAAACAGGCCCTTAGTCTCCAACCTATACAGGATATATATAAGGTCCTGGCCTGCAATCCGAAACTAGTACTAGTACAGTCGGTTTCCTAAAATTAGAGCATTTCCGGAAACTTCCGACGGTGATCCCCCAAAAGTACTGTCACAGCTGACAGTAGAGGTTCACTTCCTGGTGCGCGGCCGCGGGCGCGGGCGCGGCCTCGGGCGCGGGCGGCGGCGACGCACGCGCGGCGCGCGCCCGCGCTCCAGCTGCGCCGCCACCAGCTCGGCCAGGCTGCCGCGCTCCGTCAGCATCGACAGGAACGTGCAGATGAACTCGTCGTAGTTGTGAGTGCGACGGCAGTCGTCCACCTAACAATCACATTGCTTATCATCTCATTCACTTGCCTCATAATTCACAGGGTTTCAAACATAAATTCTGGTGCCCTACTAGACATAGTTTTGATTAACATTTTTCTTTTTCACAATATGTATAGTGACTGGTGGTTGCCATATGATTGCCACAAAGGAGCAAACAAATATGAACTGTTAAACGAGTAAAGTACCTTGTACATGTCCCGCTTGTCATTCTCATCATTGAGAGCTTGCTGGCAAGACTGTATTTCAGCCACAATGCAGCTCATCATAGCATTCAGCTCTGCATGAGTGAACAAAACTTTTCTTGGCTTAAACGGTTCCTCTGGTGCTGTCTCACAGTAGGCAAGGATGGGAGAGTCATTGCTTTTAACAATTGCCGTTATTGATGTGGGATAGATCTATAACAAGATATATAAATATCAATTCTATTTAGAAACTCAAATGACTTTATTAATGGTGTTTTAAACTTTAAATTCTCAACGACTTGACTAAATATGTGTACAGTATTTGAACGTAATTTAAAATGCTAGTGATATACTTACATCTCCGAGTATTTGACTGTCTCTATTGAGAGTGAAAAACTTAATAATTTCGCCCTGTTCAACAGGATCCGCTGAAAAGCATTAATTATAAATTATGATTATGAACATGTCCAAAATATTGTTAGTAAAAGTAAAACAAGGGAGGGTAGCAACAACTGAGAGCTGCTATCCCAACATCAAAGTGTTTTTGTGTAGTATGTGGACGAAAAACTTCTTTTTACATTACCAACCTAAGATAAAATTGGTTTCTTGTTGCTGTCTGTCTGTAGGCCCGACCTCTACATACACAGGCTGTGTGTAATCAATTTCATAAAGTTGTGACTGTGCTTGCTCCAAAGCCATTAAGATAGTTCTCTCACTAAATTCAATATCATTATCTTGCAGTGAGCTCTCATTAGACTCTGAATTTATCTCACCTTGCTCTGAAATTAATGGAAATACATCTAAAATTTAAAAGTAAAAATCTTGTACAAATTCATTCATTCATATTTACCATCACACTCTATGTTCTTAGCCAGTAGATGTCTCAGGTGTTTCCCTATTTTGGAGATGGCATCTTTTATTCTTTTCTGGTTCATTTCAAGTATATTCAGTTTTTGTGTTATTGCAATTCTTCTGTCTGGTACCACGGCCATTAGATTAAACCTAAAATAGAGGTGAAAATATATGACACACTTATTAAGTTTCTAGCCAAATCCAGCTACAAGGTACTTGTACCTCAACACTTAAATATAAATTTAAAAAAAAACAAATTTCTATCCATCTTACTCAGTGAATCTGGTCTGAAACACTACTACCATAAAACTAATCTAAATATGTAACACCGTAATACCTGATATCATGGACTTGCTCCCCAGCATCTCTACCAAGCCTCTCTGCCATGACTCTACGGAACTTCTCAGTCCAGTCCTCATCTGCAGCCCAAGGGCCATGATCTGTCGGAAATGGCTTCAAGCCATCCAACTCAAAAAGATGCCCATTAATTGGGACAAAGCTTACAAAGTGGTACGCTTCACCTGTACATAGTAAAACATTTAATTAATCACTTTGCATTTGATTCTAATTAGTATTAATGAGCTTATCTTATAAGCAGCAATGCGTACCAGTGAATCGTCCCGTAGGGACAACAGCATTTTTGTCTGTTTTCTTACGAGCTTGTGGAATAGCATGTGAGTTATGAGCACAAGCCAGTTCCGGGGTGTTGCCTATAGCCCAACCCTTATTCTCTGGATTCATGCCAAGTGTATGGTGCTTCAAAAGTAAGAAAGTTTACATTATTACATTTAGCATCAATATATTCAAATTGGATGATTAAAACATGGGATAGAACACACCTTAAGCCTACTCAAAGTCTCTCCTAAATGGAGATTCGGGCAGTTGAGTAATATAGAGAGCAATGCGTGAGTAGCGCAACTGTTCGGCACCATTTGTTGAGCGAAAAATATATTGTTGATAGTTTCCTCGTCACGCACAAAGCTTTCAATTTGTTCCACGAACTTCCGACGTGATCGCCTTTCTTCAATCCAACGAAATAAGAATATATATCCGTAGACCGGACTCTCCAATGGTTTGTGTAAATCGTATATTTCTTCCACTTGCACGCCTTTGACGCCACAGTCCTCTAACAGTAAAGTAAACAGCCCGGGGTCACTCTCAAGCTCCAGCCACCCTTCTGTGAGACTATTTAATTCAACAGGCATGTTTTTCATAGATAACAATTCCAATTGATTTCTATTTAGTATTTTTATTACAAGAAAACCTTTGTTTATACAATGTGTAAGCTTAGATGTCAATATTTTTAACGAACAACCGACATTGACAGCATACATAAACGTGCAACACAAAAAAAAAAATCTTGTATTATTCGACACATTGTTTAAGCTGCGTGTTTTGTTTTGTATGTGATCTGGGCCGAACAATAGAAGACACCCTATAAATTATCTATTTTAGTGTGGCTAGCAAAAGATGAGACTGATATCGCGCGGCAAATAAAAAAAAACTGTGTTGTTTTATGGGGGTTTTATGACGCTCCAACACGCGTTTCAAGTGTCAAAAAGTCACCACCACTTTCCTCACATCACCTCCTCCCTCACAACCCACCCGTAATTTTTTGATAGGTATTTGAAAGTTGAAACTTGGAATGTAGGATCGATGGGAAGCGTGTCAAGTATGTGAGTCCGGAGTAGCCTATGAAGGCTTGCAAGTCCGGGGAACTTGAATGCCTGTAGCTCAATGTTATTAAACGTCAGTGATACAGATCTGATGATACTTCCGTCAATTTCGATAGCGCTGAGTTGAGTAGGCATGTCCAGGTTTCACAGGTTTGGTAGGTACATAATATATACATAAATTCATACGTCTGGCCAACTAGCATAAAAAATAAGCTTGAACCAAAACCGACCTACATTTGATTAGAAGATAGAGAACTAGTCGAAAATTTAATTTGAGTATAAATTTAATATAAGGTAATGTTCCACTTTCGTGTACTTAATATGCTCTCAAAAATCGAACTCCTAGTCGGAAATGGGTTGCAATACTAACATGCTGTAAGTACTTGACAGTATAGTACATTACTGTCTAGGCTGGCTGAGTATTGGTTTGAACGGACGAGCTTGCGAGTCCGTTTAATAATACGAAGCCAACAATACTATTCTGGCCGAGGCAAGTATAGTGCTTTTCTCAAAAATCGAAAATAAAACAACAACAAAAATAAATGAAAACAAAGTAGTGAAAATTGTTTTGGTTTGCCGCCTTTTTCTATCAATGGCATTTGAAGAGTGTATTTTTCTACCCAGAACACCTAAAGCTATTTCAGACACAGATAAACACGTTGTCGTACTAGCTTTTTTTTTTTAATTTGATGTGTTAAGTCTTGTGGCTTTATTTTATAATGGTGATTTGCATTTTTAAAAAGTTAATAACTAGACAGTAATGGAATTTGTATGCAACATAACTGTCGAGTTTAGCGCAACAGTAATGTTTTTTTTTAATTTTGGACTGGCTGGCAACAATTAACTTCCTGTTCTGATATGTAGTTAACAATGACAACTTTAACGGACATTTTCGCGTTAGACGTTTTTTAATGTTCTTGCAAGTAGGATGTTTCAAATAAATATTTAAGAAAACGCAAAACTTTGTATTTACGTTTTTAAGTAGGTAGGCACCATAGAATAAGTACTAGTAGGTAGCTACTGATTATTGTAAACATGAAATAAAAACATCTTTCATTATTCTTTTATTATTCTTATTTGTGATTTGAGGCACTACTATTAAATATGCTTTACCATTCCTGAAATAGGGTGCTGCTAAATTTCTACAAATAAAACAATCATTAGAGTAACGACATTTATTTTGTATGTACACTCTTAACTTCCCTAACTTTGTACAATGTACAAATAATAAATGCACAACTTCAGTATTGTAAATCATCTTAACGACTCGCAGGCACACGCAATTACGATTACATTTTACGGTATGTTAACATAAAGAGCACATAAACGTTAGATATTGGTCCCATTTTAAATTCATGATTTCTTCATTTTCAAAAACAAAAAGGTTAATAAGTACTAACTTTTTACCTACTTAACTCGAATAGGATATTGCATTTTTTTAAACTGAAGGCTAAGAGGCAATGTCTTTGAATATCAGAGTGATGTTAATCTCTTAATTGTTCTCCAAATCAACTGCAGTTAACATCGTCAGGCACTAGCACATGGCCGTATTCCAACCGCAGCGCAACGATGTCATTGCCAATGCTTGCAGTGGCTCCCTATATTTAAACTCTTCGGTAACCTTTCCTACGAAACATTTGGTAAGTGTCAGTATACCTAGTTGCTTCTACTGTCTCCTAACTCAAATAGATCCTCATTTCGCTCCTCTGAATCCACCAGGATTGTCTTTCAAGTTGTGCAATCAAAATGTGTACAAATTACAAAACACATTATGCATTTAAACCCGTGTAAAAACACAAGCTGTTAATTCTATAACCGCTAATTTAAAAGACTAGATCGAGAAGATGGACGTTGAAATATTATTTACTAATGAACTTATTCGCACTTCAACTCACTCCGATCACAGTTGCAACTGAGGCTTAATTATCGGTGCCATCAAGATTCATCTCGAAAGTGAGATTCCATAGACCAACGTTCGATTTAAGTCTCGCGATAAAGATTGACCTTTATTCCAGATCAATCTCGATGGTACCAGGCATAAGCCTACAGATCTTTGTTATTTCTCACGTCAGTTTATCATTTTTTTTAAATTCCATGAGTGTCAAAATGAAACTTCGTAATACCTGAAGCTTTGTCTAGTTTAGCTTGGCGGATGTGTTCTTTAACACTTATAAAATGTCCTCATAATTAATTATTTATATTTTCCAGTATTAGATTGAAAAAAGGCATGGTGTCTCTTAGGTATAAAGGTACAACATGTAAGCTAGTTGGTAAACACACTGTTTGACATGAGGTACGGTGTCTACCTTCCTAGCGAGTCGAACAATCGTCTCAAATGGCAGCCTGCTCCCTGTGGCATGTAACGAGTTAAGTACTATGACAATTTTATACATATTCATTGATGACTATTGATTTTATACAATTTCAGTCCAGATATACATTTCCTTAACTATACAAGGCATCAATATTGTGTATGCGTAGGAAAATTATATATAAAAGTTTGGAAGAGGTTCAAAACTTAACCTAAGATACTTTTAAGAAAACCTTTTTACAAAAATGTTATGTACAGTAATTAATAATTAAGTATTGAATAATTACATTTTTAATATCACATAAGTACGCATCGCTTCTAAGCTCGACGATCTATTACAACAAATCATTGTTTCATGCGTGGATATGTACGTACAATAAATAATACCGTAGCATTGTTGGGGCTTCAACAACATCGACTCTGCGCGAGCCGTTAGCCTAAACTAGGTTTCATCACATGAAACAGCAGTCGATTTAAAGAGGTAACACTGCGGTCCAGCCGAGGTTCACCTGATGGCGTGGGTGGGTCTGTAAGGGGGTGGCGGGGTCTTGGGGATCTGTGCGCGGTGCACGGGCGCGATGGCGGCGTGCGCGGGCGGCGGGCTGGCCTCGTCGGGCTGGCCGGGGATGATGGCGGCGTCGGCCAGCCGCGCGCTGCTGGAGGCCGGCAGCAGCCGCGCCGGGTTGAGCTTGATGGCGTCGTCGTAGGTCGGCGGCGCGCCCGCCACCGTGTCGTAGTCGGGCGGCTTCTGCTGCATCGTCTCTTCATCGGGCATCGATATTACGTGGATGGGGTCGTCGATCTATAACAATACAAATAACACATAAAGTACTTAATCTTAATTATCCACATCCACTTTGCCACTTTGAACTGTCTCAATTCTGTTGCTATTTCTTTTCCAATTCGCAAGTTTAGTCTTTGATCGTTACCGTTTGTGTATCTATTTTTGCTATCTTGCGGTTCAGTTAAGAGGACTTTAAAGTTAAAAGATAATACGTATTTAGGTGTAGCTGCTGTGGTTGACCACAGTTACGGCATCTAACAAATGAACTAAGTACTTATGTAAGTACGCTTTGTGTTTATTTGAGAATTCTCTTGAACCTATTTTTATCACCTTTATTTGGGCCACGAGCCTGATTTTAGAAATCATACATTTATGTGACATATGTCATATGAAATACAAGATTTATTTAATTTGAGCGATACTTTTGTAGCGATACATGGTATCCCTTTTGTATGCTTCTGCTTACAAGAACAGCTAAAATAGATGTTGAGCAATATTTAAACGGTACATACCTGGTGTGTATCAGGCGAGGCTCGTTCGTTGTGCGGCTGGCGCGCCGGCGACTGCAGCCAGCAGCACATGGCGGCGCAGATGAGCAGCGCGCCGGCCACGATGCAAGCCACGCCCACGTAGCGCACCGGCTCCGCGTAGTCCTCGGCCAGGCCCAGCCAATTAATCAGTGCGCCAGCGCAGAGCAGCACCATGCCGTAGCGGTACGGCCGCTGGGACTGTCTTCCCTCGTCCAGCGACATACCTGCAACAAAACAAATAAATATGTATTATTTAATGAATCAGTATGATTCTGCTCACAATAGGAACAAGGGTAAGAGTAAGGGTATCGTATCCTTGTGTCTATCAAAAATAGCCGCTAAATTTCGAGACGCTTGTGCCACTAGCTTAGTATTTGCGTTGTCTTGTCTGCCAGCCAGTCTGTCACGGTACTTATTTATACAAAGGTATTTTATCTTTTAAAGGCACTCGAAGCTTTTGACGGATTTGAATGTGGAAATGTCCACTTAACTGTTATTGTAAAACCCACATGTGTTCGTACGTTGTATCTAATTTATTACCCAATATTGCGAAAAACACCTATTGTGTGAAGAGATAACAATATTCAAGTATCGGAAGAATCCAAATATTTTCAGCAAAATACCTACTAGTTAAATATGCTAAATTAGGTACTATTTTATGACAACAAATACCCTACTTTTACTGCGACTAGATCAACTCTAGCATCAGCTCGTCAGAACATGGAAAGTGTTCATATTAAGATCAGTGGGGCAGCGTCACTAACGGGATTCGGACAGCATGAGCCGGTGGAATCAAGTTGAAAGCTGGGAAAGTTGTCAATTACACGAAATGTAAATTTCAAATAGGCAAATGCATTAGCGAAAACGCGCGAAAAAGTTCAAGCGCCAAGTAGGTAAATTGATTTAAGTGTGGGGCGGTTAGGTCCTCAAATTTCCTCAATCAGAATGTCGTTAAGAGTAAAATCAATATTTTTGATGTGGAAAATGTAGAGACGTCTTGAAGTATTTAGCTATGGGGTCGGTGCGATCGAGGCTGCTGCAAAGACAATGGTCTCTCAGGGATGTGGGTCAAGTTCGGTTGTCGCGCGCCATCAGCGGTCACGCGCCGCCTCCGCCGCAAAACACATAATTACCCACATTTGTGATGTGTGTCAACATCCGAGTCGCATTATGGCTATGGCTACTGTTTGCTGGCACAGAACACGCTTTGGGAAAGTGAAAGCTTTCCCTATCATTCGTTTCGGTGAAGCCGAAAGAAACGACAACTTCATGGTTGTTGTTTATTTGAGTTATCAAGTCTGTCACCGTTAAAATTTAAATTTACATAGAAATAATGTGATAATAATTGTCACCAGAAGCTAATGGAACAGAACAAGCTATTAAGTCGTAGTTTTTAGCATTAGTTAACTTGCTAATCTTCTTATCTAAGTCATGTTTCACCTCTCACACTTGACCGCTGTGCAGCTATACTGTAACGTTAGGGAACGATTTGACCTACCGAGCGTTACAGAATAGGGGGTCGTGGGGTCATGCACCTTTAAAGGTTTTAGGGATTTATATTGTGCAGAATTGAAGTCGCAAATTTTTCGTGCCATGGACGTTTAATGGTGAAAGAAAAAAACACTGCGAGGAAAACTTAATGGGAATAAAGTACTCTACGCAGGGTGCGAAGGCCTACTTAACTTTTTGTTGCAATTATAATTGTCTAACAAGGTAGGTACTTGTTCAGTGATAAGAAAAATCTACTTACCATTCGTCTCACGTCGTCCGTATGGGGTGGTAATTCCCGGATATAGATATGGCCAATGCATTTTTAGTAGGTTTTCTAACGATTTTAAGATATTTATCTGTAAACTGTTTTAAATTACAATATGTTAATTCACTTTATCGCTTCAGTTCATCGCGATCGATAACATTTTACATGTTACAACAACTATTCTCCCTGAACAATACTATTGGTTATCGATGCTGCAAAATGAATGAATGTTGTTCTCGCAAGATTTTATCTCGCAAAACCGCCTAACTCCGATAACTGATACGAGTATCTTGGCATGGAATGAACCAAAATCATGGCCTGACTTGAGATTAAAATGCATGAATAAGTTCGGTATCTAGGTATGTATAGTCCGTGGGTATCTAAGAACGAGTGCATTTCTTGGAACCAGATACGTTTTGTAAACAAGTGTTATGTTACATACAGATTTTTATTTTGTGATGTGGTTTTAGGGGTTCCGTCCTCAAAAAATCAAGATAGCTTCATTGTCCGTTTGTGCGTGTGCGTTTGTCTGTCAATATTTTGTTCTCTGGTACAGGTCTATCAATAGGAAATTAACATTAAAATACTTATTTAGTACCCCGTGTTGTAGGAAAAACTTATCTCAATATTGGCAAAGATATTTCTTGTTCTTCAAACCTTTTTGTCAATCGTTACAATAACTAAACTAACTACTACAACCACTGACTAACAAACTATATGGCCGATCTCATTTCAAGTATTTGCGCTTTTGACACTAAAAATCTCAAACCTAGATACTAATACTATTTGATACTTAAAAAAACCTTGAACCTTTTAGGGCTTGATACTTAAAGGACTTAGGACTTGTATACCTAAAAATGTCAACGCCTCTTTTATTGGACACTCTTTGCATCGATTTTTCCAACTACTAAAGCGAGCCAGCTTAATTAAGACGTATAGGTAGGCAGGTTAATCAATTATCAACGTAACCGTTGTAATCGGGTAAATACGTCAAATTACGGTGTTTACGTACGAACATACAAAGGTTAGTTGACATTCAAACCAGCAAAAATTAATGGGTCATTTTCATGATAAGTACCTATATAAGTGACCAGAGGTATATTTTTGAAATTTTGCTGGCTTTTAATAACTTTCAGTGCGGCCTGAATTAAACTGAAATGAATAAAAGATGTGTTCAGCGACGGATTCGAACTGTAAATCAAAAGCAATCAGTATCGCGGATTATGTTTGGATCCAGTAACGGATTGGTGCTGTTGCACACCCGGCAGCAGCTAGTGGCGGGCGACACTTCTAAGCAGTCCCTCACCCACGCGCCGGCGGCCGTAGGGCTTCGGCGCCGCGGGCCGTTCGTTAACGTGATAATATTCGTTAACCAGATTAACTTCTACTAGGAAAGTAGCCACATAACAACCGACTCGGTACCGATACCTGCCCGGATATGAGCTGAGGCCTTTTGAATCAAAAGTTTAGACTAGGTTCAAAGGAGTTATATGGGAATCATCGACGATCCTGAATTCGCAAGCGGTATACCTTTACCCACTAAGTTCAGACATAACTAAATAGAAAGAACGTCTTACTTCTGACTAAACAGAAAACGGTTCCAGAGATTTTCTTCCGTGGACGGTCTGTTTATCGAATGAGCTCTCTACCAAAGGTTTTCTCGAAGTAGTAGGTATAAGGGTCTTCAAAAAAGGATTGTTAACCCTTTATTTGTTGATAACCCTCATTATATTCTTGTTAAACTAACAAAATATAGAAAAGACCATCTTAAAGTACGTTGATTATAATCAACACTGCGAAGTAAAGGGGGTGCCTGTAGGTTGGCAACACATACGAGTCTCCAGGACGTGTATCGTGTGAAGGTTATAATAAAATTTTATCTTATACGCATTAGGCATATAGGTATTAAACGGAGGTGAGTCCTTTTTTTAATAGATAGAGTGATTCAAGAGGAAGGTTTATAATGTATAATACATGCATGATATACCGTGCGAAGCCGGGGCGGGTCGCTAGTTAATAATATTTGGAAGGCTTATTCGAATCGAACGTGAAGGATTGTGATAGTTCTAAACTAAGTAGGGATAGTTAGTTATTAAGGAGGCACTTGTTTTTACTGATATAATATTACCAAGAAAGATGACAATTAAAGACTGAAACGCGTTCCAAAAATAAATTATGTTTTTTGTCTGTCGAATTTTTATCTACAAACACTGGGTTATGCATCATAATCAATCAGTTATGTTATCGAGTCGTGTTTTGACTGAAGTGCCTAGAGTTGTGCATTTTTTACTCAATATTTTTATTGGCTATCAGGAACAATGAGCCTGCTGGCAGACATAAAAAAACATCAATTTCCCTAGCCAACGGCAATCACGGGATAATAGGTACAGTCAACGTAAAAAGTAAGTGATCAAAATTACCGTTTCAAAACATATTCTAGCATTACGTGCCAGATATACCAAAGTGTCAGTTTTAAATGAAGTTTTAATTAGTCAAAAGAAAGTGATCATGAATAATAACACCGAGACAGAAATGAAGTGACAAATCATTGTTTCAAAATAAAATAATAATACACAATGTCATAATTATGAGTGTGAAGTAATAACAAAAGAAAAACAATATTTCGAATTGTCGGAAATGCCCGAATGAAAGCTCGATAAAAAAAGTATGTATTTTAAATACAACCAAAAATGAAGGTGATTGTAATAAGACCTTATTTCAAACTTTGGCGGAGGTGAGGTGTTATAGTCGCTTCGCATGTTTGTCTCACGAATATAACCGATATAAACCGAACATCTGACTTGTACTCCGAAGTGTCCCATAAACCCGTATTTTATAGATAGTCACTTTAATTTGAAACACTCAACAATTACTTTAATTGTTTGAATGGCATGTCACTTAGTTTTCAAGGATGGAAATAAATGTGATGACTTATGCTTATGACACATTATGTGTTTACTTACTTCTAATAAACTACAATAGTGAGTAACATTTGACTTAATTTAATGTTTATATTATTTTGGGACCCTAATTCATTTGCAGTTTCTTTTGCTGTTGTCTGTACTACATACATAAAGTATAATTAAAGTCTATTAAAATATGTGGCAAATGAAGCGTGTTTTATAGGCTGATACACTTTGATAACGCAAGTTTTCTAATAATTTGCAGAAATATGCAGTCGAGTTGTACACGACTGAAATATTTATGTATTTAGTTAACGTTAATGGTTTGTACGTACGAAAGCCATAAACTTTACGACTTATTTTATGCCTCACCACCACCCCTCGAAGGCTGGAACTGCGATAAGCAGACGCGTCATATAAAACCGAGGTTTAAGCAATTATTTCAGCTGTAGAGGTGTCACAATCGGAAACATTCAATTGGTGCGAATTTAAGAGTTCATAAACCTCAACAAGAACACCGTTTACTATAGAATTGCGTTGAGACAGCGTGGAGCGTTTCTATGCAATATTTTATAGGTTAACTATGTGTGCGTGGCCGTATAGTAAAATAATAGTAATGATTTCCCTACTTAATGTTTTGTAGAGGTTTCATTGATCGCATTGCAAAATGCTTCATCATCGCCTGACCCAAGGTAACACCGTCGGCGACAGGTCCTATTGAACCATTTAGAATGTTCCAGTCCGCTTTTTTCCGCTGGAATAATCGATTGACAGCCCACCAATTTATAACACGAACACAACAGCGCCAAGTAAAAACTTGTTTTCATCCACATCGATGCCTCCAATGAATTAGACAAATATTTCTGCTTACTGTAGCGAATACCGGTCTTTTTAAAGCACAACAACTATGCAAATTTAATATTTAAACCGAAAGCTAAAAATAAACAATTGATGTCATAAAATGTTTTTGCTATTTTTAATCCCTTGATTTTGTTCTAATTTATTGATGTTTTCAAACGACCGCGTAGCTTACCTGCTATATTTATTAAAATAAAGAATTCATCTTTTATGTATTCAAAACACGTTTTCACGTTATAGGTACTCCGCGTGCTATTCATTTAAATAACTGCGAAGGTGAGTTCAAACATCGAACATAGCTCTGCGTTTAATTTAGTATAGCTTAAATATACCGGTTTAACATCAGTCATGGAAAAAGCCCGTATTTAAGATAAATTGGTGTCATTTTTATCTTCTGGAACAAGCAAGGCGTCGTCTGGCTAGAATACTCTCTCGAGATCAGTGACAACCCAAGTGTTCCTGAAAGAGAAGAAAAATAGGAGAAAATATACATACAAAATGGAACACTTCTACTTCCGCTTTCATTTTGCCCGTACTTACCTACCTGAATAAAGGAGCTTCACAACGTTTACTGGTTTTTTTTCATGAAGTAACTTTAAAATACCCCGCCAACATGTATATAATTTTACCTATATGTAAACAAACCCATTAAACCGCATTAAATGTTAATCACCATTTCGTTGCGTCGCCAAATCTTCGCATTGGCGGAGACTTGTTTTTCAATTTGTGAAACAAACTCGCAATTTATGTACAGCAGATCATTGAACTTTAGAATTGTTATTTCTGTATGTTGCTCCATTTATTTTAAAATAGATTCTGAGTTTGAAATAGGGCAAGAAGACAAAGACCTTAAGCTGGTTTCCAAAATATACGACGGCATCAATCATAGATTTTCTACAAAACTCGTGATGACGTATTTTGTAAATAGATTTAAGGAGTAGGAGTACGTATCTATTAATTCTTCCGCATTCTGAACCCGACTGACTAGCTTTCAGCAAGTATTACGTGGATTACGAGTAAACACTAACTCGCGTAATAGCTTGTATTAGTGCGTGGAAGTAAAATAGGACATGACTGCACTGGGAATTTATTTAATCATTAAATTGTTAACTGGTTAAGTAATTGACACATATCGTATGGCAATTATGAAAACCTACGAGGCAGGAGACGCACAGCGAGCGCGAGAGATAAACAAATCCACTCTACAGATAAATTCGTATTCCCTGGCTGCATTCGTCTGCCAAATTATCTGGGAAATGCGGGAATTCCGCTACCTATTTTGATTTCAGATAACGTTCGAGAAAAACAATTCAATGCTTGGTTTTCTTAGAATTATTTTTTATCTTGTTTATTTACTTTTCACATAAACGTTTCGACGTTTTACACTAAAGCGAGATAGGAGAGAACTTCAGCTTAAGCGTTTGTTTTTCAACTTATATGTACATAAATATAATACGATTAAATCAATAAGATTATTTTATAAGTGTTTTAAAAATATACCCTTATTATATTCCAGTTCCAGTATGTAATAGTACAAAATATGTACCTACCGGTTTTATTCATACGTTTTTGAATATTATTTTGTAACCAGCTAACCGACTTGAAAATAAACATGCCATAATTTGGTTTGCGAGGTATAACCAGCAGTGCAAAAGTGGAGCACAAAAAGGTCTGATAAATCGATATGTCCAAGACTGATCCACCAGTTATTCAATCCATTATATTTTAAGTATATTTAATGTATTAACCTCTTTCCAAGAGGAAGTGTCGAACAGTAAAGTTTAGAATTTTAGATTAAAAGTAATTCACTTCAATTAAATAGGGTTTATGGGCACCATTCCCATCTGCAGCACTGCGGCGTTCGCAGGATGCGGGCTTCCTGCCCTCAGCATGTTCTCAATATTGTGAATATATTGAATTTTGTATAAAAACAAAACCTGACCAAGCAGCCTCATAAATCCGGTTCACCCGTTGTACTCCGTATGAATGCTTACCTGAAACAAAACAGTCATTTGGTTAAAAAATATTTTGAAATCAAACGCAACTTACGTATATAAATGTGAAACGAGACAATAAAACTATTGTGTAGGTGCGATACGGCTTCTTGTTTCGTACAATGGAAATGGGCGGGTAATTTGTAGGAAAGGATGGCGAGGGATTGTTTGATGCGCAGGGCAGCGGCGCAGCAGCCGTGACCCACGGCGCAGCGGCGCGTGCGCTGCCATCACACATATCAATGCTCTGGCGCATGGCCAAAATCTTTTCAAATGCGGTCTGAATTGAGTGACAGGCTAAATAAGTTAACGTTAATAAACTAAAACCATTTGCCGCAGATAAAGATTTAAAAATCCACATCACGAAACTTTTAAGGATAACATTACAGATTTAGTCGGAAGATAACGATGTCATAGGTTTTTTCAAAAATGATCACTAAGTATATTTTCCCTGAACTATATTTAGACGCAATGATTCAAAATAAGTTGCTAAACTTGCGCGTACGGGAGTCGCCGACCTTTCAACGCGGAAGCGACGAGTCCGAACTTAACCTTCAGTGCAAAGTTGTGTGTTCGCAGCCAGGCGGCGCGGGCGCGGCCGCTTGGCCCATGGTCGCGCACGCACTTCCAAGCTTTGGATTAGATTATGCACGAAAACAAATATTACGCAGTTCAATGCGTCAATAAATGAGAATTTCTGAATTTCAAAAATTTCATACTTTTAAATTAATACGACTCTACCTTGGACTTTGAAACTCAGTTCACCACCATGCACTACGGGTTTCTATATTTTTGTAGTATAATTTGAAATCAATAGGAAGTGCTATAACGATAACTAACAGGACCGAGAGTTGTTGGCAATGGCCGCGAGGAGGGGCTCTTTGCTTTCAGAGCGCGAGGGGAATATCAACGACGTCATTATGACCAAGGAGTCAGGCTTCTGCCTCACTATATCTATGGTATATATATGGTATCTACACATAGTAGGTAAGTCCCACTTTCACTTATTATTATACTTTATGGTTGTTTCAAATAAGCTACCACACCGGCACTACGTCTGTGCAAGACAGCCATGGAAGAAGTTATATTTGGTTAAAATATTCAACATCATTCAAAATTGTATGCGAGACCGGCACGGCATGGGTAAAAAGTGTATCAGTTTTTATAAGTGTCGGTTGAATCGAGTTTAAATTAAACGGACATAACATTACCTTGAACCGACCAGCCACATGCAACGGACAGTCTCTGCAGGAAAAATTAGATCGCCTTGAAGTGAGCCTATCATTTATCCTGAATTTTAACAAATTTCCAATATACACGAGTATATTATTCATTAAATGTTAACGTTATTTTTATGGCAATATTCCCGGGTGGAAATGCACACAGTCACTCTCTGTTGTCTACAATATGCATCAGAATAAAGCGGTTTTTATTTGTATAGGTACCTAAAACATTTCATTAATGTAAAATACTTAATGCAGTGTAATTTTATGCCAATACACATATGGTTTCCGTCGGTACATTAAGTGAACAGGTACTGAGTTGTTTGTTTTTCTCTTTATTCAAAATACATATGCCAGTTGATATTTGCACAGGTGATACCTGCGAGCAGATAGGTTGCGACGGTTACAATAACACGAGCACACGCTCTTTTGCTATAGCCAACGAAATAAGAACATTTTAACACTCTATAAAATAAAGTGCCTTTAAATCGATCAAAATATGCATCATGCGATTTCAACGTAGCGGCTTTATAAGGAAGTACCTATCTATACTTAAGTGAGCAGGTACTCTCATGACCAACTGATTGCCTCTGCAAAACGTCGATGTTAGAAGGAAAATCAACGGTGCCTTCAGACCATCAGGATTTTCTTTAATGACACATAATCTTCTGTTTTTCCATCTTGTAAAAGAAACCAGGAAGATGTTCCACAAAGCAGAATCTTACTAAAAAAATAAGTTTTTGCCCCGTAGGTAAAGAAAAAAAAACATGAAAATGAAATGGAATGAAAAAATATTTATTCAGTACCTAACTTCAATCAGAACAACAGTATCTATCGGTGCTGATTGATGCCTTTTTTGAGTATACGAGATACTCGCGCTAAGAGAACACAGCTCTTCCTCATATTGTATCTTACTATTTAAATAGGGGTAAAAATTATTTCACAAGCTCTAAAGAACTATAAGTTAACATATTGTTACTTGTTCTGATTGTTTTTACACACAGGAAACCTTATTTATTGTGGCCCTGCGTTTGTCCTCAATGTAACAAAGAGGCAGACAGACAAAGATTATGATCCACAATTATGATAAACTAGCTTTTGCCCGCGGCTTCGCACGCGTGAACCATGAGTATTTCAAAGAAGCTAGCAATCAAGCAAGCGAACAACCAAACCTGCAAGCTTTCAAGCATGCATGCAAGCATGTAAGTATGCAAGCAGGCATGCAAGCATGCAAGCAAGCGTGCAAGCAAGCATGCATGCAAGTAAGCACGCAAGCATGCATGCATGCAAGCAAGCATGCAAGCATGCATGAAAGCAAGTATGCAATCAAGCATGCAAAGCAAGGACTCAAGCAAGCCCCCGCATTGCCCCGCTACCTTGATTTTTCTAAAACTGTAAATATTGCAGGATTTTTATAAAACAAACCTAACCTAACCTATAGGGCTGTCCTAAAATATACCCTAAATAGCTTTTTCCCGCGACTTCGTACGCGCTAAGATGTAAAACGAAAAAATACGTTTTTTCCCGTTCCCGTGGAAATTTTGGGGAGTGCTTTCGGAGTACACTTAAAGCCTTTAAAAAAAACCCACGTATTAAATGTTAAGTCTCTTTCTTCCGCTGTTTCGTCTGGAAACGTAAAATCCCGTTTTTTCCCGTCCCTGTGGGCCCCTACACTCCCGAATAAACCTACGTGACAAATTTCAACTTTCCCCTGCTTCCCGTTTTTCCCGTCCCCGTAAGAATTTCGCCAAATAGAGCATTTCCCGAAATTCTTACGGTAACAAAGAAGAAGAATTTTGGGAAATTATCTCATAATGCTCCCCTACACTCCCCAAGGAACCCACTTGCAAAATTTCAGCTTTCTACGACCAGTAAAACGAAAAATCCTGTTTTTTTCCCGTTTCCGTGGGAATTTTGGAAAGTACTCTCTTAATGCTCCTCTACACTCCCGAAGCAACCTACATGCCGAATTTCAGCTTTCTGCAACCAGTAAAACGAAAAGTCCCGGTGTTTCCGTTCCCGTGGGAATTTCGGGAAATCCTTTTGTAGTGCTCCCCTACACTCCCCAAAGGAACTTGAAGGCCACATTTCAGTTTTATACGACCAGTAAAACGAAAAATCGATCCCGTAGAACTGAATTTATAAATCCCGTTTTTTTCCTTATCCCGTGGAAATTTCCAAAAATCCTGAAATTAGTTTCTTAGTTTTGTAATCACCTACTTTTGTATCAAATTTGAAGAGTCTAGTTATTATAGTTACTGAGATAGCGTCACTCGGAATCGAATATATCATCATCATCATCATCATCTCAGCCATTACAAAGAATCGAATATATAATTCCCGTTTTTTCCTTATCCCGTGGGAGTTTTCAAAAATCCTTCCTTAGTGGACGCCTACATTGTATAAGGTATCTATGTGCAAAATTTCAAGTCTCTAAGTCCAGTGGTTTGGGCCGTGCGTTGATATATATGTAGTTAAGTCAGTCAGTCAGTCAGTCAGTCAGTCAGTCAGTCAGTCAGGACTTTGAATTTTATATGTATAGATATCGCATTTCCTCCCGTCTGATTTTTTAATTTATGTTTTTATCACGCCACATTGCGATACCAATATAGCCGGTTTTTGTTCAATCACTTTGCAAAGAGAATGATGACATTTAGCCTTACTTTCCCCTCTTTGTGTTTCGCCCTTGAACTCTAGCTTGTGTCACTTTACAATTCGTTTTCACCGGAAATTATGCGAATTTTCTAAAGACTACAATGTTTTGTTATAGGTATAAGTACTTTGGGGTTCGTGACTCGTTTAGGAGAAAGTGAAAATGACCTTAAATTCGATTGTTATTGCTTTGCACGGTGTAAAGAAATGAGCATCAGTAAGGAACACAATACAATATTGCATTTCCTATTTTTCAAGCGGGTTGCGTGCGCGCCTGCTCCCGGTCGGCAACGCGTCCGGGCGTCCGCACTCAAGGCGAACTTTCCATAGACAATGTCGACATTACATTGCAATTATAATCTAAACCTTTATCGAATCAATTGACTGCATCGAACAGAACAAAGTTCTTACCGATCGCATGCCAATTATCGTTGTCAGGCTCTTGAATGGCCAGTTCAGCTAGGTACTGATCGGTAATCGATATTTTAAAGTGTTTGCTCACCTGCATAATTATGTTATTGCACAATACGATGCCCTAACGGTCGAGCTGACAATTCACGTAACGCGTTCTTTTTGAATACTAAAATAACTCTACTTTCTAGTATTAAAAAAATATGATAATGGATTAGTAGCATATTTGAACGCGTATTTGACCTTGTCAAACACACGATACTCTATAAACAATTTGTCTTCATGAAATGGGTAAAGTACATACTTTTAACATATGTACAGTTGCTTGTGAGTCTTGTAACAAAGAATAATCAATATTATTTTCGAACAAACACGTTACAGCTTAAATTAATTGTATTGTCTAGAAACTCCTAAGCTATGAAAATTATATTGTGATACTTATACTGATATGTATTAACAGACGCTTAAAATCTGACGTCAACCATTTTATTCCAATTATTCGGAGTGTTGTGCATGACTAGAAGATAGAGCAATTAAAACGGGTCGGAGCATCATAAATTTTAAACAAATTTTTATTATACTTGGAAGTAAAACTGCATCTAGTTGCAGTGTACAGCTCGCTCAGTGTATACCGTAGGTGACGTAGACCAACTCATGCTGACGCTTGCGGTTCTACACGTGGTGACTTAGCTAGCAAATGCATACACCTGCGTTTCGTGCTCTATCTCACAGGTGTTTTGAACTGGCAAAGGCAATCAATAATAACAAAGTTATACAATATAATATTATCCCTATGTTTAGACAATTGCTTTAAAATCGCTTGCCGCATAATGCACCACGAGGATATACTTACTAGTTTCCTTTTAATGTTTTTTCCTGTTCAAATACTTCACAGGAAATTTTAAAATACTCTTGTTGTTAATTGTTTTAATTCGAAAAACAATTAATGCAAATGGAAAATTATTTAAGTAGTTATAAAGCTTCTGTCGTCAATCTGTATGACTCTACAAATATGAATAGGTTTGACATAACCTATTTTTTTTATCCTGTTGCATTGTTAATGTACTATTATTGGATCAATATTGTTTTATTTTTAATTAGCACCTAAATAAACGGGACCAAGAAAGTTGTTCCAAACTTTTGGAAATAACATTCGTAATATGGTTATAAAATATTTCCTATACATTTCTGATTGTGACACATTTCGTAATCATTATTGCACAATCGCAACATCCTGCGCGTGAGATCGGATAATGATACAGAGTTAATCTTAATGTAAGTACCCTTAGTTGTTAAAAAACGTCCCGCGGATGAGTCACACAGTTCCATTGACGGTTTCTCTGATTCATACTAGTGTTAAAATTACAAAGAATCATATGATGCTGCATGAATGACAGTTTCACTTTTTACCCAAATTCGTTTTCACTTTGCGCAATTTAAATGCTACCTATACGGCTATTTCTTCAGTAACTAGCAGTACCGCCATTTTATAAAAAAAAAAGTTTTGAGTACATAGTTATACTTAGGTACAGTCTATTTATTACCTTAGTGATAGAGTCGCGTGAAGATCATTTTGAACCCTTCGACTGTTTATCAACTTCTGATGCTGACTGTACATAAAAGTCAATGAGCATTTATATGACAATCAAAATGGAAATTTGTGTTAAAACTCGAAACTGTAATTTTAAACTTATAAATAAAATAAAAGTCGGCTGAAACTACGCCTTGCCGTGTACATATACAGCTGCACGGACACAAGCGCGATTTAATTTTGCCAAGCAAATTATTGAAGGCATAGTTTAAATTAAACCAGCCTCACTTTGCCTTCCGCAAAACTCCGTCTTGACTTTTTATTTGGTCTTGGAAATATTAGTTTCGGCTTGTGGACGTTTTGACATGTAACCAAAAGGCGTTCTTCAGTATTCTATTATATTTGAGTGTCTTGCAAAAAGGAATAAATGTCTTCTTTCTTTCTTTCTTTCATCCTTTTAGGATACATCGACCTAGGACCCAAGTCAACACATCAGTAACTTTAATTACCATAGTGCCGAAAATCTAGCTACTTTTTCACCTGATTGTCCGAAATAACGCATAAATAATTCATTAGGACTCTACAATTATTTCTATAAACTGCCAAGACCCTTCTCTGAAATAATATCAACTGTCGGGTGCACTTCATAAAGACAAAAAGACATAGTGGTGGTTAATTACTTACTTACGTCATATTTACCAACTAGACAACAAAATAAACAAGCAGCATTTTTTCTGCAAATGGCACGGACTATCAATAATAATTAGCAAATTAAAATAAAGAGTAGTTCAGAAAATCATAATAGAAAGATAAGTACCTGTTTCTAAGTCAAAAGGAATTCTGGAAACGTTGATCCCGACAAAAGCACAACACTAACAGCTAGCCTAACGCGACGCGCTTCAATATTTTTCAGCCACTGGATTATGAAATGCGACGAAAAAATTAATAAAGTCTTGACGTCAAAATGAGCACTCAATGTTATTGTCTGTTATCACTTATCAAAATTAATTGTTATGATAAGAGAGTACGGCGAGAGTACGACGGGCGTCCGTTCAGAATGGCGTTTGGAGTACGTGTGAGGAGGGGCCGCCGGGTCGCGGTATATGTAACACTTGTGGCAGTGCCGGCGAGACGGTTGTGACGTCGCGGCGCAGACGGTATGTTCCAACCCAGTATATTGAACTTAGAACTGTTCTTTCCCAGACGAAAATCGGGATTAACCAGAGACCTCGTTACATTCTACAAGGCTATACGTATATTGTTTTCGGTTATTTCGGCACGATTGACGGCGGCGGTAGTTTCATAACAGGAATTCCACTTTTACCATCATGCCTATATAAATATTGTGTTTTGTTACCTGAAGCTCAATGTGGATTATTTCAAACCATTAAGGATTCCGCGTAAAAAGTTTCTCAGGCAGTTTCATGTAACTTTATTGCGTATATCAAAACAGACTCAATAGTTATTGTTTGTGGAAAAGGCGAGACTTATTAAGTTTTTTTTTTATGTTAGATAGGCCAGACAAACGAACTAGTGGGTCACCTGATGGTAAATGATCACCACTGTCCATAGACACCCGCAGCGCTATTACGCGCAGCGATATTAGTGATATTTTGTTGTAAGGAAAGTTGGAAGTAACTGGCTGATTCTGCAAATGGACTCCTCAAGAAGCTCTTCCTTTTCTCAAAATCGGAGGTATTGGTTTGAATACCTATCAAGAGTTTTTTTTTATAGCACAGATACCTGTTTGAAGTAAAGTAAATTACTCGTGGTTTCGTTATTGATTACCCCAATTGATGTATTTCTGATTCATTTCACTTGTTGACCCTTATTTCCGACGGGTCAATAACTTTGAAACCTTATTTTAATAAAAACTAGATTTAATTTAGGTACATACTACAGCCTGAATTTAGGCTATAGATTTAGTCTACGGCCTGAATCGAGGAAGTAGATTCAGACATTTAAGGGACCATTAGGTGTAACAAGTATAAGAATAGTAATTAAATAGTATTTATTTCATATTGTTCTACTTTGATGTTCTACGACGGACGAGCAGTTCCTAGTATTTCACAACAATTGCATCCTGATAAGGGGATTCACATGAATGTATTGCTTTATATTACCTTGATTTAACTAACACTTGCCGTAACTTGAGAGTAGGTAGTAATGATTTATTTTGTCCGTCTTTGTTATTAGTTACTTTAAACTATCTTTCAAATAAGGATGGATGAGTATTATGCCAAAATTATGTGTAGCGATAAGACAGCGATTTTTTTCTCTGTCTGTCTTCTTAATTATATATATAGGTAGTTGTGTAACCTCGCTCAGCCGAATACGTATTTCTGCAAATATTCCGAACACATATGGCTCGAGACGAGCGCATCGAATTTGATAAAGGAAAACCTTTGCATCAAATTCAAATTGCTATTTCCAGCTACTATCAACATGACGTCAGCGAAATATTCTCAACAGCGTCACGTCTCGTCAGCTCTTTACGTCAACGTCTTAAGTTAGGTACCCAAGCAGCATGTCTTTACGTTTCATTCAATCACGTAAGAATTAGTGATGAGAGAGTAGGATATTTTTGGGCGGCGTGGGCGTTAAATAGGACAAGTCTAAAATATTGACCTTTCCTGAACGTCACTACTTAGAATAAACAGTTGACGTATACATAAATCCTTAATGCTGGGGACTCTATAGCTAGTAATGCCAGAGGCTAAGCAGCTTGTATATATTTTATTTAATAGCCAGCGAACCGCTCCGGCTTGGCACGGGTGCAATGTAGACACTAACACGGTGCTGCCACAATTATCGTCAAATTTCAATAAATTTACAAGAAGAACTTGGCAAATTATACACTTTAACCTTTCTCATGAACTACTCTATCTATTGGTGAAAACCGCATGAAAATCCGTCCATTAGTTTTTGAGTTTATCGCGGCAGACATCTTTAGAACCATTTTCTAGCTCCCACAACATATACACGGGATCTTAACTTAAAATAAATTCTAAATACTTCGGTTTGTGATTGGATAAAAAACCAAGAAGGGGTGCGAGTCGGGTTACCTCCACGTGTGGTCAAGAGCTGCGGTTCGTTTTTGGATCCGTCCGGGGTGAAGCAGTGCTTGGTCCGGTGCATCTTGGGCATCGGCTAATGATTTCCTGGCAGTTTCTGAGGGATATCATTGACCGTTGGCTAAGAACCTGACAGGGCGGGGGGGGGGGGGGGGGGGGGGGGAGTCTTTGACCATACCGTACAACGTTGCCGACATTTTGTCACAAGATTTTATAACTATATTTTTGTTACTTTGACATTGGCGAAGTTGTCCGTCGCTATAACGACTTGATACGCCACAAATAAAAAAGAAAAAGAAGAAAATCAAGAAATAAAAATTCTTGATTCATTTGATAGTACCTAGTAGCACGCGTCACGGAATGACGAGGATCCGGGTTCGATTCCCGGCCATAGCTGTACTTCAATGACGTTTAGAAGTCCTGTAAATGTGTTTCAGAATTTTCAAAAACCTAAACCGCACGGAGTGTTCAATCAAACCAACAAAAGCACCTGATAAAATATTTCAGAATAGTTCTAAGACAGCTTGTATATTTAAGTACCGACAGTACAAATGCTGCTCGTTTAATAATATGGGATAATATTGATAGGGAACTCTGGATTCATTCATTCATGTCAATCATATAAAGACCATGCGCATATCGAACCAATTCACTGAATGTCGTGAACAGCATAGGTAATTGGTCTGATGCGGAATTCTCCAATGCCAGTACATATTATTATCTCAAATAAAACCCAATGTTATGTTAGTAGATTAAGTAGGAATGTAATGTTATGATGTAGGTGTGACAGTGACAGCCTGACAGTTACCGTAGTTTAACTTTTTGGCAAACATTTAATTCCCGATTCTGCCAGAAAACCGGGTCGTTAGGTCAAACAAAAGTCAAAAATACTTTTACAAAAATATCTGCAATCGTAAAGTATTTTTGAAATCGGACAAGATAAATCGTATAATTGGTTGTTTTCCTCCAAATGGTTTTCGATTTGGAGCATACTAAAAAAAGTGAACAATGCCAATTGAATGTGATTTTTCGTGCGTTATTTTTACCACCTCAAATCTATATTTACTTTCAAATTCTTGTACGCAAGTAGCGTACCAACAGCAGTCGTGATTTTCAGGCGAATTACGACGGATTATGTGTTTAAATCGGTCTAATTATAGACGCTCTAATAAAATTATCGCCTCCGCTTCCGTGACTCTGGAAATAGCCACTGAAAATTGTAAATGCTGGTGCTAATGTACGAGGCACACCTGATTGCGTTGCATCTATTTATGCCGTGTGCCCGTGTCACCGGCTCTGAGAGGCCAGGGCCTTGCTATGACGTCTTACTGCGATTCAATTCCGACTCAAAGTTGGATCGCTCGCTGTCAGATCCATACTAAAATGACAGCTAAAACCCGAATTGAATCGCATGAAGACGCCATGGTAAGTCCCTTGGCTGTCATTAAGGTTATAAATTTACGTTCTCGGTGACCACAATATAATATAATTATGTTTTAATAGAGCCACTATTTAACGTCTTTTTCGTAATACTTTTATAATGTTACTATAATTAATTCATTATGACTGTGAACTTGATTTGTGAGCCGAGTTCCGTACAAACCGACAAATCGATTTTTAAACAATTAAATGTAACTAATTGAACTATTTCTTCTGTATATCATTATCAGTAACGCCAAATAAATCTCATATTAATCACAAGCTATTTCTAAGAAAAACAGTCATGACTCACATGGTCGGCAAATACAAAGACGTCTGAATGAATTCCCGCACATATACCGTTTGTGGTTAAAAAAAATTTAAACCTATTTAATGCAGGATGCACTCATACCGTCGGAAAACACAATGACAGTTATTTTCAGTCAACAACCGATTTGTTTCGAATGGAAAAGTAATTTTTTTATGGTTCAATATAGTCACAAATGGAAACAATCGACCAAAACTATTGTAGATATTCATTTCACGCGTATACATCGTGTTTGTATAAGGTGCGTGCACAATCGGGCAAGAGCTTTGATTGGGACTAAGCGGCGCTCGATGGCTGTAATAGTGCCGTGCCGTCTGGGGGTCATCCATGAATAACATCACAATAAATATGTTGCCTTTTAGATCGTCAGCACACTGGTCTTAGTAATCATGTTTATCATATTGGATCTAGTAAATAAAGTAAAATTTGATTTCATCATTGAATTATGCAAACTGGTCTCGTTCACCATATTTTTTTATTAATTTACTTGTACACATTAGCAACCAAAAATATGTTCTAAACGTAATTTTAATAGGTTTCGAGAAACCAAATTGTTAAGCTTTACCTATGATTTAACAGGAAAATAATTTGAATGCAGCATTAAGTACGTATAACTATGCTCCTTCATATTTCATATAGGAAAGAAAGGGTAGTAGTAAAGGTTGAGAAGGTATTGTGTTCTCCTATATGTAAGTATGGAGAACAGTCATGTGATTTAAGCATTGTGTACTGATTTGCACTTAATTCGCGACAAATTCGCCATAAAATCTAGTCTATACATTTGTTTAACCAAAATACATAAAACACCCACATTTTTATTGCGTGATTAACGTGATTTATACAACATCAATCACTACGAAACTATCTTTTATCATTAAACGTCGTAGCTCGTAGCAGTCTTATGGGATAATAAACCATAATGGATAATGCATTTCATTGAAGTAAATTTGATAATTGTGCAGAAGAATATTAGCATGTAGGTACTTTTTTTAATATTACGTGTTTAGCCAGTATGTGTTATATAACGGAACATCCATAATACGTACTCCTAATTGTTATTGCGACGTAAAAGATGTTTTGTCGGTGTGCATGTCACAGTTATTTTTTCAAACGAAAAGTCAATTAACGTTACGTCTTTTCAAATACTCGTACCTACCTATAAACAAATAATTTAGTTTCTCCAACGTTTTACTGGAATTTGAGTAGGTTACTAGGTAACCGCAGCATCATTTTAAGGTAAAGATACCTATAGTTACTGTAAATGTAAAAGTTTTAGCTATTTATTTAAATGAGCTGAGCGTGATTTCAGTACATTGACAGTTTTAAATTGTTAATGGTTAATAAGTCCCGATATTTCGATGCCGTTGCGTGCATCATGATGATGAGTCTATTATCGGGCGATGATCGTGAAAGATAATCGATCACGAAAGAAATATACAACACACCAACATAACACCACCTTAACACAACAGTTACACTTCAATAAATATGGATAAGACTTAAAAATCGCGCTCCAAAGATTTATATCAAATCAAAATCAAATACACAAGATGATTTGGTAATGAATAAATGACACTCATTGTTTCATATTGTGCACAACATGCACGAAAATACAATTGTTATGTATAAATAAAGGTTATGATAAACCAGTTAATCCAATAACCAACTACTATAAGACTTCAGATGGGAAATCTAACCAGTACAGCTTTGGTTATGATTCTAGCAATAGATCAAGGAATAAAATCACAAATTATTTTAAAGTGGTTAAAGCGAAGAGTGATCAGATTAATTCTCCAAAACAAGATTCGCAAAATACATTTTTTCGTCAACAATAAAGGACTAAATATACTACATCAAAATATAGCTGGGCTATTAAACAAGGTTGATACTTTAACTATAGCACTGGAAGAATTCGCAACGAAGAAAAAATGTATGGATGTGGTTTGTTTAACTGAGCATTTCCTCAAGGCAGGTGAAGAAGAAAATCTGGTGATTCAAGATTACAAGCTGGTCGCCTTCTACTCACGGAAGAACGTACGTCGCGGCGGGGCTTGCATACTTTTGCGAAGAGGACTATACTGTGAGTCAATCGACTGGATGAAAGATTTAAGTGTCGAGAACAGCTTTGAATGCTGCGGTATAGATTTGAAACAAAATAATATTGTTGTAATATGCGTGTACCGAACCCCAAACTCTGATACGTCTATATTCTTTGACAAGTTTGAGGTACTGTTGTCCAAACTGATAAAACTACGAAACAAAAAGATTATAATTTGCGGTGATTTTAATATCAATCGCCACACTCACAATTCATTGAATAATGTATTTGAATCTTTATTAATACAGTATAACTTCAAACTACAAATTGACGAACCTACAAGAATTACGAGCAGAACAAGCACGTGTATCGATAATATTGCTTTAAATTTTGCTGATGACAATACTGTAGCCATCCATGACTTAAAATTATCAGATCACACTGCCCAGACAGTTACTGTACCAATTAAATATGTAAATGACTTAAAATTTTGGTATATATGGAGGCGAGATATGTGTAAATATAATAAAGTTAAGTTTAGAGAGTGTCTCAGTAGTCTAAGCTTTAGTGAAACTTTTCAAGCAGCCAATACAAATGATGCATATTCTAAATTTGCAGACCTGATTATTTTATTTTATGAATTGTGTTTTCCACTAGTTAGGATTAAGATACATAATACAAAAAAGACTAAGTGGCTTACATCAGGCATTAAAATATCATCTAAGGCCAAAAGAATTTTGTACCATAAGTGTGTGCATAATCCTAGCGTTAAGAACAAAACTACATACAAGACATATGCAAATTTACTTAAAAAGTGTATTCTAAAATCACATAGAATATCGAACGCATCACATGTAGAAAAAAGTAGTAATTTAGTCAGGGCCACTTGGGATGTTATTAAGGAAAACACCATAAGTAGAGACGTTGCTCCGAGCTGTATTGATAAAGTGATCAAAGGTACAACCATAATTACATCTCCCAAACAAATTTGTAACTCTTTTAATGATAAGTTCATAGACGAAGTCGGTAATAAAAGATCAGATAACACAGATGGCTTTCCTATGGGAGCCCCGGTAAGTTCGAGCATTTTTATGAATCCTACATATCCAGCAGAGATTCTTAAAGTAATTAGAAATCTACGTAATACCAAATCAGTTGGATACGACAACATTCCTACATCAATTATAAAAGAAAATGCAGACCTTATAGTGTTACCTCTTTGTCATATAATAAATCTATCATTAACGGATGGATATTTTCCAGACAAGCTGAAATACTCTATCATAAAGCCAATTTTTAAGAAAAAAGGTAAATCGTCGGAAATGGACAACTATAGGCCAATTGCCCTTATTCCTGTGCTGTCAAAAATATTTGAGAGAATTATTTACCAAAGGTTACTAGCATTTTTTGATAAGCATGATATACTTTCAAGTTCACAATACGGATTTAGGCAGGGTAAATCGACTACTATGGCTGTTTATGAGTTAGTAAAAATGGTTACACATTGTAGGAATCAGAAAGTGCCTGCAGTGGGTATCTTTATGGATATGTCAAAAGCTTTTGATAGGGTGTGTCACAAAAGACTCTTAGATAAGTTATACCATTATGGAATACGGGGAAACTGTTTTGACTGGATAAAATCGTACCTAGACTGTAGACAACAGTGCACTGAAATTACAGCTTACTCAGAGACCACTAAAACCTACAACACCTACAGATCTCAATACAGGTATGTTAAAACCGGCGTCCCGCAGGGCAGTCTACTCGGGCCTCTGCTTTTTCTTGTGTACATCAATGATTTGGCAAATATTACAGGGCATAAGATACTTCTATTTGCTGATGATTGTTCAATAGTTATAAGTGGCGAGGACACTGTACACTACGAAGATGAAGTCAATAAGGTGTTTAATGATGTTAATAAATGGCTAGAGACAAACCACCTGAAAGTAAACTTAGAAAAAACTAAATGCATGGAATTTTATTCTCCACGTGGCAAATCGTCGCAAATTAAGATAGAATACAATGGTTTTACACTTGATAATGTAGATTCCGTGAAATTCTTGGGTCTAATGATAGATTCACATACCAATTGGCTTAAACATTCGGATTATGTAATGATGAAATTGAGTAGATTTGCTTATGCTTTAAAACGGTTAAGAATGGTTTCTAGCGAGAGTGCTGCTCTGCTAGCCTTCCACTCGTATGTCATGTCAAACCTGCGGTATGGGGTTTTTTTGTGGGGAAATGTTGGTAATAAGGACCAAGTATTCAGACTGCAGAAGAGATGCCTTCGTGCGGTATATGGACTAAATCGTACTGAAACATGTCGGCTACTATTTCGAGACAAAAAAATACTAACGTTTCCTGCTTTATACATCTATGAACTTAGTCTTTTTGTTAAGAATAATATAAGTATGTTTACACGTAGAAACCCAAGACTAAGACTGCAATCAAAATACGGTTTCGATATTATGTGTCCTAAATCTAAATGTGCATTTTTCTCAAATAGTGTTGTAAGTATGAGTGCAAAAGTTTATAATAAATTGCCAACTGAAATAAAACAATTACCTCCTGCACCTTTTAAACGGAAACTTTATAACTGGTTGGTAAATGAATGTTTATACAGTTTGACTGAATTTTTTTCCTTGAAATATTGTACCTAATCATCTTCCCAAAATGTGTTTGATATTATTATTTATTGAATGTAATGACATAATCAAAGTCTGTGTATTGTAATCATTGCTATTATCTTTTGTTAATGTAATATTGACATTCAGCTTTATGTAATAGACGTAGGTAATAATTAGAATTAAGATTATTGAATATTGTACGCCTCTCTGAGGCAGGACATGATGAACTATCTCTAAACTATAAAACATCTGTATAACTCATGACCAAACAATAAATAATATTTCTATTTCTATTTCTATTTCTATGAACTGTGGTGGCGTCCACCCGTGTCTGTGTCAGCGTTTGTCAGAGGGTTCCAGGTCAATCGATACAGCGGAGTTAGTGTCATCAATAATGTATGCACAAAGTGGATAATCAGTGTTGTTGATCACTCCGTGTTCAATTATTCAGGAGAATTGTATCAATCTATCATTCTTTCTTGTCCCTTATTTGTCATTCAAAGGGTCTCTGTCACAAGAAAGTAGTTAGAAGATACAGATCGATCTACGCAAAAGTGCTTAGTTTCAGATAAGTAAGGGATAGTATGGTCTATCTAACAGTTTTTGTTTTAGAAATAGACAGGGTCACTTGATAAAAATAAAGTCTTACAGAACGCACCAATATTCAGAGTTTCCTTAAATAATACGCAGACTTCATTCATACATTTTATTCTACCGAAAAGAAGAATTGTATTGTATTGTATTGTATACTTATCATACATACATATCATAGGAGTCATATTATAGGCGATGTGGCTAGCAACCCATCACTATTTTGATTCCACTTTCCACCTCTACGCCCTCAGTGTCTTGCTAAACGTGGCCCGTAGGTCTTGTTACCTTAGGCTCTGTCCACCCCATAAGGGATAAAGACGTGATTTGTGAATGTATTGTATACACACCCACAGCCACAACAAAGAATAATATTTGTTGTGGCTGTGAGGTGAGCGTTCAACGTATTGGAAACACCCATTTTTTATAAGATGTGTTCTAATCTGTTATTAATGAATCACTTGTAATAGGCATGGAAACTTTTAGTATGTATGTTACTATTGTTTAGATAACGTGTTTTTGTTGAATTACTGGTTGGCGCTGTTTTGCTTTACTACGCAGATATTTTATGTACGGTCAAGTGAAAAATAAGTATCGACAGGAACTTCTCAAAAATATGTCCCACGACCTTATTACGCTGGTGTAAGAGCGTATGATACTTATTTTTGAATCTTTGTCTAGATACATATTATTACACTTGCATAACTATTCCTACCCATATTCCTGTAACACGGCGTTGATGTGATGTAATATATCCGCATGTCCTTGAGCTTTGTTGGTTTACCAATTGTGGTTTCGGAAAAACAGCCTGGTACTATTAACATCACAAAACTCAATTAAGCATAATATTCAAAGTAAATTATAATGACGCTAAGTAAAATAAAATGCTGTGGCAGGATAGATTTAATCAACAACTATTTGTCAATTGCATATAAATTATGCAAACGACGTTGTAGTGTCCCTGTATTTAAAAAAAAACATCATTTGCGTTGTTTAGTCCGCTTAAATTTTGCACAATAAAAACGAAATTACGTATGAACGTCGCTTAAAAAGCCAGTGTCACTTTATTGTTTGTCCAATAATTTGAGGCGCTAACTGGCACGTCGGCGCCGCGCTTATAAAAACTATTGGTTTAACAAGCTACAGCAAACAACCAGCTGGGCACCTGTAAAATACGAAATGAGAACATACGCACTCAATAGGTAATATTTAACATATCTTACATATATACATATTGTGATAAGTTTCATAATAAATGATAAAAATGATCAGCCGGAGCGGTGTAGTCCTCGTGTGTTGGCCCTTAAAACATTAAATATGGCCTTTACAAACATCCAATGCTTTGCAAGTTATAGCTTTCTTCGCTTACCTTGCAAGCGTTAAAACACGGTTACCTGAGCTAAAAATAATAATTAGACATAATTTTGAATCTTAACACTCTCTTGCCATTAGCGGTAACACAAAGAGCATGAACAGACACTTGATAGTCATACATTATAATGAGAATGAGTTACCACCTGTGTTGGAATGAACACAGAAGTGTGGGCTGCGCCTGCACAGTAACTGGATATCCGTTAGTACGTAAACTATTAAAGCTAAATCCGAGATGCATGTATGTGGGTCGGTGTTCAATGCTGCAATGTGCAAGACCTCATTTTCTCAGCGTACTGGTTACGAGACAGGGCCTGCATGCGCGCGCTAGTATTGCTAATAAATTATCTATAACTGGTGTAAATTTATATTATCATTGATTTAAAATTAATAGATCCTTTAAAGATATTCCATTCAGAGGTTATGCGATACACCATTAAATATATAAATTTGTTAATAGATAAATAATAGAGTTAAGGTTAAGTGATTGCTTATACCCTTGTTACGTCGATTAAGTATTTCCAATGTCATGAGGCATATTAAATATTAATAGTTTAAGAGGGTGAGTTGAGTATGTTGAGCTGTCATGTTTGAATGCGCTTATAGATAGGTACTCTTTTATACCTACATACCAAGTCAAACGAGGCATAAACACTTTTACCATAATTCATGCTTATCTAAAATTTGCTAATGAGATAGGTTCACGCCAAGGTCTTACGTGAAAGGTCAACGGTGACATTAAATCCTCACACAAATACTGTGGCCAAACGTATGTTAGGCTTTCCTAGTTATTCAATTCTGTTACCGACCATCGCCGACTATTACGCTAGGCAGGTACGTGAAATATCCTATCTAAATTTTAACTCTACATATTCCTCAGAACTTAACACGTATACTAAACTGACCTCACAAAACAGAAGCGGAATATTACATAAATTCAAAATCAAAGTTTGCGCTTATTCTAATTGTTTGGTTGTCTACACATTGTCACAAATTTAATTGTAAGGGATATAAGGAACTCTGTTGTAGTGAGTGATAGCTCGTCGTTATTTACCTACACCATCAATCAGTAGTACATATCTTGCTTTGGAAGAACGAATACTTACCGTAAAACGGGATGAGTAGGGACAAAATTAAAGTTTAAACCTCCATAAAATAATATTTTCATGTGTGGCAAGTTGATTTTTATAGACAAGAAATGTTCTGGTGGTATGAATTTTAGTTTAGTAATGATTATCTGTCGGTAAGTGTCAAAGTTTAAACAATAAACACTAAATTTAGGCAAATCTCAGCTTACCCCGTAGTGGGGTCAGAAGAGATAGGAACAAATAAAAAAATGACGATACCAAATTACCAGAAAAATAAGATACAATATGTCTGAAAATATAACTAAACTAGGTACTTTAAGAGCAAGCTGAGCCAAAAACCCCGTTTTACGGTACCTACAATTACAGTCAGTAAAATATATCTTGAATCTATGATAGATGTCAAAGTTACCGGGATGATGCCTTGAAACTTAGTATGCTTAATCCTAATAACGAAATGTCGTATAAATACTGACGAGCAAAAAAACGGGACGCTTTTATACAAATTTGTATGGAAGTGACCCGTCATTGTTGCTCGTCAGTGTATTATGCTCGGCGTAAAAGCTTCGTATCTGCCTATCGTTAAAAATGTTCCTAGAATATTTTATGGTTATGGCAAATAGCCTAGCCTAGACGCACCTTCCAAGTAGAAAGAGTACCTAACACGAGTAAATCATAAAGATAGAAATAAATCAATAGTGCATCTAAGAGATCCTTTGAAAACAGTGGAAAAAGACGCCTGAAATTTTTATGGCAACTACATATATAACTTTGAGTTTGAAGAGATGGTTGTCGGGGAGAACTTATAACTTTTTGCATGAAACTGGTTACCATGCCTGCCTTAACAGATTGCGGCATAACTCTTCCTCGCTAAAAGGGTACCTAGCTTGATGGCTCAGTCAACTCTGCAAACGAATGGCGGTCACGCGATGTCCACGTTTAATGTCCCGTAGCGCAGATTACACGAAACATTATGCGCCGTGTTTACTATGTACCTTGTACTAATGAAACTTATAATCTGAAAAATGGTTACTTTATTAGCTACAAAGTAGATACAGAGCGAGCTACAATGCACGCATAAGCCACGAGTGCAGTCGGCGTTAAAGAGCTATAATTAAGTCCAATTAGATTCTTTCACGTTATTATAAGTAAACGAGTCTTGGATATTGACACTAAAATTTAAATGGTGAACGTGTTAGAAGATTATTAGATCTATAAAAAACTAAAAACTCGTTTTCTTTATGTGCTTTTCTGGAAGAGCTGAATCCAATAACATGGACATTGTTACTCGGTAGTTCAATACACAAACATATCCCTCTGCACATTGTACCGAATCTACCATGGGGAGTGCTCCGATGAACTTTTTGGATTGCTGCCTGCGGCTTAATTCCAATACCGTACTTCGCGGAACCGTCTGTCCTTCCATCGTCAACATCTTTATGGTTGGCAGTCTAGTAGGTACCGTGCGTTTTAAACGCAATTTCCTTCCTCGTACGACCAAGATCAGGAACCAACTTCCTGCTGCAACATTCCCTGAGCGGTACAATTTAGGGATCTTTAAAAAAACGAGCCTTCCTGTTCTTGAAAGGGCCGGCAACGCACCTGTGATTCCCCAAGTCTTGCAGGTGTCCCTGGGCGATGATGATTACTTTCCATCAGGTGACCCGTCTGCTCGTTTGCCCCCTCTTATATATAAAAAAAAAACTAACTTGAAAAAGTTTTGTTGTGCAACAAAAATTAACATTACAATACAATACAATCGTATGTTTAAATTGTCTGTCGCACCACTGAATTTTTTGTTCTATTTTTTACTACCCGTGACTTTTGGACCTCCACTCAGAAAACATTAAAACAAAAATGTCACGTAAAAATATCTCTCGTGGGTTTTGACCCCGAAAATCGAGTCATGTAGTCCAATGTAAGAGCACTATTGTTTTAGTTAGTACAAGTAGGTGTAGGCGTACTGACAACAGCAACTTTACTGGTTAGCCGACGATCTTATTAGGACAGACAATTAACATGTAGGTATATAGATATTTCTCCCGTTTGGAATCTCAAGCAGTAAAACTTGATAGACAGCTACAGCCACTCGTTTTGGCTCGACCGGATTGCGCATTTAATTAGCAGTCTTCTACAACCATTTTAATCTCAGACTAAAAATATACTTGATCGAACGTATCAAAACAACCGGTTGAAGGCGTTCGTTTAGATAAAGAACATTTTCATTCCTTGTATTCATTAGTACAAAATTTAAGTGCTTTTATTTAGGTTTTACCAAATATTAAGACTTTTTTGTGTGGTGTCACTCGAATAACCAGATATGTTAGAGTGAAAATGATTACCTTCCTTTTGGACTCCAAGACAGTCCGGTAAAACGGACTCTGTGTGTCATTGTCGAAACACAGAATAAGAGTTTCCACCCTTTCCATTTATTAAACCTCAAATTACTCGGCTTTGTCCAGTACGTACGGTGTCCAAAAAGCATCATTCACATTTTTGCACTCTTCGACCCTTTACACTTTACAATTTTTCAAAAGTAACTTCTTAACTTGAATTACACGAAAAATATGACAAATATTAGATGTGAAATTGGGCGCCATTGTCTACTTTTCCGTTATCACTACATAGTATAAAACAAAGTCGCTTTCCGCTGGTTGTCTGTCTGTCCCTATGTATGCTTAGATCTTTAAAACTACGCAACGGATTTTGATGCGGGTTTTTAATCGACTTCAAAATAAGGAGGAGGTTCTATGTTCGACTGCATGTATTTTTTTATTTTAAATAGAGTGATTCAAGAGAAAGGTTTATGTATAATTCTACGCAGACGAAGTCGCGGGCAGAAGCTAGTTAACTATACTTTATTCTCTACAGTGTTTGATTAATTTTATTGGAATTTCTCAAAGTTTTATATCTTAGTTTTCGGATTAACATCCGTTAGGTTTGTCTTTACTATCATCCCCGATCGAGTTAATATCGACTTATGACGAAGAGAATCCCAGCCAGACCTAGACCTTATTGTCTAACCCGCGAACGCCCGCAAATCCATTCTCAGTCTCTTTCTACCCTAAACCTTTTCGTTTGGCAGAAAGGAACATTGAATGTGATCTCATGCGCGTCACATTAATAAAGTCTCAGGCCTCCGGTCACATTAACAAATGAATTTGGACTTTTGAAAACTCACATCATCTATTAAGGCAATTTAGCTATAAGTAGCTTGATTAGGTCACAGCTCACAGACCTTGCAATGTCACGATTGAGCACTGCATTATGTAATCTCTACGTATGCCTACACAGATAATGACTATATCTAGGTTGGTAACTATTTCAGCATGCTGTCATTGCACTTACAAACTAAACACTTGCATGCATTCATAGAAATTGATATCATCACTTTCAAACTGAGTATAGTAGGTATAGTTTTGAGACCCGATCAACATTGTTAGCACAAAAAAATGATGCACTTGCGTTACTTTGTTTCAGGATAGCACATCATCTACAAATACATATATCCTTATTTTTAGCATTTAGTCTTGTTATTGGAAACGTAAAAAAGACTCAAATAGACTAACCTTCTTAGTCATTTGGACGACTTCATGTAATGCATTCTCAAAGTCTTATTCGCCATTCGTTTATTTTAACATTGATTATTTGATTGCGATTTAAAGGCTCCATTTCTTTATTTACAATGAATCTGTGGCGCGTGAATTGCTAGAAAGATTCAATTTCTGCCAATCAATAAGCGCTATGTCCTCATTGTATGTTCGCAATTGACCCGGTTGTCACGTGGTCGTTCATGTTTTATCGCCTACTTGTAGTCACTCGTAAATATGATCACTATAAAAACAATATTCCAGAAGTTTCATTCATCAAAATTTATTTGATGAAGATAATACATAATCTTTTAAAAATTAAAGTCCTCGCACCAACTTCCTAGTTGCTAAAAAAAAATTTTTACATTTTATTTCTTCGATCAAAGTTTGAATATCAGCACGAATCATTCACTGCCCATATTTTGTACGCAGAGCACTGAACGTAGTTATCGCGTTCAGATTCGGTCGCCGCCTCCGCGAGGGTAACTAATGGATTATCTTAGTGACGATTTCGAATGGACCGATCACTGTGACCGATTGCGCTCGATCAGAAATAATAACTATGACGCCATTGGTAAAAACATTTAACACAGTTCATTTACTTTAAATTACGTCCAATGCCTTTTAAGCTTGTTTAATATGAATATGATAATGGGATTGACATATGCCGGTAATTCACTTATGCTATCTTGTCATAAACCGTACAAATTTGCTTTGACGTAAAAACATGCATTGTTGCTATGTATTTACTGAAAAAGAGACGTAAAGACCCAAGGCCTAACAACAGGGCAATAAGAGTTTACGAGCCCACATTCTGGAAGTTCTAAAGGGAGGCGTATCACCGCAATTCTGCGTAGATTGCATGGATTCCCCGGCGGGAAGGCGCGCGTTATCAGGCAATTATGTATTATCTACTAAGACTGCAATAAACTGAGTTCTATTACTAGCACATACAAGTTTACTTACTAGTTCGTACAATACATTAGGTCATCTAGTCTAGTTTAGCATTGTTTGTAGTAGGTAATAGTAAAAAGCTTTTTCGTCTGGATTAATAATAAACAGATTGAGCTATGTCAATATTATGAAATTTTGTTTTTCGCCGTCTGCAATCTCAACAATATACAATGTCTTACCGAATTGTTTAGTAGGTACCTATCTAATATAATTTAGCACGCTAGAAACAAAAAACTGAGTTCGTACGCGTAAAAGTAATCAGACGTTCCGTAAATTTAGGGAGAAGGTCGAGGCTCAGCATTGAACGCACCTTGAAAATATTAGCCTCAAACTGAATATTCTTCGTAATGCGCTTGCGCACACTGGTAGTATTTATATTTATTTAAGTGCCGTGTCTGACGATTATAGATCTATAAGTTTATCGTAAAAGGACACAATAGCCGCCCACCTAAATAAATTAACCAATTGTTACGGCGCGAGGGTATGGATGCTCGGCACGTGCAGCCCAGCGCCGGCGTCGGCCCATGTAAAGTGCGACTGTTACCGCACTGCTAGTAAACAGTGCATAATGTGGTACCTCCACCACTTACGCGGAGGTTAGCTTCGGGAAATAATCGCCTTAAATGTTACGCGCGTGACCTACTTTCAGAGTCCATCGTGATTTTCGCTCAGCCAGTAATGCGCGGGCAAAAAACAAAGTCGTGGCCAAAATATAGATTACTTAATTTTGGTTTATCAATCAGAGCACGTCAATCTTGAAGGACTTCCAACTTGATGACTGCTGGTCACGCAGATGGAGCCCGCTTATTGTTGTATTTGTACCTTACTGATCTAGACCCATTTTCCGTTGAGACAAACCCTAATAGGATGTTTGTTGTTTTATTTGATGACGGTGATGTTTTTTATTTGTGAGGCTAAGTTCACACCTACCTTTACCTAGTGTTTAGTGAGTAAATGCTAATCGTACTTAGTTGTGGCACTAGCCTCTCCCTCTCATAAAACTCTACATAAACAAGTCTCGTAACCTTTCACGTGTTGTCGAGGAATGGCTGTCTGAAAGGGTCGTAAACAAACACTCAAGTTTCTGCTAGAGTTGTAATAAAACAATTTTCTATGCAAAAGGGAAGGACAGTTTCAAACTCAAGAGCCCTCACGCTAAGGACGTGAACATTGCAACATCGTCCCTATTTCACCATAACAACTCTGGTGGGGATTTTGCTGTAGGTATAGTGCAGTGCGATAGCGGGACTTGGTCGTCACTTTAGTCACTTATTAGTAAGTAGGTATAATATGCGAACCTCGACCTGATAAAATGATGAGAATATCTCACAATGCGTACCTAGCGGTTCTTCGGACAGCCGAACCACAAACCGTATCATGACCGAATCGCATCGCGGCACACGAAAATAGCCTTCGAATAATATTTCTTAAGGCAAGGCGAGAACCAAATTAAAGTAGACCCTGGAGCAAATAATAATTCTTTGTACAATTTTCTGGTCGTGACTTTGAAACACCAAGATGCGGAAAGGAAGTTTATAATTTTTTTTTTTCAAGAATCTTCGATTTGACTCAAAACTATTTAGCTTCATCCATATCTTTGCTACTAAGTAAAATTGGCCGTGAAATATCGTCTTTGGATAGAAACGATCGAATAACCTTTAATTGCATTGTCCGTTAGTTGCAGAATTTCATAATGTCAATGTGGGAAACGGTTAATCGTGTTGGATTACACTCGGTGGCGGTGGAGCATTAAGGATGTCAAGGTGTAACACGATGCAGGCGGCAAGATCTATTAGATAATGGTAAATACTTGTAACTATTGTCGTCTAAAATAATTACTTTCATTAATCAATATTCATTAAAAATTTAAATTAATTGTTAGTATTAATTAATGGAAGAAGTGATTGAAAACATCGGTGACTTGAAAGTTTCAATAGTAGCTGTATTCATAATCCTGTTTCAAAACAGAAACATTTAAAGGCCCGGTGATAATTTGTAAACTCACTGTATTGGTTTGTCGTGTCAATAAAGAGTATTCGTTGTTATTGTTGCTGTCCGATGGGTAAAGACAAAGACGCAACGACCGACAACTTCCAATGTCAGAATTAAAAGGTTGGTGTTATACGCCTTATCGGATTTGCTGCAGCGTGCGCAGAACCACAGCAAAGGAACGTTGCGACAACGTGAGCAGTCTCACGTCTCGCAACTGGTATCGGATTTTCGCACGTTTGTGTTTGTGTTTTGCAGTCGCCGTGGGTGCAGCGGCAACGCGGAATACGTCTTATTGTGGAGGGAACCAGTCAGGGCCGTTAGTCTGTGGCTCGGATCTGGTTTGCGCGTCACCACCAGTGAGAGCAGAGCTCTCGCCCGAACTCCGACAGGATATAAATATCTATTCATTCATATGAATGACCTTGCCGTATTATATTATACCCGTACTACGTTTCGCTTGCGGATATTTTTAAGACAGGTATCAAGACTGCTTAGAATGTTGTACCTTTCTCTTCGTTCCAAGTTTTCTGACTTTTCAATTCTAAATAAGATCGTCCTACTTTTTAAGGTACTGAAAAACAACAGTCATTAGGACATAACTGTTTTTCTCATCCTACTTATCGATACCTAATTAAACGAGTTGAACTTAGTTGTAGGGTACGTAAGTACTTTTTAATTGGGAGCCTTTATCAGGTATATATATATAAAGGCTTTACATAATCAAATAAGTAAACCTACCATGCTTGATATATGGTCTCTATTAGTACTACTAGTCATTAGTCGATTCGTACCAAATCATGGTCAGGCATGGTATTGAGTGACTAAGAAATTAAGGTTCCATAGCGCAGCTGGATCTATGTTGTAAAACACCCTATCCCATAGGAATTTTCAAATCCATAATTACTAGGTAGGTTCTCCTTGTTTAAATCATAAAAGAAAACAATCTACACAAAACTTAAGATTACTGTGTTAGAATTAGGCGGAGAAAAGTAATCAATCAGTTAAGACTTAATTTTTTACATTTACAGATTTACTTATTCTTCGTTACTTTCAGTTAGATTTGGCTTTGGCTTTACTTCAGAAAACAAGTCAAGTCAAGCAGGTAGGTACCTAGGTAAATTCTTAGTTAAAAACCCAACAAAGTGTTTCTAAGGTCATTAGACGTTTCCTCCAGTCGGTGTAAAGTGAACTTGTAAACAGAAAGCGTAAACAAATCGCTGGGCACGGAGGTCGGAAACGTCATCAAACCAACCGAATAACTATTGCAAACTTCGAGATGAACGACCCGAAATGTGATCCTACCGCAATTTGTAAATTTAATAAGTTCCATTATATGTTCCTTAGTAACTGAACGCGTTTCTAGATATAAGCCTATATTCAATTGTTCATTTCACGAATATTTTGTGTTTTCTTTAGACTTACACAACCCAACACAACAGGAGTCTACGTTAGTTTCGAACACTGTTCTGGCCGGTCATAGATTGGGAATAAACATTTTGAAAAGTAAACAATACCAATCGGCACATTCCGTTCATTTAGCTGTAGGAAATAGAATAATCGTAAGATTATCAGTCACGTAAGTTATTAGTTATGCACACCTAAGTCGAATTAGTTTTATGCCAAGGTAACCAAACAATGACCGAAAAGAAGAAGCCAAATAAGTTTGGCAAAGGTTACGCTTGTCCCCCTGATGAGTTAAATAACGGTTTGTGTACGTTTCGGCTTGCACCGAGCTCACGGCTGGAGCAGCGGCCACTCGGTGCGGCCGCCACCAACCACGGGTCTCACCTGCTCCGCAAGTATTCCTCCAAAAGTCGTAGAACTTGCTGCACGCGCTCATCTCGACCGAACGTCACTCCGCACTAATGCCAATGTATTTTTAACTTCACTTGTACAGTTTCGCAATCCTTCAGCCGGTATTCACGAGTTAACGGCCAGGGAAACTGCCGGAGTGTGTGAACGTATGGATCTACGAGTGTACCGTTGGGTAGAAAGTGTCGGTTGGGGCCGTTCGCGCGGCTGTCATCGTTCGCGCTGCGTGGGGACGGACTCGCGACGAGCGTGCGGCCACTGCGGGAGCCCTCGTGCGACTAGCGCTCCAATCCAATCCAACTTCCATCCAATACGAGCCGCGAGTCGCGACACCCGCCAGCGCTGGGTAATTCTATATCATTAACAACCGTCATCTAAATATCACAGATGGGAATGACCTTTAGCATCAATTTGTAATGAAAGCTGATGCTTAATTGACAGTAGATGGGCTTGTACAAACTCTGAAGGCTATTCACCACGTTTTCCGGTAATATTTGGGTGGAGGTTGGGTTGTTTATTGTAGAATTACCCACCGCGTTCGCGCCGTTATGAAGTTTGCCCACGGGGAAACACGGCGATTAGAGGGTGACGACGTGTGTCGGGATTTTGCAGCACGTCGCGCGCGCCACGGTTAATCTCCCTTGGGTGAAATGCCGTTGAGTTACGCGTTCGTCGCGGTTTAGTGTCGTGTCCCTATGTCATGGAGATAGGGGTTGGATTAAATAAAAAAACATTTAAAGGTTACTACTACTAGTACTGCGCCTTTATCTACTATGAAGTACGTCACTGTAAAAGACTGTATGCGTTGAAAACGTCAGTACCTAACCTACTTCTTTACCACTGTTGTAATATATATAGTTGCCATAAACCTACTTGCATACACATACATAATACAGCCGAAGACATATTTTTAACTGCCATTGGGGACGGAGCTAACAGAAATACTGTGGTGGAGAGTAATGTGGAGAGTAATAGATGTGTAAATTTCAAAGCGCTAATTAATTACACGCATCTTTTCTAAAACTTAAGACTTCGGTAAAACTTGCACCTTGCACTTGCACAGATACGCCCAAGGAAGAGATTCGAATACCAGCTTTTTTACTAAATTATTCGTAAGTATAAAACTGAGGCATGGTCACCCCTGTCACTCGAAATGACGAGATTATTTCGTAGATGCAATCGTGAGCGCCTTCGAGGTGAGCGGCAAATTGGATCAGCGGCTCCGTGCGCCCGCGACGCTTAAGCTCGTTAAACGTTCATCTACACCCGGCCTGTACCCACGAACGTCAATTTCTAAACGGTATACGTACTCAAATTAAGTTAAACTGCGAAAACTCCGATACAAAAGAGTTCAACGACCCTAATTTCTGTAATGCCGAGAAGTCCCTCCTTGACCTGCTACCCACTCCCAACACTGCAATGGCTATCCTGAGACTTCATTCACCATTTCAATTACCGTTAATGTTAAATGGAATAAAGTGGCAAGTTCTAAGTTTACTACAGGCCTTGAACCACTTAAAACTTTTATTAACCTCCGTTTATAGGCCTAAGTATTATGGCAAGGGGAAAATGCTTGCAAATACACACATGAAGCTACAAGACAACCAATTTTTGTTTATTCTACAATCTATTTAAAACTATTGACATTTACAAAACGCTATCCGGACAAACTTGTTTAAAAATAATGACTTTGAAAAGTTGGAACTGGAAATCAAATTAAATTAATTTAATTAATACTTTAATTAGGAAGGTACTTTTAAATCGAAAAAATTCCGCGCATTTAGCTGGGAAGGCCCTTAATGGTGATTTATAAAGTGCAGCTCATTGGCTTCTTGAGTTAGAAGGCTTTCCCTTTTCTTATGCATTTCTTTACTGACTTTGCGGACATTACAGACCGTTTTACTTAAGGTTATCACATGTGTAGGGTAAAGTGTACGAGTAGCACAAAAAAACGCGTTATCATTGCGTCATTTTTTCTAATACGGCGGGGCAAGCGGCAAAGGTACGAGGTGGGAAAGTTAAAATTCATAAAGAACACATCGAAGTCTATGTATTTTTAGCCCTCCCGGAAAACGTTCCAGATTAACTAGGTACCCAATAATTATAGGTTTCCATCGAATCATTGCTGTAGTACCTACTTAATTAATTTACTGAAGGTTAATAAAATTGCAACAGCACTATGAATGTTTGCGGATGACTTTGTAGATTCATTGTTATGATAAAGATAATTGATCATGTCTGTATATTATTAATATTATGATGCCTTAGATAATATTTGTAAACAACAACTGTTATTACTTATATATGCAAATGCAAATATCTAAGTTACCGGACTCTGACAGGTAAATGACTACTAAAACATTGTCATTATGTTTTGCATAAGTACTTGTAAAAGCAGTTATTTACCAGTGAGGAAGAGGGTTGGAAAGAAACTACTTTTACAGTCGGTAAAAAGCTCTCTGAACTGTATTTCAAGACTCTCTATTATATTAACCAACGTGCCACTTAAATATAATTAGTACGAGACTCATATAGTGCCAAGACTAATCAACTATGTAATGTAATTGAAACAGAATACATTTGTAAATTAAGTACTAGTAGAGCAGATTGGGGCGATCTATTTGATAAAAGGAGATTATACAGATTGATTCTCACTGCAACCCAGTTTTTTTTAAGTAGGTATACATAATTAGTGAAATTTACAAGTTTCGTGTCCACCGATACTGTATATATTGTTTGTTTACAGGCGATATTTAATGTGAGATATAAAAAATCATGTTAAAAGAACCCTGCAAAATAAAATGTCAATAGTTTTTTAAAATTTATAGAGATACGAGTAGTTCCACTTAATTAAGGCTCTACGTTAATTAGTGCGAAGTAGGCACTACCTAATAGGCTGAATACATTTATAAAACTCTAAGGCCTTGCATGTCTCAAATTATTTGAGCGGGTTTAATGGAAGTACCTACTTTTGGAATGCAGGTGAATGCTCCATTACCTATATCTACTTCCGTACCGCAAATATTTTACACTGGCATTTATTTTTATGAAATCGAGGTCATATTAGTATTGTCTATCACGCGGGCTATCGCGATTGCATAAATCTTTTTTCTAGCTTCATCCTTTACAGTTCGACAAAAAGGAATGCTGAATACGATTGTGATTCCAAATGTGTTAGAAAATAAGGCCTCTGTACCTCCATAATCTTACGTCAGTCTGCCGCTCTATACGCGCCCACACCTTTAGCATTTAATAACAAATTTAATTCATTTAGCCAGGCAGTACCTGGATCAGTGAGCTTTGCTCGGTATTTTTTTTGGTACGTTTTCTAAAAAAGAAATCTAGCTAGATCGATTTTTCGCCCCCGAAACCCCTTGCATACTAAATTTCATGAAAATCGTTGGAACCTTTTTCGAGATTCACATTATATATATATACCTACATATTTATATATTATATATACAAGAATTGCTCGTTTAAAGGTATTAGATAGATATATAGATTACTTTGCTAAGGTCCATATCAAATAATGAACAAAAACATTTGCTACTTCGCTACCAACATGATGAGAAGAATATTTCACTGCACTGAACTAGATATAAAATTATTGGTAGGTAGCTATTTAATAAGAGAATACATAATATGATTATGATGATGACGACATTGATGACTTTACATAATTGCATTTGTGATAAAAATATTAATTACCTAATAGATTACAAATCACCGATTGAATCAGATATACTTAATGGTAAAGTTAATGATTACCTAAATGTCAATTAACTTAGTCTTGTTTATGAAGAATATTAATAAGTGACGTGAACAGGTTACGCGGCATTCAGAATAACTGCGTAGGCTATACATACACAGACGCGCATACGGCTGGTTTAAAACAGTATAAGTAGGTATTCAATTTCTCTAACAGCACTTTTCTATTTATTTTTTAGTTTCTTCAGCGATGTAACTCAAGTAGAGCTTTTATTTTAAAGCTAGATAAGTTTTTTTTTAGTTTACCTATCTACCTAACGGCTAGCTCTGACGTCACGCGAGAAGATCGTGCCTCTCTATCTCTGACGTCACGCGGAACGTAACGCCATGAGTCATGCTTTTTCATGAATGCAGCCGGCGTTCATCGATTTATAAGACGTTATCACGTCAAAAATATATAGCAATATTAAACCAAAAACAAGTTTAATTTGTATGATTCCAAAAGTCTCGTGCTTACAGGTTATTTTATCATAATTTTCAACACAGTTGCTCGTAAATTGAGTCTTATTGCACCGCATTTAAACTCATAATACAGCTTATTACGCACAAGTGTTGTAATAATATTACCACACGAGTGCGGTAATATAAACTTTTTTTTAATCTCAGCAAACGGTTCAGTATCAATAGGAACAAGGAATATTTTCGTGAATATTAAACTATTTTAGTTTAAAGATGATAAATAAACATTTAATTTCGACAAATTATTCATTTTTATCTAAAAAGGGACCATAATTTGCATATTTAAGACATTGATTAATTATTTTATTATAATTTTAATATTTGGCTGTTTAGCAGTCTGTTGTCAGTGTCTGCGTCACGCGCGTGCTAAGTGTACAGCGCGCATGCGCGAGAGCTGCGTGCGGATTGGCGCGGAGAAATAATATCTGCCGCCATTTTTCACTGATATTGTTGATTCAGACTTTGTTATTTCATTACTTTAAAAATTACTAGTTCAAGTAATAAAGAAATTTAGTGTCCGTCGCTGGAAATACTAAAATATGTTCGGACAATGTTCGGACTATTATATCAGTAAGAAATCCAAGGTGTTAATTACCAAATGATAAAGTAAAGTTCTAAAGCAGCTCCAGGTAAGCAATGTCTGCTAACAAAGGTAAACTAAAGTTCTTAAAGTCCTTTTATTAACTAAATTTTATTTATTTTTCCTCGCAAATGTGTTGAAAAACGTCGTATGCGACGCGTGTGCTTTGGTAATTACACATCTCGGCTCTCTTACCCGCGCTCGCTAGCGCTCGCGCGTACAATACGCCTCGTGTGTAATTACCAACATAGCACACTTGTATCATAATGTACTATTATGCATCGTGCCCTGCTGTTAATCGTTCGTGTACTGTGGCAGCTTATCATTCGCGTATGCTGTAGCTACATGCATGCAATGCTATGACGTCACGCGAAGGCCGACAGCCTCGAAAAGGAAACGGGAAGTCGCAACTGACGCACTGACCAATTCGTACAGCCTTAAAACGTACCTAGAAAAGTAAAAGAAGTCCTGAAGGGGCGAAGGTGGTTCAATAGAAATGGATACGTGCGGAGGAAGTCCCTTGTTCTACTATTTGCGGCCTATTTCTAATACCGAAATTCAAAGTTCAATAACACTATTAATGAGAGCGAAAAGGCACGATTCGAACTTCGAACTTCGAATTTGGGAGTATTTATAACCCCTTATTCCAAACTCGCTCGTAAAAATAAAGTTAGGATCTAACTTTACGTAGGTCAGCTAACTGACAGTTACAAAGACATTCCATTAAAAGTAACTAACTGGCTGTAGATTTATATTAAAGCATATTACTTAGAGGTTTATACGTTAAACTTGTTTATCGTAGACATCCGCTTGTTTGGTATATTTTTGAGATACTTAAAAACACATTTTGTTTGGCTAATTTTGTAACGGTTGGGATTTTCCTTCACTTGTGTGTGAAACCTTACCTACTTGTAGTCAATGTCAACGGGAAGGACACTATATTTTGATTCCAACGGTTTTTGTAGAAAATTAACGTTCAAAAATTGTTCAACAGTCTAAAGGGATCAGAGCCTAAAATTACTTTTTCGAGTAGAAGGGTCTTGGTCTTGACAGACAGACAAATAGACCAACAAACGGACAACGGACTAATCCCATAACGGAGTATTCATTCCTTTCGAGTTACGGCGCCTTAAAAACAAAACCATTTATAAGTGTTCTGTTTATTGGTCAATTCCGTCTCTCTATTTAAAGCGGCCGCCGGTGCACGTGCACTGAGACTGAGGAAACGTGGTTTGAAATACTCGTAATATCGTATCGTATCGTAAGCGCGGAATGCGTGCGTCGCTCTCTCACTCTCGCTCTGCTGTTACCGGTGTTCTTATAGTAGGTACCTATCTAGTTTTGTTAATTTCGATTTATTTCTAGTGTGACACTTTTGTAACCGTACCTAACATAATATTTTACTTTCTTTCAATATTCTATCCAAATATTGAAATAATTTAAACAGCATATAGATTCCCAAAGTAACCCCTACCCTAAGCCTACCGAACACAGGGACGGCGGGGGTATTGGGGAGTGAGGTTCACAGGAAAAATGGCCCAAAAGCTGTGCAGGGTGCTTTATTGATAAAAAAGTAATAAAACATAATAAAATAAAATTTTGTCTTGCTATCTGAGCGGTTTTTTTATTTATTTCGACGTTATTTATCGTTGTGCATCTAAATTACCTACTACAAGAAAATAACTCTATATCCTCTTTTAATTTTCTAATCTACTTTATCTACTTTATATTATATATAAATAAAATGTATTCCTATTACTTTATCGGAAGTAATATAATAAATACATAGGTATATAGGTAGTAATGTAAGTAGGTATGTAGCGCTGGTGGTATAACGGCCCAGCCACGACTACGCGCGACCGGCAGCGCGATACCGTTTTCCCTGTGCATTGCGCGCCCGGGACCCACACCACATGGTGAGTACCTAGCAGCACACGCAATGAACAGAGAAACCGCTCACCGCTCCGCCGATCGCTTGTAGCGTCATGTAGTGGCAGCGGGCCGCAAACCACGACCACCTTCAGCGATACTGTTTCCGATAACCCGCGCCGCAGTTCATTGTCGTCACACCGACCGCCCAGCCAATTATTTGTATTTATTTGTACAATCTTGCTCTAAATATATTTTCGTGGATTGACAACACGAAAACATTTTCATCAGTTTCAAGTTATGATTATATGCCCCGCGGTGGATAAAACACGTACACGATCAACCTTGCTTCAATTAAGTTTAGGAAGATTAATTCAATTGCTAACGACATACATAATATTTACAGCCAGATTACATAAAATTGAAAATCTGTCGAAAACTGGTAATAAACTATTGAATTGAATTTAAACTGCTAATTTTATATTTGGGTAGTTAACGCTATATCGTTGTGTATTAATTTAAAATGGGTAATTGTAGTTTCATTTGCAGACACTACTATACTTAAATGCATGCCAAAGTACAAAATCATGATCATTATCATATCAGCCATAGGACGTCCACTGTTGGACATAGTAGGCCTCCAATTGCGTCGGTTGGAAGCGGTTTGCATCCACGTAAGTTCTAAATATACGTAAATAAAAAATATGTAGGCATGTGGTAGTGTGGGTGATAGTTGGCTCTGTCAGTAAGCATATATATATTATGTTAATTTAAGAAAATGAGGTAGTTGGTGGGTTTTTGTATAAATACGTGTCACACTCACACACATGTAGCTGCGTTGTATGACCGTGGCTTCGCGGGGTAGCAAAGTTTTAGTCATACTTTAGCATAGTTCTGTAATCTCGTTATGAACCTCCAAAAACAGTATCATTAACCAATATCATTTGTCACCACAGTTTTGGCTTCACCTTGCATTCATTCACATAGTACGTACACATTTCTGAGATCACTACGTGTTCGTCACTTCCCACACCGCTACCGTAAACGCACGTAAAATCACATAGCTCGAAGGCTGCACGAAGGTTTTGTTTTTCTGTTATATTAATAGTTTTTATCGACGCCGAAGCGGAGAAAATGTACCGCGACATTTCATTCATGCGTATACGCAATTACAAGAGGTCTCTGAGTGCGGAACTCTGTCTCACTATCTGATAAGAACAACTCACGTAAGACTTGCATAACTAACGTAACTTAGGTACTCGTAAAGATTTTGCGGTAGAAATCATTTTTATGTATTACAAATAACAAAATATTCTAACTTTGAAGCTACCTATTATCTTTTGGTGCTATTTGTCGTGACGTGGAGAGCATACTAAAGCGTTTAAATGAGTGTAATGAAAAAAAATAGTTCCATTAAAATATGCCGGGCAAATTACCGATAATTAACTATTGACTATGTTTCCACCTTTGCTGATACTTACATACATACCGTCACGCCTCTTTCCCATAGGGGTAGGCAGATACTACTTTGTTTCACGTGCTACGACCTTGAGAGATACCTCTGTCGCTTCATCCACATTCATCAATTTATCAAAACTTGTCTCGATTAAATAACAAATCAATATTTTCGTAAAGTAATATTATACTTCCAAAGTTATATTTTTTTATCGAAATTATTTTGTTTGCTTTTTTATTGGTAATTTTTAATCACACAAACACATAACGGGAGTCTATTATAAAACAATAAATTATTATTTATAGGCATGTAGATGTTAGTTGACAGGAAAAAGTAGCCGAATACCGAATAAAGGAGCGACCACACCGCCGCGTATACGCAGTGACGTGTCGTAGGCGTCGCGTTTTCTCATCGATTTTTCTTAAGTAACTACCTACATTTTGTTGCGGAAAAGCAACGTCAACATTTTACGCACCGGTGTGGTCGGACCTTAATAGCCGAATATTCGCTGTAAGTCTACTTATTTGTTTAAAGTACATACCCAACTGGGAGACGTGGTACCGTGCCGACTCGACTCCCCTGGGGTCACCTTCGGACACCCGCCTCGCCCCCGGACGCGACCTCTGCACATTCTCGCTTCCGCCACTTACCTGTTAACAAAACATTCACTATTATTCTATATTCGTTCTCAGGTAAACATGTTTCATGTTTAGGTAAACACCTTCATTTCATCAATATACCTACAGCAACGCGACATTTATGGTATATTTTTACAAGCTTTCATCGTTTTCTCACTGTAAATTCATAATGTCATTTGGAATTCATAACTCACTAGCTTCTACCCGCGACTTCGTCTGCGTAAAATTATACATTATAAGCCTTCCTTTTGAATCACTATGTATTAAAAACCGCATGAAAATCCGTTGCGTAGTAGTTTTAAAGATACAAGCATAGATATGGACAGACAGACAGCGGAAAGCGACTTTGTATACTATGCAGTGTTAGTGATATGAGTATGTAGCAGATACATGGTGATGCACAGATTGCACGGTACAGTAAACATTACCCCTATTGAGCTTCGCGCATCCGAGTAAAAAGTATGGTCAGCAAAATAATCTTGTGTTAAAAAAAGCTTATGCACAAAGATGCTGTTATCGCAAGCTCAGTGAAGAAAGATCCGTATACGTAGACAGAACGAGTCATGATTAATTGAAGGTTACTTTGGATCATTCGTTCGTGGATCGTGGTGCATCCGCTCGCTGGGCGGTCTAACTAACGTTCCAGTATTATGTAGACAGGTACGCTTATTTAAAAAGATACTAACCTGGGGATTTACTGAATTCGAAATTCAAGGTTCGTATCCATCCAAAATTCTAATTGCGTTTTTTTTTATATTAAAACCGACAAACGGGCATGCGGTGCATCTGATGGTAAGTGATCACCGCCGCCCATGGACAACTACAGCACCGATGGGACTGCTAGCGCGTTGCCGGATTTTAGAATAAGACTCAAAATGTATAATAGCAAAATGTATATTTCGTCTGTGTCTGCAATAAGTAAAATTAACATTTAAAAACAAAATTAATGTGAAGTTATGATAAGCTTATCAAGCGTTTATAAAAAGGGATTGCAAGTGCAAAAGTGGTAAATAATATAGAATGTCAACGTAGTGCATGATGCTATTTACAATGAATCACCGCGAAATTTATGATTGTTTCAAATTGGCCAGTGCATTGATTTCTGGAAAAAATCTTGACCTGTTTACAATAAAATACTGTTTATTTAAGAACTCTACCATTCGCCTGTTGCTTTAAGCAACGTATTGGGCCTTGACACCGTCCCTAAATAGACAACTGTATGAATAGATTGAAATGATGAGATGATAAACCAATTCTAGCGTTATAAATTGATCCGATTCATGATTGATTTGCCCTACTTGCCCTGCTATCACAAATATAGTACTGTAATGCTTGAATTAACAATTTTTAGGCAACATGTATCTCATCATGGCCAAATACTCATGACCTGTTGTTAATCGAGTGACATGTCATAGACGCAGTAGACACATGTTTCGAACTCGTATCCAATATCGAAAGCTGAGTTTTGATTAAGAGGTTCCTTAATTCTCTATGAAACCACTCATAATGCAACTATTAAACTATGCCTGCAATATTTTTCAAAGGACGACAAATACGTTACGCTAAATAGCTATCACATACATTTACATATTTTGACATTTTTAACCAAGTGGGTAGATACTGTACGTTAATGGCATTAGCAACAAAAGGCAGTTTTTTTCAGTTTTTGGATGGCGATTACAGGCAATGACCGAAACCCGAATAGGTAGTTCCTGCTGCTGAGCTGTACACTAGTGTTATCTGACACTAGTGTGGTTCCTGATTGCTTAGTCTTGCCGTTTCGGGCCGTTAGTTGCGCTGCCAATTTTTATATATCTAGCAATAAGACGGTTACGCGAACGCGTACAAGACTTTTTTTGTTTTAAAATCTTACACTACAAGCTCTGATCATGGCACGTGATAGCGCATGTGCTAGAGCAAGGAGATACTACCAGGTATACCTACTTAGAAACAAACACGACTACAAAGGCTTCACGTGATACTGTAACAAATCCAATATTTACGCTGAATGAACTGACGGCCATTTTGAAGATACTTTAAATTGTATATGTTACATAATGTGTTGTTTCTTAACAGACAGAATGGAAACTGAGAAATTCAAACTACCGGCTTTTGGCAATGATTTTTTGTCAATATTCTGCGTTTAGCCGCCAATAACGAGATTTTATTCTATGCTTTCTGTTTGATGACGCCTAATCAAAGTATCTTAAAAAGCTCGTTACGTAACAATTAGGTATAATGTATTAATGATTGAAGCAAGTCAATCAATTTACTTCCACAATAAGCGTTTGAACAAATAGTGTGCCGTGCCAGCAGAGAGACGATTGCTAAAATTATCCTTAGAGCAAATCGATGGCTTCCAGCGTCCCGTCCGCGTCCGCAGCACAAGTCTAGACAGACATATTATACGAACTGGGAACCTACCTACCCACCACTATCACATCGATAAATGAAAATACATTTTTCTCAAAACCTAATTTGTGGTTTCCTCAGACTAAATAATGGCATAAAGTAATTTGGCGAGCAATTCATGACAACATTTATTTACACAAATTGACCCAAAAGATGCTTTTAGAAACAAATGGAATAAATATTATGAGATATGTGGAGAACGGGAGTGATCGGGGTCAAAAGGGGAGATTGAACCGGCATTAACGGCCCTAGTTAACTTAATTAATCGAGTAGGTATATTTATGTTACTTAGGAATGGTATGAACTTATAATATGTAAAATATGTTCGACTTCACAGCCGCCGACCGTCGGTGGCATCATGTCGGCGGGTCAGCGATTTAGGTGTGTAAGTGTCGGTATATCTATGTACGTACCTATGTTTGTATAGATGTGAATATTGTTAGAAAATTTTCTACGAAGTGAACTTATCTATAAACTCATGCTAATAAATTTAGTTCCTTAAGCCTGCCTATAAACAAATATTACGAAAAATCAGTGCCGTTTTCGAGATCATAACTGCGGAAAAGAATCGAGTTGAAATCCTTTGGTTATCATGAAGTTTCCTATTTTACAGGTAGGTAGGTACATCTGGTGCACTATCTTCTTAGAAGGTAGGTAGGTACTTATATTTTACTTCCATGCTGGTCTAAAAAAACATAGAATGTACCAGTTGCTTCTCTTCCCGCGTTAGATGATACAATCCCATAGAGGGAATGGGTGAAAATGTTAGAAATCATGTTATAGGCGTTGCGGCTAGCAACCCATCACTATTACGATCCCCCCTTCCACATATATAAAAAAAAAATACAATCATGACAAACGTGGCCTTTAAGGGATAAAGAAGTGATTTGTGTGTGTATATATTTTATTATTATTTACATAGCAGATATTGTAATTGTAGATACATTTTTATCTCACATCAACAAACATAGCGTATACCTAATTACGAGGGTCACACCGAAATGATCGGGAATAAAAAAAACTACACGCATATTGTACCTAAATTATATTTTATTGTTTTTAAAAGTATTCTCCCCTGCAATTAATGCACTTTTGCATTCTTTGGAACCAATTTTTGAAACAATAATTCCAATCGGAAGTAGCTGCTTCATAAATGGCCGATTGATAAGCTTCTACTGCCGCTTCAGGGTCTTTAAACCGTTCACCACGCAACATATCTTTAATTCTGGGGAACGTAAAAAAATCGTTTGGACTCAGGTCGGGCCTATATGGAAGATGAGACATCAACTCAACTTTTTCCCCGTTTAAAAAGTCTTTTGTTTTGCGAGCAGTATGGGCGCTCGCGTTATCATGATGCAAGATGACCCGACGAGTAGCGTTGCCTCCACGGAATTTGGCTAATAATCCTGGTAAACAAACCAAGGTGTACCAATCTGCTGTAACTGTTCTGCCTTCCTGTAGTGGAATTGTAGTCACCATGTCCCTTTTTGGAATCAAACGATGCGCTCATTTTCTTAGAAACGCTACGGGAACGCATCACTTTCGTTGGTTTCACCTCATCTTCGAAGACCCAAACTGCCGACTGACGTTTTGTTTCGGGTTCATATGAATAAATTCATGTTTCGTCATCTAAGACGATGTTATAAACGGCTTTTGACGTTCCTCCACTAAACCGTTTTAAAGTAAAGCGGCACCAATCAACACGAGCCGCATTTTGCTCTTTAGTCAAATTATGAGGCACCCAGTAAGAAACAAGCTTCTTGACACGTAGTCCATCGTGCAAAATCTTTTGAATTGCAGTCATTCCATTGCCCATAGTCGCTCGTATCTGCTCATAGGTAATATGTCGATCCTCTAAAATATTTTTTTGCACGGCCGCCACATTTTCGCCCGTTACCCCTGTTTTTGGTCGACCGGTAGGAGGTACGGTGCTGAGAGAGGAACGACCTCGCCGAAACTCTAAATACCAACGATATATTGTTGTTTGGTTTGATACGTCATCATTATAAATAAACACAAGCTCAGCGACACACTCATCCTGCAATAACCCGTGACGAAAGTTGTAGTAAAAAATTGGCGCGAAAATTTTCTCGCGTGAGGTCCACTTTGCTCATCGACTTGTCAAGTTTAAATGAGAATAAAAAAAACAAACACTTTTTTTTAATGTTATTTAAACGTCATTTTGATCGTAAGTAGCCAATACTCACGTCACCAAAAAGGTCTTACGCTAACTCAGTCCCAGGTACTCAATTCCCGATCATTTCGGTGTGGCCCTCGTAATCACTGTATCTATGGTGTGACACATACACAGGCATATACATATATATATATATATATACATCTTATGGTTATCTTATACAGATAGGAATTTATTTATACACAAAAGCGGAAATAGGCTCTACTACAATTAACCAAGGATACATTTATCACAATCCAAGGCGGTAGTTATTTTCCTACAAGAAAGTGCCACTGCGGTGGTCGCGGTCGTGAATGATCTATTTTCATAATTCGACATTAATTACTCAATCTGATTGGCAACTCGTGCGAATAATGACGTAGCTGATCTTATAATGTGATCGTGTGATCCTACAAAATATTCTTACCATTGATATGTCTATCAGAGAGGTTGTCCTCCTCGTCCCATATCGGCCGGTCAAGCCGGCGAGAGCGCGGCTCGAGATTGCCATAGTACTGGAACTCCATGCCGGCCGCACTCAACACAAAACTGTTGCTACTATATTATATTTTAATTCACTTAAAATACTATAGTCACAGACACCACGACTCTTTTGTAGTTAACGCGATACTGGCTGACTTTTCTCGACGAGACTCAGACGAGATAACGGTAACGATTATTAGCACTAAATAACGACACATCGTATGAACGGCATATTTCTATAGACCAAGTCCAGTTGTTGACGGCTAGCCCAGTGGCTCACTGCGGGAGTTTGCCTCCGTCCAGCGCCTCCGGAAAGTTTACTTGAGGGCAATTAACTAGCACAAGACGGTATCAGTGGCAGGCGCTTAACAAACATGGCCGGCAAAATGATGCCTGCCCACTTGTTTAGATTTTACGCGATAACATTTTGCAACTGGGACAATGCCTTGGGGACGCGAGGATGACGTTTCAAGTGAATACAGTGATACGCGTACCTACCTACCTACCCATCATGTACACACGGCAATATAATCAGGTAAGCACCTACGCACGCTCGCGCCGTATCTATCCTGCTTACCGAATAGCTTTGCTGTGTGTACCTAAACTCGTCGCAAAATAAAAGGCCCGTTTTGACAGTTCACGCCTATGAAGTTCTCTATTTTTTACCGAACGAAATGTTCTGAAGGTAATTATATTTTTCATTGGTGGGTACCGCCCACTCGGCTAAGTGCTGTGCATAACGATTTTTTCATATTGTCCACAGACTAATAATAATCGGTTAAAGAAAAAATAAATCGATCAAGATATTTTTTTAAGGCCGACTCGCACTTGGCCGGTTTTATTTAATTAAATACTAGTGTTCATCAATCAATTAATTACTGACTTTCACCAGCTGTGTAGTGATCTTTACTGAAAATTATGAGCTTGTAACATTGTGTCATTTCAAAATCTACAACATCAGTGTAAGTTAAATTTTCTAAACAGAACTTTAATCCAATGCACTTTACAATATATATTCAAATCGATCAAGTACTCATGCAAACTGGAATCGATTTATCGTGAGTATCGAGTACCGAGTCGTATGGTTACATCACTAGTTACGTCGCGAAGACAAATGTCAAAACGGGCCTTTTATTTTGCGACGACTTTACAACCTCAGTGTCGCCTTAGGTAGGTACCTACATAAATATAGAAGTTTTAATTTAATTTAGGTACTAACTCGAAGTGAGATGGGTTAGCACTTTACAGCCGTATTTACAACAATATGCTAACTGAGCGGTACGTCGTCATTCTTATATTTATCTAATATACCTATATGAGAAGACACGCCTATAAATTTGTTACGCTTCTTAAAGCGACGAGAAAAACACATAAGTGAATGCTTATTCTGTGAAGAGACTATTATGAAAAGGAAGTGATTTTCTTGTTTAAGTGTGAATTTTAAGTATTGTCCTTAGCAATCTAATCTTATTTACAAGTGCCTATTGGCGTGATATTAAACCATACCGTCTTTTATTATCTAGGCAACGGTAAGACCATAATATAACTATTCAACCGTGACGAATAGCTGATGTAATGTTGAGCAAACACCTGCATACCTAGCATCTATTTGTTGATGTTGTTAAACGTTATTGATCTGATTGATTTGTGATGTGCGCCTGAGCAGAGACTCACGATGTTATTCTTGAAACACGTAAACAGATAATTAACATGTAAATTCTGGAGAGTTACATCTTAATATGAATGAACAAAGACAAAGTAAGAAAATTACTCTTCTATGTAAATACAACGTAAGCTTTTAATGACTAAGAAAAACCGCAGAATAATTACTCTTTGTGGAAATACCTTATTCGTTTTTGGTACACTTTGTCATACCTAAACTACCTAGATCTAAATACATTTTCTATCTATACATATAAAATGCTTTGTACTGAATGACTGACTGACGGATCAAATTCACAGACTAAACCGCTGATCGTAGAGACTTAGAGGGTGTTCTTTGTATGACGTAGGCATCCGATAAGAAAGATTTTCCGAAATTCAAAAATCACGCGATAAAAGGACAGGATTATAAATAATGACTTAATATTTGAAGAAATTATTGGATGAAGGTTGGACTTGGTTGGACGAAGTCGCCGGCAAAAGCTAATATGCTTATATAACGCTGGTCTTCGGCTATTTTTAAATATTAAATATTATTGAACAACGTTTTTTCATGCATTATAGGTATGCTGGTCTCAGATGGAGCACGCATGCCTAGCAAGTATGATTTAAATGAGTAAATTTATTATTAATTTTCTATTTAGATTCAATTTTGGAAAACTTGTAATTCTTGTGTCAACGAGAAATAAAAAAACGCGCTACCTATTTTAGTTTTAAAATGTTGTTCACCCTTCCGCGACCTTTCCATGTTTACCTATGATAGTTCGTTCACCGCCGTAAGCAACAGCGTTCGCATTGCTTTTGAAGCCGAGGAAAAATAATTAATTTGTCAAAAGATAACGGCCTGTATGCAAAACATACACATTACACACACTTATCATCATGTTGACTATCACTTGAGGCAATAACATGTGACAGATTCTTTGATTTAATAAATGTTCGTCAAACAAAAAGCACGCCTAGGTACTTATATCTTAGGAACTCCTTCATAAACATGTCTTTCTTGCAGTGATCATACTTTTTTTTTATTAAAATCATTGTTAATATTTGCAAAGAAAACTTTAGAAGTGGACTGTAACTCTAACTTGCAAAAACAGTGCATATGGAATTAACTAAATAAATGACTAAGGCTTTCACGGTGATTTGTTTAAACCAGATTTTATTATGTACCATGTACAATTAGGTTACAATGATTATTGTGTATGTTCATTTTAAAGAATGTGTCATAACTAATAACGTTTTAATTGACTTATATGTTCAAAAAAGGCATTTTCTCTGAACTACTTTGTGAACTTTTTACTACAGTGGAATACTTTTAGCTTGGGACGCTGACGGCATCGTAATTTGATTATCGTATTAACGCTGGGCTAAGTAGTATTTAATCCCTGTCCACAAAGCTTGTGATCGAGGAATAGTGTTTCGCATTCTCTATTTATAACTATAGAAGGTAATGTGAAGTGAAGGCATTGAGAAATATTTAAAAAGACATGTCCTGCAACGTATACGATCACGCGCGGTTACATGAGCTCCTTTTACAAACATACGATTTGCTCATATAAAGTCAAATTATAACTATTATCACTACACTAAGGGCAACCGGTCCCACAAACCTCAATCGAGGTATAAGGTTTAATGCTAACATTAAATTCTAACCTTGTGCTTGTTCGTGTCGCTTATACTTAATCTATCATTTAATTGTTATACTTTTCGAGTTGATACTTTTATAAGTACTTAATTAATGATTTTTTATCTTTGTTTCCATTAGTTTATTCCAATTTAACGGCAATAAACCACCAGTGTTTATCTCCTCGGCGATTAAAATTCAATTTAAATCAGTCGATTTTATTCGAATGATGCCAAATTTGAATATTTAATTGAAGTTTAATGTTTCACATATTCAAGAATTATTTTATTTGAATAATAATACGCAGAACAAAACAGTAAAGTTGTCTTTTCTTTTAGAAACATAACGACTTGGAGTCATCTAACATACGTTTCATTTGAGTGGGCTGAAAGTATGGAAAGAAGGGAAAGCAATTTATCTATCAAAGTTGGTAAATGTACTTCGCCTAACTTGCTAACAACAAAGGAAAATTTGCACCTTGTCCCATTTTCAGAACACTGACCGTTACAAAGACTTTACACTCCGTGATATCATAAACCTCCGACGACAATATAATGATGACTTTAAAACAAATATTTTAATAAAATACTCACGCTGGGGTTTCTTATCCATCCGTACATAGTGACATTTAATTTATTTACAAAGCTTAGCGAAGTCAAAGAAAGGACCTAAGGCACTGGACGGTCGGTGTGACTAGCCGGCATTAGGAGGCGTGATCGCATGCACGTATACCGAAACACTGACTGGCACTAGAGGGCTAATCAAACGCTATGCTGCTTACATAACGCCGAAGCAAAGCCTTCGCCAAACACCCCGCAGCGACTGATTACTTTTCGCGATGTGCCGCGGACGAGAGACGCTAAATAGGTAATCTAAATATGCCGAATTCGTTAGCTTTTGTCTGTGACTTTGAGTGATATCGCTACATTTGACAAAGATTTGCCGTGACGTACTGATGTGCCATTTAAATTTTACTAGCTAAGTCGAAAAGTTAAAATTGAGTGCAAATTACACGATCACATTTACAAATGATCTGTCATCAGTATTCTGTAAAGGTACTGTGCTCAGAAAAAACGACCGTAAAGTTTTATGCCCGCAAAGATTACTTATTAGGTACTGCAGAAGAAAACTATAATAAAAAGCCATTTTCCTAATAAAACGTACTTTAATGTTATCAATTTATTCCAATTGTTCAAGTTATCTTCAGACGTCACAAACGCATTACGATTATCAACATTTTTATTAGCACCTCGGGTGATCTCTATGAAGAAGTTATCTTTATTGTTGTTGTATAAATATTTAATACTTACCGCAAAAATGGTTTAGATGGTATATAAAATTTTATGTGACAATAGGTATCTCACGCGACGGGTCGTCATCAATCGAGTCAGTAACCATTAAATTGCTTTGTTGTAGTCACAACACGGGGCAGAATGTAGGCGCCTACCCAGTCAGTACCTATGTCACGAAATTGTGGTCTGGTCATGTGGTCCAATATAATGTGAACGCTAATTCGGGCAACGTGGATAGATTGAGATGACGTTAATTACAGATCAAATCAAATTTGCCACTTTGCATTAAGTCTTCATTTTAGACAGTAATTTCAGAAAGCAAGCGTTGAGCAGTAAACCTTTGCTCTGGATTTGTATAGTCAATGGAATTCGTAGGAGGGACAAAAATATTTCTACGGGGATGGAAGGTTCTACGCCATCATTCTCAAAATATGCAGGCGCAAACAGACTCGTTGTGCATTCTCAAGCCTTGCTTAGTTAAAGAAGGCGGGAATAAAGCAGACTCGTCAAAGCATTAACTACTAGAATACTTTAAAAGTTAACCTTGGCCGGTGGCGTCTACTTAGTATTTACGTAAAATGAAAATGTCGCAACGGTTAGCATTTTTCGAGTTTTTCTTGTTGTCCAATCTCTCCTCAATCACTCTGTGCAAAATCTATTAGCAAAGCAGGACAAAATAACAAAGCAAAGTATACAATTTCAAATTGCGTAGATATTAGTACTTAACTAGGTACACATGTTGGGAAGCTGCGCTTTATGCTGATGTTTCTGCCAACCTTCCTTCAAATCAATAAGTAACTGAGTCGATAAGTACGATGAAAAATAGCTGTAGGCGTAACCACTAAGATAAAGTATTTTTTACTACAAGAATTTTAATTTATAAGACATTTTATCTATGTCGCCTTCACATGTCAAGTGGACTTAAGGCCGAGGGGATATTTATTGATTTTCAATAAGTCAACCTGTTTAGTGCCTATTTAGAAGTAAAGAGACCACTAAAAACCTGTGGGCATACTAAGATAATTAAAAATATGTGTTTTTAATTACAGTATCTATTAGTAGTTATTTAGGACTCCTAGGACTACGTCGAAAAGTCACAGATGCCTTATTGTGTAGTTATTTAAACCGTTTTTTCGTATCCCATCAGATAATCTGTGGGAACAGATCCTCGTTATGATTTAAAAAACAATTCAAAACTAATGTGTACCTACTAATTATTATAAGACATTACATTACATGAATGCATGGCACGTAGGGCGAGTTAAAAACCTAGTTTTCTCATTGCTAACGCTTAGTAAAACAATGAAATGATTCTACTGTTTGCTTAACATTTTATCATTTATTCTGACGAACACAAAGGGGAATTAACACACGGTATTATTTCGCATTATTCTCTATTTATATTAGATCGCCGTGCAAATATTATAAATGACAGAGCGTTCGCTATCTTAAGTATTTGATCCCCTGTGGAAACGGTCTGGTTTCAAATCATTGCTACAGTAGCAAATTGACGCAGTTCCCTACTTAAGCGTACCTACCTAACCTACTTCTTTATAATTTTATTACACTGAAGAACATCTTCACCAGTTGAAGCGTATTGGACTAGGCACGATAAAAATTTACTACCAATAAATTATATATTTATTGCGGGTCAATTTAAACCAATTAACTCAGGCTATGGCTCTAGCGCAAACAAATTCATCAGACAAATGTCTGCCTTTACTGGGATTCGAAACCGGACCACAAGCTTTATAGTCAGGGTCCCTGACCATTATAGTATATATCCCAGTGGCGTGGCGCAAGGCAAGCCAGTGGGAATCGAGTGTTATGGACGCCACGCCACTGTTGTATCCGTACATTCGCAAAGTTACACCTGCATCAATAAACTATCTATTCGGTCGACTAATTTATAACGTCTAAAAACGACGGGGATTTTTAAAACAAGTTTGCTGTACGTAAAATAAAAACTTCCGAATTTGAAGCGTAATGTATACCTACTCTGAAGCAAATAAATCGAATTACTTTTCATCCATCTTTCTACGAGAAGTGACCCGGTTTCTTTGCTCCCGAGTATATTCATATATACCTGAATGTAAATTTTACATATTTACGGATTCGTAACACATAATTTCATTTTAAATTGTTAAGTTACTGGTATTTCCGTGCATGGCGCGAAGAACTTGATAAGTCCAAAATGGGAATTTTACAGGGCCGCAATTTCAAAGTTTGAAATTTCCTCCAAAATCCGCTTTTACCTTGAAGTCGTCTCTATAGCTCGATTTAAGGATGCTTTTGTGCAATCTTTTCAATTATTTTACGTAATTTGCTAAAATTATTCTATTTTGTGAGATATTAGACTTATCAGCTTGTTCACCAAATATTTGTCAAACTATTCCCCGTACAGCACTCGTATAGCACTTAATTCAGTGAAAAATGAAAACTTTGTTTATTTAATTCCTAAAAATCAGTTTTTTGTTGCAACTGAAATGTTTAAATTGATTCAAGGGTAACTTTGTACGGCAACACATTATTCATAATAATTGACTTAATATCAACTTGTTCACCGACGACTTATCAACTTGTTCACTATATATAGAATATGAAGTTAGGGTCTCATTAAAACATATATCGTTTGTAACGGGTCCCGCTTTGTACCATAGTTTTATTTTATTGGTCATTAGTAAGTATACCTATATATTTTTTTCATAACACTGGCATTCGTGCGTTTTTCAGGATTTTTTGAAATGTTATCAGAATGTAGTAGGTTAGGTTAACTTACTATCAATTCTTAAAAAATACCTTTTGTTGCAGAAATAAAACGCTTTACAAGTACCTAACGAAAGTTATGTCAAACTATACAGTCGGAACTTAAATTTTATGAGACAAAATGTTGACCCAAATTGACAAAACATTTCGCGAATTCTATTTGAACATCAAGGCCACAAATTGTGCTCCCATAGATCCTGATCTTGACGTTGATAATCAAGACACTTAACGGAAGACGCATGAAACTCAAGCTAATTACATTAATCCCACAGAATGTTCGTCACATAATTCTTATAAAATTTTTATGTTTACAAAAGGGGTCTATATGTATTTTGTCCTATAACATTGAAGTTCCTAATGTAATTATAGTCATTTTTGTGCATTTTTTATATCTGCATCAACGACGTCAAGATCAGGATCTGTAGGAGCACAATTTGTAGTCTTGCAACTGCATCAAATCCATTTAATCTTTTTCATCTGGGATGACTTATCAAGGTATTCACGCTGTGCACGGAATAGCTTTCCCTAATATCTAATTATGTCAACTTATGATTTACTGTGTTCATCAAGCTGAAAAATAATAAATCACTTTGCGTACGTTTTATGGGTAGTTGAGGATATAAGTAGATATATTCATTTATTAACGCAATAGTATGATAGTCCTCACTTAGATATCTTGTTTTGTCAATTTACGCACACTGTTTCGGTTTTTGAGTGTAAGTTGATTTAAGGACATAAGATTTTTTTTGTGTCTTATCGCATTGATATATCTCGATTTGTTACATAAAAAACGGTAGATTTCAAGATATTCATATTTGTCACAGCCCAATCTCTAAAAGTTTCATAGATATCGGGTTGTATTTTTTAACCTAAAAAACCAATACCAAAGAAAGCCGTTGCAGCGATAAAAAATAACATAGAAGTCGAGTTACCAAGTTCTTCACGGCATGCACGGATTTCTCATAAGTATTTTGAAAATTTAGTGGAATAGGTATTCATAAGTAATGCGTGCTGTCGCACGGTATCACGCTCTAGGCAAGTTTTTATTCAAAACCAGTGGGAACACCAAAAAAAAAATTCCAAAATAATGTTATAAATGTAGAAAATAAAAAGACAGCCTGACCCAGAAACGTAGTTTTAATTGATAGATAGACTAAATGAGGCCGCGCATGGGCCGCGCGCAACAATTTTAGAAAAAGCAAAGCAAATCTACTTTAATTCCGATATTTATTTAGCCTGATTCATTAATAGCGTTCAATAGGAGAGAGAGAATTTCGTAATTCTCCTGTACATAGTGAAGCGACATGGAATAAAAAACAGCTAGGGGACCGATTTTTTAAATCACATCACTCGAGAATACCACTTAATAGGAGTAAAAAACTATAACTAAAATAAAATTTTCGACTAATTGACAAGATTAGTTTGAGCTGTAATTTTCTTCTACTTTACACCACTTTCGAATGATACTTTTTAGTGATGTGCATTAAAAAATCGGTCACCTAGGTTCGATTCACAGCAGTACTTTTGAAAAAATAATCCTACGGAACTTTCGCCTTAGTAAAAATAAAATCAAAAATCGGAAAATGAAATTGGCGACATAAAACCAAACAAAAATCTTCGTTGTTCCTATCCCTGCAAGGATGAATAATTGGTCGACGTCGTAAAAAATAAAACATGACTAGCGCCAGTATAGTTACTAGCGCTAAAGTTCATTAATGTTTTATTTTTGTCCACAAAAATGATATTTAACTAACTGAATTGCAAGAGTGATACCAAAGCCGAGGAACAGCTTTAACCTCTTCATAAAAAATATCCAACAGCGCGTAAGTATTCGTCCGAGCTCGAACACAAGGGCTAAAAAATCATCAAGATAAAAAAAACCCAAATAAAGCAAGAGGAGGAAGGAAAAGCCACCTAACCTCTTACTTCGACCGTTGTAAATACCTGGCATATTGAATTTGTCTACTATAGTATTATAAATTAAGGACACTCTTTGTTCCACTTCGCTCCTAACTAACTATTAACCGAGAATAACGAGTACACATATACCCAATTAGAATTTCATTATCTCCCCCCTCTCCTCTGGGAATTACACGATCAATGGAAAACTATGTTTTCCTTGACCAACGAGGTTGTAGTTACATACACAACAAGTGGTATACAGGAGAAGGTCTGGAAGGACATGGAAGTGTGTCAATCAGGAACAACACAGAAAACATGTTTGATAAATTGTGTAGCTGTACCTATTTGATAATGATTAGTTGAAACATCTTGTTGAGCTTCATTACTACTTAGAAGTTAAAAGTGACATTTTAGATAATAAGTAGCATGCTCTTTGGATGCTTTGCAATGACGATCTAATTAGTTAAATTTACTTGTGTAAATAAATTCTATAGATATTATAAAAATCACCAAATCAGGTTTCATTTGTATAGCTTAGCCGCAGTCAGCTTCTGTGGGCGTAGGTTCAAATTCCACTTCTGATTTAAGGAAACTAGCCTAAGTTTTAAAACGAAACACAATACCAACTCTACAATCACCTAATTGTGTACTAAATATTACAATTGCAAGGCAGGTAATTGCATAACAATAATTCATCAAAGGAAGCGTGAGCATGGTAACGAAAAATCGATCTGGTGGTCTCATCTACGGGGAGAAATTAATAGATACGTTGCGCCATCTCTTGACCATTGGCTAAACTAACTCATAATACTACGGAATATATTGCGAAAACTACAACTATAATTATTGTCAAAAAGCCAAAAAACTGAATCATGATTAATGAAATGATATTTGTCAGCCAAATTACTAAGTACCTACGTTTTTCGATGTGATAACTAACTCGTATTTAAATTCCATTTTTTTTAAATATACAAACCAATCCGCATTGAACTGAAATGTATATCGTTCGTTTCTTTAAAAATAAGTATATCTCGAGTAGAGCTATATTCTGAAGTAGCACTGAAATATTCCACAACACGTTCTTTTCACAACACACACTCGCGCGGGTTCTTTTACGTCATTGCTTTTAGCTTCTCAACAGGCTTTTCAATCAGGTAAGTACCTATTCTAATTCGGTAGCCATTTGTAGCGCAAAAAGTTCTTGTTCTAACGTATTGATTGGTCAACAAACCGTTTTGCATAAATCTTCTTCAGCTGAAGCAGATAATGTTTTTAAAATATTTTCCATTCTCCTTTAGTGTATTCTATTATTTCTATTTAGGTTAATTTCATAATTTTCTTAATGATTTATGTTTTCAGTAATACTTGTCATATTAATTAGGTATGCAAAAAACTACTCTATAGCAATTCTCTACATACTCTACATTATAGCAATCCATATGTGTAAGTAGCTTCAATTGCCTCTCTAATCAGTGAAACTATACATTTAAACTATCGCATATATTTCTTGTACAATAGTATGCAATTTTGTATCTATGTACCTATTTGTGTAGGAAAGCTTTGTGATTAGATAAGGAAATGAGACCTCACAAGGAAACGTGGCCTACTTAGGGTTGGAACGATCTATTTGCCGATGGGAAATGTGTTGGGTAATAAGTCGAATGCTGTCGCAATTTGGTATGACTTCGTACGTTAACGATTTAAGAATTTTTTCTTCACGTCTGCCGATCCTGCCATTTTTTGACCAATACAAATATTGGATATATACTATACCTATAGATTTTTATTTACTTGTGACTGCCAAAATTCACAGACATACGGATACCAGTGACGAAAGTATTCCTATAAAGGCTTAATTTTGCCTTTTGGGTCACAGAACTCTAAAACTAACCTAATAATGTCCCGATATACCCGATATTAAAAAAATATTATTTAAGGTCTCTATCATGCTGTTTCGCTTTTTTTTCACATACACGCTATAAGTCGCTTACCTACAATGAACAGATAGGCAAAGGTCTCAGACTTGTTTGATCGCTCCTTAGCTGAAAGAGATTCATGTATGTATTTCAACAGCTTACCTTCATCGTCCTTAGGCTCCTCCTCCTCGCCCATGGCGATCACCAAGTTGCTCCTCATCATGCGAGCCATCTTCGAAATCCTTACGATACTGACGTTGTGCAAAAGTTAGAGTGTACCACAAATTTAACATTTAACTATACTACATATATGTATACAAAGTGTTTAAATCACACTTGATTAACAGAAAAACCGAAAAAAACAAAAGCAATCTAGTTATACGTAAATTACCGCACGAGTCGGTGAAACCGCTAACAGGCTACATCTCTGCTGTCAATGTATAGAAAATTGCGTCAGTTCGGGAAAAGCGAGTGTGATCTGTCTCGTAACCGCCGTACGAGTGATGTAAACTGAGCGCCACTGAAAATATAGGCGAGTTAGAAGGACGGACAGAGAAAACTCGAGAGCGGCGAGCCATATTAAAACAATGACTGTGTAAAACACTTGTTTACATTTCAGTAACCTTTTAGATTAAGACGTTACCCACCAAAGAGTTATAAAACCTCTATGGGCTCTATGATAAACACTTAAAAGTTAAAAGTATATTGTGTGCACACATTAGGAGTCTTGAACTCCAGCTTTATACGACTATACATAGTTATAAATATGTAGTATGTAGTATAATAACAGTGACTGAACATTATTGCTGAACGTGAAAATATATGTATGTAGGTAGGTAAGTGTATTTTTTTCTTCTTGGCGTCATCAACGCCCGGCGATAACAACAACAATAAATAAGTTTCCATGTTATTTAACTTTGTAGAATTCTAAATTACGCATTAGTAAAAGATTGACATTCTAATAACAACATTACATCATAAGGGGCTTCTACCAAAAAATATTGACGGACAGACAAGATATTATTTATAGCTACATATTGTTTAAGTGCTTTTTTTATTTACTTAATTTGTCATTCAGATAAACTAAGCGACTTCTAATATAATCTGCCGTAACAATTTTCTTTAGTCTTACTTTTCCTACAACTTCTAAATAGCTACGACTTCTCGTAGCGCTCTCTACGCAGGGGCTACGAAAGTGTAGTCTGCCGAACAAATAAAAAATTATTTAAGTAAAAAATATATTTTCTATTCGATTGCACGTCCTCACAGTTCTAACGCAAGCCATGTTGACTCAAGCTAAGGGAACAAAGAAGCTGCGTCGGCGCACCCGAGACGCGCAGAGCAAACAACGACGTACTCGCGTCGCGTCTCCGTGGATTATATAAAAACTACGTTTCGGAATCAGTTGTTGTGCCGTGGAAGTTTTCTAAAGGTTAACGCACGTTTATAAAACATTATGCTCGCATATTAACTTTTGGCCGCGGAAAAATGAAATATGTGCTCAAAATTCTTCCTATGTTACGTTTTTATGAGCAATTTTTTCAAATTTTGTATGCATAGGAACTTCTCCTTGGAGTTCAAAGAATACTCAGAAAAGAAAACCAACTGGTCCAAGTTCACAACAGGCACCAACAGTTTTCGAGTATATCGCTTAGCAATACAATTAGCCATTAATTGATTAATTACATAAGCCTTAACGGTTAATATCATTACACGTAAAAATGTAGAGCCTTTGATTTTTTCCTAAGCTTATTTATTCATTTTCCTTATACCGGTTAGATATTTAATAATCAGCTTGCATGCCAAATTTGACGTCACATAATTTAAATGTTGTAATTCGTAATAATAAATAATCTTAAAAATGATAAAAAATCGGCCAAGTGCGAGTTGAAACCTTGGGCTGAGGGTTCCGTGCTGTTTAAATGTAAGTTTTTAAATTTGTAAAAGTAACTTTTAAATTTGTTCATTTTACCATTAGCCAAAATGAGTCGGTATTTCTTTGAAAAACGTAATTTTTGTACGTGGTAAAATATACCTAAAATAAAAATACTACATTTTTCTCCCTTTATGTTAGTTGTGAGGTGTTAGCTTGAATTTTTACAATATGACAGATTATGCTAAACGTGGCCTTTAGGTCTTGTTACCTTAGGCTCTGTCTACCCCGTAAGGCACATAGACGTGATTTATGTATATATGTATGTATGTATGACAGATAGGCCTGTGCTGTACTATGTTCGTGTTTCCTTTATCAAAGGTACCTAACCGATTTTTAACTTTTTATGAATGAGTCTGTAGCTCTTTTAACGTGTCCCAAAGCATAGGTTAGGTATTAAGTTGGTAGCATGTTCCATAACAATTTCAGTCCAGCCGATGGCTATCGGAAATGGAATCACGCAAACCTTAATTTCTATTCGTCAACTAGTTGGCACCCGTGACTTCGTTCGCGTGGACTCAACTGTGTGGTTTTTTGTTTTGCCGAGCAATTTTTCAATTTTTCTTTTTGCAAGAACCTAGGGAAGGTATCCACGCATATTAAAATAAATACCTAGATCCCACCTTTCTCTAGTTTTGCGCTTACAGGACATACGTTTTCCCATTCATTTTTATATATATGTAGATATGATGAAGACAGATTAGGTATAAATGCTGACTGAACAAAACTATTGTTTCGGAATAGAATTGTAAACGATTATTACTATTTTGAAGTGCTTATGCTACTTTTTATCGTTACACTAATTTCCTAATCATCATCATCATCTCCAATCTATGTTCGTTTCACCGCTGGGCATGGGCCTCATGTCATTAGAGGGCTTGTTATTAAGGACTTCCTTTATTTATCTATTTTACTTACCGATTTAGTTGTTCCTTCCATGCTGGTCTGGAAGTAAAGAAAAACGATAGAATTTACCAGTTGCTTCTCTTCCCGCGCAGATGGTAATGGCTCGAGGGAATGGGCGAGTCTTAGGGATCATGTTATAGGCGATACGGCTAGCAACCCATCACTATTTTGATTTTCTCTTTCCAGCTAATTACTTCCTTATGTATTATGTAGGTAAGGTATACAGGATGAACTAAAGGTTGGTACATATATTTTACAGGGTATGCGGCGTTTAAAGTCATTTTTGGCAAACTTATTTAGTCTATAATTTTAGATAATCACGTGAACTTAATTATGCGTATAGTATAGACAAAGAAAGTGTTCTTTACGTAGGTACGGTACGAAATTCTGCGTACACCAGTCTAACTCGCACTTTGCTGATTTTTCACTTGGGTCATCGTTTTCGCATCAAACGAGCAAATTTAATTGGCAGAAAGTTGTATTTTTTAAAACATAATTTTAAGTCATGTTTATCACACCGAGAACCATAGGCACCGCTATAGGATAATCTAAGTATACGATTTCGTAAATTTGGTAGCATTTAGCATGAAACTAATTGGGCGTGAAATGATGACAGCCGCCGGCGCCTACCCTCCAATACCCGCCAAAATTTAGGTCAATTTGCGACCCCGATCCTTTTAAACCGCCAGCCCTTCCTTCCGTGTTTATATTTAGAGCTGGCTTGCGGTAGGTAGGTATATTACGTTACATTACGCAATAACCTTAAAAATATAATATCAGTAGTCGCTTATTAATAACTAGCTTCTGCCCGCGACTTCGTCTGCGTAGAATTCAATGTATAAACCTTCCTTTTGAATCACTATCTATTAAAAAATCCGTTGCGTAGTTTTAAATATCTAAGCGTATACACAGGGACAGACAGCGGAAAGCGCTTTGTTTTATACTATGTATTGAAGTACACGACATAAATTTTGTATATTTAAATACCTACATCTAGTATTGACAAGATATTGTAACCACCCTAACATGTACCTACTTATCTACAGTGAATAGATAGGGTCTTTATTTAATAGGCAAATGGAACTTCAATTAAGGAAGGCAGGACAGCAGTGCCTTAATATAAAAGTAATGACATAAGGTCTTGTTACCTTAGGCTCTGTCAACCCCGTAAGGGATAAAGACGTGATTTATGTATGTAGGTATATGTATGACGTTATACAATTCATCAAGCAAAGAACAGCATACAATTTAAATATTCTCAAAAATATTGCTAGCACAGTAGGACATCAAGAATTCGACCATGCTTACCGACATATTTTTTTCAGTTCGCAATTTCGTGCAAAATCTGTTTAAGCTTTTCGACGCCAACGACTTATATATACGTTCATTACTTCAATGCAAAAGCAGCCTTCGTTCAATTGACTTTAGGTTCAACTTAAGGCAACGCAATAAAGATGTCTAGCGGATGGGTGACGTCTCATGTATTTGACGTGGCGGCGAAAAGGTTAAAAAGCATTTTCACTTTTGCTGGCTGCCAGCGCTTTAATCTCTAATCCCGATGTTTATTTTGAAATATATGATAGGGGGCAATCGAACTTGCGGTCACCTGATGGCAAGCAATAACCACCAACCATGGACACTCAATACTCGTAAGATAGGAGGGTTGGATGCGTTGCCGGCGATGTATAAAAAAAATGATATATTTTTTTAAATCAGTTAATGAGTGCGGTAGTGTGAGTCGAACGTATTTGGAATAGTTTTGAAGCGGTAATATATTTAACTTATGTTTGGACCCCCGTTGCCCCGGCTACGTCGACCATTGCCCGCACATCTCAAATCGACTTTATGTTAATTACATAAAGGTCAAGGGAAACCTTATAACGACTTGGGTGAAATAGACTTGAGCTGTTGTGAAAATAAATTTATGTACACTATTTCAAAGTTAACTGCGCTACCTCCTTAATTTAGGTTATCTATGACGTACAGTATTTATGGGAAGTTCTTGCAGTAGGTAGATAAACTATGAATCCCAGAGGTGCTAGCATACTAACGTTTAATTCGGTCATAAAACATTTATCCCTTCCGCACAGACCAATTTGTTTAAAAACCGGCCAAGTGCGTATTGGGTCACGCGCAGCGCAGGGTTCCGTTCCGTAGTCATTAGCAGCCAATATTGCATATTAAGTTTTGGTGAACGTTAGTTTACTTATCACTACAATACAATACAATACAATAACTCTTTATTGAACACCACATATAACAACCAAAACAGAAAAAAGGTATACAGAATATTACAATTACATAGTATAAAATAAAGTCGCTTTCTCTGTCCCTATGTCCCTATGTATGCTTATATCTTCAAAACTACACAACGGGTTTTGGTGCGGTTTTTTTTAATCGATAAAGTGATTCAAGAGGAAGATTTTTATGTATAATTCTACGCCGACGAAGTCGCGGGCAGAAGCTAGTAGATTATATATAAACAACTTTAACAACTATTTAGCTGGTTAAAGCCCAGATGTACAGATGGCAAATGCACATCGAGGAAAATCACTATTTTGATTCCCCTTTCCACCTATACGTACGCCCACAATCATGCTGAACGTGGCCTTTAGATCTTGTTACCTTAGGCCCTTGTCTACCCCGTAAGGGAAAAAGACCTAATTTATGTAGTTAGTACGTTATATATTTAGCTGGTGTCCCCCGTCGACACATTAATCCCCATTACCCTACCTTCACGGACGGGACAGATTAGGTAAAGGTAATTATTTCACATACCAAGCTAACCTTATTTTGATAGCGTTAGTGCGTGCATTCGTATCTTTGGAATATAATGGAATCAAAGGAATATAGTGTAATTATTAGTAGAGTCTACTGTAACCAACTGTATATTTAGTGAACTTAATTTAATGTACACACAGCAAAGCTATTCGGTAAGCAGGATAGATACGGCGCGAGCGTGCGTAGGTGCTTACCTGATTATAATGCCGTGCGTACGTGCCTACTTACATATTATACCGGCTTATTTACATTCGCGGCAAATTATTAACGAGACTGTTTTCAAAGTGGCAGTTAGCAACAGCATGTTATAACAACTGTACTAATAATTAAATTGCGCATTTCCACTAGCACAATATAATGAATGGCTATACTTACGAGCTTTATATGTATGTACCTATTTACTTCGCTTTTATACCTTCCCAAATTGGAAAATTGGAACCTAAATCAACAACCGTGCCAGAGCGATTAGAGCAGATGACAGGCACGTAGATTAAGTTAGTTGTTTAGGGACCTAAATAAATTCTCACAAATTTTTGTTTTTTGATTTTCAATTTCTTATTAATTTTTGATTTTGACCTGATTTTTCTTCTGTAATAAAATTTTAGTTTGTAAACAGTAAGTAAATTATAAGTAGTAGGTATTCAAGTTAAGTTTCATTATTTGCATGCATGTAAGAAAAAACTATGGCAAATTTACCAGTTTATTGTATAGGACTTAAACCAACTTCAGTAAATAAGTAGGCAGTTGATTCAACACAGAAATATGTATCTATCTCCCAAGCTGTTGCATACACTTCTAGTAGTTTCTCTTCTCTGCAATGTGCTATGTTTTCTAAAAAACGAAATTTGTGATTTTAGATATTACTCCAAAGCACAGCAAGAACTAAAGGTTTAGAGGTATAATTTGCATTATTTTGGTGCGAATTACGCGAGTGATAGGAAAATTAGAAACACCCTCTGGGCTGGCAACGCATCTTGTGTTGTAGGTTTCCATGGATGGTGGTGCTCACTTAACATCAGGTGACCCACTTGCTTGTTGGCCATCTTTGTCATATAAAAAAATAAAATAATATAGTTGTTATTAGAAGCAAGTTGAACAGTGGTTTATGGTACCTACAATGTTAGCCATCCTAATTTTTAACAAGACTCAATGTTCTAGAAATTTTGTTGCACCATAGTCTCTTAAATTATCTTAACTAAGGGCAAATTTATATATAGTAATTACATACCTGTTACAACTTTCTTAAGGTCATATTCTTTTAACAAAGTGCTGTGTATTTCATCGACATTATCAGATATGTCTTTTGCTGTCCAAGTCAATATCACTGGTTGTGGTATCTGCTGCAACTTAGCAATAGCTAGCAACTGCTTATTTATAAGTGCTACGCCTGAAAAGAGAATAAATGTAAGTATAAGGACTTTATTATAATAATTATTATAAAAAATTTGTAAAAACAAAACCAATTTTTTAAGATAAACTTTACCCTCATTTACATCTTTAAAACTTTCTGTCACTTCCAGAAGGCCTTCAGTGAGCGATTGCAGCTGGTGCGGAAAGTACTCATCAGTACATTCGTGCAACTTTAATGCGATTACTGCTTTACAAATTTTGTTGCCCTTGTCGCGAAGTCTAATCCAATCACTCAGCAGCCCGTGCAAGCGTGATAAATGAGTGAATACTGTCTTCGAAATTCCGTGGGTATCTTCTCCCTGCGTTGGTAATCCTATAAATATTTTATAAATTAACTGTAAAACAATGTATAAACACTAGATAAATTATATTACCTATATGATATGAAGAAGTACATACTTTTAGACGGTGAATTCAGCATAGTTTCAGACCATGTGATAATATTATATTTACTATATTTCCTCTCAATTAATACTTTTATTCAACCAAGTTAGTTTAATTTTTGATTTTAATCCATTTAAATTCTGGCTATTTGTCAAACGTCAAAACATAAACATAACCTCCAAATTCTGTGTCAAATAAATTTCACAGCGCAGAGAAACGCCGTATTTCTATCGCCAGCTCGCTCATTAGTGTATAATAAATGCGCTAAATGCACGTTTTTTTAGTGTCCACAAAATCAAATAATGTGTTTGATATTTTGTTGTAGCAAAGACTATGGATGCAAAACCGCTAAGTTTACAAACGTTACCATTTTTAACATTCACAGCGTTTTAAATAGTGACTGAAACCTTCTGTAGTCTGTGGTCTCTAAAAGTAGAAATAGAAAAACGAAACCGTCAAAAAAGATAATGTTTATGGCGTTAGTTTATTTTATTTAGTTCGGGACGCTTGTTACGTTAACTACGCTACGTTTGTAAACGTTGATGATTATATTTGTAGCGTCTGGAACATAGTTTAAGTCTTCGTTGTTTTGTAATTAGGTACCGGTGGTGAACCTTACTTCAATATCACATACCTTAATTAATATGTCCGGTCCCATACAAGAAGTTATTGAAGAAGATGCCGCAGACTTGCGGTTTCCTAAAGGTTAGTTAGTAAACTTCAATACGATCTCTGAATACTTTTATATAATTCCCACAAATTGCATTTGTATTTTTTATTATTTCAAATATCTTACAGAATTCGAAAATGCTGAAACCCTTCTAATATCTGAAGTAGACATGCTATTAGAACACAGAAAGGCACAAAATGAATCTGCAGAAGAAGAACAAGAATTTTCAGAAGTTTTTATGAAAACTCTGACCTACACCAATATGTTTAAAAAGTTCAAGAATAAGGAAACCATAGCAGCAGTCAGAAAGTAAGATTATGATTTTTACTCATTAAACTTAATCTAAATGTATTCTGATATAACCAAATTACTTTTAATACTTACTCTCCACATTAGAACACGGCAACGCAAACACTGGTGCTTAATGGCAACATGGTTGTAGAGATGTGGGTGGACCTATTACATGGTCTTACCATCTGCAATGTGCAGATGCAAGTTAAACAATAGTTTCTACTATTCTACTGTGTAACCGCACCAATAAATTAACAGCCAATGATTGAGTGCGGAAACAGTGGTATAGTATCACTCACAAGAAAAGGGGTAGCAACAACTTTTTTTGTTGTCTATAAGTTATTTCTTGTATAGTGAAGTGGGTTATAGTGGGGCTAGCTTTTGCCAGCGACTTTGTCTGTGTAGAATTATACATAATTATACTTTCCTCTTGAATCACTCTAAATATTTAAATAAATTGCATCAAAATCCATTGCATAGTTTTAAAGATCTAATCATACATAGGGACAGGCATATATTGGAACGAGACTTTGTTTTATACTATGTAATGAAGCAAAAAATTGCAGAATCTGAATTATTATTTCTGTTTCAGCCTTTTGCAGGTTAAGAAGCTACACAAATTTGAGGTAGCAAGTTTAGCAAATTTGTGCCCAGAGACACCAGAGGAAGCCAAAGCTCTTATCCCATCATTAGAAGGCAGGATAGAAGATGAAGAACTCAGAATATTATTAGATGATATACAAACAAAACGCAGTTTACAATATTAGAATAAATCACGTAAGATATAATATCATTTATTAAATACATTTAATGAGCATTTGTCGTTTTTTTTCTGTTAATTTATTTATTTACCTATCCTACAGGTATAGGAGCTTGATGTTAAGTTATACCTGAAAATCATAACAAAGAATTTAAAAAAATGATTTGCTAGTTACTCTAGTCCTCTGCCTGTTTGTCTATCGAATCTAATTATGTACCTTCAATCAAGCAATTCTTGTGTATCACTACATAGTATAAAATAAAGTCGCTTTTTCTGTCCCCGTGTCTGTATGTATGCTTATATCTTCAAAACCAGTAACGGATTTGGCAAGGAGATGTTTGTACATCAAGAAATAAAAGTTACTTTCTGTCTGGATAAGCGGCAGACGCCCCATGGGCTTAGAGTAGAAATGGTACTAACTCGGTTCCTACGCCCGCAGGATAATGATTAATAAATTCCACGTCATCGTAAGTGGGTAATAACAAGTTAAAGAAATCTGCAAAATACATATGTTAAAAGCATGGATTAACGAGATATGCAGGGCAACATAAAATAATAGTGCGGTTTATTATTATCAGTCTGTATATTGGATATGTCTGCAATACAGCGAGATACATTACAGTGAAAACAGGTAAAGTGATAAAATATCGGAAACAAAAATAGTAATTAGAATTTCTTCTCTGAAACAAAACTATAATAAAACCATTCTTATTATTACTTAAAGTAGACACTATTATTAATGATGTTAATTAATGCCTCTAAAAGATCAAGCCTTTTGTTGAGCACTGCATGTAAAAAAACTAAATGATTTTTTTATCAACAAACCTCAACAATTTTAGATAACTAAAACTCAACAATCCGCCGATAATTTCCTTATACCCTAATTTTGTCGCCTAAACATTATTTTTAACAATATGCTTAACAAAAGGCTTGCTTGAATTATAAACTTATCTCAATGGGCACTTTTGGTTTAGTTTATTTAATGTTAGTATTTAATATCATAGTAATAAAAATTATAAACCTATCCTTCATCTAAAAGCAAACTTTAAAATAATAATATTAACCATCTATAAAAGAACTATCAAATCTAATCCTAGCCAAGTTACTTTACTCTCCTCCACTCCAGTCCTACCCAAAACATACAAAAATATTCTTATGTACTTTAAAAACGTTTCGCTTTCAAAACAAAGCGGTTTTGGAAGTGTAGAGCATGCGCTCATGCGCAGCGGCCTCCGGCAAAACCTTTGTTAAAAAAGCCCTTCCTCGGCATCCCTACCCGCCGCATCAACCTGCTGTAGGAGGACTGTTCTTGTAGCACATTTAACGGCTAACTATAATTCTTCACTTTACTACACCTCACTCACTAAACCTTAAAATAGGTAACGACACTGGGAGAGGCTTACACATATCCTACATTACAACCTGGACCTGTGACATATGTCTAAGTATTGTATGTGAAACATAAGATTATTTTGGAGTTAGTGCTGGGGTCTAGAAGCATCATGGAAGCTGACAGGAAGCAATGTAATATGACCACAAAGCGGTTCGGTACACCAAATGTATTACGATGAATAAATGAGCAACCGAAACTACACATGTATTACATCGACACGTGTGAACAACTAGTACAAATTAACATTTATTTACTTTCGGAATACTGAATCACTACATACGCAAATTTTATATTTATTTAAGAAGTATAGTATATGGTTGCTAGTATATTTTCAACGTTACGGCTAGACAATGCGCCCATTGAAAAAATTTTACACAGAAATCCGGATTTTAAATACTGGCTCGGTTTTTTCCATGTTCACGTCGTAATTTTTTTGTATAGCATTTATTTAAGGACAATAATATATTACTAAACGATATGAGCATCAATAAATTGATGCAGAATCATACAATGTAATTTGACAAAAACTATAAATTCGAACATTACTAAAGATCCAATACTATCTCGCCTGTTCCATTCTAAAGTATTTTATTGCTGGTCTGGTCATTCATTCGATCAATTAAGATATTTAGTACCACATAGGCATGGATTCATGTAGTGTTGAACCCTGATATTTTGTCACAAGTCTGTTAATCTATGCTGTACACTCTACGAACCAAACTAACAAGTCAGCACCAGCGGTAATACTCCACAACTCATTGATACTATATTTTGTGCAAGCGGCCATCTAACGCGAAGCTCGGACCAGTATCATAAGTTGTCAAGTTATTATCAACATTCATATTAGAACAACTCACTTACATTATCACATTCATTAACTGAATATTCAATAGTACTATATGTACATCAGCAACTCGGAATATTACAATCACATTGTCTACAATTTTAAATTCGGCAGTATGGCTCCTAATAAAAATTTCGATTTGAGCAATGACAAGATTAAAATACTCTAAATTCCAAAGGAGAGCCGTCAAAAATATATATTTGCCGTCGAAATTTACAAAATTTTCAAAAATAATTGCGTACGTCCCAAAGCAGGTCTAACTATGATTACGAGTAAGTTGTCGACACTTCAGTCAAGTTACGCACATATTCATTGTCTACAATATCAGTCTCGATGGTAATGCATTTTGGCCAAAACGAGAGTTCTAACTGGTATGGTCCATTTCTCTTAACCGAAAGACGTACAAAACGATCCGCGTGCACTACGCACCTGATACAGATACTATGACACGACCGATGCGGCCCCCAAACAGCTCGGTTACACAAAATCTTAGTTTAACATAATCTGGTACATTAAGATCGTGAGACAAATCATTATGGTAAACAGCAAGCATAAACAAGAGTTACATATCTAAGGACGAAGAGGCACTTCACATAGTAAATGCTAAGTAGATACGACATACAAATTGTCACGATACCTGTATCAAAGTACGAGTTATTATTCAGTCTATTCTCTTACATATTCATGAATTCCCGCAATTTAAAGCTCTGCTTTAGAAAATCGATCTGGCAGCAGTCTCACACCGCGACCAAACTCTGGCCCGTCAACAATAAAATTTTGGTCCGATTAAGTAATCCTCCTTACAGTTTCAATTTCAATGACAAAAGTAACTTATATTGAGAAATTATCACTTAACGCTATTATTCAAAATCTATCCTTGCAATATACAGTCATGTTTGTGTTCATACTTCTCGATAATACATAAAATGAGATCAAATATTATATATCCACAGTTGTGTTCAGTTATTGTAGGGTAGACAAACAGTCTAATAACATTGAACCGGGTACAGGTAAACAGTAAGAGTGTGAAGTCATACACAATACAAAAAACACGACCAAGCCACCAGACAGTCTTTTTATCAAAAAAATGTTAATAATGACGCACAAAAGTTAAATGGGTAGAAGACACTGTTAGTTATGTATACATGCTTTGGTTAAGTAGGAGCACAGTTTCAGTCATAACTATAACCATAGTAAATCAACTGTTCTGTTCTGCAAGTCAGATGATTACCGACACATGACAATATTGACAATTTGCGTAGTCAATCTATTTAATAACTACTTATGGCCACTTGCTCGAAAAAATACAATCTCGATTTAGTGTTAAGCTCAGTTTAGTGTTGTCTAAATGCATGTATCAAACTTAAACCAGAGGCCATATAAACTTACGTCCGGGCGCCTGCCATCGCATTCGCCATCTCGTGCTACCCTCATCCTTTACCGTTTGACGGAAAAGCCTCAGGTTTAATGACATAATATACATTTATTTTTTCCTGCAAGTCGACCTTATTGTCACAACAGAGTTCATGAAGACGACCAACATAAAATCTATTTAAATATTGACATCAAGTAGAAATTGTAATTGCAGTGTCAGATTACGATTAAACTACATTTTCCCTACTAAACATTCTCCTTAACAGTCAGATGTCAACTATAATATTAAACACACAATGCCTTGAAGAATTCTCCGACATGAATAAAATAAACGAAAATACAGCAAATCAACTTAAAGGATGTTGTAGTTTCAAATTATTTTTTTGCCAAACGAGCAGATAATTTCATGAAAAGTAAGCAGGACATCAATGTAATAAAAATAATAATGTACGGTAATAGTAGAAAGTAGACCTTGTTAACCATGGTTACAATAATCACCTTTTGCAAAATCACACGTCAAGACGATAACGCCGTATACAAAGCCTGAACTCGCGTTTTTGTTATCACGACTGTAGTGTTTAAAGTCATATTCAGGTTTAAAAAGCCTAGAAGATTTTACCACAGATCTAGTAACAGAGTAGTTTAGAAATGTTTCCCATTAATGTGAGAGACTTAAGCAGCCACTTCGTCGTCATAGTAAATGCTGGAGAAATCATTGCAGGAAAAAGAATGTGGGTCGTTTCCCTGGTAGTATTTGCTGACACTATACTTCGTTGTACACCTCTTGAGGTTTTTATTTAATATTTACACAGTTCTAATCAAAAGTTATCCTTTTGGATATGAATTACAGCGATAAATATTATTTACTTCGGAGAAGTACAAATGAATTCGCTTCTAACGGCTGACACTAGCAATGACGAACATTAAGAATACATCGAAGTAAAGTTACAAGCATAAAACGAAACAGTTTCTTTTATAACGCATACACTTAGACCTATTTAAAATGTCAACGGTAACGGAGCTATTGAATTATGTGCGGGGGGGGGGATCATTACACTGGGGTTAAATCTCTAGGCTAGTGTCGTGGGGGGTGCGCGAGTCAATGGGGGGTGGGCGAGGGGGGCGAGGCGGGGGAGGCGGGGGAGGGCGACGCGGGCTGCAGCGGCTGGAAGGCGGAGCCCAGCGACGGCCGCAGCGTGAACCCGGCCACGGCGGGCTTCATCATCGACACGGACTCCGTGTACGCGCCCTCGCAACCTTTCAGGTTCACCTGCAGAGAACACGTTATGTTAGAGAACTTCGGTCAGACTTATCTATAGCCTGGTACGAAATATCGTGCAAATAACGTATAAAACTCGGTCTATGTATCATTGACATCGATGGTTACTAAACTTGTGTGTGACACTTTGTACCGTTTAAGTATATAGAAATATGTTACCCTCGAGCATAAACAAAATGTAAATATTACCTTTTCACAACCATCGGGAGGCTCACGGGCTAAGAATCGATTTATCTGCGGAGAAGTACCAAGCTTGGCCCCGTCTAAGTCTGGCGACGAACAGACGCTGCCACCTGTAACCGATAAAAATATTTTTAAACCAACAAAACAAATATGACATCATGTATTCTAAAATCTGCCACTATCAAAACTACATAATGCAAGGCATAGCAAAGTTATGTAACTTATGTAGCAGCCTTCTAGGATTTGTCAACACTCCAATGCAACAGAACATAGAGAAAACTTTGATTACTTAAAAAAAAACTTAATACTGAATATTACAAACACTATAGAAAAGAAACATAAAAACATGCTTGGAGCTTTTAAGCTTTGTATGTTAAGTGCAAAAACCACTATCAATCATTGCCAGGGGTCACTAGAAGCTGTAAATCAGATATTAGACCTGTTGCAAGTAATTCTGCCGAACCACTGCTGGACAGTGATCTGAGGGACCCTCGGGACGGTGGATCTAAGCCCACAATTCAACTTTTATTAAACATTCAAAAGACACAAACATTAATGCTTAATCATCAAATAAAAAAAAAATATATTGTCTTTTGTACAATATAGTGTTATACATACATACATACAAATATGTATGTGTAAGGACAATGAAGTCACACATACATTTTAACTTAAATTCAATTGTTTATATGAATACTTTAGCCAAAATAGTAAATAGACTTCAAGTGAGTTTTGTTTTTAAGTACAAGTTAAGTATTAGAAAATAGTGACGTTAAAACATTCTCACCTGACGAATGGGCAGTATGGCATAGGTCATGTGGTGTTTGAGTGTTAACCGAACGTCTTAGCAGCTCGGCCAGTGGGGCCCGGTGGCCCTCTGGCGTCACCTGAAATAAAACATTTGTTTACTATGTTACAATACTTACATAGGAACAACTAATTTTAAATTTACAATAACTTGGGGAAGAAAGCTGTCAAGTTTGATTCCAGTATTTTTATTTCTACAGGTTATTACGACAAAAATTATTCTCATAATAAATGGTTGAGCAACAATGTTAAGTATAAACTTTGCATTAGACAAGGGAATCAGAAGCTATAAGGTATCAAACCAGCACTGGAAACAAAAGCCCGCATTAGCTGAGGTGTAGACTTTCCTTCTGTATATTTCCGATAATATTATGACAATAAAGAGTTTTTGATTTAGAAAGTATCATACTTTTATAGGAGCTCCTCGAAATCCCTTGGTCATGATATTTAGCTATTCTTAACATGAAAGCTTCAGTGCTGTAAAATGTGGAGAGAGTTCATCGTCAAAAGGATAATTTACCTTGTCTTTTAGCCGATCAAGGTGTGGTGTCTGGGTGCCGCTCGCTGGGTACAACACAAGTCTCTCAATTTCCTGGTTAAGTCCCTCCACAGATGACCGAGCTGCTCTCAATGGCACACCACCTGTTCCAAAACGTGACCCTGATGGTATTGAATATAAATTTTAATTGTTAAGACAGTTACAACATTCTTTCTCACATTTGTCATCTTACCTTCCTTGTACATAAGCATAAAGGACTCATTTAAATAGATACACAAGATGGGAGACCAGACATTGTAAAGTAGCTAAATCTCTAAAGGGTTTTAAATTTAAAAGTTCCATGGCAACATAAGAAACCACAAATGGTCATCACAAGTGTTAGATATCTATTAGAGCTCTATCTTATAAATAGAGCTCCTAATAATAACGTGAAAATCTAAATGCAATTATTTAAAATAGTTCTTACAGAATCCTGGACTCATGGAGTGTGCAGAGTCTCCAGATGAAGGGGTTTTGTGCGGCCGTTGCAAACGACTGCGTAGAAATCGATCCAGCTTGTCATCATCTGAACCTCTGGATGACCGCCCTGATGTTCCACCACCTTCATCAGTCTGCAATTTAAAATTAAATCTTTTAATTCTTTGATAAACAATGTTTATTAAATTGGGTAGAGTAGACTTTTAAAATACAAAAACATGGAATGAGAAAGATTTAATGTTGGGGTAATTTATAAACTCTTATCAATATTTGTAGTCCTAGTATGTTCAGTTATGTAAAAGAAGTAAAGCTAAGTAAGATTTGACAAAAGTGGAATAATTTCTTGATAAAACTAGTTTATTCTTAGTGTAAGGACTGAATGGTTGCCCGAAGTGAAACGTTCAGCGGGGCGTGCAGCGGCAAAATGCACTGTGCAGCATCAACTCAGGACACCAGAATGAGTTTCATTTGTTTAACATTAATCCTGCACGCCCAACTAAATGCTGCTACCTGTCACAAAGTAGCAAAAAATGTAGAACTGTATTTCTTTGGCAAGAGCTTATGATCTCAGAAATATTATTTTGGGGAAATAAATATAATCTAATATCAGAAGAAATTAAAGTATCTAAATAAGGTGTTTGTTTAACTCTCTACATCAGGGGTCAGCAAGTAATTTTAGGGGGGGTCCAGATAATGTGAGAAAACTTTAATGTGATCCAAAAATAAAAAGTCCTGCAAGATGAATTATCTTACATCATACATCACTGTACTTCCACACTAGCTCTGATAAAAGGAAAAGATACCTAAGGGTAAAGTTTTGATGTCAATAAAAAATCATTAATTTCAATAACATTATGTATAAGTAGAAAACAAAAGATGGTACCTCTCTTTATGTTTGTTAAAATCTAAACTGAATACTTACTTGAGTAGATTTGTCAATTTGCAGCTGGCCTGCATGGAGGTAATAGTCCCGTGACCACTGGCCTTTGTGGTACAGGGTGTCCAGCGACGCTGTCCGTCTTATCACACTTGCACCAAATCTGCCTTTACCTGTATAAAAATATTTTAGGATAATGTAGGGGATTAACTATCAATAATTTATAGTCTGTACTGACTTGAAACTATAAAACAGATTGTTATTATACTTGATGGTATATTTGGATTTTATCAAACTTCCTAAAAACAGCTGAAAGAAGTGATAAAATATAGTTAGACAAATAATATGCTAGCCTGCTATACTATTTCCTAAATAAAATTTAATTTTTACAAAGTCATACTTAGCTTACCTATGGTCCTTCCCTAAACAAGATTTTGAGATTAAATGATATACATAAGGAGACAAAAAGAAATGCTGAACCTTGCTATGTGAAGGATGTGTAAGAGGGACAAATTGGTGTTGATGTCTGGATGATACCTATATGACTTAATATACATATTATGTAGATGTATGATAGCTGATCGAAAACACTGTTTTTGGCTACAGACCTTTGTAATTGACAGCTCCAGGGCTGCGCTGACCAGAGAGGGCGTGATCGGGCGATATCCGCCGCCACACGTTGGTCGGCGACAGCGTGGGGCTGTTGCCCGTGCTCCTCTTCAGGCCACCGCTCTTCATCACCGACGACACCGGCAGCGTAGCCCGCATCGGGCCCTGCTTGCCCACCGGACAATCCGATTGCTTACGTACACGACCCGACATTATCACTATCACTTATTCAACCCTTTTACCGCACCAAACCCAACTGATAACTCCGACACTACACATCAACAACCAAGGTTATCCTCGGACGCCGCTCAGCTTCTTTGTCGAGGAATTCTCATAGGCCTCAAAATTAGACGCTTTTATGTGCGTGCACCAGTTTATAATGCGACGACGTCACTAGCATTTCTTGTAGAATTAACCGTGATCATCGTATAACGGATATAACTAATGTTCATCTAATACTCGTGAAATAAAAACAGAGTTACAAAGCGCACAAGTCACATTTTTTCTGAATACAATGGATGAATGAAGCTGACAGATGACACCGCGCCATTCTTTTTGTTTCTTGCGATAATTCTTAAAAATTATAAATGTGCACTAATTTAACGAACATTATAAACTGAAAAATGTTTATAAAAATATATTTGAACTGCTAAAGTTAAATAATTTACAACTATTCGTTGGCATTGCAATTAACAGCTGATTACTCCGCCATGTCAAATTATCTTGTCTCTGGTCGATCCAATCCGATCCAACCATACATTTTGTTCTTTTGCCATTCTCCAAGCTGATTGTTTAAATTTCCTAATTTTCGAAAGACAAAAAATGTATTTAATGACTGTGCTTTCTAATTATAGCGTAAAAGTTTTAATTGACTATTATACACAAAAAATAAATTTATACTAATTCGTCACACGAAGTGTGAAAGCAGCGTAATTTAAGGCCTGTGCGCACTTACAAAATAATCTTCATCATTAAAACTACCCTACCAACCAATCGTCACACACATAGACATAGAGTAGAGTCATACAAGTGCTTTCATCTGTCATGAAATTCACGGAAACGATTATAATAGCAGCCCGCACCTCCTAGGCCGGGAGATAGTGACAGAAATTTCTGGGTCATTTGTACCAGTATGGCGGTTCTTCAGGAGTCTAAAGTACGCAATGACAAAAAGAAAAATGATGGTCATAGCGCTGGTACCGGCGGCCCAATCGCGTGGGCGTTAGTTGAACTCGTCGGATAAATTACGAGTGTCAAACGATTTGTTCCACAATCATTTTAGTATTTTCCGATAGTCCCTAAAAAATAAGCAGGCGGTAGTGTCATGCCATACTTTGCCGGTGTGACTTACAGCCCGCCATACCGGCGCGAATGCGTTAATTAAAAAATAAAAAATTCAACCATTTGTACCAGGGTAATTTTTGCACAGTTAATCATCGTCCTGCAGCCATTTACGAAAATCACCATGCCATACTTTTTGGACGGTTCCAAATGGTCGCCATACCGCCGAAAATCAGCAATTTTTTTTGTTTCGCCAAACGATTTGTACCAGTATTGCATTTGGATTTTTGGAAAGTATTTGATAAAATGTGACCGTGATTATATTTGCCATACTTCTAGTAGGGGGGAAAAGTGCTGCCATACTTGAAAAACTTATTTATTCGACACATTTCAAAAATACGACTGTACAATACGTAAAATATTTTTTTACAGCATGGGATCATGGGAGCCGAGATCTCTCGAGAAATCGTTCGAGCGGTGGTAGCCGTTCAATATTTTACAATATAAACATCTGGTTATAAGTCAAGATTGCCGCCACCTAGATCTTTGAAATTTTGTATTTATATTCGTTGAACCTCAAACTTACGAGAAAAATTAGTGCCATACTGTTACAAATCGTTCAAAACACGAATAAACGCTTACAATTAAAAAAAAAATATTATACACATTCGCCACCTTCCACAGGTATGGCATTATCACACTTCTATTTATGATCATTCAGGAGCTATTGAAAAAAAATTTTAGGGTGGTACAAATCGTTTGGTGAAAAAAAATAATTTGCTGATTTTCGGCGGTATGGCGACCATTTGGAACCGTCCAAAAAGTATGGCATGGTGATTTTCGTAAATGGCTGCACGAAGATGACTAACTGTGCAAAAATTAGCCTGGTACAAATGGTTGAATTTTTTATTTTTTTATTAACGCATTCGCGTCGGTATGGCGGGCTGTAAGTCACACCGGAAAAGTATGGCATGACACTACCGCCTGCTTATTTTTTATGGACTATCGGAAAATACTAAAATGATTGTGGAACAAATCGTTTGACACTCGTAATTTATCCGACGAGTTCGACTAACGCCCACGCGATTGGGCCGCCGGTACCAGCGCTATGACCATCATTTTTCTTTTTGTCATTGCGTAATTTAGACCCCTGAAGAACCGCCATACTGGTACAAATGACCCAGTAATTTCTGTCACTATCTCCCGGTCTATCCACGGCCACCATGGCCTCACGGGAAATCTGAGGACTCCCGTCCGTACCTAAAGCAGCTTTAGAGCCGCGTTTCCATTGAGATGGAGCAAAACAAATGAGCAGAATCTATACGTATTGTGTAAAATCCCACTATGAGTAGGTACATTAGTTGGTAAAATCCACTTGTAACGCCGCTCCTTCTGAAATGTGATAGATAGATTCTGCAGGTTTCAGCTCATTGAAAATTCATCCTTATTAAATTTATACAATCGAAACAGCCTAATTCACTTCGTCTTGTACCTTCTTTGCGTTCGATCTGTGCTGTTGTATACTTATGAGTATAGTTATCTCGACGACTGTCTACCTAATATGTATATAGGCCATCGAAAATATTAGCCAACATTTTGTCTCGATTAATTTGTTTGCAACACAAATAATCATATATCACACATTAAGACCGTTTTGTGGCAAAAACTGTGTCCAATGTCTGGAACTAATTTAGATTTATTCTAGTTCTAGTTTAGTTAATTTATCTTGTATGTTTATATTTATTGTAGGTGTTTTTTTAAGTGTCATGTACTTGTGTAGATAAATATTGTCTAGCTCTGGATTCCTACTATCTAGCATGGCATGAACAGAGGATTCATTAAATGAAAGCACATAATGTAGGTTTTCTGCTTTATTGATATTTATCATATCGCGTTATTTCCGTTTTGCTACACAAAATGCGGACGAATGAACAGAACATGGATATAATAAGACTTATAAATTAACGAAAGTACAAAGTCATTTCCTAGATTCAACACGTATATTGCGCGAAAATTTGATTGACCAATTATTATGATTGATCTCATATTATCACAACATAAACAAAGTTTCATATACACTTGAATGGGCATATGTATTTGCTTAATTAAATTAATTGTATAATATGTAATTATAGTGCTTACCTACTACCTCGAAGTTTCTTGAATAGTTGAATATTTTTTTCTATTTTTGTTGTAGTAAAATCAAACTTTTCAACATTAACAATAACTGAACATAAACTAAAAAATAAATATTAACTTTATACAGAGCAGTAAATAAGTAAAACAAAATAAATTTTCAAATTTAGACCACATTTTTATCACAAAATTATTATCTACTAAATGAAATTGCACCAATATTTTAGATTTATAATTTTCATCAAGGAATGTTAATCGAACATATTGAAATAGCGGTAGCATAACGATAAAGATCACATGATTATAAGATTATGTAACTCATTTTTAAGGAAAATATTAAATATTCCAGTAACATTGTTTATCACACAAAATATGTACTTAAGGGCGGAGTGCGTGTTTAACGTTCCTCCTTACTTCACGAAACACTACCAACAATGTAATCCTTATAATAAGTACGTCGCAAAATCTCCGTAGCATGTGTTACGTCCGGTGGTTCCAATCTTTAGCTAATGTTCCATCAACTTCAAGCATTTATTTTAAAGTAGTCTGTTGCTGGCCTATTTTTAAATATGAGCAATCCGAAGTTAAAGGAACAATACCAAAATACAATTTAATATTTTGGAGTCCAGTGTGTACAAACTGCATTTCTTACAAAAAGTTTCACTCTACATCTAGCTACGTCACTAGCTCGACCACGGACCTATGTTAAAGTTAATGACGTAAGTACGGCGAAATGCAGGAGAGCCGAGCGGATCCATTTTTGAATAAGTGTTCGGCAAATTCTGTCGTAAACATCAACATCCCGTCGGCCGCCTGTATTTGAATTACTCAAATTAGAAGAATAAGGAATTTGCATGTTTTCTTTAATCACATTTCTTCACATACCTATATAAGAAAATATCGCAAAAGAAATGATAAAAAGTTAAATTAACAGTATTATCGGAGAAGAAATAAGGAAATACAAGAATTTTATACTACTAATAAGACGGCGATAAGAAAGAGATCCGACATGTCATGTTACATCAAGAAACTGTACGCCCGTATAAACTCCATATTTAATTAGAGATAGAGACAAATCTTTGCTACCCTTATCTAGGTTATTTTTAAGATATATGAAAAAAAAATGTTTCTTATATTGTTACTTATTAAAGCCATAAAAAAACATGCATAATCCTTATTCATCATTTTTGCTTCTTTTAAACATAACCGCGGCGTGGAAACATCTTAACTTTTGGATGTTTTTGTCCCATACAAAATAAGTCAACTTGCGTCATCTACATAAATACAGGTCCATGAGCTCGACAGTTACATTCGAATTGTATAGTGTATAAAATTGAAAAATCTAGGTGTCACTAGTCTGGGGTTGAGCAATTTTCTGTTTTTGTTCGGCGATCCAGGCCTCGATCCTCTCTTTCAGCTCGGTGTTGGACTTAACTTGGTCCATCGACAGCGGAGAGCGGTTGAACGGGTCCGTCTGATCGCTGAGCAAATGTCTGAAAAATAAGATTAATTTCAAAACTGTGCATTCTGATTGTTCTCGACTTATGACCACTATGGAGGATTACGTCGTTCAGTTTGTCGCAAAAAACTGATACGACATCAAGACAGTCTTAAATAGGCTCTATGTCATAAAGGGTTGGGCGTAGAAAAAAATTTTTGTTACCTGTTCAGAATAATATCATCATTTCGTGCTAAGCTTGTGGAATCAAGGAATGTGAATGGGAAAAAACGATTAATGTGATCTCAAGACGCGGACGCAAATTTTTAGATGCCAAAAAAAGGTTACAGGTTACTACCACACATTTAGAGGTTCAACTCTAAATGTGACTGCATTACTTCCAATTACGTAACGAAATATTGGTTATGCTACAGCACGGACTTTAGATTGTGTATTAAGGGTGGTAAGCAAGAAACTACGATCGAGGCTCTAGTAGAAGCCCGAAGTCGAAGACTGAAGGCTTTCTGAGTCGAGGTTCGTAATACCTGTACCGCCCGTAAAACATACAATGTTTTTCATCACATTTGCGAGTAAATAAATAAAAATAGGGTTTCATGACAAGTAAAAAGCCCGCGGGTTTTATATGAGGCATTACGGCCAAGTTAACCCGTATGTTCTGATACTGTTTCCGTGCAAGTGTGATGAAAAATTAATTCGATGGTCCTTCCACGTTGTAGACAAGACGTGCATCATCGTCCCTTCTGTGCTAGAGCACCTATACAAACATGGTCGTGCCAGTTCGGAGCCCCGTACAGCTAGGGGCCCGTGGAATTTAGGCTATAGGCATGGATTAAACGGTCTATATTATAATGTGATCCATATCACGAAATATTGATGCGAATCACAGCGAATCTCGTTGTTTAGAAATCCACGATTCTATATTGACATGCCAGAATCACGATAACGTCCGTCTAATCCAGGGGTTCCCAAACTTATTCATTACGCGCCCCCTCTCTAAAAAGATAAAACTCTGTGCCCCCCCCCCCCCCTATAATTCAGCCGTAGGCTGTTAAGCATAAACACAAGGAATTTGTTAATAAGGTTCTATAAGGCCCACGCCCCCCTTTGCAGGTCACTGCGCCCCCCTAGGGGGGCACGCCCCCCACTTTGAAAATCACTGGTCTAATCTATGGCAAGGTTTCGCCACTGGCTGTCACCTGGCGATGGTGGTCCGGTCGACGGTGGTCCGGCTGCTAGGCAGCAGCACGGGGTCGCGCATGAGCGTGCTCATGATGGGGTCCAGGAAGTCCTCGGGCGCGTTGGCGAGGATCTCCTCGTCGCGCTGCCGCTGCTCCGCGAGCAGCGCCACGCGCCGCGCCACCTCCTGCAGGGAGCCGATCAGAGACCCGCCTCCGATGCGTACTGAAACATACATTCACTTTAATCCGAAGTAATAAGTATTTATTACGTATTTTATTGAATCAGGGTTCGCTTTGCGGAGGTCCATTTCAATGAACAAAAAAAAATTTTTTTTTTATATGAATAGGAAGGCAAACGAGCAAGTGGGTCACCTGATGGTAAGTGATCACCACTGCCCATAGACACCCGCAACCCCGGAGGGATTGCAGATGCGTTGCCAAACTAGAGGATTCAGATGAAATGCCTCTTGTGCCCGTAATTTCCCCGGCTGTCTTACTCTCCACACCGGAACACAGCAGTGCAAGCACTGCTACTTAGCGGCAGGATTAGCGAGTAAGATGGTGGTAGCGATCCGGACGGACCTTGCACAAGGCCCTACCACCCGCAAAAAATATTTATTACATGTAAAAAATTTTAGGAAATGACCTTGTTTTTTTGTTTGACCGTTTGATTCCTGATCCACTGTAAAACGTTCTCACAGTAAACGTCACCAAAGTTATCATGTTTTGCCTCATCAATTCAATGTGTCACTATGACATTTACTGTGAGAGGGTTCCACTGTGGGCCAGGAATCCATTTCTTCGATGGTACGTGTGAGTAATGTGTGCGATTAAACAAATTGATGTCGCCAATTAGAAAATGACTTAAGTTCCACGTCAATTCTGTACACCACTACATACAACAGTTTCTTTTCTTAAGTTTTTCACCTGTAAAGAACAACGGGAAGAAACAATATACAAAAAACCGGTCCTTATGGGACTAAATTTAAGGAAAGTATGTCTCCTTCTAGAAGGGCAACTATAATTTGTGTAAAATATACACAGCGACCATTAAGACTATACTATCGGACCAAAGTGTCTTATAACCTAAATTGAAGTGAAGAAGAACGTTAAGCGTAGGTGATAAGGTTTAAATTATTTCTACTACTAAACTTACCGCTACCAACCCTGGCGATCGTCCACAGCGCGCCATAGGCAGTTAAACAACACTAATCTACAGGAACTCAAGGTCTACAATGTCAAACGTTGGAACATTATTCGCGCTGGGTCTGAGGTCTTACCCAGCACAGCTTCAGCCAGCGTGAACAGCTGTGGCGAGTAGGATCGGCCGTCGTCGGACACAGCGCCACAGAATCGTTCGCTGCTGCTTAGCTCCACGTACATGCGGCATATATCCAGCACTGTGCTAGCCGGGTCGAACTCAAACTCTTTCATGTCTTTCACCTGGTTACAAAAAAAACTTTTTTTCTTTTTTTTTATATGAATAGGAAGGCAAACGAGCAAGTGGGTCACCTGATGGTAAGTGATCACCACTGCCCATAGACACCCGCAACCCGCAACTTCCAGTCAAAGACGATTTAGTTTATAGTTTCAGAGTAAAATGCATATGATATACAGATAGACAGGCGGACAAACAGGAAGAAACTACAAGTGTTTAGTTTTTGCCATCTTGGCTATAAGTCTCTAAAAAGAATAGTCGAAATTACGTCAAACCCGGCAAAGATAAAGACAGATATACCTACATAAAAAGTAGTAATGATAAAATAAGAAAAAAAGCTGAATTGACTTTTCAGACGTTAGTTACAAAAAAACAAAAAAGATTAAATGTATTTGCAAAATTTCAAGCGCTTTGTAGCGTTTTCAATCGCCATCGGTAAGTAGGTATGTATCTTTAAAGATCTCCAATGTTTGCTGAGGTCGTTCTTAAGCAGCCCTCTAGAGAAGTCCTTACCTTCAAATTTTTCTGTGTGGGCCCCACCAAATGCAGCAGGAAGTAATTCAGCATGGAGGCAATGCGTTCTACGAGCGTGGGATGGCAGAAGACAAAGGGCGCATGCGCGGACAGCCGAACTAATGTGTGCACCGTGTCTCGGCCCAGGATGTTGTCGAAGCGAGCCAGCATGCCCGTGTGAGTGAGATTGCTGGCGTTCTGCTCGCGTTCTTGGTGCGACAGGTTTGCCCAAGCGCCCGACTCCCTGAAAAAGTAGGTAGTAAATCAGAACAAGCGTTCGCCATTCACCTTGTTCATATACTAGTTTCCCACCACTTTATTTAAGTCCTAGGATAAAAGAAGCCATCTGATTTTATAGCATTTCCCGCACCAGATAGAAAACTGTAAGTGAAAATAGCCTTTGCTATTTTAAGCCGTACAAATGACATAGAACTTCAGGGTGGTAAAGGGATTCCTTTGCCGACTATACAATATACATTGCGGGGTCGTGCAGTTACGGATTTATAAGTGATCGATCGTCAACGTCAATGTACCGTGACTCGCTCGATATTCTTTGCACGGTCTAAAAAGGCTTACGGACCCAAAACCCAAGTCTAAACAACAGTGCAATGACCTAGAAGCACTTACCTAAATGTATGCTGGCAGAGTGCCGAGATAAATTGTAAACAAAAACATATGTGACCAGCAAATTTTAAGTTCTTTGTTTTTTCACATACAGAATGCACCGTCACTTTTAGGGCATTAAAAATTTGATGAACAGAAGCTAAAATCACATCTAAATGTACTGAAAACTTCTTGAGTGCACATGACTTTCCATGCGCATAAGTCGTAACGTCTTTTCTTAGGAAAGGACGTGCACAAACTTATCGTTACCACTGGCCCAATGTTCGGAAATTTCCCGGTATCTCTAAGTATATTTTAGCTCAGGATATTATTATATTATACGTACTGAGCGGTCTGCATAGTGCGTATCTGCGCCATGTTACCAAGCGCCTCGTCCAGAAGAAAGATGGCGTCGTTTATGAGGAGATTGACGAATCGCAGGAACAGAGGCGGGTGCACCGCTTCCATGTTAGCCTCGGCTTCTCTCGCTAATCGCCTGAAATGTTAAATATAAATTGTAAATTAGAATAGAGCGTCTTGATAAATATTGTTCAGATAAGGTCGTATTCCCGTTAGGCTAAGATGCCGTGATAAATAATTAATTAAATAATCTTACGTAAATACTTCTTTGTGTTCATCCATAGTCCAGAGAAAGTCCATGACGAGATACATTGGACGGCGGTAGTTAAACTTTTGCTCGAATTGCACGCTTTGGCCCGTCATCTCGATGCCAACGAACACGTCGAGTAGGCAGGGGACTAACTGTTGACATTAAAAACAAAAAAAGTTGAATTTAATTTATTATTTTTCAATTCCTTTATGGAATTGAGACAAAAAGACTTGTAAGGTTTACATGCAAAAAGTTCGCAGAAGATAAAAGTCACATGGCTCACGGGACACAACTCCTCCCCAAAATCATAAACATAACAAGCCTGAGCCTTAAATAACTAACCTCTAATCTATGGGGATGTTCTTTGAACAGTTGTTCGCGGTAGAAAGATGCCAAACTGCTCAATGGCTGCTGGTCGTCAGGATGGTTTGGCAGCATGGCTTCCAGACACTCCGCTAAGCGTGCTCTGTAACATAATTAAGTTTTATTTCCTATCTTGTTAGATATAGAACAGAACAAAAGGCTCAACGTAGTGAAAAAAAGGTGCATAACTTAGCTGTACTTATACGAAAGTTATAGCCTGATTTGTAATTCAAACGACATTAGTCCATTGTCTTAGCTGTTTCCTTGTACAAGAAATATAATAATCTCTACAAACTGTATTATAAACAAATTCGCTAACCGCCGCCCGTCCCTCCATACGTGGGTACGCGTAGATCTTTTTAACTAAGCAACGGATTTTCATGCGGTTTTCATTAATAGATTGAGTGATTATAGATAGATAGTTTTTAATGCTGTCTTCTGCTGATTTGTTGCAATGTGACGATATTGTTCACGACATCGGAAGAAATCAAGGCAACTAAGATCTTTTATCGAAAATGCTGTCTTATTTGCATTGCACCAGAGCGGACATAATGATAAACAGTAGTCAAATAACCATGTACCTACCTCAAATGCGGGTTGTACGTGCGTGTGGAGTCTCCCATGAAGGTGAGTACGAGAGTAAGCGCGGGTCGTAACAGCCCCGCCACGTCAGCCTCCTCGCTGCTGGCGCCCACGGTCCGCCGCGCCATTGTTATCAGTACCACTATGTTCTCTAACACGAACTCGGGTACGCATCTGTAAACATGATTTGATGCAATACCTGACGGTAGAACGACCCAGCGCCTAGTTATTCCACACAATGGACATACATAAAGTATACCTACAGGATGCAATTTCGGTGGTACAGTTGCATTCAGATACATTATGGAGCAGCCTAGGTCCTTAAAAACATTTGAAAACGATCTTACGCCGTGGACAAGTCGTTTTTAGATATTTTTGTATCTTTGGTAGATACGCTTATACGTTACGCCTCAGTATTTCGTTGATTATAATGTATAAATGTTTTCAGTTTTACAGTGGGAAAGCTCGGTGTACTGTGAATTAACTGAGTCGGCAGATCTGTCACACCAGCCTACACTTTACACATACAAACTATCACGTCTTTATCATTTACGGGGTAGGGACAGCCCAGAAAAGGTCACGATTAGCGTATAAGTGAGATTTGCGCGTGAAGAGAAGCAGTTGGTACATTCTGTTTTATCTTTGCTCCCAGATCAAGGAAGATACACCAGCCCATGGTAGTAGTAAGTACCTGAGCGTGTCGGGCGGCGGCGTGGTAATAGGCATCTCGACGGGTGCGAGACTGACGGGCGCGTAGCTCGCCTGTTCGCCGGCGTCGGCGCGCACAGCTACCTGCACCAGCCACGTGCAAGCCATCGCCTGCAGCCTGTTCAGGTTCATCAGCATCTCGCTCTGCAGCAGCGCGCAACGGAGACTCACAAACCTGACGATGATAAATAAGGGCATGTTTTAAAAAAGAAATAAACATCTTAACTATTATACAGTTCCCTATCTAAAATGAAATAAAAAAATTGCTATTCTACCTAAGAAATAGAACCTACTTGAATAATGTTACCTCACTAATAAATAAGCATAAATAAATAGGCTATGTCTTATTCTGCGCAGACGAAGTCGCAGGCAACAGCTAGTTAGGTGTATATTAGGCCAAAAAGTGACATTTATGTCACACGTGAGGCTAATACGATATTGGTCTTTAATTTATTAAAAAATATGAACCGAATACCTAGAGCCGCGTGCGTTCCGCCCATACTATTCCGTTTTTTTAGCATTAGAAAGAAGGTAAACAATTTTGACAAGTCTTTTTATCGAAAAACACTTTCTTTTTAATCAGTAACCGGAAAGTTTAAAACCATAACAAACCCAAATACAATATTCCAGGGATATTAAATTGTAATTCGCTGTTATTTTATATTTTAAATCTGTTTTTCAATAAAAGGACATGTCAAGGTTGTTTACCTTTTTTCTAATGCAAAAAAAAAGTATACGCTTTGGTCCTGCTTCGCCAGTTATGGAACTTAGTAGCACGGGCTTACGATCGATTATAAAATGTGACAAAGAATTTTTACTCACATGAACAAAGAGCATATAATCAAAAATTCAGGGCCCTGTTATTTTAGACGAGCATACTCACTTAGTCATAAGGCGAGTGATTCTCTGTCGCATCGCTTCTAAGAGATGATGGTTAGCTCCCGTGGCCTCCGCCATCGTTCGCTGAGCACGGCCCAAATCCTGGCCACTGCGATATAGTTTCTCCGCGCAAACTCTGACACCTAAAAAAAATTAACAAATTAAAAAAAAAAAGTTGGATGAAAAAAGGCAAGAAGGTGTAGACGACTGGCTTGCAACGAAGTTTCTTCGCAAGGAATGTGATCATTAGGCACCCATAACGTGCACTCAGACTAGTTTACACTGAATAAAATAGTAAAAGTGACTTACCCAAATCAATACATTTTTGTGTCATAAAGAAGCATTCTGTGACAAAGTTATATGTCTCTGCGCTGGGTCTCTTCAACGCCTGGCCGTTCTCATCTTCTTTTGCGGGTAGCAAGCTTGTCTCGCTGTGCAAGCAGTCCAGATGAACTGATTTAGCGGCACATTCCTCTGGCTAAAATTTTATTCTTTTATTATTTATCAGGTGATAAATTTGTCCATCACACAACAAATATACTTAAGAGTTAAAAGTTGAGCTAATAATTTTGGCTACATGAAAATTGATGTACAGACGGCAGTGGATGTGTGCCTCTACACCGGTGTTTTCGAGATCTTCCATTTTGTAGTTCCATGTTGTAGAGGACAAGCAATAGCCGCCCAAAGGGCATAGCTTTTATGTCGTATCAGGGGTTTTATGGTTTTGTCAAATCTGCTGACATAATTAAACCGAGATTTGGTACCTAACCATTTGCATGAATTTTTAATCTCCACATAGTAGGTATAACACAAACTCGCTATTATGAAAGATAGCATGTATATCTATCACACTTACTGGCACTGCACCATACGTAGGATCAATCTTGAGTGATTTAGGGTCATCTGCAGTGGAGCAAAATGGCTGGCAGAGTTGCAATAGCACTGCCCCCAAATTCAGCATAAACCCGTCCGAGACAGATGTAGCGTTCACTTCACCAGCCTGAAACTCAACATAAAGTTTATTGTGAAATAAACGGCTTACTCACGTATTAAAGGCGAGTACTGCTCAACATGTTTCCAACTAGACCATTTTTTCCCCAGAGTGTTTGCCTCCACACCAGCGACACACACACACACACACACACACACACTACACATCAACCGCCGCTCACACAGCCTATATATATATATACAAATATATATACATGGCTGTTAAATCTTTAGAAAACAATAAAGTTGACATCCATTCGGAGAAGCCAAACCTCAATGGATCCTGAATATTTTATTTATAAGCATTGATTGTCGTATTTTGATGATTATGGGATTCAGACCTAAACCTTTGTTTCTCTCTGCTGTTAACTAAAATAGCACTAAGGGTACTAAATTTAGTCCGTTTTATAGCAATTTAAATAGTCACCTGGACATTCCAGAGTTTTCCTTTGGCGAGATTGGACTTCAGACATTTACCAATCCACGTTAATATCCGGTTTCTCATTTGCGGGCCACTTTTGAGAAGCGTCAGAAATATTTTATGTAAATTGTTGATTAGATGTGAAATTGCATTGTGAAGTGACGTCTCCATCATCGAGATAGCAGACTGGAAGGAGAGAATTCAATTGTAATCCCACTAAAATGTTACTGTACGTTTCCCAATCCATGGTTCTAATAATCCCAATGATATTGAAAACAAGTGTATTTTGCCTACACACCTGGTCCATAGGGTTATCAAAGAAATCATGACGTGAAGCATTAGTTCTTGGCAGTACAGACAGTGTCAATAGAGCCCCAAGCACAGAGTCCTGATAAAACCTTCCATTTGTTTCATTCTTTGGTTCACACATTTCCATCAATATTTGTGCTAAGCTTGGGTTGCCTGTAATAAACAATTGTACTGTAAGTTTTGTCTTATTTGTGTTGGATTGTAACAGCTTTAGCAATAGAGAATAGTAAGTATTAATTTAAGTCACCATTTTAACTGTGAAGGTAGCTTACTTTTGTCATTTACTCATAGATACTTACTAGCAAAAATATGTATAGATGGAAGGATGTAGATCGGCAAGTTAATGAGATTTGATTTATTGATATCAATATGAATTTTCAGTAAAACAGGACCCATTGTATCTCGCAGCTGTTCCTGGACTCCCTCCTCAGCTGAAAAATAATAATGAGATCTTTCAATAGTATTCAAAAATAAAAACAACTATCAATGTTAAAATCTAATGCAGGTGTCCTGACATCAAGTCCTTGGGGGGCTATTTATACTAAAGCATCTGCACATGAAATACATTATAAACATTAAACCTCATGAACCCCTAAAGAATCTTATGTTTCCTGTACAGTCTATTATTAATTGAGCCAGTAGTGCATGTTTTAAATCGGACATTCAAAGAGTTATAAGCTATTTATTTATATCTAATATATTTTGAGTAAAAGCAAGGCGAGAATTTGGAACAAACTAATGTCTACAGTGAATGACTACCAAAATATGCATTAAACCAGAACTCTATACTTGCAACCTCAGGCCTTTGTTCTAAGTGTATAAAATATGTAAAGTGTCATCAGATAGTCATTACAAGTAGGTAAGAGATCTTTCAGTGAATAATGGAGAGGCTCCAAAGGTCATTAAAATTTTGGCTTCTCCCTCTGACTTTTTAAAAGTATTATCAAAAACTATAAAAAACTCAAGATACCTATAGGTATTTAGTAGCTAAGGGAAATCAGTTAGAACTACATAAGTCCTACACTACTTTCTAAGATATCACTTAAAAATTACCTTGTCTTCATACACAAAGGGGTGTAAATGTCATCATAAAGAATAAGAGAATACACAGTTTTGTGTCAAAACCTTGACAATCTTTATGGTATTTCACTTCAGTAATGGAACCCTTTGTACTTAAGTTCAGCACATACTTTTTGCAAATGTAAGAATGGCTTGACTTACCTTCAGAAACAAAAGCTTTCACAATGTCCACAAAAAATGCATGACTTTGTGGATCAACATGTTTCAACAGTTCAACAAGTTGCGTAGCAAAGTCTTGGCCTTCAAATAGGGCTGGCTGCTTCAGAGCTGTCACAGCATTTCTAAAAATGAGCTCCCGCATTTTGAGTACCCCATTCTTAACAACAATTGAACTATGGTGTTCATAGTTTTGAAGATTTTGAATTGAGCTGAATAAATACGAGAACACTTGCTTTTGGACCACATGTTCCTTGAATACTTTGTTTGTCTTGGGAATAACACTCAACTCCACATCAGGTAACAGCAGTCTCTCAAAGAGGGCTTGTTCCAAGGCTTCCAAATCTATGTGAATTCGTGGCTTCATTGCTTCTGCGAGGTCTTCTAAATACACCAACTGTCCGTCTGAAGAGTGGTGGCCTTCAAATGCATTGGCATTTATGGTGAAGTGAAAAACATTTTCTACAATGTTGTTTATTGTTTCAACTTCTTCACCTTCTTGAGACTTCTTTGTATTTACAGATAGCGGCGTGTTAGGATCAACATAATTTGAATTATTTGTTGCCTTAGTTTCTGAGACACCTAGTAGGCCAGCAAATGGATTATTGGGCTCGGACATAGTTAGAATATTGCAGAGAAAATTGTAATCAAAAGAATAATTTGTCAAAAGATTTGTCTAATCTTATTTCATTTCTGATTCACATTTATTATTTGTTCCAGTGCCCACAAACACAATCGTATATATAAAGACTCCTTTAATAATAGTAAAATGATTAATCAAATTTCACATTTGAAACTTGACAAAATTTCATTATCACACAAAATTGATAAAATTGACGTTTCATTGTGTTGCGTTTTGAAATCACTAACAAAATTATCAGAATAATGATAAACAATTCATAATTTTTATTTTTTGATTCCTACAAAAAACAAAGATTGTCCAAAGATTGGACATAGCTTACAAAGAAATTATAAAAATAAATGACATGGTTTAAAAGCTTAGAACATAATGAAAATTTAAGAACGAAGTTATTTGACACTGGCAATAATGTAACATAACGTAATAAGGGTCAAAATGGTGATTATTTTAGTAAATTGAACGAATATGTTCGTAATATAGACAAATTATATCTATTTTTAAATTAATACTCGTAAAAATACGATAACAATGTGGTTTGTTTAATTTTCATGCGTTAACACAATAAAATCAATACTTCTGGGCGGAAGCAACTTAAATTCTGGTAGTGGCAAAATTGGCAAACTGACCGGTAGTTGAGTTATTAAAGCGCTACAACTGGAAACGTGATCAAAATTGGAACTAAATATTAGGCATATCGCTTACCTTGCACGCTGCAGTCGCCGTCCGAAATCATTATTGCGTACTCGATTGTTACGTCTTTATGCAGCAATGCTATGAAATAATTACATTTTACATGGCGTATAGTAGTCGCACATAGTGAATCGTTCATTAATGTAAGATTGGTAACACTTACTAATATTATTTACTTATAGGCCTTAATGAAACGTGTCCCCAATAATTTATACAGTGCTTTTGCAGCCAACGATTTTGCCATACACACGTGATACATTCACCTTTTACACACGAATCGTAATTCCTGTGATTAATGGTAAACATTTATAGAGTTCATCTAATTTATTATTACTCAAGTTCATTATTTTTTGCGCATTGCCACCATCAACCAAAATGGCGGATGTAGGCAAGGCAGCCAAGTATTTATCGTAGTTACTGCGTAAACATGTCATGCTCAATTGTTTAGGTTTGTAAAATGTATTTTTTATTAATGTGCATGAAAGTTATAACTGCAATATTCTATAACTATTCACGTATTAAATACTTGATTTATTATCTATACCTACAATACAATTACATTTTATTTTTATGCTTTGCGGTGACGGTTGTCGTTTGCATTTCCTTTGTTTCGAAATAGATAAATGCCTCAAATCATAATTTCGTGTCATTAGTGTGTTTGTTAATAGAAAAATTGTTTACGCTGATCATTAATAGTAATTTCCTTCTTATTTTTGTTGAGGTTATTATAATTAGGTGGTAGGTATAATGCGACCAAATTAGGATGGTAGGTGAACTGGCTTGCTGAGTCAGAGAATGCTATACGCCAGTAAAGTCTCGTGGCTTAGTGTGAGTGAGCGTTATACGCTACGTGACCCCGAACGTGGATACAACACACAGACACACGCTTTTCTAGAAGGCTGCGTCATTCATTCCATCGTGAGAGCGCGGAGCAAAGCAAGACATTGTGAAATGTGAACGGCCGCCCACTGCCTGCTTTACTCAGCTCTTATCTACTAATTTACTTGAAAGTTGTGGCTATGGACAGTTGCAGTACCTACTGACTTCTGCCATTCAATGTTATTTATTACTGCGCAACTACTTATTTTGTGATTTTGGAGATCTATTTCCAATGTTAATTGTCTCGGCGAATATTAGGTATAGTATTTATGAGGAGATGAAATTACTCCCAACACGTACTAAAACAGAATAGTTACAAATATCTTTCTGATACACATAAAATCGAAACTAGCTAGTCTTAATTTTGTCAGCCATTGTGCTTACTAATGAGGGCAATCTAATGGTGAAAACTTGTGAGAGTCTCAGTATTATATTTCCGCTCATTCTATTTATGTATTATTTATTTGAAGAATTCTTTATATTGTTATCGTAATTGCAGTGACTAAAAATAATCAATATTCTTGTTTCACACACATGTAGTCGGTACCTCTCTATTTGGTCGGGCTATGCAAAGAAATATGGCGGCGGGCAATGCAATGCCATTTTTTTCTTATCTAATTCAACTTTTCAACACATCATATTATATAAGTGCAAATTTAATCTTGTTCACATTATTTTTAATTCTAAGCGTGTGGCATTTGATAGAAAAAGTCACTGTACCTAAGTTTGTAATTTTATAAATTTTCCCTTTTGTTCTAGCTTGCTCTAGAATCACGACAGATAATCAACGTGATTTTATTTATCAATATTCTTTTCTGGATATTATATGCATTTAGTTAAATTTTATGGACTTGTAACAACAGCTTTACACCTGCCTTTTTAAAACCACAACTGGTCTAGGTTAGGTATAGGTATTTACAACAGCTTTTGTTTGTCCTCGAAGTGAACTTAAACTGATAAAATAGGTACGTCTCATAAAGAATAGCGCTAAAATAGGACACTTTTCCAACCGAGAGACAGATTAATAAAAAAAATCTTGCAGTCCCAAATTCGACTTTTTTAGGACATTCTGCTAATACATTATGATATAATTTTGTATCTGATCGTAATTCTTTTACATTATGTCATATTCTATTTACTTTTCTCGGTAGGTTAAGTACTCTACGTATATTTCTAGTTCTCACGAATTTTTTGCTCTCAATTTCAGTAACATCCTCACGATGGCCGAGTCCGTGGCGAACATAGAAGATCTGGAAGATGGTGAGATAGAAAGTGACGGAGAAGATGCAAATGATGCTCCTAATGAAAATAAAAACGAAGAATACCTCCAATTGGACGACCAAAGAATTTTGGAAGAGAACATAGAGCAACAGGAAGTGTATTTTCCAAAACAAGGTAAGAAAAAAAAATCTAAATCACACAAAGGCGAACAGAAATTCAAAGATAAAAATAAGAAAAATCGAAAGTATGCAGCACAATTTCAAAATGTATCTGAAGTAGATTTTGCTGGTACTATTCAAAAAGCTATAAGGAAGGCAATGAACAAAAATGATGAGGAAGAAATGAATATGGAGGATGAAGTTGACAATAGAAGAAAATATAAAAAACGAAAAAAATACGATGGTAAAGATGTTCTTGCTAAGAAACGCAAAAAGCAAGAGTTTTCTGATGAAATGGATGAGAGCGAAATGATGTGTGTTCGAGGAGCTTCTCCTGTGCACAGAGGATCCCCAATGGATGGGTACGCTGATGATGATAGCTATGCGTCTGATAGTAGTCACGAGGAATCTCGTGGGCACCAGCAACCTCAAAGAAGAAGGCAGCAACAGAGAAATAAAAATAATAAAAATGACAGAAGAAGAGGGGTTCATCCTATGCAAGACCCTGATGGTGTATGTATTTACTTCATGCAAGGCAAATGTCACAAAGGTGACGATTGCATATTTTCACATGACGGACTACCTCCTCGTAAAATGGAATTATGTAAATTTTATCTTATGGACTGTTGTGCGAAAAGAGACAAATGTCTATATATGCATGCAGATTTTCCTTGCAAATATTATCATACAGGTCTTCCGTGTATTTATAAAGATGATTGTAAATTTGCGCATGGCAAACCACTGACAGAAAATCTTAAAAATATTCTATTGAAACACATAGAATCCGCTCCGAAAGAAATACTAGGTGACTTCCCTAGATTAAATAGAGAGGGTGCTCTTAAAATGATGCAAACAACTCAGGCAAAACTTATCCAACAATTTTCTGAAAATTGTGATAGTCAAGACCGAAATATTCCTTCGCTATTTGAACTAAACATACCAAATCCTCAAAATACACCAGATTCACAAATTCACCAAGGCAATGAAAGGCAGAACAAGATTTCGCCTAAAGTCCGACAATCCAGATGGCAAAACGATAACTCTAACCAAATTTTTAATGTTAACGCATCTCCTAGTGGTAGTGTTCAAATCGCTGGCACGAATGTGCTTAGTATAAAAAATTTAACTGGAGTTTTGACACCTAGGCAAATTTCAGATCTCACTAAAATGGGAATTGAGAATTTAGACCAGTTAGGGCAATTGACGGTTCTTCAGTTAAATAGTATTGGAATATCTGCCAAACAAATTACAGAAATCCAATTGAATACAATGAGCATCCAAAAACTAGGACTCATTAACAGCACTGAACAACAACCTCATCAACCTCAGCCTTTCATAAGCGCGATATCTAGTAACAAAGATTTGGATTTAAGAGTCCCACCAATGGTTCCTACTGTAAATAATTTACCTGCACCAGACCTACCGGGAAAAGACGTGGATATGCGTTTACAGACACCAGGGACAGTAAATGATGAAAGTTCCACAAGTAAAACAGAAATTAATCCTGATTTAAGACCTAATAGGGACATGATTGATATAGACCAGTATACAAAAGATGCCTTGAAATTTGCCACGAATAAAGAGAATGTTGACGTTTCGAATGAAGTCTATGACAATGAAAAAGCTCTTTTAACTAACGAAAATAAAGACGTTGATCATAGAGTGTTACCTTTTGCAGATGAAAGTTCAAGAAATGCGAACCCTACTTTTGAAGAAAATTCAGTTTCAAGAGAGTGTGATGTAGACATAAGATTTATTCCACCTGAACCATTGTTCAAATATCCCGAGAAAAAACATCGCCGTTCCACTACAGATGATGAGGATAATAATTTATTAATTGACGAAAAATGGTACTCTAGCGACGAGGAAAAAGGACCGAAGAAGAAATCACCCGTATCATCACCTCGGACATTACTTTCTCCTCAAGCTCCAGCGCCTCGTATCATAGAACCATCAGCTGTTTTGAGCAAACTCGGAGACTTGTCTAAAATTGATATTAGCGAAGACGTGACAAAGTTATTGAACACAATGCGAAATAATTTACAAGAAAATAAAATGGAAAGCAGCATGGAAGCAATTGGTTCTCCTAAATCTAGAGATCCGCGATCTCGTCGCTCCCCGGACAAAATAATCGATTCAAATAAGCCTACTAAGAAGCCGCAACGAATATCGATTTATGAATGTGTTGACGGTGAGCCTACAGATGGGCGACGGAGATCAGATGTTGACTTGCGACAAACTGATTTCAGCTTGCCTACTTTTGGAGATACAGATTTACGTCAGGGGACTAGTGGAGATATCGACTTCCGCTTAGGATTACCCTTTAAAGCAATACCAAATTATACTCCTGCGTCTGAAATAGACGGCTCAATTAATAGCCATCCTCATATGGTGTATAAAATAGTACCTATTCATATACCAAGACCAGATTATACAGATATTAGGAACAGTACGGCCAAATCACAGGCTTTATTAGATCCAAGACTAAGGAAGGTATTTCGTCTTTCTATCGATGAGTCTAATAGTGATAGTGAAAAGTCTGTAAAAGCTGCGCCTGCGTCTACGGGACCTAGGATAGACCCACGCAGAAAACCAAAGGATACTAGTGAAAGTGTTGCTCAGGACCAAAAACATACTCTCGACATGCAAACCATACTGCAGAATTCTAATTGGTACAAGGAAATGAGTTCCACGCAAAAAATATATGTTAATCAAAACTTAGCACCCATAACACAAATGATTAAGCAATATCAACAAGATAAAACTAGTGGTAAGCAGTTTGATCTTACTGTCGTACAGAACAATAGTATATTATGCAGCATTTTTACGAATTTGGGCGTATCTTTAGGAGAAAATGGTGAGTTTTCTTATTTACCTAAACCAAAAGATGGTTTACTTAAAACTCCACTGAATTATAATCAGAATACGAATCCATTTAATATGAACAGTAATTTACCTGGTAGCGGCATGGACCCTAATAATCTGAATTTAATGAATATGCCACCAATGAATATAGGGGGCGCAATGAATGCCATGAACGTAGGTCATCTGCAAAATTACAATCAACCATTTTCTGATCCTAGAGGAGGGCCTGGTCCTGCACCTGGTCTTTTAGGTATAGCGCCCAATATTCCACACAATTTTAACAATAACTTTGGAAATATGGGCTTTAATGGGCCAGGCCCGGGAAACGAGTATAATAATTATGACGGTGAGCAGAATTTCCAGCGGTTCCCAAACAGAGGTGGCCACCGCGGTCGTGGCAACGAGCGTTGGAACCGCGGAGGGCCGGGCCGAGGGCATCGTGATCGGAAAAACTACAACGATCGCGGTAGTTGGAAGCATTAACGAAAGCAACCTGTCTTCAACAGTTAAGATTAAGTAACAATGGCAATTAAATTATTTTTAGCTAATAAGTAACCCACCCTTCCGCAAAATAGCAATTGTGATTACGGTGATTATACTGACAGACTTAATGTACAGTTTATTTTTATATTTTTATGATCGCTAAATTAGATAATTTTGTGTTTTAAGATTGTTTTAAGGCCGTGTAAATATTTTATTACTCGTAGAGTAGTTCGATAACTGGGAAACAGTAATATCATTGTTGTAAATTATGTCTTAACAATTAAAATAGGGTTTCTTTATGTAGTAAGTACTCATTGCATAAGAGCCAAATTTTTAAGACTGAAATCTAAGATATCGGTGAGTTTCTTCTATTCTGATAAAATCCAAGAAGGTAGTCTAATCATGATTTTAATTGATCAACGTATTTCTTGCGATCTTGTTGAACATGTTAGATATATTATAATTTGTACCTATCAGTGACTAATATTATTTCTCGTAGTAATGTAGGTAAGTAATGCCATTTCTACACTGTCTAGGTCTAGGTACTATTATCAAAGTATAGACAGAAGGTTAATAATACGACAAACGCAAGCAATAATAAGCAAATCAACTGTTTCACGTATGAAATGCTATGGAATCCTAGCCTAGGTAGAGATTTGGCTAATTTTGTAAATTATTTAGTGTAGTGATGGGAAAGAAAGCCTACTCAAAATAAATTGTTTATATTTCAGAATGTGTTAATTTTGTTACTTACCTCAAAACTTTAATTACAGTTGGCGCACATGAATTATGATTATGATGCCATGGAATCAACTGGACGCTGCTTTTCCTTTCAGTGTTTTTATTTTTAGAATTTCAATGAATGGATGATTTTCAGTGGAAACATGAATGAATGCCGCGGTCTGCTTGGAGCTTACCTGTTATGTAGGTACAAACCCAAACCTACACGAGTTCTACAGAATAGCACAAAATTGGCTCGGTGGTTCGTAAGGTCTTCCCAATAACTGTTTTCTAAAAAACCAATTATTCAAACAAAACAACTTTTGAAAATACCATTGGAACATGGTAAAAATCTGCGTATTGCTACAGAATTGCAGCTTAAATAAGATTAGTCTATTACCTGTAATTTACTTATCTATTCGTATGAACATAACCAAGTTAAATTTTTCACCATTTTCGAATGGTACTTTCGAGTGATATCCCTTAATTAATTTTACGTCCCCCGTGTTATGCCTGGCAGACAACTTGTGCACACGCCGCGGGCGGCGGTGAAGAAAGCCTCAGATCGCATGTTTATCGCCCTCTAATTTGTATCGTGCGTGCGACAAGTTTCTGCGATTTGATACATTCTTTATTTCACTATCCTCGGGGGTGTAACTTTAACACTTTAAAACTATGAAATGCGAATAAACGTCTCTGCTACCCTGAAACCCTAATGCGTGAACCCTTCCTCATAAAACTTTTCACGTAATTAAAAACAAACAAATTAACTGACACATTTCAGTTGGATTTGTTTATTGTTTGCAAAATAGAAACAACAAAATTAGAAAAGTCAATTTTCATACGATTGCCTCCTGTCTTTAAGTTTATGGTAACTTGCGACACCTTGGAGAAAGTTGGAGCTGAAAAAGAAAGATGAATTAAAACACAAGATCTGACTGGGTAACTTGAACCGCTATGATTTAGAGTGTAGAAGTCTTAATTAGTCATAACCGCCTTTACTAGAAAAGATAAAACACGTCCACGGTTCAATCTATCTAAAACATTTTTTCTAAATCCAAGTGAGTGACAGTTTCACATAGATGGTGGCGCCGCTGACATAAGCTTTTAATTTTGCAGCAATCTTGCTTTTTTAACCGACTTCAAAAAATGAGGAGGTTCTCAATCCGTCGGGACCTTTTTAAGTTACATTTGTATACGTACGTACTTAAAATACGAAATCGAAACTTGATGAAATTTCTCTTTATCGGTTATAGTAGCTAATTAACTTACAAAGGTTCAATGACTAAATCATCGTGCTCATCGGTGCAGTTGTAAAAGAGGACGCATTGTTTGGAGGACAGTTTAGGCTGCGAAACAAAGTAGTTGTAAAGTAGTTCCATTTCGCGGTTAGCAGCGCGTGCAGTGCCCGGTGAGCACACGAGGATAACTCCCTGTACTCCAACTCGAAGTGCTGGCCAGCATGATTCAAATCTGGAATAATAATTGTTTAGTCCGAAGGAAGACAAATCTTGCGGCTGAATGATCAAAATTTGTACCTACATTGACCTTTGACTAGGAATATGTCGGAAACTTGATGATTTGTAGAGTGTAGTCACTCTCGGCCGAAGTTCTTCGACGAAGTGTCAAAGTGAAGTAAGTTAGCCGAGGCGAGGAGACACTACACACTCGTAGGATTTCGAAAAAACTCAGGCGCTAGTAGTGGGCGCTTAAAAACTGAAGTCGAGTACTTCGTGCTCGATTTTCGGGTCCTCTGACCAAAAAACCGACACCGGAAGTTGCCTATACTCACTAGGCTTACTTCGATCAACTTCGCGAGTAGTGTAGTGGGCGCTTAGGCGGCAGTGGATTGAGTAAGTAAAATTCGTGAGCTAGATTAGTAATTGGTCTTCCGCTGCGCCAGTAGGTGGCGCCACAGGTTCGTTAATCATTATGAGTCAAATAGGTTTATTTTAGTACATACACACTGTATTCAAGTGGTTCTAGTTGGATTCTAGATGGTCAGTTTTGGTTTGTTTCTTCTATTTTCATCTCAAAATTTAAACAGGCATGTACAGTCAAATGTAATAATATGTATCTAGACAAAGTTTCAAAAATAAGTACCATACGCTCGTACGCCAGTGTAATAAGGCCGTGGGACATATTTTTGAGAAGTTCCTATCGATACTTATTTTTGCACTTGACCGTACCTATTTCGTACTTTAGTCATCTATTGTTATGAATATTAGAGTCGGTACGGTTCAATGTGTAGATTCCTACCTGTGATCGCCACTGCAGTCCCATAATTCTATATCATTGTTGTAAATTTTATCATTAACATTTACATTTGAAAGTTCGAATTCAACAATTCGCACGCCCTGCGTAGGCTTAGGTGCACCGGCTTCTTCAATATTTGTCGATTCGGATATGAAGTTTGCTATTAACGATTTGCCACTCTGAAAATATATTATTCATTTGTTAACTGAATGACCGTGAGATAACCTAGTATGTGCTTTAGTCGACTAGTTAGATAGACGATGTTTAGTGCAATGATATAAAGTAGTTGCCAACTATTGACAAACAAGTTCGCAGACGAACTAAAATAGTAAAAATAAAAAGTTAAAATAGGTAGGTGTGTGCTTGACTTACTCCCGAGGGGCCAATCAACAAGATTTTTATCTTATTAAGATGCATCGTACAATGTTATCACGGATTATATAGGAATTAAACCGAAAAGAAACGCGACACTGTATACCTATTTGTTGTTGTTACTCACTGCCTAGCAACTACCTAGTTTTTTTTGTCGTCTCAGTCCAAATCATACCTAGGTAACGATACCACAGCATTGATAATAGTTCGCACACATGTGATAAGCATCACAAAAACATTTAACAATTATTAAAAGCTTATAAATTTTTAATCTACACACATAAATCACGTCTTTATCCCTTATCTCAATCCCAATTTTAACCTAATGAGAAAATTACAATAACTAAGTATTACTTAGGAGCGTAACATTTTTAAAGGGTCTGCAAAACGCATGTTAGTTTCCTGGACTTGCAAGGGTCCATAGGCTACGGTGGCCGCTTACCAACAGGGTGGCTGTAAGCTTGTTTGCCACCTAAGGTACGAAAAAAATAGAACTTCAAAATGATATCACAAAATATAAGTAGCGCAAATTTTTAGAACAGTTTCTACTAAAACTAAAAAAAAACTACAAATCACAATCGTTACTTAAACAAAATGCGAAAAAAAAACGCAAAAAGATAGGTTCCACCGAGATTTGAACTCGGATCGCTGGATTCAGAGTCCAGAGTGCTAACCATTACACCATGGAACCGTTGAAACGAGGTTCGAATTTATCAATTAGTTGCTTAGACAAAGATTTATATACTAACTCACATTTTAGTAAGTACAGTCAAATAATCTAATTGTAAGCAGTAATGTAATGTAGCCTAATTATTTTTATGTAATGACTTTTATTGAGTCTGACATTTTGCATGCTGTTGTAGTATAGCCGAATAAGGAGCACCGTAATAACTATTGTTAAAATCTTATGTAACCCTTTTTCAAGCAAAATAAATTATTTGTATTTGTATTTGTATTTGTAAAAAAAATGTCAAAAATCAGTAATCATTTTAGAGCCTTGTCGCTGTGACAAATGACCCACTATTGACTTGGACTATAATACCTACCTAGGTACTTTATTTGTGACATTTTTATATAGAAAAGACTGGAAATAATTAAGAAAGTTTTTTATTATGCGCCCACCAAGAGCGTTATACCAAAGCAGTAGATACCTACTCTTATCTAAAAGTTCAACTGTGTAAGGAAGCGTGCAACGGTTTTGGCGTGCCTGAGTGATGGCCACAGTAACTGTTTCTAACTACGTTGGCTCCTTGCAGTGACACAAAAACTGTCATGTTGCTATATGGGCTTTTTATTCAATATAGCCCTGGAAGTCTGTACCGTTACGCAGTTACATGCTCCTATCACCACTAGCTATAATATCTTGAACATACCAACCTACAAAATAGAATAATAGGTACAATTATATTGTAAAAACTATAGCGGTAGGTACTTTGACGAGACAACGATGAAAAATAACACATAAAAAACTTCTCAACTTACTATGGAAAAATTGCCAGCGAATCAGAACGGCAACAAACTGTAGGTAGTACTCATAGTTACTTACACTATTTTTACATTTTTAACGTAATCGTAAACTTTAGCAATAGCCTGTGAATCATTTTTTTAAATGGAGTAAGCTAAGTTGTAATTAATTTATTACTTATAGTCGGATAGGTATAAGTAATGTGTTTACGTACGGTAGATAGCTACCGATAAAAAAATAAATAAAGCTAGCTAAATAGCATCAAAGAATAACCCCAATTCATTAAAAGTTGCAAACCTACCTAGGTAAGTAGTCTAACATCATCAAAATATCAATTTATGTTTTATCTGCGTCTGGCACTGGCAAATGTCAAAGTGATAAACGAATAACTTGGTATTAAGTATGTAGAAAATGTTACTTTAAGTACTTAATTAAATGTAGAGTTTCTCATGCAAGTCAAACAGAATAACGGCGAGCGACCTTGCGGTCGGCCGGCACCAGCTAAGGCCTGCCCAAGCTCTACTCTGACGAATAATCGGTTCTACTAGACTAAGACCCGTCAATTAAGTGCATAAGTAGTCATAATTATATAAACTCGTTTTTTAAACTTTTAAAATTTGTGTTATCTACGGATAAAAACTTTGATAACCAAGAGAAAAAAGTGAAATATGTACCTACTTAAATTCACAAAATATTACCTATACGAGTATGCGCTACTTACCTACTAGTACTTGTGAAGTGAAGGGGGTTCGTGTACACAGTTAGCGCTGTTAACATACACCATTGTTCGGTTTTGATGATTCGACTTCTCGCGTAGAGGCGCTGTGACATCGACGCAGTAGGTAGAGTCTGTTTAATGATTCGTGGTAATCGCCCTTTTTCCGAATTCTTCATATGGCAACAATTTTATCTGTCAAACTAGCCTGTGAATCTGTTGTGAAACTTTTTCAAAATTGCATCATAGTCATGCGAAATCATCGCATCGATCGATAGGGCCATATTAAAAAAGGAAGAAGAAGAAGCAATAACAGTCGTCTCTGCTCGGTGAAAGGCTTACGGAAGTATTATATAAACCTAGTGGCCAATAATCAATGTTGAAATTAACACAAAATATAAAAACGGCTCCAACAATTTTCATGAAGTTTGGTATGCAGGGGGTTTCGGGGGCGATAAATCGATTTAGCTAGGTTTCATTTTCCGAAAACGTACAAAGGAAGATGAATTACATAACGCGTTTGCTAGAACGTGGAATAAGCCAAGGTACGGTTTTGCATAATCCTGTTGCGCAGTAGATAGGTACTCCGTCATTAATGTTCCGCTATGGCGTTTACTATGCCTAAGCTTTCATTGCTTGCCAACGGACGGTTAAAGCATTTGCGGCTTACCACATACCTACAACACTAATCGTAATATTACGTGCCAAGTTAAGGTCAGGCCGATGTTTATAAACATGCCATCCTGTAAAAATATAACTCGAAAGAGCTAAAAATCCGTGTATTTCTCCAAAACTAACGCTCAATAATAGTTTTCGACCAGGGGCCCGATTTTTGAAGGCACATGTGTGAAAATACCTCTCGAAAGTGGTATAAATCTGTTCATATCTTCAAAACTACAGCTCTAATCAAATTTTTGACTAGGTCACAAGATTAGTGAGAGCCCTAATTATGTTCTAAGCTATTCGTATATTAAAAAAACAGCACATTTTTTCACCACTTTCGAGTGGTATTTTCACACATGTGCTTTCAAAAATCGGGCCCCAGTTGACGTTGCCACATTGACCTGTAATTTTCTACGGCTCTGTAGATCGTAGTTTAATGCTCCTCCTGTCTTCTCAAAGGTTAAGTGGTAGAAAACCTTTATAGTGATAAGTTCGTCTTTGTGCATATATTATCTAATATTTTTGAGAATTGTGTTTGTTTCTTAATTTTTGTACAATAAAAAAGCATTCCGTACCTATTTCAGAATCATCACAGATTTTTACCTGTTTAAAGTGATATTTTCATAGATCTGATGTCATTTGAAAAAGCGGTTTACAGGTATGTATATTCGTCTATATTTTCCTCCATGATAATATTATTATGCAGTTTTTACGGATACCGTAACGTTGATCACACTAAGCGTACCTATTCAAGTTCAGTGTATTATAAGTCTTTGTAACCTTTAAAAACAAAGTACACAAGTTAGTTGTGTCATTAGGTAATATTTGCAACACTTCCCGTCAAGCTAGGTAGATACAGTTAATCTCGGAACCGCTGCAGTTGGCGTCGTTAAACATTCTAACTGTCGGACGAGTCCAGAACTGGCTATGCTTCTAAATGCGTCTAATCTTTGACAAATATTTATAAGTGCCTAGCCAGGAATGGATACCGTGTTCAAGATCACAGAACAGGAATTAATGTAGTCCGTATACTTGTGATTGATTTCTTTTGAGTTAGGTACACAGTTGACCGTAAATATTTCCCACAATATTTAATAATATCAGTACCAATAGGTACTTACAATATTGTACTTTATATTTGTTGTAACATTATTTATTTAATGTTAGGCATTTATGCCTTGTGTCGTGTTCTTAAGCATGTAATGTAGGCATAAGTATGAAAAGGAAAAGAGTATGACTAACAATGGCAACTTAAACCTTTATTAGTCGCATTAAATCAGGCACTCATTGTAGCATTAACAACTCGTCTCATAAACCTAGTGACTTGAGAATAAAAAGGATCCACATTAAAATCGTTCTTAATAGAACAAGCCAGGTACAAGTACAAAGGGTTTTGAAATGGCAATGGCATGGCAAAGGCTTTAAAATAAATTGCGAAGAGCGTGTTAGATTGTCCGATGAGGAGAGCACATTTCACCTGGCGCGGCGCTCGAGTCGCACTTAATTGAAATAAGAGTAAAATGATTAGTAAGGCAAGACTGGCTAAGCTTTGTCCAGGCTTCAAAATCTTTGGAAAAATGCGCTGTTCTAATATGGGCTCTCAAATATTTGCATTGAACATGCTTGTGGTATATGGTCATATAGGTATTATGTATTAGACCGAAGTCGTGGATTGTTTTAGACCTCTCACGAATCACTACATATTATAAAACAAAGTCGCTTTTACTGTATTTAATAAGTCATTGAGCTATTTTATGTAACTATCTACAATATATTCTGTACTAAGTACCTACCGTATACCATATTATTCTGATCGAGTAATCAAAATTAACTTTATTAAAGTACAGTTGCCGCAATGTAGAGCCGGCGTCTCTATTTTAAAACCATTTTTACGGAAATGGTGTATTGTGTGTAGATACATTTTTAACACAATGTTCGCAAAATGTATCTTAGTGCAAAACGTAGGTGTATGCATTTCATATCGCAATATAAAATTTTAGCCCATGTTAAATTTATTTAATTACCTACTGTTGTTGTTTTGCTCGTACCCCGAAAAGTTTGACTCTATCTAGTTAGGGCTGATCTGTTTTCAACAAAAAATAAATGTATTTGGATTAATCATATGCCTACTACTTACAATTCTTATAAAAAGTCCACTATTTATGGGTTTTCGTACCTCATCAGTTGCTTTCACGGGCATTTCTTCTAATGCTTCTCGACGAATGGACCATTCATGAGCATTTCGTTGTCGGCGTTGGTTTGTGATTCAGTACAGTTCGGAATTACTGTCATTATACTTAGCTCGGTGCATTATGCCCTTGCATTGTGAAATATCGTAACGGAGCATTAGCCATTACAGCATAAATGGATTTGAATGTGAAGATTCTTTCTAAATGTGTGTGAAAGGATATGAAAGGAAATGGGTAGAATACCTAAGTACGATAGAAATTACATATGTTACTTTATAGTATTTAATTATAAACGTCTCAGAGATTAAAATAGTAAAGAAATAAATAACATTTTTACTTGCATGCATAATAATATATAATTGCACAAGCTGAGAAAAAGATTTCTCTAGTAATGACATCCAAAAGTTCACCATTTACGAGATGATGATGATCTATCAGAAATCTGTAAAATCGGGGTGTTATTTGAATTCTAAATATACGCAACGCAGGCTTCGGAGCTATTTTTTGTTGTCATAACGAGAGGCAGGTACCGCAAAAGGTCACGTGTGCTAATAGGTACATTACAACATAATACTATCCACAATCGCATTTACATTACAATAGAGGACCCAGTTGATGTTTAGCATAATATATCTACCGACGTGGCATCCGGGTTCGAAGGAGCCCGTGTACTTTTAGCCATAGTGAGCTAGACCTATGCTGGGTCTGTCCCGTAGGTCATCGACCGGCTCAGCCTGGGAGGCGGCAGATTTGCGGGATACGATAAATTTCAATAGTGCATTGACTGCATGCACTCCAGTCCTGGATCGTTAGACGGCGGGAAGTCCTACATAAAATAAACCACATTAATTGCGGTGATCCTTCACTTCACTTCCTTTCGATTACAGTTCATATTCCTGAAGGCGTTTTAGCTTAGATCTTGTTTTTTATTGGCTATGCCTCCAAGTGGGTACTAATTGCGGCCAGATGGCAGATAGTTATTAAACTTTAAGTATTTACATCCACCGTTACTAACCTAGATTAAAAGTACTGTGTGATTAGAATTTCTTGCAAGGAGTATTACTAATTACTTAGGTGCCTACTAATAAATATTTTACAACCCACTATGATAAGATAAAGACAGGAAAGTGAACTAAGTAGGTACAGTTTATTAAGCATCGTTTCTCGCCGAGTAAACAATTCATATTTTTAGATAACAATAGTTCTAGAGCTCGTGTGCTATATCTACGGTACCTATACCTACCCTATATGCGTCATTTGTTTGGCTTTCTGTACAATAATTATATCAGTGATGATGTTGATGAGACACCATTTTCATCTATGTCCAGATAAATAGATACTTTCCTAAATAGGGGGTTTATTGGAAAAGAAAAACAAATCATAATAAAACAGTCACAACTTAAAAATAACGCAGAGATACTAAAACTAAAACTACTACTAATTATAAAACAAATTGTTATAAAGCTATAAATAAAAAAGTTGCCCCAAATCACTGCCCGGTGGCATGGTGCCCAGAAGGCTGGCAGCATTGCCGCGTTGGATGGCAATGCTTACCCTTTGTGCTAAGAAGAAACCAGCCCTCTGGTCACCCGATGTTTCATTTATTTTGGTCGACAGCAATCCATACAGCTCGTGCGCACTTGGCCCCCACGGACCCATGGTTTCTACCCCAAACGGCACAAACATGTAGGCACTGCTAATGCCCGCATATTTGCGCCGCTTGAGGGATTCCGCAGAGTCCGCTGCGACACCAGCCCTGTTCTCTGTAGATGGAAGATGGGACGGCGCGAGTGTGTCGACGCAAGTGGCGTCCCAAACCAAAGGCCGTCCCATCTTCCATGGCACGAGCGTCATACCGTCGGGCCTCTTGCCATCCTCGCGAACCAAGCCCGGAGGTTCGAGAACAGCTGGCACCCCGGCACTCACCAAGGCCCGGCGGATGACGTCGTTGAGGTCGGCATGTCGCGGGATCCGCCCCACACTATTGCGGCAGGAGAGTCCGTGGTGGCCGAGGCTGTCGACCTGTACACCACAGTGGCAGCGATGAGGGACTACACATGTCGCTCCCAAACGGAGACACACAGCAAGGCGGAAAGTATTATCCTCCAACAAAGTGCCCAAATTTGATGAAGGAATGGCGTGCAGCCAAGCACCAGATTCCCATTTCACAACGGCAAGAAGACGGGCGCGCTCTGTAGGGCTAGTAGACGTGTGGTATAGATTATCCCGCACCAGCCTACAAAGCGGCTCATCCCATTGCCGCTGTGAACCGGGAGAGTTGGGCAGATCCGCCATCGGGCAAGCCCTACCCCATGCCATTTTAGCCTCCGTAAGGTGAGGCACCACCAGGTTTTCAAGAGGAAGCCCTAGTATTTTACCAACAAGTGCTCGAGTGGAGTGGACCGAGGATAAAAAGGCCGGAAGAGAAACATGAGAAATTTGACGGATACCCAAGCCACCGTGACGGATAGGTAAAGATGCCTGAGCCCATGAATGGTCCGAAATGTTTATGTTGAAAACGGATATGAAAGTATTTTTAACAATAGAGTCCAAATTTTCTAAAAGATGAGGAAACTTCCATAGGTGGCTGCAGCGCAAGACGTAGGTGAATTTAGGCACAAAAAGGCAAAAGCGCATAATCGTGTAAGCCACATGGAGGTTGATTTTGGAAAGACGTTGGGACTGTAAATTGAATTCTTGAACTCTATCGTCAATAAATTCAGGAAAAGATTCCTCGAAAATTGGAGTGCCAAGGAGGCGAAGCGAACTTTTATCAATAATTTTAATACCCGGGGCAATAGACTGAAATTGGGTAACAATTGCGTTTTTCCTTTGACAGGAATCAAAAAAAAATAATTCACACTTTGAAAAATTCAGTTCTAGGCCAATGTCTTGAAATTTCTCACTTAACACGCGCAGGTCATCGAGGACTTCACTCACCCCACCACTCATGGTCCCATCGTCCAAATACCAAACATTAAACTTGGACCTAAATTAATGCAACAAAAACTTTATTAATAAAGTAAAAGTAAATCAGTACATAGGTTTATAAAAAAATATAGACTGACAGTAAAGTTTACTTACGTACCTACAAGTAAAGCATTCCGGGAGGTCGGGAGATGACGTCGTGCATTTCTGAAGTGTCGATGCGCGCGCAGCGCACGTACTCTTTCAAGCAGGTACTTTAGGATGATTTGAATAAGGACAGTGTGGTGGTTGGTACCTTTCATTACATGACAATTATTTTTGTTTATAAGTAGAATACATACAAAGTAAATATATATTTTTTAAAGGCGTTAAACATTTTGGTTGTCGTCGTCACTTTACTCTTAAATCAGTAGGTTTACGACTCTGCACTCGCCCCTCAGAATTATTTAATTTCATAAATGTATTACATTATTGACATAAAATACTAAACATTATAATAAAAAAAAAATTTCAGAAACATTGATAAATATCGTCACTTTAGTTTACATACCAGATAACAGAAGCGCCTTTATCCTACTAATATTACCTATAAATGCGAAAGTTTGTAAGTATGGATGGATGGATGGATGGGTGTTTGTTGCTCTTTCACGCCAGAACCCCTGGACAGATGTGGATGAAATTTGGAACAAAGATAGATTATAGTCTGGAATAACAGATAGGCTACTTTTTATCCCGGAAAATTGTGTAATTCCTGCGGGATAGCGATAAACGAATTATATGCAGACGAAGTTGCGGGCAACAGCCAGTCGATAATAATAATAAAGGCTGCTTTCCTGTCAAACGGCCGACAACGCACTGGCATCGCGTAAAGCGCTGCGGGTGTCTATGGACAGTGGTGATCATTTACCATCAGGTGACCCACTAGTTCGTTTGTCTGGCCTATCTAACATAAAAAAAAAAGATTGCGTCAGATACGATGTTGAGAGAGTAAAGCGACGATATCCTTTTAATATAAATGCATGTAAAAACCTGATTGAATGCAAGAAAGTATAATTATCTTTGCCTGAAAATAGAAAAATCGATACTGGTTCATCACTATTAGAAAAGCCAACGAAACTGTTATAGGGATCATGATCCGCGAGGAGTAGGTATAGGTAAGTAACTCGAAAGGAGCGGGAAGTTACTAATACTCTCCCTGCATAGATACATTTTTCATTGAGTTTATGCTTCATTTTCACATGTGGCTAGGTAGATAGTTACCCTGTTTATAGTTCGATCGAATATAAAACGATACTCAAGGAAAGGAACTTGTTTGGTTAATTTGCCCTCTAAATATGTACATTATTGTACATGCTTGCTTTAAATGTCTTAATTACACTAGACAAGATTTAATATATTTTATTACTCGTACTTAATTCTTAAAATACAGCTAGCCTGTATTTGTCGCGGACTCGATGTGTAGACTAATTGCAAGACTAAATCAACAGGCGCAACAACGAAATTCCAGCGAAAAATGCGCACCTAATCACAGGCGTTCGTTATCTATGTTTTGTTAGAAGAAAAGTGCGCCGAGATATACACTTGCCTACTTTTGAAATTAGTAATTAAATTTGGCAAAGTCTTATATTCCAAATCAAGTAAGTAATGGCAAAAGTCCGAAAAGCAGTGATCCAAAAAACAAACTTCATTTTTCATAGAAATAATATGAATCACAAACTTATTTTTACTGCCTGTTAAATGTGTACGGAGCCCTCAATGTGCGAGTCCGACTTCCCTGTCCTTGTGTTCGCAGGCAGTTCAGAAAATAAATTAGGGAAAGTTTTACGGGTTTAGCGTACTGCTGTGGATTTACGACGCGCAGTTCGCGGGCTGGTGCGAGCCTTACAATCCCATTAGTATCATTACCAATGATTGTTACTGACCGGTTATAAATGGATTACTTTATTCTGGCTTTAAACTGTTTCCCAACGACAATATACAGCTCAGTCGGCACGGCAGTAAAACTAGGCTTAATGCTGCGTTCAAGTGCGAGCTCATGTATTTATAGTTTAATGGCACTTTATTGCAAAATATTTATATTGACCACAAGAATAATCATTTATTTTAGTAGGACTCCGTTTTATTTGTGTAATCTTACCATAGCAACTCAATCTTCAATTAGTAATAGTTTTTTAAGCATTCCATCTTTTAGCCCGACGGCTTGTGGCAAAGAAAAGTATAGGGTGTACATGTATTTAATTACGAGTATGTATGTTTCTTCTTTAGACAGCCAAATCTAAAAACCAAAAGCGTGGACTGATTCAATAGATTTAATTGAATATTTCTAGTATCACTAAAGATAAAGTAGGTACACTAAACAGTAAAGAGTAAAGTAAAGTAAACTATTTAATTACAAAAAAATCGGGCACAAATACATTCAACTGAAAAAAGAACAAAAGCCAAGCAATTGCTACGAAATGATTTCGTTTAAATTAAAGTAGAATGAATGAAATAAAATTCAGCAGGCGGGGACAAATCAAAATTACAATTGACAAAAAAGAAATTGTCTGCAGATTTTTATATCAATTTCATTCTATTTTATTTCCAACGAAATTCTATTGCATGATACCTATTCAAGGCCTGTTTTTTTCACTTACTTAAATTATTTTGTAGCTGAGATTGTTGTTTTTAAATAGTTTATTCTACTTTTCCTTTTGCTTCAAGATATGTACCTTAGTTTTGGATAAGATCGTCTTCGAATATACAGTTTAGTAAAATTTAGTATACTGACCAATATTGCTATTGAGAGAATGCGTTGCAGATGAAATCTTCTAGTAGTTTTAGTATTATTTCTATTACTTTTTAATTAAACCAATGTATGAGATAGATTAGATTAGATTAGATTTATTTATCACCCTTTTAAAAGTACAATTAAATGTCAAACATAAGTAATTCACAAAGGGATCGTCAATTGAAATAAAATAGTAATAATAATAATAATAATAATAACTGAAATCAAATTAAAACAAAATTGCAACAAACAAAAATAAAGCTTAATAAAATATGTCAATGTAGATATCAGATAACATTCACCCTGTATTGCACCAAATAGCATAAACTTCATAATTATGTAAATATGTGAAATTGCAGAAAATATGGCATTATCACGAGCGAACGCTCTACTAATTGAGTGCAGAATTAGTGAATATCTGCGTAATAATGCCACCGAGGCAGGCGCGGCGGCGGGCGGCTGTCAGCCGCGCGACCGCCCTGCGTCACTCACGCGTGTTTTTGCAGTTTCTTATAAATGCTCGTGTAGTCCTTTGACCTTTAAGTGTTTATCAGAGCATTCTGTAAGAGATTCTGACACAATTTTTACATAAACTTTACATAAGTAATGTTTGTGCTTGTTTTTGACGTGAACAGTAAGATTGGTGAAGTTACTGGGATGTGGTGTGGAGTATTTGTTTTATCTTAGCCTTCCAAATTAACGCTTCTGCAATTTTCTGGTATTGCGCTGTGGTGGGTGCGTATAAAAACCCGCTGTGTTCTCATTTAGCAAAGCTTTGATTAGTAAAATCTGTATTATCTTAAAATAAGAGTGACGGGTCGCTCAAGACGATATCGAAAGTGTGAAGATTTATAAACATATACATTGTAAAAGTGTTTCCAAATGTGCAATTCATAGGCCATCAGTCGTCATCCGTTTCGAGTACCTACCACTATGACCGAACTACTATCAAAAGTTACTTAGACTTTAAGCGTGGATGGCACCGCTATCGACCTATGGAACTTACGAGCGTAAGTTCTATATCTATCTTAGATTTGTGTCGCCTTTGTGGTAAATATGTTTTAGTTGTAACGAAATTATATCCACAGAAAGTGCGCTTTCGCACATGCACAGAAACGATGCGACGCATTGAATTGCAGATGTGCAGACCCCGATCAATTAGGTACATTGCAATTTACAAAATAAAAACAATGGTAACATTTAGCGCATTATAAATAAACACTAAAAATTTACAAATCACAAAAAAATGGTCTCCTTCTGCCGCAAATGTATTAATTAATGCTAATAATTTAGTTCGATATAAATGCCAATTGCAGGGCTTAAGTTCATGCACACGGAGAGAAATGAATTAGCCGTGATAGCTAAGCTCCCTTTGCTGAAATTTTCTTTGCTGTGGCATACAATTTGTTTGCAACTGTAACAAGGCCATGTCTATAGCAACTAAAACCAGTTAGCTACCACTGATAACGATATTTAGCTAAACGAATTTCAAATAATTTGCTAACAGTACTAATTGATTAGCAACTATAGCTAATTTATCAACAAAATAATTTAGTAATTGCTGTTAGTTGTAACCGTTAATAATTCTTAGTTATAGTGGATAAAAATTTCGTTACTATTACTAATTTTACATGTGTTAGACAGCAGATAATATCTTTGATACGTTTGATAAATACATTTTGCAATCACTAATAACATTTTTGCAACGGCTGCTAATTTTTTTCTGATTCATCTACTAATATATCCTTCGCTAATGTTGCTAAGAATCTTAGTCGCACCAACAAATTTACTTTGCAATGAACAGCAATATTATATTAGCAGTCGTAGCAAATCAGACTTATGTGTGGCAGCCAAGAACTTTTTGCAGCTTTGACTAACTTATTCACAAACTGTAGCTAATATTATTTGCTGCAACTGCTAAATATTTTTTTGCTAATGTTGCTAAGAATCTTAGTCGCACCAACAAATTTACTTTGCAAAGAGCAGCAATATTATATTAGCAGCCGTAGCAAATCAGACTTAAGTGTGGCAGCCAAGAACTTTTTGCAGCTTTGACTAACTTATTCACAAACTGTAGCTAATATTCTTTGCTGCATCTGCTAAATAATTTTTTGCTAATGTTGCTAAGAATCTTAGCCGCACCAACAAATTTACTTTGCAATGAACAGCAATATTATATTAGCAGTCGTAGCAAATCAGACTTAAGTGTGGCAGTCAAGAACTTTTTGCAGCTTTGACTAACTTATTCACAAACTGTAGCTAATATTATTTGCTGCAACTGCTAAATATTTTTTTGCTAATGTTGCTAAGAATCTTAGTCGCACCAACAAATTTACTTTGCAATGAACAGCAATATTATATTAGCAGTCGTAGCAAATCAGACTTAAGTGTGGCAGCCAAGAACTTTTTGCAGCTTTGACTAACTTATTCACAAACTGTAGCTAATATTATTTGCTGCAACTGCTAAATATTTTTTTGCTAATGTTGCTAAGAATCTTAGTCGCACCAACAAATTTACTTTGCAATGAACAGCAATATTATATTAGCAGTCGTAGCAAATCAGACTTAAGTGTGGCAGTCAAGAACTTTTTGCAGCTTTGACTAACTTATTCACAAACTGTAGCTAATATTATTTGCTGCAACTGCTAAATATTTTTTTGCTAATGTTGCTAAGAATCTTAGTCGCACCAACAAATTTACTTTGCAATGAACAGCAATATTATATTAGCAGTCGTAGCAAATCAGACTTAAGTGTGGCAGCCAAGAACTTTTTGCAGCTTTGACTATAAGTAACGATAAGTATTAAGGCCAACAGCAACTGAGCTTACGAAATACGCCAACAGATGGCGCTGCGCGCAAGTTACATCGCGCTATCGTTTGGTTGACCGAGCGTCCATATATACCCGAGATGATTTTGAATGATTATCTTGTAACAGACACAGGAAGCGAGTCTGAGTAGCCTAGTGTGCACGTTACTGCTTCTAATTCGTTAGGACGTTAACGGGCCCGGTCTATCAGACTTTGCAGGTGTGTGCACGGGTTGCCGTATCGCAGTGGCGGTCGCTTCCTCGGGCCACAAATTGATTACATCCCACAACTAAGACTCTTGGTAACTGTAACAAACTTAATTAGCAGCTCCAGCTAACCTGATTACATCTCACAACTAAGACTCTTAGTTACAGTAACAAACCCAATTAGCACTTATAGCTAAACAGATTACATCCCACAACTAAGACTCTTAGTTAAAGTAACAAACCCAATTAGAGGCTACAGCTAAATTGATTACATCCCACAACTATGACTCTTGGTTACAGTAACAAACCCAATTAGTACTTACAGCCAAACTGATTACATCCCACAACTAAGACTCTTAGTAACTGTAACAAACTTAATTAGCAGCTACAACTAACTTGATTACATCTCACAACTAAGTCTTTCTTATAGTAACAAACCCTTTTAGCAGCTGCAGCTAAACTCGTTGTCGAATACCGCTAAAGAAATGCGATAGAGTATCAAACTAAATTAGTTGCTACAGCCAACACTTTCGCCGATGCAACGAATTATTTTGATTGTCACATCTAAAGTAATTAGCAGCTACGGCAAATTTGTTTGCAGCTACCGCTAAATATTGCTAATTAAATTAGCTGTCACTGCTAAATATAGCTAATATACTTAGCAGCCACAACTAATTTTAGCTAATATGATTAGCAGTCACTGCTAAGTTTCCCAAACTTCAAAGTGATCACAACTAAGAATATTTGCTATCACAGCCAAGTTTCGGTAGCGAAAAACTCTTTGCAACGATAGCTAAATACTTCGATGTCCCTATAGTTTCGAAGGAATTTAGCTGCGCCAACTAATTCCTAGTTACCACAGCTAAGTTTTTTTTTCCGTGCAGTGAACATTTTTGTGCTTAATTCATAGTTTCTTTGGTACGTTTTCTACAAATGAAATCCAGAGATCGATTTATCGCCCCCGAAACCCCCTGCATACTAAATTGTCTATACCTATCTCTTATGGGGCAGCCAGAACCTAAGGTGAAAAACCTAAAAGCCACGCTTAGCATGATTGTGGGCGTATAAGATATCCGAGATTCAGATTATAAACATATATTTTATTACCTATTTTGAAAACTAATTATTCTAATTAAAATCGAAACAAACAAACTTGCCTGAGATTGATTTGAATTTAACATCAAGAAGGCTCTCAACTATTTAAATTTTATATAAGTAGGTACGTAAAGAAAATACAGTAAGTTTAAGAAGACTGATTGTCCCATTGTGCTTCTGAGTATGATTTATGGTTGACGTGGCTTGAACTGGCTTAGACCGATACAAAATGTTACTTTTTATCATATATTTATTTCTGCGCAGGATTACGCGATGTCGGCCCGTGCCGCTCTTTCCCCCTTATTCATAAACGCTCTGTAGGATTCTGCTAAGCTAACTTAGCAATCGTTTGTCCTTGTCAGTCTCTTTGACATTTACCTTTTACAGATAAGGACAAACGGTTGCTAAGTTAGCAGAAGCCAAAGCGTATATGAATAAGGGGGTTTGTCTCGCAGATGTCTTTTCATCTTGACTACTTAAATGCCTCAACCGGACAGGTCTGCACGCAACTTTGTAACATATTTCTGAAATTATTTACAGTTGGAAAGTTGTTAAATAAGACAGAATTCGGGGAATTAATTTGACAAACAACAGTTTTCAGTATCTACCTATCTGTCTGTGATGATTGCTACTTAAGTATTTATTTTGTGATGTGCTCTTCTTTTGCCATGGCGACTCGCAACACCAAATGTTGCGTTACCAGCTTAGATGGCTAAGATGGAATACCCTATGGGCCCGTAACGTCACCGGTTGTCTTATTCTCCACGCCGGAACACAACAGCTTAAGCACTGCGGCTTGGAGGCAGGATAATTAGCCAGTAAGATGGTTTAGGTACACAAAAATACATAATTTGTATAGGTCTGTCAAAGTTTCACACTGAAAATTATCATCATCACCATCATTATCAGCTATAGGTGCCTCTCCCGAGTTATGCCATTGAGCCTCGCGGTCTTCGGGTCTCCGCATCCAGGCCAGACACCGCCAGCCGCCCTGCGAAGATCGGTGCTCTATCTAGTCGAGGGGGTCCTACTTAGCGTCCGCCGACACGTGTTCTACACTTCAGAATTCATCTATGTCAACCTTCATCGGCATCGGCATCGACTGAAAACCAGCGCTTTGTATAATTTTGTCTATAAACCTACCAGTGGCGACCACAAAAATGCGGGATGCTGTGCAAATAACAGGCGTGGCTTTGCGTTTCGTTCAAGCGTGGGCCGACGTGATTCACAAATATTAATAATTATTTTGCTGGAATCTCGCCGAGTGAGCCCTGGTTGCAAATCGCTATTCAGATAAGAATGAATGATAATGGAAACTGTGAAGATTAAGTCTTATGATGTTGGCTTGACATTTTGAATTTGCTCTAAATAAATACTTTTATTAGTTAGTCATGATATTGAAAAACTTGTTCAAGTTAATGACTTTCCGGTAAGTTAAGGATGATTACTGTTGACGTATCTTTGGTAACTGGTATTTTTTTTAACTTACCTTAAATAACAAGCACTGTGTGTGAAATAAAATGGCATACATTTTTAAAGGATTGGGATTATATCAACATGGCAAAATAAAGTTTCTATGGCGTTATTAAGGACAAGCGTGTAGTCTTAAAAACACCCATGGAGCAGTAATGAGGCACATCTTACGAGTACTTCCTTCATTTTAAAGTGAAAAATAGCAATAAAGACTTAATATTAATAATCATAAAACAAGATGACTGTGATGGGGTCAGCGTCAGCGGTCAGCGCGCCGAGTGCCACGGGACCGCGTATTGCACGTCAAGATAATGGGATTCCTGACATCTTCTAATTAAAATTAACTATGTAAGTGTGTGCCTGTTATGTTATTATAGAAATTGCTTTCTATTTTATACTTGAGACGGAACCCGCTGTCGCAAAACTACGCGAACAAAAAAAAATGGAAGCTACCTGAAATGACTCTAGGCTGTGCATCGCCAGAGTTGTGTGACTATAACTAGCTAAGCTGCGTACAACAATAAACCATCAATTGTTTTTTTTTAACATCTTTCAGGCCAGCTTTCCTGTCGGTGGTTTTTTTCTTTTACATACATAACTTGCTTAGTTAGTTTAGGTCTACTAACAGGCATTACATACGTATAAAAATTAACGTGTCTTGATATTGGTCATGCGTTGACGTTGATATAGACCAGTCTGATTGGGCCCGTGTAATGCCTACGAGCAAAAGGGTCGTGCTGTGATTGTGTGTCTCTTCCAAACGCTGACACACAGCAGTTCGGGGGGACGTGCGTCCTCAAAGCGCAGGCGTCCTACTTTATGAAAATTATAATGCTAATGCATGAAATGAGCCACTTAAATATGCAAGTATCGTAATTGTAATGGGCCCGTCGCCGCTGACGCCGCCTTATCTCCCCATCGCACGCAAAGTGCCCGATGCTATCGCCCTTAGGACAATGAGCTATCCCTGACTACCGGTTACTTTCATTATAAATGGATTGGCTCTATTGAAATTTTACGTCGAAGATTCATATCGATTATTTATTATTTATATAAATGCCAACCATGTTGTCCTTGTCAGAAAGAGTAAGAAAAATAGTTGAATTTCATTGTAGTATCTGTCCAGCACAATGTTGTCCTTTACAGCTGTGCGTACATAATACGAGTATAAAGCTAAAAGGGTTGTTCTACTAGTGTTTCAATCGCTATTAGTATCCTCTTTCCTATCACATATAATCATTCTACCAGCACACCTGATTAATTCCGCAGCATTATCCCTTGTAATTTAGTACATACCTAACAAGTGCAGAAAGGGTTAAACCACTCAAAATCAGTTTCCCTGTGCTGCTCTGCAACTGCGCTTAGTCTAAGGCGATCGGACCTTTATCAGGCCACACAAACCAGATTAATTATTTCTCTGCCTCACTCGTCAGCACTTTCAAACTGTAATAAAACTTGTTAAGTGCAATAAAATAGTCGTATTGAATGGGTCGTGGGAGGCTGCGGTTAGGTAGCAATAATTGATTGCAGTTGCGAACATCGATAAGGGTTATCTTCGATCGGAACGTACGCACAATGTCCAATAAACTAGGCGATGTTATCTGTCCTTGTAAATGAATCAGAGCAGGCAAAGTCGAAACCCTACACGCGAGATGCAATTCTCCAATTCATTCTCTAGAATGTAGACAACCAAACGTATACCTACATATATCTTCCTTTCCTACAGTATATGGCCTGGACAGTTTACAGTTTAGCCCAATGCCTGAAATATATTACGTGTTTACTTAGCGAGAATGAATAAATTATGACAAAACTGGAATTGTAACTTCAAGGAGACGTCCACTTGTGCAGAATACTGCTCCAAACACTGGTACAGTACAGTTCATTTATTTCGGGCATCCACGGCTTGATAACAGGATAACACTAAATGAAATCCTTAACACTTTAGTAAGTACTTTTAATCGTTTAGTAACAAAGTATAATAGTTAGGGTAAGTAGTTAAATATGGCATGAGTGAAAGGAGCCAAAACAGCAAAATTAAACGAACTCAAACTTACTGTGTACACTGCCTATTGATACCCTATTCAGCGACCAAGTGGCACGTGATCGTCCTCTCGAGGACTTTAATCATTGTGCCTCTGTGGAACACTGTCGTTACGTATTTGACCATGTTCACCATTTATAAACACAAAAAAATGCAGTCTACCTTGTCCTTGACCTTATTGTACTGATTTGTGGTGTTCAATAAAGAATATTTATATTGTATTTATTAACAAAAATACTAAAACAGCATTCCATGTATGCTAACTATTTAAGTACTTATTCCAGTGTACGCAGTGAGTCATAATAGAGGTATGTCTTAGTTTGAACAACTTAAAATTGTATAAGACTGGTCTCGCTCTAACATACAAAATATATGCGCATTTTTGATGATTGTGCATTGTACAGTCGAGTTTGTAAATATAATATTATGAGCATTCCCACGGCTTCAAAAATATAAAGTACATAGAAGAGTACTTAAATATCTGAACAGATTGAACAACCAATAATATATGTACGGCCATCCCATCATATTAATTTCAGCTTGGTCAGATGAATATGATGGGAGAACCCTTCGCGCGCAAGCTTCTACATATACACGTGAGCGAGTCCTTTTACATCGAGGCATAATGTTATCTAAGAAAAGTGTTCTAATCGGAACAGATCTTATCTAAGTCAAGTTAAGTTTAAAAGGTATTTTGCATATCTAACCTACTGGCTTTTATTTTATTATCGCAGGCCTTCATGGTTAGGTATATTTGCAGCACTTAACAAATTTGTTTGTGAATGTATGTAAACGAAGCATTAATTGACCCATGGACCCGGATGACCCGGATCCCTGGAGCGATTCAAACATCTCGATATTTAAATAAAGTGGCATTTGCATAGGTCGATAGGTACTTATTTATTTAGATTTTGCGCAAGTTTCCATTACGATGCCCATGCCACGAGTGCCATGACATGAACTGGCAATTATAGAAAAACAGCTGTTTTCATGTCGTCGGTTTCAAAAACCTCAAATTTTTTATCGTTTCTTTCTTAAAGTAATTGTTAAAATATTTGGACCGTTATGCTTCAGACTGATCCCATTAAAAATTAAAATATAATGAGCAATTTTACTTAATTAAATCAATTCTTTTTAAACGAAAAAAATATATAACATTACATTCTGCGAGGCGGTGGATGGAATAAACATGGTAATAACATCGTAGTGGGCAATTTGCCGGCCAAGTGCCGGTAACGTCCTCGGGGGTGCGTAAAAAGTACTCCGCGAGACAGATACGAGCGCATTATTTGTCGTTAGCGACGTAGATGTCGAGGACTGGAAGGAGTAACGGTCAGAAATGATGGCAAACCATCTGCCAAATGACTTCTACGCCTGCCTTGGTAAATGTGCAACGTAAAGAAAAAAACACGAACCAAATGAAGAATGAGTACCTACCGACGTATAAGATAGAACAGAAAAATAAAACAGCTTACGTAAAAGTAATCTAGTTGATGTACAGAGCTACAACGTCGCAATAAACAACGTATACTGAACTGGCTCTGTGCTCGTCTAATAAGCCAATCAAACCTACTTTGTCATTTTGTAACGTTTATCATAATTTGAAGTTGTTCCACCTGACTCGGAATCGGACTAACAGTTCGCGCTGTTCGCGAGGCTGTCCAGTTCTAATGTATGGGAGCATAATTTCATACTTTACCCACGTACATTAAGTATTAAATAATACGGATCGGACAGTTGCATGTGTGGGTAGACGTGAGGATGTCTTATTACGGCGACATTAGGCGCCGATTTGTTTCGTCACGCACGATTACAATTACGACTGGAACCGAGCATCTAGGTTTGTTTTGAAAAATAAATAATTAGGTTGCCTTTGCATTAATTAAAAATACACACTAGTGATGTGTAACGAATGTTCAATTTCCCGCATTTGCGTATACGAATGCGATTATAAATAAAGTTACCAGCTGACCCGGCGAACTTTGTTCCGCCTTAAATTTGAAAAATTCCAGTGGTTTGGGCTGTGCTATCCCGCGGGAACTATGCAATTTTCCGGGATAAAAACTAATATCCTATGTCCTTTCCCGGGACTCAAACTATCTGTATACCAAATTTCAACTAAATCGGCCCAGCGGTTTAAGCGTGAAAAGGTAACAGACAGACAGACAGACAGAGTTACTTTCGCATTTATAATAATTATTAAGTAAGGATAAGGATGTATGTGATTTTCGTTTACAAGTAAAGCTCTCGGCTGTATTTGTCACACCCTGCTGCGGTTCAGTTAAGTTTTACCGATATAAAATTAGACACATGACTAGATTTACTTAAAGCTAAGTAGTTCCCACACTGTGCAGAGTATGGTTTGGTTTCGTTGGCTCCGCACAACCCTAACCCACTTTTGGGATTAATCCTCTATTTTTATCAAATTTAAAATCGAGGGTAGTTGTGCGCCGCTGTCAGTTGCAGAGCGCTGGCGTGCAGTGTGCGTTTCCCTGCCGCCGGGGCGAGGGCTCCAAGGATTAGGAACTAGTCCGAAACATATCGAGCACCACTCGACTTTTATAAGTGAGTTATCCGTTTGTGTACTAATGAACTACACAATAATTCAAAAAGCCCGCGTCTGAATTCATCAAACATACTTCTCTCCAATTTTACGTTATACTTACCCCGTATGGGAAAGTCTAAGTAGAGGTATTAAGTCACACGTGTAAACAGGTCCTTACGTAACCATTGAGGTAGTGGATGGTTTCCGATCGCTCTTGTGAATGCAGTGCTCCGTTATTTATTCCACCTTGGACTTTCAATGCGGTATAAAGCTGCTCGTGTGAAATAATCCAGTGAATAGGGATTGTTTTGTATGAGTCCATAAAATAAAGCTTGAGCCTTGCGAAGGATGTCAAATTAACAAGTAGGGCTGGTAGTTGTAAACCAATCATAATTGTTGTCATGTGACTTTTATTTGGTATTATGCTTTTGTTTCGTTTCTTACCGTGTCAATTATGTTGTTATGTAAACCTAAACGTGTTGTACTATTTAGAACGAGTATAGATCTGTTGAGTGCGCCAACACGTACACTGGTGGTTCCGGCAGAATATCATCGCTGTGGTGGCAATGCCGGCAGCACGTGTTGAGTCGGCAGCTTTTCGCGGCTACGCAGTGGTAATTTTATTTTTAGTAAGTATCTTCTACAGTACTATCAAATTTATATTGTTTTTTACGGATTTAGCCTGCCATGGGTTGCCTCCTATGGGTGGTGTAGGAATAGCACGCATCACGCAATGACGAGGAACCGGTTTCGATTCCTAGCCATAGGTTTACTTTTCGGATTTTTCTGTGTTCTAGTTTTCAGTGTCGCTTAGAAATTTTATCTTCTACGGTACTTATTTGTTTCCCTTTTTTCATGTTATGTCATGCTTGCCAAATGAAGTTTTATCTCGTATTGACAATAATTTCATTGATCACTTGCCGCGAATTTAATCGGTTTTTGCCAGGGTTATACCTAACGAGTGTATAACTGCTTTGACACGGCTCCCAGTCATTCCTCTCAGGTTAGGACAGTTCCTGGATTGCTTTAATGCGTTTATTGTAGACCACCCCTTGATAATTTTAGACCGCAGCTCACCTCAGCGTTAGTAATTAGTCTTTGCCCTGTGCCGCCGCGGTAAAAGAAGTACCTTGACTCTTAATTAAGCTTTACCGAGGTTAAATTTAATAATTTTCTTTATGACGAGTACGGAGTATTAGATTCCTTTTAATCTTATTATTATCTCCTTCGGTAGAACGGGCAGTGGATCTAAATAGATTTACGTAGAAAAATGCTGCAGAAAAAATTGTAAATCATAAATTGCAAAAAGACTGAATTCTTTTTCATGACGGCGCAACGAATAGAGAGAATTTTAAATCTACTTCATAGTTTTGCTTTTATTTATCACATTCTCATTTATGATGCCGCATAGCCTTTGGTCAGTTTCATCAATCATTATAGGTACTCAATATTGATGGGCGTAGACGTCCGTCTTACTTGTACTTATGTACATATTTAAAATTTAATACAGTGCGCAGCGCTAGTAAGCACGAGCCTTCATGTTCATGGTATTATGGAAATATTAATTAATGCAAAATGATTTCACATGTAAAGTCAGCAATAAAATAAATGTGAGAAGATTGCTATTTAAAATATTATGAAGTAAATTTACACAGGACACTTAATTGAATTTACATTAAAAAACTCTTAAACGACATTAGAAGTCCAAGAACATACTTAACAGTATTTGACCGAAGGTAACAAGTAAGTACGGTTAAGTAATTTGATGCAATAAAATAAACTAATTAGGCGCTTCGTTAGAAATCTGCACTTAGTCTACGTCATCTACATTTTTACAACACAGGCAATTTTTTAAAATTCGAGCGGTATATTCAGGTTTCTTAGGTAATCCTTAATAATTAGGGCTAACCGAAGAAGTGAGCACTGGAATGACTTCGTTTTATGGCCATGATTAGCCTGAGCACCGTGTTTATAAGGCTTGTCAGTTTACAACCCTGTTATAGTACTTACCTAAGTTATAAAAATATTGTAGGACTACTGAATTTGTTTTAATTATAGACTAAATACTTTTCCATTTGCTTAAGACGCTGTGAAATAAGTTCGCTGCGGTAAATTAAATATTTTATATGGCCTGCCTACCCCTAGTACGTCTGATATAATTGTATGGTTCTGTTTTATTTCTGTGGATTAAAAAAATATTAAAATTTTATTTTTCTGCTCTTTTTGAGTCTTTTGGTCGTTTTATAACTCTAACTAACAGACATGTTTTTAAAGAAAAGTTCATGGGTAACAATAAAGTTTTAGCTAAAAATAAAACCAGCCACCTGTATAGGTATTTGTTTTGCATCATGATCCGTTTTACATATATTGTGGGTTATGAAGGTACATACCTAATATAATTACCAAAATTAAATCAATAAAACCACTTGAAGTTTGAAGTAGGGATCAAATTTGATTTTTTTGCATGATTTTCCCTAACTAAACTACTTGAATAAAAGCTATTATACTTAACAACCTTCCTTAAAGCTTCGCCGCATTCACGTAAAAAAAATGCTGAAGACTTTGGTGACAGGCAAAACAGAAAATCAATGTATTTGCAAGGAGCTAGGTAATTAAATAAAAGTCATCATTTAGTCAGGTATGGTTTATTCCGGTGCAGACGGCGGCGGCGAGGGCGCGCGTGAGCCGGCGGCGCAGGCGCAGGGCCGCGGTGTCGAGCCGCGCGCGGCGCCCGTAGCGCGCGCACTCCCCCACAACCGTCGTGTTGCACGACTCCTGCACAACGTGACCACGATTTACTTAAGCCGCGTACAGGGGAGCTACTTCAAAATTAAAAAAATTGCAAGTCCTCACTCTCCTAAATATGACTAATAGTGTGAGCGGAAACGCTCGAAACAGACTTTAAAGTTTTAACATCGGAATAGGCCTGTAAACTTTGCGAAGTATGTATGCATGTAAAGCCTTTATTATACAAAATAAAAATAAAACATATACAATTATCAAACATTGATATACATACACAAAGGTGGACCGGATCCTTTAAGGGATATCTTTCAGTCAACCGAAGTATGCGAAGCGAATGGTTTGCGAAACTTGCTTCCGGCCTAGTGCTGTAACCGGTCCGATACCAGTGGTGTTCAAGAACTCAGTCCAAGAACATATCCTATCATCTTTTCGGTGCATAAAAAAAGGCTAGTACCTGCACTGTTCGGGCCGTGTGGATATATTTAGGTGCTTTTGCAAGCATTCGCCACACACGCACGCTTTTAGCTAACACCCAACGTCTACATAGACCGAGACATGTGTACACGCAGCCTGAGGCATGCCTGGACAAGGACGCATCTCTCGCAACTGTGTACGGCTTTTTACTGAGGCCACACTTAGAGGCAACATTACGTTTCTTCTTGTGACTATCAAGGCGCATAACACCGCAGCAAACTCATTATTATCAAATATTACGTTGTCATCATAGCAGCCGTCGTAGCATTTGCCACTAAGCACGCATTTCCAGCGTGGCCGTACCTTTACAGAAACATGGGACATGGAAACAATTCAACTAGGATGCTGGCTATGGTGAAAGTTTTTTTAATAGAAATAGAAGTAACTGTTTATGGGCATTGTTGTAGCTACAAAAGGTGAGTAAAGAAGCGTTTGAAACGATCGTAATGATTTTCGTCTGGCATCGGTGTTGTCTAGGTATTAGTATTAAAAACTAATACTGACTACTTTGGGTTGTCATCGAGAGTAGGTAGTCAAAAGTTAAATCAGATTAAAATGTTCACAAAACGATTCACATTATTTTAATTAAAATGAATGAATGAACTAAATAAAAAAAATATTATGTAAAACACTGAAAACGATGCCAAGGTTTCAGGTTTAGGTGCGCAAAAGACTGGCGGAGTTTCCTCCTTGCATGTGAATACTAATGTGTTTTGCGATGAACGAGCCCGTCTTTAAGGCACCTTTTTGATTTAAGATTGCACATTAAATGTGCAAATTGGAAATATTTACCTTATAATGATTTAGCTGTACTTCGCGAAAGGGCGCCGACCAACCGTCGTAGCGGCCGGGCGACCCGAGGCTGGCCAGAGGGTAGTGGTTGAACGCCATCAGCACTTTCCTGGTCAGCATGAAGCTTTTGCTGTACGCCCCCATTGGACTGATAATGGCCGAGCGTACTATGTGACTCGCTAATTTAGGCAGGACTAATTCTTTGCCACATCTTCTTCTATACATATCAGAAGATTCCTTATCTACATTCTTAATATCTATGACTTCATCGTTCATTTTATTAACATCATCTACTAATTCTATTTCATGTAAATATTCTGTTCCCGGAATCCGTACGTCATCACGTTTTACGTAAGTTTTACGTAAACCTTGCATGAAGTCGAAAAAAAATGCATTTTTTATTAAAATAGAGGAGCTTTCCGATGAGTTCCATCCAAGCTTGATAAACCGACTCAGTAGTTCAGACCATGTATAGGCCACTTTGGGTAGTATTATTTCATCTATGTCCAACGGGATAATAAATTCAGATTCTTTCAAATTTCTATACAGACAATCATTATAGGTTATGATGTGGTCTCTTCTTCTCTGCCACAATGATCTATCTACCTTATGTTTAATAGGAACATGAAATAATCTAACGAAGCCCTGGTCTCTGTAATACATGAGGATGTTTTCACATTCCTTTGTGATTCGGTCGACATATACATCTATCATGTCGACACCGAGTACCTTGTTGGTCTCTATCCACTCAACTAGGTTTTGTGATACATCTTTTTCAAAGTTCATGTCTTTCACACAAATGGTAAAGGTTCTTTTGTACTTATACGTTCCTTGGGTGGGTTCTAAGGTGAAAGCGTTGGTGGGGTCATCACAAGGCTGGGTCACAATTGACACAGTCGATGGTCCATATAGAAGTTCAGTAAGGGGGCACGACAGGAGCACCGGTGTTTCAATATCTGTTGCAGTGGGGTCCCACTTGTGCCACCAGATTTCCAAAGGCTTGGCTGCAACCACTTCAACTGAATCTTCGTACGAGTTTAGAGGACGAGTTTGACAGAACAATGGCACCTCTGCCGAAATGTTGCGACCTGTGAACATATTAACAATATTTTCTTAAAGTTTTCAACAGTAGAATTATTAGTCAGACAAAATAAAGTGCCATAATAGTAAACAAAATTAACCATGCTTGAACTAATATGACCCCTAAAACTCACTGTGACTGTAACTTATCATAAAAAATATTAGCTATTAACAAAACAATATAGGTTTTAAGTTCTGACTGCGTACAAATAAACTATTTTTAAACTAATAAATGTAAATTTAATTATACTGTATGCAATAAAATAGTAGGTACGAACGACAAACCGTAAAACATTAATAAAATAGAAGCGGAAGCATTTACCGTAACAGTGGAACAGATACGAGACAAGTCTATTATTTATTTCCTATAGAGAAAGCTATTACTGATATAATAGTGATTTAGTCGAGTCGAGTCATTTCCTAAGGCAAACTGCACAGCGGTGCTTTCAAGGAACTGTCATTACAACGGTGCTTCAATTGCGGCCTTTTCTGAGCAGGATGGGGCGACTTCCCACTAGGGACGAGTGGAATTACAAATCAATTTTGCCCATAAAAAAACCTTTTGCTTTACCGTTTCCAGCGCTCGCGCTGAGAACAGGCACACCTACGTGTCGCTGCGCTGTTTGTTCAGGTTCATAATTTATAAGTGGGATGTTGTTTCTTAACCTAAACTTAACGAATGCGTGAGAAATTAGCCTCACAGCAACGAGCTCCATTTACGCAGGAGCGATGCAGTTAAACGGCATGTTAAGTTATTATACTGATTGACAGCCCGTGAGGGGTAATCGCGGACATAAGCAAGGATAAATTATCTAATGCAACAATGTTACATGTTACACGGGAGAAATGTACTTCAAATGTTACACTTTATTTTTATTACTGTTTTTACTACCTACATTAATATTTTATGCATATTTTTGCTGCAAATAAGTTCCGCCGCGCCGCTAACTACTTAGTGAGATCCGCTGATTTTGATGATGTCATTTTAAAATAAATGGCTGATTCTGTTTAATTCCAGGTGGCATGTTCGAGCATCTCTCCTACCGTAGCTAACGAAGGCACCGCCTCGTTTAGAGACAGTCCCGCATTTACAACGCCTTCAATGGAACCAAACATTAACTATCAAGACGAATGGGCAGGGAAATTGAATGTTGGTTTTTTTCAACGCCGTGCTGATTCGCTTAAAATGGTCATCAGAGAAGGAATATTTTAACCAGTCTTCTTTCAATATACGAGTGGCGTTTATCTCGGCCGGGAAGGAATTTACACGACGTCCGCGGCCGTCTCGTGTGACAAATGAGTGTGGGCTTATCGGCCTCCGCGCCGCGTGCTGCGCCGTGTACTCGCACTTTTACCAGACACTTTGTTCCCATAAAGATGCTCTACACCAACTAAAAAACATCTCACTGTTTACTGAGAGAAAGGAATGGATTTACGCAAATAATGTAACTGCGTCTTTGTTGTCGGCTGTCTTAAGGACTCTAGTCGATTTAAAGAGTAAATAAAATTTTAAGGCGTTTATTGAGATTTAAGTGTGTACTTAGCGTAAAAGATTGTAATGAGATCAGTGGTTGGTAAAGAGATCACAGGACAGGTCAGGCTAAAATCACTTCTTTACTTACATGTACAATAATAATAATGTGTATATTTAAATATCATAGAGACACATTTTAATTAACTCGGCCCTTTCCGCGTGGATAAAAATAAATCAGAAGAAAGAAGTACATATCCATAAAATAACTATAATAACTAAATATAAAATACCTCCCTACTTAATGGGAATACAAGAGCCCTAACTATACCATAGGCATTAGAAAATTCACTACCTACTTCCTTAAAATAAATCCACCCCCATTATAACTTTATTAGGCACATTAGGCAATTGTCGTAAACACCTTACCACTTGTGCTTATACCAAGAGTATCCGTTTAAGTTTAAATAAAAAAGACAATATTATGTACATAGACGAAGCTCCCGCAACCGATGGTCTGGCGGAGATAGGGTTACCAGACGAAGACAATTTTCTTGGTTCGTCTGGAATTTTGGACGTTTGTTAAGTGGAAATAGATTTTTTTTTGCTTTTTGCTTTTTTTGGTAAAAAATAAGACTATAAATTTAGGGGCACGTCACATGTCATAAAAATCTGTTTGCCATCTAATAACGCGAACAAGAATCAAACTAAATGTTGGGACTAAATATTAGGGAAACTGTCAGGAAATTCTCATTGCTTGATCTGTTAACCCTAGGAGGGGATAATTACGTGTTGCGTTATCACGGTTTGAGATTCAGCCGATGTCTTTATTAGCGCAGATTGTGAACTTGTTCAAGAAACACATTATTTAAAGACCTTATCTTTAAGGTGCTTGTTTACAAACTTTACTTCGCCTTGTTATGGGTAGGCTTGCGGTAAAATTTTCGTCCATAAATTTTTATATGTGCCTAATAATGGTTTTACAGTGAAACGTTCTTCGGGAACTTTATTAAAGAAGTTATTTTTAGTAAATATGAATTGATATTAAGTTTGAGCCGTCAGTGCGCTTTCATGGAAAGTAATTGTAATATGAGAGCGCCCCGGGCGGCGCGTGCGCAAACACCGTAATTGCTGAACATGCATTCAATTATTTTATTTAATTTAAGCTTAAGATGTTTAATTGCGTGCACATAAGAATGTTGTTTGTTCTGTGTTTTACAATTATTATAGATTTAAAAGTGTATGAGCGACTGAGCATATCCATCTATCACACTGGAATAGCTGGAGGAATATTGATAACATTTGGCTCTTAGGTAGTTTATATCCTATATTAACACATTATGTCACTTTTTATTGCGGAACGTAAGTAACATAATTGTGGTTTTACTTGAAACAGAAGCCATCTCTTTTACTCCCTTATTCTTAAATGTTAAGCTTACGTTAACCTTACGTTCGTTTGTGCCTATTTCTGTCGTTTTGAAATTTACCAATCTGCATTTTGTTAGAAGACGTTCGTATGTAACAATATAAATGATTAGGGGGTAAAGTTACTCCATAATTTTCCTTCCTACAAAGTCATAGCATTATGAAATTCTAATAAGGTTCTTATATACCTTAGTATTAAAAAACAGCAACACTGCAAAAAACCATGCAGGTGGATGATTACGCAATTACGTAGATTTTTTATTCGTACTGGCAGGCTCATTAAAAGAGCTACAACAAAGGTGGAAAACAGCCAGTATGCAGATGTTTTAAGTTGTGAATAATTCATGATTAGGCATTTCGATTCAATTAAGTTCTAACGAGTAGTGTTACTATAATAATGCCGTGTCGTTTACGGCAGGGAGGCATGTTAACGATGCGACGACGACAAAAATTATAATCATGTTGCGTATCTATTCGCTTAATTATTCTAAATAGATTACTCGCGACAAGTTTACAACTTTATGGACCCGTTTAAATGGTTTATTGATAGAGTTTTTTACATTGTTGTAAAGTAGGCATCCGACATGGATGTCATAAAGATTTATATTCTCGCTGAATTCCTCATCCGCACCCAGACTTTATTCAGATGACATAGTTAATTTATGCTAATGTTAGCCAATAAACGTTTGCGTAATATTACTATCAAGGTGTCGTTTATTTTCTTATTGGTTGTTGCCCGCGACTTCGTCTGCGCAGAATTGTGCTATTATCCGGTAGCTATGAAATTTCCCGGGATAAAAAGTAGGAATCCTTTATACATGTTCAAACCAATTGCTACTATGTGCCAATTACTAACAAACAGCCAAACATACAAAATTTTACATTTATTATATTACTAGTAGTTGCTCTCAACTTCGTCTACGTCGTAGACTCCACGAAGCATTCCTTTATTGATATCCCGCGGGAACTATGCAATTTTTTGGGATAACAGTATCCCATTTATGTCATAAAATAAACTTATACCTAAACCATCTGCACGCGCGCGCCTTTCATCAAAATGAGCATTATTTTTTGCCTGCAAAAGCGATAACTATGTATTTCTTCCAAACTTTCTCATCTATACATATAATAAAATCGTTGAGACCAAAAAATCTGTACATTGAAGATTAAAAAAAAAAAACCGACCAGGGTGACTTAAAATCGGTAACAGAACATAATAAAACAATTTTTAAAATTTTTGTTTGTTTGTTTGTTTGTTTGTTTGTTTGTTTGTTTGTTTGTTTGACTGAGCATCACGTAAAAACTACTGAACGGATATTGTTGAAATGTTCACAAATCTATTTCAATAAATTCAGAATAGGATATAGGCTACAGAAATTTTGGAATTTTTTGGAAAAAGGGGGTGAAAAGGGGGGTTAAAGTTTGTATGAAAAAATAAAATTAGATTGTTCTAGAATCATGAAACTCAGAATAAATACTTAGTAATAAAAATAAGGAAATACCTGTTTTAGCATTTTTTTTAAATCTCACCCAGAGGCGCAAAAAAGAGGGTTTTGTGTTTAAAATGAATTAACTTCATACACCTATACAATAAAAATCAATGAAGTGTAACCTTTTAAAATTGCTAAATAATACTTCCAATTTAATACAGGTAAATATAATTTCTCAGTTTTCTTAAAATTTGATTTTTGAGGTGATTACGTACAAAATAGCGGAACTCAAGAAAATCAGCTTTCCTCGGTATAAGTAGTTGGTAATAATTACAAACAAAATAATACTACGAAGAAAAATAGATAGATACGAATGTACATAAGACATAAAGCCGGAAAACTGTGTCAATTGTGAAAAAACATTAATAAAATAATTACATGCTGTACAGGTATTTTTCAACGAAGACATTTTCGTCAAACCTAAATCAACCTGAATTGGCGTCCTAAATTGTGTTCTTTACCTAACACCTAAAGTTCAATATGCAATACCGTTACTTTGTTTTTATTTATGTGCTATTATTCACAACGCGTTCGGTTTTTGAACGCACTCTTATTTGAAAACCTGATATATTATGAGGGCGGCGTGAAACGCTTGGCTGTATGCTCTTAATATCTTTGCCTAAAAAAATCAAAATCAAAAGGCGCGTTTACGTCTGCGCTACGAACATGTCAGAATTTTATTGTGAAAAAAGTTTGTGCTTTTAGTATGAATCTGACAGCGAGCGAACCTTAACTGAATCGCATTACGACGTCATGGTAAGGCCTCTGTAGGTAATTAATTTGTAGATAAAGATAATAAGTGTTAATAATCAGTAGCTACCTACTTAAACCAAGAAAATAAATAAAAAAACTTCTGCTAGAAAAAATTGAGTCGCAAAATATTAATTAAAACTAAATGAATAGTTAGTCGTAAGGTAAAAACAGGTAAACATTTATGTACCTATTATTTGATTAGAATATATTAATTTTTTTTAATTAATCAGGGTACAAATATCGTTAAAGTGAGCGCAGTATTCGCCAATAAGCGTCATAGTTCGGCGAAATTAATAGTGACGCAGGTAACTAAAAATGTACTTAGCTTTTTTTGAATAAAGAAACTATAAACAAAACTATAAATTAAACTATTTTGTAAAATAAGGTATAAATAAATGTGATGAGTCATTAACCAGTTCACACCTGTTTTTTTTCAAGATTCCGTGTCACAAATTATTATTTTCATGACGTAATTCTAAAAGTATAGTTTCGTACACACTTTCAGTGGTTCACGTAACGAAGTTATTAGTCATAATAATAATAATAATTTTGGTATCGAGAAAAGCCGTAAGTATCACAAAAACACACGCGGACGAAGTCGCGGGCAACAGCTAGTTTAAGTATAAATACATAGATATTAGTAAGATTTTATATCTCAGAATTGTTCCGGAATATTCCAGGAGGTTGGTTTAGTTCCATTGAACACCGCTGTAAATGTGTTTCAGGAGTTTTAAACTTGTTTCCATGTTTCCATACATTTGTCGATGTTCAAAGTGCATGGCATCAAAGGGGTGACTTAGTTTTGAATCCGAAAATAATGAAAAATTTGTATAGAAGTGTTCAGACTAACCCAACCACAACTCTGAGAGACTGTGTATGTATCTTTCGAGGGTACTGACCGTGGAAATAGGCTAGAATCCTCACATAGTGCTGCGTGGCGCGCTGGTCGTAGTAGGCTGCGTACAGAGACACACGCGTGCCCTCCACACGTTGCCATTGCCACGCTGCCTCGCGCGGCTCGCTCGGGGACCACGTGCGATTCTGCAACGATATAACGTCATTAAAATAATTATTACTGTTCCTAGAAATCAACAAAATAAAGGGAATTGAGAATACGTCTATTTTTTTTTTGTTTGTTTGTTTGTTATTTTTTTAAAGACTCGACGATGTCATCATCATCTTAACAGCCGGAAGGGGTCCATTGTAAGACGCGAGCCTTTCCGATGGAACACCACAACGGTCTGTACTGGGCTATAAGCAACAAATGCGCAATTTGCTGAGCTATGCCGCCAAAACTTCTTCTTCTTTATTTAAAAACAAACGAAAAACATAACATTACAAAAGGTACCGTTACAAATTAATGCTAACTATATTTTAGAAACATAAAAGCACATTTAATCACAACAAAAAAACGTGAAAGTAACAAATCTCGGTAACCACAAAGGGCTCGAATCGAGACCTCTACGTGTTCATGTAGTCTTTCAAGTTGTTGTGCTTAAGCTTATAGACGCTAAGTACCGACGTAAAATCTTGATTTACTTACTTAATCAGAACCAACATGAATCTCATTTTCAGGGTTTACTCATTAAGGACGAAAAGTACCTTCATAATTTATTTTTTACGGTATGTCATAAATTTACAAAGACCACAACTAGTATTACAAGCAAGTAACAAAGGATTGCAAAACAAACATAGAGCGCATTAAGTTGGTTATAATGAAAAAGAAGTCGTAAGCCTAATTGCAATACAATATCTATAGAAAAAATACAATAAAAATAATGACGACACTAATTGATTATAACTGTAAATATGTAAATGTTAATATTATTTTATAACCGGTGCCACCAATTGGGATAAACATAATTGCCAGTTATTCACGGTATACCTCGATGCAAAGATAACAAGGTCTCTGAAGTGACGATTTTTCGGAAGAATTGCAGTGTTTTCGGTTTAAGAATGCAGGCGCAGGAGCTCGTTTTACGTTGGTCGCCGGTCGTTCCGTGGAAAGCATAATTGCGTGACATCACGCAGTTTTCGGAGTATCGAGCCGGTGCTTGTTTTATTTTCGTTCGTCTTACTGTACATTAACATTTTTTGCTGCTTTATAATTGTCGAACAATTTGTTCACACGACGTAATTTTACTACGTGTTCTGATCAAAATTCTGCACCACAGATCATTAGCTTTAACAACTTTAAGTTAAGTTAGTGCTACAACACTGTACGTACCTATGTATGAATGTGCGCCGCGAAACGTAACCAATTTGAGATTAAGTAAAACCTAAGTCGCTGCCACGTGTAAACCTAATACATTATAATTTAATTATAATGCGAATTGTTGTTATTATACATTTTTTTCTCCAATTCCAGTAAATACTCTTCCCCAGTCTCAGTGTCTTGTGTAGCTGTAGTATTTTTGCCATCTTTTCAATCTAATCGTGTCATTGGCACTGGCAACCCGGTCCCTGGCGAGTTGGTTCGTATGCTTTTTGGATGTGATGTTGGGCGTTAATAGAGACAACTGTTTAGGTTGAAAGCTGGATTTATTCTCCCTCATCCAAGCGACGATACAATGGTTATATACTTAACTACTAGGATGAATACATAGGTGACGGTGTACCACACTACACCTCCACCGTTAATGAAAAAAAAAATAGCATACAATTTTTTTTTTTTTAAAGTATTAAAGTAACATTATTTTTTTTCTTTTCAATTTCAAAGAAATAAAGTTAAAAGAATTTTTTTTTACAAGTGCTGTGCATTATTACTTACTATTTTTTAATTTTAAGAAAACAAAGAAATGTTACAAACGAAAAGTAATTATCAATGAAGTTAATGATCTATATGTTAACAAGTTTTTTTTTTCCAAATTTAATTCAAAGTTTCAGCTAAGAAATAACAAAATCGCACAAAAACAGCACATCAGCAGCTGCAAAATTAGCAGAATCTACACACACATTTTGTTTTAAACAAGATTACGATTAAAACACTTAAACACATTTAAAATAAACATACAAAAGCAAAAAAAAAAAAAACATGAAATATCGCTTTAAAAATAACATAAGTAGGCTTTCTACGCTTAACCACATGACAGTAGTTGTTAACATTTTTATCCTTAATACACTCCTCTAAATACTATCCTAGGTACCTAGTCTTTATTTTATTTTAATTCGGTAGATATTTCATTTTATCTCCGCTTAGTGTGCAGCTCTGGCATCACATTTTTCCTCCCTTGCAAGGTACACAACACATATTATTTTTTACTTGTGGTCGGCCGACCTTTACTACACATTTATTTACTGTTCAGGATACAGGTATTTTTTATTTATTTTAGTGCGCGCACATACATTATAACCTTTTATAACATTACACATACAGGCAGTTCATTTGACACTTCCTTACTTCGTTTACATACCTTGTGCCCAAGTCTCTTCACGATTGATGCTCGACCGAATCATGATCAGGGAACAAGGGTTTCCTACCTGCCCTGTACCCTGGTGTACCTTGCTGTTCTACTTAACCTAACCTAAACACCTCGCTCAACAGCGCAACTTGGGCTAACTGTTAATAGGAACGAAGCCATCCTATATAAAATCTATACCAAACCTATTTTTTAAAATGCATTCAATACTTCTAAAAATAAAATTCTAATTCATAGTCTTTTCTAAAACTTGATGAAACTCACTGATACATTTAACTGTCTTGTATTTATTTGAAACAATTATATTAACTTTACAATGATTAATTATTTATTTACCATGTACTAACAATTTGAAATGGTAGCTAGATGATCAGTTTAGCAACAATAACAAATTATTATTTAATCATCCGTTTTATCCATCTGCAGTAGAATAAAAGAGACGATTAGGTGTAATAGTATCAAAATAATCTGTAAAACTGCTGGTGATAAATGATTTTTCATAGGAAGGGTATGAAGCCAAACTACGCCAAACTTTAATTTGATTTTTGTCTTTCTATATTTATATCAACAACTCCTAATCGATTCTCATATTATTTTATAATTTTCTATATTCCCGTTATAAAATTAATCAAGCTAAATATATTATACCTATTAACAATTAGGTAGGTACCTAGATACCAAATGCATACCTTAAATGTTTTTAAAAAAAGTACTATTTATCCAAAACAGACTTCCCATTTTACCTATAAAAATATTATAATCTATTTTAAACATTACCTACTCGGTTTACATTATAAAGCAAAACCATACGCTGCATAACATAATATGATCTCCTAACATACCAAGAATCCACGCGCAACCCGAGCCGTAATCACAGACACTAGTTGCCGCTCCTTTTATGGATGATCTATATTCGATCACTGTCGCTATGACAAATATTTAATTAAGGTCTTAACTGTATTATAACTTTAAATGATTACATTATTAAAATTACGAAATTAAAAAAAAAAAAAAAAAACACTGACAAGACGATAATAACTATAACAATATAGAACATACCATACCATGTCAAATAATTTCTTACTGTTTTTTTTTCTTAAGACCCAAAATTTACGTTACCTACTAAACTCTTGATCATCACTCTTGGTCCTTCTTCAGCAGCACCAAATATCCATCCTCCACTACACGAACAGTCTATCGCAGCATACCAATTTTCTTATTTATTTCCTCGTCACCAACCTTCGTCCTCATCTCAAACAAGTTCTCGGCAGCAACCATGTTTCTTTACTTGTTAGTACGTAATTTTTTTTTGAAATCTTCTTATCTTCTGTTCCTTTCTTCTTAATTATTTTCAGTCTATTTTTCACAAAGTTCAGTTTTTTTTTTTGTTAATATTTTATTTTTCATTTAAAAATTTAGGTAGCCGGAATTTATAAACACTTAGCACAGTTTTTCTTTTTAAAATATTATCTTGAACTCAAGTTTACTTTTTATTCTGCTCACTTCTTCAATATAAAGTCTTTCTTCAATTTAAGTCACTATTTTCGTGAGTTATTTCGCTCTTAATATTATTATATTTATTATATATTATTGTCTTTCTTCACTTTTAGTCCAAATAGTTTAAAATGCACTTTTCTTTTATTAAACAACTGGTCGGCGCAGCGCGCCGCCAGTGCAGCGCGAAGGCCGCACTGGCAGGATCGCCATGTGATGTTGGGCGTTAATAGAGACAACTGTTTAGGTTGAAAGCTGGATTTATTCTCCCTCATCCAAGCGACGATACAATGGTTATATACTTAACTACTAGGATGAATACATAGGTGACGGTGTACCACACTACATGGAGCCTTTCTTTGTATTTTCTGGCATAGTCATTAATCTCCTCCTTGATGGTTGGCATGTTTAAGTATTCGTACAATAATTAAAATAGTGAGAAAATATAATGAAATGACATGGTCTCTAGTTAATTGAAATTTACGACTCGAGTTGTGTCGTATTTCACAGTTGAAGAATTGTTAAAAGCTCTCCATGATGGAAAGCTGCGATGTGAATGATACTAACTACATGCCATAAAATCTACGTTTCTTACCATTTTATAGTTTCCGTTCCATAAAATAATCAAGTAAAACTGCTAACGCATAAGGAAACACATAATGAAATAAAGTACTTTTCAACTAACCACCCAGCGTACAATTGATTGCCTCTCTCGACGATACGATCTGTTTGAGTAACGAAGTATACAGAGTTATAGCAGATGTTCTGCTGCGGTATCTAGACTGCGCCACGCAGCCCACTCGCCGTATTGAAAGCTACACCCACCTTCTAAGCTGTAATTGATTTAAGGCATTGGTACTCGACCTGTGGGCTGCGTACTGCGAGATAGCGACAGTTCCTGTTCACTTCTCCGATTTACATTTTGCTTAAACAAAGATTCGGAATTCCAGTTGTATCAAAGTATTTAGAATTGAGGCTTGTATCATACATTTAAGTGTTACATATATCGTAGCAAATAAGTATTAGGTAAGTACAGAAGAGAATTTACTCAGAGTTTACAAACAAACTTAATTTAAACATTAATAAAAATAAACAGGGCTCTCCGTGGTCTTCGTTACTCAGTGAAATTTTTACAGGTCATATTTTCTATTTTCATTGACTAATATGTAAGCGAAAGAAACACATTTTTGATATTCCAAGCTTATTGCAATCAATATTATTACTCAATTTACTTTAAGTCAAAGGCTGATAGATTTATCGTAGTTAGAAACCGAACAGATGGTTATTGAAGGACTAGGAAGAGACCAAAGGTTGTAAAACTCTGATTTAAAGCTCTCTCCGTGTTCAAAGCATCTCGCCATCTCGCGCTTGCAATTTGCATAAGTCCGAGGCGCGCCGCCGCATTCCCACGAACTGAAGTTAGCGCACTTTACGCGGAAACTTGATTTATAACCCCACATCATACTACACGTTCAAATCACGCGAAATGCTACCAGACATTAATCATAATCTGATGGAAATTCTTTAGGCGATACCAAACTCAACTCCAAATATTTTTTTTAAAGATTGTGTGCACGTACGATACAAGATACCTACAATCATTGCATACAATAGGAAATGATTGGGACCTTTACACACCAAATTCGACACAAAATTACTCACGTGCGGCGTCAAGACGTACGTGATATGTTGTTGGGGCTGTAACCGTTGACGGCGAGGCGAACTCTCTGTGGCGTCAGTCGCAGTGCGTTTGTGTTGAATGTTGAGAATTAGTTCAGTTACAAATCATTTTATAGAATACATCAAAACAATCTAAATCTCCAATTTCATACATTAATCGGTATTTATCTTGAGGTCCCATGAGGGCATTGGAGACCGAAGAGTTGGCAGCTTCCGCGAATAACGTATCAGCATCGCGCTACAACAAGGAGGCGCTGCCAGCACTTTGCCTTCATGCCGCGAGGAAACTCCTTTTATACATTTATTTTAGTAACTCATAGTTGATTGTACTGTACCTATAATTTAGTTTAAGATCCTAGATATTTATTGCCATTACTATTAGTTTTATGTTATGACCGATAGTTATATTTTTAGTTTCAGTATTTTGGTTTTTTGGTTGGTTTGGGTCCGCAAACAAATATGCCTCGTTCCTTTTTTGAACTATCTTAGCTTCACTTTTATTTAAGTGGTACGCATTATAAACAAATCTTGCAACTATATTGTTACCCACTTCACAATAGAGTTGAAATTTGATACACATACAGAACTTTGCGATGGCAATACCAAGTAACTTCAACAAAAAAGAAAGAAAATTAATAACATATTTTTCACAAAGACCTATTATACAGCGTAATTTACTATGGTTTGTCATACATTTATAGTGCCTGTTTAATGCGTATTACTGGAACATAAAGATGTTGTCCTATGGTTTCTGCATTATTAACACGTAATGAAGTATTTATGTTATTGCTTTGGACTTATAAATAAACCTATAAAAATCCCAGCAGCTGTTTAATTCGCATATAAGCATACTTTATTATGAATTTTATGGTTTTACTACATCTAGGACAGTTAATATATATGAAAGTTACAAAAATGAAATCGTTAAACTTTGCGTATGCGTAAATCACGCGAACATAAAATTTAGTTATCCATTTACTATTTTACAACAAGATCATTAACCATCTCCTGTATAATTAACAAGGATAACATAAATTACGAGGAGTTTGAGCTTCTTGATTCTAGAGTCAGTATTCTGATACGATAATCCGAGTCAAAACTAATGTGCGAAAATTACTTTATTACCCGACCTGTTTCAGGAGGATTATTTCTTCTTCTTCTGTCCCATAATTTTCATTGGTCGTAATAATTGTTAGTCATATTTTTTTTGTCATACATACAAACATAAAATCGCGCATTTTTCTGGAATTTTGAAGAAATCATCAGAATTTAGTAGGTAAGGTTAGTTAACTATCAATCCTAAAAAAATACTTACTGCTTAAGATAGAAAACGTTTTATGACTAGCGAGAAATTATGGCAAACCGTGCGCACATTCAGAATTTTCTCATTTTATTTTAACGTTATATCTATATTTATTACTCAGGGAACGTATAACAAGTTGGAATTGGTCATGAGCATGTTTTCGAAACCGTTTAGGTAATAACAGTACCTTATTAGCACATCACTTTTTGAGTGATGCCTCTGTCAATGATGCACAGCCACTAGCTCTCGCATCGCTTCTACATTGCTTAGACGACACCGAATAGCCCGGTGTGGAAACGATAGCAATCGCAGAAATATGTGGTCTTAATAACGGAAGCTAGTGCGGCGCAGGACCGACGATGTATCTGTATATTTATATGTACTTTTAATAAACGTCGCTCAGAATTGCAATTACAACTACGTAACGATAATTTCATGCCTGTGAGTGTAATATTTTCTATTAAGTACGCTCTTAAAAGTAGAGGCGTGCATTTTTGACCCTCTGGCTACTTTGTTTAACAACTACATAAGTAACAAAATGTTGTGCTGAAAATGTTACGATAAATTGTTAATTATTCATTTAGATGGTTTGCAACAGTAGAAACCTATGTCAAGTTTAAAATCATAAATATAAATAGATATGAACATCTTGACAAAGTTGACAACGTATACTTTCTTATTTTAATTTAGTTTTTTTTCAAGCCGTAATTAGGTTGTTAAGTGTATAGATAAGGGCTTGTATATAGTATGTAGGTATTATGTAACATTTTTACTCATTTCGATATTAAATTGAGTTCCTTATTTTTAAAATCCCGTCGCGTCGTTAATGTTTCAAGTCACATACACAGAGCCTCTCACGTGCGACCCGGGACGAATAAAAACTGTCGTCGGTTGTTATGTTGTCATCGAAATAATTACAGGTACAGTTACCCAACATAGATACTGGCACAATTCTCGTCTGACTATTTAATTTATTGGTGGGTAATGTGCAATATTTCAGTATGGGTGTATTTAATGACATGGATTACACGGACCATATTATCGTGTGATCCACACATAGCCATATCACGAAATATTGATGTTATCGCAGCGAATCCGGTGGTTGTGAAATCCACGATTCTATATTGACATAGCGGTATCACGATAATATTGACCATTTAACTCAAGCCAATAAGTAGTTATAATTCAGTACCTACTTAACTTTTTTTCTACTTTTCTTAATTAAAATTCATTTTACCTGATTATACAACACCATGACTCTTTATTGAACACCACATAATTGGCAATACAGAAAACAGGTACAGAGAAAATTATGAGATTGATTATGTACCCAGGCAGTTTGAGAAAAAATGTACAACCATTGGCACACCCGGAGCCCTCTGGGATGTTTTATTAATTCTGAAAATAAACTACTGCTTTATGAGTGAGAGGCCTGGCACTGGGACGTGTTAGAGTAGTCAATAGGTACATAGTATAAAGCAAAGTCGCTTTCCGCTGTCTGTTCGTCTATCCCTATGTATGTTTAGATCTTTAAAACTACGCAACGGATTTTGATGCGTCTTTTTTAAATCTAGTAATTCAAGAGGAAGGTTTAAATGTAAAATTCTCGCAGACGTAGTAGCGGGCAGAAGCTCGTTTGGAATAAAGTGATTTTTGATACTAACGTCACGTAACTTGTTAGTGCCTAGATCTGAGAGTTCAGTACAGGAGGCATATTAAATACTAGCTTTTGCCCGCGGCTTCGCACGCGTGAACCATGAGTATTTCAAAGAAGCTAGCAATCAAGCAAGCGAACAACCAAACCTGCAAGCTTTCAAGCATGCATGCAAGCATGTAAGTATGCAAGCAGGCATGCAAGCATGCAAGCAAGCGTGCAAGCAAGCATGCATGGAAGTAAGCACGCAAGCATGCAAGCATGCATGAAAGCAAGTATGCAATCAAGCATGCAAAGCAAGGACTCAAGCAAGCATGCAAGCAAGCCCCCGCATTGCCCCGCTACCTTGATTTTTCTAAAACTGTAAATATTGCAGGATTTTTATAAAACAAACCTAACCTAACCTATAGGGCTGTCCTAAAATATACCCTAAATAGCTTTTTCCCGCGACTTCGTACGCGCTAAGATGTAAAACGAAAAAATACGTTTTTTCCCGTTCCCGTGGAAATTAAACTTAAAGCCTTTAAAGAAACACACGTAATAAATGTTAAGTCTCTTTCTTCCGCTGTTTCGTCTGGAAACGTAAAATCCCGTTTTTTCCCGTCCCTGTGGGCACCTACATTCCCGAATAAACCTACGTGACAAATTTCAACTTTCCCCTGCTTCCCGTTTTTCCCGTCCCCGTAAGAATTTCGCCAAATAGAGCATTTCCCGAAATTCTTACGGTAACAAAGAAGAAGAATTTTGGGAAATTATCTCATAATGCTCCCCTACACTCCCCAAGGAACCCACTTGCAAAATTTCAGCTTTCTACGACCAGTAAAACGAAAAATCCTGTTTTTTTTCCCGTTTCCGTGGGAATTTTGGAAAGTACTCTCTTAATGCTCCTCTACACTCCCGAAGCAACCTACATGCCGAATTTCAGCTTTCTGCAACCAGTAAAACGAAAAGTCCCGGTGTTTCCGTTCCCGTGGGAATTTCGGGAAATCCTTTTGTAAGTGCTCCCCTACACTCCCCAAAGGAACTTGAAGGCCAAATTTCAGTTTTATACGACCAGTAAAACGAAAAATCGATCCCGTAGAACTGAATATTATAAATCCCGTTTTTTTCCTTATCCCGTGGAAATTTCCAAAAATCCTGAAATTAGTTTCTTAGTTTTGTAATCACCTACTTTTGTATCAAATTTGAAGAGTCTAGTTATTATAGTGACTGAGATAGCGTCACTCGGAATCGAATATATCATCATCATCATCATCATCTCAGCCATTACAAAGAATCGAATATATAATTCCCGTTTTTTCCTTATCCCGTGGGAGTTTCCAAAAATCCTTCCTTAGTGGATGCCTACATTGTATAAGGTATCTATGTGCAAAATTTCAAGTCTCTAAGTCCAGTGGTTTGGGCTGTGCGTTGATATATAGTTAAGTCAGTCAGTCAGTCAGTCAGTCAGTCAGGACTTTGAATTTTATATGTATAGATTGTCCTGGGCTTACCGTGCGGTATTAGAATAAAGGCCACGCACGCCACGCATCTGGTCTGGCATTTATCTCATAGTTTCATACATTACTATTGGTGTATGCGCGTGTCTCGCAGCACGCAGCACGCATTTTGTGTGTACCTACTGGCCTTGAGACGGATCCATTTCTTTCAGTGGCTATCGTCAAAAAAGACGGGTGGGCAGGGCAGCAGCGCTCTCTATGGCCAACTACGAACTCCGGACTCCAGTAGGTATACACACCAATTCTCCAAGATTATCGATATAGGGGTTCTGCCAATCCCGAAATGACGACTACGACTACTCTGTAAGAGTATAGTCACTGCATTTGCTTCGGCGGGTAAACTTTATTTTTTGTAAATCATTCAGGCGTAGATGCAAGCAAGGTTTCAATTAGCCTATTAGGTAATTTGGTAGGCCTATAATATTTTAAACCAAAACTGTTTTTCCATGCCAGTCCGGGAGCATATAAAAACGTAAACTGTATACCAGCTGCTTCTCTTCGTGTGCAGATCGTAAAAGCCCATCCAACATATGGGCGAGAATCTTAGGAACAGGATAAATATGTATGTATATGTATGAGACTATGGCCGTACTTAAACTTGAATATGGATATAGCGGAATACGTTATCTCGGAAGGATACTTCACGTTTGGGTCCACGCCACGCCCACTCGCATTATGGTAACAAGGAAATTATTGGAAAGTTGCGCGATTGACGGATGAGAAATAATAACATTAGATACTTTATTTTCAGTTCGTTTGAGGCAGTAAATTGCCCTTATTCAAATGAGCGGCGGATGGGATTGTACTTACCGTGGAGTAAAATTAGCAACAGTCAGTGTGAAATAAGGCACGTATCGCGCCAACGAGTGTTATTGCTCTGTATTACGGTTATTACGGGTTTACAAGTCCCAAGATCAAATTATAACATGGAAATGGTAAAATTGGTACAATAAATGCGTTTTTTTTTAACCTTTCTTTTATACCAATTAAAGATGTTCGTGCCCATAATTTTTTTTGCAGATTTTAATCGCCCAGAGCCATTTTAATACTCGTTGTAATAAGTAATTTAGGAGTGGATTTTATATCTGCGTAGACAAGTGTATTCAACAACTTACGACCATTATTTCTTTAAAAAAACACATCAACAGAACGTAGGTAATATTTACTGCAATTAGAGGCACACTACCAAACACGAAGAAACATTCAGCAAGATAACTTAACCTTAATAACCTTGAAGCCAAATCAACGCACTGGCTCCATTGCTCTATGATTTCAAAGCAAATTTACCGAAATTATAAGCTATTAGGTTATTTTTTGCGATATCAAGCTATAAATCTCGGTCTAATCCAACTCCAAGCATGATTTTAATAGACAAAATGATGAGGTGCCGTAAATGTTTTATGAAAATAATGACTAATCCGGCCGTAAAGGCTGCGTGCTCGTCCGGTAATGCCTACTTGTAAACCTAATGACGGAGTGTTTCCTGCGAATGTAATTACGCGAGTTCCTGACATTCAAATAAGCTTGTTTTAGAATCAGTTTTATAAAATTTAATTAGACATTTTGAATCTTTTACAAATTAGTAGATATTAACAACTATGACTGAACTTGCAAACTTGTGAAACCAGCAAAATTAATATAAATTAAGATGGCGCGCAAAATAATTGTATGTTTAAAAAAGTGGTAAACGCTAGGTGACTAGGACCACGGCGTTGGCTACAAGCCCATACAAACGCGTTTTTTCACGATTGATACGATAAAATCTTAAGTGTTTTAGGTAAGGAATTGTTTAACCTAGTTGGATGCCTCGGCGTTGCACGATTTCCTTTGACGCGGAGAGATGAGAAGTGTGCCTCGGAATCACAAACACGATAACCCGGTGGCTATATTCTATTACAAATCAATATCTGCAGAAGATATTGATTTCGATTTATTCTGCGTTCGTGACTAGCATCACACAGATTATCGTATTACAAAAACTGGCTAAGCGCGAAATCGACAATGGCAAGCGAAATATTTTCGTATTTTATTTACCGTCAATGGATTTATTTTCAGCTCGTGATAGTTGATAGATAATTACCTCACTCTCTCACCCACTCAAAGTCTGATTTTATTGATTCGCTGTCTTTTGTGCCCAATGATCCGATCGAGATGAAGTGTTGCCATTTCACGTGAAAACACTAGAATAACAAAAGTTGCACCAAGTAACTTTAACAATAACATTAACCATAACCGATAATTTCTGCCAAGTAATACGTCAAAATCGTCAGTTATAGTTAAAGTTATTGATGAAGTAATTGACGTACAATAGCTACTCTTTTATTCATGACCATCGATCGGTAAGGTAACATTAGTTTAAGCGTTTGCGTTGGCGAATATTTAGGATAGTTGACGTCAAATTTAGTAATAGTAGGTAAAACTTTGTGCTAATTATTTCCACTTTAGAATATAAAACTAAACCAGAAGTTTCGTAGAACAATATCCGCGTACTGAGACAAGTGTGACCGTGTGCCGTTGAAAGGTGCGACTCAGGCGGGAAAAACATTGATGATATAGGTAGATGTAAATACCAAGTCATATTTGGATTTAGCTGAATAAACGAAAGTATGATATACTATTTGCGAGTAATGTTAATGGCTCCAATAACACACGCGTACACTTGGTTTATACTGCGCCTATTCAATTTCGACTTATTATAAGATGTGGAACCCTAAATGTGAAGTAAAGGATGGCATGCGGAGCGCAGAACGGTCGCGTCCGCCGGTGCTGTACCGACTGATGCTTATCTGTGCCAATTTGTTATACTTTAGCATTAATAAACTTGTGCCCGTGCCACGGAAGATCTGATTCTGAAACCAAGCTTCATAAGCGCAAGCTGAGCCAAAGATAAGTTAACGGTCTTTAGATGGGTATCTAGTTAGTAGCCTTCAGCCTGAATCTATTACAATCTGTCAAACTGTTCATTTTTAAATTTAACAGTGGACCAAGCTTAGTTGCTGCTACAAAGAATTTAACTTAAAAGAGTGGTAATATGGATCAGACATGTCATGAAAATTGACTTATGATTAGATGCTGTTTTTTTTTTCATAAAAGTGAGTGTTATGTATTACGCCACGCAATCATAATCATTCACTATCGATACAATACAATACAATACAATAACTCTTTATTGAACACCACATATAACAACCAAAACAGAAAAAAGGTATACAGAATATTACAAGGTAACAATAGGCGGCCTTATCGCTACAGAGCGATCTCTTCCAGGCAACCATAATGAACTGGAGAACAGAACAGATCTGAGCAGGTGGTGCAATTTAGAATATATATTAATATACTAAGTATTGAAATACATAATATATTATACATTAAACACACATTTATAATAAATGGAGATATAAATAGACACATACACACATACCTAAAAAAAGCCAGCTACAAGATTTTATCGATGTCGATAGTTAAAAAAATAAATTACTTATACATTCTTTTTTGGGCTAACAAGCGTTGAATATTAATTGATACATAATATGGAGCAATTTTAAAGCAAAAAATAGTGGACTGGTTTAATTAAGAAGCCGCCTATCAACAGTTTATTGTCCAGAAGAACACGTGAGCCATATATCATTGTACAACAAGGACCGGGCCAATTAAAAATGACCCCAAGCCTATGAAGCCAATTCTCTGGTAGCAATTTTTTGGATTGTAGTTGGAAAAAAAGCGGTCGTTAATTTGTATTTTTTGCAGCATAAACGCATTTCACGCCACAATTTTATATGTAAATGTTTAAATTGTCTAGTCTCAGCCGATTCTCAGATTATAAATACTGAAGTAACCGTTAATGAGTATGACAATGGACCATATTTCCTGCTGACAAAACCTGGTTGGAAGGTTTTCTCACCAGATATTCATTGACTTACGCAATATTTGCATATGATCCCTGGGAAAATTGTAGATTTAATGCTCACCAGTTCTAGATCCTAAACAGGTTAGATAACCTAAGCACAATTTTCTCGATAGAACTTGTTTTCCCGAGAATGGCGGCGACTATTCATAGCCATCAATAAGTGAGCATTTAATTAGAAAAAGTCATTGCACTTCTACCCTACGTCATCGTCATTATCAGTACATGCACCTGTTAGACTTGTAGAATTTTGATAATGTAAATAATAAATAAATGAAAATAAAAATAATTTATAATCTTTTTACGACAGTGCTTGATTATTGCATAGTCATGGGAACTTTACTCTGTACATGGATCTAGTTCTCGAAGACTTTTATTTAATTACAATTACAAGGGAAGTTAATGCTAATAGTTTTCCCAAACTTTTGTACATATCTAATCTGTATTGATATATATAAAGTTTTGAAGTTAACACACACATTACATACGTCCATATCTCTGACAGGGTAGACAAAGCCTAAGGTAACAATACCTGAAGGCCACGTTTAGCATGATTGTGGGCTTAAAGGTGAAAAGGGGAATCAAGTAGTAATCAGGGAGTTGCTAGCCGCATCGCCTATAACACGATCTCTAAGATTTTTTTGCCCGTTTCCTCGTTGGGCTTTTACCATCCGCGGTAATTAAAGCATCTGATATAACACTGGTTTTTAAACTAACGAATTAACTCAGAGCATCAGAATATAAATATTATATAATATTTACGTGCAGCTGTACCTACCGACCCCGCAATTTGCAAATCTTGGGTTCTTTTTTCGAGTAATAATAATCTTAACAAAATTTTCAGTCATATTTATTGTCAACTTGATGGGCTACCGGTTCTGAGCACAAGTTCGATTGAATTTTATTACCTACAGTTTGTTTCTATTTTGATTAATTGATTACAAATTGTTGAATAGTGTCGTTCCCATAAAAAAATATATCAAACACACACTCACACAAATCACGTCTATATCCCTTACGGGGTAGACAGAGCCTGAGGTAACAAGACCTAAAGGCCACGTTTAGCATGATTGAAATATATCAAAAACATTAATAAAATTTATAGGTGACATTAGAAAAAAAAAAAAATTCATGGATGACTGAAGCTGATGACTTTTTCAGTACGGCATTGATACTTATTTTTTAGTATTTACGAGGTAAAGCGCTTGAAATTTATGTTTTTACCAAAAGCTTAATCACGAGTCACAACCAAATGTAACACATAAGAATTTCCTGATTTATCTTAGATACTGCATTAATTACACAGAAATCGGCAACGTTCTTAGAAATTAGTAAAAAAAACTGAAAAGTAACTAACAATGTACGGTATGTTGGGTAAGGCAGGCAGGCGGTCGCAGGTCACGGGCGAGGGCCGGTCCAGCTCGGCGCGCTTGCCCTCCGAGTACCCCACGATGGTGCGCATGGTGGACGCTGCGCCCGCGGCGCGCCGCCCGCCCCACTCCACGCTGTGCCATTCATTCACACACACGATCCAGCTGAAACAGAATACCGCCAATCCCGCCAGCAAAAACTTAGTCACTCGCACCGCGTTCAACAACATTGTTAATTCAAGAACATTTTTTTTAATCTAATGCTCATGGGGATGCGACGCTGTCTCGCGAGCCGCGCGCGCGCATGCGCTCCGGGCGCGGTGCCATGGCGGACTGCGCCGGATCAGCTGATAGCGTATCAACAATGCGTCGCTCGCGGCTAATCGTTCTAAACGCTCGCGGACGTGGAAATCTAGTTTTCTATACCAGTTTTTGCTCGTGATTCTTCTTTTGCGACGCGATGAGGCGACGTGAACGCACTTCTGATTTAAATGTGACTAGTTCGCTATAAAAAGCTGAGATTATTGTAGTCTTCAGTCATCACACAGAACAAGATAAGTAGGTACGTCATAACGAACGATCTAAAAAGCTCACTTACCCTTACTAAACTTGACTTAAGTAGAAAAATAGAACTGGTTTGCTCACTTTCTTATTGCAATCTTTGATCTTCAAGCAGGTCAATAAAATTTGTCTTTTGCAATGTCTTCATTAATGCAGATTGCTTCGTGGGTATCAGTGTGCTCGTCGCGGCGGGGGCGCCGCACAGTGGACTATTCTTTGTGATAGATGTAATTGAATCGCCCATTTTAAGGTTGATCATAATTTGCATTGAACTTATGACAAAGATAAATCAATTCAACTGCTTTATTTTATACCTCGACCGGCGGTATGTTTTATATAATCACTACATAGTATAAAACAAAGTCGCTTTCCGCCGTCTGTCTGTCTGTCCCTATGTATGCTTAAATGTTAAGACTACGCAACGAATTTTGATGCGGGTTTTTTAAATAGATAGAGTGATTCAAGAGGAAGGTTTATATGTATAATTCTACGCAGACGAAGTCGCGGGCAGAAGCTAGTATATTATAAATATTTCCAAGAAAATTAAAAGCAGGTACCTACTTAAGTTACACAGTTCTCTACATACATAAGTATAGGTTAAATAATAGCTAGTAGTTGATACTAGTCAAATTAAGTTAACCGTTAATTTCAGATAATAGTACTTTTATTTCAAACAAGAAGTTAATCATCCAATAATCAACAACATAAATTGAAGCTAAATACTATACATCAAGTTGTGAACTAAATGATGCCAGTCAATGTGGAGCGATTGACAGTTAAATATATCTGCACCTACTCCCAAGTTGAAACATGTCTTCATGAAATGGAAAGAGCAAAATCACCACGGAGGACAACATCCACAGGAGTTGATCAGAAGTTTTTAGTTAGAGCGCTTGAAGATTTGTGTGACTTAAGCAAGGTTAAGGTAGCAAAGCACCATCTTATAGATAATACTAAGTATTTTTTTTCTCTGCCCCCTAGGCTAGAACACATCTCCAATCCCCTTGATGTTGCTGGTGTGGTGTCTATGGGTAGAGGTACTCACTTGCGACCAGGTGATCACAATTTATCATTTACCACCCTATTTCATTAAAAAATAGACAAAATACTCATACATTATTCGATACTATAATCTAAAATCTAAACTTACATTATAGGTTACAAGTTGAACAACAGCAACTATTGCTTGACCTGTTAATTTACTAGAGTTACATAATGTTCACTAATATCGCAATAAGTTTAATAAAAACTCAAGCCATCTCCGTTACTGCACCACTCCGTGATGCTCTTGAAATAAAACAAATGGAGCCTTACCGATAATAAAGGTCGCGCGATGCACCCTGATCGTAAATAACTTAAGACAATTTAATAAACACATCAAGCTTTAAACGTTTTTTCAATAGCTAGAGATTACGTCTCAGGGCATTAATTAGGTCGGGCGTGTAGCTACCGTTCAGAGTAATTGTAGGGGGCGATATGCAGCCAGTGTTTCCATTGCAGCTCTAAACTGGAATGTTTATTTAAGAATGGGCTTAAAGTTCTATTGAAAACGAAACTTCGATGTAGACCTCGTGACTTTTTGTAACTTTAATTTTTCAAAATCACGAATTTATAAAAGAATTCAAAACAAGAACTGAAAGACAGACAAAAAGTGATTGACAAAACTTAAATATTAAAATTAGTTTTTTTTTAACAGAATAAATTTGTTGTTTATTAAAACACAATTATTAAACATTACTCTCTTCTGACGCAGTCGGGTAAGAATCAGCTTACGGCTTTCATTGCTCAAAGCAGTACCCTGAAAACTTGACACACTGAAACATACGCTGTGGCAATTATTCTCTATAATTGTATATCATCTCCTGCTTTAAGCCTACACTTAGATAAGTAGACTACTTAAGTTAAATACGGTTTGAACATAAAGCGAATTAGTTATAGTTATTATTGGGTGCGTACTGAAGCGTAAAATTGTTTCCTGTGGGATTGAATCAGATCGGCCTTCCCACAACGAGCCGCCGATTGAACAAGATCATTTTGCATTTTGTGGTTTCCGTTGAGATTCGCCCAGCGGATCAATATAATTGGCCGTGATAAAAACTTAAACACTGTCTAAAACAACCGCTTTTAACGTCTTGTTATGCCACTTCCAGGACGTCATATTGCTGGGCGTTCTCCTCTTATAGCAAGTAACTAAGTAGAGCTGGGCCATAGCACCCACGCTTGCCATTGCTGCGGCTTACAATTTGTTCAACTGCAGTTCAAATGTGTTAAGTTTTTCTCAATGTTTGTCTTTCGTTTAGGTTTCTATATAGTTAAAAAATCCACACACTAACTGACAAACAAACGACTGCGATTTCGAATCATTTCTTTATCTTTTAGATGCTTCATCCGATTTCTCAACCCTTAATAACGTTTTCTACACCTAATAACTACCAAAGATCGTGTGAGGTGTCACGGGAGGAAGAATTTATTTTCAATTGTGTTTTTCTTTGGTGTTTTATTTTGGATTCATTTGACCATAGTGGAGGTCTAGTGTCGCCGGCACGACATGCACTATTGAAATGCAGGCTTTATCGTAATGTGCGCATCTCGTTCGTTAGCCAGCGCACGCGCCGACTATTGAACCCACTATCGGCGTTAGAGAGGCAATAGCCCGCCGCTCCGCAGAATACGGGCGTTCATTTTGTTTTCATTTTCTGCAAAATGCTTTTTACTCTGTACCTATTAAGATTAAGGGGCTATCGTAGTTGACGTGTTTCAGAAATATATTGGTGTATGCAATAAGATGGGAAAAGGGGTAGGGTTATAGCACAAAGAATATGCTAGGTACTTAAAAAGTTTATACAGACACTACTCTTTTTCTCGTATTTTGAGTAATTTACTCGACATGGACTTAAGTAAAACAGTGTAGTAGGATTATTTCCTAAAATTTCTTGTTTACGGCGCAATAATTGTTTCAGAGAGCTGGAGAGTAAAGTAAACAGTTTTTTTTAAGAATTATAAATTTAACTGCGTCTGTACTTATTGCGTCTCCTTTGTGCTTCTTGGCTTACCTACTCTAGGCTTATATTCACTTGCAAGGAGCTTAGCAAACGACACGGACATTTATTTTGTCAAGGCAGAGCCAGTAACTTATACGTAATCTGCAGTAATGGGTAAGGAAAAAAATATCGATCCTGCAACAAAACATGAGCTTTACTGGTATACTGAAGGTACTCTCTAGTCATCACTATACCTATAGGTACATAATGTTAAACTTGCCCGTGGTCCACAGACGCTGGCTGAGCAGGAACTAGTCGGCTGGAGTGTTATAATGCCGTTTAATTGGTCGGTCGTGTCTAGCAAATCGTTTGCGCGTGGTCCTGGAACTATGTACTGCCCGCATCGTAAGCCTCTGTGCACTGATTATACGGGCGAGAATATTCGACTTAGACGTTAGTAGTTAGCGGTAGGAGGTATTATTTATATTTAACATAGCATCTCAGGACATTCACACCGTCTGCATCTTAGTACATGAAACACGTGACATCATCTGTATGTCCTTATGCATAAGGCCATTAGAAAAGCAATAGTCCGACTTCTCGGAAACCAATGTAGCAGGTATTTACCTTGACATTGTTACAATTATTTGTTCACGTAGAAAAATATAGCGTCATGCATTTTGAGTATCTTAATTCCGCAAGTAATTCGTAATTCTTTAAATTTTATGCATCAAGTCTCAGAATAGCATATTTTATCAGAGATTATATTAATGTTCCTACGAGTATCTTCCATTTCAAGTAAGTATCTTCTATACATATAAAATTCAAAGTCCTGACTGACTGACTGACTGACTTAACTATATATCAACGCACAGCCCAAACCACTGGACTTAGAGACTTGAAATTTTGCACATAGATACCTTATACAATGTAAGCATCCACTAAGGAAGGATTTTTGGAAATTCCGGCGGGATAAGGAAAAAACGGGAATTATATATTCGACTCCGAGTGACGCTATCTCAGTAACTATAAGAACTAGACTCTTCAAATTTGATACAAAAGTAGGTGATTACAGAACTAAGAAACTAATTTCAGGGTTTTTGGAAATTCCCACGGGATAAGGAAAGAAACGGTATTTATATATTCAGTTCTACAGGATTTTTTGTTTTACTGGTCGTATAAAACTGAAATTTGGTCTTCAAGTTCCCTTGGGGAGTGTAGGGGAGCACTACAAAAGGATTTCCCGTAATTCCCACGGGAACGGGAAAAACGGGACTTTTCGTTTTACTGGTCGCAGAAAGCTGAGATTCGGCATGTAGGTTGCTTCGGGAGTGTAGAGGAGCATTAAGAGAGTACTTTCCAAAATTCCCACGGGAACGGGAAAAAACAGGATTTTTCGTTTTACTGGTTGTAGAAAGCTGAAATTTTGCAAGTGGGTTCCTTGTCACGCAGGTTTATTCGGGAGTGTAGGGGAACACTAACAAAGGATTTTCCGAAACGCCCACAGGCACGGGAACGGGGGAATTAATATCATTATATATTTTGAACCACGTTTTAAACTTTATAATATATTCTGATCCGCACCCGAGTGAGTATGTTTGTTCCTTCTTCACGCTAAAACGATTGACGGATTTGGATAAAATTTTGAACGAAGATAGCTGGACCCTAGATAAATGATACCCTAGAACATAGGTTACTTTTTGTCCCGGAAAATTGCATAGTTAACGCGGGATAGCGATAAACATGGCAATTGCTGATTCTACGCGGACGAAGTCGCGGGCATAAGCTAGTAGTTTTATAAAAATAAAAATAAAAACTTGCTATGGTCAGCGTAAATCTATATCGGATATTTTATTTTTGCATACAATTTAAGAAATAAATGGCTTCGTAAATAGTACCTACCACAGCCGTATCTGCTTTGGATACTTGGCGTTAAGAGAAAATGCCCTGTGGTCAATATAAATTGAATCTACAATGCGGTATTGAGCGGTCGTTACCGTGATATGTGAGGGCGAGTTCCACTCTAAAAGAGGTAGGTACCTACATCGTATTATTCCACGCAGGATTGACACCAGAAACGCTTACAAATAGTGCATTTTCTAAAAATTAGGAAAAGGTTATGCCTTTTAGCATATTTCATATGCAGTCGGTCTTAATCCATATAAAACGCACAGTATTGATATTCATTCCACATGGTAATGCTAGAATGCAGAGTATGTTAACTGACTTTGATCGTAAGCAAGGAATACAGAAGAAAGATGCAATCTCAAAAGTTTATGTAAATGATTACTGCCATAATACAGTTGTGTTCGTAATGAGAAAATGGGTACAAAGGGACGACGCGGATAGTGGAAAGCGGGACGATTTGTTCCCATCCAGTATCCACATAGCGGTTGCAATCTCAATAAACCAATTTGCGACCGCTTACGATGCCTGGCGATACGGTGATGCTGGTTTACGATCCTTTGTTTCGGCGTTTGTCCGACAACTGACAAGGACCCTAATAAGTTTTCACTAATAGACGAGTATTTTACATCGTGAACGTTCGACGAGATCGGTTTATCGGGATTTTGTGCTGGAAGCTTTTAATCTTGGAATCCATCTTGGTTGTACATGTCAGCAGTTTTGCCCTAGTTACTAAATCAGTAAGCTCTTATTCTGTAAATGAATATTCACATAAAATGCTTAAGAATATATGGGTGTTGAAAAATGAGCTCTGAATCTGATTGATGTAAGAGCACATGCTACTCATAAAAGTATACAAGGTGTCTAAAAATTATTCTGGAATATTGCAGTAGATGGTTAGGTTTATTTTTTTGAACACTCCTATAAAACTTTAAACTGTGATTTTTGATTTAAATTGAGTCACCCCTTTGACGCCGTGGCCCCTTTGAAGGCGTGGCAACATTTATCAACCACAATATTAACAATTGCTGTAAAACGGGGGTAAAACTGGGGTTTTCAGTCAAATTAACCCAATCACCAACTGAAGTATTCTAGATAGTTGTTAAGACATCGTACGTAGGTAATATGTTTCTTTGTATGTTAACTAAAGGATTGATGTCTAAATAAGTCTTCATAATTTATACTGAAAAATAAAATGTTAAAATGAAATGTTTATTAACCGTAATGGACGTCGTGCGTGTAGTGCCCAGCAGAATGCAAAGCTTAAGTAAATATTATTGAGAAAGGCCTACTTTAAAAGAGGTGCGTGGGAGCTTAACTGTGTTGCATTGTTATTGCACCAGTGTATTACTAGTGAGGTACAGTTAGTTCCGTCTTTATGTGCCATTTTACAGTTTTTAGTAAGCCATTTGACTACAATGTGGCTGGTCACGAAGCAATGTCAACGTACACAAGTATTTTATGGCGGGTAGTTACAATGAATTATTTTACTGTTCTAGAGTTAATGTGAAGGAAATAAACGGTTCTTGTAGATTAAGACGATAAAGTACGGTGATAAAATGTTTGCAATAGCCAATAATTACGATGGTGAACTAAGAATTTATGGATACTTAGGTACCTACATCTTATACACGGATTTCTTGTAAGTTAATCGACGTTGAAGGGTTGTGGCGCGACGCAATGTAAAATACATATCCCGTTCATATTATTTTGTTAAAAATTACCCAAGCGTAAGTAGCTAATTATACAAGTCCAAGAAGGCAATTATGGTATAATCGGGTAACTGACATAAAAAATTAGTTAAAAACGACATTTTGTTATGTACGCGGAGTGGACGGTTGATGGTACCATCAGCCAAATTGGTAAAATACAAAATTTACGGTGTTAAAGAGGCGGTTAAATTTTGAATCAAAGTTACGATAAAAAAAATACAGGAGTGATCAATCAAACTAATCCAACCACATGCTGAAATATTCCAGATTTTTTTTATACATACAGACATATATAACGTGTTTATCCCTTACGGGGTAGACAAAGCCTAAAGCAACACAACTTTAAGGTCACGTTTAGCATAATTAAGGGCGCATAGCTGGAAAGGGAAATCAAAATAGTGATGGGTTGCTAGCCGCATCGCCTATAACATGATTCCTAATATTTTTGTCCATTACCTCGATTTTATGATTTTAATTTTTTTATGACACCTTGTACCTACAGCTTTTTTTACTTGTACCTACGTCTAGTTAGAATAGCGTAGCGTAGGTTTCAACTTTATTAAAAGCTTTATTTAGTTTTTTAAACATAAACTTATAATAAATTGTAGTTCAGGATACATACAGGTTACGCATTGTTACACAACATCTTATTGGTAGAGTATTAAATTCTAGTAAGCACCTATTTGATGTCATAGTAACTCGTTGCCTCTAGCCGTTTCTAAGAAAAAGGCCTTGATGATCTCTACGGACTAATTAAATATCGTATAAGGCTTTCGCTTATTCCTTATAGAGTTGGTAAAAGAGAGAAAACTTGAAAGGGAGAGAACTCATAAATAAAAATAAGTTTGTGCCATTTTTTTTAATCTATAATTTATTTATATCTACCTATAAATAATTATTTCATGGTACTTTTCCTACAAAATCAAATATTTAGTTAATTTGACCAATAAAAGTAGGTGAAATTTGACTTCTAAGATTTGGAACTGACATTTTACTTAATAGGTACCTATCTACTACTTATCAACATTACAAGCAAAACAATACATTTTTAGGTCATGTAAGTTTGTAAAGAGTCAAAAAGGTATGCACTATATATACGTACATATGTAAATCACATCTTTATCCCTTTCGAGATAGACGCAGCTTAAGGTAAGAAGACCTAAAGGCCACGTTTAGCAAGATTGTAGGCGTACCTATAGGTGGAAAAGGGAATCAAAATAGTGATGGGATGCTAGCCGCTTCGCCTAAAACATGATTCCTAAGATTTTCGCCAATTCCTTCGACGAAGGGCTTTTAACATCTGCGTGGGAAGAGAAGCAACTTTATACATAAAAGTTTTGCATTTTATAGATAAACTATTAAACACAGTAAGTAGATATTTCTGTCGTATTATTAAGTATTTGCTGACATATAATAATTATAGCTCTAATGGATACATACAGAAGGAACTGGCATGTGTAGCCATTAACCGACATAAAAATAAAGAAAATAACTTTATTAAACCCACTCTAGTCATACAATACCAACCTTCATGCTACCGTGCTTTCTAAAACTGCCTTCTTTGCTAATAAGAGTATACACTGCTGGTTAAACAGGAGATAGGAGAACTAGTCAAGAACAAAGAGATCAGTGATGTATAAAATATTGCCTTGACTCTCATGAGTTAAATAGGAAAGCCATTAGGTACGCAAATTAGGGTTGTCGAACTGCGCATGCTAAGCACCTGTCAAAACAAATTACTCTTAATAACAATTTCATTCTAAACCATAATCTTAATCATGGATCAAAATAATAACGTGCTTTTTTTGTTATAACTCGATTTTAGATTTTTTGTGGCGTGAAACAAGTGCGAATACGTATGTATACTTAAGATAATTGTTGAGTGCTTAATGTATTTTGTCCATTAATATACTTAAAGAAGATTGGCTTTTGTTTTTTCATATGTTAATGCTCTAACCATGCCTAATACACGACTGAAATTGCTGGAGTTAGTATATAATATTCTAATAACAACCAAGTTCGTCATTTTTGTTTCCTGAGTGCATCGCTTGAAAAACAGGGAAAGAAATGGTTCGATTTACCGGGATATGACTCTATTATCTTAGAACTCGACATAATCTCAATTCGTAGAAACCGTAGATAAGTATGAGCATGTATCAATTGTATTTTGTCGTGTTTATTTTGCACAATAAAGAGTTTACATACATACATACATACATACATACTAATCAAAATGTGGGCGAAAATCATAGGAATCATAGGCGATGTGGCTAGCAACAACCCAGCACAATTTTGATTCCACTTTCCACTTATACGCCCACAGTGGTTTGGTAAACTTGGCCTGAAGGTCCTGTTTCCTTAGGCTCTGTCTACCCCGCAATGGATAAAAACGTGATGTGTATGTGTATGTATGTATGTACTACTTAGCATTTTAATACTTATTCAATATGCGATGAAGTGAAGTTCTTTACGTTTATTAAATTTGTAATCAAAGGTGCTCATGCCGCAGGGTAGCAAAGCAATGCCATTGCAATGCCTACCACATGCATGCAATGCACCACTTTAGCTGCCTGTGTCTTCTCAATAAATAACGTAACCTTCAAAAAGGCGCCATTCCTTACAATAATGATTTAGATGACATCAAAAGTCAATTACTTATCCATTGACTCTACTCCGCTTCGTTGCCGACTGTATTAAAAACTTAATTGATTTCAATGGTAATAATTTTGCCCGGTGCGATGCGAAAGAGCACTTTGGGTTTTTCTTGTTTTCGTACGTGTGATGATTTATTATATGATGGTGTAATACGTGATCGCAGGATCTGGTTACGGCTGGAATCATTTTAGACCGTGCTTAAATGGATTGATTTTGATATTTCCTTCACTTTTATAAAATAATGATAACCCTATGTGGTTTGACGAGTTTTTATGCGGTAAAGTTGTTATTTAGAAACAGACAAAAAAATCTGGATTAACCTAGCCTGGCAATCAGAATGTTTATTGTCATCGGTTTTAGTGCTCCCGCGCATCAGAGAGCGTCAATGCGAATGATTGGCGCACTGCCGCGCAGCCATCACGGCCTCCGTTTTGTTCCCGATGCAGTATGGAAAGTGCTCGGCCATTCAAACGTCTCGCATTGATAAATTGCCCCGGATTTGCATATAAAAGGCAAGAGAAAAAGACCTAGACCTTTTCCTAACTTTGTCTTTATTGAAACCCTTTATGGACCGTCGAATATGTACATCGAGGCTGTAAAAAGTATTGAATGCACCGACATATCAAGGTGTGACCGGCAACTCTCGGAGAGCTTTGGTATTCACTTTTATGGATAGCTGTTCAGCGTGCACGGCAGACACGGGCCCCCTACCCAGTACGTCAAATAGTTTTGTAGGTAGTGCATGCGCCATCCTTTTTTATTCCACAGTGGCTGGCCTGTATATGAATAAATATTTTAAGTATTGCAATTACCTCTATATCGTTAAAAACCTCTAGAAAATGCAGTCAACCTAGTTAATTAGCGTACTCGCGGAGTTATACTCGTACTCATAAATAATACGAGTATCTATTATATTTTTTCCGGTTTATAGACGACGGGTGTTGAACTTCCTAACGCTCGAAAGCGAAACCACTTCTTATTCAGTCCCAGTCTTGCGTAACTCGGTGCCCGATAGTCCAAGTTTTTGTCTCAACACCAGCTTAAACTAGTTTCTAGTTACCCTAACTATGTTTTTTATGTCTCGTCGTAGTCTTTGTTGCATTGTTATAAAGACTAGGCAGCCACAGATACTCAGAATAGATGAAGTAAACTTTGCGTGCATTTTGCAATTATCTGCCCTACGGTAACGCCCCTAGCAAAGGGTAAAAAGTCGGATTAACATAGACGTCATACGTACCTATGTTATTGGCTCTGTTTAAATATTGCAACAAAACTACACCAGGTACTAAGAAGCTTACGAAGTACAGAAATAGTGAAAGTGGGCATACGCTGTGCTTAATATTAATACTTACGGAACAACATACGTAGTAACTAACTCAAATATTTAACGTAAGAGACGAACTTTTATCCAAAACGTTGAAAATGTTGTTCATGGAAACCTTTGGACTAAGATTGTTTGCGTCTTAACCTCCTAACTAGGCTTAATTTATCTGTAAGTTTAGTTTACTCATCTCCCCAGAGATGGCGCTGTACCGTCCGACGCGAATGCTGAATCGCGCTATCGTTTGTCCGACGTAGGATGTATAAGTAGTTTAGGAATTTTTATTTTAATTAGAAACTATAAAGCGAGTTGTTGTTTCAATGATCTCCTTTAAAAATCGCCCTTTTTGAGTTAGTTTTGGGTACAAACATTGGTCCTTTACGAATCGGATTGTACCTTGGGCCTTAAAAAAAATTTAGAGCTTTCTCGTATCAAGCGACAGCGGATTGTTGTCGAGGGTGCGTCCTTCCAGCAGCATCAAACGGAGGAGGCAGCGACTGTGACCTTGAGTGACGTCACAGGCGAGCAAATTGGCGGGAAGTTTGAAACTAAGGTTCGAGGACAAGTGAAGTGTTTGGCAAAAGTGTAAGAAGATTCAAAACTGTGAGTACTTTTATTTATACTATCTGTGAAGTGTCAGTTGTGTCAGTGCAACCTGTCAATTCATATTTGAAGTTTGGACTGTCAAAACGGGACTTAGAAAAATCAGCAGTGCATGAAGTAAAAATTTTACAAGTGTTATTTTAGACTTAGAATAGTTTAAGAAAAAGCGATCCGACGGGGAACCTATGCCCGAATTTCGATCTACCGGATGCCATTAAAAACACTTGTAATTTTTTCAAGACTGAACTTGGGACTTAGAATAATTTTCAGTGTTACCTGGGACTTGTATTTTTTGTTAAAATGAGTAAAATTGAAAGTAGTATCAATCTCCAAAAAGACCAGAACGGTCATATTGCTAGTGCATTTAACAATTATAAGAAGTCTCCAAAAGCACGCATCACACAATCATATTTGGAAACTAGACTGGAAAATTTAGAGCAACTTTGGCAACAATTCTCACGAACACATATGCAGATGTTAATGTTGCCAAAACAAGAAGAGTTAGAAAATTCCGATTATATAACGGACGATTTGTATGGTGCGACTAATGAACTATATATGGATTATAAAAGCGAGCTTAAAAATGCATTGAGTCAGTTTAAACCTGAACCCAGTAACACCAGTCCCAACCGGTCAGTGCTATCTTCAAGATCATCAGGTCAGGTCAAGTTACCTAAAATTACCATTCCCACATTTACGGGAAAATACACGGAGTGGACGAGTTTCCGGGATTTGTTTACTTCACTCGTCCACAAGAACGATGATATTGACGATGTTCAAAAACTTCATTATCTAAAGGCACATTTGGCGGGCGAAGCGGAGCAGCTCTTACGGCACATACCTATTACGAGCGAAAGTTACAGTGAGTGTTGGACCCAGTTAGAGAGTCGATATGATAACAAGCAATATTTGGGAAATTGTATATTAAAAAGGTTCTTTGCTCAGAAGACCCTTCTAACTGAGTCTGCCACCGATATAAAGAATTTATTGGATTGTACTAACGAAACCTTAAATGGCTTAGCGCGACTGGGTATAGAGACGAAGTCTTGGGATATCATTATAATTTATGTGATCAGTCAAAAGTTAGATCCTGAAAGTCGTAAAAACTGGGAATGTAAAGTTAGCGAATCCGCATCTGAAGCTTTACCTACTTTACGTCAGTTTACGGATTTCTTGTCAACGCGATACCATTCGTTAGAATTTTTGGAACCTAGATTAAGCTACAACTCTAAACCTAAATATTCAACTCCCAGTAGCAATTATAAAGGAAACGTCAGTCATGTTAAGAGCGCTCCTGTGCATAAAATAAATAATCTTCACATCGGAAATAATGTAACATGTAGTTATTGCAAGGGCGAACACAGGATTATTCATTGTAAAGATTTTGTTAATTTAGATGTCGATGTAAAGCGTAACTTTGTCCAAACGAATGGGTTGTGTTTTAACTGCTTGGGTCGCAATCACTCGGCCAGACACTGCAAAAACACACAAAACTGTCAAATCTGTAATAGAAGACATCACTCACTGCTACATCAAAAGGGCGAACAACAATCATCAGGAAACGGGGAATCATCTGACCGTACCGTGACGGCGCAAGTTCATAAACAACCACTCACACATTCTGGGGAAGAGTCAATACCGAACATCACAAATCACTTCGTAAATGAAGTCACCCAGCAGGTGTTACTGGCTACTGCAATAGTAGAGGCTAAGGCGAGGAAAACCAAAGAACGTCACTTTCTAAGAGCATTAATCGATCAAGGGTCACAGGCGTCCTTCATCACGTCCGGAGCGGTACAGTTATTAGGATTAAAACGCACCTCAACTAAGAGTTGCATATCGGGATTGGGCGGTAAACAAAATGTCATATCGAAATCAACGGTTCAAGTTACCATTGCATCACGTATCAACCCCAGCTACGTCATTAAGGTTACAGCATACGTACTTGATAAACTCACGTCGTACCTACCAGCAGCACAGGTATCCATTACATCCTGGCCGGAGCTGCAACGTATCGAGCTCGCAGACCCAGAGTATTATACTCCTAATAAGATAGATATGCTGCTGGGAGCAGAGGTATTCGCTCAGATTATAGACACAGGTTTGATTAAATGTTCGTCACGGGGTTCTCCGGTAGCGCAAAACACTGCACTGGGTTGGATTTTAAGTGGTCAAGTGAGTGAGCAGGTAAGGGTCTCATGCACTGTGGTTAGCATGCATACACAAGTGGAACAGTTGCTTAGGTCCTTTTGGGAAATAGAATCAGACCCGAGCAACAAACCAAAAATACTTTCACCTGAGGAACAGCGGTGCGAAGAGATATATCACACCACTACTATCCGAGATGAGAACGGGCGCTACGTGGTTAAGTTACCGTTCCGGGACGAAGAACCATCATGTGTAGAAGGTGGATCCAAACAAATAGCCTTGAGGAGGTTCCATGCTCTGGAGAGAAAGCTTCAACGGGATCAGCATCTGAAAAAAGAATATACAAAGGTCTTTCTTGAGTATTTGGAATTAAATCACATGGAACCTCTATCAGCAGAGGAAACAAGCAAAGGACTATACTTACCTTACCACGCCGTCGTGCGTGAGGATAAAGAAACCACTAAGATGCGTATAGTGTTCGACGCGTCGTGCAAGGGCTCAAACGGGGTGTCCTTGAATGATGATCTGTTGGTGGGGCCAACACTGCAATCGGATTTGCGACACATAATAATGCGATGGCGGATGCATCCAATTTGCTTCATTGCGGACATCGTAAAGATGTATCGGCAAGTGTTAGTGAATAAAGGTGACACCAAGTACCAGCGTATCCTGTGGAGAGAAAACCCGAAGGACGAGGTAAAAGAATACGAACTTAAGCGGGTCACCTTTGGGACCTCTTCCGCTCCGTATCTGGCTGTGAAGAGCCTAATACAGGTCGCCATTGATGAAGGACAAAACTTTCCTCTCGCAACGTCCAAAGTACGTCAGGACTTTTATATGGACGATTTGATGTCTGGAAGTCAATCAGAGCAAGAAGCAATAGAAACGTATCATCAGATGAATGCATTGTTGAGCAAAGGAGGCTTTGAACTACAGAAATGGTCAAGCAACAGCAAAGCTATGTTACAAGAAATTGAGCAGAGTACCAGGAAAGATGACCAAAAGAAAATAGGAATGAAGCAAGAAGCAGTAAATAAAATTTTGGGACTCACCTGGGATCGAAGTCATGATGAGTTCGCCTATGCCGTCCAGTTGCCTCCACCAACAGCACCTGTAACTAAAAGGAAAGTTATTTCAGATATTGCAAAGCTTTATGATCCGTTAGGATGGATAGCACCTAGCATAGTTCCAGCAAAAATATTCATCCAAAGGTTGTGGTTGGCAGGCATGGAATGGGATGAGGAATTACTGTCTCCTCTGTTAGACGAATGGTTGCGTTATAGAGAAGAATTAACACATCTAATTAGATTCAAACTGCCTCGTTGGACGAATCATAGAAGCAATGCCAGGATAGCGGAATTGCATGGGTTTAGCGACGCATCTAATGCGGCCTTTGCAGCGGTAGTATACTTGCGTGTTATAGATGCCGAAGGGAGGATCCATGTGAGCTTAGTAACAGCTAAAACAAGAGTCGCACCTATTAAGCAAATTTCTGTGCCGCGGCTAGAGTTGTGCGGGGCAGTACTGCTAGCAAAGCTAATAGTAGAAGTTTCTGAAGTTCTGAATGTTTCAAAATCAAACATTCATGCATGGACAGACTCCGAAGTTGTTTTGGCCTGGTTGAGTAGCCACCCAAGCCGATGGAAGACTTTTATCGGGAACCGATGTTCGGAGATTCTGTCAGCAACCGACCGAAGCCAATGGGCGCACGTAAAGTCTGAGCAAAATCCGGCAGATTGTGCCTCAAGAGGTATGTCACCAATCGAGCTGAACAACTTTGACCTCTGGTTGAGCGGACCTGCGTGGTTGAAAGGCAATAATATTAATTACACTAACCCAAAACTTATTAGCACCAAACTTGAAGAAAGGAAAATACAAACTCACCTGGGAACTACTGCGGTATCTGAAATGGACAGCAGTGACTCGACATGGTCCAAGTACTCCTCGCTCACGAAGCTTTTGCGAGTAGTCGCGTATTGTCGTCGATTACTGAAAAATAAAAGAAAAGGACACACTTATTTGTTAAAAACAGAAATAGAAGAAGCATTCGTAACTATGGTAAAAAAAACTCAACTAGAAGCATATGGGGAAGAAATAAATAGCATTAAAACGGGAAAACTCAAAAAAAGAAATCAACTTACCTCGTTCACACCACACGTGGACGATTCAGGAATAATCCGTGTTGGTGGGCGGCTCCAAGCAGGAAACATCAATTATGACCAAAAACATCCTATGTTGCTGCCAAAATCCGCGTGGCTAACTCATCTCATCATACAAGATGCTCATGTCAAGACGATGCACGGGGGGCCACCGCTGATGATGAACTATATTAGAGCCAAATTTTGTATACCAGGACTTAAGAATTTGACAAAGGCATACGTAAAAGGGTGCATTCCGTGTGTACGACACGCAGCCCAAATACGAAACCAATTAATGGGTCAATTACCCTCTGCCCGGGTGAACGTAGCCAAGGTATTTCTACGTAGTGGCGTAGACTATGCGGGACCCGTTAATATACGTGTCTCAAGGGGCAGGGGCAACAAATCATACAAAGGGTACATCTGTCTCTTTGTATGTATGGCAACCAGGGCTGTACATTTGGAAGCGGTTAGCGAACTGTCGACGGTAGGCTTCTTGGCAGCTTTCAAGAGATTCGTTGCTAGGCGTGGTCACTGTAGCGACTTGTACAGTGATAACGGGACAAATTTCGTGGGTGCGGCAAAGGAGCTCCAATATCTTTTCGACGCTGAGAAATCAAGATTAGTCCCAGAGATTGCCGATTGGATAGCTGTCAATGGAACTCAGTGGCACTTTATACCGCCACACGCTCCCAATTTCGGAGGGCTCTGGGAAGCCGGGATAAAGTCCTGCAAGTTTCATCTCAAACGCGTCATAGGAAATTCCACTCTCACCTTCGAAGAAATGATAACGGTCTTATCCCAAATTGAGGCTTGTCTCAATTCCAGGCCGATGTGGCGGATAGATGAAGATGGAGAGCAATTGCCTTTGACTCCGGGTCATTTTCTCGTGGGCGAGCCACTTGTTGTAGCTCCCGATCGCTGTTATGAGAAGGAACCAATACCACCCCTGCGAAGGTGGCAATTATGCCAACGGATGCTACAAGACTTTTGGCGTCGTTGGTCTCAGGACTATCTAAACCAATTTCTTCAAAGACACAAGTGGACGCAGAAAACACCGGAACCGAAGGTAGGCGATGTTGTGCTGGTGAAAGAGCCTGATTTACCACCCGCTAGGTGGCTTCTGGCTCAAGTGGTGGAAACACACCCAGGTTTGGACAAGGTAACACGCGTTGTAACCCTTAAGTGTAAGAACAGTGTCATAAAAAGACCCACCTCAAGAATTTGTATTTTACCACTGGGTGATTAACGTAGCAAACCGACAAGCGTTCAAATTGTTGATGATGTATGTATTTTCATATGTAACAGTTTATGCTTTGTAATCTGCATTGTTTGTTTTTCTAGAAAGAGATAATGACAAAGCTTTGGTAGCTTATATCTCAGTTATTTGTAGTTATTAAAAAAAAAAAAAAAAAAAAAAAAACTTTTTTTGTATAATTGTTTGTGAAATGAACTTTGTGAAAGCAATGAGAATCATGAATATTCCTTATTGTTTTGTGTACGTTGTTCAAGAACAGTTGTTCTTGGTGGGCGGCATGTTTGCGTCTTAACCTCCTAACTAGGCTTAATTTATCTGTAAGTTTAGTTTACTCATCTCCCCAGAGATGGCGCTGTACCGTCCGACGCGAATGCTGAATCGCGCTATCGTTTGTCCGACGTAGGATGTATAAGTAGTTTAGGAATTTTTATTTTAATTAGAAACTATAAAGCGAGTTGTTGTTTCAATGATCTCCTTTAAAAATCGCCCTTTTTGAGTTAGTTTTGGGTACAAACAAAGATCCTTCAGAAAAACAGATTTTAAAGCATTGCAGCTAGTTCTAGATCAGGTGACTTCCGTTTTCCTAGTGATGAAATATCAGAAATTGGCTGGTTGAATTAATTATAAGTTTACTCGAATAACAAAAGCACCCAACGGAAATTTCATCGTGCGCCATTGATGACTCAGTCTGATGCGAATTCACTTTGATTTCTATGGTCAGCCATTCAAATCAGTCGCGAAGGAATATCCCATGAATGTTAAATAAGCAAATAGATATAACCGTAGGCTCTGAATAGCAATAACTCTTTCTATTGTGTGGTATTGAATGCTAGGTATTAGCTGAGATTGAATCGGTGATTTTAATAGTTTCGCTTCGGGGCTCCACTACGTTCATACGGAAAAATAGTAATTGCATAGCTTTTATTATACCTACATTCGAATATGTTGTTACTTAAAATGATTTTGTAACCTAAGTTTATTTTACACTATTTGGTCTGCACGTTATAAATAAGCTAATGCCATTTTAATTTCAATTATGTAGAATTAAAACTTATTAAAATGAATACTTAGTTTTTTATTGCACTTTATGATCATTTTAATAAGCATGAATAATACGAATATTACTCACGTTATGTTTTTGCAAGACATAAGTTATTTAAGTCTTTAAAAATAACACAAATAACAGTACTTATTAGAAGCACTAACACTAGTTTTAAAAATCGTCTCTTTTCAGATAGACATACACTAACTTCTGAACTAATCAACGCCACAATCTCTGGTACCTTTAAAGTAAATTTTATTAAGCTTACATATTTTTATTGCACGTTTTGTACCTAAAATGTGCCCCGGTGGGCGCCCGCGCAGCTCCAGGCGATGCAGGCGCGTTCGTCATTGAAATACGTTGCCATTGTGAAGATCCGACTGAATAAATATTTTAGTTAGCGCGCCACCCAGGGCGGTCTCTTGACGGATCCTTGAAGGATTGAATGCTCACAGTAGACTTCACCAAAAACGTATTTAAATACGACTTTTGTATGGGAAACTCTATGTCAAGGAATTTATTTCGGTTTGTCATAAGAGCCTTAGAAAGCTGTAAAGCTTTTGGCATCATCTTTACGTGTGATTGAATACGCAGCAATTATAAGTGGCGATACTTTGTTGTTTGTAAACAAGAACAAGTAAAAAAACCGTCGAAGTGGAGTTCCGTACTAATATGCGTCGAATTTTCTCAAACGTGTAATATTTTTTATCTACATCCAGATCATAACTTCCCTACAATATGTTCAGGAACGATTAGCAAATGGCCTACATAAATTAAGAAACTTGTATCTGTGATGGTACTATACTGTTTACATTAGAGTATCAATATCAATACTCTAATTACATACTAACTTCGAACAACTTAAATAACAAAATCTCTATGTCTATTGTCTTAGAATTTAAGAAAAAAATATAAATGTCAGTCGATTCATCTGTTTAGAACTTTCGAAGAACAAAAAATAATGTGACCTACGTATTTTGATGTCAAAACGTTATTTGTAAAAAGCTTATGAAAGGGTTAAAGGGTTTTATGACACCCTGTATGTGGATACAGTTATGTATGCGACTAATAAGAGGCATTAAAACATTCGTGCAATCTTTATGAAACGAAGCGAAGCCCACTCCACACCAGCCACATAAATAACTATAAAAAGTCATATCATATCACATCCCCATGGGGTAAATGAGCAAAATATTCATCCCCGCCTTAGGTGTGGGATAATCTATTTTTCTCCAAATTTTATTCTAACATTTTCTTAGCGTCGTGATGTGCACAATGTGCCAAATAACAGCTTCGTAGTACCTACCATCAGCCAAATACGTGTTCTGCCACCCACCCCAAAGGTTAAAAATCTTTTGCATGTCATAAAATATAATGTCGATAAAACGTGGCTGTTAAGGGCCTTAATTAAAACTAAAGTTAATTGATTCCTTTGTGTTACGACTTTTCACCCTTATTGCAATGGAATAAAGGTGAAACGGTCGTAACACAAAGGAATCAATTAATTTTTATTGTGATTAAGCCCTTATAATTAAAACGACTCATAATCATGTGATATGAAGGTAGATGAAAAGTGATAGACCATTTATTATTGGGCCAACCCTGAACAAGATGCGTAGACATGGCGAAACTATGGAGTTAGTTTTTTCTATTTTGACTATAGATTCCTAAAGACATCTACATAATAGTCTGAGAAACGTAGATGTACTCAAATAACTAATTATATAGCTTAGATAGTTTATTTAAAATCAATTACTAGCTATTGCAGCAGCTTGTTTTTGTGGAGTAGCAAAAGCAGAAGCCAATTTATTCCACTTCTTTAATATTTAACCTTTGCAAAAGAATTCAGGCGATGTATTAAAACAGTTGGATTATTCAATTTGTTGTTGAACGATATTTGATCTATTTATTTACCTGTTTAAAAAAAAATGTGCCTTTAAAACATTACTATTTGCTAATGTGAAGATCTGCGTTATGCAGTAACGCTCAATTTATTTAGTGAAGTATTTTTAGTTGTCTAGTCTAATTAACCAATAATTTAGCACTATGTCCATTCCAGACATATGTGAAGCCCATAATGTGATTATATTAATATGGCTATTGTGTACTTTTTGGTCAGCGGCGGAGGTCGCCTTTCCGAGTAGCCGCCCGCCTCTGTGATGTCAATCAACTGTTTTTACCGACCACGGCAATGGCTATAATTGCTCGTCATAAATCTCTTTGACTTGACTTGATGAATGCCTAAGAACGTTCTGCATAGACAGAGGTTACTAGTATAATGAGAAGGAATATTTATATTACTACTTTGCGAGCTGTCCGTTGTCAATCAAATAAGTAATATAAACATGGCGCAGCTGCGTAAAAAATAGGTATGGGAATCTTAAGATCTGACAGCTAATAGAAGCTTAGATATGTTAAACAAGCTTCTTGTAATTGCATAATAGCATGTTTCAATTTCTACAAGCTGTTATCGTTTCATGTCCGTTTAAAAAGTTAAAACAAACCGATTGCACACTTATTTGGCAAGGATTGTAGTTTACCATTTGACGTAGATAGGAAGTGAGAGCGAAATAAATCATGCCGCAAAAAGGTTTTAATTTAACATAAAGTCTAATTAAATTTTGCACATAATGTACCGGCGTCATGAGATTATTTCAGTTTTTTTTCGTAATACGGAGTATGTATGACAATTAACGTTCATTTCATACAGCAAAGCGGTTTGTTTTAGTTTTTTGTCGCAACGAAATGTTCTGAACGCGGCGTTCGCGTTGAGGTATCAAACACTACGACATTAGTTTGTTGCCGTTACGAGCCGCTAGTTGTGCTGCCAATTTTTCCACTTCCAACAAACGCTTCTCATTAGAAATAAACGTTTTATTTTGTCGTCGTGTGGTCTTCGTTTAACTTACAGCGTGTGTAACTAGGTGTGACAGCTAAAATTCTCATCTGCAAAAAAAGTACAATGTCTCGCCACTTGCGGCAACTGACACCATTTTCACGCGCTTGGTAGCGTCGTTTCATTTACTTTTTTTTAGGTTTCGCACGTTCCATTTTCTGGTCAATTTAAAAAATGTATAAAGAAATGGTTAAATGTAGCGCGGAGAAAATTGCTTCGGTCACGTGAATATAAAAGTAATTTTGATTTTGACTCATGAGCAAAAGTCTTTCTGCTAAAGGTCTATCCGGATTGTTACTATCGTCTTATTCGTCAATCCTGCCGCCATGCAGCAGTGCTTGCACAGAAACAACTTGCACATGAGGTATTCCATCTTAGGCGTTTTGGTTGGCAACGCATCTGTGCAATAAGGAATATTCATGATTTTTTCCATGGCTTTCATTAAAAGCTCATTTATTGTAGTAATCAATATTAAAAAAATCAAATAACTATAAAAATAACCCAAATATAAGTTTGAAATATCCTAAAATAGATCAGCAACTAAGAATTAACTTGGCTTAACTTTTCGATCCGACTTGAACCTAGATCGAGACGGCGAGCAAAATAAATACCTAACGCTACTTATACTTACTACTTTACGATAAAATATCTACAAAACGTGAGTTATTGCTCGAGTTTGAGATATTTTTTGTTTTACTTGTTTGCAAGTAAACTCTGCTATAAATGAACAAAAAACATTTACAACACGTGCAACCAAGCCTAACTATTCGACACCCCACAAAAACTTTGACGTTTCGGACCCTCTCCGCATCCATTTTTAAAGCACGAGTAGGTACACCGCGATCACAACTATCTCGTTAGCTAACCAACGATGTACTATGGACACCCGCAATACATGGAAGTTACTGATGCGTTGCCAACTAAAGGGATAAGATGAAATGCCTTTTGTGCCCTTTATTTCTGAAACTGTTTTACTTTGTGTTTGTAACAGGATTAGCCTTAAGAAGTGTTAAAGATTATGGGAAAGGTTCTGCTCACAAATAACAACCATTAGGCAAAAAATTGAACTAGGTACTAGAATTTTTCAATAGAGGTCCGGTACGATACTCTTAATCTAAACGAATTGCGTCCGTGACCAAAGGAGCTACTTCAATCGCTTAATGTGTGCCAAGCGTAAGGGACAAAGCTATATGGCTGCATAACTGTGTCCCTTACTCTGAACAGAACTTGGCACGCACTAAGCAAATTGTGGTAGCCCCCCTGATTAATGTGCTTGGGGGACAATCATAACTTGATCTGTTCGCTAATACCAGGCATTATATGATGGCAGGTGTCTTGACCGTAAGTCGATCGTTGACGAGTACAACACGGCATCTGACTCTGTTTTTCCTACGAGCGAAAGGGTTAAGTTACGCAGAGGTCACTGGACGGCGAGGCTCGTTCGTTTAGGCCTCGATTATTTTCACCTACCATCCGCGGCGGGCAGCGATTCGTCGCCCTCGGCGTCTATGTGGTGTGTTCGTAAATGTTCGGGAGTGGTCGTTCTCGCCCTCCGTGTTTTGTACGTAGGACACGAAATGAGAACTTAGAAAGTCACACAGCAGGCCGTTAGGCTCAAGCATTTTACTTTAAATTAGTTAGTTTAGCAACAATAGAATAGAATTACCTGAATCTAAGTTGGCTGTGGGCCAGTTAAATGGCATGTGCGCGAGTCGTGAGATCGTGACAAAGCCTGCCTGTTTGTAGCTCACGTAAACTATAACAGTAATGGGGTCCTTTCAGAAAGGAGTTTATATCTAGGTCTTAAATGGTCGGCAACGTGTATGCAAGTCTCTAGGAGTTGCAAGCGTCTATAGGCTACGCTAACGGCTTAGGTACCATGAGGCGGGCCGTGCGCTGGTTTCCGTCGACATGGTATGTCAAAAAATGTATTATAACTGGAAAAAACTAAATTGATGTAACGTGTGTGCGATAAAAGGCTGTTCATTTGAAAATATGAAGTTGACAGTTGCGAATGACACTAGAGTTGCTTGGTGGTGAAAAGGTTAAAGATATCATTTCCAAACCCTTTGTATCTTACTCAGGAAATCAAAGTCATGGCAGTAGCATTCAATGTCATCAAGAAATAGCACTTACTACAGTAAACCTGCTTTCCTCCATACGACATGTTAACTTGTATAGCGTTCAACCGCGTGGGTGTCAGGAACCGCATATCATTGAGCTCGAAGTAGGCTCTACTGTTTCACAGTCTTAATAGGTATTTAATTTATAAAATAATAAATATTTATTAAATGTATAGAAGAAATAAATTTGTTATCAAGTTATAATAATAGCCGCACTAAAATAGGGAAAAAACTGGATCATAAAAACGCCAGGTCCGCGTTGAAAGCCAAAACAAAGCCGTTTGTTTAACATACTTGCTTGACTGCTTATCAAAGTGTAATAATACGAGAAGGCTCTCACGTATTAATGTCTGCGGAATTAGTGGCAAGTAAAGATTCGCGGTATCGCTTAACAACACACCAACTGAACGTAAATTGGTCGTACTGGACCACGATTAAAAAAAATCGTTTGGCTTGCCTTTGCTGGGTACTTAAGCCTGTTCGGTTGGTATGACCCGTCCCGTGACTAACCGGCCGTAGCATTAAATCTAAGATGACAGCTCAATTACCTTAGCCCTTGTATTGCGCTGCACAAAATGTGATTTGTGCTTTATTCCACAGCATTACAATAATTTCAGCCTGTCATATATGGGTTATGTCATTCTGTCTTTTAATTTAACACGCTCTAAAGAGACAGGTCGGATCGAAATGTATGAGCTGAAGCGAATTGACTCAGACTTGTTTATTTATTAAAGTTCTCTAAGGTGGTATTGCAAGTTTAAACGTTGACTGGATAATATCTGTCATGACCATTATACTTACGCTGGCCCCTACAGGGTTATTTTCTTTACTTTAGCTGCGTATTTATGTGGTTTTATTTTGTTTAAACGACCACAATTTTGCCAAACTAGGTACATATACTTTACCTACTTAGTACTTTAAATTTAATACTGTATACACACTAATAAGTTGTGATAATAAGTGAAGTTATTATTTTATATAGGTACTTACTCCTTGTGCTATATTATATTAGCTATATTATGAGAAGTAATTGAATTAAGTTATATTTTTGAGACCTGAATTTGTCTGTTAAATCATTTAACACAGTGACATCTTACGGAAAGTTACTGCGCTAAAGCTTGCCTTTGCTTTCATAACAGACCTTTTACTCGTTACCGCGGCCCGTCTTCATGTTGTTTATATACAAACGGATAGGTGGCGCTTTTAGCAAACAATATTTTGTAAAATCTTTTTAATGATTCTATAATGTAGAAATAGGGCTGTTTATTAACTAGCTACCAAATAAACCAATACTTACAAATTTCATGTAATGATGTGGGATGCAGAACCTTGTAAATAGACGATATACCTGTGTATCACGATCGCTACCACAGTCTCACTCATTTTTCCGTTCACAGCTGTCAACCGGTCTTTACCCGTGGTCCTCCTACAGATTGTCCACCTGGTCAACGACGGAGCACCGCCCAAGGTCCCAAGGCCGGAGTTCTTTTTTCCGGGTATTTTGCCCGAAGGGCAAATGAAGATACCTAACAGAGGCCCGATTTTTGAAACCACATCACTCGAAAGTACCGCTCGAAAGTGGAATAAATCAGCTTATATCTCCAAAACTACAGCTCTAATCAAAGTTTTGACTAGTTCACAAGATTAATGAGAGCTGTGATTGTCTTCTATGCTACTCGTATTTCAAATTCAGCACAATTTTTCACCACTTTCGAGTGGTATTTTCACAGATGTGCTTTCAAAAATCGGGCCCCTGATCTAACCTGCCTATTTTTGTATTGAAATATTATTGAGTGATTCAAAATAATGGCAGCATTTTTTTCGGGCGGACCAATTAGGTGGATCACGGGAAATCCCTCCACCTACACTGTCCTGCTCATTTTTTTGGTAGGTATTATTTCCTTCTGTTTCAATGATCCCTAGAAAAATGTGTCTTTCGTGCCGTAGTTGGTGAGCTGAAAAAGCCCCAAAACATTGAATGCTGAAAACGAATCGAGACGCGTGACTCCGCCGTAGGCCGCTTTTAATTCCGCCGACCGACCGATTCAGAGCTCCCATACAACTGAATAATAATGTTGGTTTAGACCCAAGCCGCCCTTTATTGGTTTCAACAGGAATTCCCATGCAGTTTGTGTGCGAACACTTACCTATTTACTACATACTGCAGCCCTTTCTGGCTACTTCCCCAAATTACGTAGGTTGTGGTAAAAGATTTGGTGACGACCTGTGCCAGCCACCGCGTACAGTCAAAACATATTATGTTATTTAAGTAAGTTTAATTTAGTTTTAAAGTTTCACACTCACAATCATAAATTTTGACATCCGTCCGCCACTTCTTTATTCTACACTTGATCATGCATGATCTTGATGCGACTACATATAAATATAATACATATAAGGAGCTCAACATTAAACCTAAAGGTACCTAATCGTATTGTGATGAATATCCCGTTGAAAATATCCTTTTTACAACTATTGCATTGCAGTAACGAAGTTTGAAAGTTTCAAATCAATGTAAAAATAAAAATAAAGTTTACTGCCTCTCCTGAAAAATAATGCTATTAAAATAAAGATAACAATTCCACCTCTGCTTAATTTGAAAACACTAGGTATGTTGTGTCATGAAAGCATGTTCTTAACTTGAAGTAATTGTTTCTCATACACCTACAGTGTTGAACAGGAGTTAAAGCGTTTGCATTAATTTTGATATAATTATACGGGTTATTAAAGGAAAAACGTAGCGGTTAATTTCCCGGTTGGCCACCGTGCAGACAAAGTGAGTCAAGGATCCGACTCGAGGGAGTTCTCTTTGAACTATTCTCTCAGACACCAGATCTCACCAGCCCGCGAAATCGGGTCAGGCGCGGACATTTGCGGTTTGTTTGTTTCCTACTTCGTGATAATGTCTCCAGATTAATGTTGATGGTGGTTAGTGCTGGCGACGCTTAGATATGACACTACCCTGCCCTTAACCAAGTCATTTATATGCTAATTCAGTCAAATTTGTGCCATATTATTTCAGTAAAGGTGGAGACTAAGTTGGAAATTTTAAATAAAATAGTCGTTCATAAGCATGTGTTAAGGTCGCTTGGTGGAAGGTTAAGCATAATTTATGCCATTGTCTCGAGTAATGCTCTAAACACGATTAAATACTTTTATAGATTAAATCCGAAAGGGTTGCAAAAGGGCCTGAATGTTAATGAAACGTGCACACGTATCACGAAATTAGGTCGACCCGCCCTTTGAATGTAATCGTAAATTACCAAATTTGCAAATACTCTATTACGGGCCCCGGTGTGTAAAAGTGACGCAGTAAAATGCGGGACACTTAATTATGCACAAGTAAGGGCCTCAATATAATTCAAATGTCTGAGGAAGGCCGATTCCCTTTTAAATAATTCATAAAGCTTTTGGGTTCCGTCGCAGCTGCCGCGAGAAGCTTCACATGCCGAAGCAAAGCGAATGCAGCGGACAGATCTCTGATTTCATTTATTTCGCTTCGCTTCCAATGCTTTTTACTCAAGACGGAGCCGAGCGAAGCGGAGAATGTTCTGAGAAACGCGTTTCATTTACCTCAGGTAACTGATACGATGAAAAACTTTGCACGCTAAAAGTTCGAGGAGCCGAGGGAAAGTAGGTAGATCCTAAACTAATATTTGACGTTTTTAATTTTTAAGATTTTTCCTTTGCCAGTAATGGGTACTGTGAGGCTTGAGGGTTGTAGCCAGGTCTACTCTGAACTTGGGAAACTCCTGGATAAACGAACAAGTACGGGGATCACGTTCATGTGGTCAATTCAATGATACCGCAAAGATCTTTACGAAGATTTATTCACGTTAAGAGACTTAACATATTATAATGAAAAATGTCTATGCCTTCGGAGGCAGCTGTCCAGGTAATGCCCTGGGGAAACACTTTGTTTCTTTATTCCATTAAAATTCTAAATTTAAATTACAAATAATTGCATTACCTGCCAGCTCGTTGGTTTGTTTGTACAAATCTTTGTACAAACAAACTCAAGTTCCTACATACCTACAGTACCTACTTCAGTTTAGCGCTGCTCTAGGTTCTCAAAAATATCTGAACATGACCGTATACTTGTCAATCACGTAAGCACCTACTTTTGTTCACTTATTTTTGAGCAGCGCCGATGTATCTGATGGTTTACTAAGCCTGTGTGTGTGTGTGTGTCACTACCAAACGAATAAGTATAATCGCCACCAGATAGGTATATGGAAGCGGTCAAGGTGTTAAAAAATATCTGAACACACTTACGAGATTGGCAACACAGTTATATCCAGACATTACGACTATTAACCGCTTAGACAGCTCCAATGTAATCTGATGACAAGTGTACCTAAATGGCATAAATATCATAAATGGTATTATACTTGTAGTCACGTGAAATGCATGAAAAAGCATTCATTAGATAACCAACCTGGACTGTTTGGTGTTAAGAGTTTCCTAATTGGCAACGTATAATTTGTGATATTTTTAATGTTTTTGATAACTATTACTGTCCCAATCAGTTATTGACATAATTATTTATATGTAGTTTGTATATTACATATTGTATGCCCGAAACGGGTAGCTGTTGATACCATGTACCTCTTGTCAACTATGTACACACACAGTTTATGCAATAAATATTTCTATTTCTAGATATAAGTTAGGTCTCAAAAGCAAAATTCTTAGAAATCTTCAGAGCTTTTCCGACATCTCAGTATAGGTACGTGTGCTTTATGACTGAATGCGTAAAAAGCAATTGCTTCCTTCTAAATAGAAAAAGAAATGATTGCACGTTCAGAATACGATTTTACGCAGCGATTTCGAAGTGCAATAAAGTTTAAGTATCACAGCTACCGTCTTAGATAGTTTACGGTCTCGGTTAACTGGCGTGTTAACAAGACCTTGCTAGACCTATAAAAGCCGGGGCGCAAACTTAACGACACTGTAATGAATTGGAAGACTCTACCATTCTGTTAATTATGTAGAATCAATCAACTAACTGACTCCGCTACGCAAACATTCCCATTGTTAGTGCTAAAATGATAAAGCACGAATATGCAAGGCACTCTACCGACTGGCGACTTGTAACGCCTGTTGCCAATAACGATTTTCGTTTTTAAAATTTTTGCACATTCAACTACAAACACCAACTAACCACTAATGCTTGGTTCAATTTTTTACACACTACGCCATTTTAGTCAAGTCAGAAACTATTATAGCTATCTAGTTTTTTTTCGCGCATAATTCTGCTTATAAGTGTCTTTCAGAATTGTCTTAGTTACATTTTACATATTTGAATGGATAACGGTAAATTGTTTATTTCGTTGTCGTTATAACAACTTTCAGAACAAAACAACCCAAACTGACAGAGACAACTTCAGAGCTATACGTATTGGTAAGTTGTAAATCCACGTGTAACTCCATTTGCATATACCTGTATCCTCTGAGGCATGTAGCACATAAAATTACATCACGTTGGGTGATAAAATTAGTACATATAAATTTTACCAAGTGTAATTCTACTCCCCTTACAACGCTTAACCACTCTACCGTGTGTTACATTAGGAATTGTAGTACCCACGCACGAGTTTCACGTTAATAGAATTTTCTCGCAGTAATTTTACAAGTTACTTAACTCACTACAAAGGAAACATAGGTATATGTATAGTCAATAGCTTGCTGTACTGTTTCGAAATTTATTGATAAAGCTAGCATTTGGTACATAGTCGTAGCAGGGTAGTTGTCAGAAGCGTAAGTAGCAACGCAGCAATCATCTGCAGTGGCAATCCTCGTTTAAAAAAAACTACACTATTTCACGAAGTAGAGCAGCAAAGTAAGGGTACTCAATTGTCCATTTAGTTTAACATGAAGCTCCGCAAAATCACTTACACCTGAATCTATACGGCAACGTAAACGATGGAGAAGTCTTCTCCACTTATGGAGTGACGACAACTGCCAATAATCAAATAACGTTGCTAAGGAATAATCAATGTCTTATGATATAATTGCATTATTACCACCTCCCAGGCTGCCACAAAGCGTCGTTCCCTACCGAGCCAGTTCATCACTATAATTTATTATAATGTATGCGCTTGAAATTCAAATCAATTGGCATCGGCAAGCTCCAAATACGTAATTGTGCTTCAAATTGGAGCCGTTGTCGCTCTACTCGTATCCGATACTACTTGTAGGTATAACTAGTATTCGATACCTCGATTAGCAGGCATTTGGTAAACCGTTGCACGTCACCTGTAATCTGTAGAGTTACGACGTGATAATCCCATTGATCGAGAAGATTGGAATTTGGATGGATTCGGCCGGCCGTCGGCAGACGCGGTAGACGCAAAAATTGAATGTACACTGCGGGAAATTACGTTTAATAAACGAATCCAGTAGCCTGTTGCTCTAACACAACAATACAAATTGAATATAGGTATTGAATGTTTTAGTAATTCATTGAGTGCTCGCACTTTGTACTGTTATTTGTTGTTCTGGCTCAATACTTTGCACAAGTTTTTGTACACGCAATAAGCCCTTTGATAAACCATATGGTAGGTAGAGTTTTTTTAACTTTCTAATGTGGCCCCAAAAGTGACCTTCAAATTTAAAATGCATTTATTTACGTTACTTCTCCGCTCGCGTTACAAGCCGTGGTAGGCCTATTCGTTTGACTCTTAAGTAGGGGGTCGAGGGTTCGAATCCCGGGTTCGCACCTCTGAGATTTTCGGAATTTATATGCGAATTTTCGGTGAGGGAAATCATCGTGAGAAAACCTGCACCCCGGGCACCCGGGCCCGGGGCGGGAACTATAGCCCAAGCCCTCTCAATCTGAGAAGAGGCCTGTGCCCAGCAGTGGGACGTATGTAGGCTGGAAATGACGTTACTCCTCCGTATTCAGGTTATATTGACAGTAATGATGGGTATGTAGTGTTATTCGTAGACTAATTGCGACTTAATCAGTTCAATAAATTAGTAAGAACCCAACAACAACATTAGTGCGCTAGTCCGATTCGCACTTGACAGCTTATTTGTGAGCCTAATCAAAATTTATATTCGTTTAAAAATATTACTTAAAGACGTATCTTGAGGAAATGAAATTCCTTATTTAAATTTCTACATTCAACGAAAACGTATCACGAAGAACAATTGGCCCAAAATCGCCAAGAAATCCTAACTAGAAATGGAGTTTAACAGAGAGTAAGTTGATGCTTACCAAACAGGATGGGAAGTGTTTCATTTATTCACGGAAGCCTCGGAGCGCCCGCGACCGGCATCGGCATCTAGTGCATCCAGTGCATCCAGTGCATCCAGTGCATCCAGGTCAGCCAACCACGGCACTACACGTTCGATGCACTAGATTGCTAAGATTCCTTTCAATGCCGGTATTTATATTCGATTGTGTATTTACTTGGTTATGTAAGTTGGAAGGAGAATAAATTAATTAAATTTTTACATAAGAATTTGGAATTCATGGCTACTAGTGCTAAACAAAATATAGGTAACTAGCCGTTGCCCGCAACTTCGTTTGCATAGAATTCGTTTATCGCTATCCCGCGGGAATCAGGCAATTTTCCGGGATAAAAAGTAGCCTATGTGTTATTCCAGACTATAATCTATCTATGTTCCAAATTTCATCCAGATCGGCCCAGTACTTTTTGAGCCTATTCATTACAAACATACAAACATACAAAAATAGGTACAAATCTTTCTTCTTTATAATATTAGTATAGATAAAACACATAAAGATGGAAGACCATTACAAAACGAAATTTCTATAGTAAAAATTGATACTGATGAAAATCGTTATTCAATCAAATTCGGTATCCATTTAATAAGAAATAAAATTGCGCAAAGCAAGCCGTACCTTAAAATATATCGATCAACCGAATGATTAAATTGGTAGTTCGTTATTCTAAAATCACAACAAACATACAATATGAAAGCTAACACGTCCGTAATACTAATAAACTGTAGGCAAGCGGAAAACTAGCAATTTACGTATTATTGACGCCTCGGATCCCCAGGAGAACAACGCGTCGTAGAAATATCCCCAGCAAATTTTCATAAAGTGTCGACGGTTGTGATTGAATACGAAATTTGTTTGCTCATCTGGAACTCATTCCGCGGCGAGTGTTGCCAGTGACATGTAAATGCAAGCTCATAAAATCTGTTTCCACTTCGATAAAAGCCTTCGCGGCCGCCTCTAGCGCGGAATACTCCTATTGTATTTTGGCATGCTATTAGTTCTGTGTCGAGCTTCGATATTTAATGGGCCTTTCGTTTGAATAATGGTATAAATACAATAATAACACGATAATATATATCACAGAGTGTTCGCTATCATCTTTTTTTAGTCCGACTGTCTACTATTGTTAGAAGTATAGCTGTGGGTTGATCTTTCGCCAATTACTTTCATGTATTGTCTTTACTTAGGTGTTTTTTAAATAAGATGTGTTGTATACACGTCGCGTGTAGTGTGTAGTGAGTGTAAAGACCTTCTTTGCTCTTTATCGAATACTAAACTTGAATTTTGAAAAGTTAACTAATTAAAAAAAATTGAATTCGAAACAAGAAAAAAGTGAAGGTCTGCTTAGGACTTTCACTGGAAGCGTACGTCGGTAGTGATATTAATTATTGTAAAGTAAAGTGTCAATCTAAGTGCATTTTGTTTTATAATTTTAAAGAGCTACATCGTCCCGTTTTTTAGTAAAAAGTGCCTCCTCAAGGCAGCTCTAAGTAAGTTAAAAGTTGCAATAGATTGTGCGAATACAGTTTTCATGTTGGCCGTTTAAGTACTTTCATATAAAATATGAAAGTCAATTACTTTTACGTGTAACGCGGGTCGGGCGTTCCGAATGATTTATAGCATTTTCCTCGAAAATTCCCAGAACAATGCTCGAGTAAATAAAGTGCTGCAATCATTCGGAATACACGGTCCGGTTTCAGGTTTTAAAGTTGGGTTAAAAATTATACTTCGCAGTTAAAAGGGTTTTTCTTTTAAAAGAAACCAAACCTACGGTTTTGAAAAAACAATGAAGTAATGAACAATGTGGAAAGTCAATGATTATATTTACCCTCATATTGAATAAGCATCGCATAAACCACCAGGCTCTTATTTCACCAACCCGACAATTGTCGAGTAATTGTGAGATAAGGGCCTAGTGGCTCGACCTATGAACTCTCAAGCGAAAGGCCGTAGGTTCGGACGGGTCATATGTCTCTGACTTTTTCACAACTTATTATGTGCAAAATCACATTTGAAATGTAATGCTTTGCGGTGAAGGAAAACTTTGTGAGAAAAGTTGCAAACATCTGCAAAGCAGTCCGATGGAGTGAGTGAAATTCCCAATACGCACTGGGCACGTGTGGGTACAGCTCAAGCCCTCTTATTCTGACAGGAGTTCTGTGTCCAGCTGATGATGACCTACATCAGGGTTTCTTAAAGTGTGGTCCATGGACCCCTTAGGGGTCCGTGGCATGTCTATCAGGGGTCCGTAGTAGGTCAGTTAAATGTAATCATATTTATTAGGAAATTGTGTCGTTAACTTGACGAATAAGGTTTTTTTATTATTTCCCTAAAATATTTTTTGAGAGGGGTCCGTGAATTTGTTTAAATTGTGAAAGTGGTCCGTGACTGCAAAAAGTTTAAGAAACCCTGACCTACATGATATAGAGCTTATACTTGGAGTAGACCTATAGTCAGAGATGTACAAAATACTTTTCGAAAAGTATTTAAATACAAAATGCAAATACTTTTTGAATATAGTATTTCAAATGCAAGATACAAAATACTTTTGCCTTTTGTATTTAAATACTAAATACAAAATATGTATTTTCAAAATACTTTATTGAAATAAAATACTTTATTGGTAATGAAATAGCTGCCAACACTGCAAAACGTAACAGTGACTTTGAGGATTGTCAAGAGGGGTCCCTCATATATTAGGTATTGGTCAGGTTTTATATGCGTTTTGTTTCATCTGTCATTTTGCGCATAGACTTTCAAAGCTGCTGCGCCACTAGTGGCCATTTTTTGTTTTTACTGAATCGCGGAATGCTTTAGAAAAATGAAGCTTAGAATAAAAAAGTATTTTGTATTTTACAAACCATTTTACAAATACAAAATACGTCTCGAATAGTATTTCAAATAAAATACAAAATACTTTTAAAAAAAAGTACTTAAGTACAAAATCCAAAATACGTATTTTGTATTTTGTATTTTTGTATTTTAAATACAAGTATTTCAAATATGTCACAACTCTGCCTATAGTTAAACTAGTTAGCCATGTAATTACTATTCCTATTTTGACGAAGTATCATTCAATGTTAAAAGCCCAGAAAAAAGTAAATAATTAGAGGATATTTTGGTAAGCGAAGACCCCGCACGGCGAGGCGTTAAGCTCCGCAGGAAAACGCCCGTTCTCGCCTAATTCTAATTAGTTCCAGGTCGGCGGTACATCAAAGTTGGGGATAAGTTTCTTTCGTTTAATTGACCATAAACTCGGAGGAGCGAGAATAAAGCTCACTGGAAGCCCTTGTACTCGTAAAGCAATAGTAGGTGGCTTGATTTATGTCTTTCTTTTGTGTGATTTTAATATACCTGCCGTATTGCCGGCGGCTTTATGATCAGTCTTATATTGATCTACCCTTACTCACATTGACGGTCTAGGCATATTGAGATGTAGGGTTGTTTTATGTTTTCTTTTTATTTTCTTCACTAGTACTGCTTGATTTTCCTTACGTAATCAAGTTTCATTTATTAGTCATAAAATCTGTACTCCGTTGTTGCATTGCATTGCTGGTGTAATAGTTTTACAAAGAAAAGGTACTTATGTGTTTTGTACTAGGGTTGATGAGGAACAGGAAGCGGAAGAGGAAGTATTAAGCACATTTATGAGAATGAGGATGCAGATGAGGAAGAGAAATAGTGATAGGATTATGTGAGAGTTACATAATAATATAACTAGTTGCAAATTAAAAATTCAAATAGGTCAAATAATTCAGTGATACGACCTTATGCGTACGAGGTGTCGATTTAGGTACCAACCAACAAATAAAAACATGAAAATTTCATTTTCACCTGACTTGGTCGAAAAGTCTTTGTCCTTCAAAATCTGCGTGAAAAAGTGCTTTTCACCTCCTTGGGTGGAAAAGGTATTTGAAATTCGAACGTGACGATGACCACCTTTGTCCACCTACTCATATACTCCGAAATAAGAAATTAGAACTTCGTATGTCCTTTTTTAAACCAAAAACTCTGCAGCCTTGCATAACAAATAACCATTAGTTACCTTTAAACAATTACAACTTCATTTCCATTTTGTAATTTTTCAATGTTCCTGTTTTAAGATAATAGTTTTTAAAAGAAAAGTTCTTTATCAGTTTGTAAAGGTTGTTTGGCAAAAACGTAGTAGGCTCAGCTCAACCTAAGAGTTATACGTGGGACGTTGACAAACTTGTACTTAGTCCAAGTTGGTGGGCGCAGATCATTCATTATATTGTATTATAGCTCTACAGGTGTAAGATTTAAGTTCGTGTAGCGGTAATGTAGCTCTTGATATTCATGAAATGAAACTTTTTCAGCAGTTCGACAAATTGTACCTTCTAAGTAAATAACGAATAAAGATGTCCACGATAATAAATAAAACATAATAATAAAAATCATAATAACGATTATCTAAAATGTGTTTGTAATGAATTTTTAGGGTTTCGTACCCAAGATAAATGCAGACCAAAAGAAAACCTTATGCTGTACAAAGTCGCGGGTAATGCGTAGTCAGACATATTTATATACGGATATTGCTTTTACAACTTAGTTGCAATTAAACGTAATTTAATTACCCATTAAAATCCGCGATCAGTAATTTCTAACACCTTACTTCTAAACACCCTACTACTAAAAATGAAGTAAAAGAAAATTAAAACTATACTTGGGGCTACCTACTTCTTAACTCCATACAAGTGTTGTTGCTTTTAACAATAAATTATAGCAAAACACGAAACCTGAAGAAACACTCGCATTCGAACTACGTCGGACGGAGCAATACATAGTGCCTAAGATACTTTTTCTGCCATTAATTCATCGGGGCGTGCGAAGGTTGTATACTCTGCGGTGGTATCGCAGAGCTGTGAATAAATAACAAGCACTCTTTTTTATTTCCAATGTAACAGCTGTTGCGGCTTTGTAGTTGATACTCGGGAGGAACAGACAAGTGGAAGGCGACAGTCATGACTGTCAGTAAATATACTAAATTTACAAGAACACAAAGCTTTAGGTAATGGGTGACAGAAGAAAAAACAGTGTAAGGCATCAAATGCAGCATATTCCTAAAAGTAAAGAAAGACAAATATTTAAAGTTATCTAAAAACCAGCTGAATGATTTTAAATACTGATGTGTTTGCTATTGATTTTAAATATGATAAACAAATTCTAAATGTATCTATTCATGTGCACGTTTCAACAAGCGAGTAGCATTACTTTTGAAAATATTCAGTCTCAAATATATTTTATTATTTTTCAATGTTCCTTCCAGCGTTTATGATTTTGTGAAGCGGACTTCGCGAATGTCAGCGGAATTGTTCCCCAGTAACTGCGGAGCCCTTAGTGAATAGTTAAACTTAGTAAAGTCTAGAAAACTCCGCGCTCTTTTCCGAGTTCCGACCGACGCGACGTTTTTACTTTTTAAGAATAGTGGTAGAATAACATGGTTTTCTATGACATCGTCTCCAGCCTATATTCGTTCCACTGCTGGGCACAGTCTTCCTGTCATAATGAGAGGGGGGCTAGGGCTGTAGTTCCCACGCGGGTCTTGCCAAAATACAATTGGGAACTTTACGCAGACCATCGGCTTGCCTAGCAAGTGTATTGCAGGTTTTTCCTCAGGGTGTTTTCTTTCACCGAAAAACTTATGATAATTTCAAATGAAAGCCTAGCCTAGTTGACCCATGAACTCTCAAGCAGAGGATCGAGGTTTCGAACCCGGCTCGCAACTGTAAGTTTTTCGGAATTAATACGAAATCTTTATTTGAAATTACATAGCATGCGCGTAAAGATTTAATTACTAGTCGTAATTAAGGTAACCCAGTCAACACTATTTCTGAGTAGGTATACAAAGTGTATTTACAGGCTGAGAGCGCGCATAAATATCGTTCAGGTCTTTTCACAGTCCGTACGTTAGGCGGGTAAGTGACATCGCTCGTAAATGAATAAAAGAAGTGATATGCCCTCCCAGAGCGAGCTACGAGTATATCCCTCCTGGATTTCTCACACCGGCACGAAATTAACAACGAGATTGCATTTTAAAATTCGAAAAACACGATGTTGACAGTGCGAGGTGAAATACACGGAGGTTCAGTCTCTGGAAAATTCACTGTCACAATCATTGTGAAATTTCAACTGCGTTGTCTGCCGTGCTTAATTAATAATGTTTTTTCAGGTAGCTCTTCGGAGGCTTTTGAATATTTTATTTCTCTTTGTGTGTGTCAACATTTACGACCAATTAGCTTGCTTATTGTGCATTGCGATTTTTAGGCAACGTTGTCTCTTATTGTTCCAAACAATGGCATTATAGATTTCAACGTCATTTAGTTGTCCCCAATATTTTATACAAACAACTCTCTGTTGGTCGGACATGGCATTCTGTTGCATAGAATTTTAATTACGTATTTAGTTATTAAATTTACTTTGTCCAATGGCGTGATAAACTGATCATTATTGATTCGATATAGTACCTAACAGCGTTTATGTAAGCAAAAATAGATGCATACATAATAATGCAAAAATAGATTTTGTTTGAGACTACTACGTAGGTAAGGTACAGTTAACCCTCATATTTAAAAAGTAAATTCACGTAGAGGAAATTTAGCGTGTAACACCTGGCTATTCGCTAAGTTTATTACAAGAGCATCTGCGACGTCTGGGGAAAATGACGTGCTTCCGAGGCACCGGTCGTAAACTCTGACATTTATTACTTACTTCTGATACCGTCTGTGGAGACATCTTTACTGCACGCCTCTCAGCCGTAGCTCACAGAAAATTGCACGTACGTTAGGATTGTGTTGCATCGGTCCGCAACAAGTGTCAAAGAAATAATCAGACGTGCGATAAGGAATCAGGTCATAGGTTAGTTCATAGTTTTCCTGTTGTACCAACTTAAAGTAAGACTAGTTTTTGCCTGTGAATACGCCTAGAAAGAGTTCATAGTGATAATATAATAGTGCGAAGCGTGACACGTAATTGAACCACAAACAAATTAACCAAGAAACCGATAAACTTATGAATTTTTACTTTTCTGATATTAAAGTTGTATAATATTACAAAATATACATAGGTACATACATACATACATACATATATTGCGTCTTTATCCCTTTACGGGGTAGATAGCCTTTTTTTTAAGCCTAAGGTAACAAAACCTTAAGGCCACGTTTAGCATGATTAAGGGCGTATAGGTGGAAAGGGAAATCAAAATAGTGATGGATTGCTAGCCGCATCGCCTATAACATGATTCTTAAGACTTTCGCTCATTCCCTCGATGGGCTTTTACCATCTGCGCTGAAAGCGAAGCAACTGGTAAATTCTGTTTTTTTTTACTCCCAGAACAGCATGGAAGAATAAATATAGGTATTATAAAACAAAGACCTCCGCTGCATCTGCCTGTTCTGTTCGCGATAAACTCAAAACGACTGAACGGATTTTTATGCTGTTTTCAGCAATAATGATTCACAAGGAAGGTTTAGATATGTGACTGTCAAGGTTTTGTTAAAATTGGTTAAAATATGACGATAATTATTGGAAGTGTCGGAAAAAGACAGCTACCTGAGATACATACTTTTAAATTCTGCGCGGATGAACTCGTAGACGCTAGTTATACATTTATTGATTCGAACAAATAAATCCTTCGCCAGCCTAAAGTTTCTATATATGCACTCATATAGGTATATCATATCCGTTGCACGACATAAAACATTGAAGAATATTAATCACTTACTTGTGAATGTGGCAATCAGGCTTAAAAACCTTTTTGACGTAATAACCATTTTTAAATAATGGTAAATCCTATTTATTTGGTCGTCTATATCGATAAGGTTCAAATTGGCAATTGGGTTTCGAACAACCGGCCGTCTTGAACATGAATTAAAGAGGAGAGAGAGAACCTGGTATTCGAAAATAAATTCCTAAACAATGTATTATCTGGCATAAAATCGGCGCGGCGTAAATTAAATTACATCGCCTGTATCAATAACAAGATATCTCAAAGACGCGGCGCACACCGAATTCGCGTGCCAAGAACGTCAAAGTAAATGCCAGCACTTTGCAAATGGCTGACACAAAGAAAACAAAATTTCCACCGTGTCGGATTTTCATGTCAGTCACGTCGGAGATTTTTTTGCCGCGGCAAAATGAATTCCATTCCGACAAACAAATCACCAGAGATCCAATCAAAGGCGGCGACAACTGGCGTATATTTCATAAAATAACGTGCTTTAGCGTGAAGTACCTATTTCATCCAACAACCCAAGGATTTCAAGAACCATTTTTAAAACACTACGTAGAGTGAGCAAACGCTGCAACTTAATTAAATATAAAATTATAGAGCCCGTGTAAATATTTATACTTTGCTTTAGTTATATTTAATTTTTACTTGTAACGAACATGGTTCACTTGGTTGGCGACCTCTTTTTAAATTTATAGGTAATATCTAAAAGTAGGTATTTGTAAATACATTGACTATCGAAATCACATCAAAATCGTACCTAACTTTCAATACATAAATCACGTCTCTATCGCTTACAGGGTAGACAGAGTCTAAGGTAACAAGACCTAAAGGCCACGTTTAGCATGATTTAAACAGGTCGTAAAACTAGAAATCGTCTTATTACTAAGCATTGTCAGCATTCTTGGACGTGAATATATTAAAAATACTAACTCATATTCAAACTAAGCTCGTACCATAACCGTTATGATAGTTTGGAGATATTGTAGCTCCGATGGAGGCAGTTTCGCTCCGATACGGCACGACTTGGGACCGATCGGGCGCTCAGAGGCGCTTCTTACCGAAAATATTGGCCGCATAGCGACATCTTTCCGACTCGGATCTTGAAGAGGACGTTTTTAATAATTTACATAGGGGATATTTTCCAACTTTAACGTAAATTCACGAGAAGAAACGTGCTTAAATGTTTATCGAAGAAAAAATTTGGTGGGGGTAGGTACACTGTACAGTCTTGTGTGTTGTATACTCAATATACAGAACGCAGCACGAGCAATCTGGGCTTTATGTTCTTAACCAGCGCTGTCTAGTTTTTGGTTATTTACCCGCGAACCGGAACCCCCTTCTTTTACGCCTAAAGTAGCAGCACCGTCAAATTATTGGGCTCAATTCTTGTTCAGTTTTCTGAGCTAAAGCCGCTGAAGGCTGTAGATATCATAGCGTAGCCTCAGACATTGTAGATATCCATGATTGGCGGTTAACACGCCAGTAGATCATTTATCTTATTAGGTACTACGTCATAACGTTACTCAGGAACGTCACAAAAGTCAGTAAAATACGTCTGTGACTAAATAATGTGAGTAAAGTGGTCGTTGAATTCTTTAATGCGTAGAAAGACAAGCTGAATACGTGTAATTGCAACTTCTGCCAGGCGATGTATAAATAGGCACAGATTTACACTTCTTGCTTCGTATTTCACCGTAGGTAACCTACGAAACAGTTCTCCCAATATCTATCTAGTTAGTCTATTTGCAGGCTTTCCTTCGCAAACAAGTCGGAATTGGTTTTGAAGCCTGGGAACGTGGCGCGGTCCACAGCTCAGGATGCCAATATTTTTGCGTGGCAGGTATCAAAATCGATATTTATGTTGTCAGCTTAAATTTAAAGTAAAGTATATAATTTTTTAGTAGCTTGATTCATTTATTTATTTTTATAAATTTTTGACATTTCTAACGGGATGTACGAGAAAAGTAGACATGAGTTTGGAGTATTAAGAGCAGAGAAGCTGCAACTACTCTTATGTTGCAATGCTGACCAAGGCGTTTACAAAATTGTGTAGAAATACTTCTAAGCGAGATCGAAGAACCATGTAACTTATGATTCAACGATCTGCGCGTCTGTAGAGGTAAACATAAAAGTTGAATGAAAAAACTCCAAGAATACCTCGACCATTCAAGAAGAAAATTAAATTTTGTTTAACGAGAATGATATTGAGGACAATAATCTAGCATTTACTATAGTAATTAATATTAGTATACTTAATGCCGCTGAAAATAAGAAACTAACTCATCCAGAGTCTCTTGTAGATCTTGGCAAGCACATTAGTGCAGACGCGACGTTATAGTCTTCAAGGATATTGTGTTTAGACGAGTCGGCTACGTCGGACCTAATTGGTTGTGTGTTAGCCCCAGGGAAAGATTGCGTCGCAGACTTAGCAGGCTTAGGGGAGGCAACAAACAATAACCGTTCGGAGCCGGCGTCACGGCGGGCGACATTACGCGGGATAATGTTCTTAATTGACATGTTTAAGTTAGTGAGCCAGGCAATCCAACCATGCTAGGTATAATATATTGCGCAATCTTAAGACAAAACAAATACCCAAAGACTTTTGTCTTAAGCCTTAACTGTACTACATACATCGTTTATTGACAATATTAAAAATGATAGAAACAAAGAATCTCAATCAAATATGTCTTTCTGCCAAGTTTCTTTCGGCGCATTCTTCTTGGCAATGATGGTCTTTCCGAATGCGCTGGTAGTTTCAAAAAGACACGTAAAAGAGCCCTTGGCGACCAATTTGCAAAAATAACATTTTCATTTTCATTTTCATTTCCAATAATTATTTATTTCGGTGTTAAATATTATTCAGTTTCTGCCAGAAATTGTTAATGAACAGCTCCGAAATGATCTTCATCCGGCCCTCTAAAACAGTTCGTCAATTCCAAAATACGTATACATTTTCGTGAAAAGTACGTAGAGTTACAAGCTCGCTTGTGGACCGTGCGACCGCAGCCTGCGGTCATGCCCATGTGACATGCCCTTTAAAATTAAATACTCTATACCTGCCTGAAACTAGTACAACTTTACGCATCGGTCAACCCAATCGAATATCCATCGTCAACGTCAATTTACGCTTGAATACCTATCCAAGTTAGATTGGTACGTCGGATAGCGCTTGCATTATTCCGGAGGTATTTGGCGAAACATTTGCATTAGGTATTTATGTAAGGTATTTGGAATGCGCTGGCCACTAATCAATCAAAGATGAAAAGACATTTTTTTGCATGGGATAAAAATGAATTTGAATATATTTTTCTCAAAGCCGAATGTAATATAACGATTTTCTACCCGACCTCGTCGAAGCCATGAGTAGGGCTATGATTTAAATCAGTATGTATGTAATAATGTTTGCACGAACGATCACCTGTTTCTACTTAATTATTTTTACTATTTGCTTTTGTTTCAGAGATTATTATTATCTGATGATGGAACAATCCATAAGAAACCTACCTACAATTTGATATTCTGGGTAAAGCCTCCCGTAGAATTTGGAATTTTGTTGGATCCCAGCCGCTTATCCAGTTGCACGTGGAATTCCACTTCGGAAACAAAAACAAGTAAAATTCGATAATATTGTGCCATTATTTTTAACCTTGGAAGACCTATGGCTGATAAGATTTATAACTTACCCCAGAATGACGAAAAGTATGCTGTACATTGATGTGACTCTAGGACTTTAGCAAAGCCTTGTGAGAGACAAGCCGGAGCCTCTGCACACGACAGCGGGTGTTGCAGGGCACCTCCGCAAATTCCGCAGAGGCTGCCTGCAAGATTAATGGTGCCTAAGTGCCACACATCAGGCCACCCGTACTCTTGGAGCAAATGTTCTGCTACATTTGCAAATGATCTGCGGAATATTCGAAACATTAGGATGTATTAATAAACAGAACTTAAGTGCAGCGTTCGTAATTTATATGAAACTTAACATCAAGTACGTTCTGCAACTAAACAAAGATAGTTTTGGTTGATTGTGATCTCCTACTTTTGTAGATGACTGTTTTTTTTTAAGTTTGGCTCTATAGGCCCCTACCATACTAGGTCGAGCCCTAGAGCTGACAGTCATACCTACTAATAAATCGGTGTGCCGTGCCAGCCTCCCAATATGACTAAGGGTCGCTTCTTCTTATTCGCTTTCTATGAGTGTGTCTTATACTGTCACAGTTAATAGTAAGGAACAATACGTATCAATATGTTATCTGGTAATTTCCTTATCCTGCTTTTACAGTACGCCAACGAGGAACTGATCGAGTCACAGTCGCCGCAGCCTCAAGTAAGCCGATAGAAAGCCGATAAACCTAGCGCCGTGGGACCTACCGGCTTGAGCTCCTCCATTCTACTAACCTTGTTGCGAAGAGAAAATGTATACGCTGTGTTATACAATGTAGATTTTACAAAAACCGGCCAAGCGCGTGTCGGTGGTGTAATATAAATACCTAATATTAAATTTTGTTTAACTATTAATCTCTAAAGGATAGTGAAAATTAGAACACAGAAAAATCCAAAAAGTAAAGCTATGGCAGGGAATCGAATCCGGATGCTCATGCTTTTCTTAAATTTTATTTGAATGGAAAGAGTTCGAACTAAGAATTTTTTGAATGAAAACTTAATGGTAGGTACATACATACATACATATATCACGTCTTTATCCCTTACGGGGTAGACAGAGCCTAAGGTAACAAAACCTTAAAGCCACGTTTAGCATGGTTAAGGGCGTATGGTAGGTAGATACTACGTAAATACACATCTGCACTACATTAATATTGACAGAAAAGTTATGGTAATTAATTAAATATATGTAGGTGGTAGGTGGGTGGGACATGGCCAGTTTTGGGACTGACCACTGTGACTGGGAACGGCTTGCGGAAAGCCGATCAGATTGGTGCCAACGTGTAGTGGAGGGTCGCAAACATAGCGATAAAGTCTGGTTCATCTGGACAAAAGGGACATCAAGGCGGCTCAGTAACAACCACTGCAAACTTCTCTTGTCACGCGTGTGACAGAGTATGTGGCTCTCGTATTGGTTTATATAGCCACAGGAAGCGTTGTCCCCAGAAGATACGCCATAACTCGTCTGCAATAGATGCAAAGGCAAAGGTGGTAAGTACACAATCGTAATAACTAATAAAAAATGAAATATTTAGCTCCCGAAGCGTTAAATTATTTTCATGTTTTGTTATAAGCAATCGCACGTCAAACTTGGCAGTTGAGTACGAAACTGAACTTACTAAGTAATTATAATCCGAAATTGGCAATACGCCCGAGCACCGATGTGTTCTGAAACTTGCCTCGACTTCATCAGTCTAATTTACAGTATACCGTACCCGGAGGATCCTAAGTGGAATCCAACATTCTTGACTTCGACGATCAGGGTACGTTCCGAACGTAGTCCACCAATTAAGGACTCCAATTTTGGAGTACGTAATGAATCAATGTCAATCTTAGTTAAAATTGACCTACAAATTGTCTTGGTATAAGCACCGTGTACCAAATCACATCGTAATCCTATCGAATATAGTATCAATGTCTTAGATCATAGTCTTCAAAAACGTTGGTCTTTAAAATTGTCTAAATATCGAATGGAAAAATAAAGATAACTACTTCATTACTTATATCGGCACCTCATTACCTGCAGACTTTTTTCAATTGCTGCTCCCGTGAATTAGGCCTATTTCAAAATTCAGTACCGTACCCACATTATGCGTACTTTAATAATCTCTAGTAATGGATACTTCTCCCATCGGACATGAATATTATAATGGAAAGAATGTCGAGGGCCTTTGAGCGTCGCGATGACCACGGCGGAATTGTGCTTTTACCGATATCCTATGAATATATTACATGAGATATGGGAAGGGGTGAAGAAATTACTTTTCCTGTTTATTGTGCCCCTACATTATGAAAAGCCCGGGTGTAGAGTCTGGTTCACGGGGTAAAAACATGTACTTCATTTTCTGTAGCTCTTATATAAATTATGTTGTCAATATGTCACACCCTTTTCTGAACCAAGATTAAATAAATCGAATCCAGTAATGTTGGTTAAGAAAGTAGCACAATGTTAAGGTTTTTCTAAAGTATTTTTATTGCATTTTTTAAACGCTGTAAATACTGTGATATAATTTTCATCCACGTCACTTACGTGTTAACGGAATTATGGTCGACAATTTTCACCCACGGTTGTATCCGGGAAATATTTTAAAAACGTGTTACGAATAGCTTAGAAATAACCTAAGAAAAACAAGCTCAGCAATAAACACTTTAAAACTGAAGTTGAGGCTTTTAGTACATACATACATACATACACAAATCACGCCTTTATCCACACAGACAGAGCAGACAGGGGTAGACAGAGCCTAAGGCAACAGGTACATACAGGCCACACTTAGCAAGATTGTAGGCGTATAGGTGGAAAATGGAATCAAAATAGTGATGGGTTAAATTTCTGGCCTCATCGCCTATAACATGATTCCTATTATTTTCGACCATGCCCTCGATGGGCTTTTACTATCTGCGCGGGTAGAGAAGGAACTGGTACATTGTATGTTTTTTCTTTGCCCCCAGACCAGCATGGCTTTTAGTACTAGGTACTGTAGTTTTAATTTAAGAATAATCATTAACTGCTATGGATCAATATTTTTCTTTTTTTTGTGTGCATTAACTCGTGAAAAATATTAATCAGCATTCAATTCTTGCTCCATCACCATCACACTAAAATACCTAGTACCTACTACCAACCCAATTTAAAACTTTTAGGTTTTGGCTGTTCAATAATTTGGCAAAGTCCTACTACCCCATATATAGGTAGCTCAGTATCCGGTCAGTTTCGCATGAACAAGCCAACCAGTCGTAGCAGGGTAGCGTTAAGGTATTTGTGGCGGATTGATTAAGCTTTACAATGAGCCGTCGATGTGCTGGTCGGCAATACGGCCGGTCCGCGCTCACTATTTGTGAAGTGCAATGTATAGTCGGTTTTCTAACAGATAATTATCTACCTACTTTATCGTACTGACTGTTTAGAAAAATGGTTGGCAAGAATGCTTATGTTAGGGAGTCCACTGTACCTACAGTCTAACAATTCTGTTTCTAGTCCACCACGGAACCTTGTTATAATGACATTAAGGTTAGATTAGCATTATCTGTGATACTGTTGCAATATTTAGTCTTAAAAATTAATAACAAGACAGATATGTAAGTATGTGTATACATACATCTGTCCGTATGGACAGATACATACATACATACATAAATTACGTCGTTATCCCTTATGGGGTAGACAGACCCTATGATAACAAGATACCTAACAGATTTTTTTGTTAGTGGTATTTGAGTAAGTACTCACAGTGGGCCTAGAAAAATGTTGAGCACTTTAGTTGGTATTTCATAAATTTATTCGATTTACGTATTACACAATATGTCAGAGTCAATTTAACGTTAGGAAATTAAAAATATATTTTTTATTTCAAAAGACAAGGTTCTTAGTAGGCTTATCATTTTCATGGGCCTGGGCATTATATTTTTGCCAAATTTATCTGAATTATTAAAAAAAAAGATATAGGTAATTAGAATTTATCATTTGCCCACAGAAGTGTTTTTTAATACGTTCTTATTTCAACAATAGCAACGAAATAACAAAACAGTCAAAGTTTGGTTTGTGTTTTTATTGAATTAAAGCCACCAATTATTTACTTTTTTGAATTTCATAATTTACCTCCTGTTCAACAAACGACTACGCAAAGTTTTCAAAGCGCCATGCTTCCTCTTTTCAGAGCTGAAACAAAAAGAAATCATTTGTGTGCAAGCAGCCGACTTAAATTATACACCTCGTAATTGGCTCCTATCCCTTGCCGCAAGAGCTGAGAGTACTTAGAAGAAGCTGAAAACAACTAACCGGGATTTCATTCAGGGGAGAGGTGTTACTCAGACATTGAATGCTGCGCTCATTCACCACAATTGAAATGGTAATGCGACCTCGGCTCCCTAATTGCGATGCAAATGTTGGCTCGCTCCCTGGCGTGTAGGTCGGTACCTCTAGCAATGGGGGCTATCGTTTCTTTGCTCACCAGTTGGCGCCACTGTTGACTAAGGTCCAGAGGTATAGCTGTCAAAGGCGACTTTATAAGATCGGCGCCGAAACAAAGTTTTAAATCTTGAATCTCATTAAGTTTATGAATTATAAATAACTATCAGCATATCGAGTAGCTATTCGGCAATGTTGTGTAGTTCCGTTTTGTTCAGAAAAAAAAAACGGCTTTCAAAGCGTTCACATTCATCGCCAAATAATCTATATATGCGATAATTTCACAAATTAGATCGCTTTTCAACAGATAAATGTATGAAATTATAATTTATGTCACGAAACCCGCCAAAACCAGTGAAAAGTAAATGTTTTTGGACCTCACGCGACACTAGCGCCTCTAGTGGCAAATTCACACGCGATAGCCCCCATTGCGTGAGCAGTTCGGAAAAAAGCGGAGTCTTGGATCTGATCGACTAACTGATCAACTTGGCTCGCGACCTTAACTCGATTTGGTATCGCTCTAATTGCTTTATTATCTTTATATTCTGGAGCCGCTCCGGCTGCCAGCCACGATCGGCGTGTTCGTGAAAATTTGAACGAACGAAGAGCATTTTTATTGACACATGATTAGGCCATGTGCAAAGAAAAATATAGCGAATAGGCGAAAGTGCGAAGGGACCACGCAACTTAAATTTAACTAAGCAATTCTTTTTGATATAGAGCAAGTTTTCAGTTTCATTTTTTTATATTACCACCTTCCTGGCTGTTACCCATAAAATCAATTTGACATCTTAAATAACTTGTCTGTCACGAAAATAAAAGTAATAAAGAAGATAGCGTTCACTCGATGTGGTTTACTAACACTCACGTTTTTCTTATGTAGTAATTACTCCATTTGGCTTATCCGTTTTCCGTCAACGGTTGGTGTAGGTAAATATACAAGCTTAATTCGTTAAATCGGATCGCCGTGTCCGTTGCATTATGCGCCGCATATTATGAACTCCGCATATGAACTCATGGTCACAGAAACGGCGGCCGCAGTCGGTCACTGACCTAAGTAACGCCCTATTCTGCCGTTTTCACTGTATACTTAGTATGTAGTAACGGTTCCTGCAAAACTGGACGCCCGTGGGGAAAAGGCTCTACCGCATTCGGTTTGTACTGGCAAATCCGAACTGATATACAATACACTACTAAACGGGATCCCGCAAGAAACGGGATGTTGCCATGGAAAAGGGTTTGTTTGTAGTCACGCAAAACAGAAATGGTTTAGTGGCGTGTTTAAGTGTTACTGTTCCCACTAGCGACTAGCGTCCTGCATTCCGTGTACCGTTTTTTCCTGGATGTGGTGCGGGGAGCGGGGGACGTGTCGCCGCGCCGCGCCGCGCCTGCGCGTCATTCACTACGCCGCGAGCGACAGAGACGGCCGCGGATTACGATATATTGTGATAGTGCTCCGAGATGACGGAAATCAAAATAAACACGGAACTACTTATTTCTCTTGTTGAAGATAGACCTTTAATATGGGATAATACTCTAGAAGACTATAAAGATAAGACCTTGCGAACTGCCGCATGGCGCGAAGTTTGCATTAGTTTGAAAGAAGATTTTGAGGATATGGAGGAGTTAGAAAGACAGAATTATGGTAAGTCTTAATTAAAATAATACTTAAGATTATTCTCTACATTGCTTCATTTTGCCACGGTACAGCTCACTCTTCAGAAACAAGATAAATATGGAGTACAGTGCAAGCTTACCACCGAGGTAGACTAAAACAATATAAAAAAAACCCTTGTAGCAAACATGAACACCCTGGTGCCAAAATGCAAGTAATTAAAAAGATAAAGTCTGAGTAAGTGAAGTATGTACAGTTGGTACACACTTAATAATATAATGTTGTATTTTTCAGCAAAAGCGGTCGTTAAAAAATGGAATCAATTAAGAGACACCTGGTCGAGAAGTATAAAGACGAAAGCGATTAAGAACACAAATAAATCTAGATCAGGTTTGGTGAATGTAAAAAAATACTACTACCACAACCAGATGTCGTTTTTAAAAAACGTTATTAAGCCTCGGCTAACCGGGGTAGCGAGGCAGCGGGGCAGGGTCGCCCCCCCGACCGACCGGCCTGACGCTGACGCCGCGCCAGTCGCGCCACACGCTGCGAACAGTTCAAACGTCAAGCGCCGTGCGATGGATCAAATAGACGTTGAATTAATGATACCTCTAATCAAAGAGAGACCAGTGATATGGGATAAAACTTTACCTATATATAGAAACCAACCATTGCGTAAAAAGTCATGGCGAGAAATCTGCGCATTATTAAGAGATGATTATAAAGACTTGAATAAAACACAGAAACACGAATTTGGTAAGGTTTTTTTCGTCCGGATAGCGCCAAAAGTAGTTCGAATCTTTTGTTTTGTTGCTGTAAGGACTTTTACTATGCCAGGCAATGTAATATAGGTTTAAAGAATGTGGCCGTCATAAAAGTAGCTTTTATTTCGCTGAAAGATTGTATGCTGTAAAACAATTCTGATTTGGTGACTTATAATACACGTAGGTACGTTTTTATTTCAGGAAAAGCAGTTATTAAGAAATGGACTCAAATTCGAGATAGCTGTTGTAAATATATAAAAAAGAGAAAAAGCAAAAAAAAGCCCTTGTCGAAGCCTTATAGATATTTTCAAGAATTGGCATTCCTACAAAGAGTTGCAAATTTACAATTTAGAGGAATAAGTGAAGAAAATGTCAATAGCGACAAAGAATCCGAAAGCGAAGGAAGAATGAGTGACGAGGAAGAAGAAACTGATGATATTTCAAATTGTGAAGAAACTGTATTTTACTGCGAGAATGAACTATCGAACGAGGGAAGTAGTGGAATTGTAATTAAAGAAGAAAAACATGAAGACATTAATCCATTTCAACAAAATCTAAACGATGTCGATGATGCGATGACAAAATTTCTTGACAGTGCTCATACACCTAAGCACAGAGAAGATGATCCAAATTTACATTTTTTCAAGGGTATATTACCTGTAGTTGCAACGCTTAATACAGATGAAACGCTCGAGTTTCAATCAGGTGTTTTAAACTTGTTGCAAACTATAAGAAAACAGAGACAGACGCAGACGTAGTTTTACTACCAGAATGCGGGTTGCCTATTGTTATTTTGCATACTTATTGTTACAATATCGTTCGTTTAAAATGTAGGTACAACAAGGAGCAATGAGAAATGAAAGTGTAAATGAAATTAAAAAGTATGTAAACGCAGTGTAAAACTTTACGTAGTAATAAAAATAATAATTTTCAAACAGAATTGTGTTTCGCGTATTTTTGATTCCTTTATTACCTGCATGTATTTAATATTTTTTAAGAATAATTAGCCAGGCATGGCTGTAGGCTTATTACTCTTAAGTGCATTCATAATATAATTTGTACGGTCAAGTGCAATAATAAGTATCGGTACGAACTTCTCAAAAATGTGTCCCACGACCTTATTACGCCGGTGTAAAGAGCGTATATGATACTTATTTTTGAAATTTTGACTAGATACATAATTATTACACTTAACTGTACGTCCTGCTTCGACGAAAGTTGATAAATCAAAATATTATGCGACTTCCTTGGCAGTATTTAGATATCTCAGATACCTATTTTATCAACGTAGGAATCGAAATTTTTACTTCCTGATTTTTGTTTTTATTTTTGCGATTTATTTCTATGGCCAGTAATCGCGCCCGAATTCGCATCAATCCGCTACACCACCACTACCGCTTGAGCCTTTTAATTTTTCTAAAAACCGCCGTAATCGTCGCGAAGTGCCATCTGTTTGAATAGTGTCTCTACGACACAATTAGGTTTAAACTCCCTAGGTGTACTGCTCACCTAAACAGGACTAAACGAGTGTATTTATAATCCGAAATCTAAACATTCAGTAAATTAATACACTTTCATACATCTACTGGTAGATACATATTTATAAAAAAACTGGTTGGTTTCTGTAAATGGACAATATTTGAGTATTTTATTGAAGAAATTTAATATCGCCACAGAACCCAAAATAATTACTTTTACATTATTTGTCTGTTTGCCATGCATTTGTTGATGATAATCTTGCCTTGACTGCCTGGATGATTTTCTTGTGGCAACATTTACCTGATGATTGTTTCATCAAATCAATTAGAATTAAAATACTTTTTTTTAGGTTGTGAAGACGCGGGCAGAAACTAAAAATAAATAAATAGAAATTTCGAACTTAATGAGGTATTAGTTGCCTAAAATTGATTTTAAGTTAAGTATTCAACGAAGCACCCTGAGAATCCCATTAGATATCTCTGAAATCTCGGATATTCTTTGAAAAAAGTACATAGCTTGAAATCTCGATATTCGATTTAAGTACATTGATAACGGGAATGATAGAGAATGAATCCAGTGAAAGAATACCTAAATGAAATTAAGGAAAATTTAAGTCGTCTATTTGAATGTCGAATATATAATGTTGTATGTATAAATAATAAATATGTGGAAAGCATTATGACATGATAAAGTAAGTCAGTTAAGTAATTTCCTTATGATTTGTTTCGTTCAATTTATCCTCAGCAACTCCTCAGTAACTATATGACGCTGACTGTACCTACTGTTTTAAGTCTTAATTATTTTTTCTTAAAAATGCTTACATGGATGAAGATGATGCGGTGGCATTGCATATTGCATGGTAAGCCGAGGTAGCAGCAAGCCATGAAAAAGTAGCGTCCCAGGCGAGCGGTGGCGCAGCGCCTCGCCGCGGCTGCCGCGCGATGTACCTACCTGCGTCGGAAATGCATGCATGTTTCCCGTAACTTCCATAACCTGATAAAGTATAAATTCAATACCGTATTACGACTCCCGATACGTTTTGGGACATATATTTACAAGACAAAAAAAGACGTTTTTTTTTTAAATACGATGTCAGAGAATTTTATTGTGTACTGCAAAGTGCTATTTAATTTTTCATCTTAGTTTGTCAAGCCTTCTTACTTTAAAAACATACTTACACAGAATTTTAATTAACGTTGTTTTCAAAGAGGCTTGCCCATGCTCTTAAATTGATTGACGTTAACACTGTTATTAAATCACTGCCGTTTCAAATTGGACAAAAAAGGGGTATCGCGCACGAAAACCATCTCTCCTCTTATCGGATTTACTTGCAATTTACATGTACTCTCTATCATTGGTGTTCTATCTTCATTCAATACCGTACGGAAGACATCAACTTGAGCTTTGGAAATAGTATTCGGTTCGTCGTAGATAATCCAGGTTACTCGAGAAGAATCTTGTAGCTCGCTTATGTAAGTTAGATATTCGAGATCCATTCTAGGCCGTTTCAACCAAGACAGGTAGTCATATTTTACTTTAGTAGACGATCCAGGCTCCTTTATAGACTGAACACTCTGTGCTATCGTTCGCAACGCGTTATTTTGCGCTCCCTCAGTGAATCGCATTCCTATGACTGCCCATGACGTTTCTGGACTTGCAATTCTTCGGAGAGGGTAATCACAGCAGGAGTTGTAGTATGTAGCGTGTATTTCCATAGCACAAGGCGTGTCGCCTATGAGATGGTGTGCTCCGCTTTTGTTGTCAGGTCCCCAGTGGAAATTTACCCGATGGAGATGGTAGGTGCCGACGATGGGTCCTCCATACACCGAGGGTACGTGTTGGTAGTCCCGCAGCTGCAGCGTCACGCCGCCGCCGGTGTTGTACAGGGTGGCGGTGCCGCTGTCGTCCCAGTGGTGACAACACGTCAGCGGCGAGAGGTCGTTCCAAAACGGAACGTGCTGCACTCGTGCTATTGGCATTCGTAGTTTCGCGCGCTAAGCTGATTGGCTGACATTTTTATTGCTTTTGGGGCTCTGCTTGCTGCAATGGATTGGATGGAGACTAGCATAGCAATGTATACCTATTTATTTTCTCATTTTAAACGTGTTTCTATTGTGCTGCAGATTGGAATGCATTATGTAGCGAAGCGGTGCATTGGATGATAAGATCGATAGGTCGGTATGGAAGTGACGTGACTGACTTTAATGAACTATCCAACGTCTATGGTCCAACAACTGTCTTTAAACCACAGATTATGAACCGATTACTGAATGCGTTGGAATATTTTTTTAGGCACAGGTTTTGCTATAGAGCATTAAGGAGTTTGGATATCAAAGTAGTATGCCCATTATTTCAGAGTTACACTAGAAAACACAGTTATCTGTGAGGAAAATCTATTCCTCAGAGATAACTAGCTATATCTCTGAGGAAAAAAAACTTTAAACATAACCGGTTATCTGGCTATATGGTTATCTACAAGGAACAAGGGCACGTTTTTAACTTTTAGAATTTGTTCTTATACTTGTATCATTACATTTACTTGAAATGACAGGTATTTAATAATAATAAAGTATAATTTTTCTATATTTATAATCACAGACTGCTTTTTAAATTCATACTTATGCCCGACTTCACCATTGGTTGCTCAAGCTTGCTGAGCCCGCGTTTCAATATTGTCAACTTCATTTCCGACCTTATTCTTGCATATTCTTGAGACGCTTTGGTTCGTGATAGATTTTTTGCTGAGAGCATGGAACGCGTGAGTTGACGTCGTCACCACTCGAGTGCGGTGAGCTGGCGCGGCGATATTGGAAGCCTAACGACGCATGTCTCAATAGTTGCGTGACGGACGGAAATAGCGCACTCGACTCTTCTGGAAATGATAAATTTTATTTCCCTTTCTACACTTAGCAACAAGTTGTATTTAGATCATGATTAATACTTTTAGAAATAACAGCATGGTAGAAAGAAAAACGGCCAGCAATTGCGTGTCGGGCCTCGTGCAGTTAAGAGTTTCGTAAAAAATCATCCCCACTTTGTCGGGGTGATTATTACGTGTTCATCGGTCAACTTTTTAGTACGGACTAGGAGTTTCTATGTTAAGCTAGAAACAATAAAGGTTCCGTTTGTTGCCACATTTCCCGAGAATAATGACATGATAAGTTAAGTTAAAAAAGTCCTAACTTAACGCTTTTAAGGATTTAATTGAAACAATACATATCTAAGGAAACTCTTAAATTCTACTGCTACTTTCAGGTAGATCAAAAGTCATTAGAAAACATAACCGACTAAACAGCTCTTTTCTAAAAATATCAAAGATATCCAACATCAAAACTGTAGTGATTCATGAAAGTAAGTACTTAAATCAAAACTGCTGTGACATTGTATTCACATAAATTAGCATGCTCCTTTAGGTTGAGAGTGTTCGTTAGAATTACGCATTCTTGTACCTAAATTATAATTCGGTGCTAGTAAACTTGAACTTGGCGCAGTGCCGGCCTTTTGACACTCCATAATCTTCTCGAGAATGACGCACAAGTTGCCAAACTTTTCGTTTGTAGGGGACTGCCACTCCGAACATAGTTTTATCACTTTCATCTAGGCACCGGGCACCAATCATATCTGACAGTTGTCAGCATTGTTAAGTATTATGGAGTCCACCCCACCAAGTAGCCATTAGCTTACTTACGAGTACCTATGTACTGATCATTTATTTAAAGTGAAGTAACGTTCAGAAATGAATAATGTACGAGTTTATTGAAAAAAAAACTTAATTATGCAGAGCTCTATCGATTTCAAGCTTTACCAGATGAATTTTTAGTAGGAGTTACGGGAGTTCTATTTATTTAATATGTTCCATTGGCTAAAAACTCCTGTTCTATGTCCACAAATGTATGTAAGGTGTAGGCGACTTTCGTAAGTTACCTCTGTCAAAAGTTTAGTTATAAATAATTTCTACTTGCCCATTTTACCCCACCAGTTTCGTCATGTCTACGTATGATACTATTAACTAATGAATATTTTTGCGTTCTTTAGGTATATAGGCGTTTTTTGAGGCTAGAATGACAACAAGTATACAGAAATTTCCATGATATTTCAATCTCAATGTATAACTGGCGTTAAGAAAAGGTAGAGCTACCTTGAAGCACACCAAGCTTTTGCTTGGTTGAAAAGATACGTAAAGATACTCATGTAGCAGTATTTGCATTAGGCTGAAAAACCTAGATAAATAAGTATGTAACAATTAAATTCCACTTGTTTTCCACATTTGGTTTGTCTGGTTCGTTTCGAAGTTTCTTTAAGTTTATGTAGTAGAGCAAGACTACGAGCGAGGCACCGCTAACGGCACCTTATTGTGCAAAACTTTCTGGAACTTTCTCGCAGCGACCGCCAATCTCAGAAGTAATGTTATGCGGAAGAAGTTGAGAGAATTTCTTAGATATTAATACGTACTTATAACTAGTTAAAATACTTGTGCGCTAGCCAACACTTCATATTTTCATAATATCAATTTGTATATTTTCCTTCAGCTACCTTTCAGGTTGTTTTTTTTGTAGTAAAGACCCTTGTAGAGCAATTTTCCGCCGTTTTCGAGATCTTAAATCATACTGTCTGAACGAAGCTACCAAAACATCCGGTAGGTATATTATCTTTACCATAACTCTATTTTCCTTCCTCTATGTGTCTCTATGTGACTCTTCCTGTATGTGTTCTGTTAGTGCAAACAATATCTACACTAACAAAGGCTTGTAAACACAACGTAACAAGAAGCATGATGCCGCTTAAGTAAATCTCTCTAAAATCCTATAAACCTTCGCGTAAATTCATTACCAGGCATCCCCTGAGTTCCAAGTGCAGAAATATTACAGCGCTCCGTACAACCCGGCCCCTTCTTCATTTACCGCAATATCGTCTCGTAGGTAACGAATAACGATATCATCACTGTCTAAGGGGCTAGGGTATATTGAAACTGTCAGGTTAGTAAAATAGAAAAGGTATGATGAATTATGTTGGTGTACAGATGGCCTTTGACCAAATAAAAAGTGTTTTTCACTTCTCATGCTCTTAAAATGTCGCGGAAATATTAAAAAATAGGTAACAATTTAATTTCGTGAAACACGATTCATGATAACGAATATGTATCTATTTAATTATGATGAATTCATTTTATTATGCATGTTCCAATTAGTTTGAAAATAGGTTTTAAGTTTGAACGCTACACTTTACAAAATAAACCGCAGATATTTTTTTTGTCATTTGAATTTTGTGCAAGTATTTTGGATGGTACCGTCAAACACTCCAACTTTGCCCACTTTTTAGACAAAAACTGAATTTTTTCAAGTTTTTTGTATGAAACCCCGGACACATTTCTGTATCTGTGGCAACTCTGAGATCGTGTGTATGCACTGATTTATCAAAATCTAAAATTAGTAGAAGTTTTCTTTATCATATCACCAATCAAGAGGGCGGGCAAAATAATCTGGACTTTTAGCCAACATTGCCCACGTAGATTTTTAGCGAATTATGGACCTTATACAGATGACATTAACACCAATGAAAGTATTTTGGCAATGAAGGCGATCGACCTAAAAAATAATTCAATATCATTCATACTTTCCTCATAAAATGTGTGGGCAATGTTAGCCTGTCATTTTTCCTCTTCTCCATACAAACGGCATGCAACGATTTAAAAGTATTAGGGTTGTCAAATTTGGATTTTAAAAAAATAAAATTAATTAGCACAAAGTCGGTAAGTAGGTAAGGGGTCATTCCATTATCGCGGGTGCAACATTTAGACGCCTGTTTTAGTTCAGCCTTATTAAATAAAAAACATTTTTAATTAAATTAGTCTTTAAAGGACTACATTTTAATATGTTTACTTTATATTAATTAACAAAAATATTAATATGATATTTTAAAACCCAGGAGAAAGGTTCAAAGTGCCATCGCGGGTGTAACAAATTTGGCCCCACCTTTCCAGATCACAAACAGAAAACACAAAAATCTGTTAATTCTAATACAATTAATACGTTATGCCTTAATATTTTGAAATATATTAAAGTAACAAAGAACATAAAATAAAAATTCTAAACAAAACTTAAATAAACAATAAATTATTAATGTTTTAAACAATCCCGGGTGCAACACTAAATTATCGCGGGTGCAACGAGTCTAATTTAAGTGAACATAAACATCAATTTTACTTATGTAGGAACAAAATGAGATATCAAACCATATTTAGAACTAACAATTATACTTTTGTTGTCACTTATATTAATTATTTCTTTTGAAATACGTCAATAATTGTCGAAAATTCTATGAACATTACTTCCATCAGTATTTTTCTTTGGCGCTTCCAACTTCGCGATAATATCATCATATTGCACGTCTGCTATGTAATTAAGAATGTCTGTGAATAGTCTGCCATCAACCGTCGTCATAAATTGTTAAAAATATTTCTGAAAAAAAAAATACATAATATAATATATACACACATATTAAATATATATCATCAATCGTCTTTAGCATATGTTATTAGTCAAGGTATATCAAAACAACGAAATGTGTAATTAATCACACAAAAAGGTTAGGTGAAAAAAGTTGCACCCGCGATCTCACGTCGAGATCGCGGGTGCAACCAATTTAAGTTATCGTTTATTTTTATCTAACAATCATTACACTCTTAAAAACAAATAATTTAAGTTCGGCTTTGATTTCTTCTTACTTTTGGAAAGTTTCAGAATGTTAGGTCTTTATTTCTGTTAAAAAAGTAAACTTTTATGCCTTTTGCATCGCGGGTGCAACAAGTTAACAGTGTATTCTAGCAATCAATAATTCTTAATAAATAACAATGTTTATACTTACATTTTTGAATCACGAAGATAAATGAATATTGTCACTACACGTTTAGCCGGTAAAACATAGCCTCAAACTGTCAACAACAACTGTTTTGTGCCAATCTATCTAGTTATGATTTTACAGTATATACCAATTCTTCGGATGGTAGTATTTTCAAACGCGCCAAAAAAAAGATATGGTATAAAATCAAATAAAAATATATTTAATATTATATTTAGACTTTCTTCTTTGGACTAAGAACAAAAAAAACAGCTAATAGCGTGATTGAAAAAATCATGTCAGAAGTCGTCTATAGCGGAATCGCCCTAAGTATTAAAACAGTTTCTAAGACGCAAATTTGTTTATTACATAGCGGCGTGCGGTGGATCAGTTGACATCGTTAGCCTCGCGATGTAATGCTACTGGAACAATTTTACTGGACTAATGTGAACCAGGCATAAGGTCCCTTTTGCTAGGAAACTTCTCGGGATAAAATATTTTTTTCTACTTACCAATCTACCTACTTGAAACTTTAAAAAAAACATACTTTGTCTTGAGAACCTCCTCCTTTTTTTGAAGTCGGTTAAAAAAAAAAGAAAAGGTGCCAACCCTAAGCGTTTTTTGCTGGCGGGCAATGTTGACAAACATACAGCTAAACTTCACTGGGTAATTTTGCCCATCATGATAACTTTTGTTATATACGAGTTACAGTAACGAAACAATCATCAAAATACTCGGCACATCGTTTTGCATTACAAACAATCGATAAAATTGACTTGTGTATTCCCCATGACGCACAATTGACTACTAAATTTCGTCAGTAATTGGCCCGCAAAAATATACTCCGTACTCGACAAGCGCCAACAGGTTACTGGATGAAGTCAGGAGCGCACGCGCTACTCTGTGTTGCCACAGGTATAGTTTATTATCTACCAATGTCATGAATGTTGCCATAATTCTGTAACTTTTTTTATTATTAGTAGATTTCCTTAGAAATTGTGTTTTGGGCAAAGTATACCCTGGTGGCAAAGTTGGAGTGTTTGACGGTAATCATTTTTTAGAGTTTCAATCTTTTTGGCTGTTTTATTTGATAACGGGAAAAACGAGACCACAAACTAGAAATTAGTAAGTTTATTTTAATTATTTTGTGTGTTTGTTGTTTGTAGTTGATTTGTTTCATTCGATTGATTCTGAAATCGCGCGACAATTTAAAAAATTGTGTGTTGTAACCAATAATATTATGCACAAATACTTACTGTATTGATCGTTCATAGTGTTCCCAATGCCAATAGGTATAGGTATATACACATATTGGTGTTGGGAATAGCAAAAGTGTATCAAGCTTATCGTGTTTGCAATTATTAAAAAAAAAATGCATAATATCAAGCTGTTATTTTATCGGATAAACTAAAGATTCTCCAAGATTTAAAAAGCAAGCACAATCTCATAAAATATTTATTTTTTACTTGAGCAGAATTAAGTTCTTTGATTGCTCAGTCGGCGAGATAGGAAGCAGAAATGCTTTCCGGCTTGCCACCCTATTCTGTGCAATTCGACAGCTCTATTAAAAGTTTGCCTTGCGCCCTCCCTTTCGAACTAATTAGCTATTAGCTTGGTGGGAACGAGATAGCTGAATCTCTCGTAAGAATGGTTTCATGAAGCTAGTTAAGTTGGTGTGTCCGCCGCGGGCTGACGCCGGTAATGAGCCCCCCACACAGCTAATCTCCATCTCGCAACTGTGCAGTTACTTACAAATTGGCTAGCTTATTAAGAGTAAATAAAATCTTTTATGCTCATTTTAAAAGATCTGCCGTCAGAGTGAACTTTGTTGTACTTAATCTACTATGTCGTGTACCTATACATCGCGTTTCCCTCTAAATATTTGTCGGAATACGGATTTTACGCACGAACCTTGTTGGTTGGTTGATTGTTGATTGATTGATTTCTCTTTTTATATCGTTCTCTCTGCCACAACTGTTTTTAGGAACGATTGATATGTTAACCAAACGTACTGTATCTGCTGTTAAATTTATGTCGTTAGCAAACTTATTAATTGGAGTGCGCGTCGGGTTACCTCCACGTGTGGTCAAGAGCTGCGGTTCGTTTTTGGATCCGTCCGGGGGGAAGAGCAGTGCTTGATCCGGTGCACCCTGGGCATCGGCTAATGATTTCCTGGCAGTTTCTGAGGGATAGCATTGACCGTTGGCTAAGTCTTTGACCATTACCGTACAACTTTGCCAACATTTTGTCACAAGATTTTTTAGTTATATTTTTGTTAGTTTGACATTGGCGAAGTTGTCGTCGCTATAACGACTTGATGCGCCACAAATAAGAAGAAGAAGAAGAACTTATTATTTTAAATAATCCTATTTATTTTACTCACATATAATACTCGTACAGAGAGAAAGGAAGGAAGGAGATCATTGATTGATTGAAATTGAAATCACGCAATTAACGAAAATAGCACGGTGTTTCGCAACAAATGAGCTTTTTTTTACCAACGACAAATAATAATAAACATCTCAAACACAATAATACAATTTTGGATCATTAAGCTTTTCAAGCACCAGAATGAAATTTACCTCTTCACAAAGCTACGAAATACTTGGCAAATACATAAAGCTGCTCGGAACACTCGGTCCGGCTCAAAGCTGTTGAATCATGGATCGGACCGGTGCACGGTGCAAGGGGAGGGCCGTCATAACGTAGGCACTGAATGTTTACCAGTCAACTTGCATTGCACTCGCTATTCAGTCATATTCCCATTTCAAACATCTAAATTTCATAAATGTTACTATAATAATACAGTGACCTTTTGCTAGTACAAATGACAAAATCGACAGATGCGTCCATCCACGTATTTCCATCATAATTTTTATTCTTCTTCAATACTTCGACGCACATGAACCCTTTATTCGCATCACATGGTTTGATAAGTACGGTTTTTGACGTTAATTACTAGGTACTTATATTCAAATAATAGTACTGTATACTTAGGGTAGGCATATGGCCGCTTAACGCAGTAATACTTCGCAATTTACTTATTACAAGAAGAATTGTTTATCGCCGAGAACTTCTAGTTTTCCTTACGGGAGGGACGTTTATTTGATTATGTGCACATTTTCCCGGGCCAATGTGGATGCATTGCAAGCATAGCGCAGCAGTCGCGTGCCGACTAGCCGATAAATAATTGAACAGAATAACTTTACTACACTCATGTCTCATATTTCTGAGATGGAAACTGAATCGGGGAGTTCAGAGCATTCTCGTTTCTCATTGGATAGAAAACGGAAGAGTTTTGCTTGCAATTTACAATTTATGTCTTTGAAATGGTAACCGATAAGTTACAATTATTGGTCATCCATTTTTAAAGTTTATACTTTGGAACGAACGAGGAAAGGCCAATCGAGTTTACGAACGGTATAAACCACTTTTAAGCATAGAATAAATACTTTTAACAACTTTATAATTATTAGTTACATTGGTCTCTAACACATCCATTATAGGTAACTACTAATCAAATTTTGCATCTCGATTTTATTTCAACCTTAATATTGATTTGACAACAGAAAGGATGTAAAAGTAAAATGGAATGACACGTCTGATGTTAAAATACCATTACATCTATTATACCATGATTATACCTATACAATAACCTGTAGGTATCTGCAATGTGTCCTGTGTCGTATTTAGTTGAAGTATATTGATTCTCTCTAAATTCGAAACTAACTTCGGTTATCGGACAGTATTGCAGTCTATGTCCAAAGCTATTGTAACGTGAGGACAACCGCCTCCGGAAATAGGTCACATGTTCTATGTGTCGACAATATATAAGCGAATACCGGATTTGCTACAATACACTGAAATATTGAGTGCTTAGAAGTTAGGGTAAAAAGGTTGAAAGTGATGACTGGTGATATTTTAGTCTAGATTTTTTAGACAGCTTTACTTGATATAAAAAAATTAAAACGCAGACACAGTTTTCCAGTTTTTTTTAATTACCCGCTATTAGCACTGGTTATTTGAACACCTTACTTTTTAACTGTTTCTTAGGAAAATAAAATATCTGCTCAATGTGTTTTGCTCCATATTTTGAGCCTGTTCTGTTAGCTTGAGAGGAACATTATTCGTATTAAAGTAGGATATAAGTATATTATTACTTACCGTCTTTGTTGGCTTATGTCCTGTAGAATCGTATGAGTTCCAAAAATACTTACTTCAGCATGTTTTTGTAGAGCCGTGTAGCACGAAATTCGGAGCTAGCCGTTGGTTACAGCACGATTGATCGCTTAAAAGATGGCAAGTTCCCCTGTTCCAAGTTAATCAGTGAGTGAGTATGCCAACCCTGATCTCTTTGCCCTTTCTTTTTCTTCGTCATTTTAATAAATTAAAAAAAAATACCGTGGATCTAATTGCAAATTAAGCAAATCTTGGATTATGGATAAGTACATAAATTCATATGGGTGAGGATCAAAAAGTTACACGCCGTTAAAATTGCGTTATTATAACTTTTTCTATTGTGACACGAAAATTAGTCATATACATTTGTACCTAACATCGTTGACTTATACGTATGAATTATACAAGGGTGACCGCCTTACCGGGATTCGGACCTTGAACTTATAGCTTTATAATTAACACGTTGTCATTATTTATTATCATATTTCCTTTGAAACTTGAAATTAATTTTACTATACTTGATCAGATAATTTGAATTGGATAAATACCTATTTAGCATTTAGTAGGTATTACGTAGATATTGATTTGAAAGTCAAAGTTAAACATTATATTAATAGTTTTTTATTAGCTTTTTACCGATCTCTTCTTTCTTTCATTAGGTACAGCTAATTAATAAATGAATGTGAAAAAACCGGGTTTTCAGTGACTAGTATATTCGAATCGTCGAAATATTTTCATTGAACAAGATCTAAGACAACAATAGTAAGGGTGCTTATTTCATCTCTTTGTGTCACATATAATATACCTACATCAATATGTAATAGAAAAAAAAACGGATTTATTTGAAAGCTTCGTCAATTCAATCACATCACAAGCTCCGAAATTATTGAACGGGAAATCTTCACTAAAAGTACGAGAGACAGTTTCTTAGAAATTTATTTCTTGTAGTAGCTTTAAATATAATTAACTAGCGTAAAACTTAAGAAATTGAATAGGTATAAGTTGAAAATGATAATACACAAGTAAGTTCAGATCATTTATTTCGGGAAATATTAAAAACCATTACAAAAGACAAACACCAGTGACAACAATAAACAAAAGTAAAGACATAATAACATAAACTAATCTCAAAAGTAACAAAAGAAATACATTTTTACGTAAATTGACTCGCATAATATCTAATGATATTATTTCTTTGGAATGAATACGTTGGTATACATAGTTATCTTAATTTTCTTATATAAATTGACTAATATTTGGTTTATCAAAATCAGAAGCTCATTAGTGCGTGAAAATACCTCATTATCACAGTGTTAGCAGTTATGTTCATGTAAATGGCGTGACTGGTAAAACATTAATTACGTGAGTTAAATACACTAAAACTTGAATTAAGTTCGATAAACAACCAGTAAGTAAAGTCAAATACTGATTTCATACGTCAATTAAAACTTGTAGCGTACACGTTCAGTCTATTCATTATTCATATTTTCTACATGGAAATTTTGATATGCAACTTTGTACATCGCAGACTAGAAAGTATTGAGCATTTGCGCAACTTTGGTACAGACACGTATTACCTATGGATTATCTAACTTTGGGGGTCCCAACCTTTTCCATATGGCTATTCCCTTTACATGTACTTTTGTGGCGCACCTGTAAAAGTAATTTCCTTTTACGCACACGGTTAAAGAACCCCTGACCTAATTGACAGTATTATCTAGACTGAAGTTTTGCTGCAGGCGTTGATGTCGCCGATGCTCTTGACGCGTCGGTGTCGTTTCTGCTTGATGACGGAATCGTCAACCGACTTGGCAGGCAGCGGAGAGCTTACTCTATGCGCGTGATCAGCTTTCTGTCCGTATCTATAAAAGAAAGAGAACTTCAGAGAAAAGTTTTATGTACCAAACACTTTTAAATTTGTACAATTTGTTTCAATGTTAGATGATTGTGTAAGAGGTCTGGAACATAATATAGAGGTTAGATATTTTTGCGAAAGAAATAAATACTTTGTACACATTTTTAACGTTCATTTTCAATCGTGAGAATTCCACCGGCGTGAGTAAGGATATCATCCTGATTCTATTTCATTAACTAATAGTACGGATTTCTTTGCCGTAATCTTAACTAAGTCGTCAGTCCGTCTTGCCCACACACTACTTTATGGCAAACTGTTTTTTCACGTTTCAGGCAATAACTTTATACATATACATGCATTTTTTTTAACTTTGTGCTTTTGACGTCATATGCGTCACATAAATAATACACTCTTTTAAAATAAATTAAATGTTCATTTCCTCACCTGTGCGTAATACCGGCGTTCTCCTTAATATCGTTCAGTCTCTGCAGACTGTCTCTAGTGGACACACTAGACTGCGAGTAGAGACTGAGCGGGGTATAGATCGGCTCATACTCCTGCAGTGTAGGCGGCGGCGCGTACGCCATACTCAGCTGAGAAAGAGTTCGCACGGCGATAGGGGGAGAGTACGACATCTGGTAAGGCTGAGCAGTGAGACTCAGTACGCTTGAACTCTCGCTAGAACTCGACGGGGATGTGCGATCGTGTTTTGCTTTCAGGACACCCAGTGCTCGGGTTATAGATCCCTGGAAAATTAATCGGATTGTTCAAACTACATAACGCTGATTACTTCTAATAATTTAAATACTTGAAGAACTTAATGTACTTTAACACGGTTGGTATCTTATCTATATTTCATAATAACAAAGAAACCTTTAGTTTGTATTGAATCCCGCATTGTTACTGTGTTACGTACCCTAAGACTGTGCCTTCTAGAGTCGCCGCTTAAATCAATGCCCGGCAATCCAGTTGCAACAGACCTCGAGAAGGGTCGCCCCAGCATCCTTATCTGATGGCCGAACATGTTCCTGAAAATGTAATGAATCGATTTCATTTCGATAAGGCGCAAAACTCGCAACAATATCAAAGCCAGGCAGAGCATTTACGGCTAATTGTTAACACGTACTTTGTTTCAATGTACAATATCCGAAATAAGGAAGTCAAAGGGTGTTTTATTTAAAATCATGGCGTAAACATAAAAAGCTAACATGCAACTTTTTTGTGTACACTGTTGCTTCTGTGATCTTAGGAAGATCATGTTAAACATCTCATTAAGTTTATATTTATGTTAATCAGCTAAAACACATAGTCACTGTAAAAATTAATTGACAATATTGAAAATATTGCATAGACACCAAAAGCATGATGCACTCTGCTGAAATAACAAATCATGCTCATTGTGACAAATAAACTGAAACGTCGGAAGTAACTAAGACATCTTTTCATGAACCGTTTACAAAGAACAGTACTGCGGCATGAGTCGTTGATTGCTTTTATTGGGTCACAGTGACTCAGGCACAGAAGTCGCGCAGTACTTTTCCCTGTGAGCCGCGTTAAAAGAACAATAACAGTAAGACGACTAAAATATAAAACAAGCACGAAAATGCCAATGTGGTCGAAAGTGATTTTGACGTAATAAAACCATAAAATGTTGAATGAAAGGAGAAAGAGTGGATAGAGCCCGATTAAAGTGCGGTCTACATGATGATGACAGAGGCATTCATGATGAATCGATAAAATGGTCGTTACCGTTGGTCTCGGCGCAAGGATCGCCGAAATAGGGATGGCGGGGACTAAATAATGTGACTCGATGTCCTTTAGATTTCATCTCGTTAATCAGGATTTATTCACATTTAAAACTGATATTGTTACAGCTGAACCTAATATACACTGTTGTTTTAATTTACAATTATGAATGTATACAAGTCAAAAACATAGTTATTTTACATTATCAATAAATGCTATTATTGTTATAACCCTAAAGCTATTGGGCATGGTTCCGTTTTATAATTAAAAACTAGAAAATGACCGACTTTTAATAATGATTCTAAACAAATCCTTTAAAATGTTTACTGATAATGGGATTCGATTCACCCCCTATAATACTAAGCATTTAATGCTCGTAGTCAATATCAATTAAATTGTATACATTTACTAATTAATTAAAGATCGATCGATCTCGAGTAAACACTGGTGTGACAAGTCTAATCTACGGCGAGTTCGGATCTCTAGGGGGCTACGATGTGAACATTGAGTCTAACATTGACGAAGGCAAAGGGTACAAAAGAACAGTTTCCGATCGCTTGATTTTTATGAGATTCATTTACTTACAAACCACGACGCCTACGATAGGTACCTTATCAGTCTTCACTGCTCGTAAACGTTTACAATCGCTTAATCGCATAATAATGTTTCACAAACGAGCGGCTTTGACGGAAGAATCATAAAAAACTTTGCAAAAAATGCTTTGTGTAAAAATAGCAACTTTACAAACATTTCGATATAAGGAATTTTACATAGATACAGTTTCGAAGTTTGGCGTTAAAGCGGGATTTATTTTTTGAATGATAGCCTTTTTGTTTTTGCTGTTTTATCTTTGTTTTGTGGACAACATGGATGCTCGGGCAGCTTCCACTTGCAGTTCTTCCACCTGGCAAAATATCGTATACCTGCAGGATTGCACCTTACATTATAATCAACTACAGCGGCTCACCTACGGGCGTGACTGGGGTGAACGGATCTACATGCAGTGCCTCGTCGCTCAGTGGCAGTGATCTAGGATATAGTCCGGGGCAAGAGCAACGGCATCTCTTCTTACAGTTACAACACTCAATCAATATTTGACCAGATATTCAAGGGTCTATTACAATTCTAAGTACGCATGTCTGTTGTAAATAATGTAGCCAATATTATGAACATTATTATCCTCATAATAGGCACATAATATTCTCGTGACTACGCAGAACGGACTATACAGAAAAAAATGCATTCAATAGATATAGACAATTCCTCAAAATTAGTAACGTAAGGGGTCAAGATTGTTAATTACTAACAGAAGAATACAATATTTGCAATAAGACGACGTTAACATGATGCTGTTAATGTTAGTATATCATTATTTTTCTAGCTGAAGCAAATATTATATTTTCTTCTTGTTTGTAGAACAAGTGTTGGTAATACTCACCTAGCAGGGATGATGAGAGCATCAAACTCGGTGACGAGGTGTCTTCGAATGATGCTTTTAGATGGCGGGATGCCGAGCGCCGTGGCCATTGTCTCGCCTGTGAAGGACGGCTCTAGCACTACGAGTCCGCCGTGCACTCCGCTGTCTAAAAGCAATCAGATTCTTGTTGCAGAATTAGGTGCAAGATTATACTAAAGTCAACATGCATGACTTAAACCCTTTATTTTATAAGCTCAAAAAGCAAACCCAATCCAAAACGTTCACTATATCGCAAACGACTTCGTCGAACGAACTACATATATTTCGCAAACAATATCTTGGAATGGTCATCTCATGAACGTTATCATTTCAAAAGCTCGGTTTTATATAACTTAATGAAAAAACAAATAATATTCACGAAGAATGGCTTCCACTTCCACAATTTACCTAATCAAGTATCATTACTAACTATTAATAGACTTAATTAACCGCAGTTCGCAAGGATTTAGGGATTTACCTTTTAGATTCTCAGCAAATTCGCCTAAGTCAATATTATGAGCCCATCGCATGAATCTCTGATTGGTCCAAACTAAAGGATCTGCGTCCACATTTTCACATTGATGCCGCCTCACCGCTAGCGCCTAAAAACAGATTGTAAGTATTTATTTTTATGTGAACCTGAAACAATCGGCTTTAGATAAACATTATTTTTGAAGGTGAAAACGGTAATAAAATAAATGAGATCGAAGTTAAAAATTCCTCGAATCCCGGGAAAGAATTGGAAAAAGGAGTGTACGGCGCGGGGGATGATTAATGGGAGCACATTACAAGGGTCGCGCGCAATACGAGACGAAACATTTTGTGACAGCTCCAGTAGATAATCGCTCATTTGCTTCTGCTCCTTATCATTCGCGGGAAACAACCTTCTATGTGATAAATGGTTGCAAAAAATATGTTTAAGTATTGCTATTTGAAGTTCGGTATTCTATTTTGGTTGCGGTATTCATGCTTCACTGGTGATTTGTCTCTTCACGACAGTCATGTCCGCTTAAGTATAGATAATAGACAACATTGGTTTTAAATCACTACTAAACATTATGTACAGTACCAACAACCGCACATGTATTGTGTATGATACTGGTGGTTGAATCTAATGTCTGCTAAAGACCGCACATTGAAAATTAGATAGTTGGATGGCATCATCAGCAAGTACTATCGCAAAACAGTTTTATAGATTTCCACTACAATCCAAATTGTCTTGTCACTATATAAGTACTCTAACTTTTTTAAACACAAATCGTATTTCACGCAGCTATGGTTCGTGGAGTTTCACTAACTAGGTACTCACTTGTCTATCATATTTCATTATCCTGAGCAGGTGTATGCCGTGCACGATGGAAGCCTGGTGGAACTTTCTCGTCACGCCGAGGTATTTCTCCAGTTCCTTCTTGCTTATCGTGTCCAACATCCGAGCGTCGACCAAGCTTGCCAGGAACGACTCGGCGTACTATTTGCAATAAAAATAAGTAATTGTTAAAATTTCTTGCTATAATGTTTCATAAATTAAAATGATCTATATATTCATTTATCAAACAAAATAATATTCACTAAAATAATTAAATAAAGTTATAAAAAATCCACGATTTATAAACATGGCCCGCTTAAAAGCGATCTCTACTTCAATAACATGGTAAATTGTATGCTGTGTATTTAATGAGACTTTCCACGGCGCACTAGATATTAATGACTTGTTTTATATTCACGAATTATGCCGCAAAACTAATTATCTTTAATTAGTACGCTGAAGCACATCAATCACAATAATAAATAAATTAACTCTTGATATTAATGATAACCGCAGTGACCGAAAAGACCAGATCACATGACATACTTTTATTTATTTCTTATCAACTACGTCTATAATTGGTATTAGTTGAGCTAATTGTTGAACAAAATATCTAATCTTCCTTCTATGGCTTCACACAGAACGTATGCACCGATAGGTTAGGCAGATATTTCTGCATCTCATTCCATTTTTTCAGCTGGGTGGTTACCACAATCGTTTAATGCGTACCAAGTTCGATTCAGCGTAAGGAACAGAGCCACATAGCTGCATTAAGCGAATTGTGTTAACCCCCGTAACATTTCAAATTCAACACACACAATACTGTACTACTTTTGAATGATATACATATTCACAGATGTGATTTCAAAAACTGGGGGCAGTTTGACCTGAGACCAACTTTACTATAAAGTGCTATAGATTAATATAATTTAAGGCTCGGGGACCTTATACATCCCTTATATAAATGTATTTAATGTAAGTAGAATTTAAGTATTCTTACTGTATTTTTATTTGAAAAAATGACTTTCTGCCAAGTTTCTTGCGGCGAATTCTTCTTGGCAATGATGGTCTTTCCGAATGTGCTGGTAGTTTCAAAAAGACATGTAAAAGAGCCCTTGGCGGCCAATTTGTAAAATAAATTTTCTTTTCTTTTCTTTTCTTTTCTTAACATTACCTGCGCCAGTCCGAGGTCGGGCAGCCACTCGGCAGCAACCCACGCATGCGTGAGCTGGCCAATGGTCGGGTGGCGGACGAGGTCAGGCCGGCGCCGCTCCTCGATGGCCAGCCGCAGCTTCTTGCGGTGCATCGGCTGCGCCACGCCCAGCCCCACCTCCAGGTCCGCGTCCGTCAACTCGAGCAGAACCTGCCCATTCAAAGCACGGATCTAGAACCAACCAGAAGACAATATTTGACGCTACTTTCGCGTCAATCGCTCGAGCTGGTAGGTAGATCAATATTGGAACACAGGTATTAAAACATTTAATCGAAACATGTCAACGCCTATGCAATACGTGTAACTTGTTTTCAAGCAAACCCTTCACCAAACCAAGGTAGGAATTGGTTCTGGTTCGATTGTCATTCTTTTATTGAAAATGGTTAGATTATTGGATAATATATTTAAAGTGGGAATAAAGTTATCCTCTTGTCCTGAAATTGAAACGACTCTGTTATTTAATGTAAAAACGTTAATGTACTTAAGTAGATATATATGGCTTTTAGTTTAAAGACGCTAAAGCACAGGATTGTATCACGTGGAAACCTCTACAGCGACCCATTTTGTATGTACTTGCTGTTGTTGAACTTTTGTCATCAATATGGCTTTTAATTAGTAGATTGCAGAAAAATAATAGGGCTATTTAAAATGAAAACGATTTAAATAGTGATGGCACGACTATTAATATTCACCATCTGTGATGAGGATATTGTAAATGATTGCCACCGAGGTCCAGTCAAGGGCATACAATATGTACGTCACCAAGGCGTCAAAAACATCCTTTATGCCACAAACAATGAGGTTGGTGACACATATTTGACATGTCTGTATCGGTATTTATGTCTTCGACCGTAGGTACCTACTATAATATTGTGTGGTAAATTTAGTCCAACGTTAATAATACATAGGAGAGATTGTGTGATTAAGCTCGTACGGTGGAATTGAGACATCTGAATCCGGTTGGAATGGACTAAGTATTTCATTGTTTCCGATGAGGGCGTGTATTTACGGAATAGCGTCGGGCTGAAGCCGCACAGCGTGTTCTGAATAAACAAATATTGCGATGAATTTTATTGCAGTACTTTTGCAAACCGATTTCCATACAAATCTAATAAATCGACCAAATTTTGAATAATGAGTTGAATAGGGGAAGAAAAAAAAACGAATAATGGTTCAGTTGGCCAGATTCAAAATGCATGCATACGGTATACTTAATGCGCCTCGCGTATTTGTTTGCATAAAATTCGATAACGATGATTGTAGACGTGAATTGGGAAGCGAAAAATAAAAGTTTGGAACTACCTACCTACTGTGGTACCGCCGTAAATATTCCTTTCACGGGATATAATTTTTTTATTGATTCCACATTGGGAACCTGAGGCTTCTATAGAGGTCTTTAATCTCGGTTTTTTCTGCTTGACTATTGCGTACTTTTTGATTTCATTGGTATTTATATAATTTTAAACATACAACTAACAATCACATCCGTATTGATATTTTCTGTAAAAGAATCTAAAAAGAAACCAGAACAGAAATCTGTCCGTTCGCGCTGCCGTCGAAATATAATCGAAACTTCTAGGGCAAGTAGGTACAAAATGTGAAAATATAATCATTATGTAAGTCACGTAGTCTAGTTCAGTGCCGTTGTAGCGTTTTGTGTTTTGGGTGAAGTAATGAAGCATTTTAATCGCAGTCTCTTCTTCAATACCAAAATTGAAAAAATATCCACAAAGTATAAACGATTACCTTCCCATTCCCTTATTGCTTATCTATTGACCTAATTTCTCTTTGCTTCTCATCCATAATTTGACACAAAGAAATAGTGAATACGATTGTGATTCCGAGATAATAGTCTTAGGGACTTGTGTGATCATCCGTAGCAAAGTTCATCAACATATTCGTCTATTTTGGTAGCGCAGAAGATAAGGCGGTTATGATGCCGTTTTCTAAATGAAATTTCAATATTTTCACGCACGAGCGCCATGAAGCGGTAACACACTGTGACTCGATGGCAATTGCCAGGTTAACCGAGCAGCAGCAAACTATTCCATAATATCCCGCTGACAGACCCAATGCAATTTCCGATAAACACAGATTAGGTAAATGTTAGATAGAGCGCTATGGATGTTTAAAGTAAGGCTTTTGTTTTTCTTTGAAATCAAGATCAATGCTCTCATACTCGTTCTATTTATGACATTCCATATTGGCGATTGATTGTCTATATAATTTGTAGAAATGACAGTTACGTGAAGAGACATTTCGGACCAAAAATGTTACAAGTACTTAAAGAAATACCATGGAAATTGTAATTAAGCATCTTAAGCTTAGTTTGCTCAGCATTTAACTTAGTATTCATTTACCAAATATGTTGTATAGTCAAGTGTAATAATATGTATCTAGTCAAAGTTTCAAAAATAAGTACCATACGCTCTTACACCAGCGTAATAAGGTCGTGGGACATGTTTTTGAGAAGTTCGTGTCGATACTTATTTTTGCACTTGACCGTACAGTAGATAGAAATATTGTCACAAACGCACAAGGAATATTTTGAACGCGTTAGAAAAAAGGTGACGTGACACACACACACTCAGACTCAACTTTGATTGCGACATAGAAGTGAACAATTTCGGAACCGATGTAGCTAGAGCTATTGTTTCGTTCAACACTAACTTTTCCACTCTTGACGTTGTCAGCGACGGCGGCGGCGTACTGCGGCATGCCGAGCGCCAGCTCCAGCCAGGCGATGATGGCCGGCGCGCGCCACCGCGACAGCGGCAGCGAGGCCGCCTCGCGCAGCGCCGCCTCGCTTCCCAGCGGCGACCACGCTCGCGACCCACCGGTGCCCGCGTACACTGGCTCTGTAAAATGTGGCTGAGGTGATACGCCTATCTGTAACCACATATTCGTGCAAATATCCAGGTTTGGATCAGATTTGTACAATGTGTCGTATTCGAGTCAGTTACAAAAAATATGGAAGATAGACACATTTCTGAACTATTTCTTGTGTAATTAAACTTTCTTAAAGCTGCCGGAGATGGTAGTAGTACCTATCGTAGTGTTACTCCTCGCGTATTGTATAACACCCTTATTGATATAGTTACAGATCCGTTCCATTCAAATTCAAATTCAATATTTTGTCTTTGTCTGGGAAGGCAAATGTCGAAGTGACAGATTACAAAGTCGACAAAAGCATAACATGCATGTATGAACGAGGTGGTTACTGGTTAGTGTGCTCTTATGGCAGAATTTAATTCACGGCGTGTTTGAGTGCTACCAACCAAACTTAAATGAGATCCAAAGAGCAGTTCATCTGCCATCACCTTGTGGCATAGGTACCTAACTTAGAAGATGACAGTGGGGTCTTAATGACGATAATCTTGTGATCCTACATGCAAGTAGTTAGCATTCACATAGCGAAGCTCGTACTCAAACAATGATCGATCACATCTAACTCGGTGCAAACGGAATATTACATAGCTTTATAATATTCTATTTGCGCAAGACATTGCAAGACATAACTGTAACTGAACTAAATACCTATCTTAGTTAGTTCTTGTACTTTAGGTGTAGAACTGTAAATCTAAGTACACGATTTTCATAATAGTACCAAAACTTAACTATGCTGAGAAACATGAAATTCATCACAATTTCGTAGGTACATATATTATATCATTAAAGAATACCTACTTACAATGGACGAAACTTTTCAGATTTAAAGTTAGATAAATTCGGGGCAGCGGTTAGGATATCAAGCAAATTACTGCGATTATGGCATCCTATCCATTCAACAAGTTAATGGGGATCTGTTAGGGCTGTTCGGTATTAACGTGACGTAAAATGTAATTTGTCGTAAGTACGTCATACAACCCTCGCCGCATCAAAGGCGGCCGGTTTCGAACCGTGACTCAACGTAGAAAAGGTCTATTGGTTTCGATAAATCCTTCGTCCCTAATAAATTGGATCAAAAACATTTATATAGTTAGTAGTTTAGTTAGATAGTACGGCATAACAATTATTAACTTAAACTCACACTTGGATAAATTAGTTCAGTAAATAGTGGTATATATTACTTTCAATGTTTATAAATAATTAGACTTTCTACAAGAAAACTTATCATTTGTACGCGTCTGGTAAAGGCCAATTCCAAAGTGACAGATAAAGACAAAAGAAGATTAAATTAACAGAAGCTTCACGACTGGTCATTTAAGTAAATATTATAGCGGGATTTGTCGTAACACGACTATATTATGTAGATGTAGAGATTATTCAATAAACCTGCGGGTTACTACCCCCTTGTGCATGGACGTCCGGTGCTTGCTCTGCCGTGTTGCGGAGAGCAGAGCCCTCTAGGATGGCAGCGCATGCGCATCTACCCAATGTTTTTAATAATAATAGACTACAGGCCCACGTACAAAAAATGTGGGTCATATGAACCACCAGGTGACGTATATAGGACGATATAAGAGCATAAAATAATAAGATTCAACACTATGCCGTCACTTGTAAGCTGTCCAACTGGGTGCTGGTGAGAATTCAAAAGTGCAGGTAGAGTGAGTACATTTTGGTCATATGATCATGTACGGCATTTTTACCATCGATAGATCCATGAAAAATAATAAGAAAGCGCGCAGTGCCGTAAAAAAATGGTGAGCCACAAAGTCGATATTTTCTTTTGATTTTCTGACAATTTCGAGGGTAAATTTGGTCATTTGATTCTGTACGGCATCAGTTTCATACTGTTTCAATACAGCTTCTAATCCATTATTCCGCAACGCCGTACAAAAATTGTGCGACAAGGGGACAAAATCGAGGGTTGCAACCCCCTCTTTTTCCGTGGTCCGGGGGGTGATTTGAAACAATACGGCTTCGGTTCCAAAACATTATCTAGCACTCAAAAGTACTATTACAAATAATGCCGTCAAAAAATTATTGTTCATTTGAATGATTATCTTAATTTCATGGTATACTTGATTTATAAAGCTGTAAAATCATTTGACTCTGTACGGCAACTTTTTTTTTAACATGATATTGTAAAATACAACTGTTATATAGTAGTGCGGTTCAAAAGAAACTGTTCTAAAAAAAATTATAGAGAAATACAAAAACTGAATTTGCAAAAGTTTAAATATTCATAGATTAATAGAACATAGCAATTTTCTAAATTTTTCCCTTGTTTTATATAGTATTAAGATAAATAAATTAGGAAAAAATTATGCCGTACATTTTAATGCAGACCATTTTTTTCATACATTTTGTTCTATGGGTTCGTTCCTTGAGTGTTTTTTCCCTACAAACCTTTGGACCAACGAAAATGTACGGCATGTAAAAAAATATTATCTATGCATAAAATACTTCCAAAATAAATTAATTTTATGTTGTGTCAAATCACCCCCCGGACCACGGAAAAAGAGGGGGTTGCAACCCTCGATTTTGTCCCCTTGTCGCACAATTTTTGTACGGCGTTGCGGAATAATGGATTAGAAGCTGTATTGAAACAGTATAAAACTGATGCCGTACAGAATCAAATGACCAAATTTACCCTCGAAATTGTCAGAAAATCAAAAGAAAATATCGACTTTGTGGCTCACCATTTTTTTACGGCACTGCGCGCTTTCTTATTATTTTTCATGGATCTATCGATGGTAAAAATGCCGTACATGATCATATGACCAAAATGTACTCACTCTACCTGCACTTTTGAATTCTCACCAGCACCCAGTTGGACAGCTTACAAGTGACGGCATAGTGTTGAATCTTATTATTTTATGCTCTTATATCGTCCTATATACGTCACCTGGTGGTTCATATGACCCACATTTTTTGTACGTGGGCCTGTAGTCTATAACAATCGTTCTTAAAATTAGACGTTTTAACAATGAAATGAAATTATGTACTGACCGCTCTCGTGCCCGCTGGCCGCCGCGCTGCCAGACTTGGTGCGGTGCCGCGAGCGCGCGAACACGCGCGATATGGAGCCCCACGCCGAGCCGCGCCCGCGCCCGCCCTTGCCGCCGCTGCGCGCGCGCAGCCCGCCCACCAGAGCCGACTCGCACTCGCCCGGGCTTGACAGCTGCTCCACTGACCTTTACATACGTCAAAGGAACCCTTACGGCGTCTTGCATCAAAAAAGTGTTACTTGTAACAAAAACACACCTCTTTTTCGAAATCCGGTTAAAAATATAGTTTGCTTAGGTCGAAAATTCAGGGTAATTTTGGAACTTGAACCGCACTTAAAACTGCAGCCGGGTACTCATCTGCGAGCTGTAACCGTACCTAACTGTTGAACGTAACAAATTGTATGTTGTTGTACATTACGTCCACACTAGGTTTCTGGTTACGGTTTCAGTTCCCAGACGAGTACACAGTACCTACCCAGATTAATCGATAGTTGCATATAATAAAAAAAACTAGTTTGGAGTCGTAAAACCTGATTACGATTGCCAGTTCCACATTTTGATTTCCTTAAGTGGTCCTTACCTACTCTGATTCATGATGAGTTTATGAGTTCAAAGGAGTTAATCGACCGACTTATAAAACGGGTCCCAAGTCCACTCGTTACTAGTTAATGAAAACTACTCAATTGCTTACAAAAGGACAAGAGTGTTACATTAAACCACATTTACAGTGTGATTATCTTAAATTAAAAGGTTAGTGCGCAATCGACGCTTAGCAATCACCATTACTCCACCATTTGCCAAAACCATCGTAAAAATATCTCATCACTCCGACACGACCCTATCGCACTACGATTGCGTTGATCAACGTCGGTTCGTGCAAGTGTAAAAATATGTAGTGACCTCCAGACCAAATAAAAAGTTGAAACGGAGTCCAGCTAACGGCGAAGTGTGGTCGGTTTAAACTATGCCTTAGCGTGTGCGTCAAGAAAACTTATTAAATCTCTATTCCATTATTACTATATTCGCTTTTATGTGTGCTACCTCTTCACTCTTAAGCCGCTAAACCGATTTAGATGTAATTTGGTATGAAAATAGTAGAGTCGCGGGGAAGGATATAAGGCAGTTTTCATCCCGAAAATTGCAGTTCTAACGAGATAACGATAAACGAAATATTTATAGACGAAGTTGAAGGCTACAACTAGTCTAGATTTATAATAGTTTAGTTAAGTACGTACAAAGAGAATGACTTTTGCAATTACAATTACATTCTTACAAGAGTCAAATTATACGAAATAATTGAAAGACAATACAACAACGCAAGCTTCGTGTTTAAAATAGCATTGGCACATTTCTGATTGGATAATGCGATAGTGAAACGCCACTAGCCTCGTTAATTATCCCAATGGATGCTATCACATGACACCATTCGGTAAATTATGTACTAACCTTGAGAGAGAGCCAGCGTCGATGGACCTCGTAAAGGGCGAAGCGCTGTTGTGCGGCGACAGAGTCGGACTGCAGTCTCGGGGCGTGCTTACTAAACAATATGAATACACGTGCATAAACCACAACATAATTAAACATACAGTACTTTTACGATGTAAGCCGTGATAGCTCGGTGATCGGACCTGTGGACTCTCAAGCAGAGAGTCGTGGCGTGGTTTCGAAACCGGGTTCGTACCTCTTAAGTTTTCGGAAATTATTGTGAGCCTTTTCGGTAAAGGACAATATCGTGTGCTAAGCTCACGTGGAAACTACAGCCCATAGTTAAGCCTCGTCTGAGAGGAGGCTTGTATCCAATAACAACGTATTTAGGATGAAGATAGACATACTGTACAAGCACTGTGTAACATGTTCACTTTAAATGACATTTTAACTCAAAATTATAAGGCTCGCTGAGCAGCCAAAATATCTCGCTGATAAGATGAGCCGCTATGAATGCCTTTCAGCGACGTTAAAGACAAAGGAAAAAGACGCCCTCTCTTTAGATAAGGAAAAATAACATGTAGACTTTATCTTAATGAACATACGAATGTTTATTTAGCAGACGTAGAAAAAGGTGAGTGAGAGTAACAAAACACATTTGGCGCATAAATTCAGCCACCATTAGCTACTTATCTGGTTCTGTCATCGCGGGTTGTTTGAACGACTCAATCTCGCCGTTAAGTAAGGCTTTCTGTAATAAAACGGCTGTCTCGTAAGCGGAAATTTTTACCGCCTTGCCATTTTATGCTCTTTGATAAGAAAGAAACGACCGAATCTATAATAATTAAGTAGATAGGCTTTTCACGGTACCTTCAAGTCTTGTGTGTCGACAAAATAATGTTCAGCCTGTCATGCTCAGGCTTTTCAACGGAAACCCCTTTTGCGTTTATTTAATGTAAATGGACTATTGCGCGTAGTCCATTAGGGCTCTTAAATAAACACATACTTACCCTGCCCTGGAAGTTCCCAAATAAAATCATTTGCGTAATTTTAGGAGACTTCTAAACTTCAAATAATTACCAAATGAAGTTAAGCCAAACCGATTTAAAAAGTAGGTATGCCACTGCATTAATATTTTTCCTTAAACAAATAAGTACGACATAAATTTTTGGGATGATAAAGAAGTAGGTATCGTATGCATCGTAAATCTTTGAAAAAACACAATATTCAGTCGGGTAAGAGTCAGCGCGACAAGACGATTGGCAGAGGTTTTATTTCAGATGGAATCCTTATCTGACGTAAGTGAAAGAAGACGTACACTGACGTATGTCCTTAAAAGGTATCGAGTTCAAGAATAGGCTTTGTTTACTATGTTTCACAACAGAACTACTGTTTTGGGACAATTATATAGGAATAAAGCAAGTTATGTCATTTATTTTACATTTCGGGTGCGTACAGGTTTGGTGGTAGTTCCGCGACTCTAGCACATCAGTCAAAAAGACACGGAAATGGGACATCATCTTTTGGTCCATTTGACATAGTTAGGGCATAAATAACGTCACAAACAAATTTATAGACCCCTTCATTTCCTTTCGACGCGACCTTTTTTGGTTCTTTAACATTTATAGAAATACGTCTTAGCCGAGCCTAAAATTATAATGTTCCATAGCTGATAATATTATGTGTTAAACGTTTAACGGTTGTCTAAAGTCTCGTAGAACTAGATACATATATTTCGACCAATAATACCGAAGGTATAACGTGCAAATACCGACAGGGCAACGCCGAATGCTGTTTGTGTGAATATGATACTTATACATACATACATATACACAAATCACGTATTTATCCCTTACGGGGTAGACAGAGCCTAAAATAACAAGACCTACAGGCCACGTTTAGCAAGATTGTGGGCGTATAGGTGGAAAAAGGATTCAAAATAGTGATGGGTTGCTAGCCGCATCGCCTATAACATAATTCCTAAGAATTACGCCCATTCCCTCGATGAGCTTTTACCTTCTGCGCGGGACGAGAAGCAACTGGTACATTCTATGTTTTTCCTTTGCTCCCAGACCAGCATGGGAGTGATACTTATACTAACGAATGTCACGCGGTAGACGGTGACACTTGTAAAAAGTCGAATCAAAGATCGATAATCGACGACTTGCCGTAAGACCCTAGGTGGCACATCACTAGTCGCGCTTAATTAAGTATAGTTATACATACGGAACCGCGGCCTCCTATAAAAGCTCGCGCGCGCCGTAGGGATCCACACTCTATTTCAAATCTTCAGAATAAAAGCTACGAGTACGGAATCCCCAGTTATATGGTGAGTAAATTAATTATCATTGTCTAAGTGCTCAAGGTGTCTTATTGTGTTTTATTGCTTTTTATTCTAAGTGTAATTTCAAATGTAAATCATGTTAATAAATTAGGTCTAAGTGTTTCGTCGGGGCGCGTTGACCGTAGGGCCAACGGCCTCCAATTTGAATTATAACGTAGCTTCATTTTGAATTTAACGGCGAACACAGACTGTTCAACCTTATTCAAATTCGCCTATTTGTTCCTAAGTCTTACTCGAGGACCTAGCCGACTCTTTGACGCACTACCCCTGGTGGACGTCGAAGAGCTGCCTGGGCCCTCGTCGTAGAAGACCGCCTCTGACACCGAGAAAATTACAGGGACCCAGATCGGGGCTAAATTAAAGCCTGAAACTGCTGAGCTGCATAACGCACATCTCCACTACCCTACCGGAAGACACGCTTCTGCCTGAGGACGACATCCTGACCCAAGGCTCGCCTCTACTGCGACCCTCGCCTTCGGCCCCTTCTGCGCTGGCAGCGTCGTCCTCACCTTCGTGTCCGTCCAGGGGAGTACTAGTGCTCCTTGGGCGTGTGTGTGTGAAAAGAATAAGTCAATAGTGCCGTTCTGCCCTGAACTCTCTTAAAAAGCTCACGTTATCCCTGAGACTACGTTGTTCTTTGGATATTGTAAACAATAAACCTCTGTAAAGTTCCATTTGTTTCACTGAATAGCCAAGGAGCGACCCTACACTAAAAAATATTCACGAAAGGTGATAGTCGGCGCCCAACTTGGTTAGTTCAGTTCAGTTCTTAGCACTTTTTCTATACGCGCACTAGCGGCACCCATTAGTTCAGTTCAGGTCTTAGCACTTCTTCCGCACACGCACTCAAAGAGTTGGCTTCGGTCATTTCTAAATACTTTTATACTTATTTATTGTAAAATCCGACTATTGCAGTAACAATTCGTTCGCTGTCTGAGCTCGGCTTAAGAATAGGCTCAGCCGTTTTCTCGTTCGGTTACGTAGAAGTCGTAAAAAACGTTGTTCCTGTCGGTAACAAGTGGTTATTTTCTAAATTTTAATTTAAATTAACGTAAACAAACATTAAATTCACTAGCAGTAATTTGAAATCAACGGTTCCTAACGTATGTACTTAAATTTAAAATATTAACGGTCAAATATTTTAAATACTGAACCGTTAATTTAAAATCCACTCGCGCTTGGCACATCCGCTCGCGCCCTAATTATTCGAATCAACGGTTCCTTCCGCACCGCTCCGTTGTGTTAGCAACGACCGCGCGCTCTCTTTCGCACCCGTGTGCCTAGGACACTTAGCAGATTCAAATACGCAAGCGTTAACGGCTCGATCGCGACCAGTGTCAATTTAAAATACACATTAACTACATAATAACTACCACAGTTGGCATTTCAAATTTATAACGAACCACTCAATTATCTAACAACAACCTTAATTAGTTGTACCGACAAGAACATTAATTTAATCAAATTTAGCATCACTTCTCGAAAACTTTAAACTTAACTTCAAACAACTCGCGATTTTTAACACTTTACTGCAATAATCGAATTATTTTAGCACCTTACCTATACCTGCGCATACTTTGAGCATTTAGACAACTAACTACAACGCGCTACGTGTTTCAATAGCAGGCTAGCCATTACAACTGAGTTAACTACTTAACGTTCAATTCTACCAACGTTTAATACGACTCGCAGCCATACGTTGCGGCACTTAGGGTAATACGCGTAAGTCGCACTTTCCTTCAACACTTACTTATCGATCTACGGTTCGTCTTGTAACTCCATTTCATTATTTTAAAATTATAAACGCACCTTAACGCGCACACTTCGGAGAACAGGTTGAATAAATTCTAATATCGCGGGTAACTTACAGCTTTTAGTGTACTAAAAATGGCACATCGCAATATTAAGTATTTATCGCTACAAAAAACAGAGTTATCTTATGAGGTGGCTATTCGCGGAACTACACCGGCACTTACAGTACAAGAATTACGCGGTCAAATAGTGAAACTAGCACCCGGTTTACCGGCCCAAGATATATTAGAATCGGGACTAGACCCCGTCGACGACCTAAAAGGCGTAGCAGAAAGTTTAGCAAAAGCGCAGTCAAATTTAACCCTAATCAAATCAAAGTTTGACGATAATTTATTCGTGCGTACAGACAATTTGTGCAGTCATATCTACCATCGTCTTAGGAGAATAATTACTACTACACCCGAATCGGAGGCAGTATTGAAATCATGCTTAACTAGCTTTCAAAATGTATCAAAGGAACTAGCTACTATACGTGCTAAGTTTGATCAAGATAGTGAGGAAACCTTTTTGGAAAGTGAGGACAACCTAGAACAATTGAACACTTCTTCTCATAGTTTCGCGCAACCACCACCAAATATATCAGTAACATGTGACCGCGGCATAACCTCTGATTTTGCAAAACTTCGCTACAGTGGAAAAACTTGTGTCCGCGCTTTCGTCATTCGTGTAAACGAATTTCTCTCAGCTAGGAAGATTAAACCAGACAAATTCCTTTCTTTCGCGACTGAGATATTTGAGAGCGAGGCCTTGTGTTGGTATAGATCGGTTAAAGATAAGATTACCACTTGGAACGAATTGTCTAAACAACTCGTATCCGTATTCTCACAGCCAGACTACGATTATAAATTAAAGGCGGAAATTCGCGCCCGGACTCAAGACGACTCCGAAAACATAACAATTTATTTAGCTATTATGCACGCAATGTTTTCACGACTAACTGTACCTATGACTGAAGATGATCAGTTAGAGATTTTGTTGCATAATATTAGGCCCTGTTTCGCGGCAGTATTAGCTACAGCTACTTCAGTGACCACTATAGATGAACTCCGTACCGTCTGTCACAAATTCGAACTAGTTCAAGCTCGAATGTCTAGCTATAAAGAGCCACCGCGCCCTACGGCAGGTACACTAATCCCTGAGCTAGCTATAAATAAACAATCACAAACCTTTTCACATCAAAATAGGCATTTTGATAGGTATCAGCATCCATCCTCGGGTAACAGCGCTAATAAACATAATTACACTAACACTAAACACCGATACCCGGTGAATATTTTGTCACAAGCACCACACACTAACAATAATAAATTTTGTCCTAGGTGTAAATCTAATACACACACATTAAGAACTTGTCAAGCACCACGGACCTTGTTGTGCTTCAAGTGTGGCAAGGTGGGGGTGAAGTTCCCTGATTGCACTACATGTAATAAACACATACCTAGACCCACTTCGCAAACAAAAAACTAAGTTCGTGGCGAGGACGTCGTTACATTAGGAGGGCTAATAAATGGTCACAATGGCTGCATTTCGTTAACATTTTTTTTAATTCTTATAAGGTAACGACGATCTCGCCCCACTCACATAAACAAAACAATTCGCAGCAGGACTTAGGGCCGCGCGACGCGCGACCGTTCATAACTATCTATATAAACAAACTGAGAATTCCACACTGCTTATTGGACTCGGGGGCGGCCGTAACGGTGCTTGGCAAAGATTATCATAACACATTACTTACCTATGGGCATACCATGCGTTTTGATGATTACATTAACATAGAGGCGGCTGCTGGCCGGCGCTTGCGTAGTATAGGATACTTTGACCTCGACATAACTTTTGAGAATCAAACTCACTCTATAAGGGCATACGTAGTGCCCGAGGTCAATAATTCTGTCATACTAGGGATAAACTTTTGGCGGTCTTTCAAAGTTTGTCCTAAATACGTAAGTGCTTTAGCGGCAAGCGAGACCGTCACTAAGCATCCAGACAGAATTATTCGACCTCAGGCACTGCATTCCTACACTAACCTCACAGAGGCTCAGCGCGTGCAGGCAGATAATATTATAGGACAGTTTCGCGACATCTCTTACGAACAAATTGGTCTCGGCCGTACTAACTTAGTTGTACATAACATTGACACGGGCACTACCGAACCAATTAGACAACGTTCCTACAGAATGTCACCGGAGAAACTCAACATAATAAACGAACAGGTCGACGAAATGTTGCGTCTGGATGTTATTGAACCATGCGAGAGCGCGTGGTCCTCGCCAGTACTAGTAGTAGGGAAGAAGGACGGCAAACCTAGGTTCTGTCTCGACAGCCGTAAATTGAACGCGGTAACTAAAAAGGACGCGTACAGTCTTCCTTACATATCCGAGATATTAGACAATCTTAGGGACGCGAAATTCTTAACTAGCATTGACTTATCGAAGGCGTTCTGGCAGATACCTATAAATGAAAAAGATAAGTGTAAGACAGCTTTCTTTGTACCATCACGTGGTACCTTCTCGTTCAAAGTGATGCCCTTTGGTTTGACGAACGCACCAGCTTTACAACAGAGACTAGTAGATAGCCTATTTGGACCTGAATTCGACAACAAAGTATTCTGTTATCTCGATGATATAGTCTGTGTCAGCGACTCCTATGACAATCATGTAACTTTGCTCCTAAAAGTCCTAGCGAAGCTAAAACACGCAGGTCTCACTATAAATTATGAAAAGACACAATTCTTTAGGAACTCATTAAAGTACTTAGGCTACGTGGTAGACGAGCAAGGCCTACGCACGGACCCAGATAAAGTAGCCGCGATTCTAGATTACCCCAGACCAACGAACACAAAGGAGGTGAAAAGATTTCTAGGCACCGCGTCTTGGTACCGTAGATTTGTTCCTAATTTTAGCACATTAGCAGGCCCACTAAATTCCTTGACTTCACTTAAAAAAAATGCACCACCATTTGCATGGACAAACGAAGCTGAACAATCGTTTGTACAACTCAAGTCTTGTCTAATTAGTTCTCCGGTCCTCTCTTGCCCGGACTATACGCAACCATTCGAGGTACACTCAGACGCAAGTAATTTAGGCGTAGGATCAATGCTCTGCCAAACTATTAACGGTCAAGAACATCCAGTCGCATACATGAGTCGTTCCTTGTCAAAGGCGGAACGAAACTACAGTGTTACAGAACGCGAAACCTTAGCCGTCCTAGTCGCACTCGAGCATTGGCGCTGTTATCTCGAGAATGGTCGCACATTTAAAGTCTACACTGACCATTCATCTCTAAAATGGTTTTTATCTCTAAGTAATCCTACAGGCCGTTTAGCTAGGTGGGGAGTACGACTATCACCCTTTAATTTTGAGATCTTACATCGACGCGGCAAAGACAACGTCGTTCCTGACGCCTTATCTAGAGCCGTGCCAGTGTCAGCGTTAACACTTGCAAACGCGCATCTCACGACAAAGGACAAGTGGTACTTAGATCTTTACAACAGCTGTACTAACGCGCCACAAGGTTTTCCTAACTATAAAATAGTAAACAACTCCCTCTACAGATTAACGAAGTCTGACACTAGATTTGCTAACGAGTTCACATGGAAGGAAGTAGTACCAGAGGAACTACGTCACCAAATAATTAGCGAAAATCACGATGTACCTACTGCGGGACATCTAGGCGCGTTCAAAACCTACCATCGTTTGGCTCTCAATTATTTCTGGAAAGGAATGTACAAGGACGTGTCTAAATACATTGCGTCATGCGACACTTGTATAGCTTATAAACACCCAACTCACGCTACGCTAGGTGAGATGGGTCGTCCTAAACACTGCTCACGTCCATTCCAGGTTATCTCCTTGGATTTCATGGGTCCACTAACTACTACACGAAAGCAAAATAACTACTTACTTGTGGTGACATGCGTATTTTCAAAATATTGCCTTTTGTTTCCTGTACGTAACGCGACCTCAGCTATAGTCATTAAGCACCTGGAAGACTCAGTTTTCCTCACTCATGGTGTCCCTCAAACCATATATATGGATAATGCTACTTATTTTACCAGCCGCGAGCTGAAATCCTTCCTCGATAAATATAAGGTACCTAATCAGTTTCTTATAGCACGCTATTCACCTCATATTAATTTGACAGAACGTTATAACAAAACGATAATGACTTGTGTATCTACCTTTGTACAAAACGACCACAGGTCATGGGACATTAATCTGCCAAAAATACAATTCGCTATAAACAACTCCATAAACGAGGCGACGGGTTACACTCCCGCTTTCTTAGTACACGGCAGAGAATTGGTAACGTGCGGTTCACACTACGTCGATAATGAATTGGGTAATGAACTACTATTCTTACCGCGCGACGCCTATGCGCAAAACGTAGGATTCCTAGCAGAAACATTCGACAAAGTCCAGCACGCGCTATACAATGCACATCAGAATAGTATTAAGAGGTATAACTCACGCCGTAAACCAGCGCACTTTAATGAAGGCGATTTAGTATGGAAGCGTACATATTTCCTCAGCGATAAGTCCGCTAACTTTTGTAAGAAATTAGCACCGAAATTTGTAAAGTGTAAGATCATTAAAAAACGTTCACCATTAGTATTTGAACTACAGGACTTATCTGGAAAGAATTTAGGCGCGTGGCATATTAAAGACATCAAATTAAAACCAACAGGTTAATTACTCGTAGATAGCGTTCGGCCCGTGGCGGAGCCGCAGCGCGCAATGACCTCATTGGTCGGCGTCCGCGATCACTCCTCCCCCTTGCGCCGTCGCAATTATCTCGCATTCCGCTAGTAGCAGCGCAAGAGCAACACGTTCCGGCCGCTTAAACTAAAATCTAATCACTCGTAGCGACCTCGTAACGATGTTTACATTCCGCGCGCTGCTACGCAACCATGATACTTGCGCTAACTTAGAGGCAAGAAACCGTCGTGAAACCCGCGAATGGTCATCTCACATGTATGAATCGTCTGTTTTAAACTAAGCCTAATACCAGTACTACTGACTTCTGTAAAGTCCCCTACCTAAGCTGTATTCAGGAACCGAGCGGTGTTGGAAACTCGAAATCATAAGCCTTATTCCACCTGTTTACAATAGTACTACGGGCGGCCGGTAACCCGAGGACAGTCGTTATCTATATGTGTAGTTAGATCTCCTTTCCATTACAACCTTTACCTAGGGGTCGGAGTAGGCATATACTATTGTTCTATCTCTTTTAACTTGTAGAAGTATGAATGATGAGCGTGAGCGTGAGGTATGACAGATAACTCCTAAGTTTTAATAGCCGAAAATCAACTTAGGTTGATTTTCTCACCGGGAAAGAGGGGAATGTCACGCGGTAGACGGTGACACTTGTAAAAAGTCGAATCAAAGATCGATAATCGACGACTTGCCGTAAGACCCTAGGTGGCACATCACTAGTCGCGCTTAATTAAGTATAGTTATACATACGGAACCGCGGCCTCCTATAAAAGCTCGCGCGCGCCGTAGGGATCCACACTCTATTTCAAATCTTCAGAATAAAAGCTACGAGTACGGAATCCCCAGTTATATGGTGAGTAAATTAATTATCATTGTCTAAGTGCTCAAGGTGTCTTATTGTGTTTTATTGCTTTTTATTCTAAGTGTAATTTCAAATGTAAATCATGTTAATAAATTAGGTCTAAGTGTTTCGTCGGGGCGCGTTGACCGTAGGGCCAACGGCCTCCAATTTGAATTATAACGTAGCTTCATTTTGAATTTAACGGCGAACACAGACTGTTCAACCTTATTCAAATTCGCCTATTTGTTCCTAAGTCTTACTCGAGGACCTAGCCGACTCTTTGACGCACTACCCCTGGTGGACGTCGAAGAGCTGCCTGGGCCCTCGTCGTAGAAGACCGCCTCTGACACCGAGAAAATTACAGGGACCCAGATCGGGGCTAAATTAAAGCCTGAAACTGCTGAGCTGCATAACGCACATCTCCACTACCCTACCGGAAGACACGCTTCTGCCTGAGGACGACATCCTGACCCAAGGCTCGCCTCTACTGCGACCCTCGCCTTCGGCCCCTTCTGCGCTGGCAGCGTCGTCCTCACCTTCGTGTCCGTCCAGGGGAGTACTAGTGCTCCTTGGGCGTGTGTGTGTGAAAAGAATAAGTCAATAGTGCCGTTCTGCCCTGAACTCTCTTAAAAAGCTCACGTTATCCCTGAGACTACGTTGTTCTTTGGATATTGTAAACAATAAACCTCTGTAAAGTTCCATTTGTTTCACTGAATAGCCAAGGAGCGACCCTACACTAAAAAATATTCACGAAAGGTGATACGATATAATAGATCTATTATCAGAACATAAAGTACGAGTTACAAAACCCAAACCATAGTCTGACTCTCACGGTCTTTCGTCACGAAATCATGTCATATGACAAAAACTATTCAAAATAGGACCCCTGTTAGAATAACCTTTTTAGAGTTTTGTCTATGGCAGTTTTTAAGAACAATATTATATTTTTTGAATCCTTCACTTTCTCAAAATGTCTTTAATGTGTTACTTGATTAAATTATAAATTACAAATGTTATTTAATTACTAGGGTAAAGATCAGTTCTTTACATTGGTTATGGGCTTTTGAACCTAGTGAAAGTAATATAATATAATATAATTATATTTGTGTTTCGTGAAAATAGTGACATTATTTTCGAAATAGATAAAATATTATTTTATCAAGATGACCGAAAATGATACTAGCTCTTCTAGTACTTCGGCGAATAACGTTGTTATAAGTACTGGATCGAATATGATAATTGAGAAGCTGGAAGGAGTTTCAAATTATGGCACATGGAAATTTCAGATGAAATTATTGCTGATTGACAATGGACTGTGGGATTTTGCAAACGGGTTAGTAAGTGCATCTACCGATTCTGTCAGAGATCAGAAAGCATATGCAAAAATTTGTTTGAATATAAAACCAATTTGCTATCCACATGTCAAAAATGCAAAAACAGCTGAAGATGCCTGGAAACAATTGAAGGCTGCTTATGAGAATGCAGGCATAAGTCGTAGACTTTCTTTAAAAAGAAAATTAGCCCAAATTAAGTATATTGAATATGATTGCATGGATCACTATTTGGGAAATATTATTTCTGTTACGCAAGAACTAGCTGACATTGGCTGTGTCGTCGATGACGAAGAATTAGCCGAATTGATGCTGATTGGCTTGCCAGCTGAGTTTGATTCATTAATCATGGCAATGGAAGCCACAAGTGCAAAACTGACTTCTGAATTTGTGAAATGCCAGTTAATTCAAAGTGAATTTAAAAGGGAGATAGGCAAATCAAATTTCGAACCATCTGACAAGATTCTTATTGCGAAGAATAAATTCATTCCAATATGTCACAACTGTCATGAGAAAGGGCATATTAAACCAAAATGTCCTAAGTTGAAGAAGCTTAAGAAGACTTCAAATAATGGTTCTACCCTAGATGCGTCATCTTCAAAGAAGGGAAGTACAAACTCGACTTTATTTTCCACAGAGACTGCCTTAGCTAGTAGTGTTTGTATTAAGGATAACTGGATTTTAGATTCAGGTTGCACTAGTCATATGACTAATAGGAAAGATTGGATGGTCAATTACTCTCCTAGCATTAAATCCAAAATAACTACTGCCAATAATGATATAATATATAGTGAAGGTGTAGGTAACATCAATATGATGTTCGACAATGATGTTGAAAAAGTGATTACTGATGCACTGTATGTACCTAAAGTAGCAGCTAATCTTTTGTCTGTTAGTAAAATCGCAGCAAAAGGCTATGTTTTAATATTTGATATTAACAGATGTAATGTTTACAGGAAGGATAATGTATCCGTGACTGGTTCCTGTGATCTGACAGCTACTAATGTGGATGGTATTTACAAAATTGATCAGAAATGGAATTGTTATTCTGCATTTAACCAAGAGCCTAGTATTCACACTGAAGGTAAAGCTTTTATATCCAAAACTGAATCGTTAGAGCTATGGCATCGTCGACTTGGACATTTAAGTTTAAAAGGTATGTTAATCCTTCGTGATTCATTGGCGCGCGGTATTGAATTTTCAAATGGAGATTTGACTCCTTGTCCACCTTGTTTTGAAGGGAAGCAAAAGAGCAAATCATTTCCCCGTGGTCAGGCACATAGAAGCACGACTAAATTGGATTTAATCCATACGGACATATGTGGACCTATGTCAGTCAATAGTTGGAGTGATTGTCGATACTTCATTACTTTTACTGATGATTTTACGCGAAAATCTTTTATTTATTTTCTGGATCGCAAAGATCAAACAACAGTTTTGAATACGTTTATTGAATTCAAAACATTAGTTGAAAATCAAACCGATCTGAAGATTAAGCGTGTTAGGAGTGACAATGGTACAGAATATTGTAATAAAAGTTTTCAGAATTATTTTAAGCAATGCGGTATAGTTCATGAAACCACTGTTCCATACACACCACAGCAAAATGGCGTTGCTGAACGTCTTAACAGAACTTTAATGGAAAAAGCGAGAGCCATGTTACAAGATGCTGGTTTGGAGAGAAAATATTGGGCAGAAGCGGTAAATACTGCTTGTTATTTGAAGAACCGTAGTCCAACTGCTGCTTTGAGTAAAGCTACTCCTGAAGAGATGTGGACTGGATCCAAAGTGAACCTCAGTCATCTTCGAGTCTTTGGTTGTACAGCATATGGTCTTACTCCTCAACCTCATCGTAATAAGCTTGATCCCAAATCAAAACCCTACATTGTGTTAGGATACTGTAGTCATACTAAAGGATACAGACTTGGTGATCCAGCTGATGGCACAAAAATGATTAAAGCACGTTCCGTTGAATTTCTTGAAAATGTAAAAGGAATTAATTTAAAGAATGGAAAATCAAATGATGATTTCAAAGATTTAATAAATAATATTGAAGTTTCAGTATATAATCCTAATACTTCTGATGATAATGTTAATGAACCTGACGATGATGAATATGCGACACCTGATGCTTTGTCTACCAATTCTGATATAAATCTTAATAATGATTTGAATGTTCAAGAAACTACATCTGGTGAACAGGAAAATGAATCGTTGAATAATATTCAGCAAGAATCTCATATTATAGCGCAAGATGCATCTGATACAGAAGTTGATGAGATTTCTAGACCTGTTCGTAACCGGAACCCTCCTATAAAGTTCAAGGATTACGAAATGAATTATTTCACCGAACTTGCGTTAACAGGACGAGATGAACCTAGAACATTTAACGAAGCTATAAAATGTGAAAAAGCTAAAGATTGGTTGAAAGCTATGCAAGAGGAATATAATTCACTCATGTTACATCGTGTCTGGGAACTGGTCGATCGACCAAAAGATGGAAACATTATAAAGTGTAAATGGGTTTTCAAAGAAAAAGTAGATCCAAGTGGTAACTTTGAAAAATTTAAGGCTCGTTTAGTTGCAAAAGGTTTCACTCAACAATATGGAGTTGACTATGAAGCAACTTTCGCACCTGTTGTAAGACACTGTACTTTACGTTTACTCTTTGCCATTGGAATGGAAAATGATATGGATATCGAACATGTTGACGTGAACACGGCATTCCTTAATGGAGACCTTAATGAACGTATTCTTATGGAACAACCTACTGGATTTGCAATTGAGGGGCAGAACAAAGTCTGTTTACTGAAAAAGAGTTTATATGGACTCAAGCAAGCGAGTAGAGCTTGGAATGAAAAAGTTCACAAAGTTTTGATTACTGATGGATATACACAGTTAAAGACTGAAAAATGTGTCTACTTTAAAGACAAAGTAATAATAGCATTATATGTTGATGACTTTTTTATATTCAGTTCCAATGAATGTCAAAAGAAAATGCTATATAAACTGCTCAGTTCCAACTTTATAATAAAACTGCTTGGACCAGTGAAACAAGCGTTAGGCATGAAAGTTGAAAGGGACAGAGAGCAAGGAACCTTAACATTGACACAGTCAGAATATGTAAAAAACCTTTTAGTTAAATTTGGAATGGAAAATTGTCACAAGATAGCGACTCCCATGGAGGTCAACTTCAATCTGCCAAAAGCAGAGACAATCGACCAAAGGTTTCCATACCAGGAGCTTATTGGAAGCTTAATGTATCTAGCTGTATGCACACGTCCGGATATAGCTTTTGCGTGCAGTAAGCTTAGTCAATATAACACTTGTTACAATGAATCGCATTGGCTCGCTGCTAAACGCGTACTGCGATATTTATCAGGGACAACTGGCTACGGACTCAATTTCAAGAAGGGTAGTAATAAGGTTGAAATTTCATCCGACGCAGATTGGGCGGGGGATACAACCGATAGAAGGTCTTATTCTGGTTTTGTGAGTAGGTTTGGTGGTTGTGTTGTAAATTGGCATAGCCATAAACAACAGAATGTGGCTTGCTCTAGCACAGAGGCTGAATACTACGCTCTTGGAAACGCTGTTAAAGAGGCAAAATTTATTAGAAATTTTTTATTGGAGTTGGATTGTGGGAATGGATCACAGCATTATCCCATCATCATTTATAATGATAATCATAGCACCCTTAAAATGGTGGAGAACGAATGCTTTCGTCGAACGAAACATATTGATGTTCAACATCATTTTATTCAGGAGTGTGTCGAACGCAAGATAATTTGTTTAGCCTACAAGCCCTCTGCTGAATTAGAGGCAGATCTTTTTACGAAAGCGTTACCTAAGGTGAAACATAATTACTTTGCGAAGTGCTTGGATTTATCTTAAACATCTAATGTTTTCTTTTTGGTGTACTCTCACACATAGTTTATATACTCTATTTCTGTTTAAAATTGTGAAACATATGATTGCTTCGAGTAAGGGGCAGTGTTAGAATAACCTTTTTAGAGTTTTGTCTATGGCAGTTTTTAAGAACAATATTATATTTTTTGAATCCTTCACTTTCTCAAAATGTCTTTAATGTGTTACTTGCTTAAATTATAAATTACAAATGTTATTTAATTACTAGGGTAAAGATCAGTTCTTTACAACCCCATTAGGCAAATGGGGCGTTATTAGCCATAACGACCCGTTATCTTGGTGTTATTGATCGAGGTGTCAATAAGATATAAATTGTCTTACATTGATAGATATGATGCGCAGATGACACCAGTGACGCTGCGTCAGTGTCGTACGGATCGAGTAGAGGCGGCGCGCCCTCGGCGGTCGAGTCTGAGAGGTTGCCTCCGCACACCGACGTGGCGCCACCGTCGCTGCTGCCTGTCACTGAATAATCGCCTTAAAATTGCCTTTGACATAGCCTGCCGCTCGTCCATCCAAATAATCAATTTCAACTGTCTCTAATTGAAACAGCCGCTGTTAATGATTTGGGTGAAGTGAATTGATATAGGTAACAAGCTGATTTACACAGAATTTCAGAATTAAAATCGAAAACGACTTACGAAAAAGACTTACGAAATAAAAGACCCCCTTATTTAATTTCTAGTCGTGATTGTTGTGTACCTACTACGACGCTGCATTATCCACTTTCAACTTAGAAAGCGTTTTAAGTCGATAAAGGTTGTTGCCGGAAATATGAAATGTAAAAAGGGTATTTTTTTGACACCGTTCGTTGATGAGGGTGATACTGAACGCTGTTTGAATTTCCGGGATTTACTTATGAATTTAAGAAATTTCCCTTCCAACCGGCTACTTGATTAGGTACCTAGTTCTATTCTATTAACGGACGGTTTAAAAATGTAATTAAGGGTTACAATGCGCCGCATGTTAAGTAGGTAGGTACCTCATGTGGCAGTAAATATTCGATAGAATGGAACGTAAGCTATGTTTTGTATCGCGGTCCCCGTTTCAGTTTTGTGTATAGGTAAATATTATTTCTTTGTTGCGTGCCAACATACCATTATTTTAACATCAGAATGCGGCCTGCCTTTGAAACTATTACTTATTGTGCGTCCCGAGAGAGAGAGAACTTTGGCAAAGGATCTCTCGTGAATAAATATCGTAATCCTTTGTCGCTTATCGCTAGTCGCGCCGAGGGCTTCCTTCTGTCTCGCTATTGTCCGCAGATTTTTGTGCTAATCCGTGCTCAGCGAGTTCTTAACGACTTAAGTCGAGAGTACTTCTCAAATTTCAAGTTGTGCCGATTGTCGCTTTGACGTTAAATTGATAATAAAGGGGGACGGTTAAGTCGAGACGATTAATGGTAGGTTCTATTAAATAAACGGCTGGTAATTTGTCACCTCTGACGCCAGAGTCGGCGCTGCAGCTGCCGCGGTCGCCGATCAGCCCCGACGGCCCGCCCAGCATCATCGGGGGGCCTAGGCCTAGCGACGCCACGCTCTCACCTTCTGATAAACACCCGGCAGCTTGCAGCTGTCTTCGTGCCTGTCAATATTAGGTACTTAAATTTTATAATAACTTTCACCAAATCCCATCCCTTATTTGTAAGGCGCTGCATTCTTCTCTTAATAATTTTAATCCCGTTTCATGCCTCAATAAATGAGGCCGTAATTTAAAGAAGATATTAAATTTATATAAAGTAGGCCACCAGTTCCGAGGGACGCAGAGCAGCGTTAACATTTAATGAAAGAGATCTCATCAAAGGGTCTGGGAAAATATAAGTTACAAGTAGGACGTACGTTTCAAAAACAACGCCACGCTAACGCTAGATAAAATAGTAAAACCCTTTTTAAATTACGCAGTCGCAAAATGAAAAATTGTGTCTAACTTTTTTAGTGGTTATTTTGTAATGTTCGTTGCACGTATTTAATTCATGCCAATTTCTAAAAAGAGAACGAACATTAGCATCAACCAAGGGGCAGTTAGCCACCAAGCCATATTGCAGCAGTTGCGTTTAATTTACCTCGCAATTTTAGATTCAAAGGAGCAATTTGAAATGGTAATTAACATCGCAGGTTCATGATGGATGTGCCTGCCGTAGTCGCATTCATCATAACATCACCCTGTCGATGCACGATTATTTATTACACTTCACGAAACAATTTCATAACTCATTGTCCAACGGATTTTAGGCGTCATATTTAAGAGCCTCAAAAATTGACAAAGCAAATTGATGGATGGGTACTAACTGGCCTTTACTCCCTACTTTGTTTGTGCTTTGTTGTGTTTATACACTTTGTTTATATAAACGTTTAATGTAAACATCGTCGTTCGAGAGTATTAGAATTTGAAGTAACATTTTTCTAAAGACATTTTTGACTGAAACTCTTCACGTTACTGAGAAAAATTACTATGTCAATTATATGGCATCGATGTGGAATAGAACTACCTTACCATATGATGAAAGATCAGAAAAGTTAAATTAAAAAAATGTATAGGTATCTATTTATATAATTTTCGACAGCTTCAGATGAAACGATTGTGAACCTCATCTGTCAGAAATACATACTTTAGCAACTTAACCCCATTCCGTTTGAGGTCAGTCAACCAAGTATCTTTTATCTTGGTAGCGCGCCCCGGCTGCCGGATTCCGTCTAAAACATTTGTTGCTCCTACATTCTTTTATCTCTAGCTGTAGTAAGACGCGATAAGATATTGGTTTGGCCGTCAGGGAATTTTGGATTGGATTGGATGCATCGATAGCTTCTGTCTTGACATATTTCTAAAGTGTTTCGTAAGTTTGTTCTAAGGGAGCGCTTCAACCAATCGCAATCATATAACATAGCGGGGTCCCAGCTCAGCTCCAACTCAATGGAAGCGCACCCTAACTTATTTAACACAGAACGTAGATCAAATGTACCTACCTGATTTATTGAGGCTAGTGAACTATTTGTAACTTTAAACTCACTTTTTGTCGGTCTACCTTGTTTTTTTTTACAATTAACTGTTGACATGCATACATACATAAAAATAATAATTAATTGTATATGTAATCACCTCAAAGAGCTGGTCGCGCGCGTGCCGCAGCTGAGTGTCGCGCGCGCTGAGCGCGGCGGCGAGCTGCAGCGAGCGCTCGGCCTCGTCGCGCGCGTGCCGCAGCAGCGCCGCGCGCTCGCGCTCCCGCTCTGCGCGCTCCACGCCTAGCGCCGACGACGCGCCGCCTCGCGAACGCATCTAACAAGCGCATCATATAAATGTATAATATGAAGAGGTTATACGAAATAAAAAAAAAGCAACAAAGTTCTGAGGTAGTTGTCATTTTTATCATTAAGGGAAAAGCATAGATTCATCGAATACTCAAACAGGAGTTTTTTTGTTGTACTTTGTATCAGTCATGCACTGAATTTAACCTTTTCGCCGCCAAGCTGCTCTAATGTCTCTCGCAACTGTCAATTCAACAGCGGCGAAAATGTTAAAAATATAGAAAAACAACAACAAAATACAAATCCAACTTTCATGTAGGTACTTAGGTATTTATTATTAGCCGCCCGCGACTTTGCAACTATGCAATTTTTCACAAAGAAATGTTTCTTAATTATATGTCAAGTTGTATCATGTTATAAACTGTCCTTGTCTTTGTGATAAATTGCATCAAAATCCGTTCCGTACTTTTTGCGTGAAAGATCAGACATATCTGAACATCCAATAGAAACATATAATACATAGATGAATATGATATACATACACCAATCCATCCTCACAAACTTACGCATTTCTAATATTAGGTAGGTACATACTAAGATTTTAAGCTTTCCATTTGCTCTGTCTCTGTATGCTTATTGCCAACTGTAGTTTAAAGCCCTCTACAGCGTTGATGAATTGCACAGAAAGCGGTTTTAATTATTCTCTTCAAACAGCAAGTCTAGTTATTATAGAGCTTGTTCTAAGTCGTCTCATTTTCATTACGTGAAAATGTAACTTTATTATAATTTGTGTTCATTCATGAAAAGCAGTATTTACGCTTGTGGATTACGCAATGTATCTATTGCCGAATAAAACAGGATATTTATAAAATAAAAGGGTGATCATGATCGCGAAGCATCTACCTGCTCATAATTTCTGATGAAATCCCGCAGCTCTTTCTCTTTGTCCTCCAGAGTAGCGTACAATTGCTTCATTTGGTTGAGCAAGTCAAACTTTTCTGCTTTCAATCTTTTTTTGTCCGCTTTTAACGCTGCAATAAAAGAAAATGATAACTTCACATTGAAAAACCAACCAGAAGTACGGGTTGTCGATATTGGTACGACGTTTAACGTTTAATAAAGAAAGTTTAAAAGATCCCAATAGGACTTCTAAGGCTTTCTGCAAATTTTCTGTGACTAAAGCTCAATCTCAATAGGTACAAATCAAAGTAGATTTTGTAGACGAGATTTCAATGCCCGACCCCTTCTCTAGTGTGTGTGTAGTGCACGAGATTCACCTCGAGTGACACTCTTTGACGGCACCCGCTGCATGAGGCTTGCGTACTTTGTCGTTCAGTTTCTATAGCAATTCGCTCTGCTTGGACAAAATATGTACATTTCAAACGATTCAATGCTAGAATAGAACTGATCCAGGCAGGACGTATATTTGTGCATGCTTTGAAACCGTTTCAGAGTGCTCTGACAGACAAAATCAAACCGGCTTTTCTTTGTACTGTTCAATTTCAAACAGGATCAGCAAGAAATGGTTTATGTATTAAAAAAATAAACTGAAAATACTGCTTTTCTTTTTATTATATTACTAAGCAGTATAGTGTATCTACGGTTTAGCATTTGTTTGTTTTTCCTGTTTCAAAAATGAAATGCGTCCTCGCGCCACATAGTAATTTTCTTTTACGTGTCCTTAATTTATACACAAAAGGAAATCGGCTCAAACGATTAGTGCAGTTGGCTCAGTTGAGGTTAAGCCGCCTTTGATCGCGGCATACCTGCTAGCCAGGTGTGCATTTGCGATCATTTATGTTTACCCGCTTATTCTAATTATGCATTAAGTTTGGTAAGTGCGTTTAATGAGCGTTACATTGGTTTACAACTAAGGTGGAAGATGGAAGGAGATTATTAGCATTAGATACATAGGTGCACACAACTTAAGTGTATAACGTGGACGCGTAATTCTTTAAATTTAACAATGTTGTCTTTATTTGTTTACGATTTCAGTAAGCAACAGAAATAATTCATCGCGGAAAAGAGTTGGATTCATCAGCCGAATTTGTTCCTTTGAAGTCTAAATAAGAAATTTGTTGAAATAATATAAAAAGTAAAGGAAAAGTATGCTCGAATAGAAAAGTAGGGCTCAGGTTGTGATGATGCTGAGTTTGATTTTCGTCTGCGTAATAGGTTTAGTGGAATGTCAGTGGAAGTTACCGTGGAACACACATAACGTTACGACGTGACCTGCCTGCTAATGCTGCCCGCTCGCTGCGAGGTACTTCGCGAATTATTATGTAGTTTATCAAACGACTCGCCTTCCTTCTTAGGTGTGTCGAATAGCACTCAACAAATTGCTCGCTCAGATTCCTTGATCATTTTGGTTTTATGCGGGCTTATTTGGAAGATATATTATAAAACAGTTGGACATGTTTAACTTACTTCAGTTAAGGTAATTGTGGCCTACATTACGCCTGCTGAATGCAAAAAGGGCCGAAATCAAAATTTTCGGTTTTTGAGTTTATCCCGGAATCGTGTTCTAATTTGATCGTTTTACCGTATACATTAAAGACTATTTTCAAAAGTTAACTCTAACGGAATATAGAGGGCATAAATGCCCTTTTTGCATGTGACGAAATGGCCTACCCTGTTTATTCGATAAAGGCATTTCTTAGTTGTGCCCTTATTGCACAATCATTCGAGTTGAATTTTAAGTTGTGTCTTGTGATATTATATTTATATGACACTTATGAACATTGATTGTGCATAATGAATTCACGAAAATATATAAGAAAAACAATGAGCCAGAAGACATATAATATCTGATATTATATGTCTCACAGAAACTTTAATTAAATCTGGAAATGAAACAAATTTAAAAGTTCACAATAATTACGCATAGGCCAGCAGCTATTCCCGAGACCAAAATAGAGGCGGAGTCTGTATCTTGGCAAAGCCAGAGGTAGCTTTTAAGGAACTCGAATTTTTGCAGAAAATGTCGGTATCGAGGATCTTTGAGTGCTGTGGTATTGAGGTACCCAAAAATAATGCTGTAGTCATTTGTTTCTACAGAATTCCAAATTCATCCGCTAACTTATTTCTTGACAAGCTAGATATTTTACTACACAAATTGAACACTAAATCTAAATTTAAAAAAATAATCGTATGTGGTGACTTCAACATTAATACACTAGCAATTAGTAACGACTGTAACAGACTAATAGGCATTTCATCTTAGTCCTCTAGGTTGGCAACGCATCTACAATCCCTCCGGGGTTGCAGGTGTCCATGGGCAGTGGTGATCACTTACCATCAAGTGACCCACTTGCTCGTTTGCCTTCCTATTTATATAAAAATAAAAATATAAAAAAATAATTATAATTTAACAAATCATTTAAAAGAACCAACAAGGGATAAAACCTGCATAGACAATATATTGAGCAATTTAAAAATAAAAATGGCCTATGCTGCCATTTTACTTCTCGGCATTTCTGATCATGACACAGCACAAAATATAAATAAATTTCAGAAATGTTTGTCAAGTCTATCTTTTTCAGATATATGTTTAGAAAGTGATTTTAATGTCGCATTCGATCAGTTTCACGACTTGATCGTATTGTTTTAGGTACCTATAAGCTATGTTTTCCAGTTATGCGGAAAAAATAAACAATACAAATCATAATTCTCCAAAATGGATGACAACTGAACAGGAGTAAAAATTAGCTGCAAAAGAAAAGATTAATTCGTTTTCGATATTATAAAAAACAAAGAACCGAACAAAATAAACATGAATATTACAGATACACTAAATTATTAACAAAATGCATAGATACTGCGCAAAGATTAAATAATAGCAAATATTTGATCAACATTAAAAATAAATGCCTCGTGGCAAATAATAAAAAAATAAACTAATAGTACTATAAACACACCGCAATATACATAATTAATAAACTGGTAATAAAAAATAAAATGATAACGGACCCCTTTGAAATAGCATCAAATTTTAATACTTACTACACAGAACTAGCAGGTTCAGTTAAACAACCTCAAACACCCCAAATGCACATACATGGTAATGCACGAAATAATAGCATCTTCATAACACCAGTGTCAGAAAAATAAATGAATAGGATGTCATTAAAATAATACGAAATCTGTAGGGTACGACGAAATTAATACTGATATTATAAAAACATGTGTAGAAAACAATTGATACCAATCCTAACCTATTTGGTTAGGAACCGGTCTTTTGAAAGTGGGATTTTGATTTTATTTTATATTATTAGCATTTTCTTTAATTTGACATTAATTTATTGCATTTGTATTATTGATTATGCATATGATAATTAGCATGACTTCAGGCACATCACGAAATTGCATAAAATACTTTCTGCAACAAAGGCACAACACTAAGTACCCATGTTTAGGCCCTTCCAATTTAAAATGTATATTATTATAAATGAAATTAACGGATTCATCCGAAGCTATCTATGATAAAGAAAAGGAAAATCTCATGAACAGATACGTTTTTCTAAAATAAAAAAATATATAGCCAATTTAGTGATCATACACCTGTTTCTCAAAACTTTAACTGGCCGTTTCTCGAATTATTGGTTTTTTGACTTGTGCCCTTATTGCATTCGGCAGGCGATTAGATCGCGTAGAAAAGTCTAATATCATTGATTAGTTAGAAGCAATTATACCACTTTCTAACAACTCTGTATTTTCATTACTTAATCACTGGATCTACGCAGTGAGATATAAAAGTTGATTGCTTACAGTAACTATATCAAAAAATTACTGCTTCTCTTCGACAGCACTAATTGTTTTTTTTCATTACTTAAAGTAATATTAGCCGTGTGCTTCACGGGTAAGTTAATTTAATCTACGAAAGTATGTTTACTGTTATAGAGAAAATATTGTATAAGTAAGTTCTGACTTGATGATAACTATATCTAAGTAACTAAGACATAAAGTTCAAGCCATAATATAGGCCAATATTACTCACTGACACACCCTTACCCTTAAAACTGGCTTTACCTTACTGGCACGGTTACGCCAATCACGATCTCAATTGTACTCGTACATCAGTACATTTAAGGCCATTTTCCCATTAACTCTGACTTTGCTCTTGGCACCGAACAAATTACGAGCGAAATTCGTTTACCACTCGATTAGCGCGATTGTACAACAATATTTCTTGGGCCCAGATTCATTTCTTCTGATGAAAGGGATCATTAGCACGCCTTTGTGTTTAACAAGTTTGTGTTTACACTTATTTTGACATATTATCTAATGTCAGTAAAAACTTGAGTGAGTGAGGTTACACACTTACTATAAACTTTGGCAAAACTCAAGTCTTCTTTTGAATTGTTTGACTGCGTACCTAGGTATAAGCGTATTTTTGTATTCATTCATACTTGCGTTACTTCTACTTGCGAGTTTCGTCAATACTTTGATAACTTTATTAACTGTTTCTCTTACAACAACATCTATGTACGCTTTAAGCCAAAAATGATTTACTTTATACAGAGTTAAGCCTGTCACAACCGAATCACTGTTTTCTCACGTTACGCTGTTAGTATAGTCGAATTACGGAAAAGTATGGAAGTAATTCGTGTAGTCGTGTTTTTTTGTGGAATCGTTAGAGGGCACGACTAGATGGTTTCCCTCGGTTTGCACCTTTCTATCATGTACGGAACACTTTAAAATATTAGGTATAAACTTCAAATGCCGTTATTTTGGAGTATGATAAAAGGTATTAGGCGCAAGTTTAGCCACGTGAAGGGTCCCCTTTGGTACGTAATGTATGTTAATTAAAAAGGTGTACGATGTATAGAATCTTGGTAAAATATTTTTTTCTGATTGCGGCTCGAGGATAATTCAGACGGTTGGTGCAAACTTAGATTAAGCTTTTCAAAGTATTATAAACACCCAGGTAACTTTGCACCCCCGTGCAAAGTATGGAACATGTTTTTTTTCACTCTTTTGTAGATTGTACTTCGGGGGAAATTAAGATAGTCGTGAAAATTTATAAATAACACATATTTAAAAGATACTATATTCGCACTCAATAAAAAAAAGAAAATTTTAACCGGAAGTTTGGTAAACATAGTTCTATCTAAACGCAAGGAATAGCAGCGAACGCTAGGTAGCGGGTAGTATTACAGAACCGCATGTTCCGTGTAGAAATGTCAATTTTTTATGGGGTGCGAATGTAAATCAAACCAAGTTAAGACGATTGTGACGATTTTTATTAATTCCAAAATTTCCCCCGAAGTACAAAGACAGTAAAACATAGAAAACTACTTTCCGGGTGTCGCACCCTGGTGCAAATTTGGTATTGTGTTTTGATATATATTCTCATCATTTCCTCAATTTGCACCGCGTTCTGTATTTTTCCCGAGGCCGCAATGCCAAAAAGTATATTTTTAGTTATATGATTTTTTTTTTGTATGTTCCGTAGCTTGAATTGAGCTAAATAACGGGTGCAAATATAGATTAAGATGTAATAAAACGTATGGCAAATTGCACAGACTACACCTATTTTTTCTTCTTAGTTATTACTATTACACCATTTTCAACCAATTCCACCCCTTTCCGGGGGGGTGAATATATCAAGTGATGTATTAAATTCCATTTCTAACCCATACAAATCAAAAACAATTGTTTTTATCAGTTCTTAGAATTATTTCCTGACTTAAGGGAAATTTCACGTATTTTGCCTCCACTATGACTGCAAAATGAAATCTTGGCTATGTGTAGTGTAGTGTACTACCTATACTACGACGATAACCTAATAATAACGGCATCCTTTGGACGATAACGAGCAGGTTTGACTGCATGTATGTGAACCACAGTAGTATGGCTTACTATATTAAACAAGACAGCTATTGATTTTAAAATTTAATGTACTCACTCAAATTACTATCAATAGAGAGAAGTCGAGAGGGAAGGCCTTTGCCCAGCAGTGGGACACAAATATAGGGTAAAATAAATAAATAAACAAATTATTTATTATGAATGTATCTTAAAACACTAGGTATTGATGTAATGTTTTGTGTATGTAATTAGTATTTCAATTAATTGATTAATTTTTCTGTAATTTACCTTATCATTTTAATGATAACTTCATTTGTGAATTTTCTCTATGGACCGTAATTGTCTAAAATAATTGGATTTGACTTGAATAATATTATGTTTGTCATCGTCGGAAGGGGAAAAATATCAAAAGTAATTCTATTTATGTAAATTCACAGTTGTGTTACTTATGTCTAGTCAATATCAGATGTAGGGCAAATATCTCACATGTGACAGCCTCCCTGGCCAGCAGCAGCTCCTTCTCTAGTTGTTGGGGGTCGAGCGGCGCCGCGTCGGGCTCGCCCTCTACTTTAGCTCGCTCCAGCAGCGCCGAACCCGCCTCACCGCGCTCAGCAGCCGCTACCAGTAGCCGACGAACTCTAGTCAACTCCGCCTAAATGCATGAAAACGATTAAATTTATAGACCGACCGCTTAAATGAGTCCTCCCCGCGCGGCACAGGGGTGCGGGGTAGGACGACAAAGGGGACCGAGAGAGGTGCGGGCGGGTAGTGCGCTTGGCCACCCGCACCTCTCTCGGCCCCCTTTGTCGTACCACCCCGCGCCCCTGCGCACCGCGCGAGCGAGGACTAATTTAAGCGGTCGGTATATATAGGCACTTCTCTCCAAGATCACGTTAAAGATGGTACGGAACAGCCTTAATCACAGGTTGCTTGGAATACCAGAAGCATTTTGTCGTCATGAGTGAATTTGTAGGAAGTAGATTTAACTGCCCAAAACTCACAGTCAGTGTCATATCTTTTAGTATTTTAAACTAGAAACATTTTTGCCCTTAAATTTTTACATTCGATGTGTCATGGAAATGACATCTACTGCGTCACTATGATGAATGGAACGTAGAGCCATATCTACGTAAAGAAGGCTCCCAAGCGTATCGTAGTTTCCGCAGCAAACAAATTTGGACGTAACGACCCCGGTATTCCGTCAATTCACCGCAAAGAAAACTGAGCTTTGTTATGTTTGCTGTAGAGTTTAAGTCTTAAGAGTTGTGATGTGAATTGAAACGTCACCTAATATAAGGGAACATTTTGAACCTGTAAGCGTTCGTTCTCGAGACGCAGTCGCCGGGCCAACTGCGCGGCCGTCAGCATCCCCGGGGAGGCCGGCACCTCTTCCTGCCGCGACCGGTCCGACCGCCCTCCCGGGGACGCCGCCTCTGTTTAACAAACACATTTTTAGCATCATTTTACGAACACCCCAAAAGTAAGTAATAATTTACTTGGCGTACCTTTTTGTAAAGGTGTTAAAACTTGGAGCTCTCTGTAAGGACTTTGATTCTACGTCAATGTTTACACCTTTAGTCTTTTCTCGTAATTTGTTTCCTTAAGTTTGAGCTCTTTCATAATACCTACACTCTGTTCATGAATAAAGTAAAATGAGCAGACAGTGCAAATAAATTTTAATTTATACTGCTTGTGTTGGTTTATACTATGGTGACGCATGGCTAACATAATGATGAGGAACCATTTTCGATTTCCGGCCCCAACTTCTTTATATTTCCGATGTTTCTTTGTGCTCTAATTTCCAATTTCTAATTTCTAATTTTGTAAATACCTAAACCCCAAGATTCCAAAACTTTAATGAATACTTTATTAGAAGGACTTTCTCAAGAATTAGCCGAAGTTAAATGAGAAATTTCCAGTGTTCCCAGCTAAATGAGTTATCAGAGGAGTTGTCGTATAATAACATAATGTACAAGATAGAGTCACCACGGGAATGTTGAAAGATGTATCTCCGTACGCAACCAAGTTACTACAGTTGACTTATTTCTATATATCTCAGCCTTTCCAACTTATCCAGTCGTTAAAAGTTTGTTCAAAGTTTAACCACAGTTGTTTACATTAGGGGTTTATGTTATACCCGTCATTAGTCGTGAGTAGTATTTGAAGCTTTAGTTAAAGTGGCGTGCCGCCGCAGTCATACAAATGGAATACGTTATGGCGACGTAAACATAGTAATAACGTGAAAGTTTCCTCAGTCACGAAAGCCGCAGCTCGGGCCGGTCCAGACAAATCGATTACTCGTATGTAACACGCATCCGCCGGCCGCAGGTGCGCTCGACGTCCGCTTCATTGTAGCTTCTCGCAATCAAACAGACATATTGACTTCAGACACCAACATCTTCCCGCTACTGGTAATTATTCTTATTCAGACAGCTCTTTTAATTTCCCGGCACAAAAGCGAAGCAGAATGTAATATAAAGGAAAAAAAACGCTTGTCTATATAGATAAGCTTATAGATAGGTATTCTGTCTGTTGAATATTCCTCAAGAAAGAAGTAAGCAAAATTACACACAAACTGCTTACCACCTTATATTTTAAATCTTCAATATTACTAATTTGTTCTGATTATTTTCATACCACAATTAATCGGCCTACATTAACCGGTACGAAACACAAACATGATTGAAGTAAATCGTATTTATTTAATTGAAAATAATTAATCTCGCAAGTATAGTCGACCAAGAAAATGCTTTATCATTTTTTAAGGCAGTTCCTCCATCAAAAAAAAAATAAAGCTGATTGTCACATTGACTTGTGAGTGAAAATAGGCTTTGATGTTTCAAGCCGTACAAAAGACATTGAACCTTAAGGCGGCAAAGGACTTTCTTGGTCGAGTCGAGTATACCTAATACGTAAAAAGAAAATTAAGTATATACAAGCAAAAAAGAATTCATCATGAAAACTCTTACCTCCTCCAAGTGTAGCTGTAATATCAGCTCTTGGCTCTGGCCCGTCACTGCTCCTACCCGGCGAAGTTGCGTCAGGCAGAGGGACTTCCTCCTCAGAACTATCCGCTGGATCCAGAATATTCCTTTCGCTAGCATTACTATTTCCTTCGTTGCCAATCTCAGCGTACGTCCCGCTGTCACTTCCATTCTGAGTTGACCATTTCACAGGTGACTCGAGTTTACCGTTTGCTTGATTCTCTTTATTGTCGTCGTCTGTAAAATTTTAAGTAGCTAAATAAACCTTCGCATGTTAACGGAGACCACACGATAAAAACAAATGACTGTCTGTCGCTTCGCTTTTTAAAACGTCGCTTAGACGAGTCTCATGTATACTCTTCGGTCAGCCAAGTGCATTGTATATGGCCAGCACCATTTATTAAAATAGATAAGTTAGGTAAGCATAAAACGATTTAATAATAATTCATTTATTGCATGAAAACGGTTTAGTCATGTTTCGAATGTATACTGTACGAAAATAGATAAAGGCATGATAATTTTCAGACAACGTTTTCACCATTTTTTACGAAACCGCAGTGTAGGTAATATGATAAACTCAACACCCAACTATTATGAGGCATAAAATGTTTTCCATATTCCATTTCAAATATTCGATATCAAAATTATTTTACGTAGGTAATTGAAATAATAAAATGAAAAATACCTATAAAAGGATTATCCTTTCCGTTCCTAATGGACAGCCGGGCTCCTCTGTTCAGCGTCGCTTCCTTGTCGCCGTTTAAAGACCCGTTCCGTGGTCTGTCGAGGGTGCCCATGAGCAGTCGGCGCTCGGGCGGCACGGGCCGAGGGTCTAGATCAGTCCGTTCGAAGACCGAGCTGGCGGGCGTGATGAGAGGATCCGCGGGCTCGGGCTCCGCGTCAGCCTCCACCCGTGATCCTACTGACACCTGCTCGTCCACCATCTTACGGAGTTTCGCCTGTATAAAAGTTAAAGGATTTGGAAAATTACTACGAACCCGTTAAAATACAATCTTGTTAGATAAGTTGCCATCGCTCTTAGTAGCAGATCGTTCGTGTATGATAAATAAATAAAATGTCTAATTCTATTTACACAATAGTACATTACTGCAGAGGCCGTGAAGTAAGGGATTGCTGGACGAGTTTGGGGTAGGTGGCCGAGTCGAAGACGAGGCCAGATAGAACGAGTCCTGCAATCCCTGTTCCGGCCAAAGCTTGTATAGTGCTTTTCTCAAACAATGTGAGGAAATATTAAAATTAAAATAACTACTAGACAATCAAGTAAATCATAGTTTACTTTTTTCCGGTAGCATATTTTGCATAGCTAAATTTGCCTCCTCTTTTAAATGAGGCGGAGTACAGTTCATAAGTTCCCCGTCACTTTCATCACTAGAAGTCATTTTTATTTCTGTTAAATTATAATAACAATCACTACGAAATACGCATAAGCAGAAAAAAAGATTTTCGATTTGCCACCTTTTTTATTTTTTAAATGTACTAATTTGATCCAGCTATTTGAGCACCATGTTTAACCGCACATAAATATAGTACCATAGATTTTTTTTTATGTCGCAATTATGCTTAGGTTTAGGTACAGATTGTGGTGGTGGTTGGCTGTATGTAATTTTTTCCTTTGCCAATTTAATTTTAGTATAGAAATTTAAAAAATTAGAGCAGCGGACAAAAATGGATTTTCATACTAACTTTTGTGGCCTAAGCCAAGAAGTAATGTAGGGAGCCATAAACGAGAAACTTCATGTCCTCATATCGGGACATTAACGCATACATTTCCGAGCATGTTTGAGAAAAAATAATTAAACTAGTCCCTAAATAAGTAAAGTTTGTGTTGCGTACTAAACAATGGATCTACACGCATTTGAAGAGAAATAAATATCTAATTATCCTACTTTTGGACTTCGCCGCAGTCAGGTTCAAACAATGACAACAACTCGAGTACGATCATTCATTTAAATCAAACAAGGCACAGTCTGCCCCTACGAGGATTCAAACCCCTAGCTTCATATAAAAATACATTATAACCACTTGGTAACGCGAACAAAGGTTTTCTTTCAGACACTCACAAGACATAAATAATTTCGTCGAACTTAAATAAGCCTTCATTCCGTTGGGGGTTATTCAAATGTTCTAGCAATGACTGTCATTACAATTGATTACAATAATTTAGCACAAGACACGAGATGATTATGTAACGCTTTAATCTACATAATGATATAGACGCTTTCCAAGGTTACACAAATTGAGTTTATTAATATTTTATTCAGTACGTTCAATTTACATCCCTAACACAAGCCTATAATTTCAGGTTTATTTTTATAGCAGATAGTATTTATGTCTAGGCATGAACGAAGGAATATAAATTAATGTAGTATCTAAACGTGAACACCCTGCGGTAACAGCTTATTAATGTAAAAGGAACCACCTTACGTGCAAAATATTGTTAGATCCACAGCTAGTTCCATTGCAAACCACGGTTTCTATATATGTACCGGGTACTGTTTTCATAGGTTCATGTTCTGCGGGAAACGGTCACGTAATTATTAAGACACAGCCGACGCCTAACAATAACAACAATACGCCGCTATAAAATAAAAGCCTAGCATGTAAATACATAATTCGGCTGCTCCCTATTCATAGCATTAATGAATTATTAGACGCTTTATGAAAGCGACTTCGCTTCGTGGGTTGTCCATTAACTACCATACATTTCTCGGGCCAACGATGCCTTATCTCTGCCTATTAATCTAAGCAATGAATGCCCTCTATTTAGTTAATTCACCTGCTACCGTTTGATGTAATAGCCGTTTTGGCTCGCGTTTAACAACTGCGTTTTATGAATGTGTAACTGACGCTTCCCGCATCTGATTTCCTGGTAGATTTGTGCCTGATTAACAGCTATTACACTGCTAACAGCAAGTTGTTAAATAGCTATTTTTTGTAAAACACTTCTAAATCTCTCTATCTACTATTTTTCTGATCTATTTTTCATGTCTTCATTATTTTCTATAAAATTGTGTATATTCTCTTATATTTGTGTGTCTTGCAAAAAGGAATAAATGTCCTCTTTCTTTCTTTAAATTCCTTTGTTTATATACCTATCTAGTATTGTCTTAAAGTATGTTTTTTCTATAATACAATTGAGGACTATATGTGTGTACAAATGAGCTAAACGGAACCCTAGCCCACTCTAAAACCTTTTCACAATCAACGTCGGAGTACTTTGACACTGACGGACACAAATAACAAACCGATCACTTATTGCGATAAGGTTGTACATATAGTGGCCCAGCGGTTCCATTTGGTCGACCGTACGTGGTAGGTACGGCCTTATTACAGTGTCACGCGTAGAAAAGAAAGTACATTGGAGGGCGATTTTAACTTTTTCTTGGTAGTACTTGCGTTGCAATTTGAAATTGTTTTAATTTTACTTTAATTTTTAATCGCCACATGTTTATTTGCAATGCTACTGGCGTAATTTCCAAGCAATCGAAAAATTTAAAACTGTAGCACTACTAGGTAGAAACCACCGTCTTACGAGTTTACGTATAGCACCCGCCGTCCGCATCCCGCGCGCGCGCCCCACCCGCATCGGGATGAGGGTATATAAACGGCGCACGCGCGCCGCCAGTCAGTCCGTCTCGAGCAGGTGACCGCTTCCAATGACTTGGAACGAAATCTGAGCTTGACGTACGCTACCAATACGACCGCCCGGTAATGCTTTCGTAACACGGAACGTGCCGTTCAGCCGTATTGTTTGTTTCCGCTTATTTGCTCGTAAAGCCATAGATAGGTAGATTTACATGTACATAGGAATCAGCTGCGCGATAACAACACTTCCGTAATACGGAATGTTCGATGTGCACTGGTCTTCTGTATTAGTTCACTTGAGTTAAATCACTTTGTTTTGTTATTACGCGCTTCACGCTGTTATCCTATTTTGTTTACACTCTAGTTTCCTTTTGTTACTGTCACTTAGATTATTTTATTAGTTTAGTTCCGGTGACAATATGTAGATGGCGCTTTACCCAAAACTTGTTTACTCAGTTGCCGCTTGCTGATATTACTTACGCATTCACCTACTTATTGCTACCCGTTATTTTTTTGTTTTGTTATTACTTTATATTTTATTTGCTGTTTTGCTTGCTTTCTTGTTATCTTTTGGTGCTTTGGCTAATATACTTCTTAAAACTCCCCGGTGGTTTCAATTATCTGAGTAATCCGCTACAATCTGGCGCCCAAACGTGGAGGCCACACGGAGAGCGTTGAGACCTAGACCGCTAAGAAAGGTAAAGGAGTTGAAGAAGAAACCAAGGATAATGGAGGAGGAATCGACTTCAGCCCCTGTCGTTGGGATGACGACGCGGCAGTTTAAGGAACTATTGTGTGCGGTTGGTAGTGGAGCCCGTAGGGCTACGCTAAGTCAATGTTCAGCAAGATTCAGTGGTTTTCGAAACTCCACCGCCGTAGAATCATTTTTATCGGCGGTGTCCACTTTTATAAAAATTGAAGAAATTAGTGATGTGACTGCACTGGATGGCCTCCCTCTTATTTTGACGGACGACGCTGCGGTCTGGTGGCAAGGGATAAAGCATAGAGTGAAATCGTGGAAAGAGTTTGAGACTCGACTACGCCACACTTATGCACCCGAGAAACCTGCTTATCAAATATATCAGGAGATAGTAGGAGTTAAGCAAGATGATGACACTCCGACAGAAATTTTTATTCAGCAAAAGCGAGCACTTTTTGCTCAACTACCCGCACCACGCCACAAAGAAAATCAGGAAATTGATATGGTTTTTGGACAAATCCGGTTTGAAATACGAGACCGATTATCAAGAGACACTATCGAAACCTTTGATGAACTCGCGGAAAAGGCAAGAAATATTGAGCGAAGTCTAGGCGAAAGGCTTTCGTCGTCGACTAGGGATCTCAAACCAAATATACAAAGCACGCGAAACAAGCTACGCTGTAATTACTGCAGAGCCCCAGGTCACACGGTTGATGTTTGCCGAAAAAAAAATAGAAGTGATAAAGTCACTCAGAGGCCAGAAAAACCATTTATCCCCACGCAGGAACCTGCGAAGCCTAAATACTCGTGCTACGGGTGTGGTGAGCCTGGCGTCACTAAGAGCCAATGCGCGAAATGTAATGTTCAAAGAACGAAGTTGGAGGAAATAGGGTTTTGTTCTGTTAACTCCGCAACGGATAAACGCCTTCGACCTACTGTTCCCATCAAAATTGGATCTATCCATACAATTGGTTATATAGACACCTGCGCGAAGTCCAGTGTCGCATCATACCAGTTGTATACGAGCCTTCTAAACGAAGGATTCCAATTCAATAAGGAAAGGATGTACGTTACCTTTGCCGACGGAATCGCAAAGATGAAAACTGTTTTAACCGTGTCAGCACCCGTCGTGGTGTATGGTAAGACAGTACATACTTCGTTTATCGTCCTGCCAGAGGCTAGAAATAATAAAACCCTCTTGGGAGTTGGGTTTATACAGAAAGCCCTGATGGTAATAAACCTACCACAGCTCACGTGCCGCTTCTTAGATGAGCCATCGAAAGCCTATGATCTGATTCAGGAGGATATTTCCGAGATAATGATTGAAAAAGTAGCTTCTGAAGTTGAAGTTCCAGAACTACTTTCACCCCTTGCAACAACCCCGGAGAAATATCTCACACCTAAATGGTCAACGTCCGATACTGAAGCGCACCTGAAGCGACCATATGGACCAACGTTTGACGCAGGTTTTGTGATTTCCCCTAAAGTGGCCAGTAAACGGTTACGTGAACCCCAACTAGCTGACGAAGCTCCAGCTACTTCTGCAAATTGTATGGACACCAGCCGGTGTGAGCCACCTGGAAAAGAATTTGATACCTATGGCCCGCTAATACCCATCCTACAGCGTACTCCACCACGAGAGCGACAACGTGCCGTACATCTCGACGGTTACTCTCCTATCATGGATGCCTTGTATGATGATGCAAGAAGAGCTATTGAGGAAGAAGAAATACAACTTTCGCCTAGGTCTAAGAATTTGTTCGAATTCGCTACCACGGACATTGCCTCCATTGATGTTCAGAATCGTGTCTTAGGAAGGAAGGAGACCCAACGCTTAGAGATGTTCCTAGCAAAACATGAAGATGTCTTTGTTCCCAATGGCAAGCCCACAACACAGACAGAGCATATAATTGACACAGGAACTCATAGGCCCATCTCTGTCCCGCCATACCGTTTATCTCCTACGAGGGCAGAGACACTGAGGAAAGAAGTAAACAAGATGCTTGAAGAAGGGATAATTAAACCCTGTACATCACCATGGTCTGCGCCTGTTGTGATGGTTCCCAAAAAGGGTGGGGGAACACGAATTTGCATCGACTACAGGCAGCTGAACTCTATTACGACGGCCGATGCTTACCCCTTACCTCGTATTGACGATTTACTACATCAAGCCAAACCAACTCCGACAAGCAAAACAAAACAAGCTCCGACTCTATGGCCAGGAGGTGCCATGGTCAGGCACCGTAAAATACCTGGGCGTCACCATAGACAAGAGACTCTCCATGAAGCAGCATGTCGGCGAGGTAGTGAACCGCGCGAAGTACGCGCGCACCTGCCTGCGTCCAGTGCTCGCCAGCAAACTCCCCGTGCGCACAAAGCTGGGGATCTACAAGACCTACGTGCGGTCCCGTCTCACATACGCGGCACCAGCCTGGTACGCGCTTGTGAGCGAGACCAACCGCAGACGTCTTCGTGCGCAGGAAACACAATCCCTGCGCACCATCGTCGCCGCCCCACGCTATGTGCGCAACGAAGACATCAAGCGAAGCCTCCACTGGCAGAGCCTGGACGCGTTCGTCGAGCACCTCGCGCGCCGCATGTTCGACCGCGCCGACAATTCCAGCTTCCCGCTGCTGCAGGGGATCGCGCCGCTCCACGCGCGCCCCCCGGATCGCCGCCGCGCGCTGGCTCTACCCCGAGAGCTGGCGCCAAGACAAGAGTCTCCTGTCCGTGGTGACGACGACAGGCAGCCACAAAGCCGCTGAAAGGCCACCGACCGATCCCGCCATGCCGCAGAAAGGCAAAGCGGGAAAAGAGCCGCAGACAGGCAACCATCCGCTACGCCAAGATAGGCTAATCGGACTAACGCCGCAGAGAGGCTGAAAATCCAAAGATGGGAAACAGAGACCGGCCCATCGCTATGGGCCGCGACAGAGGCCGACTTAAAGGGCAGGGCCCTGTAAAGTCTTCCCCACACCCCCCCGCGCTACGCGCGGGGAGGCGTGTGAGACGACCAACGATCGCCAGTCAGTCCGTCTCGAGCAGGTGACCGCTTCCAATGACTTGGAACGAAATCTGAGCTTGACGTACGCTACCAATACGACCGCCCGGTAATGCTTTCGTAACACGGAACGTGCCGTTCAGCCGTATTGTTTGTTTCCGCTTATTTGCTCGTAAAGCCATAGATAGGTAGATTTACATGTACATAGGAATCAGCTGCGCGATAACAACACTTCCGTAATACGGAATGTTCGATGTGCACTGGTCTTCTGTATTAGTTCACTTGAGTTAAATCACTTTGTTTTGTTATTACGCGCTTCACGCTGTTATCCTATTTTGTTTACACTCTAGTTTCCTTTTGTTACTGTCACTTAGATTATTTTATTAGTTTAGTTCCGGTGACAATATGTAGATGGCGCTTTACCCAAAACTTGTTTACTCAGTTGCCGCTTGCTGATATTACTTACGCATTCACCTACTTATTGCTACCCGTTATTTTTTGTTTTGTTATTACTTTATATTTTATTTGCTGTTTTGCTTGCTTTCTTGTTATCTTTTGGTGCTTTGGCTAATATACGTCTTAAAACTCCCCGGTGGTTTCAATTATCTGAGTAATCCGCTACAAAACATCTTTGTAGAAACGTGTACGTAAACGTGTTAGCAAATAGTATACAATATAACCCAAATACTTCTCTGATTCGTACAAAAAATGCTGGTTTTTGCTTAAAAGCCGCCAGGAAAAACCGTCTATAGTTTTTTTTACAAAAACACGTAGACAGGTATAAATTTGCACAATAGTTACGTGATTTTTCTACGTGCACAAAATTAAATATCCATTAACACCAGTCCGCCAAAAAATTTCCCATAAAATTATATTATTGTTTTTTTTGTACAATAAAGAGCTCATACATACAAACATATACATGCCGGAATTAAATAAGTTAAGTACGGCCTTTATTGTCTTCATGTGTATGTTTGTGGCTTCGTTGCACTCTAGAAAATGATCAACATACAAAATACCCAATTATAAAATTACATCAGTTCAAAATTTAATTAGACGCTAATCAAGTTAATGCAAAAATAAATTAGGGTAAGTAATCTTTACCCATTTCATTTAACGGTTTGTGTAGAAAGTTTGTACCTAGTTTCGTACTCGATCGGAAGCGCCCCAAACCGCCCAGGAGCTCTCACCCGTCCGTCTTCAGAACTTCCGGAACTAAGCCTTGTCACGTCACGCACGTCTCGACACGCAAAAACTTAGGTACTTAATTATCACTACTTTCCATGCAATTAACTGTAAATTGGCATTGTTAATTTTTTTTAGTATGCTCCAATTCGAAAACCATTTCGAGGAAAACTATCATTTATCCGATTTATCTTGTCCGATTTCAAAAATACTTTATGATTGCAGATATTTTTGTAAAAGTACTTTGAACCTTTGTTTGACCGAACGACCCGGTTTTTAGACATAATCCAGCATCGAATGTTTGCCACAAAAATGAAAAAAAAAAGTTTAGCTATGGCAACTGTCACGTGTCACTGTCAAATCGACAAAACCATAGACAAAGCCGTTTTTTTTTATAGCCAGCCACCATATTTTTTTTATAGATTGGGATTCTGTCTAAATTCACGAATTATCAAACAGCGAAAAAATATTTATTATTAATTAACAAAGCTACGTAAAAGCATAATATTCAAATTAGTTGCTTGAAATAGTCCATTTCATCAAATAAAGGTGTTAAAAGCTCAGCTTAAAAAAAATAAACAATGCCAATTATATTTTAACATTTTGGTAGGTATCGATACAATTCCTGTTGCTTATTCGCGAAAGGATGTCGGAGTAATCGCATCATGTCAGTCGATCAAAAAAAAACAGAACTGCGTTCACGTTTTCCGATTGTGTTCGGTGGAATTATACCTGACGCGAAAATTTAGTACAAATATCTCAACGATTCTGTATATTTATTTAGTTTGACACCTAGGTCTAACACCTAAAAATTATCTGAAAATAGCTGCGCTAGCTATTTTGCCTGCAAAGTATTTATTTATCGCTATATCGCGGAAACTATGCGATTTTCTGGGATAACAACTATCCTACCAAATTTCATCTAAATCGGTTCAGCGGTTTAAGAGTAAAGCGGTAAAAGACAAACGGACAGGGTTACATTTGCATTAAATTTGCAATATTATAATAGTAGAGATCAAGAGAGGTATCTGCCAACAGGCACCCCAACTGAATCTTCAGTGCCGGTTTTGTGTCTCTCTCTAGGTAGAGCATTGCGATTGGACGATAAATCATGAAAAGCGAGATTTGTTTCAATGTAAGCTGGCTAAGTTGCAATACACTTTTGATAACTCTGTTTCTATCGACATATTAAGAGTCTGCGACACTAACCAATCATTTACCAATCAAAAAAAAAATCATTTAGCTACTATGATTGATATATCTATCTAATCTAATACAATGCCACTTACCTGGGCGTCACCTAATATACGGCGCACTAGCGCCATCAGGCCGCCGTGGCACGCGCTGTCATGCTATCCCCCTCCCCCGCGCCGCCGCATGGTCCCTGCCACACTCACTGCCCGAGCCAATGCTGTTCTGTTCCCGGAACACAGACGCAAACTATTCCACTTTGTTCCGGTACGCTTTGTTCGTGAGTTGACGTCGTGACAGTTCGATAACTGTTTCGAAATTCGTTCGTTCGCGTTGAATTATTGTCTGGAACAAAGAAAGGATTTTATTTAACACTATAGGTAGATACAGTAAATAAAAAAAGAGCTACGACAGTTTCGCCCCTTCATTTTTCATCACGGAAAACACCAATTTAAACTAATCCGTTTTGGTTTGGCAGAGCGAGCTATTTTTTTGCACGCCTACGGACGAGTGTCCATTATAGCGTTTTACGACTTCATTTTCATGATATTCAGAGATTTATTTAAAGCCTTCTGGGAAACAATGCCGACCTCGTATTTATTGACAATAAAAGGGCAATTCAGACGAAGCCACACAATGGCAACGCTGTACAACTCCTGGAGCTGCCTACTTTATTTTTGTTTCCGCGGGCTATGTACCCACGGCCATTCACAAAGCGTCCATTTAAAAAATATTAATGATGAATACTTTGTACGTACTTACTCTCTTGTTAATTAACTGAAAATTTGCATTTTCGGCTGAGATTTTGTTGTGGTTAGTTAGGCACGCCTCTAAATTAATTATGATTGATGAGGGATTGAAGTTGTAAACCTACTTAAGACTAAAAGTACAAAGCGGAAAACTGTAATATTTCGCCTTCCACAGTATTTCTTATCCACATTCTTGCCATTCAAAATTAAATGGCAAGTAGGTAGCTTCCGCCAAGTTAGTTGTTGTAGCGGCTCACTTGGGAATAATTGTTACTGAGCATACACTCTGCTTAAGTTACAGGTTGACCCACTCAGCCATCGCGTGTCTGTGTGATACCTATTAGCTATGCATAGACGGGAGATTTTTACCCACAGTATGCTAAGTAAACTCTCCTTACGTAATCGACCCTGTTATGCAAATTGCTGAGGCGAACTTCGTTTTTTTTTTAATTTAAGAGCGTTATCCTGACGAATATAGTCCGAGCAAACAGTTTTAGGCGGTAATTTGCGAAGAGCTCAGCGAGAGCTCCAGCGCCAGTTATTGGCCGCAAAATTGATTAAAATTCCAGCTGCGTAAGGGAGTCATCCACTTTTTTATTAGATTGCGTTCACGTCGAGGACCGTTTCAGTGAATTTCTATTTTTATTGCGACTCGGTTCTAGTTCACTATGTTTATCTACTTCGTAATTGGATATCGAGGCTGTGCAAAGATGAAATATGAATAACCTATTTATAAAGCCGGCCAAGTGCGTGTCGGACCACGCATATAGAAGGGTTCTATTGGTCTACCAGTAAATGAAGCAAAACCGGTTACCACAACGATCGCTGAACTGTAAACACGTAACATCGTATGTTAATAGGAAAATTAAGACTGTTACAGAACTATAAGGGTTCCGTTTTCAACATTTTGGTCACCGGGCCCTCAAAACATAGAAGTCAAAGAGTAGTAAAGTTTCCAAGTTTTAAATTTAAATCAATAAAACGGCTCCTATTTAAATCCACCCCTCTTTTTCCTTAAGGGTCGACACGTGACGAGTGCAAGGCATCAGCGTAATTGCTCTTTCATTAAAAACCTCCGCACATCTTCAAAGATTTGCATAAAAAGGTTCCGAGGCCCGGATGTAAAGCCTCTCGCTTCGGTTACAACTAAGCCAATTTATAAATGTCACCGACTTCTCCACAGGATCGATTGAAAGCTAAGTCCATAAATAATAGTAGGTGCCTATGGGAGTAAGAAATTGAAACTGAAAAGCGAAGTAGTTGCCAAAATGATTTAACACTTAGCTACTAATTCTCTTATGTTTTTTTATTACTCAATAATAAACGTAATCATATTATAGTTATTTGTTATGCAAGGCTGCAAAGTGTTTGTTTGGGGCGAGTGCCTGAATTGAAACCTGAGCAAGCGAAGGATTCTATGATTGAACCACGAGCGAAGCGAGTGGTTCAAAAGAAGAATCCTGAGCGTCGCAAGGGTTTCAAGGCACGAGATACTAAACAACTTTGCTGCCGAGCGAAACACACAATTTTTCACCTCACTACAGCGAGAAAAATGGCAGATGAAAGAAAAACAGTCTAATAGTAAATCAGTTTTTTTATTCTTTTTCTTCTAAATAAGAAAAGTAAAAGGATCTAAGCCCATACAGCCTAGTCTAATAATCGAATAAGCAAAACTATTTTTTCTGATTGTTCCATCACATTACTTTCTTGTGTATTATACTGTTTTATCATAAACCAAACAACAATTTAGGTCAACTTTTCGGTTTCCCGACGAGAAATCTCAAAAAAAATTTGTTTTTTCTAATCATAGATATAGTTTTAAAAAGAAAGTAAAAAAATCGCACTAACTAGACTGAATAAAAAAAAAAATTGGGCGCGTTCTGAATTTGCATCACAATATCTGTTTTTTTCTGCTTGGTTGCTATTTTTGTGGTTAACCACAAATTAAATTAATTAATAAAAACCAATATCGTTTTTTTTTTAGCAACGAAAGTTAGCAAATCTTGAAAATAACTTAGGAAGTAACGGATTTTAAAATAAATTAATATTGGATACCGGATCGCGTTTCTGAACGTCACATTATGTTTTTTTTTATCGGATGAAAAAGTTAGGGGTCTGATAACAAGTTCGACATTTGAAGGTCGCATTATTCCGTCCTTCTCATTCACCTAATTATACTATTCGTATAAGCGAGACGACAACATACGAAGTTCAAAGTTTTAATTTTCTGAGTATATGAGTAGGTGGGCAATGGTGGTCATCGTCACGTTCGAATTTCAAAAACCTTTTCCACGCAAGCGGGGAAAAATCAATTTTCCACGCAGATTTTGAAGGAGAAAGACAGGCTTTTCGAGCAAGTGAGGTGAAAATAAATTTACTTTATTTTCAAATAGAGAGTTAATATATCATAAAGTGATTGCCATATTCATAAATAGGTCATGACATAATTTAGTCTGAAAGTCTGAACCCAGAAGTCCAAGTTAAGAGGTCGTGATCGTAAAAAGGCGGCTAATTTTCTGTGAAAAGTCTTTTAGCATTTTAGTGTAAGTTTATGCCACAAAAACGGCTCGTAAGCCTTCTAATAAACGTCTCAATAACCTATTATAGAAAGATTTACAGCGCCACTAGGGGCACGTCACGGCAACAAGCTATTCTCAAAGTGTTTGACTCAAACAACAGCGCATTCGAGCCCTAAAAGTTACACTAAACCTGAATCTCTGCACATTGCTGCACCATGCATAAATAGTCCACTAGATCCAGAACATACCAGTTCATCATAGAACTTAAATTACTCAACTTTATAGTAAAACAATGCACGAGATGCAAACTTTGCTTTAATTTTATATAGAACCAATATCTGGCGGAGATGCACTTGGGTTGTTAGGAGAGAGTGTTGAGGCCAGTGTTGCCAGAAGGTTACTTTTGTAACCTTTTAGGTGTATTTTTAACTGCATTGGTTACTTACATTAATAAAAAGGTTACTTTTCGGAATTTTTAGGTCCCGGCAAAAGATAATTTTTTCCTGTTATTAACACTGTAAACAAAAATATTATTCCTAAAATTCGTATGATGAGGTAAAAAAAAAAAAAAGCTCGTTCCCGAAGATTTAAATGAAAATGGAACTTTTCTACCAAAAAAATAGGAAAGGTGGTTATTTTTTTTTATATGTCAGGTAACTTCTGACAAGACCCGACTGGCAACACTGGTTGAGGCGAAATATGAGGCGGGCGCGGTCGCATGTCTACATTCAGGTTAAACTCCAGTGTGCTGCCGTAACTCACGTAAGTTCAGCTTCCTCGTTATTACTACCTTTGAATACTTTATGCTTTAATTAAAACGTAGTTTGACGGGTTTAATATCTCGTCTCATGAGTCACAGCGGCAGCGTATTATTAAAATTGGGGGGAATTTTTACGAACATAAAATTCTGGGACTTTCATTTATTGTACAAAAGTAGATTCAGACTGCGAGGTTCGTCGAGGGCTATACGGTTACGTTATGAAGATTAAAAAGGTTTAAACACTCAGATATTTTGATGATTGGATCAAAATGTCGAACGTTACAGCGTAACATTTCTGTTTTTGAATATTTACTTACTTACTCGATCACTTTGTTGTCTGGTTATCTGAGAAATAAATGAGATATTTACTCGGCAAAGTATTACTTCTCCTCCACTTACGTAGGTACTTTACTACCTATGTGACTGGCAAAAAGAAACAGACAACCGAGTCGTCACATAAAGATTCCGTTTTTCATCATCATTATGCAATGGAAATCAAATAAAAAATCTGCCCTGTTCCACTGACATACCAGTCACAACAGTGCCTAATGCATCAGCAGTCCAGCATCACCACCTCGATCGCTGTTGTAATTGTAAGTAATAATAATAGCCTGGCAAAAAGGAAAAACTAAAACTATTTCTTTTTAATACTCCACTGGAATTTAAGAGAAGAGCAGGCTTAATCATTATTTACTTCTTGCTTATAGAGCAAAATGCTTAATTGAATTGCGGTGGTTCCTGTTCCTTGCATTTTCCACGGTCATAAAGCTTGCAAACTGGAAAGTGTGACCAACCGAATTTGGTGAGGTTCTTTTAACTACTTCGGTTAACTTATAGTACTTATTACATATTTTTCATAAACGGATTAAGACTTAGGCGTGAGTACCACAGAAATTATGCAGCATAGGTACAATAAGACGAACTGGCACAATTTACCAATTTATGGACGACAGCGTAATTTTCACTTGTAGTCTTTGTAGCAGAATACGAGCATCTGAAATTCGGTGCTTTTATACATGAATACAATTGTAAATAAATTGCAGAGTTTAAGTAAATGCTGCGGAATATGTAAAAACACAAATAAAAGAATGTGCAGTGTATTGTTTCTTTTTGATGGTGACTTATGTACAACGACACCTAAAATGACATCTAACTGGAAATGGGAATCAAAAATCTTCAGTTTTTTTTTTCTTTTCTTGTCTTGTGAGGTCTTACTTCTTGCCAAATTTCACCATTTTATGTCAACGCGAAGTACCTTAAGTTTTGATTCCCATGGCTTTCATGGAGAGATACAGTTTCAAAAAGTAATTTTTACGCAAGACACCATAGTCTTCAGTATTTTAAATTACATAATTTTAACTACATTTACGCGTTCCTGAGAAAAATGATCTTGTCAGACATGTGGACAACGAGATGATTCTGTAAGGGTTCATTCTTAATAGTTATACAAAACCCCAAAAATGTACAGTTCACTTTTATTACTTAGAGCCGTTTGTGCTTTGTAAATTAAAAAAATCGTTAAACCTGTGTAATATTGGTTGTCTGGAAGAGATCACTAGTAAGCGATAAGACCGCCTATTGTCTACTTTGTTCTTTGTTTCGGTATTGTTTTGTACTGATTTGTGGTGTTCAATAAAGAGTATTTGTATTGTATTGTATTGTTGTAAATGGTTGACAAAGCCATACTTTTTGACACTAACGACAAAATCAAACTTTGAACTAAACTCGTAGTCAAGCGGTTATCTAAAGGAAAACATTGTAGAATCACGGCTGAAATTTGTTCAGCTCATGCCATAATATGGCTTGTCTAGCGCTATTTATTCGTATTTAATGCCACGCTAACTGGAACGGATGCACGCTCCGGGTGTCTTCGGGTGATGTACTCGATTAAGAAAATGATGATGATGATGATGATAAAAAGAGTTTAATTCCGAAGATTACAAGATAGTTCGTTGTTTTAAATTAGGTGCTTCCTCTTCGAGATCTGTCAACGCAGTGTCGCTTTGACACATAGTGATGTCCCTCGCTCGATGCCGGCCGCTAGTGTTGTGCCGGACCATTTTGCCCCCCCTCGGAAGCCGTCGGGTTCCGAGGATGGAGTAAGTCGCTGATGCTGGTGGAAGGCAGCAGGCAGACGTTGCCCACTGCACGGCGCACGATGCCCCTCGTGGTCCTGACGTCCACGACGCGGGTGACACCGTCTCGTCCTGGGTAGACGTTCTCTATGCGGCCCATGCGCCATTTTAGCGGAGGCGCGTTGGGCTCCTTCAGTACTACCATGGCGTCGCGCTGTAGTGGAGGCTGCTCAACCTTCCATTTTTTCCGCTGCTGAAGCTCCGACAGGTATTCAGACTGCCAGCGCTGCCAGAAATGCGGTCTTAATTTTTCGATGTGCTGGTATCTTGTCAGTTTGTTGATGTTGTCGATTAAGGCAGGTGTAGGGATTGCCGTCAGTGGCCTGCCGATCAAGAAGTGCCCGGGAGTTAAGGGATTGAGGTCGTTTGGATCGGAGGACAATGGGGTCAAGGGTCTGGAATTAAGAATTGCTTCTATTTGAGTGAATAAGGTAGAAAGCTCCTCAAATGTCAGATGTTTATCTCCCAATATTCTCACCAAATGATGTTTGGCAGATTTTATATTCGATTCCCAAATGGCCCCAAAGTGCGGGGAGTAAGCGGGCGAGAATCTAAATCTGATGCCTTGACTTGCTGCCCACGAAGATATATCCTCATTGTGTGTCTTTAAAAGCCTATTTAGTTCGTTATTTGCACCAACAAAGTTTGTACCATTGTCACAATACAATTCGCCCGGCTTTCCCCTTCGCGCTATAAACCGTTTGAGACAAAGTAAAAAAACTTGAGTGCTTAAATCGCTTGCTAATTCCAAATGAAGTGCTTTAGTTGTGAAACACACGAAGAGACATAAATAAGATTTCGTAATTTTGCAACCACGACCCTTGCGGTCGCTAATAAGAAATGGACCAGCAAAGTCGACCCCGCTCACTTGAAATGGTAAGTTAGGAATGACCCTCGATGAAGGTAAGTTCCCCATGATTGGGTTTTTAGCTTTAGATTTAATTATGTTACATAGTCGGCAATTATTTACTACTGCTCTCGCCAATAGTCTACCTCTAAGTGGCCAATATTCATTCCTAATATTTGCAAGTAATAATTGTGGACCGCAATGCAGAAGTTTTTTATGGTTTTCGATGAAAATTAACTTTGTTAAATGATGATTGCTTTCTAATATAATCGGATGTTTTTTTGTAAAATTTTCAGATGAGTTTGCAAGACGGCCCCCACAACGAATCACACCGTCCGCGTCAAGAAATGGATTTAAGGACAATACGTTCGACTTTGTAGGTAAGTCTTGTTTACTTATTAATCTTGCGCGCTCAACTGGGAAACACGCTGATTGATGTTGTAATATTAAGTATCTTAAGGACGAGTTTAGCTCGTCTACGCTCGGGGAACCTGTTCGGATTGCACTGAGGAATTTTGTGTTATCTATTTCGCGTTTTTTATACATTATTGTTTGCTTCAAGTTATGAATGAAACGCATCACGTAGACTGTGATTCTTTGTAGTTTATTTAAGTTAGAATAATTTTCGACGTTTATGAGATTAGAAGGTGGTTTGTATGTATTTGTTGTAGTTTGTAGTGTAGTGCATGATGTAGGTTTTATAATTAGGTCTTTAGTGTAAGTTTTCTTTTCAGGTAATATCGATGTAGGAGAATTAGAAAATAGGTCATCCTGTACAACAGGACCGACGTGTTGAATTTCGTTAAAAGAGATGCCTGATGAAGTCTTAGCAGATGCATTAAAGATTACGCGTAATTTGGTTGTTTCACTATTTTCTCGAATTATGTGATGATGAGGATAATAACAACCAAAATCAGGTTTAGGTACTTCACTCATGTGACCTAATGACTCGTATTCTCGCATAAAATCGATGTATTGCTGACGAACTGATGGATTATTATTTAATGACTTTTCTACTTGAATGAGCCGTTTTTTAGCCAAGTTGAAAGACTCGCCTAGTGCTTCAGTGGACTCACGCAGAGGAATTTCGACACAGAACCTACCAGACTCATTTCTAGATGTAGTTTGCTTGTATAATTGCTCACAGTAATCATTTTCGGTAGATTCAGAGTTATTAGACGGCAATTCTTCGAGCTCCCAAAATTTCGCTAATTGTTCTTTTATTTCCTGGGAGAAATGACAATGAAAGTTTTTTGTTGAATTAGTGTTAATACCCCATAAAGGGCCTCCTATTATCCAACCCAATTGTGTCTCACGTAGGGAGCCACGAGAGATATTAGAGAAATGACGAGAGTTATTTTGATTTATATCTAACTCTAATTTGTTTGTACCTAATATCTCCCAGAAGACGTCGGCTCCCAGTAACAGATCTACCTCGCTACTTTTGTAGAATTCTGGGTCAGCTAATGGAATGTGACGTGGTATACCTAACTTATGTAGATCAATGTTTACAGACGGAAGTTTGTCAGTTATTTTAGGCACCACATAGCACTTAATCGGTATACTAAATGATGAATGTAATGAATTTATTATAATATTGCAATGTTCTGTAATAGTTATAGATGTACCATTCAGTCCCGATACTGCTTGATTGTTTATATTTTGTTTGCAGACACCGATTTTGCTCTGGGCTGTTTCGCTGATGAAAGATGTTTGGCTTCCACTATCAAGAAGCCCTCTTAAGATGTATGATTTGCCATTGTTTGTTACTCCGACCAGTACCGTAGACAGAAGAGCCTGGTTGGAAGCAACAGCAGACATTGATACAGACGTAGAAGGTTGTTCAGACGGAATGGGGGCAGATGCAGCTGCCGGTGCAGGTGAGTGATGTGCGTTTGTATTAGGTGGAGATGAGTATCCCTGTGATGTATGTGGTGTTTGTAATGAATGTTGTTTATGTAATAAAGTGTTGTGTTTTCGTTTACAGATCCTGCAACCTCCTATGTTACATTGGTATGACTGATGCCCACTACGGAAACAGTTACCACATAATTTCCATTGCAAAATTTTAGCGTTGCGATCCTCTATTGGCCACGATTTAAATTTCATACATGCGTAAAGTTTATGATCTTGGTTACATGCTAAACACGGATATTTGATACCAGAAGCAGAAGAGGAAGAAGAAGTTACGAAAGACTTTGATTTTACAAATTGATGACGTTTTTCATTCCTAGTATCCTTTCCTGCATGTAATGTTTCTAGCACAGTAGCTCTGTTTCCAAGAAACAAATAAAAACTCTGAAGGGTTATTGACGATTGTGACTCCTTAGAATTCCTAAATTCTTCCCATTTTCTAGCTGTAGTGGGATCCAACTTTGCTGATGCCATATAAATTATAATAGTATCCCACTTGTCAGTAGGTTCCTCTAGAGAGTTTAAAGCGGACAAGTTTTTAGACAAAATGTCAATTAAATTGCGTAATCCCTTATCCGATTCACGTACTAAAGGTTCAATTGAAAAAAGGCATTTAAGATGCTCGTTAATAAGTAAGCGCTTATTATCAAATCGGTTGCAAAGAGTAGACCAAGCGATATCATAATTGCTAGATGATACAGTAATTGAATTAATGACGTCACTTGCCGGGCTCTCAAGATATGATTTTAAATAGTGAAATTTATTAACATCGTTAATTTGCGGATTTTCGTGGATTAAAGAAAGATAGGTATCTCTAAAAGTAATCCACTTACTGGCGTCCCCATTAAACGGTGCTATTTTTAATGGAGGTAAATGAAATTTAACAGCATTGTTACATGAGCTGTATACAGAAGCGTCAGTTGTGTTGTTTTGTTTTTTATTGTCTGACCACTTATCCAATAAATATTGCGCTTTAGCAATGAGATTATAAAATTTACTCTCAGTTTCCTCTCTCTCGGATAATTGGTCCTCGTTATTTGGATCCAATTGATCAATTTTATTCTGCAAGTCATCAAAACTGTACGACACGTCTTGAATTTTTGTTAGTCTTAGCTGTAATTCGTTAGAAATAATTTTATCTACCTTTTCTAACTCTGTATACAAAAGCGGAGTAAGATATTTTTCGAATGCAGTTAAACGACGTCTAATCGTACCCCTCTGGCTTAGAAGATCCCTAAGTTCAGTCATTATGTAGGTGCAAATAACGATGATTAACTTAAAAATTACAAATCACGAATTAAACAAATTAGATACTGAGACACACAATGAGAATAAATACCTTAGCGATAAGCGGCGACGGAACCGGTCTGCGCGTGAGTTGCGCCGCTCGCGATGAATATAGGTCAATGCAGGCAAACAGCTGATACAAAATCTCGCCCGCGCACTACCCCACACCTGGAACAGTTCGGCCTAAAACTTAATTGGGTGTTTAAACTAAGATTTTTATCCAAAGTTGTCGTACGAAGCGGTAAATCAGTTACTTGGGTTACGTTGAAAAAAATACTTTATATAAAAATGATGTGAAGGGAATTTATAAGTTTTTATACTGTATTAATTTGTAGTTAAATATGAGATTTAGTTTAAATTTGATGTGAATTTACAAATAAATTGGGAGATTAAACAGAAGAAGTGATGAAATTGCGCACTCTTTGTGCGTTAATAAAAAAAGTTGAGGGTAGGTATGCTGAAGATGACGACGTACAAATCTCGAAATAGAAGCAAATAAATGGATGGGACTGATAGGTAATGATGGGAATGGGCTTACTTCCTTCGGTAAATGATGTGCACGATGTCCCTCGGGTTAGTCTCGCCTTCCAATACTGCACCAGTCACAATCTCGATGTCCTGTCACGGTCGCCAAATGGAACGGATGCACGCTCCGGGTGTCTTCGGGTGATGTACTCGATTAAGAAAATGATGATGATGATGATGATAAAAAGAGTTTAATTCCGAAGATTACAAGATAGTTCGTTGTTTTAAATTAGGTGCTTCCTCTTCGAGATCTGTCAACGCAGTGTCGCTTTGACACATAGTGATGTCCCTCGCTCGATGCCGGCCGCTAGTGTTGTGCCGGACCACTAACTGCAGACAAAAGCACTCAACATTTTTCGGTCTACGTTTCAACGGAATGCTGAATAAATTATACTTCCCTGTTGCTTCTAATTGAAGCGAAATTTCCAATTCCATATTCCAATGTGCTAGAAATGAAACTATACTTTTAGAGTTATCTTTTTCCATTGAAAGCATTATAAATGTCTATTTTTAGTTCTCCTTTTCAGCTTTTGTTTCTTTCATATGCTCATTGCAAATTATGTTCTATTTGATATCCCGGTGCCGTGCAAAAGTCGCCCCTTTTTCTTTCAACTTCTACGTACCTCTTTATCAGTCGCGGGGTTTCTCCAGTCTAACTCAAAAAGTTCAAATCGTCCCACCATCTTCTTTCTGGTCAACCTATGCACAAGTATCAGACGCATACACAACACAATATCAAAACCATAAAAATATTAAAAAAACTTACAAGTATAACTTTGATACTTCTTTGCCGAAAACACAAAATTAAAATATATGTATTATTAAGAGTAGGTATTCAATGCTTAAATTTAAATTTAATTTGATAGCTCGAAATTTTCAGCATCCCAATATTTTGCAACGAGTTGAGTGGTTTTAATTAATAAAGGGCACAGGAAAAGGTTTTTCCAGAAAATTGTTTTCAGGGTTCCGTACCTCAAAAAATAAAAAAGAATCCTTGTACGATTACTTCGATGTCCGCTTCTCCGTCTGCCTGTCTGTTTCTCGGGACCCTTTTTCTCCGGAAAGCGTGGAGGTACTATCAAACAACTCGATTCCTGACCCACGTAGAACGTCCTTACAGTATCGTCTTATCATTTTCCTTGTCAATTCAGTGTAACGTCACTATGACATTTCATGTGAAAGGGGTCCACCGTGCGTCAGAAATCAATTTGTTCCATAGTACTAAGCGGAAATACCTACTTAAAGCTACATACCTACCTAATATAATAATAAACAGTCTTCTATAATCGTAAAAAACAAGTTTCTCAGTTTATTTCATCAAAGTGAAACATCCATTTGAAAGTGTGCCTACTTTCTTATTAAAACCGTTGGAATCCAAACTTTAGGGTATTTCCCGTGGTCATAGAATTATTAAATTTGATGACAAAAAAAGTAAATCGTCATAACACACAGGCATAAAGAAAAAATATCTAAAAACACTGATTTTAATATTTGATAATAATTATAATGTAATTTACCGTATGATTTCCACAAATAGCAAAGTTATTTTGCTTACGGTATTACTTTTATAATTTTTTACGGAACCCTCTGTGCCACGGTCTGGATCACACTTGACCGGCTCTTTTTAAGCAAGCGTTCGTATATTTTCCAATTTAATTTTAAAAAGCGAGACACCTATCAAGTTTTCCTGCAATTAACTTTTACTTCGCTCGTGATTCTCTGCTTTCCCTGTAGAAGGGTATAATATTTCGGGTGTCGCAGAAAAGCCTTGAACAATTAATTTAATTAAGCCAGCAGGCAGAACAAGCACAGGTGACGAGAATTATCCCGAGCTATATTTACGATATAACTTGAACAAGTTGCCTCTAACTTCCGTACCTACTCTATTATAATGGCCTCATAAATACCGGGAGTTTAAACTGTGACACTAACAGTTTTACCGACGCTACTATTTCCGTAGAGTTAAACGTTAATAAAAATGTATTCAACTAAGTACTAGAAACGGAACGTTTTCTTAAACTTAAGACGTTGTATCTATGTAAAGCCTGGTTTTAGTGCAAGTAGTTTTATTATTTCGCAAATACTCCTAAATAGATTAAGATACTTAAATAGAGTTTTTAAAAATGGATAGGTACTTATGTATGTTAGGAAAAGCACAGTTCAGTACAGAGAAGCTACTATTATTGTATTGCATATTCTGAAAATTAGTTTTTTGAACTAGTTAACAGTTTCTTTATGCAGTAATAATGCAACATGCCAGACTAACAGTTTGACTATTCATTAAATTGAACATTTTATTTGAAAACAATACCCGATCATTCCCAATATCATTATTTTAAATATAATATTGTTACCAAAACCAATTTTCTCATACCTAGGTACTAAATTATAGCATCACAAAAACAGATCTCCGTTTTGCAGTAACTCATAAACCATTGTTATTTATTGATTCTCTGGCTGTTACGGAAGAGACGCTGAACTTTTATTTTTTGTAGGTAATAAAGTTTATGCCCTTCTCTATTCTCTAACATTTATTCCGTGATTGCCATTCCTACAACAGAAACAAAACAATTCATCTTACTTCAAATGTCACTGGGTCTCTCGAAACAAAAGTCAAATAATGAGTAAGTCGACAGATAGGTTGCGAACTAAGTTTACGAAACTTGTGATGACGTGGCGCGAATCGTCGCCAGCAGGCAACGGGTTGAACAAGTTTTAGCTCCCCTGTGCCTACGGTGCTTTATCTCTTACCTAAAAGTTACACACTTACTGAGGAAATACATAACACAGAACTACAGAGTGACAATTTTAGGAGGTTAATTATTTGACATCCCGACGCTTAGGGTCGACCAAGGCACCAAATGAAAAAGCAAGCAATTAATCAACAACTTATATTAATTTAGCAAAGCTAACAAAAGACGAGGTTTGAAAATCGTTTGCAAACAAAAGGGTAATGGCGGTGATCATAAGCCAATCCCAACAACATTACGCCAGCGCTTACCCGCCCAATTATAACAACTTTGCCTTATTCAATACTATAAACAAACAAACTGGAAGGCTTTACATCGCAATATCGTATTAAACAAAGTCTTTGTAATGAATATGCTGGATATTTTCATTTTCTCGGAGTAATACGAAGGCATTATAACCCGACCTCCTCCATTGTTTTCCGTAATAGAGATACGTATTGCGCTCGACTACGGAATACTAATATCTTGGCAAATAAAGATGCCGCCAATGACGTAAATATGGAGAAAACGAACACTGCGTCGTATAATTTTGCTCCAAAGATAGGTCACAGGGCCGCACGCACTGCAATACCAGCAAATAAATGAGGTAATCGAGTACACTGGCTCGAATACTATACTGGTCTTGATCAAAGGACACTTCCTAATTATAGGAATGAAATTCAATAGATCCCTGATCCGGTCTTCGCATCGCACACAAAGGGATTCAATTAAAAGTTCTTGTACTATACAAGGTTCGCTATAGATTTATTTTTAAGCAAATATTTACTATCGCAGCAAATTCGTCATTACTTTAACTATTGCGCCGTCATTCAGTGAATAAAGATTAGACAGCTACAAGCCTTTGTTGCCTAACCTAACCTGAATTAACCTGAACACCTTTAACCCCTCGTATCAATTACCCCGACACGTGTTTTTCCCAAAGACAGCTGAAAATAGATTTCCCATGAATTAAAGTGTGACCACGCTGGTAAATAAATCAGGAGGGCAGGAGATAATTTGACACGTGCGTCAGTTGTCCGCCCTCTGTCCTGAATCCTGATTGATAGAGTGGTGACACCTTGTTGTCCGCTTTGTTACTGTTGTTAGTGTGATTCTGATACTGATTTATTAAAGACCAAGAACTTCAAAAACCTTCACTAAATGAGATTGTTTTAACACAATAATTATGAAAAAATAACAAAATTTTGTAATGGCGTTGGATAACTTATCGATATAAGCGTACAGCATATTAATGTATTATCTACGTTTAAAATATGTAGGCGTTAAGAAGTAAATGTTAATGATAGGTACTGGTGGCGTAGCTCAACCTCGTAAAATGGAAGATGAAAATATGAGAGGGCAAACTGTATAAGGACTGGTTGTAATAATTGACCAGGGCCTGAAAACAAGAGTTAGAAGGATTGTGCTTCTGTGGTTGATACTGCCTTTATCATTTCAGATCAATTCCAAAAGACTTTGTCTTACCTTCATGACAGCGAACCCGAAAGCTTCCCCTGCTGCGGCTCAAGTCTCGTCCAGGGGCGCGAGTCGGATTACCCCCGCTTGTGGTTAAGAGCTGCGGTTCGTTGTTGGATTTCACGTCCGATGCACCCTGGGCATCGGTTAATGACTTTCTGGCAGATTCTGAAGGATATCATTATCCGTTGGCAAAGAGCCCGACCGGGGGGAGGGGGTCCTTTTGACCCTGTTCTGCCGTACAACGTTGCCGACATTTTGTCGCAAGATTTTTGAATATTATTACTTTGACATTGGCGAAATCATCACATGGATCGATAGGGCCATATTAAAAAAACGTAACACAGTATATATCTTCTTGGAAATATTACTTTTTGAATTAATTCATAATAATATAGAGTTTTAAAGTTAACGGGTCAGTTTCAGGCGACTTCAGAATGACACTGACATTGCGCGCGTAGACCATAGCTAACCACTTATTATTTTTCATCTCGTTTCAGGCCGATTTAGCGTGGATGTGGCGCTTTTATGGCGCTTTTAGAAATTAACAAGACGTATAAAAAGATAGTATACGTATTGAATATTTCACACAGCATACAACGATAGGCTCAGAATAGACCTGATACATAGATACGATCTAAATTACCCGTGCAAAGTTTAGTACCACATGTTTTATTATTTAGACCTGTGTTGTTTTATTAGACTCGAATGTTTACATGCATTTTTGCACTACATTCTCAGTGTTGGTGTTTACACATGCTTAGACAATACAGTGTTCATGCCGACTAACCTGATGATATTTAACCAGTCGCTACCCGTAAACAACCACAACTTTATCTAGAAGCACTGCCGATGGGATGGCAACCTAGGAGCTAGAATAAAATGCATCTTGTTACCGTAACTTTATGCTTAAAGCGAATCAAGTAAAAACATTTTGTTCACAATAATTCAGAAAACCATTCCATCTCTGTTGCGCGTGTCATGTAATTCCTATTTATCTACATGGTTTTACGATTCGAGCGTGTTTGGCCGCGTCGAAAAATCAACGGGAAAACCGTCACATCGCCGTCGCCCGATTCGTGGCACTGATAAGGCAGAGTAAAACAAAAATTAACAAATATATGTGACTACCCTCTCAGCGGGTTTTTCACGTCTGGTTAAGCCGCTTACACCACATTGCCGTGTCGTTAAAATGGCTTGTTTGAACAAAAGGTCCTATTTATGAAAACGAGCCCCCCGTGACGTGAAGTGAGTGTGAAACGTATACTCGTTCGCATTGTTCAAATGTCAGGCTATTTAATTGAAACGTCGGAGTACATACAGTTCTATTGCATCTCAGACTACGTTATACCGGCAATGTTGGCACATAAATATCAAGCCGCGTTGTTTCGGCAAGGTTGTTTAGTGTGGAGTGTTTGTTAAATAATTAGAGCTAGGTACGTACCGATATACCCGTGACTAGGTACTATCGTGTGGAATTTGCTTGGACATTTTGTGCCACTAAGCACGCTATCTTTACGGAGTAAGTTAGCAAGTTGATTACTTTACGAGTAAGGGGGCGTTCATAAGTCACGTTGAATACCCGAAAAGAAATACACGTGAAACCATCATACACCACCCTTTTTTCGGTTTTGGAAGCATCAATTGATTTGTAGACGCCTACAATTAAGAACTCATCAAAAATATAACTAAAACTAAATTTCATGTATGACGTATTTGTTTATAAATCAAAAACTATCTTGTTATATGTATTAATAATATTATTATGTATACACAAAATGGTGTGAAGATGGATTGATATGCCAGCCTGTTGTTTCTAAACAATTTAGTTTTCTCCCCTTTTTATTTTTTGTTTATTGTAAACTATTTATTTAATGTACCTATGTAATTTTTAGTTGCCATATGGCGAGTTCTATTTATTACTTTATTTACGTACCTATAGGTAAGGTTTATGGTTTATGTAGTTTATTTTTATCTATGTATCGTTTCGTGAGTAATAGACGGTTCTGGCTAACAACCGGTGCTGCAAGTGTGTAACACCTCCGCGTAATGCCGAGTCAGCGACCGTTTTGCTTTTGCGAAGACAATCTTAACACTGATGATTTATTTTTGATGTCTGTGTTTTTTTGTTTCTTTTCTATACAATTGTGTTATGCACTTATATTTGAGTGTCTTGCAAAAATGAATAAAATGTCTTCTCTCTTTCTTTCTTAATTTCTTTATTTATGAAAGTATTGAAGCTTGTGACTCTTTTATGCAAAAATACTACTGAATCTATACGGACGAAATCTCCCACACATGATGATTATACACTGCAATACACGACATATATCTATGACATGTATCATATCATATGACATATATCTCGTATCTTCTAAAGTAGGTACTGTTCGCAGACGCAGTCATGGATAACAGCTACTAGTAATCATAATGAGAGTGAATAAGTATGTACCAACTTGCCGAAATATAATACGTCGATTTGAACACAGAGGACCAATAATATCTAAGTTCTGATATCTAATAACATTATTCTACTCGACAGACGTTTTGATAGCCGTTATTAAATAGTTCCAGGCGCTAGCTTAATTTCGATGGAATCCAAAGTTAGGACTTTATTGACGCGGGTGGCGATGTTAATTTCCTTCGTAAACCTTGGCTCTTAGCTTTCGGTTCTGTGTTCTCGGCTCTACCCTCAAGTCGACTCTCAACGCTCGACATTTGCCGAGCTGGACGCCAGAGATATTAGAAATCACAGCTGGGGCCTGATTTTTGGAAAGCACATGTGTGAAAACACCACTCGAAAGTGGTGAAAAATTGTGCTGAATTTGAGATACGAGTAGCTTAGAAAATACTTAGGGCTCTCATTAATCTTGTGACCTAGTCAAAAATTTGATTAGAGCTGTAGTTTTGAAGATATAAACAGATTTATACCACTTTCGAGTGGTATTTTCATACCATGTGCTTTCCAAAAATCAGGCCCCTGATCTAGTTTGAGTGTGATTTGACAAGTTACTGTTTCAGTTGTTTAACTTTAAATATTTGCCTTTTGTCTTCGCTCTGCTAATTCTGCTACCCTTATTATACATATAGGCAGGATGAATTAAATGTTGTTATTAATGTTGTGCCTACCTAGCTGATTTTTTAAACCTTCTCTCTAAACTGCAGTCACTCAAATATGATTATCTGTATCTATATGGTCGTACCTACTCGTGTGTATTCATAAATTTCATGTGTTTTAAAGTACAATAAAGAGTTATACATACACACATTGTTCATTCTACTAAGTGTCGGCTAGTAATTTACTCTTATTTGAACTAACTATACCGACATTCATTTCATTTCAATATTTACATACACGACATGCACTTTATTTATGAATACCAATAATTACACTTAACATACCTACCTAGGCAGTTAATAAAAAACATTATGTTATATGTGGTTTAGTTACAGTAAATGTAATTAAAGTTCATATTCTTAATTGATTGTCGTTAGTATCTTTTAATGCTACAACTTTGCTTACTCAAACTTTGCTGAATAAGACCGCGTGTAAGATAGTGCTAGTATTTTGGAACTGATGTATTTGAAATGTTAATTGTATATGTAAATGAAACACCCGGTGGGCAGGGTTCATGACCTCCAGGTGCCCGACCTTTGCCTTCTATTAGTTAGAAAGCTGCACGAATGAGAAATACGTCACTCAATTTGAAGAACAACGAAACTTGTTGACACATATAATAAATACGAGCAGTAGGAACAAATATAGGTTTACGATAAGTGCCATATCGTAACATCAAATAGACAAACTTATATTGGAAATCGCATTCAGTTTTAGTATTTGAGGTTCATTTTATCTTCTCATATCGACGGAAAACAACGATGTCGTATAAAAAATACCCATATAAGTTTACTGTGTCGTAAGATATTTAGGTTTATGAATCGAGTCTCCGAAATGAAAAAAGTTTGAATATTGTTTTCACATTATGAGCCAGCTCTGTGTCCGGGTAATAATGCAGGAGGCATGTTCAAAAGTTTCGCTACCATGTCAATGCGGGCGGTTCATTCTACTAGAGATGCTGCTCACGCGGCGATAAATTTACCTGCGGCATTAAGAATTAAACATTAATTAATTAAGATTCGCTATAAAGCCGCCGGAGCAATCCGGCTTCGCTTACGTTCGCTGTAGAGTTTAATTAAAAAGCTCAACGCACACAAGTCGTCGCTAATAGGACATCACAACACTCGGGCCCCCGCGACTCGCGAGTCCTTCAGACGAGAACGCTTAGCTTTGCCTGGGGCCTATGTTTAGCTAGGGGAAACAAAATTAATCTACATCCCTTCGTATTACAAGATGACTACATACATTTTATACACACAATGATTTTCGAATCGCTCACAAACAGAACTAAGAATGAAAAGACTGCGCACATCCATAAATGCTTATACGGCTTAGCACTAATCCCGAAAACACGTAAATTTACGCGTCATAAATTCCACTTTCGCATCTCGATTGAAAAGGGCCCATGAGATGTGAACCTTTCACACAAAAGCGCTTTTAACACCCGCAGCAGTAAAACTTTGTGTACGAAGAATTTTTCTTTAGCCGTAAAAAGGGGCATGTGTGATGTGTGTAAATATGCGCGTTATCCATTTCTGCATATTCAGCGATGAGTGAAAGAGTCAAAGACACGAAAAGGATTTGATCATCGACATTCTGTAATACAAAATGACGTTCTCTAAATCTCGTGTCAAATCATTGAGTTTTATTATTTACTTACTTGTACAACAGACCTATTGATATTTAATTGGATAATTTTAACTAAATAAAACGTAATTAAAATTAGTTCAATTGATTTATCTTGTAATACATTTATATTTTTCATTTATTTTATTTAATTGTGTGTTTATTAAATTTTAATATTTTTAATTAAGAACTAAATAACAGTAAATTACACATTATATAGCTTTCGTAGACAAAGAAACCCAAATTGACGAAGACATTCTATTAGTTAACGTTATCAAACACAAATTTAGTTGATAGAAGTGATAAAATTCCTAGTCTTTGGTGACTGATGGTATTACGTTTTTAATCAAAGAGCTTTTCGCGTCCCCGGATTTAATTAAAGTCCGTACATTGGCAATAATTGCTTCGGGATAATAATTACAATTCGGTTGTGTCAAGTAATTGAAATTGTTATTTGTGATAAACGCTCCTATTTTAGTAAGAAAACAATCCGCTGAAGGACGTTCTTCATTATGCTTGTAACAAAGAAGATAGTTCACTCGTAATTAATTAAATTCAGCTGTGCCAGTAGTCGTTACGTAAATGCAACTAAGTAAACATTTGGCTGTTGACATAAGACATTTGAAGTTCTTAACGGAGTAAATTAAAATTACTAAGATTGCTGTCTTTTTTACGGTACCTAGTTATTCACTTGGCTAGGTTTTTGTCAGAATGTTTCGATAGGCCATGGTTGACGGATTCTTACGTACTGAAAAATCTGTATCGCAGTCAGGATGTTATTGATAATAGTACGAATACAGTTGGAAAGACTACGTATATAACTGTTTTTTCATTCCCTATTCTCTGATTAAACGTAACCGCGGCCACGGAAGGGGACAGACGGGAGTGACTGGCATTTAGCAGGCCACAACGCCCCGGCACCTGGCGGCCAAATGACGAGATTTCCCCAAGTTTTAATTACACTCAGGTACTAAATCTAAGCCCCCACCTCCCACGGGATTAGGGGAGATTAAGGAAAGAAGTATGGATAACAAATTGTAACCGCCTTTTGATCATTGTTTATATTTGATTTGGAATTAACAATTGTCTTTTATTAAAATTTAGCTTTTATGTTTCAAGTTGGCAGGATGCGAATTAATTAAAAGGAGGCTGTAAGAGCTCGACAGTAGGTTCTACCGAAAAAATATAATTCATAATTTTTTTACGAATTAATTACATGAGCTTCAATGTGACATTATTTCAATTGAGACCCACGAGGTAGGTTGTTTACTTATCAAACATAATAAAATGCTAAATGAACATAAATCTCATTCTCATGGGTATTCTCTGATGCTTGAACGACACGGCGCGGGTGCTCGTAATGTATGTCGCTGAATGTACTGCTTGTAATATTCGGCCTGGAAATGCACCTAATAATCAAGTACTATACAATACAAGTTAATTGGAGACACAAATTACAAGGCGCACATTGATCATACCCAAACATCGTATGTATGAAAGCTAAGAATACGAGTAATTAAATAATACTGTAATATCCTGTAATAACACAAGCGCACTTCTGCGCTGAAACGCCCACGGCAAGACGCTGCAAGAAAACGGCCACACTCCCATCTCTCATTCATACTGAGCGAGGCCACTATTCTCTGTCATTTTACGGAAAAGCAAAACTACTATAATACAATATTTCGCACTATTAATAACTGACACTATAGGTATGACTAATAGCTATACTTTTCAATTTAAAATACTTCTACAAGTTACCTTTGGTATCAGTTTCAAATCTTACAATTTATAACGCGAAACAATTCTACGTTGAAACACCATAGAACGGGGTGAGAAGGGATTGCGGGGGAGAAGGAATAGAACATATATTTTATGTTTTCACTTGCTACTTAAAATTTCTGGCTTAGCTTGCTCCAAAAGTAGTTTAGTTATATTTTTAGACATATATCTCCTTTTTCTGGTAATTTGCGTAATTTTTTATTTGTTCCTATCCTTTCTGACCTATGGGGTGAGCTGGGATTTGCCTATATTTTAGTATTTAATGTATAAACTATGAAACTATACGATAGGTAAGTGACAAACTAAAATTCATACCGCCGGAATATTTTTTATCTATCTATTCTTCAAATTGTCCTAACTTAGGTACCCCGTTTTAGGGTATAAGAAATCTTCAAGAATTTTGTGGCACTTTCTAAGATGTGTGGTCCAGTCCACAACCAGTCTACAACCACGTGGTCCAGTTCTATTTTCTCCAAGTATATTTAAAAACAACATAGACATAAATCTATTTAAGAATTTTCCGATCACAAGAAGACTGTATGTAACTTCAAAACAAGGTAGTACAGGAAATCTTGCAATTAATTCCGATCAACGCAGTGGCAGGTACGCAATTGTCAGTTGTTTTTCAAGAGCTTGACAAAAGCCGTATAAAGTGAAACATAAGAGTCAGTAAGGGATCTTTGTCTCAATTTTGGGAGCATTTCTTTGTAACATAATAATACGCGTAATTATTTACGAGGACTCATTACCCGCGACTGTAATTAGACGACGACGTATACAAACACATTATTTTACACAAGTCTCTTTGAATTTGCACTTCAAGTGAAAATATGTTTACATTATTTACTATTACGAGTACTAACATATGTATCTTTGTACATAAAACAAGCAACTATGACGATTACAGAGAAATACAAACGGCACACAGCCTAACTTAACCGTCCTGTCTACTAAGGTAGTATGAGTGAGTAGTATACGAACGTGATCGTAATTTGACGGAAGGTATGAACCAAATTTAATTCCATTTTAAGAAAAGGCGCTGAAATGCTGCAGTAGCTAAAATTATTAAAGTTAAACAAGTATTAAAATAAATTATTTGTTGTAAATAAATACGAAAAGACATTGAACAGCGGTTCAAATAATTTTGAATATACCTACATCAAACAGTTTCTTTATAGTTTCTTCCCACTACTAAATCCTCGGACTATTAATCATTCATTTCAGTTTTTTTTAACTCAAAGGTGTCCTACATTCATCCAGGGTATAGGGCGATTGTGCAGTACAATGAACTTTACCGTCCGGCAATCCGATTTTTTACGGTCCGATATGTGGCACTTTTTCAAATGTATACAGATTGTCTCATTGAAATCGGTTAGTATGGGAAAGTCTGAAACTATAAGACATAACGAAGTTCTGTTCTTAGGAACCATGTCATCGATTTTAATAACAAGAAAAACTGCATTCATACACAAAAAAAACCTGTACTCAGCTCGGGAATCGAACCCGGTTGTTTTGAAAAAATAAACTTACACTATTTCTATTTAGATATCGATTGTGTAGGTTTTAAGCAGTAAATGGCTCTATGAAACATGATGTCTAAAACGAATACGAATAACAATGCATTTTTTGTTTTCACATATTTTAATTTATTTTATTAAAACATAAAATCTTAAACCATAATGACTATGGAACCTATAAGCTACAAATAGGCAAGGCACGCTCGTCCCGCGATACCCACCCTGCGACACCGGCTAGTGGGTTCTATGAGGTTTTTTACTGGAATTTAAAAAATATTTCTTACTGTGTGTAGGACGTTTTGGAAAAAGGTCAGGTCAGGAGTAACCGAAACCGACGAGCATGTATGAAGAGATTGATGAATGTGGATGAAGCGAAAGAAGTATGTCAGGATCGTAGCAAGTGGAACAAAGTAGTCTCTGCCTACCCCTGTGGGAAAGAGGCGTGACGGTATGTATGTATGTATGTGTGTAGGTACGTTATGATAAATTCCCCTAATAACAACTTTTTTCCAACATTTTCTAGTCATGTGCTTTCAAAAATCGGATGATCGTACAATAGGAAGACTCGTTATAAAAAATGTACGTAGTAATCTTGAGGCAGTTCCAAACGTAGGTTTAAAAAAGAGAAAAATAAAAGTAAAAAGAGGCAAAAGAAAGCAACGCTTTTACCGTGCTCTGAGGATTTCGTTTTCGCAGCGTCTTAGAACTTTGCTTTCAGCGCTTTCGGCGCACAAGTAATCGGCAACCCAACGTAGTGGTCTTACTTTTTAATACCTACCGTCCAGTTGCGTATCTTCGCCTGTGCTACCTATCTTCGCCCAATTTGACATAAGTTAACACTACCGAAATGTTTTTAGTGCTAGCCTTACATAAAACTGCTAAATACAAAGTATTTTTCATGGCGGTCAACATTCTTCGAACGATCTGCGACTAACTTCTCACAATTGATGTTCAGTGAGATTTTTTCGCGACGCCGACCACGTGTATTTTTTTACCAGCGTTTTAACTTTGGTTTTAAACAGTGATATAGACCAGATAATGTTAAACTTTTTACATGATTATATCGTATAACTATTTCTTTTTCATGTGACACTAGTATTTAATGGCTAACTTACGTCTAGAAATCACAATTGGATAAAACGTTGGGGAGGGTATTTAGCGTTCAACTTGTTGCCAAATTTCGCCTGCCCCTAGGGTTGTCAAATTTACTGTAGGACATTAATTAGTGGATGATATTACTTGTTTGCCAATTTAAATATTTTCTTTTGTTTTGTTTTACGGAAATGGCTTTAACGATTTGGAGGAAAGTTAATAAGTAGATTAAATTATATAAATATTTTATAGGCATAGGTTGATTGGATTTCAATTAAAAACATATTATAGCAGAAAAACATACGTTTTGTTTAAGTAATAAAAAAAAGTTTGAAAATATTTTTTTTATTGTAAACCATTACTCCCCTTTGTTTGGCATGTTGGGTAATTTTTGGCAGCCCTAGCATCGTTTTAGAAAATGTATGAAACAACTTCAAACTGCAGCCAATCTTCGCCTACCACACATTTTCTTTAAAATATGCCTAGTCCGGTGTAGTTAAGCTTCATATTGTATTAACACAGTCCAAGTAGATAAGACTTAACATGTGTAAGTCATGGAAAAGTTTAGTATTAGCGGTAAGGCATGCCATAGGCGAAGATAGGGACAAGTACCCATACTTCGCCTATTGCCTTTGGGGCCATTTATTACCAAGTTAACGAGTGAAATTCAAAGCTTTAGTGATTTATACTGATAGCCAGGAGTACTAAAAAAGGTTTTTTTTGCGACAATGGACTAAAATTCTTTCAAATATGAAAGATATTTTGGAAAAAGTGTCAAAATCCAGGCGAAGATACGCAACTGGACGGTACTCAATATAGTTCAGTTCTCCAAAGAATAATATAAAATTTATGCGGACGAACATGAGGCACGTAAGAAACTGTTTTAATAACAAATTGTGTCAAAACACTAAATTCATAGTGGAAACGAGTTGTCATTTATGTATGAACCTAAAAGTAAGATGCTTGAAAAGGTATTCGCCCTCCGGCACGACAACGTCTGTGTAATTTAAATACACTTTTATGCTAGTTTCGGGAATAACCAATCTTAGAGTAAGTAGTTGCGTTGCTACATGCCCTCACGCTGGTACCACATAAATTTATCAGCGATTTAAACTTTTTGTTAATGAGCGGGTTAAAATTTCATCTGAAACAGGGAAGATATTTAACAAAAGTCTTGCTGAAGTTCTATCACCATCTGCCGGCAATTGGGAGCGCTGCCAAAACAAACTAAACGGATAAAGTTGGGAGAAAATCGGATATCAACTTCGTAAGTAGGTAACTACGAGCAGAGCACAGATAGCGATTATCGATGGAGATGCAAACACGAAACTCAATGTTTAGCGACGTTATAGAAATAAATATTTCAACGTTATAAAAAAGGTCAATTGTAGTAAAAACTGGATGTATCGTAAAACCCAGTGGAAATGTGACATTTTCATTTTGACACTGCTAGCACTTAACTGGACCTACTTATTTACTTAAAACTAAAAATATATTTTTTAATTTAGGTGCAGCATTGCCTCAGTAAGCAAAACACTTTGGAAGTTAGAGGTATCAAACAACTTGCACTGAGCTTAGGCGGAAATACATTTCAGTGTTTGTCCGTGAAAAGAACATATAGCAGTGACTGGCAACATCGGTTAAGTAAAATGGGTATTCATTTATAATAGTCATTTGAGTATGAATTATGGTTTATCTCTTATTGCTATCCCGATTAGTTCTAATTGCAAACGTGGATTTGAAATTGAGATTATAATAAAGCAGGTAAATTAGTGTTGCAATCGTGAACGTGAAGTAGATTGATATCTTCAAATCACTTTAACGGATGTGTACCAAGTTCGCTCGCTACCATTAAAGAGACGATATAATTCAGTTACTCCTAGCAACGCCCCATTGTTAAATTGAATGATATTGAGGACTTAACTGCTGATATGTATTAAGCTGAACCAGAGTAAAATAATATATCTAGAAATTCAATATTTTCATTCCTGTACCTATGACTACAAATACTTATTTCGTTACGAGCTCAACTTTAAGTAAGAAGATACTTCAGTGACTTTGTTTTAACTACATTCGTTCGACAACCTTTTCCTTTATACACAATTAAAATTCATCATCCTTTATTTCTTTGAAATAAAGACTACATTCGCATCAACAAACTGTCGGTTGACTTTAATCAAAGACTTTTGGGCTCTGGCATTGTTTTCTTGTTTATTTTGTTCCATAGTAAAGTTTTTAATTACTATCTCTGCTTCTTTGTTGGTTCTTCGACCGGGTTTTTAAAACTTTAAAGGTGTTCGATATTGACTACATCGAGAGCTTTAACTTTAACTAGTTAATTTTTGAATTTAAAATGTCCTTTGTAGTTTCTAAATATAGTAGATCAGCTACCCGTGACTTCATATTGAAGAATTGGTTTATCGCTATTCCAAGGGAATTATGCAATTTCTCGGGATAAAAAAGTTAGTTCAAGCTATAAACTATCTGTTTGTCAATTTTAATCTGAATATTTTCTGTAGTTTAGCGTAAAAGAATTACAAACATACCTATTCATACTTCTAACCATTCAGTTACACTTCGTCTGCTATTAATTACAAGTAAAATGATGCAATGTCCTGGTCATCGTTTGTTTCTTTTATGATCAAACACAAAATATTGATTGTAGAAATCTAAATATTTACTTCACACGGTAATCATCCATACGTCATTTCGTGATTTATCTTTTCATGAAACGCTACCCTCTATTACATTACAGGAACTAGTTCATTTTGAGTATAAATAACTAATGTGCCTCACTTTAAAGTTCAAACCTAGCTCGAACGTAAAATATTGACACCCCATTACAATTTCAACAGACATTATTATTTTGTTACCCGGCTAAATCAAAAGTGAATGCTTGAAATGATTTATTCAATTTGTGCACGAACGTTCAAAAGGGAAAAACCCTCCGCAACATTAAATTTTATGACGTCCAAATTTTTTACCAAGAAAACAGCAAGTCTGTTCTGCTTCACTGCAGCTGCAATAAAGAATACTTTGACGACGAAATTGATCATCATCAAAAGTTAATCATTTCAAGAGTTCAACGAATACCTCTAAGTAATGCACCGAGACCCGATTCAGTTTTATAGACTCGCATGCTCAAAAGCCCTGCGAAAGATAAAAATAAAAATGCTTTTTATGCTCTGTGCGGACGGTGAAGTTATTTACCTGTAGACATAATGTAAATAACAACTTCCACTGTTCGCGTAAACAACACGAAGTGTGGGAAAATAACACGGGTAATGCTATCTAGCGAAACTTGTGCTCTTAGGTTTATTGTTACGGGAAATAACGACGCCCTGCACACGATAAGGGAATTTGCATATAAATTATGCACGTGTGCAAGCGTGAAAATATTGCGTCATAAGCATGTTTACAGAAAGTATTTAATACTTATATAAGTTTTGTCTGTAGTATCTTGCATTGCTGCGGACAGCTGCATAAAATTAGTGTGTATGCATCAAATCTTGCAAATCGATATCAATAGTGTGCATATTAATAAAATAAAAACAATCGAATGAACACTTAGCAATTATATTGCTAGTATTATATTATTTTAACGAAAATCAAACCTAAACAGATGTTTGCTTCTGAAAGACTGACACGAACAATAACATTACGGCGATAACGCTGAACTTAAAAGCTTCTTTAATAAAACAAAGCAACGAGTTCATTGTTTTAGTTAAAAAGATTGAATCAATAAAACCTTGGCACGACCCGAGTAAGAACAATGAGTTATCCAACTTTCCCATTAAAAATATTAAAACCATCATTCCAGAACACTGAAATGTTCCGGTTTAATTTTCTTTATGCTCTTTGTCCAAAATACCTCCAGCTTAACCTTGTGAGCTCAGCGAGCTGCTGCTATTTAAGAAATTTAAATGAGCTCTGTCGACTCACTCCGGATGTCATGGCATTAAATACAGTTAATGAGTCGAGATTGAATGATAAATTGCCGTTGACTTGCTATTGCGGTTTAGCTAAAGCAGAGCCACTATTATATCAGTGGCGTGGCGTCTATAGAACTCGATACCCACTGCACTGGCTTGCCTACTTTAAGGCGATTTGGCACTTCATTGTGCAGAATTGGAGGAATACATACATACATAATCACGACTTTATCCCTTACGGGGTAGACAGAGCGTAAGGTAACAAAACCTTAAATCCACGTTTAGCATGATTAAGGGCGTATAGGTGGAAAGGGAAATCAAAATAGTGATGATTCACCTATAACATGATTCCTAACACGTTCGTCCATTCCCTCGGTGGGGTTTTACCATCTGCGCGGGAAAAGGAGCAACTGGTTAATTCTATGTTTTTCTTTACTCCCAGACTACATGGAAGAATGGAAGAAATTAGAGGAAAAGGCTAGTTAAAGTAAAAAAAATAGGCACATAATCTTCTAATTAAGTACCTAAGTAGATACAAACTTACCTTAATACTGGCAAAAATGTAGGTAACGAAAAAGCTAATTACCTACAAAGACGTTATTTTCAAGACTTGGAGAAGTTTTAACGCGGGCACGTCTACACGCGAATTGTAGTTTATACCATCCGATAAACTAGTGGGTATGTGTAAATGTGCACCGAACTAAACACCAGGCCACGATCACGAGCATTTGTGCAGTGAACGTGTTTTTAATTCACTTGAGTTAGGTACTACTTTATATTAACCTGTTTTATGATTACGCACAGCAGATTACCAAATGACGCCGTACGAATACAATTTTACGGGGCCGTAAAATTTCTGAGTTGATGGATCGGGGGATGAGAGGTAGGTACATCAAACTTGTCAAACATGCCCGTCGCGTAGATTTAATGGGGAATGCGATAATGAAAGATGGTGGCGGCGTGCGGCGGGCGGCGACACCTCGTCGGGCCGTGCCGAAGCGACAGTGGGAAGACAAACGATGGAATTAATGCATTTCGTATGTATACTTCCACCTTTACTATGCAGGTTGCAAAGAACCCTGCGAGAATATCACTGCTATCGGAGGTATTCGCACTAGGGAGTTATTAAATCTTGCAGGATCGATATCAATAGGTATCGATGGAAATATCGAAATGGAGATACTGAGAATCGGGGCCCAGGCTAAAACAGATTATACTCCACTCCTTGTCCGAGACGGTTTACTATGTAGTCACGCTGATTGTACAGCGCCAGTCACTATGTCTAAAGATAAAAAAAAAAACAAAACGCTCTCGTTTGACAGCTATCTGACATTGCGTCATTACGTTTTTAGTGCGTGCGCCGGTCACCTTTTTTTCTCTCGTTTGTATTGTTTTACTCTATATTTAAGTTAAGATGTACCTTCACGAATGTTAATTACTCATTTATGTTTGCTAATGGATATGAGTAAACATTGTACAGTGATCAAAAGTGATACTGGGACAGAAAATCACAGGTTTGTTGTCGACTGTTCGGTCCATCGTTTTGCATTTTAGAATGCATGGAAGGTATGTGTTTTGGTTCTTTCTAATCTTGTGCATAGCATAATAAGATAACACATTGCATTATAACAGTCGGATATCACTCGTTTTAATTACCTATAGCTATTAAATTAATGGTGTATGGGTTCTGTGTTGGTTATGTTTTGCGTTTTGTTTCGGCCATAAACAATAACTATGCTGCCCTTGAGTGTTCCTAAGATAATCGGTTATGTTGGCAAACAGTTTGTTGTCTCTGTTCGGTATCTGTTGAAAACTTTTCTTTTTTTTTTTTTACTTTTTTCTTTCCCCCGAAAACTATTAACGGTTTTCTGTCGTGTATGGCTTTGCTTTCGTTCGCGTGTTCTGTTCAAGTGCCCGAATTCTCTTGAGTTGTTATTGTTAAGTAGAAGAAATGGGTAAAAGAAGCAAAAAAGAAGATGAGGCGGGCATTAGGAAGAAAATACGACGGTTAGAGAAGAAACTGGAACGAATGCCGCCAACTGAACAGGTGTCTCCGCATTCTCCTAGGCCAGGAACCTCAAAGTCGCCCTCGCCACCACCTGAGAACCCAATGTCGGGCTCGGAACCATTGCCTGTGCCACCTGTAACAGAGCAGGAACAGGACTTGGGTATGTGCACTCTTACTGTGTTATGGTTAATACCTACTCCATACTTAAACGAAAATCGGTCCTAAAATTTAAAATGTGAGCCTGTAATAAGAAATTAATGTGCACTTTACACTTATACATAATTTCATGCGGAGTTGGTCTAACAAAATATTATTGTGCGCCATCACGAGCGGATGGACAGACAATAAATTACTCTATTGTGCGCCATCACGAGCGGATGGACAGACAATAATTACTCTATTGTGCGCCATCACGAGCGGATGGACAGACAATAGTTACTCTAGTGCTACCATGCAACAGTTAGAAATCTGTGCCTTTCTTTATTTTTTATTTCTTTCTAACACATTTAAACTCATTCCAGATGAAATTGAGTTACCGGACGAATTCCTACAAGCCTTGGGTAATGAAGGTCGGGACATCATAGAAGTGGGTGATCCTATCAGACCCGAGTTGACAGAGCGGTGGTCCGGAATCATCTGTAAAGGATTAGGAAAAGATGCTAAGGAGCTTATAGTTAAGAAATATCCAATGCCACAGAACTTCCCTCGTTGCAGGGCCCCACTGATGAACCCTGAGATTACGGCAGCATTGTCCGGATTGGCCATAAAGAGGGATCGTAGAATTATGGCCCGCCAAGAGCTTACAGGCAAACTAATGACCTGCCTCGGTAAGTCATTAACTAATGTTCTAAAAGGCAACTTGATGACTAAAACCCTTATAGAAGAAATAAGTGATGCAGCCAAGATGGCGGCTGAGATTTTTTATGAAGATTCCTTATCACGAAGATTTTTTGCTCTTGCTGGAACTAACCTAAACGTTAAAGAGGCAATTGAAGAATCAAAGCCAGATAAATACCTTTTTGGCGAAGACTGCTCTGAAAAAATCAAGTCTGCCCAGGCAGTTAAAAGGACAAGTACCCAAATTAAGTCATCAGAGTTGGGTAAACCACCATCAAAAGGCCCTAATCAAGTGTCGAATGTGAAGAGACAGGGAAACTGGAGAGGCCCACCGCAACGCTATCAGCAACAACCTCTGCGAGCTCGCGGTGGGCAACGAACACAGCCATCGAGGAAATTTCACCAGAACCAGAATCCAGCTCACCAGAGGGACCAGAGGAGGAATCAGCACAAATTCAGATCCAACCAACGCAAACACTATTAACACAGGTACATGCCGGCAGGCTCAGTTTATTCGCTAATAATTGGCTTGAAATAACAGATGATCCTGTAATCTTAAGTTGGATACAGGGATATGAAATCCCATTCAGTACAAGGCCTCCATCATTTCAAACCAAAGAACAGCACTGGTCCAGAAATGAAACTGATATTATTAAATTAGAAATTCAGAAATTAACCGCATTAGGTGCAATTTCATCATGTACATTTTGTGCAGGGCAATTTACTTCACCTATATTTTTAGTGCCCAAATCAAATAGGTCATACAGGTTCATTTTGAATCTAAAAAGGTTAAATAAGTACATAGTAACAGAACACTTTAAATTAGAAGATGTAAGAACAGTATGTAAGTTGATTACAAAGGACTGTTATTTAGCTACAATTGACCTTAAAGAGGCTTATTTTTCTGTACCAGTTGCCGAAAAGTGTAAAAAATATCTTAGATTTACATTTAATGGGGTACTTTTCCAGTTCAACGCTTTACCTTATGGCCTATGCACTGCCCCCTTTGTTTTTACAAAACTTATTAAGCCAATAAGCACTTACCTCAGAACTCAGGATATTTTATTAACATGCTATTTGGATGACAGTTTGTTTATTGGAAACACGAAAGAGAAATGCAAAAAAGATGTGGAAACTGCTTGTAATTTATTTCATGATCTAGGTTTTGTAGTTAATTATGAAAAATGTTCCTTGACACCTAGTAGGATGTGTAAATATTTAGGATTCAATATAGATTCATCAAACCTTTCTTTGTCAATACCACTTAAAAAGCAAATGCTAATCTTAGAAAAAATCAAGGATTTCAGACAAAAAAGTAGTTGTAGTATAAGAGCATTCTCTCAGCTAATAGGTACAATTAGTTCTACCTGCCAAGCTATCCCATATGGTTGGGTGTATACTAAACTATTAGAAAGGGAAAAATACTTATCACTTCTAAAATGTAATCAAAACTACAATGCCATGATGCCTCTCCCTTCAATAGTTAATAAAGAACTAGAGTGGTGGTCTAACAACATTAACAAACATAATAAAATAAAACAACATAATTTTGTGCTAGAAATCCACACAGATGCAAGTCTCACAGGCTGGGGGGCTGTTTGTAGGGACCAGAGTGCCTCTGGCTCCTGGTCAAGCTCGGAACAAAAACAACATATTAATTTTTTGGAGCTGAAAGCTGCTTTTTTGGGGCTTCAATGTTTTGCTAAGGACTTGTACAATTGTGAAGTGTTACTAAGAGTAGACAACACAACTGCTGTAGCATACATAAATAAAATGGGAGGTATACAATTCCCACACTTAAACAGTATTACAAGAGATATATGGCAATGGTGTGAGGATAGAAATCTTTGGCTTTTCACTTCTTATATAAACACTAAAGACAACTTCGAAGCGGATAAAGAGTCCAGGAGAATTAACATAGAATGGGAACTTTCTCAAAAAGCTTACACTAAAATACTGAAAGAATTTGGACATCCGGAAATAGACCTGTTCGCCTCGAGAATAAATAATAAGTGTGATAAATTTGTTTCTTGGAAACGTGACCCTGAGGCCTGGGCAGTGGATGCTTTCACCATCAGTTGGAAAGATTTCTTTTTCTATGCCTTCCCACCTTTTTCTCTAATTTTGAAATGCGTTCAAAAAATTCGTATGGACAAAGCCACTGGTATTTTGGTCTTTCCATACTGGCCATCCCAACCATGGTTTCCACTTGTTCGTATGTTAACTGTAGGCGAACTTCTAATATTTGAGCCAAACATAACTCTTTTATCCTCCCCTTTCAGGGAAAGTCACCCCCTCCACCACCAGCTTACCCTGGCTGCAGGAGTGTTGTCAGCCAAGCATACATGAGACGAGGGACTCCCTCGTCGGCCCTCGAAGTTATGCTGAACTCACTTTCTAGCAACACCATGAAACAGTATGACTCTTCACTTAGGTCCTGGTGGACTTTCTGTACTAATCATAATTTAGATACCTATCAAGCCTCCATACCATTCATTCTTAAGTTTTTAAGTGAATGTTTTGATAAGGGTGCATCTTATGGCACATTAAATTCAACAAGATCGGCCCTCTCCTTATTAATGGGACCAAGGATAGGGGCTGATGATAGAATTAAGAGATTCATGAAGGGGGTTTTTCGATTCAAACCCCCAACTCCCAAGTATGATGTCACATGGGATCCAGGAGTAGTTCTAAACTACTTGGCAAGTTATCCAGTAGTAGATATTTCATTAGAAAAATTAACTAGGAAAATTGTTACAATACTGGCATTAGCGACAGGTCACAGAGTGCAAACACTTTCATTAATAAAATTAAAAAATATTAAATTCAATAACAATGCAGTACAAATATTTATACCAGATATAATTAAAACATCTAAAAAAGGCAGGCTCCAACCAATTCTCAATCTAAAATGCTATGAAAATAAAATTGAAATTTGTCCGGTAACCACACTGAAACATTACATTGATATGACTAACCCCCTAAGGAAAGAGATTGATAAATTAATACTGACATATAAAAAGCCATACCATCCTGCATCCACACAGACTATAAGTCGTTGGATAAAAATGACCATGGAGGAGGCTGGAATAAATATTAATATTTTTACAGCACATAGCACTAGACATGCCTCCACCTCAGCTGCACTTAAATCTGGTATCAGTATAGATCAAATTCAGAAAACTGCAGGTTGGTCTGAAAATTCTGTGACCTTTGCTAGACATTACAATCGGCCAATTATCCAGAACACTAGCTTTAGTGAAGCAGTTTATCATACTACTCTTGGGTAATAAAAACTTATTGTGGAGGTTCCCTAGAATGGATTTGATTATTGTCTTTAAGTAATTGTTACCATGGCAAGACGCCACCAATGGAAATTATTTTGTTGTTCTCTCTTTTGTTCTTATTGAAGTAATAAAACACTTATTTTATTTTTATTTTTATTTTATTTTTTCATTTATTTATTTTTCCCCTGAATTATTTATTCACAACCCAGGCTTTTAACAGCTACATAGTAAACCGTCTCGGACAAGGAGTGGAGTATAATTATATGATTAAACGAACTTACCTGAAGTGAAGTTCTATCATAATTATACGTAGCTCCTTGTCCGAGACGGCAGTCCCGAAATCCCTCCCACTAATATTTTGATATTATCCCAAACGGGGTTGTTCATAGATGCATAAATCTTTAAACGCAATGACGCAATGTCAGATAGCTGTCAAACGAGAGCGTTTTGTTTTTTTTTTTATCTTTAGACATAGTGACTGGCGCTGTACAATCAGCGTGACTACATAGTAAACCGTCTCGGACAAGGAGCTACGTATAATTATGATAGAACTTCACTTCAGGTAAGTTCGTTTAATCATATAATTGTCATTGTAAGATATAGGTATCGTATCAAATTCCGAAAAAAGCACCCTCCTTATAGCAAATCTCATAGTATTATAATTTTGTCGGGTTATAGATAGATAGGATAAACATATAGGTATCCTTATCACATTGTTTTTAGGATATAGACAGGAAATTGACCATAAAATATATTTATTTTCTTAGCACCGACGAACCTTACCTCTATTATATTTTTCCGATCTAATTATTTACGCTGCTATTTTCCGCAAAGCCGCACATTGTCCCCATTCCTTCAAACGCTCAGAACATCAGCAATATTCACGCAATAGCTACATATTATTTCTACATCTTCCACTGGAATGGAGTCCGCGAACACAAGCCGAGAAACGCGAGAATATCTAACTTTTATAACTTTTGTGATGTACTCAGGCACGTACTTAATATTCACTCGTAAATTGTTGATAGCAGACACCTTACTTATATGGAACGTGTGAACTAAACGAACAGGAGGTATTAGGAACACGAGTACCTAACGAAGTTTAGGAAACGACTTTTGTAATTTTACTTTAATTAATGAAATGACTGATTAATTGATGCTTTTAATTTTTGTGGCCACCGAAGCGTATAACGTTCCCAGCTGAAAATGTAACTTGTAAAAGTTGGGTCAGCTTATTTTTTTCGTAAGAACTTTGCCCATATTTTTACTACAAGTAACTGCCTGCGTGGGGAATACATTCTTATTGCTGTTTTCGTAATATACTGGCAATAAATATAAGGAAGCCCAGCGAGGACGAAATACGTCTGAAGGTCAGTTGTCTACTCCAAAAAGTTAGCTCAGTTTTCTTAATTGGATTACATAACTTGGACTTGAACTACCAAGAGTAAAATAAAGGTATAAAAAGAACAACAAAAAGTGTCGTTGTTATAACTTTACGTCAACTATAAGGCAAGAAAACAACAATACCTACAGAACCACACCTACGCCGTGTACGTCTAAATCTAATGCGAAGAAACAGTCAGTACCTCTACAACAACAGTTACACAAAAGTCCATAATGTATGTATACGGCGGCCATTGGTTTAACTCGCTAGGACGCCGACCAACAAAGGGTGCGCCTTCGTACAAGTATAAAACCATAGACCATAATCTACGGGCTATAGGTGCTGCAACTCTCTATAATGTACAGGCCCCGACCAAAGGCGGGGCGTGGCGATCTAAAGCCACGTTAAATTTTATGATCCCATCAAACGCCAACGTGCACTGAACCTGAAACTGGAAATAGAACACCGTGGCTACCTGTCAACGTACTGACTAAGTTTGCGTTAAAGCTTAAGAAATACTTTGAAAGCTTTCAAGAGTTGGGCGAGTAGAAAACGTAGGTACTGATAAATTAGCGAGAAAGGTAGGTATTATAGCAAAATAATATTAGATTCATGGCACTATATACTATAAGTTAGTACATGAGTTTTTGTTAAAAGAAATTGAACAAAGCATTTTTGCTGTCTGTACTTTTTATTTTTTGTGCATGGTAATGGCGCTTAAGGTCAAGTGACCCATTTGCTCGTTTGTCACCGCATTTAACAAAGTAAAATGCTTTGTTTCAATAGTGGCACAACTCAAAATAAGAAAAGGGTTCAAAAGTTATCTTTAACTGAACAGTGACACTGTATTAAATGTAAATAAACAAATCCCTCGAAATTACACCACGTGGTAATGTTACCTTCTTCTTCGCCTATCTACTTTTGTTCTTAGTTACTAAATGAAACCTATTAACGTGATCAAAAAATGTTCAATATCTAACTAGAAAGGTATATTAGTTCCCTAAGCTAGAATCATAACGCTAATAACTTATTAACATCCACATGTAAGAATGCATAAAAGTGTAGGTAAAAAGATTATCAGGATTTTCATAATTTCCATTACCGCCGACTGTAATAAAGCTTAAGCGGGCAGTAGGACGCCGTTTAAGATACTAATATAAATTGTGAAAGCCTCATCGCGTTGTGGAATTTTCCCATTAGATTTTATGGATTTCTCTCTTGTCCGCACATTAAATTATAACCGCCGGGAAAATGAACGCAGCATTGAAATTTAATTCCGGAACTCGGTTCAGTAACCAAATTTCTCTTTTATTGAGGTAAAATTAGGTATGTGCGATACCCTTACGTTTGATCCGGATGTAGAAACGAAATTTAATAACGACTGTTTTACGTTTTTCCATTTTTATACGTATAAATTAGGGGTCAAAAATAAATCTCTGTATTAATTTTTCGTAATAGCTGAGTTTATTTAAGGAAGCACTCGGCGGTAATTGCATTATGAATGGCGGCTAGCGGCAGCGTGCTGAAATAAGAACAAGCTGCGAGGCTAACAAGCCAAGACGACGGGGGCGGCCTTTTATTACAGCGCAAACGAGTCCTGACACTATATTTCAGAAAATTACCCATTTACTTTCGTTATTCGCTTATATTTATTTTGTCCGTCATTAGAGCTGGGGAAAATGTCATACCTACTGAAGCATAAGTTTGTGAACGGGCTGAAATTTAAGAATTAACTGGGTCACGAATATCCCTGACCTATAAAAATACGCAAAGCCATTAAATCTTGCATTGCGTGTCAGGTTTGCCATTATTGAAACCATTTGATTGTGGGCAACGCCTCGCTAACACAAAGACGTGAGCGTCGGGGAAACGTAAAAAAAGTAAACATTATGTCGACAGCAGTCGATATCGTCAGCGTGTCGGCGATCAATCACGCCGAGTGGCGCAGGTAGGGCACCTGCCGATGATTGATGGATTCCAGGCTCGCGACACATGTCGCTAGGCTACAGGGACAACCAATCTGTTATCTATTAATAGCGGTACAACATTTACTTTAATTAACAAGTTTCATAATTGTTTCATAAGTACTTAATAGAAAATACAAACTTCCTAGCGTAAAGAGAAGGGCCAGGCTCTAAATATAATCCTAACTCAATCCCAATTAGGCACTAAGCGCACTCGTGCTTCAATACCTACTCACAAACAACCTACCTATAAAATTAATTTAACAGCACTGGCTGGTAATCTCCTCCTTAATCTCACAGATGAAATTCTCAACTGTTGAAATATGAGTCAGGATGTACCTACCTACTCATACATGTACGGCGTGGCCCTATCTACTCTTAATTTTAACATGGTGAGTTTGTATATCGTAGCAAAATTCAATTATCATTTTTCACTGAAAAGCAGTGCAAAAAGAAAGAATTTGGAAATAATATTCATCTAAAGAAACACTGCGCTGAAAGTCTGCTCTGCAATAAGAAAATTACTTGAATGTAAACAGTTCGGAGAACACGAACCATTTACTTAGAATCTTTACGAGCCATTTTCTTTTCATTCCCGCAGTCAGCTGCAAACGCAATATGAAATTACGGCATGCAAGCGTATAAATATAAATTTCACTGGACTCTTCCCTGAACAGCCTCGGGGCATCATTTCACAGGTTACAACTTCGTCTTTCGTAGTCATACGAATGGAAACAAAACAAACTAGTCGCATGTTACTTTTCAACACGAGATAATTTATTAAATGGACGTGTAGCAGAATAACGGGGAATACTAATAAATAGTTCATGGAAAAGAAAATGCTTTTACCGACAGCTTCTGTGGAGAAAGCGACGCTAAAAATTGAACAGTAGGTAAAAATGTACCAACCTAGTAAGAAATTCTAAGCTGCAGGGATATAAAATTTAAATTAGCCCCGTTTTAAAAACGAACATTTTTAATTATGTATGTATGGATGTATAACTCTTTATTGTATATAACACACATTCAATTTTACAGGTAATGAGAACCACAGATGTACAAAGGCGAACTTATCCATTAAACGGATCTCTTCCAGCTAACCTTCGAACGATTGACAGGACAACAGAAACCAGATTATAGAGAGTAGACATACTAAAAAGTCGATTTAATTATGGTAGACCAATTAACTGCCCTTGGTGGTCAGAGGAAAGAAAATTATGTTATAAAGTAACATCGTAGTCTTCCTGTCGAATGGTTGTAATTTAACCTTTATGCAGCAACACGCAATCACGCATTATTAATGTAGGTACTTAATGATCCTGAAATATATCCAGGAAGTGTAGTACAGCAATGACTTACTTTATTCCCAATGATTTTACAGTGAAATTCATTAAGTAAGCTGTATTAATTAAGTAACAAAGTGTAATTTAATCACAGTACATTTACAATGATGAGAAAAATAAAGGATTATGACTCTTACAAATTCGCTCGGCATTATTGTATACCTTCGCACAGTTTCACTGACTGACTGACAGACGCCGCACTGCCCACCCTGAAGCTTGATATTAGTTATTTTCCAAATTTAACCTTTAGTAGGTGATTGAGTAATATGTAGGACCACTAAACTAGACTTTTCTAAATTCAAACCAGCCTATTTATTGTTCTTCTATCAATCTATAGCCGTATGTATACGAATATTATCACTTAGGAACGGCTCGATCTATTTAGCAATTTTTTGTAGGTAATTTTCATTTTGTGATTTTCAGGGCAGTATAAATAAGAACTGTAACGGAAGAGAAATCGAGTTGGTGAGTTAGTTTTCATTAAAATAGCTTGAGATGAGAGTTTTGTTGACAACACCCATACTATGCTACGTAACCTCATAGTAGGCAGACATAACTTGAATATTTCCTTATACAAATTACACTCGAGAATAGTCACAAATTCCTCCATGTAGTTACATAAGCGGCTATAAGTCTTGTTACGTGACCATAAAACACAAACAGACTAGAGTTATAATAGCGTATAGACATGTTCAGATAGATTGATCTAGGCACGAGGTGCTTTATTTAGGCACGCGACGGTCGACACTCGTTATTATAGTCAAGTGTGTTCGTGGTCGACAGAAGGGCATATTTAAGTATCCAGTCGTTTTACTACCTACTATTAACTATCCCTACTAATATAAATGCGAAAGTAACTCTGTCTGTCTGTTACGCTATCACGCCTAAACCACTGAAACGATTTTAATGAAATTTGGTACAGATATAGTTACAGTTCCGGAAATAGACATAGGATAGTTTTTTATCCCGGACATCGGGATCGCAACAAAGGAATTCTGCTTAGACAAAGTCGCGGGCTATCAATGACATAATGCTGTGCCTAATTGACACACCTTGTAATTTTGAGACACTTCAATAAGTAATGGACTTATTGAAGTGTCTCAAAATTAATCTGGAATAGGTACCTAACATTAATTGTTCTGTTGACGCATCTACAGAATGCTGCCTAAATATATATTTGCTACTAGCTATGGCCTGCGATTCCATCTTCAGACTTCGCTTACCGGTATCCGGCAGGAACTATGCGATTTATCCTATATCCATCTCCGGAACTGAAACCATGTCTATACCTGACTAACTGTTTCAGCAGTTTAAACGTGAAGAGCTGACAGGCAGACACAAGGATGCAAAGAAGTTACTTAAATATAAGAAAAAAGGTATGCTTATAAATATAAGAATAGTTTTCAAGACATTAGGTAACCGTCGTTCTTATTTAAGACGTAAATATTTAACGGCCGATGGGACCGAGTGGAATAAAAATATAATTAAGTTTGCTTTGAAATCGTGTTCTTTGGCCTAATTAAGTTAGTTACCAAATTGACACTGAAACCATTTCGGAAATTAATTATTACTACTGTTCCAGTTATCATCGCAATAACTATTAATCAAGGCCCAAACTTTTGACTGTAATTAGAACATGGGCAGCTTGTGTATAATATGTCCTGGAAAACTATGTCAATAAACTACCAGCTAACGACTGAAAGTGTCAAAACTGCCTTTTCGTGTACACATACCATAGATATATTATATTCCAAGTAAATTAGTTCAGCTAGCGTAAAGCATTTTAATATTTTTTCGCGTCGACTAGTTAATTACCGCACCGGAAACCGCTTAATGGAAAAATAATTAAAACTGAATAAATTCAAAGAACCCGCAAATTGAATTTGGTCAAATGGCCGGAATTTGGTGTTAATTATACAATGGTTTGGTTAATTGGACAAATTTCGGTCCGGTCCAAAATCGATTTAGTCACCGATACTGGACCATCACGATCACGGCACGATCTGTAAATGGGCCTCATCCTCGAAAAAAATAAAAAACCTAATTAAATTACTTAATTAATGGTTAGCTTAATACTGCTTTTCATATCTGTACAACAGCAGATGCTTTATAAGATACAAGTATGTGACTAATTTTAAATAAGTACAAATATTTTCATATCCAAGCGCATTTCATGGATTCTAGAAAGCTCTTTTTTTCTTTTTTTTTTCGAGATTCGTTCTTCAAGTAGTCTACCGTATTCATTACTCAAATGTACATATAACTATTTTTTCCTTTTCTAAATAAGCCCTATACATACAATTCTGGTGTCTCAATTTCATTCAAATAAATAATTTACAATTCGCAAACACTTTGTTCGAATCGTGCAGTAAAAAACCGTGCATCAAAAATGGTAACTCACCTTTTACACTCGCAATCTCCCCATTGAAAGGATTTCCTGCAAAGAAAAGTAGAATGTAATGATAGCATCGGGAAGGCACCCGCTCGTAATAACTGCCCGCCCATAGGTTCACAAGATTAGTATGCTCCCAGGAACTACTCTAGCTTAGTGGATAAAAGAATTAAGTACTTCGATTACCTACCTAATTTTCTTTTTCTAATCGAAAAATCTTTTGTGATAACGCGTACTAAAAGGTTCGGCATTATGAGATAGGATTACGTTCAGATTAGTACATTAGCTGCCTACGAATACACTTATAATAATTCTCGTCTGATAAGGAGGCAAAGTTTTCTTATGTCATGGGGTAGTCTTTAAAACTTGGTACAAAACCAGTTCTAAAAGTTTTTCCCTGATAGAAAGCTCTTATTAACTGACACTACTCATCCCAAGAAAGTGCAAATTTTCTACGGAACGCAGGCAAAGTTGCGAGCGACAGCTAGTTCGTTATAAACTTACATTAAGGTTTATAAGGCCAATGTATCGCTCTCGAGTACAATTAACAAATTTGTTGGGTAGGATTAACCAGCATAGTAGATGCGAAAATGATGCGATGAGTTTTCCTATGTTTCTTCCCTTACCGAATTCCGATCAAACAAGCAATTCAACGGAAAACCAATGCAAATTTTATTAAAGCTTATCGTCAAAAATGCCACAACTAATAGGTACGAACTGGTGTCCCAATAAACAGTGAAGTCCTACAAAACTGCTTACGTAAGCTAAGGCTTTACATGTATTAGTACCTAAAGTTCAAGAACTCATACTTGCAAGCTTTATGTTTGCAAGGGTGTGTGTAGACCATGGCACTCTAATTATTTAGCAGTACGTCGGCCGGGCGCCGGGCCAGACGACCCACGGAAATCAATGATTGAACGTGTCTCTTGACCCCTCGACACACGCTTCAGCTACGCTTTTATTTGTCAATAGGCCGGCTAAAATTGCTTCTGGTGCCATTATACTTTAGTAGAAAATAATTGCCTGTATGAACCAATAGGGCGCACGTACTCTACTATAGAGCAATCATAATAAAATATAATATTTTCGAAAGACGTACCTACTTGATTATATTGACAATGGTCTTGTTCTATCTCTAAATACAGAAATTAATATTTCGAAATATTTAAGTATGCACGTTTAACATTTCATCTAAGGTATTTTATAGAAGGTACAGTTGTTGTCAGCAATGTTGTCTGTCATTTTGCAAGGGGAACTTGGTATGTTCTTGGGGTAAAAGGTAGCCAATTTTAATCAAGAATAATGTTTCTATAAAGTGCATTTTTTTACCGGTTTAGTAGTTGCTAAAATCTTAAAACCATTTACATACAAATAAATAACAAAGTTAACTCACTTAATACTAGAAATTTCAGATTTAATAAAACTCGCAACGCCCGGTTATTAAAATCTAGAAGACGTAGTGTGTGCCGTCCGGCTTAAAGTGCAAAATCTATCCCATCGTCGGTTGCAAAGTTACAATTTCTGCGCTCACTCAACCTTGAGAGAGGCGGGGCAGGCATTAGAGGAGGAAAAATTAGATTTCGCCCGACACTCCGCGTCGCGAGCGCTTCCTCGCAGCCTTTACACACTCCTCCCAGTTTATCCATTTTATATTTTCCCTCGGCCACAAAGAATAAACGCAGTATATTCCTTAATTTAAGACAAAATGTGAGAGGGGAATAAATTGACTAATACGAGGTTGGAGTTTGGATAAGCGAGTCCCTCCGTAAAAAGATTACACCGTAAAAGAATGCCTTCGAAATATATTAACGTTATAATATAACGCTTCAAAACATTTTGCAGCCCCAAAAATAAATGCGGCCCGGAATAAACGCTAAACAAGTTTTCATTTGTAATGAAATCTTTATTATCAAGCTTCGTGTTTAATTAAGTGTGAAAATTCGCTAGGAGAGAAACCCCAGAAACCAATTTCTTGAACAAAGAACTGAGTCGTGCGTGAACGAATTCTGCTGAGATTTTCTCAACTTTTCGTACTTTGTTAACAAATATGCGCAATACTCGCGAACTTGTCGCATCAATTGCAAAATTATTTGGCTGCAAATTAACATTTATGTAATAAAAGCTCACGGTTGGCTGGGAGGCGGAAAGCGGCGCTTGTGTTTACAGCGGGCCCTTTGTTCGCCGACTAAAAGGGTTAGCTAAACGTCGCAACACTTAACCCGGCGCTCACGGTACTCGGTACGTGCGAACATATGTTACATTATATTTTTCCTTCCGCTTTCACGCAAACACATTGTTTTGTACGCAAACTTATTTTCCCAATGTTACAAAATGTCCTCCCAAGATTTACGATCGAATACCGACTTTTTGCGATCCCATTCCGTTCTTCCATGTCGATTACATACCATATTTCCTTTTTTAAGCAAGCAGTTGGTTCCAACCAACCGTCATCTACTATTCTGCAAGCTTTTCATTACACCAAATCCATTTCCTCGTACTCTTATGTGGACTTTTCATCTATTCTACTTACTTTCAATAAGGTTATCGAGAGTTCTTTAAAAACTAGATTCATTTTTAACAAAAACTTTGAAAATATAAAAATAAAACTGTTGGTTCTTGTTCTTGTCTAAGAAATTTAACCGTCCTTTGTTCAAGAGCGCCGCTCTATCAAGCACTCGAGGCGGTAGGATGGAAAAGAGCACGACGTAGCTGCCTTTTCCTTAAGGGCGCCATTCGAAAAACGTCAACGTAAACGTGCAAATTATTACTGTTTATGGTAGTTTATTTACGAGTTCATTAAAAAATAATAGATACCAATTTAGTTATGCAAATATAGCCTACGCTTAACACCGACGTACGTGAGCACGATGTTCTTATGGCGCAGTTACCCACTATAATTAGCGCGAAGCATGTAAACACGCCTCAAGGATGAGAGGATAAGGCCTGTTGAGACCCCGGAAAGTTAATCCAGCGTTATAAATTGAAAAGGATTAGAAATTTACCTATAGCAGCAAACGAAGGGTTTAGTAATTAAACAGCCTATCACCTTGTACGTCTACGAAGGGGATTACATACTTATTTCATTTCGCGGTTCAAGAAGCACGACCCGCGTAGTCCGCCGCGATCGGGTAAGTAATACCCTGTTTATAGTATTATAAAGTGAATCAGATTAATTTCAGCTTGGTTTATTTGATATGCCTTACAATCCTTACATCGAGGGTGTTAGGAAGTTGTTGTTTTTTAAATGTCGTGATTAGTACCCTATTGCGTGGAATTAGAGGAACCCACGCGTCGAGTTTAGTGAAGAAAATGAACAGAAGCACCACCTTATTGAAGGACGAGTTCAATGCTATTCTCATATGCGTCGTATATTACATTAGATTATGGTATTACAATAATCACGCAGTTTATAGCTCAATTTAATTTAATTTAATTTATAGGTAGACTTAGGTAGGTACAGAACATGTTGGTACAGTTATGTGTCTTTATAAACATTATAAAATTGCTCCCGATAATTTATTAAATGCCTATTCCACCCCAATACTTTTTGCTGTAAATTGGTTTCTGATGGCTCGTCTGTAGCACAATTTCGCATTTCATACCATTTCATTTTATATTCACATTACATTCCGCATAAATCGAAATCTCATTATGTAAACATATTTAGTAGAGGCACATGGGACTATTAATATTTTCAATTCTATGAAATACGGTACATCGAAGTAGGTACATTGGAATACACAACGTGTTGTTTATATGGATGGAGTGGTTTATTTGCCTGCGGCTGCGTTCGCGCTGTAGCCGTGCGTACCTAAACGTCTATATTGACACGGGTGCGGCAAGCCTGGAAATGCGTAGTTTACGAGTATGGTCGTATGAAAAGGCTTTAGATACGATAGCCGCACTGCCTGGGTATAAAAATATCGGTTTCAACTAGTAATATTAGTGGACGGAGGTTTTCTTTGTGGAACAACAATAACTTTATGTTTTACAATGTATACCTACTTTGCCTCAGTCACTTGGCAGGGTAGAAAGCCCTGAAAACTGAGGCTCTACTTTTCTAAACTTCAACTGCTAGGATAAAGGTACCTTATTTAGATAATATGATGAAAATCTATACTGTACCTCCTTAATTAAACATCGACGTTGCTAACAGCCAGCATATGAAACAGATTATCGTCATCAAAAATCAAACGTTAAATTCATGATGTAAAACCGCAAAGCCATTGGTTATTTCAGTATCAGTTCGACCACAGCATTCATTTAACTTGTAACTCCACATCGCTGTGGCCTCGGAACCGGCCAGAATTAGTTTCGTTTCGCATCCGAAAAATAATTTAAAGTTCCCTGTTTGTAGACAAAAGAGCAGGATTTAATAACATCGGGGCCGCCCAGGGAAATATAGTCATAATTTCCAATTAACCTTTGTTTAAAAGGAAAATACACCAATACGCCTCCGCTGACAACGGTATCCATTTATTTCTACGTTTATAAAGTTAAATGGTAACGAAATAAATAACGAAGAGTTGTTTACAAAATTGAATTTCAAACAATGGAATGTAATAACCGGCCGAGTTAACTGTATCAATCAATCGCGCGTAGCTGATATTCATTTATTTTAAAGAATGTTTATAATTTGTTGAATCGGCATGATTTTTATACCGGGTGTCACCAAAATCATAAATGTCATTCGTTTCCTCGGAGTTCGTTTCACATTAAATAGACGTCAGAAGAGGCGGTATACATATACCAAACCCCTGTAAAGTTTTGGACAAACTGCAGGTTTTATACAGGTTTCTAGGTTACGAATATTTACATACATTTCAGAACTACGTTTTCAGAGTACCTATTCAGTAAATTCATATTTTTTCACTTTTTAAAAGTTATAATTAGAGAACGAAACTTCGCAGGGATGTTCCGACTAACCTGACGAGTTTTTGAAACATCGTTAATACTTTTTGTGACACGTTGGTTGTATCAGATTTTACAAAAATGCAAAAAATGGATTTAATATTACAAGAAACTAGGCAGAAAGTTTTTTTCCAGAAATACATAATTAACAAGTAAGTACTCGTAATATAACACTGAAAGTACCGAATATACCGAATGTGACTGGTCGACTCTACACGTTTTACCTCCGCTATGACAATGACTTTTAAAAAGTGCACGCTAAATAATATCATTATTATTCTACAGTGGGAGTTTACTGAACCGGATGAATAAGTTGAATAAGTGCTAACTATAATTCTAGTTTGAATAAGACGTTGACCCCGTCGTGGCATTCATATTTTTTAGCTTCAGAGCTTGTAGAAGTTGCGTCAAAAAATAATTTGTTTTGCATTAATTATTTTAAATGAATTCTTCTCGGAATGGCTCGATTGTACTTCAGGCAATGTCTGTTAAGTATTACCATCTGCTCTCACCACCATTATTTCCGGACAACAAAGATTCGCGTCCGTCCGGCTACGAGCTCGGCTCAGAAAAAACCTTTGTTACAGACAGTTAACTGCAACGGCGAAAAATTAATTCCTTTTCAAGAGCGCGGAGTATCTCCAAATAGCATTTTTAGTAAAAAGATTTTTTTGTGTCTCACAAAAAAGTTTTTTAACAATGAATTAACACAGGTCATTCAGCAGATTTATTCATAATTTCAGTTAACGAATAATTACAACAGAAGAACGACTCAACTACCATGTTCACTCTCTCAATAAACATTTCCTGATTTTTTGATTCATAATCGTAAAGGCAAAGGTCAGGATTTTTGTGTTTCATTTCAGCCATTTTTGTTGCATATTCACTGTCCGCTGTTATTATCTTCATTGATACTAGTGCTTCAATCAAACCAAGAACTGAGTATTTTTTCAGTTGTTGCTTAAATATTTCAATCGGATACACCTCTTCTGCCTTAAGATTACACTGTCTAAGCACTCCTGCTAATGTTCCGTAGTAAACAAGAATAAGCGCATCGTAATGTTCAAAGAGCAATTCCCGCTCGGTTGACATGTACAAAAAATAGGATATATCTGCGACCGGAGACGTATACCGGCTCAGCTGGTAATCGACGAACATTACTTCTACCGGTCGCGTCCCCTGCAATCAAACAGGTAACTGTTACACTTAAAATACACTCCCGAGAAAAAATAACAGTACTTCTTCAAACAAAGTTCTATGGAAAGCGGCCCGTTATTTTTGCTCTATAATACTCAATATTTAGAATTATTTTATCCCCATTATTATATAACCCCTTTTTATCCGTTTCGCTACAATTTCAGTACATTGTGTAGTTTTTTTTATAAATTATCGCGTAATTCGGCGTGCCTCGTGGCCTAGGCCTCCTCCATTTATTGGAGGGTTTGGGCTATAGTTCTCACGCGGGCCCAGTGCGGATTGGGAACTTCACACACACACCATTAAATTGCTTCGAAAATGTAAAAAAAAAGAATAAGAATAAGAAAACTTTATTGACTGATACAGATACACACAGAATATTACTTATGGATTCTAACCAGCCAAATGGCCGCCACTCAGCTAAATGTGTGCAGGTTTCCTCACGATGTTTTCCTTCACCGAAAAGCTCATGGCAAATTTCAAATGTAATTCGAACCCACGACCCTCTGCTTGAGAGGCCACAGGTCAAACCACTAGGCTACCAACGGCTTCCCCGCATAATCTTTCACAAAAACAAAACGTTGCTAGACAATACTGTCGGAGTAGTTTGAAACCTATCCTTAGTAATTAAATATCCTTCAATATAATTAGAAATCGTCTTTCCAATAGTACCTAATCTAATCTGCACACACGTGCATACACACACTCGTAACACTTAAATCACGAAACGTAAAATATTCGGCTACCTGATGTTTGTATGCTAGGTTGTTGCTCCAGCAGTCTCCATGGCAAATAGTGCTGAATCGATTAGGTGATGCAGTGCATTTAAGAACCGTCAATAAATGAGGTGAAAGACCTTTTAGTTTTTCCTTGTAAACTGGATCTAAGACTACATTTACTGAAGTGTCGTAATAATATTTCACCGAGTTCGGTATTTTATCTAGATCAGAGTATTGTACGTCTTTGTTTAAAAATCTTTTCACCTCCTCGAATTCTTCTGGATATAATGTCTTCCAAGCAAAAGACAATGCGTGCAGTTTCGCCAAATTTTTCATAGCCATAGTCGCGTGGTTCAAGCTTAATTTGATATGTCTAGAATACACTCTGAATCCCATCTGTAAATCGGAATATACTATGACCTCCTGGTCAGCTTCAATGCTCGCATGGATGCAATTTGGGAATTTCGTTTTTAATCCCTCTATTACATTGAAAGTTTCTTGTATCGCTAGTAACTTGGGAGCTATCTTTTTATGAAACATATAGTCTCTTTGGTATAATTGTCTAAAGCACGCACGCTGTTTTTGATCGACATGCCACTTTATAAGTATATCCTTCTTTATCTTCTGCCCATCTCTCCTTCCTTTAATCTTCACTATGTATAAACTACTGAAAAAACTATCAACATCATCACAACCATACTGAATTATGTACTCAATATCGTGTATGTCTATTATCTCTGCTGTTTTCTCAATTATTTGAACCAGATCTTGGTGGCATTTTGAAACTTTTCTCGGCATTTTACTACGTTCTTACAACACGCGACAAAGACTCGTACTGAAAAGAACTTCTTTAATATTGTCGTCTTGAAGATATGAAGAGCATCAATCGTTTCCCTTAGACAAGATTGACATTATCAAAGCAATCGAGATTTCTTATCTTGTTTATCGGCGTGCCCTACACCGTAAACAAATATTTTGCAATCGGATTTCTACTTAATATGAAATAACTAAAATATTAACGAAAATTAACAAAAATACGGTCTGCAGACTTGCATGCAGTGGACAAAATGGAGTAAAAATCAGAACGCTTACATACTATTACAACAGACAGATGGAGCGACCGACGTCAAGGAAAACGAGGTGAGACACGTACAATTTTATCAGTAACCTGACGCTTCATACGCTGAATGAGACACGTCTTGAACGTTATCAGTGCGGAACGAGTCCTGTCCGAACAAATATGAGATAAACTAGGCCTCGCACACAATGCCTTTTGTAACGTCGCTCGCGCACTGTCGCCGGCCTGCGCTCTGCTGGCATGTACATACGTATTCATTGTACGCCGCTTAATGCATTCGGTGCTGCTTTGTCCGCATTGTCGTAGTCCTTGCGGACGTGAATCTAATATTGGAACGACACGCTATTGAAGCGTCGTCGTACTTGTGATTGTTTGGCATAAGATATGATGCAACATCACAATGGCATTTCGGTTCTATTAGAATTGGACAGTAATTTAGCTGACCCACATGACTAACTGATTTCAAGTAACGTTATTATCTTTATGTTTGTGTTAGAAGCGGTGCTAGTTAGTGTCTCGTAACTGGAATTGACGATTTCATGCTGCACACATTTACTCGGAAACTAGATTCGCGTGAGCCTTTGACATCGAAGATGTCACAGTAACAAAGCTTATTCTCATTATTGTGCAAATAATCGAGTATTCCCGAGCCATCCCTCTGTCGGCGACACACTTTGACGTCAGGTGAGGCGAGGACTGTTTGCTCGGCCGCCTGACGCGGGTCGCCTCGCCTGCCTGTGGGCACTTTGACTTACAAACGTTCGCCATGAAAACATTCAATGTCTAAAATAATATAAATATTTTAGTTAGCCTTAGGGCTAACTGTATTTGTATTCTTTGAGGGAAGAAACATAATTCACAGCTTTAACTTGACGCAAGTAGCTCCTGTAACAAAGTCCTGAGTAGAGATATTTTAGACATTCTCTAGATTTTAACCAAAACCTATTCAGGTTTATTTGGTTTAACTCAACACAAAAGAGATACGCTTACCAACAGATTTGACATTGAAAAGTAGCCTATTACCAAAACGTTGGTGATTTTCAGGCAGGGGGAACGCGTCTAGACGATCAGGAAATCGGCTTTAGCAGGCGATGTATTGCCCCCGTCGCTGCGCCGATGAGATTTTCCCGCCCACCACTGCGCTGCGCTCTACCGTTTTCCCACTTTTAAAATTGCTTTATGGAGATATTATATTTATCGACGTAGATCCTAGTTAGTGCAAGATGTAATCACGCTGCTGAGTCTACTCATTCACATATTCATTTAAGCGTTCACCCACTTCGAATGTCATGAAGTATTTTCTGATTTCCTGTGTCACACGAGTAATTCGCGTTTGATAAAAGTATCATATGATCTTTTTGAAATCTAAGCTTACGTCATCAAAGATTCGTTCGTATATTCTTGTTCATGTTTATTTATCTATGTACCGTGAGAATGACAAATTTGTAGTACTTCTAACTATCAAGTAATTATTTAAACTTGTGGTAACCTCAGAGTGTCCTTATTTGTACATATCAACCCATCTTATTTGACCAAGTCGAAACGAAAGAAGTTTAAATGAGATATAAATTGTACAGCATCGTCACATGTTTACGAACTCGGTCCAAAGGGCACTCGGCTGGTACTATGCAAAATGTTACAAGTCACGTAGACGACAATCATTTACGTGACTCTCACAAATTCTATCAGCTAAGTGACGACACTGGCGGCCGCCCATCGATGAACAGTTATACGAATATCGATACTTTTATTTCTGCCTTTCAGTACAATGATGCCGGAAAAAATAAGGCACCGGCTTCAAACAGATCAGCAGGTAGCGCACGACAAGGTATATTTTTATTTATTTCTGTGGTAGCGCAATTAATACATTTTTTTGAATCTACACTTACCTATTATACTTTTTTCCATTTTCTTTTTTAGTAAGTCGGTATTTTGTCTAAGTTATAAATAGGGGTCTAGTTAGTTGAGAAAATGTACCTACGAGTTTCATTAAAAATACCCAAATCGCTACCTGGTGAGGCTATACATCTGAAAAGTTCCCTTGATTTCTACAGGAGACCGTTATCAGATTATAATCCAGTGGAGATCAGTCATCTTCGATTAATCGAGTAAATTACACAGCTGGAAAACCTCCTCCCTGAATTTGACTGAGAAACTGATCTCGCATACTTATTATTTATTTAGTAACAATATTTTTCATAAAACGGTCCTAGACACGTCCGCTACGTATTTATACAGCGTGTACACATTTTATTATGCTCAGTGACCGTTCCGCTTCGACTGATATTTCATCAGGACCACCGCAGCTGAGCAGTGTCAGTGTTCTAGACAACTTAGCACTTCACTACAGTAACTAGTTCTATACAGATGAAGCTGGATGAAGTATCCGTAGACTTCTGCTTAATAAATACTCAACCAGCCGTCGCTCGCACCAAACAACGTGCTAACGTTATCACAGCTTCTGCGTATAAATCCGTTGGGGCTTTTCGTGACCACGAATTTACACTCATGGAGTAACCGTAGGTCAAGTATTTCATCTCCAAAGTTCCTGTTTGTTTGACCTGAACTTTCTTGTTGAATTAAGACTTCTTAATGAGTAATACTTTACTTTACTGGCTGTTACCAAGGTCGTGATTTAGTTCTTCCCTTTGCAGTGTATGGTTTAGTTAACATTCAACTATCTGAACGACAAACCCACTGGCAGAACCCATTGTCTTATCCAACGCCATCACCACGCCATAGAATCACAATTGCAGGCTGAATTAACAAGGACAATTCAGGAAGTATAAATTACACTCAAATTAAATGCTAAAATACTGCCAGAGCTCACCTGAGTGTAAAGTGTAATAACAGTGTTACGTGCTACAAGCCTTGTCGTATTCCGGCTGCGTCCAAAAGTTCCATCCCATTTAAGTATCCGACGACAGTTCGCCAGGTCTACCCTTGTCATAATCACACAACTAACTTTTACAGTACCTACCTACGTCGTACGAGCTGACATGCCAACTTGGTCATCCAATTTTAAAAGGTTTTGCATATAATACGCTTATGTCATTGCGTTTTTGCTTTACATCAGCCACCAGATTGCACACTAAAACAGTTATTGTTAAAAATATATTTGTTGTTTAGAAATGGTTTTCAGATATCAAAAACTATTGTTTTCTAGTAGTTATTCATAAACGAAAATATAATTATTGATTCATGACAATCCATTTCGCGTGCAATTCCACCGTAGATCCGATGTTGTCGTCTTCTATGGCAATGATATTTTTATTACGTGCTGTAGTAATTTATGGCAGGGCATTGCCGCGCCCGCGCCGCTTAATAGAGAATAGCTGCATGCTCGGTTTACCGCGTTATTATTGGAAATAAAATCAGTTTCGCTCGCCCTCACCGGCTACAATGCCATTCAGTAGAATAATCGTCTCGAAGGATCATATTACAGGAAAATAATGAAACTCCTCACACAGAACGGCGAGTAAAATGTTATTAAAGAGAATCGCAGAAGTTTTAGTACTGGCAGCCTCAAGTGGTTTTATCGCGTTTATAAATTTTCTTTACAGCTTAAATTTTGGTGTGTGCCTTGCGAACAAAGGATAAATTTGCTCCAAAAATGACGACTGCTTAAGAATTTCACTTACTATTATAATTAATTAAATTTCATGTAGAATAACAGAAGATTTCAAATAGAGGACAACTAGCAATGCGCAGCTACTGCTGAGAAATTATATTTCTCCTAAATGAAAAAATAATCGTAGAATCCAATATTTACGTTTGACTAGCTAGGCGAATACAATCAAAAAACTCAAAAAACATAAAACAAAAAACTGTGATGGATACGCGTTATTGGCTCGAAACCTTACGTAAAGTTGGATTTGCTATTTCAGAGACATAAAGTTTTAAAAACCAGACCAGTCTTTACATGCACCTCGAATTTAGGAAATTCAAGTCGTAAAATTGGCTCCCTACCTGACCTACTAACCAAAAATAAAATTTTCCTGGAGATGATAACGTGTGTTGTTCTTTATTTATGTTATTGTACTGATTTGTGGTGTTCGATAAAGAATATTTTATAGAATAGAATAGTCATTTATTTGTGATATACAGGTGTTGAGTTGATTGTTTGTGTTTCGTTCAATAGACCCTGCATTGCTAACTTTGCGATGATTGTTTTTGATGACACACTGCTCTAAAGTCTGGCTAACTTTTCAGCAGACTTTGTAAGGCTGACTTTTTTACCGATCAACGTAGAATGTATGACCTCTTTGTCACGGCCAATGTTGCAATTGATTGCTTGGATATGCACCTGATTTGCTTTTGCTGAAAGATGACTACGACAATACGATAATTGATCGCCGCAATGAACTGATGTACCTATGCACTGTGTCGTAAAATTATTATGGAATACTTTACCAAGTTTTAGTTAGATTATTTGAACACCACTGTTTTTAGGATTTTTTAATTGTGATTGACATAAATTGGTTATTAACGTAAAAAAACAGTGTTAAAATGTGACAGTAATTTTGAATGAGGTGTCTTTTTTGAATTTTGAGGGGAAAATCCTTAGCAGGAGTGTTCAGTAAAACTAACCCAGCCACCAACATTCCAGATAAATTTTCAGTCATTTTCTGTTCAATCTGAATGTATTTTTGACGGGTAACGTTTCTGACGCACTAGGTACTAAAACACATAGGTACGTTTAGTTAAGAAATTATAACACATTGGTCCGTAGGGTTCTAACTACAACAAAGAACTACTTACTACACATTTGCCGCTAGAGTCTAGCGGCTAGACCAGTGACTTCCAAAGTGGTCCAGGTGGACCCCAGGGGCCCCGGAAGACTCGACGGGGGTCTACGTTGGGCGTGACCAAAAATGGGGCTCCACAATCGTAATCTATTTTTTCGAAAACTGATAATTTATCGTTGAAACTCAGCAACAACGCAAGTTTCCATAGATAAAGCTAATCTTCACTTTTTAGAGATTTAGAAATAGGTAGGTGTAGTAATGTAGCTGCAGGGGGTCCACCGGATCCAGCAAAATTTTGAAAGTGGTCTATGGAACAAAAGAGTTTGGGAACCTCTGGGCTAGACAAACATTTTTTTTTTTTTTTTTTATGTGAATAGGAAGGCAAACGAGCAAGTGAGTCACCTGATGGTAAGTGATCACCACTGCCCATAGACACCCGCAACCCCGGAGGGATTGCAGATGCGTTGCCAACCTAGAGGACTAAGATGAAATGCCTCTTGTGCCCGTAATCATAACACAATACGGAGTTAAAAAATGGCGAATACCAAGAGCCGCGCAAATGATTGTAAGCAGTGTGTCAGTGTCAGGGGTGCATTAGGCCGCACAGGGGTGCGTATCGATTGGCGCCCCCCGGCACTACATAATATTGCTCTCAACCAAACTCGCCGAACGCACCCTTTGTTGTGTTATTGTAACTTTAGCGGAATTGTTTCGGAAACACTAGGTTTGGAGTCGAGGACGGGGTAAGTTGTTGTAATGGAATTTAAAATTAAAAGCTTGGTGGAAAGCCTGCTATAGGACATAAACGAGATATTTTACTTGACGTATTAATGGGATTTAACTTTGCCTCCGTCCGGGTACGGATATAGCCGGATAGTGTTTGGCCTTTTGACTGCGGGTGTTTTTCTTAAACAATAACAAAAAAATTAAAGTTTCTTTATAATTTTTTAATTCGTACGGAACCTTTAGTGCGTATGTCTGACTTACACTGAAAAGGATTTTTGTTTCAGTGTCTAGACTTTCAACTCAAAAATTTGGTTTTGTTAGCGGTAAAGTACCTACTTTTTCAATCTACTTGTACCTATGTGTGCTTTTTACAGACCGATTGATTGACTTCACATCAACATAACACAATGAATAGAACATAATCCAAATAAGCTTCAAGATCCTCAAATCAATCCAAAACAGGTGTTATTTTTTGTCGCGCCCAGTTTCACCTGAGCTACAAAATGGCCGTCAATCAAATTCGTGGGCGCGGGCGCGGGGCCGATTTGCGCACAATTGCGCCAATCCGCCTGCTCTAATGAATCAAGCGGCAAATATGTCCAGTCTCATGAATCGCGCCGTGTCAAACGGGTTAGCTCAAATGTTAATTGAAGAACATTAAATTTATAGAGAAGGTAGAAATACAGAGCACCTAGTGTAAGTTTTTACACAATGAATGTCTCGGGCACGTTAGAGTTAACGCCTCAATTACTATGGGCAAATTGGCAGCACCATCCGGCGGCACATAGGTATCGACAACAAAGGCACTAAGCAATCAGATCGCAATAGCAGCACAAACACAATGACCAAGGACTATTTACCAAAAGCACAGAACAAAGAAATTTCGGCCACTTGCAAATATTCTAAAAAGTATCACCAATTTTTATTTGAGTAAAAATCATATGTAATGTAAAAAGATATCTGTATTGAATATGAAATGTACATGTTAATATTGTATGTGTCACGCAACGCAAGCCGGGCGCTATTGGAAACAATGACTATCACGCGTGTATTGAAGAAATGGGTTCCTAAATGAGTGGGAGTTTTACTTTTCTTTTACCTACTAAGTATCACAACTGTTAGTGTGGGACATGGCCTAAACTATCGTTATCAGACACTGTGACACCTGAATTTGTATTATGCTCTATACGTTACAGTAGTTTTACGTATTAAATATTTAAACAACAATTTCTGTGTAACTACATCGAAGCATGGAAGAAAATTAAAGGTATAAAAGATTATCCGTTCTAATTTCTAAATGTCGCCTCTTTGACAAATTACTTTCGAGTAATTACGAAAAAACTATTAAATGATAAAAATATAGCAAAGCCGGGGTCAAGGCATTTTTAAACGCTCTGAAATTTAATTTCCTCCTATTAGGAATTAAGTTAAACTGGCTTTTTAAATCAACAAAAACATTAAATTGGAAATGCCAGAGTTCAGATGTATATAGACCTAAATTTATTTTGTACAAATTAAAACCGCGTTTAGCCCTTCACCCTTTTTCAGACAGGTGTAGGTATCCAAGTCATTTCCCAGTGATTCAACAGATAAAAATCCCCTGTCATGCGGATAGTCGAATATTTATAAGCCAGTATTTACTTTTCTTACTTTAACGCTACCCTATATCTTGGTTTTTGTACCAATTAAAATATGTCATCTTTCATGTCATTGTCATCATTAGAAATTAGTAAAAATTGGACTTTATTTCAATATATGTACTTTACTAAGGGATGAACAGTGGCTTAAGTAACTTGTTTGTTCGCGTTTTCTGTGCATACTCCATAAACCTGTAGGGTTTTCGGTTACAATTTTAATATTATGTCTACTCTTATATTATCCTCCGAAACGGACTGAAGTAGTTGGTCTTAGAAATCAGATCAACAACGACTTTTGATAATAAAAAATGTCATACATTACAAGCTATACCAAAAACACAATTGCGATACCCGAGACACTTGAATACGTGAAACATGATGCGGGCCATAAAAACAATTCGTTGAACAAACGACTTTCAATTGGCATGGAGAGCTTAGTTCCGTAAATATAGGGATTCTCTCGTCAAGGAAATGCGACACGGGTATTAACATCAATTGCTGCGCTATTCGATATCTAATGTACCGTGATGACTCTTCAAGTCTCTCGTCATTTACTTTCTAAAATACAATTAATACGAACGGACATTTTTTGAACATTTATTTAGCTTATTTTATCGAGTTGACTCGTATTTATGCTCCTACACGTTTTTCCTAATTCCTTATTCACGAACCGAAATATAATGATGATGAGGTTTTTAGGAGCATCAGGTGAAGTTAAATAGTAGATTGTTCAACGAGGGACTAAAACAAGCCATAATGACACGAGATGTTTAGCCACCCGAGCTCATGGAGCGAGGGTGGCTATGGTTAGAGTGTCATTATGGTTGTTTAGTCTCGCGTTAAACACTACTTTTCACTTTGATTGCGAGGAAAAAAACGACGTTCTATACAAAATTACAATATTTAATTATAACAAAGTTTCTAATAATTATGGATTTAGAGTCGTTCGTACAATATTGTAATTCGTTAATTCTTCTTCGCTGTATAATTATGGTGATATTTTAGATTTATAAAGTTGCACAATTATTGGGTGAAATAATGATTACGTTTTTTACAACGAACACTCAATACGAGTAATGGACATAATATTCGTATGATAAAATCTTCGATGGACCAGTAGTCTGCAATCAATTCCAGGGCCTAAACCTTAAGGAAGGCGGCTTCGACCAACGCTTTTGTTATTTATTAATTTACACCAAACACTATATACTTAGATCAATTCATTTCACAATAGTTACATAAATAAGTTACGAATAAAAAACCTAAATAGCCGTGCAATTTGAAGAACTACTGACAGCCCTTTATTTTTTATTCGTCGCCGCGGCGCGCGACAATGTCCCATACACCAACAGACAAAAAGATTGAAACTCTAAAAAATTATTACTATCCAAAAAACTTGCACAATATTCAAATGGCAAAAAAATTGTTGTGCTGTTTTTTTTGTAAAGTGAAGCTTTGAATTCTTGCATATTTAGCCAACAGATTCAGACTTGAAAACTATTTTAAAACTAATTGTTATTTCCACGCCCTAAAATTTCAACATCATGACTGGCTGTTTGGGGGTTTCCAAAGTACATTTAAAAAAATACTTTAATCCCTAAAGATCAAAAAGGAGCTTTAGCACGAGAAGAGAAAAGTATCATAACGATTTACAGTCAATGATTTTGAAAGAAACAAAGGTACTGTGAGTGCAAAAGGAATGATTAAAAAAAATAGGAATCCAGTTTAAAAGTAGAGACGCTTACATATCAGTCACACGTATCAAAAAGGTCTTCTAATATTTTAAGTAAGAAGCTATAGACACTCATGTTTAGGAAAATTTATTATTTACGTACACCGGCTTCAAAGGAAACATAAAACGTCTTTAAGGCAATAACAGTAAATCATGTTTCAATTTTCTCCCCCATTTATTATAACAACAACCCGGAGAGGATTGAATAGGTGCAGAATCCCCTTTTGTAATCCAAAATTATCTAATTAACCGTCTCAATTCTTATATTGAAAACAAACGCGGTAATCAAATAAAGTAGCAAGCGATTTCGCCGTAATAAGGTGGGTATTTGACAAATCCGGCGAACCGAATCCTCTAATTATAAACGCCAATTAACTGAGATATTCGAGCATCGTTCCAAATTGTCTGTAATCGCTTCGGCACCGTAATTGGCAATATCACTTACTTCCTCCGTTATCATAACAGATGAAGTCATGTGTAAAGTTTGGAGCACGCTCGCTGCGGCTAAATTACACTGTCATAGTCTGAAGATCTACATAGCAACAGTGAATACGAAAGTACGAATATTATCACGATTATTAAATTGCTAGACTGCGAAAGAGGGATTTCTTCCCGCGTGAAAAAGACAGAAGAGACCAATAAAGTACGAATGAAGGTACAAAAGGTTCACAACATTATAACCACCATACCGTAAATTTTAGTATTTTTATTTAATTTAAAATGAATTTTGAATTAATTTTAATTTTGTTATTAAGATATTATTATTAAATAACCAGATAACCAGATATATATGTCAAATGGTTTAGGTACAGACAATATTTTTGATTTTTTGTGCACAGCTATGTACGGTCAAGTGCAAAAATAAGTATCAATATGAAATTATCAAAAATATGTCCCACGACCTTATTACACCGGTATAAGAGGGTATGATACTGTTACGTTCTAGGGGTGGGTTCGTGATTGAAAAGCACTATTAACACCGATGAATAAGAGTAGGATTTATTTCCACACTTTAGCTTTACTTTACACTAGTCAAAACACTACACAAATCAACACACAGTACTTCACACTTGATAATTTCGCACTCGATCGCTTCCAGTCGCAGTTATTCCTTCTTCACTCGTCGCTCTCTGAACTAGAACTCTCCTGCGCCGGTCGGCCACGCGTTTTATATTGGGCGCGAAGGATTCCCGAATATTCGAGCGAGAGCGGCCGTAGAAGGTACGAGATCGTTCGGGAACCTTCCTACGGCTGTCTCTCGGCTGTTCTCGAATGTTCGACATACTGCTATCTCTGTCACACTCTTCTGGAATGTTCTCAGTATGTCTCGCTCACTCTTTTCTCGAATGGTCGACGTATCGCTATCTTTGTCTTTGATCGTGTCGTCTCTGTCACACCCTTCTGGAATGTTCTCAGTATAGCTGTCTCTGTCTAATCATGCTATCTCTTTCACTCCTACTGGAAATTTCGCCATATACTGAAATGTACTTCAAGGGCCCATAAGGGGTCCTGAAAACGCCTGAAAACGGGTTTTCAGGTTATGGTGTCATCGGATAGAGGGTGGCCTGAAACGGACTGAAAACATGTTTCAGGCGCCTGAAAACAACGGCAACTTGGGCAAAATTTCGATAAACTAATATGTGACAGAGCACCCTCTGAAACGGCCTGAAACGATATTTCAGCCTGCTGAAAACGTCTCCAAAGCATGAAAAAACACGATCAAAGTCTCAGCACTACTCTACGGGCGTAACACTACCCCCTCCTAAGACATGCTCGTCCCGAGCATCGTTAGATCCATGGTACTTGGCTAACCGATCGACATGAACAATCTTGCAGGGACTACGCGCGTTACGCTGTATCCGATACGTGACGTCGTTGATCCTAGTGACTATCTTGTACGGCCCTTCCCAGCTCGGTGACAATTTCGGCGACTTTCCTTTTCGTCGCATAGGGTTATGTAGCCACACCAGAGATCCTTCCTCAAACCTTGTCTGGTTAGACTTCCGGTCATATCTGGTCTTCATCTTTTCGCTGGCCTGCAGTCCATGTTCACGAACATGACTGTGAACATCATCGATCCGGTTCCGCAGTTCGTTTGCATACTCCGACATCGTCTTTGGTGCATCCGGAGGACGTCCGGTCAGTAGATCCGCAGGTAAACGCAATTCTCTTCCAAAATTAGCACACGCAGGGGTTACGGCCGTGCTTTCATGAACTGCTGACCGATAGGACATTAAAAAGAGTGGAATAAGCCTGTCCCAATCCTTTTGATGGTTATCAACCACTTTGGCTAAATGTCTTTCCAATGTCTGATTGAATCTCTCCACCATTCCGTCCGACTGTGGGTGACAGGCCGCAGTTCGAGTCTTATGGATTCCCAAGACTCGGCAAGTCTCCTGAAACACCAGTGACTCAAAGTTCCTTCCTTGATCGCTGTGGATCTCAAGAGGTACTCCATAACGACAAAATACTTCGGCCACTACAGTCTCCGCTATTGTGACTGCCTCTTGATTTGGAATGGCAAATACTTCAGGCCATTTGGTGAAGTAATCCATGACCACAAGGATGTACTTGTTTCCGCGGTCAGAGGTCGGAAACGGGCCTGCGACGTCCAAGGCAATTCTTTCCCAAGGTGCCCCCACGTTATACAGTTTCAGTGCACCTCTACTGCGTGTATGTGGCCCCTTGACTGATGAGCAGCTAGTACACTTCCTACACCAGTCTTCCACGTCTTCCCGACAATTTATCCAATAAAAGCGTTGCCGAATCTTCAATAGAGTCCGTTTTACTCCTAGATGCCCGCCGGAAATGCCGTCATGGAAGGCTCTTAAAACATCACTAATTCTTTTTCTTGGTACTAGCACTTGAAGGTGAGCATCCTTTCCGTTCGCCGACTCCCATCTCCTACACAGCACACCATTGTGCATAACCAGACTTTCCCATTGCGCCCAGTAACTCTTTGTCACGGTTCCCATCCGAGCTACGTCACACCACTTTGGTTTGGATACCCCAGCGCTAATCCAATCGTAGATGGGCTTCATGTCGCGGTCCTCCTGTTGTGCTTCCTTCATGACTTCATCACTCCACTCTTCGCTAACAGTGTCGGTCCTCAACATTTTCACGCAGTCCTTATCCTCTTGTCTTTGACAGTGTTTGCAGTCCTCCGGACAAGGTCTTCGGGAGAGGGCATCTGCGTTTCCATGTGACTTACCACTGCGATGTTCGATGATAAAATCATATTCCTGCAGTTGCTCGATCCATCGTGCCACCTGTCCCTCGGGGTTCTTGAACTCCAACAACCACTTTAAAGCAGCATGGTCAGTCCTGACTCGAAACTTGCGTCCAAGCAAATATTTACTAAAATGCTGCAAAGTTTTGACGACTGCTAGCAATTCTCTCCGAGTGACGCAGTAATTTCTCTCCGGCTTCGATAGCGACTTACTAAAATAGGCGATGACAACTTCCTGATCTCCTTTCTTTTGTGACAAGACTCCCCCAATGCCAGTATTGCTAGCATCAGTGTCAACAACAAACTGACTCTCTGGGTCTGGATATCCCAAAATCGGCGTTTCACAAAGTCTCTGTTTGAGATCTGAGAAAGATGCTGCACACTGATCATCCCAATTGAATTGTCGTTTCTCTTCCGTCAGCTGGTGCAAGGGCTTTGCTATATCTGAGAAGTTCTTCACAAACCGTCGATAGTACGAGCAAAGTCCCAAAAAGGCACGCACTGCTGTCTTGTCTTTCGGTGTTGGCCAGTCCTTGACTGCACTTATCTTCTCAGGGTCTGTCTGGATGCCATCCGATGAAATCACATGTCCCAAGTAGTTAACTTTACGCTTAAAGAATGAGCATTTCTTTGGACTTAGTTTTAAGTTAGCATCTTGCAGCTTGGACAGAACTTGCTCCAGTTTCTTGAGGTGGTCATCGAAATCTTTACCTACAATTATGATGTCATCCAAATATACAAGGCAAGTATCACCCAGAAGACCAGCAAGTATTTGCTCCATTAACCTCTCAAACGTTGCCGGTGCATTACACAATCCAAACGGCATAACGTTAAACTGCCAAAGTCCTTTACCGGTTGAGAAGGCTGTTTTCTCTTTGTCTTTGTCCTTGATTTCCACTTGCCAGTAGCCACTTTTCAAATCCAACGTGGAAAACCATTTCATGCCATTCAAAGTATCCAGAGTGTCGTCTATCCTTGGCAACGGATAACTGTCCTTTTTGGTTACGTCGTTGAGTCGACGGTAGTCGACACAAAATCTCATAGTTCCATCCTTCTTTTTCACCAAAACCACTGGAGAGCACCAAGGGCTCGTCGACGGTTCTATTACTTTATCCCTCCTCATTTCTTCGATCATGCCTTCCACTTCTTTTTCCCGAGCTACTGGAACTCGTCGAGGTCGTTGTCGAATAGGCATGACTTCTCCGGTGTTGATCTCATGCTGCACCACTCCAGTTCTCCCAATATCACTGTCTTGTACTGAAAAGACACTCCTATAGCGCTCCAGCAAATTACGCGCCTTCAGAAGTTCTTCCTTGCTCAGATCGTTTTGACAGCTTCCCAATATTTTTCCAGTGTCCACAACTTTTTCTCCTGACATGTTCTCGTTTGACCCTTGACAACTCCGTATCCAAGAGATTTCCTCGCATGTTCCCATAAGGGTTCCTTTACGTAGGACGTGTTGAGTGTCGCTTGGATTAAGGACCCTCACGAATACTGCAGATGATGCCGTTATGACTGTGCGAGCCGGCATCCAAGGTTTGCTGTCACTTGTTCTCTCTATTAACACACAGCAATGAGATCCGTGTCTCGCACCATGCGGCAATGTCACCGGAACTAGAGCTTCTGATCTCGGCTGAAGTATGGTCCTTCTAGCGCAGAAGACATGTCCATTCACTTCACCCTTTATAGGAACTTCGTAGTCCCCAAATTTCAGCACGCCACCTCTTAAATCGATCTTACACCCATACTTTCTCATAAAATCCAGACCAATAATGCAGTCATCTACGATGTTAGCAATGATGACTTTGTGCCAATACTTCTTTTCTCCAATCTTCACCGACACTTCTTGCTCCCCCTGGACGGAAATGTACTGGCCAGTAGCCGTTTGCAGCTGAAGGTGCATTGGTCGGACTAGACGATCTCTGGTCAGGTATTTTAGTAGTCGAGAACTGATCACAGTACGAGAAGCTCCGGTGTCGATAGTAAGGTGACATGGTATTCCACCAATTTCTCCTTTGACAGCCAGACTGTTCCCGTCGTTCGCCTGTGAGATCATAACTGGGACATTTTGACCACCAGCCAGCACTCGTCCCTTAGTCCTGGCTTTTACTCGTTTCCCTGCTGCTGTTGCTCTGAACTACCAGAGCTTGCTGGCCTCTCCGTATGGGCCGAGACTCGTTGCCTCCAATTTCTCTTCGAGCAGCCAGATTGTATATGTCCTCGTTCCCCACAGTTATAACAACGAGGTCCCATTTCCCGCGGTGGAGCAATCGGCTCCCTGGCCGCAACTTCGCGTACCCTGAAGGATCTCGTTGTGTCCTGGCGTACAGCTTCTACCTCGAGGGCATGAGCAAGCGCATCCTTTAAACTTCCATGGTGACCCAGCCGTACAGCAGCCCTCACTTCGAAGTCCCGAATTCCATCTATGAATGACTGTACAAGCATTCCATTAATAAAAGAGCCCGAGGAATTTTGGTACGCCTTCCGGACCAGTTTCTCTATTTCCAGGGCCCACTGTTGTAATGACTCATTACGACCCTGCGTTCTGTCCTTCAGTTGAGCTCTGAAAACGTGCTCTAGATGGCTGTCACCGAAGCGTGCCTCTAGAGCTTCAAGAAGGCGGTCGTACGTCTTGTCCTCTCCCAATGCTTCCAGGACAGTGAGAGCTTCGCCCCGTAGCGCCAAACTTAGTGCCGTTTTAGCATAATCCTTGCTCCAACCATTTGTTTCGGCGACCAACTTAAATTGGAGCTTGTAAGCGGCCCATGAAGAGGTACCATCAAACGGAGGTACCTTTAATTTATCCCCTCCTGTGGCTGGTGTGCCTGACAGACTAGTGGTGCCGTTGGCCATTTTAATCTCCAACTTCTGGAGGCGATTCTCGTAACCCTCTATTTTGTTACGACATTCACTGAGGCGGTTCTCGTGGCCCTCGACTTAAATGTCAACTGCCACAAGTTTATCTTGAACCTCAGCCATCTCCTTTTTCCATTCTGCAGTGGCGTCGTGTACCTTACGGAGGAGTTCGTACTGGTGTTTTTGTTCCTCCTGCAGAATTCTAGCTTGTTCCTCCTGCCTTCTGGATTGTTCCTTCAGAAGGATCAAAATAGCGTTGAAGTCCACCTCCAACTTTGGTGACGCTGGCCCCGCCGTATCTAACGTCCCAGCGGCGCCCGTAGAGTCTCCAGCTGCGGTGCGGCTTCGGGTCTGCACCCCCTCCTTCTCTTCTTTTTGCGGAGTAAGCGGCATTTTCAATCCCACTTCTGACACCAAATGTTACGTTCTAGGGGTGGGTTCGTGATTGAAAAGCACTATTAACACCGATGAATAAGAGTAGGATTTATTTCCACACTTTAGCTTTACTTTACACTAGTCAAAACACTACACAAATCAACACACAGTACTTCACACTTGATAATTTCGCACTCGATCGCTTCCAGTCGCAGTTATTCCTTCTTCACTCGTCGCTCTCTGAACTAGAACTCTCCTGCGCCGGTCGGCCACGCGTTTTATATTGGGCGCGAAGGATTCCCGAATATTCGAGCGAGAGCGGCCGTAGAAGGTACGAGATCGTTCGGGAACCTTCCTACGGCTGTCTCTCGGCTGTTCTCGAATGTTCGACATACTGCTATCTCTGTCACACTCTTCTGGAATGTTCTCAGTATGTCTCGCTCACTCTTTTCTCGAATGGTCGACGTATCGCTATCTTTGTCTTTGATCGTGTCGTCTCTGTCACACCCTTCTGGAATGTTCTCAGTATAGCTGTCTCTGTCTAATCATGCTATCTCTTTCACTCCTACTGGAAATTTCGCCATATACTGAAATGTACTTCAAGGGCCCATAAGGGGTCCTGAAAACGCCTGAAAACGGGTTTTCAGGTTATGGTGTCATCGGATAGAGGGTGGCCTGAAACGGACTGAAAACATGTTTCAGGCGCCTGAAAACAACGGCAACTTGGGCAAAATTTCGATAAACTAATATGTGACAGAGCACCCTCTGAAACGGCCTGAAACGATATTTCAGCCTGCTGAAAACGTCTCCAAAGCATGAAAAAACACGATCAAAGTCTCAGCACTACTCTACGGGCGTAACAATACTTATTTTTAAAATTTTGACAACATACATATTATTACACTTGACTGTACGGAGCCCAGGCTTTAAACCCATTCAAAGTACACATAAGTTGTACTTAACCTTATATCCACAGGAAAGTTCATCTTATGTTTATTATTCCAATAATAAAATTCATGATTACAAGATACTTTACTATTTTAAAAAAGAACCGTTTCAAAACAATTTTAACCTGCATTTTTCGTATCGTGTCTAGAGACTAAAAGTTTGCTTTTTACGTTAAAACAGAGACGAAGGCAGCAGAATGTATTATAGGACCTTTCCCCGTCGATAAGTAAATGTTACCCTCGTCCGGGCGAGTTATGAACCCTTGCGGACTACAGAAGCGTATTTTTCCACAGACCCTTGAACGAGAAACTCTTTGAATGGATAATCTCCGTGAACAAGTTATGTCTCTTTCGCTGATAACTGCTAGAATTACGTCATAAAAGATTGTAATAATTAATTCCACGCGAAAAAGAGGGCTCTTAATTTAAATATTTTATACCCGGCGGTCAGATAGAGACTACAATAAATGAGTGGAATGGTTTTTATAATTTTATTAAAACGCTTTTTTTCTTTTCCGCATTTTTCTGGTCAAACCGACGGCAAATCAAATTATTATATGTGGGACCTTTGGAGGAGGTTGCTTCCCGACAATTGTACATATATAATTATCAACTTCACATATAGATAACTAGCTGTTGTTGTTCGCATAGAATTCGTTTGTCGCTATCCCGCAGGAATTACGTAATTTTCCGGGATAAAAAGAGGCCTATGTGTTATTCCAGACTATAATCTATCTATGTTCCGAATTTCATCCAGATCTGTCCAGCCGTTCTGGCGTGAAAGAGAAACAAACATCCATCCACCCATCCATACTTACAAACTTTCGCGCTTGTAATATTAGTAGGATGTTTGTTTTAATTAAGGAGTTCGAACTTGCTCCAATGCTAAAAAAACTTTATTTTTTGTATACGTTTCAGATCCTAGTAGTGCGTTTGTTTGATCAGAATAATATAATCTGGCATTTTATTTACTTAAAACAAAGGTGGCTGAACGTTTTGCAAGTTAAGTGCAGACAAAGGATTGAGTTGCCGTAAATATTAAGCCGCATCACCAGTTACTATACCAAGCAAAACATAATAAAAAGCCTAATAAGTACTTCTACACTTGCAAGCAAAATTTAAGTATCCATTTATCAATATGAGTCCCACCATAGCCATAAACGTTCCTTGAACATCCTAAGGGGTTGATGGCTCAAATAAAGCCGCAGGGGTAACCTCTAATATATTTTCGGAAATGAGAATAGTAGTGCCGTTTCTAAGTGTCACTTCTAACCTTTCCTCCGTCTGTTTACAGGCCTCCCCTCTCTGGGGTGGTTCCGGAAATATCGATTGTAGCTACCTACCTGTTGTACGGGGCCCGCACTGCACGCGCCTCGGCCTACCCGAATAACGCCAAATTGGAATGAGTAAATAAATATTTGAAATCGAGTGCGCTGAGATTTTTTGCATCTTATTTAACCATGGATATCTGGTGCTCAATTTATTTCATAATAATACTTTTTTTCGCGATATTCAATTGATGTGTGTTGATAACATCTTATCTAATTGATAATTAAGAAGAAAAAAAACAGATATAGGTAGGTGTTGGGGAATACAGGTTCGTTATATTGTTCATAGTCTGTAGATTCGATGTTTAGGAACATTCACAAATAGCGAATACAATCAGATTTTATCATTATATTTTTATACGCACGTATTAGTAAAAATAAATGCAAGCCCATTGTTTTGAAAAACATGGCTGTGCTGATTTTCAGTTCGCAGAAACGTTTGCATCAATGGAGTTGCCACCGAACTGGCTGAAACCTCAGTAAGGGGTCCCCAGGTGCGGCTACTGCATATCAAATAAATCTTAAATTCCTCTAAATCGCGTGTTTTATCCGACGGGGGATAAAACTTTTTCAATTTCCATTCAAATGCCAGCGTGGCAGCACTTAGCGCGAAAGTATTGTCGAAAATTTACCCTTAAAATATTTCAAACAACTTTTAACTTCTGCAACTTTTTAAATTTTAAGTAACATGCTTCTCATAATGCAAAAAGCTTTATTCGAGTTCTTTAACATGATCTAATATCATTATTCGAAGTACACATGTACATAAACGACGTGAATGTCAGTTAACAAAATGTTGTCTTGGGAATTCAATATGTTATTGTATTCGTGCATGTTAGGTAATATAAGCTATGTATTGTAATTTTAGATTAGTATATAATAAAAGCTTTGATAACGTTTCATAGCTTCTTTCTAGATCGTTCTGTTCTTTTAAATTAATTACATCTTTGAGCGTCAAATACTTTAATTCAAAAGTCAAAGGAATAAAAAGTGGGATGATTCATGCTAATGAACCGGGCGCCTTTAACCTTGAGAAGGACTTTGCGGTAAAATATCCTTAACACAGTTTTAGAGGTAATTTTTCGCTGGTAAATGTACTGTTTCCTTCCTTTGAATACTAAGCAACAAGACAATAAGGTAATTACACGCGCATGACTATCAAATAAATGTACGCAGATAAAAGGCGTTCATAAATTATGTGATATTTTTAGGGTTTCGTTCCTCTAAAGGAAAAAGAAAGCCTTATAACGTTGTCCATCAATGTTTAACTTTTCCTTTGACTACACTCCTCTCTGAAACACCAAAATCAAGAGTTTTTGTACCGAGATCTCGAACATCACCTGATTAATGAATGCTACGTATTTTTTAAAACACTGCAATCCTTCTGCGTACCTATCTATAAAAATAGGTGATACTTGCACTCACGGTGTCACTAAAACACGTATTCAACGCATCTTCAAACGCACTGAAGTGCACTCAAGTAAGTGACACTTGATTCAAGTTGTTCACCCTGCCCTAAATCTTCCATCTTTTTCTAGTCTACCAAGCGGAAAGGAGAAAAACCAAGTCACTTAAAGGTCGTTTCACACTGTCGTACGCTGTTGAGGTTGGCAGATATTGCCTTGATTTTTATTTCATGCTTTCGATGGGAATATGATTTCCCGGTATAAATCAGATCAATAGATATCTGACGAAAAGTGACTATCTTTGAATGTGCTCCGTCATTGCCGAATACGGTTAGCGTGTAGAACTTGGGGGGAGATGGTTATCTCACGGTCGCCATAGGGGAATGAACAATTATTTACTTGTGTCGACAAAGATGACAGGAGATAATCTTAATATCTGCCATATTTATGTACGCCTGGTTAAAATTAATCCAACTGCTCACAATTACGAATCTATTGTAGAGTAGCGATGGATGCATAATGTGGCCATGGGTATTTTTTTAATGTCTCTTAGGATCATAGGACTTTCAAATGTTTTCAATTGTGTATGAATCCGAATGGTACATGCAGTGGCAATCGGAAAATTGTATGGTCATGTTATTTTATTACGTTATCACTAGCTAACTGTAACTGATCGCAACCCGACAACAGTTGAAACTTTTACTTTAAGAAAATACAGTGAAAAAAAGAAAGAACGAAAAAATTATTTATGACAATCACAAAAGTAGTTAAAACACATGTATATTAAAAACAAAAGATAAATAAATTGTCACAAATTGGTCCCAACTAAGCATTTGCTAGCCTTACAGCCAGCGCTGGTCTTCGTTGGAACCATCGGGTGATACATACATTATCATTAGTTCACTGTACATCGTGTGAAAGTGTTAACAATCCTAAACATCTTATTAACGTACCTAAGTATTTATCACACGATAAACCTGCATTTAAAAAAAAAATTAATGACAAGTGAACCAGAACGACTAGACAAGTGCGCGCGAAACTACCCGTCTTCTTCTTATTGTGCGTTCTAGAAAGAGATAGGTACCAATGGAAAGACAGAAGATACCTCATCATCATCATCATCATCTCAGCCTTTACAAGTCCACTGCTGGACATAGGCCTCTCCTTTAGATCTCCAATAAGACCGGTTGGAAGCGGCTTGCATCCAGCGCGATCCTCCGATCTTAATGAGGTCATAAGATACCTGAATTAACATAATGTCTTCGAACGATCGGGTCAAGATATGATTCTACCAAGCGCAGTGGTTACGCAAGAGAGTTTGGTTTAGAGAATCGCGCCCCAGGACCCACGTCCCTGTGTTTGCCGAACACTGCGACACCCCTCACCCTCCGTGCAGGGGAAAGATATCAAGTCATTGGATATGGTAATGCATTACCGCTCCGATGCACGACAGACCTACAAATGTAAGTGCAGTTGCTTAAAGAAGAAGAAAAAATGCCGTTTTTGTAGAAAAACAATATTTTATCAACAGCTTCGTGCTTGTGTAACGTTTAGAAATGAGTTGGCCAGCTAACTCGACTGCATAATACACATATCGTACTTTTATAATAAAGTATCGTCAGATTAGTTGGCCCTGGGATAGCTGAGACGAGAACAAACAATGTGAAAGCTGTCGGCACATATGTCAGAAAAATAAGTAATCTTTATTTCTATATTCCCTTAAGAATGTCCCTTGCTAAGTGCAGCACAGGTCCATAGCGTACTCGTATGAGGAAAATGGCCTCGTCTTCTATACATACGCGTAATATCGCTCTCTCTCTCTTGAGTAGTCAATCTATTACTATTATTCTAGTTTATGCACTGTGTCTATACTAATATTATTACAAAGAGGTAAGTTTGTGAGTTTGTGAGGGTGTAAGGGTAATCTCTGAATCTCCTGAACCGATTTTGAAAAATCTTTCACCAATAGAAAGCCACATTATTTGTAACTGTCCTAGGCCATATGTAATTCTGCGCGGACGAGGTCGCGGACTAGTAATCTGTACATGCACAAACGACTAACTTGAATTCAATGCAGATTTAAGTAACCTATTCAATATAATTGTAATAACTAAATAGCTGATATAATAAAACGATGGTATTGAAAGAAATTTTACAAACAAAGTTTAGAGTTTTCTTGTTACATTTTTATTTTGGTCGACTGCATGATACAATCCAGTTCTTCGCTTAATGGCATTTATAGGCGCAAGGGTAGTAGCATTCAGTACGCAATCATACCGTTTCTTTAGTACAAAACTACGCAGTACTCTTAACAAGCTAGTTTTACGAGCAAACCTTTCCTTGAGTTACGAGGGGCAGTAAACCCACTAAGTTCCGTAAGGTGTCCACCCATCATACTTGCCAAACAAATATGATAAAATAAAACGTTTACTGTGCTCTTTTTCTCAGTTTTATTGTACCTGTATTGAAAGGATGAGAATGAAATTCAATCTCGTGCCTAATATTTATTTGTGCTTCACGCTCCGCCGATGTTTGATGTCGGATTCCCGGACCCATGTATGATAATATCGTTCCTATTTAATATATTCGGTGAGGAAGTGCTATTGAAACATGTATTTTTGGTTACGTGATTCACGGAGTAGGTAGGTACCTACCTAATATTTTGTTGCTTTCGTTGATGTACTTTGTTTGATGGCTTAATAAGTTATTATATTTTCGACCGAACCATAATTTATAAATACCTTTTAAGATCCTTATATAAGTTTCACTTCTAACTAACGAATCAACAATGCATCGCTTAATCAAATCTCGTAACTCTATTTACCTATAACCAACTTCCAATGCTCCGAATTGTATTGAAATTTGATACGTGTATAGACAATGCATCGAAGTATCAACAACAAAAAAGGATACATGTATCAAAAGTGTGACTACATTTTTGTACAACTTTGTCACGACACACGGTGTGTGTCATGATACGGGGGCAGTAGGGCGGCCCCAGTGTGCACTCAGCCTAACGACGCATTCATTGAAGGAGCGATGTAGCCTGCGCCTAATCACTTTTCTTACGAGTTGCAGAATCAGTGGTTATGTCAATGCTATGTGTAGATAGTATTACATGTACACGGGTTTATTGCCCCGGCTACAATTATATAACGGCTACTCTTGCAACTGACCACAGAATCTTTTGTAGCTTTCTTTTGCTTTTTGTGGACATAAATTTGGCTTAACTGGCTGTAGTGGTGTAATTTACTAGTTTTATATTGTTGTGGTTTCCATTTGGACGCCTAAGCATGTTTTTTATCTTATTTATTTGGCAGCTGGTTAAGTGTTAACCCACAAAAATCTGAAATTACTGAAGTTACATGTACCTAATTCACGCCAACCATTTTTAACTGCCAGAAAGTTCTTTTTGTCACACATTAGCAACCAAGTTTAATTAGTACTTACACACAAAGAAGTTACAAGTTACTGTAATTGGAACACAAAACATTTATTTAATAATATACGTTCATCTACAATTTACATAAGTGACAAGTATATTACTTATTCAGTGTCAACATCGTCTTGAGAAATTACAGTAACTCGTAATTATATTTCGAACTTATTCCGAACCGAGCTATGTAATGAAAATGCCCATTAAATTGTGTACTTAACTAATATCTTAATAAGCAAGCAGTTAAATAAGTAACGTAAACTGGTTTTGAACAACGACGAGCGAGTCAATTAATTTCACGTAAATGAAGAGCAAAAATAACGGATTACATTTCGTACAAAGTTATACGAGAACTGACCGGTTATTTTTGCTCGTCAGTTGCGTTTCACATTTTACATGATAAGCAAGCTCACGTCAGCCCATCAACCAACGCCAATCTATTCAAAGGATTTGACTAGCGGAAGCCTAAAAAACAATAAAAACCTCAATTTTTAATTTGGAGCGGCCGCGGCCCCGGCCGGCGGCCGGCGTTCAAAAGAGAACACCCCCGCATAATGCATGGCCTTGCATTCAAATGGTTACTTTACAAAAAAAATCTCTAAGCAAAACCTCTGTTATTACGAGATAATGATAATGATTGCGATAGGAATCAATTGGAACGGTGCGGTTATCGTTATCGGGAAAACATTAATGATTTAATTAAGGTACGCGTCGGGGCACTGCGAATTAGAAGGATCGTAAAAGGTAATGAGAAACAAATGAGTACTTACAGTTTTTAGGAAGTGTTATTATTGCTTTATTAAAAAGTGTTCAAATTATTTAGTGGCCTTATTTTTTTAACAAAGAAAAGCTGAAACTATTAGCGAGTTGATTAAATACTTGTGCTGTTACTTGACGTAAAGATATAGTAATAATAGATATAAATTGGGGACATTCAATGTTTTCTTTGTTGTAATTTTGATATCCAACACAAGACGCGATGCAACAGCACAGTCAATGTTCGCACGCATTTGGTAGGCAGTCGTTTACTTCAAATGATATAATAATGTGTAGTACGAACAAAAGAACATGTGAGTTATACGTTAAACACCCTTCAAAGCAAGAGCATTAAGCACAAAGCTAATAGGACTCTTAAATGCCTAGCACTCAACGCGCATAAATTATTCCTAAACAATGAACAGGGTAATAACGGTAATCAACCTAAAAGAAACCTGTGTATCAAATCGTAATTGTCAAAGGCGTAATTTGAGTAGAAGCCATTTTAAATTCATCCAGTTCGTAACGTACAACGGCACCTGTTCTTCTCTGCTTTCGCAACCCCGTTTTGGGGTAAGTACTTACCCATTTTGTTATACTTTAATTTTTAATGTAAACAAAACATTATGTAAACAACTAAGCGACGATCTTTCCATGTTTGATCAATATTCGCGTCCTTGACATTAGGCACTCGGATCTGAGGTCTCAATACCTATTCGCGTTTCGTTATTCAATATTCACCCACCTTGTGTACTCGCTCGCGTCTGCGATATAATTCACTTATTCTTGTCTTCTGTAAATACCGTGAAAAGGTCACACACAAAGTTGTTTTACAAAATTGTACACACAGTCACTGTAGTGAACTTAATTGTAGTTTTGTAGGCTTCCGTAGCAGCGTAGTCGGAAGCTACGCGTCGTAGCTCGTAGCGACGATCGTAGAAGCGCGCGCGAGTGACTCGACTGGTGGGTCTACCGACGACGCCGACACGGATCGCGGTGCACAGAGCACGGTGGATATTCAGATGAAACCACAACTGATCGTCATAAATCTGCCAAACATCTGTTACAGGCAAAGCCTACCTCCATACTCACATCTAAATATACGCCATGTAGCTTAATTACTTATTACTTATTTACATATTATTACGATGGATTATTATTGTAGTTAATGATTGATGGTTAGTGTGTGTTATATTTTTTCAAAACATTACATGACCTTGACTTATATCGATTTATGTTTTCACTAGAAATCATCATAAAGCAACAAAGCTATAACAGCCTAGTCTACACTGACTTGGAGTCTTGAAAACGTACAATACATTACAATACAAACACTCTTTATTGAACACCACAAATCAGTACAAAACAATACAGAAACAAAGAACAAAGTAGACAATAGAAGTCAAGTAGAGTATTGAGAAGTCTTTGTCTTATTTTAAATCTAACTAGTTTCTAAAGGCTAACTTACGTCTAAAAAAGGCCCCTGTAACATGATGCACAAATTGACTATTTATATTTTAGTTTTTAATGTTATTGTTAATTATTTTCCCATTTTAAATCTCAGACAACCATTATTATAACAGACATCACATAAAAGTACATCCTCTAACATAATTATTTACATTATGATTATGACGTCTGCGATGCATCTGTTGTCTTTCCATATTCTATGCAGCAAGGAGTCCCAAGCGACAGCGCGTGCGCGAGTGACGTCAGCGCGTCGCACCCCGCTCGCCTCCTCCGCCCGCTCCGCTCGACGCTAACCGCACGCTCACCGCTTGTCACTCCCCGCTAATCGCTCACAGCTTGGCGTGGTGTTCGCTAGTTCATAGCGCTTCCTCACGCTCATGATGTTGGCGGTAGAATTTATTCAGCTAATAACGAAAATTACAAAGGACTCGGTATACATATTGTACGGTAAAAATTCATGTCCCTATATGCAGAAGAATTAATTGAATCTAATTTGGTATACCATAAGGTCGAAGGACCTTTTCATTTTGTTTGACTTCAAAAAATAAGATTTAAAAATGTTTGCTATTTTACGTCAACGATATCCAAGTACCAAAATTGAAAGAAAATAAGCCATAAGTGTGTTTTTCTTCGTTCACGTTATACTGGTGTTTTATACGTTTAATATTAAGAATGCCGCTCTCTGTATCCCATAACATAGTCTTACGACGCGATATTTTCATAAAGGTCATATATTAGTAACATAAAAGTATAAAATAACATTCTTTTGTTTTCATATGAAATACCGTAGCGGCGAATGACAGGCATTCATGGCTATAATAAGTGTAGTATGTGGGGCTAAGCGGGATTCTATAAGGCTCGTGTAGTAAGGGCTGCGGACGGAGTTCTGGGGAGCGTTTATTTGGGGTTGTCATTGCGCCCCGGCGCTGACCCTCCGGGAGCGCTACCGGCTCAAGTTACAAGACGTAGCTGTTACCTATTTATTTATTCTTTTTTTTTTTAAATGCCGTTAAAATACTTTTCACAAAACTAAACTTCTTTTGTCTCTCCGGGTGGCTGTTGTTAGGAATAACCTTTTGTGTTTCTCGTGGTTTGATGGTTTTGTGGTAAGTGAAAAGCTGGAGGATTTTTTTGAAACAATAGCATGCAGCGTAGGTCCATTATTACCATTGCACAAAAACACTGAGAGTAAACCCGATAGGTACCTTTTTGGTACTTCTAATGCAAATTAATTTTAATGCGCGTATAATTATTTCGTTATAAATGCGCTCAATGAATGTACATATACGACCTAATTCATCCGCGGCTGTGCAATTAAAACCTCACAGCAAATCGTATTGTTTAAAGGCAGCAGATGCGTGCAATTAGGCTTAGCATTAAAGCTGCCATAGAATTATATTAAATTGCATTATTAATCCTTTCCACGTATATCTAAATAAATACTTACTCGAGCCACCATTTTTTTTAACTGCGTTAAAATTAAATTTTTAAAAGGGTTTACAGGAGCCATATTAAGTTTAGTGATAAGTATTTTAATTTTAACTACCTCTAAAACAAACGAACCAAATGAGAGTCAGGCTTGTGAACTGAAGGTTCCGTTCCCATTTATAAGCCACCCTAAAATACGCTTGTACTTCATAGTATTTTCATTTGCGAAATTACTACATAGTATAAAATAAAGTCGCTTTCTCTGTCCCCGTGTCCCTATGTCCCTATGTCCCTATGTCCCTATGTATGCTTATATCTTCAAAACTACACAACGGATTTTGATGCGGTTTTTTTTAATAGATAGAGTGATTCAAGAGGAAGGTTTTTATGTATAATTCTACGCAGACGAAGTCGCGGGCAGAAGCTAGTTATTGATAATTTGATAATCTGATCGGTTTATTGTGTGTTATCTGAGTCAGTGACTGGATAAATATTTTGTAACCTGAAAAATACTTGGCCAGCAGCCATTTGATTGAGCGTAATCTGACAAGGGTGACAAGTAGTCATTCTCACAGGGAAATTTGTTAGGAAGCCAATCTCATATTTAGTAGCATATTTAACTTACTGCCGAAAACTTCAGTATAGGTTCTGTGTTATAGTTAAACTCTTATCTAACTCATTACTCCGTCGCAAGAGTTCGCCTTTAGCGGACATCGTTTACGCTATCTCTTTGTTGCCTAGCCACTTGGATCACCCCATTAACAAAATGCGCTTGCGATCGCACGATAGCAACCCCACGACGTGAAGCAGCTTCGTCACTCGCCGAGCGTATTGTTTGATACCGTATAAGATCAGCCAAGTGAGAGTGTCGTGCTTTGAGCTAAATCTTAATCAAGCGGAGGAGACAAATAAAGAAATATATAAGCGGAAATAGCCGTGGCCTTTAGGTCTTGTTACCTGGTATAAATTGCCGTTTGAAAGTATGTGTGGATATGTATTTGCTGATTTAAGTGTATGAGTGTCCCTTCGCTGCCTTTCCCCTCCGTAACAGATCTTTTTGTGTGGAAATTCAATGATCATGACGCCTCCGGAGCGCTTTAACGCTCTAAGCTCTAACTCGTGCACCAAAGGGATAACAAAACAGAGACGGGCATGCATTCGTAATCTGTTTTTTAACAGGCACACATTGACTTGTCATTTGTTAATATTAACGGCAACCATGTCACGAGACATGAAATTGAATTTGGCTTCATAAATTGGTTTCACTTAATTGTATGACACAGCAACATCAGCTGTGGCGGCGATGAGTTTTATGTGCCACTTGTCGTGGATAGTGATTGATCGATGGCCAACGATGAAGCTGCACAAGTGGTATTTGGTGGTTGAAATTAATTGACTGCACTCGTTTAGCAAAATCTAGGTGCCGATTTCGGTGGGGGTGGGTTTTGCTCGCCTTGAGGGTTGTTCAGCGAAAACAATAAATAATTTAGTGCAGCACTACCAATAGCGGTAAGTACGGCGTATTTTCGTAACATGGTTCAGTTGGAATTGATTCGATCGTATTAAATTAGACGATTTATTTTAAGATTATAGGTATTAGATTATTTATTCATTTAATAAAAATTACATCATAAATTGTAAATTATTGTAATGTTCTAGTTTTAAGTTTAGGCTTGATATGTTGATATTTTATGTAATCTTGATTGTGTGTGTTGGCAGTACCAAAAAAAGGTTTTATCTATCTATCTATCTATCTATTTTGTCAAGTTAGGAGAATTTAGATTGAAATCATCAAGAGTAAATAAAATTAAATTAAATAATACAAATCAATTGAATATTACAAAAATCTCAAAATTAAAAACAATGATAATAAAACAATTAGGTACCTACAATTAAATTAATTCTCCGCTAGGGATTGTCACTGTTTATAGGCAAATAATGAAATATAATAAAGGGCAATTAAATAAATAAATCAAAATGTCATATCCAGAAACTCGTTCACAAAATAAAATGTATGAAAATATAAAAGCGAAGCCAGTTTAATCTGGTGCCACAGTGAGAGTAAAAACGATAATCGATTTAAGAGTGATGCAACAAAAGAGTTCCATACAAAGTGTAGTACTTTATTTTTGCTCCCCAATATAGAAAAGAGAATTAACTTATCGTGTTACAAGATACCAATGAAACCAAGCCGTGTAGTTTTTTATCAGTTTACTCGTCCAGTTTTTCCTAAATTGCCTACGTCCTTGCGTCATTGGGATCCGTCAGCTCCCCCGGGCGGGCCGGCTTGTCTAATTCGATAACAATTTGCTTTGACACCGTGATTTATGGTCGCGATACCCGGCGAGACCCACTTCCCGACTGTTACGAGGATAATGTTAATAGTGGCCTGGCAGGTAATTATGAACATCATCAAATAAATGTTGCCATCATTTATTGGGACTAGCAAATAAGTCTGAAAAAAGAAACGATCCGTTGACAACTGACTATATATTGACAACGATATGAACGACGAAAAGTGACCCGTTATTTTTGCTCATCAGTGTATCAGGAAAAAGTAACTCGATTCAAAGATGAAATTGCTCAATGTCAGATAAGGTGAAATTGCCCACTGAACAAGCAACTAATCAGAAAATACCTACAGAATAACCATAAAGCATGTAACATTACCCTCCTATACCCTAGTTGCCGCCATGAGTATGTAACTAAAAGAAACATTCGGAATATATGTTGTGACTCCGGCGCCCTCGGCTCGTGGCTAATTTAATTCTTTCCCCGCGATCTCGCCTTATACGGTGCGGAGGATTTTTCACTGACTTAAATATTTATTTCCCCAAATCCTCTTTTTCTTTGTTTTTGTGTTGCATAATGTTACTAAATCAATTTAACTCGGGCGCTTGTATAAAAGCCTGTGGAGTAAATATTGAATCAGAGACCACGATCTGTCCCTTTGTAATATTTGATTACATTTAAGAACCTAATAGGTAGGTTGGGCAGGCCCTTTGGGTACGAACAAGTTTTTTTAACAACAAAAAAAAGCTCGGGTTTGACTTGCACACAGTACGGGATCTGATAAAAGCACTTCTACTATAGGTAATTTATGAAATAAAACTCGTTTAATTCAACCTTTTTTTCTTTATGTTATCTGTAATTCTACATAATAATATACTCATTAAGTAATTATTATTAAAAATGCGGAACTAAGCCTGTTTTCGTTTCCTTTCTCTTCTCGACTAAACCGTTAATCTGAACTTAGTGAAAATTTGAAAATTGAAAATGTTTCTATTGAATAATAAAACAACTGTCAGAGTCGCTGGCAATTAAACTTAACTAACAACTTTACTATGTTTCTACATAAGTACATACAAAATGAAAAAAAAGTGCCTTTGACTAGTAAAAGCACAGGAAAACACTCGTTCTACCGTTACGTTTTTCCTTTGAAGTACGGAATCCTAAACAAGGGTTCATTAAGGTTCTTTTGACCAGTACAGTAAGCAAACAATTTACCAGGTGAATCGTCCAAATAACCAGCAGATGTTGCGTCCGTGCATTATCTTTCATTAGCGTTAACAAGGTGAATGTCCCAGCAACCTGCCTTGAGACTCGCTAGACACAATACGAACTCAGGATTCATTGAAACTTGCAGCGGTTTCCGATTTTAGATATTCTTATTGCTACTAATAAATATGAAATAGACTTTTCACATGCCGGGTCGCGCCATTGTAGTGTACTGGAGTTGCCCGTCACAATTTATATTTATTTAATCGCAAAAGACTAGGCGATGAGGCTAGCAACCCATCACTATTTTGATTCCATTTTCCACCTATACACCCTCAATCTTGCTAATTGTGGCCTGTAGGTACCTGTTACCTTAGGCTCTGTCTACCCCGTAAGGGATAAAGACGTGATTTGTGTATGTATGCAAAAGACTGACTTGTCTTTTATGAAATCAGGCGTTACCTTGCAGAGGTTAATTTTAATGAACAAAAAATATTTACCTTGCTACTTCACTACTTATAGTCTTAGTAGCGAAGTAGCAAGACTTATCTTGGTAACAATGAGTTTTGAAGGTTGAGTAATTTTGTAGGTGGTCGTACCTACTATTTTATTTGATTGACCACCGTCCGAATTTACAGTATCATATATCGCCTATCACATCTATGAAATATACGTCCTGGGGCCCGATTTTTGAAAGCACATCACTCGAAAGTACCGCTCGAAAGTGGTATAAATCTGTTTATATCTCCAAAACTACAGCTCTAATCAAAGTTTTGACTAGTTCGCAAGATTAATGAGAGTTGTGATTGTCTTCTATGCTACTCGTATTTCAAATTCAGCACAATTTTTAATCACTTTCGAGTGGTGTTTTCACACATGTGCTTTCAAAAATCGGGCCCTGAGCTTCTTGTTGATTACCTACATTGAAAATAAATTATTTACGCTAAAGCATAACCGCTCCGCGTACAGCTACGCAAGCCTTAGCAGCTCAGCTCTGCAACTCGGCGTCTTAGAACACAAATCCAAGTTTTGTTTGTAAGTTCTGCTGCGCACCTGACAGGCAAGTCGGTACGTGACGAGATAGATGCAGCCAGTTTTACGTGTCGAGCCGTGAACAAGTGGGATTTGCCGGGACTCAGGAAAAGCGAAATAAAATGGAGAAAAGGAAATATAAACTACACATAACCATATGCACAAAGCCTGACTTGGATATAAAATCACGTCGCCTTACACGGCTGCAAACCAGGCGTCTGAATAGTGGGACCTTTTTAAGTTACCTACCTTGTATAACTTACAATGTGACTTGGATACAAAAATATACCTACATAATTGGACAAGTTCCCAATCTTCACTGGGCTTGGAACGGAGCCAAATCCCTGTAAATAAAAGGAGTTCTGCGTACCGTAATGGAAGTTACCTTTGTACATTTAGGTACCTTAATTGATCGCCGTACACAGTAATAATAACTTATGATACTAAGCAAGTGTTTTGTGTTCTGCATGTGTCTCTTATTAAAGTTACGTGCATGTACATTATAGTTACCAAAACTCAATAACGTAGATCTCTGTTGTGTTCTAAATTACATTTCACATACCTCATGCAGCTTTATAAAAATCACGTGAGAACTTCATTTCTCTTTTTAGCATGCACTTAAAAATTATATTTTAGTAGTAGGTAGTGAATTTGAAAGATCAGCTCAAACTAAATTCAAATTTGAGCTCCTCAAAATTTACAGTCTTCTTTAATTATAATAGTGAAAACGTCACAAGGAATGCTCATCTCAGTTGAAAAACCACTTCACTAACTCATGGCTAATGTCCGTCAAATAATTCTCCTCCGAAGCCCCAAGTGTACCTGCTCAAATAATACGTTACGACCTTAGGTTCTGTATTACCTTTATTATTAGGGTCTCGAACAGTAGATTTTTTTTAGTGCACGATTATTGCTGAAGATCAATTTTTAATCCGTGGAGCTACGCTAAATATTTAAAAGAATCTCGCGAAAGAAATGGTATTTGTCATACTTATCACGAATCACATGCATCTCTGCACTTTAGTGCAACTTGGTAAAATAACTACGAATAGGAAAGCAAGGAATTTACTTACTATAAATATATAATGGTGCCTGATATTTAAGTAAATGTAACCAAGTAGTTTTACATGTCTTATTGAATTCATAGTTCTGGGATTCTTACTATCGGTTTCGTATATCAAACTATTTTAAAAATTAATACTGGAGCATAATAGGGGCTTGGGAACCCTTCGGAGGGTTTGGACTTAAGATATTGCACTGACCTCTCATTCAATTGATATATCTACATGTATAGAAGTAAGTATATACAAACATCAAGGAGTTTACGCTTCCCTATGAAATAAAGCTTCTTATATCTCCTATGCGGTCTACGGGGAGTTTATGTTCCATTTAAGTAGTTAAATATTCGGAATACGTCTTCTTTATTCTTAACTAGTATTCAAACTTTAAGTAGAATTAGAAGCTTTATACTAGTAGCGTTAGATATAAGGTTTAGCGTACTTACATAAAATTGATTATCACACCAAAATGCGATAGGTAATCAATATATTTTAAAGTGTTTGTACATAAAGAAAAATGTACTTACAAAAGTACAAAAATAGTAATAAATAAACTAAAAGTGTATAGACAAAGATCAAACATTGTCTTCTCTTCAAATCTAACATTGAAAATTCTGTTTTTTTTTTTTTTTAATCAAAGTTTGGGACTTTATTTAAAACAGCAAAAGAAAACAATAAAGAACAGTCAAAACTTAAAAATAACTTAAACCTGTTTGTACGTACTTGCATCTGTCACGCACACACTGCCATAAAATATAAGATTTAAATGCACATTACATTTACATCGATTTAGAATATATTTTAGCAAAAATAAGTAACCGGGAGACAGACCTTTAATCAGGCGTTTCATTGCAGAGGTCTGCCTAAGTGAAATTTAAAACGGAAGAGGACGGGATTGCGTGAAGAGATGATATGTGTCGCACGGACGTAGTATTGGTTGCGTAGCAGCAATGTGACTGTTTTTGTACATTGGAATAGATATATGATTCATGGTCTTACACGCTATGAGCCTGTATATCCTATAATGATCTAAACGTCCGCGATTTTCACATATAACGACTATCACGCTCCGGGTTTAATGATGTAATAAATTATTATCAAATTACCTCCACGTTTTGGCCACGATGCAGCGGTTATCACGAATAGAGTCACTGATAAAGACAGAGAGTAGATATAATAATATGTGACACTTTTAAACAAAGTAAATTGGTAAAGCTTATTTTTCTTGGACAGTTAGTTAGACTTAGTTATTTAAAAGCCGATATAACCTATATAGTATACTACCATTAGAATATAATTATAAGATTATAGTTATTGGCTTCAGGGTTTAGAATACTATAAACATACGTTTATTTAATGATGATTAACGATTAGAATTACGAATTCTCTTAATACAACGTACTTCGCTTTTATTAGAAGTCCCAGGTAAGGGTATTTTTTTAATTCATCCTCTAAACTTCAAAGCTTTGTTCAGGTTACAGCTTTCCCAGAATGCGACCCCCGGGCTCCCGCGAGACACTCAGACTGTAATTTCGAGATGGATCGCCGCTTTTTCTACAGTAAAGGCTATCAAGAATAGAACGTGACCGTGTGACGCAATTACCCGTTAAATGGCCCTTAACCCTAAGAGCCGGTTTTACGGACAACGGTTAATTTTATTCCCTTCAGGAAAGGGACAGTTTGACCAAGGAACTTGATTTTTTTCGAGCAAATCTTTTGATGTTACTATTGGCGGTCTAAGGAGGTCATTTTACCGTTTCGTCCTCAGGTTTCCTCGATTTATGTAAGGCAATACGAAAGTCAATTTGGGGACTTATATTATACTTGCGTAACAACATTCCTACATGAATATTAATGCGATACCTAAAGTCAAGTATTTTAAATCTTAGATAAGAACTTTTGTTAGTAACAAAGATGATTCGTAGCAGTACCTACCTAACGTCAAAATAAATGCAGAGGAGTCTCCATTGAGATTCCATTTGAAATAACCGAATTTTGTGCTTTAATAGGTACTATTAGATGATATCTTTGTAATTGGGTACTTAACCTTAGTTTGTTACAATTTAACCAATATTGGGCGTAGGTAAGGATGTTTGTGACACTTTCATGCGAAATCTACAGTACCTACTGAAGGGATTTAGATGAAATTTAGCGCACCGGTAGGTAGTTTGAAGTCTGAATTTGAATTTTGAAAAAAAATTGAAAATTGAAAAAAATCGCAAAGCTCTCGCAAGGATAGCGATAAATAAACAACCAGACAAAATCTAGTCCATTATGAAAACGACATTCTACGTCTTTGCGGAGTTAAACGAGTAAGAATAAAATATGACCCAACTAGCAATAGGGTCGTATAATTCGAGTGGTTACCTACTAAAATATGTAAATCGTGATAGTCGGATACTCGTAAACTTTATGGAACACAGAGTAGTTCCCATTATCGTCTAGCTGCAATTTTCATTTCTGAAGAAAGGTATTTTAAGATTAGGTATACTCGTAATTCGGCATTACTAATTACTAAAGGATCGATTTAAGGACATGACTATTAACTATGAGGTTCCTAAAGTAGATACGTACTTAACACATTCGGGAGGCATTTACAAAAGACTGGCTATGAAAGTTCAAAATCAAATGTGTCAGCGCCACATAGTCACTGCCTCTCGGCTCTCGGCTCACCCTCGAGAAAAACTTTCATTTCCTACAAACTACACTCCACTCTTCATCGTGCGTACATAAAATAAACGTGATATAAACCACAGCCAAGAGGCGACGTGAGGAAAATATGTAAATTTGTTTTGAAAAGTTATAGGTCCAATCTACGGGCTCCGACGGCGGATTAGAGGGAAGGCACTAAGGAGATTTAAAAAGGGCTTTTTGTAACAAAATCGCCGGTTCGCGGGCTGCATTCAGCCCGCTCGTTTATCTTCATCTCGCCAATAGACCGGCTTTATAACAGAAAACGTGTAATTGTTTGCGGGCATCGCTCCTACTCTTTTGTGGCGCGCCTTGTTGTTGCGTAACATGCTTGGCTCTTGTACAAAATATTATCTAGCCGATGTGTGCTCTTAAGCGTTTTCGGTTCTTCAATTACCTATAATCAAAATATACTTATTGTCCTAGTTTATTGAACGCGGTATACGAAGAAAAACTTATCAAAATAATAAAGTTAAATGAAAATACATCATCTTCAACATGCATTTAGATATTTACGTAAATAAAAGCTTAAGAAGTTTTAATGTATCACTTAATATCTATCGAAGTAACTCGTACGAGTAGGTTTGACTCGCATACATAGGTATTTAGGTAGACAGGTACCTACCTAAATACATACTTCGGACATTGGCATAGATCATGTTCGAATATTACAACGGAAAGTCTACGAGTGGAGTGCCCGTGTTTTAGAACAATTTCGTGATGGAACTAAAATCGTTAGCAAGTCCAACTCCGCAGATAGTCTTATTGTTTTAACTTCGGACGTTTGCGAGCGCCGGCGCCCGACGCTCAGCACCGCAGATGGACTATGAAAACTCTCAATTTGCACAATAGATTACATAATCCAATTAACGCCCTTGAGCTGAAGCCAAAGTTTTGTTATAAACTGAAAATAATTTCGTAAACAATTTTAATTAAGGGCTCACGCGGTGGATGGGCCGTCGGAGTGTCGTAAAGGCGAACAACATCACACGATGTTCATAAAGTATATAAGCTAAAGTATCATGTTACACATTTCTAATGATATCAGACAAATGCCTAGTCATAGAATACCAATAATATTTCAATTTTTATACTGTAAATCTCTGTTAAATAACCAGCCATTCGTAAACTTTCGAATAAAAACAATATCTAAGTCAAACAAAAATGTCTCAAGTTAAGAACGAAACCGTAGCGTTCCCCGGCTGCACGTGAGTCGAAGTCCTATAAACAATGAAAATGACGTCAAAAACGCCAACTACAAAATGCTTATGAACAACTTTGTAAGTTGCTCACTCGACTTCCTAGTTGCCTAATAGTTGGACAAGTATTCTCCGCGTTCGTCTTCAGCGCAAGCCTCAAATTTCGTTACGAGGCAGAACATTCTCGCTCTTGTGTACTAAATTGATTCCCGGCCGCCCTTTGTTGTTGTGAAACGTAATTGAGTGCTTACATAGCAGCGTACCTATAGAACGAATATTCTGTTAATTTAGTTGCCCAGTCTAATTTAAATCCACTAACCTAGTTTAATGTAAATAACTAAATGTAGATAATCACTGCCCGTTCTCAGTCTAGATGCATTATTAATTCCTAGGTCAGTTAGGTATCCTTTGTGTTATATTTTCGCTACGTTCAGTTTACTCAGCTCAAATTGCAGTTCAAACTGTGTGCATGTTTTTTTACGTTTTAGAGATAAAGATGGGGCGGTTTTTACATTACTGGCCAGTAAGCCAGCCGACCTTTAAAAATAAAACCTTTAAGTAAAAATTTAGAAAAAAATGGCGAGTTCTTCATTTTGCATTGTATTTTTATATGCTTTAGCTATTTTTCACTTCTCATGCTCTAAAAGTAGGTCAATATAGCCTTACGAGGCGGGGCTAAAGTGAGTACTTAGTCCCTAGGGAGTAAAAGTAATATTTTTTTTAATTTACTTTGAGTGACTTAGATAAACTCAAACAGCCAGTACTTGCTTAGTTTTTGGCATAAAGTAAATTTTCAATAAGTGAAGGAATTTCATTACCACTCTTTAAACCACATTTAAAAATTATCACACGAAACGATGATAAAAATAATTTAACAATCACAATAAATAAACTTACAGATCGTTGTAATGCGGAAACAAAATAAAAAAGTATGCTTGTGTGTGGACCATTTTCATGACGGAAATGTTACGTTCTTAGTCTACGTGGACTTAGTTCTATGCTTTTTCCGCATAGAAGGTGGCGCCATTCTATTTTTTTCAGTTTGTGTATGGACCATTTCGCCGATGCGATTTTGTTATATCTGTGTGGTTGGAAAAAAAAAATACCGCGAAAACTTTGGAATTGTTGTAGAGCGTAAATCGTAAACGATTAAAATAAATTGATTATTCTCACAATGTCGTCAAGTGATAGTGAAAATTATGATGTCGAGCAAAGAGCAAAAGACATAATTGATAATTAATTTTTTATTAAATCTTTTTGTACTAAACTTACTATTTTTTCTCGCAATTGAGAATGTTACTAGGTATGCCAAATCGCTTGAAACGTTGTCTCAGTAAAGCCTGTATGTATACAAATACACTAGTTTTTGTTGTAGTCAAAAATACCTAGTAGTTTTGATTTTATAGGCATTTAAAGTTTCAAAAAATATCGAGTCCCGCTAACAGTCACGTGACCGCTTGTGACGTCACAGTATAACACGCCGCGCGGGCCGCGGGCCGCTTAGTATCAATTTGTTGTATTTTGTTGTGTTTTCTTCCGCGTATTAAGTTAATTGTCTAATACTACTACTACTTTTGTAAATATTACTCGATTAATAAAATGGATGAAGGATTCGAAAAAGGGCAATCGGATAATCTACCTAAAATAGATGGATTAATGGTTGCGAGGAATAAAAATGCAAAGGTGATTGAACTTTCCGTGCTACTAATGTAACTCAAATAGTAGAAGTACCTAGTTATAATACACGAAATAATACACGAAATCATACCTACCATTAAATTTTTACGTTAAAGACAACAAATATGTACCTACTATTATAGTTTTGTAGCTATTGGTAGGTACGTATGTATATATAGGTAAGTACCGCTCTTGTTAATAAATTTAAATGAATACATACATTGACTTATTGCAAACTAGCTTCCGCCAGCAGCTTCGCCCCCGTTTCCCTTGGGAACTGTACATTTTCCGAGGGTTAAAAGTAGCCTATGTGTTATTCCAGTCCAGACTTCGTCCAGATCCGTTTAGTAGTTTTTTCGTGAAAGATAACAAACACACACACACTCACAAACTTTCGCATTTATAATATTAGTAGGAAGTAGGATAGGTTAGGTACTTAGGATGTAGATGTAGTGGGTTGAACGTTACAGATGTAGGTACTAAACCTTGTTTTTATTTGTATTTTTTTGACTTACAAAATACGTAAGGCCATTTTACTTAATTTAATTTTTATTGCAAATATAGACGTTTGAACAGATGTACTAAGCCTATTTTGTTTATTTGTATTTTTTTTACTAACAAAATACGTAAGGCCATTTATTTTTATTTGAAACTTATTTCAGATCGGTCTTCACAACAATAAACTATACTTTTATCTCCAAATGGATCTGACCTCTTCATAACTTTTATCCATTTTTTTCGCATTTTAACGTCTTTTGGAACAATAAAAAACAACTTTTCCGACGAATTGGTAGTTGTATTTTTACATTTAGGCACAACACATGATTTCCTAGTATTTGGCTTGGACATTTTTAAAAGTATCATCACTACATAGTCATCATCATCACTACATAGTATAAAACAAAGTCGCTTTCTCTGTCCTCATGTCCCTATGTCCCTATGTATGCTTATATCTTCAAAACTACACAACGGATTTTGATGCAGTTTTTTTTAATAGATAGAGTGATTCAAGAGGAAGGTTTATATGTATAATAACATAGTGGAGAAGTACTGCTATTTTTGAGGTTTCTAATGTGATGTCGTAAATAATTACATTTTTTCCGCTTACATAGCAAACGCAGGCTGAACCCTACGAGATTTATCAAAACAATGTACTAAGTATTGTACACATTGAAAAGGTCTACAGAAAACTCCGCGATGGTATATGTGTATCTCTTATGGATATCCCACAATAAAACATTTTTGTCATTTACTTTTTACGACAAATAATGGCTAGTTTTCGAAGCGATTTTAACCAATACAGCATTAATCCTTATCCAATTGAATACCTTAAATAAATTGTTGATTTAATATAGATCTATATAGCCCTTTACAGCATATGATTTAAATGAATATTTTCGAAGATATTACAAGAAATTGCGGGACGTAGCGTTTGCGGCGGTACCGGCCGGTAATGTCCCTATGTATGCTTATATCTTCAAAACTACACAACGGATTTTGATGCGGTGTTTTTTAATAGATAGAGTGATTCAAGAGGAAGGTTTTTATGTATAATTCTATGCAGACGAAGTCGCGGGCAGAAGCTAGTTTAGGTATAATTTCGATGGCACGGGCGCGCGACTGCGAGCGGACTTAGTGAGCCAGACTGAGCGTGTTAAACAATGACGTCACACCGTAACCGGCGGCCCGCGTCGTACGGTTCAACTTGTTTTACTTCTAAATCGGAAACTAATTGACGTATCGAAGTAATTCTTTCACTAGTATTTTTTATTTTTCACAGAGAATATGGAGTGCTAATAATCAAAATTAGGTAACATTATTCATTGAAGTGAAAAATAGAGTTTTCACCTCGAGACTAAAAGCCAATATAAACCCTCGGATAAATAGACACCCTCGCTGACGCTCGGGTGGCTAACCACCTCGGGTATATATTGGCTTAGTTTAGTCCCTCGATAAAAAATATACTATATTTATGCCCTAGTGAATTATATGTTCAATTTTTTTTTACATCCTGTATAAATAGTAAATTTAAATAAGATTCCGCAATAAGTGAACGCACACAGTGGATTTCAATTCGATACCGCACAAGCGAATCGTTTTTCAAGATCGGAACCCATTTAAACCACAAAACCGGTAATCGGGAGCAATTCCAGTCAAAATTACGTCCCAACCGCACTCGAACCACTCACTCCGACTGACGCTCCAACGTTAAATATAATAAATTACCTATTTTAAATTGGATTTTCACTGCTTCGTGCATCGAATTTTTACTACCTATTGCCAATCCAGACTAACGTACTAGTGACTCTATTAACTTGCCTAACCTAGATTACACAATTAGATTTCGACTCTAGCCATTTAAATTGCGACCCATTACAGGAATTGGTACAGAGCACTGACCTCTACCTCTACTTACCTCGTTCGCACTTGTTTCTCATCACATCTTCGTACGAACTTCATGTTCTTTATTTTTGAAATTTCTCGCTAGGTGTATGTAACAGGCATCAATCTAAGTAAATTTTACGAGTGGGAGGTGGCCGCCTACGCTGAGCGTTTCGCTTAATTCAGCATGTTCATTTTACCCACGTGGATTTGCAAGATAATGCTGCATAATATGATGAAAGTGCCTCGCATTCGTGGGCTTAACTGCCGTTGTCATTAATTATAGATAATAAAATAAAAGCGTGCTTACTACCTTTCTGGTTCAATCATCCCAATAGGTTTCATTGGCTAGTAAGTAGGGTCTTCCTTAATTGGCATCAAATTAATAAGAGTCTTATTATAGAAAAACACACTACAGATTTAGCATAAAATCATTACGCGTAACGTTTTAATAATAATAAAAGCACATAATTTTAATCAGCATGGTGCATATAAATATAATAGACTTGATATAAATTCACGTAAAAGATTATCAAGCATGATTATAATTTTCACCATAACAATAATGCATAACTTTAAATAGAAATGGTTGTTTCGAAAAATAACTAGCACGCGTAAGTCTCCTGTGAAAAGAAATTAATAGCAGAATAAGGTAAATATCAATATTCCTAAAATGTAAATTCTGCTAATCCACTAGGTACCACATCACGTTCTAATAAATAATAACATGTCTGCATTCATTCCATGCTTTTATTGCCATTATTAGGGAAACTTTCCGTACCCGAAAACTAAAAAATCGGCCCCTAGGTCATTCATCTGAAATTAACATATCGACAGAGCTGTCACAAGCCTGCTCGCGTTGGCGCACCGGGAATTACCACCGAGGTAGAAAAATCAGAGTGGGCCCGACAAGAGGCTCCTCTATACAAAATCTCCGTTTCACGCCCCAGTAACTCTGCCGGAAGATTTGCCGTTCGTTCTCTTCACATGTGTTTACGCTACGAGTCCCAGAGAACTCGCGCGGAGCGATATTCTTTGACTTCATTTCACGAATATCGGTGTTTATTCCAATTCCTTTATTTACAGTGAATAATTTTACGGGATTGCTTATTGGAGCATAAGGGCTATTTCACTGTAGGAATGGGGATTTTGTATCAGAACAGAAGTTCAATGGCACATAGATTAGATTCGATTAGATTTATTTATCACCCTTTTAAAAATACAATTAAATGTCAACCATAAGTAATTCACAAAAGGATCGTCAATTGTAATAATAATAATAACTGAAATTAAATAAAAACAAAATAACAACAAACAAAAATAAAGCTTAGGTACTTGGCATTATTTGTTTAATTATATTACACTAAGACAAGCAAAATTCAGTTTTATATCATCACTATATAGTATAAAACAAAGTCGCGTTCTGCTGTGTCTGTCCCTATGTATGCTAAGTAGATTTTAAAAGTAACAGACGGATTTTGATGCGGTTTTTTTCAATAGATAGAGTGATTCAAGAGAAGGTTTACCTATGTGTATAATTCTACGCAGATGAAGTCGCGGGCAGAAGCTAGTTTAGTAATACACGTAGAAATGAACAAAAAATTTTACTTTGCTACTCCGCTACTCAAAATAATAAAAATAGGTAAAATTTTTGTTCATTGAAATGGACCTCCGCGAAGTAACGCCTGATTCAATAAAATATTTAATACATGTAGGTTTAATATAATTTTCAGTTACCTTCAAATGAGACTGGGCAATCGCTGCCGGCCATTACTCAACGTGACGTGTAAGAGAAGTACTCGGAGAGCCCGATCTTTGAAAGCATTTATATGAAAACACCACTCGAAAGTGGTGAAAATATTGCTAAATTTGAAGTACGAGTAGATGGAACAGATCAGCTCTTATTAATCTTGTCAACTAGTTGTAGCAATACACAGATTTTTATCACTTTCGAATGGCATTTTTGAGTGATGAGCTTTCAAAAATCGGACCCTCTATTATTAGAACCAAGTGCAAAAATGAGTATCGACATGAACTTCTCAAAACATGTCCCACGACCTTATTACGCTGGTGTAAGAGCGTTTGGTATTTATTTTTGAAACTTTGACTAGATACATATTATTACACTTGACTGTACATGTATTTGACGTTCTTATTGGAAGTAACGTCATCAGTTAATATTACTTTGAATTTTCTTGTAACTTTGTATTCCTTTTATTACGCTATTATATTTAATAGAGTTGGAAACCGTAACTGCATTGTGGAAGCATTTAAGTGTGTAGTTATTGGACCATATCTTGTTTATAAACTTCATATATTGTAGTAGCATCAGTGCGGGAGCGCCCATAAAGATGAACTATGTGTTATTTCGCACAAGATACAGGTAAGTATGTGTGCAAGAAATAACTATTTCTCTCTGTCTTGTCTATTTGCTATCTATTCACGCAAAGACGCTGTGCCGATCATTTAATTCTGCAAGAAGATAGTTTGAACGTTGAGAAAAATGGAAAATTGACGCAATGAGTACAATAGCCAATAATAGGTAGGTACCTTACATGAGAAATGTATATATTTTTTCCGTTTTTTAATGACCATGCCAAATAACCTGGATTACGAGATCTCCTTTGATATGACAATAATGTTAATTTATTCTTACAATTTCGGCACCTAATAATAAAAATCTATTTTACTTACCATCTAGACTGCCTGACTCAATAAAAATATGATTTATGAATTGTATTATTTTTACCCAAGAATTATTTTCAATTAATTAAACCACATAAGCATCCCACTCTTAAAAAATCAATAAATGTTTCTACTCTGGGTCCTCGGATGTATACACGCCAGAAGGAATGTGAATATCCGAGGCACACTTTAACCAGGCCATAAACACTATAATTCGATTTTCCAATCTCGTTTTTTGTCGTTCCTCTCACACTTATACTCGTAATTTTAAGAACGAGAGGGACAGTATGATTCGAACTTTAAAAATCGAATTTCGGAGTAGCACCCAGTTGAAGCTCCCCCGATAGCCTCAGCCGGCGTAACCCGACTGCACCTAATTTCCGCTGTGTGAACGTAGCCTTATTGCAATACATAAAGTATCAGCAAGACCACGGGTACCTGTGACCAGCAAGGTATGTTGTTTCGTTCGAAAGTTTTGTTCTACTAAGTATACGAGTAAACAATTAATGTTGGATGCTCTACAAGCAGTATTTTGTACTAAGCTATTCACATTTATGCAACACTGTTTTACTTTAGAGGCGCCTGAAATCTGATTATGAAAGGAGAAGCTTGAATTTTAAGTGGAAACAATTTGTCTCTTAAAATTTAAGTTCCAAATGTATAGTTTGACATAACTTTTGTTACTCAGATAGTGTTTAATTTCTGAAACAGTGTTGTTTTTTTAATTTATTCTAACCTATTGCATCCGGTGACAATAAATAAATGTACTAAGCAATAATTCCAGAAATTATGGGACATTAAAGGGGCACGTATTTGAGTAGATGCCTATATTAGCAGTTGCCAACAATTCAATGAAAAGGCCAGACAAGCAATTTCTCGGAAGCTAATACCTACTAAATAACTTGGATGGCTGACGTTAGTTTCTGAAACATTATATGTACTACTCAGCTAAGACTAATTATATCGAGTTCCACGCGAACCGAACACAAACTTCATGTGTTTCGTCAAAATTTGCGCTTTAACTAACCGTCGGTGAATGAAAGCTAACGTTAACAAACCTTGTTACTGAGCGCGAGTCAGATTTAAACTCGTGTGCTCAAGCGTTACCATTTCCCTCTGGCAAAGGGTCTCAAGGGGGAAAAAGTTCGTTTTTTAACCCGATGCATCCTGTACAACAAAGGCTATTTTTTTCTCGTGGGTGTAAATCACGCCTTCTCGGTATCAACCATTCCGTCGTTTGTCCTAGGTCATTTTCATTTCATTGGAATTACATCAAAGCGGTTTGTTGACCGTCCTCAAAAGATTCTAACTCACCTCTATTTATCGATTGTATTGTAATTTGTAGAAGGTATTTGTATATAAAATGTATGTAATTACAAGAGATGACCCGACGCATTTCGTAATTTGAATACTGGGTTGATTTCTATTGTTTCAAGTTGCATATAAATAAATGCTGGAAATATGGGAGCATCAGTATTCCTTTGGCTAGCCAACGTTGCAGTCGACGGATTTTGAAATCGTGTGAAATTACAACTGGTGAGTTCTTGTGTAATAATTTCAGCTGAAATTAAATAAAAATAACCTTTTTTTGATTAAGAGTGCTGATAAAATATTAACTTATACAGAATGTTACAAAGTAAAACTAAAGAACAAATAGCACATAAGGTCTATTTACCCTATGTGCTAAGTGACAAATGTAAAAAAACAACGATAACCCTTCTGTCAAAGTACTTTATTCCAATTTTATTAAAGTTGAATGACATGACAGCCTGCTAGGGTTGGCACTATTTTTTAACTTTAATTAATCTTCATTTTTTCAGCAGATTTGTAACACAGAATTGTACCTATACTTACTTGTAGATAGTGAAGTTTTTTTTAAAATTTAAAATGATCTACAAATATTTTTTTATTTACTGCTCATTGTACCGCGTTTGGGGCAGCTGACTTATATTGAGATTTATCAGTAAGAAATCACTTAAAAAAATATGCAATCGTGCTATTATTTAAAGCACTGTTCCACCTATTGCAGAGCATGCCTCCGAACGTGGACCCGACTCCAAGCGGGGTCGTGTTCGAGTCGGACACTCAGACAGCAGACTTAGGCCTGGACGAAGATGTCTCGGTCCTCAAAAAAGCGGCGCCTAGGAAGCATGAATACGTGTGGTTCAACATATTTTGGTTCCTATACCTGCATATTGCTTCACTGTATGGAATATACCTAGCGTTTACGTCGGCGAAATGGCAGACTAATGTTTTTGGTGAGTGCAAAACGCAAAGAAACATTCGTAGACAGTTATGTAGTAAGCTATTGAAAACTTCAGCGAAGGGTTGTCGCTATGTTTATCCCTTTCTAACTCATAAATATACTCATATATCGTGTTGTGTGAGAGATACACCATCACGACATTCAAGAAAGAGATCGAGTTTAATTTCTTTTCTTCAGCGTTCGCAGTTCACCTGATGTGCGCCATAGGTATCGGCGCAGGATCTCATCGCCTATGGACGCACAGAAGTTACAAGGCTAAGACGCCTCTCCGAACCCTGCTGATGATTTGGCAAACCATGGGCTTTCAGGTAAATGACATCAATTCAGTGTGGGTTTTTCATTCAATTTCGACAATATTTCGTCGCATATAAGTATAAGGTCCGAAAGCAAAATGACAAAAACGAAATGCTGTAATTGAATTAATTGACTAAATTTTATTTCTCTCGTATAAAACGGATTTCTTAACGGCAACCAGGATTGTATATTCGAATGGGCTCGCGACCACCGCACGCATCACAAGTACGCAGACACAGACGCGGATCCTCACAATGCGGAGCGCGGACTGTTCTTCTCCCACATGGGTTGGCTCTGCTGCAAGAAGAGCCCCGAAGTCATAGAGGGCGGAAAGCGCATCGACCTCTCTGATCTGTATGAGGATCCTGTGGTCATGTTCCAGAGAAGGTGAGACATTTTTGAAGTATTCATCAATAGCAATATGATTGTAGTAACTCCAAGTAAGTAAGTAATATGATATCATCAATTATTATTACATTACCAAGGTGCCTTAACCTTTTCGACTGAAGCGTGGCGAAATATTTAACCTAAATTAAAACTTATGCCATTGCGTAAAGATTACTCTTGTGTTGTGTCCTTGTGTGGTCGTTGACGTTGAAAAGGTTCAAATTAATCTGAAATATTTCAACAGGTGAGTGGGTTACTTTGATTGAACACTCCTGTTCAATTTTCCTTAAAAAAATTAAGTCACACTTTGAACATATTTGTCAAACACAATTCAAATATCCTGAGAAAAAATTACAATGGCGTTAAATCCTAACCACCTGAGTAAATTAAGGTCAAAATAGCTAATGTTAAAGATCAATAACTTCATCACCAAGACTCCAAATCTGTAAATGTAAACGTGCCTTCGAAATTGACTTTGAAATTGCAAACCTGTGGACCAAACTGAAGATAACTTTAATTTGCCAGACATTACTTGAAAATGATGCCGGTCCTCTGCTTCGTGCTGCCGACCATTATCCCAGTCTACTGCTGGAATGAGACGTGGCTGAACGCCTTCCTCATTCCCACTATACTGCGGTACACTTTCGGGATCAACGTCGTCTGGAGCGTCAACAGCTTCTCACACATCTTCGGGTACAGGCCTTACGACAAGTAAGTTCAAAGTGATCGCGGATTTTAGTACTTATCGGTAATACTCGTGACCTGGTGTCTTTAAGTTAGACGAGCCTAACTATGAAGCTTGAGGTTCCGGGAGCGGAAAGGTACGAGGGTACCCGAATGGATGTTACTGTAAGTTAGGTCGAGTAGTTTAAAAAAGTAGGTATAACTACAAATTTTAAGGAGTATTTTTTGTAGTTATATTCAAAAAATAAGGAGATGGCATAATAAAACTAAATAATCTTTTTTAATATCTACTGGTCACTGGTCAATAAAAAATGTACACTAATTACCATTAAAAGTTATAAAAAAGTTTGGTTAACTTTCTTTTTAAGTAAGTTTATGGCAACCGAAAGTTTTACGACTGAATTGGCCGGTTAGGTACCTACCTACATCGCAATAATGTGACATCGAAAAAGGTTAAGTTTTCAATGAATAATTTCGTTGCTGCAAAACTCGATTTTCGTGAATGTACCTAAGTTTTTCGTGATCCCCAATAACTTTTTGCGCATTCATATCGCTTTGAGTAAATGCAGATTATTTATTTTAATATTTAATGCCATTCTAAATTAAATATAAAACTCATTTTATATTTCATTTTATGTCGGGATGGTAATGCCAAAATAGACTGTAATACGATGATCAATGTATTTACCTGAATATTAACTAACAACAAAGTAGCAACGCATAACATTGTTCAATATTAAATTAAAGCATCGCATTGTTGGTAAACAATTGATTCAAATAACACCCCACGTTAAAATAATGTATGGTAATTGACAAAGTTCAGAAGTCCTTCTAAACTGGAGCACATCCATTGATTGTGTATATTACTGCATAATTTATTACAATTACTTGCGCTAACTAGGTAATCAATTCAGTATCTAATTGAATATTAATCGGTTTGGCGACGTACTCGATGATACATACAATAACAATGAAGCTTCGTGACATCACTAATGCTTGCCGACCGCGTATTTCTGTTTATGATTTTTAGGGTTCCGTACCTACTTCAATCGGCAAAACCGAGCCCTTACCTATAGGCTTATAGGATCACTTTTTTTATCCGTCCGCCAATCGGACTGTCCGTTGGTCAAGACCTTTTTTCTCTGGAAAGCGTGGAGGTATCAAGCTGAATTTAATAGTACCTACTGCTATCCCGGAAAAATTGCTTCTTTCCCTCGGGATAGCGTTTGTAAGCGAAGCTGCGGCAAACAACTAGCTCCTCGCTTAATCTGTTTGGTAATTATACATGATTAAAAACAAAAACGCATCAGCGCATTGCATAATCCTACCGTTTCCAGGTCACTGAACCCCCGCGAGAACCTCGCCGTGTGGATGTTCTGTGTGGAGGGCTTCCACAACTACCACCACACCTTCCCGTGGGACTACCGCGCGACCGAGCTGCCTCTCTACAACATGCTCACTCCGACCATTGTGTTCATCGAGGCCATGGCTAAGGCAGGTTTTAATTACAGATAGTGTCGAGCGAGCGTTTGTAGCTTTCAAAGAATTTAATCCACCTTTGGTTAAAGATACTAATGAAATTGTAATTTACTATCTTTAGAAAGATATACATGCAAAGTGTCCTGATATTACTCTAGAAATTTCAGCAGGTGATTGAGTTAATTTGATTGCATACTCTTCTTAAAGTTTTTCACCATTTTTTTTTCCAAAATATTATAATTGACGCCCCGTACATTTTGAGCACTAACCAATGTATGGAAATGTTTGTAAATTACTAATATTCCGTTAAGCGTGTATGAATGTTGCATTTCTGATACATAAACCTTCATTATGGCCAAAAACATCAGCATTTTGGTGTATTTTTTTTATAAAATAGGAAATTTTACTCTCAAACAGATCGGGCAAGCGTACGACCTAAAGAGTGTGTCTCCTGAGATCGTCAAGCAGCGTTCCCAGCGCACGGGAGACGGCAGCCACCACCTCTGGGGCTGGGACGACCCTGAATTCACGGAGAAGCTGAAGGAGAAACTCGGAGCCGTGAACCAAACGGAGAGGGGAAAGGTCAAGTGTGGATGAATTGTATACGACTAGCAATGTGCCAACAAGGAATCCTAATGCTTAATTTATTCGTTCTGTTGAGAACTCCTAATCTAATCCCAATATTTTAGAGATTCGTTCCACACATTGCTAGATCTGACAGTGCGTTAGAATAGGGAGCTTTCTATCTACTTGCACAATTGACAGTTTTGAAGGGTACTTGATCTCGTAATTTCGCGTACGCATAGGTACTGTTTTGATCACATTATATCACAGAGTCTTTGCGAGAACATTTTTTTGACTGCCGTGTTTCTAATGACTTTGATCTTTAACAATGTAGATATAGCTTTAAACAATTATTAAGTACGTTTGGAATAGAAATTACTTTATTATGTGGCAGCAGTTAAAATAGATACTCCCAAAATGACCTCGCTTCAAGTTGCTCCTTACATTTTGACGAAATGTCAACCAGTCAATTTAGAGATAACTGATTAATGTGAAGTGTATAACATCTACACTATCCAAATAAATCGCTTAGAACATATGACACGTACATATTTTATTTTTTAATAAATGTTATTATTGAAACAGCTCTGGAAGTTTAATTTTAGTTCCACAAATCCAATCAAAGACTGGACGAAAAAAAGAAACCTTAGAAAAGAACACTTGTAACAGTGTTCATTTTTGAGGATCCTTTTTTTCGTTCGGTCCGTCTTTCTGTCTGTCTGTCTGTAAGTATGTCACAGGTATTTTACTCGAAACTAAAATATTTGGTAGCGCCATCTCTGGATGAGTAGCTGAACTACCGGATACCCTTGCATAGTGGTTCAACTATTTTTTTTTTTTTTTTTTTATAAAAGAGGGGGCAAACGAGCAGACGGGTCACCTGATGGAAAGCAATCACCGTCGCCCAGGGACACCTGCAAGACCCGGGGGATCACAAGTGCGTTGCCAGCCCTTTGAGGAACAGGAAGGCTCGCTTTTTAAAGATCCCTAAATTGTACCGAACTAGGCTACAGAACCCTCTATTAAGCGTGGTCCAACACGCACTTGACCGGTTTTTTAAAGTAAACACAATGTAACAACTTGGAAAATCTCTTTCCGATGTTACCGCCATCGCCAGCTGGCGCGTTAGCGATAAGTGGAAATCGATACGCATTTCCATTAAGGAACAATAATTAATGCAATGCAATCATGTTTCTCACGGCCCTTTAATATTGGCCGGCGCAAAAGCTTGCCAACGCGGAATATGAAATTGAGCTATCGAGTTAGCCTACCTTTGAGCTCGATACGTGAGAATATAAATGATCTGAACAGAACTTTAACATATTATTGGTTGTCAGCACGGCACTGCTGACTTGGCAGTGGAGCAATTTAATAGGTCAAAAAATTAATGACTATAGATAGATTATATACAAATGAAAACAAAGTAAGTACAGTCGCTGGCATAAACATCGATACAGTCACATCATGTCAAATATATGTGTCACGGACTTTATTGTTTGTGGCATAAAGGTGTAGATGTTTTTGATGTCTTGGTAACGTACATAATATATTTATGCCCTTGACTGTACCTACCTAAACTAAATTGCTCTCGAAGACCGTCGATCCGTGGTAGGTATGCTACGGCGAAATTTATGAAGACAGCAAGTAAGTAGTCTCTGCCTACCCCTGTGGGAAAGATGCGTGACGGTATGTATGTAAGTATGTATAAAAGAGCTATGAATAAAATAATAAGTAGGTACATATTATAAACATTAAAATTAATTCATCCAGCCTAAATACGTCCCATGGCTTAATATATTCATTTTTTATCCATCTACTGATAAACAAAATAACATTTCTGAGTCTACCCTCAAATCAATTGTCGAGTAAGTATCCTATTGCTACTTTCATTATTGATGCCCCCGTAGTGTCGTGGTGATGACAGTATGTTATGATAGTGTTTTGAGTATCAAGTCTTATTCCAATCCTGCGATCGTGATATCTAGCAACCAAAATGTGAGTAACAGTTTTCGGAACTGTCTGGCGTTACGGGTTTTTCATGTTGGGTACACATAATTTTTAACACGTTTGTAATACACATATGTCTACACATATCTACACATAATCATAAAATAATTCCTAATCTTACGGCTCGTATGTGCTCCTCCTTGGAATGTATGTATCTTCGAATATCTCGTTTACGTTCTACTAAGTTACCCTACCTACACGTACCTATTCTTAAATTTTTAATATACTGTACAAACCTAAGTTGTTACCTGAGATATATAGCTGTATATACCCGTAAGTAAATACCTTAGAACTTATGTTTGTTATTACTGGATGATGGCGCTATGCTGGGCGTAAATTATTCGTAACTAGTAGTTAACAATAAAGGTTGTTTTTATGACTGTTATTTCAACACCTAAAATATACAATAAATGTGTGTATGTATGTATGTATAACTCTTTATTGTACATAAAACACAAGAAGATGTAAACCATTGAACTGTCATATGTAACAACGTCATGTTCCACGAACTAGGTAGATATCTGATATACTTACCAACTGATTAGACCTTAATTTTCCCAATGTTTACTTTAAGTCTAACCAAATCTTTTAACAGTAAATAGTAGTCTACTTTGTACTGCAGATACCATCTAAGGAAGAGCGGTGTCTCTTAATACAGGTTTTTTAACAAACTTAAAAAGAGGCACCAAACTATTGTTACACTAACCAACTTAAGTTACTGAAATAAAAGATTTTTATTTTTATTATTTTATTAAGTACCTACTTAGCTACTAAATTTTCGATAGGTAACAAACTTGGATGGCAAATCTAATAACTTTATGTTGCTTTATTACACCGGTCTCTCAGATTTGACTGGCATTCGGTAGCCAGTCTCCTTGAACTATGTTGTTACCTATTAAGGATGAATAGCGACAGTGGTCATTTGGGTCAGCTATCTACGCGGGCGTGTAATTATCGCGATATCCAATCGTCACTCTGCCTAGATCAAAGCCCTTAATACCTTCACATCAGTATTTAAGTACTGTAGACCGAGTAGCAATAGCAATCGGTGCCGCTACTTGATTATTACAGTTGCTAGGTCCACGAGTGGTCCTAACAAATGTTGAAATAATTTATTGTTGTCCGTAAGCTAAGCACCTTCCTCTTCAATCACTCGATCTATTAAAAAACCTCATCAAAATCCGTTGTGTAGGTAGTTTTGAAGATATAAGCATACATAGGGACATAGGGACATAGGGATACAGGGACAGAGAAAGCGACTTTATTTTATACTGTGTAGTGATGTACTTTCCTTGTTTCCATTTTTATTAATGGTATGTCCTCTTCTTAAACTCACACTTTGTCGTTTAATGCTCCTCTCATCTACTCAAAGATTAATGTTATTTTTATTTTTTTGTGAGTTGTATCTGTTTCTTTATATTTGTACAATAAAGCATTTACTTACAACTTTGATTAAATAAGTATTTACACGGATGCTGAACGGGATAAAAGTCCTTTGCCTATCCGAGAGTGAAAACCTATAAAAAAGCATTTGACAGTGACAGTGACAGCCTGCCTGGTGGCCGTAACTGTGTTGTTCTGTAGATAAAACAAAACCATTCCAGATATTTGTGAGTTAAACTATCTCAAACATATACCTTGAGAAATCTAGATAATTACAAACTAATCTGCCCGAATAGAGCTAAAATGCTGTCTTCGCTTATTAAAGAACATCAAGCCAAACAAGCAGCAAAACGTGTAGTGCAGGGTAAGTTTGTTTTGTTTACGTATCAAAACTTGTATTTTTTCTTAAGACCGTGGCTACATTGAAACCTAAAATGATCGTTTTCAGAACAAAAACGTAAGGCCTGTATTACCGCTGCTAATGATCTAACACAAGCTCTTGTAGATCATCTCAATGTTGGGTAAGTAATGGTCTTCAACTTTTTAAAGAAATAAGAAATTAGTTTAACAATTTAGTCAACCAAATTCGTCCTTATTCGCCTGGTACATACTTATCTATTGAAGTGCAATGCTAATTACTATGGCTTGTTGCTTGTGAAATATAAATTTTTAATGTTTTGTTCCAGTGTGGCACAAGCTTATTTAAACCAGAAAAAGCTTGATGCTGAAGCAAAGTCACTACATCAAGGAGCCATTAACTTCTCCAAACAAACCCAACAGTGGCTGGCGCTAGTAGAGAACTTCAGTAGTGCCCTGAAAGAGATTGGTGATGTGGAAAACTGGGCCAGGAGTATTGAAAATGATATGAAGATTGTAACAGACACTTTAGAAAATGCATACAAAATGAGTCAAGAGCAACCCAACAGTAGCCAATAACTTTAGTCACACTTAATAGTTATGATCTGCCCCATTTATTTTACATAACAAATAAATATTGCTTAAATTTTAACAAAGTTGGCGTCATAGAATTAGAACACAATTTAAATCATAATCAACAGCATTCTAAAGCAGCTTTCACCTGAAATGTGCATGAAAGTAGGTAAAACAAGTTGTTAATACTTATGAGGAGAATAAGCTAAATAACAATCCTTCTGGCATCAAAGGGTAAATAAATAATGTAGTTCTTGTGAAGAAGCGGAACTTGGTGAGGATAATCAAATAGAAATTATTTAAATGCTCCTCTCTAACAATACACAAACTATACTCACTGGTATAAATAAGTACTCAATTTCAAGTGTTATATGTTTCTACAAAGTGACAATACTTAGATTCAATTCCATGTGTATGGTATTGTTGCACACAATAATGTTGCATAGGACACAGCATTTGAAAACATCCAATAGAGGTACTAAAGGGCTAATGAATGAAGTCGCTATTGGGAGCTTTTTGTTTAATTTTATATTAGTGCTGGTGACTATACATAATTATGCATATGTATTAGTGACGTAACGAATATTCGCATTCGCATTCGCATTCGCGGATATTCGCATATTTTTGGATATTCGCATTCGCATTCGCATTCGCAAAATTTCTGCGAATGTTTTGCGAATATGAATATCAGAAAAAAAAACAATTTGAAGGTAATGGTAGGTTAATAAAATCAAAAACCCATTAATTTCCTATGTTTTTAATGCAAGAAAAAGTAACCTAACCTCATAAGCACATTAACAGTCTTCACTTTATCATTTGGTATTATTTTATTCATCATTTTACGGAATGACAATGCAGTTGGATGAGTTTGTATTAGGTGCTCGGCAATTCTCGGAACAAAATACAAACGGAACGCACCTCGTAACTGTCAGCAAAGCCATAGTTCATAGTTCATAGTTATTTATTCAAAAAACAATATACATTGCGTTTGAAAATACATGCATTTAGTCAATTTAATTTGAGAATAAGATTCAGAATAACAAATTTATATAACAATTCATGGCACAAACAATAGACAAGCTTATCAAAATTTAAAACAAAAATAAATTAAAATTAAAATTCTACACCATGTCAATAAATCATTCATATTATTATAACTACCTATTGCCAATCGAATGCCACATGCTTATCCCATAGTATAATATCTATACATAATAATAATAATCATTAATAATATAACACAAGTCATGACAAATATTCCTCAATAGACCATTTAGCCATAGACAATTGGCGCCAAATTTGAACACTTCTACATTCGCATTCGCGAATGTCAGTAGCAGACATTTGCATTCGCATTCGCATTCGCGATGTTTAAAAAATGACATTCGTTACATCACTAATATGTATGTACAAAAAATTTATAAAAAACATTGTGAAGGTGCCCAAAAACATTAAATATAACTTATTTTCAATTAAGTTTACTGTATGAATGTAGTGTAAATATACCTACTAACAATAAGCATATTTATTAAATATATATTGTTTCGGATGGATGATTTTCAATACATTTAACATCCTTAGTCAATAGAGTCAACTACCCTAGCTAGACAAATTTTATACATATATTTATTTCTAAACATACTTATATGAGAACTGAACTGTTTAGATCGCTTTGGAACATGTAAGAACATATTTAGTGTGGCCTTTCAGTGAGTCGTTGATAAACGAGCTACTGAATTATTTGTAGTTCTCTTGTTCGTAAAAGATTGGAAAATTAATGAAAGAGGGACTAACTATTTTCATACGAAATTATTGCCATGTTCATGTATGTTAGGTATGTTAAAAATAGGCCATTGGTGTCTCATTCAATTTCTCATAAATTTGAAGCGGTTTTATTTTCTAGTATAATAAAAAGTAATAACTCGGTGGTTTTTATAAACTTGATAAATGTCGTGTATTGGGTTTGACTGTGTGCTGCGTACACACACATGCACGTATATTAAATAAACGGTAGTGCGCAACGAGCTTGCCTGCGTTTCACTTGTGTCCCGTATTTACCAGTGGCGACGATCCGATATTTACCCACATATAAAAAAAAAAAACGGTCGAGGAATAAAAGTATTCAAAATTGCAAAATGGGTGCAAATACGCCGTTTTTTGGAACAATTGCGAGTTTTGATCATGAACAGCAAGACTGGACAACGTACAGAAGTAGGCTGAAGCAATGGTTTATCGCAAATAAAATAACAGAAGACACGGACAAATTGGGAGTGCAACGTCGTGCTATTTTGCTCAGCGCATTCACAGAGAACTCTTATCAGCTAGCTAACAACCTGGTGTTGCCCAAGTCCTTGGAAGAGGTCTCGTACGATGAAATTATCACGAAATTGGATAAACAATTTACACCGAAGCGTTGCGGTTTTGCCGAGCGGCATCACTTTTACGCGGCGCAGCAGCACCCGGGCGAGGCGCATCCCCAGTGGGCTGCGCGACTACGAGGACTCGCGGCTCATTGTAAATTTAAGAACCTGGAGGAGCACTTGTTGGATAAATTTGTAGTGGGAATGATACCGTGCCCTGAGCGAGAAAAGCTGTATACCATGGAGATCGACGACCTGACTTTGGCCAAGGCAGTGGACACCGCAGCGAGCGTGCAGTGCGCGCGCGCGGCCGCGGTGAGCGCCTCGGCGGGTAGCAGCGGCGGCGCGAGCAACGGCGGCCCCGTGTTCAAAATCAGCAAAGGCTCAAGACCCGCGACTAATAAACCGGATAGTACAAGTGACATTACATGTTTAGTGTGCGGTTCAAAAAATCACAAATCCAATGAGTGTCGCTTCGCCTCTTATAGGTGTAAAAAGTGTAAAAATAAGGGCCATCTACGCCGAATGTGCAAAAGTGTTAATTTCGTAGAAACAGACGAGGCGAGCGAGGGCGACGACGGTGAGTTATTTAGTATTCGCTGTAACGGCGGTGCGCCGATGACAGAAATGGTGACAATAAATGGGTTGCAGTTAAAGTTTGAGATTGACAGTGGTTCCACAGTAACAGCAGTGTCAGATAAAACGTATCATTCTTATTTTAGTGGTGTGCCATTGTTGCCTTGCAAAAAGAACTTAGTAAGTTATACGGGGACGCACTTAAGGGCCTTAGGTATGGTGCGATTACCCATTATTTACAATGGTAAAACAATAACAATCGATGTTTATGTAATTGAAAAAGGTGGGCCACCATTGTTAGGACGTGATTTCATCACAAAGTTTAATTTACAGTTATCTCCCGTGTTGTTTTGTGGAGCGTCAACTGAACCGATAAAAAACGAACTAAACGGTTTACTGGATGAGTTTTCTGATCTATTCTCCGAAAAATTAGGCTGTTTCAAAAAATATAAAATAAACTTGCTCCTAAAGAAAGATGCAAAACCGGTTTTCTTTAAAGCCAGGCCAGTGGCGTTCGCTTTAAGAGGGAAACTTGACAAAGAATTAGATAGGTTAATTCAAGCTGAGGTCATTGAACCGGTGGATTACTCAGAGTATGCATCGCCCATAGTACCTGTGTTAAAACAAGACGGCTCAGTCCGTCTTTGCGCAGATTATTCACAAACGCTCAATAAACAGCTGTTAGTGGATAAATACCCGCTGCCGACCGTGCAGGAATTATTTTCACAGTTACATGGCGGAGTGCAATTTTCTAAACTAGATATGTCCTCTGCGTATAATCAGTTCCAAATTAACGACGAAAATAACGTAACCTGTATAAACACGCATAAGGGATTATTTAAGTTTAAACGCTTGGTGTTCGGGTTGGCATCGGCCCCGGCTATTTTTCAGCGGGCAATGGAGGGTATACTTAAACTAGACGGTGTATTATGTTTTTTAGACGACGTATTAATTACGGGCAAAAATAAACATGAACACATGAATAGATTAAAACTCGTGTTGCAAAAGTTACATGCTGCCGGACTTACGTTACGAAAGGATAAGTGTGAGTTTTTTAAGGATGAAATCACATATTTAGGATACGTAATTGATAAAAACGGATTAAAAAAGGCAGCTGATAAGGTTAAGGCTATAGTAGAAGCACCCAGGCCAACAAATGTCAGTCAGTTGCAGTCGTTTTTGGGCCTCGTCAACTACTATCGAAACTTTGTTCCAGGCGTTTCAACCTTATTATTTCCGTTGTATGAGTTATTAAAAAAAGGATCTAAATGGGTTTGGTCTACCCATCACGAAGAAGCTTTTTGTAGGATAAAAAAAGAATTAGCATCGGAAAAAGTATTGGCACATTTTGACGTCAACGCTAAAATCATACTGACGGTTGACGCATCGTCTCATGGATTAGGAGCAATTTTATCACAAGTCGGGTTAGATGGCTTGGAGCGTCCGGTGGCCTTCGCGTCACGAACACTCAACGCGGCAGAGAAAAAATATTCTCAGATCCAAAAAGAAGCCACATCAATTATATTTGGCATTCGTAGGTTCCATCAATACCTATACGCAAGGGCGGAGCCATTTGTGCTACGCACTGACCATAAACCTCTCGTGTCAATTTTCGGGTCAAACCGTGGGGTACCAGAAGTATCAGCAAATAGGTTACAAAGGTACGCACTTTTTCTATCAGCATACAATTACACGATAGAATATGTACGGAGTGCTGATAATAGTGCTGACTACTTATCGCGAGCCACCTTGCCGGAACCCGCGGGCGGCGACGGCGCGGACGACCGAGAGGTGCGGGGGGGGACGGACCTAGCCGAGGTAACAGCTTACGTAAATTTCGTGGTACAGGGTTCACTTCCAGTCACTACCGATCAGCTAAGACAGGCAACACGTGATGATAAGGTGCTTAACAGGGTTATGGAGTACGTTCGTGACGGTTGGCCTCGTAAAATGAAAGACCTGGAAATAAAACCTTATTTCCAGTGTAGGTTACAATTGACAGTTGAAAAGGGATGTCTATTGCGAGGCCATAAGGTAGTTATTCCGGGTAACTTAAGACAAATTCCGAGCTACATCAGTCACATTTAGGGATTGTAAAATCAAAAGCGTTAGCACGTTCAAAGTTTTGGTTTCCGGGAGTTGACGCGGCAATCGAGGAGCAAATAGGTAAATGCCCGACGTGCACAAGCGTGCGGGCGTCGCCGCCGCGGGCCGCGCCGGTGCCGTGGCCGTACCCGGCGGAACCGTTCGATAGGGTACATTTGGATTTCCTAGGGCCCATTCATAATCAAATGTATCTAGTAATAGTTGACGCTTACACAAAATGGGTTGAATGTTATAATATGAAAAATAATATTTCTTCTAGCGCGCTTATTAATAAAATGTGTGATTTTATGTCTAGGTTTGGAATCCCAAAGACAATTGTAAGTGATAATGGCACATCACTAACATCAGAACAGTTCGCTAATTTTTGTAAACAAAACGGGATAAAACACTTAACGTCTCCGGTATATCACCCTGCAAGTAACGGGCAGGCTGAAGTTTATGTCAAAATTATCAAAAAAGGCATAAAATGCGCACTGATGCAAGAACAAAACTCTAATGATGTTAATAATAACTTGTTAAAATATTTGTTTCATTACCGGAACTCCATTCACACAACCACAGGTCAATCGCCAGCTTTTTCCTTGTACGGAAGACAGCTCAGATCACGGCTGGATTTATTGTCACCACACTCAGCCGTCGTACCCTCGCCCACCAGTCTAACTAATGATGATTGTAATAAACAGTGTTTACAGAGCCATAAATACGGCAAAGTCAAAAGACAACAATTCATGGCAAATGACCGAATACTTTACAAACAATATTTAAACAAAAACAGATTTGTGTGGAGCAAAGGACTTGTCATAAAACAACTAGGAAGAGTTGTTTATCTTATAAAAGACAAATGTAATGGCGTGGAACTGAAAAGACACCAAAATCAATTAATAATTGATAAGGATGACAGGTTACAGAATGAAATCCTTCGGCCTCTGGACCATGTAATTAATTTAACCGATTGTTTAAATGGCGCCAGGGAAGAGAGAGGGGAGACAAGGCTGCAAGACCTACCAGAGACTGTGACTCCTGGACACCAAACAACCACCACAGTACCGATACCTCAGCCGGACAGTCTGGGGAGTCCGGTCTCAGAGTCGGTTCGGCGAGCCGGCAATATCCTTCTACGCAATATACCGAGAGTAGATTATAAGAAATATTATTAGGTTAAGATTATATTGTAAACTTATGGTGGAGGGAATGTCGTGTATTGGGTTTGACTGTGTGCTGCGTACACACACATGCACGTATATTAAATAAACGGTAGTGCGCAACGAGCTTGCCTGCGTTTCACTTGTGTCCCGTATTTACCAATAAAGAATGTTCGAGCTACTGTATTATACGTAAATCGAATTTCGAAGGTATAATAATTTATTTAAAGTTGTTACATTTTTTAGGGCTATAAAATTTAATTTAGCTACGTTAATACTTCATAACTCATAAGTAATTGTGTTTAATTTCGTGTAAAATAGAACTGTTCGAGTCCACATGGCAGTTGTGACCTTTTAAAATTTCTTGCAGTTGTCAATGTCACTTGTGTCGTGTGATTATTATTGACGCCAGTTGAGTTGCCAGTTAGTTACAGTTTAGCGATAAGATTAAATCTAATGGTTTCAATAAAATTTCTTAATAGAGTTTAATGAACCAAACTGTGTCAGTACAGTAGAACAGTTCTAGCTGAAGTAGTCGCGTTGCGCGTGCCACACATCACCTTACGTATGTTGATTTAAATACTTTTAATTCAAAAAACCTGACTAGAATATTCGGAAGACATAAAGTTGCTGATCATGTCCGAAGACACACCGAGAGTTCTCTCCATCCAGAGTCACGTAGTCCATGGATATGTGGGAAACAAGAGCGCTGTTTTCCCTTTGCAAGTAAGCATTTAAATTTTAAAAAGTTTATTCATTCATCTCTTATTTTTATTGGGCTAGCTATTTAATTTTTTATGTGCTGTATTATTTTTTATTTCAAATTAAATGTGGTTAAAAAATCTACTTTGCCTTATATGTATAAAATAGTAGGTAGTTTTCTAGAAGTTGCGTCACACTGTTAAATCTAGTTAAGTTGTTGTCATGAGAATTCTCAAGGTTGTTTCAATATTGTCTACATGTAGTATCTACTGCTTTTAGGGTTGCCACCTTTTTTTTGAAAAAATATAGTATTTTTCTCAGAACCTTGCCAAAATATAATACTTATGGGAAATTTTGGAAAAAAAATAGTACACATTCATTCATTTAACATGTTTAAACATTAACACAACGCGTCACTACGGGTATGTTCCAATTTAGTTGATGTTTATACAAAAAAGTGCAGCAGTGGAGTTAGCAATGAAAATATAGTATTTTTCGTACTATTTCTATAATATATAGTACAATTGACCGCAATATAGTATGATACTATATAATATAGTACAGGTGGCAACCCTAACTGCTTTGCACAAACAGTGCATTAACATTTATAGCATGAGAAATCTTTTGTCAACAAAAACCAGGTCAATTACTGTTTGGCTAAAGTAAATGCATGTCTACTCAAGGTTAAACTGCTTAGAAAACATAATGAGAAAACATTAAAACAATCTCATTTGTAAAGTAATTCCATTGCAATTAATTGAATCACAGTGATTAACTGCACATCAAACAAAGTTGATTAGTTTTAGCATTTAAAGATTTTGTAACACGTTTTTGCGATTATTTTATATCAAAAGACATTGTTATTAATAATAAGTATAAATACTCCACAGCAATAGCAATTCAGAAACTAATGTATCACACTTTTTCAGGTTTTAGGGTTTGAGGTAGATGCTATAAACACAGTGCAGTTCTCCACACACACTGGATATAAACATATTAAGGGCAATGTATTGAAAAATGAAGAAATGGAAGAGCTGATAGAGGGGCTTGTATTAAATGAAGTGGACTACTACACACACCTCATCACCGGCTACTCACGGTCACCTGATTCTCTTAAACAACTTGCTGAGATTATAAAAAAATTGAAACAGAAAAATCCCAATTTAATTTATGGTAAGGAGATTTAACAAGATAGTCATCCATCATCAAATAATTATGCTATTGTTCTCTTTCCATTTGCTAATATCCATTTATGAAACAGAGATAAGAAACCATAACCATTTTTGTTCAATTATACCGTGAAAAATTTCAAGCTGGACAATATACATTTTGTAGTTATATTATTGGTTGATAAGAATAAGAAAGTAAGATATTGATTTCTTTGTTTTCAGTGTGTGATCCGGTTATGGGTGATAATGGTCGAATGTATGTGCCAGAAGATATTCTACCTGTTTATTGTGATATTGTAGTGCCTCTGGCTGACATAATTACACCTAATCAGTTTGAGGCAGAATTGATGACTGGCTTACCTGTTAAAGATTTAGATGGAGCTCTCAAAGTTATAGAGGCATTGCATAATAAAGGTGTAAAGACTGTAGTGCTCTCTAGCACTGAATTGGGTGATGGCGACAACATAGTTGCAATTGCAAGCTCGAAAGGTATTTTGTTCAATTTATTGTAATGGTATCTAGTAAAAACAGTAGTTTACCCCTATTTTAACCAATGGAAAGTGCAGTAAAAGATTTACTTTAAAAGTTAACTGAATGAGTCAACAGAGAGTACCTCTTAAAGTATTATATGTCTTGTTAGGTAAAAATAATTAGAATCTAAAATTATATAAGTGACAAAAACAGTTGAATGAATTTGTATGAAGTTTCAATAGCATTGTTTTTTCTTTTGTATAACACTACTACTTCTAATATACTCTGCATGACAAAAGTTTTGAGAAACAACATACAGGTGCACATTTTTAATTGTTTGTTCTTTTCAGGCGAGCGGTACATTATTCAAATGCCGAAAGTTGATGCGACCTTCACAGGCACTGGAGACCTGTTTGCTGCTTTGTTTCTGGCATGGTCGTACAAAACCGATAATAATCTGAAGTTAACCCTAGAAAGAGTTATAGCAACACTGCAGAGCATTGTGCAAGATACCTATCAGAAGGCCAGAGGTGAGTTTCATAAACTATCATAATGTATGTTGGAGTATGTAAGGTACTTGTATGTCAGCCGAACAAAGTTCTGATTGCGATGGCTTTTTTTAACAGCCTAATAAATGGTAGCAGCATTCAGGAAATATGGAACTACTATTTTATTTTAAACTCTATAATCTAGTATTGTGAAACCATAAATATCTTACAAAAATACTGAAAAAAACTGAAATACTAAAAATTAGGTATCCTACTAATATTATAATTGTGTATGTTTGTGAGTGAGGATGGATGGATGTGACGATGTATGTATGTTTCGTCTTCACACTGAAACGACTGGATGGATTTGGATAAAATTTTGAAGGGAGATAGTTAATATCCTAGATTAACACATACGATATTTTTTATCCCGGATAATTGCAGTTCCCGCGGGATAGCGATAAACATGTCAAACGTCGTAGCAGCCTAGAGTCGCAAGTGTCGCAACGTAAATAATTATTGAAGAATATAACTGTCAACGTCAGTTCATCAATCTAATCCTACGCGGACAGAGAAGCTAGTTTTATAATAAGACTGCATCCATATATTAAAAATGTGATAATAACTCAGTTCTATCTGTCCGTCTCTTTGTTACCTCATCACTGTGAAATTGCATAAATGAATAGGCTTTTTGTGCTTAACGATAACTATTGAATCTTGTTACAGCCAAGCACCCGACCGGTAAGATGTCGCGAGCCCTACTAGAGCTAAAACTCATACAGAACAAGAGCGTCATCGAGGATCCTGCCGTGGCGATAGCTGCTACGAAAGTATAAACAAGTGTAGCAATTGATCAATGTAGAAGTAAATGTTGTTATTGATGTAGCTTAATTAAATATTTACATGAAGCTTATACAGGCCACGGTGGACATAACACCTACAATTTCATTCACTTGTCACAACTAAAAATATTATAAAATTTATGGAAAATTTTCATTAAGAGCACGCCTTCCAAATCGTGAAGCCGCGTTGTATTAGATGCAATTATGACTAAAAATAGACAGCTCCACCTATGCAACACTTTTCTTCAATGGGATTTTTAGTTAATATGAGAGATTTTAAATGAGACTAAATGTAATAAATTGACAATATCAAAGACAAGGAATATTAAAGTACAGTTTAAATGTTATGTGCTTTATTGTATAGTTATGTAAAAAATATTTATAAATGTGAAACTATATCAAATGTAGCAACATAGGTCTACTGGACCAAGATGTCTTCCATATTTTAATTTATTGTTTAAGAACAAATGTGTTACTTAATCAAATATCGAGAATTTTACCAAATATTAAATGCTTGAAATACTAAACTTAATGTACTTAGGTAGGTCATGTACCTTTATGTCAAATTTTGTGACATATTTTATTTTGAATAAATGTTGAATGAATTGTTTAAACTTTCGTTTTATTTATGCTGAAAATGAAAGTTCGTGTTAGAAGGTTGCAATTAAGGTAACACTTGGTTAGTATAGCTACCTACAACTTGTTGTAAGTACCCAAAAAAAAATTACATTCAAAACCAAAGTGTCAACTGTTGGGACTTCAATGGTATTTTTTTAGGTAACTTATAGGCCTCATATATGTAGGTATGTACTGTTAAAATTTGCCTATGTAGTCTTTACAAGGAACCAATTTCAACCCCCTTTTGGCTTTAGGGGTATTTCTGTAACATTGTTTATCCTCTTCCTCTTATGACAGTATTAAGTTAATTAGGGTTCTGCTAACACTGGATTTTCTATTTACTAGCCGAATTTGTACGGTATCCTCGGTGCGCGAATCCAACTCACAATGGCTGGTTTTTGTAAGTAGAGTAGGTAAGTATAAAGTTAAATAAGTAAACTCGGTAACCAAGTGACATTGAACCCCCAGGCTCTCTTGTTTTTAACAGATTTAAAAAAATATACCGAGCAATTTTTTTTTTCGTAACTGTTTTTCTGTAGCTTTATGTATTTTACTGTCCATAATTATACATTTATAGAGTTTACTTGTAGTCATTACACATAAACGGATAACTCACGTATATTGATAAGAGTATGCCTACCTATTTGTTTGATCACATTCTGATAAAAATAACAACATTTTGGTAGTTACTTACATTAATAATCTGCATAGCAGCAATGGTTTACACATCACCAAATAAAGGGATTTAAAAGATACATACCTATCTCTACAGAAATAATTATTACTCATGTGTTTTATCATTACGCAATGCTAAAACTGGCTTGTACTGACTTAGATGATAATTATCACGAGGAAAGTAGAACAGACATTTTTAAAAAACTACTGATGTAAATAAATACCTACCTAAAAGTTTAACAACGAAGTAAGTGTCGTATGGACCGTTTTAGCAGTATATGAAAAGGTAAGGATGAAAAGAAGCTCAATCTGCTCCAAAATTCTAATCGCAGATGTTTAGATTTGGAAATCGACCACCAAGTCAGTGGATTTGGACCGAGCACGTCTCCCAGCACGACTAGCACGACAGCGCGCGAGATAGACTACCCATCTATTTCTTACTGTTCATTCTAGAAAGAGACGGGTAGTCTATCTCATGTTAGCCGTGCAGATGACCTTACTGAGGCGAGCGAAATCCCTCACATGTACAAATTGTTGGTGTCAAACGACAGTGACATGAATACTGTATCCTTATCCATTTGCGACAGTCACCAGCAGAAAGGTGAGGTAAAGGCAGCATCGATCTGGCCATTATATATAGACGATGTAGCGTTTGCCTGCCGGGCCCCAGCCTGCACAGGCCCCCGCGGGTCCCGCAGGCCAGGCTTGAGGGGCTTGACGCAAGCCAACCAGGAGGTAGGTAGCATAAAGGGCCGGGTTTTGTGAAGTACCTAACCACCGCCCGCGCTCTTCCGGCTCATGTACATACAGGCTTTTTTCCATGTGAGCGCCATCTATTTTCGATTAATGAAATAAAAATGATTCTTAACAATAGTTCTCTTACGAATAGTTTATAAACCATTACCCTCTTATTCATAAACGCTCTGTAGCGTTTATGAATAAGGGGGTTAGTGTCGTTCCCAAGGTGTATAAATAATAATAAAACCATATCGTGTAAGTACATTTCAACAGATGGCATTTATTTAAATCAAATGTGAAAATTGAAACCAGTGCCTTCTAGATAGATGGCATTTAGAAATATGTAGATATATCTTGTAACTTAAAAAAAAGACAAAGGCAACGCCATCGTCAATTATAGCTCAAATTTTTAATCAAACTATACTTCGGAGCAAATAAACCGGGTCACTCCCCGTAGAATGTAGTGTGAAAAGTGACCCGGTTTCTTTGCTCCCGTGTAGGTATATATTTTATCTTTTTACTTGAATTAAAAACGCATAAGTGCAAAAGTAACATTTATTAAAAAAAAACTAAACGAACTAACAAAACGTTAAGTTTAATCCTAACGCAACTACTTTTTCTTTTCAATGTTCAAGCTTGTTGAGGGGCCATCTTTACTATCAGAGCGACTTGCTCTGCTTGTACCATCGGGCTTGTCCGTTCCACCCTGCCCATTGGTTGTATTACTACTTTGGGATGGCGCCGCATTAGCGATTCCGCTTTCCGAAGCAGTAACAGCCTTATTCATAGGCGCGCTTGCAGCAGCCATGTTCTTAGCGATATCTTTAGCAGGGCTCACAATATTGGCTGCACTCTCAGGGTTTCCTGCGTCCACGATCTCTACTTTTGGTCGCGGTGGTGGTTTCCCAAGTGTTGATACTGTCGATTGGTGGCCAGCCTTGTATAAAGCGACGGCTGTCATCGTTAAAACAACTAACAAGATATGATACGCCCAATATATGGAGCGATAGTATGTTATGGCTTGATCTGCGTTAGGAATGACGAAACACGGCGTGAGATATATTAGACAGAGAATGCGCATTATTGTAAAACCGACGGCCCATGCACCTTTTAGCTGTAATACAAAAACGTGCAGTAAAACATTTATAATAACCCAGACTCAAAGTATGTACCTAGAGAGAACTATTTAGAGTTTGAGAATGAAAGGAAATCAAAACATCAAAGCAAAATTACACGTATCTATCTAAAATATAAAAATATGTCGGGTTTTCCTTCCTGACGCTATAACTCCAGAACGCACGAACCGATTTCCACGGTTTTGCATTCGTTGGAAAGGTCTCGGGCTCCGTGAGGTTTATAGCAAAGAAAATTCAGGCAAAATTTCAACAGAAAATCGGGAAATCTTTTTTCACATACAGCGCCATCTCTGATACATAGCATGTACTACAGACCAATATGGAAAGCCGTAAAGTGTCACAAAAACACACGCGGACGAAGTCGCGGGCAACAGCTAGTTTCTTATAAAAACCTGAAAATACACAATACAATACAAATACTCTTTATTAAAGTAAAAATTACCGATCCAGCGCCATACATTGCGGCGTATTCAGTTTCAAGATGAATGTAAACCCATAAGGTAAGCGCGACTAACAGCTCCTTCTTAGATGCTCCGGCCCATATAGTCCACGCCAGGAATGAAACAGCACTTCTGAAAAATTAACAGAATATTTTTTAATAACACTCTAATTTTAGAAATAATTTATTTGATAGCTAGTGCACAATGAAGCACCTGTTTGTTACACAAAAAGATTCCGCAGGTTTAAGTACGAGTAAATAGTATTTACTTAAATCCGTAGGTAGGTACAGTAAGTATTCACGTACCACCGTAGAACCATATCGCATTAAGTAGAACATATCACTCGAGTTTGAGAGACGGCGACGTCAATTGCGGCAGGGGTCTTCGGTGGTACAGTCAGCGTCAAATAGTTCGTGTTACCCGAAGTAACCAAATAGTTCGCAACACGTCATTGTTACACTTGAAATAAGGTCGTTTTGCTCACTTTCTGGCCACTTTGGGTGTCACGAACTATTTGACGCTGACTGTACTACTACCTAATACTGTACCTGACTGTCGAGTTTGATTTAACCATGTTCTTGTACGTATAAGTCCAGAAAAAATATCGTGTCGGCATGTCCCATCCTCGTACGGTGTCCTTCATTTTCGGCCCCATCATTATCTTCTGGTTATCGAAACATTTCAGCATTGCAAAGTTGTATTCTTGCTGCAATGCTACTTCCGGTGAACCTGCACTGAAGAAGAAACTATGTTTATGATACAAGAGGTAGATTTCATTGCTTATTGGTTGAACTAATACATGTCTCTAGGGGTGCGAGTCGGGTTACCTCCGCGTGTAGTCAAGAGCTGCTGTTTGGTTTTGGGTCCGTCCGAGGGGAAGAGCAGTGCATGGTCCGGTGCACCCTGGGCATCGGTTAATGATTTCCTGGCAGGTTCTGAGGGATATCATTATCCGTTGGCTAAGAGCCCGACATGGAGGGGGTCTTTTGACCGTGTTACCGTACAACGTTGCCGAAACAAGATTTTTAAATATATTTTAGAATTTGGCGTCTTAATTATGTCCTGACCGCAACAAATAAAAAGAAGAAGAACATGTATCTAGCTATGTTGCATGAGAAATCGTTAAGAGATCACGGAAATCATAGTGTGGTTGCAATAAAAGCAAGCAAATTTGATATTTCACATAGTTAAGATAGTACTTAGTTTTAAAGAACGTAATTATTGAACACAAATAATCTACCTACTATTTCTGTACATACTAAGTAGCTACTTTACAGCGGCGACGCGTCCACCACCTAATATGCTGAAATGTTTTAATGACCAGGAAGTCTATTGCGAATTAAAGAACGGTATCATAAGTAAACTTACGCCAATTTCAACAAGCTGAACTCCGTCGTGGGCCCGTGGCCTGGCGCCGGCATGCACTTGGCGGGGTACACGCCGAACCCAGTCTCAGTACAGATACTGGTGCACAGCATCATTATTATTTGATATTTGAAGAAGTACATGATCAGGCGCGGCATGTTGCTAATGAAGCGGTAGTCGCTGCCGTAATACTCGTAAAATTCACGGTCGTTGTATACCTTGGGAAGATAGTTTAGAATTAGAAGTAGTTTTATTATATATATACTCGGGAGCAAAAACACCGGCTCACTTTTCATACAACCTTCTAAGGGAAGTGACCCGGCTTTTTTGCTCCCGAGTATAAAAGCTGCACAAAGTATCTAAGAAAGTAGTTTTCGTTCATGTAAATATATGGATATGGAAAAAAGCGTACCTACATATAATAGGTAACAGTCCATTTAATGAATTATTCCTCACTGAAATTTTAAATATATGTTCCTAATGCCTACAAACTAGGTGCAACAATTAATGACTTACATCAAGAGGAAAGTTCATCTGCAGCATCCAATATCCCACTGAACACAAGAAGGCTTTCTTCAGTTTCTGTTCGGTGATCACGCGACAGTCGCCGAGCGACCTGAATGGGGTGTTGAAGTGCTCATTGTATGTCTTCCATGTGTAATACGGACCTGGAAATCCAACCGCATATTAATGTCAGGATATGTAGGTAGGTACCTAACTACTAGCAGCGTGTCGACCTAACAACTCGATTCCCGCCGGGTTCCTGTACCAACACAGTCCTAACATTTTCTCTCTTTCTTCATAGATGGACAGGCAAGTAGAGGAGAAATTTCTTACGAAACGCCACGATAGGTTTCCCGCTTCTACTTTAACCACGCGCCTAGCCAGGCGACTACTCTGCCATTGCGTTAGTTTTACTTGTCAAAGGTCGAATAAAATCCTAACGTCTTTACGATAGGGTAATTGAGAAAGTGCAGTAGAGACGTGTAGGAAGAATCACTGCTTACAATATAATTTATTCATTCACCTTTATGTATCCCGATGAAGAAATAAGCGTAAGAAATAATGTCTGCAGCATTTGGTGTCAGTTTCATCTCTTCTTCGTCGTCTTTCGTCGTCCCATTGCCAAGATCAGTCTTAGTTTTATCCGCGATGTGAAGTTCGAAAGCCAATCCGACCAATCGTAAGGCCAGGTTTTGATGCAACCATATCACATACTCTGAACATTCTGCATGATAATGCATGTACATTAAGTAGATCCATGAAAAGGCTAAGCTCAATTGATGAACGTAACTAGAAAGAAACATTGGGATGTAATGATTATCGGAGATTTAACTTTGTGAATTATACCTACTGTAGTAGGTACTGGATGATGTAAAATTCCTAAATACAGATTGAAACAGGTTTCACACGACTAGGTACTTGATATGTTTTACTATATAGGTATGATAGAGGTAACTCACCGCACGTCGCTACATTTGATAGCGACGATATTACCCCAGACCAGGAAAATAGTGTGAAATATATAGTGCCCACATATCAAACAGGAGACCAGTATACCCAGTCCAGCGCCATAATTCCGTTTCGTTACCACATCGTCTATTTTCTTGTAGTAGCCGCCAAGAACTACACAGCCCAAAAGCGACGAGTAGTATAAAAAGTCCTCAAACATAATTAAATTTAACCCATAATCAAGGTCTAACAAGTAACCATCACTTCCTGATTTTGAAACGTTTTGACGCAACTGCCAAATATGACAACGACAACGCATTACCTTTTTAAATCATAGCAAGTCAACAGTTGGCCAAAATTTTACTTACATTCTTTTTTTACCTTCTGCGTCTTTTTTGATCACTAATATTGTTCACATCTTCAGCAAACATCGTTAAAAGGTGCTCAAAGCTAGTTTCTAGTTAGGTCGAAGTGGTTGCGGCTTGACCTTCCGTTGTGGTAACAGACGCGGGACGATAATGAGTAATGACGTTTGACCCGAGCGGTCAAAACGCTCCAATATTCACCTAAAGCGACAGATCAGATAAGAAACTCTCACCCCATAGAGGAAGGTCCTGTTTGTGCGAGGCAGCTGCATAAGGGCTAAATGGAAGACTGGACCTATACCTATTTTGAGAAGGCTTTGCTTTCATAAAAAAAAAACTGATCCCACATTAAAGGCACATCAAGAAGCAAGAAGAAAAAATACGATACACGTCCATTGTATTGATCTTGGCACGCATTAAGCAACTGTGGTGACCCCCCAGGGTAATAAGCTGTATTCTCAGATTCAAATCGATCTTTAACAAAGTACGAACGTATTTCATATCATTTTTAAATTGAGAAAGAAGAGTTTTCGAGCTACTAGAATTAATTAAAACTCCTGATTGATTAAATAAACAATTTACTACACATAATGTAGGTTCACAATAAAAATATTTCTAACAGAGGTATGTAACACGTGGTCTGATGCAGATGTAGTTTTAGTCTCAATATAAATTTAAAATTAATGCCGTGACTAAAGCTATGTAATAATCAGTTTCAGTGTGAATGGAAATGAATTTACATTCATAAATGCAATAAAAAGTAATATCCACTATTTTAAACTAATTTGGCAAATCGGAATGTTGAATAGATCCACGTATTTTGGCCTTTGACTTCACGTTGTTTAATCAGTTGAAACGCTACTATCATCAGTCTCTGCCTTGTTTTTCCATTACAATAGTTTGGGTGTAAGTTAAACAATAGCACCTATACTAGTCGTCATGGTTCAATGTAGCCTTGCGAACACTTTCAATGCCATATAGGGAAACAATTTATGTTTATAATTCATCCAAAATTCTCGTATCATAACATAAGATGCTTATAAAAAATACTAAAGAAAACATTTTATCAAACAGACAAGGTTTTACGATCAAATAAACAACAAACAACTAACCTATAATACTGCACAAACTGTTACAATAATTATATTAATAAATATGTAATGTTTTACGTACACAATAACTTCATTTAATTGATTATAACAGTTTAATAAAATCCAATTGACTAGCATCTACATAGTTTTACATCTTATTAGATAGGCTAAGCTCAAATACGATATCCTCTACCTACTGAGTGAAAAACGACCATGATACATTCTAAATGTATTCCATCCATGATTACTTGCCACAAGATGACTATCTATTGATTTTGCATAATTTGAGTCTTGTGGCAATATTTTCTTGTGCGATTACTTGAGCCTACATTAACCCTAATAATTATGATACATATGTACTTTTATAGTATAAAAAAATAACAAAAAACCTTTATATTATTACGTACAATTACTTCAGCAGTTATGGCTTATAAATATGAAAATCGACATAAATTTTCAGGTGGTACTTCTTCTTAAATTTATATTAAACGAGACAGTGAGTGATTTTAATTTTATATATTATAAATTAAATTCAGCTGTTTAACATTATTTTTATTGCTCTAATATTGGACTTTGGCCAGTCTATGAACTCGGAGAATTACCTAACTAGCTACACTAATTAGTTCTCAAAGCCATTCACGCACGCCTAAGTTACACCTTGAGATAGTTTCACTGCCAACTTACGGAAAGGCACAGCAAATTATGTTATTGAAAGTCTATGGAAAATTATCTATGTTGCAAAATTTATATTATAAACTCATAAGAACAATAAAATGTCTGCTTAAGATATGTGAATAAGTTTTACATCGAATATCAGTGAACCGAGTTGCATAGTTAAGTATTACCCCTGAAAACAGTATACTTATATATTATTATCTTTAGCTTACACTTTAATATGCAACAAGACTGGTAAGAATATCTAATTTCTCGCACCTTATAATAGGTGAGACCGTCAATGAAAATAATACCTAGACTAAATCTGCATCAGACTCAGAACACTGTTTTTATAAACAAGATTATACATACAAATTGCATTGTTATTAATAAACAGATACAACATACAAATGCCTACGTGGGCTAGCCACATGTTGGTACAGATAGAGTAAGAAAGTAAATAAACTTCCACATAAATTCATGGACATAGAACATGCGTTAAAATTTTCCTAAAATTTTGCGATATTTTAGCCTTTAGAACTATTGTTATTAATCACCACACCTAAATGTTGTTAGAAAAGTATTGCCTCTAAATATTACGAAAAGATTTTTATTAGATCTACTTACATTTTTTTCTATCGCTATCAATAACACTGAAACTGTATACAAAATAGTCTGTTCGAAGAGACGAGAGAAAATCAGTGTTTAAGTACCGACGTGTTATTTATAAGTATGCTTGTTACAGTTTCATTACTCATAAATAAACTAAGCAGGAACGATCTTACGAGAGAGCAACCAGAGACAATACAAAATAAGAGCCGTAACATTATTATTTGTGTGCAATAGTCAAGAGGCGAAACCAAAGTGCTAGAATTTCTAATAGAATACAAATTGATTAAGTCGAAGCTTCTAATAATTACGCACAACGAACAATCCAATTGGCATCCACATTGTCGAGACAATCTAATTTATCAATATCCGAGCCAACGGTAAGTTACATCTCAATTTAGTACTTATGTAAATATGTAGTTTCGATTTGATCTATTGCACAAACACATATTACATGGGTATCACTATGATTATCTACTCGATTTATAAGTTATTAAATTTTTACATTACATTCTACAAAGTTAAATACAACATTCAGAATGTTACATTAATATTACAAAATTCAATCGGTGCAAATGATTACAAAAGTCATCACTATCCACAATTGAAAATCAATGTAGGTAAACGAAAAGTTTATACATTATTAAATTTGATCGGTCCTATCACAATAATTCGTACAACAATAAAATGCGAACAGCATTCGTTTAGTAATAATTGGCAGTCCTAAGAGTCGCTACAGTCATCGCGGGTGTCGCGGGAGTCGCCGCAGTCGCGCCGCCGCCCGCGCTAGAGCACGCGCTACGCTTTACATCTATCACAATCGGGACTCGCGACCGGTGTCGCGTCCGCTACGGGAAACCACGAAACTAGACACTACACTCGTACCGCGTACCGAACGCGCGATACATCGACACTATGTTAGTCGGGTCGGCGGCGGGGTCATGTTCCGTGCGCGGCGCTCACTTGATGAGCTGCGCGGCGCTCTTGGAGCGGCGGAACATCTTCGCGCCCTTGTTGGGCGCGGGAAGCTCGTGCTAGTTGCTGCCGTTGGGCGCGCGCGCCGGCGCGGGCGAGGCGGCGGGCCGCGCCCCCGGCGCCCCCAGCGCCGCCGGCTCCTTGGCGCCGTCCGTGCCGTAGATCTTGCCGGCCTTCTTGGCCATCGACGCCAGCAGCTCCTGCGAGCACTTGTGCGCGGACCGCAGCGACAGCGCCCACTCTTTCAGCCCTATCTCGTCCTATAGAAAAATCATACGAATGCATAAGGCCATACTGTAGTGGCAGCATTGAAAAACTAAAGTTAGTTGTTAATGCTCCTCCTAGTTTTAATATACTCCTCTTACCTACTAGATGGTTAACTGGTAGAGATCCCTTATAGCGATAAGTTCGCCTTTGTAATGGGTGGATCACCTTTTTCTTGTCATTCGTTGCTTTAGTTACGGTCCCCTCGGTAATTTTTTAAAGCGTAAGTATATAAATTTAAAATTTGTCAAACATGAATTTTTGCTGTAGTGCAGGGTTGATAAAAATCATGATTATTATAAAAAAATCATAATAATCCGATTAATTTGATTTAAATTGGATTTACTTGATTAAAATCAGATTTTTTTTAAATTTTTTCATTTTCTTGTCTTTTTTTATTAATTAAATAGCCAGTTCAGTTATATAATAAAACGAAAACAACGTATTTTAATTAAATTTATTAAAATCAACAATTTTAAAAGTTCTGTTTTAATAGTTTTGAAAAATAAAATAACAAGTTCTTAAAGTCAAACTTATAGACTAAAAAACGAACATATAAATCTCTAGTCAATTACGAATGACCGGGCGAAAAGCGAAATGCGTCTCGTGTTTTAGTTTCGGGGAATCCTGGAACCGTTTTGGTACCATGGTCACGTACTATAGTTTCGGGGTTTCCCCGAAACTGTTACGCTATGACTCGCTTGCACATGTGTGCGTGCCGTAGTGGTCCGGGGAATTCCCTAAACAATTTTGGACCGATTTGGTTATAGTAAAAATTCAATGATTTAAAACAATGATTTTTTTGAAAAAATGCCTTGATAAAATCACGATTTAAATCACTGATTTAAATCAAGTGATTTAAATCATATCAACCCTGCTGTAGTGTTAAGCCTTTTCTACAACTGGTCATCTAGTTATTAAGCATGTCAGTATAATGTGACAACATTTCTTCTAACAAACTGTGCTACTTTTGTCCCCTCACTGATGGGAACGAATAACAAGAAATAGTTGATCCACCCATAAACCCATATATATTTTTATGAATTGTGCTCGTTTCTTTATTTGTGTACCTACCATAAAGCATTTACTCACTTACTTTATACTACATAGATGACTAGCAATAGCAAGGTTTCAGCTGCATGTTTACCGGCCCTTACAGCAGAGTGCGCTCAACTCAGTGCTTCTTTTAAATCCGGAAAACCTAACTACAGCTATACATAGCAAACACCATTCATGAGAGGGATTGTTCACGTGTTTCTTCCACGTATGGCCACATTTAAGTTAAGTAGCAGTGCTTGCACGGCTGTGTTCAGGTGTGGAGAGTAAGACAGCCGGGGAAAGAGGCATTTCATCATAGTCCTCTAGGTTGGCAACGCATCTGCAATCCCTCCGGGGTTGCGGGTGTCTATGGGCAGTGGTGATCACTTACCATCAGGTGACCCACTTGCTCGTTTGCCTTCCTATTCATATAAAAAAAAAAAAAAACATTTTATTTTTAAGTAAAATTCAGAATAAAAAATATTCACCGCATTAGTAAGCACGATCTTGGTGTCGTTCCTGGTCCGCAGCACGATGCACTGCTCGCCCTTGACCGACACGAAGTCCGAGGAGACCTCCTCGAGCGTGTCCAGCAAGATCATCTCGGGCTTGGCGCTGTTCTCGAGATGCAGCTCCAGGCGATTAGGATACAGCTTCGCATAGCGCGTCTGCCAGGCGCTGGCGAACGGACCGCCGAGCTTCTTTATGTAACCGTGTAAGATGCAGTCCGATTCTGAAGAAAGACAAATTAAACTGTAAAACCGTAGGCATCAAATTACCTTTGTTGGCTATATTTGAAAACGATAGACAGGTATTTTATAAAAATACTAGCGACCCGCCCCGGCTTCGCACGGCATATTATGCATGTATTATACATATAAACCTTCCTCTTGAATCACTATCTATTAAAAAAAATCCGCATCAAAATCCGTTGTGTAGTTTTGAAGATATAAGCATACATAGGGACATAGGGACAGAGAAAGCGACTTTGTTTTATACTATGTAGTGATAGTGATTACTTTCGCATATCTATGATATTATTGCTGTGAATAGGACTGTTTTTTTACTTACTATATATTTTTTACTCCAACTATAAACCTGTTAGATTTGTGGTAGGTACTTTACCTTTTTCATCAGCATCAAACTTCTGCTTCTGTTTAGACTTCTTCTTGGATTCAAGTTTATCTGCCTCCTGATTGATAGTCTCGAAGACCGTCTCCGCGACCTCGGACTGCCATCTCTCCGATATAACCAGCGGAAAATCCTTGTACTGCATTTGGTCTGATTCGGTTAGCTGAAATATACGTAATAAAAATACCATGAGTCATCCGCCATTCAAGGAACAGCGTACCTTACAGGTGCGTATTATCAAAAAATATGAATCACCATCATCGCAAGAATGTAAAAAATGTTTTTTAAGTAGGTAGCTGATTCACTCGGATTCACACTTAATAAGATTTAGAACGATTATATCCGTATGGTTGAGTTTCCTTTATTGATATATTTCAGATTATTCTCAGGAGAATTTTGCATGTGCTCGGATTACATTAGGGATTAGATTAGATTTATTTAGAAAAAGCAAACCTACAAAGCTGCTTTCGAATTGATATAGAGACACATATAATAACATCAAAATATTCTACACGGTATGTAAATTGGCATTGTTTAATTATTCTACGGGCGTACAAATTTACTTAGTAAGCTACCTTAATTCCTTTGGTGTCCTCTTCATCGAAGCTGCCGATGTCGAAAGCATCGGCCGCGTTGACCTCTCCGCGCGGCGGGATCAGAGGCGGCGTGTACTTCTGGTGGTAAACCTGCTGCCAATCAATGCCCGCGAAGAACATGTGCTCCTTTACCTCGTCGGCGCTGCAAGGATAAAGTCATAATTACACAGAGCATTAGCGCGAGAGAAAAACTCCCGACATGAGAATTTAAAACATACATCTCGTGGGAATTACGCCGTCATTGTAAATCGCGGATGGCTCTTCCATAAATACTTTTTTGTTACACGTTTACAGATGAGATGCTATTGATGTTATTAGGCATAGACACTGATATCAATTTTATTTCTGTATTCGTCGGCAACGAGGATATTATTACTTTAATATTTTCTTCTTTCAATAACACGCGGCCTTAATGTAATAAGGAAAAGACAACGAACACAAAAATACGTCATTTGTTGCATTCATATTACTTCATACAGGAATAATGAGTAGTTTATATTCATGGCACATCACGTCTCCTTTTATACAACCTCGGATTCCGCAAGCCACCAGGATGGTATTGTAAACATCGAGCCGTACACAATAAAAATAGAAATATTAATAGATGAACTGACTGTACATTTCAATACGAGTAAGTTAGTTGCGTCCAGTTTATCTGTTAATCATTTTCCTGATACCAATTACAGACAATGGGGTACAGCAAAGCTACCAGCTACCAAAGTGAGGTAAAGCACAACGGACACCTGCGCCCTACAAGCCACCAGCGAGACCGCACTCACCCGCGCCCCTTGCAGCCGAGACGCTTGTTGATGTCCCTCTGTAGAAGCCCCTCCAGCAAACTCTTGAGGCTCGGACTGAACGATTCCGGCAGCTCCACGTTCTGGAAGACGTTGTAATTCTATTGCAGACATGATTCCATCTTTACTATTGTTGAATGTTGACACTTAATTCTAGTTTCTTACGTACTATAGAGAGTGTAGTGATAGTGTACCATTTACATTAAATCCATTTTAATTACATTTTAGAAAGTGGGCTTTTACGTCAATAATTTAATAGAGAAACAGTCAAAGAAATTAGTGTGATCGTAAGCATAGATTTAGATAGCCATGTGCAGTGCAACTTATTGGGTAAACGATCAATTTTGTTGGAAACCATTAACTTAATAGGAAAAGACACATAGCAGCGAATCATTGAATTACGTGATTTGATTAAGTAAGACAATGGACATTGTGAAATTGATAATACAAATGGATATTTACCATTGTGAGCGTCATCCTGTCAATCTCATGTTTGTCCTTGGTCTTGTGCTGGCGGAAAGGCGAGTGCCCCTTCAACAACTTGTAGAGCATGCAGCCGAAGCTGAACCAGTCGGCCGACGAGTCGTAGCCCGTGCCTTTGGAAAGCACTTCCGGAGCCATGTAGCCGTGGGTGCCTCTGTTAACAATGAAAGCTTATTGATTAGAACTAATTTATTAATGTTACTGACGAGACACGCAAAGTTTTACTTTGTCATGTGCTTAATACTTTACAAAAAGCTGCAAAGCGGTTTTTGTATGAATAAAAAAACTTTTTTACCCCAGAGAAGGAACTATTACTGTGTCCGTAAGCTAAAGTACTTAGCTTCGTAAGGGGCTTGATATTCTTTCCAGTCAGTAAGATATAAAGTTTAAAGTCGTACATTGCTTAAACTTGTTTTTACGAAAAACCGAAATCATCGTCTACCATTAGCGTAGTCATAATCATAAATTATTTTATGTGCATAAGATAAAGTCTTATCCATAATTCAGTTGGATTTATACACCGGTGAAAATGCTCTTGAGGGGCATGATTTATAAGAGCTGTAAAACGCTAGTATCGCTAGACAAACTACATAAGTACTTTGTGTAAATATAATAATTTGTTTAAGTTACTTACACGCTAGCATGTGGCTTCTTCTTAGAGAAATCGCAAGCAAGGCCGAGATCCGATATCCGTACATGCCCGTGCTCGTCTAACAATATGTTCGCTGGCTTCAGATCTCTGTAGACTATGTGACGTTTGTGCATGTGGTCCAAACCTGTACATTAGAAACATACTTTGTTAATTAGTTGATCATTTTATTGGATAAACTTTAAGTTTAGTAGCTGGCGCCTGCAATTTCGTTCGTGTGAACTTCGCTTTTTTAGAACGACTTTTCAGACATTTAATGACAATGCCTTTTCTTATCGGTATCAGATTTTGATTTAACATCTGTATGTTGCTTAGCTTAATGATTATCATGAAAATTCGTCAGTTTTTCTCAAATTCTGGTTAGATTAGGCTGCTGAGATTAGGTAGCCAATGTGAGTATGGAATATGAGCAAGTAGCGTATGACGGGTACCTACCTAATATTACTTCAGCGGCGTAAAATTTCATTTCTGCTTCGTTGAAAACACCGTGCTGCGACAGGTGATAGTGCAGATCACCTCCATTCATGAGATCCAGGATAAAGCAAAGTTTATCAGGCGTGTGGAAGGCGTACGTCATGCATACGATAAAAGGGCAATCCACCTGAAAGTGCAATTAAACGTCACATATAAATCAAAAAATGTATTTACCTACATACGAAATAATAGTTGGTTATAGGTAGGTATAGGTAGTTGAAGAACACAATACTTTCTTTAGAAATGATTGCAACAATGCAAACCGCGTCAGAATCCATTGAGAGGATTCAGAATATCCGACGAATGTACAAATGCCGGGAAGGATTAAGTTTTGTGCTAAGTTGGGAGATTTAGCTCCGAGACGGTGGCCAAGTACTGCCAAGGAAGCATATTTGAAGTGAATAAGGTCTGTGTGTTGTGTACATGTTTTGAAAACGCTCATATAAGACGGGGCTGCATTTGCAATAGTTCATAACTGAAAATTGGGCGACGTGTTTCTGATACGCGAAGTAATTAAGAAATTGAATGAATTATGTTGTAATAAAACTCAGCTTGGGCCATTAGGACACCGAAACCTAAACACAGGAGCTAAACGGTCATACATTTTAGTATACGCGTAGTTTTCGCCAACGCAGCGTCACAATTGTCACAAATTAAATATCAAACAAAGAAAAGCATCAAGGGACAAAATTTGCTCAGTGGTTCGAAATTAGTGACCAAACGTAATCGATGTAAAGCCAGCGCGAGGCCGGCGCCAACTTTAGTCTGCAATGCAAATAGAATTAACCGCATTATACCAATGGAATACCGAAATGCCGTTGTATTATGGGAAGCGGAAATATTTAATCGTGCATTGCGATGAATGCATTCCCTTTGTGTACGTGGCTGGTGGGCAGTGGGCAGTCGCGTGCGGAACGGGAACAATCGAGTGCATCGACGATTCCGATGGATTACACTCCAATCCAAACAGCATTAGACATATTTGGCACAAGCGAAACATTGGATTTAAGTGTTAATTATTGAGTTAGAATACAAATATAGACTCGTCAAATAAAGGCTTAAATACTGCTCAAGTGTAGTGTGTCTAATTGTAGATAGAATGAACTATACTTTAGCATTAAAATAAGCTCTCGTGAGACGTCTAAAATTATCCCAGAAGGTTTTCCGAAAAGAACGTAAATTGTCAGACCGTTAGACTTTTTTTTTCGTTAGGTATATAGGTATTTGAAGTGCTTCAAAATCCTAACACCAGCCAGTTTAGACGTAGTTTGGAAAATATTCAGAATTATAGGTATATTGACAATTTAAGCGATAAGAAAGACCGGATGGAAAACTTGGAATGTTTACTAACTGCGATAGCATCCAAACGCAGTCTGACAGTTACAATACCTAGATTTTGGGAGTCAATATTGGGAGTAATTTTGAAATTTCAGGTCACCTTTGCAATAAAATCACCAGTTGGAAGGAGCATTTATTTCTACGGTGTAGAGACTGTATTAGCAGTATAATGCAACGTATGTATGTGCTAGATGCTAGAATATGTTACAGCAAACATCCTGCCTAGTGTCTACTTGATAAAGAGTTAACTTATCTATACTAATAATATTATAAAGAGGAAAAATTTGATTGTTTGTTTGTTTGCATTGAATAGGCTCCGAAACTACAAGAACGATTTCAAAAATTCTTTTGCCGTTAGAAAGCTACATTATCACTGAGTGACATAGGCTACTTTTTACCGCGGGAAAATACCTTTTTCTACGGGAAAATTAATTTACCGCGGGCGAAGCTGCGGACGGAAGGCTAGTTAGAAATAAAAAACGAAACAGCGAAAGAGAATGATAATAGTAGTTTATATCACTGTATTATAATGAAGGGCATTAAAACATGAGTTTGGGTTTATGAAACGAAGTGAAGCAGAGTTTCATAATAAGATCAAACGAGTTTTTTAATGTCTAATTATGTACAGTCGCATACATAACTTTATCTACATTCATGTCATACATTTTCTACAGTAAAAATTTTCACATCAAAATCTTCGAAAGTTCGAAAGAGAGAAACGACTGACATTAATATTTTTTTCTTAACACAGAGATTTTGTTAAGACAATAGACACAGAGATTTTATTATTTAGGATGTTCGAAATTTGAATGTAATTAGAGTATCGATATTGATACTCTAAAGTAAACATTATAACACAACCTCAGATATAGGTTTCTTAATGTAGGCCATTTGCTAATCGTTCCTGAACATATTGTGGGGAAGTTATGATATTATGGATGTAGATAAAATTAATAAATGCTTTAAAAAAGCACCTACCAAGAACTCAAAAGACAGAAGGAATACATCAGAGGAACAAACATCGCATAGTAATCTTTATTGTATCTAGACAATGACTATTGACTAGGGTGACTAAGAACGTCAACGTTGCAAGTACCGGTTAGATAAAGCATACACAATGCAAACAAAAACAAAACACAGCTACCTACTTACTCGAAACATCAATATATCTGGACAGTAGATATAATAAAGGTACGCAACGCAGCGAAAAGCCGTCATTAAAACTCGGAATTGAAAAAGTCAATCAATGTCAATGGTAATTATGTCCGTCTGTCGGGAATCGTTAATGCATTTCGGAACATGGCCGGCGGCCTCAAACGTCTGACCCAATACAGTATGTACTCATACTTGGTACTTTCATACGGGGTAATAATATACATAGATAACGGACTGGGACTGTATTTAGCACCGCTTAGTGAGATAACGATTATGTTCCAACAGAACGTGTACTGAATTGAGCATTTTCAGGATTGAAGCGCAATTTAAAGCTTCGCTTACTCGACCATGCATTATAGAGATACAAAACAGTATTTTTATCGAGTGAAAGAAGTAGAAATGGGGCGGATGGAAACGAAAATTGCTCCATTTCTCCAGCCGTATCCTAGCCGACGTCGTCAAGTTCATTATTTATGTATAGAGCGTAAATCAGTAGGTGCCCAATAAATGTTTGATAGCGATACTTTACGTTAGTGTACTAGACGAGGCGTGTCCGTGTCTGAATCTTAACAGCTATACGATAGCCTCGGCGCGCAATAGTTTCTCCGACGGACAGACGACGCGGCGGCGTCCGCTCGGTCGGCCGCCAATAAAAGTTATGATCATCCACGAACCGAAATGATGTAAAGTGCATTTAACCGTAAAGACCTCGATCGAATTCGATCATTTTACACGCGAGTGCACGCAGAACCCGCATACTTATTTGAAGTTTCCATTTCCAGGTGCGGAGATCAATTTGTGAACTTTGCCTTATGCATATATTTCATCCATACAAGATGTACAGTGAAAGAAACTGAATCGTGTACCATGTACTAAGTGGAACACTTTCACTGCAAATATCATAATGACTGATCATACACCTGCCAAAGAAATTATCGCGAAATTGTACGAGAAAAGGTTCACTGGTGTTTTAGTTTCTTCGACCGCTGGGTGTAACATGAGGACAGTGGCGTAACTATAGGGTGGCAGGAGTGGCAAAATGCCGCGGGCCCCTAGCTCTACGGGGCCCCAAACTGGCTTGGTCTAGAGCACAGAAGGGACGCTGATGCACTTCTTTATATGGTGGAAGGAGCTCATCTGACGAATTTGCCACGGCACCCAGGCGTTACAGTTACGCCACTGCATGAGGAAACCGAATAATTTTATCAGTGTATTCCTGAGGTTATGAGTATTTTTTAATATAAACCTAGGTTTTTCCTTATAACCTCAGGAACACACCAAATTATTCGGTTTTCTCGTTGTTACACGCAGTATAAGACTATTCTAGCACGAAGGTATTACATTAGCTAGACAGACACGTAGATTTATAATTTTATAAATTTTACAATTGGGATTGTCTAAAAAAAAATACCTATCCTTTTTATATTTTTTTTGTGTAGAATAGTCAATTATAAGAAACTAATTTCAATATTTTCTCATATAACTCGGTATTTTTTTCACTATTAATTATTGAAAGTATTTTGGTTGATGACGTCAGAGTTTCCATTGCCGGTATCACACATCTGCTTATTGGATAAATTGGTCATAAAACGTATGTGAAGCGCCGCCATTAACGTCTTTTCTATCTGTGGTGAAGTTGGCAAACTGTCATCAGTATCAATGTCAACATGATTCAACAATAACACAGGAACATTCACGCGATCTTCTCCTATGAATTTTATATTTTCACAACCGTTACACATACCATAACATTCTGCGCGAAGCAGAAAGGTCCATAAACACATACCAGGTATGATCGAGACAAAACAGGACCCGGAAATAAGTCAGTAAACTCAGTAGGCGAAAGTAAACTGAAAACGTAATATTTTCGCTCTTCATTAAAATATTTAGCGGAAAATCTTTCATGTGAGCGAAGCACATCGCTGTGTGGTTACACTCTTGCCTAATTATCTACCGAAAGTGCTTCTAAATCTAAACTATAATACAACAATATGAAAGTAAACGGTGGAAAAAACAAGAATGACAGTAACAAGATTGCCCATTTGCTTGTCATCTGTCATAAGATGAATGAAATGTCAGATTGCGGGTCCAAATTGAACTCCGTAGTATAATCCACGCGTAAATAGCATAGAATTTGTAACCTTTGCAAATAAAGTACATTTTGGACCGTCTACATCATGTCTGGGAATGTCAAATGAAGGTCATTGCTTATTTTTCATGTAATAAATTCATTATAGTAAAATAAAATAAAGGAAATACAGAAAACGATTTAAAAACCATTTATCTCGAAATGGTTTTCGATTTACTATACATTGTAAAAAAATAGACAATCCCAATTCCAGAACGTACAGCAGAAACATGCAAGTTTTCCCACGCAGAAACCGATTTATAGCTTTTAGTCATATAGCTTTTTAGTCATATGCTTGCTCGCACGTTTGCTTGCACGCTTACTTGCACGCTTTCTTGCACGCTTGCATGCACGCATCTTGCTTGCATGCTTAATATCTTGGTACTTTGATATACTCGTGGTACACGCGAGCGAAGCCGCGGGCAAAAGCTAGTTTCAAGTATAAAATAAAACATTTGTCATTACAAAATAAAACGGACGGCAAATCAAATTTAACGAGTTTGGTTAAAAAGGCCAAAGTCAAATGTCAAATTTGATTGACCCGCGTAGAGATGATCAATAGAAGTAACTGCCACGCGACTATCGTACCGGTAACATCAAATAATAACGTCACACATCCACCGCAAACACATGAGCCTTAGAAGCAAAGTCAACGTAAAATATAATTCATGCCACAATTTGACTAGAGTTATACCTACCTACATACACGTAGTTCGTAACCACGGACTGTTTGTAACGTTTTATAAACTTTGTTTCAGTTGGCCTTGTTAAACTTTGGGGGAAGCGTTTTAGGTCACGAGAAACAAAAGAATGAATATAAGTACGTATAGCTGATAGAGGTTCACGGAGTTTCTTAGTCTTGTGCGGGACAGTGGGAAATTGTTTTACTGTCTGTGCAAGTAGACTCGGCCCGAGATGAGACCGTATATTACAGTAATTCACAAATATTTGCGAAAAAAACAAATATTCTGTGCAAGATAATTATGTAAAAGCGATTATTAGTGTGCATTAATTTAAGCTATACGTACTCATCGAGTTCTTTCGTTAACTTAAAAATAAACGATTATATATAGCTCTAAATTGTCTGCAACGTAGCTGTTGTTAAGAAGTGTTAAATCACGCTATAACATAATAAACAACACACACCTACATACCTACATTTATGCCTTGGAAACTAGTAAAGTAGCACCAAAGCTTGTTTGCGCCGAGCAAAATAGTGAAATGGAAAAAGTAACCGTCGAATAGGTTGAAATGGTAAAACAAAATGCAGCGGAAGCTGATTGGACAACAACGACAAATTGAGGGCGAGTCAATTCGTTTCAGTCCAATTGGCCGGATATCGTTTATGTTCCCGATGCCATATCGCGCTATATTCTGTGCGGCGTATACGGGTGGTAGCTGAGCACTAGGGTTTTGTTCAGCGATAGGAATCGGAAGAGATCAAATCGATAATCGACACTATTTTATCTAATCCTTCACATTATTTTCATAGTAATATTTTACGATAAGCGCATATTGACATATCAAGGAGGTCTGATAAATACATGTAGGTACAAAATTTTCGATCATTCTTCGCTTAGTTTTGCATTTGTTTCGTTTTTATTTTACGCAACATTGTGTATAATTATGAGAAGCAAAATAAGTGTTAATTATGCCCATAAAGAACTAAGAAGCTTAAGTACATAATTGTTAGTCTTGACTAGAGAATCTAGCCAGTAGTATAATAACATACAGACTAAATAACAACATTATCTACATTCCTTTGTTATGTAATAAAATATTTCATGTGTTATGAATTTATAATCGGCCAGATTTTACATTTAAACATGACAGTGAGGTACAAGCTTATATGAATATTACATTACGCTGATGCTAAACAAACAATGTGTTTGAGTGCAAGATAACATCTCACTGTCATATTATCTTTGTGTGAGCGTTTGTCATTATCGTACACATTAAAAATTAAATATATTCTTTAGTCAATAGTTACTTATTGCGCGTAATTTAATGTAATTCATGGCAGCTTATTAGCTCTTCAGCTTACTATATTTATTAAGATTACACAAATGCCTGACCTAGCGGGACTCGAATTGCCGCCCTCTAAATTAGTAGTCAGAATAGCCTAATTATATTATACTAACTATCGCATGCGACTTCGTCCGTGCCGAATTAAAGCTTGTATCCCAGGCCCCCATTTCGCCAATTCGACAATTGTCGGTGACAAGTGCCAATTCAAATTGCAATGCGTGGTCAATACGAAGCCAATAGGCGTAGGTTCTCGTCGAGTTTGTAAGGCAAACAGAATTATCACTTATCATCGACAATCGGCGCTTTAGTGAAATGGGGCCAGGCATCTTGACTTTTTTCGACACTTCCAACAATTTGTCGTTATACAGTTATACTTGAACTAAATTAAACAAAACCGCGCCAAGTTATACAGGTTGATCAATCCGAATGGGTCAGTAAGGAGAACTCAAAACTATAAGAGTTAGGGAATGCTATTGTTATTAAATCTAAAATCGATGTCATGATTCCTAAGAACAGATTCCCGTATCTATTTTAGTTTTTGACTTCTCCCTACTGACCCATCCGGACTGATCACTCTGTAAAGCTAAACCTTCCCCGCTAATCACTCTATCTATTGATGAATACCTACCGCATGAAAATCCGTTCAGTAGTTTTCGAGTTTATCGCGAACATACAGACGGACAGACCGACGCAGCGGAGAACTTCGTTTTACAATATGTACCTAGTCATATAATTTATATCCTAATATTTCTGTCGTTGTTTGACTATTGACTTTAGTGAGTTATTCTATAAAGCTTTAAAAATACGAATTTTTAGTAGGAAGAGCGAAACGAAATTTCAGTGATATTTGCGTCGCACGGATATCCGTATTGGCAAATGACAAATTGCGACTTTATTACATGTCGATACCGTTACCTTTACCATAGTTTTGCATAAAACGCGCGCGTTACGATTTCATTACCGAGGCGCATATGTGCCACCGTAACGAAATTATGGTGATAGAGGGGCGGCGTCGCTTCGCTGCCGAGCTAAATAAAGTAAAGCTGAACGTGCGAATACAAGGTATTGCAGTTAAGTACATTCCAAGTAACTCATCATAAGCATAAATATAAACATTACAACTCAGCCCTTTCCCGCGGAGTTTGCGCACTAGCGCTTCTTCCTTAACCTATTTTGCACGAGATACAATTCAGGACTTTGGGTAGTATCTCAAGAGTAAAATTTCGCTCGTATTACTCCGTAGTATATATTTATTACAGGCCATTGGCTCTAAGGTTTACGGCTGTTTTCGCACGAAAAAGTCGTTTATGATTTAAGATCGTGCCCATGTCCATGTTATACACAACGCGCGGCAACCACCTTATTGAATATTTTTATAGTTATTGTTAAAGTTGAAAAACTGAATCAATTCATAGTGGTTGTGTTAATTAACAAACATTGGTATAAGTGGTGGGTAAGGTTGTTTCATGTTTGGTATCAATATGAAAAATCAGAGATGGGATATTCATAACAATACCACCGACGGAAATGCCGGCGTGTCAATAACAATGTAACGAACGACGAGCGTTGTTAGAAGCGAGGGATATATTTTACGACAAGCACACAATCAGACCCACGAATCGGATTTAGACCGACAGTACCTACCTACTCGTACACCACCTACGTTATTATACGGACACGAGTAGGACAAAGCGGTGAAATGTTGTGTGACACAATCTATCACCCGACACTATGTCTGAATTGCTACTGAGGAAGACGTGGGGAATCAAGTCTTGATTGATATTAAACGAGAAAGAACGATGTTGAGAGACGTAACGGTAGTGTAATCACGCCGATTACGCCGGAGGTTTCAGGTGATTCTAACTAATTGAACTCGATTTGTCTGACGTCATTTAACTAAATTTGTTTCTAATTGTTGCAGCATTTAACGTCAGTCTTCGATAAATAACGAAAAAACAGATTTGACCACTTATTAATATATTTTGAACATTTAAAAACCTAATAATAATTGTAGTCAAACGAGTAGATCACGATTGACGTGTGTTAACAAGTAATACATTTCGCAGAGCGTTGACAAATTCCATAAAACTGGTCGATGCTATCTGTGAAGTACGTAAGATTAGGAGATGGGTAAAACTACGCTAGACTTACCCCTGTACTGACTAGAGAAAGCATAATCCTTTCGTTGAGGGCGAGCGTCTCCCCCTGCTTCATTTTGATGCGCTTCTTATCGAGGCACTTCATGGCGTACATCTTGCCCGTGTCCGCTTTTCGACAACCGTAAACCTAAAAGAAGATTCCACATTACGATATACTGCAAAACTCTAGGGACTTTTTATAGTTACTTGATGCATTTCCAATAGCACTCAACTTAGACGTGCAAATAGGACCAAATGGTTGAAGGATAAATCTATTCCCATGGATTTTACTTGAAATGTTTTTTTTTTCGTGAAGACAAAAAGTACAGTGCTCTAGTCTAACTGTTTAGATATTCAAAACATAATTTGTAAATCAGTGTAATTCTGACATATTTATTTCCACTGTATATTCTGTAAGGTAAGTAAAATACAATGTTACCCTACTTGCAACATCCTGTCTCATATTTCCATATTAATATCAGAACTCACCTCGCCGAAACCCCCTCGGCCGATGATACGATGTACACTAAAGTCATTCATTGTTAGTTGAATGTTTAATTCTAAGTTTTTCCACTGGCAAAACCTCGTATATTTATCACTGCAACAAACGTAAGTAAACGTAACGTATTCCTGAATAATGAGCGGTTAAATTGAAAACCGCCTACTCATGTGCGTGTGAAATAATAACGAAATTATTTACCTTTCTAAGAAAATTTTAAACGGCTCTCCTCGTAAATGTTGAAAGATTTCCTCGATATATGGCTAGAATAATAAAAAAAAACAATAATGATTAAATGCTACAAGTAATATAAATAATTTTAGGTATAAGAAGCTTGTTTTGAAATTATACCTCAAATAGATTCGGCGGTACTTCATGTTTCATTAAATATTTTTGTACATGTGCTACACATTCTTTCGAATAATCCTGTAACAATGAAATCGTCATGGTTATGTTTGATAGTGGCGACCAACAAACAATAATAGGCAATATGATAAGTCGTGATGGATAATTACATAACTTTCTGCCCTGAGAGTTATCTAACGAAGTGAGTTAGTGGTGGAAAAATATCAGTTACGTTGTTTACTCGTAGATCGTGGAGGACTTGTTAGGGACATAAAAGTAATATATTTGCGGGGGAAGTTGGCACTTCATGGACTAGTGGAATAGCCATGATTGTGTGTAATTGAAGGTTCGAGCGGCGGCGCTGGGCAGCCGGCCAACAGTGTCCACCGACAAGGCACGTTATACAAATACCCGTCACTTCGACAAGATGAAATACTCAAGGCCGATGATGTTGAACTAAAAGTTTTACAGCCTGACTAAGCACGATAAATCAACAACAGCGTGGACAAATATCTTGTAATTGCTCTAAAATGACATGCATCGCAACATGAAACACTTTTTCCTTCAATTTGAAAAACGAAATAGCTATTCTCTCCTCCTTATTTCTACATATTAGTTTCAACCAACTTATCCGATCCAATCACACCGGAAATTTATTATAATAGTACAATTTAAATATTTGGGAGAGAGGAAGTAATGTTACTTTTAAAACCTTTCAATTATTTCATTTGAGTATCAACATTAATAACCGGATAATTGATAACGAGCTAAGCCATACGCCACGATTTTTGATAGCAGCAACTCCCCCAGCACACGTGACCACACACGTTGGGCCGGCTGCTTGGGATTATGTTCGTTATTGCGGACGCTTTGTAATTTTGCCCGGGTTGCATAAGGCCCGTTGCTCGGCTTCGGCACTCTCAGTAATCAGTAAGCTGCCGTTCAAACGGGGAACTAGGTATCTAGTTCTATATAAACCTGCCGTTGCCCTACTTCAATGCATACGGCTCTAATGATTATCTATATATCTAATGCATACTCACATGTGAGTGCGCTAATAATTCTTTCATTATAAAATTGTCATATATATCTCTTGCGATCCGCCGCCTCTCTTCAGGACATTCTTGTTTTTCATATAATTTAATCTGTTGAAAAGAAATATTTTAAGTAAAATTAGCACCATAATTGCAAAACGAATGCACTATGAAAGTTTCAATATTACCTCTTCGTAAAACTTTAATTGTGGCACTGGTTCTTCTGACGTCTGTTCACAAAATTCCTTAAATAATAAATAACCTGCAACAAATGGAAAAAAGGTCCGCTCAGCATAAATGTGTTAAGTAATCGTCAAATCATTGAGATGCATTGAACGCTTAATTTACACACTTGAGTGCTACTCGTAACGGGTAATTAGCGTTCGACTGTTAAGATACGTTAGCGTACGTTTACGTCAAACCATCAATATCAAATCACAGTCACGCGTCTAGTTAGTAAGGTCGAGCTCCGTCGAACACGCAGTCTATCCAACCGAATGGGTTATCAATGCCCGCGAATAATAATAATAACTAATACCTATAAGTAACATAAAATATATGTTTTGACAGATATAGTTGAAAACACTTATGAAGGAGTTCCTTGTGTGAAAGTAATTACAGGAAACTAGAGCGCAAAATTACTTAAGAAAATTATAACAGCATCATTAGATCATTACAGTAATAACTAAATTTATCAGAGCAAAATGCTTTTAATTTTAAATGAGCTTATTTCAAACCAGGTTAGTTTACTTTATAGATGTGCAAAATGAGTTTGAAGATTTTATTTTTATCCAAGTGTGAGATAAATCGTTTCTCAAGTACCAACGGCGCACGCATGCCTGCCTACTCGCCATTCATGTCGTGTCGACCTCCAAATGTCTATACAGAAATTATTCAAATACATACATCACCTATTTTCATATGCCAACGTTGCTGTTGCTGACGCGATTATACCAATTACAGTGTTTATTTGATCGCTACACAAATAAATCTAAAATAGATTACCGACATCACCCAAAATAGTACTATCGAAAAGGCAAAGCAAAGCAAACCAGAATGGTCAAGACCGAAGTATCAGTTTATGGAATTTGCGTTATTTTTGGAGTGGATGGAAAAAATACCAAACCTAGGTAGGTTTGAAACGACATAGATTATAAAGTACCTATTAGGAGAGAACAAAACAGCACCGGATAAACAGAAGCGTCTCAGGGGGTTAAAAGTAGTTCACACAAAGGTAACTAGCCTCTGCCCTAGTTAAAGGGGCTTCGACAATGTCCACTGCAGCCGATAAAGTTATTTACTGCAAGTCGAAGTGGAGCCACCGTAAATTGCATTTGTAACTCGTCCCGGAGTTTCGCAGCAATATCGGGCACTCACACAGATGCAAACTTATGTCAACATCGAGGCTGATATTTTTATCACGCTGCTAACTATACAGATTACCGTGACACATAAAACTTTTTAAATTACATCTATCCAATGAAAACCGGGGAAAGACAGAAGGCCTAGTGCACGGAATTGTAGCAATTGCATCGCCTGTTTATACTCAAGATATAACATAAGCAGCTCGAAGATGTGCTCGCAAAACAGTTCTCAAAGACGCCTGCCTATCTACTTAGAGCATTAATGATCGAAGATTAGGATTTGTATTGAAATCCAATAAAAAACACCAGGGCTACAATCTCATACTGAAAGAATAGCGTTTTTTCTTTAACCATCATAGAATTTATAGTAGAATCGTAGACTAAACAGATTGCAATCAAAAAAATTCGCATACCTCAACCAGTTTATTTGGTATACAATCGCTATTATGATCGCAAAAAGGTGTCAATCACTAATTTCTGGTGCAAAGCTTGAAATCTTTTACGACCCACGGACATAAAAAAGTTCAAAAGAAAACTAAAGAATCCGTGGCCCGCAAGCCAGTACTAATAAAGCCCAGGCTCTACCCAATCATTTACTAACTCGGTTAATCTAATAAATAGATAATTAGGATGATCCATGGATATTCCGCACTGTCACAATTGCTGCCCGCTAATAACTAATGGTCATGTTTGCACTGAGCTGCCACTGGCCTAGCGTAGGTTGATAAACAAGCTTATATAGCAATTTCCTTGTTTACATCAACTGTTGCGTTGCGGAGGTTAGATTAATGCAGTGCTAACGAATAGAAAAGTAGTTAAACCATACGCATTAAAGAGTTATGATATGATATATGTTTCTATAAAGCCGCATTTTTGTTGCACCGTTCTAGTTTCTGTATAATTTAGAACTAGCTCAACTATATATGTACAGTTTCTTATAAAAAGGAAACGATGAAAACGAACTTTGCTCAGGAGTGAAATGCTTAGTTCGAAATGACAACAAACACGAAAACGACAAGGGAAAATCTAATCCAATCAAGCAAGTGCCCAACGTTGCAACCTGTTATTTGCAACTGCACGTGCAATTCCGCATTGTTTATATCGAGAGACATGTCGAATGGTCGTTCCCTAGAGAAATCAAGACTAGGAGCCTGCAGTCTGTCTTGTTTAGGAGCTATTAGAAGACATTGTTGGCAACTGAAACGTCCGATTAATAAGGCAATTGTCATTTGCGAGCATATTAGCGTAAGGAAGATACGGTACCTTTGTGCTGAGTGAACAGTTTTAGAATAGTGTTACTTAAAGACTAACTGGCAATTCTGACGTTGTCTAAAATAATATAAATCTGACCAGCATTTTACAGAGGAAAAGCAAGATAATGGCGACCGGTTGATAAAAATAAATGAAGCAAAGTAAAGGCCACAGCAACATGTTTAATAACAATCATATTAAATAAAAACTTGTCCGCTGAAAAAAATCTTGTGCACGGATTGTAATGGAGCTAAGAGCGAAATATTAGTACGGCAATGTAATTTAATTTATTTATTTAAACACAGTTTTATTACGCATGGAATAGTTTTTAGCAATCTCACTGGGTCTCCAGGTGGCCTTTGCTTTGGTGAAATATAGAATAGAAAAAAAAATACACTTATATGAAACCACCGCACACTCCGTAAACGGATATTTGGAGAAAACCGTGTTTGGCTGAGAAGAAAATTATCCTTAGCGACATGAGCTAACTTCATTGGAGGCAGCGCAATTGTACGCAGGGCGGCAATAATCCGGGCCTTGGGTGAGCAAACGACACGGCCTGCTTTGGCCTTGCTTACGTTTAATCTTGTTTACGATACAAATCCCGACAAGAAAGTAGAAAAGCGACCCTGAATATAAACTTGTCTCGAGATCAATCTCGTAATCCGAACGCATGAGTCTAGGGTTTAACCGTAGCTCGCAACTGGCTTATAACGGAATCTTAGCATCGCGTGCTTGCGTTTAACAAATTGTCCGCATTGTATTTTACCACTGTGCGTATAATACATATATGCTTTCGATTTCGTTATCCTACCAACTTACATGGTTCGAAATAAGTTTTAAACGATTATAAATTCCTTTTGATCCAACTTACGATTACGATTTTTACCTTATTACCTGATTTTGATATAATCGTCAATAAAACAACAATCGATATTTTCTATACTAACGATTTTACTGACCCGGAGCAGGACTCAAGATAATTCGCATCTAAACCCAACATCCCGAGAACGTAATTGCCAGTACTGAAGTGGACGAGTTTAGTCTGCGTTGTTGAAAAGCTCAGACGTAAATCGTTCGAGATGAAAAGAGCGACTCAAAGGGCCCTCCTGTTTACACAGACTAGCTTCGTACGGTGTGGGGCCACCACCTATCGCAATCGACGACGGATCAATGATTGTTGGCTTTTTGCCCTCAGTATCGTCTGTTTGTTTGTACATAATATTTACGACGTACACGTTGTACTGCAAAGATAGACATTACAAATCTGTCGTAAATGATAAAGCACACAGACTACGGTTTTGTTTATGGCTCGCTTCATTTTGTTAATGAAAATCATTTGTAATCGCCTTTTACCGTCTTTTCGTTCGTTGACCCTCCCTTCCTACTGAGTAGGGGGGCCGGATGGAGATGAGTCATCTGCATTTTCTTTATAGCAACAGAGTATTTCGACGCCTCCTAATGTAAGCTCTTTAGCAACATTTAGAGTAATCAAATGATTACGTGAATTTTACGTAAGTATTAATTGTGTTCAAAATAGGGATTATGTATATCTTTGCGATGACGAGTAGGAGTTATAAAAACGATTAGTTTTATCAGGCTCCTAAGCACTAAATTGAATCGTGCTAACGCCTCGGCACTGTTTATGAAAGGTTACTTCAAGCCGCTTAAAGCAAGTGTATTACTGTATCGTTGGTAAAGCAGCGCGAGCCGGTAGCAGCCCAACTAAGTAGCGAAATGTCACTGAGGGCATTAGGAGGCTTCCTGCCCGCCGTACGCCGTCCATTAGATGACTGCTGAAGACCTTCCATTAAGAATTAAGACAACCAAATATTGCCTAAACAGGGTATCTCAATTTTAAGTAGTTTCACGCTTGACTTAAATGATCAATTCGGGGGTTTCGTTAGGTTTCATCTTCAAAATTACTTTAAAAGCAACATAAGGAATACAAAGAAGATCTACGAAGTAGTTTTTTTTTCACTCATGCGCATCTTTTAACTATTGCTCAAGGTAAGATCCTAATTAAACGCTAAATAAAGTATGGTCTGAATTAACTTCAAACTTGCATGCAGATGCAAGTTTAAAAAAAAGCTCTCACCGGCCCAATAAAAAAGTCGCAAATTCTCAATTCCAACAGCCACTTCCTGTCGTGCGTTTCAATTTTTATAGTTCGAAAACTGTATAGTTATTTAATTGCTATAGACATCAGTAAGTTACCCTGAAGCAGTTTGATTCTGGCGTCGGTTTAGAGCAAGTAAGCTAAGAAGTTTGGATTTAGCGTTTTTGACGAAAGATAGCCGCCCAACGCTCCTCGCTTCGATTGTTGTCGCACCAACTTCAGCTCAAAGTCCACTTTGCGATGTGACATTTCTCATTAGCACAGCTCGTTGTGATCAAATAAGTAAGGAATCACGAAGAATCAAGTACGAATTTCGCCTGGCGACCTTTTCGCTCTTATCAATTTGCGGTGTACCTACTCGTTTTTAGAAGTGCGACGACACAAATTGTGATTTGGTTAAAATTAAAAAGGTTCAACGCTGTGTCCTTCATACGTATTTGTACAATGAGCGCTTTCGATGTTACAATTTGACTATAAATTGTTTTATGTTAGATAACTTGTTTTTGTTTTGCCTCGTCTAACATGGAATACAAGTTATGATTATCCACTTGTACGGTATGATATGACGCACTTTCCTACGACTGACCTTAGATAATTTTCTAGTAAAATGTGACGTAAACGCAACGTAACTTGATCGTACGATATTTATATCATTGATGATGCTTACATTGATTACGCATTTAAATTGTTTTCTAATATGATTACTTCCAAAATATATATTATGAAATTGAATGTGGTGATCTCATAAACTGTTGATATTACATGTTTCATCCTTAGTTTCTTACTAGAATGTGTTTAGTATATTCCAAAAACAATGAATTAAATCTTGGTCGATTTGAGGCTTCAGACAAATTTTGGTTCGCGGACATACCTCAAAAACCTCTAAACGTTTTTGAAGTCATTGAAAAAGTAAATATTAAGTTTAATTTACTCACCTAGTACTTGATTAAATATTTTGTCAAAATTTACTTCATTCTTCTTTTCCATATATTTGTGCATTACACTCCGAACACTGAAAAGAAAAGAAAAATTATACAGTTTGTTATCAATGAAATAACGGCTAGGTAAGTTATACCTACACATAATTAAATTCAACGTCGATAGGTAATTGGCTTTTACTGCACGAGCCCGAGATGTTAGAATAACCAAGAAAATTAAGCTCACGAATCGAGTGAAAAGGTAATGTATACATTCAATGCAAGAACTTCAGTCTTTATAGATGTCGATGTCCTATTTTCGTGGTTCTTCCAATTCTCCAATATCAATAAAGCAACAAACAAAATTATGGTATAGTATGGACGACAGTGTCATTGTCATTAATTATTAACATCAATTGATTAGTTTTAGTTTGTATTTATTTCCCGCGAGAACAAGGTATAATTAAAACAATGCAATAATCATGATTTTATTAAAGAGTTACATTAGAAGACGTAAGTAGGTGATCCGATCGAATACCTATTTCTTAACTCGTTATCGGTTCCGATGTATTCTGAAGAATGTATTTAAATCATTGCAGGGTCAAGTAAATAAGTAAAACAAAAAAACAGTGAATTTTTATTGCATAATCATGATAAGATAATAATAATGCATAACCATACGAAGGGTTGTTTACGACCTTTATAAGTCGAAATTAAATGGAACTTTGTAAACGTCCCTTCTATGCCCGAAAGCATTACGTTTCGTGTGTTTTATCGTGATCCAATAATCATAAAGGGGATAAAATAACGATTCCGATGAGTCGTTCGGATACTGCCCCATTTACCCAGATATTATGGCTCCTTCATTGTAAAACTACGATTAGATCTTATTGCAGTAAAAAATCAAATATTTTAGATAGAAAACTTTTATTAAACAACGTGTGGTTTTATGTACTATCTTATTCTAACAATAGTATGAGTAGGCAAGCCTGGTGGAAATAGTTTGCCAGTTGGCGCCCAAAGTGTTACCGGTGCATTTTGTTGCAGATTACGCAGCTAGGATGAGTCAAAAATTTAAATTACGCACTTCAAGTGAAATCACATCACGGTTAACAAGGTTTAGGGCCTGTCTCACCAATCTCTATAAAGTTCCTGATATCTTAAGTGTTAGTTATCTACGATTACCTCTTTATTTCTTACTACAAAACTGGCAGAGACGACATCATTGATAACCGATACTTAAAATATTAGGGTCTTAACTGAGTGTTCAAGCAGGCTCGTATTCTAGTTACTTTTTATGCAAGATATTAACCTTTTCAACGAGAAGCATCGACATTGCGTTTTGAACCATCACATTCATTTTACATACGTACATACATAAAAATCACGTCTATATCCCTTACGGGGTAGACATTGATTTTACGCAGGTCACTTTTATTAAACTCGACTCCGACGAACATATCCATAGTCAGCACTTAAAATCATGAAAGTTTTAAATCATATCGATGGTAACAGATGTTTCCTGGTGATTCCAAATAAAAACAAAGATCGATTTCGAACCTGATAGCTGCAAAATTAACTAAAAGTTTCTTCAATCTTACGTTACCCGCAGCGAACAACATAGTGACGAACATAACACAGATGCAAAGCAATTTAATGACGTGTGGGAAGTTATTGATGCGCCCTGGCAGGGCCTGTTTGAGAATTGTGACTGAAACCCTTCCATTGTGAGATACCTGCGCCTGTGCCCAGAAGCGGTACGAATACAGATTGGATGATACTAATGAATTTAGTTACGTATGAAATGATTGGGTATGGAAGTAATAATGCTTATGATTGGTGGTTTTGTGAGCTAACTCGTAGTTCGTGTCTAGCTAGTACGGGTAAAACGAATGAAATTGCCAATAAAGTAGTTACCTAAGTTATTTCTGGTAACCACACACCGCATTGTTTTCAAATAACGAAGTTATTTGCGACGGAGCGGAGCTGCACAGTACATTTGTTTGCGTAAGCGAAGTTTTGCTAGTAAATCAATACTAAACTAACATTTCAGTAGGTATTCAAGGTAGAACTACAGGTTTTAACCTGGTAGAGAGTTAACGTACAGCCATTACCTATTTTAATTAATCGATTCAAGACGATTCTGGACGCTCCCATAGTTACTGGTATGACGATTGGTCTGGTACCGTATAAATTGGAATGTCAATTTTTAATTGCACACAGATTTTCCTTCGTAGCTGATCTGGATAGGTTTAACCGCCGAGCGAAGCGAAGCACGTTGGCCCAAGTATACTAATTCAATTAATATACTTACGTCAATTTAGTCAATGTGTACACGGTAGGTACACGACCCAAACACGGATATAGAACATAGGTGTACGACCGTTTGTCACGGAAGCTTATGAAAAGAGAGCAAAAGAACGATGTTCAGCTTGACTGTGGACGTCTTTAAAAGGATATTAAAAACATTTGGTCTAAATCGACGCTACATTAACAATCCTAGAATATTATAAATCCTATTCCTATCTTATCCTAACTACTAACATGATAAATACGAAAGCTTGGGCTACTTTTTATTTTGATTTTCCCACGGGATCTGTACAGTAATTTAAGTAGGTAGGTACGCATAAAATTTTGCACGGATATTCTTCTTAGGAATCTGTTATAGGCGATGCGGCTAGCAACCCATCACTATTTTGACTCCCCTTTCTACCTATACGCCCACAATCATGCTAAACGTGGCCTTTAGGTCTTGTTACCTTAGGCTCTGTCTACCCCGTAAGGGATAAAGGCGTGATTTATGTATGTATGTACAAATATTCTTCATGCTACATAAATGATGGGATTGAGACATCGACATTTTTGTAAAATCGCCGGACTTGCAACTACTTCTTCTACGATCTTAAGCTTCACGAGGTTTGAAGCTAGGACAGAATTAAAGTAGCTTCTAGCACTATTTCCTACCTATTGCTTTCTCAGTTAATGTTAAATGGGTACCCCATTTGCTTTCTTTATGCCTTGTTTACTGCTCTAGGTAAGATGAGGGGCTGGTAGCTAAACGTTACAGTAATGAATCACACACAGCAGTAACTGCCACCAAGCTGGCGTGACTGTAAATGAATGGGAACATGCGATCATAAATCTGTACTTCTAATAAGCGAGTGTGTGTGTTGCAAAAATGGTGGTGCGGTATTTTAGAGCACATGACATGACCTACATGACCTTAACTATAGTTTGATCACATTAATAATGTATGAAGGTATATTTCGCCGAATTTGCGTTCCAGAATATTTAAATTAAGTTGCTTCGAATACTGTAAATTCTATTTTATTCTTTGTACAAGCCAATTAAAAATATCATGATACGGTAAAGAACCTGTCAGAAATATATTTCTGGCCAATGAATATTGGGAAAAAGTACCTTCATAGTTATGGATACGGACCTATACTACCTACTGAAGTCATGTACTTTCCTTCTCCTGTGCGTATGCGTAGCTCTAGCTACTACACTGACGAGCAAAAGTAACGGGTCACATACATAATGACCGGTTATTTTTGCTCGTCAGTATAGGTTGCTTGGGACGGCAAGGCTCAGTTAATCTGGTCTTTACCAGCCCACTCGAAATTGGTAAAAAATTGTACAGAATTTAATGAATAGAGTAGAATAAAATTACAGCTCTGATCTTGTCAACTAAAATTCCTACCGTCGCAGAGGACGAAGAATTTCGTAAAATGACCTCTCCCTATACTCTCGCTCTCTGTCACTCACACAGATTCAGAGACGGGAAATAATAACGAGCGGGCGAAAGAAACACAGTGATCGGTCATTGCACGTAATTTCTCGTTCTCTGCAACCTGCAACAATACTTTAGTAAATAAATAATTTGCGCTGTAGTTTTGCAATAAATGATTTGCCTCTTTCAAATGGTACTTTTGAGCAATATGATTTAAAAAATTAGGCTCCAGGGAGTAAAGAAAAAACATAGAATATACCATTTGCTTCTCTTCACGCGCAGATGGTAAAATCCCATCGAGAGAATAGGCGAAAATCTTAGGAATCATGTTATAGGCGATGCGGCTAGCAACCCATCACTATTTTGATTCCCCTTTCCACCTATTCACCCACAATCATGCTAAACATGGCCTTTAGGTCTTATTACCTTAGGCTCCTTCTACCCCATAAGGGATAAAGGAACAATTTATGTATGTATGTACATACTATATAACCATAACTTGTCTCTGGTCATTCCTTTTTATTTTAATTAGTAAACAAAATCATTTTAGTTGAACATCAGTCTAGAAAAATAAAAAATAATTTATCATTATTTTGGGCAAAAAGTGGTGACAGCAAAACTATACTAGTGTAAGATGTAGATATGCAGCCAGACTTTAGTTTCGTGTCTATAAAGTTAGTCAAAATTATCAATAAGTATGTACCTATTTTGTCAAAAAAAACATTTTTAATCCAAGTTTTTCTTGTTGATAAGAAGTGGCTCAAATCAAATTTGACTTGCAAGATTTGACCCTATTTGAAGATAAATATAAAAACAAAGTCAAGTTAATAAATAGCATAAAAAACAAGATGGTTCGACCAACCAAAGGTCAAATGAACACAGAGGATTTTGTGAGATAGAATACCCTTCAATCATTTATACTGCAGGCATAACATTCATTGGCTAGAATTTTACTATTCTTAAATATTTTGACCCTTCATTTCCTTTCTGTTGGCTATGTGTGATTGCGTTCCAAACAGCTCTCAAAACTACTTAAAGACTTGTTTGGCTAGCACACTTTCTAGCACCTGATGTTAGACCCTAGGTATAAATGATCAATTAGACCTGACTTAATTGGATCCTGTAAAATCTGTCATATTTTATCAGACAAATTGTTGTTAACACAGCAAAGGTGCCATACACACACACTTCACACACACACACAAATCACGTCTATATCCCTTACGGGTTTAGGTGCCATCAAGGAGAGATAACTTTGTCCGCATACACCTTATGTATCAACCATCTAAATATTGTAATAATTGTCTTTTGTTAAAGAAAACTACTCGCTTAGTTACTTTGGAAACCGTTTTCTGTGCAATCATGCCTTGACCATCCATCCTATAAGATTTCACCAACAGCACCTTCATCACAAAATTATAATTGGTCAAAATTTGACAATTATTATCTGCTTGTTCACCGTACATAACTATTTTACATTACCAGGACATTCTAAGGTAAAATAAAGACTATTTCTAAATTAAAACAAACATGTTCGCATAGGTATACCAGTTCGTGAAATACTCCTTCGCTGCCTGATGAATCTGACCCACGAGAAATCCAATGAGGCTGACAAAGTTACACAAGTGCACTCAAGCCTCATAAAAATTTAGATAAAAAAAACATCCTACATTGGTTTTACCAGTGCATTATGTAATTTGGTTATATACAGAGAACAAACAAGCTTAATTATCATCCTGTTTTAACTGAAGAATAAAAATTAAATGACTTATATACATAAATTCTATTTCTATGTCAAAATATTAGAAACAACATACATTCAGAAAAATTTTGGGATCAATGACCTATATCTTGATGAAAACACTAAGCTATTTAGTACTTATTAGGGTATCATAGGAAATAATTCCTCAAATAAAACAATTAAACAAAAAGGGCTGGACATAGCTCAAAACCTGGACAGAGATTAAGATCGGTCCCACATAAAACCAGTGTATCAACTCACATGTGCTGAATAAAAAGTGTTTTGATACTTGATAATTTTTAACACTTGTAGTCCCATTCAATCAATTCAGTCAATACGTAATAAGATAACTTGTATAAATTATGTGTAATAATAAAGTTTATCAATCTTCAAATTGCTATTAGTAGACTTAAAGCACTCTTAGCAGGAGACTTTCAAATTTAAATAGAATTAAATCCATATTAACATGATGAATGTATAATAATTCAAATAGTCAAAGGCCATTTATAAGCAAAAGTTGAGAAAGTTTATTCAGTGGTTTAGAGTATGAGCTATCCAATGACAAATTCATGAACAACATAAATCCATTCACTAGGTTCTAAAATTTAATAATGACTAATAATTTACTTAAAATCAGATTTATCATTTCACCTCCACATATCCTGAAAATATTCCATATTCTGATCGACGAGATTTATAGAGTTGATTTCAGAATCGGTTTCAAATATCCAAAAATTCCTAAACATTTTTTTTGTAAACAATGATCCAGATGATAGTCCTACACAGCTACGACATGTAAACATACAACTATTCCGTACGCCCGCTGTGTAGAACGGAACTGAGCTATTACCTTGGATCTGGCAAAACAATTTTTTTGCTAGCTCGGGCTGCTGGAGTGCATTTAGACTTTTCCATAGCCATCAAATAGCTGACGTCGGCCAGTACTGCTTCGAGGTCCGCCATCTTGAGAGTGGATTTATCACCTTCACTCGAGAAAAACTAAACAACACTTCACAACACAAACACTGCCCGAATAACTAAAGTCACAGACGACAGTCATAACTTTCTACGCCTGACCACTGCACAGTCTTTCATTAGAACATTTGTTGATGAATGGTGACACATGCTGGTCATTTACATTTTTGTTATTTATTCAATAGATCGAGATAATTTACAACACTCTTGTGATTACACGTCAGATGTTCTCGCCAACTTGTGTTACACATTCGCAATGTCTATGTCGATTCCTGATAGAAAATTACAATCACGACAATTAATAAATTCACCATCACCCGCCCGTCATCTCGCAACTGACACGCCACGATACGATACCATCATTACCATCGTAATCATTCGTCGGATCGTCGGTATATCGCCCATTGAACTCAAATCATTCATTCGTTCAAATTGAAATTTCATTCGGTCATTTTTTTTTACGTATTTAAGCGGCACATACACTCTAGACTAAATACCAAGACAAAACATACATTTTAGCGTTTTTAAAGATGTGTCGACAGCAACGCTAGTACATTAAAAAAAAAAATGTTTTCTTCCATTTAAGAAAAGAAAAACAAAGGGTTGCAAGCCATAAAACCATACTTGTACTGTTATAATAATACCACGGTTCCGTTTTCCTTGAAACAGATTCGATTGTGTGTGTGATTCGTATGTGGAAAGAATTGTGTGGGAAAATGATAAAAATTCTGATTTGGCTAAGTTCGTAAGTTTTATACCTCTTTTTACGTTTATTTTCCCCAGTGATAAACAAAAACACGTGAAAGTGTGGAAGCATGGACTAAAATTCATTAGCATTAAATATCCAAAGTATAAAAAAAATGTTTATGTCACTGTCAACTAGTTGTCAACGTCAAATGTGTTGCTTGTCAAGCTTGTCAAACTAATTTCGATTCGATTTTCAGTTTCCTTCGCTTCGAATGCGTAATGAAATCGTGATTAGTATTTTATTCCACTTGCTAGGGTATAAGAGCGTGACACGCGGTATTGGATGGGCATTCAATTATTGTTGTAAGTTTTGTTTTAACTAAATAAACTATCGTTACTGTTTCCGGACTCAAACTTTAATTCCGCATTTATGTAAATATGTTTTTGCTCATATAAATCTTATTATTTAAACGAAAAGAAAATAGCGTGTTACTGAAGGTATAGTACTTATAGTAGTAGCTAATAAATGGTTTTAGCTTATAATACTATATTTTTATAAGCAAATAAATTTGTATATTTTTGTGTTCAGATCCAGGATGGAGTATTGTCCTCCGAACGTCACGTTGGGAGAAATATGGGTGGACCATGGAATATCCCAATGCTTTATGGAAACCGCATCAGCAGCGTTGATAGGAGGATTCCTGCTCATTTTTGGTCTGGCACAAGTGATTATGTATAAAAGGTGAGTTTGCCCAATTCAAGTAATATTTATACGGGGCTAGCTGGTTGTCCTTGACTTTATTAGCTTGGACTTCACTTTCAGGAGAGTGAACTTGAAGTTTTGTTCAAAATTTTCAGGATACTTTATCTACCTACCTGTAACAACCTAAGCAAATGTGTTTCATAGTTTTAGGGAATTACATAAACAAAGACACAGACCAACAAAAATTTAAAAGTAATTTTTTGTATTCAGGTTTTTGTTCTTTTTCTTTTTTTTTATGCCCAATCAAAATTTTTTGTATATTGTGTTTGATCATTGTGGTGGGTGATCATTTTAGGGCTACTTTGATAGTTTTAAAATCGGTACAAGATCGATATGGTTCACATGCAGTGAATGTTTGGCATGTAGACGCAAAGACGATCAATGAAGACATAGATTGGAAGCAGTAAATGCAAATAAAAATGCAATCATCATAATTTAAGTTGTATCAGGAACTATCAAAATCTACCTAAAATAATCTATTGTTGATAGGAAGGGAGTTTAACAACATTAATTTGGATAGACTAAATACTTGTGTGACTACAAGCATGTATAGTATAATAGTCGACCAAGAAAGTGCTTTGTCATTTATTATGATTTATGACGGTTCTTAATCAGAATAAAATCAATAATGCTGACTGTCACATTGCCTTTGAAATGAAAATAGGCTTTGATGTCTTAAGTCATACAAATGATATTAACCTTATGGTACTGAAATTTTTTGATCAACTCAACTGTACTTAAATTTTAACCAGTAATACATTCATACATTGTATGTGGATGTTATGTATTAAATTGGCATTGTTATGTTTTTTTAGTATGCTCCAATTCAAAAACCATTTGGAGGAACACAATCAATTATCTGATTTATCTTGTCCAATTTCAAAAATACATTACAATTGCAGATATTTTTGAAAAAGTACTTTGACCTTTGTTTGACCTAATAACCCAGTTTTTTGGCAGAATGGGGATTAAATGTATGCCACAAAAATAAAAAATAAAGTTTTGCTACGGTAACAGTCAGCTATCACTGTCACATCTACATCATATCATTACATTCCTACTTAATCTACATAAACTAGAAATAAAAGCAAATTTAAAGCATAAAACTGTAACACACACACATTTATAAAAAATGTTTTGTGCCGGGATGCAACAAAGACTCGAACAATAGCTCCAACTAAATCATTGTGAAAATCAGAGAAGATTTGTCAGAGGAATGGTGTATGCAAGCTGATGTGGAATATTTCGAAGTTTATACAATTAATTATTTTGAAGACCACTTTAATGTAAGTAGGAGTCAGCAGGGGTCAAACGAGCAAAGCAAAAACAGCACGGAAAACAATAACAACTCCAGCGACGGGAATAATTCGAATACATAAACATTGGTTTTTTTTTTTGGTGGTTTTCACCCTTGCTTTAAAAGGGGGCGTTCAAGTATTACGTAAGCGCTTGAGGGGGGCGGAGGGGGTCTTTGCTTTTTGCTTTGCTTATTTTTGCTGACATGGTGGGTGGGGGGGTCGATATGGTGATTACGTCAGCAGTTTCGATTGGAACTGCTGCTCACGAATCAATAAAAAACAGAATCCATTAAAAGAAAAATGCTTTTATTATTATTATTATTTTATTATTATAGCCTTTTTTATTCCGAACTCGCTACAATTTCAGTAAGTATGTTGTTGTTTTACTTTTTTATTTTTTTATTATTATTAAATTGTCGCGTAATTCGGCGTGCCTCATGGCATAGGCCTCGTCCGTGTATTGGAGGGTTTGGGCTATAGTTCCCACGCGCGCCCAGTGCGGATTGAGAACTTAACACACACCATTGAATTTCTTTGCAGATGTGTGCAGGTTTCCTCACGATGTTTTCCTTCACCGAAAAGCTCATGGCAAATTACAAAAGAAAAATGCATATAGGTACCAATGATTACGTAAGCATGGGAGGGGGGGGGGGGGGGGTAAGAGGTTTGCTTACTTTTGCTGACAAGGGGAAGGGGGGTAAATAATTGTAAAAAATTTGCTTACGTAATACTTGAATGGCCCCAAAGGCGTATTTCGCCAATGTTGACATAGTGACATTACACCATTACACACGTGAGGAGATTCGGTTTAATGTAATTTTGGAGGAGGAGCAGACAGGAAACCTAAAACAAACAACATATGTTATGGATGGTACAGACAGCACAGGACGTTTGACAAAATTGAAGGAAAATTTAAATAAATAATAGTATACCGAGCATGCTTCATATTGTTCATATTTGGATATCGAAACAAGTATAAAATCAATTATATATATATATTTGATCAGAGGTTTTAGAATGGGAGGAAAACGTTAGTTGAGTTTCACATTGACTTCACACACACATTCATAGGTCGATGACGTTAATATATAGACAAAACTTTTTGTATTGCTGAACGAAGGCGATTAGGATCATGCCAAAATTAACAAATTATCAAACAGCGAAAAAATATTTATTATTAATAAATAAAGCTACGTAAAAGCATAATATTCAAATGAGTTTCTTGAAATACTTCAATTTAATAAATAAAGGTGTTAAAAGCGCAGCTTAAAAAAATTAACTATGCCAATTTACTCACAAATCACAACTAAAGAAACTCCTCAACTGCTTTTCAACAAATCAATATCAAACAAAACACACCTCTACCTATAATATTGAGATTATTTATTTAGTCCATAACAACAGTTTTAATTTGAAGTTATTTGTTTCTGTTCATAATTTAAAAAAGTATGATATTTAATCAAATCAAAAAATCAAGTTTTGTTTTTGCAAATTGGCTACCAAGGGCCCTTTTACATATATTTCTGAAACTACCAACGCATTCGGAAAGACCATCACTGCCAAGAAGAAAGCGCCGCAAGAAACTTGGCAGAAAGTAATTTTTTCAAAATAAAATACATTAATTATGAACTGACTGTATTGAATCATGTTATCAGTTGCACTAATTGTTATTTTATGAGCAATCAATTTTCTAATATTTATTGGTATTTTATTGACATACTTACATTACTTATTTGTGTCATATTTATGCTCGCAACAAGTGAACTTCCACCAGTCTTAAAAAAAATTTGGGCATGTACTAAATATGATCTAGTCTAGTAAAGTAGATATTGAAAATGAAGATCCCATCAACCTGAAATGATAGTCAAGTCAATATTAAATAGTATATGGGAGCCAGGTTCTGAGTAGAAAATCCTGCATTTATTTCACTTGGAATGTAATTAAATTTCAAGTTTTAACTTGGCTTGGAAAAAATAAAAGGAAATTCATGCATTGTGAAAAAGATTAACAAAATATATTATTTAAAAAAATGTTGTGTAGCTTTCCAGATTTTTACACTAGCATCACACTTACAGCTTTATCTACTCTTGTGTTATGTCACAGAGCACTTTATGCACTGTGTGCAGATATGTTTACAATATGATAAGCAGCATATTTACAGGAACGTTATCCGACTCGTATAATGGTTTATCTCTTAGCATGAACTAACAATTGATGGTCAGACACGGCTTGCCTGTACCATTCATAAAGACAAATTAATAAAATAATTGAATTACGAGATACTAGCTGTTGCCCGCCACTTCGTCTGCGGAGAATACGTTAATCGCGCGCCTGCGGAATTATGCAATTTTCCGGGATAAAAACTACTCTATATCTGTCTTCCAGGGTATCAAACTTCCGCGTACGTACTAAGTTTTGACACGATCGGTTTAGTACTTTATGCATGATAACAAACTCACATTCGCATTTATAATATTAGTTAGGATATTGGAAATCAGAATACCTTGCTAAATGTGAAAACAATAATTATCTAAAAGGTGTCCAGATATTATAGATTAGCTTCAGCTGTTAACACTTAAACATATATTTTTTTGATTGTATGTGTGAATATACAAATTGCTAGCTGTTTCTCTATCCTGCTAAACCAAATAAGCAAGAAATGATGCCTTGATCTAATATTTGATACATCTTCCCATAAAGATAACCAATTATTAAAAAGGAAGCTGCTTCGAAACTCAGTCAACCTAATCTTAACAGATCACTGGATACATGGTTGAGCCAGGAATGTTAGAAAAACGAGTGACTACACTTTGGTGTTTAATTTTTATAATCTTGCGAACTTTCGCGACTTTCACTCAAAACTACTGTCCAAATTGTGACATACCTACGTAAATATATATTTTTACGTCCTGATCACGTAAATATATATTTTTACCTCGACGTTTCGACCACGGCCGAAAGCGCTCTCTGCATCGTCGTCAAAACGTCAAAGTAATACCATTTTTTTGTTTTGCCTATACTTCAGTTTTAAACTAACTTGATATGATTTTTTATCTAAAGACAGTTTAAAAAAAATCTGTAACTGAAAAATATAAAACCATAACAATAGAAATCACGATATTACAGGGATTTTATGTTGTAACGTGCTGTTATTTTTTTTATAAAACCTTTTTTTCAATAAAATGACATGTCGCGAATGTTTAACTAATTGCTTTTGCTAAAAAAAACTGAAATATAGAGTTATCTGATTTCACATTGTGATAGAGTCGAAAGTGTTGCGACTTCACAGATAAATAAGGAAATTCTCTAAGTGCGACTTTGAACGAAATCAAGGCACCAAATTGATTTACCTAGTTGGAAGATGACTTAGGTGACCTATAAATCTGTTTGTTTTTTTTTAGATATGCCACGGAGGTCATGGATGTTCGGTCCTCGCGATTATTTTGTGTTCAGATAATTTTCACGCTGTTGGTACCCGTGTTAGCGGTAGCGAGGTTCCTATTACAAGCCTTTCTATTTAAAGGAGGGCATATCTATGGATACATGGTGAGGCTTTTGTCAAATACTTATATGCTGTCTAAGTGGCTGCCGAACAAAAATGATTTTGCATAACGTAATTTCTCTTATTTTTATCCACACAGTTGGCTATTGTTTGCTTATTGTGCGCTTGTTTAAATTTGATGTTAAACTGATTGATGCGTGTCTTTGATTGATACGTATAGTAGGTGTGCCATCCACGATGACGCTTACCGTAGTTCTTATTACTACAAGTATGTTGTTAAAAGTTAATTCTGTGGCACTATAAACAACGTCGCACGAAATTGTTTCTGCCCGTAGCATGTTAGCTTCCTCATCGCTCAACGCTTTTTACCTTATGGGCTAGAAAGAGAAGAAAACCGATGAGCGATAACTGACGCTAACCCTGCTAAAATTATACTATTGTGTTTTATTATCTTTTGTTTCCAGATTCTGGCACTGGTTATAACCGTTGTGGTATTTCCCGTGTCCGCTTACTTAGCCATTCTTGAGAAGCGATTTCTCTTGCCTTCCGTGCCACCTCGCGGCCACGGATTTGTGTTGCTCGTCTTTTGGGCGTTGATCTTTGTCTCAGAGAACTTGTCATTCTTGAATCTTAACAAGGAAGGATGGTGGTGGCACTTGAAAGAGTAAGTAAACGGGAGGGACACTTAGTTAAATATATAAAAGCAATACAGAACACGTTTCCAGTAAATTAGATAGAGTTTTTTGACGCCTGAACGGCCCAGGATGACTTCGTCAACAATCCTATTTCATCACCTTCTTAAATCGTCCACAGTGCCATGTCGTCAGCCTATAATTCCTAAATCATCACCTTCCTAACTCGTCCACTTTTCTGATATCGTCAACACCCCATTTTGTATACATTATTTTTACCAGTGCCAACTCGTCCACTTTCTGATATCGTTAATATCCCATTTCTGTTTACATTCCTATTTCGACCAAAGTGCCAACTCGTCCAATTTCTTTTATCGACTCCAGTGCTCGTTGGTCAGCTATTCTAACTCGTCCGCATTCCTTTATCGACCACAGTGCTACGATGAACGATAAGGTAAAGTCTATTAAAAGGCAGTGCTTCTTTGAAAAAGTTTACCATGTCCTGTTTATTAAAATCATACTACATTCAATGGCATAAATATATATGTATACGTTGCCAGAATTTCAAATATAAAAGCACGAATGTTTGTGCTTGAGTCTGGGTGTTGAATATTCTTGCTATATAGTTGACGAGTTGGCACTGTCGTCTAATTACGAATGTTGACGAGTTGACACTGTAGTCTAAGTAGGCATGTTGACGAATTGGCACTGTAGTTTAATTACGAATGTAAACGAATTGATACAGTGTCCCACGTAAGAAAGCGGACGAGATAGGGAAGTAACGATATAGGAATGCTGGCGAATCGGAACAGTAGACCAGACCATACGCGAATGAGAACGACTTAAGAAAGTGACGAAATGGAACTGTGGCCGAATTCGTCCTGAGCCGTCTGAACTGAAGAAACGTGATAGTAGTGAAGAAACATGAAGTTTGCCGAGAGACACAATGTATGAACTTAAAAGTACCTACTGTAATTGTTGAGCAACTGCAGAACGCTGTCGTATTGACATTACTTACCAATTCTTTACAATGTGTTTATAAACACTAAATAACTATTGTTTCATTATGAAAGCGTTATTTTCCATGTATGCTCAACAACTGAAGTCCTGGAGTATATGTTGCTATTTCCAATATGTATAGCGATGTGTATAGCCGGCTCACTGGGATTTAACACCATGCAGTGACCTCTTACTAGGTCTATCGGTCAAACGGGAAATATGTAGTAAAAAAGTCATCAAGTCTAATTATCAAAATCAGCAAAGAAAAATAGTAAAAAAAATATTTTCTTAATTTATTTAATGATTCACTTGGAGTTCTTTTTTTTTTATAAAACCTGACTTGAGCGTCGCCGCGGACATTTCTTTCACTTACAGGGAAAACTTTAAGTGCGAAAAGTGACACTGCTAGGTCATCGGCGCTTGTCAGCGTCTTAGTTCACGCAACATTCAAAGTTGACTCATAAGTATCATACATCTACTATAGGTACTCAGTCAATTTGTCGAAATGATGGTTGATTGGCTGATATCCGTTAATGAGCTGAAGCTAACGCACCAATCTATCAATTGGTGTAATTAATGGCAAGGTTAACATTTCTCCCCGATTCCTTTCAGCCTTCAGGACCGTTTGGAAATGTCTCTGTTCGTGGGCCGCTACGTCTGCTGCATGATAATGTTTATCCTCGGTATGAAAGCACCGGGTATCATGCACCAGTTCGAATACCTGGAGTCTGAAGACGGCCAGCGAAGGCTTATTCCACCCCGGGTAAGTCCCCACCTCAATGAAATGAATTATTCCACTTACGTTAGCTACCCCTTAGGTCAAATATATTTTGTTCCATTTAGGACATCTCTGACCTAATTGGATTCCAATATTTAGGTCACCACAGTTCATGTTAGAACCGAACGCAAAGATTCTCTTTTCATTTTGTACCAATAAAAAGTTCTGCTCTTGCTAAAAAGGTCTTATTAAATATCAAAACTTTTTACATACATACATACACGTCTTTATTCTTAACGGGGTAATCTTGTCCTAATCTAGGGGTCCCTACGGATACAAATCGCCCCATTCGTGGATGTTTTGTGTAAACTAAACGGTAAACTTTACGGGGTAGACAAAACCTAAGGTACATACATATATTAATACATAAATCACGTCTTTATCCCTTAAGGGGTAGACAGGGCCTATGGTAACAAGACCTAAAGGCCACGTCAAGGCGTCAAGGCGTTCGATTAGCATGATTGAAACTTTTTTATTCAATTCAAATTCAATTCAAATTTAGGAAGAAGTAGCTCCATCAACTTTTTGATGATTCTGCCAATGTCGAGGTTGGATAAGACACGGCAAGTAGGTGGACATCTTGTAACTTTTTTTATTATTTGAAAAAATAAACTGACTGGTTAAATGTCGGCTGTCAGATAATTTTAGTTTATTTTTTGTAAGTTTTAGGTTAAGATGTCATGTCCATATCAAAATTATTATAACGTATTAACAGGAGATAAAGATACTAAAAAAAAGGTTATGATTTACGACCTGAGGATTGGTTATTTCAAATTTATATTAAAACCTTGACACAAGTAAGTAAACAGTCTGAGAAATTGAAAGTTTATGTATGTAGACACAAGGTAAACACATTGTCATTTGCTTTGTTGTCTTTTAACATTACCAGCTAAATTGTACAAGTATCATACTTATTTCGACTCCAAAATTTACTTTACAAATCTATTTCCAGACTGTTTACTAGAGCACAAACATGGGCTCGGGCTATTACTACTACGATTTACCTGTGAGAGTTTTGTTTGGTATATGTTCTATTTTTTTTTTCTTTATGCGCCCCTTTAACTGCCAATAAGGCCTACTAAGACTGATTTAGGAATGCTGAAAGTATAAATCATAAATATACTGACGTTTTTTGTATTCCATTTAATACACTTTACAGGATGAAAACCGTTCAACATTCCGCTCTGTATTCAGCAAGCTTCGAACCCTTTTTCCATTCCTCTGGCCGAAGAAGAGCTTACTATTGCAATTCTACGTCGTCGTGTGCATCATGGCCTTGTTCGCTGGCCGAGTGATTAACCTTTTCGTCCCGATTTACAGTAAAAAGATAGGTATGATCAATTTTAATGGTTGCTAACATTAACTACTTTTATTATTTTATCACACGATGATTAAATTAAATAAAAAAGCCATGGTAGCCTAGTGGTTTGACCTGTGACCTTGAGTTTATCGGAACTGATGTGCGAGTATCTGACATTTACCTTGAGCTTTTCGATGGAGGAAAACATCGTGAGGAAACCTGCACTCAACTGCGAAGCAATTCAATGGTGTGTGTGAAGTTCCCAATCCGCACTGGGCCCGCGTGGGAACTACAGCCCAAGCCCTCTCATTGTGAGAGGAGGCCTGTGCCCAGCAGTGGGACGTATATATCTAGGCTGGAGATGACGCGATGATTACGAATCGTAGTCCTCGCGAGAGGTCCGGGCGGCTGCGATTCTATGGACATATTGACATTTATTTATTTATTTATTTTAGTGTTATATTATTGCCTATAGTTAAGACTTATAGTCAAACTGTGTGTAAACATGGATGCATACATACATACATACTTAGATACATACATAAATCACGTCCTTATCCCTTACGGGGTAGACAGAGCCTAAGGTAACAAGACCTAAATGCCACGTTGAGTATGATTACGTTGATTATGTTATGAAACATGGACGCAATCAAACTTAAAACGTCGCTTTCATTGAACAATTATGAATTGGCGAGAATAATACGTATTTGGGTTTAGTTATCTGTAACGGTCGACTTTTTTTACAGGCCTGCAATTTATTGCTCTCGATTCTCGCGACTCGCTTCATAATAATAATAGATTCTTAATTAAATACCTATCTGATTTAACTAACTAACTTTCATTATCTGGTTGTAGGTGCAAAGAATTTTAAGATAGGTACAAATCATTGCAATGTGTTTTTCCTTTTGCAGTGGACAGTTTGTCAATACCGCCTCTCTATTTCCGATGGGATTTGGTACTTATCTACGTGTTGTTCAAGTTCTTGCAAGGCGGTGGTACCGGCGGCATGGGTTTCTTGAACAACCTGCGCTCTTTCTTGTGGATAAGAGTACAACAATATACAACAAGAGAGTTACAGGTAAGAATCATACGATTAAATATGGTCTCGCCTATTTTTATTTATAACTAGCGACCCGCCCCGGCTTCGCACGGTATATTATGCATGTATTATACATATTAACCTTCCTCTTGAATCACTCTATCTATTAAAAAAAACCGCATCAAAATCCGTTGTGTACTTTTGAAGATATAAGCATACATAGGGACATAGGGACAGAGAAAGTTACTTTATTTTATACTATGTAGTAAAACTTCCACAGTACGCTGTTTAGTCACGTCAGCAGTAATATTTGACTGCAAAATCATGATTGATGAAATTTGTTTTTTTTTTCCAGTTAGAGCTATTCCGACACCTTCACGACTTGCCCCTTCGTTGGCATTTGTCGCGTAAAACGGGGGAGGTCCTTCGAGTAATGGACCGGGGCACAGACTCCATAGACAATCTGCTTTCTTATATCCTGTTCTCGATCACGCCTACAATAGTGGACATTGTTGTGGCCATCGTGTTCTTTGTTACGCAGTTTAATGCGTGGTTCGGTCTCATCGTGTTTTCTACGATGGTTCTCTATATCGGTAAGTAAAAAGCATTATTTTAGAAAGTATTTATATTGCCTATCAATGTAATAGTACATTATTTATATACAATGCGGTAGAATTTAGTTTCGTTAAATAGGTCGTTATTAGCTGACTAGCTGTTGCCAGCAATTTCCGAGATATTGACTATTCTATGTATTTATCAATCAGGATTATGTGTGCCAAATACATCAAAATTCACTTTTAAGTTTTGTGAAAAATTGTAACAAACATCCATAAATCTGCATAGAAATAAATTTTCGCTTTTATGTTATTAGTAGGATGGTAATGAACATTACTAAGATTAACGCCTTGCTATTTCGTTTTTAATAAATTTTGTTGAAGAAATTATCCATTGTAAAATGTTCGGCTTGAATCGCTAGTTAAATAAGATACAGTAACTTTTCGTTCTCACTATCATTCCTCACTCTTGTAAAGGTGGATTTAGACCAAACGAGCGAATGCTCATTCTATGCCCACACTGCCAAATTTATAGTGTCGAGAAAAAATAACGGGTCGCTTTTTATACAAATTTGTATGGAAAGTATCCGTTATTTTTGATGTACACAATGAATTTGATAGAATGAGCATTCGCTCGTTAGGTCTAAATCCACCTTAATAGTATAGACCGGCAAGCCTTAAAACGCGGGTTCTAATCCCGAAACCGAGAAACAAAACATTAATATATACGTAATACCTTGCTTTCCAGTTGCCACTATAGCAGTAACGGAGTGGCGCACGAAGTACCAACGCAGGATGAACCTCGCGGACAACGCACAAAAGGCGCGCTCTGTCGACTCGTTGTTGAATTACGAAACTGTCAAATACTATGGTGCCGAAGGCTACGAGGTCTCGGCTTATAAAGATGCTATACTACATTATCAGGTAGGAATTTCATTTATTACAAGCTTTTAAACAACTGTTTTGAATGTTGGATCAAATTTAGCTACCTAATTTGGATTATGAGACGCTTTCACTTAGATCGACTTGAAAGGCAGCTTTTTAAGGATTACAATATTAAAGTTTGTTAACTTTTTTTTTCACTTATTTACCGTATTCTATTGTCTTTGAGTTTTCAACAAATTTGTTGAAAGCGGCCAGTTAAATAAATTTTTTTTGCATCGAAAGAAACAATTCTAACAAAGTTTAAATAAGTTTTTTTTTGTTGCAGAAAGAAGAATTCAATTCTCTTATAACTTTGAATATGCTGAATACGCTGCAAAACGTTATTATTTGTAGTGGTATGTATAAAATAAGCGCATTTCTAAATTCTTGCACAAATTACCTAAATATTGTTTAGGAAAATGACATCATTTTCTCCAAAAGTTTCTGATAAAATATCTAGCGGATAGTCATAATGTCTTATCTAAAGTGGTGAAATACAAAAGCTGTTTTCCAATAATGTCAACGGCTAGGTAAGTCCCTGATAAAATATCAAACGGATTGTCATTAATCATGTACACTCTAGATAAGTTTCTGATAAAATATATAATGGATAGACTCTTGGTATCTGAAAAAGTGGTGAAATAAAAGATTTTTCGACATGACGTCAGCTTCTATGTAAGCTGCTGATAAAATGATAATGTCAATGATAGCTAGTTCTAAGTAATTCAAATTTGTTCTATTTATACTAACACATTTAGTAAAAAATCATGAAACTGAAAACCATTTGCTTGAGAAGTTTCTGATAAAATATACATATTTTTCACTTTATAGCGGTTATTTTTTTGAAGTCGGTTTTATATTTAATTTTAAAAGAAACATGCTTTTTATTGAATTGTTTTGTTCGTAATACAGCATGAAAGTCAGTGATTTTTGGTTGATTTTTTTTCTCAATTATATGCCTAGGGATATGCCCTTTCTAATTCTGGTCACAAAATGTATGGAATTTTTCAAAAGTACTCAGAGAATAATTTACCCAGCACACTGTCGAGTGGCTGAAGTTATATCTTAAGTATAAAATAATATATCATTTATACATAGAATTGTAGACGATGTATAAAATCGCAATCTACCTCGGTTTTTTCTTCACAGGTCTTCTGGCGGGATCCCTGCTTTGTATATCCATGGTGGTGAACGATAAAACATTGACCATCGGCGACTATGTGCTGTTCGCGTCATACATCATTCAGCTTTATGTACCACTCAACTGGTTTGGTACTTACTACAGGTAAGCTAATCATCTACCTACTGCGTGATATTTCAGTACTAATGAAATTAAAATGTTCCATAATTATCGTAGCAAAAGAGAAGATTACGGAATGTGTGTATATTAGTATTACACGTATAGATTTAGATTTAGATTATTTATTCATTCAATAAAAATTACATCATATTGTTCATTGTCAATTTAGAAGAATTTAGATTTTATTTTTTAGAAGAATTTAACAAATATTATAAAATTAAGATATAGTTAAAAAGTAATATTAAGGGCGGGCGCTGTGCGATCTTAATTTTGGCAGTTCTGCCGTGCTAAGCCAAAAGTTAATTTTATTCCTTGTTCCCGAGGAATCTAGCGCATATAAAATAAACAAAATTCGGCCAGTTTTCAACCTATGTAAAAATCATTAATTTATTTTTCTATTTAAATCATCAATATTTCAGTAACTACTGACTTTTAATGCATGACTTAATCATAGGCTTACGAGCCCTCCTGGAATGAGAAAGGAATGTTACATAAGTGTCCGACCGAAACTGATTTTTCAGCCGAAACCGAAACCGAACTTTCGTATAACACATATTATACTTACCAAATCACTCAATTGCAAAATATAACCTCAACTCACGATTAAATGAACGGTGGCGAACTGAGCCGGGGCCCCGCCGGCGAGCAAGCACGAGTTAGCTGCTAAGTTTACCGAACGACGCACGAAAATTCACGAACACTCGAGTTTCGGCGGGGTCAAAAATGTCTGCTATATTTTGGCCGAAACCGAAACTAAGGCCGAAACTAGATTATTTGGCCGAAACTGAAACCGAAACCGAAATTTCGGTCAGTCACTATGTTACATATTTCCAACCATCCTTTCCAATAACTTTAGAACATTTGAATTCCAGAGCCATCCAAAAGAATTTTGTGGACATGGAGAATATGTTCGACCTGATGGGCGTCGACTCTGATGTGAACGACACGCCGGGCGCGCCCGACCTGCTGGCGCGGCGCGGCGGCATCGAGTTCAAGCACGTGTCTTTTGGATACGGGCCAGAGCGGCTCGTGCTCAAGAACGTCAGCTTCAAAGTGCCCCCGGGCTCAACTGTGGCTCTGGTGAGTGATGATTCGTGCCTGAGGATAGTAGCTTCGAACTGCAGGTACGGTTTCCAAAATCTTGTACTTAAAAACGTCGGTTTTAAAGTGCCGTCGGAAATCACTGTGCTTTCGGTGAGTTAGATCTATTTAGCATTACATGACATGTAATCTCATCCGTCTGTCTGATGTAATTTGCATCCCATGGTTTCATGCAAACGGAGGCATCAGCTATCTCACGAGGGAACATCGGATAGTTGTATTTTGCCCGCACACATTTTTGAACCCGAGCTATTAAGACTGTTCATCGTCCCTTGATCTATTTCTTACACCTAGCTTTTTGTTTTGTAATAGAGTTTCAACTCGTGCGATGACTTTCTATTTAGTGTCCTGGAGTCTTCCCCTACACTAAGTCATAAAGGTTATTAACCTTTTCGACGCCAACGACACATATATCAGCACCGCAGGTTCAACGCCAACGACTTATATATACGTCCGTTACTTCAATGCAAAAGCAACCTTCGTACAATTGAGTTTAGGTTCGACTTAACGCATCGCAATAAAGAAGTCTGGCGTATGAGTGACGTCTTTTGTATTTGACGTGGCGGCGAAAAGGTTAAATAATCTAACCTACTTCATCCCAGGTCGGTCCCAGCGGCGCCGGCAAGTCCACCATAATGCGTCTACTGTTCCGTTTCTACGACGTGAACGAAGGCGCCGTGCAGGTGGACGGCCAGGACGTGCGCACAGTCACGCAGTCCTCGCTGCGCGCCAACATCGGCGTCGTTCCGCAGGACACCGTGCTCTTCAATAATACCGTTAGGTAAGACTTAGGGCCTATTTCACCACTCTCTGTCAAGTTCTTGATATCTTAAGTGTCAGATATTTGTAATGACGTCTTTGTTTAGATCTTGAAAACAAAAAAGATAGTGTCAGGTATCTGACACTTTATAGAAAGTGGGTGGAATAGCCCTCTAGAGGCAAATTATGTCTCTTCTTTCTCATTCTCATTTGGGTGAGGATCAAAAAGTTACACACCGTTAAAGTTGCGTTAAAATTTACACTAACTTTTTTCCATTATGACACGAAAATTAGTCATACAATACAATACAATACAAATACTCTTTATTGAACACCACAAATCGGTACAAAACAATACAGAAACAAAGTAGACAATATGTATGTGTGTATGAGTATGGGGGTCATACATTTGTATGGATAACTTTCGTGTCACAATGGTAAAAGTTAGTGGAAATTTTGACGCCACTTTAACGGTGTGTAACTTTTTGGTTCTCACCCATTTATAGATATTTGATCCATGGAACTGCCAGATGATATCTCACTAAAGGAACTTGTATACAGACCGTAAAAGATTATAAATGATTAAGGCGACTGACTGATTGCTGACTAACAGAAAACGCAGCTTAAAGTAATGCTTGAAATTTGGCAGACATACCTTGGGGGATGTTTCAAAATTCCTACGAGATTGGCAGAAAATTAGTAGTTTATATACATAGAAATATTGCAGTAGTACGCCACACTGTTTCGGCCCCATTGAGAAGTCCCCAATTACAATTATGACAATCATTTTCACTACGTATATAAACGAAATAACGGATGAATGCTAGATTACTATAGAAACCTTGAACTGTCAATTTCCCTTTAATCATTCAGACGAACTGTGTTCAGTTCTGCTGAGAGAAAGATATTATGATTTAAAATAAACCAAAACAGTCTTAACGCATTCACTGCCTGTAATGCATATAATTTATGCGTTTTTATGATATAGAATCTATTTAAACGCACATCTGCGTTTGTGGCACCTAAAGAAGTCTCGATTCTGACAACAATGAAATCAATTTGCAGATACAACATCCAATACGGGAGACAGGGAGCGCCCGCAGCCGATATTATCTCTGCTGCCAAGAACGCGGATATCCATGACAGAATTCTCACCTTCCCAGATGCTTATGATACTCAGGTAAGTACTACAAAGTATTTTGTAACTGCAGTAACTTTCCCAGAGGGTAAGGTGGTCAGGAATGCCTAATAGTAAACAGCTGAACAAAACTTGCAATGAGTTAGTAACAGAATTAATTATTAATTGTTTTCTTTGCAGGTGGGAGAGAGAGGTCTAAGACTCAGTGGGGGAGAGAAGCAAAGAATAGCCATCGCTCGGACAATCCTGAAAGACCCCGCTATAGTACTTCTTGACGAAGCCACATCGGCTTTAGACACCAATACGGAGAGAAATATTCAAGTAAGTGCCTTTTACTCTTAACACTATTGATTTTTAAAGTTCCACACTACCTAAAATTAGGCTCTATAGCCGTGCTAATATTATAAATGCGACAGTAACTCTATCGATTTCTTTGTTTGCTACCCTTTCACGGCAATAGCAATGATCAATCATTGCTGACAAAAATAAATTAGATTTTACCAGAATACACTGCAGTACTTATACCCGCAGGATAGCGATAAACGAAAACTGCGCAGACAAAGTCGCGGGCATCAACTATTAACAGAAAGTCTATAGTTTGTAGTTATAACTGTAATAACATTTAGGAGAATGTTATAAAATCAACATGGATTTTTCTATGTATCTTTCAGGCCGCATTAGGACGTGTGTGTGCGAACAGAACCACTCTGATCATCGCGCACAGACTGTCGACTATCATTCACGCAGACGAGATTCTCGTTCTCAAGGATGGAGAAATTATTGAACGCGGAAAGTGAGTATTTGATAATTTTGTAGCTTATCGAACTATAATTATCCATAGTAAGGAAAACAAAACCGGTCTCTTTTCGTGCAATTTCGTATGCGACGCGAGTCGACATTTTTGGTCGTCAAGTGTCTTCGGTCTCGTTGTCTCGTTTGCTACATGGGCTGGCGCTTCTGCAGTCGCCATATTAATATTTATTTTATGAGCGCTTATACTTTAAAGTATCTGAACTCGCTCTAACATTTTTGACTAGGGCAATATTGCCGTACTATGACCACTAGTCGTATATTATCTATAGGCGACTTCAATTTAAGAATAAAATAACTAAACAATTTTAAATTCTTTCCAGCCATGAGGCTCTACTAGCTCAAGGCGCTTTCTACGCCTCGATGTGGCAACAGCAACTCGAGAACAAAAACAGCGCGAACCTCGAAGAAGGCGAAGGCAACAATGGAAACAGTGAGCCGCGGCCGCCTCTGCCATCCAACGGCGTCTTCGGCCACGGCCACGGCCACGGACACTAGTAGACACGTAAGGTTCGGGAAAGTAAAGGTGCTAGGCTCACAGGAAACGTCGGTCCATTTTAAGAAATACTGTAATTGTTATCATTACTACACTCTGTTATTGTCACGCCGCATCACTACTCATAATTAGATTTAAAAAACTTTGTTCCACACGGAAAGCTAAATTTGATAAGTTGTCCTACCTGACTGTGCACTTCTCGAAAAATTTAAGCGTCGAGGAACAATTTAATCCACATGATTTAAGCAGTTTTTCCACGGAAGACACCTTTACCCTAGATAACTAGATAGTGTTTAAACTCTGTAACATACGTAGGAAGACAATTCCACTCAGATTGGGTTTTCCACTTAACTAACGGTCAACTAGACAAGCAGTTATCAAAATCAGTTTTCATTGCTCCATTAATAATGGAAACTTAATTGCGATGAGTTGTGGAGATCGAGCTCTAGCCCAAATAGGGTTCGACCTTAATAATTTTCCACTCTGTAAATTAGCTTTGTTTTATCGGCATGTAAACTTATAGCATGGTCACACGGACAGTATGTTTGTATATTTGGTACTTAGTAATAATACTAACAGTGCGCAACGTGCCAATCGGTGGCGGTAAGCGTTGTTCTTATGGGATAATTGGGAAAGATTAATCGGCTGTGTTAACTTTTTCGTGCATCAAGGATGGCAGAGGAGAGATTTTTTGTTTGAATGCTTGTTTAAACGTACAGTCACGATTGATAATGTGTGTCTGTGGTCACGTTTCCCCCGATCGTTGAACAAACAATTTGACATCGCGGTCATGAGCGCTCTTGTCATCATCTCCATCACCCCCCACCCACATAATGACTTAACCTCTTTTCTACACGGTGTCATATTTTGTCAAATGGTTTCAAGATCCCTCTGAATTGCTATTACCTGTGCATAGTACATTGGAAATCAAGAGGTTAAGTGTTATCATGTTATTTAAATTTGACTTGTGACTGTACGTTGTTTTGCCCTGCCCGTAATTATTGGGTATCAACTATAAATACCCGCGTTAGTTTATAAAATAGACCTCTTTTATGCCGCTTTTTCTGCCACAATGAAGACATCATCTTCAACACTATATGTGGAGTGAACCACACGAACACTAATTTTACGTAGAGACGTAATAACGCATACACTTTAGGTGTACCTGTTTTTAATTTTTAGATACATTTTCAATGAATTATGTGTGATAAAATATTAGAGCAATATTAAAGTACGTTATATCATCAAAATAAATCATGCCGTGGGGCGTGTACCAAAGAAGAACGTCGCAAATACATTGCGCCGATCTAGATGTGATCCTACATTAATAATAAACTTGAATGTAGAGAGACAAATAATGTACCTAATGTAAAAAACCAGTAAAGCGGTGTCATGTCTAGAACGTCAATATGTAGAATAGTAATACAATTCAACAATATTAGCATTGTGATAATTTATAGGATATATATATATTATTCTGTACCTTTTGTACATAGTTACGATAATGCATACAATAATGAAATGTAAGATTAATTGTTATGATAATGAATGACTGCATCGGAGATCTTGGTCGCACGATTAAAAGTACGCTACTCTGATTAAAATTGAAATGGATTTGAAATGAAAATTCCTAATTGCTGTTTTATTTTTAAACGTGCGATCTGTGTATCAATGTGATGGGAAATTGTGTGTGAATGTTCAGTGTTATTAAATGTTTTTATTTTATTTGAATATCTGACTATTTTTTTAGTTATAGCAAATAAAATATCATAGTGACGATAAGATAAAAACATAAAATTTATTTAGAAAATAATTTTTGTTGGGATAAAAAAGCATATATACCAAATTAATTCTAACGGAGCTGTCCAGGTGCTCGGTTAATGTTCACATATTGCATATACGTTTGACAAAGCACCTACGTACAGGCCGTGAGCTCTTTGAATGCGATTCGGATTTTGCTGTCTCACTCACTCTTATGTGTTTGATACTTAAATCGGCCGACGGCACCCAACACCTGAATGGTATTCTGAGAGCTCACGGACCGTATCTGATGGCGACTTACTCATATCGATTGATTTGTGTATTAATGGATTCACTAGAATCCCGTGTGATTTTAAGGTTAGTTCCCGTGGCCCTACTTTATAAAAAAGTCGGAGTACACTCCACCATAAGGTCGACGGAACCCGCTTTCGCGGGGTTCCTATTTCTATTCCGTTTGCCCTTCGGGCATTTGAAGATACCTAACAATCCGAACCTAATTTTACTATCTCTAGTGAGGATTTTTATAACAGTGGGACCACGTGAACTAACCTGATTGTAAATTGTTCAAAAAACGTTTTTAAAATTTGCGAAGCGAGGCGGTAAATCAATCGTCACTCGTGGACACATCATTATTGGTGGCGTTCATTGTCTCTTGATATTTCTGGTTCTTCGCCTGGTATTCGCTGATGGTCAGTGCTGGTCTTACCCTTGCGAATTCGATGCTTCTTAGGGTTGTCTCTTTTGGGTGAAATGCGTGTTCCAAAGTTTTCACGAGACCCGATGTCAGCTAGAAACATGATTGAAACAACTTTAAAGCGAGAACCGACGAGTTATCCATCGTTCCCTACGTTCTCCTCGACTCGCAGCTGCCAAAGCTGCAAAACGAGACCTTTAAGCTTTTTAAGTCATGACTAATCTAACTTGCGGAATAATAATAACAGCTCAAATGAGTCTTATGAATCAAAAACTTGACGGTTGAAGGAGAAGTGAGGCGTTAAAATAAGTTCATTTTCATCAGTACCTACTTCTGGCGAAATACCTAGTTGGATAATAGTGGTACCTTTCGGGGGCCAATTGTCCCTTGCCTGTTTGTATCTATGTCCTCTATTTCTATTCGATCCGGTTCTATTTCCGTTGTTCTTATACCGCGGCGGTAATGGTCCATTTTGTCCTCGCTTACTATTCCTAAGTGTGTGGATTTCGTCAACATTATGTTTCTTGGTTCACCGTCTGACATCCGCGCCCTGGAAAGTTACATCTTGTCAGTACAGTAGATTTTTTTAAAACTTATTTTGACTACCAAAGTCAAATATATAATTTATTTAACTCCCAAAAATATGCACATAAACACCCATAGTCGATCAATCAAGTGCTTTACCACTTTTTGTGACAGTTCCTACGTCAGATAGGTACAAACATTAAGTTGTAGGAGTATCCAGTACCTATTTTTTTCAGACCAGAGGGGGTCGCAACATGAAAAGGTTGAAAAAAGTCTTAGGGATGCAAAAAGATAAAGATAAAGTGTCTACTTGTAATCCTTCAAAGTAGGCAATTCCTCGTCGTCGTACTGGGTTCCTTCGAAGAGACGTGTCAGTAAGGAATGTCGTTTATCCTCCACATCTGCGGAAAGCGGGGCGGAGGGTGTCCGTGCAAACATTGTGGGGCGTCGTGGTACTTTTGGTGACGGCGCCATCACTTGTGGGTCCATGCGAACCTTCCTATCAGAAATAAATATAGATGAGGAATATTCTGTCGTGGTAGATACGTCGTAGGCAAAACATGATACATTGAGAAATGCCCTCTTCTAAATTTGAATGTCCCGATGAGGTAATATACGTCGCAGGCCGTAACGAGCATAATAATTTTCCTGTTAAAAAAAAACGAACCTTGCTGCAATACTATCTTCATCCAATTCCAAGGAAGACGTCTTATTAATGATATGCACTTTTTCCAAGTCGGCCGGGCGTACGAATCCCGTTTGCCGTCGCTTTATTTCTTTATGCACGGCTTTGAACTCTTCTACTGGTATAGAAATAGACACTTTCCTTAAAAACAATTAAAAAAAACCATGTAGGTAGTAAAAAAATAGTCTTCTGGATTAAAAAAATGCTCGCATCGAATAGGCCTTTACGCGTTAGTGTTTATCGTGGTGTCAACTTTTCTCACGTTAAATAATTGATTAAAATATGCTGGCCGAATAACGAAAACCCTATCCAAATTGGATCAATAGTTGACGAGAAAATATATCTTCTTAATTTACCTTTCTGGTTCCCACAATTTTTATCCCTTATTGTTATATAACTGTCTCTAGTCTCCGCGCACAGGCCCTAAGTCTAGTGCGGAGGCTGCCGAACAAACATGTTGTACCCTTTTGCATATTATAAATTAAGACTATTTTACTTTACTAAGTGAGCATACTCACTTCGAGAAGCTACTCGCACGAGCACGAGTATCCATCGAGGCTATTCTAGGAACAGAAAACGAAAGTTATCTTTAATTTCTTGGTGAGATGAAATTTTAAATAAGAATAATCGAATAAATCAATTCGCCAACATTACCTCACTCTTCGGAGTTCTTCGTCAGTTACCAGATCTGATCTAAAAAACAAAAGAATTTAAATAACACTTAGCCAAAATTACATTAAAGAAAATTAAGTTAGTTGAGTCTGCTTGGAAAAAATTGAATTATTACTGCATTTCTCCACAATCAAAATGTTAGTTCATTCGATGGCTAGTTTCTTTCCGAACAGACTCTAACCGCAAAATCGCAGGCAGCTACTTTCTGGGGCTTCCAAATAGATTGTGCTTGGCGACTCCTCTTGCTATGTTACGAATGATGGTACCAGCGAAGCTCACTCGATCCGTATTGAATCTATTAAAAGAAATAGAGCAGATTAGCGATTTATATCTCTAAAAGCTACGCACGGTCTGGAGGATCGCCACCCTTAGATCTCGCACCGTCTAAAAATGTTGATAGGACGTACCTACCGTCATTGCGCGCAGTAGGTATTATACAGTCAACATGAAAAGTAGATAAACAATTGAAGATCTCAAAATGGTCTACAAGCGAACATATCGTCAAGGTAATAAAAAGGAACGTAGGTCATTTTAAGCTCTTCGTCTGTTTATCCACTTCTGATGCTGATTGCGTATAAATACAACCTAGCATGCTATTACAGTCAACGGACGGGGGCCGATAAATGGGGGGGGGGGGGGGATCGGAGGATTCGGAGGGCGAGCGTCGCGCCCGCACGTCCCTTCATACCCCGCACTCGCCCAGTGCGGGTGTTGGGCTTGACACATTATTAAAAGCGAGAGCATGACATGACATGTTGATAATATTAACTGAACTAGCAATGTCAATATTGATTCATTACTTAAGGTTTCCTGGAACACATTCGTTGACTGTAAATTTTGTCGATGACATAAATACCTAAAGCACAAGTCACCCTGTTTAACTATAGTGTGTGTGCGAATGAGATATGGAAGTTTTATAATTAATGCTAAGTAATGACTAATGAGCATGTGGTACGACTGATATCCTTAGTAGTGAATAGGTACACACTTTAAGTATGTTTGGATTTCTTGTTCTTCGTCGGATTCCAACGATAATTCTGGAAAGGAAGGCAAAGTTTAACAGAAAAGCCAGGTTTAGACGAAGCCAGTAACGCTGGCGCCAGTCCTCAGACAAGCCAGCGCTGGCCTGGCCAGTGTAGTTTAGATGAGGCCAACTGGGTTCATTTAATTCCTGGATAATTCTTGTGGTGAGCACACGTTTTGCGTTTTTAAAAAATGAATTCGGGACTAATGCGGCGGCGGTTGAAAAAGAAATAATGTATAAAGAACATCTCCGCACTATTAAGAGCAGAGTTAATCAATATATTAGACGAAGAAACCGTAAAGAATAAGACTGGATGAGAAAATGGTTAAGCGATAGATCCGTAACTGGTGCCGAAGCGAGGATTTGCTTATTTTTGTAAGCATCGCAACGCTTATCCCACAACCCAAAAGCACTATAAAGTTGAACAAATTTTAATGTTTATCCTCATTCCATTTTTTTGACATCGCGAAAAATCTTTACAAAAACAATCGCCTAGGTACCTATACAGTGCAGTCTACGGATATGCGCCAGTGATTCGTCTAAACCTGGCTAAAGGATAAAATGAGCAGCAACTCGGTCCATTATATACCAGTGGTCTACGTACAGTTTGTCCACCTGGCTTTCGAGGGAGCTCTTTTTTCTGGGTATTTTGCTCTGGGTAACTGAAGATAATGTACCTAACTAACCTAACCTACCTATTTTTGTATTAAAATATTACTTATTGTGTGATTCAAAAAACGGCAGCATTTTTTCCGGGTGGACAAATTAGGTGGACCACGGGTAAACCCCTCAACAACTATATTGATGAGCAAAAGTAACGGGTTCGCCGTTCATACAACAGACAAAATGTATTTTAATTAATATTATGTATTTACGTGATGAATCGACGGAATCCAATGACACATTGAAGACCTCCGATGGGTACGTTATCAATTTATGTACGAGAGCACTGTACTTTTCTGGTACTTCTACCTCCAAGTCACTTTCCAGACAGTAATCTCCTTTTAGGAATCTGAGTAAGTAAAATGAGGCGCAGCAATTTTAGACAGTTTTACTATTAGCTTAAGACAACGAAAATAAATAGAAAGTTGTATAGTAAAAACTTCAAATATGGACCGTCAGTGAGTATTAAGTAAACTTTACAGCTCACCACCATTTTACAGTTAAAGTTTCAATATTTCATTTAGTAAAGAGATACTGAAACATTGTTTACCTGGTTGTATTTTTTGTATGCAGGGAGTGATAGGTCTCTTTTAAACTACGAGTAAGTAACTACTCATCTGATTCTAATAAAAAATGAGTACCTAAGTACATTAATAGAAAGGGAACATTATCTCTGAGAAGTGAAAGTTACTTTTCATCCCGGGTTACTGAAGTTTTCGCGGGACAAAAGTTTGGAAAACAATTACGAACTTACTTTTTCACGTCATATTCGGAGCTAACTTCACCAGGATACGGTACGTCTGTTAGTTCTATGTAGTACGGTCTTTCAGGTTTGACTATAATGCTCGCCGAGCCGGGTGGAGTGACCTGCTGGTAGGAATACTCCTCTGGTTCATACTCCGACACATCGAAAGCGTTATTGTCGCTCCCTGATGGTTGCGCTTCGACCTGTCTTGCATCAACTTTGGTAGTAGTTGATTTCAGTGACTTTTGGTCAGTATCTTCTGGTTTCTTGTGCATAAACCTAAATAGTGACATAAGTATAATTTTATACACCTAAACCAAATGTAGTAGAGCGTTTTCCAAAAAAAAGTCCACACGTACATTTTTTCCAGAATTAAAATATTTTGGGTTTTTCTTACTCAGAATCGTTTACCCTATATAAATATGTCCCAGATTTTAGTATGCCTTTTTTTTGTCCTGTTCGTCACGTTCCGTATACCTATTACCTACATATACAAAAAAAAGTGACGATCTAGAGTGGAAATTTTGGGACACATTTTTTCTTGTATAAGGATCGATAGGGTAAGGGATTCTGAGTAAGAAAAACTCAAAATAGTTAAATTCTGTAAAAAATATTATGTGGACTTTTTTTGGAAAACGCTCAGTATTAAAGAAATAACGCAGGTATCTACATGCATTATATTACATTATAAGTATACTTTAGTTACTATATAATTATACTTTCATGTTTCTCTCTTTTATTATTCTAGATCATTAAGTAATTTGGCCTAGTTGGGGCGATTACCTTTCAGTAGCGTGAAGATCAGCAGCATTTAATTCATCTTTCTCTTCTTCAGCTGCAGCTAATTCTGCTTCTTTCATTTCACGCTCGATTTCTCGCCGCTCTATTTCTGCATTGACTTTCGCCATTAGCTCCTGAAAAAAAAACTAAAATTACGTTTTGTTCGCATAATAATGTCATTATTAAAACTCCGGCTTGAAGGACCAAGGCGCATACCTCAAAAAGTAGTTCTCCGAGAGCAATTAGATCTTCAATATGGGAATGAATGTATTCCTTAGCTCCTCTGTTTATCATGATATCCTGACAGTCTAAATTCAAAATGCCTGCTTGATAAATCTCTATTTTCGACAGCGGTGACTCGTACCAACTTTCAACTGTTTCGATTTTTTTCAATGTAGATTCTCCGTCTATGAGTTGACCGAACGCAACATACTTGTGCATCATCCATGGAGCCGGTTGAAGCAACACGAAAAATTGCGTTGAACACTCCACGTGTCTGAAACAGTTGTAGCATAGAAGTTTTTTTAACATTTGAACTAAAAACTATTTTCATTTCTCATACCTACTCTGAAAGTAGGCCATTGATTATCTGGATAGCGGGTACAAAGTGACTCATCGCGACACTTGGGTTGAAAGTAATATGAAAAAAATAATCTCAACCCTTCATAGCTAATCCAAATGAGGTAGGTACATAGCAATGGAAATACGTAAACAGCCATGTAATCTATGTTTTATATAATCATCTATACAAATAGTTCCTTTTAAATTGTAAAAGGCTAAATAATCTTTTTTGAAAATACCTAACATTCACGCTATATAATAAGCTTATTATGGAAGCGTAGTATAGTATATATACAACGAGAACTAAGAATTATTACGTTCGGTATTTTTTTTAGCCTGAAATAAGTCTACAATCAATTGATAGCGACCTGTCTGTATGTTTAAAATACTAAACGGCAGCCATTGGTGCGCAAGAAATGCGCAATGCGCGCAAATCGCGCAATAGAAAAAAAAGACCGGGAGAAGAAAGACAAACGTTATAAATATTAAGTGCGACCGTGCGACGTTAGTGAAATTTGTCATAATACCTTCTTTTACTTTCCTCATATCCGAAATGAAAAGTAGTGTTCAACTCGGGTGAAATTACCCATTTGACCCTCGAACTATTGGCGCTCTCATTTCGTTCGAGCGCTAGAAATAATATCTCAGGTGAAATGGGTCAATTTCAACGCTCGTTTATCAATCTACTATTTAATATCCTTTATTCTCAGAAAAAAATAGACCTGCCAGCATTAGCCATACAAAGTACGCCACGCCTGTCAGGCGGTATTATAAAGTTCTCGCAATCGAACTTTGTGTCTTTGAGTCCAAATCCTCCGCATTGTATCCAACCGTCTTTCACGATCCGATGTATTGGGGTACCGCTATAACCGCCTTTCGTCTGTTTGCATAGACGGAGGAAGTTCTCGCAGGTATAAGGGGCTACATCCGAATAAAGCTAAAAAATAAAACAGATAAGCATCTGACATACCTTTTTATCTATCGTACAGATTTTAAATTTCAAGACAATTTATGCTCGATGTAGCCTTACCATGAATATCATTGTGCCAATGTGCTTAGTATTTATTGATATGTGCATGTAAGCACAGGGCCTCTGCAAAGATATTAGGTAACTACTCGTATTAAAATGTTTACCCACAAGTTTCCTTATAAGTTCTTTCCTTTTACCTACATAATTTTTAGTTCTTAGGAGAAAGATTATCTACCAAAGTATGCGGTTAAGAGATAGTTTTGAAGACAAAATTAATATATATTGCAAGAGAAAAGTCTGAAACTCACACTCGATCCTTTGATAAAACTTGAGAATTGCTTGATACTCTCTTTACAATAATCTAAAACTAAATGATATGTATATTTCGTGTCAATTAATTCTTTAAGTTCTTTTTCTCCACCGAGAATTTTATCATTAATCAACACGGCAACTTGAGACGACAAGCAATATGCCAGACCGCCATATTGTATCTTCAAATCGTTCCATACCACAGGCCACTCGATGCTTGTTACACCTAAAAATTCAAAATGTGTGACCTAATAGATCACCCAATCGAGCATACGGAGCCTTCCTTTTTAATTGGCGCCCAATGTGGGGCGATCCAAAAGATTACGTTATGTTATGAATATGGCTTAGTAAATAAATAAAAAATAATTATGGATCTACATTACTATATATATAGCTGAAGACCCACTCACTCACTCACTCACTCACTCACTCACTCATTGACATGCTGTTTTGAAGAACCCACAAGAGGTGTGGCTAAAGTCTATACACCATCGCATCAGAAATGCTCCCACGACCACCAGAAAAATACGAAATCGACCTGAACGTGGAAACTGACCCGACACATGGGGCGGTTCTCCGCGACGGCTCGACCTATCGAGTTTGCCCGGAACTAAAGTCGCTCAGAACAGCCGGCCAATGGGTGAGCCGGTCCAAGATTTTTCAAAATGGCGAAAACAAGATGGCCGCCATACAAAATTGAAACGCAAATATCTCAGAGGCCAGTCGAGATAGACGGGTGGTGCTCGACCAAATGTCATTCAGAGTTGAGGGGGAAATCCGACCAAGCAATTTTTTTTCCAAGATGGCGGATTCAAAATGGCGGCCAAATTTTTTTTTAATCCGATCCGATTGAAATTTTGCATCCGGGGCTCTTTGAGGCCACAGATTGTGATGGCATACTTTATTTTTCGGTTTCGCCATTTTCCAAGATGGCCGCCATACAAAGTAATTTCTGTATATTTGACCTGTTCGCTTCAAAAATTATATGATAAGTACAAGTAAAAGCAAAATTGACCTAAATGTGGAAACTGACCTGACACATGGGCCAGCTCTCCGTAACGAGTTGCCCTATCGAGTTTGCCCGGAACAAAAGTCACTCAGAACAGCCAGCCAATAGGTGAACCAGTATTTTTTTTTCAAAATTGCAAAAACAAGATGGCCGCCATACAAAATTGAAACGCAAATATCTCAGAGGCCAATCACAACAGGTGGGTGGTGCTCGACCAAATATTGTTCAAGGTAGGAGTAGTAATCGGATGACCCATTTTTTTTTCCAAGATGGCGGATTCAAAATGGCGGCCAAATTTTTTTTTACTCCGATCCGATTGAAATTTTGCATCCGCGGCTCTTTGAGGCCAAAAATTTAAACGTCATACTTAATTTTTCGATTTCGCCATTTTCCAAGATGGCCGCCATACAAAGTAATGTCAGACTCATAGACTTACTTGTGTTTTATAGCAGCTATTAGCGATAGGGTTCGACTCTGTGGGCCAGTTCTCCGTAACGACTTGCCTGGAACTAAAGTCGCTCAGAACAGCCAGCCAATGGGTGAACCGGTATTTTTTTTTCAAAATTGCGAAAACAAGATGGCCGCCATACAAAATTGAAACGCGAATATCTCAGAGGCCAGTCGAGATGGATGGGTTGTGCTCGACTAAGTGACATACAGGGTTGTAGGTTAACCTCCGCGGACCCCGCGGGGGCCGCGGCCCCCACGCGAAATACTTTTTCCAAGATGGTGGTTTCAAAATGACGGCCAAAGAATGTAGTAAAAAATGTTAGAAATATTTGAAAAAAATACAGGCTGGCAGGGTACCCTCCGCGGGTCCCGTGGGGCCCGCAGCCTCAACAATAGGCTGGTAGGGTACCCTCCGCGGGTCCCGTGGGGCCCGCGGCCCCCATGTGAGATGCTGTTAAATAAAGTAAAAAAAAAGGCGAGAAATATTTGAAAAAAAAAACAGGTTGGCAGGGTACCCTCCGCGGGTCCCGTGGGGCCCGCGGCCTCCATGCCAAATGCTTTTCCTAAGATGGCGGCCAAAGAATATAGAAAAAAGGCTAGAAATATTTGAAGAAACAATAGGCTGGCAGGGTACCCTCCGCGGGTCCCGTGGGGCCCGCGGCTCCCATGTGAGATGCTGTTCCCAAGATAACGGCCGAAGAATAAAGTAAAAAAAAAGGTGAGAAATATTTGAAAAAAATACAGGCTGGTAGGTTACCCTCCGCGGTCCCCGCGGGGGCCGCGGCCCTCACGCGAAATACTTTTTCCAAGGTGGTGGTTTCAAAATGACGGCCAAAGAATGTTGTAATATTTGAAAATAACACAGGCTGGCAGGGTACCCTCCGCGGGTCCCGTGGGGCCCGCGGCCCCTATGCGAAAAAAATAGGATGGTAGGCTACCCTTCGCGGCCCCCGCGCGAAATACTTTTTCCAAGATGGCGGATACAAAATGGCGGCCAAAGATTATAGTAAAAAATGTTAGAAATATTTGAAAAAAAAACAGGGTAGCAGGGAACCCTCCGCGGGTCCCGTGGGGCCCGCGGCCTCCACGCGAAATACTTTTTCCAAGATGGCGGATACAAAATGGCGGCCAAAGATTATAGTAAAAAATGTTAGAAATATTTGAAAAAAAAAACAGGGCGGTAGGGTATGAATCACTGTTTTCAAGGTGGCGGTTTCAAAAAGGCGGCCAAAGTATATAGTAAAAAAAAGGTTAGGATTATTAAAACAAAACAGGGTGGCAGGGACCTCCGCGGGGCCCTCGGGGCCCGCGGCCCCCACGCGAAATACTAGTTATAATATATATAGCTGAACACCCACTCACTCACTGACTCACTCACTGACTGACATGCTGTTTTGAAGAACCCATAAGAGGTAAGGCTCGACTCTATACACCATCGTATCAGAAATGCCCCCACGACCACCAGAAAAATACGAAATCGACCTGAACGTGGAAACTGACCCGACACATGGGGCAGCTCTCCGCGACGGCTCGACCTGTCGTGTTTGCCCGGAACTAAAGTCGCTCAGAACAGCCGGCCAATGGGTGAGCCGGTCCAAGATTTTTCAAAATGGCGAAAACAAGATGGCCGCCATACAAAATTGAAACGCGTATATCTCAGAGGCCAGTCGAGATAGACGGGTGGTGCTCGACCAAATGTCATTCAGAGTTGAGGGGGAAATCTGACTAAGCAATTTTTTTTCCAAGATGGCGGATTCAAAATGGCGGCCAAATTTTTTTTTAATCCGATCAGATTGAAATTTTGCATCCGGGGCTCTTTGAGGCCACAGATTGAAATGGCATACTTTATTTTTCGGTTCCGCCATTTTCCAAGATGGCCGCCATACAAAGTAATTTCTGTATCTTTGACCTGTTGTTTTGAGGAACCCATCAGAGGTAGGGTTTGGTTCTATACACTTTCGCTTCAAAAATTATATGACAAGTACAAGTAAAAGCAAAATTGACCTGAATGTGGAAACTGACCTGACACATGGGCCAGCTCTCCGCAACGACTTGCCCTATCGAGTTTGCCCGAAACAAAAGTCACTCAGAACAGCCAGCCAATAGGTGAACCAGTATTTTTTTTTCAAAATTGCAAAAACAAAATGGCCGCCATACAAAATTGAATCGCAAATATCTCAGAGGCCAATCGCAATAGGTGGGTTGTGTTCGAACAAATGTTGTTCAAAGTGGGTGGAGTATTTTAATGAACCATTTTTTTTTTTTAAATGGCGGATTCAAAATGGCGGCCAAATTTTGTTTGAGTCCGTTCTGACTAAAATTTTGCATCCGAACCTCTTCAGGGTCACAGATTCTGACGCTAGAATTTATTTTTCGATTCCGCCATTTTCCAAGATGGCCGCCATACAAAGAAATGTCAGACTCATAGACTCACTTGTGTTGTATAGCAGTTTTTAGAAATAGGGTTCATTTTTATACACCATCGCATAAGAAATTTTATCACAAGTACAAAAAAAATGCAAAACTGTCCTGAACGTGGAAACTGACCTGACACGTGGGCCAGTTCTCCGCAACGACTTGCCCTATCGAGTTTGCCCGGAACTAAAGTCGCTCAGAACAGCCAGCCTATGGGTGAACCGGTCATTTTTTTTCAAAATTCCGAGAACAAGATGGCCGCCATACAAAATTGAAACGCGAATATCTCAGTGGCCAGTCGAGATAGATGGGTTGTGCTCGACCAAGTGTCGTTTTAGGTGGGAGGAGTAATCTAATGAACCTAATTTTTTCCAAGATGGTGGATTCAAAATGGCGGCCAAAGAATATAGTGAAAAAGTATAGAAATATTTGAAAAAAAAACAGGCTGATAGGGTAACCTCCGCGGGTCCCGCGGGGCCCGCGGCCTTCACGCGAAATGCTTTTCCCAAGATGGCGGCCAAATAATAAAGTAAAAAAGGTTATAAATATTTGGAAAAAACAGGATGGTAGGGTACCCTCCGCGGGTCCCGTGGGGCCCGCGGCCCCCATGCGAAATGCTTTTCCAAAGATGGCGGCCAAAGAATAAAGTAAAAAAGATTAGAAATATTTGAAAAAAACAGGGTGGCCGGGTACCCTCCGCGGGTCCCGTGGGGCCCGCGGCCCCCATGCGAAGTACTTTTTCCAAGGTGGCGGTGTCAAAACGGCGGCCAAAGAATATAGTAACAAAGGCTGGAAAAATTTGAAAAAAAAAACAGGCTGGTAGGGTACCCTCCGCGAGTCCCGTGGGGCCCGCGGCCTCCATGCGAAATGCTGTTCCCAAGATGGCGGCCAAAGAATAAATTAAAAATAGGTTAGAAATATTTGAAAAAAATACAGGGTGGTAGGTTACCCTCCGCGGTCCCCGCGGGGGCCGCGGCCCCCACGCGAAATACTTTTTCCAAGGTAGTGGTTTCAAAATGACGGCCAAAGAATGTAGTAATATTTGAAAATAACACAGGCTGGCAGGGTACCCTCCGCGGGTCCCGTGGGGCCCGCGGCCCCCATGCGAAAAAAATAGGATGGTAGGCTACCCTTCGCGGCCCCCGCGCGAAATACTTTTTCCAAGATGGCGGATACAAAATGGCGGCCAAAGATTATAGTAAAAAATGTTAGAAATATTTGAAAAAAACAGGGCGGTAGGATATGAATCACTGTTTTCAGTGGCAGTTTCAAAAAGGCGGCCAAAGTATATAAAAAAAAAAAAAAGTTAGGATTATTAAAACAAAACAGGGTATCACGGGACCTCCGCGGGGCCCTCGGGGCCCGCGGCCCCCACGCGAAATACTAGTTATAATATATATAGCTGAATACCCACTGACTGACTCACTGACATGCTGTTTTGAAGAACCCACAAGAGGTGTGAATAGACTCTATACTCCATCGTATCAGAAATGACCCCACGACCCCCAGAAAAATACGAAATCGACCTGAACGTGGAAACTGACCCGACACATGGGGCAGCTCTCCGCGACGGCTCGACCTATCGAGTTTGCCCGGAACTAAAGTTGCTCAGAACAGCCGGCCAATGGGTGAGCCGGTCCAAGATTTTTCAAAATGGCGAAAACAAGATGGCCGCCATACAAAATTGAAACGCGAATATCTCAGAGGCCAGTCGCGATAGATGGGTGGTGCTCGACCAAATGTCATTCAGAGTTGAGGGGGAAATCCGACTAAGTAATTTTTTTTCCAAGATGGCGGATTCAAAATGGCGGCCAAAATTTTTTTTTATCCGATCCGATTGAAATTTTGCATCCGGGGCTCTTTGGGGCCATAGATTCTAATGGCATACTTTATTTTTCAATTCCGCCATTTTCCAAGATGGCCGCCATACAAAGTAATTTCTGAATATTTGACCTGTTGTTTTGAGGAACCCATAAGAGGTGGGGTTCGGCTCTATACACAATCGCTTCGGAAATGTTATGATTAGTACCAAAAAAATGAAAAATTGACCTGAATGTGGAAACTGACCTGACACATGGGGCAGTTCTCCGCGATGAATTGCTTCATTGAGTTTGCCCGGAACAAAAGTCGCTCAGAACAGCCAGCCACTGGGTGAACCAGTATTTTTTTTTCAAAATTGCAAAAACAAGATGGCCGCCATACAAAATTGAAACGCAAATATCTCAGAGGCCAGTCGCAACAGGTGGGTGGTGCTCGAACAAATATTGTTCAAAGTGGTAGTGGTTATCTGATGAGCCAATTTTTTTTCCAAGATGGCGGATTCAAAATGGCGGCCAAATTTTTTTTGAGTCCGTTCTGAGTAAAATTTTGCATCCGAGCCTCTTCAGGGCCACAGATTCTGATGCTAGAAATTATTTTTCGATTCCGCCATTTTCCAAGATGGCCGCCATACAAAGTAATGTCAGACTCATAGACTCACTTGTGTTGTATAGCAGCTTTTAGAAAAAGGGTTCAACTTTATACACCATCGCATAAGAAATTCGATCACAAATACAAAATAAATGCAAAACCGACCTTAACGTGGAAACTGACTTGACACATGGACCAGCTCTCCGCAACGACTTGCCCTATCGAGTTTGCCCGGAACTAAAGTCGCTCAGAACAGCCAGCCAATGGGTAAGCCGGTGTTTTTTTTTCAAAAGCGCGAAAACAAGATGGCCGCCATACAAAATTGAAACGCCAATATCTCAGAGGCCAGTCGAGATGGATGGGTTGTGCTCACTAAGTGACATACAGGGTGGTAGGTTACCCTCCGCGGTCCCCGCGGGGGCCGCGGCCCCCACGCGAAATACTTTTTCCAAGATGGTGGTTTCAAAATGACGGCCAAAGAATGTAGTAAAAAACGTTAGAAATATTTGAAAAAAATACAGGGTGGTGGTTACCCTCCGCGGTCCCCGCGGGGGCCGCGGCCTCAACAATAGGCTGGTAGGGTACCCTCCGCGGGTCCCGTGGGGCCCGCGGCCCCCATGTGAGATGCTGTTCCCAAGATAACGGCCGAAAAATAAAGTAAATAAAAAAGGTGAGAAATATTTGAAAAAAAAACAGGGTGGCAGGGTACCCTCCGCGGGTCCCGTGGGGCCCGCGGCCTCCATGCGAAATGCTTTTCCAAAGATGGCGGCCAAAGAATATAGAAAAAAGGCTAGAAATATTTGAAGAAACAATAAGCTGGCAGGGTACCCTCCGCGGGTCCCGTGGGGCCCGCGGCCCCCATGTGAGATGCTGTTCCCAAGATAACGGCCGAAGAATAAAGTAAAAAAAAGGTGAGAAATATTTGAAAAAAATACAGGCTGGTAGGTTACCCTCCGCGGTCCCCGCGGGGGCCGCGGCCCTCACGCGAAATACTTTTTCCAAGGTGGTGGTCTCAAAATGACGGCCAAAGAATGTTGTAATATTTGAAAATAACACAGGCTGTCAGGGTACCCTCCGCGGGTCCCGCGGGGCCCGCGGCCCCCATGCGAAAAAAATAGGATGGTAGGCTACCCTTCGCGGCCCCCGCGCGAAATACTTTTTCCAAGATGGCGGATACAAAATGGCGGCCAATGATTAAAGGAAAAAATGTTAGAAATATTTGAAAAAAAACAGGGTGGCAGGGAACCTTTCCGCGGGTCCCGTGGGGCCCGCGGCCTCCACGCGAAATACTTTTTCCAAGATGGCTGATACAAAATGGCGGCAAAAGATTATAGTAAAAAATGTTAGAAAAAAAAAACAGGGCGGTAGGGTATGAATCACTGTTTTCAAGGTGGCGGTTTCAAATAGGCGGCCAAAGTATATAGTAAAAAAACGGTTAGGATTATTAAAACAAAACAGGGTGGCACGAGACCTCCGCGGGGCCCTCGGGGCCCGCGGCCCCCACGCGAAATACTAGTTTTATAATATATATAGCTGAATACCCACTCACTCACTCACTCACTGACTCACTGACATGCTGTTTTGAAGAACCCTTAAGAGGTACGTCTCGACTCTATACACCATCGTATCAGAAATGACCCCACGACCACCAGAAAAATACGAAATCGACCTGAACGTGGAAACTGACCTGACACATGGGGCGGCTCTCCGCGACGGCTCAACTTGTCGAGTTTGTCCGGAACTAAAGTCGCTCAGAACAGCCGGCCAATGGGTGAGCCGGTCCAAGATTTTTCAAAATGGCGAAAACAAGATGGCCGCCATACAAAATTGAAACGCGAATATCTCAGAGGCCAGTCGAGATAGGTGGGTGGTGCTCGACCAAATGTCATTCAGAGTTGAGGGGGAAATCTGACTAAGCAATTTTTTTTCCAAGATGGCGGATTCAAAATGGCGGCCAAAATTTTTTTTACTCCGATCCGATTGAAATTTTGCATCCGGGGCTCTTTGAGGCCACAGATTTAAATGGCATACTTTATTTTTCGGTTCCGCCATTTTCCAAGATGGCCGCCATACAAAGTAATTTCTGTATATTTGACCTGTTGTTTTGAGGAACCCATCAGAGGTAGGGTTTGGTTCTATACACTTTCGCTTCAAAAATTATATGATAAGTACGAAAAAAATGAAAAATTGACCTGAATGTGGAAACTGACCTGACACATGGGGCAGCTCTCCGCGATGAATTGCTTTATTGAGTTTGCCCGGAACAAAAGTCGCTCAGAACAGCCAGCCAATGGGTGAACCAGTATTTTTTTTTCAAAATTGCAAAAACAAGATGGCCGCCATACAAAATTGAAACGCAAATATCTCAGAGGCCAATCACAATAGGTGGATGGTGCTCGACCAAATATTGTTCAAAGTGGTAGTTGTTATCTGATGAGCCAATTTTTTTTCCAAGATGGCGGATTCAAAATGGCGGCCAAATTTTTTTTGAGTCCGTTCTGAGTAAAATTTTGCATCCGAGCCTCTTCAGGGCCACAGATTCTGATGCTGGAAATTATTTTTCGATTCCGCCATTTTCCAAGATGGCCGCCATACAAAGTAATGTCAGACTCATAGACTCACTTGTGTTGTATAGCAGCTTTTAGAGATAGGGTTCGACTCTGTACACCATCGCATCAAGAATCATAACATTAGTACCAAAAAATTTAAAAACTGACCTGAACGTGGAAACTGATTCGGCACATGGGCCAGTTCTCCGTAACTACTTGCCCTATCGAGTTTGCCCGGAACTAAAGTCGCTCAGAACAGCCAGCCAATGGGTGAACCGGTATTTTTTTTTCAAAATTGCGAAAACAAGATGGCCGCCATACAAAATTGAAACGATATGGTGGATACAAAATGACGGCCAAATATTATAGTCAAAAATGAAAGAAATATTTGAAAAAAGCACAGGGTGGCAGGGTACCCTCCGCGGGTCCCTTGGGGCCCGCGGCCTCCATGCGAAATGCTTTTCCTACGATGGCGGCCAAAGAATTTAGAAAAAAGGCTAGAAATATTTGAAGAAACTATAGGCTGGCAGGGTACCCTCCGCGGGTCCCGTGGGGCCCGCGGCCCCCACGTGAGATGCTGTTCCCTAGATAACGGCCGAAGAATAAAGTAAAAAAAAGGTGAGAAATATTTGAAAAAAATACAGGCTGGTAGGTTACCCTCCGCGGTCCCCGCGGGGGCCGCGGCCCTCACGCGAAATACTTTTTCCAAGGTAGTGGTTTCAAAATGACGGCCAAAGAATGTAGTAATATTTGTAAATAGCACAGGCTGGCAGGGTACCCTCCGCGGGTCCCGTGGGGCCCGCGGCCCCCATGCGAAAAAAATAGGATGGTAGACTACCCTTCGCGGCCCCCGCGCGAAATACTTTTTCCAAGATGGCGGATACTAAATGGCGGCCAAAGATTAAAGGAAAAAATGTTATAAATGTATAAAAAAAAAACAGGGTGGCAGGGAACCCTCCGCGGGTCCCGTGGGGCCCGCGGCCTCCACGCGAAATACTTTTTCCAAGATGGCGGATACAAAATGGCAGCCAAAGATTATAGTAAAAAATGTTAGAAATATTTGAAAAAAAACAGGGCGGTAGGGTATGAATCACTGTTTTCAAAGTGGCGGTTTCAAAAAGGCAGCCAAAGTATATAGTAAAAAAAAAAAAAGGTTAGGATTATTAAAACAAAACAGGGTGGCAGGGACCTCCGCGGGGCCCTCGGGGCCCGCGGCCCCCACGCGAAATACTAGTTATAATATATATAGCTGAATACCCACTGACTCACTGACTGACTGACTGACATGCTGTTTTGAAGAACCCGTAAGAGGTAAGGCTCAACTCTATACACCATCGTATCAGAAATGACTCCACGACCACCAGAAAAATACGAAATCGACCTGAACGTGGAAATTGACTTGACACATGGGGCGGTTCTCCGCGACGGCTCGACCTATCGAGTTTGTCCGGAACTAAAGTCGCTCAGAACAGCCGGCCAATGGGTGAGCCGGTCCAAGATTTTTCAAAATGGCGAAAACAAGATGGCCGCCATACAAAATTGAAACGCGAATATCTCAGAGGCCAGTCGAGATAGGTGGGTGGTGCTCGACCAAATGTCATTCAGAGTTGAGGGGGAAATCTGACTAAGTAATTTTTTTTCCAAGATGGCGGATTCAAAATGGCGGCCAAAATTTTTTTTTATCCGATCCGATTGAAATTTTGCATCCGGGGCTCTTTGGGGCCATAGATTCTAATGGCATACTTTATTTTTCAATTCCGCCATTTTCCAAGATGGCCGCCATACAAAGTAATTTCTGAATATTTGACCTGTTGTTTTGAGGAACCCATAAGAGGTGGGGTTTGGCTCTATACACAATCGCTTCGGAAATGTTATAATTAGTACCAAAAAAATGAAAAATTGACCTGAACGTGGAAACTGACTTAACATATGGGGCAGCTCTCCGCGATGACTTGCTCTATCGAGTTTTCCCGGAACAAAAGTCGCCCAGAACAGCCAGCCAATAGGTGAACCGGTAATTTTTTTTCAAAATTGCGAAAACAAGATGGCCGCCATACAAAATTGAAACGCAATTATCTCAGAGGCCAGTCGCAACAGGTGGGTAGTGCTCGAACAAATATTGTTCAAGGTGGGAGTAGTAATCGGATGACCTAATTTTTTTTCCAAGATGGCGGATTCAAAATGGCGGCCAAATTTTTTTTTACTCCGATCCGATTGAAATTTTGCATCCGGGGCTGTTCGAGGCCACATATTCAAACGGCATAATTAATATTTTGATTCCGCCATTTTCCAAGATGGCCGCCATACAAAGTAATGTCAGACTCATAGACTTACTTGTGTTGTATAGCAGCTTTTAGAAATAGGGTTCGATTTTATACACCATCGCATCAGGAATTATAACGTTAGTATTAAAAAAATTAAAATCTGACTTGAACGTGGAAACTGATCCGGCACATGGGCCAGTTCTCCGCAACGACTTGCCCCATCGAGTTTGCCCGGAACTAAAGTCGCTCAGAACAGCCAGCCAATGGGTGAACCGGTATTTTTTTTTCAAAATTGCGAAAACAAGATGGCCGCCATACAAAATTGAAACGCGAATATCACAGAGGCCAGTCGAGATGGATGGGTTGTTCTCGACTAAGTGACATACAGGGCTGTAGGTTACCCTCCGCGGTCCCCGCGGGGGCCGCGGCCCCCATGCGAAATACTTTTTCCAAGATGGTGGTTTCAAAATGACGGCCAAAGAATGTGGTAAAAAACGTAAGAAATATTTGAAAAAAATACAGGGTGGTAGGTTACCCTCCGCGGTCCCCGCGGGGGCCGCGGCCCCAACAATAGGCTGGCAGGGTACCCTCCGCGGGTCCCGTGGGGCCCGCGGCCCAAACAATAGGCTGGCAGGGTACCCTCCGCGGGTCCCGTGGGGCCCGCGGCCCCCATGTGAGATGCTGTTCCCAAGATAACGGCCGAAGAATAAAGTAAAAAAAAAGGAGAAATATTTGAAAAAAAAACAGGGTGGCAGGGTACCCTCCGCGGGTCCCGTGGGGCCCGCGGCCTCCATGCGAAATGCTTTTCCTAAGATGGCGGCTAAAGAATATAGAAAAAAGGCTAGAAATATTTGAAGAAACAATAGGCTGGCAGGGTACCCTCCGCGGGTCCCGTGGGGCCCGCGGCTCCCATGTGAGATGCTGTTCCCAAGATAACGGCCGATAAAGTAAAAAAAAGGTTAGAAATATTTGAAAAAAATACAGGGTGGTAGGTTACCCTCCGCGGTCCCCGCGGGGGCCGCGGCCCCCACGCGAAATACTTTTTCAAGGTAGTGGTTTCAAAATGACGGCCAAAGAATGTAGTAATATTTGAAAATAACACAGGCTGGCAGGGTACCCTCCGCGGGTCCCGCGGGGCCCGCGGCCCCCATGCGAACAAAAAAAGACGGTAGGCCTCCACGCGAAATACTTTTTCCAAGATGGCGGATACAAAATGGCGGCCAAAGATAATAGTAAAAAATGTTACAAATATTTGAAAAAAAACAGGGCGGTAGGGTATGAATCACTGTTTTCAAAGGCGGCCAAAGTATATAGTAAAAAAAAAAAGGTTAGGATTATTAAAACAAAACAGGGTGGCAGGGACCTCCGCGGGGCCCTTGGGGCCCGCGGCCCCCACGCGAAATACTAGTTATTATAATATATATAGCTGAACACCCACTCACTCACTGACTGACTCACCCCAGAGTTGTTTGGAGGAACCTGTAAGAGGTGTGGTTAAACTCTATACGCCATCGCATCAGAAATGCTTGCCCGACTACCAGAAAAATACGAAATCGACCTGAACGTGGAAATTGACTTGACACATGGGGCGGTTCTCCGCAACGGCTCGACCTGTCGAGTTTGCCCGGAACTAAAGTCGCTCAGAACAGCCAGCCAATGGGTGAGCCGGTCCAAGATTTTTCAAAATGGCGAAAACAAGATGGCCGCCATACAAAATTGAAACGCGAATATCTCAGAGGCCAGTCGAGATAGATGGGTGGTGCTCGACCAAATGTCATTCAGAGTTGAGGGGGAAATCTGACTCAGTATTTTTTTTTCCAAGATGGCGGATTCAAAATGGCGGCCCAAATTTTTTTTACTCCGATCCGATTGAAATTTTGCATCCGGGGCTCTTTGAGGCCACAGATTTAAATGGCATACTTTATTTTTCGGTTCCGCCATTTTCCAAGATGGCCGCCATACAAAGTAATTTCTGTATATTTGACCTGTTGTTTTGAGGAACCCATCAGAGGTAGGGTTTGGTTCTATACACTTTCGCTTCAAAAATTATATGATAAGTACAAAAAAAATGAAAAATTGACCTGAATGTGGAAACTTACCTGACACATGGGGCAGCTCTCCGCGATGAATTGCTTTATTGAGTTTGCCCGGAACAAAAGTCGCTCAGAACAGCCAGCCAATGGGTGAACCAGTATTTTTTTTTCAAAATTGCAAAAACAAGATGGCCGCCATACAAAATTGAAACGCGAATATCTCAGACGGGTGGTGCTCGACCAAATATGGTTCAAGGTGGGAGTAGTAATCGGATGACCCATTTTTTTTTCCAAGATGGCGGATTCAAAATGGCGGCCAAATTTTTTTTTACTCCGATCCGATTGAAATTTTGCATCCGCGGCGCTTCGAGGCCACAAATTTAAACGCCATATTAAATTTTTCGATTCCGCCATTTTCCAAGATGGCCGCCATACAAAGTAATGTCAGACTCATAGACTCACTTGTGTTGTATAGCAGCTTTTAGAGATAGGGTTCGACTCTGTACACCATCGCATCAAGAATCATAACATTAGTACCAAAAAATTTAAAAACTGACCTGAACGTGGAAACTGATTCGGCACATGGGCCAGTTCTCCGTAACTACATGCTCTATCGAGTTTGCCCGGAACTAAAGTCGCTCAGAACAGCCAGCCAATGGGTGAACCGGTATTTTTTTTTCAAAATTGCGAAAACAAGATGGCCGCCATACAAAATTGAAACGCGAATATCTCAGAGGCCAGTCGAGATGGATGGGTTGTGCTCGGCTAAGTGACATACAGGATGGTAGGTTACCCTCCGCGGTCCCCGCGGGGGCCGCGGCCCCCACGCGAAATACTTTTTCCAAGGTAGTGGTTTCAAAATGATGGCCAAAGAATGAAGTAAAAAAGGTTAGAAATATTTGAAAAAATACAGGGTGGTAGGTTACCCTCCGCGGTCCCCGCGGGGGCCGCGGCCCCAACAAGAGGCTGGCAGGGTACCCTCCGCGGGTCCCGTGGGGCCCGCGGCCCCAACAATAGGCTGGCAGGGTACCCTCCGCGGGTCCCGTGGGGCCCGCGGCCCCCATGTGAGATGCTGTTCCCAAGATAACGGCCGAAGAATAAAGTAAAAAAAAAAAGGTGAGAAATATTTGAAAAAAATACAGGCTGGTAGGTTACCCTCCGCGGGTCCCGTGGGGCCCGCGGCCTCCATGCGAAATGCTTTTCCTAAGATGGCGGCCAAAGAATATAGAAAAAAGGCTAGAAATATTTGAAGAAACAATAGGCTGGCAGGGTACCCTCCGCGGGTCCCGTGGGGCCCGCGGCCCCCATGTGAGATGCTGTTTCCAAGATAACGGCCGAAGAATAAAGTAAAAAAAAAAGGTGAGAAATATTTGAAAAAAATACAGGCTGGTAGGTTACCCTCCGCGGTCCCCGCGGGGGCCGCGGCCCTTATGCGAAATACTTTTTCCACGGTGGTGGTTTCAAAATGACGGCCAAACAATTTTGTAATATTTGAAAATAACAGGCTGGCAGGGTACCCTCCGCGGGTCCCGTGGGGCCCGCGGCCTCCACGCGAAATACTTTTTCCAAGATGGCGGATACAAAATGGCGGCCAAAGATGATAGTAAAAATGTTAGAAATATTTGAAAAAAAACATGTTTTCAAAGTGGCGGTTTCAAAAAGGCGGCCAAAGTATAATAGTAAAAAAAAAAGGTTAGGATTATTAAAACAAAACAGGGTGGCAGGGACCTCCGCGGGGCCCTCGGGGCCCGCGGCCCCCACGCGAAATACTAGTTTTATAATATATATAGCTGAATACCCACTGACTCACTCACTGACTGACTCACCCCAGAGTTGTTTGGAAGAACCCAGAAGAGGTGTGGTTAGACTCTATACACCATCGTATCAGAAATGCTTGCCCGACCACCAGAAAAATACGAAATCGACCTGAACGTGGAAATTGACTTGACACATGGGGCGGTTCTCCGCAACGGCTCGACCTGTCGAGTTTGCCCGGAACTAAAGTCGCTCAGAACAGCCGGCCAATGGGTGAGCCGGTCCAAGATTTTTCAAAATGGCGAAAACAAGATGGCCGCCATACAAAATTGAAACGCGAATATCTCAGAGGCCAGTCGAGATAGACGGGTGGTGCTCGACCAAATGTCATTCAGAATTGAAGGGGAAATCTGACTAAGCAATTTTTTTTCCAAGATGGCGGATTCAAAATGGCGGCCATAATTTTTTTTTATCCGATCCGATTGAAATTTTGCATCCGAGGCTCTTCGAGGCCACAGATTTGAATGGCATACTTTATTTTTCGGTTCCGCCATTTTCCAAGATGGCCGCCATACAAAGTAATTTCTGTATATTTGACCTGTTGTTTTGAGGAACCCATCAGAGGTAGGGTTTGGTTCTATACACTTTCGCTTCAAAAATTATATGATAAGTACGAAAAAAATAAAAAGTTGACCTGATTGTGGAAACTGACCTGACACATGGGACAGCTCTCCGCGATGAATTGCTTTATTGAGTTTGCCCGGAACAAAAGTCGCTCAGAACAGCCAGCCAATGGGTGAACCAGTTTTTTTTTTTCAAAATTGCAAAAACAAAATGGCCGCCATACAAAATTGAAACGCAAATATCTCAGAGGCCAGTCGCAACAGGTGGGTGGTGCTCGAACAAATGTTGTTCAAAGTGGGCGGAGTAATTTAAGGAACCAATTTTTTTTTCCAAAATGGCGGATTCAAAATGGCGGCCAAATTTTTTTTTTATCCGATCAGATTGAAATTTTGCATCCGGGGCTCTTCAAGGCCACAATTTCAAACGCTATACTTGGTTTTTCGAGTCCGCCATTTTCCAAGATGGCCGCCATACAAAATAATGTTAGACTCATAGACTCACTTGTGTTGTACAGCAGCTTTTAGGAATAGGGTTCGTTTTTATATACCATCGCATAATTTTTTTTATCACAAGTACAAAAAAAATGCAAAACTGTCCTGAACGTGGAAACTGACCTAACACGTGGGCCAGTTCTCCGCAACGACTTACCCTATCGAGTTTGCCCGGAACTAAAGTCGCTCATAACAGCCAACCAATGGGTAAGCCAGTGTTTTTTTTTCAAAATTGCGAAAACAAGATGGCCGCCATACAAAATTGAAACGCGAATATCTCAGAGGCCAGTCGAGATGGATGGGTTGTGCTCGACTAAGTGACATACAGGGTGGTAGGTTACCCTCCGCGGTCCCCGCGGGGGCCGCGGCTCCCACGCGAAATACTTTTTCCAAGATGTGGTTTCAAAATGACGGCCAAAGAATGTAGTAAAAAACGTTAGAAATATTTGAAAAAAATACAGGGTGGTAGGTTACCCTCCGCGGTCCCCTCGGGGGCCGCGGCCGCCACGCGAAATACTTTTTCCAAGGTAGTGGTTTCCAAATGATGGCCAAAGAATGTAGTAATATTTGAAAATACAACAGGCTGGCAGGGTACCCTCCGCGGGTCCCGTGGGGCCCGGGGCCCCCATGCGAAGTACTTTTTCCAAGGTAGTGGTTTCAAAATGACGGCTATAGAATGTAGTAATATTTTAAAATACAACAGGCTGGCAGGGCACCCTCCGCGGGTCCCATGGGGCCCGCGGCCCCCATTCGAAATCCTTTTTCTAAGATGGCGGCCATAGAATATAGTAAAAAAGGCCAGAAATATTTGAAAATACAACAGGCTGGCAGAGTACCCTCCGCGGGTCCCGTGGGGCCCGCGGCCCCCATGCGAAATGCTTTTTCTAAGATGGCGGCCATAGAATATAGTAAAAAAGGCTAGAAATATTCGAAAAAACAACAGGCTGGCAGGGTACCCTCCGCGGGTCCCGTGGGGCCCGCGGCCCCCATGCGAAATGCTTTTTCTAAGATTGCGGCCATAGAATATAGTAAAAAAGGCTAGAAATATTTGAAAAAACAACAGGCTGGCAGGGTACCCTCCGCGGGTCCCGTGGGGCCCGCGGCCCGCATGCGAATTACTTTTCCCGAGAGGGCAGCCAAAGAATAAAGTAAAAATAGGTTTGAAATATTTGAAAAACAACAGGATTGCAGGGTATCCTCCGCGGCCCCCACGCAGAATACTTTATCCATGGTGGCAGTTTCAAAAAGGCGGCCAAAGTATATAGTAAAAAAAAAAAGTTAGGATTATTAAAACAAAACAGGGTGGCAGGGACCTCCGCGGGGCCCTCGGGGCCCGCGGCCCCCACGCGAAATACTAGTTATAATATATATAGCTGAATACCCACTGACTCACTGACATGCTGTTTTGAAGAACCCATAAGAGGTGTGGTTAAACTCTATACGCCATCGCATCAGAAATGCCTCCGTGACCACCAGAAAAATACGAAATCGACCTGAACGTGGAAATTGACTTGACACATGGGGCGGTTCTCCGCAACGGCTCGACCTATCGAGTTTGCCTGGAACTAAAGTCGCTCAGAACAGCCAGCCAATGGGTGAGCCGGTTCAAGATTTTTCAAAATGGCGAATGGCCGCCATACAAAATTGAAACGCGAATATCTCAGAGGCCAGTCGAGATAGACGGGTGGTGCTCGACCAAATGTCATTCAGAGTTGAGGGGGAAATCCGACTATGCAATTTTTTTTCCAAGATGGCGGATTCAAAATGGCGGCCAAATTTTTTTTTAATCCGATCCGATTGAAATTTTGCATCCGGGGCTCTCTGAGGCCACAGATTGTGATGGCATACTTTATTTTTCGGTTCCGCCATTTTCCAAGATGGCCGCCATACAAAGTAATTTCTGTAATTTTGACCTGTTGTTTTGAGGAACCCATAAGAGGTGGGATTCGACTTTATACACTTTCGCATCAGAAATTATATTAAAAGTACGAAAAAAATGAAAAATTGACCTGATTGTGGAAACTGACCTGACACATGGGCCAGCTCTCCGCAACGACTTGCCCTATCGAGTTTGCCCGGAACAAAAGTCACTCAGAACAGCCAGCCAATAGGTGAACCGGTATTTTTTTTTCAAAATGGCGAAAACAAGATGGCCGCCATACAAAATTGAAACGCAAATATCTCAGAGGCCAGTCGCAACAGGTGGGTGGTGCTCGAACAAATGTTGTTCAAGGTGGGAGTGGTAATCTGATGAGCTAAATTTTTTTCCAAGATGGCGGATTCAAAATGGCGGCGAAATTTTTTTTTAATTCCGATCCGATTGAAATTTTGCATCCGGGGCTCTTCGATGCCACAAATTCAAACGCCATTCTTGATTTTTCGATTCCGCCATTTTCCAAGATGGCCGCCATACAAAGTAATGTCAGACTAACAGACTCGCTTGTGTTTTATAGCAGCTATTAGCGATAGGGTTCGACTGTATATACGATTGCATAAGAAATTTTATCACAAGTACAAAAAAAATACAAATCCGACCTGAACGTGAAAACTGACTTGACACATGGGCCAGCTCTCCGTAACGACTTGCCCTATCGAGTTTGCCTGGAACTAAAGTCGCTCAGAACAGCCAGCCTATGGGTGAACCGGTATTTTTTTTTCAAAATTGTGAAAACAAGATGGCCGCCATACAAAATTGAAACGCGAATATCTCAGAGGCCAGTCGAGATGGATGGGTTGTGCTCGACTAAGTGACATACAGGGTGGTAGGTTACCCTCCGCGGTCCCCGCGGGGGCCGCGGCCCCCATGCGAAATACTTTTTCCAAGATGGTGGTTTCAAAATGACGGCCAAAGAATGTAGTAAAAAACGTTAGAAATATTTGAAAAAAATACAGGGTGGTAGGTTACCCTCCGCGGTCCCCGCGGGGGCCGCGGCCCCAACAATAGGCTGGCAGGGTACCCTCCGCGGGTCCCGTGGGGCCCGCGGCCCCAACAATAGGCTGGCAGGGTACCCTCCGCGGGTCCCGTGGGGCCCGCGGCCTTCATGTGAGATGCTGTTCCCAAGATAACGGCCGAAGAATAAAGTAAAAAAAAAGGTGAGAAATATTTGAAAAAGAACAGGGTGGCAGGGTACCCTCCGCGGGTCCCGTGGGGCCCGCGGCCTCCATGCAAAATGCTTTTCCTAAGATGGCGGCCAAAGAATATAGAAAAAAGGCTAGAAATATTAGAAATATTTGAAGAAACATTAGGCTGGCAAGGTACCCTCCGCGGGTCCCGTGGGGCCCGCGGCCCCCATGTGACATGCTGATCCCAAGATAACGCCCGAAGAATAAAGTAAAAAAAAAGGTGAGAAATATTTGAAAAAAATACAGGCTGGTAGGTTACCCTCCGCGGTCCCCGCGGGGGCCGCGGCCCTCACGCGAAATACTTTTTCCAAGGTGGTGGTTTCAAAATGACGGCCAAAGAATGTAGTAATATTTGAAAATAACACAGGCTGGCAGGGAACCCTCCGCGGGTCCCGTGGGGCCCGCGGCCCCCATGCGAAAAAAATAGGATGGTAGGCTACCCTTCGCGGCCCCCACGCGAAATACTTTTTCCAAGATGGCGGATACAAAATGGTGGCCAAAGATTAAAGGAAAAAAAATTATAAATATTTGAAAAAAAAACAGGGTGGCAGGGAACCCTCCGCGGGTCCCGTGGGGCCCGCGGCTTCCATGCGAAATACTTTTTCCAAGATGGCGGATACAAAATGGCGGCCAAAGATTATAGTAAAAAATGTTAGAAATATTTGAAAAAAATCAGGGCGGTGGGTATGAATCACTGTTTTCAAAGTGGCGGTTTCAAAAAGGCGGCCAAAGTATATAGTAAAAAAAAAAAAGGTTAGGATTATTAAAACAAAACAGGGTGGCAGGGACCTCCGCGGGGCCCTTGGGGCCCGCGGCCCCCACGCGAAATACTAGTCAATAGATATATAATTATTTCGGTTCGGCTCTGTGTGATTATGGCGGCGGAATGCAGATAATTTTTTAATCTCACTCGTTCCAACAATGCGTAGGTAAGTAGTTCAGTGGTAAGTAATGAAAGTCTGGCATGCGCATGGAAACTGACAAACATCACCTACGACGTTTCGAAGTCGAATAAAAGTAAACCACTTAAAGGTGTCTAAGCCACTGCGATATTACGCGTGGAGAGGAAACTAATTGTAGGTACCTAAGTACTTCCCTTCTGCAATGATTTCAAAATGATACATCAGTTACCTATTATAATTCACTGATCTACTAACAGCTTTCATACATACTTAATTATTGTATACTATCTGTTCCTGCCACGACTTCGTCTGTGCACGATTCGTTCATCGCTATACCGCGGGAATCATGCGATTTTCCGGAATAAGAACTATCCTAATGTCCTTCCCCGGGACTGAAACTGTTTCTATACCAAATTCTAACTAAGTAAATAGGTTCAGCGGTTTAATAGTGAAAACGTAATAGACAGACAGACAGAGTTACTTTCGCATCAAGTAAATATAGAACTTACCTCGTAAAACTGGATATTCAAACTGTTTTTTTCTGCATGTATACAATCCTTTCACTAAGTTTACACAGTAAATAAATTCCTCTGTAACTCTATTGCCAATTACGGTGAACTTCACCCGTTCTTTATCAGCCGGCTTTTCGGCCTTCACTGGATAGTGAGGATTGTTTATTGAGTTATGAGCAGTCTTTATTTTGCCTGAATGTTGATCTTTTATTTTCCTTTCCCACGGGTGATGCGATATTTTTGTTTCTTTTAACGGCACCCTCAAATTAAATAACGTCGACATGATACTTTCACTGATTGCACAAATAAGCAAAAATATGAAAGAAAATGATAGAAATTTGGCACTGACTTTTAATTTTAAAACTTTTTGGTGAAGATAATTTTGATAAAAATCGTATTTCGTTTCCGCGTGCAAGTTTTTTTTTTACGATAATGTGGCCCCATCGATCGCATGCAAGTTAAATAACAAAACGCATTAGCTGTCACTGTCAATGTCAATGTCACTTGACTGCAGTGCAGTGTGGTGGAATTGGTTCAATCTGAGAAAAGTTTTAATTACTCGAATCATTAAACGGACTAATACTAAGTGAATTACAATATATTCTCAATGTAATGCCTAAAAATATTGCAATACAATTTATATGAGTAACCTTTTTTATGTATTTGTATAGCATTTAAACATGGATTCGAGTTCGCCTCGCAACTTTTCGGTTATTAGCACCGAACTTTGCAATTTTCTTTATGTAAAACAATACGATAGAGAGAAAATAAATCTACTTATTGATGAGCTTAACTCAAAACCCTATAAGTCTGAGTTTTTTGTAAGAAAACAAGTAAGTAGTAGACATATTTTCCGAGGCAAAATAACTGAAAATATTTTTGTAGAAGTTATGAATTGACGTATTTTTTAATATTTTAGGAAGCTATGATCATATTGACTGCACTATGTTTAAACGTGAAACCTATGGATGATGCATTAGTAGGAAAGACATCACATTTGATGCACAGTATTTTGACAAAACAAAACTTGCTATTTGATTCTGAATACTTGCAAAAGGTAGTGCTCTGGCATATTCAGTGCTTGAAAATGTGTTCTCATATGGTGATACCTGATATTCTACATAGTATGCAGTGTATTCTACAAATTAGTCCTCAAGCTGGCCTAAGGGTTTGTATCACACAATGAATAAGTTTACAGCTTTGGTCCAAATTTTTTTTTTTTCTAAATTTTTACTTTTTTTTCAGTATATGGAGGAATTAATAGGCTGCCAAGGGGTTTTGAACAGTTTCATTGACACAAGTAAATGCAACTTAGTGAATACTCAAAACCAACTACACCTCAGTCTCAGTGCTTTAAAATGTTTGTGTTCAGTGACGTCTGTCCCTGAAGAAAGTAGAACTGAGCAAGCTAATTTAACTGTAGAACTAAAGGAACAAATCTCTGAATTAATTGTGAACTTTTTATTAAATATTACCATCAAAGCACATGACGAATATCAGTATTGCAAAGTAAGTGATAATAATTAAGTAAGTCCTGGTCATTTTCTCTGTTCCTGTATTCTATGTTGTTTATTATGTGGTGCTCAATGAAGAGTCATTGTATTGTATTGTGAGTCTTCTTTTTAAATTTCTAAGTATAGTTGTTTTAGTTACTAATTAGAAAGCTTTCTTCTTTCAAGGTTGTTATAACGGCATTAAGGGTACTGTCACAGATTTACTTCAATGATCAAAGTATCAATGTTCCATTGCCAGAACTAATGGGAATCTCCCGATTTTTCCTGGTCTATGGGCTGGTAGTGCAAGGTTCTAAACCAGAGAAGATTATGCCAGCCCAACAGACTATTGCAGCAGCACCCAATACTACTAATCGTAACCCAAAAGGTGGTAAGGTAAGAAATCATACACACACACACACACACAAATTTCGTCTTTATCCTTTTACGGGGTAGACAGGGCCTAGGGTAACAGATACCCACAGGCCACATTTACCAAGACTTTGGGCGTATAGGTGAAAAATGAAATCAAAATAGTGATGGGTTGCTAGCCTCATCGCCTATAACATGATTCCTATGATTTTCGCCCATTCCCTCGATGGACTTTTACCATCTGCGCGGGTAGAGAAGCAGCTGGTATATTCTATGTTTTGTCTTTGCTCCCAGACCAGCATGGAAAGTCATAATTAATTTTTTTTTTAATCATAATTTGTCTATTTTATAAATTGAAGTTTTGGTTAAACTCTTTAATTGTTCTTTGTTTTAGAAACAAAAATTAAGAAAGCAAAGGAACAGTGCAATTGAAAGTTTGAAGAAAGAAATACCGGTGTCAGATCGGAGCTTAATGAAAGAAGTTGTAAACTTTGACAGTAGTTCAGCATACATGCCAGCAAGTGAGAACTATTTAGAACCAGAAAAAGCCAAGAATTGTTGGGTCCTCACTAGCGACTCTGATGCTTCTGATGTTGAAAGCGGCAGAGAAGCCAAGTTATTTGCATTGAAATCTAGAGTGCGACAAAGTGCTTCTAATCTTCTACTTGTATTGATAAAAGTGAGTACACATTTTACTTTTACACATAACCAAAATAAATGTTACTATGAAGGAACAAAACATAGACAGTATAAGGCAATAGGTCCAACGTCTAATTCCCTGAATGTCTAAATGGCCCATGCCATCTAATTCCCCGGATATCTATTTCCGCAAATGTCTACTTCCCCGAATGTCTAATTCTGCGAATTTAGCTGGGGTTCGTTAGGTTATGTCATGGATCAAACTGTATAAGTTTCATTTTAAATCCTTGTGTTTAACAATGTAAAATTACTTGCAACATTAAAATTTTTGGTTAATATACTATTTAGATAACCGAAAAGCGAGATATGTTTGGATACTGGTGGGCTCTATTGCCTGACGCTCCTGAAGTGGACAATTGGACTGCAAGTGAGGTTGCAAAAAAGACCCTTGCATACTGTGCTGTTACTGACCCTACGTCTAATAACAGGGCCAGTGTGCTGAGTGTGGTGCTGGCTTTGCTTTCGGGATCAAGGATGTATCTAACACAGGCTGAAGTCAGGTAAATAAAATATTTAAGCTGATGAAACCTGATACCTGCTTATCCAAAGGCCCTGACTTGGATAATGACCAGCAAACAAAAAAAACGACACCCAACGAACTTGGCGTAGTCCATTTGTTGGGGATGGGGTAGGAGGAGCTGATTCAAAATGCTCAGGCCCTACGCCAGCGGAGGGTAACAGGATGTAAAAAAAGAAAAATGCTACAGTTGTGTAGTGTGTTACTTGTGAGACTACACTAAATAGTCTCGCATTATTGTAAACTTGGTTAAACTCGTTTTTTATTACAGCAAGAAAGATACTGCGTCGTTTATACCATTCTCAATATCCCTGGGTTACATTATCACTTGCATGCACAAGGTTCTAACTGGTATACTGGACAGTGAGCGGAGTCACGCCGTTATCCTTGTCGCGCTCAAGTGTTGCGCTGCGCTTGTGCAAGCCACACCTTATTTTAAAATGAATCATGGTCTCATAAGTGAACTCGTTAGATCTTCTAGAAAGTTTTTAGTACATAAGGGTAAGTGATTCCAAGTTTTTATGTCTTTAGTTTATTATTTCCATGGTGACTAATCTTAATTGCAAATCTGTCAGCTCCTTTATTAATTATATTATATTTATACTGGTTGTTCACCATAATCACAGTTAATCCTGAAATTAAAGCATTGAAATCGTGCTTCAGCTGGGCCCATAACCTGTGAATCGTTCAAGCTATCTGTCAAAATATTAATAGAAGAGCTAGAAACTTTAACGAAGTATATTTATCAGCCTTGACTTCCTAAATATGCAAACAAAACAAATAAACAAGATTTTATGGCTTTATTTTCAGATGTAACATTACAAGTTGGTGCTCTTATTACAATGGGATGTGTTCTCTCTGTAGACCCTAAAGTGGATGAGATATTAAAGGCTATCGAAAAAGATACAGTCTCTGCCAAACCTAACAATTATGGAAAAAATAATAAAACAACCAATGAAGAATGTGACGACTTTGAAGAGGGTTATTCGGACGACGAAATGTTTACTGCCGTTGAACAAAATTGTGAAGAGATAACCAAGACGGATACTCACTACTTTAAAAGTTGGATTTTAGATATATGCTTCAAAAATGTGGGCTGGACTTTTAAAGACAATAAAGTTGTTGTAAGTTCTTATATCACTGAAACCATTTGTTTACCATTCACAGCATTTATGCACTGAATAAAGTTCATAAGTTGTAAATATTTATTGTGACGATGATTCTTGGCATGGACAGAAAATATTTATTGAGTGAGCAGTGACGTCAGCCGGTATCGATTGCCTCCATAATGTAATACGACAGCTACGTGACGAAGTTTGAAAAAAAAACTCGATTGACGTATACCATCGCCTCATAAATTGTTCATTAATAATTCTAATGATATCTTTCGGGAAATTTTGTACAAGTTCGCGTGCTAAACGTGCCCTGAAGGTTTTGTTACCTTAGGCTCTGTCTACCCCGTAAGGGATAAAGACGTGATATATGTATGTATGTACTTCGCGTGTTCTGTCGCATGTCTTATTTGGTCCATGATTCTGTCTTCCTTAGAAATACATGTAATTCAAACTCGACTATTAATATTTATTACCATTTTATTTTTCCAGAAATGCAAACCGTCCGCTATCCCAGTGATACTAGAATCTCTCCAAGTATTGTCTGCTATAGCGTTCCACCACTTGCCCGATCTGCTTCAATTGCACCTCACGCTCTTAGCTGATGTGCTTTATGAAATGCTTGAACATGAACACCAGGATGTAACGCTACAGGCGGCCAAGACCACAAGCATTATAGGAGACGCCATTCAAAAACTAGGTATTGGCCTAACAGCATATGAGAAAATATTTATAGTACTTTTAAAATCTGCAAAATCGTCAAAATAATGGCATTAGAACATACTAAACTATTCATCGAAATGATGTCTCGCGAGAATTTAATCGATGAGCTTTTATTTAAGTTACAATGTTTGGATGCATGTACTGCTGATGCATATGCTGTCTTTGTTTTTAGATTTATTATGAAATTTTTGAACGATGAATTCAAGCGGCGCTGCTCTTCTGTTCACAGCTTCGCAAGCTTCGAGAGTTTTATACATAGTATTGCTGTAAAAAAAACCCTGTAGTTGTTTCGCGTATCATCTTTTTTCGATATTCCATTGAGATTTACTTTTGTATCTACAAGATAACTTTTTTTCAGAGCACACAAACGAATCCCCACCGGTGAACCAGTGTGTGCACATGTGGCAGAAACTACTGACGCCTTTGTCGTCCGTACTGCAATGTCACGACAATCCACAATGCAAGGCGGTGGTTTGCGACTGCATTGCGAACATCGGCGAGCGATCATTTAAAGAACTGCCGGTATGCGTAAAGCCTGAAACAGTTTGCTCATACAAATAGTAGTTAAAAGTAGCTGATGTTGACTCATCCACAGTAATAAATTTAATGGAAAGAATTTACTAATTTATCTTGAATGCAAGTCGATATTTCTGCTGTATTTTCTCTGTGATTTTAGCAAATGATTATACATATTGAATGCAGTAGTTTTATGTAAGATTTCCATTCACCTGTCATACTTTTATTGATTTAACATCTAAGGTAGATAATCATTGAAATTTCATTATATTTATACTTTTAAATAGCCTGTTCTGTCTGCAGCGGCATCTACAAATGCTATGTTGCACCTTACTGGTGGGGTCGTGCAGCGACGAGGAGGCTGCAGTTCGCGCGGCGGCGGTCCGTGCCCTTGCCATGACGGTCATGTTTAGAACACTCAGAGAAGTAAGCCAAACTTTGTTTTCACAAAGTCCTTATACTATTTTCTTAGCGGGTTTACGACACGGTGTACTTATCTCGTCTGCTAACTGGCCAGGTGTAAACCGAACATAACTCGAAACTGCGATTCATTTTTCTGACGTAGAGCTAAAAAAAAACTGCGCCGCTCGATTTAAAAATAGGGATGTAATATTTAGTAATGAATCACTGAAATCAACAAATCGATCAAGTAGTATGAACATTGAGCGAGATCAACATAGTAATTTAGAAATTGTTAACAGTTTTAATTAATTTGTTTTGAACTGTCTAATAATGTTGATGACGCTTCCATATGTTGTTTCGATTGGCTTCTATTAAAATACAGTTCAGATTCGAAGTTCAATTGGCTTGTATGATTTTGATGAATGACGTACGGAAAATGGTAGGTATGCCAATTATTTGTAACATTTTACACCAGCTTCTAAAAGTACTCCGAAATTTGGAGAGTTATGAGAATGAGGATTGAATTACTTAAAAAGTACATTTATACGTGTTCTTTTTCAGGACATAGGCTTTGTCAGTGACTGCGGTGAAAATATTTTACGTGCATTGGCAGAACCTTCGCTGGTTGTGCGAACAAAAGCCGCGTGGGCCTTGGGAAACCTAAGCGATGCGCTTGTTTTGAATGTGTAAGTTTTGTTTCAAGTCATCATTGACTAAGCTTTCTGAGACGCTTATGTGTTTTGTCTAACCTGTATCCTAGTCTTAATAAATTGAGAAATGTAAACATTAAACAAGTCTATATTTATTATCTTTTACAAGAAGGCTAGCACTTATAATTAGAGCAAAGGTTACTTCCAATTATTATTGTTTATACTTAGCAGATTAGTATTACTTTAGCTTGCAATACCTCTATGAATTGAATCGTCCAAATGACATATTTCTATTTTGATAATGTTCTTAATTTTCAACTTTATGTCGACTTTCTTAAGTCATACTATACAATGTCTTCTAAGTGGCATTACGTCCGGTTGAAAATGACCCTATCGTCAAAGTGTGCGTGTTGCTTGCAGCGATGATCCAGAGATAGATGACATTGACGACCGACTCCTGCTGCGTTTGCTGGAGGTCAGCGTGCGTTGCGCCGCCGATAACGATAAGGTTCGACACGCGCTGCTAAATAGTGACATGACAATGAAATGGTTCCATATAGAATTAAGGCAGAATGTGAACCTAATGCTTGATCTTATACATTTTATGTTACAACTTCCCAGAATCGTGACATGAAACCTTTTAACTCTCAGATTACTATGTACACGTGCGCGTTATAGGTTTATGAGATGAGAATACAGCATGGATTTAATTTTATAATGAGTTGGAATATTTCTAATCACGTAGAAGTGATAATGCTTCATATAAGTGATGGATAAACGATATAATAGGTAAAATTGTATCTTCAATTCGATTTTATGCGAATAACTCTACCCTCGTTAGTGATAATTATTTTATTTTTAACCTAAAAACGCTTGTAAAACTTGAAATATTACCGCTTTCTTTTATTGTTATCCAGGTTAAAATGAGTGCTATGCGCGGACTCGGCAACATACTGCGTCTTATAAAGCAGGACAACCTGCAGCGTGATCCGCAACTAAAGGCTTTGTGCGAGGAGGCGATAGGAAAGCTGTTAAATTGCGCGTGCAAAGTGAGCAACATGAAGGTTCGATGGAACGCCTGCTATGCGCTAGGAAATGCTATGAAGAATGATGACTTGTTCATTTGTTTTAGTGGCTGGCAGGTAAGATTAATGTTTCTACTAAAGTTAACTTGTTGATCAGGGCCGAAGATGGGGCAACTATTGTTTGACTGAATTACTTTTGCCCAAAAGTGAAATTTATGTAGCTTATTTAGCTGTCTTTAAGGAACGTATTTGAGATAATTTCTGAATGAAAAAAAAACCGAAAATTATTATACAATAAACGATTGCTTTCTGTATTTAACACTTATTTTTTGTCTTGAATGGCTGAATTTCCGTGCATCGTAATACAGTACAATACAATGCAATACAAATACTCTTAAATACTCTATTTTTAATGTCTATGTTTTTTTTCTAGTTTTTTTTTTGCTATAAAGTTGTGTATATTCTCTTATATTTGTGTCTTGCATACAGGAATAAATGCCTTCTTTCTTTCTTTCTTTATTGAACACCACAAATCAGTATTGTTCTGTGATAGTATCTAAGTGTATGTAAAAGGTTGAGTACAAATATAGACAGTCGATGGAGGTTTGACAATGTGCCGTATAAGGGAACGTGTCTGGATTGTTTTATACAGTCACGTTGCTACATTTGCTTGGGTTTTTACATAAAAAGTAGTTTTCTGAATACAATACTCAATAAAATTGACGGCTTTAGTGGCAATAAAGGTACAAAGTAAACATTTACACAGCTTGTCATAATATAGTTTTTACCAACTCAACTATCTGCCTACATAGTTTCACAAATATTTACCAAACCTACACGACACAATCGGAAAGTCGCGGGCGCGGGCGTTACTTACCGCCCTAGGGTTTCATGACGAGAAAAGAACCCGAGGGTTTTATATGGGGCATTACGGCACGGCCAAGTTAGCCTGTATGTTTTGATACCGTTTACGAGCAAGTTTGACGAAAATCATATTTACCTTTACTCCCTCCTCTACTTCCAAATAAATATTTATTTATTTATTTTATTTATTTATTTATTTCATTAAATTTCACAGTATGACAGTAACACCAAGGCACTGTGAAACTAAATCTTACAAAATCCAAAAATACACACAAAAATAAAAGAAACTTAAACTAGAATTTGACAGAAGAAGGCCGCTCATCCGTCATCTCGCAGAACTTCAAACACTCAACACACACATCCAACCATCTGCTTGCGAACACATCACAGTTTGGTGCCGAATATCATAATGTATATTGTCACACAATGCTATCACCAACAGAACATGAAAACACTGACGCGATTCAAACCCTTAAGGGATCTATTCTCAAAACTTGACAAAAACGAAAGGTAGACGGTGTACTCTACGGACCTCCGTAAAGAAACTCTTGATTTAATCAATTATTCGATTCTAGAGTCAAGTGTTCTCGAACCTCTGCACTTTGACGCGCGAGTGCAAGAACCTGAAGGTGAGAATCAACGCTGCAGTGGCGCTGCGAGCGCCCTCGTCCAGACCTCAGTACGGCGAGCATTACTCTCTCGTGTGGCGCGGCATACTGGCGGCCATGGAAAATGCAGCCAACGTAGATGACTTCACTGAGTACAAGCATAAGGACAACCTCATCGAACAGGTATATACACCACAAGAACAATTAAAGGCCATAAGTTAGCCTCACGTCTTAGTGTTCTGTGAAAGTCGGGTAGTCCATAAATACTAGCTTTAAGATTACTATTATTACCATTTTTACTGAATTCCCGTGGGTGTACTTCCATACTGGTCTAGGAGCAAAGAAATAACAGATGGTAAAAGCCCATCGAGGGGATTGGGCGAAAATCTTAGGAATCATGTTATAGGTGATGCGGCTAGCAACCCATCTCTATTATGATTCCCCTTTCCACCTACATGCTAACCGTGGCCTTTAGGTCTTTTTACCTTAGGTTCTGTTTACCCCGTAAGGGATAGAGACGTGAGTATGTATGTATCAAACATACAAAGAGATATTCACTTCGCAACATACGCAATTGTAAGACTCACCTCAAAAGTCTACCTGTCTTCATAGTGGAGGCAAAATACGTGAAATTTCCCTTAAGTCAGGAAATAATTCTAAGAACTGATAAAAACAATTGTTTTTGATTTGTATGGGTTAGAAATGGAATTTAATACATCACTTGATATATTCACCCCCCCCGGAAAGGGGTGGAATTGGTTGAAAATGGTGTAATAGTAATAACTAAGAAGAAAAAATAGGTGTAGTCTGTGCAATTTGCCATACGTTTTATTACATCTTAATCTATATTTGCACCCGTTATTTAGCTCAATTCAAGCTACGGAACATACAAAAAAAAAACATATAGCTAAAAATATACTTTTTGGCATTGCGGCCCCGGGGAAAATACAGGACGCGGTGCAAATTGAGGAAATGATGAGAAAATATATCAAAACACAATACCAAATTTGCACCAGGGTGCGACACCCGGAAAGTAGTTTTCTATGTTTTACTGTCTTTGTACTTCGGGGGAAATTTTGGAATTAATAAAAATCGTCACAATCGTCTTAACTTGGTTTGATTTACATTCGCACCCCATAAAAAATTGACATTTCTACACGGAACATGCGGTTCTGTAATACTACCCGCTACCTAGCGTTTGCTGCTATTCCTTGCGTTTAGATAGAACTATGTTTACCAAACTTCCGGTTAAAATTTTCTTTTTTTTATTGAGTGCGAATGTAGTATCTTTTAAATATGTGTTATTTATAAATTTTCACGACTATCTTAATTTCCCCCGAAGTACAATCTACAAAAGAGTGAAAAAAAACATGTTCCATACTTTGCACGGGGGTGCAAAGTTACCTGGGTGTTTATAATACTTTGAAAAGCTTAATCTAAGTTTGCACCAACCGTCTGAATTATCCTCGAGCCGCAATCAGAAAAAAATATTTTACCAAGATTCTATACATCGTACACCTTTTTAATTAACATACATTATGTACCAAAGGGGACCCTTCACGTGGCTAAACTTGCGCCTAATACCTTTTATCATACTCCAAAATAACGGCATTTGAAGTTTATACCTAATATTTTAAAGTGTTCCGTACATGATAGAAAGGTGCAAACCGAGGGAAACCATCTAGTCGTGCCCTCTAACGATTCCACAAAAAAACACGACTACACGAATTACTTCCATACTTTTCCGTAATTCGACTATACTATCATGTCAATCATACATACATACTTACATAAATCACACATCAATCCTATTACTTGTTATGTATAGGTGCTAAACTTGTAATAGCCTATAGCCATAACGTTTTGTTTCAGCTGAGCGTAACTCTAGCCCACCTGTGCTGTCTCCTGAAAGAATCCGATTTAACCGACATCTTAGACCCTCTAGTTTTCCACTGCGACTGCGCCAAGTCCCTTCTCGCTCAGCTATGCCACAAGCTCCCTCCAGAGAATACATCTTGCCTGAGGATTCTAGAGGCTGCCAAGTATGTGACTGTAGATTTGACAGCTGGTAACGACACACAGTCTCAGTCGCTCAGTATGTTACAGGATATTTTTATATGGGATATGTGAAGTCTTTATACGGCATATAAAAGAACATAGCGCTAATGAGAACCGCGAAATTCGGTGGAAGTAGTTATAGAGAACTGATAGCAATTTTATATGTCTTATTTGTCACACGTCACGTAGTCGGATCCATATTAAAACGTGCGTGGGGTTGGGAGGATTCAAGTACCTAATCCCTTTGATATGATAAGCACTGATTTCTAATTTATTAGCAATACTAGCTGTTGCCCGCGACTTCGTCCGCGTGTGTTTTTGTGATACTTACGGCTTTTCTCGATATCAAAATTATTATTATTATGACTATTAACTTCGTCACGTGAACCACTGAAAGTGTGTACGAAACTATACTTTTAGAATTACGTCATGAAAATAATAATTTGTGACACGGAATCTTGAAAAAAAAAACAGATGTGAACTGGTTAATGACTCATCACATTTATTTATACCTTATTTTACAAAATAGTTTAATTTATAGTTTTGTTTATAGTTTCTTTATTCAAAAAAAGCTAAGTAAAGTTTTAGTTACCTACATCACTATTAATTTCGCCGAACTATGACGCTTATTGGCGAATACCTACTGCGCTCACTTTAACGATATTTGTACCCTGATTAATTTAAAAATATATATATATTCTAATCAAATAATAGGTACATAAATGTTTACCTGTTTTTACCTTACGACTAACAATTCATTTACTAATCCGTTTTAATTAATATTTTGGGACTCAATTTTTTCTAGCACAAGTTTTGTTATTTATTTTCTTGGTTTAAGTAGGTAGCTACAGATTATTAACACTTATTATCTTTATCTACAAATTAATTACCTACAGAGGCCTTACCATGACGTCGTAGTGCGATTCAGTTAAGGTTCGCTCGCTGTCAGATTCATACTAAAAGCACAAACTTTTTTCACAATAACATTCTGACATGTTCGTAGCGCAGACGTAAACGCGCCTTTTGATTTTGATTTTTTTAGGCAAAGATATTAAGAGCATACAGCCAAGCGTTTCACGCCGCCCTCATAATATATCAGGTTTTCAAATAAGAGTGCGTTCAAAAACCGAACGCGTTGTGAATAATAGCACATAAATAAAAACAAAGTAACGGTATTGCATATTGAACTTTAGGTGTTAGGTAAAGAACACAATTTAGGACGCCAATTTAGGTTGATTTAGGTTTGACGAAAATGTCTTCGTTGAAAAATACCTGTACAGCATGTAATTATTTTATTCATGTTTTTTCACAATTGACACAGTTTTCCGGCTATATGTCTTATGTACATTCGTATCTATCTATTTTCTCCGTAGTATTATTTTGTTTGTAATTATTACCAACTACTTATACCGAGGAAAGCTGATTTTCTTGAGTTCCGCTATTTTGTGCGTAATCACCTCAAAAATTAAATTTCAAGAAAACTGAGAAATTATATTTACCTGTATTAAATTGGAAGTATTATTTAGCCATTTTAAAAGGTTACACTTCATTGGTTTTTATTGTATAGGTGTATGAAGTTAATTAATTTTAAACACAAAACCCTCTTTTTTGCGCCTCTGGGTGAGATTAAAAAAAAATGCTAAAACAGGTATTTCCTTATTTTTATTACTAAGTATTTATTCTGAGTTTCATGATTCTAGAACAATCTAATTTTATTTTTTCATACAAACTTTAACCCCCCTTTTCACCCCCTTTTTCCAAAAAAATCCAAAATTTCTGTAGCCTATATCCTATTCTGAATTTATTGAAATAGATTTGTGAACATTTCAACAATATCCGTTCAGTAGTTTTTACGTGATGCTCAGTCAAACAAACAAACAAACAAACAAACAAAAATTTTTAAAATTGTTTTATTATGTTCAGTTACCGATTTTAAGTCACCCTGGTCGGTTTTTTTTTTAAAATCTTCAAAAATCTTCAATGTACAGATTTTTTGGTCTCAACGATTTTATTATATGTATAGATTTTATTATATGTATAGATATAGATTAGAGTCACAATATATTTCGAATTATAAAAAGTTAACAGAAAAAGAAACGTGGGATTTTATTTATACGTACTCAACTTCTCATTTGTTTTTTTTTATATAAGGATTCAATATGAAATTAAGTCAAACTACAAATTTTATATCTGTCATCGATTAACAGGCAGAACTAAGTAATGCGGAAAATCAATTAATTTTGTTTTATTTTCCTGTAAATTAACTCAATTAAATTATGAATAATGCTATCGTACTGTTTCTAAATTAATTAAGGGCTTATTTTATATTTTATTAATTTTATTAACCATAAGAGATCGATTGTTATATTGTATCGTCCATTTAAAAATAAACATTTTAAATATAAAAATCAGCTTTGAATTATTCCTCATTGGATGCAGTTTCCCAGATACGTATTAAACGTTTTCCAATACGAACAGATTTCGTGCGCAGCTCAATGATAAAAAAGTATTTCGGTATCGTTGTTTACGAATCGAGTTAGCGCAAACAACTGAAATTCGTGTGCTATTGGCGATCCGGCCGAATCCAGATTATATTTATGAAACATGGTAATGTTATCAGCATGGTGTGAAAGTCAATGCTGATAATATCCGGTTATACCCAACTAATTGTGCCGTGCAGGGGCATTGACGCACGGCAGTTAAATATAGAGATAGAAGGGTCAATCCGCGATTAAAGTACCAACCTAAATAATGCGGGGAATAAAGAAAGACATAAGTTAATAATGTTACCTACCTATCTGTGTTTGTTTCCGGGAGGGTTTTTAACGACTATCTCTAGTCTCCCGAGCATTGACGCAAATGCGTGGCAATATGATATTGATATCATTCAAAACAATCGTGCTCTCCCGGTAAGTTACCCAAATTAGCACGATAAATTGTAAATATCGAACGAGTCGTGAGCTGCACGATTTTGATGCACGAATTGCAATCCGGTTAACGGTATAACTTTATATATTTCACATGTCCAACAGTAGTCAGTAAGAAATTTGAAAATTATTATTATCATAATACGAGTAGGTAGGTAATTCCCAACTATTGTTGTTACTGGTTGTCCAAATGGCTAGTAATTATTGCGTTATGACAGAATGATCAATATTCCTTCGGGTGGGGCATACTATATCGCCCACGTCATTAAGTAATTAGGTACTTATCTAGAATGCCCTCATCCGGGAAGAAAATGGTCTAAATATACAACGTAGGTATAGATAAGGAGCTACGGGTAAAGTATGTATGACAAAGCACCATACAAGCTCGATGAGGAAGCTTTTAATAGCTAATCAGAGATGTAACATTCTTTTTTAAACGCTAAAACTCCTAACATTTTTGTTTTTTCAATTTAAAAACTTAGACGGAAAGGTTTGAGCACCCTAGCCTCTTCTGGATCCGCTTCTGAAACAAATCGACTTGAAAATGTAGAAATGAATAGGTATTGTGTATTAAACAAATTGATTTCTGACTCACCGTATGACGTTCTCACAGTATCTAATTTTCTCTATGAAGCTTACCGTGAAAAGGTTCCATAAAGGGTAAGGAATCAATATCTTTATCAAATAATGATTCTATTTTGGTGTAGAAAGATAGACTCATATTATTTAATGAGTTGCAGTGGGCAGGACAGAGAGCCCGAAAACAAGGCTCGTGGGGCAAGCGGTCTATAAATGGGACGCTTTGAGGAGAAAAAGACCTCAGGAAAAAGAAGAAGGATGTCGTCACGGAAACTGGAGGGGGGACTCAAATGTAAGTCGTATTGAAATGAAACAGATTTTTTTTTATTTGCCATTCATTGTTGTATGGTTTGAAGATATTAGAAGGCGTTACAATCGTGGAATGGTAACAGGAATTGACCTAGCCGGGTCAGACATCAGCGGAAAAATTAAGAGTTCGGGTTATCAAAAACAATGTCGCGCCGTATAGACTGCTTTAATTATAATGAGTGGTAAATATGTGTAGGTATATGAGTATAGTTAAAAAAATCCCACTGTGTGCAAAAATAATATTTGATTTTCGTATTTTTGGACAAACAAGTCTATTTTATCTAGTATTAGTAGGGGTATTTTTTAATTCGAGGTGTGGAACTTTAAGAATTAGAAAAACCTTGTTTCCTGGGATTACACCAAAGCGATCAAGCATTAAATGAGCAGTGATGGTATGGATTGGGTACCTACCTACCTATTTAATCGAATGATAATTGGGATAGTGTAGTATCGTTGTGCTGAGCATACCTACCTACCCACTTGCCCTGGGTCTTATAGTTACTTCTAAATTCCAAATTCTAAATTTGAAGTTCGAATCGTACCGTTTCGCTTACACTAATAGTGATTGCTATTTGCATGAAAGGGAGTGTGTGTTTAAAATTTGGAGGTTTAATTAAGCGTTAGTAGGTACCTACACGTGTCGTCTAATACCTTATGGGAAGGTAGGTAAATTAGTAGGTAACTAAGTTATTCATATTGCCTAGTAAGGCTGCAAATACCACCGGTCATGCTTAATGAATAATGACACGTGCTGCTACCTAGATACTTACTTGAGTTCTAGATGTAGGTACTTTACATAAGTTAGATTCATATGGGTTGAATGTATTTAATGAGTATGATTAAAATTTAATTGAGTTATAAATATTCAAAGGTTCACACTAACTGATCTATACCAACAGCTGACCTCTTGAACTGGTTTTAACCGGACTGAGAACAAAATAACCACCATTCATTCATGTTATTGTGCCCTAGTCCAAGGTTGACCAAAGATGTTCGTAATATAACTTATCACGTAGTGACTCGTAAAATAAATAAAGTCTAACATGTGCTCTAAGCGTGATTTTTATGGTACATTATTTCCAGTTATTAAGGAAAGTCACGACTGAAAATATTCCTCTGTCGCTGAAGTGTTAACTATCCATGCTCCTGCAATTAGGAAGGAGTCTGGTTTTTGATCGGTATTGTAACGCAAATAAATACACGTGAGGAACGCGTGAAAAATGTGCGACGGGCAAAATCAGCTAGTAAGTAAAATACAATATTTTAATTTGGTACTGTCGAATCCTTGTAGAGCTGTGTAATCAAGATTATGTACATATACTTACCTACAAAACATCGCAATGACGTACTGACTGAGAGAACAACGCACAGCCTAAGCCGCTGGAGCTAAAGCTTTGAAATTCTGCAGAAATAATATGAGGCATAGGTACCTTGATATCATAGACATTTTATGAGCTCTGCTTAGTTTGGGACTAGGTCAATTAGTGTCAATTATCCCAAGATATTTATTTATTACTAGCTGTTGCCCGGAACTTCGTCTGCAAAAAAATAATTTATCGCTATCCCGCGGGAATCACGCAATTTTCCTGGATAAAAAGTAGCCTTGTGCTATTTCAGTTTATAACCTATCTCTGTGCCAAGTATGATCGAGATCTAGCCTTCTGGCGTGAAAGAGTAACAAATATCCATGATCACAAACTTACGCATTTATAATATTAATAGGATTAGTGGGATTTATATATATTATTATATTTCAAAATCAATTTTTAGAAATTCCCACGGGATAGGGTGCTACATTTCTTTTTTATTTCCAAAGTAGGGAAGTGAAGTATATGTATAACAATTACATAACTCGGATTTCGCGTTTTTCATTTTAAAATGGTCTAATATAGTAATGCAAGGAGGCATTTTCTTCGCACCCTGAACAAAAAAAAACTCTGCTGTGATTTTTGGAACAGTTTATGGCTGGAGCCATATTAAATAAATAAAAAGATGCAATAAGTAATAAATAACTTTGCCTTTATTTCAATGTTTAAAAGTAGGTAGAGTCTCACTAGTAAGTTCTATTGATTTGTCCTTCTCTTCTAATAGTGGCTTCGGTCGATCGCTTATTTATTGATTTACTGGTCTTATAATAGACGCTATCTAAATGTGAAAACGTTGGGCTCTTAAATTTTTAAGTAGCATGCCTGGCTACAACCTTCATTTCGTATTCATTGTTATGCCTTTATATCTGGGTTAGACTAAACGTACCTACAAATGTATCGTTTTGTATTACCTACTTCTTATTTAAAAGTCATACCTAGTGTAGATTTCACCCATCCATTTTACAATCTTGTCGTTGACCGACAACAGGCAAACCAGTTTCGTCACAGCCGTTTGAATCAGTTTGAGGTCAAGCTTCTCAGCTGAAAGTAAATTACTTAAGCCTGTAAAATACCTAGATAGATACAAAGGCAGATAGGTTCATGTCGCTGTACCTACTTCTAGTGCATTGGGGTAAATTCGAAATTGGGGGAATTTCGAAACTCGTGGATATCCACTAAACGGGGAACAATTACATACTCTAGCAACGCTTACTTAGAAGCTCCAATGTCTTTGGCGTCTAGATAAGCGTTGCCTGATTATGGAATTGTTCCCCGTTTAGTGGATACCTATCCAGGATTTTAGAAATTCCCCCAATTTCGTATCTACCCCAATGCTGTCGCGAATGATCGCGATTAACAATTACTGGTGAGTTCCTTATACTGTTTCTGAACGCAACTTTGATTACTGGCAACACAAGGTATGAGGTGGGGGAGAGTGAATTAAGGAGGGAAGGATGAATGTTGGGAAGTGAGGTTAGAAATGAAGGAGGGAGCTGAAGGGTGAATGAGGAGGGAGAATCAAGTGTTTGTGCGAAGCAGATAGTTCAGGTGGTATCACTTTATCTGGTGAGTGCATATAAAACCTAATAAGTAAATGTAGTAATATTGAGATATAGACGAAAAGAACATTGCATTTGTTTGGAGGTATGGGTTGATCTAAGGGGAAGGTGGAGGATCACCATGGGGCCCTCGGGCCCCAGCTACTGCTATCGCGTCTGGCAACAGATATACCCGTCCAACGAGAGGATCCTACCACTTTGTGGCTCTCGGGTGTATTTGCAGTGCCGGTAGCGCAAGCAGTGAGTATAACGTAGATAGTAGTATATGTGAATACACTTGTATATCGCTATATCTCTATATTATCACACAAGAGACTTTGTCGCATATGGGTAATTAATATTACGTTGAACCAAGGCGATCCGACATTGGGGCTTTAATGTTGGATATGTGATTGTAGCGACAAAATTGGTGAAGGTGCTGGAACGACTTGACTAATGACATTCTGATGGAGTTACACTAGCGCAGATTACAGGTAGTCTAATGGAAAGAAAAAAAAAAAAAAAAAAATGTCCGTTTTTGTAGGTTGGAATAAGAATAATGTTCTCCTTTAGTGGTTAGTGTAGTAGGCTAGGGATGGCGACAAGCACGTGACGAGCAGCGTCCCCCACGTGTTGCTGTCCAGGGACGAGCTCTGGGTCAGCTGTTGCTAGATTGAGAGAGGGCACATAAGAGGAGATTGTGCTGCTGGCGGAGAGAAAGGCCAGCTCTGGTATCCGCCAGTAAAGCGACAAGCGTAGCTGTCGAATGGCATGCTGTGACAAGGCACGTAATTGGTTGTTGCCCTGCGTAGCCGCTGTCGGGATGAGCCCATAGACAGAAGTCACAGTATATTAGAGCGAGTCCATTCCGTCAGCCGTTGAGGTAAAGACAGGCGTATGGTAGCGTGCGAGCTTCATGCGTTGCTAATCAGAGATGTTGGTTTCCTCTTCTTAGCGGTCCTTCGACGTTCTCAGCTGATAGGGAACAAGGAGAACAAACAGGCACGTAATTGGTTGTTGCCCTGCGTAGCCGCTGTTGGAATGAGCTCTCAGTAAGCAGTTTATAGCTATCGATAATCTGGTTTGAGATAATAGACAGGCACGTAATTGGTTGTTGCCCTGCGTAGCCGCTGTTGGAATGAGCTCTCAGGAAGCAGTTTCTAGCTATCAATAATCTGGTTTGAGAGAATAGACAGGCACGTAATTGGTTGTTGCCCTGCGTAGCCGCTGTTGGAATGAGCTCTCAGGAAGCAGTTTCTAGCTATCAATAATCTGGTTTGAGATAATAGACAGGCACGTAATTGGTTGTTGCCCTGCGTAGCCGCTGTTGGAATGAGCTCTTAGGAAACAATTAATAGTTATCGTTAATCTGGTTAAAGTAATATGGTTTGAGAGAACAGACAGGCACGTAATTGGTTGAGCCCTGCGTAGCCGCTGTTGGAATGAGCTCTTAGGAAGCAGTTAATAGTTATCGTTAATCTGGTTAAAGTAATATGGTTTGAGAGAACAGACAGGCACGTAATTGGTTGTTGCCCTGCGTAGCCGCTGTCGGAATGAGCCCTCTGGTAGCAGTCAATAGTTTTAAATAGGCTGGTTGATATAATATCGTTTTAGGTACGTGATGGTGTGCGAACTTCATATTGCAACAGCTGTGATCGTACAAATACATAATTTTTTCCTTTTTCTTTGTTCAATTTGGAGGCCATGATCATTAGAGGGTAGACACAGACTTTGATGAAGAATCGCCTTGACAAGTCTTATTGACGATGACGTACCTCTAGACGATATTTGGGTCTAAGCTTCATATTAAACAAGTAAATTTAAGGTTTGGGTAAGGTTTGGTATACTTATTTATTTATAGCAATGGTGGTAGTTGTGCGGCAGAATAAAGAGATTTTGAGTTTTATTTTTTTTTCAGTATGTACCCTTTCCCTTTCCTTTAAATATAAGACGCATAAGGAAATAAAATTCGGTATGTGGACGTAGCTTAAGCGGATGTCGTATGTTTTGTAGGCTGGCAACTATGGGCTCCAGTCTGTTCTTGTTGAGCGAAATTAGTGAGGATAAACGAAACGCTTCAAGATCGTATCGGTGTTCCTATTGGTTGCTAAAATTTAATAGTTTTAAGATTGGTTGAATTTTGATCGACAAATAATGTGCATTGAAAACAAATACGGCAATGTGATGTGATTTCCGGAAAAAGAAGTTTGTTTGTAAAAAATTTGTATTTCGTGTGCCTACTTACTTAATAACGAGCGAAGAAAAGTTTTCTGTATCTTAGAAACTGGAAATAAATAGAAAAGGGCCGTGTTTTGAAGGATATTGGCACATTTGGATGTTGATTTGAAGTCGTTAACAGTAGAGTTATTGTAAATCGCCAGAAATCTTGCAGGTATGATAACATGATCCGAGAGGCCATTAATAAGTTTTGTTAGTTATAATAGAAATACTTTCATATCTAAGCTAAGTGAAACTGTTTTTACAGTCAGCGTCACAAAATACTCCTATTAACTGACGAGTTATTTATCGAAGAGGATCGGATTTGTGTACCTTGGAATTACACTGGTTCTACTATCGGATTGTACTTTGTCGTAGGGCAAGTACTCTTTATAAATCGCTAAAAACTTTGAGGCGAGTATTTACAAGATTAATTTGTTTATTGTACTACTTACCAAACTGAGGATTGAAAGGCTATAATATGTTAATTTTAACATGCTGTCTGGTTGGATATTACAGTTAGCGTCAAGAAGAGGAAACGTTTGATCTGGCTAACGTCGGCTAGGTCATTTGGATTGGACATTTGGAATAAGATCTGTATGGAAATTAAGGTTCCTTAGTCAATCGCTAAAACCCTTGAGGCAAGTACCTACCTTTAATTATGTAAATCTTGGTTAATATAACTTGCACTATGTCAGTGACTAGCCCGCTTAGTTATTTATTAATGTTGACTAACATTAGTTTTGTAAGCACTGATACTAACATAATATGGATTTATAATCTGAGATAAAAACATTTTATTTTATTTATTTATGTTCATTTGTCATGAATAAAGAAAGATAAATAAGTGAACGAGAAATTATAAGCGCAAAGATATAATTATTATTATGTGATTGTTATCAGTGTGTTAACATGATTTTGAACAGAATTTGTTATTGAAATTTACAGTTAGTGTCACAAAGAGGAACGCAGAATGGAACAGGCTCTTCGTATACGGCTAGAGCTTAGCCAGAAGGAGGTGCAGGAAACTGTTCTCAAGGCTTTGGAAGTGCTGAAACTGGTTGAACAGGGTGGAGCTGAATTACAATTAGTGAAGAAGTTGAAACAGGAGTTGTGCATAGTTACACCTAAATTAAAAGAGGAAAGCCTCCGCTATATTGAAAAAGTCACTGATCCCTCAACTACTTTAATAAGAAATTGTACAGAGTTAGAAATCAGAGCAGATAAGGTCCTTTTTGAAATAACTAATCTGCTGTCTGGTTATGATGATTCTGCGGCACACTTGCAAGAACGTGAGCTACCTAATCAGAGGAACTGTGCAAAACTGCCGAAGCTCCTGCTGCCCACATTCAGTGGAGAAATTTTAAAGTGGCACGACTACTGGGACCAATTTGAAGCAAGTGTACATTTGGCCACGAATAATGATGCACTTAAGATGGCCTATCTGCTAGCATCTTTGAAAGGTCCAGCTTTAGAAGCAGTTGAAGGCCTCGGAACAACAAATGAGAACTATGGTATAGCAGTGGAGACATTAAAGAACCGGTATGGCAACAAGCAATATTTAGTTGATGCCCACTATAATGCTCTTCACAAATTAGAATGTGCCAAAGAAACGCCTGGTGACTGCAGGCGAGTCCTCAACATTATTGAAAAAAATATGAGAGTTTTGCATTCGCTGGGTGAAGACACAACTAGCAATGGATTCCGGACAGTCTTGTTGAATAAGTTCCCGGAGAAAGTGTTGTTTCAACTGAGTATTGCTATCAGAAGGGATAGCACAGTCTCAGCCATACGTGACCAACTAGATAACATAATCACTGCGATGGAATTATCTCAAGCAAAGACAGAGGAGGTATCAGATGCAACACCCGCATGTTCTACCGAAGCTTTACACATACGCACGCAGTTAAGAAGTAGCATGAAAGAAAACTGGCCTAAAAGGGAGATAAAACCTGGACCATCACTAATCCCTAAGAAACCAATGAAGAGAAGCATTGCAGCCAGGACTGATAATAACGCGAAAAGAACACGTAGGTCATGCATATTTTGTGATGGTGGACATTATAATGACGAGTGCAGAACTTTCAGTAGTGTAGAAGAAAGGATAAAGAAGTTAGGAAACAAATGCTTTAAGTGTTTCGAAGAAGGACACAGAAGTAAGCAGTGCTATAAAAGGACGATTTGCTATCATTGCACGGGACCCCATAACCGTGCCCTATGCCGTAAGAAGATATCAGGTATGGATATTACCTCTACTATAGCTAAGATACCGATTATCACGTGCCATGGGCATAACTATAGACCCTTCTTACAGACGGCAACGGCAAGGGTCCTGAGCAAGAATGAAAAGCATCCTTGCAGAGTCCTCATGGATAGCGGCAGTCAAAGAAGCTATATAACTACTCGCCTAGCAAAGCTGCTATCCATAAAACCTACTGGAGAAGACCTACTAATGATTTATACCTTTGGATCAGAAAAGCCGCTGGAAACCCTAAGCCCTTCAACAGACATTACAATAGAAACTAAAAGAGGGATACAAAAGCAGATACAGGTTAATATTGTACCCAACATTACAAACAGAGTTCCTGTGCCGAAGGTAAAATCATTAGACTTAGTAGATGTCATGGCTGATGATGGATCAGGGGGCCAGGGAATCGACGTTCTCATTGGTAACGATTATTACTTTTCATTCATCACTGGAAAAATGATTAAATTGGATGAAGAATTGTATCTGGCTGATACAGAATTTGGGTGGATTGTATCAGGCCGTGTGAACACAAGCGATGATAAAGATTCCCTTGCAGTGGTGACATATCATGAATCTGAGCCAGGTTATTCATATTTTACTGATCCTGACCTTCCTTTACAAAATATGGATATCAAATTTTTGTGGACATTAGAGAATATTGGCATAACAGACTCTGCAAAAACAACGCGAGAAGAAGAAGCTGTTCATCATTTTAATAACACTGTTCAGTACCATGAAGGGAGGTACTTTGTAAAATGGCCATGGACACATCACACTTCAGACCTACAGACAAACTATGGCCTAGCGTATGGTAGACTGAAAGGTTTACTGCAGCGTTCGGACATCGCTACTTTGCAAGAGTATGACGAAATACTAAAAGAACAATGTGATTCTGGAATTATCGAAATAATAGACCCACAGATTAAGGCCAAGAATCAAACAAGGTCACCGATTCATTATTTACCACATCATTTGGTAAAACAGGCCGGAAAGCGAGGACGTGTGGTATATGATGCATCTGCGAAGTTGAAGGACCAGCGAAGTTTAAATGAATGTATGTACAAAGGGCCTTGTATGTTACAAGACTTGACGGCCTTATTATTGAACTTCAGAACAAATAAAATTGGAATAGTTGCGGACGTTGAAAAGGCCTTTCTACAAGTTGGGTTACAGTCTGAAGCTAGAGACGTGACTAGATTCTTATGGGTGAAAGATTTTACAAAACCACTTTCAGACGACAACCTTATTCACATGAGATTCTGTCGCGTACCATTCGGCGTTATTTCTAGCCCATTTTTGCTCACAGCGACAATACGTTACCACTTGTCTAAGAAAAATGATGGTCTGTTGGAACGTATCGCAGACAAATGCTACGTGGACAATTTAGTTACGGGCGCAGACACTACACGTGAAGCTTACAAATTGTACATTGAAGCTAAGACTGCATTCCAAGAACTGTCAATGAACATTAGAGATTGGACCTCCAATGATAAATCTCTAATGAAAGAAATACCTGAACAATATAGGGTCAAAGAATTAAAACAAGTAAAGGTATTGGGCTTGCTTTGGAATGTGGAAGAAGACTCGCTTCAGTTGAAACTCAAGGAGGATATATTCAATGAGGCAACGATACTGAATGCCAACAAGAGGGAAGTTTTAAGAACTTTAGCCTCCATTTACGACCCTTGTGGTTTCGTGTCTCCGTTGACAATGCCGGCTAAACTTTTGCTTCAAGAACTATGGCGAAGAAAATATAAGTGGGAAACTGAACTACCTGAAGACCTTCTACATCAGTGGAAAGAGACAGTGTCACATTTGAGCGACATTAAAAATATTGAATTGCCAAGGTATCTGGGTCATGATAAAGAAAAGAGAAACACGAAATTTGAGCTACACTGTTTCACAGACGCAAGCCAAAATTCTTATGCAGCTGTTGCGTATCTACGATGTGAAGATGCAAGTGGCGTCCAAGTGACACTGCTGATGTCAAAGGCTCGTGTAGCACCACTGAAGGATAAGGAAAATTTAAAGATAGCAAGGCTAGAGTTGCTTGGTTATTTGATTGGTAATAGACTACTCACCTACTTAATGAAGACCATGGCACTCCCTAATGTGAAGACATTTCTATGGACAGATAGTCTGGTAGTTCTCAACTGGATGGAATCTAAAAAATTATTGCCTCCATTCGTTACAAGAAGAGTGGAAGAAATAAAGGAAAACGCTGGGGTAGAGCGGTGCTACATCAACACAGAACACAATCCTGCAGATGTTGCAACTAGACCAGAAACATGGATTGAGAAGAAGAATCTATGGTTACACGGACCAACATTCCTCGCCGAAGACAAAGGATCATGGCCGAGAAATATGCATCTAGAAGACCACATTATGTCAGTTTCAGCAGCGGCGGAGGGTCTGGATGAGGTACAGCCAGAGGTCCATAACAACCATAGACAAAGTGAAGAAGTGGAGATGACACAGTCAGGAGCACATTTGAGCTCTCAACTACAGCAAATCATAGACTTACAATCCATTCATTTTCCTGAAGAGCTAAAAGGCAAAGAAACACATCTGACTCGAAACTTAGGACTGTTTAAAGATGTTGACGGTATCCTGCGATGTAAAGGTCGTTTGATGCATGCAGACTTGTCATATGAGACACAGCATCCGATCTTGTTACCGAAGGACTGCGATTTTACAAGGGAAATAATTAAAGATACACATGATAAAAATTATCACGTAGGCGTACCACATACGCTGAGTATAATACGTCAGCGATATTGGATACCTCAAGGCCGAATACAAGTTCGGAAGGTTATCCAGAAATGCTCACGATGTGTTAAGCACGGTGGAGGCCCGTACCAGTTACCGAATACCCCTGCTCTACCAGCTGAACGAGTGAAATATTCAAATCCATTTACATACACAGGAGTAGACTACTTTGGACCAATGTATGTTAAAACGAGTAAAGGCAAGGAAAAGAGATGGGTTTGCTTGTTTACTTGTCTGGTAGTACGAGCCATCCACTTAGAGATAGTACAAGATTTAACAGCCGAGGAATGCCTACTAGCACTCAGAAGATTCGTGGCTACTAGAGGAGTCCCTTCACACATTATGTCTGACAATGCGTTGCAGTTTAAATTACTGTCCGAAGTCTTGTCAAGCAATTACTGTACGCAAAATAAGGTCTCTTGGAAATTTATACCCCAATTGGCCCCGTGGCATGGTGGCGTGTACGAACGACTGGTGTCCGTGGTAAAACACTGTTTGAAGAGGACCTTGGAGAAGCATCTACTTGGCGATAACCAACTGTTGACTGTCCTGAAAGAAGTAGAAGCAGTAGCTAACACAAGACCCCTTACTTATGTAGGAGCAGATGTGGACTATGTTTTAACGCCGGCTGACTTCCTCTCTCTGGGTAAATGTCTAGAGTTAAATCCTTCGACTGATCAGATAAATCCCCCTGGCACCATCACAAAAGAAACACTTATTGAAGGATGGAGAAGAGGGCTGAAAGTGATGAAAGAGTTCAAGAACATGTTTGTTGGACAATACCTACTTAACCTTAGAGAAAGGTATCAACACTCTCCCAAACAGCCCAGAGTAAAGTCACACGACGCACCACGTGTAGGCGATGTAGTGCAAATAAAAGGCGATCAGAAAAACCGAGACCAATGGAAAGTGGGTAAGATATCCGAGTTGATCAAAGGACCAGACGGGGAAATAAGGGTGGCGAAAGTCAGAGTTGGAAATGCTGATTTCATACGCTCTATTGGTCATCTCTACCCTTTAGAAGGTGAAGTTGTGCAGGAGAACAGCAGCGCACCGAATGAGGTACATGAAGTATCTAACGAAACCAGAGTGGAGCTTGATCAAATACCTGCCTGCTCACCTCGAAACCAAGTAACCATGGATGTAGAACAACTTGGAGAAGGCTTTATTGAAGAAATAACCGGGCAACGTCAGGGCCAAATCGAGGTTTCTGAAGAGGAACAGGTGGATATAAATCCGGTGAAATTAGTTCCAGGGACTGAAATTCCACCACAGGTCACTGACGAGGGTGGGAGAATAAGGCGCTCTGCGGCTGTACGAGCCAGGGAGAAGATTGCTGAGTGGACCCAGCAGCTCTTCGCCAGGCTGTAACTGCTGTAAGTCTAGTGGCCGCCGGGAGTGTCGCGAATGATCGCGATTAACAATTACTGGTGAGTTCCTTATACTGTTTCTGAACGCAACTTTGATTACTGGCAACACAAGGTATGAGGTGGGGGAGAGTGAATTAAGGAGGGAAGGATGAATGTTGGGAAGTGAGGTTAGAAATGAAGGAGGGAGCTGAAGGGTGAATGAGGAGGGAGAATCAAGTGTTTGTGCGAAGCAGATAGTTCAGGTGGTATCACTTTATCTGGTGAGTGCATATAAAACCTAATAAGTAAATGTAGTAATATTGAGATATAGACGAAAAGAACATTGCATTTGTTTGGAGGTATGGGTTGATCTAAGGGGAAGGTGGAGGATCACCATGGGGCCCTCGGGCCCCAGCTACTGCTATCGCGTCTGGCAACAGATATACCCGTCCAACGAGAGGATCCTACCACTTTGTGGCTCTCGGGTGTATTTGCAGTGCCGGTAGCGCAAGCAGTGAGTATAACGTAGATAGTAGTATATGTGAATACACTTGTATATCGCTATATCTCTATATTATCACACAAGAGACTTTGTCGCATATGGGTAATTAATATTACGTTGAACCAAGGCGATCCGACATTGGGGCTTTAATGTTGGATATGTGATTGTAGCGACAAATGCTCCTAATAGAGGTCTTTCTATCCGTCCAAATTGGTTTCACTTATCTTTATAATAGAAGCACACGGAGGATGGTGTTTGGCAGACACTGTAAACAGCTAATGGTTGCTTTCATCGTCCTGGTGTCATCTTTATAAATTTGACAACGTGTTTAACAAACATCAGCTACCGAGAACAGCGTGGGTGTCGTTTTAACTGTTTGGAACTTACAATCGTATTTCGGTAACGCGATAGCGCGCTTTATTTCCTTCTGGAACATGACCAGTCTATGAAAATATATTGGTAATGTTATCAATGAAACCATATCATGAGATTGTACTGAGCTGTTGCTGGGTCAATTGATATGCCATGTCCCTGCAGCCAGACATCAAATCAGATAAGATATTTAAATAGAGCAATATGATTAGGTAGAAGCTTAAGAGCTGAATTAAAGTTCCTAAACAAGTCACTGTAAAAATAAAGACACAAAAACAGCATTGAGAAATAGTTAGCATAGGTACCTCAAACAAAATGCAGGAGGGAACAAATGTACCTACATCCATTTTTTTTTCGGTTTATCCTGTGCATCCTGCAGTCAGGTAAAAATCGTTTTTAACTAATAATATTAAATTACCTACTCTGTACTTACAGGTAAGTGCGATACATAATTTAAGATATTAATATTCACGTCATTCAAGTCTGAACTTTACTCTATTACTCTAGTATCTAAACTTCATAAACTTGTATATGAAATGCAAATCTTAGCACGTGCGAGACTACTGATAAATTATCTTCTAATCACTATTTGTTTTGGAAGATAAATCTCGCCTTTTAAGCTCTAGATTTGTTTGATAACCCTATAGACCTAAGATATCTGGTATCTTATCTTTGTTACTCCAGGCAAGGAATCGCATGAGTAAGAAGAATTTAATCTGAATTTTGACAATGGCAACTCATAATCCTGTTTTATGTAAACGGAATAAAAGTAATTCCGAAAATTATCTTAATTCCTGAAAAAACAATGACATGGCTCTCTTTTCTCAGTTTCATGAGAACTTACTGTATGTGCTAGATTTATGTAAATACATAATTGTCAATTATTTAATTGTGGCGCAATCAAAGCTAATTTACCTAAAGTAAATTATTTTATTCATATACTTAACATTAATTGGACATAGTAATCACGGAAATATTTAGTGCAATTTGTGTCTGAGACTGTACCTTACAAACTAGTGCCTTTCTTACTTTATATTGGCCGAATTGGCCGAAGTAGATATATATCTGTATAAATTAAAAAATATCCTTAATTTTTTTATAATTCGATTGTTTTAAATACTATTTATGCCTTTAATTTTATCTTAGCATATTTGTTTACAGTGACCTACATAATAAATAAAATGCGGATATCCAAATAACAAAGGCAAAGATAAACAGAAATTTAGCTATGCCCTTGAATTGAACATACAAGCTTATCTTCAAAGGGCAGAGCAGACCAGAGCGACATGATACAAGATACAGTAAACTTAGAATCTTCATTAGCATTACTCATGCATTACTCACTTTTTTTACTATACCTATATACACATACTTAGTAAAAATTGACAGATTCATTAAGAGCCCAGATACATAATTACGACTTTGTGTTCTTAACGGGTTTTACCAGTTCAAATAGACGACCAAGAAACCTTTTCTTTCACTTTTCCTACATTACAAAAGAAACAAATACGGCTGATTTACTACTTTTTGATTGTAAAACGGTTTTTACAAATGACATTAAACCTTAGGGAAGTAATGGAATACCTTGGTCGACTATTCTACTTATAAACAATTTTAAGATTAAGACGGAAGTGCCATTTCAGAAGTTTAAATTTACTTCCGCCTATGTACCGGAAACGCTAACTAGGTGCTTTTGATGTTGAGTACGCAAGGTAATATTTTAACCAAAATATTCAGGAGAAAGAAGGTAGGTAAGTGTCATTATATCTGCAGAGTGAAGCTTCCATTGACTAATCAAAGCCGTGGGCCGTGGCCGTAATATCTGTGGGGAAACGAAAATGTAATTAGGTACCTAGATACGAAATTTTATGGTAGGAGTACTTATTTAAGTACTCCTCTTTATACCACTGAAAACTGAACACTGCCCTAAACTGTAACAATTTAAATTATCATCGGTTAGATACCAGCCCTAAAGGTGCATTAAGTTTTTTTTATCCCAGCATGCTCTTTTGTCAAATTTATGCTTAGGTAGGTATATTGTGTTGAACAAAACAACGTGGTCCCGGTTTCGCTATTCTGAGAACACTGCGGTGATGCAAGCGCTTTTAAATACCCTGAAACACCGAGCATCATCTCAACTGCAAGTTGCTCGCAATCCTCGAGATTTTGCTGAATCTGTGACGTCGTAATACTCGTACCTAATTATTCTATTTTGAACGAGCAACATCGCAACGTCATTTACAAAAGTATTTGTTATGTATTGTCTGCTCTAAGAATAAACCTAAGGCTTTTAGAAATCAATAGGAGGTACAGATATTGTTATCAAAATTTTACTTAGTGAAGTTCTATAGTTACTACAAGGTAAACCTTGTTTTGTGCTTTTCTATGCTGACTAGGCATTAAAAAACTACTATAATATTGTATATCTGGTTATTTTTTATACTGGGAAAGTGCGCAAACTTCCGCAAGGCGCAGACAAAGTTGCGGGCAACAGCTGGGATTCTATAAGATGGTGACTATCATAAACATAATCATAAGTCATAATCTGTTATAGGTAGTTTAAGAACTAATTGAATTAAATGAATTTTGTATTAATCAAAGGTGATAAAATTTCTTTAGCTGTAAAATGCGTCAGAGCAGAAATAATTGATTGAGGTATGTTACAGAATTAAACGATCGTTTTTCAACGTGAACATTTTTTCCAGAATTTAAATATTTTGGGTTTTACCTTATCGATTCTCATACAATAAAAGATCTCAGATTTTACTATGGATTTTTTTCCTGTTTGTCACGTTCCATACCTAGATGTGTTAAAAAAGTGACCAACTGGAATGGAAATTTTGGGACACAGAGTAAGAAAAACCCAAAATAGTTAAATTCTGTTAAAAATGTTGATTTTTGGTACGAGTGTTGTTTTTGAATCCCGAGTAAGCGAAGGATTCTAGATTAGAATCCTGAGTGCAGCAAGGGATTCAAAGACACGAGATTCAAAAAAACTTTGGTCTCGTGTGTAGCATAATTTTTTTTCACCATGACGTTTTCTCTTTAGTGAAAAAAATACAACAGGACAAAACATAACCATATTGTTTGTTTTACCACACCCATAATATACTAGAAGTACCTACGTATTTATTTTGAAAACAAAAAAATTAAAAATTACGAATTTACTAAAAATGCAGGAACTGAATTGCGGCGCGTACATTTATTGGCATTCCAAACTAAATTCCGGGACGCACAAAGGCCGCATTAGAAAAAAAACCCGCAAGTTTTTAATGATACGTCCTAAAACTACTCAGAAACCTAGGTGTACCTACTGAGGTGGACCATTGGCAAGTAAAAGTGCCCGTGGTCCACCCAGGTGAACTAGGCAGGTGGACCACGACCGATGACCTCCTATAATGCTTATATTTTCCTTCAATCTTCAATGCTGAATAGGAATGGCTTATCGAGTTAAAATTTCTTTCAAAGTTCCCGTGAACAAGTTTCCTGGAAACTTAACATCGTGGTTGCATCCTCCCTTAACTTTGAGGGGCCAAAGTTGTGACGTCGTCGGCCTCGATATGTTCAATAGCTTCGGCGCATGCGTAATAACTTCTCGCTGTGTGGGTAACCGTCTGGCGAAGCACGCGGCCGGTGCGTGCCCCTATATCTGTCTCGCTCGTCAATCATTCAGGTCTGTCGCACAACGTGCGAGACAGGGTCAGCGAATCGTCCGGGGATCGCCGTCTTATCTAAACCAAGTTTAAAATACCGCCGGAGTGTACGCTAACCGTCAGTCGTGTTCGAGCCGCCCTGCTAGTCCTACTACACTGTGAAACGTTCGCTGCGACCTGCCATTTGTGAAATTTTTGAATTGCAGATCTGTGGATTATAGAAATATACTGCCGTTAACCAGTCTTAATATTGATCAGATTTAATTTTATTGAGGTAAGTTTAAATAAGGCATGAATGTAAAAGTTATGACAAGCTACTTTTACAACGTAGCTAAGAAATGAAACTATTTTTAATGACATTTAGGTAAAAGTAGAAAATTACCAGAAAACGATGGAACATTCTATAGCACGCTAGCTGCGGACAGCAAATGGCTGACTGGTTATTGCAGTGCACGCACGCACGGCGAGCGCTTTCTCTCTCGTCGCTAGGTCGCCGGTGCTGTTGGCTCTGCATCGCCAATCGATTCATTTTCACTACTCTGTGTATTAGTGATTAGAAAGTAAACACCATTATTGGAACAACCTTTAGAATTATTACACGTTTTCATGTTAAGTACCATGTTTAAGTAGGGCCATATTCAAAAGTTTACAACATTACTGATTAGTATGCGTGTACTTTTTTTTATTTTGTTTCAATCCTTGCAGCTGTTTTGAAAACAATAGTTTCAATGGTTTTGATTGCAGTTTTGAAGCAAAAATAGGTCCCTGTTTTCCTCAATGATGTTATACATATCAAAGCGATCCTTTAGTTATTTATTTCATTCCGAGAGAGCATTTACCTACATAATAATATATTTGCATTGTTTCTGAATAAAATGCAAAAAGCAATTGGCACAAAAAATATTTCTCTCCCATTCTACAGCGATACCTTAGTTGTCGTAGCAGGTAGTTGACCTCCCCTTTTCAGTTTTTACATTTACATTTGCAACAGGTACATATCTACCTGACCGTGAGGCACACCCAAAAAACAAGCCATAGGTAGTCATTTTTCAACTCGCGCTAAGTATTACTTTCAGGTGGTTGTGTTTCATTTTGCCCAAAAATTTACACCAAGGTTATTGTTAACTATAAAAAGTATCCCTGCAAGGTGTTAATGCAATTATGTACTAGTTTACCTTTTTGAAAATTAATTGCAAATAAAAGACTGAGAATAACTTACTATAACCTAGAATAAAAGTTTTTTTATGTACTTGGTCATCATTAAATTTTTTAGAGTTAAAATTTAGCAGTCATAATATGCAGATGGATGGGATACCCTATTAAATTCCACGGCTTAAATGTTTTATCTTCTTGGTCAAGGATAACAATCTTCTGAATCACTTTTTGTGTGCTAATGAGTGCTAATGCTTAAGGAATTTTCCAATAAAGTATATACCTATACATACCATAGTTAAATACCAGTTTGTTCAACCCTGCCACTGCCTAGTCTTTTAACAATTTACACTTGTACAAATATTGCTTGCGTCAGGCACGTTTAATTATATAAGTCTAAAGGTTGCCACAGCAGAAGTCCAGCAAGTTGCACGTGTGTGCTGTGCATTTGATGTCTTTTATTCGTTAAAAACTTAAAATACTATTTATTTAATGCGACAGCCCGAATTGTTCGCATATTAAAATATCTGGCGCAGTGTCCGTCGCTATGCGACCCGTGAATTAAGCATCTCGGATATAGATTCGAAATTTCATACGTGAGTAATCCGGTCGTTGCGGTGATTATGTCTGAGTCTGTTGGTAGTTTTCTATTTACAATGCTATTTTTCTATTGATATTATTTATTATTTTTTAACTGGCCTGCCTGGTGTTATATATTAAGAATAATTAATTAATTTACCTATTCAGAAGCATCAGCAGGCATACGACAAGAATAATTCTTAATTTTAGCTTTAAGTTCGAGAAGGCTATTCGTAAAGAAATTGACCCAGATATTCGTAATGACTCAACGTTGGCGCAAAGTGACTAGATATATTTTATCAAGGATTTTCATTACCATATTTTCCTTTCCACCAGAAATAAATTTCGCTAACTGTCAAGATGCTAGCCAGCCCAGCTATGGAACTGCAAGTGGAAGAGGCGCCTCTGGCTCTTCAGCGTCTCTGGAACCTGACCAGGGCCCGCCTTGCCGGGACTTCCACTCTTCTCGATGCTGAGCCAGCCCTGGCCGAAACTTTACCTTCTGCTCAGGTATAAAACCATAAGTTGGTGAAATATCCTTATTTCATTTGCAGTTGTAAAGACACTAAAAAATTTCCCTATTTGAGCTTTAGCTCGAATCTCAAGTTACACATACATACACATACACAAATCAAGAATCCCTTACGGGGTCGACAGAGCCTAAGGTAACAAAACCTAAAGGCCACGTTTAGCGTGATTGAGGGCGTGTAGGTTGAAAGGGGAATCAAAATAGTGATGGATATTGCTAGCCGCATCGCCTATAACATGATTTCTAAGATTTTTGCTTGCTCCTTCGATGGACTTTTACCATCTGTGCGGGAAGAGAAGCAACTAGTAGGTACATTTTTTGTTTTTTTTTTGCTCCCAGACCAGCATGGAATCTCAAGTTAAAATCAATAAAATAACAAGGTCAGTCAAGCGCGACCACTTTATTCGTTGTCAGTTTTGGATGGCGCCTAAATCGTAGATTCCAATGTGATATTTGGGATCGCCGTTAGGTTCGACAACCTTTTTGAGTCATGTGCCAATTTTGTGTTTACACAAATCGATTGTATGTGCAACACTTACGTGCGCGGCTCTAAAACTATTTTTGACCTGGATACTGATAGTTGGAAGTTATTTCAAAATTGTGCTAGAAAATAGATTCCCGGCAATCGCTTGCTTAAGACTATGTGTACACAACTGATTTATTTGCTTAATTTGCCAGTCCTCATTTGTCCTCATTTTGCTTTCTGTTTGTCTGAGAAACTGAATGACTTGATTTTTTTTTCTATCACAGGAGCCCGAAGGCACCCCAAAGAGCATTATCCCAAGTGACTATGAAAGTGATGGAGAGGAAGCTTTTCCTGAACTGGAAATACCCGTGAGTATACATTTTATTCATGTTAGCTGTCTTTTATCCTGCTTGAGAATCTTCCATCCGGTTGAATAAATATTAGTAATTAACAATGGAAATGCTTGTAAAACTTTACCACCAATGTTTTGATCTTTTGCGTCAACAATGTCCGTACCCTTATTGGTGTTTACCAATTAACGTAAGTGATATTGTCACACCCCCGCTCGTCAGTCACTTTGTTATCAACCACGTCACAGCTTGACCCACCGTCTGGACGTTATGCAAACAATACATAGTAATTGATAAGATTAATCAAATTAACCGTTAAGTGATGTAGGTATTCCATTTATACCGTACACAATTCACTTTACAATCATGATTGTTCTCGGGAAATCGAGACCATCGGCCTCGGTATTAGAGAAGATAGGGCTTCACTTCAATCAAGCAATTGTGTTGCTTCATTGATTTCTCGTTCCTTCATTCAAGCATGATAAGTTCGCTAGTCCACATTCAATATTAAAAGTTCTCGGCATTACAGTTTTATTATTCACGATGAAACGTTTCCTTGACGATAACCTTCAGTGAAGGTTCGATACGAGTTCAGCGGGCCTTATTCAATTTCCGCTAAAAACGTGTAAGCAGAATGGAATCTGCAAACGATGACTGCGCTGCGTCAAAAATAGATGAAAATGTATAAATATACCGCTCGATCAACGCGAACGGGCGGACTTTGTACCCTTCTCATGTTCACAATAAACTAATTTGTTTCAATTGCTGGACGGCGCATAATTTCTGCACCTTGATTTGTTACTTAATTACTTTAATTAAAGATTAAAATAATACTTTACTTTATTCTCAGATTTAAATTACCTTGCCTGTGTTTCCCTCCATTGGCACTGCACTGCGCTAGCATATTATAAATTATTAGCATACCTAGGGCTTTTTGCATTTTTTATGACTAAAATAACCACAAGTAGTCACGAGTTCCAAACTACGAACAAATATTATGATAATGCGTAAAAATGTTGTGATGTAACAGCATCCATCTTTTTTGGCACCTGCAGTGACATCGTGATGATCTGCAACAATTGCCAACTAGGTGTAACTTATGTTTAGACCAGCTTCCTTTACTCTCTTCCATTCCGGCTAGCGGTCTGGTCACCATACTTACAATTGTGAGCAAATGAATAATATGAAGCAAGAAAAGACATCTTTAGAAGATGATGCCGATAGCTTGATTTTGGAACTTGAATCGGTGACTTACCGTTCTTAATATTAGTTGTGGAATGTTATAAACTGAAATTAAAGAAATAATTGTTTTTAGGAGTTGCATGACAACTTGCCAAAGAGTTACTGGACACAGAATTTGAACAAGGAAGTGTTACTGGATGCTAGCACTCTCGGCGATGTGCCGGCTGTGTACCGCGTGCCGCCGCCGGCACCCCACCAGCTGCCCGTCATTGGAGTTTACATCGACCCTCGCGTCAGAACTGGCTTCCGATACAAAGTTAGACCGATGCAGGTGAGACGAGTAATTTAATCTTAACTTCTCACCTCTCAATCATTTCACATCGCACGACGTTGAGGAATAGCAGACAAAAGTGTTGATGATTGCACATGGGCTACTGCTAAGCAATCTTCCACATTTATTATATCTCATCTTACCAAAATTTATGAAAAATGTTTCTAAGTCGCCTATTCCTCATCAGTTCGGTTGTTGAATGTTGCTTAACCATCGAAAGATCTTGTGTAAAAGAATTACACCTACCTATGGCTTTTGTCATCAATGTCGAGCTTGAACTAGGTCCTACGTCGAAAAAGAAAAACTACGAAGATCCATAATAGTCTCGGGGCAAAATTTGAAAAACAACCTGAACTGCAAAGAAACTGACTGCAGCAACAATTGGCATTGCAGCGATTAAAAATTCGTAAATTTTCAAAGAATTGAGTTCCGATTTTTCAACATGCAGCTATCTTTAAACATGGCACGCTTATTATTATTTTTTGTTCTTGAACAATAATATAAGTACTGAATAAATATTGTAATCGGATTTGTGGATATTTATAGAACATTTTGGTGAGGACAATCCTTTTCAGAAACAAGAGGATGGTGAGTGTTTGTTTTCGTGCCTTACAAAAATGTTCATGAATTAAGCAAACGTTCTGCTAAATAGACCACAAGCACAATATTATTAACATTATTCTTTTAATATTTCTGATCAACAGAATGTTTGTTATATTTTCATTATAATATTTGAACATATCCGATTGCATTTGAGGTATATGATTTTTGTCTACTTTTATTTAGAATGAAAGTAAGGTTGTCATAGTGAAGGAATCCTAATATGCCGCACTAAATAACTCTTCAGTTTTGAAAATAGCTTTCCACGTTGAGTATACAATTTGTCTAAGTTTTGTTGTAAATACATAACTGAGTATATAACAATAACACAGATTTGATAAGTACTCGATGAGATATAGTTTTACGATACTTATGTTTGTGAGTAAATTTGTAAAAGACCCATTGTAATGGCAACCTTACATCAAAATGTTCGAAGATGCTGCTATTATTTAGATTTTGTGATTTGCCTCTACATAATTAGGTACTTACCGACAAGGAGTTCACTGGAATTTCAAAATTGGATCTTAATTCAATTCTTTGATGTCAGTAAAACGATTATTGCAGTTCAGACCATTTGGCGGGGTTAGGTTTAGGATTGTATCGGGTTAGTTCAGTGAGTAGCGGTGTCCGTTGCTGAAATTTGCAGACCGATAATGTCACCAACGACCAACACTGCTTACTTGCGCGCTCTGTCGCCACTGGTTGTGTGCACTTGCCGTTGTAGGCGATGGTATGTGGATCGTCCAGTTTTTCAGACCCTCGCCCAGAGCGGCGTTCTGAACCAAACCTCTTCAAGAAACCACGCCGAGACCAGACAGGTCGGAAATGACATACTGGCCAGCAGCATGTTATGTCCATAATAGGTAAACAATAAGTATCATTCATAAGGGCTACTTGCCAAGTTAATCATATCAATAATTTGCACAAGAAAGTTATCTTTTTTTGAAATTGATATGATTATTTTTTCATCTGAGCAGTTCTGCACTGCTTGCAACTGCAGAATGTTGTAAAATTGTAAACGGGTTTCACAAATTCAGACATGCTTTGTTCTAATCTCACATGGGTTTCATCACGCATATCAGTTCATCACTTTATTTTAATGCAATTGAGTTTACTTGGAAAAGTAATCATGTCCTATCACGTAAATTTCACAAAGAATAATTTAATAATTAATGAGCTGTAATAATTACAATTTCTAAAGTTGAGTCAAGTATACTTACTTAATTTTTTGAAAGTGTACATGTTAAGAATACTCGTAGTAAAGCGCTTAAGTGAGTTGGAATTACAACTTTATTTAAATTTTCAGGCTCTAGATGCGTCTCCATTGTCTGTGAAGCCAAGATACTTGTTCGGGGGCAAGGCCCTGACTCTTCAGTCGATAGGCCGTGGATTTGCGCGCCGCATCACGTTTGAGCCCCTCGATTCCACTCTCAATAACAATGACAACTACTTCTGGACTGACTCCAGACCGGAAGGATTCTTGTTCGAGATTGAAGCTATTTCTATTGGGGATAAATTTACTGTGTACGACGCAAACCATGAACCTCAAGGCATTCTGGAAGTGGTTCAGCAACAGGTGAGTTTTACTTAAAACTTTTATTGCGGATTTTACTGCTTTAAATAATAACCTTATTTTATACTGATTGCTATTTTCTAAATTTTCTCAGAAAAATCAACTTGAAGTTGACCAACAAATATTCGAAGATGGATCAATCGTGAAGAAAGTGAAAATCAATACGCTCTGCAAAGTAGAGTGGTATGAAAATGACGGGGCCACTAAATTGGTGCCGGTTACCGGATTGGCCATCCTCAAGAAAGGTCGTGGCAATGCCGTAGTCACCAAAGTAGTCAATGCCGCAATTGGCATCAAGCAACTGAGAAAGGGTTACGAGCTTAGACCTGGCATTGAATCATCGTCCAGGAGAATCACTGTGAACGGCGCTGAGATAAAAGACATTCCTTGCCAGTATTGCGTCGTTGGTCTTGAGAAATACGAATTGCCCGTCATCGGTACATATGTGGATCCTCGTGTTGTGCCTGGCTTCCACTACCGCGTGCGGCCCGCGGGCTGCCGGCGTCACCTCTTCGAGGGCCGAAGCCTTCTGCTGCAGTCCGTCGGAATGGGTTACGGGAAACGCATCACATTTAAGCCAGACACACTCAATGCCCCAGAAAACTATTTCTGGTCCGACTCCCATCCCGAGGGCGTTGGCATGGAGCCGCGAGCTATTCAGCCTGACATGAAATTCACTGTTACCGGAAATGGGGTAAGTAGAGTATCTAAAGTATGTGTATTAAACATCAGTACAAATAACTTATAGTCTGTCGTGACATTTGGCAACCAACCATAATTCCCAGTTCTGACAAGCGCACGAGTTTTCCATTTGTTTACAAGTTTATAAATCGAGCATGATAAAGTTCAAAAGTTTGCAGTTTTGGCAGAAGGACAAATACAAATTAAAAATAACTTTGGCTAACTGCCAAATATCAATTTGGCCTTGACAGGCTTGGCAGGTCTCGTGCAATGTTAATATTTATTTTGATTTGTCTTTTTACAGGGTCTCTTGGGTGATGCGACCGTATTTCGCGCTGACTTGCCGCAAGTCGAAGAGAAAACAGAGTATGTGGATGTTCCGGGAAAACGCGGGAAGGCCATTGAGAAGTACATCCACGTCGACGTCACATGTCACGTGAAGTTGGCTACTACCGGCGGCGGCTCCGTGGACTCTGAAGTCCATCTCATGAAGGTGTCCGGAGTGGCCCTGGTGCGCAAGGAGCCGGGCCAGGCCGTCGCCAAGCTCGTGAAGGTTTACAACGTTGGTCTGGACTCCCAGCTGAACCTCCTGTTCGCGCACTCGCAAACCGAGCTCACATTCCATCCTATCCCCTAAATCTTTTACGAGGCTTGAATAGTGTTGCAATATTTGTGATGAAGCATTCGTTACAATTAAATATTGTAATACTAAAAACCTACCAGGCGCGACTGAGGCTCCGTCAAATGTCAATCGATTGGTAACGCGTTTACAACCGAAGGCAGGACTTGTAATGTCCATTATATCTTTATTGATTGTACTTCGGTTGCAACCGGTGCAACATGCGTAACGGTATCGATGATTGCGTGCGTCGTAACGGATTAAGATATTTACGACGCTACAATAAGCAAATCTAAATAAACAGCAAGAACATGTAAAGTTCAAGGTACTAGCATTGTCTAAATGTTTCAATGAAGCGCTGTGGCTAGTGCAGACAGGTTTGAAATCAAGAGTTTCAAAGCTGCTTCGAATAGAGTAATAAGAGTAATCTCTGGGTAGTATTTCTCAAATTTGATTTCCTAAATGAGTTATCTTTGCAAAAAAATTGACACATTTCGAATACATAGCTGTTAATATTTCTTTGACTTTTTTTATGTCGAATAATTTAATCTTATTATTTATTTGAAATTGATGATCAATCATTGATCAGTATTATTTTATATTGTATTGACATAAATAAGCGGTAGTTTTCTGGACTAAACATTACTGCTGGACAAGTGTCGGAGAGAGTAGCAAAAAGACTACATACCTACATAGTTACGATAATTGGACTTTTGATGCATAATATACCTACTGAATGTATACCTAATGTTTTTGAATTCATGATACGAATTAAAAAATAACCTGCAGTTTTTTTCTAAAGTTTCGTAATGTAAATTGATATTTTAATTTTACTTCATTTTGTAACAATGCCAATTCTATGTTTTTTTTTAATTTTCACATTCGAATATTTCTCATGTTCTTTAATAAATAAATGAATTGCTCTTATTTAAATGTATTATTTCAGAAACCCCACTTCTACTTTGGTCCCATTAACACCAAATCAGGATCTTGGAGAAACTGAAGGAACTCTTCAAATGTTCTAAGCATCGCGATAGCGATTTAGGTATATTTTAATGTAACTTATGCATTTGCCTTCGGGAAGCACTATTTGATGAATTGGAACTGATTGTGAAGACCACAGATGGTCATCGGATTCAATAAGTAATTCAGGGATTGCGATTCGATTACTGTAATGTGCTTGCTAAACACGTCATACTCGTAAAATAGACACATTTTCCACATTACCATATTTGTATGGTAAAGCGAAGCTGATGAAGGAATTACCTAGTGTGACAGCGCCTGGCACGATAGAGGAACCGTGACCACATTACCTTTGCCCTCACCCAGCAGCCGATTTATGCCGCAGAGTGTCAAGCGAAGTTCAAAGTAATAAAAATGACCTGGCGACGCAGCAGACGCATGAATTTACGTTCGGTACAGTCAAAAACACCTTTATACATACACATACATACACAAATCGCTCCATTATCTTTTACGGGGTAGACAGAGCCTAAGGTAACAGGCCACATTTAGCATTGTGGGCGTATAGGTGGAAAATGGAATACACCTTTATGCCATAAACAATAAGGACGATGACATATATATTTGCCATGATGACTGTATCGATATTTATGCCCTCGACCCTACAATGAATAATTTTAAGTTTTAAGAAGAGTAAGAATTTTTAATTTGTAGTTTAAATTTAATTGAAAATGTATGTTCCTATAAAAATATAAAATTCAGGATTATCCTTTTGTCGGCCAAGTCAACATCCAGTTCTTGTCACGGAACTTGACTCTTATTTTCACATTTATGTTGTTGATAGAAAGTAATTTTAGTCGAAGCTTTTGCATCAAAATCATAACATATTATTGCAGTCGACTGAACTATTCTTATAGGTACATACTTATTGCAATGGACATCTTACGCGATATGGTGGAACTAAATAACAGTGTTGCTAACTTCAACAGTAGTTTTAGATACGGTTCGAAGGACCAGAAAGTTGATACATAAAGCACGTAGATGGCAGCACGGTACGATAAAGTTCCAACAACAATCTTGACACTAGATGGCAGCAATGTACATCGTTAATTTTATGAGTTCAGTCGCCTCTAGTTGAAGGCGGCTCGACGCTTGTAAAATAAGTTTGTTGAGTAGTTTGGCAGCGTAGAGTCGAGAGGCGAGATACAGCGGTTTAGTAAGAGCGGGAATACTCGGCCGGCGAACGGCAACCGAGCTGGGGGTCCCTTCGTCGCCCGCGCCACGCAACTAATTACGAAAATCGCAATGCGCGAATTAAAAACTTCGAGACGGTGAATTAGTGAGACTTATCACAACGAATCAACGAACTGTGTTCACGATGGCTTATAAAATTAAGTGCGAGAGTGTTGTATTTTTGTGCATTTTGTATAGTGCAACCAGTTTCAATTTGGAGCCGAGGATTCCTGTGATAAAATTTGGTGAAGATGGCTCTTACTTTGGATTTTCCGTTGCGGAACATCTGACCACCAACGAGGTTGGGAACAATACAAGCTGGTAAGTAATAGTGTAGTGTTATTGTACTGCAAACCTTAACGTAACTTGCCATGATGTCATGTGTGAAGGTCGCCGTTCCATGTGTTCTGTATCGGCCAGTTAATCTAACAACTGTGAAAGGTTGCTAAGTTTACTTTAAGAATACAGTGGAATCGTGATATTTTGAATTATCAGAAGCGCGGAGCATTTATCACTGAAATTATCAGGAATAGAGATAAGTAACTTAATACCTATCGATGGGAGTTCTTTAGTTTTGTTTATTAAACTACTAATATTCAAAACTTCCTTTCAAAGTTAAGTTTCAACGTACCGCCCTGTGTGAAACGTTTTCTGTATTATGTGTGTTTGTATAACTCTTTAATGTTCAATCTGGACCGGTTAAAATAAAAAAGGACCAGCATTTCGGGACGTCAAGTTTGTCGTTTTTACCTGTCCGAGTTAATGCTCGAAGTGCCACGTTTTAAAGGTGTCAATAAAAAATACAAAGTAATTAAAACATTCTTTGCCAGCCTTGCACTGGCCCGGTGCCTTAATTGTTGACTTGCTAGCCTTCGGTGTGGGTTTATTAACCACTTATACATATTATATAGTACCACCGGCATATTCATAATAATGTACGCGTAACTTCGTGATTGAAGAGACTTTTAAATAAAAACTGCGATAACACAATGAATTGATTCCAGCTTAACTTTTTCTTATGGCTCATTATTTTTTTACCCTGGTTGTCAATAGACATAATCCCAATTTTGGTCGATCGTAAACTATTTTCGATCCTTCGATTTTCTTTAATGTTTTTAGAAGCAATCTGCTTAATACTAGTGCATGCAAGGCTCGGTAATTCTTGAAAGGTAACTTACATATTTTTTCTTTCACTAAATGTACCTCTATTAATCTCTTCATCACTATTACTAAATTGTACTCCCTGTTACCATCGTACCGTAAATGTAATTGGATTTAGCACCCTCAACACGCTTGGCCAATAGATGCAGGTTCAAATGCCAATTAGCACACCCGAAAAACATTTTCATTAAAAACCTAACATTTTGTACCTCATTTCTTCCAAGCTGTTTCATTAAGAGGGGTACAGTAAAGAGCATTTTGTATTGTATATCTCCCGTTGAGCATCGGCTCATCCCGAGCTGGCGCCAGCAGGCTGCAGGCTGTGACCTACTCCGCCCGGAGCAATGCACTGTCTTGGCAAATCTCATTCTCCGACAACCACATAATAACACTTGTATCCGCAATTACTGTACCAGTATCTGAAAGCGACGTAGAACAAAACCGCTAGTTTGGTCCGACAGGCTGCTGATTACCTACTCTGACTAGCCAGGCTTATCTGATAAATTTATTACTGTGTAACGAAAATTAACTACGTCGGTCACAATGATCTTAATTATTATTAAGATTTTGATATAGTAAGGGTTAGTTAAACTTAACATCTAAAAAATGAAGTATGTATGTATAACTCTTTATTGTACATATAACACAAGAAAAAGATGAATACAGGATAACACACATGCACAAAGGCGAACTTATCCCTAAAAGGGATGAAGTGAAGGGATGAGATGAAGTTATTACTTTCAGAGCAATAATTGCAATTATTTGGCTTAAATGAAAGGTGTAAAGTGTAGTTTTGTCAAACTTTAAAAGGTGGGTTGGTATTAATCGAGAATATCGAGATTGAGAACGCGCTGTGAATCATAATTCGTTTCATCGCAGACGCTGTAACTATTGGAAAACCCCGGGATGAATCACGAAATTTTGGACTTCTCTTTTGGAAGAGTTCCAACAACCTAAGGGATTTCAGATACGTTCTAAATAAGTTTTAATTTTATTAGATTTCCGCGTCTGTACAGAAGTGACTCTCTCTGGGATTTGCAATTTTAAACTAGGTTCCTGAAAATTTATACTGCATGATATATTTTCGCTAATCGATACGGAGTTTTAGTTTCGGCAGTCAGAGCAGCGAGCGGTTGTCTAATCGCTCGTTAAGTATTTAAAGCATAAGTAATTAAATTAATGGTATGATTTGCTAAACGAACCTCTACCGTGAAGCCCTCGCTGCTCGGGAGACAATCAAAGCTTGGCCCTGGCGTTCGAAGATATTATACGCATTGGATTGGGCTTGTCAACGCCAACGTACTAACATCTTCAGCTGATAGAAAATAAAACGATGAGATCTAGATTAATTTTATACACTTTACACTTTCTTAACTGAATTGTGAGTTCAGAGCAAGGAAGTCTTAACACCCCATCACTTTGTTATCGCACCCCGTTATCTTGACCTTCTGGCCCTAAACATATTGTGTAAATATTAGATGAGCTCGCTATGCAAATATTAAATATGATACCTGCATTAATGCCATGTATATTTCGTTACCGGTAGCTTCGCGTGTGTCACGTAACTTGACACTCGTGTAGTTGAGCTCGATGCTATCTCATCAATATTCCTCTATGTAAGCATACTTCGAGTAATTTTACCTAGCTGCGTAAACTTCGTATTTGTGCCGATGCCGAAGTCCTGTGAATAGTAATGAGTTGAGGTAAACAATAACGTAACGTATGTATCGGAATGAAGAATATGTGCATATGTCATGTGTTGAGTGGTAATAAATTAAATATGACACTGTAACCCTGTCGGATATTATTAAAGTTTAAAATCAAAATGATTATGATTATGTTTCTAAATAATTAATACAACTCTACTTTGCTACATTTAATTCCACTATTTGGTACAAAAATATTATACTAATCCCACTAGTTCACTCACACCACGTATATGGCCAAATATTTTAACCATAGATACTCTACTTAAAATATTTACACGCCATCTCTACCAAAATAGGCAAATGTAGGCACAATGTGTGTTAACCACGTGGGCGAGACACGAGTTACGAGTTTTATCCACAAATAAAGACATTTCTCACCGTTTGACACGATTTGGTAATAATTTCATTGTCATTTGTTTAATGGATCGTTCAAAATACAAAACAACCTACTAAAACAATGTTTATCTTTACTTAAATCATCATATAGCGCAAAAGTATTTCCTAACCGTAGAATTAAAGTTATTTTAGGAACGTTATTTCTGTTAAGTACGTGTCTAAATTCCGATATACGTGTGAACACATAGTTTTGGAAACCGCAGTTAGCTTCAATAATCCTATTTCTGGTTAAGTGGGGTTGTCCCCCAATGAGCGATTCTTCCCAATTAAAATGTTCACACGTCATGCCCCGCGGGGTGCCGCACAAGCTCATTTCTAGCTTCGAATGAATGCTTTTAATAGAAAACTAGGAATTTATTATCTTTGGTTGGTATTCAATTTGACTATGAATTTAATTGGGTGGGGACCCAAGTTGTTAAATTTTCAGAGCCGCACGACATGAACGCCCGGTTAATTTGTAAGATGCGTCAGTCCACCTGATTCGTAAAAGATAGGGAAGTAACAGCATAATCATGAAAAAGGAGGGAGAAAGGCACCTCCCTATCTATAATCAGTTTCGCGCGCAGCTCGTATCACTTTCGTGGCATAATACCTTGGTGACCGCTGTAGCTAAGATGGGAATGAGCAGTTTTTTTACGTGGTTTGGTAGAGTCATTCCACCATCCAGTGATTTACTTAATGGCCATAAACAAAAATTATCCCATTAAAAGCTACTTGAAAGTTTGATAAATGTTACCCATAAAACGTTCAAGTTGTTGATTTATTAGTGCATTGATGGAAAAAGATAATGTTTGTATATGGTGTCGTCGGAGTAATCACGGGCTGACGCCTTCGTAATGGCTCCCGTATTTCTCACCTGACATGTGAAACTGCTCCAATTACTGAACATCTCGGTCTCGATCGAAGTAACATGTTTATTTACGCCGATATTTATAAACCTTGTACGCAGTTAAGCTGACATTCGATTTATTCTTCACGTCACATATTTTAATTCACGCAACTTTAACTCCAGACCGTAATTGTCTGCTTTGTCTTTGTAACTATCATGATTCATCTAAAAACTTTTCTGCAATACTGCGTATTTAGTTATCTCGATTCACAAACGTGAATGCAAGGTAACAAATGAATTCAAATCAAACATTCAATTAAAGAATCACATTAAACACTTAATCTCTTTGTCCGCCTCTGGTTTAATGGTCCTGTTAAATTAACTTATTCACCTACGTATTAACCTAAGTACTGCGTAGGTACTTCTTGATAGTAAAAATATGCACCAGAGATACTCACCATACAATGACAGAATTCAATCTCAACGGTTCAAGAACAAGTACGAGTAAGTGAAGGCTCGGCTGCCGCCCACAGCTGCTGCGTAGGCGCTAGCTCGACCCAACAGACCATTTAGGAAACAGTACTTCATAAACATCAATATTACACGCAAAAGTGATTATGATGTGATGATACCATTACTTGAAGAGCCTTTACCTACCAGATAAAGAGTGACATAAAATTGCTAAAGTGAAACAAAAACGGGGTGTGACGATAAAATACAGTGTGTTTTGGGATTTGTACAACCTCTCTATCGCACGTAAGAAGATACATGTCGTGTGCGCAAAAATGTTGTCTTAGCCTATGAACGGTAGATCTGTAACGGTCACGTTGATTGCCTCTAGTCTCTTCACAAGCGATAAGTTTAACATAATAAAATACGTTAGTTACCTTCGACATTACTATTGTGTTTAATACATTTTCAGAGACATGAATATTAATATTTATGATGTATCAATGGGTTCTTGTCCATTTAAAGAGTTAAAAAGTCAATAGTCATAGAAAGTTAGATAAGCTAAGTGTCAAGCTTAAAATTGTGATAGTGTAGCGCAGTTATGTTTGTATATTTGTATTTTATGAACTACTGCGCGTACTTCGGTCTACATTTTTAAAGCAATTCAACCAGTCTTCAATCTTAGCTCTGTGCTTACAATGAGATATCAACCAGTAACTCAACACTGACCGTTTATTCAAATTAACCGCAGACAGTAGCGGGAAATGGAGCAATAATCAGTGTTGCCTAGTGTTGAAAACTTGACTTAAGCTGACTTGAAGATTTATTGTTAAGAAGTTCAGTGAATAATTTGCTCTTAAATATACAACAGAATATTATAATTTTTATAAATCAAGTCTCTCGAGAATTTATAACTGTTAGGAGGTGCTACGTGGATCGTAGTGGTATTGGTGGCGTGGGCAGCGGGAGAGCCGAAATAAAACTTTGTTGATAGTTGATACTTGAACAGAAGTATATTTTGTACGAATATACGTTAAGCACCAAGATCTTAGCACATGCAGTACATACATTGGTTTATTATGAGAAAACACAAAAAGAGCGTCCATGGGCTGCAGAGGTCACACGAAAGAAGGAAAAAAGGAATGTTGCCCTGTCAGAAATAGTTCAATATTATTGCCAGAGCACACCTAAGACAATTTTTAAAATAGGGTTATTATAAAGCATACGACACATAAACTGTTACTCACATTAACAATAACAGTAGCACAGATCATCTAGTTTGAATTTCAGCCTGGACAAAAAGAAGTTAAAATAATTGAACGTAACGCATACTTAAATACCGGCGGCGTCAGCAACGTAGCGCCAGATTATGATTAAAACGAAGGGATCAGATAGTAGTCAGTCTATAATTTGTCGTACTCCGAAAAAGACGTAATGGGAATATGGAAATATACGTCGAGGACCTTCTCATAATCCAACATTACAAGGATCGAACATGTTTATAATAATGACCTATCATCACCATCACTATCACTATCATCACTACATAGTATAAAACAAAGTCGCTTTCTCTGTCCCTATGTCCCTATGTATGCTTATATCTTCAAAACTGCACAACGGATTTTGATGCGGTTTTTTAATAGATAGAGTGATTCAAGAGGAAGGTTTTTATGTATAATTCTACGCAGACGAAGTCGCGGGCAAAAGCTAGTGTAAAAATAAACAATACATAATGCTTATTTAGAATACAATTGAAAAACAAATTGGCGATCATCGAATCCGACTTACGCAGCTTTTGACCTAAACTTCCTTTAAACGTAATTTTGGTAATTTGACTTAAACCGAACCTGTCTTGCTTCGCCCAAAGAGTTCCATCATGCTTCCATCTTAGAAAGTGAAGTTTCCTCGTATTGGTCGTACTCACAAACATTATATAATGTTTGTGGTCGTACTGCCTTTAATTTGATTCTAAAAGCGCTGCGCTATTTAAGTCGATCAGAAATAAGATGCAACCTCAAAAAGTGTTTGGTTATGGTCTGCGCGCGCACCGACTGTGTCATTTCTGAAATCGCCATAAAGTGGCCGTTAATTCTGAAACTTGATACAAATGAATTAAAAGTAAGCGTTGTTTTTTTCATGAAGACATACTGAATATGTGACAATAATAAACTGTTCAAAATCTTCGCATGGCATGAACAGCACGTGTAATTAACAATTTGGACAAGACTTAAATGAACTGCAACAATAGAAAGCTTTCGGATTTGCTATCGGGAAGAAAAGACGAGGTGAGTGCCTTTTGGGATTAACCTGAAATGATAAAGGCTGTATCAACAGAAAGCCTATCCTTCTAACTCTTGTTTTCAGTCCGCAATTCAATTAGGTATTATAAAATTTCGTCTGCCTTGTTTTTACGTGGTTGCGTTGCTTGGGTTAGGCCACAATATAATTGAAGATAGGAAATGTCATGATAGTGCCTCATTTTTAACTCGATAAATGGCATGACTTGTTTTTAGTGACACGACGAGAAATCAAAACATGATTGTGTATCTGCTCAGAGAATTGTCCGCTGGCGCGATTCGTGCGAGCGCGATACGTTATCACCGTAACCTAGTTCGCACCACATCTGTTCATACACGCTCCAATAGTTGTGTTGGATACTTCACTATCTGTAGGCCTGTATTGATTAGCGACCAAAACGATGAGCAAATCTCTCCTTTGCGTTGTGCGTCAACAAAATCATTAATATGATACTTGCTAGCTCTTGCTCGCGACTTCGTCTGCAAAGGATTCGTTTATCGCTATCCCGCGGGGTAAAAAGTTCCCTATGTAGGTATTATTCCAGACTATATAATATATCTAAAAGTTCATCCAGATGTGTCCAGCAGTTCTGGCGTGAAAAAATGACAAACATCCATACATCCTCACAAACTTTTATATTATTAGTAGGATTCGCATTTATAATATTAGTAGTCGTTTGTGGTTTGAATATTTCGATTGAAAGTGAAAATTGTAGTATTAATTTTAAAATAATTTACTGGAATTACAATGTTTTATTGGCCATCTGACGAAGAGTTTTAATTCGCTTCGGATTTTTGTAAACAAAGAAATTTCATTCTTAACAAATTGGCTTTCTATAACACATATAACAGAACACCCTACCTAATGAATGCTTATTTAAACGAACGATATTTGCTGCGTTTAAACCGTCGCATTGGCGTTCCAAGTATCGGTTGCTTCTTTTACTAGTTTATTTTTTGTGGCAGGTCTTTACGCGGCCGGATTTTATTTCTTTTTTGTTGTGGCCAGCCTTGTATGGAGTGCAGCCTTCGTTAGCGTGTGCAAGGTCACCGCAGTTTGTTCTCTTCAAATCCCGCCCGGAGCTCCTTTGTTGTGCCCAGCCCTGGAGCCTGTAGGAAAAAAGACGCTTAATGATTACGCTTTTTGTAGACAATAATAGCTGTTTTAAGTCTCTATTAAGGACTAGGTACATATAAAAGTAATAAAAAGTGATTGTTGAGAGCATAAAAGTTAAATTAAAAAAGTTTGATTATAAATTCCGAGGCTCGGGGCAATGATTACCATGTTCTTTACGATCATTTTTGTACTAAAAAGACAAAAACAATCGTTAATTAATGTAAAGGTATAATATTGATCTACAAAATAGTTACCTGACTCCATGACTTACTACATTGACGAGTCTGAGGGCATGGCGGTTGGCGAATGTTTGGCTGTTTTGTATTCGTAGACGGGATTTTTTAAATCTTAAGAGATTTCATATCAGATGGTGCAATATATTGTACGGAGAAACAAACATCAAACACTGTTTTTGAAGACGTGGTTGGCTTAGTTGATTGTGACCCTGCCTACGAAGCAAGCGTTCTGGATTCGAATCCTGGCAAGGGCATATATTTGGGTGCGTAACGATGTATATAAAATTTTTTGGTATAATATTAGTAGCAATAACGCTCATTTGATATAATTATTAAATCATATAACAACACTTAATATATTTACATATGACATAATTATCATTTCTTATAATGATCATTTGATATAATATCATTTAATATAACATTCTTTAAGTATAATGCTTATTTCCTATAATGAACTTATGGTATAACGTTATTTTTATATAAAATACAACAATTGGCATAACCATTATTGATATAATGTATTAGAGACATAATCACAAAACGAACTGCTATCAAAAAGTAGGTTAGGTTAGGTTTAAACTGCGTCCCCCAACAAAAACGAACTGCTATAAAAATATTTTTGTATATAAAATGAGCGTTATACCATATAATCCTTATAAGAAATAAGCGTTATACCGAACGATAAATATACGAAATAAATTTATATATTTTAAAATTATACCAAACGTTTATTATACACAATGAGTGATTATACCCTTTGAAATTATATCAAATGTTGATATATCGATAGAAAATATATTAAATATTATTATATCAAACATTACACACCCCATATATTTGTGTGTTGAGCACGAATGTATAATTTTGTTCCTGAGTCACGGATGTTTCTATCTATTTAAGTATGTATTTCTCTGTATAAGTATGTATATCGTTGGTTAGTACACATTTGGGACAAGGTCAATTTGTGTGTTTTTTTATACATTATATTTATATTTAACACCAAATATATACATAAATCACATCTTTATCCCTTACGGGGTAGACAAAGCGTAAGGTAATAAGACTTAAAGGCCACGCTTAGCATGAGTGTGGACGTAGGTACCTATAGGTGGAAAAAAAATCAAAATAGTGATGGATTGCTAGCCGCATCGCCTATAATATGATTCCGAAGATTTTCGTCCTATCCTTCGATGGCGCGGGAAGAGAAACAACTGGTACATTCGATATTTTTTCTTTACTAACAGACCAGCATGGAAGAATCTCCAAAATGTGATAAAAATGTCTCGTGATAAATACTTTAAAAAGTTTACCTATTTAATCTGTTTTTTTATTATTTGATTAATTACAGTGTTATTTTATTGAATTTCTTTAAAAATAACACTTTTTACAACGAATCTACTTTGATGTAAACGTATTGACTTCACAAGGTATAAACTGCTTAGAAATAAAGTTAACCGTTCATAAATATATTAATACTGTATGAAATCATGACCGTTTACAGAATATGCTATAAATACACGTATCGAATTAAAGATACCTGCATGTAAGTTACTGGCTACACACCGGCGCCCGCGTTAAATCCTGTCTAGTGCTAAGCTGTTATCACATCAAATACGAGTGATAATGATAATCCTGGTGATATCACTCGGCCACGCTACGGCCCCTGTTTACTCGCAGCTCAAGGTGACGCACATATTAGCTTGTGACGCAAGCACCTCCCTATGCTGCCATTGAAACTGGTGAAAGCATGATAGTAGTTCGATTGTAATATTTTTAAGGCATGTCTTATTAATATCACAAGTTTTTGTCTTGAATAATCTCTTACCGCAAATTAAATGTATACTTACCTATCTGCTCCTATCTACCCACCTACCTAATGTTAGCGAGGTTTTACGTCAGCAACGTCGTTGCTGAAAATAATAAGTTTAGTAGTCAAACAATGTTAAGTACCTATCTTAAACCCGTTTAAACTTCTCCAATGCGCCAACTTTTAAAATTATGTAGGTATATTCAATATAGTATGAATGACTTATACGATAAAGCCAAAGATTATCAAAAATCATAAACAAAAGATGCAGTCTTGTAGTTGAATGTTTTTTTACAAAACAAGTACAGCGTTTCTTATGAAAATAAAAATACTCGAAGTGTTTCAAGTAATTTAGCAGCGGTCATTCCAGCCTTCTTCGTATTTGTCGTGCCACGTCGCCTGTAAAGTTGCATTTAAAAACCGATTTAGCAGTCCGGGCTCGGCTTGAGTCCGAGATGATATTTTCTCCTCAAATGAGCTGAGTTCCCAGGCCATTGTCGACAAGCCGCCTTTTAAGGAGAGCCTTGTCTACCTACAGGCGGATTTCAAAACGGCATCCTCTCGTTTAATCTTGTATATTCGCTTAAATTAAGAAACGATATCTGATGATGGGTCTTTCGAAATTTCAAGTTAAATGCGAATGCACGTAATGTTTTCTCCGATATTCTCCGTTATAAGTGGTATCATGAAATCAGCAAATTACGGTTTGAGTGCGGCACGCGTAATATGCCTTCATTGGATGTTAGAGTTATTGCCCGGGGTGGTAGTAAAGTGTGCACCGGTGAAGTATAAATTGTAACTCCCTGTGAAGAATGGCGGATTCCCGAGGGCCGCACATTCCCTCTAATTGGACGTCTGCGCCGCTCTGCCCGCTATGGCATCGGACAGAGGTCCAACACCGACCACTTTCGCTAAAGTGCATAAATACTTGCATATCTCCTCATTTAAAATCTGAAATGAGAAATCGTTTACACGTGCTTTCAACGACTACATACGAATTCGATTATGGACTTTTGAAGTTGAAGATTTCGTTTATTCTATGCAAGTAATGTGAGGTAGTAAGTGTAAAATAAATAGGTAAGCTATGTAGCTAAAAGAAAAAAAGAAACATAAATATGTTCAGCATAATGCAATCGATGAAATTAGCATTTCTTACGTGCCATGGTTACGCTAAGCCTTTAAGATTACGTACGTAGCAAATGCAAAAGTTTGAAAACAATGTTTTATTTAAGAGAACATTGTTTTAACAGTGTTACGCTGGTACACTGCAGATAGCGTTCATAGGGCATTTGCAACATAATCCCTTAAGGAGATTTCTAGTTCACGGACTACAAAGGGCCACATCTCGTAGCGGAGCTCGTTTTACACCTAGTTAGGCTCGCTTCTCCTTGCAATGGCCAGCCTATTGTTCCCCTTGTTATGGTAAATACCTGCCCTCGGGTTACGGATTGCCTCTCACATGTTCAATTGCAAACCACTGTAGACTCCTTGTTAGTGTTATTGAAATACTATTAAATGTAACTTTGCAAGACCTCTTGGATGCAAAAGGCTAACAAGACGATTTCCTTATTCTTGCATGTATACTCGTACCTATCTAAAGTTGAGTTTATGACACATAATACTACCTATTTTATTTGTTAAATCTGTAAAATTAATTCCTTATACCTACTCTGAAATAAACGTTACTCATAAGTGAAGTAATTGAGAGACATCATCATTTATTATAAATATTAAGCTACACCAAAGTAATTAAACAATAAATGACGTACACTCACGAATGATGACATGCCTAGCAGCTATTCATATTTTTGTTCGACGATTTAATTATTCTAAAAAACCTCTCGTACCCACCGAGTTACCACTACACGTGCGGTCGTGTCGCGGAAATCATCACTAGGAGTAATCCTGAGTCACCAAAGCCATCATCTGGCTATACATAAAAATATCATAGTCATTATTGTTATTAATTGTTAATTAGCTGTTGCCTGCGACTCAGTCTGCGCAGAATTTGCTTATCGTTATCTCCAAAACTAGCCTATGCCCTTCTCTGGGACTGGAATTATTTATATACTACATTCCAACTGAATCAATCAGTTCAGTGGTTTAGGCGCGAGAGCGTAACAGACAAACAGACAGTTACTTTTGTATTTATAATATTAGTAGGGAAGTAGGGATAGTTAATTGTAGGCAGTCATGCAGTGCTAACTGTACTTAATACGCTACAAATTTGGGTGTGCTAACTATACCTACTAATAGGCAAGCAATTCTAATTATGAACGGATTTAATGAATCGAGGTTAGAACGTGACTTCTCAGAAGCTATTACAATACATCAGCCGAGTCTCGGACACAATGCCTTGGACAGGTAAACCCTTAACAAGGCGATCCCGCACTTACGGTCGTGCTGCGTTACTGAGAAGTTTTTTTACCACTTCATACCTGACTGGACTGGAGCCGTGGTCGACGTTTTTTAAAGTTTGGAACTCAATTTTTGATCGAGTGCTTTGTGCGTTTTGAATTCATTTCTCTCAAATGTAGGTACTTAACAAGGAAAAATATTTATTACTCACCTAAACAAAAACGATAATTTAAGACCAGTGGCCGATTTTGAAATTTGTGAAACTACTAATTTATGAATATTACTAGAACGGAGTAAAGATTTGTTCTGAATTTGAAACACGAGTGCTGTAGTACGTTACAGCTGTAAATAATTGAGTCAACCAGTTTGAAATTTAATTCCATCTGCAGTTTTGTATTATGTATTTTCACCATATTGTTACATAAATCGGACCCCGGTAATACATAATCTGTGTAAACAAAACATCGGCTGTTGAAGGCATTTGAATCCCATCATTAGGTAAATCGTGCTCCCACTTATGCGCAGGTCATGCAATTTAATAATAAGGACCCGATAACCCGACCCTTCAAAGTAACGTGATGTACAGAAGGTCAATGGGATCGTTTGACAGCTGACTCGGTCGGATCTCGACTGCGATATAGTCAAACCTTAAAAGGTCACTCAATCGACTTGTAACTGATGAGCAGTTCGCGTCCAATTACTTTAACGACTTGTATTTGTATGATCAGCAAGTATTGGAAACTCCGATCAGATTATTTCTTTATTATTGGGAAACAAACAGCTTAAAAGTAAAACTTAAGATATAGACAAATATCCCTTACAGGGATAAGTTCGCCTTTGTGCATATATTTAAGGTCGTGTTTTGTGATTTGTCTCTGTTTCTTTATATTTGTACAATAAAGCATACCTACTTACTTACTTACAAATTCAGTTAACGGATCAGCCAAAACAGTAAATATTAAATAAATATTAAAGATTATCAGGTGTTAGATTGTATAATAATATATTATAGATAATAAAATTGTAATGCGTGCGTACAAATAGCCTGATAAAAAATCGTTTTAAAAAAGAAAACCGATGATAGGAACATTTTGTGCCTGTGTGGCGGTGATTTGCTGTCGGATTCCGGGGAAGTTCATTTCTTGCCTATGAAAACATATACCTTTAAAGTAAAACAAACGTATTGTAGTAATTTTACTAAATAATTTCTTAGCGAAGAGATAGCTACCTACTCATACTAAACGTATTTTTTTCAGTGCAAGGTTATCAATGTCTTACTCACTGGCGCCAACTTGCATCGCTCTGAACAAACGTTGAAGACAAACATCACAACTAAGATATCAAGGCCGCTTATCTGATATCACCGTGATTCAGCCGGGGGCTGTGTTGCATAATGTATCGTTAAATGTTAAATTCAACCATGAGTTTAAACGAAAATTATAAATCAGTTAAACTTTACTGTGTACTTAGCATTAAATAATGAGGTGACGCGGCGCTGTCTCCCAGCCTTAATTAAAATGGAAGCACAGCCTTCACGAAAAAAGCCGTAATATATTACACACATGTAATTAAACATGCGTGCAATGAAACTTGAAACTAAGTACGCATAATTGCGTAAAATTTTGTATAAAACACGTACTGGGTAGGCAAATTCGTGTAATCCTTCGGCGAGCGCACGTCAGCTCCCGACTCTTGTGCTGCCTATCTGCATTAAAATACTGGGTTTACGAAGCAAATAGCACTTTGAGTAGCCGCAGAACTGGTTGGTGTGTGTTCGGAGCCGCTATTTTATGAATTACTAGACGGCTTAGCCTTTTAGAGTCTGTTTGACGAGAATTTCTTAACAATGCCAAAGGTCTTTGAAGATAACTCCATTATGACTGCATGTTTGTGATTTGTTTGTGATTAGCTTTTAGTATCTGAAGCTATTAGAAATGTTAAGTATTTTTAAGGTCTTCTGTCGGTGTGCCGGTTCTTTATAGACGAGTATTCGTAATATGTGACTATTATTCTTTACAGTTAATTTTTAGTCAAAAATGCATCTATTTGTATAATCTTTCAATTTCATCCACGCACCGCATTCACTGACTGAGTAATAAAACTTTATCATTTCTCCGAGTCAAACGATTTTTATGCACTTTCACGAATATCGTCCAAATAGGGAGAAACCGCTTCATAAACGAACGCAATAAATAAAAAAACGATCATGTTTAAATCAGAGCACATTATTATGCGTGAATGGAAACTGTAAGGCGAAAGAACGAATTGACAGCATCCTACATTGAGTAGGCTAAAAAGCGCTGGCAATTATGAGGTGGTATTCTAACTCAGGCACTCAGGCGCAGCTTAGTGGCGCTAACGGTCTATCGGAAACTGGAAAAGCTACTGCCTTTACAACTGTAAACTGATCATAGAAATCCATACATAGCAGCAGTATATGAAGCAGTCTACTTTTAATATCTCCAAGGGTGAAAATGCTAAAAGCGTAACGTTCTAGCAAAAGCGTAAAATAGTCCATCTTCAACTACGAATGCATGACAAGCATCAACAACATAGATCTACAGGTTTTTATTTTACATGTTTTGTTAAGTGCGGATTTTTATGTAGGAAAGTTTATGCCTCGATTTTATAATAGTTCGTGTGCTACAAAATTGTGCCTGTATATTTAATACACCTCTTAGGATCATCAAATTACCAGTTTGCTTATAGCTGCTCAAATGCTTTATAATCAATGTCGCCGTCCATTAAACACGGACCGAGAGCCTCGACCAGTTTTTCAATTCCATTGACTGTGGACGCGCGCCGGTCCGTTACTCGTCTCTGCGCAGAACTGACCAGTTCTTGACTTTTTACCACTTTTGTACTGCTGTGCGTTTTACGTAACTGTGCTTCTAATGGCTCTAAGTTTTTCCGTTGCTATCGGGAGCACTCGTCTATAATTGATCGCGCGAGAGATGGAATAAATAGAGATGTCGCGTATAACTGTACGTACCTGATCCGTGGGATATGTAGTTAAGTAGCAATATCATGAAGATATTAAATGATGAAGTGGCGTAGTTTATATTGACGCTCGTTTAATACCTACTTACTGCCAAAACTTCCTTTTAACATCGTAGAAAGTTAAGTTTGTGAAGGTAACTGCGTATTAATATATGCATTATGTTAAAACTGGTAGGTATATTAACAGTTGCCTGATGAGATGATGAGATATAATTTAGGTACCTACCGTATTACAAGTGAGCATGTGCATAAAATGTGGCAATACCATACTCGACGGTTCATATAAAATAATAAATCACCAGACTTCAAGGGTGCGGCCTCAAGAGTCTATTGCCTTCATGATTACTATTCATGACATTAAGAGTATTTACTAACGATTCATGCTCTCGTGTTAAATGCATAGCATAATAAATTAAACCCATTTAACAATGTAAATATTTCCAACTTTCATACTAATCGATCATTTTATTATAGGTGGAAAATGTGACTTCAGGTGCTTCATTTTAAAATTTTGCTACCCCATTAATACAATACAGTCAACAACATAAATACGTTACCAAGACGTCAAAATCATCTATACAACTTTATGCCATAAGCAATAAGGCTGGTGACACATATATTTGACATGATGGTTGTATCGATATTTATGCGCTTGACTGTGTGTGCGTCTGTATGTTTGTGTAGTATCTATAGGATATCTTTTGATCAATAATCGGCAGGCTCTTAAATATTTTACAGAGCTATGTCCATTTGAATAATGAATAAAAAAGTTAAATAAGGTAAAATTAGGTACTTTTACCTCCAACAAGAAATTAGTTTTTTTTTGATGCCCATATCCATTTTCAAAGTCTACTTTGTTCGAAATCTAATGGTACTAAGATTTTAATTAATATGTACACAATTCTATTTTTCTAAGCATTCGAACCGACCGTGACCCTAATCGAATAATGCGCTTTGCACAAGTTTCAGTCATGATGACTTCATTAAACGAGTCTTGCCGGAATTATAACCTCATCATAGAAATCAAGCAAAAGTAAAGGTACACTCCTGAAAAGTGACCTGTTATTTCTGCTCGTCAGTACAGTTATAGCGTGTTATTATAATAGGTATATTTATTTTTGCTGTCTAGACGTCTCAGATACATAATTCGCGGAATAAATATTTGTCCGCGTCAATCCGACTTGAAAGTAAGATGTGCCGGGACGTAAAATATACAGCACATAAAATTTTATTTTCACGGATGTGTTTGTGCTTCGTAGAGATGACAAACCTTTATTATTGTGTACCAATTGATTATATTTCAAGTGGCGTCGCTTTTAGAGATGTGTAGATACAGGCGCAAGCGGTGTGTAGATTATAATGTGTTTATTGTAAAACGACAATAGCTAGGATTTACCAGCAGATCTTGAGTGGAAAGTGCTTTATTCAAATTGATACGCGGTAATTAGAGCCAAGGCTTTTTATTCTAGTTGTCGCGCTATAAATTCTGACCTTCCTGCCGTTATCATTTTAGCTCGACGCGAATAGCAGACGAAGTTTAAGTTTATGGTCTCAAGATAACACGCCGAATAAATATGTAAATTTGAAGCAAGAATCCTTCTTTTAGCCATGTTATTATTTATTGATTTTGCTGAAGGCAAGGGTTTGAGTCACGTTTTAATTAATAACAAGTCAGTTTAATTTCTGAGGCTGTTTATTTCCATTCGAATTATTATTTCCAAGAAATTATTTTGAACAGGAAATATTCACAAACAACAATTTCAAAGTTTAAACCGATGAGCAACGCATTTATTAACTTCTATTTTCGTTTTAATTGCGCAATTTGTAACTAAACTGACCTCAATGTTTATTGACGCTTGTCATTTTGTATCAGTGTAATAAAATGGTAAACCTACAAATAAATAGTAGGTACATTACTGCCGAGGTCTGGAAAGTAGGAAGAGAAAATAAATAAAAAACTTACACACGCACTGCAATGAAAACCAAGCGGTTGGCCTGGCTGTATGGAAAAATTCTATCGTCATCTCAATTTTGTAAAATTGAGATGACGATTGAGATGCCATTGTTCGAAGTTTTAAAAAGTTAACGAAGCGGGAAAATATGGATTTTAGTACATTTAATTTACCCTAGGAGTAAAGGGAAGTTTTTTTTTTAATTTAGAAAAGCAAAAACGAGGCACTTCCCGTGTTCCATTTTCTTAAGGAAAGAGAAAATCTCCGAGAATATTTGAGAAAATGTTAATTATACTTCTGCATTTAGTTTGAGAGTGCAGAAATGCCTGCCGTATGCCGAATGCCAATACAGTTGCGTGAATGCAGTGTAATTACAGCGAAATCCATCTCAGGCTAAATAAATAACCCTACACCGTGTGCGTGTATGTAGCTTAGACAGTTTGTTTAGCAAAGTTTGGTTGCAATTATTGTGCGTGTATCTATATGTACGGTCAAGTGTAAAAATAAGTATCGATAGGAACTTCTCAAAAATATGTCCCACGACCTTATTACGCTGGCGTAAGAGCGTATGGTACTTATTTTTGAAACTTTGTCTAGATACATATTATTACACTTGACTGTACCTACATGGCAATGCGTAGTTTGAACAGCCCTCATGATCTCGTTCGCTGAACATCGTCTTAACTTTTCATTTCATACAGTAATTCATTGCAGTAAAATTTCAATAGTATCAGGTCGTTTCAGTAGACTTGGCCTGTAGTATCCCAAGGGGGCTCAGTGTGAATTGGAAATTTTACTTTTTATATATATGTCAGGCTTATTTTTACACAATTTTGTAAGGAAAAAGACCAGTTATTTTTGCTTTACTATTGTAGTTAGAGTATAGTGTTTTGTCCACTATGAACGCAACCATGCCCGCAAATTGAGGCACACTACTTTATGTTTAAGCGTCACATACCTACATCCGATCCCATTAAGATATATTATCAGGCTCGGATGTAGCCCTAATCGTGTTCGCGATTCGGCCAGGTCGTTGACACCGCGGGATGTGTTATTTATGCACATAAATATATTTTCGCATAATACATTTCAATTAAGTTGCACGTCAAGCTATCGCGAACTTCATTTAAATACCAACCTCACGACGAGCACTTCCCTTGGTTCAAACTTGGAAATTTTATGTGAAGACCAACGACGCGACAATGCTTCACTTAGCTACAGAATACCCTCTTATTCATAGAGAGTTACTCGAAAGAAACTTTATAAAAGTTGGTTTCGTAGTACAATTTTATTTGAAGTATTTAATGTTTAGAAAAACAGGTGTCAATAGATTTTGTCTCTTTTCCATATCATGATTGTTACTACTCAGTCTGGTTTAAGTACTAAACAATCATGCGTAATAAGATGCAAAGGTGCAGAAAGCAAAAAAGCAAGTTCACAATCAAGACTTGTCTCCCACGCAAATTCCGTGCAGGGCGAGCGCCGTCGCTGCCAACACGAGATGCAACCGAGAAAATAACCCGTCCCACAGCCGCCCTCATGAACTAGAAATGTCTACAAGATACAAGTCGTTACGTGATTAACTATTTCAGCTGCTGCTAATGACATGTTGCTTGCTTTTAGTCTCAAATAATCGACTAAGTTTTCAATAAGTGCAATACCCTAAATTAAGATTAAGCTTAGGTCTTGTTACCTTAGGCTCTGTCCACCCCGTATGGGATAAAGACGTGATTTATGTATGTATGTAAAATAAAATCTTGTAGCAGAAGCCAACTACTATCGTTGACTGGAGGTTATTTTTGTTATGTAGGTAATCTAATTCAATCTAATTCAAGTCAATCTTACCACTGGAAGTGGGTGCAATTTGACTACCAAGATTGAACTCAACCGGCAAACGAAAAAAAATATTCGCACGAATCAAGTGCCTCTAGTTTCATGTTCTTTAATATAACCAATACGATGATAATTTGGTTTGGCACACACTGGATTCAGGTCTTTCATTCTCAGAGACGCAAACTAAGCTCTTGAACGTTGTCAACATTGTTGTTTACGCGGGCTTTAATCGTTAATTTTCCGACTGACTCCACGTACTTATTCATATTTCCATAGTAATTGTACGGGACTGCAAGAACCTGACCGCTCACCAGTTAAAATGGCCCGTGCAGAAATAATATACACTTAGATATTATTGCTACCCACATCACGCCATGTTGTAGGCACTCAGTAATTACGTGTCATAAATCGACCATATCAGAACGTAAGTGTTTGAGAGAAGCGAAAGCCGATGCAGTTTAACTCAAAGCGTTATCTGGAGATGCATCCCACGGGAGAAAGACAACGGAACTTGGCTTTAACTGCCCAGCATAATCCATCTTGCTTTAAACAACGTTGCTAATTGATTTGTTATTTTCTTTATTAGCCAACTTTTATCAAACTACGATGAAAAAGATGAAAACTATTTTAACTTGAGCGGAAACCTTCTACGATTTTCTACCATTAGTGCCTTAAATAGACACCAATAATTATATTTGCATTCCGTTTTCTTATTACTGGCTACAATAAAATGAAATTAAGTACCTACGTACTAACAAGATACCTGAGTGTGAAAGTCCCGTATTTGCCCCTGTACAGGAGTAGGTACCTAAGTACATCTTAACTTCAACCATTAATTATGATTGATGTGAATACATGTGACAAAAAGTAACAGCATTCCGATCCGATTCCCCGCCACGACGCCCCTTTATGGCCGCAGGTAGCATAATCGATTGCCGAAGAAGCGCGGACGGTGCTATATCGAATAATTAATCAAGCCTTTATACGGAGACGCAGGCGAAATTGCCACAACTAATAAGCTGAAGACAGCAATTTATGGCTGTAATGTGATCGTCGACACGTATGGCACGTGAGCAAGACTCAAAGAAGAAGAAAAAAAGTAGAGATGTTTATGAAAATCTTGATGGCAAAAGTTAGCTAATATATTGATTAATTAGGGTTTAAATGGCGAGAAAATCTTACAAATATTGACGTCTTGGTCTGCGGATGCCGCTAGAGGAGATAAAACAACCAGTAAATCTTCTTAACGTTGTTTTTCTGGTTAAGGGTCATTCTCGTGAGTCGTTCAAATCGCCATTCCAGGCGACAAGTCGGTACAAAAAATGATCTTTTTTCCAAACGTTGAATACAGAAAGAACGGTCTCAAAAAGATAGTAAAGGAGTCTTTTGCGTCGAAGGCATTTACCTATTATTAAACTCACGCGGTTAAAAACATAGTGTCAAATCTCATTTCCATCCCGTTCCAAATTACGTACTGATAAATTGTTCGATGTGTTTAAGAAATTTTGATAAGAAAACCTTCCAATTTTTTAAGCGATCTGATTAACTAACTATTAAGGAATAAATCTGTAAATTTGCACAATTTTAAAGCTACTTTGTAATAGAAAGAATGACGATTATGATTTTGTCCAGCGAAAACCATCATTTCCTTCCGCAAAAACAAAACATTAAATAAATGCCCAAGTTCGTCCTTGTGTGGCGGTGGTAAGTGCACTGCTCCCGCCCCGCACCGCTTCGGTATACCGCCGCATATAGTCGAGAGAGGATATGCGTTCCACTAGCAAAAAATTTAGGATTTACGAGCACAAAAAGTACTTTGTCACAGTTTGGTCTTCATTACCTTCCAGTGTTTTATGCAGTAAGTACTATTTTAATTTTTTGTTTAATATCACTTTGAAATGCTTTGTGATTACTTATTTAATGACAAAAATATAAAAGTTTCAAATTACATTTGGTATTGAAATTAATCGCGAAAAACTGCCGAAATCTCATTCCTCTCCATGGCATTACCTTCCTAACCCTCCATTTTTCTGCTGGATGGTAATGATCAGGTTTGGAGGGTAATGATTGTATGTATGTATGTATGTATGTACTCTTTATTGCACATAAAAAATATAAAAATACAGTAATACAGAGAAAATAGTACAAAGGCGAACTTATCCCTAAGAAGGGATCTAGCCTATAAAGGCATCCTAGGAAGGGAGGGATTGTTGAAGTAACATCTATTTTTATAGTTCTGGTAAAGCCTTTTTTAATGAAAACCTATTTTAAATATAAAGATATGTTGTTTGATAGTTATTAAGATTTAGTATTTCTTTTTAGATCAGCATAATGGCTAAGAAAAAAAAAGCTGACCAGGGAAGAAATTTAACCAAAAGTCAGATTACGCAAAAAACGACAATATAAAGATAAATAGTGATCCCGAATTACATAGACCTCAAAAAGAAAAGGAAAGAAGAAGGTATATCTTGAAAAAAAAAAACGAAAAAATAAAATTCAGACTATCGCAGATATGATCAGATTCAGACCACAAAGAGAACAAAGACGAAGATGGCGTATAAGCGTTTAGGGTCGACAACGCACTGGCATCGCGTAAAGCGCTGCGGGTGTCTATGGACAGTGGTGAACATTTACCATCAGGTGACCCACTAGTTCGTTTGTCTGGCCTATCTAACATAAAAAAAAAACAGTCGCAGACATTCAAACACAAAATAGAGCAACGGAAAATGCAACGAATTTGGTTGGAAAACTTACCACCAACCACACCACCTGCTACTGAGAAGAAGACAATAATCCGGATGTACCAGCACTTGTACCAGATGTGGATCCTTTAGCACAGAATCCCGCGTGTGGGATAGAAATGCGTGACATACGTAAAGAATCAACTGCATTTATTTATTTATTTATTTATTTATTTAGTCAATAAAAAATTACAGCATTACAGTCGAAACGAATGCGCTATAAAATTCAAAAAACATAATAAATATATATAGAAAGAAGAAAGATATATCATAAGAAATATATATTTAGAAAAGTTCGCTATAAAGCCATGAAAGTAATCAAAAACTTAAAAGAAGAAAAAGTAAGAAAATTACAAAAAGAAAAAGATAATTTAACAAAGCGAACCCAAAAACTAGAGTTAGAACAGAAGAACGCAACAAAAACAATAGATAGTATGGAAAAAAATAACGAACTAATAAGACTTGCCAGAAGAAAAAGTTCAAGAAGTTAAAAAACCTATTATTTGATGATATAAACTCAAGGGCAAATTACCCTTCGCTATTCGAAAAAAATTGACAGATACAAAAAAAAATGGCACATGAATTTAAAAAAAAGATAACAGTTTTTTCGAAGATGACATTGTTAGCAGTGTAGCTCTGGTTTTTTTTTTAATAAGTAGTGATATTACAAGTATTAGTATAATATCTATCGTGTTGATTTTGAAGAAACTTACAGTTTTTATTAAGGACTTATAATTTCTAATAAAAACAAGTTTTATTTCAAAAAAACATTACTTTACGTAAAATGGTTAGTTTTTATATGTATAAATGGCTCTATTACAATTAAATCATTAAAAACTATTACGGCAAATCTTATTACTTTCCATAAATAGTCACTAGAATCTACGCATATTTCATTAATTTTGTAATAAATCTCATTACTTTCCAAACGCACTCATTGCCATCCTGTCATATTTCATTTCCATCCGAGGCTTCATTACTTTCCTTCTAGAAAATCCTAAATCGTAACCTGTACAATGACGCCTTTACTCATATCTTACTCTACGCGAGTATGTGAACCATTTGAAAGCATAAAATCCTTGAAAATCATCAATATTTTGAAAAATTAAAAAATGACTCGATTTGAACGACTCGCGAGAACGACCCTTAAACATTGCATTCTACGTAATCTGAGACATCTTTTAATTCATTCATTGATTTTGTTTAAAATAAAAGCATGTAAAAGTTAACTAAGTAATTAAATTTTATTTTAGTTCACCGTTAGCACGTTACACGAACCTTCAGAAAATATTATGCCATCCCAATTGGAGTGTTTTAATTCAACTCTATAAGTTCATTTTAATGGGACACAAATCTGCAAAATCCCAAACTTTATCGTCGCAATATCTTATCAAGATATTTATTCGAAGAAATCAGCATGTGGCTTCATAAATTCCATTGTAACGACAGGAAAATAAATCTTATTTGAACTTCGCGCCGCGCGCATCGAGATTCGTTGCTCACGCTCCGAGTGACTCCTTCATTGATGATGACAGATCCCGCTTTGGACTGGAATAAATTCGTGACGGGGGATATCAAATAACGTGCCTGCAACGAGATTAGTTTTGATAAACCTTAATTGTATTGAGTTTCTTCGAAATACAGCCCTCGAATAATAGTTTCAATTAATTGTTTACGCAATGCTGACGCCGGCCATAACTAACGTTTGATGGTTTTTTTTATTGCGAATAGGAATTCGGCATGTGTAGGCCGTTTATTATTTCGTACCAGTTCCTCCGACCGCGGACCACGAAACATTTGATGTCGTAATGCCATAGTGCAATTTATTAGAAGTTTACTGCTGATTTTTACGATATCCTCCTTAATATTATGATAGCCTTGCGTTTCATTAAACTTTTGTTGTTGTTTACCACATGAATATCACTCTTTATACCTACGTGTTATAGTTTTATGGTAATTGTCTTCGTAAAATATTTTTATATGCAAACGAATTATATTTATGCAATTGCTAAGTTAATAAGTACACAAAACACTTTAAAAGTACACAGAAATGTTATTTAAACCCCTTTTCACAGAAATGTTCAAAACAATCCCATACAAGTCATATGTTGTTTTATTTGTCGGTCTGTCTGTGCTTTATTTCTGCTCTGGCGGTCCGTGTTGTACATGATTTCTTTGTTCGGGGTATGGACACGAGAATGCTTCTCTAATTTACGACGGTTACGGCCAAGGACCGGACTATTTCTGGTTTACGGACACCGAACATTCTCTGAACAGTAATATGTGGCGCTTACAGATGTTTAATTAGTTCGGAGGTTCTTAATAAAGCAATTTAAAAGCTATCGTTTGGTAGCACTTTATGGGCGTTCATTTAGATAACATGATTTATTTAACTGTAACTAAATTTGAGAGATTATTTAAACTAATGGTCAAGTGCAGCCTGCTGCACCAGAATCAATTCAATTACAGTTACATTTAATTTACCCTACCGCGAGCCATTAGGGATTTTCTGTCTACGGAACTACGGAACAAAAGAATTCTGAAATTAAAATGGACAATGCATTAAACTCTCCCTAGTGTCCATCGGAGTGATTGGCATGAAGAGTAACACAATAGCATTTTAGGGCGACTCTACAAAATAAATGGTCACAAGAATAGCAATCAGTAAACGAATGCCTTTTAATTGCATCCAAGTCACCCTTCAATATACAAAGCCGCGTAAACAAGAAAACTGTGGAATCACAACCAACACTCAGAGAGTTAATAATACACACATGCAACGTCAAACATTTTGGTTTAAACCTTGTTATTATATTGTTGCTTCCTTTGTTTTAGGTAAGTGCAGCCAAAGGCGATCGAGTTAAATGTGTATGTTATGTTAATGATTTGATTCAAAACTATAATAAGAAGGTAATAATTCGCTTTTCCCACGAAGTCAACAAGCCAAGCTCTTCTTCCATCTACCTAAAAAAGTATGTTATATTCCGAGAGTGTATACATTTAGGTATGAAAGAAATTGAAACACTTTTTTCAATAGATTAATTCATCAAGTTATCTAATAAGTAAAATGAATAAAACTTTACTGATTTACGACTCTTATATCAAAATATTTACAAAAAGTTTCCTTCATGATGTAAATAAGGAATAACAACAGATTACGCGTAATTTCCACGGGATGGTGAGTTTATTAGTGCAGCGCCTGATTAAGTTTTAGTCCATTTTGCTGTTAACTTGTTAGTTATCCCATTATGAAATTGAGTATTAGGTAGTTTCGAAGTCAGCTTCCTCGACTGTACTGAGTTCAATCACGTCGATTTATTTCAATAAATCCTCGCAAATGCCTGAGTTGTGTCTGTGTAAGGCGTAGGTTTTTGAGCACAGGCCAGCTTTGTTGAGCTTCGTCGGTTTGCAAAACAGTCTGCGCTTTGTTCGGATTTGTATGGATCGTACGCACCTGGTTCACGTATAAAACACTCTCGGTCTTAAATCATTTTCAACTGTAAACTCAGTTCGAGTAGTTATATGGACTTACGTACTGTAATTAATATTTGAACCCTAAGTTTAAACCACACATCACATACCTACACTTAGAGTATTCTTATTACCTATATCCATTTTTCCTCATTGTAAATAAAGTTTAGTAATCTTCTCGCCGATAACCCACAAAAACCCAAAGTAACGATAATTATACGTATTTTTAATCAGTAGGTAGTTTATTAGGAAGTTCCAGTATTTTTATACGGCTTACGTAAGATTTGGCTTTTTAGGGTAGGTAACTACCGTGTTATAACCGATGAAGTCTACCTTATTATATACGACCTGTTTAAATCAACTCTTCAGCATGGCTGACTAAAAGAGACCATATAATTAATCATTAATCTTCTTGCAATGCAATTATCAGAGGTAAATTTTGATGCTTTTTGATTTTAACGCCATAAACTATTACGGCTTATGGCATACTTATATTTAGCTATCTTTCTTCCTCCCCTCGTGGTATTATGTAGGTACTATTCAATGAATGAAATATTATATTTCCGATTTCATGTTAACAGATAATTGAATGAATTGGATCTCTAAAGATTCACGAAAATAAAAGATTACGTAGGTACAAAAGGTGTTTTTACAAAACGGTGCTGGAATGAACATTTGTTCGGCGAATTGTAAATTATGACCGCGTATGGTCCCCCGTTTGGCCGTGAAGAGGCCTCTTAAGAGTCGGCGAATACAATAGACTTACTTTTTCTTAAATATTAAAGCACTGTAATAATGCAATTTACTGTTTTTTTTTTTTTTTTTTTTTTTTTTTTATATGTATAGGAAGGCAAACGAGCAAGTGGGTCACCTGATGGTAAGTGATCACCACGGCCCATAGACACCCGCAACCCCGCAGGGATTGCAGATGCGTTGCCAACCTAGAGGACTAAGATGCAATGCCTCTTGTGCCCGTAATTTCCCCGGCTGTCTTATTCTCCACACCGGAACACAGCAGTTGCTGTGCTGTTGTTAAGTGTTATGCCATATTATGACCGGTAGGTGTGTTGTAACTGTTATCAAACAAGCTCCCAGTGCGTTCCAATATAAAATTTAGGTCATCTAACAAAAATACTGGCTTCTCGTAGTTTTTTTATACATGATTTACGCCCCCACGCCCCACTAGTCGCTGTCACATTAGCATCCGATTGCCGAACGGGCGAATGTCTCGCTGCCCCACTTTCCGCTACATCGCGCATCTACCACGTGCCCGTTTTGTTTGGACGCGTGCCTGCACAAGAATCAATTCTAGGTGAAGATATTTTACATTGTGTCTCGTCTCCAACTAGAACCTCTAGCGATGTCTAAATTACTCGCAAACAGCTGAAATCATGAGATTATTATCGCATATAAATCCGAAGCTTGCTTCCTTTCTACATACGGCGGCCTTTCTCTACGTTTACTTCAAACTATCGAGAGCAGTATATTATCCTTACTCTGTTAAAGTAAATTTGAATGTCGCATTTGATTCAAAATGTCGAATAAATTTATAAAAACCAGCGGTACCATTTAGGGAAAACAGTTTGTCGTTCCCTTGCATGCAATATTATGTATTGCAAAAAAAGCTGTTCTCATTACTCATCAACATTATAAGGTTCCCATAGTACACGCACAGTGTCACGAATGTGTTGGCGTCTAATTCTAGGAATGTTGCTAATCGGATCTCTAACAGCTTATATGAGTACAAATAAACGTATGTTGAAACTATAGTTAGATCTGATACGCGTGGCTATGGCTACGTATCTATACACGTATTATACAGGGCGCGTAGTAAATATCTCCGTGACCTGGTCATCGTTCTCTAGAATGCTCAGAGTACAGTGTACACTAGCCAAAACATTCCTTTTCAACCTTATCTTCATGAATTTAAGGAAAACAGTATCGGAATAGATGGCGGTTGCGGAACTTGCAATGTTTTGCAAGAATGTTTTGGGTGCTGCCTAACGTTTTTCTTGGCTCATTCAAAATGTTTACGTATGTTGCGAAGAGCGTAAATTGATGGCTGCTAGGTGTTGCCCAAGCCTCGTAGAGTTAACAACCTTTTTAGTGTAGATGGGTTAAATTAATTCCTATGGCATTCGTGGGATTTCTCACAGATCATTTGTAAAGATCCATCTCTTCCAGATATATTCCGTATCCTGGTGTATGCATACTTAATTGATCTATTAGCTTATTAAAATGATACACAACCGGCGCAGTAGCCTCAGCAAAATCAAGTTAAGCGTTTTCAAGCCGTGTTTAATTTCGCTGAGCGATCGCCTCTTGTTGTTGCGGCCTAGATACGGTGGAAAGCGGCCCTGCCCATTATCTACGCGTCTCCGCCGGCCGACAACTGTTTTCTTCGATCCATTCCAACCAAACTCGTGGGCAGTAACACGATAAAATTTTCGTATACTTTGTGTCATTCACAAGCAAAGTTCTTTTAAATCACCACAAAAAGAAAGAAAATGTATTTATTTGTTATGCTGATCATTACTTTATCTATCGTTTGACCTTATAATTATTAATATCATTTTATGCAAATAAAAGTTAAGATTCTTGGAATGAAAAATGCCGTACCGGTGCATTCAAGTAAATACTGCGATGAAATTGATTCCATTTAAGAAAAAAAGCGAATTCGAATGGTGTCTTCGACCGCTACTGCTGCTATTGAATATCTATGAAAAGGTTCTAGACAGCTTGTAAGGATAAGCTAAGACAATATTCACAGGATAATATTAATAAAATATAGTTATCCTTTTGACTTTTCTGTAGTCATTTTCATAGTTGGCCTCTGACTAACCCTCTTCCAGGAACTCGGTGCATTCATTCCCCCGTGCATTAATGCGTTTCGCGACAGCCTTAGCGCATCTCCAGCACTGTCGCGGCTTTATACATATTTTGCTGCGCAATTAGTTTTAATGCATTCGCTGCACGCAAATACATTTGCGCTGACAAGAAGAATATTAACGTAAAATGTTGAGTTTCCTCTATGTTTAAGCTCGTATTTTGCTTTAATTTATTAACACACGTTAGCGTTTCTAGTCAGAGAAATTACTTTGCCTGATTATCCTTAAGAATGATGTTGCGGGTGGTAGGGCCTTGTGCAAGGTCCGTCCGGATCGCTACCACCATCTTACTCGCTAATCCTGCCGCTAAGTAGCAGTGCTTGCACTGCTGTGTTCCGGTGTGGAGAGTAAGACAGCCGGGGAAATTACGGGCACAAGAGGCATTTCATCTTAGTCCTCTAGGTTGGCAACGCATCTTCAATTCCTCCGGGGTTGCGGGCGTCTATGGGCAGTGGTGATCACTTACCATCAGGTGGCCCACTTGTTCGTTTGCCTTCCTATTCACATAAAATGATACTCGTCATCTCGAAATAGTGAATGACGTGTATAGCTTATAGTATGACTGAGCCATCCGTTGTTAGACAAGGCCTGAGTCACGGGCAGATGTATCCGCGCCCGTACTAGGCTATCTCCGACAAGCTGTACAGAGCTCCTTCCCGTTTGAGACTTACGCAGCGATTGACACGCTTAACCGCAAGACTTAGATTCAATGGAATTTGCTTATTCTAGGAGACTTTTCAACTTTCATATTTTGCGGATTTACGTTTTGTTGGCCTAACTAAATGCAATAAACACATCATCATGATCTTCAGCCTATAGATATACGTCCTACTGCTTGGCACAGGCCTCCTCTCAGAATGAACTCACTGATGCTGAATTGGCTTATTTTTATTTAAGTAATAAAATAATCTTTGACGATTTCAATATAGATTGCATAGATTCTCTAACTTAACATTTTAACTGAATTAAGTATAAAAAGTTTTTTAATATTGAATGGATAAACTAAACTAAACCTTGTTCATACTGAATTCATCGAACATTTAAAATTTTACGTATTCCCATAATCTGACACTAAGCTTTTCAAGGACGTCGGTCTTACTTAGAGTGGTACACTAAATAGAGTATTGTGTTTCGAGAGTTCACTCCCGTTCAAGTTTAAGTGGTTGTAAATGCACCTATTCATTCCCAGTCGGCGCTGGCGTCAACAAATGGAGTCACAGAAAACAAAGCTCGGGATTGGAACAAAACGACTAATGTCTGGACGTGTTCAAAATTTGAATACAAGCGCTGGGGCGTGAATGCGCTCTAATTGTGCGCGCTTCAATTTACAATTTTGATTGCATGTCCCTTTATTGTTTTACACGCTTTTGTTGTGGCCCTACACTCTAATTCCCCGGGCTGACTCGGCATTTCCATTGGTGGACGGAAATTGTTTTCAGTTTCATTTTGTGATCCATTGTATAACCATGAATTACAAAAAAACAAATGAAAAACTTAAATTGTAATACTGGGAAAGATGGTGCGTGAAGAAATTATTTTCGGTTTACTTTTTTAGGCCACAGTCATCATTAATTTTATAACTGTAAGTGCCTTTAGCATTATACTATTGCCTTATTTTGGCATGAATACTGTTATGTATATAAGTTCTGCAGCGGATATCAGTTTGATGCAATTTTACGACCAATGACGACCATAAAACCATCTCTTCCTTGTTCATGTTTGGGCATGAAGCTATCGGCGCTATTCGGTACGTCTTACCTACTCAGTTTATAATTAGCAGACTTCAAAAAAAGGAAAAATATTATATGGCAATATTTTCACAAGAGAGGGGGGCATCCCGTGAAGCTTTCTGCGTCCGAACAACCTGGTTTTAAATTGGACATGAATTGACTTTGGTAGGATTTTGGTATTAGAATGGAACTGCCAGCGCCGGCGTCGACAGCCGACTAACTGATTGATATTCGCGATAATGGTTGCCAATATTTCAAAGCAACGTGACCGGACACGAATGTCTCTATCTATGTATCTTCGCCTTGTTTGGGTGTACGAGTATCAACTGTGTTAACAAATTGGCTTTCTTCTACATATTGTGCGAATTGTGTTTAATTAGGCGGGTGGGTCAATGGGTCAGCGTGAATGTTAATGTGCGTCTAGACACGAGTATATAATATACGTGTTCAGATTTCAAAATGTCATTTACACAAACACCCTGGTCTATGTTATTTTGTATTTATATATTTTGTCTCTCACATACTTTCATCACATCATATTGGTCATCACTATTTTGATTCCCTTTTCCACCTTTACGCACACAATCATGCTAAACGTGGCCTTTAGGTATTTTTACCATAGGCTCTGTCTACCCCGTAAGGGATAAAGACGTGATTTATGTATTTATGTATGTATATATTTTGTATGGCCAATGAGATCTGCTAGTCAGCGCCCTTTCCGTGCAACCTTTGTATTTGTAAACCCTTAAGTCCCCTATGTACTAAGTTTGTAAGTAGGTACCTATGTACTAAGTCGTCCCCGTAACATAACATTTTATTAGATTTTCTTGAATATGTACCTGACCGTATATGGGTATTAGCTAGTTGTCAACGCGCTGTTGCATTAGGTGAGTTATTCATTTAGCTTACAGTATCTGGGACACGTAGTAATTATGAACTACTCTAAACTAAAGTAACGCTTGGCTAATTAAACGACTAATCAACATGGTATTAGGTACCGTGGACATATATCTGGAATACAGAATATTGAAATTCAAGTCGACTTAATTTTACAACTACACTAATGCACAAGAACTCAATAATAAATAAAGGTAAAGTGCTTAAATGCGTCCCAATACATACATACATAAATAAATCACGTCTCTGTCCCTTACTGGGTAGACCGAGCCTAGGATAACAAAACCTAAAGGCCACGTTTAACGTGATTATGGGCGTATAGGTAGAAAGGGAAATGAAAATGGCGTATGGCGTATAGCCACAACGCCTACAACGTGTTGCCCAAGATTTTCGCCCATTCTCTCGATGGGCTTTTGTCTGCGCGGGAAGAGAAAAAAACATGTAGGACCTTCTCGGGTGCTTGAAAACGTGACAAAAAACTAGTCGATGTGAGTCATTACACGTACTTATTCACGTGCAACATACTAAAACCTAGCTAATCTGCTTTACTAGCGTGATTCAGTGCTGTGCAACAGGAAAACAATTTCGCATGTTCACACCCTCCCATCCAATGTCAGTCCCTTTGAGTGGGTGGGACTGGAAGGCTTGGCCGGTCCTGCACGCGACCTGTCCGAGGACTCGCGTAATACAACCTTTGATTTATGGCACAGGTTTACAACTGAATGTAAAATGTGTTTTGATAAAATGACCTCGCATTCCTTATGAGCTTGATCGTGAAATTTTGTTTGTTAGTAAGTGACATCTCTGTGCATTGTCTTGCAGAATCAAATATCCTTCACGGGCAGAAAGAAATACCTGCAAAGTTTTTTGTATCTCCAGACGTGATACAAAAAACTCTGCAGCCTATGCTTGAATTGTTTGGCCCTCAATTGTGACATCCGGCACGCATTAATAAATAAGGTTTACTGTTTAAATAACTGCTTTTTCTTCCGGTAAGATAAGATAAGAAACGGATACGCAATTTTAAACACTGAAGCCGCTAAGTTGGTCGTAAAAACTTATTACATTCGAGAATTTGACAGAACGAATTTCACCACATTGAAATTTTAACCTTACGATCGAATAAAGATCGGTAATGTTGCTTCAGAAAGCGAAATGTTTTACTTATTCCTTATACTTGACCGTGAAGCACGCAGTACGTTACGAATTCAATTCACCGCACAGGATACAGCTGTCATTGGCTCAAGAGGATAGTAATAAATAAACATTTTAATACATTGCAACAAATTAAACTTTTAAATTGAGGTTGTCTTTCGCAGAAATCCCGCTCTCCGTTATGAACGGCTCTGAGACTTCATGAATGAGCACCAGTCCAGATTGAAGTTCAGAGCGTATTTTATGAACAAATGCAAACACAACAAGATTCACATTTAAATTATACATGCTTTGGCTTTGAATGAAGACTGGAAGTGAAGTTCTCCACACAACGCCAAAGAAGTGAAATCCAAAAATAAACATCTTGATTTTATGTATGATCTCGAGCACCACATTGCGATTCATATAAAATATATAGATGTAGATACTAGATTAGCATTAACGAACATGTGTTGTGGATTAGATAGAGTACAATGAACCTTCACAATAATTACCGAGCCGGCTATGATGCTGCGCAAACAAGCTCCGTACCTACCGATGGAAAATTAGCATAACATCATAGTAACTGTACATTTGTTTATTTATTTACATTAGATACAGTAATCTGGTTAGTTTTATCCAAAATTACTTACCAAATTATTGAAATCTATTTTTGAAATTCACTAAACATCCATTTGTTACAAGAAGTTTTGTTTTTACCTTTTTGACCATTTAAGTCGTCGGGTTGACGATGTTTTCAATAATACCCTCATCACAGGTGTTATAAGACGTCAGTGGAGCATTCGACCACTATATACACCATTGTCTTCACGGAAACAATTGTCAGTTGGTAATTACTTTCCGTTTGAAACAAATACATAATATAATTATGCTTGAAGTAGTAGGTGAACATCTCACACTTTACAGCAATTTAGGTACAGACCAGGGCATAAATATATGTACGTTACCAAGAAGTTAAAAATATCTATACACCTTTATGCATACATTTGACGTGATGGCTGTAACGATATTTATTATTTATGCCCTCGACTCTACCTACCAAACCTACTATTTTGGTGTGAGCCTAAAGGTGCCGTGCCATGCCATGCCATGCCATGCTATATTGATGTACAATAATTTTACAAACACATCATTGTTGATGTTATCAATGACCCTTGACGGCTGAAATGATTGGTACTTCCCAAAACAGTTCAACAGCCGTTCGATTATAAATCATTGTTGTCGATTACATTACATTACACGGATGCATTGTTGACGCTCCAAATCAACAGGTTATCAAATTTAATCGAGCCACAATCGACGACAATGGAGGTGTACGAAATTGCTGGGCCCATAAGGCCCGCAGCAATTACGGCGGCCGGCCATCCGCGAAATACGCTCAACGGTTGCCCGGTCATCTAGATGGACGTCTGTGTGGATACGGGTGGTACGATGCATGCATTTGTGATAGCGCACTATATTTAAAACATGCAATAACCTCAACTGCGGGTGTCTATGGACAGTGGTGATCATTTACCATCAGGTGACCAACTAGTTCGTTTGTCTGGCCTCTCTGACATAAAAAAAACTGTTGTTTAAGCTCGGCTTTTACATAGTGTAGGAGATGATGTTAGGTTTTAGCTAGTTGAACACCATTTTAAATGCACATATCATAATGTCTATTCAATTTACAGATACTTGTAATCGTTGCCCATATGAAACTTTTTAAGTCACGCAACATCCCCAAGTACATGAAAATTTCAATTATAAATCAATGATGGTATTTATTAATAAAATAACTACGATGGGCGCGTACGCGGTTCGAGCCTCGGGGCGGCGAGTGCACGCCCAAAGACATCGTACGCCATTATCAACTTGTGTGGTCAACCACAATTACCTAAGTACTTACTGACGCGTAATTACCGGTATAAACTGCAGGAATTAACAGGAATTAGCATAGAGAATGTGCCGTATAATCATGCGTAAAATTAAATTAGAGAGGTCATGGAACTGGAATATAGGTACAACACGATGCATCATTTTAGTTACAGATGGTTGAAATTCAAAATAGGCTATAGACAAATATTTAGTACAAAACACTCTTTTTTTTATATCAATAGGAAGGCAAACGAGCAAGTGGGTCATCTGATGGTAAGTGATCACCACTGCCCATAGACACCCGCAACCCCGGAGGGATTGCAGATGCGTTGCCAACCTAGAGGACTAAGATGAAATGCCTCTTGTGCCCGTAATTTCCCCGGCTGTCTTACTCTCCACACCGGAACACAGCAGTGCAAGCACTGCTACTTAGCGGCAGGATTAGCGAGTAAGATGGGGGATGGGGATGGGATGGGGGGGGGGGGGGGGGGGATGGACTCTTGTGTAAAATGGGGCAAAGTGTTGTTATTTGACAAGCATTAGATACTGGCCTCTTGAGTTTCATTAGAAGTTTGTAAAAATATCTGCAATTGCTTTTTCACAAGTCTGTATCTTTTACTAACGCAACACAATTGTTCCAGAGCAAATGCGTACCTACCTTACTAATAAGGCATTTTTAGTATTCTCCTAATGCTAGCCGTGTATCGCATGCATATTTACATATGGCATATAATATAGCTGTAATAAAAAGTGGCATCCTTAGTGACTCACTCAAGCGTTATCGGAAATGGTTATTCAAAATTGAAGGCGTGCTTTAGTTTTATGACGTAAGTACATACTACAAGAGCCAATATATATCTAGAATGAATAAATGCATACTGCACCTACAGAAGTATGAAATGGATTTTAATGAAGACAGAAAACTGACGATGCAATACCTACTTATAGTTGTTAGGTACAGCTGTACAGATACATATGAAATAGGGTACTTTGGAATCTCTGTCTTATAAAGATGCAAAAGACCTCCACATTGCTTTCTTCCAAGAATATGACCGCATTTGAAAATCAATTTGATTCCTATATGTAGAGGTACCTACCTATTCACTGTTCGGAAAATCATAAAACTTAAATGTCGCAATATAAATACCTAGGTACTAATATATTGATATCACGTTTTTGATGATGTATCATTAGAATGACAATAGTGCATTTAGTATTCGGTCTGTGAGCTCGGTGATTTCGGACAGATTAGTCAGAAGTTGATGCGGTAAAAATAAAGTAACGTTTCTAGCTAAGTATGTTCATCGCAATTGTAAATATCAATACATAGTATAAAATAAAGTCGCTTTCCGCTATCTATCTGTCTGTCTGTCTGTCCCTATGTTATGTTATGTGTTAGATCTTTAAAACTACGCAACGGATTTTGATGTGGTTTTTTTAATAGATGAGGTGTTTCAAGGGAAAGTTTATAAGTAGCGGGCAGAAGCTAGTATTATTATAAAACAACAAAATTGGTTTACACTTAATTATTAACGAGCAAAGTATTATTTAAGATAGTCATTAATTACCTGCACTGATGTTCATACATACATACATACATATATATATCACGCCTTTATCCCTTACGGGGTAGACAGGGCCTAAGGCAACAAAACCTTAAGAGCACGTTTAGCATGATTAAATCAAAATAGTGATGGGTTGCTAGCCGCATCGCCTATAACATGATTCCTAAGACTTTCCTCTTTAGACACGGCGTATAATTTTTTTAATATTTCACTGTCAAGTTTGAACTTTGGATCTCAGGAGGGTATACTAAACAAAAATATTGTGGCATCAGTATCCTTCAGAGCTAAACTCTGACAGCTAATATTACGAGTGGCACAGCGTGGGAGGTTCAATTTCTGCGATGAATGGCTTTATCGTGAGATGAACATACAAGTAGGTACTTATATATTGCATTTCCAATTACTACGAGTATAATACAATCCCTTGACGTTTCGTAGAAATCTGAATAACCATGATATACATACATAAACATGCAATAAAGAACCTACATAATAACAAAACTGCACAGTCACAAGAGGAAAAGTTTAAAAATACTCGAATATAATCTGGAGCCGAAAGTAGCTTTGCCGTTGAAAAAACCTGATCTAAATCCAGTGGCACAAAGGTTCTATTGGCACGACTTCTTTATTTTCAGAGTATAGTTTGTTTTGACTGCGAATTTCCCCGATCGTAAGTTTTACGGGCCGCGAAAGGGTCGTTGTCCTCGTAAGACGTAATAAAAAATGAGAATTCTCGCAACTCCCAATTGCAGGTGAATACAGCTTTGATATCGAATTGACGCGCAGATTCATGGCGCTGGAGAGAGTTTAATAACGGCGTAGGTTTTGTTCAATACGCATAAATCTAGAAACATTAAGACATTTAATGTTTGTCAATTTATTTGTTTATTTTTATTCTGTGCAATAAAAGGTTTACACACGCAAAATTATCTCTATTAATTATTTCATGAGCGAAAAATTTTACTTCCCTGAGACGTACCCAATCGTTGAACGACAGTTCTCACGACTGTTTGACAGAAGTCTCGTAAATAGTTATGGGCAAATATTTAAATTAGGTTTACTATAAACAAATGCCTATGTTAAGCACCAGCTGTTTCCCTTAATATGTTTGGTAGCCCGTTTGTAACTCTACACCGGGTCGGCCATAAATGCCGTCTTTCATCCCGCCAAGCTTATTACGACTACCATAATGCTATGGGTGTAGCCATGAAAAAATAACTAAAAAGAGCATAATCCCAGCCAACGGATGTGTGGATGGGATTCGGTTTGTGGGACACCCGCTTTAATAAGCTACCGTAATACGATACTTCACTTTGATTCCATTCTAATGTTTGTTACAAAATAGTTTTTGATGCCTACAGAGGGACTTTACTCCCATTATAAATTAGATGCCAGACTCCCATTATTCAAATATGTCGAATTTCATTTTCATTTCTCATTTTACTAAGCTTTCAGAAGTAGGTTTGCTTAGGGGGAAATCTTGGTGCACCTAAACAATATTAGAATAGCAAACAACGGTTTAAACTGCAAGATAAGCATCGAGACAAAGCGCACCGCCCAATCTCCCTCCTATCAGATCAACTATCTAGAGGTTAACATACAATTTGTACTGTTTACACACGACGAGACTGGCGATAATATCTCTACCATGCCATTATTAAATTTAAATCAATTACAATAATTATGTTTGTGGAACTATCACAAGCGAGTACACTTACATGTAGGCGTACATCCGAAACAACTATAATTAATGGTCCTATGATAAGCGGTAAAACACTTTAGATTAAAATAGAAGGGCTTATTATATCTACGGACATTAGTCTTCCTTACAAAATGTTAGTCAATCAACTGCCAGGCACGGCATGAAAAGAAACTGTAATTTCACCCACGCTGACGTTTAAAACAAAGTATGGTATGGCCTATTTAACATTTTCGAGTTATATGAAGGTGAAATTATTCTAAGATGAAAATATGTATCGCAATTAGTAAATATGAGTTTGATTATAATGTTTAAAAAATAATTATAGTGTGTAGTGAAGGCTGGAATGTGTGTTGGGCTGATACAAATATTTTTAAAATTCGAAAACCTTCGAAAACCACAGCTCTGGATTGAAACCACGTAACGTATCCTACTAAATTGAAATAGATCACAATTCCTTATCGAACTCTTCCTCTAAATCTTGTTACAGGAGGTACCAGGTATGCACAGTCGATGGCATGAATATCGATACAGCCATCATGTCAAATATATGTGTCATCGGCCTTATTGTTTATGGCATATATATTTATCCCCTTAACTATACTGTACGTATAATGTGGATATTTTCTAGAGCTAAGTTCCTAATCAGCCAACGATGCGTCGTGCTAACTAGTAATTAATTAAGTGGCCTATTTACCACGCGAGGTCAAACTGTTTAGATGATATTCGGGGAAATTTGATTAGTTAGCTGGTAGGTACTGTTTGTATAAGTTGTTGATACCAATGATGGTGTTTACAAACCTTCGTGGTTTTGTTTTGGTACACTTAGCTCCCTATATTATGATTATGACACTTATGATCTTATAAACTTATTTTACATGAATAAGACTGTGTGAAATATTGTATTCACATGAGTTTTGATATCCATTTTTATTTCTTTTTCAGGTAAGTCGGCGAACCCAGTAACGTCTTTCACGATCGGTCATAGATTTTCTGCAGGTATCTACCAAATACCATCGACTCGAGGTTAAACGATGATTTTGTTTTAGTTTTCACAAGGTATCGTACTAATTCGTAACTAAAGGTAAGTCATAATGGCACCTATTACTATAGTATTGCAAGGTATGCGCGTAGGAGTGGTACACCATACCTTAGTAGTGGAATGTATTGCTCAGGCGCAAAGCAGACTCAACCATTGCCATGGTCAAAACGCCCATTTGATTAAATTGGGCACTAAGTATGAATCACCATGTCGGTAGAAACTTGCCCAATTCGATTTTGTAGGAAATACTTATAGTCGATTCGGTGAAACAATTACACTGCACCGAAAGATTTGAAGTAAAGATTATTTCGGCTACAACGCAACCTAGATCGTATAATGGTGCCATATCATTGCTTTCATGGCGCCACCATTCTAGTCGGTTGATATCAGAGTCCGAGAGTAATGAGATACGTATGTAGATGAGTTCCTGCTGCGAACAATGTCATATTACAGCGCTATCCGATGCATCTGCCGAATGGACAGATATGTAAGACTGAGTACCGGCGATAGAGGAGAATGTGGCAACAAATCGAACAATAAAAATATTTACAACCAATAGATTCCTTATCGAGCCGAGACCACAAAAGGAAAAAGTTTATTGGTCGGTATAATTCCGAATAAAACAGTTTCTCAAAAGCAACACAAAATTATATGCTTAAAAATGTCGAAATTTACAACATACAGCCAGATGGGCGATGTCTATTCCGTTTCAGAAATCATACAATACAATACAATACAAATACTCTTTATTGAACACCACAAATCAGTACAAAACAATACAGAAACAAAGAACAAAGTAGACAATAGGCGGTCTTATCGCTTAATAGCGATCTCTTCCAGACAACCAATACTAGAAATAAGTATCATTATCATTAGTATCATTAGTATAGTATCATTATCAGTTTCCTTTTGGAAAAAGATGCAAAAGATGCCAATCGGCCAGTAGCAGTGTTTCCCAAACAGCATGGGGGTCGGGACTAACACTGGATCTTATTACAATCCTGTGCAAAATTAGCCAGACACTGGATCGGTGTGGGAACAAACCCATAAACGTCGCGGTATGCTCTTTATGACTTCTTGTTATACGCGACCGCCGCTAAACATTTGCTTCCAGCCCGGCCCCTTCAATTTGATGCCCAGTTACGTTCCCAGTTCATTCGGAAATATTAGAAATTATGTACATAATCTGCAAATAAACATGTTTGTTTATTGCATCCTAGTTCCTTCTAAATTTAAACACGCTGATATCTAATCTATCTATTAATCTAATACCTTTACACGAGCATATTATATTAATCAGAATCGGCTCCAACGATTTTCATGAATTTTAGTATGCAGGGGTTTTGGGAGGGGCGGGGGGTCTATATAACGATCTAGCTAGGTTTCATTTTTAGAAAACTTACCTTCCAAAAAAATAACGACCAAAGCTCGGTCATCCACTAATTCCTACTATTCCTACTATTCCTACTAATTTTCCTACTTAATATTATAAATTAGAAAATAGCTCTGTCGGTCTGTCTGTCTGTTACGCTTTCACGCCTAAACCGCTAAACCGATTTTAATGAAATTTAGTATAAAAATAGTTTCAGTCCTAGGGAAGGACATAGGATAGTTTTTATCTCGGAATATTGCATAGTTCTTGTGGGATAGAGATAAGCGAATCTTGCGCAGACGGAATGCGAAAGTCTGTCTGTCTGTCTGTTACCACTTCACGCTTTAACCTCTGAGCCAATTTAGTTGGAATTTGGTATAAAGATAGTTTCAGTCCTGAGGAAGAAGATAGCATAGTTTTTGTTCCGAAAAATTGGATAATTCTCGCGGGATAGCGATAAGAGAATTCTGCGTAGACGTAATTGCGGGCAACAAGCTAGTCAAAAATATTTCCTCTTGTTGGGTTCGTCACCTCACTTTGTAGAACAATTACGTTTAAGAATAGGTAGGTAGGTAGGTACTTACATCTAAACATAAACGCAACATAGTTCAAGTTCAAAGCATAATTGTATCTTTCAAGTGGTTAGATCAAGTAACTAGGGGTGATTAAATCTATTTAAGGTGTTACAGCAATCTCGAGTGACTGAAGTGTGGCCCTGCTACCAGAGTTCAAGAGCTTCCGGTCAAGTGCATGCTTTTCAGAATTTATACATAACTGATACTTTTTAGGGTTCTGTACTTCAAAAGGAACTATAAGGGTTCCTTTTGAAGTACAGGACCACTTTGTTATCTATACGTCTGTTAGTCTATTTGTGTTTTCTTCCTTAATGTCATGAATGCGTCAAGAGTTATATCAAGTATTAACCCTAAAACTGACGTTTATAAAAGTTTCCAGCATTTTAAATATGTAGGCATTTTCATGGTAAATTCACGGAAATCAAAATCAATGATTTCTGTTTCTAATCAGAATGATATCATTGAATTTCACATTTTGACACTTAAAACTTAAGATTATTTACTTATTTGGTAACTCTTAGTCTGATTCCGTCTGATTTGCACTTGACCGGCTTTTAAAACCAATTTTAATTTTACTTTGGTTAATTTTTATCTTTTGAAAGCAGTGCAGCCCACAGAAAATTATCAGCTTTTAGATTTCCTCCGCGCGAGTGTCGACCACCCACTTTGGGCAACGCGGTACAGTTTCCGTGTTCGTGTAATGAAATAAACAATAGCATTGTGTGCTGTTGTGATTAGTACCGTCTGTTTGTCCGTCCGACGCTATTCATATCCGTTCCAAATGCTCTGAACCTTTGACGTTTCAAATTAATCCGGAGGTGGCAAGTTCTAATTACATTACGTACGTAGAAGACAGCCGATGGAGAAAGTATACCTAGCTAGAGTACGACTCCATTGAACTTGAAAATTTTTAACGAACACTGATTATAATGAATGACGTTTATTAAACTAGTAGGGTGCAGCAACAACTATATTTCAATCCAGTTTTATTGTTTTCTGCGGTCAAGCTTTCACGCGATATAAAATATGTTTTCTAACGGGTTCTGTTAAATGTAGGTAGTTTCTTAGATTTCCACTATTTTAGAAATAAGTGGCTTACAGTCGACTTTCTAACAGTCAATGTCTTTACTGAAATACTTCTCAACATCTAATTCCCAAGGAAAACGATATTATTTCATTAACTGCATTAACGTTTAGACACGTAACATGTGGAAGACATTTCAGCGGTGATGGAGTCCCTCAAAGACGAAGTGTATGCCACCCCACATGAAACATCGCTTCCTTTTTCGTGACTCATAGACTGTAATAATGAGAGCAATTGCCTCTTTTCTCACATCGTGATTCATTACCTCTAACGAAACGAGATGCAACGCGGCACTTAACTTTATTTGTTATGATCACTTTAATTGAATCGTGAGTCAACAAAATTTCTTCGTAAAGCGCTCTACGTGGATGATTTATTCGCTGTTTCAAACTCCAAGATTCTATGTCTTGCGTGTTTTACTAAAAACATCCTATTCTATTATGATAAAACAAAGGTATACATTAGAATGCTGTTGCATAAAAACAGTACAGGAAACTAGAACGGATGAGCGTAGAATGAACTAACAAAATAATTTTAATCGTCAAAATGCGGAAGAAACTCAATTTTTCTTTACATTTTCCGTCTGTAGACATAAAACGCGGGTAATGGAAGTCGTTACGGGCTATTTATATGTCATGAAGACAAGGTTCGGGCGGTAGTGTTGGCACCGCCGTAAAGAGAAGAAAGGGCCGCGATTAACATCTGTACGGCTGATGCACGTACATCGTAATCTGCCGGCCGCCGGTTGCCTGCCGCCGCACGCGGGCGCGCGGGTCGGAGGTCGCGCCGCGACTCCACGGTCCACAGTGGCGGGAAAACACAGTAGATAATGGGGTACAACAATGATCAATAACTGTATGTTATCTGTTTTAAGAATTTTTAGTAGGTAAACATTGATGTTTTCGCAATTATAGGTAAGTATTTAACACATTACGTTTTGCCCGTGGCATCATGCATAAGATCAAGCTAGAATATGTTTGTTAGTGTAGTGTGTAGTGTATTTCCTGATAGAGGGCGCCAATGGTTAAAACTAGAACCATAATATTCAAAAATACGAAGACCTCTCCGAAAGAAACCTATGTTATCCGAGTAAAAATCCAGTGACAAACTGAGTGATCTCGTCATTATAATTTACACATTTTTGCCAATTTGATTACGGAATCTTATAATACAATACACTTTGAAACTTTTTCTATTAAGGATTATTTGAAATCCTGACGGACGCAAGGTATTTTTGCAATATTTTCTACACTGAAATGTTTTGTTCGTGTTGCTAAAATTAATTGCCTTAGGTCTGCCAAATAGTTTTTCAATAAGTATTTCAGAGTTTATCTAACATTACTGCGCAACTTAATGTCATGGCCTTCTTTATATTCCGCCTACTGTATGTTTTTCGTTTTTATTTATTTTAATACTGTCGTGGCTTCAACTAATTCAGCAATTCAAATGCAACCGAATCGATCCCGATCGGCCGAAGCGGAGGTGTTGACGTGATCATTACGGTTCGTTCGTCTAATTCCGGTCGTAGTTTAGAAACATCGAAGTTAACTGTTTTTTTAGGTTGATGAATAGTAAACATAGTGAAGAACGAAAAAGCAGGATGTTGTATTATGTATTGGATAATGTAAACATTTTTCTGACATGTTTTTTATTAAATAGTAATTGTAATGTTTATTAGGTAAGTAGAGGTAAATATACGAATCAATAAAAGTAAGTAGGTAGCGCCAGTTCGCATAATTATTGCGTATAATCTACATTGCTTTAGATACCTATAGAAATGACTCAAGAGACCTTTCGCGGTATTGGTTATGCCAAAGATAGCAGATCTGTTGATTGAAATAACAGGAAAAAACATTTCCCAGAGTTTTTTTTTCCTCGCTTCTGCGTCCTTTGTGGCAATGATCAGTAAAACAGTAATTAATTTGGCATGATCGTTATTCGAAGCTTATTTTCAATTTACCATGTTTCACGTCGATTTTCTCTCTCTTTTTAAAAGTTTTGAGGATGATCCTGAAGTCTACATCCTCACTACTAGGTGGTAGGAGTTAGGGAAGAAGAAAGGATAAGCAAATGGAAGTGAGAGAGAATTGGTAGAAAAATTAGTGCCCATTAAATCTCAGTTAAATAAGGTACCTTAAGTAAATTAATATGCATTTTAATTGTTGGCAAAACGCGTTTTATATAGTTGCATGTGACTGGCCAAATAAAATTTCATTTCATTTGTGCAGAAGCGACGTTACCAGCCTACCGTGCCATTGTGTTTTCTAAATATCAGCTCGACATTTTGTACCAAAGGTTATCCGTAAAAAAATATTGCTTGGGCTACTTCTATGTTGTTAATACTTATGCGTGTAGGTTGATTGATAGGGTAGTAAATCATTGATATTTTTATTTGTTAATAAGCGATGAAGTGTTAACACATTGGACTATTCGTACTTACATACCCCATGATTCATAAATTAAATAATCCGTAATACTTAGTAGATTAAAAATTAACAACCAAGTTGCTTCAAACAGACACCCGTTGTCTACACACAGACTAACCATTTAACAAGTAACTACCGTAAAATTCGATCATAATGGGATAAACGGATTATTTACGTTTATAGCTCGATGTAATCCCGACATGTTTCGAACTGATCCGTAGTATTTCTTCTGGGAGTGCTTACAATCAACACGAGTCAATAACTTCGCGACAGCGCTATGCACTTTCGGTTACTATGATACTCTGATTGGAAAGGACTACGAATTGATCTAAAACATGGGGACTAAATTCGATTTATATACGTGATTTCCTTTTGATTCATTATTCTCTCATTTTTGTATTTATTAGGTACATTAGTACGAATAACGTCATCCTGTGACACCATTGTAGCTCAAAATTATGCACGATTTTGAGCTGTAGTACAATTTTGGTCTAAATTTCGTCCCCATAAGGCAACGATTGTATGTAAATTTGACTCTATGTAGGGTTGTCGTATGACTGTAATTTCGCTTGGGTTTTAATAGATGATTCAATTGGTCGTTCTATTCAACGAAACGGCACATAATTACAAGTAAGTTTCTGTATTCGTACATGTCGTTAGACGTTTGTTGGCCAGTGTTTGTGTCACTCGTGAGGGACCCCGATAAATTATGAACGTTGGATTCCAGGCTAACTAGCGATTTATAGCTGTGGAGAAAAACAGGGACGTTAAAGTGATTAATACCTTCAATAAATTACCTAGCAAAATTACTTATCATTTTAATTATAATAAATTGAATGAAGTTCTTCCATGCTGATCTGGGAGTAAATAAAAAACTTAGAACTTACCAGTTGCTTCTTTCTATTCCCGCGCAGATGGTAAAAGCCCATCGAGGGAATGGGCGAAAGTCTTAGGAATCATGTTATGGGCGATGCGGCCAGCAACCCATCACTATTTTGATTCCCCTTTCCACCATTATGCCCTTAATCATGCTAAACGTGGCCTTAAGGTTTTGTTACCTTAGGCTCTGTCTACCCCGTAAAGGATAAAGACGTGATATATGTATGTATATTTGTATGTATGAATGAAGTTTTACTTGCTTTTTTACGACTATAAGTACCAAATGCTGTGAATGATAAAACCATGTTGTCTTAAAAACCAAACAGTATGCTACATCCTATGTGTTCATATGTACTGTTCTTCTTTGATCTGAAGTGGTAACACTGACACAAGTACGAACCTACCCATTAGCGAACTAATGGATATCATTGCCAGGGATAGTCGTGAGTTACGAAACTAACGAAACGCGTTCGCCCACGTCCGGATTTCGAATTGACTTCGTCGTAGAAAAATAGAAAGTCATCGATTATAGAAGGGCCGCTTTCCCGCCTTTATCTGGGTCGTAACCTGGGGAATATCATTTTTACTGGAAACGACTGACGCTGTGAAATTAAACGGAATCTTCGCGAAAATGCATAACATTTAACTTCTCTATTTTATAAAATTACAAACATGTTACAAGAAAAACTTACCTCTGTGTCTGGCAGAGACAAATGGCATGTCAAACTGGCAGATAAAAATAAACAAAGTTAACAGAAGTTTATCAAGCATTTATGATGAAGGGGGTTTTACTGTTAAGTCCTTGCAAATATAGGTCTTAAAGAGCTCACTTACATACACCTATAAATTTCATTTGATACCTGAAGGTATATCAATGTTATAAATTTAACGTGATAAAAATTTTCCGTAACAGGTATTGTAGCTCTATTTCTATGTAAATCTGGTGATTTGCCGGGTACAAAAGGTAAACATAACGAACCGGCACTCGATATCTTTGATCTCGAATCTTGCATATTGTTTACTATTCGGACATATGACACGGTGTTGCTGTCTTCGCGCCATTTCAGTGTGGGTCGACGTTAGTAATAGAGGGTCACGTCAGTCTGACGAAACCAAAATAATAGTGCCGTTTAAATTGAAAAAATGTTTTTTTAGGACGGTTTGTATATTTTAGAACCTCGGTTCGTTAAGAAATATTCTATGGCCTTAAACGATACGTTGGTTTCGCCGTAAGTAAAGGGCTTCTGATATGTATGCGTACGCGCAATAAATTGTGTCCAATTAGCAGACTGCGGCGGCTTTATCGGCGACAAAGCGGCCGCGGCTCCAGACACGGAACCTCTATTAAAGAAATTTGTATATGCAGAGATTAAAATACATATCTTAATTTGCTTCTCGGAAAAACTGGAAGCTCCAACACCCGCCTACTGCTACTACTTCGATTATTTTCACTATTAGTAGCCAAATCACCTTTATCAATTCACTTATCTCCATACAAATGGTATCATTAAATACGTTGAAAATTCTGATTTAATTATATGGAATACGAATGGCATCAATGGATTTTTAATTTCAAATTCTTTTATAAGTAGTCAAAGTGATGATATTTAGGTAGAACACTAGTAATAAAATATTATAGAGAAGAAAAGAATCGTGTATATTCAATATAAAAGGTACAAGATCAAGTGACAGCTAATAGAAGTATTACCATAGAGAAAAATAAATTACGGTTGCGTTCTAATATCTAACACTCCCTACAGAACGCAAACCCATTTTACTAATACAATACAAATGTTTCACAAGCGTGGTTCCTTTAGTTAAGTTATCAGCTACCATGTTACAACCATTCACAAATAAAAACTTAACTTTATTCTTAACAATATTTTCTCTAAGAAAATGTAAACGAATATCTATATGTTTCGTTTTAGGTTTATAACAGTCTGTTGAACCCAGCTTTATCGCACTTTGATTATCAGAGTAGATTAATAACGGCTTGTCAATGCCTTGGCCGAGCTCATCTTGTAGTTGCTGAAGCCACAGGGCCTCCTGAGTCGCCGCTGCCATCGCCATGTACTCAGCTTCTGCCGTACTGAGCGCCACGGTTTGTTGTTTACATGTATTCCAGCTTATACAGCCATTCTGAAACAAAAATGAGTACCCAGTACACGACTTTCTGTCTACAGGGTCACTGGCCCAGTCTGCATCACAATAACCAGTTATTTCTTGCGAGTCTTCTTTGACATAACATAACTTTAGGTTCTTGGTCCCTTGGAGATATCTCATGACCCTTTTAACTCCAAGCCAATGTTCATTTCCTGAACTATTGCAGAACTGACTCAACTTATTTACCGCATATGCAATGTCGGGTCGTGTAACATGTGACAGATATAACAGACATCCCACTGCTTCTCTGTATGGAATTTGATTATTTCTTTCTTCAGAACTCTTTTCAAATTTTGCATTAACCTCTATAGGAGTCTTAACAGGTTTACAATCTGTCATTCCGAAGCGTTCCAAAACTGAATTTATATATTTCTCCTGATCCATCATAATCACTCCTGCCTCACGATTTCTGCTTATATTAATTCCAATGCACTGCTTCAGTTCGCCCAAGTCCTTCATACTAAATTCGTCCTGTAACCTTTGCTTAATTTCTGTTGTTGTGTTTTTGTCATTTGTAAATATCATGAAATCATCTACCCACACAGCAATAAAAATAATTGTTGCTTTATTTACTAAGTAGTAAATACACGGATCAACCTTTGACCTTTCCAATCCAATTTTAAGCAAAGTATTATTTAGTTTTAGATTCCATTGCCGGCTAGCTTGCTTGAGCCCATAGATTGACTTATGTAAATAACACACTTGTGCATTCTCTTTATAGCATTCTGGTTGTGACATGTAAATCTCAGTATCTATATCACCCTGAAGAAATGCACATACAGCATCCATCTGTACCATATCTAAATTATACTTGGCCGCCAATGCAATCAAGAAGCGAACTGACGTATATCTCACTACTGGAGCATATACCTCATCATAATCAGCACCTTTTCTTTGTGCATACCCTTTGATGACCAACCTTGCCTTAAAACGAACAATCTCACCTTTCTCATTTGTTTTAGTTTTAAAGACCCATTTACATGGCAAAACTCTTTTACCATGTGGCAAATCCACTAATGACCAAGTTTTATTTTTGATCAAAGAATCGTATTCCTCTTGCATTGCCTTCTTCCATTCATCTGCATCAGAAGATGACATAGCTTCTTCTAAAGTTTGAGGGTCGCTTAAATTAAGTGAAGGACAAAAATAACTCACGTCATGCTCGTTCGGCTCTGCATAGTTAACAGCTTTCCTCGGACGTAAATCCATCTTACGTGAAAGATTCTCTGCATCGACTGGAGCCTCTGGCAAATAGGTTGGATCCTCATCATCACCAGACTGATATTCATCACTCGAAGAATGATCAGTTGTGTTTTCCGATCCTTCTTTGCTGCAGTCCTCAGGCAACTGGACGGCGGAGTCGCTGTTAGAATCACAAGGTATGTATATATTATGTTCATATTTTTGTACATTTTCCAAAAATACCACATCTCTGCTTTTAATTATTTTATTAGTACCCGGAACCAATAATCTATATCCTTTAGTAGATTCACAATATCCCACTAATATCAATTTTCTGGATTTGGAATCCCATTTTAGACGTTTTTCTTTAGGTATTTGAGACATAACCTCTGATCCAAAAATCTTTATATGTGACAAATTGGGTTTCTTCCCAGACCACATCTCCATGGGTGTTTTACCATCAAGTGACTTTGCGGGCGACCTGTTGATAATATATCCAGCGGTCGCAATAGCCTCTGCCCATAATTGTTTAGGCTGTTGAGCATCAAACAACATGCACTTAGCTCTTTCTACCAGGGTCCTATTCATTCTCTCCGCAAGACCATTCTGCTGGGGTGAGTACGGAGTACTTGTTTGATGTTCAATCCCATGTCTATTCAAGAAGCTTTTAAAATCTTTGTTACAGAATTCTGTACCGTTGTCAGAACGAATGACTTTAATCTTTTTGTCCAGTTCGTTTTCAACTCTACTTTTATAATCGGTAAAAGCTTCCAAGACATTAAGTTTATTTTTCAAAAAATAGACTTTCACATTTCTCGTAAAATCATCAATAAAAGTAATAAAGTATTTCATACCTCCAATTGACTCTTGTTCCATGGGCCCACATAAATCGGAGTGGATTAGCTGTAACGGCTGTGAAGCTCTCGAACCAATACTTTTAAAAGGCAACCTCGTTTGCTTTCCCTGAAGACAGGTTGTACATGTGATGGGACCTTTGTTGTTGTTAGGAGATAGATTCACTCCCTCGGCACACTCTGGCAGCTTGTTTACATCTGTAAAATTCAAATGTCCCATGCGACGATGCCACAGGACAGCATTACTTAGATCATTAGCACAAGTTAGGTTAGACAGAACTTCTCTGTGTGCGTTTAATAAGTATAAGTTGTTTACTAGTGTAGCTGTACACAGAAGTTTCCCATCACAGTTATAAATATCACAGCCTCCGTTTCTAAAATTTACTTTACAGCCATTTTTCACCATGGCACTAACTGACAAGAGGTTAGCGGCAAGTTTAGGTATGTACAGAACTTGTTTTACCTGGATTTTACTTCCTGTATTTTTGTTAATCACCAAATTAACCTTTCCTGCACTTTCCACACGCAACGGTGTCTTACTGGCAACAGTTACAGATGGCACCGGGGGACTTGTCACATCATACATCCAATCACATTGATTGGTCATGTGCATGCTGGCACCTGAGTCCACATACCATTGGTCCGGGTTCATTTTCTGTGAAGAAGCTGAAAAAGCTGCTACAACAAAACTTTTATTATCTTCGACATGAACCGGATTTTCTTTCTTCGGAGCACGACAGTTCTTTGCAAAGTGTCCGTGCTTGTTGCAGTTAAAACATCTGGGTCCTTTGAAGACCTCCTTTTTCCTGAGATTTCCTGAACCAGACTTACTATTCCTCGTGAAGAACACTGAGCTTTCTGTGCTTTGAACTTCCTGCAGGAGCTTAGTCTTGATTGAATCTGCGCTGATCTTGATACCTGAGCTCTCCAAGCCCATTATCATTGGCTTATAAATTTCCGGTAAGCCAGCCAACATCAGTGTCCCGAGCCATTCATCATCTATACTAAAGTTGATGTTTCTGAGCTTGTGAGCGGTCGACATTATTTTATTCACATAATCATCCACACTTCGAGAAGATTCCAACGTAGTTGTGATAAGGTCTCGCAACAAAGCTACTCTTCGGTACAAACCGCTGTCATCAAAAGCTTTCTCTAAATTATCCCAGACTTCTTTACATGTCTTAGCACTCTGAACATGTACATAATTGATCGGATCCAGCAGTAGTATAAGCTTAGACTTTGCTTTGACTTCCCTTTTCGCATCTTCGTTCATGCCGGTGACACATGTCCACAAATCTTCGAGTTCGAAATACGCTTTTACCGCAAACTTCCAGCTTGCGTAATTCTCTCTTCCGATGAGTCGATCAATGTGGAATGGGTTTTGACCCGTGCCCGACATTATCTTTGCGTATTATCAGTGATATGTGACGAAAAATGCCGCTGCAATTTCAATACACGGCAACCTCAGAAATGGCCGGCGGACAAAACACGATCGCCGGTTTTCTCTTTATAATTTTCACTTTTACTGATTTTATTGTTTATATTCTACCACTGAATACTTTAAAGCGTAGCCACGTAACCACGCTCTGCTACCATGATGATATTTAGGTAGAACACTAGTAATAAAATATTATAGAGAAGAAAAGAATCGTGTATATTCAATATAAAAGGTACAAGATCAAGTGACAGCTAATAGAAGTATTACCATAGAGAAAAATAAATTACGGTTGCGTTCTAATATCTAACACAAAGTATACGTTTGCTGGTACATTTCAGGTTAAGAATGCAAGTAAGTATCTCATTTTCAATCGTTAAACCTTTGATACTCATAAAATTATATGACCTGCTACACAAGTTAGCTAGGGTGTGGGGATGATATTTACGATTACGAACTGAAGTGAACAATGGTTAGACAATGGGGGACACGATATTCGACCCATCTACTTAATTTTGGGTAGACACCTTTGTCGTGTGTTTTTGTTCGCGGTCATTTCCATAAATTATAGAGGATGGCACCGGCGATGTTCGGGTTGTACCTGCCATTGTTATGGTAAGCAGGACGTGACGAACACGCCTTGTGGGAGATTCGGCCACCTAGCCCAAATGGGTTTTAATCTGTGCACCGTGTTCCGCGGGATTATTGAATAGCTCAGAAGAGTTATTTAGAGATATTATGAGTTTATGTCCATACTAAATAATAGGTTAAAGACATAATGGATTAGCACGATACCGTATTTTGAATTCTCGACTCTGAATATGGCCTCATTAATGAGAATGTGAGACGAAGGCGCTGTGTTTCAGTCGAGGATATAATCGACAGTGCTTATCCAAGTTAGGTATCAATTAGAGGCAGAAAAAGCTCGTAGGTTAATTCACGCCGCTTCCGCGTCTTCGTATTGTTCAGTCACGTTTGCAGCCAATCAGTTTAAATTCCGCCCGATATGGAATAACTCTTATTATGGGCCGTTATATTATTAAGCACGACTCGGGGCGTAATGCAAGCACTAATTGACAGAAATGTCATGTAATGTAAATGATTGATAAGAGTGCATTTCGCTGTGAATACATTAGCGTGTTAAGTGCAAGATTCCTTATATGCGACTGACAAGTTGACGAGATAACAAAGGGGACAGTTTAGCTCAGTGCCGCATAATTATTATGAGAGTTTACCTACTACATTCATCTACATTGAAGTTTCAAAACCAAGTATGTATATAAAATTTCCTAAATTAAATCGTGAATTTAAACCGCTTTGATTAATCTTTAACTCAAATCAAACCATTAAGATAAGCCTTCAAAATTAAGCTTAGAGTGGATGTATCTTCAAGATTGAATTAAAACGAAGAAGGTTGGGTTTATTATTAATTCAATAAATGTATACGAGTGTCACATGTTGTGAACTAAAGCATGTTAAAGCAAATGTATCGTTCGACTAGACAGAGCGTCATCTGATATAATTGAATGTAGCCGTCTTCATCCTAGTTATAATGTCAACTGGCAGGTCGTTGACTTGGCATAGTGACGTGACCTAGTTCACACATGATCACTCGTCCATTGAGCGTTTAGATCCGCGCTCGCGGACCCATTCGCTCAATTGCTCCTTCCTGCTCGTCACAATGTTGCTGGCTCAAGGACAACCTATTTTCATGGCGAGCTTGTTATTTCGGGACTTAACTTATTTTAAGGTAGTCCGAGATTTTGTCTCTTATCTTGCAGGGACCTTAATAAATATCATTGTTATAGATATTGAACTGAATCTGAATGAGATAAAATCTTTAAAAGATAATTCAGATTATTTTTAACGCTAAAGTAATCCGGAACAAAAATCATATCAAAAGGGCTTTGCTCTCTTCTTCATAAATAACCACGATTGCATTGAACATAAATAAATATCGTGTCGTACGCAACGCAACTCATTCGCTGACCCGAATCGCGAGTTCACTCCCAAGACTGTTCTAAATCTAAATTTAAACATGACGCAAAGGGATGACGGTAAAGACTTTACCGAATGCATAGCTCGGGACGAGAAAATGAACACGATTAACACACTTAGACTAAGTTAGAGTTCTCATACTCAACATTCCCAGTAAGGTCATCATCACATACTTACTAGTGGAACTGCTACAATAAACATACGTCTCGGTATTGACTCGCATGATCGCGGGTGTGAGTGCCGCGTGAGAAAGACTCGCCCTGCGTAAATATGGAATATTAGTCGGCGCATACCGGCTTCCAGGCCGCCTGTCGGCTCACCTCACCGGTAAATATGACGGATACTGTTTCCTGCGGCTACTTGGAACTTTAACACTTTATTACTTACATTGTGTCTGATTTTACGTTACTCTACAACGTAAAGTTCACTGGTTCGGAAGGTTAGCAACGATATGCCGGTGACCCTTACTCTAAAATTACATTTTCTGATAAAAGCAATGTTATCTGATCTAAGTGTGATCTTAAGATCAGATTTTATGGTTGTTGCTGCATTTCCTGTAGTCCTGAGCCTGCGCCGCGCTCGCTGGGAAGATATCCCACACAAAGTTAAGATACAGGCACGTAGGCCGCACCGCAACCACGCCTTTTCCATATCTTAATGTTATTTACTGCACAAATGCACATTAATCCGCTGTAATATTAAGTGAGGCATGGACAAAATGAACGAGAATAGTTTTTATTGGTAGGTAGGTATTTGTTTCTGTATAGAATATTATCTTTCATTCAAAAAAAAAATTAAATACTACGTACCTACTGATTGTAGTATTGATTATTGATTGGAAACAAAAAACAGTCGAGTACTTAAGTAATGTAGAAGTTCAAATCAAATATGAAGAGAAATCTATCTTTAGGTGGTAAAACAAATTCTTGATTGACTACAATTTTAAGTTAAAACATGAGACAAAGGGAAATGATAGGTAGATATGAGAATTGTGTGCTTATATTCTTGTCATTAAAAACTACCCGCTACTCCTACGTCAAAAACATACTTAAATTATACAGAATTTGGACTTTAGAATAATTTGCAGTATTAGGAAATGCTTAGTTGAGCTAGAGCGGAGGCGGGCAGGATACGTTGCCAGATAGGGTCAGGGCTAATGGTAGAGCATAGGTCGAAACTTGGACCATTTACAAGCAGCTTTAGATAACAATGATAACTTTAGTACCTACCACGGCAGAAATTCAAAATGTATATACTCAATCAAGCTTACCTAAATCAACAAGACAAATCGGTTACCGCAAATCTCTTACGTAGATTCGAGTTACGTCGAATTTTGTTTACACAAAGCACTAATAGTTGGTAGAAGTGCTTCTCGACTTTACTCAACTAAGAATTCTTAAGCTTCTAACTTATTGCGAATTATAAGAATTAATATGTCATGTAAGTCGTGTATTAAAAGTATTCAAAGTAATCTGCTTCTAAGTCCTATAATCCGGTTCCATTACTATAGTAGCTCGGGGCAGAGCTCGCCGCCCACACGGGGGTCGATATCTGACTAATGCACACCACCAACTATTATTTACTTGCAGTCGACAGAACAGGTTTGCGATAATCTGCGCGATGCTTTTCTGCTCTTGCCTGCGCTGCTTTTGTAGCACCTAGTTTTGATTTATAACCCTGCTTCAAGTTACAGATTCGTTTTGTGAACTCGTGTCGCGGATATTATGTTACCGAATATGGCTGGACGCGGTGGTTTATAAAGCCGACATCACTAACATCGTGGCATTCTGTAGCATTATTCGTTAAGTGCACGACTTGAGTTAAATAAACTACCTACTGAACGAACTGCAGAACGAACGCAGGTATTCAACGTACCTATCTAGATCTAGTAATAGTTCATTAGACTATGCGCGATTGCTTTATTTTATTTATTTTGTGGTGTTATTCGTCACCTACTCGTAGGTATAGTAAATTAATTACATTGAAAAGCTGTTAGTTTTGCACGAGAAAACAAAATGGCACAAATATTCAGTTCAGTTTATCTCGAGACATCACCGACGCTTTTAGACTTGTAAAGTCAACGACTACAAAATAAAAACTTCAAACAGAAGACAAGTTAGCAAACGGTGGCGTGTGAAAGTCGGAATATGCTGCCACTGGCCATCACTAACTATTGCTTTGTTTATTTTCTTTGTTTTGCACCTACTTTGAACTCACGCAGACATTTCATTTGTACGTATTTATTCACTGTATACTTACTCAGATAGAAAGTGCTAAAAGGGAAATCCATTTACAAGTTTTGCATCTGTGGATGGATAAAATTTAAAGCAAAACGAACACGTATCTAATTTTTATCGGCATGATTTGAAAAATCGTCGATTGGCCAGATATTAATTGTTACTGGCAAGCTTTAATTTGCTAGTTGTTTTGTAATTTGTGCCTTTTTGTACAACGGAATGCATTCGTGCGAGAGAAAGAGATTATGAAGACATTAAGAATTTACCTTAGGGACCGTTAAGATGGCTACGTATAGAAAGCAGCGAAGGCCGAGTAGTCATTGAATTACAACACGGTGATTGTGGACACGTGGATGAGATAAATCGTCGTCGACGGTAATCGAATCGCCGGCCAATATGTTGTTACATCGGACGCGTCAAGATAACCTGATATGGAAGTTGCCGTTTTAATGGTTCGTGACGGGTGATACTTAAAATTTTTATTCTGTTTGAATTTAATCATAAATTTGCAGCACATGGTATCTTTCGGCGCCAAAGAACCGAACCCAACTCAATTTACATAGACAAGAACTAGCACGATGCTCTAGGGCAGTGTTGTTCTACCTGTGACCCTCGTATAGGGGGGAGCAGAAACTCTTTCAGGGATCTTAGTATATTCACAAAATAGAAGTAAAAGTAGTAAATTAAAGTAGGTACCTACTAAAAGCGGAGGGGAGTAGGAGGAAACTTATGTTTTTTCAGATCGAAGACAACCGAAGGGGGGGGGGGGGGTGGCAAAAAGGATGACAAACACTGCTCCAGTGCAGGTATGGCACCAATCGCATTGTATGATATTTATTGAGACATCGTAAATTTAAAACATCATATGATGGAATGTAACACGAGCTACGAACATACATGACGGCGCCTTTTAAAGTTGACCAGTTGTGAACGGCGGAGGGACATGGTCGGGTCACGAACAGTGACTACGTCTCTGCCCGCTAATGAGAGATCGCGCACCGCGATACAACGCGACTCGCGAGCAGACCTTTAATTACCGTTATTTTTGCGTAACGCTATTTTTCATAACGTTAGATTACCGAATAGCATTTTTCAATAAAACGTTTTTAGGTAGCGCTATTTTTCAGTACGTTATATTACCAAATAGCGTTTTTTAATAAAACATTATTTATTCTGTAGCGGTATTCATTATAACGTTATTAATAGCGATATATATCGATACTTCGGCAAGTGATATAATAACGTTATAGACCATCTCTTTCTTACACTCTATAACACCCGCTCTATATAACGTGCGACAAACATATGCAATGACAAATCTGTACTGTTTTCGTGAATTGTCAAATCATGTCATTCGTTCATAATCAGTTTCATAGCGTTATTATACCTAACGCTATTTCATAACGTTATGGTTTTCTTTAAACACAAACGACATATACCGGTATTATATCGTTTTTTTCATAACGTTTTAAAGGTCTATAACGCTATTTCGTAAAGTTACGGTTTTCTTTTCGTTATGATATGATATAACGTTATGAAGGAATATAGAATTTGTTTGAACGAAATTTTAAACACAAACGATATATACCGCTATTATATCGTTTTTTTTATAACGTTATAAAGGTCTGCTCGCGAGTCGCGACGCCACCAAACAGGAGTTTTGTATTTAACCATTTCATGAATGCAAGTACACTGACGAGCAAAAACCAGGTCGTCTTTCATATAACTTTATATGGGAATTTACCCTTTATTTTTGCTCAGTATAGAGTAAGCAGTTTGATAATTGTGCATGCTACAATACACTCTCAGAGTGGTAGTAGTGGTCAGTGGTCGTGAGAAATCAATTTATCTGCTTTTGAATTTATCCGTGATATTGTATGATTGGAGGTCTGGGAAATTGACGCTGAATACTAAAGTACGTCTATTATTTTCAAGGTCTGTAATTTGCTTCACTAAGTTTAACAATGGGGATGAGGAAGTTATTGAGACACTGAAATCACTAATTAGTCAAATTTAAAAACATGCTAGGCCCATTCGTAGAGATTTTTCTCTCGCGTATTCCTACCATTTTGCAGGTGTTGGTCATGCAATTTTAAATTTAAACAGCCAAAGTGTTTTATTTTAATAAGATTAATTCTTGGTTATTTTTTAAAGTTTTTCTTTCGCTAAATGAAACTTGGAGAGATGAAAGAGTAGTTTCCCATTGTGATGACTCTATAGCAGCGCTCTCGTACAAAGGGAGTGTCTTTCATACTTTCCTATTCGTTTCGTCACAGATCTGCGCTCATGTTACTACACCTACTCCATCATTCAGACACCGGTAATAAATTCTAAATGTCACAGAAGATGATGCATAATGGATTCATTGCCTCGAGGTGTCACCGCTATAACGTCACGGGAGAAGCTGCTCTGTACATATTTGTATAAAATACATAGTTAACTGGCTTTGTTGTGTCTTTAGAGTCTATTATTTGTTATTGTGACCAGGAACAAAACCTCCGGTGACAGGAATTCTCGATCCGGTCACGATCGAGTTCGTGTACACGGAGTAATTATGGTCATAGTTAATTGAGAGGTTTTACGGTCGGTACTCGGAGGATTGTCAAAGGGAAACGGGGGAAAGCGATGTTTTATGGTTAGAAAGATACTTTCAAAGTTGTTTGATCATTCGTGCACGTTTGTTATAGTTATAGAGCGATATTTAACAGACTGATAGTGCAAATCACATTAAAGAAAACTAGAATAAATAAAGGCAGGCGGGAAATATTCTAGTGCCTGATTTTTGAAAGCACATCGTTTGAAAATACTATACGGGTGTGGTAAAAATCGATATCTATATTGCTTCAAAACTACAGCTCAAATTTTCAACCCACCCACAAATTAAAGCTCTACTACTAGTTTCTCAAATTCAGAACACTATTTTACCACTTTCTAATATTTTATTGAGTGATGGGTTTTTAATCTGAATAATGGTATTATTGAATTTATTTTCACAAGATATACAATTATTTCGCAAAAGAAGTTTTGTCGTGCGCTCGACAAATAAGCATGCGCTTGTCCGACTTATTTCCATACAATTTGCGCCACACACGACGGGGCGCGTGCCTCTGTTCTGGGAAGCTCGCGTATGAAATTACGTTTTCGCTTTAGACGTCTTCCTTTAAATGCTCAGCGATTTTTATGACCTGGAAACATTATTTCTATAAAAAGTGTCCTACTTAAATATACTCTGGCTTTTTTTTCCATCAAGGGAATGGGCGAAAATCTTAAAAATCATGTTATAGGCGATGATGCGGCTTGCTAGCTTCACTATTTTGATTCCCCTTACCACTTCTACCTATGCCTAATCATGCTAAGCGTGGCCTTTGGGTTTTGTTACCCTTGGCTCTGTCTACCCCGTAAGTAAGTATGTGTGTATGTATATTTTTTCCCAGTAGGTACTTATTTATCCAACTGAATCTAATCCATTGAACAGGTTGATACCTTCGATGTTATCATCTTAGTTTTTATCTCAAGTGCATTACGGTGCTTGCCAATAATAACACCAACTAAATTATTAAACAGATTCCAATTTGTGCGGAACCTCATTAATTAGTAATTAATTACACATCGATGAAAATGTTCGTACCTAGAGCTTGCATCGGTATCGTACGAAATGATTATACTTGGAAAACGAATTCCCGCTTGCACTGTTTTCTTCACTTTTGAAGTTACGGTGGCTGTAACTCAGTCCGTAATCGTGGCGGTGGTGCGTTATGGCACTTGACAATAAAGTTTGGACAATGGCCGCGGTTGGTGTTTGCGGAGAGCGCGGACCACCGGCGGCGCCTCGGTTACTGCTCCACGTATTACAGACCGACAAAGAGCTGGGACAATAATATGACAGTCATTTTGTGTCCTTACTTTAAAAGCAAAATTGTTTGTAATTAGTTTGTAAAACCAAAGAATAGCCATAAATATTAAATGAACGACATTTCAGTAGTAGGATTGTATTTGTGGGTTGTTGGTGAAATTTAATCAAACCTTTTAAACATATTGTAAAGAATATCTTTTTATAATACCCCATGCTCATGAATTATCCATATTTGGTTTTCGGTTACAAGACACCACGCAACCGCACGCAGCACTTATAAAGATTCTTTCGACACCTAATTAACATTAAGTTCAAAATTAATCACAACATAAAAGCCGAATAATGAAGAATAGAATTTTATTTTTAACTCGTTAGCGTTTACGAAAGGTTTACACCCTTTCATCCCTCAAAATGTATGACTATTTGGCTAATTGCAATTAGTTTTTTATTGTATAATCATGACGTTTAGTGATAATACTCTTCGAACTAAAAAGCATTGAAGAAAAAAAATCTGTATGTACATATTATTATGTGTCTGCATCGTCAATATCATTGAGCGTCATTCTTGAATACATGCACGTAGTGTGCGTGGAGGTATTCCATTCAGTTCTGTCATAATCTATTATCTTCGCGTGCCCCGTAAAGGCCGGCCGCTGCTCTTTGATCTCTACAATTGACTTAATCAAATAGTCCTTTTAGTACAGCCCTATTTTATTTATTACTATTTATAAGTACGTTGATAGTTGATACTGACCTCAGTGGAGTTTGTGAATGAATAGAGAATCGATTATATCGTAGTATGATACAACGGGAGCGTAATACTTAATGATAATGAATGCTGATAGATATTTAACAGACATAGGTAAATATTTCTTGAGAATCATGGAGATGATCATAGACTAAGAATAGATTTTTAAATATCCCTCGGGATCGAACATAAACTCAATATTTATGAAACATATTTCTTGAGGACCATAAAGGTGCGAGCAGGATTTTTTAAATTTCCCACGGGATAAGGAAAAGAGATCTATACAGTCTCTTTAAAGTGGCTCTATTACTAAGGGCCGCTAAACGATAAATAAAGGCTACGCGGACGAAGTCACGAGCAAATGGGCAAAAGTTAAGAAATATTATAAATGCGAAAATTTATGAGGATGTATGCTCGTTACTTTAGAAATAGATACTACTTATCCCGGAAAATCGCATAGTTCCCGCGGGATAGCAATAAACAAATTCTTCGCAGTCGCAGGCAAGAGCTTAGTTTGTACATTAGCACATTATCTCAAGCGGAATTGTGTCTCCGTTAAACACAATTAAGTTTCAAGATATAGAATGCTTGCGTGTTTTTTTTTCTTTCAGAGATAACGTTAGTCATGGTGTAAGGCTTTACAACAAACAATGATTTGTTTGCTTCAGATATCGCTGTTGAATAGACAAATAAGAGAGAAGTTAGAGAAAGATGGATGACCACCCACAAAATGCATTTTTACTGTAGCGTGTATCTAAATGGTAGTGCAATATGGCAGCGCTATCGGTCGATGTCAAGGATAGATAGTGTTTTGATGGGAATTTATCGCTCTTTGCGGGACTGGGTGCGCCCAAGGATACGATATACGAGACTCGCACTAGGAGCGGTCTTTTATAGACGATGGATGATGTTTGCTTTTTACCGGTTAATGGAAGGATCGAATTCCGTCTACCTTGGAAGCCATAATAACCGTGTCGATTGCGTTTATAATATTTTTCTAGTGACTTTTGTATTCGATACAATACTGGGGAGAGCGTGGGCGCATGGTAGCCCCAATGAGGGTCCGATCGATCGCCGGTATGTGGGCGCAACATCGTTGCACCATAAATGAGCCTTTTGTGTCGTAAATTGGTTATGAGGGCTTGAACGGCTATTTGCAACTATAGAATTTAAACGTCTTTTGCAGTAGGTACGCGGAAGAAAGGGAACTATTTCGAAGCTTTTAGTGCAGCACCGAGCACCGGCCGTCGGCGTGTTTGTTTAACTTGAATTTAGGGCGCACGGCTTTCTCGGGACTCCGGGCTCGGCGGCTCGGGCCGCCCCGCGGCTAACAAAATGTTTAGATAAGGAAATGTCGCAACACCCAGCAAAACAATGAAGCCTTAATTGTGTTTTGTTACTTTCTTTATAGTTATTGTTGGGGTTCGTTGACCTTTTAACTGTGTAGGTGTTTATTAGCGTAATGTACCAGCATTATGCGTCCACCACGTTTTACGGTAGAGAAATCATAAAACAATGGTGAGATTATATCTAGAAATGAAATTGTTACATGAGGTGCCGGTATAGCTCGAAGAGTAAGTATGTAAGTTGAAATGGCAATGAGCAGGTCTCGTGTGTGTTACTCAAAAAACATATAACTGTTAAAGAAGAAAGATTCTTGAGTGGCAACCACGCAGCGTTTGTGAGAATCCTACTGGGTGGACCGACGACATTGCGAGAGTTGCGAACAACCAATGGATGCTGGTGCCGCGTTGTCGTTCATCGACGCTTTCTTGCTCAACAGTGGAAGTCTTCCGGCTGATGAAAATAGTGATATAAGTCTTACGATTGAACTAAATATAAATATCGATTTAATTTGCTCAATAAAGAATATTTACTGTTTACGGTGGTAACGTATACCTGCATATTAAGCCATGGTACTGAAATGGAAATGTAGTAACTTTGGTTCGGAAGGCGGTATCAGCATTGTAAATGATTTATGTTAATATGAACACATAAGGGCAAGTAGACATGCGTACAGGCAAGGCGTAGGGCCGCAGCCGTGACCAATGTTAAATTGAATATGGACGGAATCGGCTATTTGCCATCGCATGATTGAACGCTGCGCGCTGTAATCGATTCGTTGCGAGATGATCGATGCCGCAGTCATGTTTCGAACTGAATTAGTCAATCAAATAATTAAATAACAATTTCCCTATTTTTCATTTCATTAAATTAAATAAATAAAAACAATCGTGTAAATTAAACGTGTCCGCTCTTTTGTTTTTCGATTGCGTGACTGGACTAGCTGAACCAAGACAAAGGGATTATTACGAAATAAATGCCTCTCTCTCCATAAAAGATTATGCTAAGCGTGTTTATTCATAACAACGTAATATAGTGCCTTAACTCAAAGTTCTAACCAGCGTGGCCTTCAAATTGATATATACGTATTCTAATTACAAACCCCAGAAGGGCGCAAGGGCATGTTAACAGGCCTTATCGGGAAAACAATGGGCATTCTACAGCCGATGCAAATGTACCGGTACTAATTAAGCTATGGTTCCGTAGGGGACGACGTCCTATAATCATTTACGCTAATTTTAGTTGTGGGGACAGCCAGGAACTAACAGCTTGATTAAAAAGTTAAAATAGAGTACAAACGCGTGACTAGGGATGATTGTTACGATTTCCAAAGCTGATACATTCCTAACTGATTGTGATTAAATTGTGGAAGTAATGTTATTTTCTCAAACATGCTCGGAAATGTATGCGTTAATGTCCCGATATGAGGACATGAAGTTTCTCATTTATGGCTCCCTACATTACTTCTTGGCTTAGGCCACAAAAGTTAGTATGAAAATCCATTTTTGTCCGCTGCTCTAATTTTTTAAATTTCTATACTAAAATTAAATTGGCAAAGGAAAAAATTACATACAGCCAACCACCACCACAATCTGTACCTAAGCATAATTGTGACATAAAAAAAAAATCTATGGTACTAGGTATATTTATGTGCGGTTAAACATGGTGCACAAATAGCTGGATCAAATTAGTACATTTAAAAAATAAAAAAGGTGGCAAATCGAAAATCTTTTTTTCTGCTTATGCGTATTTCGTAGTGATTGTTATTATATATAATTTAACAGAAATAAAAATGACTTCTAGTGATGAAAGTTACGGGGAACTTATGAACTGTACTCCGCCTCATTTAAAAGAGGAGGCAAATTTAGCTATGCAAAATATGCTACTGGAAAAAAGTAAAGAGATTTACTTGATTGTCTAGTAGTTATTTTAATTTTAATATTTCCTCACATTGTTTGAGAAAAGCACTATACAAGCTTTGGCCGGAACAGGGATTGCAGGACTCGTTCTATCTGGCCTCGTCTTCGACTCGGCCACCTACCCCAAACTCGTCCAGCAATCCCTTACTTCACGGCCTCTGCAGTAATGTACTATTAAAGGCCAGACTAGAAGAAACATTATACATTTGAGTAATTCCGATTTTTAAGATTCTTCGGTCTCATCCGGCTAGTAGTAGGTATGCAACAATAAAATTATTAACGGGTGCTATTGTTAATTCTTGAGCAATTTGGTCTCTCTGACTTCTTACCTGAAACTAAAAGTGTCTAAGTAGGTACTTAACTATTTTATCTGCATTTTAAATAATTAGTGGTTCAAGTGACGAGACTCAAATGCAAGATTTCCATTACCAGGAAAGCTGACTTCTAGAAAAAAAATTGAGAGCTTTATTAATTGACCGATTTGTCCGATAGTGTAGTACCCATTATGTTGTTATCGGCCATCTCTTCAAATAATAGCGTAAACAAGCTAGTTGGTGACCACGCGGGCAGTCGCCAACGTCATTATCATTCGTCATTACCATTATAATGACGTAATGCAAGCCCGCGTGCACCGCAATCATGTCCTACTCGTTAGAGCACATTGTGAATGAAACATATATCATTTTCGTTTTGTCCCTTTCATGCTGACGTATCATTCGGGGTAATAAAATATTGTTATCAGTATTATGATCATTTGACATCATTATTTTGATGAAAGGGCAAATAATACGATATTAAAGCTAGCGCATCAGACGAACGAACGGTCTGATCGTGTTGAGAAGAGGATCGTGTTTTGTATATTTTAGTTTATCACAACTTATACCTTCTGTGCTTTTGTCTTTTATTTACTTTTATGCTGGTCTGGGAGCAAAGGAATAACATAGAATGTGACAGTTGCTTCTCGTCCCGCGTAGATGGTAAAAGCCCATCGAGGGAATGGGTGAAATTCTTCAGAATCATGTTATAGGCGTTGCGGCTAGCAACCATCACTAATATGATTCCCCTTTTCCAACTATACGCCTACAATCACGCTAAATGGTTAGGTCTGGTTACCTCAGGCTCTGCCTACCCCGTAAGGGATATAGACGTAATAATATTTACCACAGAACATTAAGTACCTAAATCTATATGAACGCAATACGAGTATGTAAAACAATTCAAAGAGTTGAGTGAAGTCTCCAAGCGTTAAGTTATTTCGCTTTTCTAAATAATCATGCATCTAATTTTTTTATTTCCAGGTTACTGGTAGGCGCTCCCTTGGGCCAGAATCTTCAACCAAACACATCCAGGTCAGGAGCTCTTTGGAAGTGCCCGCTCAGGCCGGCTGTTGATGACTGCGAGCAAATCGCCACCGACGGCAAACGAAGTGAGTAGACACCAGGCCATTTGTTATATACAACCAGGGGGCTACTCCGAAATAACATTTTCAAAGTTCATATTATACCGTCCCCCTCACTCTCAGGTTAATGACTATTAGTGTGAGCGGAACGGCACGAAGTAAGCTCGGAAAATCGAAATTCGGAGTATAAGGCAAAGTACGGTCGGAAGAAATAGCCTAGACTTGATGTTGGTTATAATCGAGCACATTGAAGTGTTTGCTTCTATGGCTCGTATGGATGCATCAAAACAACGTGTTTGATACGTTTGTCAACGTTCAGAACACAACAAACCTCATTAGGTGGAACACCTGTGCTGGCTATGTCATTATTTGCATCTGTGTCTGACTAGATAAGTTCGAAAGAGACGCATTTTGTTACGAATTTCAAGCGGCATGTCATGGCTCTGCAGTCTAGCTGTTGTTACGAACATAAGGCCAATATCTCTTTCTAATCAATCTTATGAGAAAGAGACAAATTCTTTAGTTCGCATTAAATACTAGTGTGCTAAAGCAACAGTTCTCTTGCCATCACCACGTGCACTTGATCACACATTTTCAAATGATCGACTTATTATCTGCACATACTTCATTCGAATTTTATATTTTTGTGTTAATAAATCATCATATTATCATGATTTTTCAGATCTTCTACTATTTAAATATATTTCTTAAAATTTCAGTAACTTTTCTATTCCTTACGTAGTGAATGGATCTTAGAACGAAATCAAACATCTCATTCAGTTTTCAGTCTATCACGCTCTACATCGGGGACAATCCTGTCTACTTAGTTATGTTTGTTTGATTGTTCTGTACTACTACATTTTTTTTCGTAATCAGCTTTTATGTTAATACATATTTTGATACTTACGTTATGAATATCTAGTTCCACTTAACACGGAATATTTTTGCGGTACCAGTAACCATGAGCACATCGAAACATGTAGATTTTGTAGCCATAGTTTAGTTAGAAAATGAATCACATCCCAATTTAATAGATCACAATTAGAAAAAGTTTTAAAGTTTATGCACATTAATTTATTACGTTTTTTATTATACAATGTAGTTGCTACACAAGTAGGTTGGAACACTTGTAGTTAAAGTAAAACAACATCATGCGATGAATGTTTGTTTTATTGCAACTGAGTCAACTGGAGCCTCCTGTATAAGTACCCTGTCGCAGAACAAAAGAAGAAATCGTATTAGAGACAATGAGTCATACTGTCTACAGCAATAAAATAATGTTCTAACAAAGTTGTTGTCTGTTGTCGGTGGTGCCCCAAACAGCGAAGTACGGCGGCATAGACAAGAGTAAGTGAGCTGTGGTCTCAACTTCCTTTATTAATCGATCTTGAACTAATATCGACTAACCGAACTGTTGATTTATCAATTTCGTCTGCTATTACATTCCAGATGATGCCCATTCATTAACATAACTTGCATCGCATGCGCATCTTTTGATATATTGATGTTTAATTTGGTTGACTGGACTAAACTTATTTTGCATAATAATATAAACATAGCTATTAATTGTAGCTCTGTGCTTGAGACTGAATTCGATTTGCATCTATAAGTAATGAGTTTCAAATACAGATAGTTACAATACAATTTATTATAATTTTGCACTTATCTGCTTGCAACCACACCCACTCACACGCTTAAGCAAAAGCACCTGGTGTATTTATAACCGTACATCTGTTCCTTTACAATGACAAAGATAAGTTTGTAAGAGGTTACTCTTAAAAATTTTGATTTCAAGTATTAGAATACTTAACTGTTTAGTTACCCTTAAAATTAATCTATGTCTGTAGTCAAGTGTATGTAAGCTTAATAGAACTTCATTAGCATATTAGTTATCTTAATTTTCGGTTTTGTCTTGTTCAAGTACTAAAAATACATAATAATATAATGTAATACGTTCTAGGGAGCCATATAGGTGACTGGTAAATGATAAAAACACATCGGAAAATTAACAAGCTCATGAAAATAACAATTATTTACAAAACACACACTTTAACAGCACATGACGTTGAAAAAAGGCACTGTCCAACACCACCATATATCTGGTTCTAAACAGACACTTTCGTCTAACACGAAGGCTAGAACTAAATTACCTAATGCTGGGCCGATTAACACATGATTAGATTAACTGTTAGTTTCTTAGTTGAAATTAAAACTTAATTGGTGTCCTTCTGGTGAATTAACGTATCGGCCATCGATTAACGTTATCAGTATCAGCTCGAAATTAACATAGTAGTTTCCGATCAAGTCCATTAACCCGAGACCACAAGTTTAAGCCGTATCTTCACGTTAGTTGATTGCAGGTTAGCAGGAGTTTATCTTCACCGCCGTACAGCCTACACCTGTCACCGTTTTACAACTTACTCGTAATTTAGGCTATCAGTTTGAGTTTATGCATGTTTAGTTTATAATTCCATCATTGCATTAAGTTTTTTATTCCGTGCAGCACACAAGCGAAGTGTTTTTCTGGCTCATTTAAAACGATTCCTATTACTTTGCTGGTACTTTATAAATCTGTCTTTGAATCATACACGCCTGGTTGCAATGCTTTGCATTACAATATTGCCACAGTCAGTTTGCAGTTGGGATTAAGATAAAATTTATTTCCACCAATTAACCAAAGACAATCTACTGTTAGCTTGTTTTTTTTTTGGTACTTAAAGTTAAATAAGGATGTTTGCCCTCGTAAATAATATTTTGGATTGATTTCAATAACACGCTTGATTATGTAAATTTGATTCATTATTAATTATAATATAAGTGTCATTTTGGTACAAGCTTAATCTGAGATGCTTTTTAAAATGCTGCAAAATTCGTGTATGCGACACGATCGAAATAACAATTGCCATTTGGTCTTTGAGTTGCTGCTATTCGTAACGTGTCGTTAGCAGTTTTATTCATTGCGGCTTCACCAATGTGTTTGTTTGTTTTGACACTGTGGTTAATGTTTAGCTTTGGACTCTTCGCACCTGTCGCCGCCGCTGCCCGAAGAAATAAAGAATGGTCAATGGCTTGGAGTGTCTGTGCGGAGCCAGGGACCTGGGATGAAGGCCGTCGTCTGCGCGCACAGGTAATCAACTATTACATAATTGCTAGAGTTATGACACTTTGCAGAGTGGGAAGTGATAATTGCTTGCCACGAGGCAAGCAGTGTCCTTGTTTTTTGGCAAACATCTTTGATAATAAAAGGGAATTAGGCAATTCTTACCACGGAATTACGCGTGAGCCTCGTCTTTAAATTTCGAAGACATGAAGAACCTTTTTAACTGACTTCAAGAAATGATTATACCTTCATCGATAAGTGGGTCTCATAGTTTTTTTATTGGTGTAGTAATTTATAATTTATTTTCAATTGAAGTCAGCTAATATGTATATATATTTTAACAAAAACATATATGTATACTTACTGTAATTACGTCTGTAGCATCTGTAGGTGCATTTATGAATTTAGTTATAGACATCGACAACTTATGAAATGTATAAAATTAACTCTAATAATCTAAGCTAATGTGTATTCCTCCTTACTACGTATTTTTTTTTATTTTTTTTTATATGAATAGGAAGGCAAACGAGCAAGTGGGTCACCTGACGGTAAGTGATCACCACTGCCCATAGACACCCGCAACCCCGGAGGGATTGCAGATGCGTTGCCAACCTAGAGGATTAAGATGAAATGCCTCTTTGTACTAATTAATTATTAATTAATTGTGTAATTTGTGCTTTAACCGGACTTTTTTGTGAAAATTTCAGATACATTCGAAAATACGGGGAATCGCAATTCGGCCAAGGTCTTTGTTACACGCTCAGCAACGACCTGCAGCTCGCAGACGTCTGGGAGCCGTGCCGCGGGAAACCCACAGCAAGGTATGCTAAAAATGCTAATATATTTATATGACTAAAGAAAACAGGTGTAGGACCAGTAGTACTGTCTGTTCATTAAAACTGGGTACTCATTTGCGAGCTGTAACCGTAACTGTTGCACATAAACAAAAACCCTAGTGTGTATGTGGCTGTCGAGCCTGCTGCGGGCTGCGGGCGGAACGCCCTACCACACTGGAGTTTTTGGTTACAGTAACGTGCAGCAGCTACGGTTAAAGCTCGCAGATGAGTACCCGGCTTAGCATATAGGTATAGTCAAATGAAGTATGTAATTTAAGAATATTATATTAAAGCGACAAAGTGCGGCCGAAACATGGGTCGTGATCACGCCGTGAGCCACCACAGAACTGCTGAATATAAAAAACTAAACACACTAATATATAAAGCAATAACATTTTTCAACATACTAATACGCACCATGTTACTTTTTAATACTTTTAACAGGTACCTAGGCATTTCCTCATAAACAAAATAATGTGTAAGGGAAAAGTGGCCCTTACAATAAGCTATTATTGTGTGTTTATACTGTTTATACTTAGTTAATTTCGTGATAAATGTTATGATAAAAAATTATGATGATTATTATAAAATTGTTTCATGTTTTTCAGGGAACACGAAGAATATGGCTTCTGCCAAGTGGGAGTAAGCAGTTCTCTTCTGAAAGACGACACCTTGTTACTCGGGAGCCCCGGGCCCTACGCCTGGAGAGGCACCATCTTCACTCACGATGTCCAGGACAGCTTGCTGGATCGAGACAACATCGCATACATGGCGCCTGTAGTGGATGGAGTTAGTCCCGTTGAAAAATACAGCTACTTAGGTATGTCTCCTTGTACCTACTTCTTTTTTTAAACTCTTCATATTGAATTTTCTCTCTCCTTTAATAAGTTTTTTTTAACAACAATTTAACTTATTTAAAGTTTCGAAATTTCGCGATCTTGCTGTCGGAAACTTACTTTAGTTATTGACCGCAACTTTACACTAATTACAATAAGGCAAACTACACCATGCTAGTAACTTGGCCAAAAAAGAGGATAGTTAACAACATAGAACAAAGAGGTTTCTCTTTATTGTATGGTTAACAAGGTCCGAAATTATTTAGTATTTTTAGTGCTTAATTGACCATTTACCATTGTACATTTACAGGCATGTCAGTAGCGGGTGCGAGTTTTTTCGATGAAACGCCATCTTACGCTGCCGGAGCCCCCAGATCCCGTGGTACGGGCCAAGTCGTGATTTTTAGCAAACGGGTCATTCAGGACTGGAGTTCATCAGACTTTTATATCCTTAATTTTACACTGCTACTTAATGGCGAGCAATTCGGATCCAGCTTTGGCTATGAAGTTTCAACAGCGGATGTTAATGGTGATGGGTGAGTGACTTTGATTGTACAAGACAAATAGAAAGTGATCAGTAGCGACAAGAAAGTGGAACAAATAGGGGTTAGTCGTAACTATTTGGACCGGCCTAACCCCCATAATGGTGGAAAGTTAGACCAGTTAGCAAAATTATGGTTTGTATTACTATTTTACGTTTAAAGTAGGAAACTAGGCAAATCTCAGAGTGACTGATAAAGACACGATGGAGTACCTAACGCAAGGTTAACATTCAAATTTATTTATTATGCGGGTTAGTGTTTTCAGGGGAAGTTTATTTAATGATCATCATGTTTACAGATTACCGGACCTACTCATAGGTGCTCCTTTCTATTTCTCAAAAGAGCATGGTGGCGCTGTTTACTTATATCTCAACGACAAGCGGCATTTCTCTCAAAAATATAATATGAGACTAACTGGCAAACCGGAATCTCAGTTCGGTATTTCAATCGCTAATGCTGGTGACTTAAATAAAGATAGTTGCGAAGATGTGGCTATTGGTAGTCCATACGAAGACAATGGTGTTGTGTATATTCACCTGGGAAACAGAAAGAAAGGTTTGCACACGAAAGCCGATCAGGTTATAAGAGCGGAATCTTTGCCGGTTATTTTGAACACATTTGGTTATTCGCTCTCAGGAGGAATTGATTTAGATGCGAATGGGTATCCTGATCTGCTTGTCGGAGCTTACGAGAACGTGAGTTACAATTCAATTTAAAGTTGTGCAATTAGATGCAATTATGGGAATTCAATTCCATTTTTAATTTACATTTGTGTCTTTTATTTTTACAGAGTGGCGTAGCTCTTCTTCGGACAAGGCCTATTATAGATATAAAAACTTCGATACAACCATCAAAAACGATTATAAATATAGACCCTTCAATACAAGGGTGTGAGAAGGATCCCTCGGCAAACAACACGTGCTTCCACTTTCAAGCGTGCTGCATTATCAAATCTCTAGTTAACACTACCCAAAATATAATACATAACATTAATTATGTCATTGAGGCTGAAACGTTTCCTGGTGGAAGGAAATTTTCACGAGTTTTCTTTGATTTTGAAAAATTCAATATTGTCAATAAGACTATACAACTAGGTAGAAATTCAGAAGCTTGTAGAGAGCATATTGTTTATCTCAAAAATAATACAAGAGACATTAAGACACCTATCAAAGTAAGTAGAATAATATTTTGTTTAATAAATATCACGTACGTGAAATCACGATTTCAACGACATTCTTATTTCCAGTTTCAGGTAACCTATAAAATAGTACATGATGAGCCTAAATATGTCACCACGGGTACATTGCCTAATATTGATGACTACCCTGTGCTAAACGCCACGGCAACGTCCACATTCACTGCCAACTTTTTGAACGACTGTGGAGCTGATGGTGTTTGTATCAGCGATCTAGTCGTCAATCCTGTTTTGCAACTTCCTAAGGGTAAGATAAGTTTACAAAAGTAAATAACTGCATTATCCAAAATTTTAGGCAATAATGGTCAGTCATCATTGTATAACGTATTGTTTACAGCAGAAAATGGGAAATCTTATACGTTAACGTTAGGCCAAGAAGATGAAATTAAACTCGCTATCACAGTCGATAACTACGGCGAGTCGGCTTACGAAAGTCAGTTGTTTGTGCAACATCATGCAAGCCTGCACTACATTGCTGCTAATATTAGCGTGAGTATTGAATTGTCTTCTCTAATATTAAGGTTTAAACGTTTTCTACAAGTTCCCATAAAAAAGTTTCCATAAAGCATAAATAAAGGTTTGCTTTGTTTCAGGATAAACACGTGATTTGTACAAGTGTAAATAAGACTATTGTGTCTTGCATGTTGGAAAATCCGTTCAAAAATCAGAATGGCGCTGCTACACCAATTACTATGAGGTTCGATGCAAGAGCGCTTGAGGATAATGAACCGTCTGTAGTTTTCTCTGTATGGGCTAATTCAACTTCTATAGAGTTATATCCTAACAAAATACCAGTTGTTGTTGAGGCTTTGGTAGTGAAAAATGCTGAACTGTTAATAAAAGGGTAAGTTGCAAATTAAAAGACACATTTCAGTATTAAATGTGATTTAATACAACTACTGTACCTATTTAATTTTTCACAATTTTTTAGCGCTGCAAGACCAGAACAAGTGTTCTATGGAGGAGAGGTAAAAGGAGAATCTGCAATGAAGCACTTTGACGACATTGGTACAAGAGTTGTACACACTTATCAGGTAAATATCAATTACAGCTAAGAAAACAACAAACATATTACTACCAAATAATTTACAACTAGTACCTAGAATTACATATACCAACTTATTTTACAGGTCTACAACGAGGGTCCATGGCGGGTGTCATCTCTACAAGTGGTAATCTCGTGGCCTCATCAAGTAGCGTCTGAAAATGAACAGGGCAAATGGCTGTTATACCCAGAGGACGTACCAACTGTCGATGGAGAAGCTGGTAAATGCCATTTTGTTGATTTTTAGTGCTTCGAAATTTAAGTCCGTTTTAATTTGTCGTTTCAGTCATATAGGAGTAGTCAGCAACCTTAACGTCTTTCTATAGCAACTTTGAATGAAGTCTTGTTGTGCTGCGTGACGTGTATAGGAATTAGTTATTTATGTCACGAGGGAGCAAAATGATGTATTTACGGCGAGGGTGGTACATTGAATCCTGAGCGTAGCGAGGGATTCTAAAGTAGATTCCTGAGTATAATGAAGGATTCAAGTGTTAACGCCCAAGATAAATATAATTTTCCTCCTGAGTGGCTTATACAACTTTTCACACTGAGTGTTAAAAAACTTGAAAAAAAACAATTCTAAATATAATTAAAGAGCAATCAGCACAGAAAATTGCGTGATTTCAACTTCAAAAAATTGCATTTGCAAAAAACACTTACAAAAGCCTTGACAGAAAATTTGCATTTTGATCCCCTCTCATCAGGGAGCAAAAGGTACTTTTCTGAATGAGAGGTGTGAAAAATATATTCTGTACGCTTTTCAGTTAAAGTGAATGTTACTGTCTCATTGCCAGCCATCATTTTAAGTTTCTTTAATTACTTTACAGATCAAAGTAATGGTGAATGTTTTATTTCCGAAACTGAAATCAATCCATTGAAGTTGACTAAGAGACCTGGAGTTGCCGAACCTCATTTGGAGAATTTAGAAATGGACCCATTTCTAACAGTTGGTAAACTAAGCGTTAGTTCGAACGAGAAACACAACGAAACGAGCTATAAAAATGTCATCCAGTATTCAAGTGCTTCAGAAAATAAAGTCAGGCGAAAACGAGAAAACGACATTATTAAAGCAGAAGCATATACAGATAAAGACGGGCACCGGAAAAATGTAGTGAATATGGTATGCTATTGCAATGATTTATTAAAATTTTGCCAAGGCTGTAACACAATATCTGTGAGCACTAAATTAAGTGATCAATTAAGTGAACTTATTACTTTTTTGTTTTTTGCAGAACTGTCATAACAAAACTGCAAAGTGCATCCAGTTCCAATGCGTGATATACCGGTTGGGGCGCATGCAGGCAACTACCATCACGGTCAAGGCTAGACTGTGGAATGCGACTTTGGTGGAGGACTACCCGCGTGTCAGTCATGTCAACATCGCCTCCTCCGCCTACATCCTTATACCGGAGCATTACAATATCCACCAGAATAAACATCACGATGATATGACAACGGTAATCATAAAATCCATTACTACTGTACATGCAAATTATACATATTTAAAATTTGGTAATGTTGGTGGTCTAATGAAAACTTTTTTTTAGGTCGAGACTATTGCCTATCCAGATTTGAATATAAGTGAACCAACGGAAGTGCCACTGTGGGTAATAATAGTATCAGTAATTGTAGGTTTAATAGTGTTAATTCTTCTAATAATCGCGTTGTGGAAGCTGGGCTTCTTCAAGAGAAGTAGACCGGATCCGACACTGTCGGGTAACCTGGAGAAGAATAACCATGAGTCCAGCCCGTTCATTGGACGGGATAGAAACAACAAGCGATAGCTGAAGTTTTATTTCTCAACTGCCAAAAGAACAATACGTTTCCATAGTGAAACAGAATAATTTCAAGGACTGTGTACATAAAATTATAGTAAGGATTCGAGCGAGGTGGAAAGAAGCGATGACTAGTGATTTACAATACTTAATTTATATTTTGACTGTGATGTCTTCATAGAGGAAAAGATGCGTGAATGTGATGTTTTCAAGAGAAACATGGTTTTATATTTTGTTAATGTTTTGCACTAATCCTCGATATGAGAAATTTTATTGTTTGGAGATGCTTAAGTAATTGTTTTTCCGTAAGGGAATAATCGCATTTTTATGGAGTGATGAGAAAATAATTGGTCTTGTTAGATGATTGTTTATTCTATTTGAATGGAAACCTAAATATTTTCTGTAAATACGTACTTGTCTTTATTAGGTAATATTTATGAAGAGTCTTTGCTTTATTTCTATGACTAGATTTTTTTACTAGTCACAAAATAATTAATCAAATAAGTATCTGTATGATAGTTTGATATGTTCATTTTAAAGTGAAACTTGTCACTTCATTAACAATCTACTTAAAATATGTTTGTCAATGTCAGTTTCACAGTTTGGTCTTATAAGATAAAATGTACATAAAGTAGACTGTTGTTCTTAATAAGAATATGAAAAATATTGTACTTAAGTATTCTTAGTACTCGACCAGTGAGAGTACGCTGTTATTGTATGAGTTTTCTGTTATTTCTGTATGGATTCATTAACAGTTTTTTTTTAATAATACTTTCACGAAAATTAGCAGAAAAATAGCCTAAGTACAGGTGATCGTCGTAGTCTTTTCTTTAACACGTAACGCTTCTAGATTTACCCCCATAATTCATAAAAGATGTAAACCTGTCAATTAGGTATAGCAAAAAGTCTGTTTGTCCCAACAGCGCTTATGAGTAAGGGGGTAAGAATAGTGGTCTCCTACATCGTATGAATATAATTATAATTTATTTGCGTGAATAGTTCCGTGCACAGACTGTAAATAGTAGGCTAGATTTTATACGAAAATTGATAAATACCAGTCAATGTTAGTCTAAATGCATGTAGTTCAACGATAATAAGGTATTTTTTTATTGTTAGAAATAAACATTGAAACATTTTTTAAAAACACTTATTCCGAATTCAAATGAATAAAAACGGGAGCGGTCAGAATACATAAAGTTTAAAATTCCTGATGGGTCAAATATTATAATTCAAAATATATGTATAATTCAATTTTAGGTATACTGTTTGGTAGACGAACATGTTTTATTGCGTAATCTAAAGATTGTTTTAGGTTAGAATATGGTTGTTTTATAAAAATCCCGTGGCCTGTTTTTCAAATCTACAAGTTACAAATTTACAATTCTAAAACATCAACATCAAAATGGTCAAATCCCAGTCGTTGATTGGTTGATTGGACCAATGTTGCTAGATTACACTTGTAAAATTGTAAAGTGTAGCTTCGAGAAATAGGCCACTGATGAGTTGCCATTTACTGAGAAAATTAAACCATTATGACTGTATTTTGATCCATTATGCATTCCAAACTTTATGTACATATTTTATATGTACCCGAAACCTTATGCGATTAAAATAATGGCTAAAATAATATCTTGAAGTTTGTGGTTTTAGAAATAGCTCTATTTGCTTTACCTACTTCATAACTCGAACTACATTAATAAAAATCTTCACCACCTATTTACCTGGTTGTGAACTATAAGTAATTCTTTCTTTTTTTTAATTGACATGCACAAAATAAAAAATGCCATGTCCTATTCTTTGTTTTTATTTACATCCCATTAAACATATATCTACAAAATTACTTTACTGTCAGAAGCCCTGACACACGTTCAACACCGTAAAAAGAACGCCTACTTATATTTTAATAGCAAAGCCTTCCCTTTCAAACTTTTATACCTAACTAGTACAGGCACTGTATTATGTTTTTGTAGAATAATAAACATGATCTTCTCTTACATTTGACTAGGAAAAAATACTTATGCAGTGGGTGATATCTTAAAGAAATGTCCTTGAACACCTCATTGGAAAATAGGGATTCATTATTTCCAAAGTTAAATATTATCTGATAAGTCAGTCGACGTTAACCGACGAAACCCGAATGCCTTTTTAAAATATCACAATTTGTAGGTACAGTCGAGGGTATAAATATCGATAGGTACAGCCATCGTGTTAAATATATATCACCGACCTTATTGTTTGGCGCATAAAGGTGTATAAATGTTTTTGACGTCCTGGTACGGACATTATACCTATTTATGCCGTTGACTGTACATACGAGTACAAAAATAATACGATGATATTGTAATGGTCCTGAAGGTGCTTCTCAAAAAGGTGATTTGTATATGTGTCCTGTTGTTGTAGAAAGTTTCTGAAAAAAAACATGAAAAGAGAGGTTTTAGGTAGTCAAGAAGTTGGTAGGTATTTTATAAAACCGCCAAAATGTCGGATTTAAATATTAATATTTGGCTAATATTCAGAATAGTATAAATCAATTCAGGTATCTGAGTATTCAAGCTAATGTACAAAATATCACAATGAAAATTTTAGACTTTTGTATTTTGCTTAAAGTTGAGTTTAGTTAATTATTTTGGTGGATTATCATTTATGTGGAACGAATAAGAAAATTGAAATTATGGAAAATATAAAATGCAGATTACGGAGTTTGAAAGTTTTTAGTTTTTAACTTACGTCTTTCTTAACAGCTGACCAGCAAAAGGTACAGAGAGACGTACTCCTATTATCGCCATCCTTTGTTTGTAAGCACGGTTGTTCTACATCGCCTGCAAAAGAAGTTGTTTTGCTGGAATTAGATAATGTTTAATGCATCTTTTTACATGTTCTAAAGTTTTTACTCGCGTCTCCAACCGCGTTACTCATTAAAAAAATAGACCTGGGTGGGCCTTACCATGACGTCTTAATGCGATTCAATTCCTATTCAATTTCACGTTTTAGCGGTCGTTTTTGACACTTCTGGTAATACCAGACTGGTATGGATCCGACAGCGAGCGATCCTACTTTGGTTTGGAATTGAATCGCATTAAGACGTCATAGTAAGGCCTCTAGGAAGCAGTTTAAATTGCGAGCTTAATCAAGAATCACTTTGGACTTAACCTAAAGAACACTTATCCCATACAGGTCCAGGATCACCGTAGCGGTTAAACCTGCCTGTCTCAGTATCACCTGCGACCAGTTGAGGGGCTCTTCTGAAATTCCAATTTCAATGTTCGTGTCATACCGTCCCTCCGGCTTTCCTTCTAATGACTATCCCCCTTATTCATAAACCCTCTATGGGCTTCTGCTAACTTAGCAATCGTTTGTCCTTATCTGTGAAAGGTAAATGTCAAAGTGACAGATAAGGACAAACGATTGCTAAGTTAACAGAGGCCTACAGAGCGTTTATGAATAAGGAGGTATTAGTGTGAATGGAAGGGCACAGAATAAACTTCGAAATTTGTGACTTCAGAGTATAAGGCCTGATCGTCGAGGTGTGTGATAAAGCCAGCGAGACACAAAATGGGTGAGGACCAAAAAGTTACGCACCGTTAAAGTTGCGTTTAAATTTCCACTAACTTTTTCCATTGTGACACGAAAATTAGTCCTACCTTTGTATGGATAATAGGTAATGCAATCCCGATCCCGCAGGATCCCGATCTCGCGAGATCTCGTGTAATTTTTCGGGATCAATCCCGACGCATCATATGACGAGATCCCGTTCGAGATTGACGGGATTGGGCGGCAGTGGTCAGCGACGCTACACACTTTTGCACGTATATCCACGTCCACGAGCTTAGACAAATTAGAGTCTACCATAAAAAAAAGAAATGGATTTATTTCAGTGTGGAGGAACAAGGGGGCAATTTTTGCAGTTTGCATATAATTGCTTCGCCACGCTGTTGCCAACCAGTGTTGAGACGGAGAGGGCATTCTCAGCAGCGGGGTACATTGCATTGCAACGGACATTAGATGCCGTTTAGCAGATGACACTATTAATACCCTTTGTTTTTTAAGGAGTAATTTTCAAAATCACTCGTAGGTAACTACTTCCTAATTCCCTTGAAATATGCTTATTGTTTTGATTACCTAATTTACCTATGTTAATTTCCTTAAAACCTAATAATTATTTAGTTGGTAAGATTAAAGAATAAAGGTCTTTATTTTCTTTCGAGTAATATGTTATTTTAGTTAACCTCACTATCACAAACAAGCAGATTTAGCTTTTTCAGTCATCCGAATTTAACATTTTGTTTAAACTAGACGGGATCCCGATTATTCCGGGATCCCGCGGGATTGATATTTCTAATCCCGCGGGATCTCGAATTTGCAATCTCGAGTCGGGATTGCATTCCCTAATGGATAGCTTTCGTGTCGTAATGAAAGAAATTGTGGAAATATTAACGCAACTTTAACGGTGTGTAACTTTTTGGTCCTCACCCAAATCTCTATCTAGCTCCGTTCCCGTCGGGTGGCTCAGTCGGAAGCAGCAGACGCTGCAAGTTTCTAATGATCGCTGCTTGTTCAGTCTCACCTGTGTACAGCTGGTTGTCGAGGTGTGTGATGTAGCTGCCAGCGAGGCGCAGGATCTCGATCTTGCTCAGCTTTCTGTCAGGCGGCTCGGTCGGAATCAGCAGACGCAGCGTGTTAAACGCCATGTTCACGCTGCTTCCGAACACAAACAGCTTTTTGATAACAATTACAATAAAAAACCAATTTATTTAAAAGGTCACTAAACCGAACAGATGAATTTCGTTTAAAGTATTTATTTATATTTGTCCAAATTTCAAACAATAAGTGATCAATCACAGTTTATAACTATTTACGAGTAAAAGTGCAATTTCCAAAAATCTGACTGTCTAAAAATACTTAATTTATATTTAATCTTGTAGAATGTCATTTAAATACTTAAAAGGTACTAATTTTATTTACGATCCATAAGAAAGTTGTTCACAAAATAATAATATTTAAAATAAAACTCATCAAAAATACGCTATTCAGTTACAGAACTACGAAAAATCTACAAGAACGTTACTTAAAAGTCCTATAGTAAACCTAAAGTACCTAAACAGTTATTAATTTTGGTTCTAACCTACAAAAAATAATAACTTCATGCTGCATAAGTGCAATGTTTGCTATCTGATGTACGCTTTGCTTAGTAATGATTTGGACTACAAACTCAAACTTTCCCTGGGTGACCCAGTTTGTATTGTGTTACTGTAAACAATTATGAAGATTAAATTTAATTGATTCTTCCATGCTGGTCTGGGAGCAAAGAAAAATCATAGAATGTACCAGTTGCTTCTCTATCCGCGCAGATGGTAAAAGCCCATCGAGGGAATGGGCGAAAATAATAGGAATCATGTTATAGGCGATGAGGCTAGCAACCCATCACTATTTTGTTTCCATTTTTCCACCTATACGCCCACAATCTTGCTAAATGTGGCCTGTATGTACCTGCATGTGACATTAGGCTCTGTCTAACCCGTAAGGGATAAAGACGTGATTTGTGTATGTGTATGTATGTAAATTTAATTGATTGATTCAAAAAAATATTTAGGTTTTGATTTAGAGCGAAGGTTTCCAAAGTGGTCCAGGTGGGCCCCGGGGATCCACGGAAGACGAAACGGTGCCCAGAAAAAAAAATATGGTTTTGAGAATATAGAAGAAACGTACCAGGGGGTCTACCGAAGACAGTAAAACTTCAACTTGGTTTACGGGAAAAAATTTGGGAATCTCAGATTTAGAGGAATAGATCAATTTTTTTATTATAGAGTAAATGTTTTGATTAAATTCTAAAGTGTTCAAATGTAACAAGAAAATTAACAAAGCTTACAATTTTAAAAAGTTTTGTCAAACTTCGCGTCGTTTATTAATTAACTTATTTATTTATTTTCGGAAATCCAACAGCTATAAAATATGAATACTTATTACTTTGATTCAAATCCTGCAAACTTTCGCCCCGTTTCCCAATCCATAGTTAGAATGACTTTTTCAGGGAACCCCCAGTAAAGACATTCCAGAAACATTTTAAATTTATGTATCAGTACGATGATTCCTTTACCAAAAAATAAAACTTATACTACACACGGGATTTCGCACATAATTTCAGGTTTTGACCTTTCAACCAGTCTGGCTAGAGCCGTGGTGAAGAGTGGTAGCCTTACGACGACCCTCGCTATTTATCAATACAAAATCAATACTAACTTTTGCGTCCTGTCGCGCTCCCGCGCGTTAGCTTGGCACCTCTGCTTGACCACTGGTACAACCTCCACACCTTTCTGGTAAGCAGGCACCGCGTACATTTTCTCCCAATCCTCACTTAAACACTGGTAGCTCAGAAAATTGTCCATTATAAATTCCCCCGCGAAGTATTGTTCGTTAATGGTAATTCTAATTTGTATTAATTGGTGCTAGTTAGTGTTGGCTGGTTGGATGCGGGAAGCGGACTAATCCGGGGTTCGTCGGGCCCCTAATAAGTATCTGGATGGCTGTCGGTCATGAAGGAGTCATTTAGGAAGAACAGCGCGGCTCTGACGCGGTGCTTAACCGATAATTGTATAAACAGATGGCTACTGAGATCACAGGGCCGTATTTGGGCAGCATTTTGGAATTTGTATACAGTTAGAAAAGTAAAGCATTTTAGATACCTTCTATTGTTATGAATTTCCTAGAAAGCAAATTAAGTTATTACAATTTAATAGTTTTTAATACTATACTATATGTAGGTACATAGGTATATATAATAATTTGTTTTTCTTAGTTTGTAACTTAAATTCAAACTAAAAATGATGTTGAAAATATGGGTTACATCGCCACGAAACATAATTATTTATGAGATTTTACTTGAAATCAAATAAATATGTAAATACATAACACATACGTATCATAAATCCCTTAAATATACTGCCATGATAAATGTATCATTATATCATAGGTCAACACTAGCTACTTTTATTATTCAAAATACTCACATGCATGCACTTAATTCAACCCTGGAGACATGGTTGTCATCAAGAATGTAAAAAGCGTGGCATCCCGTGCTCTCTGTTAGTTTAAGCAAACTACCGCAATAAATATGTTTAATGCCCGCGACGACGCACAGTGCGATTTGTCAACTAGCCCATTGACTCACCCCGCTAATCGAAACAGCAGAGCAAGAACTCTTGGTAACATTGAGATCTATCCCGATTACATGATTCCCTAGCAGAAAGTTACATTTACTATTTTTTTATTGTCGCGGGGTGAAGACCTCGCCACAATTATCCCAGTACCTAGTGAATAAAGGTGTTGTTAGTGCTCAAGTCGTTAGTTTATTGTCATTTATCTACCTACATAATAATATAAGGTGATGTTGGTTTGCGATTGTTTCTTGGACGTTTTTTTCCTTTGCCCCTTGCGCGATCACACGAGTCGATACTCTCTCGAGGGATACGGAGTTCCGTGGGAACGTCGCTAATTGGTAAAATTATACGAGTAGTGTACATACCGAGACCACGGCGAAGTCATTCGTATTCATTTATAGTATTAACGAGCTTTACCATTCACAAGAAACATGCCAGGGCTTTGGCCCCATTGTTTAAGTAAGATACAGGTTCAGCTTAGTTAGAGGTATTATGGATACACCAAGTGTAATGAGTGTAGCACTATAGGAGTACTATTTATATTCGTTAGAATCTATTCTGCTTTGTATTGTGCTGGTTAAGGGAATCATTGTATTTGAATCAGATTTTATGCGTTCAGAATAAAACTTGCAATTTTTTATCCAGATATCAAAAATTAGGGGCGATCGGCGATGGTGGTCGATCGATTAGATCAGGTGTCTGTTAGTTTTGCAGATACGTCACGTCCCCTCCACGGGCTGCGCGGCCAACCCGCGCGGCGCACCATGGCCGAGACTTTCTCCTCGCGACACCTCAAACGGGGAAACGGTCGCCGCCGCGAGTCGCACACGCAGACGCGCGCGAGTCGATCGCCTCCGAAGCCGCCGCCGGCGTCCCACATAACCATAACCACACATTTCCGCGAGCTTTCGCTCAGTGAACAGTTCTCGTGCGAACATTACGTGTTTCCAAATAATTACTTGCCGCATTGTTCTCAAACACATCCTGATCAGTGTGACTTGTCGTGTCCCAGATAAACAAGAAGCGTCTGCAAAACGCTCACTGGCATGATGCCTAATCATAATTAAAGGTGAGTTCAGTTGGATTGCCTTTCTACTAACCGTGGTCCAGTTGATGTTAGACGATGACATTCGATGATAAGGCAATCTCGTGGTGAATGCAAGGACGCGATGTACCGCCAGATTCACTGACCACTGCATAAATTGTGCATCTACCAAAGAATGTTTATTTAATAACTCGAAGTTTTTTATCGCTGAACATTAATATTAATAGCGATGTATTTAAAAGCAATGCTTTAGATACCTACTTCTGGCAAAGTTACTACTTTAAGTCACACGAATTGATTCTTTGTTTGCAGTATGACTGGAATAACAACATTTGTTTAAATTAATACCACCAACAGAATAAAAATCCTGCAGTCCCTCGGCTCCTGCATATAAATTTGTTTACACCATTAAATTTCTGCTAAGTATTACAAAACCATTCCCAGAGATACCTTTATATATCACTTACTAACTTGCGTAACCTATCAGAACATTATCGCGATTAATACAGTGCTTAGGTTCTATGCGTGTGACCCCTCCGTGAGATAATTGAATAGCACTTAACGATCTATGTAATTTCCGCATGACTTCACATAAGTACGCCGAAATGACGCGAATCGTCTTCTTGAAATCCCAACCGTCACGCAATAGCGGGACACAGGTATCATGCGTGTTCAACCAACACTGCAGCTATAATTTGAACTCTCAAGGATAGCATTAAAACAGCTTACCGATTGAATGAAAATTTAAGTTATGGCGATCCATCGCATAGTGATGGAAATCCGTATGATTCACTCAGGATCTTTGACGTCCTGCCAATGACCTATTACAATTGTATATGATATTATGATGCAGGCGGAGGCAAACACACATAATAGGAAATACCGCTGACATACCAAATATAAACTCCATTCATTCTTGATCGTAGGCAAGTTGAGCCGGTGGAAAAGGTATCGTACCTACATTTATTACGAATCTATTTATTTGTATTATGGTATGATGAAATTTCCACGAACTACGCAATATGGATGTAAGTTTTTCCTACAGCCTGTGTATGATAATGGATAACCTATGTACCGTATTAATCAGTCTTTTCTAGAATTCGACTCATCTCTATACCTCGCAATCACGTTCGTAGGATAACTTACTCATGTCGTGTACCTACATTCTCGTGGGTCTCAGAAATAAACCACAATATCCTGTACTTATACTCAATTCCAATATGTCGCCATCAAAACTCAAAGTATTCGTTAACGAAGGTCGAAGGCCAGGCTCGTATTATATTTGCTGACGCGCTGTCTCATCATATTCACGAGCTATGAACCTTAGGCAAGACCCACTAGCGGGTTGACATTACTTGAATACTCTTTGGTACAGTTTTTTTTCTTATATCATGATTTTACTGCAAGAAGTGGTAACGAGCTAGGAACCATAGGTAGTAAAATCGATCAACCAGTAGGTTTGGGAATTGGGGATACTTAACTATCGTGGACTAATTTCAGTGGAATAAAAGTATAAGATAGAGAGAGGTTTATTTACAAGTATTTGACATAATTTATTTATTTATTTATTTGATTAAATTTCACAGTTTGACAGTAAAACCAAGGCACTGTGAAACTAAATCTTACAATATACAAAAATACATACAAAAATAAGAGAAACTTAACTAGAACTTTACAGAAGAAGGCCGCACATCTCGCAGAACTTCAAACATTCAATAATAATATAGACACAAGTGTCACGATCTCTGGAAGGAGTATTTTGATTTTCGCTCTCGTGCCAAAGGCATCTGGTATAGGACTATTCAGTCTGAACCTCCTCGTATTCCCTGGTTTGATTGTGTTAAGCTTTCTAGGGCTCAAATTGTTAGCGCGCTTAGGCTTCGGTCTGGTCACGTTCCATTAAATAGATTTGCACATTTGATGAAGAAGGTTGAGTCGCCTAATTGTGATGAGTGCGGAATAGTTGAGGATGTGCAGCACTTTTTAATGGAATGTGTTAAGACACGAGCCAAGAGGGAGGAGTTGTGTAGAGTTTGGGGATTAAATTTTTTGGATGTGGGTGTTTTTCACACAATATTGGCAAAACCTTTTTCTGAACCGGCTAAATTTGTTTACAGTTTTTTTTTATAAATATTTATGTAATTCTGTTGTTTTTAAGTTACTTTGTGGTTGTTGTGTGTTTTTTTATAATAGGCATTTGGAGCTGACATGATCATTCTGAAATGATCCAAGCTCATTAATAAAGATTAAAAAAAAAAATATATATATAGACACAGAAAAAGAAACACAATTGTCACAAAATTCTAACACCCACAGCGATGTTGGTCAACTGACAATCAATCTGTGAATCTTTCTACATAAACCTACGAGTTGGTGCTCTAACACATTGCGACTACACGTACTAAGAGCTGCTAGTACCGTGGTATATCCACCCTACTTTAATACTTCAAATAATTGTTTGTTGTATTTTGAGATTTACGCTCTATTGTGGCTTTCACTATTGGATATTTTAAACTCACTCTTTGTCGGTCCCTCGCTTAATGCTCCTCTCATTTACTCAAAGGTTAACTGGTAGAGATCCCTTATAGGGATAAGTTAGCCTTTGTGCATATATTTAATGCATTTTTTGTGATTTGTCTCTGTTTCATTATATTTGTACAATAAAGCCTTTACTTGCTTTGCTTACTTACTTCAATGAACTGAGGCGCAAATTCGAGTACTTACCCATAGATAGAAGATACGTCTTGGTGCGCACAATGCAAGCATTTGGTAACCGGCCTTGTCCGCAAACAATTATGGGTCAAATTCACGCCGGTTGCTTAAGCGCAATTATACATGACCGCCCATTATTTTATTTAGTAATTCAAACGCTTATAGGCCCCTTCATGAGAAATAATCGCCGTGCAAGTAGTTATGGAGCGATTTCGAGCCGATCATTTGAACCTTAAACGTTTTTATGGTCTAGTAATTTGAAAGAAATAAATGATAGTCATTTGTTTCTTGAGGTTTTTGCTCTTAAATGAATTGCCCTACATAAATACCGCATTGTTGTCTAACTTAGATTAGTTAAGTGGCAGACCGAATTTAAAATACTTAATACTGTAAAATATTCAGTAGTTTCCTAAAATACTTTGTGATTATCTAGTGGATATCAGAGAGTGATATAGAATGTAATGAGCAGCCATAATTTACATTAAAACTTATTTATAAAGAAATTAACTCGTCGCTTTCAAATAGGTACGAACAGCTATTATGGTTACAAGTATTACCATTTCATGTGAGTCCAAAGTCTTCAACGCAACGCACAAGCATATGTGTGTTGAGGCTTTATTACCCACGAGTATACCTACCTCACCGCTGATGAATATTTCTCGGAGGCTCCTTAACAAATGTAAACTAGTTTATTTTTTATTTCTGCTAAGTGAGTACACAATATTTTATCGTTAGAGCATCGTTTGGAATGAAAAAGTTAACCGACGTCTCACCTCTAAACGTCTTTGTCCTCATACCTTTTTGTCTATAGACCAGTAATTTTTTTTAAAATCATTTAAGATAAGTTTTGGACGTTTATTATCAACTTTATTTCTTTTGTAACAAAAATCTAAATGTTGAATATCGAAACCAGACCTATCGCTAACCCGCTGACGTAATAGAAATTTGGCAGGAAGTAGTAAGGTTTTACTACACAAAAGTATAGGGATAGATAAATCCAAAAAACACTAATTATAAAATAAATAAGAATACACACCTAATGTCGTTCTGCTTTTTACTTTTCTAATTATAATAAGAATAGAATTTTATGAGAGAGGTAAAAAAGGTCAGTGGTGTGAGTTAAGAAAAGACGCCATGAGCTTTTTTTGACTTAGTTATACAACGTTGCATAATATTATATAATACTTTTTCTACGACTTCTTTAAAATTTTCATCATCATCATTGTCATTATCAACAGTTGAAAGGTGTTCACCGTTACACCGGGGCCTAAATAAAACATAAATAATGCCAAATTCGTGCTCAGAGCCACCAAATTACCCAAAAACAATACCAATCAACATTATTATGTTAAAAGTGTCAAGTTGTCATCCGCCATCTTGGATTGATCAGGGCTACCAAATTACTCGGAAACGACACCCATCAACATTTTTGTCTAAAAATTTGTCAAAATGTCATCCGCCATCTTCAATCCAAAAAATTATACCAAATTTGAACTCAAAGCCAACAATTTACCCGAAAATGACATCCATCACCATTTTCGATTTATGTGTCAAATTATGTCCGCCACCTTGGATTCTAAAGATTAAATATACTAAAATATTGAATATATTGAAATATTTTATCTTGTTTGCTTCTAAATAAGTACCTACCACCGTATTTGGTCCTGAATGACTGAATGATTTTTGACCATAGTCTGTCTGAATTAAAAAAACTCATCATTGGCAGTAAAAGTTTTACCTACATAACGATGCAACACTTTTATAGCAACACAACCCAACAATTTGCTTTTAGAGGGAATAGACAATATAGACTTATTCAAAGTCTTATTATGAGTGTTCCTATAGTGGTGCTCGTGATTACATAAATCACAGATTAATAGTACAGTAGTAGAATACGGTTTTTCGAAGAAAAATCGTTGTATTCCGAAAATGTACTTACTTTTACATACATACGTACACAAACCAATTCTTTATCCCTTGCGGGGTAGACAGAGCCTAAGGTAACAAGATCTAAAGGCCA